>CM049437.1:10256672-19288215 GCA_026929855.1 Poa annua | reverse complement strand
TGGTACTCTCCGAAGGCCGGTATGACATGCGCAAGGTAAAATCCCGCCAACTCCTCCGCAATTGCTCTGAAGCGGGCCTTTATTGGTATCTCGTTGCGCTTTCTTGCCAACTGTGAAAGAATGATATCAGAATGAATACATGAATTGTGTGTATATATATGAAATGAATAAAACTCATCCCGATTGATGGTATAAAAATAATGTTGTGAATAATGTTTACGTACTTCCTGACTTCTTTTGCTCCTCAAACTCTCGTTGACCACAGTGTGCATGTACTCGCAAACGTAGAATCCACATAAATCAGTCGCTGGTGGCTGTAAGGCAAGTCTATAGAAGTATAGAATTTAATCAAACAATAATCAAGTATGATAATGGTGCATGTGCCTAGGTACGTGTAGTACTACTTACGTTGTTTCTACGCCATAGCAGCTTCTCTGCCCATCCACCGGTCGGATCTTCCGCGATGAATGTTCGCCAAACGCTGCCCAACAAAGAAAATGAACAAATGAGTCATAAATTTTTTGATATCAGGAAATGAACGAAAAAGGCGATAAGAAATGAAATTACTTTGTCACCAAATCAAAACATGACTTGTATTGTTTGGGGCATCTCCTTAACGAGTCTCCTTCCCGCAATTTAATGACGAGAAGAATGAAGTGGTACTTGCGCACGTTTATAAATAGTCATGCATAACTCATCAGTTAAACTTAACATCGGGTGAGAAAAATAGAAAGTGTAATAAACAGTAACACTCACTTGAAGTTGTAAGGCCATAATATATATGTTTTGTCAGATTGTCGCTTGAAAAACATTAGCAAATTCGCCGGTGTATCCCTGTTAAGTTTTGGATCTTCTATGGTCTTTTCATGCATTATATCGGGGTCAATGAACCCAATGTGCTTGATTTTATCCTTTTTGCATTCGAGCATCTTCATTCTACATAATACAGCACACAAAATATTATAGTGAGGATAATCATAGACAATGAAGGAAAAGACTTAAATTACAGAAATAGATCACTTACAGACAATAGGAACTGATGACAGATTTGTCGAGGGCCCGGAGATTGTATAACTGAAAAAGTTCGCTGAAGTCAATGATGATAGCGTACTCTTGGAAATAGTGCTCTTTCCTAACTGCCAACATGAGACTGAAGTACCTGTCCTTTACGGCATTCTTGTACCAGGTTTGCAACTGACGCATTCTTGTTGATAAGTCGCCCTCGAATAAATTTTCCCCGTGAACATAAGTAGCAACAACATCAGCGACGGGGAAATCAGTTCCCGAATATACCAGCTCCCGCACATTGATGTCTTTGAGAACATTATCGCCAAACACCTTGAGCGGGGGGGACCGATTGTGCGTCTTGATCTCCGAGCTGGGCAACTTATTTCCCTTTTTTCGGTCGAGTTTCCATCTCTTCTTCATATGACTTATCAATCGAACGAGCATAGTCTGTTGGCGGCGGTGGTGGAGGGTTATATAGGTTATCGAGGCAACGTTCAATTTTCTCCTTAGGAATTCCGGCAGTAAATTTTGGAGGAGGCAATTGCTTTGATGTCGCTTTCTCTTTCACGCCAGCAAGGCACGCATCCACATGTTCTTTGCAGGCGATATTGTTTTCCTCGACGGTTCTGTCCCAATGTAACTTTGGAATAGGCGGCGGTGTTTTCTGCTTTCTAGGTTTCTTCCTAATAGGAGAACCGGACTGGCGCTTCCTCGAGAGCAACTTAATGGGCGGTGAAGACTGAGATGGCCTCGCGCTGGGTTCCCTCTCGAGGGGCGGTGGGCTGTGCTGATGAGGTGGAGATGGACTCGGGCTAGGGTCCCTCTCGGGGAGGTGTGGGCTTTGCTGATGAGGTGGACTCCTACAAGGAGGAGTCGGTGGCCTTGACAAGGGGCTGGAAAGACGATGTATTTCTTGTTCCACAGGGCAAAGCCATGCCTGACATCTGCCAATGTCTTCTCCTCGTCACCTCCAAGAAACTCAAGGTCCAAGGTTTCAAATCCCGGCATAATTTCGTCCACCCCGACACGAGCATAGCCAGCTGGAATTTCACTACAATGGTAGAGTTCTCCAGATTGAATTACTAAAGCAACGCCCACCGCCACCTTCAAAGTTATGTTTCTCATTGATATATGTAGCTCACAACTTGTCGGCTCCGTGATGTCATCCACGGGGTAGGGACCATCGACTTGATGCGTGGAACCCACGCTGCTTCTACGCTGAGATGGGGCGGCATCGGCTTGAGGGTCTAATTCTAGCCGCTCTTGAGGTTCCCTTCTTTGCTCCTTCAATGCTTTTAGTTCCTCCCGTGTCTCCTTCACCACACGTTCCAATTCTGATAACCGGTCGGCCTCCTTCTTCTTACTTCTACTACGGCTTTTATAAGTGTGAGCGCAATCCGTCCACGCACTCTTAAACGTAGTACCGCCGGGATAGCCTCGAGCTCGTCCAACATGTTCAGGATTCCCCAGGGCCCGTGTCAGCTCGTCATCCTCTCTATTGGGTGTGAACACACCACTGCGAACATCTCTTATTGCATCTTCAAGCTTCTTCGTGACTATTATGATTTTCTCCTTCCATTTTCCTTGTGCAACAATATTTCCTGTCACTGGGTCCAACCCAGCCCCATGCGCGAACAACCTGAATTTTGACCTCTCGGGCCAGCCAAGTGTCTGTGGACGGACCCCTGACAGAAGCAGTTTTTCTTCAAAGTCTAACCACTTAGGAATGGTGCTCTTGTAGCCACCTGTCCCCAATTTATGGTGGTGTTCCTTTCGCTTAGCATTCAACTTATTTGTCTCCGATCGGGCCACAGCCGTACTTGATTCCCTATACGCCTTAAACGCCTCCCATTCAGATTCTAACTTTTTCCCTAGTGCTCCACTGAAATCTGGATCTTCTTTTGTTTCTTCATATTGATTCCATAACTTTTTCTTCCAGTTCCGGAATTGTTCCGCCATCTTCTTAAGAGTCCACATCTTGAGGTTGTCCCTCTTGACTTTAGAGAGATTTGGTGGGAGGTTGAAATGTGTCAAGAGCGTGTTGTAGACCAAATCCTTAATAACTTTGTGGACATAACATGGGTCCTCCTCATCTGTAGCCGCCGGCTTATTCCATTCACGTATGCTGATCGGGATCATGTCCCTAACAATAACTCCAGCTTGACTTATAAATTTCTTGCGGTTCTGTTTTGGTTCGAGCGGTTCGTCGGAATCAGCAATTTTCTCAATCGGTAACTTTGGATCCTCGCTCGTCATTCTTTTTCCTTGCCTCGAGGAGCTCATGCTGGTTTTTTTGGCATTTTTGCTCGATCCGGAGGGCTAAAAGAAAAATGAGTCGTTAATAAGTGCAATACAAATCAATTAATGCATCTAGTGATCAACAACATATCGCCCTATTATATATATACACATATACACCTCTCCGCCGAAGTTTGTTATGACCACATCTTGTGATTCCATTCCATCACCATAGTCGTTCAAAAATTGTGTGAAATCATCATCGACATCTTCTCCACCTCGGGTCTCGTTATAAATGATCTGTTCCATTTGGACTTCTCTCTCCTCGTCTCGTTGAAGTAGGTCTTCTCTCTGCTCGTGTCGCAAGTGCTCCATACCTCAAATGTACCTGCAATCAATAAAATTTGCATATGTAAAACATACAAGTATGCATAGTAAAACAATGTAATTTGCATATGTAAAACATACAAGTATGCAATCCTATAAAATTACATTGTCACCTTGCTATAAATTCACACAAAGTACTATGCAAATATCAAAATAATCATATAAAATAATTCATATACGGTTCCTAGTAGTACTATGCATATATATAATTCACACAAAGTACTATGCAAGTATCAAAATGGTTAACTTGTAATACTATGCAAATATATGCATATATATAATTCACACAAAGTACTATGCATATATATAATTCACATTTACAAAACTAACACAATTTTCATCACAAAATTGCCTACTGGTGGTTCTTGCTCCATTCTACAAATTTTCATCACAAAATTTCATCACAATTTTCATACACATTTACAAAATTTTCATCACAAAACTAACACAAAATTTTCATCACAAAATTTTCATGATATGTTTTTCCTAAGCATATCCAAAACACAGGCAGTGGCGGAGCGTGAACTAAACATAAGAGGGGGGCAATTCCGTCAAAAACAGTAAATAAGCATGAAAAATAGGAGAAGTCATAAAACAGATATAAGATATTTTTAGATGGCAATATTGTCATATGATAGGTGTCCAACTCAGGCAAATACATCACATATAACTCTCACTATTTTTTTATAGATCGTATAACTCTCACATATACACACATCACATATACACATATCACATGTCTTTAATAGATCGTATAACTCTCACATATAACTCTCACACTAGCTAATTGACCGTGCGTTGCTACGGGTTAAAATCTTTGAATGACTTGTATTTCATAAATATGCTTGGTGGTGACAATCCTTGTATTACTCGCACAAATTATACTAAGTACAATGTGGTCTATGTACAAAAGAATACATTTCACATAGAATAAATTTTGAAATGGCACAATGAAGTCACAAAATATTTCTTTCACATGTTCTCTCCTGATTCTATTGATGGTCGTATAACAGGAAGATTACATATCAGCAATTTTTCACAGATCTCATGGCTCTGCAAACTTGCATCATCCAATCGAACGCACCGGCCTCGCACTGCTTGGGGACGGACGAACAGACGCAATCGAGACGGAGGAGAGGCGAATCGAGAGAGGAGCTCACGTGGGAGGTGCTGGGGTAGTAGGTTGTGCACGAGCGTGACCGAGGAAGAGCTCCGGTCGGCGAACGAAGGAGTGCTTGGCAGCGGCGGCGCGAGGAGGAGGAGCGGCGCGGACCGGCGACAGCGGGCAGCACGGCCTCGGGCGCGAGGCGGAGGAGACCACGGCCGGAGCGGCACGAGTGACGCCGGAGGGACGAGAGGAACGGTGGCGGCGGCGTCGGAGGGTTTCACGGGAGCAAGGGCTTCGCCAGGAACTGTGTCGATTTGGGGAAGATTGTGAAAATTTGGCCGCGCCCAGCCATAACGCCGCGAAATATAGCTTTAGTCCCGGTTCCTTTTATATACTTTGGTTTACTTTTTTTTGAATTGTTTTGTTTCTAGTTTCTTTTTCTGTTTTGTTTTATATTCTTTGATTTAAAGATGCCAAACTGATTTTTAAAATTAGTTTTGCCTATTTAAATGAGTTTAAATTGATTTTTCGAAAGTAATTCAAATTTGAACTACAACTGTTTGATAATTTGTTCTGAAATTTTGGAAAAAATCATTTTAAAGTACACAACTAGTGGTTATATCACAGAAACATTGATGCTTCTAGAAAATATTACCTCTTTCGATGAATAGTCATCGCTACCGTTTTATCGTTTTTACGAAAAAATGAAATAAAGTGATAAACACCTCAAAAAATGAAATCCTTTGGCATGGGCTCCTTATATGTGTACTAGTTGCTATGAAAAATGGTAAACTTGATTTTTGGCAAAATTTGCAAAAAAAGTCTTCACAAAAAGGTCTATCATGTATGAACATCTAGAAGTTTCAAGCCAAATGACCAAGTTATGGTCATTTCGACGACATAGTTTGTGATAAAGATCTCATATTCCACAAATAGGTGCATCTTGGTATAAGAAACAATCATGCCAAAAGAAATCTTGAAATTATTTTCATAAATATCATTTTCCATTTTTTAAGTGCAAAAAATGACTTTTTTTTGTGAACAAAGTACAAAAAAAAATGATGCAAAATGGCACCCATCTAATTTTCACTAAGAGTAGTCCACATATGATGGATAATCCCCAAGTATTAGGTTTTTTTTTTCAACTAATTTCCCCTAGTTAAATGAGTTTATATTGATTTTTCGAAAGTAATTCAAATTTGAACTACAACTGTTTGATAGTTTGTTCTGAAATTTTGGGAAAAATCATTTCAAGGTACACAACTAGTGGTTATATCACAGAAACATTGATGATTCTAGAAAATATTACCTCTTTCGATGAATAGTCATCGCTACCGTTTTTATCTTTTTTACGAAAAAATGAAATAAAGTGATAAACACATCAAAAAATGAAATCCTTTGGCATGGGCTCCTTATATGTGTACTAATTGCTATGAAAAATGATAAACTTGATTTTTGACAAAATTTGCAAAAAAAGTCTTTACAAAAATGTCTTTCATGTATGAACATCTAAAAGTTTCAAGCCAAATGACCAAGCTATGGTCATTTCAACGACATAGTTTGTGACAAAGATCTCATATTCCACAAATAGGTGCATCCTGATTTAAGAAACAATCATGCCAAAGGAAATCTTTAAATTATTTTCACAAATATCATTTTCCACATAGTCCATATTTGTAGTCTCGGTTGGTAACACCAACCTGGACAACCGGGACTAAAGAAGCACATGGATCGTGTTGGGGGGATTATAACCCGGTAGGCCCACCGACATAGAAGACCAGCCGGCCTGGCAGGAAGCCTGGGTCGGATCAAGCATAAAGGAGATGGGCCGGGTTCCACGTAAGCCGGCGAGCGACGTATGACTTGGCAAGCAAGTAAGGAAGGATCCCCAAGACTTGGAGGATACGAAATACAAGACGAGTTAGAGTAGAACTCCAGTAGTCTTACCATGTAAAGAAAGACCCGGATGTCTATATAAGTGGGCTCCTAGGTCATAGAAAGAGGGGCGCCATAAGATAGACAAAATAGAGAGAGCTCCCACGCCCGGGTTCATCTAAACCCGGCGATCGCCATTGCCGCACCATGTAACATATCATCATATCAGTAATTTATACCAAGACGTAGGGATCCTCCGCCGAGGGGACCCGAACTTGGGTAAAAAACATCTTTCCCCGTAGAGCTAGACAATCTCCTGAACACCAAAACCGACTTGCCCCTCATCTCAAGTTTCTACCCGAAAACATCTGCCTTGGCAATCCCACGACAGTTGGCACCCACCGTGGGGCCTGCGGCCAGTTATGTGCTCATCAAAGGAGAAGCGTTGTAAGGATGGAGAGAGCCGCCATCGGCAAGTTCGTCAACAGTCAGCAAGAAGATCGCACCTCTAGCTAGGAGCCGGAAATAGATTCATCGGAAAAAGCAATGGCGACATACAAGAGCCTGCTTGGGAGAGGGCATCTCGCGGTCCACGGTGTTTGGTTCATCTCAAGTCGCTCGAAAAAATTTCGACCCTGGAAGTTTCCTGCCCATCGCCGACGAGTCTGCGGGTTTCCTAATCCGGGACGTGTTTGCCTAATCAAAGCGCAGATCGGATACAACTGTTACACACGAGCCAATCAACGCAACATGTAGGTTACGTACAAAGGAAAAGAAGTGCAAACCGGATACAATTTCAAAGGCGAGGAAAGCCAGGAGAGTTATTTGTACTCTGAACGATTCCCAGCGTGGTGCCATCCGTATAAGGAAAGAAAAAGGCTAGATGCCTTACGCACGCACCAGCTCGAGAAAGGAAAAAATATCTATCGCCGATTTTGTCACGCGATTCATGGCCTAATCAGAATACGGGCCGGTCACGTTTGAGAAAAGAAAAGACCACATCCGATTGTTGGTACTACCGCTCACGTGGATCAACAATCCTTATACGGTTTCCAAGAAAAAGAGAGATCAGTCGGCCTGTAATTCTTGTCCGACCCGGCGAAACGTCAAGGCAATCCGAAGAGTTGCTTTGCATGACATGCAAAATGTTACTCACAAGCATCAGCTCTTTATTGAAAAAAAAGGAGAAGAGAAAAGGAGACCAAATTTAGATACGTGCCTATAAAAAGTCAAATCAAGTGCAATTAGGTCTTATATGGATTATTCAGTTCATGGGCAACACGGTATCCGAAGATAGGAAAGAAAAGGAGAAAAGGAGAAAAGAAGGAAAAGAGTACGCCGCAGGCCGGGTTACAATCAGGCTGAGATATCGCGTGAGCGTACGGGTCTGAGATAAATTCAGAACAAGGAAAAATATACTATAGCAACGATTCAAGTTTCAAGTAAGAATTACAGCGACCGGAGAGTGGCCCCTGAGTGTCCCTCACGTGTGCTGCTGCTTGTTGAGAAAAAGAGAAGACAAATACAATTTATGAGTCACGTATCCAATCAGTGACTTATCAGTGGCCGGATTCAGCCAACCCATCAAAGAGACCCGGACACGAGCCGGAGTCAGAAGACCTCACAAGAATTAATGACCCGGCATGAACCGGCTTCAGATAAATATTGGGAACCGGGCCATGAGCCGGCTCCCACAGCAACGCGATCATTTTCAATATTGCCGCAACCGTCTTGAACGGCCCGCGCTCCTCTACAACATCATCAACGCCAATAGTGATACGCAACTTCGGTTAGCGATGCCCAGGAGTGGTTTGCAACAAAAATTAGCTTAGCCCAAGAGTGCTACGCAATTTCGGTTAGCGATGCCCAGGAGTGCTTTGCAGCCAAATATTAGCTTTGCCCGAGAGTACTTCGCAATTTCGGTTAGCGTGCCCAAGAATGCTTTGCAATATGGCAAATTTGAGGTCTTGGGGGCTGATCGCTTGAATAGCGCAGTTACAAACTCAAGACCCGGCAAAAAAGCCACATTGGTCATGGGGGCTGATTACTTAAAAGAAAGGTACAGCTACAATCTCATGATCCGGCAAGTATCAGAGCCACTGTATTCTTGGTTTCCTAGCTTAAGCTCGATGTGACTCGTGCTTATATGGCCTGATTGTCACCTGTAAATTCAATCAGCCTGATGCCCATTGGGACTTGTCTGACCCTGTTTTTATCAGAGAAGAGGCGACAGGAAAAATCCATGCGAAACCCGGCTTATAGTTCAAGGAAACCAAAAGGGTCATCTAAACCAAACGATTTGCAGAACGACAGATAAAGTTCACTAAAAAAGCAAATCCTCAGGGTGTACGTACACCATCAGAGTATGAAACTTAGAGAGCTCCGAGTAGCTGCAGACAGCAGACCCGGCGCTTGGGGGCTACTCATCAGAAAAGTCAGTTATGCTCAAATTGATATAAGTCCCAGGTTGCCGCAGGCTAGAACTCGGCACTTAGGGGCTACCCAGTTTGAAGCTATCAGTTCTCAAGGAAGACCCGGAACACTGCAAACAGTAGACCCGGATCTTGGGGGCTAATCAGTTCGAAGATTTCTGGGTATTATAAATTCAAAGGCCTACAAGAAGACCCGGAACGCAGCGAGCTGCAGTTCCGGCTCTTGGGGGCTACTCAATTTGAATCTCAAAAGCTATTAAAGTAAGAAATTTGAAGTCCCAGGTTGCTGCGAGCAACAACCCGGCACTTGGGGGCTAGAGTCGGCAAGTAATATTCCCCGAGGAGAAGCATCAAAATCAAATCCGAATCATAAAAATCTGGAGCATCCTTCAGCATAGCCTCCGTATGAGCAGGCTTAATCAAAGTCCGGGTCAGATGAACCCGGGTTGAAGAAAAAAGATTATATGAGCTGGGACACCAAGAAGAGTCGGCCCAATGATTTAACAGTGTAATCCGGAATTTTAGTCCAAAGTATTTATCTTATTTCAGGATATTAACCCGGATGATTGAGCTAACGGCTCCATCCGGAACATGATGATCGAAATCAAGGTCACAAAGGAGAGCAAACCAAGCTCATACCCAAAGTCCTAAAGATGAAAGTCGCAAAGCGGTGGCCGGGTTATGAACGGGCCGCCAGCAAGAGTCGGCCAAACTGATACCCGAGAGCCTACTTGCTTGATGATTGTTATTGTTTTTTCAGATGATAACCCGGACAAAAGTAGTGACGGCTTCCTCAAGACTATGCCCAAAAGTGCAAGGTGAAGCAAGCCAAGTCTGATGTCCAAGTTATCCTGGGGGCGACTGTTGGGGGGATCAGAACCCGGTAGGCCCACCGACATAGAAGACCAGCCGGCCTGGCAGGAAGCCTGGGTCGGATCAAGCATAAAGGAGATGGGCCGGGTTCCACGTAAGCCGGGGTACGACGTATGACTTGGCAAGCAAGCAAGGAAGGATCCCCTAGACTTGGAGGATACGAAATACAATACGAGTTAGAGTAGAACTCCAGTAGTCTTACCATGTAAAGAACCAGGAGACCCGGATGTCTATATAAGCGGGCTCCTACGTCATAAAAAGAGGGACGCCATAAGATAGACAAAATAGAGCGAGCTCCCACGCCCGGGTTCATCTAAACCCGGCGATCGCCATTGGCGCACCATGTAACATATCATCATATCAGTGATTTATAGCAAGACGTAGGGATCCCCCACCGAGGGGACCCGAACTTGGGTAAAAAACATCTTTCCCCGTAGAGCTAGACAATCTCCTGTACACCAAAGCCGCCTTGCCCTTCATCTCAAGTTTCCACCCGGAAACATCTGCCGTGACAATCCCACGACAGATCGTGTGTTTCTTTAAAGCACTTGTGAGCCGTTGGATCAAGATGTGTTTCTTTTGAGGGCTTCTGAGTTGTTGGATCAGCACTATCAGGACCACTTCGTGAGTCACATGACCCTATATATAGCCCCCCTCCCAGACATGTTCGGCACTCAGTGTCTCCTCATTCTAGTTCATTTCGTTGTACAAAGCATTCGGATTCCCTGCATACGTCCAACGGTGCATTTGATATGCAGGCACTCACGAGCCATCGTTGGGCTGTATGTAGGGGAAACCGTGTGTTTTGTTCCATGCATCTACAAAATACTTCAGTTCATCGACCAAATACAAAGCATTCGGATTCCATGCATATGCCTCACGGTGCATTTGATATGCGGGCACTCAGGAGCCACCGTGGGGCTGTATGCAGGTGATACCGTGTGGTTTGTTCTATCTACAAAATACTTCAGTTCAGCGACCGAATAAAAATCAGTGTTTAGAGTTTTCTTCTGATTTTTCATAACACAGTTACATAAAAAGTTGAATACATTATTACACATCACCAAGAACATCCCTATCTAGTGTTCACTTGTTTCTCTGATTGCGCCGTAACCATGGACAATCTTCTTCATTTAACTTGATACTTGGGTCAGTGTTCACTTTGAAGGGCGGGATGTCATGAAACTTATCGTAATCTTCTGACATGTCTGTCTTCTCCTCCACTCCCACGATGACACTTTTCCCTGAAAGAACTATGTGGCGCTTTGGCTCATCGTGTGATGTACTCGCTTGCTTATCTTTTCTTTTTTTCGGTAGGTGATGGCACCGGCGAGGTGTTGTTGGGAAACCCCAAGAGGAAGGTATGAAGTAGTGCAGCAGCAAGTTTTCCCTCAGTTGTGAAACCAAGATTTATCGAACCAGTAGGAAACTAGAGATCTTCCGGAGGTTGTTGAAGATGACTTTGGCAGGACGCACTACCGGTGTCAGCAACGAACGTGGAACCTGCACACAACACAACCAAGATACTTTGCCCCAACTTAACAGTGAGGTTGTCAATCTCACTGGCTTGCTGTAACAAAGGATTAAACGTATGTGTGGAGAATGATGTTTGCTTGCAGAGAATAAAAGTAATAGGATTGCAGTAGGATTGTTTATCAGTTTGATGAAAAAGGACCGGGGTCCACAGTTCACTAGTGGTGTCTCTCCATAAATAATAATAGCATACATGCGGGTAAACAAATTACAGCTGGGCAATTGACAGAATAAAGAAGTGCATAATGATGCATATACTACAGTTATGATGGCTAGTGTGATATTCATTTGGGCATTACAACAATATACATAGACCGTTCCAACCGCATCTATGACTAATAATCCACCTTTCGGTTAGCGTCCGCACCTCTTTCAGTATTAAGTTGCAACCAACGGATAATTGCATTAGGCAATGTGTGTAATGTAAGTAATACAAATACCCTTAGATAAAGTACTACTGTTTTATCACTAGTAGCAACAGTACATCTACAATCTTAGAGCTTGCTGTCACTACCCCAGATTAAATAGAGACATGAACCTACTATCGAGCATAAATCCCCTTTCTTGGAGTCACAAGCATCTACTTGGCCAGAGCATCTACTAGCAACGGAGAGCATGCAAGATCATAAACAACGCACTCACAAGATATATTATGAAGCAATAACATAGTACTCAATATTCATCGGATCCCAGCAAACACAACATGTAGCATTACATAAAGATGATCTTGATCATGTTAGGCAGCTCACAAGATCTAAACATGGTAGCACAAGAGGAGAAGACAACCATCTAGCTACTGCTATGGACCCGTAGTCCAAGGATGAACTACTCACGCATCAGTCCGGAGGCGGGCATGGTGATGTAGAGCCCTCCGGTGATGATTCCCCTCTCCGGCAGGGTGCCGGGAGGAGCTTCTGAACCCTCCCGATCTAGGGTTGACGACGGCGGCGGCTCTGGAATTCATGGAGTTAAAAGGTGCGTGTGTTAGGTCTTAGATATCCGAGGGGTATAAGTAGGCGAAAGGGCGAAGGCGGCGGGGCCTCGAGGGCCCCACACCCCGTGCTCGCGCGGCGGAAGGGGGGCCGCGCCGGGAGGGGGTGTGGGCCCCTCGGGGTCCTACTCCGTCTCCTCTTCGGTGTTCTGGAACCTCCCGGGGAAAATAAGCACTTTGACGTTTCGTTTGTCCAATTTCGAGAATATTTCCTTAACAACTTTTCTGAAACCAAAAACAGCAGAAAACAGGCAACTAGCACTGTGGCATCTTGTTAATAGGTTAGTCCCAGAAAATGCATAAAATGATATAACAGTATATGTAAAACATGTAGCAATTGGCATAATATAAGCATGGAACATAAGAAATTATAGATACGTTTGAGACGTATCAAGCATCCCCAAGCTTAGTTCTACTCGTCCCGAGTAGGTAAAACGATAACAAGAATAATTTCTGAAGTGACATGCTTCACACAATCTTGATCAAATAATAAAGTAATGCATGTAAGTTGAGATCAAATGAATAAAAACTGTAGTTTATATTGATATCAAATGAGTAATGAATAAACAAGTAGGCATAACAAAGCAAAACTTTCAATGAATCGGTAATAGTGAACAATCAACCGTGCAAAGTAGATAATAAAAATGATTTAAACTTCAAGCACAACAATATAATCATCTAATGAATCAAACAATCATGACAACCTTGTGAAAGGATCAAGTCAAGCGATAGCAATATGCACGTAGAAGATCATTTCTCTATTTGTTCACACAAAAACAAGCAAGTGTTCAGCGTTGGTTCCTGACACCAGGATGTTGTGGCTAAGATAATAATAATGGGGGTTTGGAAGGCCAACGGAAGAAAGTCTCACACAGCTGAAAGTGATCATTAGACAAGAGGAAGTCTTATAATCGAAGCTATGCAAGGAGTAGTGATTGCCACACAACGGATGCACATAGAGCTATAAGTGTATGAAAGCTCTCCAATGGAACTAGTGGGGGTGCACCTAACTTGCTTGCTCATGAAGACCTAGATCACTTTTGAGGAGGCTCGTCATTGGAATATATAAGCCAAGTTCTATAGTGTAAAGTTCCCCACATAGTTATGCAAGTAAAACATGAGCAAAGGTGCTAAACATAAGCACAAATGATGACTATGAATAATATGGGTGCTATAACATGAGCACAAGTGTGAATAAAGAGTAGTAACGTTGCCCCCTTTTTTTATTCTTTCTTTCTTTTTTTCTTTTTTTCTCTTTTTTTCTATTTTTTTTCATATGTTTCTGTTTCTCTTTTCGATGGCCTCCATGGCTCTTTTCACTTTTAGGGGCAAACATCCTAATATGATAATATGACAACACACTTTTGGTATAAATATCTCATGATGAATAAAACATGGTGTATGAAAACGGTGCCTCTGCCAGTGTAGTAGGATATGCAATGATCTAGCGTAACATGGGTAAAACCATACATCAGCTATATAGAATCATACAAAGCAATATATAAATGATAAATGACAACAAGTCATGTAATGTAACATGAAAGTTGCATGGCAATATATTTCGGAACAGTTATGGAAATGCTGTAGTAGGTAGATATGGTGGATGTTTTGAGGAAGATATTTGGCTTATGTGTAGGAGAACATGATGAAGATCTCCCACGAGTTTTGGATGTACCCGCGAAAGATGCACCAACTCTCAATGTGAGAAAGAGCAATGCAAAGTACCGAAGAGGCTAGCAAATATGGACGTGGAAGTGCCATGAAAACCGCAGCTTTAGAACTCACAAGAAAAAGGATTCCAAATAAAAACATGATCTTACAAGGCATAATGAAAATCACTCCACGAGGGACTATGGCAAATGAACAAGTCACTGTTGGGACCCCGACCGTAGCGCATAACACAAAGTCATTACGGTTGCTTTTTACATTAGGAGTCATATTTCATTATGCTATCAACTGGAAATTTAAGTGTGGCACAGCTTCAAGTTTTCTAGACCAACCATTAATCATTCCACCTTACTAAACCATCATGTTTACCATTAAGCATATTAATATCTCAAAACAACATCAATGATTCAAGTGACACAATTTAATGATCTACAAGATTATGTATCATTTACTTATACCATCTACCACATTTAACATTTTCTGTTCTTAACCAAACACAATTCAACTTATTTAAACATAAACTCTCCAAGTATATAACAATGAAGCAAGAGAGTATAACATATGAGAACTAACAGCTATGAACAAGAGATGCATGAAAAACAAGAGCTGAAAGTATTGCAGTAGCTATAGAAGAATACTCAACAAATATAAGTGAAGAATACGAGTATTCAAACGAAAAAGCGGAGCGTGTCTCTCTCCCACAAAAAAATGCTAGGATCCATTTTATTCAGAGAATGAAAATAACAAAAACAAAAACAAAAACAAACAGACGCTTCAAGTAAAGCACATAAGATGTGGCCGAATTAAAATATAGTTTCACTAGAGATGACCTCATAATTTGTTGATGAAGAAGGGGATGCCTTGGGCATCCTCAAGCTTTGACGCTTGAGTCTTCTTGAAATATGCTTGGGTGCCCCACGGGGGCATCCCCAAGCTTTGGTTCTTTCATCTTCTTGATCACATCATATCATCCTTCTCTCTGATCCTTGAAAACTTCCTCCACACCAAACTCAAAGTAAACTCCATTAGAGGGTTAGTTCACAAAAAATTCTTATATTCTACATGAACACAATTGCTACCAATGCTAATAGACATTAGCTACAGCCACTAATACTTTATGGAATAATAAGATCCATTCAAAATAGTAAAAGAGGCATTGCAAAATAAATGGCAGAATCTGTAACAAACAGAACAGTCCCTAAAGACAAAAAAATTCGAGTCACTTAACTTGCTCAAATCAGAAAACTCAAAACTAATGAAAGTTGCATATATATCTGAGAATTACGCACAAAAAATCAAAGGTCCATCCGATTTTTCTATAAATAGTTATGAATTTAACGGTGGACAGCAGAAAACAGTTTCAGCAAAGCAATCCAAATCTAGCATCAACTTTCTACTAGAGGCTTAACTTGACACAACAATGCAATAAAGTAAAGATATAAAGGAATTTCTACAGAGGTATACATCTTCCTTGACTAAGGCTAAAAATAAAAGATAATGGGTTGCCTCCCAAAAGCGATTTCTTTAATGCCTTTTAGCTAGACTTGATAGTTCTAATGATACTCTCATGAAGATAGCAAATGAAGCAAAAGGAGCATCAAGAAGCAAATTCAACACACATTTAAGTCTAACCCACTCCCTATGCATAGGAATCTTGCACACAAATAAATTCACAAAGAACAAAGTGACAAGAATAGGAAGATAAAACAAGAGTAACTTCAAAACTTTTAGCATATAGAAAGGTGTTTTAATACCATGAAAACTTCTACAACCATATTCTCCTCTCTCATAATAATTTTCAGTAGTAGAAATAAATTCAACCATATAACCACAAGAATCATTTAACTTAGATAATATAGGCACATAAAGAGGATCATTAAATTTATTTTGGAATTCATTAGCATGCTTTTCTCTTTCAAAATAGTTACTAAGATCAATATCAAGTTTAAGATCATGGTTTCAACAAAGATTTGGAACTAGAGACAATTGCAAACCACATAAGTATCTCTCAACATAAGCAAATTTCTCCTCCATGGTATAATTAGGAGAATTTAAGAACAAAGTAGGACTCTCATGAGTAAGAGTACCATCATAAGCTGCAATTATATCATTTTTATCCTCACATAAATAAGTAATAACTTCTAAACATAGATGATTATTGATAAGCATAGGACCATCATCTACAACATTATCATATATAACATTAGGGAGCACATTTTTAATTTCTGTTATTTCCATTTTAATTGAGTCAAGGAACATGCTTTTTTCAAATTTATCAAAAGTAGATATTTCAATAGATTCATAACATTCAACAATATAGCATACTTCCTCCTTAGGTAGGCATGGAGGGCAATCAAATAATGTAAGAGTAAAAGAGTTACTATCTTTAGGAGGTAGATCCTCCTTTTGTTCTTCACTCTCCTCCTTTTTTCATCTAATGAGCTTTCAGGTTCAGCAATTTCTTCTTCTACAGGTTCCTGCAAGACAACGGTTTCTTCTATTTGAGGATGTCTTTTCTCAAGAAATTCAGCAATATAAGGATTATCATTGTAATATTCAAGACAGTAACCAAGTATAGCATAATTCTCAGTTTTATAAGGGGCATCATCATTTTGAATATAACCAGCAATTTCATAGGCACCCTTAAAAACAACAAATTCTTCAATTTGTTCAAGATTACCAAAGTCATAGTTTCCTTTAGCATAAACAGCCAAGGTTTCATTATCATTATAATCACATTGGAAAGGGAGGTGTTTATGCCTTCTACAACAAAAAGATTCATTAAAGCAGTAGGATTCATCATATGTAGAACACAAGTTCTTAGCAAAATAATTCAATCTACTTATTTGTTCCCATAAATATTTCCCTTTTTTAGACAAGCGGTATTCCTTTTTTGTATCAAACATAGAATCCATTGATAGCAAGTAAAGAACAAGACATAATAACAAACCAAAATAACAAATGCAACACAAAATGCAAAACTAAAAATAAAATATGCAAACCGAAATAAAAAGATAAATGCAAGTAACTAATTTTTTTATTTTTGATATTAAGCAAACAAGACAATAATAAAAATAAACTAAGCAAGACAATAACAAAATAAAAAGATTGGGTGTGAGAGACTCCCCTCGTAGAAGAATCTAGTCTCCCCGGCAACGGCGTCAGAAAAATTGCTTGATGGCACCGGTGAGGTGTTGTTGGAAAACCCCAAGAGGAACGTATGAAGTAGTGCAGCAGCAAGTTTTCCCTCAGTTGTGAAACCAAGGTTTATCGAACCAGTAGGAAACTAGAGATCTTCCGGAGGTTGTAGAAGATGACTTTGGCAGGGCGCACTACCGGTGTCAGCAACGAACGTGGAACCTGCACACAACACAACCAAGATACTTTGCCCCAACTTAACAGTGAGGTTGTCAATCTCACTGGCTTGCTGTAACAAAGGATTAAACGTATGTGTGGAGAATGATGTTTGCTTGCAGAGAATAAAAGTAACAGGATTGCAGTAGGATTGTTTATCAGATTGAGGAAAAAGGACCGGGGTCCACAGTTCACTAGTGGTGTCTCTCCATAAATAATAATAGCATACATGCGGGTAAACAAATTACAACTGGGCAATTGACAGAATAAAGAAGTGCATAATGATGCATATACTATAGTTATGATGGCTAGTGTGATATTCATTTGGGCATTACAACAATATACATAGACCGTTCCAACCGCATCTATTTCTAATAATCCACCTTCCGGTTAGCGTCCGCACCCCTTTCAGTATTAAGTTGCAAGCAACGGATAATTGCATTAGGCAATGTGTGTAATGTAAGTAATACAAATACCCTTAGATAAAGTACTACTATTTTATCCCTAGTAGCAACAGTACATCTACAATCTTAGATCTTGCTGTCACTACCCCAGATTAAATAGAGACATGAACCTACTATCGAGCATAAATACCCCCTCTTGGAGTCACAAGCATCTACTTGGCCAGACCATCTACTAGCAACGGAGAGCATGCAAGATCATAATCAACGCACTCACAAGATATATTATGAAGCAATAACATAGTACTCAATATTCATCGGATCCCAGCAAACACAACATGTAGCATTACATAAAGATGATCTTGATCATGTTAGGCAGTTCACAAGATCTAAACATGGTAGCACAAGATGAGAAGACAACCATCTAGCTACTGCTATGGACCCGTAGTCCAAAGATGAACTACTCACGCATCAGTCCGGAGGCGGGCATGGTGATGTAGAGCCCTCCGGTGATGATTCTCCTCTCCGACAGGGTGCCGGGAGGAGCTTCTGAACCCTCCCGATCTAGGGTTGACGACGACGGCGGCTCTGGACTTCGTGGAGGAAAAATGTGCGCGTCTTAGGTCTTAGATATCGGAGGGGTATAAGTAGGCGAAAGGGCGAAGGCGGCGGGGCCTCGAGGGCCCCACACCCCGTGCTCGCGCGGCAGAAGGGGGGCCGCGCCGGGAGGTGGTGTGGGCCCCTCGGGGTCCTACTCCGTCTCCTCTTCGGTGTTCTAGAACCTCCCGGGAAAATAAGCACTTTGACGTTTCGTTTGTCCAATTCCGAGAATATTTCCTTAACAACTTTTCTGAAACAAAAAACAGCAGAAAACAGGCAACTGGCACTGTGGCATCTTGTTAATAGGTTAGTCCCAGAAAATGCATAAAATGATATAAAAGTGTATATAAAACATGTAGCAATTGGCATAATATAAGCATGGAACATAAGAAATTATAGATACGTTTGAGACGTATCAGTAGGGTACACATGTCCTTCACATAGAAAACCTGAGCCACTTCACTGGTTAGGACGAATGGTTCGTTCTCGTATTCAAGATTCTTGAGATCCACTGTAGTCATTCCGTACCGTGCGTCTACCTCTACCCCGCCTCGTAGGTTGAACCATTTGCACTTGAACAAATGGACCTTAAAAGTAGGTCCATAGTCAAGTTCCCAAATCTCCTCTATGTAACCATAATATGTGACATTTTTCCCATTGCAGTTTGTTGCATCAAAGCGGACACCATTGTTTTGGTTGGTGCTCTTTTTATCTTGGTTGACTGTGTAAATGTATTTCCATTTATCTCGTACCCTTGAAAAGTCAATATAGTCGAAGCTGGTAACTTGGCTAACAAGTATAGCTGTTCTCCAACATTGATGTCATTAATGAGACGTCTTTTTAACCAACTGTTGAAACTCTTCATGCGTTCTCCATCAATACAATCTTCAGATTGCTCCGGGTATTTGGAGCGTAAAACATTCTTGTGTTCCTCAATATACGGAGCCACCAAGCTGGAATTATGTAGAACTGTGTCGTGTGCTCGAGTGAAAGAATTTCCGTCTTCACCTATTGTTGCTTTCTTTCCTAGGGTGCCTTTTCCATGTAGTCTCCCCTCATAGCGCAATTCAGGAGCACCGATTGGATTCAGATCAGGAATAAAGTCTACACAAAACTCAATGACCTCCTCTGTTCCATAGCCCTTGGCGATGCTTCCTTCTGGCCTAGCACGTTTATGAACGTATTTATTTAAGATTCCCATGAACCTTTCAAAGGGGAACATCTTGTGTAGAAATATAGGACCGAGAACAGAAATCTCAACAGTAGTTCTTTGTCTAAAGATAATTGTGCTACTTACATTACACACTTTACTTAATGCAATAATCTGTTGCTTGCAACTTAATACTGAAAGATGTTGCGGATGCTATTCTGAAGGTGGATTATTAGTCATAGATGCAGTTGGATAACGGTCTATATATCATGTTGTAATTTCCAAATGAATCTCATACTAGACACCATGACTTGTACATGCATCATTATGCAGTTCTTTATTCTGTCAATTGCCCGGCTGTAATTTGTTTACCCCTCATGTATGTTATTATTATTTATGGAGAGACACCACTAGTGAACTGTGGACCCCGGTCCTTTTCTTTAAACTGATAATACAACCTACTGCAATCCTGTTACTTTCATTCTTTGCAAATAAACATCATTTTCCACGCATACGTTTAATCCTTTGTTATAGCAAGCCAATGAGATTGACAACCTCACTTTAAGTTGGGGCAAGTTGGGGGGGGGGGGGGGGGGATCTGTGTGCAGATATTCTGTGGCGCATGGGACCCCATGCGCCACAGAAAGTGCAGACATTTTGTGGCGCACCCCACCTGATGCGCCACAGATTGTCCAATTTCTGTGGTGCACCCCACCTGATGTGCCACAGAATGTCGACTTTCTGTGGCGCACCCCACCTGATGCGCCACAGAATGTCGACTTTCTATGACGCACCCAAGCCCATGCGTCACGGAAAGACATATTTCTGTGGCGCACCCGAACCCATGCGCCACAGAAATATGACTTTCTGTGGCGAATGCAAAAGGATGCGCCACAAAAATGTTTTTCTGTGGCGCATGCAGTTTGGTGCGCCACAAAAAGCACTCCACCTATAAGCCTTGTACTCCGTACAAACCTTGTATATCAATTATATACTAAGAACAATATACGGATGTTTAAACGGAGACACCACGTTAATCCACATAGGTTTGAATTATATAATCCATTGATTTTGAAGACACCACGTTAATCCACATAGGTTTCCATTGATTTTATTTATGACGGTTGAGATTAAAAGATGAAAAGTTACGTACAAATTTAATTGGTACAAATAATTAAGTCATGTCACGTTCCAAAAAAAAGTCCCGTGGTGAGAGAAAACAACCCAGGCGATCAAGTAACAAAAAAGTAAAAAAAAACTCACGCAATAAGTTTTTTTCTTAAACTATAAGTTGGTACAGCTTGATTTGACCTGAACCGGGACGTGAGCGTGTAAAAAAAAAGAATACGTGGACCAGGATGCACGTGATGATAAGAGGAGTTCAAAGAAAAAAAAAACACTAGGAGCTAGCCGGCTACCTCGGTACGTGCGTGCTGGTTTTATGAAAAATAAAAGATGCACGCGAGCATAATAATTAGTCATATTAGATGGGATAATTTATGTGGTGAGTAAGACAAAATTTTCGCTTTTTTATCTAAAAAAAATAGAAATATCATTATAAATATATTATTCAAAATTCATGTGGTGAGCATAAATTAGATGGGATATTTTTTACGAAAATATATGTATTTCGATATTGAACTCATTATTTATTTCTAGATCGATGACACAGTTATCTATAACCACCTGAAAAAAATTGTGTCAATTCGAAAATATATATTGCGTAGAAGATGTGTTCAAAGGAAAGGCGATTGTCAATAGTTACACATTTTCCTGCACAATGATGAAACATTAGAGAAATATTAATACAAAATTCCACGTAGTCGTTAGGATAATTCAGTAATAAGATTTCCTCCTTGTATCCACAACGAAGACATGTGTATTTTCATACTTAAAAGAATGTAGAAAATACAGTAAGAAGTTAATTTTCTCCCTGTGACATTATTCGGTTTGTTGGATTATAAGATTATATCTAAATGTTTTTTCTATATATAAACTCATTTTTAGAGGACAACTTTCTTTGAGAACAACCGGTTGATAATATATTATGACTTGATCATTCATTTGCCTTTCAAGTGATGTAATCAATAACATTTTCGTGTCAACATCTATAGTTGTATGTAAAATGGAACATGCTATAAAAGACTTTCCAAGAAGTCACTTATTTCACAACGTGCGGAGAGTGCCATGTATTCTAGAACATAGGAAGTAAATGAGAGAAAGATAAATCTGTACAAAATATAATAATAGTTCTTATTCAGTAGTCCTACCTATTAACTAGGAAATATTTTTAAGCTGAGTCCATAAAGTAAACTCATCTTGAATATAAAGCACATGAACAATAGATGCCGGTTGAGTTCCCTAATAAATTTTGCCAAAAGATAATCAATGTCTTAATTAGAATATCTGAACGTACATTGTTAGTACTAAGAATATTTCATGAAATAATTGGAGTTTGGAACCGTACTAGAGATATGCCAAACGTAGGATATTCATAGAGATAGAAGTATGGGTAACTACGAAGAATGAAAATACTATCAATAGAACATAGTGGATTGCCTTTAGATAAAGTAATATGTACAAACATCTTATAGACAACATAAATACGCAAAGTTATACAACTCAAAAAAAATACGCAAAGTTATAATTGAAGGAACTCCAAAACGATTTTGTAGGATATTTGTTTCGTTGAAAGTTCCCTGACTGAGATAATAAGTTGAGTACAATTAGAACCTTTAGAGTTTTTGTTGATGACCAAACTTAATTTTAAACAATCCTTTTTTCGGGTGGAAAAATATATTTGGCAAGTCACTTTGTATGTTTTTTCCACGATGTAATAAAATACACCACCTTTTTACCGGTTTCTAATAATCAAATGTTTGAGTAGACATCCTATTGCAAACATGGATTTATCATTAATGTTTTTTTAATCATGTAAATCAAAGAGAGTGGACCTAATGTATTAGGTAGTGTGACTGAGCCGCTGAGTGTGTTGATAACCGTCTGGGCATAATTTTGCGGTGTAATGGGAATCCCAGTTGCTGAGTGTGTTGATCAACTAAGAATACATGGAAGAAAATGGGAAGTTAAGAGTGGGAGTTATTATGAAGAGAGAGAATATAAAAATATTATATGATACAACCGTCTAGAATATGATGACGTGGTATTTCACAAATTCATAATATTTGTAAATAGATATAAATTATTTAGAATCACTACTAGAAAACGGGGCTTAGGATCACCCCTTTTGTCCGAAATTAAAATCGGACCGGGACTAAAGGGGTGCAAGCCCTCAGATTGAGTTTGGGAGGGACCTTTAGTCCCGGTTCGTGTTAGGAACCGGGACTAAAGGGTCGGTTCGTGTTAGGAACCGGGACTAAAGGTTCACCGCATGCGGCCGCAGAGGCGGGGCCCAACGCCAGAACCCTTTAGTCCCGGTTCCTAACACGATCCGGGACTAAAAGTCTCGCCCTTTATCACCTTCTTCCACCCGAGACTCCTCTCCATTTTTTAGCCCGAGCCCGAGCTCCATTTCCTCTCCATTTTCTCCTCCATTTCCTCTCCCCAATCTCAATTTATCTGCAATACTTTACACCATTTGGCAAGATTGAAGGCACCCCACGGTTAGCAGCTTCATCCTTCTTCTAGCGTTGCTTGTTTAGCTCAATACATATTTCTAGTGCAAGCTAGGTGTTCGATGAAATGCCTAAGTTAGGATTTAATTTGTTTCATATGTGCAATTTGATCTCAAACTAAATTATGATTTATGTGTTTTAGTGTCGTCCCCGGCCTTACTGCCGTCGATCGCCCGCGTCGTCCCGTCACCGGCACCACCTCGGTGAGTGTCTTGTTTTTATTTTATTTTATTTTTAAAAAATTAGCTTTATGGTTTAGGTGCATATATAGTTATTCCTTGTATAATTTTCTAACTTGCATTATATGTATAGAGTCATGGTTCTGATATCTGTCCCCGTCGGTCCTCGTCCGGTCTATGATTCGGATGTGGTATATTTTCAAAACTGTCTGCCAGTAACGTTCGGCAACAAGAGCAACTACCGCACAGAAAGTTTGGACTTCGATGTGGCACACATCAGCCTCTCGTACCAGGCCATCCTGGGATACCCGGCGTTGGCCAAGCTCTTGGCGGTGGTACACCACGCGTACAACATGATGAAAATTCCAGGGAGTAACGGTATCATCAAGGTTTTTTGCGATGAAAGCTCTTCTCTGTTTTCCCTGCAACAGGCCCACAGGACGAGGGCTAAGCTGTTACCTCCCAACGAGGATGCGGTCGAGCATCTTAGAGGCCCCCACACAGGAAGACAGATGCGAGCCCAGGAGAGAGCCGCGGCACGCAGAGCCGTGAACGGTTAGAAGCTCACCGAGAGAACGGCGACGAACCATAAGGCTGAGGTGGCAAGACGGCGACACCCCGCGGGCTTGCTGCGCCACGTTTGCCTCGTGAGGCACCGCTCGCAGGAGTTTTTCCCACACCAGGATGTAATAATTTGCTTGTCTTTTTTGCTGTATTCATCAGGAGTGACCGTGCGGCCACAACACCTCATGTAATCAAAAATCCCCATTTCGGATGGTAAGCGCGACCCCACAATACGTATTTTCACTTCAACCCCTTAAAAGGTCTCTCCTTAAGTATCGCGCGAGCGGGGCTAGGCACGGTGGCTGCTTGTGCCAGAGTCTGCCCAACGGCGCCGAAAACCCCAATAAGGCTGAGCGCTGGTGGATGGGCCAGTCCCACACATGCCACCTCACCAAGGCACTTGGTGCTACCCTCATGAGGCACGGTGTCTATGTACGGGATCGTCCTGGCAGCACTGAAAAACCCAATAAGACTGAGTGCCGGTGGAATGGGCTAGCCCCACGCATGCCGCCTCATCCAAGGTCCTTGGTGCTTCTAAACTCACACGATGCTCACAAGGAGAAAGCTAGTAAGGCATGGTGTCGATGTATGGGCCGGTCCCGGCAGCACTGAAAAACCCAATAAGGTCGAGTGTCAGTGGGATGGGCTAGCCCCACGCATGCCGACTCATCCAAGGTCCTTGGTGTCACCTAGTAAGGCACGGTGTCGATGTACGGGCCGGTCCCGGCAGCACTGAAAAACCCAATAAGGCCGAGTGTCGGTGGGATGGGCTAGCCCCATGCATGCCGCCTCATCCAAGGTCCTTGGTGCCACCTAGTAAAGCACGGTGTCGATGAGCGGGCCGGTCTCGACAGCACCGAAAAACCCAGTAAGGCTGAGCGCGGTGGCTGGGGTCCGCCCTCACACATGCCGCCTCACGAAGGCCCCTGGTGCCATTATTAAACATATTTACATACCCATGCGAGGCACGATGCCATTGAGCGGGCCAGTCCTGACAACATCGAAAAACCCAACAAGACTGAGTGCCGGTGGCTGGGGTCCGCCCTCACACATGCCGCCTCATGAAGGTCCTTGGTGCCGGAACTAAGCGTGTCTTGTTTTCCTTGAAAGGGAAGGAATGCACGGGGGCTGCCCTCCGTGCGTCTCTCAACTCACAGCCTGTGAGCTCGCTCGAGGCCTCACCAGGATCGGCAGGAGCCCAAAAACAAGGCGGGCGCATACTCAACAACACTCATTCCCCTAGTGAGGCTAGCTCCTGCCGCAAAATTTTCCTACGCAAGGGAAACATCGAGGGAAAACAAGAACAAAAGGCAGACCTAGCTGCAAGCCTGGCTTCACCAAAGTCTTAAACATGCATACGGTGGAGTACCACACGAGGATTAAAAGACTAACGGACTTAACGGGAAGCAGTAGGTAATCAAGCTGGTAAAAGTGCACGGGCCACTAAAGGCTGCCGTCTGAGGAGGCGTCTCCCGAGGAGGTGCTTTCTTGGGTTTCGTCTTCTTCATGAGCTTCCCCAGTGACGTCCTCTTCGAGACTGCCCAGCGCCGCCACGTGCTCTCCCACCTTCTCCTCAAGCTGGCAAGCGACGGAAGAGGGCACCACCTCCAAGAGCCCTGAGAGGTCGACGGTGGGGTGGCGCAGCGTCAGGTTGCAGAAGACTCGGTGCACAGCCGTCGCAGCAAACTCACGGCTGTCCTCGTCAAGACGCTCCCGGATCACCGCAGCAAGCCCCCGCAGCTGGGACACCACGCCTGAGAAGAAGGCCAGTTAGGCAGCCGGGGAGAACTCTTCCAGTGGAGGGTTGTCGCCTTCAGACCCGAGGAGAACAAGCGCGTCATTCGCCTGGGGCACGAGGTCGCGAAACATCCTGCTCCGTTGGTGGTCGAGCATCAGCTGGGCAGCGGAGGCCTCGGGCGCCTCCCCAACCGCATCGACAACTTGACGGATCTGTTCCCGCAAATCAGCCGGCTCTTCCTGAGCTTGGGCAAGGTCGCACCGGAGGGTCTGGATAAGCGCATCTTGTTCCGCCCGCCTCGCGGAGAAGCGTGTCTCCTTCTTCGAGGCAGCAGCACGGAACCGCCGCTTCGCAGCCAAGATGGCCGCGTCCTTCCTCTCATTGGCCTCTTTCTCGTACTCGGCCTGGCGGGCGATGAACGTCTGGTTGGCCCTCTCATGGCGAGCGGTTGCGGTTGACTCAGCCTCCAAGACTCGAGCCTCCCGAGCATCCAGGGCCGCACGAATCACCCCTAGGGCGTCAGACCTTGCCTGCAGCTCGGCGGCGCGGGTGTCCAGCGTTGAGCGCCTTTCGTCCTCGTCACGAGCCAGGTCCTGAGCATGGGCCTCTAGGGCCACCACTGCCTCTTCTCAGCTGGCGAAGTGCTCCTCGCAGCGATCGAAATCAAGCTCACGGAGCCTCAAGGCCTCCTCGCGCTGGGAGACTTCGCTCTGCAGCTGACGTCTCTCCTGGCCCTGTACTCTTTCCAGCTCGCTCTGGGCGCACGCCAGGATCTCTTGGGCCTCCTGAGCCACGCTCGCGCGGATCTCAGCGGCCTGGCGGTTCGCCTCCTCCAGGGCAAGGCAAGCCGCTACATCCTTACGGCGGCCCACCTCCACCGCTTGCTCCAGCGCAGCGACCCCTCGGCAAGATGGCGCCGCTCTCCGGCCGTCCTCTGCGCCCCGAACTCATGGGAGAGGCGGAGCTCCTCAAGGACGTTGTGAGCAACGTGGATCAGCTCCCCGTCGAGAAGGAGATGCCTCCTCTCCTGAGGAACGAGGGCTCGGCTCGTGCTTGGAGCGGAGGGCGCCCCGGCCGTAGGGCCACTTGAAGTGCTGGCACCAGCATCTCCGACCTTGAAGGCAGACTGAGGAGGCGCCGTTTCTTCCTCGTCACTGCCGTCCTCCACAACCACTAGGTCCTCGGTGACCCTCACAGCCACCTGCGGCGCCGCCGTATCTCGGGCCAGGGGACGCGGACTCTCCCCGCCCGCGCTAGGAGGGCCTGGGGGCTGGCGGCCATCGTCGTCGCTCGCCTCTTCACGCCCGAGGCGGAGCGAAAGCCTCTCCGCGTTGGCCTTTGAGCGCCTCTCGCGAAGGATGGCCTCGCCGGCGGACACCCCCGCCGCGGCGGATAGAGGAGGAGCAGCGGAGGAGGAGGGCGCCTCGAGAGGAGCAGGAGGGCCGCCCGTCGTCCGGAGCCTCCTTCTGCCGGTGCAACAAAGGCTCCTCATCGGACTCGTCATTCTCTCCGGGTGCCGCGGCCCGGGCGAGGGCCTCTTCCTCCCTGTCCGCTGCCTCGCTGTAAGGAGCGCAGTGTTAGGCAGCATCAAGTAAGAAAATCCGAAGGCCAAACGAGGAAAAGAACTTACTGAATATTGTCCACCCATTTGCCCCTCGGCCTGAGGAGGGAGGAAGACCCGACGGACCTCCCGAGGAGAGAGCTTGGGCCACGAGAGAGAGAGCCCCTGGGCACCACGCTGGCCGCAGGGGGGCTCCCCCCATCATCCGAAGAGTCGTTGTCGCTGCCGCTATCGTCGCCCCCATCACTCGAAGGGGGATCTTCGCCGCTACTGGACGAGGACTCCACCTCCACTGGGGCCGAGAGTGAGCCTGCGCCCAACAAGCCTGAGGCGGATGCCTCCTGGAGGTTGCGGGCTACCACCTCCACAAGGTTCTCCTCCCGCCGGGCTTGACCCCTCGCGAGGATCCCCCATTGGTCGAAGCAGGGGAGGAGACCGATCAGGCCTTCTCGGGCCTCTCGTTGGAGGAAGTAGAGGGGCGCAGGCTTGATCCCCGGTGTCACGCCTCCCTCGGGAAGCGTGGCCAGGAAGTCCCCCAGGCGGTCCTCGACCAGCCCATCACGGGGGCCGCCCTTGTGCAGGCGCATGGGGTCTTCCTCGCCCGCGTACTCCCAGACAGGGTGGCTGTGCTTCTGGAGCGGGGCAATGCGGCGCGTCAAGAACTCCTGCACCACCACCGCTCCTGTCAGGCCCTCCCGCTGCAGGCGCCGGAGGCCCTGCATCAGCAGGCCAACCCCTTCACCCTCCAGCACCTCGTGTTCCCAGCCGGGGTTGTTTACCGCCGACGCCACCAGAGTCGTGTAGAAGGCGCTCACCGCCCTCGCGTCCATGAAGACCAAACGGGCGCGGTAGCCCTCCACTTTCTTGAGGGCGCCCATGGGAATGTAGAGAGGCGACCGAGAGTCGACAAGGATGAAGGATGCGCATCCGGTGCATTTGTTCTTCGCCGAAAGGCGTAGGCTGTAGAAACTGCGGAAGAGCGCCACGGACGGCTCCACGCCCAAGTAGGCCTCGCAGGTGTAGGCGAAGATCGCCAGGATGATGATGGAGTTGGGCTGGAGGTGGAGGACACAGATCTGGTAGTGTTCCAGAATCACGTCAAAGAAGTCGGAAAACGGCGGCACCAGGCCGCCGAGGATGGAGTGGAGGAAGAATGGGAACTCGGTGGCCGAGAGCTGCGCCACCGAGGTGGCGCCATGGCGCACGCCGGTAGCCCCGTGCTCGTTGGACCTGCCGGCGAAGATGGGCCAGTGGTCGTCCACCTTGCGTGGCCTGTTCAGTCGAGACGGCTCGAGGGCTCCCGTTTGGCCCGTCACCACAAGTTTTTCCCCCTCGCCGCCGCTAGCTGCCTGCCGCCGGTCATCGTCCGTGTAGGCGTGAAGGACGAGAAGAAGGCGTGTCGGGAAAGGAAAGGTTTGTTAATCTGAAAGTGGGAGGGAGCAGTAACTGGCCAGGGGCGGCGTGGCTCCGTTTTATGGCGGGAACGGTTCCCTAAGCGCCGCGCGGAGTGGGGCGTGACGCTCGCAACCGCTCAACACGACGTGTCCACCTTTTCGCATCTCGGCTTCGGCCATGTTTGGCCCAACGCCGGCCCACGGCCATAACACCCTAGGCCCTCGCTGGCCCGGGGGCTACTGTCGGCCCATTAGAAACCAGGGTACCTTGAGCCGGGCTTCCCCGAGCTGCCGCAGTAGGGCTAAGCATTATCTTGACCTGGTCAAGAGCAGAAAGGACGGACCTCGCGAGGCCTCCTGTTCACCCCATCCATAAGAGCTTACGGAGGGCACCCCGCGAGCATCGTGCGCAGGAATCACCCGGCTCTCCAAGCTCCTTCGCGAGGACAAGCCTGAGTCTCCCGAGGGCCGCCTTTGCAGGGAACTCACATGCATACGCAGAGCGGGGGACCCCCTGGCCGCCAGAGCTCATCCGTGGCCACTGCACAGCAGATCAACGACAGCCAAGACTTGCCCTCCTTGTGATAAAAGGGAGGAGACCAGCAACAAAGGGCCGTGCCCCCAAAACTTGCCGTTTCGGTGCAAGACGGCGCCGACCACCGTCCTGTCCCGTTGGTGGCCACGATTCCCTCTTTCCCGAGGATGTCCGGACCTGCGTTAAAGGAGCAAGGACTGAAGTTGCAGAGTGAAGAAGACAACGATGGCGCAGCAGTGCAGGGTCGTGGATCTGACTTGGTCGGCTGCCTTTGACAAAGCAGCCGCAGAAGAACAGAGCTCCCCTTGGAAGCTTGCGGGAGCGTCCCGCCATGGAGTTGGAAGACCAAGACCCAGCCGCCTATAAAAGGGGGCAGCCGCCGGCCCGGCTAGAGGTTCGGACATTGTAAGCTCAAACCCTAGAAACTCTAGACGTTCGCCATTGTAGTTCCGTGTGTTCGCCCAAGCAATACAACAAAGCAGGAGTAGGGTATTCACCTCCGCGGTGGCCTGAACCTGGGTAAACCAACTGTCAATCTCTGCAGTGTTTCCATCTCCTTCGTCGAGTCTCGTGAGGACAGAGGCAACGCTCTAAGGCCCCAGTGTTCGATACTCTTTCATAGCTTGTTCGGAGGCTATATTCCGACAACAGCAGTTATTGGGAGCTCGCGTTTCAGGTGACGCATCCAACGATGGTCAGCAAGGGCTTGTGCTACTGTTAGGTTCTTCCTTGTACATGCTGCGTAGAGATCCGGCGCCATGGAGCTGATACAAACTGCATGTCCGAGCCAAGGTTCAGTCCAGAATTTGATCCGCTGGCTGTTGCCAAGATGGAACCGAACCGAGGCTAGAAAAAGGCTCCGAACACGATCGTCCACGGGCAGGGGCAGGCCATGCCAGGGTTTAGATGGATCTGTCCAGGATTGCCACAGCCAGCGCAGCCAAAGAGCGATGCTCTTAGCTTGAAGATCGGGGATGCCAAGACCTCCAAATTCAACGGGGCGACAAACTGCTTTCCAATTGACTAAGCATTTACCTCCAGGAGCAATTACATCATCAGCCCAAAACAAACCTCGTCTGAGCTTGTCAATTAATTTGGTGAGTCATTTGGGATAAATGACAGCTATTAACTGGAAAACAGGCATTGCAAAGAGGATATGCTTTACAAGGAGCAATCTTGCATCAATTGAGAAGTGGCCAGGTATCCATCCATGCACCTTGTTTCTCAGCTTGTCAACCACTGGCTGCAACTCGGCCTTGCGCAGCAGTCTGTCAGAGAAAGGCATGCCAAGGTATGTGAAAGGGAAATGCTGGATAGGGCAGCCAAACAAAGAGGCGAGGTGATCGACATTGTGTTTCTGACATGCGATTGGAGTGACAGTACTTTTGGCACAGTTGGTGAACAACCCGGTAGCACCGCCAAAAACCTGGAGTAGGTGCAGAGTATTCTCAATATCAGGTTCCATAGGGCTGATGAATACAACGACATATCATCGGCATACAGAGAAATCCAGTGGGGTAGCTTGAAGTTGTGGAACTGAGTAAGAATTCCATGCTGGTCAGCAAACTCAAACAGGCGTGCAAGAGCATCCATGACAATGTCAAACATCAAAGGGGACAGAGGATCACCCTGCCTGAGTCCACGACAGTGATTAATTTTTTCAGTCAGCTCACCGTTCACTAAAATCCTGGTGGAACTGGTACGCAGAAGGGCTGCAATTCTATCACACCACTGCACACTCAATCCCCAAGCCCGCATAATACTTAACAAAAATTCCCAGGAAATAGTGTCAAAAGCCTTCTAAATGTCTAGCCTCAGCAAAAGGGAAAGGGTCTTGTGCTGTTTGAACCATCTGGATTGGCTTTGCACATAGATGAAGTTATCATGGATCGACCTATTCTTTATGAAGGCACTTTGACAAGGACTGATGATAGTCTGCATATGGGGGGATAGACGCTTTGCCAAGATCTTGGTAACCAGTTTAGCAAAGAATCCAACAAGGCTAATTGGCCGAAATCCTTAGGGTGTGCAGCATCAGCATGCTTCGGCAAAAGTATCATGGTAGCAGAGTGTGTAAGTAAAGAAAAACAAAAAAGGCAGATAGCGCCTGAGAGCGGTAGCCTAGCAAATAGCAATTGAGTCGTGTTTCCGCTCGGCAAGGTAAGGGCGTTACGTTGCTTGCATGGTATCCGTATAACAAATTAGTGACCATCGATTGGTTCGATCAGATCATCCTCTCTGCTAATTGTTCGCATATATTTGTTAAAAACTTCAATACTCCGAAAGCAATTAAAAACACCTCCGATCTCAAGGCCTGCATCGCTCGCCCGTTTCCTGTTCTCCCCTCCTGCCCCCGCCCGCCGCAGCCAACCCGGCTCTCGGCTGATTCTATCCGTGATTCGTTCCTTACTCCCAACCGTCCAACCGCCGGGTCAAAGACATGTGATCTATTTGACTAATTTGATCTTCTCAAATTCTCCGGTTTAGATGGTTTATGTCCTAATTTTGATTACTATGTATTTTTCGTATTTAGCGTTGTTATGCCTTGTGAGCCTCTACTAGTAGTGCTTCGAGAAATCCAGATGAGTTGGCAGCTTGGTGCTAGTTTTTAGGGTTAATTACAAATCAAGTAACGTTAATCTATGAAGACGAGATCCATATAGAAGACAATGTTGACATCAATATGAATGTGAGGTACATGACCACATATTTAAATCATCTATGTATTTATGAATTAAGCTTTCAAAAATGTTTGTGTATTTCCCACTAGAGTTTTCCACATAAAAATATGTGTCCCAATTGATCTAGATGTACAATTGTACATGTACTTATATTAGGGCCCTGAATTCTAATTTTGCCCTGGGTCCCTAAAATCTCAGGACCGGCCCTATCAACAGGCAAGGAGATCTGTGTGCTCAGCATTTCCAACTTGGGGAAAAAATGCTCTCTGCAGCTATGCAGTTTCCATGGTGATCGCGTACGCAGGGCCGACTAAAGCATTTTAAAAGCCCAGGACGAACTCCACCAATGGGCAAACAAAGGGGGGGAAATGTGTCTTCTTATTCCTATAACCTAGATGTATGTAATGTGTATTAGATATTGGCTGCTATTTCAACGACCCCGGGCCGGTGCACCTCTCGCCCTGGGCCAAAAGCGACCCTGCATGAACAACGACCACACCATCCCCTTTCTTTTTTGACGGAAAGGCAGCGAGCACTGCTTTCATTCAATTAAGGGTGGACCGGAACAAGGTCCGGCAATGTTACAGTACAATCTATCAAAGGAACTGACAGAATGGGAGAAAGAATTAAAGAATGAAACAATGAGAAAAAAGAAGAGAGAGAAAATATGCACAATGGCGACTACTCGCCTGGCTCCCACACAGCCCGCAAAACACCGGCCTGCTTCCAAGCTTTGATCTCGTCGATGATCTTCTCCACCAACGCAGCAGGAGGCTTAGCTTTGTTGTTGAAGATCCGATTGTTCCGTTCCTTCCAGAGCTTCCACCAAGAGCAAAGAGCAATTGTTCTCCATTTCAAAACGATCGGCTTGGGCGCTAAATTTCGCATCTCTTTCCACCAGGTGCTAATCCCCGGCCCTTTTTTACGTACATACACGCGTCGCTCCACTGCTTGGAGAAACATCCTATACAACCTGAGTCGTACACTCCCGGTGGCTGTATATACTACCTCCGGGCTCCGGAAGCTGACACCGTGAAACGTGATGTCAAAGCTTTGTGACACCGTGAAACGCAATCTGTACCGGCCCTCACCTCTCAGGCAGGGACACACTCGCGAATAAATTAGTTACTTGTTCAAACTCAACAATATGCATCAAGAACATGTAAAGCTTTGTGACGAGATCAGAGCCACGAGCCCCTTTGTGAGCCTTCTGTAAAGTGGGATAGTTGTACTTGGTGTGCATAAGACGCACACACAGCAATGCTGATTTGTATTGATTAATGATCTTCCTCGTACATGCCTTAAATAGAAGTACAAGGGGATAGAGAGAGAGAGATCCGGACGTGCTCAGTCCACTAACTGAATCTGTTACATGTTAACTGAAGCGGTTAGATCTGGTCGAATAGCTAGCACAGCTCATGCACGTCCTGCATGCTGCGCATGGATAAGGGATGTGGAGGCGGTGCTCCTGGAGACTTGGTCATTACTCTAACACCTTCTAATGCGATTTTCCTTCCACAAATCCCACGTAACAGCAGGGCCAGTGGCTGCCAACGGACGTTTGAAAATTTGGCGCGCAACGGCCGGCTAACCAACAAACGTTGCCATGACACCAATCTCCACAATGAACCCTCCGCAGATTGTTGCCGTCCTTTCATCCCCTTTCTTTGACAAGCAACACCCTTAGACCCTATAAAATCCTCACCTCATGCACCCAGCCGATCCACCCCAACAAAACCAGAAATAATCCTACACGTCCCCTCCAACCCACACCATCCCTAGGGGATCAGGTTAGCTGGTAGTGGATTAGTGCATTAGTGCATGCAGGACGTGGTGTTAGTGGCGTGAGTGTCCTCTGGGCGTGTGTGCATCTGTGGCTATTTAAGCCCTGTAATCATGTTTACTTTCAGCAAGAAGATATAGAAGAAAAAGGTTGCGGGCTGTGTGAAACAGCGGAGGCCAAAACTTCTTGTGTTCTTCTGTACCTGTTCTTGAGAGAGAGAGAGCTGAGAGCTTCAGCTCCTACACCCCACATGCCGGCAGCACCACCTTAGGTAAAACTGACTTAGCTTCTTCACTTGTCAAAGTTGCCATTTTCACTTACTTGGTTAAATTGTGCCCATGAAATTAAAACTTAGCTATTAGAGTTGTCAAACTTGTCATTTTCACTCAGTTCAATTTTGCATGACACTGACACTTAGCTAGTTTAGTTGTCAATCTAGCCATTTCAACTTAGGCCCCGTTTTCAACTTAGCTAGTTTTGCCTTGCATGAAAAAACTATCCTTTGTAAACAGACAAATGGAACTAGGAAAGTAATCTGTAGAACTTTTATTGAAACTGAGACTCATCATTCATGTTAAAAAAATTGAGACATATGAAAGCAAAGCAATTTGTAGAAATTCTGTATGCATGATCACTATGTCTTTTCTAGGTTAATTTTTGTGACAGTAGCTTGCAACGCCGGTTCAGTCCGGTCTTATCTTATCAATGTATGAGGGAAAGCCTGCTTTGCAGATCAACGTATATGAAGCTGAAATAAATACAATCAGTAGCTTCTCCATATGGACGTTGTTATCCTTAATTTCATCCATACCAAAAGCATGTCATCTACTACAGAATAGTTTAACCGATCTCGAGCCATGTTGTATGAATGCACCTTCTTAGCATTTTTTTATTAAATTTGGTAACAGCCAGAGCTGGCTTGTCGACACAGGAAACTTTCCTAGATGTAAACTATGCTTATCTCATTGACATTTAGGTATTTTTGTTGTAAAACTCATGATTTTTATATAAACTTGCAGCAGGGTCGACAATGACGTCCATCTTCGGCATCCGTCTATCGTCGTGGAGTTCATGTGGTCGTCAAGATTATGTCTATGCTTGAAAGGAGAATGCTATGTTGAATTATGACTATGTGGTGTTTGAGATTATGTTTATGATTTGTGGAGTATGAACTATGTTTAATTAGTCATATGGAGGAGTTTGATCTTGTATATATATATATGTTATGGAGCACTATTTAGTCATAGTTGTGTGAGAATTGTCACCTGTGAATTATTTTGTGAATTATGTGTAAAATGCAGGGATTTTTTAAAAAACAGAGCCAAACTAGACATTATGGTCACTTTGCTAGGCACACAGCAAAGGCCTTCGCCGTGCGGATCCACACGGCACAGCCTGCACGTGGCGCGATCCTGTGCACCTGGCAACGTTCGAGGTAACCAATATGCCGTGTATTTCTTTGCAAAGCTCACGGCAAAGCACCAAGATATGCCGTGGTGCACAGCGCTGGACGCACGGCAAAACAAACCAATGTGCCGTGTATTTCTTTGCAAAGCTCACGGCAAAGAAAACTAATGTGCCATGCTGCCATTACGACAGCGCACAGCAAAGAGGAGGACTGAGGTTGATCCCAATCTGACAGTTTTGTGCCGTGTAGTGCTTGTAGGGCTCACGGCAAAGGCTTTGCCGTCCATTTTTCGAAAAGCTCACGGCAAAGAGGCTTTGCCTACGCGTATTATGTCGTGACAAGTTTGCCGTGCGAGTCCGCACGGCTAAGGATTTGCCGAGTTCCGCAAAGCCTTTGCCGTGCGGTTTGGCCTCACGGCAAATCTCAGATTTCCGGTAGTGGGGAGCGTCGGCCATTGGATCTGGAACTAGTCTGATACCATGTAAAGTGGGATAGTTGTACTTGGTGTGCATAAGACGCACACACAGCAATGCTGATTTGTATTGATTAATGATCTTCCTCGTACATGCCTTAAATAGAAGTACAAGGGGATAGAGAGAGAGATCCGGACGTGCTCAGTCCACTAACTGAATCTGTTACATGTTAACTGAAGCTGTTAGATCCGGTCGAATAGCTAGCACAGCTCATGCACGTCCTGCATGCTGCGCATGGATAAGGGATGTGGAGGCGGTGCTCCTGGAGACTTGGTCATTACTCTAACACCCCCCTCAGTATCAACGGGAGGCTCTTGAACAGTGAGACTGGACCGAAATTCAGTAAATGCAGCAAGGCGTCGGAAGAGGCTGTAAGGACAATGTCATCAACGTAAAGGAGAAGGTAAGCGACGTCTGTAGCTGACTGAAAAATAAAAAGAGAGTTGTCGGATTTGGAGGAGGTGAAGCCGATAGAGGAGATGAACGTGGCAAAGCGTGTGAACCACGCGCGTGGCGCTTGCTTCAACCCGTAAAGGGATTTACGAAGAAGGCAAACATGATCCGGACAGGAGGGTACCTCGAAGACTTTTGGTTGCTGACAGTATACAGTTTCCGAAAGGTGTTCGTGGAGAAAGGCATTTTTAACGTCGAGTTGATGAATTGGCCAGTGAGAGGAGACGGCTAGGGAGAGAACTATGCTATAGTGCTAGGTTTGACGACGGGGGAGAAGGTTTCATCGTAATCGATGCCGTGTTCTTGCGAGAAGCCGCGGACGACCCAGCGTGCTTTGTATCGCGCGAGGGATCCGTCGGAGTGAAATTTATGTCGATAAACCCACTTGCCAGAGACAATGTTCGCACCGGATGGCCGAGGAACGAGGTCCCAAGTGGAATTGTCGATGAGAGCTGTGTATTCGGCACGCATGGCCTGAGACCATTGCGGATCGGAAAGAGCAGATCGATAGGTTTTGGGTATAGGAGAAAGGGGTGCGACTGCAGAGAGGTTGAAGAGACGTTTTGGTTTGAATATGCCGTCATGTGCTCGTGTGCGCATCGTGTGAGTAGGCAACTGTGCAGGTCGCGGTGGGCGAGCCGCAGCTTTGCTCGGAGCTGGAGGTGGGGAGCGCGAAGAAGACGCTGGGTGAGCTGGTGGGCTGGCTGTTGGGCTCACATTTGGGCCAGATGGCCCAGCGGGAAAAACCCTAGGGTTTTCGTGTGGCTGAACGGAAACGGTGCGACTTGGTGCAGTCGGAAGAAAAGGAAGGACCGGATCGTGATGATCGTGAGTGAAGTCGTAATCATCAGGGCTCGGGTTTAGGTTCTGTGCAAAGGGAAAGACGTTCTCGTCGAAGGTGACATGATGGCTTGTGTAAACTCGGCCGGTAGAGTGATCCAAGCATCGATAGCCTTTGTGTTCGGTTGCATAACCGATGAACACGCAAGGGATGGATCGCGGGGCGAGCTTGTGTGGGGTTGTGGCTGAGGTGTTGGGGTAGCAAAGGCACCCGTAAACCCGTAAGTGATCGTAACGTGGTGATGAACCGAAGAGAGCTTCGTGAGGGGTTCGTAGATCTAGGGGTTTGGTAGGTCGTAGGTTTAGAAGATGTGTGGCTGTGTGCAATGCCTCAGCCCAATAATGGGGTGGCATGGATGCTTGGAGTAAGATCGTACGAAGTACGTCGTTGGTTGTGCGAATGGCACGCTCGGCTTTTCCATTTTGAGCCGAAGTGTACGGACAGGAGAAACGCATGATTGTGCCAAAGGGAGAGAAGAGTGCGCGGTTAGCAGTGTTATCAAATTCTTTGCCGTTATAACATTGAACAATCCCAATGTTTGTATGAAAATGAGTTCGGACAAAAGCGTGAAAGTGAAGAAACGTGGGATGAACATCCGACTTAAGCCTAAGCGGATAAGTCTACATAAAGTGTGAAAAATCATCAACAATGATTAAGTAATATTTGAAATCGGATACACTTGATAAAGGTGCGGTCCATAGATCGCAGTGTATCATGGAGAAAGCAGCGGAAGATCTATGTGTTGAAGAAGAAAAAGGGAGTCTAACATGTTTCCCTATCTGACAAGCGTTGCACATCTCGGCATGTTTATTACAATGGGGAATTTTATTAAATCTTGTGGAGACGCCGGGATGCCCAAGTCGACGATGCCAGAGGTTGGAGCTGGTGGCGGTGTAGGCGACATGGGGCGAAGCAGAGGGAAACGCCGGTGGGAACAGCGGGTACAGATCGCCCTCACTGTTGCATCGAAGAAGAAGGTCCTTCATGCGCAGATCCTTCACGGAAACACCAGCAGGGTCAAATTCCATAGAAAGTTGATTATCAGTTGTAAAGCGGCGAACAGACAGTAGGTTCTTAACGAGATTGGGTGCAACTAAGATATTGTTCAGAAAAAGAGGTCGTCGAGAAGAGGAAATAGAAGAGTGTCCGATGTGAGAGATGGGAAGGTGGCTTCCATTACCAACAATTACAGGTGCCATATTGAAAACAGGTCGAGGGTGAGTGAGGTTACCGTGGTTGGCTGCGAGGTGGGTGGAAGCTCCTGAATCCGCAACCCAGCCGGTGTTGCCGTGCAGCGACAGATCCGACAGGGCCCCGATCAATGCAGACTGCTCGAACGAGTTGCCGTGTCCTGGCTGAGGCGCGGCATAGCCCGGGTTCTGCTCGTAGGAGAAGCTCGGTCCGTGCTGGTACGGAGGTGGGTGCTGGCCGTACTGAAGAGGCGCCATTGTCGACGAAGACGGCTGCATCATGTGCGGGGACGGCATGGGCGGAGGCACGCCGTACATGGGCGAGTTGTAGACGGACGGCGGGGCGTTGTAGTAGGAGCCCCTGTACTGGTTGGGGGCGAAGGCCGCGTAGGCGTGCTGCGCCGATGGAGCGCCGAGGGCGGGTGGCAGACGCGGCGGCTGCCACGCGTGGACTTGGCCAGTCCAGGGGCGCGGCGCGGGCAGGATCGGCGGGTTGGCGTTGTGGACGTACCCGCCGTTGTTGGTGAAGCGCTTCCTTTTGGTCTTGCCCTGGTTCGGGGACGGTGAGGAAGGCGTGCCGTAGTTGGGCCCGTAGGTGCCGACTCCGCCATGAGGCGGTGGAGGGCGGGGGTAGCCGGGGTAGCCGGGTGGTCCTCCACCACCGCCACCGCCCGGGCCACCGTGGCCGCCATTGCCACGGCCGAGGGCGAGGAGTGCAGACTGGGAGGCGAGGCGCTCGGTGGCGCGGGACTGCATCTCATCAAGAAGGAGCATGTTACGAGCCTCGGCGAAGGAGACCTTACCAATGTTGTTTATCAGCAGTTTAGCCGTCACTTGATGACGTTCGGTGAGGCCCCGCGTGAGGATTGTGACGAGAGTGTCGTCACAATTTGCCTCCACTCGAGGCTGGCGTCGACGGCCGCCGGGGCCGGAAGAAGATGATCGAGCGCGTAGTACGACTCGACGTTGAGCTCCATGAGGTTCCGCCATTGGGTGTAGGAGCCCGTGGTCAGCTCCAAGGGCTTGTGGATGATGTTGCGGATGTGCACACCATTCATCTGGTACGCGTAGGAGATGCCGGTCGGAGCGGCGACAGGGTTTATCTGGAGGCCAGCGTCGATGACCGGGGTTGAGGAAGAAGAGGAGGCCGGAAGGGTGGCGGAGGAGAGGGCGCCGCCGTTGGTGGCAGCTGCGGCGGCGGCCGCCACAGCATCGGGGGAGCGTCGGCCATTGGATCTGGAACTAGTCTGATACCATGTAAAGTGGGATAGTTGTACTTGGTGTGCATAAGACGCACACACAGCAATGCTGATTTGTATTGATTAATGATCTTCCTCGTACATGCCTTAAATAGAAGTACAAGGGGATAGAGAGAGAGAGATCCGGACGTGCTCAGTCCACTAACTGAATCTGTTACATGTTAACTGAAGCGGTTAGATCTGGTCGAATAGCTAGCACAGCTCATGCACGTCCTGCATGCTGCGCATGGATAAGGGATGTGGAGGCGGTGCTCCTGGAGACTTGGTCATTACTCTAACACCTTCTAATGCGATTTTCCTTCCACAAATCCCACGTAACAGCAGGGCCAGTGGCTGCCAACGGACGTTTGAAAATTTGGCGCGCAACGGCCGGCTAACCAACAAACGTTGCCATGACACCAATCTCCACAATGAACCCTCCGCAGATTGTTGCCGTCCTTTCATCCCCTTTCTTTGACAAGCAACACCCTTAGACCCTATAAAATCCTCACCTCATGCACCCAGCCGATCCACCCCAACAAAACCAGAAATAATCCTACACGTCCCCTCCAACCCACACCATCCCTATCCTCCCACGTGGCGCGCCCAAAATAAATAAAAAATGATGCGTGCCACGGTCGCGATCCTCCTCTTCATCCTCACCGCCACCAGCGTTAGCGCGGCGCATGCCCCCGCTGAGTCCCCAAAGGCGTCCAAGGTAACCGATACCGCCGCCGCTCCCGCTGAGGCACCAGACGTTGCCAAAAAGGCTGAGTCCCCTCACGCCGTCAGTGCCCCAGAATCAAGGAAATCCGGTCCAGCCGCTGCGCCACCTAGCAAGAGCTCCGGGAGACCGGGACCACCTCCTCACCGGATTCTAGCGTATCGGTTTCTGCTGGCGATTTACCGAGCCCGCCAGCGACGTTGGCTTCGGTGTCTCCCATTGCCGATGGACCTGCCGAGGATCCGGCGGATGCTGAAAACTCTGTCGCCGCTGCTCTCAGGAACGGAGTTACCATCGCCGTTGTTGCTGGTGTCGTTGCCACCGTCATCTTCGCTTGAGCCATCGAGCAGGACTTGAACCGACGCGGGTGGGAAGAAGAAGGACAAGATAAGCTTGGGTGTGTTCGGGGTTGTCGTATCAGGAGGCATCAATTGTTACTTTCCTGGTTTTGCACATTTCATTTGCTTATACAACATTGTGGGGTCGACAATTGAATGCAATCCAGTGGATTTGATTGATTAACTGACGCATTTTTCTTTGATGCATGCATGCATACTGACTCGTTACTAACTTAACCACTAAACGCATACTATATTAGATTTCTTCTTATTGAAAATCCATGCTAAATTCTGAAATGAAAACATTTCTTGTTACATTGATATGATGAACATATTGATTCATATTCTATATGCAACCATAGATGGTTCTATTTTTTTCATGATTACTCGAAAGTTAGTTACTTGGTTCTGAAAGAGCATTTTTTTAATTGATAGCAAGCACACAAATTAATTGTGAAACTATGTATGTATCATTGGGTCGATTAACTTAAAACAATTCTTACACAAAGACATGTATAAATTTATACCGACCTGTTCAGGCACGAGACGCTGTACAATGGTCAAAGGAAGAGCTTAAAATAGGCCAGAGTAAGTAGGAGGTGAATGAACCACAGCCAGCATGTGGCATGTGGTTACCACACATTCAAGTCTTGATGGAGGTCATGTACATATATTACTAGCTAGACAGTCTTGCAGCGTCCAACCTTTTCCAGTCGACTACACACATCTCTGGAACAATGTGATGTACATGTGAAGACCACCATTTATGCGGCCATGCTACAATTGGTAAGATACAAATGGTAGCAGAAAGGAGTTGATAATGGCATGGGGCACAGATTTGGAATACAAACAATGCTACATGCATGCACCAACGCCATCTCCACATATATCGAGCTTTAATTCTCCAATTGGTTTTCTCCACTGTCAAGCAAAAGAAGATATGAGAAAAGGCCACCAGCTAGTGAAGGGGGGAGTGCGACAAGTCTGTTTCGTCTCATATTTCGGTGATATGTCTTATCTTTTCATATACCCAAAATTTAATTAGTAGATCCCCCTGGAATGCTCGGGGTAGTATAAGTAAATACAAGCACCCTAGAAGAGAGACGATGCACATTGGTCCAACAAAGAGCTGAAAATGGGTCTGAGTAGGAGTGAATGAACCACAACCAGCATGTGGCATATGGTTACCACACATTGCAAGTCTAAACAGAGGTCGTGTACATATGTTACTAGACGGTCCTGCACCGTCCAATCTTTTTCCGGCCGGCTATACAGATCTCTGGGACAACCATTTTGTGACCATGCTACAATTGTAAAGGCACGGCACAGATTTGATATACAAACCAAACCTCATCAACGTCTCGCATTTTTCAACCACCATTCATGCATATGCAGCAACACCACTTTTAACGATGGAAAATATGCACGAGACAACGCCACCAGCTAAGTGTGAGGACGCGGACGGTGGAGAGGAATACGAGGAGTGTGGAGCAGGCGACGACGGAGAGGAGGTTGAAGCGGAGGTGCGTCCAAAGGTCGACGACGTTTTTTTAGATAAACATGGACCCCACCCCGGTTCCATTACCAGAATCAAACCACCGAAGCAGTGTTACAGACATACAAAGCAAGTTCATGTTCCCATTGGAACTCCAACACCAAAACGGCCAACCTTCGGCCTCAGCCAGCAATCTACTCCTAACACCAGCCCAAAAAAAATGCTACAGGATCCAGCAGACTCATGCAAGCATGTAGCACACAGGCTACATCAATTCGGTGGAACGAGTTTTAACTAGATTATTACATTCCAAGTTTGTATCTCACTGCTTCAGGCTGCCCTTCCCCACTTCACATCACCACGTGGATGGCGTCGGCCTCCTCCGGATGAAGCTTCAGGTACTCCAGGGTCGTCTTGCCACCATAAGCAGATGTGGCTGTTGTCGTCCAAGAGCTGATCCAGCTGAAATCAGCTGTCGGCCCAGTGGATTCCAGGGTGTGCAGGGCCCACACTCCACAGCCCTCGCACGCATCAGTACCAAAACTGACTAAGTACCAAGCCAGGCGCTTGAAGAGACTCTCGACGAGAGAAGCTCTCGAGAGGGCCTGAAGAGTCAGCAAAGGCCTGAAGAGGCAGCGAAGGCCTGAAGAGATTTCCCCCCGCTACTGCCCCTCTACAAGGCTCCCTCCACTGGAGAGGAGTCAACGCCAACTTCTCCACAAGGCCGCTCTGGCCCTGAAGAGATACTTCGCGGAGAAGCCACCACTGCAGAGCGCACATGGCCTCTGCCGCGGCCGCAGAGTGACGCGCGCGTCTGCACGCGATGACGACGGCGCCGCAGTTGCCATTCTAGTGATTAAAGGAGTCAACAAAGCAGTGTCCTCTGTGCCGGACAACGAAGCTTTCCCTTTTGGTGATAAAGCGGATGGCCGGCGCTACGCTCCAACGACGACGTCACCGTGGGCGCCCCCACGATCTCTGCGGCGCCAGCTGGCCGTCCTATGAGGACGGTGGTCTTCCTGCCATAAGGGCAGGCTTTGCAGCCATGGACCGGGTCCATGGACAGCCCGGCCGCAGTGCACCCCGCTCTTCCGTTTCGTCGCCATGCGGAAAGAAGAGGCCCGGGGCGCCTATAAAAGGGGCGGGAGCACCTCCGTAGAGGAGGATCGGTCAATCAATCCCCAGGCGGAAGATTACAGATTCACCATAGCATAATCTAGCCTAGCGAACTCAAGGAGGAAGAAGACCTCAGCTTCCCTCCTTGAGCTCTGCACTGCCGCAAGAGAGCCCTCGGCAAGCTCATTGTACTGTACTCTCTGCAGCGCAATACAGACAAGCAGGAGTAGCGGTTTTACCTCCTCCTGAGGGCCGTGAACCTGGGTACGGGCGGGTGTTCATCTCTGTCGTGGTGTCCCTCTTCAGGCTCGACGAGCACCGTCGCCGTGCCGGTTGAGGGTTGTAGACCAACGTGTTCAGTCCCCCTTCTCGAACTTCTCTTCAGAGCGTGGCTATCCCTGTCTCGTGGGAGTCACTCTCCGACATCAGCGCACCTTAGCCCGGCTCGATTGCCAGCGGACTACTGAGGCTTGCGAGCAGTAGCTCTGTGAGATGTTCCAGCTCTTTTCTTGCCACTTCTCGTGGTGGAACCTTGCCACAGCTTCAGAAAGTACAGCAACAACCGCCACACTTGTTTTAGATTAATCCAGGAGCAGCGATTAAAAACTAGATTATTCCTATTAATCCATATGCTCCAAAGCACTACAGCAGTAGCAATATTTAACTGCCAGAATCTAGTAGTACATAGCCATTTAGATGCTAGGGATTCAAAATTAGATATATCTACATTAAAAACATCTAAGATTAAATCCCACATATTCTTAGATACTACAGATTCAAAGAAAAGATGATGCACTGATTCTATTTGCTTACAAAGCTCACACTCTAAAGGCTTTGGCATCTCCCTTTTTCTCAGGTTGTCTCTTGTTAAAATTTTATTTTGTGATAAAACCATAAGAACACTTGAATCTTGGGGGTACCCTAATGCTCCAAACTAAAGGTAAATATACATGTTTAACCCCCCTGAAATTCACAATTGCATACATAGATTTAGATGAATATACCCCTTTATATTCATATTGCCTGATCATCCGGTCTTCATCCTCACTAAAAACAATAGAGCTAGGTATATTAACTAAGTCTATCCACTTCTCCATCATTTCATTAGTAAGAGTTCTCCTAAAATCACATCTAATCTGAGTACCATCCCAGAGATCAGCTACCGTTTTAGTTTGCTGATTCGAGATTACATATAAATCCCAAAATTGTGTAGACAAAGGAGTGTTCCCAAACCAGATGTCTTCCCAAAATTTTACTAATTTACCATTGCCTATTTTCCATCTATAACCCATCCTAACAGCTTTAGCAGCCCACATCACTCCTTTTCAAAAAGTGGAAGGGTGAGCTTCAGAGCAACAAAGAATGTTGGGGTTCTTCGTATTATATTTAGCATCTATTAGTCTCTTCTAGAGAGTCCCTTCTCCTTGAGCATATCTCCTATTCCACGAGCCTATCACACATAGATTTAGCTCTTGTAAGTTAGGGATTCCTAAACCACCATATTCCTTCCTCATACACACCGAAGGCCAGTTTGCTAAATGAATCTTACGGTTACCTTCAGTGTCATCCCACAAGCAATTAGCTAGTTGGGTGTTAAATAAATCTAAAGCCCACTTGGGGAACTTAAAAAAAAGAGCAAATAGATGGGAATACTAGCTAGCACCGATTGGACTAATTCTCTTTTAGCTGCTGACGAGAGTAGTTTACCTCTGCATCCAGCTAGTCTTTTCAAAAGACTATCAATGAAGGGCTGTAGATCCTCTCTTTTCAACTTACTATAGTGCAGAGGAATACCTAAATATTTAATAGGAAATTTACCTAAGACACATTGCAAAATTTCTCTATACTGTTCACATTCCTCTTGATCTATATTTATGTGGATAAGCTCACTCTTATGTTAATTAATTCTCATCCCAGAAACCTGCTAAAAAAGGTCAATACCCATTTCATATGCAGTGCTACTTCTCTATTTGCTTCCAAAAAGAGTAGGGTGTCATCTGCATATTGCAGGCACATTACTCCACCTGGGACAAACCTAGGGCACATGCCTCTAACTAAACCTGCCGAGCTACCTTTAATTAACATCTTTGCAAAAACATCCACTACAAAATTAAACAGAATGGGAGACAGGGGGTCACCCTGCCTCAGCCCTTTGCCAGTAGTAAAGAATTCCCCTTCTACATCGTTAACCTTAATACCTACTGAACCATTCTGAGTTACCTGTTTAATTAATCTAATCCAAACAGGGCTGAATCCTCAAAGTTCTAGAATTCATATAGGAAATCTAAGTTAACTTTATCATATAAGCCTTCTCATAATCTATTTTGAGCACTAACTCTTTTTCTTTCCTACTGTGCACATCATGAATTACTTCATGTGCAGTGACTACACTTTCTAATATAATCCTCCCTCTAATGAAAGCAGATTGGCTATTAGATATCAACCTATTCACTATTGTACCTATTCTATTAGTCAAAACCTTAGTAATAATCTTAAAACTACAATTAAGAAGGCTAATAGGTCTAAACTTTTTCATAGAGCAAGCATTCTCCTCCTTCGGTATCAAGGTCACCATAGCAAAATTAATTCTGTATAAATCTAATTTATTAGCATACCATCCATCAAATAAATTCAGCAAATCATCTTTCGCTATATCCCAATACTTCTGATAAAAGCAAAAAAGGTAAACCATCGGGCCCAGGGGCCCCATCTTCATAGGATGCAAAGACAGCAACCTTAATCTCTTCTAAATTAAATCTAGCTTCTAAATTTTTGTTTTCCTCCTCGCTAACTAGCTCCTCAGCTGAAAAGAAGTCCCGTCTAATAGAGGTCGGCGACGTCGGCCGGGCAGAGCGTGGAGAGGTGGACGGCTATGAGCGGGGTGAGCTAAGCACATACATATATAGCTAGCATACAGAAATAGCATCAATTTATTGGCGCATTAAGCATGCTCTTATACCGCTGCATGCACACCTCTTTCACACACGCCTATGTCGATTGAAAATTGTTTTATGCATCTCGGTCTATGGTGCTAATTAATCCACCGTTTGATATAATCTTGATCTCGCAGCCTCGTGTGAATTTGAACTTAAATCCATGCTTAAATTTAGCAAAACCAGAAATAAAACGATCGATGCCGTTGGACGACTTGTGGTGCGACCAAGCAAACGTTCGTAGTTACTCACTCCGTTCTGAATTAATTGACTCAGATTTAGTACAACTTGAACTAAATCCGAGTCAATTAATTCAGAACGGGGTGAGTAGTTGATTTGATCGACAAGGTGGAACAAAGATAAATTTCATGTTAACTAGGATAAGTTACGCATTGCGTAACGGAACAGATGCCCTTGCCTCCAAACATTTCAAAAAGCAAGAGACTATGGAATTTTCTCACACATCCATTCATATGTCGGTGCAATTTTGCGATTTGTGTAAAAGAGACAATTTAGTGCTAACATAATAGCTTTTTACATCAATTTTCTTTTGTCTTCTTGCCTACTACACGACGTGTCTTTTCTTCAGAAAAAATTGCAGCCATGTAAAGACACAAACATGTGCACTGGTTATCTAAAAAAAACTTGTGTCTTGGTAAAAAAAAAACAGATTTTTATTATTATTCCTATTTTTACAAATTTACCTTTCATTCGGATGCTCCCGGGAGCCATAACAGCCCCCTAATTTTCTTTTTTTTCCTACTATAAGTTGTTACTCTTTTTTTTCCTGTATCCGCCTACATATATCAGTGAGACAAACCAAATTGCCAGCTGAAGCACTGTAAAGATGGATAGAAATATAACTGTGTTTTACATGGAAAGATCAAATTATCCCAAAGCTGTAAAGATTTTCAAGATCTCACGCGGTTTCTTTTCTTTCATCACTGCATTTCGACCTCGTACGTCACCTGGCTATAAACCCTCCTTCCACCCCCCACGCAACACAACACAACACAGAAATTCTCTTCCGGTGAGCGCCATGCTGTTCGCCGGAATGACCGCCCCCCGCTCCATCCTCGTGCTCCACGTCCTCCTCCTGATCCTCTTCGCGTCGTCGCCGTGCAACGGCAAAGGACATCCGACACACGACATCACCGCCATCCTCGCCGCAAGCCCAGACTTCACGGACTTCAGCGCCGCGCTGGCCGCCGCGAACCTCACGGGCGAGATCGACGGCCGCCAGCCCATCACCGTCCTGGCCGTGGACAAAGCCGCCATGTCGCGGCTCCAATGGCGGGGGCTCCCGTCGGACCGCCTCGGGCGCGTGCTCTCCCTCCACGTCCTCCTCGACTACTTCGGCGACGCGAAGCTCAGGGCTCTCAACGGCGCGTCTCCAACGCAGGCCGCCAGCCTCTTCCAAGCCTCTGGCGCGGCGGCGGGCGCCGCCGGTATGGTGAGCAACACGGTACCCGCCGGCGTAGGTGACGGACGCAAAGGGGTAGGGTTCGCCGCGGCGGACGCGGGCGGGCACACCGTGTTCTACGAGAAGTCGGTCAAGGAGTCGCCCTATGACATTGCAGTCCTGCAGGTCAGCGACGCCATGGACTCCCCGTCGGCCGAGGGGAGGGCGCTGCCTTCGCCCGCGCCGGTGGCGGCTCCTGCACCCGCGCCGGCCGGGACGCTGTCGCCGAAAAATCAAACGGCGACGCCAGCACAGCCCGCCGGAGCTCCATCACCAAAGAATCAGACTGCGCCGGCGCCATCACCGAAGCCGGCCGTTTCTCCGTCGCCAAAGAACCAAACCGCGCCGCCACCGAAGCCGGCCAGCCGCGAGCCCGCGCCTGCTCCAGCGACGCCCGCGGATGCCCCAGAGGCCGATGAACAGCCGCCTGCGGACGAGAATGGTCAGCACAATGACGGCACCGGCGACACGGTGGCTCCATGGAGCGTCTTTGCGGCGGTGGCGGCGGTCGTGTTGCTGCTGTGGTGAAAGATTGTGCTTGGAAGGAAAGGAACGCCGGTATTTAGGGCTCGATCCCGGCCGTGATCAGCGCTTGCGCTATCTTAAATTCTTAATTACCAGGTGGAAACAGTGGTCAATCTGCGTGGTTATCGCTGGCAGCATCAGCAGAAATTACAGCAGAATAATATGATGGGAGTGCTTATTTTGCGCCTGATTTTTTTTAAGTCTCAATCAATTCAGAAAAATGCAACTGCAGTTCAAAATTTTTTGCAACAAACAAGTTGCACTTTTCTGATAGGAAAAAGTGCAATTGCAGTTTTCTACTTTATATTTTTGTGGGTGACCGAGACTTAACAAAATCTCAGGCACCTAAGAATTAACAAAACCGTAATATGATTCCTAGTATGATTCCCTGTGTTTCATCAGTCATTATTAGTTGCTACAGTACTATTAATTAGATTAAGGGGAATTAAGGACGCAGCAAACGCGCTAACGACAAAGATAAAAGAAACCAAACCCGCCCGCGTGCGTGCTGATAGTTAGGCGAAAATTCAAAAAAATTCATAGCCCAAATCGTTTGTCCGATTAAAAATCTGTTTTCACCATTAGACTAGTCTCGACGAGATTTTCAAAACTAGATCCCATGTCGATATGTTCCGGTAACTTTTTTTTTCCAGAAGTTACCACCCCATAACATATAAGTTACCCAGTCATGTATACGTATGTTACTCACCATATTAGCGATTAGTTTTTTGGTTGAAATAGAACATTTTTCTTGTTCTTTTAGATCTTTACGAGATTTAAAGTTACCACATTATTTTGATATGGTAAATTTATCATGCATGCATAAGTATTAGGATGATAACTGTCATTTTTATAGTTAAACTACATATAAAAAGGTGGACAGTGTGTTCGTAACTATTATTTAGAGCACATGGTAACTACATCAATTTCGTGGTAGATAACTACATCATGAACACATGGATAACTTCATAACTACTGAGTGGGTAAGTACATCATATTGGATGGGTTACTATGTAATAGAGACTATGACTATATTGATTTTATGTTGGATAACTTCACCATGAAAAACAAATGGGTAACTTTATCAATATTGTGGGACGATAAATTTACTGTATATAAGTGTACACTAAAACAATTAGTATTAGGGTGAGAACTTTGTCAATTTCATGATAAAAAATACACTTCTAAAACAGATTGATAACTTTATCAGTATTGGGTGGGTAACTATTATTAAGATAACTCTATATATACTGGGTGGGTAACTGAATCGGTGAAGAGAAAATAACTCTATATGTACTGGGTGGGTAACTATATCATTAACATGTGTAACTTTATCAGTACCAGGTGGGTAACTACTTCAATACTAGGTGGGTAACTACATAGAGTGGGTAACATTATCAGTACTAGGTTGGTAATTATATCAGTACTAGGTGGGTAATTATTATCAATAGTCTTTTTATGGTGTAATTGTCACTATGAAATCGAGAGTTATCATTCTAATACTTATGAAGTTAAATGGGTGTTTTAGTGTATATTTATGAACTTATGCATGAATCATGATATATTTACCACCCAACGTGATATTTACTTATGAATAACTAGGTGTGGTAACTTAAAAAATCGAAAAAATCGAAAAGAACAATAAAAATTGTTCTATTTCAACCCGAAAACTAATCGTTACTATGGTCGGTAACTTACATACTACAGCCTGGGTAATTTATATACTAGGGGTGAGTAACTTTTCGGTCCAAAATAAAGTTATCGGAATATGTCAATATGTGATCTAAATTCGAAAATCTCATCCTGAATAGCGTGGGGCGCCTTACAATAAGATTTTCCGTCGCACCTTAAGCTAACCATAAGGCGCCTTACAATAAGATTTTCCCTTAATTAATTATTATTCGTTCCTGCCTGCGTGGGGCGTACTGATGGACCAAACTCTATAATTAGTTCCTGCAATCCATACATGTCTCTGAATTTTGTGTTTTTTCTTCACCGTTGCAAAATATCAAAACGTCACAGTTGTCTTGATTATGGTTACACTCACGAGTTTCGATCTCTTTTTTTTTACTTGGGTCCTTTTTTTTGCACAGGGGATGGGGCCACAAGGACCCTCAGCTGCTCATATTCTTTTTTTTTTTTTTTTTTTTGATAAACACAGTACAGACGCAGACGCTCACACACGCACGTACAGACACCCCTATGACCGCACACACGCAAATCCTACCCCTATGAGCACCTCCGAGAGACTGGTTCGGCAAATCTTAAGGTTGACGAAGTCACCACGGGCGCCTCGCTGTTGACGGGCACGTCACCTACCACTGAAAGCAAAGCGCCGGTTAAATCCTGGAAAATCCAGGAAAATGCGAGCACCCATGTCAAGTATGGGACTTGAACCTGGGTGGGCTGGTTCCACCACAAGGAACCAAACCATTTGAGCTAGCCTCACTTCGCTCAGCTGCTCATATTCATAAACATGTGGCGTTACACAGAGGACCTTTTACAACACTTGCCCTAATGACCGAGAATTTGAAGATAAGATCTCCGGACTTACAAACAGGCCCCTAGCACAAAAAGAAAAATTACAACCAAGTGACAACACCACCACAGTTCACCGACGATCTCCAGGCGCCAGAAGCGCCGAAATCCGAGACTGTAAAGCTCGGCGTCTCTCCTCCGGCGAAGCACCACTGCCGCCGACCAACACGAGATTGCCTGTTGCTGGTACCTCCTTGTGGTTTCTACATGGTGGCGATGATTGCTTCCATGATCTATGGCCGATGTGGTGGCCTGTTGATGTCTACGTGCGCTTCTATTCTTGTAGACAGTGTTGGGGCTCCAAGTGCACAGATTTGTAGAATAGCAGCAAGTTTCTCTTAACTGAATCACCCAAAGTTTATCGAACTCAGGGAGGTAGAGGTCAAAGATATCCCTCTCAAGCAACCCTGCAATTAAGATACTCTTGTATCCCCAACACACCCAATACACTTGTCAGGTGTATAGGTGCAATAGTTCTGCGAATAGATAGTGAAATACAAGTAATATGGATGATTATAGGTGGTAACTGCAATCTGAAATAAAGATGGAAGCAAGCAAACATGTAGCAGAACTGGTTGTGAACGGTGTTTCAATGCTTAGAAACAAGACCTAGGATCATACTTTCACTAGTGGACACTCTCAACAATGACATCATAATTGAATACATAAATATCTTCTCTTCACTATGCTACTCTGAAACACTCTCCTGTTGGGTAACAAACACTAATTCATTGCGTAGGGTTGCAAAAGTACCCCTTAAAGTCGCATTCCCGTGTCTAGTTAATCCCACACTGTCAACTGGAGCGCCCTAGAACGTACTTGACAAACACCACAATTTCATAGAGGAGTCGCACACGATGCGCACACCGTCACCTTCACACCGTGGGACAAGGTGACTCCGGAGTTCACATTAATAAAACCACTTGAGTAGCATAATAGATGAAGAGTAACATCTACTTATTCAACTAGATTACAAAGCTCATGCTCACATAAAGATCACACCATGGGAGAGAGAGATAAACAGCATAGCTACCGGTAGGGCCCTCAGCCTCGGGGAAGACTCCCTCTTCATCTTGGGAGTCAGCAACGGCGATGAAAATGGCGGTGGAGTCGATGGAGATGGCTCCGGGGGCAATTGCCCGTCCCGGCAGGGTGCCGAAACAGAGACTTCTGTCCCCCAAAACTTGTCTTCGATGGCGGCGGAGCTACAGAACTTTTCGTTGATGGAGTCTGATTGTTTTAGGGCTTTCGCGTCGGGGGCAATATATAGACGAAAGGGCGATGTCGGTGGGCGCGTGATGCACACGGGCGTGTTGGTTGGGAGACCCCAAGAGGAAGGTGTGAAGAGTGTAGCAGCAAGTCTTCGCTCAGTTTATGAAACCGAAATTATCAAACCATTAGGAGATGAAGACGCTTCTGAAGGTGTCAACGGTGTCAGACAATTCTTCTGATTTGCAGGGAGTCGAACAAGGGTGCTTCTTCTCCCTAGTAATGGCGCCAGAAAGTCTTGATCGAGTTGACGAGGAACCTGCACACAGCACAATCAAGATACTTTGCCCCAACTTAACAGCTTGCTGTAAACAAATGATTAGACGTATAGTGCGGGAGATGATGTTTGTTTGTAGAGAATGAAATGAAACAGTGTTTGCAGTAGGTTGCATTATCAATGTAAAAGAATGGATCGGGGTCCGCATTCACTAGTGGTGTCTCTCCATATTTAAATAATAGCATACATGTGGGTAAACAAATTACAGTTGGGCAATTGACAAAATAAATAACCTACTTGTCATGGTGTCTAGTGTGAGATTCATTTGGTCATTATAACAATATACATAGACCGTTCCAACCGCATCTATGACTAATAATTCACCTTCCGGTTAACGTCCGTACGCTTTTCAGTATTAAGTTGCAAGTGCATTAGAAAAAGTGTGATTATTGGCCAAGTGCGTCCTTAATGGCCACGTCTCCGGCCGGGCAAGCAATTCATTCCTAGGCCTGTAGTTAGCCCATCCGCGAGGCGCACACAGCGCGTTCAGATCTCGTAGGCAGGCCTGCAAGATTGAAAAACAAAATGATATTGATGGGCCTATTTTTTTTAATCATTCCTGTTACGGTTGCATTGGTCTTGAGTACTGTATTACATAGTAGGGGGTTCAGCTGAGAGACCCAATGTTCAAAATAGAGCATTAGTTAATCGACGGGAGAATTCCAATCGAGTGAAAAAGCCAATCATATTTGTTTAGACGACCAACACAGAAATATATCCAATGAAAACATTTCCAGACGCCAAACACAACAATACTTCCAATCATATACGTTCAGCAGGAAATTCCGGTTCTCACTTTAAAGCACGCTTGGAATGATTGCAATCTTTCCAGCCACTTGGAATTAACTTACAACTAAACCATTGACAAAGTATTACAAAGAATCCAAGGAGCCGCTAAAAGAAGAAGTACAACACCCAACATATTTTTCAGATGGTAAGAAATAAGGGTTATATCCAGAAATACCAAAAAATAAAGTCAAAGCAGTCAACCTAAGTCCCGAAGCCTAAAGACCCCTCTCTGCCGGGTACGGCACCACCGGTTTGATGGGTCAAACGCAGAGGATATAGTGGATCTGAAGAAGCAAACTGCTCCTCACTGGTTTCCTGCCGCCACATCATCGCCATTGGATGGTCGAGACTTGCCGGTTTGCTGCTGCAGTGACAAGTCATCCAAGCCCGACACAAGCTCATCAATGTTGATCTCACTGCGAGGTGGATACGCAACCGCCTGGTCCCGGGGATTGTCCCTGAGGAGCCTCTTCAGGTCCTTGACAAGTTGGTGCTCATCGTCATCGTCATCATCGGGAAGCGACACGTCCAGATCCCAAACCTTGAAGATAGAGTCCATTGACTCTGCCTGCCTGGCAACTTCGGATGAAACCTGCTCACTGCCATCATCAGGTTTTGCTGCTGTGTACACACCTTCCGCCTGCTTGCCATGCCCATCTGCGCCTCTGATTACATTCACAGCCTCACGAACTTCAGTAGCATCTTGGTCGCCCTCGTAACTTCCACCCCATTGCTCCATCTCCACATCGCCGTTCCGAGTATCTTCTTCGGCATGGTGTCGTGCGTGAGGTTCGTCTAGGTCTGAGTTTACATGGGTGCCTTCGCCATGCATGACTTCGGTGGTATCACAGGGATCTTCAACTGGCTTTTCAAGCGAATCGAGCAAGGCGTCCCTCATTGCTCCCCAGTCTACATCTGACAGTTCAGAAGTCTGCACAAAACACGAATCAGCCCAAGCTGCCTCCTCAGGTGAAAGTTGGACTTCCTTCTGATTTGATTTAATAGATTCCAAAATAGCAGGATGGAAGTCATCGGGTCCAGAAGCCTCAGACAGCTCTTCAGGTAGACTTGGTTCGGAGAGCAGAGCTGAGATGTCACCGTCTTCAGAAGTCATGGTCCTGCACTGAAATGAGCATCGCCTTAAGAAGGGGTGTATAACTTCTGAAAATATGAATAACAACGGCCAAATGGATCATAGGCCTAGAGAAGAGACATGGACAAACTTATGTAAGATACAGGTAATCAGATGACAGAACAGAACTCATCATATTAAGTACAGTGTGAAAAATTAAACCAGGGAACATGCTATCATATTCATATTCAGCTAGTTCAAAGACAAAAAGAAGACAAGTTGTTAGTTCCACAAAAGTGTGACAATCAGCTTCTCAGCAGCTGGCAGCAAATTAGTTATGAAGTTCTTTTTAGGTTGTTAAGCGTCGCTATCTTCGAGCTCAGTTACTCATACATCTGAGTTGGCCTATGCTCTTATAGTCTCTAAGAGGGTAGCCTGCCACAAGGTATGATATTATTTCTAGACATCTGATATTATATTTTATCACATTGTCTGCAAGGGTATAATCTCCACAATACAGAACGAACATCACAATTAAGTCTGTTCTGAGAGTGCCAAATGTTCGCATTGGGAGAAGAAATGACACCTAGTAGGCTTGGAAAGAATGTGAATCGAGCATCCGTAGCATACTTAGCCGCTCAGTTCAATACAACTCCGTCCAGGTTCCTTGACTAATCCTTGCTTGTTTAATAGCCTCCTATAAGCTGTGGCCTTCTTCCACTTCCCCAAACAACTGAGCATATTAGAAATCAGGATGCAGTGACCAGAATTTTGAGGGTCCAGGTTAAGTAGTTCCTCTGATACCAAATCCATCGAAGAATCGGCACGGTGAGAACTGTACGCACTAACAATAGGAGCCAAAACCAGATTCTGTAATTGAATAGGCATCTTCTTAAAGAGCTCCTTAGCGATACTAATATGACCAGATTTACATAGCAAATCAATTATGCACATGTAGTGCTCGACAGATGGTTCGATACCACATTCCGCTGTCATACTGCGAAAGCACTCAAGACCTTCGTCTACTAAACCAGAATAGTTGCATGCTGTTAATAGATGAGTAAAGATGATGGCATCTGGTTGAACACCTTCCTTTTGCATCTCGTTGAAAAGGACGAGAGGTTCACTTCCTTCTCCACTGCAGGCATATCCATTAATCATGGCACTCCAGATAGCTAAGTCTCTACTGGTAACGGTAACATCATCAAATATCTTCCTAGCCAGCTCAACGCTTCCGCACTTGCAGTATGTGTCAATCAGTGCGGTAGCAACTCGCAGGTCTGACTGCAGTCCAATCGCTACCACATTATCCTCAACCTTTTTTGCCTGATTAGCAGACCCCAGATCTGCACAAGCTGAAAGAGCTAATGAAACGGTTGCCTCATTTGGCTCTACATCTGTGCGCAGCATGCTATCGAACATTGTCAGTGCCTTGTCTGGATGACCACCTTCAACGTATCCATTTATCATTGAAGTCCACAGCACTACATTTTTCCAGTGAACTGCATCGAAGACCTCCTGCGCAGCCTCAAGGTCCCCACACTTGGCATACAAGTTAACCAATGACGACACAAGATCTTCCACCGATTCGAAACCACTCCTGATCAGAAGAGCATGCACGCCCTTGGCCACCAGCAGGTTCCCTAACAGAGCGGCAGCTGATGTCAAATTAACAAGTGCCACCGAATCAAATCTGTAGCCAGAACACTGCATGCAGCTGAACAGACCAAACACTTCCACATAGTCTCGAGCCTGCAAAAGCCCCGACGCCATCGCACTCCAAGAAACTACAGACTTCTCATGCATGGAGTCAAACATCAACCGCGCGGCCTGCAGCTGCCCACCACGGACAAGCATGGAGAGCACAGAGTTCAATACTGGCAAATCCGCGTCAAGCCCAGATTTTAAGCTATACCCATACAAGGGCAAGCCGAGGCTTGTCGTGGCCATTGAGTCCACACAACCGGACAGGACGCCGACAAGCGTGGCTCCGCTGGGCCTCACCCCTAGTCCCCGCATCGTGCTGAACACCGCGACGGCCTCCTCGACACGGGAGCCCTTGCTGTACGCGGCGACCATGCAGTTCCATGACACCAGGGTGCGGGTAGGCATCTCGTCGAACAGGCGGCGTGCGTCGGGGAGGCACGCGCACTTGGCATACATGTCGAGGAGCGAGGTGCGGACGAAGACGTCGGAGGCGGCGCCGGCGAGGAGGGCATGCGCGTGGAGGGAGCGGCCGAGGCGGGGCAGGCGGAGCGCCGCGCAGGACTTGGCGAGGGAAGGGAACGTGGAGGCATCGCCGATGCGGAGGCCCGCGGCGAGGAGGGCGGCGTAGTGGTGGAGGCACTGGGAGTAGGACCCAGAGGCGGCGGCGAGCTGGATCAGGCGGTTCCAGTGGCTTAGTAAGGTGATCGTCGGGGCGGCGGCGCTCATGCTGGGTGGGTGGGATGGCGGAGCCAGAATCTGAGCAAACCCCGGGCTAACAACGAAGTGCTTCTAACTATCACTAGAATAACGTCAAATTTGACCGGACCCCTAAATCACACATACATATGGGGATTTAGAAATCACCTCGTACAGGTCAGGCCGATCGAGGAGCAGCAGCGAGCTTGCCGGGAGTTCCTCGACGGCGCAGGAGTCCGGCGCGGAGGGAAGTAGGTGGGGAACGGGAGACGGGGGGCGGGGCAGGCGGCGGAACCGAGCCAACCCTAGTTGCCGCGTACCGCGGAGCTAACAAAGCTCCGCGTACCCCACGCGCGCAACGGGCCGGCCCAATAAGGCCACGTCCACCCGACCGCGGCTTTTTTTCTTTTTCTTTTTCTGTTTGTTTTTCTTTTTCCTTTTTCGTTTTCGTTTTCGTTTTTCTTTTGGCTGTTTCTTTTTCCATTTTTTTCTGTTTTTTGTGGGATATATTTTTAAAATGTTAAAAATTTCAAAATGTTCAAACATAATTTGTTCAAAATTTTAAAAAAATCAGTTTTCGAAAATATTCAAAATTTAGTACTGTCTTTTTATATTTTTGAAAATGTTCAACTTTTTAAAATTTAAGGTGTTCAAAAATCTAAAATGTTCAAATAAAAATTTGTTCAAAACTAAAAATTGTTCAGTTTTCAAAAATCAAATTCGAAACCTTTTTAAGTTTAAAAAAATATTTTTTTCAAAAAAACGTTCAGGGCTGGAACTGGGCCGAAAATCGCGGCACACTAAGCGTTCGGAGAACGTTTGGGGCCGGAACTGGGCCGAAAATCGCGGCACACTAAGCGTTCGGAGGGTGTGCGGACGAAATCCTTAAAAAAAGGCTTCCCTTCGCGAAGGTCTATCCACGCGTGCTACGGTGCTGACACGTGTCGAAATTTGCTTCGCTCCCACTCCCCAGCTTTCCTCCGTGCGTGACAAGTGGCGGCCCCTGGACGTGCGCAGAGGGCTGTACATGCATTTATTTTGAGATTCGTTTTTTCAAAATGAAATATCTTGAGAACCGTTTATCCGAATTACGAACCGTTTTCACTTTTGAACTCCTCGCATCGAGATCTTCAAAACTAGATCCATTGTTGATAGGTTTCGATAAACTTTTTTTTTGTACTTCGGATTGTGTACAGTTCGTACAACCTGGTATGCGTAGTTGTACATCCAACTAAAACTGTGTGTAGTTGTACGTACAACCAGATCTGTACAACCTGATATGTGTAGTTGTACGTTCAGTTCTGTTCTGTACAATCTGATCGGTATGGTTGTACGACCTGATCTGTACAACCTGCTGTGTAGTTGTACAACGTGATTTGTACAACGTGATCTGTGTAGTTGTACGTACAACCATATCTGTGTAGTTGTACTAGTTAAGTTTATTTTTGTACATGGTGTTGTGTGGTGTTTGTACATCTTATTTACAACTGGATCTAGATCTGAATCTGGTGCGGTCCCGCGTTTTGTACGCCACGTGGCGAGCTGAGAGAGGACGCGCGGGCCAAAAATAGACCTTCGTGAAGGCAACCCTTCCCCTAGTCATACCCGTGTGCGGAGACTTGTACGGTCCTCCTAACGCGGAGACTAGGAGTTCCCCTGAAGAGATGGGGAACTGAGGCAGTTCTTGATGGATGGTTGAGCAGACTGGGACCTCGGACCAAATCTAATTTGTAGACTCAGCCCTGGGCCCGGTACCCGGAGCAGCTCCGGCCTGGGTTTTTTTTTTTGAAAACAGCTCCGGCCTGGGCTTATGATGACCGACGGCGAGAGCCTTTCTAGCAAATACCGTAAAACAGATTATTCTAAAAAAACGCATAAAGCCGTAAAATAACTGTAAAATTGCTGTTTTGAACCAAGAATATTTGTTCATTCCAGATCAGTATCTCGTATACCTAGTAGGAGGCTCTTATTTACGGTGCTGTTTATGTCGATCTTTCTCAAAATTTATGGGTGCTTGGAGCAAACCTCCGTTTGGAGTTACGGATCGTTAATTGCAGAGGTTCTGACAATGCGAGAAGGTGTCTTTTTTGCTCAGCTATGTGGCTTCTCGCATGTTATCTTGAAAGTTGATTGTTTAGAGGTTGTGAACTTCTGGTGCTAGCGCAATTTTTCTTGTTCGGTGATTGCGCCTATTTTGGATGAAATTGGGGAGAAGTCTTACAGTTTTTGCTTCTTTTTGTGTCTGCCATGTTAGGCGAGATGCAAATGTAGCTACTGATCAGTGTGCTAAACTAGCTACTTCGTTGCATCTGTCGGAGGTTTGGCTCGATAAGTGTCCCAACTTTCTAGCTGACAGCATACGGGCTGATTGTAATCAAACTATTATTGAGTAAGAAAGTCCTTATATTCACTGGAAAAAAAACAATTTTCTGTCTCTTCTCTGATGCAGCTCGTGGATGGGGAATGGCAGACGGCCTGCCCGCCGCGAACACGGGTCTCGTTGCTGTTCTTAGCGGCTTGCCACGAAATCGACGACCGGCTGCCAAGGTTGAGGACACTGCCGTCCCTCTCCGCCATGAGGACCTTGACGGCCATCCCTCCTCTCGTCCTCCTATCATCTCTTGACGGCCAGCGTCGCCGACACGGAGGTGCTGGAGACTCAGGATATCCAAGCCTAGCACGGAGGAGACCACGGCGTTTCGTTGCTTCCCATCTTCACCACGTCCAACCACACATTGATATACCCTAGACGCAATTTCCATGTTCATAAATAATGTTTATATTTATATGTTATAATCGCTTCAAGCGTGAGATCAGAGAAAAACTAATATTCACGTGTGGAATATAAACAAAAATTACTTTCCTAGTCTCACCTTTAAGACTGTCTCATGTGTTGCATGATGATTTTTTTTTAATGATATTGGTCATTGTTAAACTAACAAGTATGTCGACAATAATGAGAACATATTGTTAACAGAATAACGAGTGTTGGACAAACTCAACTAATTGGAATATTAAGCGAACACATCCTCATAAGGTTGTTAGTATTATCATAAAAGTGTTAACGTATATGCAATTACTTATACCATGCTAATGTTATGTTACATGTGGGAAGTTTTATTTTGGTGTTGTCAAACGCCATCTGTATCAGAGTTATATGGGTTGCATCATCACGAGAAGCTCCGCTGAGAGAACCCCAAGCTAGTGATGGTGAATACAAGTTCTTGTTAGAATTTGGGCCCATGAGTGGGAAGACCAATTAGCAATTTCTGAAATCTCAAATCCCATGAAAAAATGGCAGCTCACATGTGAGTGGTGTGGGAGCTATAGTTTAGTCCCACATTGCTAGTTTGAGAGGAGTGGCACCACCTTATATAGTGGAGTGTTGTGCTACTTGGTAAGCTTGTGAGAACATGAGCTCTCTCACGCGCTCCTCCTCCTCTGCCGCCGCTCGCACGCACGCACGCACCGCCCGTCACGACGGGTTGCGGGTTGCGGGAATCTCGCCGAGCCGAGCTTTATTTTTGCAGTATAGGAAAACGGTTTTGACGGACGCGTCTTGGTTAGTCGGTTCGTTGTTCTTCATGGCAATCTCTCCACCATTCACTCTCCCATGCTCTTGAGGGAGTCTCAGCAAATGACTGGGAGAAACAAATGACAGAAGACTTGAGAAATAGAACCTCAGCTTTAACATGCCAGAACTACTACTCGACAACGGTAACAAAGCTGATCTTATCCTTCTCCCGCAAGTCGAAAAAGGATCAGGTCTTCCTCTGCTCATTCCAGTGATGCATCTTCCACATACCACCAGCAACCATCCCAAACGTGAGTCCAAAGAAGATCTTCTTCACCATGCTCAGCCCCTTGAGGGAAGCATGTGCATCTCTGTTGTTTGCCATTTGCTAGCTATTGGGTTAGAAGCCAAAATGCCAGCAGACATTGAAATGATTCTTAGAGTTGAACGATCAAAATCTTTTTTAAATGACATGTAGAATAACTCAATTGAAGATATGAAAAATAGCATCAAAATCTGAACCAATACATGATTAACCTAAGGTCCAACCTCTCAAAATCAAAACCATTACATGCGCTTCATTGGGAAAGCAACCTAGTTAACGAATATCTATTTATTTATCCCAACCAGTCATGTTTATTACTGCACTTTCATGGATCAAGAGGTCACACCCATGACCTCCATTGGTTCAAACTCTATCTGAAAGTAACACAGATGTAATAATATTCTAACAGCTAGAACCATTACCACCAAACCTAAAACAAGCAACAACCGAATCAATTGGCCTCCACTGGTTGAAGCTATATCCGAAACAAAGCTATGAGCAATAGTCCAATAGAACCTAATGATTTCTGCAGAAAGAAATGTACAATATGACATGCTGAAATTATTTTCCATAAGCTTGTTATGAACAAGTGATTTAACTAAACTAATCATCTAAAATTACTCGTGTGTCCAAAATATAAGCTATTTCACTAAACTAATCATCTATTCTACTCATTTGTTCATCTGTGCATTAAATTGGACATCTAAACAAAACAGAAGAACATATGTAATTTCAAAAGTTTAGGTAAATCAATTTTTCGGATGCATATTAGCTTGTATGTGCTCCTAGCTAGGAGGGTACTCGTTGGCGTTCTTGAAGCTGGAGGCGTAACCGTGGCAACTGTCCCCGCCATCAGAGTTCCTCCCCTTGCTGCCGAAGTTGATGGCACTGCCATGTATAGTCTCCTCAACACCAAAGCTGTCAATGATGGTCACCATAATTAAATGAGAAATTCCATACCAATTGCAGAAAAACGTGGAGAACTTAATAAGCAAGATCATTGTACAAAACCTATCCAAATATATTTACTAACAAGCAACAAAGGTGAATATTTATATCACACATTAATCCATCTTCCAGCCATGAACTGGTTCATGTAAGCATCAGTAGCAAGAAGTGCAGTGAGCAGTGATTAACTCAAGGGCCTAACTGGACTAAGAATTCAGCTGCACATCCACATGCTCTGTTCGAAAACTGCTTCAAGTCCATCTCAAGAAATCCACGAGGACCATCTCAACAAATGCATATCTTATATCATACAAAAATTGCATTATTCGGAAACAAGTAAATCCGCAAAAATATAAGATCTGAGCTACAAGTCCATTATTGCTCACCTTACGCCAGAAGTAGTAGGAGAGGATATCCTCATTGGTGGGCCGGACAAGTTGGAGACGAGCTGGATGGCCAACAGCTGCACACGGAGACGAGGAGGACAGCGGAAGCCGGCCCGTGGAGGCGGCCAGGCCAGCGGACGGCAGCGCGCCTGGTTGCACGGAGACGACGCAACAAGTCATAGCTTGAAGACAAGCCGACGGTGAAGCTTCTTGGTCACCTCGCAGCTGTAAGAAGAAATCGAATTGTTAGGAGGTCTTAGTTTTAAAACAAATACGTGAGTATATTAATTAGCATATTCAAAATATCTGAATATGCAAACTATATTACACGAGAAATAATCCAATCTGGTGCATGGTTCTCAAAATATGTGTATGTGTACAAAAGATTTGTAGCACTACCATGCGATAATGGTAAAAGATAGTGGAAATAACAAATACTTCAAACCTGCATGAACAGAGAATATACATGCTTTGTAATATCCAATATCTATCAGTGGGAATCCTACAATGTGCTTTTTATAGAGTCCAACTCAGTTTTAGTGTACAATATGTACTTATACACTAATATGTAGATACTTCATAAGATGCAGGGCAAAAGCAGAGGTTATGTTCTTAGCGACAGAACACAGTAGCAGGATTTTGATGAAAGTAATAAGGTACAAGTATGTAATGGAGCAATATAACTGTATTTCCTCTCCACGAGTAACATTTTTAGGAATAACAATCAAAAGTAACAGGATCAAAAAATATATCTATTTGATGAAGCTACCATTCCAGGCAAATTATTTATCTTGGTGTTGGTGAAAACCAAGGCCTGCAAAATGGAAAAGGGTAACATCAAAATTTGCCAGGCAACGAACATAACTACATAACATGTTGATAAACATCTATGAAACAAAAAAACTAAAATAGAAGGTAAATTTCATGATGACAACTTTGAGCCAGCAATGCACATAAACCATAAACGCATGGGACATAATTTTACAAAAGAAATCGGGCAGGTTTGCAAGTTTACCTTACAATGAGTCACTTCAGTAGACACATGTCGTTTAGATCTCTCGGCCATGGTACATGAAGAAGATTGATGATTAGGTGACAGCACACCCAATAAAGAATAAAATAGGTTTGATAATGCTTCTTATGGTTTATGCTAGCTCCCGGCCTCTGGCCTGCTAGCTCTTGGCTAGAATTTGGACTTAAACTGAAAATCATATTCGAATACATTACCAATAAGCTGTCAGCAAATTACAATAAACAGCAAACATATGAGTGTCTATTCTAATAAAAGAGTGAATAATATAATGAAAAAGGATAAATTTCTAGGCTGACAGCTGAGTATATCAAGCAAGGCTAATTATTGCTGCTTGCCTCATTTCCTTTGAATACACTATTAATTAACACAAAAAAACAAACTGGTCAGATTATTTGTATGTGTCCCACCAAATTAATTAGGTTAAGTGTCTCGTTCTCCTTCTTTTTATACGGGTCTGAAGATATTTATATGTACTTGGATGTCAGCTACCCGCAGACTGAATAATACAGCATCACACATCTTGCAGCATGAGTAGTAGCCATATCCCACAAATCAACATCACAAAAACACGACACAAACATGGCACAGTACAACACAAATCATGAGGAGACCGATAGAGGAAGCAGGAACTCACCTACGTGACGGCAGCGAGCAGGAGCTCACCTTCCTGACGAAGCACGGGCCTCGGCGAAACAGCAGTCCTGGACAGCTGCGGCACTCCAGCTGAAGTGCCGGAGCACGGCGGCGACCACCACCAGCAGGAGCGAGCGCCACCAGGTCCGCCTTGCGCTGGCCCTGCTTCTCCTTCCCATGGCGACGAGCTGCACCCCATCTCAAATCCGAAGCTGCGTGTTTCACACGAAAAATAATAAACTACACGATCTGGTAGATTATTATCTTTCTACGCGCTAGGGGAAAATTAAAATATGTGGGCGTGCCAGTTTACAAAGTACACAAATGAAAATATATATAGGGAAACTTGCATTTTTATTTATCTCTCAATGGAGAAACAAAAGTACATGATCCCTTTACAAAATGCGCTCCGTGGCCTGCTAGTGCGGCCGATATGACTTGGGCGATTGCGAAGTTCTGGTTCACGGGGCCTCGGAAGGCTCTCGCTTAATTACGTCCGTGAGTCGAAGTCACGAACCACCTCCGATTAAGCTGCTGCAATGGTCATCGTCTTCAAGTCTCGTCTTCTCCATACGCTTGGCGTAGATGATGATGGCGATGCGATGATGAAGTGAAGGTGGAGCGGTACGTCCGTCGCTCCGGCGATGCTTAGTCGCATCCCTCCGACTTGTCGATCTCCGATGATGAAGATGTCTGGCTTCGTCAGCTCAGAGTCTCAGACAAGTAGGCGGCCTTCGCCTCGTCGGTACCCGGCCTGGTGGTGTCCGCCTCGTCGGTCGGACTTGATGGCTTGCCTTCGCCTCGTCGGTGCCCGGCAAGAAATGGTTTACTTCATCGGAAGAAGACATGTCGGTGGAGTGGCCTCGCGTCGTCGGTGTCGGGACGATGTCGGGGAAGAATAGTGGGTGCACTAGTGGAAATCGGGGCTCTAGTCCCGGTTCCAGAGGGGCTGTAGTCCCGGTGTAGCAACCGGGACTACCAAGCCGGGACTAGAGCCCCCCCACCCTTTGGTCTCGGTTCAATACGAACCGGGACTAGAGCCCCCCCACCAATTAGAGCTCCGCACGTGGCCGCGGCAGGGCGCGCGGGGGCGAACCCTTTAGTCCCGGTTCGTGTTACGAACCGGGACTAAAGGTTTTTAGCAGAAATTCATTTTTTTCAAAAAAATCAACTATTTTATATTTTTTTCAGGTTTTTTTATTTTGAATCTTTGAATTGTTTCTGAACTTCGAATCTTTCAATTATTTTACCAATTAATTTATATTTACCCCTATTCTCAAGTCAAAGTGCATACCTACGGTCAAACTTCCCGCTCGGTCACCCATCCTCACACTACTCCACCCCAAGCACGCTTAACATTTAGGTTCCATTCAAATTAGATACTAAGAGAGAACAGAGAACTTACTGATATAACTGTCTTATCTATCATATTAACCACTCGGTCATGATGATATATTTTTTTCATTGCTTGTATTATAAAATTTTAGTTGAATAAATAAAAATGATAATACAATAAAATATTGAAATAAATAATGATAAAATAAACATTACTTTACTTTTGCCTTTTTATATAGTATGGAATAATCCGTATCTTTAAATCCTTAAATCGGAATTCAACAAATAAAATGTCTAAATTGATCAAAACAATTAGAGGAATCCAAATATGACATCCAAATCATATTTTGCATTACAGAAACATCGATAGCCATGGTGACCATTTCGATCTTTTTTACGAAAAAATGAAATAAAACGATAAACACCTCAAAAAAGGATATCCTTTGAAATGGGGTCCTTATATGTGTACTAGGTGGTATGAAAAATGATAAACTTGATTTTTGACAAAATTTGAAAAAAAAAAGTCTTCACAAAAAGGACTATCATCTATAAACATCTATAAGTTTCAAGCCAAATGATCAAGTTATGGTCATTTTCACGGCATAGTTTATGATAAAGGTCTCATATTTCACAAATAGGTGCGGATTGGTATATTAAACAATCTTGCCAAAGGGATTCTTCAAATTATTTTCATAAATATCATTTTCCTTTTTTAAGTGGAAAAAATGAGGTTTTTTGTGAAGGAAGTACAGAAAATATGACTCCAAATGGCACCCAACTAATTTTCACTAAGAGTGGTGCACATATGATGGATGATCCCCAGGTATGAGTTTTTTCTTTGAATTCTAACTAATTTCCCCTAGTTAATTGAGTTTATGTTGATTTATCGAAAGTAATTCAAATTTGAACTACAACTGTTTGATAGTTTGGTCTGAAACTTTTGGAAAAATCATTTTAAGGTACACAACTAGTGGTTATATCACAAAAACATTGATAGTTCTAGAAAATATCACCTCTTCCGATGATTAGTCATAGCGACCGTTTTGATCGTTTTTAAGAAAAAATGTAATAAAGTGATAAACACCTCAAAAAATCAAATCCTTTGGCATGGGATCCTTATATGTGTACTAGTTGCTATGAAAAATGATAAACTTGATTTTTGCCAACATTTGCAAAAAAAGTCTTCACAAAAAGGTCTATCATGTATGAACATCTAGAATTTTCAAGCCGAATGACCAAGTTATGGTCATTTCGACGACATAGTTTGTGATAAAGATCTCATACTCCACACATAGGTGCATATTGGTATATTAAACAATCTTGCCAAAGGGATTCTTCAAATTATTTTCATAAATATCATTTTCCTTTTTTTAAGTGGAAAAAATGAGGTTTTTTGTGAAGGAAGTACAGAAAATATGACTCCAAATGGCACCCAACTAATTTTCACTAAGAGTGGTGCACATATGATGGATGATCCCCAGGTATGAGTTTTTTCTTTGAATTCTAACTAATTTCCCCTAGTTAATTGAGTTTATGTTGATTTATCGAAAGTAATTCAAATTTGAACTACAACTGTTTGATAGTTTGGTCTGAAACTTTTGGAAAAATCATTTTAAGGTACAAAACTAGTGGTTATATCACAAAAACATTGATAGTTCTAGAAAATATCACCTCTTCCGATGATTAGTCATAGCGACCGTTTTGATCGTTTTTAAGAAAAAATGTAATAAAGTGATAAACACCTCAAAAAATCAAATCCTTTGACATGAGATCCTTATATGTGTACTAGTTGCTATGAAAAATGATAAACTTGATTTTTGCCAACATTTGCAAAAAAAGTCTTCACAAAAAGGTCTATCATGTATGAACATCTAGAAGTTTCAAGCCGAATGACCAAGTTATGGTCATTTCGACGACATGGTTTGTGATAAAGATCTCATACTCCACACATAGGTGCATATTGGTATATTAAACAATCTTGCCAAAGGGATTCTTCAAATTATTTTCATAAATATCATTTTCCTTTTTTTAAGTGGAAAAAATGAGGTTTTTTGTGAAGGAAGTACAGAAAATATGACTCCAAATGGCACCCAACTAATTTTCACTAAGAGTGGTGCACATATGATGGATGATCCCCAGGTATGAGTTTTTTCTTTGAATTCTAACTAATTTCCCCTAGTTAATTGAGTTTATGTTGATTTATCGAAAGTAATTCAAATTTGAACTACAACTGTTTGATAGTTTGGTCTGAAACTTTTGGAAAAATCATTTTAAGGTACACAACTAGTGGTTATATCACAAAAACATTGATAGTTCTAGAAAATATCACCTCTTCCGATGATTAGTCATAGCGACCGTTTTGATCGTTTTTAAGAAAAAATGTAATAAAGTGATAAACACCTCAAAAAATCAAATCCTTTGGCATGGGATCCTTATATGTGTACTAGTAGCTATGAAAAATGATAAACTTGATTTTTGCCAACATTTGCAAAAAAAGTCTTCACAAAAAGGTCTATCATGTATGAACATCTAGAAGTTTCAAGCCGAATGACCAAGTTATGGTCATTTCGACGACATAGTTTGTGATAAAGATCTCATACTCCACACATAGGTGCATATTGGTATATTAAACAATCTTGCCAAAGGGATTCTTCAAATTATTTTCATAAATATCATTTTCCTTTTTTTAAGTGGAAAAAAGAGGTTTTTTTGTGAAGGAAGTACAGAAAATATGACTCCAAATGGCACCCAACTAATTTTCACTAAGAGTGGTGCACATATGATGGATGATCCCCAGGTATGAGTTTTTTCTTTGAATTCTAACTAATTTCCCCTAGTTAATTGAGTTTATGTTGATTTATCGAAAGTAATTCAAATTTGAACTACAACTGTTTGATAGTTTGGTCTGAAACTTATATGTGTACTAGTTGCCATGAAAAATGATAAACTTGATTTCTGACCAAATTTGCAAAAAAAAGATTCCTTCCGGTTGACTGGTCCTGCAAGATGCACATTTTATCATTCCATCCGAGACTAAACTTTGGCTACAATTAATATAAAAAACTTAAAATGGTAAATTATCACACAATGTCATTTTATGTGACCTAATTGCGTATATAGTTTTTCATATATACACAATGTTTTCCGAATTCGTACGCAAAAGTTATACTTTTTTAAATTGAGATCACTTTTTTTACAAAAAAAATTAAAAATCAAAAATTAAAATTTTCTCTAATAGTAGGTTGCGATAGGTACCGGCACGTCAAAGGATTTTTAAATTTGAAGTTTTTTTCATTTTTTAAATTTATTTAGACGTTGTTTTTTCACGGTAAAAAAGTAGCCTACCGTAGACCCTTTAGTCCAGGTTGGTGCTACGAACCGGGACTAAAGGGTCACACACTGGGCCCCGCCTCTGCGGCCGCATGTGGTGACCCTTTAGTCCCGGTTCGTGTCACGAACCGGGACTAAAGGTACCTCCGAAATTCAATCTGATGGCTTTGCACCCTTTAGTCTCGGTTCCTTTTTAAATGTGGGCTAAAGGGGTGAACCAAAGCCCCGTTTTCTACTAGTGGTGTAGGAGTCGAAGTTGACTTAAGTGTCGTAGTAGCGCCGCAGTGTGGCTTCATGGCGACGGTATATGAACTTGGCGATGTAGATCTTGTAGATTTGCCGGAAGTGCGAGTGGTATTGGCCCGCGGAAGTAGACATGATTACATCTGAAACAATAACAATATGAGAAGACGGACATGCGTCGCCAAGGACGTATATCCAGAAAATGACGCCGAGTGCGCCGCCGATGGCGGCGACAAACTCGTGCACGTAGAATAGTTTAGGACACCTGAGGTCCGAGGAGATCACGGCCGTGGCAGCAGGCCCGCAGCCTCATATATGTCAATTTTCAGGCTAGCACACGAGCTAGACCATGCACGTACGACTTTGGAGAGCACTCATGCACATCATGCCCACGTTCCAGCTTCATTAGCAGCTAGATCATGCCCACTCATGCAGATCATGCACAAGTAGTATAAGCGTCGGATATACACAGAAGTGCATCCTCGCAGCGACCAACGCCTACCGCTAGGACAAACCAGCAGGCAGGAAAAGCAGCCAACTGCTCGTCCAGACGAGCCACCATCTACATGAAGATCGCAGCACCGGCGCTCAGAAAGAGAGCGGCCGCGATCCGGGGATTTCTGCTAGGGTGTTCTTATGACAGCGGCGAACCGTCGCTTGGCCGGAAAGCAGCGTAATGAGCCAGCTTCGACGTTCCGACCTGTTAGCCCAACATGGGTAGCAAGACGGCCGACCCAGCCATGACGGAGAAGAAGATGAACGACATGACCATCCGGCAGCGTGACCATGGTGATGAAGATGACGACGGTGCAGCGGGCGCCCGGTGAACTCATGCCTGGCCGCGTCCTCTAGCGGCCCGACAACGGTGGCGTGAGGATGAAGAAGATGTCAGGTTGCACGTCGGCAACCCGGCGACGCCATGACATAGATGGAGACAACGCCGGGTTGCACGCCTGCAACCCCGACGATGCCGTCGATGCAAGTTGAGTTGGAGACGACGCTGGGCTGCATGCCGGCAACCTTGGTGTTGCCGTGAATATGAAGAAGATGCCAGATTCTACGCCGCCTATGACGTCGGGCTGCACGCCGACAGCCGCGACGACACGGACGGATAGATGGAGACGGAGACGATGCCGAGCTACACGCCAGCAGCTGCAACAACGCCCGCCGTGACGTAGATGGAGACGGAGACGACGCCAGGCTACACGCCGGCAACCTTGACGATATCTCCCGCATTGGCGGATAGTGCCGGCCGCCGGGATACACACCGGTAACCCGACATCATCATTAAGATGAAGACGGCCGCCATGAGAGCGTAGAAAGATAACGCCGAGCTGCTCTCCGGCAGCCCGATACCATGGAGTTGAAGACGACGGTGGACGTGCACCTATGCTGATGTAAAAAGGAGAGGATACAGGGGTTAGCCTAGCTCAATTGCTCACCATTGAAGAAGATAGCCGCCATGGCCTCGTCGATGTGCACGACAAGCTGGCTGGCCAGCCTGCGATGCGCAGCGTGCACCTCACGACGCACACCAGATCGCCCTCCCCTCTTGGCCGCCTGCACAAGAAGAAGACGATCGTTGGGCTGAGATTGGATCTCAAGCTCTCTCAGCTAGGAAGGCTCCATCAAGATCGCGATGGTGGCCTTGCACCGTTGGGCATCTTGCCGCTGCCGTCTCCATGGGCGCGTCTTCCTCCGAGTTCCTTTCTTCGCTCCTGTGCGTTTGTTCAGGTCCTTTTATAGACGAGTCCCCAGCAGGAATGGATAGCAGCCTGCTATGCGGGCGCGGTTGCAGAGTTGTTATGCCGTTGCTCTTTTTGGGCTCAGCTCAACGCGCTTATCTTATCTCTGCGTCTGGATTAGCATGAAAGAAATATTGTTCAGCCCGCCGAATATCCATCGTCACGAGTCTGCGCCTAAGACGTGATCGACGCTCCATGGACTCCTGCATGCAAATAGAGCTAGCTGCTAGAGCTCAAGTTAATTAAGCGTGGGCCTAAACCGATGCAACTGCATGGACTCGAATCCATCCATGCACGGACGAAGGACCCAAATCAACTCCTATCTGCATGCATCATGAAGAGTTCAATAAAACCAGATGATTAGCACAAACAACTCAATTGATTGCACGGCCACTTTGTTCTCTTATTTTTAACATATATAAATCTTAATCCTTCATTAGTGACATATATGTGGTCTGTACTTATACTTATACAAAAATCACGTGATCTTATTTTACTTAGTACAAAAATACGTCGAACACTGCGCACGCGAGGGCCCCCCACTGCACCTCGGGCAAGACGCGCGGGAGGAGGAGGGGGAGGGGCAACAGTGGCAGACGAGCTCAAGGAGGAGGGGCGGCGGCGGACGAGATGGTGAGGGGTGGTGGCGGTGGCGGACGAGCTAGAGAAGGAAAGGAGGTACGGGAATGGAGGAGAGTCCTCATGGGAGTGGAGGATGAGAACCCTTACTGGCCCGGCTGCCGCCACAGATCCCGTCGATCTCTCTCCTCTGCTCGCTCCCGAGCTCCCCAGCCCGACCAACGCAGACCTGCGTGGGCCAGCCGTCGCGCCCGTCCAGGCAACGAATCTGGGCACTTCACCTCTTGCGAGCCCGATTCCCTGCCGCCGCCGCCGCCCTGCCGACGCCCAATACAGCCGCACGCCGCCGCCATGCCTGCCCCGACCGCCATGTCCGGCCGCCTCTCCCAGCCTGCCCGCGGATTTGCTGCCGCCGCCATGTACTGTAGAATGGGAGAGAAGGAGGATACGGGAGGGGATTGGAGGAGAAGCACCGAGCGAGCACGATTGGTAGCTAGGGTTTCACCGGAGGCTGGTTTTGTCCCACGTGAGTTCACCCATCGAGCGGGCCAAACTGAGTGACCCCGACGAGCTATCCGTTCCCACTGATTCGCGGGCCTAGCGCGTAGCTCGCCCCACAATGTCATGCACAATTCAGCCACTACGAAGTAAAGGAACACAATCAGCACCATCCAACGGTTCCTGCAGGTTTGCCAAAAGATCTAACGGCCAGCAATGAGTGCCCTTCTAGATAGCCTCTCCAAGAGAAAGATTCTTACAAACATTTATAGAGGTAATGGCATGGCTCTGGACCTCTGGTCAAGTCCTAAAACTGGTAATCTTCTTTAGTTTAGTGAGAGATAGACGACAATATGTTTGAGTGAAGATGTGGATGAGATCCGCAGAAATGCCTTGCAAAAGTACAGTCGGGTGAAACGAGATAAGCAAAGACTGCCTTATTATTATTATTACTCCAACAATCAATCATACTCCGTACATCATTGGGGATTATTACCTATATTCCCCTTATGAGCAAGCACATCACAACAACAACAAATGTGTACAAGAATCACACAACACTATATTGATCCAAGCACATTTTAATTTCTTGGATCAGCGTTCTATGTCCGCCCCCTCCGATTTGGGGGACGACTCAGGATGTAAGTGGCGCGTTTGGTGGGCGATATGGTTTTAGCCGCTTCGGCCACATATCATTTACATGGTTTTTATGGTCGCCACGTAAAATGCTTAGCAATTTCATACGATTAAACGGCGCCGCCACGCAGCTTCGTACTCTCTGGTTCAGTCGCCCTGCTGTCCTTGCTGTTTGGCCGTCCTGTATGCTAGTCGGATGCGTATCCTCGACGGCTTCCCCTCGGGCCGTGTGGCCAGTGCCTGGAGCAGCGTCTTGTAGCACAGCGTGAGCTCGTCGGAGGCGAGCCGCGGGTCCGACGCCGTTGCCGCTGCGGGGGACCGCGCCGAGCAGATCGCGGCGAGCGAGCGCGTCGGATAAGTAGAAGGCCACGCGCTCCGCGGGGTCCCCTGAGTCGCTGGCAGCTGCGCGGACCTTGGCGAGCTCCGCGGCGGCGAGGCGTGAGTTGGTTGCCGCGGCACGGGAGCAGGCGAGAAGAGATGGGAGGATGGGAGCCGAGCAGGAGTCGTCCAAGTGGGAGCTCGGAGAAGAGCACGCTGCCTGCCTGGAGGTAGCGACCGGCGGGAGAGAGGCCGGCGCATTCTCAGCCTGCGCGCGGCGGCGGCGCTAGAATCCAGGTCAACGCCGAAGATCTTGAGGTTGGGGACGCGCAGATCTTGCGTGGTTGAAGCAGAGATGTAGTCCACGGCAAGTGGCGGCGTGTAGGATGCAGTGAGAGAGCTGAGGCTTGTCGACCGGCGCGGACGGAGAGACGGCTGGCGGCGGCGCTCGGCGATCCAAGTCCCCGGCATGGCGAAGGTTTGGAGGTCTGCCGCTGGCGCTAGCGGGCGTTGATGAATTTGCCACATACGCCACTTAATTACATGGTAAGCCATATAAGCCGTTTAAGTTAATTTTGACTGGCGGCATATACGGGTCCAGCGGATGCCGCTGCCATTTACATCCTTAGGGACGACACTACCTTAGCTGCGGCGGCCGGGTAGCCTCCTCTGACGTCGTCGCCGGAGGAGAAGGCCATCTCCTGAATCTTGATGGAGGCGCTGGAGCTAAACACGAGGAGCGGCTTCTTCCGCGGCACGGCCACCGGGTCGGCCTCGCCGTTCAGGACCTGCACCACCCGCCGCATCGCCGGCCGCTCCTCACAGTTCGGGTTTGCGCAGCTCAGCCCGACAAGCAGCAGCTGCAGCATCCCCTGGCGGTCGAACTCGCCGTTCAAGCGTGGGTCGGCGGCCTCGATGAGCCGGTCCTCGCCGTGCAGGCGCCACACCCAGTCCACCAAGTTCACGTTGTTCTTGCTGCCGCCGTCGTCCCTGTCGATGGGACGCCTACCACAGCAGACCTCGAGCACCACGACGCCGTAGCTGAAGACGTCGGTCTGGTCGGTGGCCTTGCCGAACTGCAGGTACTCCGGCGCGAGGTACCCCATGGTGCCCGCGGTGAGCGTGGACATTGGACTCTCGTCGTGGTCCATGAGGCGGGCGAGGCCGAAGTCGCCGAGCCGGGGTCTCAGGTTGGCATCGAGCAGGATGTTGCCGGTCTTGATGTCCCTATGGACCACCCGCTGCTCGCACTCCTGGTGGAGGTAAGAGAGCACGGACGCGACGCCGGCGGCGACGTTGTGACGCTGCGGCCAGGAGAGCGTGCAGGGGTCGCCATAGAGGGCCTTGTCGAGGCTGCCGTTGGGCATGTACTCGTAGACGAGCAACAGTTCGCCGTTGTCGTCACACCAGCCCTCCAGCTGCACCAGGTTCTTGTGGCGGAGGCGGGCAATGACGGAGAGCTCGGCGACGAACTCGCTCCGGCTCTGCCGCGCATGAGTCGACCGTTTCACGGCGTATGTCGTGTCGGCGGCGGCAGCACCCGGCATGGCGCTGGCCTTGTACACCGTGCCAAACGCGCCCCTGCCGATGACTCTGCTCGCGCGGAACCGCCTGGTTGCGGCGCTCAGCTCCTTGTGGCTGAACTTCCTCGGCCCCTTGAGCAGCAGCTCAGGCAGGAGGCGGGCGTGCTTGTTTGTTCTAGAGGCGGCAAGCTGCAGCAGTTTCTTGATGGAAACCCAGGCAAAGAAAACGAACGCGGCAGCGAGCGCGACGGGTCCGAGGATGCTGATGGCGAGCCCAAACCTCTTCTTCCTGGTGGCGCCGCCGCTCGCTGTAGTCACGCCGGGAGGTGGCGAGACAGCAACGGAGGAGGCGTTGTTGGTGGTGGCAGGCGACGGGGGCAAGCCGAACGTCCGGAAGGTCCACTCCTTGATGGTGTGCTGCTGGGTGTCCCCCTCGGTGGACGCTGAGAAGCCGACGTACATGGCCTCCCCGAGTTGCGGCGACAGGTCGATGGCGACGGAGAGCACGGGCCGGCTCGGCTTGACGCGGGAGAGGCTCAGCGAGAACTCGAGCAGGCGGACAGCGCCGTGGTACTCGACCCAGGCGGTTGTGAGGTTGCCGCTGCCGAGCACGATGCCGGTGCCGGCGAGGTCGGCGGCCTGCACGGACACCGGCGTTCCGAGGTCCAGCCCCACGTGGTTATCGCTGGGGTCGCCCAGGTCCGCGTTGAGCATGGTGTCGAACTCCAGGGCCACGATGGCTGGGCCCAGCGGCCGAGCCAGGAATTGAGACAGGGGGGGGGGGGGGGGGGGGGAACAGTAAAAGGTGTGCCACCAGCGATTTTTTTTTTACAACACATGTAATCCCCAATTGTATGGAAAGATCAATGTAAATAAGTCAAAACCTCACAATATTAAAGCTCACAAAATGTAGGTAAAAGCAAGTGTATTCAACACAAAAAAAGGTTCAAACATATTCAATTTCATAACTCATCAAGTACAACTAACAATGACATAAAAGTAACCTAAAAACAACTTAAAAACTAGTAACATGCTAACATGGACTCATGTCACTTGAGTTGAACAATTGGCAGCCACCATATGATATCAAATGTTGTCTAGTTTGAACCAACTTGAGAGAAAGATCACCCAGAGTATCACATGATAAGAAATCAGGCCTTTTGTTCTGTAAAATATATAATTAACATATGTACAATATTATAAGACATAAATGTAGGAACAATAAAATGTCCATCAAATATTTGATCTTCAAAATGTAGGAAGTACGACTACTAAGAATGTAAGAAATATTTTTTCAAAATGTAGGAAGTACGACTACAAAAATGTAAGAAATATTTTTTAAAACTTAGGAGTACTAGCACGAGACCCCTCAACCTTGACCGCTCGTTGGATATGACAATCAACTAAAAAATCTTAGAAGCCACTACGCCAGCAGTGCATGCGGGTTGTGCTTAGTAATTTTCTTACCAGCGCAACAAGTCTGATGGGCCTTATCACTTAAGCCCAAACGTACAGCCCAGGCCCATAACAGTTATCTTCTTCCCGCGTACACCTTTGACCCGTCTGAAAGAAAGCTCTGATCGTCCATCCATGGAGGCTCGGTTTAGACTCTAGAGGCAAGGTAGGGAGTGAGTGGGGTACCTATTCTGCCACTGGATACCTGGGGTGGCTGCCGCTTCAAGTTCCTAGGCTGTATGTATCTGCCGATTTGGGGGCCCCAAATTTTTGCACGTATAGTCAAAAAATTAGCAAAAGTTGAGGGGGGGGGGGGGCGGCCGCCCCACCTCGCCCCCCTGGTGGCGCCGCCCCTGGCTGGGCCTTCGGCGGCATCGTCGTCGTTGGGGACGGCGGCGGATGAGATGGAGGCGTTGAAGAGGCCGAGGTATCCGCCGGTGGTGCCGAGCGTGTTGCGGCCGGGGGAGAGGAAGAAGGCGAGGCCATCGCCGCCGGCCGTGGAGCCGGGGTTCTAGGCGGCGATGAGGAAGGAGAACCTGGCGGCGAATGAGGTGGTGGTGTTGGCGTCGCGGAGGGAGATGGGGCGGGTGCAGAGGACGGTGCCGGCGCTGGAGGATGGCACGCCGCCCGTGTCGCGCGTCAGGCCGACGGAGCCGTTGCGCAGGAATGCGTCGCCCAGCAGCGTGAGGTCAGAGAAGGAGAGCGTGGCCGAGTCGATGCTCACGTTCTTCCCCGCGGCCGGAGCGGTGAGCAGCAGCAGTAGCAAGAGCGGCACGAGGCGGAGGAGGAGGAGGTCATCGGCCTGCCATTGGTGGTGGACTGATGGTGGCGGGAGATCCGGGTCATGAGAGAGCGTATTATTGAGGCGCTTCAGCTTGGGGATTCCGACTGAAAGAGCAGAGCAGAGCAGCTGTTGGAGATGGTGATTTTTTTATGGTCTAACGGTCGGATTGGGGCGTTTGAATGTAACGGTCGACCGCCTATGTTTTCTTTCTTTTCTGTACGGACGAATGGTGTTGTGCTTTGTGAAAGAACTCTTTGATATTTTGGTAATTAAATTTAAGCTATCAAAATGTCTTATATCAAGATATGAAGGAAGTATAAGATACTAGACGTGTCGGAATTTGAACTAATGTATAACATTCCTCGGAACCAACGATCCTATAATCAACGACAATCACTCGCCATACCATAGGAAGTCTATTCGAAAGGAACAACTCTTCCTCCGATTCATAATAAGTGTCGCATTTCTTACTAATCCTAGTTTAAACATGTGACACTTACTTTTAGATCAGAGGTAGTAATAGCGTAGCACACATGCATATATATCACATAGTTTTTGACAAAACGAAAATCCACTAATAAGGTTTGCTCATGTACATTAAGTTAAGTCTACACAATCAAAACATGTCGGACCACCTACCACGAATGCACATGGAGACCGCGTGTTGCATGTACATTTAGCGAGCAACATGTTTAGAACACAATACTAGCTTCTCAGACTTTGGATTTATGCTCGGTTGGTTGGGGTTAATTTTGGCCTTTGACTTTTGATTTATAGGTCACAAAGTCAACTACATCGGTGCTTCCCATTTTGACTTTTGGTTTATACCATCATATTATCATGTTCAACTAAAATTAAAAAGCCCAAAAACAAAGAGGGGCATGAAGCTTCTTGCGCTGAAACTCGCAAAATGTTTGGTAATCTCTAACTATCGCTAAACATGTCTATTTATGCCAACGACATGGGAGTTTCATTGCGTGATCTAAAGATATATAGCTAATGCCCAGCAGGCACCCAATTGCACCTTGTAACACAATACATTGTCGGTTCTCCACCTTCTCTTGGCATGTTCGTCGGAGAACAATAATGTATCATCATGCCTAACATTGTTATGCTCTCACCATCAGGAGGATGTTTTAGTGGGGCTTACGAAATTAAAAAATGTGAAAGAAGACATTGTTTCACAGGTTTGAATAAACATCGGTAAATTTCATACGAAACAGAACAATGCACTACATGTTCCCGAAGACACATTTCTCATGTAGCAGATGTCTAACGGTCAGGTTTCGACCCGCCACACTCATCGACATTCGCTTTGCGTCCTTTTGTCAAGTTTGACCAATTTCAGTTTTATATGATATACATTTGAATTGTCATTTAATTATTTCGTAAGCCTACAAATATATATTCCACACATACTCAAATTGTTTCGGTTACTTTCTAACTAAAATTATGGTTCTCCGGAAAATTGTATGATATTTCATCATAATTTCAAGTAAATTTAAAATGTATGCCATATTGAATTGAAATCGGTCAAACATGGAAAAAGGACACAACACGAATCGTGTTGTAAGCAGACAATGGATATTTGACAGGTTGGCTCCGTGAGCAAAATCATGTTAAGTTCCTATCTGACCTAACTACCTCCGTTCATGAAAATAAGCACATGTTTTTCACAAGTGAAACAATGTAAAGTTTGACCAACTTTATACAGAATACTATCAACCACTATAACTTTGTACAAATATATGATGGAAAATATATTTAATGATGTATCTAAAAAGAACTAGTTTATATTATAGAGGTCGATAGTTTTTGTTGTAAAAGTTTGATCAGTCCTTACATGGTTTGTCCTTTGATAAAATTTATACGTCTTATTTTACGGAACGGATAATACATCGTACTTGGATCAAAATATGGGACATCTTCTATCATTATGTGTTATAGCAAACCACAAATCCTGCAATACATGAGACCTTGTTTCGGGTTTTAAAATGAAGTAGACCTATCAAGAATGGTTGCAGATATCAACCGAACAACTCACATGCATGCTTGCCCCCCAAAGATAAAAAAAAATGATGGTACATTACATGTTGTACATTATATTCTCTTGTGTCTTGACCATAGACAAATACCTGTTATTTAATTAGAAAAATTTGCTTTACAACCCTGGCCACAATGTTTGTGGTTGGGCTATGAGTCTATTCTCCTATGATAAGACCCAATTGTTATGAAGTATTAACAAGGAGCCTAGGCACCTTTCGAGAGCCGCTCGCTCTCGCTCCGTACGTTCCGCTCTCGCTCTCGCTCCGTACACTCTCCGAGCCCCCCGCCGCCGCCATGAGTCGGGTTGTGCTCTCCGACTCCGACGACAGCATGTCCTCGGTCACCTCTCGCCAGCCTCCCCCGCAGCTGCTCCGCTCCGTCGTGGTCGCGCCTTCGGGTCGCCAGATCGGCGCCAACGGCTGGGCGGCTGGTGCTGGCTCTAGCCGCGCACCGCCGCCCGCTGTGGCTGCTGAGGCCCCCTGGCAGACGCAACGTCGCCGTCGCTTCGTGCGGCAGCCGCCGCAGCCGCGGCAGTACGTCCCAAGGCCGACCGCGCGCCCGCCGCCTGGAGGGGCGGCCTCCCGTGTGCCGGTGGTGCTCCATGGATGCTGCTACAACTGCGGGGATGAGGGACACATCTCCGCCATGTGCACCAACGACCCGCTCTGCGTGCTCTGCGGCAACTACGGCCACATCTCCACGGGATGCACCAAGCGTTCCCGGGGTTCCTCGGCCTCGACGTCGCCGGTCCGCGCCGCGCCGGCTCTCCGTGGTGCTGTCGCGTCTGGCGCTGTTGCGGGCGGGGCTCCGCCGGCGTCTGACGCGCCTGCGCCGCCGCGCTCCTCTTCACCGGTTGATGGTCGGCCGTGGCGGGAGGTGGCCCGTGGACAAGGTGGCCGCGGGCCCAGCGCCGACGCTTCGGCCGCCGTTTTCACCGTCCCTTTCGCGCCGTTCCAGCAAGCTGTCATGCCTTCCCCTCCGGCTCCGAGCGAGTCGCCGCGGGTTCGCCCTGCGGTGGACGTCTGCTACCTGCCGCCGTCCCCCGAGATGGTGGGGATGGAAGCTAGCCTACAGCGTGCGGTGGTGGTCATGGTGGGGGGCACGAGGCCGGAGTTGTCACTGGACGTGGTGGCTGGGGTTCTGCATCGCGAGCTTGATCTCACCTCCTCGGATTTCTCCATCCGTGCGGCTGAGCCGGCAGACTTCCTCATCCTGGCGACCTCTATGGAGGTACGGGACCTGCTCGTCAACGCCGCCCGAGTGTCGGCGCCCGAGTGCATCCTGACGCTTTCGCCGTGGTCGCGGCGGGCCAATGCGGAGCTAGTGGACGTTCCGTTGCGGGTGGAGCTGGAGATCCGCGGGATCCCGGAGCATGCTTGGGAGCGGCGCACGGCCGACTTCCTGCTCGAGCGCTGCGCTCTCATCGACTCGGTGGACATCGCTACGGCGACAAGGAACGACATGTCGTGTTTTCGCTTGTCGGCCTGGACGCATGACGTGGACGCTATCCCAGAGACGCGATGGCTGGCCGTCCCTGAGCCGGACTCCGGCGATAGGCTCCAGATCTCTGCGGCACGTCACAAGCCGCGGTCCACTTCACCGAAGGTGCTCTGGTACCGCATCCGCTTCTGGGTCACTGGCATCTGCCGTGAGGGCCCTGACTCGGCGTCCCCAACGCCGCCGCCGCCGCCGCCAAGCTCCGGTGATGGTGCGTCGGCTGATGCGGGCGGGGATGGCGATGTGGGTGGCGCGCCGCCGGCTCAGAGGAGACGCAGGCGCCGGGGTGGCCGTCGCCACAGAGGCAAGCGCGCAGTTGGCACGGAGGTGGTGGCCGGCGGCGCCAGCGCCGGTGCTCACGGGTTGGCCGCCTCTGCGCAGAGGTGGGTCCCCGTCCGGAGCTCTAGGGCTGTTGTGCCTGCTGCCTACAGTGGGGTTTTGGCTGGGAGTGGCTGCGGGCCTGCGGTGGAGATGGCCGTGATGCCACGACCAGCAGCTGATGTCCAACCGGGCCAAGGAGAGGGCGACACGAGCTCCGTGGCAGCAAAGGGCACTGCTGCAACGGCCAGTGTGGGGACAATGTGTAGCAGAGTGGACAGGAGTCAAAGCCCGTGCGCTGTGGTTTCTGGAGACAAGGCTGGGCGGCATACCGTTCTGGGATCTGCCTCTGCTTCCTTTTTGCCTGGCGACAGGGAGGCAGGGAACCCAGTGAGTGGAGCCGGAAGTGCTTTGGGGTCTGTGCCTGTGGATGGAGAGTGTGGGGCTTCGCGGGGCTCTGTGCTAGAGAGGTCCTGCGCTGCGACGCCAGGAACGGACAACGTAGATGAAGCTGGTGGCCATGCTACGCCAAAAGCGAGTCTGCCAGGAGTGGGCGCAGGATTCCTGCGTGATTCGGAGCACGCTGTGGAGCATCCGAGTAGCGCGGGTTCGGTACCCCAACCCGGATCCGCTATGCATGTGGCTGCTGATCAAACTTTGCAAGCCAATGCTGCTACCACGGAACTACTTGCGCTCCTGAGTCTCTTTAGGAAGAAGTTGGAGGACCCGCTGCTGTCATTGCCAGACCCTAAGGTGGTCAGAAGACGCCTGTTCGTGGTCTCCAAACCATCTGCGAGGCGCAGCCGGCGCATCGCCGGTAAGGGCGTGTTCGCTGCGTCGGCGGTTAAGCGGGCGCAGGCCTTGCTGATGCAGAAGCTTGGCATTTGTAGAGAGGAAGAGAGGCTGTCGGCTGCACAGCTCGAGGAGTATGCGGCAATTTTTGCGTCGCCGCTTGGCGCTGAACACGTGGGTGCGTTGGCTGCTCTCTTTGGCTTGTGCGCGGATCAGGTAGACGTGGAGCACGACGAGACGGTTGTGGCCGCAGCGGCACCAGATGTGGACGAGGTGGTCGCGTAGACTGCGCTCGATGGTGGATAGCAGTGGGTATTGTCAATGGATGTGCGAAATCTGAACATTGCTGTGTGGAACCCGCGTGGGTTGAACAATCCGGCCAGGCGACTTGTCGTCAAGGCAGCGGTGGTAGATGCCCTTGCATCGGTCGTATGTGTTTCCGAGTCCAAGCTCGAATCTGTAACTCCTTTCGTGATTAATGAAACATTTGGCGCCCGCTTCGACGGGTTCGCGTACGTGCCTGCGGTTGGAACGGCCGGCGGCATCATCGTCGCGTGGGCGTCAGAGGATGTGACTGTGCTAGCTAGTAGGACAGACCGATTCTCGGTGTCCATTCAGCTCTCGGTGGCCGGCGGCGTGCCCTGGTGGCTGACTGCTGTATACGGCCCGACGGTGGACGCCCTAAAGACAGATTTCCTGGACGAGCTTCGTGCTCTACGTACTGCACTGCCAGGCCCGTGGGCTATTGCGGGCGATTTTAACCTCATTGTGGAGGCCCGTGACAAGAACAACGCAAACATCAACCGCCGATCCATGGGCATGTTCAGGCGGTTCATCAACGAGCTTGAGCTGAAGGAGGCAACGCTGTTGGGAAGACGGTATACTTGGTCCAACGCGCGTGAGCAACCAACGCTGGTCAAGCTTGACCGCTGGTTTTGCTCGGTAGAGTGGGACGACATGCACCCCGATGCCTCCCTATCCGCTGTCTCCTCTGCCATGTCCGATCACTGTCCAATCCTTATGACGACGGCGGTGCGATACGTCGCGAAGAAGCGGTACCGTTTCGAGCGGTTTTGGATAAAGTCAGAAGGTTTTTTGGATGCAGTTAAATCGAGCTGGGACAGCGAGGGAGCGCCGACGGATCCGCTCAAAAAGATCGACTTCAAATTGCGTCGGCTTGCTAGAGCGCTGAAGAGGTGGAGCCAGAAATTTGTGGGCAACATACGGGATCAAATCCTGATGGCCAACGAGGTTATCCTGCGGCTGGAGGTGGCTCAAGAATCACGCCAGCTCGGTGTGGCGGAGTTGGGGCTGATGCGGCGGCTGAAGCAGCGCCTGCTCGGGCTCGCGTCTTTGGAGCGCACGATCGCCAGACAACGGGCCAGAGTCCAGGGTCTACGTGATGGGGATGCCACGGCCCAGTTCTTCCGCATCCACTCATCCAAGCGCCGTAGCAAGACCCACATTGTATGTCTGAGGGATGGGGACAACACTGCCGTCGAGCAAGAGGAGAAGGAAGACCTGGCAACTAGTTTCTTCGCCAGCCTGCTGGGCCAGCCTTTTAACCGCGAGCATGACATCGAGCTTAGTGAGATGGGCCTAACACCGCAAGACCTTTCAGGTTTAGAGGCCCAATTTACAGAGGAGGAGATCTGGGCTGCGATCAAAGCAATGCCGAACAACAAATCGCCTGGGCCAGATGGATTCCCGTGGGAATTTTACAGGGCGTGCTGGCAGGTGATCAAGGCAGATATCGTGGAGGGCATAAGATCAATATTTATAGGCAGGGATCAAAACTTCATGGGGCTCAACAGAGCGTTGATTACGCTGGTCCCCAAGAAGGAAGGAGCTGTGGAGATGCGTGACTTTCGGCCAATTAGTTTGGTCCATAGTTTCGCTAAACTTTTGGCGAAGTTGCTGGCGCTGCGGCTAGCGCCGAGGATGCCGGACCTTGTCAGCTGCAACCAGAGTGCGTTCATCAGAGGACGATGCATACAAGACAACTTCTTACTCGTCCAGCAGTCTGCGGTAACTTTGCACCGCAAGCGCGTACCTTCGTTGCTGCTGAAGCTTGACATCGCCCGTGCATTTGACAGTGTGGCATGGCCGTTCCTGCTAAGCGTGCTGCGACAGCGTGGGTTTGGCCCCCGGTGGATCAGATGGATCAGCTTGCTCCTGCGCACTGCGTCAACCCAAGTTCTGATTAATGGGAGCGCTGGAGTTCGTTTCTGGCATGGCAGAGGGCTGCGGCAAGGGGACCCTCTGTCCCCGCTGCTGTTCGTCATCGTCATGGATGTGCTGGGGGCAATGTTCAAGGAAGCCGAGAGACGAGCGGTGCTCGCCGACCTAGCAGTGGATGGCTTGAGACATAGGGTCTCACTTTACGCGGACGATGTGGTTATCTTTGCGAGACCTGAAGAGAGGGAGTTGGGTGCGGTGCGAGCCATTCTCCGGTGCTTTGGCGACGCGTCCGGCCTGCTTGTTAATTTCGCCAAGAGCGCAGTGATGCCCATCAGATGCGGCGAGGACCTGATCGCCAATGTTGCGCCAACCCTAGGCTGCCCCGTTAAGGACCTGCCGTGCGCCTACCTTGGCCTCCCTTTATCTTTGCGCAAGCTGACGAGAGGAGATTTGCAAACGGTGCTGGACAAGCTCGCAAACAAGCTATCCTTTTGGAAGGCAAGGCTTTTATCTAAGGACGGGCGAGTCGTTTATGTGCATGTGGTCATGACATCTACGGTCATTTATCAGTTGATGGCTCTTGATCTCGAACCGTGGTTCTTTAAGGCTGTCGACAAGCTTCGGAGAGGGTTCTTGTGGGTTGGAAGGGAGGAGGCCCGGGGCGGGAACTGCCTGATCGCTTGGCCGTCCGTGTGCACGCCGAGGAGCATCGGTGGCCTGGGTTTTCACAATCTCCGGTGGTTGAACGCCGCCCTGCGAGCGCGTTGGATTTGGCTCCAGAAGACGGATGCAGATATGTCGTGGGCTGGGCTGCAGTTTAAGGTTCAGCCGGAGGCCACCGCAATGTTTAACGCATCCATCAATATCACAGTGGCGGATGGAGCAAGGGTTTTATTCTGGGCAGACCCATGGATCGGTGGGCAAACTGCTGCTATGATCGCACCCGCGGTGTTGTCGCTCGTCCGGCCCGGGATCAGACGGAAACGGCTTGTGATCGAGGGCCTTGCGAATAACGCTTGGGCAAGGGATATCTCTGGAGAACTTACCATCAACGCGGTGGTTCAATACCTGCATCTCTGGGATGCTGTTCGAGCTGTCCAGCGGCGAGGCGATCAGGATCAGTTTGAGTGGAGGTGGACTGCTTCAGGGAAGTTCAGCGCACGCACAGCTTACCGGGCATTCTTTGAAGGTTCTACTGTCATGCCCGGTGCGCCACAAGTCTGGCATTCTTTCGCGCCACTCAAGGTCAAGCTGCATGCCTGGCTTGCGTTGAGGGACAGGTGCTGGACGGCCGATAGGCGGTTGCGTCGCGGGCTGGTCTCGCATACCCTTTGCCCCCTGTGCTCTTTGGAGGATGAGACGATGGAGCACCTGACGGTGCATTGCAGCTTCGCCGGGGCAATATGGGCTGGGCTCAACACGAAGCTTGGGGTGGCGCTCCCTCAGCCGGATGATCACAGCTCTTTGGCCTTGTGGTGGCCGACGGCGGTACAACACCTGAGCAGCAAGGACCAGAAGGCGGCAAATTCGCTGATCATGCTGGCTCTGCGAGCCATTTGGCTTGAGCGCAACGCACGGGTCTTCGAGAACAAGGCGCTGCCGATAGGGAGAGTTTTAGAGGCCATCGTGGAAGAGTGGAGGCTGTGGGCAACATGTAGGTGTAGACCGACGCGAGAGTGATCAGATTGTATGTGTGTGGGTGCCGACGCCAAAAGGAGTCGGCCTTGTGGTGTTGCTGTTGCCTGGCTCTCTGTCATGGATGTACCTGCAATGTACTCTCCCCTTGTTATGCTTAATATAAAAACGCGCAGATCTCCTGCGGGTTCTCTAAAAAAGACCCAATTGTTCACACATCGGATAATTTGCTTTACAATTTTCGGCCTGTGAAGAAAAATCAAAACTTTGCAGAACAGAAACACATGAATGAAACAAGGACAGATTCAAGAACACCACAGATTCATGAATGTTTCATCACAGATCCATACAAGAAAATTGATATGAACAACAAGAATAGAACAGCTTAAATCTTGAAAGAATTATACAAAATTTAAGAGTGGCATAAAATTCATTCAGAATTTACCACATACAAAAACGAATCCACATAAATATCTCAGATACAAAAAGATATTTATGAAAAAAAATTGATTCATATGAATTTCCTGAATTTTCTTGTGTATGGATCTGATTTATACAGAGAGCTCTAATTAATCGAGATACTTGAATGACGAGGCGTCTCACTCTGTCGGATTAATGAATGCATCATCGAGATACTTGAATGACGAGGCGTCTCACTCTGTCGAATTAATGAATGCATTATCGCGTGCTGGATTCTAACCACGGTGTAGTACTGCATAAAGCACCGACGCCATGGTTGTTTCAGCGCAAGCTATTCTTCCTATATAAGAAGAGACGAGACAATGTAGCTGTGTTATCCTTATATTTTTTTTTTCGAAGAAACTTCCAATCTATTCATCAACAATCAAGGCGATACAAAGAACACCAGAAGTAATAAGAATTACATCTAGGTCCGAAGACCACCTAGCGACGACTACAGACACTAGAGCGAGCCGAAGGCGCGCCGCTGCCATCACCCCTCCATGATCAGAGCCGGGCGAATCTTGTTGTAGAAGACAGTCGGGAAGTCGTCGTGCTACGGCCACAGAGGACCAGCGCACCAGCACAGCAACCGCCGCCGATGAAGAGATGCATAGATCAGAATCATCTAATTTTTTGACACACAAACGAAGACGAACGAAGATCGGATCCAACTGGATCCACCGAAGACACATACTGGCCAGATCTGACGAGATCCACCAGAGACAAACCTCCACACACCCTCCAACAACCGCTAGGGACGTCGTCGGAGCGGAGGCTGGGTGGGAAGGACCTTATTCCATCTTCAGAGAGCAGCCGCCGCCTGATCTCTCCAAAGAAGACACAAAACCTAGCAAAACATAAAAAAATCTGTGAGGATGGAGCCCTCCCGCCGACAGGGACCGGGATCCACCACGCGACCATGGCTCTGAGGCCACGGAGGCGGGCGGCCCGGAGGCGCCGCCGGCAGGAGGCGGAGACCATGATCGCCTTTAGATCGCTTTTCCTGGGCGAGCGCTGGTGCGAAGCGGTATCCACAACAAATGTGTTATCCTTATATTATAAGCATCGTTCTAGCTCACAAACTAGTAAAGCAAAGTTCTATAGCTGCACATATCGCATTATGACACGTCGTTTGGACAAAGTAAAGTACCTATGATTAGGATGCATCAGGATATACGGGCACACCCTTAAGCTCCACGTCGATCATGTAACAAGGCATCAAAGTACTGCAAGCATAGCTCACATGCTCCCAACATGTTGGTTCGGGCCAAGTCGTTCCAGAGTGTGTGTGGCTATGTGCCGTCCATGAAGTGCCGTGAAGATATATTGGCAGTAACACTGAAGATTGATTCTTCAAACAGTGATATTTTTGCGAGCTATGCATGCTACTAACACTAGTAGGAAAAAGTTTACCGTTGATGTATAGAATATACTTACTGAAGAATTAGGCGCTACAGCCCGAAGGGGCGGCGCAGCAGCAGGGCGCGGGTCGGGGCGACGGCGGGTGTCGCCAGCGGCGTACACGCCTGGGAAGGCGCGTTGGCTGTCGGCAACATGGACCAATGACGGCGGCGCGGCGGCCCGAAGGGGCGACGCAGCGGCAGCCTGTAGCTTGATCGGTGGTAGGCGCGTGCTCGGGGACGTGCTTGGCGGTGCAGGCGCGCGATCGGTTGATCAGACCGACGCAGCGCGGAACGGGCCATGGCGGGTGACGACAACTCGCAGATCGGAGTCGATGGCGAAGTTGTCGATGAAGTCCCGGTCGATGACGGCGAAGACGAACCGGCGATGAAGACCGCGCAAGCGAGAGAAGCCGGCGGCGACGCGTCCCTTGGACGGCGCGTCCGGCCTTGCTGCGCGGTTGGTGAAGACGAGCCGGTCGGTGCGGAGTCGGCGTCGGCGTGTCGTCCGCGATAGCCGGCTTGGAGGAGCCGAACGGTGCAAAATCGGCGTCGGCGAGTCGGCCGCGATAGCCGGTTGTCGAGGAGGTGGCCGGTGCAGGTCGATGCCGTTGTCGGAGTAGAGGCGCGAGAAGACGACGGCGGTGGCGGGCGACGCAAACCGATCTTAGATCGGAAAACCAAAAACGAAAAAAACGTCGGTAAAAAAACGACCGGCGAGAGAGAGAAAAACCAGATCAAGCGACCGGAGAAAAAGACACTAGGGCAGCCGATCAACACGAACGGCGGACGAACCCTAGGTACGGGTCGCGAGGCCCCCGGGAGAGATCATGGAGATCGATCTCCCCGGGGGCGGCGCGGTGCGGAAGCGACGGCGGCGGCTAGGTCACGGATCGTGCTGCTCTGATAGCATGAAGAATTATGAGATTGGCGGAATATGATGGATGTGTTATTGAGCCTCGGGGGCGAGTATATATAGGCGTACATGAGGTCGACTTGGAGTACAATACAAGTTATGGATTATATGGAAAGAGATCCTAACTATCCTAAACTACCATAACCGTACACGTATATTCTAACACTTACCAGGGCTATACACCAACACAGTCACGGCAGTGGTAATTTCCACTCTCCACACACAACAACTGTACGTCAGCGGTAACCACTTACTAGTTGACATGCCACTCTTCAGTAACGCCACTAATAGCAGGAATACAAGTGGCACGCTTTCTAATTTGCATGCCACGAGTAATAACTTATGAGTTCTAAAAAATATTAATACTAGTGGCAGGTGTATGTGAATGTTCGCCAGCAGTAACAATTTGGGGACTACAAACAATTAATTTATAGACATAATATACTATTTGAAAAATAATAATTAATACATATAATCTATTTGTCCAAATATGTATGATTTTATTACATAATTGTCTAAAACTAATACTCCCTCCTAGTGATAGGTTGTATTCAAATGTCAATTTACAAAAGAATCCCTGGTGCATCCTAATCATGAAAATACATGTGATTCAACTCGTCTCCTTCCCCCATCTCCAGGCTCCAGCTTGCTCGCGATCCTAGTTTAGGGATGTCCCAGACGCCATTGGGGGGGGGGGGGGGGGGGGGGGGGGGGGTCTACGTACAGCCATCTGTTGGTACCCCTGAAACATATCCGAAACGCGGAAAAGATCTGACTACAAAGCCATTCAAAACTTGATCGAAAACTTTTAATGAAGAAGCATGTCACCATTCCTCAAATAAAATTCGCAAGCCTACGTCCAAAGAAAAGACGCATCATTCTAGCCTAGCCCTACACAAAAGCTGGAGAATTGATGCGATCACAAGGCCTATCAGGAAACTACTTCAGTACGGAATTATCACACTAATACATTAATGCCATGCGCTACTTAAAGGCAGTGTCATAGTGCATGCATCCACGGCGTGGTTGTTTGAACAACCACATATAAGACGTGTTACGCCCTATTTAAGAGAGTTGTTAGCATAAAACCGCAACTTTGATGTCCAAATTATGAAAAACCGCGATTTTGATGTGGGATCGTATAAAACCGCGACTTTGATGTCAATCGATAGCAACGTGCACAGATTTGGATCTAACCGCGAATTAACACTTAAATTGACCAGTGGGACCCACTTGTAAGGCTGACGTGGCAATTTAACTGGACTCCGTTACGGAAAACCCTGTTCAGCTTACGGGCCCACCTGTAAAGAAAATAAAGTGTCTAAAAAAGAAACGACTGCGCCGGCGTCCTCACCGCCGGCCGGCTCCCCGCTGCCTCCTCTGCTGCCCCTCCCTTGCCGCCTCCCCAGCTTGCCGGCCGTCAATTCGACCACCACGAGCATGACGACGAGGTCAAAGCGGGATGGGGAGGCCGGAGGCGAGCGAACCGTGTGAAGAGGCGGCGTCCGGAGCTCGGGAAGAAGACCTCGATTCGGTCGATTCACGACTTCCCGTCACGAGCTGCTCGAGGAGGGAGAAGAGGAAGGCATGGGGGAGCTCGGCGGCGCTGCGGAGAACACCATGGCTCCGTGAGGACCCAATCCGACAAATCCATCGCCCCGCTCCTCGCCTGCACCTTGTCCGGGCCGCCGCTAGCGGGGAGCGCCACGCGGAAGCAGTCGGCGGCTAGCGCGTACCGGCCGAGGCCCCGGAGGAGCGCGCCCTTGGCGAGCAGCGAGGCCGGGTGGGCCGGGTCCGCGGCGAGCGCGTCGGGGAAGTCACTGAGGCGCGCTGCCGCGCCGTGGGGAGCAGACGCCGATGTACCGGTGGGCTAGCGGGGAGCAAGGCACGCAGTAGCACCGCGCTGGACAGGCCGGCGAACGCGTGGCCGCACGGTACCAGCAGCCGAGACTCCACTTGTGCGCGGGCTAGCTAGTTGCGCGCAGTCGCCGGCCGGATGGGTGTGCTAGCTCGCTAGCTGCGGCGCGTGCGCGCTCGCCGGCCGCCTGCCGGGCCTGCTGGCTAGCTAGCTGTGGCACGCGTGTGTGCGTGCGTGCTCCGCGCTCGGGAGGCGGCTCTCGGACGGCGACAAGCCGTGGTAGCGGCGGCCGGAGCTTGGGCGAGCCGCGTGCGGCAACCCGGAGTCCGAAGAGCTTGTCGGCTGGTGGGGCCTGCCGCGTGGCGCGCTTGTCCGCTCTCGCCGGCGCGTCGACGCTCGGACGAGCTGACCGCCCGACGCCGCACGGACGTTGCATGACGCCCGGCAGCGGCGGCGGCGGAACGACGGGGACAACGGCGCCCGTTCGAAATAGAGCTCACTCAGGCAGGCCGGTCGCCTTACATGTGGGCCCCACAAGCTGAAAAGGGTTTTCCGTAACGGAGTTCAGTTAAGTTGCCACGCCAGCCTTACAAGTGGGTCCCACTGGTCAGTTTGAGTGTCAATTCGTGGTTATATCCAAATCTGTGCACATTGCTATCGATTGACATCAAAGTCGCGGTTTTATGCGATCCCACATCAAAGTCGCGGTTTTTCGTAATTTGGACATCAAAGTTGCGGTTTTATGCTAACAACTCTATTTAAGAAGAGGAGCACATAAAGTATCCAGTGTCATTGCGACAAAATCATCTCGTCCTGAAGTAGAGCTAAGTTGTAGCTGCATGTGTGTGTACAAACCACAAGGTAGCACCACCCTAGGATTAGGAAGCATCAGGATATGCGACGGCAGCATTGGACACTCGTAAACTGCACAAAGAATTTGTTTCGCTCCTTTTTTATCGATCACAAGCTCCTGGATATGGTTGACTAGTGCTTGTTTTTCGAAAAGGGGATTACCTTGACCTCTGCATCGCAATGATGAACACATCCGTTTATTGATGGACGAGCAGCGGCGCGGTGTACCGAATAAAACGGTGACCATAAAGTGCTCTCCCTCCAACGTCTCATGCATACTAAACCGGCCGCGTTGGACTGGCTCGGGAGGCGGGTGATCCCGGTGTTGCCACAATGCACTTCCTGTCAAACGTTTCTAGATGTAATCGGGTGTCTTTGCTTTCTGCTACGACCAGCAAGTGCACAACAATTCACTCAGGAGGCGTGCCTACGTGTTTGGATCTCCATGAGTTGGGTCGACATCTGTGATAGACAGCGCATAGGGCCCTTCACCTGCTCTAACCCCGCCAGGGGAGGAGTTTTTTTTTAAATAATACGCTTTTTGTGTGAAATTGCGGAAATAGCGCGCGGGTATCAATTATTTCAGATCTAGCGTCCCGTCGGCACGGGTAATGCCGATCGGCATGGCATATGCCGAAAGGTCCCGGTCGGCGGGACCCGCACCGACGGCTGCATGCGCAGACGCGCGTCAGGCCGGGCCCGCCACCTTTCGGCACGGCTGATGCCGACGCCACATATCGGCACGGCCCATGCCGATCTGGGGCAGAATAAGTGGCTCGCGTCGGCCGGCCTCCTTTCTTCCTCCTTCTTCCTCCTCGCGTCGGCCGGCTTCCTCCTCTCAGTTCCTTCTCTCCCCCCCCACAAATACAGTGCCAGATGTTGCCCAAAATTTTTGTTTGATTAGGTTAGATTGTTAGGAAAGAAGAGAGCAGGAGTAGGGCTTGAAAGATCTGTTCATGGAGTAGGTATTCGTGGATTCGTTTTGAGAAGAAGAGGTGGAGTATTGGAAGCAATGGAGGTCAACAATGGTGGATAACAGTGGTGGGAGCTCGTGTTGGGGGAGGAGGTGTGGTGGTGGAGCAGTGGTGGCGGTAGATTGAGGCCGGGAACGGATAAATCGGGATTTCCACGCATCAAGGGTAAACCCTAAGTAATCACTAGATGAATCTTGTTTAGTATTATGTATGAGTTAGTTGTAGAATTTTTGTGTCGGTGGATGTGATAGTTGTAATGTACAAATAGTTTGTCGGTGGATGTATGTTATGTTGTCGGTGGATGTCGGAAAAAAACGTTAGAAGTAGTTTAGATTTATGTTAAACGGATGCGTTAATTTTGTCGGTGGATATATACCGGATGGATGCGTTAATATAGTTCTATAAATAATTTTGTCGGATGGATACGTTAAAATAGTTGTTATATAAATTACTTTGTCCGATGGATGCGTTAGTCGGTGGAGGGTGGTTTTTGTGGCGGTCGATATTTATGGGTGTACGTCGGTTCTGTGTTATTATTTTAGGACTATTAGTAATATTGGTAATATTTTCGGTGGTCGCAATATTTTGTAGCGTAGTATTTGACGGAATTAATTTGTTTAGGTAATGGAACTCGTTGATTTTGTTGTGCACTTCGGCGCCGGTACTGTCCGTGTTACGGAGACTGGGGTTGATCTTAGTGAATTTAATAATATGGTGATGCAGTTGCCAGACCCAGAGAGAGCTAGAATAGCTGCAGTGCAGGAGTTTTTCACTGGTAATTTTGGGTATGATCCTAATATGTTTACGGTTAAGATTCAGTCAGTGTGGTCCAAATCCCGTACAAATATTTTTCGGGAGTTGTTACCGCTGGATCGAACTGGTTAGTGGATAGCTTGGCTAGCATCATGCAAACGTCGAGGCACCCAACCAGAAGTCCTGCTGATATTTTATCCGAAGCAGAACAATTTAGAACAAGGTGGCAGATGTTTTCAGCATGGAGAGAGCAGTGAAGCTACTCATTCACAAAATGTGGACATTCCTGAACAGTATGAGCCATCACTCAGTGTTCAGTCGGAAGGACCTCCGCTAGTTGGAGAGGCTGATGCGGATGAGTACGAAGGTACTTTGCAAGAAGAGATGTTGGCTGAAGATGAGGATGGTGTTGCAGAAGATATTGATTCTGGTGATGAAGATGTTGGCAATGAGGATGAGGTAGATAATGATGAAGAAGATAATGTTGGAGATGTGCCGCTTCCTCAGTCCTGGAATGTCGACACTTTACCGATTCCTCACTCGTGGGATCTGGACAAGTCGAACATGACAGCTGTGGATGATGGATATTATCCGGCATGGGAGTACCGAATGAAAAATGTTCGAATCGGAGCCCAGTATAACACAAAGCAAGAGTTGAGGGAAGCCGTGATTGAGTGGGCATTGTCCACGCAAAGGGTTTTCCGTACTGAGGTGTCAAATAGTCGATATTTGACTATGAGCTGCATTAATATTGACTGTCCAGCAAGGGTGCACGCTCACGTACCGAAGTACGACGTGCTTTGGGTGGTTTCAGATTTCGTGCCACACACTTGTGAGATATCTAGTACGGTGCCGAACCATCCAAACCTGTCTTCAACTCTCATTGCACGACTCTTGTTCAGCGAGATAGTGCAGAAGAAAGACATGACCGCGAGAAGCATTCAGTTGATAGTTAAGAGTAGATGGAAAACAAAAATTCATTATGGGAAGGCTTGGAGAGCAAAGCAGAAGGCTCTAGAAATGAGATTCGGAACATTTTATGATGCTTATGATAGTGCTGTCAAAATGGTTTCCACGTTGAAAGAGCGAAATCCTGGTACAGAGGCAACCGTCCAAGTAACCAAAATTCCTGGGCATCCTCAGTTGACTGTATTTGGCCGAATGTTCTTCTCATTCGCCATATGCATTGAAGCTTTTAAGTATTTCCGGCCAGTGTTGTGCATCGATGGCACATTTCTCACGGGCAAGTACAAGGGTGTTATACTAACCGCAATAGGTGTGGACGGCAACGGACAAATTGTCCCTGTTGCATTTGCCTTTGTTGAGAGTGAGAATTATGATAGCTGGTTATTCTTTCTAAGGCAGTTGAAAAGGAGTGTTGTGAAGGATAGGCCAAATGTCTGTATTCTTCATGACAGGCATGCAGGTCTGTTGAAGGCAATCAGGTCACTAGAGCAGCCCACCGAGGATGAACAAACTCCGTGGACTGATGTGCAGAGTCGATGGTGCATGAGACATCTGGCTGCTAACTTTTATTCTTGCTTCAAGAATAAACGTCTGATGAATCTGTTTAAAAGACTATGCAATGTGAATCAGCAACGGAAGTACGAATTTTTATGGGAGAGGCTCACCGAATTCACGCAGAAACAAGTGAAAGAAAGAAGAGCTGCACATGCGACGGCAGTAGCTGCTCAGGTGGCGGAGGCACAAGCGGCACAAACCGATGATTCAGAACCAGTAGGGTTGTGTGATTTGCCTGGAATTGATCCACCTGGAACAAAGAGAAAGAAAGGAGCACGCATCCGGAATTTTGAAGAATGGATAGAGAAAGAACCGCCAGTGAAATGGTCTTTGTTGCACGATGCACATGGAGCGAGATATGGCATCATGACAACCAACCTTGCGGAGATATATAATTTTGTCTGTTTTAATTCGTATTTGTAATAATTATGTACAATTGTTTTAAGTGGTTTTTCTACTACTATGTTCATGTTTTATAACTTTGCAGATGGCGGGGCGTGCTTTGCTTAGTGCCGATGTTGATTCGAAACATCGCGCTAAGATATGGGAGTCAGGTGGGCAGCCACATCTTCTGCGTACTCGGACATCAGCGAGTAACTGGGAGTTGCATCCTGACTGGATTGATCGGTTCGCAGCACCTTATAATATTTCGACGTTTAAATTAACATAGTTCAAACAAACTGTTTGTACTGTTTGCAGTTTGACTTGGGCTGGTCTTTTACCGCTTGCACGTCTAGTTGAGACCGTCCCCTCGGGATGGGTTCAGATTCAGCCGGACGAGGTACACGGCGAGCCACGGCAGATGCACCAGAGTGCCAGCACTATGATTCAGCCTGACAGGTCACTTCTCAGCTGCTTAGTGGACCGGTGGAGGCCGGAGACCCACACTTTCCACTTTCCGTGGGGGGGAGATGGCACCGACTCTTTAAGATGTGTCATATTTGCTTGGACTCCCTTTGGCTGGCGCAGTGCTAGGACCTTCAGAGCCTCCGCCCTATTGGCATGAGCTCATGCAGGCACGGTTCGCAGGCGTGCATCCACAAAATGTGATTTTGCCTGACCACAAGCATGGGGTACATCAGAGTTGGCTTAACAAATGGCAGGTAAAATGTGAATTATATATTTAGTTACCTTTATCGGTTTGTCCTCCATACATACAAGAATGGGGGAGTGCGACAGATCCGGCTAATTTATGGACCGCGGATGGACCCTTTGTGCTTGCTGATTTTGAGGAGTACCTCCGGCAGTACACGCTCGCCAGTCGCACTCGTTTGGTTGCGACTGCCGACCCTGACGAGCTTCCAGCGGCTGATATCACAGCCATGTACCCACCACAGGGAATCTGGGCTCGGGGAAACACAGCGGTAAGTGGTCAAGTTTTACTATTCTAGTTATCAATGTACGTATTACAGTAATAACATATCTTACATTTTATTTATATTTCACAGGCCGACATCATAGCAGATATACAGGCGGACGTCGCTGCGTACTCCCCCGTCGTGGGTTCCCAGCACCAGTCGTGGTTCAAGCGTCTAGAGGGCAAGCTACGACGAGCTTATGGTGTGCTTACCTGCACACAGGTGCTGGGGACGTTGTTCCACGCCATGCACCCCCGCGTCCCCCACGGCACTCCTCGGCACGGCTGTTAGGTGCCGCACAGGTATCACCACCCCGTGACACCACTACTCGGCACGACCCACGACCACGTTTTACACCTCAGCAGAGTCCTAGCACACGCCCCATAGACGACACAGTTGCGTCTACCTCTCACTAGCCAGATGCTTTCGCCCCTGGTCCATCCCAGCCACCTCTTTCACAGATTCCAGTGTATGTGTCGGGTCCTTCACAGCCGACTATGTTTATGCCGGCCACTTCACAGTCGCCATTGTTTATGTCGGGTCCTGCACAGACTCTGTCGTGGTGGTATCACGGCAGATGCCATAGGATGGCTAAAGTGTGGGGCCGATGGACGCTGGTGGATCCGGGGAGGGCTAGCGAGCTGAGAAGCTCACACGAGAGAGAACAAGAAACAGACCCGAGCCGACTTAACTCGGCTCAAGAACAAGCAAGAACGCTCAAGAAACCTCACGAACACACACAAATCCACAAAGAACCGCAAACACACACGATATACCCAGGTTCGGGGCCCTCGTGAGGAGGTAACACCCCTACTCCTGCCTTGCTTCTCTCTATATGTGTCACACAAGATCTACAAGGTGCTCCTTGAGCTGTTTTTGGTAAGAACTAGGATGAACTACAAGTGAGAGAGGAGGGGTAAATGCTCTAGCAGTGAATGAGACTATAGTTTTGGCTCTCTCGTTCGTGTCCCTCTCACAGGAGGAGGTATGGCGCTATTTATAGAGGTCCGGCCGAGTTGCCCGGGAACCCTAATTCCTCTGGGCCCCACCGGACAACGGCTCCAGTCCAACGGTAGTGTCGACACCTCTACCACGACCTAGCAGCCGGTCTATCCGACATAGGTCGAGGTAGGCCATGATGCCTCTTGCCGTAGCCGCCGCCGGCTTAGGTAATGATGCTTCCCTTGTCAGAGACAGGACGTGCCTTCTCCATGCCTTGTCTCCTGTCAGTCAGTTGCCAGTACAGCGGAATAGTCACGTCGCCCTTGTCTTGTGCCCTTTGTCCCGCGCCCGTGTCAGACGGGAGGTGACCTTACTTCCGTGTCAGACGGGTCAGTGTCCTGGCCCTGTACTTGCCCTTGACTTGTTGCCCGACATAGGGTATGTCGGACACTTCCACCTATCCCGGCACGACTATACCGGGCTCCTCTCCGTGTGCCGGCAAGGGTATGCCGGGCCTGGACCTCCGGCATACCTCACCAGGCCCGGGCATGCTACGTCGGATCCTCCTTCCTGCATATCATAGACAAGTGAAGAATCCTGACATGGGGATGTCAGTTAGAACATGTCGGCTACTCCCGCCGTAAGCTTAAGCCGGCCGAGCATACAACCCGGTCTACCCAGGACCCTGCTCTCCAGAACCTGTTCCGGGTACTGCACAAGAGAGTGCCCCTAGGCCCAGCCGCTCGAAGATGTCTTAGGCTTGTCCCCAAAGACATCTTCGAGAAGCTGGTTCTTAGGAGAACCCTCTGCTCCTGCCTGAATGAGGATGGGGGCTGGGGGTCTATTTATAGCATCACCAGGGGAGACAGCCTGGCCCCTGCTTCCTCCAAAGGGCACCTCTTGACCTTCTCCAAGAGCCACCTCCTGCGTACCTCTAAAAGGCGTCCCTTTACCTCCCGAAGAGTCGTAAGACCTTCAGCACCAGGCCAAAGATATTTACCACTGTAAACACGAGTATCTTACCCTCGCCTTTACCCTACCCGGGGGTAGCCCCCCGACACTAGTCCCCGAAGCTGGTGTAGTCCTGCAGCCTCGGATGAAGGGCTGCATCAGATTTAACCCAAAAACTGCCTTGAACCAATAGCAGACATAACTATGTCGGGTAACTCGATTGCTCCGACTTGCTCAAGTCGGTCACCACCAAGTCGGCACGACAAGAAAAGTCCGGCATGCCTATCCCGGCATATCATACAATCATCCGACTCCGTCATCTCGGTTTGATATTGAGCTCTCAGCTACTCTTGGTTCTTGCTCCGATATCTCCGATATTGACAACTTTTGTCTCCGATCCTCTCCTGAGACGTGCCATATACTTGCTGCACCATCCCGAGAAACTCGCCACGCGGCCTGACCAACCGTCACAACCGCGCCGCACGGGCCCCACCATCTGTCCCTTCCAGCAGGCACTCGAGCGGTTTGACCCCAAGGCACCTCCTCGATTCCTGTGCTGGCAACCGCACGCGATCCGCCACCGACGGTTCCCATCCTGCAACCCGCTGTGCGGCCGATCGTATGGCCACAACCGCTCCCCCTACGCGAACCGCCGCACGCACGATCCCACTACCCGTTCGAAACGGGCGGGCGGGAAAATCGGTAACCGCGCCTCTCCACCTCCTCTTAACCGCGACGGTGAGCGAACTCCTCTTCTTCCTCCGCATTCTCATCTTCCTCTTCCCTGCTCCCTGCACGCTCCCGAACGAACCGCCGCCGCTAAGCGCACTGCGCACGCCGGAGATCTCGACGCCGACGAACGAGAATCTCCACGCCACCATTGGGACGAGAACATCCCGCGCCGCGCCTCCACCCTCTCCGGTACGCTTCCTCCCGATCCTCTCTAGATTCACCCCATGCTTCGGCCATGGCGATTCCTCCTCTTCTGTTCTTCCCTAGGACGCACGATGCCGCACTGCATCTCCCCGTAGATCTTTGTAGTTGTTCTTGTCGAGGCCCTTTTGACTCTTCTCTTTCTATATCTAGCGGTAGATTCCACTCCACGCTCCCGTAGCATTGCTAGGGTTCTTCCTAATTGAAATCATTTATTTCTCTTTTATTCGGCCCTGGTAGATCTTCATTCTGGCATCTCGATAATAGATTCGGTTTACAGTCGGAACGCCCCGACTTACTGCCTGTCTCTACTCGGTGCCCCCGACTTAACATATTCCTTATGCTGCAGGCCAGCTCCGACATGTCTTCCGAAAACGCCGACATGGGTACCGAGGGAGTTCGGGGAGAATGGGAAGGCTCCGACGTGAGTCAAGACGACATCGACTGGCTGCGCCGAACTCACCGCATCCCGGAGGCTGTCATTTGCCGACTTCCCGAGGGAGAGAATGAACCCCAAGTCCAACCCGGGGAGCGGGTAGTCTTCGTCACGCACTTCGAGCGTGGCTTTGCCCTCCCGGCGAGCCCATTCTTCCGCTCTTTCCTCGACTACTACGGTCTGCAACCCCACCATCTTCCGGCTAACGCCATCACCCTACTCTCCGGCTTTGTGTCCTTTTCGGAGGGATATCTCGGCCTCTGGCCGGTGGTCAAGCTTTGGGCCAAATATTTCCAACTTCGAAAGCAGAGCATACCCAATAAAGGTGTCAAGGACAAGGAGATGACTGCCTGCGGGGCTGCCATTGTGGTTCCTCGGCGGGAGTCCGAGTTCCTTCGGATCTCGGGCCTCGAATCCTGCCGCAAATGGCAACGGAGCTTCTTCTATGTGAGGAATCCCGACTCGGCTGAAGGCGGCGAGGAGGAGGAGGCCAACTTCCTCAATCTTCCCAAATTCAATATTGCCCCTCCGACAGCCCAGCTTCACTGGAGCTCCGACCAGAAGATGCTGGACTCGGAGGTCAACGAGATTCATGAGTATCTCCTGTCGATCAAGGATGAGCTCACGGCCGAGGACCTGCTCTGCACCTTCGTCAGCCGCCGGGTTTGCCCCCTCCAGGCCCGGGTTCACAAGATTTGCCATATGAGTGGCAGATATGACCCGACACGGGTTAGCATTTTCACGCTCACCGAGGAGCAGGTATACCGGCGGGTCCAGGCCATTGCCCAGGCCGAGATGGATGCCGACTGGACCTGGGGGCTGAAGCCCTACACGCGCTCTCGTCCTCCACCACAAGTAAGCTGGTTCACTTGACCGACCTAAGCAATTCTCCGACAAACTCAGGTTGCAACCATTTCTCTACTTATATGCTGTTTCTTCTGTTCTCTCGCAGAGGTTTGCCTGGCAGCTCCTTGAAGATCAGAGCCATGCCGCGGGGGAGTGGCACCCGGACCTTCCCATCCCGGAGGTTCTACCGAACGAGGACCCGGATGACGAAGATCACCTATCCATTCCACTGGCTCGCGCCCCTGCCCCGGGTAAGCCTCGTGCACCCGTTCCAATCAACGAGTGGTCTGATGACGACGAGGATGAGTGTCGAATCATAGACGTTATTGACGCTACTCCTCTCGACTTCGCGCCCCCAGCGCCTCCGACAACTGCTACTTCCACCAAGCGAGCCGAGAATCGCAAGCGAGCTGGCACCGGTACGTCGGATACCGGCGGTGATGAGGCTGGGGCCAAGAGGGCCAAGACCGCTAAGAAGCCGGGAACCAAGCCGCCCAAGAAGAAGAAAGGTCCTCCGACTTCCACCGGGTAAGCCGATCTCTCGAGACCACTTGCCCTGTGCTACTTGAACTTCTCTGATTATACCTTCCGAGTTAACACACCCTTGCCTTGACACAGCGCCCCACTGAAGCTGAACCCGACCGGGCCCCAAGGTCGGCGAAACACTGAGGATGCCGGGTCGACCCGCGCAGAAGGCTTCCCTATACGCAGCAGTCGGGCTGCCACGCCGCCACGTGGTGGCAGCGCCGCGAGCGGGAGAGATAGAGAGGCCTCCGATCGGGATGTCGGATCTGGCGGGGACGTCCATTCCCCCACGCTGGGGCGACCTTACACCGCGTCGCCCTCGCCTCAGTCGGGAGGGGCCCGACCGCCACCGACACAACGCCCCCCGCAGCATCAACATCAACAACCGCAGCAACGGCCACCGCAACAACCGCAGCCACAGCCACAACAGCAACAACAACCGCAAGGACAGCACCAGCAACCGCAACCGATCCGGACTCAGCAACAGAGGCATCCGCCGACCTCAGACGCTACCACCTCCAGGGCGATCACCACACAATCCGGGTCGGCCGCCTCGGGCAAGCGTGACGGGACCACGGGTCAAAAGAGAGGTGAGGTTCCTCCGGGCAAAATCCTAGTGGTGCCTCCTCCTCGCGTAGCAGTCAAGACAGCTGCATTGCAGACGCTAGAGGCCACTGCTGGCCAAGCTCCTCCTGCTGCTGAGTTGCTCATCCTGGGTGATGACTGTTCAGGTTCGCTGGAGCAGTTCAACTTGGACTGGAACGCTGCTGATACCAGCGAGGTATCCTCCTCGGACCCGAACATCCGACATCCTGCCGGTCCCGGGAAAATTGCCCAATCTCTGCATACTCTTCAGTGCGCGGTTCTCCGGATGACCCGGGACGCCGAGGTAAGTCTCTTAACTATACATATCCCCACTAGTCCCCGAGATTCATGTGGAGTAATCGAAAATCGACCGAGTGAAGATTACTCGGCGGGAATCTTCTCACAAATGAGTTAACGCCTAGCCCCATTCCAGGCTTGCAACAAGGAGCGGAGCAGGCTGTTTCAAAAGCTGCTCGTCAAGCACAGCGGCCTCCGGAAGAAGTACAAGACTCTTGAGGCGGCCCAAGGTACTCTTCCTTCTTTACCGACATACTTCCCCTTTTCCTACTTCCTCTCCTGATATCCCCGACTCGTCGACCTTATCAGCTGAAAAGGAAGCCCAGGTTGCGGCTGCACATCGGACTGCGCTTGAGAGAGAGCAGGCCGAGATAGTCCGGCTTTGCGAAGAACTCGCGAAGTCCAAGCATGAACAGGCCGAGATGACCAAGGCCATGAATGAAGTAATGGAGGCGCAGGAGGTTGTTGTGACGGATCTCCAATCTCGCGCCCGCCTGGCCGAGAACAAACTGTCCGTCCTCACGGCCAAATGCGACACCTGGCTGGCCGAGTTGCAACGGATCAATGGCCAAATGGACAGTGAGTCTCCTCCCTTCTTGCTTATTGGGTTTTCAATATTACTCCGTCATTGCCGGCTTGGCCTCTAACTCGACAATAGCTCTTTTCTCCTCAGAATCCTTCTCGCATTCGCAACAAGCCGCTGCCCAGGCTGTTAGCAAAGCCCGGGGTAAGAGAGCGCACCTCGGTCCTATCTCGACTGAGTGGGACGTTGAGGACCACCTGATTGCCCTCAACGCGCGTCTTGTCCCCCTGAAAAGCATCGGCCTAGGCCTGCTTGACGCCGGTATCTCGGTCTTCCGGCAACTGTGGCCCGGCATCGAGCCTCCCAAGAATGTTCCCGAGCTGGCCGAGGAATTAAAGAAGGCCGAGCTAAGACTTCGGGAGTGGAGGTCCTCTGCTGCCCGCGCCGGGGCGGATCAGGCCTTGTCCTTTGTACTATCTTGGTATGAAGAGATTGACCTGGATCAAGTCAAGACGCAGCGAGAGAACTCCATGTGGACCACGGAGTCGGCCAATATCCAGCGCCGCCAAGAGGCCGCCGAATATATGGCCAAGTACTCGCGCCCGCATGAATTTGTTGCTGGCCCCGTCTACTCCGCCGACGATGAGTCTGACAGCGATGCCGGCGAAGCCGACGATGAGGAGGAAGAGGAGGAGGTCAATCCGGACGAGCACGCCGGCATGGACGCCGAGGCGGGAGTCCCCGAGTCCTCCGAGCAGACCCCTGAGTCTGGGACCGCAGCCAGCGACATCGAAAGGCCTACCGCCGCCGTGGCCACGTCCACCACCGCCGACACAACTGCTCCGGAAGCAACCGACGCCACCAAGTCAGCCATCACCGACACTGGTCATCCGGAAGTGACTGGCTCCACCGTGCCACCTGCTCCTGAGACTGCCTCCGCGCAAGCTCCTGCCGCTGCCTCTGCATCCACTTCCACTCCTGCTGCCGAGACTACTTAGGCAAACTCATTAGATCCCCGGAATGCCGGGTGCATATGTAATATATACCATTTTAAGTAAAATATTCTGCTATCCGCCTTACTGAATCGAACAAGTATTAAGTCATGTCGGGTCACTTTACACCGAGTCCCCGGGTTTACTTTCTCGTTTACTATACTTAGTGATTTTTGCTCTTGTCTACCATACAGGCGTTCGACAGTCGAGTCACAAAATCACGACTATAGCATACGGTACTAGAAAATGCCCGAGTTAAGGTTCAAAGGTACTCGACATAACGGAAGAATAACTGAAACATAGTGTTAGTACACAACACGTGCCGAATTGCTTTTACACCGAGTCCCCGAGTTCGTTTTCGTGTTTACCACCTTCCACTATCTTTGCTCTTGACTACCACTTTGGGCATCCGTCAGTCGAGTCACAAGATCATTTCACATAGCATACATTACTTAACTTTGAAGCAAGGTTGAAAGCTCATTCGGCACATGGACAATAAATACGAACATACAAGGCAGTCCCCGAGTTTCACCTCGAGACGCCGGTACGCAGATAACAGAGAAATAATTGAGATACAAACGTGAATAAAGATCTGGCAGTCCCCGAGTTCACCCCGGGGTGCCGACATGCAAAAGACATAAGAAAGGAACAATCATGTGGATAAGGCAGTCCCCGAGATTCTTTCTGGGGTGCCGACATTTCATTCAAAAGGAACCGAGATACATACACTGTGCCCTTTATGCGAAAAAGGGACGAAGTAGAGCTACATTCCACGGTCGTTTGGTTTCCTCGCCGGCTCTATCCATTACACCTTTTCTAGCTTCCTGCGCATCTACAAGATAATATGAGTCGTTGTGCAGGGCTCTGCTCACAACAAAAGGTCCTTCCCACGGAGGGGATAACTTGTGCATGCCGGCGGTGCGCTGTATCAGCCTCAGCACCAGATCTCCTTCTCTGAACACCCGGGGGTGTACCTTCCGGCTATGATAGCGTCGGAGGTTCTGCTGGTATATTGCTGACCGAGATAGGGCCAATTCTCTTGCTTCTTCAAGCAAGTCAACATCATTCTCTCGGGCTTCTCTTGCCTCGGTTTCTGTAAACATCGCCACTCTGGGCGAGTCATACTGTATGTCGGTTGGCAACACTGCCTCAGCACCATACACCATAAAGAATGGTGTGTACCCGGTGGATCTGTTGGGTGTGGTCCGGAGACCCCATAGCACCGCCGGTAGTTCCTCTATCCAGCATCCCGGAGTCCGCAGGAGTGGTTCTATCAACCGGGCTTTTATGCCGGCCAGCACCAATGCGTTGGCTCTCTCAACCTGCCCATTCGCTTCTGGGTGTGCAACCGATGCCACATCAAGCCGGATTCTCTTCTCAGCACAGAACCGAGCAAATTCCCCTGCTGCAAAATTGGTGCCATTGTCGGTGATAATGCTATGCGGGTAACCATATCTCAGTATGATATCCTTCAAAAACGAGACGGCCGTAGCTCCATCACACTTCCGAATCGGTTTCACCTCGATCCACTTGGTGAACTTGTCCACCATGACCAGTATATGAGTCATGTTGCCTCGCGCCGGCTTGAATGGACCCACCATATCCAAGCACCATATAGCAAATGGCCAAGTGATGGGGATAGTCTTTAGTGCTGCCGCCGGCATGTGTATTCTGTGGGCAAATCTCTGGCAACCTCCACACTTCCGGACAATATCTTCTGCTTGTTGCAGAGCCGAAGGACAATAAAACCCGTGCCGGAAGACCTTTGCTACCAGTGCCCTTGAGGAAGCATGATGACCGCATTCACCTTGATGTATCTCGAGCAGCATTTCTTGCCCTTCCTCCGGGTCAACGCAACGCTGCAGCACCTCAGTGACACTTCTCTTATACAGCTCTTGGTTGATCACCGTGTAAGCCTTGGCCCTTCTCACCACCTGCCGAGCTTCCACTTCATTGTCCGGCAGGGTCCCATCCATGATATATGCCATGATGGGCTGCGCCCACTCCGGCACCGGCCTCACAGGGAAGACTGGGGCATCTATCTCCATAGGTTCGGCTGACATCACCTCTGCCGACATACCTTGCGCAGTCCCCGGGTTTAGCCAAATGCTCCCGACATCAACCTCCATGGGCACAGCCTCTGCCTCCGAGCTCTTCGGGATAAACATGGACTCCGACTCGGGTGATGGCTTGATTGACGGTTTCTTTAAGTGTTCCAAAGCTATGCCGGGTGGGACCGCGTCCCGTGACGATCCCAACTTGGATAGTACATCCGCAGCCTCATTCTCTCCCCGTGGTATGTGCTTGAACTCGCATCCTTCAAAAAACCCGGAAATTTTCTGCACATGGAACCGATATGAGGCCATGTTGGCATCTAAGGCGTCCCAATTTCCCGACACCTGCTGCACCACCAAATCCGAGTCACCATAGCATTCTATCCGCCGGATGCCAATTTCCTTGGCGACATTGAGGCCATGCACGAGTGCCTCATACTCGGCCACATTATTGGATGCCGAAAAGTGAATTTGGAGCACATATTTGAGTACATCCTGCTTTGGGGAAGTGAGGACCACTCCGGCACCCAACCCAATTTTTGCCTTGGACCCATCAAAGTGCATCTTCCAGAAATTGAAGTCGGGCGGGGGAGGCTCATACTGCATCTCGGCCCAATCCACCAAAAAGTCCGGCAGCGCCTGCGACTTAATGGCGTCTCTCCTCTCGTAAGCCGGGGCGTACGGAGACAACTGGATGGCCCACTTGGCAACTCGGCCGCTGGCATCTTTGCACCCGATAATCTCGGACAAGGGAGCCTCGCTCACCACTGTAACCGGATGCTCTTGAAAGTAGTGCTTCAACTTGGTGACCGCAAGGTACACGCCATAGGCCATCTTCTGGTAGTGCGGGTAATTCTGCTTGGAGAGGGAGAGCACCTCACTCAGATAATATACGGGCCTCTGCACCACCTTCTCACCCTCTTCTCTTTCCACCACCATTACCACGCTCACAACCCGGTTGGTAGCCGCGATATAGAGCAACATCGGCTCCTTGGGTAACGGGGATGCCAATACCGGTGCATTTGAGAGCGTCTTTTTCAGGTCATTAAAAGCTGCATCAGCTTGCGGTGTCCATACAAAGGTTTTACTCTTTTTCATGAGCTGATACAAAGGCAAAGCTTTCTCTCCTAACCGGCTCACAAACCGACTCAGGGATGCCAGGCACCCGGTGAATTTTTGTACATCTTTAAGGCGGGTAGGCAATTTCATGCTCTCGATAGCACGGATCTTGTCCGGGTTAACCTCAATACCCCGGCTAGATACCAGGAAACCGAGTAACTTTCCGGCCGGCACACCGAAAGTACATTTATCCGGGTTAAGTTTCATTCGAAATTTTCTCAAGTTAGCGAATGTTTCTCTCAGATCATCGATCAGAGTGGATTTTTCTTTAGTTTTTATGACTATGTCGTCGACATACACCTCTGCATTCCGACCTATTTGCTCATGCAAGCACTTTTGCATGCACCTTTGATACGTCGCACCGGCATTCCTCAACCCGAAAGTCATGACACGATAGCAAAAAGCCCCGTACGGGGTAATAAAAGCGGTCTTTAATTGATCAGCCGGGTTCAAAGGTATCTGGTGAAAACCAGAATACGCATCTACAAAAGACAAAAGCTCACACCCGGCAGTGGAGTCGATCACTTGATCTATCCGGGGGAGCGGGAAAGGATCTTTCGGGCATGCCTTGTTGAGGTTGGTGAAGTCGATACACATACGCCACACCTTGGCAAGGAGAGGGTCATCCTTTTTCTTCTCTACCAGGACCGGGTTAGACAACCAGTCCGGGTGCAATACTTCCATCACAAATCCAGCCGCAAGCAGTACGGCTAGATGTTCCATGATCGCAGCTCTTCTCTCGTCCGAGAGACGTCTTGTCGGTTGCTTCACCGGCTTTGCATCCGGCCTCACGAATAACTAGTGCTCAGCCAACTCCCTCGGAACTCCTTGAAGGTCGTCATTCGACCAAGCAAAGACATCCCGATTCTCACGGAGGAAGTCGGTGAGCTCGCCTTCCTATTTGCTGTCCAGGCTGGTGCCGATGATCACCCGGTGCTCTGGGTTAGCCGGGTCCACTACGACCTTCTTGGTCTCCTTTGGCGGCTGGAAGGAAGCATGCTGCTCCGGGTTCGCCATCCCGGGCACTCCGAGTTGGGAGGCTTGGGCCAGCGTCACCACCTGCCGGATTCTCTTCTTTTTCTCGGCTATGACCAAGGACTCGGCCAAGCATGAGCCGGCAGTGGCACACTCGATGGAGCGCTTGTAGTCCCCCGAGATGGTGATTATGCCGTTCGGACCTGGCATCTTCATCTTCAGATAGCCCATGTGAGTGGAGATCGTGAACTTGGCCAGGGCAGGTCGGCCAATCACAGCATGGTATGGGCTCTCCAGGTCCACCACCTCGAACTCAAGACTTTCGGTCCGGCAGTTCTCCCGGGTTCCGAACAGCACATCTATCCAGATTTTTCCCATAGGCGAACAAGAAACCCCAGGCACAATGCCATGGAAGGTCGTGTTGGTCGGCAGCAGCGTGTTCAGGGACACTCCCAACTTCAGCATTGTGTCCTTATACATGATGTTAATGGCACTGCCATTGTCGACCAGGACCCTGCTGAACCGGACGTTGATACTTGGCCCGATGAATGTCGGGTCCACCACTAAGGCGTAGCCTCCCGGCTTAGGCATAACTCGGGGGTGATCCTTCCGACCCCAGGAGATCTCCATCTCGGACCAGTGCATGAACTTGGGTACTGCCGGCATGACGGCGTTCACCTCCAGAGCGTGCTGGCGCTGACTTTTCTTGTCAGTGGGCTCGGTCACAAAGACCACATAGCTCTGATGAGCTTCCTGATAGTCACCCTGTGGGTACCTGCCCTGGTTGCTAGGACCGGCATTGTTGTTACCTCGGACGTTCACCATGTTTACCGGCCTTGCCGGTGGTCGCCTTTGGACTGGCAGATTAACCCGGACAGCATTGGCCCCACTCACTGGTGCCGGAGGTCTCGGAGTTGCGGGCCTTTCAGGTGCAGTTACCAGAGATCCCCCTGGTGCACCTTCTCGCCGCATGCGCTGGTACCAGCTGCACTGCCGAGTTGTGTGGTTGGCCGGTCGGTTGGGCTCGAAAGTGCGATAGCAGCAGGGCTTGTCCAGCATCTCCTCGTACGTCAAGGGCTTCCTCTGCTCGGCCCAAGTCTTCTTTCCCTCCCGACTCTGGCCCCAACCCTGGCCGTCAGTTTTCTGCCGCTGGTTGTTACCGGTATTGCCTTGTTCCCCGGTTACCGCCGCCACCTGCTGCGAGGCATAGCGAAAGTCGGGTTCCCTCCTCTTGTGCCCGAAATCCTGACGGTCATTGTTTCTACCCGGTCCGGACCTGTTGTTCCCCGGGTTCCTCCTACTCGGTTCGCCCGAGTCCAGCTGAGGCTGCATCGGATCACCGAGGGCATAGCTGTCGGCAATTCTCATCGTCTCGGCCAAGGTGGCCGGCATCTCCCTCTGCAGTTTCTGCCAAAGCATGGAGCCATGTCGGCATCCCTGCGCAAACCAAGAAATGGCTTGGGCCTCTACAACCCCTTCGTAGGAATTGTGAATTGTGCTCCACCGAGTCAAGTACTCTCGGTCAGTTTCGTTGTCCCTCTGCCTGCACATAGCAAGCTGCTGAGGTCGGTTTGGTCTCTTGTAGGTGCTGGAGAAGTTGCTGACAAAGGCTTCCTCGATGTCCAGCCAGCTGTTGACACTTCCCTCTCTCAAGTTGTTCAGCCAGATCCGGGCTGGTCCCTCAAGCATCTGCGGGATGTATCGTACCGCCCACCGGCGGTTTCCCCCCGCAATGTGCACTGCTGTCACATAGTCGGTCAACCAGTCCTCTGGCTTGGTGCTGCCGTCATAGGTCTTGGCGTCTCTATTCAGCTGAAAATGTCGGACTGGTGGCTCCGACATGATTCTGGGCCCGAAACAAGCAGGACCGGGTGGGCCTTGCTCCTCCATCAGCTCGGACCGGTATATTCTATCTAGCTTGTAACGGGCATCATTTGGATCCAGCTGGCGAACTCCCAGCCGCGATCCCAGAGCACTCTCCAAGGCATAGTATCCAGCCCGGGCCATTGCCGAGTTGCCGTCATCATACCGGCTGACGTCTTGTCCGCCCATCTGCCGCTGCGGCATTGCTCCAACAACTTGACGCCTCGGGGCTTGATTCGGCACTGGATACCGAGGTGGGTGTCCTCGACCAACCGAGTTGGCATTTCCGACATTCCGATTACTCGGAGCCTGTCGGCTTCTGCTCTGGGCCTGCCCAACATTGCCCTGTTCCGCGATTTGCTGCCCGGCATAAGCCGGATCGTATGTCAGCATCTGGAGCTGCTGATTTCCTCCGGGGTTCCTACTCCGGTCCTGGTTTCCCCCGACATGCGGAGAGGAAGGCTGTCCCCTGGACCTGCCGCTGGGAGCTCTGGTCGAGTGGACAATCTGAGATCCACCCGCGGCCCCATTGGCCCTCTTGACAGCCTCGTTCTGCCGGGTTGCTACTTCCACCAGCTCGTTGACTCGGTCCTGCTGCCTACGGCGAGCCTCTCCGGTTAGACCGGATAACTCGGCCCTCGCTGCCTCGGCAGCCCTGAGAGTCTTGGCCGGAGAGCTGTAATTCGGCCTAGCCGCCGACAGTACACTGGGGGTCACACTGGACGCAGCCCTGCCATCCCTATCTATCTCGGCATTGAGGCCCTTGCCTCTTCTGCGCACCTCGGCCTCACGGTTCGGCCGGCCTCCTACCGGCGAGAAACCATGAGCCGCGTCATACTCACGTTGAACTCGGTCGAAGTCCCTCCGGACCTCAGCTAACTTCTCGGCCTCCTCCAGCAAACTCAGCCGCTCTGCCTCTAACTCAGCTGCCCCCGGCACAGTCAACCTCTCTACTGTCTCTCTAAGAGGTTCAGTCCTTACCGGGACTCGAGATGTCTCGGCGCCGCCATGGCCCTGCCTCTCCAGTGCCTGCTTGGCCCTCCGGGTCGACCTTGCCTCGGGCTCGAAGACAGGTTCCTCTGCCGGAGGAGCCGTCACCCGGGCCATCATGACCGCGCAGCTCTCGGGGCGAGTGGTACGCCGGCCGCGAGCCGCACAGACAGCTGGGGGATCCTCGGCCACGAGCACCTGCGCCGGGTACTCGCAGACGATCTCGGTGGCGACATAGGTGGTGAAGGCGCCGAACTCGATGACGCAGCCGTTGGCCGGAAACGGCCTGCCGCGGAAGCAGCCAGCGTTGTCGCTGACGAACTCCATGTCGCCGAACTTGACGACGAGGCCGGAGAGGACTCGCACGGGGCCCGTCCGGATGAGTACACCAGCCAGCGCCTCTACCTGCCCCACGGTGGGCGCCAACTGTCGTGGTGGTATCACGGCAGATGCCATAGGATGGCTAAAGTGTGGGGCCGATGGACGCTGGTGGATCCGGGGAGGGCTAGCGAGCTGAGAAGCTCACACGAGAGAGAACAAGAAACAGACCCGAGCCGACTTAACTCGGCTCAAGAACAAGCAAGAACGCTCAAGAAACCTCACGAACACACACAAATCCACAAAGAACCGCAAACACACACGATATACCCAGGTTCGGGGCCCTCGTGAGGAGGTAACACCCCTACTCCTGCCTTGCTTCTCTCTATATGTGTCACACAAGATCTACAAGGTGCTCCTTGAGCTGTTTTTGGTAAGAACTAGGATGAACTACAAGTGAGAGAGGAGGGGTAAATGCTCTAGCAGTGAATGAGACTATAGTTTTGGCTCTCTCGTTCGTGTCCCTCTCACAGGAGGAGGTATGGCGCTATTTATAGAGGTCCGGCCGAGTTGCCCGGGAACCCTAATTCCTCTGGGCCCCACCGGACAACGGCTCCAGTCCAACGGTAGTGTCGACACCTCTACCACGACCTAGCAGCCGGTCTATCCGACATAGGTCGAGGTAGGCCATGATGCCTCTTGCCGTAGCCGCCGCCGGCTTAGGTAATGATGCTTCCCTTGTCAGAGACAGGACATGCCTTCTCCATGCCTTGTCTCCTGTCAGTCAGTTGCCAGTACAGCGGAATAGTCACGTCGCCCTTGTCTTGTGCCCTTTGTCCCGCGCCCGTGTCAGACGGGAGGTGACCTTACTTCCGTGTCAGACGGGTCAGTGTCCTGGCCCTGTACTTGCCCTTGACTTGTTGCCCGACATAGGGTATGTCGGACACTTCCACCTATCCCGGCACGACTATACCGGGCTCCTCTCCGTGTGCCGGCAAGGGTATGCCGGGCCTGGACCTCCGGCATACCTCACCCGGCCCGGGCATGCTACGTCGGATCCTCCTTCCTGCATATCATAGACAAGTGAAGAATCCTGACATGGGGATGTCGGTTAGAACATGTCGGCTACTCCCGCCGTAAGCTTAAGCCGGCCGAGCATACAACCCGGTCTACTCAGGACCCTGCTCTCCAGAACCTGTTCCGGATACTGCACAAGAGAGTGCCCCTAGGCCCAGCCGCTCGAAGATGTCTTAGGCTTGTCCACAAAGACATCTTTGAGAAGCTGGTTCTTAGGAGAACCCTCTGCTCCTGCCTGAATGAGGATGGGGGCTGGGGGTCTATTTATAGCATCACCAGGGGAGACAGCCTGGCCCCTGCTTCCTCCAAAGGGCACCTCTTGACCTTCTCCAAGAGCCACCTCCTGCGTACCTCTAAAAGGCGTCCCTTTACCTCCCGAAGAGTCATAAGACCTTCAGCACCAGGCCAAAGATATTTACCACTGTAAACACGAGTAACTTACCCTCGCCTTTACCCTACCCGGGGGTAGCCCCCCGACAGACTCCACTCTTTATGTCGGGTAGTTCATCCTGGCAGGCACATGCACCACCGTTCACTGGGATGCCATATTCGTACGGTTATGGGGGCGGACCACAGTTCGTTGGAGCATCACACCAGCCGCAGATGGCCAATCTTATGGGCCAGTACTCTCAGCAACTAATGCACGGAGGTTAGAAATTTTTATTTCTCGTAGATATAAAATTTATACGAACAGCACACACTAACATATTATCTTGTGCAGGTGCAGATCAGACGTACAACTCTCCCCAGTACGATTTGGACACCACTCAGGCATACGCGCCTTCGCCACCGATGCCCACTCAGCAGACACCACCTCCGGAGACAGCCCAGCCAGACGACGAGCATGACGATGCGCCATTGCAAGGCCGCGGAATGCGGCAACACCACGCTCCCACGCGTTTGTCACCTTCCGGCCCTCGGCGTAGGAGGACGCGGCACCGTCGTCAGGTCGACGAGGACTGATGCTTTTACCTATGTACTATTCGATATTATGTACTAGACATATTTCTATGTACGAGACATCTCTGTGTTCCGTTCGACCGTACTAGACATATTCGTATGTGCGAGACATTTCCGTAACGATTTGATTAGGTAAACATACTCGGTAGTACAAAAACTACAACTTCTAACAATCTATCGATAAACGTACTTCATAATAAATTGATACGAAAAATAAGATATAACACAAACCGAGTCCATACTCTCCGCAGAACATAAGAAATGAAGATAATAAAAATAAGATACAACACAAGGCGAGTACATACTGATCACAACACACGAGAAATGATATAACATAACTCAATTTAAGACTCTACCTATCTCCCATCGATGCACCCTGCACCATCCGCCGATTTAGCTCCCTTGCCCTTGCTCGATGCTTCAGCCTTCTTCTCCTTGCCCTTGCTAGATGCTTCAGCCTTCTTCTCCTTGCCCTTCCTCGATGCTTCATCCCTCCTTTCCTTTGATGTCGGCATGAAATCATCGTCATCATCGCTGGAGACTACCCAAAGATAAGACTCACCGTAAAAATAGCGGTCATCTTCGGTCCGGAGATACGGACCATTGGTAACCTTCCTATCATACTTATCTACAAGCCTCAGGATTTCTGCACGGATTTGTTGCGGGGTCCTATACGAAAACCCGTCTCGAATTTGTCTCGCTCCAAGCCAAGCGAGATGTCTCTCACTACCAAAAATTTCTGAGATGGGAACTATCCTACCATCTACCTTCAAATCTTCGGAAATCTTAGCCAGATGCTCGGATGCGGCTATGTGAAATCCGGACACACACTTCTCACAAGGAACAATACACACCATGCTTGCGCTCAAGTGACTTACATGGCTACCTTCGAATGGGTTTTATAGGATAACTGGTGTACAAGTGGGAGGGAAGCGGTGGCGGGAGAAGCAGGCGGGAAACGGTGGCGGGAAAAATCAGGCGGGAAATGGTGGCGGGAGAAATTTGGCGGGAAACGGTAGCAAGAGAAATCTGGCGGGAAACGTTTGCCTGAGAAAAAGGTCAACAAGGGGGGAGGGACTGGCCACTTTCGGCACGGCTAACGCCGAAATGCCCAAATCGGCATGGCCCATGCCGATATGTTGTGTCGGCACGACGCGTACGCGAGGGACAGCTGATCATGCACATGTCGGCATGGGTTATGCCGACACACACTTTTCGGCATGGGCCATGCCGATCTGAACATTTCGGCACGTGCAATGCCGACGGCGCGCTAGATTTAAAATTCCTAAATCGCGCGCGATATTTCCGCAATTTCGCATTAAAAAACGTATTATTTTAAAAAAAAAAACTCCCAGGGGAGTGCGGCCTAACAGGAAGATTCATTTTCCCATGGCTAGTGGCGACCTCCATCCACCTTTGACCAGCCTTAGCATTTTATTTGTCGTGAGTCGAGTCGAGGAGTGGTGCAGTGGCACTGGCATTTTTTTTTTTTGCCAAATGCCCTTGATAAAACTATTGATATATTCGGCCTCTCGGCAAACAGGGCAAATGGAGCCGAACTTGTACAGTTAGTTTTCTAAAGCGGCTATATGTGTTATTAATTCACAAAAACGACCATATTTAGCAGAAAACACGGCACACGGCACTGGAAGTAGAGATGCAAGTGGGATCCCACCAAAATCCCACTTCTAATTCATCTGGGGACTTTTAGTACAAAATTTTAGATCGAACTAGATATTCACAAATGAGCTAGAAGTGGGACAATGGTGGGATGCCGCTTGAGTGCTTGACACCTTAACTGGAAGACTGTTCTTGGCTGTGGTAACAGCCCAGCCGTGATAGAAGAACTTTGGAGCCCCCGATGTCGTAACAGCCCAGCCAAACTTGCAGGCCCGGCCCTCAAAAGGGCAGTCACCCCATATCTGACCAAGTCACGACGGTCGCCGGCAATCCCACACCATCCAAATCCCCCATCAACGGCCACCTAGCACTCCACGTGTCGTCTGAAACCGTCCCCCACGTACGCCTCCAGCGGCGCCACCCCATATAAGCACAGAGCTCACGGCGAGAGAGAGACCAATTCATTCGTTCGTTCAGTTCACGTAGAGTCGAGTAATCCAGAATGGCCGGCGTCCTGCATCTCTACGCTGTAACTCTTGCCTGCGTCCTCCTCGCTGTCGTCTCTGCATCGCAGCCGAAGGTGCTCACCGTCGGCGGCGATGCGAGGGGGTGGAGGGAGCCGGCGCCCGGCGAGGAGACCTACAACCACTGGGCCAGCAGGAACCGCTTCCACGTCGGAGACTTGCTCTGTGAGCACCTTCTCAACGACACTGCACATCGATCTCAGGCGTCGTCCTTCCGTTCCATCCACGTCGGAAACTCACGCTCTTCCTTTCTCTCTCGTGTTGTGTTGCGCATGCAGACTTCACACTAGTAGAGAAAGGGGCAATAGCACCGGTTTTAAAGGACATCTAGCACCGGTTGCGCAACCGGTGTTAAAAGGTCGGGACTAAAGGGGTACCCCTTTGGCACCGATACCATTTGAAACCGGTGTTAAAGGCCTCCACGTGGGCAGAGCTGCGCGCGCGGGGGCGGAGGACCTTTTGTACCGGTTGGTTTTACCAACCGGTATTAATAGTTTCTGTTTTTTTTCCTTTCGCTTATTTTTCAAGGTTTCTGTTTTTTCCTTTTGTGCTATTTTTTAGGAGTTTAGGGTTTCTATTTTTTTTCCTTTTCGCTTATTTTTCAGGGTTTCGGAGGAGATCACGTATAAAGTACCCATTACACATATAAATTGTACTCACTACACATATAAATTAAGTGCCCATAATTACATATAATTAAAGTACTTTTACACGGAGATATCACTGCTATTACATGGAGGGAGTCTACTTTTCGACATAGTGGAATTCACCGGATGGATTTATGACATGCGTAAGGAAAAATCCCGCCAATTCCTCCGCAATTGCTTTTACGCGGTTCGTTGGCAGGAGTTGGTTCCGCTTCCTCGCCATCTTTAAAAGGAGGAGATCAAATCAGTTATGATTGAAACTAAACACAACTGATGGTAGAAAAATAAAGTTGTGAATGATGTTTGCGTACCTCTGTGTTTCTTTCACAATTGATTCTCTCATTGACTTTCATGTGAATGAACTCACAAACATAGTATCCACATAAATCCGTCCCATCTGGTTGTAGCAGACACCACTATACAAGAATATGATTTAATCAAATACTAATCAAGAGAATTAGAAAGATACACGGACCTAGTTAAGTAGTAGTACTTACTTTGTTAGCTTTGAACTCCAGCTTATCTTTCCATTCACCGGGTTCTTGCTCGATGAACTTTTTCCAAACCCTGCCCAAAAAGAAAATGAATTGAGGAGTTATTACTTACTTTTGATATCAGTAAATGAACGAAATAGGCCGAAATAGTGCGATTGAAATTACCTCCTGAGCATTATACGCACGCTTCTGTATGTATCTTGATTTGTTCTTTTTGAGTCCCAGATTTCAACTTCTCCATCCTCGAGTCTAATGATTAGGAGAATGAAGTGGTAACTGCGCACGTTATTCAGAACTCATCAATTGCACTTAATATTGGGAAAGCAAAATAGAATGTGTACAAGACAGTAACACTCACTTGAAGTTGTAAGGAAAAAGTTTTTTTTTGGTACTTTGTCGCTTAAAGAAATTCAGTAAAACATCCTCTATGGAGTCGGGTTGATTTTCTAAAGTCTGGAGATGAACTTTATCTGGGTCAGTGAACCCAATGTCCCAGATGTTGAGATGTCTGCATTCACGAATCTTCATTCTGCATAATAGCGTACGAAAGAATGATGTGAGGATAATTGCTGGCAATGAACGAGCTTAACTAAATAACTAAAGTACACAAATAAATTACTTACAGACAATAGCAGTTGATGATAGACTTGTCGAGAGCACGTTGATTGTACATCTGAAAAAGTTCGGAGAACTCAACCTGCACAACATATTCTTGGAAGTAGTGATGATCCGTAACTCCCGCCATGAAATAGAAAGTCCCATCTTTTGAGATGTCCATGTACCGGTTATGCAATCTCCATAACTGTGTTGTTAGAGCACTCGGGTTTGTCACCAGAGGCAGCCCGAGAACATATTGATATGCTAACTCAAGAGTCTCGTATTCTCTGTCTCCATGGATTACAACTTCTCCAGGCTCGATTTCCTGAGAAGCCCGAGAAGGCACAATGAGCGGGGCCATTGATTGTACTTCTCGTTCTCCGAGCTGGGCAACTTGTTTCCCGCAATTCTTTTGTTTCCGTTGCTCCATATCTTCCTCCATCTATGAGCTATGTACCTTGATAATACCGCGCTCATAGTCTGTAAACGGCGCCGGTGGAGGGTTATATAAGTTGTCAATGGTGCGCTCTTTTACCTCAATTGGTATAGTCTTCAGAAATTCCTTTATGGGGTCCAGGCCGGTTGCGGCAATTTGTTCCTGTTTTTTCCGTTCAAAAAAGGCTGTCGCATGGTCACGTAAGCTCGCTTGTATTTCCTCCGTAGTCATCTCGCTAGCTAACTTCTCTTTCTCAGGAGTCTTCACTTTCTTCGGTTTCTTTGCACGTTTAACTATAGGGGACCTGTTTTTGCCGAACAGCCTCCGCTCTGTCATATGACTAGTGGGCGCATCAGTCGGGTGACGGGACGGCGCGGGCGATGGACTTGCGGTGGGCTCCCAATCGTCGGGGGAGGCGGGTGGACTTTCATGTCGGGCGGGTGGACTTTCAGGTTGGGCGGGTGGACTTTCATGTCGGGCGGGTGGACTTTCAGGTCGGACGGGTGGCCTTTCAGGTGAATTTCTACCCGGAGGAATCTGCGGCCTTGGCGCCGAGTCCGGAAAGATGATGTATTTCTTCTTCCATAGAACGATACCATGCTCGACTTCTCCCAATGTCTTCTCGTCATCACCTCCAGCAATGTCAAGATCCATTGAGTGGAATCCCGACTTAACTTTTGTGACCCCGACACAAGCATATCCAGCTGGAATCGGACTACAATGGAAGGTTGATCCAGGTTGATGTTGAAAAGCATAGCCATTCGCCACCGGATAACTGATGTTCTTCATTGGCACATGTAACTCACAATTTGTCTTCTCCGTGATATCATCCACGGGGTAGTGAGCCGCCGATGGTTCATCACCTGCAGGATATTCTACCTACGTGGAACCCACGTTGCTTTTCCGATGAGATGGACAGACATCGACTGGAGGATCTTCTAGCGGCATCCGAGATTCCCTTTGCTGGGTAATTGAGTCCAGTTGCTCCTGCTGCCGCTGCACCTGGGCCTGCCAAGTGTTGACCTGGCGTTCTAATTGTGATACACGGTCCGCCTGCCTCTTCTTACTTCTGGCATGGCTTTTAAAAGTTGCAACGTCCGCCGGAAACCCGTGAAGAAAACCAACCCCGCCTCCTCTACCTCGACATCGTCCCAGTGTTCAGGATTCCCGAGAGCGAGTGTCAGCTCGTCGTCCTCTCTATCGGGAACAAATGTTCCCCCTCGGACAGCGCTATTGCTTTCTTTAGCTTTTTTACGACTCTTGTAATTTTTTTCTTCCATTTTCCCTTTGCAACAATCAGCCCTGTGGCTGGGTCCAACACTGCCCCATGCGCGAACAACCAGTACTTGGACCTCTCGGGCCAGTCATTGATCCCTTTTACACGCAGTTCACTTTCATAGGATTCCCACTTAGGCAAGGCGGTCGCGTAGCCACCTGACCCCAAAGTATGGTGGTATTTCTTCTTCTTAGAATTCTCCTTATTTCTGGCCGATCGGGCCAGAGCGACGGCCGATTTCTTATACGCCACAAATGTGGGCCAATCATCTTGTATTTTCACTAGAGGGCCCTTGAAATCTGGAGTTTTATTCTCAAATTTTTTCCACAATTTTTTCTTCCAGCTGTTGAATTGTGTGGCCATCTTCTTTAGAGTCCACTCCATGACTTTTTCCTTCTTCTTGTCTGGGAGACCTTCCGGTAGGCTGAAATCGTTCAAGATCGTGTCCCAAAGCACTATTTTAAGTCTTTTCTCGACAAAACTTGCGCCAATGTTCGCTTTCTTCGGCTCATTCCATTCTGCAATGGTGATCGGGACAATGTCCCTAACAATTGCTCCGCATTGAGCTACATATTTACGGCAGGTGTCTTCGGGTTTCAACGGTTTGCCATCTGGACCAACTTCGTCGATCGACAACTTTGCACCATCTTGCAGCTTTTTGGCCGGGCCTCGTGTAGGGTTTGTCGGCGGCTTTTTAGATCCGGAGGGCTAAAAGAAAAATGTTTCGTTAATAAGTGCAATATAAATCATTTAATGCATCTAGTGATCAACGAGACTTAATGTATATAGATATATACCTGGCCGGAGTTTTCTAAGGGCACTTCGTCGTCGTCTCTTATTTCTTCTAGCTCAAGTCCGTCACCGGATTCGTTCAAACATCTTGAGCTGAAATCATCGTCAGCTTCTTCTTCATCATCGGAATCTTCTCCATCGGAATTTACTCCAAGAGACTTCTCATATATAATTGCTGCCATTCGTGCTTCATCGACCTCGTTTCGGATGAAGGTGGCGTTGTCCTTGTTTTGGATGAAGGTGTTGTTGTCCTCGTCTCGGATGAAGAGGTCGTTGTCCTCCATAGCTCAATGTCACTGCAAATTTAATAGCATCAATGTACTTTGCTAATTTTAGTTGCTAACAAAATAATCAAACTTGCTAGTTTATTTTCCTAACACTAATAATATCTAAACACTAATACAATCATCAAACTTGCTAAATTTTACTAACTTTATGCTAACACAATCATCAAATTTTTGCTAACACAATAATTTTGCTAACACAACAATTTTACAAACACAATACCTATACACAAATAACAAAATCAGTACATATTTGCTAATTTGAAAAGAAAAAACAAACCTTTTAGAAGTGGGTGGCCGGCGATGTAGCGGTGGTGCCCGGCGATGCAGTGGTGGCCGCGCGATGTAGGAGGCAACGGCGCGCGAAGGTGGCCGATGCAGAGGGAGGGCGCGGGCGCGGCGGTGGCCGCAGTAGGGGGAGGGGACGGGCGCGGCGGCGGCCGGAGCAGGCCAGCCGAAGAGGAGGGGACGGCGCGAGGTCGTGAAGGCCGGAGGCCGATGCGCCAAGGCTGAGGGAGCAGCGGCGCGTGACGGTGGCCGAGGCGCCGAGGCAGAGGGAGCAGCGGCGCGCGGTGGTGGCCGGAGCAGGGCCGGAGAAGAGGGAGGGGGCGATGCTGGTGGCGGCGACGGGAGACGACGGCGCGCGGGTGCAGGTCAGATGGAATCTCCAGGGGCGCGCGCAACAGTGGTGGTGGCGACGCAGCGTCGGCGCTCGGCCGGAGCAGGAGGCGGCGTCGGGGTTGGGGAGCTCGAGTGGTCGGGGTCGGGGAAGTGATGAATCTTAGCGATTTGGGGGCGGTTCCTGTGTAAATCGCTTCAAATCCACCTTTATCACCGGTTGGTATCAGCAGCCGGTGCTAAAGGGTCTTCAGAACCGGCTTCTGATACCAACCGGTGCTAAAGACCCTTTTGGGCTGCAGCAAAATTTCGCGCGCGAAGCCCACCCTTTAGTACCGGTTGGTTATACCAACCGGTTTTAATGGGCTTTCGAATTTATTTTTGATTTTCTGTTTTCTGTTTTATTTTATATCTATTTGGTTTAGTTTAGGGTTTATTTTATATCTATTTGGTCATTTGCACAACATAGTTTGTGATAAACATCTCATATTCCCCAAATAGGTGCATATTGGTATAAGAAACAATCATGCCAAAGGAATTTTTGAAATTATTTCCATAAATATCATTTTCCATTATTTAAGTACAAAAAATGCCTTTTTTTGTGAACAAAGTAAAAAAAATATGATGCAAAATGGCACCCATCCAATTTTCACTAAGAGTAGTTCACATATGAAGGATAATCCCCAAGTATTAGGTTTTTCTTTGATTTATACCCAATTTCCCCTAGTTAAATGAGTTTATGTCGATATTTCGAAAGTAATTCAAATTTGAACTACAACTCTTTGATAGTTTGGTCTGAAATTTTTGGAAAAATCATTTAAGGTACACAACCAGTGGTTATATCACAGAAACATTGATAGTTCTAGAAAATATTACTTCTTTCGATGAATTGTCATCGCTACCGTTTTGATCGTTTTTACAAAAAAAAATGAAATAATGTGATAAACACTTCAAAAAAGGAAATCCTTTGGCATGGGGACCTTATATGGGTACTAGTTGCTATGAAAAATGATAAACTTGATTTTTGACAAAATATCCAAAAAAATGTCTTCACAAAAATGTGTATCATCTATAGACGTCTAGAAGTTTCAAGCCAAATGATCAAGTTATGGTCATTTGCACAACATAGTTTGTGATAAACATCTCATATTCCACAAATAAGTGCATATTGGTATAAGAAACAATCATGCCAAAGGAATTTTTGAAATTATTTTCATAAATATAATTTTCCATTATTTAAGTGCAAAAAATGCTTTTTTTTGTGAACAAAGTACAAAAAAATATGATGCAAAATGGCACCCATCTAATTTTCACTAAGAGTAGTCCACATATGATGGATAATCCCCAAGTATTAGGTTTTTCTTTGATTTCTACCTAATTTCCCCTAGTTAAATGAGTTTATGTCGATATTTCGAAAGTAATTCAAATTTGAACTACAACTCTTTGATAGTTTGGTCTGAAATTTTTGGAAAAATCATTTTAAGGTACAAAACTAGTGGTTATATCACAGAAACATTGATAGTTCTAGAAAATATTACTTCTTTCGATGAATTATCATCGCTACCGTTTTTATCGTTTTTACGAAAAAATGAAATAATGTGATAAACACTTCAGAAAAGAAAATCCTTTGGCATGGGGACCTTATATGGGTACTAGTTGCTATGAAAAATGATAAACTTGATTTTTGCCAAAATATCCAAAAAAAAGTCTTCACAAAAATGTCTATCATCTATAGACATCTAGAAGTTTCAAGACATATGATCAAGTTATGGTTATTTCCACAACATAGTTTGTGATAAACATCTCATATTCATCTGCATTATATAAATATATCTAAAACCATTACACCACAGTGACCAAATTCATTAATACAAGTTCACCACATTTAAACAAATCTAATACATAGTTCTCATAAACAACAGCATAATGAATTTAAATCCAACGGGAAATCTAACACATAGTTCTCATAAATATAATACATAGTTCTCATAAACAACAGCAATATCTAGATAAAGAATTTAAATCCAACGAGAAATGCTATCAAAATCGCAACTAAGTTAATTATTGAACCAACAACATAATGATACCAAGACTCTTGACTAATGGCATATTTTCTAATCTTTTTAAGCTTCAAGCGCATTGCATTCATCTTGATCTCGTGATCCAAGCGCATTGCCTCCATCTTGATCTCATTATCATCGACGACGTCGGCAATCTTCAACTCCCATTTCATCTTCTTTGAGGCGAAGATCTTCACTTCTTTTTAATTTTGCTTTCAAATCATTGTTTTCTTTTACAAAAAACTCAACAATAGGGTCGGTTGGAATTTCCGGTTCTACTACCTCCTAGATAAAAATATATCTACGTCAAGTTGGTCGGCATAATTGTTATAAACATGAAATTAAACAAATATATAGTTATAACAAACAATCGTACCATATCCAAATAATAGAGCGGACTAGCGCCGGTGTGGACTTATGTCAAAACCATGACACTATATATATAACAAACAATTATCAAGTAAGAAAATTATATAAGTAATAATTATGCATCTAAATCATATAACTAATTTTTTTAAAATAAAAGATAAAAACAAGAGGATCACCGAGGTGGTGTCGGTGACGCGGCGGCGCAGGCGATCGATGGCGGTGAGGAAGGGGACGGGACGACACTATAAAAAACCACAAATCAAATGAGTAAAACTAGAGAAATTGCCTTTTAAAGCTCGTCTACTTATTTTCCCATCGCACAGACATTAGCAGGAGAATGGAGACAGATTCATCAAACACTATAAAAAACCACAAATCATATTTTAAATTGAGCTCAAAATGCATATAAAAACAAATGAAATCCCTAAGTTAGACATTTCATCAAACACCTTGTTTGCACTACACAAATCAAATGAGATAAACTATCAAAAATGAGCTAAATTTGAAATGCCGGAGGAATAGATGAAGGTGCTAACCCTTATATAAGTAGGTGCCTCCAATTTAGATAAATATTTGGAGAGAATTAATGGGATAAACTAGATCTCTTGAGAGAAAAGAGAGAGCAAGAGCATTGAGCTGGAAATGGTGTGTGTAACACCCCAAATTTTGGAAGCAACAAAAACTTAATTAATAAAGACCCAAAATTCTGAGGGAACAAAAACTTTTTGAAATATCTTGTTAATGGTTGTGTTTTACTCTTGTTTCCTTTGTTTGTCTTGTTTGAGTGGAATGTATTACCTCTTGTAGAATTGTTTTGTGCTGATGTTTACAAAATTTCTATTTTATATAGATAGAAGATCAATCTTCCCTCTTATTAATTTTTAACATTTCTAGAGCATGGCAAATAGGATTTTCTTTATTCAATTTGGAAATGCCACTCACCCAACCCCATCCTAGTCATCTCTACTGCTCATCAGAAACCTTAATTAAAATTTTCATAATTGTTTGATCCCTAATCCATGCTTGTTTTGTGTGCTTCATGATAAGGTGACCATATGTGTATTATTAGATAGCCTTTTTGCCATTTTTATATTTAGTTGTTGAAGGACCCTTTTTCATAAACTTTTTAATACAATGCTGGACCTATGCACCCTCTAACCAACCTTGCTTGTGTGGTAATCTTTTGTCAACGAGTAGACTAATCCATCCATGCTAAGTCACCTAAGCTGATTATCCCAAATTTTCATTCAACTAAACCTACCCTCTCCCCTTGCCCATCTGGTGGTTTAGGGTGCGCACTGCATCTCCACACCACTAGAAAATCCTTACCCACGACCTGGACCAAAACCCTAGCTCCACATCTCTTGTCCTCTTCTCTCTGGCATTTTGTCGAGCAGCTAGGGGGCAGACTAAACCTCACTCCATATCCATTTATTTCCATCGACTCCAGACCATTTGCTACTGTCCAAAACGGTCCACAGCGTCCTTGCATCATTGCGCACCGCCCTCCCCAGCCAACCCCTGCCCGAGCCTGCTCTCTCTCCCTTTCGCCCCTGCCCGAGAAATCGAAACCGGACACCAACTTGGATATCAGCCCACATCCTCACTCCCTCCCTCTCACTCTGCCCATTCCCCTCCTCCACCTCTCCTCCACCACCCAGTGCAAGAACACGAACCCTCTCGCTCTCTGTTGCCCGGGAACGTGCGAAGAACTCGGCTCGAACCCGGAGGTTCCGAGCATGATCTCCTCCAATGGCGTCCACGTCCTCTCCCTCTTCTCGCTCCCCCTGGTTCCCTTGACCTCTGGCTAGCCCTCTGACAACCCCTTTGACCTGCAGGAGCAAGGGAGCCACCGAGGCCACGACGTGCCCGACGCGGGTGACCTCGGCGTTCCCGCTGTTTGGAACCTCGCCGAGATGAACGGCTGCCACCCTCGCCACCCCCTTGCTCTCCGCATCTCCCTCGACCCCCTACTTCGTTCCGCATGTGACCGAGGTGAGCAGGGCGAGATCCTCTCCATTTCTAGGTTTTCATCCCCGCTCCGTTCGTCCGGAGGAAGAAGACGCACTGGAGCCGTTAGATCTCTGATCTACGGTCTCCTTCGAATCTACTCCGATCTAATCTGGGCCCTTCATTTCAGATCCGGCGGCGGCGTGCCTCTTCGCTCTGGCGCGAGGCGCAGTGGGCCGGCCCAGCTCGGCCGGTGAGGCCCAGCGCCAAATCCAGCCCGTTGCTGTTTTTTTTGGTTAAATCCTTTCCCTGCTGATTTTTCCAGAAAACTAGTAGTATAGATTTAATTCGTTTCTGAGAGATCCATGAATCCAAATGAGTTAAAATAAATTTTGTAGCGTTCACATGAGTTTTCTTAATCATATGGCACTGGCCTTTCTCAAAAATATGTTTTCATGTGTGTGCTAGGCTTGATCTAGTAAAAAGTGTCTTTTTCACCATTTAGTTAATAACTTGAGTTTTATAGATCCAAATATTGCAAACTTTGGTTCTATGGAAAGCCTAGAAGAACAGATACCTAGATCTATAAGTCTTGCATGCAGGAGATGTGTATAAATAAAGTTCTATCCTGTTTAAGTTTGACACCAGTAGGTTTTTGGTGATTTTTAATTCATTAATAAAAATGCTTTTTGGAGTAAATACAATTGCATGTGGTAGATATGAGTAGTAGCTATCATCTCCTAGTTTGGTAGAATTTTCCAGCTTGTATTTTGCACTTGGTGAATCATTTTCAAAAACAGTGGGTTATTACACTTAAAAATGAATATTTTTATTTTCTGTTATTTGCATGTGCTTAGTTTTATTTGTTTAAGCTAGTTATGTTTGTGCAATGTAATTAGGAGTAATTTTGTGGAGTACCTATGTGTTTTGTTTATCATGCAACCCTGGTTTTGTCTCAAAATTATTTATACCTTGTGTTGCACATTAAATCTAGTAAAAAGTATGTTCTTCACTTAAAATGGAATATCTTGAGTTAGGAGTGTCCAAATTAGGTGAATAAAATTTCTACAGATATATAAAATCCATATCTATCCATAGAAAGTAATGTTGCTTGCAGGAGAGTCCTAAAACAGAAACTATATGCATTTTAGTTTTGAGTCCAGAGGCTATTGTGGGATTTTTAGCTCCTGTTTTGTAAACCCTATTGATGCAAATCCAACTTTCCTATGTTCCTATAGCTACTAGGTGTACTGTGGTAGAAGAGTTTATTTTTAGGAGGTGTATTATATGAGTAGTATTTTATTTTCCAAAACAGGACTACTACAACTAGAAATTCTATTAATTTAATTTCCTGTTTTTTAAATAATTTGTGTGCCTTTGAGTGGTTAACTAATCTTAGGTCCAGAGGCATATTATTAACATTAAAACATTTTTCCAACTGATAAAACAGTAGGGGTATTCTCTTCCTTGGTGTCATGGTGTTTGTAGAAAGATGTGGTTGATTGTTTTGATGCCACTTAAGGCAATTGCTTGTTTATACGTCTGTTGTATTTAGTCTCTGCTGATTGTATTAGCTATAGGTACTTGTTATTTGTTACTGTTTGTCTATGTGGACTATTTGTTTGTGATTGTTAGTTTCTACTAAGAAGCAACCAGTAACTTTTGCTTGGTACAGGATTGAGGTAGTCTCTGTTGTGGTAATTTATTAAATAAGCAAATTGCACTCTTAAAAACTCTTAATCATGGATTTGTGTGATTAGTAGTGTTAGCCTTATTGTTTAATTATTTACTTATTAGTATGTGTCACAAAGCTAGTACAATCCTTGCTTATGAGTGAGCTAAGAGTTAGTAACAATGCTTTGCTTGTTTGTATTTAGCATAATACACTTTGTACTCTAAAAGTGTCATCAAGTATTTTTATATGCTTTGTATGTGATTGTGTTTAGGTGTTAGATCTTATCCAGTAGTTGCTTGTGTTTTGTGATGCTTGTTGCATGCTTTAAACAATTTAAACTTTTGTCAACATGCCCCTTTTGAGGTGTTCTATTAAATAACTCACTTGCATCCTTTTTGCTCTTTATCAACAACTTGTGTGAGCAGTTGTGTTAAACTTTATTGGTTGATTAACTACTTAATAGTAGGTGCTCCTAGAGCTAGTAACATGCTTGCATGTGAGTGTGCTTAATGCTAGTGTTAATGCTTGCTTATTAAGATACTTTTGTCTGGAGTACTTCCTTATTTATTAAAATACTTTTGTCTGGAGTATTTCCTGAACTAGTATAACAACTACTATTACCTAAGCTGATAAACCTAAGAGGTGTTTAGCCTAAGTGTGTGGTTAGAACTACCTATTTAACTATTGTGATTGTTGTATATATTTTCTTAGGTATGTTGTTGTTTGTCTTAGCCATATGGATTTGATACTTGCTATTGCTTAACTAAGTGAATTGCTTGCCCTTGATTGTTAGCTTAGTGTTTGGTGCAGTGCTTGGTGTTTGTTATGTCCTTATGGCACTGTTTTGTATTTTGAGTGTTGTTCCTTTTCTTGTTTACGACGTTAGATATGATCGGGAAGGAACCGGAAGTAAGGAGTGAAACTGAGGAACATCAAGATCAAGACCAAGGACATAATGCTGAGCCAGGCAAGCCACCTCACCACTATAATGATTCCTATTATTTTGCAAAGCATGTTTTGTTTTCAAAATAAAATAATGCATGTTTTACTTCTTTTGTGGCATCTTGCCACCCAAAAACTATTTTTACAAAATATTGTTTGGCCAAAGCTATCTACTAGTTTATAATAGGAGTTATGAAGATTAGTACTCACTTTATGCACCTTGTTGTTGAAGGAGCTATAAAGAAAATCATATTTTATCTAGTAGTATATCTTTATATTCTTCCCTCAAAATCTTAGGATGGGAGCCTGTTTGATAAAAGTGTTTTCGGAGAAAACCCGAGTTGCTGGAGGCAATCGGCGAGAAAGGAAAGTTTTATGAAAACCCGAGATGCTGGGAGCATTCGGAGATGTTTGTGAAAACCCGAGATGCTGGGAGCATTCGGAGATGTTTGTGAAAACCCGAGCTGCTGGGAGCAGTCGGAGATGGAGGTTTAATTTCGAAGTCCCTGCTGCCGCCCGAACAATTAACCCGTGCAACCACATTACCTGACATGGGTAGGGCTTAGCTGGAAACTTGTTTATCTTAGTATGGAGCGCCTCAAAATTCTTAGGAGGGTGGGACCCTCTGAACCAAGTTATCTAAATGCGGGAACTAGACGTAATCTAGATTCGCTGCTGGTTGCAAACAGTGGGCCTCCTGCCATGGCGCAGTGTTGCTTGGAGAGACCGGATCGATACGATGGCCACCTCCACTGGGTGCCGGGGAGATTCAGTCCCACTGAAGAGGAGGCTCTATACTAGGGTGGACATAGTGAAAAGCTCTGATCTGGTTATCCGGACCCCCGCATACGGTCGTATGACGGGCCGTGGCAGACATGGCGGAATGACCGTTTGGTGTGGGTAAAGTGCACAACCTCTGCAGAGTGTACATCTATTCGAATAGCCGTGTCCGCGGTCATGGACGGTTGCAAAGGCCACACTGGGCGCCTGGGGAAAGAAGTTGTTTTCAAAAGAAAGGTGTTTTCGGAGGAAACACGGAGGTACCTGGGAGGTACAGGAGCTGAAGGAGGATGGTTGGTCTCGGGGAGACAATCAGTCCGATCTCAGGGACGGAAAAAGGGGTATCCCCATCCTAGTGTTTTGGAAAAAGTTTTACAAAAGTGTTTCAAAATGTGGGAATAGTACATGCTATTTCTACAAGAGAGATTTCTGTCTCTAAATGTTTTCTTCAACAAAGATATAGAGATGTCGTATTCTCTATGTCAAAAGCATCTTTGCGAAAACTAAACCCTATACTCGTATATAGCAGCTATCCCAGTTTTCGAAAACGTTTTCATTGCATTACCATGAAAACTTAATCCTTGAGGTGGTTTTGCGAGTACGTAAATGTACTCATATGGCTGTGTCCCTGGATATTCAAACGTCCAGATTACAACGAGGAGATGTACGACGAGGAAGAGGAGTACGCCGACAACTACGCCAGCTGAGTGTCACCGGTCAACTGCTCTGTGGGAAGGCGTCTGGTTGTGACGAGGGCCAACGCTAGCCGCAAGCTTCCGCTAGATCGTAGTTAATCTCGTCCTGTGTGACGAAGATTGCAGACTTGGTCATGTGACCACCTATTTATGTAAGTCTTGTATTATTCGTTTTGAATGATGTAACTTTGTATACCATGTTGGTTATGTGATCGCGATGCACTGATCATTGGGATCGTGATCTGTTTACATAACGTGGGCATCTCGGACTGGTAGTCTGAGGGGTCCTTACAGACTTGGTATCAGAGCCATCGTTGACCTTAGGAGACCTTAGTTAGCATGGTCGTTAGCTTTGGAGGGAAATATTTTAATGAAAACCTATTTCTACAGAAATCTATTTTCTTCTAAGTAAGCCTAGTATGGCTTCCACTCTTCACATATTCTCAAAAATGTCTTCATCCTTACCTCTCGATAAAATATTTCTTCAGCTCTATTAAATTAATGTATTTCGAAAAAAGTTTTTCTCTACTATCTCATCCCTGTTCAAAAGTTGTTTAGACTTGACGATGAACCAAGTGAGACCTAAGTAACTAGTACAGAGAAGGCGAAGTTCAGTCTCAAGACTTCAACATATGACATCCAGGTGGTCGTCAAGTGAAGAAACAAGCTACAAAGCAACCCTTGCTTGCCCAAGCAGTCTCACTGTCAAGACTTCAACCCCAACAATGCTACTCCAGTTGCAACTTCGAAAGTCTCAAGCTTTCCAGCAGGGGCCTAAAGTGAAGAAATGAGGACTTCATCAACCGTGTGACACCAAGACCCATAGGATATGGTAGGATATGACCCTTGGTTGGATTATCCGACTAACGCGATTGTTGAGTGCCCTTTTGTACAATATGTGTCTTGTTTGCTCTTTTGCTGGTATGATTTTTGCTTGTGTGTGTCTTGTTTGTGTGCTTGTTGTTGGTGTGTTGTTTTCTGGTAGGTTTCACAAGCACGCCTTGTCGGCAACACTTATTAAACACATACCTTCCTTTTGTTTAAAAGTCTTTATGCCTCTGCATGAGAAACCTTTTTAGCCCTTTTGGTATAATTGCACCCTGAGGTACTTATAAAACTTGTTTTAGGAAACCTCTCTAAAAGGTTTTTCCCTCTGACCTAAACTTTAAAAACATGAGAACTATCAACAGCACATGACATACAAGGCCACCCAAAGAAAACCATCCCCGTTATGTGACGAGCCTTGCCTAGTTTAATTAACTTTTTGAATTACAAGTATACCACCACTAACTTAACGTATCTAGCTTTAGAGTAATATCTAACACCAGTGGCTTGTTACTAACTAACCTCTTCAAGACCTACAAACCGAGACAAGAAGAGAAGTGCCAGCGGAAGTCTCACTTCCAGATGGCAACACAAAGGACACCAAGGTAGGGAAGAGCCACTACTTTTTGAAGGTTCTATGAGGCCCGGAAGCCAGGACGTACAAAGGAGATCGACATCAGCAACAACAAAGTTAACCAGCACTGAAGATCGTCTACATGAAGACGTACCACGAAGCTAGTGTCATCAGTGCCTTTTGTGCGCCAACCTTATTAACTCCTCTGACCCGACTAGAGTATTATGAAAAGAAGTACTTACCTTTTTAATCTAACTTAGATACAACTGACCTCTGAAGTATAAGGTGAAGCGTCATGAATCCCAAGAACTGAGGAAGTCTTCATCAATTCTTTTCGTCTGCTAAACCGAAGATGGACACAATAGAAGACATCACATCCAGCAAGATGCCAAGAAGAAGGAAAGCCCGAAGACTGATGACGTTGACAAAATTAACCCCAAGAAAATTCTGACGCCATTAGTGACTTGTAGCACCCTTTTACTTACTCTGAAAACAAAAGAGAATCAAGTCTACGGACCTGACGCCCCTGTGAGGCTTGTTAACTGTTGGCGTGTGTTTAACTGTTAACCCCTCAAGACGGCAATATCAGGTTAAGTGTCTGCATCAACCCCAAGCACCGAGGAGCGACGACCAAGATGAAGATCGTCGTGATACTGAAGACCATCAACACCTGGAAGTCGGCAACAACATAGACCTTTAACCTTAACCCTTCAAGACCTCTTTTTAAGGGGGGAAGACTTATGCTAGTTTATTAGGGAGTTTTGACAAGCTGTTCTTTGCGCTCCAACCCTGGCGTGTTTGAAGTCAACTCGACAAGAACTCTGCATCAGCATCGACCATCATGTCAACACCTTCATCAAAGACCCAAATCTTCAAGGAGAAATCAGACGCCGCATCGACAAGGAAACCTCATTCAAGAATCAACAACCTCGGAAGATGAGGAAATAACGAACCCCCTAACCTTGCACTCTCTTAGTACCCGCCTAGGAATCTCGGGACGAGATTCTTTTAAGGGGGGAAGGTCTGTAACACCCCAAATTTTGGAAGCAACAAAAACTTAATTAATAAAGACCCAAAATTCTGAGGGAACAAAAACTTTTTGAAATATCTTGTTAATGGTTGTGTTTTACTCTTGTTTCCTTTGTTTGTCTTGTTTGAGTGGAATGTATTACCTCTTGTAGAATTGTTTTGTGCTGATGTTTACAAAATTTCTATTTTATATAGATAGAAGATCAATCTTCCCTCTTATTAATTTTTAACATTTCTAGAGCATGGCAAATAGGATTTTCTTTATTCAATTTGGAAATGCCACTCACCCAACCCCATCCTAGTCATCTCTACTGCGAGGCGGGCCAGAGGCTGACCGTGCGCGTCATGGCGCAGCCCGACACAGGCGGAGGCGGAGGCGGTGTGATGACCCGCCGTGCTACCGCATGATTGCCGCACGCAGGGCATCGATGTAAGATTCACGAAGCACCGCTCCGCAAATTGAAGGGGATCGAGTGCAGAAAACAAAAAATTTCCTAGCAACGATATCCTTAAAACATGCCAAGATCTATTCTATGCAGATATAGTAGTACGAACGGAGATCGGAATACATACCCTTGTAGACCGAAAGCGGGGATTATGTTCCCGCACAAACGTTGTCGATGAAGACCGACGAAACCGACCTCAAGGTCGTGTAGAGGAAGCAGACCTCCCAGCACCGCTAGCGCAGCACCTCGCAGGGCGTTACACACGTACGGTGGAGACGACGGCCTCCGAAGCTCCAGTCCAGGACGAGCAGCGGAAGACTTGGACCGGAACACCAGCAGCGCGGCAGCGGGCTATGGTGGAAGAGATCCCCCTCTCAACTCGGCGCAACTCCGACAAAGGGAATCACGAAATCTAGGGAGAATTGGGGAATTAATTGGTTGAATTAAAAGGCCAGGGGTGCCCCTCTATATAAAGGCTCCCGGGGGGTAGCCAACCTGCCAGCCAGGCAATGTGGGACTATCCCCCATTGCCTGGTGCGGCTAGGCTGGTGCGCCGGCCCCATGGTGGGCCCCTTTTGGCCCACCTAGGCCGGCCATCATGCCCCCACCGAATTCCCCTAGGGAATTTTCCCCTCTTGGGCCTTCTTTCGACCAGAAGGCCCATTTAGAGAAATCAGCCTAAATAAATTCGAAAATAAATATATAAAATCATATTTAGACATTAATTTCACTAATTAATATCAAACATATTATATATAATTTATTCTAGCTCCGAAAACTATTTCGTCGCTGCCCGATCTCCATCGGACCTCTCCCGGGACGTTCCCGGTGATCTCTTTCCTTTCCGGTTGTCTTGTCGAAACCCCTTAAGTGTGTTACCCTAGCGGTTCGATATAATAACAGGTACGATCGAGACTCCTCTCCGATCAATGACTAACTCGTAGGGCTGGACCCCATGAATTAATCACTGTGATATAACGAATGACTTTCATCTATCAAACCTGAACGTAAAGTCTTAAACCTTTTTCCATAGCGATACTTAGCGTGTCCGAGCGTCGTTCATAGATATCTCCATATCTAGCTTGACCTCGTTACCGACAACACTATCTTCTACTCGTCTATGATTTCATGTCTCCGTGACCTAGTCACATGCTTGCAAGCTCATTAGACATAATCTCACCGAGTGGGCCCTAGAGTATCTATCCTGCTATGCGGACTGGCAAATCCCGCTCTTGACCCCTCGTCTCAACTACTCCTTTCCGATACCCAAAAGTATCACCTTTATTGTCATACTAATTAAGATACGACATTTGGTGCAATCAAAGTATCTTCCAGGAATAACAATAAGAGTTGGTCTCACGGTCAAAGGCGTAATGACTACGTCCTACAAATGTGGGTATGTCCATCACATCGTTCTCCAACGATATGACTTCCATTGCCGACCGGCGCCATGCCCTATGATCGGGAAACCTCGATCATCGATCGCGCAACGAAACTAGTCTTAGTAGAGGCTACTAGGGACCTGGTTGTTTACGCATCACACCCGTATTAATGTTTCCGCTTAATACGGTTACAGCATGACACAAAAACGTATTATGAACAAACGAGATATGATAAAGAAATACACTTTATTAATTGCCTCTAGGGCATATCTCCTTCACAAATGTCACACCATCAGAATGGCACAACAGAAACAATGCATGGGTCCAACGGTCATACACTCATTATTACAAGCCACAAATGTACAAACTCGGAAAGATCCTCTTCGGTCCATCGAGGATCCGCACTACTAGGTTCCAGTTGCAAACTTATAAGTTTACAAAACAACGGTATTATCAAACTTAACATTCTGAGCTCAGCAACTTATTTAGTAAAGTTCTAGGTTGCTCGGCTCGCTAGCTACACCCTGTCCTGCTCTAGTACTCCTCTGCCTCCTCCTCGTCGCCGCCGTAGGTGATGATGTAGTCCATGCCTTCGATTCCTCCTGTCAAGTCCGGCTCGTCGTACACCAGGTTGCACTGGTCATAGTTGTCGAGTCCGCCTTCCTCTTCTGCTGCCTCAAAGTCTAAGAAAGGGGTTTTAAGGCAAGGGTGAGTAACAGCGTTACCCAGCAAGTTCGAATAGATAAGGTAGGAAGTTTGATGCACTAACTACAGCCACAGACAATGGATTGTCTTAGGCTAATGCAAGTTTTCGTAAACATTTCTTGAAAAGATTGCTTTTATTATGAAGAACTATGTCCGCCAGGAGTCACAGGTGCTAGGGCTTTGAGGAGCCTCCTTTCCTGCTGCGTTCATCGTTCCATCCTGGAACGTGGAGTAACATGTCACATTTATACACTCTGCAGAGGTGTGCTGCTTTACCCATAAGAGATCCACGCCTTGTTGCACAGCCAGGCGTACCTTCCTGTCCACACTTCTTTTGTGTGGGGCCCGGTCGGTGATCCAAGACAATCACCGTGCCTTTCCACCATCCCCGCACACCCCCCATTACTTCAGTTGCAGGTGATGGGAAAATCCAACTTTCAGCCTGCTGACCATTTGAAGCCCGTCTCAAACTGGTCCTGAAGCCAACCTTCATAGATACTAGACATCCGACCGTTGTGATTCACAGGATAGACATCTCCCGGTAATACGGCTTTATCCTGGAACTGCGAACTCGCAACGTCTAACAAGCCAACCGATAGACATCTCCCGGTAATACGGCTTTACCGGTGACTTGTACGCACTTCCGGCCCAGAATAGTATCCGTTGGTGTACGAGAGGAAAAGGACACAGCTGACTTCTCCGTCCCATTCCAGATCTTATGGTTGCGCGTTATATACGGCGCAAGAATCACTGACGACATTTGTTATTAGTTCCTAGGGTTATTACTTTCCTTATGCAGTGGAACCTCCACCAACCACAGTCTTACCATGGTCCCACTGCCCACCATAATAGGTTAATCAGCCACCCTGGGCTGGTAACCAAATAGTCATAATTATTATGAAAATAAGGTTTTGATTTTCAATGCAAAAGTGATAAGATATAGCATTTGGCAAATACTTTGCTACAAAATATTCCAACGGACATGAGCAAGTGATGAACTTGCCTGGTGACTGAGAGGTGTTGTAATTGAAAGCTCCGAACTGACCCGGGACCTCGGGTTCTGAAATAAAGCATCATTGTCTCATAAGACAATGTTTAAAGAAGCACATGATGCTATTATGCATAATATATGCTGTGCATTTTGTAAAACCTCATGATAAACCCTAATCTTGTGTGTGGGTTATGTTTAGGTGATTTCGAAGATTTGGTTAACCTTTAGGTTTCATTCACATCCAAGAGTATACTCTAGGATGTTAAAAGTGAGTTCACAAAACATATTAGTAAAGCATAATGATAAAGGATGCTTGATAATATGTCATGTTTAAGTTGTTAAGACTTAAAGTAAATAGTATAAAGGTTTCATTTGAAGTGGCAAAGAGAATAACTTTTGAAGAAAAATATTACTTATACTAAGTTAAGCAAACTCTAAAAGTTATCAGGGTAATTCATTCTTTATTATTTGGTTATATTATTTTGAATTGTTATAACTTCCAAACTTATTTGTTGTTCCCTTTTATTAAGTTGTAAAGTATTATCATATTTAGAGGTAATACTTAATTGAAATTGATTAATTTAAGTGTTTAACTTCATTGCATAATATTAGTTAAGAATAATATATTAAGTGGCCAAATTGTATTAAGTACAAAATTTATTTTACTACTAAGGAATTTTTAAGTGACTTATCAAAATAGTACAACAATGGTCCCAAATGTTTTATATCCACTTTGGAGCATTTTAGATTTCTTAATGTTTGAATTCTTGGTGACATTTGTCTAATTTATTTATTTATTTATTTATTTTAAGTAGTTTTAAATGGTTTTTAAAAGATAATCAACACAATTTGAACTTAATAAACTGAAATGGATAATTTAATTTGAACTCATTTGTGATGACCAAATAAAATGAATTTATTTTGTATTTTAATTTTGGATGATTTTAAAATCATTTAGGTGATAATCTAGTGTATAAAAGTTATTTAAGAGAATATAATTTAGAAATAATATAAGCACTAAAAATAAAATAGACATTATTTTGGATTATATTTTCTTAGATTCTAAACTTATTTTTATTTGAGTTGGAAGTTTTTATTTATTTGTTTGATAAATGATTTGGATTGGTTTGTAATTCTTTGTATCTTTCAATTTTTGCAGGAATTTTATTTGGGCCTTTTTGCTTAAAAGGCCCACTGACTGGTGGGCCAGGGTGACAAGGTTGGGGTCGAACCAACCACTGGTTCGACCGAACCGGTCGAACCCCGCAGACCACCCTCATCCTCTCCTCCTCTCGATCCCCTTCCTCTCTCGCGATTTGGAATCGCCGGCGCCGTCGCCGCCCGATTCCGGCCGCCTCCGGCGGACTCCGCCACCGTCGCCACCCGCAATCGACGCACCCCGCTCTCCTCTTTCTCCCAGACCCCCTCTTTCCTCTGCGCGCGTCCATGGCTCGTTGCTCCCTCCGTGACCCTGAGCTAGGGTTTCGGCTTCCCGGTCGCGGCTGGCTCCGGCGAGTTCCCCGGTGCCTTCCCCGGGATGCCTGGCTCCGGCTGGACATGGTTGGAGCGACGCCGCCGTGCTCCCGTGTCCGCGGTGCGGTGCTGTGTGCGAGGAAAGACTTCCCCGAGTGGCACCATGGCGGCAGCGTGGGCACTGCCCCACCACGCCGTCGTGGTTGCGCTCGGGCGCGGGTGAGCACTTCATTTCTCTATTTTCCCCTCCCTCTCGCTCACCATTTGGAGCCGAGGCCGTGCCTTGTGCTACTGTCGCTCGTTTGGGCCTGAGGCCGTGCTCTTTGTTGTTGTTGCTCTCGTGAGTGATTATTGTATTTGGGTGTGCTAGGTTTCGCTCCTGTTGATTGTTCTGGGTGATTTGCAGTGAGGTGCTACGGTGGAATTGATAACCAAATGGTTATCTCTATTGATGTGGTTCAGAGATGTGCTTGTGACTATCTGAACCAGAATTCAGATGTTTAGCTGTTATGTGATTGGAACTGATTCCTAGGTTTAACTTAAGGAAAATGATGTGGTGTTGAGTGATTCCCTTGCTGCCTTTGATCTGATTAGTAACAGGCTTGTGTTTGTGGTGCTGATTCTTGAAAGAATTAGTGTCCAGCAGCCTTTTACTTGGTCCAGCTGCTGGTTGAGTTTATATTTGGCTGTATTGCTAAATCTGTTAGCAAAAGATGTATTTAAGTTGCTTCAGCTAGTGATGCTAAGGCTTGTTGAGAATCAGATTATATTTACTAGGATGGCTTCTTGATTTAATTCCAGTGGCTAATGATGGTGGTCTGAAGCCCTGATCTCATGCAATTACTTTTGCATGAAAAGATAGCTTCCAGTGGACTGTGATGTTGGTCTGAGGCCATTTTGGATTATAATCAGCTGCCTTGTGTTTGTGTTGTGGTGCTAACCTTCTGGGTTGGTGCCCAGCAAACCCTGTGCTAGACCTGGTTGCTGGTGATATGTGTTTGCAAACAACTCCTGAGTGCTTAAGGAAGATATTTTACTTATGTTGCCCCAGCCAAGGATGTTGATCTGAGGCTTTCCTTGCTTAATACCCAGGTTTGGTGCTGGCTTAAGAGTTATTTGTTGTCCCTTTGCCTATGATGCATAGGCTGAGGCTCTAATTGGTTAAGAACTGATGCTATGCTTTGGCTTGATTTAATTGTTGCCCACAGCCTATGATGCTCAGGCTGAGGCCTTTTTATTATCTGATAAGAACAGATACTTGTATTGTTGAATTTAAAAACCCAGTGATGAGTGTTGCACACCATTTGTGTGCACCTCTGAGGGTTTTCACAGATAACTCAACCACTTATGCATCTATAGATGTGCCTACTAGCTAGATGAGTTGAGAAGCAACCTCTGGCAGGTGTGGTGTGGTTCTGGGTTGCTGTAGAGGTCCTGGATCACTTGTGGTTGTGCAGATCTTGATCAGTTGATCCCTTCTCCTCCTGTAATCAGCCCTTCTCCTCCTTGTTCTAGCTCAGCCCTTCTCCTCCTTGTTCTAGCTCAGCCCTTCTCCTCCTGATGGCTGCTGGCCATCTTCTTGACTTGCTTTTGGCAAGGTTGGGATATGGTTTTGTGGTGATTGATGGATGGATGATCTGGTGGCTTAGATAAGATGAATTGGTGTGGATCAATGGTTGGGGTGGTGATGAACAGATAAGAGGTGATGTGTGCTGTGTTTGGGCTGAGGTGACCAAATGGTTGTGCCTCTCCTTTTGGGCTTCGGTAACAAGTTAAGTGCATTCCTGTGATGCTTCTGGTGTAGACACCTACTCCATGCAATGAGCTGCTTGTGAGCAGCTTTGGTACTTGCTCCCCTGGATATGTTCATAGAGTTGTACTCTCTTCGGCTCTCTCTGATATTATCCTGTTGTGTGGTTTATTTGGGGTGCCAAGTGGCTTTTCTTGATCCATCTCTTAATTGTGATGATTTAATTGATAAGAACAGATGCTAACCTTACTCGAGGTTAACCCAATGATGTGTTGAAACAGTGCATCACACTGTTAAAACTGAGGGTACTAATTTACCACTCCATATTTTATTTACTTCCTTTATCTATTATATGTGTATTGCCTTTGATTTGAATTTGGCAGGAAAGAAGATGAAAGATGATGAGATGAAGAAGCTCAAGATACAAGATGTAGATTCTTAGGACTTTTTATCAATTACTTGTAATTTGTAATTAAACTCAGCATTCATTTCCATATGTGTAAAGACAATGTATTCTTGTGATGTATTAATAAAGGAATTCTCTTGTATAATACAATATTTGTAATTTATTTATATGATGATTTAATTTGTGGGTTGCTCTTTTATCAAACAATTTCCTTTCATTTATATTGTTGTAATTCAAATTCAAATTATTTGAATATTTGAATTTTGCTCAAATTCTATCAAACAATAAAATACCCAAAGGTCATGCCAACGTTTATAACAATCACCTCATTTAATCTAACTCCTAACACAATGCGATGATAGAAACTCTGATCACTTCAGGGTTTTGAATTGCGAAAAATTTATTCAGGTTTTCAGATGCATGAATGCAAATGCACAAATTCTAAATCTACCCTCCGAGGTTTTCTAAACGCTGGGGCGTTACAGTCTTTCCCCCTAAACCAGAACTTCGTCCCGAAGTTATCATCCTTGGTGTACTATCCGGCCCTCCTCTGTATTCCAACTGGATGTTGTCTTATTCTCACAGTTGATTACTGTATCCAGGTCGGTCAACCAATCCATTCCTATGATGGTATCCATATCTTTCCTTGGTATCCCATATAGGTTGGCATAGTAGGTCTGCCCACAGATCATAATGGCCTGCTCCTTTTTCATCTGGATGACTGTAAGTATCCTTCCGGTTGACCTTACAGTGATGGGTGTTTCTAAAATCCTATGTCTAAACCCATTTCTAACTATAATTTATGGCGCCATGAAAGAAGTAGTGGTTCCGGTATCAAGTAATACCTTGTCGGGATGAGTTAGAACTTGGAGCGTACCTATGACAGCCTGGTCCGAACGATCCGCCTCTTCAAGAGTAGTGCAGTTGAGCTTCCCGTAGGGTCTGCCTCTCTTCCCGTTGTCATTCTTGCCGTAACTACCACCTCTAGGCGGTCCACTTCCTCCTGGGCGACTTCCTCCTGTTCCTGGCCTTCCTCCAGGGTTCAGCTTAGGACAATTTGGCTTGATGTGTCCCTCCTGACCACACTCATAGCAGATAACCATGGGAGTCCTGCAGTCATTCTGATAGTGCCCTCGCATACCGCATTTATGGCAAATAATGTTGCGTTTCAACTCCAGGCTCCTAGGGTTGGGTGTATTGCTTGCCATGATTGGGCGAGGTTTAAAAACCAACTTAGGTGTCGGTTTGCTGAATTGCACTCTCCTTGAAGTCGTCCTCCCAAGTGATGGCCGCATCCACCAACTCTTCAAAACTGGCTGCCTTGATTAGTCTGATCTGCATCTTCATGTACGGATGCAGTCCGCGCAGGAACCTCTTCTTCCGCTTCTCAGGTGTGTTGACATCATCTTCCGCATATCGAGATAGGATGTTGAACTCTCGGATATACTTCTGCACTGGCAGATTATTCTGCCTGAGGGTCTCGAACTCCCGGCGCTTCAGCTCCAACACACTATCAGGAATGTGTGCTTCACGGAACTTCCTCTGGAACTCCTCCCAGGTGAATAACTTGTCCACTGGATGGACATTTACGATACTTTCCCACCATGCTGCTGCCGGTCCCGATAATAGATGCACAGCATAACGCACCTTTTCCGGGTCGGAACATCCCACAGTTATCAGCTTCCTGGCAGTGTCACGGAGCCAGTCCTCCGCGTCCATTGGCTCTGTTGCAACAGCGAATGGTAAGGGTTTTGCCTCTTGAAAGTTCTTTAACGTAACTGCCCGAACTCCCTCGGGATCTCTTTCACCACCTGCCCATTGTAGTAGGGCCTCCATGAACTTGTTTTGGTTCTCCTGATCCCTCCTGCGGTTCTTATCCATCGTCAGCAGATATTGTGCGAACTGCTGCGGTGTCATCATGGGTGGTGGTTGTGGTAACCCTTCTCGTCCGGCTTCAGCTTCCTCTTTCTGTTTAGTCTCTCTCTCCATCCGGGCCCTCTCATCGTCCGTTATTTCTAACGCCATTTCCCCCACGTCCTGTACAAAAAGCGAAACTCATAATTACACCATGCAATGCTTTCTGAGCTCAACTCAATGCACAGTGCGTGTCACAGAAAAAACCAAATCCAAATAAAAACCAACGATATATTACACATACCAAACACATAGTTCTTACAATACCGTTCTACAGATCGATTCCAACCTCACCCGGTGTACTACACAGTTTTCCCCGGGTCTTGGGAGAACTTGCTCCCCTTATTAATACAACTCATACTCACACGCATACACATACTCATACTCAAGCTCATACTCACCGAAGTACTAATTAATGTACATAACTTAACCTTGCGTTCAGCCATCTCGCGTCAGGTCCATCACTCCTCGCGGTACCTGCCCGAAGTCCACCCGTGTTGACGTGGAGTCCGGCGCACCGCCTCTGGCATATAGGGCCTCCCTGATGGAACGTAGTCGGTATCGGAGGTATCAAGGAACAACCCTCCCATGCCGACGTAGCTCGCGGCGACCTCCACGACGTCTTGCTCCGCCTGGTAAGCATTCATCTGCTCATCATCATCAGAGGAGATATCTATAACCACTCGACTTGCCCCGCCCTTTGTAGTGGGTGGTGCTATCTCCACGACGCTGTCGTCGGTGTCATAGACAGGCACTGGATCTTGGCGTGTACCAGCAAACCAGTTGTACCTCCATCCGTCTGAGTTCTCTATCGGAGTCTCAGACTCAGAAACTCCAAATGGCGTAGGTGGCTCTGGCTCACTCGGCGGTAACACTGGGTAAAAGATCGGCTCTGGTGTAGGGGAATAGCAGAATGGCACATGTTGTGTTGGCTTCCTAGATGTGCCCTCCGCGGGTACCTTACTAGACTCCCCTATCTCTGTGGCTATCTTCTTCCCCTGTCTCTTCCTCCTCTGGGAATTCTCCAGATGAAGGGGATCGCATGCAGAAAACAAAAAAATTCCTAACATCGATAACCTTAAACTAGCCAGAATCTATACTATGCAGATATAGTAGTACGCAGGGGGTTCGGTATACACACCTCTTGTAGACCGAAAAGCGGGGATTACGCTCCCGCACAAGCGTTGCTGACGAAGACGCCGTAGCCGACCTCAAGGTCGCGGAGAACTTGGCGCGACGAAGAAGACGATGACGCGGCGATGTCGGTGAAACCGACGACGTCCTCGAGGCCGTGTGGAGGAAGCAGACCTCCAGCACCACTAGCGTGGCACCTCGCAGGGCGTTACACACATACGGTGAAGCCGACGAACTCCGGGCCCGATCCAGGGACGAGCAGCGGAAGACTGGGACCGGAAGACCAGCAGCGCGGCGGCGTGCGTATGGTGGAGAAACTTATCCTTGGCGCAACTCCAAACAAGGGAGTCACGGGATCCAAGGAGAGAGAGAGAGAGTTGGTTGTGTCTCCAAAGGCCAGGGGTACCCATCTATATATAGGAGGCCAGGGGGCTGCCCAACCTGCCAGGCTGGCGGTGTGGGACTAATCCCACACCCCAGCCGGCCAAGGCTGGTGCGCCGGTCCTAGTGGGCCCCATGTGGCCCACTAGGAGCTGGCCGAACCAGGCCCCTCCTCCTGGGGGGGACTCTCCCCCCCTCATGGGCCTCTTTGCCCAAAGAGGCCCATTTAGGGATTTTTGCCTTTAAAAATTCAGGAAAAATTAAAATAAAATATATTTAACTATTAATTACACTAATTAATATTAAATATATATTACATAATTTATTCCGGCTCCGAAAACTATTTCGTCGCTGCCCGATCTCCATCGGAACTTTCCCGGGACGTTCCCGGTCTCTCTTTTCCTATTTTTCTCTTCCGGTAAAATGTCGACTCCCCTTAAGTGTGATACCCTAGCGGTTCGATTATCTCACCAGACATGATCGAGACTCCTCTCCGATCAATGACTTATTCGTGGACCGAGGATACCCAGAATTAATCCCTGCGAGATAACGAATACTTTACCGTTCAAACCTAGACGTCTGAGTCTTAAACCTTTTGCCATGCGATACTTAGCGCGTACGAGACTCGTTCATAGATATCTCCATACCTAGCTTGATCTCGTTACCGACGCTGCTAACTTCTACTCGTCCATGATCTTATGTCCTGGTGACCTAGTCACACGCTTGCAAGCTCTTTCGACATAATCTCACCGAGTGGGCCCTAGAGTATCTATCCTGCTATGGGACTGGCAAATCCCGCTCTTGATCCCCCGTCTCAACATACTCCTTTCCGACACCCGAGAGGGACACCTTTATTGTCACACTATGTAAGATATGACGTTTGATGCAATCAAAGTGTCTTCCAGGAATAGCAATAAGAGTAGATCTCACGGTCGAAGGCGTAATGACTACGTCCTACAAATATTGGGTATGTCCATCACGTCATTCTCCCAATGACATGACTCCATTGTCAACTGACATAAATGTCACATGATCGGGAAACCTCGATCATCAATTGCCCAATGAACTAGTCAAGTAGAGGCTACTAGGGACCTGGTTGTTTATCTACCACACGTGTATTAATGTTTCCGCTTAATACAGTTATAGCATGGTATAAAAAATATAATGAACAATTGAGATATGACGAATAAACTATATTTATTAAGTGCCTCTAGGGCATATCTCCTTCAGTCTCCCACTTGCACTAGAGTAACACTTAATCTAGTTTACAACTTGGTAAAAGCTCAACACCCATAGCAACTTGGTGCATGCTTGCTTCGTGGAAGAGGAATACAGTCAACAGATCTCACACATTGAGATCTGTATGTGCTTTGCAACACTTCTATGTCAACCAGTTTGACATCATCCCGCATCTTACGATGACGGTGAAATATATCTTAGTCGATGGAGTGAGACTCAGTCCAATCACACTTGCTACTTCTGAAGTTGCCATATATTTCTATATCTATTATGTAGATTATGCGACAGTGCATTCATATGCGACTTCGCAAGCTAACCATGTCTTTCTTCAAAACAAAGGCCATCTCCTATATGAGATTTCTAGTCGTATGGGTCAGTGTCATAACTTGCATCATCGTAACCGCTTTACGGCAAGTTGTCTTACCACTCTTACCCTTTACCAGAAAACATATCTTCAGTTCTCACAGACACTGAAGAATATACTTAACGTTTGTTCATTGATCCACACAAGGATCACTCTAGAACCCGTTCTTCAACCAAGAACGTGGGTCACACCAAGTCGAGCTTTCAGTCTGATAGAATCTATGTCTGAGGCATAGAGGATGTCGAACATCATTTTCTTTCATCAGCTATCACTGAAGATGCCAAGATAAACTTAATATTATACCTAGTCATACAAGTAAGAACCATTTTCTTCGCTTGTTCTATTCTGAAACACTTCGGAATCTTAACTTAGGAAAATATTCCGACCTAATGTTATTAAGCCCCTTTTGATCTATACAATTATAGATCGAATGCCTAATACTCCTAACTTCATTCATAGAAAATTTAATCACTTAAATAATCCTTTATACTTTGCTAGAGGATCTGTATCATTCTCAATATGTCGTTACATAAAATTAGGAATGACACTTAGCTCCCACTTAAATACGCCATCCGTATATAAGACCAAGGAATTTCTTTTAGCTCCCACTCAAATATGCCATTCACATATAAGATCAAGAAAAGCTACTTAGCTCCCACTCACTTCTTTGCAAATGCAAGTTTCTTCAACTATTTTGGACAACTCCAAAATCCTTTGATCACAGCATCAAAGTGAAGATTCCAGCTCCGATATGCTTGCTTCAGCCCATGAATGGACAACTGAAGTTTGCATACATGTTTAGCATCCTCAGGATCACCAAACCATTTCATTGTACTAATTACAACTCTTTCTTAATGATACCATTAAGAAACATGGTTTCCTTATCCATCTATCAATTTCTCAATTTGAAATTGTAGTAATTGCTAAACGACCCCGAATAGATTTAGGCTTCGCCACTTGAGACCAAATCTCGTTGTGGTCAACTTTTGAATCTGTCGGAACTGTTTCACGACAAATCGATCCTTATCAGCGTCTATTCTTTCATAAAATTCCATATTCCATTAACAGCCTAGATGCCATCAAGAAGATCCCCCAAGTCATTACCTGGTAATCGTATATGAATTTTATCTCGGATCATATATGACTCATAGCCATTTCTCGGACTTAGGTCTACCATTTCTTCTTCGTAGTTCGTAGGTCTGTCATATTCCATTAATATGACCTTCATAACAAGATTATCGTACCACACAGTGTGGAACACAACCTCGTACGCCTACGTTCTTAGTATGAGCTCAGAGCATCATGATCTTTATCATCAGCTTCTTTCAAGTTGAGGAGCATGACACCGGAAACACTTTCCGTTGCGCCACTCTGATGTCTGGAGAGGAAGTTCATTAACTTCGTCTTGCTCTACTTCCTTTCCCACTAATACCCTTGGACAAGAAACTATTTCTTTTGCAAGGCATATTCCGGCAACGTTTTTGCCTATGTCGTGAGACATGTACCCAACTAATTCTTTAGGTACGGTACACTACAAAGATTTATCCATTTTAGGTTTGATCACATCAAAACACTAAATTGCTGAAACGACAATCCAGGCTAAAAGCCATGCCATCACTCATATGGTATTGTCTCCATGGATTTAAATGGTTTCCCTATTATCTAACGTGAATGTTATGTTTCTACCATATGACTCTAATGATCACAACAATTCGATAAGAGATTTATTTACCACACACTATCCGATAGGGTGCGATTACGACGTCCTAACATACCATGACACTATGGTATTCCATGCGACGTAATTTGTGGAACTCTTCTCACAAGTCTTCTAATGATATGCCAACATTATAACTCAAATCTTTATTTCCTCGATCTGTATCGCAGGAATTTGATTTTCTTGTTAATTTATTTTCCTACTTCATTCTGAGCTTGTTTGATCGAATCAAAATCTTCGGACCAACATTTCCTAAGTGGATATCCGTATATCTACTCGGAATATTCATGAAGTCTAGGAAACAAAGACTTCCACTATACGTTAAAGTACTTCATTGATTCACATACACCCACATGCATGATTCTCAACAAGTTATACTCAAACGTTCATTGAAGCTTACGAAATAAAGATCTCCACTACACGTTAATTACTTCATTGATCCACATACATCAAAATGCATGATTTATCAATAAGTTATATGCCCGCTTTCCGAAAACGGTGTCTTAGTTATCTTGCAAGTGTCAAAAGATCAAATCTAAGGACTTGTAGATCCATCCGTATGGAGCTTGTTCATTGACTATAACATAGACATGACTTAAACGGTAGTACCACACAAATGTGGTGTCTTTATTAAGTTTGTATCATTTGGCATTAATATTATGAATGTGGGAGCTTCTACCATCTAAATTCAAATCGGCTTATGATCATTACTTCATAAATATAGGACAACGATTTTGTCACTAACATATATGAACAATTGTCTTGCTAGAGAAGACACACTTATAACGATCATACTAACAGGCGATCATAAAAGAATTTATTCAAATGGTAGATCTAGAGGGAGAGTGCCTATGGCCATCACAACATTTTGTCTGCCATCATCAACACACATTGTCACCTCATCCTTCCAAGCTACTCAAGCAGTAAATCTGGTTTTCATAAAACATGACTAGTATCAAAAACTTAGTCACTACTGTGAGTACTTGCTTAGGTAAAACATTCATAACGTGTATATCATATATACACCATCATCATTGATGACTTCCCGACAATCTGTTTCATCTTCTTGATACTTCCAACGCAATCAAGAACCATGAAGGTGAACGATTCCCCTCGCATGACATAGTCTATGACAAAGCATTTGCACCTGGCAACGTCGTCTGTCATCCAGTGATTGAGCTGAGCAAGGCGTCTCAATGTCATCAAATATGACCAATGTCATCGAGTATGACCTGTGTCATCAATTATGACTGCCACGTGCTCCTTCAATGCGTGTATTCTCTTCCATCTTGGTTGAGAAGAAAAACAGTCAACATACTGTTAAACTTCATCAACCCAACTTTAGGTGTATCCCGAGTTTAGCGATCATCTCATATTTTCGCGATCTGACAACTCGTACCCACCGTCAATGCTCTATGGTAGAGGTCACAGCATACACTGGACTATGATGATATTATCCGCACAAAGACTTGATAATCCAAATTATCCTTTTGTTAGCGGAATCTCCGGGTTTATCTCCTAGCGGGTATTGTATCACAAAGAGCTAATGGTTTAAACAAGGAGTATCCTCAAGCTAAAGCATAAAACTATGAAGTTTGGACCCAACTTTTAAAGTTTCTCAATCGCAGGATTGCGCCTAATTTTTAAAGAAGGCTATTACACTGGTTAATATCTACAAAGGTTTTGCAAAACATAAAGACTTTGTTCATTATAAAATAGGGTTCAAGTTTTAATAAAATAAAACTACTAGAACTCCCACTCAAAACGAGTATCCCTCTCATCGTTTTAGTGATTACACGACCCTAATCCATTATGCAACCCCTCATCGTCAGAGCCGGCAACATAACTTCAAAGGTAGACATCGACATGTCAATCACAACAACTTTGTGACTCATGCTTAACCTTTCGGTCACCTTGTTCCGAGGCCATGTCTGTACATGCTAGGCTCGCCATAATAACCTTCAACGTAAACGCGCGTGCAACATGGCTTACACCCACTGTATGCGAACGACGATATGTCTGACACCCGATCGTCACGGCCTGCCTCATAACGTAGAACTTTCTTGGTGGTGCACGTCGAAGGGAGAACACAAATGGTATTTTGGAGGGATCATCTTATATTACTACCACCGTGTAACTAATATATACTATATATATATACACACAATATAAGATGCACACAAAACATCAATATGTAATGCGACGTGATATGGTCCTTGCGCCGATGGTCTCCTTCGCGCCCACAGTTTATAAACAATTTAATAAACCTACCTTGACCATATCACATAGCCCCTGCAAAATAAAGTTAGACGCCTCTACTTTATCTTTTGCATATTTTACGTGGCTTGGGGCTGTCGTAAATAGAACCGCTTCATACCTACGAACCTATGACCACAACAACGATCAAATAATTGCATATTTATTCATCCCTTTCGGGCCCTCCATTGAAAATGCAAAGCCAACTAAAGAGAGAGAGACAGACACCCGCCAGCCACATATACGGAACCAGCCGTATGTCAGTTGTGGAACCAGTCTCGCGTAAGCGTACGCGTAAGGTCGGTCCGGGCCGCTGAAGGAGATATGCCCTAGAGGCAATTAATAAAGTGATTTATTTATCATATCTCATTTGTTCATAATACGTTTTTGTGTCATGCTGTAACCGTATTAAGCGGAAACATTAATACGGGTGTGATGCGTAAACAACCAGGTCCCTAGTAGCCTCTACTAAGACTAGTTTCGTTGCGCGATCGATGATCGAGGTTTCCCGATCATAGGGCATGGCGCCGGTCGGCAATGGAAGTCATATCGTTGGAGAACGATGTGATGGACATACCCATATTTGTAGGACGTAGTCATTACGCCTTTGACCGTGAGACCAACTCTTATTGTTATTCCTGGAAGATACTTTGACTGCACCAAACGTCGTATCTTAATTAGTATGACAATAACGGTGATACTTTTGGGTATCGGAAAGGAGTAGTTGAGACGAGGGGTCAAGAGCGGGATTTGCCAGTCCGCATAGCAGGATAGATACTCTAGGGCCCACTCGGTGAGATCATGTCTAATGAGCTTGCAAGCATGTGACTAGGTCACGGAGACATGAATGAAGGGAATATGCCCTAGAGGCACTTAATAAAGATAGTTTATTGGTTATATCCCAATTGTTCATTATATGTTTTATACCATGCTATAACTGTATTAAGCGGAAACATTAATACACGTGTGGTAGATAAACAACCAGGTCCCTAGTTGCCTCTGCTAAGACTAGTTTCATTGCGCGATTGATGATCGAGGTTTCCCGATCATGAGACATGGCGTCTGTCGGCAATGGAGTCATATCGTTAGGTGGAACGATGTGATGGACTTACCCATAATTTGTAGGACGTAGTCATTACGCCTTTGACCGTGAGACCAACTCTTATTGTTATTCCTGGAAGATACTTTGATCGCACCAAACGTCATATCTTATAAAGTGTGACAATAACGGTGATACTTTTGGGTATCGGAAAGGGGTAGTTGAGACGAGGGGTCAAGAGCGGGATTTGTCAGTCCGTATAGCCGGATGGATACTCTAGGGCCCACTCGGTGAGATTATGTTAAATGAGTTTGCAAACATGTGACTAGGTCACCAGCTGACATAATATCATAGACGAGTAGAAGATAGTGTTGTCGGTAACGAGATCATGCTAGGTATGGAGATATCTATGAACGATGCTCGGACACACTAAGTATCGCTATGACAAAAGGTTTAAGACTAGACGTCCAGGTTTGATAGATGAAAGTCATTCGTTATATCACAGGGGTTAATTCATGGGGTCCAGGCCTACGAGTTAATCATTGATCGGAGAGGAGTCTCGATCGTGTCTGTTATTATATCGAACAGCTAGGGTAACACACTTAAGGGGTTTCGACAAGACAACCGGAAAGGAAAGAGATCACCGGGAACGTCCCGGGAATGGTCCGATGGAGATCGGGCAGCGACGAAATAGTTTTCGGAGCTAGAATAAATTATATATAATATGTTTGATATTAATTAGTGTAATTAATATTTAAATATGATTTTATATATTTATTTTCGAATTTTTAAAGGCTGATTTCCCTAAATGGGCCTTCTGGTGGAAAGAAGGCCCATGAGGGGGGGAAAGTCCCCCCAGGGCTTCGGATTGGATGGGGGCCGGCCTAGGTGGGCCAAATGGGGCCCACCTAGGGCCGGCGCACCAGCCTTGGCCGAACCAGGCATGTGGGATAGTCCCACATTGCCTGGCTGGCAAGGTTGGCTCCCCCCGGGAGCCTTTATATAGAGGGGCACCCCTGGCCTTTTAATTCATCCAATTAATTCTCTTTCTCTCCTCGATAACGTGATTCCCTTTGTCGGAGTTGCGCCGAGTTGAGAGGGGATCTCTCCACCATAGCCCGCTGCCGCGCTGCTGGTGTTCCGGTCCAAGTCTTCCGCTGCTCGTCCTGGACTGGAGCTTCGGAGGCCGTCGTCTCCACCGTATGTGTGTAACACCCTGCGAGGTGCTGCGCTAGCGGTACTCGGAGGCCTACTTCCTCCACCCGACCTCGAGGTCATCTTCATCCTCTTCGTCGCGCCGAGTTCTTCGCGACCTGGAGGTCGGCTACGTCGTCTTCGTCGTCAACGCTTGTGCGGGAGCGTAATCCCCGCTTTTCGGTCTCCGAGGGTATGTATTCCGATATCCGCCGTACTCCTATATCTGCATAGTATAGATCCTGGCTGTTTTAAGGATATCGTTGCTAGGAAAATTTTTGTTTTCTGCATGCGATCCCCTTCAGTGGTATCAGAGCCGATCTATCGTAGATATAGCTGTACGCTGTTAGAACCCGTGTTCTGCACGGGGGCACCGTTCCTGTTATTTGCTACCCTCTAGCGTGCACTTGTGATTCCAGCGGCATCGAGTTGATGAAGCGGCCCGGACCGACTTTACGCGTACGCTTACGCGAGACTGGTTCCACTACTGACATACGGGTTGTACCGTATCTGTGGCTGGCGGGTGTCAGTTTCTCTCTCTTTAGTTGGCTTTGCATTTTCAATGAAGGGCCCGAAAGGGATGCTTAAACATGCAATTATTGGATCGTTGTTGTGCTCATAAGGTTCGTAGGTATGAAGCGGTTCTATTTACGACAGCCCCAAGCCACGTAAAATATGCAAAAGATAAAGTAGAAGCGTCTAACTTTATTTTGCAGGGGCAATGTGATATGGTCAAGGTAGGTTTATTAAATTGTTTATGAACTGCGGGCGCCAAGAAGACCATGGCGCAATGGACTATATCACATCGCATTACATTTGATGTTTTGTGTGCATCTTATATTGTGTGATTATATATATTAGTATATATTAGTTACGCGGCGGTAGTTATATATAAGATGATCCCTTCATAATACCACTAGTGTTCTTCCTCCAACGAGCACCACCAAGAAAGTTCTACGTTATGAGGCAGGCCGTGACGATCGGGTGTCAGACATATCGTCGTTCGCATACAGTGGGTGTAAGCCATGTTGCACAAGCGTTACGTGGAGGTTATTGTGGCGAGCCTAGCATATGCAGATATGGCCTCGGAACACGGAGGCCGAAAGGTCGAGCATGAGTCACAGAGTTGTTGTGATTGACAATTGTCTACCCTTGAAGTTGTGTTGCCGGCTCTGACGATGAGGGGTTGTGCAATGGATGGGGGTCGTGTAATCGCTTAAACGACCAGGAGGGATGTTCGTTTGAGTGGGAGTTCGGATAGTTATTTTCTAAAATACTAGAACTCAAAATATAATGAACAAAGTCTGTTTTGCAAACCTTTGTAGATATTAACCATTGTAATAGCATCTTTTAAAATTAGGCGCATTCCTGCGATTGAGAAACTTAAAAGGTTGGGTCCAAACTTCATAGTTTTATACTTTAGCTTGAGGATACTCCTTGTTTAAACCGTTAGCTCTTTGTGATACAATACCCGCTAGGAGATAAACCCGGAGATTCCGCTAACAAAAGATAATTTGGATTATCAGGTTTTGTGCGGATGATATCATCATAGTCCAGTGTATGCTATGATCTCTGCCATAGAGAACCAACGGTGGGTACGAGTTATTAGATCGCGAACATATGAGATGGTCGCTAAACTCGGGGTACCCCTAAAGTTGGGTTGATAAAGTTTATCAGTACGTTGACTGATTGTCTTCTCAACCAAGATGGAAGAGAATACACACATTGAAGGAGCACGTGGCAGTCATACTTGATGACATATGGTCATACTTGATGAACATTGAGACGCCTCGCTCAGCTCGATCACTGGATGACAGACGTCGTTGCCAAGTGCAAATGCTATGTCATAGACTATATCATGCAAGGGGAATCGTTCACCTTCATGGTTCTTGATTACGTTGGAAGTATCAAGAAGATGAAACAGATCGCCGGAAGTCATCAATGATGATGGTGTATATATGATATACATGTTATGAATGTTTTAGCTAAGCAAGTACTCGCAGTAGTGACTAAGTTTTGATACTAGTCATGTTTTATGAAAACCAGGTTTACTGCTTGAGTGGCTTGAAAGGATGAGGCGACATTGCGTGTTGATAATGGCAGACAAATTGTTGTGATGGCCATAGACACTCTCCCTCTAGATCTACCATTTGAATAAATTCTTTATGATCGCCTGTTAGTATGATCGTTATAAGTGTGTCTCCTCTAGCGAGACAATTGTTCATATATATTAGTGACAAATTCGTTGTCCTATATTTATGAAGTAATGATCATATGCCGATTGGAATTTAGATGGTAGAAGCTCCCACATTCATAATATTAATGCCAAAGGATACAAACTTAATAAAGACACCACATATGTGTGGCACTACCGTTTAATTCATGTCAATGTTATAGTCAATGAATTAGCTCCATACCGGATGGATCTACAAGTCTTTAGATTTGATCTTTTGACACTTGCAAAATAACTAAGACACCGTTTTCGGAAAACGGGCATATAACTTATTGATAGTCATGCATATAGATGTATGTGGTTCAATGAAGTAATTGACGGGTAGTGGAGACCTTTATTTCGTGAACTTCGCTGAACGTTTTGAGTATGACTTGTTGAGAATCATGCATATGGGTGTATGTGAATCAATGAAGTACTTTAACGTAAAGTGGAAGTGTTTATTTCATAGACTTCATGAATATTCCAAGTAGATATATGAATATCCACTCAGGGAATGTTGGCCTGAAAATTTTGATTCGATCAAACAAGTTCAGAATGAAGTAGGAAATAAATTTAACAAGAAAATCTAATTCCCGCGATACAGATCGAGGAAATGAAGATTTGAGTTATAATGTTGGCACGTCATTGGAAGACTTGTGAGAAGAGTTCCACAAATTACGTCGCATGGAATACCATAGTGTTATGGTATGTTAGGACGTCGTAATCGCACCCTATCGGATAGTGTGTGGTAATTAAATCTCTTACCGAATTATTGTGATCATTAGAGTCGTATGGTAGAAACGTAACACTCACGTTAGATAATAGGGAAACCATTTAAATCCATGGAGACAATACCATATTAGTGATGGCATGGCTTTTAGCCTAGATTGTCGTTTCAGCAATTTAGTGTTTTGATGTGATCAAACCTAAAATGGATTAATCTTTGTAGTGTACCTAAAGAGTTAGTTGGGTACATGTCTCACGACATAGGCAAAATCGTTGCCGGGATATACCTTGTGAAAGAAATAGTTTCTTGTCCAAGGGTATAAGTGAGAAAGAAAGTAGAGCAAGACGAAGTTGATGAAACTTCCTCTCCAGACATCAGAGTACCGCAACCGAAAGTGTTTTCGTTGTCATGCTCCACAACTTGTAAGAAGTTGATGATAAAAGATCATGATGCTCTGAGCTCATACTAAGAACGTAGGCATACGAGGTTGTGTTCCACACTATGTGTTACGACAATCTTGTTATGAAGGTCATATTAATGGAATATGACAGACCTACGAACTACGAAGAAGAAATGGTAGACCTAAGTCCGAGAAATGGCTATGAGTCATATATGATCCGAAATAAAATCCATGTACGATTACCAGGTATTGACTTGGGAGATCTTCTTGATGGCATCTAGGATGTTAACAGAATATGGAATTTTATGAGAGAGTAGACACTGATAAGGATCGATTTGTCGTGAAACAGTTCCGACAGATTCAAAAGTTGACCACAACAAGATTTTGTCTCAAGTGGCGAAGCCTAAATCTATTCTGGGTCGTTTAGCAATTACTATAATTTCGAATGAGAAATTGATAGAAGGATAAGGAAACCATGTTTCTTAATAGTGTCATTAAGAAAGAGTTGTAATCAGTACAATAATGGTTTGATGATCCTAAGGATGCTAAACATGTATGCAAACTTCAGTTGTCCATCCATGGGCTGAAGCAAGCATATCGGAGCTGGAATCTTCACTTTGATAATGTGATCAAAGGATTTTGGAGTTGTCCAAAATAGTTGAAGAAACTTGCAAAGAAGTGAGTGGGAGCAAAGTAGCTTTTCTTGATCTTATATGCGGAAGGCATATTTGAGTGGGAGCTAGGTGTCATTCGTGATTTTGTATGTGACGACATATTGAATGACACACAATCCTCTAGTAGAGTGTAAAGGATTATTTAAGTGATTAAATTTTCTATGAAAGAAGTTAGGAGTATTAGGCATCCAATCTATAATTGTATAGATCGTAAGGGGCTTAATAACATTAGATCGGAATATTTCCTAAGTTAAGATTCTGAAGTGTTTCAGAATAGAACAAGCGAAGAAAATGGTTCTTACTTGTATGACTAGGTGAAATATTAAGTTTATCTTGGCATTTTCAGTGATAGCAAATGATGTTCGACATTCTCTATGTATCAGACATAGATGCTATCAGATTGAAATCTCGACTTAGTGTGACCCAAGTTCTTGGTTGAAGAACGGGTTCTAGAGTGATCCTTGTGTGGATCAATGAACAAACGTTAAGTATATTTTTCAGTGTCTGTGAGAACTGAAGATATGTTTTCTGGTAAAGGGAAAGAGTGAAAGACAACTTGCCGTAAAGCGGTTACGATGATGCAAGTTATTACACTGGCCCATACAACTAGAAATCTCATATAGGAGATGTCCTTTATTTTGAAGAAAGACATGGTTAGTTTGCGAAGTCGCATATGAATGCACTGTTGCATAATCTACATAGGTATAGAAATATATGGCAACTTCAGAAGTTGCAAGTGTGATTGGACTGAGCAGTTTTCCGAGCGTATATGGTCCCCTTAATAGATCTCTTAGACTTTTAAGGCCCATGCTACGCGAATGTTCGAGTCTCACTCCATCCACTAGGATATATTTCACCGTCATCGTAAGATACGGGATGATGTCAAACTAGGTGACATAAAAGTGTTGCAAAGCACATATAGGTCTCAATGTGTGAGATCTGTTGACGGTATTCCTCTTCCACGAGACAAGCATGCACCAAGATGCTATGGGTGTTGAGCTTTTACCAAGTTGTAAACTAGATTAAGTGTTACTCTAGTGCAAGTGGGAGACTGAAGGGAATAAGCCCTAGAGGCACTTAATAAAGATAGTTTATTGGTTATATTCCAATTGTTCATTATATGTTTTATACCATGCTATAACTGTATTAAGCGGAAACATTAATACACGTGTGGTAGATAAACAACCAGGTCCCTAGTTGCCTCTGCTAAGACTAGTTTCATTGCGCGATTGATGATCGAGGTTTCCCGATCATGAGACATGGCGTCTGTCGGCAATGGAGTCATATCGTTAGGTGGAACGATGTGATGGACTTACCCATAATTTGTAGGACGTAGTCATTACGCCTTTGACCGTGAGACCAACTCTTATTGTTATTCCTGGAAGATACTTTGATCGCACCAAACGTCATATCTTATAAAGTGTGACAATAACGGTGATACTTTTGGGTATCGGAAAGGGGTAGTTGAGACGAGGGGTCAAGAGCGGGATTTGTCAGTCCGTATAGCCGGATGGATACTCTAGGGCCCACTCGGTGAGATTATGTCAAATGAGTTTGCAAACATGTGACTAGGTCACCAGCTGACATAATATCATAGACGAGTAGAAGATAGTGTTGTCGGTAACGAGATCATGCTAGGTATGGAGATATCTATGAACGATGCTCGGACACACTAAGTATCGCTATGACAAAAGGTTTAAGACTAGACGTCCAGGTTTGATAGATGAAAGTCATTCGTTATATCACAGGGGTTAATTCATGGGGTCCAGGCCTACGAGTTAATCATTGATCGGAGAGGAGTCTCGATCGTGTCTGTTATTATATCGAACCGCTAGGGTAACACACTTAAGGGGTTTCGACAAGACAACCGGAAAGGAAAGAGATCACCGGGAACGTCCCGGGAATGGTCCGATGGAGATCGGGCAGCGACGAAATAGTTTTCGGAGCTAGAATAAATTATATATAATATGTTTGATATTAATTAGTGTAATTAATATTTAAATATGATTTTATATATTTATTTTCGAATTTTTAAAGGCTGATTTCCCTAAATGGGCCTTCTGGTGGAAAGAAGGCCCATGAGGGGGGGAAAGTCCCCCCAGGGCTTCGGATTGGATGGGGGCCGGCCTAGGTGGGCCAAATGGGGCCCACCTAGGGCCGGCGCACCAGCCTTGGCCGAACCAGGCATGTGGGATAGTCCCACATTGCCTGGCTGGCAAGGTTGGCTCCCCCCGGGAGCCTTTATATAGAGGGGCACCCCTGGCCTTTTAATTCATCAAATTAATTCTCTTTCTCTCCTCGATAACGTGATTCCCTTTGTCGGAGTTGCGCCGAGTTGAGAGGGGATCTCTCCACCATAGCCCGCTGCCGCGCTGCTGGTGTTCCGGTCCAAGTCTTCCGCTGCTCGTCCTGGACTGGAGCTTCGGAGGCCGTCGTCTCCACCGTATGTGTGTAACACCCTGCGAGGTGCTGCGCTAGCGGTACTCGGAGGCCTACTTCCTCCACCCGACCTCGAGGTCATCTTCATCGTCTTCGTCGCGCCGAGTTCTTCGCGACCTAGAGGTCGGCTACGTCGTCTTCGTCGTCAACGCTTGTGCGGGAGCGTAATCCCCGCTTTTCGGTCTACGAGGGTATGTATTCCGATATCCGCCGTACTCCTATATCTGCATAGTATATATCCTGGCTGTTTTAATGAAATCATAGACGAGTAGAAGATAGTGTTGTCGGTAACGAGGTCAAGCTAGATATGGAGATATCTATGAACGACGCTCGGACACGCTAAGTATCAATATGGCAAAAGGTTTAAGACTTTACGTTCAGGTTTGATAGATGAAAGTCATTCGTTATATCACAGGGATTAATTCATGGGGTCCAGGCCTACGAGTTAGTCGTTGATCGGAGAGGAGTCTCGATCATACCTGTTATTATATCGAACCGCTAGGGTAACACACTTAAGGGGTTTCGACAAGACAACCGGAAAGGAAAGAGATCACCGGGAACGTCCCGGGAGAGATCAGATGGAGATCGGGCAGCGACGAAATAGTTTTCGGAGCTAGAATAAATTATATATAATATGTTTGATATTAATTAGTGTAATTAATGTCTAAATATGATTTTATATATTTATTTTCGAATTTATTTAGGCTGATTTCCCTAAATGGGCCTTCTAGTGGAAAGAAGGCCCATAAGGGGGGGAAAGTCCCCCCCGGGCTTGGGAATTGGAGGGAGGCCGGCCTAGGTGGGCCACAAGGGCCCACCTAGGGCCGGTGCACCCCTTTGGCCGGCTGGGGCTGTGGGGTTTAGTCCCACACCCCCCAGCTGGCAAGTTGGCTCCCCCCTGGGAGCCTATATAAGAAGGGGCACCCCTGGCCTTTTAAATCAACCAATTAATTCCCCAATTCTCTCTCGATTTCGTGATTCCCTTTGTCGGAGTTGCGCCGAGTTGAGAGGGGGATCTCTTCCACCATAGCCCGCTGCCGCGCTGCTGGTGTTCCGGTCCAAGTCTTCCGCTGCTCGTCCTGGACTGGAGCTTCGGAGGCCGTCGTCTCCACCGTACGTGTGTAACGCCCTGCGAGGTGCTGCGCTAGCGGTGCTGGGAGGTCTGCTTCCTCTACACGACCTTGAGGTCGGCTTCGTCGGTCTTCATCGACAACGTTTGTGCGGGAACGTAATCCCCGCTTTCGGTCTACAAGGGTATGTATTCCGATCTCTGTTCGTACTACTATATCTGCATAGAATAAATCTTGGCATGTTTTAAGGATATCGTTGCTAGGAAAATTTTTGTTTTCTGCACACGATCCCCTTCAGTGGTATCAGAGCCGATCTATCGTAGATATAGCTATACGCTGTTAGAACCCGTGTTCTGCACGGGGGCACCGTTCCTGTTATTTGCTACCCTCTAGCGTGCACTTGTGATTCCAGCGGCATCGAGTTGATGAAGCGGCCCGGACCGACTTTACGCGTACGCTTACGCGAGACTGGTTCCACTACTGACATACGGCTTGTACCGTATCTGTGGCTGGCGGGTGTCTGTCTCTCTCTCTTTAGTTGGTCTTGCATTTTCAATGGAGGGCCCGAAAGGGATGCTTAAACATGCAATTATTGGATCGTTGTTGTGGTCATAAGGTTCGTAGGTATGAAGCGGTTCTATTTACGACAGCCCCAAGCCACGTAAAATATGCAAAAGATAAAGTAGAAGCGTCTAACTTTATTTTGCAGGGGCTATGTGATATGGTCAAGGTAGGTTTATTAAATTATTTATGAACTGCGGGCGCCAAGAAGACCATGGCGCAATGGACTATATCACATCGCATTACATTTGATGTCTTTGTGTGCATCTTATATTGTGTGATTGTATATATTAGTATATATTAGTTACGCGGCGGTAATTATATATAAGATGATCCCTTCAAAAATACCACTAGTGTTCTTCCTCCAACGAGCACCACCAAGAAAGTTCTACGTTATGAGGCAGGCCGTGACGATCGGGTGTCAGACATATCGTCGTTCGCATACAGTGGGTGTAAGCCATGTTGCACAAGCGTTACGTGGAGGTTATAGTGGCGAGCCTAGCATATGCAGATATGGCCTCGGAACACGGAGGCCGAAAGGTCGAGCATGAGTCACAGAGTTGTTGTGATGGACAATTGTCTACCCTTGAAGTTGTGCTGCCGGCTCTGACGATGAGGGGTGGTGCGATGGATAGGGGTCGTGTAATCGCTTAAACGACCAGGAGGGATGTTCGTTTGAGTGGGAGTTATGTTAGTTATTTTCTAAAAATACTATATCTCAAAATTATTATGAACAAAGTCTTATGTTGTTGCAAATTCCATTGTAGATGTCTCGCCCCTCGTTTAACCTAGGTCTGTTCCTTGAGAAAGAAAAGCTTAAGACCAATGGGTCAAACTTCATGGCCTGGTTCCGCAACCTGAGGATCCTCCTCACTCCCCATAGGGTGGCCTACGTCATTGAGGCCGCCATAGGTGACCCTCCCGCAGATGAAGCCTCTGAGGATGAGAAGAAGGTCTTCCAGACCAAATCGGAGGACTCCACCTTTGTCCAGAGTGGCATGCTCTTCGCCATGGAAGCCGACCTGCAGAAGCGCTTTGAGAAGATGAGCGCCTTTGAGATAATTTCTGATCTCAAGGCTGTCTTTGCGCCGCAGGCTAAGGCTGAAAGATATGAAGCTTCTGAGCTTTTCTTCTCGGCCAAGATGGAGGAGCATAGCAGTGTGAGCGAGCACGTGGTCAAGATGTCTGGCTACGTTCAACGCCTGAATGCTCTGGAATGCAAGATTCCCGATGAGCTGGCGATTGATAGGGTGCTGCAATCGTTGCCCCCTAGCTATAAAGGCTTCGTCATGAACTACAACATGCAGGGCATGGCTAAGTCCCTGGGTGAAGTGTTCGTGATGCTCAAGACTGCTGAGGTGGAGATCAAGAAGGAGCACACGCTGTTGATGGTCAACAAGACCGTCGATTTTAAGAAATCCGGTGGCAAGGGAAAGAAGAGCTGGAAGTCCAGGAGGGAGGGCAAACTGGTTGCCAAGCCCAAGACTAACAAATCTGGTCCCAGAGCTGGCGTGGAGTGCTTCTACTGCAAGGGAAAAGGTCACTGGAAGCGCAACTGCCCCAAGTACCTGGAGGATAGGAAAGCTGGCAAGATAGTCGACAAAGAGCAAGGTATATTTGATATACATGTTATAGATGTGTACCTTACATCCGCCCGTAGCAACACTTGGGTATTTGATACTGGTTCTGTTGCTCATATATGTAACTCTCAGGAGGAGTTACGGAATAAACGGTGGCTGGCTAAGGATGAGGTGACAATGCGCGTCGGCAACGGATCGAGAGTCGACGTGGTGGCTGTCGGCACGCTCCCTCTACATCTACCATCGGGATTAGTTTTGGTTTTAAATAAGTGTTATTTTGTACCATCGTTGAGTGTAAACATTATAAGTGGGTCTTGCCTGTTACAAGACGGTTATTCATTTAAATAAGTATCAAGCAGTTCTGCTATTTATATGAATGATATCTTTTGTGTTGATGCTCCCAAGAGTAATGGTTTATTCTTGTTGAATCTCGATCGTAGTACTCACATCCATAACATAGAAGCCAAACGGATTAAGTGTAGTGATGATACCGCCATGTATATGTGGCATTGCCGTCTTGGTCATATTGGTATAAAGCGCATGAAGAAACTCCACTCCGGTGGACTTTTGGACTCGTTGGATTTTGGATCCCTCGATACATGCGAACCATGCCTTATGGGCAAAATGACCAGGACACCGTTCAAAGGTTTCGTTGAACGGGCGTCGGATTTATTGGGGATCATACATACAGATGTGTGTGGACCAATGAGCGTATCGACACGCAATGGTTATCGTTACTTCGTCACCTTCACTGATGACTTGAGTAGATACGGTTATATCTATTTGATGAAACACAAGTCTGAAACTTTTGAAAAGTTCAAAGAATTTCAAAGTGAAGTTGAAAATCAACTTAACAAGAAAATCAAGCACCTCCGATCCGATCGTGGTGGCGAGTATTTGAGTTTTGAGTTTGGCACACATCTGAAGAGTAGTGGCATCGTACCCCAACTTACGCCTGCTGGAACACCGCAACGTAACGGCGTGTCCGAGCGACGTAATCGTACTCTACTGGATAGTGTCCGGTCTATGATGTCTCTTACCGATTTGCCCGTATCCTTCTGGGGTTATGCGTTAGAAACAGCCGCATTCATTTTAAATAGGGCTCCGTCCAAATCCGTTGAAACGACACCGTATGAATTATGGTATGGCAAGAAGCCTAAGTTATCGTTTCTGAAGGTTTGGGGTTGTGAGGCGTATGTTAAGAAACTACAGCCCGACAAACTCGAACCGAAGTCGGAGAAAGTCGTCTTTGTAGGATATCCGCGGGAAACCGTAGGATACACCTTCTACAACCAAGCTGAGGGCAAAACGTTTGTCGCGAAGACCGGTACCTTTCTAGAGAAGGAGTTTCTCGCGAAAGGAGTAAGTGGGAGGAAGGTAGACCTCGATGAGATCGTTGATCCTGAACTCGAGATTCCGAGTGGCGCAACGGAAGCTGTTCCGGAAACGTCCTCCACAGATGGAGTGGGAGAAACTGTCGAGGAAAGTATTCTACCTCGTAGGTCTGGTAGATCTCGTATCGCACCAGAATGGTATGGCAACATGGTTTGCACCGTCATGTTAATTGAACAAGACGAACCTACGAACTACAAGGAGGCAATGGCGAGTCTAGAGTCCGAGAAATGGCTAGAAGCCATGAAATCCGAAATAGGATCCATGTATGATAACAAAGTGTGGACTTTGATGGATATTCCCGAAGGGCGCAAGGCCGTCGAGAATAAATGGATCTTTAAGAACAAGACTGATGCTGATGGTAATGTGACCGTCTATAAAGCTCGGCTTGTCGCAAAAGGTTTCCGACAAGTTCATGGGATTGACTACGATGAAACTTTTTCACCGGTAGCGATGCTGAAGTCTATTCGGATTTTGTTAGCAGTTGCTGCCTATTACGATTATGAAATATGGCAGATGGATGTCAAAACAGCCTTCCTAAATGGAAACATTGAGGAAGAGTTGTACATGGTACAACCGGAAGGTTTTGTCGATCCAGAAAATGCTGGCAAGGTATGCAAGCTTCAGCGCTCCATTTATGGATTGAAGCAAGCATCTCGGAGCTGGAATCTCGATTTGATGAGGTAATCAAAGGTTTTGGATTTGTCCAAAATTTGGAAGATACCTGCATTTACAAGAAAATGAGTGGGAGCTCGGTTGTGTTCTTAGCACTATATGTAGATGACATATTGCTGATTGGAAATGATGTGGAACTTCTGAATAGCGTGAAGGATTATTTAAACAGTAAGTTTTCCATGAAGGACTTAGGAGAAGCTGCATACGTCTTAGGCATCAAAATCTATCGTGATAGATCAAGACGTCTATTAGCGTTGAGTCAGAGTACTTATCTTGATAAAATACTGAAGCGTTTCGGTATGGAGAAGGCAAAGAAGGGTTCTCTGCCGGTTATCAAGAATAAAACATTGCGAAAGGCACAGTGTCCGGTAACGGAACAGGATAAGGCTGATATGACTAAACATCCTTATGCTTCAGCCATAGGATCGATTATGTATGCAATGTTAAGTACTAGACCTGATGTGGCATTAGCTCTAAGTTTGACAAGCCGTTTCCAGAGTAATCCTGGAATGGCGCATTGGATTGCTGTTAAGAGCATTCTTAAGTATCTCAATAAGACAAAGGAAATGTTCCTTGTCTATGGTGGCTGCGATGAAGAACTTGGCGTAACAGGTTACGTGGATGCAAGTTTCTGCTCAGACCCCGATGACTCTAAGTCACAGACAGGTTATGTGTTCAAGGTGAATGGGGGCGCCGTGTGCTGGAGAAGTGGGAAGCAACCCATCGTCGCGCAGTCTACAATGGAGTCGGAGTACATTGCTGCTTGCGAAGCCGCGAATGAAGCTGTGTGGCTGAGGAAGTTCATCATTGAACTTGGAGTGTTCCCGAGCGTGCAAGACCCCGTGGTCCACTTCTGCGACAATACGGGTGCCATTGCTAACGCCAAGGAGCCAAGGTCTCACTCCACCGCCAAACACATTCTCCGACGCTTCCATGTGATACGACAGTACGTACAAGGAGGCGATGTGAAGATTTGCAAAGTGCATACGGATCTGAATGTGGCAGATCCTCTGACAAAACCTCTCCTGCTTGACAAGCACGTGAAACACCAAGATGCTATGGGTGTCCGTCTTTTACCAAGTTGTAATCTAGATTAATTTGTACTCTAGTGCAAGTGGGAGACTGAAGGAGATATGCCCTAGAGGCAATTAATAAAGTGATTTATTTATCATATCTCATTTGTTCATAATACGTTTTTGTGTCATGCTGTAACCGTATTAAGCAGAAACATTAATACGGGTGTGATGCGTAAACAACCAGGTCCCTAGTAGCCTCTACTAAGACTAGTTTCGTTGCGCGATCGATGATCGAGGTTTCCCGATCATAGGGCATGGCGCCGGTCGGAAATGGAAGTCATATCGTTGGAGAACGATGTGATGGACATACCCATATTTGTAGGACGTAGTCATTACGCCTTTGACCGTGAGACCAACTCTTATTGTTATTCCTGGAAGATACTTTGATTGCACCAAACGTCGTATCTTAATTAGTACGACAATAACGGTGATACTTTTGGGTATCGAAAAGGAGTAGTTGAGACGAGGGGTCAAGAGCGGGATTTGCCAGTCCGCATAGCAGGATAGATACTCTAGGGCCCACTCGGTGAGATCATGTCTAATGAGCTTGCAAGCATGTGACTAGGTCACGGAGACATGAAATCATAGACGAGTAGAAGATAGTGTTGTCGGTAACGAGGTCAAGCTAGATATGGAGATATCTATGAACGACGCTCGGACACGCTAAGTATCGCTATGGCAAAAGGTTTAAGACTTTACGTTCAGGTTTGATAGATGAAAGTCATTCGTTATATCACAGGGATTAATTCATGGGGTCCAGGCCTACGAGTTAGTCGTTGATCGGAGAGGAGTCTCGATCATACCTGTTATTATATCGAACCGCTAGGGTAACACACTTAAGGGGTTTCGACAAGACAACCGGAAAGGAAAGAGATCACCGGGAACGTCCCGGGAGAGATCCGATGGAGATCGGGCAGCGACGAAATAGTTTTCGGAGCTAGAATAAATTATATATAATATGTTTGATATTAATTAGTGTAATTAATGTCTAAATATGATTTTATATATTTATTTTCGAATTTATTTAGGCTGATTTCCCTAAATGGGCCTTCTAGTGGAAAGAAGGCCCATAAGGGGGGGAAAGTCCCCCCCGGGCTTGGGAATTGGAGGGAGGCCGGCCTAGGTGGGCCACAAGGGCCCACCTAGGGCCGGTGCACCCCTTTGGCCGGCTGGGGCTGTGGGGTTTAGTCCCACACCCCCCAGCTGGCAAGTTGGCTCCCCCCTGGGAGCCTATATAAGAAGGGGCACCCCTGGCCTTTTAAATCAACCAATTAATTCCCCAATTCTCTCTCGATTTCGTGATTCCCTTTGTCGGAGTTGCGCCGAGTTGAGAGGGGGATCTCTTCCACCATAGCCCGCTGCCGCGCTGCTGGTGTTCCGGTCCAAGTCTTCCGCTGCTCGTCCTGGACTGGAGCTTCGGAGGCCGTCGTCTCCACCGTACGTGTGTAACGCCCTGCGAGGTGCTGCGCTAGCGGTGCTGGGAGGTCTGCTTCCTCTACACGACCTTGAGGTCGGCTTCGTCGGTCTTCATCGACAACGTTTGTGCGGGAACGTAATCCCCGCTTTCGGTCTACAAGGGTATGTATTCCGATCTCCGTTCGTACTACTATATCTGCATAGAATAGATCTTGGCATGTTTTAAGGATATCGTTGCAAGGAAAATTTTTGTTTTCTGCACACGATCCCCTTCAGCCGCTTCATCAACTCGATGCTGCCGGCAGTGCAAGTGCACGCGAGAGGGTAGCAAATAATAAGAACGTTGTCCCCGTGATAAACACGGGTGCAGCTAGCGCACAGCTATATCTACGCATAGATCGGCTCTGATACCACTGAAGGGGATCGCATGCAGAAAACAAAAAAATTCCTAACATCGATAACCTTAAACTAGCCAGAATCTATACTATGCAGATATAGTAGTACGCAGGGGGTTCGGTATACACACCTCTTGTAGACCGAAAAGCGGGGATTACGCTCCCGCACAAGCGTTGCTGACGAAGACGCCGTAGCCGACCTCAAGGTCGCGGAGAACTTGGCGCGACGAAGAAGACGATGACGCGGCGATGTCGGTGAAACCGACGACGACCTCGAGGCCGTGTGGAGGAAGCAGACCTCCAGCACCACTAGCGTGGCACCTCGCAGGGCGTTACACACATACGGTGAAGCCGACGAACTCCGGGCCCGATCCAGGGACGAGCAGCGGAAGACTGGGACCGGAAGACCAGCAGCGCGGCGGCGTGCGTATGGTGGAGAAACTTATCCTTGGCGCAACTCCAAACAAGGGAGTCACGGGATCCAAGGAGAGAGAGAGAGAATTGGTTGTGTCTCCAAAGGCCAGGGGTACCCATCTATATATAGGAGGCCAGGGGGCTGCCCAACCTGCCAGGCTGGCGGTGTGGGACTAATCCCACACCCCAGCCGGCCAAGGCTGGTGCACCGGCCCTAGTGGGCCCCATGTGGCCCACTAGGAGCTGGCCGAACCAGGCCCCTCCTCCTGGGGGGGACTCTCCCCCCCCTCATGGGCCTCTTTGCCCAAAGAGGCCCATTTAGGGATTTTTGCCTTTAAAAATTCAGGAAAAATTAAAATAAAATATATTTAACTATTAATTACACTAATTAATATTAAATATATATTACATAATTTATTCCGGCTCCGAAAACTATTTCGTCGCTGCCCGATCTCCATCGGAACTTTCCCGGGACGTTCCCGGTCTCTCTTTTCCTATTTTTCTCTTCCGGTAAAATGTCGACTCCCCTTAAGTGTGATACCCTAGCGGTTCGATTATCTCACCAGACATGATTGAGACTCCTCTCCGATCAATGACTAATTCGTGGACCGCGGATACCCAGAATTAATCCCTGCGAGATAACGAATACTTTACCGTTCGAACCTAGACGTCTGAGTCTTAAACCTTTTGCCATGCGATACTTAGCGCGTCCGAGACTCGTTCATAGATATCTCCATACCTAGCTTGATCTCGTTACCGACGCTGCTAACTTCTACTCGTCCATGATCTTATGTCCTGGTGACCTAGTCACACGCTTGCAAGCTCTTTCGACTTCATAGATATCTCCATACCTAGCTTGATCTCGTTACCGACGCTGCTAACTTCTACTCGTCCATGATCTTATGTCCTGGTGACCTAGTCACACGCTTGCAAGCTCTTTCGACATAATCTCACCGAGTGGGCCCTAGAGTATCTATCCTGCTATGGGACTGGCAAATCCCGCTCTTGATCCCCCGTCTCAACATACTCCTTTCCGACACCCGAGAGGGACACCTTTATTGTCACACTATGTAAGATATGACGTTTGATGCAATCAAAGTGTCTTCCAGGAATAGCAATAAGAGTAGATCTCACGGTCGAAGGCGTAATGACTACGTCCTACAAATATTGGGTATGTCCATCACGTCATTCTCCCAATGACATGACTCCATTGTCAACTGACATAAATGTCACATGATCGGGAAACCTCGATCATCAATTGCCCAATGAACTAGTCAAGTAGAGGCTACTAGGGACCTGGTTGTTTATCTACCACACGTGTATTAATGTTTCCGCTTAATACAGTTATAGCATGGTATAAAACATATAATGAACAATTGAGATATGACGAATAAACTATATTTATTAAGTGCCTCTAGGGCATATCTCCTTCACCAGATCCTCCAACATCACATCCTTGTCCTCTACCATGACTCGGTGGGTGTTGTACATAGAACCCACCACCTGTCTATACCTGTCTAATAACCTAGATGCTAGACTAGGCTTAATTTTAACTAAGACTGTGTGGTTTATCATCTTCTCGGTGGAAAGTGCATAATGTGGCAGTGCCATGAAGCTCGTGCCCTCCAACTCTCCTGCCTTGTTCTCCCGAATAGTAGCAACTGCCTCCAAGACAGCCTCATGGTAAGCTGCGGTGACACTAAGCCCCTCACCTCTAGATGGAATAGGACATGGTGACAGTTCCTTGGGTATTATCACTAATACCCGATACTTCACTAACATCTCACCCTCCTTAAACGTGTAGGTGTGGACGGGAATGTCGATGGGATATCCAAAGGCCCTAAGTAGTGACCTTAACTGCTTCGTAAGTGTCCCCTGAAAGTCCTCCAGCGTGTCATGCTGAACCCACGTCGACTTCTCGGAACCCATCGGCGTCGTGATAACTGTACATAGAATTTACAATCAGTACTAGCGCATCATAATAAAGAATCATCACACCAAAAACATGACAACATTATTCTCAAGTGAATATTTATCATATTTCTAGGGAACTCTTTACCGTTTCCCGTTACCCCTACAGGTTCTATCCCATTACTAGGTTTCCAACCTAAGGTCAAAGCAATTGCTCTGATACCAGCTGGGATGACCCGCCGTGCTACCGCATGATTGCAGCACGCAGGGCATCGATGTAAGATTCACGAAGCACCGCTCCGCAAATGTCACACCATCAGAATGGCACAACAGAAACAATGCATGGGTCCAACGGTCATACACTCATTATTACAAGCCACAAATGTACAAACTCGGAAAGATCCTCTTCGGTCCATCGAGGATCCGCACTACTAGGTTCCAGTCGCAAACTTATAAGTTTACAAAACAACGGTATTATCAAACTTAACATTCTGAGCTCAGCAACTTATTTAGTAAAGTTCTAGGTTGCTCGGCTCGCTAGCTACACCCTGTCCTGCTCTAGTACTCCTCTGCCTCCTCCTCGTCGCCGCCGTAGGTGATGATGTAGTCCACGCCTTCGATTCCTCCTGTCAAGTCCGGCTCGTCGTACACCAGGTTGCACTGGTCATAGTTGTCGAGTCCGCCTTCCTCTTCTGTTGCCTCAAAGTCTAAGAAAGGGGTTTTAAGGCAAGGGTGAGTAACAGCGTTACCCAGCAAGTTCGAATAGATAAGGTGGGAAGTTTGATGCACTAACTACAGCCACAGACAATGGATTCTCTTAGGCTAATGCAAGTTTTCGTAAACATTTCTTGAAAAGATTGCTTTTATTATGAAGAACTATGTCCGCCAGGAGTCACAGGTGCTAGGGCTTTGAGGAGCCTCCTTTCCTGCTGCGTTCGTCGTTCCATCCTGGAACGTGGAGTAACATGTCACATTTATACACTCTGCAGAGGTGCGCTGCTTTACCCATAAGAGATCCACGCCTTGTTGCACAGCCAGGCGTACCTTCCTGTCCACACTTCTTTTGTGTGGGGCCCGGTCGGTGATCCAAGCCAATCACCGTGCCTTTCCACCATCCCCGCACACCCCCATTACTTCAGTTGCAGGTGATGGGAAAATCCAACTTTCAGCCTGCTGACCATTTGAAGCCCATCTCAAACTGGTCCTGAAGCCAACCTTCATAGATACTAGACATCCGACCGTTGTGATTCACAGGATAGACATCTCCCGGTAATACGGCTTTATCCTGGAACTGCGAACTCGCAACGTCTAACAAGCCAACCGATAGACATCTCCCGGTAATACGGCTTTACTGGTGACTTGTACGCACTTCCGGCCCAGAATAGTATCCGTTGGTGTACGAGAGGAAAAGGACACAGTTGACTTCTCCGTCCCATTCCAAATCTTATGGTTGCGCGTTATATACGGCGCAAGAATCACGGACGACATTTGTTATTAGTTCCTAGGGTTATTACTCTCCTTATGTAGTGGAACCTCCACCAACCACAGTCTTACCATGGTCCCACTGCCCACCATAATAGGTTAATCAGCCACCCTGGGCTGGTAACCAAACAGTCATAATTATTATGAAAATAAGGTTTTGATTTTCAATGCAAAAGTGATAACATATAGCATTTGGCAAATACTTTGCTACAAAATATTCCAACGGACATGAGCAAGTGATGAACTTGCCTGGTGACTGAGAGGTGTTGTAATTGAAAGCTCCGAACTGACCCGGGACCTCGGGTTCTGAAATAAAGCATCATTGTCTCATAAGACAATGTTTAAAGAAGCACATGATGCTATTATGCATAATATATGATGTACATTTTGTAAAACCTCATGATAAACCCTAATCTTGTGTGTGGATTATGTTTAGGTGATTTCAAAGATTTGGTTAACCTTTAGGTTTCATTCACATCCAAGAGTATACTCTAGGATATTAAAAGTGAGTTCACAAAACATATTAGTAAAGCATAATGATAAAGGATGCTTGATAATATGTCATGTTTAAGTTGTTAAGACTTAAAGTAAATAGTATAAAGGTTTCATTTGAAGTGGCAAAGAGAATAACTTTTGAAGAAAAATATTACTTATACTAAGTTAAGCAAACTCTAAAAGTTATCAGGGTAATTCATTCTTTATTATTTGGTTATATTATTTTGATTTGTTATAACTTCCAAACTTATTTGTTGTTCCCTTTTATTAAGTTGTAAAGTATTATCATATTTAGAGGTAATACTTAATTGAAATTGATTAATTTAAGTGTTTAACTTCATTGCATAATATTAGTTAAGAATAATATATTAAGTGGCCAAATTGTATTAAGTACAAAATTTATTTTACTACTAAGGAATTTTTAAGTGACTTATCAAAATAGTACAACAATGGTCCCAAATGTTTTATATCCACTTTGGAGCATTTTAGATTTCTTAATGTTTGAATTCTTGGTGACATTTGTCTAATTTATTTATTTATTTATTTTAAGTAGTTTTAAATGGTTTTTAAAAGATAATCAACACAATTTGAACTTAATAAACTGAAATGGATAATTTAATTTGAACTCATTTGTGATGACCAAATAAAATGAATTTATTTTGTATTTTAATTTTGGATGATTTTAAAATCATTTAGGTGATAATCTAGTGTATAAAAGTTATTTAAGAGAATATAATTTAGAAATAATATAAGCACTAAAAATAAAATAGACATTATTTTGGATTACATTTTCTTAGATTCTAAACTTATTTTTATTTGAGTTGGAAGTTTTTATTTATTTGTTTGATAAATGATTTGGATTGGTTTGTAATTCTTTGTATCTTTCAATTTTTGCAGGAATTTTATTTGGGCCTTTTTGCTTAAAAGGCCCACTGACTGGTGGGCCAGGGTGACAAGGTTGGGGTCGAACCAACCACTGGTTCGACCGGCTCGCTGCTCCCTCCGTGACCCTGAGCTAGGGTTTTGGCTTCCCGGTCGCGGCTGGCTCCGGCGAGTTCCCCGGTGCCTTCCCCGGGATGCCTGGCTCCGGCTGGACATGGTTGGAGCGACGCCGCCGTGCTCCCGTGTCCGCGGTGCGGTGCTGTGTGCGGGGAAAGACTTCCCCGAGTGGCGCCATGGCGGCAGCGTGGGCACTGCCCCACCACGCCGTCGTGGTTGCGCTCGGGCGCGGGTGAGCACTTCATTTCTCTATTTTCCCCTCCCTCTCGCTCACCATTTGGGCCCGAGGCCGTGCCTTGTGCTACTGTCGCTCGTTTGGGCCTGAGGCCGTGCTCTTTGTTGTTGTTGCTCTCGTGAGTGATTATTGTATTTGCGTGTGCTAGGTTTCGCTCCTGTTGATTGTTCTGGGTGATTTGCAGTGAGGTGCTACGGTGGAATTGATAACCAAATGGTTATCTCTGTTGATGTGCTAGTGGATGCTTCTCTGAACCTTTGGTTCAGAGATGTGCTTGTGACTATCTGAACCAGAATTCAGATGTTTAGCTGTTATGTGATTGGAACTGATTCCTAGGTTTAACTTAAGGAAAATGATGTGGTGTTGAGTGATTCCCTTGCTGCCTTTGATCTGATTAGTAACAGGCTTGTGTTTGTGGTGCTGATTCTTGAAAGAATTAGTGCCCAGCAGCCTTTTACTTGGTCCAGCTGCTGGTTGAGTTTATATTTGGCTGTATTGCTAAATCTGTTAGCAAAAGATGTATTTAAGTTGCTTCAGCTAGTGATGCTAAGGCTTGTTGAGAATCAGATTATATTTACTAGGATGGCTTCTTGATTTAATTCCAGTGGCTAATGATGGTGGTCTGAAGCCCTGATCTCATGCAATTACTTTTGCATGAAAAGATAGCTTCCAGTGGACTGTGATGTTGGTCTGAGGCCATTTTGGATTATAATCAGCTGCCTTGTGTTTGTGTTGTGGTGCTAACCTTCTGGGTTGGTGCCCAGCAAACCCTGTGCTAGACCTGGTTGCTGGTGATATGTGTTTGCAAACAACTCGTGAGTGCTTAAGGAAGATATTTTACTTATGTTGCCCCAGCCAAGGATGTTGGTCTGAGGCTTTTCTTGCTTAATACCCAGGTTTGGTGCTGGCTTAAGAGTTATTTGTTGTCCCTTTGCCTATGATGCATAGGCTGAGGCTCTAATTGGTTAAGAACTGATGCTATGCTTTGGCTTGATTTAATTGTTGCCCACAGCCTATGATGCTCAGGCTGAGGCCTTTTTATTATCTGATAAGAACAGATACTTGTATTGTTGAATTTAAAAACCCAGTGATGAGTGTTGCACACCATTTGTGTGCACCTCTGAGGGTTTTCACAGATAACTCAACCACTTATGCATCTATAGATGTGCCTACTAGCTAGATGAGTTGAGAAGCAACCTCTGGCAGGTGTGGTGTGGTTCTGGGTTGCTGTAGAGGTCCTGGATCACTTGTGGTTGTGCAGATCTTGATCAGTTGATCCCTTCTCCTCCTGTAATCAGCCCTTCTCCTCCTTGTTCTAGCTCAGCCCTTCTCCTCCTTGTTCTAGCTCAGCCCTTCTCCTCCTGATGGCTGCTGGCCATCTTCTTGACTTGCTTTTGGCAAGGTTGGGATATGGTTTTGTGGTGATTGATGGATGGATGATCTGGTGGCTTAGATAAGATGAATTGGTGTGGATCAATGGGTTGGGGTGGTGATGAACAGATAAGAGGTGATGTGTGCTGTGTTTGGGCTGAGGTGACCAAATGGTTGTGCCTCTCCTTTTGGGCTTCGGTAGCAAGTTAAGTGCATTCCTGTGATGCTTCTGGTGTAGACACCTACTCCATGCAATGAGCTGCTTGTGAGCAGCTTTGGTACTTGCTCCCCTGGATATGTTCATAGAGTTGTACTCTCTTCGGCTCTCTCTGATATTATCTTGTTGTGTGGTTTATTTGGGGTGCCAAGTGGCTTTTCTTGATCCATCTCTTAATTGTGATGATTTAATTGATAAGAACAGATGCTAACCTTACTCGAGGTTAACCCAATGATGTGTTGAAACAGTGCATCACACTGTTGAAACTGAGGATACTAATTTACCACTCCATATTTTATTTACTTCCTTTATCTATTATATGTGTATTGCCTTTGATTTGAATTTGGCAGGAAAGAAGATGAAAGATGATGAGATGAAGAAGCTCAAGATACAAGATGTAGATTCTTAGGACTTTTTATCAATTACTTGTAATTTGTAATTAAACTCAGCATTCATTTCCATATGTGTAAAGACAATGTATTCTTGTGATGTATCAATAAAGGAATTCTTTTGTATAATACAATATTTGTAATTTATTTATATGATGATTTCATTTGTGGGTTGCTCTTTTATCAAACAATTTCCTTTCATTTATATTGTTGTAATTCAAATTTAAATTATTTGAATATTTGAATTTTGCTCAAATTCTATCAAACAATAAAATACCCAAAGGTCATGCCAAAGTTTATAACAATCACCTCATTTAATCTAACTCCTAACACAATGCGATGATAGAAACTCTGATCACTTCAGGGTTTTGAATTGCGAAAAATTTATTCAGGTTTTCGGATGCATGAATGCAAATGCACAAATTCTAAATCTACCCTCCGAGGTTTCCTAAACGCTGGGGCGTTACAGGCGGCGACTCGCCCACGGAGGCCCCCACGCTGTCTCCCGGTGGCAGCGGCTCAACGACGCCTGGGTCTGGGTCGGGGCCACGAGCGTTGCCGAAAACGCCGCCGCGCGGGAAGACCAGCGGCGCGGCGGTTATCGGTGGCTATCATGCTGCCGTTGCCGTCGCTCTAGGCGTGGCCACGCTGGCTTTGGAATGAGACCGTCGCTGCATTTGCATCGCATGCACTGTGTTTTTGGTTGACCCCATAGCAAAATATTGTTGTTGTTTTTTTAAATTTTCCACATATATAAACCAACAAAGAGTATACGATTATATCGATTATAAAAACAAAACTAAAAGAGACGAGCAAATCTATGAGATGTTCAACCCATTTCTTTCTCCGTCACACAATCTTGTACTTTTCTGAATAAACCGCAGAAAAACGCAGAAAACACCAAACCACGGACCCGATGATTCTCCACTTTTAATTTTGAGCCGCAATGCCAAGCCTTTGTGCATGTACGCAGCCATTAAATTAATCAACCAACATCGACAAGAGCACCACCACTGATATTTCAGGGACAGATAACCGAGCCACTTTGTCGATGACGTTGGGAGCCGAGAGAACGAATCACATTGCCGAAACCATGAGAAACAATCCAAGATTGATCTGGCGAAACAAGATCTGAAGAACCATACTTAGACAAACTTAATCTTTCAAAGCCACCATTGACGTCGAGAAGGAGATCTCGCCGACGACCGAAGCGCGGAAGATCACTTATTGCAGACGATGCCATCTCCATTGACGAAAAAGACAACAACCAAAACAAAACTCTATCATTAAGGACCCTTGTATAGTGCCCTGCGCAGGTCCGAGGTCCCCACCCCTCCTAGTGCCAGAGCGGCACCAAGAGGAGGTGAGGACCCGTTAATTTTTAGACGAAGGCGACGATGAAGTTGCAGATGGCGTCGACGTCGACGGCTCCAGCAAAATATTGTTGTTAGTCAGCTAGCTAGTGTGTTTTCCCTATTTGTTGTTCTGTTTCTGTTTGTTATTATTGGCTGGTACGGTCTATTCATAAAGTTATTCGCTGGTAGGGTAAGTCCATAGATCAGTATGTTGTTTTAATTAGTCCTAGATGATTTCAAGTTCATTCGATTTATTGGTTGAACCTTCTTTTTTTTAATTTTAAACCTCATATATTAGGTCAGCAAGCCGCCTCATTAAAACCCTACCAGTCCCTTTCGGTACCCTGGTTAGGGAAAGAGTGTGTCACCTACCTGCCGCCTCACAACACCGTTAAATCGTTTATCAGGAACGGCAAAATAAAGTGAGGAGGTCATCACACCACAGAGTCGGTGGATTGTTCCTCCCATACTTAGCTAGCTCATTTGTCGTCTCATTTGACTCCCTATTACAATTGCTGAATCACTACTTTGCCAAAACCTAGCACTAGATCATTACAATCATCCAGGATATGACTACCTACAGTCGACAAATAGAGACCAGAATTCATAGCTTCCACTATTGCTGCACAATCTGATTGGACAATAAGGTTATGGCAGGCAAGTTGCTTTGCAAAAATCAGACCCTCCCGCAACTCCATGGCTTCTGCTACTTCTGCACTAAAAGACAGTTGGAAGTCTTTTACAGCACGCACCAACAAAACCACATGTGTCATCTCGGATCACTGCGACAATTGCTCTTGTCCGGTTGTTTTCCATGAAGGAAGCATCAACATTAAAAAATTGATGGTCTCGCGGGGGCTTTGTCCACTTACCTTGTTTTGGAACAATTGATTTTTTCTTGTTTGCACGCACATAATTCATAGCGAGAGCTTGGATGGTCGTAGCTGTTTTCCTAGCATCTTGAATATCTTCTTCTTTCATTATCTGTCTTCTTTGCCACCAGAAATATCAGCAAGCAACGGATAATATTTCTCTAGTCATAACCGATTCCATTTAGTTCTTCTGCAACTGATCATCGCATAAAACAGCCTCAATCATCGCCGAACCCAAACAGTCTGTAGCTCTTGCTTGGTCAATGAAATCTTGGAGACCCATAGAACCCCACACATCTTGTACTCGGTAGAAATCAAATAGTAAATGTCGTATATCCTCTGCTCCTTTTTTGCACACCTCACATTGCGCACTAGTCCTCGTATGTCGGTTTGCTAAGATACAATAACATGAAACCGATCCATTCATACAACGCCATAGAAAGATTTTTTACTTTTGCTGGAACTCTCAAAGACCATAAACCCTTCCATACTGGGTTTATGAAAGCATTACTTAATTTCTCGTATGGTACTCTTGGTGTGTGTTTTTTTAACACTCAATACAATATATTTCTAGTTAGCGAAAAGGACATGGATGGTATAGATAGTTAGATACTGACTACAGGCTTACATGGAGTATGAAACATTTTCTATGCGGAAAGGAACGGTGTGGACTGACCATCTGCGTTCCGTGTACATGTGCCGTATACGTACTTAGATAAATCCGCCTTCGCTGCGCCGTTACTGAAGTTCTGCTACCCGCCTCCACGCACGGTTCTCCTTCCCCACCGTGAGTGTTCGCCGCTTCCATTCTCTTCCCGCCGCATCACCCATGGCCTCGCGGCTCCGCCTAGCCGGCTCCGGCTCCGGCGAGGCGAAGTGGGAAGTGGGAGGGGAAGCGGGGAGGAAGCCGGAGCCAAAGAGAGGGGAGGTGAGGGACCTCGGCGGCGGGAGCGAAGTGGAGCACATCCCGCGGTTCATGGCGCGGGAGGCGGCGTGGGAGGTGTTCGAGGAGCTGGACAAGCGCATCCCATGGACGCGCCCCACCATCCGCGTCTTCGGACGCTCCTCCGTCCAGGTCGATGCCCCCACCCGCATCACCCATTTCTTGCCCCCTCCTTCAGGTTCAGTTGCAGTGTTGCAGACTCACAGTTTAGGTCCATTTCAGTAGCATTGATCCTTCCCACCAAAATTGGTACCTCTGCCCGTTGTTCTGAGGGGTAACACGTGCTTTCGATGTTAAATCTGACTGGCTGGATTGGATCATCTGGTTCTGCGCTGATCCAATCTTTGACTAGCCAATGTGTTCTGTTTGGGGAGGGGCAAAGCGGTGTAGCAGAATGTGCACCGGCACCGAAAACGATTTCGTTTTAGGCGACAGATAGATTGTTGCTGATCTGTTAGATTTGCAACGCGCGGTTCGACGCTTCTAAATCATTTGAGAAAGAGGAACACTGCGTCCACCCAAAAAAAAATTGTGAAGCTTGACTGAGAGTGGCATATCGGAGGGTGATCGGCATAAATATCGGGAGCTGGCATCAAGCAACTTATCTGCTGACAAATTTTCTCCATTCATATAAGAGCTTTCATAGCTGAAACAGATTTGCAGGATGCGCAGTGTCAGTTAACTATTGATGGTGCCAGCCTTTGTGTTTCTGTGCGCCCTTTGCAAAGTTTATTAGAGTGTGATTCTGTTCCTCTCAGTGACAGGAGCCACATGGGTAATATAACCCTTGGGAAGCTTCTATCCCAAGTATCTGATCCTTTTACCATTGTGCAGCCCAGGGATACATGCTATGTGGCAGATGAAGGGCTTACAGAACTCAAATATAGCGGTCATCGGCCTCAGGCCCATTCTTGGGATGAATTCCCTGTGCTCAAGGATATATTGAAACTGGTAAGACATGTACCATTCTGACTATTCAAACTGCTGCATGTAATCGGTGACAAGCACAAACCAGCTGTAAAAACGTTAATGTGCAATGACTTTATAATGATTCGCTGGCAAATGCATATTGCTTAGGTCCTCGAAGCCCTCCCAGGGAGCTATTTTAACAGCCTGCTCCTCAACAGATACAAGGGCGGTTCTGACTACGTGTCATGGCATGCCGACGACGAGCCGTTGTACGGGCCGGCCCCAGAGATAGCGTCAGTCACATTCGGATGCGAGCGCGAGTTCTTCCTGAGGAAGAAGCCTGACAAATCACAAGGTATTCGGCACGGTATACCTACTAAAGGAAAGTTCTCTATGTTGGTTGCCCCAACTAAATTGATTCATGTTATAATCTACCAGCTACTGCTGAACCTGGAGAAGCGGCGGCTCGGAAGCGGCTCAAGGTGGGAGCCCCTCAACAGCATTATTTCCTCCTGAAGCACGGCTCGCTGCTCGTGATGCGAGGCTACACTCAGCGGGACTGGCAGCACTCGGTGCCCAAGCGTGCCAAAGCTACCTCGACAAGGATCAACCTTACTTTCCGGCACGTGCTATCATAGGGGGGGGGGGGATGGCCTGTCTGTTTGGTCTCCTCATGTTCTGTGGTCATGTAATGCTGGCCGGTTTGCTGGTCTGTGTTGGGGGATCCAGAAACGTTGAATACATCCTATTTCCAGAAGTCGCAACGTTTGTTGTTTTTTCATCAATGAAAGTTGGTAGCATTGCTCCTTTTATCTAAAATGATGTAGCAACTGACGATTAGGGAGAAGATAGCAGGTTGGCACATGGAGATTGACAGCCAGCCGATTGAAAGCCAAAGGTTGTTGACCAAATTTTGGAACGAAAACAAACTAGCTGTCAGCCAATTGCTAGCTAAATATTGGCTTACCAGAACATTGGCAGTCGGAGTTTTTCTCGAAGGTGCGATAGAAAGATATTATTTGTGTTTGTTTTCGATGTCATTGGCTGGGTTCAAGGGTGATACTTCAGTAAGTCGCTGATCGAGGACTGTGAATGGGGCTAGTAGAAACTGGCTTATGTGACAACTGAAGTGTTCAATGTTCGCCAAGGATAAAGGCCAACGATGAGGCGTACCGGAAGATTAAAATTATTCGTTGCATGTTTCTGGACGGAAAAAAGTTATTTTAGCTGTAATAACTAGAATTGTCGAAGCAGCTGCGCGGCTGCGCCACAGTAACTGGAAGTTTGTTTTTTTGGCAGCCAGGCATGTTTTGGTCTTAGGTCCAGGATGTTTTTTTTTTGAAATGAGGTCCAGGATGTCATGGTGTCAACCCAGATGTAGAACTGTGCCCCCAGCCCACCAGAGTTCAAATCTCAGATTTGACGCTGATGTTTTTCATTTAGGCGGAATATTCTTCAGTCGGAGGCGACGTTCCCGTCGACAGCGAGGCGCCTGTGGTGACTTCGTCAATCTCAAGACCTGATCCACCAGCTCAGTCTCTCGGAGGTGCTCATAGGGGTAGGGTGTGCGTGCGTGCGTTCATAGGGGTGAGTGTGTGCGCGTGTATATGAATAGGGGTGAGTGTGTGCGCGTGTATATGAGCAATTGCGTTGTACCGTGTTTCTCAAAAAAAAACTACGAATCAATTAAAGCATGGTCTTTTTGTCCTTTTATCTTGAAAAGAGGTCAGGAACTCAATATTGTTGGCATATGCACATTGGCAAAGGTTGGCATATGGAAATGGGCGGCCAGCCGATTGACAGCCAATGATTTGTCAGCCAGATTTCGGAATGACAACACTTGGCGGCTGCTAGCCAATTGCTAGCCAAAGTTTTCTTCCAAAAGCGCCATCTGTTGGCATAGCAAAACACTGTCAATCGACAATCCGAGCGACCGAGCATCAAGCCAAAACTGCTCATAGGTCCTCTGCTGTGGTACAGTCAACGGGAAGGAACATGGATATTGTTGTGTCAACAAATACTATTGCACAAAATGAGACCGGCGAGGAAGAGACCAAGAATTACAATCAGAAGTTCACTTATCCAACCAAACTGAGTGTCGACAACCCTCACAACCATAGATACACACGCTTCAGAGTTTTACGAGGTACCCGTCCTGACGGCGGCCCAGGTACCCCTTACAAGGTCTTATGGATAGTATGTATATATAGCAAAATCAAAGGACCATACTTTTCACGACCATTTCTTCAGGTGACGCTTCAAGAATGTGTACGGCTGGGCGTCACGCAGCAAAACCATTTCTTCTGCACATGGAACGGTCAGATTAATGACAGGATGATAAGAGTATGAACATTTGATGTATTTCCATTAGGTGAAACTCCAGATACTGAGTCATGAAGGCACATACTGAGTTAGCCTTGGTGGCATAGGATTCCGCCCTCTCAGTCCTGGCGTCTTTGGTGGGGGAGTCGGTATCCTGTCCACCGCCAGCCTTCTTCTCATCTCTGGCTTTGTTGAATATGACTGTGAATCCATCAGCAGAAGCTGGGTCGTTGACGTCCCATTCGCCAAATTTGGGTAGAGGGCGACCAGATTCCTCCTACAAAGGTATCATTATCCATGTCATATGAAAGAAAGTAACAAAAGAGAAATTAAAATGAAGCCCTACTGTTAAAATAGCTCACAAGCAATTGCTCTCAAATACCAACTGAACCAGGAAGTATGTTCCCTTTTTTCCCCGAGAATACTCATGAAGTATGCTCATGGTATATAGAAGGATATCAAGTGTAACTAACAGGTAACCATCTTATCAGATTGAGGAGAAAAGAGAGGGTTTGTGAAACAGCCATGAAATGGAATAACTCGAAGTCCCGAGAGAAATAAAAGCAACTATACATGACAGGAAAAAAGCAAACATAATATTGTTATCTTAGCTTAGCTTCTTCTGTTTGGAACCCCTGGCCTCCTTTATGAGCAACGATGCAGGAACTTAATAAATTACCCAGAAAACAATGTTGAAACAAATGAGAAATCATGAATTTCAGACACAAAACAATCAACTTAGGATGACTACAAGTTTTTTCCCTCAACTGAAGTGTGCCACAAGCATTGGTGAATGATGTCAAATAATGCCTAAGCAAAAAAGAGCACATACATAGGGGTGGCACTACACTGTGGCAATAGCAGCCTATTATTGAAGACAAACTCATGTTTACACTCAGCTAATACTCAGAAATGGTAGGTATGTTTAACATGGTGCAAAAAATACAACTAGAATTTCGTTCAGTCATGGACAACTTGAACAGGGCATGACCCCAGACATGTATCGACTGCCTTACTAAAAGGTCCTGATGCATACTCCCTCCGTCCTTGAATAAGTCAAGATATAACTGATAAGCAGCTAGTTGACGGCAGGGAGGATATTTTTGTGATGAATAGAGGTTAATTCAGAACCCAGCCCGTAAAAGCTTGTATCCTCAGGGAAGAGTGGCCTTTAAGCAGTGTTATGTACTCCATGATGCAGTCAACACACCACGTGTAATCGTTCACTGATTGATAAAATTCGGTCCCAGTCCATAAACATTATGTCATGCTAAAGCTAGGAGTATTCACAGTTCCTCACAAAGCAAGCACCATGCGTACTGTTTTTTATAGCCGCAGTCACCGCATACGTTTGTGCATAAATAAAGAACCAACTAAGCATGGAACTTGAGCTGTCACCGGTCAGCTCCTTTTTACATCAAAGAAGCTGTTTGGGTTTTGAAATGCGTGTGATCAGCAAGACCCAGGTGGTGAATCCCTAGATGGAGTATTGGCCAACCGAGGAACAGAAACTGAACCCTCTCCCTTCTTTACGGGTGTAGAGTCATCCTGGGGGTGCCTAGATAGACAAAGGACTACGAGCAAGTCCACAGCCATCCTACTCTCATGGATGTTTGATTGATCCATAACAAACACAAGCCTCCAAACGTGAGCAGAAAACCACCATGGATTGATTGATTAATTAGGAACCACGAACGGTTTGACCGAGTCTTGGGCGCATGTATTGGGGGGGAGAAAAGAGCTGGCTTTGGTTTTTCGTCGATGATCCGATTTGGGGGAAAGCCTGTTGCTCAACGGGCGGCCTTGCTCTCTACTCCTAGGTCCCGAGGCTGCCCGGGATCATCTGAAATGGCGCTCCTTTGCCCTGCCCACACCAGGTTTCCACCTCCCCAGCTGCTCGTATCATCAATCATACGCGATTTCCGGCCCAATCAATCAAAGAAACAAACGACATGGGGGGTAGTATTACGATCCAGGCCGAAAGATTAAGTTTCAGCACACGGCGAGATAAACGGGGCTCGATCTAGGCGCGGAAACACGGCACGAAAAACAGCGGCGGGAGATGAACTTACCGACATGGATCCGCTGAAGCGTGAGGAGGAGGAAGAAGGGGATTGGAGAAAGTTGGGTCAAGCTCGTCGCCGGGGCTGCTGGTGGGAGGAGAGGAGGGAGGGGAAAGGGGAGGGGGGATAAGGGCGAGGCGAGGACTACTGGAGGAGGCGACGGCGGGCGAATGAATCGGACGGAAGTGGGAAAGGAGCTGCCGTTGATTGACGGACTTATGCGTCGCGGAGAGATAAAAATGAGATATTTTCTTTCAGCTCGTCTCTCCGGGGCGGGCACATGTGAGCCGCGCGGCGTGTGGGGCCCGCGTGTCGGCGTCCGCCGGAGGGAAGGGTGACGACGACGGCGCGGGGACAGAGTGGAAATGCGCGCGCTGGGACGAGAGGAGTGCACGTCGTCTCGTCGGTGTGCGTGCTCGGCGTACTCACGGCTCAGCTGGCGCTCGGGAATCTGGGGGTTACGGGAGTTTTTTTTTAAAATATTGCGATTTTTAATATGAAATTTGACTTAATAGCGCGGGTTTTAAAAATCCGGAATCTAACGCTGTCGGCAAGTCCCATGCCGAAACAAACTCATGGACCGTGCCGAAAGGTGACCGACAGAGATCACAAACTACATTTTGCGATCGCAATCTACAGTTTGCTTTGCGATCGGCATGGATCGTACCGAAAGGTGATCTACAGCATGTACAGTTTGAATCCCGCGCACTCTTGGTCGAATTTCATATTAAAAATCGCAATATTTAAAAAAACTCGGGTTAGGCCATCTTTAGTCGTCTCCCCCAGCGCCAGTGCCCCGGGCGCTAAATAGCGCCGTTTTGGGTGAATAGCGCCGTTTTTCTACCATCCGGACGCTAGAAGCCCAGATAGCGCAGTTTCGGCGGAAATTAGCGCCGGTGCCCCCAATCGAAACCCAGGCCACTGGATTCCGCCGCGATCTAGCCTCCAGGGAGATTCTCGGGGCGAAACGCGTCCACCCCGCCCGACCTAGCCATGGACTCCGACACCGAGGAGATGCTCGCCGAGCTCTTCGACGAGGAAGATCAGGCCGCCATCGACGACGAAGAACACCTGCTGATCTTGACCTCCCTTGCCCATGACGCGGGGCCGCAGCGTGTTGGATCGACGCGCGGTCGCCGCAAGAGCAAGCCGAGGCAGCGGTACGAGGGGTAGTGCATCCTCTATTCCGACTACTTCGCCGATGATCCCACCCAGGACGAGAAGATATTCCAGCGTCGTTTCAGATGAACCGCAAGCTCTTCATCAAGATCATGCAAGCCATCCGGGAGTTCGACACCTACTTTAAATTGAAAAAGGACTGCACCGGCACGGTAGGCTTTACCTCTATTCAGAAGTGCATGATGGCCATGAGGTTGCTTGTATACGATGCTCCCGCAGATGCACAGGATGACTATCTGCGCATGAGCGAGTCCACGACCATTGAGTGGTTGAACAAGTTCTGCCGGGCAGTGATTGCAGTCTTTGGCCCAACGTACTTGCGATCACCCAATGCGCAAGACACTGCTTGCCTCTTCGCAGATAATGAAGCAAGAGGCCTTCCTAGGATGCTTGGTAGTATCGACTGCATGCATTGGGCATGGAAGAACTGTCCATTTGATTGGTATGGGATGTACAAGGGAAAGGAACGAGAGTGCTCGGTGATTCTCGAGGCCGTGGCGTCATATGATCTATGGATTTGGCATTCATTTTTTGGTATGCCAGGAATTCACAACGACATCAATGTCTTGCAGTGCTCGGATGTCTTTGCCGAGCTTGTCGAAGGCCATGCTCCCCCCTATGAACTATGAGGTCAATGAGCACAGTACACAAAAGGCTACTATCTTGCAGATGGCATCTACCCGAAGTGGGCAACATTTCTGAAGAGCATCTCCAACCCTGTGTCAGGAAGCGTGAAAGCTTGGTTTTCCAAGTGCCAGGAGGCTTGCAGGAAGGATGTTGAGCGGGCATTTGGCGCGCTGCAATCTCGATTCGCTGTTGTCCAGTACCCAATTATGACTTGGTTGAAATCCAACATGTGGGAGGTGATGCAGTGTTGTGTGATCTTGCACAACATGATCATTGAGAATGAGCGGGATGACGATATTGATCACCAGGTGCCGACATCATGGGCAGCCTTCCTCGCCACACCCCAGTAGATTCGACACGCTGCAACACATTAAGCTCTACAGAATGATCTGGTGCAGCACTTGTGGGCGCGCAAGGGCAATGGCAATGCCGATAATGGCGATGCCAATGCCTAGTACGATTTTATTTTATTGAACTATTTATTTGTGTGTGAATTTGTATGTTAAACCATTTCTATGTGTGAATTTGTATGTCAAAAAGGTTCGGCCTTTGTTTATGCTGAAATATGGCCGAATCGTCGGCTGGGGGCGGCCTGAATTTACGGTTGGAAAACGCGCCCGGATTTCTGATTCGTGCCGTAGGGCCGCACGGGCGTTGCTTATGCAAAAAATACAAACCACCACAGCTAGGCTAATGGCTATGCTAAGCTCGCTTACTTAAGCGTGGTGACAGCGATAGTCACAGCGATAGTCAGCTGCCATTTACTCGACCCCGGATTTTCACACCCCGCCCGCGGTAGAAAACCGCCTTGACCGGTCTTCAAATCGATGGTTTCGCTTTTTGAGAATCGGACGTCTATATTGAAATGATTAAAGCATCTAATAATATGAAAGTATCCCTTCATTTTAAAATAGTATATAAAATGTTTAGACATTACACGTATTAATTAGATACACACGTGAATAAATAAGTGAATGTAAACAAAGGCTAAAACATCTTACGGAGTATATTAAAAAAGGAAAGAGTAGCTAGTTAGGTAGCTAGCGTCAAAGTGTATCCTCCCGTGAAAGAGTGAAGAAAACACCTCCGTGAATGGTTTTACTACTAATACAGTAATACGAGGTAATTACGCCCCATCGCGAGGTACATGGCATTAGCGAGAACAGCTTAGTTCAAATGCGCCACCATGAAGTCGACAAGGCTCCGGGGGCGCCGACACCCGAGGAACCCTAGCCCTCCATCGATCTACTCCGCTCCGCCGCTTCTGCTGCCCTCCCGGCGGCGGTGGCGGCACCCATCCCGAAGACGGTGGGCAGAAGAGGCGCACGCGGCGGCGCATCACGGGAGTGGTGGGGCGAAGGCTGCGGGTGCAGGGTGGCGCGGCCATGGCGGCCGTGGCCTGAGGGCCCCCGACGGACCTGCGGTGAGGAGCTGGCGGCGCGCTGCCGTGCGGCCGTGATCTCCGGTAGGCGGCGGCTGGCGGACCGATCTGGGTTGTTGCCCGATTGGATCTTCCGAGCCTGTCCTGCGCAGAGGCTGGCAGGTCGGCGTTGTGCTACCTTCTCCTCTGCGGCCAGTCCGGCTGGAGTTGACCGACAGCGTGGGGGCCGTTGGTCTTGCGAATAAAGGCGGTGGTCCTTGGTTCCGAATCACGTCAAGATGAAGATCTGCTTGACGCTGGTGCCTTGATCTGGCAAGAGTGTCGAATTTCGGAAGGCTCCGCCGGTGATCTTTCATGGGCTAATTCCTAGAGATTGCTGGATCGGAGGGATTCGGTCGCGCCAGAGGGATTAGGCACAGAAGCAGATGATCCCCTTCGATTCCCCGTCCCGGCGGAGTGCCGGAACAGGAACTTCTGGTCCCCGAATTGAGTTTCGAGGTGGCGGCGGCGCTCGGATGCGTTTCTGGAAAAAGTGATCGGGTTGTCTCTGTTTTTAGGTCAGAGGGGGCTTATATCCGAGAGGGGGACGCGAGGACGTGACCGAGGCGGCCACATCATGTGGTGGCGCGGCCAGGGGCCTGCCGCACCACCATATGGTGTGGGCCCCTCGTGGCTCTCCTCCGTCTCGTCTTCTGGCTCCGTGGGTCTTCGGGCAAAATAGGAGTTTTGGCATTTTTTTCTGGTATTTTTACTAAAAGTTGAATTTCTGCACAAAAACAAGAGAACAGGGCAATTCTGCTAAAAACAACGTTAGTCCATGTTAGTTGCATTCAAAACACACAAATTAGAGGTGAAACAACATCAAAAGTGTTCAGGAAAGTAGATACGTTTTGGACGTATCAACTCCCCCAAGCTTAGCTTATTGCTTGTTCTCAAGCAATTCAGTTAACAACTGAATGCGATAAAAGAACTTTCACAAACACATTTGCTTCATATGATATAAATATTCTCACTATGAGGACAAATTCTTAGGCTATTCATGATAAGATATATGCAAACGGTGCCACCTATAATAGTTATGTAAACTATAAAGAGATGTCAATCATACCAATAATAAATAACATGAAACATATCAATTCATAGGATTGCAAAGCTCATAATAAAGTATGATAAGGTGGTATCTCGCTTGCCCGAATGTGTACAATAAAACATAAATGCCCAGGCACCTCTGAGTTTCAAGAGAAGACTAGAAATAAAGATATCAAAGATAAAAGCATCAAGATTATACCGCAGTTACCAGCATTCTGGGACAAGCACATTTCACTAAGAATGACAACTATGCTCTCAAGAAGGTGCTCAAAGAAGGATGGTGACTCAACAATAAAGTAAAAGATAGACCCTTCATTGAGGGAAGCAGGGATTTAACATGTGCTAGAGCTTTTCATTGTTTCGAAAACAGAGGCAAAATTGTTTTTGAGTGGTGATTGATTTGTCAACAAATGGCAATAGAGTTCCTGTTAGCAAGTTTAGAGTGGTTCCGATTTATTTTGAAAACAAGCATATTTAAAAACAAGCATTTATAATATGTACCTTATTTATATAATTTGACACTCCTCCCAACCTTTGCTTTTCTCAAACCATGGCTAACCGAATCCTCGGGTGCCCACCAACAATCACATACCATGGAGGAGTGTCTATTTTTACTTTCTCAAATCTTTTGATATTATAGTGGTCTAACCAGCCCTTTGCAATATTAATGACGAGCAGATGAAGCATGCCAGTCGAGGGTTACTTAATTAGCATGGAAGATAACAAGACCAACTACTACTTCCTCTTGAGCTAAAACAGTGTCACAAATTGAGAAGTTGTTTGAAGGTTTTAAAGATAGCACATGCAAATTTACTTGAATGGTTTGAAATTCCATATATAGGTATTTATGGTGGATGATACGTCTCAAACGTATCTATAATTTCTTATGTTCCATGCTTATATTATGCCAATTGCTACATGTTTTATATACACTTTTATATCATTTTATGCATTTTATGGGACTAACCTATTACCAAGATGCCACAGTGCCAGTTGCCTATTTTTGGTTTTAGAAAAGCTGTTAAGGAAATATTCTCGGAATTGGACAAACGAAATGTCAAAGTGCTTATTTTCCCCGGGAGGTTCCAGAACACCGTAGAGGTCACGGAGGAGGACCCCGAGGGGCCCACACCCCCTCCCGGCGTGGGTCCCCCCGGCCGCGCGAGCACGGGGTGTGGGGCCCTCGAGGCCCCGCCGCTTTCGCCCTTTCGCCTACATATACCCCCCGACAAAATAATCCTACCTACGGAGTCCTTTTCCAGAGAAGAGTTCCGCTGCGCCGCCGCCATCGAAGACGAGATTCGGGGGACAGAAGTCTCTGTTTCGGCACCCTGCCGGGACGGGGAATTGCCCCCGGAGTCATCTCCATCAACTCCACCGCCATCTCCATCGCCGTTGCTGACTCCTACGATGAGGAGTGAGTAGTCTCCCCCGGGGCTGCGGGCTCTTCCGGTAGCTATGTGATTTATCTCTCTCTCCCATGGTGTGATCTTTATGTCATCATGAGCTTTGTAATCTAGTTGAATATGTGATGCTACTCTTTATCTATTATGCACTCTAGAGGTTACTTTAATATGAACTCCGGTGTTATTCATGGTTGTAACGGTGACAGTATGTGCACCGTGTGTGATTCCTTTATGACATTGTTGGTGTTAGTTTACTCTGACTTTGAGGGTGCTCTTGTAGCCCTACACAATGAATGGTGTTTGTCATCGAACGAGAGAGTGTTTGAGAGTAGTATTTATTATTCAGTTTTGATGTCATTGTTGAGAATGTCCACTAGTGAAAGTATGATCCCTAGGCCTTGTTTCTAAGCATTGAAACACCGTTTCCAACAAGTTCTGCTACATGTTTGCTTGCTGCCATTTTTATTTCAGATTGCAATTATTACTTATAATCATCCATATTACTTGTATTTCACTATCTCTTCACATAACTAGTGCACTTATACATCTGACAAGTGTATTGGGTGTGTTGGGGACACAAGAGACTTCTTGTATCTTAATTGCAGAGTTGCTTGAGAGGGATATCTTTGAGCTCTACCTCCCTGAGTTCGATATACCTTGGGTGATTCACTTAAGGGAAACTTGCTGCTGTTCTACAAACCTCTGCTCTTGGAGGCCCAACACTGTCTAATAGAATAGAAGCGTGCGTAGACATCAAGTTATTTTCTAGCGCCGTTGCCGGGGAGGTAAGCGTTGGAAGGTATCTCCTTTAGATCCGGCAGTTATTACATTTTCTTTCTTGTTTTTATTTTCACTAGTTAGGCTAAATGGAAAACAACAAAAAAAATAGAGATCTTTATGAAATCTATATTGCATTAGGACATGATACTTTTGATGAGAAAATTAAAAAACCTATGGAAATTTGTTTGCATAATAATGGTAGTAATGTTATTAGTATAAATTCTTTGGACACCATTATTGCTAAGGCTATGGAAAAGCCTAAGCTTGGGGAAGCTTGTTTAAATAAAAATAATCTTATTTTCTCCTCAGCTTTGGAGGAATTATTTTGCCTTGATAATGCTTTGCCTTCAATATGTGATAATTCTCATGATGCTTGTGATATTCTAAAACCACCTGAAGAAATAGTGCCATTTAAAATACCTATGAAAATTATTGATCGTGTTATGGATAACCGCTATATAGGGGATGGAACTGTCCATCCTGGTGATCATTTGCTATTCTTACATGAATTATGCGAGTTGTTCAAGTGTGCAGGTATTTCAATGGACAAAGTTAAGAAGAAATTATTTTCTATCTCACTTGGTGGAAGAGCTGCGCATTGGTATAAACTGTTGAAGAATAGGCACTTTTTTGGATGGGAGGAAGTTGTATCTCTCTTTTATTCTAAATTTTATCCTCCAAGTGAGATTCACCAAGACCGTAATTCTATATATAATTTCTGGCCTCATGAAGGAGAAAGCATTGCTCAAGCCTGGGGAAGGCTGAAAACATTAATACTCAAATGTCCTAACCATGAGCTTCCTGATAAAATAATTGTTAATAATTTTTATGCAAGGCTTTCAGGACATTGCAAGGATTATCTAGATGCCTTTTCGGAGGGCTCTTTCACAAGTAAGAAGGTTGAAGCTAGATGGGATCTTCTTGAAACAATTCGAAACAATGCTGAAGATTGGGAAAATGACAAAGGTAAAGAATCAGGTATAAACTATGAATATGATTGCATTAAGTCTTCCATTGAAACTGTTGGTTTTCAAGAGCTTAGTGCTAAATATGGTCTTGATTCTCATATTATTGTTGATTGTTTTAGAACCTTTGCTTCTCATATTAATGTTCCTAAAGAAAATTGGGATGTGTATCATGAACCTTTCAAAGACCCTTGCATGGAAAATGAAATTGTTGTTAATGATTGCAATAAACATGCTCAAACTTCTCAAAATACTATTTCTTATAAGCATGTTAATTTTTGTGGAATACATAGACCTTGTGGAATTAATCAAATTGAAGATGAATATTGTATCCATCATAGGAATGAAAATACTAGAGGTTGGTATAAGGTTCTAGGAGATCTTGGTAAAACGATTTGTGCCACCTATCCTTTTATTTGTGTACTTTGCTATGAAGAGGGTCATTTCGAATTTCAATGCTCAGGTTCTAATAAAGATATTGCAGGAGACTTTTGTGATAACATGATCACTCCTAATCAACATGATGAACTTACATTATTTTTGGGGTGTGAAGAGTTATTAAGAAAAACTTCTTTGTTAAATATGAGTGATATTGATATGAATGATTTGTTGCATGGATGTTATCTCTATTGTGTTAATAATTGCCATGCTAACACTTACATACAAAATATTATAAAGTATGAGACTTTACCAAAGTATGACAGGACTAATATGTGTTTTCATCTTATTAATGAAAGAGGGGAATTCCCCCAAGTTTCTTCCATTGTCTCTAATACTAAACCAGGTTATGTGGAGAAGCTTCCTTTCAAGCCTCTCCCTCCTAAAGAGGAAAAGAAGAAGAAAAGGGGAAAGAGGAAGAAGAAGAAGAGGAGTAAAAGGAGAGAGGAAACAGTATCTTCTCCCAAACTTGTTGCTCCTGTTACAATTGATACTTATAATTCTGAATTTGATGATTCTGAACTTGATGATGAACCTATGCATGTTATTTATATTAGTGATCATGATTGGGAAAAGCACACTTCTTTTGATATTGAAAATCTCTGGGACACTAATTCTGAAAATGATGATGTTAATAATTGCTATACTATTAGTACTATCCATGCTTCTTCCCATGATGTTATAGAAAGCTCTGAGCTTATGGATGAGGTGTTTGAAAATCCATTTGCTACCAATGATTATATATTTGATACATCTCCTCCTAGTAAAAATGATGATATGTTTACAAATAAACGCACCTTGGAGGATAACTATTCTATTGCTTATGATGATACTATGCCTCCAGTCTTTGATAATTATAAAGAATACTATGACATGGGTTATAATTACAATTATCCTTTTGAAACTTGTCATAGTTATAGGGGAATTACTCAAACCAACCCTTTTAATACACAACTTGTCTATCATGTTCAAGTTCTTTATGATGATCCTGCTCCCATTGTTATTAATGAGAAGAACTTTTCTTATGAGGGAAATAATGATACTTTTATGCATATAGATCATGATAAGAATGTTTCATGTGATGGTTATATTGTGGATTTTATCAATGATGCTACTGAAAGTTATTATGAGAGAGGAGAATATGGTTGTAGAAGTTTTCATGATACTAAAACACCTCTCTTTATGTTGAAATTTTTGAAGTTGCACTTGTTTTGCTTTCCTATGATTGTTGCTTTGTGCTTTCATGACTTGTTTCTTTACAAGATTCCTTTGCATAGGAAGTGGGTTAGGCTTAAATGTGTTTGATGTTTTACCTCTTGATGCTCTCTTTTGTTTTTCAACTCTCATCTTTATGTGAGCATCATAAAAATCTCCTTGCCTAGCTAAAAGGATTTATAGAAAAGCGCTTATGGGAGACAACTCACTATTTTATTTCTGTTGTTTTTCTTTTATTTGAGTCAAGGAGCATGCTTACCTCTGTAACAACTCCTTTGTATCTTTATTTTATCGCATTGTTGTGCCAAGTTAAGTTTCTAGTAGAAAGTTGATGCTAGATTTGGATTGCTGTGCTGAAACAGTTTTCTGCTGTCCACCGTTAAATTCATAACTCTTTACAGAAAAATCGGATGGATCTGGGATTTTTTTGCGTAATCCACAGATATATATATGCAACTTTCATTAGATTTGAGTTTTCTGATTTGAGCAAGTTAAGTGCATCGAAACAATTCGTCTTTAGGGACTGTTCTGTTTTTGACAGATTCTACCATTTATTTTGCAATGCCTCTTTTACTATTTTGAATGGATCTTTTTGTTCAATAAAGTATCAGTGCCTGTAGCTAATGTCCAATAGCATTGGTAGCAATTGTGTTCATGCAGAATATAAGAATTTTTTGTGCACTAACCCTCTAATGAAGTTTACTTTGAGTTTGGTGTGGAGAAAGTTTTCAAGCATCAAGAGAGAAGGATGATGTGATGTGATCAAGAAGATGAAAGAGCCAAAGCTTGGGGATGCCCCCGTGGGTCACCCAAGCATATTTCAAGAAGACTCAAGCGTCAAATCTTGGGGATGCCTTGGGCATCCCCTTCTTCATCAACAAACTATCAGGTCATCTCTAGTGAAACTATATTTTAATTCCGACACATCTTATGTGCTTTACTTGAAGCGTCTGTTTGTTTTTGTCTTTGTTTTTATTATTTTCATTCTCTGAATAAAATGGATCCTAGCATTCTTGTGTGGGAGAGAGACACGCTCCGCTTTTTCATTTGAATACTCATATTCTTCACTTATACTTGTTGAGTATTCTTCTATAGATACTGCAATACTTTCAGCTCTTGTTTTTCATGCACCTCTTGTGAGAGCTGTTAGTTTTCTTATGTTATACTCTCATATCTCATTGTTATATACTTGGAGAGTTTATCTTTAAATAAGTTGATTGGTGTTTGGCTAGGAACAGAAAATGTTAAATGCGGTAGATGGTATAACTAAACGATACATAATCTTGTAGATCATTAAATTGTGTCACTTGAATCATTGATGTTGTTTTGAGATATTAATATGCTTAAGGGTAAACATGATGGTTTAGTAAGGTGGAATGATTAATGGTTGGTCTAGAAAACTTGAAGCTGTGCCACACTTAAATTTCCAGTTGATAGCATAATGGTATATGACTCCTAATGTTAAAAGCAACCGTAATGACTTTGTGTTATGCGCTACGGTCGGGGTCCCAACAGTGACTTGTTCATTTGCCACAGTTCCTCGTGGAGTGATTTTCATTATGCCTTGTAAGATCACATTTCTATTTGGAATCTTTTTTCTTGTGAGTTCTAAAGCTGCGGTTTTCATGGCACTTCCACCTTCATATTTGCTAACCTCTTTGGTACTTTGCATTGCCCTTTTCTCACATTGAGAGTTGGTGCATACTTCGCGGGTACATCCAAAACTCGTGGGAGATCTTCATCATGTTCTTCTATACATAAGCCAAATATCTTCCTCAAAACATCCACCATACCTACCTACTACAGCATTTTCATAGCTGTTCCGAAATATATTGCCATGCAACTTTCATCTTACACTACATGACTTGTTGTCATTCATCATACATTATGTTTTATTCATCATGAGATATTTGTACCAAAAAGTGTGTTGTCATATTATCAAATTAGGATGTTTGCCCCTTAAAGTGAAAAGAGCCATGGAGGCCATCGAAAAGAGAAACAGAAAAATACAAAAAAAAAAATAGAAAAAAGAGAAAAATAGAAAAAGGAAAGAAAGAATAAAAAAAAGGGGGCAACATTACTACTCTTTATCCACACTTGTGCTCATGTTATAGCACCCATATTATTCATAGTCATCATTTGTGCTCATGTTTAGCACCTATACTCCATATGAGAGAGTTTTCATGTTTTACTTGCATAACTATGTGGGGAACTTTACACTATAGAACTTGGCTTGTATATTCCAATGATGAGCCTCCTTAAAAGTGCTCTAGATCTTCATGAGCAAGCAAGTTAGATGCACCCCCACTAGTTCTATTGGAGAGCTTTCATACACTTATAGCTCTATGTGCATCCGTTGTGTGGCAATCACCACTCCTTGCATAGCTTCGATTATAAGACTTCCTCTTGTCTAATCATCACTTTTAGCTTTGTGAGACTTTCTTCCGTTGGCCTACCAAACCCCCATTATTATTCTTTTAGCCACAACATCCTGGTGCCAGGAACCAACGCTGAACACTTGCTTGTCTTTATGTGAACAAATAGAGAAATGATCTTCTATGTGCATATTGCTATTACTTGACTTGATCCTTTTACAAAGTTGTCATGATTGTTTGATTCATTAGATGATTATATTGTTGTACTTGAAGCTTAAATCATCTTTAATATCTACTTTGCACGGTTGATTGTTCTCTATTACTGATTCATTGAAAGTTTTGCTTTGTTATGCCTACTTGTTTATTCATTACTCATTTGATATCAATATAAACTACAACTTTTATTCATTTGATCTCAACTTACATGCATTACATTATTATTTGATCAAGATTGTGTGAAGCATGTCACTTCAGAAATTATTCTTGTTATCGTTTTACCTACTCGGGACGAGTAGAACTAAGCTTGATACGTCTCAATCGTATCTATAATTTCTTATGTTCCATGCTTATATTATGTCAATTGCTACATGTTTTATATACACTTTTATATCATTTTATGCATTTTCTGGGACTAACCTATTAACAAGATGCCACAGTGCCAGTTGCCTGTTTTCTGCTGTTTTTGGTTTCAGAAAAGCTGTTAAGGAAATATTCTCGGAATTGGACAAACGAAACGTCAAAGTGCTTATTTTCCCCAGGAGGTTCCAGAACACTGTAGAGGTCACGGAGGTGGACCCCGAGGGGCCCACACCCCCTCCCGGTGTGGGGCCCTCAAGGCCCCGCCGCCTTCGCCCTTTCGCCTACATATACCCCCCGACAAAATAACCCTACCTACGGAGTCCTTTTCTAGAGAAGAGTTCCGCTGCGCCGCCGCCATCGAAGACGAGATTCGGGGGACAGAAGTCTCCGTTTCGGCACCCTGCCGGGACGGGGAATTGCCCCCGGAGTCATCTCCATCAACTCCACCGCCATCTCCATCGCCGTTGCCGACTCCTACGATGAGGAGTGAGTAGTCTCCCCCGGGGCTGCGGGCTCTTCCGGTAGCTATGTGGTTTATCTCCCTCCCATGGTATGATCTTTATGTCATCATGAGATTTGTAATCTAGTTGAATATGTGATGCTACTCTTTATCTATTATGCACTCTATAGGTTACTTTAATATGAACTCCGGGGTTATTCACGGTTGTAACGGTGACAGTGTGTGCACCGTGTGTGATTCCTTTATGACATTGTTGGTGTTAGTTTACTCTGACTTTGAGGGTGCTCTTGTAGCCCTACACAATGAATGGTGTTTGTCATCGAACGAGAGAGTGTTTGAGAGTAGTATTTATTATTCAGTTTTGATGTCATTGTTGAGAATGTCCACTAGTGAAAGTATGATCCCTAGGCCTTATTTCTAAGCATTGAAACACCGTTTCCAGCAAGTTATGCTACATGTTTGCTTGCTGCCATTTTTATTTCAGATTGCAATTACTACTTATAATCATCCATATTACTTGTATTTCACTATCTCTTCGCATAACTAGTGCACCTATACATCTGACAAGTGTATTGGGTGTGTTGGGGACACAAGAGACTTCTTGTATCTTAATTGCAGGGTTGCTTGAGAGGGATATCTTTGACCTCTACCTCCCTGAGTTCGATATACCTTGGGTGGTTCACTTAAGGGAAACTTGCTGCTGTTCTACAAACCTCTGCTCTTGGAGGCCCAACACTGTCTACTAGAATAGAAGCGTGCGTAGACATCAGTGGACTCTTGGGATAAACTTGGTTTTCAGGGATTTGGAAGCACAAGCCTTAACACCTTAGTACAAGCGGAGGCTAGCAATAGACGGAGAAGCGACAATTCAAGAGAGCAATAACCGTCATAATCATGCTTAGGACAAAATAAAATTAACGGAGGCGTAAAAATGATACTAGAAATCTGAGGCAAAATAAATCATCAAGGCTTAATTGACTTTTTGTTTTCAGTCATATACATGTGTGAGCATGTGCCAAGTCGATTCAAATGAATTATTCAGAGGAGGATACCACAATGTCATATTCTACTATGAACAGAACAATGCAAGCAAATATCTATGAAAACATGTTATATACCATTAATAAATTGGGACCGATCATAAAAGAACATGAACTAGTAAGCATCCACCAATAGACATATACTTTATGCGAACCATCTAAGCATGCTCACATGAGTGAGTATATGTACAAAAATGAAAAGCAAATAGAGTTCATTACCAGCCTCTTACCCAACTCGAATTGTCATCGATCATCATTATTGTCTTTTCACTTGTGTGCTTGAAAGATATGAAATAATAACCAAGCTCCACGGAGTAACCGAAGGTGTTGAACTCTGAAACAAACTATACAAAACCAAAGAGAAACAAGAAATATTTTTGGGTTTTCCAATTTAGGAACTGAAACAGAACAGCCAGCAAAGACGAATTTTTTCGAGACCCTTAACATGCTCAGATCAGAAAACTCAAAATTAATGAAAGTTGCATACATATCTGAGTATTATGCTCACGAAATTTCAGACCATTTGGATTTTTCTGTGAAAAGTTATGAATTAAACGGTGGACAGCAGAAATCTGTCCCTACGCGAAACAGCAAACAACAAAGCAAAATATTTTTGTGTTTTTGCATATTGAACAGAATTAAATACTAAGCATACTAATACTAGATACTAAATCAAACTAGCAAGAGAAATAACAAAAATATTTTTGGTCTTTTTTAGTTTTGGAAAGTAAAGTGAAACATTAACAAAATAAAGAAAGAAAACGAAAACGAAACATGGATATACAAAGTACCGAATGATAATGATATATAGATGAGTGAGCTATCGGTATACCTCCCCACAAGTTTAGGCTTTTGGTCTAAGTGGAGATCAATCCCATGGTACCCAAGTAGAGACGTCTCCAAAGTATGATGAAGAAGAAGGTTCGCCTTGATACGAACTCGAGGATGCTCCAGTATAGTGCGCGGTGTAGTCCTCCTCAGATGTCTCCTCCACGCCGTGCTGCCCGTAGAACCCTAGCACGTTCAGCTGCTCATCCAACTACACCTTCGAACGCGACCACGGTCTCCTGTCAACACTGAACAAACCGGGCTGCGGCAAAGGGACTTCCCTCCCGTCCCCATCAGTAAATAAAACTTTGTACACAAGCCGACCTGCAATAGAACTAGCAGTAACAAATTGATGACCTTTCATCGCAGCAAGGTCGAGCCTACAAGGGGTCAGTAACTCATCACTAGGATCAATAGGAAGGTGCAGATGTGCAATAATACGCGAGGCAATAATCCCTCCATACATAGGTCCCTTAGTAGCTAAGCGACGAGTAATAAGAGCCCCAAGATTATAAGTAGTTCGACCATTAAGTGCAGCAGCAAGAAAGGCAAGATGATAGCTAGAAATGTTGCTAGTGTTCTCCCTACCAAGAATGCTAGTAGCAATATAGTAAGCAAAATATCTAATGGCTGGGAGCTGAATGTTCCTTATCTTGCCACGTTGGGATGTGCGGTCATCATCATTTGTCACCCCTCGGTAAAGTTGCATCAACTCAGCGGGGTTCCCTTGAATCTTCTTTGCTGTCCCAGATGGTGCAATACCTATCACACTGCAAAACACTCGCAAACTCATGGTAACAGTCCTACCATAAATCTTAAATGAAACAGATGGATGAAAAGCTGAGTTTTTAAAAGTGAAGCTCTCAACAAAAGTTTTGGTGAGCATGACATATTGAGGACTCTCATCCTCCACGTATGTAACCAAGCCAACCCTCTGCACAAGAAACAAGAAATCATCAAGTATCCCTGCATCACGCAAAAAGTTAGTACATGGGATGGAAGATGGGTTTGGAATTCCATCATCCCTCTCATCTCCAATGCTTGGTGCTATGAGATCTTCATTGTAGGATTGCCTAATGCGAGTAGTTGCCCTCCTAGGCATTTCTACCCTTGGTGCATCACTCTCAAACATCTCCCCATAGGTATGGTTATGCATCTTCCTTTTCTGAAATTTTTAACAAATGTCATAAAATTTGATTTTTAGCCAACTAAATGAAGGGAAACTACTATAGTGACTTGCTAGAGGCTTAAGCATGCATCAAAACTAGTTATTCCAACTTAGAACAAGCATTTAAACTCACTAAACATGACATCTACAGCAGCAATATACTCAAGATATAATCCACTAAACAAAATTCTATTTGGATGAACGGAGGAGTCACATATCGGAGAGCAAATGCCCCAAATCTCAGCAGCAAAGATGTGGCTGAGCAAGGAGAACGAAAATCCGAGGGCAAGAGCAGCAAGAACACGAAATTTTTCAATGGCTGGGTGTTTGGTCGGGAGACAGAAAGGTTGGGGAGGAAGGAGAGTAAGTGGAGGGACCTGGGGGTCCCACACCATGTGGAGGCGCGGCCAAAGGCTTGCCGCGCCACCATGTGGTGTGGTGGCCCTGTGGGTCCCCCTGGTCACTCTCTGGTACTCCCAGGACGCTCCTCGAAAAATAGGATTTTTGACATAATTTTTTTAAAATTCTGTGAATTTTTATTTTTCACATTTTCTGGTATTTTGCATTAATAAATTTAATGGTGAATTTTTTTTTCTAACACCGAATACAACTAAACTTCGCAAACTAAATGACATTACAGTAGGTAAAACAAGGATGAGAGAAAGAAAGTTGTTTAGCACCTCTATGCATTTAAAACATATTTGTTAACAAGGTTGATCAAGTCTTGCCACCAAATAAATTTTAGATGACATAAAAGGATTCAAACATTGTGAGACACTCATGTTACCTTGTATTGTATTGGTATGGATCCAATCATAAGAGTTTTGTATTCTTCTTTATAAGGGCAATCAATACTTCCCACTTTGATAGATCTCAAATTAGTAATTGTATTAACTCCATAAATTTTATCCACTCTCTTGGGGAAATAAACAGTATGTTCCTTGTCATCCACATGAAAAGTTACTTTTCCTTTATTGCAATCGATAACAGCCCCTGCAGTGTTCAGAAAAGATCTTCCAAGAATAATAGACATATTATCATCTTCAGGCATTTCAAGCACAACAAAGTCAGTCATGATTAAACAATTATTAGCCACTTGAATAGGAACATCCTCACAAATACCAACAGGAACAGCAGTAGATTTATCAGCCATTTGCAAAGATATATCAGTAGGTGTCAATTTATCCAAATAAAGTCTCTTGTAAAGAGAGAAAGGCATAACACTAACTCCTGCTCCCAAGTCACATAGAGCAGTTCTAACATAATTATTTTTGATAGAGCAAGGAATGGTTGGTATACCTGGATCACCCAACTTCTTTGGAACCTTGCCATTGAAAGAGTAATTAGCAAGCATAGTAGATATTTCCTCATTAGGACTTTTCCTTTTGTTAGACACAATATCTTTCATATATTTGAATAAGGAGGCAATTTAATAGCATCAGTCAAAGGAATTTGCAAGAACAAAGGTTTCATCCATTCACAAAATTTATTATAATGTTCTTGTTCTTTTGTTTTAAGTTTCTTACTAGGAAAAGGCATTTGTTTTTGGACCCAAGACTCTCTTTCACTACCATGTTTCTTAGCAATAAAATCTTCCTTAGTGTACTTTTCATTTTTATTATGCTTTTCAGGTTCTTCCTCTATTTCTTCCTTATCCGAATTGCTATTCTTATCATGATCATTAGTATTATTACTATCATTGTTATGTTCATTACCACTTTCAGTTTCAGCATCAGAAATAGATATACCATTAGGATCATTAACAGGTTCAGAGGATTTTACAACAGTTTTATGTTTCTTCTTCTTTTTCTTAGAAGGACCACTAGGTTCATTAATTCGTTGATAATATTGTTCACTTATTTTAGGATGTCCTTCAGGATATAAAGGAACTATATTTTAATTCCGACACATCTTATGTGCTTTACTTGGACCGTCTGTTTGTTTTTATTTTTGCTTTTGTTATTTTTGTTCTCTGAATAAAATGGATCCTAGCATTCTTGTGTGGGAGAGAGACACGCTCCGCCTTTTCATTTGAATACTCCTATTCTTCACTTATATTTGTTGAGTATTCTTCTATAGCTACTGCAATACTTTCAGCTCTTATTTTTCATGCATCTCTTGTTCGGAGCTGTTAGTTCTCATATGTTACACTCTCATATCTCATTGTTATATACTTGGAGAGTTTATCTTTAAATAAGTTGATTGGTGTTTGGTTGGAAACAGAAAATGCTAAATGTGGTAGATGGTATAATGAAAAAGATATACATGCTCTTATGGATTGTTATCTTGTATGTTGTGGTGCTTGGCAATTGTTTTGAGCTCTCAAGTAGATCATGTTTAAGCTTTTACATCATGTAGTTAAAACCCATTAATGAAGAACTACCGTAAAGCTTGTTGAAATTTGGTTTGCATGTTTGGTATCTCTAAGGTCTAGATATTTTCTAGTAAAGGTGTTTGAACAACAAGGAAGATAATGTAGAGTTTTATAATGCTTGCAATATGTTTTTATATACATCTTGTTGTCATAGTTTATACTTGTGTTTGCTTCAAATAACCTTCCTAGCCAAAGCCTTGTACTGAGAGGGAATGCTTCTCGTGCACCCAAAACCTTGAGCCAAAACCAATGCCATATGTGTCCACCATACCTACCTACTACATGGTATTTCCTGCCATTCCAAGCAAATACTTCGTGTGCTACCTTTTATTATTAAAAACATATTATCTCTTATTTGTGTCAATGTTTATTAGCTCATGATGAAATATGTGGTGTTACGGATATTAACCTTGTCATTTGCTTTTAGACAGACTTTCACAACCGGACTAGTGGCATATACATCCGCTTATCCATTAACTTTGCAAAAAGAGCTGGCAAATGGGGTGCCCAGTCCCAATTAATTACAACTTTAACCGCTTCAATCTCTTCACATTTTTGCCCTGATCTAACCAGTCAAGCAATGACAACAGTTTTTTAACTATATGTGTAAACAAAAGAGATAAGAGGGATGATCTACCTTGCTGGTAGAAATAACGTCCTTCATGGGAGCCGCTCTTGAAAGTCTGGTTGACAAGGGGGGTAGAGTGCCCATTACCATTCGTTGACAACAACAAACACCTCTCAAAACTTACTTTTATGCTCTCTATATGATTTCAAAAACCTATAAAACTAAAAAGCTCTAGCACATGTTTGTATCCCTGCTTCCCTCTGCGAAGGGCCTTTCTTACTTTATGTTGAGCTAGTTTACCTACTTCTTTCTGTCTTAGAAGCAAACACTTGTGTCAACTGTGTGCAACAATTGTTATATGCTTACTTATTGCACTTGTTATATTCCTTTGTGTTGACAACTATCTATATGATATACATGTTACAAGTTGAAAGCCAATGCTTAAACTTATATCTTCCTTTGTGTTGCTTCAATACTCTTTTACTTAGAGACTATTGCTTTATGAGTTAACTTTCATGTGAATCATTTTGATGCTTGTTTGAAAGTACTATCCATGAAAAGTTTTTACTTATATGATGTAGTTGTTTACTCCTTATCTATTTGTTAGCAAACTATAAACCATTGCTTCGAATCACTTCATTCATAACATGAGCCTTACATTATTATATGATTAAGATTGTGTGAAGCATGTCACTTCAGAAATTATTCTCGTTATCGTTTTACCTACTCGAGGACGAGTAGAACTAAGCTTGGGGATGCTTGATACGTCTCAAACGTATCTATAATTTATTATGTTCCATGCTTATATTATACCAATTGGCTACATGTTTTATATACATTTTATATAGTTTTATGCATTTTCTGGAACTAACCTATTAACAAGATGCCACAGTGCCAGTTCCCTGTTTTCTGCTGTTTTTGGTTTCAGAGATCCACTTAAGGAAATATTCTCGGAATTGGACGAAACAAAAACCAAAGGTCTTAGAATCTCCGACACGTTCCAGAAGTCCGAGGGGGAGAAGGAGACGGGGCCCGAGGCGCCCACCTCAAGGGGTGGCGCGGCTCCCCCCTGGCCGCGTCGGGACCTGAGGTGGGGCCCTCGGGGCTCCACCGCCTTTGCCCCTTCGCCTATATAATCCCCCCGAAACCCTAAGGCAGAAGGGCCGAACACTTTTCCACTTTTCATCACGGAGCCGCCGCCGTCGTCAACCCTAGTTCGGGGGGGATCAGAAGCTCTTCCCGGCACCCTGCCGGAGAGGGGAATCATCACCGGAGGGCTCTACATCACCGTGCCTGCCTCCGGACTGATGCGTGAGTAGTTCATCCTTGGACTACGGGTCCATAGCAGTAGCTAGATGGTTGTCTTCTCCTATTGTGCTATCATGTTTAGATCTTGTGAGATGCCTATCATGATCAAGATCATCTTTATGTAATGCTACATGTTGTGTTTGCTGGGATCCGATGAATATTGAATACTTTGTCATTGCTTCATAATATATCATGTTGTGTGTTGTTTATGATCTTGCATGCTCTCCGTTGCTAGTAGTTGCTCTGGCCAAGTAAATGATTGTGACTCCAAGAGGGGGTATTTATGCTCGATAGTGGGTTCATGTCTCTATTTAATCTGGGGCAGTGACAGAAAGCTCTAAGGTTGTAGATGTACTGTTGCTAATAGGGATAAAACAGTAGTACTTTATCTAAGGATGATGTTACTTACTTACATTACACACATTGCTTAATGCAATAATCTGTTGCTTGCAACTTAATACTGAAAGGGGTGCGGACGCTAACCGGAAGGTGGATTATTAGTCATAGATGCGGTTGGAACGGTCTATGTATATTGTTGTAATGCCCAAATGAATATCACACTAGATATCATGTCATTAGTATATGCATCATTATGCAGCTCTTTATTCTATCAATTGCCCAGCTGTAATTTGTTTACCCGCATGTATGCTATTATTATTATTATGGAGAGACACCACTAGTGAACTGTGGACCCCGGTCCTTTTCTTTAACCTGATAATACAACCAACTACAAACTATTACTTTCATTCTCTGCAAACAAACACCATTTTCCACACCATACGGTTAATCTCTTTGTTACAGCAAGCCGGTGAGATTGACAACCTCACTGTTGAGTTGGGGCAAAGTTTCTTCATTGTGTTGTGCAGGTTCCACCTCCACCAAGCAATTTCTGGCGCCATTGCAAGGGGAGACCTTCAGACGTGTTCTTCATCTCCTACTGGTTCGATAACCTTGGTTTCATAACTGAGGGAAATTTGCTGCCGCACTACTTCACACCTTCCTTTTGGGGTTTTCCAACTACACACCCGTGAGTGCACCAGTAGTCCACCCCTGGACTCTGGGTTTGTGGAAATAACTTATGTATCTCTCCTCTCTCTTTGAGCTTCACTAATTAGTGCCATATGAGCTGCTGAACATGATTATGATCATCTATGTAATACCTTTGTGGTGGATCTCTTAAGTTGATATATGTTATGATGATTGCAATTGTTATGTCTTTGTTATGAAAATAGATGCATATTATGTACTCCGTTCTTGTTTATGTGTTCTGATCCAACATATGTATGAGGGCGTGTGAGGGGGAACGTGTGCATTAGTTGGAGTAACGGGGGGGGGGGGGGGGGGGGGGTTTGTGGTAAGTTGACAGCAATACCGTGATCCATTTTAGTTTTTACCTTACTTTGTTGACTCACTAGGGTAAAGAAAATACCATGCTACCGGGATACGTGGGTGACATTGCCACTATCACCATGACAAGATCTAGCATGTTCTTATTTAAACTTCATGTCATTGAACTTAAATCTATACTCTGTTTATCTTAATTACTGAGGTGTTATGATTTAGTTCGCATCTTGGTGGAGTATAAGAGAGATTAATAACCAAAAGATCTATATGTTAGAATGTGATGCCCATATCTCTATCTCTATCTCTATTATATAACTAGATGATTCCCCGCGCGTTGCTGCGGGATTTTTGGTGTACATGGACAAAAATCAAGAAGTAAAAAAATGATTTAGATGTTTTCATGTGTTGCCACTTACATGGTATTATTTTAATTACAGAGTGTAAGATGTCATGCCCTTGCATTCAGAATTATATATGCTGAATTACATATACATGTATTTGGATGCAGCTATTTATACCCTGAAGCGCAATGGTTAGTTGTGTATAAGTTGCCAATACAACATAGAATATATAGGCTAACCTTTCTCAATAAATCAAGAAACTTGAGATTATCACAATATCTAATCGAACAAAATAAAATAACAAAGAAATACCTACTGGATAGATATATATCTATCAAACGTTGGATGATACAAAATCTACTGGGATCACAGATCTCAAGCAAGGAATCAAAATTGAGACATGTGACAGCAGAAAATCAGTTATCACTTACAGGTATTAGGCATAGACCACATATATTGGTACCCTCAAATGGAATATAGTATTTGCCAATGTATTGTCTAGAAAATTATAATTGTCGATCCTCTGTGTCCTTACAATTTCTTGAAGTGCATCTTCGGATTCAATGTGAGTCGCCTGGTAGCCAAACAACAACGTTCCATTAGAACAATACATTAAATAATTTCGTGGCTGCATGTTTCTTGGTTGTTTAAAACTTTAAATTGTCTCCATAGTCCTTACTGCACGCCACATATGAATCTGAGAAAGCCATCAATTCTTCATACGTAACCACCGGTTGATTGCAGAAATGGAGAGAATTACCTTTGTCAAGATTCATGAAATGTTAGAACCAAGAACGTGATGGCCAACAGCTGAATAATTACTTTTCAACTCGGATCAAGCATGATAGGAACAAAAGTGTTGAATCCCACCCTCAAGAGTCAGAACTTACTTACTTCATCAAAGATTTCAGATCATAATGGAGCAATATAAGTCTGTATGGCTTTGGGAAGCAGTAAACGCCTCAACAATCTGGGGATGCAAACATGCAGCTTAGGCGATCTTGCTCACAAGACTGGGATATCTGAAGAATATTTGACTGCAACGTAGGCAAAGAAGTAGAACTATGGTTCCATGGCCTATGCTGCACATCGCGCATCGGGAGATAGAAGAAGACCGGCTCATATTAGCTTAGGGATAGTTGGTCTATAAACGTGGCTGAGGCGTTGCCAAACGACCACTGGAATGCCTCCATCCGTTACTTCTCGTGTAGCTGTGTGTTTCATTCACATAGAATTCTTGTGGACAACCCATCATTTAGGAAACTGAAGGCCTGAAGGGCGATGCTTGAATGGTTGATGTGCTATTAATAGCTATCAACGATATTTTTTAGACTGAAGGACGTTCGGGATGCCGTCTTAACAGCCCAAATAGAAGCCACAATGTCACTGTTTGGATTACGGCTTGCAGTTGAAACGGCAGAACATGCATGCCATGCTAATGTGGCACACCTGCATGAAGTGGCATGCTAGGATTGCTCAGAGATATTTGCTGAGTTGGACGTCTTGCATGTCGAGAGAAATCAGCTAGTGGGGTTATACGGCTTGTGTTTCTTCCTCGGTTCGTTGGTTGGTACGTCGTGCGTATCGGTAAACAATCGTGATCGGTAAAAAAACGGAGTTGTGCGCCTCGCGCCTCTCCTCGCTAAAAAAAAACGGTTTGTAAAATTCCCTAACAGAATAGGATCAGGGGCGCTGGTGAATTACATTTGCGCGAGCGCGACGTCTGCGTGCTAAGCGGAGGCGGAGCCGTCACCAACGTCGCGATCCGTCAGCCCGGCGCCGACGGGCCCGGTGGTCTGGTCGCTACCTTTCCCGGGCAGTTCGAGATCCCGTCTCTCACGGGCACGATGTTGCCGCCGCCCGCGCCCCAGGAAGCAAGCGGCCACACTGTGTTCCTCGCCGGCGAGCAGGGGCAGGTCTTCGGGCGGGAGCGCGGTCGGCCGTCTCGTCGCTGCCATCAAGCTTCTCATATTGATCACGTAATATGAGTGATTTGATATTGTCGATTTCAGAAGCTTCAGCGGCGTCAAGCCATGATCTTTACTCCTATCTCAACTCTGAAGATCGATCTTTGCAATGGCTTGGCGGGATTAATGGATGGCTAGAAGCTGTGATATCGATCAATGTGGGAAAGCCAATTGTCTAAGGTAGCCACTAGATTAGTGCTAATGTGCTATGGCTACAGAGTATACGCATCGCGAAGAATCAGCGTTGCAAGACTTTTTTGGATTAAGATAGTCAATCAGTGTATGTACGTAAGAAGGAAATGTCAGCATGTCTTCAGTTACGTGTAGTTATTTAGTGGTTCATCCTGTAATCTTTCTATGTAGAATGATGTTCTCTGTGGCCTTTCGGTCTTTGTTTTTGTTGGAACTTCTAAGAAAATGCATAACAGATGCTTATTGCAGTAGAGGACTTCTAAGAAAATGCATAACATATGCTTATTGCGGTAGAGGAAGAGGTGTACGCCGACATCCAGATTCAACGGCCGTTGCAATCCGTGAGACTGAACTACAAATCAACTGTAGTTGGTGGCACAACTATTCATCTCACAAATATCATTCAAGTTCATCGTCGATTGTTCCTGTGAACTTGGATGTGCTAAATCATGGTTGCAACTTAGAGGACATATATGATAAAATAGCCTCTTCTTTCTCTTACCTATATTTTATTTGACTTGTTTCTTCATTTAAATACAAGTTCAGTTTAAATTGCTTGAAGTTTCTACAAGTTGCACTTATATTTTCTTAGTCTAAGATTAATTTGCTTGTGGATCAGATGAAGTAGTGGGATCAGAATATGTGTGATACCAAAATGAATGGTATTTTTTCCCATCTAACTTAACAAGTGATTCTGCACGATGATTTCGTACTTTTGGGTACTCATGATGTATTAAATAAGATCAGAAAGTAAATGACGACGTTTTATTTTACTTTGTGAGGATTGTTGTACAATGAGATATGTAAGACAATGGGAATCTGGAAAAAAGTCAACATACTTCTAAGATATGATACAACCATAATTAAAGTTTAGTTCAAACATAAGTTTTTTTTTTGATATACTTATATTTGAACTATGAACATGATAAGATGTACAACGAAACCAAGAGATTGAGTGGAAAACCTTTTATCAAGACATAGTGGAATAACAATGGTTTTGCTAACACATCCGATTTATCCACTATTTTAAGTAAATCAACAACTGCCTTGTGTTGCAGTCTAACTGAATTTGACATGATCATTTTTTATCTGAACTTGATCATCATGTAAGACAAAATATTAGTTAATGATAGAGTGAGATAAGTCATTTTGGTGTGCACGATGGGCCATTTTATTCGTCCGTAGCAACGCACGGGCATTTTGCTAGTTATTAATAACTTGTCTTGTTGCAATCTCATATGTCAATTCCTATGTTCCATTATCTACCACTATATAAAAGAAAGAGTGCATTTGTGAAACCATGAACCCCAATCCATTTTTAATCATAAGAAACACCTTTCCAACACTTTATAAGCACTTTACATTTTCTGCCATTTAAAAATCCGAAAATACAAAAACACATTTACATCTTGCAAACACCATACAAACCACAAAAACATCATCCATTATCATTTATACCATCCTTGCACCATCATTGCATATTTATTTAAGTTTTGCATTTGTTATCTTTATATCTTTTACTTACACCTTGTGCTTGACAACCACTTGGTGAGGTTGAGGGCACAAAACAATTTACTTTGTTTTGTAGGTTTCATAAAGAAGGATAAGGAGACAACAACTTTTGGTTCATTTCCCCGAGAGTTCGATATTAAACCCTCGAGTCACCCTCGTGGGGAAAATAGTCTTTTTCCCTTACTACACACTCTGCACTTGGAGTCTCAACCTAACCCACATTCTTTTGACGCGGGTACTTGGAGCCCGAAGCTTCGATCATCAAGATATTCTCTGGCGCCATTGTCATCATCGTCAAGGGTCATCAATAATCTATACAGTAGAGAGAAACAAGTTGAAAAAGTTAAGATGCTTAGTGAAGTCAAGGAACCACTACTTGACTTAGAAAACTGTAACTTGCATGAACTCATGTCTATCTTACAAAAAATTGCTAGTGATCCTTCTATTAATGTTAACCAAGCTGGTTTTGGTTCTAATCTTATATTGTTAGTCATGTTTTAAAATAGAAAATTGATAGGTACAACAAAGAAGCTACGATGCCACCTAAGCTTGGGGATATATGGGTTCCCAAGGTATTAGTAACAATTGGAAAAGAGGCACACCATGCTATATTAGATCTAGGATCTAGTGTCTCTGTTATGTCTCACATTCTTCTGACGCAGGTACCTGGTGCCCAGCAAGACATTTTCTAGCGCCATCGTCATCATCGGCAAGGGCCATCAGTAGTCCGCTGTAGGCATATGGTGGATGGGGATTGGATGAGATTGATCATGTAATGGTACCCGTTGTCCGAGATCTTAGGGGTTTATCTTGAGGATATTTTTTTATTGTGTTGATGCACTTATGCTATGTTTAATGCTTGCTACCCGGGCCCGAGTGGCATGATTTCAGTATTGAACTTATTTTACCCCATCATATAATTGAGTTTGGTATTTATCTGTAAAGTGTATTACCTGCTATTATGTTGAACCTGCGAACCCTAAAAGTGACATATAGGGAAAACAAGGGGGAGATGTTTTAGTTTGAGGATTCTATGTGTTCATGAAGTGTTAATGTGTTGTTCCGGGCTATTCGAAAGGGTAGAATTTAATTACTTGTAGTTCCAAGTTGGCCCCGGTGAAATGGGCAGGTAGGACAATAGATGTTGTGCAAATTCTCTTGGTTAGTACGCACAACTATTTTTGGAACACATACCTACATATATCGGAGTTAGAGAAAAGTCCTATTGCTATTTGTATTTTATTATATGATCAATCTTATTCATGCAACACCCCGCTATCACCTCATGTCTACGTTTTAAATCTCTAAGTTACACTTTCAATTTTTCCGGTGAAAACTGGGAAACCGTTGTTACTACTGTTGTTTTATTTGCTTCCTCGAATCATATTACTGCCATCACTATTTCTTCTGTGAGTTTGTTGATATACAGGTGTGGTTGAGAGTGACGTCTCAATTGTCAAAGTCTTATTGGTATTCTTGTGTTCCCCTTGAGTCGAACTATAAATTTGGGTAATACTTCCCATCGAAGATTTCAGCGATCCCCTATACTTGTGGGCATCAAGACATTTTCTGGCGCCGTTACCGGGGAACCTAGCTATATTGGTAAGTGATGTATGTAAAATACATACATGAACCTTACATTGTATTACATGATATTTCAATTATATTTGCATCATATAAGGGTTATATCAATGTTTATAATGATTTTGGAAATATTTCACAGTTTTCCTATTTTTCGGGAATTAACCCTGCATAGTCAGAAACCCTATTTTTCTATGTTTTTACCTTTCAGGGACCCAAACGACGTCCAAATCACCTAAGATTTCACGGAGATCATTTTTTGGAAGGAAGGAAACGTACGAGCCAAGAGTCAACAAAAGTGGAAACCCGAGGAATAAAAGAGGTGGGCCCACGCGGCTTTGGCCGTGTGTGGCACCCCATCTTGGCCCTCAAGCCTCCGATGCCGTCGATCTTCGTCTCCGTGCTTTACCCTTGACCTAAAAACGACTATAATAATAGTCCCCCGACGGTTTTCGGAAGGGAGCGCCACAAAAACACAAAACCACGAAACAGAGACCTGAAGCTGCAGATTGGAGGAGGGAAAACTCCGGGCGCTGCCGGCGTGGTGATGGCCTTTGACGATGATGATGGCGCCAGAAAATAGTCTTGCTGAGCACCAAGCACCTGCGTCAAAAGAATATGGGTTAGGTTGAGACTCCAATTGCAGAGTGTATAGTAAGGGAAAGACTTATTTTCCCCATGAGGGTGACTCGAGAGTTTATATCGAACTCTCGGGGAAACGTGCCAAAAGCTGTTGTCTCCTTTCCTTCTTTATGAGACCTGCAAAACAAAGTAAATTGTTATGCGCCCTCAACCTCACCAAGTGGTTGTCAAGCACAAGGTGTAAGTAAAAGATATGAAAATAACAAATGCAAACAAGTAATAAATATGCAATGATGGTAAATAAATATGCAAGGATGGTGTAAACAATGATGAATAATATTTTTGGGTTTTGTAATGGGAAGTGCTAGGCGTAGGTCCCCCTAAACTGCCCAGATCTAGGTCCCCTCCTCCACCGTCGGATTATGATCTAACGTCCAAAAAACACTACACCGTACCTTTTCGTTATAGCCCCCCGCTTTTTTGGAAAACAACCCGCACTCCAGTGCTGCCTCACTTAAATGAAGGGGTAGATTGTGTTACCCCTAGACTTCTTGATATTTACAGTACAAATGCCACTATCGTGATTTTCCCTTAGTATTATAACAGATTCATGAGTATTTCAACAAAACAATTATCCCATGAATACAAATTTTCTAGTATTACAACAAATCATAGCAACCGAAATATAGTATGGGAACAAATTTTCGCAATATTTCGAAAAAGGTAATGTTACAAAAAGATGGTTAAACAATATTTATTTTTTGCTTCAGATTGATTAGTAACAAAAATCACCAACAATTTCAACAAAAATCACAAACTATTACAACAAAAACAATTTTTTGTAGTAATAAAAAGATGGCCGAGCAACAATTTTTTCTAAAGATTTATTTCAAACAAAAATTATCACCTATTTCAATAAAAATCATAAATGGCGACAACAAAAAACATGTACTTGCAACATTTTGAAGAAAACAGCATACATCAACATTAAATAAACACAAATTTTGAAGCAAACACCCAATGTATATTGCAACATGTAGTGTGTGATTTCACAATTAAAAAAATACGAGTTTGTTACAATTTAGAAGTATAGATGCAACATAAAAAAACGAGGAGAAACTCAAACTTCTAACAAATGCCCCAAAAAATATTGCAACATTCCCATGTGCTTTTTTCAATAAAATTTGTGCGTGTTTGATACAAATTTTATGGAGGTAAGCAACATCGAAAAATCGGGGAAGAAACTTAGTTGTATTGTCGTTAATGGGTGCCAGATCTCGCCGATTCGACATCATCAACCACGTACTAACTACTCAAAAACTTGTCAGCGATGTCTACTCCTAACCGCTTGTAGTCACAGGCGCCGTCGGATGTATTAGACATGGTCACGAGTGAAGGATTGGAAGGAATCGAACACCATAATAAACAATTCTAAAGAATGAACTAGCCGTCAATTAGCCGTATATGTAAATGAAATATCCATTGCTTTTAGCTAGCAAACAGCCAGTGCACATAGTTGCATAACACAACATCACTGCATCTAGCTATACAAATATGAGCGTGCTATCTAGTACTAGATGCGTGCACGTGAGGTACCACAACGCCGTGGAAAAAAATGTTGCGTACGTATTTGCCATTTATGTAGAGAACTCGGCCGAAAATACTATTGGGCCGAAAAAAGAAAGAAACGAGCGAGACTCGCTAGCTATGCGCGCGCGGCGACGGAGCGACCTGCGCGAGGGCGCGATAGGTCGCCCTAGCCAAAGCGTTTTCCAAAAATAATACTCCAGGTCTGCAGCAGAAGCAAAACAAAAGGAGGAAAATAGAGTGTAGTGCTGCCCGTTCATGTCAGTTGACTTGGCCGTGTCCACGTCGGCGGCAAGGGCGTCATCAGCGGAGAGGAGCACTTGCCACTGGTCCACGAGGCTGAGTTGGACGCAGCTGCCGCTAGCGCTGTCTGCTCCAGTCGTTTCCTTCTTTCCCCTTCTTCCCTCTGCCTCTTCTTGGTGGCCACATCGACTTCTGGCTTCTTCTTTTGTTCATCTTCGTCTCGTTTCTTCTTTTCCTCTTCATCTCGTTTCTTCTTTCGTTCTTCTTCGAGTTTTTGTTTTAATTCCTTCTCACGCTTCAGTCTTTCACGCTCTACTTTTGCAGCAGCTTTGCGAATTTCTCGCTCCTTTAGTTTCTTCTCTTCAAGACGTTTTGCAGCTTCAGCTGCCTTAAGAGCCTTCACTTTAACGTATTTTTTAACTGCAAAAATGGAGCCCCAGTTGTCATTTATGACCACCACTGAACGTTTTCTATTCAAGCATAAACATTGCTAATTGATTTAGCATATATAGTTTGAATAAATAATGCAACTAAAAAGAACACTTACCGCACGCTGCTGTAGGTTGCATCTTCTGTTTCATACTGGCGACAATATTGCTAGGCTTGGATTGTCTGCCAACATTTGCTTCACTCCTGTGTCTCCCATTTCTGCTACTGGGTTTTTCTGCCGTGCCTAATCTGCCATGAAGAGAACGGGATGCTTCCCCTACTCTCTTAACTGAAGTAGGATGATTGTTTTTTGGCTTACTAGGATGATCAATTCTGATATTTGAATGATGATTGAGCTCATTACTGAAACATTGTGCACTCGAGTCTATGTTACCTGTATCCATGCATCTTGTTGAAACAGACGGAGAATTTTCACTGTATTGACATAATCCAGTGATATCCTGAAGTGATTTTCTGCCAGATGCCTGCCGTGAGCAGTTCACATCTAGAGGCCCTAATAGCCTATCTTGGTACTCATCCTCTTCAGGGATGCTGTTGTCTTCATCAATTTGAAAGCACCAGAGGCTATATTTATCAACTGATGTAGTGAATGCAGTTTCACTGATTTCTTGTTGGCTGTTAGCATCTGAGGAACATGAGGCTAGAGCATCAGAAATGAAAAAGGAATCAAGTTCTAATCCACGCAGACTGTCACTTGCACTGCATTGTTGCACATCATCAGAAAAGGAATAGTTTCTAGGTTTCCCAGACAAAGTTCCCCAGACACCACTGGCTGCATTAGAATCGTAAAGGGATTCAAATGGTCCTTTCCTGATAGTTGGGCTGTTATAATCGACAGGAAAATAAAATCTTTCATAATCTGGCATTGAATGTGTGCCAAGATTGGAACATTCCAAAACACTTTCCTGTAGCTGCTTCAGTGGTGAATTGTCAGGGTTCAAATATCCTGGTTCCACGCCATCAAGCAATAATCTGCCCATAATACGAGGAGCTTGCGAGCAGCTGGTTGAAGGTGGGTCTTCATTTAAAGAATGTGCCTCAGCAAGATCAAAATTGGTACTTTCCAGAGCACATTCTGGTTGCTGCATCCTTTGTTCACTTGCCCAGACTGATTCAACACCATCGAATTGAAGTTTTTTCAGCTCAACCAACAAATAAGTTTCAGGGAATGCACCGCACACATTGCCTGTAACTTGCACTTCATTTACAGAATGTGCCTCAGCAAGATCAAAATTGGCACTTTTCGGAGAACATTCTGGTTGCTGCAACGTCTGTTCACTTGCAGGATTCACGCAGACTGATTTAACACCATTGAATTGAAGTCTTTTAGGCTCAACCGACAAATAGGTTTCAGGGAGTGCATGGAACACACTTCCTGTAACTAGCACTTCATTTAAAGAAGGTGCCTTAGCCAGATCCAAATTGGCACTTTCCAGAGCACATTCTGCTTGCTTCACAGTTTGCTCACTTGCAGGATTCATGCAGACTGATTCAACACCATTGAATTGAAGTTTTTTCGGCTCAACTGGCAAATAAGTTTCAGGGAGTGCATGGCACACACTGCCTGTAACTTGCACTTCAAGCAAATTTCTATCAGGACACTTACTAGGGACCTTGATATTATTGTCAGAACTGGCCGCCTGTTTTTGAGAACAATGTAACTGAGCTGCTAGATTTCCAAGGTCACCATCTATGCTGCACTCGAAAGACTCAGTTGATCTACCCTCACTGGCATGAAAGCCATTCTCCTGATCCATCAAAGAGGTCGTTGTTCCAGCATTGTTTGCACCGTCAGCACATGGTTTGGAGGATAACGATGCAGTTGTTCTGTTCAAGCCTAGAGTTGCATGTTCAGACCTCTGTATCCTGTCTTCCATAACATCACTGCTTCCCCTCTTTGCCCCTTGATACTTGACTTGAGAAATAGCCTCGGCGAGCTCCTGGTCAACAGAAACCTGCTTTTGCTGAGGTGCTTCATGTTGGTTAGCATCCAGAGTGTCACGGATAGTCTCTACTTCTTCAGGAACAGGAACCCCCAAACTTGTGAAGGAGGTACTAGTAACAGCTGCTGGCAGAAAGACAGTTCTACTGGTTGCCGCTGTAGTAATCTGGCTTCCAGCAAAATGAAACTCCGGAATAATCGGTTTGCCATTTAGCTCTACACGTAAACGAAGAGTTCAGTACACGTATAAATAAAAATGTGACTGAACAGCAATGTGCAAGAGAGTAAAATCAGACAGCATGGGTGGTGGACAAAAAGGCTAAGTAAATGAACAACCGTGGTACAGTTTGTGACAACAAATTTCTCAAGCACTAGCAAGCAAGTCTGTGTCTCATGAATTTCTAGTGCCTGTAGATACATCATGTATCGGCGGAGCTGGGAACACACGTAGAGTGGTGCTAACTTATGAGATCGGCTGCCGATGCATTAGACGTTGCTGATTCATCATGTAATTAAGCAGGTTGCATGCACATTTGTGCCTTTGGTTAGCTATGCTGGACCGGTGCTACCGCCCGGGTAGCACCGGCCGCAGCTCCGCCCCTTTACATGTGTCCCCTTCGAGTGCTAACTACTAAGCCAGCAGCACCAAATCGGCACTCGAAATTCTCCTATGCAACTCATAAGAAGAAGGTATAAATGTCTAATCCTGCCCAGAATGTTGAACATCACTAAATCAAAGCCGTCGATTGGTTGTCCATACGGGCAAATAGTCTAAGATTACACAAGCCGAAGAAGTACTTCATCCCCAAACCCAGGGACTAGCTAAAGCTAACCCAAGGGAGGAGGGGGGAGGGGGAGTGGGGCGTACCGGCGGCGCAGGAGTGGAGGATCCACGACGGGGGGCGGCGGCGGTGGAGGTGGAAGCCGCGGGCGAGGGACTGAGCGTGGGAGTCGGCCTGCTGCCTCATCTGCGCGGTGACCCGGTCCCGGCTCTCGAAGACCTGCATGAAGAGGTCCTCCATGGCCGGCGGCCGGAGTGGTCGTCGCGGAGGGGAGGGGGCTAGGGTTTGGGCATGGAGGTCGGTCGGCTCGTCGGTGTGGGGGAGCTGCCGTGGCTCTCACGAAAATTGGGGAAGAGCACGAACGGGACGGGCGGTGCTCGGAACTCGGAAGCACGGTGAGGTCGGTAGAGACCACGGTGGCCCAAAACAAGTCCAGTCCCAAGTTCTGAACCCACTCCTCTCTCACTCTCTCCACAACACTGTCCTAACTAAGGCCCAGCTTCTCCGAGAAGCTGCCCTATCCCAGCTTCTCCGGGAAGCCGCACTAAAAATTGGAAGCCCTGCTAAAATTTTGAGTCGGCTTTTCTATGAAGCTGGGGGAGGGTCAGCTTTTCGGAGAAGCCGTCAAAAGAACTGGGCCTAAACCCGCCGGTAAAAAACAATACCCAGCCTCACCGCCGCCTGAGACTGACAGGCCGACCACGCGCGACGTGGGTCCCGCACGTCATCGGCACGCGTCGACGAGCTCCCGAGGCTTTTTCCGTCTAGACGGCGGACGGCGAGGGGAGCGTGTGTACAGGCTCAGTGGCTGGAGCGAGAGCGAGACCCGATCCCCAAAGAGAACCAAACTGACGCCGCTCGCTCACGATCTCTCCGCCTCCTTCTCCCGCACCAATTTCGAAACACCAGCCCAAAAGCAAGAGCCAGCGCCAGCCAGCCCTCCTCCTCCTCAGATTAGCCGACGGAGGAAGTGGAGGCGCGCCGGCGCGTCCAATTCGGCCGGGTGCGGCCACGATGCCTGCTGCTGCGGCCGCCGCGGAGCAGCTCAGGGAGCTCGGGGAGAAGCTGGTCGCCGAGGACCTGCCGCCCGACGACCACGCCGCGCTCGCCAAGCTCCTCAAGGTAGAACCGAAGCCAGGCCGGCTCCCTCTCCTCTCCCATCGTTCTCGAGCTGCCAGCTCGCCCCCGCCGGTGGATCTGGGGCCGTCGCGCCGGCTCTCTATGTTTTTAGGGTTTAGGGCCTCCAGGCGCCAGCTAGGTATGGCTGGCTACCCGGATTCCGCCAGCGAATTAGGGGCCGGATTTGGGCAGATTATATGTCGTGCTGAGTGACCGGGCGAGGAGGGCTCGAAAGGAGGAGCGATTTTTTTCCAGCTAGGGCTAGGGAGCGACCAAGGGAGTTGTTGGGTTCTGGCGAGATTTTGCAGGAGATTCCTGCCAGGCCTGCTGTAGTTGGTGGGGCTGCTGTGATTCGTGCCGCGGTTACGCTTGTTCCAGGTTTAATTGTCCTGCCTGTATCAGTTGGATGGGATGGCAGTGGTGGAGGAGCCAAGCTTGGGCGTGTTCTGGTTATGCTGCTGCTGAATTCATACGGTGACTATTGGGTTGCTGGGTGGATTCTCTGCCTTTGGAGCGGATTGTGCCGTTGCCGTTGGCGCGCAATTGCTTCAGTTTCCTACCGTTTTCGAATCCTTGCGCATTAGGGTTTGCTGGGTTTTGGTGGTCCAACCCAGGCAGGCTTCTATGTGCCTGATTTTGGCGCGTTATGCCGGTACTCGACAAGTGAAAATATGTTACTAAAGCATACTTTTGTTGGTTCATTAATTTGGTCGTCAACACTTTTTACGCCTACGGTGGCATGTTGCACGGACGTGCTCCAACGAGTGTCATGTTTACATGCTACTTTTGTCGGCACATGGAACCTTGAATGCTTCGCTAATGTGATTTTTCTGGTCTCGTAATTATTGCATATGATATTTTGATAATAAAAATAATGGCTTAGGTTTCCCGTCATGTCCTGCCTTTTATAGAACCCCCCCAAAACTAGGGGTCGCATCCTTTTAACCCCTCAAAAGGCTTCAACTTTTTGTTAGTAAACAACATAATTTCCTGGTCCGTAGTTAAATCCTAACCGAACGATGCTTCTGTACTCTGAACCTCTTCAGCTATACATGAAGAATCTGGCTTAGGAACTGTTGATGCAGTTTCATAGGAGGTTGCACAATTTGATGCTATACTGTGTCTATGTACCGCTAGGGCCAATTCGATAGGTCTAATGAATATGCCGTTGTTGCTCCTCCTATTATGTAACAGATATTAAAATTACTACTCCCTCCTTACACTAATGTAAGACCTTTTTAGCCTTTTCTTGATTCGTATGTATCTAGACGAAGTTTAGTACGTATATTCACTCATTTTAGTATGTATGTAGTCAGTATTGAAATAGCTTAAAAGGTTTAATAGTTGGGAATCCGGAAGCTATATCATGTAGCTTTCACACTTGCTTAGTTCAGTAGGTGCTACCTGTAGCTATTCAAGTGCAAGCGTCACACTGCCAAAACAAGCATGTGAAAACAACTGCATATACATGTCCTGCAAGCAGGCAAGACAAGTCAGTATTCAGATAAGATGAAATTAAATTAAGGAACTGAATTTTGAGCAAGTTGTTGAACCATATGAATTTTGAATAGTGTAATATCCAATCTTACTAGCCAAACATCCATTCCATCATGTAAACCGAATCCAAAAAACCATATGGCATGAATTAACATAAGTCTTTGTAGTGTGAGAGCCTAGCAAATTACACCTTAGCGTAATGTCATGACTTAAGAACTTAAGATATCTGTCTTTCACTTTATGTACCAATTTTCCGTGCCTTTGCAATAGTAGGCCCAGTGCTGGTAGGTCGTAAGCACAAGTTCTGTTGCATTACATTGTTGTTATTTAAATATTTTTTCGTAGAATTGCCCACTATGCTTTCTTTTACTGGAACAAATAGACTTAATTATAGGGAATATAATACATCTAAAAGCTCAAGCTCAAATGTCGGTCCTTTATCTTTTGAGAGGAAAATGCGGAACTTTGGTGTCATCAGTGTTAGAAAAAAATCAATTGTTCTAAGAGTTAATTAGTTGTCTGCCTTGTATTTCCTTTCCTAGCGCAGGCTCACCGGGAGTAATGGCAGTATAACTTTACCGTCTGGATTTAACTGCTAAATTTTGACATGAGTTAATGTTAATGGCATATTACCTGTTTGCTTCAAGTACTTCTTTCTTATGTGTCTTTTGGGTGTGCTATTAACACTAATCGTTGTGCAGCAAGCTGCAGAATGCTTACATGGAATAGAGCAGTCACCAGGGTCCTCGGTGATGGAAGCCATCCAACCATGTCTAAATGCAGTTGCCAGAGAAGAATTGCTGAAACATCAGGACGAAGATGTCAAAGTTCTCTTGGCAACCTGCTTCTGTGAAATTACAAGAATAACAGCACCTGAAGCTCCATATAGTGATGATGTTTTAAGGGTAAACTACCATCAAGAGTGCACTGAATTGAGTTACTTCCACTTAGTTTATACTTTATGATGTGTATTCAGCATTTGAGATTTGTTTTTTCTTTCTGTTCTGCAGACTGTGTTTCATCTGATTGTTGGTACATTTGGTGGACTCAATAATTTTAATAGCCATTCCTTTGGCAGGAGAGTTGCTATTTTGGAAACAGTTGCAAGATACCGGGCATGTGTTGTTATGCTAGATCTTCAATGTGACGATCTCATCACAGACATGTTCCGAACATTTTTAGAAATCGTCAGGTTATTTCACTATGCCATCTGGACTAGTTTTCACTATTTTGGAAAGAGTTGCAAAATACCAGTTATGTGTTGTGATGTTAGATCTTGAATGTGATACCGGGCATGTGTTGCGATCTTAGATCTTGAATGTGATGTTCTTATCAGTCCCTCACCTTTATGCTCTCAAGCAGTTTACATGCTTGATATGACCACCCATATTTTGGATGGTTCCCGTGATATGTGGAGCAGATGGGGCCATGGGCTCTCTTGAAGTCTTTAGAAGTTGAGCGGGTCCATATGCAGCTCTGTTAGCCTAAATCTAGAAAGCTGTATCGCCTCATTTCATTCTATGCAAGTTGCTAGATAGAAGGAACATGTTTTTGTGTTATCATTTCATTCTATGCAAGTTGCTAGATACAAGGAACATGTTTTTGTGGTATCTTAAAACAAAACATTTATGTCCAGCAAATGGTTCACTATTGGTGCTACCAAATCTACTTATAATTAATTTTGACAAAAGTGTACATGTTACCACTTGATTATATTAATTTAGGTGACAGTGTGCATGCTATAGTTTAAATTATATTAATTGGAGTGATAATGTACATGCCATGATTTGCTTATATTTGGTGGAAGTGTACTTGCTACAGGTATACACTTGAACAGTCAGAACGAACAAAGTGTTCTATGGTTCTGTTTGCTGTTGCCCATTTTATTTTGATTATTTAACTTGTTTGATGCAGTGAAAATCATGAAACAAATATTGTGAAGTCGATGCAGACAATAATGGCTCACATTGTAGATGAAAGTGAGGTTATAGATGTTAGCCTTCTACATGTACTGCTATCAGCTTTAGGACGTAAAAAAACTGTGAGTGCCTTCAACTTGTATGGAGTTCTCTGCTATTTTGTAATTTATAAGATACTATTATTAGGTTCTGCTTGTGCTTTGACCAACAACTATTATTATTATCCTTCTGTAAACTCGTAACTCTGCAACTTCTGTTTGCTAGGGTATTTCTTTACCTGCACGTAAGCTAGCTTGCAGTGTTATAGAGCAATCTGCAGGAAAGTTTGAACCATACATAAAAAAGTTCCTCACATCATCCTTGGCTGGGGACGACAGTTCTTCAGATGGCCACATTGATCATCACGAAGTCATATTTGATGTGTATCAGTGCGCTCCAAAGGTTCTTAAGGTGGTGGTACCGTATATAACTGGGGAACTACTGGTATGATCTACCTTTGGATTATCAATTTGAACCATCTGTATCTATATGAGAGTGACTGTCATACTAGAAAAATAATAATTATAGTATCCTCTATTTTTCTATAAAATCAACTTAAAATGAAAGTTACATGCATCCCGTGATTTTTTTAAAGATAATTCTATCTTGTTAATTAAAGTTTATGTTTCTCATTTCTATAGGCAGATCAAGTAGAAACACGGTCCAAGTCTGTTGAGCTGCTTGGGGAACTTTTTTCGTTACCTGGAGTCCCTATCTTGGAATCTTTTAAGTCGCTTTTCGTTGAGTTCCTGAAGAGATTGACTGACAGAGTAGTAGAAATCCGTGTTTCTGTGATTGAGCATTTGAAGAAATGTCTAATGTCAAACCATTCCCGTCCCGAAGCCCCAGAGATAATAAGTAAGTATCTATATTCCCCTAATAACAATTCATATCATTTGACGGTGCACGTAAGCATTCTTACCCTGTGGGTTGGCTCCTCGACAGAGGCACTTTGTGACAGATTGTTGGATTACGAAGAAAATGTACGAAAACAAGTTGTGGCTGCTGTTTGTGATGTAGCTTGCCATGCATTTGGTGCTGTTCCTGTTGAAACTATCAAACTAGTAGCCGAGCGTGTCCGTGATAAATCAGTTAGTTTCCTTTGCTCTTTGCACCATCTTTCATTTTTTTTCATGTGTTCACAATCTTTATAGTTTACTGAAATGTCCGGGCTTCCTTTTAAAAAAACAGCATCCAGTGAAGTGCTACACCATGGAGAGATTGGCTGATATCTACAAGCGGTATTGCCTGAAGGGTTCTGATAGCTCAACTAGTTCTGACAATTTTGAGTGGATACCTGGAAAAATATTAAGATGTCTTTATGACAAGGATTTTAGGTAATTTCATGCAATATTCCCTTTGCATACTGCTTCAAGAATATGCAGCAGAACATATAACTTGTTCAACTTATGATTTACCACTTCTACTAATGTTATACTCCCTCAGTGTGTATACTTTCATGTCTGGGATATCTTGTTGGTCTTTTCTTGATGCACTGTCAATATTATTTTTACAATATTTTCTGCCTGTTATTTAAACTTCTCTTATGATTTGCTTGATGGGTATATTGTTTGAGGCTGATACAATGTAAGTAATTTTGACAATGTATAAAATCAGCGTAATAATATTTCTTTATCTGTTCTCATCCTGTCTAGCATCAACATCTGGCATCTTGCATGGAAATTAGTTCAAGAGTATCACCTTTTTTGCCCAAACACAGATATTGTATTAAGTTATTGTCCATACTGCACTCTCTGATCTGTGAGATTATAGTGAGCTTTGATATAATGCCCACCTTGTTTTTTGGTTTATTTGATGCAGACCTGAGTCAATCGAATCAATTTTATGTGTTTCGTTGTTCCCACCAGAATTTCCGATAAAAGAAAGAGTGAAGCATTGGGTAACTGCTGTCACACATTTTGATAAAGTTGAGATGAAAGCTCTTGAACAGATTCTTCTACAAAAACAAAGGTTTGACAGTCCGTCGATAAATCATTTAGTTTGACAATTGCTCTCATTGGTAATGTTTTGATTTGCATTTTGTTGAATTTCAGACTACAACAAGAAATGCTGAAGTACATGTCCCTTAGGCAGATAAGCCAGGTTTGTGATTCTTGAGACTGGAAAGCACCGCAGAGCTACTGTTTCATCGATACGTTGCCTTAATCTTCTTGTATTTTCAGGAAGATGCTCCTGATCTGCAAAAAAGAATCCTAGGATGTTTCCGGAGCATGTCCCGTTTGTTCAGTGACACAACAAAGACTGAGGAGTACTTGAACATGCTTCATCAGCTAAAAGATGTCAACATCTGGGAAATGTTCACAAGCTTGCTTGATTGTGCAACAACATTCAGTAAAGCTTGGTCTATCCGGGTACCTACAATATACTTAGTCTTTTCTGTTCTAAGTTACGATACAGAATAGAATCCCAATCCAGTATAGTAGAAAACGTCTCTAGCTTGTTCTTAACATGAGCTTTTACTCCAGTTGATTCCATTTGTATTGTTCATTACTGCATATAGTTGGATATGACTGCCATATACTGGTTTCGTAATTGTATCCTCCACCTAACTAGGTGACTCATACATATACTCTCCATGTAGACAGATGCCGCCTATTAGAAATAGACTTTGTTGATCTATTTCTGAATCAGCCATATTTAAACAATTTGAATTTTACATTGCAACTGCAGGTTGATTTGCTCAAGTCACTTGGTGAAAAACATGAACTATATGATTTTGTGAGCACATTATCGATGCGATGTTCGTATTTACTTGTGAACAAGGAATATGTCAGAGAGATCCTTTCTGAAGCTTCTGAACACAAATCTTCTGCGAATACAAAACCCATCTCATCATGCATGAATCTTCTGATGGTATACTTTGCTGAAGCACAGTTTCTTTTCTTGATGCAACACTTTGTCATCATTTTTCCTGCTGTCATGGAAGTAAAAACTACCTGTTGAGCAGTTGCTTGCATGAACTGTATTTTGCTTATATAGTGCTACCAAAGGGTGAACAGGTTGATTAAACAATTGTTTCTTTCAGCAGATTTTTCCAATCATTAAGCCGTGAATTCCATTCATTAGCTGTAATGTGATGGGTTTTAGTTAAAGGTACCTGCAAGCTATGTACTTTGTTGGGGTACCTTCTAAGTAGGATAAAAGGCAAGGCATGTTGTTTGTTATATCTGGAGTAGGGGTAACTTAGTTACTTTATATCTTCTATTATTCCAAACATGTTCAAACCTTACTCATGGCACTGCAAAGACCAAATGAGTACACCATGCTTATTGATGCAAAGGGCCTTAGGCAAATGGATATATCATGATATTTGCACTCATGTATTGAATGGGCACATAACGTACTGGTGCATTTTTTCCATCAGACTTTGGAAGGCGATCCTCATTCCATGCTGTTTACACATTGCAGGCAATATCTAGCTTCTTCCCTTCACTTTTATCTGGATTCGAAGAAGATATCATTGAACTTCTGAAGGAGGATAATGAAGTGCTTAAAGAGGGCATTGCTCATGTTTTGTCCAAAGCTGGTGGCAACATTCGTGAACAACTGGCCTCATCAAGGTCAGCTGCTTGAAAGTTCTTTATTGTGTGATACTATTTTGCACTCTGCACTACTTTCTACGGTTATGGAACTAAGTTTCTGTACCTTCCATTTCAGCTCTGTTGCTCTTTTATTAGAGCGTCTATGTTTAGAGGGCACACGGAAGCAGGCCAAATACTCTGTTCATGCTCTAGCTGCTATAACAAAAGATGATGGTCTGATGTCACTATCTGTTCTTTACAAGGTCTGGATTTCCCCCGGATGTTTCCTTGTCTATATATTTGAGATTTTCTGATATATTATGCCTGCCATTTTTAACTTTGCAGAGGCTTGTGGATTTGTTGGAGGAGAAGAATGTTCATTTACCTTCTATCTTGCAATCTTTGGGGTGTATAGCTCAGATAGCGATGCCAATATTCGAAACAAGGGGCGATGAGATAATAAGTTTCATAAGTCAAAAAATTCTTGACTGCAGTAATGTAAGAAGGCTTACTATCTTTAAATTTCTCTTTCTTTCCTATTTACAAATTTTTAATGCAATTCTAAGTGTATTACCAGGATACTGTTGAAATTTCTGCTGATAAATCTGAATGGAGTGATAGCTCACATAGTTGTTTGCTAAAGGTGAGCAAGATTATGGTTTTCATGCTCTGCTTTACCCCAATTGTCGATGCTCGTTTAGTTCTTATTACTCTCTTCTGATATTTTCGTCTGTAGATTTATGGCATTAAAACCTTAGTGAAGAGCTGTGTACCTTGCAAAGATGGTGAAGCGCATCCTGGAATAGAAAATTTAATGGGCATCCTTAAGAACATTCTTACATATGGTGATATTTCCCCAGACAAGATTTCAAGGTACCAAGAAAGGCATGCCCTTCTAGTTTAATGCATACTACCTCTCTTTATAAATATAAGACGTTTTAGGTAGTGTGTAGGTTGGCTAGATACACAATTAAATGAATGTACATGCACACTAAAACATGTCTACATACATGTGAATCTAGCCAAATGCTAAAACATCTTATATTAAAAAACGGAGGGAGTACATTGTTGCATCTTATGTTATTTTCATTCTAATTACTCCACTATTACTCACAGTGCCAGTGATAAGGCCCATTTGAGGCTGGCAGCAGCGAAAGCTGTTCTCCGCTTATCAAGACAATGGGATCATAAAGTGCCCGTGGATGTGTTTTATTTGACTCTGAGGATTTCACAGGTACGATTTGGAGTATGTAGTCTAGCTGACTTTCATTGTTTCTTTCGTTTGGTTCTCTTGTCTGCATGATCCTCTTGGAGATTTATGGTTTTGTTCATCACTAGGATGATTGTTCCCAAATGAGGATATTGTTCCTCAGTAAAGTACATCAATATATCAAGGAGAGGGCTTTGGACGCAAAATATGTCTGCGCCTTCTTGATAGGCATGGATGGTTATTGTACACCACAGTATGAAGAGGTTCATATTCTAAACATGATAATCAATCGATCACCATCTCATTGATTCTAATGTTATATCTTTTCCTTTTGCAGTTCAAGCACAACCTGATTGAAGTGGCACAGATATGCCAACAAGTTAAGATGCGTCAGCTATCTGTCCAAGCAGATGTGAATTTGCTCACTGCTTACCCAGAATATATAATTCCATATCTGGTTCATGTCCTTGCCTATGATCCTTCATGCCCTAACATTGAGGAGTATGGGGATGTCAAAGCATTTGGTCCAATTTACTGGTATTTTATTGTAGCTCTTACGTTTTTTTTCTATTGTTATTGTGAGTGTCCACAATACTCGATTTCATATTTGCATGATGTGCTGAAACATCAATGACTAAGAACACCATGTCATTTGGTCAATTTAGCATGATAATAATTGTTCATTAGTTCTTATCGTATCATATTCTTGCACTTGGTACCATTGTAATATCATTCTATCTGTTCATAGAGTGCTTGATCATTGTGCACTTTGTGCACACAAAACGTAAGGTTAGTTTTCTTTGTATGTAGTCATGCATACTGTTCTGACACAATAAATGAGAAAATAGTGTCTATTTTTGATTTTTTGGGCTTTTCTTGTTAAAATCATTATTCTCTCGCATATGCATATTTATGAAAGACCTCTTTCCAGGCGATTGCATCTACTTCTTTCAACTCTCCTGGGAGAAGAAAGTTTGCAGTATGGTGTACCTGGTATGAAAAAGGAGAGCTTCATGACAACACTCTCTATATTCAGAAGCATCAAATGTTCTAAAGACGTGATTGATGCAAATAAGACCAAGGTAAGCAATTGTTTGTATCGTTTCTACATTTGTTCACCTGTACTTCAATCCATTTGCCTGCTGTAAGTGTGACTTAAAATGAGGTATGTTGTTTGCAGACTCTGCATGCTATATGTGATCTTGGTATTCTTATTGCAAAGAAGTTATGTCCAGATGAGATAAATGCATCTGAAAATCAAACAGTTCCATTGCCTGCTCAACTTTATGTGCCAGTTCAGAATGACCGAAGTGAAAACTCTGTGGTATGTGATTTTAAACAAATCATGAAGCAGGCTCTTTCATGGTTACCAGACATCAAGTTTGTTGCCTTCTCTTTGTATGCCTCGGACTGTAATAATTGACTTATTATTTTCTAGGTAATTGCTGAGCAGAAGTGGGTGGGATGCGAGAATGTATTGGCCCATTTTGAGGCTCTCATGACAGCAAATATTGCTGAGGTACACAGCACACACTTGACTATTCATTTTATGATTCCACTTAAATTGTCTGCTGGACCTTGACTCCTCTAGTGCTCTATGTACTTCAGGTTGAATCTCCCGAAGATAAGATGCTCATAGATGAGACTGATGAACTTGGTAACGAAATCCCTCTAGGGAAAATTGTGCAAATTCTTAAATCTCGAGCAGCAAAAAAGACGGGGAGAAAACAGAAGGCAGCATCTGTTTCAGTAAATACTGGAAAAGATGATGATGTCTTGGGATTGTTAAGAGAAATAAACTTAGATAATCAAGAAAATTTGGGGGAGTCGGTAAAGAGCAAACTAAAGAAGGGGCAGATGGATGTTAAAGAGAGCAACGAGAAGCCAGTAGATTTTTCCACACCAAAACGCAAACGATCAGCTTCGAAGAGTAGACCACACTCAGCGCAAGGCAGTAAAGATAGCGACGAGCTTTTAGTGCACTCTGTCAGCACAGGGAAAACCAATAATTCAGAAAACAAATTGAAGAAGAAAAGTAGATCTGCAACTGAGAAAGAGTTGGTAGCATCTCCTACCAGTACCAAAACCCATGTATCCAAAGGGAAAAATGGTGCTAAGAAGTCCCATACTGAAGTCTGGAGTAGCAGCACAAAGGTAATTTCTTGCCATCCTATGGTATGTAATATGTACTACTTCCGTCTTGCCAGACCTACTGGTAAACTTCTGGTTGATATTAAACTTTCTCCAGAAGTCTGCTGATAAAGAAAGCACTGTGCGAACTGCTGATCTGGCTAGTTTAAATGGGTCCTACAAAAGACAGACGCCAAGATTGGCTTCTGGTTTGGCAAAGGTAATCTCGAAAGGCTTATGCAGGCATCATGAATAAAATCGATAAAAGGAAGTGTACATATGCTGGTGGTAGTCAACTATGTGCAAGTGCAAGTGCAGGCATCCTTCTAGTCTCTGTACTAAGAATTAATTAATTCCTGCAGTGCTCAACACATGACTCGAGCAGTAAAGACTTGGTAGGACAGAGAATAAAAGTTTGGTGGCCTTTGGATAAGGCGTAAGTTGTATAATTCTGAAATTTGCTATCATCTAATTTTGTAATGTGGCTTAGATTTTATCTTTTTGTCTGCAGATATTACGAAGGTGTTGTAAAATCTTATGATTCAGCAAAGAAACTGCATACAGTAAGTTCCCTCTCAGAACGTTTATTTTTCCATTTTAGATGGAAGAACATCCATTGATTAGTATGATGTATTTTTTCAATCCATTTTGCTGTTAGGCTATCATCATGGAAAACAAAGATGGCTTTATATTTATTATTTATCAATAGTATTCATTTTATAATGCGATGCTTCTCCGAACTCTGATTGTGTTTATTGTGAATGTGCTTAAAAAGTTACAAGGGTCATTGTGCTGGAGTGCAACAGCTGTATCGTTGATAATTTTTATTCAGGCTGGTAAGAGATCAATACTATGCTGGGTATACTAAATATAAATATGCTTCTCCGAGTAGGTGCTATACAATGACGGAGATACAGAGCAGCTTCACATGGCTAAAGAGAAGTGGAAAAGGGTTGAAAGCAATGGTTCACCAATAAAGGTAGACTGCTGTCGGTTCTTTCCTTGAAATTGTCTCTTTAACCTTAAATATCATGTTAAACTCATTATAGTTTAACTGCTTGTCCGCAGCAGCAAAAGAGGGATCTTCTGGGGACAAACCAACAACGGTACGCCAGAATTTCTTCTTCAAGTCTACTCTATAATACTCTGTTTGGAACATCTTGGGAAGGAATACGGAGTAAAGGATCATTGAAGTCGAGCACTTATTACCTAAAAAATAATGCAGTTTTGCAACGTCTTTCTGAAATGCTAGATGTAAAGGTGTCCATTCCGATTAAATGTTATGAACTTATTGTACCGTTCCTAATGCAATGGATGGTTTGCAAGACAAAAAGATAGCTCAATCAAAAGATGTACTTTTGCTTACCACCTGACCGTACGTAACACCTTACAGAGCACAGGAGACGAGAATTCCCAGCAGCAGGAAAGTAGCGCCTAACCAACATAAGTCATTAGATAAGTAAGTCGATATCTCAGACTCTCAGTCTTAAGAACCTTGCTGCAGTTTTCTAAACTATTAATCCATCTCATTTAGGCCCTCACCCTTAAAGAGGAAAGCGAAACCAAAGTCTCCCCCGATAATCAAGCATAGAAAGACAACAGGTGGTGACAGGTCCGTCAAAGCTAATGATTCAGAAGCATCTGGTTCCCTTGCTCATTCGCATTCGGACGAAGATATGAAATCCAGTATGGCTATTGATCGTTGACTTATGGTCATCTTTTATTTATCGATAATATTTTCATCATAGATGAGCTTAGCTTATGGCTTGTGTTATGTCCCAGGTGTTCACAAGGAGAAAGAGGTAGCAGCAGTTAGCTCGGCCGAGAAAAAGCAAGGACGGTAAGCCAGAATTTCTTCTTCAAGTCTACTATATGTTTGGAACATCTTGGGAAGGGAAATGGAGTGAAGGATCATTGAAGTCGAGCACTTATTATCCTAAATAATGTAGCTTGTCAACGGCTTTCCAAAGTGTTAGATGTAAAGGTTTCCAGTCAGATTAAATGTTATGAACCTACTGTACCACTCCTAATGCAATGGAGGGTTTGCAAGACAAGAAAATAGCTCAAATCAAATATGGAGTAATATACTTTGCTTACCACCTTATCGGATTGAACACCTTACAGAGCACAGGAGACGAGAACTTCCAGCAGCGGGAAAGTTGCGCCTAACCAACATAAGTCAATAGAGAAGTAAGTCAATATATCTGACTCAGGATTAATAACCTTGCTGCAATTTCTCATTATTAATCCATCTCTTTTAGGCCCTCACCACTAAAGAGGAAAGTGCAACCAAACTCGCCCCTGAAAAACAAGCGTAGGAAGACATCAGGAGGTGACAAGTCCGTCGAAGCTAATGATCCAGACGCATCCGGTTCTCTCGCTCATTCTCATTCTGGCAAAGATGTGAAATCTGGTATGGCTGTCAATCGTTGATTTATGTGCCTCTTTTATTTATCGGTACCCTTTTCATCATAGATGAGCTTAGCGTATGGCTTGTGTTATGTCCCCCAGGTGGTCACAAGGAGAAAGAGGTAGCAGCAGTTAGCTCGGACGAAAAAGAAAAACCAGAGAAAGAGTTCAAAGAAGAGAAACCTGATGGCAATGGTTTGGGCAGCAAGGAGGAATCGGACGATGAAACTCTTGTACGTGACTCATATCAATGCTGGTAGCTTTGATTTTTTTATTGGTTTTAAATATCTCTTATGCCGTTTGCTCTGTTGAATTTGCAGAGTGTGTGGAGAAAGCGCGCATTGCAAGCAACATAGGTTTTTTCTTCCTAGGATGCAGATATCAGAGGCAGTCGTTCCTGGATGTGGATATGTCATTAATTTGACCCTTGCAGCAGCAGTTTGACAGTTGTAATGTAGAGAATGTTCATTGGCAATAGCAGCAACAGGTTTAGGAATAGAGGAGAGCTGGATAGGATTCGTTTTGTGATCTTATTAGGTGCTAGAACTTGCTGCCAGCTCTGCCCTCAGCGGGTCTCAGGTTATGTAACTTATCTGGTCACCATTCGTGGGCAGGAAATAGCGATCGTTGTCGTAGAACTCATGTAGAATATGTTTGTTGTACAACAATAAACCGGTGTCTTGGAGTTGTATTGCTGCCGGAAGACTCTTTTCCATGGCCGGATCCTGAAGATACATGTTTTGCGTATAGAATGAGATGCGGTGTTTGTTTGGACCCCATGCTATTCTCTCCGAAGTGATCATAGTCGAAGTTGAGTTTTTGTTTGATGAATCTGTGCGTGACCTGATTTTCAACACAAAGTGGTAGGTATTGTGCTCTGGTTTAACATGACAAGAGTAAGATTCATATGATTTTGAGTGATGCATTTAAAAGGGAAACTGTCTCAAATAAAAGAAGTTAAAAGCTAATACTGGACTCTAGAGAAGAGCTTTCTCATTGTAAGGCCATCTCCAGCCGCCCCCACGACAATTTTTTCGCCTCTGGATGGCTGAAAATGGCCAAATTTCGCCTAGTCGTGCCCCCCAAGACCTCAAATTAGCTACGGCAAACCTAGTCCATACTCGGCACGCTGAGGGGCTCTTGGGGACGCCGGATGAATCAACGCTGCCTCCCCATGTGTCTTTTTTTCTGGCCCACACCAAAAGCTTGTGAGATGACTTTTTCTTGGAGTGGGGATATGGCTGGGAAGATGACCTTCCCATGACTCAAAATAGCTCCGGCGGAAGCATTTTTTCCCCTTTTCTCATCCGGCAAATGCTCCTGGGGGCTTGAACGAGTGGAGATGCTCTAACCTGCATGATCTAGGTTACGACAACAAGCAGAAGGCTGTACGAAATGTGAGATCGTCTGGATCGTGCTGTGGCCTGCATGATCATCGCCAAAACAAAAGAGGAGGCAACTCCTTGGACCATGGTGCTTTGACGGTGCAAAGGATTTGAGGATTGGAGGCGACTCCTTGGCAGCTAAGTTTTAAAAAAACTGAAGTATCATATTATCACGGTATCCAGTGCCTGGCATAGTAATACTGTACTTAAAAAATAGCACGTTTTGTGGGTTACTAAAGTATTAATATTAAAATATTTAATCACAGTCAAACGCATCAAAGTATTTGAAACTGTTTATGAGAAACTGTAGTATTGTGGAAATACTTCAAAAATACTTTGCTGCCAAACTAGCCCTAATTTGTGTGGTGATGCCTCTATCCATAACCCGCTTTGTAAAACTCTATAAAAACTTCTTCTTAATCAATAATGGTAACTCTTTTGCCTTGTTTAAGAAAAAAAAATCTGGACAGTTCGGGTTCATATGGTAAATGTTGTGTTTCATTAGATCGAAACCGTAGAATTTCTGATCGATTTCAAAGGATACTGCTACGCTCAAAGATTCCTATGAACATCTTAAATAGCTCACTGATACAATCTACAACTACCACTCTTAAATTAGCAGATGTAGTTGAAAATACATGTGGCAGCAGGGACCAGGGAACTCCTGGGTGCCACTCTTCATTTCACGGCATGTTGTCAACTCTTCCAAGGCGGCATCGTCGCACCAACTCGGCCAAGCTCCGGTAGCTGGTCCCGCCGCCGGACACGGCCCTTGCCGCGGCATCGCGCACCCCAGCCGCCGTCTTCCTCAGCGTCTCGTCCGCCATCACCGACCTCACCGTCTCCGCGATCTCCTCCCCCTTCACCACCCCGTCCTCCCCTTCCCAGCTCCACCTCTGCACCCACGCGCCAGCGCGGACGCGCGCCACCACGCCGGCGTTCACCCGCTGGTCGGCGAACCTCGGCCACACCAGCACCGGCATGCCGCTCGACACGGCCTCCGTCAGCGAGTTCCAGCCGCAATGGCTGACGAACAGCCCCACCGCCGGATGCTTCAGGACCTCTTCTTGCTCAACCACCCACGCCTTGGTCACCAGAGCACGGCCGCTCACGCGCTGTAAGAAGCCGTTGCCGAGGAGACCGCTGATGTCGGCGTTGTCGTCCTTGTCCACTACGGCGCCCTTCACCACCCACAGGAAACGGTGGCCGCTCGCCTCCAGCCCAGCGGCGAGCTCGAGGAGCTGCTCCCGGGCCAGCGCCTTCCGGCTGCCGAAGCTCACGTACACCACCGACCGTTCCGGCTGCGCGTCGAGCCATGACGTGTAGTCAGCGGGCGCTCTCGCCGCCGGGAAGCTCACTGGAGCAAGCGGACCGACGATGAACACCGGCGGGAAGAACCCAGGCCGGGAACTCACCTCGCAGCTGCTGAGCGCTGCCACGGCCTCCGGCTCCAGGGCATCGAACGTGTTGACGAGCAGGCCGTCGGCGTCGGGGAGGCCCCGTCCGTTGGCGAGGAACTGCCGCGTGAAGAGGTTGCCGCGGTCGTGCAGCGCCTGCGGGAAGGAGGACCTGGGGACGCGGCCCACTCCAGGGACGTCGGCGTCGCGGTCGCCGCTGCCAGCATCCACGTACGTGGGGAAGTAGGTGTACAAGGAGAACATAGTGGCGGAGGCAGTGAAGAAGACGTAGCACGGGAGGTGGAGCTCGCGGGCCATGGGGATGGCGACGGAGGCCAGGGAGATGTCGGCGACGAGCGCGGGGGCAGGAGGAGCGGCGCGGCGCGGCGGGTGGCCTCGTAGTGCGCGTAGAACGGGTCGGCGCCGTACAGGTCCGAGAAGGCGTCGAGCGGCGGGAGGCGGAGGTCGAGGCGGCGGACGGTGGGGAGCGCGACGAAGAGGGAGTTGAGGTGCGCGGACTCGGCGGATGAGACGGTGGGGAGGAAGGCGACGAGGGAGACGTCGCAGGCGTGGTCAGGGGATGAGGAGGAGGAGAGGTCAGCGGCGAGGCGGCCGAAGGGGGCTAGGTGGCCCATGCCGGCTCTCGGGAGGAGGACAACTCGCGGGGCACGGTCGGAGCTGGAACCGGTGGCCATGGTCGAACACCTGGTGGTGTACACAGAGGTGTGTGATTACGCTTGCTGAATCTTGATTTGATAGCGTTGTGACTTGCAACCCAAGAAGGTGGGTGAAGAAAGCCGCTGCAAAATCGAACACGAACTCTCCGGCCGGCCGGCATTGCAGTTGGCGCTGCTGACTGACTGTCTTTTTACTGGTGCCGAGTGATGTTGATACAAGGTTCAGTCATTCGCAAAAAAAAAAGATACAAGGTTCAGTCTTGCAGCTGAACTTCTCTATTGATCTAGTTTTGCTACCCCCCTGCGTAATCAAATACTGGTGGTGTATAAACGAGTGAGACGTTTTGGAGCAGAGAGGTCTTTTATGGAGACTCCTCCTGCTCACCTCTCCCCAACACATATGAGGATGTCCCCGCTTATCTGACCATTGAGTTTACATCCAATATACAATATTACTCTTATTAATTGATGTGTTGATAAAATTAAAAAATATATCAACGTGTGGTTTTTATTTTTTTAATCAATACATGCACATAAATTCCATGTTAGTACATGAATTTAAAATTTAACTTACATAAATATGTTGATGTTTAAAAGTTTGGTAATGATTTACGCACGAAATATTAAAACATTTTACCTTCCGGATAAACTCGGAGGGACACCCTCATATGTGTTGAATTTTTGCCCAACCAGGCTCCTCTCTTCTCTCCCTCCGGTGGCTCGGCTGCCCGGGGTGCGATAGTAGTTGGTAATGACCATCACCTTCAATCGTCTCCCTAGGAGGCTTACACTTATCTTTTCTACCTGCTTTTCATTTCTAAAAATAAGAGATCTAGGAAATGAATCCAAGAGTTCTTATAAATCCTTGTCTTTGGCATTTTAAAACAAGATAGTCCATTACAACAACAAGGTATAACAATCTACTTTCCTATCATGATTTTACAAGTGACCTATGTGGTGTTTCAAAAACACCGGCATCTTAGATCTATATAGCGCATTAAAAATGTGTAAAAATCAAAAGGCGTCTTGGATGATAATCTCCAATCTTGCCTTTATACCTTTTCAATTTCTCATTGTTGACCTAGTATTTTTGAGTCTGGGTCATTACCTCAGAAATTTTCAAAGAAAATGCATCCGAAAAGAGGGTCGAAAGTTATAAACAGGAAATCTAGACAATTATGAATAGATGAAATAATTAGTTTCACAAGTGCATAACTAGGTGGCAAAATTATAATTCAATAAAAAATAGTTCTCTGAAAATAATAATGGCACATGCCTTGTAGGCATGTGTACCGGGCTTTAGAGCATCTCCAGACAGACGCGGTATTTTAGCGTGACGCTAAAAAACTGCCAATTTAGCGCGCGCGGAGGGGGTTTCGTTGCTCCAGCAGACGCGCTACAACCGCGCGCTGTAAATATATTTCCGCGCGTGGCATTTTGCACAGTCGCGCGCACCAAATATCGCGCGTGCGGTACAGCGCGCGGTAAAAGCCAAAGTCGACGCTGCCCCTATTCCGCGCCGCCCCGGCCGCCGCCTTGCTCGCCGTAGTAGATCAGCGCGCGCCGGAGCTCCACAAAGTTTTTTGGCTCGCTGGGCTGGTCAAATCGACCGGCGACCAACCGCGCCGCCGCCACCCCGGAGTCGATTTCCCGATCGGCGAGCACCGCCGATGCTGCCGCGGACCAACCCCTTCCCCCGTCGCCGCCGCCGCGCGGAGGTATGTCCCTTTTCTCAGATTTTTGCAACCCCGCGCGTGTCATTTTAGAACTCAATTTAATTTAGAATTTCGATTTGTAGATGAGCCTATCGTATGATTCGTCCGATGAGGGGTTTGATTTAGAGGAGGAGGAGAACATGTTGATGATTTTGGCTACACGCGAGAAGCGGCTGAAGCATGGTGGTTCCTGAAGGAGATATGCCCTAGAGGCAATTAATAAAGAGTGTTTCTTTATCATATCTCGTTTGTTCATAATACGTTTTTGTGTCATGCTATAACCGTATTAAGCGGAAACATTAATACGGGTGTGATGCGTAAACAACCAGGTCCCTAGTAGCCTCTACTAAGACTAGTTTCGTTGCGCGATCGATGATCGAGGTTTCCCGATCATAGGGCATGGCGCCGGTCGGCAATGGAAGTCATATCGTTGGAGAACGATATGATGTACATACCCATATTTGTAGGACGTAGTCATTACGCCTTTGACCGTGAGACCAACTCTTATTGTTATTCCTGGAAGATACTTTGATTGCACCAAACGTCGTATCTTAATTAGTATGACAATAACGGTGATACTTTTGGGTATCGGAAAGGAGTAGTTGAGACGAGGGGTCAAGAGCGGGATTTGCCAGTCCGCATAGCAGGACAGATACTCTAGTGCCCACTCGGTGAGATTATGTCTAATGAGCTTGCAAGCATGTGACTAGGTCACGGAGACATGAAATCATAGACGAGTAGAAGATAGCGTTGTCGTTAACGAGGTCAGCTAGATATGGAGATATCTATGAACGACGCTCGGACACGCTAAGTATCGCTGTGGCAAAAGGTTTAAGACTTTACGTTCAGGTTTGATAGATGAAAGTCATTCGTTATATCACAGGGATTAATTCATGGGGTCCAGGCCTACGAGTTAGTCGTTGATCAGAGAGGAGTCTCGATCATACCTGTTATTATATCGAACCGCTAGGGTAACACACTTAAGGGGTTTCGACAAGACAACCGGAAAGGAAAGAGATCACCGGGAACGTCCCGGGAGAGGTCCGATGGAGATCGGACAGCGACGAAATAGTTTTCGGAGCTAGAATAAATTATATATAATATGTTTGATATTAATTAGTGTAATTAATGTCCAAATATGATTTTATATATTTATTTTCGAATTTATTAAGGCTGATTTTCCTAAATGGGCCTTCTGGTGGAAAGAAGGCCCATGGGGGGAAAATCCCTAAGGGAATTCGGTGGGGGGGGGGGGGGGGGCATGGCCGGCCTAGGTGGGCCAAAAGGGGCCCACCAGGGCCGGCGCACTGTTCATGCCGAACCGGGCATGTGGGGTTTAGTCCCACATTGCCTGGTTAGCAAGTTGGCTCCCTCCCGGGAGCCTTTATATAGAGGGGCACCCCTGGCCTTTTAATTCATCCAATTAATTCTCTTTCTCTCCTCGATAACGTGATTCCCTTTGTCGGAGTTGCGCCGAGTTGAGAGGGGATCTCTTCCACCATAGCCCGCTGCCGCGCTGCTGGTGTTCCGGTCCAAGTCTTCCGCTGCTCGTCCTGGACTGGAGCTTCGGAGGCCGTCGTCTCCACCGTACGTGTGTAACGCCCTGCGAGGTGCTGCGCTAGCGGTACTGGGAGGTCTTCTTCCTCTTCACGACCTTGAGGTCGGCTTCGTCGGTCTTCATCGTCAACGTTCGTGCGGGAACGTAATCCCGCTTTCGGTCTACAAGGGTATGTATTCCGATCTCCGTTCGTACTACTATATCTGCATAGAATAGATCTTGGCATGTTTTAAGGATATCGTTGCTAGGAAATTTTTTGTTTTCTGCACACGATCCCCTTCAGTGGTATCAGAGCCGATCTATCGTAGATATAGCTGTACGCTGTTAGAACCCGTGTTCTGCACGGGGGCACCGTTCCTGTTATTTGCTACCCTCTAGCGTGCACTTGTGATTCCAGCGGCATCGAGTTGATGAAGCGGCCCGGACCGACTTTACGCGTACGCTTACGCGAGACTGGTTCCACTACTGACATACGGCTTGTACCGTATATGTGGCTGGCGGGTGTCAGTTTCTCTCTCTTTAGTTGGTCTTGCATTTTCAATGGAGGGCCCGAAAGGGATGCTTAAACATGCAATTATTGGATCGTTGTTGTGGTCATAAGGTTCGTAGGTATGAAGCGGTTCTATTTACGACAGCCCCAAGCCACGTAAAATATGCAAAAGTTAAAGTAGAAGCGTCTAACTTTATTTTGCAGGGGCTATGTGATATGGTCAAGGTAGGTTTATTAAATTGTTTATGAACTGCGGGCGCCAAGAAGACCATGGCGCAATGGACTATATCACATCGCATTACATTTGATGTTTTGTGTGCATCTTATATTGTGTGATTATATATATTAGTATATATTAGTTACACGGCGGTAGTCATATATAAGATGATCCCTTCAAAAATACCACTAGTGTTCTTCCTCCAACGAGCACCACCAAGAAAGTTCTACGTTATGAGGCAGGCCGTGACGATCGGGTGTCAGACATATCGTCGTTCGCATACAGTGGGTGTAAGCCATGTTGCACAAGCGTTACGTGGAGGTTATAGTGGCGAGCCTAGCATATGCAGATATGGCCTCGGAACACGGAGGCCGAAAGGTCGAGCATGAGTCACAGAGTTGTTGTGATGGACAATTGTCTACCCTTGAAGTTGTGCTGCCGGCTCTGACGATGAGGGGTGGTGCAATGGATGGGGGTCGTGTAATCGCTTAAACGACCAGGAGGGATGTTCGTTTGAGTGGGAGTTATGTTAGTTATTTTCTAAAAATACTATAACTCAAAATTATTATGAACAAAGTCTTATGTTGTTGCAAATTCCATTGTAGATGTCTCGCCCCTCGTTTAACCTAGGTCTGTTCCTTGAGAAAGAAAAGCTTAAAACCAATGGGTCAAACTTCATGGCCTGGTTCCGCAACCTGAGGATCCTCCTCACTCCCCATAGGGTGGCCTACGTCATTGAGGCTGCCATAGGTGACCCTCCCGCAGATGATGCCTCTGAGGATGAGAAGAAGGTCTTCCAGACCAAATCGGAGGACTCCGCCTTTGTCCAGAGTGGCATGCTCTATGCCATGGAAGCCGACCTGCAGAAGCGCTTTGAGAAGATGAGTGCCTTCGAGATAATTTCTGATCCCAAGGCTGTCTTTGCGCCGCAGGCTAAGGCTGAGAGATATGAAGCTTCCGAGCTTTTCTTCTCGGCCAAGATGGAGGAGCATAGCAGTGTGAGCGAGCACGTGGTCAAGATGTCTGGCTACGTTCAACGCCTGAATGCTCTGGAATGCAAGATTCCCGATGAGCTGGCGATTGATAGGGTGCTGCAATCGTTGCCCCCTAGCTATAAAGGGTTCGTCATGAACTACAACATGCAGGGCATGGCTAAGTCCCTGGGTGAAGTGTTCGTGATGCTCAAGACTGCCGAGGTGGAGATCAAGAAGGAGCACACGCTGTTGATGGTCAACAAGACCGTCGATTTTAAGAAATCCGGTGGCAAGGGAAAGAAGAGTTGGAAGTCCAGGAGGGAGGGCAAACTGGTTGCCAAGCCCAAGACTAACAAATCTGGTCCCAGAGCTGGCGTGGAGTGCTTCTACTGCAAGGGAAAAGGTCACTGGAAGCGCAACTGCCCCAAGTATCTGGAGGATAGGAAAGCTGGCAAAATAGTCGAAAAAGAGCAAGGTATATTTGATATACATGTTATAGATGTGTACCTTACATCCGCCCGTAGCAACACTTGGGTATTTGATACTGGTTCTGTTGCTCATATATGTAACTCTCAGGAGGAGTTACGGAATAAACGGCGGCTGGCTAAGGATGAGGTGTCGATGCGCGTCGGCAACGGATCGAGAGTCGACGTGGTGGCTGTCGGCACGCTCCCTCTACATCTACCATCGGGATTAGTTTTGGTTTTAAATAAGTGTTATTTTGTACCATCGTTGAGTGTAAACATTATAAGTGGGTCTTGCCTGTTACAAGACGGTTATTCATTTAAATCAGTATCAAGCAGTTGTGCTGTTTATATGAATGATATCTTTTATGTTGATGCTCCCGAGAATAATGGTTTATTCTTGTTGAATCTCGATCGTAGTACTCACATCCATAACATAGAAGCCAAACGGATTAAGTGTAGTGATGATACCGCCATGTATATGTGGCATTGCCGTCTCGGTCATATTGGTATAAAGCGCATGAAGAAACTCCACTCCGATGGACTTTTGGACTCGTTGGATTTTGGATCCCTCGATACATGCGAACCATGCCTTATGGGCAAAATGACCAGGACACCGTTCAAAGGTTTCGTTGAACGGGCGTCGGATTTATTGGGGATCATACATACAGATGTGTGTGGACCAATGAGCGTATCGACACGCAATGGTTATCGTTACTTCGTCACCTTCACTGATGACTTGAGTAGATACGGTTATATCTACTTGATGAAACACAAGTCTGAAACTTTTGAAAAGTTCAAAGAATTTCAAAGTGAAGTTGAAAATCAGCTTAACAAGAAAATCAAGCACCTCCGATCCGATCGTGGTGGCGAGTATTTGAGTTTTGAGTTTGGCACACATCTGAAGAGTTGTGGCATCGTACCCCAACTTACGCCTGCTGGAACACCGCAACGTAACGGCGTGTCCGAGCGACGTAATCGTACTCTACTGGATAGTGTCCGATCTATGATGTCTCTTACCGATTTGCCCGTATCTTTCTGGGGTTATGCGTTAGAAACAGCCGCATTCATTTTAAATAGGGCTCCGTCCAAATCCGTTGAAACGACACCGTATGAATTATGGTATGGCAAGAAGCCTAAGTTATCGTTTCTGAAGGTTTGGGGTTGTGAGGCGTATGTTAAGAAACTACAGCCCGACAAACTCGAACCGAAGTCGGAGAAAGTCGTCTTTGTAGGATATCCGCGGGAAACCGTAGGATACACCTTCTACAACCAAGCTGAGGGCAAAACGTTTGTCGCGAAGACCGGTACCTTTCTAGAGAAGGAGTTTCTCGCGAAAGGAGTAAGTGGGAGGAAGGTAGACCTCGATGAGATCGTTGATCCTGAACTCGAGATTCCGAGTGGCGCAACGGAAGCTGTTCCGGAAACGTCCTCCACAGATGGAGTGGGAGAAACTGTCGAGGAAAGGGTTCTACCTCGTAGGTCTGGTAGATCTAGTATCGCACCAGAATGGTATGGCAACATGGTTTGCACCGTCATGTTAATTGAACAAGACGAACCTACGAACTACAAGGAGGCAATGGCGAGTCTAGAATCCGAGAAATGGCTAGAAGTCATGAAATCCGAAATAGGATCCATGTATGATAACAAAGTGTGGACTTTGATGGATATTCCCGAAGGGCGTAAGGCCGTCGAGAATAAATGGATCTTTAAGAAGAAGACTGATGCTGATGGTAATGTGACCGTCTATAAAGCTCGGCTTGTCGCAAAAGGTTTCCGACAAGTTCATGGGATTGACTACGATGAAACTTTTTCACCGGTAGCGATGCTGAAGTCTATTCGGATTTTGTTAGCAGTTGCTGCCTATTACGATTATGAAATATGGCAGATGGATGTCAAAACAGCCTTCCTAAATGGAAACATTGAGAAAGAGTTGTACATGGTACAACCGGAAGGTTTTGTCGATCCAGAAAATGCTGGCAAGGTATGCAAGCTTCAGCGCTCCATTTATGGATTGAAGCAAGCATCTCGGAGCTGGAATCTTCGATTTGATGAGGTAATCAAAGGTTTTGGATTTGTCCAAAATTTGGAAGAGACCTGCATTTACAAGAAAATGAGTGGGAGCTCGGTTGTGTTCTTAGCACTATATGTAGATGACATATTGCTAATTGGGAATGATGTGGAACTTCTGAATAGCGTGAAGGGTTATTTAAACAGTATGTTTTCCATGAAGGACTTAGGAGAAGCTGCATACGTCTTAGGCATTAAAATCTATCGTGATAGATCAAGACGTCTATTAGCGTTGAGTCAGAGTACTTATCTTGATAAAATACTGAAGCGTTTCGGTATGGAGAAGGCAAAGAAGGGTTCTCTGCCGGTTATCAAGAATAAAACATTGCGAAAGGCACAGTGTCCGGTAACGGAACAGGATAAGGCCGATATGACTAAACATCCTTATGCTTCAGCCATATGATCGATTATGTATGCAATGTTAAGTACTAGACCTGATGTGGCATTAGCTCTAAGTTTGACAAGCCGTTTCCAGAGTAATCCTGGAATGGCGCATTGGATTGCTGTTAAGAGCATTTTTAAGTATCTCAATAAGACAAAGGAAATGTTCCTTGTCTATGGTGGCTGCGATGAAGAACTTGGCGTAACAGGTTACGTGGATGCAAGTTTCTGCTCAGACCCCGATGACTCTAAGTCACAGACAGGTTATGTGTTCAAGGTGAATGGGGGCGCCGTGTGCTGGAGAAGTGGGAAGCAACCCATCGTCGCACAATCTACAATGGAGTCGGAGTACATTGCTGCTTGCGAAGCTGCGAATGAACCTGTGTGGCTGAGGAAGTTCATCATTGAACTTGGAGTGTTCCCGAGCGTGCAAGACCCCGTGGTCCTCTTCTGCGACAATACGGGTGCCATTGCTAACGCGAAGGAGCCAAGGTCTCACTCCACCGCCAAACACATACTCCGACGCTTCCATGTGATACGACAGTACGTACAAGGAGGCGATGTGAAGATTTGCAAAGTGCATACGGATCTGAATGTGGCAGATCCTCTGACGAAGCCTCTTCCGCTTGACAAGCACGTGAAACACCAAGATGCTATGGGTGTCCGGCTTTTACCAAGTTGTAATCTAGATTAATTTGTACTCTAGTGCAAGTGGGAGACTGAAGGAGATATGCCCTAGAGGCAATTAATAAAGAGTGTTTCTTTATCATATCTCGTTTGTTCATAATACGTTTTTGTGTCATGCTATAACCGTATTAAGCGGAAACATTAATACGGGTGTGATGCGTAAACAACCAGGTCCCTAGTAGCCTCTACTAAGACTAGTTTCGTTGCGCGATCGATGATCGAGGTTTCCCGATCATAGGGCATGGCGCCGGTCGGCAATGGAAGTCATATCGTTGGAGAACGATATGATGGACATACCTATATTTGTAGGACGTAGTCATTACGCCTTTGACCGTGAGACCAACTCTTATTGTTATTCCTGGAAGATACTTTGATTGCACCAAACGTCGTATCTTAATTAGTATGACAATAACGGTGATACTTTTGGGTATCGGAAAGGAGTAGTTGAGACGAGGGGTCAAGAGCGGGATTTGCCAGTCCGCATAGCAGGACAGATACTCTAGGGCCCACTCGGTGAGATTATGTCTAATGAGCTTGCAAGCATGTGACTAGGTCACGGAGACATGAAATCATAGACGAGTAGAAGATAGCGTTGTCGTTAACGAGGTCAGCTAGATATGGAGATATCTATGAACGACGCTCGGACACGCTAAGTATCGTTGTGGCAAAAGGTTTAAGACTTTACGTTCAGGTTTGATAGATGAAAGTCATTCGTTATATCACAGGGATTAATTCATGGGGTCCAGGCCTACGAGTTAGTCGTTGATCAGAGAGGAGTCTCGATCATACCTGTTATTATATCGAACCGCTAGGGTAACACACTTAAGGGGTTTCGACAAGACAACCGGAAAGGAAAGAGATCACCGGGAACGTCCCGGGAGAGGTCCGATGGAGATCGGGCAGCGACGAAATAGTTTTTGGAGCTAGAATAAATTATATATAATATGTTTGATATTAATTAGTGTAATTAATGTCCAAATATGATTTTATATATTTATTTTCGAATTTATTAAGGCTGATTTTCCTAAATGGGCCTTCTGGTGGAAAGAAGGCCCATGGGGGGGAAAATCCCTAAGGGAATTCGGTGGGGGGGGGGGGGGGGGGGGGCATGGCCGGCCTAGGTGGGCCAAAAGGGGCCCACCAGAGCCGGCGCACTGTTCATGCCGAACCAGGCATGTGGGGTTTAGTCCCACATTGCCTGGTTAGCAAGTTGGCTCCCTCCCGGGAGCCTTTATATAGAGGGGCACCCCTGGCCTTTTAATTCATCCAATTAATTCTCTTTCTCTCCTCGATAACGTGATTCCCTTTGTCGGAGTTGCGCCGAGTTGAGAGGGGATCTCTTCCACCATAGCCCGCTGCCGCGCTGCTGGTGTTCCGGTCCAAGTCTTCCGCTGCTCGTCCTGGACTGGAGCTTCGGAGGCCGTCGTCTCCACCGTACGTGTGTAACGCCCTGCGAGGTGCTGCGCTAGCGGTACTGGGAGGTCTTCTTCCTCTTCACGACCTTGAGGTCGGCTTCGTCGGTCTTCATCGTCAACGTTCGTGCGGGAACGTAATCCCGCTTTCGGTCTACAAGGGTATGTATTCCGATCTCCGTTCGTACTACTATATCTGCATAGAATAGATCTTGGCATGTTTTAAGGATATCGTTGCTAGGAATTTTTTTGTTTTCTGCACACGATCCCCTTCAGTTCCGTCTATAGTCCTCAAAAGTTGTGGAGGGAGCTGATTGAGGGGCACAACAAGTTGATTCGCGCCTACTTTACTGAAAATCCAACCTACCCGAGAGCTATTTTCGTCGCCGCTTTTCGGATGAGTATCGACTTGTTCGATACAATTTGCAAGGAGGTGAAGAAGAAGGATCGGTTTTTCGAACAAAGGAGGAATGCTTGCGGCGAGCTTGGGCATAACACTTACCAAAAAGTGACCGCCGCATTGTGTATGATGGCATACAGCATTCCATCCGATCTTGTTGATGACCATTTGGCAATGGGCGAGAGTCAAGCAATTAAGTGTGTGAAACACTTTGCAATAGCCATTGTGCAAGTGTTCGGACCGCACTACTTGAGAGCCCCCAATGTTGAAGATACAGATAGGATTTTGGCGATGAATGAGGCTAGAGGGTTTCCAGTTGGCTCAATTGATTGGATGCACTGGAGTTGGAAGATTTGTCCTGCAACATGGCATGGACAATTCAAAGGCCACAAAAAGGATTCCACCATCATCCTTAAATCTGTGGTCGATCAAGAGACTTGGTTTTGACATTGTTTCCTTGGAATGCCGGATAATTACATCAACGTCCTCCAACGATCACCGCTCATGACAAGGATTGCCAAGCGTGAAGATCCACCGGTCTCGTTTCAAGCAAATGGCCACACCTAAAACTATGGCTACTACCTTGCCGATGGCATCTACCCAAAGTGGCAAATATTTGTGAAGCCGCTCAAGTACCCAAAGGTAAGAAAAGTATTTCGTTTCATAATGCACAAGCAGCGGCCAGGAAAGATTTGGAGAGGGCATTTGGCATTTTGCAAGCCCAATTTGCTATTGTCAGGGGACCGACTAGATTTTCGGATCAAAATATCCTTTGGTACATCATGACCGCTTGTGTCATCATGCATAACATGATCATTGAGAACAAGCGTGGGCAAGAATTGGACTACTCTTTCTATGACTTGATGGGAGTTCCCGTCCAAGTGCGTAGGAAAGAGAGACTAGCCCATTTTATTGTCTCATACCATGCCATTCGTCAAACCGAACTCCATGATCAACTTCAATCTCGTTGAGGAGTGGTGGAATTGAATTGACAACAATGATCATGTTGCATTTCTTATTTATAAAAAAAAAATACTCCCTTCTTCTAACAAAGGATGTCTCAACTTTATTAAAATTTGGATGTATGTAGACATAACTTAGTTTATAGATACATCTAAATTTGAACAAAGTTAAGGCATTTTTTGTTGGATTGAGGGAGTATTTGTTGTATTGTTGATATTTGTTTATTCATTTGAACTATTTATTATTGCTTTGAACTATTCATTATTGATGTTATTTATGTTGTAATAATAATTGAACAATTTATCGGATGATTTTATTTGTGTGCGTTTGATCTTCTGATTTGGAGATAGATGTGCAAATTCTGTTTGTGCAGCCGTGCGCGCGATGCAAAATACAGCATCCGGTGAAGCGCTGTTTTACCGCGCGACAAAATAGCGCGTCCCGTGATGCAACAATTTTTTGCACGCGCTGTAAACGTTTTTTTTTTTTTGAGAAACACAGTACAGACGCAGACGCTCAGAAACACGCACGTACAGACACCCTACGACCGCACACACGTAAACCCTACCCCTATGAGCACCTCCGAGAGACTGGTCCGGCATATCTTGAGATTGACGAAGTCACCACGGGCGCCTCGCTGTTGACGGGCACGTCACCTACCGCTGAAAGCATAGCGCCGGTTAAATACTGAAAAATCCAGAAAAATACGATCACCCATGTCCAAGTCTGGTACTTGAATCTGGATGGGCTGGTTCCATCACAAAACCAAACCGGTTGAGTTAGACTCACTTCGCTCGCTGTAAACGTTAAAACGACGCTGCTGACGCTAAAACGTCCAGCGAGCGCTAAAATAACGGGACAAACTGCAGTTCATCGTTAATTAAAAAAAGTGTAAGCACAAATTTTCCTTTTATTCCAGATTTCCGCCTCCAACGATCGATGGCGTCTTAATTGCTAACGCTTCCGTCCCGGCATCGCTGGACGAATTCGGCCAAATTCCCGTAGCTGGTGCCGCCGCCGGTGACCGCCTTCGCCGCGGCATCCCGCACCCCCGCTGCCTTCCTCCTCACCGCCTCGTCCGCCATTACCGCCTTCACCTTCTCCGCGATATCCTCGCCTCTCACCACCCCCTCCTCCCCCTCCCAGCTCCACCGATCATCCCACACACCGAGTTCACCGCGCGTCACCACGCCGGCGTTCACCCGCTGATCCCCGAACCTTGGCCACGCCAGCACGGGCAGCCCTCCCGCCGCCGCCTCCGTGACGGAGTTCCAACCGCAGTGGCTGACGAACAGCCCGACGGACTCCTGCTTCAGCACCTCCTCCTGCTCCACCCAGCCCTTGGTGACCACGCCCCGCCCCTGCACGCGCTCCAGGAACCCTTCGCCGAGTAGTTCGCTGAGATCGGCGTCGTCGTCCCTGTCCACGACGGTGCTTTTCACCACCCACAGGAACCGGTGCCCGCTCGCCTCCAGCCCGGCAGCGAGCTCCCGGAGCTGTTCCCTGGATATCGCTTTCCGGCTGCCGAAGCTCACGTACACCACGGACCGCGCCGGCTGCGCCTCCAGCCACCGAATGTAAGGCGTTTCCTGTTTTACTGCCGAAAAGGGCACCGGCGCGAGCGGCCCGACGGAGAACACGGGCGGGAGCCCGGCGGCGACGGAGCCGTCCCGTAGCGCTCCGATAGCCTCCGGCTCGAGCTTTTCGAAGGAGTTGACGAGGAGGCCTTCGGATTTGGCGAGCATGCGCCCGTTGGCGACGAACTGGCGGGTGAAGAGGTGGTTGGGGTCGTGCAGCGCCTGCGGGACGGAGGCCTTGGGGATGCGGTACACGCCTGGGACATCGATGTCGCCGACGAGACCGCTGTCGCCGTTGACGTCGAGGTAGGCTGGGAAGTGGACGCAGAGGGAGAGCATGGCGGCAGAGGCGGTGAAGAGGACGTAGCAGGGGAGGGCGAGGTCCCTGGCCACCGGTATGACGACGGAGGCGAGCGCGATGTCCGTGACGAGCGCGGACGCGCCGGCGTCGGCGAGGAGCGGGCCGAGGAGGAGGGGCGCGGAGCGGCGCATGGCCTCGAAGCGGAGGAAGAAGGGGTCGGCGTTGGCGGGGAACTCGAAGGCGTCGAAGGGCGTGAGGCGGAAGTCGAGGCGGCGGACGGCGGGGCAGGTGGCGAAGAGTGCGTGCAGGTGCGTGGACTCGGCGGACGAGACGGTGGGGAGCACGGCGGCCAGCGAGACGTCGCAGCCGGAGGAGGAGAGCGCGGCTGCGAGGCGGCCGAACGGAACCAGGTGGCCCATCCCGGCGCTGGGGAGGAGCACGACGTGTGGCGGGGCGGCCGAACCGACGTCGCCGGAGGTCGGCATTGCCGGCGCCATGGTCGAACGGATTTGTGCGAGGAGTGCGCGCGCTCTGCTCTGCTCTGCTCGGCTCCGACGGCTCGGCTCGTGCTTATAGGAGTGGGCTCTCTCGGGGACGTAGCGGTGTTCTGCACCACAGGATCCAACAACCAGCCCAGTGATCCAACAAGAACTCAGTCGGTACAGAGCACCAGTTTGGTAGGTGCAGCGTGCGGAACTGCGGACAGATTCGGCCGCTAGGGAATCTCCAACGGCCATCTCCGGAGGAGGAGGTGGCGGCGGTGCGGGGGAAGACGCCGCCGGCCAGGCGCCCACTGATTAGGAGAGTGTGGCAGTGTGGAGGAAGACGCCTCCCACTCCTGCTTTGGCGGTGGTAGCGGCGGGCCGCGGCTGTTGGAAGCGCCGCCGCTTTCGAGTGCGGAGGCCCTCAGGATTCCGCCGAGGCCAGACCACTGACCGAGCTCCTCCCGCTGACTCTCGATCATGGCCTCGCGGAGAGCCTCTTCCTCCGTGAGCCCGGGCGGCTGGTACTCTGCGAGCGGGAGCTCCTCCACCCCACGGTCAGCGGCTCGTCCTCCTCCGGCTCCCACTCCGGCGGGGGTGGCGGCACCCAGACAGTGACACCCCCATAGTCGAAGTCTTGGTCGCCGAGGAGGCCGGCCCGACGCCTCGGGTCCCGCTCGAACCCCGGTCGATCCCACCACCGGGAATCGGGGTGGAACTGGTCGTCCTCCCGGAGGTCGACAAGGAGGAGGTGGCGGCAGCGTCGGATATCCATCATCCGCGCCTCCACGGCTTTGGGCAACGGTGGGACTGGCACCCTATTCGAGTTTAGGTGCTAGTCGTTGGGGAGGTGGACGTCGTCCGGCACCGGCGTTTTGGTGCGGTAATGAGCCTGCGGCGCCAGCGGGACGCCCACGTGTTCGACTATGTTTTTGTCACACGCATGATATTATAAGAGTGCACAATATTGCTGATACAAAAATCATGGTGATGATAATTTCGGAATTAGAAATAATTGATTCAGAAAGAACTAAAAGAGTGACGACTTATTTAACGGAAATACGATTGGCTGTTGGATCGATCAGCTATACTATCATCAAACTGCAGCGAACACCTACATGCATGCACGTATTGACTTGTGCGATTTTCTCTCCAGCTAGTAGAATATGTGTATGTTTAAATCTTGAAACTAGTACAGAGCATCCGGATGCCTAGCTAATTGACTACGTCAAGGAAACGATTAGGAGTCTCATCCGGTGGAAACAAACTCCAAGATAAAGGGATTAGCTCGTTAACAACCACGGCCGGGTCGCGTTTGAGCTTATCTTTCTATCTCCATGCAGGCCACACAGCAGCAGGCACTGTAAAAGAGACCCTCGCGTAACACTGAAAGAGGTTCAGAGATTCACCATACACACACTCATACGATCCATTCTACTACCACAGCTCCATTTTCATTTACACCCGTCAGCCACACTCAACCTTGCTTGGTGGACTTTTTCAAGTCGCAGATCGATGGCGCCGTCTGGTGAGTGAATCGCATGAAGGTAGCATGCGATATGTGTACTATTTCCTTCTTTTATGATTGCAGGTTTGTAGCATTTTCGTGGCTCTACGCGATTTACATCGCCGTCGCGGATGTTTATTTTCTTTCCGTCTATCGGCTCTACGCGACTTGAATCGCCCGCCGTTCGATCTGCAAGAAGGGATAGTCATTCCGGCTCTACGCGGTCAGATCGCCGCCAGGAATGTTCATGATCCAATCTATAATGTTGATGTCGCCCCGGCTCTACGCGACCAAATCGCCGCCGGTAGCGTTCGTGATATAATCTACAATGATGGTGTCGTCCCGGCTCTACGCGATTTAGATCGCCGCCGGTACCGTTCGTGATCTAATCTACAATGGTGGTGTCATCCCGGCTCTACGCAATTTAGATCGCGGCCGGTAGCGTTCGTGATCTAATCTGCAATCTTGATTTGTCTTGGCTCCACACGATTTAGATTGCCGCCGGTGATAGTTATAGTCTGATTTATATATCCCATGCTCTCGGCTCCACGCGACTGGGATCGCCGCCGCAGTCATTTTAATGTTTAATCCATTGGGACGATGTTTCTCAGCTCTGCGCTATTTCATTGCCGCCGTGTACATTCCGGTGATAATCTCCAAAGAAATGGAAGTGAATCATTGTCATTAGCTCGCCTCGCATGCATACACATTGGAGAGTTTTTGTTAAGAACCTACGTACAAGGCACATGCACGTACGAGAGGATTGAAATAAGTAAATGAAGCATCGGTCATCTACTTTGGGATAAGAAAGACCTATTGACGATTTATAAGAGATGGATTTACATCAGCTAGTGGCTAAGTGTCTGATCTCAGCCCAGCTCACTTTATTTCTACGCCCAACAAGGCCGGATTCTACATATAATCCTGACCGACGAGGCAGGATATATTTTGTTCGTGACCGAATATGGCTATGTTTGCATTATGAAACATTTGCATATTGTATGCCATGGGAGATTTGACTCATGAGGAGATGATGACGACGACCGTTTGAGGCAGCATAATCGGAGGTTTTCCATGGACACGGATTGTGGATGTAATTAACTAGAGATCCTCTCGAGGCTCTAGGAGTCAAGAATTACACACAGTGCCGTTTATATGTCAGATGCCGCATGAGAAATATGTAAAATGAGACTTGTATGTTGTTCGAGAAAGATATCAATAAAGACTACAAGTTTCCTGCGTATTTCTTTGTGTTTGAATAATTATTTTGTATACTCTCGTATACTGGCACGCCCGCATTTTATACCACTAGCGCCAAGAAATTTATTTAGTTCTCATGCCTAAAACAAATGGCACGCCCAGTGGGACATGAACTCTCCTCCCATCTTTGCTGCTCATCATCGGTCGTCAGAATTTACTCATGTTATATCTCCACGGCAGTGCTCTGATAGCAAAAGGGTGTATGACAATTTTGGGTGAGGTGAAGTTCTAACCAGTGTACATCTCGTGCAGGTAAGAGCTTCACCAATGTTGGCCTGAGGGATGTCGCACAACAGTCGTAGCCGTATGTCCTTCAGTTTGGTTCAGTGCCACCGGTTGTGATTTCAAGCGCTGGCTCTGATCTGCATGTGTACCAGGCAGTGTACTCCTCTCAGCTGAACGTGACCAAGAAAGTCCACAAGTATGCAGCTACAAGAGCTAGGGAAGAGTACCAGGCATTGACGAATGATGCTAGAAAACTGTTGAAGCATGGTGCAGCTGCTAAGGGCGCTTGCAAGGTACAGCGACGCCCCTCATGCTTAACAAACACAGCTGCTCCTAGGTTGGCTTCTCCAGACTCTGGTGAAATCGAGCTGATGATTCAAGGCTTGGAAACTATTAAGCATCGCCTAGACTTTGATATTGCACGTGCTCGGGCTCTGAACAATAAGAATTCTCATCGCAACTATAGAAGGAAAAGACAACAAGTGTAAAGATTACAATTGCACTTACGGGCTCGCATTGCTTATGAGGTACCACGTGAGGATTCAGAAGTGCCATTACACGAGGGTCAACATGCCAATTTAAAAGATGAGCCTTTCATTCTTTCTACGGAACAGTGGATTTCAGAAAAGATACTAGCCAGTGAGCCTGTTACAGAAACCATTATGAATGAATTTTGGAGGCGCACCATCAGAGAGCGACAAAAGCTGAGGTCGTGTTCTCATAGAGATTCTTCTTGTCAAGGCCAGCAAATATATGTGCCTTGTTTCCATATTTCCGAGACACACAATGTCGCTTCACATAGCGACAATCGGTATGCCGTTTTAGCTAATGAGGCTCCAGCACCTAGAGTGGATGAGCTTCGACATCAGTTGGAGCAAATGCAACACCAGATTAGAGGAATACATAGGCAACTTCAAAATCAAGTTGAAGAGAGACCGGGGTTTCATGATCGCTATCCTCGACATGTATGCCAAGGTTTGCCACCCCGACATGGGTCGTCGTCCACAGCTATTCATTATCACACGAGTGCTCCTCCTTCGTCACATGGACATTATCAAGATCGTCGTTACCCGGCGCCTGAGACAAGAAGTTATAAGCCTGAATGGCGAGTGAAAACCGCGTCTAGAAATTTTGATCCTTCAAGTCAGGGCTCACAACAGCTCGCTTCTTCAACTCAGAGTAGCGCTATAATGGCAACACGATGGGAGCAGACAGCGCCATCACAGGCAGTGTCATTCGCCAATATGACTCCAAGGGTCCCTTATGCATCGACAATTAATCAACGCAAGCGTGAGAGGTGCAAGAGAACCCGTGAAGCAATGTATAATGAGCTGCAAGATTTGGTGTTGAAACATGTGCGTGTTCGTGTCCGGGCTGATGGCAGGATATATAGAGATAACGATCGGATAACACTCCAAATCTCTCCAAATCTAGAAAGGAATGAAAGGTATAATTTCTTGATAGAGAATTTAGCTCCGAGACCACGGAGGGTCGAACCTACTGAGTTCGTGACACAAAGGAGGAGGGGTGATACTGGAACACAGCAAGAGGCGCACTCCAATAGGCCTGAGAATAATGAAAATAGAATGAGGGAAGCCAATGGGCAAGCGATGAATATTGCGTCATGTGGTACGACATCGGTCAGACCGGTTCAAAATTCCGACACGGAGTGGGAACCACCAGTGGTTCTTCATGAATTTTCCTACTCGTCGGATGAAGAAATATTACCAAATCCTACTCCATTATTCATGAGAAATTTGAAGCACCTAAAGGAGCATCCAAGAAGCCATGCTCTAGCAAATGAAAGAGAAGAGGCAATAGTATCAGCGTCATGTCTCCCACTGACATCAAGAGGCGACCAAACTCCAGAAAATAGGATCTTATTGCACACAAGCGATTATAGCAGACCTTATGCCAGCATTAGTTCTCGACTCCCCACTGATACAAATGAGGTCAAAGAAATAGCACAACGAGCTGGAGCTGTTACCCGACTGAGAAGAGTAGCTCAAGGAAGCACAATATTTTCACAAGGTAGTTCTAGTGATGAGCCTACGGGTGATGAATTATCAGATGTGGAATCTTCAGCGTCATCACAAAAAATAATTGGTTCTCCTAATTCACGTTCTTCTTTGGATGATGGATATGTGTGTGGTGCTATGAACGTTGCATCAGTTCAAGCTCATTCTGATCAAGATGGCCTAGCGGCGGCTGCACGAGCTGGCCTAGAAAATGAAAATGGCTTGGGAGAAGCATCGACATTAGCTACGACTAGAGACGGGGAAGCTAAAGCCCCCCACAATCATGAAGGGGTTTCGGATTCTCATCACACTGAACCGCGAGGTTCAGATTATAGCAAAAGAATAGATTCTTTGGATGCAAAGATCGACCAACTGTTTAATATGGTTGCAAGCCTTGCTCTTAATGGAGCGCAACCTGTGAATAATCCTCCACAAGTCGTAGACCCGCAAATCGCTGAACTAGAGACTATGGCACAACCTCATCATACACCTCGCGCATCCGCGGGCTTTGAGCAACCTCAATCTGTACGTATCAATGTGCCGGTTATGCCCACACATTCTATATCAGGTGCTCCTGCACCGCCAGCCACATGAAGGGATTATCATGACATAGCTGAAGAGTTGATCAATAGAAAAATGAAGCAAATAGCGGAAGAGCAGACTCCTAGAACTCTTGAGAGTGAATTAGAAAAGCCATACGAGGCATGGCATGATAATGTAGCTTTTCCGGCTGGATGGAACATGCCCTCATTCAGACAGTTTGATGGTAACGGAGATGCAAGAGAACATCTGGTGTATTTTGAAGCAGCTTGTGGCGACACGGCCAACACACCCTCCATTTTACTTCGTCAATTTTCGTCATCATTAACAGGTCCCGCATTTCATTGGTATAGCCGCCTTCCCGCAGGTTCTGTACGCAATTGGCAAACAATGAAGGACCTCTTTAAATCCCACTTCATTAGTATGAGCAAAGATACATCCTTGTTAGAATTATCACAGATAAAACAAGGAAGGGATGAAAAGATTGATGACTATATTGTGCGATTTCGTAATAGCTACGTACGTCTAACAAGAGAGATGCATCCAGAAGATGTCGTTGACATGTGTGTCCATGGAATGCAACAACAATGGTCACTAGAGGTGTCTAGGCGTGAACCAAAAACTTTCAGTGCCCTTGGCAACGCTGTAAGTGCCACTAAATTGGAGTTTGAGAAGGTTCCGCACATCATGGAATTATACAGGAATGCTGGTTCTTCAGATTGCACGAAAAAGTTTCAGTCAACGGCCATACCATTCAACAATGGTAACAAGCCTAAAGTGCAAGCAGAAACTAACATGACTAGATTATCTGCAACGGCTCCAACACCTCGCCAAAATATGCACGTCTTCGGAACAAGGACTGAACAGGGGCAGAGTACACGTCCTAGTATTCAGGAATTACTCAAAAAGCAATACATATTCCGGAGAGAGTTGGTAAAAACTTTCTTTAACCAACTATCGCAACAAGGGGTATTAAACTTGCCCGAGCCGCGGCGACCTGATCAACTAGGAATGACAGAAAATCCTCTCTATTGCCCGTACCATCAATATGTTGGTCATGTAATTGAAAATTATGTCCCTTTTAAAGAGTGGCTGCAAAGAGCAATTGACGAAAAGAAATTAAATCTGGATCCGGAAGCAATCAATCCTAGTTTTCATCAAGTAAACATGGTGTAAGTGGGAAATCATATGCGGTTAAGAATGAGAGCTCGGAAGGTTCATACTGGGCTTCATTCTCTGAAGTTGAGTCTCAGCTTGAGGGACTTCGCCTTATCACTGTGGTGTCTGATTATAACATACAACCCTGGAACAAAGTGTATCATGGGCGCCATCAGGGAAGTGGTTTTTTCCCCTTCTCATTGGAAGGTTTTTTTTTCAAGTTAAAATCTTTGTGTCATTTGCTTTTGTTTAAATTGCCTTGATTTTATTTGCTTTTGTTTACATTGCCTTGATTTTATTTGCAACAAGTTTTTTTCTTTTACAAAAGGGCCACATTGTTCCCTACATAAAACAAAAAGGGCTTCACCTTCCCGATGTTCGACTGTGGCACATGAGTATAGTTGCATATGGGTCTGTCCACTTCGTTAAAGTTCGGTAAAGAAGAAATTTTCATCGATATGCAATATGGTGATGCATCGTATAAGATGTTTGTGAAATAAGAGCAGCCTCTACATATGGCGCCACATTTAATTGCAACGGTACGACAAGAGACATACACTCAAATGGAGATATATAGACATTAGTCATCAGAATAAAGTAACAAGTGATCCTACAAAAAGACACCGGTATGCAAATTTACTCAGGGGTCACCTTATAGTCTGACAATTGAAGGTGGAGCCCACATACCAAAACAAAGAATACCAAATTTTGTTTTCCTTATTGTCATATTGTTTTCTACTAAGAGTGGCACGATGTTTCGCCATAACCCCTTGATTTATAAAGAACAGTGAAATGTGCCGGTATGGCCAAAAGGCCTTTCGACTCCACTGGCTGGCACTGTGTGAAGATGACAGTCGCAATAGAGTCGATGAAATTTCTTGTGAAACGACATGTCCTTTCGCCTCGCCGCAAGATTTTGCAGCAGAGAGATATGACATTAAATTCTCTGGTTGGCACCAAGTAGTATACGGTCGCAGAGAAGTTCCGTGGTGATGGCATGGTACTTCGCCTAACTCGGAAAATATATATGCCATAGTCATCTCATCAGTAATCCTGTTGGCTGGCACCATTATGGTCGCAATTGGATTAGTTGAGCTGCACTGTTGACACGAACACAGCATGGATCTCCGTTGTGTCTTGTTCAATTAAGCTTTAGCTTGTTCTAAACAAATAGGCATTGATCAGCTTATAGTATGGACTTCCGCTATGAGCCTTAACACGGCAAGGACTTTCGCTGTGATCTTCTACTCATATGATCAGCTTATAGTATGGACTTCCGCTATGAGCCTTAACACGGCAAGGACTTGCGCTGTGATCTTCTACTCATATGATCAGCTTATAGTATGGACTTCCGCTATGAGCCTTAGCACGGCAAGGACTTTCGCTGTGATCTTCTAAATAAAAAGAAATCATTTGCAGCATAATCTGCTACACTTTTGTTAGTACAGAGTGGTACAACAATGAAGAACAGTAAATCAATCTGATCTGTAAAGGGGTTGCTTCACACAGATTCAGTTTTGGGTTCTAAGAACGGCAAATGTTTGGATTATCAGAACACAAAGCAGCTATTATTTTCCTTCAAAATACAGAGAAACTATGTTGGTGGCCTATCTGGTCGGGAGTCTAAATTACATGCATAGCATGTGGTTGTTGGTACATGTAAGCTCCGGTTCACAGCTTCAGAACTTTATATGCAAAAACGACGAATGCTCAAGAGCAGTAAATCTCACAAGTTTGAGAGTGCCATCGTAGAGAAACATGCATTAGCTGATAAGGAATCAACTAGCCGGCCTTATTGTTGGTGATTGAACTGTGTACGTAACAAAGTAGGAATCTTTGGTTTCCACTATGGTTAAGATTTTGTCTCTACAGTTGTCAGTTGAGATTATTAGGTTAAATCACGGCAGAGGGGATTATTCTGACGAGATGAAGATTAATCTGTTTCGCCAAGCCAAGCACAAACCGCTCAGCATTTTGAACTTAGCTTGACGAGAGGCATTTGTTCGACTATGTTTTTGTCACACGCATGATATTATAAGAGTGCACAATATTGCTGATACAAAAATCATGGTGATGATAATTTCGGAATTATAAATAATTGATTCAGAAAGAACTAAAAGAGTGACGACTTATTTAACGGAAATACGATTGGCTGTTGGATCGATCAGCTATACTTTCATCAAACTGCAGCGAACAGCTACATGCATGCACGTATTGACTTGTGCGATTTTCTCTCCAGCTAGTAGAATATGGATTATTCGCTTTACAGGACGTTATGGCGCCCGCACCTTATCCCGCACGTCCAGACACGCGCGGAGATTCGCGCTTGACCATTTTGCACAAAAAACCCCGCGCTTTCCAGGAATGGCAATTAAGTCGTCTGACGTGAGCTGTGTATATAATCCCTCAAACAGGCTGACCTAACCCTATCCTCCCACCCGACCCTAGCCTCCTCCCCAAATCGGGGGCGGCGCCCCTCCCGCTCGCGCCCGTGCCCTCCGGCGGCGGCGCCCTCCACACCGAGGCGGCCGTGCCCTCCGGCGGACGCGCCCTCCACCCCGAGTTCTTCACGCACTGCGCGCCCCGCGCGCCCGAGCGCTGCGCCTCGGCGTCCTCCCGGCTGCCAGCCGACGGCGGCCCGCCTCGGCGCCCTCCTGTCCGTCGTGGCGCCCTCGACCAGGCTCTGCCTCTCCTAGCCCCGCTCCAAGCTGCCCCTTTTTTGTTCTTCTCTGTTCATGTATTTTGGGAAGAACAACCTGTTATTTTTCTTTGGATCTTTCTACACCCCGTTTCTTTGGATCTTAATGTTGGAGGTAATGGATCTCTTTGTTTGGCCAAAGGAACCACACTGCAATTGGAAAGATCTAGACCTGATTTCTTTGGATCTTAATGTTTGGCAAAAGGAACCACACTGGAATTAGAAAGATCTACACCGGATCCTTCTAAATGAGTTCCGGTTATCTATACGAATATGTGTATTAATTAAAAAATATGGATTAACAACCTAGTTCTACCGGGTTCAAATATAGAAAAAAAACGAATTAGTTCAAAACCTGGTAATAAACGAGGACCTCCTAATACAAAAAAAAAACATAAGGTCCGTTTTTGCAAAATAACCGCACCAGTCTTGATGCACTTTTTGCAACACTGGACGGTTCGTGATAAAGTGCGGGCGCCATAACGTCCTGTGAATCGCCGGGTCCGTAGAATATGTGTATGTTTAAATCTTGAAACTAGTACAGAGCATCCGGATGCCTAGCTAATTGACTACGTCAAGGAAACGATTAGGAGTCTCATCCGGTGGAAACAAACTCCAAGATAAAGGGATTAGCTCGTTAACAACCACGGCCGGGTCGCGTTTGAGCTTATCTTTCTATCTCCATGCAGGCCACACAGCAGCAGGCACTGTAAAAGAGACCCTCGCGTAACACTGAAAGAGGTTCAGAGATTCACCATACACACACTCATACGATCCATTCTACTACCACAGCTCCATTTTCATTTACACCCGTCAGCCACACTCAACCTTGCTTGGTGGACTTTTTCAAGTCGCAGATCGATGGCGCCGTCTGGTGAGTGAATCGCATGAAGGTAGCATGCGATATGTGTACTATTTCCTTCTTTTATGATTGCAGGTTTGTAGCATTTTCGTGGCTCTACGCGATTTACATCGCCGTCACGGATGTTTATTTTCTTTCCGTCTATCGGCTCTACGCGACTTGAATCGCCCGCCGTTCGATCTGCAAGAAGGGATAGTCATTCCGGCTCTACGCGGTCAGATCGCCGCCAGGAATGTTCATGATCCAATCTATAATGTTGATGTCGCCCCGGCTCTACGCGACCAAATCGCCGCCGGTAGCGTTCGTGATATAATCTACAATGATGGTGTCGTCCCGGCTCTACGCGATTTAGATCGCCGCCGGTACCGTTCGTGATCTAATCTACAATGGTGGTGTCATCCCGGCTCTACGCAATTTAGATCGCGGCCGGTAGCGTTCGTGATCTAATCTGCAATCTTGATTTGTCTTGGCTCCACACGATTTAGATTGCCGCCGGTGATAGTTATAGTCTGATTTATATATCCCATGATCTCGGCTCCACGCGACTGGGATCGCCGCCGCAGTCATTTTAATGTTTAATCCATTGGGACGACGTTTCTCAGCTCTGCGCTATTTCATTGCCGCCGTGTACATTCCGGTGATAATCTCCAAAGAAATGGAAGTGAATCATTGTCATTAGCTCGCCTCGCATGCATACACATTGGAGAGTTTTTGTTAAGAACCTACGTACAAGGCACATGCACGTACGAGAGGATTGAAATAAGTAAATGAAGCATCGGTCATCTACTTTGGGATAAGAAAGACCTATTGACGATTTATGAGAGATGGATTTACATCAGCTAGTGGCTAAGTGTCTGATCTCAGCCCAGCTCACTTTATTTCTACGCCCAACAAGGCCGGATTCTACATATAATCCTGACCGACGAGGCAGGATATATTTTGTTCGTGACCGAATATGGCTATGTTTGCATTATGAAACATTTGCATATTGTATGCCATGGGAGATTTGACTCATGAGGAGATGATGACGACGACCGTTTGAGGCAGCATAATCGGAGGTTTTCCATGGACACGGATTGTGGATGTAATTAACTAGAGATCCTCTCGAGGCTCTAGGAGTCAAGAATTACACACAGTGCCGTTTATATGTCAGATGCCGCATGAGAAATATGTAAAATGAGACTTGTATGTTGTTCGAGAAAGATATCAATAAAGACTACAAGTTTCCTGCGTATTTCTTTGTGTTTGAATAATTATTTTGTATACTCTCGTATACTGGCACGCCCGCATTTTATACCACTAGCGCCAAGAAATTTATTTAGTTCTCATGCCTAAAACAAATGGCACGCCCAGTGGGACATGAACTCTCCTCCCATCTTTGCTGCTCATCATCGGTCGTCAGAATTTACTCATGTTATATCTCCACGGCAGTGCTCTGATAGCAAAAGGGTGTATGACAATTTTGGGTGAGGTGAAGTTCTAACCAGTGTACATCTCGTGCAGGTAAGAGCTTCACCAATGTTGGCCTGAGGGATGTCGCACAACAGTCGTAGCCGTATGTCCTTCAGTTTGGTTCAGTGCCACCGGTTGTGATTTCAAGCGCTGGCTCTGATCTGCATGTGTACCAGGCAGTGTACTCCTCTCAGCTGAACGTGACCAAGAAAGTCCACAAGTATGCAGCTACAAGAGCTAGGGAAGAGTACCAGGCATTGACGAATGATGCTAGAAAACTGTTGAAGCATGGTGCAGCTGCTAAGGGCGCTTGCAAGGTACAGCGACGCCCCTCATGCTTAACAAACACAGCTGCTCCTAGGTTGGCTTCTCCAGACTCTGGTGAAATCGAGCTGATGATTCAAGGCTTGGAAACTATTAAGCATCGCCTAGACTTTGATATTGCACGTGCTCGGGCTCTGAACAATAAGAATTCTCATCGCAACTATAGAAGGAAAAGACAACAAGTGTAAAGATTACAATTGCACTTACGGGCTCGCATTGCTTATGAGGTACCACGTGAGGATTCAGAAGTGCCATTACACGAGGGTCAACATGCCAATTTAAAAGATGAGCCTTTCATTCTTTCTACGGAACAGTGGATTTCAGAAAAGATACTAGCCAGTGAGCCTGTTACAGAAACCATTATGAATGAATTTTGGAGGCGCACCATCAGAGAGCGACAAAAGCTGAGGTCGTGTTCTCATAGAGATTCTTCTTGTCAAGGCCAGCAAATATATGTGCCTTGTTTCCATATTTCCGAGACACACAATGTCGCTTCACATAGCGACAATCGGTATGCCGTTTTAGCTAATGAGGCTCCAGCACCTAGAGTGGATGAGCTTCGACATCAGTTGGAGCAAATGCAACACCAGATTAGAGGAATACATAGGCAACTTCAAAATCAAGTTGAAGAGAGACCGGGGTTTCATGATCGCTATCCTCGACATGTATGCCAAGGTTTGCCACCCCGACATGGGTCGTCGTCCACAGCTATTCATTATCACACGAGTGCTCCTCCTTCGTCACATGGACATTATCAAGATCGTCGTTACCCGGCGCCTGAGACAAGAAGTTATAAGCCTGAATGGCGAGTGAAAACCGCGTCTAGAAATTTTGATCCTTCAAGTCAGGGCTCACAACAGCTCGCTTCTTCAACTCAGAGTAGCGCTATAATGGCAACACGATGGGAGCAGACAGCGCCATCACAGGCAGTGTCATTCGCCAATATGACTCCAAGGGTCCCTTATGCATCGACAATTAATCAACGCAAGCGTGAGAGGTGCAAGAGAACCCGTGAAGCAATGTATAATGAGCTGCAAGATTTGGTGTTGAAACATGTGCGTGTTCGTGTCCGGGCTGATGGCAGGATATATAGAGATAACGATCGGATAACACTCCAAATCTCTCCAAATCTAGAAAGGAATGAAAGGTATAATTTCTTGATAGAGAATTTAGCTCCGAGACCACGGAGGGTCGAACCTACTGAGTTCGTGACACAAAGGAGGAGGGGTGATACTGGAACACAGCAAGAGGCGCACTCCAATAGGCCTGAGAATAATGAAAATAGAATGAGGCAAGCCAATGGGCAAGCGATGAATATTGCGTCATGTGGTACGACATCGGTCAGACCGGTTCAAAATTCCGACACGGAGTGGGAACCACCAGTGGTTCTTCATGAATTTTCCTACTCGTCGGATGAAGAAATATTACCAAATCCTACTCCATTATTCATGAGAAATTTGAAGCACCTAAAGGAGCATCCAAGAAGCCATGCTCTAGCAAATGAAAGAGAAGAGGCAATAGTATCAGCGTCATGTCTCCCACTGACATCAAGAGGCGACCAAACTCCAGAAAATAGGATCTTATTGCACACAAGCGATTATAGCAGACCTTATGCCAGCATTAGTTCTCGACTCCCCACTGATACAAATGAGGTCAAAGAAATAGCACAACGAGCTGGAGCTGTTACCCGACTGAGAAGAGTAGCTCAAGGAAGCACAATATTTTCACAAGGTAGTTCTAGTGATGAGCCTACGGGTGATGAATTATCAGATGTGGAATCTTCAGCGTCATCACAAAAAATAATTGGTTCTCCTAATTCACGTTCTTCTTTGGATGATGGATATGTGTGTGGTGCTATGAACGTTGCATCAGTTCAAGCTCATTCTGATCAAGATGGCCTAGCGGCGGCTGCACGAGCTGGCCTAGAAAATGAAAATGGCTTGGGAGAAGCATCGACATTAGCTACGACTAGAGACGGGGAAGCTAAAGCCCCCCACAATCATGAAGGGGTTTCGGATTCTCATCACACTGAACCGCGAGGTTCAGATTATAGCAAAAGAATAGATTCTTTGGATGCAAAGATCGACCAACTGTTTAATATGGTTGCAAGCCTTGCTCTTAATGGAGCGCAACCTGTGAATAATCCTCCACAAGTCGTAGACCCGCAAATCGCTGAACTAGAGACTATGGCACAACCTCATCATACACCTCGCGCATCCGCGGGCTTTGAGCAACCTCAATCTGTACGTATCAATGTGCCGGTTATGCCCACACATTCTATATCAGGTGCTCCTGCACCGCCAGCCACATGAAGGGATTATCATGACATAGCTGAAGAGTTGATCAATAGAAAAATGAAGCAAATAGCGGAAGAGCAGACTCCTAGAACTCTTGAGAGTGAATTAGAAAAGCCATACGAGGCATGGCATGATAATGTAGCTTTTCCGGCTGGATGGAACATGCCCTCATTCAGACAGTTTGATGGTAACGGAGATGCAAGAGAACATCTGGTGTATTTTGAAGCAGCTTGTGGCGACACGGCCAACACACCCTCCATTTTACTTCGTCAATTTTCGTCATCATTAACAGGTCCCGCATTTCATTGGTATAGCCGCCTTCCCGCAGGTTCTGTACGCAATTGGCAAACAATGAAGGACCTCTTTAAATCCCACTTCATTAGTATGAGCAAAGATACATCCTTGTTAGAATTATCACAGATAAAACAAGGAAGGGATGAAAAGATTGATGACTATATTGTGCGATTTCGTAATAGCTACGTACGTCTAACAAGAGAGATGCATCCAGAAGATGTCGTTGACATGTGTGTCCATGGAATGCAACAACAATGGTCACTAGAGGTGTCTAGGCGTGAACCAAAAACTTTCAGTGCCCTTGGCAACGCTGTAAGTGCCACTAAATTGGAGTTTGAGAAGGCTCCGCACATCATGGAATTATACAGGAATGCTGGTTCTTCAGATTGCACGAAAAAGTTTCAGTCAACGGCCATACCATTCAACAATGGTAACAAGCCTAAAGTGCAAGCAGAAACTAACATGACTAGATTATCTGCAACGGCTCCAACACCTCGCCAAAATATGCACGTCTTCGGAACAAGGACTGAACAGGGGCAGAGTACACGTCCTAGTATTCAGGAATTACTCAAAAAGCAATACATATTCCGGAGAGAGTTGGTAAAAACTTTCTTTAACCAACTATCGCAACAAGGGGTATTAAACTTGCCCGAGCCGCGGCGACCTGATCAACTAGGAATGACAGAAAATCCTCTCTATTGCCCGTACCATCAATATGTTGGTCATGTAATTGAAAATTATGTCCCTTTTAAAGAGTGGCTGCAAAGAGCAATTGACGAAAAGAAATTAAATCTGGATCCGGAAGCAATCAATCCTAGTTTTCATCAAGTAAACATGGTGTAAGTGGGAAATCATATGCGGTTAAGAATGAGAGCTCGGAAGGTTCATACTGGGCTTCATTCTCTGAAGTTGAGTCTCAGCTTGAGGGACTTCGCCTTATCACTGTGGTGTCTGATTATAACATACAACCCTGGAACAAAGTGTATCATGGGCGCCATCAGGGAAGTGGTTTTTTCCCCTTCTCATTGGAAGGTTTTTTTTTCAAGTTAAAATCTTTGTGTCATTTGCTTTTGTTTAAATTGCCTTGATTTTATTTGCTTTTGTTTACATTGCCTTGATTTTATTTGCAACAAGTTTTTTTCTTTTACAAAAGGGCCACATTGTTCCCTACATAAAACAAAAAGGGCTTCACCTTCCCGATGTTCGACTGTGGCACATGAGTATAGTTGCATATGGGTCTGTCCACTTCGTTAAAGTTCGGTAAAGAAGAAATTTTCATCGATATGCAATATGGTGATGCATCGTATAAGATGTTTGTGAAATAAGAGCAGCCTCTACATATGGCGCCACATTTAATTGCAACGGTACGACAAGAGACATACACTCAAATGGAGATATATAGACATTAGTCATCAGAATAAAGTAACAAGTGATCCTACAAAAAGACACCGGTATGCAAATTTACTCAGGGGTCACCTTATAGTCTGACAATTGAAGGTGGAGCCCACATACCAAAACAAAGAATACCATATTTTGTTTTCCTTATTGTCATATTGTTTTCTACTAAGAGTGGCACGATGTTTCGCCATAACCCCTTGATTTATAAAGAACAGTGAAATGTGCCGGTATGGCCAAAAGGCCTTTCGACTCCACTGGCTGGCACTGTGTGAAGATGACAGTCGCAATAGAGTCGATGAAATTTCTTGTGAAACGACATGTCCTTTCGCCTCGCCGCAAGATTTTGCAGCAGAGAGATATGACATTAAATTCTCTGGTTGGCACCAAGTAGTATACGGTCGCAGAGAAGTTCCGTGGTGATGGCATGGTACTTCGCCTAACTCGGAAAATATATATGCCATAGTCATCTCATCAGTAATCCTGTTGGCTGGCACCATTATGGTCGCAATTGGATTAGTTGAGCTGCACTGTTGACACGAACACAGCATGGATCTCCGTTGTGTCTTGTTCAATTAAGCTTTAGCTTGTTCTAAACAAATAGGCATTGATCAGCTTATAGTATGGACTTCCGCTATGAGCCTTAACACGGCAAGGACTTTCGCTGTGATCTTCTACTCATATGATCAGCTTATAGTATGGACTTCCGCTATGAGCCTTAACACGGCAAGGACTTGCGCTGTGATCTTCTACTCATATGATCAGCTTATAGTATGGACTTCCGCTATGAGCCTTAGCACGGCAAGGACTTTCGCTGTGATCTTCTAAATAAAAAGAAATCATTTGCAGCATAATCTGCTACACTTTTGTTAGTACAGAGTGGTACAACAATGAAGAACAGTAAATCAATCTGATCTGTAAAGGGGTTGCTTCACACAGATTCAGTTTTGGGTTCTAAGAACGGCAAATGTTTGGATTATCAGAACACAAAGCAGCTATTATTTTCCTTCAAAATACAGAGAAACTATGTTGGTGGCCTATCTGGTCGGGAGTCTAAATTACATGCATAGCATGTGGTTGTTGGTACATGTAAGCTCCGGTTCACAGCTTCAGAACTTTATATGCAAAAACGACGAATGCTCAAGAGCAGTAAATCTCACAAGTTTGAGAGTGCCATCGTAGAGAAACATGCATTAGCTGATAAGGAATCAACTAGCCGGCCTTATTGTTGGTGATTGAACTGTGTACGTAACAAAGTAGGAATCTTTGGTTTCCACTATGGTTAAGATTTTGTCTCTACAGTTGTCAGTTGAGATTATTAGGTTAAATCACGGCAGAGGGGATTATTCTGACGAGATGAAGATTAATCTGTTTCGCCAAGCCAAGCACAAACCGCTCAGCATTTTGAACTTAGCTTGACGAGAGGCATTTGTTCGACTATGTTTTTGTCACACGCATGATATTATAAGAGTGCACAATATTGCTGATACAAAAATCATGGTGATGATAATTTCGGAATTATAAATAATTGATTCAGAAAGAACTAAAAGAGTGACGACTTATTTAACGGAAATACGATTGGCTGTTGGATCGATCAGCTATACTTTCATCAAACTGCAGCGAACAGCTACATGCATGCACGTATTGACTTGTGCGATTTTCTCTCCAGCTAGTAGAATATGGATTATTCGCTTTACAGGACGTTATGGCGCCCGCACCTTATCCCGCACGTCCAGACACGCGCGGAGATTCGCGCTTGACCATTTTGCACAAAAAACCCCGCGCTTTCCAGGAATGGCAATTAAGTCGTCTGACGTGAGCTGTGTATATAATCCCCCAAACAGGCTGACCTAACCCTATCCTCCCACCCGACCCTAGCCTCCTCCCCAAATCGGCGGCGGCGCCCCTCCCGCTCGCGCCCGTGCCCTCTGGCGGCGGCGCCCTCCACACCGAGGCGGCCGTGCCCTCCGGCGGACGCGCCCTCCACCCCGAGTTCTTCACGCACTGCGCGCCCGCGCGCCCGAGCGCTGCGCCTCAGCGTCCTCCCGGCTGCCAGCCGACGGCGGCCCGCCTCGGCGCCCTCCTGTCCGTCGTGGCGTCCTCGACCAGGCTCTGCCTCTCCTAGCCCCGCTCCAAGCTGCCCCTTTTTTGTTATTCTCTGTTCATGTATTTTGGGAAGAACAACCTGTTATTTTTCTTTGGATCTTTCTACACCCCGTTTCTTTGGATCTTAATGTTGGAGGTAATGGATCTCTTTGTTTGGCCAAAGGAACCACACTGCAATTGGAAAGATCTAGACCTGATTTCTTTGGATCTTAATGTTTGGCAAAAGGAACCACACTGGAATTAGAAAGATCTACACCGGATCCTTCTAAATGAGTTCCGGTTATCTATACGAATATGTGTATTAATTAAAAAATATGGATTAACAACCTAGTTCTACCGGGTTCAAATATAGAAAAAAAACGAATTAGTTCAAAACCTGGTAATAAACGAGGACCTCCTAATACAAATATAAAAAAACACAAGGTCCTTTTTTGCAAAATAACCGCACCAATCTTGATGCACTTTTTGCAACACTGGACGGTTCGTGATAAAGTGCGGGCGCCATAACGTCGTGTGAATCGCCGGGTCCGTAGAATATGTGTATGTTTAAATCTTGAAACTAGTACAGAGCATCCGGATGCCTAGCTAATTGACTACGTCAAGGAAACGATTAGGAGTCTCATCCGGTGGAAACAAACTCCAAGATAAAGGGATTAGCTCGTTAACAACCACGGCCGGGTCGCGTTTGAGCTTATCTTTCTATCTCCATGCAGGCCACACAGCAGCAGGCACTATAAAAGAGACCCTCGCGTAACACTGAAAGAGGTTCAGAGATTCACCATACACACTCATACGATCCATTCTACTACCACAGCTCCATTTTCATTTACACCCGTCAGCCACACTCAACCTTGCTTGGTGGACTTTTTCAAGTCGCAGATCGATGGCGCCGTCTGGTGAGTGAATCGCATGAAGGTAGCATGCGATATGTGTACTATTTCCTTCTTTTATGATTGCAGGTTTGTAGCATTTTCGTGGCTCTACGCGATTTACATCGCCGTCGCGGATGTTTATTTTCTTTCCGTCTATCGGCTCTACGCGACTTGAATCGCCCGCCGTTCAATCTGCAAGAAGGGATAGTCATTCCGGCTCTACGCGGTCAGATCGCCGCCAGGAATGTTCATGATCCAATCTATAATGTTGATGTCGCCCCGGCTCTACGCGACCAAATCGCCGCCGGTAGCGTTCGTGATATAATCTACAATGATGGTGTCGTCCCGGCTCTACGCGATTTAGATCGCCGCCGGTACCGTTCGTGATCTAATCTACAATGGTGGTGTCATCCCGGCTCTACGCAATTTAGATCGCGGCCGGTAGCGTTCGTGATCTAATCTGCAATCTTGATTTGTCTTGGCTCCACACGATTTAGATTGCCGCCGGTGATAGTTATAGTCTGATTTATATATCCCATGATCTCGGCTCCACGCGACTGGGATCGCCGCCGCAGTCATTTTAATGTTTAATCCATTGGGACGACGTTTCTCAGCTCTGCGCTATTTCATTGCCGCCGTGTACATTCCGGTGATAATCTCCAAAGAAATGGAAGTGAATCATTGTCATTAGCTCGCCTCGCATGCATACACATTGGAGAGTTTTTGTTAAGAACCTACGTACAAGGCACATGCACGTACGAGAGGATTGAAATAAGTAAATGAAGCATCGGTCATCTACTTTGGGATAAGAAAGACCTATTGACGATTTATGAGAGATGGATTTACATCAGCTAGTGGCTAAGTGTCTGATCTCAGCCCAGCTCACTTTATTTCTACGCCCAACAAGGCCGGATTCTACATATAATCCTGACCGACGAGGCAGGATATATTTTGTTCGTGACCGAATATGGCTATGTTTGCATTATGAAACATTTGCATATTGTATGCCATGGGAGATTTGACTCATGAGGAGATGATGACGACGACCGTTTGAGGCAGCATAATCGGAGGTTTTCCATGGACACGGATTGTGGATGTAATTAACTAGAGATCCTCTCGAGGCTCTAGGAGTCAAGAATTACACACAGTGCCGTTTATATGTCAGATGCCGCATGAGAAATATGTGAAATGAGACTTGTATGTTGTTCGAGAAAGATATCAATAAAGACTACAAGTTTCCTGCGTATTTCTTTGTGTTTGAATAATTATTTTGTATACTCTCGTATACTGGCACGCCCGCATTTTATACCACTAGCGCCAAGAAATTTATTTAGTTCTCACGCCTAAAACACCACGTAAGGGCGGTCCCTTGGCTTCTTCGGCGGCGGCGACGATCGGCGCGACGAGCAAGAGACGCCGCTGCCGTGCTCCTTCTTGATCTTCTTGGACGGCCACGGACCCGTCATTGCGGCTGTGGAAATGGAGAGGGAGAGGAAGGTGGGAGGTCTGCCGTTGGAGGAGGCCGCGGAGGCCTTTTAACGGCGGCCGAGGACGCGGTCATAATTTATGACGGCGGGGGGCGGTGGGAAGCGACGCGTCGCCATTGAAGGCGGCGCAGAAACTGGAGCGGCGGCGCGGCAGCCTTTCGCCTCCTGGCCGTGCACGCCTCGGAAGACGAAGCCATCAACGCGGTGGCTGACGCGCGGGGCCCGGTCAAAGGCGCGCGGACACAGCGGACCGTCCGCGGTGACGCAAACGCAGCCCAATTTGGGCTGCGTTTGCGTCACCGCGGACGGTTCGGGCAAAATGCGTCGCCCCGTTGGGACTGGGTTTTCGCCGGGCCCGGTCAAAAACGGAGAGAAACGGACCGCAGACGTCCATTTGCATCGGGCCACTGGAGATGCCCTAATGCAAGTTTTTTTATGGACATTCTTGTACGGGTTACAGATAAAGCTTTGCTTCGGTACAAAAAAAGGGAAACCACACATGTAAGTATACTAGGAAACCTAGCGCTTCTAAGATGAACGGTCGCCACGCCTCACGGAAAAGAAAGGTGGCGGATAGGGTTTCAACCCTAGTCGTCGCCGCCGGCATCATCTGCAACTTCATCGTCGCATTCGTCTAAAAATTGACGGGTCCTCACCTCCTCTAGGTGCCGCTCTGGCACTAGGAGGGGTGGGGACCTCGGACCTGCGCAGGGCGCTGTAGAAGGGTCCTTTATGTTAGAGTTTGGTTTTGGTTGTTGTCTTCTTTGTCAATGGAGATGACATCGTTTGCAATAAGTGATCTTCCGCGCTTCGATCGTCGGCGAGATCTCCTTCTCGACGTCAATGGTGGCTTTGGAAGATTAAATTTGTCTAGGTACGGTTCTTCAAATATTGCTTCGTCAGATCAATCTTGGATTGTTTCTCATGGTTACCGCGAGGAGGTTTGTCCTCGCGCTATCTATCCCGGCTACTACGTTTTCAGCAATGGTGATTCGTTCTCTCGGCTCCCAGCGTCATCAACAAAATGGCTCAGTTATTTGTCCCTGGAATATCAGTGGTAGTGCTCTTGCCGATGTTGCTTGATTAATTTAATGGCTGCGTGCATGCACAAAGACTTGGCATTGCAGTTCAAAATAATAAAGGGAGAACCTTCATGGGTATTCATAGGTGTGTGGTTTCATGGTTTTGGCGTTGTTCTACGGCTGATTTCAGAAAAGTACAAGATTGTGTCATTGATGAAGAAAGGGCTTGAAGATCTCGTAGATTGGCTAGTCTATTTTAGCTTTGTTTTTATAATCAATGTAATCATGTACTTTTTGTTGGTTTAATATATGTGGAAAATTAAAAAAAAGAAACCTAGCGCTTCAACATGCCCCTCCCCCCCCCCCCCCCCCCCCCCCGACAATTAGTTCAGCTATCTATATATATGGTTAGGTTTGTTGTTAACATAGTTGTCAAAAGTTGTGGCTGAGACAAACCAACGTGTGGTTGGATGGCTAGCAGGGTGGTTGTACCCTCAGTCCACCAGAGTTCAAACCCCACGTTTGACGGCTGTGTGTTGCATTTAGCCGGAATATTCTTTCTGTGGGAGGCGACGTTCCCATCGACAGCGAGGCGCCCATGGTGCGACTTCGTCAATCTCAAGACTCGATTCACCGGCTCAGTATTTCGGAGGTGCTCATAGGAGTAGGGTGTGCGTGTGTGCGTTCAAAGAGGTGAGTGTGCGCGCGTGTTGTGAGCGTCTGCGTTTGTACTGTGTTTCTAAAAAAAAGAGAATTACTACTAAATTAAAATAATGTCGGATATATGCGCCATATATATGCCAGCACCAGTTTGGTAGCTGCAGCGTGCGAACAGATTCGGTCACTAAGGGCTAAGGACGGCAATTTGACCCATGGGTACGTCCGTCCATGGGCACCCGACCCTAATGGGCATGGGCAGGGTATGAGTCGCTCTTTTAACCATGGGTCATCCCCATGGGCTACCCGATTAGTCGTGGGCAGGATATGGGCACAGATGTTTACCCATGGGTAACCTGGTGGGTTGCCCGATTAGATATAATTGTCATTTCTATATAATACTATAGTATAGGCGGCCGTTGCTTCCTAGCTTTACAATTCCTACCACGCGCAGCATACATACTTGTGACCATGACAGCCCACAGAAGTCACTTAGCTGTACAGTAAATGATCAGATCAACGTGAAGGCCCATGAGTAAATATGCTGTAGCCCATGCGAGGCGGCACATGTTCACTACCTGCGCCTGCAGCTGCAGCATGCATACGTCTACTACTAGCTAGTTTTAGTACCACCTCGCTTCCTTAAGGAGACTCACGGTGAAGCACTGCCTATATAAAGAGGCTTGGGAAAGGTAAGTGTTTGTGCTGCTCTCCCCCTTTCACTAGAGACCCGATGGGTGACCGATAGGGTAGAGATACCTGACGGGTTTGGGCATTGGTCTGATTGACCGATAGGGTAGAGATACCTGACGGGTTTGGGCATTGGTCTGATTCGCAGGGTTGTGGGCAAAAGGTTGACCCGATAAGTGTTCCCGGCAAAAGCTTGACCCGGTTGACCCGATAAGTGTTCTGGGCATGGTTAAAGGTTGACCCGATAAGTGTTCTGGGCATGGTTCTGAAGTAGGTTGATCCTGTTAAAACCCGACCCGATTGCCAGCCATATAAGGGCGTGTTTGGTAGCTCGTATGCCCTGGGTGAACGGGTTGTCCGGGCCCATCCATTTTCCCGTCGGAACGGGTTCTCAAAGCAGTGCTCAGCCAGGCTAGGAAGGAACAGCCGATTATTGGTCGTTACTCTGTAAGGAACGTCCGAATCGGCCGTTCCTCGGGGCCAGGTCCGTTCTCGGAGGAAAAAAGAACGCTGACTTCTCCGTGGGTATAGACAGGAATCTGCGAATGCAAGTGACACCTAACTTTGACCACTCTTAATTAAGATTAAGACTAGATGGGGAAAACTCAATGGAGATGTGCCAGGAGGAGCGACCGTCAATCTCTCGCTGCTCTCGACCCCGGCCGGCGTCGAGCATGGCGGCGGCGTCCCTCGCCGGTGAAGGTTGCTCCACCTCGGCGAGCACGGCGTCGCGGCCTGTAGCAGGCAGGCCGGGAGCAGGGGTCGCCTCGACGCCGGGAGCAGCTGCAGCGGGAGCAGGGTGACGGGCGTCGACGAGGCTGGGAGCAGGACCCTGCACGGTCTCGGCGGCTGGAGCAGCGGCGCGGCAGCCGGCCGTCCGAGGACACGCGGGCGGCATCAGCGAGGGGCACGACAGCCTGTAATTACTATTGCTTTGCACGTGCGACGCACGTCTTCAAGATAGGTTGTTGTGTTACTGTCTGCACAAATTTAGGGATAAACGTGTGTATATGGATGGGGCATTGACTACGGTGTGTGTACAATGTTTTCTTGAACCAATTTTTTAAAATTTACAAAACCTTTTCAAACCTGACGAAGACGACTTGTCTTGGAGTTAAATAGAACGGTAAAACCACAATCAATTTGATTACATTAAACAAATAAGTCTAGTTTCTTTGTAGTCCATGCCAAGCAAACTAATATAAATTTAATATAAATTTATGAATACCAATCACCCAATGTAAATTCATGAATGCCAATATAGGCTCTCCATCCATGTGTGTTTAACTCAACTAATTCTTTTCTCAAAAATACATAAAACATGGGTAATGCAATCCACTCTATATTTTCTTCTCATTCATGCACTGAAAAAATCTTATCACAACACAACCGTTTTAATCAAGAATAAACCATATTCATGTTCAAAACATTGTAGTCAACAAAGTAGAATCCATTTGGTACTGCTTTCCTCGTGTGCAAAGTGCTATTACAGGAACCATCTTTAGAAATCATAAATAACCACATTTCTCTGCCATCTCAAGGTTTTTAACATTCTTATGCAGAAGGAGCATATATATAACCATTCCGCTAATGCAATAAGAAATATACACATGGGAACTATAGATGAGAGTGCAGGACCATGAAAAAATACACGACGCCTGAAATTATATGCTCTTGTTCTTGATTCCTGATCTCTTCTTCTCTACCCAACCAACAAAACAATTCTTTAAGCGTGCCTTGGTCTTAGGTCCTCGTCTTCTTGGCCCCTGCAATTCAGTTTAGTATTCTCTTTGCATCTAACATTGAAAAAGCCTTTATGTTTGATATAGAAGCTGAAACAACTATTATAAAAACCTAAAATATGGAGGCATTAATACTATTCTATTAGCAGTATCTTTCATGGAAATTTTACATCCACCTAGATAATCAACTACTTAAAGAGACCACATACCCTCGCTATCATGATGAGGTGTTAGAACTAATCAACCAGAAAATCAGCTAACTTAGAGCACTTACAATATGCAATGGGGACGGTGACAAAACATATTGTTCTTAGGTTTACCAATGGCAGATGATGAAGTAAGAGGTTGTCATGCTTGCTATTCTTCCTCATTACAAATTCGACGGATCTGAGTTGCAAACAATCAAACGGACCATAGATAAATTCATAAAAAAAGGAAATGATGAGAAGAACACATATTTCTAACCAGACTCGATGCAGATTTTAAAAACAAATTAAATAGGTTCCAGATACAAAATACGACAATCAAATAATTAATCGTGCAACCGAGAATTTATAATTTAGATAGCATTAGTATACTTTAAAGCACGATCATAAGGATATATATTTCATGAGATCAGATAGTTACGCTATGGATAAATCTTGAGATCATAAAAAACTTTTCATCAAAGAGCATTCGCAGCAGCGTCGTCGCTCCAGCCAAGCCACGGTCTTACTCCTCCCCACGCCACTACACAAAGGCATGGTTATGATCTCATGCTTTAATTCGAGGTGCCATCATCACGACATGGTTGCCACTTTTGAGTCCATTAGACAACCACTGCTCCTATAACCTGAAACAAAGATCATGAACCACACCAATTTTATTCTACTACTCATGATTTGAAAGCTGTTTAAAATGACACCAATTAAGAGAAAAAATGTCACATTTTCTTCATGATACTCATGTAGAGCAGAATGTCACCTTCAACAGAAAAGCAAACTGAATTGAGTTATTTGGTCGAGGCCCAAGATAAAATACCAATGCAAGAAACGTCATAATGGCCCGTCGAGCTGCTCGCATCTCTTTTCCTTCAAGAGCATAACATTTGAAGAATTTGGAGGTGTGGAAACCGAGATTCTAGAGGTACTTGTTGTTTGTTTAGGGATACTATTCCACAGCTTGCTTGAAGGCACCCTGTAATGATAAAAAAGAGGAATAAGAAACTCGGATTTTCAACAGTAATAACCGAATGGTCATTGCGTTTACTTGAGCTTATCACACTGGAACATTGAGCAAAATTTGCTAACAGTACATACAGAAGTTTCTACCGAAAACTTGCTACCAATAAGCACTAACCACCAATTTCTAACAAGAATGGAAGGAGGTGCAGTTATGGACATGACCAAGAACGGAAAAGGCTACAGGCCACGCACACAGAGTTGAGGTCGGAGCTGGAGTAGTAGGTAGCGGGAGATTACCGAGCTGGTAGTTGTTGGTATATAAAGTGCAGCGTGCTTGCCATACTAGATACCATACCAGCACCAGTAGGGCATCCGCTACCACGTCCACGTCTTGGTACAAGCTCACGGCTGCTCTTCTTGCTCGGACAGACCTGCACTTCTGGTGCATAATAGCTGCCGCGGACCAAAAGCGTGGTCGATCTTGATTCTTGAAGAAGCTGCAAAGCCGCAGCCCGCAGATAACCTTCACGTATGGGCACCAGGTCCATGAGCTGGTACATGGGCCAGTCGAGCTCGCAGCCGTCGTCGTACGTCCAGCACCGGCAACGCGCAGCGCGCTCTCAGCAGCACCAGCGGGAGCGTCGGGACGCCAGCTTCGACACACCAACATGGTGATCATTCTCGCCGCGCTGCTCTTCGCGCTGGGGCTCAACTCGCTGGCGCGGTGCCTCATATGCATACACTGTAGCTGGAGTAGTAGGTACACGGACGCGTTGGATTTGGTCGATGCAGGCCGTGCCGTCGGCAGAGCTTCGGTGTGAAGCAGCGACCAGCCCGGCGATCAGATCTAGGGAAGGGCTGGTGGAGGGGATGCTCAGGTGGAGCAGGGTCGGGCCGGCGGCGCTCGGGGTAGGGCGTAGTAACGCTGTGCATAACCGAACCGAAACCGAAAACCGAACCGAAAAAACCTAACTGCAACCGAACTAGCAGTTATTTCAGTTAGTGGTTACAGTTACAGTTAGCAAAAATGTTAACCATACCAGCTTCGGTTATTACGGTTTATAACGAAAAACCACTGGTTAAACCGAAATAACCGACATCCCAGACCACCTAAAGCCTAAAGTCAGTCCACCACACACATCACAGCCCACAGGCCCAACTTCACGTGACCTAGCGCAGCACCAAGAGTTTCAGTACCAGCAGTCCAGCACCATCCTCTCGTACAGACCACAGAGACGAGGGCAAAAACAGTGACGGCGCCGAGCGACCTAGAGCTAGGCAGCTAGCCGCTGCCCGCTGGGTCCTGCTGCTGCTGGCGGCGTGCCGTCCGCTCCGGGATCCGGCGAACTACTGATATCTATACCTAATCCGTTAAGAATACCAAGGGAGTTAGAAGTGGTGCATTCTCCTTCTCCCACGTGTCCATATCATGGTAGATCCCACTCACCTTTCACTTTATATTTATTTATAGTTTACATTTAAATACAGTTTAAGAACCATTTATTGGATATACACATATGTTTGTAATTATTTACTAAATTTTTGGTGAAATAAAAAGGATTCCCATCTATATAAAAAGAAAATTAGGTTGTAAGAAAGAAAAATAGCTTCATTCTCCTCAAAATTACTCTTTTTGTGTAGACCAAAATACAAAAAAAAACTTCTAGAGTATGTACAATACATATTTATATGTTTTATTTCAAAAAAATTAAACCTAAACATGTCGTTTCGATTTTTGTAAAGAACATGCGGTGACTTCAGAGCTATCGGCGGTATCCGATAAATCTCTCTTATCTTTGCCTAGTTTCCACCATAGCGTCGCGTAGTCTGTGCCACACGAAACCAAATCTCTCCCTCCGCCTATCTCGAGCTATATTCTATTGAAAGCAACATTCCATGCACAAAGTTTTCCTGTCTCTCCACACACCTCTGGCTCCATCAAGTACCTGAGACTACATGCACCTCCATCCCTGATGTCCAGCCTCAAGTACATTGTTAACTTGCACACCACGTGCGCTCCCCTCTGGTGGCCACCCAACGCCAAGTTCATTGTTAATTTGCACGCCACGTTCGCTCCCCTCTGGTGGCCACCCAACACCAAGTCCATTGTTAACTTGCACGTCACGTTCGCTCCCCTCCGGTGGCCACCCAACGCCATTGAGATGACTTCCTAAAACCCTCATAGTAGTTGCACGTGAACACCCTTCCCGCCTCCCGCATCGGCCGTTGTCACCGTTGGTCGACTATCCATCCCTAATGTTGCGCCTCAAATCCATTGTTAACTTGTACGCCTCGTGCGCTCCTCTCTCCCCTCTGGTAACAAACCAACAACATTGACTTGATTTCCTACAACCCTCGCAATAGTTGCACGTGAACACCCATGTTGCCTCACGCATCGGCCGATGTTGTCACCGTTGCTGTTAGTAGTGGTCGACTCGATGGTGGTAGCAACAACGGTTGAAACCTTGAATGACAAATCGATGTTGAATGGGGATGGAAAGATGAGTTATACGCGTCGTTGTTAGATGCCAACTATTACTGATGAAAGATGACGTGGGTATTTATCCGTGAACTTTATATATTTGCTTATATCTCACTTGTATGTAGAGAACCAAGCCAGATCATGTAAGAACATGCATGTGTGTATTGTGTAGATAGTTGAATGCATACACTAAAAAACACATATGTTTGACTAGACTCCGTTGCAATCATCAGAACGTAGAAAATTCATGACCCTGAGGGTACAAAAATAGATGTGGTACAAAAATTCATGGAGTTGTTTATCATTGTTACGAAGTTGACACAAATAAAGTTTTTTTTTTTGCCTTGTACCAAAGTTAATTTTAGTAGTCATAGAGTTGCGTCATCACACATCAAAATTGTTTTGTCTCGTACACATCAAAGTTGTGTCGGGGTCATAAAACTTGCTTCGCCGCCCATCAAAGTTGCGTCCACACCCACAGAAGTTGCGTCAGGCCATAAAAGTTGATTCGTAGCACATCATAGTTGCTTCGTCGTTCGTAAAAGTTACGCCGTGTCTATCACTAACAGAACTTGCTTCGTCGACAGAACTTGCTGGGTCACACACAAAACTTGCTCCATCACACACAAAACTTGCTCCATCACCCACAAAATTTGCTGGGTCGCCCAAAAAACTTGCTTCATCACCAACAAAACTTGCTTCGTCGCCCATAAAAGTTGCTTCGTAGCACGCCATAGTGGCTTCGTCGTGAATTAAAGTTGTAGCGGGGCATACAAAAGTTCCGTCGACACCCATAAAAGTTGTGCGGGCCCATAAAAGTTGCTTTGTAGCACACCTTAGTTGCTTTGTTGTCTTCTAATGTTGCGTCAGGGACCACAAAACTTGCTTCGCCGCCCATAAAAGTTGTTTCGTAATATACCTTAGTTGTTTTGTTGTCCACTAAAGTTGTGTTGGGGCCCACAAAACTTGATTCGCCGCCCATAAAAGTTGCGTCCGCACCCACAGAAGTTGCGTCAGGCCCATAAAAGTTGCTTCGTAACACACCATAGTTGCTTCGTCGTCCGTAAAAGTTGAGTCGTGTCCGCAAATTTTCTACGCCGCTCACAATTTGTGTCGACACCCACAAAAGTTGCTTCAAATCCCGCCTTCTGTTGTTCTTGATGTCAAATTGCCACCGTTCTGAAGTCGGGATGATACGAAACTAGTAGTTCAAGTTGCTAGTCCTTGGAGTGTTGCTGATAATAGTATTAAAGTTGGGTTATGAAAAAAATTGCTGCTAATTGTGTTTTAGTTGTAGCGACCCATACCGGGTTCCATCTGCTGGATGCTTGATGCACACGGTGGGTGTGTTGTTGGGAGACCCCAAGAGGAAGGTATGAAGTAGTGCAGCAGCAAGTTTCCCTCAGTTGTGAAACCAAGGTTATCGAACCAGTAGGAAATAATGAATTCCCCCGAGGTGTCAACGGTGCCAGAAAATGCTTCCTGGGACGTAGGTGACGTGGAACCTGCACACAACACAATCAAGATACTTTGCCCCAACTTAACGGTGAGGTTGTCAATCTCACCGGCCTGCTGTAACAAAGGATTAAACGTATGTGTGGAAGAAAGATGTTTGTTTGAAGAAAGTAACAGGTTTGCAGTTTGTGGTTTATCAGATTAAAGAGAAGGACCGGGATCCACAGTTCACTAGTGGTGTCTCTCCATAAATAATAATAACATTCATGCGGGTAAACAAATTACAGCTGGGCAATTGATAGAATAATGATGAGCAAACCAATGCATATACCAACGTTATGATGTCTAGTGTGAGATCCATTCGGACATTACAACAATATACATAGACCGTTCCAACCGCATCTATGACTAATAATCCACCTTCCGGTTAGCGTCCGCACCCCTTTCAGTATTAAGTTGCATGCAACAGATTATCGCCTTAAGCACTGTGTGTAAAGTAAGTAAGTAACATCATCCTTAGACAAAGTACTACTGTTTTATCCCTAGTAGCAACAGTACATCTACAACCTTAGAGCTAGCTGTCACCACCCCAGATTTAATAGAGACATGAACCTACTATCGAGCATAAATACCCCCTCTTGGAGTCACAAGCATCTACTTGGCCAAAGCATACACAAGTAACGGAGAGCATGCAAGATCATTAAATAGCACACACATGATATATTATGAAGCAATAACTTTAGTACTCAATATTCATCGGATCCCAGCAAACACAACATGAAGTATTACATAACGGTGATCTTGATCATGATAGGCAGCTCACAAGATCTAAACATGATAGCACAAGAGGAGAAGACAACCATATAGCTACTGCTATGGACCCGTAGTCCAAGGGTAGACTACTCACGCATCAGTCCGGAGGCGGTCATGGCGACGTAGAGGCCTCCGGTGACGATTCCCCCTCCCGGCAGGGTGCCGGGGAGAAGTTCTGATCTCTCCCGAATTGGTGTTGACGACGGCGGCGGCTCGGGACCCGTGGAGGAAAATATGAACACCGTGCTAGGGTTTTTGTTTCGGGGGGGGGGGGGGGTATATGTAGGCGAAAGGACGAAGGCGGTGGAGCTCCGTGGGCCCCACACCACGTGCTCGCGCGGCAGAGGGGGGACCCGCGCCGGGAGGTGGTGTGGGCCCCTCGGGCTCCGTCTTCGACTCCTCTTCGGTGCTCTGGAAGGTTCCCAAATAAATATGCACTTTGGAAAAGAAATCATCCGATTCCGAGAATATTTTCTTAAGTACTTTTCTGAAACCAAAAACAGCAGAAAACAGGGAACTGGCACTGTGGCATCTTGTTAATAGGTTAGTCCCAGAAAATGCATAAAACTTTATAAAATGCATATAAAACATGTAATAACTTGGTATAATATAGCATGGAACATAAGAAATTATAGATACGTTGGAGACGTATCAACATCCCCAAGCTTAGTTCTACTCGTCCCGAGTAGGTAAGAACGATAAAAGAAGAATAATTTCTGTAGTGACATGCTTAAACACAATCTTGATCATAATATAATGTAATTCTCATGTTTGAATGAAGTGACTCAAGGCAATGATCTATAGTTTGCTAACAAATAGACAAGGAGTAAACAACTACATCATACAAGTAAAAACTTTTCATGAATACTACTTTCAAACAAGCATCAAAAAGATTTGCATAAGAGTTAACTCATAAGGCAATATTATCTAAGCAAAAGAGCATTGAAGCAACACAAAGGAAGATATAAGTTTCAGCATTGGCTTTCAACTTTTGAACATGTATATCATATAGATAGTTGTCAACACAAAGAAATATAACAAGTGCAATAAGTAAGCATATAAGAATTGTTGCACACAGTTGATACAAGTGTTTGCTTCAGGATAGAAAGAAGTAGGTAAACTGACTCAACATAAAGTAAAAGATAGGCCCTTCGCAGAGGGAAGCAGGGATACAAGCATGTGCTAGAGCTTCTTAGTTTTATAGGTTTTTGAAATCATATAGAGAGTATAAAAGTAAGTTTTGAGCGGTGTTTGTCGTTGTCAACGAATGGTAATGGGCACTCTACCCCCTTTGTCAACCAGACTTTCAAGAGCGGCTCCCATGAAGGACGTTATTTCTACCAGCAAGGTAGATCATCCCTCTTATCTCTTTTGTTTACACATATAGTTAAAAACTTTTGTCATTGCTTGACTGATTGGATCAGGGCAAAAATGTGAAGAGATTGCAGCGGTTAAAGTTGTAATTAATTGGGACTGGGCACCCCATTTGCCAGCTCTTTTTGCAAAGTTAATGGATAAGCGGATGTATATGCCACTAGTCCGGTTGGTGAAAGTCTGTCTAAAAGCAAATGACAAGGTTGATATCCGTAACACCACATACTTCCTCATGAGCTAATAAACATTGACACAAATAAGGGATAATAAATTTTGAATAAAAGGTAGCACATGAAGTATTTACTTGGAATGGCAGGAAATACCATGTAGTAGGTAGGTATGGTGGACACAAATGGCATAGGTTTTGGCTCAAGGATTATGGATGCACGAGAAGCATTCCCTCTCAGGACAAGGCTTTGGCCAGCAAGGTTGTTTGAAGCAAACACAAGTATAAACTATGACAACGAGACGTATATAAAAACATATTGCAAGCATTATAAAACTCTACATTGTCTTCCTTGTTGTTCAAACACTTTAATTAGGAAATATCTGGACCTTAGAGATACCAAACATGCAAACCAAATTTCAGCAAGTTTTACGGTAGTTCCTCACTAATAGGTTTTAACTACATGATGTAAAAGTTTAAACATGATCTACTTGAGAGCTCAAAACAATTGCCAAGCACCACAACATGCAAAATAACAATCCATAAGAGCATGTATATCTTTCTTTATACCATCTATCACATTTAGCATTTTCTGTTTCCAACCAAACACCAATCAACTTATTTAAAAGATAAACTCTCCAAGTAATTAAATAATGAGATATGAGAGTATGATATAATAAAGCTAACAGCTCTAGCAAGAGGTGCATGAAAAAAAGAGCTAGAGAGCATTGAAGTAACATAGAAGAATACTCAACAGATATAAGTGAAGAATACGAGTATTCATAAGAAAAAGCGGAGCGTGTCTCTCTCCCACAAAGGAATGTTAGGATCCATTTTATTCAGAGAATGAAAATAACGAAAACAAAAACAAAAACAAAAACAAACCGACGCTTCAAGAAAAGCACATAAGAAGTGGCGGAATTAAAATATAGTTTCACTAGAAAGGACCTGATAGTTTGTTGATGAAGAAGGGGATGCCCAAGGCATCCCCAAGCTTTGACGATTGAGTCTTCTTGAAATATGTTGGGGATGAACCACCGGGCCATCCCCAAGCTTTGGCTTTACTATCCTCTTGATCACATCATATCATCCTTCTCTCTTGATCCTTGAAAACTTCCTCCACACCAAACTTAGAGTAAACTTCATTAGAGGGTTATTGCACGAAAAATTATGATATTCTGTAGGAACACAATTGCTACCAATGCTACTGGACATTAGCTACAGCCACTGATACTTCATAGGATAAAAAGATCCAATCAAAATAGCAAAAGAGGCATTGCAAAATAAATGGCAGAATCTGTCAAAAACAGAACAGTCCGTAAAGACGAATTGTTTCGAGGCACTTAACTTGCTCAGATCAGAAAACTCAAAACTAATGAAAGTTGCATATATATATCTGAGGATTACGCATAAAAAATCCCAGGTCCATCCGATGTTTCTGTAAAGAGTTATGAATTTAACGGTGGACAGCAGAAAACAGTTTCAGCACAGCAATCCAAATTTAGCATGAACTTTCAACTAGATGCTTATCTTGACACAACAATGTAATAAAATAAAGATACAAAGGAATTGCTACAGAGGTAGGACAAGTCCTTGACACAAATAAAATAAAATAAAATAACAGGAAATAAAAGTGGGTTGTCTCCCATAAGCGCTTTTGTTTAACGCCTTTCAGCTAGGCACAGAAAGCAAAACTCAAGTATTATCAAAAGATGAAGAATCAACACCATAGTTTGAACGAACAATAGAATCAAAAGGTAGCTTCATTCTCTTCCTAGGGAAGTGTTCCATACCTTTCTTGAGTGGGAATTGGTACTTGATGGTACCTTCTTTCATATCAATAATAGCACCCACAGTTCTAAGAAAAGGCCTTCCCAACACAATTGGACAAGATGGATTGCATTCAATATCCAAGACAATGAAATCAACGGGGACCAGGTTATTATTAACCATAATGGGAACATCATTAACTCACCCCAAAGGTTTTTTCAAGGCATTATCAGCAAGAAAAACATCCAAATAGCAAAGTTCCAATGGTGGCAAATCAAACATATCATAAAGCTTTTTAGGCATAACAGAAATACTTGCACCAAGGTCACACAAAGCATTGCAATCAAATTTATCTACTTTAATTTTAATGATGGGCTCCCAACCATCTTCTAACTTCTTAGGGATAGAAGTTTCAAGTCTTAATTTATCTTCCCTAGTTTTAATGAGAGCATTTGTAATATGAGTAGTAAAAGCCAAATTAAGAGAGCTAGCATTAGGACTTGTGGCCAACTTTTGCAAGAACTTAATAACTTCAGAGATATTACAATTATCAAAATCAAAATTATTATCATCAAAGCAAACCGAACCACATTCTCCCATGTTCTTAAAAATTTCTGCACTTTTATCAACACTAGTTTCAGCAGTTTTGGGCAATTTTAATTTTTTGGAAGAAGTAGAGGAGACTTTTCCAACACCAACTATGTTACCATTGATAATAGGAGGCTTACTAGCATGTGAAACACCATTATTTTCAGAGGTAGTAATAGTAAAAACTTTAACAACATTAGCCTCTTTATCTAGTTCTTTCTCTCTTTCCCATCTAGCACGTAATTGGGCCATCATCCTAACATTTTCATCTATTTGAACTTGGATGGCATTAATTTTAGCAAAGGGATTACTCTCTTTAGTTTCAGTAGGCATGATTTTAGATTTTAAAAGATCAACATTAAGGACAAGACTATCAACTTTAGAGGCAAGTATATCAATTTTCCCAAGCTTTTACTCAACAGTTTTATTAAACAGAGTTTGTGTAGTGATAAAATCTTTTAACATGGTTTCAAGTTCAGAGGTGGTAGTCCTATTATTGTTATAAGAATTACCATAAGAGTTCCCATTATTAGGAGGATAGGGCTTATAGTTGTTATTACCATAATTGTTCCTATAGGCATTGTTGTTGAAGTTGTTGTTTTTAATAAAGTTCACATCAACATGCTCTTCTTGTGCAACTAAAGAAGCTAAGGGAACATTGTTTGGATCAACATGGGATTTACCATTTACAAGCATAGACATAATAATATCAATCTTTTCCCTCAAGGAGGAGGTTTCTTCAACAGAATTTACCTTCTTACCTTGAGGTGTCATTTCAGTATGCCATTCAGAATAATTCACCATCATATTATCCAAGAGTTTTGTTGCAGCCCCCAAAGTGATGGACATAAAAGTACCTCCAGCAGCCGAATCCAATAAGTTTCTTGAAGAAAAATTCAGTCCTGCATAAAAGGTTTGGATGATCATCCAAGCAGTCAGTCCATGGGTTGGACAATTATTTACCAAAGATTTCATTCTTTCCCAAACTTGAGCAACATGTTCATTATCAAGTTGTTTAAAATTCATGATGCTACTTCTTAGAGAAATAATCTTAGCATGAGGATAGTATTTTCCAATAAAAGCATCTTTACATTTAATCCATGAATCAATACTATTCCTAGGCAATGAAAGCAACCATTCTTTAGCTCTTCCTCTCAAGGAGAAAGGAAATAATTTCAGTTTTATAATATCACCATCTATATCCTTATATTTTTGCATTTCACATAGTTCAACAAAATTATTTAGATGGGCAGCAGCATAATCAGAACTAACACCAGAAAATTGCTCTCTCATAACAAGGTTCAACAAAGCAGGTTTAATTTCAAAGCATTCAGCTTTAGATGCAGGTGGAGTAATAGGTGTGCATATAAAATCATTGTTGTTGGTGCTAGTAAAGTCACACAACTTAGTATTCTCAGCAGTACTCATTTTAGCAAATTAATTAACAAACCGAAATAAAACAAATAACAAAAACTGAAAATAAAATACCAAACCGGAATAAACAAAGTAATGCAAGTAACTAATTTTTTTGTGTTTTTGATATTAGGCAAACAAGACAGTAGTAAAAATAAACTAAGCAAGACAATAACAAAATAAAAAGATTGGAAGTGCGAAAACTCCCCTCGTAGAAGAATATTCAAATCACCGGCAACGAAGTTGACGGAGGAGTGTGAAGGTCTTCAAAGGAATTCTTATTTCCCCAGCAACGGCGCCAGAAAAATGCTTGATGCACACGGTGGGTGTGTTGTTGGGAGACCCCAAGAGGAAGGTATGAAGTAGTGCAGCAGCAAGTTTCTCTCAGTTGTGAAACCAAGGTTATCGAACCAGTAGGAAATAATGAATTCCCCCGAGGTGTCAACGGTACCAGAAAATGCTTCCTGGGACGTAGGTGACGTGGAACCTGCACACAACACAATCAAGATACTTTGCCCCAACTTAACGGTGAGGTTGTCAATCTCACCGGCTTGCTGTAACAAAGGATTAAACGTATGTGTGGAAGAAAGATGTTTGTTTGCAGAAAGTAACAGGTTTGCAGTTTGTGGTTTATCAGATTAAAGAGAAGGACCGGGGTCCACAGTTCACTAGTGGTGTCTCTCCATAAATAATAATAACATTCATGCGGGTAAACAAATTACAACTGGGCAATTGATAGAATAATGATGAGCAAACCAATGCATATACAAACGTTATGATGTCTAGTGTGAGATTCATTCGGGCATTACAACAATATACATAGACCGTTCCAACCGCATCTATGACTAATAATCCACCTTCCGGTTAGCGTCCGCACCCCTTTCAGTATTAAGTTGCATGCAACAGATTATCGCATTAAGCACTGTGTGTAAAGTAAGTAAGTAACATCATCCTTAGACAAAGTACTACTGTTTTATCCCTAGTAGCAACAGTACATCTACAACCTTAGAGCTAGCTGTCACCACCCCAGATTTAATAGAGACATGAACCTACTATCGAGCATAAATACCCCCTCTTGGAGTCACAAGCATCTACTTGGCCAAAGCATACACAAGTAACGGAGAGCATGCAAGATCATTAAATAGCACACACATGATATATTATGAAGCAATAACTTTAGTACTCAATATTCATCGGATCCCAGCAAACACAACATGAAGTATTACATAACGGTGATCTTGATCATGATAGGCAGCTCAGAAGATCTAAACATGATAGCACAAGAGGAGAAGACAACCATCTAGCTACTGCTATGGACCCGTAGTCCAAGGGTAGACTACTCACGCATCAGTCCGGAGGCGGTCATGGCGACGTAGAGGCCTCCGGTGACGATTCCCCCTCCCGGCAGGGTGCCGGGGAGAAGTTCTGATCTCTCCCGAATTGGTGTTGACGACGGCGGCGGCTCGGGACGCGTGGAGGAAAATATGAACACCGTGCTAGGGTTTTTGTTTCAGGGGGTATATGTAGGCGAAAGGGCGAAGGCGGTGGAGCTCCGTGGGCCCCACACCACGTGCTCGCACGGCAGAGGGGGGACCCGCGCCGGGAGGTGGTGTGGGCCCCTCGGGCTCCGTCTTCGACTCCTCTTCGGTGCTCTGGAAGGTTCCCAAATAAATATGCACTTTGGAAAAGAAATCATCCGATTCCGAGAATATTTCCTTAAGTACTTTTCTGAAACAAAAAACAACAGAAAACAGGGAACTGGCACTGTGGCATCTTGTTAATAGGTTAGTCTCAGAAAATACATAAAACTTTATAAAATGCATATAAAACATGTAATAACTTGGTATAATATAGCATGGAACATAAGAAATTATAGATACGTTGAAGACGTATCAATGCTATAGTCGCTCCACTCTATAAATAAGTTGTTATCAGGAAAATTTCTTTGTTGCACACCAAACTTACTATGTCCTGCACAAAAGTTGTTGCAGAACTTGTCTTCTGTTGTGGGTTATCATAGGTTGTGAAGTTTCTACCGAAGGTTCTTGTCGAAATTGCTTTATCATGTACAAAAGTTGCCTCTAATTGTGTTTTAGGTGTAGCGACCACATACCGGGTTCCATTTTGGTGGATGCTATAGTTGTTGTACTCTTTGAGTAAGTTGTTGTCGGTGAAGTTGCTTTATTGCACACCAAACATATTATTAGTTGCACAGAAGTTGTTGCAAAATTTGTCTTCTATTGTGGTGAAATTGTCGTAGTTTGTGAAGTTTCTACCATAGTTTCACGTCTAAATTGCTTTTGTCGCGTACTAAAGTTATTGCTAATTGTATTATAGTTGTAGCGATCCCATAACGTGTTCCATTTGGTGGATGTTGTAGTTGTTGCACTCTTTGAATAAGTTGTTGCCGGTGAAATTGCGTTGTTGCACACCAAATTACTATGTCCTACACAAAAGTTGTTGTAAAACGAGTCTTTTGTTGTGAAGAAATTGTCATAGTTTGCGAAGTTTCTATTGTGATTGTTCGTCAAAATTGCTTTGTCATGTACTAAAGTTGTCGTTGAGCAAACTAGAACCCCTATACGATCTGACAACTAACTTGCACAATTTATCAAGTACTGCACAATTTCAGGCGACAAATTGCCAGATTTAAGCAAGTACCAACTTTTGCGACCCCTATTTCTCCTCGATGACCCCTATATACACGTAAGATCCGCTATAAATCCTTGTGAGAAAAGAACAAAAATTCCTGAGTGGTGCGATGCGCAACCTCTAGCACTCCAAACACATGTTTTCCCAGTGTATTTGTGTTTTGCGTGTGTATTGGTAGATACGTGCAAGAAGCTAGCATGAGATCGATCCATCAGCCTGCTTGCTTGTAGTTTGCCACAAGCCCGTCTCGCCGGATTAGAGAGTCAACCTTGCTAGTTGCTGTTCATGCGCATGAGCGCATCTTGCCGTGTTCTTCCTCCCGCATCTGTCTCGTTTACGATTTCCCCTCCATTACTCCTGGATTATATAGCGGGCGCGGCCAGGCGAATGGGCGGTGGTCGCGGGCCAGACGAAGCGGTGGTCGCTGGCCATTACTGCGCCGCGTGCCCCTCGAAGCGACGGCTCGCCGGCCACACCATCACTCCGGTAGCCTTTGACCGGGCGCGTGCGACTGGAGATGCCCTTAGATGCAGACAAATGCGGTGACTGCATTGAAGGAAAACACGAAAAAACAATTAAGATAGGAGTAGTAAGAACCATAAGCCCATAATGGTCCTCAAACTTATTCATGCTCAGATATGTGACCTTGAATGTTAAGTCTATAAATGGTTTTGATTCGTTCATTACCTTTAAAGACGACATATTCCGATATGGATATATGCACCATATACGTGATCAAGCAGATGCTTTAAAAAATATTCAAACCCGAAGTTAAGAACCAACTGTACACAAAGAAAGAAGTTGTATGGTCTGATCGTGGGAATAGTATTATGCGCAAATCACAGGACCGTTTGCAAAGTTTGATCTGAGAATGAAATCGTTACCCATTATGCAATGCTTGATGAACCTACGCTAAATGGTGTAGCTCAGAGTCTTAGGCACACCGGTTATGGTTATAGTGCAGACTTCAGAGTATGATCATTCATTCAAGTTTACTCGTAAGCCTATGGCTATGTACATATGCAAATGTACTAAATCTTGCCCCTACAAACTCACAACCGAACACTCCTTCACATATGTCGCTGGGAAAGAATCATTGTGTGTGGGGCTGTCCGACCGGAGCTTAAGTTTTTTCATCCACAAATTAGAAATGAGATAAAAAAACACTTAGTTGTTCATTTATTGGTACATTCGTAGCGAAAAGGGATATCATTTTTGTTGCCCGACTCACACCAAGAAGAATTTGAAGACCTGACAAGCGGTATTTTTTTAGGAAATAAGTCACAAAATTAAGGAGATCGATCTTATGAGAAGGGTTTGTGCGCAATCCCCGACCATCCAAGAGATCATTTGGCTGATACGATGGAGAGTGACATCTCATGTTGGTCCTGAATCTTACGGTTCAGGTCCTTAGCCTAATGGTTATCCTGGAAATAATTATGATGAAAATCCAGAAGATGAAGACGATACCCATATAGATAATAAAGAAGATCCTAAAAACGATGCTCCTCCACCCCCATCTCTTCAGAAGACGATAATGAGTAAGAGCATCTCTAGCAGACGCTGCATAATCTGAACCAGCAAACATGATATACAGTTTACGGAAATCGCGTTTGCAGGCCGAGTGGTCTCGCGTGCAGATCAGACACTGCAAATTGGAACTCGTATTTAATTTTCAAAGTTCGCGGGAGATTACTTCTTTACAAACAGAGCGTGTTCGCCGAAATACTCACCGGAGCTCGCTCGATCATCCAAAATGTATCTAGACTACGTGGCCCTAACCCTAACGGACCAACATGAGCTCACCGGAGCTCGCAGGGTGCAGCCGCGCCGTCGTTGGAGTGCGTTCACTCCTCGTCAGGGACGAAATCCTCACGGGTCACCGAGGACTCGAAGGCGGCGAGATCGTAGATCTCGAAGCCGTCTTCGTCCACGGCGACCTCAGGTGGAGTGCGCGGCGACGGCGACAAGGTCCAGCTGCCGGAGGAGGTCCCCTCGTCGGCGGGAGGCGACAGTGACGCGGCAGGCGCAGGCGCGCGGGAGACCGGCGGCGGCGGCAAGAGACCGTGGAGGAGATCGAACTCCTCCGTCTCCCGCCGCAATAGCGACGGCGGCACCGGCAGCCCCCTCACTGTCCTCCTGCTCGCGCGCTTGAGTGCGCCGTCGACGATGACACAACGGCGGCGCTCTTGCTGGAGATGCCACGAGAGGCCGTCCATGGTGGCTGTGGAGGCCGGAATCGACGACTGGAGGGGAAGGGTTGGATTTGTCGGCGGCGAGAAATCGGCTAGGGTTCAGCGGCGGAGGGGAACGGGCTCGGCCTGCATTTCGGCTCCGGATCGGCATAAATAGCGGCGCCGGTCACCGATTTGCAGTGACCTGGAAATCGAATGCAGGCCGGGACGCGTTTGCGGTTTCTGGTCTGCGCACCGAAGTGGGCCCGGCCCGCAAACTCGCCGAAAAAATGCAGTCTATTGCACCAATTAGCCGCCCTTCGGGCCCGAGAATAGCATTACTAGGTGGAAAGAAAGCCTCAAGCTGTATTGTTTTCCTTTTGACGTCAGCGTCATCATCTTCCTATGGTTGGTGGCGGTGTCGGAGAGAGTGCACGGGCCAACGGTGTTTCATTTTGGTGTTGTTCTTATAAATTTTAGGAATGGGTTGTAATTTCCATTTTCTTTAAGCTCCTTGTTCGCACTGTATGTTATGTGAGCAGTGCTCTCGATCTTTGTCTCACAATAGTGTAGAGCGTAGTCCTAGTCCACTTGAAATCACAGAAAGTGACGAGGGGAAGCCATTTGTCGACGATTTTTCAGGGGGTAGAATCGTAAATTCAGTTCCACACTCGCCGTGCTGGCCGGTTCTTGAATCTTGACCGAGACTTAGCTTGCGTCAACGGTCGTCGCCGGCAATCCCAGGAATATGTCCCTCTCACACGAATCTGGCACGTCCATCCAGTCTACAAACGCATCACAGCCGTCCATATATTCCACGCGGTAATCCCTTGGCCGGCCAGTATTAATATCTCTCTTCTCCCGCCCACCTAGCTCGTCTCCCACACTCACCAGGCAGGAACGACAAAGTACCAAACAATGGCAAGCAAGCCTCCCTTCGTCTTCCTCGCCGTCTTCACGCTCCTCCTCGTCCTCTTCTCGGCTGCCCAGTGCTATGACGGCCGCCACGACGCCATGCGCTCCACCTTGGCTCGCCGGTCCCGCTTGGGGAGCCGGAACGTGCACAACCGCCGGACAACGGCGCCGCACCGGTACATCCTCGCGGAGAAGAGCAACACGACCGCCGGCGCCAACCAGAAGAACCGCACCTCGCCGGCGGCTTCCAACACCACCTCGCCGTCTACGGCGCCGCCTGCGGTCGAGCAGGGCGGCAAGCGCCACCGCATCCACAAGCACCGGGTGCGCAACTGGATCATCGGCTTCGTGGTGGGGTCCCTGGCCGGCGTGATCTCGGGTCTCAGCCTGTCCGTGCTGTTCCGGCTGGCGCTGAACTGCATCCGGGGGAGGTACCGGAAGAGCAAGTCCGGCACGGTGATCTATACGCCGAAGCTGATCAAGCGCGCGGACCACCTGGCGTTCCTGGAGAAGGAGGACATGGTGTCGTCGCTGGAGGTGATCGGGCGCGGCGGGTGCGGCGAGGTGTTCAAGGCGCAGCTCCCGACCGAGCGGGAGGGTGAGGAGCCCAGGTTCATCGCCATCAAGAAGATCAAGAAGCAGGTCGGCGACGGGCCCGGGAAGCAGAACAACCCGCTGAGCGACGAGGAGAGCCGGCAGCTGGACAAGTGGTCGCGGCAGATCCAGTCGGAGATTCGCACCGTGGGCCACATCCGCCACCGCAACCTCCTGCCGTTGGCGGCGCACGTGCCGCGGCCCGACTGCCACTACCTGGTGTACGAGTACATGAAGAACGGCAGCCTCCACAACGCGCTCAAGAAGCAGCAGGTCGTCGTCGACGGCGGCGGCGAGGAGCAGGACGACAGAAGCAGCAGCATGAACAACACGGAGGAGGTTAACAACGACAGCAGTAGCTGCAGGGTGGTGACGCTGTCGTGGCCGGAGCGGCTGCGCGTGGCGGTGGGCATCGCGTCGGGGCTGGAGTACCTGCACGAGTCGCAGCAGCCGCAGATCATCCACCGTGACCTCAAGCCGGCGAACATCCTGCTGGACGACGACATGGAGGCCCGCATCGCGGACTTCGGGCTGGCCAAGGCGATGCCGGACGACAAGACGCACGTGTCGACGTCCCACCTGGCCGGCACCTGGGGGTACATCGCGCCGGAGTACCACCAGACGCTCAAGTTCACGGCCAAGTGCGACGTGTTTAGCTTCGGGGTGATCCTGGCGGTGCTGGCGACGGGGAAGGAGCCGGCGGACCAGTTCTTCGTGACGGAGGTGGACGAGGTCGGGATCGTCAAGTGGCTGCGCCGGGTGGTGCAGCAGGGCGACTACGCGGAGGCGATCGACCCGGCGCTGGCCGGCGGCGGGCACGACGAGCAAATCCTGCTGGTGCTGCGCATCGCCGTGTTCTGCACCGCCGACGAGCCCAAGGAGCGGCCCGCCGCCAAGGACGTGCGCTGCATGCTCGCCCAGATCAAGACCAGCTAGTCGCTGCTGTAGTGTGGAATAATCAACGTTGGTCTTGGTGCCTTTTTTTTTTACATAGAACGACGAGCTTTATTAAACTTGGTTTTCCAATACGGCGCTGCTATGCGTACGACGAATTTGTGTACGACTTTCGTCCGATGCTACGTGGCGGCGAGCCAGAGACTCAGCGCACAGGCGGGGCGACGAGGCGCAATCCCTTCGTACGCAATCTGGATGGATTTGGGTTTGGGCCGGGCTGGTAGGTCCCACCTCCTAAATAGTTTCTTTTTCTTTACTTAGCAAGCTGGCTTAGGGCACGTACAGAGGAAGCTATACCAACCGGTGGTCTCACCGTATCCACATCAGCACGAGCCCATGAGGCCATTGTTTTGTTTCTCTGTGCCCAACGCACCTGTGGCTTTGTGATGCAAGCAAGCTGCAGATGGTGGACCCACACTCTCTTACTTTCCTTCACACAAGAACCGCATACATCTGCGATCAGTTCTTCTCTCTCCCATTCTTTTCTTTGCTTTTTGCATGAAGCGGCTGCCTCCTACAGAGGATCCCGTTGGTCTCTGCAAGCAGTAGTCTTTTTCCTTCTCTCCTCCACATCAGCTATTTTTCTGACAATAGCCTGCGGGGCAGCGGTCCATGTAGGAGCGTTGGGCGTGCCCTTATCCCTTCGCTCCGGACGTCAGGACAGATTCTTCTAGCTGGTACTGCTATCCCCTTCCCCTTCGCTCGATTGAGTAAGAAATTTTCACCAAAGTGAGATCCATAAGAGATGTGATTTGTAGAAGCTGGTGAAGGATGCAAGGTCGCCTGAGATACTCGCGACATCAGCCTCTGCGACTGAGCTGGTGAAGGATGCAAGGTCGCTGTTCATCAGAGTCGCAAGTCACGGCGTGTTCTCTTGTGCGAGCATAAGATCGAGGAGACGGTGGCGCACAAGGAGAGATGGAAGAGGAGCTAGCCGTTTACTGCAGCGACGCAGGAGCCGGCCTGCTGGCTGGACATAGTTGGGGCTGGAGCTCGATGCAAGCTCCAATGGCAGAGGTGAGTGTCAAATTTTTAGAAGCTCCAATGGTAGAGGTGAGTGTCAATATGAAGTTACAGATTATATATGAGATTTCAGAAAATAGTTTAGTCATACAGACTTGACATTGAAATACAGTGACCAACGTAAACACACGAGATACGGCAAACTGTTCAATCAATTCAGAAGTAGTGCAGAGCGTGCGTCTCTTTCATCCATTCAAGCTAGCATGTAGCAAATCCATGACATCTTTCTTCCCCTTTAAAGTTCAGAAGACACAATTAGTCACTTATAAATAATTTGAGACAAATAGTTGAAAGTACAAGTGTAGCACCTGGAGAATGTCAATGTAGGACTCGATATGAATTGATGTAGCAGGTTCACTTGTTTGGAGTTCCTGGAACAAGTAGCACGCTCAAACTAAGTACCTGAAACTCATCTGGAAATAAACTAACAGTTCCAACATCTGGAAATTACCTCGGTTGGTTGTGTAGGCAGAATATTACTTTCTTGCCCATTTTTTGATTTGCTTCTGCCGTTCTGCAATAAGGCAGGTTACACTTCAGTAAGTTATAACAGGAAGAAAGAAGTACCTTAAAAATGACTATAAATTTAGATACCTTTCTTCCTTTTTGACTTGATACTCCATTTGTACATTTTGGTGCCTGCTGCTTCTTCGCTCTCAATCTTTTGACCACTTGATCTATTTTGGATACCTTTCTCTTTGAGGGAAGGCGCCCTACACTTCGAACACGGGCAGGACTGAGAATAACCTTTTCTTTGTTTAACATTGTATCTTCATATTTTGAAGTAGGACCCTCCTTCTGAATTTCATGGCTACTGCGGTATGCATCAATCCTTATTTGTAACTCATTAAGGCCATTGGTATAGGTAGCCTGAAATTGGCCCTCGAAGTCATAGTCAGTAATACATGGGATTACCTCTTGGAATGACTTAGAATCAGCCTTGTTTTCTTTCTCATACCCACTAAGCTTTTCAGGAATCTTCTTCATGATATGCCATATACACCATCTATGACGGGCCCGTGGGAAAACTTCTTCAATTGCATTCTGCATTGCCTTGCACTGGTCAGTGATTATAGGATTTGGTGGGTTGTTTGACATGCAACATAGCCATGATTTAAATAACCATTCAAAAGTATCAGTATCTTCATTAGACAAAAGACCACAACCTAACAGAACCGATTCACCATGATGATTAACACCAACAAAAGGAGCAAAGGGCATGCTATACTTGTTTGTCAAGTATGTGGTGTCAAATGTGACAACATCGCAAAAAGATTCATAGGTAGCTCTACTTCTTGCATCTGCCCAGAAGACATTTCTTAGTCGTCCATCCTCATTATCAAACATTAGCCCCTTCTTAGGTTCCAACATCATGATGGGTTCTTCTTGGAAATCAAATGAATCCCCAATGTCCTCCGCAACGAAAACATCTTCATCATCCTCGAGAAATACCATGTTCTGCTCTGTCACTTCATCCCCAGTTAAATTTGACTCCATTACCTACCTAAAATTGCGAACAATAAGCTCAAATATGAACTCTAGTAGAATTTATATGGTACAGATTTGATTTCAGCAGGGAAACAAATACACACCTCGTAATGTTTGCTGGCCCTAATGGTGCCTCACTAATGAAATTTTTGTGCAGTGATGCAAATTAGATGTGAATCAGACGGATCTGCAATAGGAGGGAAGAACTCGTGAAGAAGATGAGACGGTACAGTTTTGATCTCAAATATGCAATAGATACACACCTCGTAATGTTCCTTGGCCCTGATTTGATCTCAAATTTCTCTGTCGTGGAGGAGATCAGCAGGGGAGAGATCGTGAAGAAGATGAGCCGTCAGACTTTGGAGGGACGGCTTCGTTGGAGGGAAGAGGAGGAGGCGTGAAAAGTTACAGACGGAAATATGTGGGCAACTTCTGATGAGGTGGCCTCGTTAATGGGTTAGGGCTCAGTATTGGGTTTGGGCTGGACCATGGGTCACGAGACAGGAGTAAATAGCACGATAGGATGAAAGCGTCGGACGTTTGTCGAACGAGAAACGTCGTACGCAGAGCATTTTCGTTTCCAATACAATCAGCCTTCAGGCTAAGGGCCAGAAAACTCGGACTTTCATCCAGCCAGCTATCAGTCCTAGATTACAACCTAGCTTCGCCCAAGTACGCGCAGAATTATTTACCGAACGCTAAACATGTTGCACAGAAAACGACACAAAATCAGAACCAGCTCCCCAACTTCATCTAAGATAGGCGCCACGATGGAACGATCATTTTGACGCGAAGACCAGAGGTTAACTACCTCTAGACTGTCCATCTCCATCACCACATGTGAAAATCCTCCTAGCCACACCACCGCCGCCTCCCTTTCCTTCTTGTGCACAAATGGCGCCATCTGTATTGATTTTAACCCACCCTGGGTCAGGAGGGCGTCAAGACTGTCCGGCTACAAATTTCAGTATTTTTCCTTGCAATTCTAGCATGTGCAGCTCCTCTCTAATCTTCCTCAATGATAGAGTTGGATCATATGCCTCATCATCATGAACCAATCGATTCCTCGACGGTCCTCAGTGAACATGGGATCACATAAAATATCTTGGTGGTGTGTATAAGTCAAGTCGTCGTGTGTACGTATTATTCCATATGGTGGGGTCGGCTGGTCCGGTCTATAGAGACTGAGTGTGTTTGGTTTTAGAATGAGGTGGAATGGAATAGATGGAACCATTCCATTTCAAAAAAAAAAACATTCCTAAAAAGAATGGAACCATTCCATTTTTATGTTTGGTTTGGAAAAAATATATCATTGAACGGTTCCATCTTGTATTTGGGTTCTGAGAATGTAATTGATAGAATGGGTTCAGGTCACCTACTTTACAGGAATGGTGAGGCTACCACTAAGCATTAACAAATTAACATCCACAATTAATTTTCCTTGTATGGAGCCTCTTACCCATACATCAACATACTGCTAAGATATTCATGAATTAGATGACCAAATTTTGTTTTTTCGGCTCAAAGTAGTACTAGTAGATAGGATCAAAGGAGTACAAGCGTAGGCAGCAAAATGAGAAAATTGCAAAAAACCACCACAATTGGTGGTTCGGTTGCAAAAGACCACCGGTTTCCAACAAATTCGCAAATCGCCACCACTTTTGAATGACAGCGTTGCAAAAACCACCGATTTTTGCACTGACCATGATTTAGGCGAATTGACGCGAAGCGGCATCTTTCCGGGTAACTGTAGCCACGGTCAAAAGCTAACGCACGTCCCAGCCGTGGGGCCCACCACTCTCCCGATCCCTTTTCTTCTCTTAGCTGCAGCTGTGTCTTCCTTCTCCAGGAAAATAGATCGAAGCAGAGATTGGGTTGCAGCACCGGCGAACCAGAGAGGAAGATGGCCGCGGACCCATCGTATTCCAGCGAGTCGGAGCCGGCGAGGCCGCGGCGTCGAAGGCGACGGCGATCCTCGACCTCGCCGGAGACGGGGCCGACGCGGCTGGCCGCGACGGCGCCGGTGGAGACGAGGAAGCAACTTAGCGTGGGGGGTGGGGGGCACCGGCGCCGGAGAAGAAACCTTGCCCTCCTCTGTACTTAGAGGGATGGTCGGAGCGGCGTCGGCTCGGCGGAGGTGGAGCTTTGGCAGGGAGGGGCGGCTCTGCCTGCTCGCTCCGCCGCGCCGGCCTGCCCTCGCCGCGCCGCTCGCCTTCCTCTACGCGGGCTGCGACGCGAGGTCTGCGAGCACGCGCCCGCCGTCGTCACCCGCAAGGCCTTGCGCACCGCTCTGCCCTCGCCGCGCCGCTCGCCTTCCTCTACGCGGGTCGCGACGCGCGCGCGCACCGGTCCGAGTCCCGCCATGCGCGGGCTGCGACGCGAGGTCTGCGAGAACGCGCCTGCCGTTGTCACATGCAAGGCCGACGCTGCCGCACGCGTGTCCTTGCGCGGCGCCCTGCCCTTACGCGCCGCCCGGAGCTCCGCCCTGCCCTTGCGCGTGCTGCTCTGCTGCGCACCGCCAAGAGCTCCGCCACGGCCGAGGACTTCTTCCTCGACCTCCCCGCGACCGTGACGTGCGCGTGTTCAAGCCTCCCGACTAGTGCTTCGATGGCGAAGGGGACGGCTCGGTATCCTCCATGGCAGGCGGTGGTGGCAGCTTTGACTTGGCCGGAGCCACGGACGATGGATTGGGTCAACACACGTTCTGAACTTGTGACCGCAAAAAGAAAAGAAACAGAGAAAAAAAGAAAGGAAAGGTCTTTTTCACAAAATACACATGCCACGTCACGTCTGTCGGTGGGCCAGACATGTCAGAACCAACGTCAATTCGCCTAAATCATGGTCAGTGCAAAAATCGGTGGTTTTTGCAACGCTGTCATTCAAAAGTGGTGGCGATTTGCGAATTTGTTATAAACCGGTGGTCTTTTGCAACTGAACCACCAATTGTGATGTTTTTTTGCAATTTTCTCCAGCAAAATTGATCTTTAAACGCCGCGGGGATGTACATGGTGTAGATCGGATCGAGCCACCGTCTCCTTGCCCAGTTTGACTCGTCGCCTAGCATCCTGCTTGCGCTGCCGCCCCAGGCCGGCTTGCCCCCTACCGCCCGCCGCTTTCTCTTTGCCCACCGTCTGCTTGTTCTCTGCCTTACATCGCTCGCCGTCAGATGTCGTCGCCACTCGCCAGGAAGCTGCGACCACCGCTGCTCGCCACGAAGCTGCCGTTGCCACCGGTTCTCAGCTCAAGGTTGCCATTCGCCAGAAAACGGACGCATTGCTCGCCTTCTATGAGTCGCTCGCGTGCGTGTGCGACGGCGTGGGGAGTGAGGAAGATCGGAGAGGAACGAGGAAGAGACAGGTCGGGTCTTGCGTGGGGGTGACAATAAGGTTGGCTTGTTTATTTTTCGAGTTAGCGCAGAATTTGGCGATTGTTAGCCAGCCATTCCACCCTATTCGACCGAACTGGTGGAACGTGTGCATTCCGCATACAGTGAGTGAGTACATTCCCTCTGGTCCGTTCCATTCCTTCTTCACAGCCAAACATTCGAATTGCCTCTAGGTGCGGAACCTCTAGGCGCGGAACGATTTCATTCTATTCCACCTTGTTCCGAAACCAAACACACCCTAAATTTAAAGTAGACGACTTCCACAACAAAAGAAGCTGCCCTACCCGAACTTTTTGAAGAAACCATCTCTCAAATTTAGTTAGGCTTTCAAACTACTTTAGGGCATGTATAATGGGTGACGTTAGCCTTCTCTTAATGTTGCCACGTAGGATATTTGTCTAGTTGGAAGAGAGAAAATGCATGAAGGGGAGGCTGCCTTTTCTTAGATAAGAGATGGTCTCTTACGAAATAAGAGAAGGCTAACTTCACCATTGTACCATTTGTCTTCTCTTAGACATATAATTTCTTACCAAAATATAATTATTTCTCATTATTATTAGGGATGACAATAATAGCTAATGCATTGTATAACTTATGATTTTGCCTTCTCTAGATGACATGAATGGCTAAAAGAATGCGTGCTTTCTCTACCATTGTACATGCCCTTACACTAAACTAGTTTGGAAGCCTAACTAAATTTGTGAGGTGGCTTCAGCTGGGATGAGGGTAGCTTTTTCGGGAACCTGTTCTGGAAGCCCAAAAGTACTCGGCAAGTCTCTGTACATTCGTGGGTCTCATATCGGTTTTAATTGTCGTACATTATACAGTACTATGTACTCCTATGATTTATAATGCCCTAAATTCAATTGTTTCTCCACGACAACCAACACGCAAGCTCGTGCCCTAGCCGCCAGAGGCAATCGTGAGGCGACTGCGTTCCGCCTGAGCTCAGCCGATGTGCGAGCTGGTCCCATCTCCCTCCGTCTGCTGCTCCGACGGCGAGATGGAGGAGGGATCCGGTTCCTCCGCTCTATAGTTAGGGTTTAACTTTGTAGGTCATGGCGCGCCGTTCAGGTGATGGGAGGGGTGTCCGGGCAAATAAATCTATCTCAACTCTACTCCCACACCGGCGTCGTCCTTCATGGCGAAGTCTCGGAGTTGGTGGCAAGTATGCTTGCCGATATTTCAGGTCGGTGGCGTTAGGGTTCTTGGATGGTGTCGGCGAGGCGGCGGCAGCGACTCCATCATTTGAGTCTCTCCTCCTGCTTTGTCCGTGTTGCTGTTCTCTGACGTCGTGGTGGAGCATAGAGGATTTGTCCAGGAGTACGTACAGATGGTTGTCTGTGCTGGTGACAGATGGAAGGTCGTGCACCTTGTGCTCGATTCATGGTTGGAGGTTGACGGTTCTGGTTCCCTACTTTAACGTCGTCATGCGGGGGTGCCGGTTGTGAAGTTCGATGGCGTGTCTAGATTCGTGCTGCCCCGATCTGATTCTTTAACGACAATAGTTTGTTCTATAGCAAATTATTTTGGAGGTCCGAAAAACTCTTGATCAGCGATGTAGCCGCGTCGAGCTCGGTGAAGAGGTGATCTGTCTCGTTTTATTTTGATGGCTACTACAGTGATGCCGAAGAAGAGAGATTAACGTTGTTTGTCCCATAAGTTTATCCTATCTTTACAGATATGTAATATTGGAGTGTATGTGCTTTGTATCTTGTTATTTTATCAATAAGAAACGTATTACCATGAAAAAAGGGACAACCAAAACGGATAAGAGGTAGATAGCTTGTATGGTCGATGTATATTTGTTTTGTGCTTTTTTCTTCTATATTAAAGGATTGGCTAATTAATCTATGAAGTGATTTCTCTCTACGCAGAAGCGGTTGACTTATACCAAATAAATCATACACCGTGCATGTAAAGTTTGATGTAGTCAAAGAACCTATGGATTTTTGTTCGATCATAACAATGAAAATATTATTTGTATTGGTTTTAGTATTTCTATTGTTACATATGTGTTCAACAAAATTCGTTAATGGTTAAAGCTAAATCAGTGGATGGCTCGAGTTGACGAAAGTGAGCAGTCGACCGTACTAATTCAGTGTCTTTGATTTCTCAACAACTTTGGCCACTTCCTTGGAAGTCACTACAGTATCCTCTCGGCAGATCTGAGTGATAAATATTTTTCTCTTTTAACTAGCTCAGAAACTAGCTTGTGCACCACCTAAATCTAAGTTTGCAGGTCCTTTATATCTACCTTAAACTATGCCAGGCAGTTAAGAGCATTATAAAAACTAGGAAAAATGGAGGTAAGGACAAAATAGTGTGGGCCCATCCATGTGGTTTTCTCTCTCGTCCTTCACCTTCTTTCCCTCTGAATTTTTAAACTAAAAAATTAGAGTATTTTCAATGATAAAGTTTCCAAAATGTCAGATTTCAGAAGAGTTTGTATTGGGTGAAGTTTGTAACTTTCGAAGGTTCAAATAGCCAAAAAGAAATTTGGAAGCTCAAAATATCTGAAAAGGTTCCAAATTTTTTTTAAACGAGGCAAAATCTTTGATAAAGAAGAAGAAGAACAAGTTGGATGGTTTATAAGGGAAACCGTCCGAAAACCATACAACACAACACATCACGCCGGCCCCAGGCCACGCTCCAAAATCTAGTCGACGATCATGCTACCCTAGCAACCATGACCGACACCAACACGGCGGAGACGACCTCAACGCAAGGAGAAAAACCTGGAGCCGCCGCTCCGACATCCACACCGGCCCCAAGGCCACGCCCCCAGAACGAGTCGACGACCATGTTGCCCTATCAACCACAACCGACACTAACACGGCGGAGGCAACCTCAACGCAAAACGATATCCGGAGCCGCTGCTCCGACATCCACGCCGGCTCCAGAGCCGCGCACCACCTAGCCGAAGACGAAGATAACGCCGCCGCCAACCACCAACACTTCGCAACACCCTCTGACCGGTGGAACGTCCAAGGCAAGGCCTCAAGAGGCAAGCGACGCAGAAGCACCGCCCTCGCCCGATCCCACATGGGATCAGGGGTTTCCCCCGGAGAACCCGACGCGGAGAAGCGAGAGCACCACCTCGACGACGCCTTCAAGAAGGACGCGGCGCCCGAAGGCGTCGCCGTCGCCGGCCTCGGTCGATAACCGGGGCAGGGCTTTCGCTCGGTAATGTGTCGCAGACTCCGCCAACCGCCTGTCAAGGACCGGCCAAACCACCTCAAGCCGCAGGCACCACGGCACCTCACGCCACAGCAGGTGCCAAGCCAACCACGACCTAGACGTAGTCGTAGTTCCGGAGCCGCCGCCCCGACTTCCTCCATCCCGACCACCAAAGACCCCCAGAGTTGGAGGCCGAGAACGATCCGTCTTACACCCGGAGCTCCACGCCGCGCGGAGGCATAAGGACGAAGGCGGACAGCACCTCCAAGCACCACGCCGGCACACTACTGCAGAAAAGGCTACTAGTGACGGGCCTAAAATGCCCATTAGTGACGGGCAACGCGCCCGTCACTGGTAACTAGTCACCGGTAATAGGTTACCAGTGACGGGCAAGTGCCCGTCACTAGTATATGCTTACTAGTGACAGGCTTTTATTTATGCCCGTCACTAGTTAGTTTTCATAGGTGCCGTTATTACCGTCATAGCAGTGACAGATCATTTGCTGGGCCGTCGCTGCTATATATTTTTGAAATAAAAAAATTACAAATAAAAAATATTTTATTTGCACGTCAATAACACATGATCACAGGCACTCAGAGGCAAACCAATTCTGATCATAAGTAATACAAAGTGGAATTAACATAGACAACACAATATCCAAAATAATTTGTTGTCATTTAAGAAACAACTAACACCTCAAATATAAATGTCTACTCTTGCGAAACATCAAAGCTTTCAACATGTGTGCTTCTCAGGACGAAAACCAGGAGGTGTTTAGTGGTGCCCGACGTACATCAAAAATCCATGCAGCATTTTGTTCCTCCACATGTTAGCCTGAGACAATATAGATATATGTTAGTCTGACACAGTAGAGATATATACCTTAGTCTGACACAATATAGATATACTTCAGCTTGACAAATAACAGAGAAAGTCTTGACCGTTTGGGACAAATGAAACATAACACCTGGGCAATCAGGTTTTAGCCCTATGGCCATAACACCTGGGCAATCAGGTTTTAGCCCTGTGTATAATGCCATTGGGCAATCGTTTATCACACAGTTAAGATGCACTCAAGCTACAGAAGGTGATGATTACTAACCACATAGATATACAAGAGGTATAAAGGTATCATATTGATGAAGTATAAACAATTTTGTTGTAGGCATACCTACTGTTACCATGACGTCTGGTGGGACTCCACTTCATGGGCAAAATTCATTTCAGTTGAACCAGGGTGCCTCTTCTAACAAAGAAAATATGAGTTATGATTATTATAGTATTGGTTCTTCACAGGGACCTGTGTTAAAAACGCTGCCGAAAGGCTTAAACACTTCATGTCACATCACAGCTCGCGCATAACACCGCCCGACTTAAGCTTTTTAACATTAATCTGCATGCGACAGAAAATAGAAAAGTTATTCAGTATTAGATCAATGCCTAACACTAGTAGAAATCTGACATTTAGTACCGGTCCATGAGAACCTTTAGTACCGGTTTTGCAACCGGTACTGCGCAATCGGGACTAAAAGCCCTGTAGCATTAGTACCGGTTGCTTATAGGCCGGTACTAAAAGGGTCTCCACGTGGGCGCGGGACAGCGATTTGTGTGGAAAACCTTTAGTACCGGTCGGTAACACCGACCGGTACTAAAGGTTTCCAAAAAAATTGATTTTTTTTATTTTCCAGAAAAAAGAATTTTTTTTTTAGAATTTCGAAATTTCTAACTTACCAACACAATTAACTAACCACTAACCCACACAATTTATCACTAACTACACACTTAATCTCAAGTCAAACTATTTAATGTAGTCAAATTTCCCGTTCGGTCACCCATCCTCAAACTACTCCAATCCCAGCACGCTTAACATTTAGGTTCCTTTCAAATTAGATACTAATAGAGAACTGAGAACTTACTGATATTACTATCATATCAATCATATTAACCATTCGGTCATGATAATACACTTTTTCATTGCTTGTATTATAAAATTTTAATTAAATAAACAAAAATGATTATATAATAATAATATTGAAATAAATAATGATAAAATAAATATAACTTTATTTTTACCTTTTTCATTAAGTATGAAATAATCCGTAGCTTTAAATCCTTAAATCGGAATTTAACAAATAAAATGTCTAAATTGATCAAAAAAATTAGAGGAATCCAAATATGACATCCAAATCATCTTTTGCATTCCAGAAACATCGATAGCCATCGCGACCGTTTTGATCGTTCTTACGAAAAAAATGAAATAAAGTGATAAACACCTCAAAAAAGGAAATCCTTTGGCATGGGGTCGTTATATGTGTACTAATCACCATGAAAAATGATAAACTTGATTTTTAACAAAAATTGTAAAAAAAGTCTTCACAAAAAGGTCTATCATCTATAAACATCTATAAGTTTCAAGTCAAATGATCAAGTTATGGTTATTTCCACGGCATAGTTTGTGATAAAGATCTCATATTTCACAAATAGGTGCATATTGGTATAAGAAACAATCATGCCAACGGGATTCTTGAAATTATTTTCATGAATATCATTTTTCATTTTTTAAGTGCGGAAAATGACTTTTTTTGTGAAGAAAGTACAAAAAATATGATGCAAAACGGCACTCATTTAATTTTCATGGAAACTAGTACACATATGATGGATAATCCACAAGTATTAGGTTTTTCCTTGATTTCTACCTCATTTTGCCTAGTTAAATGAGTTTATGCCGATTATTCGAAAGTAATTCAAATTTGAACTACAACTGTTTGATAGTTTGGTCTGAATCTTTAGGAAAAATCATTTTAAGGTGCACAACTATTGGTTATATCACAGAAACATTGATAATTTTAGAAAATCTTACCTCTTTCGATGAATAGTCATCCCGACCATTTTGATCGTTCTTACGAAAAAATGAAATAAAGTGATAAACACCTCAAAAAAGGAAATCCTTTGGCATGGGGTCCTTATATGTGTACTAGTTGCCATGAAAAATAATAAACTTGATTTTTGACAAAAATTGCAAAAAAAGTCTTCACAAAAAGGTGTACCATCTATAAACATCTAGAAGTTTCAAGTCAAATGACCAAGTTATGGTCATTACCACGATATAGTTTGTGATAAAGATCTCATATTCCATAAATAGATTCATATTGGTATAAGAAACAATCATGCCAACGGGATTCTTGAAATTATTTTCATGAATATCATTTTCCATTTTTTAAGAGCGGAAAATGACTTTTTTTGCGAACAAAGTACAAAAAATATGATGCAAAACGGCACCCATTTAATTTTCATGGAAACTAGTACACATATGATGGATAATCCCCAAGTATTAGGTTTTTACTTGATTTCTACCTAATTTCGCCTAGTTAAATGAGTGTATGCCGATTATTCGAAAATAATTCAAATTTGAACTACAACTGTTTGATGGTTTGGTCTGAATCTTTAGCAAAAATCATTTTAAGGTGCACAACTATTGGTTATATCACAGAAACATTGATAATTCTAGAAAATCTTACCTCTTTCAATGAATAGTTATCGCGACCGTTTTGATCGTTCTTACGAAAATATGAAATAAAGTGATAAACACCTCAAAAAAGGAAATCCTTTGGCATGGGGTCCTATATGTGTACTAATCGCTATGAAAAATGATAAACTTGATTTTTGACAAAAATTGTAAAAAAAGTCTTCACAAAAAGGTCTATCATCTAGAAACATCTATAAGTTTCAGGTCAAATGATCAAGTTATGGTCATTTCCACGGCATAGTTTGTGATAAAGATATCATATTCCACAAATAGGTGCATATTGGTATAAGAAACAATCATACTGAAGGGATTCTTCAAATTATTTCCATAAATATCATTTTCCATTTTTTAAGTGCGAAAAATGATTTTTTTTGTGAACAAAGTACAAAAAATATGATGCAAAATGACACCCATTTAATTTTCATGGAAACTAGTACACATATGATGGATAATCCCCAAGTATTAGGTTTTTTCTTGATTTCTACCTAATTTCGCCTACTTAAATGAGTTTATGTGGATTTTTTAAAAATAATTCAAAATATGGAATTTATAGGCGAAACCTTTAGTACCGGTTCGTGACACGGGCCGGTACTAAAGGTATTGGCTCGGGCCCAGCCTGACGCAAAACCTTTAGTACCGGTTCGTGTTACGAACCGGTACTAAAGGTTCGTCACGGACCGGTACTAATGCACCCGGCCGAACTAGCCGTTGGGACCGGTACTAATGCCCCATTAGTACCGGCCTCCAACCCGGCCGAGACTAATGCTCTGGACGAAAGGTCCGTTTTCTACTAGTGTAAGTACCATATATACTCCGGAAGATATATAACATATAGGAAGAACATAATAGAACAAAGGTTGGCGAATGTTTCGGTTAAGTTGAGATTGTTATCTCTATCTTAATAGGCACGGACAAAAGCATTTTATCAAATTTAAATGCATGCATCAGTAGTAGTAGCTCATGTATGTATGCACGAAAAGAGGAGTTAGCGGCTGTACTTAGGTACCTAATAGTTTTCTGCAACTAACACAACTTCCAAATTCTTTCAGACAATGGCAAATAAATGTATATTCCAGCAACGAAATGGAGTCAATCTCAACGAACAGTTTTCAGCAATGAAATGGAGTCAATCTCAACTTACAGTACTTACAGGATCATTAGTTAAATTTCAACCTGATAGCATGAGTTGGAAGTTACAGAGACATCTGTCCTAGCTAAAAATGCATGTACAAAAAAAACATAAATCAACAACTACACACCCAGCAAGCTAATAAGGAATTCTCTCTAATTAAATTGGCAATTGACACCAAAAAGCATACTGATATTTTAGTCAGGAACAAATAGGAATGCCCATACCTCACTCGATGATCCTGCATGCTTGATCAATTGGGTTGCAGCAGCCTTTCTGCGTGAATCATGAACCTCCGGCAAGTCATCAACACCATAGAAAAGCCCAGATTTCGAGGCTACCTCGCTGTTAATGATTTTTGCGAAAGTGTCTTGGATGCGTGTAAATTCTTTCTTCCTTTCAAATGGATTGGACTCCAGATGAGTACCGAACAACTGAATGTCTACACCTTTGTTTAATGTCTTCTGTGACCTCACAAATTTTTCCATATGGTAGCAGAGATAGTAGCCACATGACACGCTATCCTTTTGTTGTGTGCAACTAACATCTGTATAATGCTTAAAGTGTATACGAGCACTACCTTTTCTTTGCACATATCCACCTCTCATACTATGCTCGAAGAGAGCATCATCCAGAATATGTGACAACACCGTGAAATCCGTTTTTGCTCGATTTTTCAGTGAATCCAAGTAAAAAGCCTTGCATTCTTTCACCATGAGAATTATCAGAACCCAATGACCCCTGCGCAAACATGTGAAAACAATCCAAGTTCATCAATAATAAACAGCCCAAGTTAAGTGCAAAGTCACAAACTGGATCAAAATGCAGGAAATATGATTTAGTTACGACTGAGCAGGACTTACGTTGGATTGTAGGGCACTAGTATGTACTTCTTGTCCTTGTTCTTTTGCAATGCAGGAAATATACACTCCCTCAAAATAAGCTCAACACCTTCATCGGAGCATAGGTTGTCGTCGTGCATGTGAATGGGATCAGCCACTCCCACACTAGCAAGTTCTTTATTCTGTCTAGTCTCTCTTACTAGGTACAGTGACCATAGCCTGACAAGGGAGGACTCGAGCAAATCCAGGTTGAACATTCTAAAGATCTCCAGAAAATCCAGATAGAACTTATCTACTGGATATTTGGTCACAAAGTGCAAGTAATCCTCTGGAACCCTGGCCACGTAATGTGAGGCATGGCCTTCATGACTTGTTTCCACATCTCTAATATTCTGATGCAGGGCCTTCATATTGACAGAAAGGCTATCAAACTCATCCTCTGGTACCAAGCGCTCACCGCGGATATGATGTTCCCGCCATTTACCACTTGCTCGCTCTCCTTGTGCGTTCGTTGATCCGTAGGACAATGATTTTTTCAACCTTTGGTCCCTTTTCCCCGCCTTGTCTTTCTTCTTCTTACTTCTTACATGCTGCGGTTCTGGAGATGTCGCCTCATCAGGTGAGTTCCTTTTTTTTGCGGTATAATGCTTGGAGGCCACATATGAATTGGACCCAACCCCTTGGTCTTGGTCCATGTTATCCTCCTTGCCATGAGCACCATCCAGGTCCTCGTATGTTAGAGGTGCGCAGATACCAACTTCATTTGCTGGGGTGGTTGCCTTGCTCGAGTACCGCGAGGTTGTACGAGTGGATTTCCCCACTAACTTTATTGCATCCTTTGGCCACTTCATGACATACCCCTTGCATTCTCCTAGCTTGTTGCAGCCCGGCTCGGGGTGGCGGTCATCAACATCCAAATCAACAAAGGGGTCGAGCACCTTGTTAACATCAACCTTTGCCATGTCTGGTGGTAAATCCACACAGTGCATCTTGTTCTCCTTGGTCATTGGATGCAATCGCCCGTGTGCAACTGTCACCATCTTCCCATCCATCATAGGTGCCAAGAGATGGCAGGGAGTAATCTCCTGCGAGACATAAGTTGCAACAATGTATATTAGATCACACAGAATTAAAATATTGTTGTTGTCACAATATTATTCACATCTATATGCTCTTACAGTGATGTCATCTAATGGATTTGTTGACCCCATTTGGATCTGTCCACCAATATTGGGCGACTGCGTATGCACGTCGCGAGGGATCAACAAATTGGTATTTTGATGCATGGGTTGGTGTCCTTGTTCCGCCAATATACGCCTCACCGTCTCCTCGACAACCGCCGACACGCGCTGGTCGATTTCAAACTGCATTCGGGCAGTGGATCTAGCTCTCCTCCTCCCGCGGCCAACCTCCTTATCTTCAGGCAAAAATACCTTCCAAGGAGCCCCATTCCCCACGCCTCTCACACGGCCTCGATGCTCTACCCCTCCAAGAGCCTTTCCGAGAGGGTCCTCCCACCTCTCGCAGTCAACTGAGTCTACGGAGCTCTGAGTTTGAGTATATTTCTGCATCAAGTTTGTAAGTTAGTTTCCAAGTATTCAATATAGCAACATGAAATAAAGTGCAACAAAAATGGTTTTAAGCTTACCATGAGCTTATCGTGGACCTGCACGAGTTTAATTGATTTGAAGACCGGTTCCCCCGTCACCAAGTCATAAGATGCGCGAGCCCTCACATAATCCCTTCCTCGACCTTCCTCGATGTAGGAGAAAGGGGATTGTTTCCCATCTTTTATTGCTTTTGCGTCTTCCTTGGCCCATTTTCCCTGCTTCTTCCCTAAATAACCACGGCTGCCCAGTTTGTGGTCCAGTTTGTTCTTCTTCCGCATTTCCTTCCCCAAAGAACTCTTCTTATCGAAATCATCACCTGAGTGACTTGCCAGGAACTGTTTCCAATCATTGTCTTCTATTTGTGGCCATTTCTTCTTGATCACTTCCTCAAAATCTTGGTCCTTCATTTTGTTCGCCGTGTTTCGCCATGTATTCAAGGCTTTGGTCATTATGCCCAGTGCTTTATGTTGAACCTGACTTTTCATTTCATCATTTTCAAAGGTATACCGGTTGAAAAGCCTGTTGAAGAGCATTTCTCTCAGGTTCTCCTTATCCTTTGCCCTTATGTCCGTGCATGTGATCTTCACAGTTTCACGAACGATGGAGCCTAGCATTACTAAAACCCTTGGCATGCTTGAGAGGACTGACAGGAACTCCTCTGTCATCAATTTTAGTGATTTTGTAGGTATCGTTGGTCAACTTGTTGGGTTGCCTAGGCTTGTGGGCCTTTGTTTCCTTCGATGGCTGTTCTTGTGATGTAGTTTCTTGTGTTGTACCTTCAGCTTCAGAAGCGGGGGGTGGATCGGAATCATCATCAGATGACTCGTAGCTGTCAGATTCTTCCATTCCTACATCAGAAAGAGCTTTTAGAATGGGAAACTGAATTATACAGGAATTGTTACAACTTGGATTGAGCTAAATTTGGTGTATGTAATTAAATACATATGAAACATTTCCTTATCTAAATGAATGAATAAATCAACTACAGAGACAGGTCCTTATTTACCATAAGAAACCACAAATCCATTGTAAGAATATGATAAAAAATCCAGAAATCTGAGGAACATGTAGGAAAAACAACTTCAATGCAAGTATCGATCTTGCAAGTAGAGCATCCTCAATGCAAGTATAGATCTTGCATTTACTTGAGTACCCAAAGCTTATATGATGTTGCATCTGCTAACTAGTTACACAAATTGCAGAGTGAGCCAGTGAATCAAACCAAGAGAGATTACTAGAGTCAGCCATCGAAACAGGGGGACAAATCAATTGCTCAAATCTTCAGAAGCACAGCAGCACTCAACCGTCGATGGCGGCAGAGCGGCAACAAGCAGCAGTCCCGGCGACGGCGATGACGATGAACCCGAACCCTAGGCGACGACGACGGGGAGGAATGGCGAGGTCAACGGCGGCGTTGGAGGCGGGAGGCCTTGCGTTGTAGGGGAAGAAGCAGTGCGTAGTCAGCGGCGTGGATGCCTGGCAGCGTAGCTGGCGGGGAGGAATGGCTGCGTCGGCGGCGTTGGGGCCGTGCGACGGCGTCGTAGGCGGCGGGAGGCCTTGCGTTGTAGAGGAAGAGGAAGCGCGGCGTCGGCGGCGTGGATGCGTGGCGTAGGCGGCGTGGATGTGTGGCGGCGTCGTCCGCGGGGAGGACTGGTGGGGAAATTCGGCGGTGGCGGCGCAAACAGTACGGGCAGTTCTAGGCTCAGAGAGTTTTTGACATATCCCGCGAGCGTTTTTGACATATCCCGCGAGTTTTTTTTGACATATCCCGCGAGTTTTTTTGACATACGCGGGAGTTGTTCTTTTGTTCCCGCTGGATATTTGGCTAAGCCTGTACGTGGGCAGTTCAGTTTTTTTTCTTTTTGCCTATTTATTTTACATAGTCAATTAAGAATTTACTGAAAATCAGAAAAAATAATGCAAAATTCTTAACATTCATAAAAAAATAAAAACATGAAAGTTCTTAATATCTTGCATTAAATAAATTATGTTTAGATCTCATCTTGAACAATCTTCTCAACGGTAGTCTTTATTTTCTTCCTAGTATACGTTAGACCCTCCGAGTGACTACGTCTTTTGAATGGACGAGTGACGGATAATGTAGTCCGATTCCTTCTAGTATTTTCGGAATCTTCGGTAGTTTCATCATCTTCGTCTGTATCTGGGTCATCGAATTGGTCATAATCCTCTTCATCAACGACACCATCCACCCCGACGATACTCCTTTTTCCTCTTCTCATGACTACACGGTTTGGCGACTGTGGGTCGGTAATATAGAAGCATTGTGCCACCTGTTTAGCTAATACCCATGGCTCCTTTTTGGCGCTTATGGCTTTGACATTTCTCTCTCCAATAGGTGTCGTTGGTGGTATGACCATTGTAGTGAAATTGTCTTCGTCGATATTGATTTTTTCTGCCCACCTAACTCGAAACATGGGGATAACAGAGATGGTGTAGTCCAGCTCCCATATCTCTTCGATCCTACCATAGTATCTATATTTTTTCTTCCCGGTTAGTGCCTCCATCGTCACACCACTGTTTTGGTATACACTTTTCTGGTCTTGTGCCTCTGTATAGAATGTGTATCCATTGATGTCATATGCTTGATGTGTCACGACATTGACGAGGGGACCCTGTGCCAGATAGTACACATCTAATGCCTTTTCATCATCCTTTGAACATGGGTTTTCCTCAAAATATTTTTTTAGCCACTTTGCAAAGTTTGTGTTGTGCTCTTTCATAAGTGCGACACTTGTCTTTTTGGGATTCTGCTTTTTCAACATTTCCATGTGCATACGAACGTAAGGCCGGACCACCGAAGTATGTTGCAACACCACTAAGTGTGCTCTGTCGTAGTCATCTGATCGACAGATTGCAGCATTGTGCACGTGTAGATCCTTCTTTCCACGGCGGTGACCTTCACCACCAAGTCTGCCAAGGTGCCGACTAGCAGGTACACCAATAGGTTTGTCCATTTTCATGAAATCCGTGCAAAACTCGACGCACTCCTCCGATAGAAAACCTTGGACGATACTTCCATCTGGATGGGACCTGTTACGGACAAAGCGCTTCACGACACCATTGTACCTTTCTAGTGCATACATGTTGTGTAGGAACACGGGACCTAGATCGATTATCTCTGGGACTATATGGATCATGAGATGCACCATGATGTCGAAGAATGAGGGTGGGAAGTACATCTCCAGCTCACATAGTATGACAATGATCTCTGCTTGCAGTTGTCGGCAACGCTTCTTCGTAATCGACTTTTGAGAGATAGTGTCGAAAAAGTTACACAGGTCCAACACTGTCTTTCGGACCCATGGCTCCATAAGTCCCCTAATTGCAACCGGAAGTATCTGTGTGATCATAACGTGGCAATCATGTGACTTCATACCGATTAGTTTGTGGGTCTTCATGTGAAGATGTCTCTGTATATTTGCCGAGTAGCCCGAAGTAACCTTCACACTTTCAAGGCACCTAAAAAAAATATCGAGTTCCGCCTTACTAAGAGTGTAACAAGCGGCGGGACAATCTGTCTTAATTTTTGTAACACCCCTTCCTTCATTGCTCTTCTCTTCTCTTGCCCATAGTTCTCTTCGTATCCCCAGATTTTCCAAGTCTGCTCTTGCTTTCGGTCCATCTTTTGTTTTGTCTGGCAAGTGAAGCATGAGACCGAGCAAGCTCTCACACACATTCTTTTCGACATGCATGACGTCAATGCAATGTCGTGTGTCAAGAAATGGCCAATATTCCAAGTCCCAGAATACAGATTTTGTTTTCCACACGCCTTCCAACGGCTTTACCTTCTTTTGCTTCTTTCCTGCCTTAGGGCATTCAGCCCAAGAGTTCAGCAGATCCAATATTTTATCTCCACTCCTCTTATGTGGCGGTGACCGGGTCTCAACTGTATTGTCAAACTTTTCTTTTTCTTGTCTCCATGGGTCGTCTTCTTGAAGCCATCTTCGATGTCCCATGTACACGATTTTCTGAGAGCCCGTTAGGCGACTTGTTGTATCATTCATGCACTGCACACATGCATTGTATCCGTGGACACACATGCCAGAATTATATCCCAAGGCTGGATAGTCCTGTACTGTTGTAAGGAGCAAACCTTTCATATTAAACCTTTCTTCTGCATAAGCGTCCCATACCTCGACCCCTTTCCATAGTGTCGCCAACTTCTCATACAGTAGTTTTTGGTACATGTTGATATCATTCCCAGGTTGCTTCGGGCCTTGAATGAGCAAAGATAGGTGTATGTACTTCCGTTTCAGACATAGCCATGGAGGGAGGTTGTACATCCACATAACAACGGGCCAAGTGCTGTGCCTGCTACTCATGTTGCCAAAAGGGTTTATTCCGTCTGTACTCATACCAAATCTGATGTTTCTCGGGTCTCCTCCAAACGAGGGGAATTCATCGTCAATTGCTTTCCACTGGCAAGCATCTGCAGGGTGTCTCATCACGCCATCATCTTTCCGTCCCTCCTCATGCCAACGCAACAATTTTGCTTCATTCTTGTTTGCGAATAGACGCTTCAAACGGGGAATGATTGGAAGGTACCATACGACCTTTGCAGGAGCACCGCTCATCAATTTTTCCACGGTTTCCGCTTGTGGGCTCTTTCCCCGTTTGAACTGGGATGCATTGCACTCTGGACACTTTTTTAGCTTCTCGTGCTCACCCCGATAAATGATGCAATCATTCGGACAAGCATGATATCTGATCACCTCTAATCCAAGAGGGCACACAATTTTCTTGGCCTCGTCGCAACTCCTAGGCAGCACATTCCCCTTCGGCAAGACCTTTCTAAGATACTCCAATTTATTATCGAGGCTTCCGTCTGTGTCGTTGTGGACTGCCTTCAGCCTTAGAAGTTCGAGTGTCACTGATAGGCGGGTGTACTCAGGATCGCAGCCGGGATACAAGGGAGTTTTTGAGTCTTCCACCAGCGTCTGCAACTTGGCGCGGTCTCTGTCAGCCGGTCCGTCGTTATTCGTGTCTTTCAGAATCTGCTCTTGCACATGAGGGTCGTTAACCATATTGTCCAAATCATGTGAATCCGCTACGGTCTCCTCTGCATCATGTACAAAATCTCCGGTTTCTGTCATATTTTCTCCGGTCCACTCCTCATCACGTGCCTCACCATCTAACCCTTCGCCATCAACAACCACCGCAGCCTCCTCTCCATGACTTGTCCACCGTGTATAACCTTCCATGAACCCCCAGCGCATCAGGTGCATGTGATTTCCTTTCAAACAACGTTAAATTCTGACAAGAACTACACGGACAACATATCTTCGTGCCACCTTTTCGCAACATATCTTGCTCCGCGGCATCAAGAAACTCGTTGACATGATCATGGAAACTTTGTGTCCCGCGGTCGGTCGTGTACATCCAGCTTCGATCCATCCCTAAAATACATATAAATTCAATTTATTGATAAGGGCAACTCTAGATAAATGGAAAACAGGCATGCCGCGTCCACACATTGCATCTCATTTCTGACGGAAAAAAGTGCAAAACAAGGCTCGAGAACCGTCGGGATAGCAAAGAGAAGGCTCAAATTTGATAACCACTGAGACTGCGGCATATATCAAATAACTAAAACGATGGTACCTTCGAGTAGTACAGCTTTAACAACGGCGTCGCCCAAAGTGCCTTCTCCTCGTCTCCAATCTCCTTTCAATTACTCGATCGTGTGCTGGGCCAGATTAGGCGTCGACCAAATCGATGGATTTCTAGATCGAGATTATTATTTCGTACTACAGACAAGGGATCGATCGACCTTTATATAGCAAAAATAAATCGTATCTGCTTGTCCGACTCGAACGGGTTGGACTCCGGGACTCCGGGGCGGACTGCGAGTGCGACACGTCCACGGCATCGCTCGTATGGATGAAGCTTGTCTGTGCCTCTGCCTCCGCTTCTTCTTCCAATAAAACAAATCAGAAATACAACTCCGTCAGTATGTATCCCGTTCCTCTCCCGTATCCATCCCCGTCGGAGCAGGGAAGCTGAGCCGCAGCCGCCCGGCAAGTCGCGTCCTCCGCCGTGCTCCCGTTTCATCCTCCAGTCCATCCTGTCCCTGTGACACCTCTCACCGTGCTCTCGTTCCCCTGTCTCCAGCCCCACCCCGTCGATGGATCTCGCCGCTCTGCTGCATCGGGGCCCACCTCCCGCACCTCCGCCCGAGACGCCGGAGACGGACGGCGGCGACGACAAGAACGGGCTATCGGAGGCGGAGCTGAGGCCGCGGGGAGCAAGCTGTGGCAGGGGGGATTTGGCCCCGTCCTCCGCGGCGCGCTGGCCACGCCGCCCCAGACGAGGAGGGGATCCTCGCCGTCCTCCCGGGCCTTGGCGGCGCCCAGTACGACCGTGTCCCGCTTTGCCTCCGCCCGCGCGCCTCCAGCTGGTCGATCCGGCACCGTCCTTTCGGCGTTAAGCAAGGTTCAATAATAGATTATTCATGGATTGTTAAGCAAGCAGATGATGATTGTTCCTAGTGAATCTAGAATCAATATATTGGATTGCAAGTAATGTGAAGAAAGCTAGCTAGGTTGCTATGAACCGTGACCTGCTGTGTTTGTAACTTTGTCTTTGTCTTGCTCTTCCCTTCTTACCTGGAAGCTACATACGTCCATGCGTAGCAGCTAATCAATATGAAGTGGGATGCCCGCTAGGCCACTATAATTATGTTGGCATATAACTATAGCCGCATAACAGAATACCAGTGACGCTCATATAACCCGTCTGTCACTGGTAGTACTCGTACCAGCGACAGGCAAGTCTACCGCCCGTCACTGGTATATGTTCTATAGGTGCCTGTCGAGTTTTATCAGCGACAGGCATAACAGTGCCCGTCACTGATAAGCGTCCGTCACTGATAAGCGTTACTAGTGACGTGCATATTATTGCCCGTCACTAATGTGCTCGCGGTTATAAGCTATTCTGCAGTAGTGGCAGGAACACCGCACCTCCAACCTCCGGCCGTCGCCCTGCCCCGGAGCAGCCGCGCCGACCGCCCCATCCGCACGCCCTCCTAGTCTCTGACCACCACCTCCACACACCATGACAGAAGCACACAGCCGCATGCCCCTGCCACAGCGGCCGCACCTCCCCGAGGGAGCACGCCGCCCCCGCCCCGGATCCTCCACCTCCACTCCGGCCCCCGAGCTCGCCGCCTCCGTCCGCTCGGGCCCGGACGAGCCCAGATTGGGCCCGCCAAGCCCATCGGAGCGACGGCGACCACCTCTCGGTTGCAGACGACGGTGCCGCTGCCGCCCCACACCGCCGCCACAGCCCGCGCACCGCCGGCGACCACCTCCCGAGCCCGTCGGCTCGGCATCCACAGCCCCGTCCGCCGGCGACGGCAGCGGCAGGGAGGGCCGAGGGAGGTGGGACTGGCGGCGCAAGCGAGGTCGCGAGGGGGGGGGGGGGGGTGGGGTGGGAAAAGAGCCCCAGGTAAGGTTCCAATTTTTTTACTATTAAAGCAAAATGCGTGGTATGGTGTCACACGTCAGATAATGTCACACGTCATGCCTAATTACATTGCTCTTCCACCTATAAGTGAAGATACCGGTAAAAAAAAAACCACCAATTTACAATCCATATGCCTCCGCAGTGGCGGACCTACAGGGTATGCCAGGTGGGCCGTGGCATACCCTGCAGCCCACGGTACGTAGTGGTATTAGGGGAAAAAATTATACAACAAAGCAAAGCCGGCCTGCTAATGAAATCGATCGCTTCCGCTTTCCGGCCGGCCGTACGAGTAGTTAGCGCTCTTTCCTCAACCTCGATCGATCGATCGCTGCTCTCCAGCCGTCGCGCCGAAGCTAGGTTCGTCGCGCAGATCGCCAGCAGCCATTGCGCAAAAGTCACGCCGTCGCGATTGACAACGCCACGGATCGCCAGGCTCCGTCGGTCCGTTCAGTGCTGCCTCCCTCCACTGAACTCAATAGGTAAATCGATTCAGATTCAGTATCATACATAGATCGTTCAGCTACAGCTAGCTAGGTAATGTACATGTTGGATCGATTTATAATAGCTACAGCTAGCTACCAAATCGTTTGGTAATTGTTTTATAGTTTGGTAATTGTTTTATATTTTGTTATATGTACAACTTTGAACATTATTAAGGCGCCTAGTTAGGTAGCTGAATTTGGGAAATTCTACCTTCGCCGCTTTCCCTACAGTTCTAAATCAGCCAGTTCGTATTTTGCCAATCATTAGGTAGTCCATGAAGTTTCATCTATACATATTTTAGACAATTACGGTGCCTTTGTTGTTTTTATACCCTGTATCACATTGCAAATTTGAAATTGTTAATTAAGTTGATAAATATATTTTATTAAAATAGGCAAAAAAAAATACGGCATACCCAATAACAAAATCCTAGGTCCGCCACTGTGCCTCCGAGTAGGCACACCAACAACCTTATTCGATCTCCTAGCTAATCGGAACAGCTATCAGGGTGGAGTTATCCTGCTGGTTTAATCGATTCCATCCACATGCATATCACGGTAGTTCATTGTTTCCGTTATCCTGCCCAAGGTAAGCTCCCCGCCCCCATTCACCTCCGCCGCTAACCCTAACCCGTATCCCTCATGAGGCATGACTCGATCTGCCTGCACGCGCAGACGCCGGCGTGATGCGGAGCCCCATCTTCGAGGCGGCCTTCGATGGAGACCTCCCCCGCTTCAAGTGTACGTACCTTCAAGTGTACGTACGCTGCGCGCATGATCCGGTTCTCTCCCCGATGCAGCCGGCTCATATTTCTGGGGTTGGTTGCAGTTCTGGTGACGATGCTGGACGGGGGCAGGGGCCGCCTCGGGGAGGCGGTGGAGGCCCTGAGGTGTGAGGGCGAAGGGATGATGAAGGGCCTCGGCGCGCTGCACGTAGCCGCCGGCAGAGGCAGCCTGGAGGTGTGCCGCTACCTGGTTGAGGAGCTCGGGGAGGATGCGGATGCTGTCGCGGGTTCCTCCTGCTCCGCCAATCGCCTCCATCCTCCTGCTCCGCCAATCGCCGCCTTCCCTTGCACCTCCACTCAGCGACGTCTGTCCGACTCCTGTCGTGCCGTCTCTCCCAGACCGCCCGACCGTCAAAGCTCCGTCCGTACCCATCGTCCTCGAGGCACCACCGTCCGCCATCGTCTGCGGAAGGTCCTCTCACGGCATCGTCCTGCAGCGTACAGCAACCCTCTCCGACGGTCACCATCGACGCCACACTCCGTCCACCTCATCTCCAACCAAGGTGCAGTTCGTGCGTAAATTGGGAGTTCAACTGAACGAAGCTACAATTTTTTTGATTCACGGGAAAAGGAATCTACAGGTTTCACGAAGCAACAGGTTTCATCACTTCATCATTACATAGGTTTTTAGCTTTCTAGATTTCTGTTATGAATCAACGTGTTATGAGCTTTCTGGAAACACAATTTTAAACCTTCATCGGCTAGAACACGATCTAGAGATAACATTTCAGTTTAGATCATTCCTGAAGATTTGATTTGCGAAAAAAAAAGCACTGTGCAAGAGCACCTTGGTCTACATGTTCTGTTCGTACCAGCAAGCCATACGATTTATAAAATATGCTGATGTATAGTATTGTTTGCATAGTCCAGTCTCATCTATTATTTGCTTTACCGAACATTCGTGTTGTAGAATCCCTCTGAGAAATAGTGCATATTGTTGTATTTTGTGGTTATTTGGATAGCTAAGAATATTGACAGATTTTATAAAACGCAGGTTTTAGAACAATATGTTTAGGACTGAATTTTTAAGAAAGCCAACTTTACTGATTTTCTGTTAAGAATCAACTTATAGGGAATCATATTTTCCTTTAGCAAAGTTTGTTTCAGAGGCGTCGAGTGGTGAGGGGCCGCAATAGGCAAGCAGACGCCGAGAAATTTGGTGAGAAACAAGCAGGGATAAAGAAATTAGTTGCAAAACAAACATGAATACCTGTGTTTCTTAAATCACAAAATATGAGATTCTCGAGAATTATGTTATCTATATCCATGGAATCTTTAGTGTAGGAAAACAATGTTTTAGTCAGTTAGACGGTTTTTCTGATTTGAGGAAAACATATTCTTTATATTCAGCTGATCCAAACAAACCCTTAGGTGCAGATTGTTCACAATATTTACCATACATGAGTTATACAAGTTGCATATATTACACAACTGCATTGGAAAGGTTGAACATGGCAGTCCAATCCTTACATCATATTATTCTAATGTAAACTACTGTATATTTTCTGATAACTAAGTACAACATGGTAAGCCAAGAAATGAAATATTGCCTTGATGAAAAAGGAAGTATCATTCTCCTGGAAAGGAAAAGGAAGATACTGGTCTATGAAACACACGAGGAAACATAAAATTACTGCTTGCTTTTGCATATCTGGTTACTAAGCTTATATTGTACACCTATACAAAGAAAAAGTTGGATGGCTAATCTATCAAAATTGTGTGCTGCAGAGAAGTGAGGACATCCGGATAGAGAAATAAATTCAGGAGGAGCTTCTGATTCCATGCATGATGAAGTTTGCAGCATCGGCAATGGCCACAGTCGCCCCTGCCCATGTGGCTAACATGCATCTTATATGTCCCGGCCACGGCAATGGCCAAACGTCATATAATAGGGACGGCTGTAGTATAACTTAAACTCCATTGTGCACATATAGAAGAATTAATAGTTTTTGTTTTTTCTAAACACAGCTAACCAGACGCTGAATTTAAACATGCACATCAATTATCAAGTTGAATCTTGTCCACGTGGTAATGATTCAGTTTGTTGTTGGACAACAATTCTGCTTCTATAAAAATTACGGTATGCAATTGCATACTCTTAAAAAAAACGTCTCAATGCATTATATACGGTACAGCCATACTTAGCTCATGTTAAAATTGATTAGATGTACCAGAATGCATTATATAATATGCTTTTATACAAAGCAAGCATTAGTTAATATGCTTTTCTACGAAGCAAAGCAAGCATTAGTTAATATACTTTACAGTATATTGCAACGTCCTTTACCTATATCACAAAATGAAGTGCGACAACGTTCGGGTCGTCGATCCCCATGGACGAGTACAAAGGGACGCTCCAGCGGCCTGCGGGAGATGTCGAGTGTGCACCAGGGCTTCCTACCGACGCTCTCGTTGTACCCGGCGATCGAGCAGCTCGCTGAGACACCATGCCATCAATGTGATCTCGTGCTTTTAGGATGGCACTAGTAACCGTGCACGTGCAACGCACGTATTTAAAAAATATATAATCTCGTTCGTAGCTTAGTGAGTTTTTTGTTATCAGAGTCCAGAGTCATAGATTTCATGAATATACTGCCATACTGGACAAGTATCTGCGAACAACATACAATATACACAGGTTGCATCATTTAAATACCAAGCATCATATATAAACCATTTCACTATGCACGTGCAATGCACATCTTAAAAATTGACAATCGAAATTCATGATCCTACAGAACAAAAATAAACATTCTACAAAAAAGTAGAAATTAAAAGTGAGACACCATTCTATGTGGAGAAAAATTCCATAAACAACATTTAATTACATCCGAATATGAAAAATCAAGTTGTTGAGTAGATACCATGTGCTTAGAGTGAATCTAGTCATAGTCGTCGAACATCTCCTTCGCTCCTCTAAACATGGGAAGGGTATCGTTGTGCTAGCAAGCTCAAGCCTGTTTCATATTAAAATAATGCACACATGACATTATTGATGGTGTACATAGAATCCATATGAATAGACAACAAGAGTATGTAGAAACTTCTCACTTGAAAATTCTCACTTGTTAGAGCCTATTGTTTTCAGGCATAAAAAGAGTCTCGTTTTCAGAACATTATGTTCAGTAACCACTAATCAGTATCTCTACAAACATGGCAGAACAAAATCCAGCAAAAAATATGTAACCTTCTTTTGTTCTGCATAATCTAATTGATCTAAGCTGTTGTATCCTCATCTTTGTTATTTGGAATTAACATGTAGCTCCTGCTCATTTAGATAAATTACCAGTTGATTTCATCTAGCTATATCTGTCATCTAATATAGTATTTATTCAGTTGAAAATGTTTTTTTACAGAGCTAGAAAATGATTAGATTCTACCTATAGGACTTCTTTTGCAACGCCTGAAATTTGAAGTACAAAATGCAAGAAGCCAAATCATATAGTGGATCTATATCCGTTTAAAAAAATGCCAAACCAAAATACCTTCTGCCTGTTTCAATCTGGTATAATGTACATGCAATAAAAACAAGTGGAGCTACCAAAGAAAAAGAAATAATTAGAATGACGCATAGAGAGTAAAAAATATCTACATGAATGCACTCTTCAACACCAAGCACAATTTCAAATGTAACTTATGACATGAATCACAATTTTACAATGTTCCAGCTAACTGCAAGTTTCTTATATAGTCCAAGGAGATAAACCCGGATCCCATGATTAATAAAGCGCCATGTCTGAACAAGCATTATGAAATGGAAATTTACAGTAAATACACAAGAACTACCTCTGTAAATGGAAATTTAGGTGCGGAAATAGCTTGTGCTGGAGCTGTAAAACTAACAAGAAATACCTAAAAAAGGGAAAGTAGCTACTCTTCTTTCTTTCATGATGATCACACATCAATATTTGGTTGGACAACGTAACTTGTATATCCATAGCTCTTTGAAATAGAGTTACAAGACAGTGATTCAGAAATATACCAAACGCTATTAACAGATATATTTATACATTTTTCTTCAGAAACCTTTTTGTCTATACCATACATGCAAGTGTTGCCCTACTGTCCGTCTATCCTGAAGTAGTAGGCTGCTCTTAGATCCATACAATATTTCGAACTTTTGTTTAAGTATATGGATGATCTTGAAAACGGCCATCTTAGTACCATTTTAGTATTATTCAAAAGTATATAATCCTTGCAGAAGAAAATCCTATATGTTTCTTTTCTTTTCATGTCGGTATGGAAAAATACTGAATCCACAAAACTCAATTAGGTATGTTGCATACGTTACTCCTTGTATCTTTTCTTTTGAACTAACCAATACTCAACAATAGTTGGAAAACTGGCTTGAACGTGTTGACATATTATAGAAAAGAAAATGAAGGCTAACCAATATAAAACCAGATAAGAAACTGGGAGAAAGAACAGCACCTCCAATGTAGAATCAGTACCAACTCCAATAGCAGAAGAACAGTTTCAGTCTCAATGTCGGCAACAGACAGTCACTCTACAGGTAGAGTACAATATAGAATCATTCTCAAGTGGATTTCACATTCCCATAACAAACCTCGAACCAGATATATACTGATGCAAGAACAAGCTTGCTACCTGTGAAGATTGTATGAAGCTATCACTGGATCAATTAATCTACATGAAGCACTACATGATTGAAGGCGCGAAAATAGACCATGGAAAATAAGCTAGATCTGATTCGATTAAAAACCATGATCAAAATTATTGCACAACACACCGTGGGATTGAACCCCATCAAGTGATTGGTGAAAAGGGTGTTGCGTCCTTGTTGGCCCATCCATAACTGGCCTGGAGTCAAAAGCGGCCGCCCTGCCTTCTTGAAGCAGCGACCTGCAATCTCCAATGCGACGGGATTGTCAGCGACCTCTGCGTTGGGACAAGACTGACAGGGTCATTGTGGCGGACGGGCAGCGGAACGAATGTGGAAGAAGCTACCTGCGCATCAAAGGTGGAGTACTGTGGGGATTCGTGGGAGGAAGGGGTGACGGATTCACACGAGCGGTGGCCGGCGGCTTCGCGTGAGGAAGTCACGGTCTTCCCGGTGGCGTCATGGAGGGGCAGAGTCCCATGGGCAACAGCCTCCTATCACCTATGGTGTGGCGTCGTTGGTGGGAGACCTTGATGGGCAGCTCAATTGTCACACCTACTCCGGAGTCAGTGGACAACAAGTCACCAGATGGTGATCTGGTTGGCGAAGACGGGACCACCGGTCAGCTGTAAGCGTGTGTGCGTGAGTACGAGGGGGAGCCCGGCTCCAAGCGTGAAGGGTGTGTTCTAACAGAACTCTGAACCTCTTCCAAACATTCACCTGAATCTCACCTACCCTTCGTCCTCTCATCTGAATTCTATCTCTCATCCCTTGCTTGCTGTTGATCTATGGTTGTTCGATTCCTTCCAATATTGGGACACCACAATTTGGTATCAGAGCCTTAGATCCGATTCATTTGCGCTCAAATACCCGAGATCGAACCCGAAAAATTCCACCGTGTCAGGTGCTGAATCACTTCGGTGAGTCGGCTCGAAATCCTCCACGGGGTTGGGATCGATCCAGGGCGAGCCGCAACGGCGCCTTCTAAGCCTCCTGTTCCGTCAGCACAGACGCAGTTTGTGTTGGGGAAGATGGAATCCGTACAGAAATCACTGGAGGAGTTGCTGACCCGCGTCGGGACGGTGTCGGAGGAGATGCAGTCCGTCCGCAAGCAGATGTAGGATTATGGGTCGGACCTGGATGGGATCAAGCGCAAGCTCGCGGAGGGAGAGCGATCCGCGACCTCGATCCGCCTCGAGGTGCCGCCACGGAACAAGGGGCTCGCCAACAACGGCGCCCCGCTGTTGGTGTACCGTCAGGAACAGTCGCGGCGGCGGGGTTCCACACTGCACCGTCATCGCCACATGAGCAACAGGAGGTCAGGGTACGTGCTCCGCGCCATGATTTTCCTAAGTTCACTGGAGAGACGCCATTACTCTGGATCGATCAGTGCCTCACTTATTTTGACATGTTCAAAATCCCAAGTTACCAATGGGTTAGCATGGCTTCACTATACTTGGAAGGGCATGCTGCGTTGTGGTATCAGTCATACAAACGCAGGCGTGAGCAAGTCAACTGGGATCCGTTCATGGCTGCAGTCCTGGAAGAATTCGGCCAAGATGAGTACGAGGGGCAAATGAATAAGCTAATGCAGTTGAAGCAAACAGGGACTGTAAAGGAATATAAGCAGGAATTTGAGGAATGTATGTATCACTTACTGGCAGTGGACGAATCATTGAGCACGAGGTGGTTCGTGTCTCACTTTGTGTTCGGCCTGCGAGACGATATCCGCACAGCAGTGAGGCTGCAAGCACCAACAAGCATTACTCGCGCGGCATCTTTGGCCCGTATCCAGGAGGAGGAAGGAGAAAATCTCAGACTGCGCAACCGGCCACCAGCTCCAACCAAACATACACCACCCAATGCAACCACAACACCACATGTCCGAGGGGAGTGGCTTTGAAAACAAGGCCATGATGATTTCAACAGGGAAAGACAATTGCGAGATTCACTACTAGATATCGCAATATAGCCGAGGGTCAAATTACCGTCAGTTATTTTAGTTCCCCGTCGGATATCATTGTAACCGACGGTACACCGTCGGATATCTCCCGTCGGCTATGCTCGGTCGGCCATTACACTAATAGCTGACGGTACGGTCGGGTAATGTCTTTACCCACGGTGAAAAGCCGACCGTGAGCCGTCGGGCATGTTTGGGTCGCCTGACGCCTCATAGTAGCTGGATAAAGCTTGTAGCCGACGGTACCCCCTCATGCATTCATTTTTTGGCAATTTATTGTTTCCCTTCAGTTTTCTTGATAGCCGACGGTATATTTAGACCATAGGGGTTAGTTCTAACCAAGAGGAGTTAAACCAACGCCCTTCATTGGTTCGTAGAGTAGAGAGATCGATTTTTTTCGAGATAATTCTTTGTTAGCATATTCTGTTCGTAGATTCAGCCTTAGGGATTATTTGAGAAAAATAATACTTCTGTACCATCTCATAATTACAACCCACAACCATGACCGAACAACATATATTATATTAGCATAACGGCCTCGAAAAGTTTGATACATCTACAGAGTGTCATGCAAAACAAAATAGTAACTAAGATATAATGGTCCAAACATTGTGAGTAAGCTATATTGTCCAAAACTTCACTTTGATGCATGACTGAAGGTCATAGTCTCGCCACCAATTAATCCTCTCCACCATCGACATATGGATCACAACGCTAATCTTCATCATTCTTTGCATAGAGATAATCTCCCTGGTTGCTACAGTTGTCACCATCATCAATAATATAATGATCATTCTCACGGTTGGAACTCCCATCCAGTATTGCTTCCCGTTCCCTATGAAAAGACAAAACTAGTTGTAAGAGAGATGAAAGATAATGTAACGTAGTGAGCTGCATATTCCAAACTTAATTATTCTGGAATCATGAACGCATAGACATATAAAGCTAATGACGCCAGCCAAGTATACAATAAGTACTAGTATCACACTAGTACTTCACTCTTAACAATATACAAGCAGGTAATGACCAAATAATGCAAGCCATATCAACGTACTTGCTGCATATTAATTAATCATTCTAATTATTCTAGCACTTGTTAAGAGTTGTGTTACCAGCCAAAAGTGCCTATTCTGGAAAGGCTAACTCTGTTCATTTCTATATGATGTATTAGATTTCTAATTGCAACTATATATTTTCAAGTAATTAACTTATTAGTACTTGAAGAATCTGGGTTGGACCAACCTTTCTGATAATGTCCACTATTTGTCCATATCCTTATTTGCTTGCTGACGTGCTTCCTCTTTACCAATATTGCATCTGTCCAACATATGCTCTCTCTCCAACGATTGAACCGTTGGTCAATTTTCTTTGGTGTTTTGCACGTTGAAATTCAGAAGTAACTCCAATAGTGCAATTAAGTTGTCACTATCAACGGTGCCATATACAATGGAGAGAAAAAACGTGTCTTCCTCCTCAGTGATTCATACATAACCTGAGACAAAGGGACCATGAGTGAATTAACATCTTTAAACCAAAACAAAGGGACCATAGTCAGTAGTCATCCAAAACAGCAAGAAGAATGGGCATATAGCAACTTATAGCTCCAAGCCGAATGTAAGAACTGAAGTGATAGCTAGTGCCACTGTGCAGACTAATACATGATTAATATACTGTACTCTATACATGAGTGAAGGTGCTCCAGTTGATTCTGAGACTGCAAGGTCATTTCACATTATGCTATGTGCAACAGTGCTACAATGGATGGATTTAGGTATCTCTACCCAGATCTGAACTATCTAATTGTTAGGTCTTATGCCGTTCAATGAGAATATACAGTAATAGCTAACCGGGAACAATCAATATATATCAGAGAGCAACATCAAGCAGGAAAAACTCTAACTAGGTTCAAATATATATATGGCAAAATTATATTCATATAACCACATCAGTTGATGTCACTATCGCTATTTTTTTTTGCCTAGTCACATTAGGGAAACTAGCTGCAGATCCGTATTTCAATAAGTGGCAATAACTGGGAATTGGATTGTGCATTTACCCAGATGGCTGGGCACACTCGTACGCAGCTGATTGAGGGAACTAACATCTGCTGCATACCTGATCCAGACGCACAGATCAGACGAGCATGAAACCAGATGGGGCAGAGCGCACCCAGGATCTGGCCGGTGAGGAAGAAGGGAAAGGCCTGTCAATGCCCACAACCGACGATGCAGCCGAAGCGCCCAAACCGCATCTTATCGAGCTGTCGACCCACAAGACCGCTAGGAGCCATGGTGAGGCACCCTCGAGTGGATACTCGCCGAGGCGAGCAGAGCAGAATATCTCCAGATCTGGGGGAAAGAGTAGAGGGTGAACCTACCGCGGCTCTGGCGGCCTGGACCGATGGACGAGCGGGATTGAAAGGCTGGTAGTGGTGGCGGTGGTGGTTGTCGCGGCGGCGAGGAGGGTTAGAGCTGATGGCGCCTGGCGGCGGGAGATGGCTAGGTCTAGGTGAGAACAGTTAAATATAGATGGTAGTGGACCGAAAATTGGGCCACGTGTGATTGTTGGTTGTTCGCACGTACAAATTGACGAGGGTAAAAAGAAGATGGAGGGAAAAGCGGTAAATTTTAGGCGCCACGATAGTTGTTTCCGTGTATATTTTCAAAATAACAAAATATTGATAACTAAAACCTTACAACTTTCACAGTTTCTAATAATTAAGTGATTCAATAACACTGTAGGCTATTAATTTTCATTGTGGCCATTGCAACGCATATCCGAGAGGTGTCATATGACCGTCGGCTATTATATATGACCGTCATCTATAACGGCTAATCTCCGACCATTAAAATAAAACTGTCGGATATTTGATCGAACCGTCGGCTATTTGACTGGCTAGCCGAGAGTACGTTTTCCCCCGTCGCCCAGTTGACTATACCGTCGGTTATTAGTCATCATACCCGAGAGGTGGTGAATTACCGTCGGCCATAGAAGCTACCGTCGGTTATTGCCATAATAGCCGACGGCCCGTCGGCTATTAAGTTTAACCGTCGGAAATAAGGGGATTTCTAGTAGTGATTTTCGTCGAGCAAATGGTTTGTGCTTCAAATGTGGAGATAAGTACTCAAAGGAACATCAGTGCAAGCGGACAGGCCAACTGTTGACAATTGAAGTGGGTGATTTTGGTGAAGTTTTGTCTGATGAGGCAGTACACGCTATGGAGCTGTTACAGGAAACAGAAGTGGATGCAATCTGTTGTCGACTGTCACTGGATGCTTTAGCCGGGACTGAAACTGCAAATACTCTATGCATTCAGGCTCGAGTGGGCACACAGATGATGGTGCTATTGGTGGATTCGGGTAGTTCACACACTTTTGTCACCCGAGAATTTGCAACACGTGCTTGTTGTCCAATATCCAGTGCACCACCCGTGTCAGTTAAGGTTGCTAATGGACAAGTGATTCAATGTGATGCTCAAGTGCAAGATTTGGAGTGGAATTATGAAGGACATGCTTTCTCGGACACTATGCGCATACTGGATGTAGGAGCATACGATGCTATACTTGGTATGTACTGGTTGACCCGCTGCAGCCCTATGTTATATATGCGACTGGTCTTTGAAAACCTTGCAATTCAGGCACAATGGGGAACAAGTCAAGATGCAAGGAGTAATACCACCTGTACACCAAGAGATAAGTGAGATATCTGTCAGTCAATTGAAGAGTTTGATCAACACAAATGAAATCTGGGCAATGGCTGTTATGGACAGTAATGCAGAACTTACAGATCAACGTCTGGTACCTGATTTGCAGGCTATTCTGACAGAATTTTCGGAGGTGTTTGCCGAACCAGAGGCATTACCTCCGCGGCGAGCACTAGATCACGCCATCAGTTTGGAGAGCAACGCTCAGCCGGTGAACTCACGTCCCTATCGTTATTCACCACTCCAGAAGGACGAGATTGAGCGTCAAGTGGCAGAAATGATCAAGGCAGGAGTGGTCACCACCAGCATGAGTCCATTTGCCTCGCCAGTACTACTCGTCAAGAAAAAGGACGGATCATGGCGTTTTTGTGTGGACTACTGCAAATTGAACGCGTTGACAATCAAGAATAAGTTTCCTTTGCCGATTGTGGACGAGCTTTTGGATGAATTGGCCGGCACACAATTCTTCTCCAAGCTAGATTTACGAGCCGGCTACCACCAAATACGTATGCGGCCTGAAGATGAAGACAAAATTGCCTTCAAGACACATCATGGGCATTTTCAGTTCCGGGTGATGCCATTTGGACTATCTAATGCACCCGCAACATTCCAATGTGTGATGAATGCTATATTCGCTCCATTTCTACGCAAGTTCGTCATCGTTTTTCTAGACGACATTCTGGTTTACAGTCCAACCTGGGAGGAGCATTTGAAGCATCTTACAATGGTACTCGAAAAGTTAAAAGAAGCTCAATTGTTTGCCAAATTATCCAAGTGCGCTTTTGGACAAACAAGCATACGTTATCTGGGACATATCATTTCATCTGTTGGTGTGGCAACAGATCCTGAAAAGATTCAGGCAATGAAGGACTGGCCTATCCCTTTAACCACCACTGAATTGCGTGGTTTTCTTGGCTTCACAGAGTACTACCGGAAGTTTGTCGAGCACTATGGCATATTGGCGAAACCACTAACACAATTGTTAACTCTAAAGCACTTCGAGTGGAATGAGGCAGCTACTGTAGCATTTCAGAAACTGAAAGAAGCTATGATGAAAACACCTGTGTTAGCCTTACCAGATTTCAACTTACCCTTTGTCATTGAAACCGATGCTTGTGACACAGGAGTTGGGGCGGTCTTGATGCAGAAAGGGCACCCTATAGCTTATATGAGCAAGGCATTGGGAATTATGAACCGCAAGCTTTCTATATATGAAAAAGAGTTCCTAGCAGTTATGATGGCTGTGGATAAATGGCGGCAATATCTTCAAAGGGGTCCATTTCTCATTCTGACAGACCACAAGAGCTTGTGTAGTCTGAGTGATCAGCATCTAACAACGGAACTACAGAAGAAGGCAATGTCCAAGCTTGTGGGGCTTCAGTTCCAGTTTAAGTATAAGAAAGGCATTGACAATGGGGCTGCAGATGCATTATCTCGAGTGGGGCACCTCATGGAAATTTCTAGCTGCCAACCAGGGTGGGTGATAGAGGTCACAAATTCCTATACCACTGATCCTGACATGTCCACACTGCTGCAACAACTTGCCCTGCACTCCCCTGATGCAAAAGGATACTCACTTGAACATGGGTTGATCAAATACAAAGGTCGCATTGTCATTGGAGCAAATGTTGCCCTGCAGACCAAGTTGATCGCAGCACTTCATGATTCGGCTTTAGGAGGACATTCGGGCATTCAGGCGACGTATCAACGAGTGAAGAAGTTGTACTATTGGTCGGGCATGAAGTTGTCGGTTGAATTATTTGTCAGGCAATGCAGCGTCTGTCAAATGGCTAAACACTCCAATTTGAAACCAGCTGGCTTACTTCAACCATTGCCACCACCAAAGGGAGCTTGGCAGGAGATTACGATGGATTTCATAGAAGGTTTGCCGGTATCCGACAACGCCAATGTCATTCTGGTTGTTGTGGATCGTCTGACAAAGTACAGCCACCTCTTACCACTTAGACATCCCTACACGGGAGCCTCTGTAGCAAAAGTATACCTGGATAACGTTGTGAAGCTTCACGGAGTGCCTCTGTCCATTATCTCGGATCGAGATAGGATTTTTACCAGTGCCTTTTGGAAAGAGTTGATCAAGGCTGTGGGTACCAACTTGCATTACACCACAGCGTACCACCCGCAAACAGATGGACAAAGTGAAAGAGTAAATCAGTGCCTGGAACAATATCTCCGTTGTGCAGTACAGGATCATCCCAAAACCTGGAAACGCTGGCTAGCCATGGCGGAATTCTGGTATAACACGAGCTTCCACACAGCTATTGGGTGTTCACCATTCAAGGCATTGTACCAGACAGAGCCCAATTTTGGGGGTTTACCCAATCTGGCTGCAGCAGATACACTGGCAGCAACCGATGAAATCCTGGACTATGAACACCATATGGCGAGTTTGCGCGACAAGCTATTGCAAGCTCAGACACGCATGAAGCGTCAGGCAGACAAGAATCGCACTGACCGTCAGTTCTCGGTGGGGGAGCAAGTGCTGCTTAAATTACAGAAGTATGCCCAGAACTCCGTGGTCAACCGTCCGTACCCCAAACTAGCATACAAGTACTTTGGGCCTTATACTGTTTTGGAAAGAATTGGAGCTGTCGCTTACAGATTGGAGTTGCCTGCGTCAGCTCGGATACATCCCGTGTTCCATGTTTCCCAGCTGAAACCGTTCACTGCCAACTACAAACCAGTATTCCATGATCTCCGGCGCCGGACTTGCTGACATCTCTTACTGAACCTATTCGTATCATGGATCATCGTATGGTGCGTGATGGCTACACTGCAGCAACTCAAATACTTGTGCAGTGGCGTGGTTTGGATGAAGAGCAAGCAACCTGGGAGGACTACTATCTACTCCAATAGAGGTTTCCAGCGTCGGCAATCTGGGCCAAGGATCGTGCTCAAGCGGGGGAAAATGTCACACCTACTCCGGAGTCGGTGGACAACAAGTCACCAGATGGTGATCTGGTGGGCGAAGACGGGGCCACCGGTCAGCTGTAAGCGTGTGTGCGTGAGTACAAGGGGGAGCCCGGCTCCAAGCGTGAAGGGTGTGTTGTAACAGAACTCTGAACCTCTCCCAAACATTCACCTGAATCTCACCTACCCTTCGTCCTCTCATCTGAATTCTATCTCTCATCCCCTTGCTTGCTGTTGATCTATGGTTGTTCGATTCCTTCCAATATTGGGACACCACATCAATGAAGGATTGGAAAGGAACTCCTCCAAGCGGGGCAGGAGGAGAGGAATTGCGGCACTAATCATCTCGTCAACACGATTTGATAGGAGATTCATCCGCTTAATCAGGGCGGATCGTTTCGTCCGCGGCAGAGTTTCGTCTGCTCTTAAAATTTGCTAGAGGTACGCTTTGGTGGGGTTATGTTTATGCTTGACGGTTAGATCTAATAACGTGGGTCTGATCGTGAGGTGTAGATTGATTTTCATTGTTCTGTGTCCATATGTTGGGGTGCGTTTAAGAAAGATTATGTTTGCTCCTTTAATAGTCGTAGAGAATACAGACTACAGCTAGGGGCATGGGGGATCGACGACTTGGTGAAGGACTTTGTCACTGGCCATGACAGATTTAGTACCTCGGCGCCGCACATCAACCTCACCGAGTGGCTGATTTGATTCATAGGATAGAAAAAGTGTAGGAATAGGAATCCTATATGATTGAAATGGCTAGGCTAATTGAATCTATAGGAAGATCAACTTCCTTTAATAGTGTGAAGGAATTTTTCCATAAGGTTGGACCTCATTTTATTTTCCAACGAAGTTTACACTACAAGATTCCTATGGGATTTTTTAAATAGGATTTGATCCTACGAATCAAACGACGTCCAAAGGAATTTTTTTCATATGATTTCAATCCTACACAAATCCTATGAATCGAAGGAGCTAGCCCTAAGTAGTTTGGCATAGCTTATCCTCACATCCCCGAACCACGACCTGCTGCCGGCAGCGATAGGTGGTGGTGAGGCGACCACGACACCACATCTTGTTGCTGGACGTGCGGTCCGTCTTCGACCAGCTCCGGCCGATAGCGAAAAAGAGGAGCACATGCACCTCGGTTCATGCGAGTTGAACTCCTCTGCAGGCGCGCCTCGCTCCGCTGGCCTGCGGCGCAACTCCTCTCCACTAGCGCGGTCAACGGGTCTATGAGAGAGGCGAAAGAGATGGGACATTGACATCTAGGACCCACAGCTACCTCACCCTACAGTTATTTTAACATGTGTGACGTCAGCCTCTGGTGGGAGTGGGACCCACTGTCAGAATCAATGTCAATTGGCTCTCAGATGTCGATTTGAGTGATTTGAGAAAATTTGCGCATGAAGTGCTAGATTTTGGTTTGGCAGAACATAAAGTGATATGACTTGGTAAATTTGGCCTTCAAAGTGGTAGTTTTTGCTCTTTACTCCCAAAGCACATTATGTTGAATCCCACGCTTTTAGTGCGGTGGTAAGGCATTTGGAGGGATACTATGTATTTTCTCCTGAAATATATATATTTGTTATTTCTTTTCAGATTCGAACTATACTTTTACAATTGTTCGCAATATTTTGTTTTTACAAAGATTGTGCTAATTAATATTATCCATATAATTGACATTTAGTTGTTCTCATGTTCTTGAATAAGTTCCAGATTATATAATGAAACAAAAGTGCCCTGGTTGTACCCGAATTGAAAAGCTAAAAATCAGTCGTGATGCATCAGCTACACTTGGATAAATAGGGTGTAAATATTTACTTTTGCATGATCAGCTTTTTCCTCATCTCCATTTGACATGAAAGACCTTGCTGGTGAAGGAACATGGCGTAATTTTGAAGCAACGACAACGCTATATTAAGAATGGTCGAAAGGGATGGAGATGTAGAGGCAGAGAAAATGATTCAAATTATTCTATATGAATGAAACCATATATGCCATGCTTTTCGTTACTCCGTTGCAACGCACGGGTATTCAGCTAGTAAAAATAGAAGGGTGAAGATACTCGTCCAATATTGAAATTTTTTCACACAAAAAACTAAAGTGGAAGGGGCCATTCAAAAAAAAAAATATCTAAAATTGACCGGGTAGGTTGTTCCCTAGCGGGTAAACACTAGATAGTATTAACTAGATACGTAATAACATATTTTGTACTTCATCCCTCCCACAATATAAGATGTTTTAGATTATTTCCACATTCACATGTATACATATGTATGTAGACATGTTTTAGTGTCCATGTTCACTCATTTTAGTCCAAATCTAGAAAATATTAAAACACCTAAAATATCTTATCTTATGCAACAGATGGAGCATTCGTCTTTTTCTTTCGGAATGATCAGCTAATGATTAATGGGGGAAGGAACTATCATAAAACACTTAGACATAAGGAGAGACCCTTTAGAAGTCTTTAGGGGTACAACTTAATCTTATTTGTTTATTTTTTTTATTTTTCTCGATCAACAATTATATTGTACATTGTTAGTCGTTGATAATATATGAGTCATTCGAGAGTGAGATCACTACAAAATTGTCATTACAAAATAGTACACCCTCCGTTTTTAATATAAGATGTTTTAGCCTTTTTTCACATTCACATGTTCAAACTTGTATCTAGACATATTTTAGTGTCTATCTAGACAACATGTGCAATAGTTATAACATGTAATTTTTAAAAACGGAGTGAGTGTCTTTATTTATCTATTTTCATATTTTGTTGTAAACACTAAAATGGAGTTTGCACTTTCACGTCTACCAGTGGGCTTTTGACTACTCCCTCTCGATTTGCAAGTCGTAAATTTTGTGAAACTTGATTCCGAAATCGAAGTTAAAATTCTAGAAATTCCAAATTTTGAAATCTAGAAATTTTGAAGATCTAGAAGTTTAGAATGTTGGTAATTTCAACTTGAAATTTTCGAAATAATTTCTTTAAGTTGAAACTTTTGAAGTATAATTTGTAAAATTTCAAACTTCTAAAATTTAGCGATTTATTTTTCTAGAATGTATAAAAAGAGGAAGATAACCATTGTCTGAAAGTGACCATTGGTTCCTTGTCCTACGTGTGACTATAAGAAAAACACTTCTTCTTATGGGATTATGGGAGCCGAAACCGCTAAACAGTTGAACCGATACTAGGTCTGGCTCATAAATTCGCCTTGGTTTCACCGGAATTCGTTTATTTCGTAAAAAGTCCCCTTCTCCAAGACATGAAGGGTGGGGCAGAACATGCATCAAGCGCAACAACTGGATCCCTTCAGCTCGTTGTCCCTGCTAATATTCCCCCAGATTACGCCGCTTACCGCGGTACAAAAATAGAAGCCCACACCAAATATGCATCACTCAAATATTATAAACATGTACTCGATAATTACATCCATGCATGCTTATTCAACAAACCAATTACAGTTATATCCTTACTTCTTATAGTTATGAACAAACAATACTAGTTATTATGCTTTTTATTTCAAAAATATCTCTTTTTTCAAACTTTGCGTCAGTGCTTACTCGACTATTTATTTATGTTTTGTTATTAAATAACAAAGGCTACTCGTGAATTCTTAAGACCGTCTAAAAAATAGAAAACAGATATGTACCACGTAATATTTGAACCTCGGATAAAATTCTGAAGTGCAACTTTTCCATCAGCAATTGAAACATTGTTGAATGTGTTGAACATGCATGAGAAACTCATAAAATATGCTACCTAAAAATTGGATTCCATTTTTTTAAGAAGATATCTCCAAGGTCACAAATCTATAATTGTAATGTAACTACTGTGGGCTAAATTGGTAAGTAACCCAGAAGAAAGAGTTTGGAGGGCTAGGGATACCCAATATAGCAGACATGAATCTTTGCTTGCTAGCTTCATGGGTTAAAAGAAACCAAAATGATGATAATAAACTCTGGAAACAGATTGTGGATCATAAGTATATGGTTAACAATCTAAATATCTTTTGCTGTAACACCTATGATGCCTCACCCTTCTAGAAAGGGGTAATTTGGGCTGCATGGGCAGCAAAGATGGGTTACCAGTGGAGGGTAGATAATGGTAAAAAAGTTAAATTCTGGGAGGACCAATGGTTTGGGACTTCTAGTTTGGCCATTCAGTACTGGGAAGTGTATGTCCTGGTTAATGAGAAAACCATTACTATCCATGAGGCCTGGGATGGAGAACAGATCAAAGTTACCTTTAGGAGATGTTTTGATGCTAGACTACTCCAGCAATGGCAGGAGATTCTACAGATTGCACAATCTATTCACATTAGTGAAAAAGAGGATTGTTTGCTGTGGAAACTAGATTCTAAATGTGTTTATACAGTTAAATCTCTTTATGCTGTAGTAAACTTCAGAGGGGTGTCTCCTTTGGACATTTCATCAGTCTGTGATGTTAAAGTTCCTCCAAAAATTCATTTCTTTCTTTGGCTTATTACTCACAATAGGTTGCTCACTAGAGATAACCTGAAGAAAAGACAACAACTAAATGATGTAAAATGCCTCTTCTGTAATGAGGAGGAATCTATCAATCATATTTTCTTTGAGTGTGTGGTGGCTAAAGAGATTTGGATTTTCCTGGAATATGTTCCAAATGTTAGTATTTGTCCTGTAAACTTGGAAAAGATCACTAGTAAGTGGCCTGATAGCAAGTATAAAGTGGACAGTATGATCTATGCTTCAGTTATGTGGACCTTGTGGCTGACCAGAAACAATAGTTTCTTTAATAATGCTCAGTGGTGGGGTTTGCAGGTGATTTGGAAGAAAGCTGCCTTCACCCTTGCTCAATGGGGCGTGCTGGTCTCGGGAAGAGACAGAGAGAGGATTATGGAGGTGGTGAGAGCTATGGAGCATCTAGCTCACGCGCCTCCACAATTATCGTGGGATCCTGGCTAAACTTGAGGGAGCTGACTGGTGCTGAGATCGTGTTAACTGAAGACTCTCGTCTAGTCGTCGAGAACGAATGGAAGACATCTGAAGAAGAGCTGGAGACGAGGCTAAATGACAACTCGCTGATGCTTATCCAAGATGGCCACCTGAACAAGGTGGTGAAGCTTTGAGTTTGATCCAGAGGCCTGTTCTTCAGTGTTTCCGTTGTCGGGTTTTGTCAAAACTGTTATGTGGTGAACCAGGCTTGTAGAACCTTTTTACTTTGGGCCGTTGGTGGTCTAGTTTCCTGGAGCAGTAGTCCTGTTGTCTCCCGTATGCTGTAAAAACAGAATGATGTGCTGTGGTTTCATTTTAATGGAGCCGGGGCAGGGGGCCTTTATTTCAAAAAAAATGGTAAGTAAATTATGCTATTTACATGAGATCTAGGTTACCTCGGAGCAAAATTAAAGTTAACAAGGTTCATGAAGTAGGAACGGATAAATTTTCTATTTCCATCAAAATAGAGCATATCCACAAAATGATTTTTCTTAGGTGGGGTCCACACAATGTAGCAACAAAAAAAGTAATTTTACATTACTAATATGCTGACATCAATAGTTTTGACTAGTTGTTGTCTGAAAAGTCACATGTGGTGATCTCACACTCCCACCTCCATCCAAAGATGTGCACGTAGTTGTCCGCTGAAGGAAAAAAAAAACCAACATATGCTTCCTAAAAAGGGCATGTAGAGTAGTCAAGAAACCAACCTTCATTTGGCACTACGCTCCATGCCATCTAAAGGTGTTTACAAAAACATGCTCTTATATATGCGTATGTGTCAAAACATTTACAAATTATGCGGAAACGTGAAGGCGGTATATTCATGCGAGCTATCTACATCATCAAATCTTTTAGTCCGTTGACTTTAGCTTATCTACATCAGTTCGGTACACTGCTGACGCTTAACAACTTTTTAACTGATCAAATACAAAACCAGTTCACGTCCATTAAGTTAAGAGTGGTAACCCTATTTTCTGACCTAGTTTCCGATGTTTAACATGATTCTGAGTCACGAGCTCCATCGTATTAATTAGCAGGTTCGAAAGTATAACAAATGAGGACGTGGAAGTGAATTGGACGCACATATATTCATGAGTCAGCTTCCCTGTCTCCCTGCTGCATGTATTCTTCTTCCGTTGTGCGGTCTCCTGGCCAACGCTCGTGTACACTCGGAAGGCCGTTGGATGGGCTGCTTCAGCTGGGAAAGGTGCAGGGTCCCAGCAGCATCCGCGTAGGCCCCGTACAGACACAACTCTCCTAGCCGAACACGTAACGCGCGAGCGCTGCGGCTGCTAACGTTCAAACAAAACGCAGCAGCCGCGATCTCACTCCCATTTAATCTCACGAAACTCTTCATCGCACTGGTACGACTCGTTACTCGTTTGCCAGCTATATATTCCACTGCGTACGACGATGCGGTCGAATTTTGCTGCAACGGTGGCGATCCTGATCGTGATCACGCAGCTCCTTGTCGCCGCCATGCCGGCGCGCGTGGTCGGAGTCGGACGAGACGGAGGAGCCGGCGAGCCCGTCGTCGGGCCGCCCGCCCGGCATTGCTATCCGCGGAGGCGGCTGTCGGGAGGGCCGGGGAGGTCCTGCAGCACACATAGCCCACACGTTGGCTGCCCACCTGCCGCCGGTTGAACGCATATTCCGACGTACGCTTGTTAGGCTAAAGGCATCGCCGTGAACGCTAGCTGAGCAGAGCAGAGCAGGCCTTCCTTGTAGTTTGCAACTCTTCATTTTATTTTAGTTTTGTTTCTACTTCCTCTATTTCATATCACTAGTGGAAAACGGGGCTTCCGTCCCGCCCTTTTGTCCCGGCTGAAATTGCAACCGAGACTAATGCGCCTGTCGTTCCGGTTCGTATTTCGAGGAGGCAGAACACGTCCATTCGCGTGCCGGTTCGTGTCTCCAACAGGGACTAAGTTCAAAACAGTTTCATGTCCCCCGCGCGTTGGAAATTTGATCACTGCCGCCATATTGATTATGCGTTTGGGAGATGATCAGTCGCATGGAAGACGAGCCAGCGCCGGCGATTAATACCGCGCACGGAAGACGGGCGCCCGCCGCCGGCGATTAATCCTCTGCCCGCCGGCCTCCCTCTCCGTCCCTATAAAATGCTACAGTACTTCATATCCTCTCTTCCATCTCCCGCTCTTCCAATGGAGCCACTCGCGCGCCCGCCTCGGTCTCGGTTGTACTACTACGAGAAGGAAGGCATGAAGTTTAAGTTATGGGTCACCCTCCGTGCATGGCGCGTGGAGAGGTGGATCCGCGACGTGACGAAATACTTTCTCGACGCCGCACCGATCAAAGGCGTCAGACTCGACTGCGAGTTCACCGACCCTCGGCGGAAGGATACTCAGCAGCGCGCCGCCGTCCTTCAACTCTCCGTGGCGACCGAGACTCTTGTCTTCCAAATCTACGAGGCTAATTGGGTGCCGCAGCTCCTCGTGGATTTCTTGGGTGACGAGACAATCAAGTTCTACGGCGTGGCTATCCACAATGACATGCGGATGCTGGGCAACTATGGAATTATTATCCGGTCCGCGGTCGACCTGTTAAGGGATCGCCGGAACCCAACCGGCAATCCTACTCCGAGTCTCTATGCTCTCTCCAATGCTATCATGCATTGAGACAAAACTTGAGAAGAAGAAGAAATACAAGATGAGGGACAAGGACGCCGACAAGGACGACACGTAGACCTAATTTTCGGATGGGGCAAAGTTCCATTGAGCTACGATCAAGTCACGTATGCTGCTCTGGACGCTCGACTCGGCTTCGAGATTGCACGTAAGTGGGATAGTCTACGTGGCTATAATACCAACTACGATCATCTTAATGTACTTGATGAGTAGACTATCTATATAATGATGTGCGTGTTCTCATGTATTCGGTCAAATTCGGATTTCAAAAACTATATCTATGTAATGACCGAAATATTTGGATTCATCTTAATATCGTTGATGAATAGACTATCTATATATATATATAGTGATATGCGTGTTCTCATGTATTCGGTCAAATTCGGATTTCAAAAACTATTATTATTAAATATCAAAATATTTTATGCAAAATTTGGATTTATGCATATTATATTATTAAATTTGGATTTTTATCTAAATGACAAAATAATTAATTAATAATTATTAGGGATTATTACTCCTGTGACCCCAAGTCGTTAGTTGTTCTCACTTTTCCCCCCGCTCCAAACTTTTGCGATTTTTCCCCATTTCCTTAGCCGAAACTCTCACAATGCTCGTAGTGGCTGTTTGCCGTCTTGACCGTCAAGTCTGACGAGTGGGGCCGCGTTGGACTGTGTTGACTCGCTCGTTGGACCTGACGAGTGGGGCCACGTTCGACTCTGTTGACTGATGCTCGGTGGAATCGCATCCAGTGGGGCCGGGGCACTTGTTTAATCAAGGGATTCTGCCGATGGGGCCCACGTGGTCTTTCTTCCCTAGCTCACTGCTGTCGCGGAGAGAACCCCGAGGAACCCCAAGAACAGAGCAATAGGAGTTGGATTGAGGGCGGAGAGCAGGGTGATTGAAGGTGCAAAGGAGCTCCATCGCCATCGCCATTGCCGTCGCCCGCCCGTCTCCCGTCGCCCGAGGGACAAGCAAGGAGCTCCATCGCCATCGCCATTGTACGGCCGCCTACGCCGTTTGGGGTTTTTTGGTCGCCGACGGTTCCAGCGTCAGTCCATCAACCCCATTTCGATGGTCAGTGCTATCTTCTCTACATGTTTCATTTCCCTGTTTGAGCTCCCGAATGGTGCATTTTATGTGAATAGATTTGATTTTCTATTTGGCTTGCGGAATGGGAAAAAACCCTAGGTTCCGCCTGTTTATCTGCTTCTAAATTTCATTTGTTAAAATAGGATTCCGATAGCGATGTCGTCGATCACTGTGCTATGTGCCTTCACGAAGCAACTTTCTGTCACACACTAACTCGTCGTTCCAATACTTTCAAAGTCCCGATTGAACACGGTTACAAAAAGGCCGTTGTAAGTATTGCCTTTCAAATTCGAGTGAATGTCATTTGTTTTTCCTTCAATGAGTGTCTTCATAGTTTCTCCGGTTGTGTATTACATGTAAATTCTGCCATGCCCTTTAAGATATCTTCTAGAGAGCGGGGCAATTGGCTCTCATACGAACTGGATGGAGGCTAGGTGTCCGAACAGAGATCAGTACTTCTTCTACCTAGATAGGTGGGAAATTGAAATTGACACAGATCGGAGATATCTGTGTAAGCGGCTAAGTGATAGCCCGAACATCCATATGTTCACGGAGATCTGTGGAACGCAGTGGAGAGCACTATGTGAACGCTACGGCATCGAGGAGTGCGATGTTGTCAAATTCACTTGGAATGCAGATCAACATGTGTTCAATATTGAAGTGACTAACGAGCACAATGTTGCAAAACCTTTTATGCAACACACGGGTATGCTGGTTTGTGTTCTTTTTCTTACACATTGTGTAGTTTACAAGTTTTCTGAATGCCTTCCTCTCTTTGATCAGAGTTTGAACAGATTGACGGATGCTGCAAGCCAGCGCTCTTGTCGAGCATATTTCATGAACCGAGAGATGTCACCTATTCAGAAATGAATGCGATATCTCTCGCTTTATTCAAAGATGCCACGACGGAGTTGGAAGAGAGTTTCTCTGATATGATTCAAACGTTTCGTATTCATTTACATTTTCTGAACTATTTTTTCATTTGAACTATTCTGATACGATGCTCATGTTAGTTTGATAGCATCTCAAGATTGCGATAGTAGATGGTTACGATGTTATTCCATCGCATGATCGCATATTACGTCAAGTTCACGGAAAATCTCGTCTTTTGGCGAGAGACGATGTCGAGATCTTTGGATCATATCGAGTGGTCGACGACGAGAATTACATCGAGCTCACGGGAACTGGGATCTATTCTGGGAGAAACTGTCGATTCACTTTGGTGATCTGTACGTTATCAAGGTGATCGTCAAGGAGGAGTACATCGAGCTGACATTTGAGAAGGTCAGCGAAGACGTCGAGGGGCCCGACGAAGACATCGAGCAGTCGGACGACTCCAGCGACTCCAGCAACCCCAGCGACGAGATCAGCGACACCAGCGAAGATACCGAGCAGTGGGTTGACGATATGATGTCCGGCTTTGACGACGTCAAAGAAGAGACTGATTAATATTATTATGAGTTGTATTTTGGTCGGATGTATTTTGGTCGAACACCTTATAGGCGTGCTCTGGGCATGAACTGGCGCGCTGTGTGCGCGCTCTGTGCGTCACCGTAACTTTGTGATTTATTTTGATTGTATCGAAACCGAAACCCTCTCTCACTCTCCTACGAACTCTATAACTCTTTGTAAGTGATAACTCATTTGTGCGAACCATTTTTCATGAAAATGACTTAACCCAGGTTTATATTTTTTATCATAACTATGTCACAAAATACGATAATGTGCGCTGGTTTCACATTTTTTCGATTTTATTTTGAATTATTTATGCTCATTTGAATGTCTGGTCAAACCCGGTCAAACCCATTTTGAGCGTCTCCAAAAGAAGTTTAAAATATGAAAATGAAAAACGAAGTGCAAATCCTTTTTAGTAACAATGAAATGAAGTTTTTGTGATTATTTTGATTTTATCAAAACCGAAACCCTCTCTCACTCTCCTACGAACTCTATAACTCTTTGTACATGATAGCTCATTTGTGCGAACCATTTTTCATGAAAATTCCCAAACCCAGGTTTATATTTTTTCTCATAACTATGTCACATAATGACAATGTGCGCTGATTTCACATTTTTTCTGAATTATTTATGCTCATTTGAATGTCTTTTCGACGCCTCACTTCAAAAAGTGGTTTTTCCCAAAAATGACCCTATACCGAGTTTATATATTTTTTTGATAACTATGTCTTATAAACTGATGAACTACGTTGGATTTCTACTTTTTCAATTTTTTTAAATTTAGTTATGGTCATTTGAATGTTCGGTCAAACCCTAATAACCCCGTTGACTGACTCAAAACCCCGCAGCATCTCTTCAAACCCTAGCGTCGAACGTCCGACGTCGGATCGTACCCTAGCGCCAACCTCCACCCGTTCCGATCAGGTTTTGAGGGGGCCGATCCGCGTGACGCTGGTTCTGCATCCTGATTGGCTGGTCCGTAAAAAGATCGATCTCGGCCGTTACAATAAGATCCGGCGACCCAGAATGACATAATTCTTGTTTATGTGTTCTGATCAAACATATGTTTGAGGGCGTGTGAGGGGGAACGTGTGCATTAGTTGGAGTAACGGGGGGTGGTGAGTGCGGTAAGTTGACAGCAATACCGTGATCCACTTGGGTGTTTACCTTACTTTGTTGCCTCACTAGGGATAAAAAGGAATACCATGCTACCGGGGATATAGGTTACCATGCCATTTTCTTCATGACTAGATCTAGCATGTTCTTATTCTAACTTCATGTCATAGAACTTAAAGCTATAATCTGTTTATCTTAATTACTGAGGTGTTATGATTTAGTTCGCATCTTGGTGGAGTATAAGAGAGGTTAATAACCAAAAGATCTCTATGTTAGGATGTGATGCCCATATTATTAATAACTTGTCTTGTTGCAATCTCATATGTCAATTCCTATATTCCATTATCTACCACTATATAAAAGAGAGAGTGCATTTGTGAAACCATGAACCCCAGTCCATTTTTAATCATAAGAAACACCTTTTCAACACTTTATAAGCACTTTACATTTTCTGTCATTTAAAAATCCGAAAATACAAAAACACTTTTATATCTTGCAAACATCATACAAAACACAAAAACATCATCCATTATCATTTACACCATCCTTGCATATTTATTTACCATCATTGCATATTGATTTCTTCCATTGCATTTACTTTGTTTTCATCTCTTTGCTCACACCTTGTGCTTGACAACTGAACGGACAGATGTCGCCTAGAGGGGGGGGGGGGGGGGGTGAATAGGCGATTTAATACTTTTTCCGGGGAGCCGGAATTTCCGAGCCTAGATGGACCGGAAATTCCGGTATGCTTGATAAAGGCTGAATAAAACTAGTGTTTTACTTTAGCAAGCATACAACCTAAATATACTAGGTTCACCTATGTGCACCAACAACTTATGCTAAGCAATACAAGTAACAAGGTGATAGCAAGATATATATATGACTTCAAGCACGAAGGCTATCACAATGTAAAGTGCATAAGTAAAGGCTCGGGTATAGAAATAACCGAGGCACGCGGAGACGAGGATGTATTTCCGAGTTCCACCCAAAGGGTGTACGTCTCGTTGGAGAGGTGTGCGCAACCACAACAGGTTAGCCGCAACGCCACCAAGGCTCACCTTCTTCTCCTGATGAACTCAACCACAAAAGGTTGCGAGTTCACCTTCCACTATTGATCCCCTTTTGGGCGGAGATCGAATCCCTTACAACAATCTTGAGGCACACACCCACAACTTAATTGGGGGCTCCCAAGTCTTGAGGCACACACCCACAACTTAATTGGGGGCTCTCAAGTGACCACAAAAGGTCTTGACCACAAAAGGTCTTGGCCACAAAAGGCGTCTAGGGTCCAATGACCCAAGAGTAACAAGTTCATAAGTAACACCACCACGAATCCTCGTGGAGGGCTCAAACCGATGCAAATGCAATGGCAAGAGCACACGAAGTGCTCAAGTCCTTCACTCTCAAATTCCAACAAAGCAACAAATGCTTATGGGGGAATAAGAGAGGAAGAACACAAGAAACCACAAAGGAGTCAAATCCTTCACTCCCAAATCCCACCAAAAGCAACTAATGCTTATGGGGGGAGAAGAGAGGAAGAACAAAGAGAAGAACCACAAAGGAACTCCAAGATCTAGATCCACTAGGTTCCCCTCACTTAGAGGAGAGATGGATTGGTAGGATTGTAGATCTAGATCTCCTCTCAACTTTCCCTAAAGAATATGCAAGAATCTATGGAGGGATTGAGAGGGAAGTGAGCTTTCCAAGGTCAACAATGGAGTAGGAGAGAGGGGAAAGTCGTGCTGCCTTGGATGTTCTGAGGAAGAAGAAGGGGAGGGGTATTTATACCTCTCCAGGAAATATAGCCGTTGGCTGTTTCGAAACTCGGAAATTCCGGTATAAGTGAGACTCGGAAATTCCGGTCAACCGGCAATTCCGAGTCCATGAAATTTCCGAGCTGAAATTCCGGCTGGAGTCAGAACCAAAACCAAACTTTTCCTTAGACAATTCTGGAGGGCTTTTCTGGGTGCACTCGGAAATTCCGGTATATGGAAATTTCCGAGCACAATTTCCGGTTCGAGTCAGAACCAAAAGTCCTTCTTTCCTTAGCCAAAACTGGAGGGCTTTCTGGGTGCACTCGGAAATTCCGGTAGACGGAAATTTCCGAGCACAATTTCCGGCTCGCATCAGAAAGCAACCTCTTCTTTTCCTTAGCCAATTTCTTGGACGAGTTGGGGAACCGGAAATTCCGGTGGAACGAAATATCCGGCCCCAATAATCCGGTTCAGAACAGCCAAACTAAAACCGCTATAACTTTTGCAAATGAACTCCCAATGAGGTGAAACCAACTTTGTTGGAAAGATAGCGACGAGCACAGGGCTACAAAAAGTGGAAATATTGCATCCCATAAATAGAGCACAGTCACCACACATGGCAAGGTGTGGGACTTTCCTCATGGTCGAACCGGCAATATTTCCGCCACCGAAAACGCAAGAAGTTTTCCAAAGTAAAACCGTTTTCGAAGCACTTGGGCTTGTCATGAGGAACACGACAAGCACCAAAACCCAACATCCAAAACACAACAAGATGAACGAATGAAATCCCGATTTGGATGAGCTAGCGCTTGGCATGAAGATGAACCAAGCTCTAATTCCTCACATGGATAAAAGCCAAATAAGAAACAGGAAATATGATATGCCAAGTATGCAAAGGTTTGAGCTCTCCACAATGATGCGATCAAGTTACTCACTTGAGAGCCCCTCTTGATAGTACGCCTATCTATCCTATAGCCCTATCAAGATCATACCTTTGCCTTGAGCATTCCACTTGAGTTAGATGATGACTATCTTGATCTCTTCAAGTGGATCACCTTTCTTGATTGCGCTTGCTAGCACATGCTTGATGAAGACATCTCCAAATACTCCCCCATACTCCATTATGGGAGAGTCTCGCTTAGCTTCGTCTTCATGCCTCCATTGCAAGCTCCAAGCATAGGATATCTTCAAGAGCTTCTCTTGGTCTTGCACACCTTATACTTGATGACGATCACCACATGACGTCATCCTCCACGAGCTATATAAAATCTTCATTTGATGCAAGCCCATGGGAAGATACCTAACCCCACATAAAGATACCACACACACATATCATGGGTTAGTTCACAAAGCTATATGGACAAGTGATTACCATCCCAAGAGATACATGATCCCACTTGGGACATCTTGTGGCTTTGTGTGTTGATCAACATCTTAATCAACCTTGTATCTTCCAAACTTTCTTTGCTAATATGATGTCTTGAATCATTCAAGACATACTTGCAATATGCTCCACTCAACACATGAGCTTCAAGAGTCCAACACCTGAACTCCACCATTCCCATGGACACGATCTATAGAGATATCTTAATGCAAACATTAGTCCATAGAGGTTGTCATCAATTACCAAAACCACACATGAGGGGAAATGCTCTTTCAACAACCACTTGGTGAGGTTGAGGGCACAAAACATCTTGTTTTTTTTGCAGGTAATCAAGAGAAGGACAAGAAGATAAATCTTCTACACACAGTTCCCCGAGAGTTCGATATAAACCCTCGAGTCACCCTTGTGGGGAAAACAAGTCTTCCACGTCTACAAACTCTGCACTTGGAGCTCAATCTAAGCGTATTATCTTTACGCCCATCAACGGCTGCATGCAAGCACTCCGCCGCTACTGGCCCCACTTGTAAGTTTTAAATGGGACGGGGTGCATGCACTTGACTGGGCCCACATGTCGGAATAATTGACTCACCTGTCAAGGAACGGTCAATGCACGGTCAAGACCGCAACTACGCAGACTAGCGCGGGCCCCACTAGTCAGAGTTAACGGTCAAGACGGCAAATGTCCGCTATGAGCATTTGTGATAGTTTCAGCTAAGTAAGTGGGGAAAACTGAGCACAAGTTTGGAGCGTGGGGAAAACTGAGCACAACTAAGGAACAAGGGCACATAATTAAATATCCCTAATTATTATTAGTTAATCATTAAAATTTTATGCAAAAGTCGTTTTCTTACCCATTTTAAAGTAAACCAGAAAATGCCCCATTCTCAATGCTATCATCATATCACTCGGAACAATAAAATGGAACCTGCATAATTTTTTTTGTTACCCTTACTAAACCGCAGCAAGGATAGGAATACGACTTAAATAAACTACTAGAAGGATCAGAATAATTACTAATGCTCTGTATAATACTTTTCCCCAAGCGATGGTTTAGCGGATTCGGAATTGTAACCAAGCATCCTGGGTTCTATACCCGATTCAACACTAGAGCATGCAGATGATATTGACACAATATTTAGATTTCTATCATTTTCCTGATCGATTTATACATATTAGTTGTCGAATTTCAGTTTACGGATTTAAAGATATGAATTTATCCATATTATTGAAAATGACAATAATAATGTAAAATTAAATAAATTTTTATTTGTTAACTATTATTATTACTTAATCATTAATATTTATGTTAATATAGGTTTTGAATTCAAAAAATAATAATATAATGTGACATCAAAATTTAGAGGATAATAAGATTGATACATACTATTATCAGTAACTTATCAGTGCAGTCTTGGAATCTATTGGAAAGGAACTCAAAAGATAAGCGTGCAGTGCGAGAATGAGGGCAAAGCGTGTGGAACTTGAGATTAATATATTAGTGACGATTAGAGATTAAACTGACAAATAATCTAAAAATTTGAAATATATAAAATAATTCAAAAAACAAATCTGAAAAATTCAGTTTTGCTCGTCAGATGCAACCGGGACTAGAGGTGCTCTGGAAGCGGGACTAGAAGCTCTTTTTCCACTAATATATTTGATGACTTTTCATTTGTATAAAATTATGTTGAAAGTCTAGATAAATCCACTTATGTATAAATGGAAGTCGACAGAGTATGAGTAAAACTCGATCTAGAGTGTATGTATAGCTTTGCTTAATTTGTCAGGCTTTTTGGGAATGGGTCATTATCAAATGCACTGTTACAAGGTAAATGAGACTCCATCGTACCTAATGTGTGCACGCCCGTCACGTACTATCAGGTGGCTCGTCAGGAGGGGCCACCTAGCGCTGTCGATCGAGTCTTCGGTTCCAAATTGCCCCCTCGGTCCTCACGTACATCTTCTTCCTAGTTGCTACTACTTCCTAGTAGTACGCTCCGCTCCTCCTGCATCCGGCACGCCATCGCCGCCTCTTCCGAGTCGTAGACCTGACTACTCGCCATTGTGTAGTCATGGGCGTGGCCGCACTTCCTCCGTTACTTCTCCCGTTCTCCGTGGCCATCGAGGGCGTGAAGCTTTGGATCCACACAGCCATATCTCGCCGCTGGCCGTGTTGTCGGGCCTCACGCAGACCATGCGGGTTCGGGGTGAGGGCGGGGTCAGATCATGTTCATGTGCGAATCTCTCTGAATCATCCAATGCAACTTAACCCATAGGAGTACATGGTGAGTGAAGCTAGTGGAGATCGTGCGGCTCATAGTGACTCGCCTAACATCAGACGTCTGAGATGCATACGATACTACATGTTTTGATTATTTCCCACCACTTTCCAACGGTTTGTGCTTATATTCAACATGGTATGACACCTTGAGGTGATGGATGAACTTGTGTACGTAGGTGAATGTGTACGTTTGAAGCAAGAGATTTTTAGGTCTGAAATATCTATTATATACTAAAAATAAAATGAGGTTGTTGAATAGAGCCACCACGATAAGCCACATAGGTAACAAATATATTATCCATTAATTCTAAATATAACGGCTGAGATTAAAATATAAAAGCGTTACGTACAACATTAATTGTACAAATACGTACATTCACCGTTAACATGTACGTGAAAAAAAAAAGTAAATAGATTAAAAGACACCCAACCGAATCCGACCGGCCGTAAAATGAGGTTGTTGAATAGAGCCACCACGTTAAGCCACGTAGGTAACAAATATATTATCCATTAATTCTAAATATAACGGCTGAGATTAAAATATAAAAGCGTTACGTACAACATTAATTGTACAAATAAGTACATTCACCGTTAACATGTACGTGAAAAAAAAAGTAAATAGATTAAAAGACACCCAACCGAATCCGACCGGCCGGCCGGCCGTACCGTTCCAAATAAGCTGGCCTAGCAGGCTAGCAGTTCTAATAGATCACGATCGGTTGTTTTAAAAAACTTATCACGATCAGCTAACATTGACAGATTTTAGTTTACGTGCATGGAGTCCCCATGAAAATAAACTTTATCTAAAAAAGTCAAAAAAAGTCCCCATGGAAAAAGCGGGTAGGGCATAGCAGATGTGGAGGACTACAGTAATCTCAATGGACCTACGGCCGTACGACCACATCCTCCGTGGTCTACGCCGAAAATGGCGCGCCACACGCACAAAGCAACCATTAAACCGGAGCGCCACATCTTCGTCTACCACTGTACATAGGAGACCTCACAGATGGAGATGGTGTTTTGGTCTCACGCTTGAATCCAGTACCAGCAGCAGCGACGGCGTATGAGCCTGCACAGGCAGGATGAAGAGGACGACGGCCTACAATACGGTCTAAAACGAGATACTTTCAACACCGTCAGAGGAAGATTAGGAGACATGTGAAAAACAGTCGATGTCGGTGCTGTTGTTGGGCGCATAGACGTCGTTGACGAGCAGTTGGATTTTGGGCTAGAATTTTTTTTGAAACGTGGGGCAAAAGCTTTGCCCCATATATTAAATAAGAAGAAGTTGCAAGAAAGCAATTTTGGGACTAGCCCGATATTACAAAGAAGGGACTACTCTCGTGGCATCAAGTTGCCCAAATGTTTGGCACCCGCTAGAACCCACAACCGGGCTTCACTTTTAATTCTATCAAACAACACAAAGGGCGGCGTAGACTTGTGTTGGAAAACCCTTGCATTCCTCTCATTCCAAACCTCCCAAGTAGTTAGGAGAGTAACCGAAGCGACCGCCTTCCGATAAGGGGAGACCTCCGCCATCTTCGACCACCACTCATTGAAGGAGAGGTTTATCCAAGTGTCCGGCGCAATGTTGTTGATCCCAAGCCAACCCTTGACCATTCCCCAAACCCTACGCGTAAGACGGCAATGGACAAAAAGATGTGCCACCGTCTCCGTTGTTTGCTTGCAAAAGGGGCATAAGCCACAATTCGGCCACCCCCTCCTAGCCAACTGGTCCGCCGTCCACACCCTATTTTGGTTGGCAAGCCAAGCAAAAAACTTTGTCTTTGGCGGCGCCCAAACCTTCCAAATTGTCTTCTCCAAGGATGAGACGATAGTGCCCATGAAAAGCAACTCATATGCGGTCTTTGTCGTGTACTCGCCATTCACCGTGAGCTTCCAACGAATCTCATCACAAATGTTGGGGTCAAGTTGTATATTGAGTAGTAGCGCCCAAAGGGCCATGAATTGGGAAAAAAGTGCAGCGGTGAAATCCTCATCAAGCCTCACTTTACTCACCCAACCCGCACCCACCAAGGCCTCACGGATGGTGCTCCCCTTCTTGCTTGAGGAAGCGAAGATGAGAGGGGCGATATCCTTTGGCTTCCTACCCTCCAACCATGGTGCATGCCAAAAGGATGCCTTTGCGCCATTTCCAATAGTGGCGGAGTAGAAAATGTCCATGTCTTCATTAGTGCACGGGTTACCGGTTCCCACCCAAATCTTGTTTGGGTCCTTCCATTCTAACCAAGGCCATCGCAACCGCAAGGCCGTAGCAAATTTGGCCGTGTGAAGGATGCCAAGCCCTCCATACTTCTTAGGCCGACAAACCAACTCCCAATTTACTTTGCATTTGGCGCCCGTGGTTGTATCTTTGGCCGACCATAAGAAAGCGCGTTGAATCTTGTTCAAAAAGGCCAACGTGCCCGGCGGGATGACAAGGGGAGTCAAATAGTAGATGGCTTGAGAGGCGATGACCGACTTGACAATAGTAGCCTGGCCGGCCGCGGCGATGTATTTCCCATTCCATGTGGGAAGCTTGTTTGCGCACTTGTCCTCAAGATATTGGAAATCGCTCCTACGAAGGCGCCAAACCGAGAGAGGTAGGCCAAGGTAGCGCATAGGAAAGGAAGCCCGCGTAGCCGGGATGCCCTCAAGCACCTCATCAAGATTTATTTGCCCACACCGAATAGGCACAACGGAACTCTTGTCGAAATTTGTGCAAAGACCGGTAACTTCCCCAAAAGCTTGTAGGATGGAAGCAAAGTTTCCCACATCTTCCTTGATGGGCGCCAAGAAAACCGCCGCATCATCCGCATAGAGTGAAGTCCGAAGAATAGTCCCCCTCCCCCTCAACTAATGGAGGAGCCCCTCGGAAGTTGCATTCTCCAAAATTTGTGTGAGAGGGTCGATGGCAATCACGAAGAGGAGCGGGGAGAGAGGATCCCCTTGTCGGAGCCCCCGGCCATGGATGATGGGAGGACCGGCAATACCAATGAGGAGCGCACGGGAGGTGGCGGTGGAGAACAAAGCGGCAAGCCAATTCCGGAAACGGCTAGGGAACCCACGACGCTAGAGGAGATCGAGAATATAGTCCCAACAGATGGAATCAAAGGCCTTCGTAATATCAAGCTTGAAGAGGAGGGCCGCAAGCTTGCTCTTGTGGACCTTTTGGCGAGGTTCTTGACATAGAGGAAGTTGTCATGGATGCTTCTCTTTTTGATGAAGGCGCTTTGCGCGTTGGAGACAAGGTCGTTCATGAGTGGCGCCAACCGGAGAGCAAGCATCTTGGAAATGATCTTGGCAATCGCATGAATGAGGCTAATAGGCCGGAAATCAGAGACCCCCTCGGCACCCTCTTTCTTTGGCAAGAGAGCAATGTTTGCGGAATTCAACCAATGGAAGCTTTCGGTGTGGAGGTTGCCAAAACGGTTGACAACACTCATGACGTCCTCCTTGATGATGCCCCAACAACTCTTGAAGAAAGCACCCGTGAAGCCATCGGGGCCGGGGGCCTTGTCACTTGGCATATTGTTTATCGCATTTTTGACCTCCTCCTCGGTGAAAGGTTCGCCAAGGCTCTCAAGATTAACCTCATCAAACTCAAACCCTTCCCAATTGAAATCTTGAGTACGAGGTTCCCCTCTACCCAAAACCGAGATGAAATGCTCATGGACAAGGCTTTGCTTTGCCGCGTGATCGGTGACCCACCCGTTGTTGTTGTTCTTGAGGCGATAGATGTGATTTTTTCTTCTCCTAGAGTTGACACGCATATGGATAAATTTAGTGTTTGCATCCCCTTCCTTGATGTTTGCGATGCGAGCACATTGTTTCTTTCTAGCCCTCTCCACAACCGCCAAGGCCACCACCTTTCTTTTCAACTTAGCATACAAATCCCTTTCATTGGCCGAAAGGGGCCTCCATTCTTGCGCCCTATCGAAATGCAAGATGACAAGGAGAGCGGCGTGCACCAACACCTTAGAGTTGGAGAAGAGGCGACGACTCCATTTGGTAAGCTTCAAACCCGTGGTGAGCAACTTGTGATAAAGAGCGTGGCAAGGCTCAACATGCGGAGGAGGTTCACTCCAAGCATTTTGCACGACGTCACGGAAGCCCGGAAGGCGGAGCCAAAAATTCTCAAACTTGAAGGTGCGAGGGCGGCGAGGACCCCGGTCATCGGCGAGCATAAGGGGGCAATAATCCGACAAGGAAGAGGATAGGGCGTGAAGGACGTGGGAGTCAAATTAGAGGTCCCAATCGGCATTGCAATAGAAAGCATCAAGCTTGCATAAGGTTGGTGAGGCTCGGCCATTGTTCCAAGTGTAGCGCCTATTTTGGAGGTGGATCTCTTTAAGTTCACAAGTTTGCAAAGCGGCACGAAAGCGGTTGATGCGCCCACGGTTGATGTTGCGGTTGTTTTTGTCGTGGGCCCTTCGAATTTGGTTGAAATCACCGAGTACCAACCAACGCACGCCACTAGAAGGCTTTAGACTCACAAGCTCGGCAAAAAAATCATCTTTCCGATTTGACGCCGTAGGACCATACACCGTGGTTAACACAAAGTGTTGATCATCGTCATCGGCGCCAATGATGTGCACCTTCGCGGAGAGGCTAAACTCGGTGATATGAATGTTGCTCATTTGGACAACCGAGTCATCCCACAAAAGCAAAATGCCCCCACGAGTGCCCACAGCCGGCCTCTCGGCATAACCACGGAGCCTATTCCCTCCAATATAACAAGCCTCAAAAGGAGAGACAGAGGCAAGCTTTGTTTCCTGCAAACAAACGATCTGGCAAGTGGAGGTTGCCACAGTCTCATGCACAGCATCCTGCCGATCGGTATCGTTCAAGCCCCTCACATTCCAGTCCAAAAAATTCAGAAGTTGTTCAATCATTGTAAACCAAAGCAACCCATATCGGACAAACAACACACAAAGGAAACAAACATGGCAGACCAGTAGACAAACACACAGGGCACACATGGCGACCCCACAGACACGAACAAACTCCCTCACAAACAGCCGAGCTGAAGACAAGTTTCTGGACCTGGGACTCCCAGAGAGCAGAGACAGCACGGCAGCAGCTAAAGAACAAAACAGCAGCCCAGCCCTGGTGCGCAGACCAGCAAGCAGAGGCACCCTTCGAGGCACAAACATGACAGACCCAGCAACACAAGGCAGTGGCGTGCACTAACATTGACAAACTACAGCAGCCCGACACTAAGAGGGATTTGATCAACATCTGATCAGCTGGCTGCAGCCACAGCACTCCTCCAGCGCGTCATGGTCAAGGCCAGCCGCTCCACCATGGCTCAGCAGCGCCTCATCAATCGCATCATTCTCCGGCGATCCCACCTTGAAGATAATGCGCAGCTTATCCATCGCACGGTCAGACACCTCCCCATGGAAGCAACGAGCAAAATCCTCCATGGCCTTCTCTGTGACATCTTCTCCATCTTGCACGATCCCGAGCCCCCTGCAAACGATGGCCTCCGCCGCCTTGGCCCCCGGCTTTGACTTGCGCTTCTCCTTGGCCCTAGCGCTTGCCCTTCGTAGCGAGGAGTCGACAGTGTGCACGATCTCGACCCTGGCCAGCGTCTTCCTACGGTTTGTCGGCCTGCACGGCGGCGGCGAGAAGGAGGCCCGCGGCGGCTGCACCGCTGAGAACAGCGAGGCCAGCGCCTCCGGCTCCTCCACCACCAGAGCCTCCTCCGACTCGCCAGCCTCCTCCGGCTCAGCATCCACGCTGGAAGCCTCCGAGATGTAGCCGTCCTGCTGCTGGAGCAGCGCAGCGGCATCCGAGGGCGAGGCAGGCTGCAGCACTGGGGATTGGTCGAAGCCTGGAGGACGCGGCGGGGTGCGCAGGAACGATGAAGGCGCGAAGAGCTCGAGCAGCGACCTTGACTCATGGCTGTGGACGGAGCGCTCCGAGAAGGTGATCCGCGGCGGCGCGGCAGGTTGGCTGTCAGCAGTGATGACGAGGAACTGCGGTGCTCCCGTCCACGGAGGTGACGGGCAGACCGCGGTCGGCGACACAGGGTCGGGGCTCGCAGGAGGCGTCTGGGCCGCCCTTGATCGACGGCGCAGCCCGGCAGGGGACGCCGAGCGCACCGAAGCTCTCCCACGCATGCCTGGCGCAGTCGCCGCACCCAGCTGAAGCGTGCCGCAGACGACGATGGAGGCGACATGCCTCCGCTGCTGGAGCGCTCCCTGTCGCGGCCTTGCTCCCGGTGGCGGCTGTCGTCGCGGACACGGCTTTGGGCCGTGTGCGACAGGCTGCGGCGGATCGCGGCACCCCACCCCCTGGAGGAGTCGCGGCCGCGCCTGTCACGGTCGTCATCATCATCCTCGCGGCGCCTGTTGCTGCTCTCTGGCCTGATGCGCTCCGCATGGCCCCTTGGCGTGCGCTCGCCGTCGATGTGGCCGAAACGCCAGGTGAACGTTGACGGAGCTGGAGGCGGGTCGTCGATGGGGCCGGTGTGGTCCTCGGCAATGTCGAGGTGGACGATGCACCGGCGCTGCAGGCCCCGACGCCCACGCTCACGCACTCCCGCCGGCGCGTTTGGGTCTGGCAAGGTCACCCAGCGCACGCGCGGCACCAGACTCAGCCGCGCCACCCACGCCCAGACGCAGAGGGACTTGGTGTAGGCCTTTGACTTGCAGGCCGCCTCCACATAGTCGAGGGAGCACTCACTGCCAATGGCTTGCTGCACAGCGACGTCGTCGCACCAGGCGTAGAGCGGCACGTTCTCCACACAGAGCCTCACATGGTACTTCAAGTCCACCTGCTCCGCATTGTCCGCCAAGCGCCAGCCCCGAGCTTGCACCCGCAGCGTGCCAAAGGGGAAGTCATGGCGCGAGACCAGGGCGTCGCGGTGATGCGGGTAGGTGAAGCGGACGAAGTACGGCTCCGGGTAGTGCTCCGTGACGGCCATGGCAAGGCAGAAGGCGGCCTTCTTGGCTCCGTGACCGAGCTGGCGGTCGTCCTCCCGAGTAAGAGATATCAACAAAGAATTCTTGGTAGCAATTCTGGCCTATTAGCGAATGGACGTACAGCTTGGAACCGCGAAGGCAATGTTATTTTATGGTTTACACTCTACATGATTAAGTAGTAATTAAATTCACATATTGTATATTGTTAGTTGCATGCTATGAACTAACATTCACATCATCAAAGCCTGTTTTGAGTCGCCGTTGTCGCGTTTTGATCAAGCCGTGAGCAAATTGAAAAGCGTCTGATTGAGAATTTGACTTACGTAGATTTGTAGCTTACATGCAATATTACAATCATGTGACATCGTCAATAGTAAGCTATTCTTTGCTAATTGTGCTAATTCTTCCAGGATGTATATCAGCAATATTGCAATTTGGCTAGGTTTACAACATCAGCAATAACAAATTGACATGTATCTAAATCGCGCGTTACATTTTAAAGAGGTCAAGCTTGGCGAACCTAGGAATTGTGACTATTTCAGAAAAATAAGGTACATGACTCATGCAAACATACCGTCCTAATTATTTATATGAATATGAATTAAGACATAAGCAATCTGAGAAGAGGTGCAACAACACTAGATTTTATTTCACCAGACGGTAATAATGTTTTCATTAGATGGAAGAAATAATTGATCATACAAAAAATGGGGACGTGGATTCCAAGCCACTCTAATAAGGAATTAGGCAATTAGCCACCGATTATTATTTAGTCTCTATTTTTGTGACAAATAAGTCATATTATGTTATTTAATTTATGTTCAAAGTTTTACTCAAACCTTGAGGGGGCCTTGCAATCCCGAATAAATGTAGTAGTAGCTTATAGAGGAGCAAATGTACCAACAAAAAGTTTGAGAAATGAAATAAATACAAATAAAATAAATCTATGTCTTAATTAAGGCCTTTAAGGAAACACTTTAACATTGGTGGGATGTGATTGGCTTCTCCATGTTTCTCTTGGCCGCATATTTCATCAGAATTGACTTGCTAAAATTAGAGACAGACTTATGCCTTACAAAAAAAATCTTAAATGTTCATACTCAAGCATAGACTATTAGCTAGACATCATGGAAGAAATAGGCACATCGACGAGTAAGGACGTGACAACAAAAAGGCCAAAACAAATAGACCAAGACAACAAATGAGGAGAAGGTCAGGTCATGTCAAATAGTGGGCAGAAGAGAATCCTAATGTTTTGTTTCCTTTGTCTTAAATTTATATCTATTTCTGCAGCTAAAATAGAAATATTAAAACAAAATAAGGATACACAATTTCTAAGCTTTCAAACTTTTTCGTTACATTGCATCTCTACCCACAATACTTACGAAATAATATCCCCTTCCTTCCTAAAATGCGAGACAATCTCGACCTTCCCCTGTCAAGTACTTCCAAGTTTCAAAGTATATTTACAATTTGTCTAAAAATTTAGTATATGAAAAGACACAATTTTACAAAAAATTATACAACTATAACATTTATATATTCTTGGTCCATAGAATTTGTTTTATATTAGTGGTCAAAATAATGCATCAAAGACAAATTTATAATAAAGTGTGCCTTGCAGTTTGGATGGAGGAAGTACTTTATTAAAGTTAATGAAACTCATTCCACACAAAATAAATTGGAGTTCATGAATTCAGTACGACATTATTTAGACCAAAAACAATTGAACAAAATATCTTTGTGGTGTTTTTCACAGCTCCACAGCCAATTGTATAAATAAACTGATCACCCGTTAAACAATGAATCTATGATGTCATGTTTTAGTAAAAATATTCATAATCATGTTTTATGTTTTCTTCGTAACATAATTATATATATTCATGTACACAATTAGATCTTTTAGGAGTATAATAAATAATTATTCTTATATGCTAAAGATGATGCCCTCGCATTTGCGAGGGCCCTGTGCTAGTTGTTAAAATATATAAAGATTTGTATCTCAGACATAGCTGTCAGAAGATCGGATCGAGTCGGCGGCGCACCGCCTCGGATGATTCGTCGGCGGTGCCGCGAACCAGCGGCGGCCGAGGGTGGCGTGTAGGCGGGGCCCAGATGGGTTTCGGTGGGCCGAAGTTTAATCTGCATCTTCACCAACGCCGGCGACGACACTCGACCTCCGGGCTTGGCACGCGACACGAGGACATGGTGGTGGCGGCTCCTCTTCCGTCGGAGGGATCGGCCTAGCTGGGTGTGTTGGATCTCAGATCCTACATCTAGCACCGGCGGCGAGTTGGGAGGCGCGGCTGCCGGTGAAAGCCAACATTTTGGCGGGCGATGGCGACGTCTTGACGTCGTTACCTTGTTGAAGGCATCGTCCTAGCAGTACACGTCTTCTCGCTTGCAATGCTCCAGGGGAAACCCTAAGATCTACGGATCGGACTATGGCGGCGCTGTGGTGTCGTGTTCCCTCTTGGGGGCATCGTTTGTGGAGTGGCGCCGGATGGATGATGGTGGATAGGTGGATCGAGCGGTGGATTGTGCCGGTGTAATTGCTACGGTTTGGAGGTGTTTGGCGGATCCGGGCGAAAGCTTGTCTCCGTTTGTCGGAGCCGGTGATGGCGATTCCTGGTGTGTCGTCTCCTTCCTGAAGGCATCATCGAGGTGAAGCATCCATGTCTCTCCGCAAGTTTGTACTATGCCGAAGGGACTCGTGGAAGGTGTTTCATCTACCACGTCGATGTCGGTGAGTCTCGGCGGCGTGGCGCTGCGGGGTCTCGACTTCGGGTTGATGGACTGGCGCTTGGTGGCGCTGTCTGGCATCATGGCGATGCCGACGGCAGACCGGTTTTGCAAGATCATGGTGTTGATCCTTTCTGAAGATGGGTTCGTGGAAGACGGCGGCAGCGACTAAATCGTACATGTCGGTGTGCGTTGAGTGTTTAGCTGAACTGGTATTCTAGTTTTAGATGATGTGCGTTGGTGTTAGTCACCCCCATCATAGTGGTAGCGACCCTTGTTGTCGAGAGGTTGATTTCAGTTTGTTTTCAACATTGTACTTTGTAAATCTGGTTGGATTTAATAAGTGCGAATGACTGTGTGCATCACTCGATGCAGAGGCCGGGGAATCGCACCCTCCTTTTCTAAAAAAAAAGAGCCGTCATAATTTTATTTAAAATTCTCTTATGATATCTACTTGTGTGGATGATGTTCTATCTCGCCACTTTAGGCCTAGGGTTTCCTATTTTTAATTAGGCGGTCAATGTTGGTTACGCATTCTAGGAAGACGCCTTAAGTGAGTGACCTAGTTAGGGCATCTCCAGTCGTCTCGCCCCCCAGAGTCCAAAACGCCGTGGTTTTAGGGCCGCCGCGGCGCCAAACGGCGCTAATCTTGGGGAGGGGGGGGGGGGGGGGGGGGGGGCGGTTTCCAGTCGTCCCCAGCCCAAGTTTCAGTCCATACAATTCAAAAATGGCGCAAACAGTGGCGATTTCATATTTGGCGCAAACTCGACGATTACAAAGTACGAATTTAAACTAAAAACTTAAACCATAACTAAAAACTTAAAACTGGGCGATCTAAACGGCTAGTTGAACAGGCCGAGCCTGGCCGCGATCGCCTGGCTGTAATCGCCGTCGCCGCCATCGTCGTCCAAGCCGTCGTCGTCAGCTGCTTGCTCGGGCGACTGGAGATGCCCTTATTGAAGAGGACGATGTGTATATCAATGTAAGCACGCAATGACTTGTTGTATGTGTGTCCAAAGAATGTAGCCATGAAGATTTCTTCCGGCAGATGCGATGTCCATAGAACGCGGCCACAGGGAACACGATGTGAGCGACCTGTAGGATAAAACTAGTTCATCGCCCAATGCCTCTATTTGGGAGACCAGCAAACATGCACGCACCTTATAATGATGTCGTGAATTGGACATACGTACTACCTGCGATTCCATGTGGCAACGGGGACACTAACCATCGGTTATTGCCTAACCATAACCATCCTCATACAATGAAAACTTTCCCATCACCTGCCACGGGGACAACTATTCTACCATCCCATCCCCATCGGGTTATCGGATAAACAGCGGATAACCATACTCAAAAAATCCAATGTAGATAACAACATTGTCTACAAAATTTGAACATCACCACCAGCACCTCAAATAAATAAATGACAGCAGGGCAAAAATGGCACACAGCCACAAATAATGTACAATAAAATGATCACACAACAAAAGATAATCTAGGTTCAAATGGCACACAGCCAAACCTAATATCGTGAGGTGGGGAGGATGCGAGGCGAGGCGAGGACGGCGTGCTGCACTGCTGCGTGCGGCGGCGGCTGGGGAGTGGTGGCCGAGTGGGGAGCGCAGGTTAGGGTTAGGGCGTGCGCGCTGCGGCGGCTGAGGAAGAGGGGAAATGCTAGGGATTCAACGTTTTGGGGGGCATATATACATGTGTGATGTGTCGCAGATCATACGTACATACCGAATGGTGAGGCGTGCGTGTGGGGGAGGGAGAGAGGCCAAATGGCGGAGGGTTTCTCCCAGATCCAGAGGGGTCAATAAATAGACAGGGGAAACACCCCGGTCAGTGCAGAATGGACAGGTGGTGGCTAAGTGGAGTGGTATGGGTAATGGTAGGACATTAAGTTACAGTGGTTGTGCCTAACTCCTTCTTGTATCCTGTCCTCACATGTCATATCGGGTACCAGGTATGTCGGGTATAGATATTGGTGTACCAAATCCCTCACTGCAATAACCGTTGGGGAGTGTTTTAGCACTGATAAGATCCCCACGGGTAGTAATATGCCACCAAAACCGTCCCCTAATAGGTGAATTAATCATCGCTTATCGGATAATGGACATGCACGCACGTTATAATGGGAGGAAGGAAATCTTCGTGTGCTGCTGAGGTGTTTGGTATAGCTGCGTCGTGTCGTGGATTCTCGGTTAAGCATTGAATTATGCTCAGTAGCCGAGGGAAATGCTGAATCGCTACCTTCCATAAAAATAACAGGTAAATTAGCGCGGCACGCGCCGCGCCCGTGTAGTAAAAAATTATAAATTTCGGTAATGTGTGAATATTGAAATAATATAGGCCTAGAAATGAGTAGATTTTAAAGTTTTTTTAAGTGTTCAAATATGTAAATTTGGAAGTCGATTATGTGGAAGAAGTAGCTACCATTTTTGTTTTGCAAGGGCATTTAATCGAAAGAATATTGTGCATGTAGCATTTTTAAATGTTTTGAAAATGTAGTTTTTTTATCATTTTGATATATTTTTCATATTTTTTGGATGGATAGATTTAAAGATATTGATTTTGTCTCGAACTATTGATCATATTTGAATCTTTGAAATATATTTGCATAATACCATAAGTAATTAGGTTTCTTTTTTGTGATCATTTTGATATATTGTTCATATTTTTTGGATGGATAGTTTAAAGATATTGATTTTCCATTTTTAATCATTTTCTGGAAAAAAATTCCTATTTGGAAAAAATCTCAGGCGGCTGACAGACGGGCCCCACCGTGGCGTCACGGTGACGTCACCGGCGGGCGGAGCGGCCGCGGCGGCGATGACGGCGCCGGCGGCGACGACGGCGCCGGCGGCGACGACGGCGCCGGCGGCGACGACGGCGCCGGCGGCGCATCCGCGCAGAGCCAGGACGCGCGGCCGGCCGCGCTCGACGCGCCTCGGTGCGGGCTACGCGGGAGGGGCGGCGCCGCCTCTTTTAGGTCGCCGGAGCGCCGGCGAGGGCGCGCAGATGCGGCGGTGGTGGCAGAGCGCGCCGGCGACGAACGGCGGCGATTGCGGCCGCCCCGGTACGCATCCACCGGCGCGGAGGTAGAGCGCGCGGCGGCGCACCTCTCCGTGCCCTCCGATTTGACGGGGAGGGCCTGTAGCAGCGGCGGCGTGCGGCGGCGGCGGAATCGCGGGAGAGAGAGGAAGGGGAGATTGATTCTGCGAGTGGTTTTACAAAAAAGTCTGTGAATTTCTTACGAATTTCAGTCAGGTCCCTCGGTGCGTTAGAAAGTGGACTGCGGGTTAGTGCGCAACTCTTGGAGGCGCTTTTCTGCAAAAACACCACGGTCACCGTTGGAACCGGAGGCGACCGGGTGGTGACCGGGCTACGTGTCGCCGTGTGATTGGCTAAAATTATCCGATGAACAGTACCGGGCGGGATCTGATCTGGGAATTTCAATCTGGGCCGTCCGTGGAACAGATCGGACGGCCGGTGAAAGCGAGGCGACGTGGATGGCCTAATTGGACAGCAAAACTTCCAACTTTCATATATAGTACTATGATGTCGTGAATTGGACATACATACTACCTGCGATTCCATGTGACACTAACCACCGGTTATAGCCTAACCATAACCATCACTGTATAATAAAAACTTTCTCATCCCGTCACCTGTCACGGGGGACAACTATTCTACCATCCCCATCCCCCATCAGGTTATCGGATAAACAACGGATAACCATACCCAAAATATCCAGTGTAGATAACAACACATTGTCTACAAAATTTGAACAGCACCACCCAGCACCTTAAGTAAATAAATGACAGCAGGGCAAAAATGGCACACAGCCACAAATAATGTAGAATAAAATGATCACACAATAAAAGATAATCTAGGTTCAAATGGGCACAGCCAAACATAATATCGTGAGAGGTGGGGAGGACGCGAGGCGAGGCGAGGACGGCGTGCTGCACTGCTGCGTGCGGCGGCAGCTGGGGAGTGGTGGCCGAGTGGGGAGCGCGGGTTAGGGTTAGGGCGTGCGCGCTGCGGCGGCTGGGGAAGAGGGGAAATGCTAGGGATTTAGAGTTTTTTGGGGGGCATATATACATGGGTGATGTGTCTAACTCCTTGTATCCTGGCCCCACATGTCATATTGGGTACCGGGTATGTCGGGTATAGATACTGGTGTACCAGATCCGTCACTGCAATAACCGCTGGGAGTGTTTTAGCACTGATAAGATCCCCACGGGTAGTAATATGCCACCAAAACCGTCCCTAATAGGTGAATTAATCATCGGTTATTAGATAATGGATATCCATTGCCAAATTGACCTGCGATGCATGATAACTGTAACCTTCTTAAGCTATCATCGGTTCAAAACTGCGCTACCCTTTCTGAATTGGAGATCGAGTATGCAAAGGTGAGCTTCGAGAAGTGACAGGTCGAGAACCAGTCAGTGGCCTGTTGGCAAGGGGCGCGGTGGCGTATCCCAGACTCCACGGTTCGACTCCCGACGGGGGTGAATTTGTGGAGTTTCTCATCCGGTGGGCTCTATCTTAATTAAGATGAGCCGGCGGAGCAGGTCTTGAGATTGACGAAATTACCACAGGCGTCTCGCTATCGACGGGAACGTCAACTCCCCTGAACAATATTCGTGCAGTGTAGTATTAGTCCAGACTCCTGTATGTCAATGTCAAACTGTCTCTGGCTGCGCTGCATTTAATTCACGTCTGCGCTCCCAGAGTTGCACGCCGCCTAGGTATTCCGTTGTGCGGTCTCCCTGGCATCCTCTGCCGGACCGTCGTGTACATCCAGTGTGCCGTTGGATGGGCTGATTGAGGTGGACGGCCCGAGCAGCATCCGCGTAGGCTCCTAAACCGCAGGGCCTCTCCCAGCCGCACACGTAAACGGCCCTGCGTACGTCAAACAAACGAAGAAGCCCATCTCCTCCCTTATAAACACGACGCCAAGCTAAAGTCGCCGTCGAGATCGCTATATATCATCCATCCATCTCTTTGCTGTGCATTTGTTCGTACGTTCCGGCAGCACATTCATAGCTAGATAGCACAAACAACACTCTCTTTTCGAAGTCCTATGTGCAACGCACATTAGACCGATGATGCGGTCGAGTTCTGTCGCACCGGTGGTGCTTTCGGTGGTGATCATGACTCTCGTCGTTTCAGTGAGCTCGGCGCGGGTGCTAGAAGGCGGCGGATGTGGGGCCAGGGAGGTCGTCTTTGGCGGGCTCGCCGTCCAGCTTCCCCGACACTGTCATCCGCGACGGCTACTAAGAGGAGGGGGAGGGCCGTCGTGCGGGACACATAGCCCAAACGTTGGGTGCCGCTGACTCGTCGAGGGGCACCTGTTATCCACCGGCACATATTCGACCGTTAGTTCGTCCGTGCCCTGATATTTGAGCTCTCGATGAAAGATTTAAGATTTTGTTTCGAATCATACCTGTTTTATTAGGGGCACAAATCTCAGGCTACGAATCAACGGTGAAAAGTGCTCCGGTCCGGGTTCCAGTAGAGTTTCTGTGTTGTAGAATGGCCGGTGGTGTGTTTTGCCATAGAGTTGTAGGCCCGTGTTAGCACATCTATGTACTCTAACATGTCCTTAGTTTTAGCTTGCGCTTTGAAGATAATCAGAATGGTTTGAATGAACGATGGAGCCGCATGTTTGCTCCATTCTCTTGATAGGTTTCCTTTTCATAGCTGGTGCTCCCTCTGCAGTTTGTAAAAAGAAAACATTTGTTAGCTAAGATTTAACCCAAAAAACGCCTATCGAAGGTGATTGAAAGATAAGAATCAAAAGTAAACTAGTCTCCTTTAGTTTTGCTGTGGACGCTAAATGACTTATAGTACAGCATACTGTGATCAAAGCCGTGCGCCCGTGCCATTCCAGCTTATGATACTTTTTTTTTGTTGAGATTTCCAGCTTATGATACTTACTTTCCGTGGAAGATTTATGCATGGAAGACGTACGTACGGTGACTCGGACTGGAATTCGCCTGCGGGGACACCCAACAAACCAAGTTTCCAAGTTGCTGAGGAACATCGTGCACCTTAATTAATAAGGTTTAACATAAAAAAGACTTGACCAACGACATTCTGTTAGTTTTTGAGAGTCAAAGCTAGAGAATAAGCTGAGAAAGATGTACGTGCGTGCGTGATGCACCCGTTATCCCCGGCCGGGAATTCCCGTGAATCCGTTGCTTCATTGGTTTCGTCTTCCTCAGTTCGTTGAAGTCAAAGAGATAGCACCACTGGTAGAGAAATAGCTAATGGTCCCGGGCCGGGAGGGCTATTTGTCCCGGGTACGCTCCCGAGACAACGTGCTCGGGACAAATAGCCACCCCTATTTGTCTCGGGCACGCCACGACCCGGGACCATTTGGGGGGGGGGGGGGGGGGGGGCACGTGGCCAAAGCAGCTAGCATATGGCTGGCACTCATTTGTCCCGGTTCGTAATACGAACCGGGACAGTATATATGTTTTTTTTTGTTTTCTTTTTTTGTTTCCTGTTTTGTTTTTTGTTTCCTGTTTTCTATTTTACTGATTCTTTTGTGTTTCTGTTTTTGATATTTATGTTTCATTTCAAACAAGATCGAGTTGCATATTATACGCTACTATATAATATATATCATGAATACACCATTTTTTCCTCGGGATGGTCATGAATACTAGTAATACACGAGTTCTCCGAAACAAATATTTACAACAAATATTTACAACCGGAAGATCATGTCTAAATATTTACAACCAGAGATCATTACATGACAGAAGAGGCATTAGACCCTATTTTTTCCTCGGGATGGTCTTTTTCGGCTGGATCATACTGCATTCTGCGCCTGGCTTTAAGACATAGTCAAGCAGAAACCCCGCAATTTCCTCCGCAACTGGTAGTAGGCGGTCTTTTGCATCAAGCCTATTCCGGATCGTCTCAAACTAAAAAGCAGAGATCAACACCAATATATCAATCATCATGAAAATAATTCAATTTGAAAAGTGAACAAGTTTGAATATATTGTTTACATACGCGATTCCAGTCTGCCCCCTCATTGATGTGAATTCGAATGAACTCGCAGACATAGAATCCACACAAATTGGTGCCCTGTTGCTGCTTCGCGCACTTTATGAGAGAATAAGATAAGAATCCAATCAAATAATAATCAAAAATATTGAAAAAATGGTATTGTGAGACTAAAATTAAAGATATGCATACGTGCACCTAGCTAGTACGGCTTACCTCTCTCCATTTAAAAGTGAGCTTCCGGGCTATACCGACGTCCTTGTGGAAAGAGGTGAACTTGTCCCAAACCCTGGAGTTTACGGTATAGAAAAATTAGTAAAGAAGTTTACTAATTACGTTATATTATTAGAAAAGACCAGGTCGATTGTGATAATGAACGAAATTACCTCTGGAGCATCTGTTTCGTGCCGTCGAACTTTTCTACAGGTTTCGATAATGGGTCCAAGACACCAACGATTGCCTTTTCAACATCAATCTCAAATAATACCCAGTGAAATCTACGCATGTTTATATTTGTTAATAAATCATCAATTACATACACTTAACATCGAGTATGTATAAGAAAGTAAACAACTCACTCGAAGTTGAACGGGAAAAGTATGGTGTTTTTGTAATGTTGCGCCATCAAGTAAGTTAGCAAAAGCTCCTCCGTATTCTCTGGGTTATTTACCAAACCATGATGATGAACTCGATTAGGGTCAATGAATCCAATCTTGTGATTCAGTCCCAACTTTCGAGATTGTATAATTTTCAGCCTGCATAATAGAGTACAAAAGGAATATAGTGAAGAGGATAATTACAAGCAATGAAAAATAAGTTGAGCTAGAGAATTAATGACATATATACATAATTTAATTACTTACAGGCAAAAGGCACTGATGATAGATTTGTCGAGCGCGTCAAAATTGAATAACTGCCATAATTCGCAATACTCAATTTGAAACTCATCATCACCTGGGCCATAATGATCCTTTGGAATTTTCCCATAGATCCAGTCTCCGTCTTGACTTCTCGTGATACGCATGTACCATGCATTTAGTTGGTGCAATCTAGCTGGTAGAGTGCGCACCTTAGCAGGCTCGACAAGATCTTGTCCTCTAACATATGTCCGCGCCACCTCATGTATCTGGACACTCTGGCCAGATTGTAATGCGCGAAGCTCTGAAAGAGTTATACCCATTTCTCTAGCTTGCTGCGAAAGTACTTCGTCGACCGGGTCCCGGTTGTAAGGCGCCAATATGAGCGGGGGGGCCGATTGTCCCGCCTACATTCCGAGCTGTGGAACATCTCTCTTCTGGGTGGCAGCAAGTTTATGTTCTTCCCGCACTCTCCTAGATGTACGCACCAGAACGCGTGTGTAGTCATCGTCCATATTTAGTTCATATTGCGATGGATGCGTAAGAAATTCTATGGCCCACCGTATCGCCTCCGAAGAATATACCGGATAAGGCAAAGTCACCTTTTTTGCCTTCTTTCTCTGGGCATCCTGGATCTCGTTTACCCATATATCGATATCTTCGCGAGAGTTCACTATGCGAGACTTCCCCGTTTCGCTTTTCTGAGTACTAGTCGACGTAGCGGTGGACTTCCGCTTCTTTTGCGGAGGCGACGGAGTCCGTTGACGCGGTGGCGGAGTACGTTGACGTGGCGGCGGAGTCCGCTCACGCGGCGGCGGAGATCGAGATGGACTAGCGCCGTGGTTGTCGTTGCCGGGGGTGTCTGGACTAGCGCCTTGGTTGTCGTTGTTGTCGTTCTCTGGACTGGCATGTGGACTAGGAGAGCGATTTTGCTGCATGTATGGGAACACGATGTATTCCTTTTTCCATAAGCAGGTACTCTTGCAGGCAAATCTCAACTCAACCTCGTCTTCACCCGTAGGGAAGTCCAGCTTAATTCCCTCATATGTCTTCATAACCTCATCAACCCCGACAACAGCATAGCCATCTGGAATAGGGCGGCAATGGTAAGTTCCATTTGGTATAGGCGGTAGGGCAAAGCCGTTCGCCACCTTCACGGTTATGTTCAATCATGGCACATGTAGGTCGCAAAGTTCCTTCTCCACGATAATATCCACGGGGTGACGAGGACCCGTCATATCATTGTGGCGATCGAGGTCCGTCGAAGCAACGCTGCTTCTCCGCATTGATTTTGGATCAGGAGAAGGATCTTCGGGCGTCTCAGATTCGCAGGGCATCCGTCGACTCTGCTTCTCTGCCTTCAGCGCTGCTATCTCCTTCTCATGCTCTAGTAGTTTATTTTCCATCCTCTGGACCCGGTCGGCATGCTCTTTCTTCTTTCTCGCTCGGCTTCTGTAAGTGCCAGCATCTTTGGGAAACCCAAGTATCCACGGAACGGAGCCGACGGTTCCTCGTGTTCGTCCACTGTGTTCAGGATTCCCAAGGGCTCGCGATAGCTCGTCCTTCTCTCTGTTAGGGTGGAACGTGCCTTCCGTGACCTCCTTCCATACCTTTCTGAGTGCTGCAATAGGGTCTGCTCCGTGCTCCTTGGTAAAAAGACAGTCACCTGTTACAGGGTCTAACTTTCCACCATGCCCATAGAACCAAGCCTTAATCCGTTCTGGCCAGTCAAATGTCTCGATCTCTATACCTTTAGCCAATAACTCATCCTCCATTTTCGTCCACTTAGGCATGGCCGTCAGGTAGCCACCTGACCCCATGTTATGGTGATATATCTTTTTTTCTGCATTTTTCTTATTTCTCTCTGTGATTTTCTTAGCGGCTTCCGATTGCTTGTACGCCTTAAATGCGGGCCACTCATCTTTTATCTTTTCATAGACTCCGACAAATTCTGGAGTCGTACCTTCAGTTACGAACTTGTTTAGCCTTTTCTTCCAGCCGCGGAACAGTTCAGCCATCTCCATATAAGTCCAGGCCTTGCATCGATTCTCTATAACCGGGTTCTCTACATCCTCCTCTTCCGGTAAAGTGAAATTCTGCATGAGCTCGTCCCAAAGGAGTTCTTTGTCTTCATCCGGGACATAAATAACCCCCTCTTTTGGCACCTTTGTCTTATACCATTCTTGAGCCCTGATGGAGATTCTGTCCCGAACGATGACTCCGCACTGAGCTACAAATTTCCTGGCGTGGTTAGCGGGCGCAATCGGTTTGCCTTTTTCATTGATTTCGTCGATGTGGTACTTCTGTTTCCCTTGCAGCTTCTTGGTCCCGGTTCGTGGCCCGCCTCGTTTCACGGATGCTTTTTTGCTTGGTCCCGGTTCGTGGCCCGCCGACGGCTAAACACAAGAAAAAGGGATAGTTAATATATGTATACACACAAATCTATTCAACAGAGACAAACACCTGAGGGCATATATCTACCTCGGCGGACGACTTTCCAACAGTAGAGTCGTCATGTGTTCTCCGCAGAGCTGAACTGTTGGAGACGTCTATTTCGTCCGAAGGCCCCTCCAATTCATCACCGGACTCGTTCAGGAACTGTCCGGTGAAATCGTCTAAGTGTTCCTCTTCTTGTTCAAGGTAAGTACCATCACTTTCGCGGATGATGCCGAACATGTCCTCTTCTTGTTCAAGGTTTCTACCGGTGTCCATAGTTTCTGCAAGGGATTTCAATTGTACAAACACATTAAGAGATTTCAATTTTACAAACACATTTCAATCGTATCGAGTATTTCAATATCTCTTTTACATTTCTCTTTTGTAGTCTCTCGAACTTTAGTAGTGCTCCGAGAGGGCGGCGGCGGCTCCGAGAGGGCGGCGGCTCTGAGTATCTGCATTGCAACATGTAAAAACTTTAACAAACACAAATTAAATACACAAACTAAACATCAATTACACAAACTAAACAACATGTATTCGGTATATTCTTCGGAGGCGGCCGGAAGACCTAGCTAGGGTTTTCGGTGGCGGCCGGAAGACCTTCTTCTAGGAGACACGCGCGGTGGCGGCGGAGTGCGGCACGGCGCGAGAGAGAGAGAGATGGAGGAGAAAAGGACTCACCGTGCGTGTGGGGCTCGGCAATGGCTCGGCGGAGCTCCGGGATCTGGCGAGGAAGAAGACGCGCGCGGAAGAGGAGGAGCATGCGGCGTCGGGGACGGAGACGAGGAAGGAGAGGAGGATGACGCCGGAGGTGCAGTGCGCAAAGCGGCGTCGGGGACGGCAGCGGCGAGCTCCGGCGACGAAAAATTTCGGCAGCCTGACACAAATTTTCTTCTAAATTAGATGCATACTACACATGTATAAAATTACATACTACAAATACTACAATATACATTTAGGCAAAAAAAAGAAAAATTACATACTACAAATACTACAATATTTAACTAACACAATACTACAAATACTAAAAAAAATTACATACTAATAATACTACAATATTTAACTAACACAATATACATTTAGGCAAAAAAAAAAGAAAATTAAACACTGACGTCATCAGACGTCAGCAATGGAGGCATGCGCGAGGGGCACGGCGCGGCCGTGGCTAAGTGCGGGCACGCGACAGCATCGGCGCGGGCACGGCTGCGGCAGCGGTGCGGGCGGCGGCGGCCGTGCAAGGGAGGCGCGGGATGGCGGCGGCGGCCGTGCAAGGGAGGCGCAGGATGGCGGCGGCGGCCGTGCGCGGGATGGCGGCGGCGGCCGTGCAAGGTATGCGCGGGCCGAGTCGAGGAGGCGCGTCGGAGTCACTTGCAGGTCGCCGGAGTCGAGGAGGCTCGTCGGAGTCGAGAAGGAGGCCGGAGTCGAGGATGGCGGCGGCGGCGAATCGACGGAAAAATTGGGCAGCCTGACGGCGTACTCTCGATTTGGCTCCGGGTTGAGCCACCACCCGTGGCTAAGTGTTGAATATATAGGCACCCCCTTTTGTCCCGGTTGGTGGCTAGAACCGGGACAAAAGGGGGGTCTTTTGTCCCGGGCTGAGCCACCACCCGGGACAGATGAGAATTTTCGGCCGCTCGGCTTCGCGCCTTTGCACCCCCCTTTTGTCCCGGTTGGTGGCTGGAACCGGGGCAGAAGGGGAATTTTTAGCGCCAAAAGTTAAATAATTTTCATTTTGCATTTAGAAAATGGTTTGAATCTGTTTTAAATAACTTTTGCATATTTTGGATTTTGAAAAAACTTTCAGTATGAAAAGTGTTTGAATTTGAATAACTAATACAAAACCATTTTCTGTTTTTGGATAATAATTATTTTAACTATTTTGAAAACCATTTGAATATGAATTTGAATAACTTTTGCATACTTTGGAATTTAAAAAAACTTTCAATGTGAAAAGTGTTTGTATTTGAATAACTAATACCAAACCATTTTATGTTTTCTATAATAATTATTTTAACTATTTTGAAAACCATTTGAATATGAATTTGAATAACTTTTGCATACTTTGGAATTTAAAAACACTTTCAATATGAAAAGTGTTTGTATTTGAATAACTAATACAAAACCATTTTCTGTTTTCTATAATAGTTATTTTAACTATTTTGAAAACCATTTGAATATGAATTTGAATAACTTTTGCATACTTTGGAATTTAAAAAAACTTTCAATATGAAAGGTGTCTGTATTTGAATAACTAATACAAAACCATTTTCTGTTTTCTATAATAATTATTTTAACTATTTTGAAAATGGTTTGAATATGACTTTTGAGGGCTTGTGAGCTGTTGGATCAAAACTATAACTTCTAAACCGGGACTAAAGAAGCACACGGATCCTGTGTTTGCTCCAAGAACTTGTGAGCCGTTAGATCAAAGGTGTGTTTCTTTTCAGGGCTTGTGAGCTGTTGGATCAAAACTATAACTTCCAAACCGGGACTAAAGAAGCACACGGATCGTGTGTTTGTTTCAAGCACTTGTGAGCCGTTAGATCAGAGGTGTGTTTCCTCTGAGGGCTTGTGAGTTGTTCGATCTGCACTGTCAGAACCACATCGTGAGCCACATGACCCTATTTATAGCCCCCTCTCGGACATGGTCGGCACTAAGTGTGTCCTTCTTCTAAGTGTCTCCTTCTTCTAGTGTCTCCAAATACTTCAATTCATCGACCGAATACAAATCATTCGGATTCCCTGCATACGCCCCACGGTGCATTTGATATGCGGGCACTAAGGAGCCACCGTGGGGCTGTATGCACGTGAAACCGTGTGTTTTGTTCTATCTCCCAAATACTTCAGTTCGTCGGCCGAATACAAATCATTCGGATTCCCTGCATACGCCCCACGGTGCATTTGATATGCAGGCACTCAGGAGCCACCGTGGGGCTGTATGCAGGAGAAACCGTGTGTTTTGTTCTATCAACGCCGGCGGATCCATTTGATATGCAGGTAAAAATGGAGCATCTTCTTCATATAAAAAGTTTAATATATTAATTATTACACATCGCACCAACATCTCCATCACACAACGCCGCGCGTTCTTCTGGGTCGGAACCATGGAGCATCTTCTTCAATCAATTTGATGATTGGGTCAATGTTCACTACGAAGGGCGGAATTTCATCAAAATTATTATAATCATCTGACATGTCTGTCTTGTCCTCCACTCCTACGATGTTTCTTTTTCCTGAAAGAACTATGTGACGCCTCGGCTCCTCCACTCCCGCGGTGTTTCTTTTTTTGGGTCTGCTAGACATGTCCTTCACATAGAAAACCTGAGCCACATCATTGGCTAGCACGAATGGTTCGTCTCCGTACGCAAGATTGTTTAGATCCACTGTTGTCATTCCGTACATCTTGTCTACCTCAACCCCGCCTTTCAGATTGACCCATTTGCACCGAAACAAAGGGATCTTAAAAGAAGGTCCATAATCAAGTTCCCATATCTCCTCTATGCAACCATAATATGTGTTCTTCTGCCCATTATTGTTTGTTGCATCAATGCGAACACCACTGTTTTGGTTGGTGCTCTTTTTATCTTGGACACTCGTGTAAAATGTATTCCCATTTATCTCGTACCCTTGGAAAGTACATATAGTTGTAGATGGTGCCCTGGCCAACAAGTGTAACTGTTCATCAACCTTGTCTTTATTTTGGAGATGTGCTCGCAACCAAACGCCGAAAGTCGCCATGTGTGTACGTACAATCCAGTTGTCAGACTTCCCCGCGTGTAGGGAGCGTACAAGATTCTTGTGTTCATCGATATACGGGGCCACCAAGGTAGAACTTTGTAGAACTGTATAGTGTGCTTCAGTGAAAGAATGTCCATCCATAAATTTTTTTGTTTTCTTTCCTAGTGTGCCTTTTCCACTAAGTCTCCCCTCATGTCGTGATTGTGGAACACCAATCGGCTTAAGGTCATGAATAAAGTCAACACAGAACTCAATGACCTCCTCGTTACCGTAGCCGTTGGAGATGCTTCCTTCTGGCCTAGCACGGTTATGAACATATTTCTTTAAGACTGCCATGAACCTCTCAAATGGGAACATATTGTGCAGAAATACAGGACCGAGAACTTGAATCTCTTCGACTAGGTGAACCAGGAGATGCGTCATAACATCGAAGAAGGATGGAGGGAACACCAACTCAAAACTGACAAGACACTGGACCACATCATTTTGCAACCCTGGTAGAATCGCCGGATCGATTACCTTCTGAGATATTGCATTGAGGAATGCACAAAGCTTCACAATGGGTACTCGAACATTTTCCGGTAGTAGCCCCCTCAGTGCAATCGGAAGCAATTGCGTCATAATCACGTGGCAATCATGAGACTTTAGGTTTTGAAATTTTTGGAGTCTCACATTTACTATCCTCTTTATATTCGACGAGAAGCCAGCCGTGACCTTGATACTGCTCAGGCATTCAAAGAATATTACTTTCTCTTGTTTGGTAAGAGCGTAGGACCTTCGTAGTGTTCGGGACTTAGGCCGTCTCGTTCTTTCACATTTTTCTGGTCCTCCCGTGCTTCCTCTGTATCTTTTTTCTTCCCGTACACGCCCAAGTAGCCTAGCAGGTTCACGCAAACATTCTTCGTCACGTGCATCACGTCGATAGCAGATCGAACCTCTAGGACCTTCCAATATGGTAGCTCCCAAAATATAGATTTTTTCTTCCACATGGGTGCGTGCCCGTTAGCGTCTTTCGGAACCTGTTGTCCTCCAGGACCCTTTCCAAAGATTACTTTTAGATCCTTGACCATATCAAATATTTCTTCACCAGTACGGTTGACAGGCCTCCTACTGTGATCAGCCTCACCTTTAAAATGCTTGCCTTTCTTCCTTGCGGTATGCCTGATCGGAAGAAATCGACGATGCCCCAGATACACACACTTCTTACATTTATCCAAATATAAACATTCAGTCTCACCCAAACAGTGTGTGCATGCATTGTACCCCTTGGTCGACTGCCCTGAGAGGTTAGCAAGAGCAGGCCAATCGTTAATTGTTACAAAAAGCAAAGCTCGTAGGTCAAATTCCTCCTGTTTGTGCTCATCCCACACCCGTACACCTTCTTCCCGCCACAACTGTAAAAGTTCTTCAACTAATGACCTGAGGTACACATCAAGGTCGTCGCCAGGTTGCTTCGGGCCTTGGATGAGCAATGGCATCATAATGAACTTTCGCTTCATGCACAACCAAGGAGGAAGGTTATAAATACATAGAGTCACAGGCCAAGTGCTATGACTGCTGCTCTGCTCCCCAAAAGGATTGAAGCCGTCTGTACTTAGACCAAACCTTAAGTTCCTTGCGTCATCTGCAAATTCCGGGAACTCTCTCTCAATTTTTCTCCACTGCGACCCATCAGCGGGGTGTCTGCACATCGCGTCTTTCTTACGGTCCTCTTTGTGCCATCGCAACAACTTGGCATGCTCTTTGTTCGCGAACAGGCGTTTCAACCGTGGTATTATAGGAGCATACCACATCACCTTGGCAGGAACCCTCTTCCGGGGACGCTCACCCTCAACTTCACCAGGGTCATCTCGTCTGATCTTATACCGCAATGCAGTGCATACCGGACATGCATCCAAATTCTCGTACTCACCGCGGTAGAGGATGCAGTCATTAGGGCAGGCACGTATCTTCTGCACGTCAAATCCTAGAGGGCACACAACCTTCTTTGCTTCGTACGTGCTGCCGGGCAACTCGTTGACCTTTGGAAGCATCTTCCTAATTATCTGCATCAACTTTCCAAATCCCTTGTTAGTCACACCACACTCTGCCTTCCACTGCAGTAATTCCAGTGTGGTACCCAGCTTTTTCTGACCATCTTCGCAATTTGGATACAACAATTTCTTGTGATCCTCTAACATTTGGTCGAACTTCAACCTCTCCTTTTCAGTTCCGCACTCTCTCTTTGCATCAGCAATGGCCCGACCAAGATCGTCAGCGGGCTCATCTGGTGCCTCTTCATCTTCAGCTTCCCCCGTTGAAGTATCTCCGTACTCCGGAAACATAGGATAGTTGTCATCATCTTCCTATTCATTGTCTTCCATCATAACCCCTTTTTCTCCGTGCTTCGTCCAACAATTATAGCTGGGCATGAAACCGTGCCGAATAAGATGACTTTGAAGGGTTCTCGCGTTTGGGTGATCTGTCTTATTCTGACAGTTAACACATGGACAACACATGAAACCATTGGTACTGTGGGCATTGGCTTTCTCGAGAAATTTTCTCAAACCCGTCATGTACTCGGCAGTGCGTCGGTCACCATACATCCATTCTCGGTCCATCTGCATTATATAATTAACTATATCAATAACCATTAAAGAACATCGAGAAATAACCACTGAACATGCACGGTATCAATTAATGACAAATGAAATGAGAGAAAAATTAACCTCGATCGAAAAGAAGGATAAACTTTAAGTGTAAATCAAATCATTTTGTGAACTCTCTCGGGCATTTCATCGAACACCTTGCATGCATACGTAAAAAAAAAAATTAGCACACACCCCCTCCTACCATTTCATAAAAAAATGCCTCCAATGGTTTTGGAAGAGGGGGGGCTGCTGAGTATATATAGGCATGGGCCATTTGTCCCGGTTCCAATCACAAACCGGGACAAAAAGGCTGGTGCCTTGAGGCACGCCCCATTTGTCCCGGTTTGTGATTGGAACTGGGACAAATGGCCTGCTTCACATGCGCCAGAGCTCTGCAGGCCCCCATCCGTCCCGGTTTGTAATACGACCGGGACAGATGGGCTATTTCATTCTGGTCCTTTGGCCTGTTCTCTACTAGTGCACCGAAACGACATACTTGATATACTCCCTCCGTCCCGGTTTATAAGTCCTTTACGTATTCCTAAGTCGTGAATTTAACTAATATAACATAAATTTTAAAAATATAAAAATTATACCATTAGAAAATTTAAAGTCTAAATTTTCTAATGATATATTTTTTATAATATATATATCATATTGTGTTGCTTAAATCTACGATCTAGGGATACGTAGAGGACTTATAAACCGGAACGGAGAGAGTATCTTTTTTCATTTCTCGGGGGAATGTAATTATAGGTGAAAATTACAGTTTTAGGTAGTTGCAGATTTTATCGATTCTTAAATTTACAAACAACGTCGCTTCCTCATCTAAAAAAAGTCCTCCATAGAAAGGTTTGCGAGGAAATAACACTGAAAATGGGTGGGATGGGTTGAGGGCAGTAATTTTTACCAATAGTAGATCATGTAGGCGCGCGTTGCCGCGCCCGTCCATTAGGTAAATAGATTCTAAGGTAAATAGATTCTAAGGAATAAATGAATATATATTTGGATTTAACATTTACCAAAGTGTTGAAACACGTGAAGATTCCATTAGGTAAATAGATTCTAAGGTAAATAGATTCCAAGGAATAAATGAATATATATTTTGATTTAACATTTACCAAAGTGTTGAAACACGTGAAGATTGCGCATGTGAGCTGCAATTTATAGTTTGCTAAACCATATCCAGTAAAAGTAGAGGTGATAGCAATTGGATTTGCCCACCGACTCAACTTGAAAATGTAATCATCAGTTACAATGTACTGGCGAGATGTGTTATAAGGATTAGCAATTTAACTTAAGTGCTAGAAGGACCAATTGATGGTCAGGCAAGTCACTATACGTACATGACATCATTAACTTGTCACAACTTTGCTAAAAGAAAAAGAGTTATCCTCCTCCTCGCGTCGCTCCTCCAGGCGACGGGGAGGAGAAACCCTACCCCGCCCGCCGCCAGCCCCACCCCTCCGCCCCCCTTCCCTCGCCGTCCCCGGAGGCGGCCGCCGGACAAAGGCCGTGCGTCGCCGGTGAAAAGGGACGGCGGGGATCTTCCGCCCTGCGACCCCCCGTGCTGCAGCTTGGAGGTGGCTTCGGCGCCTGCGGCCCGCACTCCCCTGTCCTCTCCTCATGTCCTCCGCTCCCATCCTCGTCCCGGTGCGCCCCGTCCTCCCCGTCGTCGTCCCCGGTGCGCTCCGCCCCTCCGGTGTCCGGGCCCGATCTGGGCCCCGGATGGGCCAGCACGGGCCGCGGCCCCATCCTCGTCGAGCAGCTCGTCCGGCTCCCTGCTGCTGCCGCCAGGGCGCCCCGCGCCGGCGCTGCTGTGCTCCGCCTGGAGCCGCTGCTCCTCTCTGGTGCGTGTTGATGGGAAGACGGCGCCCGGAAGTTTTCCCTGGTGGCTTCCGGTTCAGGTTTGGCTCGGTGGTGCGTCTTGATGCCAGCTCCCGGGGAAACCCGTGCTCATGCTCTGTGCGTAAGAAGACCACGACGCCGCCTTCGGGTGTTGCTAACCTCGTTGGAGGCGTGGTATTGGAGCTGTTGCATTGCTCGCAACCCGATGTGCAGGAGGTTCGAGCGAAAGCTCTGCGACGACCGTGCATGTGGGCGTGGTTACCCTTGTTGAAGGCGTTGCAAGGATCCCTGCTCTTCGCCTTTGGACCTGATTGGCGTGTTGTGCTTGCTGCTCTTGGGATTATCCGGTAGCGAGGCTTTGGCCTCCCAGTGCTGCCATTTGGTGCTCTTGACGTGCTTGTTGGCTGTGCAAGCTTGGCAAATACCCGATGGGGATGGTTGCGGCATTGTCGCGAGCTTCGTGTTGTTGGTGTGGTCTCGGTTGATCGGCCCCCTTCGGCGGCGAGGTCGCCTCCCCACGTGGCGCTGGTGCTAGGCCAGAGTGCTTGGGGCTGCTCCTTTGGCTGAGGTCGGGGTCAAGGTTCGTGGCACTGGTGCTAGGCCAGTCTCACTCGTTGGTCCCCGTTCGCTCCTGTTTCGCCAGCGTGTGGGGCAGTCGCCATGCAAGTAGGTGGTGGTGCTGCGGTCTGCAATGTCTCGGGACTGTGATGCCCTTCGACGGCGTCGGACGCACTCCTCAACGCACTGTCCTGCCCGTCTCCCTGGTGGTGATCGTCACGCGAGCACGCCTGTTGTTAGTGCTTCTCAAGTGTGCCTGTATCCCCCCCCCCCCCTTCCCCCGCCCCCTTGTGTGTGTTGGTGTGCGTTGTTTTCGTTTTTATTTCCCCCTTTGTGCATCCCTGTAATTCTTATTCACTTGAACCCATTAAACAGAAAATGAATACAATTCAGGTGGAGGGTCTTCTCCCTCCCCCGGTGACCATTAAAAAAAAAACTATACTTACATCATAAGTTCTTGCAGTAATAGATCCTTAGAGCCGTGATGAATTTTAGCTGGGAAAGCCAATAATGAAAGCCATAGGAAACTTGTATTAGCGAAAATATAATCTCTTGGAACATTGCGTATGCACCGCACAATGAGATAGAACGTCAAAAGAACGAAAGTATATAGTTAGATCATCGTAGGCCAACAAGTGGTCTAACCAGTAAACCCCGAACCAAGACCCTCGCCGGTTCGATCACCGGTCCGGTTTTTTAAACTATGCCAACAACCAATTAAATCTAATCCAAGATATAGACAAGAAAAAAAAGGAGACTGCATAGCTGTCCGAAGGGCACCTCCAGAACTTCTTCATAAATGATATTTTTCAGCAAGGCTGAACCTTAGAAATTGTGTGCACTAATCTGGAGGAACCATTACAACAAATAAATGGGAATTTCTAAAACAAAGGACGAAAAAACAACAAAATACAAGATAGTCTGGTAGTTACATATCCCTCTAGGTGATAGACGCTATGAACATAAGATCAGACTATTAATATTTAGAGTAAAACGCTTGGGCGGTAAAAAAAAATGATAATAATTGGTCACAAAGTTATGAGTTAGAGCTCCGTTAGTCGTTCCGACAGTTTGACCGTTAAGTCTGACGTTTTTTACAAATAAACCCTTAAAAATTTATTTCTTCTCTAATTTTAAGGTCCTTTAAAAAAACTTTTTGCCTTCTTTAGTTTTTGGCTGAGCCACAACGGCGAGGCCATCGGTATCGGGCCCAACGGGAGGCGGTCTGTGCGACTGAACAATGCCCGGCGCAGTTCGTGGAGGCCACTGTGGACGCGCCGCATGCAGTTGTCTCTCACGCTCGAGCCAGCCGTGGCCGCACCGTTTCTACTCCTCCTTCTGCTCGTCGCGTCCGGAGGAGGCGTAGTCGGCGGCAACAACGGGGCAGCGCTCCCCAACTCGAGCTCCACGGCATCCAAGACAGGGGTGGCGGGCACACGTCCCACGGACGGCTGCGAGAGTGTCGCGGCGCTCGTCGCCAGGACGGCGAACGCGGGCAAGAGCTTCTTGGAGTACGTCGTCGCCGGCACCGGTGGCGGCCTCACCGTCTTCTGTCCCGACGACCTCACCGCGATGTTTACTACGCTGTTTACGTGGAAAATCGGAGCCAGACCTCGTGAATGCCTTCGTGTACACGCCGTTCCCTCGCGGGCGGGACCTTCGGCCACCATGGCAGCGAGCGCTGCTCCTTGCTCGCACCTCCGTGCACCCGCACACCTTGAATCTACACTGCTGCTTTGCTGCTCACGCACGCCATGGCCGTGAGCCACACACTCATGCACGCCAGGCTACACAGCTTATATAGTTATATGCACTCCGCCGGCAAGAACAAGGACGGAAGAGCTGTTACGCCGAGCATTCCCTAGCTGATAGAGGCCGGGGAGAGTATGTTACGAATAACCACGACATGTGTATGCGAGTTGTATACGGGAAGGAGTCCGTATAGTGTAGGAACTAGGAGTCCTAATCCTAGTAGGTTTCCTAATCCTAGTAGGTTAGCTATGATCAATCCGCTATATATACACATGTGGAGCACCCTGTAATAGACCGTGAGATAAGAAGCAATAAAGAAAACAAAGAGTAAGGCTAAAATTGTTTATTCCGTTGTGTGTGTACGATAAGTAGTACTAGTTTGATCAAAGCAAGCAATCGATCAGCTAGCAGTGCATCTCGCCGGAAGGATTCGATCAGCTGGGAGCTATCATCTTATACGAGCGTCTCTCGCCGAAAGTTCGCCGTCACGGTCGTCGGAAAGCACTCGACGACAGGGACAAAAGCCAACAGATACGGCACGGGGGACGAGCCAGAGCGACGTCAGGCGTCGAGCGAGCTAGCGTGCGGGCAAGCACGGGCGAGCCCCTGTGCAGGCGCGAGCGAGCTGACGCTCGGGCCCGCGTGCAGGCGCGAGCGAGCTGACGCGCGGGCGGGCAAGCGCAGGCGAGCGAGCGAGCGGGCGCGCGGGCGAGCCTATGGGTAGGCAGCGAGCATGGGTAAGTGGAGGTATTGTTGGAGTTGGAGGAATGGTGGAGCTGGAGCGATAGGGGTCGTCGTCGTCTCCGCGGCGGCCGTGGGGCTCGTGCTGCGGCGGCGGCCTGAGGACGACGCGGACGCAGCACGCTGCTGGTTCTTGGCTTCCGTGGCCGCGGGCGTCGACGGGGCGGACGACGATGATGAGCTTCCCGACGGCGTGAGCGGGCGGGACGGTCGCAACGGATGCCGTGGCTGGGCATTGACGGGTGTTAGGTGTTTGATGAAATGTCTGTTTAAAGGGACAGATAGATGCAAAGAAACAAAAATACAGGGGGGCTTTTGCATAAAACTTGACTGCCACGTCAGCGACTTAACGCCCGTACTGCCGGAATGACTAACGGAGATCTAACTCACAACTTTCTGACCAATTATTAGCACTTTTCCAGTTCGTAACCAATGCGCTCATCCGTGGCAACTTCGTGACCCCCCAAACGTTTTACTCTAATATTTAGCACCCCATGTCATCACAACGATCTCTTAACACCAATCTCCACTCTACAGAAAACATTAAACATAAGATTGATGCGTTCTTCACAGTGAGGGTCTTCATTTCTTCCACATTGAGAATTTCAGAAGAACCAGAGTATAATTTGGATCATTAGAGAACGAGCAGAGCTTGAAAGAGAAAAGCAAATCCAAAAATAACTATACGTCGAATCTCGAATTGCTTGACCGCAACACTAACTGAAGCACTCGCCCCGCTGGATCCCCAGTCCCCTTGCTCGATGCGTTCTTCTGACATAAAGTTAAACTTTTTTGTCCATAATGTAAGTAACACCATTATTCAAGGGGCTGTCTAATTCACATCCAGCTGTTTTTCATTTCGGTCACAGTCACATTTCCGTTCACTAGTGGTCTGCCGCGTGTATGTATTGTATCGTAGAAACATACCCAAAACTCCCTCGCACGTATGTTCTCATTCGGATTTTCTGAGCTTCTGTCCTACTGAAATGGATATGGGTCTAACTCTAGTTTGTCCCGACCCACAAAAAGCCCAGAACAATGGGCTTTCTTTCTCTACGTATTTCATGTCCAAATCAAAGACAACGGGTGTCCAAAAACATGACAGAAACGCGTCGAAGTACAAAAAACAAGACCTTGGCCCAGTGGCCCTCCCCAGCAGCCTCCACCACTCCACCACTTCAGGTTACTGCCTGAAGCGAGAATCCTCCTTAGCAAACTGCTTACATACCAATAGAGAAAGAATGGTGGCAACGAGATTGTGCTGACACAAGTAGTTCTGGTAGTGGTAATAAGAAGTGCAAAAGGGTATAGACAATAGACACCCAAACGTGAAGCAAAAGGGTTACATAGTTTCGATCCACATATAGCTAGATTCAAGTCTGAAAAGAATTTCCCATGTCCAGAACTGCAATCAAAGGGGTTACACACACTAGATTTCCTAGTTCAAACACACAAGTAGATTCCTGACCTTACACATACTAGAGGACACAAAAGAAAATTTCAAAAACTCATTTTAATCCATATGAAACATCACAAGAAAAGAGCCTGACATTTAGACCGAGCTCCTCAATGAACTTCTCCCAACCTGACAAGAACCTGATTCTAATGTCAGCTGACGTGGTGTACTCTGCTTCCTGATAATTGTCGTAATCACCCATCAGAAAAATTGCCTAGTCCTCCCTATAAATATTCAGTGAAGTAACGATCCTCTTGGGAATGCGCTGAAATACATATTAAAATTCATACAATCAGAAGAAAAAATAAAAAGAGAACAGAAGTGCACAATAACATATATAGATCATAAATCTGTGTGGAGAAGGTTGAAAATAGAAATGTACCATGACATTATTCAAGTTGTCTCATTCAATTAGTTTGTGCACCCATGCCGAGACCTCGCACCAGCACACGGTTGTTCATTGTGGTTGTTTGTGCAACAGTGAGCTCGAGTCCGTTTGTGAAAAGAACAACAAATGCTTCATCTTCAAACACATGAGCTTCTGTGTGATCTTCGCAGCACCTTCTGCCTTGAAATGCAAATATTGTGGGGGTGGTTCAGCTCCAACCTTACCCCTATGACCAGTCTTCATATCCTAATTCCTTATGAAGTTCTGATAACCAGGCCCAAAAATATGAGTATTGTACAACCCTTTCTTCAGATGAAAACACATACTCTTCTTGGTCAGGATCTAGTGCGACAAACAGCTTGTCAACCATGCCGTGTTAGCTGCTGCCTTGCAAAACATGGACAAATTGACACAGAAAAAAGGACATGCTATGACACTGATGTGCACGATATAGACACCACACCGCTCCGCCACTCCGACAAACACTCCAAAAAGAAGAACATCAAGCCAACCACTAAGACACCTTATATCTCCCAAGCTCCAAGACACCCTATTCATATCACATAAACAAAAAGGTCCTAGTAAAATACCACTAAGAAAATTCAGTTGTAATTATATTTTGCATATTAAGCTATTATTTATCAATGTCTATCTATTTGTTATGAAACAAAGAGAAAAGGACCCTACAATAACAAAGAGAAATGAAAGAAACATAATCCTCCTCCTTTTCCCGAGCTTGAAACTGGTTGTCCAACTAAGTATGTATTGAGTAAAAAATAGGGCGGGCGGAGTTACCCACAAAAAACCTCCCTCAAAAGAGAAACTAAAGACAAATTAAAATCCTAAGAAAAAATACAAATGAAAGACAAATCAAAATCCAACACTCAAAAAGAAAGACAAAGAGAAAGATGAAAACCCCCTTTCCGAGACAAAAGAAAGACAAAACAAAATCCAGCACTCGAAGACGAAAGACAAAGAGAAAGATGAAAAAAACTTTCCGAGACAGAACGGAAGACAATTAGAAACCCAACACTCGAAGAAGAAATACATAGAGAAAGATGAAAACCCCCCTTTCCGAGACAAATGAAAGACAAATATACTGCAACACTCGAAGAAGAAAGGCAGAGAGAAAGATTAAAAAACCTTTCCAAGACAAGAGAAAGACAAAACAAAAAGCAACACTCAAAGAAGAAAGACAAAGAGAAAGATGAAAATCACCCTTTTCGAGACAAAAGATCAAAATACAAGACTCGAAGAAGAAAGACAAAGAGAAATGTGAACCCCCAACCCCTCCCCCCTTTCAGAGACAAAAGAAAGACCAATGAAAATACAAGACTCGAAGAAGAAAGACAGGGAATGATGAAAACACTACAAACTAAAAATAAAGAGAAGTCAGATACAAACTAGCAAGACGAGAGACATAGACATTCAAATAGTCAAAACAATTCAAAATGAAAAGCACATGAACTAGCAATAAAAGAGGCAAAGAAAAGAGAATGACGGAAGGGAGAGACATACAAGACAGACGGTAAATTTAACAAGTACCAAATAAGAACAAGATAAACACTACAAAGAGAAAAATAATAAGAATATAAAGACAACCAAAAACTCAATGAAAAAAGACTGACTGAAATACCAAAGATTGAGCTTAACTAGTAGCAAAAACAAAGCTCTACATAATAATAAAAAAAGCTAGCAAAAACGTTACAAAAGCACAACTAGCATAAATGTATTGTAGCAGCCGGAGCCGTGTGAAAACAACTATATATAGACAGAGACTATCATCCTATCAGAACTCTTAAAAAATTATATTGTTCAGAAATTGAACAAAAGAGAGGGTAGGAACTCCCTTAGCTTCTTATACTCCAAGGTGTGATTGCGAAACACAGCTCCAAGGTGTGACTTGATCTAATCCTGACTCGCGCCGACACTGATCCTACTGATCCAATTCTCCAATTCATAAATACACAAATCCAATTCTCCACCTCAACTTCAATACATAAAACATGAATGAGTTCATAGGGTAGATAAACAACACATACAACAAAAATTCATAGCACATAAGAAACTGATGTACAGAGCACATAAGGTAACATATGAAAACACACACCACTGAATACCATGTCCCCAATCAACACACACATCAGCAAACCTTTACGGAAAGACTGCACAAAAATCCCAGCCACACATATCAGCAAGCAAAGATGCGCCTCAATCGGGATGGTGGGGTTACTGAACCTACCGAGCACTTAACCTGCATCTACCACACATGGGACGCAAGCAAAACCAAAAAAATAGACAAAATTGTGGTATGAACTCGAACAAGCAAAACAACACACCATCACGCCTCCGCCTCTGGGACCTCCTGCTCGCATCCAACTAAACACAAACAACGAATCGTACGAACGCAAATCTAGGTGAAGAAAACTGTACACACTCCTGCCCCCACATTAAAATCGAGGAGATACGCGTGAAGACAAGGGGAAGGGGGAGCACGCAAGGGCATACCTCCGTTGCCGGTGAACTCGTTTGCCGCCACCATCTTCGATTCTCGTCATGGGGTGAAGGCGTGAAGCTGGATGGAGACAAGCAGCGAACCCACTCCTATGTTCTTCCGCCATCGCTTTCTATCTTTTGTCTGCACAACGCCTCCCTTCCCTTCAACTTCAGCCCCAACGGCCCAACCACATACATGCTTTGAAGTAATAAAGAGATAAACAAAAAGATGGGCTCAGAGCCTCAGATCAGAAACACCTAATATGGGCTCAGATTGGGCTTCGGGCCCCTGGACAACCCGAAAACCCCAAGACAAAATCAGTCAGCGCGGGGACGGCTCACATCGAGAAAAGACCGTGCGGGAAATCGAGAAAAGACCAAACGAATCTCAAAGTAACACCAAACGGGCAGAAAAACGTGCATGAACGAATTAGAAAACAGCCAGCTGCTGTTTAGCAGAATCCTTATTCAAAGGACGGGACTAATTGGCAGGCGCATGCTGGTTAGTTTATGTGTACGCAAAGAGAAATGCCCCTTTTGCATCCATGCACAAACAGACAAACAAGCTGATGTCATCCCGCATTAAATGTGAAAATCCAAAATTCAAAAAGTTTCGTAGAACAAACCGTTTATCCGATTGAGAATCCGTTTTCACCGTTAGACTAGTCACGACGAGATCTTCAAAACTAGATCTCATGTTGATATGTTCCGACAACTTTTTTTTTTCGCACAGAAGTTACCACTCTGTAACATATAAGTTATCCAGTCTTGCATACGTAAGTTACCCACCATATTAGCGATTAGTTTTTGGGTCGAAATAGAACCATTTTTCTTGTTCTTTTAGATCTTTACGAGCTTTTAAGTTACCACATTATTTTGAGATGGTAAATTTTTCATGCATGCATAGTTATTAGGATGATAAATGTCAATTTCATAGTGAAACTACACATAAAAAGATGAACATTGTGTTCGTAACTATTATTTAGAGGACATGGTAATTATATCAATTTCGGGTAACTATAACAATATTGTGGTGGATAACTACACATGAAAACACATGAGATAACTTTATCAGTACTGGGTTATAACTATTATCGAGAGTATGGTAAATATAACGATTTTGCGGTGGATAACTACACATAAAAACACATAGGTAACTTTATTACTAATGGGGGTAACTTTATCAGTATTTGGGTGATAAGTATTGCCGAGAGAGTATGATAACTACATGTGTAACTTTATTAATATCGGCGGTAACTTTATCAGTATTAGGCGGGTAACTACATCAGTACGGGGTGGGTAATATTATCAGTACTAGATTGGTAACTTTATTAGTAATAGGTGGGTAATTATTACCAATAGAGTCTTTTTTATGGTGTAATTGTTATTATAAAAATAGAGAATTATTATTCTAATACTTATGAAGTTGAATGAGTGTTTTAGTGTATAGTTATCAACTTATGCATGATACATTTACCATCCTAACGTGATATTCACTTATGAATAACTAGGTGTGGTGACTTCAAAAATCAAAAAAATCAAAAAGAACAATAAAAATGGTTCTATTTCAACCCAAAAACTAATCGTTAATATGGTCGGTAACTTACATAGTACAATCTGGATAACTTATATGCTACGGGGTGGGTAACTTTTGGGTCCGAAAAAAATGTTATCGGAATATGTCAATATGGGATCTAGTTTCGAAGATCTCGTCGCGACTAACTCAGCGGTGAAAACGGATTCTAAATCGGATAAACGGTTTGGCCTACAAATCATTTTGAATTTTCGAATTTGCATTTACTGCGGGATGACATCAGCAATTTTGATATTTAGTGCATGCATGCAAAAGAATCTCATTTCTTTCTCACCAGCCTGCGTGCGGCTATGCCAAATATAAGGCGCCTGCTAATTAGATTAAATTGGGTATATAATTTTGAGTGAATGACAATGTCGTATCAGCGTAACTGGTTGGGGTAACTTTTGTTTACATGGGATGGGACATTCCGAGCGATCAACATTCAGCAATCATCTGGAACCAAGCGAACTCGAGATCACAGTGTGCAGCAGAACATGTTACACACATGGAGGACGATGAAGTTGGAGGCAGCGGGCATGGGCCACCAGGCACGGATGAGCTAAAAGGCCCCCTACCTGAATTTAGGGTTGTACTACCTTATACATGGGACAAGAGATGAGAGCTCCCATATCCACTACTGAAACAAATTTAGATGTTCAACACTTGCTTGTGGAGGTAGAAATTCAGAAACTTTAACATGGCCTGCATTGCAACAACTGATATAGACATCAGTTGCGGTTAACAATTTACCTTTAACTCTTTAAGAGCATTTATGCACTAAAATGTGGTCAACCAGTGGCATCACGCAATGCTCCTGATGGAGCTTACACATTTCCCTTTTCTTAGTACCTAACGCGACCAAAACATTTTTATTTCACATGTTGTGTCGTCCGGGTGGAAAATAAATTGTCGGGGGTATTAAGAGTACCATTCTTTGTTTGATCATTTGGATGGTGGGACAATGTAAACAACATTAAGAAAATGCAACTAACAAATTCAGATTGCTCTTACCTATCAACATAACCACATAGGATTATGGTGACATGCTCTTCTATGGAGTAGCAGCTTAGAAAAATACACATCTGAGTTCATCCGTGTGCTCCAGTCGCTGACTCTCTTCGTGGATTCGTCTTCTGAACATGCATGCACATTCCCCTAATGCAAAATGGCAGAAATTACATGCCATACTCATACCATAGGACTCTCTTCTATAAAGCGACTATTAATGCAGAAGCTTATAATGGACAGCCCCATGAAAAATTCCTAAGCTGTGTTATACCCAAACCAGGAAATTGCTGAATTTAAGAACACATATATCTATTGAAAAAACACAAGTTGTCAGGGAAATGCACCTTCTACATTATTAGCTGGAGTTGTATCATGAAACAATGAGACACATGAGTTGATTCCACGAGTAAGATCCCAGATGACAAATGCAAAAGATTAGTAGTACATCCCAAAACAATAGGCATTCCCCAAAGCTATTATTTTTTCATACCGACGGATATAATTAGCATATAATGAGGAAATTAAAACAATGGAAAATGGACTACTAAATATAAGTGCAGCAATCTGTAACAGTGTAAGCAGGACATATAATATGAGGGGAATAGCTGAGGTATTCTAAGAACTCGCCTGGCCTGAAGCCATTGCAAATACTGAAGTAAGGAATTGTGCAGGGAAAATGCGCTGGTGCTCTCGGGTGCATGTGCCCGGGTGGAAAAACTATTTTCCCAATGTAAAAAATGTATGTAAAAAATACGTGCACGTAGATCTCGCATGTACCAGGTATGTGTCGCAAGTTTTGCGGAAAAATGATTTTTCAGTTCGCCCGTGTAAAAAAGACAAAAATACGTCACATATATACTGCTATATACTGCTATGTAGTACATTAATTTTCTCTTTTTTACCGACACAAAATAAATAATATTTTCGGCACGAAATTCATGCACGGGGTACATATTTTGCAAGTCATGTACATGAAATTTGTGTTTCACGTTTTTGAACATGCTTTTGACTTTTATTTTGCATTTCAAAAAAACGGGAGCACATGTACCCGGGTTCATCCTATCCACTCTCATTGTGCAGCCAATAAAATCCGACCAAATCCGAAGCCAATAAAATTCGATCAAACTTGAAGAACTCGAGAACCAGGATGAACAGAACCTGCAGAAGGGCCATGTGGGAGGTGAGGAGGGCGACCCTTCGGTGGCGATCGTGTTTGAAGGGCGCATCGCACATCTGGATCGCTGAATTAATGGATAAGTCAGCAAGGGACGCCGTCAGGTGAGCCTTCTGATAGTTTTTAGTCGACCTGTATATGTCTGATAGTCTAATGTAAAATTACAGTTTTCTCGGTGGTTTTAGTTTCAGTGCCGTGGTATCAGAGCCCTAACGCGCCGTCGCGAGTCTCGTCCGCGTCGTCGCTGCTAGCTCTTATCCGCGCAGCCGCGAGTTCCTTCCGCGCAGCAGCGAGTTCCTTCCGTGCAGCCGCGATGTCTTCTTCGATGCAGCTTTCCCTCTCCGCCGGCGTCACGACCTCCTCCGCTTCCTCTTCCATACCAGCCGGCGTGCTCACCACTATGCCTACCACCGCACCAACCACCTACACCAACACCATCACGGTGCGGTTGGATCGCTCAAACTATCTGCTATGGCGGACGCAAGTCATCCCCAACATCGCCGGTGCTGGATGGTACGGCTTCCTCGACGGAAGTTGCGCCGCGCCGGTTCAGACCATCACCACCGGCGAAGGAGCTGCCGCTGTCACGCAGCCCAAACCCTGCGTATGCCCTATGGTGGTTCACGGACCAGCGCGTCCTCAGCATCCTCGTCGGCTCCATGTCTGAGGAGCTCCTCGGCCAGATGGTTGGGCGGAACACCTCCGCCGCCGTATGGGAGTGTCTCACCGCCATGTTTTCCGCCCAGAACCGTGCGGGCGTCCGACAGCTCCGTCGACGACGAAGAAGCATGACCAATCTGCTGTCGAGTACTTCCAGAAGATGAAGGGGTACGCCGACGCCCTCAGCCATGGTCGGCAGCGCCCTCTCCGACGACGAGCTGGTTGATTTCATCGTCGTCGGTCTTGGATCGCAGTTCGAGTCTCTTCAGTCCTCGCTGACTGTTCTCAACAACACCGGCCAGACCATCTCTCTCTCTGATTTCTACTCCATGCTCCTCTCATGTGAGTCTATTCGAGAGCAGAACACCCAGGTCGGTGAGTACTCCACCTCGGCAAACACCGCAGCTCGGCAAGGAGGTCTTCCTGGACAGGGGCACAGGGCGGAGGTCGGCCGTTCGACAACTACTACAACAACGGTTCGCCCTGGCGGCATCCCGGCCGGAGGACAAGGTGGTGGACGCGGAAATCAAGGTGGTGGCTATCAAGGTGGCGGCAACAACCGCGGCGGTCGCAATGGTGGAGGCGGCGGCAATGGCAGGGGTGGCGGTCACGGCCGCTCCCGTCCACGCTGCCAACTGTGCAAGAACTGGGGGCATGAGGCCCCTGCGTGTCGGCGTTTCAATAAGGGAAATCAAAACACTGATCAGCGCTCCGGCAATTCTGCCACCACCTCCTACAACCAAGAGCAACAACCTTGGTTCATTGACACAGGCGCCACCTCGACCATCTCACCAATGACATGACACGGCTGAACGTCCAGGAACGCTACCACGGCAAGGATTAAGTCCAGGTCGCCAATGGAACAGGTTTGTCTATTGCGCATGTTGGTAATTCTTATATAGCCGGTCCTTCGAAATGTTCTCTTTCACTAAAAAAATATCCTTCACGTTCCTGCGATTAGCAAAAATTTGCTTTCCGTCTATCGTCTTGTTTCCGATAATGATATCTTTATTGAGTTTCATAAACATTTTTTCTGTGTCAAGGACAAGGTTACGAGGAACATCCTTCTTCGCGGTAGGAGTCGTGGTGGTCTCTATCCACTTCCGTTTGGTCGAGCTCCCTCCCATGGGCGGCATGCGTCTTCCAGCATCAAGCTTTCAACTTCCCAATGGCATCAACGTCATGGTCATCCTTCGAATAATATAGTTCATGGTATTGTAAAATCTAGCAATTTACCATGTCTACCGGACCATGAGTCTTTCGTGTGTGATGCTTGTCAACGTGCTAAGAGTCATCAATTACCATATAGTTATTCCTCTCGTGTTTCTCAGACCACCCCCCCCCCCCCCCCCCCCCCCCCTTGAACTTATTCACACTGATGTATGGGGTCCTGCTTTACCATCATCCGGAGGTTTTAAATACTATGTTAGTTTCATCGATGACTATAGTCGCCATTGCTGGATATATTTGCTTAAGCATAAATCTGACGTTGAAGGCATTTTTTATCTCTTTCAGGCTCATGTTGAGTGTCTCCTTAACACAAAAATCCATGCTGTTCAATCTGATTGGGGCGGTGAGTATCATCGCCTCCATGCTTATTTTCAGTGCACGGGCATCCCTCACCGCGTCTCTTGCCCGCACACGTCGCAACAAAACGGTGTTGCCGAACGTAAGCATCGACATCTTGTCGAAACTGGGTTAGCACTCCTTGCCCACTCTTCTCTCCCACTTCGGTTTTGGGATGAAGCGTTCCTTGCAGCATGCTATCTCATCAATCGCATGCCCTCGTCTACCCTACACAACACCTCACCTATTTTTCGTCTCCTCAACAAGGAGCCCGACTATGCTTTCTTGCGTATTTTTGGTTGTGCGTGCTGGCCGAGCCTCCGGAAATACAACTCTCGTAGACTCGAGTTTCGATCCAAAATGTGTGTGTTCCTCGGACATAGTCTCATGCACAAAGGTTACAAATGTCTCGACCGGAGCAGCGGTCGCATTTATATCTCTCGTGATGTGATATTCGACGAGAAAGTTTTTCCGTTTGCCACTCCCGGTGCTATCATTGATGTGTCCAAATTACATTCGGTTTCTTTTCCATTGCATGAACCAGCTGTTCAGAATTCTAACATGCGTAATTATGACATTTCCTTGTTGCCGATTGACCCGCCTGGTATTTCTTCTAGTGTTTCTGTGCAGGACCAGCCCGCTGTGATCATCGCTCCGTCTGCACTGGGTCCGATCGACGTGCATGGCTCCCCTGGCCTGCATGTCTTGCAGTCCGCATCGGGAGAGCCAGCTGCTACTCCTGCTCGCGAGGACGCTACTACTACCGCTCGACGTGACGAGCCGTCTCCTCCGAGCCCATCCTCCTCTCCGTCTACAAGTGATGGGCCGAGGTTGTCTTCCGCTGGGCTGTCGCGATCCGGTTCCCCAGCGCGCATGTCTGACTCTGATGATGGGCTGGAATCTCCAAGTGTTGCTGGGCCATCGCACTCCAGCTCTCCTGCCTCTGATATTCCTGATGTTGCTGTTGCACCGTCTGAGCCGTCGTCTTCTGCTGATCCCACGCAACACGTTATGGTCACTCGGCGTCGTGATGGAATCCACAAGCCATGGGTTCCCAAGGATGGTACTGTTCGCTACAACCCATATAGACGCGGTGCGTTTCTTGCTGTTCCATCATCGCATCGTACTGCATTGTCCGAGCCTGCCTGGAGGAGTGCCATGGAAGAAGAATTTGATGCTCTTATGCGGAATCACACCTGGTCGCTGGTTCCTCGTCCCCCCGGCACAAATGTTGTTGGCAGCAAGTGGATTTTAAAACAAAAATTCGTCCGGATGGTTCCGTGGATAAACACAAGGCTCGCTTGGTTGCTCGTGGTTTCACTCAGCAGCATGGTATTGATTATCATGAAACGTTCAGTCCAGTGGTGAAGCCAGTTACACTTTGCCTTGTCCTCTCCCTTGCTGTCTCCCGGGGATGGTCTCTTCAGCAAATTGATGTCAGTAATGCCTTCCTTCATGGTTTTCTTGAGGAAGATGTCTATATGCAGCAGCCACCTGGTTTTGAAGACCCTCGTCATCCGCACTATGTTTGCAAACTTCAATGGGCTTTGTATGGTCTCAAGCAGTCCCCGCGCACATGGTATGCTCGTCTCAGTGACACATTGCATCAGCTTGGTTTTGTTTCTAGTAAAGCGGATACTTCGTTGTTCATATTTGATCGTCAGGGTGTCACCATCTATATGCTAGTATATGTTGATGACATTGTTATTGTTGGTTCATCTGCTGCTACCATTGAGCGTTTGGTCCAGACTTTGTCTACCACTTTTCCCATCAAGGACCTTGGACGTCTTGAGTATTTTCTGGGTATTGAGGCTACATATAAGTCACACGGTCTGGTTCTTACTCAACACAAGTATGCTTTGGATCTACTCCATCGGGTTAACATGGAGAATTCTCCAGCTGTCACCACCCACATGTCATCTACCGACAAGCTTTCCCGCAATCTCGGTGTTCCTCTTAGTACTGACTGTTAGAGTTGTATTAGTCTAGCATATACGTATCCCAATCGTGTATGTACTCTGATGATCTGATCAATATACATATGTGGAAGCGTGGAGGCTTTGACCCCACGGAAACACCCAAACCCTGATTTGAAACTTGGTATCAGAGCCACCCCAATCAGACTGAACTGCCTTTATTTTGGTATCAGAGCCAGGTTACGACGCCGCGAGTTGTCTTCCGCGCCGCCGCAAAACTCTCACGCTGCTGCGAGCCTCCTTCCGCCCCGCGTGATGATGTCTTCAGCTCTTCAAGTCGCGTACATGGCCGGAGCTCTTGTCTCCACTTCGGCCTCCTCCGCCCCGTTGGATTTGCTCCGACGATTCCGATCCGGTTAGACCACGGCAACTTCATGTGCTGTGGAAGGGCCTCCTCCTGCCCAATTTCTCCGGCACCGGCCTTCATGGCCACCTCAATGGTACCGCTGCGGCGCTCCGCGCAGATGCTCACTCAGGGGGAAGGTGACGAGGCAGTGTCAATTCCCAACGTCGAATACCACCGGTGGTGGAATCAGGATCAGAAGGTTCTGGGATTGCTCCTTGGCTCCATGGACCCTAACATCGCTTGCCAGCTCATCGGCAGCAAGACCGCTGCAGAAGCGTGGACCTCTGTTCACGCCATGTTCGGTGCCGCTAGTCGCGCCTCTTTTACGCAAGTTATCGACATATAGGAATTCTACTACCTCATCATTGTGTGAAGGAAAAGGTTCAGGAAGCTTGTGATGCTCGGGATGGACTGACTCCATATGCGCGAAAGAACTGAGATCTTCAACGAAAGCCTTCCAATTTCATCGACCCTTACTTAATGACTGGTGATGGCGATTTATGCTTTTATTGCCTCGAAACATCCGACGCCAGCTTCAGACCCTGCGGAAGGAGGAGATGCCCACAGCGGAGTATATGCACAAGATGAAAGCTCTCTCCGACGCCATGGCCGCAGCTGGAACTCCCATCAGCAACGACGAACTCGTCGACTATATCATCACCGGACTCGGTTCCGCGTTCAACTCCATTGCTGCGTCGCTCACCGTCGGCAATAAGTCAGTCCCCTACACCAATTTCTATGCTCACATCCTCTCCTTCGAGGCTCTACAAGCGCAGCAGGCTCAAGCCGAGGAGTGGTCGTCCTCGGCCAACGCTGCGACACGTCCTGCGCCGTACGGCAACCCTAGCCGTCCAAAGCAGGGAGGCGGATTCGCCTACAATGGCGGTAACCGTCCCTATGGCAACTACAACCAGCAGGGACAAGGACGCAATGGTGGCGGCAATGACGGCAACAACCGCAATGATGGTCGCAATGGTGGCGGCAATGGTGGTGGAAACGGCCGCTATGGTGGCAACGGGGGCGGCAACGGCCGCAACGGTGGCGGCAATGGTCGTCAGCGTTGGCGGACACGTTGTCAAATATGCGGTAATTGGGGGCACCTAACGGGTGATTGTCGTCAGCGCTTCGATCACGACTATCGCCCCAATAATCAGCGTGCCGGGAACTCTGCTTCGACGAGCTCCAACAACAACCCTCCTCACTGGTACATGGATACCGGTGCTACAGATCACCTGACGAGTGAACTTGAGCGTCTCCACGTTCATGAGCGATATGGTGGAAAGGATCAAGTGCAAGTAGCCAATGGTTCAGGTTTGTCTATTTCGCATATTGGTCACTCGAATTTAGCATGTTCATCTCTTCAATTAAAAGATATCCTTCATGTTCCACATATTCGTAAAAATCTCCTTTCGGTTTTTCGCCTTGTTTCCGATAATGACGTCTTTGTTGAATTTCACCGTCATGCTTTCTATGTTAAGGACAAGGACACCCGGAGAATAGTTCTTCAAGGTAGGAGTCATGGCGGACTCTACCCCATCCCGCTCGTCAAAGCATCGTCATCCTCCAGTCATCACGCCGCCGCTAGTGTCAAGGTCACGCCCACGCAGTGGCATCAGCGTCTCGGTCATCCCGCAAATAATGTAGTTCAATCAATTGTTAGGACAAATGATCTTTCTTGTTCTTCCTCACACAATTTATCCCTAGTTTGTGATTCATGTCAGTGTGCTAAAAGTCGTCAGTTGTCTTATACTGCTTCTTCTCGTGCCTCTTGAGTTAATTCATTCAGATGTTTGGGGGGTCTGCACATGTTTCCTCTGTTGGGGGGGGGGGGGGGGGGGGGGGGGGTACAAATACTATGTTAGTTTTGTGGATGACTACTCTCGTTTTAGCTGGATTTATCTTCTTAAAAACAAGTCTGATTTTGAGCAAGTTTTCTATACTTTCCAAGCTCAGGTTGAACGTCCCATAAACACCAAAATAAAGGCAGTTCAGTCTGATTGGGGTGGTGAATACCAGCGTCTTCATTGCTATTTCCAGCGAATGGGTATATCTCACCGCGTATCTTGCCCTCACACCTCCCAACAGAATGGTATCGCCGAGCGAAAGCATCGGCACTTGGTCGAGACAGGTCTTGCCCTACTTTCTCATTCCTCTCTCCCTCTTCGTTTTTGGGATGAAGCTTTTCTGACAGCATGCTATCTCATAAATCGTATGCCCACGCCCGTTATTAATAAGGAAACAACTCTTTTCCGTCTCTCGAAAATTCAACCAAATTACTCCTTTCTTCGGATCTTCGGGTGCGCGTGCTGGCCGAGTTTACGCAAATACAACTCACACAAGCTTGATTTTCGTTCTAAAATTTGCGTTTTTCTTGGCTATAGTCCTATGCATAAGGGGTACAAGTGCTTGGATCGCTTCACGGGACGAATTTATATCTCTCGTGATGTTGTGTTCGACGAGTCTGTGTTTCCCTTCTCTACTCCCGGCGTTTCGGTTGATGTGTCCACTTTAGAACAATCCATATCTTTTCCTGTTGATGAACCGGTTACGTGTGCGCCTATGCGGAATTATGACCTGACCTATTTGTCTACTAATTAACCAGCCTGTTTCAGGCTTTGATTCTTCGTTTCAGGAACATACTGGTGTTCGGGGTTGTCCGGTCGACGTTGTACCTAATCCTACGATTGACTTGCATGGACCAACCATGCATGGCACGCCGTTCCAGGCGATCTCGTCCCGCATGGATCTGCATGGATCAGCCATGCATGGCACGGACGTGCATGGAGCGGCCATGCATGATAACTCCCAGGCGGCCTCGTCCCGCACGGATGCGTCTGAGGCGGCCTCGTCGAGCACCGTCGCGATAGGTGCAGCTCACTCCGACTCGGACAACGGGCCGCTCATCGTGACACAGCTAGCGTCACCTGCCACGGGACAACCCACGACAACCCACTAAAGCAGCTAGTAGTCCCGGGCCGTGAGGGCTTTTTGTCCCGGGCACGCTCCCGGGACAACAGCCTCGGGACAAATAGGGTAGGCTATTTGTCCCGGGCACGTCACGACCCGGGGCCAATAGGGGGGGCACGTGGCCGAGGCAGCTAGCCTCTGGCTGGCTACCATTTGTCCCGGTTCGTATACGAACCGGGACAATGTGTATGCTTTTTTTTTTCTGTTTTCTGTTTCTTTTTTTGTTTCCTGTTTTCTTTTGTGTTTCTGTTTTACTTTTTCTTTTGTGTTTTATTTTCGATATTTATGTTTCATTTCAAAAAAGATCGAGTTGCATATTATACAGTACTATATAATATTTATCAAGAATACACGATCGAGTTCCCCGAAACAAATATTTACAACCGGAAGATCACTACAACCTAGAGATCATTACATGACAGAGAGGCATTAGACCCTATTTTTTCTTCGGGATGGTCTTTTTCAGCTTGATCAAACTGCATTCTGCGCCCGGCTCTAAGACATAGTCAAGCAGAAACCCCGCAATTTCCTCCGCAATTGGTAGTAGGCGGTCTTTTGCATCAAGCCTGTTCCGGATCGTCTCAAACTAAAAAGGAGAGATCAACATCAATATATCAATCATCATGCAAATAGTTCAATTTGAAAAGTGAACAAGTTTGAATATATTGTTTACGTACGCCATTCCAGTCTGCCCCCTCATTGATGTGAATTCGAATGAACTCGCAGACATAGTATCCACACAAATTGGTGCCATGTTGCTGCTTCGCGCACTTTAAGAGAGAATAAGATAGGAATCCAATCAAATAATAATCAAAAATATTGGAAAATGGTATTGTGAGACTAAAATTAAATATATGCATGCGTGGACCTAGCTAGTACGGCTTACCTCACTCCATTTAAAAGTGAGCTTCTTCCGTATACCGAGCTTGTGGAAACCGGTGAACTTGTCCCAAACCCTGCACGGTATAGAAAAATTAGTAAAGACTAGTAAACGTGCCGTGCGTTGCTACGGGTATAAAAAATCATGACATCAACAACAATAGTTTGACCAATAAGAAACATATATGTCAAAATATTCTTAGAGATGACTTGATATAAATTTCTCACAATGGCATGTCGATATATATACTAACTTCTTCTTTTGTTGCGACATATGTAGGGTTCTTCGTCGCAATTGAATTTTCTGATGGTTTATTACGTCTATGCTCAGAGTTAGTTGTAATTTGTTTTAATCTAGGTTTTTTGTTCCGGCAACATATTTGCATATTTTTACCATTGTTTGACCTCTTTGCGGCGTCTGAACTTGCATACTACTCCGTCTTATTAATTGTTTCGTTGTATCTATCTTTCTTCTTCTTTGTTTCTTGACATTCATGATTTTTGGTCGTGATCAAAATTGCTTGCTTGCATGTGAGTTTTCATAATGTACCAAACCTCGATAAGGAAAAACTCAAAACAGCTCGTGGCAAGCTGCTAGTGGGCGTTACCAGTTTGGTAAATGATCTATTACAGGTCATTTGATCGAGATCTGGCCCATTGATGGAGATCGGACTGCGAAGGAGGGTCAATGCGTCGATGGCTTGAGTCCCGTTGTTCCCCAGATATGTCTGTGTGGTTGATCAGACTTGGTCGACGGCGACAGTCCGGTGGTCTTGGCGAGTTGGCGGCGCTAGGAAGGCATGCTAGTTTGCTCGCCTCGGATAGCTGACTTGCTAAGCAGCTTAATCGAATGAAAGCTAAGCTAGCTATGGCTAGCACAAGACGACGTGGAAATCTCTAGTTGGACCCGTGCTCCTTTTTTTATTCGAACTAAATCATCCATATCTTTATGAATTTCTCTACAATCGAACATGTACTGAATTTGTGCCGAACCAATTAACGGAGAATCAATCACATTCCCTAGCAGTGAACACCACGCTGAGATAGGAGTAAAAACAAACGCATCTAGCCAAAATTGAACGCTGATGTTTTTGCTATTGCTCCAACGACGACTTGGGCTGGAGAAGTAAAGGTGGTAGCTGGCAGGAGTGAGCCGGAGTGCGGGTGAGAGGATAAGGGCTCGAACCACGTTTCCACTTTTCTCCTCATCGCCGATAGTTGCAGGGAAAATCACGGAAAGATCGACTGACATCCGATGTACTGCCCAATCGAGGCATCACTGGAAACAGGAGCACTGCAGGGCACCGGCGGACATGCACAGGCCCGCTTGGGGCCGTCACGGAGGGAGTCGTGCCCGGCGGCGCTACACAGCCGGACGGAAGAAGAACCTGGAGGCGATGGAGTCCGCTGCTTAACAACGGTGAGACGCGGAGGGATCCCGTCGGCAGACCGGTGAGAGGAGGCGGCAGGGTAAACGGCTAGGCACCGGTGGGAGGCGCCGGACTGCTGGAGTCCACGACTGGGAGGCGGCGGTCTCCTGGGGGCGGACCGGTGGGAGCCGGTGGTGGTTTCCCGGGCAGCGCACCAGTTGGGCCCTGCGACGGGTTCCTGGCGGCACACTGCGGCGCCGCCGGAGCTAAAGACGGGGACTCATGGCGGAGCGTGGTGGCGGCCTGGCGGGGAATCGCCGGTCGTGCGGGAGGTAGGTGGAGGCAGCGCGTGGGATCCCGCATGGGGCCAGGCGAAAAAAAAGAAATAGCGAACCGGTACAAGAGCAATTTGATTCCACTCGGCGGTGGCATACCTCGTAATATCTGATTCGATGCGAGGGCAAAAGGGTAAATTTGGGACGGACGAAACAAGAAGCCTTCCTCCCTTTATTATTAGGTATAGAAGTTTACTAATTACCCTATATTAGAAAAGACGAGACCGATTGTGATAATAAACGAAATTACCTCTGGAGCATCAGTTTCATGTCGACGAACTTTTCAACGGGTTTCGATAATGGGTCCCAGACACCAACGATTGCCCTTTCAACATCAATCTCAAGCATTACCCAGTGAAATCTGCGCATGTCTATATTTGTTAATAAATCATCAATTACATACACTTAACATCGAGTATGTATAAGAAAGTAAACAACTCACTCGAAGTTGAACGGGAAAATTATGGTGTTTTTGTAATGTTGCGCCATAAAGTAAGTTAGCAAAATCTCCTCCGTTTGCTCTCGGTTATTTACCAAACCATGATGATGAACTCGATTTGGGTCAACGAATCCAATCTTGTGATTCAGTCCCAACTTTCGAGATTGTATAATTTTCAGCCTGCATAATAGAGTACAAAAGGAATATAGTGATGAGGATAATTACAGGCAATGAAAAATAAGTTGAGCAAGAGAATTAATGACATACATAATTTAATTACTTACAGGCAAAAGGCACTCATGATAGATTTGTCGAGCGCGTCAAAATTGAATAACTGCCATAATTCGCATAGCTCAATTTGAAACTCATCATCACCTGGGCCATAATGAGACTCTGGAATTTTCCCATAGATAAAGTCTCCGTCGTGACTAGAGCACCACCTCATGTACCATTCATTTAGTTGGTGCAATCTAGCTGGTAGAGTGCGCACCTTAGCAGGCTCGACAAGATCTTGTCCTCTAACATATATCCGCACCTCCACATGTGTCTGCTGGAGATTCTCGCCAGCTTGTAATTTGCGAAGCTCTGAAAGAGAGAGAGAGACCCATTTCTCTAGCTTGCTGCGAAAGTACTTCCTCGGCCGGGTCCCGGTTGTAAGGCGCCAATATGAGCGGGGCGGCCGATTGTCCCGCCTGCATTCCGAGCTGTGGAACATCTCTCTTCTTGGTGGCACCAAGTTTTCGTTCTTCCCGCACTCTCTTAGATGTACGCACCAGAACGCGTGTATAGTCATCGTCCATATTTAGTTCATATTGCGATGGATGCGTAAGAAATTCTATGGCCCACCGTGTCGCCTCTGCAGAATATACCGGATAAGGCAAAGACATCTTTTTTGCCTTCTTTCTCTGGGCATCCTGGATCTCGTTGACCCATATATCGATATCTTCGTTAGACATATCCCTCGCTTTCTTCCCCGTGTCGCTTTTCTGAGTACTAGTCGACGCAGCGGTGGACTTCCGCTTCTTTTGCGGAGCCGGCGGAGTCCGTTGACGCGGCGGCGGAGTCCGCTCAAGCGGCGGCGGAGTCCGCTCACGCGGCGGCGGAGATCGAGATGGACTAGCGCCTTGGTTGTCGTTGTCGGGGGTGTCTGGACTAGCGCCTTGGTGGTCGTTGCCGTTGTTGTCGTTTTCGGGGAGGTCTGGACTAGCATGTGGACTGGGAGGGCGATTTTGCTGCATGTGTGGGAACACGATGTATTCCTTTCTCCATAAGCAGGTACTCTTGCAGGCAAATCTCAACTCAACCTCGTCTTCACCCGTAGGGTAGTCCAGCTTAGTTCCCTCATATAACTTCATAACCTCATCAACCCCGACAACAGCATAGCCATCTGGAATAGGGCGGCAATGGTAAGTTCCATTTGGTTTAGGCGGTAGGGCAAAGCCGTCCGCCGCCTTCACGGTTATGTTCAAGCATGGCACATGTAGCTCGCAAAGTTCCTGCTGCACGATAGTATCCACGGGGTTACGAGGACCCGTCATATCATTGTGGCGATCGAGCTCCGTCGAAGCCACGCTGCTTCTCCGCATTGATTTTGGATCAGGAGAAGGATTTTCGGGCGTCTCAGATTCGCAGGAAATCCGTCGACCCTGCTTCTCTGCCTTTAGCTCTACTATCTCCTTACGATGCTGTGCTATCTCCTTCTCATGCTCTACTATTTTATTTTCCATCATCTGGACCCGGTCGGCATGCTCTTTCTTCTTTCTCGCTCGGCTTCTGTAAGTGCCAACATCAGCGGGAAACCCAATCAGCCACGGAACGGAGCCGACGGTTCCTCGTGTTCGTCCACTGTGTTCAGGATTCCCAAGGGCTCGCGATAGCTCGTCCTTCTCTCTCTCAGGATGGAACGTGCCTGCCTCCACCTCCTTCCATACGTCTCTGAGTGCTTGAAGAGGGTCAGCTCCGTGCTCCCTAGTAAAAATGCATTCACCTGTTTCAGGGTTTAACTTTCCACCAATCCCATAGAACCAAGCCTTAAGTCGTTCTGGCCAATCATATGTCTCGATATCTATACCCTTAGCCAGTAACTCATCCTCCAGTTTCGACCACTTAGGCATGGCCGTCAGGTAGCCACCTGACCCCATGTTATGGTGATATATCTTCTTTCCTGCATTTTTCTTATTTCTCTCTGAGATTTTCTTAGCGGCTTCCGATTCCTTGTACGCCTTAAATGCGGGCCACTCATCTTTTATCTTTTCATAGATTCCGACAAATTCTGGAGTCGTACCTGCAGTTACGAACTTGTTTAGCCTTTTCTTCCAGGCGCGGAACAGTTCACCCATCTCCATAAAAGTCCAGGCCTTGCATCGATTCTCTATAACCGGGTTCTTTTCATCCTCCTCTTCCGGTAAAGTGAAATTCTGTAGGAGCTCGTCCCAAAGGAGCTGTTTGTCTTCATCCCTGACATAAATAACCCCTTCTTTTGGAACCCTTGGAAAATTCCATTCTTGAGCCTTGATGGAGATTCTGTCCCGAACGATGGCTCCGCACTGAGCTACAAATTTTCTGGCGTGCTTCGCGGGAGCAATCGGTTTGCCTTTTTCATTGATTTGGTCGATATGGTACTTATGTTTCCCTTGCAGCTTCTTGGTCCCGGTTCGTGGCCCGCCTCGTTTCACGGATGCCTTTTTGCTTGATCCGGACGGCTAAAACAAGAAAAAGTGATAGTTAATATATATGTATACACACAAATCTATTCAACAAAGACGAACACCTGAGGGCATATATCTACCTCGGCGGACGACTTTCCAACAGTAGAGTCGTCATGTGCTCTCCGCAGAGTTGAACTGTCGGAGATGTCTATTTCGTCCGATCCATCACCGGACTCGTTCAGGAAATGTCCGGTGAAATCGTCTAAGTCGTCCTCTTCTTGTTCAAGGTTTCTACCGGGGTCCAATCCATCACCTTCGCGGATGATGCCGAACATGTCCTCTTCTTGTTCCAGGTTTCTACCGGGGTCCATAGTTTCTGCAAGGTATTTCAATTGTACAAACACATTTCAATTTCAACCCGGAGCAAAGTTAACAGTTTTACTTCTACAAAATTATAATTATGTTTGCAATAATAATTATGTACAAACACATTATTAACCGTGAAGGTGGCGGAGTAGTCGAACAATGCTATTTCCATAGTTGAATATCAATTAATTATCACTAATATAGTCGAACAATCATTTTAAAGCAACAATAATACATCTCGAATAATCCATTTACATTTTCTTGCTCGTCTCTGACAGTGGCGGAGTAGTTGAACAATGCTGGGGCTCTAAGAGAGCGGCAACTTCGAGAGGGGCGGCGGCTACGACGCGGTGACAAATCCGAGTACCTGCATGCAAAATCCAAGTACTTAACAAAAATAGAGACTTAAACTTCTAACACTTAACCAAAATTGGGAAATTCTAACACTTAACAAACATTGAGAAATTCTAACACTTAACACTTAACAAATTGAACTAACTACACAATTGAACTAACTAAACCCTAGCAACGGCGGGGACGGAGTAGAGTACAGTTTTCATGATTTTCTGGTTTTTTTTCGCAGCGAAAATAGAAGAGAGGCTGACGGCGGGCCCGTGGTGACGTCATGCTGACGTCACCGGACGCCGGATCTGGCGGCCACGGCAGCGGCGGCGCCGAGCTCGCCGGCGGCGCATCCGCGCGAGCCGGGAGGCGCGGGTCATTGCGTCGGAAGCGCCTCGACGGCCGGAGTAGAGCAAGGGGACGGCCGGAGTGTTCGGGAGAGGGAGAAGGAGAGCCGCACCTCGGGCTACGGCGGCCGGAGTTGGGGGCGGACGGAGGCGTGGACGGAGCTGCGGCGACGGAGCCGCACCTTCGGGCTACGGCGACCGGAGTAGGGCGGGGACGGAGGCGCGCGCACGGGGACGATGATGGCGTCGAGCTTCTCGCGGAGGCGCGCGGCGGCCGGACTTGAAGGGGATCCGCGCGGCGGCTAGGGTTAGGGCTTGACGGCGGTGGCGCGCGGCCGTGAAGCTAGAGAGAATGAGGAGGGAGTCGAGGATGGAGGCGCACGGTCCGCGAGGCTCACCGGAGTCGAGGCCGGAGGCCGGAGTCGAGGATGGAGGCGGCGGTGAATCGACGGAAAATTTCGGCAGCGTAACCCCTGTATTTGTGAACTGCTCCGGGTTGTGGCTCGGCCCGGAGCGCTAAGTGTTGCTTATATAGCAACCCCCCTATTTGTCCCGGGCCGTGGCTGGAACCGGGATAAATAGGGGTCATTTGTCCCGGGCTGAGCCACCACCCGGGACAAATGGGGTCATTTTCCTGCGCACCCAGTGCCTCCCCATTTGTCCCGGGCTGAGCCACCACCCGGGATGGATTGTATATTTTTTAATTTCATTTTCCATTTTAAAAATAGTTTGACTCTGTTTTAAATAACTTTTGCATATTTTCGAATTTGAAAAAACTTTCAACATGAAAAGTGTTGGAATTTGAATTTTATCAGAAAATACTTTCAACCATTTTCTGTTTTCTAAAATACTTGTTTTAACTATTCTAAAAATAGTTTGAATTTTAAGAACTTTTACAAATTTTGGAATTTGGCAAAACTTTTGAATATGAATTTGAATAACTTTTGCATATTTTGGAATTTGAGAAAACTATCAATATGAAAAGTGTTTGAATTTGAATAACTAATACAAAACAATTTTCTGTTTTCTATAATAATTATTTTAATTAGTTTAAAAATAGTTTGAATATGAATTTGAATAACTTTTGCATATTTTGGAATTTGAGAAAACTATCAATATGAAAAGTGTTTGAATTTCAATAACTAATACAAAACAATTTTCTGTTTTCTATAATAATTATTTTAATTAGTTTAAAAATAGTTTGAATATGAATTTAATAACTTTTGCATATTTTGGAATTTGACAAAACTTTCAATATGAAAAGTGTTTGAATTTGAATAACTAATACAAAACCATTTTCTGTTTTCTAAAATAATTGTTTTAACTATTTTAAAAATACTTTGAATATGAATTTGAAGAACTTTTGCATATTTTGGAATTTGACAAAACTTTGAATATGAAAAGTGTTTCAATTTTAATAACATTTGACAAACCGGGACTAAATAAGCACATGGATCGTGTGTTTCTTTCAAGCACTTGTTAGCCGTTAGATCAGGAGTGTGTTTCTTTTGATGGCTTGTGAGCTGTTTGATCAACACTTTCAGTTCCAAACCGGGACTAAAGAAGCACACGGATCGTGTGTTTCTTTCAAGCACTTGTTAGCCGTTAGATCAGACGTGTGTTTCTTTTGATGGCTTATGAGCTGTTCGATCAACACTTTCAGTTTCAAACCGGGACTAAAGAAGCACACGGATCGTGTGTTGCTTTCAAACACTTGTGAGCCGTTGGATCAGGAGTGTGCTTCTTCTGAGCACTTGTGAGCTGTTGGATCAACACTATCAGGACCACTGTTGAGCCACATGACCCTATATATAGCCCCCCCACAGTCGGGCTGTATGCAGGGGAAACCGTGTGTTTTGTTCTATCTACAAAATAGTTCAATTCATCGACTGAATACAAATCACTCGGATTCCCTGCATGCGCCCCACGGTGCATTTGATATGCAGGCACTCAGGAGCCACCGTGGGGCTGTATGCAGGAGAAACCGTGTGTTTTGTTCTATCAACGCCGGCGGATCCATTTGATATGCAGGTAAAAATGGAGCATCTTCTTCATATAAAAAGTTTAATATATTAATTATTACACATCGCACCAACATCTCCATCACACAACGCCGCGCGTTCTTCTGGGTCGGAACCATGGAGCATCTTCTTCAATCAACTTGATGATTGGGTCAATGTTCACTACGAAGGGCGGAATTTCATCAAAATTATTATAATCATCTGACATGTCTGTCTTCTCCTCCACTCCTACGATGTTTCTTTTTCCTGAAAGAACTATGTGACGCCTCGGCTCCTCCACTCCCGCGATGTTTCTTTTTTTGGGTCTGCTAGACATGTCCTTCACATAGAAAACCTGAGCCACATCATTGGCTAGTACGAATGGTTCGTCTCCGTACGTAAGATTGTTTAGATCCACTGTTGTCATTCCGTACATCTTGTCTACCTCAACCCCGCCTTTCAGATTGACCCATTTGCACCGAAACAAAGGGATCTTAAAAGAAGGTCCATAATCAAGTTCCCATATCTCCTCTATGCAACCATAATATGTGTTCTTCTGCCCATTGTTGTTTGTTGCATCAATGCGAACACCACTGTTTTGGTTGGTGCTCTTTTTATCTTGGACACTCGTGTAAAATGTATTCCCATTTATCTCGTACCCTTGGAAAGTACATATAGTTGTAGATGGTGCCCTGGCCAACAAGTGTAACTGTTCATCAACCATGTCTTTATTTTGGAGATGTGTTCGCAGCCAACCGCCGAAAGTCGCCATGTGTGTACGTACAATCCAGTTGTCAGACTTCCCCGCGTGTAGGGAGCGTACAATATTCTTGTGTTCATCGATATACGGGGCCACCAAGGTAGAACTTTGTAGAACTGTATAGTGTGCTTCAGTGAAAGAATGTCCATCCATAAAAAATTTTGTTTTCTTTCCTAGTGTGCCTTTTCCACTAAGTCTCCCCTCATGCCGTGATTGTGGAACACCAATCGGCTTAAGGTCATGAATAAAGTCAACACAGAACTCAATGACCTCCTCGTTACCGTAGCCGTTGGAGATGCTTCCTTCTGGCCTAGCACGGTTATGAACATATTTCTTTAAGACTGCCATGAACCTCTCAAATGGGAACATATTGTGTAGAAATACAGGACCGAGAACTTGAATCTCTTCGACTAGGTGAACCAGGAGATGCGTCATAACATCGAAGAAAGATGGAGGGAACACCAACTCAAAACTGACAAGACACTGGACCACATCATTTTGCAACCCTGGTAGAATCGCCGGATCGATTACCTTCTGAGAAATTGCATTGAGGAATGCACAAAGCTTCACAATGGGTACTCGAACATTTTCCGGTAGTAGCCCCCTCAGTGCAATCGGAAGCAATTGCGTCATAATCACGTGGCAATCATGAGACTTTAGGTTTTGAAATTTTTGGAGTCTCACATTTACTATCCTCTTTATATTCGACGAGAAGCCAGCCGTGACCTTGATACTGCTCAGGCATTCAAAGAATATTACTTTCTCTTGTTGGGTAAGAGCGTAGCTGGCAAGACCTTCGTAGTGTTCGGGACTTAGGCCGTCTCGTTCTTTCACACGTTTCTGGTCCTCCCGTGCTTCCTCTGTATCTTTTTTCTTCCCGTACACGCCCAAGTAGCCTAGCAGGTTCACGCAAACATTCTTCGTCACGTGCATCACGTCGATAGCAGATCGAACCTCTAGGACCTTCCAATATGGTAGCTCCCAAAATATAGATTTTTTCTTCCACATGGGTGCGTGCCCGTTAGCGTCTTTCGGAACCTCTAGTCCTCCAGGACTCTTTCCAAATATTACTTTTAAATCCTTGACCATATCAAATATTTATTCACCAGTACGGTTGACAGGCCTCCTACTGTGATCAGCCTCACCTTTAAAATGCTTGCCTTTCTTCCTTGCGGTATGCCTGATCGGAAGAAATCGACGATGTCCCAGATACACACACTTCTTATATTTATCCAAATATAAACATTCAGTCTCACCCAAACAGTGTGTGCATGCATTGTACCCCTTGGTTGTCTGCCCGAGAGGTTAGCAAGAGCAGGCCAATCGTTAATTGTTACAAAAAGCAAAGCTCGTAGGTCAAATTCCTCCTTTTTGTGCTCATCCCACACCCGTACACCTTCTTCCCGCCACAACTGTAAAAGTTCTTCAACTAATGGCCTGAGGTACACGTCAAGCTCGTTGCCAGGTTGCTTCGGCCCTTGGATGAGCAATGGCATCATAATGAACTTTCGCTTCATGCACAACCAAGGAGGAAGGTTATAAATACATAGAGTCACAGGCCAGGTGCTATGACTGCTGCTCTGCTCCCCAAAAGGATTGAAGCCGTCTGTACTTAGATCAAACCTTAAGTTCCTTGCGTCATCTGCAAATTCCGGGAATTCTCTCTCAATTTTTCTCCACTGCGACCCATCAGCGGGGTGTCTGCACATCGCGTCTTTCTTACGGTCCTCTTTGTGCCATCGCAACAACTTGGCATGCTCTTTGTTTGCGAACAGACGTTTCAACCGTGGTATTATAGGAGCATACCACATCACCTTGGCAGGAACCCCACTTCCGGGGACGCTCACCCTCAACTTCACCAGGGTCATCTCGTCTGATCTTATACCGCAATGCAGTGCATACCGGGCATGCATCAAAATTCTCGTACTCACCGTGGTAGAGGATGCAGTCATTAGGGCAGGCATGTATCTCCTGCACGTCTAATCCTAGAGGGCACACAACCTTCTTTGCTTCATACGTGCTGCCGGGCAACTCGTTGACCTTTGGAAGCATCTTCCTAATTATCTGCAGCAACTTTCCAAATCCCTTGTCAGTCACTCCACACTCTGCCTTCGACTGCAGTAATTCCAGTGTGGTACCCAGCTTTTTCTGACCATTTTCGCAACTTGGATACAATAATTTCTGGTGATCCTCTAACATCTGCTCGAACTTCAACCTCTCCTTCTCAGTTCCGCACTCTCTCTTTGCATCAGCAATGGCCCGACCAAGATCGTCAGCGGGCTCATCTGGTGCCTCTTCATCTTCAGCTCCCCCGTTGCAGTATCTCCGTACTCCGGGAACATAGGATAGTTGTCATCATCTTCTTCTTCATTATTTTCCATCATAACCCCTTTTTCTCCGTGCTTCGTCCAACAATTATAGCTGGGCATGAAACCGGGCCGAATAAGACGGGTTTGAATGGTTCTCGCGTTTGGGTGATCTGTCTTATTCTGACAGTTGACACATGGACAACACATGAAACCATTGGTACTATGGGCCTTGGCTATCTCGAGAAATTCCCTCAAACCCATCATGTACTCGGCAGTGCGTCGGTCACCGTACATCCATTGTCGGTCCATCTGCATTATATAATTAACTATATCAATAACCATTACAGAACATCGAGAAATAACCACTAAACTATCAATTAATGACAAATGAAATGAGAAAAAAATAAACCTCGATCGAAAAGAAGGATAAATTTTTAAGTGTGCATCAGATCATTTTAGGAACTCTCTCGAGCATTTCATCGAACACCTTGCCTGCACACTTAAAAAAACAAACTAGCACACACCCTCCTACCTTGTTAAAAAAAAATGCCTCCTGGTCTTGGGAGGGGGGCTGTGATATATATAGGCATGCACCATTTGTCCCGGTTCCAACCACGAACCGGGACAACAGGTGCGTGCCTAAAGGCACAGACCTTTTTGTCCCGGTTCCTGGCTGGAACCGGGACAAATGGTGGCCTTCTGATCGCCAGCAGTTTGCTGGCACCCCATCTGTCCCGGTTTGTAACACGACCGGGACAAATGGGGTATTTCTGTTTGGTCATGGCCTGTTCTCTACTAGTGACCCGTATCGCTTCCTGCCGACGATTCGTCGGCCGCGGTACCCCCGGTTGTTCCGATTCCCGTTGCTCCAGTGCATACGATGGTTACTCGGTTGCGCGACCAAACGCGGAAAGAAAAGGTGTACAAGGATGGCACCGTGAAGTATGATCCGCGTCGTCGGGCATTCTTTGCCGCTCCGGTCTCTCATCGTGAGGCATTACTTGAAGCTGAGTGGCGTGCTGCCATGGCCGACGAATTTGCTGCTCTCTCAAAGACCAAGACTTGGACCTTGGTTTCTCGGCCACCCAGAGTCAATATTGTTGGTAGCAAATGGATTTTTAAGACCAAGCATCGTCCAAATGGTTCGATTGACAAACACAAAGCTCGTTTGGTGGCCCGCGGTTTTACGCAACAACACGGGATTGACTATGGAGACACGTTTAGTCCGGTTGTGAAGCCTGCGACTGTTCGTCTTGTGTTGTCCCTTGCAGTCTCTCGCGGTTGGAGTTTACGACAGTTCGATGTTAGTAATGCTTTTCTTCACGGCTACTTGTCGGAGGATGTCTACATGCAGCAGCCGCCAGGGTTCGACGACGCAAGGTATCCCTCACATGTTTGCAAGCTTCAACGGTCTATTTATGGTCTGAAGCAATCGCCACGTGCGTGGTACGCTCGCCTGAGTCAGCGTCTTTATCAGCTTGGTTTCACTTCATCCAGGACTGACACGTCTTTGTTCATCTTTGCTCGAGATGGTGTTCATATTTTTATGTTGGTATATGTTGATGATATCGTCATTGCTGGTTCTACTCAGGAGGTGGTTGATCGGTTAGTACAGTCATTATCCGATACTTTTCCTATAAAGGACATGGGTAAGTTGGATTATTTCCTTGGATTGGAAGCGTCTTACAGTTCAGGGGGCATTACATTGACTCAACGGAAGTATGCGCTCGACCTTCTTCATCGTGTCAATATGGAGAACTGTAATCCTACTTCCACACCTTTGGCAATGACGGAGAGGTTGGCTCGTGACACTGGAGCACTACTTGGTACTGATGATGCTTTCCGGTATCGTAGTGTTGTTGGGGGATTACAATACTTGACCCTCACGCGTCCAGATATATCCTTTGCAGTGAACAAAGTATGTCAGTTTCTCTCTCAGCCTACTGAAGTGCATTGAGAAGCGGTTAAGCGAATTCTATGGTATGTCAAGGGCACTCTTCAGGTCTGTACCGAGGCTGAATACAAAGCATTGGCCAATGGAGCTGTTGAAGCAATATGGGTAGAGTCTCTACTTAAGGAACTTGGTGTGACTCAGCAGCGTACGCCCATATTATGGTGTGATAATCTTGGGGCTACATACCTGACAGCAAATCAGTCTTTCATGCTCGGACTAAGCACATTGAGATCGATTTCCATTTTGTGCGTGAGCGAGTAGCTGCTGGTGCGCTGGATGTCAGGTTTATTTCTACCAATGATCAGCTAGCTGATGTATTTACTAAACCAGCCACATGACAAATGCTAGATACATTTAAGACCAATCTTAACCTTGTATGTTCGTAGCGGTTCAGATTGAGGGGGTGTGTTAGAGTTGTATTAGTCTAGCATATACGTATCCGAGTCGTGTATGTACTCTGATGATCTGATCAATATATATTTGTGGAAGCGTGGAGGCTTTGACCCCACGGAAACACCCAAACACTGATTCAAAACTCACACGATGCTTTCCGGTACAGGAGTCTTGTTGGTGATCTTCAGTATCTGACATTGACACGACCAGATTTGTCAGTCGCCGTGAACAAAGTTTGTCAGTATTTGTCACAGCCGACCACGGTTCACTATGAGGCCGTCAAGCGAATCTTACACTATGTCAAAGGCACCGTTTCCATGGGATTGCGGTTTCAGCCTTCGCTCTCATGTGAACTGAATATATTTACCGATACTGATTGGGCAGGCTGTCCTGATGATCGTCGCTCCACTGGTGGATTTGCTATTTTTCTCGGGCCTAATATTGTCTCACGGAGTTCTCGTAAGCAACCCACTATATCTCGCTCTAGCACAGAAGCTGAGTACAAAGCTTTGGCGAATGGCACAGCTGAGGTCATCTTGATTCAGTCAGTCTTAAAGGAACTCGGTGTTCCTCAGTCCTGACCACCAGTTTTGTGGTGTGATAATCTTGGTGCCACATATTTATCTGCTAATCCTGTGTTTCATGCATGCACCAAGCATATTGAGATTGACTTCCACTTTGTCCGAGAGAAGGTGGCATTGGGAGAGCTTGATGTTCAGTTCATCGCCTCTGGAGACCAGCTTGTTGATGTATTTACTAAACCAGTTACTAAACTCATACTCTGTAAATTTCGTTCCAATCTTGACCTTGTACACGACGGTTTAGATTGAGGGGGAGTATTAGAGGTGGAGTCGGTTTAGGTTAGGATCGGTATACCGATCGTATTAGTGCAGGCGTCCGGATCGGTTTGTAATACCGACTTGAATCATACCTTGTATGTCCTGTTGTTCATCTATATAAACAGAGCCAGCCGTGTGGGCTAACCACAGCAAACAATTATTCTTGACTGGGCGGAGAAGGCCGACCAGGACGCAGAGGAAGGTGTGCATGTCAGTTCCAGCTTTCTTGAAGCGCAGGGTGAGCCAGGAGCATGATTTGTGGGCGAGGACGAAGGGTAATGCTAGAAGAGCTGCCATGATGTGCACTGTTTTCTTATACGGCATGTTTCGTTAAGCAAGAGCATCAATTCTTCATACATGCTGTCAGGGCACCTGGTGTTCACAGGGTTTGCTTTCACTACTCTGTATTTTGGGCACAGTTTAGGATTCTATATATTGAATTCAAGGGGAACTTTTGTAATTACAATTTGCTGTCCAATTAATTGTAAAGCAGAAGAAAAGAAAATCAATCGTGAGAACAAAATGTAGTTTTATTTAACTTTAGTTTATGTGCCCTCCTTTTTATCAGATGGCTAATTTGGTTTTGATTTCAGGGCGGTGTTAGTTTAAAGCAAAACATAGCAATAGAGAAGCATTCTAGCAAGGTGTACCCCCGGGCTCGCGTTGAGCAAATCTGGAAGGAGCTGTACAGAGATGTGCCATACGAACTGAAGGAATTAGAGATGGAGAAGGTTTATTTGACCCACCAAGTTGAGTACAGAGTTGATATTACTGATGATATCTCATTATTTACTTGCGAGTGTGGAAACTTTGAACACTCCGGTCTTTTTTCTTGCGATGCTTTAAAGGTACTCCCTCCATTTCTATATACAAGGCCACTATCTCACTTTTCATATATCAAGAAAACATATCCAACTAATGAATAGCATGCTTAATTATGTCAAAAGTCTCTTGTGTTCCGAATTAATTAGCACCACCATACGAGATAGAAATCCAATTTATTCATCTTAGAAAGAGATAGTGATCTTATATAGAAGCAAAAATGTAAATTTGAAAGTGGCCTTGTATATAAAAACGGAGGGACTACATGCGTACTGCAATCGATTTATGGATGTAATCGTGCGCAACTCATTGCCGGCGAGTGATGATGGTCGCCTATATATTCTTTTGTTGTCACAAACTCTCACCCCTTTTCACTCTGTTTCGTTGGTTGCTTTAATGTCCTGCGTACTACTCCTACCTTTTTCATATAATCATGGTAACATGCTGTAAATTCCTAATATTTGAACCCCAGGTTCTTGCAGGTCATGTTTATCATGGGTATGTTCGATTCATTCGTTAAATCTTGTACTCCCTCCGTCCCAAAATAAGTGTCTCAACTTTGATAGAAAGTGGATGTATGTAGACATAAACATAAACATGTCTACATACATCACTAGTAGAAACAAGGTCTTTGGTGCGGCCTTTTTGGTACCGGTTGTAATAGAACCGGTACTAAAAGGGGCATTAGTACCGGTTTCAGAGGCGATTCGGCCGGCCGGAAGTAGCACCAGTTGGTGCGGATCTTTTAGTACCGGTTGGTAAAAGGGTTGGGGCAGGCGGCTACAATAGGGGGGCCCACGGCCAGACCCTTTAGTACCGGTTTGTAATACCAACCGGTACTAAAGGTTTGCACTATATTATCTTCTTCCACTCGAGCACAGCTCCATTTTTCGTTTAATATGAAATAATTCATATATTTAAATTCATAAATTGAAATTTAACAAATAAAATGTCTAAATCGAATAGAAAATGAGAGGAATCCAAATATGACAACTATATCATCTTTTGCATCATATTTTTTATACTTGGTTCACAAAAAAAAGTCATTTTTTGCTATTAAAAATGGAAAATGATATTTATGAAAATAATTTGAAAAATTCCTTCGGCATTGTTGTTTCCTATACCAAGATGCACCTATATGTGGAATATGAGATCTTTATCACAAACTATGTCGTGGGAATGGTCATAACTTGATCATTTGGCTTGAAACTTGTAGATGTTTATAGATGATATACCTTTTTGTGAAGACTTTTTTTACAAAAAAAATTCAAAAATCAAGTTTATCATTTTTCATGGAATCTAGCACACATATAAGGACTCCATGCCAAAGGATATCCTTTTTTGAGGTGTTTACCATTTTATTTCATTTTTTCGTAAAAAACGGTCAAAATTGTCACCACGACTATTCATCGAAAGAGATAATATTTTCTAAAATTATCGATGTTTCTGTGATTTAACCACTAGTTGTCTACCTTAAAATGATTTTTACAAAAAATTCAGACAAAACTATCAAATAGTTGTAGTTCAAAGTTGAATTACTTTCGTAAAATCGGCATAAACTCATTTAACTAGGCGAAATTAGGTAGAAATCAAGAAAATTCCTAATACTCAGGGATTATCCATAAAATGTGAACTAGTCTTTGTAAAAATTAGATGGGGGCCATTTTGCACCATATTTTTTGTACTTGGTTCACAAAAAAAGACAATTTTTGCACTTAAAAAATGGGAAATGATATTTATGAAAATAATTTGAACAATTCCTTCGGCGTTGTTATTTTCTATACCAAGATGCACCTATATGTGGAATATGAGATCTTAATCGCAAACTATGCCGTGAGAATGGCCATAACTTGATCATTTGGCTTGAAACTTGTAGTAGTTTATAGATGATAGACCTTTTTGTGAAGATTTTTTTTGAAACTTTTGTCAAAAATCAAGTTTATCATTTTTCATAGCAACTAGTACACATATAAGGACCCCATGCCAAAGGATATCCTTTTTTGAGTTGTTTATCCTTTTATTTGATTTTAAAAATACTGTCAAAATGGCCACCATGACTATTCATTGAAAGAGATCGATTTTTTTAAAACTATCCATGTTTTTATGATATAACCACTAGTTGTGTACCTTAAAATGATTTTTTCAAAAAAATTCAGACCAAACTATCAAACAGTTGTAGTGCAAATTTGAATTACTTTCGTTAAATCGGCATAAACTCATTTAATTATGCAAAATTAGGTAGAAATCAAGAAAAATCTTAATATTTGGCGATTATCCATCAAATGTGAACTACTCTTTGTGAAAATTTGATTGGTGCCATTTTGCACCATATGTTTTGTACTTGGTTCACAAAAAAAGTCATTTTTGGCACTTAAAAAATGGAAAATGATATTTATGAAAATAATTTGAAAAATTCCTTCAGTATGATTGCTTACTATACCAAGATGCACCTATATCTGGAATATGAGATCTTTATCACAAACTATGCCGTGGGAATGGTCATAACTTGATCATTTGGGTTGAAACTTGCAGATGTTTATAGATGATAGACCTTTTTGTGAAAAAAAAATGAAACTTTTGTCAAAAATCAAGTTTATCATTTTTCATAGCAACTAGTACACATATAAGAACCCCATGCCAAAGGATATCCTTTTTTGAGGTGTTTATCCTTTTATTTGATTTAAAAAACTGTCAAAATGGCCACTATGACTATTCATCGAAAAAGGTCGATTTTTTAAAACTATCCATGTTTCTCTGATATAACCACTAGTTGTGTACCTTAAAATGATTTTTTCAAAAAAATTCAGACCAAACTATCAAACAGTTGTAGTTCAAATTTGAATTACTTTCGTTAAATCGGCATAAACTCATTTAACTATGCGAAATTAGGTAGAAATCAAGAAAAATCCTAATATTTGGGGATTATCCATCAAATGTGGAATACTCTTTGTGAAAATTAGATCGGTGCCATTTTGCACCATATGTTTTGTACTAGGTTCACAAAAAAAGACATTTTTGGCACTTAAAAATGGAAAATGATATCTATGAAAATAATTTGAAAATTTCCTTCGGCATGATTGTTTCCTATATCAAGATGCACCTATATGTGGAATATGAGATCTTTATCACAAACTATGTCGTGGGAATGGTCATAACTTGATCATTTGGCTTGAAACTTGTAGATGTTTATAGATGATATACCTTTTTGTGAAGACTTTTTTTACAAAAAAAATTCAAAAATCAAGTTTATCATTTTTCATGGAATCTAGCACACATATAAGGACTCCATGCCAAAGGATATCCTTTTTTGAGGTGTTTACCATTTTATTTCATTTTTTCGTAAAAAACGGTCAAAATTGTCACCACGACTATTCATCGAAAGAGATAATATTTTCTAAAATTATCGATGTTTCTGTGATTTAACCACTAGTTGTCTACCTTAAAATGATTTTTACAAAAAATTCAGACAAAACTATCAAATAGTTGTAGTTCAAAGTTGAATTACTTTCGTAAAATCGGCATAAACTCATTTAACTAGGCGAAATTAGGTAGAAATCAAGAAAATTCCTAATACTCAGGGATTATCCATAAAATGTGAACTAGTCTTTGTAAAAATTAGATGGGGGCCATTTTGCACCATATTTTTTGTACTTGGTTCACAAAAAAAGACAATTTTTGCACTTAAAAAATGGGAAATGATATTTATGAAAATAATTTGAACAATTCCTTCGGCGTTGTTATTTTCTATACCAAGATGCACCTATATGTGGAATATGAGATCTTAATCGCAAACTATGCCGTGAGAATGGCCATAACTTGATCATTTGGCTTGAAACTTGTAGTAGTTTATAGATGATAGACCTTTTTGTGAAGATTTTTTTTGAAACTTTTGTCAAAAATCAAGTTTATCATTTTTCATAGCAACTAGTACACATATAAGGACCCCATGCCAAAGGATATCCTTTTTTGAGTTGTTTATCCTTTTATTTGATTTTAAAAATACTGTCAAAATGGCCACCATGACTATTCATTGAAAGAGATCGATTTTTTTAAAACTATCCATGTTTTTATGATATAACCACTAGTTGTGTACCTTAAAATGATTTTTTCAAAAAAATTCAGACCAAACTATCAAACAGTTGTAGTGCAAATTTGAATTACTTTCGTTAAATCGGCATAAACTCATTTAATTATGCAAAATTAGGTAGAAATCAAGAAAAATCTTAATATTTGGCGATTATCCATCAAATGTGAACTACTCTTTGTGAAAATTTGATTGGTGCCATTTTGCACCATATGTTTTGTACTTGGTTCACAAAAAAAGTCATTTTTGGCACTTAAAAAATGGAAAATGATATTTATGAAAATAATTTGAAAAATTCCTTCAGTATGATTGCTTACTATACCAAGATGCACCTATATCTGGAATATGAGATCTTTATCACAAACTATGCCGTGGGAATGGTCATAACTTGATCATTTGGGTTGAAACTTGCAGATGTTTATAGATGATAGACCTTTTTGTGAAAAAAAAATGAAACTTTTGTCAAAAATCAAGTTTATCATTTTTCATAGCAACTAGTACACATATAAGAACCCCATGCCAAAGGATATCCTTTTTTGAGGTGTTTATCCTTTTATTTGATTTAAAAAACTGTCAAAATGGCCACTATGACTATTCATCGAAAAAGGTCGATTTTTTAAAACTATCCATGTTTCTCTGATATAACCACTAGTTGTGTACCTTAAAATGATTTTTTCAAAAAAATTCAGACCAAACTATCAAACAGTTGTAGTTCAAATTTGAATTACTTTCGTTAAATCGGCATAAACTCATTTAACTATGCGAAATTAGGTAGAAATCAAGAAAAATCCTAATATTTGGGGATTATCCATCAAATGTGGAATACTCTTTGTGAAAATTAGATCGGTGCCATTTTGCACCATATGTTTTGTACTAGGTTCACAAAAAAAGACATTTTTGGCACTTAAAAATGGAAAATGATATCTATGAAAATAATTTGAAAATTTCCTTCGGCATGATTGTTTCCTATATCAAGATGCACCTATATGTGGAATATGAGATCTTTATCACAAACTATGCCACGGGAACGACTATAACTTGACCATTTGACTTGAAACTTCTAGATGTTTATAGATGATAGACCTTTTTGTGAAGACTTTTTTTGAAACTTTTGTCAAAAATCAAGTTTATCATTTTTCATAGCAACTAGTACACATATAAGGACCCCATGCCAAAGGATATCCTTTTTTGAGGTGTTTATCCTTTTATTTTATTTTTTTGAAAAATCTGTCAAAATGGCCACCATGACTATTCATCGAAAAAGGTCGATTTTTTTAAGCTATCGATATTTCTATGATGCAATAGATGATATGGGTGTCATATTTGGATTCCTCTAATTTTTCTATTTGATTTAGAAATTTTATTTGTCAAAATCTGATTTCTGGATTTAAAGATACGGATTATTTCATGCTAAATGGAAAAGGAAAAAAAGAAATTAAAATTTATTTTATCATTATTTATTTCAATACTATTATTATACAATCTTTGTTGTTTATTCAACTAAATTTTTGTAATTCAAACAATGAAGAAGTGTAACATCATGACTGAGTGGTTAATATGATTGATAGGATATTAATATTAGTAAGTTCTTTGTTCTCAATTGGTATTTAATTTGGAAGGAACTCAATAGTTAAGCGTGCTTGGGTTGGAGCAATTTGAGGATGGGTGACCGAATGGGAAGTTTGACTAGATTGAGTACTTTGACTTGAAATTAAGTGTGTAGTTAGTGATTAAGTATGTGGGTTAGTGGGTAATTAATAGTTTTTGTATTTTTTGAAAAAATTTGAAACCAGTCGTGCCCACGTGGAGGCCTTTAGCACCGGTTTCATATGGTTCTGGTGCTAAATGGATACCCCTTTAGTCCCGATCTTTTAGCACCGGTTGCACAACCGGTGCTAAAAGCCCTTTAAAACCGGTGCTATTGCCCCTTTTTCTACTAGTGCATCCACTTTTTATCAAATTTGATACATTTATTTTGGAACGGAGGGAGTAGTCTGGTCGGATTTATTGGATTTTGAAATTCCTCCTCCGACTATTTAGTCTGGTCGGATTTATTTGCCCTGTGTGTTTGAGAAGACTATTGCTTCATTGCAACTAGGATATTCCAAGACTTGTACTTGTTTTACATCTGCTCTCCCTCTCACGGAAGCTCGGACATGGCTCTTTAGATTTTGTTTATTCATTGTAATTATTTACCTTTGGTCCTTCCCAATAATCTACACGTCTTAGTCATGTTAGATTGCCCATTATCAAGCTAAGCTTAATTTCAAATATATTTTCATCAATCCCTAACAATTTATTGTCCTAATGGACGGGCGCGGCAACGCGCGTCTACATGATCTATTATTACATTTCACCTAGACTCTACGCCCTATATATTGACACAAAACGGTTCTGCAACACAACTCCACATTGAGCTAGTAAGGAAATTCATGGTCTCTCCTCTGCCTCTCGATCAAATACATGCACATATAGCTAGGAATGAGAGGTATCAAAAATATTCTGAGCACTGTTACCCAACCTTCTACGACACTGATAAAGTACAAACGTGCCAAAATTTCCTATGTTTCGATTTAGTCAGCATGATTCAGTGAGGTTTAGCTTGGCTCAATGGGTAATGGTACTGCACAAAGTACATTTGTGTGAAAACCTGCATATTCAGTATCCCTAAATCTTCATGCAACCGCTGGAATGCTTCATATTCAAGTATGCTAGCTAGCCTAAGCTCAAAGTTTAGTATAAACTTGATTTTCCTTTTTGTTGATCTGTGATCACTACATTGTGGTAAGTTAGCTGGGTCTGGATCAAAACGACGTGTTCATGCTTGGCACGTGATTGTGAGAAATGTAGTTGAGGGAGCTGAGGTTTTTTCTTCCACGAGTTCAACGTCTTTGACCTCTTTAGTTACATTGTGTAGATTTACACATATAACGCCAACAATGCTTGAGTTAAATAATCCTAGACTTGTTTTTTTTTGTATAGTCGTATTTGTTGATGATTGCTAGGAGGTCAACTTGATATAGGATGGATTACATCAATTAATTATTATACGTTTTTGGAAACCCATAAAATGGCTTTGTGTGCAGCTAGCTAGTTATATAAAATTTGTCGTCCTAGCTCAGGTTTACCCTGCATTCCGTCCACACCACATAGCATTTTATCCCTTTCATAGGTATACTCCACACGAAAAATGCTTCTGCCACCCAGCTCAAGTTTACCCTGCATCTGTATCATGCTTTGAGATCTGTGGTAAGGTATTAAAACACAAGTTTGCATAAAAGAAGTTCATACCCTGCATCTGTATCATGCTTTGAGATCTGTGGTAAGGTATTAAAACACAGCTAGTTGTATAAAATTTGTCGTCCTAGCTCAGGTTTACCCCGCATTCCGTCCACACCACATAGCATTTTATCCTTTCATAGGGGTATACTCACACGAAAAATGCTTCTGGCACCCAGCTCAGGTTTACCCTGCAACTGTATCATGCTTTGAGATTTGTGGTAAGGTATTAAAACACATGGTTGCTTTAATGAAGTTCTTATTCACATTATGGGCCAGGTACATGGAGTACGTTACTTCTCTTCTGTCCTGTCTTTGATCCCTTACAAGTTAAAACCTGCTTGTGATTAAAATTATATTCGCTGACGCAGATAGATAACAATCTGAACGAACACAATTAGAATGCAGTAACCACTTCGGTGCCTCAGAACTCAGGACATACAATCCAATTCAAAAGATATGTATCATATATGAACTATTTGATCTAACAGACGCATATAGCACAGCAGCAAGAATTTGATCTTCGGTGTGTGACTGTGTACCGATCTTGAATCATCAGAGCATACTAGACAGAGTTTGATTGCCTTTCAGGCCTTACATCCATCATGATGCAGAAGGCGATGTCCCATCGTCATCGTCATTCTACCACTGACGATATCGAATATTCGACCTTACCCTTGACATGTTCATGTATTGAGATGTTTCAAGGGACCCAGCATGTCCCCGTTCAGAAAAATGAGCTCTTATGTGCTGATCACAGTTCTCTTCCCACACCTGACAAAGAATGTCAGCTCTCTGGTGCTACCCAGGAAAGAAGTTTCTGCTCAACTTCTTGCCAGTTATGAACCTTGGTCACCAGCGGATGTGACTGATCCACACCAGTTTTGCACCAAGGATACAAGTTATCGTAATCAAAGAGCAGAACCCTCATGCCATCCTCAGCGCATTCCAGTGCATATCTCGGGTTGTCATCTATTAAAACCTGTGCACCAAAAGATCTGCAGAGGAACTCCGTAGCGAAGGAATTAATATTATGTGCAAGATCAACTGGTAACATGTTCTGACAGTTTTACATGACTGAAAAACTAGAATAACGCCCCTTTAACAATCATACCTGCAAATCTCTGATTTTGATCTTGACTGACCTTCCAAAGCAAAATGGTTCCCAAAATGGATCTGGTCAAATAAACCTGGATAAAACTTCTCGATCCACTCAAGTGTATGATTTTTTATTGCATCCTGCCGAGATCTTTAAAAGGAAAGATGTCATTAAGCAGACAGCAGATAACAAAAGATGATTGGTTGTGTCTCTAAAATCAAATTATTGACTTACGTTACTACAGATAAGCTACAGAAAGAAGAAAGATTGTGGAGAGCATCCCGAGCGCCTGGGATTGGATGTATACCATCTTGGAAGTAATGGGTTGTAAAGAACTCGTGGACGAGAAAATTGGCTGCAGCAATTTAGAATAATGCTTGATGCCATACACAGCATTCTGTTAAAATGAAATATGGCGAGGAGATTATAATCAAGACAAACCTTTTTCTCGAGAACAATTCCATATCTGCATAGAGCATTGCAAAAAGATTCAAGACAAATTACACACTGACCATAGAGAATATAAATTGCAGGACTTCAATTTTTTGTAGGAAAGCAAAGGCACCTTAAAGAACTCATACACATGGTATTCTGACACCGAATGATTCCAAGAGTAACGCTTCACAATAAATTTGTTCAGCGCAGCGAGAAAGCTTCCCAGAACTGCAGACAGGATATAAATAGCAACATAAGCATGGAAATTCTTTGCAATAATGTTGAATTCACAATTTGGGTATAAGCCCAACCACTGAATAAAGGAACTAGTTACGCAACGAAAATGGTCGTTAAGCCCTGCATAACTGAGAGATGCGCAAGCTCTACTGTAAGGATCTTGCTTCACAATACCTTCATCCACATCAACAGCAACCACCATCTTAGTTGGGACAGCCTGGTCGGGGAAACCAAGGCGCTTCCCAGGATTGCGATTAATACTCTTTGCGCAGACCTCCTCCGACAGCTGAACCTCTGAATCATGGACGAACTGCCTTTGAGGAGCCAGAACCCTCGCCCTGATTTCCACCGCATCAGCATCCACCCTCCTGAACCTGCTGCCGTCCTGCCAATCCAGACAGCTCTTCAAGCTCAGAGCGCCGCCCGGCGCAAACCTCCGGCCGACCCCCAACTCCAGGACGCCCTTCCTCTGCACCCCGCGGCCGCCGCCGGCGTATGCACTCGAGTGGCTAACGCTGCAGAAGCAAGCGTGGTGTGTGGCAACGGCCGGCGGCGGCATGGCGGGGCTCCTCCTCCTCAGCGGCGAGCGGAGACGATCCAACAACGACCGCACGGCTCCTCCACGGTTTAGCATGTTGGTGCGAGCATTCCCCGTCCAAATCAAAGAAACCTGCCAAACCAGCGCACACCGCCGGATCAGATTCTCTTACCCACACACAGCAGAACGCGCAGAATATCTGCAAGATTGCGAATTCCAGGAAAGCAGAGCACGCAATCGCCGGCGCCAGGAGGGATCCCGTTACCTGCGGACGCGAGATCGGATCGGTTGAGACGACGAGCCCTGGTAGTGCTCAGTGCGCTTCACGCCTTTCCTGTGATCCGAGCGCGCATCTTTCATACACATGATTTTGTTTTACTCTAGTTTGCATAACTAAGACGCGCCTTGCCGCGTCTGTCCTAATACGAACAATGATAGATGGTGAAACATATATAAAAACAGTATCAATGAAGGAGAAAATATTACCACTGGCTCACTATTTTACAACACGGATAATTAAACATAGAGAAGTACATAAGCGGCACAACACTTAGTTAGACGATCATGATACATCGACAATTATGAAATGTCATGAAAGTTAAATTGTGTACCTTCATGGTCATGACTTTTCAACACTCTAATAATTGCAACTGAGGCTAGACAAACATAGATCTTTTTTAGTGTATGCATTCAACCATCTAAAATAAAACACATGCATTTTCTTACATAATCTGGCACGTTCTCTGAATAAAAGTGAGATATACGTAAATATACCGTAAAAAATCACAGATAACTACCCACATCATTTTCATTAGTAATAGGGTGGCATCCAACAACAAGGCATATAACTCATCCTTCCACCCGTAGGCACCATCGATTTGTGGTTCACGGTTTCAACCGCAGCTGCCACCACCACCGAGTCGAGCGCTACTAACAGCAACTGTGACAACGGATGTCGATGCGAGAGGCCACATTGGTGTTCATGTGCAACTACCGCGAGTGTTGTAGGAAGTCTTTCAGCTCACCGACGTTGGGTGGCCACCAGAGGGGAGCGTAGGTGGCCTGAAAGTTAACAATGGACTTGAGACGCGACATCAGGAATGGAGGTGCCCTGTAGTCCCAGCCTGGGAAATGGTGTCGCGTGACATAGGCTGCGCAACGCTATGGTGGATGCTGGCAACAGAGATAAGAGATAGAGAGTTCTCAGATAGAGCCAGCAGCTCCGAACTCACGAAACGACTATTCAGGTTTCGATTTTTTGAAATAAAACGTACAACTACGTGTATGTATTGTACGCACTCTATAACTTTTTTTTATTAAACTACAGACACCTCAAAGTAATCATCCGAAGCTAATCATAGCACACATGTCAAACTACAGACACCAAGGTCAATCTCCTTTTTCTCGGAGGTCGGCAGAGGTCAATCTGGTTACGATTAGGGCATGGCCAGCCGTTAGCCCCAGCCTACTGCCCCATGAAAGCCAGCTAGGCTCGGATGCCACCATGGCTGTACCGCTGCTGCTTGCAGGTGACAGGTGAAGCTTGCAGAGGAGGCGGGATCTTTAGCCGTGAAAGGTCAGAAACGTTAGGAGAGAGAAGAGAAATCTGACAGAACATGCAGTACTTGCTTCAAAAGATTGGAAAAAGCTGAAGTAAAAGGAGAGGAGGTGGGCCTTGTGAAGCTACTGATGCATTGGGTAGATGCATGCTCGATCTATAGTCTCAAATCACCAAACCTACATGGAACACTTGAGGCAGTAGAATCCTACTGCTACCGCTGCTCGTGCCCTTAGTACTCCTTAAACACGTCTCACACGTAGCTTATCCACGTCCACGTGGGGAGCGAGGGGGAGGACTACGCTGGCAGAAGCACAGAAGAGATAGTTTAGAAAGTGATGTCTGACCTAACACTAAACACTCTGAACTTTTCCATGTGTGATGGATGGCATCAAATCAAGGAAACTTCTCACAACACCCGGCGGTGAAGGTTTGATGCACGAGGCGACTAAGCGCATCCCTAATCATGCGAAGCGATTAATTGGATCGCACGACTTAACCGCGAAAACAAATACAAATATACAACGACGAACGGAGTACTATACAGATATATGGCATGTTCAGTTGATCAAACCGGGCGCTTGTTACGCGGGAAAGAGGCAAATCCAGAAAACAGAGGAAGAAAGCAGTAGTGCATGCATGTACTAGTTCATAAGTTAAGTGCAACTTGTCGAGAAAACAGAGATACAAAACAAGCTAAAACACATTAGCAGGATATACTACTATGCAATTTGATTAAGTGGAGTCAAAGTTTTGCACTGCGTTTCCTTGTGTCAAAAGCACGCGGTGACCCGTGACCGATCGAGCCGTGTTTGATCGGCAAAGCTGAAACGGGGACGAAGGTTTGATTCACCGGAAGTAACTTCAAAACCAAAAGCTACAATAGCTAAACTTTTTTCCTTGTCGATAGTGTTGGAGGTTTAAAAACCAACTTATGTACACTAGTTCAAGGTGCTCTAAAAGCAAAAGCAGCCGAAAGTTTGGAACTGAGATGTGAATAAGTGAATAACCATATCGATGAGACGATGCTTGAAGCTACTGGAACTTGTGACGCGGGTACTTTGCAGAATTCAGTTGATCTAATCAGGCGGCTGGTGTGGCATGAAGGAAAACGTTTTGGTCAGCAGAAACCCAAATCTCCGCCTAAAACGAGCAGAACTTGTCCCTTGCACACTTCGAACTCTGGTCAATCTACGGTTGAAATGCTTAAACATATGGATGACGAGGCCTTTATTAGGCACAAACGCATTTGCTGCCTTGTTTCTCGCTTGCTGATGTGTTGAGGAATCACCTCTAAAGTTCCAGCTGCCATATAATCTACAGTCGCTATTAATATATTGAAAATCGGCAGTGCCTCCCGAACACCAGTGTGCCCTTTTTTGAAAATTTTGAAAGCCATGCTTTTAGGTTTCAAAAATATCTTTAATTTGATACACATTATTTTGGCTACAATTTTCTGCCAGATTTAATGTACTATTTTCACTTTTTTCTGCCCAGAATTTTGTTGTTTTTATATACCTCGAAAAACGATTTTTTTTTTGCACCGAAAAGTGGCACATACTTAGCAAACATGCATATGTATCATAGGATTTTATTTTGGATTTCTTCAAACTCAAATTCCAAAAAAAAAAATTCTCTCTGGAGGCCTGGACACGCCGGTGCTGGGGAGCCACAAGTGGGCGTTCTATATCATATCCGAATGATAATATAAATACAGTGAGTCAGCGAGTGTTCTTAGCAGCTGCCTGTCGGAGACATTGTGCTGAGGCCTCAAGAGGCAGAGTTTAACTGAAACACATTCACCTGTTCCAATTTCCCAAAATAAGTGGCAAGATTTGGTCGGAAGCACGAAGTCACCAGAGCGAAGTGCAATCTCATCAACGTATGAACAAATCCATCAATTAATTATCCCCCACCACCAAGAAACAATTAATAACACCAATGCCGACGGACATCCTTTTGGTTACATCAGAATTTCCTGGCCAAAATTCTTTGTGAAAAGAAAAAGGAAAGAAGAAAAAAAGGGAAGAAGAAAGAATGAACACATGTTTGTTGTTGTATACACTCTCCGGTGATCGGCGAAGCGAGCCAATGCGTCTGAGAGCTATTGAAGTAGGGCGAAATTGCTGATCAATTCGACGACGGGGGCGTCTTCGGCGTCTTGGGCGGGCGCCCGGCGAGGCCCTGCTCGATGTCGCCGCCGCCGCCGCGCGGGCTGGCGGAGGAGGTGCTCGCGACGGCCTGCTTGCCCCTGCTCAGGAGCCGCCGCAGCGAGCGGAGGCGGGCGGACATGGGAGACCGTGGATGTACTCCCAACATCGAAGAATGGGATGGGCGTAGAGGATCCTGGGAGTGGAATGGACTTTGTCTCAAGGGTTGAGCGGAAGGGGACAAGGCATGGGCCGCGCGGTTTGACTGGGCCGTTTCAGACTTTCTCCTGAGTCGCTACCCCGCCTTCTCTTCTCGGGTGGAGTACGTGCTCCGGCGGCCTCCTCGAAGCATCCAACCGGCGTGACCGGGAGAAGCCGCCGCGGTGCGGGACCCGAATGTCGCCGGCGACTGACTGACCTCGCCGGTCACGGTCAATCCAGCTTCTTCGCCTTCCTCCGGATTTACAAGCTCTTCACACGTTTTACAACAGGCCGTTTGTAATACAGTATAATACTGATGAGACTGCATCTTTTACCTTGGAAGTTCCAAGACATGCGTCAGATATGATCTAGTATCGCACAGCCAAGCCATGTGCCGACTTGCGACTTGGAGCTCAAGAGGTAAACGGCACGGTGATTAACCCAGTCCAGTAGTGGGTGTGGATGGGTGTTGTTTATGTATTATCACGATGAAAACGACGGCAGTGTGGTAAAACTTTGTCTTCGTACCAGCCAGGCTACGTGCTCACCGGTCCGTTGCACCCGTAAACTATACTTACTGCACTTTAAATCTGGTGTCTGTGATTTCAATCCGGGTGGTCCGTCTGATGCGGTGAAAATGTGCAATTCAATGATGGCCTATATAAGAAAGGAGCACACCAGGACATCATCCCTAGCGCGCTACAGAACGGACATCTACTAGCACTGCACAAGTCCTCATAACTGTTGAGAGATTTCAAAGGACTAGCAATTGAGCTCAGAAGATTTGTTCGTTGACAACGGGTGTGGCGGTTTCGCCCACCCAAAAGAGACCCATGCTGCCGATCATGATGGCAACTACAGTACGTAGTAACCGTTTCCTAGGGCGGATGTTTTCTTCTTCAAAGATTATTAGTACTACTAGTACATCTTTGCCCGGAATTCCTGTGGTTTCTCTCCTCCGTTCCGGGCATTTGCTTACAAAAGACTGCGTTTTGTTATGAGAATAGACCGGCATAAAATTATGGATAATGCTTATAGTATTTCTATCATAGGACCAACTTATGTAACCGTGTCTCGACTTCATATTTCTGCAATATTTTACACAAAAGAGTTGTATGTTCACAAAACTAATCATATTTTACACACCGTTCAAAATATCTTCCGATATTCCGGTAAATTAGGCGATTTATTGCTTCTTGGTTTCTGACTGATAAGATAGATCAGATGACTTATCAGCCGATAAGCAGCCGATTTACCCCTTATCTTGAGTTAACCGATAAGTTCCTGATAAACGACATCTCCCAGGGGCGTTTGTAAAAATTGATTGCTATGAGTGGTTTTTAGCAATAGGAGATAGAAGGTTTGCAAATTCATTTTGTTCTCAGCTTATATAGTGGCGGTTCTTTTTTTCGATAAAAAAAAACCACATGGTGCCGATCATGGTACCAATTGTTTTTTTAAAGTTAAAACGGATAAAACCCTGAAGGGTGCATTAAACAAGCGTCAGATACGTAGGCCCCTACACGCTAGAGAACTTACTACAGATGCCTCAACTTTTACAAACAGGACCTGACAACAAAAAATGGAAACACGATCAAGTCATAACTCATGTTGTACTAAGGGTGTGTTTGGTTAGGTGGCTAGAAAAAAATGGTTATGGGTACCCAACCACCTGGTTGGGGGTAGCCATTTTTCCTGGTTGGTCGAGTAGGTTGGTTAGCCAAGTTTCATGTTTGGTTGAAGAGATAAAAAGTGGTTAGGGGTAGCCATATGTGTGTTTGATTTGAGGTGTGGGGTGATATGGTAACCTCTTTGATATGATGGTGAGAATACCCTCACAATGTCTCCTGTCTTTAGTACCTGTCCACGATATAGACTGAAATTAGACTAAAGAAACTAGAGAGAAAAACTGCTCTAGATTTACATCTACGGATCTACGGATCTAGCTAGCTAATCTGCTTTGTGCGACAATTAACTAGCTATCTAATCATGTAGCTGCAGCGTCGCACCCTCGCACTGCGGCCTGGACAAAGCCTCGTCCAATGCAGTGGCCCGCCGTAGTGAACGCAGTGAGAGAGACGAAGAGGAGAGACAGGAGAACGGAGGGTAGGAGCTTGCCTCGCTCAGCTTGTCGTCGGTGTCTCCCGTGACTGTGGTGGCGGTGGATATAAAGATGGATTTGCCGCCGCTGCCGCCGCCGCAACAGGCTCTGGTTTCGGGGAGGGGAATAGAAACGAGGGGCAGTAGATAAGGTTCGTCAGTTTTGCGGTCGGTGAGCGCCGAAAAAATTGTTCGCGGGTGATTTTAGCGAGCGTTCCCGCGAGTGGTTGGCCTCAACCAGCACATTTTCGGTGGTTGAACTCAATCAGGTTTTAGAGCAAATATGCTCAAATTTTGGCTACCCCACACATCCCACACTATAAACCAAACAAGGGCTAACCACTTAAAAAGTGGCTACCCACAACCACTTGGTGGCTAGCCACCTAACCAAACACACCCTAAGAGTACCAGTCAAAAAAAAAAGAGAGAGTAGTTCTCTTAGTAGTACACGCCGATTTAAAAATATTTAAAAAGACTAAAGATATCTATTGCTACAACCCGTTTAGATGGCCGGCCGCTCCCATTATAATCAAGTCGGTTTAAATATTTTAGTTCATAAGTAATTTGTCTACAACCACCAAAAGTCTTAGGTCCCAATTCGAAAGGAACATCGAGAAACAGAAAAGTAAAGTCCAGCTGTGAATGGTGTTAATTTTATTTTTATCTTTTTGTGACTCTGCTCGTACAGTGTTCTTAATGTGTTTTCTGAATTTGGACCTCAAAATGTTGAGGTTGTAAACACATTCCATATGAATATTCACAAATTTTCTACATATTTTTGAAACATTTAATTAGAAAAATCAAAATGGCAGCACGTGAGAGTTGGTAGCACTAGATACTTCTTCATTACAAATTGAGCTTGGAAGATTTGTCCATTCACAAACGGCTGTGACGGTTGTGCCCACGGCCCACACAAAAGAGACGCATGGTGTCGATCCTGATGCCAACTAACTTTTTTTAGAGTGATGTTTTGGCTTTAAAATTGGTTTTCTTGTTTAATTTTAAATCTTCATCGGACAGCAAGCTGTTATCTCCTTTCTTAGATGACGTGGAACAAGAAAGTCTCAGCTCCTTGTCGAATCCATACTCTCTCACCTTGCGACCCTCACGTTGTAGTGGTACGTACTACAGATCGCTGCTGCAGTCGTACACGTATTCGTTTTGAGTGTAGAGTACACACCCTGCACGTACGTAAATATATTCGACACATTTTATGGAGTACATGGTGACAGAGAGCGCCACTTTAACCGTGCGTGCGTGACTACCGGGAACCCGGCCGGAAGCCGATTGAGCCGGCTTCTGTTTCAACATGTTTGGTGTGAGGGGAACGCGTGCCGAGACCATTGAAAAGTTCAACGGCACGGGCAAAGTTTATTGCGCCGAACTAACATTTTACGTGTTATTATGTTGCCCGGTGGCGCGCCATTATGCGGCCTTCCTCAACTTCTTCCATCCGTCGGGCGCTGCCGATCACGCACGCACCGAGCTCATGTCGTTGAGGTTTTTTTGCCCCAGCGAGTCCGTACACCGGTGCCCCCTCCGCGTGGAAGGGATCCTCCAGCTGTTCCCGGACGGGAGGCATGCTGGCCGTGCTAGGCCGACGAGTCATCCGCCCCCAGCTCGTGCGCATGAGTTAGAGAGGGGACACTAAGGACGAGCCGTATGCGGACTTTTTTATATTTTTATTTATATATTTTTATTTTTATTGAGATTTTTTAATGGTTTGAAAGGTGGGTCATGTCCATATGATGGTGCCACCTCAGCCAATAATCCACGTGATGCTGCCACATCAGCCCCGACTAGTGGGTCTCACTTATCAGCATGAGTGTCAACAATGCACATTGCAATAAATTTTAAAAATGTGGTAACTCCGAAGTGTTAGTTTTCCAAAAAAAAAACGTGGTGGTAGTTCTATATTATAGGGAGTATATATGTGTCGGTTACGAAAAAAACGTGACTACGATTTAAAGAAAAAGTGCAATTATAATTTTCTAGACAAAAAATGTAATTGCATGTTTTCTTGATTGCACTTTTCAAGTGACTGGAAAAAAACAGTCAGCTCAATCGAGCTTATCTCAAGTCGTGTAAATTAGGTTGACGAAAGCCTTGTCGATCTTTTTGCACATGATGAGAACGCATTTTTTTTTTAGATACACAACATATATAGAAGCGACGCATGTACGGGCACACACACTTACACCCAAACCTTATGAGCACGTCAGCTAGACTGGCTAGATTTTGAGGTTAACAAAGTCACCACGGACGACTCGTTGTTAACGGGCACGTCACTTACCACTGAAAGAATAACACCGTTAAATTCTGAATTAATACGGGTAAATACGAGCCCTCATATCGATTCTGAGATTTAAACCTGGGTGGACGGTTTCACCACAAAACCAAACCAGCACATGATGACAGCGCCATTTTATCCGTTACGACCTTGGGGATTATGGCATCCGTTTCAACATATTTGGTGGAGGGAAACGCGTGCCTCCCCGTGCCGTGACCATTGAAAAGTTGGGAGAAAGGAAACTAGCACGATTCGATTCCCATCTACTGGAGTCGGGACTCGGGAGTAGTGTGCAGCTTCTCGAGGTCTCTGTTTCCTACAGTAGCTCTCACCCGTGGGGACATGTACAAGTCGATGGATCGGAGCGGAGGAAAGCCCTGTGCCCGTCGTCAGCCGCCGTGCGTTGGCTGAGGAACGGGCACCACGACATTTACATCGGAGCGGAGGGAGCTGTTCCTGCATCAGATCGAGGTACTCCACTAGCAGTAGGCCTGAAGAGGTGACGTGGTGAGCACGATCGCCCGTTCTCCGCGCGAAAGGCCCCGGCCATGGCCTAGCTACTCCTCTAGCGACACTGTTTAGCTCACACAGACAGGGGGAAAAGAGAAAGCAGAGCGCGCACCACCAGCTCACTGGGATGGTGGAGTGGAGCGACCGGCGGCGGGAGACCCGGAGAGAAATACGGAGGCGGCCTCTACTACGGCTTTTGCGCGGCGTCGTGCTCTGGTGCTCGTCGGCGAAAAGAAGGAAGAAAGGGACAAGAGGGCGTGGTGGGAACTGGTGTGGAACCGGTCGATGGCGATGGCGATGACGATGATGGGTGACGCGACGGGGGCGAGTGGCGAAGACGGGGCAAGTCAATGGTCTTTCATCTCGCGCTGTGCCGTTTCGTGAGGGACGAGGATGTCAAAGGTGCCGAGGATGACGGCTCGTTGTTGCGGATGGCGCTTGTGGCTCTGCGCGTCGTTGGGGACGAGCTACCTTGCTCCTTCCTGCCCGCCAAGTGCTGCCTGCACGTACTCTCTGAAACTTAAGCTTTTCGAATAACAACTTGACATGATAATGATCCGCATCCAAATTTACATACAAAAACCACCACCTTCTCGTTGCGCTACACCGTCAGAGACCGGTCGACCACCAGGTCTATGTTATCTTTACTATTAAATGGGAGTTGGTACTTCGTACCTCCTCTCCGGGAAAAGTTCAGCCAAACGTGGTCTGCCCGATCGCCTCGATCGCTACTATGGGCCGGCCCACAAAAAAACAATAGTCCTCGCACAGTCGCACGTCTCTCTGCCCCGTCCCCGAGTGAACGAAGCCCTGTCTAGGGTTCATTCTCCCCGCCGCCATTCGGTGGCCAGACCTAGCGCGACGGCTCCCCATAACCGAGGTCGCCGGACTCATCCGCGCGATCGTCCGAGCCAGGCTTTCTCCTCCGGGTGATCCCGACGAGCTGGACGTTCTCCGCGTGAACCCAACGGGCCGAGGTTGTCAGGCTCCTCCTCAGAACGACCGTCCGTGTCGGGCTGCCTCCTTCGCGCGACCCCGGCGAGATCGGCGTCTTCCTCCAGGTCGCCGGAATCCTCCTCCGGGCGAGTGTCTATGCTGAGCTGCCTCCTCCGCGCGACCCCGGTGAGATCGGTGTCTTCCTCCACGCAAACCTAAAGAGGTCGGCGTCTGTAGGTTTAATGTAGCCGCGTCACGGTTCCATACTCCAACGACGTGTGCAGCTGCTCCCTCACCCTTGACACCTGCCAGGTTGGTGCTAGCTCTAAGGTCAGTGACGAGGATATACCGAACGGATATCCTATCGTGTGGGTACCTGGTGCACGTAGTGACTATAGCCCAATTGTCAATAGGCTGGCAAAGCCTATCAAGAAAGGCCCAAGACGAAGATTGCTTTCCAAGTTATCCATAGTCGGTTGTAGTTTCCATACTTGTAGTCCTAATCGGTTACGTACCCGGGACCCAGCCCCCTATATAGAGGCTGGGAGGGTCGCCGATCAGGGACACGCACATCAGAACCTCCAAACCCTAGCGAGACGAACTCTCGCTGGACCCTTGTAACCATCACATATTCACAAGAGCAATAACAGACATGCAGGAAGTAGGGGTGTTACCTCAGTCGAGGGCCCTGAACCTGGGTAAATCCCGCTTGTCAGGCGTCGAGTTCACCAGCGCTACACGTTCTCTACCTCATAACTCTAACCCTAGGCTATCGACTATGGGTATTGATGAGGACACCCCTCGTCAATTGGCGCCGTCTGTGGGAATAGGTAGTGCTGGATCTACGGATTCGCTGGTTTCGATCTCAAACGGCAACTCGCCGACTACATCTGCAAACAGCCACGCGCTGACAGTCTCGACTGGCGTTGGAGCATCAGGCGATCAGTCGCCAACATCGCAAGCTGCATCGCCAAGAAGAATCAAGCCGTACTCATCGGAAGCACAGGAAGTTTTTGCTAATCTTGATTCAAGTTTCAATCTAACCATTGGGGAGCACAATTTTTTCGTCGACAAGCTCGGTGTGCAGGACTTGACCGACGTGATCGCAACAAAGACACCCGAAGATCCATCGACTGCGATCGCATCGCCAGCAGACAAGGAAGGTACCTCATCACAGATCGATACGATCCCATCGCCGACATCATCCATGGCGACTGAAGAGTTCAATAGGATCATGGCGCAAGAGTTCCCGGAAGATGAGGCACAATCTGTACATCAGATAAGCGTACTCGAAGAACCATCTATCATGGCCACATCGCCAGCAGGCACAGGAGCTACGTCGTCAAAGGTCAACTCAATCTCGCCGTCAAGATCTCTAGTCGACTCCATAACGACCCAAGAGTTCAATAAACTCCTGGCTCAAGAGCTCCTAGATGATGGGGTACAGTCTGACTATCAAGTCACCACAGTCGAACACATCGCGGCACTCGACACTGCACCTGACTACATGCAAACTGAAGACACGGGCGACAGCATCTACCTCGCCGACTTCGCCGGGCCAGAGATCCAAGCGGATCACGAGTTCCTCTCCAGCAACGAAGACGATCCCGAAAAGATACTCGAAGCATACGCCCAGTTCAGCAATAACTCCGACATGAGTTTGGACGACGACTCCGAACCCATAACCGGCGTCAATGGCACATACACATATCCCCCGGTCATACCTCGGCAGGTCTACGTTGCATTCAGCGCCGAAACCTCAGCGGCAGCAGCTAGTCGCAGGCCTACAGAATTTTCTTGCCCAGTCACATTACCAGATGGCGTAACAACGCTAACTATCAGAGCAGAGGTGGCAGCAAAAGTCGACAAAATCATAAAGGACTGCACAATGATGCCAGCAGATGCGACCCCAGAGGAGTGGATGACATACAATTATTTCAATTGGCAAGAAGCAATGCGCCTAAAGGAGTACAGAGCAACACTCGAAGAACCCAGGAGGCAAGCTAGCATCTCAAGTATGCGGAGAAGGCAGATTTCCCTTAGCTCCACAAGTGCGACGGAGCACAGGCATAGATCGAGATTCGCCAATATCCCAGAGGGCGAGAGATCCGGAGTCACTCGCAACTTAGAACATTCGTTCATGACCCTGGACTCCGACGGCATACTAGCACCCAAAACAGCTGAAGGTGCCCTGATATCACTGGGAGCATACCTCAAGGCGACAGCACCTCCAGCAGGCGACCCAGCCGAAGAACTGCATCTCCAGCAATTAAAGGCGCTCGCACTCGCGGCAAAAGGACTCCAGTCGGAGAAGCACAGAGAGCGCAGCAGAAGCCGTTCGCGGGATCGCCACAGTCGAAGCCCTCGCAGGAGTAGCACACGAAGACACTCGAGTCGTCGCCGTTCACGGAGCAGGTCCAGGAGATCCGCCAGCAACGACTCAAGTGACGGTCGCGATACCGGACCTTGCGGAGCACGATGCTTCACAAGACGAATCCGCGAGGCAAAGTTGCCCAAAAAGTTCGGGTTACCAACAACGCCAAAGTTCAACTGCAAACAAGAGCCGTCAGGCTGGCTCGAGGACTACAAACTCGCAGTCGTATGCCAGAGGGGGACAACTACAACGGCACTGCAATACATACAGCTGATGCTTGAAGGCACAGCTCGCGACTGGCTCAAAGCATTACCCGAGGCATCATACGATTCCTGGGATCACTTTCGGGAAGACTTCATCAAATATTTCGATCCTCTGTGCGAGAGGCCCAAAACATTCGAGGAATTACGGGCTTGCAAGCAGAGGTCGGACGAGCCAATTCGAGCATACATCAGGCGATGGACGGCCATCCGCAATTCAGTCGGCACAATCTCCGAAGACAGAGCCATGGATGCCTTCACCATGGGAGTCCTCAGGGAAGACTTCAGAGAAGCACTCGGCCGCCAAAAGTCAAAATCCATGGCAGAACTCATGAAGATAGCGACCGAGTGGGCGGATGGCGAAGATTCCATAAGGGCCAAGCGTCCACTTTCCCCACATGACCGTGAGGATCGACGCAGCAGTCGAGACCACCACGACAGGGATGACAGAAGACGAAGACGCAAAAGTGGGTATAGCGACAACGATAAGGTAAAATTCGTAGCAGCGGGTTTTTCGCAGGACAATCACGCCCAGGACGACAGACGACAAGAAGATCGCCGCGACAGTCGAAACGACAGCCGCCGCGACAGTCGAGGAGACGACCGCCGAGACAGTCGAGGGAACGATCGTCGAGGCAGTCGAACAAATGACCGACGAAGCAGTCGCGACCGCGACCAGCGCAGCGGTGGATACCGAGGGCAAGAGTGGCGCAAACGAACAGATACAAAACCAGAAAAAACATTTCAAGAGAAGATGGACGACGACTGCAGGCTGCACTTATTCAAGGGAGATGACGGAAGGCTAATCTCCAACCACACAATGGGGAATTGCCGAGAGTTCGAACAAATGGTGGCTGATTACGCGGCGAGAATCAGAAGAGCTACACCCTCGACTGCACCGCCAGCGTACATCGCCCCACCACCAGCACAGCCAGTCGCGGCATTACCACCTCCACCACCATACAACCCGGGAAGCCAAGTCGCGGGAGCCATACATCATATACCTCAAGCAACGGAGGAGCAGTACCCAAAGCCCCAAGGACAGATGTTCATGATCCAAAAAGGGCGTCCCTCCAACAGGCAACAAAAGATTCACACTCGACATGTTAACATGGCGGTTATGGCACCTCCAGCCATACCAGACTTCCTGCGGGGATCTGAAACCGCAATAACTTTCAATCGAGAAGATCACCCACCATCTGTCTACCGACCAAGCCACGCAGCCCTGGTACTCGACGCTCAGATCGGCGGATACGCCATGACCAAGGTCTTCATGGATGGAGGCAGCGGCATCAACATCATCTTCGCCGACACACTTCGCCGGATGAATAGGTCAGTCGAAAACTTACCCCAGTCCACAAACACTTTTCATGGCATTGTTCCAGGAAAACCTGTTCTCCCAGAAGGCACGATACAGCTCGACGTCACCTTCGGTGACGCAAAACACTTCAAAACCGAGTCGATTGAATTCGAAGTCGTCGACTGGAAGTCACAATACCATGCCATACTAGGGCGCCCCGCATTTGCTCGGTTCATGGCAGTGCCACACTACGCATATCTCAAGTTGAAGATGCCAGGCCCGAAAGGAGTCATCACAATCAACGGAAATTTTCAAAGGTCAGATGCTTGCGACCGCGATTTCAGCAAAATCTCCGAGACATTCGGTATGGAGCAAACCCTCGAAGAGCTCTCGCTCACCAACGACACAACATACATGCCCGAACAGAAGAAACAGGCAGTCGACAAGGCGTTTAGCACTGCGGACGGCATAACGAAGCACCAGGTTCACCCGACTGATCCAGCCAAGACAGTCAGGGTGTCCACAAGCCTATCTCCTGCATAGGAAAGCGCGCTCGTCGAATTCCTCCGTGAGAACTGGGATATATTTGCATGGTGTGCAGCCGACATGCCAGGTATTCCCAGGGAATTCGCCGAGCACTCCCTCCAGCTTAATCCAGGAACTAGGCCGGTCAAACAAGCAATACGTCGTGTCTCCGGACCCAAAAGAGAGGCCATAGAGAAGCATGTGGACAAGTTACTCAAAGCAAACTTCATTCGAGAAATCAAAAAATCAGAGTGGGTAGCCAATCCCGTACTAGTCGAGAAAAAGAAGACAGGAGCAACCAGAATGTGTGTCGACTTCACCGGGCTCAACAAGTGTTGCCCAAAAGATCATTTTCCACTGCCGTGTATCGATCAAATCGTCGACTCCACTGCGGGATGCGAGCGTTTATCCTTCCTGGATGCATACTCAGGGTATCACCAGATAAGGATGAAAGTCGAAGACGAGGAGAAGACAGCATTCACAACTCCACTCGGAGTATACTGCTATACCACAATGCCCTTCGGGCTCAAGAATGCAGGCGCCACCTACCAGCGTATGATGCAGAACTGTTTGAAGACGCAAATTGGGAACAACGTCGAGGTCTATGTGGACGACATCGTCATCAAGTCGAAAGAAGAAAGCACATTACTCGCAGACTTGCGAGAAACATTCGACAATCTCAATCGGTACAACATCAAACTCAACCCAGACAAGTGTACCTTTGGTGTTCCAGCCGGAGAACTCTTGGGGTACTTAGTATCGGCTCGGGGAATAGAAGCAAACCCAGAAAAGATACAGGCCATATTAACCATGCAAAGACCTAAAAAGCTCTACGAGGTACAGCAATTGACAGGTCGAGTAGCAGCGCTCAGTCGCTTCATCAGTAAGCTAGGCGAAAAGGCATTACCACTTTATCGACTGATGAAGAAGGCAGACAAGTTCGAGTGGACAGATGAAGCTGAAGCAGCCTTCAAAGACCTCAAGCGGATACTCACAAATCCCCCCATCCTGGCGGCACCCAAGGAGAAAGAACCTTTGTACCTGTACGTGGCAGCCACAAACAGAGTGGTAAGTACGGCTTCGGTAGTCGAACGCATGGAGGAAGGAAAAACTCAGAGTATACAGAGGCCAGTCTACTACGTCAGCGAAGTCCTGTCCCTATCAAAGCAAAGATACCCGCACTTCCAAAAGCTGGCATACGCTGTCTTCATAACATCCAGAAAGTTGCGCCACTACTTTACGGAGCACCCGATAACAGTGATCAGCAAATCAGCAATCGGGGACATACTCACCAATCCCGATGCAACGGGGCGTGTAGCAAAATGGCTCATCGAGCTCGGGCCACTCGGGATCACATATGATCACCCGAAGGCTATCAAGGCACAAGTCTTACCCGACTTCACAACAGAGTGGATAGAATCTCAGCTGCCAGGAATCCCGGATATGTCCAACTCATGGACAATGTATTTCGATGGGTCTAAGAAGAACGAAGGCGCAGGCGCAGGCGTCATACTCATATCACCCAAAGGCGACAAACTCAAGTACGTGTTGCAGATGGACTTCAAGCGACCATCCAACAACGAGGCCGAGTACGAAGGTCTGATCCACGGCATGCGAATGGCTAAGGCGCTGGGGTGTACTCGACTGATGATATACGGCGACTCAAATCTAGTCGTACAGCAGACAATGAAAGCTTGCGACGCCATAGCCGACAACATGATCGCATATCGTGACCTCTACAACACACTCGAAGGCGACTTTGACGGATGCGAACTACGACATGTTGGACGAGAAAGCAATGAGGAAGCAGACATACTAGCCAACATCGGCTCGACTAAAGCGCAAGTCCCCCCAGGCGTCTTCCTGGAGCGAATCCAGCACAGGTCCATCAAAAAACAGCGGCCCCCATCAACCTCGACTGCTACATCCAAAGACAAAACACCCGGCTCAGAGGATCTGCCAGTCGAAGTACTACTATGCCAGGGCGAGCAGGTAATTCCAGCATGGACTCAACCTTTCCTAGCATACATGCTACGCGACGAACTACCAGACGATGCAGCAGATGCCCGACGAGTCACTCGACGCTCCAAAGCATACACCATCATCAACGGTGAACTCTACAAACGAAGCATCTCAGGTATGTTCCAAAGGTGTGTGGAAATTGAGGATGGAAAAACTATACTTCGTGATATCCATGCAGGAACCTGCGGGCATCACGCCGGCAGTCGATCACTCGTAGCCAAAGCCTTCCGAGCAGGGTTTTACTGGCCTACAGCGCTCCAGGATGCAGACGACATCGTCAAAAGGTGCATTGGGTGCCAGAAATTCGCCACCAAGCCTCATGCACCCGCATCAGCACTCAAAACCATACCACTCGCCTGGCCCTTCGCCCAATGGGGGCTTGATATGGTCGGACCACTCAAAAAGTCATCACCCGGAGGACATACTCACCTACTGGTGGCGGTGGCAAATTCACGAAATGGATAGAAGCGATCCCAATCACAAGCTCGACTGCCGCTACAGCAGTCAATTTCATAAAATCTATCGTCTATCGATTTGGCGTCCCAAACAGCATCATCACGGACAACGGCACAAACTTCACAGCCGAGGAGTTTCGTTCCTTCTGCAAAGAGTGGAACATCGCGCTTAATTACGCATCAGTCGCGCACCCACAGTCCAACGGACAGGTTGAAAAAGCCAATGGTCTCGTCTGCACGGGCATTAAGAAAAGACTGCTGGTACCACTCAAAAGGGCCGCAGGCGCTTGGGTCGAGGAGCTCCCGGCGGTACTATGGAGTTTGCGCACAACCCCAAATGCCTCGACTCAGTTTACTCCGTTTTTTATGGTCTACGGCGCAGAAGCAGTACTGCCACCAGAGGTGAAATTCAGCGCACCAAGAGTCGAGCTGTACGACGAGGACGACGCAAACGAGTCGCTCGAAGACTCGGTGGATCTACTCGAAGAATCGCGCAATACGGCCCTTGCCCGCACAGCTGTTTATCAGCAGGATCTCCGAAACTACCACAGTCGACGACTCCGCCCCAGAACATTCATGGTGGGCGACTTAGTACTCCGGATGAAGCAGAAGAAGGTGCACAAGCTCGCATCACCATGGGAAGGTCCTTTCGTCGTCACGGAAGTCATCGACGGTGGTGCCTATCGACTCAAGCACGCCCAAACGGGGGAATTATCAAATAACCCATGGAATGTGGCGCACTTGCGTCGCTTCTATGCCTAAATGTCATAGTCGATCAATGTAACAGAGCATAAATGTCGGAAAGGCCAGCAGGTTTCAGACGCGCTCTTTTCCTTACCAGGGTACCTAAGGGGACTGGAAGGTTTTTAATGAGGCGGCTTGCTGGTCAATATCTGGAATAAAGAAAGATTTTCTTCTTCGCATAATTTACTATCATAAGCCAAATCACCCCCGACTCAGCCACACTCGAGGACTCGGGGGCTGGGTCTTAGTCATAAACAGCAAAACTCAGCCACACCCGAAGGCTCGGGGGCTGGGTCTTAGTCATAAACAACAAAACTCAGCCACACTCGAAGACTCGGGGGCTGGGTCTTAGTCATAAACAACAAAACTCAGCCACACTCGAAGACTCGGGGGCTGGGTCTTAATCATAAACAGCAAAACTCAGCTACACTCGAAGGCTCGGGCGCTGTACATATACGAACTCACATAAACGCCTTACTTTTCACACCCCACCCGAAGGCTCGGGGGCTGATACATGCAGGCTTACATAAACATCTTTCTATTCACACCCCACTCGAGGGACTCGGGGGCTGGTTAGTTACACAAACTACATAGGCTCATCCTTTACAGGTAAGTTTGAGTCAACGAGCTGGTCGTGAAAACAGTCCACAAGCACCTGCGCTGAAACCGCAGTCCTATCCAAAAATTTCTGCTCTAGTCGCGCGCCAGCCGCGGGTGAAGAGATGCGAAAGGAAGGATGTTGGCTGCGGATATATCCCATGACGGCGTTGGCTCCAAGGACAACTCTTCGAGTCAAAGCTTCCCGGATTGGAGTTGCAGACTGGAACAGATCAACCAGCGCATGAATTCCTTGCGGCTGCGGCCCCTCAGGAAACAAGAAGTGGTTGATGCGCATAAATGCCGCCCGGCAACGCTCGAGTAGGACCGCGCCGCGAAATACTCGATCCTTAAGGGTAGCGAGTTCGCGGGCGCGATGCCTGTCCACCCAAAAATGCTGATGGCCGGAAACCGGGTTATCAGTCGCGTTGTCTAGACGCTCGTTAACCCGCTCCACCTCTTCCTGGAAGTTATGAACAAAAACTGCAGACGAACAGCTATCAACAGGCTATAAAGAAGACATAAGAAGATCACAAAGGCAATCGTTTATTACATACCTTCGAGCTGCCTGTTCGAGTGTTCGACTTCGCCAAGCACATACTCTTCACGCTGGGTGGCAAGAGCAGGTTTTGCCTTAAGAAGTTTCAACTCCGTTTGAGTGGCTCTTAGTTCCTGCTCTAGAGTGACCACTCGCCTCTTCGCATAAGCCAAAACCTTGGCGTCATTACAGGCTTCGGCGACTGCTCGAGTATCCGTCCACGGCTGGGAAGTTTCAGGCGAGATGATATCGTCCGACTGGCAAGCGCATAAATCATATATTTCAGGCAAAGGCACGAATCAAGACAAAACAGCAAACGCTGAATTCATAGTGAAAAGAACGCATTATAGAGTCCAGGGCATAAACAAAGCAGGAACTGGGACACCCATGCTGGACATCGAATCTTCATTACATAAATATGAAAGCAAAAATCTAAACGCGAGACACGGACTCGGACCTAGCCCTACGCGACTTCGGCATGGCAGCGACAGCAACAGATCTGCGCTCCATGGTATCGATACAAGTGCGCGATAGTCGCGTCGCGGCCTCGGTCACACCCTTCAAGGACAAAGGTTGCCCATCTGACCTTTTCGGGAAATCAGACAGAGCAGCCTCATAGTCGGCAACAACGCCATTACCAAGAAGAAGCTTGATGGTGGATTCCGAGCCGCGTACCGTCAAGTCGCGCGCAAACTCCGCCACAGTCGAAGAGCCGGGGCCTAGCACGTCCGCAAATCCTTGCGCGGTGGCAGGCACGTCGCTCGACGGAAGCACCTCCTTGAAGACAGCGCCAAGGGTGCGAGTGGACGTATCCAGAGAGCTCTTGGCGTGTTGGAGCGCAGCGCTCAACTTCTCAAGGGCACGGTCGAGTGACAGGTCTTCACTCGCCTCGTCTTTGGAGGCCCATGAAGCAGTAGGTCCTTCACAGTTTCAAAAAAGAACAAGAGGCAAAAATCAACACAAAGACAATCAAATAAAAGCGCGTAAGGCAAAAGCAAAACCTGCTAACCTTCCATCATACGCGCAAGCTCGGACACCTGAGCCGCATACTCCTGCTCACGCGAGGTAGCCGAGTTCCGCGCATGGTCCAGATCCTCCTTCGCACGCGACTGCTGGTCGACAAGTTGTCGTTCCAGATCCTTCAGTCGCTGCTCCAGCTCAGACGACTGCTTCGCGATGGCGTCCTTCTCACCTGAGATAGTCGACTCCTAGCTCAGTCGCAAAACACCAAGTGGAAAATCTCAGGACAAAGTCAGAAAAGTTTACGGCTTAAATCGTCGAGGTGGGAGCGAAGAGCAACCCGTTCCTCCTCCGACTGCACAAAGGCTTTACCAGCCGCGACAAGGTCACGGACGGCAGGCTTCGAAAAGATTTGAAAAGGATGTCAGCAAGATTAAAGATGCAGCATAACACATAAAACGTGAAAACACTCACATGGTCAGTCCAGGAGGAAGACGCAGATGCGGAAGGGCGCGCAGTCGAAGCGGTGGCGGGTGGCGTCAAAGAAGTGGTCGTCGCCTCAACCACCAGGGTGGTCTGAGCGACGTCCACTTCAGCACGAGGGGAGGCCACAGTCGACTCCTCCACAAAAGGAGGCGATTGCACCCGATCGTCACTGGCGCTGCTGCAATAGTGCCAACGAGTTTCAGGCAAAATATGAAAGCAAGCGAAAAGCGAATATAGCAAAAATACTTCATAACTACATACCTGTGCTCGCCCTCATCTGAGTCCGGCTCAACGTCGAGGCAGGGGCCTCCGAAGCTCAGGCGGCCAGTCGAGTGTGATGGTGAGCGCCGTGCCAGAGGGGATACGGCCTTCGCAGGCGAAGAGCAGCCAGAATCCTCCAGGTCCCGTTGCTCCGCGCTTCCCGAGTGAGAACTCGAGACCTCCTGTCGAGGCACACGGCGACGCTTGGCGGCAGGCTCAGTCGCAGGGTGGTCACCCTTACGAACCTGGCCCACTTCCTTGGCTTCCGTTTCCTCTGTGGCGGAGGTGTTAGCTGAGGGAGGAGGAGTGACGGTTTTCTTCCCCTCATCTAGCAGAGCCGCCTCATCGGCAGGACCAAACTTGGGAAGGGGAGGAAGAGAGGCGACAGTCGAATGGCCCTGATCGCCAGCATAAAAACAACATTCAAAAGGAAGGTACACCAGAAATCAAAGGACGGCAAAAAACAGTACAGTCGATAATGCTTACATCAGGAAGGGCGTTCTCCAACCCAAAAGGAGCGATGGAGGAGTTGAAGTCGATGGCTTCGTCGGCCTTGATGCTGGTGATGTATTTCACGTGCGCGTCCAGCTCATTGGGTGACAGCTCCACATTGCTCATTCGAGTGGCGTCAAGCGGGCCTTCATATCGCCACATCGGGTGGGCGCGTTGCTGCAGGGGCCACACTCGACGTTTGATGAAGGTACTCATCAGCTGGACACCAGTAACGGTGCCCAGCAGCTTCCTGATCTTCTCCATAAGGGGGGCAGCTTCTTCCTTCTCCTCAGTCGAGAGAGAATGCTCCCACGCCTTCGTCTTCACCGGGGTCCTCCCAGTCGAGAATGCCGGGCGCACGTCCTGGTCGATGGGGACATAGAACCACTTGTTCCTCCATCCTTGGGCAGAGTCGACTGCCTTGAGGTTGAAGTAGTGGCAGTCGCCGCGGACCTGGATGCCCACCCCGCCAAGAGGGCACACACGACCATCACGGACCATGTGGCGCACTTGGAAGATGGACTTCCAGAGTGCCCAGCTTGGGGACACCCCCAAAAAACATTCGCACAAAGCCATGAAGCAGGCGATATGCAGAATGCTATTGGGGGTGAGATCATGGATCTGCACCCCGTACGCGTAAAGAAGCCCGCGCACAAAATCGTGCAGCGGGAGAGCAAAGCCGCGAGGCAAAAATTCGGCAAAGCAAACGCGCTCGCCGGCGCGGGGCTCAGGGAGTACCTCCCTGTTGGAGGGCGCGCGGGCGGCGAGCTTGTCGGCCGGTGGGAGAAGGCCTGTGTGGCGGAACGCCGCCAGCTTCTTCTCGGTGATGGCAGATTTCACCCAGTCACCGGGGATCTTCTTCAAAGCGGCGGCGGGATTTCCCGCGGAGGTCGCGGCGGCCGCAGCACCTTTCCTCTTCTTGCCAGCATTGGCAGAGGAAGAGGGGACGGCGGCGCTCATGTTCTTCTTCGGCGCCATGGCAGACAGAGGAGGAGCAGGAGCAAGGGCAAAGGAAGCGCGCGCAAGGAGCAGGAGACAGAGGAAGCAAATGGCAAGGGAAGTTAATCCACGGCGGTGAGATCTATAGTTACCACGGTGGAAGAAATAATCTCAGCCGTTTGCGCATAATCACCAGGCCACGTGGCGCCATCGAAGAGAAACCGTCGCACGCCACAATGCCCACGACGTACGAAAAACGAGGAAAGCCATGATCACGCCCGCGGAAATTTCGCCACGTCCAGTCAAATCAAAACTGAACCGGCGGTCACCACGGTCAAACAAGTGGACCCACAATGACAAGTCCTGTCAAAGGTCTGCGCACACGCCACGGTGGTCATGCATGACATCACTCGGTTGGCAGGTTGAGGGAAGGCAAAGGTAGTAGTCGATATGCCAGTCGACTGAACCAATGGCATGCAGTCATACAAAAGTTTCTCGAGTACACATACAAAGGCTATAGTCGATAGCTAGTCGACTAATCCAAGCAAAGCCAAATATACTCCCATCGGGAGGGGATAAAAACTTCTTCGACTGGCGTATGACAAAGTCGTGAATCCTTCAAAGGTCTATCGACTAAGTTAAAAAGCATACACTTCGAGTGTCTTCAAACGCATCTCATCTGGAGGGGGTGAAAATGTCTTCGACTGACATTTTCTTTAACGATCATTGATTTGAGATTATCCTTCACTACGAGTAATAAAGCACAATCTCGGGGGCTACTCCCATCGGGAGCGCTGTCGCGCACCCGATAGATTCAAAAAGCAAAAAAGGCATAAACTCAAAGAAATTCCCGAGTTACGTCAGTCGATGACACTTCGGATGCTGCATGCATAAAATGCAAAGGTAAGACCCGCCGATCGGTCGAGCTGGGCTAAGGACCACTCCGGTAGTGTTAAGTCCTTAATTCTTTTCCGTATCAGCAGATGCGATGAAAACCCCGGCGGACGCGCTGGGTAGCAAAGTTAAGACTGCAGAACGATTCAGTAAGACCTCAACGGCCTGAGTCGAGTCTGTCCAGTGTGTTCCAGGTTCGAGCCCGGGGACTCGAACTTGATTGAAGGCTAGTAAGGTTTTGCCCGAATGTGCAGTTAACTGGTCTCGACCTACCGAGTAAATCCAGGCCTACTAAGTCGATAATCCTTCGTCAAAAACATGAGCTCATAGTCGAAAGACAATACAAAGCATACGATATTGAACACAAACATGTGACGTGCACTGTCGAGTGAGTCCATGCCTAATTCTCTGAATCAGCCAAGCACTCGGGGGCTAGTGACGAGGATATACCGAACGGATATCCTATCGTGTGGGTACCTGGTGCACGTAGTGACTATAGCCCAATTGTCAATAGGCTGGCAAAGCCTATCAAGAAAGGCCCAAGACGAAGATTGCTTTCCAAGTTATCCATAGTCGGTTGTAGTTTCCATACTTGTAGTCCTAATCGGTTACGTACCCGGGACCCAGCCCCCTATATAGAGGCTGGGAGGGTCGCCGATCAGGGACACGCACATCAGAACCTCCAAACCCTAGCGAGACGAACTCTCGCTGGACCCTTGTAACCATCACATATTCACAAGAGCAATAACAGACAGGCAGGAAGTAGGGGTGTTACCTCAGTCGAGGGCCCTGAACCTGGGTAAATCCCGCTTGTCAGGCGTCGAGTTCACCAGCGCTACACGTTCTCTACCTCATAACTCTAACCCTAGGCTATCGACTATGGGTATTGATGAGGACACCCCTCGTCAGTCAGATTCCACCCTTGTTGTTAGATGCGTGTTTGATTTTTAAATCATTTTTACCAGTATAGATTGTCTGTATCGGTGGCCAAAGCAGGCCCTTGTGAATTTTTGGATTGGATATGTAGTAAACATCAAGATTATGCATATTAAACAGATTATGCAGATATGCCTTCCTTTTCAGTTGTTGTATTTGTGTTACCTTTCTTTTACAGGGACCACTCTTATTTGCATCTATTCTTGCAGCTTAATAATGCTATAATACCTGGTTTAGTGAGTGCAAAAATTGAGCAGATGTATGCGTACCACTCAATACCTTACGGTCCTGAATGGCAGCCAGAATAAGCTAGCCTGGTTGATGGGGTTTCAATGGAGCTGGACCGACTACTATTCTACACCCAATTCCTCTATGTTCCCTGAACATACCTTAATGGTACTCTCTGTTCTCCGAATTTCTACTATATTTCTTAGATTGCCTGTTGAATATTTAGCTACAGAAGTGAGCTTGAAGTCTCCAACCAGGGTTTTTTACAACTTTATTGCAAAGGATGTCATAAGGTTTTTTTACAACTTTATTGCAAAGGATGTCATAAGCCTCATATTTAGCTAATTAGTTTTAACATAATGTGTATGAGATATGGACAGAATAAGTCATACTCAGATCAAGAAGGACATGGACGGGTTGTTTGGCTTATGACTTCTCCAAGATCAAATCATGTGTCACCGCAATTACATGATGTAATCTCCATGGCGAGAACCAAAACTCTGTTTCTTTAGTTCCATCTAGATTGATGAGTTTGAACAACAACTTTGCCGTGTTGTGGTAGGACAGGAATGGGGACCTGGTGCACGCCAGGGGTGTGGAGCTCGACCTACGTCTCCGTGGCTGGCAAGTAGAATTTTTTTATGCCCCTGGTCTCGGGTGAGTTGCCGCGGCACTGCTACGGCTGCCATTTTTTGCTTCATTCTTACACTGCTATATATTTTTTTCTGCTATCTAGATGAAGTGGATTTGTTTGCACCTAGCTTCTAGATGTGTTTGTTGTTATAGTAGAATTTGTGCTAAGTAATATATTCTCTCTGAAATCTGTGTGATAATAATTGGTATAGTTTTATATTGCAAGTGGTGGATTTGTTTGCTCCTAGCTTCTAGCCTCTAGGTGTGTTTGGCTGTTTGCTGCTATAGTAGGATTTGTTTGTGGAATTTGTGCTAACTGATATATCCTCTGTGAAATTTGTGTGATAATAATTGATATAGTTTTATATTGCAAGTGGTGAATTTGTTTGCCGGACAATCTTTTTTCATCATCTAGCTCGTTTCAGTATCCTCTTAACTTGAGAATATTCTCTGTACAATATAGTTGCATTTGCTCATAAAAGACTTCAGAAAACAATTTTTCAATGCAGCATGATTATTACTTATCTATAGTATATAAATGGGAGCAACCCACTAAGGTTATTTCTCTAAACATGCAGAGCATCCACATCAGCATCCATCTAATTGGTCCACTTCATCCTTCATCCGTTGCAGTTATACGTCCACCTCAGACTATCTGACTGTTTGGTCGCTGATTGCAAGCCCTTTATTCCGGATCAGTATGGCACGGCAGGCTCAAAGTTATCATCCTCCCATTATCCTCTTTAATGGTCATTACTCTACAATAAATCTCCTATTCTTTCCTAATCTTCCACTCCTTTTCGGTGAGAGCTACACCTACTAATCGCTCGCACAACACGGTTCTGCTGTCTGTACTTTAGGTTTACCGTTCTGCTTTGATGCTGGTAATGCATTCTTCAGTTTCCTTTGGTCCATTAAGTCTCCTCATGCTCACAGCTCAAAAAGTGCCTCTTCCTCTCCCCACGATCTCTGCCAGAAAATCAATGGAGGCAGTCGGACAGGCGAAGGCCAATGTGCCTATAAATACCTCGCTCCACTTTAGGATACGTTTATCCATTGTCCGACGTATCTTCTTTGCCAAATGTCTCGCAACCATGAGCATGATTCTTGACTTCGTCGGGTGCCGGACGAAGCGGTCATCAATATTTGATTTATCCATTCCCCCGGTCTGCTTCTCAACCTGTCTGATGCTGGGCGATTTGGATGAAACTGCCATAGATGTTGTTTCTCTTTCTTCTCTTGCAGATTGATTTCATCTCGCACAGCCGGATTTCTCCATTGGCGTAGTGGTTAGTGTAATATATTTCCTTCTTTTTCTGAGAACAAATAATCTGATTTGATAAATAGGGACACCTATATTTGGGTGTTGCTCCTGTCAAGAAACCAACGCTGTTGTTCAGGTATGTTTTTTTGGTTGCAGATGAGTGCTACATCTGTTGAGCTGTCAAGCTCCTGACGGAGGTTGTCTCCTGGATCCTACTTCAGTTATCCTATGCTACTAAGGGAATCAAGACTTGCTCTATGTTCATCCGTTTGTTTGAACTTCTACTAACTCATGTGATAATCAATGTGCTTTACGAATCTAAAGAAACCAGATGCCTATTCCTGATGCAGTTCAATAGCTGGTCGGTTGATACAGAGATAGGAAAAGGGGGGAGTCGAGAACTGCAATGCTATGTCAACACATTTGTGGAGTTGTGTGTGCTCGAATTAAGTAGTAGCTTCATAGTTGGTCAAGCACAAAAAAAAAATCCCCATATTCAGATGCTTTTGGCACAAAATATTTCACGGTGGTGTACTCCCTCTTCCACGTTCTAGGTTAATGTTTCTTTCATACACAAAAAAATCCCGCTGCAACGCGCGGGGCATCATCTAGTGTGTTAAATTAGAGTCACTGATTACTCGGTTTGGTGCTTTTATTGAGCATTGGCATATGTTTTCTCTTGACCATTTGTATACGTGTAGTTGACCTAATTCTCGCCTGAAAATATCATGAAATCATAGATTTCTGCAGCAATTGACGGTTTACTTTATTGTGTCTAATGTTGTTTTGATAATGTTCTTTATACATCATATTTGAAGAGGGACACAGTAACTATCAAATGCGGAGGAAATAGTTAGGGGTGTTATCAATGTCAAGGTGAGTCCCTTATATTCAGCACCATTTCATTGGGTACAGACATTGGAACGTTTAAAGGATTCAAGGTTCTATGTTTGGTTTGTAACAAACCGTTTGTTACTATTATCTAAGAAAAACGGTTATTCTGTACAAAAGATGGCTATTATGCACAATTGAATAACCCCTTCTCTTGCATTGCTATGGAAGCTTTCTAATTTCAGGAAAATGATGAAACATAGATTTCACAGAGGTTTAATGCACGAGCTCTCATGTACTTATCGGAGAGACAACCAAGATCATTATATGCAATAACTTCCTGAAGGGAACCTGTTCCTTATTGGTTCTAATGGCAGGTTGATTTTGAAAAAAGAGAAAAAATGCAATAGAAGTGCAATAGAAGATGGTTCTAATTGCTGATGAGAGGTGTGGTTGTTTGAACGGAGGGTAGGGAGAGGGATGTGACCTGAGGTGTGACCGACTGCACGCCGCGATGATGTTACAAGTCCCGGATCAACGTGCACATGGATTATTTTTGCAGGACGAGGGAGAGGGTGTGCACATGGTGACTGAGGGGGAGGGGAGCAAATTAATCGTTCAAGAAACCCGAAGTTCTGTTTCAACTCTTCTACCCGGGAGCAGTCAACAATATGAAGATTCAGCTCATGTATCTTACTGAACATACGATGCAAAAGCTTGGAATAGTTGACAAAACCCACTTAATACAAACTGGAGTGCGGATTGAACTAATCTCGCCCTGCTGGTTAATAGTTGCTTTGGTTTCAGACTTGTTGCTGAAATAACAAGGCAAGGCATCTGTAGGATTTCTGAACTGCAGCACAATTGTGATGCAGTGACTAGGAGCTGAAAACAAACACTTGGATGCAATCTCAACTCTTGTGCCTAAATTAACACCTGAGTAATTAACTGCAGTGAGTGAGAAGCAACAAGCCAAAAAAAGGCCAACTTTCGTTCTGCTTTATTTGGCACCGATGTCAAAGTAAAATTGCAACCCCTCACTAGATTTTTGCAAGCCTGATTGACCTTTAGATGTTTGGCGCCATGTAGTCTGTCATCTTCCTTGTCACTTGCGTGAGTGCCTGAGTGGTGTGTCATCTTTAATACTGCGTCCGATTCAAAAAATTAAAACGTTCGTGTTAGTAGATGTTTAGATCTGAAGACGTTGGAGCCGTAGTGGACAAGTTCACAACCATTAGATGGGAGTTAGATCTGCAATTGGTTTGACGTTGGAACTGAGATCTTGAATTAGTTTTTGGGAGGCGTCATATGTTTTTATCTAGAGTGAAAGTTGCAACGGAGCACGGTATAAAAGGAATGGCAATACATCACATTAGACTCTTAGAAAGTGGTGGTAAGTCCGTAGCAACGCACGGGCATTAAACTAGTAAGTATATAATATCTCAGTGTTTCTTTCCCTCCATATACGAACTCAACAAGATAGTACCGTTAGAAATTATTTGACCCAATCATTTTGGCACACTCCTGGGCCTTTGCCCACCATAAACAAGGCAAAGGCCCAGCAGGCTGGGAGGCGTTGCCATTCGATCAGTGGCACAGCTCCAACCAAGTAGGGAGCGATACCAGCTCCAGCTGTTGCTCTCTGCAACGTAAGCGAGAACCAGACGATACAGAATAACATACTACTATCCAATAAGCACACTACCCAGAGGTAACACACAACCATACGATGCAGCAAGCACCTCAAACGTTCATGTGAGAACAAAAAGGCATCATCATCATCCTTCCAGTTTGATATTTCAACGTTCTGCAGTTACAATCCAGAGTAGCATATGATGCAGAAAACGCCTCTGACAGTTTCTATGGTAGAAGAAGAAAGGCAGAGTGACAAACAACAATCTCGTAGAAGACGAACAGCCAGAGTGGCAAAAGATACATGAGCTACTACGCCAGGCTACCACCTAGTTGTACACCATGTACTTGGGCGTGGCACTGAACTTCTGGTAACCCTTGATGACCTTGTTCACCGCGTCCAGGAAATCCTTTTCCGTGACTGTCTTCCTGCGTGCGCGGATGGCATACATGCCTGCCTCCGTGCACACGCTCCGTATATCAGCTCCTGTTGCAAAACATAGAGAAAGGGATTGATGAGAAAGCTGTTGCTCATGACACAGACTGCATGGTACATAAAGTGAACACCAGACACTTACCAGTGGAGTTGGGGCAGAGGCGAGCCAGCAGCTCAAACCGGATGTCCCGCTCGCAGTTCATGGTGCGAGTGTGGATCTTGAAGATCTGGGTACGACCCTCCAGATCTGGCAAGCCAAACTCAACCTTCCTATCCAGCCGCCCTGGACGCAACAGTGCGGGGTCCAATGTATCGGGCCTGTTGGTCGCCATGAGGACTTTGATGTTTCCTCTAGCATCGAACCCATCAAGCTGATTCACAATCTCAAGCATAGTGCGCTGGACCTCATTGTCACCCCCAGCACCATCATCGAAGCGAGCACCACCAATGGCGTCGACTTCATCAAAGAAGACAATGCATGCCTTCTTTGATCTGGCCATCTGAAAGAGTTCACGAACCATTCGCGCCCCTTCACCAACATACTTCTGAACTAACTCACTTCCTATCACACGGATAAAGCATGCATCTGTGCGATTGGCTACTGCCCTAGCAAGAAGTGTCTTTCCAGTTCCTGGTGGGCCATAGCAAAGGACTCCCTTAGGAGGATCAATACCGAGCTTGACAAACTTCTCAGGGTGAAGCATAGGAAGCTCAACAACCTCACGCATCTTCTCAATCTGCTCCTTGCATCCACCAACATCATTGTATGTCACATCAGGTTTTTCTTCAACAGTCATCATTGTAACACTCGGGTCAATCTTGGGTGGCAAAGGAATTTGAATTTGGTACTTGTTTCGGTCAACTCTGTAATACACAGGATGAGAATCAGCCCAATTCAATTGAAAGTGTAACACAACTACTACTTTAATAACAATATTATCCTACTATGAGCCATTAACAATGCATAAAGAACAGAAAGACATTTATGTGACCAACTAAAGTGATCATATGAACCTAAAAGAGTACAACACCCAATATTATAATACACAAAGCACGATAAGAGTACAGCGCTCCGGACGTCATATGCTATATATAGGTCGAAGAATGTATTAGCTGTTGTGTTGCTGACCTGATGCTGAACATAACTGGCCAAACATCCTAAATGTTCCTATGAACTACTTGCTCAGATCACAAAATACATGCATTTTAATAATATAATTTCGCAATGGTTTACCTAGATATACTCAAGAGCATATGGCATTATGCTCTGAAGCTGTAAATCATATAACATACCACTGCCCCTTGAAGCGAAAAACTAGAAAAAATGATATGTGCTTCTTTATAGTGCGCCATGCCAAATCCTAGTGCTGAATCATGCTAACATCAGTTTTGTTTAAGCTATGAAACTAGTAGTACTCCATTATTACATATACAGTGCTTGAGCTATATCCTAAAAGTCCATTTATCATTGTTCAGTTTGATTACCGATCAAATCAACCTTCTAAGTTAGATCTATGAGTCAACTGAAAAATGTCAGACTTGAAGTATAACATAATATGCCACCTTAGCTGCACAGCAACATTTTTTCTTCTTCGCTTCTTTACATTGTACAAAATCCTAGAGCTAATTGCTAAATCATAACCACTGTTAAATTTGAAGGATTATATGAGATAGCTTCTTAGCTAATAGTACCGTTCAGTTGTTACACATCACTGATGTAGCTTAGTCCGCAAACGTTGTTTCTTTTTTAGATTGTGCCAACCCTAGAGCTAAGTGAATCATACCATTAGGCAATAATCAGATATCAGTTTAAAGGCCAACTTAAGATGCTTTTTAGCAATTAGTACTCCTGTTGTTTGGTACATATTAGTGAAGTAGCTTAGCTCTAAAAGTTACTTAGTTATCATGTTTATTATTCTAGTGTTCTGTTACAATAAAAAGCTTGCTCTTAAAACTATGCTTTGACCGACACTGTCGACAGAAAGCATAATCACATACAAGAAGCATTTTGGAAACAACCAAATGAGAAAGATGCTAAAATATACTCATGGAGAGAACAGGAAACTTACCCAACTCGCATTCCTTCCTCAATATCAGTGGGCGATACCTTGTCTCCTAAACCAACCACAAACTGCAATAACGACCCAAAATAAACATTAAACAAAACTGAATTTTGAATTGGCTTAAGATAGTACACTAATGAAGCACCTTTGCGATTTGTTTTACGTTGATGACGTATTTGGCATCATCAGTATTAGGACTTATGATCTTCGTGCACCTAGCAACCTTCATAACAGAGTTAAACTTATCATTAGAGAGGCAATGGGAAAGTGTAATGGTCCAACACCACTAGTAGTCATTTGCATCCCAATGTCTAATTCTAATGAGGTCAGGCGGGCATCATGCAATTCACCTGCAATGGTTGCTCCTCCTGCATCATCTGTTTATCCGATACAAGATCCCACTGGCTTGGTGGAGCTAATCCGGTATCAGACTCCTTTATGCCTGTAATTTAGGGAAAGCACAGTTCAGCTTAGCGAAATGCAAGAAGGTGGAATTGCACTGGCAATTAGAACTGTAAGCTAGCAGTACAAAACAATAAGAACTGTCCAATACTGCTGAAAATTTGGGATTGAAAAATTTATCTCCGAGTATAGATATGCAGAACACCTAATCCGAACTTAGGGATAATCAAATACACCGATGCACACGTACCACAAAGGTCATTAATCTTCTTTGCCATCTCCTTTATCTCCTTCTCGACCTTCTTGATGGTGTTGGAGTACGGTCCGAGCCCCTGTTAGAACGAAGTCACTCGAAATCAGAAAAAACTTCACCCACTTCGGGATCTCAGGTAAACCCCTCACCGCAGAACGCGAGAGGCCAACCAAACATTCAGCTCCGGCGTCGAAAACCCTAATGAAGACCAGAACAGAATCGCAGTAGGACGAACTCTGCGCAGCGGTCCGAAACCCTAGATCTACGCCAAGCACGAATCGGCCGCCACAAAACCAAATCCCTAGGCCACGATTGGGTTAGATGGCGGAGAGCTCTAGCCTAAGCGCGCGAGATAGATCGATCTGGTCTTGGGGAGGGGGGAGGCTTACATAGGTCTTGAGGAGGGCGATGTCGTCCTCGTCGAGGGGGCGGGGGTTCTTCTCGTTCATGATGTCATCCTCCGGCTCCGGCGCCATGGCCTCGCTTCAGTAGCTTCTCCGGCGACGGCGGGCTGCTGCGGAGGCGGGCCTGGCGGCGAGAGCGAGATATGTCTGTCGGGTGCTGCTGCTGTGCTTCCCAGTTCGCTATGCTGCGTATATATGACCTTTTTTTTGTTTCCCCCTTCTTCCTTTCCTCCTAGGCAAGCAATGCTTATCTGCCGTAGGATGTTGATCGGACGGTTTAAGAATTGGGTCTCGAGTCATATAGCCGGAGTATTCCTAGGCAAAGCAGTGCTGCATCGGTGCTCATTCGAGTTCAAAATTTAGAATTAGTAGGACAATTCGAAACATGATGTTGACAAAAACTATAACTTTCTATTTGTTAAAAAAAATCCCTCACATAAATATTTCAATTTTGCAATGTTTTTGTGAGTTCAAACCAGTTTGCTTGGTCCCAGATGAATTATCTCCGAGTGAAAAAAAATACAGTGGTATTTTGTATCCCTCTATGGAAGGTGACCTTGGAGGTAAGAGAACTAGTCACACTAGTTTGGATCATAGCATCAGCAATATTAAATTCTCTTAATATTTTCCAACCTACATCTGCATGTCATGGAGATCGTTTGGCATTCATGTGTTATCGTCAGGATTGCCACTACGCCTGCCAATGCCACAGGCATGTCCACACGGCGAGCTAATGTTACAGGATTGTCACAAGGAAGAATTAACGACTACAGATCAAAAAGAAGAAGAAAACTAGTCTTCGGTGGCGTAGTATTGCGAGGCGAGTTCAGCCAGCCACAAGGGGTCGATCCGGGTCAGGTTCTTGACGTAGTTCTGGGTCGTCCGGATCAGCTCGTTGAAGATGACACAGTCCGGCTTGGTACGGAAGAGCACCGACGAAGGATGCATCTGCACGCTCTGCCCGGTCCCAAGAGCCCTACCAATCAACACATGGTTAGTACAGCAAAATGCAGCTTAGCTTGTGGGGGAAAAAAATCAAACACGGATATTGGAGCAGTACCTGAATGATCCATCTGGCTGTCGCATCGCTGCGTTCAGGAAGAAAGCGGCAGTGAGGCATCTTCGGAGCTGAACCATGTCATCTCCACAAGATGACAGGTTAAGCCCCATCTGCTGGACATGTCCCTGAATTTGACTGCAAGCAGACACAAAGTTCTCGTGTCAGCTGACTGTGCACTCTGAAATTCCTAAACTGGGAATACTTCTCAGTTTTCTTCAAGTCTACAAATATATGGCATGCTTGAGAAAACTGAAATGATTACAAAATCCAGGAAGGTCATTGTGCTCAAGCAGGCAATTAGCCTTATATTAAAATTACGTTAGCAACATTGCTCGTCCGCCCCGTGTGTGGTGGTTTCCGTTTTTCCCGCTTTGGCGATCAGGCGATCGGCATCGTTTTCCTTGCTTCTCTCGTCTTCCGAGATCTGATCTGCTGCTCGCGTGTTTCTCTCGTTTCTCGTCAATTTCTCCATCACCGTTTGATCCACAGTCCTGGTCTCGTACTTTTCCTCTCCCTTTTCAACCCATCCACGCAAGGCCTTCCCTCCTAGTTCAGACGTCTTTGTGTGTTCCGTGTAGGCGCTGGTGATGGAGAGTGTGGAGGGACTGATGAAGAACATGCAGTTGTCTGAGGCTGAGAGCAAGGGGTTCAGGATCGGGTGGACAGATGGGAAAAAGGTAGGGGAAGTTGAAGTGAAGGCATTGGGGAAATTACTATCGGAGAAACCGGCGTACGCTGACGGTTTGAAGATGTCATTAGGGCGGATCTGGTGCCCGATGAAGGGGATAAAGTGCAAGGTAATGGGGGAGAATATTTTCATGTTCACTTTTCTTCAACCCTCTGGGAAGCGGAAGGCTCTTGATGAGGGACCATGGATGGTCGGGAATGATTTGCTCATTGTTGAGGACTTTGATCCTGAGAAAACCCTGGAAGAGTACAAGTTTGCGACGGTTCCGATTTGGGTTCATATCCTGAAGCTTCCACTCGGTCTGATGAATGGGTACACAGGTGAGATGATTGCAAACCAGATGGGTTCCTTCATGGAGGCTGATGTCAATGAGGATGGTGTTGCAGTGGGGGAGTACCTTCGGGTTAAAGTGAGGATTGATGTTGCTAACCTCTGATGCGAGGCACCATGACTCAGATTGGGGATAGTGGTAAGACACGTTGGTGCCCTTTCGAGTATGAACATCTACCGGAATTTTGTTTCACTTGTGGTATTCTTGGGCATGATGACAAGATGTGTGGCATGAAACTGGCAAAAGGTGAGAAACAACAATATGGAAGATGGCTAAAGGCTTTTATGCCCAACACAAAAATGAATGGGAAAAACAATTGTGGAGTGAGACGCGTAGCAACTGGCGCAGTCCCAACACAAAAGCTTTTGTTAACACAGCCAGAAGCGATAGCATTTCCTGGCGGAAGGAAGATTTTGGAAAGTATAGCATGGGCTCGGGGGGTAGTTCTTTGGCGAAACCACCGTCGAGTAATGAACTGATAGAGTTTTTAAAATCAACACCAGAGGAAAATGAGAATGGGTCTCAGGAAAAGCTGCTGTTCGAGAAGCATACAGATCGAGAGGTAGTACAGCAAGGCAATGCAAACGAAGCTGTAGTTTCTCAGCGAGGGAAGGGTGTGTTTGGGCCGGCCCATCATGGGGAAGATTCTGGCAACAAGACTAACATGCATGGTGCAAACGTGATGGCTGTTGCACCTGATCCAACTTTTTTTTTGAGATTCTGATCCAACTATTAATACAAGCTCTAGTGTGAGTGCCGCATCGAAGGAGCGCGCACATACAGCGACCATGAAGGAAATGAAAAAGTTTAAGAGACAAAAGGGAGGGAGAATCCATGTAGAGTCAGCGGCAAACAACAAGTTTGTGGAGAAGAAAAGACAGCTAGAGAAAAGTGAGATGGAGGAATTAGAACTGAAAAAAAAAACAGAAGACCGATGTGATTATGTAGGAGGCAAATGACATAGAAAACCATGTGAAAGCGGGGCTGTCGGAACAGCTCCGCGGTACCCAATGAGAGTAGCAGGATACAACTGTCGGGGTTTGGGGAATGGCCCGGCAGTTCGTGGTCTTCTGGCTCTCCGGAAGGTGGACCCCGACATTCTGTTTCTATCTGAAACCAAATTGGATGAAACCAGAATGGAGAAGTTCTGTTGGATGCTTGGGTTGCCTCACATGATAATAAAGGACTGTGAGGGGAGAAGTGGTGGTTTAGCTTTGTTTTGGCGTCGTGGAATAAATGTAAGCTTGAGGTGGAAGGGTCGGATGCATATTGATGTTGATGTGGAGGAAGAGGATAGTTTCAAATGGAGGCTTACAGGGATCTATGGTGAACCAAGACATGATAAGAGGGAAGATACGTGGAGGCTACTTCGGACTCTACATCATCAATCAGACTAGCCATGGATGTGCATTGGTGATTTTAATGAAATCATGTTCAGCTTTGAAAAGCAAGGTGGTGCTCCAAGGCCGCAATCGCAAATGGACAATTTTCGTAATGTGTTAGATTTTTGTAACCTCCAAGACTTGGGTTTTGAAGGTGATATGTTCACGTGGAGAAATAATAAATTCCGTGTTGATGGGTATATTCGTGAAGATGGGTATATTCGTGAACGTTTGGACCGGGCTGTTGCATCGCCATCGTGGCGTGCGCGTTTTCCTGGGTACAAGGTGATCAATGGGGACCCCGAACACTCTGATCACAGGCCAGTCATTGTCATGCTTGATGGGGGGACACGCTCAAAAAATATAAATCATGGAGGTCTGAATAAAAGATTTGAAGTAAGATGGCTGGCTGAAGAAGGTTGTGAAGACGTCATCAGAAATGCATGGGATGTAGCTGGTATGAGAGGTGAAAATGCGGTTATGGGAAAACTAAAGGAAGTATCACGTGAGTTGCACAGTTGGAGTAGGGAGGTTATTGGAGATCTTCAGAGACGTATAAAAATTCTAAAATCTGAACTGGAGGCTTGCCGTAAGGAGGGTATCACAACAACAGCTATAAACAGGGAACAAGTGCTACGGTATAGACTGAAAAAACTAGAGGATCAATGGGAGACTCATTGGAAACAGCAGGCACACGTCAACTGGCTCCAAAATGGCGATCGTAATACTACGTATTTCCACTCAGTTTCCTCTGAGAGAAAAAAGCATAATATCATCAAACAATTAAAGAGGGGAGATGGGGTTGTGGTTGAAGGGGAGGAGGGCTTACAGGCCCTCGTTACTGACTACTTCTCTTGCTTGTTTACCCCCATGGCAGGTACAAATCCAGCGCCGGTACTAGCGAATATTCAACCCCGTGTCTCTGCACAAATGAATGAGCATCTAATGGCCGGCTACAGCAGAGAAGAGGTAAAGGAAGCGCTGGATAGTATAGGGGATCTCAAAGCCCCTGGTGCGGATGGGATGCCGGCGATCTTTTTCAAGAAAACGTGGGGGACGGTTGGTGACATGGTGGTACATGAGGTTCTAAATGTGTTGCAAGGCGGCAGTATACCGGAGGGATGGAACGATACAATCGTGGTGCTTATCCCAAAGGTGCAAAACCCTGATACTATGAAGGATCTAGGCCCTATTAGCCTATGCAACGTTGTTTACAAGCTGGTGTCCAAAGTGTTTGCGAACCGTCTGAAATGTATTCTTGATGAGATTATATCCCCAAACCAGAGTGCTTTTGTGCCGGGCAGATTAATCTCGGATAATACTATTCTTGCCTATGAGATGTCCCACTTTATGAGAAGGCGCAGGTCGGGGAAAAAGAATTATATGGCGGTAAAGCTAGACATGAGTAAGGCCTATGACCGGGTGGAGTGGTCGTTCCTTGAAAGTACTATGTTAAGGCTGGGTTTTTGTGCACCGTTTGTGAAAAATGTGATGAAATGTGTCTGTTCCGTGTCATACAGATTTAAGGTGAATGGTAATATCACGGACAAAATTTTCCCGGGAAGGGGACTGAGACAAGGAGACCCCATTTCACCTTACTTGTTCTTGATATGTAGTGAAGGTTTTTCTGCTTTGCTTCATGATGCTGAGGAAAGGGAGAAAATTCAAGGCATAAAATTGGCACCCAGTGCCCCTACTGTAAACCATCTCCTGTTTGCGGACGACTCATTACTTTTATTAGAAGCCACAGTGGAAAGTGCAGCTGAAATCAATAATATTCTACGCAGCTATGAGGAAGCATCGGGACAGTTTATAAATAGGGACAAATCATCGATTCTTTTCAGTGCTAACACTGCTAGAAGGAAGGAGGATATAATGGAGGTCCTTGGATTGAGAGTGGAAGCACAAGGAGGCCAATACCTTGGTCTACCAACCTATATTGGAAGGGACAGAGCGAGAACCTTCGCATATATAAAGGAGCGGATTTTGAGCAGAATACGAGGCTGGAAGGAACGTTTCCTCTCAAAGGCTGGGAAGGAGGTTCTAATAAAAGCCGTGGCACAAGCGATCCCAACCTATGCAATGGCATGTTTCGACATAACAAAAACACTTTGTGATGACATTACACAGTTGGTTTGTAAATTCTGGTGGTAGCAACAGGAGAATGAACATAGAGCACATTGGATTGGGTGGGAGAAAATGATGAGGCCTAAGGAGGAAGGCGGACTGGGTTTTAGAGACTTGTATAATTTCAACTTAGCCATGTTGGCTCGGCAAGGGTGGCGGCTGCTGCAGGTTCCAAACTCACTATGCAGTCAAGTTCTAAAGGCGAAATATTTTGCAGACTGTAATCTCTTGGAAGCTAAGCCCCTGCCCGGTATGAGCTACGTGTGGCGCAGCATACTAAAAGAACTCGATGTTTTGAAACATGGGGTCATCTGGAGGATAGGGAATGGAGCTAATGTTCGAATTTGGGAAGACCCGTGGATTCCTAACGGCGATACAAGGAGACCTCGCACCATTCGCCGAAACCAGGTGCTCACCAAAGTGGCGGACCTCATGGACCCTGGTACGGGTACCAGGGATGTTAATCTTGTCAATCAAACTTTTGATCAAGCTGATGCTAGGTTTATCCTCCGGATACCGATCTATGAACATGAGGAGGATCACACTACGTTGCACGGATACGGCCCAGAACTGGCGTATCGGGGTTCGGATACGTTCGGATACGCGGATATGTGGATACGTCACCGGATACGTATCCCAGCCGTATCAGGCGATTTTTCATTTAAAAATAATAGTAAAACAATTCGGATACGTGGAGGATACACTAGGATACGCTACGGATACGAAAATACCCTAATCCCTCATGTATAAAGCGACCAACGCCTCGTCTTTTCACCTCCTGGGCGCCAACGCCGCCACACGAAGCAATCTCCGGTAGTCTGCACTGCCACACCGGAGGAGATCCAGCCGCCGGTAAGCCTCCTCCGCCGCCTTCCGACGGACTGTACCAGACCCCGCAGGTTAGTTTCCCCTCCTCCCACTGATCCCATCCTCACTTCTCTGATTTTCTTGGACTGCGCCGCCGTGCCGTGCTGGGCTGATTCTTCTTGGCCTCTTGCCGGACTGATTCTTCTCTAATTCATCTTGGACTGTGCCGCCGTGCCGTGCCGGACTATGCCGGACTGATTCTTCTTGTTGTGCTACACCAGCGTCAATACTTCTCTGATTCTTATAAATTAAAATTTGTAGGCTTGTTTTCCTATAGAGTATACTGACCTAATGTTTAGAAATTCATATGGCTTCACAATCTATATCAAGTTATGTAGTATCTATCATCTACTATAAAATTATTTTTATGATGTTATTTTTATATACTGACCTGATAATAATTCTTATTTTCGTGCAAAATTAGAAATTAGAAATTTGTACATATTATTAATTTTTATTATACATATATAAACGTATCCCCGTATCCATGTTTTTGAAAAATCACCGTATCGCCGTATCCGTATCCGTATCGCCGTATCCGGGCATCCTAGGGATCATATAGCCTGGCATTTTGATGAAAGGGGAATTTTCTCGACAAGCAGGTACTTCTGATGGGGTGAGAAGAAGTTCTTGGCACCAACAGATTTGGAGTCAAGTCTGGAAGCTTGATTGCCCAGCAAAGTTGCACCACTTCCTCTGGAGACTCGGTCATGATAGCCTTCCTACTAGAATGAATATAGAGAGGAAGAAGGTTGAGTTGGACACGCGATGCCCAATTTGTCATACACTTTTTGAGGACGGTGGCCACCTGTTCTCTCGCTGTCGGGAGCTGAAGAATGTGTGGCACCAAGTCCTTCCTGAAGAACTCCGCATTCAGTTAACCAGGTGCAGTTCGAGTATGGACTTCCTGTCCGTGATCCTACAGCTCCCATATGATCAAAAGATGAGGGCAGTAGCAATGGTGTGGTGCTGGTGGAATGAACGAAATAAAGCCAACCATGGTGAACGTCGATTCTCAGCTGATGAACTGAAATTTGTGATCTGCAGAAATACGACCGAATGGGCTGAATTTTTTCAGAAAAAGAAGACAGAACCAACGTCCTGCTGCACTTTGGAACCCACCTCCGGAGGAATGGATCAAAATAAACCTTGATGGAGCTTTTCATGCAGATAATGGACATGGGGGTTGGGGATGTATTGCAAGGGACAAGGATTGTAAGCCTGTGTTTGCGGGAGCTGGGTCCATTTCCAATGCAGGGGAGGCACTTCAAACTGAAGCTCTTGCTTTGCTGCACGCCATCAGTATTGCTGAGGGACACGGGCATCGGCCGGCCAATTTTTGCTACTGATTGCCAGGTTCTCCAGCGAGCAATTACATCAACAGCTTATGATGAAGCACCGCTGGGAGCACTTTTCAGAGAATTAAAAGTCCGTATTCAACTCAATTTCCATGAGTCCCAAGTTGTCTATGAAAATAGAAACTGCAACAAAACTGCTCATGTTCTGGCAGCTAGAGGTGCTGCCGAGCCAGTAGGTTACAGCTATGTTTGGTTAGAGAACTTCCCTGATGAAGTAACCAAGGCTTTGTACGGCGAATCTGCCGATGTTTGTTAATGGAATGTCAGCGTTCCATCTCAAAAAAAAAACGTTAGCAAGGGTCTTGGGCTATGGGCCTTTTGGTTCTAAGACCATGCCGACTTTCATGCAGCAACCAGATCACCCAAAAGCATGAACACAATCACTCCAAATCCACAGCAGCCACAGGATTTCATATTTCATCATTTAAGAGATTGCCTAACTGATCTAATAATTTAAGCCTTCTAGTTATGCAAGAACTAACCTGTGAACATCACGGGCATGTCTTAGAGAGCGGGAATTGATGAAGTTCTCCCAGCACCATCTGTTCAAAGCCTTCTCCATTGTTTTTTCTTTGGCATTAGCGTTTTTGCTCTTCTCCAAGCATTCTGCAGCAGCTCGATATACATTCACCAATGTTATATGGTCTCCTTCTGAGCTTTCAAAACTCTTCCTAGCAGCTCTTGCCTAAAATGGGAATAAGGTAAAAAGATCAAGAAATGCATTTGTAGTTCCTCGACAAGTTGTGCAATATTAGTTGGCAACAGGGGAACTACCCAACCAAACTGCTCAACCTTACAATTCCTCTTTGGTCTGTAAACAGAAAATCGTGAGAGTCCAAAGGTACCTTTTTATTGGTAGCCTAAAGGTACTTTAATGTAGACAACAATAAAACAGTACTAATGTTCCACCAAATAACTATGAAAAAAAGTTCAACAACCACTCCATAATTCTGATGTACCAACAAATCTGGCCCTCTGGGAATAATAATATGAGCAATGACTGCCAGAATGTTTGTAGCGAGAAAACTCACTCCATAATATAGAGAACTAACAATAAGTTTTGCAGCATAGAGTTTAGATAACCATCTCTCAGAAGTTAAATGCTGATGCAAAAAACAGTAATTCAACATTCTAAGTTCTGTTTCCCAAAAACATATATTCTAGCAATGTATATATAGATAAATGACCAGCAGCTGACCACAAACGGGATAAGCATGTAGTACCTGGCACCAGGGTGTACAAAAACCAAACATAAATAAATCCAAGATCTACTCCAGGAGATAATAACTCAGGATTCAACCCAGGAGTCCATTCTCCCAATGATATGCATTGCTTCTAGTATTTTCGACTTCAAACAACATATGAGCACGAATGCTACTCAAATTCATAGAAAATCACCCAAAACAACCAAATGCCACCAGGATACTGTTCATCCAAAACTAGACAGTTCCCACATTTTTTTTAACCCTGACTGGTGTTGCAATATGCTACCTCCTTTCCAAATTATAAGCCTTTTTAGCAAACTAAACTAGTTAGTTAAAAAGGATTACACTGTGGAACCGAGGGAGTATCTTAAAATGCATCCAATGGCATCAGTAAAGTATGTATCGCAATGTCCAATTGGAGCCTACTGTTGGACCTACATTAAACCAGTTGCCGGGGATTCACGAGAATACCTCTTCTAACTTCTCACGTGGAGTGAAGAAAATTGATTCCACTGAAAGCATAGAAACAACAATCAACATTTCTTCCAAGCACTTGAATTCGCTTGACACTATCAATGCCTTGGAGTACATTGGATCCAAAGGCAGCCTAGCCATCTGTTTACCAACTGGATCTGACAGCTTATAATCATCAGTCAAAGCTCCGAGTAAAATCAACTGCTCCAATGATTTCAAAATTGATGTCCTGCAGTAGGTTTGGCACAATCAGCAAATTTGCCGTCTAACACAAAGTAACTTGCTATTCAGCATATAGTAGAGATCACTGAAATCTTTCAAAACAATATGTTTGACGTTTCCAGTGAATGCATTCATCATAAGGTTTGTGATTTACTGCAAAGCTTTTAGAAAAAAAAACATATTTCAAGTATCCAGTGAACGAACTTATCAAGTCCAGGAGAGAAGTTCGGTTTACCTGCAAAATGTTATGCTGGTTGGGATGTCACAGGTAATGAAATAATTTGAATACAGTATTACAAACTAAATCACTAGCGTGTATCTTCCCATTGCAATGATAGTTGAGTTGTCATAGACATCTGTTGTCTAAAATATAATTAAACACATGAAACAAAATATCAACTTTCCACATTAAAGGTCAATTTCATAGAGTAATTTTTCAGTTTTTCTTTTGCCATGTAGAATGCTTCTGGATGATGCTTCACTAATGTTGTAATCAGATACCGGCACAAATTTCTTTTACACGTGAACAAGATTAAGAAAACGGAAGAACAGAACTCACCTTGATGGTTTCTCCATAAAATCGAAACCTATGATATCATCGATTCCAAGAGCTTTGAGCTGTAGTACAACATTTGAGAGGTTACACCGTTTAATCTCAGGAACGGTGGATTCCGCCAGTTTATCAAACTCGCATTCTGGGAACAAACGGAAGCACTTCCCTGGCCCCTCACGCCCAGCACGGCCACTGAGTATAAATTGACAAGGTAAGAAAAGGCACACAAGAATTTAATCTGCTTGAAATGTTGTGTACCTCCTTTGAAGCGCCTGTGCTTTAGAAACTGGGATGATGATTAGGGACTCCATTCCAGTAACAGGATTGTAAGCGCGCGCTTTGACCATCCCAGGATCAATAACGTATTTAATACCAGGTATTGTTACAGAAGTCTCTGCAATATTTGTTGCCAGAACTACCTGATAGACAAATTGGACATCAACAAATGTCGCAATCCTACCATATTGTTCAGTGCAAGTAAACTATGAAAAATGTGAAAGAAAAGGAAACTGAATTGCTCAATGAACCTTGAAGAAGGTCGAATTTTGGAATTGTAGAGCATGCAACTCATGTTGGATGGTGCAGGGAGACATGAAAACAATGGTTTTCAAAAACCATGCTACAGGGATATGGCAAATCTATATAGAAAAGGAAACATAATGTGCACAATATTAGAGAGGTTGAGAAAATTAGTAGGCTTCCTATTAAAATATGGTGCATAACGGAAACTTATACAAACACATGACAACCCAGCACCACCAAGTTTTGAAAAAAAGAGAACAGCTCGAACAAAAAATGGGGCTCAGGTCGAGCACTTAACAGTAAGTCATTAAGTATCACGGCACAATAGCATCAAGGTAGGACGGAGAGATGAGACTGAAAAAAGTAGCAATGGAGAGTCCAGCAAAAAACTACTGCCAGAGAGGGAAGGGGGAAGAAAAACAGACGTCTGTGGGGCTCGATGAGGAGGCGGCTAGGAGGTGAGCTGGACCTCGTGAGCATGGAGGTATCACAGGGGAGAGGAAAAATGAGGATGTGGGCGCGAATGAATATGTATTGAGTTCCACGCACCAACCAGTTCAGCAAAAAGATCAAGCTGATGTTTAAGTGGGTCACAAATATTTATTCACGCAAGACATACATTGGGCTTTAGCAAACAGATGACAAGTAGATATGAAATATGGGCCTTCGTAAACAGATGACAAGTGCCAGTCAAAAGCTAACAACACAAGCAACGCAAACATTCAAAAAGCCTACTCTGATGGTAGTTTTTGTAACCAGGGGTGGTAGGCAGCCTCCACGTAAATGCGCATAGTCACTACACATAGATCATGGCTTTCCCCTTGGAACACCCTGTTCTTTCATGCCAGAGAGACCAAATTAGCAGAAAACCCATGGAATTCAGGTTTTGCATCGCTACTTCTGATCTTGTTTGTGTCATTGCGTCTGGCCACCAATCTTCTAGAGTTTCCTCAGATGAGGCCATCTCATTGGATATAACTTGTTTGCATCTCTAGCTTAAAACTAATTAACTTCTCACTCACATCTCTTTCTTTGCAACTGCATCGACTAATAGAATGTGATTTTATTAGCAACACTATATTTTTTCAGAAGTGCTTCACCCAACCGAATATTACACAAAATATGAAGAGCAGCAACTAAAGTAGTCGTTTATTAGAATAGCACATAGATACGTTGGAATGAAACAAATGATAAGCAAGCATAAGCATAAGCATTCAAGTAACAGAATGGTTCACCTTGCGGGTTTCAGATGGTGCTGCTTTAAAAACATTCATCTGCTGCTCTGATGGAAGAGATGAGTAGATAGGTGTAGTCCATATCTTACTTCTATCTGGTGGAAGTTGACGTGCACGTTCCTGAATAAGTCTCTCTAGTGATTCAATCTCCTCTTGACCAGTTAAAAATGCAAGAATGTCTCCAGGCCCTTCCTCCAAATGGATCTAAGAAAGCACAACATCCAAACATGAACTTCATAAACTATAAGAGCTGGCTATATTAAATCGCAGATGAACAGTATGTTATGGTAATTATGAAATACTAAGTACCAGACTTCTGGTAAGTTGGAGATACTAAAATTAGTCCCAGAGAAGATGGCACATTCTGTATCCTGATTTCTGAAGCAAGTTTTAATTTCCTAAATGCTATTTTGTATGGATTCAAATTTCCTTCCTCCCTAAACCATCTACCTCTTCCATACAAATAGGGTGATGCTCACCTGAAAGATCGTAACTAGTGTAGCATCTAGATAATCTGACTCAGGTTGATATGTATACAGCATGTCGACCGGGTATTGCCGTCCTTGAATATGTACAGCTTTAGCGCCACCGAAATAATCAGAAAAACACTTAGCATCCAAACTAGCAGACATGATAATCAGCTTTAGAGGTGCAAATTTTATTCCCTGGCAAGCCTTGAGAGAAGAACTTTGAGAGTCTTGTCTGTCAGACAAAGTCTTTCCATTTTCATTGGAACAAAGTGATCGGGAATGCTGCACTTTTTTCAACAATCCCAGCAATACGTCTGTATGGACAGTTCTTTCATGGGCCTCATCAACAACTATAACACTATACTTGGATAGTAGCGGATCCAAAAGTGCTTCTCTGAAAATCCAAAGCAATGCTTCTATTACGAAAGTAAAATTCACAGATCAGACCAATAGAGATAAGAATAGATGTCCCATAGCAGAATATTATTCACACACATTTAGCCATCTATAACATGGTAAGATACAGCGGGCACAGAAAATTAGTTAAGAATTTTTCAATAAAAAAATCTCAAAACCAAGAAAAGAACACAGTAATACAAGTTCATTGGTGGAAAATAATACAATATCCAACTCTGAAGCAAAAAAATTATATATGGGCTCTCTTTTTTTGTGAGAGAAATGGACTTAGATTTCAGGCTCAGGTCCACTCACATGTGGGGGTGGCCACTGTCACAAATTATTGAAATAGAGGAGAGAATGATTAAGTACATAACAAAAGGAGATCCAGAATATCACTAATCTACAAGAAGGATAAAATACAAGTGTTCGTTCTGTAATATGCATTTTGTTCTTCATCATATCAATTGAACAAAATTGCAGGACATAGCCATCATGCCCGTAAGTGGCAACAGAATTTTCTACTCTAATCCTAAGTAAACTGAAACAATTTTCTATAGGAAACTATACCATAAAATTCAACGACTCAGAAAAAATAAAAATACATAGATGGAAGAAAATCAAACAGCAAGTAACCGGGTGGCAAAAATATCAGCTGGACTCAAGGAGTTAACATGAATAAAAATAATAGCCATAAAACTATCAAACAACAGATGATTTGGTTTCAAATACAAAAATACCTTAGAAGCAACCCATCAGTCATGTATTTAATCCTTGTTGCATTAGATGTGGAATCATCAAATCTAATAGAGTATCCAACCTTTCTACCCAACTGATCATTGCATTCCTCGGCAACACGCTTCGCTACTGTAACAGCTGCAACTCTTCGAGGCTGAGTGATGCCAATGACTTTCCCCTCCTGACAAAACCCAGCATCATACAAAAATTGTGGCAATTCTGCATAACAAACAAAAGGAACATATGTTTCTTCAAGGAATTGAAGTAAAAGAAAGAGTACTGATTTGCCACAAAATTAATGACTACTGTATGATATTTTTATTTCGCTTCAAAAATTGATGAAGATTGGCCTTTATAAGAAATCAGAGCTACAATCTTCCGGCTATTAGTTGACCAAGAAACAATGAGCAATGGAAGGAAAAAAAGTCAGGGACAAGACTTACGAGTTGTTTTGCCACTCCCGGTCTCACCGACAACTATCAGAGTGTCACTCTTCCTCACCTCCTCGACGAGCCTTTTCTCCACTGCAACCACAGTCACAGCCACGCCAACCACCATCAACAACAAATTTCATCTCCCAAACTTAACCCAAAAACTTAGAACACGATGGAATCAAACGCAAACTAACCTGACGCGATGGGAAGCGACTTCCTCTGCTGACGAATCAGCTGCTTCCTCCTGCCCAAACCAACAAAGATACAGGCTCGGTCAGATGCGAACAGACCCAGACAAACGAAACTAAATAAGCGGCGAGGATGGTAAGGGTTGGCACCGCGCGTTATGCTGCTGCTTCTGCGGAGAAACGCCAGACGAGAAGGACGGCATCTTGGATGCTGCTGCAGAATCCCGAGACCTGAAGCTCGCCACGGCAGACGTGTAGTGGTAGCTCGCCGGAACTTTTTTGCGCCTGCGACGGGGAGCAGGAAGGGTTCGCCCCTCCAGGTGCTGCTCCGGCTTTGAAGTTAGGACACTGGAGGGAGAGGGCCTCCGACCGTAGGGCGCCGCCAACGAGGCACACCTCCACACCGCGGGGAATGAGAAGAAGCCGCCGGAGAAGGGGTGGAGCAAGGGGGGCAGGGGGGGAGCGGCGGCGGAGAAAAGTTGTACTAGGAGGCGGAGCACTTGTGAGTTGTGAGGCTAGCCGGACAGGTGACTTGCGCCGTGGTGTCTGGCGGTCAGGTCGAACGGGCGGTGAGGCAAAGCCTGGCCCAGTTACATTTTTTTTTTGAGAATCTCCTGGCCCAGTTACATGTGCGGCCCGACCAGCGCCCAGTACAATTCGATGGGAGAGTGGGCTGTGAATTCTGCCCATTATAATGTACAGTATAAATTGTTGAATCTTTTTTTCTAGGACAGGACTACACGGCGGCGCCCCATATTTTCCCCTCCGTGCGGCGGCTCCTTTCCATGCATACATGCAGTGACGTCACTGATAACATTGTTTAGATTCCCTTTATTGTTTAGATTAAAAATGGTTTATCTTTCAAATGATTAATCTGATTTAAAATCCGTTTTCACCGTTGGCTTAGTCGTGATTAAATCTATAAAACTAGATCCCATGTTGCCATGTTTTGAAAAAAAAAATCTTTATTTCAGTAGTTATCATATTATTATAACTAGCTTATCACATTATAATAACTTGGCTATCAGGTTTCTGTACGTCCATTCTACGTCAATATAAGGTCGATAGATACTACTTTACTTGAAACGATATTATTTCTTGGGTTTTAGAAACACATAAACTCTTACTCACTAGCTGTACATATCCTTATAATGTGTAAAAACCTCAATAAAATTATATGATAACCATGCATAATTATCATGATAGCTATTCAATATAAATCTGATAAACATAATGTTTAATCTGGTAACTGATGTGACGGGAAAATTTCGTCACACCAGATTATAGATGTGTCACAAGTGATTTGAATCCATCTGGTAACGATATATACTTATCTTGATAATTATTTGTATTAATATGATAGCCATAGTACCACAATCTGGTAGCTGGTGTAATTTTTTTATTTTCATCTAAACATGTTAACAATGGATTTAGTTTTGAAACCCTCGTCGGGACGAATCTAACGGTATAAACATATATCTAATTAGAATAATGGTTTAGAAGATAAATCATTTTAGATTTTTGAATTTGGTAATTAATGTGATTATACCACCTACACTGCATGCATGTGCTCTCCCTGTAGGGGAAAAGCTACGCTTTTGCACCCGCCGCAAGGGGAATCTCTTGGTGCGGCGCCTCATGCTAGATTTTGCCTTTTTTCTATTACAATCAATACCACGGGTATATTATGGTAGCGATTAGCGAATGATAAATGGTAGAATTCCAATTCTTGGTATAAATGCTTCTGTACAGAAAGAGAGCCCTTTGTACGGGGAAGAACTGCTTATAAAATCGGGGCTCGGCCCAGGGGCGGAGCTAGGAATATTGGTCAATGGGTTCACTCACGATCAAGGCATGAACTAGCTACGTAATGTACAAGCCTAGACATCTAAAAAAAGACCATATATCACTCAAAGTCAACATAAATAACCAAAATATCATAACATATATAGCCGATGTTTAACCTTGTTAAAATTAAAGGATGAAGACATACCATGTAAAAGAAATACTAAATTCACTTGATTACATATTTAAATAAAGTAGTAAACATGATTGTAACTTCTTGTAGCTTCGGTCCTCCTGCCAAATATTAAATAAAAATGGGAAGTTAAATTTAATAGTTTTAAACAAGTGCAGAAGCAAAACATGCAAAGTCACTCACATTTCAAAGCTTCCCCTTTCGATCCTTACTCTTCTTAAAAAGCTCAAACACGTCATCATTACGAATGGTTGAAAACTTGTCTTTCTCCACATAACAAATTAGACAAATTAGACAATCACTCATAAACTGATCACCCATTTTATTGCGTAACTTTTTCTTCACAACATTCATAGCTGAAAAGCATCTCTCCACTGACGCCGTGGCAACCGGCAATATCAATACTACCTTTAGAAGATGGTAGACCAATGGAAAAGTAATATGCTTATTTGTATCCACCATTAATTTAGCAAGATCGGAAACACCATCTAAATTGGCAAACCTTTCATCCGCTCGCACATTATCAATGTAAGTGATCAGTTCATGACTAAGATCATCCAACTTGTCCGAATTAAAATCACATGGATAGAACTTAGCTAACTCCGCTAAACTCTCCAAGTTAAAAGCATGAAACGAGTCTTTTGGGCTGAAAGAAGCCATGTGACCAAGTAAAGTAGAATTAATCTCGCTGAAATGGTCATCAAATTCTTGAAGTTGCCGGTCAATAACAGAATTCATACATTCTATTTGGTAATGTTGAAGGTTTGTCTTGTTGGTTTTTTTCTGTGGTGCATGCCGATCAACATATGCCTCCTCCATATTTGCATATTTAATGTGGTGTTCCTCACAGAATAAATATGTCTTCTCTAAAAGTGCAGCCCATCCATTCTCCCTTAATTCTTGAAGCTCATTCCTTGTTGACTTTACACATGACATGGCATTGAGGATTTCTTGATCCTTCTTTTGTAATGACTGTGACAAAGTATTTGCGCTTCCTAATATATGCAACATCATATGCAAATAGAACATAAAATCAAAGGTCTCAAAATCCCTTCCAACATCTAATCTCCCTAGGAATAGCGTGCTATGGAGCGTGCCACGTGGTGAAACGCCGTTGGGTGCCTCGCTGTCGGTACCAGTTCGGTACTTTTATTCGATCTGTATTGGCGAAGAAAAATGGAGCGCATGCGTCGCTGGCACACCAAAGTCGGTATCTCGCGTCGGTTCCATCCTTCTTCCTAGGACTCCCCGCCGGAGTCGCTTGCTTCTCGTTATCCACTCTCGAGGGCTTGACTCCGAGCGCCTCCATGGATCCATTCCCTGCCCCAGCGACCAACCCCACGCGCCGCCCCAACTAGGTTGAAGAAGAACAAAGCAGCCGGAAGTCGTAATCATCTACATCTCCATCTCCGGTAACCACCACTCCACTTCTCTCCTCTACCCCATCCCGTAGAACGCCTCAACCTCATCCAAATCGAAACCCTTCTTGATTTTCATTGCTCCTCTTGGCCGCCTTGCCTTGTCTCCTGTCCTAGCTATTCGTGTCCATGGCTGCAGCAGATCTACAAGCTATGGAGGCTCCCTAGATTCGATAGGAGGTTTGTCTGCCCACCGGTGCTTGACGGCTCGCCACCTCCAGAAGTCGAGATCAAGATGTGATTGGTCCAGAAGTCCAGATCAAGATGTGACTGAGCCGAATCCGGTCCTGAAATTGGACCGCCTCTTCCGAAGATGTCGATGTCCTGGTTGATTTGTGTTGGTTTTTCTATGTTCGGTAATATACTGACTGAATTCTTGGTGCTGAACACAGATTGCAAGTAAGCATAATGTTCTTTGAATAAAACATTCATGATGTCGCACTACCATCTAGATGCAGGATACTCTGTTAATTTCATCATTCGGCGGTTTAAATCCTAATCATCCAGGCTAGACTAAGAAATTGTTCTTACTTTTGATTCCACTAGGAACTACAGTAGTTAGAGAAGAGGATCAGCTCATCAGCACTACAGTTACTGAGTTACATATGACTTTAGTTATTTAGGATAGAAATAAATTCTACTAACCATTATGTCAATGACGATTGTAGCAATATTTTTATTTATGTTGCAGATTGTCAAAAATATTTGTTATTGCTCTATTTAGAAGTTGATAATACGGCTCGATAGTATGTTCGTATCTTTGTTTCCTGCTAGGATATGATTTCGACAATACTCCAATGCTGTATAACTAATGATCTACAAATTGCATTTGAGAAATTATATAATCAGATTGATGTGTGTTGGTCGTCTTGATTAGAATGTAGGCATGCCAAGTTGTATGCAGTTTTTTCGAGGAAACACAAAAAAGACTTTGCGTTTCATTTCATTGGAAAGGTAGGAATAGTTTCAGTACATCAGCCTCCAAGGAGGTGAAATCACAAAAACTACAACGTCCATCAGTGGACGTCCCAGGTCGTCAGTAAGATCATCCTCAGGACGAGTGCTCCTGCTCCTGACCAAAAGCTCTATGCAGTTCATGTTGCTAGAAAATTGGAAGTACATGGTTGGTTGCTAGGTAACTGTAAATAGATATATGTTTCTTTAGAACCGCTCATGACGACCACTGAAGAAATTACTCTGAAAAATGATTCTACATTAGTACTCAAAAGGGCAAGTATTTTCTTTAGATTTCACGTTTGTCTGAATTATACACTTGCATGGATGATGCGTCACAATACCTGATCATTTGGAATGGTCATTGTGTCTTAGCTTTGTGTTGTATTTGCATTTTATATAGATCCAGCTATTCCACCATCGGTGAAGATCCTTTGAGCTTGCTTTTGTATGTTTCTGCATCCTGTAGTTCAGGCCGCCGCTGCAGCTGAGCGGGATATATATTGGTAATTCGTTTGGCTTTTACAATTCATATTATTTGTAGCTCAAATGTTGATACGTGTGTCGATGGCAGGCAATCAATATTGATTCTCATCAGTTGTTTTAGCAGGCAATCAATATTGATTCTGTAATACAAGGACATGCTGCTTTGCTTCTGTATCAAATGTCCAAATTTTCTGGACGGGATATTGGTGTCGGCATGCACATAAACATGCAACCATCTTCTTTGCTTGGGGATGCGACACTCAAGAAGAACACAAGTTGCCTCTAGGGATCTCCTTCGCACAGCAGGACACTAGGCAATCAGACAACAACTTGCTGATATGGTAGCATCCATTTCTTTGGATGATTCAAAGGTTTTTACATATGAAAGAAATCTCAATTTTAGAGCTCGCCCTCAGGTTAGCCTCTCTTAAGCTTGAGAGTACTCCTATATATTTCAGGTGCTTAGGTACCGGCAACAGAACTTGTCAAATTGTGTGTGTAATTCCACGGTCTGTCTAAATGCAGGTGTTACTAAGATCAATAAAATCCTGATGTGTTAAAAAACCAAGATCACAAGTTCACAACACACATGATGGGAGGAAGAAGATAGCATCTGCTTATCTATGTGAAAGACATACACTCCAGGGTTTAATATAGTTGGCATCTTATATTCTTATTTGATCATAGGGAAGCACGTATAGGGTTGTAACTAGAAGCCATGCAAGAAAATGGATCACCGGGAGAGGTTTTATTCAGTTATCCGTAAAAATTAATGATCTTAAAGAGGAAAACAAATGTGAGAACCACATTATTTACTTGCGACTGTTTGCATATGGTCAAAGCAAATGTGCGTGGGATAGACTTTTGTATTGTTTTTCCTAAGACAAAAAAAAGTACAAATTGCACAACTGTTCATTCTACCATAGACCCTTGCCTCTATGTTGTTAGCTCTTCTAATTTTTACGAAATGAACGTCGGTTTACGATAACAAAATGATGGTATTTCTTAGATAATGATTTTTTTATGGATTGTATATTCATCATGTTGGTATGAACAATATGTAATATAAATGCATACAAATAAAACAAGAGATTCATACACAGCGATAATGGACAAAATGGGCGCAGCAACGCGCGCCTTCTACTTCTAGTATGCTACAAGACGGAGGGAATTGTGTTAATCTGTACCTTGGGAGATGCGTTGCCGGCCGCCGGCGTCCGAGCGAGGAGCGACGAGAGATGGAGAGATGAGCAGCAGTTTTAGATTTGGTGTTGCGCCGCCGCGGTACACGAACAGTCAAGCAGCGCAAGCGACATATACCTATAGATTAATTGTTTAGTCGTGGGCTGTGGGCTGTTAGCTGGACCAATACTACTTTTGACTGGGCTACACTCCTTCCGATTAGTCCAACTAGGAGTCGATGGGTTCAATCTGTATTTTTCGTTGGGTTCAGGCCAGGTGCGTAGTATAAGATGCTAGGTGATCTGCAAAAGTCATTGGTGTCATATGCACCTGATGACACACAGGTATAGGATGTGTATCGTATTACTTTTAATAAATAAGAGTGTCGAACCCAACGAGGAGCAGAATGTGTTGACAAGCAGTTTTGATGAACATTTCACTGTAAACATTAGCAGACAAGTTTTTAGAAGTTTTTGATAATGCAGATAAATAAAGTGCAAGTAAATAGAGCGCGGCAATAATAATTGCAGCGAGTGGTCCAATCTTTTTTAGAGCAAAGGACAATCCGGTTTGTTTACTTATGATGACCAAACGTTCCTGAGTACACACGGGATTTACGTCTAGTGCTTTCACTTCATTAGTGTTTCGATAAGTGTTGTGTGGGTGAACCTATGCTAATGCACCGCCCTTTTTAGGACTAATACATACTTGTGATTATACCCCTTACAAGTATCCGCAAATACAAGAAAGTAATTAAGATAAATCTAACCACAACCTTAACCTCTGAGATCCTACCATCTGTCGGGGGCTACCCCCGGGTAGGGTAAAGGCATGGTCAATCCGCTCAGGTTAACACGGTAATCGACCTTGGTCCAGCTGCAAAGATCGTGCAACCCTTCGCGGAGTGGAGCGGCTGGTGTGCCGGCTCAGGGCTGGTCCGAGTTATTGCTTGTCCGACTTAGGCCTATGTCGGAAAGAGTCGACATGTTCTAACCGGCATCCCCATGTCGGGATTCTTTACTTGTCCATGGTATGCAGGAAGGAGGATCCGGCTTAACCAGGCCCGGGCTAGGTGGAACCGTCCGACATATCCTATGTCGGGCAACAAGTCAAGGGCATGTACGGGGCAAGGACACGGACCCGTCTGACACGGAGGTAAGGTCACCTCCCGTCTGACACGGGCGCGGGACAAAAGGCACAAGACAAAGGCACCGGACAGGGGTGACGTGACTACTCCGAAGTACTGGCAACTGACGGACAAGAGACTTGGCAGGGAGAAGACACGTCTTATCTCTGACAGGGGAAGCATCATTACCTAGGTCAGCGGCGGCTACGGCAAGAGGCATCATGACCTACCTCGGCCTATGTCGGATAGCCCGGCTGTTAGGTCGTGGTAGGGATGTCGACATTGCCGTTGGACTGAAGCGGTTGTCCGGCGGGGCCCGGCGGGATTAGGGTTCCCGGGCAACTCGGCCGGACCTCTATAAATAGCGCCATAACTCCTCCTGTGAGAGAGACACCAACCAGAGAGCCAAAACTATAGTCTCATTCACTGCTAGAGCATTTACTCCACCCTCACTTGTAGTTCATCCTAGTTCTTACCAAAACAGCTCAAGGAGCACCTTGTAGATCTTGTGAGATACATATAGAGAGAAGCAAGGCAGGAGTAGGGGTGTTACCTCCTCACGAGGGCCCCGAACCTGGGTACATCGTGTGTGTTTGTGGTGCTGTGTGGGTTTGCTTGTGTTCTTGAGTATTCGTGGTTGTGCTTGCTTGGTCTTGAGCCGAGTTGAGTTGGCTCGTGTCTGTTTCTTGTTTTCTCTTGCGTGAGCTTCTTAGCTTGCTAGCCCCCCCCCCCCGGATCCACTAGCGTCCATCGGCCCCACACAATTAGCCATCCTATGGCGTCTGCCGTGATACCACCACGACAGTTGGCGCCCACCGTGGGGCAGGTAGAGGCGCTGGCTGGTGTACTCATCCGGACGGGCCCAGTGCGAGTCCTCTCCGGACTCGTCGTCAAGTTCGGCGACATGGAGTTCGTCAGCGACAACGCCGGCTGCTTTCGCGGCAGGCCGTTTCCGGCCAACGGCTGCGTCATCAAGTTCGGCACCTTCGCCACCTATGTCGCCACCGAGCTCGTCTGCGAGTACCCGGCGCAGGTGCTCGTGGCCGAGGATCCTCCAGCTGTCTGTGCGGCTCGCGGCCGGCGTACCACTCGCCCCGAGAGCTGCACGGTCATGATGGCCGGGGTAACGGCTCCTCCGGCAGAAGACCCTGTCGTCGAGCCCGAGGCAAGGTCGACCCGGAGGGCCAAGCAGGCACTGGAGAGGCAGGGCCATGGCGGCGCCGAGACATCTCGTGTCCCGGTAAGGACTGAACCTCTTAGAGAGACAGTAGAGAGGTTAACTGTGCCAGGGGCAGCTGAGTTAGAGGCAGAGCGGCTGAGCTTGCTAGAGGAGGCAGAGAAGTTAGCGGAGGTCCGGAGGGACTTCGACCGAGTTCAGCGTGAGTATGACGCGGCTCATGGTTTCTCGCCGATAGGAGGTCGGCCGAACCGTGAGGCCGAGGTACGTAGAAGAGGCAAGGGCCTCAATGCCGAGATAGATCGGGATGGCAGAGCTACATCCAATGTGACTCCTAGCGTAATGTCGGCGGCTAGGCCGAATTACAGCTCTCCGGCCAAGACCCTCAGGGCTGCCGAGGCAGCAAGGGCCGAGTTATCCGGTCTAACCGGAGAGGCTCGCCGTAGGCAACAGGACCGAGTCAATGAGCTGGTGGAAGTAGCAACCCGGCAGAACGAGGCTGTCAAGAGGGCCAATGGGGCCGGGGGTGGATCTCAAATTGTCCACTCGACCAGAGCTCCCAGCGGCGTGTCCAGAGGACAGGCTTCCTCTCCGCATGTCGGTGGAAACCAGAGCCGGAGTAGGAACCCCGGAGGAAATCAGCAGCTCCAGATGCTGACATATGACCCAGCGTATGCCGGAAAGCAGATGGCAGGCCAGGGCAACATTGGGCAGGCCCAGAGCAGAAGCCGACAGGCTCCGAGTAATCGGCATGGTGAAAATGCCAACTCGGTTGGTCGGGGACACCCACCTCGATATCCGGTGCCTAATCAAGCCCCGAGGCATCAGGTTGTTGGAGCGATGCAGCCCCGAGGCATCAGGTTGTTGGAGCGATGCAGCCCCGGCAAATGGGCGGGCGAGACCTGAACCGGTATGATGACGGCAACTCGGCAATGGCCAAGGCCGGGTACCATGTTTATGAGAATACTCTGGGGTCTCGACTGGGAACCCGCCAGTTAGATCCAAATGATGCTCGGTACAAGCTGGATCGGTTGTATAGATCCGAGCAGATGGAGGAGCAAGGCCCGCCTGGTCCTTCTTGTTTTGGGCCCAGAATCATGTCGGAGCAGCCTGTCCCCCACTTTCAGTTGAACAGGGGAGCCAAGACTTACGACGGCAGCACCAAGCCAGAGGACTGGTTGACCGACTATGTGACAGCAGTGCACATTGCCGGGGGAAATCGTCGGTGGGCGATACGATACATCCCACAAATGCTAGAGGGACCAGCCCGAATCTGGCTGAACAACTTGAGAGAGGGGAGTGTCAACTGCTGGCTGGACTTCGAGGAAGCCTTTGTCAGCAACTTCTCCAGCACCTACAAGAGACCAAACCGACCTCAGCAGCTTGCGATGTGCAGGCAGAGGAACAGTGAGACTGACCGAGAGTACTTGACTCGGTGGAGCACGATCCGCAATTCCTGTGAAGGGGTTGTGGAGGCCCAAGCCATTTCATGGTTTGCGCAGGGATGTCGACATGGCTCCATGCTTTGGCAGAAACTGCAGAGGGAGATGCCGGCCACCTTGGCCGAGACAATGAGAATCGCCGACAGCTATGCTCTCGGTGACCCAATGCAACCTCAACTGGACTCGGGAGAACCGAGTAGGAGGAACCCGGGGAACAACAGGTCCGGGTCGGGCAGGAACAATGACCGTCAGGATTTCGGGCAGAAGAGAAGGGAGCCCGACTTTTATTACGCCTCGCAGCAGGTGGCGGCGGTAACCGGGGAACAAGGCAATACCGGTAGCAATCAGCGGCAGAAGACTGATGGTCAGGGTTGGGGCCAGAGTCAGGAGGTGAAGAAAACTTGGGCCGAGCAGAGGAAGCCCTTGACGTATGAGGACATGCTGGACAAGCCCTGCTGCTATCACACTTTCGAGCCCAACCGACCGGCCAACCCCACAACTCGGCAGTGCAGCTGGTACCAGCGCATGCGGCGAGAGGGTGCTCCAGGGGGATCTCTAGTAACTGCCCCTGAAAAGTCGGCAGCTCCAAGACCTCCGGCACCAGTAAGTGGGGCCAATGCTGTCCGGATAAACCCACCAGTACAGAGGCGACCACCGGCAAGGCCGGTAAATATGGTGAACATCCGGGGTAACAACAATGCCGGTCGTAGCAACCAGGGCGGTTACCCGCAGGGTGATTATCAGGAAGCTCACCAGAGCTATGTGGTCTTTGTGACCGAGCCCACTGACAAGAAAAGCCAGCGCCAGCGCGCTCTGGAGGTGAACGCCGTCATGCCGGCGGTACCCAAGTTTATGCACTGGTCCGAGATAGAGATCAGCTGGGGTCGGAAGGATCACCCCCGGGTTATGCCAAAGCCGGGAGGGTACGCCTTGGTGGTGGACCCGACATTCATCGGGCCGAATATCAACGTCCGGTTCAGCAGAGTCCTGGTCGACAATGGCAGTGCCATTAACATCATGTACAAGGATACAATGCTTAAGTTGGGAGTGTCCCTGAACACGCTGCTGCCGACCAACACAACTTTTCATGGCATTGTGCCGGGTGTTTCATGCTCGCCTATGGGCAAAATCTGGGCAGATGTGCTGTTCGGAACCCGGGAGAACTGCCGGACCGAAAGTCTTGAGTTTGAGGTGGTGGACCTGGAGAGCCCATTCCATGCCCTGATTGGTCGACCTGCTCTGGCCAAGTTCATGATATCCACTCACATGGGCTATCTGAAAATGAAGATGCCAGGTCCGAATGGCATAATCACTATCGCTGGGGACTACAAGCGCTCTATCGAGTGTGCCACTGCCGGCTCGTGCTTGGCCGAGTCATTGGTCATAGCCGAAGAGAAAAAGAGGATCCAGCAAGTGGTGACGCTGGCCCAAGCCTCCCAACTCGGTGTACCCGGGATGACGAACCCGGAGCAGCATGCCTCCTTCCAGCCACCAAAGGAGACCAAGAAGGTCGTGGTAGACCCGGCTAACCCAGAGCACCGGGTGATCATCGGCACCAGCCTGGACAGCAAATAGGAAGGCGAGCTCACCGACTTCCTCCGTGAGAATCGGGATGTCTTTGCTTGGTCGAATGACGACCTTCAAGGAGTTCCGAAGGAGTTGGCTGAGCACTCGTTATTTGTGAGGCCGGATGCAAAGCCGGTGAAGCAACCGACAAGACGTCTCTCGGACGAGAGAAGAGATGCAATCATGGAGCATCTAGCCGTACTACTTGCGGCTGGATTTGTGATGGAAGTACTGCACCCGGACTGGTTGTCTAACCCGGTCCTGGTAGAGAAGAAGAAGGATGAGCCTCTCCTGGCCAAGGTGTGGCGCATGTGTATCGACTTCACCAACCTCAACAAGGCATGCCCGAAAGATCCTTTCCCGCTCCCCCGGATAGATCAAGTGATCGACTCCACTGCCGGGTGTGAGCCTTTGTCTTTTGTAGATGCGTATTCTGGTTTTCACCAGATACCTTTGAACCCGGCTGATCAATTAAAGACTGCTTTTATTACCCCGTACGGGGCTTATTGCTATCGTGTCATGACCTTCGGGTTGAGGAATGCCGGTGCCACTTATCAAAGGTGCATGCAGAAATGCTTGCATGAGCAAATAGGTCGGAATGCAGAGGTGTATGTCGACGACATAGTCATAAAAACTAAAGAAAAACTGACTCTGATCGATGATCTGAGAGAAACATTCGTTAACTTAAGGAAGTTCCGAATGAAGCTTAACCCGGATAAATGCACTTTCGGTGTGCCGGCCGGAAAATTGCTCGGTTTCCTGGTGTCTAGCCGGGGTATAGAGGTTAACCCGGGCAAGATCCGAGCTATCGAGAGCATGAAATTGCCAACTCGCCTTAAGGATGTACAAAAATTCACCGGATGTCTGGCATCCCTAAGTAGGTTTGTGAGTCGGTTAGGAGAGAAAGCCTTGCCTTTGTATCAACTCATGAAAAAGAGTAAAACCTTTGTGTGGACACCACAAGCAGACGCAGCTTTTAACGACCTAAAAAAGACGCTCTCAAATGCACCGGTGTTGGCGTCTCCCTTACCCAAGGAGCCGATGTTGCTCTATATCGCGGCTACCAACCGAGTTGTAAGCGTGGTGATGGTGGTGGAAAGAGAAGAAGGTGAGAGGGTGGTGCAGAGGCCCGTATACTATCTGAGTGAGGTGCTCTCCCTCTCCAAGCAGAATTACCCGCACTACCAGAAGATGGCTTATGGCGTATACCTGGCGGTCACCAAGTTAAAGCACTACTTTCAAGAGCATCCGGTTACAGTGGTGAGCGAGGCTCCCTTGTCCGAAATTATCGGATGCAGAGATGCCAGCGGCCGAGTTGCAAAGTGGGCCATACAGTTGTCTCCGTACGCCCCGACTTACGAAAGAAGGGACGCCATTAAGTCGCAGGCGCTGCCGGACTTCTTGGTGGACTGGGCCGAGATGCAATATGAGCCTCCCCCGCCCGACTTCAATTTTTGGAAGATGCACTTTGATGGGTCCAAGGCAAAAATCGGGTTGGGTGCCGGAGTGGTCCTCACTTCTCCGAAGCAAGATGTACTGAAATATGTGCTCCAGATTCATTTCTCGGCATCCAACAATGTGGCTGAATATGAGGCACTTGTGCATGGCCTCAATGTCGCTAAGGAAATCGGCATCCGGCGGGTAGAATGTTATGGTGACTCGGATTTGGTGGTGCAGCAGGTGTCGGGAAATTGGGACGCCTTGGATGCCAACATGGTGTCGTATCGGTTCCATGTACAGAAAATTTTCGGGTTTTTTGAAGGATGCGAGTTCAAGCACATACCCCGGGGAGAGAATGAGGCTGCGGATGTATTGTCCAAGCTAGGGTCATCACGGGACGCGATCCCACCCGGCGTAGCTTTGGAACACTTAAGCAAACCGTCAATCAAGCCATCACCCGAGTCAGAGTCCATATTCATCCCGAAGAACTCAGTAGCAGAGGCTGTGCCCATGGAGGTTGATGTCGGGAGCATTTGGCTCAGCTCGGGGACGGCGCAAGGTATGTCGGCGGAGGTGATGTCAGCCGAGCCTATGGAAATAGACGCCCCAATCTTCCCCGTGCGGCCGGTGCCGAGTTGGGCGCTACCCATCATGGCATATATCATGGATGGGACCCTGCCAGACAATGAAGTGGAAGCTCGGCAGGTGGTGAGAAGGGCCAAGGCTTACACGGTGATCAACCAAGAGCTGTATAAGAGAAGTGTCACTGAGGTGCTGCAGCGCTGTGTTGACCCAGAAGAAGGGCAAGAAATGCTGCTCGAGATACATCAAGGTGAATGCGGTCATCATGCTTCCTCAAGAGCACTGGTGGCAAAGGTCTTCCGGCACGGGTTTTATTGGCCTTCGGCTCTGCAGCAGGCAGAGGATATTGTCCGGAAGTGTGGAGGTTGCCAGAGATTTGCACACAGAATACACATGCCGGCGGCAGCACTGAAAACTATCCCCATCACATGGCCGTTTGCTGTATGGTGCTTGGATATGGTGGGTCCGTTCAAGCCGGCACGAGGTAACATGACTCATATACTAGTCATGGTGGACAAGTTCACCAAATGGATCGAGGTGAAGCCAATTCGGAAATGTGATGGAGCTACAGCCGTCTCATTTTTGAAGGATATCATGCTGAGATATGGTTACCCGCACAGCATTATCACGGACAATGGCACCAACTTTGCAGTGGGGGAGTTTGCTCGGTTCTATGCGGAGAAGAGAATCCGGCTGGATGTGGCCTCGGTGGCTCACCCGGAGGCAAACGGGCAAGTTGAGAGAGCCAACGCATTGGTACTGGCCGGCATAAAGGCCCGGTTGATAGAACCACTCCTGCGGACTCCGGGATGCTGGATAGAGGAAATACCGGCGGTGCTATGGGGTCTCCGGACCACACCCAACAGATCCACCGGGTACACACCATTCTTTATGGTGTATGGTGCTGAGGCAGTGTTGCCAACCGACATACAGTATGACTCGCCCAGGGTGGCGATGTTTACAGAAACCGAGGCAAGAGAAGCCCGAGAGAATGATGTCGACTTGCTTGAAGAAGCAAGAGAGTTGGCCCTATCTCGGTCAGCAATATACCAGCAGAACCTCCGACGCTATCATAGCCGGAAGGTGCACCCCCGGGTGTTCAGAGAAGGAGATCTGGTACTGAGGCTGATACAGCGAACTGCCGGCATACACAAGTTATCCCCTCCGTGGGAAGGACCTTTTGTGGTGAGCAAAGCCCTGCACAATGACTCATATTATCTTGTAGATGCGCAGGAAGCTAGAAAAGGTGTAATGGATAGAGCCGGCGAGGAAACCAAACGACCATGGAATGTAGCCCTACTTCGTCCCTTTTTCGCATAAAAGGCACAGTGTATGTATCTCGGTCCCTTTTGAATGAAATGTCGGCACCCCAGAATGAATCTCGGGGACTGCCTTATCCGCATGATTGTTCTTTTCTTATGTCTTTGGCATGTCGGCACCCCGGGATGAACTCGGGGACTGCTAGATCTTTATCTATGTTTATATTTCAGTTATTTCTTCGTTACCTGCGTACCGGCGTCTCGAGATGAAACTCGGGGACTGCCTTGTATATTTGGTATTTATTGTTCACGTGCCGAATGAATTTTCAACCTTGTTTCAAAGTTAAGTAATGTATGCTATGTGAAATAATCTTGTGACTCGACTGACGGATGCCCAAAGTGGTAGTCAAGAGCAAAGATAGTGGAAGGTGGTAAACACGAAAACAAGCTCGGGGACTCGGTATAAAAGCAATTCGGCACGTGTTGTGTGTTAACCCCGTCTTTCAATTATTCTTCCGTTATGTCGAATACCTTTGAACCTTAACTCGGGCATTTTCTAGTACCGTATGCTATAGTTGTGATTTTGTGACTCGACTGTCGAACGCCTGTATGGTAGACAAGAGCAAAAGTCACTAAGTATAGTAAACGAGAAAATAAACTCGGGGACTCGGTGTAAAGTGATCCGACATGACTAGGCACTTGTTCGATTCAATAAGGCAAATAGCAGAGTATTCTACTTAAACTTGTATATATTACATATGCACCCGGCATTCCGGGGATTTGATAGAATTGTTCTCTAAGGTTTTACGTAGGGGGCTTGGCAGCAGGAGTCTCGGTAGCCGCGGTGGACTCGGTGGTGTCGGCAGCTCCCAGCTCGACGTTGACCTCAGCGGCGGTTTTCAGCTGGTCAGTCGAGGCCGACTTGGTGATGTCGGCGGCGGCGTCCTTGCTGGCTATGTCAGCAGTCCCAGAAGTGGAAGCTTTCCCGGATGGCTGGGCTTTGCCGGAGGCCTTGGAGGTGTCGGGGAGGCTGCCTTGGTTTTCTTCTTCATCGTCCTCCTCCTCGTCCTCAAGGTCGTCGGCATAGTCTTCGTCATCTGAGTAGACCTCGCCCTCGACGTATTGGTGGGGCTGTGAGTAGCTGGCAAAGTAATGCGCAGCGTCTTGTCGGAGCTGGATCTTGGCGGGATCGGTTGTCCACGCTGAATTCTCGCGCTGCACCCGCACCTTCTGAAGATCGATCCCCTCATACCAGGATAGTATGAAGGAGAGTGTTTGGTCCGCACCGGCACGGGCGGCGGAGGATCTCCATTCCCGGAGGCGCCGTTCAGTCTTCATCAGCTCCTGGGCCAAGTCGGACACATTGTCCGGAGGCGTGGCGCCGGGCCAGAGCTTCCGGTAGACGTGAACGCCGGCATCAAGGAGCTCCATCCCGATACTCTTGAGCGGCGCGAAGCGCGCGTTGAGTGCTACGAGGTGGTCCTCCACGTCCCACTCACCAGAGATGGGGCCGACTTCATCCCTCTTCGCACGCGCCCGGTTGATGGCCTTCACCGCAACGGTGTGCGTGTGGGAGAAGTGCTCTGAGGAGAAGAAAGCTGTTGATAAGTTAGAAGGCGGGCCGATATAGGGTGTATGTCGGCAAGAAAGTCAAGCAAGGAGGGATAAAGTTTGGAGAAACTCACTATCCATCTGGTCGTTGATCTTCTTCAGTTCGGCCAGCCAGATGTCGCACTGGGACTTGAGGGTATTGAGCTTTTTCTCGGCCAAGGTGGCGCGAGACTCAGTTTGCTCGAGCACTTCACCCTGAATCCGCACGGCATCCGCCAGGGTCTTCTCCAACTCGGCCTTCTCTGTCTTGGCCTGCTCCAGTTCTTGTTGGAGCCGAGTTGAATTGGCCTGCTCCTTCTCCAACTCGAGCTTGTGCTCGGCGGCAACTCGGGCGGCGGTGTCGGCTGAAAAAAGCGACAGGTCGGTTATAATGGTAAAGGGAACATAGAGAAAGGAAGGATGTTTCGGAAACAAGGAAGTATACCATGGCCCTGGTGCAAAGCCTGGAGCTCCTTGAACCGCCTCCGGAGGGACCCGTGCTCGACCAGCAGCCTCTGGAACACCCGGGTGCGTTCCTTGCTGCACGACTGGGATAGAAAGCAAAGTATTAGTGCAAATTGTTGAAGATGCCAGCCGGGTAACCTTTACTCGGGCAAGTATTGTTACACGGCAGGAATCTCGGGGACTGGATGCGAAGTGTTTTTTGAAGTTTCTCGCCGAATGGTCTTAACTCGGTCAAGTCTTAACCATTCGACCAGAACCTCGGGGACTGGAGATAGTGGATGTTGGAAGGGCTTACCTCCGCAGCTGTTGTCAGTTGAAGGACCGCAGATTGAAGTGCATGCAGTGACTGAGCAACTCTCCCGGGCCCAGCCGGGTGGTCGATACTCGGGTCGGAAGAGGTAGCCTCGTTAATGTCGGCGGCGTTCCAATCCGTGTTGTACTGCTCCATCGAACCTGAAGAGTCAGCACTAGGCATAAGGAAACCTGAGCTCTCCAAGTCGGCAGCAGTGGCAACCCGGTCGACAGTGGCCTCCAGCATGCGCAGGGCCGCCGTCTTAACGGCAGTGCGGGGAGGATGCACCACTTTGAGTTTACCCGGAGGAAGCTGACCTTTCTTGGCCGCCAACTGATCCGGGGTCGGGGCAGTTTTCTTCTTGGCGGCCTTAGTTGGTGCCTGGCACTGTTGTTGTGCAGATGGCTGCTTACTTGCAGCGGAGGATTGTGGTTCCGGCGGCGTTGGTTGCTGCGGGGGTGCGTCCGGCACCGCCGTGGTGTCAATTTGTGCAGCGGCGAGACGCGATTGGTTGCCGCCAGACCCGGCATCTCGGTCCGGGCTTGCTCGGTTCCCTTCCGCTGTGGTCGTAAAAGTCGGCGGGGAGGCGTCGGGAATGGCTATGTCGGCGGCCGCAGGCGTCACCCGAGGGGGGCTGCCGACTCCGGCGTTTATCGGGGCCGCCGGGTCATTCTGGTCGAGCTCAAGCGGCGCTCTGTGCATGAAATAAAAAGTTAGAGGGGATGAGGCAAAGGGGTCAAAAAACGAGAAGAAGGATGCTTACCCGGCAGCGGTCGGGATCTTCTTGCGGGAAAGTTTCTTGGTGGTTTTGGCCTTCTTGGCCCCCGGGTTGTCCGCGGCAGAGGTGCCGGCTCCCGCGCGCTTACGCGTAGCTGCTTGGGTGCTCCGCGCGGCTGGTGGTGAAGGCAGAGGGTCAGCACAGGCCAAGGGAGTGGCGTGTGTGATCTCTAACATCACACAGTCGTCGTCGTCAGAATCGTCTTGGGGACGAGACCGAGTTCGAGGCTTACCCGGGCCGGAAGTGCGGGATACCGGGATCGACAAGTGGTCCTCGTCATCCGGATCTTCGGTGAGCGGAGTTGCCGGCATGGCATGGTCTGCGCGCCAACCACCGTTGGCCCACCTCTTGTCCTCCCGGGCTTGACGGTCAAACCTCTGCAAAAGGAAAATAGCGAGAAATGACTAAGGAAACAAGAAAGGCAAGAATGTGATATAACTGCTATGTCGGTTGCTGGGTTATGTCGGACAGGAAGAACAAGAGCTTACCTTGGGCGGAGGATTGGCGCGGCTGTGTGGTTCAAGTCCCCATTCCCAGTCGTCTCCCATGGAGGTTTGGGCGATGGCTCGAACACGTCTGCGCACTGCCGGCTTGTCCAACTCGAACGGGCTGATCCGAGTTGGGTCTTGGGGCCCACTCATGTGGCAGATCTTGTGCACCCGGTTCTGCAGGGGGCTTATCCGGCGGATGACAAAGGTCCTCAAGAGGCCATCCGCCGTCAGCTCGTCCTTGATGGAGAGCAGGTGATCGTGAATGGCCTGGGTCTCTGCGTCGCTGCCCGACGGATCCCAGCCCCAGTTCGCCTGAGAATAAGGCGGGTCGATTCGGAACTCTGGGAGGTTGAGGAAGTCATACCCCTTGGCATTGTCGGCGGAGTCCGGATTCTTCACGTAGAAGAAGCTGCGCTGCCATTTACGGCAGGACTCCAACCGGGAGACTTTGGGGAAGTCGGAGAGCTTCCGGGCGGTAATGGTGGCGGCCCCGCACGCCGTCATCTCCTTGTCCTTCACGCCCTTGTTCGGGATGCTTTGCTTCCGAAGCACGAAGTACCTCGCCCAGAGGCTGACCAGAGGCCACAGGCCGAGGTACCCCTCGGAGAAGGCGACGAATGCCGAGAGGACCGTGATGGAGTTTGCCGGCAAATGATGCGGCTGCAGCTCGAACTTGTCGAGGAAGGCCCGAAAGAACCTGCTTGTCGGAAGGGCGAAGCCGCGCTCGAAGTGCGCGACAAACACCACCCGTTCTCCTTCCTAGGGCGCGGGCTCAACTTCGTCGCCAGGAAGCCGGCATATGATTGGTGCCGGGACACGGCGCGTGCGACGTAGCCAATCGAGGTCGTCTTGCACTACGTCGGAGCCTTCCCAGCCTCCTCGAATTCCTTCCGCGGATGTGTCGGGTTGCTCGGCGGAATGGCTCAAAGACATGTCGGCTTATCTGCAAAACAGATGCCGGATGATGGCCCAAGGTGTAGGGTAAGCCGGATGGCAGACATCGAATGCCGGGCATAAAACTAAAATCTATTACCGGAGTATAGAAAAGAAGATCTACCAGGGCCGAATAAAGGGGAGATAAAGGAAATCTATTCGGAAGAACCCTAGCAAGGATACGGGAGTGTGGAGTGGAATCTACCGTTAGATATAGGAAGTAAAGGGTCAAAAGGGCCTCGACGAGAACAGCTACGAGGATCTACGGGGAGATGCACGGCGGCATCGGTCGTCCCAAGGAAGAACAGAAGAGGAGGGAACTACCGTGGGTCGATTCAACCAAGCGTCAGGGAGGTCCTTACCGTAGGGATTGGTGTCGCGGCGCGGGAGGTTCTTGTCCCAATGGCAGCGTGAGGAGCTCCGGTCGCCGGCGTCGCGATCTCCGGCGTGCTGCTCGTACGCTGCGTGCGGCGCGGCGGCGGTGGGCTCGAGAGCGAGAGGTTAGGTAGAGGAGAGGAAGAGGGCGATGCGGAAGAGGAAAAGAAATCCCCTCGCGCCCATATTTATGAGGGAGAGGGAAGCACGGTTACCGAATTTCCCGCCCGCCCGTTTCGAACGGGTAATGGGATCGTGCGTACGGCGGTTGGCGCGGATGGAGCGGTTGTGGCCGCACGATCGGCCACATCGTAGGCCACAGAATGGGAACCGTCGGCCGCGGATCTGGTGCGGTTGTCAGCGCGGGAATCGAGGAGGTGCCTCGGGGTCAAACCGCTCGAGTGCCTGCTGGAAGGGACAGATGGTGGGGCCCGGGCGGCACGGTTGTGACGGTTGGTCAGGCCGCGTGGCATGATTCGGGGACGGTGCAGCAGATCAATGCCACGTCTCAGAAGGGGATCCGGGAAAAGATTTGTTGAGGTCGGGGGCTCCGCGATATGTCGGTAAGGACATATCGGAAGCTCCTTGTCGGGCCGGCGTGGCGATGTCGGACCGGCTGTGTGGCAACCAACTTAAGCGTCTCGGGGTAGTTGGACTGCCCGACATAGCAATGTCGGCGGTTGGTCTCTGATAGTGGTTTTGTTAAATCTGGTGCAGCCCTTCATCCGAGTCTGCAGGACTACACCAGCTTCGGGGACTAGTGTCGGGGGGCTACCCCCGGGTAGGGTAAAGGCATGGTCAATCCGCTCAGGTTAACACGGTAATCGACCTTGGTCCAGCTGCAAAGATCGTGCAACCCTTCGCGGAGTGGAGCGGCTGGTGTGCCGGCTCAGGGCTGGTCCGAGTTATTGCTTGTCCGACTTAGGCCTATGTCGGAAAGAGTCGACATGTTCTAACCGGCATCCCCATGTCGGGATTCTTTACTTGTCCATGGTATGCAGGAAGGAGGATCCGGCTTAACCAGGCCCGGGCTAGGTGGAACCGTCCGACATATCCTATGTCGGGCAACAAGTCAAGGGCATGTACGGGGCAAGGACACGGACCCGTCTGACACGGAGGTAAGGTCACCTCCCGTCTGACACGGGCGCGGGACAAAAGGCACAAGACAAAGGCACCGGACAGGGGTGACGTGACTACTCCGAAGTACTGGCAACTGACGGACAAGAGACTTGGCAGGGAGAAGACACGTCTTATCTCTGACAGGGGAAGCATCATTACCTAGGTCAGCGGCGGCTACGGCAAGAGGCATCATGACCTACCTCGGCCTATGTCGGATAGCCCGGCTGTTAGGTCGTGGTAGGGATGTCGACATTGCCGTTGGACTGAAGCGGTTGTCCGGCGGGGCCCGGCGGGATTAGGGTTCCCGGGCAACTCGGCCGGACCTCTATAAATAGCGCCATAACTCCTCCTGTGAGAGAGACACCAACCAGAGAGCCAAAACTATAGTCTCATTCACTGCTAGAGCATTTACTCCACCCTCACTTGTAGTTCATCCTAGTTCTTACCAAAACAGCTCAAGGAGCACCTTGTAGATCTTGTGAGATACATATAGAGAGAAGCAAGGCAGGAGTAGGGGTGTTACCTCCTCACGAGGGCCCCGAACCTGGGTACATCGTGTGTGTTTGTGGTGCTGTGTGGGTTTGCTTGTGTTCTTGAGTATTCGTGGTTGTGCTTGCTTGGTCTTGAGCCGAGTTGAGTTGGCTCGTGTCTGTTTCTTGTTTTCTCTTGCGTGAGCTTCTTAGCTTGCTAGCCCCCCCCGGATCCACCAGCGTCCATCGGCCCCACACAATTAGCCATCCTATGGCATCTGCCGTGATACCACCACGACACCATCCCTCATGCATCGAGATACCAACGGGGGTTTAGGTTTCTGTCACTCCGGCAACCCCACAATATTCGAATACACAATGCATTCCCCTAGGCCCATAAAGGTGAAGTGTCATGTAGTCGACGTTCACATGACACCACTACAAGAATAGCACCACAACTTAAATATCAAACCATTAAATATTACTCAACATAGTTCACTACTAACATCTAGACTTCTCCCATGTCCTCAAGAACTAAACGAACTACTCACAACACATCATGTGGATCATGATCAGAGATGATATAATGATGGATAACAATCTGAACATAAACCTTAATTCAACGGTTCACCCAGTAGCATCAATAACAATAGTAATCAACACTGGAAAGGTTTCCCCTATCAAATACACAAGATTCAGCCCTAAATGTTATAGCGGGAACGGAGTGGAATGATGGAGATGACGGTGTCGGCGGTGGAGATGGTGGTGATGATGATCCCGATGAAGTGCAGCTCGATGACGGTGACGATGGCGACGATTTCCCCCCTCCGGGAAGGGATTTCCCCGGCAGCTTTTCAGCCTGTCGGAGGGCTTTTCTCTCTCGGTGGTTTTCGCCTCGTGGAGGCGACGGCTCTGTTTCTGGTCTATCCCCCCTTCTTAGGTTTTCGGGGGGATGAAGTACGCGAAAGGGCGATGCCAGACGTGGGCCAGGGCGCCCAGATGATGTGCTGGCGCGGCAGAGGGGCTGGCCGCGCCGACACCTCATGTGGGCCCCCTGGGGCCCACCTGGTTCTCCCCTTTTGGCTCCCTCCGGCATTTGGCAAAATAGGAACTTCCAGATTCTTCGTTTTGTTTTCCGAGCTTTGCAAATATTGTATCTTGACGGTGCTTTTTCCAACAGAATTCAGACTCCGGTGATTCATCCTCCAATAATCATCAAACATTCAAAATAGATGAAATAACATAAGTATCATCTCCAAACAAGAAATATATCAATGAATAACAGTAAATTATGATATAAAATAGTGATGCAAAATGGACGTATCAACTCCCCCCAATGTTAGACCTCGCTTGTCCCCAAGCGAAAGCTGAACTCAGTAAACATGACCACAAGTTTATGGAGTGAAGTGTCGATAAATAATATACGGACAAGAAGCATCACATATATTAATACACAAATCATCTTAGATATCAACTCTGTTCATATAACTCAACTTGTAACAAGTAAAGGGAAATCACAATAAGGTACATAGAGAAAACCATAGTTGGTGTTGGCAAACTTCGTTCTTGGTCAGAGAACAATGAACATATTGAGCTTAGTCTATAAAACAGCACTCTTTATTAGTTGCTAACTCCAAAAGTCATATTTATTAGGTAACAACAATGTGCTAAACGAGTGCTAAACGAGGAAGAATAAAAGGCATGATTAACAATACAAATGTATAAATGGTTGAATCACAATCAACTCAAATGCTTGCTCAAGATAGAACGAGATAGGTTTACTGACTCAACATAAAGTAAAAGATAGGCTCTTCGCAGAGTGAAGCAGAGATACAAACATGTGCTAGAGCTTTTAGTTTTATAGGTTTTGAAATCATATAAAGAGCATCAAAGTAAGTTTTTGAGCGGTGTTTGTCGTTGTCAACGAATGGTAATAGAGTTCTTGTTATCTTCCATACTAAGCAAGTTGAGAGCGGTTCCGATTATTTAGTAACAAGCATTTATAATATGCACTTATATAACTTGACACTCCTCCCAACCTTTACTTACACAAGCCATGGCTAACCGAATCCTCGGGTGCCCACCAATCAATCTCAAACCATGGAGGAGTGTCCATTTTTAACTTTCTCAACCTTTTGATATTATAATGGTCTAACCAGCTCTTTGCAATATTAGTGACGAGCAGATAGAGCATGCAAGTCAAGGGTTACTTAATTAGCATGGAAGATAACAAACTCAACTCTTATTTCCTCATGAGCTAATAAACATTGACACAAATAAAGGATAGTAGTTTTGAATAAAGGTAGAACATGAAGTATTTACTTGAAGTGGCGCAAAATACCACATAATAGGTAGGTATGGTGGACACAAGTGACAAGGGTTTGGCTGAAGGTTTGGATGTATGAGAAGCATTCCCTCTCAATACGGGTCTTTGGCTAGCAAGGTTGAGTAGCAAGCATAAGGGTCGAAGGATACAAACAAACATACATGTAGTAAAGAACAATCATGCAATTCTTACTTGGAAGCACAAACAATTTTAAATTGTGAATACTAAACTTATTAGCTACAAGTGAGAAAGATCATTGAATAATATGTCTACAGTAGTTCCTTTTTCTCCCCAGTCTCAAAGTATTGTAGCTACTGACCAATGCTAAGTTTGTCAAAACCAAAAGATTTACTATATGTTCCCAAAGTGACGCAAATACTTATAACAAGATCAATCATATATGATAGAAATTGCATACTAAAATAAAGTGTGCAGAAAGTAAATGATAATACTTCTCATTAATATTCCATAACGGCAACTCACACCAAGGGATACATAGATAGATAACCAACTAAAAGAGAGATACTTCCACATTGCAAACCATCATATAAGATAACTTCCCTACTCATGATATGACACTACTAAAAGGTAAAAGATAAAAGATAATCGTATGATACCGCGGCACTCCCCGCAAGCTTGGAACAAGCTAAGGGAGATGCCAATACCGATGATGAATTACTCTTTCGGTGGCGTTGATGGATGATCTTCTTCATCAACTTTCCAAGGTAAGGGCTCTCCATCAACAAACGACAACTTGGTCTCGAGTATCCTGAAACTTGCAGCAGCACTCATATGTTTAAACCTGGTTTCATACTCACAATTTTGATTCTGAACGTCGTAGAGTTGCGCCTGGAGATTGTTGGTAGTCTTATGGAGTGAGAAGATGTCCTCCCAAAGCTCTGCAGTCTCCTCCTCATGCTTGGCAATAAGTTCAGCCACGATCCGGTGAACGATGTCCACCTCACGTTCCGCCATCTTTTTGTATTTGAAGACCTCTTGCTCCAGACTCTTCATCTTGTTCTCCATGCTCCCTTCTCCTTGGGGGCCCTGAACGTCTTCAACTTGTACCTTCCCTTCCTTGAGCAGCAACTCTTTGGGATGCATCTTCAACTCGTTTAAATACGGGTTGACGACGTTTGCAAAGAAACTGTCCTTGGAGGGCTCGGACAAAGACATGATGGCTCTAGATCCAAGGTTGAAATCTGGCAGAAACAGCTCGAAACAAAAACACGTCGAAAACACGATATACAGACCTCGGTGGTCTCGAGAAATTATATAGCAAAAATAAACGCAACAAAAGGAAGGCAACATGGCGAAATCGAGTAGGAGACGGACTCCGAGGCTCTGTCCTCATGTGCTGGCGCGGCCAGGATGGGGCCCGCGTCAGCACCTGATGGCGGTGCCTCGGGCACCGTCTCGTGCTCGTTTTGGTCTTGTATTTTTCCATATTTTCTAAAAACCAATATTCTATATTCCAAAATTAAATTCGCGAACTTTTTCTTACTGAAACTGTACCTTTTCGAATTCAGCTTCTGCAGACTCAGCAATATGTTCTTTAATAAAAGCTTCCGGAGTAATTGATTGAATAATATCAACATCTTCATTATAAGAATCTCCAGAAATATAATGCTTAAGTCTTTGTCCATTTACCACTCGTGTAGAGTCATCTTTAAGTGAAGCAATTTTGATTGCACCCGAACGAAACACTTACACGATAACATATGGTCCTTCCCAGTTGGAGAGTAATTTCCCTGCAAAGAATCTAAGACGAGAGCTATACAATAGAACTTTCACACCAACATGAAACTCTCTCTTAAGGATTCTCCTATCATGCCATTTCTTAACTTTTTCTTTAAAGAGTTTAGCATTTTCATAGGCCTCACTTCTCCATTCATCTAAAGAACTCAAATCAAGTAATCTTTTCTCACCGGCAAGTTTAAAATCTCTATTTAGTTCTCTCACCGCCCAATAAGCTTTGTGTTCTAATTCTAAAGGCAAGTGACAAGCTTTTCCATAGACCATTTTATAAGGAGACATACCCATGGGATTTTTATAAGCAGTTCTATAAGCACATAATGCATCATTTAATTTACTAGCCCAACTCTTCCTCGTTCTATTAACAGTCTTTTACAAGATAGATTTAATTTCTCAATTTGATAATTCTACTTGCCCACTAGTTTGAGGATGATAAGCTGAAGCAATTCTATGATTAACACCATATTTAGCAAGAACTTTTCTAAAACCACCATGAATAAAATGAGAACCTCCATTAGTCATGAGATATCTTGGAACACCAAACCTAGGGAAAATAATATCTTGAAGCATTTTTAATGATGTCTCACCATCAACACTTTTAGTAGGTATAGCTTCTACCCATTTAGTAACATAATCAACAGCAACAAGTATATGAGTATTACCTTCTAAAGAAGGGAAAGGACCCATAAAGTCAAATCCCCAACAATCAAATGGTTCAATAACAAGAGAATAATTCATAGGCATTTCATTACGTTTAGAGATATTACCAACTCTTTGACATTCATCACAAGATAAAATAAACTTTCCTGTATCTTTAAAGAGAGTAGGCCAATAAAAACCTGATTGTAGAACCTTTTGTGCAGTTCTATCTCCAGCGTGATGTCCTCCATAAGCAGTACTATGGCATTTTCTCAATATCTCTTTTTGTTCATACTCTGGAACACATCTTCGCATAATACCATCCACTCCTTCTTTATATAAGTGTGGGTCATCCCAAAAATAATGGCTCAAGTCATAAAAGAATTTTCTTCTTTGTTGAGCTGAAAAGGTTGGAGGCAAATATTTCGAAACAATAAAGTTAGCATAATCAGCATACCAAGAACTGTCTCGTGAACTCACCCTTATTGCAGCCAATTGTTCATTTGGAAAACTATCGTCAATAGGAATAGGATCATATGCAATATTTTCCAATCTAGACAGATTATCAGCAACAAGATTTTCAGCACCTTTCCTATCTACAATATGCAAATCGAATTCTTGCAAAAGTAATACCCATCTAATAAGCCTAGGCTTTGCATCTTTCTTTTCCATAAGGTATCTAATTGCAGCATGATCGGTGTGAATAATAACTTTAGAATCAACAATATATTGTCTAAACTTATCACAAGCAAAAACAACAGCTAGAAATTCTTTTTCAGTTGTAGCATAATTCTTTTGAGCAGAATCAAGAGTCTTACTAGCATAATGAATAACATTTAACTTCTTATCTATTCTTTGTCCAAGAACAGCACCAACAGCAAAATCACTAGCATCACACATAATTTCAAATGGTAAATTCCAATCAGGTGGTTGAACAATAGGAGCACTTATTAAAGCCTTCTTAAGAGTTTCAAAAGCTTCCTTACAATCATCATAAAAAACAAATGGTACATCTTTTTGCAAGAGACTAGTAAGAGGCTTTGATACCTTAGCAAAATCTTTAATAAACCTTCTATAGAAACCAGCATGACCAAGAATACTATGAATACCTTTAACATCTCTGGGGCAAGGCATTTTCTCAATTGCCTCCACTTTGGCTCTATCAACTTCAATACCTCTTTCAGAAATTTTATGTCCAAGAACAATTCCTTCGTTAACCATAAAGTGACATTTCTCCCAATTAAGAACAAGATTAGTTTCTTCACATCTCTGCAAAACCTTATCAAGCTTGTGCAAACAATTATCAAAAGAAGTACCATAGACGGAGAAATCGTCCGTGAACACCTCCACAATTTCCTCACAAAAACCATGAAAGATAGCAGACATGCATCTTTGAAAAGTAGCAGGAGCATTACATAAACCAAAAGGCATACGTCTATAAGCATAAGTACCATAAGGACAGGTAAATGTGGTTTTCTCTTGATCTTGAGTTTTAACCGCAATTTGAGAGAAACCAGAATAACCATCAAGAAAGCAAAAGTGAGTTTTATTGGCTAATCTCTCTAACATTTGATCTATAAAGGGTAATGGATAATGATCCTTCTTAGTAACTTTATTAACCTTTCTAAAATCAATGCACATTCTATACCCAACAACTACTCTTTGAGGAATAAGCTCATCATTATCATTAGGCACAACAGTAATTCCACCTTTCTTAGGGACACAGTGCACATGACTAACCCATCTACTATCAGCAATAGGATAAATTATACTAGCATCAAGAAGTTTTAGTACCTCATTTCTTACCACTTCCTTCATCTTGGGTATTAAACGACGTTGATGTTCAACAACTGGCTTTGCACCGGGCTCCATATTAATAGAATGTTGACATATAGTAGGAGAAATGCCTTTTAAATCATCCAAAGTATAACCCATAGCTCCACGGTGTTTCTTCAATACTTCCAATAATCTTTCCTCTTCTTTACCTGAAAGGTTAGCACTAATAATAACAAGATATATTTTCTTATCATCAATATGAGCATACTTAAGATTATCAGACAAAGGTTTTATATCAAAGACATGATCCTCTTTAGGTGGAAGGGTTTTACCCAAGTCTTCCACCTTTAAATTATATTTAAGAATAGGTTGACGGAGAAATATTTCATCAAGTTCATTCCTTTCTTCCATAAAGACTTCACTTCCATGATCTTTCATAAATTGCTGCAGAACATTGTTAGGAGCAAGAGCAATAGAGGCAAGTTGTTCTACTCTAAAGTCCTCATTGGGTAATTCGGTTTCATAAGGGGTCTTAACAAATTTCGAAAAATTGAATTCATACGAATCACCAGCAAACTTAGTAAAGATTTTCTCTTTCTTACAATCTATAACAGCGCCACAAGTATTTAGAAAAGGTCTACCAAAAATGATAGGACAAGTCTTACTAGTAGCTGCACCAAGTACGAGAAAATCAGCAGGATATTTAGTCTTACCACATAAAACTTCAACATCTCTAACAATACCAATCGGAGAGATAGTTTCTCTATTAGCAAGTTGAATAACCACATCAATTTCTTCAAGTTCACAAGAACCAATCTCATGCATAATTTCTCTATAAAGCTCATAAGGAATAGCACTTGAACTTGCACCAATATCACATAAACCATAATAGTAATGATCACCAATTTTAACAGATAACACAGGGACACTAGTTTTCCTTGAACTTTTAGGATGAGAAACAACATTTTTAGTAACAAGATCTTTAACTATAGCCACAAGAGTTTCAATTTTAATTTGCTCATCAGGTTCTATAGCTTTCTTTGCACTTTTGTTAACAACACTAGCCATAACAGAATGTTCCTTCATTTTAACATGAAAAGGAATTTTTTCAATATAAGGCTCAGGAATAATATGATCAACAATATTAATTTCAATGCTTTTAGTTATAGGAGCAATAGATTTATCTTTATAAGGTTCATAGTATTTTTCAAAGCCTTCCTTGGGCAAACCAAAATAGGCAGCAAAGGATTTATAATAATTTGCAACAACTTGAGAGTCAAGACCATAAGCATTATTAATATTTCGAAATGCATCAGTATTCATGAAAGTTTTAATGCATTCGAAGTCATATTGTATACCTGACTCCCTACCTTTGTCGTTCTCCCATGCTTCAGTATTCTCTTCAATACGATCAAGAAGATCCCACTTAAACTCTTCTTTATTACGAGTGAATGATCCAGCAGAAGAAGTATCCAATAATGTTTTATCTTCAAACTAGTAGCCGTGCACGTGCAATGCACGTCTTTATAATAAAATAATAATTTTATTGCACGTCTTTATAATAAAATAATAATTTTATGTTTAACCATTTAAAGAAGTGCGAAGAACACGTAATCGATATACAGCTATGCAAGACAGACATAGTTAGCTTGCACGTGCAATGCTAGTGTTGGCGGTATGCATATTTTAAAATCTATTTTCTTTGAGTTACTTTCTTATAGCTTTTGTTCTTCTCTATATTTGTTTCAATTCAAAATAACAAGTCACACGTAAAAATATTACTTATATGATTTAAAGCATGAGCGGACTTGGGACGTCGCTCAAATTTTGTTTTCGGAAGTGATACCATTTTGATCTATCGTATTGTTGCATTGGGAAAAATATTATATCATCCGACATGTTATCTAAACTTCTGAGAGGTTTTAAAAGAAGATTAAATCTAGTTGCGATTGGGAAGCAACTATTATCATCTCAAAATATCGTCTCTAAATGGTGATTTAATCCATAAAATGACTTTTGTTATGAAATTTCCGAAACTTAACATTTACCGCAAATACTGATAAACTAACACCTGAAAGATTACTACAGTGAAAAAGAGATGTTTCACATACAAACATCAATATCGCTAAGCCAATATTAATTCTGAAGTAAAACGTTAGCACCAAGGAATATTCTTCAGCCACAGAATATTTATTAAAGATATTGTCACCAATAAGCATAAGCATCTACATAAGTTACTGGAATTCTCAATAGTTCTCTCGTGAAGGAAATAAAAACTAATGAAAAGATAATCAATGCAGGTCGTCCACCTTGTTGCCTGGCTCTGCGCTTGCCTATGGAGATTTCAAAGGCACCTCCAACAACTGCACCACCCAACCCTCAGCAGCTTGGTCGGATTGAATTTTTTCCCACCAGATCATCATACACTACTATATTCGTATTAATTCTCAGCTGATGAGGCGCAGGTTCAGAATTATGCATTAAATTGTTCATGCTACAGTGCTACATGCAATTAATTTTGTACCACCCTGGCATTCGAGATCATATTCATCTAAAATCTCAAAGAAATTAGTTTACACAAACTTACCTTCAAGAATCTTAGAGTATTGGTAAAAATAACAGTGCTAAAAGTGCCTCTCTTATTTTTGGAGGTCAAAAGCATTCCCATTTCAATCACACTGCAAATGTACCTTTACAAAATATGCAAAAATGTTATGTTGTTAATTTACAATTCAATAAATTCACAACAATTTATCAGTGTTATTTAAAAGGCAGTAAGTTCGGACTTAGTTTTGAATCCAAGCAGAACCAAATCTGTAAAAATAACAGTGACCACTTGACAACAAAAACATGAGGATCATATAAATGTGGCAATCTGTGAAAATTACAGTGACCACTTGACAACAAAAACATGAGGATCATATAAATGTGGCAATCTTTGGAAAGATTGACAACAATGAGAATATTTACAAGAGACATGGTTCAGAAGCAAATCTATCTGCTTATGTTCACTTATCTGGGATCTCTCAATTATCCATTAGTTAGAAATAGCCTGTAGAAAAATAAGATACTAACACTAAAGACCGAAGATGCCAAGAAGCTCACCGAACGATGTGGGTGCAATGCCACAATGGTGACTGTTGACATGTTTATATATTCCTGCAATTTCAGAGCAAAATATATATGGTCAGGTTAAAGCAGTGGGCACCATTACCTCTCCTTGTTCTTGATATAATTTGGTGACATTGCACTCACGTCACCGTTGCGGCATTGCACCCTATAATCAATATAAATTGATGCTAAACCTGACATCCAAAGCAACACAATTATCTTGCTGCTGCTGCATTTAACAAGTGCAGAAAATAAGATTTAGATTCATTTAATAAGGTATATATTTGATGTTGCTAATTTGCTGCATGTAAAAAAATTAAGTGAAAAGAATCTGTGTTTTCATCTGTACTTAAGTCCTGAGGCCTCCTTGACGGTGGTGACACTCATCCTCGAATGGATGGGGCAATAATTCTGTACTGCCACAAGGTGCAAAGGGAACCAACTTTATTCAATAGGCCTTTAATCAAAACAAGGAAATGAGTAAAGTATCCAGAGCGCACCAACATCAAGCATTAATCATCATGGAGTAGTAGTAGAACCCATCCCAATTACATACATAGTACGGCCGGCATGCCAGAATGGCGTGAAGGTAGGAGTACTTCAGCGATGGACCTCTAGCTTAGTTACACCAAGAACCTGCAATCTGCAAAAAATAAATTGCATATTCAGTTGATACGGGAGGAGTGCAGGGAGGCACGCTCGAGTTGGACAGGGATGCAGGCCGTGGGAGGCACACAGCAGCGACGGACGGTTGTGACTTGGGGTTGCGACTTGCCAGCGGATATAGCCATCGAGGCCATGGGGTCGATGGCGGTTCCCTCTCCGTCTCACCTCTATCCGCACGGCTCCACATCGGAGGGAGAATGGAGGCAGGACAACAGCAGGGGTGCGGTTCAGGTGCCGTCGAAAGGAACGTCGCCGTCAGCGTGAAAGCTCGAGCGGCGGTGGCCGCCTCCAGCATGAGCAGGTCGATGAAATCTCGCCCCGACGGGCCGGAGGTACCGCCATCATCCCCTCGCGGAGGCAGGCGGCGAGGTTGGTGGTGGTGGTGGGTAGGAGGTGGTGGCGTCGTGGAGGCGGATGTCGGAGAAGCGCGCGAAGGGGTCGGCGTCGGCGGCGATGTAGGGCGCAAAGTCGGCGCGGGAGAGGTCGCAGGGGTGGGAGGAGGGCGGCGCGTCCGGGAGCGAGGTGGGCGGGGGCCAGGGGAGCCAGTAGGAGGTGGAGGAGGCGGCGGGGAGAGGGTTGTTGAGCAGCGCGGTGATGGACTGCGGGACGCCGCCCGGGGTTGGCGCGGCGGCGGCGGTGGGGGAGTCGGTGGAGGCGGTGCGGAGGTGAGGGCGCGAGGCCATGGCGAGCGGCGCCGGCGGTGGGGGGCTACGGGATCGGGATCGGGATCTGGGAGGCCGGCATAATCTGGTGACTCAGCGGTGGCGGTCGAACTCAACGGTGGCATTGGCCTGTAATTAATCAAACTTTTAATCGAAGGGTCCTGATTTGTGCGTGCGGGATCAAATGTTTTGCCTGATGTTTGCTCTTTTATAAGTAGTTTAGAAGAGAGTGCTGCATAGAAGTTATCAACAATAATATTACCAGGAAGCTCATGAATGGGGCATTTGAGCATTAGTGACTTCAATCTCCCCCAAGCTTGGGCAATACTTTCTCCATCATGAGGCCAAAAATTATATATAGAATTACGATCTTGGTGAATCTCACTTGGAGGATAAAATTTAGAGTAAAAGAGAGGTACAATTTCCTCCCATCCAAGAGAACTCCTGTTCTTCAACAATTTATACCAATGCGCAGCTCTCCCAGTAAGTGATATGGAGAATAATTTCTTCCTAACTTTGTCCATTGTAATACCTGCACACTTGAACAACTCGCATAATTCATGTAAAAACAGTAAATAATCACTGGGATAGACAGTTTCATCCCCTTCATAGCGGTTATCCATAACACGATCAATGATTTTCATAGGTATTTTAAATGACACTATTTCATCAGGTGGCGCCTCATTTTCTACCTCAGCAGTGGTAGAAGCCTTTCCAAACAGGAAAGCAATAGATCCTCTCTCCATAATTAAGCAAATTAGGAGACAGAAATAAAAACATCACTTACAACTAAAGTTTTCCTTACCAATTCCACTTACCAATAGCGCTTCACTCCCTGGCAACGGCGCCAGAAAATAGTCTCGATGACCCACAAGGATAGGGGGTGTATTATAGTACTTTCGATAAATAAGAGTGTCAAACCCAACGAGGAGCAGAAGGTGTTGACAAGCAGTTTTGATGAGGATTTCACTGTAAACACTAGCAGACAAGTTTTTAGAAGTTTTTGATAATGCAGATAAATAAAGTGCAAGTAAATAGAGCGCGGCAATAATAATTGCAGCGAGTGGCCCAATCCTTTTTAGAGCAAAGGACAAGCCGGTTTGTTTACTTACGATGACCAAACGTTCCTGAGGACACAACCTTGTGTGGGTGAACCTATGCTAATGCACCGCCCTTCCTAGGACTAATACATACTTGTGATTATACCCCTTGAAAGCATCCGCAAATACAAGAAAGTAATTAAGATAAATCTAACCACAACCTTAAACGCTGAGATCCTACCATCCCTCATGCATCGAGATACCAACGGGGGTTTAGGTTTCTGTCACTCCGGCAACCCCACAATATTCGAATACACAATGCATTCCCCTAGGCCCATAAAGGTGAAGTGTCATGCAGTCGACGTTCACATGACACCACTAGAAGAATAGCACTACAACTTAAATATCAAACCATTAAATATTACTCAACATAGTTCACTACTAACATCTAGACTTCTCCCATGTCCTCAAGAACTAAACGAACTACTCACAACACATCATGTGGATCATGATCGGAGATGATATAATGATGGATAACAATCTGAACATAAACCTTAATTCAACGGTTCCTATCAAATACACAAGATTCAACACTAGATGTTACAGCGGGAACGGAGTGGAACGATGGAGATGACGGTGTCGGCGGTGGAGATGGTGGTGATGATGATCCCGATGAAGTGCAGCTCGATGACGGTGACGATGGCGACGATTTCCCCCCTCCGGGAAGGGATGTCCCCGACAGCTTTTCAGCCTGTCGGAGAGTTTTTCTCTCTCGGTGGTTTTCGCCTCGTGGAGGCGGCGGCTCTGTTTCTGGTCTATCCCCCCCCCCCCCCCCGTCTTAGGTTTTCGGGGGGGATGAAGTACGCGAAAGGGCGATGCCAAACGTGGGCCAGGGCGCCCAGATGATGTGCTGGCGCGGCAGAGGGGCTGGCCGCGCCGACACCTCATGTGGGCCCCCAGGGGCCCACCTGGTTCTCCCCTTTTCGCTCACTCCGGCATTTGGCAAAATAGGAACTTCCAGATTCTTCGTTTTGTTTTCTGAGCTTTGCAAATATTGTATCTTGACGGTGCTTTTTCCAGCAGAATTCAGACTCCGGTGATTCATCCTCCAATAATCATCAAACATGCAAAATAGATGAAATAACATAAGTATCATCTCAAACATGAAATATATCAATGAATAACAGTAAATTATGATATAAAATAGTGATGCAAAATGGACGTATCAGCACCCAATGCTTATACGCTGGCTCCGCCCCTGGCTCGGCCTATATCATCTTACGTGATTTAAATGTACATGCATTTTGTAAAAAAAAAATGAGAAACACAATACAGACACTCACAACACGCGCGCACACTCACCCTATGAATGCACACACGCACACCTACCCTTATGAGCACCTCCGAAATACTGAGCTGGCGGATGAGTCTTGATATTGACGAAGTCACACCACGGGCGCCTCGCTATCGACGGGAACGTCTTCTCCCACAAAAAGAATATTTCGCCTAAAATGCAACACACAGACATCAAACTTAGGGTTTGAACTCTGGTGGACTAAAGCTACAACTACCCTGCTAACCATCCAACCACAGGTTGGTTTGCGCATTTTTGTACTTTTCTATTTGATATTTTAACTTATTTGCAATTATTTCACAGTTATGTTTATAAATTATAATGTTTTAGGGGATAATTCGCATTGTCCCCCTTTATTTGGTATCAACCTTGTAGATCAGGAAAACTCTGTTTTGCGTATTTTTAAGTTTCAGTAACCTAAACGATGTCAAATTAACCTGCCAATTTTTTACGATTTATTTTTGAAAAAAAGAAAGCGTACGGGTTAAGGATAAAAAAAGGAAAGCTGAGGAAGCAATATACACAGCTGGCGCGACCAGGAAGGGGGGTCGCGCTAGCCATGCTCTTTTCTACCTCGAGCGTCGGATGTCGTCGATCTTTGGCTCTCAAAATCGCGTTTGACCTAAAACCGACTATAAAAACAGTCCACCGACGAGTTTCGGGAAGAGTGCCGCAGAAACAAAGAAACACCGAAACGGAGGTAGAAGCGGTAAGATTGGACGGGGAGTACAACTTCTAGTCCTATAATATTGGAAAGACCTTTCTTAGAACCACATGAGCTACCATTGACTCAAAAGAGCGGAACGTGAAGTTTCAGTTTCGCCAGAAGAAATGCATGGAACACTTTCCAAGGGAAAAGGAGACACCAAGTTACAAGCTACCTCATGATCTCCAATCATCTTGAAATAAGTAAGTTAAGTCTAGCTATATGACTATAAAGAATGTGATTTACGAGAGACAACCCGGTTGTTTTTCTTTTAAAATTTCTTTTTGCACTCTTGCTTTTGCAAGAGTGTTTTCTTATCTTTTGTTCTCTGGAAATTTTAATAAAGTATTAAGTTTTACCCATTTTGAATAATAAAGTTGAAAACATATGCGAAGTTACATGGTACTACACGAGTCTGTTCACCAGATTATCTTTATGATTTTTTTCTGTTTCTCCGATTGACCTGATTTTTTTACTGTAGCTACAACTTTTCATCCTCTGTATCAATAATTGTTTTTGTAATTTTCCGACATGCTTAAGTGGGGTATAATAGTTACGTTTTGTTAGTGTTGTTTTTCTGGACAGATTATGTCTATTTTTTTATGCATTCTTTTGAGTTTCATGTTGATTCTTTATGAGTCTTTTGAGGTTTTGAGAATGCATGTCACATTATATACCTACTGGACATCATAAATAAATTTTTGTTTAAGCTTTTATAGCAGCAAGCATCGTATCATTTTTACCCACTAATGTCACTCACCCCATAGAAAAAATGGGAGAATCTTTTGTGTTGAAGTTTTTCATAGGGGAACATCTCACCAAGAGAATGGTGAAAACCATAAGCTTGGTGATTCCTAAGGCACACCACTGGACCTATTACACTCTCGGTTTGCACACCTCTAGACTTTGTTTCTCGAGCAACATAAGATAATCGCATAAACTTGGAGCGTCATTTTCTGGTTTTATGTTTAGTTTTGCATTTGTGTCTATGTAATAATGAGACCACCACTTTAAGTTTTATGAAATAAGTATGGATAAGCTGCTGGAGTAAAAGAAATAATTAAGCTGGATGCTATAAAAGAAATGGGAAAGGGATATTACAGTTGATTAAAAATGACGCAGTGATGCTGTGTTGTTGGGAGACCCCAAGAGGAAGGTATGAAGTAGTGCAGCAGCAAGTTTCCCTCAGTTGTGAAACCAAGGTTATCGAACCAGTAGGAAATAATGAATTCCCCCGAGGTGTCAACGGTGCCAGAAAATGCATCCTGCGACGTAGGTGACGTGGAACCTGCACACAACACAACGAAGATACTTTGCCCCAACTTAACGGTGAGGTTGTCAATCTCACCGGCTTGCTGTAACAAAGGATTAAACGTATGTGTGGAAGAAAGATGTTTGTTTGCAGAAAGTAACAGGTTTGCAGTTTGTGGTTTATCAGATTAAAGAGAAGGACCGGGGTCCACAGTTCACTAGTGGTGTCTCTCCATAAATAATAATAACATTCATGCGGGTAAACAAATTACAGCTGGGCAATTTATAGAATAATGATGAGCAAACCAATGCATATACCAATGTTATGATGTCTAGTGTGAGATTCATTCGGACATTACAACAATATACATAGACCGTTCCAACCGCATCTATGACTAATAATCCACCTTCCGGTTAGCGTCCGCACCCCTTTCAGTATTAAGTTGCATGCAACAGATTATCGCCTTAAGCACTGTGTGTAAAGTAAGTAAGTAACATCATCCTTAGACAAAGTACTACTGTTTTATCCCTAGTAGCAACAGTACATCTACAACCTTAGAGCTAGCTGTCACCACCCCAGATTTAATAGAGACATGAACCTACTATCGAGCATAAATACCCCCTCTTGGAGTCACAAGCATCTACTTGGCCAGAGCATACACAAGTAACGGAGAGCATGCAAGATCATTAAATAGCACACACATGATATATTATGAAGCAATAACTTTAGTACTCAATATTCATCGGATCCCAGCAAACACAACATGAAGTATTACATAACGGTGATCTTGATCATGATAGGCAGCTCACAAGATCTAAACATGATAGCACAAGAGGAGAAGACAACCATCTAGCTACTGCTATGGACCCGTAGTCCAAAGGTAGACTACTCACGCATCAGTCCGGAGGCGGTCATGGCGACGTAGAGGCCTCCGGTGACGATTCCCCCTCCCGGCAGGGTGCCGGGGAGAAGTTCTGATCTCTCCCGAATTGGTGTTGACGACGGCGGCGGCTCGGGACCCGTGGAGGAAAATATGAACACTGTGCTAGGGTTTTTGTTTCGGGGTGTATATGTAGGCGAAAGGGCGAAGGCGGTGGAGCTCCGTGGGCCCCACACCACGTGCTCGCGCGGTAGAGGGGCTGGCCGCGCCTGGGGGTGGTGTGGGCCCCTCGGGCTCCGTCTTCGCCTCCTCTTCGGTGCTCTGGAAGGTTCCCAAATAAATATGCACTTTGGAAAAGAAATCATCCGATTCCGAGAATATTTCTTTAAATACTTTTCTGAAACCAAAAACAGCAGAAAACAGGGAACTGGCACTGTGGCATCTTGTTAATAGGTTAGTCCCAGAAAATGCATAAAACTATATAAAATGCATATAAAACATGTAATAACTTGTTATAATATAGCATGGAACATAAGAAATTATAGATACGCTGGAGACGTATCAACATCCCCAAGCTTAGTTCTACTCGTCCCGAGTAGGCAAGAACGATAAAAGAAGAATAATTTCTGGAGTGACATGCTTAAACACAATCTTGATCATAATATAATGTAATGATCATGTTATGAATGAAGTGACTCTAGGCAATGATCTATAGTTTGCTAACAAATAGATAAGGAGTAAACAACTACATCATACAAGTAAAAACTTTTCATGAATAGTACTTTCAAACAAGCATAAAAAAGATTTGCATAAGAGTTAACTCATAAAGCAATATTATCTAGGCAAAAGAGCATTGAAGAAACACAAAGGAAGATATAAGTTTCAGCATTGGCTTTCAACTTTTGAACATGTATATCATATAGATAGTTGTCAACACAAAGAAATATAACAAGTGCAATAAGTAAGCATATAAGAATTGTTGCACACAGTTGACACAAGTGTTTGCTTCGGGGATAGAAAGAAGTATGTAAACTGACTCAACATAAAGTAAAAGATAGGCCCTTCGCAGAGGGAAGCAGGGATACAAGCATGTGCTAGAGCTTCTTAGTTTTATAGGTTTTTGAACTCATATAGAGAGCATAAAAGTAAGTTTTGAGCGGTGTTTGTCATTGTCAACGAATGGTAATGGGCACTCTACCCCCCTTGTCAACCAGACTTTCAAGAGCGGCTCCCATGAAGGACGTTATTTCTACCAGTAAGGTAGATCATCCCTCTTATCTCTTTTGTTTACACATATAGTTAAAAACTTTTGTCATTGCTTGACTGATTGGATCAGGGCAAAAATGTGAAGAGATTGCAGCGGTTAAAGTTGTAATTAATTGGGACTGGGCACCCTATTTGCCAGCTCTTTTTGCAGAGTTAATGGATAAGCGGATGTATATGCCACTAGTCCGGTTGGTGAAAGTCTGTCTAAAAGCAAATGACAAGGTTGATATCCGTAACACCACAAACTTCCTCTTGAGCTAATAAACATTGACACAAATAAGGGATAATAAATTTTGAATAAAAGGTAGCACATGAAGTATTTACTTGGAATGGCAGGAAATACCATGTAGTAGGTAGGTATGGTGGACACAAATGGCATAGGTTTTGGCTCAAGGATTATGGATGCACGAGAAGCATTCCCTCTCAGTACAAGGCTTTGGCTAGCAGGGTTGTTTGAAGCAAACACAAGTATAAACTACGACAACGAGACGTATATAAAAACATATTGCAAGCATTATAAAACTCTACATTGTCTTCCTTGTTGCTCAAACACTTTAACTAGAAAATATCTGGACCTTAGAGATACCAAACATGCAAACCAAATTTCAGCAAGTTTTACGGTAGTTCCTCACTAATAGGTTTTAACTACGTGATGTAAAAGCTTAAACATGATCTACTTGAGAGCTCAAAACAATTGCTAAGCACCACAACATGCAAGATAACAATCCATAAGAGCATGTATATCTTTCTTTATACCATCTACCACATTTAGCATTTTCTGTTCTCAACCAAACACCGATCAACTTATTTAAAAGATAAACTCTCGAAGTAATTAAACAATGAGATATGAGAGTATGATATAATAAAGCTAACAGCTCTAGCAAGAGATGCATGAAAAACAAGAGCTAGAAAGCATTGAAGTAACATAGAAGAATACTCAACAAATATAAGTGAAAAATACGAGTATTCATAAGAAAAAGCGGAGCGTGTCTCTCTCCCACAAAGGAATGCTAGGATCCATTTTATTCAGAGAATGAAAATAACGAAAACAAAAACAAAAACAAACCGACGCTTCAAGAAAAGCACATAAGAAGTGGCGGAATTAAAATATAGTTTCACTAGAAAGGACCTGATAGTTTGTTGATGAAGAAGGGGATGCCTTGGGCATCCCCAAGCTTTGACGCTTGAGTCTTCTTGAAATATGTTGGGGATGAACCATCAGGGCATCCCCAAGCTTTGGCTTTACTATCCTCTTGATCACATCATATCATCCTTCTCTCTTGATTCTTGAAAACTTCCTCCACACCAAACTTAAACTTCATTAGAGGGTTAGTGCGCGAAAAATTATGATATTCTGTAGGAACACAATTGCTACCAATGCTACTGGACATTAGCTACAGCCACTGATACTTCATAGGATAAAAAGATCCAATCAGAATAGCAAAAGAGGCATTGCAAAATAAATGGCAGAATCTGTCAAAAACAGAACAGTACGTAAAGACGAATTTTTTCGAGACACTTAACTTGCTCAAATCAGAAAACTCAAAACTAATGAAAGTTGCATATATATCTGAGGATTACACACAACAAATCCCAGGTCCATCCTATGTTTCTGTAAAGAGTTATGAATTTAACGGTGGACAGCAGAAAACAGTTTCAGCACAGCAATCCAAATTTAGCATGAACTTTCAACTAGAGGCTTATCTTGACACAACAATGCAATAAAATAAAGATACAAAGGAATTGCTACAGAGGTAGGACAAGTCCTTGACACAAAGCTGAAAATAAAAGATAATGGGTTGCCTCCCAAAAGCGCTTTCTTTTATGCCTTTTAGCTAGGCTTGATAGTTCTAATGATGCTCTCATTAAGATAGAAAATGAAGCAAAAGAAGCATCAAGAAGCAAATTCAAAACACATTTAAGTCTAACCCACTTCCTATGCATAGGAATCTTGCACACAAATAAATTCACAAAGAACAAAGTGACAAGCATAGGAAGATAAAACAAGAGTAACTTCAAAACTTTTAGCATATAGAGAGGTGTTTTAGTACCATGAAAACTTTTACAACCATATTCTCCTCTCTCATAATAATTTTCAGTAGTAGAAATAAATTCAACCATATAACCACAAGAATCATTCAACTTAGATAATATAGGCACATAAAGAGGATCATTAAATTTATTTTGGAATTCATTAGCATGCTTTCCTCTTTCAAAATAGTTACTAAGATCAATATCAAGTTTAACATCATGGTTGCAACAAAGATTTGGAACTAGAGACAATTGCAAACCACATAAGTATCTCTCAACATAAGCAAATTTCTCCTCCATGGTGTAATTAGGAGAATTCAAGAACAAAGTAGGACTCTCATGAGTAAGAGTACCATTACAAGCATCAATTATATCATTTTTATTCTCACATAAATGAGTAATAACTTCTAAACATAGAGGATTATTGGTAAGCATAGGACCATCATCTAAAGCATTATCATATATAACATTAGGGACCACATTTTTACTTTCTGTTATTTCCATTTTGTTTGAGTCAAGGAACATGTTTTTTCAAATTTATCAAAAGTAGATATTTCAATAGATTCATGACATTCAACAATATAGCACACTTCCTCCTTAGGTAGGCATGGAGGGCAATCAAATAATGTAAGAGTTAAAGAGTTACTATCTTTAGGAGGTAGATCCTCCTTTTGTTCTTCACTCTCCTCCTCTTTTTCATCTAATGAGTTTTCAGGTTCAGCAATTTCTTCTTCTATAGGTTCCTGCAAGACAACGGTTTCTTCTGTATGAGGAAAAATCATCTGGACATGTTCAGTAATATAAGAGTTTTCATTCTTATAGTTATCAAAACAATATTTAAGTATAGCAAGACTTTCAGATTTATAAGGGGCATCAATCTTATGCTCAAGATAAGAACTAATTTCAAGTGCACCCTTAAAGATAATAAATTCTTCCATCCTTTCTACCTCATAAGCATTATAGTAACCTTTAACATAAGAAGCTAGGGTTTCATTTTCATTACAAGCACATTGGAAAGGAAAGTGTTTAGACTTCCTATGACAACCAGATTCATTAAAGCAAAAAGTTTTGCCAAATAGATAGCATAAATTTCTAGCATATCCCTCTAGTTGATTTAACAATTTCCATAAGTACATCCCTTTTTGTGACAAACGGTAATTCCTATAATATCTTCGTTCATTTTCCGTGGAGCAACCTTGCCAACAAGATCTAGTTTCATAGAGATAAGCCATTGATAGCAAATAAACAACTAGACATAATAACAAACCGAAATAACAAATGCATACAAAATGCAAAACTGAAAATAAAATATGCAAACCGAAATATAAAAATAAATGCAAGTAACTAATTTTTTTGTATTTTTGATATTGAGCAAACAAGACAGTAATAAAGTAAATAAAATGCAAGTAACTAATTTTTTTGTGTTTTTGATATTAAGCAAACAAGACAGTAGTAAAAATAAACTAAGCAAGACAATAACAAAATAAAAAGATTGGAAGTGCGAAAACTCCCCTCGTAGAAGAATCTTCAAATCACCAGCAACGAAGTTGACGGAGGAGTGTGAAGGTCTTCAAAGGAATTCTTATTTCCCCGGCAACGGCGCCAGAAAAATGCTTGATGCACACGGTGGGTGTGTTGTTGGGAGACCCCAAGAGGAAGGTATGAAGTAGTGCAGCAGCAAGTTTCCCTCAGTTGTGAAACCAAGGTTATCGAACCAGTAGGAAATAATGAATTCCCCCGAGGTGTCAACGGTGCCAGAAAATGCTTCCTGGGACGTAGGTGACGTGGAACCTGCACACAACACAACCAAGATACTTTGCCCCAACTTAACGGTGAGGTTATCAATCTCACCGGCTTGCTGTAACAAAGGATTAAACGTATGTGTGGAAGAAAGATGTTTGTTTGCAGAAAGTAACAGGTTTGCAGTTTGTGGTTTATCAGATTAAAGAGAAGGACCGGGGTCCACAGTTCACTAGTGGTGTCTCTCCATAAATAATAATAACATTCATGCGGGTAAACAAATTACAGCTGGGCAATTGATAGAATAATGATGAGCAAACCAATGCATATACCAATGTTATGATGTCTAGTGTGAGATTCATTCGGGCATTACAACAATATACATAGACCGTTCCAACCGCATCTATGACTAATAATCCACGTTCCGGTTAGCGTCCGCACCCCTTTCAGTATTAAGTTGCATGCAACAGATTATCGCCTTAAGCACTGTGTGTAAAGTAAGTAAGTAAGTAACATCATCCTTAGACAAAATACTACTGTTTTATCCCTAGTAGCAACAGTACATCTACAACCTTAGAGCTAGCTGTCACCACCCCAGATTTAATAGAGACATGAACCTACTATCGAGCATAAATACCCCCTCTTGGAGTCACAAGAATCTACTTGGCCAGAGCATACACAAGTAACGGAGAGCATGCAAGATCATTAAATAGCACACACATGATATATTATGAAGCAATAACTTTAGTACTCAATATTCATCGGATCCCAGCAAACACAACATGAAGTATTACATAACGGTGATCTTGATCATGATAGGCAGCTCACAAGATCTAAACATGATAGCACAAGAGGAGAAGACAACCATCTAGCTACTGCTATGGACCCGTAGTCCAAAGGTAGACTACTCACGCATCAGTCCGGAGGCGGTCATGGCGACGTAGAGGCCTCCGGTGACGATTCCCCCTCCCGGCAGGGTGCCGGGGAGAAGTTCTGATCTCTCCCGAATTGGTGTTGACGACGGCGGCGGCTCGGGACCCGTGGAGGAAAATATGAACACCGTGCTAGGGTTTTTGTTTCGGGGGGTATATGTAGGCGAAAGGGCGAAGCCGGTGGAGCTCTGTGGGCCCCACACCACGTGCTCGCGCGGTAGAGGGGCTGGCCGCGCCTGGGGGTGGTGTGGGCCCCTCGGGCTCCGTCTTCGCCTCCTCTTCGGTGCTCTGGAAGGTTCCCAAATAAATATGCACTTTGGAAAAGAAATCATCCGATTCCGAGAATATTTCCTTAAGTAATTTTCTGAAACCAAAAACAGCAGAAAACAGGGAACTGGCACTGTGGCGTCTTGTTAATAGGTTAGTCCCAGAAAATGCATAAAACTATATAAAATGCATATAAAACATGTAATAAGTTGGTATAATATAGCATGGAACATAAGAAATTATAAATACGTTGGAGACGTATCACACATATATAGTATATAGTTGTTTGTTTCATATGCTTTGATGAATGAAAATTTACAAGTGTCTTATTTAGTGCTACCTTTTATTCTCATGTTTAGATATGATTGATCTTAAGTTACTTTCAAGCATTGTGCCAAGATCATGGACATTTCTATTCCATTTCATGAAAATTGTGTCCAGCTTGGCACATAGGAGTATTTTGCCATGCTAAATAATAGTACCAAGATGTTTACAACTATTTTTTTTAAGATTTGTTCTCTTTATAAATGCAAAAGATGTAGGTTTGCGAATCTCTTAGAATTAGAATGGTGCACAAATAGTGCCTCCCCAATTTTAACAGAAAATTTATTGGCCAATCTCAATTTTTTACAGTTTCTAAATTTAAAAAAATGATTTTTATTACAGTTTTTACTGAAAATGTATTGGCCAATCTCAATAGTGCATAATTGTGCATTTAAAAAAAAACTGTACTTGAGGTGCCAATATAGAGTTTTGTGAAGCGAGCACAATTTAAAATGTGCACCTCTTGATTTGTTGCAGAAAGTAGACCACATTTTACGGATATTTTCCAAATATTTTGAATCTTATTTTTAAAACCTATTTTTTTATACACGATCGATTTCTCGGAGGGCATGAGCGAGGAGGAGGCGCTGGCCTAGGTGGAGCGGGCTCGATCATGACGGACGAGCTCACTGAAAAGGCCGCTTGGGCGGGCACGACCGAGGCCATGTCCAGGCCGTTCCGAGAGCTGCAACAGGGGGAAGCTGCACGAGCGTGGGCATGCGATCGTTGAGTGCTGCCGGTGCGGGGAGCCGCCCTCAAACTACCAGCATTTTGGACGCTGGCCGTCAAAACCGTACCCTTTGGGGGGTGCCGGTGGATATGCTCTAACCGTGTGCAATACCTACGGGATCGGCCGAGTGGTCCGACCTTCAGGCTTCCGCCACTGTTTCGGACTAGCATGATGCTAACTCGGACGTGCTCATAGTTTGACGTTGAAAATTTTGTGACATTGATCACCGCCCCATGACGATCAATACCTCAGGGCTTGTTTAATTCCTAGGATATGAAAGATATAAGAGTAGAAAAAGTATAGCATCGCTACGCCATGCATACTACAATCCTACAATATTTTGTTTGTACTAAACTTTGTTTGATTCCACCGAAGGAGTATAGGATTTCAAAACAATACTATGTGTTTACAACCTAATTAATAAGGTTTTATATGACACGCGTATATGTTACTACCTACCCAGTGGCGGAGCCAGAAATTGAACTGAGCCGGGTCGAAGAATAAGTACTATTTTTTTCTGACAGAAAAGCAAGTGATTCGAACAAACGGTTCAAACTAATTTAATTTGTATATTTTGCCAAGTACAAATACAAAACAACTAGTACAAGAACATACAAAATAGAGCTACATTTTGATAGTATCATACCCATTAAGCTGTATCCATGTTCGCAAGTCGAAATTGTCAAGGAAAAGGAAGATGACCTCTATGGTCATTGTAGGAATGGAAACGTAGGATAATCTTCTTGTCATCAATTTTTGCAAATATCTCTTTCTCAACATAGCAAATCATCAAATCATTGAATCATCCCCATTCTGTTCCGAAGATCTGACTTTATAATATTTATGGTCGAGAAAACTCTCTCAACTGATGTTGTTGCCACAGGTAATGTCAATAGACCAATGGAAATCTTCTACACACTAGTTACTAGACAAAATACACATAAAAAATCAAACTGAAATCTGAAATAAAAGGGAAAATCAACATGATGTTCTTCTCCCCGAGCGTGAGCAAGCGCTGCAGTTTCTTCCTCCTCGGCCTGAATCCACGCAGCTTCTCGGCGTCCATCAGACTGATTTAGGGTGTGTTTTGTTTAGAGATATGGTTTAGGGGATGAGGGTATCCCAACCAAGTGGTTAGGGATAGCCATTTTTTGCTTGAATGTGAAGGATGAGCCAATTTTTTGTTTGGTTCAAAGGATAATAAGTGGTTGGGATACTGTTACCTTGTAAACAAAAGAAAGATCCATATATTCAATACAAGCTAAATTGAAATAACTGATTTTACGGCTAGTCCGTGTAGCACTAATTAACTAGTACTGCTTGCTGTGTGCAACACTAATCATTCGAATCCATCGGCCACAGAAGTGGCAGAGATGAGAAAGATTGAGAAGGTCCGAGAGAGAAGCGACATGAACGGGTTGTGATGTCAGATTGGAGAGACCACCAGCCCGTCCGCTGCCGTTCTTTGCCGCCGGGGCGTGCTGTGGAGCCGTGGAGGCGCAAGTGGCCGGGAGAGGAGGCGCAGACGGCCAGGGCGGTCGGGGCCTGGGCAGAGCGTGGCGGCGCGGTGCGGCTAGAGAGGAGGCGCAGGGGAGGTGTGGCGGCGCGGCGGGAGAGGATGCGCAGGCGGCCGGCGGCGGACGGAGGGAGAGGCGTGCGGACGGCAGTCGGGGAGCTCGCACGAGACGCGACCTGGATCGAGATGGATTTGGAGATTTTTCGACTCTGGGTCAACACGCAGGAGACACACGACCTTGGCTGATTTTTTTTCACCCTGAGTTGAGCCGGGTCGGTCGACCAGGCTCGCCGCCTACTGGCTACGCCCCTATAAAGAGTAACATAGTCTAGTAAAATAGTAAAATATGTATGTTACTAGTCAATATTACTGTCCATTGATGTGACTAGTCTAACCGGAAACAAGCCCACATATTGGGTTGTAATGGAGTAAATCGATGGATTGTCCTGCCGCGAGATGCAGAGATCTCGATGTTGAGGAGATGCGGAGATCTCAGATGTTGAGTAGTAGTACTATATACTAGTTGAACTAGCTAAGTGCCTGCGCGTTGCTACGGATTTCTTAGTCAAGTGTTAATATAAAAGTATATCATAATATACTATAAAATTATCAACTATAATGAAGTGGGATTCAAGGATAGTTAAATGGAAGGGATCCCACCTCACACAAAAAATGTGACAATAATCATCCCAAACTTCCATTGCTTTGCCCAAAAAATAAGTTTCACTTTGGAACCCTGAGAGCTGCTTGAAGAAAGATAGAATAAGCTTCATATTTACCTCTTTTGCAATATCATGCTCCATGAACAAAACTACATCATCTGCATATTGTAGGATGGAGACCACCCTCCCTCCCATTCGACCAGGTGGGGTAAATTATATTTAACATGGACATCTTCCTTTGCCCTAGCAATAAGAACAGCCAAAATGTCTACAACAACATTGAACGAAATTATTGATAAATGATCTCCTTGTCTTTGAGGGTTTGGAAGTAGTGGCGAATGTCATCAGTTACATGAACTCCGACATTTTCCACCCTAAATGAACTTTGCAATGCAATCTCGCCATTGAGATGACAATCCATGCATTCATAAAAAGAGCTTGTTCTAAAAAGGACAACTTTACTTTATCCTATGCCTACTCAAAGTCGATTTTAACCGGAACTCCATCCTTTTATCCCATGAATTTCATGGATGATTTCATACAAGACTACAAACCTTCCTAAATGTGCCTCCCTAGAATGATACAGATTGAGTAGGACAAATTACATTGTTACAATTGAGGTGACCTGATTAGTCCTTACTTTTGTAAATATTTTGAAGCTCACATTGAGTAGGAAAATCGGTCTATATTGTTAAATATGGCTAGCATCTTCTTTTTTAGGCAGCAAGATAATTACACCAAAATGTATTTTCAATAGGGTTATTTCTCCTAATTGAAGTTGAACAAACATATTCATTATGTCAACGTTAAGAACATCCAAAACTTCTGATAGAACTCAGCAGAGAACCCGTCCCAGCCTCTACATCGTGATGATGCACACAGCCTACCCTCGAGATTTATTACGTTCCGTTTGAGAGATAGCATCAAACACCTTCTTCTCCTAAAATGTCAATGTTAAAATTTTGTTTTCAACTGGAGATACCTGGGGCAGGTTCCCATTATTCTCTTCTACCATTGAGAAGTAATTCAGTGTCGGTGCTCCAAATAATTTCTTATAATATTTGACGATGAAAACTTTCGGATTGTTCTCTTCTACGGTTGTTTCTTAATATTGTTCTAACAGAAAAATCATTTCTTTCCATGCTTTCCATTAGCTATTTAGTGAAAGTATTGTGTATTACTTCCCCCTTCTTTTATATATTTAACCTTCACACTCTGCGTCCATTTGGTTCCTCATCACGTCACCTTGACATGCTAACTTGAGGTTATGCTAACGGTTGTTGAAGCTATTTGTTCGGTGAAGAAAACATTCAGGTTATTCTTTCCTATGATCGTTCCTTTATGTTTTTATAACTGAAAAATCTTTTCTTTTGATGCTTTTCATTTGTGATCAAATAAAAGTATTTTGTATTACTTTCCCCTTATTTTATATATTTAATCTTCACACTCTGCGTCCATTTAGTTTCCTCACTGCGTCACCTTGACACGTTGACTTGAGGTTCTGGTAACGGTTGTTGAAGCCCAATCGCTCAACTCCTCTCATCTTTGTAATCTATGTATCTTCTTACCTCAAAACGACATAACACATACATAAAAGAATAAAGGCAGCTAGCTTGACACATTCTAGTTCACTCTTTTTAGTCTGAAAATCTAGACAATATTTTTTTTAGAAAAAGGATGCGGTTCCCCGACCTCTGCATTAAGAATATTATTAATAATATGTGTAACATCTAAAACATCTCATATTATAAAAGAAGGATGTATTTTTTATTACTCATTGGAAATATTTAAGCACAAGATTGGGCAGCCACATCTCTTCATGACCCCCTTGACTCGTGCCCCTAACAAACATTTGGGTTTTGGCTTGATCAAATCCACTCAACTCATAGCAAACTAGTGCATGCAGTGCGAAGTGAGCCTAGCTCAGCTGGTTGGTTCCTTGTGGTGGAACCAGACCACCCAGATTCAAGTCCCAGACTTGACACGGGTGCTCGTATTTTCCTGGATTTTTCAGGATTTAACCGGCGCTATAATTTCAGTGGTAGGTGACGTGCCCGTCAACAGCGAGGCATATGTGGTGACTTCGTCAACCTCAAGATCTGCCGGACCAGTCTCTCGGAGGTGCTCATAGGGGTAGGTTTTGCGTTTGTACGTTCATAGGGGTGTCTGTACATGCGTGTTTGTGAGCGTCTGCGTCTAGACTGCTGTGTTTATAAAAAAAAAAAAACTACTGCATGCAGTAAATAGCCAAAGCTGGCAAAACGTACGTGCACTAAAAAAAAGTGCATGCGTGGACGCGTGGTGATGTTGGGTTGCCCAACTGCTCGCCATGTAGTATGTCTTAACAGTAAATGTACGTGTTAGTCAAAGATCAATCAGATACAGTTAAAGTTAAGTAAAAATCAATCTGATACACCACATTTTGAGCGGCCGAAACGCAAAATGAAAGGAGTCAGCTCTTGCTATTGGCTTCTGGCTGACGATATGTACCTAGCTAACCAATGTCGTCTCATCATCAGAAAAATCAAAGGAGTAAGCTGAAAGGATCTATACATATACTTGCTACGGGTATTAAAATATTAACACTTTCTTGTCATCGGATTTTTAGACGTACATACTTATATGGAGTATGAATCTCAAGAAATTTTTAAGCTGATGGATGAGGCGCTCCGTGCGAGATTTTTATTAGGTGGGATTTATTTGTGTGAAAGTTCTCATTAGCACCAACAAAATAATGAGATTACCACGGATGTTTTTTTGGACGGGGTGGCACGTGGTGGCCTGGTGGTTAGAGAAATAAAAGTGAAGTTAGTTTGCACGTGGCCTGGTGGTTAGTTTGCATGCGATGGTTTGTTGAGTATGGAGGTTAGAGAAATAAGAGTGAATATAGGAGCGTGAGATACAACGTCCGTTTCTGTTTTTTTTTTACTTTCCGGCTTTTTTATTTTGCACATGAGGGGATGTCGACCGTTGGCAGAGCAGCGTAATTAATTCAAAGTGTGAGGGCAATTGAAGTGTGACACCATTTATCGTGTGACACCATACCACGCATTCTGTTTTAATAGTAAAGATTCGGCGTGTCGCCGCCGCGCCTTTGGTGAGAAATAGCACCGTTGAACTGTTTCTGTTTACACGGAGCTGGTGCGGCTTGCCGCGCACCATTCACCGGTGACATTGGCATTTAATTTGAAAAACGCTATGGTCGGCATCGATAATATGAAATGACAGTCAACGTTACTATACATAACAGTGACACTCTAATTTTACAGCAGAGCACAAAGCTCTTTTGTCCATAAAATGTACAGCCATGAGGGTCATTAGCATAAATAGGTCTTTCGTTACAACATCTATAAACTACTACAGAGATAGATAAACATATATGGCTAAGGCATGCAAATATAGCATACAGTATGATTAGTACAGATTAATACACCTATACTATTGGTATCAATTGGCAGGAAGGATAAGCAGACGGAGGGGCACCAGGATGATCATCCAGAGGTAAAGACAGTCCATGGAGAACCGACCATCACTTCACTGTCATACATGATCTCGCCAAGGGCCACTGAGGTGATCCTGAGATTGGACGTGGCCATGGAGGGGCGACCTCTCTCGGATGAAGAGCGTGCGCTGCGGCGCCTCCTCAAGAAGAAGCTCCTTGGCTTAGCTTCGTTGGAGAGGTCGATGGCTCGACAGAGATCCCGTGTGACATGGCTCAAGGCCGGGGAGGCTTGCACGCAGTTTTTTAACCTCCATGCTAGCAATCGGAGAAGGAAGAACTTTCTGGGGCATCTTTTGGTGGACGGTGTGCAAATCTCTAGCCACGAGGACAAGGTTGAGGCCGTGGATAATTACTTTGGCGAGTTGCTGGGGACGGCTCCTGACAGGCCTTTCACCCTGGACCTGGATTTCCTTGGGCTGCCCTCTATGGATCTCAGCCACCTCGAGGTGGACTTCACCGAGGAGGAAGTGTGGGATGTCATCAAGGCGATGCCGCTTGACAAGTGCCCAGGCCCCGATGGTTTCTCCACTCGCTTCTATGTGGCTTGCTGGAGCGTGATCAAAACAGATTTCGTGGATGCATTCCGATCCCTCTCCCGTCTAGATGCCCGGGGTTTTGGGGTGCTGAACCAAGCGCTAGTTACTCTCCTCCCGAAGAAGCCCGGGGCGGAAGAGATCAAGGACTTCCGACCGATTAGTCTGATCCATGGGTTTGCGAAACTGGTGGCGAAGGTTCTAGCCGTGAGGGTGACGCCCTCCATACCGACTCTTGTCGGGGCGCACCAGAGTGCCTTCGTGCGTGGTAGATGCCTCCATGACAACTTTATGTTGGTCCATGGCATGGCGAGGAAGCTGCACAACATTAATGCCTCGGCGGTACTTCTCAAACTCGACATCAGAAAGGCGTTCGATACTGTGGACTGGGCCTTCCTGTTGGAGGTCCTCAGGAAGATGGGGTTTGGAGAAAGATGGATCGCCTGGATCTGCATCCTGCTTTCCACGGCCTCGACAAGAGTCTTGGTGAACGGCTCCCCCGGTGGTAGGATCGCCAACCAGCGTGGACTTCGGCAAGGGGACCCCCTCTCCCCTCTACTGTTTATCCTAGTCATGGAGGCGCTTTTCCACCTAATCGAGAAGGCGTCTCACTGCGGGCTGCTCTCCCGCCTCTCGGCTTCTGGTCTCCGGCATCGTACATCGATCTATGCGGATGACGTGGTCACCTTCCTGCGTCCCACGGTGGACGACCTGCTGGTATTCTCGGGCCTGTTGGAGGACTTCGGAGTGGCCTCGGGACTTCACACGAATCTCAACAAGAGCTCCGCTCACCTCATACGCGGCTCACCGGAGGACTCCCAACGAGTTTCCCACCTGCTAGGTTGTGAAGTCCTACCGTTTCCCCTGCGGTATCTTGGCCTCCCACTTTCAATCCGGAAGCTCACTGCCGGTCAGCTGCAGTACCTGGTGGATAGCGTGCTGCCCAGTTGGGGAGCGGGTCTGATGGACAGGGGCGGCCGGCTAGCGCTTATACGTTTCGTCCTCTCTGCGGTGCCGATCTTCGGCATGATGTCGCTAGACCTACCGCCCCAGACTCTGGTCGCCCTAGAGAAGAATCTAAGGGGCTTCGTGTGGTAGGGTCGGAAAGATGTTCACGATGGCCACTGTTTGGTGGCGTGGGAGAGGGTTTGTATGCCCAAGAACTTGGGAGGACTGGGCATTCTTAACCTCAAAAAGATGAACATGGCACTCCGGACCCGTTGGCTGTGGCTTGAGCGGACTGAGACGGAAAAGCCGTGGCAAGAGTTCAACATCCAGGTTCCGCGCATGGTCCGTCAAATCTTTGAGACGGCCACCAGATCGGTGGTGGGTGACGGAGCATCCACACTTTTTTGGATGGACAGGTGGCTCCCTGAAGGCCGCATTCGAGACCTTACACCGCACCTTTTTGCGGCAGTCTCCAAGCAGGCGGCAAAGTCCCGTCACATGCGTGAGGGACTCGCCGGGGGGTGGCTCGAGGATGTCTCGCCAGACTTGCATGCGGGTGCCTTGGAGGAGCTCCTTTTCTTGGCAGACAGGCTGGCAGGGGTCGACTTGGATCCGGAACAGCCGGACTCCTTCCAGTGGTTGTGGGACGCGAAGGGGACTTAGTCTTCCCGCTCCTGCTATGTGGCCTTGTTCCAGGGCTCAGTGGCGATGCCCGGAGCCGTGGCCATTTGGCGTTCGAGGGCCCCCTCGAAGTGTCGGGTCTTCCTCTGGCTCGCTTTGCGGAAACGCTGCTGGACGGCAGACCGCTTGGCCCGGAGAGCCCTTCCATACCCCCCTCCTGCCCCCTCTGCGATCAGGAGGACGAGTCCATCGACCACTTGCTAGTAGGCTGCATCTTTGCGAGGGAGGTATGGACCCGCTGCTGCTTAGCGTGGGGCTTTGGAGACTAGATACCGAGGCCAGGAGAACGGCTGCAGGAGTGGATCTCCTCCAGGACGGCGGGGGGGGGGGGGGGGGGGGGGGGGAGAGACGCCAGGGACCTGCGGACGGCGGTGGCACTGGTGGCTTGGTCCATCTGGACCCACCGCAATGATATCGTTTTCAACGGCGCTTGGCCGCTAGTGGGTGCGACCCTAGTCGCCATTAGAGTAGAGGGTGAGATTTGGAGAGCGGCCGGCCTTTTTAGGGGTAGCCTTGGCCAGGCGGAGCGGTGGAGGTTTGGCGAGTAGTTAGTTTTGTACTCTTACCGCTGCTAAGCGTGGAGTGCGTGTGTGGCGTCTGTGCCAGCCCGCTTTGTAACACTGGCCGCTTGGCCCTTCTTCTATGGAAAACGATATGCCCCTCTTAAGGCATATCCTTGAAAAAGGCAGCTCTTCATGTTAAGTAGTGGTGAGGGAGAGAGTCCCCTGAGAACTAATTAGCTCTTCATGTTCTGTGGTGGTGAGGGAGAGAGTTGAATGGCAACCTGAGAACTGATGGGCTTAACATGAATAAAAATTGATCCGTGTGACTCACTTACCACATCAGATAAAAGTCAGAAAATTCTATTGTTTGTACCTATATAAATGGGTAGATAAAAATAACAGTAACCTGATGTCTAAGTTATATGACATCTATCCCCCTCAATACTCTTAATATAATTCACTATAGCAATCCCCAGCAATAAAACCGAGAAACTATTAGTAATCATGACAGATATGAATGGTTAGAGTACATGTCATCATGAGATAAAAATTTATACCACCTTTAGTGTCTAAAGTTTGAACAACAATATCCTCTCCGATTGGACGACTGCCATCGCTGGCCAGTCCACTTGCATAAAATGTATGGAAATGCTGCATTTCGGTACAAGAACAGCTCCACCAACCCCCTGCGTCGCCCGCGCCTGGCGACACGGGGGAACCCTAGCTGCCACCACCAGAGGAGCTTCCTCCGCCCTCCACTGCTCCTACCCGACGGAGGGCGCGACGGCAAAGCCGCGCGTGCCCGAGGATGGTGGCGTCGGGGAGTCTTCTTCCTTCTCCCGCTCGGGGTTCGGCCACGCGGGCGCGGCGTGTGCCGCCGGGCATGGAGAGCTTCGAGGCGCGGCGAGCTGCTGCGGCAGATGGTTGCCTCGCGGCGGTGGACGGCGCGGCGCGGGCGCGAGGCGATGGGGGCGGGGGAGCGGTTCTGCCCGGGCCCTGCGGACCGCTGCTGCGGCGGCTGGCTTCCTCGCGACGGAGGGCGAAGCGATGGGGAGCGGAGGTGTGGTGGCGGTGCTCTGGCCATGGCAGGGCGGCGTGCGGGCTGGGGCAGCCATGGCTGCGGTGGCGGAGTCCGTGTTGGCAGGAGGTGCCGCGATTTTGAAGACGCGGCGAGGCAGGAGGTTGGAGCCAGGCGCGGCTGGTCGTGGCGGGGTGCGGCATGGTGGCAGGTGGTGCTCCGGCGCCCGGCTGTCGTGCTCTTGCGTCCGGACGGTGTGGCGTGCGGAGGGGATCGGCGAGCGGCCACGGATACGATCTAACTTTTCGCAGCTCCCCAAGCTTCGCGGGCGGCTCGAGCTCCGGACGAAAGTCTTGCACAGACTCCGGTCGGTGCCGGCGATGGCGGCGTCCTTTGGGCGCCGTTCCCTTCTTGTTGGCATCGTCGTGGAGTTTCGACAACAGGCCCGACGGGAGTGGTCCGGTGGTCTCCGGGTGACAGCCTAAGCTCCGCCGAGGGCGGGCGACGGTGACGGACGCGTCTTCTTGGAGTCACCGGCTCTCTCGGTGCGGCGGGTCCGTGGCGGGTGGGTAGGCTGGCGATGTGGTCTGGGAGGTGGATGTCGGGGCGGCGGCCCTGGATGGTGGTGGTGCGCCGAGGCGGCGGCCTCGGTATCCCACGCTACGGCGGTTCTATGAGGCAGAGCTGCTATCTGCGTGTGTTTAGGTGGCGACTTGGATGAAGACTGCGCGGGCAGGAAGTTCGTCGACCCGACTGGATCGTCTTCGGGCAATGCGAACTTCGATCTGGTTGCTACACCGGGGCGGCGGCCCCGGCACTGGTGGTTTTTGTAGCAACCTGGATGAAGACTGCGTGGGCAGAGGGTTCGTCGACCATGACTGGATCACTTTCGGGCGATGCGAAGATTGATCTGGTTGTTACGCCGGGGCGGCGGCCCCGGAGCAGGTGGTGTGTGTTGTGCCGTTTGTCGGCTTGGGTCGTGTGGGCGGCGGGTCGCTTCGTTTGTGTCGTTTGTGTCTTTCGTTTGTACAGATTGTATGGTTTTTGGACCCGGTTTCCCTTATAAACTGGGTCAACTCTTTCTATCTATTCGGCGTGGATACGACCACCTTTACACTCAAAAAAAAAGTATGGAAATTTATGACTCCTTTTTGTAAAGTAACTACGATTAAATACACAATAATGGAGAGGAAAAAAGCCCATGTTTTCCAAATACAAAACTTATTTGCTCGTCTCTTGACATATGCATTTATTCCAAGGAACGATCTGAATACAATCAAATATACCCAGACACAAAACTAAACACGGCTATTTTAGCTGAACATATAACCAAACATGAGAGTCAACCTACAAACTAAATATGAGAGAAACTGGAACCCATGTGAGAAAGGAAGTACAAAGAAATATAGAAAGCTCAGTCAACCTTTCAGAAGACTGAATCCAAATAACCACCAATTAAATAATCTTGGAGGAAATAAAATATATATTATATGTAGCGATAACTTTATTATAAAGCAAAATAACTTTGCACTTGTACACATAGTCTTTTACGGGGAGACAACAGCAAGCTTACAGTATGTACAATCAGTCAGAAACAAAAGAGTAGAACAACACCCATCGACGGATACATAGTGGCTAAAGGAAAAGAAGGTAGGTAGCACCGGAAGGCAAGGCTAAGTGCAAGATGGTACTGAGCATGCTCTTTCCGCGTTCGAGTGTGAGTTGTAAGGATATGTGTTTGTTGCATGTTCAAGGTCAGAGTCAGCTATGTCAGCTTTGAGAAGAATTAATTTAGACGTAAGTGTTGACTGCCTCTATGGCGTCTGGCGACATGCCGATCTAAACATGCTCAATCTCTCCGCCGCTCCCAATCCTCTCTTTCCCTCTAATCTTCAGCCTTTTCACAGTCAATCTACTCCACCTTGTATCGTCTTCAACATCTTCCGAGCAGCAAATCCCAAGGAGAGTCATGGACGGAAAACATCTCGAGAAAGGAAACCAAGATACGACCCACCAGCATCCATCCCCACCCTCCCAGCAGTATCACCATCAATCTGTCCCACAGCAACAATTACTGAGAAGAGACATGGATGGAAAGCATTCGGAGGAAGAAGGCCAAAATGCGATTCAGCAGCATCAAGCCGAAGCAGCGGGTATGCCAGATCTGGCCTTGAATCTTAAGGCGATGATTTTATCGGAGAAAGGACTGAGTTCAGTGCAAGCAGATCGGGTCGGTCAAGAGGAAGAATTGGATTTCTCCTTCTGCCTGCTCATGAAAATAGCATGCACGGGAGGTACGCCAAGAAACATCACTCGACAGGTCTTACAACAATTTTTTTTTTTTTTTAGATAAAAGGGTCCTCCCCGGCTTCATTGAAACCACCACACCAAGTAGCATAGTTTTACACCCCAGGCTCCACTAAACTGTGAAAAGCCAGGAACTAGAAGAAGACGGCAGGTATTACAACTAGCTCAGACAGAAACCACCATCAGCAAAACACTAACCGCCCACCAAGTGAAAAGATAACTACAGGGCTAGACAAACAAGGACTAAATGCAGGAGAGCTCAGCGATGAGACGACGGCAGGCATCAGCTTCCAAGGCACCAAACGCAGCTCTCTCAGCAACAGTTTCTGTAGCTTCCACCACCTTGGGCAGCGATGACATCAGCGCCAGGCTATGCGAAGAAGTTCCCCCCTCCTCTTGTTCAATGCGAGCGCGTTTCTTGACAGCAAGGCCGATACTGCATCTTTTGATAGAATTTTCCAGCTGTTGATGTCCATCGCCACTCGCCTCCAGATATCCTGCACTCCTGGCCACGTTTTTCCCTGAAAACATAGATCGTTACGTAATTTCCAAATGGCCCACAAGGTTGCAGTGCAAACTACATTAATAGCAGAATTTCTGTTATTACTCAGCCACCATCTAGCCACTGATTCAAAATCAGTACCAACCTGAACATCAATCAGGTCAGAGATAATTGGCCAGACAAGCTTAGCCATAAAGCAACCAAAGAAAAGGTGATGACAAGATTCTAGTTCAGAGCAGAATAAACAGGTCTTATCATCCACATTTCTCCTTTTAGCTAAGTTATCTCGAGTAAGCAGTTTATTATTAGCTAACAGCCATAAGAAAACCTGAATACGAGGTGGAATATTTAATTTCCACACCGCAGGAGTATGGATAGGAGTGATCCCACGATTGTTCACAATAGCATAGAAAGATCTAACACTGTAAGACCCAGAAGCTTCATATGCCCAAATAGGTACATCTTCTTCATTAGAGAGGGTAACTGTGCTAATAAGTTGATACAATTCTAGCCATCTGTTATGCAATTCAGGAGATACACATCTTCTGAAAGTCATCTTAAGATCACACCCATCCCAAACCTGGGCCACAGTACAGTCCTGTTCATTAACAATAACAAACAGATCCCAGTACAAAGTGGCCAAACTACAATTACCCAACCACACATCACTCCAAAATCTAATTTTAACACCATTACCAACCTGCCATCGATAACCCATCTTGGCTGCACTAGCAGCCCACATAACCCCTTTCCAAAAAGGGGAGCAGTGGAGAGGTTTGGCACTTAATAAATTTGGTGACAGGTCATATTTAAAATCAACAATCATCCTCCAAATTTTATTATTATCCAAATGATATCTCTTAATCCAGGAGGCCAACAGGCAGAGGTTAAAATCCCCAAGGTTTTGAATCCCCAGGCCCCCAAACTCTTGTTTCATACAAACCAAATCCCAATTGGCCAGATGATATTTCTTTTTGTCTTCATGGTCACTCCATAGGAAGTCAGCCATAGAAGAGTTAATTAATTTTAAGGCCCATTTAGGGAATTTGATCACTGAAAGCAAATACATGGGGATGCTAGCAATGCAGGCTTTAAGAAGTATAAGTCTACTTTTATAATTCAGTAGTTTCCCTCTCCAGCCGCCATATCTCCTAATGGTTTTATTAACCACAGGTTGCAGGTCCTCTTTCCTAAGCTTAGAGAAATGAATAGGCACCCCAAGATATTTACAAGGAAAAGCAGATAATTTGCAACAGAAAATCTGAGCAAACACAGCAGCATCTGTTTGATTAACATTAATGGTCATCAAATCAGACTTATGATAATTAATTCTCATTCCAGACAAAGCTTCAAAGCAAGACAGCAGCCATTTTAAATTCCTAGCATAGCCTTCATCCTTTTCAAGGAAGATAATAGTATCATCCGCATATTGCAAACTAACAATACCACCTGGAATAACTTGAGGGAGTAATCCTCTTATTAATCCATTATGGGCAGCTTTATATAAGGTTTTTGAAAAAACAACAGCTACTAAGTTGAAAAGAATGGGTGAAGAAGGATCTCCTTGTTTAAGGCCTTTCCCAGCTTTGAAAAAAGCACTATTATAATCATTAATCCTTACACACAAAGACCCCCCAACTAGCATACTTCTAAACCATCCTCTAATGATAGGCCCAAAGCCTCTGGATTTGAGCATATCATCCAGAAACGACCAGTCAACTCGATCGTAGGCTTTCTCATAGTCCAGCTTAAGCACCAGAGCACTATCACCACTCACATGAGCAGCATGGATAAGTTCCTGAGCAGCCACCACACTCTCCAGAATAAACCTGCCCTTGATAAATGCCGTTTGATTCTTGGAAATAATCCTATTACCAATAGGAGAAATTCTATTGGTAATAGCCTTAGAGATGATCTTCAAACTGCAATTACCAAGACTAATAGGCCTAAACTTTTTCATATCCCTAGCATCAGGTTCTTTCGGGATAAGGGTAATGATTGCATAATTTAACCTAGACACATTAAGGGAGCCAGACTCAAAGTCTTTAACCAGCCTCATGAAGTCATGCTTAATTAATTCCCAGAATTTTTGATAAAAGAGAAAAGAAAAGCCATCAGGCCCAGGGGCACCACTAGCATAGGATTCAAACACAGCTTTTTTAATCTCTTCTTCAGAAAATGGTTTCTCAAGAATACCATTTTCCTCAGGAGTAATTAAGTCATCAGGGTCCCAAAAATTATCACCCAAGGCAATATTAATTTTATCTTCTTTAGCAAACAGATTCATGTAAAAAGCTGAGGCAACCTCAAGCATTTCACTATTACTCTCTACTGGGCCAGCAGGACCGTCAAGCACCGCAATATTCTTTTTCCTTCTTCTCTGGCTAGCAATAGCATGGAAGTAGGATGTATTGCGGTCACCTTCTTTGATAAACCTATCCCTAGAACGCTGCGAAGCTTTAATCTCATCTTGCTTAAGAATATGATCCAAAGATTCTCTAATTTGAGCCATCCTAGCCTTTTCTAGATCTGTGAGTCTGTTAGACTCAGCAAAAGTATCAAGGATATCAAATTCAAGAAGTAAATCATTCTTAAGTTTCTTATTAGCAGCTTCCACATTAATGCTCCACCCCTTACTTTTTTGCCTAAGTAATCTAAGTTTAAATTGCCAAATTGCAATAGCATCTGTAAAGATGCAAGGGGTGTTCCAGATTTTATGCACTAGATCAATGAATTCCTTATGCTCCAACCACCACTTCTCAAAACGAAAAAGTTTGGGAGGAGGAGTATGATTGGAACCAGAGTCTAACAATAAAGGTGAATGATCACTAACTGGTTTAGGTAAGGCTTTAACAGTAGTGAGGGGAAAATAGTTTCCCCAATCAGTACTTGCCAAGAACCTATCCAAGGTAGCCATAACCAAGTTAGCTTGGTTATTAGACCAAGTAAAGCTTCTATTAGAGAGTTTAAAATCAATTAATGACCACCTGTTGATCCAGTCATTAAACAAAAGGGACCAATTGTTATTAATATTGCCATTACTCTTATCAGCAGCCCCTCTAACTAGATTAAAATCACCACCAATGAGAGTAGGCACAACACTATTCTCCAACATATCATGTAGTTCAACAATAAACTCCATTTTAAATTCATAATAAGCTGTGCCATAAACTACAATAAATTGCCAGACCAAATTCTCTCTCTTATCTAACACAATAACAGAAACACAATATTTATGGCAAGAATGACTAATCACTTCAAAGAGGTCATCCCTAAAGCCAACAAGAATACCACCAGCAGTTCTAGTAGCAGGAAGTTCCAACCAAGAGAAATCCCACTTGCCAGAGATAAACTTAAGAAAAGCAGTAGAAAATTTAACACATTTGGTTTCCTGAAGGCCAATAAACTCAAGTTTATACTTGGCAATCAGGTCAGCAATAGCTTGTTTTCGGCCAGTTTTACCTGTACCTCTAACATTCCATATTCCTCCTATCATTAAGTTTTTTCTTAGAATTCCTACTCTTAACAAAAGACCAAGGAGTAACATGCAATCCAGATTCAGGATCAGGCAACTGATCAATACAAGATTGGTTACCAACAGAAGGAGAAGAAAAAACATGCGCAGAATGATCAAGCAATTGATCTTGAGCAGAAATATCTAAAGAAACAGGAAGGACAATTTCAGGGTTTTCACCAGCAAACTGATGATTCAGAAGGACCTCTTTATCTATTAGCATTTGAGTGTTACTAATCATGTCCTTCGGATTATCACCCAGAGAAATATCAACTGCATTAGCCATATCAATTAATGAAGGAACTCCAAGGATAGCAAAGGAGTTACCTTTGAAGTATGAAGGAACTTCAAGATTCCTCCTCTTCTGATATTCTTTCGCTTTATCCAGAATGTTCACTTCAGAAGTAAGCCTGGCACTCCTTCTAGTAGCAACAGTAGGACCCCATTTCCCCTTATGAACAGGAGGAATAAGGGCAGGAAAGACAGCCACTTCATCCAGAAATGGGAGAAGTGACTTCTTCACAGAGCCTATCTTCTCACACAGTTCTTTATCCATACACTCCATCTGGTTGTCCTCATCACCTGCCTCAACCTACTCATCAGAGCTATCAGTGTTGTCCTCCAGCAGGTGAGAGCAATAGTCCATATTGGCAGATTTCTCCCCCAACTGAGATAATGCAAAAGTTTCCAGATCATCAACAACCATTGGGGCAGGAGGCTCCCAGTCCCACACATCTTCATCCAACTTCTTATAGCATAGCTTATCAGGCAGCGATTTTGTAGGGCTAGCCTCAACAAAGCCCAGAGAGCAAAGGTCTCCACAACTTCTACTGGCTCCCACAGGGTGGCTAAACAGCTTTGTAGCACCCACTGGTCCACCAGTTGCAGCAGAGGGGGGAATAGCATCTTGTGAAGGATCTCCACCAGTGACATCAATATCCATGTTGCTTTGAGGCTGTTCAGACAGAGCAACATTAGCATCACCACCTGGCCCAGGATTGTCTCCACCGCTGCCAGTATCAGAGGGAGGGGTCACTTTAATTGACAACATATAGAGCTGTTGGTTCATCTCCACAATCCTCTGAGCAGGGATCTTAGTGTAATCCCTACATGATATCAACAGTTTCACTTCAGCATAGAAGCTCTTGAAGAAAGAAGACCAATCAACATCCATCAGGACACCAAAGAGAGAGGCTAACTGAGCAAATGTCTTCCAGGCACACCATTTAGGAGGAATGCCCTGCACAGAAACCCAAACCTCATGCAGATTACCATAAGGATCCACGTCCCCATCCCATGGTGTAATCTTCACTGTCACTCCTTCTTTTTCCAAGTCAAAGGCAGGGAACTCAACTAGCTCAGATACCTTCTTCCAAGGGGGAAACCTAGCTAGGATACAATCATGGTTGATCTCCCTGAGTTGCCACGGCCATTTCCTTGTCTTGCAGAAAATAGCTGACAGGTTCTTCTCCAACTCAGCAACAGAGATGGAGCCCTTCTTCACATTAATCAGCCCACAGTTGTTGAAGTTGACCCAAGCAGTTTCCTCTTCTACTGGGACATCAAGGTGATAGAATCCCAAGCCAGATGTAGCACTCCCAAAGTAAGCAGCTGCTGGATGTTGTTTTAGCCACTCTGGACAGTTGTACACTGGATGGCCTGTCAGATTGCAGATGAAACACTTCTTTGGCTTGACGCAATTTCCCACAAAGTGCCCAGGCTCAGCACAATTGAAGCAGATCATCTTACTGTACCGAGGATCTAATTCCTGTTCTGCAGGAGAGGGCACGGCAGCAGAACCTGACTGGAAGGTGCTAGTACCTGAAGTCGCAGGATCAGGCGCCATTGGTTGCTGCTGTAGATTTTGGTTCTGCATCTGCGGCAACTGGATCTGCACCGGATACGGATTCTGTTGCCCAGCAAAGTTCGGAAAGCCAAATTGCTGCTGCTGCATCTGCAGGGACCCCGATTGCTGAGGCCCAAACTGCTGTTGCTGTAGCGGCGGCGGCGCTTGTTGAGGGTTGTACCTTGGGGGTTGGCGCTGCTGGTACTTGTAGGAGCGAACTTGAGGATAGCGGCGCACAGGGACTGCTGCAGGTGCCACCTGAGCCGGCGGCGCCACAGGAACCACCGAAACCACAGGAACCACCGGCGGCGCAGTCGGAGGCACCTGAGTCCCCCCCCCGACCCCGCCCACGCCCGCCTTGTGGCCTCCCGCCCGCCATGGGACGCTGGAGAACCGTAGCGTAAGAGCTGGTGGACGGAAGGCGGGGGATCTCGAGGCGACGAGGCCGATGATGGACAAGGGACGATCGAGTCGCCGGGAAACACTCAGCTAGGGTTAGTGCTTTCGGATCGATCCCCTTTCTGATCCAGCACAAGGTGCTTGTCCTCTTCTGGCTCGAGGAAGAAGACGGAATTGCCCACAGCTGATCAAAAAATTCCTCCACATCGTCCACCAACTCCTCACCATGGCCAGGACGCTGAGAAGCGGGGCCGGCACCAAGCCTGGGGCCAGTAGGGCCCAAATTTGAAAACGAAATTCTCCCGCCATTGGAGAGGACGGGGAACTCCACAAGGTCTCCAGGCCATGGCGGCGCAGCCACAGGGGAAGTCGCGCCTATCCCTGCCCGCGGTCCCGAAACATCACGGTCTCTGCGAACTCTCCCCCCTGCAAGCGGAATCCGGCGGATAGTATTCGAGAAGATCAGCCGGCGAGCCGGAGCCGGAGAATCGCCGCAGGAGGAGCTCGTAGAAGCACATGAAGGAGATCGCCCCTCCGCAGAACTCACCGCTCGCCGCCCAGAATGAATCCCCCGCCCCGGCGTGAACTCCGCATCAGGGCGAAGGGGCCCCGACACGGAATCCGTGTGGTGCGAGGTGGTAGGAGTGGCGCCGGCAACGGAGGCGGCGGGCACGGAGGTGGCGGCCGCGGCGCCGGGCGGATCGCGATCGGAGACGCGAGAGTCGTCGTCATCTCCCTCGTCTTACAACAATTAATGACCAGAGCATGGAGAAACAATTATTACGCCATCTCTCAGGTATCAAGCACTGTATTTTTGGCTCACTTCAGAACCTATGATGAGATGATGTCTGTTTACACTGGTCAGCCGTGGGCAGTTGGATCAGATATATTGCTTTTTGATTGGTTTGATCTGGGTGATGAAGTTAATTCCAGCGAAGATTACAAGTTTGATTACATCTTTGTAACAGTAAGAGCCTATGGCATACCCAGATTGTTTAGATCTTTCCGTTTGCTTGCTGATATTCTGAACAAAATTGGTACCGCATCTGAATATCACATTTTGCAAGAAAATATGCTACATGCTAGACAAGACTATATCTGGGGCGTTGCAAAAATGAAGGTGAATGATCCGGTGAAAGACAAAATCAAAGTCATTTACCCATATAACTCATCGGGCATTGCTTTTTTGCACTATGAGAAGATAAAGAGAATCTGTATGTTCTGTGGTACTATGTTCCATACTGTACACCAGTGTCCAATTAGAACAAGCATGCTCAAAGAGAGATCGAAGAGAGGGTTATCTGTACATGATTTCCCAGCTCAAAGGCTTGGTTAGTGGATTATAGATGAGAGTCTCATTCCAGCGGAAGCCCTTCATCGTACTGCATTTACGACTACTGGTTCGCAGGCAACGGTTAATCCAGTGCTTTCAAGACTCCAGAAGCTTTTTGCTGAAGATCCAAAAGGAAAAGGGAAGCACATAGAAGGAAGTTCATCTTTACATCATATTCCTCAGCAGGAGCAATCTGCAAGGGGGGCGTGTGCCGCCCCATATCCCCAACAATACCCGGTATACCCTTCACACCATACCCAATATATCCCGCCTTCCATTCCTACTGCTTTACAACATCCCAAAATGGCTCCAAAACGACCCTTACCTAGCTCGAACCTGATGGAACCACATCTTGCCAAAAGATACATTAACCAGCCACTACAAGGAGCTCAGCAAGAAAGCGGAACACATGGGGTTGTAATCCAGACTAGAGGAGTACCATCTGTCGGCCCAGTAAGGACCGGGGTATGCACGGCCCACTCCCTACAGGCCTCGCCCGCATGGCCTTTCGACAGAGCGACTAAGGACCGAGCTACCGCTTGGAGAGATCCTCGAGAGGCATCTCCTCTCGAGGGCCTGAGGAGGACGCCAGGGCCTGAAGAGGACCCCGCGCCTCAGGAGACTCCCCAGGCGAAACCCGCCTGGGGGGAAGTCAGCAGAAAACCCCTCCACAGGCAACCACGGCCCTGTGGAGACACTTCGCAGCTAAGCAAGCGCTGCAGGGCGCACATGGCCTCTGCGACGGCTGCCGGGTGACGCGAGCGTCCCAGCTGCTACTATGGTGATAAAGGAGTCAACAAAGCCGCGCCGCCTGCGTCCAAGACTTTCCTCTTTGGTGATAAAGCGGCTGGACGGCGCAACGCTCCAAGGAGGTCGTCATCGTGGGCTCCACCACTGCCTCTGCTGCGCCTGCGAGCCGCTCTGCAACGTCTGCAGCTGGTCGGCCACGGCGCGCTACTTTAGCACGGATGAGCCGCGTCCATGGACGGAGGAGCCGCTGTGGACTCCCCCTCCTTTGCGCCACCGGCGTGTGGGAGCCCACCAGCCCGAGGACGGAGCCCGGAGCGCCTATAAAAGGAGCAGGAGCTCCGCCATAGAGGGGGATCGCGCAATTGCACCTCCAATTGATCTCCAGTCGGCGAACCGCCTCCTGGACCCAAGAAGCCTTAGCCAAACACATAGGACAGCTAACTGCTGGAGGAGGAAGACGACCTGTACGTCCCTCTCCAGGCACCAAACTGCCTCAAGAGAGCCTTCGGCAAGCTCAGTGTCCTGCAACCTTCACAGCGCAATACAGACAAGCAGGAGTAGCGGTTTTACCTCCTCTCGAGGGCCGTGAACCTGGGTACGGGCTGGTGTCCATCTCTGGCGTGATTGTCCTCCTTCAGGCTCGGCGAGCATCGTCGTCGAGCCTCTCGAGAGTTGTTAGACCTCCGTGTTCAGTCCCCCCTTCGAACCTCTCTTCAGGGTGAGACTACCCCTGTTACGTGGAAGTCACTCCACGACATTTGGCGCGCCAGGTAGGGGACTGAGGCGCGTCTTCAACCTCCGAACTCCGCGCCATGATGGACACCCGCGCGACGCGCGCCAACCGGCGTACCTCTGAGAGAGCTCACACCGAGCCCGGCACTGCTCCCACCCGTGTCCGCCGTGGTCGCCCCCGCACGACCGAGCGCGCTGGCACCGGCCCGCGCGTGGAGGAGCCAGAGAGCGAGGAGCACCGCGGCGGAGACCAGCGCGACGACGAGGACCTCTCCGAGCGCCGTGAGGACGCTGAGTCCTCGCACCCGTCCCGGCGCCAGAGCGTGTCCACTCGGGAACACCACGAGCCCGCCCCGCATACCGCGCTGCTCATGGCCCAGGAGCTCCTCCGCTACCGGCCAAGTGCCGAGGCACACGACCAGTGGCTGGACCGCCTCCACCACCTCGTCGACATCGCAACCACGCGCCCTGCTCCGTCGCGCTCCATCGTGCCTTCCGGCCCTGCAGGGACGGCCGCACCAGGTGCGCCCCCACCGCCGCCAGGACCACCTCCGGCCGCGGCGCAGCGGGCTCCCTCACATGCTTCCTCGCCGCACGACTGTCAAATCGTGCAGCGCACTGCGCCTGACGCCCGAGTGGGCATGGAGCGACGCCGAGACCTCCAGAACCGCCTTGTCGAGGAGCTCGGCCAAGCGGGGCAGCAAAACCGCAGGGCCCTCCAGGGAGGAACGGCCACCTATGCCTCAGGCTGCATGGCCTTCACGCGCGCCCTGCGTCGTGTGGTCTGGCCGCAAAAGTTCAGGCCAGCGCTCCCCAAGGGTTTCGACGGGTCCACCAACCCTCTCGAGTTCCTGCAGCTCTACACCACCTCCATCCAGGCTGCAGGGGGCGACGACAAGGTCATGGCCAACTGGTTCTCCCACGCCCTCAGGGACTCAGCGCTGTCCTGGCTTCTCAACCTGCCGGAGGACTCCATCGACTCCTGGGAGGAGCTCTGCAGGCAGTTCGTCGCCAACTTCAAGGGCACGTACGAGCGCGCACTCACCCACAATGACTTGCGCGCTGTGGTACAGAAGAAAGATGAAACTCTTCGCAAGTACATCCAGCGCTTCAGCCAGGTGCGGAACAAGATTCCAAACATCCCCGACACCCAGGTGATCGCTGCCTTCCGCGAGGGCGTCACGAACCGCAGGATGCTCGAGAAGCTCGGCATCCACGACAAGCTCACCTCTGTGGTGAAGCTGTTCGATCTGGCGGACAAGTGCGCCAAGGCTGAAGAGGGACTCCTCTTCGTCAAGATGAGCGCACGGGGGGACGACCCTGGCGAGGGGTCCAAGAGCCACAAGAAGAAGGAAGAGCCCAAGCGCAAGGCCACCGCGGTCCTCGCGGCAGAGCCTGACGCGAAGGGCTCCCGCAGGGGTTCTCCCGAGCGCGGCGACAAAGAGGTAGACCACCGTCCGTTCTGCGTCTACCACAACAGGCGAGGGCACGCTACAGACGACTGCTTCGACCTCAAGAGGCTGAGCAGGGAACGCGAGCGAGGAGAAGGCAGTGGAAGCCGCGGCAGAGGTCGCGGCTACCGCAGAGACGGCAGGGGTAGGCGCGAAGGCGGCTACCAGAAGCCGTCGGGCACTCAAGCCAACGCCGCCGAGAAGAACAACAACCTCCCCGACGAGGAAGATGGAGGCTACCAGGCCCCGAGAGGCGCCATGGCCTGCCTCCTCGGCGGAGCTCAAGCGCCCAAGTCAAACAATCAGTTCAAGCAGTTCGCCCGCGAACTCAACGCTGCGCTCCCGAGCACCGAGACCTCCAGACCCCTCAAGTGGTCCCAGTACACCATCGCCTTCGACGCCAAGGACCACCCCAAGTCGACCAAGACTGTTGGAACCCTCCCCCTAGTCTGCTCCCCCACCATCAACAACATCACCGTCTCCAAGACGCTCATCGACGGGGGAGCGGGCCTGAATGTCATCTCTGTCGAGACCTTCGAGACGCTTCAAGTGCCCTACGAGTGGCTTATGCCCTCCAGGCCGTTCACGGGCGTCACCAGTGGTTCTATCGAGCCTCTGGGGCAAGTCCGCCTCGCGGTCACCTTTGGCACGCAGAAGAACTATCGCACGGAGCTGATCGACTTCGATGTCGCGCACATCGGCTTGCCGTACAACGCCATCCTCGGCTACCCCGCCCTCGCGAAGTTCATGGCCGTCACGCATCACGCCTACAACATGGTCAAGATTCCCGGCAGCGCCGGCACCATTGCCATCCATGGCCATATCCTGGACGCCACGCGCGCTGTCGAGAGCGCCTACAAGGCAGCCGCCATGGCTTTCCCGGCTGACGAGGACATGGAGCCCCTCGAGAGGCCCAAGAGGAAGAAGCAACTGTTCTCTCAGGAGCAGGCTGCCACGAAGAAGGTGTCGCTGGACACCACCAGCTCGGGGGCTGAAGGCTCGGGGGCTAGCGTCACCATAGGCGCTGCCCTGCCTCCCAAATAGGAAAGCGCGCTCGTCGCCTTCCTTCGGGCAAACTCTGACATGTTCGCATGGACTCCGTCAGATATGTCCGGTGTACCAAGGGAGGTGATCGAGCACCACTTAGCCGTGTGTCCAGACGCACGCCCCGTCAAGCAAAAAGCACGTAAGCAAGCCCCCGAGAAGCAAGCTTTCATCATCAAGGAAGTAGAGAAGCTAAAGGCGGCAAATGTCGTCCGTGAAGTCGCGCACCCCACTTGGCTCTCCAACGGCGTGGTTGTTCCTAAACCCGCTGGAGGAGGCCGACTCTGCATCGATTACACCGATGTCAACAAGGCCTGCCCCAAGGACCCATACCCCATGCCGAGAATAGACCAGATTGTGGACTCCACCGCTGGCTGTGACCTCCTCTGCTTTCTGGACGCCTTCTCTGGTTATCACCAGATCAAGATGGCTAAAGAGGACGAGGAGAAGACGGCATTCCTCACCCCTTGTGGTGTGTACTGCTACACATGCATGCCTTTCGGCCTGAAGAACGCTGGAGCCACCTTCCAGAGGCTCATGAGGATAGCCTTGGGGGCACAGATGGGCAGAAACGCCGAGGCCTACGTCGATGATCTCGTGGTCAAATCTCGAGAGGGGGACACCCTCTTGAGGGACCTCGAGGAAACCTTCGCCAGCCTGAGAAAGGTGAACATCAAGCTGAACCCCGCCAAGTGCGTCTTCGGGGTCCCTTCAGGCAAGCTCCTCGGATTCCTCGTGTCCCACCGTGGCATAGAGGCAAATCCTGACAAAATCAAGGCCATAGAGCAAATGCAGCCTCCCCGCCGACTCAAGGACATGCAGCGCTTAGCAGGCTGCATGGCCAGCCTTGGTCGTTTCATCTCCAAATTCGGCGAGAGAGCCCTGCCATTTTTCAAGATCATGAAGAGATCGGGCACATTCAAGTGGACCCCTGAGGCGGATAAAGCCTTCGAGGACTTAAAAAAGTATATGGCTAGCCCTCCGGTCTTGGTGGCCCCCAGGGCAGGCGAGCACCTGAAGCTGTACCTCTCAGCCACCCCACAGACCGCAAGCGCCGTCTTGGTGGTCGAAAGAGAAGAGCCTGTCCTCCCCAAGAAGAGCACTGCCACTCCAAGCCCAGAACCCCCCGACGGCGACCCCGTCGAAGGAGCAGCCTCCACAGACCCACTGCCAGGCCCGCCGCCTCAAGTCGAGCCTACTCCCATAGCCCCTGTCGAGATGCCTCTACAGGCAGATCTCGACAAGGGCCCTGAAGAGCCTCCGCAGGGGGCTGACGCTGCGCCACCTCAGGTAACCCTCGTCGAGCACCCCGTCTACTTCGTCAGCACAGTGCTGCGGGACGCTCGCGAGAGGTATCCAATGCAGCAGAAGCTCCTCGTCGCGCTCCTCATCGCCTCCAGGAAGTTGAGACACTACTTCCAGGGCCACCCCATCACGGTGGTCACTGCCTTCCCCCTGGAGCAGATCCTGCGCAACCCCAACGCCACAGATCGTGTCGCAGGATGGAACATCGAGCTGCAGCCATTCAGCTTGCGCTTCGACACCACGAGGGTCATAAAAGGAAGAGCGCTGGCTGACTTCGTCGCCGAATGGACTGACCCAAGCCCTGAGGAGCCTCGCGAGGCAGAGGCCGAGCCCTCGGGAGACACGGTGCCCAGCCACTGGACCATGCACTTCGATGGAGCCTTCGCTTGTCGCAATGGCGGAGCAGGCGTCGTCCTAACTTCGCCCAAGGGTGACAAGCTATACTACGATGTCCAGCTGTGCTTCACGATCGACAAGATCTCCAACAACATCGCCGAATACGAAGGCCTCCTCGCCGGCTTAAGGGCCGCCATCGCTCTAGGCGCCAAGCACCTACTCGTCAAGGGAGACTCTCAGCTGCTCGTCAACTTCTCCAACAAGAGCTACACGCCGAAAGACGACCACATGGCCGCATACCTCGAAGAGGTCCGCAAGCTTGAGAAGCACTTCAGGGGCATGGAGCTCATGCACATCCCGAGGAAAGAAAACCAAGAGGCTGACGACATCGCCAAGCGGGCCTCGCGAAGGCAACCCCAGCAGGCCGGTGTCTTTGAAGAAAGGCTCGCCAAGGCATCCATCAAGCAGCCTCGAGAGGCCACAGCCGCAAGCGCAGACGAAGCACTCCCACCACCTCCTAAGTCTGGAGCACCCGATTGCGGTCCCAGCACAGGGGAGCGCCTGTTGCTCACGGCAACCCGCCAGGCCTCAGGCTGGATTGATGAGCTCAAGGACTACTTGGTGAAGGGAATCCTCCCTGAAGAAGATGCCGATGCAGAGCGAATCGCTCGACAGGCAAAATCCTACTGCATCCTCGAGGGAAACCTCTACCGCAAGCGCCCAAATGGTATCGCGCTCAAGTGTGTCCCTCCTGAGGAAGGCCGAGAGCTGATTAAGGACATCCACAGCGGGGAGTGCGGCCACCACTCATGTGCGCGCACCCTCACAGGCAAGGTCTTCAGGAGCGGCTTCTACTGGCCTCAAGTGCTTCAAGATGCGGTCGCCATTGTGCAAACCTGCGACGCCTGCCAATTCCACGACAAGCAAATTCATCAGCCGGCGCTGGGGCTTCAAACCATCCCGCTCTCCTGGCCGTTTGCGGTCTGGGGACTGGACATCTTGGGCCCTTTCCCAAGGTCGTAGGGGGGCTACCGTTTCCTCTTCGTGGCCATCGACAAGTTCACCAAGTGGACCGAGGTCGAGCCGGTGCGCACCATACCAGCTGGGGCCGCGGTGAAATTCATCAGAAGCTTGGTCTGCCACTTCGGCGTGCCCAACCGCATCATCACCGACAATGGCTCGCAATTCACCAGCGGCATCTTCCGAGCCTACTGCGATAAGCTTGGCGTCAAGGTCTGCTTCGCCTCGGTAGCTCACCCACGCAGCAACGGTCAAGCCGAGCGAGCAAACGCTGAGGTCCTCAAGGGCCTCAAGACCAGGAGCTTCAACATCCTCAAGGGCCACGGCAAGGGCTGGATCGACGAGCTCCCCTCCGTGCTCTGGTCCATACGCACAACTTCCTCGAGGCCTACAGGCGAAACGCCGTTCGCCCTGGTCTACGGAGCTGAGGCAGTCCTCCCCGCAGAAATCAAGCATGGATCGCCACGGGTCCTTGCCTTCAATGAGGACACCCAAGAGGGCCTCCACAACGACGACCTGCTGCTTCTCGAGGGACTGCGCCGTCAGGCCGCCCTCAGAGCGGCAGGGTACCAGCAAGACCTGCGACGCTACCACAGCCGCCATGTGCGCTCACGCACCCTTGAGGCGGGCGACCTCGTCCTCAGGCGAATCCTCTCCAGGGAAGGCCTCCACAAGCTCTCGCCGATGTGGGAAGGTCCCTACAGGGTCTCCCACGTCGCCAGGCCTGGCGCAGTACGCCTCGAGACCGAAGACGGCATCCCCGTCAAGAACCCGTGGAACATCGCGCACCTGCGCAAGTTCTACCCGTGATCATTGTCACGTCAAGACATCTAGCTGAAGAGGCAGCTTACGGCTCCACCTCCAAGCATTTTTTGTCTCTAGAGGTTAAAAGCTCACGGCTTAAACCTCCAAGCTCCAAAGGCTTCTCTCGAGGGTCAACCCTCCGAGCTCTCCATGTAAACGAGCCGCCTCAGGCCGTTGAGAGTCTCTGCCACTAATGGGTGGTCCCCATGCCTCGACATGGTCAAATACATTAACTTGGCAACTCCAAGCATAATGAGACAATTTCGTTCCTAAGTGAACTATGCGCTGCGGCGCCGCTATGTAATATTTTGGTGGTGAGTTTATTTCAGCATTATTTTCCTTATTGAAAATGGGCACTTATATCTCTCCACATGCGCACCTCGCGAGCGGGGGCTGAGTACGGTGCCAGTGCCTCAAATGACACACCAGCAGCACTGCAAAATCCAAGGATCCGAGCTCTGGCTGGAGGGCAGGCCCTCACAAACACGCCATCTCTACAAAGGACCTTGGTACTCTCTCTCCTCGCAAGGAACGCCTGAGGAGACCTATAAGCGCGCATTAGTCCCTGGTACAGTGCACAAGCGTTTGGTCCTGCCTCTCTAACATCTATAGGGAGCAAACGTCTCTACAAGCCTGAGGAGGCAGCAGAAAAAAAATCCTTGAAGAGGACCTCCCCGGCAAGCTAAAAAGCCTCTACAGGGCAAAAGCCTCGAGAAGCTAAGTCCCACTCCTGCGACTCGAGAGCCTTTTCTCTCCAAGCGCACGTTTGTCCCTCGAGCGATTTCGTTCTCCCTTATGCTTCATGGACTACTCGCACGTCAAAGGGGAGCACTTGGGCATCGCGACTCAGGGCTCTTACCTCTCCAAGCCTTAAACTCCTCCCGGCCTTGCTGAGTCATTGCTCTAGCATACCGTAGTGGCGGAGTCATAGCGCGAAGAGACGGGTCCTAACGACGCAGAGAAAACATATACATGAAAGTAAAGCAGAAAAGGCCTCTCGAGGGGCAAACAAGCTAGCATAAATAAGCTTAAAGAAGTATATTACAGGCCCAAAACGTGCAATGTCTGAATATAAAAAATTGTCTCAGATACAAGCGCTCAAAGGCGCGACAAGCAAGGCTCAGGCGGAGTCCGCGCCAGCACGCTCCTCCTCAGCGTCTTCCTCCTCGGCAGGGGCGGCCTCCTCCTCGCTGTCCTCCGCAGCCACCTCCGCACGCTTGAAGCGGTTGCAGAAGGCCTCCACTTGCTCGCGGAGGGCGTTGGAGACCTGCAGGGCCTCTCCAGCCGGGCGCGCCTCGGTCACCGTGGAGAGGTCGAAGCTGGGCATAAGGAGCCGGAGGTTGGTGAAGATGCGGTCGACCACCACCTCCAGAAGCTGGCGGCTCTCGACCTCAATCACCTCGCGGAGATCGCCGGCGGGGCCCTCGAGGGCCGTGAAGAGCTGGTCGAAGTAGACCAGGTACATCGCAGCATCACCACGACCGCGAGCCTCGGTGAGCGGCGCTTCTGCGCCGAGCTGGGCCGCGAGCTCATTGCCTCTCGCTACCAGCGCCTGGAACATGCGGTCCCGCTGCTTCGCGAGCACGAGAGCCGCCTGCGCGGTGTCCACGGCCTCCGTCACCTGCTTGGCTGCAGAGCCCGCCTGCCCCTCCACGTCCTTGACGAGGGCGTCCAGCTCCAGGGCAGCTGCCCGGCGGCCCTCCTCAGCCTGGCGGTAGGCATCCTTGGCGCGTTGGAGGCGGACCTCGAGCTTGGAGTTGGCCTTCTCAAGCTCCGCGATCCGCTTGGCGTCAGCAGTGTGCTTGGCCTTGAAGCGGTCCTCTTGCTTCTTGGCCTTGTCGCGGAACTCCTGGGAGATGGTCCGCCTGAACCCTTTCTCGCGCTCCGCTAGGGCCGCCTCCGCCTCCTTTTTCTTCTCAGCGAACCGCAGCTGGAAGCGCTCCAGGGTTTGCTTCTGGGCGGTGACGTTCTCGTCGTGCCGCTGGAGCGCTTGGGCCAGGTCCCCCTCGCGCGCCTCGAGCTCTTCGCGCTTGGTGGCCAGCTCACCCTCCGCCTGGAGCCGCTGCTCGTCGCGCTGCTCCACGTCTTTCTCCCTGGAGGCCAGCTGCCGCTCACGCTCGGCCAAGCTCTTGCGGTCCTCCTCCAGGGTCTCCTGCGCGGCCCGGTGGGCGGAGAGGAGCTGGGACTCTAGCTGGGAGACCTCACGGCGCTTCTGCTCCAGCGAGCTCTCCATAGCCTCGCGCTCGGCCTTCACCTCCGCGAGGAGATCGGCGGCCGCATCGCGCGCGTCCTGGAGGGCGGCAAGGAGCTCGTCTGCGTCGCGGACGGCCCCCTCCCGGACCTCCTTAGCAAAGCGGATGGCCTCCTCGCATGCGGCCTGGAGCGCCTGATCCTCCTGGCGGCGGGCCTCAACCGCGGCATGGAAGCGCCCCAGGCCTCCGCGAGCTCGTCGCGTTGCTGAGCAAATTGGGCATCCTCGAAGGCGAGCTGCGCCTCCAGGCCCTCCAGGGACTCCCTCACCACGCGGAAGGCCACCTCGCGGTGTCCCTTGCTCCAGTCCCAGCCGCTCAGGACCAGGCCGCGTTGCGCGGAAGGCCCGGCCCCGGCGTCGAACCTTGAGGATGAGGCCTCTGGGCGTGCCTGGGGGCTAGGCTGCTCCCGGTCCTTCGCCGCGCCCAGGATGGTCTCGCCGCCCTCGTCGCCCGGTCGCGTCGCCTCTTGCGCCTCGCCCCCCGCTGCGGGGCGTGGCGGAGAAGGAGGAGCTCCCCCTGCAGAGGCGCCCGCGCTTGGCGGGCCCTGGTCTGTCTCGGCCTCTGGTTGCGCGGGAGGCGTAGCCGCGCGAGGTGGGGTGGCCTCGCGTGCCGGAGTCGACTCGCGCGGCGGCGTAGCCGCGCGAGGCAGTGTAGGAGCTCGAGGAGGGCTGGCCGACCGCTCTTCCTGCACCTCCACCACCAAAGGCACGGGGGGCGGTGCAGCGGCCTCCGCCTGAGGCACTGCTGCCTCCGCCAGAAGCTCAGTTGCCTCCGCCTGAGGCGCCTCTTCGGCTGGGCCTGCCGTGGCCGTCTCCCTAGGCCTCGCGGCCTCTTCAGCCACGGCCTCTGCCGCGGCTCCCTTCACCTCCGCTGCCTTGCGAAGCCTACGGCGTTTCGCAGGCACTAGGTCGCTGAAAGGAATCAGGGAGCGATTGTCAGAAATATGAGAAGGAGAGTGCAATAATCAAGCAATTAGCGATTGCAGGTACTTACCCGAACTGCTTGGCGCCAGTGTCAACCCACGCCAAGCCTGGCGAGCGCCAGGAGGGCTTGGGCCTGGCGTCTGGCCCCTCCAGAGGCACCTCGGCTTTCCTCTTGGAAGGGACGTCGGAGGGCCTCGCGCCAGGCCTGTCGCTGGCCGCCTTGGACCGGGGCTCGCGACGCCCCAGCAAGGCCTCCTCGTCAAAAGCCTCCTCCTCGGCCTCCTCCTCCTCCGCGCGGCGCGTGGGCGCCCCCGCGAAGGCGCCTTCGTCATCACCTGACGAGATGTCGCAAATCTCGCCAGCTTGAGGCCCGGCCCTCGAAGAGGCCTCCTCGCCCGCAGCCGCCTCCTCCTCGCCTGCCGCGGCCTCCTCCTCGCCGTGCCCGGCTCCTGAGGCAGAGGGCGTCTCCGCACCCTCCGCATCGTGCACCACAGGCACGGGCACTATCTTCCGCACCGGGCCTGCCGGGGTGTACGGAGGAATCCCCTCCAGGACGGCCAGATGCTCAGTCATGTTGTACTGATGCAGAGGCCTGAGGGAGATCGGGAGTTCCTCCATGGCGGGTACCGCGGGGTTGATGAATAGCGCGGACAGGACGTTGTCGACGGCATCCTTGTCGTTGTCCTCGCGATGGAGCCGCATCTTGTCGTTGGGGCCGGAGTACATCCACATCGGCATCGCGTGCGCCTGGAGTGGGGCGAGGCGGCGCGTCACGAAGTCCGCCATGACGATTTGCCCCGTGAGGCCTTCCTCCCGGAGGTAGCTCAGGCGGCCCGACAGCATCACGTTCTGCGCGCCGCAGAAGGTGGCCTTGCCCCAGTGCGAGTTCTTCACGGGCGGCGCGTCAGGGACCTCGAGGAAGGCGCTTGGCTGCTCCACGCCGACGAAGAACCACCGCTGGCGGAAGTCGTCCACCTTCTTCGTCACGGAGGTGATGGCCTTGCCCTCGCTCCACGACATGGGGATGTAGACGCTCCCCATGCCGTCCACGATGCGGAACGAGACGCATCCCGAGCGCTCGTTCTTCGCCGTGTTCCGGAGCGCGTAGAAGCACCGGAAGAGCTCCACCGTGGGCTCCACGCCCAGGTACGCCTCGCAGAGGTAGGCGAAGATGGCGAGGATGAGCACCGAGTTGGGGTGGAGGTGCAGCAGTTGGATTTGGTAGAAGGCCAGCACCGCCTCCAGGAACGGGGAGAAGGGCGGCACCAGGCCCGCCGAAACGCAGTGCTGGAAGATGGGGAAAAACCCTCGCGGGCGTTTCCCGTGCGCCGCGGGCTTGAGCGCGGTGGCGCCGTGCTCGTTGGTCCGGTCCGCCACCAGGAAGTGGACTTTCTCGAGGGCCTTGTCGTTGACGCGCACGCCCAGCAATGCCGCGCCGTGTGCGGCCTCGGCGGGCGCCGCTTGCGACGAAGACCCCGCAGCCGCCTTGCCTTTGTTCTTCGGCGGAGTCATCGTCGGAGGGAAGAAGGGAACGGCGCAAGGGGAAGTTGGAGAAATCGGAGAAGAGGGCGCCGGAATGCAGGAGCGGAGAGCTCGGCGCGGATGGCGTCTGCGAGAAGAAGTGGGAGTAGTAACGGCTCCCTGCTCCGGCGCCGGGGCTTTATGTCTCGTCAAGGAGCAGTTACCGGGGCGTGGTGGGACCCCCCACGACGCACGCCCCGCATCGTGCGCATCCGTTGCTCACCGGAGTGACGCGTGGCTCGGCCCGGCCCGCAGGATTGGCCCCACGACGCTTCGCCTAGACCCAACGGGCCTCGTCGTACCCATCGTGGGCCCGGGGGCTACTGTCGGCCCAGTAAGGACCGGGGTATGCACGGCCCACTCCCTACAGGCCTCGCCCGCATGGCCTTTCGGCAGAGCGACTAAGGACCGAGCTACCGCTTGGAGAGATCCTCGAGAGGCATCTCCTCTCGAGGGCCTGAGGAGGACGCCAGGGCCTGAAGAGGACCCCGCGCCTCAGGAGACTCCCCAGGCGAAACCCGCCTGGGGGGAAGTCAGCAGAAAACCCGTCCACAGGCAACCACGGCCCTGTGGAGACACTTCGCAGCTAAGCAAGCGCTGCAGGGCGCACATGGCCTCTGCGACGGCTGCCGGGTGACGCGAGCGTCCCAGCTGCTACTATGGTGATAAAGGAGTCAACAAAGCCGCGCCGCCTGCGTCCAAGACTTTCCTCTTTGGTGATAAAGCGGCTGGACGGCGCAACGCTCCAAGGAGGTCGTCATCGTGGGCTCCACCACTGCCTCTGCTGCGCCTGCGAGCCGCTCTGCAACGTCTGCAGCTGGTCGGCCACGGCGCGCTACTTTAGCACGGATGAGCCGCGTCCATGGACGGAGGAGCCGCTGTGGACTCCCCCTCCTTTGCGCCACCGGCGTGTGGGAGCCCACCAGCCCGAGGACGGAGCCCGGAGCGCCTATAAAAGGAGCAGGAGCTCCGCCATAGAGGGGGATCGCGCAATTGCACCTCCAATTGATCTCCAGTCGGCGAACCGCCTCCTGGACCCAAGAAGCCTTAGCCAAACACATAGGACAGCTAACTGCTGGAGGAGGAAGACGACCTGTACGTCCCTCTCCAGGCACCAAACTGCCTCAAGAGAGCCTTCGGCAAGCTCAGTGTCCTGCAACCTTCACAGCGCAATACAGACAAGCAGGAGTAGCGGTTTTACCTCCTCTCGAGGGCCATGAACCTGGGTACGGGCTGGTGTCCATCTCTGGCGTGATTGTCCTCCTTCAGGCTCGGCGAGCATCGTCGTCGAGCCTCTCGAGAGTTGTTAGACCTCCGTGTTCAGTCCCCCCTTCGAACCTCTCTTCAGGGTGAGACTACCCCTGTTACGTGGAAGTCACTCCACGACACCATCGACTGATACTTTCTCACCTAATCAGGTGGTTGGCGAGTACTATCTGGGTGCGGATGCTGGTTTTAATAATTCTAGTCAAGAAGACTCTGGCTATGGTGGAGATGAAACTCAACTTGCAGCATTTGGTTCAGTTCAGGGAGTTCACATAGAGAAAGATGATGGAGACTCTGTCGATGACATGGACATGGATCGAGGGGCAATGGCGCTAGCCCTTAAGGCGCCACGGGCGCCATGAGGACTCTGGGATGGAATTGCCAGGGCATGGGCAAGAGCCTTGGTAGTTCAAAGATGACATATCTTGCCCGGATGGTAGACTCCACCAAGCCACAAGTAATCTTTGTCTCCGAAATTAAATCTTCGAAAGTCAAATCTGCTGATCTTGTTAGTCGTTTTAACATGTATGATAGCTTTGTAGTGCCTTCGAAAAGACGAGCTGGCGGCCTCTGGTTGATGTGGAATGACGAGCTTCAAGTGTCTGTTCAGAGTTCCAGCTTTTATCTTATCTTAGCTACTGCTACTATTAAAGCTTCCAATCTAAAGTTGGGACTTATATGTATCTACGGTGACCCCTATCATCGCCAAACTAGTTTAATCTGGGAGAAGATTGCCTCTTTTGTGTATGATAATGCTAATCTGCCAATGCTATGCATGGGTGATATGAATGAACTTTTATATGATATAGATAAAAGTTCTCCTATTACCAACCGTTCTCGGTTGAATGTTTTCCATTCTCTGGTGAAAAATTGTGGTTTATTTGATTTGGGTTATAGTGGGCCAGCTTACACTTGGACTAATAAACGGTTTTCTTCCAAACCCGTTTACGAAAGACTTGATCGTTGTCTGGTTAATGCAGAATGGTGTGCTTCTTTCCCGGTGACAAATGTTTATCATATGCCTTTAATGTACACAATCAGTGATCATGCTCCCATCTTGCTTTCTACTGAAGGTCACGTTCGGATTGTGAAACGTTCCTTTAAGTTTGAAAATTGGTGGTTAAAAGAACAAGATTTTCAAAATTATGCCAAAGCTACCTGGTTGAGCACTTCCAATAAATCCTTTTCTCGAAGAACTAATAATTTGGCTGGAGCTCTTAAAATTTGGTGCAGGAAGAAGAAACCTTTGCAGCAGGAGATTACGGATTTGGAGAAGCAGATACAACAGATACAATCTCAACCACTCCGGCAGCAAAACCACCAATTAGAAAATGATCTGGTCACCAGGTATGAACAAAACTTAACCAAGATGACTGAATTTTATATGCAGAGGGCAAAGAAGCAATGGATCAAAGATGGGGACAGAAACACATCTTTTTTTCACAGAGCCATTCTCAAGAGGAGAAGAAGGAATACCATAGCCTCTATAAAGGACAAAAATAACATTGTACACTATATGCCCAAACAGATCAGCAACACCTTTGTGCGCTATTTCAGGCATATTTTTGCTTCTTCCAACATCAACTTTGATAGACCTTATTTAAACTTTCAGCACCCAGTGAGTACCAACGACTACACCTACACCATTCCAGATAAGGAGGAGCTATGGAATATTCTGAAGGACATGAAGAAAAATGCCTCGCCGGGACCAGATGGTTTCAATGTGGAATTCTACATCGCCACTTGGGGCTGGATTGGAGATGATGTTACAAAACTAGTAAGATCTTTCTTCCACTCCAGTATCATGCCACCACATATCAATGACACACACATTGTTCTCATTCCAAAAAAAACTAGTGTCACTTGTGCCAGCTGATTATAGACCCATAAGCCTTTGCAATGTAGTTTACAAGCTCATAGCAAAAGCCTTAGCCAATAGAATCAAGCCTCTGTTGCCAGACCATGTACATCCTTCCCAACAGGCTTTCATTGAAGGTCGTCGTATTAGCGACAATATCATCGTAGCACAAGAGATAACTCACTCTTTTGCTTTGAGTTCTTGGAAACACCACGCTTTCATGCTCAAAATCGACCTGGCCAAGGCTTTTGATCGTTTGGAGTGGAACTTCATTGTAGCGGCACTCGCACGTAAAGATCTACATGGGCATTTCATAAACTTAATACATGCGTGCATTTCTTCGCCTACATTTTCAGTTCTCATAAATGGTCAATCTTTTCAAAAGTTCCGCAGCAACAGAGGTATAAGGCAAGGCTGTCCCCTCTCTCCCTCCCTATTCGTCCTTGCAATTAATGAGTTGTCGTTGGCGATGCAAGATGCTATGTCCAACAACCGTCTGGAGGGAGTTGTTCTTGGACCGAATTGCCCTCCCATTCATTTTATGCTTTTTGCTGATGATCTTCTCATCTGCGGGAAAGCATCCTTACAAGAGGCGATAGCAATGAAACAAATTTTGGATGCCTTCTGTACGTACTCGGGTCAAACTCCAAATTGGGCAAAGTCTGGGATCATTTTCAGTAAACATGTTCCTGACTCCACTATACAAGTAATCAAATCTATCTTTCCAGTACAACTTATTGATGAATCCTTTGTTCATCTGGGACATCCTCTCATCCTTCCATCTAAAAATAGAGCAGCTGCATATAACTTTGTATTAGACAAATTTAGAAACAATCTTAGTACTTACAAGGCGGATAAGCTCTCTCATGCTGCCAGACTCCAACTCATCCAATCTGTTTTCACTTCAATCCCGGTATACTATATGTCCAATATCTTATTTTCCAAAAAGTTCATCGGGAAACTGACAGCCATCATTAGAACCTTCTGGTGGACGGGTATTAGAGATGAAAACACTAGAAGTCTTTGTCTCAAAGCTTGGCGTGACATTTGCGCTCCAAAGAAAGAAGACGGTCTAGGCATCAGAAACTTGCAGGCGGTGAATCAAAGCCTAATTCTTATGTTTGCTTGGAGAATAGCACAAAACTCCAACGACCATCTGCACAAGGTTCTTAAAGCGAAATACTTTCCGGACTCGTCCATTTGGCGGCCTAAGCCCAACATCCCCAAATCAGCCTTCTGGGCTTCCGTTTTAAAAATTATACATATTTTGAAAGCCCATTCCTTCTACCAACCATCACAAGGAAATGTCTCAATATGGATTACGCCCTGGTGTGATGCTTGGACATCTATCTACGAGGATCGTATCATCCAGCCTCCTGGTTTTACATACCCTGCAGTTGTGAAGGACCTTTGGCTCCCAGATCAAAAGACGTGGAATGGGGATCTTATTGACTCTATTTTCAGGCCTCATACAGCTCAAATTATCAAATCAATTCCTATCATCGATTCGATGGAGGATGATTTCCTGTGTTGGAAGTTAACAACTAATGGAAAGTGCCATGCAAAAAGTGCATATTATGCCTGTCTACAGGATTTATATCGCTCAGGAGAAGACAGGCCTCGACAGACTTCTGAAGCCACAACTCAGCTTCTGAACAAGGTCTGGAAAAGTAAAGAATTAATACCAAGAATTCAGACATTCGCATGGAGGCTTCTCAGGAAAGCACTTCCCACTGGAGCTAGAGCAAGTAGATTCTCAAAGCATATAGGTAAGCTATGTTGTAGGTGTGGGCTCGAAGAAGATGAAGTACATATTTTCTTCACCTGTCCTTTTATCAAAGCAGCCTGGTTCTCACACCCCTGGTTCATTCGAACTGATATATTCATTCAAAGTGGCAGCTCCTTGACACAAATCATTATGGACTTGCTCAACATGAATCATCCACATGGCACTTTGCCAAACATACTCAATTTCATGTGGTGTACATGGAAATCTAGGAATGATTTTCTGTTTGGCAGAAAGGAAACTGAACCCTACCAAATAAGCCTACATGCTCAAGCTCTTTAAAATGATCTTGAGTTGGCAGCTGCTCCTAATTTTGATACACATAATATGGATCCCGACTATGACATGCATGGCAAGCTTGATCATGGACTTACTATCACATCCGACATGAGCATACATATGCCTCTTATTTTTTCTGATGCAGCCTGGAAATGCATGCCAGACAGAGGAGCCCATCATATACAGTCTACTGGAATAGGGGTGTATATCAAGCTGGAATTATAAGGAAGAATTTGCAACATAATGATACAGGCCTCAACAGACCAAGCCTCCTCAGCATTCCAAGCAGAAGCAAAAGCCCTTCTGTTTGCAGCAATGGTGGCGCATGTGCTCAACATTCAGAACCCAACGTTTCTTCTGGATAACCAAAGCTTAGCCAAGGTGGCTGCCTCCAGGAAACTGAACCACATTTTGCTGCACTGGAACACCAGGGATACAATTGCTAAATTCATACAGGCTACTTCCAATTACACAAAAACTTTTCACATCAAGAGAGATCTGAATCAAATAGCTCACAATTGCGCTACACAGGTTATTAGGCAATGCCTAAGTCAGCCTATTAGTTGCACCTGTTCAGCTCACATGAATTTGTTATGTCCTGTAATAGTTGCACTCCGATCTGCTCAATTTCAGGACTTTGTACTTAACGCCGTATTCTGCACTTAAATTTGAGCTGAATGAATTTTGGCGCCCCTGGCGCCACAAGATTTTTTTTTAAAAAAGAAGAATTAATTTTAGGGTAACATCCAGGTCATCTTATGGAAAGGAACGATCTTGCTAACCCAATTGGAGGCACATCTATGAAGAAATCCCATCCTTTGCGAGCTATTTTTTTTGTTCTTTCGCCTACCCATCCTTCGGCTCAACAACGCCGGAAATATAACTACCTCAGGCCAACACAGCAAATAAAATACAGGCCTCGTGCAAAAATATAGTGCGTTATGCGTAAAGCCTGCCAGAAAACAACTAAGCAAACATCTACCAATTGTAAATTAGGCTCAAATTATGCGAAACCCTGCTAGTTGGTCATCACCCTTCCATCTGAGCCATACTTTGAAGGCTATTTTGCAAATGGCGTTCGAATTGCCGAGAAACAATTAATCTATGCCTCTACAACAATGAAGAATGTTACTTAATTACCTAAAAGTTAATTACACCAGCGGTCTCTCAACTCGTCATGTATGTGCACTTAAGTCACTCAATTGAATAACTGGATTTTTTGATCCTCAACTCGTCATGTGTGTGCAAACAGGTCCGGGACCTCACTCTTCATACCGTTTTCAGTTGTGGAGAGGCGCGTCCACTTATCGGACTTTTTTTTTTGCAAAGGCCCCCTCTACAGTATGATATTCTGGACTATTTTATAAATTTTATTGAACCAAATCCTAAATCCGGTCAACTCGCAGGTTCACCGCGTTCAGCATTGTCAGAATTAATTAATTAGGGGCAAACTGCTGAGCATCAGCTACTTGATGTGACACGACGCGCAAATTGATGAGCATCAACGAATTAATTAATAATGGGAGAGGCAACAATGGCCCTCCGCCTCCACGTAGATCCGTGACACCTCTGTCCGGGCAGCGACGACGATCGCCGAGCCGCGGGCGCAGCAGGGGGCGTAATGGCGTCGAGATTGTTGTGCAACAGGTGGTGTACGAGACCGGAGGCGGCAGCGGCAGCGGCACCAACCTCTCCTTCCCGATGCTAACGCGCACCAACTACACCAACTGAGCGATGGTGATGGAGGTGAACCTCCAAGCAGCGTCGCTCTGGGAGGTGATCGAGGACGACACCGTACCTCGAAGGGAGGACAAGCAGGCGCTAGCGGCGCTGCTCCGCTCTACCCCATCGGAGATGCATTGCATGCTCGTGGGGAAGGGGAGCGCCAAGGCGGCATGGGAGGCAATTCGCCTTCACTACCATGGGAACGACCGTGTGCGCGACTCGCGTGTGTGTCGGCTGCGAACTGAGTTCGAGACCGTCACGTTCAAGGCCAACGAGCGGGTCGACGAGTTCGCGATGCGCATCTCCAACATCGCGTCCGCTCTGCACTCTCTCGGCGACTCCGTCGATGAAGAGAAGGTTGTAAGAAAATTCCTCTCCGTTGTCCCTACACGCTTTGTGCAGATTGCCTTCTCCATCGAGACACTCCTCGACCCGGCAACACTCACCGTCGAGGAGGTTGTTGGACACCTCCGAGCCGTTGAGGAACGACTCGATGGTGATCAAGGAGGCAACTCTAGCGGCCAGCTCCTACTCACTGAGCAGCAGTGGGAGGCGCGGAAGAAGCAACCGCGGGGAGGAGGCTCCAACCGCAAATGGGATGGCCCCGGCAACGGTCGTCTCACCTATGTGCGAAAGGGCGGGCAGCCTCTGCAGCAGCCCTGCCAACGCAAGGTCCCAACTGCAACATCGGCAAAGATAAATGCCGGTACTGTGGGAAAAAGGGCCACGGGGCCCATGAATGCCGCAAGAAGCAGCGCGATGAGGCGGCGGCGACAGCACTGCCGGCCGCTGCCAATCTTGTCCAGGCCGTGGAAGACGGCGGCCCTGGACTAATGATGGCATGTGTCGAGGAGGTGTTCGAGCGCCCCGTGAACACCGTGGCGCGCACCGGTGGTCAACTGTTCCTCTATGAGGAGAGGGCCATTGTCACCCCTGCCGACGCCGACGCCCAAGGCGGCGAAGTATGGTTCCTTGACACCGGCGCAACGAACCACATGACAGGCTCCGTCGATGCCTTTGCTGAGTTGGACCGTTCGGTCACCGGCAAGGTGCGTTTCGCGGATAGCTCAGTGGTGGATATCCACGGACGCGGCACCGTCTTGTTTGCCGTTGACGGGGGAGATCACTGCGCGTTCACCGAGGTACTCTTCATCCCAGCGCTCAAGAGCAGCGTCGTGAGCGTCGGCCAGCTTGACGAGAGCTGGTATGACATCCACAAAAGCCGGGGCATCCTCATCGTGCGTGACCAGCGAAATCGGTTGCTGATAAAGGTACAACGCTCGAAAAATCGCTTGTACAAACTCTGTTTCACTCCTGTTCGTCCAGTGTGCCTCGCCGTAGGTCACGTGTCCGATGCCTGGCGCTGGCATGCGCGGCTCGGGCACCTTCACTTTGATGGATTGCAGAGGATGGCTCATGGCGGTTTGGTGAGTGGTCTTCCACACATCGAGCACGCCGACGAGTTGTACGAGGCATGCCTTGCCGGGAAGCAGCGGCGCTTGCCATTCTCACAGAAGGCGCACTACCGGGCACATAAGCCACTTGAGCTCGTTCACGGGGATTTGTGTGGCCCGATCACGCCGCCAACTCCAGGAGGCCGACGCTACATCTTGCTGCTGATCGACGATCGCAGCAGGTACATGTGGGTGGAGCTTCTCGCGTCCAAAGATATGAGGCCGCTCGCGCCATCATCAAGTTCCAAGCTACAGCTGAGGTGGAGTGCGGGCACAAGCTACGTGTGCTGCGCACAGATCGTGGTGGCGAGTTCACATCGGCCACCATCTACGAGCACTGTGCCGAGAGCGGCGTACAACGTCACCTCACTGCACCGTACACGCCACAACAGAACGGCATCGTTGAGCGGCGGAACCAGATCGTGCTAGGCATGGCACACAGCATGCTCAAGGCCAAACAGGTCCCCAACATGTTTTGGGGAGAGGCGGTACTCACGGCGGTGTTCATCCTTAACCGGTTCTTCACAAGGAGTGTCGACGGCATGACACCCTATGAAGCGTGGCACGACAAGAAGCCGGACGTGCGCTTCATGCGCGTCTTCGGCTGCGTTGGACACATCAAGGTGGCGCGCCGGCACCTGCAGAAGCTCGACGACAGGAGCACCCCCATGGTCTTCATCGGCTACGAGACGGGGTCAAAGGCGTACAGGATGTACGATCCCGTCACCAAGCGTCTACATGTCTCACGCGATGTCATCTTCGACGAAGAGGCACGATGGAGCTGGGAGGCACCCGGGGAGGCTCTGGCAAGAAGCTCCTTCACGGTGGAGTACCCCGTCTACGTCACGCTCGCGGCCACATCGACCCCAGGTCGTTCCCGGGACACAACCACGGCTCGTTCTCGGGACACAACCTCCTCGAGAAGTCGTGTTCTCGTCGCGCCTTTGGACACACCGTCTCCAGCCCCGACGCCCAACAAGGGCGCTGAGGCTCCGTCACCTGGCTCCACTCGAGTGCGGTTCGTGACGCCACCGACGGTGCAATCGGCTCTCTTTGACGCCGACGATAGCGCCACCGCACCACACCGGTTTCGGCTCGTCAATGACTTGCTTGGAACTCCTACCGGCGGACCGCAATCCGCGGAGCAGTTGTTCGACGATGAGGCGCTGCACCTCGTTGCAGGAGAAGAACCCACATCATTCGCTGAGGCAGAACGCGAGGATTACTGGCGCGCCGCGATGTTAGACGAACTTCAGTCCATCGACGACAATAACACCTGGACTCTCACCACTCTCCCCGCAGGCCACCGTGCGATCGGCCTTAAATGGGTGTTTAAGGTGAAGAAAAATGAGCATGGGCACATCGTCAAGCACAAGGCCCGACTTGTTGCAAAGGGCTACGTGCAGCGTCCAGGTGTTGACTTTGAGGAGGTGTTCGCTCCGGTGGCAAGGCTCGAGTCTGTGCGGCTCATCCTTGCTCTGGCGGCGCGCCGTGGCTGGGAAGTTCATCACATGGATGTCAAATCCGCGTTCCTGAATGGAGACCTCGAGGAGGAGGTCTACGTGTCCCAGCCACCAGGGTTCGTTGCTGACGGACACGAACACAGTGTCTACAAGCTCCACAAGGCCCTGTATGGGTTACGACAGGCACCAAGGGCGTGGAACGCCAAACTGGATGCTAGTCTAGCTTCCCTCGGCTTCACGCGCAGTGCCACAGAACACGGCGTGTACGCACGAGGAACCAAGAATGTGCTGCTCATTGTCGGGGTCTATGTCGACGACCTTGTGATCACCGGTGCAGAGCAGCGAGAAGTGCACCGTTTCAAGGAGGAGATGAAGCGGTTGTTCTCCATGAGCGACCTCGGCTTGCTCCGGTACTACCTTGGCCTAGAGGTGAAGCAGGAGCGTGGGCGCACCACGATCACGCAGTCTGCATACGCGAGCAAACTGCTCGACAAGGCGGGCTTGGCGGGCTGCAACGCCGCGCACACGCCCATGGAAGCACGATGCCAGCTGAGCAAAGAGAGCAAGGAGACGCCGGTGGATGCAACATTCTACCGCAGCGTCATCGGCAGCCTAAGGTACCTAGTTCATACCCGCCCGGACATTGCGTTCGTTGTGGGATTCCTGAGCAGGTTCATGGAGGCACCGGCGGGTGATCACCTTGCAGCAGTGAAGCATCTTCTTCGATACATCGCCGGTACACTGAACCACGGGTGCGTGTACCGCCGCGGTGACAGCGAGATACTAATCGGTTTTAGCGACTCCGATCACGCCGGCGACGTGGACGCCAGGAAGGCGTGTTGTTCTTCCTCGGTGATAGTCAAGTAAGCTGGCAATCTCAGAAGCAGAAAGTTGTCGTCATTTCTTCGTGCGAGGTGGAGTACATAGCAGCGGCGACGGCAGCATGCCAAGGGATTTGGCTTTCCCGTCTCTTCGGCGCAGTAAGCACATTGATCTGCGCTACCATTTCACCCGTGATTGCGTGGAAAAAGGCTCCATTGATGTGGAGTTCATTGGGACTAGTGAGCAGAAGGCAGACATCCTGACTAAGGCGCTCGGTTGCGTTCAGTTCCAGAGTCTGCGAGAGAAAATCGGCATCATTGATGCCAAGAGCAACTAAATTAGGGGGAGATTGTTGTTTAATTAGTTGCTTGCTAATAACCAGTACGTGCATGTGGTAGTGATAGTGCATGTGCTAGGTAATATATTCACACATGGAGTGTGAATAGAATCCAAGAATGGAGGTCGTCAAGGAGACAACCTGCAAAGCTGTTGCCTACAGGTGATAAGCTGAAGTTTCAGGATAGAATTCAGGATATGTCGGCTTGACACCTTGGACTTCCAAGGTCAAGAGTTCACACACTAGGAGGAGGAGTACGTGAGTAGGTTTGTGCAAGGCACTAGCACTATAAATAGGACCCTTGTATCAGCTCCAAAACACACCAAGTCGTGAGAGAAGAAAACCACTGAAAACGCAGCTAGTTCGCTGCACCAACTACTTGTGTCACTCCATTTCCATTTGAGTTCAGTGTTCGTGTAGTGATTGAGCGTGTGTGGCTAGCTAGTGAGTTGGGGCTAACAGATTAGTCCAGCATATAATGTTGCGGGGTGTTTTTTTGCAAAAAACGGTTGATAAGTGGACACATGCGCCGGCGCGTGTCTCTCCGCAACGGAAAACGGTCTGACGAGTGGGGTCCCGAACATGTTTGCACACACATGACGAGTTGAATGACCAAAAAATCCAGTTATCCAGTTGAGTGACTTAAGTGCACATACATGACGAGTTGAGAGACTGCTGGTGCAATTAACTCATTATCTAAACCTGATTATCCAGTATAAGATAATCAATTATTTGAACAAAACAATGAATGTGTTCTAATTAAGTGCGGACAGAATAAATCCTGGGGCTTAGTTACCTAAATCCTATTACTCAGTCCCACACTAACACCTCTAAGATTGATTTTCAACTGTAACAAAGAGTCTTTACATCACACGCACACATGTGTAGCGCTAAGAATTATCGAGTTAACCGCAGCAATTGGACAATCAGATACGCAAAGTAAAAAAATAAAGGGACAATAAATCAACAGGAAACACTTACGTAATCAAGTGAAATGGAATCAGCACAGCTTTGCACTAAAAATACAAATAACATCTATTTCTTAGAGATAGCTGCATTCTACCTAAAGAGGAAAGCATTGGAAGGTACCGTGTGGAGATTGGCTGTAGTTCGACATCGATGAGTCGGTTAAGTCAAATTCGATGCAGACCTATGCGTAGATGCAGACCTATGTGGAAATGGTCTGAATGAAAGAAAACGTGGAGATGCAAACGTACGTGTAGAGCACTACATTTCCACACACCCCAAACCAAATAACTCTAGGAAGAGCAGCCCCAAATCTTAAAGCATCTCTAATAGATACCCTATTTTAGTCTTCGTGGCCTAAAAACCGTTTTTTTAGGCACGAGAGGGCAAAAATCAGCCTCCAACAGGTGCCCTATGTGGTGCCCTATTTTCGGGCTGCCCCATATTTTGCTCCTCTTAGGGCAGAGAGGACCTCTCCCGCACGTGCCCTATCCCTTCCCTTTTCACCCGCGCGCGCCCAATCGTCGCCCTGAACTCCGCTCCCGCGACCAAATCCCCGTGCCGCCGCCGCTCTCGCGCGACTCCGGCCAAATCCGACCCTGCCGCCTCCCGTAAACGCACCGCCGCCGTCCACCGCTCCCGTCGTCGCCCCCAATCGCACCCCAAATCGCGCCGCCGCCTCAAACCCTAGCCCGCGCCGCCGCCGCAAAATCGTGTCGCCGCCGTCCCGATTCGCGCCGCCTCCGTCTCCGAGCTGCCCCCGCCTCCGTCCCCGAGCTCTGCCGCCGCCGTCCCCGAGCTGCCCCGCCTCCGTCCCCGTCCATCGTCGCGCCGCCGCCGCACCCGAGCCGTCATGCCGCTGAAGAAGACAAAGGACGCCTCGGGCTTCAACGGCTTGCGGGCGAGGCCGAGCGGCCGCTGGAGCGCCGAGTTGCAGCACGAGGGCATGAGGTACTATCTCGGCATCTACGACACCGCGAATTTGGCAGCTTGATACGTCTCAAAAGTATCTATAATTTCTTATGTTCCATGCTTATATTATACCCATTGCTACATGTTTTATATACGCTTTATATGGTTTTTATGCATTTTCTGGGACTAACCTATTAAAAAGATGCCAAAGTGACAGTTCCCTGTTTTCTGCTGTTTTTGGTTTCAGAAAAGCTGTTAAGGAAATATTCTCGGAATTGCACGAAACAAAAGCCAATACCCCTATGTTCCCCGGAAGCATCCAGAACAACGAAGAGGAGTAGGAAGGGGGCCACGAGGCAGCCACACCTGTTCCTGCCGCGCCACCACGTGGTGCGGGCCCCTCGGGGCTCCACCGCCTTCGCCCTTTCGCCTACAAATACCCCCCGACAAAATAACCCTAGGGCCCCGAACACTTTTCCACGAAACATTACGGAGCCGCCGCCGTCGTCAACACTTGTTCGGGAGGGTTCAAAAGCTCTTTCCGGCACCCTGCCGGAGAGGGGAATCATCATCGGAGGGCTCTGCGTCACCATGCCCGCCTCCGGACTGATGCGTGAGTAGTTCATCCTTGGACTACGGGTCCATAGCAGTAGCTAGATGGTTGTCTTCTCCTATTGTGCCATCATGTTTAGATCTTGTGAACTGCCTATCATGATCAAGATCATCTTCATGTAATGCTACATGTTGTGTTTGCTGGGATCCGATGAATATTGAGTACTATGTCATTTGATTCATAATATATTATGTGTGTGTTATTTATGATCTTGCATGCTCTCCGTTATTAGTAGATGCTCTGGCCAAGTAGATGCTTGTGACTCCAAGAGGGGGTATTTATGCTCGATAGTGGGTTCATGTCTTCATTTAATCCGGGGGAGTGACAGCAACCTCTAAGACTGTGAATGTACTGTTGCTATTAGGGATAAAATAGTAGTGCTTTGTTTAAAGATAATTGTGTTACTTACGTTACACACTTTTCTTAATGCAATAATCTGTTGCTTGCAACTTAATACTGAAAGGTGTGCGGATGCTATCCGGAAGGTGGATTATTGGTCATAGATGCAGTTGGATAATGGTCTATGTATCATGTTGTAATGTCCAAATGAATCTCATACTAGACACCATGACTATAGTATATGCATCATTATGCAGTTCTTTATTTTGTCAATTGCCCAGCTGTAATTTGTTTACCCGTATGTATGCTATTATTTATTTATGGAGAGACACCACTAGTGAACTGTGGACCCCGGTCCTTTTCTTTAATTGATAATACAACCTACTGCAATCCCGTTCTTTCATTCTCTGCAAACAAACACCATTTTCCACACTATACGTCTAATCTTTTGTTACAGCAAGCCAGTGAGATTGACAACCTCACTGTTAAGTTGGGGCAAAGTATCTTGGTTGTGTTGTGTGCAGGTTCCACGTCAGCTACACGCCAAAACACCTTTTCTGGCGCCGTTGACACCTTCAGAAGAACATTCATCTCCTACTGGTTCGATAACCTTGGTTTCATAACTGAGGTAAACTTGCTGCTGCACTGCTTCACACCTTCCTCTTGGAGTTTCCCAACTGCTGAGAAGAAGATCTTCGACTCAGTCATCACGGCTCGAGCATACGACGTCGTTGGGTGACGTCTCGGCGTTCCGCGGGAGCAGCTCAACGACCCGAGCATCACGTGCCTGCAGGACGCCATCTTCGTCGCGCCTCCGATGTAGACGAAGGTGAAGACCTTCTTGGTGAAGAAGAGGGAGGAGCCGGCAAGGGTGCTCGAGACCGACGACGAGACGATGGCTCGGTTTGCACGGGAGCATCCCGAGTACGTGCAGCACGAGCGCGAGTTCTTCTGGAAGCGCGAGCAGGAGCAGAAGCAGAAGAGGAAGCACGAGGAGGAGGCTGGACCGTCGACGGTGAACGTGATCGAGTTGAGCTCCTCCTCCATCGACTGGTCAGATATGAGCTCCTCCTCCTTCGACTGGGACGATTAGAGTAGTATCAGAGTCTGTAGCATTTGGATCATGGTTCAAAATGTTGTTCTTAGTTTAAATTTGTGTTCAAATTATGGTTCGTACTTGAAATTGTGTTCAAATTATGGTTCGTACTTTGAATTGTGTTCGTATGTTCATGAAATTTGTCTAAGATAGGGCATGTGTTGGAGAAGAGCTGGAAAAGCAGAAAATTGTTTTGTGCCCTAAAACGCTAAAACAGCTGTCCTATATGTCTAAAAAAGTAGATATAGGATAGGGCATCTATTAGAGATGCTCTTACATGGTTTGCTCTTTGTCGACTGGGACAACCGCTTGATCTCATCGCCGCGTTCACGCTGTAGCCTACATACGAATGGCTCCTTAAGGGGTGAATAACAACGGAAAGGGGGAAAAGGAGAGGGAAAGAGATGTCAGGGAACAAAGCAAGAAATTAATCGTACTTGGTCGGGCAGGAACAGAGGATGCCGTGCTCGTGGCTTGGGAATGAGGTGTCCAGCCTCGTCTGCACCGGCCTGTGCGACACCTTCTCCGGTTCCATTTCCACCTCGAGCTCCACCGAGATGGAATGGGAGAGGAAGAGGAGAAGGAGGAGTGCTGCAGCCTCGTCGTCCTGGCCTTCGTAGAGGGCCCCTGCAGCTCCTCCCACAAGCGCCATCTTCAGGACAACTCCACCGCAGAAGATGGAGACAGCGAGGAGGAGAAGGATGCACAAAGGGCGACGGTGAAGCTGATCCCGGCGGCGTTCGCCTCGTCGGCTTCCTCTCTATACCGAGCGCTCACAGGCCGGCAAAATTTGTCCCTATCTATACTACTATTAAACAAGCCAACATTTTCTTTTCTAAAGCCACCCCACCAGATGTACACAGAGCAGTTCTCACCTCACGATCATACAACTTAATAAGATCTAACCGTCCAGATCGACTTGATACCAAATACAAGTGCGCTTAGCAATTACTCCCTCCGTATCAAAATGTAAGATGTTGTGGCCACTTTTGATCATTATGTATCTAGACACGTTTAAATACAAGGTTCATTTGAACTTTGCACTAAAACATGTCTAGATACATAACGATCAAAAGTGGCCACAACATCTTACATTTTGATACGGAGGGAGTAGATCTGAGGCACCGCACTCTGCCAAAATTTCGTCCGCCAATACGTGTCCCGAAAGCGTATTCCATCCATAGCATCCCCTTCGCCCCGCAGCCAGGCGACCCAGCGACCGCCGCCAATACCTCTGCTCCGCCTGCTGCCCGCCCGCCCGCCCGCCCACCACTTGCGCCGCCGCCAGCGCCCTCCTCCCGTTCCCCTCCTACGTCGGCTATCGTCGCCATTACCAGCTCCGCATCCAACTCATGGCCTCCTCCCGCCGCCAATGTCGCCGTGCTGCCGACGCCCAGCCCACCACCGTCTGACAACGCAGCAACCTCCGCCACTAGCCGTTCCACAGCCACCCTCCCTCTAGCAAGGTCTACAGCACGTGAACTTCTCCTTGGGCTACAGTACGATGGCTGCATGTAGCAGATTCTCACCAAATTCTGCAAATTAATCAATGGTATCGTAACAATCCTCACCGAATTCTGCTAATTACTGATTTATCAATGCACAGGTTTTGTCAGCTACCTCATGTCAAAGTAATCGCTCATTCCCTACCTGTAGGTTGCAGGTACCCAATACTGTGACTTGGAGACTAGAAGGTAATCGCTCGTTCCCTATCTGCTAGAATGATCACTGCAATATTTTAGTGCAAAAGTGGTTCTCTTTTTGTCTCCCAGAAAAATATATCCAACTTTTAACTTGAATCCCTTGTTGGTTCTTAAATATTCCCAGACAAATATTCACAAGGAGCCCTCATTAGCTTCACTACCATCTATATTAGATTATTGGAGGTTGGTCTGGTTTTTCTGTTGGGAATTCTTCAGCTGATGATGTTGTCGGACAGATTTTATTGTCATTCTACTTCTGACTGCTTCTGCATCGATTGATCTACCTAATGGTGGGTTATTTGGTCTGACTCACGTGCTGATGATTGTATGTTTAGGTTGGATTTCCCTCTGTAAGAACCAAGCACCAACTTGCTAGGTATTTGAACTTCTTATTGTGTTTACTTTTCCGTTTTGAGATTATGATTATTGAATGTTTCCTTTCGTATATGCAAAATCAAATGTAAGATGTTGTTAGAACTTTCATGTGAAATTATATTAATGCTTACAGTTACATGTATATGATTATAGTGCTTATATTATAGGTATCTGAAATTATTATAGTGCTTACAAGTGTATGAAATTATTATAGTGCTTGTTATGTTGTGTTGACACCGGCGGGCGGCGGGCATTCCGGTACACCTGACCTGTGCTTTCGAGCACCCTCCAATTCATAGGCTCCAAAGCTAGCCACGCCTTCAAGGTCCACTCCTCTTTCTCCCCTATGTTATCTTAATTCCGACAATGGAGGTCGATGCTGAGCCACGTGTGTATGATCCGCTACCCAATCTGATACACTCACTGACTCACGTTGTTGCTAGCTTCTTCTGCGGTCACATGTACTTTTATGCGGTAGATCCTAAATGGAGAGCATATGTCTAGAATAGTGCTTTTCTGTTCTGAAACCCAGTATCTCAAATTATCACGTTGAATTATCTCTTGCTTGTTACATTCATGGTGATATGTCTGCACCCTGTATTGTCTTGTTACAGTTTGTTTACCCAACCTTCTGTTTGTTCATTTGATTTAGAGCATGGGCAGAGTTTGATTGTGTAATTTTTTTGTTATCTTCTTTGCTTGGCTTTAGGCAGCCTAACCAATTTCGTTTATGCAGTGTAAATCAAGTTGGAGAGTTTAATTTTGAACACTAGACAAGTGGAGGAGTGTCAATGGCAGTTTTATATTATTCATTGGGGATTTTTTTTAGAAATGGGGAGTCCCAGCCTCTGCATCAAAGTGATGCATACGGCCGCTTTATTAATTTATTCAAAGTATGTTTTGTAGCTTATTACATCTCATGGATCACATAAGGTTGAGACATGGATCAACCATCTAAATAAAGCTAATAACATGAGAAGCCTATGCTTTAACATGATAGCCTATAATTAAGCTGCCAGCCGTATTGGTTGAATAATTGCCGGGCAACCAATTTCAAACGGTTGCACCCAAAATCCATGTCCTGGCGGCGTTCCAGTGGCTGGAGAAAGGACCACGTACGAATCCAGTGTGTGGCCAAAGGGATAACCTGCAAGAAAGAGGAAGCTTTCGAATTGTTAAAAATAATATCATTTCGCACATGCCAGATGGCCCAAAGCAAAGCACAAACTCCTACTCTTATGTTGGATTTGTCTTTCTTTGGAACACCACTTAACCAATTCCCAAACAAATTCGTTATGTTTGTTGGGGGTGTAATGTTAAATGCCATAAACACAATGCGCCAGAGGACCTGTGCCATAGGGCAAGATATAAAAAGATGTTGCACTGTTTCAGCTTTGTCACAGAAACAACACTTTGTGCTTCCCTGCCATTTTTTCCTAGATAAGTTAACCTTTGTTAATAGTACTCTGCGATACATAAACCACATGAAGATCCTAATTTTCAGCGGCACTTTAAGTTTCCAGATGTACTTTCTAAGAAAGGGTGTATTACCATTCAAAAGATCAAGATACATAGACTTAGTTGTATATTTTCCTGTAGCCGTAAGCCCCCAAACGAACCTATCTTTGTCATCCGAAAACTGAACATCCATTAACCGAGTAACCAAATGAAGCCATCGCCCCCATTTATTCCCGGTTAGCGCTCTTCTAAAAGCTAAATTTGGATGTTCACCCTGTAATACCGCAGCCACCGAAACGTTTTTTCGTTGGACAATGTTATACAAGGATGAATACTGTTGCGATAGAGGTGCATCTCCTAACCATTTGTCCTCCCAGAACCTTGTGTTCTGTGCATTGCCTATAACAAATGAACCCCTAGAGAAGAACTCTTCCTTAACTCTCATTAGACCCTTCCAAAAAGGAGAGTCTGTAGGGTTAGCTTGCACCTGGGAGAGTGATTTGTTATGTAAGTATTTATTTTTGAGCAGCTCTTGCCAAACACCTTCCTCATTCAACAATTTGAATAGCCACTTGCATAGAAGAGCTTTATTTTTAAGCTCTAACACTTCAATACCAAGTCCACCTTGATCTTTAGGTCGACAGATGATGTTCCATTTTGCTAGGCGATATTTCTTCTTATGCCCGTCACTTTGCCAAAAAAAACGTGATGGGTGCATGATGGCTGTTGAAGAGAAAGAAAGGATTAGAAAGATGTCTGTGTTTCTCATACAGAAGAGCACGACAAACAAAGTAGATAGAGGAATGGCGTCGATCTAAAGACGGGCATACCTTCACCATAGTCAACGGAGTTCAATCATTACTTCTATTTAGAACTTGCCAACCTTTGAATTCGTGTACAACTTTCTTATCTTATTAACCGGAGAGAGTTACTGCAATCATCTATTTATTTATTTTGCACCATAAGCAGGCTGTCACACGAGGACCATGATTTGTGGTGTTTCATGTCAGATGATATTTAGTTTTGCTTCCTGAAACTCATGAACCTAACAAATATGGTGTGCTAAAATAGTTTTGTCCTTGAAAGAAAAGAAACATGGGACCTTTACAAGCAAACAATTTATCATTGTTGACATCTAATATTGGTACCTTTTCAGTGTAACATGTACTTATTTGTATGACCATTTTGAAGTGCAGTGATGAAGATGAAGAGCATGGCCCAATAGTCTGGGTAAGCCAAGCGGCTCCTCGGTAACTCGGCTGGATGTGTCTTTAGTTGTATATACTCCATGACATTAGTTTTTCCATGTGATTGTGTTTAAATATTAGGCGGAAAAAATTAAGAGGTCGTTGCAATGTACAAAGTTTTTAAAGTTTTCTCTCATGTAATTCGTGTATATTTGTCATTCCAGGGGATCTTGCAAAGCTGGCTGAAGTTTTTTTTGGTAACAAGATGCATGGAAATTATCCAGCCTGGAGAACAACCCTGTTGAGTTTCAGATGAGAGATGACCTGGAATGGATGGACTGAAGACATATATGTCCACCTGAAAACTACAAACTCTGCCTTGTGTTGGAACTGCCTTTGCAACACGGCTTGCTTATTACAATGTTAGATGTTGTTCCCCTCCCCCTGTCCGTCTGTACTGATTGCTGGGTGCGGTGGTCGTGCTTTGGGACTTCAGCGTCTATGTAGCGGGAAGCAGCTCAGCTTACTGTATATTTTGGCAAGGGACTCTTTCCAGTGGCCTGTAAATGTTGACGCGAGGATGTAAGATTCTGCAGGAAATTTAGATGATGTTTTTTTGTCATCTGCTCTGAATTTCTTTATCTTTGATTCTCTAAATTGAATTTGACAATAGTATCCCTTTGTAATTTACTGGCACGGTTAAAATTCGACGGAACTGTTTTGAAACAGAAGACAGGTAAAGTAGTTTACACAAAGAAAAATAACTTTTCTTGATGGATATATGAAGCCAATCTGCTTTAAATAATAGGTATTTGTACAAGCATTTAAGTAATAGTTCCTCCAAACGTATAGCATTTGAGGCAATTTGTGGACTTCCCCAATTGTTGTCATTTGAGGCACTGACTCAAAACTGCCTCAAATGATCACCTTTTAAGGCATTACTCAAAAATGCCACAAATCACTTTTCCCTATATATGAGTAAAGGTAGGTTTTTTTGCCTAAAAAACCTTTTGTGACATTTTTTTTAACTTTAATGCCTCTGGTTCCAAGATGTGATGTAGTGTGTGTGAGACCCCCTCGGTAGCCTGGAGGAGACGACCACGAGGGGACGCAGTCTCTCATGTTACTCAACACGATTTTTCACAAGCATCGTGTTTACATTTCGTGAGATAAAAATTATATAAACCATTGCAACGCACGGGCACTCAACCGAATTTAACCGTGTCTTGTACTTTGTAGAGACGTGCGTGCACGTGCAAAGCTACTAGTTATATATACAAGGCAACTAATACCATAGTCTCAGCTACTAATAAAACAGCAAACATGAGTTTCCCTAAAGCCACCCACCGAACTGTACACAGCTTTACGTGAGCCCTCCGATCACAACAGCACAAAACAACCGTGCTGTCAAAAATTGCCCAATCGTCTGCCATCTTCATCTACGGCTCACAACTTAAGTTCTGCCCGCAGGACTAGCCCCCGCAGAATCAGACGCCCACGATCAATCATCAAGAAAATAACTGCACGCTCGCACGATCTCTACTCGACCTCGATCGATCCTGCTCTGCTCTCGCGTCGCGTGTCGACGGCATTCTCTCCTGGTCGCCCCAGTGCTCACGCCGCCCGTCGACGCCGTTCTCGCCCACGACCCCCCTCGCCGTAGATCGATCCTGCTCTGCTCTTGCGTGTCGACGGCATTCTCTCCTGGTCGCCCCAGTGAGCGTGCTTACACCGCCTGTCGACGCCGTTCTCGCCCGGTCGCTCCTGTGGTCACGCCGCCTTCGACGCCGTTCTCGCCCGGTTGTACGCAGCCGCGCCATCTCCAAGCACAAATTGCCATCACGTGCGTTCTTCCATCATCTCCAAGCACAAGTTGCCATCACCTGCTACCTTCGGCGTTCTTCCATCATCGTCCACAACTGAAACTGTAGTCGTCCACAACTGAAACTGTAGAAAAGCAAATGCATCATCTCAGCCTAGCTGCGGTGAGTTATTCACAATTTACAAGCACAATTGTCTAGGAGATCACATGCAAAACACTGGTAGACATTTTACAAACATGGATAACGATACATAGAACAGAAGCCAAAAACTGATCCCTAAATGCATAAGAAATTTATCATTACGAGTACATTCCTGCTTCTGATTTAGTTGCTCCAGTTCTGATTGATGGTACATTGCCTTTCTGATAATCCAATGCATGGTATATTGCCCCACTGATTAATGTCTGAAAATTGATAACACAGTAGGAGAAGCATCGTATTGCATATGGAATCCTTAAATGGGGTACGGACTCCTTTCCAGGACCTAACGAATGGCACCAATTCAGGTATATAAATATATCACTAACTCCTACTTACGCTGTCCACCTAGATCCTAATGATTTTTGCCTCGCAGGACAAAGACCAGATTCAAAAGAGCTGAAGAGACAAAGGGAACGAGAAAGATATGCACGAAACAGAGACGAGATTAATAAAAAGAAGCGTGAGGCCGATCAACAAAAGAATTGTTCACCAGCTAATCTCAAAGGAAAACAGACTACATCTAACACACCGGTTGCCATCTCACCTGGTAGGTGTATTCTTTTTGTTCAACTGATTTGATGCACTAATCTTAACTACCAGAAAGTTTGTCTATCAATCCTGATATAATACGAAAATGTTCATGTAGGCATGCCTACTGTTGTGATGCCGTCCAGTGTGACTCCGTTGGATGGATCAAACTCATTTCGATTAAACAAGACTATCTCTTCTTCCAAGGAGAATTTGACTAATGATCATTATTATAGCATTGAGTCTACGCAGGGATGTGGATTACAAACTCCTGTTCGTACCTTAAATAGCTTGGGTAATGAGGAACACTAGCCGGTCATATCTTATTTTTACTGTGCCAACCCTAATATTCATTTCCTATTTACAAAACAAACTACTCTGCCAACACTAATTTTCATATTCTATGCACAGAAGATAAACACGCACTCCAAAGACAGAGGGAAAATTCATTTCGGTCAAACAAGAGTACCTCTTCTAACAAGGAAAATTTGACTACTGATCATTATTATAGCATTGGGTCTATGCAGGGATGTGGGTTACAAACGCCAGTTCGTAACTTCAAAAGCCTTGGTAATGAGGAACACTAGCTGGTCGTATCTCATTTTTACTGTGCCAACACTAATTTTCATTTTCTTTTTTCTATGCACAGAAGATAAACAAGCACTCAAACGGCAGAGGGAAAATTCACGATATGAACAGAATAGAGAAGTCATTACCCAACGGCTACGGGAAATGCGTCGTCGAAATGAAAATGCAGCTCACCTTGCCAGTGGAGAAAGGACACAATCTGCTTCTCCAAAGTCAAACACTTTTGCAACAGGATTAAACATCGGGATATTTGCTACAGGGGAATCGGCGGTCATCCAGCTACATCACACACAATCAGGTGAAAGTTCTGTTTCATAGCAGTATATTTTTTGTTCTAGATAAACATCATAATGGGAATAAATATTTTACCAAGATCGTAACTGATCTTGTACGCTCAAACTATCTGTAGCCATACCCACAATTGGTGCACAGTCATGTGCTTCGCCATTCAAACAACCAAATGATAGTACCAACAAAAATGAAGACGGTGACTGGCTACACAGAAATGATACGTACCAGATGCAACAAATTGGAGGTAGAATGAGACCTGCCAACATACCCAGTGGTAGGCCTTATGGAGAAACATCCGTCCAGAAATATTTAACCTTTTACTGACTGCCACTTGGCCTTACGTTCATCACTGGTACTTACTCTGTTTAATTCAGGTTCAGAGACATTTTCTGGCACAAATCAACCTCAACAGAACCCAGCTAATGATAATAGAGAAGGAATGGGTCCGTCCCCATATGCAGCTGGAAACAATCAAAATCCTACGACTATTTGTAATGAACAGATAGAGGATCCATATGGAATATTTGAGCCAGATGTTCAACAAACCAATTTTGAAGGTACATTTATACATTGGTGTCCACACTTAAAATACAAGCCATAAATTTTACCAGCTGTTTTGTTTTACCAAAACTATTGCCTACTAGATGCCTTGGAGCAATTGCAACATGGCGATGCTGCATACCACGAACCTGATGATGAAGCCAGGATGTTTGCCCAACCAGGTACTACCTCCATTCCAATGAATAAGGCTTATATTATTTTAGAAAAGTCAACTCATGTAAAGTTTGACCAAGTTTTTATGAAAAAATATTAACATGCAAAATATAAAACTAGTGTCATTAGAAACATCATGAACTATATTTTCATATGATATCAATATAATATCATATTTGTTGATATATTTTTCTAAAAGTTTGCTCAAACTTTACTTGGCTTGACTTTTGCAAAAAAATATAGGCCTTATTCATCGGAACGGAGGGAGTACATTATTGCTATCAAAATCTAATGTGATGTGCAATGTTCTATAATTAATGCAAATGTCCCATCTATTCCAGATGTTCATTTTGAAACCGTCCAAGTGGAACGGCAAAATGGTGATGGAACTCACACCAACGATACTCATGACAGGGTTTACATGAACCTCCCGAAAGATCACCATGTCCTAAGAAAAGTTAGTGACTGCCGCCACTGTGGAGCACTGCGGTTTCAATATGAGGGGCCTGCATTCTGTTGTACAAAGGGGAAAGTGGGTGTTTTTACTCCAGATGTAAATGAAGAGTTGAAACGGTTGTTCACAAGTCAAGATGATGAGGATGCTAAATATTTCAGAGAGAATATATGGTATTTCAACTCTCACTTCTCATTCACAAGTCTCGGAGTCACCCTTGACCGTCGAGTCAGTACTGCGGGAGGAACCGATGTATGTACATTTCGTGCATGTGGGGGGTTGTACCACGCTCTCGAGTATCTGTTGTCTGCTGAAACTGGCCCTCGACATTTACAACTATATATTTACGATACAGATGAAAACCTGTTGCATAGGGTTAAGAGGTCTCCAAATCTTAGGATTGATCTCATGCGGAAGATTCTAGAAATACTAGAGCATAACCCTTATGCTCAAGTTTTTAAGAGCCTTGGTGCTGCTGAGAATCTAGATGAATATAGGATCTCAATAAACACAGATATCAAGCTTGATCGAAGAAGGTACAATGCGCCAACAACTTCTGAGGTGGCAGCAATATGGGTTGAAGGGAACGACCCTCATAATACCTTTGATAGGAGTGTTGTCGTTTATGGAAAAGGAGACCGTACCCTGTATATTAGAGCATACTATGGCTGCTACGACCCTTTGTCATATCCACTATTCTTCCCACGTGGGGAGACCGGCTGGAATCGTAAGATGCCATACATTGAGCCCCCAAATGAAACGACCCAGGATTCAGTGGACAGTTCTACACGTCAGGGAGCCCAATCCTCTCATTTTCGTTCAGGTTTGTTGTTCATTATTGATTTATATACTTTTAAGTTCAAGTTAAACTAAGACAATCATCCTTCTTTTCACACGATAACCTGATTATACATAACATGTTGGTCATACAGAACAAGTTGGTCATACCACACAACATGACAACCAGACCACTAATTGTCCTACATGTACTATTGATTCATATACTTTTTTGTTCAAGTGAAACTAAGACAGTCATCCTTCTTGTCACATTATAACATGATTATACAGAACAAGATGGTCATACTGAACAAGTTGGACATAACACACGACATGACGACGAGACCACTGATTTTAGTGCAGGTACTATTGATTCATATACTTTTTAGTTCAAGTTAAACTAAGACAGTCATCCTTCTTTTCACATGATAACATGATTTTACAGAACAAGTTGTTCATACAGAACAAGTTGGTCATACCGGACGACATGAAGACCAGACCACTGATTGTCTTGCAGGTACTATTGATTTATATACTTTTTATATTCAACTTAAACTAAGACAGTCATCCTTCTTTTCACATTATAACATGATTATACAGAACAAGATGGTCATACTGAACAAATTGGACATAATTGTACTTCTTTTGAAGTATCAAGACAATGAGGCGATAGATAATATTCCTGCCTTGGAACGAGGAGTTATTGATCGCATAAAGGGATGGATCTTCATGAAATGAGATAGTGGATAATGTAATGTTATTTCGAATTTGGTTTTTCATTACCGCTTTGGACTGGTGTTGAATTGTAATATTTCTGCAAATTACAAATATTCTTTTTTGCTCCATGGATTTTTATATGATACAAAGTGTGCATTATGTTATCATCATTATAATTTTGAAATTATTGCTATGTTAACAAAAAAGAACACGATAAAGGTCAAAGTGCATACCTTGTAGCCTACAATGCTTCTTGACTATGACAGCAATCTCCTTGAGCAGCTGCTTAGGATACATAGAGCATGTTTGGAATAGATGGACAGCATATAATCAAGAGCCTGGATTTTTCCGTGATCACTGCAGCAAGTGAGTCTGGAATTAGAAGGATTGTCAGATATGCAAGTTCAGATATGGCTTTAGTAGTAACCTAGCCATTTCAACGCAATCTATGCTAAGTAAGGAGAGGAGGGAATGCCATTAAATAACTAAGTGCAGTGCAGGCATGCAGGATTACTATACGCCTTGATCATGGGATACTATCTGAAACAGCTATCTAGGGGCGCTTAAGTCATATAATGCAAAAAAAATCAAGGCTAATACAGAGTTGTATAAGTACCGGGAGTAAGATACTCATATTGGTAATTAACTAAATTGGTCTTGTCTGATAGAAATCTGAAGTGGACTGCAAAATTGTGATATCAGTATAATGCTAATCTACAGATAAAAAGGAAAAAACTATCAAAGGAGCTCAGGCATGTACAGCATGATTCAGAGTTTTACACGAAGGTTTCCACTGCTAAAACGTAGTCAGACAACAGAAGCTTAATCACAGCATCATGATACACTTATCGCATATTGGTTTTAAGGGCTCATACATTCGTATTGGTTTTCACAGGTTTTGGCTCCGGAAGAATCTACCAGTGAAATGTTCTCTTAGAACTTCAGGTTTTCGGAGGTTCACAAAAGATTTTGATGAATTGACTTGCTGTGTGGAGGAAATTCAGTTGGATCATTCTCCTCAAAGTATACATTTTCTAGGAGGGTCGATCCTCATGGTTTCGCCTTGGGCGACTATCAGTCTATCCACTTCTACCTGCTCTCTGTATGTTCCCTGTTTCATTCTAGCACACGTTGTATATGCATTTTTATATCCCATTCATGGCTCCTTCTGTATTGCAATTCTCTGTTGCATTTATGATTTTTTTAAACAGAAAATGAAAATAAAAACCCTCGGATAAGAATGTTTTGTTTAGTTTTCGGAGCTTTTGTTTTTAAAAGAGGAATCATTTTCCGAGTGGTTCATTACCTGTGCGGCGAGTAGTGTTGATATATGTGAAACTATGAGCTATAGTGTTCTGCATGCAGTTTTTCTACCGGAAGGGGAGAAATATTGTTTTTCATTTGGGCTATAGGTTTTGGCTCATTGTTGCTTTTTATGGACTAGGTGGTCATTGCCTCTCTACAATTATGGTGTAATGTATAAAGGTGCTAACACAATTTACCCTCAGTTATCGTAGAAAACATGAATTTCAGAAACTTAGAATCTGTAATGTAGAAGCATGTAGAAGTATCTGTCCGTAACGGACAAGTAATACAATTTATATAAGAGCTCTTTTACAGTGCTTGTTGAAACTACCTGGGTAGTTTTGGGTAGTTTCCGTTCTAAAAAAGAATCAACCGTTGATTTGATCTCCTTCATCTCTAAATTATATTAACCGTACAAGCACCGAATTTTTTTTTTTCAACAAGTCAGGGCACGTGGATGGAAAGTTGGAAACGAACCCAGCCGCCCTTCCTTTCTCTCTCGAGGCAGCGGCGCAGCGCCCATCTCATCGTCCTCTCCTCGCGCTAGAGATCCCCGCCGTCGCTGGATGCCCCTCTGGGGTGGGATCCCGGCGTCCCGCTGTCCGCAGTCAGGCCGGTGTCCCGCCGCCGTCTCCCGCAGCCCGAGCCCCGCCGTCGCCTCCCGCAGCCCGAGCCCCGCCGTCGCTGGATGCCCCTCTGGGGTGGGATCCCGGCATGCCGCTGTCCGCAGCCAGCCCGGCGTCCCGCCGTCGTCTCCCCGCAGCCCGAGCCCCGCCGTCGCTGGATGCGACTAGAGAGAGGAGCGACCGAACGAGGAGAGAGTGAGATTGAGATGCCCCATCAATTTTACCGAAGTGCCCTTTTAATTTAGATTAAAAATAATTCTTTTTTAGTAGTTTTGGGTAGTTTTGGGTAGTTTTAGTTTTGTAGTTTCAGGTAGTTCTATTTTTTCTACCGTTTGATTAGACTCAATCAACAGTTGGAATAAATGCCAAGTATGGTAAAACTTGTATTTATATAATTAATCGTATATTTAACACAATTAAAAACACAAAATACACTCATTTACACACAGGCGCGGCAACACGCCGCGCCATCTTACCTAGTTTGATTAACCGTTCAAGACTAAGATGTGAGTGTTCTTCAAATTAAGCATTAGCCTACCTTAATTTCTTCTTACCTGCTAAGTATCTGATTATATGAGTACCCACTCGTTTTTATTAAGACTCATGGCTGGTGTGTCATACTGATTACCTCCCTGCTAAAAGAAATTGACATCCTTTGGATGCAGGGCTCCACTGCCTGTGAGGCAAATCTTACAGAAAACAAGTATTCGTGCCTCAGCCATCCTTGCTGAAATCCAGGAGGCAGTTTTCCAGCTGCTCCATTCCACTCACTGGGTTCAAGCTAAATAATTTTTGGCGCATTCGGATGTGAAAACGTCAAGTAAGAACCGTTTCGCTCCCGGGAAAAGAGGATCGCACAGGCGATCAAGGAGGCGACGAGGCGTCCCGTGTGCGCCACCAGCGACGCCGCCGGTTCCCTCTCTCTCCGTCGGCCGCTTCGGCGGCCACTAGTGGAAAACTCATATTTAGTACCGGTCGGGGAGGGGCATCAGTACCGGTTTCGCAACCGGTACTGCGCAATCGGGACTGATGCCCCCCCTGCATCAGTACCGGTCGTGTTGCGACCGGTACTAAATGACATCCACGAGGGATACAGGCGTGGTTTCGGTCTGTTACCGACCGGTACTAAATATTTTTTCAAAAAAATTAATTTCTTTTTGAAATTTTCACAAAAAAATAATATTTTTTTAGAATTTCGAAATTTCTCACTTAACTATCCACTAACCCACACAATTCATCACTTAACTATCATCAACTAACCCACGCTTAATCTCAAGTCTAACTATTTAATCTAGTTAATTTTCCCCCTTCCTACACACTTAATCCATTTTGGAACTGTCAAATTTCCCGATCGGTCACCCATCCTGAAACTGCTATAACACTAGCACGCTTAACATTTAGGTTCCTTTCAAACTAGATACTAGGAGAGAACTGAGAACTTACTGATAGTTCTATCTTATCATGTTAACCACTCGGTCATGATGAAACACTTTTTCTTTTATTATATTATAAAAATTTACTTGATTAAACCAAAATATTATATAATAATATTGAAATAAATAATGATAAAATAAATATTACTTTATTAAAAAAATGATAATATAATAATAAATATTTAAAAAAATGAAATAATGTGATAAACACTTCAAAAAAAAGAAATTTACTTGATTAAACCAAAATATTATATAATAATAATATTGAAATAAATAATGATAAAATAAATATTACTTTATTTAAAAAATGATAATATAATAATAAATATTTAAAAAAATGAAATAATGTGATAAACACTTCAAAAAAAGAAATTTACTTGATTAAACCAAAATATTATATAATAATAATATTGAAATAAATAATGATAAAATAAATATTACTTTATTTAAAAAAATGATAATATAATAATAAATATTTAAAAAAATGAAATAATGTGATAAACACTTCAAAAAAAGAATTTTACTTGATTAAACCAAAATATTATATAATAATAATATTGAAATAAATAATGATAAAATAAATATTACTTTATTTAAAAAAATGATAAGATAATAATAAATATTTAAAAAAATGAAATAATGTGATAAACACTTCAAAAAAAGAAATTTACTTGATTAAACCAAAATATTATATAATAATAATATAGAAATAAATAATGATAAAATAAATATTACTTTATTTAAAAAAATGATAATATAATAATAAATATTAAAAAAATGAAATAATGTGATAAACACTTCAAAAAAAGAAATCCTTTGGCATAATTTGTGATAAAGATCTCATATTCCACAAATAGGTGCATATTGGTATAAGAAACAACCATGTAAAAGGTACACAATCAAAAAAAGAAATCATTTGGTTTGAGATAAATTGTTTGAGATAAATTGTTTGCAACAATAACACTACTCTCTTTCAGATGAGTAGACACTCAAGCACTACAAAATATTTGAGATAAATTGTTTGCAACAATAACACTACTCTCTTTCAGATGAGTAGACACTCAAGCACTACAAAATATTTGAGATAAATTGTTAGCAACAATAACACTACTCAAGCACTACAAAATATTAGAGAGATAAAGTGTTTGCACTGACACTACTGTCTTCCACATGAGGAGACCCTCAAGCACTACAAACACTAGTACAAATCGTCCTCCGAATCTGAATACCCAGAAGTAGAAGACTCATGGCGCACTGGTCGCGGTACGAGGTGACGCTGCCCATAGTTGACGATTCTAATTTTGCGGTACACCTCGTATGCAACGTACGCATCTTTTGCTGCATACTCAATGTTGCAACCGTCAAGTGGGGTCTTCTCCCAAAGTTTGTGCTGATCCTTGTCGAATCCTGTCTTCATATCAGCGTACGCGTCGTCGATCAAGGCGACTGCCATATCAGCCATTCCAGTCTTGACATGGTCAAGCCTGAACAAGTCGATCAATGTGGCAGGCAGATGGTATCTGAATACCCCAGGTGCGTCTCATCTTGATCTTGTCATTCGTTATATCAACGCTAGCAAAATGTATGCCGCTGCGAAGAAAATCCATGAGTATTGGACACTGCTTGTCACTACTGCAACAACAAATGGAACACATGTTAAAAATACTGACATTATATAATTTGAGATCATGTATAATAAGAATAACAACAACAATATGCAATGCAACTTTCATTTCGGCCAATATATAATTTGAGATCATGTATAATAAGAATAACAACAACAATATGCAATGCAACTTTCATTTCGGCCAATATATAATTTGAGATCATGTATAATAAGAATAACAACAACAATATGCAATGCAACTTTCATTTCGGCCAATATATAATTTGAGATCATGTATAATAAGAATAACAACAACAATATGCAATGCAACTTTCATTTCGGCCAATATATAATTTGAGATCATGTATAATAAGAATAACAACAACAATATGCAATGCAACTTTCATTTCGGCCAATATATAATTTGAGATCATGTATAATAAGAATAACAATAACAATATGCAATGCAACTTTCATTTCGGCCAATATATAATTTGAGATCATGTATAATAAGAATAACAACAACAATATGCAATGCAACTTTCATTTCGGTCAATATATAATTTGAGATCATGTATAATAACAACAATATAAATTTTCATCCAATATATGCAATGCAATTTTCATTTCGGCCAATATATATAATTTTGTTCACTACAATCAAAGAGAAATTGCTATCCTATGCAATTTTCCTATCCATATGAATCAACAAATTAAAGAAAATAAGCCCAACATTGGATTAATACCTTGCCCATTGGAAGACCATGACACGTTTCTTGAAACATAGTTGGATGACCGCAACCTCTCCTTGATCGGCCGTGTACTCGAGATCAAGACCCATGAACTTGTCTTGCTCCCGAGCTTCGCCAAGCCAGTTCTTGAAATCGGAGAGAAAACCCGCAACCATTGCGCTATCGTTCGTATAAACGACATTGAGATCGGTGTTGCCATGTGCAAGCACCGATCCGTAGCGAGTGATTGGTGGTGCCGGACTCATGGTGGCCGGAGGGATTGATATGTAGAAGAGAGAGGGAGAGAGTCGCCGGAGAGAAGGAGAGAAAGAGAGAGAGCCGCGGCCGAAGGAAGAAGAGAGGGAGAGGAAGAAACTGCCCATCGCGTCTAAAATCGTGGCGGGAGTAGAACGGTTAGGGGCTTTAGTACCGGTCCGTAACACGAACCGGTACTAAAGCTCCACCCGCCCAGCCCCGCGCAACGGTTGCCATGCCACAGACCTTTAGTACCGGGCCGTGTTACGGCCCGGTACTAAAGGTCCCTTACGGACCGGTACTGCTGCCCCCCTCCCTTCTGTCCGTTCGGACCGGTACTGATGTTTATTAGTACCGGCCGCAAATGTAACCGAGACTGATAGTCTGGACGTAAAGTCCTTTTTCCACTAGTGGGCGGGAGGGAGGGGGAACCTCGGGTCTGTCCGCTAGGCGGGTGCGTGGTAGGGTTAGGGTTGAGGGACACGTTGCCGAGGCCGTTGTTGTGGTGTCGCGTCGGAAATCTCTCCGGGCTCCGTTCGCGGTCAGGCGAGGCTTTTGCCTTCGTCTAGGAGCCAGCGGGGTGAGGGATCCCCGGATCTCGTTGAGGTCGCGGGGTATGGTGTCTGGAGGTCCATCAGCTCGGGCCGGCGGAGTCCTCAGATGGGCGATGGATGCTTGGAGACGAAGACCCTTCTTCCTCCTTGTCGGTATGATTTGTTGCTGTTGTTCTTCTCCTTCCTCGGCGCTGAGGGAGATCTTGCTTTGCCCGGGCGGATGGCCCGGCCGCGGTGCTGGACCGGTCGGTTGACTCGAGTTCTCTTCCATCCGGAAGGGACATTGTTCACGGTACTCAAAGCCAAAGATGGCGACGGCTGTTACAGGTGTGTTGGATTGGTGTCCATGCCCTCTCGGCGCTGGTGTCAAGAAAGGAGGAAGCAACGTGGCTACAATTGTACCGTGGTCGAAGATGATGACCTGCTTGTGCTTGGTTGTAGTTCTTCCTGCTGCGGTGGTCTTCTCTCAAGATTCTTGGATGATGACACATGGTTCCGGCGATCTCTTGTGTTATGGTTGTCTTAGGGTGTTCTATGGTTTCTGGGTTCTGTGTGATTGTGTTACAGCGTGCTTGTAAGGGTCAACAACTTTGTATTATTCCGTGATTTGAATGCAGAAAATCTCAAAAAAAAAGCTAAATAATTTTGCAGCCGTTGGATCAGACATTTTGCAGTCCAGATCTACCCGTGCAATCTACATACTCTGCCACACTGACCTGTTGGCACTCGCCTGGTTCCCGGTCACAGATCTACCTGGTCAGGGAACACCTCAGGGTCCCACTGACTGCCATTGCCCGAGGGATGTAAGGCACACCATGGTTAGGTCGTTTTCGTCCCTCTAGCCGGTGCGTTGCTGGTTTTTACACGGCTGTTTGTTGCCATTACTGTAAACAGGTGAGCTAGTATTGAAATTTTCAGCATAGGATAGGGACATTCGTTCTTGAAATACAAAATAAATCTTCTAGGTCCTTCCGAACCCCATGAGCTTGAGGAACCAATTTTTGATTCCAAATTTTAAATTCATGTTAGTGATGGCGACGGATCAACCTAGCTAGAATTCAAGTAGAGGCACATGCGGCATGCAAAGAGCTCAAGTGGGTAGGTCTCTTCGACACGCCGCACCCGTGTAGTTATTAATTGTGGTTATTTTTTGTAAATATAATTAGTGAAACAAACTGTTATTACTCTGAAGCGAATTGTGTGTGCTAAATGAGATGAAATGTAGTAGATCAATGAAATGAAACAAACTATAATTGCTCTGAAACCAATTGTGTGTGCTGAAAGAAATGAAATAAAGTAGACCAAGGAAGTGAAGCCAAATGTGGAGGGCTAAAAGAGATGAAATGAAGTTTGAAGTCAATTGTGTATGCTAAAAGAGATGAAATGCTTAGAAATTTGTAAAGATTTTACTGCTGCTCTAAAACCTGTGTACATGAAGAAGCTAATCAATTGTGGAGTGCTAAAAGAGATGAAATGGAGCTTGAAGCCAATTGTGCGTGCTAAAAGAAATGAAATGCTTAGAATTTTGTAGATATTTTACTGCTGCTCTAAAACATGTGTAACGTGAGCTGCCATGTAATTTATTGGTCTTGCCTAGTTTGTCTGGTCTAAAACCTGAAGCAAAAATTGACAACTGAAATATGATGTGCCCATCTTTGAAATACGATGTCTTTTGCACCGGCGTGGAGCAGCTGCTGCTGCCTGGCCCGGTTGAGCTCCTGCTCCATGCGAGCCAGCTTCATCCGGCTCGTCTCCAAGTTCTTGATGTAGGCCTGAGAAGCAATCGGCAAAAGCAAAAATCAAGATGCGATTTTGTGTGCATCGGGAATGCTCTATGAGGCCAAAAGTAATATTTGATCAACAAATACTTTCTACAGTACATGAAGAATGCTCTTTGAGGCCAAAAGTAATAATTAACATAATGAAATACTTTTCCATCTCATCTCTACTGCCCCACATCTTATTAACTTAACAAATAAATCATATTTTCTTTGGTAAGACAAATAATATCCAATTTCTTAGTATGTGATCACACGGATGGCCGCGCCATGAAAATAATATTTCTACCCTGTTGCAACGCACGGGCAATTAGCTAGTGTGGTTATCAATTTGATGTCAGATATGAATTATTATTGCTTCCTAGTGTGTGGGGGTGCAGACATGCTGAAAACTATAATGATTTAGGCCCAATTTAATTTTGGAAAATAACTGAGCATATTTTCACAATTTCAACTGCAAAAATAGTTGGTTCAAAATAGTGCACCAACAAGCTAAGTATATGTAAACATACACAATCATATGACGTGAAACTATCGGAGCACTACATATAGACGATAACTGCACATGTATGAAGAAGGTTATGACTTGTGAACCACAATATGAAGCTAACCAATTGAAGAACTATCTAGAGACATGAAATGCAAGTAAATAAAAGAGAAAAAGGGCACACACAATGCTCGTTACAGAAGTTCAAATATCCACTTGTACCCTACTCTTCGTTGAGGAGCAAAGGGCACAAACAAAACTTGCTAGATCCATGCATGTAAGCACGAATATTGATTTAATCTATCTTGTGAATGCAGCTGAACTGAGATAGCTAGGTCGACATTTCCAAATAGCAAAGGCTAAGTAACGCCTCCAATGGAGTCAACATCCACAAACAAACGAATATTTTTTCTTGGGCCTAATAGGACATGACTAGATAACACACTCTCGCTCTGTATCTAAAGCTCTACTACTCGTAGCTAGCTAGACTTGTTCCAGCAGATCATGAGAAGAACTTGAAGGTCTTGTAGTTCATGATGATGGAATGAACTGCTCCGATGGGCGCCAGCACGGACAGAAGCACACCGACAACGATGCAAAACTGCCAGACAATAAAGAAAACATCAGTTAGAGTACTATATAAGAGTACTTGTTTTTAAAAAGAACTCCCCATGGTTGTAATATTAATCTCTGATATATTATGAGGCAGATTATGCAAAGATCTAGAGACCGAGACTTACCCAGTTTATACACCAGGACCTGCCAAACCTCGCCGGCTTCTTGATGCAAAGCCACATAATGCAAGGAAGCTGCAGAAACAATTTCAGTCCTGTCAATTAAGAAACCAACGTACCGATCTCACTAATAATTAACTAAAACAAGAACTAGTTAGAAGTGCAAAGAGAAATGAATTAATCTTACGAAATAGGTTGTAGGGGCTTGCGACAAACCGCCGAACAACCCTAGCAATCCACCGAAGAATGGGATGGCGACGCCGACGACCATGGTGAATGCTGCACGAAATCAATTATATTGTAATTCTCATGTAGAGGACATCTTCAAATGTTCTGTAATCAAACACGTGTATGCTAATTTCACGCACCAACATAGAGCGAGCGAGCGATCAGACGAAGAGGCAACCCTGGCTTAAACCGCAGCTGCTTCACCAGGAACGTCTCGAGCATGTCGAACACCGGCATCGCGTAGATCTGTACGCTCTCGCACGCCATGGATACAGGCAAAGCGATTATAAAGAGATCTAGGGTAAAATGTATGCAAACACAAGTACAGTCTATATGTATGTATGTAGCACGTGCCTGGTAGCTTCCGATGACGTGGATGACGACGAACATGTTAGCGGTGGCAATGAGCCAGCGAGGCTTCTCCAGGGTGATGAGGATGTTGTCGTCGACGGAGTTGCCGTAGACGTAGTACCCGACGAACGCCACGGGGAGGTAGCAGATGGCGACAACGAAGTAGGCGACGAGGACGCCGCGCCACATGGGCTTCTTGGACGGCTTGTCCGGCGTAGACGGGATGGTGGCCTGGATCTCGAGCACCACATTGTGGCCAGCATACGCGAACGCCACGTCGCCCAAGGCGCTCAGGAAGTTGAACGTCTTCCCGGTCGTCGTCGACGCCGTCAAGCTGTAGTCCACCACGGTGCCGGCGCCGGCGTGTGCGTGGTGGTTCAGGGAGGCCACCCACGCGATGGTGGAGTAGCTGAGCGACATGACGGCGGCGGCGAAGGAGATGATGGCGATGGAGTTGAAGTTGGGGAGCTGCGATAGGAGGAAGTGGGCCGAGCCGAAGATGACGATCCAGAGGCTGCTGCGGATGGGCGGCGCGTCCGGGCGGACAAGGTCGTGGAACTTTTTGAGCGACTTGCCGCCTGTGACCATGTAACAGATGCAGACGCCGACCTCGACGATGAGCTGCTGCGGGACGACGATCCAGAGGCCGAGCTTCTCACCGAAGGCGTGCTGGCCCAGCTCGTGGTACCGATCGAAGCGCTTGCCGGGGACGCACTCGTGCATCTCCACCATCTGCCACAACGTGTAGAGGGTGATCACCCATGATAGGACCATGGCCGCAACGCCGGGACCCCTGTAACAGATTAAACAGAATTAGGTAAGTTAGTACGAAACGAATGCACTAATGTAGTTTCATTTTTGGGTAATTAATTAAGTCCATGCTTGTGTATGCTGTACTGTTTTCACAGACCTAGCTAGCTAGTCTATCTAAAATTAGTACTCCATATCACATGATTTTAGATCAAATTAAGGGCAAAAGTAAATCACAGATTGGAAAACATGCAGGTTCTGGGAATTGTGATCGTGGAATATATATCTAGCGCTACGTGTAGTATGAAAAATGAACCCAACAGTGCAGTTCCAATCTAGACCCTCAATGTACGTCCGTGTCCGCAGTGTAGCTGCGCACCATCACTATTTGAATCCATGCATGCATCCATGCATAGACGTTCTTTACCAAAACCTCACCAGTCGATCTCAACTTTGCTTCGATCGAATCTCAACAAGAAGCCTATTCAATCTGGACGTACGGCTAACACAAATAGATGGAAATATGAACGGCGACGCACACTAATCGAGAAATCAAATCTAAACGTAAACACGGAGCCAGCTAAAGCCAATCTAGACGTACACGCCGCGAGCTAGCGATTAATTGAAGGGTGAAGAGATTAATTGAAGGTTATACGTACCAGCCCAGCTCGGACATGGCGTAGGGCAGGCTGAGGACGCCGGCGCCGACCATGGCGGTGACATTGTGGAAGGCCGAGTACCACCACTTGGCGTTCCTGGACGCGGTCATGGGCAGCCAGTCGTCGATGTCCTGCTGCTCCTTCTCCTTGCTCGTGTTCATGGCCGACGGCGTCATGGTCGACCCTATCTCTGAATGGATTGGATCTGCCCAGCCGGCGCGGACGACAGAGGATGTGGAGATGGATAGATACTGTATATTCCACACGCCGCGCGCCTATGCATATATATAGGATGCCGCTAGCTCCTGCCTGCAGTAACAAACCTCACCGAGATACCCGCATCGCATCCGCGTTGGTTAGTAGCGGCATCCCCAAAAACCCTCGATCTTTGCCCGTCCTTGTCCCGCGCGCCAAACGGCTAACCGCGCCGTTCAGTTATTTCCCGTCATACTTGCGCCGGCCGGACCGACGCCTCCTGCGATCCCGTCCCGTCCCGTCTTAATCGGACCTACCCAACTGCACGGTTAGTTTAATTTGCCACAGCTAGAGTCGAGCATGGCTCAAGATATATCCGTGCTAATTATTTTTCTGTTACGATTACAAAACAGATGCAAATGTCAGATATTGAGGATAAACTCTTTAAAAAAAATACTATAGTAGACTCGAGAAAGACAAAGCTGAAAATTTTCAAAGTCTCATAAAATCTGAAAAAAAATGTACATCTAGCCACAGATATGAGCTACTACCTCTATTTATAAATATAAGACATTTTAGATAGTGTGCATGTTGACTAGATGCATGTAGATACATGTTAATTTAGGCAAATGCTAAAAGATTTTATATTAAAAATGGAGGGAGTACAATTGTCCAAAATCACAATCCAAAATTAGATGTATACCTTGTGGGATGGCCAACTACGAGATATGACCATTATTCTCGATTTGTTAATACATTGTTTTTGTGAGTTTAGCCAATTTAAAAAGTAAATCAAATTTGGAGTACAAGAGGGTCATAGTTTGGTCATACAAATTGGCACAAATATTTCGAAGTTACACTTGTATAATTGCATGTAGTAACCACGAAAAAAGTTCACCTTTCCTATGAATGGTCAAACTGGCAATTTGATCCCCTTTTAAAACAATAAAAAATGTATTGGAAAAATTGCGTAAAGATCATTTTACATGATATGATTCGATTAATAATACCGAACATTAAATATGACAATTCAAAAAAAGTGTTCTAAAAGGGCTATCGTTATGACTTTTTGACTTTCAACTCAAATGACAAAGGTCTTGGGTTGATGGCCATACAAAGGAATTGAATTACTCCTAAAAAAGACACCCTTGTGTGTGGCGTACTATTCTAACATGATGTATATATCTTGTTATACATGGGATTCAACGTTTTTCTTGCTTTGACTCTGTACAAATACAATATGGATGTGGCTAGTTCTTCGCATGTGGAGGTACAAATACAAAAATATCGAACTTTTAGATTTTTCATATTTTCCACTTCATTCGAAACATTTGAGAGAAGGCTGCACGGAAGTTCACCCTCCTCCAATGGCGACTCCTCCAGCCTCGGTTCAAGGACTCAACCTCAAAGGGTTGTACGTCAGAAGCTCGGGATTGTCGATATGCCAACAATGTGTGATGAAGGTATGTGCCAACAGTTGCGGCCCCAACCCGCATGGCTACCTCCTCCACCGCTTCACGTCGCATTTTCGCCTATAAATTGTTTTTAACCCTACAATTTGCGGAGACAAAAAACTACTTTGCGAAAGAAGATACCGAGCCACGCCGTCGTGGAAGCCCTAGTTTTGGGTTTTGGAGTCATGTTCCGGCACCTTATCGGAGGGGGAAATCATGGTCGGAGGCATCTACACCACCATGGGTGTCTGCATGATTATGCATTCATCCTTGGACTAACGGACCCTAGCAGTAGCCCTAGCTAGATGGTGATTTATTCTCCTTGTGCTTCAATGCAACGGTCTCGTGAACGGACTTACATGATCGAGATTCATCTAATGTAATTGCTAGTTCTTGTGTTTGCTTGGATATAATGATTTGTGATGCTATGATTAGATTGTGCATGATATATGTATAACGACATTGCTTTACTTACATTCCTACATGATCTCCAATTTATATGATTGTTTTGGTCAATTTGTTGTTTTAAATCTCCAAAAGGGAGCATTTGTTCGATCATGGGTTCATGCCTCGTTCATCCATGGGCTTGAGTTAACATAAATAAGGGTAACAATGTCATGTTGGTACTAAGCGTGAAATAACGGTATTGTTTCTACTTATTGGTAATAAATGTTGTTTACATCATGTACTTGAATTCAATGCAATACTCTGTTGTTTACAAACTTAATTCTTAGAGAGGCAAGCATAGAAGCGATGTCATATTGGAGTTATAGATGTTGTCTATACGTGTTCGACGTGATGCCTACATAAATATTTGTCTTGGACATTTATGACATAAGACCATGATCATTATTATGTCAATTGCCTATCCATAATTTGTGTACGCAACAATGTTTGCTATTTAAGGAGAGAAACCACTAGTAAAACTGTAAAACTATATCCCTCAGTCCATCTTTTTTTAATTGTTCACAACCTCGTTTACTTGCTTTTCACCAATGCTAGCTCACTGGTCCGATTTTAACTTTGTGGTATTAAAGTTATCTTCCACACTATTGGTCTAAGAGCATCTCCACTGGAGGCCTCTAAATGTGTGTCCGGCACCCCTCAATTGGGCCTCCTTTGGGGGTTGCCGGACATGTGTCCGGTCAACATTTAGAGGCCGCCCACAGCAGCGCTCCCCAAAGGCCCACCCCTAATCGCGCGCAAATTTTCGAACACCTTGCGGGCGCACGAACCGCCGCCGGCAAACCGCCGTGTTGCTCCGCATTGAATGGTCGCGTTGCTCAGCCGGAGTAAATGGCGGCCTCGGGAACCGCCGGCGGTGTCCCCCCCCCCCCCCCCCCCCCCAACCCCGGCTATATCAGCCTCGTCTCCGTCTCCCTCCCACCGACGCCCCCTCTTCCTCTCCCTCCCACCGACGCCCCCTCTCCTATTCCTCCACTGGCGGCGATGGCACACAACAGTGAGGCCGGAGGCGGCGGCGGGGCGGCGCCGTTGAGGACCAACATCCGGCTGGAGGAGGCCGAGTTCATGGCTAGTGAGCGCATCCCGGTTCCGCCGGGCATGCGCCTGCTCGGGCGGTGGGTGACTAGCGCCATGGGCTACGTCGTCCCTCCCCTGCCGGACGAAGGGGCCAGGCTCGACGCGCTCATCCTCCTCCGTCGGCTGGACCTGACGCCGGAGCAACGCGAAGACCCGACATACGCGGTGAACAGACCGAGTTGGCGCCCGCTTCTGGCCGCGGAGCACCAGGCGTCCATCGACGACCAGCCCGGCGTGGAACAGGGAGTGGCGCCGGCACTGGTGGGGCGTCCGCAACTTCCAGGCCGTCCTCGCCGAGCGCGGCTTCGTCCCCCTCGCGCAGCGGGCCCCGTGGTTGGCGCCGGCGTCGAGGACGCCGAAGCCGGAATCGTCGCGCGGGTCCTCCTCGCGTTCGGCGATGACGACGTCGACTGGATCGCGCCAGACGCTGCCCCTCGCCGTCAAGAAGGAGCCGAGCTGGTCGGCGCTGCCACCACGCTGGACTAGGCCCACCGTTTTGGCCCACGCCGGCACCAGCACGAAAAAGGTGAAGACGGAGGACGGCGAGGGCTCGTCGGCCGCTCCTGCGCGCCAGATGACAGAGGAGGAGGCCGAGGCGCTGTTCCAGGCGCAGATGGCCGAGGCGACGCGCCTCTCCTTCAACACCGTCCAGCCGGGGACCGTGGAGTACGCGGAGGCCTTCTCCGCGCGTGAAGCCGGCATCGTCGTCTTCTCGGACGACGAAGTCGAGCCCCCTGGGACCGGACCAGACGCCGGTGAGGTCAAGGAGGAGCCGACCGACGACTGGGACGAGTTCTACCGCCACTTCGGCTAGATTAGGTTATTAGGTTAGGTTTTAGGTTTTCTAATTCTTGTAGTCATGGTGCGAATCACACCATTATCTAAAAAAATGTTGCGAATCACACTGCGTTCGAAAAAAATGGCGCGGCGCGTCGTGTGTATGACGGACGGGCCATCTCTGTCAGGGCCATCCCCGAGTCGATGTCCGGCACCCCCAGGAGGGCCTCCAAGTATAGAGGCCCGATTGGGGGTGCCGGACATAAAACCGCTCGGGGCGAGGCTTTGGGGGGTGCCGCTGGTGAGCGTTTTTCGTCTCCGCCCCCCCAAAGGGCCTTTAGGGGGTCATTTAGAGGCCCCCGGTGGAGATGCTCTAATCCTTTGTTTTTAACGATACGACGAGTTTAAATACCTTCTGAAACATTCGGGACAAAGATCTTTGTGTTCTCTGTGTAGGCCACCTCTTTATTTGGGGGGGGGGGGGGGAGAGGAGGTCCACTTCAACATTGCTAAGCTTTCCTCTCCTACTGGTTAAGCCTTGGTTCTTCACTGGGAGAAATTTGTTGCGGCACTACATCATACGATCCACTTAGGGTTCCCAACGGCAACCAGCAATAAAAAGTGGATTGTTTTGCTGGATTTTCATTCCTTCTAGCTGAAGCCGGTGCATTTAGAAAGGATACAAGTAGCTCTCAAATTCCAGCTAGATGTTCGGTGCCTTCTATTCATCTATTCACTACTAGAAAACGGGGCTTAGGATCACCCCTTTAGTCCGAAATTAAAATCGGACCGGGACTAAAGGGGTGCAAGCCCTCAGGTTGAGTTTGGGAGGGACCTTTAGTCCCGGTTCGTGAATTTAGGAAGCAATCTTTTGAAGAAATGTTTACAAAAACTTGCATTGGCCTACGACAATCCATTGTCTGTGGCTGTAGTTAGAGCATCAAACTTCCCACTATACATTAATGAACTTGTTGAGTAACGCTGTTACTCATCCTTGCCTTGAACCCCTTTCTTAGACTTTGAGCCTACTGAAGATGATGGCGGACACGACATCTACAACCAGGACAACCTGGTCTACGACGAGCCAGATTTGATGGGCGGAGTTGAAGGCGTGGACTACCTCATCGCCTACGACAACGAAGAGGAGGAGTCCGACTAAGAGTAGGGCAGTGCCCTAGTGTAGATAGTGAGCCGAGCAACGTAGAATCCTACTAAATAAGTTGCTGAGCTCCATGGTCTTTAGTTTGTTGTTTCCACTCATTTGCAAACTCTTCAGTTTGCAACTTGAACTTAGTAGAGCTGATCCTCGTTGGACCGAGGAGGATCTTACTGAATTTGTACATCTTTGGCTTGTAATAATAAGTGGTTGACTGTTGGACCCGTGCAATGTTTCTGTTTTACCACTCTGATGGTGTGATATTTGCGGAACGGTGTTTCATGAATTTTACATCGATGCCCTGCGTGCTGCAATCATGCGGTAGCATGGCGGGTCATCACAATTGTGTAGGTGTCATCAACATGATCTTCATGTAGTTGTATATATGCATCAACTTGATCCAGCTCCGTATAATAATTTATACGTGTTTTTGGCGCATCGAGGTGGTACCATCCGAAACCCCTACCGCTTTCTAAAACCCTAAAACCCTGAAAATTTGTCGATTTTTTTTAAAAAAAAGCAAAACCCTAGTCCCGGTTCATATTACGAACCGGGACTAAAGGGTACGACCCCGCGCGCTCTGCCGTGGCCACGTGCGAGGCTCTCATTGGGGGGGGGGGGGGGGGGGGGGGGGGCTGGTCCCGGTTTGAACTGAGCCGAGACAAGGGGGGGGGGGGGGGGGGGCTCTAGTCCCGGTTGCCTAACCGAGACCAGAAGCACTCTGGAACCGGGACTAGAGCCCCTTTTTTCCACTAGTGATTGCACCTTGTGGTGCTATATGTTTGGTTTAATAAGATGCCATTACATAGACTGTATTTGATAGAATGTCGTTTCAAATATGTATTGACATCTTCTCTTAGAAACACCGTGTTTAATGTCTCCTTCACTAAGTACATAGTGTCACGATGAACCACTATATTTTCGGAGAAATAAGCACATGTGAAAAATAGGTTGGCTTTATTGTTCAAGCCCTTATTTTGGTGATGAATTTTCCTTAGACTGGAAGAGGTGCCCAGAAGTCAGAACTATGACATATGTGTAGCATATATTTAAAGAGGCTTGCACTGTTTTGGTCTTTTAGGAGATGTCGTTATAATGAGCATTTCATGAGATCTGTAGTTTTTTTTTTTGCGAAAAATGAGATGTCTACCTGGGTTTTCTTTCCGATCCAACTTTCAATATTTGTTTAGCGGGTCTCTAATGATCAGTCGACTGGGAAATAAGACTTTTCCCAGTCGACGAACATCTCAGCCCACGTTCGGATCGCTCCTTCCCGTCTGACCGTTGTTGGGCCGTTTTTTTGGGGCTGTTTTCCTTGTCTCGTCTTTGTTTTGTTGGGCTGTTGGGCGCAGGCCGCGACGGCGAGCTCGAGGAGGCAGACCAGGGTGCCGGGGGCATGGGGAGGAGTGGTGGCGCAGCGTCCTCTCCTCGATGTCGTTGCCGCCGGAGGCGCAGAAGAAAGCGTGGCGGCGGAGCCCCTCCGCCTCGATGCCGTCCTCCCCGCGGCGTCATCTCCTTGATGCCGTCCTCCTCGAGCCCCTCCGGCTCCTGCCTGCTGCTTGCTCGATGGAGGCCTCCGTTGCAGAAGCGAACTGCGGGCGAGCAGCGGCGCAGGAACAGAGGCGGAGCGGCAGACGCGCTGAACGGTGGAGGGCTGGAGGCGCGAACGAAGCGAGCGGAGGTGGCCGTGCAGCTTGCGGCGTGTGTGTGCTCTGGAAGAAGATAAGGCAGATGGGATCGAGCCTAGCATGTGCGTGCTCGGGTCCTCGGGAAGAAGATAAGGCACACAGTTGTGTGGTGTGTGCTGCGTGTGGTCTGTGGTGTGTGTTCCGTGCGTGAGAGTGGATTAGGTGAGAGGGTGTGAGGTAATGACATGTGGGGTTCACATGGTTTAGTTGGGTATGCGGGTTTGCGGGTCCGGGTATGACACCCCATACCCGCCTCCGTTAGACCCGCCGGGTCTGAATATTTACTGTTAAGCAGACCCGTGGGTGTAGATTTCCACCAAACCCTCCCCATTTAGGGCGGGTACCCGTCGGGTTAGCGGGTAACGGGTACCCATTGCCATCCGTACTCCTCGCCCACCTCGACTCCCAGAAGCAGCTTCTGGCTGCCTGCCATGAGTCCTGGGCGCTCGTGCTTGCCCACTTCGCCTCGCTCGACAAGGACGTCGCCGCCCGGTGGATATGCCGCCGCAAGGACGTCGCCGCCCGCTCCGCGTCCGTGGATGAGGTCGCGGCCGCCGCCGATGCGTCCACCTCCGAGTCCCTCGCGGCGCTCCACGCGCGCGAGGCCTCCGTCCCCGCGTGCCTCGCCGAGGCCGACTCCGCCGCGCCGCCCCCGCCGAAATCCACGGCGCGCTCCGGTGGATATGCCGCCGCATGGACGGCCCCGCGCTCTGGCGCTTCATATATTCTCGATTGCGACCCTAGTTGCTACCACCCCCCCCCCCCCCCCCCCCATATATTGAAACAGAGATATCGGCTGCGTGCCGAGTTGCAACTGGATCATGGAACACAAAAACATCAAAAATGTTATAAAACTACAAATCAAAAATAGAGAAATATATTTTTGAAATTGAAAATGTCAGTTTCGTGTCAAGTTGCAACAGAAATTAAAAAAAAAATGAATTGCAACCGTGAGTGCAACTGACTCCGCCTAGAGTCGGTGGGGATCAAATTGGGGAAAAGTCAGTTACGTTTCAGGTTGCAACATAAATGAAAAAAATGAATTGCAACCGTAAGTGCAGCTGACTCCACCTAGAGTCGAGTGGGGATCAAATTGGGAAAAAAAGTCAGTTACGTGTCAGGTTGCGTGTCAGGTTGCAACAGAAAAATTAAAAAAATCTCAATATATTGAAACAGAGATATCGGTTGCGTGCCGAGTTGCAATTGGATCGTGGAACACAAAAACATCAAAAATGCTATAAACCTACAAATAAAAAAATAGAGAAAGTATATTTTTGAAATTGAAAATGTCAGTTTTGTGTCAAGTTGCAACAGAAATTTTAAAAAAATGAATTGCAACTGTGAGTGCAACTGACTCCGCCTAGAGTCGGTGGGGATCAAATTGGGGAAAAAGTCAGTTACGTGTCAGGTTGCAACATAAATGAAAAAAAATGAATTGCAACCGTAAGTGCAACAGACTCCACCTAGAGTCGAGTGGGGATCAAATTGGGAAAAAGTCAGTTGCGTGTCGGGTTGCAACAGAAAAATTTAAAAATCTCGATTGCGACCCTAATTGCAACCCCCCCCCCCCCCCCCCCCCCATATATTGAAACAGAGATATCGGTTGCGCCGAGTTGCAACTTGATACACACACCCCCCGATCGTGGAACACAAAAACAACAAATGTTATAAAAACTACAAATCAAAAATAGAGAAAGTATATTTTTGCAATTGAAAATGTCAGTTTCGTGTCAAGTTGCAAAAGAATTTTTTAAGAAAAATGAATTGCAACCGTGAGTGCAACTGACTCCGCCTAGAGTCGGTGGGGATCAAATTAGGAAAAAAGTCAGTTACGTGTAAGGTTGCAACATAAATAAAAAAATGAATTGCAACCGTAAGTGCAACTGACTCCACCTAGAGTAGAGTGGGGATCAAATTGGGAAAAAGTCAGTTACGTGTCGGGTTGCAACAGAAAAATTAAAAAATCTCGATTGCGACCCTAATTGCAACTACCACCCCCATATATTGAAACAGAGATATCGGTTGCGTGCCGAGTTGCAACTGGATACACACACCCCCGATCGTGGAACACAAAAACAACAAATGTTATAAAAGCTACATTTTTTTTTGAAAATGTCAGTTTCGTGTCAAATTGCAACAGAAATTTTAAAAATGAATTGCAACCGTGAGTGCAACTGACTCCATCTAGAGTCGGTTGGGATCAAATTGGGGAAAAGTCAGTTGCGTGTCGGGTTGCAACTGGATACACACCCCCCCCCCCCCCCCCCCCCCCACATCGTGGAACACAAAAACACATGCTGTAACATGGAAACCCCTCCCCTCGATCAACCCCCGTTATAACCGTAAGTGCAAATGACTCCACCTAGAACGAACGAATGATTTCTCAATTGCAAGCCCTAATTCCGACTACCACCCCTATTGTTGAACGCTGATATCGGTTGCGTGCCGAGTTGCAACTGAATACACCCCCCCCCCCCCCCCCCTCAATTGCAAAAAATGGACAACTTACATGCTGAGTCACTCTACAAAAATGAGCTACGCGTGAAGTTGCGTATAAGCGTGGGCGCGCTCACATGCACAAAACGTTATAACCAAAAAAATCATGAAAATTTTAAAAAAATGCTCAAAACAACAATGAAAAAAAAAACTAGAAAAATAACTCGATCGGACAGAAAAATAACACATCTAGCCAACCCCTCCACAAAGAAAAAAAGAAAACCACACAATTAAAATGTTTCCCTGGATCTAAAAGGAAAAAGGACAAACAGCGGCAAAAAAAAAACAGCGCTCAAAATGACCCGGACATGCCCAGCGCGCGCGCAAGGAAAAAAAGGCCGAAAAAAATATTTCCCGCAGCACAGACGGCCCATGAACGCGCGAGACAACACAAACGGGCCGAAACAAAAGCAGCGAAGCAGTTCGCACGGATCTCCGCGCGCGGGAGGATCGGACGGAGCGCAAGTTAGCTGTGCTGTAAGCAATTTCCCAGCTAGCTGAGAAATAGGAATTCCCATTTGTTTAACACAATGTGATGTCAAGATTATCCATTTCTCTTTGATAAATCCGGTTTGCATTGGCTTAAGATATACGATACTGATACTGTTTATAGACGACCACAATGCATCATATGAAATGTTCAATTAAGGGATTGATTTATTGACGGTCTAACTGCGAGGTATTAAACAAGAATGGAGCTCCAGATAAAAAAAAAAACCAAGAATGGAGCTAAGATTACGCTAAGATTAGGGCATCTCCACTCGTTGAAGCCCCCCATTAGGCGTTAGCCGGACCAAAAGTGAGAAAAAATGCTTCCGCCGACGCTATTTGGAGTTGTGGGGAGGTCATATTCCCAGCCATACCCCCACCTCAAGTAAAAGTCACCTCACAAACATCTACGTGTGTCAGAAAAAAGGACACGTGGGAGGGCATGATTCGGCATTGCTTCATCCGGCCCCCAATTAACAGCCCCAGCACATCGGGTTAGGCCTGGGTTTGCCGGAGCTATTTTGAGATCTTGGGAGCACGGCTGGGCGGATTTTGACCCTTCTTCTCCATCCCGGAGCCGAAAAAGGTGCCATTTTGCACAGTATAATAATTTGGTACTGCCATTTTACCTGTTAGTCCTGCTCGCATGATAGATACGTTTGCAGCTGACCGGTGCAAAGATTTAGGTTGTATTGTTTCTCGTGTGATTGAAGGTGTGTCGTGGGTTCAGCTTTATTTTCAGATGTGCGGAAAATGTTGTCTTGATGTTGCTTCTTTATTACTTCTCATGGTAAAACTGATTATTCTTTCTTGCTAGAGCAAGAACATCAGTTTTCTTTATTATTTATGGGTGAAACTCTCATTCAACGGAAATGACTTTAAACCGTGTTCACCTAAGACTAATTTTCCAGTTAGAGGAAACTAAAATTTCATGCCTCCCTACGCTGTCGATCCACCTTTTGTACCGGCGAGTACTGTAGAAAATATTGAAATCCTAATATTTGTTGTTGTATTGATTGAACCCTCGTGGGGGTTTATAAGGAGTTACAAAAGGGTAGAGAATTGGAGTACAAGGCCAGTCATACTAGGTTTAAATCGAGTCTATCTCTAACTCTAGAATAGTCCAAACTATATGTATTATAGGTCTAACATTCCCACTCAGTCGTAACGGGAGTGAAACGAACGTTTGCGACTGGTTTTAAAGTCTTGCGCTTTCGTCGTCTTCTCATCTCCGTCATCATCAACTGCATCTCTGATGGTCTCTCCTCTCTTCTCTCCCGCAGTCACAGCGGGAGTGTCGTGGACGCAAGTGACGACGTGGAAGGTGTTGACTGGAGTTATTGCCGATGTGTTGCTGTAGACGTTGTTCTGGATGTCGATGTCGAGATAGCCGGTATTGATGTACCCATGGTTGATATTGTCGTGGTTGATGGAGCCGTTGCGTCGGAGACGCAAAAAAATTTGCGCGGTTTTGGTCGTAGTGTCTTAGTTTTCTGCGACGGCGGCAGGAACTGCAGCGGCATGCATCTTGATCATATATAATGCAGCGGCGGCATAGATATGCGGCGGCGGCGGGTTTTTTTCTGTGCAGCGGCGGCATGTTTTTGGGTCATTATCCGGTGGCGACAAGGGATCTGCGGCGGCGACGGGTTTTTTATCAGACGGGCGAGGCGATCGTGTGATCGCCCTAGCAGAGCGCCGACATGTTTTTTTCGTCATTGTGCAGCGGCGGCGGCAATGATATGCAGGGGCGGTAGGTTTTTGTGACGACGGCGACAAAAATTCACATGGATATAGACCTTGGGCGATGTAGAACTCGACGAAGATCTTGTAGTCGTACAGTTTGACGTAGATGTTCGGCTTGGTGTAGTTCCCAGCTCGATGAAGTGCCGATTCGTATGGCTGGACGAGCCGACGCTTGATGTAGTCGTAGATGTAGCTCGAGGATGTCGGTGTAGACGGTGGGTAGTTTTGCGGACTTCCCGTGATCCACGCCGGATACTTGTAGTCGCGGAAGAATCAATCTGGTGGCGTAGCTGTCAGCGTCCCTAGCGAAGCCCACATGCAGTCCAGGCCCAAGCGGTTGGTCCAGCCCAACCGCCGCCACTTCGGGCCCGAGTGGACCAGGTGAAGCACGACGACAACTGTGATATAAGCGACCACCTCACCTACTACAGAGGCATCCTTGGGATCATTGCCATGACGGCGTGGGCAGAGCTGCGTCTCTGAGTTACTTTCCTGTAGTTCATCTTGTTTTCGTCCTACCGAATCCCTCTGTAACAAATATCGCTGATTTCCCTGGATAATATACACACCGCATCATCGAGACTCTAACATCGTGGTATCAGAGCCAAGACCACCAGAAAAATTCCAGAAACCCGCCGCTACGCAACAGATCGGCGACACCTCCTCAGCACCATGGATCCGGCACTCAAGGAATACCTCGACGCCATGCGCAAGGAGGCGGCCGAGCTCAAGTTATCGGTCGATTCGAACGGCCGCGCGGTGATGGCGAAGCAGGAGGCCATGGCGCAACAAATCGAGGCGCAATCGTCTCAATTGACGGATCTCTGCGTGTGGAAGCCCGATCTCGAAGCCCGTTTCACCAAACTCCAAGCGACGGTGGCTGAGATCCAGTGCGCGCAGCCAGCGATCGCGCCGGCGAGTGGATCAATGGCCGCCCACCTCGCCACGAGGCCCCAACCACATCAAGGGGCGATCCACGGGCCAGATGGCCACGGCGTCGTCAACATCCCCGGGGATCCTCCGGCGGCGACCCTCGCGTCGTCGTTGGCATCCCCGGTCACGGGTATGATCTCCCTCCAACATCCCATGGCACAATTTTCCGATCCGCAAGGCATGTCGAGTCAAATTATTGCAGGAATGGGTCCTCAGGCTCCCAATTTTCCCTTTCCACCTTTCACAGGCGATAATCCTAATCTGTGGATTACGCTCGCTGAGCAATACTTCAGTATGTTCTCCATTCACGAGTCGTTCTGGGTGTCCATGGCCATTTTGCATTTTTCAGGCGCAGCTGGCATTTGGCTTCAGTCTGTTAGGGAAAAAATCGCTACACTTGAGTGGATCTCGTTCACTTCTCTATTGTGTACCCGTTTTGGTCGTGATAGACACCAACTCCTCATTAGACAGTTCTATACTATTAAACAGACTTCCACAGTAGCTGATTATATTGGGCGTTTCGATATTCTTATCAATCATTTGGTTTCATACTCGGATGCTACTCACCCATATTACTTTCTCACTCATTTTGTCGAGGGTTTGCGGGCGGACATCCGATCTGTCGTCATGGTTCAGCGGCCGACAGATTTGGATACTGCGTGTTCACTCGCACTGCTGCAGGAGGAAGTGACAGAAGGGGAGTGTGTGTCTCCTCCTCGCAGAAGTGAACACAGATTTCTGAGGTTCCCTGCAAGATCAAACCAGCTGCAACCGCTGTCTGTTCGTCCAACACCAGCAAGCAGAGCATCAGACAGCAGAGGCATGGACAGTGCCAGAAATCGCGGCAACGACAAGCTCAACCTCTTACGAGATTACAGAAGAGCCAAGGGGTTATGTTTCACTTGCGGTGAAAAATGGACAAAGGAACACGTCTGTCCCCAAACAGTTCAGTTACATATTGTTGAGGAACTGCTGGAATTGTTTTCCCAAGAGGAAGTGACGGGCGGCGACAGTCCAAACTCAAGCTCCGAAGACACTGAAACAGCCTGTTCTATTTCGGTTCATGCATTGTCAGGTCCCACAGAGACCGCGTCTGGTGTCATTCAGCTGCAAGCATTCATCGCCAAGCATGAGGTCTTGATTTTGATCGATTCAGGTAGCTCAGCATCATTCATTAACAGCCAGTTAGCCAGTCAATTGCCAGGTAGCAAGCCTCTTCCCAAACCATGCAGAGTTAACGTGGCTGATGGTTCACAACATAGATGCAATGAATACATTCCTCACTGTCAATGGTCAGCACAGGGGCATCAGTTTCAGACAGATCTCAAGATCTTGCCATTAGGCGCATTTGATGTGATCCTAGGTATGGATTGGTTGGAACAACATAATCCCAATATTGATTGGCTGGCTAAATCAATGGCAATTGAATCACCACAAGGGCAGATCAAATTACAAGGACATACAACTGGACCAGTCCAGTGTGCTGCTATTTCAGCCAGTGAACTAGCTACAGTGTGCCGACAAGGCTCTGTAGCACATCTAGTGCATATATATGCTTTGGGCGAGTCTGTACACACTGAAGAAGTAACACCTGACGAAGTACAACAAATGCTGGCCAAATTCGAGGATATATTTGCAGAGCCTACCACATTGCCTCCACGCCGCGAATGTGATCATCGTATTCCCTTGATCCCAGGAGCGCAACCTGTCAATGCCCGAGCCTACAGGCACAAACCTGAACTCAAATCTGAAATCGACAGACAAGTTGCATAACTGCTGGCTTCAGGTGTAATTCAGCGCAGCACAAGCAATTTCTCGTCGCCAGCTATCCTCGTGAAGAAGAAAGATGGTACATGGAGACTTTGTATCGATTATCGTGCCCTCAATTCCATGACAGTGATCAGCAAGTACCCCGTGCCGGTGATTGACGAGTTACTGGATGAACTGTCAGGCGCAAGCTGGTTCTCTAAGCTGGATCTACGCGCAGGTTGTCACCAGATCAGGTTAGCCTCCGGGGAGGAGTACAAAACAGCTTTCCAGACACATGCAGGGCATTGAGAGTACACCGTGATGCCATTTGGGCTGGCAGGTGCACCGGCAACGTTCTTGGGAGCTATGAACGCAACGCTTCAACCGCTGCTGCGGAAGTGTGTCGTCGTCTTGTTCGACGACATACTAGTGTACAGTCGCAGTTTTCCCGAGCACCTACTCCACCTGGAACAAGTGCTACAACTGCTACGACGCGACAGTTGGCAGATCAAGCGATCAAAATGCTCTTTCGGTCAGCAGAGAATTGCCTATCTGGGCATGTCATTGACAGCAATGGAGTTTCCTCAGACCCAGCAAAAGTCAGCAAAGTGGAGCAGTGGCCCACACCAATGAACATCAAAGAACTGCGCAGTTTTCTGGGTTTCATTGGCTATTATCGCAAATTCTGTGAACATTTCGGGATAATTGCCAGACCATTGTTCAATTTACTGAAAAAGATGGTACCATTCGTCTGGACAGACGAAACTGAGACTGCATTTCAGATACTGAAACAAAAACTCGTCCAAGCCCCAATACTGAAATTGCCAGACTTCACGAAGACGTTCGTTATCGACACAGATGCACGTGACACCGGATTCGGGGCTGTTCTGCAACAGGATGGTCACCCCACCGCTTACATGAGCAAATCATTGGGCCCGCGAAACAGGGGTTTATCAACATACGGGAAGGAGTGCCTTGCTATCCTAATGGCGATCGAGCAATGGCGACCCTATTTGCAGCATCAAGAGTTCATGATACGAACTGACCAGAAGAGCTTAGTCCACCTGGAGGAGCAGCGTCTCACCACGGTTTGGCAGCAGAAAGCTTTTACCAAGTTACTAGGGCTCAGATATAAAATATGTTACCGCAAAGGCCTGGAGAATCATGCAGCGGACGCTCTCTCGAGGCGACCGCACAGCGATAGCATTACACTGCATACGATCACAGAATGTCAACCAGCGTGGCTAGATGAGGTCAAAGCAAGCTATGCATCTAATGAACAAGCGAGCAAATGGATTCAGAAGCTGCAGCAAGCGCCAGACGCCAAAGGACGCTTCTCATGGCACGACAACATTCTGTACTTCAGACAGCGCATCTGGCTGGGAGGTTCTCCCGAGTTGCAACAGAAGATACTTGCTGCTTTCCACTCCAGCGCCATTGGGGGACACTCCGGGTTCCCAGCGACATATGCACGCATTCGCCATTTGTTCGCCTGGCCAAAAATGAAGTCCCAAACCAGAGAATTTGTTCAGACATGCCTCACATGCCAGCAAGCGAAGCCCGAACGCATAAAATACCCAGGTTTGCTGGAGCCATTACCCACACCGGAGGCAGCATGGCAGATGGCGACAATGGATTTCGTCGAAGGACTCCCGACTTCTGGCAACGCAAACTGCATTATGGTGGTGGAGGATAAGTTCACACGGTATGCTCATTTCATTCCACTGCACCACCCATTCACAGCGGCGAAGGTGGCGCAGGCGTACGTGGACAATGTGTTCAAACTCCACAGCCTACCGCAGGTGATGGTATCCGACAGGGATCCAATCTTTACAAGCAAATTCTGGAAGGAACTGTTAGAGCAATTGGGCAACGAGCTGAGGATGAGTTCAGCGTATCATCCACAGACAGACGGGCAGTCAGAACGCGTCAATCAGTGCCTAGAGATCTATCTCCGTTGTTTCACACACGCCTGTCCAAAGAAATGGGGCCAATTCCTATCCCTTGCAGAGTTCTGGTATAACACCAGTCACCATTCAGCCATCAAGATGTCGCTGTTTGTCGCTCTGTATGGTCACGAGCCGCGTCACTGGGGAATTGACGATCGCCACACATGCTCCGCACCACTACTGGAGGATTGGCTCGCAGAGCGCAAGCAGATGCAACAACTGCTGAAACAAAACCTGAATCGCGCTCGTCAATTAATGAAGAACCAAGCTGACAAGAAGCGCACAGAACGAACATTTCAATTGGGCGAGGAGGTTTTCATCAAGCTCCAGCCTTATGTTCAAGTTTCAGTGCAAAGAAGGTCGAATGCTAAGTTGGCTTTCCGCTATTTCGGACCTTTTCCAATCACCAAATGCATCAATGCAGTAGCATATCAAGTGGGACTTCCTCCAGACTCCAAAATTCACCCGGTTTTCCATTCTCCCAGCTTCGCAAAGTCCTCAAAACAGGTACCTCCGCTTCTACTTCACTTCCTGTCATTACTGACACCGTGCCTGTACCTGTCAAGTTCTGCGACACACGCTGGCGTCAAACACCATCAGGTCGTCGCGAACAAGTCCAAGTCCAATGGTCTACAGATGCTGCGCAAGACATGACCTGGGAAGATAAGCTGGAGCTGCAGCAGAAATTCCCGGAAACATTGGCTTGGGGACAAGCCAATTCTCAAGGAGGAGGGGATGTCAGCGTCCCTAGCGAAGCCCACAGGCAGTCCAGGCCCAAGCGGTTGGTCCAGCCCAACCGCCGCCACTTCGGGCCCGAGTGGACCAGGTGAAGCACGACGACAACTGTGATATAAGCGACCACCTCACCTACTACAGAGGCATCCTTGGGATCATTGCCATGACGGCGTGGGCAGAGCTGCGTCTCTGAGTTAATTTCCTGTAGTTCATCTTGTTTTCGTCCTACCGAATCCCTCTGTAACAAATATCGCTGATTTCCTTGGATAATATACACACCGCATCGAGACTCTAACAGTAGCGTGGGTGTACTCGATGGATGCAGCCTACGCATACCTTCTCTCCAAAGCTGCAGAAAGACCCACATGCATGCATGCAGATGGAGGGCACACGGTGATGCTGGATGCGTGTGGTGCTGATGCCGGCGGAGATGGGCAGCCCTAAGCGTAGGTCGTCCTACAAAAGGGCGCGTTCGGTCCCTTGCAACCCGTTCGATTCTGGCATCGTACGTTCGAAAATCTTTTGGAAGACCGGTCGCTTTTTATTGTTGCATGCACAGACATGTCAGATTGGCTTTTAATTCTTGTGGATGGTGCATGCAGCGTGGAGCCCACCTTGCGCTCCCGCTGTTGGCTTGTTTGCATGCGGAGAAAGCTGTCTCCTCACGCTGTTGCCGTGTCATGTGCATGCTGCGTCTCCTTTAATGCTGTCTATAGTACCATATTACATGGCACCACTAATTTTTGTAAAATAAAAAGCCTGCATTATTATTGCAGCAATAAGTTTTAAACAACAATACTCAAGACTATCGAAACAATACTCTCGTAACAAACAATTGTAATATTTCGAAAACAAATAAAAATATAGAAAATGGTTAAATAACAATTTTTTGACGCACATTGCTTTGCAACAAAAATAAAGAACAATTTAAACAATAAATAGAAACGATTACAACAAAAAATTATGTTTCTACCAATTTAAAATGTGGTTAAGCAACAAAGTTTTGGCACATATTTATTTGCAACAATAACCACCAACTATTTCAACAAATAACACAAACTATGGCCACAAAAAATATAACATTTGGAAAATCACATTTAAACAATATCGAAAAATGGGGGAGCACGCAACTTTGCAAATATATTTTATTCATATTCTTTTACAATAAAAATCATCACCAATTTTAACAAAAATCACATACTATTCCAACAAAAATCATTTTCCACAACAAGTAAAAAGTGGGTGCATAACAAACTTTTTCCTATAGTTTTATTTGCAACAAAAGTTACCATCTATAAACAATAATTACAAATGGTTAAAACAAAACATACACGTGTTCACAACATTTAGGTAAACAACATGAAAAAAATCCAAGAAACACACAAACTTTTGGCACCGTTCTGAAAAACTGACGGATCCAGTGAACATACTAGCCGGCAGCTAGCCGTGTATGCATGCCCGGAGCAAGCAGCCAGTAGCGCACAAGACGCCTAGCTAGCTACATCCATGCAAAAAATAGACTAGCTAGCTACGAAGCCTAAGGTATACCTAGCTACTGGCTGCTAATCACCTGGGCGTACCTACGGCAGCGACCTACCTCCGCGAGTCAAGGTACCTACGGCTACGGCTGGGCGGCTGATTTGCGCGCGTTAGGTCGGCCTACAGGTAGCGTTTTCCGGCGGAGATTCCATCTGCTCCAGGTCGCGCCGCCGCCGTAGCCACTAATTTTGCACCGGTTTCATCGGGACAAGGGTTATTGAGATTTAGGATTTTATTTATGACTAATCGAATTTAAACTACGTAGGATTTAATGGCATTGGTGTCAGATTTGGCTTTCCTCTACAATGTTGCAATCCCAAATTCACATGCATGTGAACCTCACTGCTGGCATCGGGACAATGTGGCCCGATCTGGGTAGGCAGGGGCCCGGCTGCCCGGCGGCGGTGTTCGATGGCGGTGCGGCTACCTCTCAGCGGCGGAGGTCCTGGCGTGCGGTGTGGTGGCGGCCAGCAGCAGGGCGGCGGCCGGAGCGGGTGCTCCATGGCGGAAGGTTGCTCGGGTCCGATCTGGGCCCAGAAGGGCCCGATCTGGACCTGGCAGGCCCCAGCTCGCGTCGCGTTGCAGCTCTGTCCCGGGCGGCGAGGTTCATGCGCGGCGACCGTCGGAGGAAGGTCTCCTCGCGGCTGGGTTGCTCGCGCCCGCGGCGGGCCGGATCTGGGCCAGGTGGGCCCAGATCTGCCGGCGGCAGCGTGACTCGCCCTGCTGCTCGCTGTGGTGGCGCGACCGCGCCCCCTTGGCCTGTTGTGGAGGTTCCATGGCATGGCCGGTGCCGTGTTGCGGGCTGGATTTGGGTCAGGTGGGCCCAGGTCTGCCGGCGGCTGCGTGGCTGTGATCACCCCGGGTCGGGACTGTCCATTCCCACGCTGCTGCTCTTTGGCCTTGTCGGGAGCGCAGTGGCGGTGCTGGTCGGCCGATGGCGACGCTCTGAGCCTCCTGGGGTGTTTCCCGGGTTGGGTTAGGTTGGTCGGAGTGTGGTGGCGCCTCCCTTTGGCGGCAGGGCCGTGTCTAGCTGGGTTTTAGGCGGGTCGGTCTGAATCCTCGGTGGCGCGACCTTATATACATTGATGACGGAGAGCAGCTCGGATTGGGGGCAACAACGCCAACGGTGTGCCTTCTACAGCGCGACGGCGAGAGCTTCACGGGCCTCTCGAGGTCGAGAGGCTCGGCCGGGCTCGCGGGCCTGGTGTGCTCCGGCTGTTGCGTCCGGTCGGTTACCATCTCTGACGGTGGAGGTTGGTCCCTCCTACACGTCGGCGGTGCTGTGGGCCCTAGTCCCGGCTCTTCTTTTTCGGTGTGCAGGCTGCTCCTCTCTGTGCCTGGTGAGACATCAGGAGCGGCTTCGCGATCGTGTGGCGTGGGGTGGTGGGTGGTTTGGTGGAATGCTCTGGAGCGTCTGGGGTGACGGGGGATCGGGAGAAATCCTAGTCGGCGTGTTCGACTCCGGCGCGGTGGCACCTGTGGGTGTCGTCAGTCCTTCCTGAGGGGCGTCCGGTGTTCCCCTTCCTCTCCCCGTCGCGTACCAGGGGAAACCCTTGGCAACATCGTCGTCATCGTCGCATCCCTTCCTGAAGTTGTTGATTGGTACCGACGCTCCGGAGCACTAGGACTTGGTGGCAGGCCTTCGGTGGACGCAGCGGTTGTGGAGCTTGCTTTCTGTTGTCTTTCCGCCGTTATCGGCATTTTTCTTTTTCTTTCTCTTTTTCTTTTTCTCTTTGCTTTTCTTTTGAGCGTTGTGCTGTCTGGCCCAGCAACGGTCTCAAATGGTGTGGCTTTATTTATAAAGCGGGGCGAAACCCTGTTTCGAGGAGGAGGTGAGCCGGCTCCCTCTTTTGGAAGTTGGCTACTCTATTTGACAACCTCCACAATGTAAAAAAGTGATGCCAAAAGCTAAATACACAATTTGGCTACTCTATTTGGCACATATTGTGGATGCCCTTATAAGTACCAGTCAGTGACGTATAAAACGGCTGCATGCAAGTCAACAACACAGTGGCATTGTCAATACATGTGACTTCACTGTTGACAATCTACGCGAACCGATATTTGTCGAGTGTAAAAATATTCTACACGTGCTATTGACAATTCTTAAGTACGTGTCCTGTATCTCGATCTGGTGCGTTTTAGTTGCGCATGGCTAATTCTCATTGCACCGAGAGTTAGCTTAATTATCATTTAGTTGATGTCATAACCACATTTTTGTACTATATCTTTTTGATGTGTGAATATTTTTTTACTACTCACTCCGTCCATTAAATAAATGTCTCAACTTTATCTAAATTAGTAAGTATGTATCTACACACTAAAATATATCTAGATATATGCAAGTTTAGAGAAAGTTGAGACATCTTTTTGTGGATAGAGTGAGTACATATGGATTGTTTTTTCTCACTTGCAACTAACAAGACATCATCACTCTAGCTGTTGTCACCTCTAATCCCCTTGCCACCGGAGCGCTGATGGGCGAATCCCGAGCGAGGGATGATGCCGTAGAGGGGCCTTCCTCCATCACGCCTCAATGGCGCGGCCAGTCGTGGCGGAGTTTCGTGCGGGTGTCCTCACTTCCTCACGTGCTTCAGTCCTCACCATGACGGTACGATGATCTGGGGGCGGTGGCTCGTGCCGACGGCACCACACGGGGCTCCTTTAGTCGTCGTTATCGTACCTCATTGCACCGCTTTAACGACGGCCACTAGTGCTCCGCCAGGTCGCGATGGGGCGCGGTGGCAGCCCCCGTTCCTGCTCGTGGAGGTCATGGCAGACTATGTAGGTGTGTTGCAGTATGCGTCTGTTTCAAACCGGATCCGTGCCCATCTGACCAGTCGGTTTCTGCCGACAGTGAGAAAGGGGAGTCACGACTGGGAGTGAAAATTGAATGACTCTGTTCATGGGTGGACGATGGCAGGATATATGTGTCGTTCCCTCACGCTACTATGCGGAAACCCTTGGATCTCTGTATCCGGATCGGACGATGGCGGCCTGCTACGTAGTTCTCCCGAGGGCATCATTTTTTAGTTGTCGTTCATGTTTATTACTCCCTCCGTCCAATAAAGGGTGTCTCAACTTGATCAAAAATTGGATGTATCTAGACATGATTTAGTGTATAGATACATTCAAATTTGATAAAAAGTGTGATATCTTTTGTTGGACAGAGGGAGTAGATGATTTAGGGAATTCTCAAAACTTCTATGTATTCATGTTTAATTATGCAAGGTGAAAGCCTATTTGTTTTGTATTTTATTGTTTTGGGATTGTCTAGACTCCAGAGAAATCACGTAAAACACCGTGGACGGTTTTTATGGAGGACGAAGACATCCAGCTTTGGAGACCCGCGAGAGGAGCCACAGGGGCCAAGATAGACCTCTCAACACGCCTCCCCAGGCCTAGAGTGTATAGGTTGGTCTTGGCTGCCACGTGGACAACACCGTCGCCATCTCTGTGATCGACATCATCCCTGTCACAATTTATGTAGATTGGAACTCGTAATAGTTGTCTGGTGTTGTTTGTGTGTTAGTATTCGACTTTGTGTTAATTTTTCTTGGTAAAGTTACATTTCTAGATTGTTTTGTACTCCCTTCGTTCTGAATTAATTGACTCAGATTTAGTACAATTTATACTAATTCCGAGTCAATTAATTCGGAACGGAGGGAGTATTTCATATGGCACCAAACATTATCATGCCTCGTCGTTGTTACTATTTCACCATATTTCTGAGACTATATAATGAATTAGCCACGATTTCCAAGTAGGGCTCTGAATATTTGGTCAAGACTATATGTAACTTCACCTGGGTGGGCTCATATATATTATTTTTTTGCGAGTCCTGGGTGGGCTCATATTGTTTTTCTAATGCGGTACGCCACCAATATTAGGGTTTTCCTACTAGTTTTACTACTTCCATGCATATTGTATACCTCTTTCAATTTCAATAATAAATAAATAACCGTGAACTTTTTCCATATCAGAAATTCCAACAAAAACATCTAGCTCTTTGCAGGAATGTCAATCAAAATATTTGCAGGAGTAGAACGAACGGTATCGTATGACTTACGTAGGGCCTCCAAAATCCCTTTCTTGATTTGTTCCACCGCCTTGTTAATCAGCGTCCCTTTTGCTGCCGACTTGATTGGATTGTAGATCCCGGGGATTCTTTTGGGTAGAACTGCATGTGGTTCTGTATGCCAGCCTCAGCTAGTCTGTGAGCCACCAACTTGAGTTTTAGAAGTTTCTTCCATATCCAGACCGTCCACTTGGTGGTAGGCATTTCTCTGGCAGAATCTGCTATACATAAGACACTTTTTATCCGATCTTTATACGACATCAAAGATCAAAACGTTCCTTTTTGCCCAATGTGCAGCATGCGGTCGGATCTTGCATCATAAAAGGATCGTACCAGGTAAGCGTTGTACATGAAGTAGTTTCGTTTCTCTGGGCTCAATCCCCAAGGAATCATCACCTCCTCCGTATGAGCCCATCACCTGAGAAGTCCTCAACAAGTTTGGATGAGCTTTTATTTTGAAGCCTCCTGCAGCGATCCTGTCTTCGGTGAGCTTTTTCCCCATTTCTTTTAACTTTCAAGAAAATCTCTTATTATTTTCCACTTGAATTATCTCCCACCGTTTCTTATTGATCTAATGTGTCTAAACTTTTGAGAAAAAAAATCTGAAATATAGGGTGTACTCCTTTCCATCACTCATCTGAATATTTTTTTAGAGATGCTATTATGTTTTCTTATCGCACATGCAAACTCCTCCTATTTCCAGTCAATTTGCTAAACATAATTCTTCCTAAAAACTAGTGTAATTACTCCATGGTTGTTCTTTAAATTTCCGTGTAAAACCTTAACCACCTTACATCAAAGAGCTAACCTTGTAGGTTATACTTTCGGAGTAATAATATCTCCATATCACTCATCACTATCTGAGTTACTAAAGGACCACCAGAGCCATCATAATTAACATATGTACCACTCACATTAGCATGTTGTTTACCCGTTGCCACATTAGCCTTTTGAGTTTCAAACTGGTGAGAAATAAAATTCCATTATTTTTTAAACATATTTAAAAAATGAATTTAAAAAATAGCACGCATTTTTGATCAATTTGGAAAATAGCATGCTGTCGTCACTGGCCGTGTCGAAAGTGTAGTTTCGGCAAGGCCAATACCAATACCGAAACCTTGCTTTCATGATGGGCGCTGCTGAAAGGAGAGCATGTACATTTTGTTTGCTTCTTAATTCTTTGATTAAAACAAAATTTGCTCAACTGTGTCTTGATTTGAAATAAAATATATGATTATCAATGAGTAGGTTTCATTCCTGTGATCGGTTTCGAGTTTGGTTAACTCTAACTTCTTAATTTTGGATCGCAATTCGCACAATTATTCGACAAATTTTGTCAAATTCGTCGCACTCGGTCGATCGTTTGAAATTTTCTTTCACGTGTACATGGAACTCACCCTTCTCCATAAATTTTATGTTCTAACTTTACTATTTCGACAAACATATTAATCTAGCAGAGGGAAGATCGTGGACACCTCCACCACGCCGAACAGAGAGCAGAGGTTGTCGATGAGATTTGAGCAAAGGACCATGCGACGGATTTAGAGAGAGCAGACCTGGTGAGGACGCATGGGAGACGGTAGGAGATGGGACCGAAGCGCCGGCTACCGGGGGAGGTCATATCCTCATAGATGAAAGGGTTAGTGGTAACTTCACAGCCCTGACACCTACTTATTTTTCTTTGGGAAAACGGGATTGTATTAATTATATAATAGAGTCGTTACAATCCCGATCGATACGGTTCTAAATAGCGTCAGGAGTCGAATCTATCCAATCCTCAGTTTTTTGATCTTACATACCAAGCTTAGCTAACTCATGACTAGCCTTATCACATAACCTAGGGATTTAAAAATAAATAAAACGCAATCTGATGACAGACGTAGTTTGAGATCGTGCACTAGGGGGGCGCGGTTGGTAGCTTGGAGGCCCCTTGGCTTGCATCGGGCTAGCAGAAAACAGCCCGTTTGGTTGCCCGTGCAAGGCCCACGTTCTTGCGGAACCGATTCTCAAAGCACCTCCAAGACATGCCCGGGAGGAACACCCGAATCGAGTGTTTCCAGCGGGCCTGGCCCATATTGTCGCCTCTTTTTGCACGTGCCCGTGCAACGGTTGCACGCATAGAGAAGCGCGGGAGAGACGTGTTTTCTGGGCGGTAACCGGTATAACTCACTCGCTCTCTTAAAGAGCATGTGCCCCCATGTGTGGTTTTGGTAATTAATGACAATCCCTATGGACTAATGTTTCATTTGAGATATCCTTATAGATCGTGTCCATGAAAATAATGGAGTTCATGTGTTGGACTCTTGAAACTTATTTGATGACCAAGGTTCCATTTAAGGGTATATATAATGGATGGTCATGTGTTGAGGGGAGCATATTGCTAGTATGTCTTGAAGGAATCAAGACATCATATTAATCATATTAGTGAAGAAAGATTGGAAGACACAAGGTTAATCAAGATGTCGATCGACATACAAAGCTACAAGATGTACCAAGAGGGTCATATATCTCTTGGGATGGTAAACACTTGTCCGTATAGTTTTGTGAACTAACACATGACATATGTGTGTGTGGTATCTTCATATGAGGTTAGGTATCTTCCCATGGGATTGCAAAAAATGAAGATTTCATATAGCTCATGGAGGGTGACGTCATATGGTGATCGTCATCGAGGTTGAGATGTGCAAGACCAACAGAAGCGTCTCGAAGATATCCTATGCTTGGAGGTTGCAATGGATACATGAAGACAAAGCTAAGCGAGAGTCTCCCATTATGTGTATGAGGGAGTATTTGGAGATGTCTTCATCAAGCATGTGCTAGCGCGCACAATCAAGAAATATGATCCACATGAAGAGATTAAGATAGTCATCATCTAACTCAAGTGGGATTCTCAAGGCAAATGTATGATCTTGATAGGTTTTCTCTTCTACCGGTCTCATGTTGTTGGGGGACCGGGTTATAGGATAGATAGGCATACTATCAAGAGGGTCTCTCAAATGAGTAACTTGACCGCATCTTGTGGAGAGCTCAGACATTTGCATACTTGGCATATCATATTTCTGGGTTCTTATTTGGCTTTTATGGCGGTGAGGAATTTAGAGCTTGTTTAATCTCCATGTCAAGCTCTAGTTCATCGAAAACGGTTTTACTTTGAAAAACTTGTTGTGTTTTTTATGTTGGAGGTTTTACCGGTTTTTCTTTTATCGAGAGGTCTTACCTTTCCCCATTTGGTTTTAGCATCATTTGTTGGACTATGATGTTTCTCTACATGATCTTATAGAGCTCCTTGTGGTCATTCCAACGAGCCAAAAATCATCGAAAACGGAGTTCGGATGGTCAAGATATGAACGTTTTCGTGTTGGTGTTTCTGCCGTGGGCGGAAGTTCCGGACTTTTAAGCCGGAAATTCCGGTCCTCCAGAAAGTTTCGGCGAAACTTCCGCCCAAACTTTCGGTTTGACCAGGAGCACTTCCCAGGCAGGTTTTGGTGTGTCCGGGGGGTCCGGAAGTTTCGGGGTAAGCCCCAGAACTTCCGGCCCGAGTGGGAAAAACTGTCCCCAACGGTTAGATTTGTTGGGACCCTATTTAAGGGGTCATCTTCCCCAATGGTTTCCACGATTTTGGGCTCTCTCTCCTCCTCCATTTCTGACCTTAGAAAGCTTGCCCCCTCTCAATTCCTCCCATGATTCTTGCATATCTTTGAGGGAAAAGTTAGAGGAGATCTAGATCTATATTTCCACCAATCCATCTCTCCTCTAAGTGAGGGGAACCTAGTGGATCTAGATCTTGGAGTTCTTTGTGGTTCTTCTCCTTTGTTCTTCCTCTATTCTCCTCCCAAAAGCATTACTTGCTTTTGGTGGGATTTGGGAGTGAAGGATTTGACTCCCTTGTGGTTTCTTTGTTCTTCCTCTCTTATTCCCCCATAATCATTTGTTGCTTTATTGGAATTTGAGAGTGAAGGACTTGAGCACTTCGTGTGCTCTTGCCATTGCATCTTGCATTGGTTTAAGCCCTCCACGAGGATTCGTGATGGTGAAATTCGTGAGCTTGTTACTCTTGTGTCGTTGGACCCTAGACGTCTTTTGTGGAAAATCTTTTGTGGCCAAGACCTTTTGTGGTCACTTGGGAGTCCCCAATTAAGTTGTGGGTGTGTGCCCCAAGATTGTTGTAAGGGATTCGATCTCCGTCCTAAAGGAGATCAAGAGTGGAAGGTGAACCAAACCTTTTGTGGTGTGGTTCATCGGAGAATAAGGTGAGCCTGTTGTGGCGTTGAGATTGACCTGTGGTGGTCTCTCACACCTCTCCAACGAGACGTACTCCCATAAAAGGGAGGAACTCGGGAATACATCTTCGCCTCCGCGTGCCTCGATTATTTCTATACCCGAGCTCTTTACTTATGCACTCTACATTGTGATAGCCTTCGTGCTTGAAGTCATCTATCTTGTTGGGGATATACCAACCAGGGGTATCTCTAACATGGATCAATCCGGCTAGTCCAGGGTGGCCCAAGGGTGGTTAAGGCTGATGCCTACCGGGCAGCCCAGATAGCTGACGTACAAGGAAGTAGGCGGACGGTCCAAGGAAGGCGGAAGCCCGAAGCCCATGAAGCCACCAAGCCCAAGACGGAAGGCGGCAACCAAGCCGGCTAGGTCTAGGACTATGTTTACTTGCCGGACAAGTACTTGCCTTGTATCCCGGGGTCTGGCCGTCTATATAAGCCGACCACCGGGAAGCCTTTAGGGCACGCTCAATACAATCTCATACACCATTGTAACCTGTTCACAGCTATTGCCTTATAGTGAATTATAGCAACACGTAGGGTCTCGCCACCGTTGGGAGATCCGAAGCTGGGTAAACTCGCCGTGTTCAATCCCGACCTTGACGACTCATGCCTTCTTCCCCACAATCCATCCTTAGGCTAGAGGACCCCCGTCTCCTATCTACAATGCCGATACTACGACAGTTGGGGCCCACCGTGGGGCCTAGGGTTCCTGGCGTCACGTTCAAGGCGGGAACACTTGGCGGCGTGGGCGAGCAAATCGCCGTTGGCCGCGTTACGCGCTGCGGCAACTACAGCTACGTCAACTCAGATGAGTCCTGGCTCCCGGCTGACGACTACCTCATCGGGTGTGCAATCGTGCTGATCGGAGGGATCGACGTCTTCATCGGGTACACGCCAGAGGCGTACGGCTTACCGCGCTTTTACACGCCCACCCACCAACCCTTCGACCAAGCAGTCGACCGGCAAGATGAATCTGAATCCGCCTTCTCTCAGGAGTCGGCCGAATCCGACTTCCACTTTGTCGGAGTTGTCGGACTAGGATCCGACTACCAGCCGGCAAACAACGATCCCGAATCGATCCTCCCTGCACTTCAGGACGATACGATGTCGGATGCCGGATCCAGATCTACGTCAACGTAGATTCTGACTCTGATGATTCTGTCAGTCTCTTCGAGGAGAGAGTCAAAACCTACTTCACTAGTGCTCATCCAGCGCCCTCCGAGGCCACAACGGATACAGATATGCCAAACAAGCAAGCTATGATGGTCATCGTTGGCAACGAAACAACCCCAGATAGCTCTGACGCGCAAATCAAGGCGGCCGAAGAAGCCGACAACACCAACGTCGGTCAGCTCATCAAAGGCTCCGACAAGGCAAAAGCGAAGAAAAAATCTGGTCTCGAAAAAGGCGAAGGTAGCAAGCCCGACAAGGATTTGCTCACCAGCATCGCAGAGATTGACGAATTAATGGCGACCCTGGTCACCAAGGATACCCCACTTGAAGAAGTGGAGGGACTCCGACAGAGCATGCTCTTGCACTCTGATTTCCTGTGCCAAAGGGAGGAGTATGTTGAAGGCCTTGCAAAGAAAGTCCAAGAGGAGCAGGTTAAGTTGTCTCTTAAGACAACAAAAAAGCTCTTCGAAGACAAGAAGTCATCTAAACACCGCCGAGAAAAGGAACCTCAAGTATACAAGCAAACAACAGCTCAGCTTTTGGGTTTCGATTGGCGTACTGCACCGCAGCGTGAGGACAAGCGAGGAGACACTGTCTTTTGCACTCCTATCCTTAACGCAGCCGGAGCGCTTGATACCCTCGACGACAAGGCTTTCACGGCGGAAGAGAAGATAGTCAATGCCAGACACTTCATGAACAAGGCCCTGGAACAACAAGCGCGTGCCAACTCCTATGGCCACATGGCGGATGCCCGGGGGGGAAATCTGGTTTCCAAGTCGGAAAAATGCAGAGCAGCACCTGATGCTGACCCCGACGGCCCGTCCGGCCCCAGTAGCCATGGTGACAAAAGGAAGAAGAGGCCACCTCCAAAGAAGACGTCGCCGCCTAAGCAAAGGCGGGACGAGCACTCGTGCACAGGAAACAGAGATGACCTGCCACCGCCAAGGCATGACGAGGGCGGAAGTCGGAATAATGGCCAGCCGCCTCGTAAAGATGGCGGCGACTACCCTCCCAGGAGAGGCCGTGATCCTAGTCCCTCGCCACCCCCGCAGCACCGGCAATAAGAGAAGGGAGGCTGCAGAAGAGCCCATGCACAGTAGAGGCCGGGCTGCGCAGGATGAGCCAAGCGCCAACAGAGGCGGACAACAGCTCTCTCCAGAAGACGTACGACACCGCCTAGAAGACATCAAAAGAGGGAAGCAGCCACTATATTCTGGTCCAAAGTGCTTTGGTGGTGCCATCCGTAGAGAGCCGTTTCCTAAGGATATGACATCAGTGTCAAAAAACTGTCCTAGGTACAATGGCCTCGTAAAGCCGGATTCATGGTTAGCCGACTACGCCATGGCCATAGAAATTGTCGACGGCAGCAATCTCATCGTTGTCCGCTACCTCCCCCTTATGTTGGAAGGCACGACAAGAGCTTGGATTGACAACCTTCCAGAGAAGTCTATCCACAGTTGGTACGACATGGAAAATGTGTTCTCCCAGCACTTCCAAGGAACATACAAGCGTCCAAATACCTATACGGATTTGCAACGCTGTGTTCAAAAAGCAGATGAAACCATGACAGACTTTGTCGGCCGTTGGATCGCTGCAAAAGCCAACTGACATGGTGTTTCAGACGCTCAAGCAATCCATGCCATCTACACAGGCCTGCAAAATAAGTCCCAACTCTGTCATAGACTTGTCTGCGAACAGGTCACGGATCTTGGTGAGATGCTCAAGCTTGCCGCCGCATACGCAGCAGCTGACGACGACGCGCGGGACGATGACCCAGATGTCAGCATCGCACCAAAGCGGAACAACAAGCGCAAACAAGGGGCTGATGATAAAGCTGGACCATCTAATGAGGTTTCCGTCGCGTTCCTAGGGAATGCCGGCAAAAAGAAGTGGAAGAACAAGAACCGCGACGCAGGCTCAGGTCCTAAGTCGGCACGCATAACTTATGAGCAGGCAAAGGTCCTACCTTGCCCAATCCACGCATCACTTGGAAAGGTCAACCACATGTTTAGCGAGTGCCGCTTCATGGACGACTTGAAGAAGGATCCTACTGTCGGCTGGAAAGCAAAGAAGTCGAAGAAGCCCGACAAGAAAGATAGCAAGGACGATGAGGATGACGATGCAATGTCAACATCAAGCGACGACGACGCCTCCGCCAAGAAAAAGAAGCCTTACCCGAATGTCAGAGAGTCACTCGTGTGCTTTGTCGGCACACCCTCGGCTAAGGCGGAAAAGGCAGATATGCGAGAGCTCAACGCGACGATGCCAGACGTCCCTCAGTTTTTGAACTGGTCGGAGGCAGCTATCACTTGGGATCGGTCCGACCACCCTGATCATATCCCTCACCCAGGCAAGTACGCCCTTGTTGTTGATCCTATTGTCGACAACTTCAGACTCACCAAGGTACTCTTAGATGGCGGCAGCTGCCTCAACATCCTGTACTACGACACACTTTGCCGCACGAACTTGACTAAGGATCAGCTTGACCATAGCAGCCTCACTTTTCATGGCATAGTGCCTGGCAAACAAGCAAAGTCCATGGGGAGCATTAGGCTGAAGGTAACTTTTGGACCAAAGGAGAACTATCGCTCAGAGTTTCTCCGGTTCGAAGTTGTCCCCTTCAAAAGTGCCTATCATGCAATCTTCGGACGTCCGGCTTTCGCCAAGTTCATGGCAAGGCCGTGCTACATCTATAGCAAGCTTAAAATGTCGGGGGAAAACGGAACCATCACGGTTTCCGGCAACTTCAAGAAAGCTAAGGAGTGCAAGCGTGGTATGGCCGCCTTTCCAGAAGCCGTCATCCACAAAGAAGAGCTCGCGCAACTTAAGACAGACTCAGACGACTCCATGCCTAAGCCAAAGACTGATGTCAAGAAAACTTTTGAAGCCTCAGAAGACACAAAAAAAGCAGACCTCACACCAGGTGACAAATCCAAGCATGTTGTCATCGGGACCGGCAAACAATTGAGACATCTTTGCATGGTCGCCATCCAACATGCCTGGTGTACCGAGGGAACTCGCCGAGCACTCGTTCAATATCATCAAAGGATCCAAGCGGTGAAGCAAGCAACAAGGTGCTTTGGTGATGAGAGACACAATGCTATAGGCAAGGAGATAAATAGGCTGAGAGATGCTAATTTCATTAGAGAAGTTGTACACACCGATTGGGTGACAAATCCTGTACTTGTTCCAAAGAAGAATAAAGAGCTGAGGATGTGTATAGACTATACCGATGTTAACAAATGTTGCCCAAAGGATCCTTTTGCGCTGCCTAGAATTGACCAAGTCGTAGACTCCACATCAGGCTCCGAGCTACTTTGTTTTCTGGACGCCTACTCAGGATACCACCAAATCAAGATGAGGGAGTCTGATCAGCTGAATACATCTTTCACTACTCCATACGGGACGTTCTGCTACATTACGATGCCTTTTGGCCTGAAGAATGTCGGCGCAACATACCAGCGTTGTATGCAAAATTGCCTGCATGAACAGATCAGCCGCAATGTTCACGTCTATGTCGACGACATTGCGGTGATGTCGAAGAAGAAGGCGGATCTCCTGGAGGACTTGGAAGAAACCTTTCAGAATCTCCGGAAATACAAGATGAAGCTTAATCCCGCCAAGTGCGTTTTCGGTGTTCTAGCCGACAAACTTCTTGGCTTTACGTTTCCGAACGAGGGATCGAAGTAAACCCGGAGAAGATCAAGGCTATCCAAAACATATCCAGACCAACTTGTCTGAAGGACGTGCAGCACCTAGCCGGCTCTGAAACTGCCGTCAGTCGCTTCATAAGCCGCCTTGGAGAAAAGGGAATGCCTCTCTACCGGCTATTGAAGAAATCCGACAACTTTGAGTGGACAGATGAGGCAGATGCCGCCTTGCGGCAACTTAAGGATGCACTCATGTCTGGTCCCATATTGGCAGCACCTCGACCGCAGGATCCAATGCTGCTTTACATCGCGGCAACCGGAGCAGTTGTCAGCGTTGTCCTGGCTGTGGAAAGAAAGGAAAGCAAAGCCGAGACGTCTGAGCAACGTCCGGTCTACTTCATCAGTGAAGTCTTCTCCGCCTCCAAGCAGAGGTATCCACATTACCAGAAGCTGGCTTACGACGTATTCTTCGCCGCCAGAAAGCTTAGGCACTATTTCCAGGAGCACTCAGTGACATGTGTTAGTAAGGCGCCTTTGGGAGACATAATCAATAACGCAGAGGGAACAGGCCGTGTCGCCAAGTGGGGCATCGAGCTTGCCGACTTCGATATAGTTTACAACCAAGGACCGCCATCAAGACTCAAGCACTTGCAGACTTTGTTGCCGACTGGACAGAGGCCATGGAGGAAACGGCACTCCCCCGAGTCAGAATATTGGGTCATGCACTTTGACGGATCAAAGATGCTCAAAGGCTCGGGGGCTGGGGTTGTTTTGCGCACGCCAAAAGGCGATAAGCTCAGTTACGTGTTGCAGATTCACTTCAAAGCAACCAACAATGTAGCAGAATACGAAGCACTACTTCATGGGCTACATGTGGCAAAAGATATCGGTGTCAACAAAATCCTCTGCTATGGTGACTCAGACTTGGTCGCACAACAAGTAAGCGGCACATGGGACGCGAAAAGCGCTACAATGGCGGCATACAGAGCCAAAGTTGACGATTTCGCCAAATGTTTCATGGGCTATGAAGTCCGGCATGTTCCAAGAGCTGAAAACGAAGCGGCAGATACCCTCGCCAGGCTCGGATCAGAACGTAAAAAAGTGCCAAAGGACATTTTCCCGGAACAGTTACACAAGCCGTCCATTAAATTAAGGGCGCCGACTTGTTGGACCCCGATGCAGAGGAGCCAGTGGAGGCAGCCAGCTTTGCCGTCTACCTGGTTCAACCGGATTGGACAGTCCCCTATCTCAATTTCTTAATTGACAAGAAGTTGCCAGATGACGATGAAGTGTTGAAAAGGCAAATCATGAGGCGAGCCAAAGCATTCACAGTCATTAAAGGCGAGCTGTACAAGCGAAGTACGTGCGGCATCTATCAGCGGTGTATATTACCAGACGAGGGCCGGGAAATTTTGAAGGAAATACATATTGGTACCTGCGGGCATCATGCTTCCGCCAGGTCCATTGTATCCGAGACTTTCCAACAAGGGTTTTACTGGTTGACCGCCAAAGAAGACGACGAGCACATCGTGAAAACATGCAAAGGCTGCCAATTGTATGCCCGCCAACCTCACATGCCGGCACAGGAGCTCAGGACAATTCCAATCACCTGTCCGTTCACGGTCTGAGGCTTAGACATGGTTGGTCCATTGAAGAAGGCATCAGGTGGATATACCCACCTATTGGTCGCTGTGGATAAGTTCACTAAATGGGTCGAAGCCAAGCCGATCCGCAAACTTGACGCACGCACAGCCGCCAATTTCCTCTGGGGAATAATCTCTCGGTTTGGAGTTCCACACAGCATTATCACAGATAATGGAAGCAATCTGTCTCAAGGCGACATCGAAGAATACTGCAATGATCTAGGTATCCGGCTTGATTTGGCATCCGTGTCGCACCCTCAATCCAACGGACAAGTAGAGCGCACAAATGGTCTTATCCTTTCAGGACTTAAGCCTCGTCTCGAATCTCCTTTGCATAGGGCAGCCGGTGCCTGGGCAGACGAGTTACAATAATTTCTCTAGAGTTTGCGTACAACGCCTAACAGATCAATAGGTTACACCCCTTTCTTCTTAGTATATGGCGCAGAAGCAGTGCAACCCACCGATATGATACATGATTCCCCAAGATTTCAAGCCTACATCGAGCAAGACGTAGAAGATGTAAGCCAGGACATCCTAGACTTATTGGATGAAGAAAGAGACGTCGCTCTCCATCGTTCCACCTTGTATCAGCAACAACTTTGCCGCTATCATAGCCGGAGAGTGCGGAAACGAAGCTTCAGAACAAGTGACCTGGTTCTCCGCCTAATTCAACACAGAAAAGGCTTGCATAAGTTATCCCCGCCATGGGAAGGACCTTTTATAGTCACCAAGGCGTTGCTCAATGGTTCCTACTACCTGGCCGACATTCGGGACACGGAAGACAAGAAACGGGGCAAGAAGCAGAAAACCAGGAGGGGAACCAAAAGACAACAAGGCATCAATGATCCGTTCGAGCAAACAAGACGGCCTTGGAACATTGAGCAGCTACGTCCTTACTACACTTAGCAATTTTTAATTGTAATAAGTTATATATGATTATGAAATAAAAGTATATGGTTCCTCATCTGTGTTGAGAAGCATGCCATCTTTTGTCTTTTCTTGCAATCATATACCTCTATGTATCTAAGTTACCTATATTTTCGCTCCGTGCAAAGGTTCCAACTGGTAGATACTTGCAGCTTTCGAGCCAAACTAAGCAAAATTAACTTTTTGCGCCGCCTAATTCCTTTATCCTGATTACTTATATGTAATTTCAAAAAAAAAAAGATTACTTATATGTGGGTTGCCTAGTAGTATGCCTTTGGCACCAACATGTTGGCGTTGGTTTCTGATTCTAAACAAATGGTACTAGTCCTGGTTGTTTCAGCTAAAGTTTCGGGCTGAGGTTCCGCCAACATACAAAAAGTCAAGCATATAAGTCATATAAAATTAAGGCGGGCCATATAATAAAGAAGACTACTCTGTAGCAAAATAAGTTAGCTGGCTTCCGCCTAGCATTGCATCTCCAAAAGTTATTTACAACAGATAATACAAGTTGAGATTAAATGTTTCAGGGGCAGGAGCAGGCTGGCCGCCAAGGAGCACAAGGAGATCGCGTCGACAAGATCATGCATCTGCTCGGGGGCTGCCAACATTGGCATGGGGGCTGGCAACACCAGCCCCGGAGCTATAATTCCCCTCCGCCTCTGCAGTAGCGGCGACTTCGTCTTCTTCCGCAGTACATGGCACAGGATGGTGCTTGTAGAAGACGGTCGTGTCCACCATGTCGGCAACTCGCGTGGCATAGCCGGCAACGCTGTTCAGCACAGCTACCGTCTTTACCTCGCTGTCGTCTTCATAAGTTGACGACATGCCCTCGGTGACGACGTCAATCTCCGCCTCGGGGTAGAGTGCCATGAATAGGCCGAGGGCAGTCTTTGCACCACCCCTTGCCGCCGACTTCAGTGCGCTCTTGTGTAGCTTTGTAGCTTCATCCAGCATGCTGGGCACATCACCGAAGTCGGCCGGCTCCTGCCTGTCCGTGGAGATGAATAACTTGGCGGCAAACCGCTTGGACGTTGCAAAAGTCTCGGTGATCAGTTCGCCCAGACGCACAATGCGATCTACGCGGGGGCTGACAACCTTGTCATTGCCTAAGCCGGCAGCAACTACATACAAACAAAAGCATCACAGTTAGCCTCAGTCAAAAAAAAGACGGCTATGTAATGTTAACATGAAGAATGAGGAAAGCTTACCAAGGACCGAGTGATGGAAGGCCGACAAGTCAGCCAAGTGAGTTGACAACGTGTCCTCTGCGGTTTGAGCGCGGGAAGACTATTTGGATATTTCTTCGGCAGCCGTCTTCTCCGCCTCCTCCAACTTTTTTGCGCAGGCTATCCAGCTCGCCCGTCAGCTGGCTAGTCTCCTGCGCAAACTTCAGTTGTTGGTCCTCCATCTCCTTCTGGTGCTCCTCCTTCATCGCCAAGTTGGCGGCCGCCAGATCCGAAGCTTCATTCATAATAGCTTGCATGTCAGTAGACGCCTTCAAGATTTCTTGGGCGTGATCTAACATTTCTACAAATATGAATAACTGGGCTGAAAAGATTGGCGGAAGCAAGCACAACAAGGCGAAAAGTAAAAATGCAATATTTTTACCTTCATTCTTCTTCTGGATCGCCTCCAGTTCGGCAATACGCTGGTCCTTCGCCTTGTTGTCCTCCTTCAGAGCGCGATGTCGCTTATTCATATCCGCCTTGGCGGTGATAAGTTTCACATTGGAAACAGTCATAAACCACTCAGCCGGCTAAAATTATATTTTCTAGCCATCTAAGTGCTCGGGGGGGGGGGGGGGGGGGGGGATGACTATATATATGTACAGATGTCAACAACTTACCGCCACATCCCCTTCCAAAGAGGCAAAGGCACTGCCGGCAAACTTAGCAAAGGATAGCGCGCATTCCTTAGCATGCTTCAGTGAAGCCCAAGGATCGCGGACCTTCCCTGCGTCGGAAGCCGGAGCCGCCCAAGACTGGTCGCCAATTGCCTCCTCTGCTTGCTCCTCCTTGGCCGCAAAAGATTGGCCGGCATCATTAGCCGCAGCTTCAGCCGTCTGGGAGGAGAGGTTGGCGGTACGCCCAGAGGACGCCGCCCTGGTTGGCGGCGGGCTTGCAGTCGGGGCTTGGGGCTTGGTCCGCACGCGGGCATCCCTCATAAAGCCTCCGACTTGGGGCTGAGGAGTTGGCGGCAACGTGGCAGGCGAAGTACCAAGGGGCCGCTTGCCCCTGGCAGTTAAGGACTTGGCCGGCAACTTGGAGGTCGCGACACTATTCCTGATTGTCAACCAAATGCAAAGGTTAACCAGGAAAGTCCAGCAATGAAGCGAACCGAAAAAACAAAAGCTGATGGACAAACTTACTTTTGGGGGATCCTTATCCCCGCATTCTCGTCGTCGTCAACGGGCGCCGACGTAGTAGTCGGCGCGACTCTTTTCTTCCTCTCAGCGTTAGCAGTATAGGAAGGAGTGCCGGACGCCTTGCGCTTCTTGGTTTTCCCAGCCCCCGATTCATAAAAGGCGGGACCCAGGTCACGCTCCGTCAAGGCGGAGAGCTGCACAAAGCAATAAAGCAAGACAAGGGTTAAAGCCGTCTAACAAGCTGACAGCAATACCGTCAACAAAGGGTAAAAAAGAATACTTACTTCGAGGGGAGGATTGTTGTGGGTGTGCATTGGCACACCTTCCAACGTCTTCACAAACCCCGCTTTGACGAGGCTGCAAAGTCGGGCCGCCAATTCGGCAGCTGGTACCTCCCCTTCGCTCACGCGAAGAGAAGCCGTGTCAGTGGGCGAATACTGACACATTTTGTGCCGGCTGTACCGCAGAGGCAATATTTGCCGGGACAACCAGCAAATGATGGTATCCACTCCGTCCAGCAACAGAGCTTTCATCGTCTTGGTGAGGAATTCGATCCACCTCATATAAAGGCGGAGCTCCTCCGTCAACTTTGGAACCGCCTCGTCCCAGCATGGCCTGGGCATTGGTGGCGCGTTGACGAACTCTGGGATGCCGAAGTCGTGCTCTGGCGCTGCCATGTCTTGGCAGTAGAAGAACGTGGAGGTCCAACCTTTGACGGACTCGATGTAGGGTATCTTAGGATACCACAGACGTCCTTGCCGGCAGTTGAAAGTTATGCTGCCGCAGGTTGCGAGGCTCCCGTCCGGCACAGTTTGGCGCCGGCAACGAAAACAGTACTTGAAGAAATCTAAACTAGGCCTATCACCTAGATAGCCTTCAAACAAGGCTGTGAAGCCGGCTAAAACCAGAATGCTATTGGGAGCAATGTTGTGGGGCTGGAGCCCGTAGAAATCCAGAACCTCGCTAAAGAAGGCGGAAGTCGGCAGCGCCATTCCCCTAACTAGGTGGGAGGTGAGGATTACCCGTTCGCCGATTTTAGGAGCCGGGACGATGTCACCGTAGGCGGACCGCCAGATGCAGTCCTCCTGAGTCGGCAAGTACCCGGCCTCCTCCAAATCCTTGAGGATGTTGTCGTCCATGGCGGAGGGAAGCTAGTAGCGGGACCCAAGGTTCGCTTGCTCCTCTTCTTCCTCCACGCCCGCGCCGCTGGCCACCGTCGACGTGGTCGAGGTCGATGCAGTCGCCGCCGCATGCGAGCGTGCGGCCGGAGCGGAGGAGAAAGGATGTGCGGTGGATGCAGTGGGGCGCGAGAGGCCCAAGGCGCGGGCCGCCGCGGAAAGCGAGCCCGCACCGCCCATCGCCGTCGATAAGCCGAGCTCGGCCTCGGAGTCCTTCGTCGCCGCCGCCCCAACTGTCTTCGGATCGGAGGCCATTCCCATGCGCGCGTTCGCCGGTGGAGAAGAGGTCGCCGGACGCACGGTGGTGGAGAGCTCGAGGAGGAGAGCAAGAGGCTAGGAGTGGAGATAGAGAATGCTGCGAGTGGAGACGTTTCAATGGCCTATTTATAGGCCAGGCGTTAAGATCTGTGCAGTTGCTAATAAGCCGGCCATGTGGCGTGCATCCGTGCAATGGCAAAACGGCCCACGATCTCACGTTCACCATAACTCCTCTTTTCCCGCGATTTGCAATCATGGCACGATTTCGTTCCGTTTGGATTCAAACTGTCGTGGACCATCATCTGTCAGGATAGTGCTTTGACTTGTTAATAGGATAATACTTCTCAGAGAAGCCATCCGGCAAGCCTAGCCAGCCGTCTTTCCCATGTAGGATAAAGGCGGCCGCGTGCTGGCAATCTTGCCGGCACGCATCCAACCTTTGTTCAGAATGTTTCAAGCCCTGCAGCCGCCAACATTCAAGCTGAAGATCGTGAAGACAAAGAAGCCGGCGACTGGAGAACTTCAACCTTTCTGGGGGCTAATGTTGGGGATATACCAACCAGGGGTATCTCTAACATGGATCAATCCGGCTAGTCTAGGGTGGCCCAATGGTGGTTAAGGCTGATGCCTACAGGGCGGCCCAGATAGATGACGTACAAGGAAGTAGGCGGACGGTCCAAGGAAGGCGGAAGGCCGATGCCCATCAAGCCACCAAGCCCAAGACGGAAGGCGGCAACCAAGCCGGCTACGTCTAGGACTCTGTTTGCTTGCCGGACAAGTACTTGCCTTATATCCCGGGGTCTGGCCGTCTATATAAGCCGGCCACCGGGAAGCCTTTAGGGCACGCTCAATACAATCTCATACACCATTGTAACTTGTTCACGACGATTGCCTTATAGTGAATTATAGCAGCACGTAGGGTCTCGCCACCGTTGTGAGATCCGAAGCTGGGTAAACTCGCCGTGTTCAATCCCGACCTTGGCGACTCCAGCCTTCTTCCCCACAATCCATTCTTAGGCTAGAGGACCCCGTCTCCTATCTACAATGCCGATACTACGACATATCTTGCTATCACCTTGTTACTTGTATTGCTTAGCATAATTTGTTGGTGCACATAGGTGAACCTAGTATATTTTGGTTGTATGCTTGTTAAAGTAAAACACTAGTTTTATTCCGCCTTTATCAAGCATACCAGAATATCCGGGTTCATCTTGGACCGGATAATCCGGCTCCTCGGGAAAAAAAATCGCCTATTCACCCCCCCCTCTAGGAGACTTATGTCCTTCCACTCTCTCTCTCTCTCACCACTCGAGCGTCCTCACAGAGCACGTCCCGTCCCATCAACCTCTCCAATGGCCTCCTCGCCTCATCCACCGTCTCGGCCCCAATCCCCCTCCACGGATCCGGCGGACATCTTCTCTGACCGCCGAAACTCCCTACGCTCCAGGACGGTGCGGGAGCAGGTCGGTCACGAGGCGGCGCCGCCGATGCATGCGGGTCCAATCCCGGTGTTGAATCGGCCGTCGCCCATCCCCACCAGAGTTTGGTGCCGTCAAGGCGGCCATGCCAGCAGGAGGACCAGGGTCAGCACGGAGGTCCTGGCGCCTCTTCCTCCTCCTCGGTATTCCGGTTGGCCGGCGGCGCCTCCTCCTCCTCCGGTCGGGCCTTCTCCTCCCGGATTCCCGGCGGCGCCGATGTGCGGGAGGCCGCGGTCATGGAGTCTGACGCGCGGCTTTTCGCCGTACGCGCCGCCGCCCCCTTCAATATTGGGGGCGTCTCCTCCAACCGCGACGCCTCCTTCCCCTCCGACCGATGCGCCTCCTGCTCCTCCGACCGCAGCGCGCCGTGGTCGAGGCCGTCCTCCTGGTCGAGGCCGTGGTGGAGGCTGTGGTCATGGCAGCGGTCGTGGTGGACATCCTCCTGCACCCGCTCAGCCTCTGCCGTTCACCGGCCCGCTCGCCCGCGAGCCTGTGGTAAGTATTCCTTCTGCACCTGATTTTGCATGATGTGCATGATTTTGCATCTTAGATTGTTAGATGCGCATGTTAGATTATTAGATGCACATCGGCATTGCACAATGTCGATGCACCTTGGCATTGCACAATGCCGATGGACTTTGGCATTCTGCACAATACCGATGGACATTGGCATTCTGCACAATGCAAATGTGCATAGGCATTATGTGTTGATCGATCCTCACTGCGTATGACTTGTGCAGAAAAGGCAGTACCTGGCTGCGAGCCCCAATGGCCCTATCGCTGGACTCGGCGACGTCGCGGTTCGCGTCCAGATGAGGGACGCCAACGTCGCGTTGATGGAGGAGTACATGAAGTTGGTCGACCCCACGGCTGAAGCAGGCTGTCCTGCTAACCTGGGGCATGGAACCAGGGAAAGGCTACCTGCCTTCTTCGTGCAGGCTTCTTCCCAAGACCTGATCGCCAAGTGCCACCTGAAGTACAATGGCCAGCCGTCGAAGGTGGTACTCTACCTGGGAGAACGGTGCGAGTACACGGTGCATCTCGTCTAAAAGGCCCAGTGCGTATCCTTCCTAAAGGGCTGGCGCGAATTCGCCGAGAAGCGCAAGATGGCGGAGGAGGACACCGTCGTCTTCACCCCCATGGACGATGGCTTCGGCGTCGAGGTCTACAAGCATGCCTCCTCCGTCGAGGTTGTCTGGGCCTGCAGGAGGCACCGCCAGGGCCCCTGGGAGGAGGCCATGCGCTCGAGGAATGTCGTCGCCTGATGCTTCTGTTTATGGTTATGCTTATGTAGTGTTGGCCTCTAAAGGCTGTTGAACAATCCTTTTGTGCATAGTCTGGTTGTAGTGTTGGGCTTATGTAGTCTCGTGAATAATCCTTTTGGATCTGGGTACTCTATCCCAGGTTTAGTCAGGTCTGTTACCTCACTGTCTGTTGTAATTAGAATCTAAGTGCTTTGTTTAGTGTCTACAACTCTTCTAAGCTTATGATCATGTGTGTGATTTTGGTAGCCGTTGTGAGATGGTAAGATCACCATATTTGAATGTGGTGAGAAGAAGGAATGTCTGTGTGTCCAAAATGGCAGCCAAACGCATATGGTTTTCCTCAGCACATATGACACTCTTTTTGCAGGCAACCAAATAATCTGGCACTTACGTAGCAACAGATGCAACATAGGCTACCAAACAACATGCCTATTCTGGCCCGTGGCCCGTTTCGAACGTGCAGGTGGGCTCATCTCACTAGTGCAGTCATGCTCGAAATCGACCCAGACTACCAAACGCGCCTTAGATGTCCCAGGTTTGAGCTGTCTCTTTTGATCCTTGTAGCCATTTGGACGAGCTCACTGATGTCCGTTTCCACGAAAACAGGTTGCCTCCTGGGTACTGGGTAAGGTCAAGAGCAAGACGGATCCCTTCCAAACATGCCTGCAGTTTCGCATCAATGCCGAAGAACTTGACTGAAGAGCCGCTGCCAATGCTACATTTCTCCATAATGTTCCAAATCTACTTCATGGACAACTCCCACTCTAAAAGTCGCTTCACATAGGAAAAATTCCTCCGGAATTAATTCATGTGATCCTTACCTAGATGGAATGGAATTTAGCTTATGTTCTAGCAGCACATGTCCACGACGAGACTTCAACAAAGAGTGCACTGTGCACATTTGTGCCAAAAACAAACAAACAGACGGACAAACAAACAAACAAACAAAGAGTGCACATTATTATTTTGCAACTACCAATCGATCTCAATTCAGGAAAACCATCCAAACGTAAAAACATTACATGCAATTACTATTATTAATGAAGCATGAATATAAGAGCGCGAAGCTAATTTATTCATCACAAGAAATCCATGGCGGCAGCTGGCCGGAGCTGGAGCTTGTCTAGCCGATGTAGTACATGGGGTCGGGCAGCTTGAATGTGCGGGTGCCCTCGGGCGCGCCGAGGATGTCGCTCCACTGGTCGCCGATGTTGCCCACGATGACGTACCCGGCGTCCTGCAGCTTCTGCCTCTCGCCGGATTTGTAGGCCACGGCGGAGCCCTTGAACCCTGGCTGCTTGAGCAGCAAGCTCATCCACCCGGAGAACCCCTGTCTGCGGAGGTTGGCGACGGTGATGGCCCTCTGGTCCTCCGTCCGGCCCGTGAGGAACACGGCCTTCACGCCGATCGACAGCAGCTTGTTGTACAGCCGCTTCGTCTCCGGCAGGGCAAGCGCGCTCCCTTCCAGCACATACGCGTTGAAGCTCGTCGCATTGAACGGCGTGGTTCTGCGTGCGTATCATAAAGGATTAATGACACAATTAGACAATTTCACTGAAGAAACGATGAACACAATCTTTATTTGGAACACAGTAATTTCACAGAATCTGCATGTGCATTTACTGCGAGATCTGCAATGCCACTACAAAATCGAGGTTTTATCAGGGATGTGTATGTTTCTACGAGCTCTGTACGTAACGCACGTGCATTAGCGCGTAGTTATCGACGAATAGAGACCCCAATGAATGATGACATGCTGACTAAGTGGAGGGTATAAACTAATCCACACAAGACACGACACATATAGCGACATAAACTCATCGTCTCGATCACGCCACTGTTTGATGGACAAATCGATGTCAGACTCGCCACTTCTTAGTTTCACTACTTGTACTTTTAGTACTTAATTTCATCGTGCATCTCAATCACTCACCACCTTGTATGAAGCAGCTCAGATATTGATTATAGTGATATTACATCTATTGTTTTGGCATCATTGCAGGTTTACGACTTTCAGTCAAAGGTTGACCCCTTCATGGTTACTCCCTCTATTCACAAATAAATGTACTAGCAAAATAACAATATTTAACGCCAAATTAATATCACTAGATACATCTTGGATGTAGTTTCATAGTATACCAATTTAATGTCGTAAATGTTGCTCATTTTTTTATGAATTGTTTGAGACGGGCTAAATGACATGTCATGAAAACGATGACATGTCATAAATAAATAAAATAATTTCTTTTTTGTTTTCACACTAAATGTTGATGTTATACTTATTGGTTCTTCTAAAAAAATTAGGATCCAGATTCATTCAATATTGATCAATTCCAATTTTTGTTGTACATCGTGGCGGACCTACGTTCTGCCTACCGGGTGCACAAGATACCGAGAAAAAATATTTTTTTCCTTTGTGAAATAGCAAATTGTTTTACCACATATGCACCAGAAAAAATATTTTAAAATGTGTTATGGCACCATATGGGTGCACCGTTCCAAATATTCCTAGCTCCGCCACTAGTTGTAGCTATGATGATGTGTATTGCCCTACATTTTCAAAATATTCTCTTTATGCACACAGACACACTAGCCGTGCTCAGACACAAACACATTTGCATTTCTTCTTCTTCTTCTTCTTCTTCTTCTTCTTCTATTATTATTATTGTTAATAATAATGATTATGAATCAAACACAATGATTGTATGGATGCACATATATGTTGATAAGGATGTCTACAGAATAAATTTCAGACCTTCAAATCTTAACAAAATAACACGAAAGTCTTTTGCATGTTCTCTGAAAATACGAAGAAATATAAAGATAGAATAGCCAAGTGAGTTGAAAAAAAAAATCACCGGAGTTTGTTCAGCCTATATTTGGACGATATTGTGTAAGAACATATAATTGTGTTGCTGTTGCACCAATCGGTTCAAAGGCTCGGGGTTTTCCTCCTTCCCGAAAAAAATAAGTGGACAACAGATCTCGGCCATCACATGCACGGATGCACATGCACATCTCCTCACTATCTCTTCTAGTTCTAACTGAGATGTGTTTTGTCCGTCATTGACAGGGCACATGGTCATACTGGCCGTCTCTGTGTTTTGAGATATGGCTAACATGTCCAAATCATACCTTTTTGTTTCCCCTTAAAGTTCAATATATGTTTTCCCCTTCTGGCCATGCATGAGAGATCTAGTGCTATAGACGTTTTTTTAAGAGTCAAAAGCTTTGCCTGCTATATCGATAAAGAATAGATTTTCAGATTTACAACACCAAAGCATACGCCGTCTGGTCGGGGACGCGCGAACTCTGCCAGACATACATAATGTTAGACTACGTATCGTATACGGAGTCCGTATTGTAATTGTAACCAAACACTATCATTGCTAATATATAAACTGACCCAGGCCAGCAGCCTAGGTCAAGGTCGTGAGTTTGCCCAAACCTCGTTTTACATGGTATCAGACTAGGTTTAGGTCATGTCTTCCACTGCTCTAGGTTCGGCCACCGCCGCCAGTGCACCGCCGCCCACAGCTGCTGCACCCGTCGCCGCCGCGGCTGCGTCGCCTCCGGTACCCGCTGCCGCCCCGGCTTCGCCGTTCCTCGCCTCTCGTCTGGAGGCTGTCGTTCCCGCGCTCGCCCGCCATGGCGGCGCCCCTGTCCGCGCCCGCCGTCCAAACGGCTCCGGCGCCCCCGCTGCCTGCCTCCATCGAGGCCCGCGCCCCATCCGGCCACGCCGCCCCGGCCGGCTACGCTGCCCCGGACGGCCATGCTGCCCCGCTCGGCTCTCCAGTGCCGCCTCATCCCGCGATGGCGGCAGGACCGTACAGCACCTCCGGCTGGTGGCCTCCTGCACCACCCGCGCTTGCCCATGGCGCTCCAGCCCCTGTGTTCTACGGATCATACATGCACACAGCTCCGGCACACATGCCCTACTGTGCTTACCAACAGCAGCCGTACAGCACCTCCATGCAGTCCTATGGCGCGCCTCCAGCTCCGCATGCAGCACTCCATGCAGCCCCTGCTGATCCTACATCCTCTGTCGTTGTCGCCATGGCTCGGCCCATGGTGGTACGCTGTCCTCCGGCTACTACACGCAGCCCTACAGTACGCCTATGCCGCCCTACGTCGCGCCTACACCGCCTATGCCTCCGGGGCACGCTGGCGGTGCCTCCGGACCTTTCTACTTCGCTCACCTCATACCGGTGAAGCTGAAGGTAGACAACTATCTTGCGTACCATGCTTGGGTGGCCCAGGTTCAGGCCGTCCTCTCTGCCATCCAGTCCTCGCTCACGGAGAGCGTGTCGTCACTGGTCATCTTCGCCACCACGTCTCAGGAAGCGTAGGGTGCTCTCCATGCGAGCTTTGTGTCGCAGTCTCAGGCGCGGGCTCACGCCATCCGCACTCAGCTTGGCGAGGTTAAGCTTCTCGATCGCACCGTCACCGTGTACTTCAACATGGTCACGGGCCTCGCCGACACCCTTGCTGCCATCGGCCAGCCGCTCCGCCCCGAAGACTTCACCTCGTACGTCCTGAACGGGCTAGACAGCGACTACGACAATCTCTGCGAGAATATCTCCTGAGACTCTTATTCTGCCGCGCGAGCTGTATTCGCGCCTACTTGCAACGGAGCAGCGTGTCAAGAGGAAGCACTCCGCCCCCTCGACGGCCAACGCTGCATATCGTGGTGGCGGCAAAGCCCCCAAGCCACCCGCGGGTGGGGGCAAGCCGCCGACCACGCCCTTTTCATCGCAGCAGCCACCGCCCGCAGCGCACCCCCCCCCCCCCCCGCCGCCGTCACCACTGGGGGCCGCCCGCGTGCCTGCTGCCCCTGTTGTGGCGCTCAGCAGACCTGCCAGCTGTGCGGTTTGGAAGGCGATATCGCCTCACGCTGCCTTCGCCCCTTCAAGCAGGACTTCCTGGGTATCGGCAATAATGGTAAAGGGAATGACAAACAGGTGGCCCTTGCGAGTCATGAGCAAGGGAGCACCCCGTCATACCCCATTGATCCTACATGGTACATGGATACGGGAGCTACAATCACTTGACGAGTGAGATGGGCAAGCTCTCTGCCCAGGAGCCGTATCGCGGCAATGATCAGGTTCGCACCGCCAACGGAACAGGTATGCACATCTCACATATTGGTCAGGCTTCGCTTCTAGCACATAATTCCAGAAAATTGCATCTCCTCAATGTCCTTAGAGTTCCTTCGGCTACGTAGTTTGTTGTCTGTTCCTCGACTTATTCGTGATAATAATGTCTTCGATGAACTTCACCGTTTTCATTTTTACATCAAGGATCTGGACAAGAGGGCCGTGCTTCTTAGAGGTCGTCTCCGCCATGGGCTATATGCGCTTGATGTGCCACCAGTCTCCCAGGCGTTCAGCGGTGTGCGCGTGTCGTCCACTCACTGGCATGCGCGTCTTGGTCATCCTGCTACACCCATAGTTCGTCATGTTCTCCACCGCCATGAGCTCCCAGTAGTGTCCAATAATAATGTTGATTCCGTTTGTGATGCCTATCAGCAAGGCAAGAGTCATCAGCTTCCGTTTTCAAAGTCGAGTCGTGTAGTTAAAACTCCAGTTGAGCTTATTTTCTCTGATGTATGGGGTCCTGCCCAAACATCTGTCAGTGGCCATAATTACTAAGTCAGTTTTATTGATGCTTATAGACGGTTTACTTTGCTTTATCTTCTTAAGCGTAAATCTGATGTGTTCGATGTTTTTCTTCAGTTTCAAGCGCATGTTGAGCGTCTCATTAAGCATAAGATTATTCATGTTCAGTCTGATTGGGGGGGGGGGGGGGGGGGGTGAGTATCGTAACCTCAATTCTTTTTTTAATAAGCTTGGGATTTCACACCGTGTAGCTTGTCCTCATACACATCAGCAGAATGGCGTAGCCGAACGTAAGCATCGTCATGTTGTAGAGACTGGCCTGACTTTGCTAGCTCATGCCTCCGCTCCTTTTCGTCTCTGGAGTGATGCATTTTTCACAGCCTGTTTTTTGATCAATAGGCTTCCTACACGACTCCTCCAGATGAAAACCCCATTAGAACTCTTGCTCCATGAAACTCCTGATTATACTTTTCTGAAGGTTTTTGGATGTGCGTGTTGGCCTCATCTTCGGCCCTATAATAAACATAAACTTGAGTTTCGGTCTAAGAAGTGTGTCTTTCTTGGTTATAGTGCTCTCCATAAAGGGTACAAATGTCTTCATGTTCCATCTAACCGTGTCTATATCTCTCGTGACGTCGTGTTTGATGAGAATGTGTTTCCTTTTTCTGCACTTCCGACCACCACCACCACATCCGATATACCAGTGCATTCATATTTACCGTTGCAGTTTGTAGATGTTGCACACTCTCCTGCTTTGCTGCCTAATCATGCTGCAGGTACTGGCAGAGGAGCGCGTCTTCAGCTTCTCGATGACTCTCCCTCGTCGACGTCCGACATGTCAGCGTCCGGACCGTACGACGATCGCATGCATGTGCCATGCACAGCCGACGTCGACCGCGACCGCGTGGCATCCCCTGCCGCGTCTCTCGGCCCAACGCCGGACCATGCTACCGGTCCAACGCCGGCCTCTGCTGCACCACGCGGGGCTCCCGCCTTCCCCGCGCCTAATTCGACTGGGCCGCCGTCGCCCGTCCCAGCGTCGCCCGCCGTGTCGTCTCTTGGGCCGCTCACGCCTGGCACAGGTACCTCGTCGCCAACTGCGCCTTCATCGCCAGGCTCGGCTGCCTCATCCGCGTCGCCGACTGCGCCTTCATCGCCAGGCTTGGCGCCTTCATCGACGGACACGTCATCACCACCTGCTCCCGCACCGGTTGTTCTGCGTCCTCGCACGCGCAGCCAAGCTGGGATCTTCCGCCCGAAAAGGCGCACTGACGGGACGGTTGCATGGATTGCATCTTGCGTTGCGCAGGCTGAGACTGATCCCACTGCGGAACCGCGACATTTTTAGGCTGCCCTTGGTATTCCTCATTGGCGCACTGCTATGGAACAAGAGTTTCAGGCACTCCAGAAAAATGATACTTGGCAGCTGGTTCCTCCTGTTTCTGGGATTAACATCATTGATTCCAAGTGGGTCTTCAAAGTCAAGAGACATGCTGATGGTTCTACGGTTAATGGCCAAGAGCTTCAAACAGAGGTATGGAGTTGATTATGAGGATAAGTTCAGTCCAGTTGTTAAGGCTACCACCATCCGTTTGTTACTCTCTTTGGCTGTTACACGAGGATGGTCTTTGCGCTAGCTGGATGTTCAAAATGCTTTTCTACATGGTGTGTTGGAGGAGGAGGTCTATATGCGCCAGCCCCGAGGCTTTGTTGATCCTGCTCTCCCTCAGCATCTATGTCGTCTTGCTAAGGCGCTATATGGGCTCAAGCAGGCTCCTCGTGCTTGGCATGCACGCCTTTTGGCTCTGTTCTTCAGGCTCATGGATTTGTACCTTCCACTACTGACACATCCTTGTTTCTCCTTTAGCGCCCCGAGGTCACGATGTACCTGCTGGTCTATGTTGATGACATTATTCTTATTAGCTCCTCAGATGCTGCTGCTGATCGTCTATTGTCCGCTTTGAGTGGTGATTTTGTTGTGAAGGATCTGGGCACTTTGCACTACTTCCTTGGATTGGAAGTCTCGAGGTCTTCTGCTGGGTTGTCTCTTACTCAGCGCTGGTATGCCACAGTGCAAACATGCCACTACTCCTATGTCTGCCACTGACCGATTGTCTGCTCTTGATGGGGATCTTCTCAGTTCTGATGATGCCACTGAGTACCGCAGTATTGTTGGTGGTCTGCAGTACTTGACTATCACCAGGCCTGACATCTCCTATGCAGTTAATCGTGTGTGTCAGTATCTTCATGCTCCCAGGACTACACATGGGTCAGCTGTAAAGCACATCTTGCGCTATATCTGTATCACTGCCTCGTATGGGTTGCATCTCCAGCCTACGCCGACTTGTGATCTCTCAGCATTCTCAGATGCAGACTGGGTTGGCAATCCTGATGACAGGCGATCCACGGGGGGCTATGCGGTCTTCTTGGGTCCTAATTTGATCGCCTGGAATTCTCGCAAGCATGCTACAGTATCTCGCAGTAGTACGGAAGCTGGGTACAAGGCAGTTGCTAATGCCACAGCTGAGATCATATGGGTACAGTCGCTACTGAGAGAGTTGGTAATCTCTCAAGCTCAGCCGCCAGTCCTTTGGTGTGACAACATCGGTGCTACGTACCTTTATTCGAGTCCGGTTTTTCATGCCCGAACGAAACACATCGAAGTTGACTATCATTTTGTGAGGGAACGCGTTGCCCAGAAGCTTCTCCATATCAAGTTCATCTCTTCCAAAGATCAACTTGCTGACATCTTCACGAAGCCACTACCGCAACCTCAGTTTGTAGGTTGTAGGCGCAATCTTAACTTACTTTGTACTTCGGTCACAGTTAAGATTGAGGGAGGGTGTTAGACTACGTATCGTATACGGAATCCGTATTGTAATTATAACCAAACACTATCATTGCTAATATATAAACTGACCCAGGCCAGCAGCCTGGGTTAAGGTCGTGAGTTTGCCCAAACCTCGTTTTACACATAATATGCGGAACGCCGGGCGGCGCAAGCGAAGGAGTCAAAGTGGTCGGCGGGACGGAACTTATGCCTGCATGCAGGGAACCAAACAGCAGGAGGTACTGTTGAGCACTGTTCAACACTGTAGCATCTACAGTAGATCGATCGCCCACAGCTCGCTAGATGGCATGTCTTCCATATAGTTAGTAACTAGGGATCAAACCACCCAGATGCCTAGCGTCCGCGGCCCCTAGGCCCTTGCCTTATCTCTGATGCGCTCCATCAGAAACGTTCTGAAATATTCTTAGATTGCGGTCCTTCCAAATCTCTCACATGATGAGTGTGATTAGGGAACTACAGACGCTTATACATGGTGTTGTCACGTTAACCATATTTGTAAGTTATCTTTTAGAAGGAGCAGTCAGATCTTACTTTTATCTGAAAGTACGACAAGATAATGTCACACACGGTGTGTCACAGGAGGCCCCTTCGATCGCGAGTACGTCTTCACATGAGGGAAGCGTGGTGTGAGTGTGGCCTGCGTGTCACGTAAGTTAGAGGATCCCGGTTGTGCCTGGGGAGTGGTTAAATAGCCTCGGGATCGGAGAGAGTAGGAAGGAAGAAATTAGTGGTCTCTCCTCCCCGTCTCGTTCCTCTCCTCCCCCTTTCCTGAATCTGAAATTCCATCTCGACTTGAGACAGATGTGTATCTGGGTTTGGTGACTATCAATCATACACCTAGATATTACAGTGGTATCAGAGGCTTCGTTTCGATCCGTAGCGCGACTCGCAATCTCTAGATCGTACCCGTAATTCGACTGTGACGGTAGCTGATTGCTCTCAAGCGATTCGGCACAAAAGAGGAGTTCGTCGCAACGGCTCCGTTCAAGCCTAGTGCGCAGGTTCGCCACACAGTCTCGGCGATGGAAGCTATGGAGGGACGGATCCTGGAAAAATTGAGTATGCTGGATGGATTGGAAGGACGGGTCCTCGAGTTGGGGAACAAGCTCGATCTCCAGTCAAATCGGTTGAACCAGATGGAGATGAAAGTAGATCTGTCGATGGAGAAGTTGGGGAAATTGGAGGCGGATCAGATCGCCGTGGCACAAGGAGGTCCGTCACCGGAGAAGCAAGTGCCAGCAGGGGGGGCACCAGTGGTTGCGAGGGAAGGCATCATCGGGCCCCGACCAACGAGCGCGCCACAACTCCAGGTAGCAGTGCCGCTCCCGGTTCCGTACCCGGATACTCCGGGCAGCTCACGACGAGCAGAGCCTGTTCGGCTGTTGGATGTGTCTGAGGAAACAAATTCCAGACGCCAGTGGATGCCACGAAAGGATTTCCCGAAGTTTGATGGTATGGATGCGAGCATTTGGATTGACACATGTGAAACCTTCTTCACGCTGTATCAGATTGCGCCGGGTACTCAGGTTGCCGCAGCTACGATGTATCTGACTGGTTCTGCAGCTCACTGGTACCATGCGTTCAAACGCACGCAGGAGCGTTTGACATGGGAGCAATTCAGGAAGGCAGTGTTGTTGGAATTTGATACTGACACACATCGCGTGAAAATGAAAGAGCTGTTGCAACTGAAGCAAACGGGAACTGTAGCGGAATACAGAAAACAGTTTGATAGGCTGGTGTACAATATCAAATTGTATGATCCTGCGATTGGAGGCATTATGTTGGTGACTCAATTCATTCTGGGATTGCGAGATGACCTGCGAGCAGCACTGGTGGCTCAACTTCCTGACACTGTACAGCGCGCAACACTGATGGCGCAAGTACATGAAAGTCTGTCAGAAGCGGGGAAGCAAGGCACTCGACCAGTGAGACAGTTCACCACACCCAATTGGAAAGATAGGGACCAGTGAGACAGTTCACCACACCCAATTGGAAAGATAGGCAAGGGAAATTTTCACAAGGGGAAGTGTGGAAGGCACAACAACTCAAGGAATATAGAAGAACCAATGGGTTGTGTTTCAAATGCGGAGAGAAATATACTCCAGGACATCAATGCGCAGTTCCTGCAATAGCACATCTTAAGGCAATGCAAGTGGATCAGCAAGAAATTTTATCTGATGAAATACTGGAAGTGGTCACAGGAATGGAGGCACTCACTCTGGAGGAGTGTGAGCGCCTGTCAATGCATGCTCTCAGTGGAACTGAACATGATAACACCATCAGATTACCAGCAAGAGCCAATAGCCAGTCCATGTTAATGTTGGTAGACTCTGGCAGCACCAGTAGCTTTGTGGACCTGATGATGGTCAAGAGATTGGGTTTAATTCCACAGCCCAGAAGCCCAGTGCTAGTTAAAGTGGCAAATGGTGAGAAGTTATTGTGCAACACAACCATCCCAAATTTTACTTGGTATACTCAGGGCATTAAGTTTTCGCAAGATATGCATGTGTTAGATATGGGAGGCTATGATGCAGTGTTGGGAATCGACTGGTTGCAACAATTCAGACCAATGAAGTGTGATTGGGTATCAAAATGGATAGAATTTGAATACCACAACAAAACAGTGGGACTCCAAGGTGTGTTGGACAAAGCACATGATCATCTAGCTGAGATCTCTGTGGAACAAGTAATTCCGTTGCATCAGAACAATGAGTTGTGGGCTACAGCTATGCTAGAGAATACAACAGAAATAGCAATATTGCCTATACCGGCTACGGTGCATGAATTGCTACAGCAATTTCAGGATATCTTCAAGGAGCCTTCTGAGCTACCTCCTTCCAGGGCTTTTGATCATGCTATTACACTATTTCCAGGGACATCCCCCATCAACTCAAGACCATATAGATACTCTCCTTTGCAAAAAGATGAAATTGAGCGACAGGTAGCCGAGATGTTGAAAACAGGGGTAATTACGGCAAGTGTGAGTCCTTTCGCCTCTCCTGTGCTGTTGGTGAAGAAAAAAGATGGCCAATGGAGATTTTGCATTGATTATCGCAAGCTTAATCAATATACAGTCAAGAACAAATTTCCCATGCCAGTGATTGATGAACTGCTTGATGAATTGGCGGGTACAAAATTCTTTTCCAAGTTGGATTTGAGAAGTGGATATCATCAGATTCGCATGGTCGAGAAAGATGAACAGAAAACAGCTTTTAAAACACACCATGGGTTGTTTCAGTTCAGAGTTATGCCATTTGGTCTCACAAATGCCCCAGCTACTTTTCAATGCGTGATGAACTCGGTTTTCTCTGGTTATATAAGGAAATTCATCCTGGTGTTTATGGATGATATATTGGTATACAACAAAACATTGGAGGAGCACTTGGAACATCTGAAAGTAGTATTCCAGATTCTGCAGCAGAATAAACTGTATGTTAAGTTGAGTAAGTGTCAGTTTGCTGCCAATCAGACGGAATATCTAGGACACATTATATCAGACAAGGGAGTGGCCACTGATAAATCCAAAACTGAAGCAATGTTGGCATGGCCCACTCCAACAAATCTCACTGAATTGAGGGGAATTTTGGTGTTTACTGGATACTATAGAAAGTTTGTGGCAGGATATGGGATTATTGCAAAGCCACTGACTGATTTACTGCAGAAGAATCAGGCATTTGTGTGGACTCCAGTGGCACAGGCTGCTTTTGAGAAACTGAAATGGGCAATGACACACACACCAGTACTGGCACTACCTGATTTTTCCTTGCCTTTTGTTATTGAAACAGATGCGTGTGGTGATGGGATTGTAGCTGTCTTATTGCAGCAAGGACATCCAGTGGCCTATTTAAGCAAGGCTCTTGGGGTTAACAACAAAAGACTGCCCATATATGAAAAGGAATTCATGGCTATTATGATGGCAGTGGACAAATGGCGCCCTTACCTTCAGAGAGGCCCTTTTGTCATTAAAACTGATCACAAAAGTCTGTGTTGTTTAGATGATCAGGTCATGCACACTGATCTGCAAAATAAAGCAATGACTAAGTTGCTGGGACTGCAATATAAGTTTCAGTACAACAAAGGTACTGCCAACACTACAGCTGATGCGCTGTCTAGAGTGGGCCACAAGTTTGAGGTGCACGCAGTGTCGATGGTGCAACCAGTGTGGCTGCAAGAGGTGCTCAACTCATATGTGGTTGATCCTACAGCTCAAACATTGTTACAGGAGCTGGCCATTAATAGCCCTAATGAGCAAGGGTACGTGCTTGCAGAGGGGTTGATCCGCCGGAATGGGAGAGTGTGGATTGGGGCTAATTTGGGCTTACAGACCAAGATCATTAATGCATTCCATGCCTCTGCTTTAGGAGGTCATTCAGGCTTTCAGGCTACTTTCCATCGCCTCAAGAATTTATTTGAGTGGCCGGGAATGCAAAAAGCAGTGGAAAATTTTGTCAAGCAATACACTACTTGCCAACAGGCTAAACATGAGAACTGCAAGGTGCCAGGTTTGCTGCAGCCGTTGCCAATACCAGCAGGACCATGGCAATCTATATCAATGGATTTCATCGAGGGCTTGCCGAAATCAAATGGCTACTCAGTGATTCTGGTAGTTGTGGATCGGTTTACCAAGTATGCGCATTTCCTGCCTCTTAAGCACCCTTTTACAGCGGCGCAGGTGGCCCAACTGGTGCTGGACAATGTTGTGAAACTGCACAGTGTGCCGACATCCATTGTATCGGATAGAGATAAAGTGTTCACTAGTGCTCTGTGGCAGAATTTGTTCAAAGGGTTGCACACCACTTTAAACATGAGTACTGCATACCACCCACAGTCTGATGGACAGAGAGAGCGTGTAAACCAATGCCTCGAGATGTACCTCAGGTGTGCAGTGGCAGCAGCTCCGGTGAAATGGGCTCAGTGGTTATCCTTGGCAGAGTATTGGTATAACACCTCGTTTCACACGGCGATTGGATGTACTCCTTTCAAGGCATTATATGGGGTGGAACCAACTCATGGACTGTTTCCTGGTTTGGAGGCTACTGCATCTCTGGAAGCAGATGATATGCTACAGGAACGGGTCTTTTTGTCGGAATTCCTGAAGCATCATCTAGCTAAAGCCAGTAAGAAGATGAAAAAGGCAGCAGATGAGAAACGATCTTTCAGGGAATTTCAAGTGGGGGAGCAGGTACTTCTCAAGCTCCAGCCATATGCTCAAAAGTCAGTGGTAAATCGCCCATACCCTAAGCTGTCATTCAAATACTTTGGACCATTTGTTGTGCTCGAACGTTTGGGAACTGTGACATACAAGTTGGACTTGCCAGTACACAGCCAGGTGCATCATGTGTTCCATGTGTCCCAGCTCAAAACTTTCTTGCCGGATCACACGCCAGTGTATACAGAGCTGCCCACACCATTGCAGCTGGATGTCTCGGAGCTGTACCCGGAAGAGATCCTCGATCGCCGTCTGGTCAAGAAGGGGAATGCCGCTACATTGCAGGTGCTGATCAAGTGGTCGTCGATGCCGCCTACACTGGCTACCTGGGAGGACTACCATGTGCTGCAGGCGAGGTTCCCGGATGCCGCAGCTTGGGGACAAGCTGCAACTCAAGGGGGCGGCAGTGTCACACACGGTGTGTCACAGGAGGCGCCTTCGATCGCGAGTACGTCTTCACATGAGGGAAGCGTGGTGTGAGTGTGGCCTGCGTGTCACGTAAGTTAGAGGATCCCGGCTGTGCCTGGGGAGTGGTTAAATAGCCTCGGGATCGGAGAGAGTAGGCAGGAAGAAATTAGTGGTCTCTCCTCCCCGTCTCGTTCCTCTCCTCCCCCTTTCCTGAATCTGAAATTCCATCTCGACTTGAGACATATGTGTATCTGGGTTTGGTGACTATCAATCATACATGTCGTGGTGGTATCACGGCAGATGCCATAGGATGGCTAATCGTGTGGGGCCGATGGACGCTGGTTGATCCGGGGAGGGCTAGCGAGCTGAGAAGCTCACACGAGAACGAACGCAAGTCAAGGAGAAACCGACTTGACTCGGCTCAAGAACAAGCACGAACAGCAAACAACATTCAAGAACTCACACGAACCCGCAAAGGGCCACAAACACACACGGTGTACCCAGGTTCGGGGTCCTCGTGAGGAGGTAACACCCCTACTCCTGCCTTGCTTCTCTCTATATGTGTCTCATAAGATCTACAAAGTGCTCCTTGAGCTGTTTCTGGTATGAACTAAGATGAACTAGTGGGAAAGGAGGAGTAAATGCTCTAGCAGTGAATGCAACTATAACTTCGGCCCTCTGGTTGGTCTCTCCCTCACAGGAGGAGTTATGGCGCTATTTATAGAGGGTCGGCCGAGTTAGCCGGGAACCCTAATTCCTCCGGGCCCCATCGGACAAGGGCTACTGTCCAACGGAAATGTCGACACCCCTATCACGACCTAGCGCCGTGCTATCCGACATAGGTCGAGGTAGGCCATAATGCCTCTTGCCGTAGCCGCCGCCGGTTTAGGCGATGATGGATCCCCTGCCAGAGACAGGACGTGTCTTCTCCAAGCCTTGTCTCCTGTCAGTCAGGCGCCAGTACAGTGGAATGATCACATCGCCCTTGTCTTATACCCTTTGTCTCGCGCCCGTGTCAGGCGGGAGGTGACTTAGCTTCCTTGTCAGACGGGACAGTGTCCTTGCCATGCACCTGCCCTTGACTTCCTGCCCGACATAGGATATGTCGGACGCTTTCACCTATCCCGGTATGGCTATGCCGGGCTCCTCACCGTGTTCCGGCAAGAGTATGCCGAGCCTGGACCTCCGGCATACCTCATCTGGCTCTGGCATGGCTACGCCGGATCCTCCTTCCTGCATACCATAGACAAGTAAAGAATCCCGACATGGGGATGTCGGTTAGAACATGTCGGCTACTCCGGACGTAAGCTTAAGCCGACCGAGCATACAACCCGGTCCACTCAGGACCCTGCTCACCAGAACCTGTTCCGGGTGCTGCACAAGAGAATGCCCCTATGCCCAGCCGCTCCACTCCGCGAAGGGTCACACGACCCTTGGAGCTGGACAAATAACAATTACCGTGGTAACCTGAGCGGGTTAACCATACTATTGCCCTACCCGGGGGTAGCCCCCCGACACTAGTCCCCGAAGCTGGGGTAGTCCTGCAGACCTGGATGAAGGGCTGCACCAGTTTCAACCAAATAACTGCCTTGAACCAAAAGCCGACAGTTCTATGTCGGGTAAACCGATTGCTCCGACTTACTCAAGTCGTCCATCTTTAAGGCCCTCCGGCACCATCAGGCCGGCATGATAAGAAAACTCCGGCATGCCTATCCCGACATAATGTACAATCATCCGACAACGCCATCTTGGTTTGATATAGAGCTCTCAACTTCTCGTGGTTCTCGCTCCGATACCTCCGACGTCAACAAATCTTTTTCTCTGATCTTCTCCTGAGACGTGTCACATACACGCTGCACCATCCCGAGAAACGCGCCACGCGGTCTGACCAGCTGTCACAAACACGCCGCACGGGCCCCACCATCTATCTTGTCCCGCAGGCACTCGAGAGGCTTGACCCCGAGGAGCCTCCTCGATTCCCGGGCTGGCGACCGCACTAGATCCGCAGCCGACGGTTCCCATTCTGTGGCCCGCTGTGCGGCCGATCGTGCGGCCATAACCGCTCCACCTCCGTACACCGCCGCACACACGATCCCACTACCCGCTCAAAACCAACGGGCGGGAAAAAATTAGCAACCGTCTCGCCACCCCCCCTCTTTAATAGGCTCGCGCACGATTCCCTCGCCCCTTCGCCTCCATACTTCCCATCTTCTTCCTCCTCCACTCTCCTTCGCCGCCGCTGCGCCCGATTGCCCGCAGCCGCACACCGGCGACCTCGCCGCCGAACGGAAGACGCAGTCTGGAGCTGCCGTCCTCACCGTCCCTCCAGCGCAATCTGTGAACTCCGGTGAGTTTCTTCCCCTCTCCGCACCCGATTAGATCCCCTAGGACCTCGCCGGCGTGCTCGTGTCCGATGCTTTTCCTCCGCCCTCGCCTCTACTCCGGCCACCGTAGGTGCCCTACGTGCATCCACCGGAGGGGAGCGAATGTTCCCCGTGCACTCCAGTCTTGCTACTGCTCCCCAGATCTTCCTTGTTCAACTTAGCAAAATTAGGCGCCATACTAATGGTTCTTTTCCCTTAGTTCATAGATAGGTCTTCCTTTATTTCCATTATTCAGATCTCCTGTGTGCCTTGTAACCGATACCACTCTATTTTCTTCCCGGCATTCGACGACTGCTATCCGACTTACTCTACACCTTGGTCTATAACTCGGCATCTGTTTTGCAGATAAACCGACATGTCTTCGAGCCATTCCTCCGAGCAACCCGACACGTCCGCGGAAGGAATCTGAGGAGGATGGGAAGGCTCCGACGTCGTGCAAGACGACCTCGACTGGCTACGTCGCACGCGCCGCGTCCCGGCACCAATTATATGCCGGCTTCCTGGTGACGAAGTCGAGCCCGCGCCCCAGGAAGGAGAACGGGTGGTTTTTGTCGCGCACTTCGAGCGCGGCTTCGCCCTTCCGACAAGCAGGTTCTTTCGGGCCTTCCTCGACAAGTTCGAGCTGCAGCCGCACCATTTGCCGGCTAACTCCATCACGGTCCTCTCGGCCTTTGTCGCCTTCTTCGAGGGGTACCTCGGCCTGTGGCCCCTGGTCAACCTCTGGGCGAAGTACTTCGTGCTCCGGAAGCAAAGCATTCCGAACAAGGGCGTGAAGGACAAAGAGATGACCGCCTGCGGAGCCGCCACCATTGCCGCCCGGAAGCTCTCTGACTTCCCCAAGGTCACCGGGCTGGAGTCCTGCCGTAAGTGGCAGCGCAGCTTCTTCTACGTGAAGAATCCGGATTCCGCCGACAATGCCAAGGGGTACGACTTCATCAACCTCCCAGAGTTCCGAATCGATCCGCCTTATTCTCAGGCGAATTGGGGCTGGGATCCGTCGGGCAGCGACGCAGAGACCTAGGCCATTCACAATCACTTGCTCTCGATCAAGGACGAGCTGACGGCGGACGACCTCTTGAGGACATTTGTCATCCGCCGGATAAGCCCTCTGCAGAACCGGGCGCACAAGATCTGCCACATGAGTGGGCCCTACGACCCAACTCGGATCAGCCCGTTCGAGTTGGACAAGCCGGCAGTGCGCAGACGTGTTCGTGCCATCGCCCAGACCTCCATGGGAGATGACTGGGAATGGGGACTCGAGCCACACAGCCGCGCAAACCCCCCGCCCGAGGTAAAGTCTTGCTCCTCCTCTCCGACATAACTTGGTAACCGACATGACGGCTATACAGTCCTCTTGCCTTTATTGCTTCCTTAACTGGTTCTCGCTATCTTCCTTTTGCAGAGGTTCGGCCGTCAAACCAGGGAGGACAAGAGGTGGGCCAACGGTGGTTGGCGGGCAGATCTTGCCATGCTGGCAACCCCGCTCACGGAAGATCCGGATGACGAAGACCACCTGTCGATCCCGGTACCCCGCATTTCCGGCCCGGGTAAGCCTCGAACTCGGTCTCGACCCCAAGACGAATCTGATGACGACGACTGTGTGATGTTGGAGATCACACACGCCATCCCCTTGGCCTGTGCTGACCCTCTGCCTCCACCACCAGCTGCCCCGAGTACCCAAGCAGCTACGCGCAAGCGCGCGGGAGCCAGCGCCTCTGCCGCTGACAACCCGGGGGCCAAGAAGCCAAAGACCACCAAGAAGCCTTCCCGTAGAAAGGTCCCGACTGCTGCCGGGTAAGTATTCTTCCTCTTCGTCTTTCGACCCCTTTGCCTCACCCAATCTAACCTTTTATTTCATGCGCAGAGCCCCACTCGAGCTCGACCAGAGTGACTCGGCAGCCCCGACAAACGCCGGAGTCGGCAGTCCACCCCGGGCAACACCCGCGGCCGCCGACATAGTCATGCCCGACGCCTCACCGCCGACATCCAAGACCGCAGCGGAAGGGAGCCGAGCAAGCCCGGACCGAGATGTCGGGTCTGGTGGCAAGCAACCGCGTCCCACCGCTGCACAAGCCGAGACCACGGCGGTGCCGGACGCACCCTCGCAGCAACCAGCGCCGCCGGAACCACAACCCTCTGCTGCAACCCAGCAGCCACCCGCACAACAACAGTGCCAGGCACCAACCGAGGGCCCTACCATGAAGGCGCGCACCGATGCCAAGACCGTCAAGAAGAAAACTGCCCCGACCCCGGATCAGTTGGCGGCCAAGAAAGGTCAGCCTCCTCCGGGTAAACTCAAAGTGGTGCATCCTCCTCGCATCGCCGTTAAGACGACGGCACTGCGCATGCTGGAGGCCACTGTCGACCGGGTTGCCTCTACTGCCGACTTGGAGAGCTCGGGTTTCCTTATGCCTAGTGCTGACTCTTCAGGTTCGATGGAGCAGTACAACACGGATTGGAATGCCGCCGATATCAACGAGGCTACCTCTTCCGACCCGAGTATCGACCACCCGGCTGGCCCCGGGAGAGTTGCTCAGTCTTTGCACGCTCTTCAATCTGCGGTCCTTCAACTGACAACAGCTGCAGAGGTAAGTCTTTCCAACATCTACTATCTCCAGTCCCCGAGGTTCTGGTCGAATGGTTAAGACTTGACCGAGTTAAGACCATTCGGCGAGAAACTCCAAAAACACTTCGCATCCAGCCCCCGAGATTCCTGCCGAGTAACAATACTTGCCCGAGTAAAGGTTACCCGGCTGGCATCTCCAACAATTTGCACTAACATTTCGCTTTCTATCTCAGTCGTGCAGCAAGGAGCGTACCCGGGTGTTCCAGAGGCTGCTGGTCGAGCATGGGTCCCTCCGGAGACGGTTCAAAGAGCTCCAGGCTGCGCACCAGGGCCATGGTATACTTCCTTGTTCCGAAACATCCTTCCTTTTTCTAAGTTCCCTTTACCATTATAACCGACTTGTCGCTTTTTCCAGCCGACACCGCCGCCCGAGTTGCCGCCGAGCACAAGCTCGAGTTGGAGAAGGAGCAGGCCAAATCAACTCGGCTCCAACAAGAACTGGAGCAGGCCAAGACAGAGAAGGCCGAGTTGGAGAATACCCTGGCGGACGCCCTGCGGATTCAGGGTGAAGTGCTCGAGCAAACTGAGTCTCGCGCCACCTTGGCCGAGAAAAAGCTCAACACCCTCAAGTCTCAGTGCGACATCTGGCTGGCCGAATTGAAGAAGATCAACGACCAGATGGATAGTGAGTTCGTCCAAACTTTTTCCCTTCTTGCTTGACTTTTTTGCCGACACACGCCCTATATCGGCCTGCCTTCTAACTTATCAACAGCCTTCTTCTCCTCAGAGCACTTCTCCCACACGCACACCGTTGCGGTGAAGGCCATTAACCGGGCGCGTGCGAAGAGGGCTGAAGCCGGCCCCATCTCTGGCGAGTGGGACGTGGAGGATCATCTCGTAGCACTCAACGCGCGCTTCGCGCCGCTCAAGAGTATCGGGATGGAGCTCCTCGATGCCGGCGTTCACATCTATCGGAAGCTCTGGCCTGGCGCCACGCCTCCGGACAATGTGTCTGACTTGGCCCAGGAGTTGATGAAGACGGAAAGGCGCCTCCGGGAATGGAGATCCTCCGCTGCCCGTGCCGGTGCGGACCAAACACTCTCCTTCATACTATCCTGGTATGAGGGAATCGATCTTCAGAAGGTACGGGTGCAGCGCGAGAACTCGGCGTGGACAACCGATCCCGTCAAGATCCAGCTCCGACAAGATGCTGCGCATTACTTTGCCAGCTATTCACAGCCCCACCAATATGTCGAGGGCGAGGTCTACTCGGATGACGAAGACAACGCCGACGATCTTGAGGACGAGGAGGACGAGGACGAAGAAGAAAACGAGGACACCTCCAAGACCTCTGATAAAGCTCAGCCATCCGGGAAGGCTTCCTCTTCCGGGATTGCCGACATCGCCAGCGAGGATGCCGCCGCCGACACCACTACACCGGGAGCAGCCAACGTCAACAAGTCGGCCACCACCGATACTGACCATCCGGAAGCGACCGGCTCCGCTGTGCCACCTGCTCCTGAGACTGCCTCCGCGCAAGCTCCTGCTGCTGCCTCTGCATCCACTTCCACTCCTGCTGCCGAGTCTACTTAGGCAAACTCATTAGATCCCCGGAATGCCGGGTGCATATGTAATATACACAATTTTAAGTAACATACTCTGCTATCCGCCTTACTGAATCAAACAAGTATTTAGTCATGTCGGATTACTTTACACCGAGTCCCCGGGTTTACTTTCTCGTTTACTATACTTAGTGACTTTTGCTCTTGTCTACCATACAGGCGTTCGACAGTCGAGTCACAAAATCACGACTATAGCATACGGTACTAGAAAATACCCAAGTTAAGATTTAAAGGTATTTGACATAACGGAAGAATAATTAAAAACCGGGTTAGCACACAACATGTCCCGAATTGCTTTTATACCGAGTCCCCGAGTTCGTTTTCGTGTCTACCATCTTCCACCACTTTTGCTCTTGACTACCACTCAGGGCATTCGTCAGTCGAGTCACAAGATCACTTCATACGGCATACATTGCTCAATCTTTGAAACAGGGTTGAAAGCTCATTCGGCACATGGACAATAAATACGAAACATACCAGGCAGTCCCCGAGTTTCACCTCGAGACGCCGGTACGCAGATAACCGAGAAATAGCTGAGATACAAACACAAATAAAGATCAGGCAGTCCCCGAGTTCATCCCGGGGTGCCGTCATGCAAAAGACATAAGAAAGGAACAATCATGCGGATAAGGCAGTCCCCGAGATTCATTTTGGGGTGCCGACATTTCATTCAAAAGGGACCGAGATACATACACTGTACCCTTTATGCGAAAAAGGGACGAAGTAGAGCTACATTCCATGGTCGTTTGGTTTCCTCCCCGGCTCTATCCATTACACCTTTTCTAGCTTCCTGCGCATCTACAAGATAATATGAGTCATTGTGCAGGGCTTTGCTCACAACAAAAGGTCCTTCCCATGGAGGGGATAACTTGTGCATGCCGGCAGTGCGCTGTATCAGCCTTAGCACCAGATCTCCTTCTCTGAACACTCGGGGGTGTACCTTCTGGCTATGATAGCGTCGGAGGTTCTGCTGGTATATTGCTGACCGAGACAGGGCCAATTCTCTTGCTTCTTCAAGCAAGTCGACATCATTCTCTCGGGCTTCTCTTGCCTCGGTTTCTGTAAACATCGCCACTCTAGGCGAGTCATACTGTATGTTGGTTGGCAATACTGCCTCAGCACCATACACCATAAAGAATGGTGTGTACCCGGTGGATCTGTTGGGTGTGGTCCGGAGACCCCATAGCACCGCCGGTAGTTCTTCTATCCAGCATCCCGGAGTCCGCAGGAGTGGTTCTATCAACCGGGCTTTTATGCCGGCCAGCACCAATGCGTTGGCTCTCTCAACCTGCCCATTCGCTTCTGGGTGTGCCACCGAGGCCACATCAAGCCGGATTCTCTTCTCAGCACAGAACCGAGCAAACTCCCCTACTGCAAAATTGGTGCCATTGTCGGTGATAATGCTATGCGGGTAACCATATCTCAGTATGATATCCTTCAAAAATGAGACGGCCGTAGCTCCATCACACTTCCGAATCGGCTTCACCTCGATCCACTTGGTGAACTTGTCCACCATGACTAGTATATGAGTCATGTTACCTCGTGCCGGCTTGAACGCACCCACCATATCCAAGCACCATACAGCAAACGGCCACATGATGGGGATAGTCTTTAGTGCTGCCGCCGCCATGTGTATTCTGTGGGCAAATCTCTGACAACCTCCACATTTCCGGACAATATCTTCTGCCTGCTGCAGAGCCGAGGGCCAATAAAACCCGTGCCGGAAGACCTTTGCTACCAGTGCCCTTGAGGAAGCATGATGACCGCATTCACCTTGATGTATCTCGAGCAGCATTTCTTGCCCTTCTTCCGGGTCAACGCAACGCTGCAGCACCTCAGTGACACTTCTCTTGTACAGCTCTTGGTTGATCACCGTGTAAGCCTTGGACCTTCTCACCACTTGCCGAGCTTCTACTTCCTTGTCAGGCAGGACCCCATCTAGGATATATGCCATGATGGGTGCTGCCCAACTCGGCACCGGCCGCACAGGGAAGATTGGGGCGTCTATGTCCATAGGCTCGACCGACATTACCCCTACCGGCATACTCTGCGCAGTCCCCGGGTTGAGCCAAATGCTCCCGACATCGACCTCCATGGGCACAGCCTCTACTACCGAGCTCTTCGGGATGAAGATGGACTCTGACTCGGGTGATGGCTTGATTGACGGTTTCCTCAAGTGCTCCAAAGCTATGCCGGGCGGGACCGCGTCCCGCGATGACCCCAATTTGGACAGTACATCCGCAGCCTCATTCTCTCCCCGGGGTATGTGCTTGAACTCGCATCCTTCAAAAAATCCGGAAATCTTCTGCACATGAAACCGATATGACGCCATGTTGGCATCCAAAGCGTCCCAATTTCCCGACACCTGCTGCACCACCAAATCCGAGTCGCCATAACATTCTACCCGCCGGATGCCAATTTCCCTAGCGACATTGAGGCCATGCACGAGTGCCTCATACTCAGCCACATTATTGGATGCCGAAAAGTGAATTTGGAGCACATATTCCAGTATATCTTGCTTCGGGGAAGTGAGGACCACTCCGGCACCCAACCCAATTTTTGCCTTGGACCCATCAAAGTGCATCTTCCAGAAATTGAAGTCGGGCGGGAGAGGCTCATACTGCATCTCGGCCCAGTCCACCAAAAAGTCTGGCAGCGCCTGCGACTTAATGGCGTCTCTCCTCTCGTAAGTCGGGGCGTACGGAGACAACTGGATGGCCCACTTGGCAATTCGGCCGCTGGCATCTTTGCACCCGATAATCTCGGACAAGGGAGCCTCGCTCACCACTGTAACCGGATGCTCTTGAAAGTAGTGCTTCAACTTGGTGACCGCCAGGTACACGCCATAGGCCATCTTCTGGTAGTGCGGGTAATTCTGCTTGGAGAGGGAGAGTACCTCACTCAGATAATACACGGGCCTCTGCACTACCTTCTCACCCTCTTCTCTTTCCACCACCATTACCACGCTTACAACCCGGTTTGTAGCCGCGATATAGAGCAACATCGGCTCCTTGGGTAATGGGGATGCCAATACCGGTGCATTTGAGAGTGTCTTTTTCAGGTCATTAAAAGTTGCATCGGCTTGTGGTGTCCATACAAAGGTTTTACTCTTTTTCATGAGCTGATACAAAGGCAAAGCTTTCTCTCCTAACCGGCTCACAAACCGACTTAGGGATGCCAGGCACCCGGTGAATTTTTGTACATCTTTAAGGCGGGTAGGCAGTCTCATGCTCTCGATAGCACGGATCTTGCCCGGGTTAACCTCAATACCCCGGCTAGACACCAGAAAACCGAGTAACTTCCCGGCCGGCACACCGAAAGTACACTTATCCGGGTTAAGTTTCATTCGAAATTTTCTCAAGTTAGCGAATGTTTCTCTTAGATCATCGATTAGAGTGGATTTTTCTTTTGTTTTTATGACTATGTCGTCGACATACACCTCTGCATTCCGACCTATTTGCTCATGCAAGCATTTCTGCATGCATCTTTGATAAGTGGCACCGGCATTTCTCAACCCGAAGGTCATGACACGATAGCAATACGCCCCGTACGGGGTAATAAAAGCTGTCTTTAATTGATCTGCCGGATTCAACGGTATCTGGTGAAAACCATAATACGCATCTACAAAAGACAAAAGCTCACACCCGGCAGTGGAGTCGATCACTTGATCTATCCGGGGGAGCGGGAAAGGATCTTTTGGGCATGCCTTGTTGAGGTTGGTGAAGTCGATACACATACGCCACACCTTGGCCAGGAGAGGGTCATCCTTTTTCTTCTCTACCAGGACCGGGTTAGACAACCAGTCCGGGTGCAGCACTTCCATCACAAATCCAGCCGCAAGCAGTACGACTAGATGTTCCATAATCGCAGCTCTTCTCTCGTCCGAGAGACGTCTTGTTGGTTGCTTCACCGGCTTTGCATCCGGCCTCACGAATAAAGAGTGCTCAGCCAACTCCCTCGGAACTCCTTGAAGGTCGTCATTTGACCAAGCAAAGACATCCCGATTCTCACGGAGGAAGTCGGTGAGCTCGCCTTCATATTTGCTGTCCAAGCTGGTGCCGATGATCACCCGGTGCTCTGGGTTAGCCGGGTCCACTACGACCTTTTTGGTCTCCTTTGGCGGCTGGAAGGAAGCATGCTGCTCCGGGTTCTCCATCCCGGGCACGCCGAGTTGAGAGGCCTGGGCCAGCGTCACCATCTGTTGGATTCTCTTCTTCTCCTCGGCTATGACCAATGACTCGGCCAAGCATGAGCCGGCAGTAGCACACTCGATAGAGCGCTTGTAGTCCCCCGAGATGGTGATTATGCCATTCGGATCTGGCATCTTCATTTTCAGATAGCCCATGTGAGTGGAGATCATGAACTTGGCCAGAGCAGGTCGGCCAATCAGGGCATGGTATGGACTTTCGAGGTCCACTACCTCGAACTCAAGACTCTCAGTCCGGCAGTTCTCCCGGGTTCCGGACAGCACATCTATCCAGATTTTGCCCATAGGCGAACAAGAAACCCCCGGCACAATGCCATGGAAGGTCGTGTTGGTCGGCAGCAGTGTGTTCAGGGACACTCCCAACTTCAGCATTGTGTCCTTATACATGATGTTAATGGCACTGCCATTGTCGACCAGGACTCTGCTGAACCGGACGTTGATACTTGGCCCGATGAATGTCGGGTCCACCACTAAGGCGTAGCCTCCCGGCTTAGGCATGACTCGGGGGTGATCCTTCCGACCCCAGGTGATGTCCATCTCGGACCAGTGCATGAACTTGGGCAGTGTCGGCATCACTGCATTCACATCCAGAGCGCGCTGGCGCAGACTTTTCTTGTCAGTGGGCTCGGTCACAAAGACCACATAGCTCTGATGAGCTTCCTGATAGTCACCCTGTGGGTACCTGCCCTGGTTGCTAGGGCCGGCATTGTTGTTACCCCGGACGTTCACCATATTTACCGGCCTTGCCGGTGGTCGCCTTTGGACTGGCGGATTAACCCGGACAGCATTGGCCCCACTCACTGGTGCCGGCGGTCTTGGAGCTGCGGGCCTTTCAGGGGCAGTTACCAGAGATCCCCCTGGTGCACCTTCTCGCCGCATGCGCTGGTACCAGCTACACTGCCGAGTTGTGTGGTTGGCCGGTCGGCTGGGCTCTAAGGTGTGATAGCAGCAGGGTTTGTCCAGCATCTCCTCATAAGTCAAGGGCTTTCTTTGCCCGGCCCAAGTCTTCTTTATCTCCTGGTTCTAACCACAAGCCTGGCCGCTGGTCTTCTGACGCTGGTTACTATCGGCATTGCCTTGTTCCCCGGTTACCGCCGCCACCTGCTGCGAGGCATAGCGAAAGTCGGGCTCCCTCCTCTTGTGCCCGAAATCCTGACGGTCATTGTTTCTACCCGGTCCGGACCTGTTGTTCCCCGGGTTCCTCCTACTCGGTTCGCCCGAGTCCAGCTGAGGTTGCATTGGATCACCGAGAGCATAGCTGTCGGCGATTCTCATTGTCTCGGCCAAGGTGGCCGGCATCTCCCTCTGCAGTTTCTGCCAAAGCATGGAGCCGTGTCGGCATCCCTGCGCAAACCAAGAAATGGCTTGGGCCTCCACAACTCCTTCGCAGGAATTGCGAATTGTGCTCCACCGAGTCAGGTACTCTCGGTCAGTTTCGTTGTCCCTCTGCCTGCACATAGCAAGCTGCTGAGGTCGGTTTGGTCTCTTGTAGGTGCTGGAGAAGTTGCTGACAAAGGCTTCCTCGTTGTCCAGCCAGCTGTTGACACTTCCCTCTCTCAAGTTGTTCAGCCAGATCCGGGTTGGTCCCTCAAGCATCTGCGGGATGTATCGTACCGCCCACCGGCGGTTTCCCCCCGCAATGTGCACTGCTGTCACATAGTCGGTCAACCAGTCCTCTGGCTTGGTGCTGCCGTCGTAAGTCTTGGCTCCCCTGTTCAACTGAAAGTGGGGGACAGGCTGCTCCGACATGATTCTGGGCCCAAAACAAGAAGGACCAGGTGGGCCTTGCTCCTCCATCAGCTCGGATCGATATATTCGATCCAGCTTATACCGGGCATCATTTGGATCTAACTGGCGAGTTCCCAGTCGAGACCCCAGAGCACTCTCATAAGCGTGGTACCCGGCCTTGGCCATTGCCGAGTTGCCGTCATCATACCGGCTGACGTCTTGTCCGCCCATCTGCCGCTACGGCATTGCTCCAATAACTTGACGCCTCGGGGCTTGATTCGGCACCGGATACCGAGGTGGGTGTCCTCGACCAACCGAGTTGGCATTTCCGACATTCCGATTACTCGGAGCCTGTCGGCTTCTGCTCTGGCCCTGCCCAACATTGCCCTGGCCTGCTACCTGCTTTCCGGCATACGCCGGGTCATATGTCAGCATCTGGAGCTGCTGATTCCCTCCGGAGTTTCTACTCTGGTTCTGATTTCCCCCGACATGCGGAGAGGAGGCCTGTCCTCTGGACCTGTTACTGGCCGCTCTAGCTGAGTGGACGACTTGAGATCCTCCCGCAGCCGTATTGGCCCTCTTGAAGGCCTCATTCTTCCGGGTTGCCACCTCCACTAGCTCATTGACCCGGTCCTGCTGTTTGCGGCGGGCCTCTCCGGTCAGACCGGATAACTCGGCCCTCGCTGCCTCAGCAGCCCTGAGAGTCTTGGCCGGAGAACTGTAATTCGGCCTTGCTGCCGACATTACGCTGGGAGTCATACTGGATGCAGCCCTGCCATCCCTATCTATCTCGGCATTGAGGCCCTTGCCTCTTCTGCGTACCTCAGCCTCACGGTTCGGCCGGCCTCCTACCGGCGACAAACCATGAGCCGCGTCATACTCACGCATGACCCGGTCGAAGTCCCTCCGGACCTCAGCTAACTTCTCGGCCTCCTCCAGCAAGCTCAGCCGCTCTGCCTCTAACTCAGCTGCCCCCGGCACAGTCAACCTCTCTACTGTCTCTCTAAGAGGTTCAGTCCTTACCGGGACTCGAGATGTCTCGGCGCCGCCATGGCCCTGCCTCTCTAGTGCCTGCTTGGCCCTCCGGGTCGACCTTGCCTCGGGCTCGAAGACAGGTTCTTCTGCCGGAGGAGCCGTCACCCCGGCCATCATGACCGCGCAGCTCTCGGGGCGAGTGGTACGCCGGCCGCGAGCCGCACAGACAGCTGGGGGATCCTCGGCCACGAGCACCTGCTCCGGGTACTCGCAGACGAGCTCGGAGGCGACATAGGTGGTGAAGGCGCCGAACTTGATGATGCAGCCGTTGGCCGGGAACGGCCTGCCGCGGAAGCAGCCGGCGTTGTCGCTGACGAACTCCATGTCGCCGAACTTGACGACGAGGCCGAAGAGGACACGCACGGGGCCCGTCCGGATGAGTACACCAGCCAGGGCCTCTACCTGCCCCACGGTGGGCGCCAACTGTCGTGGTGGTATCACGGCAGATGCCATAGGATGGCTAATCGTGTGGGGCCGATGGACGCTGGTGGATCCGGGAAGGTCTAGCGAGCTGAGAAGCTCACACGAGAACGAACGCAACTCAAGGAGAAACCGACTTGACTCGGCTCAAGAACAAGCACGAACAGCAAACAACATTCAAGAACTCACACGAACCCGCAAAGGGCCACAAACACACACGGTGTACCCAGGTTCGGGGCCCTCGTGAGGAGGTAACACCCCTACTCCTGCCTTGCTTCTCTCTATATGTGTCTCATAAGATCTACAAAGTGCTCCTTGAGCTGTTTCTGGTACGAACTAAGATGAACTAGTGGGAAAGGAGGAGTAAATGCTCTAGCAGTGAATGCAACTATAACTTCGGCCCTCTGGTTGGTCTCTCCCTCACAGGAGGAGTTATGGCGCTATTTATAGAGGGTCGGCCGAGTTAGCCGGGAACCCTAATTCCTCCGGGCCCCATCAGACAAGGGCTACTGTCCAACGGAAATGTCGACACCCCTATCACGACCTAGCGCCGTGCTATCCGACATAGGTCGAGCTAGGCCATAATGCCTCTTGCCGTAGCCGCCGCCGGTTTAGGCGATGATGGATCCCCTACCAGAGACAGGACGTGTCTTCTCCAAGCCTTGTCTCCTGTCAGTCAGGCGCCAGTACAGTGGAATGATCACATCGCCCTTGTCTTATACCCTTTGTCCCGCGCCCGTGTCAGGCGGGAGGTGACTTAGCTTCCTTGTCAGACGGGACAGTGTCCTTGCCATGCACCTGCCCTTGACTTCCTGCCCGACATAGGATATGTCGGACGCTTTCACCTATCCCGGTATGGCTATGCCGGGCGCCTCACCGTGTTCTGGCAAGAGTATGCCGAGCCTGGATCTCCGGCATACCTCATCTGGCTCTGGCATGGCTACGCCGGATCCTCCTTCCTGCATACCATAGACAAGTAAAGAATCCCGACATGGGGATGTCGGTTAGAACATGTCGGCTACTCCCGACGTAAGCTTAAGCCGGCCGAGCATACAACCCGGTCCACTCAGGACCTTGCTCACCAGAACCTGTTCCGGGTGCTGCACAAGAGAATGCCCCTATGCCCAGCCGCTCCACTCCGCGAAGGGTCACACGACCCATGGAGCTGGACAAATAACAATTACCGTGGTAACCTGAGCGAGTTAACCATACTATTGCCCTACCCGGGGGTAGCCCCCGACAATACACCTAGATATTACAGATAACTGCAAGTTCCTGCTCAAATGCAGCTACAAAAATAGCAAGTACAATGTTAATTTATCGCTCCGTCAGTGTATCTCCTTGGAAGTCTAGTAGACAACGTTTCACAGGACGGAGGGAGAGGAGAGAGGAGAGCGGAGACCATGGCTGCGCCCGCCACCTAGCCGCCCAGCCGGCCCCCGCCAGTGCCCCCCACGGACCGGTTCGTCCGCAGCGCCTCCGCGCCGCAGCGCCTCTATGGCGCCCTCCCGCGCAGCCTCCGGACCGTAGGTCGCCGCAGGATCTGGGCGGTGCTCGTAGAGATCTGCGGGATCCAGCTCAGGCTGCGGCGGATCCCCACGATCCGGGGCTTCTCCCAGCGGTCCCGTTGGTGGATCTGTTGGCCGCGCTGCACGCTCAAGCTCCTCCCCGCCTGCGACTGCCGCCAATACTCAGCGGTCCTCGCACCAGCCCGCTCCGGCCCCCAATGCCCAGCGGTCCTCGGACGGTCCTCGCCTGCAATCCGTTATTGTCGGCCCCTTGGCCACCTCTTCGGAGCTGGTTGACGGGTCAAATGGACATCCTTGGATAACGGTGCTCTCGAGGCATGGCCGGAGAAGAAGCAACTCCCCGCTTTCAGCTGGGCGGCAGCCCATGCCGTCCCCGGGCAGGATGGGCCGCGCCGCTGCCACCAGGTCCTCCACCCCAAACCCCGCCCGAGCTGCCTTCTTAAAGAGGTTCCACGGCCGCTGCTTTCATTGCCTCAGCAAAGACCACCGCCGCGCCGACTGCCGCGACCCTCCTCGCTGCATCGAGTGTGGGGCTTGGGGACATCGGGCAACCGAGTTCTCACGCTGCAAGGTCTTCCGTCCACGTATCCCGGTCCACGATCGGATCGTGTTCCCGCGCCGCACAGGGGTGCACCAACGCCTTCGCTTCCCCGCGCCTCCGCCCTCCGCAGCAATGTTCGGGCAAGTTCAGGCCAAGCCTGCGCCGCGGCGCTCGGGCTCAAGCCACACCATCATCATGTCCTCCCGCGCCATCTTGCACCAGGTCTTCTCGCTGCGCAGCAAGGGGGTGCTCGCCAAGTGTGTTGATGCGCAGCACACGGCCACCCCGTTCTCCATCGGCAAGGCGACTGAGACCACCCTGCAGCTTCCTCCGCACCTCCTGCGCGTCACCAAGCACCACCCGGAGAACTTCTTCCTCCATTTCGACGTACCTGCGCACCGCGACAAGGCGGTTCGCCGCGGCTCCATCATCGTTGACGGCGTCACCTTCCTTCTGCAGGCATGGCGTGAGTCGGAGCACGGCGTGTTTCAGACGTACAACCTGCACGTCCGTGTCTGCATCGAGCGCATGCCCCTGCACCTCTGGTCCATTGAGGGCGCCGAGGAGGTGCTGGGCAAGGACGTCATCGTCGACCGCCTCGACAGCCGCACTTATGCGCAAGACAACACCAAGATATTCAGCTGCTGGGTCTGGGTGTGGAGCCTGGACCGCATCCCCAGCAGCCACGGGTCCACCGTCTTCCCCAAGGGCTCCGGCAGGGTGGAGGAGATGAACGGGGGCTCGCCGCCCAACAGGCAGGTTCCACCGCCGCCGGAGGGCATCCGCTTCGACGCCCTGATTCACATTGACCTCGTCGAGGACTGGACGGTGCGGGAGGCGCGCACGCCTTCCTCTCGCCAGAGCGGCTTGCCTTCGTCAAGCTCTGAGGAGGAGCCCCCCTACCCTGTGGTGCAGCCATACACCTGGCGCTTCACGATCGAGGACGGCGAAGAGGCACGCCCCCACACGCGATGTCGGCTCATCGACCACTGCGGTGGCGGGCAGGCTGCGCCACGCCGCGACTACCACGACGACGATGGAGGTGACTTTCGCCGCCGCGACAACCGCGGTCCAGGACCCATCCTAGGACGCTCATCTCAGCCCACTCCCTCTCAGCGCGGCTTGGACGGCACGCGCCGCAGAAGCCGCAGTCGCACTCCCACCAGTCGTCGCCACCATGCTGCAACTGCGGCGGCGGAGGAAATGCCCCCCTCGCCCCCGCCACAGTCCAACACGGTGCTGCCTCCACCGCCGCCGCTGCCAACCTCCGGGCCAATGCCGCTGCGCATCCAGCTGACTCCACCAACGGCGTCGCCCGGCGGCAGCCCGACGTCTGGGCTGTCGGAGGACCCAATCGCCGAGTTCGCCACGCCGGGGAGCAACTTCTTCAACGGCTAGGCGGCAACGGGCGTGGACCCGATGTCCTTTGAGATCGAGGCTTTCTGCCAAGCCAGCACGGCCAAGCCGCTCTCCTTCCCTCCTTCGCCGGCCTCCCACCTGCAATTGGGAGTTGGGCTAGGACCCAGCCTGGGCCTGCAGGATCTCCTGGCGCGCTAACCCGCCTGCTCTCCAGCCCACCTGCACTGGCCCGCGTGGCAGCCTCATCGCCATTGGGCCCATCTGGAAGCTCTGACGCCATCTCCTCTGTGGCTAGCCAGGTTGCGCACCTGGGGCTATCTGTAGACAACCAGCCTGTGGAGGGGCCGCCGGAGTTCCTGGACATGCTCTTTGCGGCGCCACCATCGTTGATCCTCGGGACCTCGCCGCCTACTCCGGTGCGGCTCACCGGCAAGGACAAGGGAGCCACCCCCTCCAGACGCAGCATCAGGCAGGCCTCACTGCCAAACTCCACCACACCTATCGCTCACCGCGCCACCATCCGCCTCGCCAAGGAGCTCAACGTGATCGCCAACGACGAGCAGCGCTTGAGCGCGGCGGTGACCGCGCTCAACGGGCGCCTCAAGAACCAGATAGAGGAGGTGGACATTGACGACCTCGCCGTCCTCACGCGCATTGATCGCGACGCCATCGTCCGCGCCGCCGCGCTGGCAACCAACACGGGAGACGCCATGGTGGCGCACTAGTTTCCCAATGTTAGCAAACCTCCGTTCTTCGCGGCACCAGCTGGCCTCGTGCCGGCATAAGTTAGGTTTATCTTCGGGTGTGTGGCTTGATTTTGGAGGCGATCATCTTGGGCGGGTAATAGTTGGGATCGCCTCCACCCCCTGTAAGTCTGGTGTGTGTCCAATGCAAGTAGCGTTACGGTGCCAACATCAACTGCGTTTTTTCGAGTCTCCGCAATGAGTGACAACCTCTGCCCAATTCTGTGCTGGAACGTCCGCGGCTTAAACAACCCTGCGCGTCGTGCCGTGGTCTGTGCAATGGCCGCGTCCACGAAGGCCGCGATCCTTTGCTTCCAGGAGACGAAGCTGGATCACATCGACATCGCGCTCGCCGCTGAGATCGCCGGACCCAATCGCCGGGGGTTTCTCTTCCTTGCCGCTAACGGAACGCGGGGGGGAGTAGCGATCTTCTGGGACCAAGATATCGTTACGATCACAAACTCCACCGTGGGGCAGTTCTCCATCACGGCGACTGTCACCATCCAACACACCAGCGTCTCCTTCCTCCTAACTTCAGTCTACGGGCCAACGGATGATACGCTCAAGACAAGTTTCCTGCAAGAACTGAAGGACTCCTCGCTCGCGTCGGGCACGCCTTGGCTCATCAACGGAGACTTCAATCTGATCTACGAAGCGCGTGACAAAAACAACACCAACCTCTGCCGCAAGCTCATGGGACAGTTCCGTGCCGCCCTAGATCACGCTGAGCTTTTTCAGCTGCGCTGCACAAATCGCCGTTTCTCTTGGAGCAATGAGCGCGAACAACCGACCCTCGTCACACTCGATCGGTTCATCTGCAACGCGCAATGGGACGCCTTGTTTTCCCCTTGCGCAGTGCTGGTGCAATCGTCTTCCCACTCGGACCATTGCCCGCTCTTGTTGGCAAGCTTCTCCGGACCGCCTCGCAAATCGCGCTTCCGGTTTGAAAACTTTTGGATCAAGCACGAGGGCTTTCAAGAAACCGTCACTGAGGCCTGGATACAACCCATCAAGACAATCAACCCTCTTTCGCGTCTCAGAATCAAGCTCCAACGCACGGCCATGGCACTGCGAAATTGGAGCAGAGGCCTGTTCAGCGACGTTCGTTTCCAGCTCCATCTGGCGACCGAGATCGTTTTGCAGCTCGACATCGCGCAAGAATCCAGAACGCTCAGCCCGCTTGAGTTACAGCTTCGCAAAGCGCTGAAGTTGCGCATCCTCGGGCTCGCCGCGATTGATCGCAGTCGACGGCGCCAAGCCTCGCGGAGCAACTGGCTTCGGGAAGGCGATGCGAATACGCGTTTCTTCCACATCAAGATCAACGCGCGGAGGCGCAAAAATTTCATACATCAGCTATCGTCCGAGGCTGGTATCCACGTCTCCCACGAGGACAAGGCCCAAGCCCTTCTGCAGCACTTCTCCCAATCACTGGGAACGGCGGCACCGCGTACCAGAACCCTTCTCTGGGATGCTCTCGATCTCCCTACCCTCCCGGCGGTCGGAATCGACAACCCGTTCTCACTGCAGGAAATTTGGGAAGCAGTAAAGGCGTCGCCGGCAGAGAAGGCGCCAGGCCCAGACGGGTTCACATGCGCTTTCTACCGCAGTTGCTGGGCAACGATTAAAATCGACATCCTCGCCGCCTTCAACCATCTGTTCCACCTTGCGGTGGGCAACATGTCTGCACTTAACAATGCCTTCATCTGCCTCCTGCCGAAGAAGGATCTTGTGCAGACCGCCAAGGATTACATACCTATAAGCCTAATACACTCTTTCGCCAAACTCTTCGCCAAGGTGCTCGCTCGCCGCCTCTCGCCGTTTGTCGGCGATCTCATCTCCCAGGCACAGAGCGCCTTCCTCAAGTCTCGCTGCATACACGAAAACTACCTCTACGTCCGCAACACGGCTAGAGCTCTACACCGCAAGAAGAAGCCGTCATTGCTCGTGAAACTCGATTTTGCGAAGGCTTTCGACTCTGTGTCGTGGGAGTACCTCCTCGAACTGCTCCAAAAGCTTGGCTTCCCGCCTCGTTGGCGCGATTGGATCTCTTTGCTGCTCTCATCAACGGCATCCGCTGTGCTTCTCAATGGGGTCGCGGGAACGCCGTTCCAACACCGACGCGGCCTCCGGCAAGGCGACCCACTATCGCCACTGCTCTTCATACTTGCAATCGATCCACTCCATCACTTGCTGTTGCGCGCCACGGAGCTGACGACGCAATCCTCTTTGTCAACCCCGTGCGACAGGAGATCAAGACCCTTCTGGATATCCTCCATGCCTTCGGCGACGCCACGGGTCTGCGAATCAATGTGGATAAATGCTCCATCGCTCCCATACGTTGCGCCGACGTTAACCTCGACAGAGTCCTAGAGCCCTTCAATGGCGAGAGGGCATCCTTCCCAATAAGATACCTAGGTCTACCTCTAGCCCTTGGGCGCATCCGACTCGCGGACGTCCAACACATCCTCGACCGTGCCAAGTCAAAGCTGGCCGGCTGGAGGGGAAGATGGGTCAATGCGGGGGGACGCCGATCGCTGTGCAGCTCGGTGCTCAGCGCCCTGCCGATCTTCGCCATGACCGTGCTCAAACTTCCAGCCAAATTCAAAACCACTCTCAACAAGCATCGCAGGCGTTTCATTTGGAACATAGATGAATAAGAGGCCGCCGGAGGAAAATGCAAGATCGCTTGGAGCAAAGTGTGCTCGCCAATTATCAATGGCGGTTTGGGGCTGCCGAACCTCGATCTATTTGGTCGAGCCCTTCGGCTGCGCTGGCTCTGGCTGTCGTGGAAGGCACCGGAGAGACTGTGGGTTGGAACACCACTCCCTTGCGACGACATCGACCGGGATCTCTTCGCCGCAGCCACTAAGGTCACCATCGGGAACGGAGAGTCGGCGTCATTCTGGGAATCCAATTGGATTGCCGGCGCGCCGCTACGCAGTCAATTCCCAACCCTCTACAAACACTCTCGCCGCAAAGGACGCACGGTGGCGCAGGCACTGGCAAACAACGCTTGGGTCTCGGACCTGAGCCATCACATATCGAGCAACCTGCTCGACACCTTCATCCAAGCCTGGAGGTTGCTTCACGGTGCTGCAACCAACCTACAGCACGATGTCCAGGACAGCATCAGATGGCTCCTAACCGCCGATGGTCAGTACTCGGCAAAATCTGCGTACACGCTCCAGTTCGAAGGTAGACATCGCACAAGTCTGGAGAAAGATGTGTGGCGCACTTGGGCCCCGCCAAAACACAAACTCTTCGCCTGGCTCCTCTTCCAGGACCGCTTGTGGTGCGCCGATAGATTGCAGCGAAGGGGATGGCCGAACAACTACTTCTGCGCCCTCTGCCATCGCGCAGTCTCGAATCGTCAACCCACCTATTCATCGAATGCCCATGCGCCGCCCAGCTCTGGCGCACGATCGCGGGCTGGCGAAACTGTGCGGGGTTCGACAGTGCAGTCCAGGACAAGACAAGCTCCGTCGAAGACTTCCAGAACGCCGTTCTGAAAGCATCATTGCCGCAGCATAGGAAGGGGATTCGATCGCTCTTCATCCTTACCCTCTCTGCAATATGGCGGGAGCGCAACGAACGCATTTTCAGAGACAAGCAATGCTCCATGCAGCAAGTAACAGCTTTCATCCGAGACGAGGCCCAGGAGTGGGCTTTCGCGGGTGCAAAGGCGCTCAGAAAACTACTCTGGGAACCTCCCTGAATTTCCTCTAGAAAATCTCTTTTTTATCTTTCTCTGTAAACTTGCCCTCGGGTGTTTTTGTACCGCTTTTCCCTCTGCTAATATAAAATGGAAGCCAGCAATTGCTGGTCCTTTCGAAAATGTTAATTTATCGTAGAACATACAAAAGTACGTACCCGAAGCCGTGCTTTGCGTAGTAGGGGAGGTTGGAGAGCGAGGTCTCGTCGATGTCAAACACCCACACCTCCTTCCCCTTGCCAGCGAGCTTCAGGGTCTCGGCATAGGCGAGAGCCTCGTCGACGACGATCTTGGAGTCCCGGCGATAGTGGCTGCCGAGCATGTAGTGCCCGACGTAGCCCTCGCAGTTGGCCGGGACCGTCTTCCAGTCCCGCACGTTGTGGGTCTCCACGCCGAGAACCCAGCTGTCGCAGGCCACGCGGGCGACACTCGCCAGCTCCCTGCCTGAGCCCAGGTGCGGCCGCAATGCGTGGATGAGCGCCCGGGTGTCGAGCTCCCAGGCGCTGCAGGAGCCCACGAGAGCCATGGCGACCAGGAGGAGCATTGTCGACCTAGCGATTGCCATTGTTGTGCTTCTTGTTGAGCTGCAAATGTGCAGGGCAGCGTGTGTGGTTAGCCTGTTAAATAGGATATAGCTAGAAATACAGGGTGTGTGAGCTTGACGGAGACTAGCTGACGAAGAAGTGTGGCTGGTGACATTGTCGGGGTCGCAGCATGGAACACGCCGATATTATTGTAGGATAGATACGCTGTGCAAGATGTGACTCGATCGATATGCCCGTGCATCCTGCAGATCATGGTGCTACATCTTATCCTACTACTCATATATTTTCTCTCTAGACAGACTTTTTTACAAATGTGACCCTCTGCCCAATCTTATTGTCAAAAGTCGAGGGCCAGACAAGCTATGCATGCAGTGTGCAGCTGCAATGCAGTCGGCACAATGTTACTATGTTAGCCTAGTGGATGTGTGTTGGGGGCCCTAGCTGAAACTAAAACAGGGGCCTATCAATAATCAGTGCTATCTGTGTACGGTGCTTTAAGCCAAACGTAATATCAGCAATTCACTAATTCTCAGGACAGAATGACTTAGAAGGGAAGTTAATTCCCAACTAGATAACCTAATACTCCACATCCAGCAATATGAGAAAGAGATTGACTCTAAGTTCGATCTGGCCTTGAAAAACAAACAATTACCGGATTAAGATCAGAGAAGACCGGCCAGATGGAGGTGAGGATCGAGCTCGTGTAAGTTACCGGTGCATGGACGGCGGCGTGGTTCCACGCGGTTACGCGGTAGGCGGAGGTGTGTACAGACTATAGATGTAATGGAAACGAGCGTGCTGGACGACCGTCAAGCCGAGCGACAAAGCATCGTTGGGGAAATAAGTTGTTTTCTTTAACGAATTTATATGGGAAAAATCAGGGTTGGTGAATATAGGAGAAGACTCCCGTGTTGCTACGTACGGCCGGCTGCGCCGACCGGGTGCCTTTCTAGGTTCGCAAAACGGACCTAGTTGTTCTGGCCTGTATCCGGTCTTTGCTGCTTGTTCCTAAACTTTTTAAAATCTAACCCATCAAAATACCTGAAACGACAATTGGCTACCGAGCTCGTTTTTTGAATTAATAAAAAATAGCATTTGCAAGTTTCAAAAAAATTGGAACAAAACTTCTAGGTGTAGCTAACGTTGAACTCTAGTGTCGTGCAAAAGTAAATTCCAAATTCATTATATTTTAGGCTACATAAAAATGATAAATCTGAAAAAATTAAAGTTTTGAAAATGTCCACTGTTCAGCCTACCTAGATTTACCCACTAGTATATCTCATAAGTATCTACCTCCATGATTGTTTCCAATTTTTTGAAAACTTTAAAATATCATCTTTTATTTTTTTTCGAAAAAAGAGCTCCCAGTAGCTCGGAAGCCATTTGTCCACTCTCAGTCGAAATACCTAATAATATATGGCCATGCTTATTCTTCACTTCGATCATACTTTTCACAAAATCTATTTTAGTAAAAAATACTATTGTAGTAAGAATTTTAGACACTAACCCACCATGTAAAATGAGTTCCCGCTTCGGTCACCAATGAAACTTCATGGTTGGACTTGGTAGTTCTTCCACTCATATGAAAGTAGTCATAAGTCGGAGGATCTTGTGTTGACGGAGGATCTTGCGTTGACCTAGCGAGCAAAGGACGACTACTACTCTCTGAAGCTTAGTTGTCCTCTAGATTTTTCTCTGATTCTTTGTGTCACTTAGGTAGTTATTTAAGTCGTTGTTCCTTTAGTGCTCTTTGGCATTGTGCAGGCCGCTGGTTCTTTTCTTTTTCTTTCTGTTTCTCCTTTGTAGTTGGCTTTCCAGCCTCGCTGTAAACCTCAGCTCGTCGAGCTTCTTCTTCTTCTTCTTCTTCTTCTTCTTCTTCTTCTTCTTCTTCTTCTTCTTCTTCTTCTTAATATATACATGTAGTCCTTCTGCATGGTTCTAATTTTTTTTTTGCCCGAAATTAAATGAAAACATTCCGAGAACAAAAGTTATTTGTCTGTTTCGAGATGAACAACTTTGCGTTTTGGATCATCCAAATATGAGATAGTATGCTCCCCACTCATGGCGCCCAATTCGTCCCACCAAAAGTTTTTTTTTGCAATATAAAATGAAAGAAACACCTCGCGGGCCGGCTGTACTGCTCTGGTCAAGTCAGTCCTCACCTTGCTGCCCATCTTCCTACTCACGGCTATCAAGGCTGACAAGGGGGTCCTCACGGCTTTTGACAAACTGCGTAGGGGCAAGTGCTGGGCTGTAGCGACACCGTCAGCGGCGGCAAATGCAAGATTAGTTGGGACAAGGTCTGTCGTACCAAGAACCTCGGGGGACTTTGGCATTCTTTACCTAGAGAAATTTGTTAGAGCCCTTCGCCTTCATTGGCTGTGGTTTGAATGGGTGGCACCGTACAAACCTTGGGTTGGCTCCGAAACTCCAAACGACGAGCAAGATATGCATCTCTTCAACGCGGCCACCAGAGTAACAGTCGGGGACGAGCTTAAGGCTTCTTTCTAGTCCTCTTCCTGGCTCGATGGATCCACTCCAAAGCAAATCGCTCCGGAGATTTTTGCAGCCTCCAAGCGTAAGAACATGAAGGTGCATGACGAGATGGGCGGTTCTAAGTGGATTGCTGATATCCGGGTGGACAACTTCTCGATGGATCATATCATGTCAACCTTTATGGCATTTTGGAGGACGTAACTTGTACCCCTGGCGTTGAAGTTCCATTATTTGGACACTCACCACGAATGTACAATACTCTACAAGCTCGGCATATAAGGCACAATTCGTTGCATCCTCCCAAGGATTTGGTTCCCGAATTTATTTTTTTCCCGAGGGGGCTCGGGATTCCCGGTTACCGCGGTAACCGAGAAATCCCGGAAATTTATCGGACGAATTTAAAAATTAAATTTCGAATTCAAATTAGGTTTGGCACACTAAGTACGTGCTCAACTGTATTCAAATGTAGATGCGTTGGCAACCCAGCGGTAAGGCCACCGTGCTATTCAGAATAGGTTTTGGACTTCAGACCGTCTCGCTATCCGTGGTTGGCCACCCCAGGCAACGTGCCTGCAGATGTCAGCCAGAAACTGCTAAACACCTCCTATTCGAGTGCCGCTATTCCAAACAAATCTGGAGTGCGGCAGCCTCCTGGCTTTCCTGCCCAAGCCTTCTGCTTGATCTCGGCTCTGGTAGACCAACGATGCTACAGTACTGGCACGCCTTGGCGCCACCCCCATCAGCCTCCCCCAGGGCCTCAAGACCGCCCTTACGCTGATTTCTTGGGAAATTTGGAAGAAGAGAAACTTGTGAGTCTTCGACAACGTCTTATCTATGCCATCTGTCCTGATGCAAAGGATCAAGGACAAGAGCAGGAACTGGATCCTTGCCGATGCAAAACATCTAACAGAAATTATTAGTTGACTTTGTCAGATTGGTCCTTTTTTTTTATTTTTGATGGCTCAGGCCACTCTGTATCTGCGCCTCCTATATCAATATATAAGGCCAATCTTTTGTCTCGTTTCAGAAAAAAAAAATCACAAACACATGGATGATCTCTTGCACATTTCTGAATTGCCTGTCGCCTTACAACCAGTGAGTTGGATCGATATCGCAACACCCGTTGCGTCCAGAGCCATGCCAGCTTCCAGTAACACTCGTGCAATCGATCGATCTCCACCTTCTCCGTGCTTGACGATCCCCGTCGCTTGAGTTGAACCCGAGATTAATTAGAACACCAGGTGAGCTGTGCTATTGTCCACGGCTGCTTGGAGACAAATTCGAATGATTCAGACAGACTAAAAGATCGAAATGCTAAGAGACCAAGGAACAGCGACAGCGTGCCCGCTCTTCTCATGGCAATTGTCCGATGGGGTCCCCATTGTTCAAGGTGGTAGCCTGGTATTGGACATAACACGGGAGATCGATGGTGACTTTAGTTTATAGTTAACATAACAAGCCAACCTGTGTAACGTACGCTAGGAATAAGTGATTTTTTTTAAGAAACACAGTACAAGGAATAAGAGATTAAAAACTTAATTGTTGGCAAACAGCGACATGTTGTACGTACGTCCTGAGCTAGTAGACGAATGCATGGAATTTCTCAAAAAACAAAAAAGAATGGAATTTTCACGTATGTCTCGGTTGTGTCAACTTAAAATAGCCGGCTATTGCATTTAGCCCAGCGATTTTCGAAGCTATGAAAGGTTATAGCGTAGCTATTGACATTAACCTTATAGCCATTTTGCTAAATAATGTTAAAAAATTATAATTTGAACAAGATTTGTATATATCAATTATTAACTAATGCATAACATATTAACATAGTCACATAAGAAATACGAATAATCAAAAGTATTTGACGTAGTTATATCCACATATTATAACATTTAGTAACAGCAATTCAGGACATAATTCGGACAAAATATTACATAACTAGCAAAATTAATTAGCATGTAGTAAAAGCAAGTTTAGGATGTAGTTTTATCCACTTATTATATGCAAAAACCAGCATAGGAGTCGAGTTTCGCTCCAAAGTATGGTCGAGCGGACAAATTTTACTTCAAAATTTTTGAGCCCCTAAACCGGAAGTTTAGCAGCTAAGGGGCTAAATCAATTTAACCGGGTTATCAACAGCTATTATCGCTTTAGCCTATTAAGGCTATAGCCATAGTGCCAAGCCTATCGAAAGGCTATAGCTGGCTATTTAAAACTTTCGTGGCAAGTGTTCTCAAGATTTAGCAAGTACTCTTTTTTTATTTGTTGGGGAGATTTAGCAAGTGTTCTCTAGGTTGAAAGACAGTGTGTTCAATTTTGGACAAATCAATGTTCATCTTTATGAAAATGCTTTTGTACATGTGTGTGGGAGCTATCTTGATGTAACTAAGCAATGCGAGTCGTAGCCCCAATGATTATTAACCGAGTCATCCATGTTCAAGCTGGTGTACAAAGTCCCGGAAGACGATGATTTTCAATTAGCAAACCTATCGATCTGTGACACGCACACACACTTGGAACTAAAGTCGAAAGCATATCAGCAACTTGTCCTTTTCTTAAAGTTCGTTCGCATCATGTTGTTGCGAGTAAACGAACCAACCGATATCCAGGTCATCAGTCGGTTTTGGACGGTGACGAGTGCCTATAGTCCAGTCTCCGTTCTTGTATATACCCCGTAAAACAATCTACATACATATATCCTCTCTGGTTGTTTTAAATTATGCGTCGGTCAAATAGTTTAACTTTAGTATCCTCAAAAGAAAAGTTCAATTCTCTCATTAAATTTTTCTCGGAGAAAAAGTAATCATATATGTATATAAACTACACAATCGTGAACCACACGAACTGATAAATACTAAACCCATCATAGTATACTGTCAGATAACGCATTTTTATCTTTACTAATGAGTGTGGGTATCACGCTTCCTTCCCACGGCACAGCATTCTCTCCTAGCTTCCGCACATATAAACCCCAACTCCATGTGGTTCCTTAGGGCTCACGTGGTCAACAAACTAACATACCTCAAAAAAATTGTAGAACAAACATTAAACTATTCAAGTAGCAACCACCATGGACCGTATTCTATGTGCCACCATTCGCATGAATCTCGTCTGAAATATACAAGTTTGGGATCCTTGATTGATTTGGTTGAGCTGTAGAGCATGAGGTGATCATATCCAACGATTGTCAACGCGATGCAGTCAAAACAATTGCGTGCCGCCCGCTCTCTCACGGTACACACATGCAGTATCTTTTCTCTTTCTTCTGGTCAATGTTTCGGTACGCTGCTTATTGCTCTACGGCAAAGCTAGCATGAATTTTACGAATTAAGAGTGAAGCTGTTGTTTAGTTGTGATGTAAATTCAATATACAGAATATTCAGATAAATGTTAATTCCTGCCGGAGCGAGCGAAACCCGTCACCGAGAGGGTTAGACCGAAGAGAAAACCTCGGTGGTATATATGGATCATTACTGACCGAGGTCATCACCACTATACATACATTCCTGTCGAACAATATTAATCCCCGACGTTTCCAACCTCCTGCAATTGTGAAATTTTTCTGACCGGCGTCATGGTTTTTTACCCTTCTCATTGGAGGGAGTTTTCACGTTAAAATCCTGTGTCCACTTCGTCGTTTAAATTGCCTATCGCGCTAGCAGAAGCGAGTAAACGGGGTGGCAACGGAGTATAGTGCAACAGTGGATTGGAATGGGAATTAGCAGAGCGCATGGATCTATGTGGTTACTATGAGAGAGGAAGTAGAACAAAGACGGCGACACGCGCGGTGGTGAAATATTACAAACACTTGATCGATGCATCTACGTGTTTATATTGTTATATATGTCCGGGGCTATCTTTTTGGAAAAGAAACTGCTATTATTTTGTTATGATTGCGTGCATCAATTGATGTATAGGTTGGTGCTATCCCCTTTAAAAACACGTTGATAGTTATGTGAAAATTAACTAAATCTCAGTTGTTTCTCTAGTTATCGACGAGTAAACGTAGGCTCCATCCATGCTCAAAACCTGCGGATGTCGTCCCACACCGTGGCGTTCCTATTGACCGCCACATGCATATTCAGAAAATCAAGCAAATTATGGATAAATACAAGTCATCTAATTTGGAACGAAGACAACAACAGTTCCAAGTCGCAAATGACAGAGCAGCACCACTCACATTCTTCTTCAGAAAATCTCTTCACATCCCTTGACCATATATATGTGCACCGGTGCACGTACCATTGCACACTGCCACAGCTAGCACAAGAGGCCGCCAGCAACAACAAGAGCAATGTCGTCGTCCTCGTCGTGCCTTGGGAGGCCCTCCTACTACCTCATGGTCCTCATCCTCCTCCTCACAGTCATCTGCATCACCTTCCCCGCCTACCTGCGCAACCCGGCCACCGCGTGCTTCACTGGAGCCGTCGCACCACCGGCGGCATCGGCATCCGAGGGCGAGGATGTCCGCCCGCCGGAGCTCAGCATCCTCGTCGGCGTGCACACGATGGCCAAGAAGCACTCCCGGCGACACCTGATCCGCATGGTGTACGCGCTGCAGCAGACGCCCGCGCTCCGCCGCGCCGCGCGCGTGGACGTCCGGTTCGCGCTGTGCGCGCGGCCCATGACGCCCGAGCACCGCGCGTTCGTGGCGCTCGAGAGCCAGGCCTACGGCGACGTGCTTCTGTTCAACTGCACCGAGAGCGCGGAGGGGGGCAAGACGTACGACTACTTCGCCGGCCTTCCGGGGATGATGCTCGGCGGCGGCGACGTCCGGCGCCCATACGACTATGTGATGAAGGTGGATGACGACACGTACCTCCGGCTGGACGCGCTGGCGGAGACGCTGCGGCGGGCGCCGCGGGAGGACATGTACTACGGCGTGGGCCTGCCGTTCATGGACAGGAAGTCGCCGCCGTTCATGCTTGGCATGGGCTACGTACTCTCCTGGGACCTCGTCCAGTGGATCGCCGACTCCGACATGGTCAGAAGCGAGGCCAAAGGTACGGCCGAACGCAATTTTTTCTGGCTTGGATCTTCGAAACCTACCAAAAAATCTAGCTGCAATTCTTTTTGTGTGTCTTTGCATCATCAGGTGTAGAAGATGTGACCACCGGGAACTGGCTAAACAAGGGCAATAAGGCCAAGAACAGGGTGAACATCTACCCTAGGATGTACGACTACAAGAGCGCCGAGGCCAAGGATTTCCTGGAGGACACCATTGGCGTGCACCAGCTGAAGGAGGACCTCAGGTGGGCACACACATTGGAGCACTTCAACGCCACCCGGTTGGACCCCTCCAGCAAACTTCAAGAGCCTGCAGCCTTCTAGAGAGACGAGTTTATAGATTCTTACGCCAAGAGACTTGTAAATTTACAGGGTTGTAAATTGTTAAAACTGCCGGCCTATGGGCAGCCTGTTTGTGACGCAGTATTTTCACGTGAATTTCAGTTTCCGCTATGTTTTTACCAGAGAGAAAATATCGGAAGTTGCCAAGAGCCCTCTGAAAAACTTCCAGGTAAGCAGCTTGCGATTAGACGAATAAAGACACATTAATCGATTTACATGATGATATATCAACATTAGCTCATGCTACATGTACAAAATTTAATCCAAGAACAGGCCTTCTTAGCATCCTAGGTAAGGGTGTCGCCACCCGGCTGCTTGGATCTTTTCTCCGGGGAAATGCTTCCCCACACCACAGACAGCTAGTTCGTTTTGTTAGCAATACGTCCTAAACTACAGCACAACATTTCAGCAAGTGGTCACAAATTGCAGTAAGCAATTCGGCCATGAATGCAGCTGGCAGGGCGAGCAGAACAGATATTCAGTGGAAAACAGCTATTCAGGCAGGGCGAGCAGAACAGATAGCCAGAAAGACCTTTAAGGGCAGGATTCTTTCTACACCTCCTTGTATCGCTGGATTTGTGCTCAACAGCTGCCTCCTGCTACCGACTAGCTCGTCTGATTTTGTCCTGGCTAGGCTCGCTAGTTCGACAAGTGGCTAACCGTTGGCTCCTCCTAGTTCCTGTGCGCTGCAGCTTCAAGTTTGCTCTGCCTGAGCTCGCGCTAGAAGACCCACGCGGTTTACGTGCTAAACTCGCACCCTGTTTAACAACCTGCTCTAATACTTGTTGGTTCTCACACTGGTCACTACTTTCTTGGAACTCCGAACAACCAACTGATGTTGAAGTTCCCTGCACAATGGAATATCTATAGGTATCAGCAAACTAGAAGAGGAAAAAGCAACATCCAGAAAAGGAAGGTACAAACATGTTCAGATTATTCAGGAAAGATACTTTAATTTTCATCGCCAATCAGTGAACAATTAATCATTTTGTTAGTGAACATAAGCAGCACAGTGCAATGAACATAATTGACATTTCATCATCGCATAGCAGAAGCGGGGAAAAACACAGTACCAGATTCCTGAACGTTATATACTGATAATGCTACGAGATATAACGCCAATCATTACCTTATTTTCAGCTGAAAAGGGTTCTCCATCCTTAACTTTCTCCTCTTCAGAATCATCAATTTCCTCACATTCAAACTCCACATGCTGGCTATCCTCTTCGGAATCACTTAATTCTTCGTGTTCCATTACAATGCCTTGCAATGCTTCTTCACTTGGCCCTTCAATGTCATGATGAGAACAAGCATTTCTCGGCTCTTGATTTGAAATGCTAGCTCTGTTAATATAGTTCTCCCTCACACAAGGGCTGGTTGATGCTTGCAGATCAATACTGTTCTGCCTCTCACAAGGGTTTGTGAATGCTTTCCTAGCTGTTGACTGGTCATTCACTGGAGGTTCCCTCATGCAACAGACAGATTGATTAGCAAACAGATGGCAGTCCCCATCTGGTACTTCCCGGTGCATCTCAGCTTCAGTTCTTTGCAGTAGAGGATGGCAGTCGATAGTGTAAGCATTTACAGGAGCCCCTTCCATGCCATCTGTAGTCTGCTTATTATTTTTCTCAAATTGAAGACACGTAAGATTTTCACCAGCATGGCTATAAGACGAAAGCACTTGTCGAGGATACTGAAAAAGCAAAGGATGCATCGGGAATTCTTCCTCAGGACCATCTTCTAGCACACTTGCATTTAAATTCCCATGTTGTAATCTATCACTAGTACTACGATCGGGGATAATGTTTAGTTGTGTATAAACACATTCTGTAAAGGTTGGAGGCGGCATAGGGAAGAGATCATTTGCTGCATTATCTGAGGTGCATTTATAATGTGCTGCACTCTGATTAAATTCCTTCTGAGACATCACACGGGCTGAAGGAGGAAGGTTTACCGCAGGCAAATCTGGGGCCAACTTGACCACATGGCTACCATTCTCTGCATCGTCATCATTTTCAACACCATCAAAAGCATCACTATCAGCCTGCCATGAAAGCATTGTAGAGTGTGCTCAATGACACAACTGTACATGGACATCGACATTCAAATATCTTATGAGTATCTTGCAAGTTCAGAAAAGCACTAACCTCCTGCCCACGAGCAGGCATTGAAGCTTTTAATTTTCTCCTCTTTACTTTATGTGATCTCTTTTCTTTTAAGATGTCGCTTTTACCTCCAGTAGCAACTCTCCACTGACGCTGGAGCTGTGCAGGATCTCTATGTGGCAGAAGAAACTTCCAAACAGAAGTCCAATCATTTTTGAATTTCTTGAGCCCCTGCATCAACCATATAAAAGAGGGAAAAGGTAAGTAACCAATCCAAGAGGGAACAAAAGATAGGCTGCAGAGAAATTATAACCACCTCTTCGATACACTGTATTTCCTCAGTACTCAATGGAGAAGTTTTCATACGGCGCACTTCCTGCATTATCTCAAAACAAAATATGCTTAGCAGTATGTTGATTTTTGAAAAAATGATAGTGAAGGAGATGAACATCTACTCCATAGAGATCAATATCACAGCCAGTATAGCACGACAATTCGGTCATCCCAGTACCAAAGCAGTCAGTTTTTGGTACAAGGCATGCTGACCTACTCTTTTACAACACGCAGGAGTGGTCTTTGAAGCTTGCAGGTAAAATCATAGAGCGCCTCACAAAGGCACAGTAAATTTTGATATCATTCTCTGCCCTTTAAATTAGGGTTAAAGCTGGTAAAAATCATTTCCGCAGTTTGTTTCTGATTATGATAACAAATATGGTCCATATTCTGGAAGTTGGCCTTCCCAGTTTTCCATGAAAACTCTATTAGCCTTCCTCTAGTGTTGGCATATATAAAACAAACACAAAAAAGGTATGATGCTTAAAATAAAATAAAAGGTTCAAATATTGGCAATTCAAAACAGTGATAATGATTCCGCATGACTAGAAAACAAAGTCTCTGCACAGGATTCACAGACCAGTTTCAGGACAAGATGAGGGCATCAACTACATAACATACTATGCTAATCAGTTAAGACCTTGAGCATTTTCTTAAAGGTTTACAAGAATTAATGAAGCATCGTATGTACCAGTAGATGCAAAGGTTACACTTATACCTTAATTGGATTATCAGGAGCAGTGGATGAGCAGCGGTTCTTTTGCCTCACATATATCTACAATATTAAAAGTTATGTTACTGAGTGAGCATAAAAAACATACAACAAAGACAATTTGGTCAAGAGACAAAACTTATTCTGTAGGTACTGGGCAAGATAGGTTGTAAGCTGAGATTAGAGGATGAAGGCTGACCCAACTTTACTTGCGCGTATAACAAAAACAAAAGCACGGATAATTACAGGCAGTGTCCTTTGTTGAAATTGAGCATCAAAGAGTTCATAATCTTTATTTGAAACAAGTAACCTGGTGTATTGGTTCTTGAGAGTTGATACCAATATTAGGCCACCAGTAGTGCCAACAGTGTGAAAACTCCCACTGCCATGTCAATACAATTTGCAATGCACAATCTTTAGAATGAATTCCATTTTCTTCATATTTTCAGATAGTCAGATGAAGTTGGTTGTAAGAAAAGATGCAAGCACCAAGCACATTAAACAAGTGAGAAAACACTAAGTTTGTACGTCTACTAAATCATAGAAAAGCGTGGATTCTTCAAAACATAAAGAAAATATTCGTGCTAGTAGTACATTTTTTAAACAAACAAACGACACAACCATATAACCTGATGCATTGACTTGGCAGGAAGAAAACGCTTTTGTATCGCGTCCCAGTCACAATTATGTTCCAGAATCCCTAGAGCTAATAATCTGCAGGCAGAACATAAACTAAGAATAAAATAATCATGAAAAAAAATGATAGCACAGTTCTATTCCAATGTTATTTGATCATGCACTAGAAAAGGAATAATATATGATATCATGTTAAGCAAGTGGAATAAAAGAAAATCAAGCCTAATATGATTAACCACCCAAAAGGAGGAGATCTTAAGTTCAATATGAAGATAAGCAGGCAGCTTAGTAAAGCCAGACACAAACTGCATAAAAGAATGCCAGTAGCACAGGAATGAGAACAGTACAATTTCAACAGACAAGGACTAACTTTTACACTCAGCATCCGATGAACCTTATATTTTTAAGATAACATGGCAATGAATTCTGATTGAAATTCAGGGATCGTTTAGATTTAACAGAAAAGAAAACAATAATGTGTGAATTTAAAACATTGGCAAAGAAGTAAATCATACCGTTCCTCCGCATCAGTGAAAACAATTCTATGGGCCGTAGCTGCAGGAGGTGGCTTATGAGGAAATAGTGACTGATTGAAAAGAGGAAAAAATCTCTGTGCCAATCTTGCAATGTTAAATGGAACAAGAGCAACTGCCTCCTTTTTAGTTTTCTCAAAATGGGTAGCAGCTAATGTTTTCTTGGGATGTAACTGCCCAGGTGAAGCTGTGGACACATTATTTGATCTGTCTTGAGAAACATTGTTAGCATCTTTGTCAGTGCTAAGCACCGGTGACGGAAAAAGAGGGTCTTTCCTATAGCGGATCTTCTCTGCAGTGCCATCCACAAGGCTTTTTCTGTGCTTCACAATAGCTGTCAATTAAGTAAAAATAAAGATGCTTAAGTGATGGCAAACAAAATGAAGAACGCTATATTCATAATTGATCGCATTCATATTTTGCAGACTTACCGGCAGCAACATCACTTAGATAACTGAGGGCCAAATGAAGTGGAGAGACATCAAGGATGGACATAACAGGATTCCTAATTAATGGAATCCATTGGCACTGTGAGGTCTCAGAAGAAGCATGACTACGTACTGACTGGAGATGCTGCCTTTCGAAACAGAATTGTCGACAGATGGTGGTTCTCCTAGCCAATGCTTGATCTCGGTAGCCAACCAACTCAACTATCATTTTTTTAACATCAGCAGCCACTTGCTGTTTAGATGGGTCAAGAACGGATAGAGAGAAGGTTTGTATCATGAGCTGAACATGTTCATATATCATCATATGCAATTGGCCAAGTTGCTCGTGAGTAAATCCCTCTACTACAGCAGCCCCACTTACTGATGATGACACGGAAGGGACGTTGATGTGGTGTGAAGCATTTTGAGGAGCCAGAGGCGCAGATGAGCTATTTGGCAGAATCGGTCGTAAACTGTATGCAGTTGATTCATGTCGATTGACTTCCCTAGACAACTTGGGTCTCTTCTTCGTATTACAAGGCCTATGGGCATCTTTCTCATTCTTACCATTTATGTTTTCATGAGTAAAGTCTGCATCATTCCCATCTTCATCATGGGTTTCACCCCCCTGGCAAGCCTGTGTCTCATCATCTGCACCAGATAAGACAGCTGCAAGAAACTTGCGATATTCCTGTTCCTCATCTACATTGTGCAGTTCACCCTCATTGTCAGATTCCAGGAGAAAGGTCTCTAATTCCTGGAGTGCGTATTCAACCTGAGAGCATCTAGCCCATGTCCGCTTGGACATTGCATCTTCCTTGCTAGCTTCGACCAACAGAGGATGAAAATTCAGTACTGATGGAGAGAAGGAGGTCTGTAAGGGTTCCTTTCCCAATCCATTAACATGACCTTCTCCATTCTCATGATACAACTGTGTAGAATTACTCTCTGGAACATTTTCATCGCGCACACTTTTAGTTGGGATTCCTTTCTGCGGAAGCACAGAACCACCTGTGTATTTATTACCAGGATTTTCACGAAGGTACACCTCAGTGCTTGGTTGATTTCCAAATCTAGTTTCCTCGCATTCTGCCTCTGAGGTTAGACTTGAAGAGGTCTCAGATGGTGATCCTTTGCTAAGTAAAGGGTTGAAATCCAAGTCATCGTCGTCCACATCATCATCGACCTCCACATCATCATTGTCCTCCATTATATATGAAGCAAGTGTACCTTAGACAATAGGACTGCCTACACTCTTTCATTCATTCGGTGAAGAAAACCAAATGAGTTAACAATCAGAAAGTGTGCTTGCAAGAAATAACAACAAGAGGCACATCAATGAAACTTCAGACTATTACATATAAGTAATGCCTTAAATAACACACAGGTAAAGTCATAAATGATTGTGGCGGTGTAGTTTAGCTTTTTATAGCAGGTGCAAAGAAATCATCTACATTTGGAAAAATATTAAGGTAAAACACGCCGTTAATTAATAAATTATGTACTGAACCACCCAAATGAAAATTGCTTTATGTTTACATCTTACTTACAGTACGCAAAAACTAAAAGAAAAATCATACGATTTTCATGGAAGATAATGAAGAAAAAAACTGTTCATTCATTTCGCTCAGCTTTGTCCACAATAAACCATACCTTCCAAGTTTTTGGGGAATTATTAAGTCAAAACGGAACAAATCCAAGTAAGCATTCCTAAATGTAATACTTAGGAGATCCGTACAAAAGCTATAAACAACGCAATCCAGTCTTAGGAATGGCGAACTACGAACAAAAGCGACTATAGCTACTAAGCACATTCGGACCCTAGTAGCACAACACTCGAATTCACAAGCTTTCCCGTGAAGGAGAAATAATTTTTCAAGTATTCTGGTGAGGAAAAAAAATCCACCTCGCGATTAACCGACCGCACTTTCGACAGTCGCCGAGAAATTGATAAAAGCAATCTGTGCAAAGAGGTAAAAATTAGGGCTTACAAATAGGCCCGGGACCTCCACGGCTCCACCCAGGGGCGAGAAGAGCGCTCGGTTCGGGGAGGCAGGAGCTCTGCTCCACGGCCGGCGGCGACCTCCAGGGGAAGAGCGGCTTCGGCAGTTCGGCGGCGGGAGTCGAGCAGCCGGACCACGGCACCGGGGAACGACGGCGTTTCCGTGGTCGGCCGGTCGTGAACGAAACGATGCGACACCCGTTAAGCTGGATAATGGGCCTAGTGAAATGTGAAACAAGCGAGCCCACTAAAGCCCATCAACGGCCGTGAACGTTAAACCCTAGCTCTCTCCATTCTTAACCGTCTATCGCGAGCAGCAAGGCAATCTGAACCGTCCACGCATCAGCCGCTCCCTACATATAAGCCGCCTCCGCTACCGCCGCCGTCATCCCCACGAAGCCTCCCCCAAACCCTACGAGCACTCGTCTCCGGCGGCGGAAGGAATAAGCAGCCATGGTGAAGGGACGCACCGGCCAGCGCGTCAGGCTCTACGTCCGTGGCACCATCCTCGGATTCAAGAGGTATAAGCGAAATTTCTTCAGCCCCTCACGGATCTGGTCATTTCATGGCGAGATTAATCTGAGCGGCGGCGCTTCATAATGTCATTGTTGCTGCGTGACTGCAGGTCCAAGTCTAACCAGTACGAGAACACGTCGCTGGTGCAGATCGAGGGGGTGAACACCAAGGAGGACGTGGCGTGGTACGCCGGGAAGCGCTTGGCGTACGTCTACAAGGCCAAGACCAAGACCAACGGCACCCACTACCGCTGCCTCTGGGGCAAGGTCATCCGCCCCCACGGTAACTCCGGCGTCGTCCGCGCCCAGTTCAAGTCCAACCTTCCCGCGGAGTCCATGGTGAGTGTCCTACAGGCCCACCCGTTCTCATACTGGCAAGTCCAATCATGATTTGTGCTGACGTTGTTGCTTTGCTTTGTGTGCAGGGACGCAAGGTTAGGGTGTTCATGTACCCGAGCACCATCTAAGGTTAGCATGCACGCAATGACTTCTCTTCGTTTAGTTGTTCTATCTTATGTTCGAATTTTATGTGGCGTGTATATAGGATGCGCGGTATGGCCAATTAGGAATATTTTTTCTTGGTTATGATGTGCTTCATGTTGATTAGTTCTGCCAACATGATTCAACACTATGTTTTATTTTGTCCTGTTGCCATTTGTAAATAATGTACATACATACACTCGAATAATACCTACTAGTGTTGCTATGGGTTGTTTCGATACAAGATTTCTCATTGGAAATGCACAATGCGACTTGCACTTACCGAAATATATTGTTTCTTGCACATCTTGTTGATCAGATATAATCAATAGGAATAACATCAACAAACTCTAGTTAGCAAGTGCCATAGTATACCCTTCTGGACTGCTTTGGCCTTGTCAATTTTGGGCTCTATTTTCTTGGATGATCATGTTGTATCTTTATCAGCTTATAGTCTGCATATTTATTCGATGCACCGTACCATTAATGGTTGCCTGGGCCCTTTTTTCAGTTTAGTAGGCATGCATGTCCTATTGGAAAAACTTACATCATATATGATGTGCTAAATATGAGTTAAATGTCACAAAGTTAATATCATTTGAAACCTTTTGTGAAATTTAATGTAGTGGTAAAGTTTTGTGGAATTTAACTGGTCTTCTGTTGACCAAATTTTTTGTCAGCTTTTTTATTGAATTTGTGCATAAACTGGAAATTGGAGGGATTATTTTGCAATCTAAGATATTGTTTTGCTGCTGGAAGTTGTTACAACTGTGATCAAAATCTTCTATATCTTGCATCCTTTTTTTTTGTTTTGCTATACTAATTCTTTTTTATGTCTTTATTTTTATCAATTGCAGGTTTTGTTGAGCTAGGGCCAGTAATGCTTGCTATTGTCATGAGCTGGAAATGTCATTTATGTCGAATCTATTCTATGTTGGCAAGTTAAACTGTTCATGTATTCTGAGAACCTGTTGAAGTTTTGGCTTGACATGCTGTCCAATGTGCGCACCATTTTAGTATCTCAGCACTTCAATAGTAATTTGCTCATCAGTTTTAAAGTATGATTCTGTGGCTACCTGTGCTTTATCAGCTGTATTTGAGCTTCTGTTGTCATCATGGTTGTCTATGCAGGGGTTATTCTAGTACTACATACTCTGAGTTGCTAGTTTCTCATTAGTGTGCTAGGCTAAACTTGCATGTTGAACATCGCCATCAAAATAGTGCAGAGCTGCAGATCCCCCTCTCTTCGCGCTAGTGCTGAAACAGTATAAACCACTTATTCCTCTGTTCATCCATAAACGTTATCAAGTTCCCCCCCAAATCTCAGATTGGTTATCACCTCAATGTAAAGTGCTCTTACTTCCCTCCGTTCCACAGTAGAAGATTTTTTAGTCTTTTTTCATAAGCACATGTCCAAACTTAACTTATATCTAGACAGGGATACTACATAAACAAGTTTAGCTAGGCACGACGATTTTCCAACTGTGACACGGGCAAGCGGTCACAAAAATGGATGTCTTTGACATATTCTATACATTTGTAGTCCGGGTTATTTTCCAACTGTGTGTGGCAACTTTACTTTCATTTCATGTAAAAAAATATGTGCATCACAAATAGTGACACCGGGTTATTTTTGCTCTGGGTCCGCCCGTCTGTCAGAAACAGCGCTTGCACGTGCATAAACTAGACCTACCCATTTCAAGTACCCATATAGGTAAGCAGCTAAAGAGCAAAAGAATGACCAACGTTGACATTTGATCGATTTTTTTTAGACTAAATTTGGGTAAGCTGGAGATCAAGAGAGAAGATTTCGTGCTCCGATCATCAGTTATCCGTGTGTTAAGGCATAAAAAAAAGTATTTACGAGTTTGAAAATAAATTGAAGAAAATCCTTCGATATAGCTAATGGTGTATTACACAAACTTGCAAAATATCGACTTCAAATACAATTTATTTTGCGTTACACAAAAAATGAGTAAGTGTGAATTTGAATATGCATATTTTTAAATCATCAAATTTATAAGATTTGTCAATTTTGTCTACTTCGGAATACAAGGTATTTCAAATTTATTTTTTGCATTTTGTGGGATACATCATTGGCTACATCAGGAATGTTTTCAATCTTTTTAAACTCGTACACATTCGGAATTTTCAAATACGATTTCTGTTGGATATGTCCTTAATTTCAAGCAGAATATATAAACAAGTAGGCAACCCCTAAGTTAACTGAAACCAAAGCTGTGTGGAATATGAGGCAAAGTGCGGAGAACACATGTCCTCCTAGAGGACAGGCCACCTCATTTAGTCTTCCGTCGAGGTGAGAGGTGGGCACGAAGTGGCCGCTTCATGACATTCAAGAACCCGACATGTGCCTCAAGATCGACGGCCATATCGCCTTCTACCTCATTCCACTCGAACTCCCTCACGAGGTTTGCCACAAAGTATCCAAGGTGCAGCATTGCGACGCCCATGCCGGGGCACATCCTCCTTCCGGCGCCGAACGGCATCATCCTAATATCGCCGGCGCTTCCTGCAGCTGCCAATAGGCTCACACCGTCACCCCCACCTCCGACCAGGAACCGCTCCGGTCGGAACTCATCTGGGTCGTCCCACGCCGTCTTGTCCCGCGCCAAACACTCCAGCAGGAACTGGACGGTCGTCCCGGCCGAGGCACGCCAACCGTTCAGTACAACGTGGTCCTCGGGTATCACCTTATAATATTGAAGAGAAAATTAAGTCCCGTAATTAACCTTGATTGATAATTAACCATCGCGATCATACTTGAACATTCGTGAATATACAGAAGAGATGACCACATCATGCATGATGTGACGGCTGTGAATAGTTGACCCTAAAATACTCCAAGATTCGTATCTATTTTGACTTTTAAGCCATAGTTTAGTTTTGGGTTAAGAATGCAAATCAATCTGTGGTTGAATGGCTAGCAGAATGTTGTATACTCAGTCCACCAAAGTTTAAACACCAGGTTTGACGTCTTTGTAGGTGCTCCTAGGGTTAGTGTGTGCGTTTATAGGGCTGATCAGTGTGTCTGCTGTGAGCGTTTGTATGAGTTTCAAAAAAAATCAGCTTAAGAATTTGGAAAGCATGTTAGTTGCTCACCTGTCTAGCCACCGACGGCACGGTGGGGTGCAGACGGAGGGCCTCCATGAGGACGGTCTGGAGGTACTCCAGCCTACCAAGGTCCTGCTCGCCAACCTCCTCGGCGTCCTCTCCGACGACGGAGTCGATCTCTCTCCGGACGGCCTCTTGCACGTCCAGACGCTTCACCAAGTTTGCCATGATCCACTGCAGCGCTGCGCTCGCGGGCTCCGTGCCGGCGCCAAGAAACTCCGAGCACAGCCCCACGAGCTCACCGTCTGTTAGACTTTGCTTGGCGGCATTTATCCCACCCGACGCGGAGCAGTTGTCGTCCGGGACCAGGAGGTCGAAGAGCGTGTCCACATATGTCGGGGTTTCGCCGGACGGGCGGCGCCGCCGGTGGTCATCACGCCGGGCATTAATGAGCGGGAGGTACTGCTCCTCCTGCTGCCGCCTGAGCGCGACGAGATTATTCCATTTCTTGCGGTAGATAATCTCGGTCAGCGCCGGGAGTGCGGCGAAGACGCGCAGCCCGACGAGGGATTGGATGAGCTCCTCCATGCTGTCGGCCATGGCGCGGACGCGGCCCGCGTCCACGCCGTCGCCGAAGCACATGGCGGCGCTCAGGCCGAACAGAGCAGCGCGCATGCTCTCGGCCGCCAGGGCCACGCCCACGCCGCCGTTAGACGAGGAAGAGATCTGATCCCGGAGGTCCACGATTAGGCTACGGAGCGCGCGGCGGCGGGCGGGGGCGTAGAGGCGGAGGCGCGACGGGTGGAAGACCTCGGAGACGAGATTGCGGCGGATGGCGCGCCAGAGCGGGCCGTAGGGCGACGAGCCAATATTGTGGTGGCGCTGGCGCGAGAGGACGGAGCTGGCCGCGCTCGTCGGCGGACGGTTGCAGAACGTGCCCCCGCCGCCTCCCCGGACGAGGAGGCGGTGCGCCGTCGCACGGTCCGTCACCACGACATCCTGCCGCAAGGCGATGGAGAAGTCACGTACGAAAGCCCACTTGGCGGCGGCGAGGCGGGCTTGCATTTGCTTGATCGGCAGCGCACGCCGGATCAGGACGCGAGCCACGACGAGGAGCGTCAAGGGAAGCAAGAGGAGTAGCAGCAAGTCTTGCATGGCGCCTGCAGACCTGACTCACTTGCTGCTGCTGCTGCTGCCTTCACTTCTTGCTGCATGTTACGTTTTATAGACGTTGAGGAAGGTTGAGCCGCGAACAGGAAATTTTGAAGCTTTGTGTAAGCTGGGTGTTTGTTCACTAAACAAAAGTAAATATTGTTCACGTTTCTATACATTAAGGAGCAAATGATGATTGAGCTTGAGGAGCAAATGATTGCGCTTGATTCAAAACTGAGGACATGTCACACTACGACTTGCTTGAGAGGTTGACATCTCACGGACAAGCATGCATTGTACAAGTAAACTTCTACGTAATATGTATTTCTTTAAAGCTTAAAAAAAATGTATTTCGTTATCTCCTGATAATGAAATTCGGCCAGTGGGGTTCGCGTGTAAAAAAAAACTTCTACCTAATAAGTGGCACAGTCACGCTAGGACATGCTCCACTAACAACAGAAGACCAAGAGATAATAGAGATAAACTCATCTCCTTCTTTCCTTTCTCTCTCCTCTATCGCTCGCCTCTCCCGTTGAGAGTCGCTCGTGCCTGCCCGGCGCCGCTCTGCTCCTCCTCCACCGGCTCTGCCGGCCGGAGAAGAGCCGGAGATGGCGGCCGTGGCCTCTTGTATAGCGTAGGTTTTCTTTTCCTCGCCTTAGGTTTAGGTTTAGAGTCTTGGTCCCATGGGGCGAATGGCGAGATGCCGTGTAGGAGTGGTTCTTCGGTGCATCCAGGCTGTGCCAGAGTTGGTGAGGTTCTTCTTCCTTGCCGGCGTCCAAGGTGGGCGGCGGGGAGGTCCGGATCTGACCACCACGTGTGTAATAAGCCTGCTTGGCGACGGATCGGGCGATTGGAGTCGGACCCTGCTTTTCTTTCCTACGGGCATGGAGCTCGGGGAAGAGAAGATTGGGGGAAGATGAAGATTCTCTTGATCTGCTGCCTTTCGAGTGCTACTCCGGTGCTTCGGTGCGGTGCTGGATGGCGGTGGTTCGACATCGAGATGGAGCTTCCAAGGAGGAAGACGGAGTCGAGATGCAAGGCTGCAGCTCGTTCAAATAAGCGCCCATATGCCTTCTCTGGTTCTCTGGTTCTTGCCTTGATGCTCTCCCTCCTGGCCGGCCGTGGTGGCGAGGGCGAGAGATGGCTTTGCAAGGTGAATCTTGGAGCTGGGGAGGGTCGGGATCTTGCTGATACTGCGCTTGGGAGAAGAATATCGGTGGCTTGTTCTTGGCCGTCGACTCTAATTGTTGTGAGGCAGCAGCTCCTCGCCTCGTCGCCGGCGTTGCGGCAGGCGTTCTTCAACCCCCATCGGAGGCCTTCTGGAGTTCTAGTGGTGGCATGTCTGAAAGAGCATATCTCATATTCCCATAGTTTTGTGTGTTAGGCAACAACACTAGGATATTTATATATCTAATGTTTTAATAAGTGGTGCAGGAAAAATAAAAGAAATAGTCATATGGTTGCAAGCAACTAGATACTTGCTGAAGTTTGCCCAGGCCGGAGTCTCCGGTCCAAATGGGGCTCAGGGGCCGGAGTCTCCGGTCCTCGTGCATTCGAGAAAAGAGAGCCAGAAGACGGCACCCTCTGTTATGGGGTCCGGAGTGACCCCGGAGTTGCACCGGAGTCTCCGCCCCTGGAGTCCGGAGTCTCCGGCCTCAGGGACCGGAGTCTCCGGCCCTTCCAGACCGGAGTCTCCGGTGCAAGTGGACTGCAATGGTTATATTTCTGGGAGGGGTATAAATACCCCTCCTCCTTCCTTCAGTCAAGCTGCTCGGCCAAACTCAGAAAAACACCATTGTTGCAAGTCCAAGAATCACAAGATCTCCCAATCCCTCCGTCCAAACTCGCTGATCTTTGGAGGATTGAAGGAGAAGGCCTTGATCTACATCTCCACCGAGCCGTTCTTTATTTCCCCCTCATTCACTTGAGGGACCATTTGCTAGGGTTTCCACTAGGAAAACCTAGCCCATTGTTGTACTTACCTATTGTCTTTGTGACAGATTGTAGCTGTTCGGGAACCCCCAAGCCCTTTGTGGGTCGTGCCCCGAATCGTTGTTGTAAAGGCTCTGGACTCCGCCTTGAAGGTTTCCGATAGTTGAAGTGAACCAAACCTTTGTGGTGCGGTTCACCGGCGAAGAGGGTGAGACCTTTGTGCCCGTTGAACCATTGTGTTGGTTCACACCTCTCCAATGAGACGTACTCCCATTTATGGGAGGAACTCGGGAATACATCCTTGTCGTCTCGTGCTTTCACTTCGGTTACCTCTATCCTTGTTTACCGCCTTTACTTCGTATATCGTGCTTAGTTTTTAGCTTGTCATATAGGTAAATTCACCGTAGTTGCATATCTAGTGAATTTACCTTTCGCATCAAGACTAATTTGAAAAAGAACTAAAATTGAAGTAGCACCTATTCACCCCCCCCCCCTCTAGGTGTCATACCGATCCTTTCAATGTCTCTCCCATCCCGAATCAAGTGGTGTTGTCCCCGATTCCTGCATGGGGGGGCCATTGCTGGAGCTCGCTGTTCGTCGGTGCAAGCGAAGAAGATGGTGGACCGGACTGCGTTCCCCTTTCTTTGTCTAGGGTCTACTATGTAATAGTTGAGGACTTGTTTCTCATTTCTGTTTCTCTGGAGGTCCTCTTTGTAAATTGTATTGTACCGCTGAACAATTAATGCAGTATCCAGGCCTTCGGGCCTATCACTGTTAAAAAAAACAACAGAAGACCAAGACGGTAGTATGAAAGCCCTTGCGTGACGCGGTGACCATGACAGGGTCTTTCTTTGAGAGATCTACTCTAAATGGCGATTTACTACCAAAAAGACATTTCTAAGAGCCCCGCACCCTTTCAGACATGCCGCAACCAATCAGGAGTTGCCACCTATGCCCATATCCATATACCGGCTTGTATTTGGACTAATGTATATATTTATATGATGTATTCTGCCAAGAAAAAGTATTTATTAATCAATCCTGAAACTATTATTTCGTTGGCCTCCACCTTGTGAAGGAATTGATTGTGAAGGTCATTCTTAACCATGAGAAGGGATGGAAGTTCAAGGTAATTAATTATGATGCCATATACTCCCTCCGTTTTTTAGTTACTATAAGATGTTTTAGCTATTATACATGTTGTATAGATACACACCAAAATGCGTGTATATGAACAGTAAAACATGTCTAGATATAAGTTTGGACATGTGTATGTGAACAGTAAAACATGTCTAGATATAAGTTTGGACATGTGTATGTGGCAAAAGGCTAAAACATCTTATATTAAAAAATGGAGGGAGTATGTCTTAACGCCAAAGAATTTCTTAACCTTCTTAAAAATACTTAATGGAAATTGTTATTATACGCGCGCGTCAAAAGAATAATCACCATGCTATGAAGAATGTCGCAAAGGGAGTTTGTGGGTTATTGGAAGCTTTTTTTTAGATAAAAGGATTTTATTACTTAAGAGTTTTAAACATTACACTCGGCCTCTGCATAGCTACGATGCACACAGTTACTAGTTCACCGGTTACCAGTTCAGAGAAAAAATAAAAAGGCAAATTAAATATCAAAATGAGAAATTGTAGATCCGCCTAAGAAGCTGTTAGGTCTATCCGGAGTCTATGTTACCAACATGTCGGGTGAATAACTCTCTGGCCGCAGTCTACAGCCTCGACGCCACCACCTCCAAAATTAAGTTATTGGAAGCTAACTACTTTTTGTCGTTGCAGGGCATTGTGATAATCATACATGTCCCTAAAATCATCAAGTTCAAAAATTGGTGCCATACATCCACAAACAATTAGTCAACAATACATATCAAATTTCAAGGTTGCAGATGGTCATCATCAGGGTCATCATATATCCCTTTTAATTTTACCTTCAAGGTTGCAAAAAGAATATGTTTGTTCTAATTACTAAATCATATTTGAATGGGCATAGTTGAACACTCTATTATCTTTCTAGCTATGTTCTCAACTTGTATGGTTTGTGTCTATGTGCACATATATTCCTCTTGTCTCCATCTTCGATGAATGCCTATTCTGATGCTTTCGATTAATTCATTGCACTCAATTTGTGGAGCATGATTTTGGTCATCGTAGGTGTAGGGAGCCAATTGGATTTATGTCTTGTTGATGGTAGCTACCACATAATGAAACAAAGGATGGCGATTTCACGCCAAACCGGAATGGATTCCGTAGCAGAATGAGGGGTCAATGAAGAAAAACAACAGGAAGGAAGAATATGGAGAGGGATAAGTCGTGTTAACATATATTTTCAATGAGTCTATATTCGCACACGGAATTGGAAGGGAGGAGGTAAAGAAAGGGGAACTCGAGGAGTTGGGCAAGGTCAAAACAAAGGACAGAGAATGACTTTCCATTTCATGAACATTAAACACTAATACACTTATTTTTCTATGGCAACTGTCAACCCTAAGGCGGAGCCTATATGTGTGGTGTAGCAGCTTGTCGCTAAAAAGTGTCAATGTAGCGCCCAATGTACTCATGTTACCCTCATCTCATTATATTGTATATTTTCATTATTGCTATATCATTATCAAGTGAAAATTAGCCAAAAGAATCTTGAAGTTACAGAGATAGATTTGCACATTGTGGTAATAGAGTGGGGATACTTAGGACATGATGAAAATGCATGCTATGACGGAGAGGCGTGGAGTTGAACCTATGCGAGTGGGATAGTGATAGTCAGAGATGAGAGAAAGGAAGACGTGCAACCAGACAATTAACATGACACTCACGTAAAAAAAAAATACTAACATGACACTTTTTATATGCATTGCTATAATAACACAATTTTTATTGTTTCGTGGCAGCACACGGTTATTCAGCTTGTTGTACTAAATTAGAAAACAACCCCTTTAGGCAGCTTTCTGTGTACGACACGAGAACATTTCAGAATATCTTCTTGTGCGCGTACTTTGTCATGTCGCCATATCTAGATGGCCTATTCTAGATATCTATGTATACACGTATGTTAACCGATAGTCACCACGCCTCACCATATTGTCCGCTCCTAAAATCAAGTTACCGGAAGCTCGAAAGCTAGACTATTCCTGGTACGTATTCAGTATACTCATATTGCACTATCTTTCAGAGAACTTACCCTTTTTAGATTAACTAATAAACGTGCACGCGCAATGCACGTCTCATGATTTATTATAAATTTATAATATAAACATGCCTTTAAATATATATTTGTTTCATTGAGTAATTTTTTTTCAAGCCGGTTAAATAGGTTCAAAATTGGTCCGCTTGTGAAACACATGTGAAGTAACAGATAAGACCATAATAATTGGTTAATTAATTTATATAACCACTGATGTTGAATTGAATGAAAAATACTTAGACCAGTATATAGTTTTTATTTTTTCCCATTATAATAGCAGTTGGCCCCGTTTGATTTACATACTAAAAAACAAAATAATGTGGACATGTAATATTCCAAAGCAAAATCCCTTCACAACTTTTTTTGATTTTATTATAATATAAACCCTTCACAATTGGAAGCTCCAGTTTGACATGCCATGTAGCAAACAACGAAAATCTAGTCAGGCATCTAGATTCTATAGACTTACATTTCATAAAATACTTAAAAAATCTTTGCATTTAATCAATAAATAACACCTATGAGGGTTTATCTCTGTAGCCAATCAATACCACTTCCAATGCTCTATTGCTCTGTTTCGTTGCTTGATGCCAAGAAAAACTTAATGCAGTGTTATTACTTGGCTACGACCCTATACCTGACGAGCTGACTTGTACTGCTACCTGAGACTAGTCCTAGTGGGGAGTATCATATAGTGGTATCATGCATATGATACTACGTTATGTTACTATGTCAATAGTGGGTGGTAACATAGATGTAGTATCATATAACCTTGCATTGATTAGGCTATAGACTCATATTATCTCGAAATCAGCTATGTTACGGTATCTATCTATGATACCACCACTATTTCTCTCCTCATTAAGTACTTGCCACATCATCATTTTTACCTATGTGGCACTTATGTTACTACCTATGATACTCCCACTATGACTAGTCTGGCCGACTGATCCGTGGCGGCGGCGGCGGTAGCCGGAAGCGAAAGACTGCCCAAGTTCAGGCCCAATCTCACAAGTTCAGTGATGGCGTCGGCAATCTAATGGAGAGACTGCACAAGTTTAGTCTAGTATTTACCGTGTTCTTGTTGGAACATATGTTTGCACGTCGTTTCGACATAAAGTCCATACAGTTGTGAAATTTTATACTTTATAAAGTAAATGGAGTATTGTATATAAAAAAAGATATGCATATTGACCGCATTGGAAGAACTGGCTTCGCATATCAATCCACTCAGGTACTCAACTCCGGCAAACACCACTCGCCTTCACGTGGAAGACAGCACAAAACCTTGCTTAGGCAAGACAAATTGAACCGATCCCAGCACCTTGCAGAGCAGAAGAGCCGCACCGGGAAAAAGACCGACAGCCCTAACACGCTTCGGGACGTCGGACGGCGTCGTCGTCTAAACCTTAGATTGCTTTAGTCAACACCAAAAACAAATTTCCCGTGGAATTGTAAACTTTGTGTGCTACGCCAGATTGATCATCCCATGGAATTCGGGGAGGAATAGTTTTACGAGGAAGATATGTGTGTGTTGAGATTTGCGATTCCACGTGGCGCCTCATAGATTGGGTCTATTTTGATGAAAAAATAGAACCGGTCTCATAGGATTATTTTCCCGGGCGCCGGAGAAATCGGCCGCACGCCGCCGGCGATGGTGTGCGTACAAAACCTAGATCGCCCCAGAGACTTTTCCTAAAGGCTACTATCAAATCAGTTTTTTATTTCATCTATAATGATTCGGGTTTACCTTCGTGTTCGATCAGATTTCCTAACATATACGGATAAAAACATAACGATTATACACATAGATAGAAAAACTGTTTGACAGGTCAAAGTTGTTTGGTGCTCGACATCAAGACGATCTTGAGCGTTGATAGACAATTGTACGCGTGAGATTTAATTTATCCCGACAAGTTTGTTCTTTTAATAGTAGTGTAGATGTAGAAAAAACAATTCCCCACAAAAAAATAAAAACTGTTAAAAACAAATTGCTTCCATACGTGGGCCTAAACCTAATGATTAATGGGTTTTCTTCTACGGCCCAACCTCTGTTCCGTGTTGCCGTCAGCTGCTCGGTGGCTGATGTTTACTTAAAAAAAAAAAAAACACAGTACAAACGCAGATGCTCACATACACGCGTGCACACTCATCCGTATGAACGCACACACGCACATCGTACCCCTATGAGCACCTCCAAAATACTGAGCTGACGGATCGAGTATTGAGATTCTCGAAGTCACAACGGGCGCCTCGCTATCGACAGGAACGTCGCCTCTAACTGAAAGAATATTCCGCCTAAATGCAACACACAGACGTCAAACCTGGGGTTTGAAATCTGGTGGGCTGATGGTACAACCACCCCGCTAACCATCCAACCACAGATTGGTTTGCGCTTTTCCTCTACTCGTTTCATAAAAAACAAAATTCCATTGCGTGAGCAAACGACAAGGGCGGCAGCGAGATGGCCAACCGCAGCAACACTTGGTCGGCAGCGGGGCCGCTGGAAGACGGAGATCTCCTGGTCGAGATCTTCCTCCGCCTGCCCCCGAACCCCTCCTCTCTCCCTCGGGCCTCCCTCGTCTGCAAGCGCTAGCGAAGCATCGCCACCGACGTCGCCTTCCACCGCCGCTTCTGCACCCACCACCAGAAGCCCCCCATCCTCGATTTCTTCGAGGAGCGCGCCACGGAACCCAGATTCATGCCTCTGCTTGACCCTCCCGACCGTATGTCAGACTCGCTACAGTGTCATCCACCGTTGTCGCTGTCTGATTCAAGCCACACCGTTGATATGGACATTCAAGGCCGAGATCATCTCTTACCGGTTCGCGCCTTCCTCTTACAAGCTCGTCCGTCGATGCGCCATCCTACGGCTGCAAGGCCTCCGTCCATCGCTGTTTTACTTTCCCGCTTTTCAACTGCTCGCTCGGTTGTCGTCTACCTCGCGAGTTGTATTTAGGAGAGGATTCCAGACTTGAGATGTATCTCTATTGTAATTGGGTTAAACCCTAGCCGCCTCTGGTGAGGTCTGGCGACGAACATCCCTGTAATCGTCCAATTCAGTTGAATAATCCATCTCTGTGAGCGATGATCTAGCTGTGTGTTGCAATTCCCTAAGTTCTTAGCCCGGATCGTAGTTTCAGGCCTGTCAACTGGTATCAAAGCCTAACGATCTTCGGAGGCGACGAGATTTGGAACGAGGTGAGGTTTTTTTTAACAAAACGGGCAACATTGCCTCATTTTATTTAAAAATAGTAGAAGAGAATTGACCGGTTCATTTGCAGGGGAACCGGCCGAAAACCCGTACAATGCACCAATGTCGTCATGGAACACGACCACACTGGGCACACCACCACAGCCAACCCGGCTACCCACACGAAGCACAAACACAAAAGGAGACCGTGTCGAGGTTGCCACGAAGCTCCATCGTCATCACTCCTCTGCGAGCCAGCGACTCCGACTTCACCAGCAGCTTCCCAAACGGAGCCTCACATAAGCATCGGAGCCCATGCCGGCCTATGCCAACAATTGGCCACACGCGCCAAGGACAGACAGCTCCGAATCTGACGACGAGCTTCACAAGGGAAATATGCTGAACCTGCGCCGATCGAGAACTCTGCGAAGCCACCGGTGGCCGGTCATCGTCGCCGCCTGGACACCCTCCACCGCAGCTCCGACTCCACAGCAACACAACGGAGCAGAAGAACTCATCGGACACGCCGAGGAACCCGACTACCAAAGCCCAGCCGCGACCCATCTTCCGCTCAAAGCATCCTCTTTGCCAAACTGCACACTTGGACCTTGCACAGCTGCCCGACAACATCCACCTTCATCGAACCCCCAGGCGACTCCGAGCCGATGCCCCCAAGAAGGTAAGAGACGCAGAAGCGCCTCCATCGACCGATCCCAGATGTGAGGTTTCCCTTCGGAGTCAAGGCCGCAGGGCGAGGAGTGAGCACCACACATGACGATGCTTCGAGGGAAGTCCGCGACACCTGCGGGCGTCACCATCGTTAGCTCTGGCAAGAACCGGAGCAAGAATTTCTTCCGGTGATGCTCAACAACCTCCACCAAGAAACAACCTGTTGAAGGGTGCGGTCCCGATCTTCACGGATTTGGGCGGGATCGACGATGAACACGAAGAACAACAAACACAAGAGGGGCAAAGGAGGATAAATAGCAAGACACAAGCAACCAATTGATCGGTAACAAGCCCCGAGGGTAGCCCCCGATCCTCAAAGATGCAAGCACACTTACTCTTAGATTCGTTTATCTCACCGGTCGAATCTACCGGTTCAACCACCGAGATGGATGACGTGCAATCGCAACTACAAGGAGGAATTCATCTCCATGCAAGGAGGCCTTGGTTCATCTCACTAAGAGGCATCTCATAAGAGGCAACACCCAAAGGATGGAAAGGAGCTAAGCTCAACTAGATTTCAACAAAGTCTAACCCTAGCTCTAGGGAGAGGGAGGAGTTTATATAGTCTCTTACAAACCAGGGTTAAAATGGGCAAAAGAGTTGGAGCCACCTCGGACACGCACGCACGTAGTAGTTGAGTCGGCCGGGGAGCCAGCCCAGGCCGGCCTACTGGCTGACAGCCACAGCCGGGTGGCCAGCCAGCAGACCAGCCTTGGCTGGCCCTGGGGCTGGTTGGTTCAGCCGCCCGGTCAGCCAGCAGACCAGCCTTGGCTGGCGCTGGGGCTGGCCAGCGAGCTGGGGGGCGTCTCGCCGTTTCTTCTCCTCTATCTTCTTGATCTTCTCGACCCCTTTCGTGGTCATCTTCAACACTTGCTTGGAGATCTTCATGAGGCTCATATCTAAGTACACACAATGTATCGGAATGAGATAGCAAGCCATTCAATGAATTATCGAGATCGTGCAAGGAAAGGAACGAGTTCACCTTATCATGTAAGGCTTTGACTCTTGATCTTGTCATCGGTCCACTTGGTGTGTCTTGGGTAGGGCGCACTACATCATCTCCCCCCTCTTGGGAAAGAGTCGTCCTCGACTCTTGTTCATCCACATTACTTGATGCTCCATGGTAAGGGGATAAGTCGGCGACATTGAAGGTGTCATGCACCAAGTACTTGGAGTTGGCGATGTCGATCTTGTATGCATTGTCGTTGATGCGCTTGAGGACCTTGAAAGGTCCATCTCCACGAGGGTGAAGCTTGGACTTCCGTGCATCCGGAAAGCGCTCCTTGCGAAGGTGTAGCCACACTAGGTCTCCTTCTTCAAATATCATGGCACGCTTGTTCTTGTTCATCTTCTTAGCAAGGTCTTCATTGTGCTTCTCAATTGTGATTCTTGTATCCTCATGTAGCTTCTTCATGAGGGAGGCGCGCTTGTCAAAGTCCATGCTTGATTGTTCAAGTAGTGGTAGTGGTAGCATGTCCAAAGCGGTGTATGGATTGAAACCATAAACGATCTCGAGTGGGCTTCTCTTTGTTGCTCGGTGTTGTGCTCGATTGTAGGCGAACTCGGCATGAGGAATGCACTCCTCCCAATTCTTCAAGTTTGGCTTGATCAACACACGAAGGAGTGTGGATAGACTTCGGTTCACCACTTCGGTTTGACCATCCGTTTGAGGGTGATAGGCGGTGGAGAAGAGTAGCTTGATTCCCATCTTGGCCATCAATGTCTTCCAAAAGTAGCTCACGAACTTGACGTCACGATCCGAAACGATGGTCTTTGGCACTCCATGAAGACGAACGATCTCCCTAAAAAACAAAGTTGCAATGTGTGAAGCATCGTCGGTCTTGTTGCATGGTATGAAATGAGCCATCTTAGAAAATCGATCAATGACAACAAATATTGAATCCTTGTTTGTTTTAGTGCGTGGTAATCCTAAGACAAAATCCATAGCAATATCACACCAAGGTGCTTGTGGAATTGGCAAAGGAGTGTATAGGCCATGAGAGTTTAGTGTAGACTTAGCTTTGAGACATGTTGCACATCGACGCACAAGACGGTCCACGTCGCGGTACATGCGTGGCCAAAAGAAGTTTGTGGAGAGCATGGCGAAGGTCTTGTCCCATCCAAAGTGTCCCATAAGTGCTCCTCCACGTGATTCCTTCAAAAGGAGCAAACGAAGCGAAGACTCGGGAATACAAAGTTTGTTAGCCTTAAACAAGAACCCTTTGATCAAATGGTAATCCTCAATCCCTTTGGTTTCTAAGCATTTAGCAAAAATGTCTCCAAAGAAAGTATCGGTGGCATACAAATCCTTTATCTCGTCCAAGCCCAAAACACTCATATCAAGACGTGTAAGTAGGTTGGTCTTGCGGGATAGTGCATCTGCAACCACATTGTCTTTGCCTTTCTTGTATTTGATTACAAAGGTGAAAGACTCAATGAACTCAACCCACTTAGCATGTCTTTTGTTCAAATTGGTTTGGCTTTTCAAATATTTCAAGGACTCATGGTCGGAATGGATGACAAACTCCTTAGGACGAAGGTAGTGTTGCCAAACATCCAAAACACGAACCAAAGCATACAACTCTTTGTCATAAATTGGATAATTCAAGCGAGCTCCATCTAGTTTCTCACTATGGTATGCGATGGGTCTACCATTTTGCATAAGAACTCCTCCAATACCCAAACCACTTGCATCGCATTCAATTTCAAAAGTTTTGGAAAAATCCGGAAGTGCAAGTAGTGGGGCTTGGGTTAACAACCTCTTGAGCTCATTGAAAGCAAAATCATGTGCATGGCCCCAAATGAAAGGCGCATTCTTCTTTGTAAGATCATGAAGAGGGCATGCAATTGTTGAAAAATCTTTGATAAATCGGCGATAAAACCCGGCAAAACCCATAAAACGTCTCAACTCCTCAAGTGACGTAGGAAAAGGCCAAGAACGAATAGCTTCTATCTTTGCTTCATCAACTTCAACACCATTCGAAGAAACAACAAAACCCAAGAAAATGAGCTTGTCGGTGGCAAATGTGCACTTAGAAATATTAGCATAAAGCTTTTCATTACGAAGGGCCAACAAAACTTGAGCAACATGAGAAGTATGCTCTTCCACCGACTTACTATAGATGAGGATATCATCAAAATAAACAACCACAAATTTTCCAATGAAAGGACGAAGGACATGATTCATAAGACGCATAAAAGTTGAGGGTGCATTGGAAAGACCAAATGGCATGACAAGCCATTCATAAAGACCAAGCTTTGTTTTGAATGCGGTCTTCCATTCATCACCCTCACTCATTCTTATTTGGTGATATCCACTCTTAAGATCAATTTTTGAAAAGATAGCGGAACCACAAAGTTCATCAAGCATGTCGTCAAGTCTAGGGATAGGATGGCGATACCTAACGGTTATGGCGTTGATGGGGCGACAATCCATGCAAAGGCGTAAGGTGTTGTCGTGCTTGGGCACCAAGATGACGGGCACAGCGCACGGACTCAAGCTCTCACGGATGTGTCCCTTGGCAAGTAGCTCTTGAATTTGCCTCTCAATCTCCTTCGTTTCTTCGGGGTTGGTGCTGTAAGGTGCACGGTTGGGTAGTGGTGCACCGGGGACAAGGTCGATGCGATGCTCGATGCCGCGTAGAGGAGGTAGGCCCGGTGGCACCTCTTGAGGGAAGACATCTTCGAATTCCTTCAAAAGAGACGACAAAGATGGAGGAATGTTTGTTAAGGTGTTAGTAAAAGAGGCTTCACCCTTGCAAATGAGCACATAGTGAAGTGTGGATGGGTCCTCTCTCAACTCCCTCATGTCTCTTTTGGTGGCAAATAGTGTTAAGTGTGGTGTGACTCTCTTTGAAGATTCACTCATATTTGGCTTGTGGCTCTCACTCACTTTTTGGTGGATCTCTCTCTCACCACTCATATCACTTGAAACTTTGACACGGTCCGCTCCTTCTTGTGCGGTGGGATGACGCCTATGGTCATTTGGATGGTTGGCTTCATGTTGTGCCCTAGCAATAGACTTGGCGTTGTCGGCAATTACTTGACTTGGTGTCATTGGACGGAGGACAAAGGTCTTGTCATTGCTCTTGAAGCTATAGTAGTTGGTCCTTCCGTCATGAGTAACACTTCTATCATATTGCCAAGGTCTTCCAAGAAGCAAGTGACAAACGGTCATAGGCACAACATCGCAATCGACGGTATCTTCATAAGCTCCAATCTTGAAAGGCACTTGCACCATATGTTGAATCTTGACGGTTCCGCAATCACTCAACCATTGCACATGGTATGGGTGGTGGTGCTTCTTGATCTTCAAGTTGAGCTTGTCACAAAGTTCCTTGCTTGCCAAGTTGTGACAACTTCCACCATCGATGATGACCTTGATGGACTTTCCATTAACAACCGCTCTCGTTTGAAATAAGTTGCATCATTGGTCTTCCTCTACTTGGACATTGGTCGTCAAAGCTCTTGTCACAACCAAGGTTGGTTCATTGGGGTCACCATCACAAAATATCTCCTTGGGGTCATCTTGAGCACTTTGTGTGGGGGTGACGTTGGTGGTGGCGATGTACTCCTCTTCACTCATCGACTCATATTCTCCGAAGTCATTGACAATCATGACTTTCTTGTTTGTACACTCAAAAGATTTGTGTCCATGACCTCCGCACTTGTAACATTGCAAGAGTCTTGTGCCGGTAGGTTGTCCTTGAGGTTTGTTGCTTGGAAGAGGTGCTTTCTTGAACGGTTGAGGCTCTTGCGGTGTTGATGTAGAGGCTTTCAGAGGACCTCTCATGCTTGCTTGAGGTGAAGCTTGTGTCATTGGAGTTGTTGAGGATGAAGGCTTGTTTGCAAAGAAAGATTTTGCTTTGAGATACTTGTGTTCTTCAAGCACGTGACGCTCGGCCTTTGTTGCTTGATGGACTAACTCAACCAAATTGGTATAAGGTTGGAACTCCACTATCTTCTTAATAGGGTAGTTGAGGCCATTCATGAAACGAGCCATGGATTGCTCTTGTGACTCCTCAACATGGGCTCGTATCCTTGAGATTTCCATTTCCTTATAGTACTCATCCACGATCCTCACACCTTGCTTCAACTCTTGTAACTTCTTGTATAAGTCTCTAGTATAGTGACTAGGAACAAAGCGCTTGTACATCTCTTCTTTCATTTGAACCCAAGTGTTGATGGGTTGTTGGTGGTTTTGCACACGGGCATCTTGGATTTGTTCCCACCATAAGAGAGCATATTCCTCAAACTCCAAGGATGCTAGAGTCACCATCTTGTTGTTGGAGTAGTTGCGAACTCGGAAGATTTTGTCAACCTTGAGTGCCCATGAAAGGTATGCTTCCGGATCACTTGTTCCATAGAACTTGGGCATATCAAGCCTAAGATTGCTCAAGTTGTCATCTTCATCCCGATGGTTTGGAGGTGGGAATGCACGTCCACGTCTCCGTTGATTGAGTCCATCACCATGGTGGTGGCTTGACTCGCCATCACTTGACTCGTCACGGTGATGATTATGATGATGATGGTCATGATGACGATCTTGGCGATGACGCGGCTCATGATGCAGCATTGGGTTCTCTTCATGATTGACATTTTCATGATGGCGGTGTCGTGGCCTTGGAGGATGGCGATGTGGATGCCCTTGATCACCATAGTAATTGCCATCCGGCACACCATTGCCATCGGCCCGAGGGTCTCGACGTTCTTGATGTTCGTCGCGCCTTGGCCTTTCTTGTCGTCCTTCATGAGCACCTTGTCCATCTTCTCGCCGGCGCGATGATCTTGAAGACTCTCTTGAGTGACGAGATGATGAAGAAGATCCACGACGTGCAAGGTTCGCCATGTGCTCATTCATTTGCAACATTTGCTCATTTATGTTGGCTTGCATGGTGTGCAAGTCGTGTCGCATGTTGTTGAAGTTTCCTTCTTGAGCTTGGAGGCGACGCTCATAGCGGCCTAGTCCATCACGAACAAGATGGCGAAGACCGACGAACTCATTATGCGTGACGTAGCCGTGGTCGCCGTGAGGTACCTCATTGCCATCACCATCCGAGCTTGAGCTCCCATTTGTACTTCCCCTAAACATGATTCTCAAGAACAAGTGAGATGTATTGGAAAAGACTAGCAAGATAAACTAGTACCAAAAGTAAATGTGCTTGTTCAATGAGAATCCGGTTCTCACACCCAACTCACACACTTATGTGGATAGGTAGGTATGGTGGTTGGAAAGCCAAATGAAATCAACCCGAAATCAAGATATTGTCTAAGCAAGTAGAAAACCAAAATGACCAACGAGCCAGACAAGTCGATCTCAAAAGAAAAGAAGAAAGAAACACACACGTGGCGATGAAAGTGACTTGTGCAACTATGAAAATGAGCAAGGTAACCTAGCGGAGACTACGCTCGGTGTTGCACAAGTGCTCGATGAGCCACTAGCTCGATTGCAAAAAAAAAAAGTGGACTCCAAGATTTGCACTAAAGACACCACCTATAAGATGTTCATCGAGCGTTGGCGCAACCTACAAAAAGGCGAGTGGTGTTTTCTTTTTCTCTTTTGTGTCTCTTTTTGCTTCTTGACTTTTTCTCTCGTCAACTATGGCGGCACTTTTGCTTATCAAGCTCTTTTCAAACTCACTTCCTTGAAGCCAACACGGTATATGATAACTAGCGCACAACTTTTGCTCGGAAACTACACGGTGCCGAAGTGCAAAGTCCACGCAATCGTTAAGAGCTAGCCTCAATAGGATGTGGTAAACACAAAGATATAATGTGGCTTGCAAGGAAAAAAGGACCGAGGTAAGGATTGGAGAGGTTATACCTTCTTCGACAACCTTACCCGTAGTCGTAGTCTCGTGCTTGCCCACGAATTTAGGATAGTTGTGTATGGTGAAACAACAGGTGTGGCGTCGTAGCCCTCGCTCGTGGCTTCGAAATGAGCCAAAGAACACCAAATTCGGAGTCCGGAGTCGAAAGATATGGCCAAAACGATTTTCAACTTTTTCTGTTTTCGGACCAGCCGAGGGGCCAGCCTTGGCCGGCCTGGTGGCTGACGGCGTCGGCCGGGTGACCAGCCGAGGGGCCAGCCTTGGCTGGGCTGGTGGCTGGCCGAGCTGGGACACGATTTTCTGCTCGAAAATGCCCGACTTCGGCCCGAAAAACTTCAAATCGAAGGGGATCTCGATGGAATTAGGCTATGGGAACACAAAGGAAGTAAGATCAACTTGTTTTGCACGAGATCCATGGATCAAAACTTGCAAAAACGAACTCAAATCTCAGATCAATCCAAAAGCAATTTGGGGCTATTTTTGGTGGAAATTTTCGAATTTCTCAAAATCAAAGAAAAATTTGGGGGAAAAGTGGAGGAAACACAAATCAAATCCGTGGCAACCTTTGCTCTGATACCATATGTTGAAGGGTGCGGTCCCGATCTTCACGGATTTGGGCGGGATTGACGATGAACACGAAGAACAACAAACACAAGAGGGGCAAAGGAGGATAAATAGCAAGACACAAGCAACCAATTGATCGGTAACAAGCCCCGAGGGTAGCCCCCGATCCTCAAAGATGCAAGCACACTTACTCTTAGATTCGTTTATCTCACCGGTCGAATCTACCGGTTCAACTACCGAGATGGATGACGTGCAATCGCAACTACAAGGAGGAATTCATCTCCATGCAAGGAGGCCTTGGTTCACCTCACTAAGAGGCATCTCATAAGAGGTAACACCCAAAGGATGGAAAGGAGCTAAGCTCAACTAGATTTCAACAAAGTCTAACCCTAGCTCTAGGGAGAGGGAGGAGTTTATATAGTCTCTTACAAACCAGGGTTAAAATGGGCAAAAGAGTTGGAGCCACCTCGGACACGCACGCACGTAGTAGTTGAGTCGGCCTTGGAGCCAGCCTAGGCCGGCCTACTGGCTGACAACCACAGCCGGGTGGCCAGCCAGCAGACCAGCCTTGGCTGGCCCTGGGGCTGGTTGGTTCAGCCGCCCGGTCAGCCAGCAGACCAGCCTTGGCTGGCGCTGGGGCTGGCCAGCGAGCTGGGGGCGTCTCGCCGTTTCTTCTCCTCTATCTTCTTGATCTTCTCGACCCCTTTCGTGGTCATCTTCAACACTTGCTTGGAGATCTTCATGAGGCTCATATCTAAGTACACACAATGTATCGGAATGAGATAGCAAGCCATTCAATAAATTATCGAGATCGTGCAAGGAAAGGAACGAGTTCACCTTATCATGTAAGGCTTTGACTCTTGATCTTGTCATCGGTCCACTTGGTGTGTCTTGGGTAGGGCGCACTACATCACAACCGCCCACAAACCACCACCGAACGTGCCGCCGGCCAACACACCCTGTCGAGACAGCCCTGCACCACCAGGCCGAAGACGTCGGCGCCGCACTTAGCGCAGCACCTGCATCTCGCCACGCTGCCAGCCGGCGGACAGCATGTCGCCACCACCTCTTCCCCCTCCCGCTCTGCCATCACCACCACGCCCGCAGACCAGCGCCTGCAGAAAGCCCGCAGAACACCGTCTGCAGCGTCCCCGCATGCCGCCGCCAAGCCAAACTCGCCGGCCCTGGAAGCCCAGATCGGGCCCGTCTGGGCCCGCGCCGTCGGAAGCCGCCTGCTCCGCCCTCGCCTCAGCCACCTCCTCCACGGGCCTCAGCGCAACGCCGGCCGCCGGCTAGCCGCCGGACACCATCGCTGCACCACCGCGCCCCGGGCGCCGCGTCCACCGCAGCTCTCCCCATAGCCTTCGACTTCGGAGGCGGGGGGGGGGGGGCCGCCACCACCGCGGAGAGGCCAACGGCAGCGGCGACGGGGAAGGGTGGGAGGTGGGGGGTTAGTGGCGGCGGCGGCGGTTTCCCCCCGAGGTCACCCACGCGGGGCGACGCGGGGGTCGGGGAAGGAAGAAGTCGAAAACGAGGTGAGGTTTGGATCTCATGTAAAATCCCTCTCCCGAGTTCACAAATCATGGCGGCGGTGTGGTGCTCTCACCTTAGTGGAGCTGTGGTGGCGGCTTGGCAGCGGCACCATTCGGTTGCAGATCTGTGGTAAAGGCAGTGGTTTCTGAAGAACAATTCTTCGGTGTTAAATCCCACCACCCTCCCAGATCCGTGCAACTTTGGAGGCGGGCGGCGCAGGCGGCGGCGGTTGGCGACGGTAGAAGATTCACAGTGAGTTTTCCTCGGCACCTTGCCCGGAAGTAAAATTCTTACTGTGTGCTCCATGACGCGCACAAGTGACTCAGGAGACACGGAAGCCCTGGAGGTCAAATCACTACAATTGGATGTGAAGAACCTGCTGATGAATAGGGAAGCTGACCTCAAGGAATTCGTGGATTTTACCCTTCCCGTGCAGTTCAATTTCGCTAGCATTCAGGAAAATTTCAGTAATATGCAGAAAAGTTTTGACAAGTTCTTTGCTTCAGCTCCTGTTGAATTGCGTGAAACCTCAACACCAAATCCTGATGAAGCACAGAAACAATTGCAAGGTCAGCCCATACATTCACCTGGACAAGGCAGTGTGTACATGATAACACCGCAAGGGCCTACCTTTGTAGGCACAGGAATGTTAAGGACAACCCTGTGCAGTTGCAGCATTCGATCCAGAATCCACAACCAACCACAGTAGGTTTGGCCACTCTTCACGATACGCAAGGAAGAGAAATGAACCTGGATGGAACGTACAAACAACCATACCGGCACCCTCACTATAGACGGCAAAGAAATCCGGGCCATCAGCAACAAATATGCATTGAGCAAGCTGCCCAAAAGAGACAGCTAGCTGTAACCAATCAGGAAACTCGGGAGGATGAGTTCTCTGAACCTGAAGATCAAAGAGGATTTCAGCGGCAACAATTCCATCAGGACGCAAGAACACTGTAACCAGTGGTTAAGCCAGCTAAACTGAATATTTCTGAATTTGATGGACAGGATGCAGATGCATGGATTCAGATAATTGAGGAATAGTTCAACGCAGCTCATACACCATTAGAGCAACGCACGCAAATATCTGTCACATACTTAACCGGCTCTTCTCGCAAGTGGTGGAGAAGCACTGGTTTTGCTACGGGCAATATTCAATGGCATCGATTCTGCAGATATCTGACAGACAAGTTCTCAGTCACTTCTATGTGTGACAACGTTAAACAGTTTCATTTCTTGCTGCAAACTACGACAGTGGCTGATTACATTGCTCGTTTTGAAAAAGCAATGAACTTGCTTCGAAGAGACAATCCTGCTTTGCCAGATGATTATTATGTCAGTAGTTTCATCTCAGGGTTACAAACTTACATACAAACTCATCTCCAATGCCTCAAGCCTAAGGATATGCAAGAAGCAATGTGGTATGCAAGGAGGATGGAACATGCCATTCCCTCAGTACCTGACAATCCTAGACCATACTCATATACGGCTAGAAGACAAGGAACATTTGAGCAGAACAACTGAACAAGTACCCGACAACAGCAATTCCTGGAAATGCTACAGTACCGGCAGCTACTAGTACTGCAGCTGCAATTCAGCAAGCAAAGGAATTAAAGCTTTGTTTCAAATGCAAAGAGAGTTGGTTCCCTGGACATAAAAAAGTGTGTAAAATGTCCAATACTGCTCAGATAAATGCACTACAAGCAAAAGAAGGGGCGAAACCAGAAATCATTTATGTACATGAGTATGATGAAGATTCTGATGATCAAGAAGAAAGCACAGAGGCAACAACTCTTCACATTTCAGTACATGCCCTACAAGGCCACAAAGCAGAATGTGAAAGAAAATGGCATGATCTTAGGAATCATTTGGAACCGCACATCAGGAATGTTTAGGTTGTGCTGAACCTTAACTCTGTTCAACCATCAGATTTATTTCATGTTATTTTTTAGCATGAAACGACACGACCTAAAAGATTCAGTCATAAATTCCAACACGTGAAGTTCACATTTCCTGATCTTTTTGAGCTATGGCTCGTGCACTCGTGACTAATGAAGTTGGCTGCTTCACATGCACTGCTAAAGAATGAAGGTATTCCATCAGCCATCGGGTCATCGTGGAACCGAAGCAACATGGTCTAACTCTATCGTTTGTCTTACATCTCCCGGGTCCTCTAATTTCTTATGATCTGCATGCTAAGCAGGCAGCTTGGGATTACCCTGAAAGAGAGCCTCTGCACTTTGTCGGTTGTCCCTTTATTATTGTACCAGTGCTATGTAATATTCTCAAAGCAGTCTTGCAACTGCAGTGGATGTGATATATGTATTCTTCTTCTGTTTCTTCTATCCGTAGAAGGAAGATGCATTTGTGATATTTCTTGGACAGCGCAGAACTGTTAGTATCCTGTAGTATCCAAGCCAAGCCAGTAACATGATCACCATGTCTGTTAGCATTGTTATCTACCGGCCACTCATCTTCTGAGTTATCAGATGGAGATCTTTGTTCCTTAATCCATCCCGCCAGGCATAGATCCCAATTACAGAGACTCACCAGACATCAGTTGGGTACTCAAGCGATAGGCAGAAATTTGACGACTGTAAACAATGCAATACTTACAGAAGTAGTTCCTGACGACACATAGCAGGTGCCATACTCCTTATTTATAAGCACCGCGAGTCATGATCTAGCAATGCAATAACACACAAAGTGCAGTAAGATAAGAATCTAAGCTGGTTAGAACACGATTCTGGAGCAGGTCCAGATAGCCGCATCTCTGCTCATCGTCCTCCCTCAGTTTTCTTGTGTCAGCCCTGCAATTCCAATTAAGGGAGTGTCTAAGTCGACAGATTTTACGTTAAGTCTCAGACACCTCAAAACGGCGCAACCGTAGTTTAAAAAAAGTGTAATTGCATTTTTCTGCGCAGATAAGTGTATTTCTGTCCAAAAAAGTACAATTGTACTTTTTTCTGAACTAAGGTTGCACTTCTCTAAGAAGTGACTGAGAATTAGGATAAAATCAGTTGACCAAGACTTAGCAAAACCGTTCAATTAAATACCAAAAGTACTTACTGACATTTCAAAAATCACATGGACATGAAAGAAATGTAAGATAATCATACTTCAACGAAAAACACTGATAAACTAGTGAAGAATCAAGAATCAACACAACTCATGATCCGTAAAAAGGCCACCCAGCAATAGTTCTAGCATTGTACATTTTGTAGTACTAGACTAGATCACACGCGAAAAACTATTTTGACAAACTCATCGAAGTTCTTCGTGCAGCCGCCGCCGGGCTGGAACGCCTTGCCCACCATGGCTTGCCGCTCCTGCGCCTTGGCCCTCATGCCCTCCCCTTCCTCCCCACGGAGCAGCGTCGACACCGCGTTAGCCACGCCGCCGCGCGTCATCGGCCCGTCGAACGCCGTGCCGAAGCCCCACACGCTGGCCACGGAGCGCGCGTTCATCGTCTGGTCGCCGAAGAAGGGGCGGCACGCCATGGGCACGCCGCTGGACACGCCCTCCAGCACCGACGCCCACCCGGCGTGCGTCACGAACGCACCCACCGACGCGTGCCGCAGCACGCCCACCTGCGGCGCCCACGGCACCACCATCCCCGCCGCGCGCTCCAGGAACCCCGCCGGTAGCAGCGGCCACGACTCCTCGCGCAGCGACCACAGGAACGGCGCACCGCTCGCCTCCAGCCCGGCTGCGAGCTCCCGCAGCTCGTCCGGCCGCGGCGAGGCCACCGTGCCGAAGCTGACGTACGCGACGGACCGCGCGGGGTGGCGGTCGAGCCAGGAGATGCAGCCGTGAGGGTCGGCTGGTGTTTCCTCGGTGTCTTTTGACTCGGCGCCGGGGAGCAGGTGGTAGGGGCCGATGGGGAGGCAGTTCGGGAGCTCGGCGGCGAGTGCGGCGGCGACGTCGGGCGGGTCGAGGCCCGGGAAGGTGTTGAGGGCGACGGCGGTGGCGTGCTTGGGGACGTGCTGCGACAGGCGGTGCAGGAGGAGGCTGATGACGAAGTTGAAGTCGCCGAAGACGAGGCCGTCGGGGAGGTCCCGGACGCGGTAGCCGCCCAGGCCGGCGTGCGCGGTCAGCAGCTCGTCGGCTCTGCTCGCGGCTGCAGATTAATTCAAAATGTAAACAATAAAGATTAGAAGTACAACGTGCAGATAAATTGACAATTCAAAGTCCCAATCTCTAACGAACAACAAATTAACTGTAACAGATAAGAGTAACGATCATGTAGTAATAAACTTCGTGTAAAGATCCCAACGGAACTGCAGAGCTCGTACGTACCCTGATCGCCGATGTCCTGGCGGAGCGCGTCGGTGCGAAGGTGCGCGAGGAGGGCCGAGGCAGCGGCGGTCCAGACGGGCACCCACGGAGCCCCGGCAGCGGCGGCCGCCTCGCCGGCCATCCACAGGAACGCGTCCCCGACCACGCATCTCACCTTGGAGCCACCCGCGGATGCGCGGGCCGCCTCCAGGCCGTCCCTGACACCGCCCGCCTCTGCCGCCGCCATGAACAGCTCCATCCGGCGCGGCGGCGGCAGCATTGGCGCCACCCCGGAGGACGAGGGCGGCGGCACACCGTCCGGGACCTCCACGAAGCGCAGGTTCCCCGGGAGCGCGCCAGCTTTCTTGAGCTGCGCCACGGAGTCGGCGGTGGTGAGGAACGAGAGTGCGGTCCCGGCCGGCGCCGCGGCGGCGAGGGAGCGCGCGAAGGAGAGGAGCACGGCGGCGTGGGAGCTGAAGGGGAAGGCCACCACGGCGATGTGAGGCGGCGATGGCGCCATCGTGGCGTCGGCGACTCCTGCTTCGGTCGAGGAGCTCGATGTCGATGGGGTTTTGCTGCCTCGTGTCGTGCGCGGCGCGGGGTTTTATGGCGGGTAGCACTAGCACGCAGCTTGGGCCTTGACGTTCAGGTGGAGCGCGCGTGCGCTTCAGCTGTGATGAATGGCTCGCGAATTGCCACGTGGCGTGCTGCGGCGGGTTGTACACTTTGGCCGTACTTGGATTGGATGGAGTCTCACAACACCGGTAAAGCATCGTTTGTTTTGCCAGATAAGATCAGGATCAAAGCGTGGAACTCCGATGGCACCCCCATACCCGCCCCGCCTCTGTTGTCGGGTCTATATATCAGGATGGCACCCCCATAAGCGTAGATCAGGATCAGGATCAACGGAGACAGCGGCTGCCCAGCGAGATGCGGCGCGACGGAACGAGCTCGCGGGAGGCAGGGCCGGCGCACGGCGACTGGGCAGGTCACGGCGGCGCGCGAGGTGGTGCGAGGCAGCGCTGGCGCGCGGCAGTGCGCGAGGTCGCCGCGGCTCATCAGTACGAGGCGGCGGCAGTGCTGGTTGAGGCAGCGCGCGACCTCGCGGGGCGGCGGGAGGCACTAGGCAGTGCGGGCGTGCGGGGCAACAGCACGAGGCGGCAGCGCGGCGCGGCAGCACAACGCGACGGCGCAAGTTGCGTGAGGCGGCGGCGGCGCAGGTTGCGTGGTAAGTTCGTCTGTGCGCGAGAGGACGAGTGGAGCGTGGGATTCGTAGGCTGGGGTCTGGGCCTTGGGAATCTGGGCTGGCTTGGGTGGGACGTGGGCTGGTGGTGAGCCTATTTTTTTACCCTAGACTATGACAGTTGGGCCAGTTTCAATGTTTTGGCGGGTCTGCGGGTTTGCGGGTCCGGGTCCAGCTCCTCCATACCCGCCCCATATAATTTGGTGAGTCTAATTTTTTTACCAGACCCGCCCCATTTAAGACGGGTACCCATCGGGTTAGCGGGTTTCGGGGCCCCATTGCCATCCGGACGTGGAACCATGTCAATATCGTAGGATCATATACATGTGTATGTATAATATTAGATCCGATCGGAAAAGGTTGGCATGAAAAATGGGCTACATCAGTACAGACTTCGTACACGCTTGCGACAATTAAATCATCAGAGGGAGTAGTTGTGTATGGTCATAGACCGGGGTACCTTTTATGTTTATGGTAGGGCTTCCGATTGCAGAAAACAATCCCTAGACTCGTGAAGGAAATGCAGTTTATAGGGCTGGTGATTGGTGAGCTTATTGGACCGTGGCACCAGTGTCCATGAACCAGGCAGGATCAACGGGTTAGGATGGTGTAGACCCCTGCTCCTTGGTCTTGGCAGGAGGGCCAAAGTTGGCCATAGCGACCTGGCACTCGTTGTTCTTGCCGTCGTTGTCAATGTCGAGGAAGCTCCGCTGAAAGCAACGGTGACACTTTGAGGCCAGATGCCCCGGGCGGCCACACAGTAGGCACATGCGGCCGTCACGTCCCCCACTCGAGGTCGGTACAGGAGGTGAGGCCGTCCCTGCCCGCAGATGGTGGCGCGTGGCCAGCGGTAGGGGCGCGGACGGTCCGCGGGAGGTCTAGTGCGCAGAGGCATGATCGGCGATAACGGCAGATGAACGACTAGCCTCCACCCGTTGCTTCGTGCTCAGGAGACAGGAATAGAGCTCTCGGACAGTCATCGGTTGTTTCGCGCCGTTGACAGCCTCCGCGAGCATGTCATACTCGGTGTCGAGGACGTGCATGACGAAACCGGCAAATTCCTCGTCACGGAGCGGCTGCCCAATAGAGGTCAGCGTGTCAGCCACCACCTTGAGCTTATTGAAGTAGCTGGCGGCGGAGGAGTCCAGCTTCTTGATATCGTTCTCGCGACGAAGGGCCATCGAGCGCGACAACGCGGAGACGGAAGCTAACGCGTTCTCCAAGGTGGTCCAAACATCCATGGAGGTCGCGGCGAAGAGGACAAGGCCAGCAATCCCTTCGCCCACGAAACCCTGGATAGCAGAGAGGATCGCTTGATCCTGGTGCACCCACACACGGCGCTCGGGGTTGATAGCCGGGTCGTGCATGGTCGTAATCATGTTAAACATATGATTTGGGGGAACTTGCTCAACCCTCTAGGGGTGACATATATATCTCTCAAATATATAGGGGTACAACGTACCAATACAAGGATACAAATACAACAACCGTATATGGTCTATACAAATACAGCTATACAAATCTAAGTATCTACTTCCTCCGTGCAGAAATATAAGACGTTTAGATTTCCAGTACAACTTTCGTCACATATAAAATATTTCTTACTTTCCCGTTTTACCCTCCCGCAGAACCACTCCGTCCAGTCCCTCTCGCGTCCTTCCTCCCACTCCCCGCTCTCTCTCGCCGTCGCGTTCGCCGCCCGCCCCGTTGCCTCTCGCTCTCCGGCCGCCCCGTCCCGCCGCCTCCCCCCACCGCTCCCCATGCCCCCTTTCTCCCCTACCCCACTCTTTTCTCTCGAACATCTCACACCTAGCGTGTGCCACTAATCAGTTGGTCAAAGACTGATTTTTTATAGCCGGCGACGAGCTTTTCGGTGATGGAGTTGCTCGATCTACGTGCGCCAGCGCTGGATCTGCGTGCTCCGGCGCAGGATCTGGCGACGGAGGTGCTGGATGTGGAGCAGCGACCTAGCGGCGGACCTGGAGCGGCGCCGGAGCAGCGGAGCAACGGAGTGGGTGGAGAACATCGTCCTCATGGTGCCCCACCGTGCTAGCCGGGCACTGCCTCGCCACGGCACGGTGCCACGGATCCATGCGTCAGGTGCCTATCCTCACTCTCTTTCTCTCTGCTTGCGCTGCACTGCGCGATGCGAATATACTTCGTGCCTGCACGCACGCAAACGGAGCTTCAATTAGTACGGCTAGTCCTGACGTTTTAGCAATAGGAGTAATTTGAGTTAGCACTCCTATCATCTGGCAATTAACTGTAGTTGATTTAGCACTCCTATCACCGGGTAATTTCAGTTAGCATTTCTAGCACTGCTAGTCTTGACGTGTTAGTAAAAGGAGCAATTTCAGTTAGCAAAAGGAGTAAATTTGTTCTTCATGCATTTGGTTTTAGCAGTGCAGTACATTGGTTCATTCCATCCATGTGGTGTTATGAATTTAGCAAGTTTAGCTGAATTGCAGTGCTTGCAGTAGCTGAATTGCAGTGCTTGCACTGAACTCGTTGCTTGCTTGAAGTGATATTGGCAGACTGCAGCAACTTTTCTGAAAATATGGCTTGCTAGCAGTGGCTGAATGCTTACTACATTTCTTGGAGTAGCTTGCTCTGAAATTATTACTGGATGGAGCAAGCTGTAGTTGTTGATGAAGTATACTCGTTGCATCATATAGCTGCTGGAATAGACTGCGAGATACTTTATGTACAGTACACAACCAGATTCCATAACAAACACAATACAATACTTCAAGTACACAACAGTACTCAATACAGGATATTTATACAAACACAATACAATACTGTACTTTGCTTGCATTTTTGGAGTAGCAGCAAGTTGCTTGCTTGCTTGTTGTAGAGTTTCTTTCTTGCTTGTTTTCTGTAGAGTTTCTTTCCTGCTTGCTTGCTGTAGAGTTTCTTTCTTGCATGCTTCTTGATTGCTTTATGTAGAAATATGGTTAGTGCACTTCTTGGCCTAGAAACTCCAGAGCTCGTGCGTAGACGTCGGCAGGGCAATAAAGTCTTGAGGGTAGCTGACCAAGCCTTTCATACCTTGCCTTGTTGGCGTGAGGTGTCTTATACTGATTCCCCCCATCATTATTCATTATCTCAGCCATGCAGGTCATTAGACTCAGAAAAATCTTATTTAAAATGGAAGAATCATATCCATTATACTCATCTTCCACACCTTGAATAAGATCTCGTAGATTTTTTGGGGTTAGAGTATTTGTGAGGGATTGGATAGACCTGAAATAGCCTAGATCAAGTACGTTCAAGTCCGGTCTGTTGGCTGGCTGCTGAATGATTTGGATCTTCAGTCCGGTTTTGGCCACAGCTGCCATGAACACCGGGTCGTTAGGCAAGATATGCGGAGTCGCATTATCTTGTTGAATGAAAATTGTCTCGCCAGCATCTTCTTCAGGCCAAAGCTCTTGAATTGCAGGTAGTAACTTCTCTATGAAGTACTCCCTCATGACATCTCTTTTCACTGTTAGTGGCTTGATTTCTAGTGTCCCCTTTGGCCTGTTGTCACTTCTTCTTTGTGCTGGAACCTCTTTTACAAACGGCCAAATGCCAATTTTCCCATCGAATGTCATGTTACCTTCACTGTCGTATCGTGGTCTAGCCACGGCAGCAAGGAACATGACTTTGCCAATGCAATTCTTAGTTATAGTTCTTATTGGATCTGGTTCCTCAGGTAGCAAGTAGTAGCTCTTGCCGTCCTGGGTCATGTAAAACCATTTTTCATCAACATGCAAAAACCTGTGCATGTCGTTGAAAAGGTGGCCTTCCTGGTCTCTATTTCTTGTTGTAGTTTCATCGACCATGCCTACGCAGAACTGGACCCTGGTCTTCCTGTGCTTCTCTGTTACGGGAGGCTTTATTGAACTTGTGTGCCGCCTAATTTGGTTTTTTTGGAATTTGGTGTACAGAGTTGAAGGCTTCACTTGCAGCTGCCAAGCAAGTGACCGGATTGTAGACCTTTTATTTAGTGGAATTGTGGGATGATTGACAAGTCAATATCAAGTGGCTTCCTTCCACATCTCCCCTTCTTTTTGCAGGCAACATTCACTTCTAAACCTTGTGCAATTTGCCGCATCGAATCTTTCCATATTCTTTGTATGATTTGAATATCACACTTGAAAAAATTTGTGAGGCCTTGCTTGTCCTTCTTCTTGAATTTGCCACCTCGGCTCATGCACAAGGTGTGCATTGACACATAAGCTGCATATCTTTGCTGATCAGTGAGTGATTTTCTTGTTTTCTTTTGTTGCTGGAGACCTACAAGAGGAAAAGTAACAAAAAAAATAAATTAAAAGTTGCTTGCTGAAACAAATGTTCCTTGCTGGAATATTTTCTTTGCTTGTGCCTGCGGTGCTTAGAAACTGAGAGTGCATTTACTCTATATACCTGCAGCAGCATGTTCTTGCACTTGTTCATCTTGGAGTACTTGTTCATCTTGGAGTACTTGTTCTTGCATTAACAAAAAATAATTTAGAAGTTGTTTGATTGGACATGCAAGCCTAATGATCTGGTTATATAGCCATGAAACACAAGTGCCTCAGCAATTAAACTATCCTCTGACGTGATTGCAGGTTATGGACAAGAGAAGAGAAAGAGTAGCTATTATCAGCCATAGTGGTTTCTTATTCCACACCTTGAAGATGTATGGTAAAGAGTCATCCAACCGTAGCAGAGGAACTGGGCAAGCAGTAAGTCCTTCTTTCCCTCGGTAGTTGTCAACTAATCGACCATTTATGTGTAGCATGGCGTTTCCAACTTGTTAATGCACATGATTACATCAGGGAACTCACTAAACCAACAGGATATAACACATGATTTGAATTGATATTAATGCACATGACTTGTGTTAAACATGATCTCAAAATCATTAAGAATTTGCCTCTGAATGAACAAGGATGACAAAACTACTGAAAATGATTCTTGAATGTGTACCTGCAGCCACAACTGGGGCATTGACGTCAACATCCATGCCAACTTGTGCTTCGACCTGGTGATCGCCTCCTCCGGGTATGATGCCATTCTCTTCTTCTTGTGTTAGAGGTGGACTGAAATTTAGATCGAGCAGTAACATGGCTGTTGTGTTTCTGTGGACCAAAGCTGGCCAAGCTGGGCGGCAGCTGGATGCTGATGGCGACGGGACTGGGCGGCAGCCGGCGTGCTGCTGCTGATGGGTGGGAGCCGGCGTGCTCTGCTCCTTCGCCGGTGCTCTGCAACAACAGGCTGGGAGCTGGATGCTGATGGCGACGGGACTGGGCGGCAGCCGGCGTGCTGCTACTGATGGGTGGGAGCCGGCGTGCTCTGCTCCTTCGCCGGTGCTTTGCAACAACAGGCTGGGAGCTGGATGCTGATGGCGACGGGACTGGGCGGCAGCCGGCGTGCTGCTACTGATGGGTGGGAGCCGGCGTGCTCCGCTCCTTCGCCGGTGCTCTGCAACAACAGGGTGGGAGCTGGCGTGCAAGCACGATCCTGATGTCGAGGATCTGGGCGAGGCAAGCCTGATCTGGGAGAGGTGGACGCGCGCGAGGAAGAAGCGGAGAGGAAGAAGCCCAGGCGAGCAACTCCTCCTCGCGCGCGACGAATCTGGCGATGGCGAGTATATGCCGGCGATGGCGAGGATTCAAATTTTGAATCTGGTGTTTCACTGGTTCGCTGCTGTATTGAGTAATTGATCGGTTCGCTGTATCACTTCGGGAGGGTAGTCCATGTAATTTAAGTGAACAGTAGGGGCAGAAACGTCTTTTGGGCTAATAATAAAAGCAGGAGCGTTTCTCTCTTCGTCCGTTGCTATACGTCTTCGTCCATCGTCACTATACGTCTTCGTCCGTCGTATGGGAGCTTTTCCTTCGATTCGTTCGTCCAATTTTTCCGCACTCCCACGTCACCGTGATTAGTCAAGGTGGTACTAATTTTGTCCAGCTTATCATCAACGCCGTGCTCGTTCTATTTGTCCTGTGGGCCGCTGCCTTTTTTTCCTGGTCCAAATGATCTCCGTGGTTGCATATGGGCTATTATTTCTATGGGCCGCTGGCTCTTTTTCCTGGTCCAAACCTACTCTATCTCCTCATCGATCTGTCTACGGGTAGGTCGCATGATCAACCGTGTACGACAATTGTTTTATCCATGAGCCTGCACCTAAGCCATGATCAGTGATGATACATACTCGTCGGGAGAAGGAAAACATATCAGAATTTCGGAAGGTCAAGAAACGTAGTCCGTCACCGTGCACTATATGTCACCGTCGTCGCAAAGTGGAAGCCCCGTAGCATTTTCGATAGCGATCTCAAGTCATGGTAGAACTATCCAGCCAGCCTCCATGGTAGAACTATCTTCAGAAGTGCATTGCATGCGTCGGTAATTCTAGACAACTATCTAACATTGCTCATGTTTAATTATTTCTTCACATTGACATATACATTATGCTCTTATTTGCACACCGCAAAAGAACAATTCCCACACAACACTATATACCGCACAAAGCGCTGCACGGGCGCCATGTTAAATCTTTGTTTGTAGACAAAAATATTTTCATCTGCTCAAGCGGAGCGTAACATGGACATGTTAAATAATTTGTATCTAGACAAGATATACTTTTAAATTGGAAATACTGAACTTCGTGCCAATCATAATCAGCTAATCTCAATATTAGTTTCATTTATACTATGCAACCTCTCATGCAGGCAAGCATTTTCGATAGTGATCTCAAGTCATGGATATCAAGGAACAAATAAGGAAAAGAGATAGAGAATCACAAATGACCAATGAAAAAAGAAGGAAAAACTAAAAAATCGTCGTGAAGCTTATAAGCAAAACAAACAAATTAGAAAGGCGAAGAAATATGCCGATTTAGAGCCGAAACAAAGGACGATGCAATGCTCACAAAAGAAGCAGAACCACAAGAATTCAGTATATCTACCTTCAATGTGTACCAAGATGTCAAATGATGTAAATATATCAAGTTTTCACACCGTGATAGAATGTATCAACAAATACTTTGACCTTTAGAGCAATTTTTGTGTTAGAAAACTAAGACTATCCTATGCGGGTCAATTAACTTTGGTTTAAAATTTGAGAGTTGTCAACGTTTTATCCAATTCTTTTTAACTCCCGGTGCAACGCACGGGCATCTTTACTAATAATAAAAAACGGAGGAAGTAACAGTTAGCATGGAAAAGGTCTTGCTTTGTTAGTGAGATGCTTTAACCACAAGGACAGCAGATACAGAGATATGGAAGCAGCTCGCATCTGTCTTGAGCTTTCCTCCGAGCTGGATGATCACGATCTGCCAGCTCGGAGAGGCGCTCCCGTCAGTCCCGCGCCAACTCGGATTCAACAAGAGATGGAAACGGGACCGGCAAGTCGGTGGTGAAGTAGAGTGCCATCTCGGACTCCAAATATGGAAACCCGCCATCCTTCATAAATGACTGAACCCCCTCCACTCTCGATTCCACACCAATCTCCCTCCCGCCATCTCGATTCTCGGCGCCAATCTTCTCAACCACATCGACCAAGAAGCAGAGTAGCAGCACCTGATCGATCCATGCAGATGGACGGGATCGACGAGGTCTACAAGCTCCAGCGCTTCCTGCCTACTGCCAAGGAGGCCGTGGGTTACTTCCTGCCGTGCCTGCTCCGCGGCGAGACGATGCACGGCGCCGAGAAACTAATCCGCGAAGCCCAAGTCTACGCCTCCGAGAAACCCAAGGACCTCGCCAGGCGGTTCGCCCCCGTGCCTACGGCCGTAAGCTCCGGCGACCGCTTCTTCTTCACCACCTGCAAGCGGAACGCAAAGAACGGGCGGTGCGCAGAAGACCGAGGACGTCTACGACGATGAGGGCGTCAAGATCGGGGAATCCAGGAATCTGTCGTTCAACTGTTCAAGAAGGGGAAGGGCTGACAAAAATCTGACAAAAAACCTTGCCAAACGGCTAGCAGCTGTAATGGACAAACTGGTAAACCCAAGTCAGAGTGCTTTCATCCAGAAGAGGTCCATCCATGACAATTATGCCTATGTGCAAGGACAGGCTCGGTGGTGTAGACAACAAAAAATCCCAGCTTTATTCCTCAAGTTGGATATTGAGAAAGCTTTTGACACAATCTCGTGGGAGTTTCTTTTAGAGGTGCTGGAGGCAAAGGGTTTTGGTAGGAAATGGAGAAACTGGATTGCTAATCTACTTCAAACAGCTTCCACTAAAGTGCTAGTAAATGGTTGTCTGACTGAGGAAATACTACACTGCAGAGGCTTGAGGCAGGGAGACCCTCTCTCCCCTTTACTGTTTGTCCTAGTCATGGATGTTCTTGCTAAATTGGTTGCCACCTCTGGTCAGGAAGGACTGTTTTCTCAACTGGGATGTCGCCCTATACCCCACCGCATATCACTTTACGCTGATGATGTCGCCATGTTTATTAGCCCAACACAGCCCGATATAGAGGTGACAAAGATGATCCTTCATCATTTTGGGGCTGTTTCTGGATTACACACTAACCTCGGCAAAAGCTCGATCACCCCCATTCAGTGCCAAGGGATTGACACTGACACATTGGTGCTGATGCTTGGTTGTAAATCGGCTCAGTTCCCATGCACATATTTAGGCATGCCTCTGTCAGATAAAAGGTTGCGTAAAGTAGCAAAGGGTGGATCCGGGGGCATTTCTCAATGGATGCTAGGCTTATCCTAATTAGGCATGTTCTCTGCGCCATGGTCGTATTTCAGATGATTGCTATTGCTGCACCTGTTTGGCTCACCAAGGCGGTGGACAAAATCTGCAGAGGGTTTTTGTGGGCGAAGAACGACATAGCAACGGGAGGAAAATGTTTGGTTAGCTGGAAAACAGTGTGTAGACCAATTGAGCTGGGAGGCCTCGGAATTTCTGACTTGCAAGCGCGTGGCTTGGCTTTGCGCACTAGATGGCTATGGCAGTCATGGAAGGACACCAATAAGCCATGGCAAGGTCTGCCTCTGCCAGTAGATGACCGGGTGCGTGCCCTGTTCAATGCATCGGTCCATTTCATTATAGGCAATGGAAAAAGAATCAAGTTCTGGGCAGATCCGTGGTTATACGGCAGCAGTCTAAAACACATTGCTCCTTTGTTGTTTGCGGCATGTACTCGACGCAACTTAACTATAGCACAGGCAATGAATGAACACAGATGGACGGGACATTTTCGACATGTCCTAGAGCCTGATGAGCTTTTGCAAGCAATTCAACTTTGGGAAAAACTGCAATTGATCATACTACAACCCAACATGGAGGACACCGTTAGCTGGCGCTGGAATCCTTCTAGAGTATACTCTGCAAGATCTGCTTATGCAATACAATTTCAAGGTTCTATGCTCGCAAATTTCAGAGCAATTATATGGGCCACTGACACACCACTTCGCTGTCGTATTTTTACATGGCTGGCAATTAAAGGACGCTGCAATACTGCGGATATCTTGGCTAAGAAGGGGTGGCCTCATGAGGATAGTTGTGTTTTCTGCACTGCATCTCCTGAAACTGCAAAGCATCTACTCGCACATTGCCCATTCACAATGCAGCTTTGGGCTCGGTTGCTTCCAATCGCGCGCCGACCTCCCTGCTATTTGCCACAAACTCATCAATCTCTTCAGGACTGGTTATCGCTCACAAGACAATACACTGAGAAGAGTAAGAAGAAAGATTGGGTGGCGTTGGCGCAGCTAGTGTGGTGGACAACCTGGAAGGAGAGAAATGCTCGGATATTCAATCATCAAGCGCGTAACATGGTCGACATAAAGGCAGCCATCTTTCAGGAAGCGATCCTTTGGCGTTCTGCTGGTAGGCACAGAGCTGCTGACCTACTCCAAAGACCTCGAGAGCCGGACTAGTTTCTAGGGCTATCTTACTGTTGTTAGATTAGTTTCTTGCTTTGTACATGCCTTTGTACACATTTTATTTCTCCTACTATAAATGAAACAGCAGGCTCGACTGCTCTTTCCGTCAAAGAAGGGGAAGGGCAAGGACAAGGTGTCCACCGGCTGGGTCATGGAGGAGTACCGGTGCCTGCTGCCACAGGCCGTCGTCGCCGACGGGGTCGGGAGATGGTGCTGTGGAAGATCCACCTGGCTCCGCACCCGCCCGCCGCCGCCCGCCAAGAATCGGACGCCTACAAGCTTCGTCGTCAAGAAGGAGCAGAGGCAGCAGCCGCGCCGCAAGCAGCTGAGCCTGTGGCCGTCACCGCGAGCGCGCGCGCACAGAAGAGGCCAGCGCCGGTGGCCGACGCCGATGTTTCAAGCTGCAAGAAGATGCGGATCGCCGACCCCGTCCCCGTCCCCGTCGCGGAACCTGAGGTAGAGTACGAGGATTGTCCGACGTGGTTCACGCCTGCCGCACCCGTTTCCTCGCCGACTGCGTCCACGGAGGTGGCCGCCGCTGCTGAAGCTGACGACGACATGGGCCGGTTATCTTGCTCATGAGATGAATTTTTCGGTGAGCAACAAGAGGAGCAAACTCTCCCGATTGAAGCTGAGAACAACATCCAACACCTGCTTCTTGATAAAGATCACATGGAGGGGTTCGAAGAACAAGAGTCGACGCAAACTCACTCACTCGAAGCTGAGGACATTGTCTGACAGTTTTTTTCTGATCAAGACCTGGAGCAGCCAATTGAGTGGGAAAACATCAACATCGAGCAGCTCATTCAATGGGGATTCCTGGTTTCTGATCGTCACGGTCGAGAGGAAGCAGAGCCCCAGATGAAGAAGAGTTGCAACCACAAAATGCCGATCTTCAGGGACAGCACAACCACTTCTTCTCGTCGTTTGCACCTGTCAATTTGTAGTAGATCCCACCTTGTGGAAATTCGTTTCAGACTGTAAGATAGTCACGGATGTAATTCGCTGATGCAATACTAAACATGTTGTTCTTGCTCCTGTAATGGGCTATTATCGGTTTGCTATGTTCTGGGCTACAGTTATTTATTCTGTTGAGCATGCATGATGTAATTGTCCATCTGTCAAAAGATTATGCTCAGTAAGTCAGTATGTCCACACCAAACTAAAATACCTGAGTTTTGAAACGGCTTATTATACAAACGTGCAATATTCGTTCAGATAAAGATGTCAAAGTTTGGAGCGGAACCGGATAGCCTCATTGGAGGTCCTGGTTGCATGTTATATGGGTAGGAAGAATCCCTACCGTGGTGTTTACAGAGAATACGTGTTTAGGTCGGTGTACTACACCGTACCTTCCTCGTATGCATATTACAACTCTAACAGCCCCCTTAATCTAAACTTTACAAAGATTTAGATTACGCCTAAACTCATGAAGACTTCTAACAGGAAGTGACTTGGTGAAACCATCAGCAATTTGATCTTTGCTTGAAACAAACTTGATATCTAGTTTCTTGTTTGCTACTCGTTCACGAACAAAATGAAAATCAATCTCAATGTGTTTTGTACGTGCATGAAACACTGGATTTGCAGACAAGTATGTTGCACCAAGGTTATCACACCAAAGACAAGGTTTTTCCTTTAACTCAACCCCAAGCTCTCAGAGGAGGGCTTCAACCCATATCATTTCAGCAGTGGCATTTGCTAAGGCTTTGTATTCTGCTTCTGTACTTGATCTTGAGACAGTAGCTTGCTTTCTAGCACTCCATGACACCTAATTTGGTCCTAAAAATACTGCAAAACCTCCTGTAGATCTTCTATCATCAATACAACCAGCCCACTGAAAAAGCACTCAAAAGTGTGGATGTAGATGGCTGAAACGTGATTCCAATTTTTGTGGTGTCCTTCACATAACGCAAAATGCGCTTAACTGCCTCCCAATGTGCAATAGTTGGTGCATGAAGAAACTGACATACTTTGTTGACCGAAAGGATATATCTGGTCTAGTAAGAGTAAGGTATTGCAATCCTCCAACAATACTATGATACTTTGTACTGTCTTTAGGACCTAAAATGTCTCCTTCGGCCAATGACAATGGATCCGAATAGGACAAGGGTGTAGACACAGCCTTGCATTGACTCATACCAACTTTTTCAAGTAACTCTGTAGCATATTTTTCCTGTGTCAAAACTAAACCATCATGTGTTTTCTTCACTTCAATGCCCAAGAAAAAATGTAAATCACCAAGATCCTTGATAGCAAAACTGTCATTTAGATCCTTGAGGAGGGCAGAGATGGCCTCTTCTGAAGAGCTTGTCACAATAATATCATCAACATAAATCAAGATAAATATAGTGACATCCGTTTTTTGATAGAGGAATAAAGATGTATCAGCCTTCGAAGGTGTAAAACCAAGAGCATGCAACCTAGAGCTGAGACGAGAGTACCATGCTCGTGGAGCCTGCTTCAGTCCATATAGTGCTTTATCAAGTTTGCAAATATAATGAGAAACATTAGGATCTTCAAAACCTGGTGGTTGTCTCATGTATACCTCCTCTTCTAAAACACCATGTAGAAAGGCATTTTTCACATCTAGCTGTCGCAAAGTCCAACCTCGAGACACAGAGATAGCTAGAACAATTCTAATGGTAGATGATTTCACAACTGGACTAAACGTGTCCTCATAATCAATTCCATACCTTTGCTTAAAGCCTTTTGCAACTAAACGAGCTTTGTATCTGTCAATTGTACCATCTGCATTTTTCTTGACACGATAGACCCACTCGCAATCAATCAAATTTCTGTTTAAACTTGGTGGCACTAAATGCCATGTTTTATTATGAAGCAAAGCATCATACTCTTCCCCCACTACTTTGCGCCACTTTGGATCATCAAGAGCCTCGGTGAGAGTGCGTGGTTCATCTATAGAAGCAAACATACCATAACGAACCGTGCCATCCTTATATATTCTTGGGTTGCGAATACCTTTGGAGAGACGAGTGCCGCACACCAATCTTTTCTGGAATAATAGCATTATCCACAACTGGGGTTGGCACAGAAGATCCAGGGGAATCAGTACTGGAACCAGCGCCAGGCGACGTGGCAGCATCGGACTGGAGGGAGTCATCAGCATCTGCATGCGCTGCCGACACAGGGGAAGCTGTCGGCGACGTGGCGCCGTTCGGCTGGTGCATAGCGAGAGAATCTCCCGCAGCGGACACCGGGGCGCGGTCGGGCCTGTGGGCTCGGTCAGGCGTCTAAGCATCATGATGAGCCAATGATTGGCGCGAATCTGCCGGCGAATCTGCAGAAAAAATCTGTCTCAGGATCTGAAGGAGCAGAATCATCATCGGATCTGCTGCCCAGTTCGTCAGTTTGTGCTGAATTCTGTTATGCATTTTTTTCTCATTTCTTCACTGTTTTGACTGAAATTTTCACCCCCAGTTGTGTTTTCAGAAGCACTCTCCTCAGCACCAGTGTTTTGAGGTTGTGCCTGTTCGTGATTAGTGACAGGCGGTATAAAATGCAAAGAAATATGATCATCTAGTTCTACATCCCCATTAGTAGAAACATGAGAGTTGGCATCGGTGGGTAACAAAACGATTTCATGTCTAAGTCTTCTACCAGCATTTGGATTTAGAGTAGCAAAGGGAAAGACATTCTCGTAAAAGACAACTGTGTTTCTCAAACTATGTCGTATGAACTCAAGAGTAAAGAGAAGTGTTTTTGGACTTACAACATAAAAGTTTGAAACAAATGACCGGAGGCAAGCTTATCCATCATAATATAATTACGGTGACGCACAGAGCGCGCCACTGATGCATGTAAAATGCATACATGAACTTTACATTATATTACTTATATTTCATTCATATTTGCATCATATAAGGGTTATATCAATGTTTTATAATGATTTTGGGAATATTTCATAGTTTCCCTATTTACTTGGAATTAACCCTGCGCTGTCAGAAAACCCCCTTTTCTATATTTTGATGTTTCACGGACCCAAACGACGTCCAAATGACCTAATATTTCAGGGAGATCATTTTTTGGAAGGAACAAAGCGTAGGAGCGAAGAATGCACAAAAGTGGAAACCCGAGGAGGAAATAGGGGGGCCCACGCGGCCAGATTCCTTGGCCGCGCGGAGCACCCTATCTCCCCCCTCGAGCGTCCGATGCCGTCGATCTTCGTCCCCTGCCTTCATCTTGACCTAAAAACGACTATAAAAATAGTCTCCCAATGCCTTTCGGAGGGAGCGCCGCAGAAACACAGAAACCACAAAACAGGGACCTGGAGCTGCAGATTGGAGGGGGAAAACTTCGGCGGGGCGCTGCAGGTGTGGTCTCCACCTTCTCCAACATCTCCTCCACCGTCTCCATGATGAAGAGGTAGTAGTCCACCCCTGGACTATGGGTTTGTGGAAGTAACTTATGTATCTCTCCTCTCTTTTGAGCTTCACTAATTAGTGGCATATGAGCTGCTGAACATGATTATGGTCATCTATGTAATACCTTTGTGGTGGATCTCTTAAGTTGATATATGTTATGATGATTATGAAAGTAGATGCATATTATGTACCCCATTCTTGTTTATGTGTTATGATCCAACATATGTATGAGGGCGTGTGAGGGGGAACGTGTGCATTAGTTGGAGTAACGTGGGGTGGTGAGTGCGGTGAAAGTGACAGAAGTTCCGTGATCCACTTGGGTATTTTACCTTACTTTGTTGCCTCACTAGGGATAAAAAGGAATACCATGCTACCGGGGATGTGGGTGACCATTCCATTTTCTCCATGACTAGATCTAGCATGTTCTTATTCTAACTTCATGTCATAGAACTTAAAGCTATACTCTGTTTTATCTTAATTACTGAGGTGTTATGATTTAGTTCGCATCTTGGTGGAGTATAAGAGAAGTTAATAACCAAAAGATCTCTATGTTAGGATGTGATGCCCATATTATTAATAACTTGTCTTATTGCAATCTCATATGTCAATTCCTATGTCCCATTATCTACCACTATATAAAAGAGAGAGTGCATTTGTGAAACCATGAACCCCAGTCCATTTTTAATCATAAGAAAGCACCTTTCCAACACTTATTAGCACTTTTACATTTTCTGCCATTTAAAAATCCGAAAATACAAAAACACTTTTACATCTTGCAAACACCATACAAACCACAAAAACATCATCCACTATCATTCATACCATCCTTGCATATTTATTTATCATCATTGCATATTTATTTCTAGTTTGCATTTGTTATCTTTATATCTTTTACTCACACCTTGTGCTTGACAACCACTTGGCGAGGTTGAGGGCACAAAACAATTTACTTTGTTTTGTAGGTTTCATAAAGAAGGATAAGGAGACAACAGCTTTTGGTTCATTTCCCCGAGAGTTCGATATAAACCCTCGAGTCACCCTCGTGGGGAAAATTAGTCTTTCCCTTACTATACACTTTGCACTTGGAGTCTCAACCTAACCCACATTCTTTTGACGCAGGTACCTGGTGCCCAGCAAGACATTTTCTACCGCCATAGTCATCATCGTCAAGGGCCATCAAGACTAGTTTCTGGTGCCGTTGCCGAGGAAATGAGCAAGTAAAGAGTTGTCCCACAAGTCTTTATCAACTGTGCAAGATCTTCTGGTGCTATTGCTGAACAAGTGGCAAGGCTATCTCACAACAAAGTCAACATCACCAACGTGTGCAAACACCTAAGCTTGGGAAGGTTGCACCTTTGTGAGCATCATCTTACCCATCTTTTTACCTTCAAAGCATTTTATTTTGTTTTGTTTTTGTCATTTTTATTTTCGGTTTGGTATTTTATTTTCAGTTTTGCATTTTGTTTTGCACTTATCATTTCGGTTTGCATTATTTAGTGTCATTTTATTTTCAGTTTTGCATTAAAAATTAAATAATACATAAAAACTTGCTAAAATGGGAGAAAGAACTAAGTTTTGTGACTACACAAACACTCCAAATGATCAATTTATTGCTAGGCCTATTGCTACACCTAAGATAACAGCTGAGAGTTATGAAGTGAGTCCTAGTTTGTTAAACTTGATAACTAGGGAACAATTTGGTGGTAGTGCTATGGAGGATGCCTCGATGCATCTTCATGATTTTGTTGAAATATGTGACATGCAAATATTAAAAAATGTGGAAAGTGATATTCTAAAACTGAAGTTATTCCCTTTTTCACATAGAGGGAAAGCTAAAGAGTGGTTGCATTCACTACCTACTGATAGTATTAATTCTTGGAATGATTTAAAAGAAGCTTTCATTAAGAAGTATTATCCACCTGTTAAATTTTTGCAAAATAGAAACAATATTCTTTCTTTTAGGCAAAATGGAAATGAGCATGTTGCTATGGCTTGGGATAGGATAAAACTTATGCTTAGAACTTGTCCATCACATGGGGTTAACGAATGGACCATATTAAACCTCCATATGTTCCAAACACCCGCCCTTTTGTTCCATATCCTGGTAATAATGATAATAAGTGGAAGCCTATGCCTTCAAGAAATGATAATTTTGATGCTAATAAAATTCTTATGGAACAAGTTGCTAGTCATAATACCATGATACAAGAGTTGAATAAGTCTGTTGCTTCCATTAGTTCTGATATTAAAGGTTTACAACTACAAGCTGAAGGACTAGACAAAGCCCTTTCAAAACCAGCTGATAATCAAGCCACTTTATTGAGTATGTCTGCAGGGAAACCACAAGCACCACCTGTGGTTGGAGTGAGTTATATTAATATTGCTTAAAATGTTCCACCTACTTTGGAAGAAACTTTTAATGAATTGTTGAAATATCCTGAATACTTGTTACCATTTATGTCTTATCTTAATGGTTTGAATGAAGCTAATGAAACTAAAAGTAATGATCCTCTTATGTTAGAAAAACAAGTTGAAGAAGTTAAGATGCTTAGTGAAGTCAAGGAACCACTACTTGACTTAGAAAACTTTAGCTTGCATGAACTCATGTCTATCTTACAAAATTTTGCTAGTGATCCTTCTATTAATGTTAACCAAGCTGGTTTTGGTTCTTATATTGCTAGTCATGTTTTAAAACAGAAAATTGCTAGGTACAACAAAGAAGCTATGATGCCACCTAAGCTTGGGGATATATGGGTCCCCAAGGTATTAGTAACAATTGGAAAAGAGACACACCATGCTATATTAGATCTAGGATCTAGTGTCTCTTTATGTCTAAAGAATTATATGAAGTACTTGAATTAAAGAATCTTGAAAAATGCTCTGTTGAACTTGCACTTGCTGATGATTCCATTAAACATGATTTAGGAAAAGTAAGTAATGTTATGGTAGAGTTGCATTTAACATTTGTGCCTGTTGATTTTCTAATAATGGACATGGGGAATAAAACCTCTAGTCCTATCATTTTGGGAAAACCTTTTCTTCGTACTACTGGTGCTATCATTGATTCAAAGGAGGGGAACGTGAAGTTTCTGTTCCCACACAAGAAGTGCATGGAACACTTCCCAAAGAAGAGGGACACACCAAATTTCAAGCTCCCTCATGAGCTTCGTCCACAATAACTATCAAGTAAGAAGGCTAGCTATATGGCTATAAAGAAAGCGCTTTACGGGAGGCAACCCGGTTGTTTTTATTTGAGATTTTCTTTGAGTCCTCTTGCTGTACCAAGAGACTTTGTTTTTAGTTTAGCTTCTGGAATTTTTAATAAAGTACCAAGTTTAACCCATTTGGGTTTAGAAAAGTTGCTTTTTCCATTCGGAGATTTTATTCCAACACGAATCTGTGCACGGTATGATTTTTCATTTCTATTCTGTAACTCCAAATGAGCTTATATTTGAACTGTAGTTACAACTATTTGCCCTCTGTAGGCATGAATTATTTCTGATTTTTTCGACAAATTTAAGTGGGGTAAAAAAATGTGTTTTGCTGCTGCTGTTTTTCTGAACAGATTCTGCCCCATTTTGTTTTATGCTTTATTTAAGCTTTCAACTTAAATATTTTTTATCCAATTGAGTTTATTAGAAGGAATATAACATTATACACTTTCTGGACATGTTTGTTATGTTTGTCTAAGGATTTTATACAGCAAGCAATTCTATTGTTTTGTGCCTACTAATGTCACCCCACAGAAAAGAAATGGGAGAAACGGTGTTTTGAAGTTTTTTCACAGGGATTAGAGGAGATGCACCAAGAGCTATCCAAGAATGGTGAATACCATAAGCTTGGGGATGTGAAGACAACCCCACTGAACCAACACACTCTCGGTTTGCACACGTCTAACTTCTGTTTTTCGTTCATTGCACTTTATCACATAAACTTGGATGTTCTTTTTGTTCTTTTTTATTCGATTTGGTTTTTTGTTTGAGACCACCACTTTTCATTTATGTTATGAGAGATCTACTGGACGTTTGGGCTTAATTAAGTTGGATGCTATAATAATATTGGGAAGAGGATGTTTGAGTTGACTAGTAATCGTGCACGTGCAATGCACGTGTATCCTTATAAAGAAATGTCTTCATATATATCTTGGTTAGCATGCAATATATAATCCAAACCAGCTAATAAATGTATAATAAGGTATGTAGTTGGATTGGACACTGACCATGGAAAAAATGTTTCATAGCGTGCGCATTTGCCATGTCGTTATACGCAAACAAGTTCTGTCATATCGTGAGTGAACTATAGATACATATGTTTTGAAATTGCTTTTGTGTAAATCTGTGATATCTATGAAGCATATTTTAGCTTCTCCCCAATTACAATGGAGATAAATAAGGAAAATCAATATTTATTCATATATACATGTGCACGCACGCACACACATCATGTCCAGCAAATAGAGAAAATGTCCTTTCAAGAAAACATTATTAACATGTACAAAATAATATAATAGTTATGCAACAATCCCGGGCTATGTGCTCTCTTCTTTTCCACATGGATGCAAGGGATCTGGCAACTAATCTATTATACATAAGAGATGATAAAATACAGTTACTAAGTACATAGGCTCAACAATTGTTCCACCAGGAAGTTTATCTCCGTGCCCCTTGGCATTGAACTTAGCGGGCAGTTACGATCTCTCAAGTGAGACTCAGTTTCGTAGAACAAGCAAACCTAGCCATCAGGAAACAGACTCGTCTAGTGTTGAGGTTGGTGGTGCCACGGACCAGGACCCAACTGACTTTAAAAAACATGTGTTGCTAGGAGACTAAAAATTAAGGCATCAAGCAAGGGTTTGTTTTGCCATTGGACATACCTTGTGCAGTTTTTTCCCTGGTCACCCTTTCAAACAATCGCCGTGTATCAGTTTTTTACCCCCTCCCTATCAGAGACAATACTTTCTTGGCTTGATTTATCCTGGTCACACAATAAGATCCCCAATAACGTGAGAAAACAAGGGCATGGAACAACACAATGTCATGCAAAGGTGTTAACAGAGAGGTGAGAACAATGAGGACATATAAGAGTAAAACATTTTCGGGAATGATGCTTGTCTGTTGCTGGTTGAATGGTACCACTGATAAGAAACTCAGACCGAGAATATTGATGCATTGTACAAATGGATAAAAAGCCAATTGTTTGGGTTGCTAAGCAGACTTATCTATGCTCTGTCCTTTGTTAGGTCGTCTCCACTTTTACAAAAAGCATTTTGGTTTTCCCACATCAAATGTGCATGCTCAAAATGTCTGTCAGATTACAGAGTTTATACATCTAATTCTGAAACAAATCCATTGCGAAATTGCATAGACTGCATTTTGCAAGAAATATAAAAGCTATGCATCAGTTGATACTCATTCTGTATATTTTAAAGCCGAGTTGTAATAAATACATTATTAAACATTAAAATGTTACATGCATTCAGTAATTTGAGAAATACAAGATGTACATTCGGCTGAGTAAGGCCATAACTTTCATAGATCTTTATGAGAAGTTTGAATATTTTCTTTCAGATAAATTCACATTTTGTGATATGTGCATGTCATTCAAAAAAGGTGTAGAAAGTTCACACAATAAACAGTTGAGTCACACTGTTAGTCACCGAAGGATGGTACTTACCTTCAAAATGAAATATTAGACTGCAGGATGGTACTTACCTTCAAAATTATTGCAGTTCAATAATCCACCATTTAACCAAACAGTCGACAGTAGATATTCTTCACACCTGCAAGAGGAATGAATCCAAATTCAGGATACTGTTCCATATGAGGATTCTTACCTTCTGAAGCGGTACTAATACTATTATAGACAACAAAATCATACAAGATTTCTCTTACCATAAGAAAAGCAGAAAATAAGTATTGATCCAACAATTCTTGATGTCCTATTATTTAACACCTGCAAGTGCATACTTGCCTGCAATAACCAAAAATATGTAGGTGCGTGAGAGATGTAAATCAAATAGCACTTCATGGCTGCTCTTTTGCCTAGCCTTTAGTTGACAAACCATATTAACATGTATAAGGGCAAACTACTGGACAATATTTTCATTAGTAACTTTCATGCCTCACAGTTACATAGCTAAGTTCAGATCTTGAATACTATATCCAAGAACTTTAGAAATTGTTTACCCATCTGAAACATGAATTATAACACAAAAGATATACCTGGAAGAGCAGGGGGTAGCCACAGAAGAGCAAGTATGACAATGTGTTGACTGCGCTGCAATTTGTACAGGTGAAGCTACCAGCATGCCATGGATAAACAACAGCTGCAGATTTGATGACTGATTGATGCAAAATATGGACATGGCGTCATGTCTGGCGCAGAATATGTAAAAAAAAGAACAAATTATCTTTGTATACCTGACTCCAATTGCACAAGGCGAGCAGGCTGCACTGGTAGCCAACATGGACGGTCGAGCAGTCTACAGTGTGGCCGGCGACGTGCGCAACGGTGCAGGGAACGGCAGCGGCGCGTGGGCGGGTACTGGGGCGGGGAACGGCAGCGGCGCGTGGGTGGGTGCTGGTGCGGGGAACGGCAGCGGCGCGTGGGTGGGCGGCAGTGCGGGTACGTCGCGTGTGGATTCTGTGGAGCGGAGAAAAGCGGCGCCGCCTGCGGAGGCGGTTGTGTAGGTAAGGCATCGTTCAGGGAGGCTTATGGCCCTCCGCCTCGCGGCGGAGGAACCCGGGTTGGGGCGGTGGTGCAGGGAGGTCGGTGGCCCACGATCTCACGACGGAGGAAGGCGTGGGGTGGGACGGCCGGGGCAGGTCGATCCGGTGGAAGGGAGGCCGGGGCAGCTCGATCCGGTTGAGGGAAGGGCGGGGCCGCGGGGGGAGTGCTCCGGTGGAGGGGAAGGCTGCAGGAGGGAGGGGCGTCCATGGAAGATGGGAGGAGGCGTCGAGATGGAAGTTGGGTCTCCGGGTATGCGTGGGAACGTGGGTGCGGGGCGGGCAGTTTTTTTTGTGCGCGTAGCTCAACATACAACATTGGGACACTCTAGAGCGTTGGATAGATGCATATGAACGGTCCAGATCCTCCGGATCTGACAGTCTCGCTCCTTTTATGCTATAATAATATTGGGAAGAGGATGTTTGAGTTGATTTAAAAAGATATGTGCTTGTTAATGAGTATTAATATGGAAGTGTCTTATGAAGAGTTATTTCTTATTCATGTTTTATATGCTGAATGATGCTTTGCTTTGTTTAACATGGAATGATTAACTCTATGGACAATTATGCATGCATTTAGACGGTCAACTTTCTCCCTCTTGCTAGCCCAAAAAATCCAACAAGTAAAAAAACTTGTTTTCCAACACCTTCAACCATTTTTTTCTAGTGAGTCCACCATATCTACCTATTAGCTAATATGCTATTCCAAGTATGTGTACCATGTTATATTGTTTTATCTATGCTTCCAAATTAAGATGCTTATGTTATTGGAATTGTTATGGGTAAAGTTGGTTTAAAAGCTCTCACGAACTTGATGCACACATTAATTTTATTGCACTTAATAAACTTGACCCATTGTGATTAAAATTATGATGTTTTGGGCTTGACAAAAATCTTTGGTTGGGAGTTAACTCATATGTGCTGTCACATGGCAAGCTTTCAACGTGTTCTTTATCTCATTTAAGTTGATATCATGTGCTTTTGTCTATGGATGCCTAACATTGTGTGAAATGAAGATGGAAACTCGGTAAGTTTAGGAAGTGAGTATAAATGTCTAGAGAGACTCACCGGGCGGCTAACCCAAGCCATGTGGCCCATGGTGGAAATTTGCAGCTGCTGAGCGCGTAGTTGGCATGGGAGATGGATGCGGTGTTGTTTCTTTAGTCCCCGGCAACGGCGCCAGAAAATCTTGATGCACACGCGCGTGTTGGTTGGGAGACCCCAAGAGTAAGGTGTGAAGAGTGTAGCAGCAAGTCTTCACTCGATTATGAAACCGAGGTTATCGAACCAGTAGGAGATGAAAACAATTCTGAAGGTGTCAACGGTGTCAGACAATGGCGCCAGAAAGTCTTGAATGAGTTGACGAGGAACCTGCACACAGAACAACCAAGATACTTTGCCCCAACTTAACAGTGAGCTTGTCAATCTCACTGGCTTGATGTAACAAAGGATTAGACGTATAGTAGTGTGGGAGATGATGTTTGTTTGCAGAGAATGAAAGGAAACAGTGTTTGCAGTAGGTTGTATTATCAATGTAAAAGAATGGACCAGGGTCCACAGTTCACTAGTGATGTCTCTCTATAAATAAATAATAGCATACATGTGGGTAAACAAATTAGAGCTGGGCAATTGACAAAATAATGAATTGCATAATGATGCATATACGTGTCATGGTGTCTAGTATGAGATTCATTTGCGCATTACAACAATATACATAGACCGTTCCAACCGCATCTAGGACTAATAATCCATCTTCCGGTTAGCGTCCGCACCCCATTCAGTATTAAGTTGCAAGCAACAGATTATTGCATTAAGTAAAGTGTGTAATGTAAGTAACACAATTATCCTTATACAAAGCATCACTGTTTTATCCCTAGTAGCAACAGTACATCCACAACCTTAGAGGTTGATGTCACTCCCCTAGACTTAAATGGAGACTGAACCCACTATCGAGCATAAATACCCCCTCTTGGATTCACAAGCATCTACTTGGCCAGAGCATCTACTAGTACCGGAGAGCATGCAAGATCATAAATAACACACACATAATATATTATGAAGCAAATGACATAGTACTCAATATTCATCGGATCCTAGCAAACACAACATGTAGTATTACAATAAGATGATCTTGATCATGTTAGGCAGCTCACAAGATCTAAACATGATAGCACAAGTGGAGAATACAACCATCTAGTTACTGTTATGGACCCATAATCCAAGGATGAACTACTCACGCATCAGTCCGGAGGCGGGCATGGTGATGTAGAGCCCTCCGGTGACGATTCCCCTCTCCGGCAGGCTACCGGGAAGAGCTTCAGAACCCTCCTGAACTAGGATTGACGACGGCGGCGGCTACGGGATGTTTCGTGGAAAAGTGCTTAGGTCCTTAGGGTTTTTCCGTCGGGGGGATTAAATAGGCGAAAGGGCAACGTCGGTGGGCGTCCGTGGGCCCCACACCACGTGGTGGCGCGGTAGAGGGGGGAGCTGCGCCTGGCCTGTGGCCCCCCTCCGTCTCCTCTTCGGTGTTCTGAATCCTTCCGGGGAAAATAGGGATTTTGGCTTTTGTTTCGTGCAATTCCGAGAATATTTTCTTAACAACTTTTCTGAAACCAAAAACAACTGGAAAAACAGGAACTGGCACTGTGGCATCTTGTTAATAGGTTAGTCCCAGAAAATGCATAAAAATGATATAAAGTGTATATAAAACATGTAGCAATCCGTATAATATAAGCTTGGAACAAAAGAAATTATAGATACGTTTGAGACGTATCAAGCATCCCCAACCTTAGTTCTACTCGTCTCTAGTAGGTAAAACGATAACAACAAATAATTTCTGTAGTGACATGCTTCACACAATCTTGCTCAAATAATATTGTAAGGCTCATGTTATGAATGAAGTGACTCAAGGCAATAGTCTATAGTTTGCTAACAAATAGACAAGGAGTAAACAACTGAATCATATAAGTAAAAACTTTTCATGGATAGTACTTTCAAGACAAGCATCAAAAAGTTTTACATAAGAGTGAACTCACAAGCAATAGTTTCTAAGTAAAAGAGCATTGAAGCAAGGAAGATTTAAGTTTCAGCATTAGCTTTCAACTTGTAACATGTATATCATAAAGATAGTTGTGAACACACAGAAATATAATAAGTGAAATAAGTAAGCATGTAAGAATTGTTGCACACAAAGTTGAAACAAGTGTTTGCTTCTAAGATAGAAAGAAGTAGGTAAACTGACTCAACATAAAGTAAAAGAAAGGCCCTTCGCAGAGGGAAGCAGGGATACAAGCATGTGTTAGAGCTTTTTAGTTTTTATAGGTTTTTCAAATCATATAGAGAGCATAAAAGTAAGTTTTTGATCGATGTTTGTTGTTGTCAACGAATGGTAGTGGGCACTTCTACCCCCCTTGTCAATCAGACTTTCAAGAGCGGCTCCCATTGAAGGACTATATCATCCTTCTTGTTCTCTTTTGTTTACACATGCAGTTTTAGAAACTGGTATTATTGCTTGACTGATTGGATCAGGGCAAAAATGTGAAGATATTTAAGCGGTTAAAGTTGTAATAATTGGGACTGGGCACCCCATTTGACAGCTCTTTTTGCAAAATTATTGGATAAGTGGATGTGCCACTAGTCCATTGGTGAAAGTCTGTCATAAGCAAATAACAAGGTTGATATCGAAAACACCACATACTTCCTCATGAGCTATAAAACATTAACACAAATAAGGGATAATAAGTTTTGAATAAAGGTAGCACATGAAGTATTTGCTTGGAATGGCAGAAAATACCATGTAGTAGGTAGGTATGGTGGACACAAATGGCATGGGTTTTGGCTCAAGTTTTTGGATGCACGAGAAGCATTCCTCTCTATACAAGGCTTTGGCTAGCAAGGTTGTTTGAAGCAAACACAAGATGAGAACTGGCGCAACAACTTACATAAAAACATATTGCAAGCATTATAGAACTCTACATTGTCTTACTTGTTGTTCAAACACTTTTACTAGAAAATATCTAGACCTTAGAGATACCAAACATGCAAACCAGATTTCAACAAGCTCTACGATAGTTCTTCACTAATAAGTTTTCAACTACATGATGAAAAAGCTTAAACATGATCTACTTGAGAGCTCAAAACAATTGCCAAGCACCACAACATGCAAGATAATAATCTATAGGAGCTTGTATATCTTTCATTATACCATGTACCACATGTAGCATTTTCGTTTTCCAACCAAACACCAATCAACTTATTTAAACATAAATCTCCAATTAATTAAAAATGAAACAAGGGAGTATTTCATAACTGCTGCGGCTTTCAGCTTTCGCCATAAACATAAAACAATAGGTGCTGCGGGTTTCAGCTTTCGCCATAAACATAAAAGATAAGTGCTGAGTCTTTCAGCTTTCGCCATAAACATAAAAGAATGCTAGGATCCAATTTATTCAGAAAATGAAAATAACAAAGAAAAAATAAAAGCAAACGGACACTTCAAGTAAAGCACATAAGATGTGAAAGAATTAAAAATATAGTTCACTAGAGATGACCTGATAGTTTGTTGATGAAGAAGCGGATGCCTTGGGCATCCCCAAGCTTAGACGCTTGAGTCTCTTGAAATATGCTTGGGTGACCCACTGGGGCATCCCCAAGCTTAGGCTTTTTCATCTTCTTGATCACATCATAGCATGCTCTCTCTTGATCCTTGAAAACTTCCTCCACACCAAACTCAAAATAAACTTCATTAGAGGGTTAGTGCATAATCAAAAATTCTCATATTCTGCGTGGACACAATCATCACCAATGCTACTGGACATTAGCTACATCCATTGGTATTTTGTGGAGCAAAAAGATCCACTCAAAAACAGCAAAAGAGGCAATGTAAAATAAATGGCAGAATCTGTCAAAAACAGAACAGTCCGTAAAGATGATTTTTTTCGAGGCACTTAACTTCCTCAGATCAGCAAACTTAAAACTAATGAAAGTTACGTACATATCTGAGGATCACGCACAAAAAAATCTCAGGTCATTTTGATTTTTTTGCGAATTCTTACGAATTAAACGGTGGACAGCAGAAAACTGTTCCTGTGCAGAAATCCAAATGAAGCATCAACTTCCTACTAGAGGCTTTACTTGACACAACAATGCGATAAAATAAAGATGCAAAGGAGTTACTACAGTGGTAAGCATGTTCCTTGACTCAAATAAAAGAAAAATATCAGAAATAAAAAGTGGGTTGTCTCCCATAAGCGCTTTTCTTTAACGCCTTTCAGTTAGGCACAGAAAGTAAAACTCAAGTGTTTTCAAGAAAAGAAGCATCCAAATCAATGATTTCCTCTAAAACGTGGTTAGTTCCATTAGGTACTTTAGGTATCCATGAATATGTCCTATTATGTAAATCACTACCGGCAGTTTTAAGCACATTAGGGGGTTTTGCTTTAGGCACCTTGGGAATATAAATGAACTTATGCTCCTTTCCCACAAAAGCTTTCTCTTTCTTAGTTTTAAGAGAGGAAAAAGTTGAACTTAAAGTTTCCATAGCCTCCTCTAACTCACCAATCCTATGATTTTGAGTATCATGGGTGTTACTAGTCTCTAAAACAGTGATTCTCTTAATAATATCATCTATTGATTCATTAACCTTGCTAGTATTATCAATAAAATTTGCCAAATTTTTCTCCATAGAATCCAACTTTTTAATAACATCTCCTAGAGTGATCTCAGTTTTAATCTCTTTAGTAGGTGGTGGTGATCCTACCAAACTCTCAATTAAATTGCAAGCTTTCAAAGCAGGAGTACCTAGAAAATTACCCCCCTAAGAGTATCAAGAACATACCTATACCAACTAGTAATACCAACATAAAAATTCCTATGAAGGATTAAATTGGAAGGTTTTTTAGTACATCTATGATGAGCATCATTTATCCTATACCAAGCATCTTTCAAACTATCTCCTCCTTGTTGTCTAAACGAACGAACTTCAACTTCAGGACTACCCATTTTAGCAAAGATAAAGCAAAACCAAAATACAAAAATAAATGCAAGTAACTAATTTTTGTGTGTTTTTAATAATAATAAGCAAATAAGTCAGTAATAAAAAATAAACTAAGCAAGACAATAACAAAATAAAAAGATTGGAAGTGAGAGACTCCCCTTGCAGAAGTGCTTGACCTCCCCTGCAACGGCGCCAGAAAATCTTTGCTGAGCGCGTAGTTGGCGTGGGAGATGGATGCGGTGTTGTTTCTTTAGTCCCCGGCAACGGCGCCATAAAATCTTGATGCACACGGGCGTGTTGGTTGGGAGACCCCAAGAGTAAGGTGTGAAGAGTGTAGCAACAAGTCTTCCCTCGATTATGAAACCGAGGTTATCGAACCAGTAGGAGATGAAGACACTTCTGAAGGTGTCAACAGTGTCAGACATTGGCGCCAGAAAGTCTTGAATGAGTTGACGAGGAACCTGCACACAGCACAACCAAGATACTTTGCCCCAACTTAACAGTGAGGTTGTCAATCTCACTGGCTTGCTGTAACAAAGGATTAGACGTATAGTGTGGGAGATGATGTTTGTTTGCAGAGAATGAAAGGAAACAGTGTTTGCAGTAGGTTGTATTATCAATGTAAAAGAATGGACCGGGGTCCAAAGTTCACTAGTGGTGTCTCTCCATAAATAAATAATAGCATAGATGTGGGTAAACAAATTACAGCTGGGCAATTGACAAAATAAAGAACTGCATAATGATGCATATACTTGTCATGGTGTCTAGTATGAGATTCATTTGGGCATTACAACAATATACATAGACCGTTCCAACTGCATCTATGACTAATAATCCACCTTCCGGTTAGCGTCCGCACCCCATTCAGTAATAAGTTGCAAGCAACAGATATTGCATTAAGTAAAGTGTGTAATGTAAGTAACACAATTCTCCTTAGACAAAGCAGCACTGTTTTATCCCTAGTAGCAACTGTACATCCACAACCTTAGAGGTTGTTGTCACTCCCCCAGACTTAAATGGAGACAGAATCCACTATCGAGTATAAATACCCCCTCTTGGAGTCACAGGCATCTACTTGGCCAGAGCATCTACTAGTAACGGAGAGCATGCAAGATCATAAATAATACACACATAATATATTATGAAGCAAATGACATAGTACTCAATATTCATCGGATCCTAGCAAACACGACATGTAGTATTACAATAAGATGATCTTGATCATGTTAGGCAGCTCACAAGATCTAAACATGATAGCACAAGTGGACAAGACGACCATCTAGCTACTGCTATGGACCCATAGTCCAAGGATGAACTACTCACGCATCAGTCCGGAGGCGGGCATGGTGATTTAGAGCCCTCCGGTGATGATTTCCCTCTCCGGTAGGGTGCTGGGAAGAGCTTCAGAACCCTCCCGAACTTGGGTTGATGACGGCGGCGGCTACGGGATGTTTCGTGGAAAAGTGCTCGGGTCCTTAGGGTTTTTCCGTCGGGGGGATTAAATAGGCGAAAGGGCAACGTCGGTGGGCGCCCGTGGTCCCCACACCACGTGGTGGCGCGATAGAGGGGGGAGCCGCGTCGCCACCAGGTGTGGCTGGCCTGTGGCCCCCCTCCGTCTCCTCTTCGGTGTTCTGGATCCTTCCGGGGAAAATAGGGACTTTGGCTTTTGTTTCGTGCAATTCCGAGAATATTTGCTTAACAACTTTTCTGAAACCAAAAACAGCAGAAAAACAGGAACTGGCACTGTGGCATCTTGTTAATAGGTTATTCCCAGAAAATGCATAAAAAATATATAAAGTGTATATAAAACATGTAGCAATCGGTATAATATAAGCATGAAACAAAAGAAATTACAGATACGTTTGAGACGTATCAGCAACATACCCATAGTGGAGTATGATACATTTCTCAACAGAAAAAACATTTATAAGAAAAAAAGCATTAGTAAAAGAAAGAGATGTTGAGATGTCCACTGTATGCTTGCTTTGTCATTGGAATATGGGCTCGTTCTATGTTCTGGGGCAAGGGGTACCCCGGGAGTAAACTCTTGGGACAATTGCTTCTGTGCCCCTGCGTAGTTTCTCTCGTCTGTGCCCTGGATGGCTCGGAAATCGGCCAAACGCTCCGTTGCCTTCTAGTCAACCGTCACTTGGCCTGACTGGTGGGGTCGGCCTGTCGCGGCTCGGTTGGGATTTCCTGGGGTCGGTTAGTAGGGTCGGCCCTTTGACCTTAGATGTGGGCCCAGTGAAGTGCATGCTCGTCCTCATCCTCCTCCTCCAAGTGGGACCGCTCAAGTGGGGACAGGAAGCGAGTCTCAAGTGGGGACAGGAAGGGACGAGTCTGACGCCCAGGTTGGGTATCTCGGCCCCAATTAACACGTGGTTAACACCGAATTAACTGAATTAACTGAGTTAACACTGAATTAACACTGAAGTAACAGACAATTCGTTGATTAGTACGTCATTGTTTAGTGAAACTGCTATTACTAATTGAAACTGCTACTACTACTAATTGAAAATCGATTTATAACTCAAATTAATTTATAATATAGGATTCATCACTCGATTTGAAAACTGAAATTCAATTTATAACTCGAATTGAAACTGCTACTACCAATTGAAAATCGATTTATAACTCGAATAGGATTATATTAGGATTATATTCACAATTACAAAAGATTAGCAGTGCTTGCAGCACTGCTACTACGTCGCCGGCGGCCTAATACTACTACTAATCAGCAGTGCAACTAATGCACTACTGCTACTACGTCGTCCTCCTCCTCCTCCTCGTCCTTCACCAACTCCGGGTCCGAGTCCCCCTCCTTGGACCCGTCGTGTTCGTCGTCGTCGGAGTCGCCGTCGGAGTCGTCGGGGTCAGAGCCGCCGCTCTAGTCGTCGTCGTCGCCGTCGTCGTCAGTGCCAGAGCCGCTCGGGATCGGGTTCCCCTCGCCGTCGGAGTCGCTCGGGATGGCTTCGTTCTGCCTCCAGTGATCCATTGGAGAGCAGGGGTGGTTGGGGTTTTTCGGAATGGGGAGAAGAGAGAAACTGCAAAAGAGCGAGTGAACCACAATGCAATGGGATTGGGGTTTTTATTTGTGAAGGATAGTGATGAATCCACTCCCGCCGGCGCGTAAATCGATAACCGCTTGTGGCACCGAACAGGCGCATCGCCTCGTTTTCTTACCAACGCAGTGTAACATGACAACAGAATTTACAGATTATATTCGCAATGATGACATCGTGTGACCGCGCTTCACATCTAGTCGAACTGACATGCCTGTAAATGTTTACCACATCATCTGGTGCCCCTAGACGTGTCGAGTACAAGTGTCCAACAGTTGACGCGTGATACGTCTCCAACGTATCTATAATTTCTTATGTTCCATGCTATATTATACCAAGTTATTACATGTTTTATATGCATTTTATATAGTTTTATGCATTTTTTGGGACTAACCTATTAACAAGATGCCACAGTGCCAGTTCCCTGTTTTCTGCTGTTTTTGGTTTCAGAAAAGTACTTAAGGAAATATTCTCGGAATTGGACGATTTCTTTTCTGAAGTCAGTTTTTCATCGGGAACGTTCCAGAAAGCCAAACACGAGACGAAGTGGGCCACCGAGGCGGCGCCACCACATGCTCGCACGGCAGCACCCCTGGCCGCGCGAGGACCAGGTGTGGGCCCCTCGGGGCGCCACCGACTTCGCCCTTTCGCCTACAAATACCCCCCAGACTAAAAACCCTAACACGGTGTTCATATTTTCCTCCACGGGTCCCGAGCCGCCGCCGTCGTCAACACCAATTCGGGAGAGATCAGAACTTCTCCCCGGCACCCTGCCGGGAGGAGGAATCGTCACCGGAGGCCTCTACGTCGCCATGACCGCCTCCGGACTGATGCGTGAGTAGTCTACCCTTGGACTACGGGTCCATAGCAGTAGCTAGATGGTTGTCTTCTCCTCTTGTGCTATCATGTTTAGATCTTGTGAGCTGCCTATCATGATCAAGATCACCGTTATGTAATACTTCATGTTGTGTTTGCTGGGATCCGATGAATATTGAGTACTAAAGTTATTGCTTCATAATATATCATGTGTGTGCTATTTAATGATCTTGCATGCTCTCCGTTATTTGTGTATGCTCTGGACAAGTAGATGCTTGTGACTCCAAGAGGGGGTATTTATGCTCGATAGTAGGTTCATGGCTCTATTAAATCTGGGGTGGTGACAGCTAGCTCTAAGGTTGTAGATGTACTGTTGCTACTAGGGATAAAACAGTAGTACTTTGTCTAAGGATGATGTTACTTACTTACTTTACACACAGTGCTTAAGGCGATAATCTGTTGCATGCAACTTAATACTGAAAGGGGAGCGGACGCTAACCGGAAGGTGGATTATTAGTCATAGATGCGGTTGGAACGGTCTATGTATATTGTTGTAATGCCCGAATGAATCTCACACTAGACATCATAACGTTGGTATATGCATTGGTTTGCTCATCATTATTCTATCAATTGCCCAGCTGTAATTTGTTTACCCGCATGAATGTTATTATTATTTATGGAGAGACACCACTAGTGAACTGTTGACCCCGGTCCTTCTCTTTAATCTGATCAACCACAAACTGCAAACCTGTTACTTTCTGCAAACAAACATCTTTCTTCCACACATACGTTTAATCCTTTGTTACAGCAAGCCGGTGAGATTGACAACCTCACCGTTAAGTTGGGGCAAAGTATCTTGATTGTGTTGTGTGCAGGATCCACGTCACCTACGTCCCAGGAAGCATTTTCTGGAGCCCTTATGTCGCAGATTTTTCTGGCGCCGTTGACACCTCGGGGGAATTCATTATGTCCTACTGGTTCGATAACCTTGGTTTCACAACTGAGGGAAACTTGCTGCTGCACTACTTCATACCTTCCTCTTGGGGTCTCCCAACAACACACCCACCGTGTGCATCAAGCATTTTTCAGGCGCCGTTGCCGGGGAGATAAGAATTCCTTTGAAGACCTTCACACTCCTCCGTCAACTTCGTTGCCGGTGATTTGAAGATTCTTCTACGAGGGGAGTTTTCGCACTTCCAATCTTTTTATTTTGTTATTGTCTTGCTTAGTTTATTTTTATTACTGTCTTGTTTGCTTAATATCAAAAATACAAAAAATTAGTTACTTGCATTACTTTGTTTATTTCGGTTTGCTATTTTATTTTCAGTTTTTGTTATTTTGGTTATTTCGGTTTGTTATTTAAGTTGCTGAAAATGGGTAGTCCTGAAGTTGAAGTTCGTTCGTTTAAACAACAAGGAGGAGAAAGTTTAAAAGATGCTTGGTATAGGATAAATGATGCTCATCAAAAATGCACTAAAAAGCACTCTACTTTAATCCTCCTTAGGAATTTTTATGTTGGTATCTCTAGTTGGTATAGGTATGTTCTTGATACTCTTACGGGGGGTAACTTTCTTGGTACACCTGCTTTTGAAGCCTGCAATTTAATTGAAAGTTTGGTAGGGGCACCACCCCTTACTAAAGAAGTTAAAACTGAGATCACTTTGGAAGATATTATTAAAAGGTTGGATTCTGGAGAAAACTTTTCTTGATAATACTAGCAAGGGTAATGAATCAATAGATGACATTAATGGAAGAATCACTGCTTTAGAAACTAGCAACACCCTTGATACTCATAATCATAGAATTGATGAATTAGAAGATGCTATGGAGACCTTAAGTTCAACCTTTGACTCTATTAAAACTAAGAAAGATAAGGCTTTTGTAGGAAGAGAGCAAAAGTTTATTTATATTCCCAAACCCAAACCTCCCAATATGCCTAAAAGTGATGGTTTACATAATAGGACACACTCATGGATACCAAAAACACCTATTACAACCAACCATGTTTTGGAGGAAATTATTGGTGTTGATGCTTCATCTCTTAAAAATACTTGAGTTTTGCTTTCTGTGCCCAGCAGAAAGGCGTTAAACAAAAGCGCTTATGGGAGACAACCCACTTTTATTTCCTGTTATTTTATTTTGTTTGTGTCAAGGACTTGTCCTACCTCTGTAGCAATTCCTTTGTATCTTTATTTTATTGCATTGTTGTGTCAAGATAAGCCTCTAGTTGAAAGTTCATGCTAAATTAGGATTCCTGCGCAGAAACAGTTTTCTGCTGTCCACCTTTTAATTCGTAACTCCTCACAGAAAAATCCAAATAATCTGCCCTTTTTAGTGCGTAATTCTCAGATATATATGCAACTTTCATTAGTTTTGAGTTTTCTGATCTGAGCAAGTTAAGTGCCTCGAAAAAATTCATCTTTATGGACTGTTCTGTTTTTGACAGATTCTGCCATTTATTTTGCAATGCCTCTTTTGCTATTTTGATTAGGATCTTTTTATCCTATGAAGTATCAGTGGCTGTAGCTAATGTCTAGTAGCATTGTTAGCAATTGTGTTCATACAAAATATCATAATTTCTCGTGCACTAACCCTCTAATGAAGTTTACTCTAAGTTTGGTGTGGAGGAAGTTTTCAAGGATCAAGAGAGAAGGATGATATGATGTGATCAAGAGGATAGTAAAGCCAAAGCTTGGGGATGCCCCGGTGGTTCATCCCCAACATATTTCAAGAAGACTCAAGCGTCAAAGCTTGGGGATGCCCAAGGCATCCCCTTCTTCATCATCAAACTATCAGGTCCTTTCTAGTGAAACTAGATTTTAATTCCGCCACTTCTTATGTGCTTTTCTTGATGCGTCGGTTTGTTTTTGTTTTTGTTTTTGTTATTTTCATTCTCTGAATAAAATGGATCCTAGCATTCTTTTGTGGGAGAGAGACACGCTCCGCTTCTTCTTATGAATACTTGTATTCTTCACTTATATTTGTTGCGTATTCTTCTATGTTACTTCAATGCTTTCTAGCTCTTGTTTTTCATGCATCTCTTGCTAGAGCTGTTAGCTTTATTATATCATACTCTCATATCTCATTGTTTAATTACTTGGAGAGTTCATCTTTCAAATAAGTTGATTGGTGTTTGGTTGAGAACAGAAAATGCTAAATGTGGTAGATGGTATAAAGAAAGATATACATGCTCTTATGGATTCTTATCTTGCATGTTGTGGTGATTGGCAATTGTTTTGAGCTCTCAAGTAGATCATGTTTAAGCTTTTACATCATGTAGTTAAAACCTATTAGTGAGGAACTACCGTAAAACTTGCTGAAATTTGGTTTGCATGTTTGGTATCTCTAAGGTCCAGATATTTTTTAGTTAAAGTGTTTGAACAACAAGGAAGACAATGTAGAGTTTTATAATGCTTGCAATATGTTTTTATACACGTCTTGTTGTCATAGTTTATACTTGTGTTTGTTTCAAACAACCTTGCTAGCCAAAGCCTTGTACTGAGAGGGAATGCTTCTCGTGCATCCATAATCCTTGAGCCAAAACCTATGCCATTTGTGTCCACCATACCTACCTACTACATGGTATTTCCTGCCATTCCAAGTAAATACTTCATGTGCTACCTTTTATTCAAAATTCATTATCCCTTATTTGTGTCAATGTTTATTAGCTCATCAGGAAGTATGTGGTGTTACGGATATCAACCTTGTAATTTGCTTTTAGACAGATTTTCACCAACCGGACTAGTGACATATACACCGCTTATCCATTAAATTTGCAAAAAGAGCTGGCAAATGGGGTGCCCAGTCCCAATTAATTACAATTTTAACCACTGCATTCTCTTCACATTTTTGCCCTGATCTAATCAGCCAAGCAATGATACTAGTTCTAAACTACATGTGTAAACAAAAGAGAAAAGAGGGATGATCTACCCTTGGGTAGAAATAACGTCCTTCATGGGAGCCGCTCTTAAGAAAGTCTGGTTGACAACGGGGGTAGAGTGCCCATTACCATTCGTTGACAACGACAAACACCACTCAAAACTTACTTTTATGCTCTCTGTATGATCTCAAAAACCTATAAAACTAAGAAGCTCTAGCACATGCTTGTATCCCTGCTTCCCTCTGCGAAGGGCCTATCTTTTACTTTATGTTGAGTCAGTTTACCTACTTCTTTCTATCCCCGAAGCAAACACTTGTGTCAACTGTGTGCAACAATTCTTATATGCTTACTTATTGCACTTGTTATATTTCTTTGTGTTGACAACTATCTATATGATATACATTTTCAAAAGTTGAAAGCCAATGCTGAAACTTATATCTTCCTTTGTGTTGCTTCAATGCTCTTTTGCTTAGATAATATTGCTTTATGAGTTAACTCTTATGCAAATATTTTTGATGCTTGTTTGAAAGTACTATTCATGAAAAGTTTTACTTATATGATGTAGTTGTTTACTCCTTGTCTATTTGTTAGCAGACTATAGATCATTGCCTTGAGTCACTTCATTCATAACATGAGCCTTACATTATATTATGATCAAGATTGTGTTTAAGCATGTCACTTCAGAAATTATTCTTCTTTTATCGTTCTTGCCTACTCGGGACGAGTAGAACTAAGCTTGGGGACGTTGATACGTCTCCAACGTATCTATAATTTCTTATGTTCCATGCTATATTATACCAAGTTATTACATGTTTTATATGCATTTTATATAGTTTTATGCATTTTCTGGGACTAACCTATTAACAAGATGCCACAGTGCCAGTTCCCTGTTTTCTGCTGTTTTTGGTTTCAGAAAAGTACTTAAGGAAATATTCTCGGAATTGGACGATTTCTTTTCTGAAGTCAGTTTTTCATCGGGAACGTTCCAGAAAGCCGAACACGAGACGAAGTCGGCCACCGAGGCGGCGCCACCACGTGCTCGCACGGCAGCACCCCTGGCCGCGCGAGGACCAGGTGTGGGCCCCTCGGGGCGCCACCGACTTCGCCCTTTCGCCTACAAATACCCCCCAGACTAAAAACCCTAACACGGTGTTCATATTTTCCTCCACGGGTCCCGAGCCGCCGCCGTCGTCAACACCAATTCGGGAGAGATCAGAACTTCTCCCCGGCACCCTGCCGGGAGGGGGAATCGTCACCGGAGGCCTCTACGTCGCCATGACCGCCTCCGGACTGATGCGTGAGTAGTCTACCCTTGGACTACGGGTCCATAGCAGTAGCTAGATGGTTGTCTTCTCCTCTTGTGCTATCATGTTTAGATCTTGTGAGCTGCCTATCATGATCAAGATCACCGTTATGTAATACTTCATGTTGTGTTTGCTGGGATCCGATGAATATTGAGTAATAAAGTTATTGCTTCATAATATATCATGTGTGTGCTATTTAATGATCTTGCATGCTCTCCGTTACTTGTGTATGCTCTGGCCAAGTAGATGCTTGTGACTCCAAGAGGGGGTATTTATGCTCGATAGTAGGTTCATGTCTCTATTAAATCTGGGGTGGTGACAGCTAGCTCTAAGGTTGTAGATGTACTGTAGCTATTAGGGATAAAACAGTAGTGCTTTGTCTAAGGATGATGTTACTTACTTACTTTACACACAGTGCTTAAGGCGATAATCTGTTGCATGCAACTTAATACTGAAAGGGGTGCGGACGCTAACCGGAAGGTGGATTATTAGTCATAGATGCGGTTGGAACGGTCTATGTATATTGTTGTAATGCCCGAATGAATCTCACACTAGAAATCATAACGTTGGTATATGCATTGGTTTGCTCATCATTATTCTATCAATTGCCCAGCTGTAATTTGTTTACCCGCATGAATGTTATTATTATTTATGGAGAGACACCACTAGTGAACTGTGGACCCCGGTCCTTCTCTTTAATCTTATAAACCACAAACTGCAAACCTGTTACTTTCTGCAAACAAACATCTTTCTTCCACACATACATTTAATCCTTTGTTACAGCAAGCCGGTGAGATTGACAACCTCACCGTTAAGTTGGGGCAAAGTATCTTGATTGTGTTGTGTGCAGGATCCACGTCACCTACGTCCCAGGAAGCATTTTCTGGCGCCCTTACGTCGCAGATTTTTCTGGCGCCGTTGACACCTCGGGGGAATTCATTATTTCCTACTGGTTCGATAACCTTGGTTTCACAACTGAGGGAAACTTGCTGCTGCACTACTTCATACCTTCCTCTTGGGGTCTCCCAACAACACACCCACCGTGTGCATCAACGCGCGTCATCGTTCTGGTCCAAGTTAATGCAGTTGGAGACGCTGTGAGACATCTATACGTATCAGAAGCATTTTTTGCGAGAACTGACACGATTAATTTTCTTTTTACGTGCAAATATCCGGACACGAACTGGACGTGAACTACACGTATCGGTGCATCCGTGTCAACACACCAAGCGCAATCTGGACACGAACTTGACGTGAACTGGCACCCACAATGCGCGCTCTGTGTAGTTACGCGATCTAAACGTGTGGTCCTTGTTTATCAACTTGAATCGTTTGTAATATTTGTTATTGTACTTCTGTCGAACACCTTAAGTGCGCACTCTGGACGCGCCATGGCGTGCTCCGGACGTGCCACGGCGTGCTCTGGGAGCGCACTGGCGCAAATTTGGGCGCGAACGAAGCCTAGACCATTCTTAGTCACTCCAAAATGATACTTTCGTGAGTATTTTGAAATTACCATGTTGCAATTCCAAAACCACTTCTCTTCAACCTTAGACCTCATCGTTTGAGTTTTGCGATATTACATGAGATACATGCCCTTCTAATTTTGAATGTATGTAGACCATGTTTTTCAACTTGAGTCGTTAGTATATGACATACGAAGACTATGTGCATCGGTTTTTCAATTTTTCGATAATTTTTGAATTTATTATGGTTATTTCAAATTTGGTCAAACCTAAGTTTGACCAACATTTAAACAAGTTTAAAACATGAAAATGAAAAACTAAGCATGGATCCTTCTTAGTCACTCCAAAATGAAGCTTTTGTGAGGTTTTTGGAAATTTCATGTTGCAATTCCAAAACCACTTCTCTCTAACATTAGAACTCATAGTTATGCAATATCACGTGAGATGCATGCCCTTCTCCTTTTGAATGTATGTAAACCATGTTTTTCAACTTGAGTCGTTAGTATATGACATAATACGACTATATGCGCATGATTTTCCTTTTTTTGATTTTTTTTTTGAATATTTGAAGCTCATTTCAAATGTCGGTTAAACTGCAGCCGTCCGATTTCCTCTAGAAGGAATCTGCACGCAGACTCGGGGCGATCCGCGAGAAGCTCATTCTGCGATCTGATTGGACGCACGCGTAGGACAAGGGCTGTACACCCACTGACGAGTGGACCACGGCGGATCCAACGGGGATTTAGGCTCGCCCACCCCCATTTGCCTCAGTGACACAAAATGGGTATTTTGGCACACCAGATGCGGATTTTGGTTGTTACACGTCATCATAATTTAAATGGGGATTTTGTCAAACCAAATGGGGATAGCCATGAGCTTGCTCAAATATAGCTTGAATCCATATAAATTTTCAAATGAGTTTGGACTCGCTGAAAAATGTGTTTCAAATGAGCTCCAAAGGTAGGGTAAACGGCCCCGTTTCTAAGCAAAAATGGTGGACTCGCTGAAAAATATGTTTCAAATGAGCTCCAAAGGTAGGGTAAACGGCCCCGTTTCTAAGCAAAAATGGTGGACTCGCTGAAAAATGTGTTTCAAATGAGCTCCAAAGGTAGGGTAAAAGGCCCCATTTATAAGCAAAAATGGTGGACTCGCTGAAAAATGTGTTTCAAATGAGCTCCAAAGGTAGGGTAAACGGCCCCATTTCTAAGCAAAAATGGTGGACTCGCTGAAAAATGTGTTTCAAATGAGCTCCAAAGATAGGGTAAACGGCCCCATTTACACACACAACTGGAAACGTCAAGCAGAAGGCCATTGCCAAATTTCATGGTAGTACAAAATGGACTTGCCCTTGCTAAATTATTAAATAGATCAACAACTAATAACTAAATTGGGACTTGCCCTTAATAAAGCAACTAATAACTAAAATTTACTTCCACTCGTCCTCGTCATCGGAAACCTCCACCGACTCGGCCTTGCCCTTGCCCTTGGCATCGACCTCTTCTGGGGTGTTGCTGTTCGACGCCGACCACATGTCCTCCTTCTTCCCCTTGCTCTCCGAGTACATACTGAGCCGTTGCTGCTCGACGACGGAATGCTTGGCCAGGTCCATGGCTTTCTGGTCGGCCATGGCCAAGGCCAAACCCGGGTCCAGGACCTCCGTGACCTCCTCCTTACAGGCCATGGTCCAGTCCATACCCTGGTCCTCCTCGTCGGACAGATCGATGAAGGGAATGGGATCGGGAGCAATGGCCCTGCCCCTGCCCCTTGGAGACTCCCCGGCCCATGCGGCTTCCCTCGCTCGCCTCCTGCTCGAACTTGGAGGAGTACGCGCACGCCCACGCCCACGCCCAATCCCCATGCCGCTTCCCTCGCTCGCCTCAAGAAACCAAGGATAGGGGACGTGGCGGCGGCGGCGGTTCGAGCTGGGAGTGGAGCTGCCATCACCATGAGGCATGGAGAGATACAGGACTGGGCAAAGGTGTCTAGGATAGGAAGAGGGGATTTGTGAGCGCAATGGGCAAGGAGATTGCTCCTTTTAATGTTAGGAGCGGTCTGGACGGCGTCGCGGTCTAGACGGCAGTAATGGCGACCGGGCATTGATTCGGCTCCAGACTGCTCATCTTGCAGCAGGATAGAGTAGGCAAGAGAGACGCGAGGACGGCGGAGCAGATGCGCGTCCGGTCCGGTAGTGTAGGCGGCGAGGCAGCTTTTTGCCGGACAGGGGGGCACGCCATTGAAGGCGCGGCGAGCACAGGTGGAACGGCATGGACGCGCACGTACGGCCGCATGCATGCAGGTGGGACGGGGTGCATGCACTTCGCTGGGCCCACATCTAAGGTCAAAGGGCCGACCCCACTAGCCGACCCCAGGAAATCCCAACCGAGCCGCGCCAGGCCGACCCCACCAGTCAGGCCAAGTGACGGTTGACCAGAGGAAAACGGAGCGTTTGGAAGATTTCCGAGCCATCCAGGGCACAGACGAGAGAAACTACGCGGGTATGGCACATACGGATAAACTAGAGCCAACCAGGGCACAGAAGAAATTGTCCCTAAACTCTTTATGATGCTATTATTGCTTACAATGACTGTAACCTACACTTGCTTTGTGCCCCAAGTTGAGTAGCTTGTCGGAGAGGTTTTTGTTTTCAAGGGGCATGAGACATTCAACCTATACTTTGTCAAGCACATAACTCATATTTGCTTTCACTTTCAACTATTAATCACTAAAGATGCTATAGGGGTAATGAGAACTTCACACCAATGGACACCACATTGCAAACATTAACTTAAGTTGAACCATTTGGAAGCTAGATGATACTATTGCATGTTATTCCTCTACTTATTTATCTATCTTTCCAAAGTGTCCACCTTTTATATTCAGATTTCTATAAGAATACTCTATGACCAATATAGGATATCTTTTTACTTTTTCATTTATGCATTCATTTGGTCCATAGAACTTTTCTTTCATGTTACACTTTGTGAATTATCATTGAACATCTTTACCTTGAATATTTGATACCACTTGATAATATATCTTGCATGATGCTACTCCTTATTAAGAATGAATCATTTGACTCTATGTAGCAATAACCATCATCTTTGATATCCTTTGTTAAGTAATAAAATGCCAAGTCCATGTTTAGTTTTATCACCTTCATACTCGAGGACAAGTATAGGTTAAGCTTGGGGATGTTGATGCATGTAAAATGCATACATGAACTTTGCATTGTATTACTTATATTTCATCATATTTGCATCACATAAGGGTTATATCAATCTTTTATAATGATTTTGGGAATATTTCACAGTTTCCCTATTTATTTGGAATTAACCCTGCACTGTCAGAAAACCCCTTTTTCTATATTTTGATGTTTCTGGGACCCAAACGACGTCCAAATGACCTAATATTTCACGGAGATCATTTTTTGGAAGGAACAAAGCGTAGGAGCGAAGGAAGCGCAAAAGTGGAAACCCGAGGAGGAAAATAGGGGGGCCCACGCGGCCAGATTCCTTCGCCGCGTGGAGCACCCTATCTACCCCCTCGAGCGTCCGATGTCGTCGATCTTCGTCCCCCCGCCTTCGTCTTGACCTAAAAACGATTATAAAAATAGTCTCCCGATGCCTTTCGGAGGGAGCACCGCAGAAACACAGAAACCACGAAACAGAGACCTGGTGCTGCTTGATGTCTACGCACGCTTCTATTCTCGTAGACAGTGTTGGGCCTCCAAGAGCAGAGGTTTGCAGAACAGCAGCAAGTTTCCCTTAAGTGAATCACCCAAGGTATATCGAACTCAGGGAGGTAGAGGTCAAAGATAACCCTCTCATGCAACCCTGCAGTTAAGATACAAAAAGTCTCTTGTGTCCCCAACACACCCAATACACTTGTCAGATGTATAGGTGCACTAGTTATGCGAAGAGATAGTGAAATACAAGTAATATGGATGATTATAAGTAGTAATTGCAATCTGTAATAAAAATGGCAGCAAGCAAACATGTAGCAGAACTTGTTGGAAACGGTCTTTCAATGCTTAGAAAGAAGGCCTAGGGATCCTACTTTCACCAGTGGACATTCTCAACAATGACATCAAAGTTAAATAAATAAACACTACTCTCAAACACTGTCATGTTGGATAACAAACACCATTCATTGTGTAGGGCTACAAGAGCACCCTCAAAGTCAGAGTAAACTAACACCAACAATGTCATAAAGGAATCACACACGGTGCACACACTGTCACCGTTACAACCGTGAATAACTCCGGAGTTCATATTAAAGTAACCTCTAGAATGCATAATAGATAAGAGTAGCATCACATATTCAACTAGATTACAAAGCTCATGATCACATAAAGATCACATGGGAGAGAGAGATAAACCACATGGCTACCGTAGATCCCGCAGCCCCGGGGGAGAACTACTCACTCCTCATCATAGGAGTCAGCAACGGCGATGGAGATGGTGGTGGAGTCGATGGAGATGGCTCCGGGGGCAATTTCCCATCCCGGCAGGGTGCCGGAACAGAGACTTCTGTCTCTCGAATCTTGTCTTCGATGGCGGCGGCGCTCCGGACCCGTGGAGGAAATATCGAACACCGTGCTAGGGTTTTTGGTCTGGGGGTGCTCTGAAAGGTTCCCAAATAAATATGCACTTTGGAAAAGAAATCATCCGATTCCGAGAATATTTCGTTAAGTACTTTTCTGAAACCAAAAACAGCAGAAAACAGGGAACTGGCACTGTGGCATCTTGTTAATAGGTTAATCCCAGAAAATGCATAAAACTTTATAAAATGCATATAAAATATGTAATAACTTGGTATAATATAGCATGGAACATAAGAAATTATAGATACGTTGGAGACGTATCAACATCCCCAAGCTTAGTTCTACTCATCCCGAGTAGGCAAGAACGATAAAAGAAGAATAATTTCTGAAGTGACATGCTTAAACACAATCTTGATCATAGTATAATGTAATGCTCAGGTTATGAATGAAGTGACTCAAGGCAATGATCTATAGTTTGCTAACAAATACACAAGGGGTAAACAACTACATCATATAAGTAAAACTTTTCATGAATAGTACTTTCAAACAAGCATCAAAAAGATTTGCATAAGAGTTAACTCATAAAGCAATATTATCTAAGCAAAAGAGCGTTGAAGCAACACAAAGGAAGATATAAGTTTCACCATTGGCTTTCAACTTTGAACATCTATATCATATAGATAGTTGTCAACACAAAGAAATATAACAAGTGCAATAAGTAAGCATATAAGAATTGTTGCACACAGTTGACACAAGTGTTTGCTTCGGGGATAGAAAGAAGTAGGTAAACTGACTCAACATAAAGTAAAAGATAGGCCCTTCGCAGAGGGAAGCAGGGATACAAGCATGTGCTAGAGCTTCTTAGTTTTATAGGTTTTTGAAATCATATAGAGAGCATAAAAGTAAGTTTTGAGCGGTGTTTGTCGTTGTCAACGAATGGTAATGGGCACTCTACCCCCCTTGTCAACCAGACTTTCAAGAGCGGCTCCCATGCAGGACGTTATTTCTACCAGCAAGGTAGATCATCCCTCTTATATCTTTTGTTTACACATATAGTTAAAAACTGTTGTCGTTGCTTGACTGATTAGATCAGGGCAAAAATGTGAAGAGATTGAAGCGGTTAAAGTTGTAATTAATTGGGACTGGGCACCCCATTTGCCAGCTCTTTTTGCAAAGTTAATGGATAAGCGGATGTATATGCCACTAATCCGGTTGGTGAAAGTTTGTCTAAAAGCAAATGACAAGGTTGATCTCTGTAACACCACATACTTCCTCATGAGCTAATAAACATTGACACAAATAAGGGATAATAAATTTTGAATAAAAGGTAGCACATGAAGTATTTACTTGGAATGGCAGGAAATACTATGTAGTAGGTAGGTATGGTGGACACAAATGGCATAGGTTTTGGCTCAAGGATTATGGATGCACGAGAAGCATTCCCTCTCAGTACAAGGCTTTGGCTAGTAAGGTTGTTTGAAGCAAACACAAGTATAAACTATGACAACGAGACGTATATAAAAACATATTGCAAGCATTTTAAAACTCTACATTGTCTTCCTTGTTGTTCAAACACTTTATCTAGAAAATATCTAGACCTTAGAGATACCCCAAACATGCAAACCAAATTTCAGCAAGTTTTACGGTAGTTCCTCACTAATGGGTTTTAACTACATGATGTAAAAGCTTAAACATGATCTACTTGAGAGCTCAAAACAATTGCCAAGCACCACAACATGCAAGGTAACAATCCATAAGAGCATGTATATCTTTCTTTATACCATCTACCACATTTAGCATTTTCTGTTTCCAACCAAACACCAATCAACTTATTTAAAAGATAAACTCTCCAAGTAATTAAACAATGAGATATGAGAGTATGATATAATAAAGCTAACAGCTCTAGCAAGAGATGCATGAAAAACAAGAGCTAGAAAGTATTGAAATAACATAGAAGAATACTCAACAAATATAAGTGAAGAATACGAGTGTTCATAAGAAAAGGCGGAGCGTGTCTCTCTCCCACAAAGGAATGCTAGGATCCATTTTATTCAGAGAATGAAAATAACAAAAACAAAAACAAACCGACGCTTCAAGAAAAGCACATAAGAAGTGGCGGAATTAAAATATAGTTTCACTAGAAAGGACCTGATAGTTTGTTGATGAAGAAGGGGATGCCTTGGGCATCCCCAAGCTTTGACGCTTGAGTCTTCTTGAAATATGTTGGGGATGAACCACCGGGGCATCCCCAAGCTTTGGCTTTACTATCCTCTTGATCACATCATATCATCCTTCTCTCTTGATCCTTGAAAACTTCCTCCACACCAAACTTAGAGTAAACTTCATTAGAGGGTTAGTGCACGAGAAATTATGATATTTTGTAGGAACACAATTGCTAACAATGCTACTGGACATTAGCTACAGCCACTGATACTTCATAGGATAAAAAGATCCTAATCAAAAAAGCAAAAGAGGCATTGCAAAATAAATGGCAGAATCTGTCAAAAATAGAACAGTCCATAAAGACGAATTTTTTCGAGGCACTTAGCTTGCTCAAATCAGAAAACTCAAAACAAATGAAAGTTGCATACATATCTGAGGATCACGCACAAAAAATCTCAGATCCTTTTGATTTTTCTGTGAATAGTTATAAATTTAACGGTGGACAGCAGAAAACAGTTTCAGCACAGCAATCCAAATCTAGCATTAACTTTCTACTAGAGGCTTAACTTTGCACAACAATGCAATAAAATAAAGATACAAAGGAATTGCTACAGAGGTAGGCATGTTCCTTGACTCAATATAAAAGAAAATAACAGAAATAAAATATTGTGTTGTCTCCCAAAAGCTCTTTCTTTATAGCCATTAAGATAGGCATAGTGATTTTTATGATGCTCTCATAAAATGAGAGTTGAAAACCGAAGAGAGCATCAAGAGGCAAATATCAAACACATTTAAGTCTAACCCTCTTCCTATGAAAAATAATCTTGTAAAGAAACAAGTCATGAAAGCACAAAGCAACAAACATAGGAGAGCAAAACAAGTGCAACTTTAAAATTTTCAACATAAAGAGGGGAAACTTAATATTGTTGAGATACATAAAACCATGTTTCCCTCTCTCATAATAACTTTTAGTAGTAGAAATAAATTCAACCATATAACCACAAGAATCATTCAACTTAGATAACATAGGAACATAAAGAGGATCATTAAATTTATTTTGGAATTCATTAGCATGCTTCCCTCTTTCAAAATAGTTATTAAGATCAATATCAAGTTTAAGATCATGGTTGCAACAAAGATTTGGAACTAGAGACAATTGCAAACCACATAAGTATTTCTCAACATAAGCAAATTTCTCCTCCATGGTGTAATTAGGAGAATTCAAGAACAAAGTAGGACTCTCATGAGTAAGAGTACCATCACAAGCAGCAATTATATCATTTTTATCCTCAACTTCTAAACATAGAGGATTATCAATAAGCATAGGACCATCATCTAAAGCATTATCATATAGTATATTTAAGCAACACTCATCATTATCATCTATAAGTTCACAAGTAGCATCATGAATAAAATTTACAACATAACTATCACATAAAACATTCTTATCATGAGCCACGTGCATGAAAGAATTAATACTCTCCACATAAGCATAGTCATTCTTATTAATTGTAGTGGGAGCAAATTCAACAAATAGCTATCATTATTATTCTCATCACCATAATCATCAAATATATGAGGCATATTGTAATCAACATAAACAATATCCTCAATAGTAGGTGGACTGAAGATATCACAATGACTATAATTATCATATATTGGAGGCAAGGTATCATCAAAGAAAATTTTCTCCTCCGTGCTTGGGGAACTAAAAATATCATGCCCATCAAAACCAGCTTTCCCAAGCTTAGACTTTTCCATAGCATTTGCAATAATGGTGTTCAAAGAATTCATACTAATAACATTGCTACTAGCATGCAAATAAAGTTCCATAGGTTTTTTAATTTTCTCTTCAAACACTTCATGTCCTAACTCAAGATAAATATTATAAAGCTCTCTAATATTTTTGTTGTTTTCCATTAACCTAACTAGTGAAAATAAAAACAAGAAACAAAAAGTAATAACTGCAGAATCTAAAGGAGATACCTTCAAGCGCTCACCTCCCCGGCAACGGCGCCAGAAAATAGCTTGATGTCTACGCACGCTTCTATTCTCGTAGACAGTGTTGGGCCTCCAAGAGCAGAGGTTTGTAGAACAGCAGCAAGTTTCCCTTAAGTGAATCACCCAAGGTATATCGAACTCAGGGAGGTAGAGGTCAAAGATAACCCTCTCAAGCAACCCTGCAGTTAAGATACAAAAAGTCTCTTGTGTCCCCAACACACCCAATACACTTGTCAGATGTATAGGTGCACTAGTTATGCGAAGAGATAGTGAAATACAAGTAATATGGATGATTATAAGTAGTAATTGCAATCTGTAATAAAAATGTCAGTAAGCAAACATGTAGCAGAACTTGTTGGAAACGGTGTTTCAATGCTTAGAAACAAGTCCTAGGGATCCTACTTTCACCAGTGGACATTCTCAACAATGACATCAAAGTTAAATAAACAAACACTACTCTCAAACACTCTCATGTTGGATAACAAACACCATTCATTGTGTAGGGCTACAAGAGCACCCTCAAAGTCAGAGTAAACTAACACCAACAATGTCATAAAGGAATCACACACGGTGCACACACTGTCACCGTTACAACCGTGAATAACTCCGGAGTTCATATTAAAGTAACCTCTAGAGTGCATAATAGATAAGAGTAGCATCACATATTCAACTAGATTACAAAGCTCATGATCACATAAAGATCACATGGGAGAGAGAGATAAACCACATGGCTACCGTAGATCCCGCAGCCCCGGGGGAGAACTACTCACTCCTCATCATAGGAGTCAGCAACGGCGATGGAGATGGTGGTGGAGTCGATGGAGATGGCTCCGGGGGCAATTCCCCGTCCCGGCAGGGTGCCGGAACAGAGACTTCTGTCCCCCGAATCTTGTCTTCGATGGCGGCGGCGCTCCGGACCCGTGGAGGAAATATCGAACACCGTGCTAGGGTTTTTGGTCTGGGGGTATATATGGGCGAAAGGGCGAGGTCGGTGGAGCCCCGTGGGTCCCACACCACATGCTCACACGGCCAGAAGGGCTGCCGCGCCGGGAGGTGGTGTGGGCCCCTCGGGCTCCGTCTTCGACTCCCCTTCGGTGCTCTGGAAGGTTCCCAAATAAATATGCACTTTGGAAAAGAAATCATCCGATTCCGAGAATATTTCCTTAAGTACTTTTCTGAAACCAGCAGAAAACAGGGAACTGGCACTGTGGCATCTTGTTAATAGGTTAGTCCCAGAAAATGCATAAAACTTTATAAAATGCATATAAAACATGTAATAACTTGGTATAATATAGCATGGAACATAAGAAATTATAGATACGTTGGAGACGTATCACTGCACATTGGAGGGGGAAAACTCCAGCGGGGCGCTGCCGGTGTGGTCTCCACCTTCTCCAACATCTCCTCCACCGTCTCCATGATGAAGAGGTAGTAGTCCACCCCTAGACTATGGGTTTGTGGGTTTGATGAAGAGGTAGTAGTCCACCCCTAGCTCCTCTCTTTTGAGCTTCACTAATTAGTGCCATATGAGCTGCTGAACATGATTATGATCATCTATGTAGTACCTTTGTGGTGGATCTCTTAAGTTGATATATGTTATGATGATTGCAATTGTTATGTCTTTGTTATGAAAGTAGATGCATATTATGTACCCCATTCTTGTTTATGTGTTATGATCCAACATATGTATGAGAGCGTGTGAGGGGGAACGTGTGCATTAGTTGGAGTAACAAGGAATGGTGAGTCCGATGAAAGTGACAGAAGTTTCGTGATCCACTTGGGTATTTTACCTTACTTTGTTACCTCACTAGGGATAAAAGTGGAATACCATGCTACCGGGGATGTGAGTGACCATGCCATTTTCTCCATGACTAGATCTAGCATGTTCTTATTCTAACTTCATGTCATAGAACTTAAAGCTATACTCTGTTTTATCTTAATTACTGAGGTGTTATGATTTAGTTCGCATCTTGGTGGAGTATAAGAGAGGTTAATAACCAAAAGATCTCTACGTTAGGATGTGATGCCCATATTATTAATAACTTGTCTTGTTGCAATCTCATATGTCAATTCCTATGTTCCATTATCTACCACTATATAAAAGAGAGTGCATTTGTGAAACCATGAACCCCAGTCCATTTTTAATCATAAGAAACACCTTTCCAACACTTTATTAGCACTTTTACATTTTCTGCCATTTCAAAATCCGAAAATACAAAAACACTTTTACATCTTGCAAACACCGTACAAACCACAAAAACATCATCCACTATCATTCATACCATCCTTGCATATTTATTTCTGGTTTGCATTTGTTATCTTTATATCTTTTACTCACACCTTGTGCTTGACAACCACTTGGTGAGGTTGAGGGCACAAAACAATTTACTTTGTTTTGTAGGTTTCATAAAGAAGGATAAGGAGACAACAGCTTTTGGTTCATTTCCCCGAGAGTTCGATATAAACCCTCGAGTCACCCTCGTGGGGAAAATTAGTCTTTCCCTTACTATACACTTTGCAGTTGGAGTCTCAACCTAACCCACATTCTTTTGACGTAGGTACCTGGTGCCCAGCAAGACATTTTCTGGCGCCATCGTCATCATCGTCAAGTGCCATCAGCCACAGCACACCCAGAGCGTGCACAGAGCGCGCCAGTTCATGCCCAGAGCACGCCCATAAGGTGTTCGACCAAAATATATCCGACCAAAATACAACTCATAGTAATATGAATCAGTCTCTTCTTTGACGTCGTCAAAGCCGGACATCATCTCGTCAGCCCACTGCTCGATCTCTTCGCTTGGGTCGCTGATCTCTTCGTCCGACTGCTTCATCTCTTCGTTGGGCCACTCGACGTCTTCGCTGACCTTCTCAAATGGCAGCTCGATGTACTCCTCCTTGACGATCACCTTGATAACGTAGAGATCACCAAAGCAAATCTGCAGTTGCTCCTAGACTAGATCCCAGCTCTTCGTGAACTCGATGTAATCGTCGACCACTCGATATGATCCAAAGATCTCGACATCGTCTCTCGCCAAAAGACGAGATTTTCCATGAACTTGACGTAATATGCGATCACGCGGTGGAATAACATCGTAACCATCTACTACCGCAATCTTGAGATGCTATCAAAATAACATGAGCATCGTATCAGAATAGTTCAAATGACAGAATAGTTCAGGAAATGAAAATGAATACGAAACGTTTGAATCATACCAGAGAAACGACACCTAGAGAATCATTCTCAATCCTGCGCACGTCGAACTGAGGGATCTCTTCCAACTCCTTCGTGTCATCTTTGAATAAAGCGAGAGATATCGCATTCATTTCTGAATAGGTGACATCTCTCGGTTCGTGAAATATGCTCGACAGGAGGGCTGGCTTGTAACATCCGTCAATATGTTTAAACTCTGATCAAAGAGTGGAAGGCATTCAGAAAACTTGTAAACTACTCAATGTGTAAGAAAAAGAAAAAAAACCAGCATACCCGTGTGTTGCACAAAAGGTTTTGCAGCATTGTGCTCGTTAGTCACTTCAACATTGAACACATGCTGATCTTCAGTCCAAGTGAATTTGACAACATCGCCCTCCTCGATGCCGTAGCCTTCACATAGTGATCTCCACTGTGTTTCACAGATCTCCGTGTACATATGGGTGTATGGGCTATCACTTAGCCGCTTACAGAGATATCTCCGATCTGTTTCAATTTCTCACCTATCCAGGTAGAAGAAGTACTGGTCTCCGTTCGGACACCAAGCCTCCATCCAGTTCTTATGAGGGCCAATTGTCCGGCTCTCTAGAAGATATCTTAAAGGGCATTGCAGAATCTACATGTAATACAAAACCGGAGAAACTATGAAGACACTCATTGAAGGAAAAACAAATGGCATTCCCTCGAATTTGAAAGGCAATACTTACAACGGCCTTTTTGTAACCGTGTTCAATCGGGACTTTGAAAGTATTTGAACGATGAGTTAGTGTGTGACCGAAAGTTGCTTCGTGAAGGCACATAGCACAGTGATCGACGACATCGCTATCGGAATCCTATTTTAACCAATGAAATTTAGAACCAGATAAACAGGCGGAACCTAGGGTTTTTCCCCATTCCGCCAAGCCTAATAGAAAATCAAATCTACTCACATATAATGCACCATTGGGGAAAATGAAACATGTAGAGAAGATAGCACTGACCATCGAAATAGGGTTGATGGACTGCAGCTGGAACCGTCGGCGACCAAAAAACCCAAAATGGCGAAGGCGGCCGTACAATGGCGTGGGCGATGGAGCTCCTTGCTTGTCCCTCCTTCTCGACGGGCGACGGGAGACGGGTGAGCAACGGAAATGGCGATGGCAATGGTGATGGAGTTCCTTTGCGCCTTCAATCACCCTGCTCTCCACCCTGAATCCAATTCCTATTGCTCTGTTCTTGGCGGTTCCTCGGGGGTTCTATGGGCGGCTGCAGTGAGCCAGGAAAGAAAGATGACGTGGGCCCCATCAGCGGTATCCCTTGATTAAACAACTGCCCCCTTTTCAAAACAAAAAAGTGACCCGGCCCCACTGGATGCGATTCCAACTGATCTGCCCCTGGCCGACCCCACCAGTCAGGTCAAGTGACGGTCAAACGAGGTTGACCAGACGGAAACGGCCGTCTTGGCTGTCCGCGAGCCATCGGCGAGTTTGCCAGGGCACGGACGAGTGAAACTACGCGGGTATGGCACAAACAGATAAAACTGAGTTAGGTAGGCCACAGAAGCAATTGTCCCTACATAATATAAGTGTTTGCCAACCGACACAGGTGTAGGACCCCATACATGAGAGAATACTTGTTCCAAAGGAACAGTAGAGACACTAGAGGATACAGGATACGGCGACTGATGACTTTTAGCTAGTTGATAAGAATCACAAACATAAGGATTTATTTCGGGGGTATACGAAAGCTGATTTTTCCTAAGAACTTGCTGAACCACAAACGAAGAGGGATGTCCTAAGCGGCGATGCCATGTGGAGGATGATGGCTTTATTGTAGCAAAAACTTGTTTGGAGGACCCGGTAGACATTGGTACTAGCGGGTAGAGACCACCATGACACGGCCCCTTAAACAGAATTCTTCGAGTTGGCTGGTACTTGATCAAAAAGAAGTATGGGTGAAACTCAAGAAAAATGTCATTGTCAAGGGTAAGCTTATGAACAGAAAGGAGATTCTTTGTGGCACTAGGAATATGACATTATTCAGATTTAAACTATTATGGGGAATGTATAACTTAGAATGACCAATATGACTCATGGACATACCAACCGTCGGCCGTGTGCACGTGATCATGTCCTTTGTACTTGTCGTGGGTGGTCAGTTTGTGAAGCTCACTTGTAATGTGGTCCGTAGCACCAGTATCAGGGTACCAATTATGCCACCTTCATCATCCGAGCTTCCCTTGCGATCATCCTCATAATGCCACCAACAAATTTCAGCTGGATGTACATGGATCTTGCATATCTGACATGTAGTGTTGACATACTTGGTTGGAGCACGGCCATATCCAGAACGTCGCCCCTGTCCTCTGTCATCGCGGCGATCACGGCGAATCGGCGATCATCCCTGCGGTCATCACGGCGTCGATCTCCACGATCATCTCTACGCCAATCATCACGATCATCACGACATCTGTCATCATGACGTCCATCGTCACGGCCATCACAGCGACGTTATGACTCGTAGCAATCTCCACGGTTACGGTCGCCCTGATCGTCACAACGACCACGGTCCCGAGGATCAGCGGAGTACCCACGGTCGCGGTCGCGGCGGTCTCTGTCATCACGTCTCCATCCATCATCGCGGCGATCTGATCCACCATTCCGATCACGACGTGCAGCATTAGCAGAGGATGTGAAACTAGCGTCTTGACCAGTTTCAGTGAGCATGTCTTGCCGCATATCATGAGCACAGATTTGAGCATACAGATCATCGAGCGTGATGCAGTTGTTTCCGTTGGCAGCAGAGACCACAGAGTTATAGCTTGCGTCGGGGCCATTGGTAATGTACCCGACCATCTCATCTTCTTCAACAGGTTTCCCAAGAGCTGCAAGTTCAGAACCGAAGGCCTTCATCTTGGCAAAGAACTGGGCAGCAGTGAGATCATTCTTTTTCGTGCCATTGAGGGAGCCACGAAGCTGATTAACCTTCACACGAGAACCTCGAGTAAACATCCTCTTCAGAACAGCCCAAAGTCCAGCCGTTGTGTCCACATCTCAACGACATGGGCTAGAATTTCCGGTGAGAAGGAATCTACGAAAAAAATAGCGCGCTAAACAAAATAGCGTGGCCTTACTCAAAACGCTATGCAAGTTATAACATGCTAATAGCGCGCTATCTTTCAAAATAGCGTTTTGCAAAACAATTTAAAAAAATGACAGATATAGAATGTATACTAAGGATTTCAGCAATTAAGTAGCAGCAAACTAAACTGTTATGTGCAGGCCATATAAATCTAGCTATTTGCCAAGCCAAGCTACCGATGTGCAACATAGTACAAGAAGATGCAGCGAGTACCTGGTGCAGTCTGACTTGCCGCCGGTGTGCCTGACCCTGACATCACGTGCCAATGAGGAAGGCGCCGCCGCTGGCCAAGGAAGCCGCCGCTGCCGGCCAAGATCGAGGAGGCAGCCGCCGCTGGCTAAGGAAGCCGCCGCAGCCGACCAAACTCAAGGAAGCAGCCGCCGGGGTCAAGCTCGAGGAAGGCGCCCGCCACCGCCTGTCAAGCTCAATGAAGAATTGAAGACGCTGTTGCTGGCCAAGGAAGACGCCGCTGCCGGCCGAGCTCGAGGAAGCAGCCGCCGAGGTCAAGCTCGAGTACTCGGGTGGGGAATTGCCGAATGGGATTAGGTTTGACGTGAGGTGAGACAGTTGGGTATTGGACTTCTCGTAGTGGGCCGATGGGGATGGACTCCCGCTGTTTTGACGAAAAATATTATAGCGACGCTACACGCTAAGCCCGCTATTACGTACTTAGCGCCGCTAAAACGTGCTTAGCGCCGTAGCGTGAACAATTGGCTAAATTTAGCGTTAGCAGTCCAAATACGCTATAGCACGTTAAAAACGACGTTTTAGCGCGCTATTTTTTTCGTAGGAAGGAATTGATAATCCAGCTCATCACCGTGGAGTCCCTTAGCACCCAGGCACCATATGCAGGGTTCGGGATCTTGGTAGTTTTTCCATCTTTCTCCACCTCCAGGAACTCAACCGGAGCAGCCTCGGTTCCATCAAGCAGGCCTAACACCAGAACGCCACGGAGGGCAGGGACAACTAGCGTCTTCCAGAACAAGAAGTTGGAGCTGGTCAGCTTTTGGGAGGGAGGATTCCCCAGCGCTGCAGACACGGGCGTGGTCGAGGAAGAAGACGCCATGAAGACAACGGAGAGGTTTTCCGATCTGAAGAAGATCGTGGGTTGAAGCGGCTTTCCGATCAGATGATCGTGGGTTTTTCTGGTGTTTTTCCGATCCGTGGATCGTAGGCTTTGTGTATTAGGTTGTGGTTTTTCCGATCAGAAGATCGTGGGGGAGCTTTGTTTGTGCGGCGGCGGCGGCGACTAGGGTTTTAGGTCTCAGATCGATATAGCTCTGATACCATGTCAAAGTTTGGAGCGGAACCGGATAGCCTCGTTGGAGGTCCGGGTTGCGTGTTTAGGTCGGTGTACTACACCGTACCTTCCTCGTATGCATATTACAACTCTAACGAAAGAGAGCAGTTTAAGCAATTTCATTGGTCAATGAACAAAATCCACTTACACACCCTTAATAACGGAATAATCTCTCAAACTTTACAAGCTAAAGAGCAATGGTTCAAACGAAACAATACATACAGGTAGTGTAGGACGACGGTCGCATCAGTCATCGGCATACATCAAGTAGCAACTAGTAGGTTATTCCATTCAATAACGCCAGCAGATCACCCGGTTCGCCACAATATTAAGAAGACTCTTCGTCGGAAGGATCGTCGTCAGTAGTGACGTCGGACTGTTCCTCGCCTTGTTCGCTGTCAGAAGGAGCCAGGGCAGCAAACTTGCTGAGCGCCGCGGTCTTGCTTGCTCTCTGAGCACGTGTGGCGGTCATGCCGGTAGTGGCTGGAACCCTGCTCACCGATGTTACGTCCAAGCTCTCTCCTCCGGCTTCAGCTTCTGCTTCGCTGTCGTCGCTAGACCATGGCGCCCGTCTAGCACTTCTCCTGGTAGGAGGAAACGGGGTCCATGCCGCGTTCCTCGACCCAGGGTCGATCGATCCGGAAACGGGGTCGGGGTCGAAAGTGGGTCGACGAGGGTCGAGACTGGGTCGCGATCCTATTCGATTGGTAAGGGGGCGAGCAGGGGCGGCCGCTTTTCAGCCATCTTGCGGCGGCGGCGCCATTAGGTTCGTGAATGGTGAATGAGGTCTTATCTTACGAACAGGTACTTAGCTGGGCCAAAATTTCGAGTCTGTACAAGCCCACAACCATCTGATGCACAAGTTCTTCTACTTCATTCTATGTGAGATACGTAATTCTCAAAAAAAAAGTGAGATACGTGAACAAGGCCTCCTTAATCTAAAAAATGGCCTCCGGCAGTTCTTCATTGATGGTGATCCCCACCTGATACGGATGCTGCTGGAACGGGGACCCGGGGTCATCGACCCAAGATGTTGTGGATCCCGACCCTCAACCCTAGTTGGGGTACCAAAGATGTATACCCCTTGTCGAACCCTGTTCCCGGCAGCGGGGATCCTCGACCCGCGACCCCGTTCCTCGACCCGGACGACCCGGAATTCTGGCAACTATGAAGCGAATCCTTTTTGGTGATGACGAGGAGGAAGCAGAGCTCCAGACGTGCTGCGATCACAATGCTCTTCTTCACGGACACCACAACCAGTTCTCGTTTGCAGCTGTGAATTGAATTAAATCATGTACTGATTAATTCTTCCTTGTAAATGTTCAACAAAAAAATTAATTCTTCCTTGTACGATCGTCACGCGGATGTAACCCTCCTGCTCATTTACTTCTGTCAAAATAGAATGGTTGTACTGTAGTTCTTACTCCCACGATCTTCTGAACCATGTATTCACTGTGCTGCGTTTCCTATGTTTTGGGCTAGAACATTTTAATTCTATCGAGCATCCATGATGCAACTGTCCATCTGTCAATATATCATGTTCAGTATGTACACACCAAATTCGAAAATCCAATCTTCGAAAGAATCATACAATCGTGCAACATTCTTTCAGATAGAGCTCTTTAAGCAACCTCATTGATCCATGAACAGTATCCACTTAACTCTATCAAAAGATACACTTTCCAACTTCTCGATTCGAAAGGCAACTGGTTCAAACGAAACAATACATAGCAGCAAGAGTAGGACGACAATCTCATCAGTCATCGGCATACATTAAGTAGCAACTACTAGGTTCCTCCGCTCAAGAACGCCAGCAGATCATCCGGTTCACGAGAAGCCGAACCAGCTCACAATACAAGATAACTCTGACATTATAACCCATGGTACATAATGGAATCTGTACATATGAAAAAGAACTAGGTACGAATTCCAGAAACAAAAACGACAAGGATCTTGCAATGTGCAAGAACTGAAACTGTGGACATGCTCATCATGCTTTCGCACGCTCATCTTTTCATTCAGCATGTACAAAATAACTAAGAAAATAACCATCCTAGAACGTCAGGCAGCTAGTAGGATTCTAACCGGCACTCTCCAAGTAGGCACTTAAAAAAAAACCAATAACAAAAAACTCAGAAGAGGGCATCAGTCACTAACTAAAACAACTATTTCTACCTAAATTATCGGTTGGACTGCAGCAGGAAACTAGCAAGAGGAACCCATAAAACCATAATCCATGAGCATCTTATACTCATTTTCTCAGCAGATTGGTGACAATCTGCCGCAGATGAAAGTGTGTTGTTTCTTCGTTGCGTGTGATGGAGAGTAGACTTGACATCTCAGCCAGTGCCCATCTTGATCTAGACGGTGTGCACGGGCACAGAACCATTCGATTCTTCGTCACCAACACTTTCTCCACTCCCATGGATAGCCTGGGGATCTTCATTTCTGGCTTCATGGTTGATCTGATTCTGATCAGTCATAGACCCATTGCCCATGTCATTCGCCAGTGGACTAGATCCTCCGCGGGCTTCACCTCCTCCGTCCCCATCAGCACTCTGCACATCAGAATCTCTCACTTTCGTGTATTTGGCATGAACTGACCTGGCAATGCCTATCAACAGCATGAGAGCTGAGATACATACAGTAATAATGAAGAGACCAGAGAAACTTCGCAAAGTGAGAGGTTCCGAATCTGTGTTGGGGATGCCATAACTCGGCAATGTCGTTGCTGTGCCCAACCACTTCGCTTGAATTCGCGAGCCCTCGTCCCCACTTGTCAAGTTCAAGATGGCTACCGAAAGATTATGCACCAGTGGAGAATCTTGAGGAAATACCTGTAGAGATACACAATGCTAGTCAGATCATAGTGGTTTATCCAAAACATATTGTCGCTCTTGTAAGGATGCAAATTACAAGAGTGAGAAGCTTACGAAACCAAATCCAGGTGTCTTGTATATGCGGCTAACCATCTGGAATTCATTATGGTATCGAGGGTCGGAGAGAAAAGATGTTAAGTAGGGGATCTCATCAACTATAGCCGAGACACCTCCATTCTTAGACCCCTTCCTCAAAGCTTTAGCGTATTCTGCTTTCTTTGTATAGGGCCTTAACCTTTCTGTGGCGAAGCCTTGCTTTGTGAGGACAGAATGTACAAACGATCCAGGATGGCATCCAATATAGTCATCATTTGACAGGAGCTCGTCAAGATCAGTTACTGAGGGCCGGAGCCTCTTTGCAGTCAGAATGGAGGATAAGCTAGCTGTGTAGCTCTGCACTATAACAAGCACAACAAAGCACCATATAACCACAACAATTTTTGACAGAGGGCTTCTAATAATTTGGCCTGCACATATTAAAGTAATCAGAAAAGTAGAGCATGTCAGAATAACATTAACAACTTATAATGCGTTAAATACTGTCCGCAAATTTGAGCCCCCAAGTACTAACCATGCGAAAATGTCAACGTCGAGAAAGAAAAGTACAGAGCAGTGCTCCATTGTCTCGAACTCGGTCCTTGGTAATCCACGTTTTTGGGCCGCTCAATCATCCACACAACTAATCCAGTGAAGAAGAAACCACCCACAGTTGCTAGCCAAAGTTCCACTGTTAGTGGCTTTAAGAATACCCATTCAACTGTTGATTTGGAGTCATTCTCCGTGAGCACAAGCAGTGACACACCAGACTCAGTGTATGGCATCGTGAAGTCTACATATACAGCTCGCTCTGCAGTTATAGTTATGTCACCCACTGCTGCATCGAAGATCTGGTCATAACAACCAACAGGTACAATGTAAGTATGTGATTCTCAAAAAAAGGATCTGCAAGTACAAGGAGCAAGGCTCACCCACCCCTGAAGACACATTGCCTACTAGTTGGTCATAAGAACCGGCAAAGACATTAAACTCGTAATCAAGATCATGTGGTAGCTTCTTCACAGCAGCCTCAAAAACATCAATACAGTAGCCGGTAACCCTTGGAGTAGTTGCATTCACAAAAGCTTTAAAATCTTGTTTCAGTGGCACAGCAATCTTCAGTTTCTTGGCATGGTTTCTAGTCAAAGCTCCTGAATTTCGTGTCGCTAATATTCTGGCATTCTTCCTCTTGATTTCTGCATTAAGAAAACAATTTAATATCATGTCTGACTGTCGACACAATGTATTCAGGCGCTATGGAAACTAAAAGGTTTAGTGGCACAACAATAAAATTTCCTCCACAATGACAAACAAATGAGAAGGTTTTAAGGTCACCACAATACAGCATTGCAATTCTTCGCACAACAGAGGGAAGGGCACGTGTTTTTATGTGATACTGTTACAGTTACATTCCCTAGGAGAATTACACATAGTAAACGAAGATTTCCCTCTATACTCTCTTTTTATCTATACTACAAAATGCATGTTTTTTATCTTCACACAGCTAATGGAAATAATGTGCTAGTTTAATCATATTTTAATATTTTAAAAAGGTGGTGTCACTGTGTCCTTAGGAAGCAGGTGCCGTCTTTTCATTTTCATTTACTAATATGCAGGTTGGACACCGAGGTCTATAACTATACAAACATGTACTTATGTAGGCAACTACTTCATTTAAGTTGCCCGTTGATAAGAATTGGAGATAGAGGAACATGCATTTTGGATGTTTTCTCTCTTGGGACATAAGGGTTGTAGTAAACCAATTTGTCTATCCACAATGATAAATGAGCTCTTTATATCCTATTTGATAACTCACGCCTACTTAGCGTTCATTTGTTTATTTGTTTTCTAATCAACGACATGTTTGACAGTATTTTCTACACATGCTACTACAGGGGAAAATTACTCTTCTTCCTAGTACAAATGTACAATCGGAAAGAGAAAACTAGCTCGATATTATAACAAAGGGATCCAAATCTGAAAATATCATCCAGTTTTAGAGTTGCCCGTGGTCATATATCGGATGTTCTGGCCAGCTAGGTGATGGCCATAGATTAGATATTGAAAAATCGCCGACTGGATGAGTGTAGAATCTCCTCGAGCCAATCTGGAATCAGGATTGTTACGGAGTTCCTCACCTAGATCCGTAAGTGGGCGAGGGCCCTGCACCTCAGGCTGCATGTGGGAGTGGGCCACCCACGGCGCCCACTACCCAGGCCCACATAAAACGTTAGATGGGCTCCCACGGGTAAGCAGAAAAAATAAATGGATATATCTTGGCATCCCGTGGAAGCCCACATCAATTCACACGATTTTCCCAAGTCACGATCTCGACGCAGGCAGGGGCTGGAGCGCTGCCGCCCGCCGGCTGCCTCCGCCGTGGCAGCCCCTCCTCCGACTCCGGGGAGCTCTTCCACCCCGCTTCTCCCTCCCATGCTAGGGTGCGAACAGGGTAGCCACCGGAGCGCCGCTGCCCGTCGGCTACCTCCGCCATGGCAGCATCACCTCCTCCGTCTCTGGGAGACAGCGCTCCTCACCCATCCGTCCACCCCCTCTCCCTTCCTCTCTATCCTATGCTAGGGCGCGGACCGCGCAGACGCCGGAGCTCCGTCGATTCCCAGCCCCAGCTCATCTAATCAAGCACCGCCGTGAGCTGGTCGTGGCCAGCCACCATGGCCGACGCACGCGAGCTTACGCGCCCGAGCACCACATCATCCCCACAGGCCACAACCTCGTCCTCCCTCAAGCGCGAAGCAGGCAAGGCGTGACAAGGTGCTGCCGCGGTGGTCGTCGCCGTCTCCTCCCGTGCCGCTGCGTGGCGGCGGTGCCGACGTCTTCCGTCGGGGCCGTACATACCTAGTTGATTTAGGTGGGCGTCCCACGGAGCCCACGAATCCCGGAAAACTGGATGTGGGCGTTGCCGGGTAGCCCGCATAAACTACGTGGCAGTTCTGGGACAGAGGCGGGACTCCCACGGAGCGTCCCACCTGCACCCTGAAAGTGGGCGAGGGCCCTGCAGGCTGCACCACGCACGCTGCTCAGCTTCCGCGTCTGCCCCATAGGCAACACCAATCCCCACCACCGCAGCAGGCGGCGGCGCGGGGTGATAGGGAAGGCGGGGATCGTGGGATAAAGCCGCGGGCATTGCGACCATCGGCTTCCCCGCCGTCGTGGATATGGGGCATTGTGGCCGTTGGGCGGCGGGGTACGGACTACGGGCTACGCCGGCGAGAGTCCCGGCGGCGTGTTTGACGGCATTTGCAGGGGAGGGACGTTTGGGAGTAGCTACTCACTCCGTCTCCTAGTTAACTAGTTTTAGTTTCAGAATACTAAGTTAAACATTTAAAATTTGACCAAATTTATATAAAAAAATAGCAACATATATGGCATAACATTGATACACTTTGAAACTTCATTGATATATTTTGAAACTTTATTTCAAAATGTATACAAATTTACTGTCGTAATGCAGCTACTTTTTCCTATAAAGTTAGTCAAAACTTAATAATTTTGACTTATCTAAAAGGTAGAAATACACTTATTCACGGATGCAGGGAGTATGTCTCAATGGACTGATTTCTTCTTAAGCCACTCAGTAAAGTGCAACTAAAGTTTAAATAAAAATGCAATTGCACTTTGCTATGAAATATAGTTACACATTTCTAAAAATAAGTTAACCGTCGATCATGACTTAGTAATCCGTTTCTTCTTTTTACTGAGCTGGCAAGGTGAAGAGCGGAATTCAGGCTCGGCAGTCGCCATTGAATTGAACCATCCCTTTATGTCGGCCTCTATTGTTGGGCCTACTAATTATTACTGGCCATCGAGTCGTGTCGACGCGTTAACCTGCGTGCCAGGCCTATAATGGGCTGGACTGGCACATGACAAAAAATGGGTCGTGCCTGAAACGCGACTAGTCAGGGGCCGTGCCTGGGCCGTTACATGGGGTAAACTTACCAACCAATACACTGCCCGTTTAGCTAACTGAGTGGACGCGAAGTGAGGCTAGCTCAACTGGTTTGGTTACTTGTGGTGAAACCAGCCCACCCACTCGGAGGTGCTCATAGGGGTAGGGTGTGCGTGTGTGCGGTCATAGGGGTGTCTGTACGTGCGTGTTTGTGAGCGTCTGCGTCTGTACTGTGTTTCTCGAAACAAAAACAAAAAAAAGCTAACCGAGTGGACTAACATGCGGGGAAGGTGGTAATGGCCGCACGGGACGGGATTTGAATTTTTGGCAGAACCCAGAGTGGGGGCCCCTTGGATTCGACTTTGGCGGCGAGAGCTTGGAGCAGCGACTCGTTTAGCCATTAGGATGCATTTTTTGCCGATTTTAACCAATTGTTTTAAGAAAATAAATAGCCGTTGGAGTATTTTTAATCAAAAAATGCAAAAAAAAATCGATCACTAGCTAGGGCTGCCCACCCCTCTCATTTTGCACTAAAAAATGGATGATCCCAACATGTTTCCTAGCTTCCCTAGAAAAACCTCCAAGGTGTAGGATCACTTCGATGAAATAGTAGTCGGTGTGAATGGTGTCTCAGAGTTCGAAGTAAAGTGCAAATGGCATGGATACACGAGTGTTTTGTTCATGAAAAGTGGAGGAGGAACCAACTAGCTCAGGAGGCACATCTCCAGACTCACATCAAAGAAAAGAGGAGGAGGAATCAACCACTCGCAATTTAGTCTTATAGAACAGGTTGCACTCTTTTCCTGAGGCATGAGAACTTGTCTGTGTCAAGATGGTTAGGAGGATGGTTGTATCCCCAGCCCACCAGAGTTCAAACCTCAGGTTTGACGCTGATGTTTCTCATTTAGGCGGAATATTCTTCAGTGGGAGGCGACGTTCCCGTTGACAGCGAGGCGCCTGTAGTGACTTCGTCAATCTCAAGACCTGACCCGACGGCTCAGTCTCTCGGAGGTGCTCATAGGGGTAGGGTGTGCGTGCATGCGTTCATAGGGGTGAGTGTGTGCGCGTGTATATGAACGCTTGCGTTGTACTGTGTTTCTCGAAAAAAAATTAATACTTATCTCATATGACACTCAGCCACATTTTACTTAGCTTTTAGATTTTTCTACATTTTCTAGATTTATTTCAATTTTCTGATATGTTTGTCGTAATTAGGCCTAAACAAACACACATGCCAAATGTCCTATAAAGGCCGGACTTGCTATGAGTCGGCCTGTATAGCCAAGGTGTCGTTCATGGGCCTTATTCTGCAGCCCGGCGTGCAGTCACGACGTGCCACATGTGCGGGCCTTGGTACCCATATAGGCGGGTATCGGGCCGTGCCGGCCCTTGGACGACACGTTGCCCACATTTACTCTAGGTAAGTGTTTTTTTGTGTACTCAATCCTCCTCGTGTATTTTTTACATGCTAACTTTTTTTTCTCTTTCTCTTTCGACGTGAACTCCGGCGAGTTTCGACTAGCAGTAGCGGCTGGTGAACAATGGTGAGACTCTATTAAACTCTAACGGACAATAGGGGTGCAAAGCATCGTACGACGGTGGAGAGCAAAAAATATAACGGCTGGCAGGTGGTTGGATGCCTATCTCCCTATTTCTCTTCCTATATGTAGGAGGATTTCTTTTTCTATAAAATTGTAGGAGGATTTGGGAGAGTAGGGAGGTCCAAAAAAAGTAAGAAGGTGAGTAGAAATATGGTTAGGATGGTTTTTTGTTCTACTATCTCTTTTTTTTCAAAAGTTTATGGATTATGGGAAAGTAGGGACGTAGTTAGAGGCGTGCAACGGTTATATTTTTTAACCGTGGGCAATTTTTTCTCATGGGGATAGCCGTCTCTGCATTGAAAACATACATCCGACCGCTTTGTTGCGTTATTGAAAGTTTGGTTCACAGCTGAGCAATTCGTAACATAGGAGTAGCATTGCTAACTACACAGTGTAACCAGTTGTGTTTAGTGTTTACCGGCCGTCGTTGTAGGATCATCTTCAGCTGAGCCTCTACCGACCAGTTCTATCAGCCGGTGGTATGCGTCCGGCGTCACGGAAACGCTCACGCCGCCGTCCGCGCTCGCGTCGCCCGCCGGACGCAGGGCCTCGACGCCGGCTTGCACCGGCGCAGCCGTGGACGCCGCCGCATTCGAGAGCGCGAGCAACGCGAGCACCCGCAGCAAAACCATGGTGATCGCGCACTCCATTTTTAATCTACCCAAGCTCAAGCCATGCATCAGACATGTGAGCATGGCTAGTTAGCTATATATGCTACTGTACGTACTAGCGACGCGGCGATTCCTGTGAAACGTGTACCTGGTCCAAAGCTGACAGTTCGATCACGCACGTAATCCTGAGTTGCCTGGAAATTAAACCTGCCTGCAGGTTGTAAGAACGACGAGTCAAGTACTCATGTGTCAACGCATTCAGAGCTTCCCCTTTCACAAGCGGCAATTTCTCGAGGCTGGCTATACCACTAGTAGAAAAAGGACTTTACGTCCAGAGCTTTAGTCCTGGCTGTGTTTGCGGCCGGTACTAATGAGCATCAGTACCGGTCCGAACGGTCAGAGGGGAGGGTGGCAGCAGTACCGGTCCGTAAGGGACCTTTAGTACCGGGCCGTAACACGGCCCGGTACTAAAGGTCTGTGGCATGGCAACCGTCGCGCGGGGCTGGGCGGGTGGAGCTTTAGTACCGGTTCGTGTTACGGACCGGTACTGAAGCCCCTAACCGTTCGACTCCCGCCACGATTTTAGACGCGAGTGGGCAGTTTCTTCTTCTTCCTTCGGCCGCGGCTCTCTCTCTTTCTCTCCCTTCTCTCCGGCGACTCTCTCCCTCTCGCTTCATATCAATCCCTCTGGCCACCATGAGTCCGGCACCACCAATCACTCGCTACGGATCGGTGCTTGCACATGGCAACACCAATCTCAATGTCGTTTATACGAACGATAGCGCAATGGTTGCGGGTTTTCTCTCGGATTTCAAGAACTGGCTTGGCGAAGCTCGGGAGCAAGACAAGTTCATGGGTCTTGATCTCGAGTACACGGCCGATCAAGGAGAGGTTGCGGTCATCCAACTATGTTTCAAGAAACGTGTCATGGTCTTCCAATGGGCAAGGTATTAATCCAATGTTGGGCTTATTTTCTTTAATTTGTTAATTCATATGGATAGGAAAATTGCATAGGATAGCAATTTCTCTTTGATTGTAGTGAACAAAATTATATATATTGGCCGAAATGAAAATTGCATTGCATATATTGGATGAAAATATTGGCATATATATATTGGCCGAAATGATTGTACGAAAATTCTTAATTGATCTCAAATTATATATTGGCCGAAAATCTTAGTTGCATTGCCTATATTGTTGTTATTATACATTGGCCGAAAATCTTAGTTGCATTGCCTATATTGTTGTTATTATACATGATCTCAAATTATATATTGACCGAAATGAAAGTTGCATTGCATATTGTTGTTGTTATTCTTATTATACATGATCTCAAATTATATATTGGCCGAAATGAAGGTTGCGTTGCATATTGTTATTGTTATTCTTATTATACATGATCTCAAATTATATATTGGCCGAAATGAAAGTTGCATTGCATATTGTTGTTGTTATTCTTATTATACATGATCTCAAATTATATATTGGCCGAAATGAAAGTTGCATTGCATATTGTTGTTGTTATTCTTATTATACATGATCTCAAATTATATATTGGCCGAAATGAAAGTTGCATTGCATATTGTTGTTGTTATTCTTATTATACATGATCTCAAATTATATATTGGCCGAAATGAAAGTTGCATTGCATATTGTTGTTGTTATTCTTATTATACATGATCTCAAATTATATAATGTCAGTATTTTTAACATGTGTTCCATTTGTTGTTGCAGTAGTGACAAGCAGTGTCCAATACTCATGGATTTTCTTCGCAGCGGCATACATTTTGCAAGCGTTGATATAACGAATGACAAGATCAAGATGAGACGCACTTGGGGTATTCAGATACCATCTACCTGCCACATTGATCTCCAGGACTTGTTCAGGCTTGACCATGTCAAGACTGGAATGGCTGATATGGCAGTCGCCTTGATCGACGACGCGTACGCTGATATGAAGACAGGATTCGACAAGGATCAGCACAAACTTTGGGAGAAGACCCCACTTGACGGTTGCAACATTGAGTATGCAGCAAAAGATGCGTACGTTGCATACGAGGTGTACCGCAAAATTAGAATCGTCAACTATGCACTAGTGGAAAAGGAGCCTTTGGTTCACCCCTTTAGCCCGGATTTTAAATTGAACCGAGACTAAAGGTGTGAGAGCCGCAGCGCCGGATTTGCGAGGGACTTTTAGTCCCGGTTCGTGTTACGAACCGGGACTAAAGGTTCACCGCATGCGGCAGCAGAGGCGGGGCCCAGCGCCAGAGACGTTTAGTCCCGGTTCCTTTCACGAACCGGGACTAAAGGTCCTCACTTCATCAGCTTCTTCCACCCCTGCTCACTCCATTTTTCCCACCGAGCCCGAGCTCAAAACCATTTCCCCTCCATTTCTTCTCCATTTCCTCTCCCCAAGCCTAGATAATACACAATATTTTACACCATTTGGACAGATTGAAGACACCCCACGGTTAGCAGCTTCATCCTCTTTCCGGCATTGTTTCTTTAGCTCATTTTGCTCATTTCAATTTTTTTGTGTAAGCAAGGTGTTCGATGGAATGCCTAAGTTATGATCTCATTTGTGTATATGTGCAATTTGTTCTCAAACTAAATAATGATTTATGTGTTTTAGTGTGGTGAGGAGCCTTATCGACGTCGATCGCCCGCGCCGTCCCGTCACCGGCACCACCTCGGTGAGCCTCTATATTTTATTTTATTTGATTTTTAAAAACATAGCTTTTATGATTTAGATGCATAGTTACTACTTGTATAATTTTCTAACTTGTATTATATGTATAGTGTCATGGTTCTGATATCCGTCCCCGTCGGTCCTCGTCCGGTCTATGATTCGGATGTGGTATATTTTCAAAACTATTTATTTCATTCTATGTTTCTGGCAATTATGGCGACCAACTTGACATAGAATTATTTTTATCTAGGAGGTAGTTGAACCAGAAATTGAACCTGACCCTATTGTCGAGTTTTTGGATAAAGAAAATAATGATTTGAAAGCAAAATTGAAAAGAAGTGAAGATCTTTATCTTCAATGCTTAGAAGATAAGATGAAATTAGAGCTCAAACTTGCCGACGTGGTCGATGGTAACGAGATCAAGATGGATGCAATGCGCTTGAAGATAAAAAGGATTAGAAAATATGCCATTAATCGGGAGGCTTGGTATCATTATGCTGTGGGTTCAGTATTTACCTTAGTTGCGATTTTGATCGCATTTGTTGTTGGATTTAAATTCTTTAGATAATTTTTATATTTGTTTCAGTTAATGTATGTTTTATGAGAACTATGTATTACCAGTTGTCACTACTCTACTCTTATTTTAATGGATGACATTGTATTAATTAATTTGCTCTTACATATTATTTATGACAGTAGTGTAATAATGGGGTTCGATATACTTTTATGCAATACAGATGAACCGACAATGGATGTACGGTGACCGATGTTGTCCTGAGTTCATTGATGGCATGCATAATTTTCTCCATGTGGCTGAGGCAAACAAGCCGAAGAACGGTTTTATTCGTTGTCCATGTAGTGCCTGCAAGAATATGAGTGATCACTCTACCTCAAAAGTCATTCACTCACACCTCTTGCATAATGGTTTTATGCCTGGTTATTATTGTTGGACCAAGCACGGAGAAACAGGGGTTATCATGGAAGAAAATGAAGAAGAGGAGGATAATGACAAGTATCCTTGGTTCAGTGATACTACAATGGGAGAAGACGAAACTGAAGAAGATCCCATTATTGATGAGCCCGACGATGATCTTCGTCGGGCCATTCGTGATGCACAAATGGACTGTGGAAGTGAAAACGAAAGGTTGAAGTTGGAGCGTATGTTAGCTGATCACGCCAAATTGTTGTACCCAACTTGTCAAAATGACCAGAAAAAGCTGGGTACCACACTTGAATTGCTGCAATGGAAGGCAGAGAATGGTACTTCTGACAAGGGATTTGAAAATTTGTTGAAAATAGTTAAGAAGATGCTTCCAAAGGATAACGAATTGCCCTCTAGTACGTACGAAGCAAAGAAGGTGGTATGCCCTCTAGGATTAGAGGTGCATAAGATACACGCATGCATTAACGACTGCATCCTCTACCGCGGTGAGCACGAAAAACTGAATGCATGTCCTGTATGTGGTGCTTTGCGGTATAAGATCGGGCGAGATGACCCTGGTGATGTTGAGGGCGAGCCGCGCCCCAGGAAGAGGATTCCTGCAAAGGTGATGTGGTATGCTCCTATAATACCACGGTTGAAACGTTTGTTTAGCAACAGAGAGCATGCCAAGTTGTTGCGATGGCACAAAGAAGATCGTAAAAAAGACTTGATGTTGAGACACCCCGCGGATGGGTCCCAGTGGAGAAAAATTGACAGAGAGTTCCCGACATTTTCAGATGACGCAAGGAACTTAAGATTTGGTCTAAGTACGGATGGCTTTAATCCTTTTGGAGAGCAGAGCTCCAGTCACAGCACTTGGCCCGTGACTCTATGTATCTATAACCTTCCTCCTTGGTTGTGTATGAAGCGGAAGTACATTATGATGCCAGTGCTCATTCAAGGCCCGAAGCAACCTGGCAACGACATTGATGTGTACCTCAGGCCATTAGTTGAAGAACTTTTGCAGTTGTGGCGTGAAGAAGGTGTACGTGTGTGGGATGAGCACAAACTGGAGGAATTTGATCTACGAGCTTTGCTTTTTGTAACCATCAATGATTGGCCTGCTCTTGGCAACATTTCAGGACAGTCAAACAAGGGATACAATGCATGCACGCACTGTTTAGCTGAGACTGATAGTATACATTTAGGTAACAAGAATGTGTACCTGGGTCATCGTCGGTTTCTTGTACCCAAGCATCCGTTAAGGAAGAAAGGCAAGCATTACAAATGTGAGGAAGATCATCGGCCGAGGCCTACCCGCCCTTCTAGTTCTGTTATACATGATATGGTCAAGGATTTAAGTGTAATATTTGGAAAGGGTCCTGGCGGACTCACTGTTCCGAATGACGCAAACAACCACGTACCCATGTGGAAGAAGAAATCTATATTTTGGGAGCTGCCCTATTGGATAATGCTAGAGATTCACTCTGCAATCGACGTGATGCACGTGACAAAGAACATTTGCTGCAACCTGCTAAACTTCTTGGGCGTGTATGGGAAGTCAAAAGATGGGAAGTCAAAAAAAGGTCCACCGAAAGGAAGGCAGGCCCATCAACGTATGAGCGAAGAGATGCATCGAGACGATACTCATTCAGAGAATCAGCCAGGTCCTGCAAGCTACGCTCTTACTAAAGAAGAGAAGAAAATATTTTTTGAGTGTCTTCGCAGTATGAAGGTTCCATCTGGCTTCTCATCAAATATAAAGGGAATAATAAACATGGCAGAGCAAAAATTTCAGAACCTAAAGTCTCATGACTGTCACGTGATTATGACACAATTACTTCCGGTTGCACTGAGAGGGCTTCTACCGGAAAATGTTCGAGAACCCATTGTGAAGCTATGTGCATTTCTCAATGCAATTTCTCAGAAGGTCATCAATCCACTAACTCTAAAAAATTTAGAGAAGGATGTGGTCCAATGTCTTGTCAGCTTCGAGTTGGTGTTCCCACCAACCTTCTTCAATATTATGACGCACCTTGTAGTCCACCTAGTCGAAGAGATTTCTGTTCTCGGTCCTGTATTTCTACACAACATGTTCCCCTTTGAGAGGTTCATGGGAGTCTTAAAAAAATATGTGCATAACCGGGCTAGGCCAGAAGGAAGCATCGTCAAGGGTTATGGAACAGAGGAGGTCATTGAGTTTTGTGTAGATTTTATTCCTGATCTGAAGCGTCCGGTGGCAAGACATCTCTGATGATCTACAACCGTCCGGCAAGACATCGCTGATGATCTGCAACCGTTTGGAACGGTCGCAGATCATCAGCGACGTCTTGCCGCTGGTTGCCCAAAGATGTCTTCACTGAGTGCTCTCTGCTACCCGCCGAGGGGAGGGGGGCTATATATAGGGTACGTGTGCTTCTTTAGTCCCGGTTGGTAACAACAACCGGGATCTAACGGCTCACAAGTGCTTGAAAGAAACACACTCCTGATCTAACGGCTCACAAGTGCTTGAAAGAAACACACTCCTGATCTAACGGCTCACAAGTGCTTGAAAGAAACACACGATCCGTGTGCTTCTTTAGTCCCGGTTGGTGGCTCAACCCATGCCAAAGGATTTGATTTTTTGAGGTGTTTATCACTTTATTACATTTTTTCTTAAAAACGATCAAAACGGTCGCTATGACAAATCATCGGAAGAGGTGATATTTTCTAGAACGGTCATATTTTCTGTACGTCCTTCACAAAAAACCTCATTTTTTCCACTTAAAAAAAGGAAAAAACTATTTATGAAAATAATTTGAAGAATCCCTTTGGCAAGGTTGTTTGATATACCAATATGCACCTATGTGTGGAGTATGAAATCTTTATCACAAACTATGCCGTGGAAATGACCATAACTTGGTCATTTGTCTTGAAACTTCTTTATTTTTTTTGAAATTTTTTGTCTTGAAACTTCTAGATGTTCATACATGATGGACCTTTTTGTGAATACTTTTTTTGCAAAAGTTGGCAAAAATCAAGTTTATCATTTTTCATAGCAACTAGTACACGTATAAGGATCCCATGCCAAAGGATTTGATTTTTTGAGGTGTTTATCACTTTATTACATTTTTTCTTAAAAACGATCAAAACGGTCGCTATGACAAATCATCGGAAGAGGTAATATTTTCTAGAACTATCAATGTTTCTGTGATATAACCACTAGTTGTGTACCTTAAAATGATTTTTCCAAAAGTTTCAGACCAAACTATCAAACAGTTGTAGTTCAAATTTGAATTACTTTCGATAAATCAACATAAACTCAATTAACTAGGGGAAATTAGTTAGAATTCAAAGAAAAAACTCATACCTGGGGATCATCCATCATATGTGCACCAATCTTAGTGAAAATTAGTTGGGTGCCATTTGGAGTCATATTTTCTGTACGTCCTTCACAAAAAACCTCATTTTTTCCACTTAAAAAAAGGAAAAAACTATTTATGAAAATAATTTGAAGAATCCCTTTGGCAAGGTTGTTTAATATACCAATATGCACCTATGTGTGGAGTATAAAATCTTTATCACAAACTATGCCGTGGAAATGACCATAACTTGGTCATTTGTCTTGAAACTTCTAGATGTTCATACATGATGGACCTTTTTGTGAATACTTTTTTTGCAAAAGTTGGCAAAAATCAAGTTTATCATTTTTCATAGCAACTAGTACACATATAAGGATCCCATGCCAAAGGATTTGATTTTTTGAGGTGTTTATCACTTTATTACATTTTTTCTTAAAAACGATCAAAACGGTCGCTATGACAAATCATCGGAAGAGGTGATATTTTCTAGAACTATCAATGTTTCTGTGATATAACCACTAGTTGTGTACCTTAAAATGATTTTTCCAAAAGTTTCAGACCAAACTATCAAACAGTTGTAGTTCAAATTTGAATTACTTTCGATAAATCAACATAAACTCAATTAACTAGGGGAAATTAGTTAGAATTCAAAGAAAAAACTCATACCTGGGGATCATCCATCATATGTGCACCAATCTTAGTGAAAATTAGTTGGGTGCCATTTGGAGTCATATTTTCTGTACGTCCTTCACAAAAAACCTCATTTTTTCCACTTAAAAAAAGGAAAAAACTATTTATGAAAATAATTTGAAGAATCCCTTTGGCAAGGTTGTTTAATATACCAATATGCACCTATGTGTGGAGTATGAAATCTTTATCACAAACTATGCCGTGGAAATGACCATAACTTGGTCATTTGTCTTGAAACTTCTAGATGTTCATACATGATGGACCTTTTTGTGAATACTTTTTTTGCAAAAGTTGGCAAAAATCAAGTTTATCATTTTTCATAGCAACTAGTACACATATAAGGATCCCATGCCAAAGGATTTGATTTTTTGAGGTGTTTATCACTTTATTACATTTTTTCTTAAAAACGATCAAAACGGTCGCTATGACAAATCATCGGAAGAGGTGATATTTTCTAGAACTATCAATGTTTCTGTGATATAACCACTAGTTGTGTACCTTAAAATGATTTTTCCAAAAGTTTCAGACCAAACTATCAAACAGTTGTAGTTCAAATTTGAATTACTTTCGATAAATCAACATAAACTCAATTAACTAGGGGAAATTAGTTAGAATTCAAAGAAAAAACTCATACCTGGGGATCATCCATCATATGTGCACCAATCTTAGTGAAAATTAGTTGGGTGCCATTTGGAGTCATATTTTCTGTACGTCCTTCACAAAAAACCTCATTTTTTCCACTTAAAAAAAGGAAAAAACTATTTATGAAAATAATTTGAAGAATCCCTTTGGCAAGGTTGTTTAATATACCAATATGCACCTATGTGTCGAGTATGAAATCTTTATCACAAACTATGCCGTGGAAATGACCATAACTTGGTCATTTGTCTTGAAACTTCTAGATGTTCATACATGATAGACCTTTTTGTGAATACTTTTTTTGCAAAAGTTGGCAAAAATCAAGTTTATCATTTTTCATAGCAACTAGTACACATATAAGGATCCCATGCCAAAGGATTTGATTTTTTGAGGTGTTTATCACTTTATTACATTTTTTCTTAAAAACGATCAAAACGGTCGCTATGACAAATCATCGGAAGAGGTGATATTTTCTAGAACTATCAATGTTTCTGTGATATAACCACTAGTTGTGTACCTTAAAATGATTTTTCCAAAAGTTTCAGACCAAACTATCAAACAGTTGTAGTTCAAATTTGAATTAATTTAAAAAATTCAACATAAACTCATTTAACTAGGCAAAACTAATTAAAAAAATCAGTTTGGAATCTTTAAATCAAAGAATATAAAACAAAACAGAAAAGGAAACTAGAAACAAAATAATTCAAAAAAAAGTAAACCAAAGTATATAAAAGAAAACAGAAACAAAAACCATTCAAAAGTTAAAGAAAAAGAAAAAGAAACTAGGAAACAAAAAAAACAACATTTGTCCCGGTTGGTAAAACCAACCGAGACTAAAGGGCCGCTGGGCTTCGCGCGCGATTTTTCGCGGCCTAGACAGACCTTTAGTCCCGGTTGGTGTTACCAACCGGGACTAGAAGGTCTTTAGTCCCGGTTGGTAACACCAACCGGGACTAAAGGTCAGTTTCGCGGCGTTATGTCTGGTCGCGACGAATTTTTTCGCATTCTCTTCCCCAAATCAAAGGCGAAGCCCTGTGCTCCCGCGACGACGCTGCTCCGCCGCCCGTCGCCGCGCTCTGCGGCCCGTCGCCGCGCTCCGTCCTCTCCATCTCCTGCCGTGCCGCGCCGCCGCCGCAGCCCCGACGCCGCCCGTCGCCGCGCTCCGCCGCCGCCACCGCCCGCGCCTCGCCCTGCTCCTGCCGTGCCGCGCCGCCGCCCGACGCTGCTCCGCCGCCCGACACAGCTCTGCCCCGACGAGCCCGTCGAGGTGAGCTCTCCTCCTCTCCCTCCGATTTAGGTTTAGGGTTAGGTTTCGGAATTTTGACATGTTAGGAATTTTAGCACTATCAGGAATTTTAGCACTGTTTTAGGAAGTTTAGGGTTATTAGGTTTAGGAATTATCTTGACATGTTTTAGGAATTTTAGCTACTGTTTTCAATCTGTTGTTGTTTAGGTTGTTAATGAGATGAGCATTCATAGGTACTCTTGGCATGTGTGTGTAAAGGTAATGTGTGTGTAAAGGTAATGTTGCACTAAAATTTAAAAACGAGAGAATGAATATAACTACATGAAGAAGCCCTCAGGAAATGGTTAACCAGTGGAGTTATATTCAGCTTAGGGAGTAAAGGCAAGCATAAATTATGCATTTTAACTTTTAATAAGTATGCAGATAATGCATTTTGAGTAAGCTTCTAACAAATTATGCATTTTAACTTTTAACAAGTAATCTTATGCAGATAATGCCTCATAAAATGCATTTTGAGTAAGCTTCTAATAAATGATGCATCTTAACAGGAAGACTCACTAAATAACATATTTCTACAACATAGAAATTAGTTGGAACTAAAGCACACTCAAATTTGCTTAGTATTTACCGTGTCAGAATTTACTCGCTAAAACACCGGCTTGAGGGGGTTAGTTATGCAAGAATTCTTGTGTGTATTCATCTACACGCAACTCTAATCATCCTAGTTTTAGTTTTAGTTATGCATCTATCCTATGACTTATAAGTGCTTGAGGGTGATATGTTAGTTCACTCCTTCATTTTAGCAATGTATTATGCATGTGTATGCAAAGTAAGAACAAATACACTAAATAATTATGCATGCTTTCCTTAGGTGCTAATAGTTCCTGGCTGCTGCTAGTGAGCAACATGATCTGGTGGTGCTAATATTGCTGAAATGATTTTAGCAATGTATCCTTGGATAGATTTGGCAAGATCTCTTACCATGTTTAAATAGTGCAAGACATTTTCTCTACTGATTTTGTATGTCGAGGGCTAGGTGTTTGCAAGACATTCTCTACTGTTTTTTGCTAGAGCTGATATACAATTCATTATACAGTTGTTTTGATTGATATACAATTCATTATACAACTTGCAGGAGGTCCTTGCTGCTCGGGTGTGTCCACGGCTTGCAGGAGGTCTTGCTTCTCGCTGCCAAGACGAACCTAGCTTGTATGATGAATTTGCCATTTGTTCTCACTCTTGGCTAGATTGATTGCTACATTCCTGATGTTTCAGTCCATGTTGAGTGTCTATCTTTGTTTTGTAAATTGAGATGATTGTAAATGTGTTAGATATGAAATTGTAATATATGATCCATATATATTATGGTGTGTTAGATATGCAAATTGAGATGATTGTAAATGTGTACGAAAAAAGATGATTTTGTTAGGTATGCAAGATGAGCACACACTGTTTTCTTCGCTGCCACCTTGTTGTGCTATATGATCCATACTTGTTGCAATTATTGTACTTGTATATGTTTTTCAGATGAATAAATGTAAACTTGATTATAATGCCCGAGCTATGGATTGCAGGTACATTTGAGCTATGGAGCACTTGCGAGACGAGCAGATAGAAGAAGCACAATTTCAACGAGACGAGGAGATGGAAGACCAAATGGAACAACTTATTTATAACGATGCCCGAGCTGGAGGAGATGTAGATGATTATGAATTTGAACAATTTTTGAACGACTTTGGTGATGGAATGGAGTCACGAGATGTGGTGATAACAAACTCCGGCGGAGAGGTGTATATGTGTTTATAATAAATACGGCGATATGTTGTTGTTAACTACATGCATTAATTGATTTGTGTTGCATTTATTAACGACTCATTTTTCTTTTAGCCATCCGGATCGAGCAAATCTGCCAAAAAGCAGCCACCATGTGCTCCTCGAGGCAAGGCAAAAAGAATGACGAGCGAGGATCCAAAGTTACCGATTGAGGAAATTGCTGATTCCGGCGAACCGCTCGAACCAAAACAGAACCGCAGCAAATTTATAAGTCAAGCTGGAGTTATTGTTAGGGACATGATCCCAATCAGCATACGCGAATGGAATAAGCCGGCGGCCGCAGATGTGGAGGACCCATGTTATGTCCACCAAGTTCTTAAGGATTTGGTCTACAACACGCTGTTGTCACATTTCACCCTCCCGCCAGATCTCTCTAAAGTGAAGAAGGACAACCTCAAGAAGTGGACTCTTATTAAGATGGCGGAACAATTCCGGAACTGGAAGAAAAAGTTATGGAATCAATATGAACAAACAAAAGAAGAGCCAGATTTCAGTGGAGCACAAGGGAAGAAGTTAGAATCTGAATGGGCGGCGTTTAAGGCGTATAGGGAATCACCTATGGCTGTGGCCCGATCGGAGATAAATAAGTTGAATGCTGGGCTGAAGGTACACCACCATACATTGGGGACAGGTGGCTACAAGAGCGCCATTCCTAAGTGGTTAGCTTATGAAGAAAAACTGGTTCGATCGGGGGTCCGTCCAAAGACACTTGACTGGCCCGAGAGGTCAAAATTCTGGTTGTACGCGCATGGGGCAGTGTTGGACCCAGTAACCGGAGATATTGTTGGAAAAGGAAAATGGAAGGATCTCGTTGACAGAATCAAAAAGAAGCTTGAAGATGCAATTAATGATGTTCGCAATGGTGTGTTCAAACCCGATAGAGAGGATGACGAGCTGACACGGGCCCTGGGGAATCCTGAACATGTTGGACGAGCTCGAGGCTTTCCTGGCGGTGCTACGTTTAAGACTGCGTGGCCGGAATCCGCTCACACTTATAGAAGCCGTAGCAGAGGTAAGAAGAAGGAGGCCGACCGGATATCAGCATTGGAACGTGGCCTGAAGGAGACACAGGCGGAACTTAAAGCATTGAAGGAGCAAAGAACGGAACCTCAGGAGCGGCACCAATTAGATCATGAAGCAGATGCCGCCCCATCTCAGCGTAGAAGCAGCGTTGGTTCCACGCGTCAAGTCGATGGTCCCTACCCAGTGGATGACATCACAGAGCCTACAGGTTGTGAGCTACATATAGCAATGAGAAACATAACTTTGAAGGTGGCGGTGGGGCAAGCTTTAGTAATTCAACCTGGAGAACTCTACCATTGTGGTCAAATTCCAGATGGCTACGCTCGTGTCGGGGTGGACGAAATTATGCCGGGATTTGAAACCTTGGAACTTGAGTTACCTGGAGGTGACGAGGAGAAGACGTTGGCAGACGTCAAGCATGCCTTCGCCCTATGGCCCAAGAAATACATCGTCCTTTCAGAACAAGCAAAGTCCACTCCTCGTTCTAGGAGTCCAGCTCACCAGCAAAGTCCACTCTTCCTCGAGAGGGATCAAAGACGGAGTCCATCTCCACCCCATCAGCAAAGCCCACACCTCCCCGATAGGGACCCCAGCCCGAGTCCATCTCCAGCTCAACAGCAAAGCCAACCGCCCCCCGAGAGGGTTCCTAGCGCGAGGCCATCGCAGTCTGTGCCAGTCCGCCAGAATGTTAAGTCGCTCTCGAGTAGGCGCCAGTCTGGTTCTCCTGTTAGGAAGAAACCTAGAAAGCAGAAAACACCGCCGCCTACTCCAAAGTTACCTTGGGAGAGAACCGTCGAGGAAAACGATACCGCCTGCAAAGAACATACGGATGCCTGGCTTGCTGGCGTGAAACAGAAAGCGTTAGCGAAACAATTGCCTCCTGCAAAATTTACTGCCGGAATTCCTCAGGAGAAAATTGACCGTTGCATCGATGCCCTATACAACCCCCCACCATCGCCGCCAACAGACTATGATCGCAACATTGGTAAGTCATATGACGAAGAGATGGATGATCGATCGAAAAAAGGGAAACAAGTTGCCCAACTCGGAGAACAAGACGCACAGTCGGCCCCCCCGCTCAAGGTGCTTGATGACAGAGTTCTCAAAAACATCAATGTGCGGGAGCTGGTATATTCGGGAGATGATATCCCCTTCGCGGATGTTGTTCGTACTTATGTTCACGGGGAGAATTTTGTCGACGGCGACTTACCCACAAGAATGCGTCAATTTCAAGCCTGGTACAAGAATACCGTAAAGGAGACGAATAAAGACGCTCTCATGATGGCAGTTAAGGAAGAGCATTATTTCCAAGAATACTCCATTGTCCTTTACTTCGCCGAAATCTTTCAGTTATACAATCTCCGGGCCCTCGACAAAGCTATCATTAGTTCCTATTGTCTGTAAGTGATATATTCCTGTAATTTAATGCTTTAATTAGCTCTACTCGTTCATTGTCTGTGATAATCCTCTCTATAATATTTTGTTTGCTTTATTACGCAGAATGAAGATGCTCGAATGCAAGAAGCAGAAAATCAACCACATTGGGTTCATTGACCCCTCTATAATGCATGAAGATAATATAATTGATCCAATACTTAACAAGGATACACCCGGTAATTTGCTAATGTTTTTCAAGCGACAAGCTTACAAAAAATATATATTATGGCCTTACAACTTCAAGTGAGTGTTACTGCTTATTACACATTCTATTTTTCTCACCCGATGTTAAGTTTAATTGATGAGTTATGCATGACTATTTATAAACGTGCGCAGCTACCACTACATTCTTATCGTTATTGACTTGCGGAAAGGAGAAATTGTTGTCCTTGACTCGTTAAGAAGATGCCCTAAACAATACAAGACCTGTTTTGATTTGGTGGCAAGGTACTTTCTTTTCTTATCGGCTCTTTCGTTCATTTCCTAATATCAAAGAATTTATGACTCATTCATTTATTTTCTTGTCATGCAGCGTTTGGAAAATGTTCCTCGCGGAACATCCGAACAGTGGATGGCCAGAGAAACTGCGCTGGCGTAGTAACGATGTAAGTAGTACTATAACTAGTCCCATGCACCATTATCATACTTTATTATTATTTGATTAAATTCTATTCTTCTATAGACTTGCCTTAAACAGCCAATAGGGACTGATCTATGTGGATTCTACGTTTGCGAGTACATGCACACTGTGGTCAACGAGAGTTTGAAGAGCAAAAGAAGTATCGAAGTACGTAAAGCTCTAGTCACAACATTATTTTTGTACCATCAATCGTGATGAGTTTTATTCATTTCATATCTCATGTATTCATTGTGATGTCATTTTTTTACAGTTGGCAAGAAAGCGCAGCGAGTTACCAATAAAGACCCGCTTCAGGGCACTTGCAGAGGAGTTGACGGGATTTTACCTCGACCATGTCATACCGGAGACCGGAGAGTACCACTATTTTGACTAGTGCAGACATGTAAAATATAGTGATCTCCATGTAACAAAGTACTTCTAAGTATCTGGAACCGGGAAACGTGATCTTCATGTACCACGCGTACTTAATTGTGTATGTGTTATCAACACATGATCTTCATGTAATTCAAAAAAAAAAAAACACATGATCTTCATGTAATTGTATATATGCATGATGCAACTTCATCTAGCTTCGTATAATAATTTATACGTGTTTTTCGCGCATCGAAGTCGTAGCATCCGAAACCCCTACCCCGACGCATCGACGTGGTACCATCCGAAACCCCCTACCATCACGCATCGACTATAGAATCGACGTGGTACCATCCGAAACCCCCTACCATCACGCATCGACGTGGTACCATCCGAAACCCCCTACCATCACGCATCGACGTGGTACCATCCGAAACCCCTACCCAGAAAACCGGTCGAAAAAAAAAAAGCAAAACCCTGAAATGAAAATAAAACAAAACCCTGAAATGTAAAAAAAAAAAACCTTAGTCCCGGTTCGTAACACGAACCGGGACTAAAGGGTTCGCCCCCGCGCGCCCTGCCGCGGCCACGTGCGGAGCTCTAATTGGTGGGGGGGCTCTAGTCCCGGTTCGTATTGAACCGAGACCAAAGGTTGGGGGGGCTCTAGTCCCGGCTTGGTAGTCCCGGTTGCTACACCGGGACTACAGCCCCTCTGGAACCGGGACTAGAGCCCCGATTTCCACTAGTGATGGGCAGCGTCACCTCGTACCGCGACCAGTGCGCCATGAGTCTTCTACTTCTGGGTATTCAGATTCGGAGGACGATTTGTACTAGTGTTTGTAGTGCTTGAGGGTCTCCTCATGTGGAAGACAGTAGTGTTAGTGCAAACACTTTATCTCTCTAATATTTTGTAGTGCTTAAGTAGTGTTATTGTTGCTAACAATTTACCTCAAATATTTTGTAGTGCTTGAGTGTCTACTCATCTGAAAGAGAGTAGTGTTATTGTTGCAAACAATTTATCTCAAATATTTTGTAGTGCTTGAGTGTCTACTCATCTGAAAGAGAGTAGTGTTATTGTTGCAAACAATTTATCTCAAACCAAAGGATTTCTTTTTTTGATTGTGTACCTTTTACATGGTTGTTTCTTATACCAATATGCACCTATTTGTGGAATATAAGATCTTTATCACAAATTATGCCAAAGGATTTCTTCTTTTGAAGTGTTTATCACATTATTTCATTTTTTTAATATTTATTATTATATTATCATTTTTTTAAATAAAGTAATATTTATTTTATCATTATTTATTTCAATATTATTATTATATAATATTTTGGTTTAATCAAGTAAATTTCTTTTTTTGAAGTGTTTATCACATTATTTCATTTTTTTAAATATTTATTATTATATTATCATTTTTTAAAATAAAGTAATATTTATTTTATCATTATTTATTTCAATATTATTATTATATAATATTTTGGGTTAATCAAGTAAATTTCTTTTTTTGAAGTGTTTATCACATTATTTCATTTTTTTTAATATTTATTATTATATTATCATTTTTTTAAATAAAGTAATATTTATTTTATCATTATTTATTTCAATATTATTATTATATAATATTTTGGTTTAATCAAGTAAATTTCTTTTTTTGAAGTGTTTATCACATTATTTCATTTTTTAAATATTTATTATTATATTATCATTTTTTAAATGAAGTAATATTTATTTTATCATTATTTATTTCAATATTATTATTATATAATATTTTGGTTTAATCAAGTAAATTTTTATAATATAATAAAAGAAAAAGTGTTTCATCATGACCGAGTGGTTAACATGATTGATAAGATAGAACTATCAGTAAGTTCTCAGTTCTCTTCTAGTATCTAGTTTGAAAGGAACCTAAATGTTAAGCGTGCTAGTGTTATAGCAGTTTCAGGATGGGTGACCGATCGGGAAATTTGACAGTTCCAAAATGGATTAAGTGTGTAGGAAGGGGGAAAATTAACTAGATTAAATAGTTAGACTTGAGATTAAGTGTGGGTTAGTTGATGATAGTTAAGTGATGAATTGTGCGGGTTAGTGGATAGTTAAGTGAGAAATTTCGAAATTCTAAAAAAATATTATTTTTTTGTGAAAATTTCAAAAAGAAATTAAATTTTTTGAAAAAATATTTAGTACCGGTCTCCGACCGGTACTAAAGGTCTCCAGCCGAAACCACGCCTGTAGCCCTCGTGGATGTCATTTAGTACCGGTCGCAACACGACCGGTACTGATGCAGGGGGGGCATCAGTCCCGATTGCGCAGTACCGGTTGCGAAACCGGTACTGATGCCCCTCCCCGACCGGTACTAAATATGAGTTTTCCACTAGTGTACATGTACGTGGTCGGTCGCATGCAATCTCAATCATATACTCCATGACTTCCAAGCTGCACAATTCATGGGTGCAACAGTCGTGCGAAACTGCGAAGAAGCTTCCACGCTGTGGTGCTACGATTCCGGCCGTTTATACTTCCACGTACGGTTCAAACGGGGCCGAAACGTACGTTATACCTGTCTAGACCTACCTCTTGACTGTTCAGGTCTACCGACGACTGGCTTGTTCGTCAATGTTCTAGTTCTTGTTTGAAAATGACCGAGCTGATGAAAATACTTGAATTCTAGACAATCCCAGAGAAGAAGACCGAATGCTCCAGAGTAGAGATTTCAGACTTCCGACCTCCACTGCTCACTCTGTTAGGCTCGTAGCAGTATGTACCAGCTGGGCAACTGGTGAACAGGACTGCTTAGGGTGTGTTTGGTTCATTGATATGAAAAAGTGGTTGGTGGCACCCCAATCACGTGGTTAGTGTTAACCATTTTTCATGTTTGGTTGTGTGTGTTGGTTAGCCAAGTTTTATGTGTGATTGAAGGGATAAAAACTGGTTAGAGTAGCCATATTTATGTTTATTTTGAGAGATTAGAATGTTTAGAGAGATATGGTCAACTATTTTTAAAATGGTGACAAAACCCATAATATATATATATAAAAGTATAAAACGGAAAACCTTGTTTAAATATCTATACTATAATTTGGGGAGGAAAATTTCTTAATCCGTTGAGGTAAAATATCATGTGACCTAACTTTGTTCAATTATTTAAAAGTGAATATTTTGTTCAAATAATTAAAAGGGAAAGTTTCTTCAAATATTCTTAATATAATAGGATTTTTTTTTCAAATATTTAAAAGCATAAAATTACTTATTATATTTAAGGGGAAACGTTTATTCGAATATTTATAATGTATATAAAAAAGGAAGTTTGTTCAAATATTTAAAAGTGGATATTTTGTTCAAATAATTAAAATAGAAAAGTTTCTTCAAATATTCTTAATATATAAAAGGAAAATCTTTTCAACTATTTTAGAAGGGTAAAATTTCTTATTTATTTAATGGATAAAGTTTATTCAGATATTTTTAATATATAGAAAAGGAAAATTTGTTTAAATATTTAAAACGTAAAAGTTTGTTCAATATTTAAAAGGGATTTTCGACAAATTTTCTTAATACTAGATAATAAGGGAAAGTTTTTTTAAATATATAAATTGGTAAAATGTCTTAATTTATTTTAAATATTTTTTTTCAAATATTTAAAAGGGGTAAATTTCTATTTTGCCAGTATGATGAACATGGCACAAAATGTTTCACAGGTGGTGACGGTAGGAACTCTCCCATGAGTGGTTGGCTTCAACCGCTCAACCACTTTTTTTAGGATTGTGCCTAAAATTTGGCTACCCCCACACACCCAACACCATGATTTGGTTACCCATAATAACTGTTGAGAATATAAGCAATTGTTCGATTATATTAATCCAAACATTAACTAAAATCATGATGCAAATGGTGCTAATGACATACTGAAACTTAATGACGTAACTCTGTACTAGATATATAGTAGAAATATATACACATATAACTAGTACAACATGTAAGGAAATAAGCAGTAGATGGATGAACATATCATACCCTCCAGTAGGCCAGTTGGTCGAAACAGAACATGCGGCGTGATACGTCTCAAACGTATCTATAATTTCTTATGTTCCATGCTTATATTATACCAATTGCTACATGTTTTATATACACTTTGTGTTGTTTTATGCATTTTCTAGGACTAACCTATTAACAAGATGTCACAGTGCCAGTTCTCTGTTTTCTGCTGTTTTTGGTTTCAGAAAACCACTTAAGGAAATATTCTCGGAATTGGACGATTTTTATGCCGAAGTCCCTATTTTTCCCGACACGTTCCAGAAGTCCGAAAAGGAAACGAAGAAGGGCACCGAGGCGCCGTCATCAGGTGGGGGCGCGGCTCCCCCCCCCCCCCCCCCCCTGCCGCGCCAGCACATGAGGATGTGGCCTCGGGCCTCCACCGCCTTCGCCCTTTCGCCTACAAATACCCCCCGACAATACAAGACTTAAACTCCGAACACTTTTCCACAAAACCTTACGGAGCCGCCGCCGTCGTCAACCCTAGTTTGGGAGGGTTTAGAACCTCTTCCCGGCACCCTGTCGGAGAGGGGAATCATCACCGGAGGGCTCTAAATCACCATGCCCGCCTCCGAACTGATGCGTGAGTAGTTCATCCTTGGACTACGGGTCCATAGCAGTAGCTAGATGGTTGTCTTCCCCTATTGTGTCATCATGTTTAGATCTTGTGAGCTGCCTATCATGATCAAGATCATCTTTATGTAGTGCTACATGTTGTATTTGCTGGGATCCGATGGATATTGAATACTATGTCATTTCTTCATAATAGATCATGTTGTGTGTTGTTTATGATCTTCCATGCTCTCCGTTGCTAGTAGATGCTCTGGCCAAGTAGATACTTGTGACTCCAAGAGGGGGTATTTATGCTCGATAGTAGGTTCATGTCTCTATTTAATCTGGGGTAGTGATAGCAAGCTCTAAGATTGTAGATGTATTGTTGCTACTCGGGATAAAACAGTAGTACTTTGTCTAAGGATAATTGTATTACTTACATTACACACTTTGCCTAATGCAATAATCTGTTGCTTGCAACTTAATACTGAAAGGGGTGCGGACGCTAACCGAAAGGTTGATTATTAGTCATAGATGCGGTTGGAACGGTCTATGTATATTGTTGTAATTCCCAAAATGAATCTCACACTAGACATCATGACATTAGTATATGCATCATTATGTAGCTCTTTATTCTGTCAATTGGCCAACTGTAATTTGTTTACCCGCATGTATGCTATTATTATTATTATTATTATTATTATTATTATTATTATTATTATTTATGGAGAGACACCACTAGTGAACTGTGGACCCCGGTTCTTTTCTTTAAACTGATAATACAACCAACTGCAAACCATTACTTTCATTCTCTGCAAACAAACATCATTTTCCACACATACGTTTAATCCTTTGTTACAGCAAGCAGTGAGATTGACAACCTCACTGTTAAGTTGGGGCAAAGTATCTTGGTTGTGTTGTGTGCAGGTTCCACGTTAGTGCCGGAATCCCTGGTGTTGCGCCGTGCCATATTCTGCCACCGACAACCTTCAGACGTGTTCTTCATCTCCTACTGGTTCGATAACCTTGGTTTCATAACTGAGTGAAATTTGCTGCTGCACTACTTCACACCTTCCTCTTGGGGTTTCCCAACAACACCACCGAGTGCATCAAGCAATTTCTGGCGCCGTTGTCGGGGAGCTGAAGCACATCTGCAAGGGGAGTCTCACACTTCCCAATCTCTTTACTTCGTTTTTGTCTTGCTTAGTTAAATTTTATTTCCTGTTTTGTTTGCTTTTAAATATCAAAAACACAAAAAAATAGTTACTTGCATTTTATTTACTTTGTTATTATCTTGTTTGCTTCTTATTATCAAAAACACAAAAAAATTAGTTACTTGCATTAATATTTATATTTCGGTTTGCTTTTAAATTTTGCTAAAATGACTACTGCTGAGAATACTAAGTTGTGTGACTTCACTAGCACCAACAATAATGATTTTATATGCACACCTATTGCTCCACCTGCTACCAAAGCAGAATTCTTTGAAATTAAACATGCTTTGTTAAATCTTGTCATGAAAGAGCAATTTTCTGGTGTTAGTTCTGATGATGCTGCTGCCCATCTAAATAATTTTGTTGAACTTTGTGAAATGCAAAAATATAATGATATAGATGGTGACATTATAAAACTGAAATTATTTCCTTTCTCCTTGAGAGGAAGAGCTAAAGAATGGTTACTTTTATTGCCTATGACTAGTATTGATTCTCGGATTAAATGCAAAGATGTTTTTATTGGAAAATACTATCCTCCTGCTAAGATTATTTCCCTAAGGAGTAGCATTATGAACTTTAAGCAATTTGATAATGAACATGTTGCTTAAGCTTGGGAAAGAATGAAATCTCTGGTTAAGAATTGCCCAACCCATGGACTGACTGCTTGGATGATCATCCAAACCTTCTATGCAGGACTAAATTTTTCTTCAAGGAACTTATTGGATTCGGCTGCTGGAGGTAATTTTATGTCCATCACTTTGGGGGCTGCAACAAAACTTCTGAACAATATGATGGTTAATTATTCTGAGTGGCATACTGAAAGGACTCCTCAAAGTAAGAAGGTAAATTATGTTGAAGAAACCTCCTCTTTGAGTGAAAATTTTGATATGATCATGTCTATACTTGTGAATGGTAAATCTCATATGGATCCTAATAATGTTCCCTTAGCTTATTTAGTTGCACAAGAAGAGCATGTTGATGTGAACTTCATTAAAAATAATAATTTCAACAACAATGCCTATAGGAACAATTATGGTAATAGCAGCTATAAGCCCTATCCTCCTAATAATTGTAATTCTTCTGGTAATTCTTATAGCAATAATAGAAATACCTCCTCTGAACTTGAAACCATGTTAAAAGATTTTATCACTACACAAACTTCCTTTAATAAAACTGTTGAGGAAAAGTTTGGGAAAATTGATATTCTTGCCTCTAAAGTTGATAGTCTTCTTGTTGATGTTGATCTTTTAAAATCTAAAGTCATGCCTAATGATACTAATGAGAGTAATACCCTTGCTAAAATTAATGTCATCCAAGTTCGAATTGATGAAAATGTTAGGATGATGGCTCAATTGCGTGCTAGATGGGAAAGAGAGGAAGAATTAGCTAAAGATGATGATATTGTTAGAGTTTGCACCATTACTACTACTGAAAATAATGTTACTTCACATGCTAGTAAGCATCCTACTATTAATGGTAACATAATTGGTGTTGGCAATGTTTCTTCTACTACTTCCAAACGTTTAAAATCGCCTAAAACTCCTAAAACTATGCTTGATAAAAGTGCTGAAATTTTTAAGAGCATAGGAGATAATTGCCCCATTACTTTCGATGATAATGAATTTGATTATGATAATTGTAATATTTCTGAAGTTATTAAGTTCTTGCAAAAGCTAGCCACAAGTCCTAATGCTAGTTCTTTAAATATGGCTTTTACTACACATATTACAAATGCTCTTATTAAAGGTAGGGAAGAGAAATTAAAACTTGAATCTTCTATCCCTAAGAAGTTAGAAGATGGTTGGGAGCCCATCATTAAGATAAAAGTGGATGAATTTGATTGCAATGCTTTGTGTGACCTTGGTGCAAGTATTTCTGTTATGCCTAAGAACTTTATGATATGTTTGACTTGCCACTTTTGGAACATTGCTATTTGGATGTTTTTCTTGCTGATAATGCTTTGAAGAAAACTTTGGGGAGAGTTAATGATGTTCATGTCATGGTTAATAATAACCTTGTCCTCGTTGATTTGATTGTCTTGGATATTGAGTGCAACCCTGATACGTCTCCAACGTATCTATAATTTCTTATGTTCCACGCTATATTATACCAAGTTATTACATGTTTTATATGCATTTTATATAGTTTTATGCATTTTCTGGGACAAACCTATTAACAAGATGCCACAGTGCCAGTGAAGGGGATCGCATGCAGAAAACAAAAAATTTCCTAACATCGATAACCTTAAACTAGCCAGAATCTATACTATGCAGATATAGTAGTACGCAGGGGGTTCGGTGCACATACCCTTGTAGACCGAAAAGCGGGGATTACGCTCCCGCACAAGCGTTGCTGACGTAGACGCCGTAGCCGACCTCAAGGTCGCGGAGAACTTGGCGCGACGAAGAAGACGATGACGCGGCGATGTCGATGAAACCGACGACGACCTCGAGGCCGTATAGAGGAAGCAGACCTCCAGCACCACTAGCGTGGCACCTCGCAGGGCGTTACACACGTACGGTGAAGCCGACTTCCTCCGGGCCCGATCCAGGGACGAGCAGCGGAAGACTGGGACCGGGAGACCAGCAGCACGGCGGTGTGCATATGGTGGAGAGAACTTCTTCCTTGGCGCAACTCCAACAATGGGAATCACGGGATCCAATGAGAGAGAGAGAGAGAATTGGTTGTGTTTTAAAGGCCAGGGGTGCCCCTCTATATAAAGGGGGATGGGAGCAGCCAACCTCGCCAGCCGAGCGGTGTGGGACTAATCCCACACCAGCCCTGGCCGACCTAGCTAGGTGCGCCGGCCCTAGGTGGGCCCCATGTGGCCCACCTAGGCCGGCCGAACCAGCCCTCTCCCCTTGGGGGGACTCCTCCCCCCCTCATGGGCCCTTTTGCCCAAAAAGGCCCATTTAGGGATTTTTGCCTTTAAAAATTCAGGAAAAATTAAATAAAAATATATTTAACTATTAATTACACTAATTAATATTAAATACATATTACATAATTTATTCCGGCTCCGAAAACTATTTCGTCGCTGCCCGATCTCCATCGGAACTTTCCCGGGACGTTCCGGGTGCTCTCTTTTCCTATTTTCTCTTCCGGTCTAAATGTCGACTCCCCTTAAGTGTGTTACCCTAGCGGTTCGATTATCTCACCAGACATGATCGAGACTCCTCTCCGATCAATGACTAATTCGTGGACCGAGGATACCCAGAATTAATCCCTGCGAGATAACGAATACTTTACCATTTGAACCTAGACGTCTGAGTCTTAAACCTTTTGCCATGCGATACTTAGCGTGTCCGAGACTCGCTCATAGATATCTCCATACCTAGCTTGATCTCGTTACCGACACTGCTAACTTCTACTCGTCCATGATATTATGTCCTGGTGACCTAGTCACACGCTTGCAAGCTCGTTTGACATAATCTCACCGAGTGGGCCCTAGAGTATCTATCCTGCTATGCGGACTGGCAAATCCCGCTCTTGATCCCCCGTCTCAACATACTCCTTTCCGACACCCGAGAGGGACACCTTTATTGTCACACTATGTAAGATATGACGTTTGATGCAATCAAAGTGTCTTCCAGGAATAGCAATAAGAGTAGATCTCACGGTCGAAGGCGTAATGACTACGTCCTACAAATATTGGGTATGTCCATCACGTCATTCTCCCAATGACATGACTCCATTGTCAACTGACATAAATGTCACATGATCGGGAAACCTCGATCATCAATTGCCCAATGAACTAGTTAGATAGAGGCTACTAGGGACCTGGTTGTTTATCTACCACACGTGTATTAATGTTTCCGCTTAATACAGTTATAGCATGGTATAAAACATATAATGAACAATTGAGATATGACGAATAAACTATATTTATTAAGTGCCTCTAGGGCATATCTCCTTCAGTCTCCCACTTGCACTAGAGTAACACTTAATCTAGTTTACAACTTGGTAAAAGCTCAACACCCATAGCAACTTGGTGCATGCTTGCTTCGTGGAAGAGGAATACAGTCAACAGATCTCACACATTGAGATCTGTATGTGCTTTGCAACACTTCTATGTCAACCAGTTTGACATCATCCCGCATCTTACGATGACGGCGAAATATATCTTAGTCGATGGAGTGAGACTCAGTCCAATCACACTTGCTACTTCTGAAGTTGCCATATATTTCTATACCTATTATGTAGATTATGCGACAGTGCATTCATATGCGACTTCACAAGCTAACCATGTCTTTTTTCAAAACAAAGGCCATCTCCTATATGAGATTTCTAGTCGTATGGGTCAGTGTCATAACTTGCATCATCGTAACCGTTTTACGGCAAGTTGTCTTTCCACTCTTACCCTTTACCAGAAAACATATCTTCAGTTTTCACAAACACTGAAGAATATACTTAACATTTGTTCATTGATCCACACAAGGATCACTCTGGAACCCGTTCTTCAACCAAGAACATGGGTCACACCAAGTCGAGCTTTCAGTCTGATAAAATCTATGTCTGAGGCATAGAGAATGTCGAACATCCTTTTCTCTTTCATCAGCTATCACTGAAACTGCCAAGATAAACTTAATATTTTACCTAGTCATACAAGTAAGAACCTCTTTCTTCGCTTGTTCTATTCAGATACACTTCTGAATCTTAACCTAGGAAAATATTCCGACCTAATGTTATTAAGCCCCTTTTGACCTATACAATTATAGATCGCAGGCCTAATACTCCTAACTTCATTTATAGAAAATTTAATCATTTAAATAATCCTTTATACTTTGCTAGAGGATCTGTATCATTCTCAATATGTCGTTACATAAAATCAGGAATGACACTTAGCTCCCACTTAAATACACCATCCGTATATAAGACCAAGGAATTTCTTTTAGCTCCCACTCAAATATGCCATTCACATATAAGATCAAGAAAAGCTACTTAGCTCCCACTCACTTCTTTACAAATGCAAGTTTCTTCAACTATTTTGGACAACTCCAAAATCCTTTGATCACACCATCAAAGTGAAGATTCCAGCTCCGATATGCTTGCTTCAGCCCATGAATGGACAGCTGAAGTTTGCATACATGTTTAGCATCCTCAGGATCACCAAACCATTTCATTGTACTAATTACAACTCTTTCTTAATGATACCATTAAGAAACATGGTTTCCTTATCCATCTATCAATTTCTCAATTTGAAATTATAGTAATTGCTAAACGATCCCTAGTAGATTTAGGCTTCGCCACTTGAGACAAAATCTCGTTGTGGTCAACTTTTGAATCTGTCGGAACTGTTTCACGACAAATCGATCCTTATCAGTGTCTATTCTCTCATAAAATTCCATATTCTATTAACAGCCTAGATGCCATCGAGAAGATCTCCCAAGTCATTACCTGGTAATCGTACATGGATTTTATCTCGGATCATATATGACTCATAGCCATTTCTCGCACTTAGGTCCACCATTTCCTCTTCGTAGTTCGTAGGTCTGTCATATTCCATTAACATGACCTTCATAACAAGATTATCGTACCACACAGTGTGGAACACAACCTCGCACGCCTACGTTCTCAGTATGAGCTCAGAGCATCATGATCTTTATCATCAGCTTCTTTCAAGTTGAGGACCATGACACCGGATACACTTTCCGTTGCGCCACTCTGATGTCTGGAGAGAAAATTCATTAACTTCGTCTTGCTCTACTTTCTTTCCCACTTATACCCTTGGACAAGAAACTATTTCTTTTGCAAGGCATATTCCGGCAACATTTTTGCTTATGTCGTGAGACATGTACCCAACTAATTCTTTAGGTACGGTACACTACAAAGATTTATCCATTTTAGGTTTGATCACATCGAAACACTAAATTGCTGAAACGACAATCTAGGCTAAAAGCCATGCCATCACTCATATGGTATTGTCTCCATGGATTTAAATGGTTTCCCTATTATCTAATGTGAATGTTATGTTTCTACCATACGACTCCAATGATCACAATAATTCGGTAAGAGATTTATTTACCACACACTATCTGATAGGATGCGATCACAACGTCCTAACATACCATAACACAATGGTATTCCATGCGACATAATTTGTGGAACTCTTCTCACAAGTCTTCCAATGATATGCCAACATTATAACTCAAATCTTTATTTCCTTGATCTGTATCGCAGGAACTTGATTTTCTTATTAAATTTATTTTCCTACTTCATTCTGAACTTGTTTGATCGAATCAAAACTTCCAGACTAACATTTCATAAGTGGATATCCATATATCTACTCGGAATATTCATGAAGTCTAGGAAACAAAAACTTCCACTATACGTTAAAGTACTTCATTGATTCACATACACCCACATGCATGATTCTCAACAAGTTATACTCAAACGTTCATTGAAGCTTACGAAATAAAGGTCTCCACTACACGTTAATTACTTCATTGATCCACACACATCTATATGCATGATTATCAATAAGTTATATGCCCGCTTTCCAAAAACGGTGTCTTAGTTATCTTGCAAGTGTCAAAAGATCAAATCTAAGGACTTGTAGATCCATCCGTATGGAGCTTGTTCATTGACTATAACATTGACATGACTTAAACGGTAGTGCCACACGAATGTGGTGTCTTTATTAAGTTTGTATTTTTTGGCATTAATATTATGAATGTGGGAGCTTCTACCATCTAAATTCAAATCGGCTGATGATCATTACTTCATAAATATAGGACAACGATTTTGTCACTAACATATATGAACAATTGTCTTGCTAGAGAAAACACACTTATAACGATCATACTAACAGGCGATCATAAAAGAATTTATTCAAATGGTAGATCTAGAGGGAGAGTGTTCATGGCCATCACAACATTTTGTCTGCCATCATCAACACACATTGTCGCCTCATTCTTCCAAGCTACTCAAGTAGTAAAACTGGTTTTCATAAAACATGACTAGTATCCAAAACTTAGTCACTACTGCGAGTACTTGCTTAGGTAAAACATTCATAACGTGTATATCATATATACACCATCATCATTGATGACTTCCCGGTGATCTGTTTCATCTTCTTGATACTTCCAACGCAATCAAGAACCATGAAGGTGAACGATTCCCCTTGCATGACATAGTCTATGACAAACCATTTGCACCTGGCAACGTCGTCTGTCATCCAGTGATTGAGCTGAGCGAGGCGTCTCAATGTCATCAAGTATGACCAATGTCATCAAGTATGACCAATGTCATCGAGTATGACCAGTGTCATCAAGTATGACTGCCACGTGCTCCTTCAACGTGTGTATTCTCTTCCATCTTGGTTGAGAAGAAAAACAGTCAACATACTGTTAAACTTCATCAACCCAACTTTAGGTGTATCCCGAGTTTAGCGATCATCTCATATGTTCGCGATCTAACAACTCGTACCCACCGTTAATTCTCTATGGCAGAGATCATAGCATACACTGGACTATGATGATATTATCCGTACAAAACTTGATAATCCAAATTATCCTTTTGTTAGCGGAATCTCCGGGTTTATCTCCTAGCGGGTATTGTATCACAAAGAGCTAATGGTTTTAAACAAGGAGTATCCTCAAGCTAAAGTATAAAAATATGAAGTTTGGACCCAACCTTTTAAGTTTCTCAATCGCAGGATTGCGCCTAATTTTTAAAGAAGGCTATCACATTGGTTAATATCTACAAAGGTTTTGCAAAAGATAAAGACTTTGTTCATTATAAAATAGGGTTCAAGTTTTAATAAAATAAAACTATCAGAACTCCCACTCAAAACGAGTATCCCTCTAATCGTTTTAGTGATTACACGATCCTCATCCATTATGCAACCCCTCATCATCAGAGCCGGCAACATAACTTCAAAGGTAGACATCGACATGTCAATCACAACGACTTTGTGACTCATGCTTAACCTTTCAGTCACCTTGTTCCGAGGCCATGTCTGTACATGCTAGGCTCGGCATAATAACATTCAACGTAAATGCGCGTGCAACATGGCTTACACCCACTGAATGCGAACGACGATATGTCTGACACCCGATCGTCACGGCCTGCCTCATAACGTAGAACTTTCTTGGTGGTGCACGTCGAAGGGAGAACACAAATGGTATTTTGGAGGGATCATCTTATATTACTACCGCTGTGTAACTAATATATACTATATATATATACACACAATATAAGATGCACACAAAACATCAATATGTAATGCGACGTGATATGGCCCTTGCGCCGATGGTCTCCTTCGCGCCAGCAGTTCATAAACAATTTAATAAACCTACCTTGACCATATCACATAGCCCCTGCAAAATAAAGTTAGACGCCTCTACTTTATCTTTTGCATATTTTACGTGGCTTGGGGCTGTCGTAAATAGAACCGCTTCATACCTACGAACCTATGACCACAACAACGATCAAATAATTGCATTTTTATTCATCCCTTTCGGGCCCTCCATTGAAAATGCAAAGCCAACTAAAGAGAGAGAGACAGACACCCGCCAGTCACATATACGGAACCAGCCGTATGTTAGTCGTGGAACCAGCCTCACGTAAGCGTACGCGTAAGGTCGGTCCGGGCCGCTTCATCAACTCAATGTTGCCGGCAGTGCAAGTGCACGCGAGAGGGTAGCAAATAATAAGAACGATGTCCCGTGATAAACACGGGTGAAGCTAGCGTACAGCTATATCTACGCATAGATCGGCTCTGATACCACTGAAGGGGATCGCATGCAGAAAACAAAAATTTTCCTAACATCGATAACCTTAAACTAGCCAGAATCTATACTATGCAGATATAGTAGTACGCAGGGGGTTCGGTGCACATACCCTTGTAGACCGAAAAGCGGGGATTACGCTCCCGCACAAGCGTTGCTGACGTAGACGCCGTAGCCGACCTCAAGGTCGCGGAGAACTTGGCGCGACGAAGAAGACGATGACGCGGCGATGTCGATGAAACCGACGACGACCTCGAGGCCGTATAGAGGAAGCAGACCTCCAGCACCACTAGCGTGGCACCTCGCAGGGCGTTACACACATACGGTGAAGCCGACTTCCTCCGGGCCCGATCCAGGGACGAGCAGCGGAAGACTGGGACCGGGAGACCAGCAGCACGGCGGTGTGCATATGGTGGAGAGAACTTCTTCCTTGGCGCAACTCCAACAATGGGAATCACGGGATCCAAGGAGAGAGAGAGAGAGAATTGGTTGTGTTTTAAAGGCCAGGGGTGCCCCTCTATATAAAGGGGGATGGGAGCAGCCAACCTCGCCAGCCGGGCGGTGTGGGACTAATCCCACACCAGCCCTGGCCGACCTAGCTAGGTGCGCCGGCCCACCTAGGCCGGCCGAACCAGCCCTCTCCCCTTGGGGGGACTCCTCCCCCCTCATGGGCCCTTTTGCCCAAAAAGGCCCATTTAGGGATTTTTGCCTTTAAAAATTCAGGAAAAATTAAATAAAAATATATTTAACTATTAATTACGCTAATTAATATTAAATACATATTACATAATTTATTCCGGCTCCGAAAACTATTTCGTCGCTGCCCGATCTCCATCGGAACTTTCCCGGGACGTTCCCGGTGCTCCCTTTTCCTATTTTCTCTTCCGGTCTAAATGTCGACTCCCCTTAAGTGTGTTACCCTAGCGGTTCGATTATCTCACCAGACATGATCGAGACTCCTCTCCGATCAATGACTAATTCGTGGACCGAGGATACCCAGAATTAATCCCTGCGAGATAACGAATACTTTTCCGTTCGAACCTAGACGTCTGAGTCTTAAACCTTTTGCCATGCGATACTTAGCGTGTCCGAGACTCGTTCATAGATATCTCCATACCTAGCTTGATCTCGTTACCGACACTGCTAACTTCTACTCGTCCATGATATTATGTCCTGGTGACCTAGTCACACGCTTGCAAGCTCGTTTGACATAATCTCACCGAGTGGGCCCTAGAGTATCTATCCTGCTATGCGGACTGGCAAATCCCGCTCTTGATCCCCCATCTCAACATACTCCTTTCCGACACCCGAGAGGGACACCTTTATTGTCACACTATGTAAGATATGACGTTTGATGCAATCATAGTGTCTTCCAGGCTTAGCAATAAGAGTAGATCTCACGGTCGAAGGCGTAATGACTACGTCCTACAAATATTGGGTATGTCCATCACGTCATTCTCCCAATGACATGACTCCATTGTCTACTGACATAAATGTCACATGATCGGGAAACCTCGATCATCAATTGCCCAATGAACTATTTAGATAGAGGCTACTAGGGACCTGGTTCTTTATCTACCACACGTGTATTAATGTTTCCGCTTAATACAGTTATAACATGGTATAAAACATATAATGAACAATTGAGATATGACGAATAAACTATATTTATTAAGTGCCTCTAGGGCATATCTCCTTCAGCCAGTTCCCTGTTTTCTGCTGTTTTTGGTTTCAGAAAAGTACTTAAGGAAATATCCTCGGAATTGGACGATTTCTTTTCTGAAGTCAGTTTTTCATCGGGAACGTTCCAGAAAGCCGAACACGAGACGAAGTGGGCCACCGAGGCGGCGCCACCACGTGCTCGTGCGGCAGCACTCCTGGCCGCGCGAGGACCAGGTGTGGGCCCCTCGGGGCGCCACCGACTTCGCCCTTTCGCCTACAAATACCCCCAGAATAAAAACCCTAACACGGTGTTCATATTTTCCTCCACGGGTCCCGAGCCGCCGCCGCCGTCAACACCAATTCGGGAGAGATCAGAACTTCTCCCCGGCACCCTGCCGGGAGGGGGAATCGTCACCGGAGGCCTCTACGTCGCCATGACCGCCTCCGGACTGATGCGTGAGTAGTCTACCCTTGGACTACGGGTGCATAGAAGTAGCTAGATGGTTGTCTTCTCCTCTTGTGCTATCATGTTTAGATCTTGTGAGCTGCCTATCATGATCAAGATCACCGTTATGTAATACTTCATGTTGTGTTTGCTGGGATCCGATGAATATTGAGTAGTAAAGTTATTGCTTCATAATATATCATGTGTGTGCTATTTAATGATCTTGCATGCTCTCCGTTACTTGTGTATGCTCTGGCCAAGTAGATGCTTGTGACTCCAAGAGGTGGTATTTATGCTCGATAGTAGGTTCATGTCTCTATTAAATCTGGGGTGGTGACAGCTAGCTCTAAGGTTGTAGATGTACTGTTGCTACTAGGGATAAAACAGTAGTCCTTACTTACTTTACACACAGTGCTTAAGGCGATAATCTGTTGCATGCAACTTAATACTGAAAGGGGTGCGGACTCTAACCGGAAGGTGGATTATTAGTCATAGATGCGGTTGGAACGGTCTATGTATATTGTTGTAATGCCCGAATGAATCTCACACTAGACATCATAACGTTGGTATATGCATTGGTTTGCTCATCATTATTCTATCAATTGCCCAGCTGTAATTTGTTTACCCGCATGAATGTTATTATTATTTATGGAGAGACACCACTAGTGAACTGTGGACCCCGGTCCTTCTCTTTAATCTGATAAACCACAAACTGCAAACCTGTTACTTTCTGCAAACAAACATCTTTCTTCCACACATACGTTTAATCCTTTGTTACAGCAAGCCGGTGAGATTGACAACCTCACCGTTAAGTTGGGTCAAAGTATCTTGATTGTGTTGTGTGCAGGTTCCACGTCACCTACGTCCCAGGAAGCATTTTCTGGCGCCCTTACGTCGCAGATTTTTCTGGCGCCGTTGACACCTCGGGGGAATTCATTATTTCCTACTGGTTCGATAACCTTGGTTTCACAACTGAGGGAAACTTGCTGTTGCACTACTTCATACCTTCCTATTGGGGTCTCCCAACAACACACCCACCGTGTGCATCAAGCATTTTTCTGGCGCCGTTGCCAGGGAAATAAGAATTCCTTTGAAGACCTTCACACTCCTCCGTCAACTTCGTTGCTGGTAATTTGAAGATTCTTCTACGAGGGGAGTTTTCGCACTTCCAATCTTTTTATTTTGTTATTGTCTTGCTTAGTTTATTTTTATCACTGTCTTGTTTGCTTAATATCAAAAATACAAAAAAATTAGTTACTTGCATTATTTTGTTTATTTCGGTTTGCTATTTTATTTTCAGTTTTTGTTATTTTGGTTATTTCGGTTTGTTAATTCATTTGCTAAAATGAGTACTGCTGAGAATACTAAGTTGTGTGACTTTACTAGCACCAACAACAATGATTTTATATGCACACCTATTGCTCCACCTGCATCTAAAGCTGAATTCTTTGAAATTAAACCAGCTTTGTTGAACCTTGTTATGAGAGAGCAATTTTCTGGTATTAGTTCTGATGATGCTGCTGCCCATCTAAATAATTTTATTGAACTATGTGAAATACAAAAATATAAGGATATAGATGGTGATATTATAAAACTGAAATTATTTCCTTTCTCCTTGAGAGGAAGAGCTAAAGAATGGTTGCTTTCATTGCCTAGGAATAGTATTGATTCATGGATTAAATGTAAAGATACTTTTATTGGAAAATACTATCCTCCTGCTAAGATTATTTCTCTAAGAAGTACTATCCTCCTGCTAAGATTATTTCTCTAAGAAGTAGCATCATGAATTTTAAACAACTTGATAATGAACATGTTGCTCCAGCTTGGGAAAGAATGAAATCTTTGATAAAGAATTGCCCAACCCATGGACTGACTGCTTGGATGATCATCCAAACCTTTTATGCAGGATTGAATTTTTCTTCAAGAAACTTATTGGATTCGGTTGCTGGATGTACTTTTATGTCCATCACCTTGGGGGCTGCAACAAAACTCTTGGATAATATGATGGTGAATTATTCTGAATGGCATACTGAAAAGACACCTCAAGGTAAGAAGGTAAATTCTGTTGAAGAAACCTCCTCCTTGAGTGAAAAGATTGATATTATTATGTCTATGCTTGCAAATGGTAAATCCCATGTTGATCCAAATAATGTTCCCTTAGCTTCTTTAGTTGCACAAGAAGAGCATGTTGATGTGAACTTTATTAAAAACAACAATTTCAACAACAATGCCTATAGGAACAATTATGGTAATAACAACTATAAGCCCTATCCTCCTAATAATGGTAATTCTTATGGTAACTCTTATGGTAATTCTTATGGTAAAATGCCTAGTGAGGAAAGGATTCTAGAGATTGAAAAAGCTACTAAAGTTTTTATGCAAAACCAATATGAGCAAAATAAAGTGTTCACTAAAACCATGGAAGAACAATCTAATATGTTGAGAAATATTAGTCATCAAATGGAAAAATTAAATAGGGAGATTTCGGGTCTTCAAGGAAAAATGACTAATGCTGAAACTTGTATTTCCTCTATGTCTGCAGCACAATCTTCTTTAATTAATAAAATGGCTGCTAAACCTGAAAATATTGATGATAATCCCTTTGCTAAAATTAATGCCATCCAAGTTCAAATAGATGAAAATGTTAGGATGATGGCCCAATTACGTGCTAGATGGGAAAGAGAGAAAGAACTAGATAAAGAGGCTAATATTGTTAAAGTTTTTACTATTACTACCTCTGAAAATAATGGTGTTTCACATGCTAGTAAGCCTCCTATTATCAATGGTAACATAGTTGGTGTTGGAAATGTCTCCTCTACTTCTTCCAAAAATTTAAAATTGCCCAAAACTGCTGAAACTAGTGTTGATAAAAATGCTGAAATTTTTAAGAACATGGGAGAATGTGGTTCGGTTTGCTTTGATGATAATAATTTTGATTTTGATAATTGTAATATCTCTGAAGTTATTAAGTTCTTGCAAAAGTTGGCCACAAGTCCTAATGCTAGCTCTCTTAATTTGGCTTTTACTACTCATATTACAAATGCTCTCATTAAAGGTAGGGAAGATAAATTAAGACTTGAACCTTCTATCCCTAAGAAGTTAGAAGATGGTTGGGAGCCCATCATTAAAATGAAAGTAGATAAATTTGATTGCAATGCTTTGTGTGACCTTGGTGCAAGTATTTCTGTTATGCCTAAAAAGATTTATGATATGTTTGATTTGCCACCATTGGAACATTGCTATTTGGATGTTTTTCTTGCTGATAATGCTTTGAAAAAACCTTTGGGGAGAGTTAATGATGTTCCCATGATGGTTAATAATAACCTGGTCCCCGTTGATTTCATTGTCTTGGATATTGAATGCAATCCATCTTGTCCAATTGTGTTGGGAAGGCCTTTTCTTAGAACTGTGGGTGCTATTATTGATATGAAAGAAGGTACCATCAAGTACCTATTCCCACTCAAGAAAGGTATGGAACACTTCCCTAGGAAAATAATGAAGCTACCTTTTGATTCTATTGTTCGTTCAAATTATGGTGTTGATGCTTCATCTCTTGATAATACTTGAGTTTTGCTTTCTATGCCTAGCTGAAAGGCGTTAAACAAAAGCGCTTATGGGAGACAACCCACTTTTATTTCCTGTTATTTTATTTTGTTTGTGTCAAGGACTTGTCCTACCTCTGTAGCAATTCGTTTGTATCTTTATTTTATTGCATTGTTGTGTCAAGATAAGCCTCTAGTTGAAAGTTCATGCTAAATTTGGATTCCTGCGCAGAAACAGTTTTCTGCTGTCCACCGTTTAATTCGTAACTCCTCACAGAAAAATCCAAATAATCTTCCCTTTTTTGTGCGTAATCCTCAGATATATATGCAACTTTAATTAGTTTTGAGTTTTCTGATCTGAGCAAGTTAAGTGCCTCGAAAAATTTCGTCTTTACGGACTGTTCTGTTTTTGATAGATTCTGCCATTTATTTTGTAATGCCTCTTTTGCTATTTTGATTAGGATCTTTTTATCCTATCAAGTATCAGTGGCTGTAGATAATGTCCAGTAGCATTGGTAGCAATTGTGTTCCTACAGAATTACATAATTTTTCGTGCACTAACCCTCTAATGAAGTTTACTCTAAGTTTGGTGTGGAGGAAGTTTTCAAGGATCAAGAGAGAAGGATGATATGATGTGATCAAGAGGATAGTAAAGCCAAAGCTTGGGGATGCCCCGGTGGTTCATCCCCAACATATTTCAAGAAGACTCAAGCGTCAAAGCTTGGGGATGCCCAAGGCATCCCCTTCTTCATCAACAAACTATCAGGTCCTTTCTAGTGAAACTATATTTTAATTCCGCCACTTCTTATGTGCTTTTCTTGAAGCGTCGGTTTGTTTTTGTTATTTTCATTCTCTGAATAAAATGGACCCTAGCATTTCTTTGTGGGAGAGAGACACGCTCCGCTTTTTCTTATGAATACTCGTATTCTTCACTTATATTTGTTGAGTATTCTTCTATGTTATTTCAATACTTTCTAGCTCTTGTTTTTCATGCATCTCTTGCTAGAGCTGTTAGCTTTATTATATCATACTCTCATATCTCATTGTTTAATTACATGGAGAGTTTATCTTTTAAATAAGTTGATTGGTGTTTGGTTGAGAACAGAAAATGCTAAATGTGGTAGATGGTATAAAGAAAGATATACATGCTCTTATGGATTGTTATCTTGCATGTTGTGGTGCTTGGCAATTGTTTTGAGCTCTCAAGTAGATCATGTTTAAGCTTTTACATCATGTAGTTAAAACCTATTAGTGAGGAACTACCGTAAAACTTGCTGAAATTTGGTTTGCATGTTTGGTATCTCTAAGGTCCAGATATTTTCTAGTTAAAGTGTTTGAACAACAAGGAAGACAATGTAGAGTTTTATAATGCTTGCAATATGTTTTTATATACGTCTTGTTGTCATAGTTTATACTTGTGTTTGTTTCAAACAACCTTGCTAGCCAAACCCTTGTACTGAGAGGGAATGCTTCTCGTGCATCCATAATCATTGAGCCAAAACCTATGCCATTTGTGTCCACCATACCTACCTACTACATGGTATTTCCTGCCATTCCAAGTAAATACTTCATGTGCTACCTTTTATTCAAAATTTATTATCCCTTATTTGTGTCAATGTTTATTAGCTCATGAGGAAGTATGTGGTGTTACGGATACCAACCTTGTCATTTGCTTTTAGACAGACTTTCACCAACCGGACTAGTAGCATATACACCGCTTATCCATTAACTTTGCAAAAAGAGCTGGCAAATGGGGTGCCCAGTCCCAATTAATTACAACTTTAACCGCTGCATTCTCTTCACATTTTTGCCTTGATCTAATCAGCCAAGCAATGATACTAGTTCTAAACTACATGTGTAAACAAAAGAGAAAAGAGGGATGATCTGCCCTTGGGTAGAAATAACGTCCTTCATGGGAGCCGCTCTTAAGAAAATCTGGTTGACAAGGGGGGTAGAGTGCCCATTACCATTCGTTGACAACGACAAACACCGCTCAAAACTTACTTTTATGCTCTCTATATGATTTCAAAAACCTATAAAACTAAGAAGCTCTAGCACATGCTTGTATCCCTGCTTCCCTCTGCGAAGGGCCTATCTTTTACTTTATGTTGAGTCAGCTTACCTACTTCTTTCTATCCCCGAAGCAAACACTTGTGTAAACTGTGTGCAACAATTCTTATATGCATACTTATTGCACTTGTTATATTTCTTTGTGTTGACTGTTGACAACTATCTATATGATATACATGTTCAAAAGTTGAAAACCAATGCTGAAACTTATATCTTCCTTTGTGTTGCTTCAATGCTCTTTTGCTTAGATAATATTGCTTTATGAGTTAACTCTTATGCAAATCTTTTTTATGCTTGTTTGAAAGTACTATTCATGAAAAGTTTTACTTATATGATATAGTTGTTTACTCCTTGTCTATTTGTTAGCAAACTATAGATCATTGCCTTGAGTCACTTCATTCATAACATGAGCCGATCAAGATTGTGTTTAAGCATGTCACTTCAGAAATTATTCTTCTTTTATCGTTCTTGCCTACTCGGGACGAGTAGAACTAAGCTTGGGGATGTTGATACGTCACCAACGTATCTATAATTTCTTATGTTCCATGCTATATTATACCAAGTTATTACATGTTTTATATGCATTTTATATAGTTTTATGCATTTTCTGGGGCTAACCTATTAAAAATATGCCACAGTGCCAGTTCCCTGTTTTCTGCTGTTTTTGGTTGCAGAAAAGTACTTAAGGAAATATCCTCGGAATTGGACGATTTCTTTTCTGAAGTCAGTTTTTCATCGGGAACATTCCAGAAAGCCGAACACGAGATGAAGTGGGCCACCGAGGCGGCGCCACCACGTGCTCGCGCGGCAGCACTCCTGGCCGCGCGAGGACCAGGTGTGGGCCCCTCGGGGCGCCACCGACTTCGCCCTTTCGCCTACAAATACCCCCTAGACTAAAAACCCTAACACGATGTTCATATTTTCCTCCACGGGTCCCGAGCCGCCGCCGTCGTCAACACCAATTCGGGAGAGATCAGAACTTCTCCCCGGCACCCTGCCGGGAGGGGGAATCGTCACCGGAGGCCTCTACGTCGCCATGACCGCCTCCGGACTGATGCGTGAGTAGTCTACCCTTGGACTACGGGTCCATAGCAGTAGCTAGATGGTTGTCTTCTCCTCTTGTGCTATCATGTTTAGATCTTGTGAGCTGCCTATCATGATCAAGATCACCGTTATGTAATACTTCATGTTGTGTTTGCAGGGATCCGATGAATATTGAGTACTAAAGTTATTGCTTCATAATATATCATGTGTGTGCTATTTAATGATCTTGCATGCTCTCCGTTACTTGTGTATGCTCTGGCCAAGTAGATGCTTGTGACTCCAAGAGGGGGTATTTATTCTCGATAGTAGGTTCATGTCTCTATTAAATCTGGGGTGGTGACAGCTAGCTCTAAGGTTGTAGATGTACTGTTGCTACTAGGGATAAAACAGTAGTTCTTTGTCTAAGGATGATGTTACTTACTTACTTTACACACAGTGCTTAAGCCGATAATCTGTTGCATGCAACTTAATACTGAAAGGGGTGCGGACGCTAACCGGAAGGTGGATTATTAGTCATAGATGCGGTTGGAACGGTCTATGTATATTGTTGTAATGCCCGAATGAATCTCACACTAGACATCATAACGTTGGTATATGCATTGGTTTGCTCATCATTATTCTATCAATTGCACAGCTGTAATTTGTTTACCCGCATGAATGTTATTATTATTTATGGAGAGACACCACTAGTGAACTGTGGACCCCGGTCGTTCTCTTTAATCTGATAAACCACAAACTGCAAACCTGTTACTTTCTGCAAACAAACATCTTTCTTCCACACATACGTTTAATCCTTTGTTACAGCAAGCCGGTGAGATTGACAACCTCACCGTTAAGTTGGGGCAAAGTATCTTGATTGTGTTGTGTGCAGGTTCCACGTCACCTACGTCCCAGGAAGCATTTTCTGGCGCCCTTACATCGCAGATTTTTCTGGCGCCGTTGACACCTCGGGGGAATTCATTATTTCCTACTGGTTCGATAACCTTGGTTTCACAACTGAGGGAAACCTACTGCTGCATTACTTCATACCTTCCTCTTGGGGTCTCCCAACAACACACCCACCGTGTGCATCAAACCCCTCTTGTCCTATTGTTTTGGGAAGACCTTTCCTCCGCACGGTTGGTACTATTATTGATATGAAAGAAAGAAATATAAGGTACCACTTCCCACTTAAGAACGTATGGAACACTTCCCTAGAAAGAAGATGAAGCTACCTTTTGATTATATTATTCGTACAAACTATAATGTTGATTCTTCCTCTCTTGAAAATACTTGAGTTTTGCTTTCTGTGGCTAGCTCAAAAACGTTAAAGAAAAGCGCTTATGGGAGACAACCCACTTTTTATTCCTGTTATTTTTTTTTGAGTCAAGGAACATGCCTATCTCTGTAGCAATTCATTTGTATCTTTATTTTATTGCAAAGTTGTGCCAATTTAAGTCTCTAGTAGAAAGTTGATGCTAGATTTGGATTTCTGCGCAGGAACAGTTTTTCTGCTGTTCACCGTTAAATTCATAACTCTTTACAGAAACGTCGGAAAAATCTGATATTTGCTGAGCATGATCCTAAGATATGTACGCAACTTTCATTAGTTTTGAGTTTTCTGATTTGAGCAAGTTAAGTGCCTCAAAATAATTCGTCTTTACGGACTGTTCTGTTTTTGACAGATTCTGCTATTTATTTTGCTTTGGTTCTTTTGTTGTTTTTGAATGGATCTTTTTGTTCCATAAAATTCCAGTGGATGTAGCTAATGTCCAGTACCATGATAATGATTGTCTCCATACAGAATATGAGAATTTTTGATTATGCGCACTAACCCTCTGATGAAGTTTACTTTGAGTTTGGTGTGGAGGAAGTTTTCAAGGATCAAGAGAGAGGATGATATGATGCGATCAATAAGATGAAAGAGCCTAAACTTGGGGATGCCCCCGTGGGTCACCCAAGCATATTTCAAGAAGACTCAAGCGTCAAAGATTGGGGATGCCTTGGGCATCCCCTTCTTCATCAACAACTTATTAGGTTATCTCTAGTGAAACTATATTTTAATTCCGGCACATCTTATGTGCTTTACTTGGAGCGTCTGTTTGTTTTTATTTTTGCTATTGTTATTTTTGTTCTCTGAATAAAATGGATCCTAGCATTCTTGTGTGGGAGAGAGATACGCTCCGCTTTTTCATTTGAATACTCCTATTGTTCACTTATATTTGTTGAGTATTCTTCTATAGCTACTGCAATACTTTCAGCTCTTATTTTTCATGCATCTCTTGTTCAGAGCTATTAGTTCTCAAATGTTATACTCTCTTGCTTCATTGTTAAATACTTGGAGAGTTTATGTTTCAAATAAGTTGATTGGTGTTTGGTAAAGGACAGAAAATGTTAAATGTGGTAGATGGTATAACTAAATGATACATAATCTTGTAGATCATTAAATTGTGTCACTTGAATCATTGATGTTGTTGTGAGATATTAATATGTTTAATGGTAAACATGATGGTTTAGTAAAGTGGAATGATTAATGGTTGGTCTAGAAAATTTGAAGCTGTGCCACAATTAAATATCCAGTTGATAGCATAATGATATATGACTTCCAATGTTAAAAACAACCGTAATGACTTTGTGTTATGCGCTACGGTCGGGGTCCCAATAGTGACTTGTTCATTTGCCACAGTCCCTCATGGAGTGATTTTCATTATGCCTTGTAAGATCATATTTCTAGTTGCAATCTTTTTGCTTGTGAGTTCAAAAGCTGCGGTTTTCATGGCACTTCCACCATATTTGTTAGCCTCTTCGGTACTTTGCATTGCCCTTTCTCACATTGAGAGTTGGTGCATACTTCGCGGGTACATCCAAAACTCGTGGGAGATCTTCATCATGTTCTCCTACACATAAGCCAAATATCTTCCTCAAAACATCCACCATACCTACCTACTACAGCATTTTCATAGCTGTTCCGATATATATTGCCATGCAACTTTCATCTTACATTACATGACTTGTTGTCATTTTACATTTATATATTGCTTTGCATAATTCTATATAGCTGATGTGTGGTTCTACCCATGTTACGCTAGATCATTGCATATCCTACTACACTGCCAGAGGCACCGTTTCATACACCATGTTTTATCCCTTATGAGATCCTTGTATCAAAAGTGTGTTGTCATGTTAGAATGTTTGCCCCTAAAAGTGAAAAGAGTCATGGAGGCCATCGAAAAGTGAAACAGAAAAATACAAAAAAAAAATAGAAAAGAAAAGAAAGAAAGAATAAAAGGGGGCAACATTACTACTCTTTATCCACACTTGTGCTCATGTTATAGCACCTGTAATATTCATAGTCATCATTTGTGCTCATGTTTAGCACCTTTACTCGATATGAGAGAGTCTTCATGTTCTACTTGTATAACTATGTGGGGAACATTAGATTATAGAACTTGGCTTGTATATTCCAATGATGAGCCTCCTCAAAAGTGCTGAAGGTCTTCATGAGCAAGCAAGTTAGATGCACCCCCACTAGTTCCATTGGAGAGCTTTCATACACTTATAGCTCTATGTGCATCCGTTGTGTGGCAATCACTACTCCTTGCATAACTTCGATTATAAGACTTTCTCTTGTCTAATGATCACTTTCAGCTGTGTGAGACTTTCTTCCGTTGGCCTTCCAAACCCCCATTATTATTCTTTTAGCCAGAACATCCTGGTGCCAGGAACCAACGCTGAACACTTGCTTGTTTTTGAGTGAACAAATAGAGAGATGATCTTCTACGTGCATATTGTTATTGCTTGACTTGATCCTTTCACAAAGTTGTCACGAGTGTTTGATTCATTAGATGATTATATTGTTGTTCTTGAAGCTTAAATCATCTTTAAAATATCTACTTTGCACAGTTGATTGTACTCTATTACTAATTCATTGAAAGTTTTGCTTTGTTCTTCCTACTTGTTTATTCATTACTCATTTGATATCAATATAAACTACAGGTTTTATTCATTCGATCTCAGTTTACATGCATTACATTATTATATGATTAAGATTGTGTGAAAGCATGTCACTTCAGAAATTATTCTTGTTATCGTTTCACCTACTCGAGGACGAGTAGAATTAAACTTGGGGATGCTTGATACGTGTCAAACGTATCTATAATTTCTTATGTTCCATGCTTATATTATACCAATTGCTACATGTTTTATATACACTTTGTGTTGTTTTATGCATTTTCTGGGACTAACCTATTAACAAGATGCCACAGTGTTAGTTCCCTGTTTTCTGCTGTTTTTGGTTTCAGAAAACCACTTAAGAAAATATTCTCGGAATTGGACGATTTTTATGCCGAAGTCCCTAATTTTTCCGACAAGTTCCAGAAGTCCGAAGAGGAAATGAAGAAGGGCACCGAGGCGCCGTCATCAGGTGGGGGCGCGGCTCCCCCTGCCACGCCAGCACATGAGGACGTGGCCTCGGGCCTCCACCGCCTTCACTCTTTCGCTTACAAATACCCCCCGACAATACAAGACCTAAGCCCCAAACACTTTTCCACAAAACCTTACGGAGCCATCGTCGTCGTCAACCCTAGTTCGGGAGGGTTCAGAACCTCTTCCCGGCACCCTGCCGGAGAGGGGAATCATCATCGGAGGGTTCTAAATCACCATGCCCGCCTCCGGACTGATGCGTGAGTAGTTCATCCTTGGACTACAGGTCCATAGCAGTAGCTAGATGGTTGTCTTCTCCTATTGTGCCATCATGTTTAGATCTTGTGAGCTGCCTATCATGATCAAGATCATATTTATGTAGTGCTACATGTTGTGTTTGCTGGGATCCGATGGATATTGAATACTATGTCATTTGCTTCATAATATATCATGTTGTGTGTTGTTTATGATCTTGCATGCTCTCCGTTGCTAGTAGATGCTCCGGCCAAGTAGATGCTTGTGACTCTAAGAGGGGGTATTTATGCTCGATAGTAGGTTCATGTCTCTATTTAATCTGGGGTAGTGACAGCAAGCTCTAAGATTGTAGATGTACTGTTTCTACTAGGGACAAAACAGTAGTACTTTGTCTAACGATAATTGTATTATTTACATTACACACTTTGCCTAATGCAATAATCTGTTGCTTGCAACTTAATACTGAAAGGGGTGCGGACGCTAACCGGAAGGTTGATTATTAGTCATAGATGCGGTTGGAACGGTCTATGTATATTGTTGTAATGCCCAAAATGAATCTCAAACTAGACATCATGACATTAGTATATGCATCATTATGCAGCTCTTTATTCTGTCAATTGCCCAGCTGTAATTTGTTTACCCGCATGTATGCTATTATTATTATTATTTATGGAGAGACACCACTAGTGAACTGTGGACCCCGGTCCTTTTCTTTAAACTGATAATACAACCAACTGCAAACCATTACTTTCATTCTCTGCAAACAAACATCATTTTCCACACATACGTTTAATCCTTTGTTACAGCAAGCCAGTGAGATTGATAACCTCACTTTTAAGTTGGCGCAAAGTATCTTGGTTGTGTTGTGTGCAGGTTTCACGTCAGTGCCGGAATTCCTGGTGTTGCGCCGTGCCATATTCTGCCACCGACAACCTTCGGACGTGTTCTTCATCTCCTACTGGTTCGATAAGTTTGGTTTTACAACTGAGTGAAATGACAGAAAGCAGCATCCACGTTAACTTTGACTGTTCATAATATGGGAAATTCCGAGGTGAAGGATGCCTGCTCAGGTCATGATATCACTGATCCAAACTATGCTACACCAAATCTGAATCCTGACTAGTTAGCGAATCGTGTGCTCTGTGCGAATGTCTTTATTAGTCTATTTAAGCCCAAAGGATCTTCGAATACCGACTGGTCGTCCCAATCCAATCTCCCATCTGCTTATTCCAATAAAGCCTATTCCTAGCGAATCAAATGATATTTCTTCCATCAAGAGGAGATAGCAAGCGGCGATGGAAGTTGAGTAACTGTCTTGGAAATAGGTAAGTCGGGCACATATTCTAGTTCCGATTCTAGGCTATCTATAGAAGAATGGAGTGTTAGAAATTCTACTATTTAAGCTGTTGGTGCAGAGGTAAGCAAGTAAGTCTCGGGTGGGAAGTCAGCACTATCAACTCAGGCGGGTCTTCAGTCCAAAGAAAAAGAAAGCGGTGGTCTGTACTTGAAAATAGGACTCTACTTTTTTATTGAAATAGGACTGTACTAGCATCTGCAAAAGGCAAAGCATGACCTATCGTGTAGTACTTCGGATGTCGATCCACAGGGAAAAAATGGGATTGTCGCTGCACTATTTCACACTTTCCTCTTGCGGTTTTCCAACAACACCACCGAGTGCATCACGGCGTCGTCGGCCGCCCTCTTATCAGCGGCATCCTTCTCAGCGGCGAGGTGGTATGTGTCTGTACCCATGACGAAGACGACGCTGACGTAGTCGACGAAGAGGAAGTAGACGCAGACGAACGTTGGCGAGCAGTCGTGTATAAAACGCTACCAAAAACCTAACCGCCCCTCTCCCGTACAGGATCCGAAGAGGCGGAGTTCCGGAGCCTTCTCTCCTGTTGGCCGTGTAAGTGGTGGATGGGATCAGCGAGGGCAGCGACAGTAAAGGAACGATGATAGCGGCGCGTGCAGATGATTCTGTTCTGTGTATCCGGAGAGGATCGACCTCTGTCTAATATAGGCACAGACACGGGATGCAGGGAGTCAGTTGAAACGTACGCAATGAAGGATCATTAAGACTGAAAACGTACGTAGTGCTGAGAGCACTTAAGACACATCGAGACACGTGGTTTCAGTTAGCAATCAGTTTCCATTAACACAAAACGTTTCTTGACCGTTGACATTTTATTACTGGGTGACAAAAAAGAAGGCGGGTGGCGGAGGAGGAGGAGCGCGTGTAGAAATAGCTCAATATATAATTTGATATACATCTCACTAAACTAGCAATGTGAGACTAAACTCTCACCACATGACATGACAACATGGGTTTTAGCGATTTTTCTGAAATTGTTATATGGGCCAAAAGCCCACATTGCAATATTTCAGCAATCACTTGGTGGCTAACCACCCAACCAAACATATCTAAGTACTACCTCTGATACTAAAAAAGTGTCATGGGCTGTAGAAGAAAGTTGTACAAAATCAGTTCATTCCCCACGACATTTAAATAGGATGGAGAGAGGTGATATGCTGATTGACTATAGTCCCGTTTTTTCGGGGTAGATGCACGATCAGCATCACACTTCCCTGTAAAATATGGCACAAACAGCACGCGCAGTTTTTGTATACCTACAGCACAAATTAACGATTGAGGAATGCAGGTTAACATGGAGGAAAAAGTGACGGACAAAAGAAAAAGAGTTTACAAACAGCACGCAGTGTTAATTTTTATACCCACAGTACAAAATAACAATGGATGAATGCGGAATTCAGGTATATATGGAGCAAAAGGAAAACAGTTTAAAAACGCCGTCCGTGGGATTCGAACCCACGACCACACGGTTAAAAGCCGTGCGCTCTACCAACTGAGCTAGGACGGCCACGTGTGATTATGGTTTATACATGTATTTCTACATATGCTATGTTACGCCATATCACCATGATGCAGCATACTTATTTAGTTTCATTTAGGGCCATACTCTTTTAGCTTTTAGATGCAAATCGTCTAACCAATAGATGATACAGAGTCGTAGGTACATAAATATTTTTGTTACATTATGAGTTATCACTAAATATATGGCCGGTCATTGACACATCATGGTAACCAGTACCCTCTCGTTAGGGTTTCCTTGCTCCGGCGGCGATAATATCGCCCCGTGAGATTCCAATCCGTTTCCTATTCCAAGTCTACCTCAAATCGTTTGCCCGTCCTACTATTTTAATCTACGTGCGAAGAGCTCTCGATTGATCCAGTCTCTAGTTGTCCCCCATCGTAAAGCCTTGGGTGTTGCGGAATGCTACTGATGAGGCGAGTATCGCTCAACATGTCGGGCTGGAAAAAGAGATGGATGAGTTGTTATATAGAGAGGAAATTCAGTGGATGCAACGGTCGCGGATTGCTTGGTTGCGAGAGGGGGACAGCAATACCAAATATTTCCATCGCCGTGCTTCATGTCGCCATAAGAAAAACAAAGTCCGCAAGCTGAAACGTGCTGATGGTACTTGGACTTCGGACGTCTAGAGACTTGGATCGATCGAGAGCTCTTCGCATGTAGATTAAAATAGTAGGAGGGCAAACGATTTGAGGTAGACTCGGAATAGGAAACGGATTGGAATCTCACGGGGCGATATTATCGCCGCCGGAGCACGGAAACCCTAACGAGAGGGTACTGGTTACCATGATGTGTCAACGAACAACTCATTTTCGTACACATTTTGCACTAAGCCATATAAGATTTTTTATGTCGACCATCTTTGATTTCTGGGATAGCAAACACTTAGAAATAGGAAAAACATATAATTGCAATGTCATGGACACTCCAATTCAATAGGATTTTTTATATATCTAAGTTTGTTTGATTTCACCAAGAAATTGTAAAAACAAGTTGGAGCGGTTGGTAATTTTATTACGGGAAGTAGCATAAATGACTAATTAGAAGAAAAAAATCTATAGGAACCAAGATAGAAAAAAGTTATTATAGGATTGAATGCTTTAAATATTTCTATGCGATTGTTTTGAATCAAACGAGTCCTAAAGTGCTGCATAGGTGATCTACATGGGAAAAACTAAAGATTTTTGCCTGGCCCTTTAGATGATGTCTGAAACTCAAAACATTCGCATGAAACAATTCGATCCCACAAATTCAAACGGCAGTTCCCCCAATTAACCCTGGGCACAATTTGGTCTCAAACCGGCCAAACCACCACACCGACCCGCACCGCACCGGATCGGCGGTTTGTGCTGGTGTCGTCGCGCTAAACCGATCAAACCGTAAGATTATTTCCTTAGCTGGTTTGAGACGGGTTGACCCCAGTGAAACCGACCAAACAGTCATCAGCAACACCTCGAACACAACTCCCCCATTGCCGGCGCGGGTCAAGAACTTGGGCGACGTTGCCGGCGCGCCTGGACCACGGCGACATGGAGAACGGGACCATGGCGCCCCCGGCGGCGCGCGTGGGCTGCAGCTTCTGTCGGCGCTTGGCGGAGGACTCGTCTGTGCCCTCAAGGACGTTGAAGGAGGGGAGATCGAGGCGGCGGATGGTGGTGGCGATGGCAGGGACGGTGCCGTGCCGGTGGCGGCGACGATGGCCGTCTCACTTTTGTTTTGTCACACTGTTCCCTGAAGTTCCTCACTTCCTTCATACCGTTTCTCATACCAAACTAAAAGTCTAGGTGTCGGCTGATGGCTAGCTCTTGTGCTAGGCAGAAGTTTCAGTATGCAAATTCTCCTTGCCTTCTAGGTGGTGCTTCTCATTGGACGAATTTCATTATGATCTTATAGCATAGTCTATGATTCACTGAACTTGGGTTCTTTGTAAATGATCCATATTTGATTGGTGCTTTCAGATCAGTAGGCTTATGTAAACGTCTATTTTTTTAGAATTTATTTTGGGAGCCACGTATCTTATGCTCCCTCCATTCTAAAATACTTGTCTTCCATTTGCCTACATATGGATGTATCTACACACTAAGATGTGTCTAAATACATCCGTATTTGGACAAGTCTGTGTCATGTATTTTGGAAAGGAGAAAGTACCTAGGATAAATTGGATTGCTCCGTAGGCCTACCTAGCTGTAGGTTTCTTGACATAATCTTCTTACAAAATTCTGAAGCCACAATGCACAAGTTTATGTATTAAGTTAACACTTAAGTCATTGGCAAGATTTAACTATAGATTAGACTATTTTAACAGTCTAAATAAACTCTGTTTGCTATTATGATAAAACCCACAAATAATTTATGTATTTTCCATGCAAAATGACATAACTTCTTTTCTTGCCTTGCTGTATATACTATTCTTAGGTTTGTTGCACATTTTGCCTTGTGATATGAGTTACATTTTGCCTTGCTGTGCTGGTATTATATGCTCAGGTTTCTATTAGTATTACTACTTGTGATCTAATTACTGACTTTTCCCTCTCTTTAATACATTTTAATCTGAACTTTTGTAGTCTCTTGCACCAATATGTGAAGTTTGTGGTACAGCGAAACCTAAAATTGCAAAAGCCAAGTACAGTACTTGGTCCTGCAAATTCTGTACTCTAGAGAACAACATTGAGCTTGAGAAATGTTCAGCATGTGATCAATGCAGATACTCATATGGACCACCTGCAGGCACATATGGTCCAAGCTATGATTGACATTCATTAAAGCTACAATAATACAGTAAGTACATACTGTGCCAGGTGTTCTACAAAGTTTCCTCTCTTGCGACTTGCGAGGCATGTTACTCTTGCATGAACAAGACACAGAAATGGATTTTTCCAGAAATAGCAGCATAGCAGTTAAGTCACCTGGTTAATGCATCTATGCTCAGCGAGCAGTGGCTTATGTGGCTTGCAAGTTGCAACTGTAAATTAACGTTGTCCCCTGCCTCTCACGAAACCACACGTGAGAGCTGCACAGATTGATTTCCTGATTTAGCGTTTAAACCACTGTATGCATTTGTGATAAAGCCATTTGACTCAATACCCAGTAGCTAAATGATGTGCACATCATGGCAGGTGGAATGGTATATGGATGCAAAGCTATAGGACAAATGTAATACTGGTTACAGTTTCAGCTAATGGTCATCTTATGCTGCAATTTGATAATGTCTAGAACCCTAGGCCCTGAATGCTGCTCAAACACCTTGTACCCACACGGGCTTGTGATACCATTTGGACCAGTTTTTGTTCTTGTTTTGTTTAATAGGGTTTGCGACGCTGCAGTTGCAAACCGGTGGGGGTGCTACAAAGGGTAGATGCAAGTTCCTAGTATGTGTTGATCCATTTTTTTTATCTCGTGTATGATCTATCTCATATGTTTAAAGAATGATGCTCTGTTTTATAGGTTGTGATCCATCTAAGTAGTTGACCTCTGACAGCGATTTTTCTGTTTGGTTTTTGCAGGATCACACTTTTGGTCACGAAACTGCCGCAATGTCTATAGATTGTCTTATTGGCAGCTGTTGCCTCTGTCACCATAAGTCTAACGAGTTGCAGAACAGAACATCAAGCGCTAGCTTGGTACTGCATCCGTGTATACCAGACCTTGTAAACCTGGATGGAGGGACTATCCAAGTAGCCTTGCAACAATCTAGAGTATTCTGCTTGCTGATCACCGGAGCTCCCAATTTCCTTTTGGGAGCAATGAATCAGTTTGACACTTTTGGTACATTGCACCCCTTGACTTGCTTTTATGCAAGAATGCCGCAATGTATCTTGAGTGCAATGATGTGCCCAAGAACACAGTTGACGTGTTCATGAAATCTGATCCTGATCCAAGTGTTATAGCCTTCGTGCTAGACCAAAGCTGCCACTGTTTTTTACCCCATCAGCGGACTTTCCAGCTCTTTTAAATTTGAGTTCACTCTCGCTTTTGTTCTGCAGATTTGGTCACTCCAAGAGGTCGCTTGGTAACATTTGCTCGGTGAAGGTCATTGTCATCAGTGTGAGAAAAAGTATGTTCTACGGAGTACATTATATCAGCGTGGTAGGAACTGGGAAGCCAGACTCGGTTCATTGATGCTTGGAAAGGAGCTTATGATGTGACAAAAAAAGTTCTTTTATCACACACGTTTCCGGGGTAGACTTTGCGAACTTTTGTTATCGCGGGGAGATAGATATTCGTCATGCGTGGGCTTTGTTTCACCGCCACCTGCTGCATTTTTCACCCCTTTTTCTTTGTTCGGCAACAGGTTGCAATTACTTGCGCACGTGTTGTGAAAGCAAGCATCTCTGATGGTAGTATGGTGCTACTACATGAATGGCCAGTGGCCAGGTGTATCTGTTTTGATCATGGCCGCCTTATCCAGGCCAGGTTCTTAGCACGCATTTTGTCACATCAATTACAAGATTATCTCCTCCCTGTAAGGCACTGATAGAGTTATTTACTAACTTTAAATCATTGACTAGCGGTAATACTTAAAACGGAGCGACTAAAGCAGACATGCCCGTTAGCCCGAGCAACTTGGATGACTTATGAGAAGGACATCATGTGTGAAGTTACGAGGAGAATGCAACCAATGTGGCAACGGAAAAAGAATGCAACTACGGAGAACAATGTAGCCATGGATATGGAAAAGAGACGCATATTAGAGCATTCCCCCCAATGTAGTCATAGAGAGAGGTCAGGGACCAATGGAGTAGGCCAGTAGGGTACCAATGGACTCCAAGGACCAATGGAGTCCGGACGCAAATACGTCCCAAGCGGCGTCCTTAGTCTACTCGGTACGATCTAAAATTTGTCCCGTACCTTCCAAGCCAACCCCCATACTTGGGGGCCAGAAAAAAATACGTAATGTGGGGCCCTATGTCATAGAGAGAGGTCAGGGTCCAAATTCTTCCTCTCCTTTTGTGTTGTCGTTTAGATCGCCAAATCTCAAATTCCTCCCTCCATTTTCACATTACTCAACACTTGGATGACCCGCCCCCCTCCTGCGACCTCACAAGTTGTCGGCGTAGTGCTAGGAGCTGCCCGACAAAGGTGATGAAGATGACGCCGAAGAAGCTACCAAAAAAAGAGGTGTTAACGGAGCAGGTGAAGTCAACCTGGCCCACACAAACATGCAACAACAAAAGTGAGGTTGCAAGTGTGGACCTCTCCGTGACCAAATGCTCACTCATTTGAGCCAGCGGAACCAGGCATGCCACCCCCATGATTTTGATTTTCTTCATAATCATGCTACTAATCACACTTGTACTTAGTGATTTGTACTTGGTAATATGCCCCCTCTAAGCATTGTCGCTGGCCCCGTCCGTGGAACATATCTGCTCCTTCATCTAGAGGAGAGAAGCAAAGAGCCAAGTGTGATTTTTATGCATTTCCGATGATGTGGCCGGACATTTTAGTGTTTTGGAAATTACCACCGGATAAACGATGTAGCGGTGACACATGAAAAATGAAAAATCACATCCTACGTGACACCATGGCCGCTTTGGAGACGCAGCACGTTGCACCTGTGTGTCGTTGTTACCGGATCCTGCACGGCAGCACTCGTACCGATCGACCGCTGCGCCTCGCTCCGAATTTCTCCAAGACGAAGCAAGTAGCAACCTACTCCCTTCCGTGTCACGGCCGACGCAGCAGCTGTGACCTGTGATGAGTACTCTTCCTCCTCTCAACTCGTTCCCAACGAACCCGACAGAGACACAAGCCCCACCAGCGAGGCGGCTCCTCCCTCCCGCCCCAGCACCGCCGACGGGAGCCATGCGTCCGGCCGGCAGCAGCAGCCTCCCGGCTTCCCAGCCGGGCACGCCTGGCAAGCCACGCCGCCGCATGGATCTCACCCTCCCGATGCCGCGGCGCCCGGACGTCTCCTCCTCCCTCGCCGTCCCCCTCCCGCTCCCTCCCCCCTCCTCCTCCCTCGGCTCCGCCCAGGCCCATCCCCTCCCTGCCGCCTCCCAGGCCGCGCCCCCGCCCCCGCTCGCGGAGCTAGAGCGCGTGCGCCGCGTGGGCAGCGGCGCGGGCGGCACGGTCTGGATGGTGCGGCACCGGCCCACGTCCCGCCTCTACGCGCTCAAGGTGCTCTACGGGAACCACGACGATGCGGTGCGGCGCCAGATCGCGCGGGAGATCGCCATCCTCCGCACCGCCGAGCACCCGGCGGTCGTCCGCTGCCACGGCATGTACGAGCGCGGCGGGGAGCTCCAGATCCTGCTCGAGTACATGGACGGCGGCTCCCTCGACGGCCGCCGCATCGCCTCTGAGCCCTTCCTCGCCGACGTCGCCCGCCAGGTGCTCTCGGGCATCGCCTACCTCCACAGGCGCCACATCGTGCACCGCGACATCAAGCCCTCCAACCTCCTCATCGACTCCGCGCGCCGGGTCAAGATCGCCGACTTCGGGGTCGGCCGCATCCTCAACCAGACCATGGACCCCTGCAACTCCTCCGTCGGCACCATCGCATACATGAGCCCCGAGCGGATCAACACCGACATCAACGACGGCGCCTACGACGGCTACGCGGGCGACATCTGGAGCTTCGGCCTCAGCATCCTCGAGTTCTACTTCGGCAGGTTCCCATTCGGGGAGAACCTCGGCAGGCAAGGGGATTGGGCAGCGCTCATGTGCGCCATCTGCTACAACGATCCGCCGGAGCCGTCCGCACCCGCCTCGCCCGAGCTACGGGACTTCATCAGCTGCTGCCTGCAGAAGAACCCGACCAAGCGATTCTCTGCCGCGCAGCTGCTGCAGCACCCGTTCGTCGCCCGGCCACAGCCGCTGCCCCTCGCCGCCCCGCCGTCATGACGACGACCAATTAAGAATACTACGGATCTCGACCCGGTTCTGCATTTCCTCGGTTTGGCTGGTTGCAGGATCATTTCCCAGATCAAATCTACAGTTGAGGTGACCATTTTGGGTACGTCATCGTCGTCATCCATTCTTCTTCGGCTCCGGTTAGGAAGGTTCTTTTTCCTCTCCTGTTTTCGTGATGTTCATTGCTTCCAATTATGTCCTTTGTAATAGGAAAAGCTGTGTGCACAAAAAGAGATGCTGTACAAGGTTCTTCAAATATACACACGAACACGATAGCCAATCCGCTACAGTTGCAGAGAAATTCCGTTAGAATTTCCTTTTGTACACCTAGCAGAGTTACACTACTGTACTACCACATGATATGGCCCCATATACCAAAGGACATCTCTTATTTGTTTAGTGGCAAGTTGCACTAGCTTGATTTGCTTATTGGATTCTATGCTGATTGGATAAGAGAGGAATCTCGAAATAAGAATCGAACCAACTTTGTTTGTTTCTTTCAGTGTTGAAGTAACAAGGACAAGTTGCTTCTGAACCTCCTCTGCCTTTTCTGTTGCCTTTTCTGTTTTTTTCCTGCCCAGATAAAGAAGAATTTTGCACTGGCCCGGATAAAGTGGAGCTTTAGACCAACTGTATATGGTTCCATTTAGCAACAATCACTTTAGCCTCGCTATAGCCAACTAATTAAAACATTGACGTGTACATGATGCTTCTGGTTCATGTTAATTTTTGTTTCATTTGGTGAAATGGATGTGGAGAAGGTTTAGTTTTTGTTTGGAGTCGGTGATCTGTGTAATTAACCTTTATGATTAGTGTAAACAGACTATAAACCTTCAGATTAGTTTAATCAGAGTGTGGATAAACCATAACAGTTAGTTTTATCAGAGTAAGGACAAACCTCACATCATAGTCTTCAGCTAGCAAATGCAAGGGGAAAAGTGGGTTGGTCTTCTCTTAGTCGACTGAGACATGGTTGCATTTTTCTGCATTGAACCGAAGCTTAGAAGAAATTTCAGTAAACTGAGATTTAGCAAAGCCAGAAAAGGTATACTCGGTGAAAAGAGAAGCCCACACTCGTTGATTTTGAGGGGAATCTCGAATTAAGCTACCCTTCGAGTCTTTAATACGCTTCAAATCTTTATGGGACAAGAATCAGGTCCCTGGTTCCTTTTTATTTTTGTTTCGAAATGGTCGGGTGGGCTTCGAGGCTGACTATACGCGAAAAAAGCTAAACCTTGATCCAATTCTGAATTGTCAAAGCAAGAGTTTTATGTGTTCAACTTCTATTAGTTCTTTTATTCTTTAATGCAATAGCTATAGTTTCATATAAGAATCCATTTCTCAAACTAATGGAAACCATTCTCTTATTGGAAATGGTTCGAAAATCCCTATTCCTCACCTTTTAGGTATCATGAAAAGTGATACTTTATAGATTGTACATTTCTGTCAAATTTGGATCCGTTTTTGAGTCCATGATATAACCGTCCATGATATAACCAAATTGGCTGGAGAATCAAACCAACTTTTTTTGTTTTTGTTTTTACAATGTTTCTAAACCTCATCTGCCTTTACTGAGCATCTACAGCAGCTCATCTAAATTTGATCATCCATATCTCCATATAGAACATTTATCTAAAAAGATTTCCTTTTAGATGTTCTCAGTTCTCCAGTAGAACATCTGTATTTACCACATATATATTCTCTCTCACATATTTTAGTATTATCTTATAACTATCATTCGACACTTCTCTTTCCACATATTCAAATCCGGCCAATGAGAGTGAGCCGTTTTGTTTGGATGATCCTCCAAGCATCCTCCACATGTGAATGATGCATACAAGGTTTTGGGGATCATCTATTGATAGACGACGCTATAGATGAGCTGCTGGAGATGCTCTAGTTCTGATTTGCCTTTTATTTGCTCGGGCAAAGATGGTTTTGGCAATTGAACGTACATGATTGGTCATTTGATGTTTATTTTTGTTCCCACTTGGTGCAAACTTGTATCAGGAATGGTTTTTTATTTTGGAGTCGGCAATCTTGGCAAATAAATAAACAGACTCCTATGGATAAATGTTATTATTACTTTGGTTAGAGTCAGGATGAGCCTTATCAATTAGTGTAGACAGAGTACGGATAAACCTCTGTGATTAGTATAAAAACACCGCACAATCTTCAGCTCGGAAATGCAACAACAAAAGTATATGTAGCGAAATAGAAACTCACTCTTGGATTTTACAATACTGCTAGCAGTAGTAGTTCAGCCGCACACTTATTCTACCGATCTAGGAGCTTGAGCAGGACGGGGAGCCCGCACTTGGGCTGCAGCGTCAGGAAATCAGCCGGCGCGTGCACGTACTCCGGCGCCACCTCGAACTCAAACCGCCGGAGAATGAGGACGAGCGTTGCCTTTGCCTCCAGCATCGCGAAATCCTGGCCGAGGCATGAGCGCGGGCCGACGGAGAAGGCCAGCATCGCCCTCGGGTGCTTGGCCGCCCTGCCCACGCCGTCCCGGAACCGGTCTGGGTTGAACTCGCCGGCGTCCTCGCCCCACACCTCCCCATCACGGTGCATCATCGCGATCGGTATCATTGTCATGGTGCCCTTGGGGATCTTCACGCCGCCAAGCTCCGTGTCTGCCGCCGCCGTCCTCGCTATCATGATCACCGCGCCGTACAGCCTCAGTGTCTCGTACAGCACCATCGTCGCCTGCCATCACCGGTTACAGTTCACAAGTGAAGTGAGTCTGAATCGTGGTCATGGAGCACTGCAAGAATTGGAAGGATAGGTAGGTGCTTACGAGCTTGAGCTTGTTGAGGGCGTCACCGTGCATGGGCGCGGCCATGCCACCGCACTCCCGGAGAACTTCCTCCCTGAGCTTCTGCTGCCACTCGGGGTGGGTGCCAAGGAGGAATATAGCCCAGGTGAGGAGGTGCGAGGTGGTGTCGTGCCCGGCGAAGAAGAAAGTCTTGCACTCGTCGATGATTTCATCCATGCTCATGGCCGCCCTCTGTCCGCCGGTGCCGGCCGACGCGTTAGCCTCGAGCATCAGGCCCAGAAGGTCGTTGCCGTAGCCCCTGGCGTCCTTTGCAGCGGCCTGCCGTTCGCGGATGATCCCCATGAGCGTGTCGTGCACCTTCTTGTTCAGCTGCCACCGCCGCACGTTGGTCTTGGTGGGGAGGTACTGGAGGCCCGGGACGTTGACGTTGTTGATGGTGGCGAAGGCGATGTACTGGAGCTCCCGCTGCGCCACGAACACCTCCTTTCCCTCCCTGTAGCTGCTCCCGAACGCCGTGTGCGAGATCACGTCGGCGGTCAGCTCGCCGAACTGCTGGCCGACATCCTCCACCCGCGCCACGCCACCGCTCCCTGCCGCCTTCGCGCGAGCCTCCCAGGCTCCGACAACCTCCCCCGCGCACAGCGCCATCGTCTTGGCCATCATCTTGAGCTTGTCCATGGCGAAGGCGGGGTGCACGACGCGGCGGTGGCGCACCCAGTGGTCACCGTCGGCGAAGATTAGGCCGTCGCCCAGCAGGGCCAGGATGTTGGGCCCCGGGTCCGGCTTGTTGTACAGCCCGCTCTTGTTGGACAGGATCTGCTTCACCATGTCGTAGTCGCCGACGCAGAGCGCCGGCGTGTACCCGGTCCACGAGAGGAACACCTTGCCGTACGACGCCGTCCACGCCTGGTACTGCGGCTGCACACGCCGGATGATGTCGTGGGAGCGGATATCCAGCACGTCGTCGGCCGTCGCCACACGCATCGCCTTAGACTCCTCGTTGTTGCCGACGAAGAAACGGTAGGCCGGCCCGCGGATGCCCTGCCGGCGGAACGCCTTCCCGATGGCGTAGGGCCGCCACACCAGGTGGTGTATCGCCGCCGTCCACAGCCAAGTGAACAGCACCACGGCGAGAGAGACCAGGACCAGCACTGCAGCAGACGCCATGGCCACCACGACGATGGCCGGCCGGTTTGCAGCTCTTTGGTACTAATCGGAACTGCAATTAAAGACGCCTGGTTTGCTGCATATATATATATATATATGTATGTACGATGTTGATCAACCGGAACGGGTTGCTTTGGTGGCTAGCATTTGTAGGTTTCTGGAGCAGCCGGCGATCTCTCGGAGGCACCGAACATATGGTTGTCGCCGAGGAATGCGACTGGCCGGTTCCTATGTGCAAAGGTCATAAGGTCACATGTTTGTCCGTTTACTAGGGGAACCTGCTCATAATGCTGTTTTTGCTGACGAACTAGGGTCTAGGGTCGGGTACTAGGGTTTTGGCAGGAGTTTCATGAGAATGAGATCATTGCTCATGTCAGAATTTGGTTATGCTTCTCTAAAAAAAAGGCCCGGAATAAACACCGTAGCAGCGAGCCCTATGGCGACGCGAGCGCGTAGCCCGAAGGGATGCGGGACGGCGATGCTGGTGGGACGGCCCGGTCTAGTTTTTTTTTCTTCGTTTTTTTCTTCATTTCTTTTTTTTGTTTTCTCTGTTCTTTTTTTTCTTCTTAGTTCTATTTTACGATCTTTTTCTGTTTTATTTTACAAATTATTAAAATTGGAAACATTTCAGAAATGGTTTAGATTTTTAAATTTGTTCATTAAAAAATGGTTGGGTTGGTGCTTTGCAGTGTGCAACAATATTTTTATTTTTGGTAGACTGGGGCAGCAATGAAGTATGACTTTGTTGTGGTGGTACGGAGTTTTGACCTCTCGGGTGAAAAGCCTTAGAGCATCCCTATCAGAGTCCTTAAAAGGGCCAACCCTTAAAAATAATTGTTTTTTTACGGTTTCTGGAGGCAATTTGCGGACTAGCAGATCCCTTAAACCCTTAAACCCGTAAAAAAAATTAAGGGTCGACCCCGGTTTCCTCCTCCCAACCTGTACAGGTGAGGGTTGGAGGGGAAAAAAGGCCCCAACCCCTACTCGCCCGTCGCACGCGCGCGGGCTGAAAATTCAGCCGCCTCGCCCGACCCCGCCCCGCCATTGCCGCCTCCGGCCGCATCGCCGCCACGCCCCCGCCGGCTCCGATCGTCCCCCGCGCCGCACGCAGCCGCGCCCCCGACTCGCGGGCTCCTCCCGTGCCGACGCCCCGCCCCGCGATTCGCCGCCCCCCGATTCGCCGCCGCCGGGCCGTGGGCGAGCTCACCTAAGCACGCGGCGGCCGGATCCAGCGATTTGGCCGCCTCCGCCGCCCACGCCTGGCCCGACCCCGCCTCCGCCGCCACGCCCCGACGCGATTGGCTCGGCCCCCGGCCTCGAGCTCGCGCGCCCGACCTCGCCTCGGCCTGATCCTGCCGCCGCCGCCCGCGAGTTGCTGTTGGAGCTCGGTTCCGTCGCCGCCCGACGCCGACGCCGACACGCACAGGTATGATTTTTTTCTTGTTTGCTTGTTTTAATTTGTAGGTACTCAAATATTGACAATATTTTGTATGTTGTAGATGGACACCGATGATTCCATCACCGATGGCTCGGTTGGTCGTCGTCCGGCGATTCGGAAATCGATGATTTGCTTCAAGACGACGATGAGGAGATGATGGTCGTCGTCCTCGCCGTGCAAAAGCTAGAGGACCGAGCGAAGCTGCTCGATCAGAGAAGGGGGTCTCAGATGGGTCGCATTTGCATCCACAGGAACCGCGGTCTCGGGCACGAACAACTTATGCAAGACTACTCCGCGGAGGTACCGACATACCCACCTCGCCTCTTCCGGAGAAGGTACCGAATGCGCCGTAGTTTGTTTGTGAAAATTGTCACGGATTGTGAGGCCAACTCCGAGTATTTCAAGCGGCGTAGAAACGCCGCCGGCACCATGGGGTTTAGTGCATACCAAAAGATATTGGCTGCAATGCGGGTGATCGCATATGGCGTGCCCGCGGACTATACGGACGATTATCTTCGCATTGGCCAAGATACAACCACGGAGTCCGTCCGTAGGTTTGCCAAAATGATCATCCGTTTGTATGGTGATTGGTATCTCCGAGCACCGAATGAGCAAGATACCAAGAGGTTGATGGAGATGAATGAAAAAAGGGGATGGCCGGGCATGCTTGGTAGTCTTGATTGCATGCATTGGACATGGAAAAATTGTCCAAAAGCATGGCATGGTATGTATTGTGGTAAAAGCCATGATCCTACCATTGTTCTTGAGGCCGTAGCATCGGAGGACTTGTGGATTTGGCATGCATTTTTCGGTTTACCAGGAACACTCAATGACATCAATGTGCTAGCAAGATCCCCTTTATTTTCTAGAACAGTTTCTGGAGATGCTCCACCTTGCAACTTCAAAGTCATGGACAATGAGTACTCTATGGGATACTATCTCACTGATGGCATTTATCCTGAGTGGGCAACTCTAGTGAAGTCCATTAAGGAGAAAAATGGAGTGCCCTTAACCAGAAAATATGCTAATTTTACCAAGGCACGAGAGTCAGCCCGCAAGGACATTGAGAGAGCTTTCGATGTTTTGCAAGCAAGGTTTGCCATAGTTCGGGGTCCAGCTCGTTTTTGGGACAAAAAAATCCTTGTGAACATTATGAAATGTTGTGTGATTCTACACAACATGATCCTTGAGGATGAGAGGGGTTTGAATTTGCCTTGTTTCTATGACAATGTTGGAACCTGAGTGCAACCAGAAAGAAACCCAAATCGCCTACAAGCTTTTCTACAAACACATCGAGAGATTGAGAGTTCCAACACTCATTGCCAGCTACAGAAGGATCTTATCGAGCACCATTGGCAGCTAGATGGGCGTCGCCATTGATCTACCATTGTGTTCATTTTCCATGTTCTATTTGATTCGAACAATTGTTGTAATTTCGAATAACCATTGTTGTAATAAGTTGAATGATTATTATGTGTTTGAAACTACTATTTGGTGTTGTAATAATAACTAGAATGATTATTGTTTAGTTCAAACTATTATTGTTCTATGAAAATTGAGAGGAAACATATATGGCAGTTTTAAGGGTTAGGGTTGCGGCGTCTAGCAGTGCGTTCAAACCCAACCCTTAAAATGGAATATTCTGTTAGATCTGAACTTCGTTGGTCATACCTCACAATAGCGGTACCTCACAATAGCGGACTGCTATATGTTACGCTATTGTAGTTTGCTTTGACTTCCACCAAGGTGAAAACCTATTATTTGATTTTATGGCTAGAATCTTCTTTGATGCATGGGTGTTGCGAATACTGGTGGTTGTTCCCTACTGCTATGAGTTCTTGGTCGCTTTGGCGAGGCCTCCTATACTATGTTGATTGTGTGTAAATTATTTTTGAGTGGTCATCTTCTGTATTTTTATCTCTTGACGTTATTTTGTTCCAAATGTAGGCCGCCATATTTCATTTGCCGGAAAATAAATTAAAAGGACGGGGCAGCTCGAGAGCTAGGACATATATGGATCCACTGACGTTTGTCAGGGGTGACGTGGGGTCACTGACTGTGGGCCCTGGGCCCACACGTCAGTGCCTACCAGGCATGTCAGGGGAGCCTAGAATAACGGCTTGGAAAAATATGCAAGTGCTGGTGTGTTATATTTTATTCATAATATATTAGTAGAAGTAAACTAAGGAGACACGTAAAGTGCATATGCATAGAGCGCATACTAAAGAAGGTGGTTTGATCCCAATAGTTGCTGCTCCACTCTACAAAAGTCCACTATCGTAATTCTTGGTTGGGCTGATTAGCTGTTTTGGTTGCAAATATAGTTATTTCGATATCATTGGTAGTGGTCAAGTTAAGATATCCCAACAGTTTTTTTTGCTAAGGAGTACATTGCAACACATATCAGAAAGATTCAAGCTTCCATGGCGCACTCTGATTTGAAATTAATTTTGTTAGGTGTTTCAGATGGGATCCCCATTGGTCGTCGACGCGTCACTCGCCATCCTGGAGCTAGCCGAGGAGGTCAAGCTTGCGCACATCAAGAGCAAGTTGTGCCTCATGCTTCTGATCCACCTCGTATCAAGCCATCACATCACAATGACAGCATCAAGTTTCGTTAAGGAACCAGGTTGAACTGAGAGATGGGACCCGGACGAAGAGTAGCTCCGGCGATTCCGGAGGCCCCCGGGTGCGACTCCTCGTCGCCCCTCCCCGCCGCCGGCGTCCATGGATGCCACCTCGCTCGGCTCGCTGCCGTCCTCCGCCCTCTCCTCCTCGCCCACCTCCCCCCCCCCCCCCCCCCCCGCCTTGGGCCTTCTCTGCCGCTGCGGTCTCTCACACCCCACCTCCCATCCCGCTTGCAGATGTTGTTGTGGCCGGAGGATCTGGAGCGGCACCGGAGCTCGCGGCGCCGGCCCCTACTGCTGCTGACCCTCGCGCCTCCGTCAAGGTGATGGACGCGACTGCCCGAGCTCGTGGTCGCCACCGGGCAAAAGGGCCACCTCGGCCGCCAAAACCAGGTTCGACGTTCCTCTCCTCCACCCTCTCCTAGTTTCACACCCTAGTGGCAGCTCCTCCCATCCCGCCCCCAAACTTCTACCCTGCTAGATTTTGGATTACCCCAGCCGCCATTGTTCCCACCTTCAACCGTTCTTCGGTGACGAATGCGCTAAACTTCGTCTTCACTGCTTTCCTAACTCGTTCGTTGTCTCTCGCCATGGCTTCGCCATCTTCTCTGCTTGCGCTGTCTCGCGCTCGGTTGCGGACCTCATCCTTGCCTCCTCGTCTGTCCGCGTTGGCTCGAGGGAGCTCTTCCTCCACCGGTCGCCAGACCTCGCCGCTGCGGCGGCCGATCGTCTCCTGTCCGGCGGAATCACGCATGGCCCTGCGGTGGCGACCACAGTCCACTCCGCGACCTCGTCGCCCGCTGCTGCCCGCGTGGAACCTGCTGATGGGCCCGCCGCTGTTCCCGTGGTCAACACGCTGGCCGGAAGCCCGCGCGGCACCACGTCCCCCTGTCCGCCACGCGTAGAGATCCCCTGTGGGCCCCTCCAGGACGGGCCCATCGCCGAGTTGCCGTTGGACGGCACACCTCTGATGTCTACGCACGTTTCTATTCTCGTAGACAGTGTTGGGTCTCCAAGAGCAGAGGTTTGTAGAATAACAGCAAGTTTCCTTAAGTGAATATGCCTCTCAATCAACCCTGCAATTAACGTACAAGAAGCCTCTTGTGTCCCAACACACCCAATACACCTTGTCAATACCACGTCCCTCTCCTATCCACCATCTCCACATCCATCCCTCGGTCTGGGGTCTTCCGTTATGAAAGAGGATGGAGTGTGCATGAGGCTTTCTGTACCTCGATCACTCGTGCTTGGGGCTCGACTTTCCGCCCTGACGCTACCGCCTGTGGTGCTGCCGCATTAAATGCAAGTTCTGGACCAAACGATCTTGCCCCGCCCTCTGCCGCGAGCAGGATGCTCGAATCCTTATCAACATCCTCGACCTTCTGGAGGAAACCCGCCCTCTCTCCTCTGGAAAACCTCCTTCGCTCCCTCACTATGGACGTTCTGCACTCCTCCACTAGGGAACGTGCCATCTACTGGTAGTCGAGGGCCAAGATTCGCTACGCTCTTGACGGGGACGAGAACACCAAGTTTTTTGATGCCTCCGCCACTTGCCGTAAAAGACGCAACTCTATCCCAATCCTCGATTACAACGGCGCCTCTCTTACCTCTCACTCTGACAAGGCTGCTGCCTTAAAATCTTTCTACTCCAACCTCCTCGGCTCCTCCCCTTGTGCCTGGAACTTCGAATTAGGTTCCCTCTACCCCCACCGTAGCCCTCTCCCGCCCGACCTCTCTGCCCCCTTCTCCGACGAGGAGATCAAGCTTGCCTTCCTCGATATGAACCAAAACTCTAGCCCTGGGCCTGACGGCTTCGGCCCGAGTTTCTACTCGTCTTTCTGGCAGGTGGTCCACCCCGACATCTCTCAAATGTTTCGTGACTTCCATGACAGCACTATTGACCTGTCCCGCATCAATCGTGCTTTCCTGGCGCTCATCCCTAAGTTTACGGCTGCTGTTAACCCCTCGGACTTTCGCCCTATCTCCCTCCAAAATTGTATCATGAAGAGCATCACGAAGGCGCTTACCTCTCATCTCCAGAAAGCCATTCATTTTCTGGTTGACGGTGACCAAACGGGGTTCCTCTCGGGGAGCCGTATCTCCGAAAACATCATCTACGTCGCTGATCTTGTTCGCTGTTGCCACATTCGGAAATGCCCCTCCCTCGTCTTTAAGATTGACTTCAGAAAAGCTTTCGACTCCGTGAACTGGGACAGCCTTCTTGCCATCCTCCGGGTGCGGGGGTTCGACGATCGGTGGTGTGCTTGGATGCATACGATTCTGCACTCCAGCCTGGCCTCCGTCCTCCTCAACGGCGTCCCGAGAGATTGGATCAAGTGCCGTAAGGGCCTCCGTCAAGGTGATGCTCTTTCACCCTACCTCTTCATCATCGTCGCCGATGTCCTCCAGCGTCTTGTCCGGCAGGCTTTCACCCACGGGCTCCTGTCTCACCCTGTGGACCGCAGCCTTCCCCCCGCCATCCTTCAATACGCCGACGACACCCTTATCATCTGCTATGCCTCTACCGATTCTGCCTCCCACCTCAAACGCATCCTAGACGATTTCGCCCTTGCCTCTGGCCTCGCCATCAACTTCCACAAAAGTTGTTTCATCCCCATGCACGTCGACCCTGACATTGCCCTCTCTATCGCTAACACCCTCCAGTGCCCCATCTCTGGCTTCCCCCAACCCTACCTCGGCCTCCCTCTCTCCCCCCTTAAACTCCCTAACTCCGCCTACACACCCCTCATCTCTTCTTTCGACCACCGCCTTTCGGGTTGGCGCGCTATGCTCCTCTCCTCCGGGGGACGTAGAGTTCTCTGTAACGCTGTCCTTAATAACCTTTCTACCTACTTTATGTGCTCCTTTATGCTACCACAGGGAGTGATCGAGAGCCTGGATAAGAGGCGTCGTGTTTTTTTTTGGACCGGTAAAGACTCTTGCTCAGGTGCTCTCTGTCTAATTGCCTGGGATAAGGCGTGTTTGTCTGTGCAGGAAGGTGGTTTCGGGCTCCGCGATCTCCACCGCCAAAACCAAGTCCTCCTCCTCAACTTCATCCACAAGCTCCACCAAAGAGAGCCGCTGCCGTGGAAGTCCTGGTTCCACCGCCACTCTGCTGCTGACCTTGGGGACTCTCCCTCGACTCCCTCTTTCATTGACCGCATTGTTACTTCTGGCCTCTCCCTCTACAGATCGCTCACTCAGTCCACGGTGGGGGACAGCCGCTGCACTTCCTTTTGGATGGACACCTGGCTCAACGGTGTCCCCCTCCGCTTCCAGTTCCCTGCTCTTTTTTCCCATGTCACCAGGTGCAACGCTTCGGTCGCGGCTGTCCTCCAGGAGGGCCTCCACCTCCACCCGCGTCTGTCCATTGTCGCTGCCCGGGAGCGCGAGCTCCTGCTCACCAAGATCGGCGCCGTTTCCCTCTCCGATGCCGAAGACACCCGCACCCTCCTATGGGGTGCCGACCGCACCTTCAGCTCCAAAGTAGCTTACAGGATGATCTCCCTCCGGGGTCGCCTGGATGCCTCCGCCATCTCCTCCAGGAGCATTCAGCTCCCCACAAAAATCAAGATTTTTTACCTACCTCGTTGATGTTGATCGTCTCAGTACTCGCGCGAACCTCTTCTCCAAGAGCTGTGCGCCCTCCGCCCTTTGTGCTCGCTGCGGCCTCACCGATACGAGCCGCCACCTCTTCTTCGACTGCTCCACCGCGGCCGCGGTGTGGTCTATGCTCGCTGCGCCCTGCACCTCCTTCGCCTCTTGCTGGACGTCGGGTATCACCGCCCTCCTCTGGCAGATTTGGAAAGCCAGGAACGACCTGGTCTTCAACTCTCGTTGCTGCTCGCCCTCCGACATCCTGCGCCGCTCCGCCGATGACATCGCGACCTGGCGCTACCGTTTTGTCGTCCCGCTCCGCGAGGCTGTGGACAGGCTACGGTCCTTCTTTATTCAGTGTTGTAATGAAGCTTAAGTTTCACCTTTCCCCTGTTAACCCCGTGTAAACTTCTTTTATCTATGCTGTGACCAGCCGGGTCTCCTCGGGTAACATAATAAATGGTGGGGCTTCGCCCCCCCCCCCCCCGGTTCTCGAAAATAAAAGTTTCGTTAAGCAGATTCATCAAACTTGTTTACTCTAGGGTAGGGCGCTCCTCCCCCGCATACCAAACTATGTATTGTTTATAGTCTATTTTGTTATTAGAAACATTAAATCCCTCACCTCCAAAAATTTCAGTGTTATAGATTTATTTTTTTGTATGTATTCGGTAGTGTATATGATACTCCGTATATGTTACGGAGTACAAAGCTGCTCTTTATGTTTTGGAGCTGATCATGATTTTGTTCCATCCTTTTCATATACTGTGTTCAACCGTGTATGCTGCGTGGGTGATACTATTAGGTTATACGCAGAGTTCTCCCTAGTTTTAGCTGTTTCATAATCGATAAGTTGAACGCAATCTATATTGGTAGCCCATCTTTTTATTACAAACATCAGTTAGGTCATTCAAGTCCGCAACCCGAACATATTTGTGTGAAAAAAGCTCAAGGATTTATTCTTGGGAGATATAGGTAGTAATATGATATAGCTCTTCTCTATGCTGATGAGCTGATCATGTGTTCGTACGCATGTCTTGTGTATAGGCTGTGTTACATGGGTGCAACTAATTATTAGATTTTGTCTGTGTATGTTTCAAGAAGTTTAACATTTTTTTCCTTCAGGTGAAAAAAGGGCTGCCGCGTTTGGCGGTTGTGACCGAGTTTGTCTCATCGCATCAACTTTTTTTTGTTGAGAAACGCAGACACTCACATACACGCGCAGATACTCACCCCTATGAATGCACACACGCATATCCTACCCCTATGAGCACCTCCGAAACACTGAGCCGGCGGATCGAGTCTTGAGATTGACAAAGTCACCACGGGCGTCTCGCTGTCGACGGGAACGTCGCCTCCACTGAAAGAATATTCCGCCTAAATACTAGACACAGACGTCAAATCTGAGATTTAAACTCTGGTGGGCTGAGTGTATAACCACCCTACTAACCATCCAACCACATGTTGGTTTGCCTCATCGCATCAACTTGGTTGGCAGTGTGTTGTGTTTATAGGGTTTGTCTACATCTTGGGCATCTTGAGAATTTCTGAAGTCTTGTTTGATTTAGAAAAGTGGTCCAAAAAAAATGCAACTCATGTAACATTTTTTGTACATTTCTACAGAAAAGTGCAATCCATGCACATTTTTTTGGTGACCGAGACTTAACAAATTCTCACGCGTCCGAGGATTAGCATAACCTGTGTTGGGATGAGCGTGTGTCGGGCATAGCCACATATATGGTTCTGTATTAGCAATAGCTTATACATGGAGAATTTGCACAAATCCTTTTCTAATTAGTGTTAAAAATACTCAGCCCCAGTGACCCCCCACCCCTCATGCTAGGCAGCTACAGCTAAACCATTAGAATCAGAACGAAGCTAGCACACAAAAAAGTGATATCTCGTTGTATTTTCTGTTCGCTTCCCACACCGACCAGACCAGCTGCAGGTGCCAACAATTAGCGGCCAGTTCATCGTCTTGGAGGCATATGCATAGTTGATTCGCTGGGTCTTGAGCTGAATACGGACCTCATCGGGTATGAATCGATCATCACATCCTGCAAATGTAATATAATTTGCACCAGATCGATCGATTACTGTGGTGCTAGCTTGTCGAATTAAAGAGTTGTGCTGGCAAGGGAGAGGAGAGGAAGATGAAAGCTTACGGCGGCGCGTGATGCTGTGACATTGCTGTGGTACGCCGAGCTGTACATGCCTCCGCCTCCCCGGATGGCGCCGCCGCAGAACTCCATGTTGTCCTCGCCGAGGGCGCGCAGGCGGTTGAGCTCCGGGAGCACGGCGTTGCCGAGGTCGGGCCGGTCCTTGCGCCGGAGCTCGCAGCACCGGAGCGCCATCTCGGCGAGGCACTGCGCCTCCTCCACGGGCCAGTCGGTCACGGCAGGGTCGAGCAGGTCCGCGAGCGAGCCCCGCTCGAGCGCGCGGCCGACGTGGTGCGACAGCCCCATGGGCGGCTTGGCGGTGATGATCTGCAGCAGCATCACCCCCAGCGAGTAGACGTCCGACTTGGTGCCCAGCATCCCCGTCTGTTGGTACTCCGGGTCGATGTAGCAGAAGGTGCCCGCCGTCGACGTCATCCGGTACTGCGTCACGGTGTCGGCCACGGTCGGCGGCACGAGGCGCGCCAGCCCGACGTCGCTGATCTTGCTCACGTAGTTGCGGTCCAGCAGAATGTTCCCGGGCTTCAGGTCACGGTGCACCAGCGGCTCGGGCTTCTTCTGGTGGAGGAACAGGAGTCCCGTGGCGATCTCCGCGCAGATGCGGAATCGGTGCTGCCACGGGATGACCGGCCCGCCGGTCGCGCCGCCGCGACGGAAGAGGCAGTCGTCCAGGCTGCCGTTCGCCATGTACTCGTACACGAGGCAGCCATACTCCGGGCAGGCTCCGAGGAGGAGCACCATGTTCGGGTGCCGGATGCAGCTCAGCACCTCCACCTCCTGCTGGAACTGCGACCTCCCCTGCGCGGCGTCGGGCCGGAGCACCTTAATGGCGACCTGGGTGTGGTCGAGGTGGCCTCGGTACACGGGCCCGTAGCCTCCCTCGCCGATCTTTCGCGCGTCATTGAAGCTCTCAGTCGCGTGCTCGATCTCCTCGATGCTGTACCGGCGGTACCGTATCTCGCCGCCGCCGCCATTGCCGCGGTGCTTGCGCTCCTCAGCTTCCTTGAGCAGCTTCTTCTCCGCGCTGATCCGCTTCTGCACCTCGAGCTCGGCGATCCTCTGCGACGCCTCCGCTGCCTCAATGGCCGCCTTCGCCTTGGCCTTCTCCCGCTCGATCATCTGCATCGCCGACTCCTCCGTGATGTTGTGGTCCTGCCTCTTCTGCTCCTCCTCCGCCTTCCACCGCTGCAGCTCAGTGTTAGAGATTGTATCATATACGTATAGTATGGAGTAGTACTCCAACTATACGTATACAACCTTGTACGCCACGCAGGGGGCTTTTCCCTGTCATATATAACACGCAATCGATGCCCCTAAGGGGTACGCATCGTTCTCCCACAAACCTACGATCATCAACATGGTATCGAGAGCTCTCCTCTTCCCATCTAGCCGCCGCCTCCGGTGCTGAGATCTCCACCACCGCCGGCCCCTCTCCTTCTCTCAACAAAAACCTACAGGATCATCCCCTCTTAGACGATCATAGCAGGAGCTTCTGAATCCCTCACAAATTCTAGTCCAAACAAACCCAACGACCCCTCCCTTCCTCAACCCTGTCCGATCTGATCATGGCATCATCCATGCCTCCGCCGGGCACCACTCTTGGTGCGCCGCCAACGACCAAGCTGACTCGGGAGAACTTCCTGTTCTGGCAAACACAGGCCATGCCTGCTCTCCGTGGTGCCCGCGTCATTGGCATCCTTGAAGGTACAGAGGTGGCACCCCCTGAATTTTTGGATGCTGAAGATGAGAACCACAAAAAGATCTCCATCCCCAACCCTCAGTATGACGCCTGGGTCAGCAAGGAACAACAGGTTATGAGCTATCTCGTTAATTCCCTCTCCGATGAGATGCTCCCTCATGTTTTCAATCTGGTTCATGCCAAGGACGTATGGACTGTCCTCAAAAGCCTCTACACCACCCAATCCAAAACCAGGGTTTCTACTCTTCGTGGTGCTCTCACCAACACCAAAAAGCTTGATATGACTGCCAATCAATTTCTTTCCAAGATGAAAGGCTTTGCCTCCGAGCTTGCTGCCGCCGGAAAACCCGTTGATGATGATGAGCTCAGGGATTACATCCTCAATGGTCTTGATGGTACTTTCAATCCTCTTGTTGCCTCTATCAATGGCAATCCTTCCACTACACTTGATGATTTGTGCTCTCAGCTTTTATCCTATGAGTACCGTGAAAATATGCTTGTTGCCACGGGTCAAAACACGGGTACTTTTACATCATCTGTCAACGCTGCATCTCGCCATCCTCCTCACACCTATGGAGGCGGTCCATCCAAGCCACCTCTCCTTCCTTCCCCGCCTATTTACCACCCACAGCCTACACCCTACAATCCCACGCCTCCGACACCACCACCATATCAGCCACCACCATATCAGCCACCACAACCCTATGCCGCCCCACCACAACCACAACCTCACTATCCTCCACAATATGCTCCTACAGCCTACACCTATCCACCACAGCCCTACCAGCAGTACCGCCCCCCTCCTCCACCACCACAGCAGCGTGCGCGCCCGGAACAGGGCCGCCAGGACCGTCGTCCGAAGGGGGGGCGCGGCAGGAACAGAGGTCGCCCGGACCGTGTTGCCTCCCCATGGCAGCCCGGTGTGTACTGTCAGATCTGCAAGAAAGAGGGTCACCCCGCCACTGAATGTTGGTGGCGTTACGGCGACGATGATGATGATGACACCCCGCCTGAGCCAAAAGGCGCCTATGGTGTTGATACAAACTGGGTCATCGACACGGGGGCGACAAACCATGTTGCAGGCCAGCTGAACAAGCTCCAGGTCCATGACCCCTATCCAGGACATGATCAAATCCACAATGCTAGTGGACAAGGTATGGAAATTGCTAATATTGGTCATTCAGTTTTGCACACCCCTAATAATTCCCTTCAACTTCGTAACATATTGCATGTTCCTAGTTCCTCCATGAATTTGATTTCTGCTCATAAACTTACTCTAGACAATAATGCCTTCATTGAGATTCACCCATGTTTTTTCTTGATTAAGGACAAGGCCACGCAGCAAATAATCTTTAGAGGTCCATGCCATGGCGGTCTCTATCCTCTTGTTCCTGTGTCAACGGATTCCTCCAAACATGCTTTGGTCACCGTCAAGCCTTCCTCCTCTACATGGCATCGTCGTCTAGGACATCCTTCGTCCTTTATTGTTCAGCAAGTTCTTAGGAAAAATAATTTACCTTACACCCCAGAAATAAACTCTTATGTATGTGATCCATGCCAACAAGCTAAGAGTCATCAGCTTCCCTACCATATTTCCACTAGTGTTTCCACTGTTCCCTTGGAACAAGTGTTTTCTGATGTGTGGGGTCCTGCTCCCTTGTCTTTAGGCAAGCATGCATATTATGTAAGCTTCATCGATGATTTCAGTAAATTTACTTGGATTTATCTCCTCAAAAAGCGTTCTGATGTGTATCAAGTGTTTCTTAATTTTCAACAATTTGTTGAACGCAAGTTTGATAGGAAGATCATAACCATGCAAACTGACTGGGGAGGTGAATATGAAAAGTTAAATGGTTTCTTCCAAAAGGTGGGCATTACTCATCATGTTTCATGCCCTCATGCTCATCAACAAAATGGCTCTGCTGAACGCAAACACCGTCACATTGTTGAAGTTGGTCTTGCTTTACTTGCCAACGCCTCTATGCCTCTAAAATATTGGGATGATGCTTTTCTCACCGCCACTTTTCTCATCAATATCATTCCATCAAAAGTCCTTAATTTTGAGACCCCTACAGAAAAACTTCTCCACACGAAACCAAACTATGATTCTCTTCGAGTTTTTGGGTGTGCTTGTTGGCCGAATTTACGTCCCTACAATAAACACAAACTTTCTTTCCGTTCTAAACGATGTGTGTTCCTTGGTTATAGTCCCCTTCATAAAGGAGTAAAATGCCTTGACATCAGTACTGGTCGTGTCTATATTTCCCGCGATGTTGTATTTGACGAAAACATTTTTCCCTTTGCTACTCTTCACCCAAACGCTGGTCGTCGTCTCCGTGAAGAAATCCTCTTATTTCCTCAAGAAACATCATCTACACAAACACAAGATAGGGGTGTGCACACTAATGATCATTATTTGCAAATTGTACCTGTTGTTGACGCTGTACAGGTACCCGTGGAGGAAACGCATCAAAATTCTGCAGAAAATGATGCAAACAGCACACAAAATAGCAGCTCTGAAGAACATGCTACAGGCCAAGAAAACACGGAATCTGATGCTAGTCCTGGGGCTGAATCAGTCTCGGATCAGTCGCCATCCGTGTCTGACGCGTCTGCAGCTCCTTCCCCGGTGCGCTCGGGGCCGCACCAGTCTGACGACGCCACGTCGCCCTCCTCTGTGTCTCGTCCGGAGACTGCTTCCGCGTCCCCTCGCGAGCGCCAAGAGGCGCCTGACGCGTCACCTGCATGCCAAGATTCCTCAACATCCTCCGACACGGGACATGCAGACCACCTCGGGATGGACCAGTACAATGATCAGGAGCAGATGACCCCGTCCACTGATCAGGGCAGCTCGGCTGCTCCCGATTCTCTTGTGCATGCACATGCACATCCACCAGGATCTTCTGTGCCGGCCGCTACTGCAGCCCCTTCTGCTGTTGAACCGCGCACTCGTCTCCAAAAAGGTATCACAAATCCTTTAATTCGCAAAGATGGTACAATTCGTTGGTGCTTGCTAACTGCTACAGGAGAACCAGCAAGTTTACATGAGGCTATGACTGATCAGAATTGGAAACATGCAATGCAAGACGAGTATGATGCTCTCATGTCCAATAAAACATGGCACCTTGTTCCCCCCAGCTCCAACAAAAATGTTATTGATTGCAAGTGGGTGTATCGTATAAAGAAAAATGCTGATGGAACAATTGACAGGTATAAAGCACGTCTTGTCGCCAAAGGATTTAAGCAAAGGTATGGCATTGATTATGAGGATACTTTCAGTCCTGTTGTTAAGATTGCTACTGTCAGGATTGTTTTATCTATATCTGTGTCAAAGGGTTGGAGTCTAAGGCAGCTAGATGTCAAGAATGCGTTCTTACATGGTGTTCTGGAAGAGGAGGTGTACATGAAACAACCACCTGGTTTTGAGTCTTCCGCTACTCCTAATTATCTTTGCAAACTTGATAAAGCTCTTTATGGACTGAAACAGGCACCTCGGGCTTGGCACTCTCGTCTTAGTGCTAAGCTTCACACCCTTGGCTTTACACCGTCAAAGGCTGACACGTCTCTTTTTCTGTTTGACCGGGAAGGCATCCAGATATTTTTGCTCATATATGTTGATGATATTATTGTTACCAGTTCCTCTGATGCGGCAATCACAGCTCTTCTTAAAAGTTTAAGTCATGAGTTTGCTCTTAAGGATCTTGGCGATCTTCATTATTTTCTTGGTCTTGAAGTTCACAAACGTCAAGATGGCTTACTTCTGACTCAAGAAAAATATGCCTCTGATATCTTGAAACGAGTTAATATGCAAGATGTTACCTCCTGCCCTACACCCCTGTCTACTAGTGATACATTATCTTTGCATGATGGAACTCCTCTTGGCCCCGAGGACAGTACCCACTATAGAAGCACTGTTGGTGCCCTTCAGTATTTGACGCTAACACGACCAGACTTGTGTTTTTCTGTCAGCAAGGTATGTCAGTTTCTTCATGCGCCCACTACTACTCACTGGACAGCAGTCAAACGCATATTGAGGTATATTCAGGGTACACGCACTATTGGACTCACTTTTCGTAAGTCCTCCTCGACACTTCTCAGTGCTTTTTCAGATGCAGACTGGGCAGGTGATTTAGATGACAGGCGTTCTACAGGAGGTTTTGCTATTTTCTTTGGTCCTAATCTTATATCATGGAGTGCCAGGAAACAACCTACAGTGTCTCGTTCTAGCACCGAGGCTGAATATAAAGCCCTTGCTAATGCTACAGCTGAGTTAATATGGCTTGAGGCTCTGATTCGAGAATTGGGTGTCTCCCTTCTCGAGAAACCATGTTTATGGTGTGATAATCTTGGTGCTACTTTTCTCTCGGCTAATCCAGTTTTTCATGCTCGCACCAAGCATATTGAGATTGACTTTTATTTTGTCCGAGAACGAGTTGCTAGTAAACAACTTGAGGTCAGGTTCATCTCCAGTAAGGATCAGATAGCTGATGGTTTTACCAAGACATTATGTCCTAAGAAGTTAGATGAGTTTAAGCGTAATCTAAATCTTTGTAAGCTTTAGATTAAGGGGGAGTGTTAGAGATTGTATCATATACGTATAGTATGGAGTAGTACTCCAACTATACGTATACAACCTTGTACGCCACGCAGGGGGCTTTTCCCTGTCATATATAACACGCAATCGATGCCCCTAAGGGGTACGCATCGTTCTCCCACAAACCTACGATCATCAACACTCAGTGGCCTTCTGCTTGGCGTTCAGCGCCTCCTTGCAGGCGGTGCTGTACATGTCCATGGTCTGCTTCAGCTCCAGCCGCAGCCGCTTCATCTCGGACTCCACGTCGTCCATGCCGGAGGAGAATGAGGAGGTGCTGGTCTGCGAGAAGGACAGCAAGTCGTTGCCGCCACCGCCGGGGAAGGAGTCGCCCCACTTGCCCGGCGTCCGCATTTCGAAGCTGTGGTCGTAGCTGTCGATGGACGAACCATTGGACATCCGCGGAGCCGACTGCTGGTAATGGTCCACGCTCCGGCGGCCCCCGCCTCCGCCGTTGCTGCTGATGAAGGAGATGTCCGCCGAGTCCGTCACGCTACGACGCCCCGTGCTGACGAAGGAGATGTCCGCCGAGTCCGGCATGGACATGTGGCTCAGGTCGGCGTACGACTTCCTCGTCGGTTGCATGGACCCGCGCGCGAACGGCGACCGGATGTGGTTGTCCACCCTTGGCGTTTCCCCGTGGTCGCTGCCCCTCGACGACGTCGACCACTTCTGGTTCGCCGGCACCGGCAACGCCGGCTCGGGCGGCTTCGCGGCCGCCGCGTTACTGAGGTTCTGGATCTGCGACCGGAGCGGGGACACGCGCGGCGCCTGGCGGATAGAGTTGCGCTGCGACGAGACCTTGTTGCCCTTGTTGATCACGTACACGGTGCAGAAGTCCGGCGCGCCCTTGCAGATGGTGGTCGGGATGTCGGCCTTGAACCGGACGAAGCCGCCGCGCGTGCAGGCGCCGACGACGAGCTTCTCGATGGCGCCGTGGGCGGAGAACTCGATGATGGACTTGGCGACGTCGCTGTCGTCCAGCACCACGTCCTTGCACTGGATGTCCTTGCGCGTGCAGAAGCATCGGAACGGGAGGAAGAGCTCCTTGAGGTGCGGGTCTGTGGGCTGCTTGAACCCGGCGGCGTCCTCCACGCCGCCGGAGACGCCCTTGGAGTTGACGTGCACGAGGACGATGGTCTGTCCCTTCCCCACGATCGTGTCGATGGCCCACTTGAGCGCGTTCTGACTGTTCTTGTCCTTGTCGATGCACACCGCCACCAGCGGATAACCCAGCTGCGTGTCCGCCGTCTCCTTCCCGCCGTCGTACCTCCCCATCGATCCTCCTCCTCCTGCTACCACGTCCGCTAGCTGATGATTGTGTAGCTTTCGTGGATACGGTTGTGCATTTCTATTTCGCCGTCGTCCTCATCACCGTCTAGAGACGGAGGAGGGTTGCCGGGAGCCCAGGCTCTTTAATTTTGGAGTTCTCTTGATTTTGTTTCCGTTCCTTGTCATCTCTATTATTAAGCACTGTCTTTTTTGGATTGAATTGACCCATGTGCTCTATGTTCCTGGCTGTTTAACCGGGTAGCCACTGAATCTTCAATACTCCAATTTTTTTAAAAGAGGGACGCCTCTCAGATTTCTATTATAGGCTTCGTTTGGACGTATATATTGAAGTGCAGAATTGAATTGCAAAACCGAAAAATGCAACTCTACAACTATGAGACATCCAAATGCTTTACGATCCATGCATAAATTATAAATGAATGTTCAAACATCAATGCACTATCCATAATTTGTAATTCATTTTTTAGATTCATGTACTAACAAGAACGGCTGTGTGCATCTTGATTATGCAGAGGCTGGGTGTAATGCTTGAACTTTTAACTCATAAAGCTCCCTTTATCTAAAAAAAATGTACTAACAAGAAATTTCCATATATGTATTAACAAAAAATTAAAAAACCACACATTAACATGTTTTTTTCCTTCTGTTTTATCAATATATCAATCAATAGGAATAATATCGTTCGTTGGATGCAAAATCGACAATCGTGGTAGGCGGAGAAGATGTTGTGGTATTGGAAATGGTCTTCAATATCAAAGTTGTTGTTGTTGGATGTGCATGGTTTTGCTTGCAACGGGTATTAAAAGATAGCATCCAATTGCAAATCATGTCTGGATTTACAGCCATGTAATTGTAATTTTTGTTCCATTTGATAGTATTTATAAGAGTGCATATTAGATGCATGATTCACTAGAGATTAATTCCTAATAAGTTTGCTGATATATCATGATTGACTGCAATATCTTCTGCTACAAGCACAAACTCTGCCACCTTCACATTACTTTGTTTCGATTTTTTTAGTAGAATTTTGTTTTATACATTGAATATAATATATGGATCGTAATGTTGTTCTTTTAATTAACATGGCCATGTAGAATAGGTAAGAATGAATGGAAGTGTATTTATGGCCGCTAGCATGTAATCTCTTTCATCCTTTCCAAATTGGTGTTCGTTTTATCCAATCATCTTGATTAATCTATTCTCATCATTGATATTGGAAATACTGGAATGTAGAAACTCACTGAGAATGGTGTGACTGCGCCATGGCGAGGCACACGTATGAATTGTTGATGTGAGTTGTTAGTGGCATGTTTTTCTTAATTATAGAAGGCCCCAGCCAACATGGTTGCTAACTTTTAACATTTGTGTCTTGTATAGGAGGAAAAATGATAGCTTATGTGTATTTTATGCAATACATAACTGAACATACATTATTGAGCTATTTGTGCATTGTTGGTCAGCTAGCAAGGCATTGCCTTTTTTAAACCCACTGTGGCCAAAGAATTCTTTCACAGGAAAATAGCCTGCTACAGATGCCATGTGGATGCCGTCCATTAAAGACCATCGGTATACATGCCAGACTTAGTTCACGTGAAGTAGGATTGCTAGTCGCCTGGGATAATCTGACAATAACAGATATAAAGAAGATGGCAAAAGCACATCATATATTGTATCATAAGGAGTATTGGTAATCACAATTGGATTTATCTTCATCACAAGGCTATAAGTAGCCGCATGCTTACATATATCGCCTTGGAAAGGGCATTGTACCAAAGAACATGTCGTGTCATGTGGAACAAAAGAAAAAAAAACTTAGCTCCTACATCCTACTCCCTCCGTTTTTTAATATAAGATGTTTTAGGTGTTCTACATAGTGTCTAGATGCATGTTAAAATGACTGAACATACACACTAAAATGTGTCTAGATACATTGGTATATATGTGAATGTGGACAAATGCTAAAACATCTTATATTTAAAAACGGAGGGAGTACATGTTACACGACCAATGAATTTGTTCATGACAAACATTATCTTGTTACGTCAATTATAGATAGAGGTCTAATTCGTTAGAAGAGAACATACCATATATGCTATCACTAGTAGGAAAAAACTTATAAGTAAGATGGCATTTTTTGGCGCACCATTTGGCCCTTGCGCCACAAAAAAGATTTAGTGGCGCATCAATAAACGTGCGCCACAGATATGTGTGACGCATTACATGCCCATGCGCCACTGAATACCTGCTTTTTGTGGCGCATCCTTGTCCATGCGGCACAGAAAGACTTTGGGCCCCACGACCTCATTTGATTTTCAAAATCCGGGGCCATTTCAGTGGCGCACCCTAGACCATGAGCCACAGAATGTGGCCTTTCTGTGGCGTAGGGCTGGTGCGCCACAGAATACCAAGGCACATGGGCTGGGTGCGCCACTGAATGTGGTCTTTCTGTGGCGCATGGGTTGGGGGCGCCACAAAAAATTAGGTGGGTGCGCCACAAAATGGGAATCCGGAACTATAAAGGCATTGAATGCGCTAAAATCTCAGATTCGTTTGCAAGCTTTCCCCTTCTCTCACACAGCTCGTTTTCCTCCTCCCTCTCGCCCAATTCTTCCCATTCTTTCTCCATTTCTTGTAGTTAAACCTATTTTGTTCCATAGATGATTGGTTAGTAGGTAGGGAGGCTCCGTATATACTCTCTCCTCCTCTTTTAGTCAACTAAATTCCGTCCAACACATCACACTCAATCACGGTCCCGGAGGAGCTCGAATCTACTAGGTGAGTATTGTTGGATGGACACATATGCATGTTTGTTTGTTGTGGTGTGCATGCTTGCGGTGTATGGGCCATCGGTGTATGGCCACCGATGTATGGCCATCGGTCATGTATGGCCGGATGTATGGCCATCGGTGTATGGACACATATGCATGTTTGTTTGTTGTTTTTGTTGTTGCTTGCGCCGGTGTGGTGCATGGATGTTTGATTCATTTTCATTTTGCCAAATTTTTGCACCACCCATATGTCCTACTTTTAGGAGAAGTCATGTCGAAATTTTCTATCGAACATGCATATGTGTGTGCATGTTGCGGTTCTTATTAACGTACTCTATGTATACCGCGTAGGCAACCATAGTCGTCGCGATAAGGTCCGGTAAAAAAAAATCGCAAACATTCTTGTGTTTTCATGCCTAGCTGAATCAAAAAAAAAGAACATGTTCATATGTAGTTAGTGAAAAGGGACATAAGTATAGAACACATAATCATATGAAATCTCTCCCCTCAACATCCTAGCTGTGAAACGGAAACAATATATCAATGTTTCTTTTAACCTAGACTACAACTGTTATCTCCACAATGGCCACAAAGAGGTGGTTCCCTGAAAGAACCTTAATATTAAGCTCATCAAGTTTCGTAGCATTGAACTCGTGGAAGATCCGAGAGAAAGCAAGACAATCAACAATATATAATTACAATTATGCATAGCTTGCGCCTCTCGGACACCTCAAAAGGCTGCCATATGACAGTATTGCAAAATAGTTAACTACTCCGACACATGGAAGATAGATTCACTCAACTGTAAATTCAGAATTTAAGCTTCCAATCCTAAATAAATTGAACAGTAAAACATATACTGTACATGGACTGCATATGATTTAATTGCAAGAATGCAAATAGCTAGATGGAGCAAAAATATTACTTACACCAATCTGAGCTAGGGTTGTCATCAAGCACGGATAAAACGGATATGCACAAAGATGATTTGGTCTATGGGTTAAACCAAACCGGAGAAGTTTGGGTTTGTGGATGATGAAGCCGGATCTGCACAAAGATGATGAAGCCGGCATGCTCACTCACCATGTCCCCAAGTGCGCCGCACACTGAGACATCAGAGCCGGCAGACCATCTGATCTTTTAGTTGCACTTTCGCATCATCACGCACGACACCAATCAATGATCACGAGTTCTCGTTCATCGTTGCGATCGATGGCATTACTGCAGCAGCAGCGGTGCTTACCATGTCAGCGTCGTGGAGGTGGCTGAGGACGTCGAGCAGCTGCTACTCCGGGAACCGCTCTGCCTGAACCGCGCGAGGATCTTTACATAACCGGACACGACTACACAGTGGTCAACCACTATTTTACCTAAAAAAGTGGCCAGTTCAGACAACCCAAATTAATTTGGAATAAGACAAAATAGACCTCGGCCAGGTCGTCCGCGCGTGTCACAACACACCGTGTTCCACGGTTTTCTTCCCCCAAAACCCATTCCATCTAGATTCGCATCTTCCTATCCTCCTTCCTCCCAGCCGCAAGTACAAGTAATATTCATAGAGGTTCAGGTTTCTTACCTGAAAACTACCAGTAGATTTGTTTCACAGAAACCTGAGATGTAACTACATGTACTACATCTAGGTGTATATGCCACATGTGATGAAAAACCTGAGATAATTACATTAGGATCTAGTGAAGAAAAGTAAATTTACATCAGAAAAAAAAGGATAGCAAAGTAATCTGCAGTGTGATATAGTAAGTACAAGAAAGGGTAGAAAAAGAGTAGATGTATGCTAGAACTCAAGAATTACATTAGAAATTCAGTTGCATGCTAAGAAGAAGGTACATCAAGTAGATGTATGCTAGAGTACATGCAAAGGTTATAGTCAGAGCTGAAGAATTACATCAGAATTTCAGTTTACATGCTAAGAAGAAGATACATCCCGGTTGTGAATCAAAATATGAAGTGACAAAATATTGAACACATTACATATGCATAATACATCTAGTAGATGTATCACCCAAAAAACTTTAAGACTCACATCCAGGATAATTCGCATTTCAAGCACTAGAGATTGCTTGGAATAACATGAAATTTGCATTCCAAGTACTAGAAGGTACATCCATCAAATAGGCAAGGTAAAACTCATAGAAGTTACGTTGTAAAAAGAAGCAACATCTAGAAGTTACACTTTCAACTATGGAATGAAGCATGGTTCACCGTTGAGGATAAAAGTCTTGATCGGTATGGTTCGTCTGTGCATGTAAAATGGAACTTCATGGCATTGGTCGCCTGAATGCATATTAAAAACAGTGAGAAGATTTAGTTAGAATATGTATACAACATGCAAATTTAAATTTCTTGTAAATTACATTTAGCACTTTCAGATTTACAAATACATGACAAAAGAACTAACTAGTTGCTACATTGCAGACAATGGACTTTGATTTAAACAGGATGGAATCGACCTGAACGAACCACCTGTAGATGAAGGGTTTCCACCTCCTAGCACTCATGATGAAGGTTTAGGATCTCCAAACGCTGAGCATGAAGTTACTTTTGAAGAGATGGAAGCAGAAGGAGCTGTGGCAATATTTCTAGCTGATACTAATGACACAACAGCTCCATTCTTCCTCCTCTTGTCTTCTAACATTTTCCTGAGATTCTTAAACTTTGGGTGTCCAGAGCTTGGTGGCTTAAGTCTCTTCTACATGAAATCAAATATAGTTTGACAAATGTCTCCTGATTGAAAATTTAAAACAAGAACTCCTCAAGCATACGAAAAAGGGAAATACAAATGGTGCATCCAAAATAAATGTTGCGCCCTCGAGAACAAAACGCAAAAAATCCGTATCAGTTTAGATTCAAGTTGGGCTAACAAAAAGTAACTTCTGCGGTACACGACTTTTTAACGCATGGCACTTAAGTACTGAAAAAAATTGCCCTAGTCAAATGCCAGGATACGTACGAAAACGACCATCCATGTGAAAGGGCGCCGGACTCCATTATCAGGATAACGGAGCTACAACAGTTTTGGGTTCTGACTTTACATCCACCACAAACCAAAAACTACCAGAACGAGCACCTCCCATCCGCTTGCCAAGCCGCGGCAGCAGAACGAACCAAGTCCAATTTTGGAACTACCAACTAGACAGAATAGAAAGCAAAGAGGGCCAACACCGGCACCTGTTGCGCACGAGATAACCAAAACAGAAATGCCAGGATACGTAATATGGCAACTAGGCTACATAAAAAAAACAGAAGAACTCAGTGCAGATGAACATCCATTGAAAAGGAGAAATTACATCTGAAAAACAAAATCGTAAACTACGTCTGCATTAAAAATATACAAAAAGATCTACCTAGTTACATTGACGTAATGAACAAAAAAATAAGAACCTACACTTCCATGTTCCTAAAAATAACCATTCCCTGTAATTGTCCTACATGATAATGAACTGAAAAAATAATTTGGACTAGGACTAGTTACATGAAAAAAGATGATAAAAATACATCTGCATATCCCTGAAACAGGTACAATCAACTCAGCTATACAATGTAAATGTTAGTTACATGCATCCATCTGAAAAGCTAATTCTGTGTGTACATGAACGCCACAACCTTTAGTTTTATTGAATCATGCTCTATATTATGTAACATGCTAGGTACATGCATGTACAAAAACTACCCCCAATAACATTCTGACTACTTACATCCTGACTAGTTACATTAGGGGGAGGACAGAAAACAAATGTCCTGGTGATTGGCACAAGCCTAAAAAGGTCACATAACTAGTTACGTGCATCTGGAAACCTAATTATCTGTGTCTCTGAACACCAGAACCTTCAGTTGCATTAAATCATGCTCTACATTATGTAACATGCTAGCTACATGCATCTACAAAACTAGCCCAATAACATCCTGAGTACTTACATCTTGACTAGTTAAACTAGGGGAGTACAGAAATAACTGTCCTGGTGACTCACACAACAAGCCTAAACAGTCTAAAAGCTCACATGAGCAAGTTCATCAAGTACAGGGAGATCAACCTAATAACTACATGGCCTAACCTGTGTGGAACTAATAATCAACAACTCAGCTAGACGCAAACCCCTATACATCCACGTATGCACTGAAAATACATCCATAATCTCCAGTGCTAAATCTAAGAATGTAACACGCACAAAGCCTACTAACTTAAAAAATTCAAGGAAAACATGGGATGTAACAAGCACACTGAAGACAAGTTACATGCTAAAGAAAAAAATTACATCAGGAATTCACTAGATTGAAAAAGGTTGCGCTTACTCGTAGCGATGAGCATTGCGGTGACGCCGAGGAGCTGCAGTCTGTTGCACCCAAGCTTGTTGGCAGGGAGGAAGCGTGTCGACCTAGGAGACCATGAGGTAGAGCCTCGACGACGAGTTTATACTGCTCGGCGGCGTCGACGAGCCGGTCGATGAGGATGGCGCGCATGTTGGCCGTGCGTCCGTCTACACCGGCTCGATCTAGTCCGCCTCCGGCTGACGCGCCGCCTCCAACTACATCCTGCCCCATCCATAGAAACCCATCCCTGTCCAAACCTAGCACCAACGAGTTGACCAAACCTAGCACCAACGAATTGACCAAACCAAGCACCAACGAATTGAACCACCCCACTGCGAGGAATGGGGAATGGCTTTTCAGAGTGGGGCAGGAGACCCGCAGAGCTACAGTCGTCGCAGCAGTTGGACTCCTCCACAGAGGCCGGCATCGAGGAGGACACGCACCTGCTCCCGTCCGTGTGCTCCTCCTCCCCTTGGACGCGGTGCTGCGGTGACAGGCGGTGGATACCGCCGCCTTGGAGATAGTGGCGAGGAGCTCGCCGAGTGCCGCCCGATTCCGCTAGGCCACACCGGCGGCGCTTGACGGCCGCGCGGGTGAGACGAGGTCGCTGCCGCGATGGGGGCCGGGTGCTAATCGTCGGCCGTTGTCGGCGCTCAGATGGTGAGGAGGCGGCGAGGGAGGAGGTGCGCGGCTGGAAAGATGGGGAACGACTGGTGTCTGGTGGAGACAAGGAAGTAGCGCTGCGTGCGGTCTGAATTGGATCGGACGGCCCAAACGGTGAGCACGCCGTAAGACGAGATCGTGGTCAAACACAAGATAGAAATTGCGTAACCAAGTTGCAGATTCGTCTGTACATCAACTGTAGTATGCAATGTACAGAATAAGCTGGTTAATCTGCCAAGGGGTGGTGCGGGGCATACTTCAGAGTTCATGCTATTGTTGTGTCCTGCATATGAGTTGGTATCATCGCTAGTTCTTTCTCCTCTTCCGCTCTACCAGGTTAATTTCAATCCCAGTTAGTTATCTAATCCATCCATCTATCTACCACAAGGAAAAAAAAGGGACTACCAGATTACTAAACTTGGAAGCAAGGTACTATCATCGATGAGAAAAATAGCACTGACCTGAGGCGTTGACTCCCACGGCAGCCCTGGTGGTCACGGATGGACCAAATCAGTCGAATCTAGCTGCGCCCTTTCCAAATCGAGGACGGGGCGTTGCCCTCGCGGTCGGAGCGAGGCAGGGGCAGGCGAGCGGCGACCGCTCGCGGGAGGAAGAGGAGACGTGTGGAGGCAAGCGGGAGCGCAGGGGGTGGAGGTGGCTGGCGAACTTGAGGGTGGAGTCGTGGAGCGGGAGAGAGGGAGAGCTCTGGCCGGAGGGAGGAGAGAAGAGGAGATCGCAGGGGAGAAGCACGGGGGGGGGGGGGGGGGGGGGCACTGGCTGGGCCTGGGTGAGAGAGACCAACGGCGAGGTGAGCAAGGCGGGGCCGCTGGCTGGGCCCGGCTGACGGAGCCTGGCGGCGAGGTGAGCAGGGGAGAGCGGGAGGCGTGCGGGGAATGGAGATGAGAGGGCAGCGGGTGGATGCGGCGACGGCGGGTTGTTCTCTCTCTTTTCGAGGCCGCGGGCGCGTGAGGACGACCGGGAGAAACCTGTTAGCGTGCGCAAAAAACGTGCGAACGGGAGAATGACCCGCTACCGGCCGGTTGTGCCCGTAAGCTAAAAATCGTGCCAACGGGCGGTTGACCGGCTGCGGGCTGGCTACCGGTTACCCGCGCCCGTTCAAATGTGCTACGCGCGCCCATCCCAACCACCCGCTTGATTCGCTCAAATGTGCTACGCGCGCCCATCCCAACCACCCGCTTTGACTGATCGGACGAACAGAATAATTTCGGTGACGTGGACACTGGGAGAGGCTGTAAAAATGTTCCTCCTTTATATATACTAGATGACCCGTTGCGCGACTGCGCAACTGTCGGATGTAAATACCATATTGTTGATGTGTTTTTTATATGCTCATTATAAATTGATAGAGGCTCAGTCATATATGGATACCATCGTACCAACCCGTTGTGCCACTGATGCAATTGTCAGAAGCGAGGGTTGATGGTTTTTTGCAAGACGTCAACGAAAGAGTTTGAACGCAGGGTCGAGAAGGCATGGACGATAATGGTAGTGTTTCCCTTGGAAACAAACTCAAGCAGAGTTGGGAGTCACAGACTATATTGTTGCCATAGGTTTTTTGTTTGTTGTTGTAGGAGGAACTATATTTTACTCAAGCAAGCAAGCAATAATGCCATGTTCCGTTGCGCCACTACCGTAAATACCGGCAGCAAGAATTTATCTTAGCTATAATTTTTGGTGTATGGATGTATGTTATTGATGTTCATATTTGAGTTTTTCGACTCTCAAGCCACTACCATCGACACCCCTCAAAATGACTCCGGTTTCGGCTATATAGAGTTCATGGAAACATAAATTGACCAATGAGGTCACTCTAAAACTAAATTCTCAAACACGATAATCATTCCCCTAGCCTCATCATCGGAGACGACAATAATCTCATAACCGGAGTAGTGACTTGAACGAAAAAGACCACGTCTTCGCTCTTGTCATGACCATTCAGTTTGGCCCCGTCGACCAGCTCCCGTCCATGGACCTGTTTCAGCTCCCCATCATGGATGCAATTTATGATGGGGATGTTGCCCGCGAACACACTGGCTGCTAGTAATCAACCACGTACACATGCACGCTACTTAGAAAATGTGGATATGTAATTAAAAAAATTACATCAAACCTACATAAATTACATAAAAAAAAACAATCACCCTACACACTCCAAGATTTGGTCTTCAAATTTTCTTGGAAAACCTATGTTATAACTTATATCCATCAATGGAATATTGCTACTATATGTACCATTGTTAAAAAAAGAATGAACATAACTGCCATGAGGATAGCTTGTATGAGCTTAAAGTGCAACCCTTATGTACATGGCTAAAGGTAAGCTGACTTAAGTATACCTTTTTCATTGAAAACAGGACTGTAAGTATCATGGCCAAAAACACTATTTTCTACATGTCCATTTGAAAAATCAGGAGTCGAGAATGATAATGTTAAAAGACAACAATGTACATAATATTTTGATTTCTTACTTATCTTATCTTACTTTCCTAGTTGTTCTAAGTAATGTGCACGGTACAAAGTTTGTGGTAGGGAACTTCTTTGATTCATCGTATTTTGCAGTTCATGTATTTTGCAGTTCATACGAAGGAAATTAATATGTGATTTTCCGAATTGGAGAATCGAATTGAAGCCCTTTTTGCTCAGTCTATCTGGACCCTTTTGTTTAGATAGGAATGGTTCAAATATAATAGGTACTCCGTTTCATCTGGGAACGGAATGTCAAAAATATTCCTTGACTTGAATCAAATCTTGAGTTGTGTTGTATAAATGAGCATGAATTAAACTGAAACAATTACCACTGTTTTTGCAATATATTTGAGAGAACACTTCCATGCACACCAGAACTTCAGGATCACACATTAGTTTCACAGCAGCATAACTTCCCTCTCATCCACAGGAACATAGAAAAATTAAAAGGAAATACATATCACCATACAAGAACTAAGCACTTTAACCAACATCCCACTCTATTCAGTTTTCTGAATGATTTCTTCCATCTGTATATCCCTCGGATGAACCTGTATATATAGACTTAGGAAGTAATGCTAGGGGAAAATGGAGAAGTCAGATATCATAGTTATTTTAATAAAATGCATTCATGGTATTTAAATTGTTTTGTTATTTACTCTATACAAAATCATGTCAGGTCATGGACAAGTTCTATTCATCAAACCTCCCTTGCCTCTCACACTAACTTAGCTACAGCTGGCTTATATGCTCAATCAGTTTTATTTAACTTACTGGCCAAGGAGTTCAAACTTGATTTTTCTTTAAATCTGAACATAAGCTCGTACGGTACAGCTGCTAGTACTCTGGCGAGAACTGTGCCACTGTCTGCCATCTTCTCTCAAGGTAGAAGTTATGGTCCAGTTCAACTCTTTCTCCTTGCAATTTTTTTTGTCAGTCAAGCACGTGAGCAAAAAATCATTCACAGACAATTAGATTTGTTGTAAGATATTAGGAGTGGGAGATTAAGTATATCTTTCAAATCAGACATGTGCAAAATTATATAAGAATGCCGCGCCAGCACATGAGGGGGGCTCCTCCTCGGGCTCCCCTCGCGGATATAACCCCCCTCTGACCTAAAAACACGGGGGGGGGGGGGGGGGGGGTGTTAGACACTTTTCCAGAAAACAGACCCGAGCGCCGCTGCCACCTCGAAACTCAATTCGGGGACCAGAAGTCTCTGTTCTGGCACTCCGCTGGGACGGGGAATCGAAGGGGATCATCGCCGTCGTCATCACCAACGCCTCTTCATCAACCATCATCGTTCCCCCCATCCATGTGTGAGTAATTCCCCGATGTAGGATTGAGGGGGTGGTAGGGATTGGATGAGATCGTTCATGCAATAGTTGTAATATCATTAGGGCCTGGTGCCTAGTATCCGTTATTGATGTTTTACGACATTGTTGCAACTTATTATGCTTAATGCTTGACACTAGGGCCCGAGTGCCATGATTTGAGATCTGAACATGTTATTGAATCATGATGATAATTATTGTTTTGGATCATATCTATGAGTTGTATACACATGTCATTGTCCGGAACCCTAGGTCCCAAAGTGGCAATAATTGGAATAGCCTCGGTGAAAGGCTGTGATGTGAGGATCACGTGTGTTCACGGAGTGTTAATGCTTTGCTCCGGTACTTTATTAAAATGAGTTCCTTAATTACCAGTAGATTCCCTTGAGTCCCCGCTGCATACGGGCTGGTAGGACAAAAGATGATGTGCAAGTTTCTCATTACGAGCACGCACAACTAAATTGGAACACATGCCTATGGTTAATAAATACTTGGATGCTTTATCTTATTTATCTGCAAATGCATATGTCTTGCTATTACATGAATTATCTTATCCATGCAACGCTCGTACATCCGTCCCAGTGCCTACAGTATTTTAATCATGCTGTCTACTATAATCACTGCTGCTGTCTTTATTTCACTGTCGATGTTATTTCACTACTGTCACTACTATAAAACTGTTGCTACTGATAATATGTCTCGTGCAAGTCTATTCACAGGTGCAGCTGAACTGACAATTCATCTGTTAAGTCTTATAAATATTCTTTGGCTCCCCTTGTGTCGAATCAATAAATTTGGGTTTTACTTCTCTCGAAGACTGTTGCGATCCCCTAAACTTATGGGTCATCAATTAGCATCTGTTTCTCTTATTTCATCCAAGAGAAAGGGGTAATCAAAATCTAAATATTTCAACAATTCTGTACTTTGAATTAATCAATGAAGTGGAAGTTTTCGTGTGTCTTTGCATAAATATATCTGTGCTTATAGTATGTAATAAAAACATGGAACCACCACTAGTGTCCTAAAACATACTACAATTGATATCAAGAACTAGTAGAAAACAGCCTAACAGTCCTAGTTTGTAAGGGCCTTTTGTCCCGGTTTAAAAACCGGGACTGCGGAATCAGGACTAAAGGCCAGCCCCTTTAGTCGCGGTCCCGTCTGCAACCGGGACAAATAGCATCCACGTGGGCTCGCAGGCGAGCTGCTCAGGCCACAACCTTTTGTCCCGGTCTGTATTACAAACCGAGACTAAAAGTGCGAGAGGTTTTAGGTTTTAGGTCTTTTTATTTTGTTTTATGTTTTCTGTTTTATTTATGATTTAAGCTATTATTCGTACGGTACAATTACACACATCGATGCATATATTGTATGACGAGTCTAAATTAAGCATACATGCATATATAAATATAACGAGTCAGTCGTACAAACATATATATACATTCGATCATATATACACACGAGTGTCTTCCGAACACGAGAATTACATGAATATCACTTATGAGTTTTCATGGTATTCTCCTATTGGGGATATGACCTCGTCAAGCAAAAAATCAGCAATTTTCTCTTGAATTTCTCTTATGCGTTGCTTTGCTGGGAGTTGCGATCGTGAAGCCACATTCTGTGCCACATTCTGTATCAAATAGAAGGTCGATATGAATATATAAATTGTCATTAACAAAAGTAAAACTCTGAATATATATATTAATATTGAACGTACATGTGGAGAAGTCCGCGCACTGACACACGTCGTGCGCATGTACTCGCAAACGAAGTATCCACATAGATTAGTCGCCGGTGGCTGTTTCTCGCACTTTACGAAAATAGAGTTGAATCAAATAATAATGAAACAGGACAATCCGATATTAAAAGTTGAATTAAAATGAGTACTATACTTACGGGGATTTGTTTAAAGGTCAGCTCTGATTTAAAATGACCACCCTCAGATCTTGTGAACCGCTTCCATACCCTACAAATAAAATGAATAAAGAAGATATTAATAACTAGAACACAGGAAAATAAAGAGTCCGATATAGTGTAATAACGATTGAAATTACTTTTGGAGCATATCAGTAATGCTTGCGTAATACTCCAAGGTATGCGCTATTGAGTCCTCGATCTCAACTATCCCACGGTCAATTTGAATGTTAAAGAGAATCCAGTGGTAGCTGCACACATTCATCAACATTTAGTCAGAGCGAAAAGTTAATGTGTATAAGACAGTAAGAACGCTCTCACCTGAAGTTGTAACGAAACAAAATCACATCTTTATAATTTTGTTGCTTCAATGCATTGAACAAGTTCTCCGTTTCCTCCGGAAATTGTTCTAGGTATGTACATGAACTCGATCCGGGCCAACGAACCCAACTTGATAATTAGGCATCCTCTTACATTCGAGAATCTTCTTTCTGCATAATAGCATATGAACGAATGTATGTAGTGAGACTTAATTGGCTAGAGACCTAATTAATAACAGAAATAAAAATTAATCACTTACAGACAATAGCAGCTCATGATACATTTGTCGAGGGCTTCCATATTGAATAACTGCCATAATTCATCAAAATCAATATGGATTGTCTGTTCTCCGATGAAGTAATGTTCATCTTTATATGCAAGAGACATCATTGTTTGGCCGTCTTTTGTGCGCTCCATGTACCACTGATGTAATTCTCGCATCCTTGGAGGTAGCAGTGCCAACTCCGCCTCTGTGACCAGTTCCTTCCCCATGACAAAGGTGCCCCTTTAGTCCCGGTTGGAGCCACGAACCGCGACCCAGTGTGTTTTCGGCCGATTAGTTTTCGCGCGCGGTGCCACCCCTTTAGTCGCGGTTCGTAAAACCAACCGCGACTAAAGGTGTGTTTTTGCGCCAAAACTCAAATATTTTTCATTTTGCAATTTCAAAAGAGGTTGAACATACATTTGATTAACTTCTGACTACATATTTGGATTCTGACAAAACTTTGAACATGAAGAGTGTTTCAATTTGAATAACTAATATAGAACCATTTTCTGATTCTTAAAATAATTATTTTAGCTATTAAAATAATAACCATTTTGACATTTTCAATTAAATATGGGGTAAACTCAGATCTTTTGCATTATATTTTATAAATAAACTAATAATAACTTGAAGCCACGAACCGCGACCTGCTGAGATTTCGCCGCTCAGTTTTCACGCGCGGTGCCACACCTTTAGTCGCGATTTTTCATTTTGTGATTTCAAAAGAGGTTGAACATACATTTGAATAAGTTCTAACTACAAATTTGGATTCTGGCAAAAAATTTAACATGAATAGTGTTTCAATTTGAATAACTAATATAAAATCATTTTCTGATTCTTAAAATAATTTTATAATAATAACCATTTTGCCATTTTCAATTAAATATGAGGTAAACTCAGATCTTTTGCATTATATTTTATAATAATAACTTGAAATAAGGCGGCGTGATGGCGCGGAATACATTATTACAGCTTCTGACACATAGAGTTACATAAAAGGTTTAACATTATTACACATCAACTAGTGTTTCGCTTTCTTATATGCGCTGTGTAACCATGGAGTATCTTCATTGTTTAACCTGATAGTTGGGTCGATGTTGACTTTGAAGGGTGGGATTTCATCAAACTTATTGTAATCTTCTGACATGTCTGTCTTGTCCTCCACTCCCACGATATTTCTTTTCCTTGAAGGAACTATGTGGCGCTTGGTATCACCGGATAATGTTTTGTCTTGCTTTTCTTTTCTTTTATTCAGTCTAGTAGACATATCCTTCACATAAAAAACTTGAGCCACATCATTGGCTAGGACGAATGGTTCGTTTAGGTACCCAAGATTCTGGAGATCCACCGTTGTCATTCCGTACTTGGTATCTACATGTACCCCTGTCATCTTGACCCATTTGCACCGAAACAAAGGGATCTTAAAAGAAGGTCCATAGTCAAGTTCCCATATCTGCTCTATGTAACCATAATATGTGTCCTTACTTCCATCGTCGTTTGTTGCATCAAAGCGGACACCGCTGTTTTGGTTGGTGCTCTTTTTATCTTGTGTCATCGTGTAAAATGTATTCCCATTTATCTCGTACCCTTGGAAAGTTGATATGGTCGAAGATGGTCCGCTGGCCAAGTCGAACAACTCCATGTAAACAGTGTTGTTATTCATGAGATGTGCTTGCAACCAACCGCTGAAATTCGCCTTGTGTGCTTCTGTTATCGAGGAGTCATCCATCTCCGGGTTTTTGGACCGTACAATATTCATGTGTTCCTCAATATAAGGAGCCACAAAGGTGGAATTCTGCAGAACTGTGTAATGTGCTTCAGTTAAAGAATGACCGTCCATACAGATCATTGTTTTCCTTCCGAGAGTGCCTTTTCCACTCAATCTCCCCTCATGCCGCGATTCAGGAACACCAATCGGCTTAAAATCAGGAATAAAGTCCACACAAAACCCAATGACCTCCTCTGTTCCAAAGCCGTTGGAGATGCTTCCTTCAGGCCTAGCACGGTTATGAACATATTTCTTTAAGACTCCCATGAATCTCTCAAAGGGGAACATATTGTGTAGAAATACAGGACCGAGGATGGAAATCTCTTCGACTAGGTGAACTATCAGGTGCGTCATAATATCGAAGAAGGATGGTGAGAACACCAACTCGAAACTGACAAGACATTGAACCACATCAATCTGTAAGGTATGTAGACTCACTGGATCGATTACCTTCTGAGATATTGCATTCAAGAATGCACATAACTTCACAATGGGTAGTCGAACACTTTCCGGTAGAAGCCCCCTCAATGCAACCGAAAGCAATTGGGTCATAAGCACGTGGCAGTCATGAGACTTTAGGTTTTGGAATTTTTTCTCAGCCATATTTATTATTCGCTTTATGTTCGATGAGAATCTGGATGGGACCTTCATACTACTCAGACACTCAAAAAATATGTCCTTCTCTTTTTTCGTAAGAGTATAGCTGGCAGGACCTTCAAACGGCTCTTGATGGATGCCGTCCATTGCTCTCAAACGTTGCTGGTCCTCTCGTGCTCCCGGTGTATCTTTTTTATTCTTCCCATACACACCCAAGTGGGCTAGAAGGTTCAAGCAAAGATTCTTCGTCACGTGCATCACGTCGATACAAGAGCGGACCTCTAGGATTTCCCAATAGGGTAGCTCCCAAAATATAGATTTTTTTCCACATGGGTGCGTGTCCGTTAGCGTCATTCGAAACTTTTAGGCTGCCAGGACCCTTTCCAAATATTACTTTCAAATCCTTAACCATATCAAATACATCAGCACCAGAACGAAGGTTAGGCTTCTTCCCTTTTTCCGCCTCACCGAAATGCTTGCCTTTTTTTCTTAAGGGATGATTGGGTGGAAGAAAACGACGATGCCAAGGGTACACATTCTTCCCCCCGTTAGTCAAATATACACTATCAGTCTTATCTAAACAGTGTGTGCATGCATGATATCACTTGGTTGTCTGTCCTGAAAGGTTACTAAGAGCAGGCCAATCATTGATGGTTACGAACAGCAACGCTCGTAGGTCAAATTCCTCCTGTTTGTACTCATCCCATACACGTACACCTTCTTCCCGCCACAACTGTAAAAATTCCTCAACTAATGGCCTGAGGTACACATCAAGGTTGTTGCCGGGTTGCTTCGGTCCTTGGATGAGCAATGGCATCATAATGAACTTTCGTTTCATGCACAACCACGGTGGAAGGTTATACATACATAGAGTCACGGGCCAGGTGCTATGACTGCTGCTCTGCTCCCCAAAAGGATTAAAGCCATCTGTACTTAGACCAAACCTTAAGTTCCTTGCTTCATTTGCAAAGTCGGGAAACGTTCTATCAATTTTTCTCCACTGCGACCCATCAGCGGGGTGTCTCAACATCTCGTCTTTCTTACGGTCTTCCTTGTGCCATCGCATCAACTTGGCATGCTCTTTGTTTCTGAACAAACGTTTCAACCGTGGTATTACAGGAGCATACCACATCACCTTGGCAGGAACCCTGTTCCTGGTGCCCTTGCCCTCAACACCTTCAGGGTCATCTCGTCTGATCTTGTACCGCAATGCAGTGCATACCGGGCATGCAACCAAATTCTCATAGTCACCGCGGTACAGGATGCAGTCATTTGGGCAAGCGTGTATCTTCTCCACTTCTAATCCTAGAGGACCGACAACCTTCTTTGCTTCGTACGTACTGACGGGCAATTCGTTATCCTCTGGAAGTTTCTTTTTCATAATTTTTAGCAACTTTTCAAATCCCTTATCGGTCACGCCGTTCTCTGCCTTCCATCTCAGCAATTCTAGCGTGGTATCCAGCTTTTTCTGTTCATTTTTGCAAGTTGGGTACGACAATTTTTTGTGATCCTCTAACATCTGCCCGAACTTCAGCCTCTCCTTTTCACTTTCGCAGTCTCGCTTCGCATCAGCAATGACCCGACCAAGATCATCAATAGGCTCATCTGGTGCTTCAACTTCTTCTTCTTGTTGTTCTTCATTTTCGACATTTTCTCTCTCACACTGTTCAGGAAACATAGGATAGTCGTCATTATTATCTTCTTCTTCGTCGTCTTCCATCATGACCCCTATTTCTCCATGCTTGGTCCAACATTTATAGCCGGGCATGAGACCGGACGTATAGAGGTGGATGTGAATATCCCGCGAGTCGAGGAAATCCCTCTCGTTCCGACACACACAACATGGACAACACATAAAACCATTATGCGCGTTTGCCTTAGCAACCTCAACAAATTCCCGCACGCCTTGCATGAACTCATTCGATCGCCGGTCACTGTACATCCATTGTCGTCTCATCTACACACAATTATATATATAGAGAGTAAGTGCTCAAATTAATATAGTGTTCATCACAATACAAGCGCAATCACACAATGCTAACAATAATTCTGAGTCCCAACACAGTACGACAACACTAGTTTGCACACTTTAAAAAACCGTACATGGCGATTATAATCGCGATTAGGAGAACAATGACACCCAATGAGAAATGTAGGAACATTTCATTTCGGAGAGCTGCCTTTTTCATCTTATTAATCTTCAACCTCGTTCTTTCCCTAGTTTCACGAGTCTGGATCATGTGTCCATCGATGATATCCGCCAAATCCAACTCTATTTCCCCTTCTTTTCCACAACCATGTCTCTTTTTTCGTTCAGAGTTTTTAAATCTTGCTTCATCTTGTGGATTGTATCATGAGCTAGCCTTAGCTTCTCTTCGGTCCTACTAAAAATTTTCATCGGTCTTTCTCTTCTCCTCTCTTGTAAAATTTAATTCTTCTAGGAGAATGACTTTTTCTTATAGACAATGTTGAAACTGGACACATCCATCATGAATGCCGCACTCACATACTGATTCCTAATATTTATAATTGGAAAAATTAAATTAGGAAATTCTCACCCTAAATTAAAAATTATTTTTATATTACAGAGACAACATGACATCTAGATGTGCTAATAATACCTCATCCGAAAAGGAGGAGTTGTTCACGACGCCCGGGACCTTGCTGTTGTCGACCATCGTATACGGCTGCGTGGCTTGGATATGTAACATATCATTATATACATATAAATAACTAAGTTGAGCTATTGTTGAGCTATGTTGAGCTAAGTTGACCGTATCTTCACACATATGCAAACTAGCTAGGTAGCTAAAATTTGAGCTCACACTTCCCACAAAATTACTCCTAAAGCTAGATCCACCATTCTCTATACTTCTAAAGCATTAAATGAGCAAAAATTAGCAGTAAGAGATAATATGATACAATGGCTAACCTTTTAGAAGGCAGGAAGTTTCGAATCTTCACAAATCGACGGCAACGCTGATGAACTCGAGCTCCACGCGAAGAACACCAAGAACAGCTCGAGCAGCTCTCCACACGCGCTCTGAACAGAAAATGCAACGGCTGGTTCGGGCGAGAGGGACGAAAGTATATATAAAATGGGACTTTTAGTCCCGGTTTGTTACACGAACCGCGACTAAAACGTTTGGTCGCGGTTCGTATAACAAACCGGGACTAAAAGTTTGTCTGGAACCGGGACTAATAGGTTTCGCCCTCGAGATGCCTTACTAGCCGTTGAAACCGGGACTAATAGTACCTTCAGTCCGGGTTCCAGGCTGGACCGGGACTGAAGGGACTCAGGGCTCAAAACCGAAGCCCCATTTTCTACTAGTGAAGGAACAAACCTTATTGTGTTTGAAATAATAATCATTTCATTCCGCAAGAATTTGTTTCTGTTTCCACAATACACTGTTGAACTGAGGAGTGTCTCTGGCCTGAATTAGGAAAGCAGAAAAATTAGGAAGCACACGAAGTAGTTCCAACTTTTAGCAAATAAAGTTTCCTAACTCACCTGGTACCAGCGTTTTAATCAGCTTATAGGTGGTTGGACTCCTTCAGCTAGAAAAGGCAGACAAAGATAGTGGCATGATCAACAGATCCAAAACACTAACACAATAAGGGCGTTCAATATTGTTCCTTACCAACCTCGAACATAAAATGTTCCTAACCTGCACAAATTAGGTATGGGGCCGTTGCAAAATATACCTGCTTGTAGGACTCCAGGCTTCAGTTTTCCATCATATGAATACAAGTTCATCTTCTACTTTCTACTCCTCTCCACCTTATAGCTGCCATCTGATTCTGCAAGAGAATTAACCATGACACACAAATGAACCCCATTGTTACATATTAATAAGCATCTCTAAATTACATCGACATTCCTAACTCCTCTTATATTCTTTATAAACATCCAGTTGCTATAAAAAGTATGTTTTGTATCAAATTCTCATAGAGTAACTATTGGGGACCAAATAATCAAGCGCAATGCATAATAAATATCTGTGAAGAAATGAAGAATAGAAAAGAAGAGTCTGAGACATACTGCCCTTCTGACCGTACATCAAACACATACATTGTTCACCATAGTTCAACATTGACAGATAACTGCAAATCAGGGTTAGTTTTGGCACAAAAAGGGAACTTCATATATTGTACAAAGCAGCTCAACTACTCATAAAATTTACAACCATGAGCCCAATCTGTCGGCCCAGTAAGGACCGGGGTATGCACGGCCCACTCCCTACAGGCCTCGCCCGCGAAGATCTTCGACAGAATGATTAAGGACCAAGATACCGCTTGGAGAGACCCTCGAGAGACATCTCCGCTCGAGGGCCTGAAGAGGACGCCAGGGCCTGAAGAGGACCCTGCGCTTCAAGAGACTCCCCAGGCACAGCCCGCCTGGAGAGAAGTCAGCAGGAAACCCCTCCACAGGCGGCCACGGCCCTGTGGAAACACTTCGCGGCTAAGCAAGCGCTGCAGGGCGCACATGGCCCCTGCAGCAGCCGCAGGGTGACGCGAGCATCCCAGTTGCCGTTCTGGTGATAAAGGAGTCAACAAAGCCGCGCCGCCTGCGCCAGGACAGCCAGGACTTTCCTCTTTGGTGATAAAGCGGCTGGACGGCGCAACGCTCCAAGAAGATCGTCACCGTGGGCTCCACCACGACCTCTGCCGCGCCTGCGAGCCGCTCTGCACCGCCTGCAACCTGTCGGCCACGGCGCGCTACTTTAGCACGGATGGACCGCGTCCATGGACGGACGAGCCGCGGTGGACTCCCGCTCCTCCATGCGACTGACGTGTGGGAGCCCACCAGCACGAGGACGGAGCTCGGGGCACCTATAAAAGGAGCAGGAGCTCCACCGTAGAAGGGGATCGCCCAATCGCGCAATCGCACCCTAAACACATAGGATAGCCAACTGCTGGAGGAGGAAGACGACCATTGTGTCCCTCTCCAGGCACCAAACTGCCTCAAGAGAGCCTTCGGCAAGCTCATTGTCCTGTAACCTTCACAGTGCAATACAGACAAGCAGGAGTAGTGGTTTTACCTCCTCATGAGGGCCGTGAACCTGGGTACGGGCCGGTGTCCATCTCTGGCGTGATAGTTCCTCTCCAGGCCCGGCGAGCACCGTCGTCGAGCCTCTCGAGGGCTGTTTGACCTCCGTGTTCAGTCCCCCCTTCGAACCTCTCTTCAGGGCGAGACTACCCCTGTTACGTGGGAGTCACTCCTCGACATTTGGCGCGCCAGGTAGGGGACTGAGGCGCGTCTTCAACCTCCGAACTCCGCGCCATGATGGACACCCGCGCGACGCGCGCCAACCGGCGTACCTCTGAGAGAGCTCACACCGAGCCTGGCACTGCTCCCACCCGCGGCCGCCGTGGTCGCCCCCGCACGACCGAGCGCGATGGCACCGGCCCGCGCGTGGAGGAGCCAGAGAGCGAGGAGCACCGCGGCGGAGACCAGCGCGACGACGAGGACCTCTCTGAGCGCCGTGAGGACGCTGAGTCCTCGCACCCGTCCCGGCGCCAGAGCGTGTCCACGCGGGAGCACCACGAGCCCGCCCCGCATACCGCGCTGCTCATGGCCCAGGAGCTCCTCCGCTACCGGCCAAGTGCCGAGGCACACGACCAGTGGCTGGACCGCCTCCACCACCTCGTCGACATCGCAACCACGCGCCCTGCTCCGTCGCGCTCCATCGTACCCTCCGGCCCTGCAGGGACGGCCGCACCAGCTGCGCCCCCACCGCCGCCAGGACCACCTCCGGCCGCGGCACAGAGGGCTCCCTCCCATGCTTCCTCGCCGCACGACTGCCAAATCGTGCAGCGCACCGCACCTGACGCGCGCGTGGGCATGGAGCGACGTCGCGACCTCCAGAACCGCCTCGTCGAGGAGCTCGGTCAGTCGGGGCAGCAAAACCGCAGGGCCCTCCAGGGAGGAACGGCCACCTATGCCTCGGGCTGCATGGCCTTCACGCGCGCTCTGCGTCGCGTGGTCTGGCCGCAGAAGTTCAGGCCAGCGCTCCCCAAGGGCTTCGACGGGTCCACCAACCCTCTCGAGTTCCTGCAGCTCTACACCACCTCCATCCAGGCTGCAGGGGGCGACGACAAGGTCATGGCCAACTGGTTCTCCCACGCCCTCAGGGACTCAGCGCTGTCCTGGCTTCTCAACCTGCCGGAGGACTCCATCGACTCCTGGGAGGAGCTCTGCAGGCAGTTCGTCGCCAACTTCAAGGGCACGTACGAGCGCGCACTCACCCACAACGACTTGCGCGCTGTGGTGCAGAAGAAAGATGAAACTCTTCGCAAGTACATCCAGCGCTTCAGCCAGGTGCGGAACAAGATTCCAAACATCCCCGACACCCAGGTGATCGCTGCCTTCCGCGAGGGCGTCACGAACCGCAGGATGCTCGAGAAGCTCGGCATCCACGACAAGCTCACCTCTGTGGTGAAGCTGTTCGATCTGGCGGATAAGTGCGCCAAGGCTGAAGAGGGACTCCTCTTCGTCAAGATGAGCGCGCGGGGGGACGACCCTGGCGAGGGGTCCAAGAGCCACAAGAAGAAGGAAGAGCCCAAGCGCAAGGCCACCGCGGTCCTCGCGGCAGAGCCTGACGCGAAGGGCTCCCGCAGGGGTTCTCCCGAGCGCGGCGACAAGGAGGTGGACCACCGTCCGTACTGCGTCTACCACAACAGGCGTGGGCACGCCACCGACGACTGCTTCGACCTCAAGAGGCTGAGCAGGGAACGCGAGCGAGGAGAAGGCAGCGGAAGCCGCGGCAGAGGTCGCGGCTACCGCAGAGACGGCAGGGGTAGGCGCGATGGCGGCTACCAGAAGCCGTCGGGCACTCAAGCCAACGCCGCCGAGAAGAACAACAACCTCCCCGACGAGGAAGATGGAGGCTACCAGGCCCCGAGAGGCGCCATGGCCTGCATCCTCGGCGGGGCTCAAGCGCCCAAGTCGAACAATCAGTTCAAGCAGTTCGCCCACGAACTCAACGCTGCGCTCCCGAGCACCGAGACCTCCAGACCCCTCAAGTGGTCCCAGTACACCATCGCCTTCGACGCCAAGGACCACCCCAAGTCGACCAAGACTGTTGGAACCCTCCCCCTGGTCTGCTCCCCCACCATCAACAACATCACCGTCTCCAAGACGCTCATCGATGGGGGAGCGGGCCTGAATGTCATCTCTGTCGAGACCTTCGAGACGCTTCAAGTGCCCTACGAGTGGCTTATGCCCTCCAGGCCGTTCACGGGCGTCACCAGTGGTTCTATCGAGCCTCTGGGGCAAGTCCGCCTCGCGGTCACCTTTGGCACGCAGAAGAACTATCGCACGGAGCTGATCGACTTCGATGTCGCCCACATCGGCTTGCCGTACAATGCCATCCTCGGCTACCCCGCCCTCGCGAAGTTCATGGCCGTCACGCATCACGCCTACAACATGGTCAAAATACCCGGCAGCGCTGGCACCATTGCCATCCATGGTCATATCCTGGACGCCACGCGCGCTGTCGAGAGCGCCTACAAGGCAGCCGCCATGGCGTTCCCGGCTGACGAGGACATGGAGCCTCTCGAGAGGCCCAAGAAGAAGAAGCAAGTGTTCTCTCAGGAGCAGGCTGCCACGAAGAAGGTGTCGCTGGACGCCACCAGCTCGGGGGCTGAAGGCTCGGGGGCTAGTGTCACCATAGGCGCTGCCCTGCCTCCCAAATAGGAAAGCGCGCTCGTCGCCTTCCTTCGGGCAAACTCTGACATGTTCGCATGGACTCCGTCAGATATGACCGGTGTACCAAGGGAGGTGATCGAGCACCACTTAGCCGTGTGTCCAGACGCACGCCCCGTCAGGCAAAAAGCACGTAAGCAAGCCCCCGAGAAGCAAGCATTCATCGTCAAGGAAGTAGAGAAGCTCAAGGCGGCAAACGTCGTCCGCGAAGTCGCGCACCCCACTTGGCTCTCCAACGGCGTGGTTGTTCCTAAACCCGCTGGAGGAGGCCGACTCTGCATCGACTACACCGATGTCAACAAGGCCTGCCCCAAGGACCCATACCCCATGCCGAGGATAGACCAGATTATGGACTCCACCGCTGGCTGTGACCTCCTCTGTTTTTTGGACGCCTTCTCTGGTTATCACCAGATCAAGATGGCTAAAGAGGACGAGGAGAAGACGGCATTCCTCACCCCTTGCGGTGTGTACTGCTACACATGCATGCCCTTCGGCCTGAAGAACGCTGGAGCCACCTTCCAGAGGCTCATGAGGATAGCCTTGGGGGCGCAGATGGGCAGAAACGCCGAGGCCTACGTCGACGATATCGTGGTCAAGTCTCGAGAGGGGGACACCCTCTTGAGGGATCTCGAGGAAACCTTCGTCAGCCTGAGAAAGGTGAACATCAAGCTGAACCCCGCCAAGTGCGTCTTCGGGGTCCCTTCAGGCAAGCTCCTCGGATTCCTCGTGTCCCACCATGGCATAGAGGCAAATCCTGACAAGATCAAAGCCATAGAGGAAATGCAGCCTCCCCGCCGACTCAAGGACATGCAGCGCTTAGCGGGCTGCATGGCCAGCTTGGGTCGTTTCATCTCTAAATTTGGCGAGAGAGCCCTGCCATTTTTCAAGATCATGAAGAGATCGGGCACGTTCAAGTGGACTCCCGAGGCGGACAAGGCCTTTGAGGACTTAAAGAAGTATCTGGCTAGCCCTCCAGTCTTGGTGGCCCCCAGGGCAGGCGAGCACCTGAAGCTGTACCTCTCAGCCACCCCTCAGACCGCAAGCGCCGTCTTGGTGGTCGAGAGGGAAGAGCCTGTCCTCCCCAAGAAGAGCACTGCCACTCCAAGCCCAGAACCCCCCGACAAAGGCCCCGTCGAAGGAGCAGCCTCCACAGACCCACTGCCAGGCCCACCGCCTCAGGTTGAACCTGCTCCCACCACCCCTGTCGAGACGCCTCCACAGGCAGATCTCGACAAGGGCCCTGAAGAGCCTCCACAGGGGGCTGACGCTGCGCCACCTCAGGCAACCCTCGTCGAGCACCCCGTTTACTTCATCAGCACAGTGCTGCGGGACGCTCGCGAGAGATATCCAATGCAGCAGAAGCTCCTCGTCGCGCTCCTCATCGCCTCTAGGAAGCTGAGACACTACTTCCAGGGCCACCCCATCACGGTGGTCACCTCCTTCCCCCTGGAGCAAATCCTGCGCAACCCCAACGCCACAGATCGTGTCGCAGGATGGAACATCGAGCTGCAGCCATTCAACTTGCGCTTCGACACCACGAGGGTCATAAAAGGAAGAGCGCTGGCCGATTTCGTCGCCGAATGGACCGACCCAAGCCCTGAGGAGCCTCGCGAGGCAGAAGCCGAGCCCTCGGGAGGCACGGTGCCCAGCCACTAGACCATGCACTTCGATGGAGCCTTCGCTTGTCGCAATGGCGGAGCAGGCGTCGTCCTAACTTCGCCCAAGGGTGACAAGCTATACTACGCTGTCCAGCTGTGCTTCACGATCGACAAGATCTCCAACAACATCGCCGAATACGAAGGCCTCCTCGCCGGCTTAAGGGCCGCCATCGCTCTAGGCGTCAAGCACCTACTCGTCAAGGGAGACTCTCAGCTGCTCGTCAACTTCTCCAACAAGAGCTACACGCCGAAAGACGACCACATGGCCGCATACCTCGAAGAGGTCCTCAAGCTCGAGAAGCACTTCAGGGGCATGGAGCTCATGCACATCCCGAGGAAAGAAAACCAAGAGGCTGACGACATCGCCAAGCGGGCCTCGCGAAGGCAACCCCAGCAGGCCGGTGTCTTTGAAGAGAGGCTCGCCAAGGCGTCCATCAAGCAGCCTCGAGAGACCACAGCCGCAAGCGCAGATGAAGCGCTCCCACCACCTCCTGAGTCTGGGGCGCCTGATTGCGGTCCCAGCACAGGGGAGCGCCTGTTGCTGACGGCAACCCACCAGGCCTCAGGCTGGATTGATGAGCTCAAGGACTACTTGGTGAAAGGAATCCTCCCTGAAGAAGATGCTGACGCAGAGCGAATCGCTCGACAGGCGAAATCCTACTGCATCCTCGAGGGAAACCTCTACCGCAAGCGCCCAAATGGTATCGCGCTCAAGTGCGTCCCTCCTGAGGAAGGCCGAGAGCTGATCAAGGACATCCACAGCGGGGAGTGCGGCCACCACTCATGTGCGCGCACCCTCACATGCAAGGTCTTCAGGAGCGGCTTCTACTGGCCTCAAGTGCTTCAAGATGCGGTCGCCATTGTGCAAACCTGCGACACCTGCCAATTCCACGCCAAGCAAATTCATCAGCCGGCGCTGGGGCTTCAAACCATCCCGCTCTCCTGGCCGTTTGCGGTCTGGGGGCTGGACATCTTGGGTCCCTTCCCAAGGTCGCAGGGGGCTATCGTTTCCTCTTCGTGGCCATCGACAAATTCACCAAATGGACCGAAGTTGAGCCAGTGCGCACCATTCCAGCGGGGGCCGCGGTGAAATTCATCAGGAGCTTGGTCTGCCGCTTCGGCGTGCCCAACCGCATCATCACTGACAATGGCTCGCAATTCACCAGCGGCATCTTCCGAGCCTACTGCGATAAGCTTGGCGTCAAGGTCTGCTTCGCCTCGGTGGCTCACCCACGTAGCAACGGTCAAGCCGAGCGAGCAAACGCAGAGGTCCTCAAGGGCCTCAAGACCAGGAGCTTCAACATCCTCAAGGGCCACGGCAAGGGCTGGATCGACGAGCTCCCTTCAGTGCTCTGGTCCATACGCACAACTTCCTCAAGGCCTACAGGCGAAACGCCGTTCGCCCTGGTCTACGGAGCTGAGGCAGTCCTTCCTGCGGAAATCAAGCATGGATCACCACGGGTCCTTGCCTTCAATGAGGACACCCAAGAGGGCCTCCACAACGACGACCTGCTGTTCCTCGAGGGACTGCGCCGTCAGGCCGCCCTCAGGGCGGCGGGATACCAGCAAGACCTGCGACGCTACCACAGCCGCCATGTGCGCTCATGCACCCTTGAGGCGGGCGACCTCGTCCTCAGGCGAATCCTTTCCAGGGAAGGCCTCCACAAGCTCTCGCCGATGTGGGAAGGCCCCTACAGGGTCTCCCACGTCGCCAGGCCTGGCGCAGTACGCCTCGAGACCGAAGACGGCATCCCCGTCAAGAACCCGTGGAACATCGCGCACCTGCGCAAGTTCTACCCGTGATCATTGTCACGTCAAGACATCAGGCTGAAGAGGCAGCTTACGGCTCCACCTCCAAGCATTTTTTGTCTCTAGAGGTTAAAAGCTCACGGCTTAAACCTCCAAGCCCCAAAGGCTTCTCTCGAGGGTCAGCCCTCCGAGCTCTCCATGTAACGAGCCGCCTCAGGCCGTTGAGAGTCTCTGCCACTAATGGGTGGTCCCCATGCCTCGACATGGTCAAATACATTAACTTGGCAACCCCAAGCATAATGAGACAATTTCGTTCCTAAGTGAACTATGCGCTACGGCGCCGCTATGTAATATTTTGGTGGTGAGTTTTATTCCAGCATTATTTTCTTTGTTGAAAATGGGCACTTATATCTCTCCACATGCGCACCTCGCGAGCGGGGGCTGAGTACGGCGCCAGTGCCTCAAATGACACACCAGCAGCACTGCAAAACCCAAGGATCCGAGCTCTGGCTGGAGAGCAGGCCCTCACAAACACGCCATCTCTACAAAGGACCTTGGTACTCTCTCTCCTCGCAAGGAACGCCTGAGGGGACCTATAAGCGCGCATTAGTCCCTTGTACCATGCACAAGCGTTTGGGTTTGCCCCTCTAACATCTTCAGAGAACAAGCGTCTCTACAAGCCTGAGGAGGCAGCAGGGAAAAACCCTTGAAGAGGACCTCCCCGTCAGGCTAAAAAACCCCTACAGGGCAAAAGCCTCGAGAAGCTAAGTCCCACACCTGTGACTCGAGAGCCTTTTTCTCCCCAAGCGCACGTTTGTCCCTCGAGCGATTTCGTTCTCCCTTGTGCTTCATGGACTACTCGCACGTCTAAGGGGGGCACTTGAGCATCGCGACTCAGGGCTCTTACCTCTCCAAGCCTTAAACTCCCCCCGGCCTTGCTGAGTCATTGCTCTAGCATACCGCAGTGGCAGAGTCATAGCGCGAAGAGATGGGTCCTAACGACGCAGAGAAAACATAGACATGAAAATAAGGCAGAAAAGGCCTCTCGAGGGGCAAACAAGCTAACACAAATAAGCTTAAAGAGTATATTACATGCCCAAAATATGCAGTGTCTGAATACAAAAACTATCTCAGATACAGGCGCTCAAAGGCGCGATAATCAAGGCTCAAGCGGAGTCCGCGCCAGCACGCTCCTCCTCCTCAGCGTCTTCCTCCTCGGCAGGGGCAGCCTCCTCCTCGCTGTCCCCCGCAGCCACCTCCGCACGCTTGAAGCGGTTGCAGAAGGCCTCGACTTGCTCGCGGAGGGAGTTGGAGACCCGCAAGGCCTCCCCGCCCGTGCGCGCCTCGGTCACCGTGGAGAGGTCGAAGCCGGGCGTGAGGAGCCGGAGGTTGGTGAAGATGCGGTCGACAACCACTTCCAGAAGCTGGCGGCTCTCGACCTCAATCACCTCGCGGAGATCGGCGACGGGGCTCTCGAGGGCCGTGAAGAGCTGGTCGAAGTAGACCAGGTACATGGCAGCATCGCCACGACCGCGAGCCTCAGTGAGCGGAGCCTCCGCGCCAAGCTGAGCAGCAAGCTCATTGCCTCTGGCCACCAGCGCCTGGAACATGCGCTCCCGCTGCTTCGTGAGCACGCGAGCCGCCTGCGCGGTGTCCACGGCTTCCGTCACCTGCTTGTCCGCCGAGCCCGCCTGCCCCTCCACGTCCTTGATGAGGGCGTCCAGCTCCACGACAGCCGCCCTGCGACCCTCCTCAGCCTGGCGATAGGCATCCTTGGCGCGCTGGAGGCGGACCTCGAGCTTGGAGTTGGCTTTCTCAAGCTCCGCGATCCGCTTGGCATCAGCGGTGTGCTTGGCCTTGAAGCGGTCCTCCTGCTTCTTGGCCTTGTCGCGGTACTCCTTGGAGGTGGTCCGCCTGAACTCCTTCTCGCGCTCCGCGAGGGCCGCCTCCGCCTCCATCTTCTTCTCGGCAAACCGCTGCTGGAAGCGCTCCAGGGTTTGCTTCTGGGCGGTGACGTTCTCGTCATGCCTCTGGAGCGCCTAAGCCAGGTCTCCCTCGCGCGCCTCGAGCTCTTCGCGCTTAGTGGCCAGCTCGCCCTCTGCCTGGAGCCGCTGCTCGTCTCGCTGCTCCACCTCCCTCTCCCTAGAGGCCAGCAATCGCTCGCGCTCGGCCAGGCTCTTGCGATCCTCCTCCAGAGTCTCCTGCGCGGCCCGGTGGGCGGAGAGGAGCTGGGACTCCAGCTGGGACACCTCGCGGCGTTTCTGCGCCAGCGAGCCCTCCATAGCCTCGCGCTCGGCCTTCACCTCCGCGAGGAGATCGGCGGCCGCGTCGCGCGCGTCCTGGAGGGGGGCAAGAAGCTCGTCTGCGTCGCGGACGGCCCCCTCCCGGACCTCCTTGGCGAAACGGATGGCCTCCTCGCGTGCAGCCTGGAGGGCCAGATCCTCCTGGCGGCGGGCCTCAACAGCGGCATGGAAGCGCCTCCAGGCCTCCGCAAGCTCGCCGCGTTGCTGGGCGAGCTGGGCATCCTCGAGGGCAAGCTGCGCCTCAAGACCCTCCAGGGACTCCCTCACCAAGCGGAAGGCCACCTCGCGGTGCCCCTTGCTCCAGTCCCAGCCACTAAGGACCAGGCCGCGTTGCGTGGAAGGTCCGGCCCCGGTGTCGAGCCTGGAGAACGAGGCCTCTGGGCGTGCCTGGGGGCTAGGTTGCTCCCCGTCTTTTGCCGCGCCCAGGCTGGTCTCGCCGCTCTCGTCGCCCTGTCGCGTCGCCTCTTGCGCCTCGCCCCCCGCCGCGGGGCGTGGCGGGGACGAAGGAGCTCCCCCTGCAGAGGCGCCCGCGCTTGGCGGGCCCTGGTCTGTCCCGGCCTCTGGCTGCGCGAGAGGCGTGGCTGAGCGCGGTGGCGTAGCCTCGCGAGCCGGAGTCGGCTCACGCGGCGGGGTAGGAGCTCGAGGAGGGCTGGCCGCCCGCTCCTCCTGCGCCTCCATCACCAACGGCTCGGGGGGCGGTGCAGCGGCTTCCGCCTGAGGCGCTGCCGCCCCCGCCAGAGGCTCAGCTACCTCCGCTTGAGGCGCCTCTTCGGTTGGGCCTGAGGAGGCCGTCTCCACAGGCCTCGCGGCCTCTTCAGCCGCGGCCTCTGCTGCGGTTCCCTTCACCTCCGCAGCCTTGCGAAGCCTGCGGCGCTTCGCAGGCACAAGGTCGCTGGCAAGAATCAGGGGGCAATTATCAGAATCATGGAAAGAAGAGTACAATAATCAAGCAATCCGCTGTTAAAAGCACTTACCCGGACTCCTTGGCGCCGGTGTCGACCCACGCCAAGCCTGGCGAGCGCCAGGAAGGCTTGACCTTGGCGCCTGACCCCTCCGGAGGCGCCTCGGCTTTCCTCTTGGAGGGGACGTCTGACGGCCTCGCCCCGGGCCGATCCACCGCCGCCTTGGAGCGGGGCTCGCGATGCCCTGGCGAGGCCTCCTCGTCAGAGGCCTCCTCCTCAGCCTCCTCCTCCTCCGCGTGGCGCGAGGGCACCACCACGAAGGCGTCGTCGTCATCGCCTGACGAGATGTCGCAGATCTCGCCAGTAAGGGGCCCGGCCCTCGAAGAGGACTCCTCCCCCGCCGCGGCTGAAGGGGTTCCGGTGCAGAAAACAATAATTTTTCTAGCGTATGAACACCCTAACTAGCCAGGATCTATCTATCTAGTACATGTGATAATGGTGGCGGAACGGGTTACATTACCTCCATGTAGACCGATAGCGGGGATTACGCTCCCGCACAAGCGTTGACGATGAAGTTGTACGTAGCCGACCTCGAGGTCGCGGAGAACTTGCCGCGATGATGTAGACGATGACGCCGGGGTGTCGACGAAGACCTGCGTCGACGGGCGTCGGGCGGAAGGTGGCGTGGCGCCGGCAGCCGAGGGGGGTGGTGCCGGCGGCAGGGCAGCGACAGGGCTGCTGGGTGGGCGAGACGACGTCGCCCAGGCTCCTCAAATGTGGCGCCCTCCGAGCACTCGCAAACATACGGAGCTTAACAACAACCCCCGGTCATTCAGATCCAGCTGAAATCGCAGGGGTAGAACTTTTCTGGAATCCCGCAGGGCAACGACGCCCGACGGTATAGCTTTGGTGGAGAGAGGAGGCAAAACGGGCGGAGAAACAGCTCGGCCAGCCTGCTATACAATTAATTGTATTTTTCTGTAATTAATCCAATTAATATGCCTTGCTATATAAAGGGGGGAGGGGGTGTGCAAACACCTTGCCTCCCCCATGTGGGACTAAAGGAAAAAGGAGGGGAGGGGGGGTCGGCCGGCTCTCCTAGTCCGAATTGGACTAGGGGCCCAAGCCCCCTTCCTCCTTGGTTGGTGCGGCTCCCTCTTGGGCCCTCTTAGGGCCCATGTAGGTGGGCTGCCCCTTTTTTTCCTTTATTATTTAATAATTAATATAAAATATAATTAATTCATAATTAATATATTTAAATACTATTTAATATCCCGTGACCCGAAACATTTTCCGGATCACCCGAACATCTTTCGGACATTCCTGGAACCATTCCAGACCTTCCCGGAACTCCTTCCGGACCACCGGAACTCTTTCCGGATCATTTCTCTCTCTCCAATAAAATCCTATATTATTCCAGAAACTTCTCCTGGTGTCGTTAAGACCTTAAGTTTGTTACGCTACGGTTCGAGAACACTCCAGACATGGTCGAGACACTCCGCTCACCAATGACCGCCAGGGATACCTGGATGTATATGACGGTCCCTGTGCATTCTACGAATATCGTCGTTGAACCGTAAACATGATATTCATTCCCTTTGTCTCTGCGATACTACCTTGTCCGAGATGTGATCGTAGACATCCAATGTCCTGTTGCATCTCGTTACCGACATAGGTTATTAACTCGTCTGTGATATTACATCTCCATGACCTAGTCATAAGCTGCGCAGCTATATAGATGCAATCTCACCGAGTGGGCCCAGAGTATCTTTCCATTACAAGAATGAACAAATCCCGCTCTTGATCCTTACGTCTCAACATACTCTTTCGGGATACCCAAGATGGACACCGTTATTGTCATGCTATATAAGACACAACGTTTGATGCTCTCAAAGTACCCCTACGGAGTAGCAATAAGCACGGTCTCACGGTCTAAGGAATAAGCTATCATATTACTTATCTATTGCAAATGACAAACATCGTAATACGATCTTGTTGCAATACTTTGCGTATGTCCATCACCTTATTCTGCTAATAAGACGACCCCATTGTCAACCGACGTCATTGTCCTTGATCGGGAATCTCGATCAACTGTTGCCCAATGGACTAGTTCATATAGAGGCTCACTAGGGACTCTGGTTGTCTATGTATCACACGTGTATTAATAATTCCGATTAATACAGTTATAGCATAATACAAGAACCTATTATAAACTTATGAGATAATGCAATAAATACTACTTATTTATTTGCCTCTAGGGCATATCTCCTTCAGTCTCCCACTTGCACTAGAGTACAAATAAACTAGCTGCATTTTACTTCATCAAAAACCCCTTATCAAATAAGCGTTATATGATAATGCTTGCTTGTGGAAGAGTGTTACTCTGACAATCTGTACAATACATAATTGTGCGTTCTTTTGCGATCCATTGATATCAACTTGTTTGATACCAACATGTTATCCAATAACATATATACAAATACCGTAACTAAGTGAGACTTCTGTTTCCCAGCGCTTACTCTGATTCTGTTAACCAGATAATTGCCTTGAAAACACACTCAGTCATAGAGAGCTCCTTGTAACAATTACAACCTCGCGATGTCTATATATACTTTCACACCTACGTAGAAGACTTGACATTCTTATGTCAATCTAAAAACTAATACACTTTTACTTCCAGTAAATTCTAAATTTACTTTCACAACTGTCCTTCTTCTAAGAACATCGGTCATATTTCATCGAGCAGACAATATGGTTTCTGTATGATGTCTAATATCACATAATAGACCAACATGTCATACAACCACTATTACCGTGTATCATTACTCTTAATGATTAATTGGATTTCCAAGGACCATCCTTTGGATTTAATCTATTCTGACTCCTCAGATATAATCCAAAAACAACTCGACTAACTATTTAAAATTCCCGTTCTATTCCAAATAGACACTAACTTTCAAATAGTTTCACAACTTCATTAATTCTACTGGTACAATTCACAATGTGTCATTTACACAAGATGAATTCGGCTCCCACTCAAATTATGTCTCCACACATTTGAGAACACGAGCTCCCACTCAAATTATGTCTCCACACATTTGAGAACACGAGCTCCCACTCAAATTATGTCTCCTACATATTTGAGGTTCTAAGCTCCCATTCAAAAATATGTCCTTTACATATTTTACCTGAGTGAACTAACTTTGACTCCCACTTAAGTTCATAATTTATTTCGACATTTTGGTCAAACCAAAATCATTGATCTCTTATCAATTCGAATTCAATACAAACTACAGTATTCCATTAATACAAATCCCACAGACTTCAAGCATGTCTACATCAATGTAGTCAACAAATTTGATCTTGTCCAAGACACATTTCTTGACAAAATATGCTTTCACGTCTTTCTTATAGTTACATTTCTCATATAACACTTTATATGATGATCAAGAAATCTTATTTCTCCAAAAGGAATTATAGCAACATTTACTGTTTCAATCCTTTCTAAATGTAACTTGGATTTTCAGGCTCAAAAGCCTTTGTTCGTATTCTGATATTTTCTCAACTTTCTTTGTATTCATAAGGTGCACCTTGATCTGTCAACAAGATCTGAAACACTTAATATTATGCTGTGACCTGACAGCAATATTAAATATAACAGCACTTTATTTAGAAGCTTCTTTCATGAAAATATTATGATCTTCACGAAGAGGATTGCAAGCAGAAAACAATTTTCTAGTCTTCTTCACTCTTAATCATCAAATTTTCATTTGTAGACATATATCTTTTGGAACACTTTCCAATATTCTACTTTTATGAATATAGGTCTGACACCTTATTTCAAGCTTCTGATTTTATTCCATTAACCATAATTCGAAAAATCATATTTTCCTCGGAATTACATAGACAACAATACAAGTTTTGTTTCTATTGGGTTTTGGAATACACTCTCATCCAATGTGAGTAATCTACAAAGAACTATTCGTGTATATTCTGAATTATCGCATAATCCTCTATATAACGACACTATTGTCGATCTCACGAATTACCGTTGAAAAACATCTATTTTCTAAAGTGGACATCGACTATAATGTTTCGAACATATTAAGAGATTCTAAGACAGATTCTGAAAGACCACACTTTATCTAAAATAGAGTATGATTATAATACTTCACATATCACCATATATGATATTATAATATTGTGAAACGAATTTCCACAAGTCTTTTGTGTTGAAACCATAATTCAAAAATATTGCCCTTTTGATCGAATCTTGCGAATACGATATTCACAAATCTTTCTTCTGAAAAACCCCATTTGATCTTTTATCAAATTAATTTCAGACTCATGATTTATTATGTAAATACACTTATTTACCAATAATCATAGAAGAATTCGGATCAAGGAAAAATTCACCATATAATTAATTCAATAATCATTCGAAATGACTCTTAATTAATTTCCTTTCGTATTGACACTTCAATACTAATTTTAAACTTAATCAATTCGGCTCATGTAATACTTAAATAGATCAAAGTATCTATTACTTCTTACATTGCCTTTATGATCAAATTCGATGGTGTTTGTTCTAGTAACAAAATCTTTTATTCCTTGGACACATAATTTTATCATTCCTACTATTATGAATGTTATCATACAAGTAATGTGATTGAGATGTGAAAACTTTGTTCATAATATAAAACAACTGGCTTGTTTCATAACATAAAACAACTGAACTTGTCTTATTACATATATGAATAACTTTGTCTTGTAACAATCAAGACATTAAACACACTTTCTCACTATTACAAAAAGGTCTTATAAAAAACTATTAATGATAACTATGATAACTTGAGGACGTGAACACCAATAGCCATCAACTTCCTTGATCACCATCTTCAGTGCCAGGTCACATCATACTTCGCCGCATATATGTGATAATCAGGGCCTGTTTCACAAACAGAACAAGTATCAAATACTTTATCATATATCAAGGGGCGAATTCATTCATAATTCTGTATATATCAAATATATACCTGTAGCATCGAAGATTTCTCCTTCGATGGAATCAACTTTCAGGGATTTGAACTCGGACACGAACTTGTAGAAGTTCATATTGTCGGCCTTCAAAACGTACTCGCGTACATGCTTCTCATAGCTTGGAGGCAGAGATATTAGGACAGTCTGAATGGCACATGAATCCGCCATCCAGTAATCGAAAACATTTGTCAGCTTGAAGTAGATGTCATACAATCTCTTCAAATGAGTCTTCAGACAGGTATGCTCCTCCATATGAATGGTCCGGAACTCTCTAAGCTGCCTGAATTGCTCACGCCTCAATTCATCTTTGAAGTGCGTCTTTATCGCATCAATCATGACATATGGCTCCTTGTGTTGAAACAACTCTTTCAACTCAGGTGCTAGGCATACGGTCATGGTGATCTCCACTTCTATGAATATGTCTCGACGCCTACGGAATTCATCTTCCTCCTCCTCGCTAGCAGAATCATCTGGTCTTTCTCCTAATGCTTCATCGAGGACATACAGGATGTTGTTGTGTTTGAGAATGTTTCTAAAACCAATGTACCAGTTGATGAAGTTGGACCCGTCGGCTTCTAAGGTAGAATCCGGGCTCTTGAGGAAGTAATCGAAGTATAGTTTCGTAGTCTACAGATGTGATCGCAAAAGAGGTAAGGTAAAGTTTATAATGTATGTGAGTTTTAGTTTATAATCATATTATCAAACATACTCCACTAAAATTATTATCCCTAAAATAATGATAGCGATTACACGACCCCCATCCACTATACCACCCCCGATCGTCACGGCCGGCGGCACAGCTTCAAAGGTGGACATAAAATGTCGATCACAACAACTCTGTGACTCATGCTCGATCTTTCGATCTTCCCGTGTTCCGAGGCCATATCTGCATATGCTAGGCTCGCCAATCAAACCTCGAAGACCCTGCGCGTGCAACATGGCTTACACCCACTGTATGCGAACGACGATATGTCTGACACCCGATCGTCACGGCCTGCCTCATAACGTAGAACTTTCTTGGTGGTGCGCAACGAGGGAGAACACACTTTTGGTATTTGTTAGGGATCATCCTGTTTATGATGCTACCGTTGTATATCTAACATATAAGCAATCAATAGGATGCACACACAACAGCACACAATAATGATGCAATGAAGTGCGATGTGACATGGTCGATGCGCCTGGACCTCCATGGCGCCATGTGCCTTGCCCCGGGCGCCCCGGCATGGCTTCGAGTCTACGGTGCCCTCCATTGCCTTCGACAGTACGAGTAATATCAAACTTACCGTAACCATGTCACATAAAATAACGCCTCTGCAAAACAAAGTTAGACGCCTCTACCTTTTATTTAGTTTTGCAAGTTTTACGTGGCATATAGGCTTATTCGTAAGAGAACCGTTTCCCTACCTACGAACTTTGTGCCACAACGTCGATCGTATAATTGCATGTTTAAGCATCCCTTTCGGGCCCTCCATTGAAAATGCTTTGCCGACTAAAGAGAGAGAAACAGACACCCGCCAGCCACAGATACGGTGCAAGCCGTATGTCAGTAGTGGAACCAGTCTCGCGTAAGCGTACGCGTAAAGTCGGTCCGGGCCGCTTCATCAACTCAATACCGAAGGCATCGCAAGTGCACGCTAGAGGGTAGCAAATATAAGAAAGACGTCCTCATTCAACATGAGTTCTAACCGTACCAGTAGTACTACGCATAGATCGGCTCTGATACCACTGAAGGGGTTCCGGTGCAGAAAACAATAATTTTTCTAGCGTATGAACACCCTAACTAGCCAGGATCTATCTATCTAGTACATGTGATAATGGTGGCGGAACGGGTCACAAGCGTTGACGATGAAGTCGTACGTAGCCGACCTCGAGGTCGCGGAGAACTTGCCGCGATGATGTAGACGATGACGCCGGGGTGTCGACGAAGACCTGCGTCGACGGGCGTCGGGCGGAAGGTGGCGTGGCGCCGGCAGCCGAGGGGGGTGGTGCCGGCGGCAGGGCTGCGACAGGGCTGCTGGGTGGGCGAGACGACGTCGCCCAGGCTCCTCAAATGTGGCGCCCTCCGAGCACTCGCAAACATACGGAGCTTAACAACAACCCCCGGTCATTCAGATCCAGCTGAAATCGCAGGGGTAGAACTTTTCTGGAATCCCACAGGGCAACGGCGCCCGACGGTATAGCTTTGGTGGAGAGAAGAGGCAAAACGGGCGGAGAAACAGCTCGGCCAGCCTGCTATACAATTAATTGTATTTTTCTGTAATTAATCCAATTAATATGCCTTGCTATATAAAGGGGGGAGGGGGTGTGCAAACACCTTGCCTCCCCCATGTGGGACTAAAGGAAAAAGGAGGGGAGGGGGGGTCGGCCGGCTCTCCTAGTCCGAATTGGACTAGGGGCCCAAGCCCCCTTCCTCCTTGGTTGGTGCGGCTCCCTCTTGGGCCCTCTTAGGGCCCATGTAGGTGGGCTGCCCCTTTTTTTCCTTTATTATTTAATAATTAATATAAAATATAATTAATTCATAATTAATATATTTAAATACTATTTAATATCCCGTGACCCGAAACATTTTCCGGATCACCCGAACATCTTTCGGACATTCCTGGAACCATTCCAGACCTTCCCGGAACTCCTTCCGGACCACCGGAACTCTTTCCGGATCATTTCTCTCTCTCCAATAAAATCCTATATTATTCCAGAACCTTCTCCTGGTGTCGTTAAGACCTTAAGTTTGTTACGCTACGGTTCGAGAACACTCCAGACATGGTCGAGACACTCCGCTCACCAATGACCGCCAGGGATACCTGGATGTATATGACGGTCCCTGTGCATTCTACGAATATCGTCGTTGAACCGTAAACATGATATTCATTCCCTTTGTCTCTGCGATACTACCTTGTCCGAGATGTGATCGTAGACATCCAATGTCCTGTTGCATCTCGTTACCGACATAGGTTATTAACTCGTCTGTGATATTACATCTCCATGACCTAGTCATAAGCTGCGCAGCTATATAGATGCAATCTCACCGAGTGGGCCCAGAGTATCTTTCCATTACAAGAATGAACAAATCCCGCTCTTGATCCTTACGTCTCAACATACTCTTTCGGGATACCCAAGATGGACACCGTTATTGTCATGCTATATAAGACACAACGTTTGATGCTCTCAAAGTACCCCTACGGAGTAGCAATAAGCACGGTCTCACGGTCTAAGGAATAAGCTATCATATTACTTATCTATTGCAAATGACAAACATCGTAATACGATCTTGTTGCAATACTTTGCGTATGTCCATCACCTTATTCTGCTAATAAGACGACCCCATTGTCAACCGACGTCATTGTCCTTGATCGGGAATCTCGATCAACTGTTGCCCAATGGACTAGTTCATATAGAGGCTCACTAGGGACTCTGGTTGTCTATGTATCACACGTGTATTAATAATTCCGATTAATACAGTTATAGCATAATACAAGAACCTATTATAAACTTATGAGATAATGCAATAAATACTACTTATTTATTTGCCTCTAGGGCATATCTGCTTCAGCGGCCTCCTCCTCGCCTTGCCCAGCTCCTGAGGCAGAGGGCGTCTCTGCTCCCTCCGCCTCGTGCACCACCGGCACAGGCACCATCTTCCCCGGAGGGCCTGACGGGGTGTACGGAGGCATCCCCGCCAGAATGGCCAGGCGCTCGGTCATGTTGCACTGGTGCAGAGGCCGGAGCGTGATCGGGAGTTCGTCCATGGCGGGCACCGCTGGGTTGATGAAGAGCGCAGATAGGACGTTGTCGACCGCGTCCTTGTCGTTGTCCTCGCGGTGGAGCCGCATCTTGTCCTGGGGGCCGGAGTACATCCACATTGGCACCGAGTGCGCCTGGAGTGGAGCAATACGGCGCGTCACGAAGTCCGCGACGATGATCTGCCCCGTGAGGCCTTCCTCCCGAAGGTAGCTCAGGCGGCCCGTCAGCATCACGTTCTGCGCGCCGCAGAAGGAAGCCTTGCCCCAGTTCGAATTCTTCACGGGCGGCGCGTCGGGGACCTCGAGGAAGGCGCAGGGCTGCTCCACCCCAACGAAGAACCACCGCTGGCGGAAGTCGTCCACCTTCTTCGTCACCGAGGTGATGGCCTTGCCCTCGCTCCACGACATGGGGATGTAGACGCTCCCCATGCCGTCCACGATGCGGAACGAGACGCATCCAGAGCGCTCGTTCTTCGCCGTGCTCCGGAGCGCGTAGAAGCACCGGAAGAGATCCACCGTGGGCTCCAAGCCAAGATACGCCTCGCAGAGGTAGGCGAAGATGGCGAGGATGAGCACGGAGTTGGGGTGGAGGTGCAGCAGCTGGATTTGATAGAAGGCCAGCACCGCCTCCAGGAACGGAGAGAAGGGCGGCACCAGTCCCGCCGCGACGCAGTGCTGGAAGACGGGGAAAAACCCTCGCGGGCGTTTCCCGTGCGCCGCGGGCTTGAGCGCGGTGGCGCCGTGCTCGTTGGTCCGGTCCGCCACCAGGAAGCGGACCTTGTCGAGGGCCTTGTCGTTGACGCGCACGCCTAGCAATGCCGCGCCGTGCGCGACCTCGGCGGGCGCCGCTTGCGAAGAGGACCCCGCGGCCGCCTTGCCCTTGTTCTTCGCCGGACTCATCGTCGGAGGAAAGGAGGGTGCGGCGCGAGGAGAAACTGGAGAAGCTGGAGAAGAGGGCGCCGGAAAGCAGGAGCGGAGAGCTCGGCGCGGATTGCGTCTGCGAGAAGAAATGGGAGTAGTAACGGCTCCCGGCTCCGGCACGGAGACTTTATGTCTCGTCAAGGAGCAGTTACCGGGGCGTGGTGGGACCCCCCACGACGCACGTCCCACATCGTGCGCAACCGTTGCTCGCCGGAGTGACGCGTGGCTCGGCCCGGCCTGCAGGATTGGCCCCACGACGCTTCGCCTAGACCCAACGGGCCTCGTCGTGCCCATCGTGGGCCCGGGGGCTACTGTCGGCCCAGTAAGGACCGGGGTATGCACGGCCCACTCCCTACAGGCCTCGCCCGCGAAGATCTTCGACAGAATGATTAAGGACCAAGATACCGCTTGGAGAGACCCTCGAGAGACATCTCCGCTCGAGGGCCTGAAGAGGACGCCAGGGCCTGAAGAGGACCCTGCGCTTCAAGAGACTCCCCAGGCACAGCCCGCCTGGAGAGAAGTCAGCAGGAAACCCCTCCACAGGCGGCCACGGCCCTGTGGAAACACTTCGCGGCTAAGCAAGCGCTGCAGGGCGCACATGGCCCCTGCAGCAGCCGCAGGGTGACGCGAGCATCCCAGTTGCCGTTCTGGTGATAAAGGAGTCAACAAAGCCGCGCCGCCTGCGCCAGGACAGCCAGGACTTTCCTCTTTGGTGATAAAGCGGCTGGACGGCGCAACGCTCCAAGAAGATCGTCACCGTGGGCTCCACCACGACCTCTGCCGCGCCTGCGAGCCGCTCTGCACCGCCTGCAACCTGTCGGCCACGGCGCGCTACTTTAGCACGGATGGACCGCGTCCATGGACGGACGAGCCGCGGTGGACTCCCGCTCCTCCATGCGACTGACGTGTGGGAGCCCACCAGCACGAGGACGGAGCTCGGGGCACCTATAAAAGGAGCAGGAGCTCCACCGTAGAAGGGGATCGCCCAATCGCGCAATCGCACCCTAAACACATAGGATAGCCAACTGCTGGAGGAGGAAGACGACCATTGTGTCCCTCTCCAGGCACCAAACTGCCTCAAGAGAGCCTTCGGCAAGCTCATTGTCCTGTAACCTTCACAGTGCAATACAGACAAGCAGGAGTAGCGGTTTTACCTCCTCCTGAGGGCCGTGAACCTGGGTACGGGCCGGTGTCCATCTCTGGCGTGATAGTTCCTCTCCAGGCCCGGCGAGCACCGTCGTCGAGCCTCTCGAGGGCTGTTTGACCTCCGTGTTCAGTCCCCCCTTCGAACCTCTCTTCAGGGCGAGACTACCCCTGTTACGTGGGAGTCACTCCTCGACACAATCCTCTGCTGGGCAGAATCACTTAAGACAGCGGCGGATATAACGACATGGCTGACTGACCTATAGCTCCACCCTGTCAATAGAAGAGCAAAGTGCAGTTTCATTTCGAATACATCCTAACCTGACACTTATTTCACAGATTTGCAGCAAACGCGAAACGCGTGAATTTATTGAGGACATGCATGTTCAAGTCCGTGTGAAATTACTAAATGATGCATTCATGTTGTATTTTGACCAGAATTATCCCTTCATGTCTATCTCGTCTGCATCATTTGATCACTCAATCAATAAAGGAAACATCCAGTTAATACTCATTATGCAATAACCAGTAGATGGATCAGTTGGATGTGTAGTAACTCAAACAATTCAACTCAGAACTGGTTAGAAAGATTTAAGTTCGGTAACAACCGGAGAAGGCAAAAAAGAAAGTTATATAATGGAAAAATGACGGCAGATAAGGGAAAAGCAGAAGAAACCTTCAGCTTCGCCATGGAGACAGAGAACAATAAACTTCCACTTAGGTCGATTGGAAGTACCCTGACATCGGTCCACAACAGGTACATGCAGAACTGGAGTATGAGAAAACAGTATATGTGAGCGATCTGACCAAAAGAAAAAGGCATACATATAGGCATTATCCAGCATGAGGAAAACCCAGAAGGTGAAATTGGAAGCCAACCTGACGGAGTCGGATAAGAAGCAATACACGGTACCATAACTGGATGTAGCAACGGCATGCCACCCCAAGAAGTAGACGGTATATCTACAGGAAGAAACAGCAAGCTGATCAAAAAATAGGAGAACAACACAAGAAGTAAACAGAAAAGTAGCATGACAGTAGGTCGAGAGCGGGATGTTTCTCTAATCTAACTTGTAAAACTGATATACAACGCCAATCCTCTGTGAGATCATAGAAGCACATCGTCGCCATACCATCACATACGAGGCTATTCAGCAAGGCTATTCATGGAGGCTATAAAGCAAGGCTATAAAGCTATTCCAAGTTATTCAGCAAGGCTATAAAGCAACTGATATACATTTTTACCTTTCAGTTATTCAGCAAGGCTATACAGCTCCATTCATGGAGGCTCATTCAGGAAGACCATCGGCTAATCCAAGTGCAGACTCCAATTCGAACAGACCTATATGTGATTATGTGGACAGTGAAAACAAACATATTGTTCAGACCTTTCTCCTTCTCAAATAGATGGAATGCAAATGAAAAAGATGGTACCCAAATTTAGTTTTAGTGAAATAACAAAACACAAAAGTACAATGCATGTTACTGTGATTAACAAAATTTAGTAACAGAATACACACAAATGCTAACCAAATCAAATCAAGTAGCAATCCATTTCATGTAAATGAGAAATAACGGTAGTATTTTCACCTGGGCCAAGAACCAGCAATTTTGGCTGCGTGCAACCATCGACTGCGACACTATTATGATGTACCTCACCGATGGATGGCTAGAGAGGATGCAGCGAGACACCTTGTCATTGACCACTATTAAACTCATAGCCGCAATACAAACACTTAGGCCACCATACCCTCATGTGCGTTCTTCAGCAGCAAGTGCATGCCGAATTGGCAACGCCTCTCCCCGGCTTAGTGAACTCGTCTATTTGGGCGAACCTGTACAAAATTCACAGCATTGAGAAACGATACCATAAAAGGCTGGCTATATACAGAACTGGCAACAACATTGATTTGAACTCAGATAATTATTATAACTCCATGCATGTGAACATCCTAGCACAGCTATACTATGAATCACTCAGATATTTACAAACGATAGCTTGCAGATGCAAGCCAGATAAACCAGATAGGAAATATATTGTATCTGCAACCATAAAACTGAGAAACATAATGGTTGTAGCTAAATTTTAGAGAGAAAAAAAAGCTATTGGGGAGAATGGACATTACATAAATTAATGTTCCGCTCCAGCCCACTCGCATTTGAACAAACACGTTACATGCATAAATAAGCTGGACAAACAAAGATAAAAGAATATGGGGATTAAATTAAAAGTGGGAGGGAGGGGTTCCTGCTGGTGGGGTTGTGAGAGAGAGGATGAGGAGGAGGAAATGTGAAGAAATGTACAGATTCTCACCTACAACAATGCGGTTTGTGTTGCTGTGTGGCATCCTATGGTAGCGAGGGGAGAAGACACGGAGGAGGTCAGGCAGTTTGGTGCTGGACGACGTCATACCAGACGATCTGACCCTTCTCTGCGGTCCGGCCCCTTACCAAGAAAAGCACTTGTCCATATCAGTCAGGCACTCTAAGGCGTGTCCTTGAAACAATAAGCATCGGAGATAAACAAACATTTTCAAGAATGTCCTGGAACACACAAAGGAAGAGATAATAAACAAACCAACCAAAGAATGATCAAAACATAGAAGAGAAGAAAAGAAGCTACAGAGCATCCACCACTCACTAATCACAGTAATTATAATACAAATATATTTATACAATTAGGAACATAGAAGGCCATGTTCTCAACAATTTCTCATGTTTCATTAACATTCAGCCACTGATAAGCCATGTCGTCGAAACGAAAAGCATTGGACAGAAACTACAGAGGTTAAGAATGTCCCAGAACAGAGAAGATGGTCATAAGCAAATGAATTAAAGAATGTACATAAGCAAGAAGAGAACATCCACTGATCATAAACAACATGAATGGTAATACAAATTCATTTTCCAATCAAGAACTGAGAACAATTTATCGTGGCTTACTAACCTCCATGAATCACAATAAATTCAATGCACAAAAATCATGACAGCTACAAAGAACTCCTTTCCATTTGACTGCAAGTTAACAAAAAGCCTGAGGTGATCCCATAATATACCAAGCTAATTAAATATGTAAGAAAGGATAGGGACAGAGAGACATACACAAGCTAGGGAAAAAATAGATGAATTGCATCTATGCACTCAGCATCAAGAACGCAGCTGGAAAATTCCAATTGTGGAACCATAACAGCAGACTTATCGGCATTTGCAACCCGTCAAGGGTACAAATCCCAGATTTACCCTATAGTTTGCTGAAAAGAAGAAGATAAATCTTCAGAATGGCAGATTCAACAATTGCAAATTTAAGAAAACACAATAGAATAATAGATTGATGAAGAATTATAGCTATACTAACTTCATTTCCTCCTCCAATATAAGTTACACACCACTCTGTAATACATGTGCATGTATATCCAACACTAATACCTGCTACTCTCCATGTCTTCAGAAACTAACAAAACACAATCGGTAAACGTGCGAGTATCACCTTCATCTCTTCTACCTTGACAACCATTTCGATATAACCTTTACCTGTACAAGATTTGCAAATGTGAAATTTGTCCCAGGAGAGTAAAATATGTTTCAACCGTGAGAGAGAGAGAGAACTTCATCGGATCATCAAATATAACACGAGAAAATACCTGCTCAGTGTTCTTTCTCAGAGATTCCGACGGATTCTTCCTCATAGAAATGACCAGCACAACGCTCATCCTCACAGATTCTTTATCCTATCATGTGATTGCAGAAGATAAGAATCATGGTAAAGAGAGGCAATTTCAGGTTATGAAAAAAAATGAAAAACTTTCTGAGCTAAACTTGAAACTGCCAAAATCAATAAAGAGAGGCAATTTCAGGTTAGTAATTATGGGATTATGAAATTACCAAAATCAATAAGCAGACCACAAGGTCTTATATTATCAGAAATATGTTGCTGGCTCTCTTATTACTTAGTCAGAAACACACAAACAAACCCTACCCTACCCTACCAATCACAAGGTCAACAACTGAAACAACCATGAACTATGCAATCAATTAACTAAAACTGCTAAATAATGAAATATACTCCATACTTCACATTTAAATCGGGAAGGGATTGAACGAGTGGAGTGGGAGCACCTGAGAAAGAGGGGAGGACAGGAGCACGATCTGCTTCGGCTGGTGAGGACGGACGTGCCCGCGAGGTGGCTTGCACCGGTGGGGATGGAGGCGACGGCGGCGCCCGTGGCTCTGTGGAGGGCGCCGACGACGGAGTAGGAGAGGGAGTGCGTGAAAGAGGAGGCAGGCCGCTCGGTGCCGCCGTCCGCTGCAGCTCGCGGCCGCCTCCGTGCGCTGCAACCACCTCCGCCGCTCGGGGCGACGGCGACGTGGCCTGGCTGGTCGGGAGGGAGCAGCCCGTGGCTCTGTGGAGGGCGCCGGCAACGGAGTAGGAGAGGGAGCACGCGAAAAGGAGGCAGGCCGCTCGGTGCCGCCGCCGACCGCTGCAGCTCACGGCCGCCTCTGTGCGCTGCAACCACCTCCGCCGCTCGCTGGGATGGAGCTCGCCGCGATTGGGGAGGTCGAGGCGGCGGCTGGGGGCTGGGAGGAGTGATGCAGGAGGGGATTGGAGGAGGAGAGAGGGCAGCGCGAGTGGCTAGGGTTTCACCGCGCTGGTTTTGTCCCATGCACTGAGCGAGCCAAACTGAGAGACGCCGGCGAAGCATCCTCGCCCACTGATATGTGGCCCAACAGGCAACTTAGCCCACAATGTCATGCACAAATTAGTCAACACGAAGTAACAAAAGATCTACCGCATCCAACGGCTGAGGTGAAAAGTGGGAGGGAAATTCACTATTCATTGGGCGATCGGACGGTACAGAATCGTCAAGAGGGGCAAATGCTCTCGTATGGAGCGTAGGCTCTCAACTTTATAGTAGTAATATATAGTAGGTATGTATATACTAGCTGTGACCCCGCCACGTACATGGTAAACCAGCTGATCGACCCGGCCATAAGCCCATAATGGTACAGTCAACAATGCCCTCGCTCGTCTTCCTCTCTTTGCTCCTGCTCTGGAGCACTGCCGGTTTGTCACCCATGGCGACGGCGGCGCCGGCCACGGCACAGATGCCGGTGCGGGTGGGCGTGGTGCTGGACCTGAGCAGCAACGTAGGAAGGAGACGCGACTGCATTTCCCGAGCGTTGCATGACTTCGACCTCAAGCATCCGACTTACGCCAGGGGAGTGGACCTTCGCGTGATGGACTCACGTGGGGATATGGCCACGGCAGAACGTGCCGGTAAGTGGTAACCAAACGTCCACTTCTTGAAGTAACTACCCCAACCGTCCACCCCAAAGATCCCAATAATTGCTACGTAAAATCTATTTCGTGCCCGGACACTCTCCGTGTTTTAACCCCGCGCGCCGTCGGATCGTCATCTTGTGGTGCTCCGAGATTTCGTTGCTTGTCGCGTCCGGACAAAACCCACCCCAATCCCCATCACCACGCCCACAGCTCGCCTTTCCCCGTCTCCTTCTCGTGCCAGGGCGAAATCGCTACAGTCGCCGGCGATTTCCTCCGGTGCTGACCACCAAATACCGGCGCGGCTACCATAACCATCTGCTGGTTGCTTTCAATTTGGTGGTGCGAGAGCGACGCAGTATTTCCTTTCCGACGCCTTCGTCGGCTGATCGCGATTCCCCATTTTCCTCACTCTAGCAACACTTATCTTACACACAGCAGAGGAAGAGGAGACGCGGATCTCGCCGGCCTTCGAGAGGGATGGCTGCCGACGGCCTGACGCGATCCGCCGCATTCTGGACCGCTCTCGCCGGCCCTCGCCGCCGACGTTGACGCAGTCCGCACCTTCCGATTCCAATGTGTCGTGATTTAGTTGGTGCCCCTATTCGCCTTCTTCCTTGCCGACCTCGTCGCCAACGCCATTACCAACCTCCTGTTCGTGCTCCGCCGACGTCCCCTTCGTCAGGACCGGGTCGGCAAGGAGGAGGCTTCGGTCTGGCCACATGTTTAAATAATTGTGGTCGGATGGTTAGCAGGGTGGTCGTACCCTCAGCACACCAGAGTTCAAACCCCAGGCTTGACGTCTGTGTGTTGCATTTAGGCGGAATATTCTTTTAGTGGGAGCCGACGTTCCCATCGACAGCGAGATGCCCGTGGTGACTTCGTCAATATCAAGACTCGATCTGTCGGCTCTGTATTTCGGAGGTGCTCACAGGGGTAGGGTGTGCGTGTGTGCGTTCAGAGGGGTGAGTGCGTGCGCGTGTATGTGAGTGTCTGCGTTTGTACTGCGTTTCTCGAAAAAAAACATGTCTAGATAAATAATGATAAAAAATGGCCACAACATCTTACATTTTGATACGGAGGGAGTAGATGATAACATAAATATACCATATAAGCAATGACATGTAGTTAAAAAAGAGAGAGACAAATGGAGTAACAAGCTATTTTACCTTAACATGACACAACACAAGACAATACAAGTCTACAACCTAATTAATCAAGAGTTGCATAACACCACGCATATGTTACTACCCATCATAGAGTTGGTAATATATATGGAGTCTGTTACTAGTCTAAGTTACTCCTCCCTAAAGCAAATCCCTACTAAAATACAATTAATGATTCTATCTCAACATACAACCTGTCAACATCACTTTCTCTAGAAGTTTCCACATCATTTCACTAAAATTTATTATTTATTGTCCATATCTACATGCAAATTTCCACAACGTATTTTTCTTTAGCCATTAAATTTTCCATATGTCATCCTTTTTATTTTATCGTTCGAATGATAAGACCACACAATCTCACAATATAATTATCAAATTAAATCGCGTGTTATTGGAACACCGGATTAGTTTGTCAATCAAGTGAAAGTTTTTGCTTGTATATTTCTATAATCTGCTTCAAATTTCATGGGTTTATTAGGTTTTCAAGAGATACCAGTTGCAACGAGCGGAGTACTTTATAAAGCAAAACCCCCACTAATTTACAATTAATGATTCTATCTCAACATAGAAGCTATTGACATCACTTTTTTTTTAGCAAACCAATTATCCACATCGTCTCACTAAATTTATTCCTTATTGTCTATCTCTCTACATGCAATTATCCACATCATCTTTAGCCATTAAATTGTCCACGACATCCTTTTATTTTGACGTTAGAATGATAAGACCACACAATCTCACAATGTAATTACCAAAGTATATCACGTGTTAGGGGAACACCGGAATTAGTTTGCCAATCAAGTAGTCTTTTTGCTAGCATATTTCAATAGTCTGCTTCAAATATTATGTGTTAGGTTTTTAAGAAATACCAGCTGCAACGAGCGGAGTATTTTTCTAGTTTGTGATAAACATGCAACCCAATATAATGCTAACTAGTCCGCGACATGGTATATTAATAACTGGAGGAGGGAAAAAGATAGGCATAACATCATATGTTACCATAACATAGTCTTTACTATTAAAACAGAATGCGTGGTATGGTGTCACAATCCAAATGGTGTCACAAGCCAAATGCTTTCACACTCTGAATTAATTACATACCATGCCACTTATAAGTGAATACCGGTTCAAAAAGAAAAGAAACAAAAAAAAAGGAAGTGCATACGGTTCAAAAGAAATATGGCGTGCATGCCGTGCACAACAAACTCCATCCGCATGCACGTAACAAACTCCACCCGCATGTACGTAACAAACTTTTTAAAAATATCGCATAACACGCAACAAACTATTCAAATTGCCGCCTGCACTAGTGGAAAAAGGCTTATAGGTGGGATGCACCCTTTGTGGCGCACCCTAGGCGCATGCGCCACAAAACAATTTTAGTGGCGCACCAAACCAGTGCGCCACAAACATCTGTGGCGCACAATATAAACATGCGCCACTGAAATGTTCTTTTTTGTGGCGCACTGTGGAGCATGCGCCACAGAAAGTAGGTGGTCCCCGCCAGCCATTTCGAATTTCGGAATCCGGGTCAGTTTGTGTGGCGCACCCCTCCCATGCGCAACAGGAAATAGATATTCTGTGGCGCACCGTGACCCATGCGCCACAAAAAGTTTGCATTCTGTGGCGCATGCTGGACGGTGCGCCACAGAATGTGAACTTTCTGTGGCGCATAGAACTGGTGCGCCACAGAACATGGCTTTTCTGTGGCGCATGTGCTTGGTGCGCCACAAAAATAATATTTGGTGCGCCACAAAATGTCAACCAGGGCCCACAAAAGCATTCAATGCACTAAAATCTCAGATTCATTTGCAACCTTTCCCCTTCTCTCACACAGCTCGTATTTCTCCTCTTTCTCACCCAATTCTCCCCATTCTTTTTCCATTATTTCTCCATTTCTAGTAGGTTAAAACCTATTTTGTTCCATAGAGATTGATTAGTACGTAGGGAGGCATCATATATACTCTCTCCTCCTCTTTTTGTCCACTAAATTCTCTCCAAACACAAATCACACGATCACGGTCCGGGAGGAGCTCCAATCTACTAGGTGAGACATCTTCTCTTTTTGTTCTGGTGTGCATGCTTGTGCGGTGGTATGGCATCGGTTTACGGCCGGTGTATATGCCTTCTCGGTGTATATGGCCACCGATCATTTTTGGGGCGCCGGGTTTATATTATGGCCATCGGTGTATGTGGACACATGCATATGCATGTTTGTTGTTTTTGTTATTTCTTGCGGCAGCGTGGTGCATGTATGTTTGCCGAAATATTGATTCATTTCCATTTCGGCAAATTTTTGCACCACCCATACGTCCGACTATTAGGAGAAGTCATGTCAAAATTTTCCGTCGAACATTCATGTGTGTGTATATGTGTGTGTGCATATGTTGCGGTTCTAAATAACATTTCTTGGTTGTGTGCTCTATCTAACCCGTGCGTAGGCAACCATGGTCGTCATGATGAGATCCGGTCAAATCAGTAGATACAAGGAAGAAGCGAAGGCGGAAATGATTCAGTGTAACAGGCGCCAGATAAGATGTCCGTGTCGAAAATGTAAACTCGAGAGATGGATCGACCCTGATTCCGGACAATTGGAGGATCACCTGCTCAGGCAAGGTTTCATGCTAGGCTTGAACCAGACACCAAAAACAACAAATGCGCCCGGACATGACGAAGGAGATGTCGGTGGACAAGATGATCATGACGAAGGAGATATCGGCGGACAAGATGATCATGATGACCATGGGGGAGATGGCGGTGGAGAAGACGCGAACACGCAGAACACGCTAATGTCGGACTTACGGGACTCTCATGTTCAAGAATTGCTCCTCCAAGAGACGAGCACCGCCAGAGAGAAAGCCAAACTGGCGCAAATGGAGATCGACGGGAAGACTCCGTTGTATCCTGGGTGCCGGCCAGAGGATACGCGCTTGCAAGTAACGCTTGATGCTCTGGAGATGAAGGCGCAAAGCAAGTGGACCGACGTGAGCTTCACGAAGAGCATGAAATTCATGCACGATCGTCTTCCCGAGGGGAATACATTGCCAAAAAGCATCGAGGAGGCCAAGAAAGTCGTGTGCCCACTTGACTCACCGCACGTCAAATACCATGCTTGCATCAATGATTGCGCAATTTACCGGGGAGAGTACAAGGACCTAACCAAATGTTCGGTGTGCGACCAAGGACGGTACAAGGGTGCTAACAAGAAAGTTCCTCGAAAAGTGGTATGGTACTTTCCTATCACTCCCCGTATGCAGCGGTACTTTGTGGACCATAAGGAAGCAAAGCTAATGCAATGGCACGCGGAAAGGGAGAAGCCCGAAGAAGATCCGGAGAAGGGAAGGATCCTGTCACACCCTTCAGATGCCCTCCAGTGGGAAGCATTGGACGCCTTTCAAAATTTCGGAGGCGACGCAAGGAACGTCAGGCTGGGTATGAGCACCGATGGACTCAATCCGTTCGGCAACCAGAGTAGCACGCATAGCACCTGGCCCGTGTTTGTATGGCCTTACAACCTTCCCCCTTGGCTTTGCACGAAGCAAAGGTACATACACATGAGCATTCTCATCCAGGGGCCAAAACAACCTTCTCCATGTCGTTGAGGACATCAAGCAGCTCGGGCCGACGTTCCTGCACTACATGATGCCGTTCGAAAGGCAGAACGGTGTCATGAAAGGATACGTTCGCAACAGGGCCCGTCCGGACGCAAGCATGGCCAAGGGCTTTCTAACCTACGAGTGCATCTCCTTCTGCCAGAATTATCTAAGCACCGAGAACGAGGATGTTGGTCTGCCCACCAGGAAGCACCTCGGCAGGCTCGGTGGAGTTGGTCACCGCGAGGGCTGCCGCTCACTCTTTGTCGGCGTTCATGGTCGTAGAGAAGACCTCGACAGGGCTCACCGGGTCGCGCTACAACACTTACAATTGATCGAACCTTGGGTGGAGGAGCACAAGAGCTTAATCGAGCAGAATTACATCGAGCTGGGTCGGCAGAGGAAGAATGGAGACGTATCCAAAGAGCACAACTCCAGCTTCACATGTTGGTTCAAGAAAAGGCAACTGTTTCAAGCTGCAAACATAACGCCATCTACGGAAGATGAAGAACTCATATTCTCCTTATCACAGGGCCCCGGACAGAACGTAAGGACCTATCAGGCGTACGACATCAACGGTTACACATTCTACACCGAGGAAAAGGACAAGAATAGTGAATATCAAAACTCAGGAGTAACTATGCTATCCTACGGTGATGACGAGGCTACTGTTAAGGAAAGATTCATCGGAAAGATCGAGGAGATATGGGAGCTCAAATACTGTGGAGAGTTGGTGCCAATGTTCCGTGTAAGATGGGCCAAGGACATCGTGAAAGAAGGCCGGTATTTCACCACCATGGTAATACCCGATGCCAAATCGAAGAAAGCCTCCGCGAAAAACGAGCCATGGGTACTCGCTAGCCAACTTGAGCAATGCTTCTTCATTACCGACCCGTCAAAGCCTAGCCGTGTTGTCGTGAGGAGGGGCAAGAGGAGCATCATCGGAATGGACGGAGACGCCAACGAGGAAGACTTGGACGGTGATCCGAAGATCGAGGAGGAATTCGACAAGTTCTTCGACAAGCCGACTACGAGCAAAAACACAAGGAAGACCTCCCTACCTACTAAAGGTTGTCCGTTCACGCGAAGCAATCTCAAGGTGCCCGGCGTAAAGTATTCAACCGCGAAGAAGGGAAAGAAGAAGAGAAGCTAGCTCTCGGAACCAGCCGGGATCGACGAAGACTTTTTTGGTGTATTACTTTTTGTGCGTGTGTACACATGTGAGATGAGAGAAGAAGACTTTTTTGGTGTGTGTGAGACAATGCAAGCATTTATATGCATGTGTATATCATGAATTAATCTTTAAATATATATACTTTTTTGGTGTATTAATATATGTGGCAACAAATTTGTGTGTTTGTTTCTTCCTTAAAATATGTGTGTTTCTTCTTTCTTTAAATATAACCAAAAATATAATTATAAAAATAGAACTTAAAAAAAAAGATGTGACATAATTCTGTGGCGCACCCACACTAATATGCGCCGCAGAATCTTATAATTCTGTGGCGCACCCGTGGATCCATGCGCCACAGAATTGTGAAGGGAGAGGTAGGCGTGGGGGCGGGTCCACATGTAAGCGGCAGCAAAATTATTCTGTGGCGCATCCCGCCGTGGATGCGCCACAGAATTTCTTTGATGCCGCTTACACGTGGGCCCGCCCCCATGCCTGCCTCTCACACTTGTCCAATTCGCGAGCGAAGGAAGAACCGCTACCGCGCCGCCGTCGCTGCCCCCAACTCGCCGCCGCCGGCCACCCCGCCCATCCCTGCGCACCCCCCCCCCCCCCCCCCGTCGCCGGCGACCTCCCCTGCGCCCCGCGCCCTCGCCCAACCCTACCCATCCCTGCGTGGCGCTCGGCCTCGAAGAAGAAGAGTCACCGCCGCCCGCGTGACGCCGGCCTCTCCCTCCCCCGCATGCACGGCACACCGGCGACGCCCACGCGACGCCGGCCTCTCCCTCCCTCGCACCGCCCTCGAACTCCCCTCCCTCCCCTCCTCGAGGTGCTTCTCTCCCCCCCCTCCTCCCTCCCTCCCTTACCGCACCGAAGGTGCTTGTGAAAATGCACAAGTGAAAATGCTTCCTAGATCCTAGTGTTCAATTTTGTAAATGCTTCCTACTGTGAGAATGCACTTGTGAAAGCATTTAAGCATGAATTTGTGCACTGTTTTTTGCACTGTTTTTGTGTTTGAAAGCATTTAAATTTAATATGATATGTGTTTGAAAGCATTTGTGCACTGTTTTTGTGGATGTGCTTGTGCACTGTTGTTGCACAAATGCAAAATGTGGAGGTGCTTGTGGAATGTTTGCAGGTACCCCGTGGGGCCCTTGAGATTGCCAGAACGTTGATTAACTTCCGTTCCGGCAAATTCGGGTACTCCATATGTCCCTTTTTTAGCAAATGTTATGCTGAAATTTTTCGTGAATTCTAGCATGACTTTGCTAAAAAAGGGACATATGGAGTAATGGAATGGCCGGGGTACCTTAGCATTTAATTAAGTGATTTTTTACTTATATTTGTTTTATTAATTATAGCAGTGTAAACATGTCGGGGGCTGGCACTTCTAAGCATATGAGCTGCAATGAAGATGCTGGAGACGCGAACAAGCCCTTCTGGGAGTTGTCCCAGGAGTTGGAGGAGGCCGCGAAAAATCCTACTGGTGGTGGCGGCGAGCATGAGGAGCATACCACCACCACCGATGGAGATGCTAGTGGCGGCCATGAGGACGCCGATACCACCACCGATGGCGGCGAGGACCACAGGGCCGATGGTAGCAACCCGCCCGCGCAGAAGAAAAAGAAGCCAAGGAGGGATCGGACACCGCAAGCACTCGGCAACGTCACATACGTCTTCACTGAGGTCTCGCCAAGTGGCCTCCCATTGCAGCCCGCGAGACTTGCCGCAGGATACGGCATGCAACTAGGGTGCATCCTCCGGGAAACTGTGTCGATCAACACGAAGGAACTCAGAAGCACGCAGAATGAGGCTCTGGTCAAGACCCTCATCAAGAAGCTTCACCAACGATACACGTTCCCGCAGCCGTTCAACAAAAAGGTGGACAGTTTAGCCATCACGAAGATGAGCACCGCCTTGAGCAGCTGGAAATGCAGGGTGAGGAGGAAGATTGAAAAGGGTGAAACCTGGGAAGAGATAAAAACCAAAGACCCGATGCTCGTCAAAGAAGACTTCGACGCATTCAAGTTGTCCTTGTCTACTGAGGAGTCTAAAAAATGGACCGAGTGGGGGAAGAAAATGCGGGACCTGAACCTAGGTAACCACCGTTTGGGAAGCGGTGGCTACCGAGGAAAACAGCCCATTTGGGACAAGGAGGATGCCGAGGTTGAAAGACTAGGGAAAGAGAACCCGTGGCACAAGATCGCGGACGAGCAGGTCCGGAACTTTGTCCGGTCCCGCTACTATCTGGTCAAAGACACGGGGGAATTCGTTACGGACGATGACGATGTGAAGAGATTTGAGAAAGTGCTGGTAAGGAATTTAATTTACCGCGTAGCCATATTTTTCTACATGCATGGGTTCACCTTAATTTGCATTGTCTGCAGGAGGACGAGTTGAAGGCTGACGCTGAGGCCAACCCGTCGTCCCAGGATTCGATGGAGCCCTGGGACAGTACTTTCAACAGGGCGATGAACGTTTACAAAGAGAGGGAGAAGACGTCGGCGCCGACGTCAGCAGGCCGTGTGTCCGGCTTTGGTACGAGCATGAAGTTCCTCCAGTACTATAGCACGGACGGCGGCGAGAAGAGAAGGCAGAGGAGGAAGCCGAGTAGGGATAGCGCCGAGGTTCTGGAGCTAAGGAAGAAGGTGGAAACACTGGAGCAGGAGAAAGTGGACTCCAACACTGTGAGCCAGCTAGTGAAGGAGGGGATCCGGGATTTCTTACCCCCTGGGTTCATGGAGGGTATAGCTGCTTGGAATGCGGCAGGTCAACAGGGGCCGATACACGTGCCCAGCTACGCCGGCAGCACCTCCAGCCATATGGTGACCCCGCCGGACCAGATGGTGACCCCGCCGTCCAACACCGCTGCCGAGCCGCCGCTCCATACTGTGCCACAGGCGCCCCCTACCGAGGCACAGGAGCCCCCCATGCAACCTCCGGCGCCAGAGAATGAGACGCCGGCCGCCACCACCGGCGCCATTGTATCAACATTAGAGGAGCTCAACGCAATCGACAAGGTAACTAACTAGTTAGTCCACGACATCTTCTATAATTAACTATGCCTTTGATGACTGCCATCTCATGATGCCCAACATGCATGTGTTGACTCTCAGGACACGCCTTGCATACTCCTGCATATGGTGTGGGCCGGCGGCGAGTTGGTGGATGTTGCTACGGGCACGATCATACAACCAAAGAGTAGCCTAATGCACAACCAACGCATGAACGAGGCCGTGCTGAGAATCAAGTTGGATGAGGTATTGCCTCAGTTTCAACACATCGATCCCCCAATGCAACCTCCGGGAGCCGAGGATGAGCACATGGTCCTTGGAGCCTGCGTTAAGTGGCTCATGGAATGGCCGAAGAGCCAAATTCGTCTTGGGGGGGTCAGACGCACCTCCGGCGCCACCTCGAAGCCGCAACAAAAGGTTAGGCACTCTATCGTTCGGCCCTCGTCGAGGCCGCCACATATACTTGTTGTGAACGAGCCGGCGCCACAAGCACCCGTTGCCAGGACCCGGAAGGAAGCGCCGGTCGTCACCACCACAAGCCGGCACCAAATACTGTTGGGAGCGTCTGCACCGCAAAAAGCCAAAGACAAAGCCGTTGCGCCTCAACTTCCAGTTATCAACGATGATCATGATGATGATAATAATGGCGACGACGTCGATGGCTTCCTCAACACTGGCGCCTTGGATGGTTCGTACATGCCTGCTTTGGATGACGAACACTTCCGCGGCCCCCGCATTATGCCTATTCGTCCCACTTCATGCTCGCAGCGCCTGAACTTCCATGGTTTATCTCAAGACACGCCTCCGGAGGCCGGCGATCAAGCTGAACAGGCTAACATTTTCAGCCCTGGCACACTGCATAAGTCGATTCAAGATGTGCAATCCTCAGAGGTGAAGAAGAAGCACAGGAAGAGAAGTAAGCCAGGTGCCTCTGCGAGCCAGCCAGCTCCTAGGACTGTCCGGGATGAACAAATGGTTCCACCACGTCGTGATGGCTTGACCCGAATGCATGAAGCTGGTAAACCGATACTGCCTGCGAAGCTGCTCCGCATCGCACAAGGATCCATGAAAGCTTTGCATGATGCTATCTTGACGCTAGAAGGCATCCTTCTTAAAGACGAGGACCCAAATTACCCGGTGTTCACGTGCAAGGTGCCAAAGGGCGTGAACTTTGTCGATGAAGCCCCTGCGGATGTATTCTTTATAGCCTTCGAGGACGTCTTCAAGCTGTTTCACTCTAGACGGCTGGACTATAACTTGGTCCGTCTATACGCGCTCAATCTGGCGGTGAAGATCAAGAGAGAGACAAACCCGTACGTCGCGATAGCGGATCCCTACTACATGCGTGACAGCCAGCTGGTTGAAGGATCAGGGAGACGGATCATGGCGAGGGAGTACCTCCAAAGCTTCATGCTGAAAAACATGAGCAAGAACAGCCATCTTGTGCCTTTCTTTTGCGAGTAAGTACACATCCACTCGTCGATGTCGTAACTTATGTTTTCCCATAGAGTCGTTCCATGCATTGCTTATCATGAATTTCCAACATTCCGTTTGAATTGTGTTAAGCAGGGACAAGTACGCAGTACTCATCGTCGTAAACCCGAGGTGGTCCATTGCCACTTATTTCGACTCGGGAAGTTCGGTTATAGAGAAAGACTACACCCGAATAAAGAGTGTTCTCGATGAGGCTCTCGAGATCTACGCCCGTAATGGAGGCACCTTCGAAAAGAATTGTGAATTCTTCAACAACAACAAGACACACAAGTTCAGGCATGTCACCAACTTCCCTTGCATCAAGGAGCACTCTGAGAGCGTGAAGGAGGGGTTCTACGTCATCCATCAACTTAGAGGGTATGTCGAGGAAGCAGATGGCAGAAGGTTTCCAAATAAACTCCGGAAATGGACCAACCATATGGGGGAAATCACTGATGCTGAGCTTAGAGAAGACTTCCATCGCACCCAGATGAAGTTATCACATATCACCCTCCAGGATGTCATGGCAACCGCAGGGCACCTCCGCTACCCTAGAGGTAGGATGTATTACAAAACTGCGCCTAGCTAGCTGCTTGCCTCACTCGCAAGAAGTGTTTTCTTTATTGCACTTAGATGAATTATTCACACTCTATTCATGTTATTAACTGATACTTACCAATCCATCTCCAGGTTTGACTAAGAGGGAGATCGAAGAACGCCTAGTATTGCAGCAGGACACCAGGACGTGGACGACGAAGGAAATGTACAAACCGTTCCCGGCGCCGATGCAGAACTAGGCTACGTGATCGTGCTCTCCCACTGATCTTCCTCACCATCATCGCCGATATACTTTATTTGATAACTCTATATGTATGAAATGATAAAATGATGAACTTTTGTATTTCGAGCTCCATTTGTATCATGACTTGTGTAAGATTCGGCATTTGTAACTATATGTGATGTGTCTAAGTAATGTGATGTGTCAAATATATCATGTTTCTGTTCTGTGTGTTTAATTCCTGTAATATATACATGTATTTTCGTTAATATACCTGTATTTGTAAAATTCCTGTACATAATTCTGTGGCGCATGGCCCAACTTTGCTGTGGCGCACCTATTTCTGTGGCGCATAGAACAAGAATGCGCCACTGATATATTTCTGTGACGCACTAGGAAGGATGCGCCACAGAAATGTGCCACAGAAATATAATTTAGTGGCGAGATTTCTGTGGCGCACCCCCCATTTTTCTGGGTGCACCACAGAAAGGCTTTTTGGTGCGCCACTAGTAGCCCTTTTTCCACTAGTGCTGCTGCCTAGCCTACTCCACCGCAGCTCGCCGACGCCACTGCCGGTCGCCTCAGTCCGCCGGGGCCGCCGCTCGCCTCAGTCCGCCGGCGCCGCTCACCGGAGTCCGCCGACGCCGCTGCCGCTCGCCTCGCCTTGCCGTGAAGTGCGTCGACGCCGCGCTGCCACTTTCGACGACTATTCCATCACAGGTTGCCGACGCCGCTGCAGGTAGCTCATTCTGCTACAGCACATCTTTGTAGTCGCCGAGGAATGAAAGTAAGTGCATTATGTTCTAATCCCAAATGTCTACAACAAAATCAAACTTAGAAAGAGTTTGCAAAGTGAACTTCGCCAGGATGAATCGACGAGCTGGACTGTGCCCAAGGCCAAATGCGAACTTTGTTTCTGTTTCTAAAATCTGGATTGCCCATACTCAAGTTAGCATAGACATGAAACAAATGATCTGAAACATGAACAATCATTTTAGTTGAATACTTAACTGTTGACTGGAGAGTAAATTGTAGTCTGATTTCAACAAAAAAAAGATACTAAAACTATGCAGTAGCCAGTAGGTAAAAAACTATGCAGTAGCCAGTCTTTGTGACAGTTGAGGGATCAGCAAGGAGAAATAAGCCTCGGCCAAACTTGTTGAATAAACATTTCGAGGCGTGCTGGTTGCTGGAAGAAGATTGTGAAGCTGTGGTCAACTCGGCTTGGAAGGAAGCAGCTGACAGCTGTGCTGCTAATACTATGGGCATGCTCAAATCTGTGTCAAAGGAATTACGCATATGGAGCCGGGAGGTCGTTGATGACCTACACCAACCTTTAAAGAAGTTATGTGCAGAATTGGAGGAGATTAGAAGTGGTGGTATGTCAGAAATAAATTGAAAAAGAACAAGTGACTCGTTTCAAGTTAGAGAGACTAGACGATCAGCTCAATTTATTTTGGCGTCAGTCGTGCACATGTTCACTGGTTGGATAAAGGGGATCGCAATACTGCATTTTTTCATGCCCATGCGTCGGAGAGGAAGAGGAGGAATATGATTAAAAAAAGTTGAAAGTGGAGAATGGTGTGGAGGTGGAAGGGGAGGAGGGTCTAAAAAGCCTTGTTACTAATTACTTTTCATCTTTGTTTACACCCATGGCAGGTGCTGATTCTCAACGTGTTTTAGAGGCCGTGACACCCCGAGTTATAAGTGGATGAATGAATTTCTTGAGTCGATTACTCTGAAGAAGATACACTGAAAGCTGGAAGAATAAGCGGCAGGTCATATTCACCAATGAGTCAAACACTGAGCGCTAGAAGAATTAGCGGCAGCAAGCTGTTGACTCGAAAGTTCTACATCCTGACAACTTTGTTTGAGCGTGTTTAAGTCCTTATTCAGGTATTTTGTGAACATATCTTCTTTTCTCTAATATTGTAGTGTCAAGTTTCTAATCCTTCCTTCGAGTGTTCATAATAACAAAAGAATTGTAGCGCTTATTTTGTTTGTCTCATAATTGAAATGGCATTAGATATTAGTCTATTATTCGACGACCTACATTTTTTCCAGTCTGGTACTGTTCATGAGGCCGTAAAACATCACATCTTTCTTACTGAACATTACCTAATACCTGCCACGGTTCTCATGATTTTTTTTTTGAGAAACACAGTACAGACGCAGACACTCACAACACGCACGTACAGACACCCCTATGAACGCACGCACGCACACCCTATCCCTATGAGCACCTCCGAGAGACTGGTCCGGCAAATCTTACATACCACTGAAAGCATAGCGCCGGTTAAATCCTGAAAAATCCAGGAAAATGCGAGCACCCATGCCAATTCTAGGACTTGAACCTGGGTGGGCTGAACTGAACCAGTTGAGCTAGGCTCACTTCGCGGTTCTCATGAAATTGTTTCAAGTTAAACTATTATAGTTTGGTAATATATATAGCTTGTATTGCTCCCCTCTTTGTGTCAACCATGCACATGACCATGAATTATTACACTATCCGGAATACAAGACTGAGCTCAGGATCCACTCCTGCTACCCAAACTAATCATGGTTGTTTCCTAGCAAATGTTGTTAGGAAGCAAATACACACTATTAGACAGATTTCTGCCGGCCAAGTTGGTGATGGCCGATCGACATTCTGCTAACTAGATCGCGGTCGTTGCTTCCAGAGTTGTTAGCTACTGTCCTCTGCCCTCCCTGATCTGTTCTCACACCACCTCTAGCTAGCGCAGCACATAATAATTTTTTTGTGGCATTTTGGGGAATGAAATCGAACTGGGCCTTTGTAGATTAACTAATGGTGCTACTGCGAAGCTTGCCTACATTACATGTTTCCAAGATGTTGCATTCACGTAGGAAGGATTTATGGGGGGCGAGTTTGGTTTGTCCGGCAAATTTATTGTATTTTGTGATCACTCAATATGCATTGAAACGGATTTTTTTGTTCAGTTTAGTAGCTTCATTTGTTCGGTTCCTAAATGGATTTTCTTGTGCCCTGTATTTCTTCCCCGAAATTTTTCTGATATAAAGAGAATCTATATGACAACAAATCGGGTTCAAATGTATGATCCTGGGTAAAAAGGGCAAGGAATTTGTGTAGTACGATTGCTTTTGAGACTTGGCATTATACATGGTGCACGCAAAAGTATATGTGTGATAATTTCACCAGTTTTGGATATCCATGATATGTAAACACAAATTTTTATTTCTGTTTTGATAATGGTTGCTGTGCAGATGTATAAGTGAATATGTAAGAGAATGGAATCATGGGTGTAACAAATAAAATTTGAAGTATAATTTTGATATCTCACTACGAACTTCTACATTTTTACCCGTTGCAACGCACGGGCACTTTGCTAGTACATATAATAGATGCCGGTTCCCTAGAGCTGGTAACATGGTTTCAGGTCCCTCTCCTGATCGTTCCAGTCTAGTTCATATAGTTTCAGCAATTAAAAGACTTGCTAGTTATTCTATATTTTTTTTTTTTGTAAAAGTGGATCGCTATCTCGCAACCTTTGCGAGGACAGAGCGTCACGTTGTTATCTCGCTCGGGTCTGGCCTGATGTACTGTGCTACATGAGCTGGAACTTGAGCGTCTTGTAACACTACCTGTTTAATGAAATCCTCTTTTAACGACAAAAAACAAATGCAAATATCTCTACGAAGTAGTAAATGAGAACTTCTATGAAATTTACAACTTCAATACATTGGTTGTGCAAGCACTATATCTTGCCTTTTACGCGTCGAAACACCTCCTCGCCCGCACAACTTCTGTCATGGGCCAACCCATTTTTGGGCCTTTTTCGTTTTGAGTTTTCTTCTTCCGATCCTTTTAGTCTTCATTTTTTCTTTATTCGGTTTCTATTTCTTATTTTTGTTTATTTTGAAAACGCTCACTTTTCAAAATGGTTCATATTTCGAAAACATTTTTTTTTTGAAAATATCATATTTGAGAAATGTTCATATTTGTAAATTTTTTGTTTGAAAATGGTTTAGATTTTGAAATTGTCTCATTTCTAAATGGTTCAGATTTCAAATATTATACATATTTAAAAGTACGAATTAAAGATAGTTAGACATTTTTAGAAAATTGAAATATTTATATAAGGAAGTAGTTTTTCTATTTCTGCTTTTATTTTCGTTTATTTTGGAAAAAATGTTCAGTTTTCAAAATGGTTAATATTTTTCAAACTTTCATTTTTTGAAAAAATCATGTATGAGAAATGTTCATATTATGGTTTAGAAAAAAATCATTTTTAAATGGTTCAGATTTTCTTCTTCATGTATGAAATTATTCATTTTAAAAATCATTCATATGTGAAAAGTTTATTTTTAAAATAATTCATATTTAAAAATATTCATTTTTAAAAATAGTTCAGATTTTTAAAAATAGTCCAGATTTTAAAATTGTTTAGTAGAAAAATAATCAGACGTTAATAGAAAATGAATTATACCTATTAAAATTTTGGACCAAAGCCGACCCAAAAGAGGAGCAATGGGCGTCCACGCGGGCGAGATGAACCTTTGCGCTCATGAAGAGCGAGACATATGAGAGCATCGCCACTCGCCCCCCCCCCCCCCTCCCCCAAGGCCCCCCATAGGCCTATGGGGGGCGCCGGCGCAAAAAATCATGCCCAGTCACGGCCCCCAAATCCAAATTCGCGCCGGCTCGGCACAAGGAGATCTCCGGCGACCCCAGGCCGAACCCAATACGAAGTGGGGCAAGCGGGGGCGCCGACGCTGCCGTACGTTCTGGAGTACATCGCCAACGGGAACAATCCCCCGTTGACGATGCCGCCGGCGCGCCCGCGCTACCCCCAGGCCCAACAGTGGGGTCCTCGGCGCACGTCGCCGGTGGCCTCCTCGTCGCGCTCGGGCGATTCTTCCGGGCGCTATTCGCCATACGAGACGCCGTCCCCGCGCTTCTACCAGCCCCTCCAACCGGTGAAGGCCGAGCCCGAGGAGGAGGAGGACAGCGCCCCGCTTCGCCGCCGACAGCCAGTCCGTCGCAAGCCATCGCCGTCTCGAGATCGCCTCTGCCTCAGCTCCTCCTCGCGTCCGGCCCCGTCGTCGTCGCGCCCGGTGAAGGAGTGGATGCCGCCCCCAGAGTACAAGACGGCGGCCCTCCAGCTCAAGCTTGACGACGATGATGAGGAGTTCCCGGGGCTCCGCGCCACCATGCTCGCCTCCTTCAACGTGGTGCCAGCAGCCACCCCTGAGTTCGCCAGCGAGTGGTCGCTGGAGGAGCACCGGGTGTAGCAGCCGCCCGACGATGCGGCGGCCCAAGGACGAGCCCGACGACGACGACGAGGAGGGCGACTACTCGGTGGAGATGTACTACCGCCTCGGACTAGGCCGGGGCGGATTTTCCTTAAATATTTTTAAATTTATGCAAAATTTCGTGTAATTGCCGAACTATCTACTAATTTCTATGAAGTTTACTAAATTTCTCCTAAATTTTAAATTTTAAATTGTTTGAAATGGGGGCACGACTGGAAGCCGCTCGGCCTCCATTTTGTCGAATGTGTCGGCGCCCCCTATATAGGCTAAAAACAGCCCTTTAATTTTTTTTTTAAAAACAGCCCTTTTTGCACGTCATATGGGGGTACGAGTGGGGATGCTCTGAGCTCCCCACTGGTTGAGCGGTCAAAGGTTGGGTGGGCTATGCTGGTTGAGCTGGACCTACCAAGTTGTCGGGAACCATCTACAAGTTGAGCATTAAGTTTTCTTTTTTTTACAATGACATATGAAGTTGCTTTACAAAAATAATACAGATTGTAAAGCACTATACTATTCAGACTTTAAGTATTGCTAAAACTTATAAAACCAATTCACATTACTAACGTAACAAGTTTAAGACAATTCAAAACCAGATTTGTGATATGGTTGATACAAATTCTGTTTATGTCTTTGGTTTCCGACTAATAAGAAAAATCGGATAAACAACGACGAAAACCTAGTCTAACTCTCACAACAATAAGCACGCAACATAGCTCAACTAGGTCTAAGGCATTGTAAAAAAAAAATTCAAACCCCTAGGAGAAACACTGACGAGTCATGGACTCGGCAAATCCCATGGTTGATCACCTGGGTTGTATCTAAAGGAATCAATATATGGGTGTTGGTAAGTTCGGACGGTAACAAGCGAAGCTTTCGCTTGTTTGATTATCGATCTGAAGATCTGGTTACAATGGCTACCCGACGGTTTAACAACTCGCTAGGGTTTCAAGGTGGAGATTGCGTATGTCTGTTGGCTCCCTCCTGGCCTTTTTATAAGCGGCCAGGTCTCGGGAGTTTGAGTACAACTCGATTTACGGATATAACTAATTCTAAACCAATACGACTCCTTCTTCCTTGAGCCGCACTCTATCCATATCGGGCTGCCTTGCGCCATCTTGTGAAGTTGTCCTTATGGGCCACTAGGTGGGCCTTCCGGTAGTTTAAGCCTTATTACAATAGCAGAGTGCCTATTCGACTCCAAGGGATCGTGTAGGGACTCACTACTCTTGAATTTGTCGAGTCATTTCTTTGATGATATCATACACACCTGTTCACAAGGACATAACAACGAGGAGAAAACATATCGCTACTCGTCATAACATATTTATATTTGTCGCTCGTCATTTGGAAAGGATGGATGGCGTAGCAGGCCTGATTCAACCGACGGATCGGGGTCAAGTTAACTCGCGACTCGGGCGAGATACCTTACTAGCCTACTCAAATTCGACTCCCTTCTATCGAACCTGGCAAGACCGTTCAAGTTCGACTCAAGCCTGCTGGGACTTACTGGTCGTAACCCGACCATATTTTAGGGTACCCTTGGCGCGTCCGCCGGGATTTTGCATCGCACCTGCTGGCACGGAAAGTTATCAGGTCCACGTAGCTGGTACGGGCCACCTGGCCTTATTCAGGTCTTACCTTTGCACTTGCTTGTGCAGCATCCGAGGACCAGTCTAGGCTGGAACATCCCGGGAATTGTTTATTTAGACAATTGAACATGACGCAGGAGTTACTCGACTGGTCCTCGACTATGAATGTCTCGCAATTGATAAGCCTTCGAGTGACTCCGATTTGGCGAGTGAGCTTATTCTTCGAGTGATGCTGATCGTCAACGTAATTCGTCGGGTGCGCGACAGCGCTCCCGATGGGAGTAGCCCCCGAGATTGAGTGCAATTGCTTGTAATTGTACTTAATCTAAAAACTAGAAGATAGAAAAAACTGATATTTACCATTTATCGCTCCCGATGGGAGTGCATTTTTCTGGCATGCCGTGAACTAACTAGGAAAATCATAGACTGCCTTTCTTTAATAAATACTCGCTTTGCTCCTTCCAGTCGACCTTTCTTCGGGTTGCACTCCTTCCAATGCTGCGTCGTGCAACGCTGTGACCGAAGTATAATTTTGAAGCTGAGTGATCAATTTTTTTTTATTTGCCCCGCTGCCATTGTCAGGACGTGACCGATTGTGGGGCCTCACAGGCAGAGGCGACCGCTACCGGTCTGATTTGACCGCACGACGCGTTCGAAAAACGGGGCACGATGATGACGAGCTCCTCGTTTTACGCGCGTCGTGGGCGTAGTGCGGCGACGGTTGCCTTCCGCTGTGGCCGCCTGGATGACTGCCACGCGTCCCAGCCTCTAGATGGACGGTTAGCATCGCTTCACTTTATCCTATAAGATCTGTGGAGGTTTTTCTTTTCCATTTTTCACCGGTTTCATTTGCACCGCCGCCGCCGCCTGCACTTCATCTTCTTCCTTGCGCCCTTCCTTTCTCCACCTTCGCCTTCACAGTGAGCACTGCTGCCGCAATGAAGAAAGCCATGTCCTCGAAGAACAAGGACGCCGGGAAGAGCAAGGACACCACGGCCACGGAGACCGTGGAGAAAGGCGCGTGGTGCTGCTCTGTGCTGAAGGAGGCGCACGTTAAATCTCTCCGGGCGGTGCTGCCCGCCGCCGACAACTTCGTTCGCCTCCCCGGCGACGAGAACCAGCCCGAGCCCGCAAGCGACGAGCGGGTATGCTTCCTTGACCACATGAATCGGGGCTTGTCCTTCCCGATTCACCCCTTCCTCCGAAGCCTGATGTGTGTGTACGGCGTGCAACTCCATGACCTTCCCCCAAACGCCGTGCTCCACATCGCGTGCTTCATCACCCTCTGCGAATGCTTCCTCGGAATAGCCCCTCACTGGGGTTATTCCGACTCTGCTTCAACGTCAAGGGGCAAGGATCCGGCAGCGGCCCTGGCGGCCTTGGAATACAAGCTCGTTCGAGGTCAGGTTACTTCAAGATCCCGATGTCGGAGTCAGTGCAGAACTGGCGCGGCCGTTGGTTTTATGTCAAGTCCGAAGTTGCTCCTGGTATATCTTTGGGTGTGTCTCCCTTTGACGGGAATGCCGAGCTTCAGAAGAAGCGTTCCTGGAGCCACCCCATGACGGCTAGCGAAGAGCGAGAAGCGAGGTCGCTGCTCACCAGAGTGGAGGAGCTCCAATCCACCGAAGGAAAGGTACTGACTGGCGCGCACCTTGTTACTGCTTTCCTTCGACGCCGAGTCCAGCCTCTGCAGAATCGCGCTCACCCTATGTTTGAATACACCGGAGCGGATGACTGCACTCGAGTGTCGGCTGTAGACTACTCGAACAACGAGCTACTGGCGATAGTTAAGCAGTTGACTGGTTTGAAGTCTGCCAAAATCGGGGACCTGACCTCACCAGTCGCTGCCTATGACGCCAAGAACCCTGTACCTGAGGTACACAACGACTTAGTCGTGCTAGTCTATATTTCCATTTGCATCTTTACAATGTTGAATGAAATCTTTCTTTTGCCAGGGTCATGCTCCTCCAGTGTCCGAACCGACTATACTGGAGGACGAAACTACTGCGACGAACACTCGAGGACCTGCCTCAGAGTCGTCGGTCGCCACCGCAAATTCTGATGAAGACGCGGCGGAAAAGACTGCCAACCCGAAGAGAGGGCGGTCGCCGACTGAAAGCTCTGGCGACTCCCAGGATAGGAGGAAACGAGCAGTGGTGGATATTGCTCACAAAGATGCTGATCTGTCGTCAGCCGCTGTGTCAACATCTGTTGTACTAGCTGCCGCTCCGCTATCCTTTATAGCACCTGCCGCTCCGGAACCCCGTAGCCTGGAAGATGTCGCACCCTGGCTGGCTTCGTAAGTAACTTTGTTTCTTTTATCTGCTTTGCGCTTTCTGTGTCTTTCAGACCGCGACTGGTTCATCCGCTGAGGTGTCTACTATTTCTGCAGCTCGAGTAGCGAGCGGAACACAGACCAAGACTCGCCTGCTCCATCTCTTCACGAAGAAACTTCCACCCATCAGGAGGAGACTGGAACCATGGCTGAGGGTCATCTTTTGATGACTCCGACTGTGGGGCTGACAGTAGAAGCACAACCGAGCGCCAAACCTGCTTCGGAGGCTCCGACCCCTAGTGCTGACCACGTGAGTCTGAGTACAGCCTCAAATTTTTTTTTTATCTGTCCGATTGCGACTTGTATTTATGTTAACTGTGCTGACTGACCACGCAGCCTACCATTCGCCGATTGATGGACATTGGGACACAGTTCGTTCAACTGGAGTCAGATAACAAGAGACTCCAGAAGCAACTCAATAACCTCGAAGGTATTCCACTGATTGGAACACGAGTACGCCGCATCTTGTCTTACTAAACGTTCACCTTTCTACCACAGATTCCTTGGCCAAGACTGAGCAAGAGCGGGACCAGGCCCGTTGTCTGGCGAAGGACCTGAATATTGAGCTCAAGCGAGTGCAACAAGAACTGGCGGACCAAGTGAAGGCTGCGCGAGCTGACGGGTTGCGAGAAGCTGAAGAACGCCTGAAGCGAGAGCATGTCAAGAGGGACCGTAGCTTAGCCAGCCGCCTGCTTGCGGTCGGCAACTCACTGGCGAGTAAGTGCTCCTAATTCCTATATGTTTTTATCCCGAGCAATTGTCACTGCGCTTTTTCCTGGCCGCTGACAATATTTTCGTTGATTTGAACGTCAGAGACTCTTGGTCTGCATGCCGATCAATATGCACCTCCATCTGACCTTCCATTGGAGGCTGCAATTGAGTCGGCTGAAGGTTTCACAAGCAAGCTCTCTGCTGTTCTCTCGGCGTCGAGTGCTGCGTTGTCGGCGCTCCATCGACTTGTTCTGCCGAAACAGGAGGTGCCGCAAGATCTTGCGACGCTGGCCGAGACTTTCCGGCCTGAAGGCGACTCGTTTCCCAAGTTCATCCGCGAGCAGACGGTATGTGGATCCGCAACTGCTTTCAAGATGCTGCGTGGGCATGGGGTGGCCGTCGACCTGGGTAGCGTCGTGTCTGCTCTTCCGATTGACTCGGCTGGCAAGAGGGTATCCCTCAGCCAGCATGAGGAGGAAGCGCGTAGACTGGCGGACTCCCTTCTTGCGACTTTTGAACAAAGAGTCGCGAAGCGCAAGAAAAAAGGATCCGCCTCTACGTCGAGTGCTCCAAGTGCGAAGTAGTTAGTAGACTGGGGTAATCCAGTTAGAGCTATTTTGTTGGCATCGTGCGCCTGCCGCGCATTTAGTCTGTAAAACGTAACCTTTGTATGATGAATTAAGCTCTGGGGGCTACCAAGGGCGAAACACCCAGCCCCCGAGTCCTTTATATATGCTGAATTGGATCCTATCTTATTGGAGTTGCCGGAATGAAATGTGTTTGTTGATTCGTGGATCTCCTTCTTGCTGTTTCAACTGCAGTCTGCTTCTACCACTTCATCGGGGGTCGTGCCGCCATTTGATCCGCGGGATCAATACTTGTACAATTTGATAAAAGTGCGAGACCGCCGAACAAGACTTGAGGGTGACTCGGGGTGCATTGGCCATACTCCAGTCAAAGCAACCTCGTCCCGCTGAAAGAGAATCCGTGCTGATGAAGGAAATTGAGCACGCGAACCTTGGCCTGCTATGTGAGCTACTCGCCGAGCCCCCGAGCGTCTTGTTTTTTTCCATTTCTCGATGACTTTGAGTCGTGACGACTTGACCTGCACTACTTCTCCTTTTTCCAGGTGTCCAAACTGACGCGACAGCCGAACAAAGCCGAGTTCGATCTCGGTTTGTCGATGTAGTGGCTGAGCATGGTCGAGACGCATCGTCCATATGGTCCATGCATAGCGAGGCGATGGCGCTGCTTACTCTACGGGACCGAGTCGCACAAGTTGGTGAGTTTGCTGCTCTGTGCACCTCCGTGATGTCACGCGTGCACCAGGCACTGTTTCCCCTTAATAACCAGCCGCACGGGTTGACTGCTCTGCTGAACCGTTTCCGTCAAGGAGATGCAATTCGCGACTTCGTTCGCCTACAACTGGTCGCTGGAGCGACCACGGCGTTTGCTGTTCTGCTCCTGCACCAGCTGGACATAGACTTGGAAACAGTCGGGGCTGGTCCCCCCGAGGGTGCGGGTACTGTTTCGATGGAGGAGTACTACCAAGCTGCGCATGGTCCAGCCAGTTGTGTAATAGGACTGATGGAAAAGGAGACTGACATGGAACTTGATCGCCGACGACTATCAGCTGAGGTAAAACAGGAACCCCTGTAGGGCAGCATACTTTTAGAACGGCTCTGCGTTCCCCCCAGTGCAGCCCTCGAGCCTGCTTGTGCCCAGTAGCTCCTATCGTCCCCTGAAGTTGTCATTGTTCCTGATGTAGACGGGGCCGGAAGTGACCCAGGCCGATATTTGCGAGTAAAAAGAACTGAAAACTGCGCAGACTGTAAAGATTATGTATCGTGCTCATACGGAGGAACATTGTACTTTATTGCTGGTCAATAGAAGATTTGTCTGATACAAACGCGGCTGAGTGCAGCCTTTATTTTATTCTAACTATACCAAATGAAGGGTGCTATGCTACTATGCATAAAATCGGCGAAGGTGGGCTGCGTTCCACGGGTTGTGGGAGGGTTCCCCCGTCTCGGCGTGCTTCAGTCTGTACGCTCCGTTGCCGATGACTTCTGTGACAATGAAGGGTCCTTCCCAAGGCGATGCGAGCTTGTGGACTTTCTTCTGCTTCGGGCGAAGGACGAGGTCGCCTACCGCGAACGATCGCGGTCGAAGGCGGCGACTGTGGTAGTTTCGCAATGCTTGCTGATAGGTCGCAGTTCTGGCGAGGGCGATGTCGCGTGCTTCGTCCAGGGTGTCTATGTCGTCCTCAAGTGCGGCCTCGGCGTCCTGCTCATCGTAGGCCACTACTCGAGGTGCGTCGAACTTGAGATCATACGGCATGACCGCTTCGGCTCCGTGTACCAAAAAGAAGGGCGTGTACTGTGTGGATCTGTTAGGCGTCGTGCGCAGACTCCAAAGTACGGCGGGTAATTCCTTGGCCCAGGCGCCTGCCGCGCGTTTGAGCGGTACTAGGAGTCTTTTCTTCAAACCGCTGCATACCAGGCCGTTGGCCTTCTCCACCTGCCCGTTCGACTGCGGGTGAGCGACTGACGCGTACTTGAGTTTGATTCCTTGAAACCTGTAGAAGTCCTGGAACTCCCCGGCTGTGAAATTGGTTCCGTTGTCTGTGATTATACTGTTGGGCACCCCGAAGCGGAAGATGATGGACTTGATGAAATTTATTGCCGAGGTTGCTGTGGCGTTTGTGACTGGGACTGCTTCAATCCACTTGGTAAACTTGTCGACTACCACTAGAAGGAAGGTGTGGCCGCCCCGTGAAGACTTCTTCAGAGGACCGACCATGTCGAGCCCCCACTGGGCGAAGGGCCAGGCTAGTGGGATGGTCTTGAGCTCCGAAGCTGGGGCGTGTGGCCTAGTCGCGAATTTCTGGCAACCCAGGCACTTCTTTACTATGTCCTCTGCATCTTGCATAGCTGTGGGCCAATAGAACCCGACTCGCAGGGCCTTTGCCACGAGCGCCCGACTGCTCGTGTGATGTCCGCATGTCCCGGCGTGAATGTCTAGTAGTATTGCTCTCCCGTCCTCGGGTGTGATGCATCTCTGAAGGACCCCGGAGATACATCTCTTGTAGAGTTCCTTGTTGATTACCGTGAGCCCCCTAGAGCGCCTGGAGATGCGCTTTGCTTCAACTGAATCCGCCGGTAGCTCCGGGTGGAGGAGGTATGCAAGAAAAGGCTTCGCCCATGAAGGTTCTATGAGAAAGACATCAATCGGTGGCGGGGCAGCCAATGCGTTGTCGGGCTGCTGCTCAGCCGGTGTTTGTTCGAGTGTTGCTGCTGGAGGCTCGACTGGCCCTTCTGGTGCTGCTAGATTCTTTATCTTGACTGATCTCTCTTTGATACGTTCGAAGAAAACTCCGGGTGGGATGGGTTCCTTCTTGGACCCAATGTTGGCTAGTGTGTCTTCTTCCTCGTTGCTTTCCCGGCCTACATGTCGCAGTTCGCAGCCGTCAAAGCTTCCCTCCATGACGTTGTACATGTCGCGGTACGCCTGCATGTTATATGCATTGGCGTCGCATTCCTTCATCGTTTGTTGTACCTCGAGGTTGGAGTCGCCATATATCATCAGTCTAGTCGCGCCACAAGCCTTGGCCATACGCATACCGTGCAGGAGCGCCTCATACTCTGCCTCGTTGTTTGAGGCTCTCGGAAAATCCATCTGGAGTATGTAACGCAACTTGTCTTCCTTGGGGGAAGTCAAGATTACTCCAGCCGCTGCGCCATCGTGTCTCTTAGATCCGTCAAAGTACATGGTCCAGGAATTGGATAAGTCAGGGACTTGCGGCAGCTGCGCCTCAACCCACTCGCATGTGAAGTCTGGGAGGACCTGTGCCTTGATGGCTTTCGGGTGTGTCGTGGGATTGTCACGGCAGATTTTTCCGGGTGGAAACTTGAGTATGGGGACATGGCGACTTCTGACATCGGGAGCTTGTCTAGCACGACGTGGGGAAACAAGGATTTACCCAGGTTCGGCCCCTCTTCTTGAGGTAAAGACCTACTTCCTGCTGCTACTTTATTGATACGGGTTTCGAGGACTCGGCGCCTTAGCTTCCGGGTCTCGAGGTTACAATGGTGGTATTTGCGATCTGGTAAAGCTTAACCTTCTAGGAACCAGGAGACCCCCTTATATAGGCGGTAGGTCTCGCTGGACGTACAGACGGGATCCGAGTTATCATCGTACCCGGACTCTACTCTAAGTCCTTCAAACCGTCACCTTCCTAATCAGGACTCCCTCTTATACTGGGTCTCTAGTCTTCTAGATCCTTCTCGACTTGTGGGCCAAGACACACGTGGCGCACCGGCTCACATGAGACCCGGCCCATATCTTCATGCTTGACCCGGCCCAGGTTCTTACCAGCCCGGCTTGTCTTCTAGGTCGGTGGGCCTACCGGGTTATAACCCCCCAACAGGGTGCCTGTACGTAATGTCTCGAGGTCCAAGCTCGATACTCCACTTAGCGACTCGCCCTGTCGCCATAGAGTTGTTTAAGATGTCAGCCAACGGGGCGCTGCTCACCACCACGATTGGATGCTCCGTAAAATAGTGTACGAGCTTGCGGCTTGCCATGAACACGCCATAGGCGAGCTTTTGATAGTGCGGGTATCGCTCCTTGGAGGGTGAGAGTACCTCGCTTAGGTAGTAAACGGGGCGCTGAACTGGTTGCGTTTTTCCTTCTTCCGGCCGTTCGACTACGAGTACTGAGCTGACCACCCTGTTGGTGGCGGCTATGTATAGGTACAGAGTTTCCTGATCTCTGGGAGCCACAAGGACGGGCGGGTTTGTGAGCATGCGTTTTAAGTCGCTGAAGGCTGCTCGTGCTTCTGCGGTCCATTCGAATTTGTCCGTTTTCTTCATCAACCGGTAGAACGGCAAGGCTTTCTCACCCATGCGACTGATAAACCTGCTGAGAGCTGCTATTCTGCCTGCGAGTCCCTGGACTTCACGCAGTTTTGTTGGTTCCGGCATTGTTAAAATCGCCTGGATTTTGTCTGGGTTCGCCTCTATGCCTCTGGCAGACACGAGGTATCCTAGTATTTGCCCTGATGGCACCCCGAACACGCACTTAGTGGGGTTAAGCTTAATTCTGTACTTGTTGAGGGCTGCGAAGGTCTCGCGAAGGTCGTCGATCAGGGTTTCGACTTGTCGAGTCTTGACGACAATGTCGTCGATGTACACTTGTATGTTCCTGCCGATTTGCTCCTTCAGGCAGTTCTGCATCATGCGCTGATATGTTGCTCCCGCGTTTTTCAACCCGAAGGTCATCTTCGTGTAGCAGTATACGCCGTGGGGGGTGATGAAAGCCGTTTTTTCCTCGTCTTCTTTTTTCATCTGAATCTGCTGATACCCGGAGTAAGCGTCGAGGAACGAGAGGCGCTCGCAGCCTGCGGTCGAATCCACGATCTGATCTATCCGAGGCAACGGAAAATGAACCTTAGGGCAGCACTTGTTGAGCGACGTGAAGTCGATGCACATGCGCCCGTTTTTGACCCCTTTTTTTGGAACGAGGACTGGATTCGCAACCCAATCTGACTTCTTAAGTTCGCGGATGAACTTGGCATCCAGTAGTCTGTCAATCTCTCTTCCGACTGCTAGCCGCTTCGGCTCGGATAATCGCCGCATTGTCTGCTTGACTCGCTTCGTGCCTGGGTAGATTTGTAAGGCGTGCTCGGCGAGTTCCCTGGGAATGCCTGGCATATCGGTTGGGTGCCAGGCGAACATCTCCCAGTGCTCACGGAGGAACTCGACGAGCGCGCCTTCCTATGCCTCGTTAAGGCTTGATGACACGAGGACTGTCTTGTCCTTGTCGGTGGGGTGCACCTGATGTGCCCGCGTGTCGTTGTTGGCGCTGAAAGAATTTTCTGGTGCCGGCTTCTTGCCTTCGGGGAATAGGCTTCGGTCGTTATCCAGAGCGATTTCCGCAAGCTGCTCTTGCGCGCCGAAGGACTCGGAGATTTTGCTGAACTCTCTGTCGCAGTCATCTGACTTTCGGAAGTCCCCGCGGATGGTTATGACGCCCTTGGGCCCGGGGAGTTTGAGCATCAAGTACGCATAATGAGGGACTGCCATGAATCGCGCGAACGCTGGTCGTCCGAGGATTACATGGTACTGAGATTTCCAGTCTACCACTTCGAACTCGATGCTTTCTTTCCTGAAGTGATCGGCGTCCCCGAAGACGACGTCGAGCCAAAGCGAGCCCAAAGGATATACTGCTTTGCCTGGTACGATGCCGTGGAACGTGTTATCTGACGGCTTCAGATTGGTTAACGACAAGTTCATCTTGCGCAATGTGTCTGCGAAGATAATGTTGATGCCGCTGCCGCCGTCCATGAACACCTTGCTCATCCTGAAACCTCCGACTAAGGCATGTAAGACTAGTGGCGCATGGCCTGGCCGCGGCACTCGCGGGGGGTGATCTTCGCGGGTGAAGCCAATGGGGGTCTCTGAACCCCGAATGTACTCCAGCGCGGGTGGTGGTGAAGTAGTTGCTAGGTGGACCTGCCTACTGATTAGCTTTTGGCATCGGTTTGACGGTCGTCCTTTCTGTATCATGTACATGGCCCCCCTAGTCTCGGGTACTGTTCCTGAGTTGCGGCTGTGCTGTCCTGCCTCTGGTTTGCGTGGACTGCTCCTGCCATATGCCCAGCAGGAGGTGGGGGTGGCCCTTCGGGTGCTGGCAGCGCTAACGACAATCCCGCGCTTCTTCGCATTTCAGCCTGCAGCGCTATGAAATCCCGACAGTCCTTGAGGAGGTGGGTTGCCGTGAGTTTACCATCGTCTCCCCTGAACATGTTCATTCTGCACGGGTCGTTGAGCTGTTCAGCCGGGGTTCGGAATGGACGCTCCTCCCTGCGGGTTCCTCTTGGCTTCCACTCGCGCTTCCGGTTCCCATCGTCCCGACTTCTGTCCTCACGACTTCTGTCACCGCGGTCATCGCGTGGTATGTGTCCGCTCTGGGGATTACCCCGGGTGCGACTGTCTGAAAAACCAGCCGCGACCTGCTCGATCCCGTCCGATTCGCCGTATGGTCGCTGCCTGTTGCGCCTCTCGTTCCGGCCGCGTCTGCCCCAATTGCCCTGCTGGCGATCGTCGGGAGAGGGAACCCTGTCGGCTCGAACGGAGTCCTCCCCATCGGCCCATTTGTTGGCTATCTCCATCAGGTGCGCAATTGTCCTGGGGTTCTCTCGTCCCAGAGCCTCCTGTAGGTCGTTACGCCTCACTCCTTGGATGAATGTGAAGATGGCATTGTCCTCTGATATATCTGCTCCCGAATTTTTCAATGTGGTCCACCGCTGAATATACTCGCGGAGAGACTCATCGGCCTTTTGCTTGCAGGCCCGGAGTTGTTGAAAAGAAGCGGGTCGATGGAAGGTGGAGGAAAAATTCCTCTTGAAGTCGCTGCAGAAAGCGTCCCATGTTCCGTACGAGCTGCGCGGCAGGCTCCTGAGCCATGCTCGGGCTGATCCCGTGAGCATCAACTGTATGTATTGCATTGCGGTTGTTGTGTTTCCTCGCTGACAAGCGACCGCCGTGGTGTAATCTTCCAGCCAGGCTGATGGCTCCTGAGTTCCATCGAACTTGGGGGTTTCTGATGTTAGCCTGAACCTCTTCGGCATGCGAGTTTCCCGAACAGCGGTGGTGAAACACATGGCTCGACCTCCGAGTACGTGTACGAACTGCGTCGACTGGAGCCCGGGGTTCGACTGCGTTGTCTTCGCTGGTGCTTCCGCCTATTTATTGTTCGCTGGGTGATATAGTTTCGGGCGTCGACTCCTTCCTCCACGTAGTCATGCTCGAAACCAGCAGCCTGCCGTTGCTGACGGCGCTCTTCTCTGTTGCGCCTCCGCTCCTCTCGCTCGTGGCGGCGGCGAGTGGCTCGCTCTTCTTCTGTTTCGGTCCTATCCCGACTGCTGCGATGACGGTGCCTGGACCTGCTTCTTTCCGGCTCGTCCCTGTCACGCCCGTCACGGTGACGGCGCCTGGATCTGCTTCCTTCTGGTTCATCGTAGTCCCTGTTCTCATAGCGCCGAGTGCCGTGATGCGTATCATCGCCCTGGGGGGTAGATGCGTCCGTCGGCCTGGTGCCGTTTGCTCGGGCGCCGTTGTTAGGCAGATTTTGGCCAGGGCTGATCCCTGAACGGCCTGGCGTGGAGGCTGCGGGTACCAATGCTGTTCCGACCGTTCCCAAGGCATCTATCTGTGCCATGTGAAGGCAATATCGCGGGTCGGTTGCTTCGGGTAGCGTAGACCTTAGGTAAGTCGCTACCGAAGCGACTGCTGCAGCGGTCGTCTGCGGTACTGGAATACCGTCGTCCGCAATGGTCATGAATCTCTGTCTGACGCTTGATGGTCGGAAACCAGCCGCAGCTGCCTGGGTCATGCGGGGGCGAGTTCTTACATGTTCTGCAGTTCCCGGCTCGTATCTTGTCGACTGGGACGATGAATTGTCCTGACGCCTTGCGCTTGCCGAATCGGCCCGAGCCTGTCTTTCGGCGAGTTGGCGCTCTAGCGCAATTAGCTCCAGATTTTTCTTGCGTAGTAGATACTGATAAGCCAATAAGTCATCCATGGGGGAGTTCTCTGGCATCGCAGTCCCGCTGTTGACGACGTTTTGGATTCGGACTGCCATCTCCTCTGTGATGGAGAGTTCTTTGTCAGCGCTAAGTCTGACCACCAACGGGTATTGAACGGGTTCCGGCTCCCTGCGCTGTGGCGGGGTCGTAAACGCGCCTGATGCGCCGTTTACTACGAACACCTGGCTAGTGGGACGATTACGCGCGTTGCGTCCTTCGTGGCGGTGATCGCCATCCTCGCTTGATGTGGAGTCGATGCCGCGCAAGACGGCTGCCACCTGGAAAATAGTGCAGTCGGAGCAATAGCAAGTGACGCCAAAGCCGCCAGTTGGAGACGGTGTAGAGTCGATGGCTGTCGGAGTCATTGCAGGCGGGGAGTCGCTGACAACTGAAGTCTTAGTCGGGGCGGAACCTGGGGCACTTGTCGTTGAAACAGGGGTGGGGTCGATGGCGTCCGTCGCAGGCGCGATAACTGCATCCGCCGTGGAAGATCGGGCAGGACTTGACACGTCGAGCGTTCCCCACTGGCTGACAAGGAAACAGAAGCTGCTGAACGTCAGATCCATACCTGAGTGAATATCGGCGAACACCGATCGCTCGGCCGCCGAGTGCGGACGAAAGTCGAAGGTGCCGAGAGTGTAGGGTCTCCGCAGATCTGACAGATCCCGGGTCATTGCAGATGCTGGAGACGAAGTCAATGATGCTGACGGCGGGTCCGCCGAACCCGTGAATCCAACACCAGTTCTTCCCACAGACGGCGCCAATTGACGAGTCATGGACTCGGCAAATCCCATGGTTGATCACCTGGGTTGTATCTAAAGGAATCAATATATGAGTGTTGGTAAGTTCGGACGGTAACAAGCGAAACTTTCGCTTGTTTGATTATCGATCTGAAGATCTGGTTACAATGGCTACCCGGCGGTTTAACAACTCGCTAGGGTTTCTAGGTGGAGATTGCGTATGTCTGTTGGCTCCCTCCTGGCCTTTTTATAAGCGGGCAGGTCTCGGGAGTTTGAGTACAACTCGATTTACGGATATAACTAATTCTAAACCAATACGACTCCTTCTTCCTTGAGCCGCACTCTAGCCATATCGGGCTGCCTTGCGCCATCTTGTGAAGTTGTCCTTATGGGCCACTAGGTGGGCCTTCCGGTAGTTTAAGCCTTATTACAATAGCATAGGTAACACCAATTTGGAACATGAAAAACGAACACATCACCTAGCACCGCATATGACGTCATCATTAATTATCCCTTGATAATCATACTTCACAACGCAAGACCATTGGGATAGTATCCCTTTTCATATGTCGTACCAATTCGCCTTAACCGTGATTACTCGTGAGAGTGGAGAAAAACTAGGTACTACCTTTGCTTTTTAATATAAAACATTTTAACCTTTTCACCTTCATATATTCGAACTTGTATGTAGACATGTCTTATATTGAAAAACGGATGGAATATAAGAGAAGGTGGCAAGGGTCGCTGAAAATTGAGTGTCGGTTGTACAACCTGACCTCGATTACCACCGCGCACAAATAACCATGACGAAAATAAGAAGGAATTAATTATCCAGAGGAAAATTACCACTACACCTACTCCCTGGAAGGCTGATTTCATCCCCCTATCGAAATATAAAACCACCTCATCCTTTTTACACTATGAGGTTAGTTTAGTTGATTCTCCGAGAAATACCCGATTTCATTGACACAACACACCAATTTTGGATGATGCGACATTCCTCAGTGTGGCATGCAATGGTAATGAGAGAAGGTATGAACTGGTGGGATTTTTTTTTGAGAAACACAGTACAACGCAAGCGCTCATATACACGTGCATACACTCAGCCCTATAAACGCACGCACGCACACCTACCCCTATGAACACCTCCGAGAGACTGAGCCAGCGGATCAGGTCTTGAAATTGATGAAATCACCACAGACGCCTCGCTGTCGGCGTCCCATTACTGATTCTAATCCACGGCCCGCTGGGTACCACTAAAAAAGGGAGGTCTTTGCAAAGGCCATCCTGTCACCCGCGCGCGTACGCGGTCCTGCAACGTGTCGCCACACCCGCGCGTATGTTCCACGAAGCCCCCACACGCGAAAAAGGAAGCCCCGCGATCTGTACGTTCGAGACCCCGCGCGTAATACTCGTGTACAAACCAACAAAAAAATAGCATGCTATACCTTATTTGGAGAGACCACGCTATATTTAGCCAAAAGTTGACGCTATGAAGCTAATGGCGTTTTTAGCGGGCTAAATCACGCTAAATCGTGTTACGCTATAGCGCGCTAAAAATATTCTGAAAATAGCGTGAGTCCAAAAGAAAATCAAAGCGGTAAAGCCTCAAACAAAGCCCAACACGTACTAAACAAAGACTCCACCCCATCGATCTAACCTAAACCAATCAGTTCATCTTCCTCTACTATTCACACAGGAACGACACGGGCGGCGGCGGAAGCACATCCTCCGCTGGCTCCATGGCAAGTTGCAGAGACGCGCGTACACAAAGCTAGCTCCTAGCAGATCAAACTAGTACCACTTGGCTTTAGCCGGCGGCTCATATCGAGCCTTACTCTTTGCTTTATTGCTTTGTCTCACGGTCTGTTTACAGAGTACCCCGATTGGATGCAATTTGGTGATTATTCTAGTGAATATGAAGCTGATGCATGCGAATCTGATTAGAAGTTTAAAACAGTTTGTCTTTAGAGTTTGTTAATCTTTTCATGAATTTATGTCTCATGTTTATGTTTGTGCCATGGATTTGAACTTGACATTTGTACTGGTTAAGTGGTTATGCATGTATTGCTTCTTGACAAATATTTAGTGCTGAAATTTTTATTATTTAAGATATATCTCACATTTTTTTCACCGCGCTATTTTGAACGTAATTTCGCTGTAGCACGCTATAACTTGTATAGATTTTGGAGCAGGGCCGCGCTATTTTTTCCTTGATACAAACCAGTCTGCACATGTTCTACCCCGCGTGCGCTGTGCGCTGCATAAAGGCTACTTATCAAGTACCCCACGTGTGTTTGTACATAGCCTGACATGTAGTACATATTATTACAATTGACAGTATATAATATTTTTTTAGTATACACAGATCAGATTTCAGGTTGTACATACAAACAGATTCAGGTTGTACGTATAAATTCATAGAAATAGGTTGTATACAACTATATAGAATCAGATGTACAACTACACAAACTCAGACGTACAACTACACAGATTCGGCTTGTACGTACCACTATACAGATTCAGACGTACAACTACACGTACTCAGAGGTACAACTACACAGTTTGAGGTTGTATGTACAACTACACAGAATCAGGTTTTTACGTACAACTAGAGACTCGGGTTGTACGAACTATACATAACCGAAGTACAAAAAAAAAGTTCGTCAAATCCTATCAGCATGGATCTAGTTTGGAAGATTTCGACGCGAGGAGTTCAAAAGTGAAAACGGTTCATAATTTGCATAAATGGTTCTAGAGATATTTTGTTTTGAATTTTCGTTTTTTAAAAAAATAAAAGGGAAAAGTGCCCTCCCATTTATTCAGTATCAAATTTCTCTCTGATCTTTATCCCCACTTTTATTCTATTGGCGACACATGACGGACATGTAACAAACCATGGGGACCAAACTAAGGAGAAAACGATACTTGTCATGATGAGAGTAAGGGTAAAGTTTCCTTTGTAAAGGAAGCTTTTTTTAGTGATTTCCCGGTCCGCTATACTCACGTTGGAATCAAGAACTGGCCATTGTTTGTTCTATTTCGAAACCAAGAGTATGGTAAAGGATATGGTACGACCAAAATCAAGTCTAATCCAGCCTATTTACACCCCTAATCTTTTTGCAATTAGATTTGTAGCCGATTCATAACTAGATATTGGTTTTTCACGGTCGGCTAAATAGTTTCACCGAACTACAATATCAACGCTCTCATACAGCAAAAAACCATATATTCTGCATTTGGCTCTTCCTCGCTGGCTGATTTGGCTCTTCCTAGAAAAACCCTAGCGGCCACACATGCCTCATCTTCACTGGCTGATTTGATCGGTCTCCACCACCTTCGTTAGCTTGTTTTAGCGTCGGGAGGTGAGCGAGATCATGGGCCTTGGTACTCGCATGAGGCATTGTCTCCCTAATCTCTCGACGGATAAAATATTCTCTCTTACTGCATAACATGAAATTGAATAAGAAGCTCTCGAGCCAATGCACCGCAAACCTCTAGGTCATCAATTTAATATGATGCTACGTGAACAATGGAAGAGTGTTGCACCATGTACTATTGGTTAATTAATTCAAGATCATGCTATTTTCTTGGCTAGCTTTGTGTTTCACAATAAGCTTTTTAGTTGAGTATCTCATCAACAAGTCCCAAGTGCAAGCCATCATATGGGCCCCTCAGACATTGACCAAAGCGGGAGATTTCTAGCACATGATTCGCCACCGCAACTATATTCCCATTATCCCCTTCACCGGTATTTATGATATACTAAAAGCAATATACGGATGTCTAATAAATTTATCACGTTAATCCACATCATTTAAATTAATTATAATACAGTTAGATCTAAAATATATGGCTGAGATTCGTTAAGCAATAATAGTTACGTAACAAGTTTGGTACAGTTCATGTTGAGAACATCACGTCTCGGATATAGACTCCGCACAATTTTAAAAACTATCTGTGAACGACATCTTAACTGTAACATGATGCAGTTTAAAAAAAATAGTTGTAACGTGATAGTTTGAACAACTAAAGAAAATTGGTTGGACCGTGTGGTGCAAAAATAAAGCTGTAACGTGATAGTATGAAGCAAAAAAACTTGCTGAACCATGTGGTAAGAAAGGGTAGGAGCATATATGGGCTGTTTAGCAAAAAAAACTTAAACTGATCGTTCTACAAAACTAGCTATGTGGCTATGACGTGATAGCATGAAGGAAAAAAAAACTTTGCTGGAACGTTGTTGTAAACATAGATACGGACGGTTTGGGAAAAAAACTGATCAGTACACATTTAGAGTTTTATCAAAATCAAATTTTGTAAATCATATTTTTTTAGATTTTGTAAAGTTTGACGAGAGATAAAAATCTCTATATAAAATTCATAATACCAAAGTCATATAGTATAACAAATATTTTATAAATATTCTAACAATAATGATTTTATATTTTAAATATTAATAGTTACTATATATTCGATCAAATTTATAAAGTTTGATTTTGACTGAACCCAGAACGCAATGTAATTAGACGAAGGGAGTACGATATTACAACGATTGAGTACACATTAATAAATATATATTCGACTAACATCAGACAAACACACTCTCAAAAGACCTGCAGAAGTTCAAGGAATTTTATAATTAATGAAGTCACGACATTAGTCAAAGTACATACATTATCTCTATGATTGAGTACACATAAATAAAAAATTGCACAAATGCCATCAGAAACACCTGCGAATGTTTGGAGTTTGGATTCATGTACTTTTAATATTAATGAAGTCACAAAAGTAATCACCCTATCGACTTGGTGTGAAGGATACTCACACTAAGATAATTACGTACACATGGTTGAGTCAACACATATTCTCGCGAGAAATGTTCGTCCACTGAAAAAAATCCGACTTAATGAGACACAAAGCGTTAAATCTTCACAATTGATTTTTTGAAAAAACAACTTAGTCAATATATTATTGATGGGAACGTCCCTTACACAATATTTCTTCACACATGGCAAAGTTACTACAAAATACCGCTTGACATGTTTCACATTTAGTATCCATACGGTGTGTCCATACTATTTTTCGGTCTGAAGACCTAAGAAGTGTGCATGTAACTATTATGAATTGCTTTGGATGCTATTGTTTGGTTTGTATGGTAGAAAGATGTCGACTATTATATGTGTCTTTCTCTCAGGTGACAAGATCAACGTAAGAGCACGTACCTGTCATTCCAAATACACGGTAAAAAAAATGAAGAATATGGAAAAGTAAGAGTCTTACTTCTCTAAATACTATTGATGTACAAACATGTTAACAAACATGTCTAGAAAATACTTTATCATTATTAGTATATTTATATTGAAAAATATTGGTCGAAGATTCACCATGGTCATCTTCTAAAACGTTGCACATTGTGACATCGAGCGAGTAAATGAGAGAAACAAGCATTCATAACAAATAATGTTCACTATTTAATGTGACCTACCTTTTAACGAGGATAAACCATTTTTATCTTAATTCAAGAAAAACTTATCAAAGGTAACTAACCTCGCAAATTGAAAACCAAATGTGCTCCGAAAGTGATCTAACACCATGCAATAACTAGAGTTTAGTTTACAGACCGAATATCACTTACATGAGTGTTTCAACATATGAATTCATAATCATTTCCCAAAAAAATCGGATTGCCAAAGATTTTACTCGCATAAGTGATATTTTGCTTAACAAAACATATGTGATAATAGTTGTGGAAGAATTTTGTGTTTATTATCACATATGGGTGAAATGATGTGATATCAATGAAGGCATAATTTCTATTTTTTAAACACTTTCGACCAACTATAGATGATGCCCTCGCATTTGCGAGGGCCAACTGACATCCGAAGTTTGGCTTTACAGTTGGAAGTGAAAGCATAATATTCTATATAATATAAAAACTGATAGACATGACAGAACACTGGATACAAGAAGAAGAATGCAATAATGCAGAAGTAAGAGGAAGCTTGCGATCGCCGTGCCCAAAAAAGGAAGGTTTTCAAGTTTTTTTTACTGTTATCGATCAAATTTCCAAGAAAAAAAATGGCACTGGCTACAGCATTGATATCTTTGAGGCTGCTACGTCGAACTTAAATCCGCGACCGTGCTATAAATATATTATTTTCCACGGTACTTACGATGAGCTGGTAGGCAACGTGTCTTTAGGGGTAAGGCTTACTCCTGCACCATTTCATTTAATCGTCTTACAAGTTTATGTGTTAATTAAATTTACATTTTTTGCACTTAATTACATTTTAGTCCCTGCTAACTTATTTTGGAATAAAAAGGTGTATGACGGCTACGGTAGGAGACATGACCATAACAGCAGAACGAGTCACTGGCACAGACTTTACAATGCCATACACACAGTCTGGTGTTTCTTTTTTTTTTGAGAAACACAGTACAAACGTAGACGCTCACAACACGCGCGCACACTCACCCCTATGAACGCACACACGCACATCCTACCCCTATGAGCATCTTCGAAATACTGAGCTGGTGAATCGAGTCTTGAGATTGACGAAATCACACCACGGTCGCCTCGCTGTCGGCGGCAACGTCGCCTCCCACTGAAAGAATATTCCGCCCAAATGCACACACCGACGTCAAACCTGTGATTTGAACTCTGGTGGGCTAAGGGTACAACCACCCTGCTAGCCATCCAACCACAGGTTGGTTTGCTCAGTCTGGTGTTTCTATGCTTGTGCTCGTCGGGGATGAACCGAAAACAATCCGTTGGACATTTGTAAAGCCACTGAATGGGAGCCTATGGTTAGGGCATCTCTAGTCGCCCCCCCTCCCCCCCCCCCCCCCAGAGCCCCCCAGGAGGCCTTTTTAGCGCCGGCGTTAGCCAAAAGCGCCGTTTTCGTACCACTCGCCCCCTCGGAGGCCCACCGTTTCGGCGTTATTTCGCGCCGGCGCACCCAGGCGAAACCCAGCCCACTGGTTCGGCCTGGGGGGCGAAATGACACGAAACGCAATGCGGGCCAGCGCTGTCAGTGACGCGGGAGAAAATGGCGGGAACAGAAACCGCCCGTAATCCCGCGTGCTCATCCCCTCGGCTCCCGCGTCGGTCAAAGGCCGCCGGAGTTAAGGCGTGGCGGGAGGCCGCGCCAGTCTAAGGCTGCCGGAGTAATGGCGTGGCGCGGCGGGGCTGCGACGTCCAATCCAAAGGGTCACGCGGCGCGCTGCCGGAGTAATGGCACTCCCTTCTCTCCCCTTCGCCTGCCACCGCGCTATAAAACCGCCTCGAGACCTCGCCGTCCCTCCCAACACTTCCTCTCCCTCGCCGCCTCTGCCTCCCACTCCCTTCTGTCCCACCCGCCACCAACGATATGGCTTACGACACCGCAGCCGCCGCGAACGGCTGCTGCCGCCGCCACCTCCACAAGGACGAGGCCTGGGCCCTGCACCAGGCGGGGTATCCGTACCCCCGGACATGCGCGTCCCCAGCGCCTCCGGCGGCCAGGGGGCCTGGCAGCTCAGCGCGGGAGGCGTCCCCGTGCCCCCTGTCCCTGCCGGCGAGCAGTTTAGGTGGGCGATTGCGGAGGTCCGCTCCGGACCGACGCCAGAGCAGGCCGCGGAAAGGCGCTGGAGGGTAGAAGGCAACGACGCCTTCTGGACGGCGTACTTCCAGCGCCGCCACAACGAGGACGTCGCCGACCGCGGAATCAACGGCCCCGTGGAGGGCCGCTGCAACTCCACCGGGCGGAAACGGTGGTGGGGCGGCGAGAACCGTACTCTCCAGTGGGTGCTCGACCACATCTACGCCGGCAACGAGCCCCGGCTGACGATGCCGCCGCGGACGTGGGCGCCGCGCCGGATGGCATCAGGCAGCTCCTCCTCGGCCACCTCCTATTCCTCCGTCGCAGCGCTGTCGGCGCCTCCGTCAGGTACCCGCTCGGTGTCCCTTACGCCTCCCCTCCTCAACTCCGGGCGCCCTGACCCCATGCGCAGCGGCGCCCTGCGCATCGGCGAGCCGCGTCAGCGACGCGCGGCGTCGCACCAGCGCGTCGTCAAGCCAAAACTCGAGCCCATGCACGAGCCGGAGGAGGAGGAGGAGTGGCCCGGTCTGAACGAGGCCCAGGAGGCCTCCTTCAACACCGTCCAGCCGGCGACGGACGACTTCGCCGAGGAATGGAGCCTCGGCGAGTTCACGGCGCAGGAGATGGAGGAACAGCGCCAGCTCCTCGCCGAGGCGGAGCAGAAGCGCGTGGAGGGCGACCAGCAGGCCGCCCGCCGCCGCCGCGTCCCTCCTCCCCCCGTGGCGGCGCTGATCGAGTACTACATCCTCGACCCCGAGAGCGAGGAGGAGGACGAGCCGCTCCAGCGCACCCTGCAGCGGAGCAGGTGGTGGGGCGACGACGCCGGCGCAGGCCCGAGCAACCGGCGCAAGGACAACGACGGCTCGGACGACGACGGCGGCGACTACAGCCAGGCGATCGCGGCCAGCCTCGGCCTGAACTAGGCGATCGCCCAACTGAAATAAAATTTAGTTTTTAGTTTAAATTCACACTTTGTAATCGGCGAGTTTGCCAAATATGAATGAAAATCGCCACTTTTTCTACACTCCATTTTTTTGAAACGCATGGGCCGGAACTTGGGCTGGGGGACGACTGTAAACCGCGCCCCCCAGGTTCCAGATTAGCGCCGTTTGGCGCCGCGGCGGCCCCAAAACACCGGCGTTTTGGGCCCTGGGGGGCGAGACGGCTGGAGATGCCCTTAGCAACGATGCTCTTCTTTATCTATACTGGGTTTGTTGTGTGGATGATTGAACTAGCCAGAAACCAGGAGTACCAACACTTGTAGAAAACAGGCTAACAGTCCCGGTTGGTAAGGGCCTTCAGTCCCGGTTTAGCAACCGGGACTGCGGAATCGGGACTAAACACCCCAACCTACAGTCGCGGTAGGATCTGTAACCGGGACAAAAAGGTATCCACGTGGGCGCGCAGGCGAGCTGCTCGGCGATGACCTTTTGTCCCGGTTTGTATTACAAACCGGGACTAATAAGTTCGAGGGGTTTTAGGTTTTAGCATTTTTATTTTATTTTCTGTTTTTTGTTTTATTTATAATTTAAACTATTGTTTGTATGCTACAATTACACACATCGATGCATATATTATATCGATGCATATATTATATGAAGTGTATCATATACATAAGTGTCGACCCAACACGATCATTATTACATCAAAATCATTATTTACGGTTTATATTGTATTCTCCTGTTGGGGCTATGACCTCGTCAAGCAGAAATCCACAAATTTCCTCTTGAATTCCTCTAGAGCGTTGATATGGAGTGGGATGCGCTCGTTGATTCATTTGCTGGATATATCAAGAGAAGACGGTCAATATAAATGCATCAAGAGTTAAATTGTGAATTGATATGTAAATGCTTTACGTACCACCATATCCATCCGCTCACTGACATACATGCGCATATACTCGCAAACGTAATATCCACACAGATTTGTCACCGGTGGCTGTCTCTCGCACTTTACGAAAATAGAGTTCATATCAAGTAATAATCAAACATGACAATACGATATTGAAACTAGAACTAAATAGAGTAATCTACTTACGTTGATTAGCTGAAAGGTCAGCTCCGGTTTAAATTGACCTTCTCCGGCACGTTTTATGAACCGCTTCCATACCCTGCCCCGGCAAAGAAAATGAATAAAGAATATATTCATAACTGGAACTTAGGAAATGAAGAAAAGAGGTCAATATAGTACCTCTGGAGCGTTTCAATAATGTTCCAGTAATCCGTCATGGGTCGATGTAATGAGTCCTCGATCTGAACTTTCCCCAAGTCAATTTCAGTGTTGAAGAGAATCCAGTGGTGGCTGCACATACACATCAGCACATAGAAGAGAATTCAGTAAATATTAAGTCTCTAGCTAACTCATCAAAATCGAGTACGAGGAAAAATGAACGTGTAACACTCTAACCTGAAGTTGTACGGAAATAATATGTTCTTCTTGAAATGATGTTTCTCCAAAAAATTGAGCAAGTTGTTCTCCGTTTCCCCCGGTTTTATTTTTAAGGTATGTATATGAACTCGATCAGGGTCAACGAACCCAACTTGATAAATCTGGTTCCTCCTACACTCAAGAATCTTCATTCATAGTAGCGTACAAAAGAATGTAGTGAGGACAGTTATATTATAAGAAAATGATACGATATTAGCTTTAATTAATCACTTACAAACAATAGCAGCTGATGATAGATTTGTCGAGGGCCTTCAAGCACGACCTTGGGTTGGTGACTCACAGGGTGAAGGCCTCCCACAAGGAGGCGCTTTTAGCTTGGTTAAATTCCTTTTAGTTCCTTGCAGACCAACCTTGTTTATCCCCTCTACCCCTGTCTCATGTAATTATGTCTGTACTTTGGCCTATTCTCTAGGCCACACATATAATTTGAAAATCATACCGTAGGGGTTTCCCCAACGGTTTAATCTTCAAAAAAGGCATCCTTGTACCATTTATGTAATGCTCGCATTCTTGTAGGTAGGTTGGCCCAGTCCTCCTTCGTGACCAGATCCTTCCCAAGGCGATATTGCAATGCCTCGGGAGCAAGGTCGGCCTCTATCAAATCCACCATTTCTTCGTAGGTCATACCAGGAATCTCATACCCTTCTGGTATTACAATCTTGGATGCCAACTTCAGTGGAGCAACGTCGCGTCTCTTCTGCTTTGTTTTCTCAAGCCCCTCATTATATGCCTTGTCAATACAACGATCATAGTCCGATAGTAGGTTTAAAACATATTGGGGTGGTTGAAACCAATGTTTCAGGAAGTACTCTATTTTTTTCGGATCAATTGATACGTCTGGCATGTTTTCCACGGGGGGATTATAAGGGTAAGGAAACTTTGGAGGACTCTTGGGGACCTTTGGAAGCGGCGACAATTTCGCCTTAGTAGGCGGAGGCGGGCACTTAGTCAAGTTACCCCACTTGACCTTGCTGATCTTCCGCTTTCCCGCCCTGTACTCAGCCGAAGAAGTTTCAGGCGAAGAAGGTTCAGGCTGCTGACGCGGCGGCGAAGATCGAGGTGGAGTCTTGTAGGTGTCGTCGTCGTCCCTATCGAAGTTCAATGGACTTGGAGGTGGTGGAGGTGAGAGAGACCGTGGCCTCTGCGTCGAGCCTAGAAATATGATGTATTTCTTTTTCCATAAAATGATTCCATGCCTGACTTCTTCCAGGGTCGCCTCCCCTTCAGGGGCAGGGTGGTCAATCTCCAATGTCTCGCATCCAGGTACAATTTCCTCCATCCCAACACGAGCATACCCAGCTGGAACCTCGCGGCAATGCCAACGCACTTTAGGATCAACTTTTAAAACAAAGCCGACGGCCACCTTCACAGATATGTTCTTCATTGGATGGTGCAGCTCACATTCAGTCTTATCTTCGATATTATCCACGGGGTAGCGATCCATCGGTGACGCATCAACTTCTCCATCATCGTCATGCAACCCCGTGGAAGCCACACTGCTCCTCCCGTTAGATGGGCCATTAGCTGCAGGATCTATGTAAATCTGATCGGCCTCTGGACGGCTTGAAAATTTCTCCTACATCTTCGTATACATCGCAAAGAGCAGCTCGTTCCTTTCTTCCACCTTCTTAAGCCGGTCTGCCGCCTGCTGCTCCCTCCTCTTCGTTGCTCTGGCTCGGCTTCTATAAGTATGATAGTCCTCATGAAACCCCATCTTCCAAGGAACACCTCCATAGCCTCGTGTTCATCCTCCCTTCTCAGGATTTCTGAGTGCCTTTGTCAGCTCGTCGTTCTCTCTATCCGGAATGAACGTTCCCGCCTCCACCTCGGCTACTGCTTTTTTAAGATCATCGAAGGGAGCAACACTGCTTTCTTCGTCGGATCACGAAGAACCAACTCCCCTGTTTCCTTCTCCAACGTCATACCATGCGCCATTAGGAAGTTTCCTGCTCTCTCGTGCACCTTCTCCGTCTCTGGAGTTAGACCTTTTGCCTTAATTTCAGCCTTAAGTTTATCCCACTTAGGCATGGCAGTCTTGTAGCCACCTGGCCCCAAATTATGATGGAGAACCTTTTTCTTGGCATTATCCGCATTCTTTTTGGACCTCTCAAGAGCTTCTTCCGATTCCTTGTACGTCACGAAATCATCCCAGTGATCACGTAACTTCTCGTCTGTTCCCTTAAACTCCGGAGTAATTTTCCCACTCTTGACATACTTCGCCCACGTTCTTTTTTTGTGGTTTTGGAATTGTTTGGCCATCTTCTTCAGGATCCACACCTTGACTTTGGCCTTCAAGGCTGTTGTTTGCTCCTTGGTGTCCATCGTCGGCAGAGTGAAATGTGATATCAGCTTGTCCAAATAGAATTTTTCAATTCGTTAGAGACAAAACTTATTCCATCAGCTCTTGGCTTCTTCCATTCTCGATAGGTGATCGGGATCATGTCCCTAACAAGTGAAGGGAATATGCCCTAGAGGCACTTAATAAAGATGGTTTATTAGTCATATCCCAATTGTTCATTATATGTTTTATACCATGCTATAACTGTATTAAGCGGAAACATTAATACACGTGTGGTAGATAAACAACCAGGTCCCTAGTAGCCTCTACTTGACTAGTTCATTGGGCAATTGATGATCGAGGTTTCCCGATCATGTGACATTTATGTCAGTTGACAATGAAGTCATGTCGTTGGTAGAACGATGTGATGGACATACCCAATATTTGTAGGACGTAGTCATTACGCCTTTGACCGTGAGATCAACTCTTATTGTTATTCCTGGAAGATAGTTTGATCGCACCAAACGTCATATCTTATATAGTGTGACAATAACGGTGATTCTTTTGGGTATCGGAAAGGGGTAGTTGAGACGAGGGGTCAAGAGCGGGATTTGCCAATCCGTATAGCAGGATAGATACTCTAGGGCCCACTCGGTGAGATTATGTCAAATGAGTTTGCAAACATGTGACTAGGTCACCAGCTAACATAATATCATAGACGAGTAGAAGATAGTGTTGTCGGTAACGAGATCAAGCTAGGTATGGAGATATCTATGAATGAGTCTCGGACACGCTAAGTATCGCTATGGCAAAAGGTTTAAGACTCAGACGTCCAGGTTCGATAGGTAAAGTATTCGTTATCTCGCAGGGATTAATTCTGGGTATCCTCGGTCCACGAATTAGTCATTGATCGGAGAGGAGTCTCGATCATGTCTGGTGAGATAATCGAACCGCTAGGGTATCACACTTAAGGGGAGTCGACATTTTACCGGAAGAGAAAAATAGGAAAAGAGAGACCGGGAACGTCCCGGGAGAGGTCCGATGGAGATCGGGCAGCGACGAAATAGTTTTCGGAGCTAGAATAAATTATATATAATATGTTTGATATTAATTAGTGTAATTAATGTCCAAATATGATTTTATATATTTATTTTCGAATTTTTAAAAGCTGATTTCCCTAAATGGGCCTTCTGGTGGAAAGAAGGCCCATGAGGGGGGAAAAGTCCCCGCAGGGCTTCGGATTGGGGGAGGGCCGGCCTAGGTGGGCCAAATGGGGCCCACCTAGGGCCGGCGGCTGCTCCTTGGCCGAACCAGGCTGTGGGATAGTCCCACATTGCCTGGCTGGCAAGGTTGGCTCCCCCCGGGAGCCTATATAAGAAGGGGCACCCCTGGCCTTTTAATTCATCCAATTAATTCTCGATTTCTCCTCGATCTCGTGATTCCCTTTGTCGGAGTTGCGCCGAGGAGGATGAGAGTTCTCTCTCCACCACAGCCCGCCGCCGTGCTGCTGGTCTTCCGGTCCAAGTCTTCCACTGCTCGTCCCTGGATCGGGCCCGGAGTTCGTCGACTTCACCGTATGTGTGTAACGCCCTGCGAGGTGCCACACTATTGGTGCTGGAGGTCTGCTTCGTCCATACGGCCTCAAGGTCGTCGTCGGTTTCACCGACATCGCCGCGTCATCGTCTTCTTCGTCGCGCCAAGTTCTCCGCGACCTTGAGGTCGGCTACGGCGTCTACGTCGTCAACGCTTGTGCGGGAGCGTAATCCCCGCTTTTCGGTCTACAAGAGGTGTGTATACCGACCCCCCCTTGCGTACTACTATATCTGCATAGTATAGATCTTGGCTAGTTTTTGGTTATCGCGGTTAGGAAATTTTTTGTTTTCTGCCATCGATCCCCTTCAGTGGTATCAGAGCCGATCTATGCGTAGATATAGCTGTGCGCTAGCTGCACCCGTGTTTCTACACGGGGACATCGTTCTTATTATTTGGTACCCTCTCGCGTGCACTTGCACTGCCGGCAGCATCGAGTTGATGAAGCGGCCCGGACCGACCTTACGCGTACGGTTACGCGAGACTGGTTCCACAACTGACATACGGCTGGTTCCGTATATGTGGCTGGCGGGTGTCTGTCTCTCTCTCTTTAGTTGGCTTTGCATTTTCAATGGAGGGCCCGAAAGGGATACATAAATATGCAATTATTTGATCGTTGTTGTGGTCATAGGTTCGTAGGTATGAAGCGGTTCTATTTACGACAGCCCCAAGCCACGTAAAATATGCAAAAGATAAAGTAGAAGCGTCTAACTTTATTTTGCAGGGGCAATGTGATATGGTCAAGGTAGGTTTATTAAATTGTTTATGAACTGTTGGCACGATGGAGACCACCGGCGCAAGGACCATGTCACATCGCAGTACATTTTGATGTTTTGTGTGCATCTTATATTGTGTGATTATATATTAGTTACACGGCGGTAGTAATATAAGATGATCCCTCCAAAATACCACTAGTGTTCTTCCTTCGACGTGCACCACCAAGAAAGTTCTACGTTATGAGGCAGGCCGTGATGATCGGGTGTCAGACATATCGTCGTTCGCATACAGTGGGTGTAAGCCATGTTGCACGCGCGTTCGTTGAAGGTTATTGTGGCGAGCTTAGCATATGCAGATATGGCCTCGGAACACAGAGGCCGAAAGGTCGAGCATGAGTCACAGAGTTGTTGTGATCGACATTTCGATGTCCAGCTTTGAAGTTGTGTTGCCGGCTCTGACGATGAGGGGTTGCACAATGGATGGGGGTCGTGTAATCACTAAAACGATTAGAGGGATATCGTTTTGAGTGGGAGTTCTGATAGTTTTATTTTATTAAAACTTGAACCCTATTTTATAATGAACAAAGTCTGTTTTGCAAAACCTTTGTAGATATTGACCAGTGTAATAGCCTTCTTTGAAAATTAGGCACAATCCTGCGATTGAGAAACTTAAAAGGTTGGGTCCAAACTTCATAGTTTTATACTTTAGCTTGAGGATACTCCTTGTTTAAACCGTTAGCTCTTTGTGATACAATACCCGCTAGGAGATAAACCCGGAGATTCCGCTAACAAAAGGATAATTTGGATTATCAAGTTTTTGTGCGGATGATATCATCATAGTCCAGTGTATGCTATGATCTCCTCCATAGAGAACCAACGATGTGTACGAGTTGTTAGATCGCGAACATATGAGATGATCGCTAAACTCGGGGTACACCTAAAGTTGGGTTGATGAAGTTTATCAGTACGTTGACTGATTGTCTTCTCAACCAAGATGGAAGAGAATACACACATTGAAGGAGCACGTGGCAGTCATACTTGATGACATTGGTCATACTTGATGACATTGAGATGCCTCGCTCAGCTCGATCACTGGATGACAGACGACGTTGCCAGGTGCAAATGTTTTGTCATAGACTATGTCATGCAAGGGGAATAGTTCACCTTCATGGTTCTTGATTACGTTGGAAGTATCAAGAAGATGAAACAGATCGCCGGGAAGTCATCAATGATGATGGTGTATATATGATATACATGTGATGAATGTTTTACCTAAGCAAGTACTCGCAGTAGTGACTAACTTTTGATACTAGTCATGTTTTATGAAAACCAGGTTTACTGCTTGAGTGGCTTGAAAGGATGAGGCGACATTGCGTGTTGATAATGGCAGACAAATTGTTGTGATGGCCATAGACACTCTCCCTCTAGATCTACCATTTGAATAAATTCTTTTATGATCGCCTGTTAGCATGATCGTTATAAATGTGTCTCCTCTAGCGAGACAATTGTTCATATATGTTAGTGACAAATTCGTTGTCCTATATTTATGAAGTAATGATCATATGTCGATTTGAATTTAGATGGTAGAAGCTCCCACATTCATAATATTAATGCCAAAGGATACAAACTTAATAAAGACACCACATATGTGTGGCACTGCCGTTTAATTCATGTCAATGTTATAGTCAATGAATTAGCTCCATAACGGATGGATCTACAAGTTCTTAGATTTGATCTTTTGACACTTGCAAGATAAATAAGACACCGTTTTCGGAAAACGGGCATATAACTTATTGATAGTCATGCATATAGATGTATGTGGATCAATGAAGTAATTGACGGGTAGTGAAGACCTTTATTTCGTAAACTTCGCTGAACGTTTTGAGTATAACTTGTTGAGAATCGTGCATATGGGTGTATGTGAATCAATGAAGTACTTTAAACGTGTAGTGGAAGTCTTTATTTCATAGACTTCATGAATATTCCAGGTAGATATATGGATATCCACTTAGGAAATGTTAGTCTGAAAAATTTGATTCGATCAAACAAGTTCAGAATGAAGTAGGAAAATAAATTTAACAAGAAAATCAAATTCCCGCGATACAGATCGAGGAAATAAAGATTTGAGTTATAATGTTGGCACATCATTGGAAGACTTGTGAGAAGAGTTCCACAAATTACGTCGCATGGAACACCATAGTGTTATGGTATGTTAGGACGTCGTAATCGCACCCTATCGGATAGTGTGTGGTAAATAAATCTCTTACCGAATTATTGTGATCATTAGAGTCGTATGGAAGAAACATAACATTCACGTTAGAAGTAGGGAAACCATTTAAATCCATGGAGACAATACCATATGAGTGATGGCATGGCTTTTGGCCTAGATTGTCGTTTCAGCAATTTAGTGTTTTGATGTGATCAAACCTAAAATGGATTAATCTTTGTAGTGTACCTAAAGAGTTAGTTGGGTACATGTCTCACGACATAGGCAAAAACGTTTGCCGGAATATGCCTTGTAAAAGAAATAGTTTCTTGTCCAAGGGTATAAGTGGGAAAGAAAGTAGAGCAAGACGAAGTTAATGAACTTCCTCTCCAGACATCAGAGTGGCGCAGCGGAAAGTGTTTTCCGGTGTCATGCTCCTCAACTTGAAAGAAGCTGATGATGAAGATCATGATGCTCTGAGCTCATACTGAGAACGTAGGCGTACGAGGTTGTGTTCCACATTGTGTGGTACGACAATCTTGTTGTGAAGGTCATATTAATGGAATATGACAGACCTACGAACTACGAAGAAGAGATGGTAGACCTAAGTCCGAGAAATGGCTATGAGTCATATATGATCCAAGGAAAAATCCATATACGATTACCAGGTAATGACTTGGGAGATCTTATTGATGGCATCTAGGCTGTTAATAGAATATGGAATTTTATGAGAGAATAGACACTGATAAGGATCGATTTGTCGTGAAACAGTTCCGACATATTCAAAAGTTGACCACTACGAGATTTTGTCTCAAGTGGCGAAGCCTAATTCTATTCGGGGTCGTTTAGCAATTACTTCAAATTGAGAAATTGATAGAAGGATAAGGAAACCATGTTTCTTAATAGTGTCATTAAGAAAGAGTTGTAATCAGTACAATAATGGTTTGGTGATCCTGAGGATGCTAAACATGTATGCAAACTTCAGTTGTCCATTCATGGGCTGAAGCAAGCATATCGGAGCTGGAATCTTCACTTTGATGATGTGATCAAAGGATTTTGGAGTTGTCCAAAATAGTTGAAGAGACTTGCATTTGCAAAGAAGTGAGTGGGAGCAAAGTAGCTTTTCTTGATCTTATATGCGGAAGGCATATTTGAGTGGGAGCTAAGTAGCTTTCCTTGATCTTATATGCGGAAGGCATATTTGAGTGGGAGCTAGGTGTCATTCGTGATTTTGTATGTAACGACATATTGAATGACATAGATCCTCTAGTAGAGTGTAAAGGATTATTTAATTGATTAAATTTTCTATGAATGAAGTTAGGAGTATTAGGCATCCGATTTATAATTGTATAGATCGTAAGGGGCTTAATAACATTAGGTCGGAATATTTTCCTAGATTAAGATTCTGAAGTGTTTCAGAATAGAACAAGCGAAGAAAGAGGTTCTTGCTTGTATGACTAGGTATAATATTAAGTTTATCTTGGCATTTTCAGTGATAGCTGATGAAAGAAAAGGGATGTTCGACATCCTCTATGCCTCAGACATAGATTCTATCAGACTGAAAGCTCGACTTGGTGTGACCCACGTTCTTGGTTGAAGAACGGGTTCTAGAGTGATCCTTGTGTGGATCAATGAACAAATGTTAAGTATATTCTTCAGTGTCTATGAGAACTGAAGATATGTTTTCTGGTAAAGGATAAGAGTGGATAGACAAACTTGCCGTAAAACGGTTACGAGGATGCAAGTTATGACACTGACCCATACGACTAGAAATCTCATATAGGAGATGTCCTTTGTTTTGAAGAAAGACATGGTTAGTTTGCGAAGTCGCATATGAATGCACTGTCGCATAATCTTCATAGGTATGGAAGTATATGGCAACTTCAGAAGTAGCTAGTATGATTGGACTGAGTCTCACTCCATCGACTAAGATATATTTCGCCGTCATCGTAAGATACGGGATGATGTCAAACTAGGTGACATAGAAGTGTTGCAAAGCACATATAGATCTCAATGTGTGAGATCTGTTGACTGTATTCCTCTTCCATGAAGCAAGCATGCAACAAGTTGCTATGAGTGTTGAGCTTTTACCAAGTTGTAAACTAGATTAAGTGTTACTCTAGTGCAAGTGGGAGACTGAAGGGAATATGCCCTAGAGGCACTTAATAAAGATGGTTTATTAGTCATATCCCAATTGTTCATTATATGTTTTATACCATGCTATAACTGTATTAAGCGGAAACATTAATACACGTGTGGTAGATAAACAACCAGGTCCCTAGTAGCCTCTACTTGACTAGTTCATTGGGCAATTGATGATCGAGGTTTCCCGATCATGTGACATTTATGTCAGTTGACAATGAAGTCATGTCGTTGGTAGAACGATGTGATGGACATACCCAATATTTGTAGGACGTAGTCATTACGCATTTGACCGTGAGATCAACTCTTATTGTTATTCCTGGAAGATACTTTGATCGCACCAAACGTCATATCTTATATAGTGTGACAATAACGGTGATGCTTTTGGGTATCGGAAAGGGGTAGTTGAGACGAGGGGTCAAGAGCGGGATTTGCCAATCCGTATAGCATGATAGATACTCTAGGGCCCACTCGGTGAGATTATGTCAAATGAGTTTGCAAACATGTGACTAGGTCACCAGCTGACATAATATCATAGACGAGTAGAAGATAGTGTTGTCGGTAACGAGATCAAGCTAGGTATGGAGATATCTATGAATGAGTCTCGGACACGCTAAGTATCGCTATGGCAAAAGGTTTAAGACTCAGACGTCCAGGTTCGATAGGTAAAGTATTCGTTATCTCGCAGGGATTAATTCTGGGTATCCTCGGTCCACGAATTAGTCATTGATCGGAGAGGAGTCTCGATCATGTCTGGTGAGATAATCGAACCGCTAGGGTATCACACTTAAGGGGAGTCGACATTTTACCGGAAGAGAAAAATAGGAAAAGAGAGACCGGGAACGTCCCGGGAGAGGTCCGATGGAGATCGGGCAGCGACGAAATAGTTTTCGGAGCTAGAATAAATTATATATAATATGTTTGATATTAATTAGTGTAATTAATGTCCAAATATGATTTTATATATTTATTTTCGAATTTTTAAAGGCTGATTTCCCTAAATGGGCCTTCTATTGGAAAGAAGGCCCATGGGGGGGGGAAAGTCCCCCCAGGGCTTCGGATTGGGGTTGCGCCGAGGAGGATGAGAGTTCTCTCTCCACCACAGCCCGCCGCCGTGCTGCTGGTCTTCCGGTCCAAGTCTTCCGCTGCTCGTCCCTGGATCGGGCCCGGAGTTCGTCGGCTTCACCGTATGTGTGTAACGCCCTGCGAGGTGCCACACTATTGGTGCTGGAGGTCTGCTTCCTCCATACGGCCTCAAGGTCGTCGTCGGTTTCACCGACATCGCCGCGTCATCGTCTTCTTCGTCGCGCCAAGTTCTCCGCGACCTTGAGGTCGGCTACGGCGTCTACGTCGTCAACGCTTGTGCGGGAGCGTAATCCCCGCTTTTCGGTCTACAAGAGGTGTGTATACCGACCCCCCCTTGCGTACTACTATATCTGCATAGTATAGATCTTGGCTAGTTTTTGGTTATCGCGGTTTGAATATACATTTTTAATAACTTATGTATATTTTGGAATTTTACAAAACTTTCTATATGAAATGTGTTCGAATTTGACTAACTAATATAAAACTATTTTATGTTTTCTATAATAATTATTTTAACTTTGGATATGAATTTGAAGAACTTTTGTATAATTTGGAATTTGACAAAACTTGCAATATAAAATGTGTTTGAATATGACTAACTAATATAAAAACAGTTTCTTTTATATAAATATGTTTGAATCAGGGGTGTGTTTCTTTTGAGGGCTTGTGAGCTGTTGGATCAATAGTTTCACTTCCGAACCGGGACTAAATTAAGAAGCACACAGATCGTGTGTTTCTGTTCTATCTACAAAGTACTTCAGTTCATCGACTGAATACAAATCTTCAGGAGCCACGGTTGGGCTGTATGCAGGAGCCTCCAACCGCGACCTAGTGAGTTTTTCGACCGCACGCAGTGCTACCCCTTTAGTGAGTCTGAATTTTTGTTCAGTTTGCACTTTCAAAAGAGTTTGAATATTTATTTTTAATATGAAATGTGTTTGATTTTGACTAACTGATATAAAACTATTTTAAAAATAGTTTGGAGCTGTTGGATCAGCACTATCACTTTCAAACCGGGACTAGAGAAGCACACGGATCGTGTGTTTCTTTAGAGCACCTCTGAGCCATTAGATGAGGGGTGTGTTTCGTTTTAGGGCTTGTGAGCTGTTGGATCAACGCTATCACTTCCGAACCGGGACTAAAGAAGCACACGGATCGTGTGTTTCTTTCAAGCACTTGTGAGCCGTTGGATCAGGCTACAAAGAGATATCCAGTGAATTCTTCGACTGCGGGAGGTGTACAGTCTGCACATTTAGTCCCGGTTCGATACACGAACCGCGACTAAAACGCCTTTAGTCGCGGTTGGATGGCAAAGGTCTGGATGCCCTTTCGTGGGTGACAGTGGCCAAGATGCCTCCCCTGGTGATGCTATAAATAGACGCCCAGACCTTATGTTCAATCCAGGCAAAGGCAGAGGACTCCTCTAGGCACCAGCTTCTCGAAGATGTCCTTGTGAGTATACTAAGGACATCTTCGAGAGGCTGGGCTTAGAAGCATTCTCTCTTGTGAGGTAGAGGAGGAAGCAAACATGTCGAAGCTATGTCCCGGGGTGGACCGAGGTGATCCAGGCAAAGGCAGAGGACTCCTCTAGGCACCAGCTTCTCGAAGATGTCCTTGTGAGCATACTAAGGACATCTTCGAGAGGCTGGGCTTAGAAGCATTCTCTATGTCGACTAAGCTATGTCCCGGGGTGGAGGTGATCTGAGACCGACATATGCCTATGTCGGGAGGAACTAACACATATGCCTATGTCTTTGTGATCTGTTTTTCTCTGGTGTGCAGGGGAGTACCTACCGAGGATAATCCGGCATAGGTCGCTTGGCAAGATCTAGAGAAGAAGAGAAGCGAGAAGAGAGAGTGTTCATCTCGTGAATTCATATCCTCACTACCTCGTGAGTTCATCTCCATATATAGGAGATTCACACAGCTCAAAAATGAGCATCTTGTAACACTTGGGGTATACATCTAGAGAGAGACACAATTAAGCAGGAGTAGGGGTTTTACCTCCTCACGAGGGCCTCGAACCTGGGTAGATCGAGGTATTGGTTTTGTGTTCTTGGTGTTCTTGTGTTCTTCTATATGTCAGAACCATGGAGCATCTTCTTCATCTGACACATGTCTGTCTTGTCCTCCACTCCCACGATGTTTCTTTTTGTGCCAAAACTCATTTTTTTTTTCATTTTGCACTTTCAAACATCTGCCGTGCTTAATTTTTCATTTTGTAATTTCAAAAGAGTTTGAATCTACATTTGAATAACTTCTGAATATATATTTGGATTCTGACAATACTTTCAACATGAAAATTATTTGAATTTGAATAACTAATCTAAATCGTTCATTTTCTTTTTATAAAAATAAAGGGGTGTTTTTATTTCAACTAATCAACTCATTTTATTTCAACATTAAAATCGGATGGAAAATAAAATCCATATAATCATATTAATCTTATTGTTTCATAAAATCGGATTGAAAATAAAATACATATAATCCATATAATCATATTAACCTTATTGTTTCATAAAACCGGATGGAAAATAAAATACATATAACCCATATAATCATATTAACCTTATTGTTTCATAAAATCGGATGGAAAATAAAATACATATAATCCATATAATCATGTTAATCCATAAAACCGAAGGGATGTTTTCTACTAGTGACATAATCCATAAAATCGGATGAAAATTCATATATTAATCTTTGAATATGGAAATATTCAAATCTTTCAACCGGTAACCGAAATTACTTAGTAATGGAAATATTTATATTAATAAACCGGTAACCGATATATAAGAATCCAAGCATTTCCAATACATGCATGAGATAGCTGAGACACACAACGGTCTACTAATCATATCAATCTAAATACCACTTCTGTGCAATCTCGTAGCCAAGGCGAGCGTCCAGAGCAGCATATACGACTCTCTCGTAGCTCAATGGAACCGCGGCCCAATATCTCGTTAGGTCTTCTCCTTCTTCGTCGTCGGCCCGTTTCTTGTCGTCCCGTTTCTTGTCGTCCTTCTTCTTCTTTTTCTTCATCTCTAGACTTGTCCCAACGACAGCATTGGAGAGAGCATACAGGCTCGGGGTAGGATTGTCGGTTGGGTTCCGGCAATTCCTCTGGAGGTCGACCGCTGACGGAATTGTAATTCCGTAGTATCGCAGCATCCGCACGTCATTCTGGATTGCGACGCCGTAAAAGTTGACAGTCTTGTCACCTAAGAAATCGATGAGTAGCTTCGGCACCCGATCAGCCCTGCAAATGTGGAAAATAAGAGTCTCGGTCGCCACCGAGAGTTGAATGACGGCGGCGCGCTGCTTCTGCTCCTCTGGAAGATCCTTCTGGCGACGACCCGGGAGTGCGTCGGTGAACTCGCAGTCGAATCCAACCCCCTTGATCGGTGCGCCGTCGAGATACTCCTTCTTCTCGTGTCGGATCCACCGCTCCACGCGTGATGCACGGAGGGTGACCCATACCTTGAAGTCCATGCCTTCCTTGGAGAAGAAGAATAACCGAGACGCCGTGATGTGTCCGAGTGAATCCATTGGAATGGAAGAGAGCAAGGATGGAGAGGGAGATTTTGTGTGTGATTAGGCATTTTTGTACTGTTCCTTTTATTGGGCGGAGAGGGAGGCCGGCGGGCGGCGGCGCGGCGCTGCTTCGCGTTCCACACGGCGCCATGATTAATTTCGTGTGTATCGTCTTCCAAAGCGCGGCTGATCGATCATCTTCCAAAGCGCGGCGGGCTGATCAATTTCCAAACCGCTGCGAATTCCACAAATCATTAGTACCGGTTTGAAACACGAACCGGGACAAATACCTTTAGTCGCGGTTTGTATTAGAAACCGGGACTAAATGTTCCTGTGGAACCGGGACTAAAGGTTTCCGTGCCCGTGATGCCGTCCTAACCGTTCGAACCGCGACTATTGATGTCATTAGTCGCGGTTCCAGGCCTGACCGGGACTAAATGTGCTCCGACCTCAAAACCGAAGCCCCATTTTCTACTAGTGCAAGGATCAAGTTTGAGACAGTGTAGCACTGCCCTCTACTTCACTTTCTCCACTTTGACGTTTTCTCACGGTTAATGAATCCTGAAAATATTTGCCACCTTATAAGTATTTGATTAGTTTCTTACTATAACTATAAGATAAATTGATATCGTGGCCATTCTATGGACAGGTGCAACTATTAGAAGTCCCTTGTCCAAAATTGTTGTGGTGATATGGTGCTTTGTAGTCTTGATTCTAGTACAGAGCTACACAGCAAGCCTGTCATCTATGTTGACTGCAAGGAGGCTCCGCCCTTGGGTCACAGGTCTGGAGCAGCTCCAGCATAATGACGACTTGTGGGATTTTTTTTTTAGAAAAGGATGGTGCGATTTTTCGGCCTCTGCATCAAGTGATGCACACAGCCAATCGCACTTATTATATTAACCAGATACAAGATTACAAGATATAACATTGAACACAAATTGAAGTCAACCTCTCGATAATAAGGGTCGCTACCACTATGATGGGGTGACTAAGATCGAGCCAATGCCTATAATCTCACACCAACACACATCATGTAAAACCGGAGTACCAGTTCAGCCTAGACTCAACGCACACTAATATGCACGCTTTAGTAGTCGTTGCCGCCATCTTCCACGATCCCGTCTTCAGAAAGTTGATCAACACCATGACTTTGCAAAACCAGCCGCCAAACCTTTCACGAGTCCCTTCGACATAGTGCAAACTTGCGGAAAGACGTGGATGCTTCACTTCGATGATGCCTTCAGGAAGGAGATGACACACCAGGAATCGCCATCACCGGCTCCGACCCAAACGGAGAAAAGTTTTCACCCGGATCAGCCAATCACCTCCAAACCGCATCAATTACACCAGCACGATCAACCGCTCGATCCACCTAGCCACCATCATTCATCCGGCGCCGCTCCACAGACGATGCCCCAAGAGGGAACATGACACCACAACACCGCCTTCGTCCAATCCGTAGATCCTAGGGATTCCCCCGGGGCATTGCAAGCGAGAAGACATGGACTGCTAGGACGATGCCTTCAACAAGGTAACGACATCGAGACGTCGCCATCGCCATCGCCCGCCAAAGGCCAGCTTTCACGACAGCCGCGCCTCCGGAACTCGCCGCCGGTACTAGATGCAGGATCCAAGATCCAACACATCCAGCCAGGCAGATCCTTCCGACGGAAGAGGAGACCGCCAGCACCATGCCCAGGGCAGGAGCCCCGGCTTTCTCGTGACGCTTGCCAAGCCAGAGGACGAGTATCGGCCGGTGATGCACCGGTGAGGTGTTGTTGGGAAACCCCAAGAGTAAGGTATGAAGTAGTGCAGCAACAAATTTTCCTCAGTTGTGAAACCAAGGTTATCGAACCAGTAGGAAACTGCGCCAGAAAAGATCTTGCGTCGAAGTTGACGTGGAACCTGCAAACAACAAGAACAAGATACTTTGCCCCAACTTAACAGTGAGGTTGTCAATCTCACTGGCTTGCTGTAACAAAGGATTAAACGTATGTGTGGAAAATGATGTTTTTTTGCAGAGAATGAAAGTAACAGGATTGAAGTAGGATTGTTTATCAGTTTGAGGAAAAAGGACCGGGGTCCACAGTTCACTAGTGGTGCCTCCCCATAAATAATAATAGCATACATGCGGGTAAACAAATTACAGCTGGGCAATTGACAGAATAAAGAAGTGCATAATGATGCATATACTATAGTTATGATGGCTAGTGTGATATTCATTTGGGCATTACAACAATATACATAGACCGTTCCAACCGCATCTATGACTAATAATCCACCTTCCGGCTAGCGTCCGCACCCCTTTCAGTATTAAGTTGCAAGCAACAGATAATTGCATTAGGCAATGTGTGTAATGTAAGTAGTACAAATACACTCAGATAAAGTACTACTGTTTTATCCCTAGTAGCAACAGTACATCTACAATTTTAGAGCTTGCTGTCACTACCCCAGATTAAATAGAGACATGAACCTACTATCGAGCATAAATACCCCCTCTTGGAGTCACAAGCATCTACTTGGCCAGAGCATATACTAGCAACGGAGAGCATGCAAGATCATAAATAACGCACTCACAAGATATATTATGAAGCAATAACATAGTACTCAATATTCATCGGATCCCAGCAAACACAACATGTAGCATTACATAAAGATGATCTTGATCATGTTAGGCAGCTCACAAGATCTAAACATGGTAGCACAAGAGGAGAAGACAACCATCTAGCTACTGCTATGGACCCGTAGTCCAAGGATGAACTACTCAGGCATCAGTCCGGAGGCGGGCATGGTGATGTAGAGCCCTCCGGTGATGATTCCCCTCTCCGGCAGGGTGCCGGGGGGGGCTTCTGAACCCTCCCGATCTAGGGTTGATGACGGCAGCGGCTTTGGACTTCGTGGAGGAAAAAGGTGCGCGTCCTAGGTCTTGTAATTCTGGGGGGGGGGGGGGGTATAAGTAGGCGAAAGGGCGAAGGCGGCGGGGCCTCGAGGGCCCCACACCCTGTGCTCACGCGGCCAGGAGGGCTATCGCGCCACCTGGGGGTGTGGGCCCCTCGGGGTCCCCCTCCGTGTCGTCTTCGGTGTTCTGGAACCTCCCGGGGAAAATAAGCACTTTGACGTTTCGTTTGTCCAATTCCGAGAATATTTCCTTAACAACTTTTCTGAAACCAAAAACAGCAGAAAACAGGCAACTGGCACTGTGGCATCTTGTTAATAGGTTAGTCCCAGAAAATGCATAAAATGATATAAAAGTGTATATAAAACATGTAGCAATTGGCATAATATAAGCATGGAATATAAGAAATTATAGATACGTTTGAGACGTATCAAACATCCCCAATCTTAGTTCTACTCGTCCCGAGTAGGTAGAACGATAACAAGAATAATTTCTGAAGTGACATGCTTCACACAATCTTGATCATACAATAATGTAAGGCTCATGTTATGAATGAAGTGATTCAAAGCAATGGTTTATAGTTTGCTAACAAATAGACAAGGAGTAAACAACTACATCATATAAGCAAAAACTTTTCATGGATAGTACTTTCAAACAAGCATCAAAATGATTCACATGAAAGTTAACTCATAAAGCAATAGTCTCTAAGTAAAAGAGCATTGAAGCAACACAAAGGAAGATATAAGTTTAAGTATTGGCTTTCAACTTGTAACATGTATATCCACTAGTGGAAAACTCATATTTAGTACCGATCGGGGAGGGGCATCAGTACCGGTTTCGCAACCGGTACTGCGCAATCGGGACTGATGCCCCCCCTGCATCAGTACCGGTCGTGTTGCGACCGGTACTAAATGACATCCACGACCGGTACTAAATATTTTTTCAAAAAATTTAATTTCTTTTTGAAATTTTCACAAAAAAATAATATTTTTTTAGAATTTCGAAATTTCTCACTTAACTATCCACTAACCCACACAATTCATCACTTAACTATCAACTAACCCACACTTAATCTCAAGTCTAACTATTTAATCTAGTTAATTTTCCCCCTTCCTACACACTTAATCCATTTTGGAACTGTCAAATTTCCCGATCGGTCACCCATCCTGAAACTGCTATAACACTAGCACGCTTAACATTTAGGTTCCTTTCAAACTAGATACTAGGAGAGAACTGAGAACTTACTAATAGTTCTATCTTATCAATCATGTTAACCACTCGGTCATGATGAAACACTTTTTCTTGTCTTATATTATAAAAATTTACTTGATTAAACCAAAATATTATATAATAATAATATTGAAATAAATAATGATAAAATAAATATTACTTTATTTAAAAAATGATAATATAATAATAAATATTTAAAAAATGAAATAATGTGATAAACACTTCAAAAAAAGAAATTTACTTGATTAAACCAAAATATTATATAATAAAAATATTGAAATAAATAATGATAAAATAAATATTACTTTATTTAAAAAATGATAATATAATAATAAATATTTTAAAAAATGAAATAATGTGATAAACACTTCAAAAAAAGTAATCCTTTGGCATAATTTGTGATAAAGATCTCATATTCCACAAATAGGTGCATATTGGTATAAGAAACAACCATGTAAAAGGTACACAATCAAAAAAAGAAATCCTTTGGCATAATTTGTGATAAAGATCTCATATTTCGAAAGTAATTCAAATTTGAACTACAACGGTTTGATAACTGTTTGCAACAATAACACTACTCTCTTTCAGATGAGTAGACACTCAAGCACTACAAAATATTTGAGATAAATTGTTTGCAACAATAACACTACTCTCTTTCAGATGAGTAGACACTCAAGCACTACAAAATATTTGAGATAAATTGTTTGCAACAATAACACTACTCTCTTTCAGATGAGTAGACACTCAAGCACTACAAAATATTTGAGATAAATTGTTTGCAACAATAACACTACTCTCTTTCAGATGAGTAGACACTCAAGCACTACAAAATATTTGAGATAAATTGTTTGCAACAATAACACTACTCTCTTTCAGATGAGTAGACACTCAAGCACTACAAAATATTTGAGGTAAATTGTTTGCAATAATAACACTACTCAAGCACTACAAAATATTAGAGAGATAAAGTGTTTGCACTAACACTACTGTCTTCCACATGAGCAGACCCTCAAGCACTACAAACACTAGTACAAATCGTCCTCCGAATCTGAATACCCAGAAGTAGAAGACTCATGGCGCACTGGTCGCGGTACGAGGTGACGCTGCCCATAGTTGACGATTCTAATTTTACGGTACACCTCGTATGCAACGTACGCATCTTTTGCTGCATACTCAATGTTGCAACCGTCAAGTGGGGTCTTCTCCCAAAGTTTGTGCTGCTCCTTGTCGAATCCTGTCTTCATATCAGCGTACGCGTCATCGATCAAGGCGACTGCCATATCAGCCATTCCAGTCTTGACATGGTCAAGCCTGAACAAGTCCTGGAGATCAATGTGGCAGGCAGATGGTATCTGAATACCCCAGGTGCGTCTCATCTTGATCTTGTCATTCGTTATATCAACGCTAGCAAAATGTATGCCGCTGCGAAGAAAATCCATGAGTATTGGACATTGCTTGTCACTACTGCAACAACAAATGGAACACATGTTAAAAATACTGCCATTATATAATTTGAGATCATGTATAATAAGAATAACAACAACAATATGCAATGCAACTTTCATTTCGGCCAATATATAATTTGAGATCATGTATAATAAGAATAACAACAACAATATGCAATGCAACTTTCATTTCGGCCAATATATAATTTGAGATCATGTATAATAAGAATAACAACAACAATATGCAATGCAACTTTCATTTCGGCCAATATATAATTTGAGATCATGTATAATAAGAATAACAACAACAATATGCAATGCAACTTTCATTTCGGCCAATATATAATTTGAGATCATGTATAATAAGAATAACAACAACAATATGCAATGCAACTTTCATTTCGGCCAATATATAATTTGAGATCATGTATAATAATAACAATATAGCCAATGCAACTAAGATTTTCGGCCAATGTATAATAACAACAATATAGGCAATGCAACTAAGATTTTCGGCCAATGTATAATAACAACAATATAGGCAATGCAACTAAGATTTTCGGCCAATATATAATTTGAGATCAATTAAGAATTTTCTTACAATCATTTCGGCCAATATATATATGCCAAGATTTTCATCCAATATATGCAATGCAATTTTCATTTCGGCCAATATATATAATTTTGTTCACTACAATCAAAGAGAAATTGCTATCCTATGCAATTTTCCTATCCATATGAATCAACAAATTAAAGAAAATAAGCCCAACATTGGATTAATACCTTGCCCATTGGAAGACCATGACACGTTTCTTGAAACATAGTTGGATGACCGCAACCTCTCCTTGATCGGCCGTGTACTCGAGATCAAGACCCATGAACTTGTCTTGCTCCCGAGCTTCGCCAAGCCAATTCTTGAAATCGGAGAGAAAACCCGCAACCATTGCGCAATCGTTCGTATAAATGACATTAAGATTGGTGTTGCCATGTGCAAGCACCGATCCGTAGCGAGTGATTGGTGGTGCCGGACTCATGGTGGCCGGAGGGATTGATGTAGAAGAGAGAGGGAGAGAGTCGCCGAAGAAGGAGAGAAAGAGAGAGCCGCGGCCGAAGGAAGAAGAGAGGGAGAGGAAGAAACTGCCCAATCGCGTCTAAAATCGTGGCGGGAGTCGAACGGTTAGGGGCTTTAGTACCGGTCCGTAACACGAACCGGTACTAAAGCTCCACCCGCCCAGCCCCGCGCGACGGTTGCCATGCCACAGACCTTTAGTACCGGGCCGTGTTACGGCCCGGTACTAAAGGTCCCTTACGGACCGGTACTGCTGCCCCCCTCCCTTCTGTCCGTTCGGACCGGTACTGATGTTTATTAGTACCGGCCGCAAATATAACCGAGACTGATAGTCTGGGCGTAAAGTCCTTTTTCCACTAGTGATCATATAGATAGTTGTCAACACAAAGGAATATAACAAGTGCAATAAGTAAGCATATAAGAATTGTTGCACACAGTTGACACAAGTGTTTGCTTGTAAGACAGAAAGAAGTAGGTAAACTAACTCAACATAAAGTAAAAGAAAGGCCCTTCGCAGAGGGAAGCAGGGATACAAACATGTGCTAGAGCTTTTTAGTTTTATAGGTTTTTGAAATCATATAGAGAGCATAAAAGTAAGTTATGTGAGGTGTTTGTTGTTGTCAACGAATGGTAATGGGCACTCTACCCCCCCTTGTCAACCAGACTTTCAAGATGCGGCTCCCATGAAGTACGTTATTTCTACCAGCAAGGTAGATCATCCCTCTTATCTCTTTTGTTTACACATATAGTTAAAAACTGTTGTCATTACTTGACTGATTAGATCAGGGCAAAAATGTGAAGAAATTGAAGCGGTTAAAGTTGTAATTAATTGGGACTGGGCACCCCATTTGCCAGCTCTTTTTGCAAAGTTAATGGATAAGCGGATGTATATGCCACTAGTCCGGTTGTGAAAGTCTGTCTAAAAGCAAATGACAAGGTTGATATCCGTAACACCACATACTTCCTCATGAGCTTTTAAACATTGACACAAATAAGAGATAATATGTTTTGAATAATAAAAGGTAGCACACGAAGTATTTGCTTGGAATGGCAGGAAATACCATGTAGTAGGTAGGTATGGTGGACACATATGGCATGGGTTTTGGCTCAAGGTTTTGGATGCACGAGAAGCATTCCTTCTCAATACAAGGCTTGGGCTAGCAAGGTTATTTGAAGCAAACACAAGTATAAACTATGACAACAAGACGTATATAAAAACATATTGCAAGCATTATAAAACTCTACATTGTCTTCCTTGTTGTTCAAACACCTTTACTAGAAAATATCTAGACCTTAGAGATACCAAACATGCAAACCAAATTTCAACAAGCTTTACGGTAGTTCTTCATTAATGGGTTTTAACTACATGATGTAAAAGATTAAACATGATCTACTTGAGAGCTCAAAACAATTGACAAGCACCACAACATACAAGATAACAATCCATAAGAGCATGCATATCTTTTTCATTATACAATCTACCACATTTAGCATTTTCTGTTTCCAACCAAACACCAATCAACTTATTTAAAGATAAACTCTCCAAGTATATAACAATGAGATATGAGAGTATAACATAAGAAAAACTAACAGCTCCAACAAGAGATGCATGAAAAACAAGAGCTAATAGTATTGAAATAACATAGAAGAATACTCAACAAATATAAGTGAAGAATATGAGTATTCATAAGAAAAAGCGGAGCGTGTCTCTCTCCCACAAAGGAATGCTAGGATCCATTTTATTCAGAGAATGAAAATAACGAAAACAAAAACAAACAGACGCTTCAAGTAAAGCACATAAGATGTGTCGGAATTAAAATATAGTTTCACTAGAGATGACCTGATAGTTTGTTGATGAAGAATGGGATGCCTTGGGCATCCCCAAGCTTTGACGCTTGAGTCTTCTTGAAATATTCTTGGGTGACCCACGGGGGCATCCCCAAGCTTTGGCTCTTTCATCTTCCTGATCACATCACATCATCCTTCTCTCTTGATCCTTGAAAACTTCCTCCACACCAAACTCAAAGTAAACTTCATTAGAGGGTTAGTGCACAAAAAATTCTTATATTCTGCATGAACACAATTGCTACCAATGCTACTGGACATTAGCTACAGCCACTGATACTTTATGGAACAAAAAGATCCATTCAAAATAGAAAAAGAGGCATTGCAAAATAAATGGCAGAATCGGTCAAAAACAGAACAGTCCCTAAAGACGAATTTTTTCGAGGCACTTAACTTGCTCAAATCAGAAAACTCAAAACTAATTAAAGTTGCATATATATCTGAGGATTACGCACAACAAATCCCAGGTCCATCCGATGTTTCGGTAAAGAGTTATGAATTTAACGGTGGACAGCAGAAAACAGTTTCAGCACAGCAATCCAAATCTAGCATCAACTTTCTACTAGAGACTTAACTTGACACAACAATGCAATAAAGTAAAGATACAAAGGAATTGCTACAGAGGTAGACATCTTCCTTGACTGAAAACTGAAAACAAAACATAAAAGGTTGCCTCCCAAAAGCGCTTTCTTTAATGCCTTTTAGCTAGGCTAGAAGATTTTAATGATGCTCTCATAAAAATAAGAGTTGAAAACCGAAGAGAGCATCAAGAGGTAAATATCGAACACATTTAAGTTTAAACCACTTCCTATGCATAGGAATCTTGTACACAAATAAATTCACAAATAACAAAGTGACAAGCATAGGAAGATAAAACAAGAGTAACTTCAAAACTTTTAGCATATAGAGAGGTGTTTTAGTACCATGAAAACTTCTACAACCATATTCTCCTCTCTCACAATAATTTTCAGTAGTAGAAATAAATTCAACCATATAACCACAAGAATCATTCAACTTAGATAATATAGGCACATAAAGAGGATCATTAAATTTATTTTGGAATTCATTAGCATGCTTCCCTCTTTCAAAATAGTTATTAAGATCAATATCAAGTTTAAGATCATGGTTGCAACAAAGATTTGGAACTAGAGACAATTGTAAATCATATATGTATTTCTCAACATAAGAAAATTTCCCCTCCATGGTGTAATTAGGAGAATTCAAGAACAAAGTAGGACTCTCATGAGTAAGAGTACCATCACAAGCATCAATTATATCATTTTTATCCTCACATAAATAAGTAATAACTTCTAAACATAGAGGATTATCAATAAGCATAGGACCATCATCTAAAGCATTATCATATATATCATTAGGGAGACATTGTTTTATTTCTGTTATTTCCTTTTCTTGAGTCAAGGAGCATGCTACTTCAAATTTATCAAAAATAGATATTTCAATAGAATCATGATATTCAACAATATAGCACTCTTCCTCCTTAGGTAGGCATGGAGGGTAATCAAATAATGTAAGAGTTAAAGAGTTACTATCATTAGGAGGTGGATCCTCCTTTTGTTCATCACTCTCTTCCTCTTTTTCATCCAATGAGCTTTCAGTTTCAATAGTTTCTTCTCCCACAGGTTCTTGAAAGGAAGCAAGTTGTCCTGGAGAGTAAGTTTTCTCAAGAAATTTAGTGATATAAGGATTATCATTGTAATATTCAAGACAGTAACCAAGTATAGCATAATTCTCAGTTTTACAAGGGGCATCATCATTTTGAATATAACCAGCAATTTCATAGGCACCCTTAAAAACAACAAATTCTTCAATTTGTTCAAGATTACCAAAGTCATAGTTTCCTTTAGCATGAGCAGCCAAGGTTTCATTATCATTATAATCACATTGGAACGGGAGGTGTTTATGCCTTCTACCACAAAGAGATTCATTAAAGCTGTAGGATTCATCATATGTAGAACACAAGTTCTTAGCAAAATAATTCAATCTACTTATTTGTTTCCATAAATATTTTCCTTTTTGAGACAAGCGGTATTCCTTATAATAATTTTGTTGTTCCTTCGTGAACCCACCATGCAAATAAAATTTTGTATCAAATAGAGAATCCATTGATTGCAAGTAAAGAACTAGACATAATAACAAACCGAAATAACAAATGCAACACAAAATACAAAACTGAAAATAAAATATGCAAACCGAAATATAAAAATAGATGCAAGTAACTATTTTTTGTGTTTTTGATATTAAGGAAAAAAAGAAAATAATAAAAATAAACTAAGCAAGACAATAACAAAATAAAAAGATTGGATGTGAGAGACTCCCCTCGTAGAAGAGCTTAGTTTCCCCGGCAGCGGCGCCAGAAAAGAGCTTGATGCACCGGTGAGGTGTTGTTGGGAAACCCCAAGAGGAAGGTATGAAGTACTGCAGCAGCAAATTTCACTCAGTTGTGAAACAAGGTTATCGAACCAGTAGGAAACTAAGAATCTTCTCAAGGTGGCAACTGCGCCAGAAAAGATCTTGCGTCGAAGTTGACGTGGAACCTGCACACAACACAACCAAGATACTTTGCCCCAACTTAACAGTGAGGTTGTCAATCTCACTGGCTTGCTGTAACAAAGGATTAAACGTATGTGTGGAAAATGATGTTTGTTTGCAGAGAATGAAAATAACAGGATCGCAGTAGGATTGTTTATCAGTTTGGGAAAAAAGGACCAGGGTCCACAGTTCACTAGTGGTGTCTCTCCATAAATAATAATAACATACATGCGGGTAAACAAATTACAGCTGGGCAATTGACAGAATAAAGAAGTGCATAATGATGCAAATACAATAGTTTTGATGGCTAGTGTGATATTCATTTTGGCATTACAACAATATACATAGACCGTTCCAACCGCATATATGACTAATAATCCACCTTCCGATTAGCGTCCGCACCCCTTTCAGTATTAAGTTGCAAGCAACAGATAATTGCATTAGGCAATGCGTGTAATGTAAGTAATACAAATACCCTTAGATAAAGTACTACTGTTTTATCCCTACTAGCAACAGTACATCTACAATCTTAGAGCTTGCTGTCACTACCCCAGATTAAATAGAGACATGAACCTACTATCGAGCATAAATACCCCCCTCTTGGAGTCACAAGCATCTACTTGGTCAGAGCATCTACTAGCAACGGAGAGCATGCAAGATCATAAAGAGCGCACTCACAAGATATATTATGAAGCAATAACATAGTACTCAATATTCATCGGATCCCAGCAAACACAACATGTAGCATTACATAAAGATGATCTTGATCATGTTAGGCAGCTCACAAGATCTAAACATGGTAGCACAAGAGGAGAAGACAACCATCTAGCTACTGCTATGGACCCGTAGTCCAAGGATGAACTACTCACGCATCAGTCCGGAGGCGGGCATGGTGATGTCGAGCCCTCCGGTGATGATTCCCCTCTCCGGCAGGGTGCCGGGAGGAGCTTCCGAACCCTCCCGATCTAGGGTTGATGACGGCGGCGGCTCTGGACTTCGTGGAGGAAAAAGGTGCGCGTCCTAGGTCTTGTAATTCTGGGGGGTATAAGTTGGCGAAAGGGCGAAGGCGGCGGGGCCTCGAGGGCCCCACACCCTGTGCTCGCGCGGCTAGGAGGGCTGCCGCGCCACCTGGGGGTGTGGGCCCCTCGGGGTCCCCCTCCGTGTCGTCTTCGGTGTTCTGGAACTTCCCGGGGAAAATAAGCACTTTGACGTTTCGTTTGTCCAATTCCGAGAATATTTCCTTAACAACTTTTCTGAAACCAAAAATAGCAGAAAACAGGCAACTGGCACTGTGGCATCTTGTTAATAGGTTAGTCCCAGAAAATGCATAAAATGATATAAAAGTGTATATAAAACATGTAGCAATTGGCATCATATAAGCATGGAACATACGAAATTATAGGCGACAGTGAAGATGCAGATTCGGCCCGCCGAAGCCATGGGCTATAGAGAGCGCCTCCTCCATGATGCACCGGTGAGGTGTTGTTGGGAAACCCCAAGAGGAAGGTATGAAGTAGTGCAGCAGCAAATTTCCCTCAGTTGTGAAACCAAGGTTATCGAACCAGTAGGAAACTAAAGTTCTTCTGAAGGTGTCAACGGCGCCAGAAAAGAGCTTGGCGTGTAGCTGACGTGAAACCTGCACACAACACAATCAAGATACTTTGCCCCAACTTAACAGTGAGGTTGTCAATCTCACTGGCTTGCTGTAACAAAGGATTAAACGTATGTGTGGAAAATGATGTTTTCTTGCAGAGAATGAAAGTAACAGGATTGCAGTAGGTTGTTTTATCAGTTTAAGGAAAAAGGACCGGGGTCCACAGTTCACTAGTGGTGTCTCTCCATAAATAATTATAGCATACATGTGGGTAAACAAATTACAGCTGGGCAATTGACAGAATAAAGAACTGCATAACAATGCATATACAAGTCATGATGTCTAGTGTGAGATTCATTTGGGCATTACAACATGATACATACACCGTCATCCAACTGTATCTATGACTAATAATCCACCTCCAGGATAGCATCCGCAACACCATTCAGTATTAAGTTGCAAACAACAGATTATTGCATTAAGTAAAGTGTGTAATGTAAGTAGCACAAATATCCTTAGATAAAAAACTATTGTTTTATCCCTAGTAGCAACAGTACATCTAAAATCTTAGAGGTTGCTGTCACTCCCCCAGATTAAATAGAGACATGAACCCACTATCGAGCATAAATACCCCCTCTTGGAGTCACAAGCTTCTACTTGGCTAGAGCATCTACTAGTAACGGAGAGCATGGGAGATCATAAATAACGCACTCACAAGATATATTATGTAGCAAATGACATAGTATTCAATTATTCATCGGATCCCAGCAAACACAACATGTAGCATTACATAAAGATGATCTCGATCATGATAGGCAGCTCACAAGATCTAAACATGATGGCACAATAGGAGAAGACAACCATCTAGCTACTGCTATGGACCCGTAGTCCAAGGATGAACTACTCACGCATCAGTCCGGAGGCGGGCATGGTGATGTAGAGCCCTCCGGTGATGATTCCCCTTTCCGGCAGGGTGCCGGGAAGAGCTTCTGAACCCTCCTGAACTAGGGTTGACGGCGGCGGCGACGGCTCCGGAACGTATAGTGGAAAAGTGTTCGGGTGTTAGGTCTTATTTCGTCGCGGGGTATAAGTAGGCGAAAGGGCGAAGGAAGTGGGGCCCCGAGGGGCCCACACCATGTGGCGGCGCGCCAGGGGGAGCCGCGCCACCAACAGGTGTGGCCGCCTCGTTGCCCTCCTCCGTAACCTCTTCGGTGATCTGGATGCTCCCGGGGAAAATAGGGGTATTGGCTTTTGTTTCGTGCAATTCCGAGAATATTTCCTTAACAGCTTTTCTGAAACAAAAACAACAGAAAACAGGGAACTGGCACTATGGCATCTTGTTAATAGGTTAGTCACAGAAAATGCATAAAAACCATATAAAGTGTATATAAAACATGTAGCATTTGTTATAATATAAGCATGGAACATAAGAAATTATAGATACGTTGGAGACGTATCAAGCATCCCCAAGCTTAGTTCTACTCGTCCCGAGTAGGTAAAACGATAACAAGAATAATTTCTGAAGTGACATGCTTTCACACAATCTTGATCATATAATAATGTAATGCATGTAAATTGAGATCAAATGAATAAAAGTTGTAGTTTATATTGATATCAAATGAGTAATGAGTAAACAAGTAGGAAGAACAAAGTAAAACTTTCAATGAATCAATACTAGAGAACAATGAACCGTGCAAAGTAGATATTAAAGATGATTTAAGCTTCGAGAATAACAATATAATCATCTAATGCATCCAAAACTCATGACAACTTTGTGAAAGGATCAAGTCAAACAATAACAATATGCACGTAGAAAATCATCTCTCTATTTGTTCACTTAAAAACAAGCAAGCGTTCAGCGTTGGTTCCTGGCACCAGGATGTTGTGGCTAAAAGAATAATAAGGGGGGTTTGGAAGGCCAACGGAAGAAAGTCTCACACATCTGAAAGTGATCATTAGACAAGAGGAAGTCTTAAAATCGAAGCTATGCAAGGAGTAGTGATTGCCACACAACGGATGCACATAGAGCTATAAGTGTATGAAAGCTCTCAATGGAACTAGTGGGGGTGCATCCAACTTGCTAGCTCATGAAGACCTAGAGCACTTTTGAGGAGGCTCATCATTGAAATATACAAGCCATGTTCTATAATGTAAAGTTCCCCACATAGTTATACAAGTAGAACATGAAAACTCTCACATATGGAGTAAAGGTGCTAAACATGAGCACAAATGATGACTATGAATATTACAGGTGCTATAACATAAGCACAAGTGTGGATAAAGAGTAGTAATGTTGCCCCCTTTTTATTTTTCTTTCTTTTTTTTTCAAATATTTTTTTGTATTTTTCTGTTTCTCATTTCGATGGCCTCCATGGCTCTTTTCACTTTTAGGGGCAAACATTCTAACATGACAACACACTTTTGATACAAGGACCTCATAAGGGATAAAACATAATGTATGAAATGGTGCCTCTGCCAGTGTAGCAGGATATGCAATGATCTAGCGTAACATGGGTAAAACCACACATCAGCTATATAGAGTCATGCAAAGAAATATATAAATGATAAATGACAACAAGTCATGTAATGTATGAAAGTTGTATGGCAATATATCTCGGAACATCTATGGAAATGCTGTAGTAGGTAGGTATGGTGGATGTTTTGAGGAAGATATTTGGCTTATGTGTAGGAGAACATGATGAAGATCACCCACGAGATTTGGATGTACCCGCGAAGTATGCACCAACTCTCAATGTGAGAAAGGGCAATGCAAAGTACCGAAGAGGCTAGCAAATATGGTGGTGGAAGTGCCATGAAAACCGCAGCTTTAGAACTCACAAGCAAAAAGATTCCAACTAGAAATATGATCTTACAAGGCACAATGAAAATCACTCCATGAGGGACTGTGGCAAATGAACAAGTCACTGTTGGGACCCCGGCCGTAGCGCATAACACAAAGTCATTACGGTTGTTTTTAACATTAGAAGTCATATATCATTATGCTATCAACTGGATATTTAAGTGTGGCACAGCTTCAAGTTTTCTAGACCAACCATTAATCATTCCACTTTACTAAACCATCATGTTTACCATTAAGAATATTAATATCTCACAACAACATCAATGATTCAAGTGACACAATTTAATGATCTACAAGATTATGTATCATTTAGTTATACCATCTACCACATTTAACATTTTCTGTTCTTAACCAAACACTAATCAACTTATTTGAAACATAAACTCTCCAGGTATTTAATCATGAAGCAAGAGAGTATAACATATGAGAACTAACAGCTCTGAACAAGAGGTGCATGAAAAATAAGAGCTGAAAGTATTGCAGTAGCTATAGAAGAATACTTAACAAATATAAGAGAAGAATAAGAATATTCAAATGAAAAAGCGGAGCGTGTCTCTCTCCCACACAAGAATGCTAGGATCCATTTTATTCAGAAAACAAAAGTAACAAAAGCAAAAATAAAAACAAACCGACGCTCCAAGTAAAGCACATAAGATGTGGCGGAATTAAAATATAGTTTCACTAGAGATAACCTGATAAATTAGCTTTGACGCTTGAGTCTTCTTAAAGTATGCTTGGGTGACACACGGGGGCATCCCCAAGCATTGGCTCTTTCATCTTCTTGATCACATCATATCATCCTCTCTCTTGATCCTTGAAAACTTTCTCCACACCGAACTCAAAGTAAACTTCATTAGAGGGTTAGTGCATAATCAAAAATTCTCATATTCTGCATGGAGACAATCATTATCATGGTACTGGACATTAGCTACAGCCACTGGAATTTTGTGGAACAAAAAGATCCATTCAAAAACAGCAAAAAAACAAATGCAAAATAAATGGCAGAATCTGTCAAAAACAGGACAGTCCGTAAAGACGAATTTTTTCGAGAAACTTAACTTGCTCAAATCAGAAAATTCAAAACTAATTAAAGTTGCGTACATATCTGAGGATTATGCTCAGCAAATATCCGATTTTTCCGATATTTCTGTAAAGAGTTATGAATTTAACGGTGAACAGCAGAAAAACTGTTCCTGCGCAGGAATCCAAATCTAGCATCAACTTTATATTAGAGACTTAACTTGGCACAACTATGCAATAAAATAAAGATACAAAGGAATTACTATGGAGGTAGGCATGTTCCTTGACTCAAGAAAATAAAATAACAGAAATAAAAAGTGGGTTGTCTCCCATAAGCGCTTTTCTTTAACGCCTTTGAGCTAGGCACAGAAAGCAAAACTCAAGTGTTTCCAAGAGAAGAAGTATCAACATTATAGTTTGTATGAATAATAGAATCAAAAGGTAGCTTCATCTTCTTCCTAGGAAAGTGTTCCATACCTTTCTTAAGTGGGAATTCGTACCTTATATTTTCTTCTTTCATATCAATAATAGCACCAACTGTGCGGAGGAAAGGTCTTCCCAAAACAATAGGACAAGAGGGGTTGCACTCAATATCCAAGACAATAAAATCAACGGGGACAAGGTTATTATTAACCATAATAAGAACATCATTAACTCTCCCCAAAGGTTTCTTCAAAGTATTATCAGCAAGAAAAAACATCCAAATAGCAATGTTCAAAAGGTGGCAAGTCAAACATATCATAAAGTTTCTTAGGCATAACAGAAATACTTGTGTCGGAGGGTGATTCCCACGAGGCTGGGATGGTCACATTCTGAGGAGTAGTTCGAGAAGGGGACTGAACACGTTGGTCAAACAACCCTCAACCGGCATGGCGACGGTGCTCGTCGAGCCTGAGGAGGGACACCACGACAGAGATGAACGCCAACCCGTACCCAGGTTCACGGCCCTCAGGAGGAGGTAACACCGCTACTCCTGCTTGTCTGTATTGCACTGCAGAGGGTACAGTACAATGAGCTTGCCGAGGGCTCTCTTGCGGCAGTGCGGAGCTCAAAGAGGGAAGCTAAGGTCTTCTTCCTCCTCGAGTATGCTAGGCTAGGCTAAGCTATGGTGGAGCGCTGATCGCTTGAGTGGTCGATCCTCTTTCTCCGGGGTCCGATCCTTTGCTACGGAGGTGCCCCCTCCCCTTTTATAGGCGCCCCGGGCCTCATCCCTGCAGCCTGCGCAGCGGAAGGGTTCCCACATGGCGACGAAATAGAGGAGCGGGGTGCACCGCAGCCGGGCTGTTCATGGACTCGGTCCATGGTCGCAAAGCCTGCCCTTGTGGCAGGAAGACCACCGTCCGCGCAGGACCGCCAGCTGGTGCCGCAGAGACCGTGGGGGCGCCCACGGTGACGTCGTCGTTGGAGCGTAGCGCCGGCCTTCCGCTTTATCACCAAAGGGGAAAGCTTCGTAGTCCGGCGCGGGGGACACAGCTTTGTTGACTCCTTTAATCACCAGAATGGCAACTGCGGCGCCGTCATAATCGCGCGCAGACGCGCGCGTCACTCTGCGGCCGCGGCAGAGGCCATGTGCGCTCTGCGGCGGTTGCTTCTCAGCGAAGCATCTCTACAGGGCCAGAGCGGCCTTGTGGAGGGGTTTGCGTTGACTCCTTTCCATGGGAGAGAGCCTTGTAGAGGGGAAGGCGCGGGGGGAAGCCTCTTCAAGCCTTTGCTGCCCCTTCTGGCCCTCTCGAGGGCTTCTCCCCTCGAGAGTCTCTTCAAGCGTTCGGCTTGGTCCTTAGTCATCTTTCGGTAGTGTTGCGTGCGAGGGCTGTGGAGAGAGGGCCCTGCACACCCTGGATCCCACTGGGCCGACAGTAGCCCACGGGCCCATGACGGGCACGGCGAAGTCCGCCAGGCTTAGTCGAAGCGTCGTGGGACCAAAGTGTCAGGCCGGCCTGAGACACGCGTCGATCTGTGCTGAGTTTGCGGCGACTCGGTTTCTCCGGCAAAACGTGCGTCGTGGGGGGTCCCACCACGTCTTGGTAACTGCCCAGATGGGGCATAAAGCCTGCGCGCCGGTCCGAGCAGCGGTTACTTCTCCCATTCTGCGCTCTGCCTTCTGCTCTCGTTCTCCTAGCTTTCTCTCACCGGCGAACTCTTTCTTCTTCCTCGTTCTTCCGCGTTCTACTCCTTTCCCGACGATGGGTGGAGCGAAAGGCAAGGCGGCGATGGCGACGCTCCCCTCAGACGCGCAGGGGGAAGAGGAGCTCGGTCCCGCCCCGCTCGGGGAACGCGTCAATGAGGTGGCGCTGGACAAGATCCGGCATCTGGTCGCCGGGAAGACCAACGAGCACGGCGCCAGTGCTCTCCAGGCCGCCAAGCTCGGCCAGCTTCCGAAGGGATTTTTCCCCATCGTCCTCCACACCGTCTACGCCGGACTGGTGCTCCACCTACTCGCCCTTCCTGGAGGCGATCCTCGAGTTTTACCAGATCCACCTCCTCCATCTGCACCCCAACTCCATCTTGATCCTCTCCATCGTCGCCTATCTGTGCGAAGCCTACCTGGGGGTGCAGCCTTCGGTGGCCCTCTTCCGGAGCTTCTACGCGCTCCGGTGCTCTGCACACCTCGAGCGGACGGGGTGCGTCTCTTTCCGCATCATGGACGGCATGGGGGCCGTCTACATCCCCATGTCGTGGAACGGCGAGAAGCCTGTCACGGCGGTGGTGAAGAAGGTGGACGACTTTCGGCAGAAGTGGTTCCTCATCGGCGTCAAGTCGCAGAGCTCCTTCATCGACGTCCCGGAGGCGCCGCCCGTGAGGAACACCCACTGGGGCAAGCAGGTCTTCCAGGGCCCGCAGATTGCAGACCTAGTGGGCAGCATGAAGCTTCTCCGGGAAAACGGCCTCACGGGCCAGATGGTTGCGGAGGACTTCGTGAAGCGCCGCATCGCTCCCCTTCAAGCGCACAAGAAGCCGATGTGGATGTACTCGGGGCTCATGGACCCGATGCGGCTCCACTGCTGCGACCACCGTCCCGAGGTCGTCTCCACCAGCATGGGCTTCATCTTTATCAATCCGGACGTGCCCGTGGCGGTCGCCATGGTACTGAGGCCTCTCCACCAGCTCAGCTTGGCCGCGCGCCTGGCGGTGCTCGAGCAGATGCCCACGTTCACCCCGCTTGGCTTGGCGGGGGAGGAGGAGGACGAGGTAGCCGTGCCTGTGGCGAAGCGGCCTGGAGCCGCGGAGTCGCCCTACGCATCGGACGCCGAGCCAGGCTGCGAGGTGGTGAGGGCGAACCCCACGTCCGTCGGAGCGAGCTCGTCGAGGGCTGCACCTCTCGCCGAGGAAATCCTAGTGGTCTCGTCCGGCGACGACGATGAGGCCGAGGCGGGGCGGCGGGAGCCCCGGACCAGGGCGGCCCACGACAGGCCTGCCGGGGAGCCCACGGGCGCTCCCCTCAAGAGGAAGGCCGAGACGGCTCCTGAGGGACCCGGAGCCCGGACCACGCCTTCGTGGCGCTCGTCTGGTATGGCGTGGGTAGACACCCGCGCCAAGAAGACTGGGTAACCGTTTCTTCTTACTTGGTGTTTCTTCATCGATCTTTATTTGTCTGCTCCCCTCTGACAAGTCTTCTTGCTCCTTGCCAGCGACCTAGTGCCCGCGAAGCGCCGGAGGCTTCGCAAGGCTGCGGAGGTGAAGAAAGCCGTGCCAGAGGCCGCGCCAGAAGCCGCGGCAGACGAGGGCTCGAGGCCTGTGGACGAGGGCCCCACAGGCCCTCTTGAGGACGCGCCTCAGGCTGAGGCGACCGCGTCACCTCCCGCGGGGGGGCACCCTGAGGAGCAGGTGGAGAAAGCGCCCACTCCGCCACGCGCTGCGACCCCTCCAGCGTAGCAGGAGGCCGTGGCAGGCTCGCCACCGGTCCAGAGCCCGCCAAGGGCCGCCGAAGCGGAGGGGGAAGCTCCTCTGCCACCCCCGCCAGGCCCTGCAGCGGAGGCGGAAGCGGTGGCTACAGGGCAGGCCTCTCCTGCCTCCGAGGCTCATGATGAGGTGCCGCTCGAGGAGGGCGACACCGGCGCGCGGAGCGCCGCCATTGAAGTGGAGAGCTCGCCCCCAAGCCCCCAGGCGCGCGACGCCGCCGGGCTCCGCGCAGAGGCCTCCTCTTCCAAGCTCGACGCAGGCGCAGGGACCTCCGCGCCGCGCAGGGCTTCACAAGCCCTAGTCCTTAGCGGCTGGGATTGGATCAGGGGACGTCGTGGCGACGCCTTCCGCCTGGTGCGGGAGTCCCTGGACGGAATGGAGGCCCACCTTGCTCTCGAGGACGGGGAGCTCGCCCGGCAGCAGGAAGAGCTTGTGGAGGCCTGGGCCGCCTTCCACGCAGCCATGGAGGATCGCCGGCGGAGCGACCTGGCTCTTCAGGCGGAGCGCGAGGAAGCTCGGCGCTTCACCCAGGAGTACCGAGAGGGCGCCGTGCGCGAAGCTGACGAGCTCTTGCAGCCCCTTCAGGCCGAGCGCCAGGCAGCGGTGGACGATCTGGCCGCGGCCAAGGCGGAGCGGGAGGCCGTGGAGTCCTCGCTGGCGGACAAGCATCGCGAGCTTGTCCAGCTCGAGGCCAAGATCCTTGCCGACTCGGAAGTCGTGCGGACCTCTCTGGAGGCGGTCCGCGCAGCCTTGGACGCAAGGGGGCAGAAGCTGACCGAGCGCGAGAACGACATGCGCCGGCGCGACGAGCAGCAGCTGCAGGCGGAGCAGGAGCTGTCGGCGCAGCGCGCCGACCTCGAGGCGCGCCACAGCGTTCTCTGGAGCGCACTGGCGCACATTTGGGCGCGAACTAAGCCTAGACCATTCTTAGTCACTCCAAAATGATACTTTCGTGAGTATTTTGAAATTACCATGCTGCAATTTCAAAACCACTTCTCTCTAATCTTAGACCTCATCGTTTGAGTTTTGCGATATCACATGAGATACATGTCCTTCTAATTTTGAATGTATGTAGACCATGTTTTTCAACTTGAGTCGTTAGTATATGACATATGAAGACTATGTGCATCGGTTTTTCAATTTTTCGATAATTTTTGAATTTATTATGGTTATTTCAAATTCGGTCAAGCCTAAGTTTGACCAACATTTAAAAAAGTTTAAAACATGAAAATAAAAACTAAGGATGGATCCTTCTTAGTCACTCCAAAATGAAGCTTTTGTGAGGTTTTTGAAAATTTCATGTTGCAATTCCAAAACCACTTCTCTCTAACCTTAGACCTCATAGTTTGAGTTATGCAATATCACATGAGATCCATGCCCTTCTCCTTTTGAATGTATGTAGACCATATTTTCAACTTGAGTCGTTAGTATATGACATAATATGATTATGTGCGCATGATTTTCCTTTTTTGATTTTTTTTAATATTTGAAACTCATTTCAAATGTCGGTTAAACTGCAGCCGTCCAATTTCCTGTAGAAGGAATCTGCACGCAGACTCAGGGCGATCCGCGAGAAGCTCATTCTGCGATCTGATTGGCCGCGCGCGTAGGACAAGGGTTGTACATCCGCTGTCGTGTGGACCACGCTGGACCCAACGGGGATTTTGGCTCGCCCACCCCCATTTGCCTCAGTGACACAAAATGGGTATTTTGGCACACCAAATGCGGATTTTGGCTGTTACCCATCATCGTAACTTAAATAGGGATTTTGGCAAACCAAATGGGGATAGCCATGAGCTTGCTCAAATCTAGCTTGAATCCATATAAATTTTCAAATGAGCTTGGACTCGCTGAAAAATGTGTTTCAAATGAGCTCCAAAGGTAGGGTAAACGGCCCCGTTTCTAAGCAAAAATGGTGGACTCGCTGAAAAATGTGTTTCAAATGAGCTCCAAAGGTAGGGTTAACGGCCCCGTTTCTAAGCAAAAATGGTGGACTCGCTGAAAAATGTGTTTCAAATGTGCTCCAAAGGTAGGGTAAAAGGCCCCATTTATAAGAAAAAATGGTGGACTCGCTGAAAAATGTGTTTCAAATGAGTTCCAAAGGTAGGGTAAACGGCCCCATTTCTAAGAAAAAATGGTGGACTCGCTGAAAAGTGTGTTTCAAATGAGCTCCAAAGGTAGGGTAAACGGCCCCATTTCTTAGCAAACTTTGCAAACTGAAGTGGATTTACACACACAATTGGAAACGTCAAGCACAAGGCCATTGGCAAATTTCATGGTAGTACAAAATGGACTTGCCCTTGCTAAATTATAAAATAGATCAACAACTAATAACTAAATTGGCACTTGCCCTTAATAAAGCAACTAATAACAAAAATTGACTACCAATCGTCCTCGTCATCGGAAACCTCCACTGACTCGGCCTTGCCCTTGCCCCTGCCCTTGCGCTTGGCATCGACCTCTTCTGGGGCGTTGCTGTTCGACGCCGACCACATGTCCTCCTTCTTCCCCTTGCTCTCCGAGTAGATACTGAGACGTTGCTGCTCGGCGGCAGAATGCTTGGCCAGGTCCATGGCTTTCTGGTCGGCCATGGCCCAGGCCAAACCCGGGTCCAGGACCTCCGTGACCTCCTCCTTCCAGGCCATGGTCCAATCCATACCCTGGTCGTCCTCGTCGGACAGATCGATGAAGGGAATGGGATCGGGAGCAATGGCCCTGCCCCTGCCCCTTGGAGACTCCCCGTCCCATGATGTTTCCCTCGCTCGCCACCTGCTCGAACATGGTGGAGTACGCGCACGCCCACGCCCACGCCCACTCCCCATGCCGCTTCCCTCGCTCGCCTCAAGAAACCAAGGATAGGGGACGTGGCGGCGGCGGCGGTTCGAGCTGGGAGTGGAGCTGCCATCACCACGAGGCATGAAGAGATACAGTACTGGGCGAAGGTGTCTAGGAGAGGAAGAGGGGATTTGTGAGCGCAATGGGCAAGGAGATTGCTCCTTTTAATGTTAGGAGCGATCTGGACGGCGTCGCGGTCTAGACGGCAGTAATGGCGATCGGGCATTGATTCGGCTCCAGACTGCTCATCTTGCAGCAGGATAGAGTAGGCAAGAGAGACTCGAGGACGGCGGAGCAGATGCGCGTCCGGTCCGGCAGTGTAGGCGACGAGGCAGCTTTTTGCCGGCCAGGGGGGCACGCCATTGAAGGCGCGGCGAGCACAGGTGGAACGGCATGGACGCGCACGTACGGCCGCATGCATGCAGGTGGGACGGGGTGCATGCACTTCGCTGGGCCCACATCTAAGGTCAAAGGGCCGACCCCACTAGCCGACCCCAGGAAATCCCAACCGAGCCGCGCCAGACCGAGTCGCACCAGGCCGACCCCACCAGTCAGCCCAAGTGACGGTTGACCAGAGGGCAACGGAGCGTTTGGGCGATTTCCGAGCCATTCAGGGCACACACACGAGAGAAACTACGCAGGTATGGCACAGACGGATAAACTAGAGAGAACCAGGGCACAAAAGCTATTGTCCCTTTATTCATTTGATCTCAGTTTACATGCATTAAATTATTAGATGATCAAGATTGTGTGAAAGCATGTCACTTCAGAAATTATGCTTGTTATCGTTTTACCTACTCGAGGACGAGTAGAACTAAGCTTGGGGATGCTTTTCAAACGTATCTATAATTTCTTATGATCCATGCTTATATTATACTAATTGCTACATGTTTTACATACACTTTGCATTGTTTTATGCATTTTCTGGGACTAACCTATTAACAAGATGCCACGGTGTCAGTTCCCTGTTTTCTGCTGTTTTTGGTTTCAGAAAACCACTTAAGGAAATATTATCGGAATTGGACGAAATTAATACCAAAGTCCCTATTTTTCACAGGAGGTTCCGGAACACCGGAGAGCTAACGGAGAGGGGCCACGAGGCCCCCAGATGAGGTGCCGGCGCGGCCCCACCTCCTGCCGCACTAGCACCTGAGGAGGGAGCCTCGGCCCTCCACCGCCTTCGCCCTTTCGCCTATTTAAAGCCCCCGACAATACAAGACCTAGGCCCCGAACACTTTTCCAGAAACCTTTACGGAGCCGCCGCCGCCGTCAACCCTAGTTCAGGAGGGTTCAGAACCTCTTCCCGGCACCCTGCCGGAGAGGGGAATCATCACCGGAGGGCTCTACATCACCATGCCCGCCTCCGGACTGATGCGTAAGTAGTTCATCCTTGGACTATGGGTCCATAGCAGTAGCTAGATGGTTGTCTTCTCCTATTGTGACATCATGTTTAGATCTTGTGACCTGCCTATCATGATAAAGATCATCTTTATGTAATGCTACATGTTGTGTTTGCTGGGATCCGATGGATATTGAATACTATGTCATTTGCTTCATAATATATCATGTTGTGTGTTTATTATGATCTTGCATGCTCTCCGTTGCTAGTAGATGCCCTGGCCAAGTAGATGCTTGTGACTCGAAGAGGGGGTATTTATGCTCGATAGTGGGTTCATGTCTCTATTTAATCTGGGATAGTGACAGCAAGCTCTAAGATTGTAGATGTACTATTGCTACTAGGGATAAAACAGTAGTACTTTGTCTAAGAATAATTGTATTACTTACATTACACAGTTTGCCTAATGCAATAATCTGTTGCTTGCAACATAATACTGAAAGGGGTGCGGACGCTAACCGGAAGGTGGATTATTAGTCATAGATGCGGTTGGAACGGTCTATGTATATTGTTGTAATGCCCAAATGAATCTCCTACTAGACATCATGACATTAGTATACGCATCATTATGCAGCTCTTTATTCTGTCAATTGCCCAACTGTAATTTGTTTACCCACATGTATGCTATTATTATTATTTATGGAGAGACACCACTAGTGAACTGTGGACCCCGGTCCTTTTCTTTAAACTGATAATACAACCAACTGCAAACTGCTTTATTTCATTCTCTGCAAACATCATCTTCCACACCATACGTTTAATCCTTGTTACAGCAAGCCGGTGAGATTGACAACCTCACTGTTGAGTTGGAGCAAAGTTTCTAGATTGTGTTGTGCAGATTCCACCTCCCTGCAACAGCAATTTTCTGGTGCCGGGATACCTTCGTTGTGTTCTTCATCTCCTACCGGTTCGATAACCTTGGTTTCATAACTGAGGGAAACTTGCTACTACGCTCATCACACCTTCCTCTTGGGGTTTTCCAACTCCTCACACCTGTGAGCATCACTTCCCAGTCTATTGCTAGCCTCCACTTGTACTAAGCAGTTAATGCTTGTGCTTCCAAATTCCTGAAACCAAGTTATCCCAAAGAGTCCACCATAAATACCTATGTATGGCATTTCAAACCATTTAAGTAAATTTGCATGTGCTACCTTTAAAACGTTCAAACACTTCTCATTTTGTGACACCGTTTTAGCTCATGAGGAAGTAGTAGTTGGGCTTGTTATCTTCCATAGTAATTAAGTAACCATCGACTTGCACGCTTCATCTGCTCGTCATTAATATTGTAAAATTGCTGATTAGACCACTATAATATCCCAAAAGATTTAAGAAAGTAAAAAATAGACACTTCTCCATGATATGTGATTGTTGGTGGGCACCCGAGGATTCGGTTAGCCATGGTCTGTGAAAAGCAAAGGTTGGGAGGAGTGTCAAATTATATTAATAAGGTGCATATTATAAATGCTTGTTTTTAAATAAACCGAAACCGCTCTCAACTTGCTTAGTATGTAAGATAACAGGAACTCTATTGCCATTCGTTGACAAATCAATCACCACTCAAAAACAATTTTGCCTCTGTTTTCAAAACATTGAAAAGCTCTAGCACATGTTAAAACCCTGCTTCCCTCCATGAAGGGCCTATCTTTTACTTTATTGTTGAGTCAACATCCTTTCTTTGAGCACCTTCTTGAGAGCATAGTTGTCATTCTTAGTGTAATGTGCTTGTCCCAGAATATTGTTAACTGCGGTATAACTTTGATGCTTTTATCTTTGATATCTTTATTTCTAGTCCTCTCTTGAACTTCAGAGGTGCCTGGTCATTTATGTTTTGCTGTACACATGCGGGCAAGCGAGATACCACTTTATCATACTTTATTATGAGCTTTGCAATCCTGTGGATTGATATGTTTCATGTTATTTATTATTGGTATGATTGGTATCCCTTCATAGTTTACATTACCATTAGGTGACACTGTCTACATACATCTTATTATGAATAGCCTAAGCATTTGTCCACATAGTGAGAATATATACATCATATGAAGCAAATGTGTTCGTGAAAGTTTCTTTTATCGCACTCAGTTGTTAACTGACTTGCTTGAGGACAAGCGACAAGCTAAGCTTGGGGGGGGGGGGGGGTTGATACGTCCAAAACGTATCTACTTTCCCGAACACTTTTGCTATTGCTTTACCTCTAATTTGTGTGTTTTGAATGCAACTAACACGGACTAACGGTGTTTTGAGCAGAATTGCCCTGGTATCTCGTTTTTGTGCAGAAATTCAACTTTTAGGAAAATACCCAGAAAATATGGAAAAATCACTATTTTGGCAGAAGACCCACGGAGCCGTGCCGGTTGAGGGTTGCCTAATGCACCCAGCCCATCTTTGGCGTGACTGATCCGGCCCAAGTCCTCTGGTAACACAGCTAGTCTTCTACGCCCATGGGCATATCTGGTTATGATCCCCCCAACCGTAGCCCCCAGTTTAATCTGGATGCCGGTCTTGATCTGCTCTAATTCGATCTTGCTCATAATATCTTGGGAGACATGTCGACATGTCATTCCGGGTTAACCTCCTGAAATAATAAGTACACAATCAAAATGATCATTGTCAGGGTTAGCTCATGGGCAGCTCATTTTGACCGGCTCTCCGGTAACCTGGGTTTTATCTCCTGATGGGTTCTTACGCATCCACACTTAGTACTTTTTGCTTTCGCCACTTCTCTCGAGGAGAAGGGTCAACCTCCTCGAACAACGACCTATTCAATGTTTTTCTCCTGCGAGAATCGAGGTGACAGCAACCGTCTCGGGGAAAGTCTAGATTTCGTCAGGGATAAAATCTAACAGAACAATCTTCCCCTCAACAGGACTAATAAAATAAAGATACAAAGGAATTGCTACAGAGGTAGGCATGTTCCTTGACTCAAGAAAATAAAATAACAGAAATAAAAAGTGGGTTGTCTACTATAAGCGCTTTTCTTTAACGCCTTTGAGCTAGGCACAGAAAGCAAAACTCAAGTGTTTCCAAGAGAAGAAGCATCAACATTATAGTTTGTACGAATAATAGAATCAAAAGGTAGCTTCATCTTCTTCCTAGGAAAGTGTTCCATACCTTTCTTAAGTGGAAATTGGTACCTTATATTTCCTTCTTTCATATCAATAATAGCACCAACTGTGCGGAGGAAAGGTCTTCCCAAAACAATAGGACAAGAGGGGTTGCACTCAATATCCAAGACAATAAAATCAACGGGGACAAGGTTATTGTTAACCATAATAAGAACATCATTAACTCTCCCCAAAGGTTTCTTCAAAGTATTATCAGCAAGAAAAAACATCCAAATAGCAATGTTCAAAAGGTGGCAAGTCAAACATATCATAAAGTTTCTTAGGCATAACAGAAATACTTGTGTCGGAGGGTGATTCCCACGAGGCTGGGATGGTCACACTCTGAGGAGTAGTTCGAGAAGGCGACTGAACACGTTGGTCAAACAACCCTCAACCGGCACGGCGACGGTGCTCGTCGAGCCTGAGGAGGGACACCACGACAGAGATGAGCGCCAACCCGTACCCAGGTTCACGGCCCTCAGGAGGAGGTAACACCGCTACTCCTGCTTGTCTGTATTGCGCTGCAGAGGGTACAGTACAATGAGATTGCCGAGGGCTCTCTTGCGGCAGTGCGGAGCTCAAAGAGGGAAGCTAAGGTCTTCTTCCTCCTCGAGTAAGCTAGGCTAGGCTAAGCTATGGTGGAGCGCTGATCGCTTGAGTGGTCGATCCTCTTTCTCCGGGGTCCGATCCTTTGCTACGGAGGTGCCCCCTCCCCTTTTATAGGCGCCCCGGGCCTCATCCCTGCGGCCAGCGCAGCGGAAGGGTTCCCACATGGCGACGAAATAGAGGAGCGGGGCGCACCGCAGCCGGGCTGTTCATGGACTCGGTCCATGGTTGCAAAGCCTACCCTTGTGGCAGGAAGACCACCGTCCGCGCAGGACGGCCAGCTGGTGCCGCAGAGACCGTGGGGGCGCCCACGGTGACGTCGTCGTTGGAGCGTAGCGCCGGCCTTCCGCTTTATCACCAAAGGGGAAAGCTTCGTAGTCCGGCGCGGGGGACACAGCTTTGTTGACTCCTTTAATCACCAGAATGGCAACTGCGGCGCCGTCGTCATCGCGCGCAGACGCGCGCGTCACTCTGCGGCCGCGGTAGAGGCCATGTGCGCTCTGCGGCGGTTGCTTCTCAGCGAAGCATCTCTACAGGGCCAGAGCGGCCTTGTGGAGGGGTTTGCGTTGACTCCTTTCCAGGGGAGAGAGCCTTGTAGAGGGGCAGGCGCGGGGGGAAGCCTCTTCAAGCCTTTGCTGCCCCTTCTGGCCCTCTCGAGGGCTTCTCCCCTCGAGAGTCTCTTCAAGCGTTCGGTTTGGTCCTTAGTCATCTTTCGGTACTTTTGCGTGCAAGGGCTGTGGAGAGTGGGCCCTGCACACCCTGGATCCCACTGGGCCGACAGTAGCCCCCGGGCCCATGACGGGCACGGCGAAGCCCGCCAGGCTTAGTCGAAGCGTCGTGGGCCCAAAGTGTCAGGCCGGCCTGAGACACGCGTCGATCTGTGCTGAGTTTGCGGCGACTCGGTTTCTCCGGAAGAACATGTGTCGTGGGGGGTCCCACCACGTCTTGGTAACTGCCCAGATGGGGCATAAAGCCTGTGCGCCGGTCCGAGCAGCGGTTACTTCTCCCATTCTGCGCTCTGCCTTCTGCACTCGTTTTCCTAGCTTTCTCTCACCGGCGAACTCTTTCTTCTTCCTCGTTCTTCCGCGTTCTTCTCCTTTCCCGACGATGGGTGGAGCGAAAGGCAAGGCGGCGATGGCGACGCTCCCCTCAGACGCGCAGGGGGAAGAGGTGCTCGGCCCCGCCCTGCTCGGGGAACGCGTCATTGAGGTGGCGCTGGACAAGATCCGGCATCTGGTCGCCGGGAAGACCAACGAGCACGGCGCCAGTGCTCTCCAGGCCGCCAAGCTCGGCCAGCTTCCGAAGGGATTTTTCCCCATCTTCCTCCACACCGTCTACGCCGGACTGGTGCCCCCCTACTCGCCCTTCCTGGAGGCGATCCTCGAGTTTTACTAGATCCACCTCCTCCATCTGCACCCCAACTCCATCTTGATCCTCTCCATCTTCGCCTATCTGTGTGAAGCCTACCTGGGGGTGCAGCCTTCCGTGGCCCTCTTCCGGAGCTTCTACGCGCTCCGGTGCTCTGCACACCTCGAGCGGACGGGGTGCATCTCTTTCCGCATCGTGGACGGCATGGGGGACGTCTACATCCCCATGTCGTGGAACGGCGAGAAGCCTGTCACGGCGGTGGTGAAGAAGGTGGACGACTTCCGGCAGAAGTGGTTCCTCATCGGCGTCAAGTCGCAGAGCTCCTTCATCGATGTCCCGGAGGCGCCGCCCGTGAAGAACACCCACTGGGGCAAGCAGGTCTTCGAGGGCCCGCAGATTGCAGACCTAGTGGGCCGCATGAAGCTTCTCCGGGAGAACAGCCTCACGGGCCAGATGGTTGCGGAGGACTTCGTGAAGCGCCACATCGCTCCCCTTCAACCGCACAAGAAGCCGATGTGGATGTACTCGGGGCTCATGGACCCGATGCGGCTACACTGCTGCGACCACCGCCCCGAGGTCGTCCCCACCAGCATGGGCTTCCTCTTCATCAATCCGGACGTGCCCGTGGCGGTCGCCATGGTACTGAGGCCTCTCCACCAGCTCAACTTGGCCGCGCGCCTGGCGGTGCTCGAGCAGATGCCCACGTTCACCCCGCTTGGCTTGGCGGGGGAGGAGGAGGACGAGGTAGTCGTGCCTGTGGCGAAGGGGCCTGGAGCCGCGGAGTCGCCCTACGCATCGGACGCCGAGCCAGGCTGCGAGGTGGTGAGGGCGAACCCAACGTCCGTCGGGGCGAGCTCGTCGAGGGCTGCACCTCTCGCCGAGGAAATCCAAGTGGTCTCGTCCGGCGATGACGATGAGGCCGAGGCGGGGCGGCGGGAGCCCCGGACCAAGGCGGCCCACAACAGGCCTGTCGGGGAGCCCACGGGCGCTCCCCTCAAGAGGAAGGCCGAGACGGCTCCTGAGGGACCCAGAGCCCGGACCACGCCTTCTTGGCGCTCGTCTGGTATGGCGTGGGTAGACACCCGCGCCAAGAAGAGTGGGTAAGCGTTCTTCCGCGTTCTTCTCCTTTCCCGACGATGGGTGGAGCGAAAGGCAAGGCGGCGATGGCGACGCTCCCCTCAGACGCGCAGGGGGAATAGGTGCTCGGCCCCGCCCTGCTCGGGGAACGCGTCAATGAGGTGGCGCTGAACAAGATCCGGCATCTGGTCGCCGGGAAGACCAACGAGCACGGCGCCAGTGCTCTCCAGGCCGCCAAGCTCGGCCAGCTTCCGAAGGGATTTTTCCCCATCTTCCTCCACACCGTCTACGCCGGACTGGTGCCCCCCTACTCGCCCTTCCTGGAGGCGATCCTCGAGTTTTACCAGATCCACCTCCTCCATCTGCACCCCAACTCCATCTTGATCCTCTCCATCTTCGCCTATCTGTGCGAAGCCTACCTGGGGGTGCAGCCTTCGGTGGCCCTCTTCCGGAGCTTCTACGCGCTCCGGTGCTCTGCACACCTCGAGCGGACGGGGTGCGTCTCTTTCCGCATCATGGACGGCACGGGGGCCATCTGCATCCCCATGTCGTGGAACGGCGAGAAGCCTGTCACGGCGGTGGTGAAGAAGGTGGACGACTTTCGGCAGAAGTGGTTCCTCATCGGCGTCAAGTCGCAGAGCTCCTTCATCGACGTCCCGGAGGCGCCGCCCGTGAAGAACACCTACTGGGGCAAGCAGGTCTTCCAGGGCCCGCAGATTGCAGACCTAGTGGGCCGCATGAAGCTTCTCCGGGAAAACGGCCTCACGGGCCAGATGGTTGCGGAGGACTTCGTGAAGCGCCGCATCGCTCCCCTTCAAGCGCACAAGAAGCCGATGTGGATGTACTCGGGGCTCATGGACCCGATGCGGCTCCACTGCTGCGACCACCGTCCCGAGGTCGTCTCCACCAGCATGGGCTTCATCTTTATCAATCCGGACGTGCCCGTGGCGGTCGCCATGGTACTGAGGCCTCTCCACCAGCTCAGCTTGGCCGCGCGCCTGGCGGTGCTCAAGCAGATGCCCACGTTCACCCCGCTTGGCTTGGCGGGGGAGGAGGAGGACGAGGTAGCCGTGCCTGTGGCGAAGGGGCCTGGAGCCGCGGAGTCGCCCTACGCATCGGACGCCGAGCCAGGCTACGAGGTGGTGAGGGCGAACCCCACGTCCGTCGGGGCGAGCTCGTCGAGGGCTGCACCTCTCGCCGAGGAAATCCTAGTGGTCTCATCCGGCGACGACGATGAGGCCGAGGCGGGGCGGCGGGAGCCCCGGACCAAGGCGGCCCACGACAGGCCTGCCGGGGAGCCCACGGGCGCTCCCCTCAAGAGGAAGGCCGAAACGGCTCCTGAGGGACCCGGAGCCCGGACCACGCCTTCGTGGCGCTCATCTGGTATGGCGTGGGTAGACACCCGCGCCAAGAAGACTGGGTAAGCGTTTCTTCTTACTTGGTGTTTCTTCATCGATCTTTGCTTGTCTGCTCCCCTCTGACAAGTCTTCTTGCTCCTTGCCAGCGACCTAGTGCCCGCGAAGCGCCGGAGGCTTCGCAAGGCTGCGGAGGTGAAGAAAGCCGCGCTAGAGGCCGCGCCAGAAGCCGCGGCAGACGAGGGCTCGAGGCCTGTGGAGGAGGGCCCCACAGGCCCTCTTGAGGACGCGCCTCAGGCTGAGGCGACCGCGTCACCTCCCGCTGGGGGGGCACCCTGAGGAGCAGGTGGAGAAAGCGCCCACTCCGCCACGCGCTGCGACCCCTCCAGCATAGCAGGAGGCCGTGGCAGGCTCGCCACCGGTCCAGAGCCCGCCAAGGGCCGCCGAAGCGGAGGGGGAAGCTCCTCTGCCACCCCCGCCAGGCCCTGCAGCGGAGGCGGAAGCGGTGGCTACAGGGCAGGCCTCTCCTGCCTCCGAGGCTCATGATGAGGTGCCGCTCGAGGAGGGCGACACCGGCGCGCGGAGCGCGGCCGTTGAAGTGGAGAGCTCGCCCCCAAGCCCCCAGGCGCGCGACGCCGCCGGGCTCCGCGCAGAGGCCTCCTCTTCCAAGCTCGACGCAGGCGTAGGGACCTCCGCGCCGCGCGGGGCTTCACAAGCCCTAGTCCTTAGCGGCTGGGATTGGATCAGGGGACGCCGTGGCGACGCCTTCCGCCTGGTGCGGGAGTCCCTGGACGGAATGGAGGCCCACCTTGCTCTCGAGGACGGGGAGCTCGCCCGGCAGCAGGAAGAGCTTGCGGAGGCCTGGGCCGCCTTCCACGCAGCCATGGAGGATCGCCGGCGGAGCGAACTGGCTCTTCAGGCGGAGCGCGAGGAAGCTCGGCGCTTCGCCCAGGAGTACCGAGAGGACGCCGTGCGCGAAGCTGAAGAGCTCTTGCAGCCCCTTCAGGCCGAGCACCCGGCAGCGGCAGACGATCTGGCCGCGGCCAAGGCGGAGCGGGAGGTCGTGGAGTCCTCGCTGGCGGACAAGCATCGCGAGCTTGTCCAGCTCGAGGCCAAGATCCTGGCCGACTCCGAAGTCGTGCGGACCTCTCTGGAGGCGGTCCGCGCAGCCTTGGACGCAAGGGGGCAGAAGCTGACCGAGCGCGAGAACGACATGCGCCGGCGCAACGAGCAGCAGCTGCAGGCGGAGCAGGAGCTGTCGGCGCAGCGCGCCGACCTCGAGGCGCGCCACAGCGTTCTCTGGAGCGCACTGGCGCACATTTGGGCGCGAACTAAGCCTAGACCATTCTTAGTCACTCCAAAATGATACTTTCGTGAGTATTTTGAAATTACCATGCTGCAATTTCAAAACCACTTCTCTCTAGCCTTAGACCTCATCGTTTGAGTTTTGCGATATCACATGAGATACATGTCCCTCTAATTTTGAATGTATGTAGACCATGTTTTTCAACTTGAGTCGTTAGTATATGACATATGAAGACTATGTGCATCGGTTTTTCAATTTTTCGATAATTTTTGAATTTATTATGGTTATTTCAAATTCGGTCAAGCCTAAGTTTGACCAACATTTAAAAAAGTTTAAAACATGAAAATAAAAACTAAGGATGGATCCTTCTTAGTCACTCCAAAATGAAGCTTTTGTGAGGTTTTTGAAAATTTCATGTTGCAATTCCAAAACCACTTCTCTCTAACCTTAGAACTCATAGTTTGAGTTATGCAATATCACATGAGATCCATGCCCTTCTCCTTTTGAATGTATGTAGACCATATTTTCAACTTGAGTCGTTAGTATATGACATAATATTATTATGTGCGCATGATTTTCCTTTTTTGATTTTTTTAAATATTTGAAACTCATTTCAAATGTCGGTTAAACTGCAGCCGTCCGATTTCCTGTAGAAGGAATCTGCACGCAGACTCGGGGCGATCCGCGAGAAGCTCATTCTGCGATCTGATTGGCCGCGCGCGTAGGACAAGGGTTGTACATCCGCTGTCGTGTGGACCACGGTGGACCCAACGGGGATTTTGGCTCGCCCACCCCCATTTGCCTCAGTGACACAAAATGGGTATTTTGGCACACCAAATGCGGATTTTGGCTGTTACCCATCATCGTAACTTAAATAGGGATTTTGACAAACCAAATGGGGATAGGGATGGCAATGGGGCCCCGTTCCCCGTATACCCGTGGGGAATTCATCTATTAGGGGACGGGTATGGGGAACTTTAATCCCCGCCATGTTAAACGGGGATGGGGATGAACAGGTCTCCTCATCCCCGTTCCCCGCTATTCCCCGTTATATACAAATATACATACAAATCAGTATACTTTCATGTTTATTATGGTGTATTATTGTATTTAGTATGGTCTGTTTTACTATTATTCAACACATGATACTATGTTTTTTTCATTTTACCACATATGAGATACACAAGTCGCGTTATTTCGTGTTCTGAGAGTTTAAAATCATGAGATTATGACATAATCATTTGAATTTAGTGTCTTCACGGGGAACCCGATCCCCGCCCTGAACCCGGTGGGGATGGGGATGGGAAAAAATACTCCCCGATTATTAAATGGGGATGGGGATGAGATGGCACTCCCCGACGGGGAGCAGACCCGTTGCCATCCCTAAATGGGGATAGCCATGAGCTTGCTCAAATCTAGCTTGAACCCATATAAATTTTCAAATGAGCTTGGACTCGCTGAAAAATGTGTTTGAAATGAGCTCCAAAGGTAGGGTAAACGGCCCCGTTTCTAAACAAAAATGGTGGACTCGCTGAAAAATGTGTTTCAAATGAGCTCCAAAGGTAGGCTTAACGGCCCCGTTTCTAAGCAAAAATGGTGGACTCGCTGAAAAATGTGTTTCAAATGAGCTCCAAAGGTAGGGTAAAAGGCCCCATTTATAAGAAAAAATGGTGGACTCGCTGAAAAATGTGTTTCAAATGAGTTCCAAAGGTAGGGTAAACGGCCCCATTTCTAAGAAAAAATGGTGGACTCGCTGAAAAGTGTGTTTCAAATGAGCTCCAAAGATAGGGTAAACGGCCCCATTTCTTAGCAAACTTTGCAAACTGAAATGGATTTACACACACAATTGGAAACGTCAAGCACAAGGCCATTGGCAAATTTCATGGTAGTACAAAATGGACTTGCCCTTGCTAAATTATAAAATAGATCAACAACTAATAACTAAATTGGCACTTGCCCTTAATAAAGCAACTAATAACTAAAATTGACTACCAATCGTCCTCGTCATCGGAAACCTCCACTGACTCGGCCTTGCCCTTGCCCCTGCCCTTGCCCTTGGCATCGACCTCTTCTGGGGCGTTGCTGTTCGACGCCGACCACATGTCCTCCTTCTTCCCCTTGCTCTCCGAGTAGATACTGAGACGTTGCTGCTCGGCGGCGGAATGCTTGGCCAGGTCCATGGCTTTCTGGTCGGCCATGGCCCAGGCCAAACCCGGGTCCAGGACCTCCGTGACCTCCTCCTTCCAGGCCATGGTCCAATCCATACCCTGGTCGTCCTCGTCGGACAGATCGATGAAGGGAATGGGATCGGGAGCAATGGCCCTGCCCCTGCCCCTTGGAGACTCCCCGTCCCATGATGTTTCCCTCGCTCGCCACCTGCTCGAACATGGTGGAGTATGCGCACGCCCACGCCCACTCCCCATGCCGCTTCCCTCGCTCGCCTCAAGAAACCAAGGATAGGGGACATGGCGGCGGCGGCGGTTCGAGCTGGGAGTGGAGCTGCCATCACCACGAGGCATGAAGAGATACAGTACTGGGCGAAGGTGTCTGGGAGAGGAAGAGGGGATTTGTGAGCGCAATGGGCAAGGAGATTGCTCCTTTTAATGTTAGGAGCGATCTGGACGGCGTCGCGGTCTAGACGGCAGTAATGGCGATCGGGCATTGATTCGGCTCCAGACTGCTCATCTTGCAGCAGGATAGAGTAGGCAAGAGAGACGCGAGGACGGCGGAGCAGATGCGCGTCCGGTCCGGCAGTGTAGGCGACGAGGCAGCTTTTTGCCGGTCAGGGGGGCACGCCATTGAAGGCGCGGCGAGCACAGGTGGAACGGCATGGACGCGCACGTACGGCCGCATGCATGCAGGTGGGACGGGGTGCATGCACTTCGCTGGGCCCACATCTAAGGTCAAAGGGCCGACCCCACTAGCCGACCCCAGGAAATCCCAACCGAGCCGCGCCAGACCGAGCCGCGCCAGGCCGACCCCACCAGTCAGCCCAAGTGACGGTTGACCAGAGGGCAACGGAGCATTTGGGCGATTTCCGAGCCATTCAGGGCACACACACACGAGAGAAACTACGCAGGTATGGCACAGACGGATAAACTAGAGAGAACCAGGGCACAGAAGCTATTGTCCCTTTATTCATTTGATCTCAGTTTACATGCATTAAATTATTAGATGATCAAGATTGTGTGAAAGCATGTCACTTCAGAAATTATGCTTGTTATCGTTTTACCTACTCGAGGACGAGTAGAACTAAGCTTGGGGATGCTTTTCAAACGTATCTATAATTTCTTATGATCCATGCTAATATTATACCAATTGCTACATGTTTTACATACACTTTGCAATGTTTTATGCATTTTCTGGGACTAACCTATTAACAAGATTCCACGGTGCCAGTTCCCTGTTTTCTGCTGTTTTTGGTTTCAGAAAACCACTTAAGGAAATATTATCGGAATTGGACGAAATTAATACCAAAGTCCCTATTTTTCACAGGAGGTTCCGGAACACCGGAGAGCTAACGGAGAGGGGCCACGAGGCCCCCAGATGAGGTGCCGGCGCGGGCCCACCTCCTGCCGCGCTAGCACCTGAGGAGGGAGCCTCAGCCCTCCACCGCCTTCGCCCTTTCGCCTATTTAAAGCCCCCGACAGTACAAGACCTAGGACCCGAACACTTTTCCAGAAACCCTTACGGAGCCGCCGCCGCCGTCAACCCTAGTTCAGGAGGGTTCAGAACCTCTTCCCGGCACCCTGCCGGAGAGGGGAATCATCACCGGAGGGCTCTACATCACCGTTCCCGCCTCCGGACTAATGCGTGAGTAGTTCATCCTTGGACTACGGGTCCATAGCAGTAGCTAGATGGTTGTCTTCTCCTATTTGACATCATGTTTAGATCTTGTGACCTGCCTATCATGATAAAGATCATCTTTATGTAATGCTACATGTTGTGTTTGCTGGGATCCGATGGATATTGAATACTATGTCATTTGCTTCATAATATATCATGTTGTGTGTTGTTTATGATCTTGCATGCTCTCCGTTGCTAGTAGATGCTCTGGCCAAGTAGATGCTTGTGACTCCAAGAGGGGGTATTTATGCTCGATAGTGGGTTCATGTCTCTATTTAATCTGGGGTAGTGACAGCAAGCTCTAAGATTGTAGATGTACTATTGCTACTAGGGATAAAACAGTAGTACTTTGTCTAAGAATAATTGTATTACTTACATTACACACTTTGCCTAATGCAATAATCTGTTGCTTGCAACTTAATACTGAAAGGGGTGCGGACGCTAACCGGAAGGTGGATTATTAGTCATAGATGCGGTTGGAACGGTCTATGTATATTGTTGTAATGCCCAAATGAATCTCATACTAGACATCATGACATTAGTATATGCATCATTATGCAGCTCTTTATTCTGTCAATTGCCCAGCTGTAATTTGTTTACGCACATGTATGCTATTATTATTATTTATCGAGAGACACCACTAGTGAACTGTGGACCCCGGTCCTTTTCTTTAAATTGATAATACAACCAACTGCAAACTGCTTTATTTCATTCTCTGCAAACATCATCTTCCACACCATACGTTTAATCCTTGTTACAGCAAGCCGGTGAGATTGACAACCTCACTGTTGAGTTGGAGCAAAGTTTCTAGATTGTGTTGTGCAGATTCCACCTCCCCGCAACAGCAATTTTCTGGCGCCGGGAGACCTTCGTTGTGTTCTTCATCTCCTACTGGTTCGATAACCTTGGTTTCATAACTGAGGGAAACTTGCTACTACGCTCATCACACCTTCCTCTTGGGGTTTTCCAACTCCTCACACCTGTGAGCATCACTTCCTAGTCTATTGCTAGCCTCCACTTGTACTAAGCAGTTAATGCTTGTGCTTCCAAATCCCTGAAACCAAGTTATCCCAAAGAGTCCACCATAAATACCTATGTATGGCATTTCAAACCATTTAAGTAAATTTGCATGTGCTACCTTTAAAACTTTCAAACACTTCTCATTTTGTGACACTGTTTTAGCTCATGAGGAAGTAGTAGTTGGGGTTGTTATCTTCCATACTAATTAAGTAACCATCGACTTGCATGCTTCATCTGCTCGTCATTAATATTGTAAAAGAGCTGATTAGACCACTATAATATCCCAAAAGATTTAAGAAAGTAAAAAATAGACACTCCTCCATGATATGTTGTTGTTGGTGGGCACCCGAGGATTCGGTTAGCCATGGTCTGTGAAAAGAAAAGGTTGGGAGGAGTGTCAAATTATATAAATAAGGTGCATATTATAAATGCTTGTTTTTAAATAAACCGAAACCGCTCTCAACTTGCTTAGTATGTAAGATAACAGGAACTCTATTGCCATTCGTTGGCAAATCAATCACCACTCAAAAACAATTTTGCCTCTGTTTTCAAAACATTGAAAAGCTGTAGCACATGTTAAAACCCTGCTTCCCTCCATGAAGGGCCTATCTTTTACTTTATTGTTGAGTCAACATCCTTTCTTTGAGCACCTTCTTGAGAGCATAGTTGTCATTCTTAGTGTAATGTGCTTGTCCCAGAATATTGTTAGCTGCGGTATAAATTTGATGCTTTTATCTTTGATATCTTTATTTCTAGTCCTCTCTTGAACTTCAGAGGTGCCTGGTCATTTATGTTTTGTTGTACACATGCGGGCAAGCGAGATACCACTTTATCATACTTTATTATGAGCTTTGCAATCCTGTGGTCATTTACCGCCGCGACAGCAGAGGCGGACGCGTTGGCGGCTACCAGAGGCCGCAAGGCACTCAGGCCAACGCCGCTGAGAGGAACAACAACCTCCCTGACGAGGAAGACGGAGGCTACCAGGCCCCAAGGGGAGCCATGGCCTGCATCCTTGGCGGGGCTCAAGCGCCCAAGTCGAGCAATCAGTTCAAGCAGTTCGCCCGCGAGCTCAACGCTGCGCTCCCGAGCACCGAGACCTCCAGGCCCCTCAAGTGGTCCCAGTACACCATCGCTTTCGACGCCAAGGACCACCCCAAGTCGACCAAGACTGTTGGAACCCTCCCTCTGGTCTGCTCCCCCACCATCAACAACATCACCGTCTCGAAGACGCTCATCGATGGGGGAGCGGGCCTGAACTTCATCTCTGTCGAGACCTTCGAGACGCTTCAAGTGCCCTACGAGTGGCTTATGCCCTCCAGGCCGTTCACAGGCGTCACCAGTGGTTCAATCGAACCCCTGGGTCAGGTCCGGCTGGCTGTCACCTTCGGCACGCAGAAGAACTATCGCACTGAGCTGATCGACTTCGATGTCGCCCACATCGGCCTGCCGTACAATGCCATCCTCGGCTACCCCGCCCTCGCGAAGTTCATGGCTGTCACGCACCACGCCTACAACATGGTCAAGATCCCCGGCAGCGCTGGCACCATTGCCATCCATGGTCATATCCTGGACGCCACGCGCGCTGTCGAGAGCGCCTACAAGGCGGCCGCCATGGCTTTCCCGGCTGACGAGGACATGGAGCCTCTCGAGAGGCCCAAGAAGAAGAAGCAAGTGTTCTCTCAGGAGCAAGCTGCCACGAAGAAAGTGTCGCTGGACACCACCAGCTCGGGGGCTGAAGGCTCGGGGGCTAGCGTCACCATAGGCGCTGCTCTGCCTCCCAAATAGGAAAGCGCGCTCGTCGCCTTCCTTCGGGCAAACGCTGACATGTTCGCATGGACTCCGTCAGATATGTCCGGTGTGCCAAGGGAGGTGATCGAGCACCACTTAGCCGTGTGTCCAGACGCACGCCCCGTCAGGCAAAAAGCACGCAAGCAAGCCCCCGAGAAGCAAACATTCATCGTCAAGGAAGTAGAGAAGATCAAGGCGCCAAGTGTCGTCCGCGAAGTCGCGCACCCCACTTGGCTCTCCAACGGCGTGGTTGTCCCTAAACCCGCTGGAGGAGGCCGACTCTGCATCGACTACACCGATGTCAACAAGGCCTGCCCCAAGGACCCATACCCTATGCCGAGGATAGACCAGATCGTGGACTCCACCGCTGGCTGCGACCTCCTCTGTTTTCTGGACGCCTTCTCTGGTTATCACCAGATCAAGATGGCTAAAGAGGACGAGGAGAAGACAGCATTCCTCACCCCTTGCGGTGTGTACTGCTACACATGCATGCCCTTCGGCCTGAAGAATGCTGGAGCCACTTTCCAGAGGCTCATGAGGATAGCCCTGGGGGCACAGATGGGCAGAAACGCTGAGGCCTACGTCGATGATATCGTGGTCAAGTCTCGAGAGGGGGACACCCTCTTGAAGGATCTCGAGGAAACCTTCGCCAGCCTGAGAAAGGTGAACATCAAGCTGAACCCCGCCAAGTGCGTCTTCGGGGTCCCTTCAGGCAAGGTCCTCGGGTTCCTGGTGTCCCACCGCGGCATAGAGGCAAACCCAGACAAGATCAAGGCTATAGAAGGAATGCAGCCTCCTCGCCGACTCAAGGACATGCAGCGCTTAGCGGGCTGCATGGCCAGCCTTGGTCATTTCATCTCTAAGTTCGGTGAGAGAGCCCTGCCTTTTTTCAAGATCATGAAGAGATCGGGCACGTTCAAGTGGACCCCTGAGGCGGACAAGGCCTTCGAGGACTTAAAGAAGTATCTGGCCAGCCCACCAGTCTTGGTGGCCCCCAGGACAGGCGAGCACCTGAAGCTGTACCTCTCAGCCACCCCTCAGACCGCAAGCGCCGTCTTGGTGGTCGAGAGGGAAGAGCCTGTCCTCCCCAAGAAAAGCACTGCCACACCAAGCCCAGAACCCCCCGACAAAGATCTCGTCGAAGGAGCAGCCTCCACAGACCCACTGCCAGGCCCACCGCCTCAAGTCGAGTCTGCTCCCACCACCCCTGTCGAGACGCCTCCACAGGCAGATCTCGACAAGGGCCCTGAAGTGCCCCCACAGAGGGCTGACACTGCGCCACCTCAGACAACCCTTGTCGAGCACCCCGTCTACTTCGTCAGCACAGTGCTGCGGGACGCTCGGGAGAGGTATCCAATGCAGCAGAAGCTCCTCATCGCCTCCAGGAAGCTGAGACACTACTTCCAGGGTCACCCCATCACGGTGGTCACTGCTTTCCCCCTGGAGCAGATCCTGCGCAACCCCAACGCCACTGATCGTGTCGCAGGATGGAACATCGAGCTGCAGCCATTCAACTTGCGCTTTGACACCACAAGGGTCATAAAAGGAAGAGCGCTGGCTGACTTCGTCGCCGAATGGACTGACCCAAGCCCTGAGGAGCCTCGCGAGGCCGAGCCCTCTGGAGACACAGCGTCTAGCCACTGGACCATGCACTTCGACGGAGCCTTCGCGTGCCGCAATGGCGGAGCAGGCGTTGTCCTAACTTCGCCCAAGGGAGACAAGCTATACTACGCTGTCCAGCTGTGCTTCACGATCGACAAGATCTCCAACAACATCGCCGAATACGAAGGCCTCCTCGCCGGCTTAAGGGCCGCCATCGCTCTAGGCGTCAAGCACCTACTCATCAAGGGAGACTCCCAGCTGCTCGTCAACTTCTCCAATAAGAGCTACACGCCGAAAGACGACCACATGGCCGCATACCTTGAAGAGGTCCGCAAGCTCGAGAAGCACTTCAGGGGCATGGAGCTCATGCACATCCCGAGGAAAGAAAACCAAGAGGCCGACGACATCGCCAAGCGAGCCTCGCGAAGGCAACCCCAGCAGGCCGGCGTCTTTGAAGAAAGGCTCGCCAAGGCATCCATCAAGCAGCCTCGAGAGGCCACAGCCGCAAGCGCAGACGAAGCACTCCCACCACCTCCTAAGTCTGGGGCACCCGATTGCGGACCCAGCACAGGGGAGCGCCTGTTGCTGACGGCAACCCACCAGGCCTCAGGCTGGATTGATGAGCTCAAGGACTACTTGGTGAAAGGAATCCTCCCTGAAGAAGATGCTGACGTAGAGCGAATCGCTCGTCAGGCGAAATCCTACTTCATCCTCGAGGGAAGCCTCTACCGCAAGCGCCCAAATGGCATCGCGCTCAAGTGCGTCCCTCCTGAGGAAGGCCGAGAGCTGATCAAGGACATCCACAGCGGGGTGTGCGGCCACCACTCATGTGCGCGCACCCTCGCAGGCAAGGTCTTCAGGAGCGGCTTCTACTGGCCTCAAGTGCTTCAAGATGCGGTCGCCATTGTGCAAACCTGCGACGCCTGCCAATTCCACGGCAAGCAGATTCACCAGCCGGCGCTGGGGCTTCAAACCATCCCGCTCTCCTGGCCGTTTGCGGTCTGGGGGCTGGACATCTTGGGCCCCTTCCCAAGGTCGCAGGGGGGCTACCGCTTTCTCTTCGTGGCCATAGACAAGTTTACCAAGTGGACCGAAGTTGAGCCAGTGCGCACCATACCAGCTGGGGCCGCGGTGAAATTCATCAGGAGCCTGGTCTGCCGCTTCGGCGTGCCCAACCGCATCATCACCGACAATGGCTCGCAATTCACCAGCGGCATCTTCCGAGCCTACTGCGACAAACTCGGCGTCAAAATCTGCTTCGCCTCGGTGGCTCACCCACGCAGCAACGGTCAAGCCGAGCGAGCGAACGCAGAAGTCCTCAAGGGCCCCAAGACCAGAAGCTTCAACATCCTCAAAGGCCACGGCAAGGGCTGGATCGACGAGCTCCCTTCAGTGCTCTGGTCCATGCGCACAACTTCCTCGAGGCCTACAGGCGAAACGCCGTTCGCCCTGGTCTACGGAGCTGAGGCAGTCCTCCACGCAGAAATCAAGCATGGATCACCACGGGTCCTTGCCTTCAATGAGGACATCCAACAGGGCCTCCACAACGACGACCTGCTATTCCTCGAGGGACTGCGCCGTCAGGCCGCCCTCAGAGCGGCAAGGTACCAGCAAGACCTGCGACGCTACCACAGCCGCCATGTGCGCTCACGCACCCTTGAGGCGGGCGACCTCGTCCTCAGGAGAATCCTCTCCAGGGAAGGCCTCCACAAGCTCTCGCCGATGTGGGAAGGTCCCTACAGGGTCTCCCACGTCGCCAGACCCGGCGCAGTACGCCTCGAGACCAAGGACGGCATCCCCGTCAAGAACCCGTGGAACATCGCGCACCTGCGCAAGTTCTACCCGTGATCAAAGTCACGCCAGGCATTTTTTGTCTCTAGAGGGAAGCTCACGGCTTCGCCTCCAAGCTCCTCAAAGCTTCACTCGAGGGTCAGCCCTCCAAGCTCTCCTGCTAATGAGCCACCGCAGGCCGCAGTGAACTCTGCCACTAATGGGTGGTCCCCATGCCTCGACATGGAAGGATCGTCAGCTTGGCAAACCCAAGTGTGACGAACCGCATTTCAGTTCCAAGAGAACTTTGCGCTCCGGCGCCATTTTCGTTCCAAGTGAACTTTGCGCTACGACGCCGTATCGTTCCCAAGTGAACATTAGCGCTCAGGCGCCGCTTTGTAATAGTTCAATGGCAAGTTTTATTTCCGTCATTTAATTTCGCATGTGCGCTTATATTCTTTGCATGCGCGCCTCGCGAGCGGGGGCTAAGTACGGTGCCCGTGCCCAAGAGCACCCCAGCAGCACTGCAAAATCCAAGGGGCCCTGAGCTCTGGCTAAAGGGCATGCTCCCGGATACACGCCACCTCTCCAAAGGACCTTGGTACTCTCTCTCCTCGCGAGACACCCATGAGAAAGCCTATAAGCGCGCATGGAGTTCCTACTTCTATGCTCTAGCGTTTCGGCTTGCCCCTCTAACATCCACAGGGAGCAAAAGTCCCTCCAGGTCTGCGGAGGAAAACCCTCGGCCCCTGAAGGGAAGAACTTCGCCAGAGGAGACCTACATCGGGCAAAAGCCTCGCGAAGCTAAGTTTCCCGCTCACCTCAAGGAAATCCTTGCATTTCTCTCACGAGCACTCTGCGTCCCTCAAGTGGTTCTTTCCCTCACTCTCCGTGGGCTGCTTGCGCGTCAAAGGGGGGCCCTTAGCATCGCGACTAGAGGGCTCTTACCTCCCTAAGCCTTAAACTCCCCCCGGCCTTGCCGAGTCATTGCTCGAGCATACCGCAGCGGCAGGAGTCATAGCGCGAGGGGAAGGGTCCAGCGACGCAGAGCAAAAAAGACACGGAGTTGAAGCAAAGGCTCCTCGAGGGAAGCACACACTGACTTAACAGCAAATTGTTCACAAGACGAAGAATAAATTACAGAATGGGAAATAAAAGTCTCTAATAGGCGAACGCCCCTAAAGCGCTACAAGCGCGATACATTGTAGGAGGGGACTCCAGGAGGAAATCAGGCGGAGGCCTCGTCGCCGTCTTGGCCACCCTCTTCTTCCTCTTCAAGCTCGCTCCCCTCGTCGCCATCCCCATCCTCCGCAGCGGCCCGCTTGAAGCGGCTGCAGAAGTCGTCCACTTGGTCGCGGACGGAGTTGGAGGCCTTCCACCCAGCATCCCCCTCCAGTGGCTCGGTCACCGTGGCAAGGTCGAACCCAGGCTGGAGGTGCACCAGGTTGGAGAAGATGCGGTCCACCGCCACCGCCAGAAGCTGGCGGCACTCCTCCTCGACCACGTCGCGGATTTCCGCGGCAGGGCCTTCAAGCGCCGTGAAGAGCTGCTCGAAGTATTGGAGGTAGGTGGCGGCGTCAGAGTGGCCCTGGGCCGGGACGCTTGGCGCCTCTGCTCCCAGCTTCGCGGCGAGGTCGCGGCCCCGTCCCGTCAAGGACAGGAACATGCGCTCCCGCTGCTGCGACAGCACCTGCGCCGCCTTGACGCTCTCCACCGCCTCCACCGCTTTCTCCACGGCAGGCCCCACCTGCTGGTTCATCTCCTCCATGTCCGCCATGAGGGAGGCGAGGTCCTGAGATATGTCTTCACGGGCCTTCTCGGCGGCGCGGCGGCGATCAGTTTCGCGCTTCACCGTGGCGGCGAGGTTGGTGTTCGCCTTCTCGAGCTGTTGGATCCGGGCGCCGCTCTCGCCCAGCCTCGTCTTGAAGCGGTCCTCCTGCTTGGAGAACTTGTCCTTGTAGTCCTGGGAGACTGCGGCGCGGATCTCCTTCTCCTTCTCGCGGAGCTCCTTATTGAGCTCGTCCTTCCGCTCCGCGAGCCGCGTGTTGGCTCGATCCACGTTCCCCTTGTGGGTGGCCACCTCACGCTCAAGCTTGCTGAGCGCCGTGGCCAAGCTATCTTCGCGGGCCTCGAGGGCCGTGCGCTGCCCAGATAGCTCCTGCTCCCTCAGCGCCAGCTGCTCGTCGCGGCGGCGCACATCCTCCTCGCGCTCGCCCAGAGCGCGTCCTCGGGCCTCCAAGCTTGTGCGGACCTCGTCAACTGCGGACCGCACAACCTCGGAGTCAGCGAGGATCTTCTTCTCGAGCTCGACGAGCTCGGTGTGCTTCGCCGCCAGGGAGTGCTCCACGGCCTCCCGCTCCGCCCTGGCCGCGGCTAAGTCCTCTGCCGCGGGTCGACGCTCGGCCTTCAGGGGCTGAAGGAGTTCCTCCGTGTCGCGCATGGCGCCCTCGCGGACCTCCTCAGCGAAGCGCGCTGCCTCCTCGCGCTGCTCCTGTAGGGCCTGGTCGCTCTTGCGGCGAGCCTCTACGGCCGCATGGAAAGCGGCCCAAGCAGCCGCGAGCTCGTCCCGCTGTCGGGCGAGCTCCTGGTCTTCCGAGACCAGATAGGCCTCAAGCCCCTCCAGGGACTCCCGCACGAAGCGGAAGGCGACGTCGCGGCGCCCTCGGCCCCAGTCAAAGCCGCCCAGTGCGAGGCCCTGGGACGATCCACGAGGCATACAGGGCCCCGCACCAGCGTCCAGCTTGGTGAAGGAGGCCCCCGCGTGGGCCTGGGGGCTCGGTGGCAGGTCCTCCGCCTCAGCGCTTGGGCCCAGGTCTCCGGTGCTCCCCCCTCAGGTGGCACCTCCTTGTTCGCATCCGGGGCAGGGGCGTTAGGTCCGGTCCTCGCTGCCTCCTCCTCCTCCGCAGTGTCTGGCGGGGGCGGAGGAGCATCCTCCCTGCGGGGCCTAGGTGGGCTTGGCGCCGATGTGGCACCCGCTGGAGCCCCTGGCTGCGCTGGAGGGGTAGCTGCGCGGGGCGGAGTGGGTACTCTCTCCACCTGCTCCTCCACCCGCTCCTCCGCCTGATGCATGTCCTCCTGAGGGCCTGCAGAGGCCTCCACCTCAGGCCTCGAGGCTTCTGCTGCAGCAGCCTCGCCCGCCCCAATCTCCGGTGCGGCTTCGAGGGTGGCTCTCTTCACGTCCGCAGCCTTGCGAAGCCTGCGGCGCTTCACAGGCTCAGGGCCACTGACATAGAAGGAAAGATCAGTCAAGGAGAGCAAGCAGGCAGCACTTAAAAAGGAAAAGAAAAGGCCAAAGACTTCTACCTGGTCTTCTTGGCGCGGGTGTCAACCCACGCCATGCCTGGCGAGCGCCACGAGGGCGCGGCCCGGGCCCCAGCCTCCTCAGGGGCCGCCTCAGCTTTTCTCTTGTGGGGAGCGCTCGGGGGCTCCCCGGCAGGCCTGTCATGGGCCGCCTTCGTCCTTGGCTCCTGGCGTCCCGCCTCAGCCTCCTCGCTGTCGCCGGAGGAAAGCTCGTGGATCTCCCCGGCAGGGGGCGCGGCGCCGGACGAGCTTCCCACGCCTGCAGAGGGCTCCGCCCTCGTCTCCGCGTCGCCCTGCTCCGAGTCAGATGCGCGTGGTGACTCGGTGGTGTCCGCAGGCATGGGCCCCTCCTCTTCCTCTTCCCCCGCCAGGCCTAGCGGGGTGAACGCGGGCATCCGCGCCAGGGTGGCCTGGCGCTTGTCCGGGACCTCAAACTGGGGCCTTATCACCACATGGACCCTCGCGGGGACCTCAGGGTTGACGAAGAGGCCTCCCAAGATGGTCTCGACGACCTCGGGGCGGTGGTCGCAGGGGTGCAGCCGCATCGGGTCCGTGGGACCTGAGTACGCCCACATCGGCCTCCTGTGCGCCTGAAGGGGGGCGATGCGGCGCTTCACGAACTCCCCCGCCACCATCTGGCCGGTCAGGCCGTTCTCGCGAAGCATCCTCAGGTGGCCCACGAGCTCGGCTATCTCGCGGCCCTCCAGGGCCCGCTTGCCCCAGTGAGTGTTCTTCACGGGCGGCGCATCTGGGACCTCGAGGAGAGAGCTCTCCGACGAGACGGCGATGAGGAACCACTTCTGCCTGAAGTCGTCCACTTTCTTCGACACCGCCGTCACGGGCTTATCGCCGCTCCAGGCCATGGGGATGTAGACGTCCCCCATGCCGTCCGCGATGCGGAAGGACACGCAGCCCGACCGCTCCGTCTTCGCAGTATTCCGGAGCGCGTAGAAGCTCCGGAAGAGGGCGACCGAGGGCCTCACTCCTAAGTACGCCTCGCACAGGAAGGCGAAGATGGAAAGGACGAGGATGGCGTTGGGGTGGAGGTGCAGAAGGTGGATCTGATAGAACTCGAGGACGGCCTCGAGGAAGGGAGAGTACGGGGGCACCAGCCCAGCGAGGAGAGTTTGGAGGAAGATGGGGGAGTAGCCTGCCGGGAAACGGCCGGTCCTCGCGGGCAGGATGGCGCTGGCGCCGTGCTCGTTGTGCTTCCCGGCCACTGGGTGCTGGATCTTGTCCAGCGCCGCCGTGGTGACGCGCGCTCCGACCAGAGAGGGGCCGAATGCTTCATCCCCCTGCGCGTCCTGGCGCGCCGAGGCCATCGTCGACTTGCCCTTAGATCCTCCCATGGTCAGAGAAGGGCAGGAGCACGGGGAGGATGAAAGGATGGAAGGAGTTCGCCGGAGGAAGGAGAGATTCGCCGGAGATGGGAGTCTAGGAGGCAAAGAACTGATGGACTGGATGGACAAGACTGGACGGGGTAATGACTGCGGTTCGGACCAGCGCGCAGCTTTATACCCCGTCCGAGCAGTTACCAAGACGCGGTCGTGGCGAACGTGGTGAGCGTGGTGGGACCCCCCACTACGCACGTTTCTACCGGAGAAACCGAGTCGCCGCGAGTTCATCTCCAGGTGACGCGTGTCCGGGCCGGCCTGCTGTTTGGGCCCACGACGCTTCGCCTAGACCCAAAGGGCCTCGTCGTGCCCATCATGGGCCCGGGGGCTACTGTCGGCCCAGTGGGTTCTAGGGTGCGCAGAGCCCACTCTCCACTGCCCGCACACGCGACAGCATCTACGAAACGACTAAGGACCAAGCAGAACGCTTGGGGAGACCCCCGAGGGAAAAACCCCTCGAGGGGGCTTGAGGGGACGCCGAAGGCCTGAAGGGGGGTTCCTCACGAGGGCTCCCCACTTCAAGGCTCTCCCCCTGGAGGGAAGCCAGCGTAGCTCCTCCCCTCGAGGCCCCCAGGCCCCTGAGGGGATTCTTCGCGGAGAAGGAACTGCTGCGGAGCGCACATGGACTCTGCAGCAGCCGCAGAGTGACGCGCGCGTCTGCGCGCGCGACAGCGACGGCGTCGCAGTTGCCGTTCCGGTGATAAAAGGAGTCAACAAAGCTCTGTGTCTCCTGCGCCGCCAACAAAGCTTTCCTCTTTGGTGATAAAGCGGATGGCCGGCGCAACGCTCCAACGACGACGTCACCGTGGGCACCTCCCACGGTCTCTGCGGTACCAACGGGCTGCTCTGCAAAGGAGACAGCTGCCCTGCCATGAAGGCAGGCTTTACGACTATGGACCGAGTCCATGGACAAGCGAGCTGCGGTGCACCCCGCTCCTCCGTTCGTCGCCCTGTGGGAACACTTCCACTGCGCAGGTCGCAGGGATGAGGCCTGGGGCGACTATATAAGGAGAAGGGGCACCTCCGTAGCAAAGGATCGAGCTCTCAACCCCCGGATCGACCTTTCACCCCCAACTCGATCCCAGACTCATCCTTGTACACCCCATAGTAGCTTAGCCTAGCCCGAGGAGCCCGAGGAGGAAGAAGGCCTGGACCTTCCCCCTCTGAGCTCCACATCGCCTCGCGAGGGCTCGCGACGGGCTCGTTGTACTGTAGTCACTGCAGGGCAATACAGACAAGCAGGAGTAGCGGTTTTACCTCATCTTGAGGGCCGTGAACCTGGGTACGGGCTTGTGTCTCTCTCTGTCGTGCAGTCTCACTCCAGGCACCGCGAGCAACGTCGTGGCGCGGATCGAAGGTTGTCGACCAACGTGTTCAGTCCCCTCACGAACCTCTCACCCGAGAGTGGTTATCCCTTATCCGTGGGAACTACACCTCGACACCAGGAAATATGGGAAAATCACTATTTTGGCAGAAGACCCACGGAGCCGTGCCGGTTGAGGGTTGCCTAATGCACCCAGCCCATCTTTGGCGTGACTGATCCGGCCCAAGTCCTCTGGTAAGACGGCTAGTCTTCTACGCCCATGGGCATATCTGGTTATGATCCCCCCAACCGTAGCCCCCAGTTTAATCTGGATGCCGGTCTTGATCTGCTCTAATTCGATCTTGCTCATAATATCTTGGGAGACATGTCGACATGTCATTCCGGGTTAACCTCCAGAAATAATAAGTACACAATCAAAATGATCATGGTCAGGGTTAGCTCATGGGCAGCTCATTTTGACCGGCTCTCCGGTAACCTGGGTTTTATCTCCTGATGGGTTCTTACGCATCCACACTTAGTACTTTTTGCTTTCTCCACTTCTCTCGAGGAGAAGGGTCAACCTCCTCGAACAACGACCTATTCAATGTTTTTCTCCTGCGAGAATCGAGGTGACAGCAACCATCTCGGGGAAAGTCTAGATTTCGTCAGGGATAAAATCTAACAGAACAATCTTCCCCTCAACAGGACTAATAAAATAAAGATACAAAGGAATTGCTACAGAGGTAGGCATGTTCCTTGACTCAAGAAAATAAAATAACAGAAATAAAAAGTGTGCTGTCTACCATAAGCACTTTTCTTTAACGCCTTTGAGCTAGGCACAGAAAGCAAAACTCAAGTGTTTCCAAGAGAAGAAGCATCAACATTATAGTTTGTACGAATAATAGAATCAAAAGGTAGCTTCATCTTCTTCCTAGGAAAGTGTTCCATACCTTTCTTAAGTGGAAATTGGTACCTTATATTTCCTTCTTTCATATCAATAATAGCACCAACTGTGCGAAGGAAAGGTCTTCCCAAAACAATAGGACAAGAGGGGTTGCACTCAATATCCAAGACAATAAAATCAACGGGGACAAGGTTATTGCTAACCATAATAAGAACATCATTAACTCTCCCCAAAGGTTTCTTCAAAGTATTATCAGCAAGAAAAAACATCCAAATAGCAATGTTCAAAAGGTGGCAAGTCAAACATATCATAAAGTTTCTTAGGCATAACAGAAATACTTGTGTCGGAGGGTGATTCCCACGAGGTTGGGATGGCCACACTCTGAGGAGTAGTTCGAGAAGGGGACTGAACACGTTGGTCAAACAACCCTCAACCGGCACGGCGACGGTGCTCGTCGAGCCTGAGGAGGGACACCACGACAGAGATGAACGCCAACCCGTACCCAGGTTCACGGCCCTCAGGAGGAGGTAACACCGCTACTCCTGCTTGTCTGTATTGCGCTGCAGAGGGTACAGTACAATGAGCTTGCCGAGGGCTCTCTTGCGGCAGTGCGGAGCTCAAAGAGGGAAGCTAAGGTCTTCTTCCTCCTCGAGTATGCTAGGCTAGGCTAAGCTATGGTGGAGCGCTGATCGCTTCAGTGGTCGATCCTCTTTCTCCGGGGACCGATCCTTTGCTACGGAGGTGCCCCCTCCCCTTTTATAGGCGCCCCGGGCCTCATCCCTGCGGCCTGCGCAGCGGAAGGGTTCCCACATGGCGACGAAATAGAGGAGCGGGGTGCACCGCAGCCGGGCTGTTCATGGACTCGGTCCATGGTCGCAAAGCCTGCCCTTGTGGCAGGAAGACCACCGTCCGCGCAGGACGGCCAGCTGGTGCCGCAGAGACCGTGGGGGCGCCCACGGTGACGTCGTCGTTGGAGCGTAGCGCCGGCCTTCCGCTTTATCACCAAAGGGGAAATCTTCGTAGTCCGGCGCGGGGGACACAGCTTTGTTGACTCCTTTAATCACCAGAATGGCAACTGCGGCGCCGTCGTCATCGCGCGCAGACGCGCATGTCACTCTGCGGCCGCGGCAGAGGCCATGTGCGCTCTGCGGCGGTTGCTTCTCAGCGAAGCATCTCTACAGGGCCAGATTGGCCTTGTGGAGGGGTTTGCGTTGACTCCTCTCCAGGGGAGAGAGCCTTGTAGAGGGGCAGGCGCGGGGGGAAGCCTCTTCAAGCCTTTGCTTCCCCTCCTGGCCCTCTCGAGGGCTTCTCCCCTCGAGAGTCTCTTCAAGCGTTCGTCTTGGTCCTTAGTCATCTTTCGGTACTGTTGCGTGCAAGGGCTGTGGAGAGTGGGCCTTGCACACCCTAAATCCCACTGGGCCGACAGTAGCCCCCGGGCCCATGACGGGCACGGCGAAGCCCGCCTGGCTTAGTCGAAGCGTCGTGGGCTCAAAGTGTCAGGCCGGCCTGAGACACGCGTCGATCTGTGCTGAGTTTGCGGCGACCCGGTTTCTCCGGCAGAACGTGTGTCGTGGGGGGTCCCACCACGTCTTGGTAACTGCCCAGATGGGGCATAAAACCTGCGCGCCGGTCCGAGCAGCGGTTACTTCTCCCATTCTGCGCTCTGCCTTCTGCTCTCGTTCTCCTAGCTTTCTCTCACCGGCGAACTCTTTCTTCTTCCTCGTTCTTCCGCGTTCTTCCGCGTTCTTCTCCTTTCCCGACGATGGGTGGAGCGAAAGGCAAGGCGGCGATGGCGACGCACCCCTCAGACGCGCAGCGGGAAGAGGTGCTCGGCCCCGCCCTGCTCGGGGAACGCGTCAATGAGGTGGCGCTGGACAAGATCCGGCATCTGGTCGCCGGGAAGACCAACGAGCACGGCGCCAGTGCTCTCCAGGCCGCCAAGCTCGGCCAGCTTCCGAAGGGATTTTTCCCCATCTTCCTCCACACCGTCTACGCCGGACTGGTGCCCCCCTACTCGCTTTTCCTGGAGGCGATCCTCGAGTTTTACCAGATCCACCTCCTCCATCTGCACCCCAACTCCATCTTGATCCTCTCCATCTTCGCCTATCTGTGTGAAGCCTACCTGGGGGTGCAGCCTTCGGTGGCCCTCTTCCGAAGCTTCTACGTGCTCCGGTGCTCTGCACACCTCGAGCGGACGGGGTGCGTCTCTTTCCGCATCGTGGACGGCATGGGGGGCGTCTACATCCCCATGTCGTGGAACGGCGAGAAGCCTGTCACGGCGGTGGTGAAGAAGGTGGACGACTTCCGGCAGAAGTGGTTCCTCATCGGCGTCAAATCGCAGAGCTCCTTCATCGACATCCCGGAGGCGCCGCCCATGAAGAACACCCACTGGGGCAAGCAGGTCTTCCAGGGCCCGCAGATTGCAGACCTAGTGGGCCGCATGAAGCTTCTCCGGGAGAACGGCCTCACGGGCCAGATGGTTGCGGAGGACTTCGTGAAGCGCCGCATCGCTCCCCTTCAAGCGCACAAGAAGCCGATGTGGATGTACTCGGGGCTCATGGACCCGATGCTGCTCCACTGCTGCAACCACCGCCCCGAGGTCGTTTCCACCAGCATGGGCTTCCTCTTCATCAATCCGGACGTGCCCGTGGCGGTCGCCATGGTACTGAGGCCTCTCCACCAGCTCAACTTGGTCGCGCGCCTGGCGGTGCTCGAGCAGATGCCCACGTTCACCCCGCTTGGCTTGGCGGGGGAGGAGGAGGACGAGGTAGCCGTGCCTGTGGCGAAGGGGCCTGGAGCCGCGGAGTCGCCCTACGCATCGGACGCCGAGCCAGGCTGCGAGGTGGTGAGGGCGAACCCTACGTCCGTCGGGGCGAGCTCGTTGAGGGCTGCACCTCTTGCCGAGGAAATCCTAGTGGTCTCGTCCGGCGACGACGATGAGGCCGAGGCGGGGCGGCGGGAGCCCCGGACCAAGGCGGCCCACGACAGGCCTGCCGGGGAGCCCACGGGCGCTCCCCTCAAGACGAAGGCCGAGACGGCTCCTGAGGGACCCGGAGCCCGGACCACGCCTTCTTGGCGCTCGTCTAGTATGGCGTGGGTAGACACCCGCGCCAAGAAGACAGGGTAAGCGTTTTTTCTTACTTGGTGTTTCTTCATCGATCTTTGCTTGTCTGCTCCCCTCTGACAAGTCTTCTTGCTCCTTGCCAGCGACCTGGTGCCCGCGAAGCACCGGAGGCTTCGCAAGGCTGCAGAGGTGAAGAAAGCCACGCCAGAGGCCGCGCCAGAAGCCGCGGCAGACGAGGGCTCGAGGCCTGTGGAGGAGGGCCCCACAGGCCCTCTTGAGGACGCGCCTCAGGCTGAGGCGACCGCGTCACCTCCCGCGGGGGGGCACCCTGAGGAGCAGGCGGAGAAAGCGCCCACTCCGCCATGCGCTGCGACCCCTCCAGCGCAGCAGGAGGCCGCGGCAGGCTCGCCACCAGTCCAGAGCCCGCCAAGGGCCGCCGAAGCGGAGGGGGAAGCTCCTCTACGACCCCCGCCAGGCCCTGAAGCGGAGGCGGAAGCGGTGGCTACAGGGCAGGCCTCTCCTGCCTCCGAGGCTCATGATGCGGTGCCGCTCGAGGAGGGCGACACCGGCGCGCGGAGCGCGGGCGTTGAAGTGGAGAGCTCGCCACCAAGCCCCCAGGCGCGCGACGCCGCCGGGCTCCGCGCAGAGGCCTCCTCTTCCAAGCTCGACGCAGGCGCAGGGACCTCCGCGCCGCGTGGGGCTTCACAAGCCCTAGTCCTTAGCCGCTGGGATTGGAACATGGGACGCCGTGGCGACGCCTTCCGCCTGGTGCGGGAGTCCCTGGACGGAATGGAGGCCCACCTTGCTCTCGAGGACGGGGAGCTCGCCCGGCAGCAGGAAGAGCTTGCGGAGGCCTGGGCCGCCTTCCACGCAGCCATGGAGGATGGCTAGCGGAGCGACCTGGCTCTTCAAGCGGAGCGCGAGGAAGCTCAGCGCTTCGCCCAGGAGGTCCGCGAGGGTGCCGTGCGCGAAGCTGAAGAGCTCCTGCAGCCCCTTCAGGCCAAGCGCCAGGCAGCGGCGGACGATCTGGCCGCGGCCAGGGCGGAGCGGGAGGCCGTGGAGTCCTCGCTGGCGGACAAGCATCGCGAGCTTGTCCAGCTCGAGGCCAAGATCCTTGCCGACTCCGAAGTCGTGCGGACCTCTCTGGAGGCGGTCCGCGCGGCCTTGGACGCCAGGGGGCAGAAGCTGACCGAGCGCGAGAACGACATGCGCCGGCGCGACGAGCAGCTGCTGCAAGCGGAGCAGGAGCTGTCGGCGCAGCGCGCCGACCTCGAGGCGCGCCACGGCGTTCTCTGGAGCGCACTGGCGCACATTTGGGCGCGAACTAAGCCTAGACCATTCTTAGTCACTCCAAAATGATACTTTCGTGAGTATTTTGAAATTACCATGTTGCAATACCAAAACCACTTCTCTCTAACCTTAGACCTCATCGTTTGAGTTTTGCGATATCACATGAGATACATGTCCTTCTAATTTTGAATGTATGTAGACCATGTTTTTCAACTTGAGTCATTAGTATATGACATATGAAGACTATGTGCATCGGTTTTTCAATTTTTCGATAATTTTTTAATTTATTATGGTTATTTCAAATTCGGTCAAACCTAAGTTTGACCAACATTTAAAAAAGTTTAAAACATGAAAATAAAAACTAAGGATGGATCCTTCTTAGTCACTCCAAAATGAAGCTTTTGTGAGGTTTTTGAAAATTTCATGTTGCAATTCAAAAACCATTTCTCTCTAACCTTAGACCTCATAGTTTGAGTTATGCAATATCACATGAGATCCATGCCCTTCTCCTTTTGAATGTATGTAGACCATGTTTTTCAACTTGAGTCGTTAGTATATGACATAATATGACTATGTGCGCATGATTTTCCTTTTTTTGATTTTTTTTTAATATTTGAAGCTCATTTCAAATGTCGGTTAAACTACAGCCGTCCGATTTCCTGTAGAAGGAATCTGCACGTAGACTCGGGGCGATCCGCGAGAAGCTCATTCTGCGATCTGATTGGACGCGCGCGTAGGACAAGGGTTGTACATCCGCTGACGAGTGGACCACGGTGGACCCAACGGGGATTTTGGCTCGCCCACCCCCATTTGCCTCAGTGACACAAAATGGGTATTTTGGCACACCAAATGCGGATTTTGTCTGTTACCCATCATCGTAACTTAAATAGGGATTTTGGCAAACCAAATGGGGATAGCCATGAGCTTGCTCAAATCTAGCTTGAATCCATATAAATTTTCAAATGAGCTTGGACTCGCTGAAAAATGTATTTCAAATGAGCTCCAAAGGTAGGGTAAACGGCCCCGTTTCTAAGCAAAAATGGTGGACTCGCTGAAAAATGTGTTTCAAATGAGCTCCAAAGGTAGGGTTAACGGCCCCGTTTCTAAGTAACAATGGTGGACTCGCTGAAAAATGTGTTTCAAATGAGCTCCAAAGGTAGGGTTAACGGCCCCGTTTCTAAGAAAAAATGGTGGACTCGCTGAAAAATGTGTTTCAAATGAGTTCCAAAGGTAGGGTAAAAGGCCCCATTTATAAGAAAAAATGGTTGACTCGCTGAAAAGTGTGTTTCAAATGAGCTCCAAAGGTAGGGTAAACTGCGCCATTTCTAAGCAAACTTTGCAAACTGAAGTGGATTTACACACACAATTGGAAACGTCAAGCACAAGGCCATTCCCAAATTTCATGGTAGTACAAAATGGACTTGCCCTTGCTAAATTATAAAATAGATCAACAACTAATAACTAAATTGGCACTTGCCCTTAATAAAGCAACTAATAACTAAAATTGACTACCACTCGTCCTCGTCATCGGAAACCTCCACTGACTCGGCCTTGCCCTTGCCCCTACCCTTGCCCTAGGCATCGACCTCTTCTGGGGCGTTGCTGTTCGACGCCGACCACATGTCCTCCTTCTTCCCCTTGCTCTCCGAGTAGATACTGAGTCGTTGCTGCTCGGCGGCGGAATGCTTCGCTAGGTCCATGGCTTTCTCATCGGCCATGGCCCAGGCCAAACCCGGGTCCAGGACCTCCGTGACCTCCTCCTTCTAGGCCATGGTCCAGTCCATACCTTGGTCGTCCTCGTCGGACAGATCGATGAAGGGAATGGGATCGGGAGCAATGGCCCTGCCCCTGCCCCTTGGAGACTGCCCGTCCCATGCTGCTTCCCTCGCTCGCCTCCTGCTCGAACTTGGTGGAGTACGCGCACGCCCACGCCCACGCCCACTCCCCATGCCGCTTCCCTCGCTCACCTCAAGAAACCAAGGATAGGGGACGTGGCGGCGGTGGCGGTTCGAGCTGGGAGTGGAGCTGCCATCACCACGAGGCATGAAGAGATACAGAACTGGGCGAAGGTGTCTAGGAGAGGAAGAGGGGATTTGTGAGCGCAATGGGCAAGGAGATTGCTCCTTTTAATGTTAGGAGCGATCTGGACGGCGTCGCGGTCTGGACGGCGTCGCAGTCTAGACGGCAGTAATGGCGACCGGGCATTGATTCGGCTCCAGACTGCTCATCTTGCAGCAGGATAGAGTAGGCAAGAGAGACGCGAGGACGGCGGAGCAGATGCGTGTCCGGTTCGGCAGTGTAGGCGGCGAGGCAGCTTTTTGCCGGCCAGGGGGGCACGCCATTGAAGGCGCGGCGAGCACAGGTGGAACGGCATGGACACGCACGTACGGCCGCATGCATGCAGGTGGGACGGGGTGCATGCACTTCGCTGGGCCCACATCTAAGGTCAAAGGGCCGACCCCACTAGCCGACCCCGGGAAATCCCAACCGAGCCGCGCCAGGCCGAGCCGCGCCAGGCCGACCCCACCGGTCAGCTCAAGTGACGGTTGACCAGAGGGCAACGGAGCGTTTGGGCGATTTCCGAGCCATCCAGGGACAGACGAGAGAAACTACGCATGTATGGCACAGACGGATAAACTAGAGAGAACCAGGGCACACAAGCTATTGTCCCTTTATTCATTTGATCTCAGTTTACATGCATTAAATTATTATATGATCAAGATTATGTGAAAGCATGTCACTTCAGAAATTATGCTTGTTATCGTTTTACCTACTCGAGGACGACTAGAACTAAGCTTGGGGATGCTTTTCAAACGTATCTATAATTTCTTATGATCCATGCTTATATTATACCAATTGCTACATGTTTTACATACACTTTGCATTGTTTTATGCATTTTCGGGGACTAACCTATTAACAAGATGCCACAGTGCCAGTTCCCTGTTTTCTGCTGTTTTTGGTTTCAGAAAACCACTTAAGGAAATATTATCGCAATTGGACGAAATTAATACCAAAGTCCCTATTTTTCACAGGAGGTTCCGGAACACCGGAGAGCTAACGGAGAGGGGCCACGAGGCCCCTAGATGAGGTGCCGGCGCGGCCCCACCTCCTACCGCGCTAGCACCTGAGGAGGGAGCCTCGGCCTTCCACCGCCTTTGCCCTTTCGCCTATTTAAAGCCCCCGACAATACAAAACCTAGGACCCGAACACTTTTCTAGAAACCCTTACGGAGCCGCCGCCGCCGCCGTCAACCCTAGTTCAGGAGGGTTCAGAACCTCTTCCCGGCACCCTGCCGGAGAGGGGAATCATCACCGGAGGGCTCTACATCACCATGCCCGCCTCCGGACTGATGCGTGAGTAGTTCATCCTTGGACTACGGGTCCATAGCAGTAGCTAGATGGTTGTCTTCTCCTATTGTGACATCATGTTTAGATCTGGTGACCTGCCTATCATGATAAAGGTCATCTTTATGTAATGCTACATGTTGTGTTTGCTGGGATCCGATGGATATTGAATACTATGTCATTTGCTTCATAATATATCATGTTGTGTGTTGTTTATGATCTTGCATGCTCTTCGTTGCTAGTAGATGCTCTGGCCAAGTAGATGCTTGTGACTCCAAGAGGGGGTATTTATGCTCGATAGTGGGTTCATGTCTCTATTTAATCTGGGGTAGTGACAGCAAGCTCTAAGATTGTAGATGTACTATTGCTACTAGGGATAAAACAGTAGTACTTTGTCTAAGAATAATTGTATTACTTACATTACACACTTTGCCTAATGCAATAATCTGTTGCTTGCAACTTAATACTGAAAGGGGTGCGGACGCTAACCGGAAGGTGGATTATTAGTCATAGATGCGGTTGGAACGGTCTATGTATATTGTTGTAATACCCAAATGAATCTCATACTAGACATCATGACATTAGTATATGCATCATTATGCAGCTCTTTATTATGTCAATTGCCCAGCTGTAATTTGTTTACCCACATGTATGCTATTATTATTATTTATGGAGAGACACCACTAGTGAACTGTGGACCCCGGTCCTTTTCTTTCAACTGATAATACAACCAATTGCAAACTGCTTTATTTCATTCTCTTCAAACATCATCTTCCACACCATACGTTTAATCCTTGTTACAGCAAGCCGGTGAGATTGACAACCTCACTGTTGAGTTGGAGCAAAGTTTCTAGATTGTGTTGTGCAGATTCCACCTCCCTTCAACAGCAATTTTCTGGCGCCGGGAGACCTTCGTTGTGTTCTTTATCTCCAACCGGTTCGATAACCTTGGTTTCATAACTGAGGGAAACTTGCTACTACGCTCATCACACCTTCCTCTTGGGGTTTTCCAACTCCTCACACCTGTGAGCATCACTTCCCAGTCTATTGCTAGCCTCCACTTGTACTAAGCAGTTAATGCTTGTGCTTCCAAATCCCTGAAACCAAGTTATCCCAAAGAGTCCACCATAAATACCTATGTATGGCATTTCAAACCATTTAAGTAAATTTGCATGTGCTACCTTTAAAACGTTCAAACACTTCTCATTTTGTGACACTGTTTTAGCTCATGAGGAAGTAGTAGTTGGGGTTGTTATCTTTCATACTAATTAAGTAACCATCGACTTGCATGCTTCATCTGCTCGTCATTAATATTGTAAAAGAGCTGATTAGACCACTATAATATCCCAAAAGATTTAAGAAAGTAAAAAATAGACACTCCTCCATGATATGTGATTGTTGGTGGGCACTCGAGGATTCGGTTAGCCATGGTCTGTGAAAAGCAAAGGTTGGGAGGAGTGTCAAATTATATAAATAAGGTGCATATTATAAATGCTTGTTTTTAAATAAACCGAAACCGCTCTCAACTTGCTTAGTATGTAAGATAACAGGAACTCTATTGCCATTCGTTGACAAATCAATCACCACTCAAAAACAATTTTGCCTCTGTTTTCAAAACGTTGAAAAGCTCTAGCACATGTTAAAACCCTGCTTCCCTCCATGAAGGGCCTATCTTTTACTTTATTGTTGAGTCAACATCCTTTCTTTGAGCACCTTCTTGAGAGCATAGTTGTCATTCTTAGTGTAATGTGCTTGTCCCAGAATATTGTTAACTGCGGTATAACTTTGATGCTTTTATCTTTGATTTCTTTATTTCTAGTCCTCTCTTGAACTTCAGAGGTGCCTGGTCATTTCTGTTTTGCTGTACACATGCGGGCAAGCGAGATACCACTTTATCATACATTATTATGAGCTTTGCAATCCTGTGGATTGATATGTTTCATGTTATTTATTATTGGTATGATTGGTATCCCTTCATAGTTTACATAACCATTAGGTGACACTGTCTACATACATCTTATTATGAATAGCCTAAGCATTTGTCCACATAGTGAGAATATATACATCATATGAAGCAAATGTGTTCGTGAAAGTTTCTTTTATCGCACTCAGTTGTTAACTGAATTGCTTGAGGACAAGCAACAAGCTAAGCTTGGGGGGAGTTGATACGTCCAAAACGTATCTACTTTCCCGAACACTTTTGCTATTGTTTTACCTCTAATTTGTGTGTTTTGAATGCAACTAACACGGACTAACGCTGTTTTGAGCAGAATTGCCCTGGTATCTCGTTTTTGTGCAGAAATTCAACTTTTAGGAAAATAGCCAGAAAATATGGAAAAATCACTATTTTGGCAGAAGACCCACGGAGCCGGAAGACGAGACAGGGGGGGGGGGGGGGCAGCGAGCCGCCCACACCACGTGGTGGCGCGGTGGGCCCTTGGCCGCGCCACCATATGGTGTGGCCGACTCGGCCACGCCCTTGCGTCCCCCTCTCGGCTATATACTCCCTCTGACCTAATACGAGAGGGGCCTGTTCACTTTTTCCGAAAGACCACCAGAGCACCACCGCCATCGTGAACCCTATTTCGGGGGTCAGAAACTCCGTTCTGGCACTCCGCCGGGATGGGGAATTGGAGGAGAACATCGCCATCGTCATCACCAACACCTCTCCATCAAGCATCCATGTTTCCCCCATCCATGTGTGAGTGATTCACCGCTGTAGGCTTGAGGGGATGATAGGGATTGGATGAGATCATTCATGTAATAGCTGTAATATCATTAGGGCATGGTGCCTAGTATCCGTTGTTAGTACTTTACGTCATTGTTGCAACTTGTTATGCTTAATGCTTGTCACTAGGGCCCACGTGCCATGATTTCAGATCTGAACATGTTATTGTATCTTGAGGATAATCATTGTTTTAGATCATATCTACAAGTTGTATGCACATATTATTGTCCGGAACCCGAGGCCCCAAAGTGACAATAATTGGGACAACCGGAGGGGATGGCTGTGATGTGAGGATCACATGTGTTAAAGGAATGTTAATGCTTTGCTCCGGTACTTTATTAAAAGGAGTACCTTAATTACCAGTAGTTTCCCTTGAGGCCCCGCTGCAAACGGGCTGGTAGGACAAAAGATGTTGTGTAAGTTTCTTACTGCGAGCACGCACGACTAAATAGGAACACATGCCTATGGTTACTTAGTACTTGGATGCTTTATCTTATTTATCTGCAAATGCCCATGACTTGATATTATATGAACTATCTTATCCATGCAACGCCCGTTCATCCGTCCCTATGCCTACAGTATTTTATTCCTGCTGTCTACTATAATCATTACTACTGCCTTAATTTCACTGGTGCTATTATTTCACTACTGTCACTACTATAAAACTATTGCTACTGATAATTTGTCTCGAGCAAGTCTATTCACAGGTGTAGCTGAACTGACAATTCATTTGTTAAGTCTTATAAATATTCTTTGGCTCCCCTTGTGTCGAATCAATAAATTTGGGTTTTACTTCCCTCGAAGATTTTTGTGATCCCCTATACTTGTGGGTTATCACAACCCTATCCCACTTATACTCGCACGGTTAAAGGCGTCGAACACCCAGTGTTTGGACGGGCATTTTGGTGCTTCCGCCCTTGTTTCGAAGCATTCAAGCATTGTCGTCCATTTCTTTCCGTGGACAGCAACTTTTTGACAGGGAAGTTTAAGGGCACCCTTCTCGTTGCTATCTCTTGCAACGCGGACAACCGTTTGATCCCGCTTGTCTTTGCTCTTGTCACAGGGGAGGACAACTACAACTGGAGTTGGTTCATGCACTTGTTGAGGACTCGGGTGGTTGGTCCGGACAGGGTTGTCTGTTTGATATCTAATCGCCATCATGGGATTCTGAATGCTGTGAAGGAAGAAATTCCCGGACATCCCCTTGTGAAGCACCGGTGGTGCATGAGGCATTTCGCGGCAAATTTTTACCGTGCTTGCCGTAACCGGGAAATGGCCGAGTATCTTCGTAGGCTTTCCATGGTGTTCGAGCCAGATGTATTTGAGCTATGTATGCGGAGTTGTATGGCTTGACGAATGCGAAGGGTAAGGCTTTCCTTACGGAACATTTGCCGCGGAAAGTATTGTGGTCCCAAGCATTCGATGAGGATGGGGTTCGGCACGGTCACATGACGAGTAACATGGCTGAGGTATTCAATAAAGTGCTAAAGGGTATTCGTGCACTACCGCCCAGCGCCATAGCAGCTTTTACCTTTCACAAGTGTAGCGAGTATTGGGTTACGAGGAGTGCCGAGATAGAAGCACTATGGAATGATGGTAGGCGGTGGCCAAATACCGTGGAAGACGAACTTGTGTATCAGCAAAAGAAGTCAGAGGCCCAAGGAGGTGTGGAAGTATGAGGTTTCTGAACAAGGAGCTACTAACGTTGGCGGTGAGCAATACGGTGCCCGCAAATATGTTGTCGTCCTAGCCTCTCCGTCTTGCACTTGCCAGATGCCTTTGCAAATCAAACTTCCTTGCTCTCATATAATAACAACGTCTCATGCTAGGGCACTTGATCCAATGAGATTGTCTTGTTTGTCCCGACACTACAAACTTGAAGCCGTTCGAGGCACATGGGGTGCTAGATTCGAGCCCTATTTAGACATGGCTCAATGGCCCGAGTACACAGGCCCGGTGTATTTACCTGATCTCGATCTCATGGTCACGACAAAAGGCCGACGACAGACCAAGAGGTTCAACATGGACATGGACCGTGCATAGGGGGGACACACTCGAAGAAACCACGTGCAAACGATTATTTCGTGGAGGATGTTGTGGACTACACTCCAAGAGACTACAAACATGGACATGGACCGTGCACCAGGGGGACACATTCCAAGATGGACATGGACCGTTGACGAGGGGTGATCTCATCAATACCCATAGTCGAGGACCTAGGGTTAGAGTTTAGAGGTAGAGAACGCGTAGTGTTAGTAGATCCGTCGGCTGACAAGCTGGAGTTACCCAGGTTCAGGGCCCTCGAGTGAGGTAACACCCCTACTTCCTGCTTGTCTGTATTGATTGTGAAATATGCGGCGATTACAATGGTCCAGCGAGGGTTTGATCTCGCTAGGGTTTTGGTGGCTGTGGGATTGTCTGTCCTTGATCGGTCGCCCTCCTGGCCCTTATATGGGGGGCTAGGTCTCGGGTACGTAACCGACTACGATTACCTATATATGGAAACTACAACCGACTATGCCTAACTTGGAAAACACTCTTCATCTTGGGCCTTCCTTGATGGGCTTCGTCAGTCTATTGACAATTGGGCTTTAGTCATCACGTGCACAAGGTACCCACACGAAGGGGTACCCGTTTGGTATAACCTCGTCAACCGTGCACATTGGCGGCAGTCACGGAGGAGCATTGGGTCAGTAGATCGGGCAGGAAAGGATGGGGTGAAAGTTTCATCCCGCCAAAAACAGAAGGGAGTGCGGGTCGCGCTCGGTTCCCTCTCGAAGCCTGAAGAAGTACCGCCCAGCGGGCAAAATTTGATGGTGCTTGTAAAAGTTTTTAGATTTCTGGTCATTTTACGGTTACTGCACTGCGCGTTTTTTCTACGAGGCGGAAAAGTAACGGTTATTATTCAGTTTTGCCCCTTTTACGGTAGCTTCTAGAGTTGCTCTCAGTCCCTCACTGCATCTTTAGTTAGGGCTAGGGATGAAAACAGAGGAAATACGGACAGAACTGATGCCATATTTGTTTTCATATATTTTTGTGTAAGCGGAAACAAATATAGAAACCCGTGAAACAAATACGGAAACAAAGATTGGCCGGATATGGACCGAATACGGTGTAGACAAGGAATAAAAAGTGGATGTCTGCCGGAACCAAAGAGACCCCTAGAATAATATAGTCAAAATCAATCAAATCAACAAATTTGTCATGTTTCTAATATGAAATAAAATATAACGAGATGTCATCACAATATAATATATTGTGCATAAGTTATCAATTTTGATAACATTAAAAAATACCAACTATCATACCTAATACTAGTGCAACACTGAAATGTTAAACTAGGAACGACTCAAGAGCGACATGATATGCGAAAACATATGACCTAAACACTTTAGATACTTTTACTTTTCATATTCATATCTTGGATTTTTCATAAATGTTTCCTCTAAAAGTATTGTGACTCTGGATTTGGAAAACACCACATATGGCAAAAACGGAAAGTTATGTATGACCGAAAACATAATTTCTGTTTTCGTGGTTATGTTGTTTTGTTTCCGTTTCCGCATATAATTTTCCGTTTTTCGTTTCCGTGTTGCAAAATTCTGTTTCCATATTTCCATTCCGTTTTCATTTTTTCACGGAAAAGACGGAAAGATTTCGCTCCGTTTACATCCCTAGGACTGTATCTTCGGTTAATGAAAATGTAAGGAACCTCTTCGTATGCACCAATTTTGTTTGATTCCATCACACGAAAAAAAAGATTCGAAAAAATAGGTTTGATGTGCGTTACATATCTTATAAAATCTAGTGCAAAGGATTACTCCCCAGCCCGACAGCGGCGGCTCCCTGTTGCTCCGTCGGTGCACGTGTGCTCTCCGGCCACCGCCCATTCCGCCATCAAGAAGAGGAAGCGCGCCGCCGCCGCTTCCCTTGCTTCCCCGGCTGCTGCTTCCCCAGCCGCCGCCAGGGCCGTCGTCGTCCCCATAGTCGCAAAGGTGGGCGCGCTGCGGAAGAAGGCAAGAAGTGAGCCGAAGAAGGCGACGCAAGTCGAATGCAAGAAGTGGTGGTGCTACATTCGGTGGAGGTGCTACAGCGAGTGGTGGTGCTACATTTGATGGAGGCGCTACGGAGGAAGGCGGAGCTAGGCCTTCTAAGGTGAACAGTCCCTCAAAGTAACCCTATATCAGAGATGCTAACTGGTCATTACCTTTGATCTGTTGCCGTTTGAGTCATTCAGAAACTTTATTATGTTCTTCTATTTTCTCCGTTGCAAAATGCTTGCATTGCATTGATCCGTTGATCGTTTTTTGATGTGATTTGATGCGAACATGTTTGCAAACATTGTCTAAAAACTGTCACTGAAATCACGTTTTTCGCGAACTGAACTCGTCTTTTTACCGTTCGCATTTTAAGGTACTCCCTCCGTCCGAAAATAGATGTTTCTGATTTGTCTAAATTTAGATTTAGATGTATGTGTATATTAAAATATGTGTACATCTTTTATGGATTTTATGCACGGAGGGAGTAGCTGTTAGAACTGCTCTGACAAGTTCCATGTCACCAGCACACGACGATCATCACCAGCCAATCCCCGGTCTTCGCGGAGGTGGAGGTGAGGTGTGCTGGCGCCGCCGCGTGGAAAGGAGATCGCCTGGCGTCCCCGTCACGCCCGCGCCTACCGTGCTCCCCTCGACCAGCGATGGCGATTAACTGACTAACCGAGTCGCTAATGGAGTTCCCCGCGTAATTTCGAGGTTGGCCTCCCACTCCCAGCGAGAGACCCACACTCACACCCACGCACCAGATCTGCCCCCGGGGCCAGAGCACCGGTCCGTGTAGCTCGCGCCCGGCAGGAACGGGGAAGGGGAGATGGGGGTGGAGGCCGGCGAACCCAGCTCAATCCTCAGGTGACCTCGCCCTCTGTCACTACGATGCTCTTCGCTGGGTTCACCCCTCCTCCTTTTTCATGTCTGTCTCTGTACCGAGATTTCTGAGGGAAAACCTGTCCGCGGATTGGGGCTATTCTGCAGGGGGCTAGTTTGTCTGGATGAGAGAGAGGAACTGCAGGGCGTGTGTAGGCTTTACAGATTTATAAGTGGCAGGGTCTGTTCTTCACCCAGAAAATGGTTGGTTTCGGTGACGACCTGTTTTTTTTTTGGGAGCATCTAAAATAGTATAGTGGATGAAGTCCTACTCTCCAATTGTATACTAGGTAATTAGATAGATGGTAAACTTAGATTTCTGATTAAGATGCGCAACTGGCAATTGTTAAATCAAGTGCACTAGGTTCCATTTTGTTTAGTATACATCCTGTGTCTGTATGTAGCTACTACCACGGTAACGCTTCCAAGGGACGGCGGCAGGTTATCTTCCTGATTTACTTCCATGGTATGGAGAGCAGTAAAGCATTGTTGTGCCTGCAGTACATTGGTGCACCGTTTAGAAGAAAAAAAACATAGATGCAGATAGATTAGTAGATTCTGTTCACTGATGGATGCAAAGTTTCGGATTTTCTGTACAGCTACTGTCAGAATGAAATGGGGAATGCATTTGGCGTGTCTCTGACCATTTCCCTGTGTACATGTTCTTGCAGCTTATCTTCGGCCTTTTCGTATGGGGTTGCATCTATGGCGATGGTTTTCGTGAACAAAGCTGTTATTATGCAGTATGCTCACTCCATGACTCTCCTCACTTTACAGGTACGGCTGAACATTACGGCTGAATGCCGACAAAATATTGATTCTTTCTATGTTTGACTAATAAGCTTGGTTGGGTCGTTCACTTTTCTCCTTTGTTTCTACAGCAACTAGCTACTGCACTTTTTATACATTTTGGGCAAGTTCTGGGAATGTCTAAAAGGAAAGATCTGAGCATTGCGACAGCAAAGAAGCTTCTGCCTGTGTCAATTTTCTATAATGCAAATGTCGCATTTGCTCTAGCAAGCTTGAAAGGGGTTAACATCCCTATGTATATTGCAATTAAGAGGCTCACTCCCCTTGCTGTGTTGGTGTCTGGGTCCTTGCGCGGAAAGGGGAAACCACCAGCACAGGTAATGATGTTTTCCCTCAGTCACTGGTTTCGTTTTGCCATCTACACTGATAACTATACACAGGCCCTGCCAAGCTTTCTCTCTAGAAAGGAATGGCTTATTACTGGAATTTCTAGCACTTTTTCATCAGTGCAAATTTGTTTTAGGTGTCACTTTCAGTTGTCTGCACCGCCTTAGGTGTCCTTGTTGCAGCACTTGGAGATTTTTCCTTTGACATGTATGGATACTGCATGGCTCTTACGTCAGTCTTCTTCCAGGTTAGCATTTCTAATCTGGTCCTTCACACATGCACACCAGCTGGGTGTAGCTCTAACTGGCATATTTTGTGTGGCAGACGATGTATTTGATTCTGGTGGAGAAATCAGGCGCAGATGATGGTCTTTCCTCAATGGAGTTGATGTTCTATAACAGCATATTATCACTTCCATTTCTGTTTTTCATCATCATTGCAACAGGAGAATTCCCCCATTCTCTTACAGTACTGTCAGAAAAGGTTATTATAGTATGGATATAGGGTTATCAAACTTAACTAGCACATATAAGATGTCAGTCTATTTGTTGTTTGTACGGACCTCCTTTAGCTCATGACAAGATATTAGCTGATACCAGGATTCTAGATCAAATGGGTTTTGAAGGTTAATAAACATAATATGTGCCTTGGATTGACTGTTTCTGCACCGGGTGATTTCTACTTCGCTCTGTTCCAAAATTCTTATCCGTTGTCTCTTGAAATGCAGACAACATCTGTATCATTCACTGCTATTCTTCTTATTTCACTGGTGATGGGTATCGTCCTCAATTACACCATGTTTTGGTGCACAATCGTCAACTCTGCCCTGACAACCACAATAGTAGGAGTTCTCAAGGGCGTCGGGTCTACTGTAAGTCTGCTTTTTTTTTTGACAACACATCAATTATTCACTAAAACTCTTGATGTGCTTTAGCTCTGAAGTTCTAGAGCATAAGCATCTGACATCATTCTTTATTGGCCTTTCAGACCCTGGGTTTTGTTGTGTTGGGAGGCGTCAAAGTCCATGCTCTTAATGTCACTGGGTTGGTGATCAACACATTTGGCGGTGTCTGGTATTCCTATGCTAAGTACACACAGAAGAAGAAAATGCCGCTAAAGTTTGCACCCGATGAAGAGTCACATCCCCACAAGTAGCACCAGGTTCAGTACTCTATAGCTTTGTAGTTATGCTGCATTCTTTAAGGAGAGGGCAACTAAATACCAGCTTTAGTATATATTTTTCTGGACTCCATTCATCAGCAGCAACATTTGGTATAGAGGAAGCTAACAAAGTTGTTCTCCTTTTGCTTTTACCCAATAGCATTGTGTGCTTTATCAGAAAAATCAAAAGGGTGTTGAAATTACTTGTACACGTAATAGTGATGATTTATCCCCATATCAATTTGAAGTACAATGTTATAGGTGGTTTTACCTTGAAAGATTCACTTATTTAAAGAGAAACAAACTCGCAATTTTTTTGGTTTGTTTTTAAGAAGCAAAGTTTTGGCTGTCTGCTCCACTTCACTTTGCTTCATCCAGTAGAAAAGATGGGACGATTGCCCAAGCCCTTCATCATTCAACTCTTCACTGATCCCCATTACGCCCAGTTCATCGATATCTATCATAGAATCCAAGTAACCAGGGGATCGTGGACACCATCTCTTGGAGTCTGACTGCCAATGGCCTTTTGTAATGTACAGTAGCATGCAAACATTTAACATTGTGATCATTAAATTACACATGTAACAATTCGAATCATTAAATTATTTGCCTTACATGGGTGGGGCTGTTCTGCTAGTTTAGCAATACTACCATTTTACAACATCAAGATGAGGCTCGAGCTACCGCTCTCTTGTTACAAGCTGGGTTTGACGCGAGGCTGATGATCCACACCTGGTCGGCCACCACCGGCTGGTCGTCGTCGTTCCGGTGCCACATCCACAGCGCGTGCGTCCCGTTCACCACCTCCAGCCTGCCATGGCCGAAGCTCGCCTCACGAAACACCGACGTCTTGGGCTGTGGGTTGTTGTACTTCTCCGCAAGCCCTTCTCGGTTCCCGCCATCGCCAATGGTGACATGCACCGGTCCGCAGGGGTCCTCCTTACCACGGTACACGCGCGTGAACCTCTCGTAGGCGTGCACATGCCCGGCGAATACAGCGTCCACGCGCGCGCCGTAGAGCAGCGCCTCCATGGCGTCACGCATGTCGTCGCCCTCCCCCCGGTGCGCCTCGTTGCTGTTGTACCACGGCGCGTGCACCAGCGCCACCACGAACGACGTTGTGCCTCGGTCGATCTTGGCGAGGTCGCCCTGCAGCCACTTGTGCTGCGCCGTCCCGGCCTTGAAGTCGGTGTAGGACCCCAGCATGATGATGTGCACGGCGCCGCTGGCGACGTCGAAGGAGTAGTAGAGGTTGGATCCTGACGGGGAGGCGCCGGCATCGTAGGGCATGCGCCACCGCGCGTTGTAGGCCTTGAAGGAGCGTGGCTCGAGGAGAGGGATCTTCTCGATCTCGTGGTTGCCCTCGGTCACCATCCATGGCCGCCCGCTCGCCAGTGGCTCCACGAGGCGGCCGTACGAGTCCCAGAGAGGCTGGTAGGTGTCGGCATACGACAGGTCGCCGGGGAGGAGGAGCATGTCATAGTCGGCGGCCCCGATGTGCTGCAGCGTTGTCTTGGTCCATCCGGTCTGGCCGAGGTCACCTGTTCGTTTAAGCATCCATCGATCAAAGCTTGCCCATTACAATCGAGAGATGATAATATTGAGATCAATTGAGCTGTGCAGCTTACCGATGATGACGAACTTGAAGGGAAGGCTGGACGGGGGCATCCGGAAAGAGAATTCGCGCGACGAGCTGGAGCTGCATCGGTAGTAGTAATTGGTGCTGGGCTTCAGCGGGCCAATGACGACGTCGTGAATCTTTCCTGACCGGTAGAAGCTGAATAGGGCAAGGTACGTGTAGCTCGTGGTTGTTCCCGTCGCCGAGAATGGGCACTGCCCTGACGTCGTGCCGTACTCCACGATCGCTGGCGCATCGTCGCCCGTGATCCATGTCACCCTCATCTTGTCAGAGCCTACAGCTGATACGTGCACCTGAAATTCAGTTTAAAAATGTTGTGAAGTTAGTACCAATGGCTCTGGGGTCAAACACTCAAGACTCTTATTTCATTGGGTTCATTTAAACCCAACGCTTACACAGCTCTACATTATGTGCTGAATATTCCAACATTATATACTAGCGAGCAGCAAATTACTTAGCCGGGACGATGGAGTTGTAGTGGAATCATGCTTGATTCCCGGTTTCAGATATGTGTGTAAAGTAGTGATTTATTAAGGAATCTATAGTACCCAATGAATACACCATGCAATACATAGCAAGGTGGCGCCAGTGTGTACCATTGTGGCTTAAAATGGTGCACGTATATAATTTGTCCTATAGTCCTCTCATATTCTGATACAAAATAAACGGTAGCTAGTATCTATACATTTTACCTATCATCGCTCTTATTTAAATTTCCTGAAACGCATGTATTTTATAATTTGTTTGTTTTACAAAAAAAATCATTGTTTGCCTATACATCGTTATGTATAACTGTTTTAGTTTTGTAATATTTACATTTTTACCTTTGTGAATATTTAATTACTTATGCAAAAGATTGAATATTAAAAAAGTGAATCTTAATTTTGTACTCTTAAAATACCTAAGATAACTATGGTTAATATTTCATTTTAGTTAGTATCAATACAATTGCTAATAAATGTTAGTCAAAATTACTTATTATTTTGAACTATTAATAACTTTAGTAGATTGAAAAGATTTGAAACCACACAGCTCTGTGTTGTTAATTATGCCGCTTATAAATTGGAGTAGTGAAGTCGATCGAGAACCCCTCGACAGCTGCTCCAACAATGCATTTTACGTACAAAAGTGCGATGAGTGGTGCAAGTTAAACTAAAAGTCGGTTGTCTCTACAAAACATATAATAAATAGTGTATATTGCTTCCTTCTAGTCATGCTATTTCTTGAAAAAATTGCTGACTAACTTGACCATACAAAGCAGCCAGCCATATTTAGCGTAAGTTGCAGTTTATGTACTGGCATATTCTATTGGCATTGAACAAGATATGTGTTTTAATAAACAGTGCTATTAATATATCTTGGGGTTTGCCGACTGTTGCTCTGAAAGTATATTGCAGTAGTAGTAGCCACGCCGTTGTTGCCATGACAGTAAACAACTGTGAACTAGTTGTACAGTACTCGCTGTAATATAATTTTGCTGGCCTTCTTCATCCAAGATACCAGCATCCAAGAAAGCATAATCCCTTGTTTGCTAGTTCCTACTTATCACTTTACTAGCATTATTATCCATGTATCGACCATGCATGATCACTATGAGCGTCATGCTGTGGCACATCAAACAAGTACTGGATACAATGCCGGGAGCATTTTGCTATTATAGTCCTCTCATAGTCTGATACAATTTTTTTTTAAATGTAGCTGGTGTCTACACATTTTATCTATCACCTCTCTTATTTATATTTCCTGAAACCATGCAGTTTTATAATACGAGTGGTTTACACAAAAATCATTATTTGCCTGTACCTACCTATGCGAAACATTGAATGTTGAAAAATGTGAATCTTATTTGTTTAGTCTTAAAATACATAAGATAACAATCTATAGTATTTATTTTTTTGCATTTTAGTTAGTATCAATACAACTGCTAATAAATGTTACTCAAAATTACTTATTTTGAACAATTAATAGTTTTCGTGTATTGAAAAGTTTGAAGCCACACAGTTGAGTGATGTTAATTATGCCGCTTATAAACTGCTGAATCTTCAAGCGATAAACCCTGGAGAGCTGCTTATTCGGCTTCCATCAGCAATGCAAGGGATCGATCCACACGCTATGTCGCTTGAACGCCTCGATCAGGTGAAGAAGTGAACCAAAGTGCAATGAGTGGCGCAAGTTGCACTAAAAGTTGGTTGTGTATACATAACATATAATAAGTACGTTGCAGAGGTTGCTTCCTTCTAGTCATACTATTGTTTAATATTTTTGCTGAGTAGCTTGACCATACAAAGTAGACAACCATATTTAGTGTAAGTTGCAATTTATGTATTGGCATATTCCATTGTCATTGAATAAGATACTTGATTTAAACAAAATTAAGAGTGCTATTAATATATCGTTGTGGTATGTTGCTTAAAAGTATATTGCAGTAGTAGTAGCCACGCGCACGCCATTGTTGTCATGACAGTAAACAACTGCGAACTAGTTGTACAATACTCGCTCTAAGATAACCTTGCTGGCCTTCTTGGTCCAAGATACCAGCATCCAAGAAAGCATAATCCCTTGTTTGCTACTAGTTCCTACCTATCACTTTACTAGCATTATTATCCACGGATCGACCATGATCACCATGAGCGCCATGCTGTGGCACATCAAGCAAGTAGTGGAGGTACAATTCCGACGACGATAGTACAGAAGTCGAGCGAGGTGATCTCGGTGCAGTGGTTATGATCACGAGGTAGAACTTGCTAGCGCGACTGCTACCTTTGGCTCCTATATCATGCCGATGGAAGCGACGAGGTAGGCTGATGTGTAATAATGCTAGTAAAGTGATAGGTAGGGGCCTCAGCTGTGAACTTGCTAGGGTGCAATCGTAGCGACCTCAGCTGTGAACTTGCTAGAACGGCGAAAGGAAAGGCGCCCGGCAGGGGTTGGATGCATGCTCGTTCGATGAGATTATAGATATTTAGATGCGTGAAAAGTTCTATGTACGGTGAGCTATCAAATGATGGCGGGAATTGAACTGGGACATTGGATCAACTAGATCTAGAGATCGTGGTCCTCGAATCCTCGAGACATTTCGGATTAATGCTTGTTTGACAAGGTAAACAACGTAAACTCTTGGACGAATGTAAAACTTTTCTTTCAGGACGGACAGACGGACGTCATAGAGTTAGGCAAATAATTCAAGTAATACGTCCAATTGCAGAAGAACATGCATGGACATATACGTACCTGCTGCGGCGTCTGGTCGTCGGCATCGTTGAGCATGGAGAGCGTCGTCCTCGGCCCCGGCCGCACATATGGCGAGGTCACGGCACGAGAGGCCGGGACTAAGGACAAGCTGGTGGAGGCGGCGAGAATGACGAGAACCACTACGACTGGCCTCCCCATTGCCATGGTGAAAAGAACGGATGATGCAAACTTGAGAGAACGGCCGGCATATATATATATATAACAGGGATCGAGCACGTACGTGGTAAGCATCAGTGAAACACGGTACTATTTGATGACTGACTTTGGGTTCACTAGTGGAAAAAGGACTTTACGTCCAGACTATCAGTCTCGGTTATATTTGCGGCCGGTACTAATAAACATCAGTACCGGTCCGAACGGACAGAAGGGAGGGGGCAGCAGTACCGGTCCGTAAGGGACCTTTAGTACCGGGCCGGTCTGTGGCATGGCTGAAGGGGTTCCGGTGCAGAAAACAATAATTTTTGTAGCGTATGAACACCCTAACTAGACAGGATCTATCTATCTAGTGCATGTGATAACGGTGGCGGAACGGGTTACATTACCTCCATGTAGACCGATAGCGGGGATTACGCTCCCGCACAAGCGTTGACGATGAAGTCGTACGTAGCCGACCTCGAGGTCGCGGAGAACTTGCCGCGATGATGTAGACGATGACGCCGGGGTGTCGACGAAGACCTGCGTCGACGGGCGTCGGGCGGAAGATGGCGAGGCGCCGGCGGCCGGGGGGGGTGGCGCCGGCGGCAGGGCAGCGACAGGGCTGCTGGGTGGGCGAGACGACGTCGCCCAGGCTCCTCAAGTGTGGCGCCTCCGAGCACTCGCAAACATACGGAGCTTAACAACAACCCCCGGTCATTCAGATCCAGCTGAAATCGCAGGGGTAGAACTTTTCTGGAATCCCGCAGGGCAACGGCGCCCGACGGTATAGCTTTGGTGGAGAGAGGAGGCAAAACGGGCGGAGAAACAGCTCGGCCAGCCTGCTATACAATTAATTGTATTTTTCTGTGTATTAATCCAATTAATATGCCTTGCTATATAAAGGGGGGAGGGGGTGTGCAAACTCCCTAGCTCCCCCATGTGGGACTAAACAAAAGGAGGTGGGAGGGGGGTTCGGCCGAACCCACCATGGGCTGGCCGCACCAGCCATGGGCTGCCCCCCCCTTCCTTGGTGCGGCTCCCCTTAATGGGCCCCAATTGGCCCATTAGGTGGGCTGCCCCCTTTTCCTTTATTTTAAATTAATATAAAATATAATTAATTCATAATTAATATATTTAAATACTATTTAATATCCCGTGACCCCGAAACAATATTCCGGACCACCCGAACATCTTTCGGACATTCCCGGAACCATTCCAGGCCTTCCCGGAACTCCTTCCGGACCACCGGAACTCTTTCCGGATCATTTCTCTCTCTCCAATAAAATCCTATATTATTCCAGAACCTTCTCCAGGTGTCGTTAAGACCTTAAGTTTGTTACGCTACGGTTCGAGAACACTCCAGACATGGTCGAGACACTCCGCTCACCAATGACCGCCAGGGATACCTGGACGCATATGACGGCCCCTGTGCATTCTACGAATATCGTCGTTGAACCATAAACATGATATTCATTCCCTTTGTTTCTACGATACTACCTTGTCCGAGATATGATCGTAGACATCCGATGTCCTTGTTGTATCTCGTTACCGACAAAGGTTATTAACTCGTCTGTGATATTACATCTCCATGACCTAGTCATAAGCTGCGCAGCTATATAGATGCAATCTCACCGAGTGGGCCCAGAGTATCTTTCCATTACAAAAATGAACAAATCCCGTTCTTGATCCTTACGTCTCAACATACTCTTTCGGGATACCCAAGATGGACACCGTTATTGTCATGCTATATAAGACACAACGTTTGATGCTCTCAAAGTACCCCTACGAAGTAGCAATAAGTACGGTCTTACGGTCTAAGGAATAAGCTATCATATTACTCATCTATTGCAAATGACAAAACATCGTAATACGATCTTATTGCAATACTTTGCGTATGTCCATCACCTTATTCTACTAATAAGATGACCCCATTGTCAACCGACGTCATTGTCCTTGATCGGGAATCTCGATCAACTGTTGCCCAATGGACTAGTTTATATAGAGGCTCACTAGGGACTCTGGTTGTCTATGTATCACACGTGTATTAATAATTCCGATTAATACAGCTATAGCATAATACAAAAACCTATTATAAACTTATGAGATAATGCAATAAATACTACTTATTTATTTGCCTCTAGGGCATATCTCCTTCAGTCTCCCACTTGCACTAGAGTACAAATAAACTAGCTGCATTTTACTTCATCAAAAACCCCTTATCAAATAAGCGTTATATGATAATGCTTGCTTGTGGAAGAGTGTTACTCTGACAATCTGTACAATACATAATTGTGCGTTCTTTTGCGATCCATTGATATCAACTTGTTTGATACCAACATGTTATCCAATAACATATATACAAATACCGTAACTAAGTGAGACTTCTGTTTCCCAGCGCTTACTCTGATTCTGTTAACCAGATAATTGCCTTGAAAACACACTCAGTCATAGAGAGCTCCTTGTAACAATTACAACCTCGTGATATCTATATATACTTTCACACCTATGTACAAAACTCGACATTCCAATGTCAATCTAATAACTAATACACCTCTACTTCCAGTAAATTCTAAATTTACTTTTACAACTGTTCTTCTTCTAAGAACATCGGTCATATTTCATCGAGCAGGTAATATGGTTTCTGTATGACGTCTAATATCACATAATAGACCAACATGTCATACAACCACCATTACCGTGTGTCATTACTCTTAATGATTAATTGGATTTTCAAGGACCATCCTTTGGTTTTAATCTATTTTGACTCCTCAGATATAATCCAAAACAACTCGACTAACTATTTAAAATTCCCGTTCTATTCCAAATAGACACTAACTTTCAAATAGTTTCACAACTTCATTAATTCTACTGGTACAATTCACAATGTGTCATTTACACAAGATGAATTCGGCTCCCACTCAAATTATGTCTCCACACATTTGAGAACACGAGCTCCCACTCAAAACATGTCTTCTACATATTTGAGGTTCTAAGCTCCCACTCAAAAATATGTCCTTTACATATTCTACCCGAGTGAACTAACTTTGACTCCCACTTAAATTCATAATTTATTTCGACATTTTGGTCAAACCAAAATCATTGATCTCTTATCAATTCGAATTCAATACAAACTACAGTATTCCATTAATACAAATCCCACAGACTTCAAGCATGTCTACATCAATGTAGTCAACAAATTTGATCTTGTCCAAGACACATTTCTTGACAAAATATGCTTTCACGTCTTTCTTATAGTTACATTTCTCATATAACACTTTATATGATGATCAAGAAATCTTATTTCTCCAAAAGAAATTATAGCAACATTTACTGTTTTAATCCTTTCTAAATGTAACTTGGATTTTCAGGCTCAAAAGACTTTGTTCGTATTCTGATATTTTCTCAACTTTCTTTGTATTCATAAGGTGCACCTTGATCTGTCAACAAGATCTGAAACACTTAATATTATGCTGTGACCTGACAGCAATATTAAATATAACAGCACTTTATTTAGAAGCTTCTTTCATGAAAATATTATGATCTTCACGAAGAGGATTGTAAGCAGAAAACAATTTTCTAGTCTCCTTCACTCTTAATCATCAACTTTTCATTTGTAGACATATATCTTTTGGAACACTTTCCAATATTCTACTTTTATGAATATAGGTCTGACACCTTATTTCAAGCTTCTAATTTTATTCCATTAACCATAATTCAAAAAATCATATTTTCCTCGGAATTACATAGACAACAATACAAGTTTTGTTTCTATTGGGTTTTGGAATACACTCTCATCCAATGTGAGTGATCTACAAAGAACTATTCGTGTATATTCTGAATTATCGTATAATCATCTATATAACGACACTATTGTCGATCACACGAATTACTGTTGAAAAACATCTATTTTCTAAAGTGGACATCGACTATAATGTTTCGAACATATTAAGAGATTCTAAGACAGATTCTGAAAGACCACACTTTATCTAAAATAGAGTATGATTATAATACTTCACATATCACCATATATGATATTATAATATTGTGAAAAGAATTTCCACAAGTCTTTTGTGTTGAAACCATAATTCAAAAATATTGCCCTTTGATCGAATCTTGCGAATACGATATTCACAAATCTTTCTTCTGAAAAACCCCATTTGATCTTTTATCAAATTAATTTCAGACTCATGATTTATTATGCAAATACACTTATTTACCAATAATCATAGAAGAATTCGGATCAAGGAAAAATTCACCATATAATTAATTTAATAATCATTCGAAATGACTCTTAATTAATTTCCTTTCGTATTGACACTTCAATACTAATTTTAAACTTAATCAATTCGGCACATGTAATACTTAAATAGATCAAAGTATCTATTACTTCTTACATTGCCTTTATGATCAAATTCGATGGTGTTTGTTCTAGTAACAAAATCTTTTATTCCTTGGACACATAATTTTATCATTCCCGCTATTATAAATGTATATCATACGCATAATGTAATTGAGATGTGATACAAATTACTCATAATATAAAACAACTGCTTTGTTTCATAACATAAAACAACTGATTTGTTCTATTACATATATGAATAACTATGTCTTGTAACATTCAAGACACCAAACTAGATCACACTCTCACTATTACAAAATGTCTTATCAAAAACTATTGATGATAACTAATATGATATCTTGAGGACGTGAGCACTACTGGCCATCAACTTCCTTGCTTGCCATCACTTGTGCACTGTCACGTCACCCATCGCCGCATACTTGTGATGATCAGGGACTGTTTCATAAACAGAACAAGTATCAAATACTTTTCATCAAGTATGAGAAGAATACATTTATATCTTCGTATATCAAATATACCCGTAGCGTCGAAGAACTCTTCTTCGATGGAATCAACTTTTAGAGATTTGAACTTGTTCACGAACGTGAAGAAGCTCATCGTGTCTCTATAGCATATTCACGCACATGCTCTTCATAGCTAGGAGGCAAAGATATAAGCGCAGTCTCTATTGCACTAGAGTCCGCTATCTAGAAATCGTAGATATTCGTAAGCCTGAAGTAGATGTCATACAACTTTTTCAAATGAGTCTCCAGACAGGTATGCTCCCCATGTGAATGGTCCGGAACTTTCTAAGTTGTCTGAACTGCTCAAGACTCAATTCATCTTTGAAGTGTCCTTTGATCGCATCAATCACGACATATGGCTCCATGTGTTGAAACAACTTTCAACTCTGGTGCTAGGCATACGCTCATGACGACCTCCACTTCTATGAGAATATCATGATGCTTACGGAACTCATCATCTTCCTCCTTGCTAGGAGAATCATCTGGTCTATCTCCTAACTTATGTTCTAGGACATATAGGATGTTTGTTGTGTTGGAGAATGTTTCTTAAACCATTGTACCATCTGATGAAGTTGGACCCGTCGGCTTCTAAGTTGGAAACCGAACTCCTAAGGAAGTAACCGAAGCATAGTTCCGTAGTCTACAGATGTGATCGCAAAAGAGGTAAGGTAAAGTTTATAATATATGTGAGTTTTAGTTTATAATCATATTATCAAACACACTCCACTAAAATTATTATCCCTAAAATAATGATAGCGATTACACAACCCCCATCCACTATACCACCCCCGATCGTCACGGCCGGCGGCACAGCTTCAAAGGTGGACATAAAATGTCGATCACAACAACTCTGTGACTCATGCTCGATCTTTCGATCTTCCCGTGTTCCGAGGCCATATCTGCATATGCTAGGCTCGCCAATCAAACCTCGAAGACCTGCGCGTGCAACATGGCTTACACCCACTGTATGCGAACGACGATATGTCTGACACCCGATCGTCACGGCCTGCCTCATAATGTAGAACTTTCTTGGTGGTGCGCAACGAGGGAGAACACACTTTTGGTATTTGTTAGGGATCATCCTATTTATGATGCTACCGTTGTATATCTAACATATAAGCAATCAATAGGATGCACACACAACAACACAATATCAACATAAAGTAATGAAGTGCGATGTGACATGGTCGATGCGCCTGGACTTTCATGGCGCCATGTGCCTGGCCCTGGGCGCCCCGGCATGGCTCCGAGTCTACGGTGCCCTCCATTGCCTCCGACAGTACGAGTAATATCAAACTTACCGTAACCATGTCACATAAAATAACGCCTCTGCAAAACAAAGTTAGACGCCTCTACCTTTATTTAGTTTTGCAAGTTTTACGTGGCATATAGGCTTATTCGTAAGAGAACCGTTTCCCTACCTACGAACTTTGTACCACAACGTCGTCGATCGTATAATTGCATGTTTAAGCATCCCTTTTGGGCCCTCCATTGAAAATGCTTTGCCGACTAAAGAGAGAGAAACAGACACCCGCCAGCCACAGATACGGTGCAAGCCGTATGTCAGTAGTGGAACCAGTCTCGCGTAAGCGTACGGTCCGGGCCGCTTCATCAACTCAATACCGAAGGCATCGCAAGTGCACGCTAGAGGGTAGCAAATATAAGAAAGACGTCCTCATTCAACATGAGTTCTAACCGTACCAGCAGTACTAGGCATAGATCGGCTCTGATACCACTGAAGGGGTTCCGGTGCAGAAAACAATAATTTTTGTAGCGTATGAACACCCTAACTAGCCAGGATCAATCTATCTAGTGCATGTGATAACGGTGGCGGAACGGGTTACATTACCTCCATGTAGACCGATAGCGGGGATTACGCTCCCGCACAAGCGTTGACGATGAAGTCGTACGTAGCCGACCTCGAGGTCGCGGAGAACTTGCCGCGATGATGTAGACGATGACGCCGGGGTGTCGACGAAGACCTGCGTCGACGGGCGTCGGGCGGAAGATGGCGAGGCGCCGGCGGCCGGGGGGGGTGGCGCCGGCGGCAGGGCAGCGACAGGGCTGCTGGGTGGGCGAGACGACGTCGCCCAGGCTCCTCAAGTGTGGCGCCTCCGAGCACTCGCAAACATACGGAGCTTAACAACAACCCCCGGTCATTCAGATCCAGCTGAAATCGCAGGGGTAGAACTTTTCTGGAATCCCGCAGGACAACGGCGCCCGACGGTATAGCTTTGGTGGAGAGAGGAGGCAAAACGGGCGGAGAAACAGCTCGGCCAGCCTGCTATACAATTAATTGTATTTTTCCGTGTATTAATCCAATTAATATGCCTTGCTATATAAAGGGGGGGGTGTGCAAACTCCCTAGCTCCCCCATGTGGGACTAAACAAAAGGAGGTGGGAGGGGGGTTCGGCCGAACCCACCATGGGCTGGCCGCACCAGCCATGGGCTGCCCCCCCTTCCTTGGTGCGGCTCCCCTTAATGGGCCCCAATTGGCCCATTAGGTGGGCTGCCCCCTTTTCCTTTATTTTAAATTAATATAAAATATAATTAATTCATAATTAATATATTTAAATACTATTTAATATCCCGTGACCCCGAAACAATATTCCGGACCACCCGAACATCTTTCGGACATTCCCGGAACCATTCCAGGCCTTCCCGGAACTCCTTCCGGACCACCGGAACTCTTTCCGGATCATTTCTCTCTCTCCAATAAAATCCTATATTATTCCAGAACCTTCTCCAGGTGTCGTTAAGACCTTAAGTTTGTTACGCTACGGTTCGAGAACACTCCAGACATGGTCGAGACACTCCGCTCACCAATGACCGCCAGGGATACCTGGACGCATATGACGGCCCCTGTGCATTCTACGAATATCGTCGTTGAACCATAAACATGATATTCATTCCCTTTGTTTCTACGATACTACCTTGTCCGAGATATGATCGTAGACATCCGATGTCCTTGTTGTATCTCGTTACCGACAAAGGTTATTAACTCGTCTGTGATATTACATCTCCATGACCTAGTCATAAGCTGCGCAGCTATATAGATGCAATCTCACCGAGTGGGCCCAGAGTATCTTTCCATTACAAGAATGAACAAATCCCGCTCTTGATCCTTACGTCTCAACATACTCTTTCGGGATACCCAAGATGGACACCGTTATTGTCATGCTATATAAGACACAACGTTTGATGCTCTCAAAGTACCCCTACGAAGTAGCAATAAGTACGGTCTCACGGTCTAAGGAATAAGCTATCATATTACTCATCTATTGCAAATGACAAAACATCGTAATACGATCTTATTGCAATACTTTGCGTATGTCCATCACCTTATTCTACTAATAAGATGACCCCATTGTCAACCGACGTCATTGTCCTTGATCGGGAATCTCGATCAACTGTTGCCCAATGGACTAGTTTATATAGAGGCTCACTAGGGACTCTGGTTGTCTATGTATCACACGTGTATTAATAATTCCGATTAATACAGTTATAGCATAATACAAAAACCTATTATAAACTTATGAGATAATGCAATAAATACTACTTATTTATTTGCCTCTAGGGCATATCTCCTTCAATGGCAACCGTCGCGCGGGGCTGGGCGGGTGGAGCTTTAGTACCGGTTCGTGTTACGGACCGGTACTAAAGCCCCTAACCGTTCGAATCCCGCCACGATTTTAGACGCGATTGGGCAGTTTCTTCCTCTCCCTCTCTTCTTCCTTCGGCCGCGGCTCTCTCTTTCTCTCCTTCTCCGGCGACTCTCTCCCTCTCTCTTCTACATCAATCCCTCCGGCCACCATGAGTCCGGCACCACCAATCACTCGCTACGGATCGGTGCTTGCACATGGCAACACCAATCTCAATGTCGTTTATACGAACGATAGCGCAATGGTTGCGGGTTTTCTCTCCGATTTCAAGAATTGGCTTGGCGAAGCTCGGGAGCAAGACAAGTTCATGGGTCTTGATCTCGAGTACACGGCCGATCAAGGAGAGGTTGCGGTCATCCAACTATGTTTCAAGAAACGTGTCATGGTCTTCCAATGGGCAAGGTATTAATCCAATGTTGGGCTTATTTTCTTTAATTTGTTGATTCATATGGATAGGAAAATTGCATAGGATAGCAATTTCTCTTTGATTGTAGTGAACAAAATTATATATATTGGCCGAAATGAAAATTGCATTGCATATATTGGATGAAAATCTTGGCATATATATATTGGCCGAAATGATTGTAGGAAAATTCTTAATTGATCTCAAATTATATATTGGCCGAAAATCTTAGTTGCATTGCCTATATTGTTGTTATTATACATTGGCCGAAAATCTTAGTTGCATTGCCTATATTGTTGTTATTATACATTGGCCGAAAATCTTAGTTGCATTGCCTATATTGTTGTTATTATACATGATCTCAAATTATATATTGGCCGAAATGAAAGTTGCATTGCATATTGTTATTGTTATTCTTATTATACATGATCTCAAATTATATATTGGCCGAAATGAAAGTTGCATTGCATATTGTTGTTGTTATTCTTATTATACATGATCTCAAATTATATATTGGCCGAACTGAAAGTTGCATTGCATATTGTTGTTGTTATTCTTATTATACATGATCTCAAATTATATAATGGCAGTATTTTTAACATGTGTTCCATTTGTTGTTGCAGTAGTGACAAGCAGTGTCCAATACTCATGGATTTTCTTCGCAACGGCATACATTTTGCTAGCATTGATATAACGAATGACAAGATCAAGATGAGACGCACCTGGGGTATTCAGATACCATCTGCCTGCCACATTGATCTCCAGGACTTGTTCAGGCTTGACCATGTCAAGACTGGAATGGCTGATATGGCAGTCGCCTTGATCGACGACGCATACGCTGATATAAAGACAGGATTCGACAAGGAGCCGCACAAACTTTGGGAGAAGACCCCACTTGACGGTTGCAACATTGAGTATGCAGCAAAAGATGCGTACGTTGCATACGAGGTGTACCGCAAAATTAGAATCGTCAACTATGGGCAGCGTCACCTCGTACCGCGACCAGTGCGCCATGAGTCTTCTACTTCTGGGTATTCAGATTCGGAGGACGATTTGTACTAGTGTTTGTAGTGCTTGAGGGTCTCCTCATGTGGAAGACAGTAGTGTTAGTGCAAACACTTTATCTCTCTAATATTTTGTAGTGCTTGAGTAGTGTTATTGTTGCAAACAATTTACCTCAAATATTTTGTAGTGCTTGAGTGTCTACTCATCTGAAAGAGAGTAGTGTTATTGTTGCAAACAATTTACCTTAAATATTTTGTAGTGCTTGAGTGTCTACTCATCTGAAAGAGAGTAGTGTTATTGTTGCAAATAATTTATCTCAAATATTTTGTAGTGCTTGAGTGTCTACTCATCTGAAAGAGAGTAGTGTTATTGTTGCAAACAATTTATCTCAAATATTTTGTAGTGCTTGAGTGTCTACTCATCTGAAAGAGAGTAGTGTTATTGTTGCAAACAATTTATCTCAAACCGTTGTAGTTCAAATTTGAATTACTTTCGAAATATGAGATCTTTATCACAAATTATGCCAAAGGATTTCAATATTATTATTATATAATATTTTGGTTTAATCAAGTAAATTTCTTTTTTTGAAGTGTTTATCACATTATTTCATTTTTTTAAATATTTATTATTATATTATCATTTTTTTAAATAAAGTAATATTTATTTTATCATTATTTATTTCAATATTATTATTATATAATATTTTGGTTTAATCAAGTAAATTTTTATAATATAAGAAAAGAAAAAGTGTTTCATCATGACCGAGTGGTTAACATGATTGATAAGATAGAACTATCAGTAAGTTCTCAGTTCTCTCCTAGTATCTAGTTTGAAAGGAACCTAAATGTTAAGCGTGCTAGTGTTATAGCAGTTTCAGGATGGGTGACCGATCGGGAAATTTGACAGTTCCAAAATGGATTAAGTGTGTAGGAAGGGGGAAAATTAACTAGATTAAATAGTTAGACTTGAGATTAAGTGTGGGTTAGTTGATAGTTAAGTGATGAATTGTGTGGGTCAGTGGATAGTTAAGTGAGAAATTTCGAAATTCTAAAAAAATATTATTTTTTTGTGAAAATTTCAAAAAGAAATTAAATTTTTTGAAAAAATATTTAGTACCGGTCGGTAACACCGACCGGTACTAAAAGTTTCCAGCCGAAACCACGCCTGTAGCCCTTGTGGATGTCATTTAGTACCGGTCGCAACACGACCGGTACTGATGCAGGGGGGCATCAGTCCCGATTGCGCAGTACCGATTGCGAAACCGGTACTGATGCCCCTCCCCGACCGGTACTAAATATGAGTTTTCCACTAGTGGTTGGATGTTGTGTCTGCCTAGCTAAGCTTCGGGTGACTTGAGCCATCGTCTTTTTTCTATTTTTCCTATCGTCAGCCAAGTACGTGGTGGCGTGTGTCCGTGGCGGGTTCGGCGGCGGTTAGCGCGTTAGCTGAATTGGATACATGCCAGCGCGGTCACGGGTGCACCAGCTGCTTTATATAGTGGAAGCTGTATGTATTGACCTCAATCGTTGCGTCAACAGGACACACAAAATGCAAAGAGTTCTACAGTTAGCAGGGTTTTGTTCAAAACAGGTATAGATAAATGCGACGTCGAAATAATTGTAATGAAGGTTGCACCATACTCGGTAACACATGTAAGTTTTTCTATATACTCAGCCTCAATGCCTACTGAAGGACAGAGAACTAGAATTCAGAATCTATTAGTAGCAAGAAGATATCAATTTAAACTCCGACAAAGTAATGTAAAAAGCCAGTCGAAACATCAAGAATGCACACATTCAGAAAAGAAAAACAAATGGGAAAGAAATAAATAGTGCTCACCAAAGTGATCAGTGACTCGCAACATCCGTGTTGCTAAAATGGTTCTCCAATATCGATGAGTGACTCGCAACATCTGTGTTGCTAAAACGGTTCTCCAATATCGACATCTCCAAGAAGAGAACAATACACAAACATCGTCGTCGTCGGATCTAACTAGCCAAGTCAGATCATGGGTCTTTGCCCAGGGAGGAAGTCCGAGTAATCTTCGGACAATGTCTTCATTAATGAAGTAAATTTTCTCCACGGAAATAAAAACTCAGTACTCGAAAAGCGCCGCTAAATAGCACTAAACTAAATGGGAGAGGCTTTGCTGAACTCGCGCCCAAGCCCAACAGCCCGTGTGCATGTTAGTGACACTCATCCGGAGGCGCGCTACCTAGAAACCAGCGTGCTGCTTGCCCTGGGCAAGACGTTCCTGGCTACTAAAACATGGCGGCAGCGCCGGGCGACATGGGATCGGCAGCAGCCACATCGACTGACATGGCAGCAGCTGGTTCGAGAAAGACGAGGAAAACTGCTATGGCTAGCAGAAAAGGACTGTGAGGAGACGTGGCATCGACGAGGTGAAATAGACGGCGGTGTTTTTTTTTTGAACAGGGATAGACCCAGGGTCTGGATACTGCATTAATAAGTCAACGACGCGATACATTTTACATTAAGGACCTTACGAGAAAGCAAAAAAAGAGATGAATCCTCAACATATGCAGAATAAACCCTAGACGAAAAAGGAGGAACACGATCAGCTCCACCATCTTCTTCGCTAGCACCGATGATCAACAAGCTCGAGCGATGGCTCCCCACACGAGAACCGGGGACAAAACCACTTGGCGTGGGATGGGAAGAACACGCCACCACCAGAGCTTCAGAGGGCCTCCGCAGGAGGTTGAACAGAACCTGGCGCAACGCCGGCGCCCAGGTATGGAGTTGCTGCCTGCCAGCATCATGAGTCGGTGACCAAACACGAGCCACCGAGGATCTTCTCCAAATCGCAGTACCACAAGACTCCCGACCCCCTCCATCGACAAGATCCACCACTCCAGACCACCCCTCACCCTCGCCACCACGGCCGGCCAGGAGGGGAAGCAGAGAAGCAGAACTCGAACCAGAGAGGGCATATGGGCGCTTATTGAAACGAGTTTCCGCCCAACATCTCCACTCCATCTTCCTCCTCGGAAGCCTCATCGAGATGCAGGACCACCGCCCTCCAGCACCGCACCAAAGCACTGGAGAAGCCCTCGTAAAGCAGGAAAGAGAAGCTAGCCTTATTGAAGAGGACGGCGAGGTCGCACCGAGGCAGACCGTGAGCTCTAACCAGAGCATGAACGGCCGCGGCACCCACTTCGCACACTGCCAGGAGCGGCCAGCGCTCTCCAGCAGCCACACCCCGGTGTCTCCTCCAGATCGAGCACACCGAGCAGCAGCCCACCATGGCCGGTCAGAGGAACAAGGACATCAGCTCGCCGCCAGATCTGAAGAAAACCAGAACCGCCTTTATTGGGAAGGAAGCTGTCGGTCACCACACCACCACCGTCGCACTCCCACCTCGAGAGTTCGCCGGAGAGCATGACGAACGGCCGGCTGGAGCTAGGCATACACTCCACACCGGAACAGCTTCTCGACATCTCGCCAAGCGCCACATGGGACCAAGCAAGAAGAACAAACCCTAGCTCTACACTGTACAAGAGACAGCGGTGTTGAGATTTTTTATGGTGGCTGTAGGGCCTCCGTGGTCGCACTAGATGCGACCTGGAAGGCAAAAAAGGGACGTGGCTGATAATTCTGATTTTGATTCTGTTTCTAGAACATTAAAATCCAAAAAAAAAGGATAGGGAGCATGGTCCAACAAAGAGTCAAACTTGGTTATTAATTGGGAAAAGATAAACATGCGTAATCATGTTTTATTTGGAAAATTTAGTTCGTTGGAACCCTACGTTGTGTTTGTGTCGGCCCAGTGGATTCTAGGGTGTGCATAGCCCACTCTCCACGGGCTGCGCACGCGACAGCGTCTACAAAGCGACTAAGGACCAAGCCAACCGCTTGGAGGGTTCCCCCCGAGGGAGAAACCCCTACGGGGAACCTGAGGCGCTGGAAGGGGCCTGAAGGGGGCTCCCCCCGAGGGCGTCCCGCTCGAGGAATCTCTCCCCCTGCTGGGAGCCGGTCCGGCCCCTCCCCCTCGAGAGCCTCAGGCCCCTGAGGGGATACTTCGCGACGAAGGAAGCGCTGCAAAGCGCACATGGGCTCTGCTGCGGCCGCATGGTGACGCGCGCGTCTGCGCGCACGGCAGCAACAGCGTCACAGTTGCCGCTCCCATGATAAAAGGGGGTCAACAAAGTTCTGTGTCCCCTGCGCCGCCAACGAAGCTTTCCTCTTCGGTGATAAAGCAGTTGGCCGGCACAACGCTCCAACAACGACGTCACTGCGGGCACACCCCACGGTCTCGCCATTTTTTTTTAAATAAGGGGCAAAAGCTTTACCCCTTTCCAAGGACGGAGGAGACAGCTGCTCTGCCACGAAGACAGGCTTTGCGACCATGGACCGAGTCCATGGTCGAGCAAGCAGTAGTGCACCCCACTCCGCCCCTGGTGGCCATGTGGGAACCCGTCCACTGCGCAGATCGCAGGGATGAGGCCCGGGGCAGCTATTTAAGGAGAAGGGGCACTTCCGTAGCGGGGGATCCGAAAACTCGATCCCAAGCTCAATAGCGTCCTCCACCTCCGGACCCTCTCAAGGCCCGGAGGCTTGTTGTACTACAGTCACCACAGTGCAATCGAGACAAGCAGGAGTAGCGGTGTTACCTCACCTTGAGGGCCGTGAACCTGGGTAAGGGCCGGTGTCACTCTCTGCCGTGCAGTTCCGCTCCAAGCACCGCGAGCAACGTCGCGGCGTGCATCGAGGGTTGTTTGACCTCCGTGTTCAGTCCCCCTTCGAACCTCTTCCCGGGGCGAGACTACCCCTGTTACGTGGGAGTTCATTCCTCGACATTTGGCGCGCCAGGTAGGGGACTGAGGCGCGTCTTCAACCTCCGAACTCTGCGCCATGATGGACACCCGCGCGACGCGCGCCAACAGGCGCACCTCCGAGAGAGCTCACACCGAGCCCGGCACTGCACCCACCCGCGGCCGCCGTGGTCGCCCCCGCGCGACCGAACGCGCTGGCACCGGCCCGCGCGTGGAAGAGCCGGAGAGCGAGGAGCACCGCGAAGGAGACCAGCGTGACAACGAGGACCTCTCCGAGCACCGCGGGGACGCTGAGTCCTCGCACCCGTCCCGGCGCCAGAGCGTGTCCACGCGGGAGCATCAAGAGCCCGCCCCGCACACCGCGCTACTGATGGCTCAGGAGCTCCTCCGCTACCGGCCAAGTGCCGAAGCGCACGACCAGTGGCTGGACCGCCTCCACCACCTCGTCGACATCGCAACCACACGCCCCGCTCCGTCGCGCTCCATCGTGCCTTCCGGCCCTGCAGGGACGGCCGCACCAGGTGCGCCACCGCCGCCGCCGGGACCGCCCCCGGCCGCGGCACAGCGGGCTCCCTCCCATGCTTCCTCGCCGCACGACTGCCAAATCGTGCAGCGCACCGCACCTGACGCGCGCGTAGGCATGGAGCGACGTCGCGACCTCCAAAACCGCCTCGTCGAGGAGCTCGGTCAGGCGGGGCAGCAAAACCGCAGGGCCCTCCAGGGAGGAACGGCCACCTATGCCTCAGGCTGCATAGCCTTCACGCGCACCCTGCGCCGTGTGGTCTGGCCACAGAAGTTCAGGCCAGCGCTCCCCAAGGGCTTCGACGGGTCCACCAACCCTCTCGAGTTCCTGCAGCTCTACACCACTTCCATCCAGGCTGCAGGGGGCGATGACAAAGTCATGGCCAACTGGTTCTCCCACGCCCTCAGGGACTCCGCTCTGTCCTGGCTTCTCAACCTGCCCGAGGACTCCATCGACTCCTGGGAGGAGCTCTGCAGGCAGTTCGTCGCCAACTTCAAGGGCACGTACGAGCGCGCACTCACCCACAACGACTTGCGCGCTGTGGTGCAGAAGAAGGGTGAAACTCTTCGCAAGTACATCCAGCGCTTCAGCCAGGTGCGGAACAAAATTCCAAACATCCCCGACACCCAGGTGATCGCTGCCTTCCGCGAGGGCGTCACGAACCGCAGGATGCTCGAGAAGCTCGGCATCCACGACAAGCTCACCTCTGTGGTGAAGCTGTTCGATCTGGCGGACAAGTGCGCCAAGGCTGAAGAGGGACTCCTTTTCGTCAAGATGAGCGCACGGGGGGACGACCCGGGCGAGGGGTCCAAGAGCCACAAGAAGAAGGAAGAGCCCAAGCGCAAGGCCACCGCGGTCCTCGCGGCAGAGCCTGACGCAAAGGGCTCCCGCAGGGGTTCCCCCGAGCGCGGCGACAAAGAAGTGGACCATCGTCCGTTCTGCGTCTACCACAACAGGCGCGGGCACGCTACAGACGACTGCTTCGACCTCAAGAGGCTGAGCAGGGAACGCGAGCGGGGAGAAGGCAGCGGAGGCCGCGGCAGAGGTCGCGGCTACCGCAGGGACGCCAAGGGCAGGCGCGATGGCGGCTACCAGAAGCCGTCGGGCACTCAAGCCAACGCCGCCCAGAGGAACAACAACCTCCCCGACGAGGAAGACGGAGGCTATCAGGCCCCGAGAGGCGCCATGGCCTGCATCCTGGGCGGAGCTCAAGCGCCCAAGTCGAACAATCAGTTCAAGCAGTTCGCCCGCGAACTCAACGCCGTGCTCCCGAGCACCGAGACTTCCAGGCCCCTCAAGTGGTCCTAGTACACCATCGCCTTCGACGCCAAGGACCACCCCAAGTCGACCAAGACCGTTGGAACCCTCCCCCTGGTCTGCTCCCCCACCATCAACAACATCACCGTCTCCAAGACGCTCATCGACGGGGGAGCGGGCCTGAATGTCATCTCTGTCGAGACCTTCGAGACGCTTCAAGTGCCCTACGAGTGGCTTATGCCTTCCAGGCCGTTCACGGGCGTCACCAGTGGTTCTATCGAACCTCTGGGACAAGTCCGCCTCGCGGTCACCTTTGGCACGCAGAAGAACTACCGCACGGAGCTGATCGACTTCGACGTCGCGCACATCGGACTGCCGTACAACGCCATCCTCGGCTACCCCACCCTTGCGAAGTTCATCCGAAGCTTGGTCTGCCGCTTCGGCGTGCCCAACCGCATCATCACTGACAACGGCTCGCAATTCACCAGCGGCATCTTCCGAGCCTACTGCGACAAACTTGGTATCAAGGTCTGCTTCGCCTCGGTAGCTCACCCACGCAGCAACGGTCAAGCCGAGCGAGCAAACGCAGAAGTCCTCAAGGGCCTCAAGACCAGGAGCTTCAACATCCTTAAGGGCCACGGCAAGGGTTGGATTGACGAGCTCCCCTCAGTGCTCTGGTCCATACGCACAACCTCCTCGAGGCCTACAGGCGAAACGCCGTTCGCTCTGGTCTACGGAGCTGAGGCGGTCCTCCCCGCAGAAATCAAGCATGGATCGCCACGGGTCCTTGCCTTTAATGAGGACACCCAAGAGGGCCTCCACAACGACGACCTGCTGCTTCTCGAGGGACTGCGCCGTCAGGCCGCCCTCAGGGCGGCAGGGTACCAACAAGACCTGCGACGCTACCACAGCCGCCATGTGCGCTCACGCACCCTTGAAGCGGGCGACCTCGTCCTCAGGCGAATCCTCTCCAGGGAAGGTCTCCACAAGCTCTCCCCGATGTGGGAAGGCCCCTACAGGGTCTCCCACGTCGCCAGGCCTGGCGCAGTACGCCTCGAGACCGAGGACGGCATCCCCGTCAAGAACCCGTGGAACATCGCGCATCTGCGCAAGTTCTACCCGTGATCACAGTCACGCCAGGCATTTTTTGTCTCTAGAGGGAAGCTCACGGCTTCACCTCCAAGCTTCTCAAAGCTTCTCCCGAGGCCCAGCCCTCCGAGCTCTCCTGCAAATGAGCCCCCGCAGGCCGCAGTGAACCTCTGCCACTAATGGGTGGTTCCCATGCCTCGACATGGAAGGAACGTTAGCTTGGCAAACCCAAGTGTAATGTACCGATTTTCGTTCCACGTGAACTTTGCGCTCCAGCGCCATCTTCGTTCCAAGGGAACTTCGCGCTCCAGCGCCATTTTCGTTCCAAGTGAACTTTGCGCTCCAGCGCCATCTTCGTTCCAAGCGAACTATGCGCTCCAGCGCCATCTTCGTTCCAAGCGAACTATGCGCTACGGCGCCGCTATGTAATATTTTGGTGGTGAGTTTATTACAGCTTTATTTCATTTATTGAAAATGGGCACTTATATCTCTCCACATGCGTACCTCGCGAGCGGGGGCTGAGTACGGTGCCAGTGCCTCAAGTGACACACCAGCAGCACTGCAAAACCCAAGGATCCGAGCTCTGGCTAGAGGGCAGGCCCTCCCAAGCACGCCATCTCTTCAAAAGACCTTGGTACTCTCTCTCCTCGCAAGGAACGCCTGAGGCGACCTATAAGCGCGCATTAGTCCCTGGTGCTGTGATCTAGCGTTTCGGCTCGCCCCTCTAACATCCACAGAGAGCGAAAGTCCCCACCAGGCCTGCGGAGGAGAACCCTCGGCCCCTGAAGGGGAGAACTCCGCCAGAGAAGGCCCACACCGGGAAAACGCCTCGCGAAGCTAAGTTTTTCGCCCACCTCAAGGGAATCCTCGCATTTTTCTCATAAGCACTCTGCGCCCCTCAAGCGGTTCTTTCCTTACTCTCCGTGGACTGCTTGCGCGTCAAAGGGGGGCCCTCAGCATCGCGACTTGAGGGCTCTTACCTCCCCAAGCCTTAAGCTCCCCCCGGCCTTGCCGAGTCATTGCTCGAGCATACCGCAGCGGCAGGAGTCATAGCGCGAGGGGAAGGGTCCAACGACGCAGAGCGAAAAAGGCATGGAGATGAAGCAAAGACCCCTCGAAGGGAGCGCACACTTAATCGATAGCAAAATATTTACGAAGTCAAGAAGTAAATTACAAGGTGGAAAATGAAATTCTCTAACGGGAAAACGCCCCTAAAAGCGCTGCAAGCGCGACGCGTTGCAGGAGGAGATTAGTCGGAGGCCTCAGCGTCGTCCTGGTCGCTCTCTTCTTCCTCCTCGGGCTCGCTCCCCTCGCCGCCTTCCTCTGCAGCGGCCCGCCGGAAGCGGCTGCAGAAGTCGTCCACCTGGTCGCGGACGGAGCTGGAGGCTTTCCACGCAGCGTCCCCCTCCAGTGGCTCGGTCACCGTGGCGAGGTCGAACCCGGGCTGGAGGTGGACGAGGTTGGAGAAGATGCGGTCCACCGCCACCGCCAGAAGCTGGCGGCACTCCTCCTCAACCACGTCGCGGATCTCCGCGGTAGGGCCTTCAAGCGCCGCGAAGAGCTGCTCGAAGTACAGGAGGTAGGTGGCGGCGTCGGCGTGGCCCTGAGCCGGAACGCTTGGCGCCTCTGCCCCCAGCTTCGCGGCAAGCTCACGACCCCGTCCCGTCAAGGACAGGAACATGCGCTCCCGTTGCTGCGACAGCACCTGCGCCGCCTGGATACTCTCCGCCGCCTCCACCGCCTTCTCCACGGCAGGCCCCACCTGCCGGGTCATCTCCTCCATATCCCCCGTGAGGGCGGCGAGGTCCCGGGAGGTGTCATCTCGGGCCTTCTCGGCGGCGAGGCGGCGATCGGCCTCGCGCTTCACCTTGGCGGCGAGCTTGGCGTTCTCCTTCTCGAGCTTCTTGACCCGGGCGCCGCTCTCCTCCAGCCTCGCCTTGAAGCGGTCCTCCTGCTTGGAGAATTTCTCCTTGTAGTCCTGGGAGACGGCGGCGCGGATCTTCTGCTCTTTCTCCCGGAGAGCCTTGTCGAGCTCCTCCTTCCGCTCGGCAAGCCGCGTGTTGGCGCGCTCCACATTTCCCTTGTGGGCGGCGACATCGCGCTCGAGCTTGCTGAGCGCCGTGGCGACGCTGTCCTCGCGGGCCTCGAGGGCCGTGCGCTGTCCGGACAGCTCCTGCTCCCTCAGCGCCAGCTGCTCGTCGCGCCGGCGAGCATCCTCCTCGCGCTCGCTCAAAGCGCGCCCGCGGGCCTCCAGGCTCGAGCGGAGTTCGTCGAGGGCGGTCTGCACCACCCCGGCATCCGCCAGGATCTTCTTCTCGAGCTCAAAGAGCTCGGCACGCTTCGCCGCCAGCGAATGCTCCACGGCTTCCCGCTCCGCCTTGGCCTCGGCGAGGTCCTTGGCAGCGGCTCGGCGTTCAGCCCTCAGGGGCTGAAGGAGCTCCTCAGCTTCACGCAAGGCCCCCTCGCGGACCTCCTCGGCAAAGCGCGCCGCCTCCTCGCGCTCCGCCTGCAGCGCCTGGTCGCTCTTGCGCCGGGCCTCTACCGCCGCGTGGAAGGCGGCCCAGGCGTCGGCGAGCTCGTCTCTCTGGCGGGCGAGCGCCTGGTCCTCGGTGGCCAGGTAGGCCTCGAGCCCCTCCAGGGACTCCCGCACGAAGCGGAAGGCGACGTCGCGGCGCCCTCGACCCCAGTCGAACCGGCCCAGAGCAAGGCCCTGGGGCGGACCGCGCGGCCTAGAAGGGCCCGCGCCCGCGTCCGGCTCCGCGGCAGACGCCCTCGCGTGGGCCTGGGGGCCCGGAGGCAGGACCTCTTCCGTGCCCGGTCCCCGGCCCCCTGTGCTTCCCCCCTCGTGCGGCACCCCCTGATCCGCCTCCGGGACAGGGGCGTGAGGCCCGGCCCTTGCGGTTTCCTCCTCCCCCGCGGTGCCCGGTGGCGGCGGTGGAGTGCCCTCCCTGCGAGACTTGGGAGGGCTCGGCGCCGACTCGGCACCCGCAGGAGCCTCTGGCTGCGCTGGCGGGGTAGCTGCGCGGGGAGGAGTGGGCGCCCTCTCCACCTCCTCCTCCACCCGCTCTGCCTCGGGTGGCGGCGCAGATGCTTCCGCCTGAGGTACCTCCTCCCGAGAGCCTGTAAGCCTCGAGGCCTCCGCCGCCGCGGCCTCGCCGGCCTCAGCCTCTGGTGCGGCGTCAGGGGCGGCCCTCTTCACGTCTGCGGCCTTCCGAAGCCTGCGGCGCTTCGCAGGAGCGGGGCTGCTGTGGTGAAAGGCAAAGAATTGGTCAAGAAACAAGAGCAAGCAAGCTGGACTCAGAAAGGAAAGAGAAGGGTAAAAGAATCTTACCTCGTCTTCTTGGCGCGGGTGTCCACCCACGTCATGCCAGGCGAGCGCCATGAAGGCACAGCCCGCGCCTCCGCCTCGAGGGCCTCCTCGGCTTTCCTCTTGTGGGGAGCGTTCGGGGGCTCCCCGGCGGGCCTGTCGTGGGCCGCCTTAGTCCTCGGCTCGTAGCGCCCCGCCGCGGCCTCCTCGCTGTCGCCGGAGGAATGCTCGTCAGCCTCCACTGCCGGGGGCGCAACGCCGGCAGAACTCCCCGCGCCCGCCGAGCTCCCTACGCCGGCAGAGGGCCCTGCCCTCGTCTCCGCGTCGCCCTGCTCCGAGTCAGACGCGCTTGGCGACTCGGTGGTGCCCGCTGGCAAGGGCCCCTCCTCCTCTTCATCCCCCGCCAGGCCTAGCGGGGTGAATGCGGGCGCGTCCGTCAGGATGGCCCGGCGCTTGTCCGGAACCTCAAAGAGGGGCCGTATCGCTACGTGAACCCTCTCGGGCACCTCCGGGTTGACGAAGAGGCCTCCTAGGATGACCTCGACGACTGCGGGGCGGTGGTCGCTCAGGTGCAGCCGCAGCGAGTCTGTAGGCCCTGAGTACGCCCACATCGCCTTCTTGTGCGCCTGCAGGGGGGCGATGCGGCGCCTCACGAACTCCGCCGCCACCATCTGGCCAGTCAGGCCGTGCTCGCGAAGCGCCTTCAGGTGGCCCACGAGCCCGGCTATCTCCTGCCCCTCCAGGGGGCGCATGCTCCAGTGGGTGTTCTTCACCGGCGCCGCCTCGGGGACCTCAAGAAGGGAGCTCTCTGAGGGAACGCGGATGAGGAACCACTTCTGCCTGAAGTCCTCCACCTTCTTCGACACCGCCGTCACAGGCTTGTCGCCGTTCCAGGCCATGGGGATATAGACATCTCCCATGCCGTCCGCGATGCGGAAGGAAACACAGCCCGTCCGCTCCTTCTTCGCAGTGTTCCGCAGTGCGTAGAAGCTTCGGAAGAGAGCAATGGAGGGCTTCACTCCCAAGTAAGCCTCGCACAAGAAGGCGAAAATGGAGAGGACAAGGATGGCGTTGGGGTGGAGGTGCAGAAGGTGGACCTGGTAGAACTCGAGGACAGCCTCGAGGAAAGGAGAGTACGGCGGCACCAGCCCGGCGAAGAGAGTGTGGAGGAAGATGGGGTAGTAGCCGGCGGGAAAGCGTCCGGTCCGTGCAGGCAGAATGGCGCTGGCGCCGTGCTCGTTGTGCTTCCCGGCGACCAGGTGCTGGATCTTATCCAGCGCCGTCGCGTCGACGCGTGCCCCGACCAGAGCGGGGCCGAACTCCGCCTCTCCCTGTGCGCCATGGCGGGCCGAGGCCGCTGTTTTCTTGCCCTTGGATCCTCCCATTGTCGACGAAGAGCGGGAGCTCGGAGGACGGAAGGAGTCGGCCGGAGATGGGGAAGATTTACTGGAGACGGGAGTCTAGGAGGCGGAGAACCGATGGACTGGAGAGACAAGACAGGACGGGGTAATGACTGCGGCTCGGACAGCGCGCGGCTTTTAACCCCGTCCGTGCGGTTACCGAGGCGCGGTAGTGGAGATCGTGGCGGGCGTGGTGGCCCCCCCCCGCTGCGCACGTTCCCGCCGGAGTAGCCGAGACGCCGCGAATCCTCCACCAGGTGACGCGTGTCCCGCGGCGCTTCGCCCGCAGCTGAGGGCCCGCGACGCTTCGCCTGCGGTTTTGGGCCCCACGACGCTTCGCCTGCGGTATTGGGCCCATGACGCTTCGCCAAGTCCCAATCGGCCTCGACGTGCCCATCATGGGCCCGGGGGCTACTGTCGGCCCAGTGGATTCTAGGGTGTGCATAGCCCACTCTCCACGGGCTGCGCACGCGACAGCGTCTACAAAGCGACTAAGGACCAAGCCAACCGCTTGGAGGGTTCCCCCCGAGGGAGAAACCCCTACGGGGAACCTGAGGCGCTGGAAGGGGCCTGAAGGGGGCTCCCCCCGAGGGCGTCCCGCTCGAGGAATCTCTCCCCCTGCTGGGAGCCGGTCCGGCCCCTCCCCCTCGAGAGCCTCAGGCCCCTGAGGGGATACTTCGCGACGAAGGAAGCGCTGCAAAGCGCACATGGGCTCTGCTGCGGCCGCAGGGTGACGCGCGCGTCTGCGCGCACGGCAGCAACAGCGTCACAGTTGCCGCTCCCATGATAAAAGGGGGTCAACAAAGTTCTGTGTCCCCTGCGCCGCCAACGAAGCTTTCCTCTTCGGTGATAAAGCAGTTGGCCGGCACAACGCTCCAACAACGACGTCACTGCGGGCACACCCCACGGTCTCCGCCGCGCCTGCGAGCCGCTCTGCCAAGTCTGCAACTTGTCGGCCACAATGCGCCGCTTTAACACGGAAGAGGCGCGTCCAAGGACGGAGGAGACAGCTGCTCTGCCACGAAGACAGGCTTTGCGACCATGGACCGAGTCCATGGTCGAGCAAGCAGTAGTGCACCCCACTCCGCCACTGGTGGCCATGTGGGAACCCGTCCACTGCGCAGATCGCAGGGATGAGGCTCGGGGCAGCTATTTAAGGAGAAGGGGCACTTCCGTAGCGGGGGATCCGAAAACTCGATCCCAAGCTCAATAGCGTCCTCCACCTCCGGACCCTCTCAAGGCCCGGAGGCTTGTTGTACTACAGTCACCACAGTGCAATCGAGACAAGCAGGAGTAGCGGTGTTACCTCACCTTGAGGGCCGTGAACCTGGGTAAGGGCCGGTGTCACTCTCTGCCGTGCAGTTCCGCTCCAAGCACCGCGAGCAACGTCGCGGCGTGCATCGAGGGTTGTTTGACCTCCGTGTTCAGTCCCCCTTCGAACCTCTTCCCGGGGCGAGACTACCCCTGTTACGTGGGAGTTCATTCCTCGACAGTTTGAATGTGATTTTTAAATTTCAAAATAGTGAATATGAAATGCTGTCAAAATGCGTACATTCGAAATATGAAGGTTCGAGTTAATATGTTGAGCAAATGTTGTGGAAATGAGGTTTACATATGCAAAAGGATGAGAGAAATAGTGAAGGAAAAAAGTACGGAGTTCAATTTATGAGGAGTAGATGGCAACCTCTCAAACCCCTCAATATATGGGGAGTTAAGTTTAGGGAGTTGGTATAAGTTAAAGGAAAAGCTAGACCCAAATAGCTATGAAACAACGAAATAGCAGCGGACCAATCTCATGACCGACCCCCAACATTTCAGCCAAAAACATGACACAAGCAAATAAAAAAACAATTTATGTAGTAGCACAAACAACTCACACACTCAACAAGAGGAACCCTAGCCGATGCGTTATAATTTGCTCGGCTAGTCAATACAGCCACAATGTGGACCGGTGACTCGGTGAGGTCGCAAAAAGAACACAAACATAATTACATTTGGATGTACAATATGAGCCTAAAGCTAGCCTACATGCACAGCAACGATGAGTTAGATTTTTATTTGCCACAACCAATCAATGGACACTACCTATCACTCCTATCGAAAAAGATACAGAAACCCCAACAAACAGTCTGCCATTCCATGGTTGGTGTTCCGTCGCAAACAAGAAGCCTGAAGTTCAGTTTGAGCAATTTTCTGACATGAACAAGCAGTTGTGATGTCGGAGTCCAACTCTGTTCATATTTGCAGATAAAGGACAATGGTAGCAGAGTCACCAATCTCGTCGTACCAAATAATATATCACCTTTTTTCTTAGTCGTCATGCTCTACTGAGAAGTCTGGCTCAGAGGGCTTCCTGAACTTAGGCAGTTCTCTATGGCTGTCGGATCCTTTCCTGGGTGCAGTCATGATTTTCCGTGCGAAATTGTGCTCAGGGAAAGTGCCGTCTTCGTCTAATCTCGTGGAGGAGAATGACTCCCTCGTCATAAGGTCCTTGGCCAGTTTCCTCCTCTTATGGCGGCGCCAAGTAGCTTGAATGAAACATGCCGCCCAGGTCTTCCAGTGGTGAGAATAGTAGCGGAAAGTGTGCTGCAACTTCCTGCTGTGGAGGCGCCTGAACTGACTGGCAACAAACTTGAGGTCCTCGGCTTGGAGAGCGAACGCCTCCACTTCAACAAGTGCCTTGACAGTTCTGGTGGACGATGGCAAGTTGACAGTAGGCTTGGGGACAAGAGCCCATCCAAGCAATTCTTCGCCACAGAAATCGCCAGGATTCAGGATGATCGAGTTGAAGAAGCCTGTCCTGCCACCATCTGTGGTGGAGCTTTCTAGCTTCCCACGGATGATAAAAAGCATCTCGGTCACTGGATCACCTTCACGGACAGTGTATGTACCCTTTGTACTCAAGGAAGATACAAGACACCCACAGATGGCGTCTAGAAGTTGATCATCCATCTGCGAGAAGAATGGGACCTGAAAGTGTTATGAAAAAAAATAGTGAGACTAAGTCATCACGTGATCTGCATTTTCACGAACTCGCTGTCAAAATGGAACTATGTGTGTACCCGTGATCACTGCGTGAGTCACAAGAACAACGCCAATTGCCAACTACAGAATACCGCTAAGGTTGGCAATGGCAAAAACATTGGAGGGGAAGGGTAGATTTGCAAACAAGTACTTAAACATTTTATGAACAGATTTCTGAAAGAGCAGTGTTCAGTGCTCTCCAGAAACCAAATTGTACAAATTCTGAAGTTAGTGTGGCTTCTTTAATGTGTGTTCTAATTGGATTGTAATACAAAGGAAAATAAAAGGTAGCATCTTCCAATTCTAGTATCATGGTCTCACGTGTTCTGTACATCCGTAGAAGCATAAGCAGAACTGATAGAGTGAGGGTCACCTAGAAACACATCGCTCAATGTGTCCAAATGGCTTGCAACAAGATCATCAGATGGCTGAGAAGTTCGTAAGTTTCTGTAATTCTTCAACAACAAAAGAGAATACAGAAGTTAATTTTACCCGGCGAACAAGATCCAAGCAAAGGTGACGATTGATGTCACGGCGAAGATCTGCAGGCAGAGCCTTCAAGATAGAGGCTTCGTCCACACCTCGAGTTGCAAGCCACTTGTAATGAATAAATCTCCTCACCCTTTCTCGTAGTACAGGAGGAAGTTGGCGATGTCTCATCCACTCTTCGGTATCTCTTTGCCTTACTCTCCACTCCTCAACCCTTGCGGTGATAGATTGTAGGTAGGTCTAGCAGATAACATAATGTAATAAGCTCACTGTTTCTTGCAAACAATTATGCTAAGAAATGTGAACTTGAAACAAAGGAAACATATATAGTTTATTAATTACTTCAGCAGAGGTAACACTGAAAAAACGAAAAGCTATGACTTGACATCACTCCATAAAAGAACAAAAATCTAAGTAATGCATGTGTAAGATAGGATTGTGTTGAACTGGTTTGGTAAGGATGTAAGGTTAGGGGCTAAATACTTAAATTTTTATTTCTAAAAACCAAAGCAAAACGCAAGCAGATTAAAGTCCACAAGTGGGGTGTGCATGTGACATTATGACCTCGTCCAGACAAAAATCTCAGCTTAGTAAATACTTGTCGGGGTATACGGATTCAGGCAAAAAATTAATAAAAATTCAAGAAGGTAATGGTATGTAACCTATATATTCAAAGTAGTTTCACGAGTTGCACATGAATGTAAGTTTAGATTATAGTGCAAAAGTACCTGAACATTTCCAATCAAATGGGCAAACAAAACAAGACCAAGCACCGCCAAGAATATGGCATATAGCGTCTCACCAATATAGGTACTCACACTCAAAGTCTGGCCATAGCAACTGTTTCAACACATAATATAGCATGTTATCAACTAATAGAATATTTAAACTAGCTGTAGTTGTTATAACATAGCTATTACAACAAAGAGGCGCAGTGGTTTTTTTACCACACAGCTAAAAAATATAAGGTCAGGAACCATTGTAGGGTTGAATATACAAAACTAGGATCTCTTAAACGTTGTTTAAACAGAAAGTAGTGATTAATGTTCAACTTTGTACCATATTATGTAACAAATATGGTACATGGCTAACCCAATGCCAAGTAGGGAAAGGATCCCCATGATCCTAGTTACGAACTTTACCATTAGAAAGATGTCCTTTTGCTTGAGCATTAAGCCAAATAGAGCTAAGATCTATGATTTGTTACTTAGATTGGATTGTTAGGCCTCTGTATAAAGAGGGGCCCCTATGAGGATCAAAGCAAGGATAGAAGAACAATTCTTCTATCTTGCCCTGGGCGCGAGAACCATTCCCCTACCTTATCATATTATCTGTCTTATGAGAAGATCTATTGTTCAGATATTGTCATACCTTAGATTCTGTAAGCCCCACCAAAGGCAATAGAAGTACTTCCTCAGGAATCTCTGACTAGGAGTTCTGTTTGATAACAATGTCTCAAACATACCATAATCAAAACTGGCAGTTTTATTCCTAGCATCACAGCTAGTAAAGATAGCAGTGCTATTTTTCCAGTTTGTATCTGGCTTAAAGTTACAAGCTAGGTATTTTTTATCGCAACTAGGTTCATCACCGCAATATTTTTGCCAGCACGCGGTCTGGCGATCAACAGATAGCAGGTACCACAATGCTCCTAAAACCTGAAAAGGAGAAGAATATGTCAAGCAGCTCCACTACATGATCTTCAAAAAAAAAAGTGTGGCGACACAATAAAGTATACTGAAGAAAGATTGGACATTGAAACTTTTAATCACATGTAAGTATCTACGTATCGTACATGGCTAGCGGTCATGTATAACAGCAGATTGTATACAGCTCCTTGCCATGCAGTCTTCGAAAAAGCTCCCGTAACTCTGACAATGTTTCTATTCAAGGAAAATATGAGATATAACCTTAGAAAGTACTGAAAAAGAGCAACCACAAACAGCGTGTCATTGTTATGCCCAGACCAAGAATATTTAATAACTGGTATCACAGACCAAGTAATGATCTGCAACAAAAGATAGAAATAAATGTCAGATAACAGCCAGGTATAGAGTGAAGTTTCCTGCAACTCGCGAATATGACAGAGACTTTTATGGTGTGATTCAGGATGTTGAGATCTACTATTTTCATGTTCGATAAAAGAATAGTATTGCCATTAGCAAGCATGTCAGAGCCACACCAAATCTAGTAGTGTTCAATATATTAGAATGAAATACATTTTGGTACTTTCAAGGCAACTAAGATATTGCAGTATTCGGAAGTTCACAAATTTTCTGGTTTCCTAATTAAAAAAGGAAACCGAGAGTTTTTTCCGTGTTCAAAAAAGTTACTTATTTAAACCTATTATGTTCAACTGAAATAGATTATTTCATCTGGAAGAGGAAAAACCCTTTGCCTCAACCCTACCACCCCACACAACAATTTCAGCAGTTCATGGCCATCTGGGCTAATGCTAATGAAACAGTATGCAAACATCAGTGCTGACAAATGCCCCCTATAATGATAATCAATGCATCATACAGGTTTCAAATTACCTGCGGTACAGGCAATGACGCCACTAAATCAACTGCAAAGTCGGATCTCAGATATTTCTTTGCAATTTCATTAGGATCTGTAACAAGGGCTCCTCGGCCGAAAACACCCAACTTGGAGCTTGGATTAATATATGCAGTCATGAACTTTACCACAATTTGGATGACGTAGAAAAGATCAGCAATTGACCGGAAGACAGTAACGATGACAGCCAGGTGTGTATCTTTCCCGACGCACGGAGTCGTCGCTTCCCCTTCCCTGACGATTGTAGGCACGTAGAAGAACAGAGGGTCCATAAATAGAGCAACGAAGCATGAGATGCGGAAGACGTAGTTCCATATCAAGATGAAATCACTTGTTGGGTCGATAATCTTAAGGTCATGTCCTGCCACAAAAATCCTGCTCTTCCCCGGATTACCCACGTGTAGCTTACGAGCAGCTAGCCCAGGTTGTTTCTGGTAAACAGGCATGGTTGGCTTCGCCCTCTCATCATGGAATCTGGGAACGAAAACAGAATCAACACTCAACTTGAAAGTAACGCTAGAAATCTGCTGCAACTGATTTTAGAAAGAAATAAAAAGGGAGGGTGGTGTTAAATGATTCTGGAGACAGAAATGGCGAGTTAAGCTCAACACCAGTCAGCATAACCAGCAGGAACTATGTTCTCTTTTATCCAAGGCTATTTTACATCAATTTCTCCTGTCCGATCCTCATCTGTGAATATAATCTTACTCTGCTTATCTACCACAGTTACCAAACAACTTGAGAGGACTCACAGCCAGCTTACTGTCATGCTAACAGACCAAAATCAAAGCCACGTAGGACAACATGTACTACCAGGCAGCCTAAGAACAGCAGCAAACTTCATCTCAACAAACGCAACAACCGCCACCAACCCAACCCAATCCGATTCTATTCTCTTCTCCAATCTCCCCCGCCCCCCCCCCCCCCCCCCCCCCCCCCCCCCCCCCCGAAACAGGAAAATTAGCAGCAAAACTGCGCGCATCTCACGCCTTCACCTCCGCGCCCCTACGCTAAAAATGACGAAATCTCCACGCAAAGCAGCAGCTGCAGCAGAGAGTACCCGCGCGCGCTCACCTTACGGTCCGCTGCCTCTTGAGCGCCATCTCGTCGTCCACCCTCCTGGACCCGAACATGGCGTACTCCATCCAGCTACAAGGAGCATGAAGAACTCCACATCCACGCAGCCACCCACCAGACCAGAAGCAAGGTAGAAGCCGCCGGCTAGCCCCTCCGCTCGTCCGGTGGGTGCCTCGCGCCGGCTGGAGGAGGGGGAGCTGCGGCGGTCGGGATCGTGCGCGGGACCGCGCCAGGAAGGAGGGGCTGGGCGGCGGGGAATGGAAGGAAACTACCGGGAGGGAGGGAGGGAGACCGAAAAGGCTGATTGACGTTTCCTGGGTAAAAGGAAGTTCAATCTCGTGTTGACCTGCTCCAATGGAGTTTGGGGCCACTGGCTAGAATTTTAGTTTTCTGGGTTGTTTGTTAACTCTCGTCTGGGTTGGTGGTGAAAGGAAGACTCGGTCAAACGGCCAATCATGTGTCCCAGCGAGGGCTGGGCGTTCGGTTCCCCCGAACCGAATGGTCAGGTACTTCGGTCATTGACATAATTCGGTTTTGCAAAAACATGCACCGATCGGTTCACGTGAAACATGGAACCGAGCGTTCGGTACTTCGGTATCTCGGTTCGGTCATCTGTCCAAACCGAACGGATCCGAAAGTTGGGCTGCAGCTCCCGATCCATCGTTTCTTTTATCTATGGAAGAAGTATATATTTCACCCTCAAATGTCATGATTTAGCTACTATTCACTCTGAACTTTTAATTTGGAGAATGTGTATCCTGAACTTTGCCAAACCGGTGAAATCACACCCTAAGGTGATTTTTGTTCGATTTGGGTGGTTTTCTGCGATGACTAGGCGGCGACATGGCGCAGCGTAACGTGGGCCCCACATGTCATACTCTACTCTGCTGCGTTGACTTTCAGGATCACTATCGGACGACCTCGAGCGGAGCCGTTCGAATCGCTCGCCTCGGGTGGGATCCGGCGCGGCCCCCGGCCACGATCCGATGCTCTCCGGCGACGGCGAGGGAGTCCTGGGCGCGGTAGGAGGCGGACCTGGCCGGGTTGCAGGGCGTGGCGGTGGGGCAGCCGACGCAGCCAGAGTAGGGGATCCAGGCGGCGGCGTTGCTGGTGTCGACAGCGACGTGGGCGTTTGCAGCAACTGCCGCCCGGACGCGATGAGCGCGTACGCGCGCCTGGCCACGGCCAGCGAGTCGAGGTACAGCAGTCGCGACGCGTCCCGGGGCGACTGGTCCTCGAGGAACCCAGCCCACGACAACGACGGCGCGTGCGAGACCTGCAGCATCGCCTCGGCGTCCGGCTCCGTCTCCGTCGCGCACCGCCTCGAGGAACCTCTCCGCCTCCGTCGCGCACCGCCCCACGTTCCACGACACGAGGAAGAACACCCCGACGCCGACCCCGGCAGCGACGGCCACGGCCACGAGCACGTAGCACGCCACGACCGGCGCAACGGCCTCCTCCCCGGCGGTGGCCGCGCGCATCCGGCTCGCCGCCTTCCTCCACGATGGCCCTGGGCCGCGCGCCGGCGTGGATGGCCCGTGGGGAGGCGACGGGCCCACGAGGAGCCCCGAGTGCGAGAGCTGCGACAGCGCCGGCGACGGCGGGGGCTGGAGCTGGCGGCGGGTGCGGCGGTGCAAGGGGCCCGAGTTGCGGCGTGAGGAGGTGGCGCGCCTCGCGGGAGGTGGTGTCGGCGAGGTAGGCCTTGAGCTCCTCGTAGGCCTCGGCGCGACGCATCCGGCCCCCGCCGGTGCTCCCTCCGCCCCAAAGTGCACTGGCCGAGGGAATCGAATCTCGCACGCCGAGGGGGCGAGCGCGGCACTGGCCGGTAGCGAGCGGGATCCGTCTCCATGGCGTCAATCCAGGGCCAGATCCTCGAGCTCAGAGGTGCGTGCGCGCGCGCGTCCCTCCCCCCACCTCGGGTTCTCTCCCGCCGTGGCCGCCGCTGGTGACGCAGAGGCGGAGAGGAAGAAGAGCCATCACCTATGAGTCATCAGATCGTGAAAGTCAACGCAGAGCAGAGTATGACATGTGGGGCCCACGTTACGCTGCGCCACGTCATTGCCACGTCGTCGCCTAGTCATCGCAGAAAACCACCTAAATCGAACAAAAACCACCATAGGGTGTGATTTCACCGGTTTGGCAAAGTTCAGGGTACACATTCTCCAAATTTAAAGTTCAGGGTGAATAGTAGCCAAATCATGACATTTGGGGGTGAAATATATACTTTTTCCTTTGTCTATTTCGCACCGTTTTCTTTCTGGGCCGAGATGGAATAGGTAGTCTGTTGGCAGCACTTAAGACGGTAGATTGTAGCCTGTGCGAGCGAGCGTCATGGATGGGCTGTAGCCTGTAGGCTGCAGCAGAACATGAGCATTTTGCTGGGCTTTTCTACTGATTTCAGCCCATGTTCGGTTATTCAGTCAGTTCGGGTAGCCAAAACCTGAAACCGAATTAGCCGAGGTAAATTCGGTTTCAGGAATTGATGACCGAATTTTGACAGAAATTATCGGTTACGGTTTCTTCGGGTTTGGTATCGGTTTTTTCGGTTCGGGAATTCGGTCATCGGTTAATATGCCCACCCCTAGTCCCAGCAACGAGGTGCTCGCCGTACTAGATTCTAGAGTTATTTTTTTAAATAATACTTTTTTTATGCGAAATTGCGGAACTAGCGCGCGCGATTTTGAAATTTTAAATCTAGCGCGCCGTCGGCATTGGCCGTGCCGAAATGTGCGGATCGGCATGGGCCATGCCGAAAAGTGTGTGTCGGCATTACCCATGCCGACATGTGCATGATCAGCTGTCCCTCGCGTAAACCTCGTGCCGACACAACATATCGGCATGGGCCATGCCGATTTGGGCATTTCGGCGTTAGCCGTGCCGAAAGTGGCCAATCCCTCCCGTGCTGACCCCTTTTACCCTTTACTAACCCTTGTTGACCCTTTTCTCCGGCAGACGTTTCCCGCCACCGATATCTGCGAAGCTTTCCCGCAAAATATGTTTCCGCCACCGTTTCCCGCCAGATTTCTCCCGCCACCATTTTCCGCTAGATTTATCCCGCCACCGTTTCCCGCCTGCTTCTCCCGGCACCGCTTCCCTCCTACTTGTACACCAGTTATCCTATAAAACCCATTCGAAGGTAGCCATGTAAGTCACTTGAGCGCAAGCATGGTGTGTATTGTTCCTTGTGAGAAGTGTGTGTCCGGATTTCACATAGCCGCATCTGAGCATCTGGCTAAGATTTCCGAAGATTTGAAGGTAGATGGTAGGATAGTTCCCATCTCAGAAATTATTGGTAGTGGGAGACATCTCGCTTTGCTTGGGGCGAGACAAATTCGAGACGGGTTTCCGTATAGGACCCCGCAACAAATCCGTGCCGAAATCCTGAGGCTTGTAGATAAGTATGATAGGAAGGTTACCAATGGCCCGTATCTCCGGACCGAAGATGACCGCTATTTTTACGGTGAGTACTATCTTTGGGTAGTCTCCAGCGATGATGACGACGATTTCATGCCGACATCAAAGGAAAGGAGGGATGAAGCATTGAGGAAGGGCAAGGAGAAGAAGGTTGAAGCATCTAGCAAGGGCAAGGAGAAGAAGACTGAAGCATCGAGCAAGGGCAAGGGAGCTAAATCGGCGGATGGTGCAGGGTGCATCGATGGGAGATAGGTAGAGTCTTAAATTGAGTTGTGTTATTTCATTTCTCGTGTGTTGTGATCAGTATGTACTCGCCTTGTGTTGTATCTTATTTTTATTATCTTCATTTCTTATGTTCTGCAGAGAGTATGGAGTCGGTTTGTGTTATATCTTATTTTTCGTATCAATTTATTATCATGTATGTTTATCGATAGATTGTTAGAAGTTGAAGTTTTTGTACTACCGAGTATGTTTAGCTAATCAAATCGTTACGGAAATGTCTCGCACATAGGAATATGTCTAGTACCGTCGAACGGAACACGGAGATGTCTCGTACATAGAAATATGTCTAGTACATAGTATCGAATAGTACATAGGTAAAAGCATCACTCCTCGTCGACCTGACGACGGTACCCGCGTCCTCCTACGCCGAGGGCCGGAAGGTGACAAACGCGTGGGAGCGTGGTGTTGCCGCATTCCGCGGCCTTGCAACGGCGCATCGTCATGCTCGTCGTCTGGCTGGGCTGTCTCCGGAGGTGGTGTCTGCTGAGTGGGCATCGGTGGCGAAGGCGCGTATGCCTGAGTGGTGTCTAAGTCGTACTAGGGAGAGTTGTACGTCTGATCTGCACCTGCACAAGATAATATGTTAGTGTGTGCTGTTGGTATAAATTTTATATCTACGAGAAATAAAAATTTCTAACCTCCGTGCATTAGTTACTGAGAGTACTGGCCCATAAGATTGGCCATCTGCGGCTGGTGTGATGCTCCAACGAACTGTGGTCCGCCCCCATAACCGTACGAATATGGCATCCCAGTGAACGGTGGTGCATGTGCCTGTCAGGATGAACTACCCGGCATAAAGAGTGGAGGCTGTGCAGGACCCGACATAAACAATGGCGACTGTGAAGTTGCCGGCATAAACATAGGCGGCTATGAAGGACCCGACACATACACTGGAATCTATGAAAGAGGTGGCTGGGATGGACCAGGGGCGAAAGCGTCTGGCTGGCGAGAGGTAGACGCAACTGTGTCGTCTATGGGGCGTGTGCTAGGACTCTGCTGAGGTGTAAAACGTGGTCGTGGGTCGTGCCGAGGAGTGGTGTCACGGAGTGGTGATACCTGTGCGGCACCTAACAGCCGTGCCGAGGAGTGCCGTGGGGGACGCGGGGGTGCATGGCGTGGAACAACGTCCCCAGCACCTGTGCAGGTAAGCACACCATAACCTCGTCGTAGCTTGCCCTCTAGACGCTTGAACCACGACTGGTGCTGGGAACCCACGACGGGGGAGTACGCAGCGACGTCCGCCTGTATATCTGCTATGATGTCGGCCTGTGAAATATAAATAAAATGTAAGATATGTTATTACTGTAGTATGTACATTGAGCACTAGAATAGTAAAACTTGACCACTTACCGCTGTGTTTCCCCGAGCCCAGATTCCCTGTGGTGGGTACATGCCTGTGATATCAGCCGCTGGAAGCTCGTCAGGGTCGGCAGTCGCAACCAAACGAGTGCGACTGGCGAGCGTGTACTGCCGGAGGTACTCCTCAAAATCAGCAAGCACAAAGGGTCCATCTGCGGTCCATAAATTAGCCGGATCTGTCGCACTCCCCCATTCTTGTATGTATGGCAGGATCGTCTGCATATAAGATGCGAGCGATCTCTCTCCCTGCCGCCCTTTCCTGCCACATGTACATATAGCGTAAGTATATAGTACAACACTACTACCGGCCACTGTAAATACAAGTTGTATTACTTACTTGTGCACGTGCTGAGGAAGTGTAGCTCTAGTCGGAGGTACCAGCCACTGGCGTAGTCCAAACTGCCTCATAACACGGTGTTGCGACATCTCCTCCACCAACACATCGAACACAATCCGACTTGTAGTCAACCAGTATGCACGATCTCTCGTGCACAAAGAAGAAAGCCCGCCGGGGTATCGTGCCTGAATCCGCGGCTGGTCGTACGGCTCCCATATAACCTGGTGGTGTGGCAGTTGATCGAACCACTCAGTGAACATCACATAGCAGTTTCTCACTTGATCACCCACGTAGCGTCTCTGCACAAATATATAAATTAATTCAGCAATAATGAACATAGAAATTTTATAGAACCGAACATAAAAATTAATAGAGTATCGACTGGGTACCTCTCTACGAGCCCACATACTGCCAAATGTGGGAAGATCAACTGCGTTGTGATCTATTGGTTTGTAGTCCCAGGGCCTCGTCACGTCCACGTCTGGTCTACCGACAGGGAACCTCTCCCAAGACCACAACTGTAGAAATAGAGGACAACCAAGTATTGAAGAGCTATCCGAGTTCTTCATGCAGACGGTGCACAGAGCTCTGTATGTAGACGCTAGGACAGCTGACCCCCAACTCCGCTGCACTATGTCTTCTTGGTTCTGTGCCGATGCAATTTCTAGTGCTATAGGTACCCAATGAGCAGTAATAGTGTCGTGATGAGTATCAGTGAACATCACCTTGCCAAATAGCCACAGTAGATATGCCTCGAGGCTCCGAGTAATCTGCTCTGGAGTTAGGTGCTGCGGCGGGATTTCGTAACCCTGAATCTGAAGAAGGCAAAAATATGAAGTTAATTATGGAGGACAAACCGATAAATGTAACTAAATATATAATTCACATTTTACCTGCCACTTGTTCAGCCAACTCTGCTGTACACCATGCTTGTGGTCAGGCAAAATCACATTTTGCGGATGCACGCCTGCGAACCGTGCCTGCATGAGCTCATGCCAATCGGGCGGAGTCTCTGAAGGTCCTAGCACTGCGCCAGCCAAAGGGAGTCCAAGCAAATATGACACATCTTGAAGAGTCGGTGCCATCTCCCCCAACGGAAAGTGGAAAGTGTGGGTCTCCGGCCTCCACCGGTCCACTAAGCAGCTGAGAAGTGACCTGTCAGGCTGAATCTTAGTGCTGGCATTCTGGTGCATCTGGCGTGGCTCGCTGTGTACCTCGTCCGGCTGAATCTGAACCCATCCTGAGGGGACGGTCTCAACTAGACGTGCAAGCGGTAAAAGACCAGCCCAAGTCAAACTGCAAAAAGTACAAACAGTTTGTTAATTAAACCGTCGAAACTGTAAACAATATAAAATATTATAAGTTCCTGCGTACCGATCAATCCAGTCAGGATGCAACTCCCAGTTACTCGCTGATGTCCGAGTACGCAGAAGATGTGGCTGCCCACCTGACTCCCATATCTTAGCGCGATGTTTCGAATCAACATCGGCACTAAGCAAAGCACGCCCCGCCATCTGCAAAGTTATAAAACATGAACATATTGCTCCAATAAACAACTTAAATCAATTGTACGTAATTATTACAAATACGAATTAAAACAGAGTCCTCGAACAAACAAAATCGTCCCATCGTACTTAATTATTACAAATACGAATTAAAACAGAGTCCTCGAACTAACAAAATCGACTAATTGTACTTAATTATTACAAATTCGATTTAAAACACAATACTAGCCACGATTTGCTCGCCCTCTTCCTCCTCGGGTGCCTCGACCACGTACCGGTGCGCCTCCTTGGGGGAATTTCGTACAATGTTTCTCTCTGTGGCCGAACAAATTACACAACAAACACTGACGAGTGGAACCACCTGCTTCAGACTCGTCCATATCATTCCGGATGCGCCGTGTCTGACGTCGTCCTCTACTAGTCCGCATGTTTGCTGGATGAGGAATGATTTCTCTATTAGCCTCTTCAACCTTGTTGAAGTTACCTGTCGAGGTGTAGTTCCCACAGAACATGGATAACCACTCTCGAGGGAGAAGTTCGTGAAGGGGACTGAACACGTTGGTCAACAACCGTCAACCGGCACAGCGACGTTGCTCACGGTGCCTGTGGAGGGACAGCACGACAGAGATGGACTCGGGCCCGTACCCAGGTTCACGGCCCTCAAGGTGAGGTAAAACCGCTACTCCTGCTTGTCTGTATTGCTCTGCAGGGGCTACAGTACAACGAGCTCGCCGCGAGCCCTCGCGAGGCGGTGCGGAGCACGGAGGGGGGAAGGTTCGGGCCTTCTTCTTCCTCGGGCTCGCTGGGCTAGACTAGGCTATAGTGGGGTGTACAAGGATGAATGGTCGATCGGTCGAATCGCGGATCCTTCGCTACAGTGGCGCTCCTCTTTCTTATATAGGGGCCCCGGGCCTCATCCCTGCGTCCTGCGCAGTAGAAGGGTTCCCCCATGGCGACGAAACGGAGGAGCAGGGTGCACCGCAGCTCGGCCGTCCATAGACTTGGTCTATGGTCGTAAAGCCTGCCTTCGTGGCAGGGCTGCTGCCGCCTTTGCAAAGCGGCCCGTTGGTACTGCAGAGATCGTGGGGGGTGTCCACGGTGACGTCGCCGTTGGAGCGTTGCGCCGGCCAACTGCTTTATCACCAAAGAGGAAAGCTTTGTTGGCGGCGCAGGGGACACAGAGCTTTGTTGACTCCTTTTATCACCGGAACGGCAACTGCGGCGCCGTCGTTATCGCGCGCAGACGCGCGCGTCACTCTGCGTCTGCTGCAGAGTCCATGTGCGCTCTGCAGCGGTTCCTTCGCAGCGAAGTATCCCCTCAGGGCCCTGGAGGCCTCGAGGGGAGGAGTTGTGCTGGCTCCTCTCCAGGGGAGAGGGCCTTGTAGTGGGGCAGCCTTGGGTGGAACCCCTTCAGGCCTTCGCTGCCCCCTCAAGTCCCCTCGAGGGGCTTTCCCCTCGAGGGTCTCCCCAAGCGTTCCGCTTGCTCCTTAGTCGTTTCGTAGATGCCGTCGCGTGTGAGGGCCGTGGAGAGTGGGCTCTGCATACCCTAGAATCCACTGGGCCGACAGTAGCCCCCGGGCCCACGATGGGCACGTCGAGGCCCTTTGGGTCTAGGCGAAGCGTCGTGGGTCCAAAACGGCCGGCCGGTCCGTGACACGCGTCGCTTGGAGACGAACTTGCGGCGACTCGGTTTCTCCGGTTGAAACGTGCGTAGTGGGGGGGGTCCCACCACGTTCGCCACGACCACGCCTTGGTAACTGCTCGGACGGGGCATAAAGCTGCGCGCCGGTCCGAACCGCAGTCATTACCCTGCCTTGCTCTTCCAGTCTCCCAGTTCTTGGCCTTCTAGCCTTCCGCTTCCGACGAACTTCTTTCTTCTCCGGCGAGCTCTTTCCTTCCCTTCGCTCCTCCGCGCTTCTGCCTTTCCCCGTCAATGGGAGGTGAAGGGAATATGCCCTAGAGGCACTTAATAAAGATAGTTTATTGGTTATATTCCAATTGTTCATTATATGTTTTATACCATGCTATAACTGTATTAAGCGGAAACATTAATACACGTGTGGTAGATAAACAACCAGGTCCCTAGTTGCCTCTGCTAAGACTAGTTTCATTGCGCGATTGATGATCGAGGTTTCCCGATCATGAGACATGGCGTCTGTCGGCAATGGAGTCATATCGTTAGGTGGAACGATGTGATGGACTTACCCATAATTTGTAGGACGTAGTCGTTACGCCTTTGACCGTGAGACCAACTCTTATTGTTATTCCTGGAAGATACTTTGATCGCACCAAACGTCATATCTTATATAGTGTGACAATAACGGTGATACTTTTGGGTATCAGAAAGGGGTAGTTGAGACGAGGGGTCAAGAGCGGGATTTGTCAGTCCGTATAGCCGGATAGATACTCTAGGGCCCACTCGGTGAGATTATGTCAAATGAGTTTGCAAACATGTGACTAGGTCACCAGCTGACATAATATCATAGACGAGTAGAAGATAGTGTTGTCGGTAATGAGATCATGCTAGGTATGGAGATATCTATGAACGATGCTCGGACACACTAAGTATCGCTATGACAAAAGGTTTAAGACTAGACGTCCAGGTTTGATAGATGAAAGTCATTCGTTATATCACAGGGGTTAATTCATGGGGTCCAGGCCTACGAGTTAATCATTGATCGGAGAGGAGTCTCGATCATGTCTGTTATTATATCGAACCGCTAGGGTAACACACTTAAGGGGTTTCGACAAGACAACCGGAAAGGAAAGAGATCACCGGGAACGTCCCGGGAATGGTCCGATGGAGATCGGGCAGCGACGAAATAGTTTTCGGAGCTAGAATAAATTATATATAATATGTTTGATATTAATTAGTGTAATTAATGTCTAAATATGATTTTATATATTTATTTTCGAATTTATTTAGGCTGATTTTCCTAAATGGGCCTTCTGGTGGAAAGAAGGCCCATGGGGGGGAAAAACCCTCAAGGGAATTCGGTGGGGGGGCTTGGCCGGCCTAGGTGGGCCAAATGGGGCCCACCTAGGGCCGGCGCATCAGCCTTGGCCGAACCAGGCATGTGGGATAGTCCCACATTGCCTGGCTGGCAAGGTTGGCTCCCCCCGGGAGCCTTTATATAGAGGGGCACCCCTGGCCTTTTAATTCATCCAATTAATTCCCTAATTCTCTCTCGATTTCGTGATTCCCTTTGTCGGAGTTGCGCCGAGTAGAGAAGGGGGATCTCGCTCCACTATAGCCCGCTGCCGCGCTGCTGGTGTTCCGGTCCAAGTCTTCCGCTGCTCGTCCTGGACTGGAGCTTCGGAGGCCGTCGTCTCCACCGTATGTGTGTAACACCCTGCAAGGTGCTGCGCTAGCGGTACTCGGAGGCCTACTTCCTCCACCCGACCTCGAGGTCATCTTCATCGTCTTCGTCGCGCCGAGTTCTTCGCGACCTAGAGGTCGGCTACGTCGTCTTCGTCGTCAACGCTTGTGCGGGAGCGTAATCCCCGCTTTTCGGTCTACAAGGGTATGTATTCCGATATCCGCCGTACTTCTATATCTGCATAGTGTAGATTCTGGCTAGTTTAAGGTTATCGCCGATAGGAATTTTTTTGTTTTCTGCCTGCTATCCCCTTCAGTGGTATCAGAGCCGATCTATCGTAGATATAGCTGTACGCTGTTGGAACCCGTGTTCTGCACGGGGGCACCGTTCCTGTTATTTGCTACCCTCTAGCGTGCACTTGTGATTCCAGCGGCATCGAGTTGATGAAGCGGCCCGGACCGACTTTACGCGTACGCTTACGCGAGACTGGTTCCACTACTGACATACGGCTTGTACCGTATCTGTGGCTGGCGGGTGTCTGTCTCTCTCTCTTTAGTTGGTCTTGCATTTTCAATGGAGGGCCCGAAAGGGATGCTTAAACATGCAATTATTGGATCGTTATTGTGGTCATAAGTTCGTAGGTAAGAAGCGGTTCTTTTTACGACAGCCCCAAGCCACGTAAAATATGCAAAAGATAAAGTAGAAGCGTCTAACTTTATTTTGCAGGGGCAATGTGATATGGTCAAGGTAGGTTTATTAAATTGTTTATGAACTGCGGGCGCCAAGAAGACCATGGCGCAATGGACTATATCACATCGCATTACATTTGATGTTTTGTGTGCATCTTATATTGTGTGATTATATATATTAGTATATATTAGTTACGCGGCGGTAGTTGTATATAAGATGATCCCTTCAAAAATACCACTAGTGTTCTTCCTCCAACGAGCACCACCAAGAAAGTTCTACGTTATGAGGCAGGCCGTGACGATCGGGTGTCAGACATATCGTCGTTCGCATACAGTGGGTGTAAGCCATGTTGCACAAGCGTTACGTGGAGGTTATTGTGGCGAGCCTAGCATATGCAGATATGGCCTCGGAACACGGAGGCCGAAAGGTCGAGCATGAGTCACAGAGTTGTTGTGATTGACAATTGTCTACCCTTGAAGTTGTGTTGCCGGCTCTGACGATGAGGGGTTGTGCAATGGATGGGGGTCGTGTAATCGCTTAAACGACTAGGAGGGATGTTCGTTTGAGTGGGAGTTCGGATAGTTATTTTCTAAAATACTAGAACTCAAAATATAATGAACAAAGTCTGTTTTGCAAACCTTTGTAGATATTAACCATTGTAATAGCATCTTTTAAAATTAGGCGCATTCCTGCGATTGAGAAACTTAAAAGGTTGGGTCCAAACTTCATAGTTTTATACTTTAGCTTGAGGATACTCCTTGTTTAAACCGTTTGCTCTTTGTGATACAATACCCGCTAGGAGATAAACCCGGAGATTCCGCTAACAAAAGATAATTTGGATTATCAGGTTTTGTGCGGATGATATCATCATAGTCCAGTGTATGCTATGATCTCTGCCATAGAGAACCAACGGTGGGTACGAGTTATTAGATCGCGAACATATGAGATGGTCGCTAAACTCGGGGTACCCCTAAAGTTGGGTTGATGAAGTTTATCAGTACGTTGACTGATTGTCTTCTCAACCAAGATGGAAGAGAATACACACATTGAAGGAGCACGTGGCAGTCATACTTGATAACATTGGTTATACTTGATGACATATGGTCATACTTGATGAACATTGAGACGCCTCGCTCAGCTCGATCACTGGATGACAGACGTCGTTGCCAAGTGCAAATGCTATGTCATAGACTATGTCATGCAAGGGGAATCGTTGACCTTCATGATTCTTGATTACGTTGGAAGTATCAAGAAGATGAAACAGATCGCCGGAAGTCATCAATGATGATGGTGTATATATGATATACATGTTATGAATGTTTTAGCTAAGCAAGTACTCGCAGTAGTGACTAAGTTTTGATACTAGTCATGTTTTATGAAAACCAGGTTTACTGCTTGAGTGGCTTGAAAGGATGAGGCGACATTGCGTGTTGATAATGGCAGACAAATTGTTGTGATGGCCATAGACACTCTCCCTCTAGATCTACCATTTGAATAAATTCTTTATGATCGCCTGTTAGTATGATCGTTATAAGTGTGTCTCCTCTAGCGAGACAATTGTTCATATATATTAGTGACAAATTCGTTGTCCTATATTTATGAAGTAATGATCATATGCCGATTTGAATTTAGATGGTAGAAGCTCCCACATTCATAATATTAATGCCAAAGGATACAAACTTAATAAAGACACCACATATGTGTGGCACTACCGTTTAATTCATGTCAATGTTATAGTCAATGAATTAGCTCCATACCGGATGGATCTACAAGTCTTTAGATTTGATCTTTTGACACTTGCAAAATAACTAAGACACCGTTTTCGGAAAACGGGCATATAACTTATTGATAGTCATGCATATAGATGTATGTGGTTCAATGAAGTAATTGACGGGTAGTGGAGACCTTTATTTCGTGAACTTCGCTGAACGTTTTGAGTATGACTTGTTGAGAATCATGCATATGGGTGTATGTGAATCAATGAAGTACTTTAACGTAAAGTGGAAGTGTTTATTTCGTAGACTTCATGAATATTTCGAGTAGATATATGGATATCCACTCAGGGAATGTTGGCCTGAAAATTTTGATTCGATCAAACAAGTTCAGAATGAAGTAGGAAATAAACTTAACAAGAAAATCAAATTCCTGCGATACAGATCGAGGAAATAAAGATTTGAGTTATAATGTTGGCACGTCATTGGAAGACTTGTGAGAAGAGTTCCACAAATTACGTCGCATGGAATACCATAGTGTTATGGTATGTTAGGACGTCGTAATCGCACCCTATCGGATAGTGTGTGGTAAGTAAATCTCTTACCGAATTATTGTGATCATTAGAGTCGTATGTAGAAACATAACACTCACGTTAGATAATAGGGAAACCATTTAAATCCATGGAGACAATACCATATTAGTGATGGCATGGCTTTTAGCCTAGATTGTCGTTTCAGCAATTTAGTGTTTTGATGTGATCAAACCTAAAATGGATTAATCTTTGTAGTGTACCGTACCTAAAGAGTTAGTTGGGTACATGTCTCACGACATAGGCAAAATCGTTGCCGGGATATACCTTGCGAAAGAAATAGTTTCTTGTCCAAGGGTATAAGTGGGAAAGAAAGTAGAGCAAGGAAAAGTTGATGAACTTTCTCTCCAGACATCAGAGTGGCGCAACCGAAAGTGTTTTCGGTGTCATGCTCCATAGCTTGAAAGAAGCTGATGATACAAGATCATGATGTTCTGAGCTCATACTAAGAACGTAGGCGTACGAGGTTGTGTTTCACACTGTGTGTTACGACAATCTTGTTATGAAGGTCATGTTAATGGAATATGACAGACCTACGAACTACGAAGAAGAGATGGTAGACCTAAGTCCGAGAAATGGCTATGAGTCATATATGATCCGAAATAAAATCCATGTACGATTACCAGGTATTGACTTGGGAGATCTTCTTGATGGCATCTAGGATGTTAACAGAATATGGAATTTTATGAGAGTGTAGACATTGATAAGGATCGATTTGTCGTGAAACAGTTCCGACAGATTCAAAAGTTGACCACAACGAGATTTTGTCTCAAGTGGCGAAGCCTAAATCTATTCTGGGTCGTTTAGCAATTACTATAATTTCGAATGAGAAATTGATAGAAGGATAAGGAAACCATGTTTCTTAATAGTGTCATTAAGAAAGAGTTGTAATCAGTACAATAATGGTTTGGTGATCCTGAGGATGCTAAACATGTATGCAAACTTCAGTTGTCCATTCATGGACTGAAGCAAGCATATCGGAACTGGAATCTTCACTTTGATGATGTGATCAAAGGATTTTGGAGTTGTCCAAAATAGTTGAAGAGACTTGCATTTGCAAAGAAGTGAGTGGGAGCAAAGTAGCTTTTCTTAATCTTATATGCGGAAGGCATATTTGAGTGGGAGCAAAGTAGCTTTCCTTGATCTTATATGCGGAAGGCATATTTGAGTGGGAGCTAGGTGTCATTCATGATTTTGTATGTGATGACATATTGAATGACACAGATCCTCTAGTAGAGTGTAAAGGATTATTTAAGTGATTAAATTTTCTATGAAAGAAGTTAGGAGTATTAGGCATCCAATCTATAATTGTATAGATCGTAAGGGGCTTAATAACATTAGGTCGGAATATTTCCTAAGTTAAGATTCTGAAGTGTTTCAGAATAGAACAAGCGAAGAAAATGGTTCTTACTTGTATGACTAGGTGAAATATTAAGTTTATCTTGGCATTTTCAGTGATAGCAAATGATGTTCGACATTCTCTATATATCAGACATAGATGCTATCAGATTGAAAGCTCGACTTAGTGTGACCCAAGTTCTTGGTTGAAGAACGGGTTCTAGAGTGATCCTTGTGTGGATCAATGAACAAACGTTAAGTATATTCTTCAGTGTCTATGAGAACTGAAGATATGTTTTCTAGTAAAGGGTAAGAGTGGAAAGACAACTTGCCGTAAAACGGTTACGATGATGCAAGTTGTGACACTGACTCATACGACTAGAAATCTCATATAGGAGATGTCCTTTATTTTGAAGAAAGACATGGTTAGTTTGCGAAGTCGCATATGAATGCACTGTTGCATAATCTACGTAGGTATAGAAATATATGGCAACTTCAGAAGTTGCAAGTGTGATTGGACTGAGCAGTTTTCCGAGCGTATGTGGTCCCCTTAATAGATCTCTTAGACTTTTAAGGCCCATGCTACGCGAATGTTCGAGTCTCACTCCATCCACTAGGATATATATTTCACCGTCATCGTAAGATACGGGATGATGTCAAACTAGGTGACATAGAAGTGTTGCAAAGCACATATAGGTCTCAATGTGTGAGATCTGTTGACTGTATTCCTCTTCCACGAGACAAGCATGCACCAAGATGCTATGGGTGTTGAGCTTTTACCAAGTTGTAAACTAGATTAAGTGTTACTCTAGTGCAAGTGGGAGACTGAAGGGAATATGCCCTAGAGGCACTTAATAAAGATAGTTTATTGGTTATATTCCAATTGTTCATTATATGTTTTATACCATGCTATAACTGTATTAAGCGGAAACATTAATACACGTGTGGTAGATAAACAACCAGGTCCCTAGTTGCCTCTGCTAAGACTAGTTTCATTGCGCGATTGATGATCGAGGTTTCCCGATCATGAGACATGGCGTCTGTCGGCAATGGAGTCATATCGTTAGGTGGAACGATGTGATGGACTTACCCATAATTTGTAGGACGTAGTCGTTACGCCTTTGACCGTGAGACCAACTCTTATTGTTATTCCTGGAAGATACTTTGATCGCACCAAACGTCATATCTTATATAGTGTGACAATAACGGTGATACTTTTGGGTATCAGAAAGGGGTAGTTGAGACGAGGGGTCAAGAGCGGGATTTGTCAGTCCGTATAGCCGGATAGATACTCTAGGGCCCACTCGGTGAGATTATGTCAAATGAGTTTGCAAACATGTGACTAGGTCACCAGCTGACATAATATCATAGACGAGTAGAAGATAGTGTTGTCGGTAACGAGATCATGCTAGGTATGGAGATATCTATGAACGATGCTCGGACACACTAAGTATCGCTATGACAAAAGGTTTAAGACTAGACGTCCAGGTTTGATAGATGAAAGTCATTCGTTATATCACAAGGGTTAATTCATGGGGTCCATGCCTACGAGTTAATCATTGATCGGAGAGGAGTCTCGATCATGTCTGTTATTATATCGAACCGCTAGGGTAACACACTTAAGGGGTTTCGACAAGACAACCGGAAAGGAAAGAGATCACCGGGAACGTCCCGGGAATGGTCCGATGGAGATCGGGTAGCGACGAAATAGTTTTCGGAGCTAGAATAAATTATATATAATATGTTTGATATTAATTAGTGTAATTAATGTCTAAATATGATTTTATATATTTATTTTCGAATTTATTTAGGCTGATTTTCCTAAATGGGCCTTCTGGTGGAAAGAAGGCCCATGGGGGGGAAAAACCCTCAAGGGAATTCGGTGGGGGGGCTTGGCCGGCCTAGGTGGGCCAAATGGGGCCCACCTAGGGCCGGCGCATCAGCCTTGGCCGAACCAGGCATGTGGGATAGTCCCACATTGCCTGGCTGGCAAGGTTGGCTCCCCCCGGGAGCCTTTATATAGAGGGGCACCCCTGGCCTTTTAATTCATCCAATTAATTCCCTAATTCTCTCTCGATTTCGTGATTCCCTTTGTCGGAGTTGCGCCGAGTAGAGAAGGGGGATCTCTCTCCACCATAGCCCGCTGCCGCGCTGCTGGTGTTCCGGTCCAAGTCTTCCGCTGCTCGTCCTGGACTGGAGCTTCGGAGGCCGTCGTCTCCACCGTATGTGTGTAACACCCTGCGAGGTGCTGCGCTAGCGGTACTCGGAGGCCTACTTCCTCCACCCGACCTCGAGGTCATCTTCATCGTCTTCGTCGCGCCGAGTTCTTCGCGACCTAGAGGTCGGCTACGTCGTCTTCGTCGTCAACGCTTGTGCGGGAGCGTAATCCCCGCTTTTCGGTCTACAAGGGTATGTATTCCGATATCCGCCGTACTTCTATATCTGCATAGTGTAGATTCTGGCTAGTTTAAGGTTATCGCCGATAGGAAATTTTTTGTTTTCTGCCTGCGATCCCCTTCAGGAGGATCCAAGGGCAAGACGGCGATGACCTCAGCCCGCCCAGACGCGAAGGAGGATGAGACGCTCGGCCCCGCTCTGGTCGGGGCGCGCGTCAATGCGGCTGCGCTGGACAAGATCCAGCACTTAGTCGCCGGGATGCACAATGAGCACGGCGCCAGCGCCATCCAGGCCGCGAGGTCCGGCCGCTTCCCGGCGGGTTTCTTCCCCATCTTCCTCCAGACTCTTCTTGCCGGGTTGGTGCCCCCGTACTCTCCTTTCTTGGAGGCGGTCCTGGAGTTCTACCAGATCCAGCTCCTGCACCTCCACCCCAACTCCATCCTCATCCTCTCCATCTTCGCCTTCCTGTGTGAGGCTTACTTGGGAGTGAAGCCCTCGGTGGCCCTCTTCCGGAGCTTCTACGCGCTCTGGAACACCGCGAAGACGGAGCGGACGGGCTGCGTGTCCTTTCGCATCGCGGACGGCATGGGGGATATCTACATCCCCATGGCCTGGAGCGGTGAGAGGCCTGTGACGGCGGTGTCGAAGAAGGTGGACGACTTCAGGCAGAAGTGGTTCCTCATCGGCGTCCCATCGCAGAGCTCTCTCCTCGACGTCCCCGACGCGCCGCCCGTGAAGAATACCCACTGGGGCAAGCGGGCCCTTGAGGGTCGTGAGATAGCCGACCTCGTGGGCCACTTGAGGGTGCTCCGCGAGAACGGCCTAACTGGCTAGATGGTGGCGGGGGAGTTTGTGAAGCGCCGCATCGCCTCCCTTCAGGCGCACAAGAAGCCAATGTGGGCGTACTCAGGGCTCACGGATCCGATGCGGCTCCACCCCTGCGACCATCGCCCCGACGTCGTCGCCACCATCATGGGTGGCCTCTTCGTCAACCCTGACGTGCCCGCGAGGGTTCCCGTGGTGATCAGGCCTCTGTTCGAGGTTCCGGACAAGCGCTAGGCCACCCTGGCGCAGATGCCCACGTTCACCCCGCTGGGCCTGGCGGGGGAAGAGGAAGAGGAGGGGCCCATGCCCGCGGATACCGCCGAGTCGCCGTGCGCATCTGACTCGGAGCTAGGCGACGCGGAGGCGGGGACGGGGCCCTCTGCAGGCACGGGAAGCTCGTCTGGAGCCGCGCCCCCTGCCGGGGAGGTCCACGACCTCTCCTCCAGCAACGACGAGGAACCCGAGGCCGGGCGCCAGGAGCCAAGGACTAAGGCGGCCCATGACAGGCCTGCCGGGGAGCCCCCGAGTGCTCCCCACAAAAGGAAAGCCGAGGCGGCCCCTGAGGAGTCAGGGGCCCGGACCGCGCCCTCATGGCGCTCGCCAGGCATGACGTGGGTTGACACCCGCGCCAAAAAGACTAGGTAAGAGCCTTTGACTTCCGCCTTTCCTTTTCGAATCTTGCTTGCCTCCACTTTTTGACTGATCTTCCCCCCTCACTGCCAGCGACCCAGCGCCTGCGAAGCGCCGCAGGCTCCGCAAGGCTGCGGAAGTGAAGAGGGCTGCTCCCGAGGCCGCGCCGGAGGCTGAAGCGGGCGAGGCCGCTGCAGAGGAGGCCTCAAGGCCTGAGGAGGAGGCCTCTGCAGGCCCTCAGGAGGACATGCCCCAGGCGGAGGCGCTTGAGCCGCCACAAGAGGAGGAGCGGGTGGAGGAGCAGGTGGAGAGAGTGCCCACTCCTCCCCGTGCAGCTACTACTCCAGCGCAGCCAGGGGCCGCGGTGGGCGCCACGCCGGCCCCAAGCCCGCCTAAGGCCAGCAGGGAGGATCCTCCCCCGCCCCCGCCAGATACTGCGGAGGAGGAGGAGACAGCGGCGACTGGGCACTCCGCCCCTGGCCCGGAAGCGAGCAAGGAAGTGCCGCCTGAGGGGGACAGCACCGGAGCTCAGGGCGCGGGCGCCGAGGCGGAGGACTTGCCACCGAGCCCCCAGGCCCACGCGGGGGCCTCCTTCTTCAAGCTGGACGCAGGTGCGGGGCCCTCCGTGCTCCGCAGATCCTTCCAGGACCTCGCCCTAGGCAGCTGGGACTGGAGCCAAGGGCGCCGAGACATCGCCTTCCGCTTGGTGCGGGAGTCTCTGGAAGGGCTGGAGGCCCATCTCGCTCAGGAGGACCAGGAGCTTGCTCGGCAGCGAGACGAGCTCGCAGAGGCTTGGGCCGCTTTCCACGCGGCTGTAGAGGCTCGCCGGCAGAGCGACCTGGCCCTGCAGGAGGAGCGCGAGGAGGCGATGCGCTTCGCGGAGGAAGTCCGCGAGGGCGCCATGCGCGACGCCGAGGAGCTTCTGCAGCCCTTGAAGGCCGAGCGCCGGGCCGCGGCTGCAGACTTGGCTGCAGCCAGGGCAGAGCGGGAGACCGTGGAACGTTCCCTGGCGGCGAAGCACAGCGAGCTCGTCGAGCTCGAGAAGAAAATCCTCGCTGACTCCGAGACCGTGCGGTCCGCCCTGGACGAGGTCCGCACAAGCTTGGAGGCCAGAGGGCGAGCTCTGGGCGAGCGTGAGGAAGATGTGTGTCGCCGCGACGAGCAGCTGGCGCTGAGGGAGAAGGAGCTGTCAGGGCAGCGCGCGGCCCTCGAGACCCGCGAGGACAGCGTAGCCGCGGCGCTCAGCAAGCTTGAGCGCGAAGTGGCCGCCCACAAGGGGAACGTGGAGCGTGCCAACACGCGGCTCGCAGAGCGGAAGGAGGAGGCCATGAAGAAACTCCAGGAGAAGGAGAAGGAGCTCCGCGCCGCCGTCTCCCAAGATTACAAGGACAAATTCTCCAAGCAGGAGGATCGCTTCAAGAAGAAGCTTGGCGAGAGCGGCACCCGGATCCACCAGCTCGAGAACATGAACGCTACCCTCGTCGCCAAGGTGAAGCGCGAAACGGATCGCCGCCGCGCCGCCGAGGCGGCCCGCAAGCGCACAGAGCAGGACCTCGCCTCCCTCATGGCCGATATGGAGGAGATGAACCAGCAGGTGGGCCCTGCTGTGGAGAAGGCGGTGGAGGCAGCCGAGAGCGCCAAGGCGGCACAGGTGATGTCGCAGCAGCGGGAGCGCATATTCTTGTCCTTGGCGGACCGGGGCCGCGAGCTCGCTGCGAAGTTGGGAGCAGAGGCACCATCCGTCCCGACTCAAGGCCACTCCGACGCCGCCACCTACCTCCTATACTTCGAGCAGCTCTTCACGGCGCTCGAGGGTCCCGCCGCGGAGCTTCGCGACGTCGTCGAGGAGGAGTGCCGCCAACTTCTGGCGGTGGCGGTGGACCGCGTCTTCTCCAACCTCGTGCACCTCCAGCCCGGCTTCGACCTCGCCAGGGTGACCGAGCCCCTTGAGGGGGAGGATGGGTGGAAAGCCTCCAACTCCGTCCGCGACCAAGTGGACGACTTCTGCAGCCGCTTTAAGCGAGCCGCAGCGGAGGATGAGGACGGCGACGAGGGGAGCGAGCCTGAAGAAGAAGAACGTGGCCAGGACGACGGCGAGGCCTCCGCCTGACTTCCTCCTGAGGTCCCCTCCTGCAATGTATCGCGCTTGTAGCGCTGTAGGGGCATTCGCCTTTTAGAGACCTTTGTTTCTCAGTCTGTAATATACTCCTTGTCTTCTTAACAAGTGCTACTAAGTCTGTGTGTGCTCCCCTCGAGGAGCCTTTGCTTCGATTCCATGTCTTTTTCGCTCTGCGTCGCAGGACCCTTCCCTTCGCGCTATGACTCCGCCGCTGCGGTATGCTCGAGCAATGACTCGGCAAGGACGGGGGGAGTTTAAGGCTTAGGGAGGTAAGAGCCCTCGAGTCGCGATGCTGAGGGCCCCCCTTTGACGCGCAAGCAGCCCATGGAGAGTGAAGGAAACGGCCACTCGAGGGACGTAGAGTGCTCGTGAGAGAAATGCAAGGATTCCCTTGAAGTGAGCAGGAAACTTAGCTTCGCGAGGCTTTTTGCCCTGCGCAGGTCTCCTCTGGCGATGTCTTTTGCTTCAGGGGCCGAGTTTTTCCTCCACAGGCCTGGAGAGACTTTCGCTCCCTGTGGATGTTAGAGAGGCGAACCGAAACGCTAGAGCATAGGAGTAAGGACTCATGCGCGCTTATAGGCTTCCTCATGGGTGTCTCGTGAGGAGAGAGAGTACCAAGGTCCTTTGGAGAGGTGGCGTGTATCCGGGAGCATGCCCTTTAGCCAGAGCTCAGGGTCCCTTGGATTTTGCAGTGCTGCTGGGGTGCTCTTGGGCACGGGCACCGTACTCAGCCCCCGCTCGTGAGATGCGCATGTAAAGGATATAAGCGCACATGCGAAATTAAATGACGAAAGTAAAACTTGCCATTGGAATATTACAAAGCGGCGCCTCAGCGCTAAGTTCACTTGGGAACAACACGGCGCCTAAGCGCAAAGTTCACTTGGAACGAAAATGGCGCCTGAGCGCAAAGTTCACTTGGAACGAAAATCGGTTCGTCACACTTGGGTTTGCCAAGCTAACGTTCCTTCCATGTCGAGGCATGGGGACCACCCATTAGTGGCACAGTTCACTGCGGCCTGCGGTGGCTCATGAGCAGGAGAGCTCGGAGGGCTGACCCTCGGGAGAAGCTTTGAGAAGCTTGGAGGCGAAGCCGTGAGCTTCCCTCTAGAGACAAAAAATGCCTGGTGTGACTATGATCACGGGTAGAACTTGCGCAGGTGCGCGATGTTCCACTGGTTCTTGACGGGAACGCCGTCTTCGGTCTCGAGGCGTACTGCGCCAGGCCTGGCGACGTGGGAGACCCTGTAGGGACCTTCCCACATCGGCGAGAGCTTGTGGAGGCCTTCCCTGGAGAGGATTCGCCTGAGGACGAGGTCGCCCGCCTCAAGGGTGCGTGATCGCACATGGCGGCTGTGGTAGCGTCGCAGATCTTGCTGGTACCTTGCCGCTCTGAGGGCGGCCTGGCGGCGCAGTCCCTCGAGGAACAGCAGGTCGTCGTTGTGGAGGCCCTCTTGGATGTTCTCATTGAAGGCAAGGACCCGTGGTGATCCATGCTTGATTTCTGCGGGGAGGACTGCTTCAGCTCCGTAGACCAGGGCGAACGGCGTTTCGCCTGTAGGCCTTGAGGAAGTTGTGCGCATGGACCAGAGCACCGAAGGGAGCTCGTCGATCCAGCCCTTGCCGTGGCCCTTGAGGATGTTGAACCTTCTGGTCTTGAGGCCATCTAGGACTTCTGTGTTCGCTCGCTCGGCTTGACCGTTGCTGCGTGGGTGAGCCACCGAGGCGAAGCAGATCTTGACGCCGAGTTTGTCGCAGTAGGCTCGGAAGATGCCGCTGGTGAATTGCGAGCCATTGTCGGTGATGATGCGGTTGGGCACGCCGAAGCGGCAGACCAAGCTCCTGATGAATTTCACCGCGGCCCCAGCTGGTATGGTGCGCACTGGCTCAACCTCGGCCCACTTGGTGAACTTGTCGATGGCCACGAAGAGGAAGCGATAGCCCACCTGCGACTTTGGGAAGGGGCCCAAGATGTCCAGCCCCCAGACCGCGAACGGCCAGGAGAGCGGGATGGTTTGGAGCCCCAGCGCTGGCTGATGAATCTGCTTGGCGTGGAATTGGTAGGCGTCGCAGGTTTGCACGATGGCGACCACATATTGAAGCACTTGGGGCCAGTAGAAACCGCTCCTGAAGACCTTGCCTGCGAGGGTGCGCGCACACGAGTGGTGGCCGCACTCCCCGCTGTGGATGTCCTTGATCTGCGTTCGGCCTTCCTCAGGAGGGACGCATTTGAGCGCGATGCCATTCGGGCGCTTGAGGTAGAGGCTTCCCTCAAGGATGCAGTAGGATTTCACCTGTCGAGCGATTCGCTCTGCGTCTTCATCTTCTTCAGGGAGGATCCCCTTCGCCAAGTAGTCCTTGAGCTCATCAATCCAGCCCGTGGCTTGGTGGGCTGCCGTCAGCAACAGGCGCTCCCCTGTGCTGGGAGCGCAATCGGGTGCGCCAGACTCAGGAGGTGGTGGGAGTGCTTCATCTGCGGCCCCAGCTGGTATGGTGCGCACTGGCTCAACCTCGGCCCACTTGGTGAACTTGTCGATGGCCACGAAGAGGAAGCGATAGCCCACCTGCGACTTTGGGAAGGGGCCCAAGATGTCCAGCCCCCAGACCGCGAACGGCCAGGAGAGCGGGATGGTTTGGAGCCCCAGCGCTGGCTGATGAATCTGCTTGGTGTGGAATTGGCAGGCGTCGCAGGTTTGCACGATGGCGACCACATCTTGAAGCACTTGGGGCCAGTAGAAACCGCTCCTGAAGACCTTGCCTGCGAGGGTGCGCGCACACGAGTGGTGGCCGCACTCCCCGCTGTGGATGTCCTTGATCAGCGTTCGGCCTTCCTCAGGAGGGACGCATTTGAGCGCGATGCCATTCGGGCGCTTGCGGTAGAGGCTTCCCTCAAGGATGCAGTAGGATTTCGCCTGTCGAGCGATTCGCTCTGCATCTGCATCTTCTTCAGGGAGGATCCCCTTCGCCAAGTAGTCCTTGAGCTCATCAATCCAGCCCGTGGCTTGGTGGGCTGCCGTCATCAACAGGCGCTCCCCTGTGCTGGGACCGCAATCGGGTGCGCCAGACTCAGGAGGTGGTGGGAGTGCTTCATCTGTGCTTGCGGCTGTGGCCTCTCGAGGCTGCTTGATGGATGCCTTGGCGAGCCTTTCTTCAAAGACGCCGGCCTGCTGGGGTTGCCTTCGCGAGGCTCGCTTGGCGATGTCGTCGGCCTCTTGGTTTTCCTTCCTTGGGATGTGCATGAGCTCCATGCCCCTGAAGTGCTTCTCGAGCTTGCGGACCTCTTCAAGGTATGCGGCCATGTGGTCGTCCTTGGGCGTGTAGCTCTTGTTGGAGAAGTTGACGAGCAGCTGGGAGTCGCCCTTGACGAGCAGGTGCTTGATGCCTAGAGCGATGGCGGCCCTTAAGCCGGCGAGGAGGCCTTCGTATTCGGCGATGTTGTTGGAGATCTTGTCAATCGTGAAGCACAACTGGACAGCGTAGTATAGCTTGTCACCTTTGGGCGAGGTTAGGACGACGCCTGCTCCGCCATTGCGGCAAGCGAAGGCTCCGTCGAAGTGCATGGTCCAGTGGCTGGGCGCTGTGTCTCCAGAGGGCTCGGCCTCTTCCTCGCGAGGCTCCTCAGGGCTTGGGTCCTTCCATTCAGCGACGAAGTCAGCTAGTGCTCTTCCTTTTATGACCCTTGTGGTGTCGAAGCGCAAGTTGAATGGCTGCAGCTCTATGTTCCATCCTACGACACGATCTGTGGCGTTGGGGTTGCGCAGGATCTGCTCCAGGGGGAAGGAAGTGACCACCGTGATGGGGTGGCCCTGGAAGTAGTGTCGCAACTTCCTGGAGGCGATGAGGAGCGCGACGAGGAGCTTCTGCTGCATTGGATACCTCTCCCGAGCGTCCCGCAACACTGTGCTGACGAAGTAGACGGGGTGCTCGACAAGGGTTGTCAGTGGTGGCGCAGCGTCAGCACCCTGTGGAGGCTCTTCAGGGCCCTTGTCGAGATCTGCCTGTGGAGGCGTCTCGACAAGGGTGCTGGGAGCAGACTCGACTTGAGGCGCTGGGCCTAGCAGTGGGTCTGTGGAGGCTGCTCCTTCGACGAGATCCTTGTCGGGGGGTTTTGGGCTTGGAGTGGCAGTGCTCTTCTTGGGGAGGACAGGCTCTTCCCTCTCGACCACCAAGACAGCGCTTGCGGTCTGAGGAGTGGCTGAAAGGTACAGCTTCAGGTGCTCGCCTGTCCTGGGGGCCACCAAGACTGGTGGGCTGGCCAGATACTTCTTTAAGTCCTCGAAGGCCTTGTCCGCCTCAGGGGTCCACTTGAACGTGCCGGATCTCTTCATGATCTTGAAAAATGGCAGGGCCCTCTCGCCGAACTTGGAGATGAATCGGCCAAGGCTGGCCATGCAGCCCGCTAAGCGCTGCATGTCCTTGAGTCGGCGAGGAGGCTGCATTCCTTCTATGGCCTTGATCTTGTCTGGGTTTGCCTCTATGCCGCGGTGGGACACCAGGAATCCAAGGAGCTTGCCTGAAGGGACCCCGAAGACGCATTTGGCGGGGTTCAGCTTGATGTTCACCTTGCGCAGGCTGGCGAAGGTTTCCTCGAGATCCTTCAAGAGGGTGTCCCCCTCTCGAGACTTTACCACGATATCATCGACGTAGGCCTCTGCGTTTCTGCCCATCTGTGCCCCCAAGGCTATCCTCATGAGCCTCTGGAAAGTGGCGCCAGCATTCTTCAGGCCGAAGGGCATGCATGTGTAACAATACACACCACAAGGGGTGAGGAATGCTGTCTTCTCCTCGTCCTCTTTAGCCATCTTGATCTGGTGGTAACCAGAGAAGGCGTCCAGAAAACAGAGGAGGTCGCAGCCAGCGGTGGAGTCCACGATCCGGTCTATCCTCGGCATGGGGTATGGGTCCTTGGGGCAGGCCTTGTTGACGTCGGTATAGTCGATGCAGAGTCGGCCTCCTCCAGCGGGTTTAGGGACAACCACGCCGTTGGAGAGCCAAGTGGGGTGCGCGACTTCGCGGACGACATTTGCCGCCTTGAGCTTCTCTACTTCCTTGACGATGAATGCTTGCTTCTCGGGGGCTTGCTTGCGTGCTTTTTGCTTGACGGGGCGTGCGTCTGGACACACGGCTAAGTGGTGCTCGATCACCTCCCTTGGCACACCAGACATATCTGACGGAGTCCACGCGAACATGTCAGAGTTTGCCCGAAGGAAGGCGACGAGCGCGCTTTCCTATTTGGGAGGCAGGGCAGCGCCTATGGTGACGCTAGCCCCCGAGCCTTCAGCCCCCGAGCTGGTGGTGTCCAGCGACACCTTCTTCGTGGCAGCTTGCTCCTGAGAGAACACTTGCTTCTTCTTCTTGGGCCTCTCGAGAGGCTCCATGTCCTCGTCAGCCGGGAATGCCATGGCAGCTGCCTTGTAGGCGCTCTCGACAGCGCGCGTGGCGTCCAGGATATGACCATGGATGGCGATGGTGCCAGCGCTGCCGGGGATCTTGACCATGTTGTAGGCGTGGTGCGTGACGGCCATGAACTTCGCGAGGGCGGGGTAGCCGAGGATGGCGTTGTACGGCAGGCCGATGTGGGCGACATCGAAGTCGATCAGCTCTGTGCGATAGTTCTTCTGCGTGCCGAAGGTGACGGCTAGCCGTACCTGGCCCAGGGGTTCGATGGAACCGCTGGTAACCCCTGTGAACGGCCTGGAGCGCATAAGCCACTCGTAGGGCACTTGAAGCGTCTCGAAGGTCTCGACTGAGCTGACGTTCAGGCCAGCTCCCCCATCAATGAGCGTCTTGGAGACAGTGATGTTGTTGATGGTGGGGGAGCAGACCAGGGAGAGGGTTCAACAGTCTTGGTCGACTTGGGGTGGTCCTTGGCGTCGAAGGCGATGGTGTACTGGGACCACTTGAGGGGCCTGGAGGTCTCGGTGCTCGGGAGCGCGGCGTTGAGCTCGCGGGCGAACTGCTTGAACTGGTTGTTCGACTTGGGCGCCTGAGCCCCGCCGAGGATGCAGGCCATGGCTCCCCTTGAGGCCTGGTAGCCTCCGTCTTCCTCATCAGGGAGGTTGTTGTTCCTCTCGGCGGCGTTGGCCTGAGTGCCTTGCGGCCTCTGGTAGCCGCCACCGCGTCCGCCTCTGCTGTCGCAGCGGTAGCCGCGGCCTCTGCCGCGGTTCCCGCTACCTTCTTTGCGCTCGCGCTCCCTGCTCAACCTCTTGAGGTCGTAGCAGTTGTCGGTTCTGTGGCCGCGCCTGTTGTGATAGACGCAGAACGGGCGGTTGTCCACCTCCTTGTCGCCAGGTTCAGGGGAGCTCCTGCGGGCGCTCTTGGCGGCTGGCTCTGCTGCCAGGACCGCAGTGGTTTTGCGCTTGGTCTCCTCGCGCTTCTTGTGGCTCTTGGAGCCTTCAGCCTGGTCGTCCCCACGCTGGCTCATCTTGACGAAGAGGAGTCCCTCTTCGGCCTTGGCGCACTTGTCAGCGAGGTCGAATAGCTTCACCACAGAGGTGAGCTTGTCGTGGATGCCCAGCTTCTCGAGCATCCTGCGGTTCCTGACGCCCTCCCTGAAGGCGGCGATGACCTGCGTGTCCGGGATGTTCGGAATCTTGTTGCGCACTTGGCTGAAGCGCTGGATGTATTTGCGAAGAGTCTCATCCTTCTTCTGCACCACAGCGCGCAGGTCGTTGTGGGTGAGCGCGCGCTCGTACGTGCCCTTGAAGTTGGCGACGAACTGCTTGCAGAGCTCCTCCCAGGAGTCGATGGTGTCCTCAGGCAGGTTGAGGAGCCACGACAGCGCGGAATCCCTGAGCGCGTGGGAGAACCAGTTGGCCATGACCTTGTCGTCTCCTCCTGCATCCTGGATGGAGGTGGTGTAGAGCTGCAGGTGAAGGGGTTCCGGTGCAGAAAACAATAATTTTTCTAGCGTATGAACACCCTAACTAGCCAGGATCTATCTATCTAGTACATGTGATAACGGTGGCGGAACGGGTTACATTACCTCCATGTAGACCGATAGCGGGGATTACGCTCCCGCACAAGCGTTGACGATGAAGTCGTACGTAGCCGACCTCGAGGTCGCGAAGAACTTGCCGCGATGATGTAGACGATGACGCCGGGGTGTCGACGAAGACCTGCGTCGACGGGCGTCGGGCGGAAGATGGCGAGGCGCCGGCGGCCGGGGTGGGTTGGCGCCGGCGGCAGGGCAGCGACAGGGCTGCTGGGTGGGCGAGACGACGTCGCCCAGGCTCCTCAAATGTGGCGCCTCCGAGCACTCGCAAACATACGGAGCTTAACAACAACCCCGGGTCATTCAGATCCAGCTGAAATCGTAGGAGTAGAACTTTTCTGGAATCCCGCAGGGCAACGGCGCCCGACGGTATAGCTTTGGTGGAGAGAGGAGGCAAAACGGGCGGAGAAACAGCTCGGCCAGCCTGCTATACAATTAATTGTATTTTTCTGTAATTAATCCAATTAATATGCCTTGCTATATAAAGGGGGGAGGGGGTGTGCAAACACCTTGCCTCCCCCATGTGGGACTAAAGGAAAAGGAGGGGAAGGGGGGTTCGGCCGGCTCTCCTAGTCCGAATTGGACTAGGGGCCCAAGCCCCCTTTCCTTGCTTGGTGCGGCTCACCTTAGTGGGCCACAATTGGCCCACTTAGGTGGGCTGCCCCCCTTTTTCCTTTATTAATTAATGATTAAATTAATATAAAATACTATTAATTCATAATTAATATATTTACATATAATTTAATCTCCCGTGACTCCGAAACATTTTCCGGACCACCCGAACATCTTTCGGACATTCCTGGAACCATTCCAGACCTTCCCGGAACTCCTTCCGGACCACCGGAACTCTTTCCGGATCATTTCTCTCTCTCCAATAAAATCCTATAATATTCCAGAACCTTCTCCAGGTGTCGTTAAGACCTTAAGTTTGTTACGCTACGGTTCGAGAACACTCCAGACATGGTCGAGACACTCCGCTCACCAATGACCGCCAGGGATACCTGGACGCATATGACGGCCCCTGTGCATTCTACGAATATCGTCGTTGAACCATAAACATGATATTCATTCCCTTTGTTTCTACGATACTACCTTGTCCGAGATATGATCGTAGACATCCGATGTCCTTGTTGTACCTCGTTACCGACAAAGGTTATTAACTCGTCTGTGATATTACATCTCCATGACCTAGTCATAAGCTGCGCAGCTATATAGATGCAATCTCACCGAGTGGGCCCAGAGTATCTTTCCATTACAAGAATGAACAAATCCCGCTCTTGATCCTTACGTCTCAACATACTCTTTCGGGATACCCAAGATGGACACCGTTATTGTCATGCTATATAAGACACAACGTTTGATGCTCTCAAAGTACCCCTACGAAGTAGCAATAAGTACGGTCTCACGGTCTAAGGAATAAGCTATCATATTACTCATCTATTGCAAATGACAAACATCGTAATACGATCTTATTGCAATACTTTGCGTATGTCCATCACCTTATTCTACTAATAAGATGACCCCATTGTCAACCGACGTCATTGTCCTTGATCGGGAATCTCGATCAACTGTTGCCCAATGGACTAGTTTATATAGAGGCTCACTAGGGACTCTGGTTGTCTATGTATCACACGTGTATTAATAATTCCGATTAATACAGTTATAGCATAATACAAAAACCTATTATAAACTTATGAGATAATGCAATAAATACTACTTATTTATTTGCCTCTAGGGCATATCTCCTTCAGTCTCCCACTTGCACTAGAGTACAAATAAACTAGCTGCATTTTACTTCATCAAAAACCCCTCATCAAATAAGCGTTATATGATGATGCTTGCTTGTGGAAGAGTGTTACTCTGACAATCTGTACAATACATAATTGTGCGTTCTTTTGCGATCCATTGATATCAACTTGTTTGATACCAACATGTTATCCAATAACATATATACAAATACCGTAACTAAGTGAGACTTCTGTTTCCCAGCGCTTACTCTGATTCTGTTAACCAGATAATTGCCTTCAAAATACACTCAGTCATAGAGAGCTCCTTGTAACAATTACAACCTCGCGATATCTATATATACTTTCACACCTATGTAGAAAACTCGACATTCCAATGTCAATCTAATAACTAATACACCTCTACTTCCAGTAAATTCTAAATTTACTTTTACTACTGTTCTTCTTCTAAGAACATCGGTCATATTTCATCGAGCAGGTAATATGGTTTCTGTATGACGTCTAATATCACATAATAGACCAACATGTCATACAACCACCATTACCGTGTGTCATTACTCCTAATGATTAATTGGATTTCCAAGGACCATCCTTTGGTTTTAATCTATTCTGACTCCTCAGATATAATCCAAAACAACTCGACTAACTATTTAAAATTCCCGTTCTATTCCAAATAGACACTAACTTTCAAATAGTTTCACAACTTCATTAATTCTACTGGTACAATTCACAATGTGTTATTTACACAAGATGAATTCGGCTCCCACTCAAATTATGTCTCCACACATTTGAGAACACGAGCTCCCACTCAAAACATGTTTTCTACATATTTGAGGTTCTAAGCTCCCACTCAAAAATATGTCCTTTACATATTCTACCCGAGTGAACTAACTTTGACTCCCACTTAAATTCATAATTTATTTCGACATTTTGGTCAAACCAAAATCATTGATCTCTTATCAATTCGAATTCAATACAAACTACAGTATTCCATTAATACAAATCCCACAGATTTCAAGCATGTCTACATCAATGTAGTCAACAAATTTGATCTTGTCCAAGACACATTTCTTGACAAAATATGCTTTCACGTCTTTCTTATAGTTACATTTCTCATATAACACTTTATATGATGATCAAGAAATCTTATTTCTCCAAAAGGAATTATAGCAACATTTACTGTTTTAATCCTTTCTAAATGTAACTTGGATTTTCAGGCTCAAAAGCCTTTGTTCGTATTCTGATATTTTCTCAACTTTCTTTGTATTCATAAGGTGCACCTTGATCTGTCAACAAGATCTGAAACACTTAATATTATGCTGTGACCTGACAACAATATTAAATATAACAGCACTTTATTTAGAAGCTTCTTTCATGAAAATATTATGATCTTCACGAAGAGGATTGCAAGCAGAAAACAATTTTCTAGTCTCCTTCACTCTTAATCATCAACTTTTCATTTGTAGACATATATCTTTTGGAACACTTTCCAATATTCTACTTTTATGAATATAGGTCTGACACCTTATTTCAAGCTTCTAATTTTATTCCATTAACCATAATTCGAAAAATCATATTTTCCTCGGAATTACATAGACAACAATACAAGTTTTGTTTCTATTGGGTTTTGGAATACACTCTCATCCAATGTGAGTGATCTACAAAGAACTATTCGTGTATATTCTGAATTATCGTATAATCATCTATATAACGACACTATTGTCGATCACACGAATTACTGTTGAAAAACATCTATTTTCTAAAGTGGTCATCGACTATAATGTTTCGAACATATTAAGAGATTCTAAGACAGATTCTGAAAGACCACACTTTACCTAAAATAGAGTATGATTATAATACTTCACATATCACCATATATGATATTATAATATTGTGAAATGAATTTCCACAAGTCTTTTGTGTTGAAACCATAATTCAAAAATATTGCCCTTTTGATCGAATCTTGCGAATACGATATTCACAAATCTTTCTTCTGAAAAACCCCATTTGATCTTTTATCAAATTAATTTCAGACTCATGATTTATTATGCAAATACACTTATTTACCAATAATCATAGAAGAATTCGGATCAAGGAAAAATTCACCATATAATTAATTTAATAATCATTCGAAATGACTCTTAATTAATTTCCTTTCGTATTGACACTTCAATACTAATTTTAAACTTAATCAATTCGGCACATGTAATACTTAAATAGATCAAAGTATCTATTACTTCTTACATTGCCTTTATGATCAAATTCGATGGTGTTTGTTCTAGTAACAAAATCTTTTATTCCTTGGACACATAATTTTATCATTCCTACTATTATGAATGTTATCATACAAGTAATGTAATTGAGATGTGAAAACTTTATTCATAATATAAAACAACTGGCTTGTTTCATAACATAAAACAACTGAACTTGTCTTATTACATATATGAATAACTTTGTCTTGTAACAATCAAGACATTAAACACACTTTCTCACTATTACAAAAGGTCTTATCAAAAACTATTAATGATAACTATGATAACTTGAGGACGTGAACACCAATAGCCATCAACTTCCTTGATCACCATCTTCAGTGCCAGGTCACATCATACTTCGCCGCATATATGTGATAATCAGGGCCTGTTTCACAAACAGAACAAGTATCAAATACTTTATCATATATCAAGGGGCGAATTCATTCATAATTCTGTATATATCAAATATATACCTGTAGCATCGAAGATTTCTCCTTCGATGGAATCAACTTTCAGGGATTTGAACTCGGACACGAACTTGTAGAAGTTCATATTGTCGGCCTTCAAAACGTACTCGCGTACATGCTTCTCATAGCTTGGAGGCAGAGATATTAGGACAGTCTGAATGGCACATGAATCCGCCATCCAGTAATCGAAAACATTTGTCAGCTTGAAGTAGATGTCATACAATCTCTTCAAATGAGTCTTCAGACAGGTGTGCTCCTCCATATGAATGGTCCGGAACTCTCTAAGCTGCCTGAATTGCTCACGCCTCAATTCATCTTTGAAGTGCGTCTTTATCGCATCAATCATGACATATGGCTCCTTGTGTTGAAACAACTCTTTCAACTCAGGTGCTAGGCATACGGTCATGGTGATCTCCACTTCTATGAATATGTCTCGACGCCTACGGAATTCATCTTCCTCCTCCTCGCTAGCAGAATCATCTAGTCTTTCTCCTAATGCTTCATCGAGGACATACAGGATGTTGTTGTGTTTGAGAATGTTTCTAAAACCAATGTACCATCTGATGAAGTTGGACCCGTCGGCTTCTAAGGTAGAATCCGGGCTCTTGAGGAAGTAACCGAAGTATAGTTCCGTAGTCTACAGATGTGATCGCAAAAGAGGTAAGGTAAAGTTTATAATATATGTGAGTTTTAGTTTATAATCATATTATCAAACACACTCCACTAAAATTATTATCCCTAAAATAATAATAGCGATTACACGACCCCCATCCACTATACCACCCCCGATCGTCACGGCCGGCGGCACAGCTTCAAAGGTGGACATAAAATGTCGATCACAACAACTCTGTGACTCATGCTCGATCTTTCGATCTTCCCATGTTCCGAGGCCATATCTGCATATGCTAGGCTCGCCAATCAAACCTCGAAGACCCTGCGCGTGCAACATGGCTTACACCCACTGTATGCGAACGACGATATGTCTGGCACCCGATCGTCACGGCCTGCCTCATAACGTAGAACTTTCTTGGTGGTGCGCAACGAGGGAGAACACACTTTTGGTATTTGTTAGGGATCATCCTATTTATGATGCTACCGTTGTATATCTAACATATAAGCAATCAATAGGATGCACACACAACATCACAATATCAACATAAAGTAATGAAGTGCGATGTGACATGGTCGATGCGCCTGGACTTTCATGGCGCCATGTGCCTGGCCCTGGGCGCCCTGGCATGGCTCCGAGTCTACGGTGCCCTCCATTGCCTCCGACAGTACGAGTAATATCAAACTTACCGTAACCATGTCACATAAAATAACGCCTCTGCAAAACAAAGTTAGACGCCTCTACCTTTATTTAGTTTTGCAAGTTTTACATTGTAACAGCCCCAAAGTTGAGAACCTAAAAACCCGAATAAAATTTCCACTTTTTGTGTTCCATTGCATCATGGCATCCTTTGTGCTTAGTGTTAAATTGAAAACAAATGATGACCAAATGAAAACAAGGGCACCACTTAAATTCAATCCTTGCAATTCAAATTTGCTTGACTTGACAAATACAAATACAAATTACAAATCCATATTTGTCAAGGAAATTCCAAGGGTTCCCAAATAATATTTTGGACTTGCTAAATAATTCCAAAGGAGTATAAATTTGAATTAACCAAAAATTGCCTAAACAACTCCCTATTTTAATTCCCAAGCAAATGGACTCCAAATGACCTCATTTTTCTTGGAGTGCTGGCTACAGGTGCAGGGGTATGTACAAAAATTGGCATCATTTTTAGAAGTGGAGAAGTGCCTCAAATAATTCAAACACAGCACTGGTTTTTAAAAACAGAACAAAAAAGGGCTTGATCGTAAATAAGAAATAGCAGCCGAGGGGTTTTTTGCAAAATTGCCGTCTTCTTCCTGTAGCGACCGCGGGCGACGACCAGCTCGTGCTCGAGCCGCGCCAGCTCGCCATGGCCGCCCCCCCCCCCCTGCCCGCTGCTACCCCTGCGAGGAGGATAAGGACCCCCGAGCCCGTACTCTCTCCCTCCCCCTCGAAATATCTCACCTCTTCCCCCCGTTTTCCCCGAGCCGCCATGGCCGTGTCCTAGCCGAGGTCGCCGCCGCGAATCGCCGTCGCTAGAGAGCTCGCAGAGCGGATCGAAGCGCACCACCAGCTCCGCCGCATCGCCTTCAACCTCCATGCCGAAGGAATCGAGCTGGGAAGCTCGGAATCGGCGCCGCCGTCCACGTTCTTCCTCGCCTCCGACCGAGCTCCGCCGCGCCATTTTCGTCGTCTCCGGCCGCCTCCGTCCACTCCGCGAACACGCACGCGTCGAGGGTGAGCTCGTGGTCCTCCTAGACATCCCGTCCCTCCTCCTCGCCTCGTAGTTTCGCCGCCCCGTCGTCGACCATAGCTCGCCGCCGCCGTAGCTTGTCGCCGGAGCTTTTACCGGCGACCATTAGGTCCATAGCGCCGCCATGGAGTGCGCTGACGTCGCGCGCGTCGACTGCTTTCGGCGGCGCGTCCGCGCGAGTCCCCTGCCGCCGGAACCGAGCTCGCCCGCGTCGCGGCAGCGCCGCGCGCGCGTGCCGGTCGTGGCACCCGCGTGGTCTGCCCAGACCGTGGGGCTCGCCCGCTCGCGTGGCGTCCAGCGTGGCGTGGGGCCCAGCCGTCAGTGGCTGCAGCTAGCCTTGCCCTCGGTGACAAAAGATTCGGGCTATTTTGTTTTTTCTGAAAATTTAAACACTTAGACAGACCTAGTTTCAAACTTGTAAAAGTCATATCAAATCGAATATTGCTCCAAATATTGCAAATGAGGTATCAAAATGTTCATAAAAATAAACTCTATAGTTTAGAATCCCATTCCTGACCAATGGAATATATTAAATTGTGGTTGACTTCAAAATACAAAAGGGACAGATTTAAACGCCAAATACTAAAATTCATAGCATATTCATACTTGGTCCAAAAATTATGAACTTGGTATCAAAATGCTCAGAGGATTAATACCTAGCCTGCGGTGTCAAAATCGTGACCAGGTAATCAGTTTGATGGCTGTTTATTAACAAGTATTAAAATGGCAGAATTGGAACCCCACTCCGGAAATTATTAGTTCGATATTTACTTATCCAAAAATTAATGTAAATACACCAAAAATGTTCACAGAAAGAATACCCAGCAAATAGCATCGTTCTCATGCATATTTGAACCAGGATATGGTACTGCATACAAATGGAATCTGGTAAGATCATTAAGTTAAATATGGGGATATGGTGTAGCTTGTTGAATAATTATTCTGGGCACCCCATTTAAATTGCTAGATTTGTTATAGTAAATTCAGTGCATTAAAATGTCATTCCATCATGTGCCTGTGCATTGCACTTGTTCTACTTGTGTGGTGTTTGATTGTTGCTTTCCGGTGTTCTTATACATCGATAGATCAAGGAATCGGGGTCTCTCCACAATACCCCGACGAACCGTATTACCAGCCTGTTGAGCAAGGCAAGCGTAATCCCCCCCTCTGAGCATATCTTATCCTATTTTTCGCAAATATTTTCTCCACTATAATATTGCATGCGGTTCCAAATGTCAATTTTATCTGGATTAGAGTATCCTATAGTTGCATTAAGTTCCCTATGCCATTTACCTGTTTCCCTCCTATTATCCATAGGAATGTATTGTTGGCCGAGATATTTAACTGTGCTATGTTGATGCTTAGCCATGCTTAGCTACCTGCCTAGTTGTACTATGGAAGGTGCATGTTGGAAACAGGTGATGAAATGAGAATGATGGTGGAGAATTGTGGCGATGCATAATAAAATGCTTAAAGGTGGGGATGAGAGGCCACATGGGATGTGGTGGGTTGACCTGTTCTCGCCGCCTAGATGCGAGTTCTCGCCTACGAGCCAAGTTGAGCGTGCAACCATGCGTGGGGTATATGGGGCCCTCGTCGACCGACTAACTTGTGAGGGGCTAGCCAAGGGTCCTCTAGTTTGAGCTTTCCATTTGCGCGTGCGTGGAGATGGTGGCAAGGGCTGGGATGAGGATGGTGGTGTTTAGGATGTGGCCGCGGGGCAGGGTGTTGGAGGCACTGAACTTGTCCTTCGGCCACCGATGATCCTTGGGTTAGCCTAATGCAAGGTAAAGGTTGTAACCGTTCCCACTCAGCCGGCTTTCCCCGGAAGAGAGCTACGTGTAGGCAATGAGCCGGACGGTACGCATGGATAAGAAGCTGGGAGGTCCCTCGGGAACCTGGCAACTTTCACATTGTACACCCCTGCAGGGATAAATCTTTTCGAAAAGCCGTGTCCGCGGTTAAGGACGACTTGGTGACGGATTCAGAGACCATAGAATAACTTTAACGGAATGATTAAAAACTGGGTACTAGAGGTACCGCTCACTATTGTAAGGTTGACTTCCCCGAGGGTGATTCGGGGAGGTGCCTTTGAGGAACAGGTACAGTGGTTGACGATTGGTCGCTGATGAGAAAGTGATCAAAAGAAAAAGAGTTACTTCTTACCCCTCTTTTAAAATATTCTGATAGTCGATGCCTTGGAGTGGTGTTTTAAATAAACAAAATCAGCCTTATGCAAAACAGCCATAAAACCTTGAAAGCCAATCATCGAGCATATATTAGCTCCTAATCTTGCAGAGTTCGTCGAACTCAACCTTGTTTAATTTGTTTCAGAGGAGGACTTCACCGACCTCGAAGGTGGGTTCTTTGTGGACGTCGACGAGTAGTCTGGGGTTCCCAGGTAGCAGCTTGGGACATCCCGGAACAGCTGGCGCTGGATGTTATCTGTAGGCCTCTTAGGCCATAATTTGTATCTTGTTGTTTAGAACAACTTAATTCGCTTCCGCATGATGTACTGTTGGGTCTGTGATCTCTGGTTGTAACATTTGCTATCCTTCTCTATTATAAGAGTTGAACTATAAGGATTTGAGTAGTAGAGTCTGTGATGTGCCAGGTGTTTCGGTGTCTTGATCTCTTTATTATACATTGAGGGCTATGCTTTGGATATGGCATGATCGAAGGGTTGTGTGGCCGATGATCCATGCCGAGCACGCCTGCCGATGTTTACTCGGCCTGGGAGTGGTAGCCCCAGTAACCTTCGATTATGTAGCATGACCACCGACACATAGCATCACTGTATAATTTGCGGGGTCGGGGCTTTACATACGTGGCATATAGGCTTATTCGTAAGAGAACCGTTTCCCTACCTACGAACTTTGTACCACAACGTCGATCGTATAATTGCATGTTTAAGCATCCCTTTCGGGCCCTCCATTGAAAATGCTTTGCCGACTAAAGAGAGAGAAACAGACACCCGCCAGCCACAGATACGGTCCAAGCCGTATGTCAGTAGTGGAACCAGTCTCGCGTAAGCGTACGCGTAAAGTCGGTCCGGGCCGCTTCATCAACTCAATACCGAAGGCATCGCAAGTGCACGCTAGAGGGTAGCAAATATAAGAAAGACGTCCTCATTCAACATGAGTTCTAACCGTACCAGCAGTACTACGCATAGATCGGCTCTGATACCACTGAAGGGGTTCCGGTGCAGAAAACAATAATTTTTCTAGCGTATGAACACCCTAACTAGCCAGGATCTATCTATCTAGTACATGTGATAACGGTGGCGGAACGGGTTACATTACCTCCATGTAGACCGATAGCGGGGATTAAGCTCCCGCACAAGCGTTGACGATGAAGTCGTACGTAGCCGACCTCGAGGTCGCGGAGAACTTGCCGCGATGATGTAGACGATGACGCCGGGGTGTCGACGAAGACCTACGTCGACGGGCGTCGGGCGGAAGATGGCGAGGCGCCGGCGGCCGGGGTGGGTTGGCGCCGGCGGCAGGGCAGCGACAGGGCTGCTGGGTGGGCGAGACGACGTCGCCCAGGCTCCTCAAATGTGGCGCCTCCGAGCACTCGCAAACATACGGAGCTTAACAACAACCCCCGGTCATTCAGATCCAGCTGAAATCGCAGGAGTAGAACTTTTCTGGAATCCCGCAGGGCAACGGCGCCCGACGGTATAGCTTTGGTGGAGAGAGGAGGGAAAACGGGCGGAGAAACAGCTCGGCCAGCCTGCTATACAATTAATTGTATTTTTCTGTAATTAATCCAATTAATATGCCTTGCTATATAAAGGGGGGAGGGGGTGTGCAAACACCTTGCCTCCCCCATGTGGGACTAAAGGAAAAGGAGGGGAAGGGGGGTTCGGCCGGCTCTCCTAGTCCGAATTGGACTAGGGGCCCAAGCCCCCTTTCCTTGCTTGGTGCGGCTCACCTTAGTGGGCCACAATTGGCCCACTTAGGTGGGCTGCCCCCCTTTTTCCTTTATTAATTAATGATTAAATTAATATAAAATACTATTAATTCATAATTAATATATTTACATATAATTTAATCTCCCGTGACTCCGAAACATTTTCCGGACCACCCGAACATCTTTCGGACATTCCTGGAACCATTCCAGACCTTCCCGGAACTCCTTCCGGACCACCGGAACTCTTTCCGGATCATTTCTCTCTCTCCAATAAAATCCTATAATATTCCAGAACCTTCTCCAGGTGTCGTTAAGACCTTAAGTTTGTTACGCTACGGTTCGAGAACACTCCAGACATGGTCGAGACACTCCGCTCACCAATGACCGCCAGGGATACCTGGACGCATATGACGGCCCCTGTGCATTCTACGAATATCGTCGTTGAACCATAAACATGATATTCATTCCCTTTGTTTCTACGATACTACCTTGTCCGAGATATGATCGTAGACATCCGATGTCCTTGTTGTACCTCGTTACCGACAAAGGTTATTAACTCGTCTGTGATATTACATCTCCATGACCTAGTCATAAGCTGCGCAGCTATATAGATGCAATCTCACCGAGTGGGCCCAGAGTATCTTTCCATTACAAGAATGAACAAATCCCGCTCTTGATCCTTACGTCTCAACATACTCTTTCGGGATACCCAAGATGGACACCGTTATTGTCATGCTATATAAGACACAACGTTTGATGCTCTCAAAGTACCCCTACGAAGTAGCAATAAGTACGGTCTCACGGTCTAAGGAATAAGCTATCATATTACTCATCTATTGCAAATGACAAACATCGTAATACGATCTTATTGCAATACTTTGCGTATGTCCATCACCTTATTCTACTAATAAGATGACCCCATTGTCAACCGACGTCATTGTCCTTGATCGGGAATCTCGATCAACTGTTGCCCAATGGACTAGTTTATATAGAGGCTCACTAGGGACTCTGGTTGTGTATGTATCACACGTGTATTAATAATTCCGATTAATACAGTTATAGCATAATACAAAAACCTATTATAAACTTATGAGATAATGCAATAAATACTACTTATTTATTTGCCTCTAGGGCATATCTCCTTCAGTCTCCCACTTGCACTAGAGTACAAATAAACTAGCTGCATTTTACTTCATCAAAAACCCCTCATCAAATAAGCGTTATATGATGATGCTTGCTTGTGGAAGAGTGTTACTCTGACAATCTGTACAATACATAATTGTGCGTTCTTTTGCGATCCATTGATATCAACTTGTTTGATACCAACATGTTATCCAATAACATATATACAAATACCGTAACTAAGTGAGACTTCTGTTTCCCAGCGCTTACTCTGATTCTGTTAACCAGATAATTGCCTTCAAAATACACTCAGTCATAGAGAGCTCCTTGTAACAATTACAACCTCGCGATATCTATATATACTTTCACACCTATGTAGAAAACTCGACATTCCAATGTCAATCTAATAACTAATACACCTCTACTTCCAGTAAATTCTAAATTTACTTTTACTACTGTTCTTCTTCTAAGAACATCGGTCATATTTCATCGAGCAGGTAATATGGTTTCTGTATGACGTCTAATATCACATAATAGACCAACATGTCATACAACCACCATTACCGTGTGTCATTACTCCTAATGATTAATTGGATTTCCAAGGACCATCCTTTGGTTTTAATCTATTCTGACTCCTCAGATATAATCCAAAACAACTCGACTAACTATTTAAAATTCCCGTTCTATTCCAAATAGACACTAACTTTCAAATAGTTTCACAACTTCATTAATTCTACTGGTACAATTCACAATGTGTTATTTACACAAGATGAATTCGGCTCCCACTCAAATTATGTCTCCACACATTTGAGAACACGAGCTCCCACTCAAAACATGTTTTCTACATATTTGAGGTTCTAAGCTCCCACTCAAAAATATGTCCTTTACATATTCTACCCGAGTGAACTAACTTTGACTCCCACTTAAATTCATAATTTATTTCGACATTTTGGTCAAACCAAAATCATTGATCTCTTATCAATTCGAATTCAATACAAACTACATTATTCCATTAATACAAATCCCACAGATTTCAAGCATGTCTACATCAATGTAGTCAACAAATTTGATCTTGTCCAAGACACATTTCTTGACAAAATATGCTTTCACGTCTTTCTTATAGTTACATTTCTCATATAACACTTTATATGATGATCAAGAAATCTTATTTCTCCAAAAGGAATTATAGCAACATTTACTGTTTTAATCCTTTCTAAATGTAACTTGGATTTTCAGGCTCAAAAGCCTTTGTTCGTATTCTGATATTTTCTCAACTTTCTTTGTATTCATAAGGTGCACCTTGATCTGTCAACAAGATCTGAAACACTTAATATTATGCTGTGACCTGACAGCAATATTAAATATAACAGCACTTTATTTAGAAGCTTCTTTCATGAAAATATTATGATCTTCACGAAGAGGATTGCAAGCAGAAAACAATTTTCTAGTCTCCTTCACTCTTAATCATCAACTTTTCATTTGTAGACATATATCTTTTGGAACACTTTCCAATATTCTACTTTTATGAATATAGGTCTGACACCTTATTTCAAGCTTCTAATTTTATTCCATTAACCATAATTCGAAAAATCATATTTTCCTCGGAATTACATAGACAACAATACAAGTTTTGTTTCTATTGGGTTTTGGAATACACTCTCATCCAATGTGAGTGATCTACAAAGAACTATTCGTGTATATTCTGAATTATCGTATAATCATCTATATAACGACACTATTGTCGATCACACGAATTACTGTTGAAAAACATCTATTTTCTAAAGTGGTCATCGACTATAATGTTTCGAACATATTAAGAGATTCTAAGACAGATTCTGAAAGACCACACTTTACCTAAAATAGAGTATGATTATAATACTTCACATATCACCATATATGATATTATAATATTGTGAAATGAATTTCCACAAGTCTTTTGTGTTGAAACCATAATTCAAAAATATTGCCCTTTTGATCGAATCTTGCGAATACGATATTCACAAATCTTTCTTCTGAAAAACCCCATTTGATCTTTTATCAAATTAATTTCAGACTCATGATTTATTATGCAAATACACTTATTTACCAATAATCATAGAAGAATTCGGATCAAGGAAAAATTCACCATATAATTAATTTAATAATCATTCGAAATGACTCTTAATTAATTTCCTTTCGTATTGACACTTCAATACTAATTTTAAACTTAATCAATTCGGCACATGTAATACTTAAATAGATCAAAGTATCTATTACTTCTTACATTGCCTTTATGATCAAATTCGATGGTGTTTGTTCTAGTAACAAAATCTTTTATTCCTTGGACACATAATTTTATCATTCCTACTATTATGAATGTTATCATACAAGTAATGTAATTGAGATGTGAAAACTTTATTCATAATATAAAACAACTGGCTTGTTTCATAACATAAAACAACTGAACTTGTCTTATTACATATATGAATAACTTTGTCTTGTAACAATCAAGACATTAAACACACTTTCTCACTATTACAAAAGGTCTTATCAAAAACTATTAATGATAACTATGATAACTTGAGGACGTGAACACCAATAGCCATCAACTTCCTTGATCACCATCTTCAGTGCCAGGTCACATCATACTTCGCCGCATATATGTGATAATCAGGGCCTGTTTCACAAACAGAACAAGTATCAAATACTTTATCATATATCAAGGGGCGAATTCATTCATAATTCTGTATATATCAAATATATACCTGTAGCATCGAAGATTTCTCCTTCGATGGAATCAACTTTCAGGGATTTGAACTCGGACACGAACTTGTAGAAGTTCATATTGTCGGCCTTCAAAACGTACTCGCGTACATGCTTCTCATAGCTTGGAGGCAGAGATATTAGGACAGTCTGAATGGCACATGAATCCGCCATCCAGTAATCGAAAACATTTGTCAGCTTGAAGTAGATGTCATACAATCTCTTCAAATGAGTCTTCAGACAGGTGTGCTCCTCCATATGAATGGTCCGGAACTCTCTAAGCTGCCTGAATTGCTCACGCCTCAATTCATCTTTGAAGTGCGTCTTTATCGCATCAATCATGACATATGGCTCCTTGTGTTGAAACAACTCTTTCAACTCAGGTGCTAGGCATACGGTCATGGTGATCTCCACTTCTATGAATATGTCTCGACGCCTACGGAATTCATCTTCCTCCTCCTCGCTAGCAGAATCATCTAGTCTTTCTCCTAATGCTTCATCGAGGACATACAGGATGTTGTTGTGTTTGAGAATGTTTCTAAAACCAATGTACCATCTGATGAAGTTGGACCCGTCGGCTTCTAAGGTAGAATCCGGGCTCTTGAGGAAGTAACCGAAGTATAGTTCCGTAGTCTACAGATGTGATCGCAAAAGAGGTAAGGTAAAGTTTATAATATATGTGAGTTTTAGTTTATAATCATATTATCAAACACACTCCACTAAAATTATTATCCCTAAAATAATAATAGCGATTACACGACCCCCATCCACTATACCACCCCCGATTGTCACGGCCGGCGGCACAGCTTCAAAGGTGGACATAAAATGTCGCTCACAACAACTCTGTGACTCATGCTCGATCTTTCGATCTTCCCATGTTCCGAGGCCATATCTGCATATGCTAGGCTCGCCAATCAAACCTCGAAGACCCTGCGCGTGCAACATGGCTTACACCCACTGTATGCGAACGACGATATGTCTGGCACCCGATCGTCACGGCCTGCCTCATAACGTAGAACTTTCTTGGTGGTGCGCAACGAGGGAGAACACACTTTTGGTATTTGTTAGGGATCATCCTATTTATGATGCTACCGTTGTATATCTAACATATAAGCAATCAATAGGATGCACACACAACATCACAATATCAACATAAAGTAATGAAGTGCGATGTGACATGGTCGATGCGCCTGGACTTTCATGGCGCCATGTGCCTGGCCCTGGGCGCCCTGGCATGGCTCCGAGTCTACGGTGCCCTCCATTGCCTCCGACAGTACGAGTAATATCAAACTTACCGTAACCATGTCACATAAAATAACGCCTCTGCAAAACAAAGTTAGACGCCTCTACCTTTATTTAGTTTTGCAAGTTTTACATTGTAACAGCCCCAAAGTTGAGAACCTAAAAACCCGAATAAAATTTCCACTTTTTGTGTTCCATTGCATCATGGCATCCTTTGTGCTTAGTGTTAAATTGAAAACAAATGATGACCAAATGAAAACAAGGGCACCACTTAAATTCAATCCTTGCAATTCAAATTTGCTTGACTTGACAAATACAAATACAAATTACAAATCCATATTTGTCAAGGAAATTCCAAGGGTTCCCAAATAATATTTTGGACTTGCTAAATAATTCCAAAGGAGTATAAATTTGAATTAACCAAAAATTGCCTAAACAACTCCCTATTTTAATTCCCAAGCAAATGGACTCCAAATGACCTCATTTTTCTTGGAGTGCTGGCTACAGGTGCAGGGGTATGTACAAAAATTGGCATCATTTTTAGAAGTGGAGAAGTGCCTCAAATAATTCAAACACAGCACTGGTTTTTAAAAACAGAACAAAAAAGGGCTTGATCGTAAATAAGAAATAGCAGCCGAGGGGGTTTTTGCAAAATTGCCGTCTTCTTCCTGTAGCGACCGCGGGCGACGACCAGCTCGTGCTCGAGCCGCGCCAGCTCGCCATGGCCGCCCCCCCCCCCCTGCCCGCTGCTACCCCTGCGAGGAGGATAAGGACCCCCGAGCCCGTACTCTCTCCCTCCCCCTCGAAATATCTCACCTCTTCCCCCCGTTTTCCCCGAGCCGCCATGGCCGTGTCCTAGCCGAGGTCGCCGCCGCGAATCGCCGTCGCTAGAGAGCTCGCAGAGCGGATCGAAGCGCACCACCAGCTCCGCCGCATCGCCTTCAACCTCCATGCCGAAGGAATCGAGCTGGGAAGCTCGGAATCGGCGCCGCCGTCCACGTTCTTCCTCGCCTCCGACCGAGCTCCGCCGCGCCATTTTCGTCGTCTCCGGCCGCCTCCGTCCACTCCGCGAACACGCACGCGTCGAGGGTGAGCTCGTGGTCCTCCTAGACATCCCGTCCCTCCTCCTCGCCTCGTAGTTTCGCCGCCCCGTCGTCGACCATAGCTCGCCGCCGCCGTAGCTTGTCGCCGGAGCTTTTACCGGCGACCATTAGGTCCATAGCGCCGCCATGGAGTGCGCTGACGTCGCGCGCGTCGACTGCTTTCGGCGGCGCGTCCGCGCGAGTCCCCTGCCGCCGGAACCGAGCTCGCCCGCGTCGCGGCAGCGCCGCGCGCGCGTGCCGGTCGTGGCACCCGCGTGGTCTGCCCAGACCGTGGGGCTCGCCCGCTCGCGTGGCGTCCAGCGTGGCGTGGGGCCCAGCCGTCAGTGGCTGCAGCTAGCCTTGCCCTCGGTGACAAAAGATTCGGGCTATTTTGTTTTTTCTGAAAATTTAAACACTTAGACAGACCTAGTTTCAAACTTGTAAAAGTCATATCAAATCGAATATTGCTCCAAATATTGCAAATGAGGTATCAAAATGTTCATAAAAATAAACTCTATAGTTTAGAATCCCATTCCTGACCAATGGAATATATTAAATTGTGGTTGACTTCAAAATACAAAAGGGACAGATTTAAACGCCAAATACTAAAATTCATAGCATATTCATACTTGGTCCAAAAATTATGAACTTGGTATCAAAATGCTCAGAGGATTAATACCTAGCCTGCGGTGTCAAAATCGTGACCAGGTAATCAGTTTGATGGCTGTTTATTAACAAGTATTAAAATGGCAGAATTGGAACCCCACTCCGGAAATTATTAGTTCGATATTTACTTATCCAAAAATTAATGTAAATACACCAAAAATGTTCACAGAAAGAATACCCAGCAAATAGCATCGTTCTCATGCATATTTGAACCAGGATATGGTACTGCATACAAATGGAATCTGGTAAGATCATTAAGTTAAATATGGGGATATGGTGTAGCTTGTTGAATAATTATTCTGGGCACCCCATTTAAATTGCTAGATTTGTTATAGTAAATTCAGTGCATTAAAATGTCATTCCATCATGTGCCTGTGCATTGCACTTGTTCTACTTGTGTGGTGTTTGATTGTTGCTTTCCGGTGTTCTTATACATCGATAGATCAAGGAATCGGGGTCTCTCCACAATACCCCGACGAACCGTATTACCAGCCTGTTGAGCAAGGCAAGCGTAATCCCCCCCTCTGAGCATATCTTATCCTATTTTTCGCAAATATTTTCTCCACTATAATATTGCATGCGGTTCCAAATGTCAATTTTATCTGGATTAGAGTATCCTATAGTTGCATTAAGTTCCCTATGCCATTTACCTGTTTCCCTCCTATTATCCATAGGAATGTATTGTTGGCCGAGATATTTAACTGTGCTATGTTGATGCTTAGCCATGCTTAGCTACCTGCCTAGTTGTACTATGGAAGGTGCATGTTGGAAACAGGTGATGAAATGAGAATGATGGTGGAGAATTGTGGCGATGCATAATAAAATGCTTAAAGGTGGGGATGAGAGGCCACATGGGATGTGGTGGGTTGACCTGTTCTCGCCGCCTAGATGCGAGTTCTCGCCTACGAGCCAAGTTGAGCGTGCAACCATGCGTGGGGTATATGGGGCCCTCGTCGACCGACTAACTTGTGAGGGGCTAGCCAAGGGTCCTCTAGTTTGAGCTTTCCATTTGCGCGTGCGTGGAGATGGTGGCAAGGGCTGGGATGAGGATGGTGGTGTTTAGGATGTGGCCGCGGGGCAGGGTGTTGGAGGCACTGAACTTGTCCTTCGGCCACCGATGATCCTTGGGTTAGCCTAATGCAAGGTAAAGGTTGTAACCGTTCCCACTCAGCCGGCTTTCCCCGGAAGAGAGCTACGTGTAGGCAATGAGCCGGACGGTACGCATGGATAAGAAGCTGGGAGGTCCCTCGGGAACCTGGCAACTTTCACATTGTACACCCCTGCAGGGATAAATCTTTTCGAAAAGCCGTGTCCGCGGTTAAGGACGACTTGGTGACGGATTCAGAGACCATAGAATAACTTTAACGGAATGATTAAAAACTGGGTACTAGAGGTACCGCTCACTATTGTAAGGTTGACTTCCCCGAGGGTGATTCGGGGAGGTGCCTTTGAGGAACAGGTACAGTGGTTGACGATTGGTCGCTGATGAGAAAGTGATCAAAAGAAAAAGAGTTACTTCTTACCCCTCTTTTAAAATATTCTGATAGTCGATGCCTTGGAGTGGTGTTTTAAATAAACAAAATCAGCCTTATGCAAAACAGCCATAAAACCTTGAAAGCCAATCATCGAGCATATATTAGCTCCTAATCTTGCAGAGTTCGTCGAACTCAACCTTGTTTAATTTGTTTCAGAGGAGGACTTCACCGACCTCGAAGGTGGGTTCTTTGTGGACGTCGACGAGTAGTCTGGGGTTCCCAGGTAGCAGCTTGGGACATCCCGGAACAGCTGGCGCTGGATGTTATCTGTAGGCCTCTTAGGCCATAATTTGTATCTTGTTGTTTAGAACAACTTAATTCGCTTCCGCATGATGTACTGTTGGGTCTGTGATCTCTGGTTGTAACATTTGCTATCCTTCTCTATTATAAGAGTTGAACTATAAGGATTTGAGTAGTAGAGTCTGTGATGTGCCAGGTGTTTCGGTGTCTTGATCTCTTTATTATACATTGAGGGCTATGCTTTGGATATGGCATGATCGAAGGGTTGTGTGGCCGATGATCCATGCCGAGCACGCCTGCCGATGTTTACTCGGCCTGGGAGTGGTAGCCCCAGTAACCTTCGATTATGTAGCATGACCACCGACACATAGCATCACTGTATAATTTGCGGGGTCGGGGCTTTACATACGTGGCATATAGGCTTATTCGTAAGAGAACCGTTTCCCTACCTACGAACTTTGTACCACAACGTCGATCGTATAATTGCATGTTTAAGCATCCCTTTCGGGCCCTCCATTGAAAATGCTTTGCCGACTAAAGAGAGAGAAACAGACACCCGCCAGCCACAGATACGGTCCAAGCCGTATGTCAGTAGTGGAACCAGTCTCGCGTAAGCGTACGCGTAAAGTCGGTCCGGGCCGCTTCATCAACTCAATACCGAAGGCATCGCAAGTGCACGCTAGAGGGTAGCAAATATAAGAAAGACGTCCTCATTCAACATGAGTTCTAACCGTACCAGCAGTACTACGCATAGATCGGCTCTGATACCACTGAAGGGGTTCCGGTGCAGAAAACAATAATTTTTCTAGCGTATGAACACCCTAACTAGCCAGGATCTATCTATCTAGTACATGTGATAACGGTGGCGGAACGGGTTACATTACCTCCATGTAGACCGATAGCGGGGATTAAGCTCCCGCACAAGCGTTGACGATGAAGTCGTACGTAGCCGACCTCGAGGTCGCGGAGAACTTGCCGCGATGATGTAGACGATGACGCCGGGGTGTCGACGAAGACCTACGTCGACGGGCGTCGGGCGGAAGATGGCGAGGCGCCGGCGGCCGGGGTGGGTTGGCGCCGGCGGCAGGGCAGCGACAGGGCTGCTGGGTGGGCGAGACGACGTCGCCCAGGCTCCTCAAATGTGGCGCCTCCGAGCACTCGCAAACATACGGAGCTTAACAACAACCCCCGGTCATTCAGATCCAGCTGAAATCGCAGGAGTAGAACTTTTCTGGAATCCCGCAGGGCAACGGCGCCCGACGGTATAGCTTTGGTGGAGAGAGGAGGGAAAACGGGCGGAGAAACAGCTCGGCCAGCCTGCTATACAATTAATTGTATTTTTCTGTAATTAATCCAATTAATATGCCTTGCTATATAAAGGGGGGAGGGGGTGTGCAAACACCTTGCCTCCCCCATGTGGGACTAAAGGAAAAGGAGGGGAAGGGGGGTTCGGCCGGCTCTCCTAGTCCGAATTGGACTAGGGGCCCAAGCCCCCTTTCCTTGCTTGGTGCGGCTCACCTTAGTGGGCCACAATTGGCCCACTTAGGTGGGCTGCCCCCCTTTTTCCTTTATTAATTAATGATTAAATTAATATAAAATACTATTAATTCATAATTAATATATTTACATATAATTTAATCTCCCGTGACTCCGAAACATTTTCCGGACCACCCGAACATCTTTCGGACATTCCTGGAACCATTCCAGACCTTCCCGGAACTCCTTCCGGACCACCGGAACTCTTTCCGGATCATTTCTCTCTCTCCAATAAAATCCTATAATATTCCAGAACCTTCTCCAGGTGTCGTTAAGACCTTAAGTTTGTTACGCTACGGTTCGAGAACACTCCAGACATGGTCGAGACACTCCGCTCACCAATGACCGCCAGGGATACCTGGACGCATATGACGGCCCCTGTGCATTCTACGAATATCGTCGTTGAACCATAAACATGATATTCATTCCCTTTGTTTCTACGATACTACCTTGTCCGAGATATGATCGTAGACATCCGATGTCCTTGTTGTACCTCGTTACCGACAAAGGTTATTAACTCGTCTGTGATATTACATCTCCATGACCTAGTCATAAGCTGCGCAGCTATATAGATGCAATCTCACCGAGTGGGCCCAGAGTATCTTTCCATTACAAGAATGAACAAATCCCGCTCTTGATCCTTACGTCTCAACATACTCTTTCGGGATACCCAAGATGGACACCGTTATTGTCATGCTATATAAGACACAACGTTTGATGCTCTCAAAGTACCCCTACGAAGTAGCAATAAGTACGGTCTCACGGTCTAAGGAATAAGCTATCATATTACTCATCTATTGCAAATGACAAACATCGTAATACGATCTTATTGCAATACTTTGCGTATGTCCATCACCTTATTCTACTAATAAGATGACCCCATTGTCAACCGACGTCATTGTCCTTGATCGGGAATCTCGATCAACTGTTGCCCAATGGACTAGTTTATATAGAGGCTCACTAGGGACTCTGGTTGTCTATGTATCACACGTGTATTAATAATTCTGATTAATACAGTTATAGCATAATACAAAAACCTATTATAAACTTATGAGATAATGCAATAAATACTACTTATTTATTTGCCTCTAGGGCATATCTCCTTCAGTCTCCCACTTGCACTAGAGTACAAATAAACTAGCTGCATTTTACTTCATCAAAAACCCCTCATCAAATAAGCGTTATATGATGATGCTTGCTTGTGGAAGAGTGTTACTCTGACAATCTGTACAATACATAATTGTGCGTTCTTTTGCGATCCATTGATATCAACTTGTTTGATACCAACATGTTATCCAATAACATATATACAAATACCGTAACTAAGTGAGACTTCTGTTTCCCAGCGCTTACTCTGATTCTGTTAACCAGATAATTGCCTTCAAAATACACTCAGTCATAGAGAGCTCCTTGTAACAATTACAACCTCGCGATATCTATATATACTTTCACACCTATGTAGAAAACTCGACATTCCAATGTCAATCTAATAACTAATACACCTCTACTTCCAGTAAATTCTAAATTTACTTTTACTACTGTTCTTCTTCTAAGAACATCGGTCATATTTCATCGAGCAGGTAATATGGTTTCTGTATGACGTCTAATATCACATAATAGACCAACATGTCATACAACCACCATTACCGTGTGTCATTACTCCTAATGATTAATTGGATTTCCAAGGACCATCCTTTGGTTTTAATCTATTCTGACTCCTCAGATATAATCCAAAACAACTTGACTAACTATTTAAAATTCCCGTTCTATTCCAAATAGACACTAACTTTCAAATAGTTTCACAACTTCATTAATTCTACTGGTACAATTCACAATGTGTTATTTACACAAGATGAATTCGGCTCCCACTCAAATTATGTCTCCACACATTTGAGAACACGAGCTCCCACTCAAAACATGTTTTCTACATATTTGAGGTTCTAAGCTCCCACTCAAAAATATGTCCTTTACATATTCTACCCGAGTGAACTAACTTTGACTCCCACTTAAATTCATAATTTATTTCGACATTTTGGTCAAACCAAAATCATTGATCTCTTATCAATTCGAATTCAATACAAACTACATTATTCCATTAATACAAATCCCACAGATTTCAAGCATGTCTACATCAATGTAGTCAACAAATTTGATCTTGTCCAAGACACATTTCTTGACAAAATATGCTTTCACGTCTTTCTTATAGTTACATTTCTCATATAACACTTTATATGATGATCAAGAAATCTTATTTCTCCAAAAGGAATTATAGCAACATTTACTGTTTTAATCCTTTCTAAATGTAACTTGGATTTTCAGGCTCAAAAGCCTTTGTTCGTATTCTGATATTTTCTCAACTTTCTTTGTATTCATAAGGTGCACCTTGATCTGTCAACAAGATCTGAAACACTTAATATTATGCTGTGACCTGACAGCAATATTAAATATAACAGCACTTTATTTAGAAGCTTCTTTCATGAAAATATTATGATCTTCACGAAGAGGATTGCAAGCAGAAAACAATTTTCTAGTCTCCTTCACTCTTAATCATCAACTTTTCATTTGTAGACATATATCTTTTGGAACACTTTCCAATATTCTACTTTTATGAATATAGGTCTGACACCTTATTTCAAGCTTCTAATTTTATTCCATTAACCATAATTCGAAAAATCATATTTTCCTCGGAATTACATAGACAACAATACAAGTTTTGTTTCTATTGGGTTTTGGAATACACTCTCATCCAATGTGAGTGATCTACAAAGAACTATTCGTGTATATTCTGAATTATCGTATAATCATCTATATAACGACACTATTGTCGATCACACGAATTACTGTTGAAAAACATCTATTTTCTAAAGTGGTCATCGACTATAATGTTTCGAACATATTAAGAGATTCTAAGACAGATTCTGAAAGACCACACTTTACCTAAAATAGAGTATGATTATAATACTTCACATATCACCATATATGATATTATAATATTGTGAAATGAATTTCCACAAGTCTTTTGTGTTGAAACCATAATTCAAAAATATTTCCCTTTTGATCGAATCTTGCGAATACGATATTCACAAATCTTTCTTCTGAAAAACCCCATTTGATCTTTTATCAAATTAATTTCAGACTCATGATTTATTATGCAAATACACTTATTTACCAATAATCATAGAAGAATTCGGATCAAGGAAAAATTCACCATATAATTAATTTAATAATCATTCGAAATGACTCTTAATTAATTTCCTTTCGTATTGACACTTCAATACTAATTTTAAACTTAATCAATTCGGCACATGTAATACTTAAATAGATCAAAGTATCTATGACTTCTTACATTGCCTTTATGATCAAATTCGATGGTGTTTGTTCTAGTAACAAAATCTTTTATTCCTTGGACACATAATTTTATCATTCCTACTATTATGAATGTTATCATACAAGTAATGTAATTGAGATGTGAAAACTTTATTCATAATATAAAACAACTGGCTTGTTTCATAACATAAAACAACTGAACTTGTCTTATTACATATATGAATAACTTTGTCTTGTAACAATCAAGACACTAAACACACTTTCTCACTATTACAAAAGGTCTTATCAAAAACTATTAATGATAACTATGATAACTTGAGGACGTGAACACCAATAGCCATCAACTTCCTTGATCACCATCTTCAGTGCCAGGTCACATCATACTTCGCCGCATATATGTGATAATCAGGGCCTGTTTCACAAACAGAACAAGTATCAAATACTTTATCATATATCAAGGGGCGAATTCATTCATAATTCTGTATATATCAAATATATACCTGTAGCATCGAAGATTTCTCCTTCGATGGAATCAACTTTCAGGGATTTGAACTCGGACACGAACTTGTAGAAGTTCATATTGTCGGCCTTCAAAACGTACTCGCGTACATGCTTCTCATAGCTTGGAGGCAGAGATATTAGGACAGTCTGAATGGCACATGAATCCGCCATCCAGTAATCGAAAACATTTGTCAGCTTGAAGTAGATGTCATACAATCTCTTCAAATGAGTCTTCAGACAGGTGTGCTCCTCCATATGAATGGTCCGGAACTCTCTAAGCTGCCTGAATTGCTCACGCCTCAATTCATCTTTGAAGTGCGTCTTTATCGCATCAATCATGACATATGGCTCCTTGTGTTGAAACAACTCTTTCAACTCAGGTGCTAGGCATACGGTCATGGTGATCTCCACTTCTATGAATATGTCTCGACGCCTACGGAATTCATCTTCCTCCTCCTCGCTAGCAGAATCATCTAGTCTTTCTCCTAATGCTTCATCGAGGACATACAGGATGTTGTTGTGTTTGAGAATGTTTCTAAAACCAATGTACCATCTGATGAAGTTGGACCCGTCGGCTTCTAAGGTAGAATCCGGGCTCTTGAGGAAGTAACCGAAGTATAGTTCCGTAGTCTACAGATGTGATCGCAAAAGAGGTAAGGTAAAGTTTATAATATATGTGAGTTTTAGTTTATAATCATATTATCAAACACACTCCACTAAAATTATTATCCCTAAAATAATAATAGCGATTACACGACCCCCATCCACTATACCACCCCCGATCGTCACGGCCGGCGGCACAGCTTCAAAGGTGGACATAAAATGTCGATCACAACAACTCTGTGACTCATGCTCGATCTTTCGATCTTCCCGTGTTCCGAGGCCATATCTGCATATGCTAGGCTCGCCAATCAAACCTCGAAGACCCTGCGCGTGCAACATGGCTTACACCCACTGTATGCGAACGACGATATGTCTGGCACCCGATCGTCACGGCCTGCCTCATAACGTAGAACTTTCTTGGTGGCGCGCAACGAGGGAGAACACACGTTTGGTATTTGTTAGGGATCATCCTATTTATGATGCTACCGTTGTATATCTAACATATAAGCAATCAATAGGATGCACACACAACATCACAATATCAACATAAAGTAATGAAGTGCGATGTGACATGGTCGATGCGCCTGGACTTTCATGGCGCCATGTGCCTGGCCCTGGGCGCCCTGGCATGGCTCCGAGTCTACGGTGCCCTCCATTGCCTCCGACAGTACGAGTAATATCAAACTTACCGTAACCATGTCACATAAAATAACGCCTCTGCAAAACAAAGTTAGACGCCTCTACCTTTATTTAGTTTTGCAAGTTTTACGTTGTAACAGCCCCAAAGTTGAGAACCTAAAAACCCGAATAAAATTTCCACTTTTTGTGTTCCATTGCATCATGGCATCCTTTGTGCTTAGTGTTAAATTGAAAACAAATGATGACCAAATGAAAACAAGGGCACCACTTAAATTCAATCCTTGCAATTCAAATTTGCTTGACTTGACAAATACAAATACAAATTACAAATCCATATTTGTCAAGGAAATTCCAAGGGTTCCCAAATAATATTTTGGACTTGCTAAATAATTCCAAAGGAGTATAAATTTGAATTAACCAAAAAATTGCCTAAACAACTCCCTATTTTAATTCCCAAGCAAATGGACTCCAAATGACCTCATTTTTCTTGGAGTGCTGGCTACAGGTGCAGGGGTATGTACAAAAATTGGCATCATTTTTAGAAGTGGAGAAGTGCCTCAAATAATTCAAACACAACACTGGTTTTTAAAAACAGAACAAAAAAGGGCTTGATCGTAAATAAGAAATACCAGCCGAGGGGGTTTTTGCAAAATTGCCGTCTTCTTCCTGTAGCGACCGCGGGCGACGACCAGCTCGTGCTCGAGCCGCGCCAGCTCGCCATGGCCGCCCCCCCCCCCCCTGCCCGCTGCTGCCCCTGCGAGGAGGATAAGGACCCCCGAGCCCGTACTCTCTCCCTCCCCCTCGAAATATCTCACCTCTTCCCCCCGTTTTCCCCGAGCCGCCATGGCCGTGTCCTAGCCGAGGTCGCCGCCGCGAATCACCGTCGCTAGAGAGCTCGCAGAGCGGATCGAAGCGCACCACCAGCTCCGCCGCATCGCCTTCAACCTCCATGCCGAAGGAATCGAGCTGGGAAGCTCGGAATCGGCGCCGCCGTCCACGTTCTTCCTCGCCTCCGACCGAGCTCCGCCGCGCCATTTTCGTCGTCTCCGGCCGCCTCCGTCCACTCCGCGAACACGCACGCGTCGAGGGTGAGCTCGTGGTCCTCCTAGACATCCCGTCCCTCCTCCTCGCCTCGTAGTTTCGCCGCCCCGTCGTCGACCATAGCTCGCCGCCGCCGTAGCTTGTCGCCGGAGCTTTTACCGGCGACCATTAGGTCCATAGCGCCGCCATGGAGTGCGCTGACGTCGCGCGCGTCGACTGCTTTCGGCGGCGCGTCCGCGCGAGTCCCCTGCCGCCGGAACCGAGCTCGCCCGCGTCGCGGCAGCGCCGCGCGCGCGTGCCGGTCGTGGCACCCGCGTGGTCTGCCCAGACCGTGGGGCTCGCCCGCTCGCGTGGCGTCCAGCGTGGCGTGGGGCCCAGCCGTCAGTGGCTGCAGCTAGCCTTGCCCTCGGTGACAAAAGATTCGGGCTATTTTGTTTTTTCTGAAAATTTAAACACTTAGACAGACCTAGTTTCAAACTTGTAAAAGTCATATCAAATCGAATATTGCTCCAAATATTGCAAATGAGGTATCAAAATGTTCATAAAAATAAACTCTATAGTTTAGAATCCCATTCCTGACCAATGGAATATATTAAATTGTGGTTGACTTCAAAATACAAAAGGGACAGATTTAAACGCCAAATACTAAAATTCATAGCATATTCATACTTGGTCCAAAAATTATGAACTTGGTATCAAAATGCTCAGAGGATTAATACCTAGCCTGCGGTGTCAAAATCGTGACCAGGTAATCAGTTTGATGGCTGTTTATTAACAAGTATTAAAATGGCAGAATTGGAACCCCACTCCGGAAATTATTAGTTCGATATTTACTTATCCAAAAATTAATGTAAATACACCAAAAATGTTCACAGAAAGAATACCCAGCAAATAGCATCGTTCTCATGCATATTTGAACCAGGATATGGTACTGCATACAAATGGAATCTGGTAAGATCATTAAGTTAAATATGGGGATATGGTGTAGCTTGTTGAATAATTATTCTGGGCACCCCATTTAAATTGCTAGATTTGTTATAGTAAATTCAGTGCATTAAAATGTCATTCCATCATGTGCCTGTGCATTGCACTTGTTCTACTTGTGTGGTGTTTGATTGTTGCTTTCCGGTGTTCTTATACATCGATAGATCAAGGAATCGGGGTCTCTCCACAATACCCCGACGAACCGTATTACCAGCCTGTTGAGCAAGGCAAGCGTAATCCCCCCCTCTGAGCATATCTTATCCTATTTTTCGCAAATATTTTCTCCACTATAATATTGCATGCGGTTCCAAATGTCAATTTTATCTGGATTAGAGTATCCTATAGTTGCATTAAGTTCCCTATGCCATTTACCTGTTTCCCTCCTATTATCCATAGGAATGTATTGTTGGCCGAGATATTTAACTGTGCTATGTTGATGCTTAGCCATGCTTAGCTACCTGCCTAGTTGTACTATGGAAGGTGCATGTTGGAAACAGGTGATGAAATGAGAATGATGGTGGAGAATTGTGGCGATGCATAATAAAATGCTTAAAGGTGGGGATGAGAGGCCACATGGGATGTGGTGGGTTGTCTTGTTCTCGCCGCCTAGATGCGAGTTCTCGCCTACGAGCCAAGTTGAGCGTGCAACCATGCGTGGGGTATATGGGGCCCTCGTCGACCGACTAACTTGTGAGGGGCTAGCCAAGGGTCCTCTAGTTTGAGCTTTCCATTTGCGCGTGCGTGGAGATGGTGGCAAGGGCTGGGATGAGGATGGTGGTGTTTAGGATGTGGCCGCGGGGCAGGGTGTTGGAGGCACTGAACTTGTCCTTCGGCCACCGATGATCCTTGGGTTAGCCTAATGCAAGGTAAAGGTTGTAACCGTTCCCACTCAGCCGGCTTTCCCCGGAAGAGAGCTACGTGTAGGCAATGAGCCGGACGGTACGCATGGATAAGAAGCTGGGAGGTCCCTCGGGAACCTGGCAACTTTCACATTGTACACCCCTGCAGGGATAAATCTTTTCGAAATGCCGTGTCCGCGGTTAAGGACGACTTGGTGACGGATTCAGAGACCATAGAATAACTTTAACGGAATGATTAAAAACTGGGTACTAGAGGTACCGCTCACTATTGTAAGGTTGACTTCCCCGAGGGTGATTCGGGGAGGTGCCTTTGAGGAACAGGTACAGTGGTTGACGATTGGTCGCTGATGAGAAAGTGATCAAAAGAAAAAGAGTTACTTCTTACCCCTCTTTTAAAATATTCTGATAGTCGATGCCTTGGAGTGGTGTTTTAAATAAACAAAATCAGCCTTATGCAAAACAGCCATAAAACCTTGAAAGCCAATCATCGAGCATATATTAGCTCCTAATCTTGCAGAGTTCGTCGAACTCAACCTTGTTTAATTTGTTTCAGAGGAGGACTTCACCGACCTCGAAGGTGGGTTCTTTGTGGACGTCGACGAGTAGTTTGGGGTTCCCAGGTAGCAGCTTGGGACATCCCGGAACAGCTGGCGCTGGATGTTATCTGTAGGCCTCTTAGGCCATAATTTGTATCTTGTTGTTTAGAACAACTTAATTCGCTTCCGCATGATGTACTGTTGGGTCTGTGATCTCTGGTTGTAACATTTGCTATCCTTCTCTATTATAAGAGTTGAACTATAAGGATTTGAGTAGTAGAGTCTGTGATGTGCCAGGTGTTTCGGTGTCTTGATCTCTTTATTATACATTGAGGGCTATGCTTTGGATATGGCATGATCGAAGGGTTGTGTGGCCGATGATCCATGCCGAGCACGCCTGCCGATGTTTACTCGGCCTGGGAGTGGTAGCCCCAGTAACCTTCGATTATGTAGCATGACCACCGACACATAGCATCACTGTATAATTTGCGGGGTCGGGGCTTTACAAATGGTATCAGAGCAGGACTGCCTGTAGGAAACCCTTCTACTGGTCGACGTGGAGTCTAGTGTTTGTGAAAATATTTTTAACCTAAAAATGAGTTGTGAAAACCATCTTAGGATTCTTTTTACTCCTTATCTGGGTACCCTCTAATCTCGGAGCAATCTTACCTCGATTTGACTTAAAGGTTTTACTCCTCGTCTATTACTTCAAAATGATTAGAAACGGGGTTGAGGTTCTACCTTTAGCATTATGTGTCCGGTTGCTCCCGCTGCGCTACTCTGATATATCAGCTCAGATGTTTCTACCAAGTCTAATCCTTTGCTCCTCTGATGGTTTTTAACCCAAGGTCTTGAACCGAAGGTCCCGGATTGTGCTGTGATTCGGGCATGATAAATTGTGAGGGTTGTTACCCATGTGATTGTTATGCTACTTATGATTCTCGGTACATGAAGCTGACCTTTGACCCAAGTCCTTTATGTGGTCTGTGTGGTAAATGGTTGAACCCTAGTTTCCCACTCCTCTGCTGACTATGTAACTTTAACCCTGCCATAGCTGGGGATTCTGTCTTGGAACCATCTGGGTTATGAACAGAGTTCTCTTAGCGAATGCCCCATCTATGTTCATGACTCCGCTACATCTCTCCTTTTTTAGCATGGTTATCACAATTGAGTAATAATCGGTGCATCTTCAACATCTTAGGATTCTCCTGAGCATGTTTCTTACTCTGATCTGCTTTCCAACCTTAGTCTGTCTATTGACAGTAAAGTTCCATCGTGCGTTGGTATGTTCCGATGCAAGCCACTCTCTTGATCCGTCAATACTTTCCACTTCGTCTTGTTAGGAGAAACAAACTCCAGTACCTTGTCCACTTCTTGGACCAGGTTAAAGTATTGTAATCTTCATAATGAGGGCCTCGTTTAGCTTTTGTTCTGCTCCACCTTAGAGTGTCACACTCTTTTAGATCAAGGGGTCGTGCTGAGCCTTATGCTCTTCTTGATGGAATGATGCTCTTAAAATTCATTACTCTCCGTTTTCTGAGTGACTCGTTACTCAAGAAGGAGGAGACGTGAGTGTTGATGTAACTATCGGATATTCTTAGCAGTTCTTACTGTGGGGAAATCCAATATCCATTGCCCTCCTTAGCATGATTGGTTAGCAAATCAATAAGCTGAGTTTGACAGTGTTACCAAGTCAGTTGGCTCTGATGCACTCCCTCGGTCAAAGAGCTTGGTTCGTGCCGAAGCTCCCAAGACCACCTCGTTGTGCCTTGAAAGGCATGATCCTCTCTTGAACTCAAGATCCACCGGTATGTCGTGATATCCTATATGTGGATCGTGATATTCTGGAGGTCTTCCCCGAAGTATCGCCAGGTCGTCACCTGACCATTATGTTGAGCTTATGAGTAAGCTGGTTCTCTAAACAACTCCTTTCTCCAGGAAAATCGTGCTGGATGTCCAGAATTATTCGGTTGAGCTTAAACAAATTGGAGAGTTTAAAGACAAGAGCTCTATCCTGACATAGTTCCGCTTCAAGGGGATGTCTAGTCTGCCCGTGTTGAAGCTAGGTGGTATCTCCTTTGTGGGTATGCTATCCTACAAATCTTTGATTTGAAATGGGGCTATCGTCAAATCAAACTCAGACCGACCGACCTGAATGTGTTAGTCTGACCAATACTTATGCCTCGTTCTGGTGAAATATGAGTCTACCGACTTGGAGTACCTGGATAAGTTGTGGTTGAGCCCATCAACTACCTATTTATTCTCTCCATGTTTGAGGAGATTTATATTGGATATTGGGCGTTAGCATTGGACACTTGTTAGAACTAACCTTGTGTCGTCACAAGGCAATGTTCTGGAAGTTAGAAGTAACTTCTCTGGTTCACGTGCAATTGCTGAAAGTTGTCGCCGTGGATCTGAGTGAATTGTCTGGTTTCCTCGAAATCATCTCAACTCGATCGTGCATGTGTAGAATATTCTCGGAATGGTATGTTGTTACCTCTTTTCCTTGAGAATTTCATCAATGCATCCAAGTCCCTGACGGAATTGTTCCAGAAAGAGAGGAAGTCTGAGAACTCCTCTTGTCTTCGTTGGTGTTCCCCATCAAGAACTCAATCGTGTCTCGCCGCAAGATATTCAATTAGGGCAGCTGTCTCCTGACAAGTTGCTAATCCGCGGGTTCCGCAATCTCGTTCCTCCTTTGGAGTTTGACCTTGTAGTCCGACTCTTGGGGTCCTAGCAATTGTAATCCGTTGGTATGCATTGCAACGCTTCCTATTCCTACCGGTGCTGAGTCTGGAGTATCTCTACAACTAACCAGATCTGAATTGCCATCAGAAACGACGGTTGGTGATCCTCAAGAAGCTTGTCCTCGATGTCGAGAACATCAAGAAGTTCTCCCTATCTAACGTTCCCGGAGTTCCAAAGTTCTCTTGGTCCCTCGTTCCGATCCTTCTTCCGTGATCTGAAATGTTCCTCCGTGAGGAAAGTTCTACTCAAGCGGTTTGGGTAGAAGTTTCCTCTTCACCTGTTCGAACTTTGTTTCAATGCTCTTCCTCAGAAACTTAAGGCCTTGTGCAAAGTTCATATTCTCAATCTCTTGAGAAAACGTTATCTACCATCTGGAAACCTCTTAGCACTTTTCCGTCACCCGCATGTGTCTCCTAACTGTCAATCCAAGGGATGCTTGAGGTCCCATCCTAAGTGCTACCAGGAGGTACTCGGTCGTTGTATCCTTGCAAGATCCATCCTTCCGGTGAGGTTTCTTTTCTTTCCTATGGTGTACGTGGATGATGAACTCGAAGTGAGGCCAATGAAGATCTTCAGGATGCGCTGAAGCAATCTGCACCGAGAAGACCGTTGAAGTACCGTGGTAACCCTTTTTCCCTCTTTCCTACTGTAAGAATCTCGGGACGAGATTCCTGTAAGGAGGGTAGATTTGTAACAGCCCCAAAGTTGAGAACCTAAAAACCCGAATAAAATTTCCACTTTTTGTGTTCGATTGCATCATGGCATCCTTTGTGCTTAGTGTTAAATTGAAAACAAATGATGACCAAATGAAAACAAGGGCACCACTTAAATTCAATCCTTGCAATTCAAATTTGCTTGACTTGACAAATACAAATACAAATTACAAATCCATATTTGTCAAGGAAATTCCAAGGGTTCCCAAATAATATTTTGGACTTGCTAAATAATTCCAAAGGAGTATAAATTTGAATTAACCAAAAATTGCCTAAACAACTCCCTATTTTAATTCCCAAGCAAATGGACTCCAAATGACCTCATTTTTCTTGGAGTGCTGGCTACAGGTGCAGGGGTATGTACAAAAATTGGCATCATTTTTAGAAGTGGAGAAGTGCCTCAAATAATTCAAACACAGCACTGGTTTTTAAAAACAGAACAAAAAAGGGCTTGATCGTAAATAAGAAATAGCAGCCGAGGGGTTTTTTGCAAAATTGCCGTCTTCTTCCTGTAGCGACCGCGGGCGACGACCAGCTCGTGCTCGAGCCGCGCCAGCTCGCCATGGCCGCCCCCCCCCCCCCCTGCCCGCTGCTGCCCCTGTGAGGAGGATAAGGACCCCCGAGCCCGTACTCTCTCCCTCCCCCTCGAAATATCTCACCTCTTCCCCCCGTTTTCCCCGAGCCGCCATGGCCGTGTCCTAGCCGAGGTCGCCGCCGTGAATCGCCGTCGCTAGAGAGCTCGCAGAGCGGATCGAAGCGCACCACCAGCTCCGCCGCATCGCCTTCAACCTCCATGCCGAAGGAATCGAGCTGGGAAGCTCGGAATCGGCGCCGCCGTCCACGTTCTTCCTCGCCTCCGACCGAGCTCCGCCGCGCCATTTTCGTCGTCTCCGGCCGCCTCCGTCCACTCCGCGAACACGCACACGTCGAGGGTGAGCTCGTGGTCCTCCTAGACATCCCGTCCCTCCTCCTCGCCTCGTAGTTTCGCCGCCCCGTCGTCGACCATAGCTCGCCGCCGCCGTAGCTTGTCGCCGGAGCTTTTACCGGCGACCATTAGGTCCATAGCGCCGCCATGGAGTGCGCTGACGTCGCGCGCGTCGACTGCTTTCGGTGGCGCGTCCGCGCGAGTCCCCTGCCGCCGGAACCGAGCTCGCCCGCGTCGCGGCAGCGCCGCGCGCGCGTGCCGGTCGTGGCACCCGCGTGGTCTGCCCAGACCGTGGGGCTCGCCCGCTCGCGTGGCGTCCAGCGTGGCGTGGGGCCCAGCCGTCAGTGGCTGCAGCTAGCCTTGCCCTCGGTGACAAAAGATTCGGGCTATTTTGTTTTTTCTGAAAATTTAAACACTTAGACAGACCTAGTTTCAAACTTGTAAAAGTCATATCAAATCGAATATTGCTCCAAATATTGCAAATGAGGTATCAAAATGTTCATAAAAATAAACTCTATAGTTTAGAATCCCATTCCTGACCAATGGAATATATTAAATTGTGGTTGACTTCAAAATACAAAAGGGACAGATTTAAACGCCAAATACTAAAATTCATAGCATATTCATACTTGGTCCAAAAATTATGAACTTGGTATCAAAATGCTCAGAGGATTAATACCTAGCCTGCGGTGTCAAAATCGTGACCAGGTAATCAGTTTGATGGCTGTTTATTAACAAGTATTAAAATGGCAGAATTGGAACCCCACTCCGGAAATTATTAGTTCGATATTTACTTATCCAAAAATTAATGTAAATACACCAAAAATGTTCACAGAAAGAATACCCAGCAAATAGCATCGTTCTCATGCATATTTGAACCAGGATATGGTACTGCATACAAATGGAATCTGGTAAGATCATTAAGTTAAATATGGGGATATGGTGTAGCTTGTTGAATAATTATTCTGGGCACCCCATTTAAATTGCTAGATTTGTTATAGTAAATTCAGTGCATTAAAATGTCATTCCATCATGTGCCTTGTAACATCCCAGAATGTTAATATAATTAGTAATGCAAAAATGTGGGCCAACAAAAACTTTTCTCATGAAAAATTGTGTATGTTTAATTCTTGAATATTGTTTGTTTGCATTGCTTGCAAGATTGTTGAATTTAGGCTATAATTAAAAATTTGAAGAAAAGAAAATAAGTAAAACAAATCACAAAAACAAAACACCATGTGGCACATGTCACATTGTTTTTCCAAATTAAGAAGCATAATTTATTTTCACACCAAAAACAATGGAGTAATATTATAAACACTACTAGTTAATTTTTACAAACTATTCCCTTTCAAAAATTTAAATTCAAAAGCCCCAATTTCAAATTAGAAATTCATGATTGAAATATTTCAAAATATTTCAAAAAGACTTTGTAACACTTACCAATAATGTAGTTAGCCTAGATCCTAAGTTTGAACCCAAAAGAATAAAGGGAAATAGGAAAATTAAAATAGCAAAATGCTACTGTTTTGGTTCAAACATTTCAGCAAACACCTGGCATGCACCACCTGTTCTTCCCAAGCCGAGCCAAGCCATGGATCAATCCGAGTATTGGGTTGCGCATTTGTCGAATTGGAGCCTCCACTGCACTCCTCTCTTCACCACGACCTCGCTGCACGCCGGAGGGAGTCAAACGGTGGCCGGAGTCGCCGTGGGGACGCCGGCGACAGCCACGGCAGCGCGCACGTCGCCATGTCGCGCGACAGCGGAGGTGGCAACGCCGTGCTCGCCCGTGCCAGGCCCCCCTTCGCTCTCCCTCGTCTCCTGGTCCCCTCTCGCACCTGCAGCACGCCCAGCACCAGCCCGAGCACGCCGCGCCCGCGCCATGCCGCGCACACCGTGCGCCGCCCGAGCCCGTTCGCGGCAGGGCCAAGCACCCGCACGCGCCCGAGCGCGCCACGCCACCCCACCTTGCCCACCTTGTTCCCCAGACAGCCCGCAGCGTAGCCGCACCCTCCACCGGCCTACGGCGAGCACGCACGGCCGCGGGTGCCCTCTGCACCGCGTCCACCGTGCGCCGCCCGGCCGCTATAAAGCCGCCCCCGTGCCCGGCAATTCTCCACACCACTCCACTGCTCTCCTCTCACCCTCTCCACTCTCTCGTGCGCCGCTTGACAGCCCAGGCCGGGGCAGCAAGGCCTCAGGCCACCGTGACCTCCTCGAGCCCGCCGTGCCCGAGGTAGGCGACGACCACGGCCAGGCCGTGTTGCCCATCCCCTTCGCTCCCCTCTGCCCCTAACCTTTTCCCCTTGCACCCCGCACTCACCCGCCTCTTTTTCCCCTCTGGATCATGCACAGAAGCGTCGTCAATCGCTCGCCGGAGTTGCCGTGCCGCCGCGGAGAAGGAGGAGGTCGTCGCCGTCGCTAGGAGCCACGCCAGCAAGCGCCGCTCGCCCCAGGACCTTCCCCGACTCGCCGCCGTCGTTCTGCACCGTCTGCACGCCCTCCCGAGCCCCCTAGGTGAGCGCACCGTCCACCTCGCCGTCGCCGGAGCCGCAGCGCCGCTCGGGTTTGGTCGCCGGCGACGCGAGCGTCCTGTGCCGTTAGATCTTAATCCTACGGTAGCATACCGGTTCGGGTTAATTATTAAAAATCTGACGTGCGGGTCCCACGCGTCAGGTTTAAATGAAACCGCGCGCGCGCCAGCAGTCACTGACTGGTGGGTCCCCCTGTCAGGGTTTTAATCTTTATCCGTTCTGGATTATTAATTCGAATTCAAATTTCATTTAAAGGTCAGTACTGAACTCAAAATTAGAAAATCCATAACTTTAGATTTACAACTCCAAATTTAGCAAATCCAACTGTTCTGGAAAGCTTATGAAATTCCCTATCCAACTAAACTAGTTTCACTCCATTTGGATATATAATAAAAATACAATATTCAAAATACAGTATCATGTTTAAATCCTAAACTTGTTTGTTTCTGATGCTCTGTTAATCCAAATTAGTTGAAACTAATTTTATTAGATCACATTTAACCATGGTTAGTCAATACCAAAAGGGTTTAATTTTTAGATGAACATAATTTAAATAATAGCCAAAACCTTATTAATTAGCTTCTGAATTCAAAACAATGTGTAGGGAGTTTGGTAACTCCAAATGACCCAAACCCAATTGTGTCATCTTCTACACATCAGTAGCTTTCTATAGAATTTTAGTTGGTATTTTTGTGATCAACAGAACTCAAGATATGCAATTAAACATGTGTGTCTAGTTTCTGCCCAAAATAGGATATATTTGAATAATGACATATTCAATTAAATTAAAAGCACATAGTGTTGTTTGATGTGTGAAATGGTTGATTAGGACCTCTAAGAGTGTATTGCTATAATGATTGATTGAATAGGCTAGTGATTGTTGTATTTGATTGATTGTGTAATAGACGAGAACGCTGTCGGGTATATCGAGGAGGAGGGAACTGCTGAACCTGAAGACCAAGACCAAGACCACTTTGCCGAGCAAGGCAAGCTACTCTCTGAGCTTGCAAATAACTTATGCACCTAGGTTTATCAAATCATTTTCAAAAACAAAGGTTTATGAAAACCCTTTTTCCAAAGTATACCTAGACTATTTTGCCACCCTATGTAGAATATATGCTAAAATTATAGGATGGGAAAATTAATATTGTTTTATTCAAACTCCTTTGAAAACTTGTGTGGATATGTATAGCACCAAGAGGTGGTGTTGAAATAAGGAAATGGAGAAAGATGGTTTTTTTTTTTAGAAAAGCACATTGTGTCCTAGTACTCAGTCAAGCAACCGATACTCTGTGCGACCACATTTACCCACATATGGGAAGGGGCTTAGTCATATAGTTTGCTCCTATTAGTATGGGACACTGCATCAACGGAGATGACTCTGTTATGCACGAGGGAGTGGTTTGGTGACCTAACCCTGACCTGGGTCCTCGCTCAAAAATCTATGAGTAGATAAGGAGGAGGATAGAAGGATGTCCGTATACACCGCCAGATAAAACCTATGAGTCCTCACGCTTAGGGTTTCCGACGGGAAACTGGACTAAGTGTAGATGGAATGGTTCATAGGGGCAGGATCCTATACTAGCATGAGCAAAGGAAAGACTAGGGTCGGTGACTCAACTTCGCATACCACTGGTATGGCGGGACGTGGCTGACACGATGAGTTATCGGATGAGTGTGGGAAAAGCGTGCTACCTCTGCAGAGGGTAATTAAACTATTCGAATAGCCGAGTCCTCGGATATGGACAGTTGAAGACCCTACTTAGACCATGTGCAAGTTTTGGAAAAGATTTGAGTCGTAAAAAGAAAATGAAGTGGAGAATGCTCCATACACCTATACCAACGGATCGGTATGAGGTAGTTGGAAAGATATTGCCATAATGGTTTATGATCGGAGAAGGAGGAGTTTTGGAATGAAATTAATAAAATTGAGATAGCTAGTATTCATAATTTCCTTATCTTCTTCAAAAATGATACAGAGATGATTTAAATAAATAAAAGTGAGAAACTAACAATGGAAACTAGAGCACTCATGTTGGAGTAGTTTGCGAGTACATTCCAATGTACTCACACTAGTTTGCTTCTGGCTATTGTCGTAGCCAGACATGGAGGAGTACTACGCCCAGGAGGAGTACGGCGACATCTACGCCAACTAAGGATCTTCTCAAGTCGACTGCCTGTCGGGTTATCGTTAGTTTTTGGATGTCTACTACGTTTTGAGTTCCGCTGCTTCATGTTGATTTGGCCCTAGAAGGCACCTATGTAGGACTGGGTCTAAAGGACCATTTATGTAAGACTTTATTCGGTATTGTAATGGATGTAAACTTTGGTATTCAATTCGGATTATGTGCAACGACAGACTGATCACGGGATCGTTGTGTTAAGCATAATCGGGTATTTCGGACAGCTAGTCCGGGGTCCCCACAGAATTGGTATCAGAGCCATCTCGACTTTAGAAACCTTAGTTTAGCATGGTCGCTAGATAGGAATTACAAAAGTTAAATTCTAAAAGGATGAAGGAATGAAGTATTTTCGAAAGATGCTTATCTCTCATCCCCTCACTTCTGCAAAATTCCACCCTTACTAAATATTAAGTTTTCCCTTATATATTAAACTTAAAATTTTGCTCACTTGCTGCCTCACTACATTTAAAATTTTGATACACTTGTCATCACACTAACTTAAAAACTTGACCTAAATTGTAGATGGCACTCCACTACACCGAGTTTGTTCAGCTCGAGAAGGACGGCACGTTGATGTTCGAGAAGGACCTGTTCGAGTTGACCAAGCTGTTAGGACGTCCCACTCCTGAGTTTAAGGGAGCTCAGGTGGACGCTCCCGGTAACGGGAACCTGTCCTGGTTGATCGAGTCGTCTGTTCGTGGGAACATCAAGTCCCCCGGATCCAAGACACTCATCTTTACCACCATGGACGTCCACTGGGACGACGGACTGTGTCGTTCCATGGAGCGGATGCTATCCCGGCTTTGTGAGGAGCACAAGGCGGAGTTGGTGAACTCCCGTTTCCAGTTCTACGGGAGGCGCACTGTCGACGGACACCCTATTCAGTCCCCTCTACACCCGACGTTCGGAGAGTATATCTTGGACATGGAGATTATGCTCTTTCGTACCCAGGAGGACCTGAGGTGCGCTAGACTTCGGTCTCACTTTGATCGCCTCTCGCTCAAGGAGAGTCGCGAGAGGGAGGCGCAGCTGAAGCAGGAGAAGGCTGCTCTTCGCAAGAAGGGAACCCAGATGAGGAAGGCCATAGAAAAGCTCCGCAAGAAGGTTGCAGAGCAGGACGAGCTGATCGAGGATTTGGAGCTCCATACTGACGAGATGGAGGAGGAGGGCGAGGATCTCCGCAAGGAGAACAACGCTTTCCTCAGTGACGACGACGACTATCTGGAGGAGATGGACTATGAGCAGGAGGATGACGAGGAGGAAGACCCAGAGGAGCCACCCTACCAGTCCGATGCTGACGTGTCTGAGCCTGAGGTTCCACCTCAGTAGGCGATTGACTTGAGTACTACCGCAGGATTAGGTCGACCCCCTATCGCTAAACTAGTAGGAGTAGTAGTTCTTTTGGAGAACTTGTACCATGTGCCTTAGCTAAAAAGCAAGGATGTAAGCTTGATGTGATGAACCCTTTGATGTGATGCTTGTGTTATAACAGTGTGCTAGTCTTGCTAGTCTATGAAAAGTCTTTTTCGCATAATCCTTAAGTAATCCACCACTGTATGAAACCAACCTTTATCTCCCCTTAATCAGACCCTCTTGCCTTGCCCTTATAACCGGTGTCCTTCAGGATGGTGGACACTCGTCGCTCCAACCCGGATGGAGGAGCACCACCACCCCCACCGGAACCAACCACCGCCCAACTTCTTGCACTTATCATGGAGGAACGCCAAGCTGCTCGGGCAGAGCGTCAAGCTCATATCGCTGCCCTGCAGCAGATCGCTGCCGCACACAACAACAACAACAACAACAACCACCACAATGGCAATGGCAATGGTGCAGGAAATCAGCGATCTACCTTGAGTGATTTTCAGAAAACCAACCCACCCACCTTTTCCAAGGGACTTCACCCACTTGAGGCCGATGATTGGCTTCACACCATCAACAACAACCTGGAAGTTGCAGCCGTAGGAGAACCTGAGAAGGTGCTGTATGCGACCCACTATCTTGCAGGACCTGCACGGTCTTGGTGGGAAGCTACCAAGGCTCTCCAGCAAGTTGGTTATGTTATCAACTGGGCTGAGTTCCAGGAGAAGTTCCGCAAGAAGCACATTCCCCGTGGACTCATTGAGAGAAAGAAGGATGAATTCCGCAAGTTGCGGCAGGGAAGTAAAGATGTGGTCGGATACCTGGATGAGTTCACTGACTTGTCTCGGTATGCTCCGGATGACACCGACACCGAGAGGAAGAAGATGGAGCGTTTCATGAATGGGCTTCATGATGAACTGCAGTGCGCTCTGGTTATCCATGACTTCGTTGACTTGGAGTCACTGGTGGACAAGGCCATCCAGTTGGAGACCAAGCGCAAGTCCATGTTTGAGGGCCGTAAGAGGAGGATGATTGCCCAAGAAGGTTCGAGCAGCCAGAAGCCTCGCATCTACCCCCAAAACCCCAAGCCAGCATATAGACCACCACCAACCTCACACCCCAATTACCCTAAGCCCCCATACAACCCAAACAAATTCAACCGTCCCAATGACAACACCCGTCCCGGAGGGAACTCTAGCAACCTCAACCACAATGCCAATGTTGTTTGTTTCAATTGTGGCACCAAAGGTCACTACTCCAAGGCATGCCCAAATCCTAAGAAGAATGGTCCGCGCCCCGATGCTCAGGCGCTGAACAATGGCCAGGGCCGTAATGAGAATGGCAAGAACCCCGCACCCCGCGGAAATGTTGCTGTTGCCAGGGGACGCCTGCACCACATCAATGCTGAAGAGGCCATGGATGCGCCAGATGTTGTGCTGGGTACGTTCCTTGTCAACTCAGTACCTGCAACTGTTCTGTTTGATTCTGGTGCTACTCATTCTTTTGTTACCCAAGAATTCATTGCTAAGGGAGGTTTAGTCGGGAACCTCTTACCCAAACCCATGGTTATCCAAATCCCAGAATCAACCATAGATACCAAGTCATTTTGCCCGGACGTTTCCCTTGAGATCAAAGGGGAAAAGTTCCTAGTTGACTTAATCATCCTAGGAACCCAAGGAATAGATGTCATACTAGGTATGAATTGGCTAGCCAAGTATCATGGTCGCATTGACTGTGCCAGAAGAGCTGTATCCCTCACCACCGACAAAGGAGTAGAGGTGGAGTATGTGTCAGAAACCAGTCGACCCCAACCAAGATGCCATGAGAGCATAGCTCGACCAGCCCTAGATGAGATCCGTGTTGTTCACCTGTTCCGAGATGTTTTTCCTGAAGAATTGCCTGGTATGCCGCCAGACCGGGATATAGAGTTCATCATTGAACTTATCCCCGGAACAGCCCCTATATCCCAAAGACCTTATCGGATGAATCCAGAAGAACTGGTTGAGTTGAAGAAGCAGTTAGCAGATATGCTCAGCAAAGGACTTATTCGCCCAAGTGCTTCACCCTGGGGATCACCCATTATATTTGTGGATAAGAGAGACGGTACCACACGCCTGTGTGTGGATTATCGCAAGTTGAATGATGTGACCATCAAGAACAAGTACCCTCTCCCTAAGATCGAGGATCTGTTCGACCAGATGAACGGAGCCCGAGTCTTTTCCAAGATCGATCTTCGGTCAGGGTATCATCAATTAAAAATCAGAGAGACAGACATTCCCAAGACTGCCTTCACAACCCGTTACGGTTTATTTGAGTACACCGTAATGTCCTTTGGTCTGACCAATGCCCCAGCCTATTTCATGAATCTTATGAACAAGATCTTCATGGAGTATCTTGACAAGTTCGTGGTAGTTTTCCTTGATGACATCCTAATCTATTCCAAAAATGAAGAAGAGCATGCTGAACACCTGTGCCTAGTGTTAGCAACCCTCAGAGAGCATCAGTTGTATGCCAAATTTAGCAAGTGTGAGTTTTGGCTCAAAGAAGTTGCATTTCTCGGACATGTAGTGTCTGCGGGAGGAATTTCTGTTGACCCCGAGAAGATCCAAGCCATTGTGAACTGGGAAGCCCCAACCAGTGTGACTGAAATCCGAAGCTTTCTCGGACTAGCGGGATACTACCGCAAGTTCGTTGAAGGATTTTCCAGTATAGCCAAACCCCTTACCCAACTGCTGAAAAAGGACAAGAAATTTGAATGGACTCAGAAGTGTGAAGAGAGTTTCCAGGAGTTGAAGAAGAGATTGACCTCAACCCCTGTCCTGATTATGCCAGACGTCACCAAGAGTTTCGACGTGTATTGCGATGCATCACGCCTCGGACTTGGTTGCGTTTTGATGCAAGAAGGTCAGGTGGTGTCGTACCTGTCTCGGCAGTTGCGACCACATGAAGAGAATTACCCAACCCATGACCTGGAGTTAGCCGCTGTTGTTCTTGCTCTGAAAACGTGGCGCTCCTATCTTGCGGGACATCGCTGCGAGATCTATACGGATCATAAGAGCTTGAAGTATATCTTCACCCAGAAGGAGTTAAATTTGCGACAGAGAAGGTGGATGGAGTTAATCAAGGATTATGATATCGGTATCCACTATCACCCTGGAAAGGCTAATGTAGTTGCCGATGCCCTTAGTCGCAAACCCTGTACCCTGAATGCCATGATCCAAGCAGAGCAACCGTCCCTGTTCAAGGAGTTCAAAGATTTTGGACTAGAGCTTGTTAGCCACGGTTATCTCGCCCATTTAGAGTTAGCCCCAACCCTGATGGATCAAATCAAAGAGGCCCGGAAAGGTCATGAGAGCATAGAAGGAATCAAGAAGAAAATTTCTCTCGGTAAGGCGCCTGGTTTTACCGGGGATACTGAAGGAGTGTTGAGATTCAATGGTCGTATCTGTGTCCCCAATACCTCAGAACTCAAGGAGTTAATCCTGAAGGAAGCCCACGAGACCCCTTACTCAATCCACCCCGGCGGAACCAAGATGTACCAAGACCTTCGTGAAAGATTTTGGTGGCATGGAATGAAGCGAGAAATTGGTGCTTTTGTAGCCAAGTGTGATATTTGTCAGCGAGTCAAGGCTGAACATCAGCGACCCGCTGGATTGCTTCAACCCTTAATGATTCCCGAATGGAAATGGGATGAGATTGGAATGGATTTTATCACCGGACTTCCAAGATCCAACCGAGGCCATGACTCAATATGGGTCATCGTTGACAGGCTGACCAAAGTTGCCCATTTTATTCCCGTCCACACCACCTATAGGGGAAATCAGTTAGCAGACCTGTATATTTCCAGAATAGTAAGCCTGCATGGTGTGCCTAAGAGGATTGTATCAGATAGAGGCACGCAATTCACCTCAAGGTTTTGGAAAGCCCTGCATAAAGCCCTCGGAACCAAGTTGGCGTTTAGCACAGCTTATCACCCCCAGACCGATGGTCAAACTGAAAGAGTAAACCAGATATTAGAAGACATGCTTCGCGCATGTGTCCTAGCCTATGGATCCAAATGGGAAGATTGCCTTCCATTTGCAGAGTTCTCCTACAACAACAGCTATCAGTCTAGTCTGCAAATGGCCCCTTTTGAAGCCCTTTACGGCAAGAAGTGTCGTACACCCCTGAATTGGTCCGACACCGGAGAAGGCAAACTGTTTGGACCAGATACTCTCCGTAAGGCTGAAGAGCAAGTCCAGCTTATCCGTGAACGACTCAAGACCGCCCAATCCCGTCAGAAAAGTTACGCTAATCCCAAGCGTCGTGATGTCACCTTCAATATCGGAGATTATGTCTATCTCCGAGTGACACCCCTTAAAGGAATGCAGCGTTTCCATGTCAAAGGGAAATTAGCGCCAAGATATATTGGACCCTTCAAGGTCCTTGCCCGTCGAGGAGAGGTGTCTTATCAACTGGAGTTGCCCCAAGAGCTAGAAGATTACCATGATGTTTTCCACATTTCCTTGCTCCGGAAGTGTCTTGAAGTTCCTGACCAGCCTCATGTTTTCAAAAACATTGATCACCAGTCCGTTGACCTGAATCAAGATCTGACTTATCGTGAGACTCCCCTCAAGATTCTCGAAGAAGATGTTCGTCTCACCCGCAGGCGAGCAATCAAGTTCTACAAAGTCCAGTGGACTAACCACTCTGAAGATGAAGCCACGTGGGAACGAGAAGACTATCTTAGAAGCAAATTCCCAAACCTCTTTAGTACCCAGGCCTAGCAAATCTCGGGACGAGATTTATTTTAAGGGGGGAAGTCTGTAACATCCCAGAATGTTAATATAATTAGTAATGCAAAAATGTGGGCCAACAAAAACTTTTCTCATGAAAAATTGTGTATGTTTAATTCTTGAATATTGTTTGTTTGCATTGCTTGCAAGATTGTTGAATTTAGGCTATAATTAAAAATTTGAAGAAAAGAAAATAAGTAAAACAAATCACAAAAACAAAACACCATGTGGCACATGTCACATTGTTTTTCCAAATTAAGAAGCATAATTTATTTTCACACCAAAAACAATGGAGTAATATTATAAACACTACTAGTTAATTTTTACAAACTATTCCCTTTCAAAAATTTAAATTCAAAAGCCCCAATTTCAAATTAGAAATTCATGATTGAAATATTTCAAAATATTTCAAAAAGACTTTGTAACACTTACCAATAATGTAGTTAGCCTAGATCCTAAGTTTGAACCCAAAAGAATAAAGGGAAATAGGAAAATTAAAATAGCAAAATGCTACTGTTTTGGTTCAAACATTTCAGCAAACACCTGGCATGCACCACCTGTTCTTCCCAAGCCGAGCCAAGCCATGGATCAATCCGAGTATTGGGTTGCGCATTTGTCGAATTGGAGCCTCCACTGCACTCCTCTCTTCACCACGACCTCGCTGCACGCCGGAGGGAGTCAAACGGTGGCCGGAGTCGCCGTGGGGACGCCGGCGACAGCCACGGCAGCGCGCACGTCGCCATGTCGCGCGACAGCGGAGGTGGCAACGCCGTGCTCGCCCGTGCCAGGCCCCCCTTCGCTCTCCCTCGTCTCCTGGTCCCCTCTCGCACCTGCAGCACGCCCAGCACCAGCCCGAGCACGCCGCGCCCGCGCCATGCCGCGCACACCGTGCGCCGCCCGAGCCCGTTCGCGGCAGGGCCAAGCACCCGCACGCGCCCGAGCGCGCCACGCCACCCCACCTTGCCCACCTTGTTCCCCAGACAGCCCGCAGCGTAGCCGCACCCTCCACCGGCCTACGGCGAGCACGCACGGCCGCGGGTGCCCTCTGCACCGCGTCCACCGTGCGCCGCCCGGCCGCTATAAAGCCGCCCCCGTGCCCGGCAATTCTCCACACCACTCCACTGCTCTCCTCTCACCCTCTCCACTCTCTCGTGCGCCGCTTGACAGCCCAGGCCGGGGCAGCAAGGCCTCAGGCCACCGTGACCTCCTCGAGCCCGCCGTGCCCGATGTAGGCGACGACCACGGCCAGGCCGTGTTGCCCATCCCCTTCGCTCCCCTCTGCCCCTAACCTTTTCCCCTTGCACCCCGCACTCACCCGCCTCTTTTTCCCCTCTGGATCATGCACAGAAGCGTCGTCAATCGCTCGCCGGAGTTGCCGTGCCGCCGCGGAGAAGGAGGAGGTCGTCGCCGTCGCTAGGAGCCACGCCAGCAAGCGCCGCTCGCCCCAGGACCTTCCCCGACTCGCCGCCGTCGTTCTGCACCGTCTGCACGCCCTCCCGAGCCCCCTAGGTGAGCGCACCGTCCACCTCGCCGTCGCCGGAGCCGCAGCGCCGCTCGGGTTTGGTCGCCGGCGACGCGAGCGTCCTGTGCCGTTAGATCTTAATCCTACGGTAGCATACCGGTTCGGGTTAATTATTAAAAATCTGACGTGCGGGTCCCACGCGTCAGGTTTAAATGAAACCGCGCGCGCGCCAGCAGTCACTGACTGGTGGGTCCCCCTGTCAGGGTTTTAATCTTTATCCGTTCTGGATTATTAATTCGAATTCAAATTTCATTTAAAGGTCAGTACTGAACTCAAAATTAGAAAATCCATAACTTTAGATTTACAACTCCAAATTTAGCAAATCCAACTGTTCTGGAAAGCTTATGAAATTCCCTATCCAACTAAACTAGTTTCACTCCATTTGGATATATAATAAAAATACAATATTCAAAATACAGTATCATGTTTAAATCCTAAACTTGTTTGTTTCTGATGCTCTGTTAATCCAAATTAGTTGAAACTAATTTTATTAGATCACATTTAACCATGGTTAGTCAATACCAAAAGGGTTTAATTTTTAGATGAACATAATTTAAATAATAGCCAAAACCTTATTAATTAGCTTCTGAATTCAAAACAATGTGTAGGGAGTTTGGTAACTCCAAATGACCCAAACCCAATTGTGTCATCTTCTACACATCAGTAGCTTTCTATAGAATTTTAGTTGGTATTTTTGTGATCAACAGAACTCAAGATATGCAATTAAACATGTGTGTCTAGTTTCTGCCCAAAATAGGATATATTTGAATAATGACATATTCAATTAAATTAAAAGCACATAGTGTTGTTTGATGTGTGAAATGGTTGATTAGGACCTCTAAGAGTGTATTGCTATAATGATTGATTGAATAGGCTAGTGATTGTTGTATTTGATTGATTGTGTAATAGACGAGAACGCTGTCGGGTATATCGAGGAGGAGGGAACTGCTGAACCTGAAGACCAAGACCAAGACCACTTTGCCGAGCAAGGCAAGCTACTCTCTGAGCTTGCAAATAACTTATGCACCTAGGTTTATCAAATCATTTTCAAAAACAAAGGTTTATGAAAACCCTTTTTCCAAAGTATACCTAGACTATTTTGCCACCCTATGTAGAATATATGCTAAAATTATAGGATGGGAAAATTAATATTGTTTTATTCAAACTCCTTTGAAAACTTGTGTGGATATGTATAGCACCAAGAGGTGGTGTTGAAATAAGGAAATGGAGAAAGATGGTTTTTTTTTTTAGAAAAGCACATTGTGTCCTAGTACTCAGTCAAGCAACCGATACTCTGTGCGACCACATTTACCCACATATGGGAAGGGGCTTAGTCATATAGTTTGCTCCTATTAGTATGGGACACTGCATCAACGGAGATGACTCTGTTATGCATGAGGGAGTGGTTTGGTGACCTAACCCTGACCTGGGTCCTCGCTCAAAAATCTATGAGTAGATAAGGAGGAGGATAGAAGGATGTCCGTATACACCGCCAGATAAAACCTATGAGTCCTCACGCTTAGGGTTTCCGACGGGAAACTGGACTAAGTGTAGATGGAATGGTTCATAGGGGCAGGATCATATACTAGCATGAGCAAAGGAAAGACTAGGGTCGGTGACTCAACTTCGCATACCACTGGTATGGCGGGACGTGGCTGACACGATGAGTTATCGGATGAGTGTGGGAAAAGCGTGCTACCTCTGCAGAGGGTAATTAAACTATTCGAATAGCCGAGTCCTCGGATATGGACAGTTGAAGACCCTACTTAGACCATGTGCAAGTTTTGGAAAAGATTTGAGTCGTAAAAAGAAAATGAAGTGGAGAATGCTCCATACACCTATACCAACGGATCGGTATGAGGTAGTTGGAAAGATATTGCCATAATGGTTTATGATCGGAGAAGGAGGAGTTTTGGAATGAAATTAATAAAATTGAGATAGCTAGTATTCATAATTTCCTTATCTTCTTCAAAAATGATACAGAGATGATTTAAATAAATAAAAGTGAGAAACTAACAATGGAAACTAGAGCACTCATGTTGGAGTAGTTTGCGAGTACATTCCAATGTACTCACACTAGTTTGCTTCTGGCTATTGTCGTAGCCAGACATGGAGGAGTACTACGCCCAGGAGGAGTACGGCGACATCTACGCCAACTAAGGATCTTCTCAAGTCGACTGCCTGTCGGGTTATCGTTAGTTTTTGGATGTCTACTACGTTTTGAGTTCCGCTGCTTCATGTTGATTTGGCCCTAGAAGGCACCTATGTAGGACTGGGTCTAAAGGACCATTTATGTAAGACTTTATTCGGTATTGTAATGGATGTAAACTTTGGTATTCAATTCGGATTATGTGCAACGACAGACTGATCACGGGATCGTTGTGTTAAGCATAATCGGGTATTTCGGACAGCTAGTCCGGGGTCCCCACATGCCTGTGCATTGCACTTGTTCTACTTGTGTGGTGTTTGATTGTTGCTTTCCGGTGTTCTTATACATCGATAGATCAAGGAATCGGGGTCTCTCCACAATACCCCGACGAACCGTATTACCAGCCTGTTGAGCAAGGCAAGCGTAATCCCCCCCTCTGAGCATATCTTATCCTATTTTTCGCAAATATTTTCTCCACTATAATATTGCATGCGGTTCCAAATGTCAATTTTATCTGGATTAGAGTATCCTATAGTTGCATTAAGTTCCCTATGCCATTTACCTGTTTCCCTCCTATTATCCATAGGAATGTATTGTTGGCCGAGATATTTAACTGTGCTATGTTGATGCTTAGCCATGCTTAGCTACCTGCCTAGTTGTACTATGGAAGGTGCATGTTGGAAACAGGTGATGAAATGAGAATGATGGTGGAGAATTGTGGCGATGCATAATAAAATGCTTAAAGGTGGGGATGAGAGGCCACATGGGATGTGGTGGGTTGTCTTGTTCTCGCCGCCTAGATGCGAGTTCTCGCCTACGAGCCAAGTTGAGCGTGCAACCATGCGTGGGGTATATGGGGCCCTCGTCGACCAACTAACTTGTGAGGGGCTAGCCAAGGGTCCTCTAGTTTGAGCTTTCCATTTGCGCGTGCGTGGAGATGGTGGCAAGGGCTGGGATGAGGATGGTGGTGTTTAGGATGTGGCCGCGGGGCAGGGTGTTGGAGGCACTGAACTTGTCCTTCGGCCACCGATGATCCTTGGGTTAGCCTAATGCAAGGTAAAGGTTGTAACCGTTCCCACTCAGCCGGCTTTCCCCGGAAGAGAGCTACGTGTAGGCAATGAGCCGGACGGTACGCATGGATAAGAAGTTGGGAGGTCCCTCGGGAACCTGGCAACTTTCACATTGTACACCCCTGCAGGGATAAATCTTTTCGAAAAGCCGTGTCCGCGGTTAAGGACGACTTGGTGACGGATTCAGAGACCATAGAATAACTTTAACGGAATGATTAAAAACTGGGTACTAGAGGTACCGCTCACTATTGTAAGGTTGACTTCCCCGAGGGTGATTCGGGGAGGTGCCTTTGAGGAACAGGTACAGTGGTTGACGATTGGTCGCTGATGAGAAAGTGATCAAAAGAAAAAGAGTTACTTCTTACCCCTCTTTTAAAATATTCTGATAGTCGATGCCTTGGAGTGGTGTTTTAAATAAACAAAATCAGCCTTATGCAAAACAGCCATAAAACCTTGAAAGCCAATCATCGAGCATATATTAGCTCCTAATCTTGCAGAGTTCGTCGAACTCAACCTTGTTTAATTTGTTTAAGAGGAGGACTTCACCGACCTCGAAGGTGGGTTCTTTGTGGACGTCGACGAGTAGTCTGGGGTTCCCAGGTAGCAGCTTGGGACATCCCGGAACAGCTGGCGCTGGATGTTATCTGTAGGCCTCTTAGGCCATAATTTGTATCTTGTTGTTTAGAACAACTTAATTCGCTTCCGCATGATGTACTGTTGGGTCTGTGATCTCTGGTTGTAACATTTGCTATCCTTCTCTATTATAAGAGTTGAACTATAAGGATTTGAGTAGTAGAGTCTGTGATGTGCCAGGTGTTTCGGTGTCTTGATCTCTTTATTATACATTGAGGGCTATGCTTTGGATATGGCATGATCGAAGGGTTGTGTGGCCGATGATCCATGCCGAGCACGCCTGCCGATGTTTACTCGGCCTGGGAGTGGTAGCCCCAGTAACCTTCGATTATGTAGCATGACCACCGACACATAGCATCACTGTATAATTTGCGGGGTCGGGGCTTTACATACGTGGCATATAGGCTTATTCGTAAGAGAACCATTTCCCTACCTACGAACTTTGTACCACAACGTCGATCGTATAATTGCATGTTTAAGCATCCCTTTCGGGCCCTCCATTGAAAATGCTTTGCCGACTAAAGAGAGAGAAACAGACACCCGCCAGCCACAGATACGGTGCAAGCCGTATGTCAGTAGTGGAACCAGTCTCGCGTAAGCGTACGCGTAAAGTCGGTCCGGGCCGCTTCATCAACTCAATACCGAAGGCATCGCAAGTGCACGCTAGAGGGTAGCAAATATAAGAAAGACGTCCTCATTCAACATGAGTTCTAACCGTACCAGCAGTACTACGCATAGATCGGCTCTGATACCACTGAAGGGGTTCCGGTGCAGAAAACAATAATTTTTCTAGCGTATGAACACCCTTACTAGCCAGGATCTATCTATCTAGTACATGTGATAACGGTGGCGGAACGGGTTACATTACCTCCATGTAGACCGATAGCGGGGATTACGCTCCCGCACAAGCGTTGACGATGAAGTCGTACGTAGCCGACCTCGAGGTCGCGGAGAACTTGCCGCGATGATGTAGACGATGACGCCGGGGTGTCGACGAAGACCTACGTCGACGGGCGTCGGGCGGAAGATGGCGAGGCGCCGGCGGCCGGGGTGGGTTGGCGCCGGCGGCAGGGCAGCGACAGGGCTGCTGGGTGGGCGAGACGACGTCGCCCAGGCTCCTCAAATGTGGCGCCTCCGAGCACTCGCAAACATACGGAGCTTAACAACAACCCCCGGTCATTCAGATCCAGCTGAAATCGCAGGAGTAGAACTTTTCTGGAATCCCGCAAGGCAACGACGCCCGACGGTATAGCTTTGGTGGAGAGAGGAGGCAAAACGGGCGGAGAAACAGCTCGGCCAGCCTGCTATACAATTAATTGTATTTTTCTGTAATTAATCCAATTAATATGCCTTGCTATATAAAGGGGGGAGGGGGTGTGCAAACACCTTGCCTCCCCCATGTGGGACTAAAGGAAAAGGAGGGGAAGGGGGGTTCGGCCGGCTCTCCTAGTCCGAATTGGACTAGGGGCCCAAGCCCCCTTTCCTTGCTTGGTGCGGCTCACCTTAGTGGGCCACAATTGGCCCACTTAGGTGGGCTGCCCCCCTTTTTCCTTTATTAATTAATGATTAAATTAATATAAAATACTATTAATTCATAATTAATATATTTACATATAATTTAATCTCCCGTGACTCCGAAACATTTTCCGGACCACCCGAACATCTTTCGGACATTCCTGGAACCATTCCAGACCTTCCCGGAAGTCCTTCCGGACCACCGGAACTCTTTCCGGATCATTTCTCTCTCTCCAATAAAATCCTATAATATTCCAGAACCTTCTCCAGGTGTCGTTAAGACCTTAAGTTTGTTACGCTACGGTTCGAGAACACTCCAGACATGGTCGAGACACTCCGCTCACCAATGACCGCCAGGGATACCTGGACGCATATGACGGCCCCTGTGCATTCTACGAATATCGTCGTTGAACCATAAACATGATATTCATTCCCTTTGTTTCTACGATACTACCTTGTCCGAGATATGATCGTAGACATCCGATGTCCTTGTTGTACCTCGTTACCGACAAAGGTTATTAACTCGTCTGTGATATTACATCTCCATGACCTAGTCATAAGCTGCGCAGCTATATAGATGCAATCTCACCGAGTGGGCCCAGAGTATCTTTCCATTACAAGAATGAACAAATCCCGCTCTTGATCCTTACGTCTCAACATACTCTTTCGGGATACCCAAGATGGACACCGTTATTGTCATGCTATATAAGACACAACGTTTGATGCTCTCAAAGTACCCCTACGAAGTAGCAATAAGTACGGTCTCACGGTCTAAGGAATAAGCTATCATATTACTCATCTATTGCAAATGACAAACATCGTAATACGATCTTATTGCAATACTTTGCGTATGTCCATCACCTTATTCTACTAATAAGATGACCCCATTGTCAACCGACGTCATTGTCCTTGATCGGGAATCTCGATCAACTGTTGCCCAATGGACTAGTTTATATAGAGGCTCACTAGGGACTCTGGTTGTCTATGTATCACACGTGTATTAATAATTCCGATTAATACAGTTATAGCATAATACAAAAACCTATTATAAACTTATGAGATAATGCAATAAATACTACTTATTTATTTGCCTCTAGGGCATATCTCCTTCAGCAGGAACTCGAGAGGGTTGGTGGACCCGTCGAAGCCCTTGGGGAGGGCCGGCCTGAATTTCTGCGGCCAGACCACGCGGCGCAGGGAGCGGGTGAACGCCATGCAGCCCGAGGCGTAGGTGGCAGTTCCCCCCTGGAGGGCCGGTTCTGTTGTCCCGCTTGGCCGAGCTCCTCGACGAGGCGATTCTGGAGGTCCCTGCGGCGCTCCATGCCCACGCGCGCATCAGGCGCGGTGCGCTGCACGATTTGGCAATCACGCGGCGAAGATGCGTGGGAGGGAGCCCTCTGTGCCGCAGCCGGAGGTGGTCCTGGCGGCGGCGGGGGCGCACTTGGTGCAGCCATCCCTGCGTGGCCGGAGTGGTGGACTATGGAGCGCGACGGGGCAGGGCGCGTGGTCGCGATGTCGACGAGGTGGTGGAGGCGGTCCAACCACTGGTCATGGGCCTCAGCGCTCGGCCGGTAGCGGAGGAGCTCCTGGGCCATGAGCAGCGCGGTGTGTGGGTTGGGCTCTTGGCGTCCCTGAGTGGACACACTCTGGCGCCGGGATGGACGCGAGGACTCCGCGTCCTCATGGTGCTCGGAGAAGTCCTCGTCCTCGTCCTCGCGGCGGTTGCCGCCGTGGTGCTCCTCACTCTCGGGCTCCTCCACGGGTGGGCCGGTGTTGGCGCGCTCTGCAGCGCGTGGGCGGCCGCGGCGGCCACGGGTGGGAGCGGTGCCGGGCTCGGTGTGAGCTCTCTCAGCCGCGCGCCTGTTGGCGCGCGTCGCGCGGGTGTCCGTCATGGCCCGGAGGCAGCTGGAGGTTGAAGACGCGCCTCAGTCCCCTACCTGGCGCGCCAAATGTCGAGGTGTAGTTCCCACAGAACAGGGATAACCACTCTCGAGGGAGAAGTTCGTGAAGGGGACTGAACACGTTGGTCAACAACCGTCAACCGGCACATCGACGTTGCTCGCGGTGCCTATGGAGGGACAGGACGACAGAGATGGACTCGGGCCCGTACCCAGGTTCACGGCCCTCAAGGTGAGGTAAAACCGCTACTCCTGCTTGTCTGTATTGCTCTGCAGGGGCTACAGTACAACGAGCTCGCCGCGAGCCCTCGCGAGGCGGTGCGGAGCACGGAGGGGGGAAGGTTCGGGCCTTCTTCTTCCTCGGGCTCGCTGGGCTAGACTAGGCTATAGTGGGGTGTACAAGGATGAATGGTCGATCGGTCGAATCGCGGATCCTTCGCTACGGTGGCGCTCCTCTTTCTTATATAGGGGCCCCGGGCCTCATCCCTGCGTCCTGCGCAGTAGAAGGGTTCCCACATGGCGACGAAACGCAGGAGCGGGGTGCACCACAGCTCGGCCGTCCATAGACTTGGTCTATGGTCGTAAAGCCTGCCTTCGTGGCAGGGCTGCTGCCGCCTTTGAAGAGCGGCCCGTTGGTACTGCAGAGATCGTAGGGGGTGCCCACGGTGACGTCGCCGTTGGAGCGTTGCGCCGGCCAACTGCTTTTGTCGGCCCAATGAGGACCGGGGTGTGCATGGCCGACTCCCTACAGGCCTCGCCCGCGACAGATTCATCAAAACGGCTAAGGACCAAGCTACCGCTTGGAGAGACCCTCGAGAGGCATCTCCTCTTGAGGGCCTGAAGAGGAAGCCAGGGCCTGAAGAGGACCCCGCGCTTCAAGAGACTCCCCAAGGCTCAACACGCCTGGATAGAGGTCAGCAGGAAACCTCCCCACAGGCCACCGCGGCCCTGTGGAGACACTTCGCGGCTAAGCAAGCGCCGCAGGGCGCACATGGCCCCTGCAGCAGCCGCAGGGTGACGCGAGCATCCCAGTTGCCGTTCTGGTGATAAAGGAGTCAACAAAGCCGCGCCGCCTGCGCCAGGACAGCCAGGACTTTCCTCTTTGGTGATAAAGCGGCTGGACGGCGCAACGCTCCAAGAAGATCGTCATCGTGGGCTCCACCACGACCACTGCCGCGCCTGCGAGCCGCTCTGCACCGTCTGCAGCATGTCGGCCACGGCGCGCAACTTTAGCACGGATGGACCGCGTCCATGGACGGATGAACCGCGGTGGACTCCCGCTCCTTCGCGCCACCGGCATGTGGGAACCCACCGGCACGAGGATGGAGCCCGGGGCGCCTATAAAAGGAGCAGAAGCTCCACCATAGAGGAGGATTGGTCTCCAGTCGGCTGATTACTTCCTAGACCGAGGGAGCCTTAGCCAAACGCATAGGATAGCCAACTGCTGGAGGAGGAAGACGACCATTGCGTCCCTCTCCAAGCACTAAACTGCCTCAAGAGAGCCCTCGGCCAGCTCATTGTCCTGTAACCTTCACAGTGCAATACAGACAAGCAGGAGTAGCGGTGTTACCTCCTCCTGAGGGCTGTGAACCTGGGTACGGGCCGGTGTCCATCTCTGGCGTGATAGTTCTTCTCCAGGCCCGGCGAGCACCGTCGTCGTGCCTCCAGAGGATTGTTTGACCTCCGCGTTCAGCCCCCCCCTTCGAACCTCTCTTCAGGGTGTGGCTACCCCTGTTCCGTGGGAGTCACTCTCCGACATTTGGCGCGCCAGGTAGGGGGCTGAGGCGCGTCTTCGACCTCCGAACTCCGCGCCATGACGGACACCCGCGCGACGCGCGCCAACCGGCGTGCCTCTGAGAGAGCTCACACCGAGCCTGGCACTGCTCCCACCCGCGGCCGCCGTGGTCGCCCCCGCACGGCCGAGCGCGCTGGCACCGGCCCGCGCGTGGAGGAGCCAGAGAGCGAGGAGCACCGCGGCGGAGACCAGCACGACAACGAGGACCTCTCTGAGCGCCGTGAGGACGCTGAGTCCTCGCACCCGTCCCGGCGCCAGAGCGTGTCCACGCGGGAGCACCACGAGCCCGCCCCGCACACCGCGCTGCTCATGGCCCAGGAGCTCCTCCGCTACCGGCCAAGTGCCGAGGCACACGACCAGTGGTTGGACCGCCTCCACCACCTCGTCGACATCGCAACCACGCGCCCTGCTCCGTCGCGCTCCATCGTACCCTCCGGCCCTGCAGGGGCGGCCGCACCAGGTGCGCCCCCACCGCCGCCAGGACCACCTCCGGCCGCGGCACAGCGGGCTCCCTCCCATGCTTCCTCGCCGCACGATTGCCAGATCGTGCAGCGCACTGCGCCTGACGCACGTGTGGGCATGGAGCGACGCCGCGACCTCCAGAACCGCCTCGTCGAGGAGCTCGGCCAAGCGGGGCAACAAAACCGCAGGGCCCTCCAGGGAGGGACGGCCACCTACGCCACTGGCTGCATGGCCTTCACGCGCGCCCTGCGTCGTGTGGTCTGGCCGCAGAAGTTCAGGCCAGCGCTCCCCAAGGGCTTCGACGGGTCCACCAACCCTGTCGAGTTCCTGCAGCTCTACACCACCTCCATCCAGGCCGCAGGGGGAGACGACAAGGTCATGGCCAACTGGTTCTCCCACGCCCTCAGGGACTCCGCGCTGTCCTGGCTCCTCAACCTGCCTGAGGACTCCATCGACTCCTGGGAGGAGCTCTGCAGGCAGTTCGTCGCCAACTTCAAGGGCACGTACGAGCGCGCACTCACCCACAACGACTTGCGCACTGTGGTGCAGAAGAAAGATGAGACTCTTCGCAAGTACATCCAGCGCTTCAGCCAGGTGCGGAACAAGATTCCGAACATCCCCGACACCCAGGTCATCGCTGCCTTCCGCGAGGGCGTCACGAACCGCATGATGCTCGAGAAGCTCGGCATCCACGACAAGCTCACCTCTGTGGTGAAGCTGTTCGATCTGGCGGATAAGTGCGCCAAGGCTGAAGAGGGACTCCTCTTCGTCAAGATGAGCGCGCGGGGGGACGACCCTGGCGAGGGGTCCAAGAGCCACAAAAAGAAGGAAGAGCCCAAGCGCAAGGCCGCCGCGGTCCTCGCGGCAGAGCCTGACGCGAAGGGCTCCCGCAGGGGTTCTCCCGAGCGCGGCGACAAGGAGGTGGACCACCGCCCGTTCTGCGTCTACCACAACAGGCGCGGCCATGCCACCGAGAACTGCCACGACCTCAAGAGGCTGAGCAGGGAGCGCGAGCGCGAAGAAGCCAGCGGGAGCCGCGGCAGAGGCCGCGGCTACCGCCGCGACAGCAGAGGCGGACGCGCTGGCGGCTACCAGAGGCCGCAAGGCACTCAGGCCAACGCTGCTGAGAGGAACAACAACCTCCCCGACGAGGAAGATGGAGGCTACCAGGCGCCGAGAGGCGCCATGGCCTGCATCCTCGGCGGGGCTCAAGCGCCCAAGTCGAACAATCAGTTCAAGCAGTTCGCCCGCGAACTCAACGCCGCGCTCCCGAGCACCGAGACCTCCAGGCCCCTCCAGTGGTCCCAGTACACCATCGCCTTCGACGCCAAGGACCACCCCAAGTCGACCAAGACTGTTGGAACCCTCCCCCTGGTCTGCTCCCCCACCATCAACAACATCACCGTCTCCAAGACACTCATCGATGGGGGAGCGGGCCTGAATGTCATCTCTGTCGAGACCTTCGAGACGCTTCAAGTGCCCTACGAGTGGCTTATGCCCTCCAGGCCGTTCACGGGCGTCACCAGTGGTTCGATCGAGCCTCTGGGGCAAGTCCGCCTCGCGGTCACCTTTGGCACGCAGAAGAACTATCGCACGGAGCTGATCGACTTCGATGTCGCCCACATCGTCCTGCCGTACAACGCCATCCTCGGCTACCCCGCCCTCGCGAAGTTCATGGCCGTCACGCATCACGCCTACAACATGGTCAAGATCCCCGGCAGCACTGGCACCATTTCCATCCATGGTCATATCCTGGACGCCACGCGCGCTGTCGAGAGCGCCTACAAGGCAGCCGCCATGGCTTTCCCGGCTGACGAGGACATGGAGCCTCTCGAGAGGCCCAAGAAGAAGAAGCAAGTGTTCTCTCAGGAGCAAGCTGCCACGAAGAAGGTGTCGCTGGACACCACCAGCTCGGGGGCTGAAGGCTCGGGGGCTAGCGTCACCATAGGCGCTGCCCTGCCTCCCAAATAGGAAAGCGCGCTCGTCGCCTTCCATCGGGCAAACTCTGACATGTTCGCATGGACTCCTTCAGATATGTCCGGTGTACCAAGGGAGGTGATCGAGCACCAGTTAGCTGTGTGTCCAGACGCACGCCCCGTCAGGCAAAAAGCACGTAAGAAAGCCCCCGAGAAGCAAGCTTTCATCGTCAAGGAAGTAGAGAAGCTCAAGGCGGCAAATGTCGTCCGCGAAGTCGCGCACCCCACTTGGCTCTCCAACGGCGTGGTTGTTCCTAAACCCGCTGGAGGAGGCCGACTCTGCATCGACTACACCGATGTCAACAAGGCCTGCCCCAAGGACCCATACCCTATGCCGAGGATAGACCAGATCGTGGACTCCACCGCTGGCTGCGACCTCCTTTGTTTCCTGGACGCCTTCTCTGGTTATCACCAGATCAAGATGGCTAAAGAGGACGAGGAAAAGACGGCATTCCTCACCCCTTGTGGTGTGTACTGCTACACATGCATGCCCTTCGGCCTGAAGAACGCAGGAGCCACTTTCCAGAGGCTCATGAGGATAGCCTTGGGGGCACAGATGGGCAGAAACGCTGAGGTCTACGTCGATGATATCGTGGTCAAGTCTCGAGAGGGGGACACCCTCTTGAGGGATCTCGAGGAAACCTTCGCCAGCCTGAGAAAGGTGAACATCAAGCTGAACCCCGCCAAGTGCGTCTTCGGGGTCCCTTCAGGCAAGCTCCTCGGATTCCTCGTGTCCCACCGTGGCATAGAGGCAAATCCTGACAAGATCAAGGCCATAGAGGAAATGCAGCCTCCCCGCCGACTCAAGGACATGCAGCGCTTAGCGGGCTGCATGGCCAGCCTTGACCGTTTCATCTCTAAGTATGGCGAGAGAGCCCTGCCATTTTTCAAGATCATGAAGAGATCGGGCACGTTCAAGTGGACCCCTGAGGCGGAAAAAGCCTTCGGGGACTTAAAAAAGTATCTGGCCAGCCCTCCAGTCTTGGTGGCCCCCAGGGCAGGCGAGCACCTGAAGCTGTACCTCTCAGCCACCCCTCAGACCGCAAGCGCCGTCTTGGTGGTCGAGAGGGAAGAGCCTGTCCTCCCCAAGAAGAGCACTGCCACTCCAAGCCCAGAACCCCCCGACAAAAACCCCGTCGAAGGAGCAGCCTCCACAGACCCACTGCCAGGCCCACCGCCTCAAGTCGAGTCTGCTCCCCCCACCCCTGTCGAGACGCCTCCACAGGCAGATCTCGACAAGGGTCCTGAAGAGCCTCCACAGAGGGCTGACGCTGCGCCACCTTGAGCAACCCTCGTCGAGCACCCCGTCTACTTCGTCAGCACAGTGCTGCGGGACGCTCGCGAGAGGTATCCAATGCAGCAGAAGCTCCTCGTCGCGCTCCTCATCGCCTCCAGGAAGTTGAGACACTACTTCCAGGGCCACCCCATCACGGTGGTTACTGCCTTCCCCCTGGAGCAGATCCTGCGCAACCCCAACGCCACTGATCGTGTCGCAGGATGGAACATCGAGCTGCAGCCATTCATCTTGCGCTTCGACACTACGAGGGTCATAAAAGGAAGAGCGCTGGCTGACTTCGTCGCCGAGTGGACCGACCCAAGCCCTGAGGAGCCTCGAGAGGCAGAAGCCGAGCCCTCGGGAGGCACAGTGCCTAGCCACTTGACCATGCACTTCGATGGAGCCTTCGCTTGCCGCAATGGCGGAGCAGGCGTTGTCCTAACTTCGCCCAAGGGTGACAAGCTATACTACGCTGTCCAGCTGTGCTTCACGATCGATAAGATCTCCAACAACATCGCCGAATACGAAGGCCTCCTCGCCGGCTTAAGGGCCGCCATCGCTCTAGGCGTCAAGCGCCTGCTCGTCAAGGGAGACTCCCAGCTGCTCGTCAACTTCTCCAACAAGAGCTACACGCCAAAAGACGGCCACATGGCCGCATACCTTGAAGAGGTCCGCAAGCTCGAGAAGCACTTCAGGGGCATGGAGCTCATGCACATCCCGAGGAAGGAAAACCAAGAGGCTGACGACATCGCCAAGCGAGCCTCGCGAAGGCAACCCCAGCAGGCCGGCGTCTTTGAAGAAAGGCTCGCCAAGGCATCCATCAAGCAGCCTCGCGAGACCACAGCCGCAAGCGCAGATGAAGCGCTCCCACCACCTCCTGAGTCTGGGGCGCCTGATTGCGGTCCCAGCACAGGGGAGCGCCTGTTGCTGACGGCAACCCACCAGGCCTCAGGCTGGATTGATGAGCTCAAGGACTACTTGGTGAAAGGAATCCTCCCTGAAGAGGATGCTGACGCAGAGCGAATCGCTCGACAGGCGAAATCCTACTGCATCCTCGAGGGAAACCTCTACCGCAAGCGCCCAAATGGTATCGCGCTCAAGTGCGTCCCTCCTGAGGAAGGCCGAGAGCTGATCAAGGACATCCATAGCGGGGAGTGCGGCCACCACTCGTGTGCGCGCACCCTCGCAGGCAAGGTCTTCAGGAGCGGCTTCTACTGGCCTCAAGTGCTTCAAGATGCGGTCGCCATTGTGCAAACCTGCGACGCCTGCCAATTCCACGCCAAGCAAATTCATCAGCCGGCGCTGGGGCTTCAAACCATCCCGCTCTCCTGGCCGTTTGCGGTCTGGGGGCTGGACATCTTGGGCCCCTTCCCAAGGTCGCAGGGGGGCTATCGCTTCCTCTTCGTGGCCATCGACAAGTTCATCAAATGGACCGAAGTTGAGCCAGTGCGCACCATACCAGCTGGGGCCGCGGTGAAATTCATCAGGAGCTTGGTCTGCCGCTTCGGCGTGCCCAACCGCATCATCACCGACAATGGCTCGCAGTTCACCAGCGGCATCTTCCGAGCCTACTGCGACAAGCTCGGCGTCAAGGTCTGCTTCGCCTCGGTGGCTCATCCACGCAGCAACGGTCAAGCCGAGCGAGCGAACGCAGAAGTCCTCAAGGGCCTCAAAACCAGGAGCTTCAACATCCTCAAAGGCCACGGCAAGGGCTGGATCGACGAGCTCCCTTCAGTGCTCTGGTCCATACGCACAACTTCCTCAAGGCCTACAGGCGAAACGCCCTTCGCCCTGGTCTACGGAGCTGAGGCAGTCCTCCCCGCAGAAATCAAGCATGGATCACCACGGGTCCTTGCCTTCAATGAGGGCATCCAAGAGGGCCTCCACAACGACGACCTGCTGTTCCTCGAGGGACTGCGCCGTCAGGCCGCCCTCAGAGCGGCAGGGTACCAGCAAGACCTGCGGCGCTACCACAGCTGCCATGTGCGCTCGCGCACCCTTGAGGCGGGCGACCTCGTCCTCAGGCGAATCCTCTCCAGGGAAGGCCTCCACAAGCTCTCGCCGATGTGGGAAGGTCCCTACAGGGTCTCCCACGTCGCCAGGCCTGGCGCAGTACGCCTCGAGACCCAAGACGGCATCCCCGTCAAGAACCCGTGGAACATCGCGCACCTGCGCAAGTTCTACCCGTGATCATTGTCACGCCCATGATCATTGTCACGTCAAGACATCTGGCTGAAGAGGCAGCTTACGGCTCCACCTCCAACATTTTTGTCTCTAGAGGTTAAAAAAGCTCACGGCTTAAACCTCCAAGCCCAAAGGCTTCTCTCGAGGGTCAACCCTCCGAGCTCTCCATATAACGAGCCGCCTCAGGCCGTTGAGAGTCTCTGCCACTAATGGGTGGTCCCCATGCCTCGACATGGTCAAATACATTAACTTGGCAACTCCAAGCATAATGAAACCATTTCGTTCCTAAGTGAACAATGCGCTACGGCGCCGCTATGTAATATTTTGGTGGTGAGTTTACTCCAGCACTTTTTTCTTTGTTGAAAATGGGCACTTATATCTCTCCACATGCGCACCTCGCGAGCGGGGGCTGAGTACGGTGCCAGTGCCTCAAATGACACACCAGCAGCACTGCAAAACCCAAGGATCCGAGCTCTGGCTGGAGGGCAAGCTCCCACAAACACGCCATCTCTACAAAGGACCTTGGTACTCTCTCTCCTCGCAAGGAACGCCTGAGGGGACCTATAAGCGCGCATTAGTCCCTGGTACCGTGCACAAGCGTTTGGGTTTGCCCCTCTAACATCTACAGAGAACAAGCGTCTTTACAAGCCTGAGGAGGCGGCAGGGCAAAACCCTTGAAGAGGACCTCCTCGCCAGGCTAAAAAACCTCTACAGGGCAAAAGTCTCGAGAAGCTAAGTCACACACTCGTAACTCGAGAACCTTTTTCTCCCCAAGCGCACGTTTGTCCCTCGAGCGATTTCATTTTTCCCTTGTGCTTCATGGACTACTCGCACGTCTAAGGGGGGCGCTTGAGCATCGCGACTCAGGGCTCTTACCTCTCCAAGCCTTAAACTCCCCCCGGCCTTGCTGAGTCATTGCTCTAGCATACCGCAGCGGCGGAGTCATAGCGCGAAGAGATGGGACCTAACGACGCAGAGAAAACATAGACATGAAAATAAGGCAGAAAGGGCCTCTCGAGGGGCACACAAGTTAACATCAAGCACTCAAGGAATACATTACATGCTCAGAATGCATAGTGTCTAAACACAAAAACTGTTTCAGATATAGGCGCTCAAAGGCGTAATAAATCAAGGGCTCAGGCGGAGTCCGCGCCAGCATGCTCCTCCTCCGCGCTTTCCTCCTCAGCAAGGGCGGCCTCCTCCTCGCTGTCCTCCGCAGCCACCTCAGCGCGCTTGAAGCGGTTGCAGAAGGTCTCGACCTGCTCGCGGAGGGAGTTGGAGACCCGCAAGGCCTCCTCGCCCGTGCGCTCCTCGGTCACCGAGGCGAGGTCGAAGCCGGGCGTGAGGAGGCGAAGGTTGGTGAAGATGCGGTCAACAACCACCCCGAGGAGATGGCGGCTCTCGACCTCGATCACCTCGCGGAGATCGGCGACGGGGCTCTCGAGGGCCGTGAAGAGCTGGTCGAAGTAGACCAGGTACATGGCAGCATCGCCACGGCCGCGAACATCAGCGTGCGGCGCCTCTGCGCCACGCTGAGCTGCAAGCTCGTTGCCCCTGGCCACCAGCGCCTGGAATATACGCTCCCGCTGCTTCATGAGCACGCGAGCCGCCTGCGCGGTGTCCACAGCCTCCGTCACCTGCTTGGCCGCTGAGCCCGCCTGCCCCTCCACGTCCTTGACGAGGGCGTCCAGTTCCAGGACAGCCGCCCTGCGACCATCCTCCGCCTGGCGATAGGCCTCCTTGGCGCGCTGGAGGCGGGCCTCGAGCTTGGAGTTGGCCTTCTCGAGCGCCGCGATCCGCTTGGCATCGGTAGCGTGCTTGGCCTTGAAGCGGTCCACCTGCTTCTTGGCCTTGTCGCGGTACTCCTTGGAGGTGGTCCGCCTGAACTCCTTCTCGCGCTCCGCGAGGGCCGCCTCCGCCTCCTTCTTCTTCTCGGCAAACCGCTGCTGGAAGCGCTCCAGGGTTTGCTTCTGGGCGGTGACGTTCTCGTCATGCCTCTGGAGCGCCTGAGCCAGGTCTCCCTCGCGCGCCTCAAGCTCTTCGCGCTTGGTGGCGAGCTCGCCCTCCGCCTGGAGCCGCTGCTCGTCGCGCTGCAGCACGTCCTGCTCCCTGGAGGCCAGCAGCTGCTCGCGCTCGGCAAGGCCCTTGCGGTCCTCCTCCAGCGTCTCCTGCGCAACCCGGTGGGCGGAAAGGAGCTGGGACTCTAGCTGGGCCAGCTCGCGACGTTTCTGCGCCAGCGAGCCCTCCATAGCTTCACGCTCGGCCTTCACCTCGGCGAGGAGATCGGCGGCCGCGTTGCGCTCGTCCTGGAGAGGGGCAAGGAGCTCGTCAGCGTCACGGATGGCCCCCTCGCGGACCTCCTTGGCGAAGCGGACGGCCTCCTCGCGAGCGGCCTGGAGGGCCAGATCCTCCTGGCGGCGGGCCTCGACCACGGCATGGAAGCGCGCCCAAGCCTCCGCAAGCTCGTCGCGCTGCTGGGTGAGCTGAGCGTCCTCGAGGGCAAGTTGCGCCTCCAAGCCCTCCAGGGACTCCCTCACGACGCGGAAGGCAACCTCGCGGTGCCCCTTGCTCCAGTCCCAGCCGCCAAGGACCAGGTCGCGGCATGTGGAGGTGCCTGCCCCTGCGCCGAGCCCGGAGAACTGAGCCTCTGGGCGTGCCTGGGGGCTAGACCGCGTCCCGTCCATCGCGGTGCCCAAATTGGCCTCTCCGACCTCGCCGCCCGGGCGCGTCACCTCTTGCGCCTCGCCCCCCGCTGCGGGGCGTGGCGGAGACAAAGAAGCTCCCCCTGCAGATGCGCCCGCGCTCGGCGGGCCCTGGTCTGTCCCGGCCTCTGGCTGCGTGGGAGGCGTGGTCGCGCGAGGTGGAGTGGGCTTGCGCGCCGGAGTTGGCTCGCGCGGTGGCCTGGCCGCGCGAGGCGGTGTAGGGGCGCGAGGAGGGCTAGCAACCCGCTCCTCCTGCGCCTCCACCACCATCGGCTCGGGGGGCGGCGCAGCTGCCTCCGCCTGAGGCGCCGCTGTCCCGGCTAAAGGCCCAGCTGCCTCCGCTTGAGGCATCTCTTCGGTTGGGCCTATGGGGGCCGTCTCCACAGGCCTCGTGGCCTCGTCAGCCACGACCTCAGCCGTGGCTCTCTTCACCTCAGCCGCCTTGCGAAGCTTGCGACGCTTCGCAGGCACAAGGTCACTAGCAAACACCATGGAAAGATCTTCAAAAATAGGCGGAAAGAGAAAGAACAAGAATCGATCGGCTGAAAGCCTAAAACACTTACCTGGACTCCTTGGCGCCGGTGTCGACCCACGCCAAGCCTGGCGAGCGCCAGGAAGGCTTCGCCTTGGCACCTGACCCCTCCGGAGGCGCCTCGGCTTTCCTCTTGGAGGGGACGTCTGACGGCCTCGCCCCGGACCGATCCACCGCCGCCTTGGAGCGGGGCTCGCGACGCCCTGGCGAGGCCTCCTCGTCAGAGGCCTCCTCCTCGGCCTCCTCCTCCTCCGCGTGGCGCGAGGGCATCACCACGAAGGCGTCGTCGTCATCGCCTGACGAGATGTCGCAAATCTCGCCAGTAAGGGGCCCGGCCCTCAAAGAGGACTCCTCCCCTGCTGCGGCCTCCTCCTCGCCATGCCCAGCTCCTGAGGCAGAGGGCGTCTCTGCCCCCTCCGCCTCATGCACCACCGGCACAGCCACCATTTTCCCCGCCGGGCCCGCCGGGGTGAACGAGGGCATCCCCTCCAGAATGGCCAGGCGCTCGGTCATGTTATACTGGTGCAGAGGCCGGAGCGTGATGGGGAGCGCATCCATGGCTGGCACCGCCGGGTTGATGAAGAGCGCGGACAGGACGTTGTCGACAGCATCCTTGTCGTTGTCCTCACGGTGGAGCCGCATCTTGTCCTGGGGCCCGGAGTACATCCACAAGGGCGTCGCGTGCGCCTGGAGTGGAGCGATGCGGCTGACGAGGTGTTAACTCGGCAAATCCCTGGGTTGTGCACCCCGGGTTGATTGATGGGGGGAGAGAGAAGTGTTGGTGATCACGACGGCTGACAAGCAAGGATTTACCCAGGTTCAGGCTCCCGGAGGATAACACCCTACTTCCTGCTTGTCTGATTATTGATGCGAGTAGCGATTACAATGGCGAGATTGCGATCTCGCTAGGGTTTATGGTGGCGGCTATGAGCGTGAGCGTCCGCGTGTCCTCTAGGACGGGCAACCCTCCTGGCTTTATAGGTAGCCAGGTCTCGGGTGGTCGGTTATAGATATGGAAGGTTATGAAACCTAACCGAGTTGGATCAGGATACGTGGTACCCCGAGTGGGCCTTCTGTGGGCTTCTCCATGCTTGGCGCGGCCCAGGTGGCCTCATTGTGGGCAAGTCGAAAGGTAGCCCCACGTCAGTAGCCCCCGAGTGCTTGGTCGAAGCGCAGCGTCGGGCAAAGGACTTCCTCCTCCTGGACGCGCCATTGGATTGCTTGATCTTGAGCTTGTACTCGTTTCCTTCAGTCGAAGAGGACACTCCTGATGGGAGTAATACGCTCAGTCGAATTTCCTTTGTCTTGTTCTTCATGTGAAGCTTGTTTCTATTCGGCCTGTTGGCTTACATGTAAATTTGATTCGGCTGCTGGAGCTTACTCGACTCTTTTTGTCACCCGAATAGATGTTTCGGGTTCTTTGACCAGCGCACTGTTTTAAGTTGTTTCAGCTTAGAAGCTTACCACTCGAATCTTGCGCTCGAGTTAACGCGCTGTTTTCTTTTGCTTGGAACCGTTGGCTTGATGACGTCGCTGCTGACGTTTCCTTGCACGCCTCTGCGCCCGATGGGACGTGACATGGCGAGGCCCGCTGGCAGCGCTGACCGCGGTCAGCAGTTGTCATGTCTCCGAGCTGGGCGCGAAATTTTCGCGCACGATGATGACGCCTCGATTCTTGTGCGTAGTGGAGGAGGTGGGCGGCGACGGTTGGCCTCTTTGCTTGACACGTGGACGGCGGGATGTGGATGCTCTGAACCGCTGCGCGACGGAAGGCTGAGATTGATTTTGCTGGGGCATAAGTACTGCGCCGCAGCGCGAGGGCATCGTCTTCTCCATTCGTCCGCGCCTCCTTTCCTCTGCCTTCTGCCATTCTCACCCTCACCAGAGCTCCGTGCTATTTGTCCGCGCACCTTGCGCTGCCCCGCGAAGCCATGGGCAAGCCGAAGACTGCCGCTGGTTCCTCCGCCGCCGTCGACGAAGCCGGGCTGATGAAGAAGCCCGACGGCGACTGGCAGAGGTCGTCTGTGAAGAAGGCGGAGGTCGAACTCCTCCGTGCTCAAGGTCTGCTTCCTCCCGCGGATCAAGTCCAGGTACGCGCTCCTGGCAAAGAAGTTTATCCCACACCCCGTGATGGGGAACGCGTATGCTTCGTGGATTTCCTTCCGCGGGGCTTCGGGTTCCCCTTGCACGATTTTGTGCGCAGTCTCATGTATGCCTATGGGGTTCAGATCCATGATCTGACCCCCAATGGCGTCTTGAGCATCGCGGGCTTTATTGTCCTTTGCGAGTGCTTTCTGGGTGTCGCGCCCCATTGGGCGCTGTGGAAGTCGCTCTTCCTCGTTCGCAAGAACGTCGGGAAGATCGGGTTACCATTCCCCGTGGGCGGCTTCGGAATCCAAGTGCGCGGTGACACCGCGTACTTCCAGATGAAGAAGTCGGACTCCGTCCAGGGGTGGCGCAAGAAGTGGTTCTACGTTCAGTCGAGCCAGGATGGCCTGGCGGCGTTCGACAGCGGGCGCGAACTGCGGAAGACTCGTGCCTGGTCGCACCCGCTGACTGCGGAGGAGAAGGAAGCCGCACGGCCACTGCTGGGCTTGCTGCGGGACCTCACAAAGACCCTTGGGCGCGAGGCGGGTGGCGTCTTCTTGATGGCCGCCTTCTTCCGTCTTCGGGTGCAGCCGCTTGCCGTTCGGCCCCACCCGATGTGGGCCGTCGAGGGCGTCAGCGCCGAGCCACTTGACGACGAGGAGGTGGAAGCCAAGGTGAGGTCCATCACCAACCTCCGAGCCGCGGATACTTGCAACGTCAATTGCCCGGTTGCCGCATATGGGGCGACGAACCCCGTTCCTGAGGTAATGTTCTTTTTTGTTCTCTTTGTTTCTTCTTGTCTTAAGTCCTGCTTCTTAATTCGACTTGCGTCTACTTGCTTCAGGGTCGATCTCTGCTAGTCAGCCTTCCTCCTCTCCCTGAAAATGGATCCGACGACGAGTCGAGGGTTGTGGAGGAGGACGACGACGACGACGAGCTGCCGTCCGCTGTCTCTCCCGACGACGAAGTGGAGGATGACGATGACGAGGTAGAACCTGCCCGGAAGAGGCAGAAGCGCGGGAGTGGCGGTGAATCTGCGACTGCTTCGTTGCCTGCTAGGGGTGCAGATGCTGATCCAGAGGAGGTCGTCGCGACGTCGTCGGGTGCGCGGTCTCTTGGCGGCTGGAGTGAGCCGGTGGCTGCCCCCCCTGTCAGCTCCGCGCCGCCACGCGCGTTCGCGCGGCTGCCGTCTGTGTCCTTGGGGAGTGATGATGACCTCGAGACCACCAGGTGACTACCTTGTTGACTCCGAGTTGTCGTCTGTAGTTCCAGTCCTTTAGTTGGTCATTGTTCTGTTTTGCTTCAGCCGTCGTTCTGGCGATGTCCACTCGCCTCATCGTGAGGTGGAGCATACGTCCGCCCCTTCGACCGAGCTGGTGACCAGGGTAGCAGTTGAGGAACGCACGCAACCTGCCGTCATCGCGTCTTCGAGTCGCGCTCCTCCGCCGCCTTCCGCAGATGTCGACCTTCTGGACCACGTAAGTCCTTTGTACTTGTACTTGTAGTCTTGAATTGTCATCGGGTGCGCCCCCGAAGGTGTGGGTGACTAGTAGAGTCGCCCGCAACTTTATTAAGATCCTGTTTTTGTTTCAGCCGTACTACCGCCAGCAGCTAGAGGCGGCCGCGGCTTATGTTCACCTGGAGAAGGAGAGGGACCAGCTGCGTGCTTCTCTGGACCAGGCTACCGAGCGGGTTGCTGAGCTAGAGCTGAAGCTCCAGGCTCAGGCTGAGCTTGAGAAAGCTCTGCTCGAGTTCCGGGAGCGTGAGCGGGTGCGGGTTGACCAAGAGAAGACTCAAGTCGACCGCCTCCTTTCACTCGCCAGCGCTCTTGGGGGTAAGTTTCGGCTTGATGCCTACTGTGTTTTGCTTTTGCCTTTGTCTGATGCTTGACTTTGCGCAGAGACGTGCGGTGGAGCTCCTAAGGAGGGCTCGTCGAGTGACACCATCGACTTGGCGACAGCTGTCGGCTTCATTGACCGTGTCTGCGCGTATGCGTCTGATGCGCTGAAGAAGTCAACAGATGCGCTGAAGAAGTCGACGGGAGCTCTTACGACGGTGCATCGCAACATCTTCCCAAGCGACCCGCCGCCGACTGCCGTGGATGCCCTTGCTGCTCCGTTTGAAGATGGCGCGACCACCCTCGCCGACTTTACTCGAACGCAGACGGTACGCGGCTCAGAGCTCACCTTCCAGCTCCTTCTAGGTCACCAAATTCAGGGCGACTTCGAGAGGGTCGTCGATGGCTTCCCTCGGAGGCCTGATGGCCGGACCGCGTCCCTAGGCGGGGTGAAAGCGCGGGCTGCACAGCTAGCTGCGAAGCTTGTGGCCACCTTTGAGAGGGCGCTGGCCAAGGCAACTGAGGCGGCTGCTGCTCGGAAGAGTCGCTCGCAGTCGGAGTCTGTTGCCCAGGAGTAGTTGTAGGGGCTTAGCCGTCGCAGTTTCATGTACTGATAACTTTTGGTTTGTAATTACGGCTGATCGATATTTTGTCGGGTCTTTTGTCCTTTGACAATATTTTGGCTGAAATTGAATGTTTCTTCCCATCATATTTGTCTTTTGCTGAGCAGTCGTATACTGGTATTGATTCTGCACGTTCATGACAGACTAACTTGCGCTGCGGCACGTCTTCTGCTTCTGCGGCTGGTCCTAGCGGTGAGGGTTCTTCGTCGGGTGCTCGTCGTCGTCGGGCGGCGCCGGCTCCGCCGCGAAGCGCGAACGACCAGCGCATAATCACTTACTTGAAGAATAAGGTGGTTGAGCTTGAGGCTACCTTGAAGAATACCGAGCTGCTCTTGCAGCGCTCCAAGTCGCATCCTACTGCAGGTTTTTCCCAGCGTGAAGATTTTCTGATTGGGGAAATCGATCTCATCAGTCGGCAGCTTCAAGGTTGGTATCCTCTGCGGCTGCCTTTCCTTGTAATAGACTTGCTGGTTCTGGCTTCTAGCTTTGTGTGTGCAGACGTGAACCCGGATTGGGAGGCTGAGCGGGATCGCGTTGAAGAGCGTGTTACCCGGGAGGCATCTGGCGACTCTCACGAAGCTCGCCAATTCTGGGTGAACAAGTCGCGAGGGCGCATTCTTGCTCGCATGCTTGACCGGACTTGGCGTGCGGCTTTCCTCTTGGAGAATTGCCGGAAGACCCTGTGGCATATCCACCGCGTCTACTTCCCGCACAATGGGCAGCCGCATGGGTTGGCCGCCTTGCTGGAGAGGTTCCGTGATGGTGATGCTCTGAAGGAGATCGTCCACGCCCAGCTTGTCGCCGGGGCGAATGCGGCTCTGGCGTGCGTTCGGCTGCATCGGCCTAACCTTCTGTTGGAGAGGTTGATGGGTGGACTACCTGGCGATTCCGAGTACGCCGATACCTTGATGGCTGCGCGCCAGATGATTGATCAGGTGCAGAAGCATAGCGAGCGCCTTGTAGGCCCACTCGGGGCGCCGAAGGCCGAGCCTGCAGACTGAGAGTAGATTCCTTCTTCTGTACTGGGTTAGTTTGATGTGGCGACTATGCCGATGTAAATGACAGTATATGAAGCTAAAAGAGTTCTTGAGTAACGAATGAAATTGTTTTCGTTACTGTGCGAGTGCTTGCTTCTGTTTTGACTTGTGTGGCGAGCCCCCGAGTACCTTGGGAGAGTTATAAGCCTGCATTGTGAACCTGTATGGCGCAGCCTCCGAGTAGTTCGGGTGACGGCCTAGGATTTCTTCAGTGAAGCCTGTATGGCGCGGCCCTCGAGTGGTTCGAGTGGCGGCCTAGGGATTTTCAAGTGTGACCTGTGAGGTGCAGCCCCCGAGTGCGTCGGGTGGCGACATAGGATTTTGGACTTGACCTGTGTGGCGCAACTCCCGAGTAGCTCGAGTAGAGGCCTAGGATTTTGAGTTGTGCCTGTTTGGCGCAGCCCCCGAGTGGTTCGAGTGGCGGCCTAGGGATTTTCAAGTGTGACCTGTGAGGTGTAGCCCCCGGGTACGTCGGGTGGCGACCTAGGATTTTGGACTTGACCTGTGCGGCGCACCTCCCGAGTAAGTCGGGTAGAGGCCTAGGATTTTTGAGTTGTGCCTGTTTGGCGCAACCCCCGAGTGGTTCGAGTGGCGGCCTAGGCTTTTCAAGTGTGACCTGTGAGGCGCAGCCCCCGAGTACGCCGGGTGGCGACCTAGGATTTTGGACTTGACCTGTGTGGCGCAACTCCCGAGTAGCTCGAGTAGAGGCCTAGGATTTTGAGTTGTGCCTGTTTGGCGCAGCCCCCGAGTGGTTCGAGTGGCGGCCTAGGCTATTATTTCAACCTGTGTGGCGCAGCCCCCGAGTGAATCGAGTGGCGGCCTAGGATTTTTGTTAGCCTTGACTGAGAAGGTAGAGTGAACAGCATTTTCTTCAAATCACTTTATTGATTGCTGCGAACAGGCCGCCTCATTAAAACCCTTCCAGTCCCCTTAGGTACCCTGGTAAGGGAAAGAGTGCGTCTGAAACCTGCCGCTTTGACATGCTATCCTTGTTACAATGGTTGAGTCGACTAAGCATAGAACCGCCGGAGCTGTGCGACGTTCCACGGGTTGCTGCAGGCTGCTCCTGTCTTCGAGTCCTTTAGGCGATATGCTCCGTTGCCGATTGCTTCCGTGACGATGTACGGACCCTCCCATGGGGAGGCGAGCTTGTGCACTTTTTTCTGTTTGAGGCGAAGGACCAGGTCACCTGCGACAAAAGCTCTTGGTCGCAATCTTCGTCCGTGATAGTTGCGCAGGTCTTGCTGGTATACGGCTGATCGTGCCAGGGCGATGTCTCGTGCTTCGTCCAATATGTCCATGCTGTCTTCGAGTGCCTCTTCTGCGTCTGACTCGTCGAAGGCGACCACCCGTGGTGCGCCAAACTTGATGTCGCAGGGTAGGACGGCCTCTGCGCCGTACACCATGAAGAATGGAGTGAATTGGGTGGACCTGTTTGGCGTGGTTCGCAGACTCCAGAGGACTGACGGCAGTTCTTCCACCCATGCGCCCGCTGCGCGTCTTAGTGGTACGCGCAGTCGCTTCTTGATGCCGCTGCAGACTAGACCGTTGGCCTTCTCCACCTGTCCATTGGATTGCGGGTGCGAGACAGACGCATAGTTGAGCTTGATACCTTGATCTGAGCAGAAGTCTTTGAATTCTTCGGCTGTGAAATTCGAGCCATTGTCTGTGATGATCCCGTTCGGCACTCCAAACCTGAAGATGATGGACCTGATGAAGTTAACTGCTGAAGACGCGGTCGAACTTGTGATGGGTGCGGCCTCAATCCACTTGGTGAACTTGTCGACTGCAACCAGGAGGTGAGTGTGCCCTCCGGGTGAGGATTTCTTCAGCGGGCCCACCATGTCTAACCCCCATTGGGCGAAGGGCCAGGCTAGCGGTATTGTCTTGAGCTCTGACGCTGGCGCGTGTGGCTTGCTGGCAAACTCTTGGCACCCTGTGCATTTCCTTACTAGATCCTCGGCGTCCTGCATGGCTGTTAACCAGTAGAACCCGGCTCGTAGTGCCTTGGCCACCAGTGCTCGACTGCTGGCATGATGCCCGCAGATACCCGCGTGGATGTCGAGTAGGATGGCTTGGCCGTCGATTGGGTCTACGCACCTCTGCAGGATTCCCGAGATGCTTCTTTTGTAGAGCTCCCCGTTGACGACGGTGAAACTTTTGGAGCGCCTGATGATGCGTTTTGCTTCGACTGGGTCCGCTGGCAGCTTCTGATGCAGTATGTACGCCAGGTATGGTCCTGTCCATGTAGCTTCGACTAGCATGACCTCCATGGGGACCTCTTGGCTAGGGTTTGCATCGCTTTTTGCTTTTGTTGTAGTGTTTGCTGCGGCTTGAGTCTTGATAGACCTCTGCGTGATGCGCTCGAGGAAGACGCCGGGTGGAACTGGAACTTTGTCTGATCCCATGTTGGCGAGGGCGTCGGCTTCTTCGTTGCTGTCGTGGCCGATGTGTCGTAACTCGCAGCCATCGAAGTTGCCTTCCATCTGGTTGTACAGGTCTCTGTAGGCGATCATGTTGTCGGCGATGGCGTCGCAGGACTTCATGGTTTGCTGTACCACCAGGTAGGAGTCGCCATATATCATGAGGTGCGTGGCGCCGCAGTTCTTGGCCATCTTCATGCCGTGGATCAGGGCCTCGTACTCGGCTTCGTTGTTGGATGGCGTCGGAAAGTCCATCTGTAGGACATACTTCAGCTTGTCACCCTTGGGGGAGATGAGCACAACTCCTGCCCCGGCCGTCTTGAATTTCTTGGAGCCATCGAAATACATTGTCCATGCGTTAGACAAGTCGGGGACATTTGGTAGCTGGGCTTCTATCCACTCGGTGGTGAATTCTGGGAGGACTTGGGCCTTGATGGACTTCGGGTGAGCATATTTCAGCCCCCATGGTCCTAGCTCGACGACCCACTTGGCGACTCGTCCTGTCGCACGTTGGTTTGTGAGAATGTCTGCTAGTCCAGAGGAGCTTACCACCGTGATCGGGTGCTCGGAGAAGTAGTGGACGACCTTCCTGGAGGTCATGAAAACTCCATATGCCAGCTTCTGGTAGTGCGGGTAGTTCTGCTTGGACAGTGTGAGGACTTCGCTGAGGTAGTAGACGGGCCTTTGCACCGGGTGACTGTGCCCTTCTTCTTCCCGCTCGACTACGAGTACCGTGCTCACCACCCTGTTTGTTGCTGAGACGTATAGGTATAGCGGCTCGTTTTCCAGCGGTGCCACTAGGACTGGGGAGGTTGTCAGGGTTTTCTTGAGATGGTCGAACGCATCCTGCGCCTCCTGTGTCCACTCGAACTTGTCCGTCTTTTTCATCAGTTGGTAGAAAGGTAAAGCTTTCTCTCCCAACTTACTAATGAACCGGCTGAGAGCTGCGACTCGGCCGGCTAATCGTTGCACCTCACGGAGCTTGGTTGGTGCTGGCATTGTGAGTATGTTCTGCACCTTCTCGGGGTTTGCTTCGATTCCTCTTGCAGATACGAGGTACCCTAGTAACTCTCCGGCTGGCACGCCGAATACGCACTTCTCTGGGTTGAGCTTGATCTGGTACACATCGAGTGCAGCGAAGACCTTGCGGAGGTCGTCAACTAAGGTATCTTCCTTTCGGGTCGTGACGACGATGTCATCGACGTAGACTTGGACGATCTGCCCGATGAGCCCTTTGAGGCACGCTTGCATTGTCCGCTGGTATGTGGCACCCGCATTCTTTAACCCGAACGGCATCGTCTGGTAGCAAAAGACGCCGTCGGGTGTGATGAAGGCCGTCTTTTCTTCGTCTTCGACTTTCAGCCTGATCTGCTGGTAACCTGAGTAGGCGTCCAGGAAGGACAGGCGTTCGCAGCCTGCTGTCGAGTCGATGATCTGGTCTATCCGCGGGAGCGGGAAGTGATCTTTGGGGCAGCACTTGTTGACTGCAGTGAAGTCAACGCACATGCGCAGTTTCTTCGTCTTCTTTTTCTCTACCAGGACCGGGTTGGCGACCCAGTCCGAGTCTTTGATTTCTCGGATGAACTTGGCGTGCAGTAGTCTGTCGACTTCCATGGTGATCGCGTCTCGCTTGGGTCCTGAGAAGCGTCGCATGGACTGTTTGACTGGTCTTGCGTCCTTGTGGACTTTTAAAGAGTGCTCGGCGAGTTCCCTGGGTATTCCTGGCATGTCAGAAGGTTGCCATGCAAAGATCTTCCAGTTCTCACGCAGGAACTCGACGAGCGCGCTTTCCTATGCGGGGGTCAAGCTTGACGATACTTTGACCGTCTTGCTGCTATCAGTCGGATGGACTTGGTGGGTGACGGTGTCATCGTTTGTGTTGAACGCTGCGTCCTTAGGTGGCTTCTTGCGAGGTGGAAAGAGGGTCTTGTCGTTGTCGGCTGATATGGCCTTGAAGTGCTCCTCGACCCCGAAGAACTCAGAGATTCTGGCGAACTCGCGATCGCAGCTGTTGGAGAGCCCGAAGTCGCCACGTACGGTGATTACTCCTTTCGGTCCGGGCAACTTGATCATCAGGTAGGCGTAGTGGGGTACTGCCATGAACCTGGCAAAAGTTAGGCGTCCGAGTATGGCGTGGTACTGTGACTTCCAGTCGACGACCTCGAAATCGATCGACTCCTTCCTGAAGTGCTCGGGTGTTCCGAGGATGACGTCGAGCGTGATTGTTCCCATGGGCGTGATTGCCTGCCCTGGTACTATGCCGTGGAAAGTGGTTTCCGACTCCGGCAATTTCTCTGTCGACCTGTTCATTCTTCTCAGGGTATCGGCGAATATGATGTTGATTCCGCTGCCTCCGTCCATGAACACCTTTTTCAAGCTGTAGTCGCCGATCAGGGCCTCAATCACTAGTGCGGCGTGTCCGGGTCGGGTTACCTCGGATGGGTGATCTGCCCTGGAAAACGTGATTGGTGTCTCTGACCCGCGCAGGTAGTCTGGTACTGCGCGCGGGCTGTTGATGGCCTGAAGTACTTGGCGGGTGATGAGCTTTTGGCGCCTGTTTGACGGTGGTCCCTTCTGGATCATGTTCAGCTGCCCCCGAGCGGGTGGATACGTATCGGTCGCTGCCGACTGGCCTTGTAGCTGCAGCTGCTGTTGCGGCTGGGGGAATGTCCCGGCTGCCTGCACCTGGTTGTTGTTTGCGGGTGCCGCCTGAATGGTTAGCTGCGGAGTTGCCTGTATTGCTTGCACTGGAGCGATGATTTGCTGCATGGCCTGGTATATTTTCCGTGCTTTGCGACAATCCTTCAGTAGATGGCTGGAACCTCACTTGCCCGTCTCCGGGTTGCGGAACGAATGATGCTTACAAGGTTGCATCAACTCCTCTGCCGGTGTTAGCGGGCGCTTCCACTCGCGTTTCTGGCCTCCGTCATTGTGGCTGATGCTGCCGCTGCCACGGTTGTACTGACTTGAGCTGGACTGTCGACCTTGATCGTACTGTCGACTGTTGTCGCGCTTGTCATCACGGGGGGTTTCATATCCCGCCGCTACTAGCTCGATTGTGTCGTGGGTGTAACGTGGTTTCTTCTTTTGGCGCGCCTCACGCCAGTTGCTTGTTTCGACTTCCTTCTTGGGGGAAGTATCGCGGACATAGTCCTCTCCTTCGGCCCACTGGTTGGCTGTCTTCATGAGCTCTATTGTGGTTTTCGGCTGGAGCCTACCGAATTCCTCTCGGAGGTCGCGGCGAGCAACACCGTGCATGAAGGCGTCCATCACTCGGTCTTCCGAGACGGGTTCCATGGTGTTGCGGAGGAGTGTCCACCGCTGGATGTAGGAGCGGAGCGACTCGTCCTTTCCTTGCTTGCAGGCCTGCAACTCGATGTAGGTCGTTGGTCTTGCAAATGTTCCCGAGAAACTTTTTATGAAAATATCCTGGAATTCCTCCCAGGTTCGGAAAGAGTCCTTGGGTTGGCTTGTGAGCCACCCGCGCGCCGAATCCGTCAGCATAAGCTGGATGTACTGCATTGCTGTGGTCGACGTCCCGCCTTGGCAGGTGCAGGCGATGAGGTAGTCCTCGAGCCACAGTCGCGGATCTTGCTTCCCATCGTACTTTGGGGTGCCTGCTGTTAGCTTGAAGCCCTTAGGCATGCGGGTGTCGCGGATGTTGAAGCTGAAGCATGCAGCACCGCACGGCTCGAAGTCGCGGTCGGCCTGGTCGTTTTGGTTCGCTGCCCCAGCCGAACGTTCTTTGCGGTTACGGTCCACCGTCCTCTGCGTGATGACGTCGCGAAGGTCCTTTATTGGTTGTCGCTGTGCCGCTGGGACCTCTGAAGGTGCTGGCTCGCGTGCCCGGTTGCTTGGTACCTTGGCCGCCAGAGCTTCTTCGATCGCCTTTATGGAGGCGATTTGCTGCCTGTGGAGAAGGGAACGGGCGTCCCCCTCCGGAGGCTGCGTGAGCCGAAGGTATGTCTCGACTGAGATCAGGGCGGCGTTTGCCGTCTTTGGGACGGGTATCCCGTTCTCATCCTCGGTGACGAAGGACGAGTCAAGGTTGCGGGTGACTCTGGTTCGGTCGGCGTCCGTCAGGAGGGGAACGCGGGCTCTGTTTCGCCGTGCTCCTTGGTTAACTTCCGTAGAGGAGGTAAAGGAGAGGGCAGCTCGTCTGGCACTCGATGCATCTGCGTCTCTCTTGCGCCGGAGTAACTCGGCTTTTTCGGCGCGGAGTCGTTCGCCTTCCTTGCGTAGCAAGTACTGGACTGCCAGGTGATCCTCTCTCGGTGCGTCGGGTGGAGGGAACGTGCCTTCGTCGACATGCTTCATGGCCTGGATTCCCATGTCCCGTGTGATGACGAGTGTAGTCTGGTCCGGCATGATAACCTCCAGTGGGTATGCGGGTTCCTCGTTATCCTCGGGTGGTTCTGTGCCCGCCATAAAGCATTGCGCGGGGTAGACTTGGGTCGGGCCGTTTGTGCTGCCATTGCTGCTTCCGTCGTCCGAGCCTTGCTCGGGGTCGAAAATTGCTGCAACGTGACGCGCGGCGCAGTCGTTGTTGCGTCTTCTCGCGGTTGTCAACGTGCTCGGAGGTTTCGCAGCCGCCGGAGCGAGTGCGATTGGCTTGGGGTAGACTTGGCAGCCCCATGAAGACGAAGACGCGCGCGACGTGGCTGTCGGCCGCAAGCCCTTGGCCATCCGCGCGGATGCAGTAATTGAGGTAGATCTTGACTTAGCCGACCGTGCGATCGAGATTGGTGCAGTAGACTCGATCCGCGCGGCCGTTGCTGAGGTTGTCGACGTAGTCGATGCAGATGCGATCTTCGCGGGCGCGACAGGAGCGATCTTTGCGGGTGCGACAGATGCGATCTTCGCGGGTGCGACAGATGCGATCTTCGCGGGTCTCGGTGAGGGCGGCGGTGGATTTGCTGATGCGGGTGCTGCCGCGCGTGGCGCGGTTGCCGCGGACCTGAATATTCCGCGACTGTCGGCGAAGCAGTGTATGGAGCCGAAGGTGATATGTATACCTTTGTCCAGATCGGCGTACACCGAGCGGCGAGCCGAAGGGTGGCGGACGTACTCGAAGGAGCCGAAGCGGATCGACCCCTTGGTGACGCGGGCGTCAGCCTTCATTGCGGATGGAGCCGGAGCGACCATGATTCCAACACTCTTGGTCTTTCCCACAGACGGCGCCAATTGACGAGGTGTTAACTCGGCAAATCCCTGGGTTGTGCACCCCGGGTTGATTGATGGGGGGAGAGAGAAGTGTTGGTGATCACGACGGCTGACAAGCAAGGATTTACCCAGGTTCAGGCTCCCGGAGGATAACACCCTACTTCCTGCTTGTCTGATTATTGATGCGAGTAGCGATTACAATGGCGAGATTGCGATCTCGCTAGGGTTTATGGTGGCGGCTATGAGCGTGAGCGTCCGCGTGTCCTCTAGGACGGGCAACCCTCCTGGCTTTATAGGTAGCCAGGTCTCGGGTGGTCGGTTACAGATATGGAAGGTTATGAAACCTAACCGAGTTGGATCAGGATACGTGGTACCCCGAGTGGGCCTTCTGTGGGCTTCTCCATGCTTGGCGCGGCCCAGGTGGCCTCATTGTGGGCTAGTCGAAAGGTAGCCCCACGTCAGCGGCGTGTCACGAAGTCCGCAACAATGATCTGCCCCGTGAGGCCCTCCTCCCGAAGGTAGCTCAGGCGGCCCATCAACATTGCGTTCTGCGCGCCGCTAAAGGGGGCCTTGCCCCAGTTCGAGTTCTTCACGGGCGGCGCGTCAGGAACCTCGAGGAAGGCGCAGGGCTGCTCCACCCCGACGAAGAACCACCGCTGGCGGAAGTCGTCCACCTTCTTCGTCACCGAGGTGATGGCCTTGCCCTCGCTCCACGACATGGGGATGTAAACGCTCCCCATGCCATCCACGATGCGGAACGAGACGCATCCGGAGCGCTCATTCCTCGCCGTGTTCCGGAGCGTGTAGAAGCACCGGAAGAGGTCCACCGTGGGCTCCAGGCCCAGGTACGCCTCGCAGAGGTAGGCGAAGATGGCGAGGATGAGCACGGAGTTGGGGTGGAGGTGCAGCAGCTGGATCTGGTAGAAGGCCAGCACCCCCTCCAGGATCGGAGAGAATGGCGGCACCAGCCCCGCAGCGACACAGTGCTGGAAGACGGGGAAAAACCCTCGCGGGCGTTTCCCGTGCGCCGCGGCCTTGAGCGCGGTGGCACCGTGCTCGTTGGTCCGGTCCGCCACCAGGAAGCGGACCTTGTCGAGGGCCTTGTCGTTGACGCGCACCCCTAGCAATGCCGCGCCGTGCGCGGCCTCGGCAGGCGCCGCCTGCGAAGAAGACCCCGCGGCCGCCTTGCCTTTGTTCTTGGCCGGGCTCATCGTCGGAGAAGAGGTGAGCGCGGCGCGGGGAGAAACTGGAGGAGAAAAGGGAAGAGCGCGCCGGAGAGCAGGAGCGGAGAGCTCGGGGCGGATGACTTCTGCGAGAGGAAATGGGAGCAGTAACGGCTCCCTGCTCCGGCGCGAGGGCTTTATGTCCCGTCGAGGGGCAGTTACCGGGGCGTGGTGGGACCCCCCACGATGCACGCCCCAGATCGTGCGCAACCGTTACTCGCCTGAGTGACGCGTGGCTCGGCCCGGCCGGACACTTTGGGCCCACGACGCTTCGGCTGCGGTCATGGGCTCAGCCGTGCCCATCGCGGGCCCGGGGGCTAATGTCGGCCCAATGAGGACCGGGGTGTGCATGGCCCACTCCCTACAGGCCTCGCCCGCGACAGATTCGTCAAAACGGCTAAGGACCAAGCTACCGCTTGGAGACACCCTCGAGAGGCATCTCCTCTTGAGGGCCTGAAGAGGAAGCCAGGGCCTGAAGAGGACCCCGCGCTTCAAGAGACTCCCCAAGGCTCAACACGCCTGGAGAGAGGTCAGCAGAAAACCTCCCCACAGGCCACCGCGGCCCTGTGGAGACACTTCGCGGCTAAGCAAGCGCCGCAGGGCGCACATGGCCCCTGCAGCAGCCGCAGGGTGACGCGAGCATCCCAGTTGCCGTTCTGGTGATAAAGGAGTCAACAAAGCCGCGCCGCCTGCGCCAGGACAGCCAGGACTTTCCTCTTTGGTGATAAAGCAGCTGGACGGCGCAACGCTCCAAGAAGATCGTCATCGTGGGCTCCACCACGACCACTGCCGCGCCTGCGAGCCGCTCTGCACCGTCTGCAGCATGTCGGCCACGGCGCGCAACTTTAGCACGGATGGACCGCGTCCATGGACGGATGAACCGCGGTGGACTCCCGCTCCTTCGCGCCACCGGCATGTCGGAACCCACCGGCACGAGGATGGAGCCCGGGGCGCCTATAAAAGGAGCAGAAGCTCCACCATAGAGGAGGATTGGTCTCCAGTCGGCTGATTACTTCCTAGACCGAGGGAGCCTTAGCCAAACGCATAGGATAGCCAACTGCTGGAGGAGGAAGACGACCATTGCGTCCCTCTCCAAGCACTAAACTGCCTCAAGAGAGCCCTCGGCCAGCTCATTGTCCTGTAACCATCACAGTGCAATACAGACAAGCAGGAGTAGCGGTGTTACCTCCTCGTGAGGGCCGTGAACCTGGGTACGGGCCGGTGTCCATCTCTGGCGTGATAGTTCTTCTCCAGGCCCGGCGAGCACCGTCGTCGTGCCTCTCGAGGATTGTTTGACCTCCGCGTTCAGCCCCCCCCCCCCTTCGAACCTCTCTTCAGGGTGTGGCTACCCCTGTTCCGTGGGAGTCACTCTCCGACAGCTTTATCACCAAAGAGGAAAGCTTTGTTGGCGGCGCAGGGGACACAGAGCTTTGTTGACTCCTTTTATCACCGGAACGGCAACTGCGGCGCCGTCGTTATCGCGCGCAGACGCGCGCGTCACTCTGCGTCTGCTGCAGAGTCCATGTGCGCTCTGCAGCGGTTCCTTCGCAGCGAAGTATCCCCTCAGGGCCCTGGAGGCCTCGAGGGGAGGAGTTGTGCTGGCTCCTCTCCAGGGGAGAGGGCCTTGTAGTGGGGCAGCCTCGGGTGGAACCCCTTCAGGCCTTCGCTGCCCCCTCAAGTCCCCTCGAGGGGCTTTCCCCTCAAGGGTCTCCCCAAGCGTTCTGCTTGGTCCTTAGTCGTTTCGTAGATGCCGTCGCGTGTGAGAGCCGTGGAGAGTGGGCTCTGCACACCCTAGAATCCACTGGGCCGACATTACCTTCGACTCGGAAACCTCTCATTTCCCCGGTCCATGTTTGAACCAGTGCCTCCTTCATGTAATATGGTGACACGAATGTGGCTGCATGCAACCCCAACTGACCACAAACTGCTAACACATGAGAGCATGGAAGGTGAAGAAGTCTCGGTTTGTTGCATGTGCACTCGAACCACGTTGTGGAACCGAGCCCTCTGACGTGGGGCTACCTTTCGACTAGCCCACAATGAGGCCACCTGGGCCGCGCCAAGCATGGAGAAGCCCACAGAAGGCCCACTCGGGGTACCACGTATCCTGATCCAACTCGGTTAGGTTTCATAACCTTCCATATCTGTAACCGACCACCCGAGACCTGGCTACCTATAAAGCCAGGAGGGTTGCCCGTCCTAGAGGACACGCGGACGCTCACGCTCATAGCCGCCACCATAAACCCTAGCGAGATCGCAATCTCGCCATTGTAATCGCTACTCGCATCAATAATCAGACAAGCATGAAGTAGGGTGTTATCCTCCGGGAGCCTGAACCTGGGTAAATCCTTGCTTGTCAGCCGTCGTGATCACCAACACTTCTCTCTCCCCCCATCAATCAACCCGGGGTGCACAACCCAGGGATTTGCCGAGTTAACACCTTGTCAATTGGCGCCGTCTGTGGGAAAGACCAAGAGTGTTGGAATCATGGTCGCTCCGGCTCCATCCGCAATGAAGGCTGACGCCCGCGTCACCAAGGGGTCAATCCGCTTCGGCTCCTTCGAGTACGTCCGCCACCCTTCGGCTCGCCGCTCGGTGTACGCCGATCTGGACAAAGGTATACATATCACCTTCGGCTCCATACACTGCTTCGCCGACAGTCGCGGAATATTCAGGTCCGCGGCAACCGCGCCACGCGCGGCAGCACCCGCATCGGCAAATCCACCGCCGCCCTCACCGAGACCCGCGAAGATCGCATCTGTCGCACCCGCGAAGATCGCATCTGTCGCACCCGCGAAGATCGCATCTGTCGCACCCGCAAAGATCGCTCCTGTCGCGCCCGCGAAGATCGCATCTGCATCGACTACGTCGACAACCTCAGCAACGGCCGCGCGGATCGAGTCTACTGCACCAATCTCGATCGCACGGTCGGCTAAGTCAAGATCTACCTCAATTACTGCATCCGCGCGGATGGCCAAGGGCTTGTGGCCGACAGCCACGTCGCGCGCGTCTTCGTCTTCATGGGGCTGCCAAGTCTACCCCAAGCCAATCGCACTCGCTCCGGCGGCTGCGAAACCTCCGAGCACGTTGACAACCGCGAGAAGACGCAACAACGACTGCGCCGCGCGTCACGTTGCAGCAATTTTCGACCCCGAGCAAGGCTCGGACGACGGAAGCAGCAGTGGCAGCACAAACGGCCCGACCCAAGTCTACCCCGCGCAATGCTTTATGGCGGGCACAGAACCACCCGAGGATAACGAGGAACCCGCATACCCACTGGAGGTTATCATGCCGGACCAGACTACACTCGTCATCACACGGGACATGGGAATCCAGGCCATGAAGCATGTCGACGAAGGCACGTTCCCTCCACCCGACGCACCGAGAGAGGATCACCTGGCAGTCCAGTACTTGCTACGCAAGGAAGGCGAACGACTCCGCGCCGAAAAAGCCGAGTTACTCCGGCGCAAGAGAGACGCAGATGCATCGAGTGCCAGACGAGCTGCCCTCTCCTTTACCTCCTCTACGGAAGTTAACCAAGGAGCACGGCGAAACAGAGCCCGCGTTCCCCTCCTGACGGACGCCGACCGAACCAGAGTCACCCGCAACCTTGACTCGTCCTTCGTCACCGAGGATGAGAACGGGATACCCGTCCCAAAGACGGCAAACGCCGCCCTGATCTCAGTCGAGACATACCTTCGGCTCACGCAGCCTCCGGAGGGAGGCAGCGGAATCAACATCATATTCGCCGATACCCTGAGAAGAATGAACAGGTCGACAGAGAAATTGCCGGAGTCGGAAACCACTTTCCACGGCATAGTACCAGGGCAGGCAATCACGCCCATGGGAACAATCACGCTCGACGTCATCCTCGGAACACCCGAGCACTTCAGGAAGGAGTCGATCGATTTCGAGGTCGTCGACTGGAAGTCACAGTACCACGCCATACTCGGACGCCTAACTTTTGCCAGGTTCATGGCAGTACCCCACTACGCCTACCTGATGATCAAGTTGCCCGGACCGAAAGGAGTAATCACCGTACGTGGCGACTTCGGGCTCTCCAACAGCTGCGATCGCGAGTTCGCCAGAATCTCTGAGTTCTTCGGGGTCGAGGAGCACTTCAAGGCCATATCAGCCGACAACGACAAGACCCTCTTTCCACCTCGCAAGAAGCCAGCTAAGGACGCAGCGTTCAACACAAACGATGACACCGTCACCCACCAAGTCCATCCGACTGATAGCAGCAAGACGGTCAAAGTATCGTCAAGCTTGACCCCCGCATAGGAAAGCGCGCTCGTCGAGTTCCTGCGTGAGAACTGGAAGATCTTTGCATGGCAACCTTCTGACATGCCAGGAATACCCAGGGAACTCGCCGAGCACTCTTTAAAAGTCCACAAGGACGCAAGACCAGTCAAACAGTCCATGCGACGCTTCTCAGGACCCAAGCGAGACGCGATCACCATGGAAGTCGACAGACTACTGCACGCCAAGTTCATCCGAGAAATCAAAGACTCGGACTGGGTCGCCAACCCGGTCCTGGTAGAGAAAAAGAAGACGAAGAAACTGCGCATGTGCGTTGACTTCACTGCAGTCAACAAGTGCTGCCCCAAAGATCACTTCCCGCTCCCGCGGATAGACCAGATCATCGACTCGACAGCAGGCTGCGAACGCCTGTCCTTCCTGGACGCCTACTCAGGTTACCAGCAGATCAGGCTGAAAGTCGAAGACGAAGAAAAGACGGCCTTCATCACACCCGACGGCGTCTTTTGCTACCAGACGATGCCGTTCGGGTTAAAGAATGCGGGTGCCACATACCAGCGGACAATGCAAGCGTGCCTCAAAGGGCTCATCGGGCAGATCGTCCAAGTCTACGTCGATGACATCGTCGTCACGACCCGAAAGGAAGATACCTTAGTCGACGACCTCCGCAAGGTCTTCGCTGCACTCGATGTGTACCAGATCAAGCTCAACCCAGAGAAGTGCGTATTCGGCGTGCCAGCCGGAGAGTTACTAGGGTACCTCGTATCTGCAAGAGGAATCGAAGCAAACCCCGAGAAGGTGCAGAACATACTCACAATGCCAGCACCAACCAAGCTCCGTGAGGTGCAACGATTAGCCGGCCGAGTCGCAGCTCTCAGCCGGTTCATTAGTAAGTTGGGAGAGAAAGCTTTACCTTTCTACCAACTGATGAAAAAGACGGACAAGTTCGAGTGGACACAGGAGGCGCAGGATGCGTTCGACCATCTCAAGAAAACCCTGACAACCTCCCCAGTCCTAGTGGCACCGCTGGAAAACGAGCCGCTATACCTATACGTCTCAGCAACAAACAGGGTGGTGAGCACGGTACTCGTAGTCGAGCGGGAAGAAGAAGGGCACAGTCACCCGGTGCAAAGGCCCGTCTACTACCTCAGCGAAGTCCTCACACTGTCCAAGCAGAACTACCCGCACTACCAGAAGCTGGCATATGGAGTTTTCATGACCTCCAGGAAGGTCGTCCACTACTTCTCCGAGCACCCGATCACGGTGGTAAGCTCCTCTGGACTAGCAGACATTCTCACAAACCAACGTGCGACAGGACGAGTCGCCAAGTGGGTCGTCGAGCTAGGACCATGGGGGCTGAAATATGCTCACCCGAAGTCCATCAAGGCCCAAGTCCTCCCAGAATTCACCACCGAGTGGATAGAAGCCCAGCTACCAAATGTCCCCGACTTGTCTAACGCATGGACAATGTATTTCGATGGCTCCAAGAAATTCAAGACGGCCGGGGCAGGAGTTGTGCTCATCTCCCCCAAGGGTGACAAGCTGAAGTATGTCCTACAGATGGACTTTCCGACGCCATCCAACAACGAAGCCGAGTACGAGGCCCTGATCCACGGCATGAAGATGGCCAAGAACTGCGGCGCCACACACCTCATGATATATGGCGACTCCTACCTGGTGGTACAGCAAACCATGAAGTCCTGCGATGCCATCGCCGACAACATGATCGCCTACAGAGACCTGTACAACCAGATGGAAGGCAACTTCGATGGCTGCGAGTTACGACACATCGGCCGCGACAGCAACGAAGAAGCCGACGCCCTCGCCAACATGGGATCAGACAAAGTTCCAGTTCCACCCGGCGTCTTCCTCGAGCGCATCACGCAGAGGTCTATCAAGACTCAAGCCGCAGCAAACACTACAACAAAAGCAAAAAGCGATGCAAACCCTAGCCAAGAGGTCCCCATGGAGGTCATGCTAGTCGAAGCTACATGGACAGGACCATACCTGGCGTACATACTGCATCAGAAGCTGCCAGCGGACCCAGTCGAAGCAAAACGCATCATCAGGCGCTCCAAAAGTTTCACCGTCGTCAACGGGGAGCTCTACAAAAGAAGCATCTCGGGAATCCTGCAGAGGTGCGTAGACCCAATCGACGGCCAAGCCATCCTACTCGACATCCACGCGGGTATCTGCGGGCATCATGCCAGCAGTCGAGCACTGGTGGCCAAGGCACTACGAGCCGGGTTCTACTGGTTAACAGCCATGCAGGACGCCGAGGATCTAGTAAGGAAATGCACAGGGTGCCAAGAGTTTGCCAGCAAGCCACACGCGCCAGCGTCAGAGCTCAAGACAATACCGCTAGCCTGGCCCTTCGCCCAATGGGGGTTAGACATGGTGGGCCCGCTGAAGAAATCCTCACCCGGAGGGCACACTCACCTCCTGGTTGCAGTCGACAAGTTCACCAAGTGGATTGAGGCCGCACCCATCACAAGTTCGACCGCGTCTTCAGCAGTTAACTTCATCAGGTCCATCATCTTCAGGTTTGGAGTGCCGAACGGGATCATCACAGACAATGGCTCGAATTTCACAGCCGAAGAATTCAAAGACTTCTGCTCAGATCAAGGTATCAAGCTCAACTATGCGTCTGTCTCGCACCCGCAATCCAATGGACAGGTGGAGAAGGCCAACGGTCTAGTCTGCAGCGGCATCAAGAAGCGACTGCGCGTACCACTAAGACGCGCAGCGGGCGCATGGGTGGAAGAACTGCCGTCAGTCCTCTGGAGTCTGCGAACCACGCCAAACAGGTCCACCCAATTCACTCCATTCTTCATGGTGTACGGCGCAGAGGCCGTCCTACCCTGCGACATCAAGTTTGGCGCACCACGGGTGGTCGCCTTCGACGAGTCAGACGCAGAAGAGGCACTCGAAGACAGCATGGACATATCGGACGAAGCACGAGACATCGCCCTGGCACGATCAGCCGTATACCAACAAGACCTGCGCAACTATCACGGACGAAGATTGCGACCAAGAGCTTTCGTCGCAGGTGACCTGGTCCTTCGCCTCAAACAGAAAAAAGTGCACAAGCTCGCCTCCCCATGGGAGGGTCCGTACATCGTCACGGAAGCAATCGGCAACGGAGCATATCGCCTAAAGGACTCGAAGACAGGAGCAGCCTGCAGCAACCCGTGGAACGTCGCACAGCTCCGGCGGTTCTATGCTTAGTCGACTCAACCATTGTAACAAGGATAGCATGTCAAAGCGGCAGGTTTCAGACGCACTCTTTCCCTTACCAGGGTACCTAAGGGGACTGGAAGGGTTTTAATGAGGCGGCCTGTTCGCAGCAATCAATAAAGTGATTTGAAGAAAATGCTGTTCACTCTACCTTCTCAGTCAAGGCTAACAAAAATCCTAGGCCGCCACTCGATTCACTCGGGGGCTGCGCCACACAGGTTGAAATAATAGCCTAGGCCGCCACTCGAACCACTCGGGGGCTGCGCCAAACAGGCACAACTCAAAATCCTAGGCCTCTACTCGAGCTACTCGGGAGTTGCGCCACACAGGTCAAGTCCAAAATCCTAGGTCGCCACCCGGCGTACTCGGGGGCTGCGCCTCACAGGTCACACTTGAAAAGCCTAGGCCGCCACTCGAACCACTCGGGGGTTGCGCCAAACAGGCACAACTCAAAAATCCTAGGCCTCTACCCGACTTGCTCGGGAGGTGCGCCGCACAGGTCAAGTCCAAAATCCTAGGTCGCCACCCGACGTACCCGGGGGCTACACCTCACAGGTCACACTTGAAAATCCCTAGGCCGCCACTCGAACCACTCGGGGGCTGCGCCAAACAGGCACAACTCAAAATCCTAGGCCTCTACTCGAGCTACTCGGGAGTTGCGCCACACAGGTCAAGTCCAAAATCCTATGTCGCCACCCGACGCACTCGGGGGATGCACCTCACAGGTCACACTTGAAAATCCCTAGGCCGCCACTCGAACCACTCGAGGGCCGCGCCATACAGGCTTCACTGAAGAAATCCTAGGCCGTCACCCGAACTACTCGGAGGCTGCGCCATACAGGTTCACAATGCAGGCTTATAACTCTCCCAAGGTACTCGGGGGCTCGCCACACAAGTCAAAACAGAAGCAAGCACTCGCACAGTAACGAAAACAATTTCATTCGTTACTCAAGAACTCTTTTAGCTTCATATACTGTCATTTACATCGGCATAGTCGCCACATCAAACTAACCCAGTACAGAAGAAGGAATCTACTCTCAGTCTGCAGGCTCGGCCTTCGGCGCCCCGAGTGGGCCTACAAGGCGCTCGCTATGCTTCTGCACCTGATCAATCATCTGGCGCGCAGCCATCAAGGTATCGGCGTACTCGGAATCGCCAGGTAGTCCACCCATCAACCTCTCCAACGGAAGGTTAGGCCGATGCAGCCGAACGCACGCCAGAGCCGCATTCGCCCCGGCGACAAGCTGGGCGTGGACGATCTCCTGCAGAGCATCACCATCACGGAACCTCTCCAGCAAGGCGGCCAACCCATGCGGCTGCCCATTGTGCGGGAAGTAGACGCGGTGGATATGCCACAGGGTCTTCCGGCAATTCTCCAAGAGGAAAGCCGCACGCCAAGTCCGGTCAAGCATGCGAGCAAGAATGCGCCCTCGCGACTTGTTCACCCAGAATTGGCGAGCTTCGTGAGAGTCGCCAGACGCCTCCCGGGTAACACGCTCTTCAACGCGATCCCGCTCAGCCTCCCAATCCGGGTTCACGTCTGCACACACAAAGCTAGAAGTCAGAACCAGCAAGTCTATTACAAGGAAAGGCAGCCGCAGAGGATACCAACCTTGAAGCTGCCGACTGATGAGATCGATTTCCCCAATCAGAAAATCTTCACGCTGGGAAAAACCTGCAGTAGGATGCGACTTGGAGCGCTGCAAGAGCAGCTCGGTATTCTTCAAGGTAGCCTCAAGCTCAACCACCTTATTCTTCAAGTAAGTGATTATGCGCTGGTCGTTCGCGCTTCGCGGCGGAGCCGGCGCCGCCCGACGACGACGAGCACCCGACGAAGAACCCTCACCGCTAGGACCAGCCGCAGAAGAAGAAGACGTGCCGCAGCGCAAGTTAGTCTGTCATGAACGTGCAGAATCAATACCAGTATACGACTGCTCAGCAAAAGACAAATATGATGGGAAGAAACATTCAATTTCAGCCAAAATATTGTCAAAGGACAAAAGACCCGACAAAATATCGATCAGCCGTAATTACAAACCAAAAGTTATCAGTACATGAAACTGCGACGGCTAAGCCCCTACAACTACTCCTGGGCAACAGACTCCGACTGCGAGCGACTCTTCCGAGCAGCAGCTGCCTCAGTTGCCTTGGCCAGCGCCCTCTCAAAGGTGGCCACAAGCTTCGCAGCTAGCTGTGCAGCCCGCGCTTTCACCCCGCCTAGGGACGCGGTCCGGCCATCAGGCCTCCGAGGGAAGCCATCGACGACCCTCTCGAAGTCGCCCTGAATTTGGTGACCTAGAAGGAGCTGGAAGGTGAGCTCTGAGCCGCGTACCGTCTGCGTCCGAGTAAAGTCGGCGAGGGTGGTCGCGCCATCTTCAAACGGAGCAGCAAGGGCATCCACGGCAGTCGGCGGCGGGTCGCTTGGGAAGATGTTGCGATGCACCGTCGTAAGAGCTCCCGTCGACTTCTTCAGCGCATCTGTTGACTTCTTCAGCGCATCAGACGCATACGCGCAGACACGGTCAATGAAGCCGACAGCTGTCGCCAAGTCGATGGTGTCACTCGACGAGCCCTCCTTAGGAGCTCCACCGCACGTCTCTGCGCAAAGTCAAGCATCAGACAAAGGCAAAAGCAAAACACAGTAGGCATCAAGCCGAAACTTACCCCCAAGAGCGCTGGCGAGTGAAAGGAGGCGGTCGACTTGAGTCTTCTCTTGGTCAACCCGCACCCGCTCACGCTCCCGGAACTCGAGCAGAGCTTTCTCAAGCTCAGCCTGAGCCTGGAGCTTCAGCTCTAGCTCAGCAACCCGCTCGGTAGCCTGGTCCAGAGAAGCACGCAGCTGGTCCCTCTCCTTCTCCAGGTGAACATAAGCCGCGGCCGCCTCTAGCTGCTGGCGGTAGTACGGCTGAAACAAAAACAGGATCTTAATAAAGTTGCGGGCGACTCTACTAGTCACCCACACCTTCGGGGGCTACTCCCATCGGGAGCGCTGATCGCGCACCCGATGACAATTCAAGACTACAAGTACAAGTACAAAGGACTTACGTGGTCCAGAAGGTCGACATCTGCGGAAGGCGGCGGAGGAGCGCGACTCGAAGACGCGATGACGGCAGGTTGCGTGCGTTCCTCAACTGCTACCCTGGTCACCAGCTCGGTCGAAGGGGCGGACGTATGCTCCACCTCACGATGAGGCGAGTGGACATCGCCAGAACGACGGCTGAAGCAAAACAGAACAATGACCAACTAAAGGACTGGAACTACAGACGACAACTCGGAGTCAACAAGGTACTCACCTGGTGGTCTCGAGGTCATCATCACTCCCCAAGGAGACAGACGGCAGCCGCGCGAACGCGCGTGGCGGCGCGGAGCTGACAGGGGGGGCAGCCACCGGCTCACTCTAGCCGCCAAGAGACCGCGCACCCGACGACGTCGCGACGACCTCCTCTGGATCAGCATCTGCACCCCTAGCAGGCAACGAAGCAGTCGCAGATTCACCGCCACTCCCGCGCTTCTGCCTCTTCCGGGCAGGTTCTACCTCGTCATCGTCATCCTCCACTTCATCGTCGGGAGAGACAGCGGACGGCAGCTCGTCGTCGTCGTCGTCCTCCTCCACAACCCTCGACTCGTCGTCGGATCCATTTTCAGGGAGAGGAGGAAGGCTGACTAGCAGAGATCGACCCTGAAGCAAGTAGACGCAAGTCAAATTAAGAAGCAGGACTTCAAGACAAGAAGAAACAAAGAGAACAAAAAAGAACATTACCTCAGGAACGGGGTTCGTCGCCCCATATGCGGCAACCGGGCAATTGACGTTGCAAGTATCCGCGGCTCGGAGGTTGGTGATGGACCTCACCTTGGCTTCCACCTCCTCGTCGTCAAGTGGCTCGGCGCTGACGCCCTCGACGGCCCACATCGGGTGGGGCCGAACGGCAAGCGGCTGCACCCGAAGACGGAAGAAGGCGGCCATCAAGAAGACGCCACCCGCCTCGCGCCCAAGGGTCTTTGTGAGGTCCCGCAGCAAGCCCAGCAGTGGCCGTGCGGCTTCCTTCTCCTCCGCAGTCAGCGGGTGCGACCAGGCACGAGTCTTCCGCAGTTCGCGCCCGCTGTCGAACGCCGCCAGGCCATCCTGGCTCGACTGAACGTAGAACCAGTTCTTGCGCCACCCCTGGACGGAGTCCGACTTCTTCATCTGGAAGTACGCGGTGTCACCGCGCACTTGGATTCCGAAGCCGCCCACGGGGAATGGTAACCCGCTCTTCCCGACGTTCTTGCGAACGAGGAAGAGCGACTTCCACAGCGCCCAATGGGGCGCGACACCCAGAAAGCACTCGCAAAGGACAATAAAGCCCGCGATGCTCAAGACGCCATTGGGGGTCAGATCATGGATCTGAACACCATAGGCATACATGAGACCGCGCACAAAATCGTGCAAGGGGAACCCGAAGCCCCGCGGAAGGAAATCCACGAAGCATACGCGTTCCCCATCACGGGGTGTGGGATAAACTTCTTTGCCAGGAGCGCGTACCTGGACTTGATCCGCGGGAGGAAGCAGACCTTGAGCACGGAGGAGTTCGACCTCCGCCTTCTTCACAGACGACCTCTGCCAGTCGCCGTCGGGCTTCTTCATCAGCCCGGCTTCGTTGACGGCGGCGGAGGAACCAGCGGCAGTCTTCGGCTTGCCCATGGCTTCGCGGGGCAGCGCAAGGTGCGCGGACAAATAGCACGGAGCTCTGGTGAGGGTGAGAATGGCAGAAGGCAGAGGAAAGGAGGCGCGGACGAATGGAGAAGACGATGCCCTCGCGCTGCGGCGCAGTACTTATGCCCCAGCAAAATCAATCTCAGCCTTCCGTCGCGCAGCGGTTCAGAGCATCCACATCCCGCCGTCCACGTGTCAAGCAAAGAGGCCAACCGTCGCCGCCCACCTCCTCCACTACGCACAAGAATCGAGGCGTCATCATCGTGCGCGAAAATTTCGCGCCCAGCTCGGAGACATGACAACTGCTGACCGCGGTCAGCGCTGCCAGCGGGCCTCGCCATGTCACGTCCCATCGGGCGCAGAGGCGTGCAAGGAAACGTCAGCAGCGACGTCATCAAGCCAACGGTTCCAAGCAAAAGAAAACAGCGCGTTAACTCGAGCGCAAGATTCGAGTGGTAAGCTTCTAAGCTGAAACAACTTAAAACAGTGCGCTGGTCAAAGAACCCGAAACATCTATTCGGGTGACAAAAAGAGTCGAGTAAGCTCCAGCAGCCGAATCAAATTTACATGTAAGCCAACAGGCCGAATAGAAACAAGCTTCACATGAAGAACAAGACAAAGGAAATTCGACTGAGCGTATTACTCCCATCGGGAGTGTCCTCTTCGACTGAAGGAAACGAGTACAAGCTCAAGATCAAGCAATCCAATGGCGCGTCCAGGAGGAGGAAGTCCTTTGCCCGACGCTGCGCTTCGACCAAGCACTCGGGGGCTACTGACGTGGGGCTACCTTTCGACTAGCCCACAATGAGGCCACCTGGGCCGCGCCACGCATGGAGAAGCCCACAGAAGGCCCACTCGGGGTACCACGTATCCTGATCCAACTCGGTTAGGTTTCATAACCTTCCATATCTGTAACCGACCACCCGAGACCTGGCTACCTATAAAGCCAGGAGGGTTGCCCGTCCTAGAGGACACGCGGACGCTCACGCTCATAGCCGCCACCATAAACCCTAGCGAGATCGCAATCTCGCCATTGTAATCGCTACTCGCATCAATAATCAGACAAGCAGGAAGTAGGGTGTTATCCTCCGGGAGCCTGAACCTGGGTAAATCCTTGCTTGTCAGCCGTCGTGATCACCAACACTTCTCTCTCCCCCCATCAATCAACCCGGGGTGCACAACCCAGGGATTTGCCGAGTTAACACCTCGTCACCCTCTGTGTCTTCTTCTCCATGTATGTTCTTATCTTGCGACAATAAGGTGTGCCAGGGTACCACTGACAATGATTCACGGCTTCGACACGTCTATCTCTGAAATAATTCATTGTTCCATGCATAATCCACTCGACCAGAGCTGTAAGTGGCAGACCCCGGTTCCCTCGAAGGACAAAATTATATATCACCGCAAGGTTGGTTGTCATGATGCCATATCTCGCTCCATGTGCATCGTGCAACAAAGACCATTTCAATGGCGGTTCTTCCTCTATTCATTCTTCGAAATTCCGGATGCGTGCTCCTTTCTTTCTCTTTGTTCCAGGTGGATCAATTCCAGGCAAATCACACAACCCTACTGGTTCTGAATCATCGGTTTGTGCCGCTTGTGCCGCTTGTGCTGACGGCACCTGAGCAGCTACTGTCGTCGCCTGTGTAGCTCTTCTTTCTTTCACTTGTTTCTGCGTGAATTCGGTGAGCCTTTCCCATAAAAATTCGTACTTCCGTTGCTGATTCACATTGCATAGTCTTTTAAACAGATTCATCAGACGTTTACTCTTGAAGCAAGAATAAAAGTTAGCGGCCAGATGTCTCATGCACCATCGACTCTGCACATCAGTCCACGGAGTTTGTTCATCCTCGGCGGGCTGCTCTAGTGACCTGATTGCCTTCAACAAACCTGCATGCCTGTCATGAAGAATACACACATTTGGCCTATCCTTCACAACACTCATTTTCAGCTGCCTCAGAAAGAACAACCAGCTATCATAATTCTCACCCTCAACAAAGGCAAATGCAACAGGGACGATTTGTCCGTTGCCGTCCACACCTATTGCGGTAAGTATAACACCCTTGTACTTGCCGGTGAGAAATGTGCCATCGATGCACAACACTGGCCGGCAATACTTAAAAGCTTCAATGCATATGGCGAATGATAAGAACATTCGGCCAAACACAGTCAACTGAGGATGCCCAGGAATTTTGGTTACTTGGACGGTTGCCTCTGTACCAGGATTTCGCTCTTTCAACGTGGAAACCATTTTGATAGCACTATCATAAGCATCATAAAATGATCCGAATCTCATTTCTAAAGCCTTCTGCTTTGCTCTCCAAGCCTTACCATAATGAATTTTTGTTTTCCATCTACTCTTAACTGTCAACTGAATGCTTCTCGCGGTCATGTCTTTCTTCTGCACTATCTCACTGAACAAGAGTCGTGCAATGAGAGTTGAAGACAGGTTTGGATGGTTCGGCACCGTACTAGATATCTCACAAGTGTGTGGCACGAAATCTGACACCACCCAAAGCACGTCGTACTTCGGTACGTGAGCGTGCACCCTTGCTGGACAGTCAATATTAATGCAGCTCATAGTCAAATATCGACTATTTGACACCTCAGTACGGAAAAGCCTTTGCGTGGACAATGCCCACTCAATCACGGCTTCCCTCAACTCTTGCTTTGTGTTATACTGGGCTCCGATTCGAATATTTTTCATTCGGTACTCCCATGCCGGATAATATCCATCATCCACAGCTGTCATGTTCGACTTGTCCAGATCCCACGAGTGAGGAATCGGCAAAGTGTCGACATTCCAGGACTGAGGAAGCGGCACATCTCCAACATTATCTTCTTCATCATTATCTACCTCATCCTCATTGCCAACATCTTCATCACCAGAATCAAGATCTTCTGCAACACCATCCTCATCTTCAGCCAACATCTCTTCTTGCAAAGTACCTTCGTACTCATCCGCATCAGCCTCTCCAACTGGCGGAGGTCCTTCCGACTCAACACTGAGTGATGGCTCATACTGTTCAGGAATGGCCATATTTTGTGAATGAGTAGCTTCACTGCTCTCTCCATGCTGAAAACCTCCGCCACCTTGTTCTAAATTGTTCTGCTTCGGATAAAATATCAGCAGGACTTCTGGTTGGGTGCCTCGACGTTTGCATGATGCTAGCCAAGCTATCCACTGACCAGTTCGATCCAGCGGTAACAACTCCCAAAAAATATTTGTACGGGATTTGGACCATACTGACTGAATCTTAACCGTAAACATATTAGGATCATACCCAAAATTACCAGTGAAAAACTCCTGCACTGCAGCTATTCTAGCTCTCTCTGGGTCTGGCAACTGCATCACCATATTATTAAATTCACTAAGATCAACCCCTGTCTCCGTAACACGGACAGTACCGGCGCCGAAGTGCACAACAAAATCAACGAGTTCCATTACCTAAACAAGTTAATTCCGTCAAATACTATGCCACAAAATATTGCGACCACCGGAAATATTACCAATATTACTAATACTCCTAAAATAATAACACAGAACCGACATACAGCCATAAATATCGACCGCCACAAAAACCGCCATCCACCGACTAACGCATCCATCGGAAAAAGTAATTTATATAACAACTATTTTAACGTATCCATCCGACTAAATTATTTATACAACTATATTAACGCATCCATCCGGCATATATCCACCGACAAAATTAACGCATCCGTTTAACATAAATCTACACTACTTCTAACGCATTTTTCTGACATCCATCGACAAAATAACATACATCCACCGACAAACTATTTGTACATTACAACTATCACATCCACCGACACAGAAATTTTACAACTAACCCATACATAATACTAAACAAGATTCGTCTAGTGATTACTTAGGGTTTACCCTTGATGCGTGAAAATCTCGATTTTTCCGTTCCCGGCCTCAATCTACCGCCACCACTGCTCCACCACCAAACCTCCTCCTCCAACACGAGCTCCCACCACTGTTATCCACCATTGTTGGCCTCCATTGCTTCCAATACTCCACCTCTTCTCCTCAAAACGAAACCACGAAATTTTACCCCATGAACAGATCCTTCATGTCCTACTCCTGCTCTCTTCTTTCCTAACAATCTAACCTACTCAAGCAATTTTTTTGGGCTAGATTTGGCACTGTATTTGGGGGGGAGAGGAAGAACAGATAGGAGCGGAGCCGGCCGACGCGAGGAGGAAGAAAGGAGGCCGGCGTCGCGCGGCAGTTATTCTGCCCCAGATCGGCATGGCCCGTGCCGATATGTGTCGTCGGCATCAGCCGTGCCGAAAGGTGGTGGGCCCGGCCTGCCGCGCGTCTGCGCATGCAGCCGTCGGTGCGGGTCCCGCCGACGCAGACCTTTCAGCATATGCCATGCCGATCGGCATTACATGTGCCGACGGGGCGCTAGATCTGAAATAATTGATACCCGCGCGCTATTTCCGCAATTTCGTATAAAAAAACGTATTATTTAAAAAAAACTCCTAGATTCTACATGAACTCCACATGTAAGTTTCTTCATTATAAATTCGAAATTACATGTGCCACAAGAGAACTACTAATTAATTTTCCGCAATATTTCATGCAGCAATTTACCCAGGAAATGTGCTCTCTCTTTACATGAAGAAGCCACCAAGTTTCAAATACAGGAGCAGGATGCACCTCTGCGTAAAATGCCTAGATGTCTTACCTTCTGAATGGTAGTGTCTCATCATCCTCATTGTCCAACTCATGAATTTATCAGGGCTTTGGCTTTAAAATTTCTTCAATTTGTACAGGCATCCCTTCTTCATCACTTCCGCACCTGGAAACGACTACCTGAGTGTACATATCACAACAATTGGTGACTGCATGGCTGGACATCAAAGCTAAAGAACCTACTCCCTCCGTCCTCAAGAGAGTGTGCATCTAGAGATTTGCACATAGATCAAGAGAAATGGAGACTTAACTCCATGGCACAACTTTATAAGTGCTTGTGACCATTGAGAGAACGCGATTAAATGAGATTTGTTACATGTAGTAATTAAGACAGGACATGCTGAAGGGAATCGCATGCAGAAAACAAAAAATTTCCTAACAGCAATAACCTTAAACTAGCCAGAATCTATACTATGCAGATATAGTAGTACGAAAGGGGGGTCGGTATACATACCCTTGTAGACCAAAAAGCGGGGATTACGCTCCCGCACAAGCGTTGCTGACGTAGACGCCGTAGCCGACCTCAAGGTCGCGGAGAACTTGGTGCGACGAAGAAGACGATGACGCGGCGATGTCGATGAAACCGACGACGACCTCGAGGCCGTGTAGAGGAAGCAGACCTCCAGCACCACTAGCGTGGCACCTCGCAGGGCGTTACACACATACGGTGAAGCCGACGAACTCCGGGCCCGATCCAGGGACGAGCAGCGGAAGACTGGGACCGGAAGACCAGTAGCACGGCGGCGTGCGTATGGTGGAGAAAACTTATCCTTGGCGCAACTCCAAACTTGGGAGTCACGGGATCCAAGGAGAGAGAGAGAGAGAGAGAATTGGTGTGTGTTTCAAAGGCCAGGGGTGCCCCTCTATATAAAGGGGGTCAGGGGCTGCCCAACTTGCCAGGTTGGCGGTGTGGGACTAATCCCACACCCCAGTTCGGCCAGGGCTGGTGCGCCGGCCCTAGTGGGCCCCATGTGGCCCACTAGGGGCTGGCCGAACCAGGCCCCTCCTCCTGGGGGGACTCTTCCCCCCCTCATGGGCCCTTTTGCCCAAAACGGCCCATTTAGGGAATTTTGCCTTTAACAATTCAGGAAAAATTAAAATAAAATATATTTAACTATTAATTACACTAATTAATATTAAATACATATTACATAATTTATTCCGGCTCCGAAAACTATTTCGTCGCTGCCCGATCTCCATCGGAACTTTCCCGGGACGTTCCCGGTCTCTCTTTTCCTATTTTTCTCTTCCGGTAAAATGTCGACTCCCCTTAAGTGTGTTACCCTAGCGGTTCGATTATCTCACCAGACATGATCGAGACTCCTCTCCGATCAATGACTAATTCGTGGACCGAGGATACCCAGAATTAATCCCTGCGAGATAACGAATACTTTACCGTTCGAACCTAGACGTCTGAGTCTTAAACCTTTTGCCATGCGATACTTAGCGTGTCCGAGACTCGTTCATAGATATCTCCATACCTAGCTTGATCTCGTTACCGACACTGCTAACTTCTACTCGTCCATGATCTTATGTCCTGGTGACCTAGTCACACGCTTGCAAGCTCGTTTGACATAATCTCACCGAGTGGGCCCTAGAGTATCTATCCTGCTATGCGGACTGGCAAATCCCGCTCTTGACCCCCCGTCTCAACATACTCCTTTCCGACACCCGAGAGGAACACCTTTATTGTCACACTATGTAAGATATGACGTTTGATGCAATCAAAGTGTCTTCCAGGAATAGCAATAAGAGTAGATCTCACGGTCGAAGGCGTAATGACTACGTCCTACAAATATTGGGTATGTCCATCACGTCATTCTCCCAATGACATGACTCCATTGTCAACTGACATAAATGTCACATGATCGGGAAACCTCGATCATCAATTGCCCAATGAACTAGTCAAGTAGAGGCTACTAGGGACCTGGTTGTTTATCTACCACACGTGTATTAATGTTTCCGCTTAATACAGTTATAGCATGGTATAAAACATATAATGAACAATTGAGATATGACGAATAAACTATATTTATTAAGTGCCTCTAGGGCATATCTCCTTCACATGCAGCCAATAGCTATACCTCAATTTACTGCATGAGTCAATTAATAATGATTAAATTAAGGGTAAAGTGTATTGGGAGTATAGATGTACACTCTTTCATGGAATTTATTTGAATGCTAGATGTATAGTTTCTCGCGGACGGAGGGAGTATTTGGTAAGGTCGATATAAATAGAGAGAGAGGGTGAGGGCCTGAGGGGGAGTTGATAGCATAGAACTACCACTATTGAGAGGTTAATATCGAAAAACTACCACTTTCATTTTGAATCATGGAACTACCAAATTTTGACGAAGTTTTCTCAGATAGCCCAAATGATTGACTGCGAATTGACACCAAATCTGACAGTCCGGTCCCACCCGTCAGGCTGACGTGGCCAGTTCACACAAATTAACCCACAAATTCACAGTGGGCTGATGTCTACGCACGCTTCTATTCTCGTAGACAGTGTTGGGCCTCCAAGAGCAGAGGTTTGTAGAGCAGCAGCAAGTTTCCCTTAAGTGAATCACCCAAGGTATATCGAACTCAGGGAGGTAGAGGTCAAAGATAACCCTCTCAAGCAACCCTGCAATTAAGATACAAAAAGTCTCTTGTGTCACTTGTCAGATGTATAGGTGCACTAGTTATGCGAAGAGATAGTGAAATACAAGTAATATGGATGATTATAAGTAGTAATTGCAATCTGTAATAAAAATTGCAGCAAGCAAACATGTAGCAGAACTTGTTGGAAACGGTGTTTCAATGCTTAGAAACAAGGCCTAGGGATCCTACTTTCACCAGTGGACATTCTCAACAATGACATCAAAGTTAAATAAATAAACACTACTCTCAAACACTCTCATGTTGGATAACAAACACCATTCATTGTGTAGGGCTACAAGAGCACACCCCAAAGTCTGAGTAAACAAACACCACAACGTCATAAAGGAATCACACACGGTGCGCACACTGTCACCTTCACAACCGTGAATAACTCCGGAGTTCATATTAAAGTAACCTCTAGAGTGCATAATAGATAAAGAGTAGCATCACATATTCAACTAGATTACAAAGCTCATGATCACATAAAGATCACATGGGAGAGAGAGATAAACCACATAGCTACCGTAGATCCCGCAGCCCCGGGGGAGAACTACTCACTCCTCATCGTAGGAGTCAGCAACGGCGATGGAGATGGCGGCGGAGTCGATGGAGATGGCTCCGGGGGCAATTCCCCGTCCCGGCAGGGTGCCGGAACAGAGACTTCTGTCCCCCGAATCTTGTCTTCGATGGCGGCGGCGCTCTGGACCCGTGGAGGAAATATCGAACACCGTGTTAGGGTTTTTAGTCTGGGGGGTATATGTAGGCGAAAGGGCGAGGTCGGTGGCGCCCCGAGGGGCCCACACCACGTGCTCGCGCGGCCAGAAAGGCTGTCGCGCGAGGACCAGGTGACGGCGCCTCGGTCGCCCACTTCGTCTCGTGTTCGGCTTTCTGGAACGTTCCCGATGAAAAACGGACTTCAGAAAAGAAATCGTCCAATTCCGAGAATATTTCCTTAAGTACTTTTCTGAAACCAAAAACAGCAGAAAACAGGGAACTGGCACTGTGGCATCTTGTTAATAGGTTAGTCCCAGAAAATGCATAAAACTATATAAAATGCATATAAAACATGTAATAACTTGGTATAATATAGCATGGAACATAAGAAATTATAGATACGTTGGAGACGTATCAACATCCCCAAGCTTAGTTCTACTCGTCCCGAGTAGGCAAGAACGATAAAAAGAATAATTTGTGAAGTGACATGCTTTCACACAATCTTGATCATAGTATAATGTAAGGCTCATGTTATGAATGAAGTGACTCAAGGCAATGATCTATAGTTTGCTAACAAATAGATAAGGAGTAAACAACTACATCATATAAAAAACTTTTCATGAATAGTACTTTCAAACAAGCATAAAAAAGATTTGCATAAGAGTTAACTCATAAAGCAATATTATCTAAGCAAAAGAGCATTGAAGCAACACAAAGGAAGATATAAGTTTCAACATTGGCTTTCAACTTTGAACATGTATATCATCTAGATAGTTGTCAACACAAAGGAATATAACAAGTGCAATAAGTAAGCATATAAGAATTGTTGTACACAGTTGACACAAGTGTTTGCTTCGGGGATAGAAAGAAGTAGGTAAACTGACTCAACATAAAGTAAAAGATAGGCCCTTCGCAGAGGGAAGCAGGGATACAAGCATGTGCTAGAGCTTCTTAGTTTTATAGGTTTTTGAAATCATATAGAGAGCATAAAAGTAAGTTTTGACCGGTGTTTGTCGTTGTCAACGAATGGTAATGGGCACTCTACCCCCCTTGTCAACCAGACTTTCAAGAGCGGCTCCCATGAAGGACGTTATTTCTACCAGCAAGGTAGATCATCCCTCTTATCTCTTTTGTTTACACATATAGTTAAAAAAAATTGTCATTGCTTGACTGATTGGATCAGGGCAAAAATGTGAAGAGATTGCAGCGGTTAAAGTTGTAATTAATTGGGACTGGGCACCCCATTTGCCAGCTCTTTTTGCAAAGTTAAGGGATAAGCGGATGTATATGCCACTAGTCCGGTTGGTGAAAGTCTGTCTAAAAGCAAATGACAAGGTTGATATCCGTAACACCACATACTTCCTCATGAGCTAATAAACATTGACACAAATAAGGGATAATAAATTTTGAATAAAAGGTAGCACATGAAGTATTTACTTGGAATGGCAGGAAATACCATGTAGTAGGTAGGTATGGTGGACACAAATGGCATAGGTTTTGGCTCAAGGATTATGGATGCACGAGAAGTATTCCTCTCAGTACAAGGCTTTGGCTAGCAAGGTTGTTTGAAGCAAACACAAGTATAAACTATGACAACAAGACGTATATAAAAACATATTGCAAGCATTATAAAATTCTACATTGTCTTCCTTCTTGTTCAAACACTTTAACTAGAAAATATCTAGACCTTAGAGATACCAAACATGCAAACCAAATTTCAGCAAGTTTTACGGTAGTTCCTCACTAATAGGTTTTAACTACATGATGTAAAAGTTTAAACATGATCTACTTGAGAGCTCAAAACAATTGCCAAGCACCACAACATGCAAGATAACAATCCATAAGAGCATGTATATCTTTCTTTATACCATCTACCACATTTAGCATTTTCTGTTCTTAACCAAACACCAATCAACTTATTTAAAAGATAAACTCTCCAAGCAATTAAACAATGAGATATGAGAGTATGATATAATAAAGATAACCGCTCTAGCAAGAGATGCATGAAAAACAAGAGCTGGAAAGCATTGAAGTAACATAGAAGAATACTCAACAAATATAAGTGAAGAATACGAGTATTCATAAGAAAAAGCGGAGCGTGTCTCTCTCCCACAAAGGAATGCTAGGATCCATTTTATTCAGAGAATGAAAATAACAAAAACAGAAACAAAAACAAACCGACGCTTCAAGAAAAGCACATGAGAAGTGGCGGAATTAAAATATAGTTTCACTAGAAAGGACCTGATAGTTTGTTGATGAAGAAGGGGATGCCTTGGGCATCCCCAAACTTTGATGCTTGAGTCTTCTTGAAATATGTTGGGGACGAACCACCGGGGCATCCCCAAGCTTTGGCTTTACTATCCTCTTGATCACATCATATCATCCTTCTCTCTTGATCCTTGAAAACTTCCTCCACACCAAACTTAGAGTAAATTTCATTAGAGGGTTAGTGCACGAAAAATTATGATATTCTGTAGGAACACAATTGCTACCAATGCTACTGGACATTAGCTACAGCCACTGATACTTCATAGGATAAAAAGATCCAATCAAAATAGCAAAAGAGGCATTGCAAAATAAATGGCAGAATCTGTCAAAAACAGAATAGTCCGTAAATACGAATTTTTTTGAGGCACTTAACTTACTCAAATCAGAAAACTCAAAACTAATGAAAGTTGCATACATATCTGAGGATCACGCACAAAAAATCCCAGGTCCTTTTGATTTTTCTGTGAATAGTTATGAATTTAACGGTGGACAGCAGAAAACTGTTTCAGCACAGCAATCCAAATCTAGCATCAACTTTCTACTAGAGGCTTAACTTGACACAAAAATGCGATAAAATAAAGATACAAAGGAATTGCTACAGGAAAGCATGTTCCTTGACTCAATATAAAAGAAAATAACAGAAATAAAATATTGGGTTGTCTCCCAAAAGCTCTTTCTTTATAGCCATTAAGATAGGCATAGTGATTTTTATGATGCTCTCATAAAATGAGAGTTGAAAACCGAAGAGAGTATCAAGAGGCAAATATCAAACACATTTAAGTCTAACCCTCTTCCTATGAAAAATAATCTTGTAAAGAAACAAGTCATGAAAGCACAAAGCAACAAACATAGGAGAGAAAAACAAGTGCAACTTTAAAATTTTCAACATAAAGAGGGGAAACTTAATATTGTTGAGATACATAAAACCATGTTTCCCTCTCTCATAATAACTTTCAGTAGTAGAAATAAATTCAACCATATAACCACAAGAATCATTCAACTTAGATAACATAGGCACATAAAGAGGATCATTAAATTTATTTTGGAATTCATTAGCATGCTTCCCTCTTTCAAAATAGTTATTATGATCAATATCAAGTTTAAGATCATGGTTGCAACAAAGATTTGGAACTAGAGACAATTGCAAACCACATAAGTATTTCTCAACATAAGCATATTTCTCCTCCATGGTGTAATTAGGAGAATTCAAGAACAAAGTAGGACTCTCATGAGTAAGAGTACCATCACAAGCAGCAATTATATCATTTTTATCCTCAACTTCTAAACATAGAGGATTATCAATAAGCATAGGACCATCATCTAAAGCATTATCATATAGTATATTTAAGCAACACTCATCATTATCATCTATAAGTTCACAAGTAGCATCATGAATAAAATTTACAACATAACTATCACATAAAACATTCTTATCATGAGCCACGTGCATGAAAGAATTAATACTCTCCACATAAGCATAGTCATTCTTATTAATTGTAGTGGGAGCAAATTCAACAAAATAGCTATCATTATTATTCTCATCACCATAATCATCAAATATAGGAGGCATATCATAATCAACATAAACTATATCCTCAACAGTAGGTGGACTGAAAATATCATAAAGATTATAATTATAATATATTGGAGGTATAATATCATCAAAGTAAATTTTCTCCTCCATGCTTGGGGGACTAAAAATATCATGCCCCTCAAAACCAGCTTCCCCAAGCTTAGACTTTTCCATAGCATTAGCAATAATGGTGTTCAAAGAATTCATACTAATAACATTACTACCACTATTATGCAAACAAACTTCCATAGGTTTTTTTATTTTCTCTTCAAAAGTATCATGTCCTAATGCAATATAAATTTCATAAAGATCTCTAATTTTGTTGTTGTTTTCCATTAGCCTAACTAGTGAAAATAAGAACAAGAAACAAAAAGTAATAACTGCAGAATCTAAAGGAGATACCTTCAAGCGCTCACCTCCCCGGCAACGGCGCCAGAAAATAGCTTGATGTCTACGCACGCTTCTATTCTCGTAGACAGTGTTGGGCCTCCGAGAGCAGAGGTTTGTAGAACAACAGCAAGTTTCCCTTAAGTGAATCACCCAAGGTATATCGAACTCAGGGAGGTAGAGGTCAAAGATAACCCTCTCAAGCAACCCTGCAATTAAGATACAAAAAGTCTCTTGTGTCCCCAACACACCCAATACACTTGTCAGATGTATAGGTGCACTAGTTATGCGAAGAGATAGTGAAATACAAGTAATATGGATGATTATAAGTAGTAACTGCAATCTGTAATAAAAATTGCAGCAAGCAAACATGTAGCAGAACTTGTTGGAAACGGTGTTTCAATGCTTAGAAACAAGGCCTAGGGATCCTACTTTCACCAGTGGACATTCTCAACAATGACATCAAAGTTAAATAAATAAACACTACTCTCAAACACTCTCATGTTGGATAACAAACACCATTCATTGTGTAGGGCTACAAGAGCACACCCCAAAGTCTGAGTAAACAAACACCACAACGTCATAAAGGAATCACACACGGTGCGCACACTGTCACCTTCACAACCGTGAATAACTCCGGAGTTCATATTAAAGTAACCTCTAGAGTGCATAATAGATAAAGAGTAGCATCACATATTCAACTAGATTACGAAGCTCATGATCACATAAAGATCACATGGGAGAGAGAGATAAACCACATGGCTACCGTAGATCCCGCAGCCCCGGGGGAGAACTACTGACTCCTCATCGTAGGAGTCAGCAACAGCGATGGAGATGGCGGTGGAGTCGATGGAGATGGCTCCGAGGGCAATTCCCCGTCCCGGCAGGGTGCCGGAACAGAGACTTCTGTCCCCCAAATCTTGTCTTCGATGGCGGCGGCGCTCTGGACCCGTGGAGGAAATATCGAACATCGTGTTAGCGTTTTTAGTCTGGGGGGTATATGTAGGCGAAAGGGCGAGGTCGGTGGCGCCCCGAGGGGCCCACACCACGTGCTCGCGCGGCCAGAAAGGCTGCCGCGCGAGGACCAGGTGACGGCGCCTCGGTCGCCCACTTCGTCTCATGTTCGGCTTTCTGGAACGTTCCCGATGAAAAACGGACTTCAGAAAAGAAATCGTCCAATTCCGAGAATATTTCCTTAAGTACTTTTCTGAAACCAAAAACAGCAGAAAACAGGGAACTGGCACTGTGGCATCTTGTTAATAGGTTAGTCTCAGAAAATGCATAAAACTATATAAAATGCATATAAAACATGTAATAACTTGGTATAATATAGCATGGAACATAAGAAATTATAGATACGTTGGAGACGTATCATGGGCGCACTTGTCAGTTAAATAAAAAAACTGAGAAAACAAAAAACATCCGAAAAGGAAAACAAAATCCCCAATCCCCAGAGTCGTTGACCAAAGGGCCACGCGGATCGTCTCCACCAAGCTCGTCGGCGTCGCCGCGCCGCGACGGCCTCCCCACCCACACCACAACCACTGCCACCAAGCAGCCTGTCGACGAGAAGCAGCGCATCCGCCGGCGCCGCGGCTGCCGCCACCAACCCGGCCTCCTTCTCCTTCCTCTCGGGGGGCGCGGCCTGGCCCTGGCTCTGGACCCCTCCGAGCTCCAGGGGCACGGCGCGGCGGATCCATCTGTGTCGCAGCGCCTCCTCCATCGCGTAGCCCCCTCCACGACGAGCATGCCCGGCGAGGGGAACCACCCCTTCTGCGCCGCGTCCTCGGCGGGGACCCACGCGCCCTGCCGCAGCGCCGCTGCCAGCGCAACGGCCTGAGCGGGGACCCACGCCAGTACGCCACCAGTCTGGCGGAGGACACACACCATCTCCGTGGTGGACGTTCCGTGGCAGCTCTTCCGATCCCTAGCGGTCGGGGACGAGGCAGGCGGGTGCTCGGGCGCTGGGAGGTGGAGGCAGTGGGCTCGACCGCGGCGGGAGGTGGAGGCGGGGGCTCGGGCCGCGTCGCTGGGAGGTGGAGGCGGGGTCACGGCCGCTCGCCCCGGCCGCTCCCTTCTTCGGCCCGGCCTCCGTCGGGAGCGAGCACGAAGGGAACGCCGAGGGGAGGGAGCGAGCCGCGCGCGGCGAGGTCGCAACATTTTTAGCCAACAACGAAGGCCGGGGAGCCTTGCCATGGCAGGACTAAACCTATTAACTGGCGGCGACTGATTGTCGAATCTGGACGGAGGGATTTGAAATTGCAATAGGGATGATGGACTGCTTGCGCTCCGCCGCCTCTGCACTCGCTTGCACGAGCCGCCGCCTCCTCAGCCCAGAGAACGGGGCTGCGCCATCGACTCCGTGTACAGCGTCTCTTCTGTGATCGCTCACTGCACAAGCTGCCCCAGGTCAAGGATCGGGAACAAGAGGTAGATAGGGAAAGAAAGATTTGAGGCTTACAGGTGGGACCCACGTGCACCTCTGCAAAAATAATATTTTACCCATGTCCTCAACCATTTTTTCTTTATTTCCGGGTTTTTTTTTCTTAAATTTTTTATTGGACTGACTAGTGGGTCCCACTATGTGTTTGTGGGTTAATGCGACCGACTTGGCCACGTCAGCCTGACGGGTGGGCCCGAACTGTCAGATTCGGTGTCAATTTGTGATCAAACCGCAATTTGGGTTTTCTGAGAAAACTTCGCCAAAATTTGGTAGTTCTATGCGATTCAAAATGAAGTGTTAGTTTTTCGACATTGACCTCTCAATAGTGGTAGTTCTATGCTATCAACTCGTGAGGGGAGAAGAAAAACAATTGATTCAGGCTTAACAGGAGCTTAATTGATGGAAAAGTAAAACTAACACTCTGGTTCTTCCTTTGTTTTCCAGGACGCGTTGATAATGCCAGGATACGTCCAAGGTAATGGACTCATCCCACAGGTTCTCCATACCTTAGTACCTCATTGGAAGCTTCACTAAAAAAATCTGGTCAGCCTCTATCTTTGGCTAACACCTGGTCTTCGTGGCCTGTTTTAGGAATATGGTGATTCTCACCAGATGGATGGCTCTGACATAGATTACAGGGTAGTTACAGTAAAATGGAGATCATGTTAGTTTCACTATTCTTGCATCCTTTTGCGCACTGGATCACTCATATTATTTTGTTCATTTCCCTAAATTTAAGAATCAAGTTCTAACGTCGAGGCTGTGCACTGGTAGAAAACGGACCTTTGGTCCAGACTTTTAGTCCCGCACCAATTTGCGGCCGGTACTAATATTACATTAGTACCGGTCCCAGCGGCCGGACAGGCGAGGGGCAGCAGTACCGGTCGGTAAGCAACCTTCAGTACCGGTTGGTGTAACCAACCGGAACTAAAGGGTTTGGGGCTGGCGCTGCAGCGGCGGGCCCCACGGCGAGAACCTTTAGTACCGGTTTGTGTTACAAACCGGTACTAAAGATGGACATTTAGTACCGGTTTGTGTTACAAACCGGTACTAAAACATTTCGCTATAAGTTCCATCTACTTCCTCCAGCCCGAGCTCACTTCACTCTCTGCCTCCTCATTTATTTCTCTCTGTTGTTGCTCGAGCTCGGTAGCGATCCGGCGATTTGTTCAATTTGGTGGCACCATTTTTGGTCAAAAAGGTTAGAAACTTGTTTCTCTTACATTTAATTGGAAACTTCAGTTCATTTAGTGCTAGTTTGAGCTCATTTAGTGTTAGTTTGACCTAGATAGAAAAATGTAGGAAAATCTAGAAATGTATTGTTAGTTTGACCTAGATAGAAAAATTTAGAAAAATCTACAAATGTAGCTTATTTAGTGCTAGTTTCATCATTTACTTTGTGCTAGTTTAGCTAATTTTGTCCTAGTTTAGCTCATTTAGTCCTAGTTTAGCTCATTTTATGCTATAATTACGTAATTAATTGTTTATAGAATTATTACTTGTATAATTTTCTTATTTGTGTAACTTTTTGTTATATATAGTGTCATGGTTTTGACATCTGTCCACACTGGCTCTCGCCCGCTCTATTATTCGGATGTGGTACGATTGTTTGTTATAAGTATATGTTTGTTTAATTTCGTGTTTACAAAAATTATACCGACCAACTTAACGTAGATATATTTTTATCTAGGAGGTAGTTGAACCGGAAAATGTGCCCGACCCTATTTTCGAGTTTTTAGTAGAAGAAAACAATGATTTGAAAGCTAAATTGAAAAGAAGTGAAGATCTTCGTCTCGAAGAGAAGATGAAATGGGAGTTGAAGATTGCCGACGTCGTCGATGATAACGAGATCAAGATGGAGGCAATGCGCTTGGATCACAAGATCAAGATGAATGCAATGCGCTTGAAGGTTAAAAAGTTTAGAAAATATGTCATTAGTCAAGAGGCTTGGTATCATTATGCTGTTGGTTCAATAATTACCTTAGTTGCGATTTTGATCGCATTTGTCGTTGGATTTAAATTCTTTAGCTAGTTCTATGTTAGTTTCAATTAATGAATGTTTTATGAGAACTATGTATTAGATTTGTTTAAATATGGTGAACTTGTATTAATGAATTGGTCACGTATCTATCTATTCATGGTAGATATATATATATAACTATTGTGTAATGGTTTTGTATATATTTACATAATGCAGATGAATCGACAATGGATGTACGTTGACCGACGCACTCCGGAGTTCATGACCGGCGTGCTGGATTTTATCCATGTTGCTGAGGCAAATAAGCGGGATGGTTTTATGTATTGTCCATGTTGTACTTGTAAGAATATCAGGAGTTACTCCAACTCAAAAACCATTCACATCCACCTGTTTCAGTCCGGTTTCATGTCCGGCTATAATTGTTGGACCAAACACGGGGAAACAGGGGTCATAATGGAAGACAATGAAGAAGAAGAGGACGATGACAACTATCCTGAGTTTCCTGAATACGACGGTACTACAATGGGGGAAACTGGAGAAGATGCGCCTGACGAAGAGGCGCCGGATGAGCCCGCTGATGATCTTTCTCGGGCCATTGCTGATGCACAGAGAAACAGCGTAAATCAGAGGGAGTGGCTCAAGTTGGAGCGCATGTTAGAGGATCACAAAAAAAAATTGTACCCAGGTGTCGAAGATGACCAGAAAAAGCTGGGTACGACGCTGGATTTGCTGCAATGGAAGCCTGAGAATGGTGTATCGGACAAGGGGTTTGAAAAGTTGTTGAAAAAGATAAAGAAGATGCTTCCAAAGTATAACGAATTGCCCGACAGTACGTACGAGGCAAAGAAGATCATCTGTCCTCTAGGATTAGAGGTGTAAAAGATACATGCATGCATTAATGACTGCATACTCTACCGCGGTGAGGAGTACGAGAATCTGAATGCATGCCCGGTATGCGGTGCATTGCGGTATAAGATCAGGCGAGATGACCCTGGTGAAATTGAGGGCGAGCGCCCCAGAAAGAGGGTTCCTGCCAAGGTGATGTGGTATGCTCCTATAATACCACGGTTGAAACGTTTGTTCAGCAACAGAGAGCATGCCAAGATGTTGCGATGGCACAAAGAGGACCGGAAGAAAGACGCGATGTTCAGACACCCCGCTGATGGATCCCAGTGGAGAAAAATCGAGAGAGAGTTCCCGGACTTTGCAGATGACGCAAGAAACTTAAGATTTGGTCTAAGTACGGACGGCTTCAATCCTTTTGGAGAGCAAAGCAGCAGTCATAGCACCTGGCCTGTTACTCTATGTATTTACAACCTTCCTCCTTGGTTGTGCATGAAGCGAAAGTTCATTATGATGCCAGTGCTCATCCAAGGACTGAAGCAACCAGGGAGCGAGCTTGATGTGTACCTCAGGCCATTAGTTGACGAAATTTTAGAGTTGTGGCGGGAAGAAGGTGTACGTGTGTGGGATGAGCACAAACAGGAGGATTTTGACCTTCGAGGATTGCTTTTCGTAACGATCAATGATTGGCCTGCTCTTAGTAACATCTCAGGACAGACAACTAAGGGATACCATGCATGCACACACTGTTTGGATGATACTGAATGTATATACTTGGATAATTGTAAGAAGTGTGTGTACCTGGGGCATCGTCGATTTCTTCCGGTCAGGCATAACGTCCGGAAGCAAGGAAAGCATTTCAAAGGTGAGGCAGATCACCGTAGGAGGCCTATGGACCGTACTGGTGAACAAATATTTGATATGGTCAAGGATCTAAAAGTAATCTTTGGAAAGGGTCCTGGAGGACTAAAGGTTCCGGATGACGCAAACGGGCACGCACCCATGTGGAAGAAGAAATCTATATTTTGGGAGCTACCATATTGGAAAGTCCTAGAGGTCCGATCTGCAATCGACGTGATGCACATGACGAAGAATATTTGTGTGAACCTGCTAGGCCATTTGGGCGTGTATGGGAAGAAAAAAAACACAACGGCAGCACGGGAGGACCAGAAACGTTTGAAAGAACGAGACGGCCTGCTTCCAGAACATTATGACGGTCCTGCCAGCTATGCTCTAACCAAACAAGAGAAAGTGATATTTTTTGAATGTCTCAGCAGTATCAAGGTCCCGTCTGGCTTCTCGTCGAATATAAAGGGAATAATAAATGTGGCACAACAAAAATTTCAAAACCTAAAGTCTCATGACTGCCATGTGATTATGACGCAATTGCTTCCGATTGCATTGAGGGGGTTTCTACCGGAAAATATTCGAGTACCCATTGTGAAGCTTTGTGCATTCCTCAATGCAATATCTCAGAAGGTAATCGATCCAATGATCCTACCAAGACTACAGAATGATGTGGTCCAGTGTCTTGTCATCTTTGAGTTGGTGTTCCCCCCATCCTTTTTCGATGTTATCACGCATGTCTTGGTTCACCTAGTCGAAGAGATTCAAATTCTCGGTCCCGTATTTCTACACAATATGTTCCCATTTGAGAGGTTCATGGGAGTCTTAAAGAAATATGTTCATAACCGTGCGAGGCCAGAAGGAAGCATCTCCAAGGGCTATGGAACCGAGGAGGTCATTGAGTTCTGTGTTGACTTTATTCCTGACATTAATCCGATTGGTGTTCCACAGTCGCGACATGAGGGGAGACTGAGTGGAAAAGGCACTCTAGGGAAAAAAGTATTTGTATGTAGGGACGGACCTTCTTTCAGTCAAGCGCACTACACAGTTCTACAAAATTCCTCATTGGCAGCTCCGTATATCGAGGAACACATGAATATTTTACGATCTGAGAACCCGGTGGAGGATGAGTTCTGGATTAAAGATCAACACACGGCGAAATTCAGCGGTTGGTTGCAAACACATCTCATGAGTAACACCGAAGTTGATGTTGAGCTGTACTTGTTGGCCAGGACACCATCTTCGACTATAGTCACTTTCGAAGGGTACGAGATAAATGGGAATACATTTTACACGATCGCTCAAGATAAAAAGAGCACCAACCAAAACAGTGGTGTCCGCTTTGACGCAACAAACAGCAATGGGCAAAAGGACACATATTATGGTTACGTAGAGGAGATATGGGAACTTGAGTATGGACCTTCTTTTAAGGTCCCTTTGTTTCGGTGCAAATGGGTCAAGCTGAATGCAGGCGGGGTAAAGGTAGACCCGATGTACGGAATGACAACGGTGGATCTGAACAATCTTGATTACAAAGACGAACCGTTCGTCCTAGCAAATGATGTAGCTCAAGTTTTCTACGTGAAAGACATGTCTACCAAACCGAAGAAAAGAAAAAATATGGAAGCGAATACATCAGACGAGGCAAAACGCCACATGGTTCTTTCAGGGAAAAGAAACATCGTGGGAGTGGAGGACAAGACAGACATGTCAGAAGATTATGATAAGTTTGATGAAATTCCGCCCTTCAAAGTCAACACTGACCCAAGCATCACGTTAAGTAATGAAGATTCTCCATGGTTCCGGCGCAAAGTTAAGCAATCGAAGAAAAGGAGGAATAATACAACAGATGGGAATATTGGTGATGTGTAATCCAGGAATGATATTTATGAAATATGAGGTCTTTATCACAAACTATGTTGTGGAATATGAGGTCTTTATCACAAACTATGTTGTTGAAATGACCATAACTTGGTCATTTGTCTTGAAACTTCTAGATGTTCATACATGATACATCTTTTTTGTTAAGACTTTTTTTTGCAAATTTTGTCAGAAATCAAGTTTCTAGAACTATCAATGTTTCTGTGATATAACCACTAGTTGTGTACCTTAAAATGATTTTTCCAAAAACTTAAGACCAAACTATCAAATAGTTGTAGTTCAAAGTTGAATTACTTTCGAAAAATCGACATAAACTCAATTAACTAGGGAAAATTAGGTAGAAATCAAAGAAAAAACTACTACTTGGGCATTATCCATCATATGTGGACTAGTTTCCATGAAAATTAAATGGGTGCCATTTTGCATCATATTTTTGGTACTTTGTTCACAAAAAAAGTCATGATTTAAAATGGGGATTATCAATTCCCTTTATTTTAAATGTTACATTTTTAATATCTAATTTTTGTAATTTATTGAAAACATGTTCTTCAATATAGTCATGATTTTTAGTAATTATTACAAACTAATTAAACAATTACATCAGTAGATATAAAAAAACAGAAAGGAGAAAAGAGAAATAAAATGAAAAAGATCTTTAGTACCGGGCCGTTCTACCAGCCGATACTAAAGGTTTTCGTTTCGCGCCAGTTTTCTGGGCGCCCAAACGACAGACCTTTAGTACCGGGCCGTGCTACCAGCCGGTACTGAAGGAGCTTTAGTACCGGTCCGTGCCATAGACCGGTACTAAAGGTGTGTGCCTTAAATGCAAGACTTGCCCAGATCAGGCAGTTCATCTCCCACACACAGACGTACCCCGAACCCTCGACGACGAAGACGACGCAGCGCCGCCGTGCGGCTCCTCGACGAATCGACGCGCCGCTCCTCGACGAATCGACGCGCCGCTCCCTGACGTCGCTCCCCGACGCCGCGCCGCCGTGCCACGCCGCCCATTGTCTCTGTCTTCTCCCTCGAGTCCGCCGCGGCGCCTCCATTGATTCCGGCCATCTCCGACCTCGCCGAGCGTCCCCGACCCCTCCGGCATATTCAGGTGAGCACACTGGTCCTCCTGGACCCCCTCCTTTCCCCTCCTCTTGGTGTAGTTGGTCGGGCCGCGGTGTTCCCCTCTTAGGCCGTTGCCCGAGATCGTCGCCGGAGATGTTGTGCGTCCATTTCAGGGCGGCGCCGCTATGGTTTGGTCGCGGGCGACCATGAGCAACTCCTCACCGAAGCCGTGGTCGCCGAAGCCGTGCGACACCGGCCGTGGTGTGGTGGCCGTGACGACGTGGTGACGTCATCGTTAGATAGTTAGGCTATTTTTCGAGTTAGGAGAAAAAATTAGGTATTCTTTGAATTAGGGTTCAAATGCTACTATTTAGATTCATTGAAATTAGTTCAAATCCTACTATTTTCTAATTCCTAGTTCAAATATCAATTAAGTTGCTAGGAATGTATATGAGAAGATGTTTAAATGTGAATTTGTTTAGTTAATCATTTTAGAATTGCTAGGAATTGGTAGGAAATTGATAGAAATGCTACTGTTTTTTAAATTGCTATAGGAAATGTGAAGGGAATATGCCCTAGAGGCACTTAATAAAGATAGTTTATTGGTTATATTCCAATTGTTCATTATATGTTTTATACCATGCTATAACTGTATTAAGCGGAAACATTAATACACGTGTGGTAGATAAACAACCAGGTCCCTAGTTGCCTCTGCTAAGACTAGTTTCATTGCGCGATTGATGATCGAGGTTTCCCGATCATGAGACATGGCGTCTGTCGGCAATGGAGTCATATCGTTAGGTGGAACGATGTGATGGACTTACCCATAATGTGTAGGACGTAGTCATTACGCCTTTGACCGTGAGACCAACTCTTATTGTTATTCCTGGAAGATACTTTGATCGCACCAAACGTCATGTCTTATAAAGTGTGACAATAACGGTGATACTTTTGGGTATCGGAAGGGGGTAGTTGAGACGAGGGGTCAAGAGCGGGATTTGTCAGTCCGTATAGCCGGATAGATACTCTAGGGCCCACTCGGTGAGATTATGTCAAATGAGTTTGCAAACATGTGACTAGGTCACCAGCTGACATAATATCATAGACGAGTAGAAGATAGTGTTGTCGGTAACGAGATCATGCTAGATATGGAGATATCTATGAACAATGCTCGGACACGCTAAGTATCGCTATGGCAAAAGGTTTAAGACTAGACGTCCAGGTTTGATAGATGAAAATCATTCGTTATATCACAGGGGTTAATTCATGGGGTCCAGGCCTACGAGTTAATAATTGATCGGAGAGGAGTCTCGATCATGTCTGTTATTATATCGAACCGCTAGGGTAACACACTTAAGGGGTTTCGACAAGACAACCGGAAAGGAAAGAGATCACCGGGAACGTCCCGGGAATGGTCCGATGGAGATCGGGCAGCGACGAAATAGTTTTCGGAGCTAGAATAAATTATATATAATATGTTTGATATTAATTAGTGTAATTAATATTTAAATATGATTTTATATATTTATTTTCGAATTTTTAAAGGCTGATTTCCCTAAATGGGCCTTCTGGTGGAAAGAAGGCCCATGAGGGGGGAAAGTCCCCCCAGGGCTTCGGATTGGGGGAGGGCCGGCCTAGGTGGGCCAAATGGGGCCCACCTAGGGCCGGCTGCTGTACCTTGGCCGAACCAGGCATGTGGGATAGTCCCACATTGCCTGGCTGGCAAGGTTGGCTCCCCCCGGGAGCCTTTACATAGAGGGGCACCCCTGGCCTTTTAATTCAACCAATTAATTCCCGAATTCTCTCTCGATAACGTGATTCCCTTTGTCGGAGTTGCGCCGAGGAGGATGAGGGGATCTCTCCACCATAGCCCGCTGCCGCGCTGCTGGTGTTCCGGTCCAAGTCTTCCGCTGCTCGTCCTGGACTGGAGCTTCGGAGGCCGTCGTCTCCACCGTATGTGTGTAACACCTTGCGAGGTGCTGCGCTAGCGGTACTCGGAGGCCTACTTCCTCCACCCGACCTCGAGGTCATCTTCATCGTCTTCGTCGCGCCGAGTTCTTCGCGACCTAGAGGTCGGCTACGTCGTCTTCGTCGTCAACGCTTGTGCGGGAGCGTAATCCCCGCTTTTCGGTCTACAAGGGTATGTATTCCGATATCCGCCGTACTTCTATATCTGCATAGTGTAGATTCTGGCTAGTTTAAGGTTATCGCCGAAGGAAAATTTTTGTTTTCTGCCTGCGATCCCCTTCAGTGGTATCAGAGCCGATCTATCGTAGATATAGCTGTACGCTGTTAGAACCCGTGTTCTGCACGGGGGCACCGTTCCTGTTATTTGCTACCCTCTAGCGTGCACTTGTGATTCCAGCGGCATCGAGTTGATGAAGCGGCCCGGACCGACTTTACGCGTACGCTTACGCGAGACTGGTTCCACTACTGACATACGGCTTGTACCGTATCTGTGGCTGACGGGTGTCAGTTTGTCTCTCTTTAGTTGGCTTTGCATTTTCAATGGAGGGCCCGAAAGGGATGCTTAAACATGCAATTATTGGATCGTTGTTGTGGTCATAAGTTCGTAGGTAAGAAGCGGTTCTTTTTACGACAGCCCCAAGCCACGTAAAATATGCAAAAGATAAAGTAGAAGCGTCTAACTTTATTTTGCAGGGGCAATGTGATATGGTCAAGGTAGGTTTATTAAATTGTTTATGAACTGTGGGCGCCAAGAAGACCATGGCGCAATGGACTATATCACATCGCATTACATTTGATGTTTTGTGTGCATCTTATATTGTGTGATTATATATATTAGAATATATTAGTTACACGGCGGTAGAAATATAAGATGATCCCTTCAAAAATACCACTAGTGTTCTTCCTCCAACGAGCACCACCAAGAAAGTTCTACGTTATGAGGCAGGCCGTGACGATCGGGTGTCAGACATATCGTCGTTCGCATACAGTGGGTGTAAGCCATGTTGCACAAGCGTTACGTGGAGGTTATTGTGGCGAGCCTAGCATATGCAGATATGGCCTCGGAACACGGAGGCCGAAAGGTCGAGCATGAGTCACAGAGTTGTTGTGATTGACAATTGTCTACCCTTGAAGTTGTGCTGCCGGCTCTGACGATGAGGGGTTGTGCAATGGATGGGGGTCGTGTAATCGCTTAAACGACCAGGAGGGATGTTCGTTTGAGTGGGAGTTCGGATAGTTATTTTCTAAAATACTAGAACTCAAAATATAATGAACAAAGTCTGTTTTGCAAAACCTTTGTAGATATTAACCATTGTAATATCATCTTTTAAAATTAGGCGCATTCCTGCGATTGAGAAACTTAAAAGGTTGGGTCCAAACTTCATAGTTTTTATACTTTAGCTTGAGGATACTCCTTGTTTAAACCGTTAGCTCTTTGTGATACAATAGCCGCTAGGAGATAAACCCGGAGATTCCGCTAACAAAAGATAATTTGGATTATCAGGTTTTGTGCGGATGATATCATCATAGTCCAGTGTATGCTATGATCTCTGCCATAGAGAACCAACGGTGGGTACGAGTTTTTAGATCGCGAACATATGAGATGGTCGCTAAACTCGGGGTACCCCTAAAGTTGGGTTGAGGAAGTTTATCAGTACGTTGACTGATTGTCTTCTCAACCAAGATGGAAGAGAATACACACATTGAAGGAGCACGTGGCAGTCATACTTGATGACATATGGTCATACTTGATGAACATTGAGACGCCTCGCTCAGCTCGATCACTGGATGACAGACGACGTTGCCAGGTGCAAATGCTATGTCATAGACTATGTCATGCAAGGGGAATCGTTCACCTTCATGGTTCTTGATTACGTTGGAAGTATCAAGAAGATGAAACAGATCGCCGGAAGTCATCAATGATGATGGTGTATATATGATATACATGTTATGAATGTTTTAGCTAAGCAAGTACTCGCAGTAGTGACTAAGTTTTGATACTAGTCATGTTTTATGAAAACCAGGTTTACTGCTTGAGTGGCTTGAAAGGATGAGGCGACATTGCGTGTTGATAATGGCAGACAAATTGTTGTGATGGCCATAGACACTCTCCCTCTAGATCTACCATTTGAATAAATTCTTTATGATCGCCTGTTAGTATGATCGTTATAAGTGTGTCTCCTCTAGCGAGACAATTGTTCATATATATTAGTGACAAATTCGTTGTCCTATATTTATGAAGTAATGATCATATGCCGATTTGAATTTAGATGGCAGAAGCTCCCACATTCATAATATTAATGCCAAAGGATACAAACTTAATAAAGACACCACATATGTGTGGCACTACCATTAAATTCATGTCAATGTTATAGTCAATGAATTAGCTCCATACCGGATGGATCTACAAGTCCTTAGATTTGATCTTTTGACACTTGCAAAATAACTAAGACACCGTTTTCGGAAAACGGGCATATAACTTATTGATAGTCATGCATATAGATGTATGTGGTTCAATGAAGTAATTGACGGGTAGTGGAGACCTTTATTTCGTGAACTTCGCTGAACGTTTTGAGTATGACTTGTTGAGAATCGTGCATATGGGTGTATGTGAATCAATGAAGTACTTTAACGTGAAGTGGAAGTCTTTATTTCATAGACTTCATGAATATTCCAAGTAGATATATGAATATCCACTCAGGGAATGTTGGCCTGAAAATTTTGATTCGATCAAACAAGTTCAGAATGAAGTAGGAAATAAATTTAACAAGAAAATCAAATTCCCGCGATACAGATCGAGGAAATGAAGATTTGAGTTATAATGTTGGCATATCATTGGAAGACTTGTGAGAAGAGTTCCACAAATTACGTCGCATGGAACACCATAGTGTTATGGTATGTTAGGACGTCGTAATCGCACCCTATCGGATAGTGTGTGGTAAATAAATCTCTTACCGAATTATTGTGATCATTAGAGTCGTATGGTAGAAACGTAACACTCACGTTAGATAATAGGGAAACCATTTAAATCCATGGAGACAATACCATATGAGTAATGGCGTGGCTTTTAGCCTGGATTGTCGTTTCAGCAATTTAGTGTTTCGATGTGATCAAACCTAAAATGGATTAATCTTTGTAGTGTACCGTACCTAAAGAGTTAGTTGGGTACATGTCTCACGACCTAGGCAAAATCGTTGCCGGAATATACCTTGCGAAAGAAATAGTTTCTTGTCCAAGGGTATAAGTGAGAAAGAAAGTAGAGCAAGACAAAGTTGATGAAACTTTCTCTCCAGACATCAGAGTGGCGCAAGCGAAAGTGTTTTCGTTGTCATGCTCCACAACTTGAAAGAAGTTGATGATAAAAGATCATGATGCTCTGAGCTCATACTAAGAACGTAGGCATATGAGGTTGTGTTCCACACTATGTGTTACGACAATCTTGTTATGAAGGTCATATTAATGGAATATGACAGACCTACGAACTACGAAGAAGAAATGGTAGACCTAAGTCCGAGAAATGGCTATGAGTTATATATGATCCGAAATAAAATCCATGTACGATTACCAGGTATTGACTTGGGAGATCTTCTTGATGGCATCTAGGATGTTAACAGAATATGGAATTTTATGAGAGAGTAGACACTGATAAGGATCGATTTGTCGTGAAACAGTTCCGACAGATTCAAAAGTTGACCACAATGAGATTTTGTCTCAGGTGGCGAAGCCTAAATCTATTCTGGGTCGTTTAGCAATTACTACAATTTCGAATGAGAAATTGATAGAAGGATAAGGAAACCATGTTTCTTAATAGTGTCATTAAGAAAGAGTTGTAATCAGTACAATAATGGTTTGGTGATCCTGAGGATGCTAAACATGTATGCAAACTTCAGTTGTCCATTCATGGGCTGAAGCAAGCATATCGGAGCTGGAATCTTCACTTTGATGATGTGATCAAAAGATTTTGGAGTTGTCCAAAATAGTTGAAGAGACTTGCGTTTGCAAAGAAGTGAGTGGGAGCAAAGTAGCTTTTCTTGATCTTATATGCGGAAGGCATATTTGAGTGGGAGCTAAGTAGCTTTCCTTGATCTTATATGCGGAAGGCATATTTGAGTGGGAGCTAGGTGTCATTCATGATTTTGTATGTGACGACATATTGAATGACACAGATCCTCTAGTAGAGTGTAAAGGATTATTTAAGTGATTAAATTTTCTATGAAAGAAGTTAGGAGTATTAGGCATCCAATCTATAATTGTATAGATCGTAAGGGGCTTAATAACATTAGGTCGGAATATTTCCTAAGTTAAGATTCTGAAGTGCACTTCAGAATAGAACAAGCGAAGAAGATTGTTCTTGCTTGTATGACTAGGTGAAATATTAAGTTTATCTTGGCATTTTCAGTGATAGCAAATGATGTTCGACATTCTCTATGTATCAGACATAGATGCTATCAGATTGAAAGCTCGACTTAGTGTGACCCAAGTTCTTGGTTGAAGAACGGGTTCTAGAGTGATCCTTGTGTGGATCAATGAACAAACGTTAAGTATATTTTTCAGTGTCTGTGAGAACTGAAGATATGTTTTCTAGTAAAGGGTAAGAGTGGAAAGACAACTTGCCGTAAAACGGTTACGATGATGCAAGTTATTACACTAACCCATACGACTAGAAATCTCATATAGGAGATGTCCTTTATTTTGAAGAAAGACATGGTTAGTTTGCGAAGTCGCATATGAATGCACTGTTGCATAATCTACATAGGTATAGAAATATATGGCAACTTCAGAAGTAGCAAGTGTGATTGGACTGAGCAGTTTTCCGAGCGTATGTGGTCCCCTTAATAGATCTCTTAGACTTTTAAGGCCCATGCTACGCGAATGTTCGAGTCTCACTCCATCCACTAGGATATATTTCACCGTCATCGTAAGATACGGGATGATGTCAAACTAGGTGACATAGAAGTGTTGCAAAGCACATATAGGTCTCAATGTGTGAGATCTGTTGACTGTATTCCTCTTCCACGAGACAAGCATGCACCAAGATGCTATGGGTGTTGAGCTTTTACCAAGTTGTAAACTAGATTAAGTGTTACTCTAGTGCAAGTGGGAGACTGAAGGGAATATGCCCTAGAGGCACTTAATAAAGATAGTTTATTGGTTATATTCCAATTGTTCATTATATGTTTTATACCATGCTATAACTGTATTAAGCGGAAACATTAATACACGTGTGGTAGATAAACAACCAGGTCCCTAGTTGCCTCTGCTAAGACTAGTTTCATTGCGCGATTGATGATCGAGGTTTCCCGATCATGAGACATGGCGTCTGTCGGCAATGGAGTCATATCGTTAGGTGGAACGATGTGATGGACTTACCCATAATGTGTAGGACGTAGTCATTACGCCTTTGACCGTGAGACCAACTCTTATTGTTATTCCTGGAAGATACTTTGATCGCACCAAACGTCATGTCTTATAAAGTGTGACAATAACGGTGATACTTTTGGGTATCGGAAGGGGGTAGTTGAGACGAGGGGTCAAGAGCGGGATTTGTCAGTCCGTATAGCCGGATAGATACTCTAGGGCCCACTCGGTGAGATTATGTCAAATGAGTTTGCAAACATGTGACTAGGTCACCAGCTGACATAATATCATAGACGAGTAGAAGATAGTGTTGTCGGTAACGAGATCATGCTAGATATGGAGATATCTATGAACAATGCTCGGACACGCTAAGTATCGCTATGGCAAAAGGTTTAAGACTAGACGTCCAGGTTTGATAGATGAAAATCATTCGTTATATCACAGGGGTTAATTCATGGGGTCCAGGCCTACGAGTTAATCATTGATCGGAGAGGAGTCTCGATCATGTCTGTTATTATATCGAACCGCTAGGGTAACACACTTAAGGGGTTTCGACAAGACAACCGGAAAGGAAAGAGATCACCGGGAACGTCCCGGGAATGGTCCGATGGAGATCGGGCAGCGACGAAATAGTTTTCGGAGCTAGAATAAATTATATATAATATGTTTGATATTAATTAGTGTAATTAATATTTAAATATGATTTTATATATTTATTTTCGAATTTTTAAAGGCTGATTTCCCTAAATGGGCCTTCTGGTGGAAAGAAGGCCCATGAGGGGGGGAAAGTCTCCCCAGGGCTTCGGATTGGGGGAGGGCCGGCCTAGGTGGGCCAAATGGGGCCCACCTAGGGCCGGCTGCTGTACCTTGGCCGAACCAGGCATGTGGGATAGTCCCACATTGCCTGGCTGGCAAGGTTGGCTCCCCCCGGGAGCCTTTACATAGAGGGGCACCCCTGGCCTTTTAATTCAACCAATTAATTCCCGAATTCTCTCTCGATAACGTGATTCCCTTTGTCGGAGTTGCGCCGAGGAGGATGAGGGGATCTCTCCACCATAGCCCGCTGCCGCGCTGCTGGTGTTCCGGTCCAAGTCTTCCCCTGCTCGTCCTGGACTGGAGCTTCGGAGGCCGTCGTCTCCACCGTATGTGTGTAACACCTTGCGAGGTGCTGCGCTAGCGGTACTCGGAGGCCTACTTCCTCCACCCGACCTCGAGGTCATCTTCATCGTCTTCGTCGCGCCGAGTTCTTCGCGACCTAGAGGTCGGCTACGTCGTCTTCGTCGTCAACGCTTGTGCGGGAGCGTAATCCCCGCTTTTCGGTCTACAAGGGTATGTATTCCGATATCCGCCGTACTTCTATATCTGCATAGTGTAGATTCTGGCTAGTTTAAGGTTATCGCCGATAGGAAAATTTTTGTTTTCTGCCTGCGATCCCCTTCAAAATGCTACTGTTTTAGATGAATTGCTACTGCTTTAGTACTATTTAGTTGATTAATATTTGTGCAATGTGTTGATTAATATTTGTGAAATGTGCAAAGGGTAGTGTAATAGTTTTAGAATTCAAGTGTTAGCACTAATATACTTGTGAATTCAAAGAGCAATTTTATTTGATGCAAAGAACTTATGCAATTTTATTTGATGCAAAGTACTTATGCAATTTTATTTGATGCAAAGTACTTGCAATTTTTGCTACTGTTTTAGGAAGTTTCTAAATTTTGGCCGATGATTAGATGGTTGCACGTTGCATCTTCAGGGAGGTGTGAGTGAACCATGTTGTCTGAACATATATGCAATATTCATTCCACGTTGTTCGCTGACACCATCCCTGAAGCAATTCTATATGAGGCCTTGCTGTCTGTTTTGCAATGTTAGGAAGTTTGTAAAATTGGATTAATAGTGTGGATGCAAAGTAGTTGTGCAAAGTACTTGTGTAATTTAGGGTAATTTTATGGATGCTACTATGTAATTTTATTTGATGCAAAGATTAAAATGCTACAATGTAATAAATAGTGTGGATTCAAGTGTTGAAATTTGTCAATGAAAGTGTTAGAATTTGTGAAATAGTATTGTGAAAATGCAACCACAATTTTCCGCGGCAACGCGCGGGGAATGCAACCACAATTTCCCCAATGCAAAGTATTTGATTTCGTCGATCCCTCGCCTCACCGTTATAACTTGACATCATGTAGGAATCTCGCCGTCTATCCCTCGCCTCACCGTCGTCCTGTCTGTGACCTTCCCGAGTCTCGTTGATCCCGTGCCTCACCGTCGTTCCCGAGCATCCCCTCGTGCCCTCCCCCGCGGTGAGCCTCTACCGTGCGCACATGTTATTTCTTTACAATAATGCCGCCACCCGATTTGGCACTAAATTTTGTATTAGTTAAGCTATGGACGGCAGAGCAGGGGAAGATCAATTGTTCGACATCATCAGAGATGGTGAAGATGATGGATCGCAATATCTTAACATGTCCGGTGGTGAAATGGAGGACGAGGAGATTTATAACTTAGAAGCTCCTCCATCCGCCTCGAACAATAATGCCGATGAGAATGTAGCGCAGAATACCGACGAGGTATACATAGCTTCTGGTGATAAATTAATGATTTGATATGTGTACATATACATGTTTTAACATAATATTTCTTCTTTTAGCCCTCCGGATCGGGATCGAGCAAGCCTGGTAAAAGAAAACGAGGCCCGGCCAAAAAGTTAAAAGAAGAAAGATTTGATATCGAAGAAATCTCTGAAATTGGTGAACCGATTGCTTCGAAAGAGCACGCACGTAAATTTGTGAGTCAGTGCGGAGTTATTGTTCGGGACAACATTCCGATCACCATCCGAGAATGGCACAAGCCGAAGGGTGGAGGAGAGAGTTTTGTGTCAGATATTTGCAAGAGGGAACTTCTGAAGTCCGTTTTCCACAATTTCGCCCTACCGACAGGCCTCGGAGATGCCGAGAAAAAGAAAGTCTTCCAGTGGACTCTAAAGAAAATGGCCGAACAATTCATGAACTACAAGAAAAGGTTATACCAGCAATTCATCAAGATAAAGAAAACCCCTAATTTTGAAGACATACAGTACAGGAGGATAAGAGATCAGTGGCAAGAATTCAAGGACTACAAGGAATCAGAAGAAGCTCTGGAAAAGTCGGCGAAAAATAAGTTGAATGCCGACAAAAAGCAATATTTCCAACGTTTGGGGCCAGGTGGCTATAAGACCGCCATTCCTAAGTGGGAAGAAAGGGACGCCAAGTTAATTGCTGCCGGGGTCACTCCATGTACATCAAGCTATTCCGCAAGGGCGAGACATTGGGCGTTCAGCGTCGGGCTGGAGCCCGACCCAAAGACAGGCCTTCTTGTGTTGAAGGAAAAGGTTAAACCAGGCCCCGAGGGAGAGCCTGAAAGAGAAAAAATTCGGAATAAAGCCAAAGAACTTGATGATGCAGTAGTTGCCGCTCGGGAGGGAAGGTTCGCGCCCAATAGAGAGAAGGACGAGCTGTCACTCGCCCTCGGGAATCCTGAACACACTGGGCGAGTACGAGGCGTGGGCGTCGTCCCTTGGAAGGTTGGGTTCCCCGAGCATAGGGACACCTACAGGAATCGCGACAGGAAGAAGAAACAGGAGGCAGAGAAATATCAGCGGTTGGAAGACATGATAATAGACCTGCGACATGAAATGAGGCAGAAAAAGGCATCTAAGCCGCAGGAGGACCAACTTGATATGGCATCTCAGCGGAAAAGCAGCGTGGCTTCCACACAAAATGTCCAGCCTGATGACGCAACATACCCCGTGGATCAGATTCAGGGGCGAACAAACTGTGAGCTGCACATCAAGATGAGGAACCTATCCATAAAGGTGGCGGTCGGCTTTGCTTTAGAGAATATACCCGGAGCAACCCTTCATGGCGGTCAGATTCCAGTTGGCTACGCGCGAGTCGGGGTGGACGAAATTATGAACGGATTCGAGGACCTAGAGCTTGACTTTCTTGGAGCTGAAGGGGAGACGACACTGGGAGAAGTGTTGCGCGGAGTCATTCTATGGAGAAAGGAACACATCGTGTTTCCAGGAGAATCGACGCGTAGGCCACCAACCCCTCCGAGTAGCAATCAACCTCCAAGTCCACCCCACATTGAAAATATGGACACCGAGAGGGAACCCAGCGCGACTCCATCTCCCCGGTGCGCGAGTCCAACCCAGCGGGAGTCCACCCCGGAGCGTGCAAAGAGTCCACTCCAGCGGGAGTCCACCCCGGAGCGTGCAAAGAGTCCACTCCAGCGGGAGTCCACCCCGAAACTTGCAAAGAGTCCACTCCAGCGGGAGTCCACCCCGGAGCTTGCAAAGAGTCCGCCCACCGGCAATAGGACCTTCTCAATGAGGCAGAAGATGCTTGCCGGTGCGTCGAGTGGTGCTCCAAAGGACACCTACAAGTACGGGCCGTCGTTGAAGGATCTTCCGGTGTTAACTTACCACCGGACCGTTGAGGAGAATGCTCCCTTGGTCAAAGCTCACAATGCCGCACACTTTGCGAAGAAAGTGCCCGAGCCAAAACAGGTACTAAACCCTAAGGGTGTTAAACACTTTTTAGACATCGTCTGTGATCCTGACCGTAGAACTTTGCCTGATAACTATGAACGCTCTATCTCGAAGAGTTTTGACACGCAAGAGGAGAATAAAAAGAAAAGGGTCGCTGCACAGAAGAAGAAGAAGAAGGGGAAACAGGTTCCGCAGCTTGGAGAACAGAAAGTACAGTCGGTCGCCCCGCTGAAGGTTCAGACAAATGTTCCTGCTTCAGACTACATGGACGATGCTGAGCTTGACGCACTTTTCCCCAAGTCGACTGAGATAGCACGGAAGTTTGTCTACGGGAAAGATCTTCTCCCTACTGATGAGATGGTGCGTCTAGCTTTTCAAATGCGGAGATTGCATGACTGGTACATGAAGGTTGCAAAGGACAAGCAACTCGTGTTTTACGTGACATACCGAGAAGACCAATTCTTCGTCAACCACGAGATATGTATCGAATTTGATGAATTATGGCAGTTATACAACCGACGTGCTCTCGACGCAACTATCATGAGTTGCTATGTTCTGTAAGTGTTTTTTCTAAATGTCTAGCTGAGCATGTAATTATCCTCACTAATTGAGCCTGTAATTATCTGCACTATATTCTTTCGTATGCTATTATATATGCAGGTGGATGCTTATCGAGTGCAAAAGGAAAAGACTCTGGGAAGTTGGGTTCATTGACCCATCTATCGTTAACTGCAAAAACTTAGAGCGGAAGCCCGGGGACTGCGAGGAGGCATTGTTGAGGTCGCTATTGAGCCAAACACATGCGGCAGATATACTTCTTCCTTACAACTTCAAGTGAGTGTGACTGTCTTGAACACATTTCTATATTGCTAATTACTAGATGTTAAGTTTAATTGGTGAGTTATATTCATGCCTCACTATATAAACGTGTGCAGCTTCCATTGGATTCTACTGGACATTATCATTGACAAGGGATTAGTTGAAGTATTTGACTCATTACGCAAACCACAATCATACTACTAGGACTTGATTGACATGCTTCAGAGGTAATTTCAACCATTAACCCCATTTCATGATATCAAGTAATCATAACACATTTATTCATTTGCTTTTGTGAGTAGGGTTTGGAAAATATTCATCAAGAGAGAGAGGGGTGAATGGAAACCAGAGCTGACTATTAAACATATTGATGTAAGTGTGCTACTATTAAACATAGTCTCTTTAATTCATCATCATTTTGAATTATTATTTAATTAAGTTATATTCTCGTAAAGACCATGAAGCAGCCTCCGGGAAATGAATTATGTGGATTCTACGTCTGCGAGTTCATGAGAACCTTGAGCGTTGAGCAGGCGTCGCGTGAAAAAAGAATGGATGTGAGTGTGACTGTCTTGTACTATATTTCAATTTTATTATGATTTGATATATATATATACACACACAACTAATATATTCATATTGATCTCGTTTAAAGCTTAACGACAAGCGGAACGCCATCCTACCACATCAGCGCGTAGAAGCAATTCAAGAGGAGATAGCGGGATTTATCCTTGAGGAGGTCATGCATCCAAAGGGAGAATACCATAATCCTAAATATAGCTATGCCATATGAAAGAGGAGGATGTATGACATTATTGCGATCTCTATACACCGGATTGTATATATGTATATATGTATGTAATAACGTAGTATGAATATGTCCTATATCTAAATTATATTATATATCAACGTTTACCGTATGTAGTAGCGTAGAATACATATACGAAAGTATATTACGTATGCATCAACGTGTACCGTGTATATATATAATACCGTATGAATGTATAACAGTAGATGAAAAATAAAACATAAAATAAAATTGCAGTGAAGAAAAGAAAACAGATAACAGAAAAAAAAGGAAACGAAAAATAAATTGCAAAACCCTTAAAACCTAAACCCTTTAGTACCGGCCGGTGTTACCGACCGGTACTAAAAGTTCTCCGCACGAGCCCGAGCCCCACGCCCACGTGGGGGCCCTTTTAGTACCGGACGATAAGAAACCGGTACTGATGCTGGGGGGGCATCAGTCCCGATTGCGCAGTACCGGTTGCGAAACCGGTACTGATACTCCTCCCCGACCGGTACTAAAGAGCCGTTTTCCACTAGTGGTGAGATTTAGGGATACATGTTGTAAGCAAGCAAGCAAGCAAGCACTAAACATACAAATCTGGCTATCTTTACCCGCGAGGTAAGGTTGTGTTATCTTATTTTCTGGTCAGTTGTGTGTGCTAAGTTTCTAAATGTGAGCATGTTATTTTTTTATCATGATATACATTCCTTACTTTGAAGCTAGGCTTGTTATTATGTGACTCTGATAATTGTCAAGGATAGTTTACTGGGTCAGCACCTTTTAAATTTAAGTAGAGTATATATTTACATTCTATTCTTTGATGCTTATCCTATTTGAGGGACCATCAATAAACGTGACTACGGTCATTTAGCTGTTGGGCTTGGTTGTTTAAGCTTGGTTAATCGTGAAAAACATTCTGCACAAAAGTTACATTTGAAAAATATGAGTATCATGTTTTGTACAACTAAAGGTAATGTCACTAGGAGATTCAAACTTAAAATGATGGTACAATGTTTTCGCACTTGTATAGTAAGGTGCCAAAATAATTCTTCCACTGTTGTGGTAGCAGTTTTATAGTGTGAAGATCCGGTTTACAGTGGCTATGGAGGTATTCTTAGTCAAAATCATGTATAGCTGAAGTTTCCTTTTGTAAATACCATTGGTTTAAAAGAACAAACATGAAAAACAATTGAGAGATTTGGGTGATGAAAACAATCCTGGTTATACAGGTAAAGATTGTGTCTTAGTCTTGCTTGGTAAAATCCCTGAGATACAGAAGAAACTAATGTTTGTTTGGTAATGTGCTTGGCACTTTTACCAAATGATTGTATCTTTAGAAAAGGAGACCATCGTTGATGTATTTGTTTGTTTCCTGACAAAGTAACTTTGCACTTTGAAAAATATTAGGGCTGGACCTACTGACCTGGACGAAACAAAGATTTTTTTTGCTTGTGCAGGAACTAATGCATCATACACGATGGCTGAAACTGAACTGAGATGCTAGCTTTAGTCCTCACACTGGTAAGCATCATGAGGTGCAGTATCAAGAGACGAAGGGGCATTTTTGAATTATGTACTGCAGCTGATAGTGTTGAAGGTTTAACTTATCTTGAGGGTTTGAAGCAAACTGTGATAAACTGTAATTAGTCCGTGCAGGTTAAATCTGACTATCTCCTTGTCAATGACCTATGCAGGGTGATTCCTTCCAGATCGGTGATCAACGGTATTGTCGAGGAAATCAATGTCGTGTGTGAGCTCTTTGCGGGAGTGGGTTTCTGGAAAATTCATACTCCCTCCGTCCAACAAATGATGTCTCAACTTGATAAACTTGATAAAAATTGGATGTATCTAAACATGTATTAGTATATAGATATATCCAAATTTGATCCAAATTGAGACATCTTTTGTTGGACGGAGGGAGTAGATAAAATTAAAATGGTTTAACTTATGGGTTAGTGTGTGCTATCTTATATGGCCCGTTCCAACCTTCATGTTGAATATTGTTATGCCCGATTGTAAAACTTTATTTACCTAATTAATACCGGCACAGAGCAAAAAAAGCTTCTGTGAGATCCTGACTTAGGGATTAATAGGATGGAGAGAATACTCATATCAACAAGTTGTAACTTCTTTTCCGGAAGCTCATCTGAAAACAACTCCGAGTTTAAGTGTGCTTGGCTCGGAACGATTTGAAGACGGGTGACCGGCCGGGAAGTCCTTCCCGGGTACTCACGAGTGAGGACAAAGTGCGCAGAAAAGAAGCATGTGCTGGTCGTCGTATATGGAATCAAGCGTAGGAGATATTCAATCATAAAACACAAATATCTTTGCGTTGCAAGCATAGGCGATATTCAATGGTAAATTAGAAATATCCGATGATTTATTTTTGATGATTGACCTGATTATACCTTCCGTCACGGGCAGCGGGTGCGGAAAGGCTTCAAAATATTCTTGAATTGTATCGCAGGGGCTCGGGACAAATGGTTAATAAGGACAAATCAGCTATATTTTTTAGTCAAAACACCACGGTGCCATCAAAGCTGGAGGTACATCAGTGTTTGCAAATACAAACAGAAGCTCTTGGGGAAAAATATCTGAGGTTACCAAGGTAAAAAAGGTTCTTAACGGTGGGATCCCGCGCTTATTGAGCAGTGCGGGAAGGGAGGTCTTCATTAAAGCTGTATGTCAAGCTATACCTACCTTCTCGATGAGTTGCTTTCGACTGTCGAAGAAATTCTGTAAGAAGTTAACGGCAGTGATAGCACGGTTTTGTGGGGACGTGACGAGAAGAAGAGACACATGCATTGGAAGAAGTGGATTGATATAGCTATTCCGAAAGCTGAGGGAGGGATGAGGTTCCGAGACTTTGAGATTTTTAACCAAGCAATGCTGGATAACACAAGGATGGCGTTTAATGACAAGACCGGAGTCTCTCTGCGCTAGAGTGCTCAAGGGAAGATATTTTCATGACAGGGATTTTATGGCAGCCAGGGTAAAAAAGAATTCTTCTCACACTTGGAGGGCGATCATCCATGGCCGATCTGCTCTTGAGTTGGGCTTGATTAAGCGGGTAGGGCAGGGTTCTTCTATCCGTGTCTGGGAGGACCCCTGGATTGAGGACAACACTGGTTTTAAGCCATTGGTCCGTAAATCTAATGCTACGGTGACCTTGGTGGAGGAGTTGATTGTTCACGAGTTGGGAGAGTGGGATTTTCAGAAACTTGATGAGAACTTTGTTGCACCGGATGTCACTGCAATTCAGCGAATTATGCTAGATGACGACAAGGATTGCTGGGCCTGGACGTTGGAGAAATCGGGACAGTTTTCTGTCCGATCGGCTTACAGAGAGTTGTGCGCTCATAGGAGGAGGACGAACTCACCATCAACCTCTAATGGATGTAACCTACCTCTTTGGAAAAAGCTATGGAAGATGCCAGTACCACCAAAGGTCAGGAACTTCTGGTGGAGAACAATTCAAAAATTTATTCCGTGCAGGCAAGTGATGAAAGATAAACACATTGAGAGAATCTCTAATTGTGAGGACTGTGGTGAAGCGGAGACAATCTTTCATTGTTTCTTTTGCTACACCTGGGCAAAGATCTTTTGGGAGGAGCTGAAAAGGATAACGGGAGTGAAAGTTCCTAATCTACATCCGAACTCTTGGGCAGCAGATCTGATCGATGGTAACCTGCTGCCGCAGCGCAATGTCGCCATCATTTTATGTGTCTGTTGGGCTGTTTGGACTGAACGAAATACTCGGAGGCATGGGGAGAAGGGACGGACTGTTGATGCGTCGGTGAGATGGGCCTCGGAGCATGTGATCTTGCTACTCAGGTTAAGACGACGAGTAAAAATCTAAAAACGGTTCAGAAGTGGTCACCTCCGTAGAGGGATGTTATCAAGGTAAATGTCGACGCTGGGTTCGACAATCTAAATAACTCAGGAACTACCGGGGTGGTCATTCGCAATTCCGATGGGGGCTGATTCGAGCACATGCATTATGGTATGCTGTTGCAGCGGATGCGAGAGCTATGGAGGCTGCGGCTATGAGGGATGGACTACGGCTAGCAAGTGATCTCGGTTACAAATTTGTTTGGAGAGTGATGCAATGGACGTGGTCAAGCTCTGCAACTCGAAAGATTTTGCTAGGACAAACATAGGTGGTATGTGTCGGCAAGTTGTTGAGCTAGTGAGTAGTTTTGTTAGTTGCTCTTTATCTCATGTATCTCGTACTTCTAATGAGGCCGCGCATCTGTGCGCTAAGCAAGCGAGTAGCTCTAGACGTAGATGTGTTTGGGTGAACTATATGCCTACCTTCCTCGATGCCTGTATCAGGAAGGATTGTAATCCCGGATGAGGCCGCAGCTTTCAGACGCGCTCTTTTCCTTACCAGGGTACCTATGAGGGCTGGAAAGTTTTTAATGAGGCGGCCTGCGTGGTAATATATATAAGTGGTTCTCAAAAAAAAAAATGGAGTAGATGTAAAGAGAATAGGCAACCGGATAAGGGGCTCTTCTCTCTTCTCAGAATTGCCGCCTCACATCCACCTTAACACTCAAGCCACCACTCCCGGACCTTCCCCTTTTCTCAGGCAGCCTCGCCGAACGGAGGCGATAGGGGAGAGGGAGTCAATCTTTTGTAGATTGTTTTCAGGATAGATTTAGATCTAGAGTTCCTTAGACCCTTGCCTTTATGACGGGATCAGTGATATGTCGTGCAAATTTCATCCTGGTGCTTCTGCGGAGTGACATCTTCAATGTAGAAGGACATGATGGAGTTCCACTATTTCGTTTTAAGGTTTTTGAGCAAGATGCGAGGACTTTTTCTTTCTTTCAAGGTCCTTGTAAAATGAATGGCGTTGTGTTGTGTCTTATCGCTGGACATGGTACGGAGACACCAGTAGACATGGGGTTTAATTGAAAAGTGATGGTTCCAGGAACAATGCCCGGGTACAAGGGCACTTCCCATGACTCCGTGAGCCTTTGGGCCGTCCGCCATGAACTGACAATGGTAGTGTACTAGTGTTATTTTTAAGTTTTTGACAGTGGTAGTCGGCAGTGCAAGTGGTTGTGAAGATTACGCTGGTGACACGCTCATCCACCATGCAGAGACAGACCGAGAGAGAGATCCTGAACATGAAATACGTAATCTCCAAGTGGGCCTCTCTTTACAACCCATGGGTGGAGGTTTCAGCTAAAATGTTGACGATTAGATACAGCCTGGCTTGGGAAAAGTAGCACGCCGGGCGTCACAGTCAAATCATGTACTCCTCCGTTGCGATGACATTTATCCATATATAGATGTATCTTATTTATCCATATATCCATATATATAGATGGGTGTGGCGGATCTATGGCTTGACTTGGTGAGACCCAAGTATATTCGGGTCTGCCCACTCTTATCTTGTGACCGCAAAGAGGGGTCTCAGTTCTGGCGGTCTATCCAGTCCATTAAGGAGGTCATCAGACTAGGGGCTGTTTCATCCGTAGGTAACGGACGAGATACCTTGTTCTGTCTTGACTCTTGGTTTGGTGGAAGGCCGCTACGGTTTGAGTTCCCGGATCTCATTGCGATTTGTACATAACCCATGTTGTCGGTCTCCACGGCCTTTCAACAGGGGCGGTGGAACATTGGGTTCCGCCACACTTTCAGATCAGGGGAAGTGGCGAACTGGAGGTCCCTGCTCGAATCGCTTCCCCTAACCCTTTCGGACAGCTCGGATAGTGTCGCTTAGGGCCTTACGCCTGCGAGGCACTTTTCCGTCGGTTCCGCGTACTGGGCCCTATTTAGAGGGCCCGTGTTGGCTTGGACGACCCACCTGTGAAAGGCTCCACTTCCTCTTAAGATCAAGATCTTTACGTGGTAGCTTCTGCACGACCGCCTCCCTTTGGGAGTCGAGGTGGCGAAGCGCTTGGGCCCAGGTGATGGCACCTGCCCCCTGTGTGCGGTCCCCGAGACGGGGACGCATATCCTGTTCTCCTGTCCCGCAGCTCGGTTCCTGTGGAGCTTCCTTGCTGAGGCGTTAGGCCCTGAGTGGCAGGCCCATGACTTGGCAGGGTTCCTGGAAGTGCAGGCGAACCATACCGGGAGGAGGAGGTCCCTCTTCTGGTTGGTGTTCGCAGCAATGACCTGGACCCTTTGGACGATTCGTAATAAGATGGTCATCGAGCATGTCTTTCCATGACGGGCCGCTGACTCAGTTTTCAAATTCTTGGCTTTCCTGCAGGAGTGGCACCCGTTGGCTAGACAGCGGGACAAACACCGGCTGGACGGCATTCTTGAGGATCTTCTGAAAGCGGCACGCCTTTTATCTTCACCGACTAGCCGTTGAGCTCTACTTCGTAGAGTTTGTATCAGGAGTAGTAGTGAGAATCTTGGACTTGTTTGTGCTGTGGCCCCAGCAAAACCGTATTTTTTCTCTTGCTTGTGGAACCTGTGGTGTGTTGATTGTAAACTGCGGTCGTTTGCTTTATTTATAAAGCGGGACGAAAGCCTGTTTCGAGAAATATACAGATGTACCTAGACATGTTAGATGTACAGATAATGAAAGTCATCTAATTTACAACAGAGTGAGCAGCTCAGGAGATCGACCAGGACGTGCATCTGTTTTTTTTTTTTTTTTGCGAGTTAAATGAAATATATTAAACAGCAACCATAGAGTTATCATGCTGAATACATGAGGTGATACACGCCGGAGCCTGTTCCATCCAGGTACTCTCCGATCTAGCAACAGAAGTTTGCTTAGCCAAACAGTGAGCCACCATATTAGCAGCCCGCTTAACATAAGTGAAACTGAAAGTACTAAAATTCTTCGAAATTTCTTGAATATCATAGAGGATAGGGAGCACCTCAGATCTGTTTTTCTCTCTTGTCTTTCAAAGCTCGATCAGGTTTTGACAGTCCGTTTCAAGAGCAACATGTTTATAGCTCTGATATCATAGCATAGATGGACACCATCCCGGCAGGCGAGGGCTTCAGCTACCAGCACAAGGTAGGTGATCACACTAGGTACGTGCATCTGTTCCTCATCCCATTATAGCGTGGCTAATGACCGGACAATTATCCTCCTGTTGCAGGTTTGACAGGAGATCGACCAGTACGTGCATCTGTTCCTCATCCAACTATAGCGTGGCTGATGACAACACAACAGGGTAAGAGCAAAGCCAACCTATTCCAGTCGATCCACATACTCCCTCCGTTCCAAATTAATTGACTTCTATTTGCCCACATATGTGTATGTCACGTGGACAAATAGAAGTCAATTAATTTGGAACGGAGTGAGTACTTGGGTAATGTATGTTCTTTTGGACAGCTATGGGAGGAAGCAGCCGGAGGACAATGAGGCGCTGTCCACAACTCCCAACTTTATTTTAATAACCAAACAGGAGAAAGCCATGACCAAGAAATACCAATTTAAAAAGCTATGAACATAGACCGGTGCATGGAGACAGACTTGTATCTTCCAGAAACATAACATCAACAGTAGGTTTCTCTCCTGGCAGGAAGGGTGAATCTTGTTCAAAGAAACCGAATAGATCAAACATCAAATCTGGTATCTCTACGTTGGAACCAACTAGCATCTGATTTATTAATTATTAATTTATTATTAACTTAATCAGTGCAAAAAAATAGAGACATGTCATGAAGTACGAAACAGAGGCATATCATGAAGAACGAAGTGGAGTGCTGAGCTTGGCGTCGCAGTTTAGACAAGCTTACACCTCTTGCCGCCCCAAGTCCTTCAGCTGCCCGCATCAATGGCATTGGGCTCAACAACAAGGGTGCAAGCTGTCCAACTAAGTACCGTAGTTCCAGAGAAGCAGATGCAGTTTCTGGACTCGGCCTACAAAGAAATTTGTGCTTCCAGAAGCTACATTTATCAGCACAATCAAATCTTACGACTTTTGTTAAAGAAGAAATTTCGTTACTGCTTTTTGAAGCGCGGCATCTTCAACGAAGCACACACATCACAGAGGGGTTGGCTTCAGGAACTAATACATGGTTTGCATGGAGATCACGAGGACGTGCGAAGAATGAAGAGTGAAGCACAAAACCATGAAGACATAACTGATAGCCGTAGCCGGCCGAGTCGTTTAAGCAGTGCAGGACGATGCCTTTTTAACACACAAAGAAAGGCAGCTAGTCTTAGTTAAACAAAATACACCATCCATAAATTACTCTAGACATTAAACCAAACACAACCATAATAGGACATAAAAAGTTTTGGGAGACTTCACCGAAGTCAAGCAGTCGATGACAAATCTTTGATATAGGACACTGTCATAGCTGGCCTGCAGATAGCACATCTGTAACATAACACACTCTGGACATCAGGAACAGCTCTAGCTCCTGCTGCGGCGATACCTGGAGCCGTTAAATTTGTAGCAATGCATTAGATACAGCAGAAAAGGTTAAGGTACATAAGTACCTGACTGATTAATTAGTGACATCTGCATTACCCATTGCCATAGGCAGGTGATTCATCACGTCCACGGACTGGTGACCTGCTGATGCTGCGTCCACGAGCCGGTGACACACTACGCCGCCTTGGAGAGCGCCCCACAGGGCTGTAGCTTCTGTTTACAGAGCATATCTTTTCTATCAGATCTATTGTTCTTCAGAAATATAATATAGCGACAGATTTGGCATAAGACGACAAATGTAACTAACAAGTACAACAGATCTAGTGACTTAGTGTAGCATTTTGTAATAATATATTCTTCTTTTTCTGCAATATACGAACACCTCTCCACTTTACTACTCGGGCTAAAACTGAGGAAAAACAGCATGTAGATAAATGTAGAACAAGGGGAAAGTTGAAGAACTTTGTGTCCATAAGTTTAAGCAACTTTGCATCGGAACAGCTTATCCCAATTCTTTTCATGTAAATCTAATAGTTGTGAAATCGCTACTCCCTCCGATCCGAAATTATTGTTATCGTTTCTTTACAATTTTCTACTAGTGCTGCTTTCTTTCTCTCACATGTAATTCGGATCAGAGGGAGTATCATATAGCAAACTTACTTCACAAGCTTTGCATCAAAACAGCTTGTCCCAATTCTTTTCATGTAAATATAGCAGCTATAGTATTGACTAATAGAGCAAACTTACTTCAGAAGATCAAACAAAATGAAGATAGCAAGATGATCCAACAACCATTTTTAACACAATTTAGAACACTTCTCCACGTTTATCAATTCTCATGTGAGCATACAGTTGGATACGTGTCAAAAAGGTTGAAACCGGAAAACAGTATGTCTGCAAGTTCTTGTACCATAGCCATATGCTTCACGTCCTAATACAAACTATACAGTACAAAAGGTGGGTTGCCCCTCATGTTAAAGGGTTCAAAGAAGTGCAGGAAAATATTGTGGGGTTGCCAAATCAATAAAGCTTTGTACCTTCAAGCATGATGGTAGCAAACGTACTGAGATCTATACATGTCCCTGACAGTAACAATTAGTCAGTTACCTTCTGATATAGCTTGGACTCCTGCGGTATCTAGGACTCCGACTGCGACGCCTTCCACTGCCTAGACCCCCAGAACCAATCCTCAGACGGCATTCACGCGCAAAGTGTCCAGACTCACCACATTCATAACACTTCATCTCCGACCCACCAGATCGATCACGACCACCACGACCACTGCTGGCATTACGAGACAGCTCAACTCTCCAACCATTCTTGCCTACAAACGCACACGTCAAACAAATAGAATTAGCTCCCTCAGAACAGAGACAAAAAGAGATATCTAATCCTAAAATGGTAAAATAATTAGATAATTTCAAATAGTACATAGACTGCAATCAAATGTCACAAAATGACATATAACTGAACATCAGTCAAACAAAGGGGCCAATGGATATGTCCACACAAAGCAATTGGCACATACCATCTGTATCACGAATTGCATCCTGAGCATCCCTCCTGTCATCAAAATCAATAAACGCAAAACCAGGTGGTTTTCGAGCAACCCAGACACTGGAACCACAAAAGAAGTGCATCAGTAACATCAGCATCAAACAGAATGTAAATCTATTAATGCAAACAGTAAATAATCATGTATCAATAGCAATCCAAGCGGTACTTCATGATTTGTGACAGTGAAACCAAGCAGAAAATTCAGAGTTACGAATTTTGGCCACATATTTGCAGCAGATGTAAAAAATACTCTGAACTTATATCCTGCTATCCTTACAGAAAATAATATAATATTCACAAATCCATAGCACATATCGTGCAATCAGGATTGCAGAGTTATTTCGAGAACCTAGGAAACAATCGACGCCCAGTAACGCCCACTCATCTTCCTCTCGTGCTTCTGGTGACCTAAACTTGCAATTCAAGCAAACGCTGGTACAATCGCAGAGAATCTAGATGAAGGGTGGATGATTTAACCTCCTGAGAACCCCGAACACGCGGAACTCGTCCTCCAGCTCCCGGGCAGTGACTTCAGGATCCAGGTTGCCGACGTACACGCGCGCCATCGCAGCCAAACACCGAGCCTATCAACAACCAGGCAAAAGGTTACATACAGGCACCGGGAGCCTTCAGATGACAACAAAACAGAGAGAAATACCAACAGATGGTCACAGTGATAGGGTGGGGAGAGATGTAATCAAGTGATTGATCGAACCAGCTTTTCGGAATCGACGCCGCGAGAGGACGAACGCGCTAGATCTGGGGCACGAGAAAGGGGGGAGAAGGGGTCGGTCGCTCACCTGCTCCGGTCTGTCTGCTGCAGGAACGCTACGGCGAAGACGGCTGCGGCGTCGGACGGGTGGAGGGGGAGACGGGAAGAGGACGGGGCTTTGCCTGTAGCCTCAACTGCCTTTTCTTATTCTACTAGCAATATGCCCGTGCGTTGCTATGAAAATAAAATAAAAACATTTAAAAATAAAAACATTTAGATGCATTTTGTATTGATCCACGGTTGTTTTCCTCATGGGCTCTTCAAATTAGTCGGTGACAAATATCACTGCTCTTCCCAATACTCCCTTCGTATGTCTACTACGGTAACTATCATGCACAGATACGCGTGTATTCATTCTCCACTCGTCTCCTCCGTAATATAAGAAAACAAGTCTTCACTGTCCTCCCTCCATAACACTTGATATATTGTCCTTGCCATTGCATTCTATTCTATCATGTTCCAACACTGATTGTTCTTCAGAGATCATGTCGTAATCAGTAATAAACGATGAATCCACAAGCGCCTAATCTTAACGATTAATTAGATGAGTCATTTATCAACCGTACGATGTATTTATTGTGTAGTATGACAAGCATCATTTTGCATCGACCAAATACAACATATCCTAGCCCAAGGACATCAGCAACCGGGTGCAACGTATATCGTTGTGCAGTTGCAAATAACGCGTGATAATACAAACTGAGAGTTTTCGTATGAGCAACATCCATATAGTCAGTCGCTGCTCCTGGTGCTTCAGGTGACTTCTTGCTTGGAGACTCATCAGCAACGACGTGAATGCTTTCATGCTGCCATACAAGCTGAGGTGCAAGGGTTTAGCAGATAGGCTATCAGAGGAAACAAACTGCTGTGCTCTCGGTCGGCTCACCATCCCTGGCAGCTCGAGTGTCCAAGACGGCAAGAATGAGCTTAACTGCAGATTAGTCTCCGCTAATAGCCTCCTTACTTCAAAGATAATAACCCCAGCTCATGCTTGCACATGACCACTGCTTGTACAAGCAAGCACACAATTGTGTCATCAGTTAGAAAATAACTAACATACCTATGAATTAAAATCACTGGCCAATCAATTAAATGTACAGAACCTGATGAGACCAAGTAACTACAAGTCTATGTAGCGACAGAAGCACTGCAGGGGGTGCTATGTTTCAAAAGAAGTCATTTTAGCAAGGCACCGATTTAATTATGCTAATCTGACTGTTTATCACATAACTTGGGAGTCTATATCCAATTGCTCATAGAAATATAGAAACGATCACATCATGTTAAAAAATTCAAAACAATAGGCACATGTCAGGAGATTTGTGATACTTTAGAATAAAGTGCATGATCATCTTCAACAAAAAGGTATAATAAGCACCTGTATTAAGGGCCTTGAAAATTCAGAACTATCCTGGTCCTCTTATCTTGATACCTCTTCCTCTATGCTTCTTGTTTCTGTGGACAACATTCACATGAGATATCAACCATATTAGCAGTGCATACGACACTTGCGACAATTTATCCTTTAGTAAGAAGAAGGTAATTTGGTAGTTGCTCTGCTTCTTTTGAAAATGGTATGTCGTCATTTCATATAGAACAAATATAATAGCTCTACGATCACTGGTCTAGTTTAGTACAAGCTGCTCAGAATCTTTTGATATAAGAGTACATTTAGTGTATAAGATACTTGCTCTTAGCCTTGACATTCTACTCTCATCTACGGCAAACCTCGTAGTGAAATATGATTTCTGCAGCTCTTGTCAGAGTATGTGCAAAGGCGTAAGTATAGATCATCTTTCGAGCCATTGAGTTGAGAACCTTGGATTTAGACTCCTGCTACAGCCTTAGTATTACATGCTATGCATACTGGGACAGGTTGATCTGATCACTGCATGTAATCTAACCATAAGTAAGTAATATAGAACATTACTTCAATGACACAACTCAAGTATGGAATGGGGTATTGTAGGACATAATAACCCAAATGAAGTTCAGTATGTAACTATTAGTCTAATCATGGGCACCAATAATAGGGATACTTCCTCTTTCGAATAAAAACAATATGTCCCACAACTTCCCTTTTTTTGCTTAATTTTTTCCCTTTTATTCCTCTCAAAACTATCACAAACTTGAACTCCACGAGTGTTTCACAAGGTAGTTCAAGCTGGCAGACTTAGGCAATCTTGTGTCCCTCCAGTTGAACGTGCTTTTTCCATAACCAAAACTGTTTTGACGAACCTATAATACCAACATACTCACAAAACTGAACCTGGTGGTCTAAAGAAAACCCAAGTAGAACCACATCCAGCTTTGAAAGATCCCTTTTGGTTAGCTCCTTTGTTCTGTAGAAAATATTAGAACATATAAACTGTAATAACCAAATTGTTCAGAAAATGTATCGGATTCAGTTAGTAGCTAAAACTTCAGCTCATCTTGGTGCAAGGCGCCATTAAGCGGTTGGCACCAAGGAGACAGACAAAACTTGTAAAAGAGGCTAAGAAGATGTTTGAAAGGATTGGTTTCTATACAACAATTAATCACGTCCTATGAAACACAGGCTCATAAATTTTTATTGAGCTTCTATGTAGATATTTTACATGCAAGCAATATGATTCCTATTATCAGTATCTTCTGAATGTACCTCTGGTTACGAACATCTTGTTCTTTTGATTACCTTGAGAATCACCATCCTATAGCACGAAGCAACCGATCCATCTACAACAAATTGGTTTCATGATCAACGTGTCTCTATACTACTACCACCCAACCCAAAAAAGACATTTTTAAATATGAGCATATGCCAGCTGGAACTGACTTCGAGCTGCACATAGACGAAGCATCCCCTTGCCTAACCAAATCAGGAGCATTTTTTCCATGGTCTAAAGACGAAGGGGACGAGAGAGCTGCAGTACCACGTTCTGAACCGGCGGAGCGCAGAGAAGGGGCGGAAGAAGACTGCGAAGAGGACGAAGACGAGCCTCCCTTGTCCCCGCGACCTGCGTCCCTGAGGAGGCGGAGCGGTCCACCACGAGGTCGACTGCCAGGGCTGTCGTAGCGAGGAGCACGAGCAAGGCCGCGAGGCCGGCCAGTGCGGAGACCGCTCAGAACGTGGCGAAGAGAAGACGACGAACCGCTCCCCGTGACCAGCGCCGGGGAGGAGGACGCCATGGCCGGCGTTGTCAGGCGGGCACCATAAAAAGGGGATCGGGCCGCGACCGTGACGGGCCGTCGCTGAGGCCGCTCGTATTGGAGACCTTTCCGCGCACGACAACACCATCCATGGCAGGCTCGCCGTCAGGAAAGGCGCAACCCTCCGGCGTGGCGGCGGCGGGCACTGGGGGATGCGGCGGTGTGTACGGGGAGTTCGTGGTTGTGATTTGGTGTAGGACTGCGGGTTATTTTCCACGACTTTGAGGACGAAACTGCAAAACTCGCGATGGACGAAACGACGGAGCGGACCGTCGGAGCGGCAGGATACGGAACGAATAGTTCTTTTTAGACAGGAGAGAAGAGATAAAAAAAACTGCCTTTTCTTATCTTAAAAAATATACCAGTATTAAAAAACGGAAAACAGAAATACAGCGCGTCCGCAGTCCGTATCCCTCCCGTATGATGATTCCCCTCCCTTCACTCTCCTCTCCTCTCCCGCACAGTTCCCTGTCTGAACGCGAGCTGGAGAATACTAGAAGCTGCGGAAGAGGGAGGTTTCTCCCCAAACACCAGTGACCAGTCCACTCGTCGCTCTCCTCCACCTCTCCACGCCGCGCGTCCTCCTCCCCCGGGACCTGGCCATGAATCTTAAGATCAACAAGGCGTGCGACCTCAACTCCATCTCTATCCTCCCTCCGCGGTACAACTCGATCCGCGCCCTAATTCCCCTTTTCCCTGTCAGCAGTCTGCCTGATTAGATTCCTGCCCCTCGGTGCGTCTTTTTGGTGATCCAGGAGGCCCCAAGGGAGCGGCGGCGGCGGAACCAGCGCGTCTGCTTCCGCGGCGGCGGCGGCGGCGGCGTCGCGGATCCAGTCTATGGCGCACCAGTCCTTCTCGCAGGGAGGCGCGTCCTTCTCGCAGGGCATATGCGGCGGCAGTGGGGGCGGAGGCGCGGCGTTCTCCCAGGGCGGTGGAGGCGGAGGCGCGGCGTTCTCCCAGGGCGGTGGAGGCGGAGGCGCGGCGTTCTCCCAGGGCGGTGGAGGCGGAGGCGCGGCGTTCTCCCAGGGCGGTGGAGGCGGAGGCGCGGCGTTCTCCCAGGGTGGTGGTGGTGGTGGAGATGGAGGAGGCGCGGCCTTCTCTCAGGGTGGTCACTCGCCCGCGCGCCATCAGGTCTCGTATACACCCCTACTGTTCTCAGTGCCCGCACTGTGTCTGTGCGATGATCGCTGACTCAAGTCTGATTGCATGATATACTGATCGACGGTGTTGTGTATGATCACACTTCAAAGCTCTGCACTGCCCATTTTATTGGACAAATTTGTACAATAAGCATTGCTTGATATCACTCTTTATGTACTGCATATCTGAAAGTGCTAGGACGATGAGATACATGTAGATTTCTTCTGCTACTGCTGGAGCTGGACTGTTGAAATGATGATTTTGTTCAGTAACGCCCTTCTGGGCACTGTCACCGTCAGTATGGAGTTCCATCATATTTATTCAATTATTCTTATTCACCTAGGCAGGGGAATTGAGGATGGCCCATACAGATAACTCTTTAGTTACTAAATGCTTCAGTGAGGGCATATGTGTTTCTTATTTTGCTTACATGTTACAGAGGATGAAATCCTTAAATAAAATTATATAGAAGGGGTATACTGTTTGTTTCCTGCCCAATTGTGACCTTCATTTATTTCCATTTGGTGAACAGAGATTCGCCTTGCATGACTTATCGAAGAGGATATCTTCTTTTCCCGCCAATTCAGCTTCTTGTGTCCGTGAAGAATCTCAACGGCCACAGGCAAAAACACCAACCAACCCTGTCCACCGATGGAACCACGGTCTTCCGGATAGCAAATGTAAACTCAAGCCCTTGTAACTGATTCATTCACCGGCATAACAGCAGTTCACATGCATTTCAAGCACAATTAGTTTGGTGTTTTAAATCGGTTAACAAAACGATTTCATTTGCTAAGCATCTATTGTCGACTGTTGCTTGCTTCTAAACAGATAGTGCGTCTGAAGCATTGCTTAATTGATCGTGTTTCAACAGGTCAGGTTAATGAGGATGTTGAGCGCAAATTTCAGCATGTGGCAAGTTCATTACGTAAGATGGGAATGGTACTGGACTCTGTACAAGATGATGTTTTGCAGTTAAACAGAGCCATGAAGGAGGCATCAGTAGATTGTAAGTTCCCCCTTTATTGTTACTCGGTCATAAGGGCAATCGTAACCGCTGAAATTGTGTTCGTGAGTTCTGCACTCAAAACTAGGTTGCTAACAACTGGTACATCAACTAACTGAGAGCATGTATTCGTTTTGTACAGCTGGTAGCATGCAGAAAAAGTTTGTGCTCATAGAGAACACTCTTCAGCAAATTGTAAGCATAATCGCTGGTTCTATCATTTTCCCTACTTTTTTTTGCTGAATCAACAAAGTTTAGTTTACTGAGACATGCTAACACAGCTTAAAGGACAAGATGATCTCAAGGAAACCCTTTTAGGCAGCACAAAAAGCAATCCTGACCAGATGAGTGTTCTGAGGTCTCAAACCAGCAGACTCGATGAGATATCGTCGACACTTTCAGTCTTGAAGCAAGTGCAAGAAGAATTGAAGCAACTGAAGGGTGACATCTTCAGAACTTTAACAAAAGAGATGGAGGTACTGTTTTGTTCTTTGCTGAAGGACAAAAGCTGTACCAGCAACACAAATCTCCTGATGAACCAAACACCAGTGGCAAATCAAAGCCCCATTATGAACCAAAGACCAGTAGCAGATGGAATTTCTAAGATGAACCAAGTACCAGAAGCAAATGAGAAGCCCCTGATGAAGCAAATAGCAGCAACAAAAGAGTAAGACTCCAATCTCAGTATACAAGATATTTCAGTTGTTCGGTAATTATATACATTCCAGTAGTATGTAGCATCAAAGTGAAAGCTGTCTTGGTTGAATCGAAATGCAAGATTGCTTATAAATCTTGAAATCCTCAACAGAAAATGCTAGATATTCTTACACTCTTGTCAAAAGACGCTTGCATTTTCTTTCTCATTACCAAGCTGGTTAATTGTGGCCTTCCAGATCTTGAAATCCCTTATATTCTAATGCTTGTACAGTAGAACGTTAATTCCATTTTGACAGCAAGGTTATGTCGGTGTCTTTCAGTTATATTGCTATAATGCCTCCACTTTCTGAATCTGAATATGCATGTTTTTACTTGGGAGCTGAGATTCTAACCAGGCATCTTTGTCAATACCAGAATTCCAGCAGTTTGTGGTAGGAAGGTGGAAAATGTGAAGCCAATGGTAGACCAGGGGGTGAACGCAGGCGTGCAAAAAGTGGTTGGCTCAAGCTGCTGCATGGTGGCACCTAAGCAGAAGAAGGTGGATCCACAAGCGCCAACAAAGAAGGTAACTCGTGCTGCGACCGTTGCTCCCTTCCTAGTCTACCTCAACGAAACGATGATCTATCTTTACCAAAGAAAACAAAAAAGGGGAACCACCTCTTGCAAACTGCATTGTGGCTGGTGGCTCAAGTCCAGTGTCACGAGTTTTTTCGGCCCTGCAGAGGGAACATCCACTGGGCTCACTTGAATATGTCTGCTGCGTTGCTGCTTTAACCTCGTAGTTTGCGCTTGTTAGTTAAGCAAGTGGTAGTAGAATTGTAGGTTTAACTGGAAAGTTGTGGCCGCAGTATGCTGATCGTGTCTAGTATTAAAATTGCTTGTGGATGCAAAAAAAATGCAGGCACCGTTGAGCACGATCAACTTGGACGAGGAGGATGACAGCGACGGGAGCGCCTCCTGCGTCATGCTGAAGAGGGAACCAGGTAGTGTCAACGACCTCTCTGCTGGGCTGCCACTCTTGGGCCGGGCCTGCCCTGAAGACACCAGCTACCACTACTAATACGATGGAGAGGCCACATGAACGGGTTGGCTTGGAACAGAACGGAAACGGACGGCCTCGGCCGGAAGGCGAGGATAGGCTAGCGTATGGCTAGGGTTCATCTTCTTCCTCCTAGATCCACTCCTCCTTCTCCAATGTTCCTCTGAAATCGTAGCTTGTAATCGAACTTGTTGGTAATTGAGCTAGTGGTACCTTACATTTGGTATCAGAGCCGTTCGATCCTTCCCCAAAATTCCACCCAAATTTTCCCCACCATCAAAATCCATGGAAGCCAGGATGAAAGCGATGCGCGAATTCGCCATGGCTGACCCAGATGATTGCGACAAGGAGTGGGATGCGTACCTCGCGGTGGTGCGCGGGAAGGCGACCGCATCAAGTTCCCCTCCGACGAACTCCACCCCGCCTCTGCACAACCGCAGGGCCGTGTCCCTGCATGCTCCAAGCAGCTCCATCTCCGAGCGAGCAGTTGCGCCCCCCTTCCCTACCTCAACACCGTCTTGCAAGGACGACCTCAGTCCGGAGGCCTTGAGTATTTACGACCTCCTCAAGGGCGCCAAGTCGCCCACCTCCGTCTCAGAGGAGTCTGCTTCTACTTGGGATCATGATGATGTCTACCCGCCGCTTGCCGAGCTGCGCCGAGTGGTGATGACCGATGCGGAGTGGGCTGTGATGTCTGAGTGGGAGAAGGATCTATGGGAGATGAAGCACCTACCAGAGAAGGAGCGGATGAACAGTATCGAAGGATCGTGATGTGGCTTCCGGCGGCGCAACAGGAGCAGCGGCGGAAGGAGTTGCTAGATGAGGTGCTGCGATTTGGAGAGCCAGCGCCCACGCTAGACTCCGCCACGGCACTAACCTCGACTACCTCCAACGTGGAAATCGATCTCGACGACCTTGTTGCTCCGACGCCCACCACCTCTTCGGTGGATTGCCCAAGCCGCGATGCGCTCATCTCGTCCGCAACACCAGACTCGTCCATGACCACTGGCAGCACCGCCCCCAGTCTCGCTGCACCTTCGGCAAGCGACAAGGCACTTGATGTGGACGTCACGGGTGACACTGCACCGACGGCTGCCATCTGCTTGCCGGGTGGCCTCGACCACAGCACCGGTGGAGAAGACCCAATGGACATGTCCTTGACTCCTGGGAGTGTGCAGCCATCCTTCAACACGCCTCAAGAAGACTTGCCAAGCCCACTGAGTGTACCAAGGGGTGCTGTAGAGATGTTCAGGATGTCCGCCATCAACAAGGAACTCAAGGTCGGTGTTGAGCCCATGATCACCAAGTCTGCTCCGTGCGAGGTTGAGGACAACAACCTCATCGCAGAACTGCAAGGTAACACAGTTCTTTTGCTGCCCTGGGATCCAGGACTTCCATTATCTGGCATGGATATCTTGTTCAGTACACTAGTAGGTGGTCTTGCTCTAAGATTGAGCAGTTCTAGTGTTGTCACATGTTTGCAAGGAAAATCAATACATGAGCTGTCTAGCTGTAGCTTTGTGGTTGAGCTGATTAAACAACGGATGATTGCATTAGAAGAGCTGCAGCCAGGGCCTTCCTCGGAGAGACCTTTATTGGTTACTACAGTGTACTATCATCCTCCACCAAGCTATGTAAGATCGCAGGAAGGCAATATGTGCAAGGATATGCTCCAGGCATTGCTACTGGTTTATTTTGTACTGCGTAGTATGCAACTGAAGCTTTTGGCAGGGAAGTACCGATGGCCACCTCCTACTCCAAACAGCAGCACAGCTTGCAGAAGTTCAGGAGATATGCTATTCTCTACAACAATAGAACTTGAATGGAATCCAGCCCTCATTGTGAGTACTTTCGCTCTTGGAGCTCAGCGTGCACAGCTACAACCAACATTATTCAGATGGTCATATCTTGTTTGCCATGATACACACTCGCTCATTGCAAGCACTAGAGTGGACATGAGGCTTGATTTATTGTTGGCGAGGCGAACTACCTGGACCTTGTGGACTTGGTATTATCTCCATAATCTGCATTATTGTCCTGGCAGTAATATTTTTGTTATCCCAGATTGGCAGTTGCTTATTCTATCTCTTGAGGCATGGCTGCTTGTGAATTACTGTTCTGGAAGTGCGGATTTTCAGTGTTCCATTACAGTACCGCAGTCTACCACCTTGACTAAATTCTTTGCCATCCTTAGTGCGGAAGCTGAAGTACAACGACATTATTCTTGTACCAGGGTCTTAACTGATAATGTTCGTAGAGAATGGATTTATCATCACATTCTTCGAATCCTTATGGAAGCATGTTATCCTTGTCTTGTTCCTGATCGAGGTTACAATGGACAAAGGCTTGATAGCACAGTTGAGAACACACCTATGATCCTGCAGCTCCAACACACTCTGCGAGGTTATACTCACAATTCCGAGGTACCATCTGAATCAACAGAAGCTGTCTGCAAGTCGGAAATCTGGGTTTACCCTCCTGGATATATTCTCTTCCTTTGTTGTGCATTGGTACAATGGAAACCATGGACTTCTGGGGTATACTGTTTGGAGTTTTCTTCAAGAATTAAGACTAGGAAGCTGGGTGACTTGGAGTTGGGCACATACTCCATATCCATACACTACCTTGAGGTACACATCTGTGGGTGCTGCTGTACTGGACATGAGTCTCTGTACAATGGCAAGAACCATCAGTGGACAATTGCATGGTATCCAGGAAAGGACAGCCTGAGTCATAATCTCATGGTACAGAACATCACCATTTCTTATGGGTGGAAGCTCCAGGGTGTTGCTGCATGGTGCATGTTCTGTCCTAGATTCAGGCCTCCAGAAACATGTTTCCTTCTTGTTGACTTGCAGCACAACAATAACAAAGATATGAGCTCTAGGAATTATCCACTGCCCTGTGTCGACCATATGGAGGGAGCTTTGCTTGGGGTTTATATCATGGTTGGTTGCCTCCGATCTGCAAGGAAGCATGAGTTGACTCAGGGTCATGCAGCTGATGGTGTTGCTGCTCCGTTCGCAGTGAATGCGACATTATTATTACCATGGGATCCGGGTGATTGCTCTGCATCTGCTTCGCATCATGGCAACCCCGAACAGGTGGATGACGATTTTTCCTTCCCTGGTATTGATACATCTATGGTGCCATGGGATCCTGGCAGTTCGTCGCAAGATCGGCTTGAGGGCAAGCCGATTTTTAAGGAGGGGGGATTGTCAACGACCTCTCTGCTGGGCTGCCACTCTTGGGCCGGGCCTGCCCTGAAGACACCAGCTACCACTACTAATACGATGGAGAGGCCACATGAACGGGTTGGCTTGGAACAGAACGGAAACGGACGGCCTCGGCCGGAAGGCGAGGATAGGCTAGCGTATGGCTAGGGTTCATCTTCTTCCTCCTAGATCCACTCCTCCTTCTCCAATGTTCCTCTGAAATCGTAGCTTGTAATCGAACTTGTTGGTAATTGAGCTAGTGGTACCTTACAGGTAGGCTGCAGATATTCCTAATGTCTCCAGGTCATTGTACATACTGGTTTAGAAAGCGAGTAGCAGTAAGCTGGCTACCTGACACTGTCGCTGTGCGTTTGTGTGTGTGTGTGTAAGGTGCAGGTGCGAATGGGGAGGAAGTGAGCAAGGACGTGCTGGAGATCCTGCAGCGGGCGAGGAAGAGGCGGACGAGGGAGGCCACTCGGGCTTGTACTCGTCCACGAGTAGCAGCAACCCAACGGGAACACTAACGCTGGCGTAAATGACGACTGGAGCAGGCATACATCATAGGGATGCCTGTATCCACGGGGACACACTGTTTGTTTTCCACACCTGTCTTTTGTTCTTCCCCTGCTATCATGTACGGAGCGTTTTCCTCTCTTCTGTTATTGTGATGACCTGTTCTTCCCCTGCTATCATGTACGGAGCGTTTTCCTCTCTTCTGTTATTGTGATGACAAGGATTATGAAAATGCAGCTTCCACTACAGGAAACTTTGGTACTACCTCTGTCCAGGAAAGGATGTCTTGACTTCTGGATACATGCTCTTCTCCACTACTATTAAACAAGCAAACTTTTCTTTGCTACAGCCACCCCACAAAAATACACAGATCACCCAATACCATTCATCCAACCGTCCAGATTTGACCACCACACTCAGGGGTGCATGTAGCAATTAGTCTGGTGAAGGAAAATAGGAGGAGCAAAAAAAAAACAGCAATCAATCACGGGAAATAAATCACGGGAAACGAATCCTTCCTCCCCACTACTACACCGTTTGGAATGGAAGTAAATTAAATGAGCGTGTTACAGCTGTGTTACAGCTATAATCACGGGAAAGAATCGTGAAGGAAATATAATAAACACGCCAAGGATCGCATGCCCGCTTGCCACTGATTCAGCAACGCCCCCAACGATCTAGGAAAGAAGAATCAACCCAGCAACCTTGCGCTTTCGATTGCCTCAGCCCTGCTGCACTTCAGTTTGCCGCTGCCGCCGCCTTCATTGACGTTGCTTGTCCTGCGCCGGCGCCGTCACGTGCCGCCGGACACACTGTCATACCCTGCACAACCGGCGACCTCTACGACTTTGCCTTCTCAAGATAATAGCCTGGTATGTATATCAATCAGATGTTATGGGTTAGGGAATTCATTGGTGACTATTATTGAGCAAACTAATATAGGGTATAAAATGTTTGCCGAATTTCACAGGTATGGCATCTTCTGAAACGAATGGTGCACGCACCCCGTTCCAAGATATAAACAACAATCAATCCTTAGGTACGTACATCAGATGAAATTACACTCAATATTCTAAATAGAGGATAGATTTCATATTCTAAATAGAGGATGGATTTCATATGTAAGGTGTGATTCTGATTGCAACAAATCATAGACCATGTCAGTTTGAAAAATAGACTTACAGATTTTCTTAAAACATCAGGTTGTTTCAAACTATTCAGCCAGTTGTTCGAATATCAGTGTCATGGCATTAATGTAACTATTGTTCAATTCAAACAAAAATAGATAAACTGCATTAGAGTACATATCAGGCTGTAGCTCAAGCATGATCCTGCAGGTACTATGAAATCCATGCAGGCTGTACTCCCTGATTAGTTTGTGACTGGCAGATAGTAAGATTCAAAAAAAAAAAATCTGCAACCATTTTCAAAGTGGAGATAGGCAGATAGTAATCTTGAATAGTATCTAACTTTGCGGGCATTATTTTCATTTTTGAATGTTAGATAGATATTATGCTGAACCAGGACATTAATCTATGCAGACCCAAAGGAATTAAAGAGACAGCGGGACAAAGAACGATATGCACTAAACAGAGAAGAGATACTTGGTAAACAACGACAGTCATATGAACGAAAAAATGTTCACAATGAGGAAAACACCCCACAGCAAGGTAATTGCTCATGTAAATAATCCCTACTGCATGTTTCATGTGGTTCATATGCCATGTTTAAACATATCTAGGCCCCAGCTAGGATAATATGCTACGGATGACGCGGTAGTAACTAGACTCTTTGCTTTAGGACAACAGTTTTGCCAAAATGTAAGTTCACAGTGACTTCCTTGTGGCAACACACGACTCTTTGCATTATCCCGTTTTAACAGCACCCAACTTCCTTCCCAGAGTAAAGTTGGTGAGCATACCTCTGTCCGGCTTGAATATCTACTCCAACAGTTGAACTAGATGACAATGTTGAATGGATAACAGGCCCAAAAATCTTTATAAGATCCAATAATAGTTCCAAAGAAACGAAAGCGTGCCTGAAAATTTTAGACAAAGTAACTATAAGACATAAAAGTTACAGCTAAGCTAATCATCTTTAACTGTAGGAAGCCAATATGTGCATGATTCACACATTCACATTGCAGATTTGCAGGATAATTATATGGGTCTGAACAAACGTTTAATGATCATCTGTTCCAATTGTATAGACTTGCAAGAAGATACTAAAGTAGTGCATGCATGCGTGCATCTGCATCTGTGTTGTTATTTCCTAGATACCACAGTTCAGTAAGAGCCAGCACGCAATGAAATTATACATATGATATACCTTTCAGTTTTGCTGCTCAGTAACCCGGCAAGAACAGGCAGAAAGCTTGAGAAAACATCTAGATTGAAAAGACCAAGCTTTCCTTTGAGAGTACTAACAACATCAGCTTGAACCTGTACAAACTCAACCATTAGTAGCTAACATATAGTTTGAAGAACATGATGTACAGCCATCACACATCTCAAGAAAAACTTACCGCAATATCAGGCAACTTTGCCACTGCCGCAATTGCTCCTTTGATACAAAACACCACCAGAGCAAGTTGCAATCTCCGACCACCATAAGACCACCATCAGCCACAACACACCACCAGAGCATCACTACACCCCCACCATTTCCGACCACCGCGAGGAGAGTCGCCGTGGACGCCGGGAGTAGGGATGGCAACGGGTCTGCTCCCCGTCGGGGAGTGCCATCTCATCCCCATCCCCATTTAATAATCGGGGAGTATTTTTTCCCATCTCCATCCCCACCGGGTTCAGGGCGGGGATCGGGTTCCCCGTGAAGACGCTAAATTCAAATGATTATGTCATAATCTCATGATTTTAAACTCTTAGAACACGAAATAACGCGACTTGTGTATCTCATATGTGGTAAAATGACAAAAACATAGTATCATGTGTTGAATAATAGTAAAACAGACCATACTAAATACAATAATACATCATAATAAACATAAAAGTATACTGATTTGTATGTATATATGTATATAACGGGGAATAGCGGGGAACGGGGATGAGGAGACCTGTTCATCCCCATCCCCGTTTAACATGGCGGGGATTAAAGTTCCCCATACCCGTCCCCTAATAGATGAATTCCCCACGGGTATACGGGGAACGGGGCCCCATTGCCATCCATAGCCGGGAGCACGAGCAGCAGGAGAGAACGTGCGAGGCGGCGGTCTCCCACTCGCCGCAACCGCCTGAACCTGCTCGCCGTGCTGCCCGCGACCGCCTGCTACGGCATGCGGGTTGCCTGCTCCTGGTCGCCGCGCGGCCCGCGGCCGCCTGGCCCGACTCGCCCAATGGAAGCAGGGGAGGTCTCAGGCGATGGGGAAAGCAAATGATTGGGGGAATTAGGAGGCAGCGACAGGGCGTGGGACTTCTTGCCGGCAATAACAGCACGGGGAATTCGCCGAGGAATCGCTGGGCGCACAGGGGCGCGTTGTCGGCAGTGGAACGAAGGGCGATGGCACACGCGTTGCAAGGAGGTTCGCTCAGGCGCCATTGTGCGGGCTGGACATGGAAGAAAGGTAGGCGCGCGTGAGGAGCTAAGGGTTGCAGGCGAGACGGGAGACGGGGAGACGGGGAGAGAAGGAGCGCGCGGATTCCCTCCAGCGACGCGTCGGGACCTCGCCGGCCCTCGGGAGGTTGCGGATGGACTGAGCGCGGCGACGCAGAAGGACCGGAGGGGAGGAGAGTTCACCGGTGGGGAATCAGGGGAAGGTCTCCGGCGATGGGGAGGCCAGGAGCTCACGGGAAGAAGCTACGGAAGGAGTGAGGAGACAGAGAGAGAGTGTGGGGAAAAGAAGTTTTTTTCCCTTCCCCTTTTGAAAATAATATGTCGGGTATTTTTTTATTATCAAAGGTTCTTAAAATTGATATTCATTTTATGTTATTATTTAAACTGAATATATTAACCATTATAATATGCAATCGAGCAGGTCATCATGTGTTTTGTGGATGATAAACTTGATGGAGTATTGGACAGGAGACTTTTTATCTGATATTCCTGAGCAGGTATATATCTCGATATCACATGTTATATATTGTAATGTTATTTTATGGGAAACTAAGTTGAATTACTATTTGACAGGTTCACATAACAAAATTGAGGATAAAATTAGCTGTAATATTAGTCGACTCGGAACTGAACGATGACGTCGTGAGAAACCGAGTCTTCATTGAGGAAAGCAACATAAATCCCACAGATTGTGTGATTTTGGATCATCCCCCCAAAAAATTAAAATATCAAACTCATCATCGAAAGGAGACATGATAAAATCATCTTATGATGATGAGGCTCTATCGCAGTCATCGTACTTTCACCATATGTCAAACCAACAAACGACGACTTAATAGATGAGCTTTGTTTATACATAAACATGGTTGATGACATCCCTTCAACGGAGTAAGTCATCTTTTTTTGTCACTTCATTTCATGTAATATATGTATCATTGAAGTCACACATTTCTCTTTTTCACAGGAGCGAATGGGTGATAAGCTCAAAGCATTATCCTATTAGATTAAATTTAAGAAAGATAAAGAACATATTAAAGATGGATGAATATATGGACGTAGATTGTTTCAACATGGCTGTGCGTGTACTTGCGTGCCACGATATCAACTTCTTCCGTGTCATTCCTGCTCACTATATGGATCTAAACTTTTGTGTAAGTTAATATAATTACCTACAAATTTTATCTCTGTTATTACTAATATTTTTATTTTATTTCAGACAATGTCTCACATTGCACGAGACCCGAGTTGTCGTGGAAGACCTGATTTTGAACAATTAGCACCGTTATTTCATTGCTGGCCTAATAGTAGAGAGTATCATATATCAGAATGTGACATGGTGAGATTATGTTCCCTGCTCATCATATAGGTTCATTTTATATCAATAAGATTTATTTACTTATAAACCTTTCATCACAGATTTTCTTGCCTTACGACATTCTTGGCCTATTTATATTATTTGTGTTGGATCACAAGAAGAAGGTTATCCATATTTTGGACCCGCTTTCGAGACAAACTTGGGGGTACATATATTAAATGAAGGGAATATGCCCTAGAGGCAAATAAATATATAGTATTTATCGCATTATTTCATTAAATTTATAATACATTTTTGTATCATGCTATAACTGTATTAATCGGAATTGTTAATACACATGTGATATATAGACAAACCAGAGTCCCTAGTAAGACTCTATATAAACTAATTTATTGGGCAACAGTTGATCGAGAATTCCCGGTCATGGACAATTACGTCGGTTGACAATGAGGTCATCTTATTAGTGGAACAAGGTGATGGACATACCCAACAAAGTATTGCAATAGGATCGTATCACAATGTTCATCATTTGCAATAGGAAAGTAATATGATATCTTATTCCTCAGACCGTGAGATCATATTAATTGCTGCTCCGTAGGTTACTCTGAGTGCATCAAACGTCATATCTTATAAAGTGTGACAATAAAGGTGTACCTCGTGTATCTCGAAAGAGTATGTTGAGGCGTATGGATCAAGAGCGGGATTTGTTCATCCTCGTGATAGGAAGATACTCTAGGCCCACTCGGTGAGATTACATCTATAGAGCCGCGCAGCCAATGACTAGGTCATGGAGATGTAATATCACAGACGAGTTAATTGAGCCTTGTCGGTAACAAGATACAACAGGATATCGGATGTTTGCAATCATATCTCGGACAAGGTAGTATCGAAGAAACAAAAGGAATAGATATCATGTTTATGGTTCAACGACGATATTCGTAGAATGCACAGGGACCGTTACAGACGTCCAGGTCTCCCTGGCGGTCATTGGCGAGCGAAGGGTCTCGGCTATGTCTGGAGTGTTCTCGAACCGTAGGGTAACACGCTTAAGGTCTTAGCGACACGTAGAGATCATTGGAATGATTTATTATTAGAATAAATATGGATTTAGGAGAGAGAGAGAAATTAACCGGAAAAGTTCCGGCGACACCGGAAGGGTTCCGGGAATGACCGAAGGTAGTTCGGGTGGTCCGGAAATTGTTTCGGAGTCACAGAATATTAATTAATATATAAATGTATTAATTATGAATTATATTAATTTAATATTAATTAAATCAATTAAAAATAAAGGAAAAAGGGGGCAGCCCACATATGGGCCGAATTGGGCCCATAGTGGGGCGCACCATGGTGGGGCGGTGGGGCCCATGGCCACCACGCATGGTCGGCCGGCCAACCCCTCCCTTGCCCTTTGTTTAGTCCCACATGGGGGAGGCAAGGTGTTTGCACACCCCCTCCCCCCTTTATATAGAAGGGCATAGTAATTGATTTAAACAGATCCAAAAATACAATTAATGCTGTATATGCCGGGCTGAGTTAATTCTCCGCCCGCTTTTCTCTCTCTCTCCCACAAGGCTATTTTGCGGCGCCCAGTTGCGCTGCGAGATTCCACCAATTGTTCTACCCCTGCGATCTTGGCAGGATCCGAGAGACTGGGGGTTGTTGTTAAGTTCCGCATGTGTGTGAGTACTCGGAGGCGCCACATTTGAGGTGCCCGGGCGACATCGTCACGCCCAGCCGCCGGCGCCCAGCAGCCGCCGCCGACGCCCAGTCACCGACGCCCGACGACCGACGCCCGACGCCCGGCGCCCGACGCCGTCGACATCGCCGCGTCATCGTCTACTTCGTCGCGCCAAGTTCTTCGCGACCTTGAGGTCGGCTACGACGTCTACGTCAGCAATGCTTGTGCGGGAGCGTAATCCCCGCTATTTGGTCTACAAGAGGTATGTGACCAGTTCCGCCCACCGTTACCGCATTACTAGATAGATAGATCCTGGCATGTTTGGTATTCGTTAGTTAGAAAAATTATTGTTTTCTGCTACGGAACCCCTTCAGTGGTATCAGAGCCGACCTGTGCGTAGTATGCTGGTACGGTTAGAACTCGTGTTGAATACGAGGACGTCTTTCTTATATTTGCTACCCTCTCGCGTGCACTTGCACTGTCGGCAGCATTGAGTTGATGAAGCGGCCCGGACCGACTTTACGCGTACGCTTACGCGAGACTGGTTCCACTACTGACATACGGCTGGTTCCGTATATGTGGCTGGCGGGTGTCTGTCTCTCTCTCTTTAGTCGGCTTTGCATTTTCAATGGAGGGACCGAAGGGGATACATAAACATTCAATTGTTGGATCGACGTTGTGACACATTGTTCGTAGGTAGGGAAACGGTTCTCTCACGAAAGCCTATAAAGCCACGTAAAACTTGCAAAACTAGATAAAGGTAGAGGCGTCTAACTTTGTTTTGCAGAGGCATTTAAATATGACATGGTTACGGTAAGTTTTGAATTATTCGTATTGTCGGAGGCAAAGGAGGCACCGTAGACTCGGAGCCATGCCGGGACGCCTGGTCCAGGCGCACGGCGCCAAGGAGGTCCAGGCGCACGACCATATCATATCGCTAGTGCGATATGATATGGTCGTGCGCCTGGACCTCCTTGGCGCCGTGCGCCTGGACCAGGAACTCATATTATTATAAACTTAGTCTTACCCTATTTACGATTATATCTGTAGATGGTGCTCTTCTTCGATCACTTACTTAGGAGTCGGTCCTTGTTGGCTGATGGGTCAAACTTCATCTATTGGTACAAGAAACTAAGAGAAACTCTCATACACAATAATATACTCTATGTCATAGAAGAGGGATTAGGAGAGGAACCAGGAGATTCTGCTAGCGAAGAAGAAGATGAGGAATTTTATCAGCGTCGTGACCTTTTCATAGAAGTGCAAACGATCATGGTCATATGCATGGTGCCAGAGTTGAAAGTGCAGTTTCAGCATATGGAACCTTATGATATGATAGATTCGATCAAGACGCATTTCATAGATGATATTAAGTTTGAGCAATGCAGACAGCTGAGGAAGTTCTATTCACTCAAGTTGGAGGAACATACCTGTTTGGAGACTCATTTGAAGAACATGTATGACATTTACTTGAAACTTACGAAAATCTACGACTACTGGATGGCGGATTCATGTGCGATAGCTGCTGCGTTGATGTCCTTACCTCCCAGATATGAGAAACATGTCCCGGGCTATGCTATAAGGAGAGAAACGATGACTTTCTTCCAGTTCATAAACCAGTTCAAATCTGTGAAGTTTGAACCCATCGAAGGAGAAATCTTCGACGCTATAGGTATATTTGATATACAAAGTTATGAATGTATCCTTCCCATGATACTTGATGAAAAGTATTTGATACTTATTCTGTTTATGAAACAGGTCCTGATTATCACAAGTATGCGAAGGTTTATGATGTGACGGTGCGCAAGTGATGGAAAACAAAGGAGTTGATGGCCGGTGGTGTTCACGTCCTCAAGTTATCATTATAGTTATCATTAATAGTTTTTGATAAGACCTTTCGTAATAGTGAGAGTGTGATTTTGTTTTATGTCTTGAATGTTACAAGACAAAGTTATTCATATATGTAATAGAACAAGTCAGTTGTTTTATGTAATGGAACAAGTCAGTTGTTTTATATTATGAGTAAAGTTTTTATGCAATCACATCTCAGTTACATTGTTTGAATGATAACACGATATACATTTATAAAACCAAGAATAATAAAATTAATTGTCCAAAGATTGAATGATTTTGTTACATGAACAAACACCGCCGAATTTGATCACAAAAGCAATGTAAGAAATATACATACTTCGATCTATCAAGGTTACATGTGCCGAATTGATTAAGTTTCATTAGATATTGAAGTGTCAATATACAAAGAAATTGAATGAAAGTCATATTAGATGATTATTAAATTAATTAGTGGTGAATATCATCAATTCAAATTTTTCTATGATTCTAAGTAAATAAATGTATTTGCTAAGGAAACATGAGTCTGAAAACAATTTGATAAAAGATCAAAGAAATTTTTCAGAAGAAAGGTGGATGGAAATTATATCCACATGATTCTATTAAATGGGACATTATTTGAATTATGGTTTCAACATAAAAGGACTTGTGAAAGTTTGTTCCACAAATTATAATATCAGATATAGTGATATGTGAAATATTATAATCATGCTCTATTTCAGATAAAGTGTGGTCTTTTAGAATCTTTTAATATATTCAGACATTGTAGTCGTCATCCACTTTAGGAATAGGATATTTTTCAACGAAGATTCGTGTGATCGACAGTAAGTGTCGTAATATAGATGATTATATGATAATACATAATATACACGAATAATTCTTTGTAGAATACTCATATTAAGATGAGATTATATTCCAAATACCAACAGAAGCAAAACTTGTATTGCTGTCTGCGTAATTCGAAAGAATATATGATTTTTCGAATTATGGTTAATGGAATAAAAGTAGAAGCTTAAAATGAGGTACTGGACCTTGTTTACCACAAAGGTAGACTATTAGAATATGTTCCGAGAAGAATATCTCTACAAGTGGAATTGAAAAATTTGATGATAAGTGATCATAGTGTTTGCAAACAAGAACCTTTTAAATAAGGTGTTGATTTAAGAATATTTGCTGTCAGGTCACAGTTTGATATTCAGTATTTTAGATCATGTTGGCAGAACATGATACACCTTAAAAGTACAAAGAAAGTTGAGTAAATATCAAAATACGAATAAAGACTTTGAGTCTTAAAATCCAAGTTACATTTGAAAGGATTAAAACAGTAAATGTTACTCTGAATCTTATTAAGAGAATAAGATTACTTAATCATCATATAAAATGTTATATGAAACAAATGCAACTATAAGAAAGACATATAAGCAAATTTTGTCAAGAAAAGTGTCTTGGACAAAATCAAAATTGTTGACTACATAAGTGTAGACATGCTTAAAGTCTGTGGGATATGTATTGATAGAATACTGTCAGATCGTATTATAATTCGAATTGATAAATGATCAATGATTTTATTTTGATCAAAATATCGAAAGAAATTATGAATTTAAGTGGGAGTCGAATTAAAACTCAAATTGATAAATGATCAATGATTTTGGTTTGACCAAAATATCGAAAGAAATTATGAATTTACTAATTGAAGTGGGAGCTTAGAATTAGTTTACTCAAATATGGGAGTGACATATTTTTGAGTGGGAGCTTAAATCCTCGTATGTGAATGACATATCATGGATAGTACCAGTAGAATTAATTAGAAAGATGAAGTTGTGAAACAAGTTAAAAGGTTTTGTCTATTTCGAATAGAACAGGAATTTTAAATTGGAAGGTCGAGCTGTTTTATTTGGCTTGGATTCTGAAAGGTCAGAATGGAATAAAACCAATGGAAAGGTCCTTGAAAATCCAGTTAAAACATTAAGTGTATTTGGTACACGATAATAGTGGTTACTAGATATGTTGGTCTCTTATATCATGATAACAGACATCATATAGAAACCATATTATGTGCTCGATAAAGTATGACTCATGTTCTTAGAAGAGATTATCAAAATAAATTTGGAATTTACTAGAAGTAGAATAGCATTAGGCACCAGACTGACATTGGAATGTCGAAACTCTACATAGACATGAAAGATATATAGATATCGCAAGATTGTATATGTTACAACTGAGTGCGTTTGCAAAGCAATTGTCTGGTTAACAGAATCAGAGTAAGCGCTGGGAAACGAAAGTCTCATTTAGTTACGATGTGTGCATATATGTTATCAGGATAACAGGATGATATCAAACTAGGTGATATCAGTGAATCGCAAAGAACACACAATTATGTATGGTACAGATTGTTGTAGTAACACTCTTCGGATAAGGTGATATGACTGAAAGTAAAATGTAGCTGGTTTATTTGTACTCTAGTGCAAGTGGGAGACTGAAGGGAATATGCCCTAGAGGCAAATAAATATATAGTGTTTATCGCATTATTCCATTAAGTTTATAATACGTTTTTGTATCGTGCTATAACTGTATTAATCGGAATTGTTAATACGCGTGTGATACATAGACAAACCAGAGTCCCTAGTAAGCCTCTATATAAACTAGTTCATTGGGCAACAGTTGATCGAGAATTCCCGGTCATGGACAATTACGTCGGTTGACAATAAGGTCATCTTATTAGTGGAATAAGGTGATGGATATACCCAACAAAGTATTGCAATAGGATCGTATCACAATGTTCATCATTTGCAATAGGAAAGTAATATGATAGCTTATTCCTCAGACCGTGAGATCATATTAATTGCTGCTCCGTAGGTTACTCTGAGTGCATCAAACGTCATATCTTATAAATTGTGACAATAAAGGTGTACCTCGAAAGAGTATTTGAGGCGTATGGATCAAGAGCGGGATTTGTTCATCCTCGTGATAGGAAGATACTCTGGGCCCACTCGATGAGATTACATCTATAGAGCTGCGCAGCTAATGACTAGGTCATGGAGATGTAATATCACAGACGAGTTAATTGAGCCTTGTCGGTAACAAGATACAACAGGACATCGGATGTTTGCGATCATATCTCGGACAAGGTAGTATCGAAGAAACAAAAGGAATAGATATCATGTTTATGGTTCAACGACGATATTCGTAGAATGCACAGGGACCGTTACAGACGTCCAGGTCTGCCTGGCGGTCATTGGCGAGCGAAGGGTCTCGGCCATGTCTGGAGTGTTCTCGAACCGTAGGGTAACACGCTTAAGGTCTTAGCGACACGTAGAGATCATTGGAATTATTTATTATTGGAATAAATATGGATTTAGGAGAGAGAGAAATTAACCGGAAAAGTTCCGGCGACATCGGAAGGGTTCCGGGAATGACCGAAGGTAGTTCGGGTGGTCCGGAAATTGTTTCGGAGTCACAGAATATTAATTAATGTATAAATGTATTAATTATGAATTATATATATTATATTGATTTAATATTAATTTAATATTAATTAAATAAATTAAAAATAAAGGAAAAGGGGGGCAGCCCACATATGGGCCGAGTTGGGCCCATAGTGGGGCGCACCATGGTGGGGCGGTGGGGCCCATGGCCACCACGCATGGCCGGCCGGCCAACCCCTCCCTTGCCCTTTGTTTAGTCCCACATGGGGGAGACAAGGTGTTTGCACACCCCCTCCCCCCTTTATATAGAAGGGCATAGTAATTGATTTAAACAGATCCAAAAATACAATTAATGTTGTATATGCCGGCCTGAGTTAATTCTCCGCCCGCTTTTCTCTTTCTCTCTCCCACAAGGCTATTTTGCGGCGCCCAGTTGCGCTGTGAGATTCCACCAATTGTTCTACCCCTGTGATCTTGGCTGGATCCGAGAGACCGGGGGTTGTCGTTAAGTTCCGCATGTGTGTGAGTACTCGGAGGCGCCACATTTGAGGTGCCCGGACGACATCGTCACGCCTAGCCGCCGGCGCCCAGCAGCCGCCGCCGACGCCCAGTCACCGACGCCCGGCGCCCGACGCCCGACACCGTTGACATTGCCGCGTCATCGTCTACTTCGTCGCGCCAAGTTCCTCGTGACCTTGAGGTCGGCTACGGCGTCTACGTCAGCAACGCTTGTGCGGGAGCGTAATCCCCGCTATTTGGTCTACAAGAGGTATGTGACCAGTTCCGCCCACCGTTACCGAATTACTAGATAGATAGATCCTGACATGTTTGGTATTCGTTAGTTAGAAAAATTATTGTTTTCTGTTACGGAACCCCTTCATTAAAACATATGGAAATTTGCAATAAGATAAACCTTGCGCTTCGATTGGCAAACCCCAAATGGAATGATGACATCGCCAAATGGGGACGCAAATTCCCTGTTGTTCCGACAAACTCGCACGGGTATGAAGCTTTTCACTTAAATATAACATTGCTTTATATGTTTAATGCTCAATTTTTGACATTTCAAATGTATTCAGTGCTTTGTCTGGCTATTTGGTCATTAATCTAATGCACTCATGGCACGATGGAGCGTCATATTTTTCGGTACCCACGGTGAATATTCTCAACTGTACTCATTTTGTACACTTTGAACATGAACTTTATATGATAATGTTGTACTACACATGTAGACTGATCTGGAGTTAAGAAAGCGATTTTTGTTACATCTCCTGAAATACCAGGGCAACGAGGCGATAAACAATATTCTGACTTGGAACGAGTAATCATTGACCGTATAAAGGATGGATCTTCATGAATTAATAAATAGTGGATGCTACTATGTTATTTATATATTTTTTAACTATCACTTCAAACAGTGTTGAATTGTAATATTTTGTACTTTGTGGATTTTAAACAATATGTATCGATTACATGTTCTTCACACTTCTTTAAACGGTTTTGACATAAAATTATTATTGTACTGTGAAGACGTGCGTTGCACGTACACCGCTACTAGTTTTGACAAAGTTAAGACATCTTTTGTTGGACGAGGGAGTATGTTTTTTTTATCCAGATTAATTGTCGTCAAAATAACACAGTGATAGTTCGTGATCAGACGAGTACCTAAGATCCTCACTTGGCTTGGGCTAAGCCTGCCTAGCGGTGGGCCGGTTCTACAAGGTCGGTGCCATTTATGCTGGCATCCTCTTCACGATTCTGGGCTCTCTGGTGAATAGGAAAAACACAACAGCCAATGCGGGCAAAATTGTCGCGTACCGCGGAGCTAACTTTGCTCCGCGCACCCCTAAGACGTGCAGCAGGCATGCCGACTAGGAATCCTCCAGTTTTTCTGGTTAGTTTTTCTGTTTCGTTTTTTCTCTTTTCTTTTTCTGGATGTTTCTTTCTATTTTCTATGTTTTATATATCTTTTTTCGATGTTTAAATTTTATTTCTTCTTTAATATAACTAAGAGGTGATGGGATACTTTTGATCTCAGCATTCTTGAAAACTTGTAAAATTTTAAAAACGGGCAATGAATTTGTTTTCAATAGTTATGATCTTTTTCTTTTTTATGAATATTTTGATATATTGGCCATATTTTGGTACTTGAGAAAATATTCAAATAGTTAGAATTCTTAAGATAACTAAACACATGTATGACATGTCATTTAAGTACTTTGACACGTACAAAAATCTAATTAAATGAGTTTATAAGATGTACCTATATTAAGGCATACACATATTTTGAACTAGAGGATTCCCCGTGCTTTGCAGCGGAATTGTTGGAAACAAATTGTGGGACACATGAAATGCTAAAAGAAACAAAAACACTGTAGCATAACCTGAATGGATATGCAAATATTGTTTAACTTTGGATATAAAGAAGAAGCACAATGAATTACTAACGACCAGCAGTTGCAACTTATCAAGATGTGGAATTGATCAATAGTTGAACGAAACAGTGGAGTAACATAACAAAATGATGCATCCAAGTTCAGAGCTAGTCCTCTAAAACAGGCTAGTGAACGACCGGATGAGATAATTAATTAAACCAATTGTACAAAATAAATGAAGATCGGTTGCCAAGGAAATCCATTTATAATTGAGAATGGCTTGCATATTACTCTAAAGACCTAGGAGCACGCACCGACCGGCTTAGTTGAAGTGAAACATCATCTGCAAAAGGCAACGAAAACTAGCATCAGTTAGAGACTCTACTTAGAGTTACAGAAGCATGCATTGGTGAAAAGTAATGCCTTTTCACGCTACGCTAGGTGAGTTCCCAGTTGACAACATCATCGATATAGGGCAGGCCAGCAGAACGTATCCAGATTGAACCATCAGTCTCACCGGAGGACAACCAAAGCATAACAACTCACATGAATCATTTGGATTCTAACCACAACAGGCAGATGCGAGCTCACCTTTATAGGAGTGGAACTACTGCCGTGTGCTTTCACGCGAAGCCTAGGTGAGAACGGGTACCGAACCCACAGAGTCTTTGCTCAATTTCAAATTCAAGATTTGCCGGACCAGTCTCTCGAAAGTGCTCATAGGGGTAGGATTTGCGTGTGTGCGGTCATAGGGGTGTATGTACGTGCGTGTGTGAGTGTCTGCGTCTGTACTGTGTTTCTCAAAAAAAAAATTCACTACACCGCAGAGCGATTTGCCCTTGCCTACGTTCTGCAGCACACAGGTCGCGATCGGTGCGCTCGGGTTCTACCGGCGACCGTGCATGGATAAATGTAGAGGTAGGACGGAATCACAGATTGTTACTTCCCTATAAGAGCATCTCCAACAGCGGCTGTAAAATTTGGTGCTGTAAAAGTCAATTTCAATGGGGATCGTGGGGCGTTACCGACTCAGTCGTGTCTTACAGCTCACGTCCTACCCGATTCGCACCATATATATAACCCGGAGCAAATCCTAGCCGCCACCACGTGATACATGGTCTGACACCGTTCCAGAACCTTGCGCCGCCGTCTTTCAAGTCTTCTTCATCCCGTATTCCGGGGTGCACCGGTTGAAGGGATAGTAGGGCTCCGGAAACCCGTCTCTTGTGATCCTGTACGGGAGAGGGGCGATCAAGTTTTTGGGTGAGCGCACTCGCGCGACTACTGGATTCGAGTTCTTCTCCAACGACGATTTCTTCCCCGACATCGTCAACCTCTTCATCGACGACATGGGCGACACGGCGAACTCCGGCGGTGCGGCTGCCGCTGCACTGTACGTGTTCTTCACCTTCCTATATGATGTTTTGTTAGAGTTCTTATTTGTAATATATGCTCTAAATTGTATCGGTTTATCTACTGTTTTCATAGATCATATGATTAGTTTAATAAGTTTAATATGTGTTATTCTAGTGATGAATTATTCACTATTTTCGCGAATGAAAACATGTACTCCCTCCGTCCCAAAATAAGTGTCTCAAATTTGATAGAAAGTGGATGTATGTAGACATGTTTAGGTCTACATACATCCACTTTTTATCAAAGTTGTGACACTTATTTTGAGACGGAGGGAGTACTACATTGTCTAATTACTCAACAGCAAGCAGGCTCGACCTGAGCAGCCACCGCGGGGCGGTGACGATCACCGTGATCGTCACGATGACGACGGGAGGGACAGACTCGACGACGACGACTCTCGCCGCCGCGGCCGCGACAACAAACGGGAAAGCACTGGCGGCTGGGCTGGCAAGCTCAGGCGCAGCCTCTCCAGGAACCCGCGGGACCGCTCCAGGAGCGAGCATGGGCGACAAGAAGGAGGAAGGGACGGGCGACGTCGGCATGCAAGTGCGCCCGAGAACCGCGCAACACCGACGCGCGGCAGGACGCCTGTCCGGAGCCACTCCCCTGCTGCAAGTCGTCGGCGGTCCACCGCGGCGCGCACGCCGCCAGCTTCCGCCTACTCCAGCGTCTCCGACCTCGGTGCTCTGCTCCGCGGGCGCGACGACGGAGGACGTCGTGCGTCTGCTGCTCCGTGGGGAGAGCAGTCCACGAAGCATCATCCTTCGTTCCCCAGCAAGCGTCCCGGTGCTACGACCATCCGGCGCCGCGCCCCGCCTGAGACGCTCGCGCTCGGCTTCTCCGGAGCTGCGTTCTCATTCTGCTCCTCCTCGCCGATCGCCCACGCCCTCCTCCCCTCCGGGATTCGGCCGCGCTTCTGCTCAAGCCACTGCTCCTCCAAGCAAGTCCGGCCGCGCCCTGTTCTGCTCTCCGCAGGGCGCCCTGCTCTGCGACCCTGTGCTGTCGCCGCGCCCTGCGCCCCCGGCAAACCGGCGCAAGACGCTGGCTGCTGGCTTCACGGTCCGTGGTACAAGCCTGAGGATTCAGAGCTCCCACCGTGGTGTGCCGGTCGCCAAGATGGCGCAGCGCAATCTCCTCCGCAAGCTGGGTATCGTTGACGACGACGTATCACAGGAAGCTATCGATGAGTCGTCCAGTTGTTCAGGCAGCAGCTCTCGCCAGCGGCAATTGCAGCCCTGCGTCACATGTTCAAGTTTGACTGTCGCCGTGCAGATGCTGTCGAGGAAGCACTGATTCGCCATGGCGGCCCTGGAGCTATGAAGCTGCGGGAGATGGAGCTCTCTGATGCTGCGTGATGCGCCTCATGTTCTGTCCCGCTGAGATTGCCTGGTTAATTATGTTAGCACAACTTCTTTTTTTTTTTTTTTGACAGGGTGTTAGCACAACTTCTTACTCCACGTTAGAGCTGTTGCATGGGTTATGTGTCCTGGAGTTTCAGACTTGGCCACCTGCGTGTGTGCTTTTGCCCAAATGATCATGTATCTGTACCTGCTATTTTAAGAGTCCAACCTAGCTTCCTCAACGAGTGATTACATTACATCTCTGCTTTCGGTTTTGAGTTGGAATGTCCGTGGCCTAAACGATCCGGACCGCTGCACCACCAGGGACGGATCCACAGTTGGTCAAGGGCGTGCAGCTGAACAGCGAACACCCAAAAATTCTGCAAAATAATAATAATCATATATAGTGTATAGTGGACGTAGGCATCATTTGTGGTATTTCTTAGCAGATACATGTCACGTTTCAAGTCCAAATCAGAGTCAAACCTCGAATTTGTACATGTATTAGTGTGAAGTCATGAAGTATTTTCAGTTTTCACCAGTATGTTTTATATTGTTTGGATTTTGAACACCCAAATTAAAATTTCTGGATCCGTCCCTGTGCACCACCATCAACGAGACCATTGCATCTTCAACATGCGCCATCGCTTGCTTACAAGAATCAAAATTACAGAACATTGATGCGGTTAAAGCTGCCTATTTGGGGGGTTTTAGGCTCCGAGGGTTCGCCTTTCTTCCGGCTGATGGTACAAGAGGGGGCATTATGGTTCTATGGAATGAAGACCTATTTGCCGTTACGGACATTCTGTTGGGCTCCTTTTGCATCTCCATGACAATCACACGCACTAGAGAAGATTTCAACTTCCACCTCACCTCGGTTTATGGGCCTACGGCTAGTAACAGAAAGGAGGCTTTTTTTTTTGCGGAGCTCATTGTACACAAGACACCAATGGGCGCTAAATGAATGGTGAACGGAGATTTCAACCAAATTCAACGGGCATCGGACAAGAACAAGAGGATCTTAAATAGAAGACGCATTGTTCGATTCCAAAATACACTCCTAGATTGTTAGCTAAATGAGATCCCCATCCAATATCGGCAATTTACTTGGAGCAACGAGAGGAATAACCCCACCCTTAGCAAGCTTGATGGAGTCTTTTGCAACCATGAGTGTGATATTGCTTTTAGTGATCACATCCTCCACGCACTTTCTTCGTCCCTCTCGGACCATTGCCCTTTACTTTTCGCTTGTGCCCAGGGACCAAAGAAGCCACGGTCCTTCAAGTTCGAAAACCATTGGGTCAAAATGCCGGGCTTTAAGGAGGCGGTGGCCGAATCATGGGGTGAGCCCTCACCGCACCGGGAGCCTTGCCACAATTTGTACCACAAGCTCAAACGTGCCGCCAAAAGCCTACGGCATTGGAGTGGCTTCTTCTCCTCCAACGCAAAGCTACATGTACACATGGCGCTTGAGATCATTCTACGATTAGATGAGGTGCAAGACTTCCGTCCATTGTCCTTGGAGGAAGCAAATCTTAGGCAAAAGGCTAAAAAGAAGAGTGATTAGCCTAGCGGTCCTAGAGAGGACTAGAAAGAGACAATGTGCACACATGATAAATCTAAAAGAAGGTGACGCCAACACCAAATACTTCCATATGAAAATCAATGGGAGAAGAAGAAGGAACTTTCATTCTTAGATTAAAATCCGGCATGGAGTGGGTGACCAAACATGAGGAAATGGAACAAAATATTCACTCCCACTTCACCCGTGGTAAGCATTGGTACGAGGTTGTCTCAACTCTCATCTCCCCGCCATCACCTAGTCGCCACCCCAACACATAAGCATTGGGTTTAGCTGAAAACCCCAATTAAATTATGTTAATCCCTTTATAATTGTTCAGCTTGCTTCGGTTTACTAATTTGAACCCATCTATAATTCTCTAAAGGGTGGTGAACCCACTGATGAGCTTCTAGCTTCCACTGGCCACCTATACGGCTATACCTACCCCCTACCACCCCCGTCATGCCCCGCCATCTTCTCACATGGTTGGCGCCTCCTAATCCTAATCCCCTACCCGCAAAACTTCATCCTTACTTTCACGATCGATGATGGTTGGTGACGTCTTTGGCTCAATGAGCACGAATCTCGAACGAATCACACAACTGCCAAATCGACTGATAGTTCACGAAAGGGCAGTCAATCGCAAATCTGTATGACCTGAAGAGAAAGTGCATGCAATTACGGAGTACTATTGAACCAGCCTGTAATGCACTGTGATACGGTGTAGGTAGCACGCAGAGTCCACTAACTCCGCTCAACCCGTTAGAAGACCAGCTCATGAAAGTGAAACCAACCGAACGTGGGAAGAAAAGAATTTGAAACGTCCATTCCAGCTTTCCTGTCAGCTTCTCATCACATGCAGATGCACCAGCACCTGATTTTGCAAGTCAAATGTGCCACAACATGATTACCATTCAATGCTAATTATGACAGCGAGACAGAAATCAGTAGGGGCATGAGGAATCACAAAAACAATGTTAACCATCACTGTCTGCCTGACAATCTAAACTAGGAAATTGCATCTTCAGAAAAAGAACCATGCTTGTTTTTCTATTGAGTAGCTTCCAAGTTTTTCAAATTATATATTGTACTACTTGTAATGCAAATCACTATAGCTTACACACGAATGTTCCACAAAACCTTTTGAAATCTATATCTCACAATGCAAGTTACAATCACTAGTGGAAAAAGGACTTTACGTCCAGACTATCAGTCTCGGTTACATTTGCGGCCGGTACTAATAAACATCAGTACCGGTCCGAACGGACAGAAGGGAGGGGGGGCAGCAGTACCGGTCCGTAAGGGACCTTTAGTACCGGGCCGTAACACGGCCCGGTACTAAAGGTCTGTGGCATGGCAACCGTCGCGCGGGGCTGGGCGGGTGGAGCTTTAGTACCGGTTCGTGTTACGGACCGGTACTAAAGCCCCTAACCGTTCGACTCCCGCCACGATTTTAGACGCGATGGGCAGTTTCGTCCTCTCCCTCTCTTCTTCCTTCGGCCGCGGCTCTCTCTCTTTCTCTCCTTCTCTCCGGCGACTCTCTCCCTCTCTCTTCTACATATCAATCCCTCCGGCCACCATGAGTCCGGCACCACCAATCACTCGCTACGGATCGGTGCTTGCACATGGCAACAGCAATCTCAATGTCGTTTATACGAACGATAGCGCAATGGTTGCGGGTTTTCTCTCCGATTTCAAGAACTGGCTTGGCGAAGCTCGGGAGCAAGACAAGTTCATGGGTCTTGATCTCGAGTACACGGCCGATCAAGGAGAGGTTGCGGTCATCCAACTATGTTTCAAGAAACGTGTCATGGTCTTCCAATGGGCAAGGTATTAATCCAATGTTGGGCTTATTTTCTTTAATTTGTTGATTCATATGGATAGGAAAATTGCATAGGATAGCAATTTCTCTTTGATTGTAGTGAACAAAATTATATATATTGGCCGAAATGAAAATTGCATTGCATATATTGGATGAAAATCTTGGCATATATATATTGGCCGAAATGATTGTAAGAAAATTCTTAATTGATCTCAAATTATATATTGGCCGAAAATCTTAGTTGCATTGCCTATATTGTTGTTATTATACATTGGCCGAAAATCTTAGTTGCATTGCCTATATTGTTGTTATTATACATTGGCCGAAAATCTTAGTTGCATTGGCTATATTGTTATTATTATACATGATCTCAAATTATATATTGGCCGAAATGAAAGTTGCATTGCATATTGTTGTTGTTATTCTTATTATACATGATCTCAAATTATATATTGGCCGAAATGAAAGTTGCATTGCATATTGTTGTTGTTATTCTTATTATACATGATCTCAAATTATATATTGGCCGAAATGAAAGTTGCATTGCATATTGTTGTTGTTATTCTTATTATACATGATCTCAAATTATATATTGGCCGAAATGAAAATTGCATTGCATATATTGGATGAAAATATATATTGTTGTTATTATACATGATCTCAAATTATATATTGACCGAAATGAAAGTTGCATTGCATATTGTTGTTGTTATTCTTATTATACATGATCTCAAATTATATATTGGCCGAAATGAAAGTTGCATTGCATATTGTTGTTGTTATTCTTATTATACATGATCTCAAATTATATATTGGCCGAAATGAAAGTTGCATTGCATATTGTTGTTGTTATTCTTATTATACATGATCTCAAATTATATAATGTCAGTATTTTTAACATGGGTTCCATTTGTTGTTGCAGTAGTGACAAGCAGTGTCCAATACTCATGGATTTTCTTCGCAGCGGCATACATTTTGCTAGCGTTGATATAACGAATGACAAGATCAAGATGAGACGCACCTGGGGTATTCAGATACCATCTGCCTGCCACATTGATCTCCAGGACTTGTTCAGGCTTGACCATGTCAAGACTGGAATGGCTGATATGGCAGTCGCCTTGATCGACGACGCGTACGCTGATATGAAGACAGGATTCGACAAGGATCAGCACAAACTTTGGGAGAAGACCCCACTTGACGGTTGCAACATTGAGTATGCAGCAAAAGATGCGTACGTTGCATACGAGGTGTACCGCAAAATTAGAATCGTCAACTATGGGCAGCGTCACCTCGTACCGCGACCAGTGCGCCATGAGTCTTCTACTTCTGGGTATTCAGATTCGGAGGACGATTTGTACTAGTGTTTGTAGTGCTTGAGGGTCTCCTCATGTGGAAGACAGTAGTGTTAGTGCAAACACTTTATCTCTCTAATATTTTGTAGTGCTTGAGTAGTGTTATTGTTGCTAACAATTTACCTCAAATATTTTGTAGTGCTTGAGTGTCTACTCATCTGAAAGAGAGTAGTGTTATTGTTGCAAACAATTTATCTCAAATATTTTGTAGTGCTTGAGTGTCTACTCATCTGAAAGAGAGTAGTGTTATTGTTGCAAACAATTTATCTCAAACCAAAGGATTTCTTTTTTTGATTGTGTACTTTTTACATGGTTGTTTCTTATACCAATATGCACCTATTTGTGGAATATGAGATCTTTATCACAAATTATGCCAAAGGATTTCTTTTTTTGAAGTGTTTATCACATTATTTCATTTTTTTAAATATTTATTATTATATTATCATTTTTTTAAATAAAGTAATATTTATTTTATCATTATTTATTTCTATATTATTATTATATAATATTTTGGTTTAATCAAGTAAATTTCTTTTTTTGAAGTGTTTATCACATTATTTCATTTTTTTAAATATTTATTATTATATTATCATTTTTTTAAATAAAGTAATATTTATTTTATCATTATTTATTTCAATATTATTATTATATAATATTTTGGTTTAATCAAGTAAATTTCTTTTTTTGAAGTGTTTATCACATTATTTCATTTTTTTAAATATTTATTATTATATTATCATTTTTTTAAATAAAGTAATATTTATTTTATCATTATTTATTTCAATATTATTATTATATAATATTTTGGTTTAATCAAGTAAATTTCTTTTTTTGAAGTGTTTATCACATTATTTCATTTTTTTAATATTTATTATTATATTATCATTTTTTTAAATAAAGTAATATTTATTTTATCATTATTTATTTCAATATTATTATTATATAATATTTTGGTTTAATCAAGTAAATTTCTTTTTTTGAAGTGTTTATCACATTATTTCATTTTTTAAAATATTTATTATTATATTATCATTTTTTTAAATAAAGTAATATTTATTTTATCATTATTTATTTCAATATTATTATTATATAATATTTTGGTTTAATCAAGTAAATTTCTTTTTTTGAAGTGTTTATCACATTATTTCATTTTTTTAAATATTTATTATTATATTATCATTTTTTTAAATAAAGTAATATTTATTTTATCATTATTTATTTCAATATTATTATTATATAATATTTTGGTTTAATCAAGTAAAATTTTATAATATAATAAAAGAAAAAGTGTTTCATCATGACCGAGTGGTTAACATGATTGATAAGATAGAACTATCAGTAAGTTCTCAGTTCTCTCCTAGTATCTAGTTTGAAAGGAACCTAAATGTTAAGCGTGCTAGTGTTATAGCAGTTTCAGGATGGGTGACCGATCGGGAAATTTGACAGTTCCAAAATGGATTAAGTGTGTACGAAGGGGGAAAATTAACAAGATTAAATAGTTAGACATGAGATTAAGTGTGGGTTAGTTGATGATAGTTAAGTGATGAATTGTGTGGGTTAGTGGATAGTTAAGTGAGAAATTTCGAAATTCTAAAAAAATATTATTTTTTTGTGAAAATTTCAAAAAGAGATTAAATTTTTTGAAAAAATATTTAGTACCGGTCGGTAACACCGACCGGTACTAAAGGTCTCCAGCCGAAACCACGCCTGTAGCCCTCGTGGATGTCATTTAGTACCGGTCGCAACACGACCGGTACTGATGCAGGGGGGGCATCAGTCCCGATTGCGCAGTACCGGTTGCGAAACCGGTACTGATGCCCCTCCCCGACCGGTACTAAATATGAGTTTTCCACTAGTGAATCAAGAAGAATGTCTTTCTACTTTTTTTTATTTTGAGAAACACAGTACAACGCAAGCGCTCATATACACGCGCACACACTCACCCCTATGAACGCACGCACGCACACCCTACCCCTATGAGCACCTCCGATAGACTGAGCCGGCGAATCAGGTATTGAGATTGACGAAGTCACCACAGGCGCCTCGCTGTCGACGGGAACGTCGCCTCGCACTGAAGAATATTCCGACTAAATGAGAAACACCAGCGTCAAATCTGGGATTTGAACTCTGGTGGGCTGGGGGTACAACCACCCACCTAACCATCTTGTCACAATGTCTTTCTACTTTGCTATAGATGTAATCGTAAAACCACAATTCCTGTAAATATAATCAATCCGAACAAGAAAAATAAAAATAAATCAATCTTCTGTGTTCGAAAAAGAAGAAAGAAGAAGAAGAGGAGGAAGAAATGCAAAACAAAATGCCGGCTTAAGAATGGCCTCCACCGCTGCCGCTGGGCTGCCATCCGCCGGCGATCCAGAGTGGCGTCGTCCTCGCGGACGGCGGCCTCCTCTCCGAAAGAGACGGAGTGCCATTGCTTCGGAAGCTTCCTGACTGCGCTTCCACGTCCCGATGCTGCCCGTTTCCGCCGTCATTCCTGCTCACCTCGGCCATGGCCGGCCACCGGAACGACACTGAGCGCGTCCCGCCGGCCAATGTCCGGCCATCGTCTCCTTTGTCTGGTGGCACCATCCAGATCTTTGAAACGGAGAAACTGTCCTTGCTCAGTCTCGCCGACGCGGCAGCACCATCGCCGCGACGTGCTCCGGCGTCCGCCGGCACGGCGGCGTCTTTCACGGCCGTTTCCCACGCCGCTTTCTTCAAGTCGCAGTCCGACAAGGCGTGCCGACGCCTCGATCTCGGCCTCTGCTTCTTTGGCGTCCTGATGGCGACGCGGAGCGCGGCGTGCTCGTTCGTGACGTACTCGTAGGATCCCATGGAGAGGCACCTCCTACTGCGTCCAAGGTCGTTTCTGCCAGTGCTCTCGGCGTCGGCGGTGAGCTCACCAAGACCACCATTGCCGTCGACGCACCGGAGCTTGCCAAGCTTCACCTCGACTACCTCCTCCTCCTCCTCTGCCTTCGGCGACCCCTCGCTGTCCGACCTACCACCTGGCGCGTCGCGGTCCACGGCCGTGTCGGCGCGGCTGACATCGGTGTCGAGGACGAGCACGACCGGGCTGGACGCCGGCGAGAGGTCGGCGGCGAGGACGCTGCCGCGGCAGAGCGGGCATGTGGAGTGCGAGAGCAGCCAGGCGTCGATGCAGGGGACGTGGAAGGCGTGGCCGCAGGTGGGCAGCAGCCGGAGCGCGTCGTCCATGCCGAACTCGCACAGGCACACCGCGCAGTCGAACGGATCGACGTCCTTGCGCTTTCCGTCGCCCGCGCCCGCGCCGTGGATCGCGCGGTAGACGAAGACGGGGAGCGCGTCGATGAAGGCCTGGTCGACGCCGGCGTCGTGGAGGTGGAACAGCTGATGGAGCTGGCCCTGGAGCGCGGTGGGGCTGCTGCCGTCGACCTCGCCGTCGCCGACGCGCAGGCGCCGGCGGCGCGCCCTGCGCAGCCGGAGGATGTTCTGCATTAGAAGGTTGAGCAGGCCAAAGATGAAGAACACCATGGCGAGGATGGCCACGATGAGGAGCACGCCCGGGCTTAGCTTGGTCTGGATGGTGTCGAGCACGGAGTGCGTAGGCGGCGGCGCCGCGGGGGTTGACGACGACGAGGAGGCGTCCATGGTAGTATGGTGGGTACTGGGTAGGCAGGCGTAGCCTATGCCGCGATAATGTGCGTACTGCCTCAGATCAGATGATACGCATGAGCCGTGGTGGTTATGGGTGGGTATTCGGAGAAGATCCCGGGAGTCCGATCGAGACGAGATGGTGCAATGAAAGTCACCCACTGCAACGTTGCCAGGAAGATCAAAGGGGAAATTACTGTGGGCAACGGCGCCTTGTTATCCTAGTAAACTGAGGCAGGACAGTGTGCAACAGTGATACAGATCCCAACTGATTGTCTGCTTTTTTTTTTGGAGTGAAAACTGATTGTCTGCTGCCTATTTGCATCCGGATACTGAAATCATGGCACAACGAAAAGGCCCTAGCAAAAAAGGGCCCAAATATAAACAAAAAAGGCATAACAACCTATACACAAAACCCAGCATAAACCACTTGTAGTCTCAGAAAAAAAACATAAACCACTTCTAAAATGGGTCCACACAAAAACAACAAAACGATCTACCAAGAGACATCACGCAATTCATGAAATAAAAAAGTTCAATTTTCGTCCCTGAACTCTTGAAGAAGTTTAATTTTCATACTAAAATTTATGTTTGGTTCAAAACAAGCCTCCAACTTCTCAAAAGCTTCACACCATGTTTGACAAGAGAAAACTGAACCTGGACTACCCCATCCCGTCACCCTCACAAAACTGATCGGATGCTTACGCCTTCCAATATGAATATGAAGGTAAGAGCACGGTGGCATGCATGATTCACCCACAAGATTTCTCAACATACTGATGATGGAATACAGCCAACAAACATAATGGCAGCGCCGGTCCTGAGATTTTAGTGGCCCGGGGCGAAAGTAAGAAAAAGGACCCGTAAACATTAAAAGTTTTAGTAAAAACTTTAGGGCATACAAACAAATATTGATATCAAATAATGTATTCATTTTATCTTAAAATTCTTCCAGTGGTTTAAGATTCAGGTCACTAACGAACATGCGATATTAATCTTACTAATTATCAGTTTGGGTATGACTAGAAAGTACAACCACGTTGTCAAGGTCGTGGGCTCAGTGCGGTATTTTCTCAGACTCAGCTTCCCGCCTCTCTCAAGGATCTCGTTTAAATTTTTGTTTTTGTTTAGGTGTTGTGTATTGTCTGGTGTTTCTTTGAATATCAGGGTCCTTTTAAAAAAATATTACCACCTCTCGGCACTACTGTGTGAGGCGATGGGTCGCCTGTCGAGCAAGCCTATGCAGTCGTTTCTTCAGTTCTCGCTTCTCAAACTGTTAAGTGTGATGTGTGCGTCGTTGTCATTAGCCTACATCGGCATATAGGCCCAACCGCATTTTTTTGAGCCAATGGCCCTACCCAGATAATCCCGTATAGCTTGCTGAACGGGAAAAGAAGGCCAGGATATTGGACGGAAGCAAGCCCTGCCTAACAAAGGAATAATGCCCATAAGTGGACGAAAGAAACTCCTCTAAGTCTAATGGTGCCACCAGTTAAGAAAAAACGCTAATGGCACCACCACTGCCGGCCCCGTCGCTTCGGGGACCAGGGCAGCCGCTCATCTTCCCCGCCCTTTGGACCGAGCCTGCATAATGGCATCAGTTTGCATAAATAGGGGGGATGCAAACGAGGTGGTGGTACATGCAACCAGCGTTCTGGGCGTGTCAAATGAGGTCTAGGAGAGATGAGCAATCGCACGTCAACATATCTATACCTCTTATAGAAGAACACCCCACTATCACAAACTTTATCTATGATTTTCTTTCTCAACATGCAAGCTATCCACATCATCCACTACCATAACCAACCAATTATCCATGTCATCTCACCATTGACAATATATTTTGCATGCAACCTATACATGTCATCTACTTTACATCCATACAATTATCCACATCATCTGTTTTTAATCTTCATATAAGAAAATATCACGTCAATTAAATTTAACCTTTCGACAATTGTGAAAACAAACTCATAGTCCATGGATTTTCTATCCTTTATTTTCAGAAAATATATATTGCCACTGCTACTTGCGGGGTATGTTTCTAGTTATCTAGACGATGGTTGTATGGGTATTTAACCTCCGGGTGAGGATTTTGACTTAGTGGAGTGGACAAATCTAGATTGCATTTTCATTCTGTCAAGTGTGCCTATTTTCGTGTGTCCCGTGTAGTCCACGTAAGTGTTTTCTCGAGATAGGTTGGTTATGTATTTTTTTCAAATGTTTAGGGCTCATTTAGACTAAACAGAAGTTTTAGGACCAATGATCAAGTTTCTCAAGAGTGTAAGGATGAAAAATAGACTTTCTTCTTCATAAAAAACATGACACACGTGCCAACGCCATTCTTGACAACAGTAAGAAAGTCCTAAGTTAGTTCACCTTCAAAAGCGTTTTTGTATTTCGTCTGGTGCGGTCCTCTGATCACTGCAAATAATCCGGGGTGTTGTGTTTTGTGGGTTTCTCTAACCGGGGGCTGACCTGCAGGAAGGTCGTCTATAAAAACAAGCTATTGAGATCAACATGATCCTGCCTATACACCTCCTTAGTATTCTTTAAAATTGTTAGCGCTCTTCGCAAATCAAGTTCTGTAATTATATAAACTAAAGATGAAACTTGGTTAGGTGAACGACCCAACAAAACCTCTAACCTGCTAGTAGATCCAGCAATAACCCTTTTGTTGTTTTATCTATAATTAGACATACCATCATGCCATCTAATAATATGAAGAGATATGTTTTAACCTCCATCATTAATGTAACTAGTTGAATGCCCGTGCGTTGCTACGGATGACGACACAAGTTAACGCGTATAATGATCATAACTTGAGAATCTTATTCAATCGCGTGCATATATCAATGATTCATACAACCATATGCAACTTCAAGGATGTTACTAACTGTAACGCTGATTCAAGTGCTAAGGACTTCCTTGAATTTTTGCTCTGATCCTTGTCATTGACATCGTCCTTTTCTTTTTCCTTGATAGCAAGTATCTTAATGTTAACCTTAGCAGTAGTTATGGACAAGGCGCATGCACATCCAGAGGTATGAGCTCCGCAAAGCAGCGTCGATTATCTGCCCCGTGACCCCTTTCTGACAACGGGAAGCACTCGTCTAAAATCACCACAAAAAATGATAGCCTTTCCGCCGAACGGTCGTTCCTGTCGACCCATGATGTCACGCATGCTGTTGTCCAGCGCCTCAACTGTCTGGCGCTTCGTCATCGTGGCCTCATCCCATAAGATGATCGAAGCCTTTCTCAGGAGCTTGGCTGTCCCACTCTGCTTCATGAAGTTACATGATGCTCCATCTTCAATATTTAGTGGGATCTTAAACCTTGAGTGGGCAGTCCGACCTCCAAGCATGATGGAAGCAGCGACACCTAACGTCGTCGTTGCCACAACGATCTTGCCATTGCCTCGAACCGTAGCAAGGAGCGCTATACAAAAAGGATTTCCTTGTGCCTCCAGGGCCATCGACAAAGAAGATACCTCCATCAGTGTTGTCAACCGAGCAATATTTCATCGTAAGCACGCCTCTGATGCTAGCTGAATGCCCGTGCGTTGCTATGGCCTAGAGGCTATTAAATTTTTTCCTTAAGGTAAATGTAATAGGCATGAAATTTTATGTACGAGATAAACACTTCGTAATTCGGAACAATAAAAATATATTTTGCTTAAAATAATTTGATTAAAATACTGTAATTTCGTTGGAAGCAACAACCAAATAATTATCGCGTCCAGACTAAGATTACAATTTTCTTGTATCGTGTCGATGGATCTGTGAAATACTGAAATTAGTCAATTGTACCAAAAACACCACCAATGTGATTATCTACACAACCTACTCAAATTATCACTTGGAGCAAAAAACATTGGGCACGATTAATGTTCAAAAACAAACATCAATGGGTAAATTAATGTAAATATGTGAGCATTTCGAAACAACCACACCACTTTAAATTTAAAATATGAAGTCTTAGATTTATGTCTTGAGTTTGATTATACAACCAAATGAACTTGCTCCTGGAGTCAGGCAAATCGTTTAATATGAAACGTAGGAGATAATGAGACATGATTAGTAGTTACACATAAGTGAGATTTGTAGCCATTTGACAGGACCAATACCGGGGGTATAAGCGCACCCAGATTCAACTACAATAAGCAGAAAACCACGATCTATACGCACGGAGGAAGATATTAATTTCTCTACCCTTATTCCTCAAAATGTGCTTCGACCAAAAACATATTTGTATAATCTTAGAGATATGCACCGGCTACATTGTCCTCCCATTTTTCTGCACAGCAGCAATAGCACAGATGAGTACCTCAAGAAGCTAAGATACTCTGAAAGTGGTACATATAAATTGTGCCGTGGACAAAATTAAAAAACTCACGGTTATGTTGGATCCAACAAAGGTGACGTCAAACACATGCGTCTGTTTAGGAAGCAGGCATGCGGTGGCATGTATTTCATCACACCTAAACTTATGACCTTCATACCAAAACAACTGAATAGTTTATACGTTTGAACTAACACTGAGTTATGATTCAGTTAGGCATTATCCAGGAGCTATACCGTGAGATTGGATCTCGTAATCCTCAACTCCATTAATTTGGCCGTCGGGCGATCCGGCATGGTGTGCCTACATTCAGAGTTGTAGAGGCCCTGATCGATCTTGCCGCTCAAACATCCTCGCCAGCTTGGAACGGCTAGAGTACCTACAGGAACTTAGAGAAAAGAAGACATCTGGGAGGATTTTGAGACCGTCGTTAGATGAAATCTGACAGAACACCTTGTATTTCACATCTGATCATGTGAAATCATTTCTGATGCAACCAAGACGACTAGATAAATCACTAAGAATATAGCAGAAGCGGAATTATGAGGTCATTAAATCTAAATGGCACAATAAATTGAAATGCTAAATCTCCTACAGCTATGACGCTAAGCATGTCTTCATTTCAGTTGTAAAATCCATCTATGAATGATCTTTGGAATGTTTAATGTGCACATAAAAGAGGTAAGAACTTAGCTACTCATGACACTACCACACAACAATTATATGCAAAACATAATGACTCCCCAATGTGTTGCCAAAACATAAATTTGAGAGATGTTTAGTTCTAGCATATATTGACGTCAGATGGTGATTACAATATCTAGTTAGCGTACAGGTTGCACAAAGCAACCTCAATTTAACCAACTTAGCTCCATAAGTTTCAGGAAGAAAAATTTAATATCATCTGACATGGATCTTCACAAATCAATGGCCCTCGTATAAGAGTTTGCTTACCGTGCAAAATAAATACATAAATAAATAGAGGATGACAGTAACTCTGCAATTAAGAAGGCAAAACATTAGTACAACAAAACAAAGGTTGGAGAGTTCTAAGTAGAAGTAACAATTGCTGAAGGTAGGCCCGCCTTAGGATTGATTCCATTCCTCTATCTACTATGTTTATCGTGCTCTCTACCTTTAGCCAATGAGAAAGGCCGATATCTTTCTCACACTTTCTTTCTCTCCGACAACCATCATGTACCCATCTAGTTATCTTCACATCATCTATTTCTCCACCCCACTCAATTATATAAATATTCCATTGACATTCCTCGTTCACTTTTCCAATGTTCATAATTTAACTGTACAACTTGATTTATACTGTATAAACGAAATTGTTTAGGATGTTGAAAGCCAAACAATGAAGATAACTGAAATATTAAACAAGCAAACTCCCAGCTTATATACATTATCCAAACTGGTCAAGATGTTTCTTTATCATTTGTAACAATTTGACATTATGCATCGGTGCTCACAGTTAAACATGAATTCTGGAAACTGAACCAATTAAATAAATGCACATTGAAAAAGAAAATATACAACTATCTATATCTCAAAAGTTATCCATTATGGTGACACTGCCTGGTCATTAATAACTATCAACGATAGCTAGTGCAGAACTTGACACCATACGATAGGTGCTCGGTTTGAGTAGATTGCTATCCTCGAACTGGTAACAGGGTAAATGCATAAGAAGTATGAACATTGTCTAAACTGGTAACAGGGAAAAGACATTTGTCCTGCCTATCATGAACTTTGAAATTGACGGCACCTCCCAAGTATGAACATCGTCTAGCTCATAACAGCCTGCCGCTGCGGATTAATTCAGAGAAGGCATATAATGTGATATGTTGTGTCCGATGTGCCAACATCAAATGAAGACTGAGTCACATCCATTATGAAATGCAAGAAAGTAAAAAATATGTGGAGAACTACGAATATTGAGAAAGACATGGCCCTCAAACTTTGTAACACTTGATGCAAAATTAAGTTTTCAGTCATGCGTGGCACTGGAAGACCACGACATTGATAGCAAGCTGAAAACAATCCAAATAACTCTTACCTGAGTTTTCACAACCCAAATTAGGACAAAATCAGATGTGCTTCTTTCAAGGATAAGACCATTAGGGCAGAATGCTATTGTTGTGTGTCCAACTTCTCCAGAAGCCCCATCACCTGAGAAACAACACATCTCAAAATTCAAAATATTTACATGTGCATGCTTGTGGAAATTCATGCAAAGTACAGACATGTGTGACATGGTCCTTGTCTCCCTTATTGAAATATCATAAAACTACCCCATGTTAATCTGGATTCAGTTACGAAGTACTTTGAGTCGCATGGTCCCTGTCCTCCCGACAACTTCAACATGGTGTACTCTCTACAAGAAAAATCAGAGCTTAAGATAACTCAATATCAGTTTCACATCCTGTTTTTTTATTATCGGTAGATTGATATGACATAGAATGCCCATCTTTGATAGCATCTCTTGATAAGCGAATAATACTGTAACCACACTACCTATATGGTGAACTTGTTTTTATATGTATCTTCTCATATGGACGTATTACTTCAGAAAAAGCAACAACTGGAGAGGCTCTCTTAATGCTCCGGAAATCAAAGATAGTCATTCACCAGAAGCAAATGTCATGCAAACTTACCTCCTACAACATTTACTCTTCATAATTTCCAACATCGTGGAATACATGGGCCCTGAATCACCCATATCTATCTGTGGGCGCATGCAGGCATTGCCGGGAGGAGGTCATCAAAGCCAAATCTGGTGCATGAAGAACCACAGTCCACAAACATATGGACAGGTCGCACTTAGCTCAACCCTGTCAGGTTCTAGGAAATAAAGGATTCCACACATCTTGGCGGCGAAGATGAGGGCGTCATCGGAAGTGCTGGACCCCCGCCTCAAGGAGTGGATCGTCCATGGAAGGGGCGCCTGCACCACGGCGTCGGCGCCGATGGACTTGAAGGCCTGCTCGAGGTCGAGGTAAAGGCTGCGAAGATCGAGGTCGAGCCGAAAGAATCACTCCACCATGGACACCGGCGTTAGAACTTAGAACCGAGCTGCCCCTCTCCTTCGAGGCCGGTTGGTATCCTTGCCACTGGTCGCGCTAGAGAGAGGTGCGCCGCCAGAATCGCGAGAGGGAAACGCGGCCAGATTGGATCGGTAGAGAGGAGGACACGATCGCTGTGGGAGATGATGTCCCACTTGTCGGCGACTGTTTTTTTGCGAGGCGAAGGGTCGTGGGAATCGCGAGAGAGATAGCCCTGGCGGACCGCGGTTCGCTCGCGGCGGGACGCGTCCCGGAGTAAGGGGTACGAAGTACCAACTCCCATTTAATAGTAAAGATTAGGGGGTGTACCGAAGCATGCCTCTCAGAACGAACACCGAAATAAAATAAGCAATGCATCCAGCTTACAATACCACTTGGCAGATTAAAATAGGAAGTTTTGACTTTGATAATTCTCATTAGAAATAGGATAAAAATATGCAATGAATATGCAACTAATTTTATAAAGAAATCTAAATTTATCGGGGCACATAATTATCTTTAAACAACTCCATAGACGGCAACGATCACACAACATAAACTAGAATAATTGGCATATGACATGGGGATCAGGGACCTTCACATCCTCGAAAGGGTAGGAAAGTGGACTCCATTTACAATATTTGTGCCTTTACTATTGACTCGTATCTTTCCACCTCACATTTATTCTTCCCATAGCAGGGAATATCATGGAACAAATCATTGGACACGATGGTAGGACCGCTGCACCTAGAGGAGGACGTGGGCTGGCTTGAACGGGATTTTAATCTGATTCTGGTGTCGTGGTCCATCTCGACGTCCTTCCCGTTGATCTAAAACTTGTCACAGTTTCTTGTTGCCGACTCGAGAAGAATCTTTATGGAGTAGGAGAGCCAATTTGACCAAATAAGTGAGATTCCCATCGTTTGTACGTACATAATTTAGAACTGCTGGATGTGGATGTGGAGATTAGCAACTAAGCATTGTCTCACTTCTTATTGTCCCTTCTGGATATTCCGTGTATGTACTTCAGATAAAATTCAGAGCAGAAATCTATTCATGAAATAAACTCAACCATTTTACTTTGTTTCTTTACCACAAGATAATGATGAGGTGTCAACTACAGGGGTCAATTTTTTGCATTATGCTATCATGGTATCTACATGAATCTTCACACTAAAATGACAAGTATTACTATGCAGGATGGTTGAGGAAGAAAGTTTTAGTACACTTACTCGTGTACCATTAAAATGAAGCAGAACTGATGGTGGAGATGGACTGTCAAAATGCAGTGTTGAAGCTGAAGGCAATGGCTGTGGATCGATCGTGTAATGGCCCAATGGTAGAAGAGATCAAACAACTTCTAAGTGAGTTCGATGATCATGAGGTTGTGCATGTGCGTCGTCAAGGTAATGGGGCGGCACATCTAGATGCTAAATATGGCTGCAATAATAATTTCTGTAAGACTTGGTTTGCGGTCCCTCCAGGATTTCTTGTAAGCTCTCTGGAGCATGACTTGGATGTTTAAATAAATCGCAGCGTTAAATCTCAAAAAAAAAATGAAGCAGAACACAACATCCCTAATAAACATTCCATGTCAAAATATAAAAACTTACTAATAAACATCCCTAACATTCTAAGGAAATATCTAAAGGACGTCCTGGAGTATATATTAGTTAAGAAAAGATAATTAATTTGTTGGTCTCGATTCATTTCAAATGACATTTTCACCTTTGATCTCACTTCACTGCAAGCAAGGTGGAATCTTAATGCTGTGTTTGGATGTATCCACCGAGAGGTGATATTGGAGCTTGGCATTGGATGAGTCCTGAATATCACGGTTCTGAGTGTTTGTCTTGTCGCAATATTCGTGCGAGGTATTCGAACACAATATTGCGCTCGGGGTCCAGTAGGAAAAAATCGTGAGGCCCAGTTCGGAGGTTTAGTTTTTTTTTTTGAGAAACACTGTACAGACGCAGACGCTCACACACGCACATACAGACACCTCTATGACCGCACACACGCAAACCCTACCCCTATGAGCACCTCCGAAAGACATCGTGAGATATTTGGGTCGAATGTACCGATTTGGCTCAGTAGATCTCGGTTGACATTAATTTTGTGTGGCTATCTTTTTGATATAGGTGAATGTTTGCATGTATATAGGCAATGCTGCGAGGAAAAAAGTAGGGGTTGTGGCCACCCACAGGAATTCAAGTGGGGTATTAAGTAGGAGTCTCCTTGGGTCACATTTTTATTTCAAAATTCAGAACTGGCTCCGTAAGCGGTAATCAAACACACCAACCGCAACTTGATGAAGGAAATAGAAGAGCTTATACACTTGTAGTATACAACATTAAAAACGAAACATCCCACCCCATATTCAGAATTAACAAGTGTTCTCTGAATGAGGGGAGTTTACAACTGGGGCAGAGCCAACTCAATAACCTAATGGAGGAACCGACTCTATGATCTTGAAAGCTTGCTACATATGCCAGAACTCTGGTTTTCTCTTTACAGTCGTACATTGTACCTTTTGAGTCTTACGGTTCTTGATCTTGAATACCGACGAAGAGTAGAGATCCCATGGCTGGTACCAGTACTGCCAGGCCAGACAGGAGAGACATTGATCCAGTCCAAATGGTAGGCCATATTGTCGACGTTGAGGAGCTTGGGGTGGAGGCAGTGCGGTGGCGAGATCACTCCATCTATCGGGTGCCGGCGTACGTCAAGAATGAGAGGTACGTGTCGCCCTACGAGCCGCAGTTGGTCTCCTTGGGCCCCTTCTACAATGGCAGGTCCGACCTCGTGCCAATGGAGGAGCACAAGCACAGAGCGCTCCTTCGCCTCGTCGAGCGAGCCGGGAGAGCGGTAGAGGACCTGGTGGCGGCGCTGGAAGGGGTGGTGGAGCAGTTGAAGGCTGCTTACATGGACCTAGACGAAAAGTGGTGCGACGACACCGTCGGGTTCCTGCGAGTCATGCTGATGGACGGCTGCTTCCTGCTGGAGGTTATGAGGACGGCGGTCGAGGATGAGCAGACGAGCAACTACGGGTACGACACCAACGATCCCGTCTTCAGCGGGCATGGCGAGCTGTACATGTTCCCGCACGTCATGCTTATGATGGAGAACCAGCTGCCCCTGCTCGTGCTCCAGAGGCTCGTTGCCGTCGTCTACGGCCCCCATGCAGCGGTAGATCTCGATGACTCGATCACCAACCTGACCTGCTGCAGGATTGATTCGGTTCCATTTCCATCTGACGTGATCTTCTTAATTTGATGCCGTCCATTAACTGAATTAGACTGACGACGCAATCAACAACAAGGTGCTCAAGTTCCTGTCGTTGATGCCTGACCCCCCAGAGCTGCGTGTCGGCGGCCTGGCGCTCCACCCCATCGACGTCTGCCACCGGAGCCTGCTCCACCTCCACAGCCAGCCACGCAAGATCTGGAAAGGTCGGAGAGAAGACGAGTTCGGCCCCTCGGCGACGGAGCTTGACCAGGCGGGCGTCAGCTTGATGAAGAGCCCCACGCGCAGCCTTCGTGACATCAGCTTCCTCCGTGGCGTGCTCTACATCCCGGCGCTCACCGTGGACGACTACACCGAGCACAAGCTCTTCAACCTGATGGCCTTCGAGCGGCTGCACGCCGGGGCGGGCGCCACCGCCAACGAGGTTACCGCGTACGTCTTCTTCATGGACACCATCATCAAATCCACCGCCGACGCTCAGCTGGTCTGCTCCAAGGGGATCATCTCGAACGTACTGGGCAGCGACAAGGAGGTGGCCAAGATGTTCAACCGGCTGGCCAACAAGGCCGTGCTGGGCAAGCGCAGCCCGCTCCGCGCCGTGCACGGGCAGGTCAACGCTTACTGCGACAAGAGCTGGAACCAGTGGCGGGCCAGCCTCATCCGGAAACACGCCGACAACCCCTGGGCCGTCGTCTCCCTCGTCGCCGCTGTCTTCCTCCTTGCCTTGACCGTCCTGCAGACCGTGTACACCCTGCTGCCCTACTACCAGCAACAGACAAACACGGGATAGCTAGCTAGCTGCTCTAATACATTTTGTAGCATTATCACTCCACGAATTAAGAGAATTTTCTTTAACCATTTATTTTGTTTTCCATATATCATCCAAAATACGACAAACTATAAATCTTGTAGGCAAAGTATATGTTTGGACTTTGGTAGAGAACTCCTGGCTTCCTCCTGTTAGATCCTATTTTAACTGTTAGGATTAGATCCTATGCTGTAGAGACACTATTGCATCGAGTCCAACTCGGATAAATGAGAGAAAACAGAGAGATCGGAGAGGGGAATCGAAGAGATACCTTGGCTCTGTCCAGAGGAGCTCGAGGAGTCGGCCATGGTGGTCGACAGTGGCGGCTGCGGGGCAGTGGTGCTTCCCGTGAGCACTGCGCTAAGCCTAGATCGGATGGGTGTGTCGGTGGGGTGACTGGCGGCACGGTGAACCTCGTACCGTGTGCCCCAGCCCCCACCTCTTTATATAGCGCAGGTCACAGGGGCCCACCGTCCATTAAGTGAAACGGGCGCCCCCGATCAGGGCGCAGTCAAGGGGATCGAGGATCCGTTGGGATCGCTCGATCTGGGATCAACCTAACATTCTCCCCCTTGATCTCAACTTTTACTTTTACCTTATTTTACTCGTTTCATCACGGATTAGTGCACAGAGCATGTTTCATCGTCACAGCTCAATTGCCGATAGAATCAGACAGCCACTATACACTTTTCTGTTTTGAAACAAATTGTTTTACCTTTGGGCCTCTGTAATCCAGAAATCATAGGCTTTCCATTAAACCCATGCCGGTTGTGTGTTCCTTGAACACACTGGGTGGTAAGCCTTTCGTTAGCGGATCCGCAAGCATATCCTTTGTCTTTATATGCTCGAGACTTATAGTTTGATCCTGGATTTTATCTTTCACAACATAATACTTTATATCTATTGCCTTTGTAGCATTACTCGACTTGTTGTTGTGAGCATAGAATACTGCGGGCTGGTTGTCACAGTACATCTTTAGTGGTTTGTCAATGCAATCTACCACTTTCAAGTCGGGTATAAATTTCTTTAACCATACCGCCTGCCCCGTGGCCTCATAACATGCTATAAACTCTGCATACATCGTGGACGATGCAACTAATGACTGTTCGGAGCTTTTCCACGAAATAGCCCCTCCTGCGAGAGTGAACACTTATCCTGACGTGGACTTTCTATCATCTTTGTCTCCCGCAAAATATGCGTCTGAATACCCTCTTATCTTTAGGGAATCAGATCTTCTATATGTTAGCATGAGGTCTTTTGCGCCTTGCACATAACACAAAGCTTTCTTTACCATATTCCAATGTTCTTGGCCTGGATTCTCTTAATATCTACCGAGTACCCCGGTGATAAAAGCTAAGTCAGGGCGAGTGCACACTTGTGCATACTGTAAGCTTCCAACTGCCGAAACATATGGTACTGCTTTCATTCGATCGATCTCATATTGGTTCTTAGGACATTGAAATTTCCCAAAACTGTCGCCCTTGACTATAGGAGCAGGTGAAGTACTACTTTTATGCATATTATACTTCTTTAGAACCTTTTCTAAATATGCCTTTTGTGATAGTCCTAACACTCCATTCTTTCTATCCCGGTGAATTTCTATGCCCAAAACATATGAAGCTTCACCAAGATCTTTCATATCAAAATTTGAGGATAAAAACTTCTTTGTTTCTAGTAGTAGACTAATATCACTGCTAGCAAGCAGGATATCATCCACATACAGAATTAGGAAAATATATTTCCCACTTTTAAACTTTGCATAAATGCAGTTGTCCTCAACATTTTCTTTGAATCCAAACCTTTTAACTGTATCGTTGAACTTTAAATACCACTGTCTAAAGGATTGTTTTAACCCATAAATGGATTTCTTTAGGCGGCATCCCATATGTTCCTTCCCCTCCATGAATAAACCCTTGGGTTGTTTCATGTAAACATTCTCTTCTAAATCTCCATTTAGAAATGCCGTCTTTATATCCATTTGATGCAGCTCTAAATCAAAATGTGCAACTAGTGCCATGATGATTCTGAAAGAGTCCTTACATGAGACCGGAGAAAATGTGTCATTGTAGTCTACCCCTTCTCTTTGTGTAAAGCCTTTTGTCACAAGTCTTGCTTTATACTTTTCTACTTTCCCATTGGAGTCATACTTTATTTTATAGATCCATTTACAGCCTACTGTTTTGGCTCCTTTAGGAATTTCCTCTAAGTCCCAAACATTGTTAGAACTCATCGATTTCATCTCGTCTTCCATGGCCTCTAGCCATTTCGAAGAGTGAACGCTACTCATGGCTTCTTCATATGAAGTGGGATCTCCTTCCATATGAACTGTTTCTGTGTTATAAACTTTATAATCACTAGAAATAGCTGATTTCCTAGCTCTTGTAGACCTTCTAAGAGTCTCATTCTCTGGCACATCATGTGTTTCAACGTGTGACTCTTCTTCTAAATTTGGCTGTCGCTGCTCCCTTTCATGCTCAACAACGGGTTGAGTCAGCTCCTGACGGACATGTTCCGAATCTGGTCTCGTTGTGGTCACGGGTGTGAAAGGACAATGATGTCGCCTAGGGGGGGGGGGGGGTGAATAGGCGGTTTAAAACTTTTCCGGTTTAGGCTTGATAATTGCGGAATAAAACTAGGTGTTTAAATTAACAAGCCGACAACCTAAATAAACTAGGCTCACCTATGTGCACCAACAACTTATGCTAAGCAAGACAAACAACAAGGTGATAGCAATATAGAATACTTCAAGCACGAAGGCTATCACAATGTAAAGTGCATAAGTAAAAGCTCGGGTATAGAAATAACCGAGGCACGCGGAGACGAGGATGTATTCCCGAGTTCCTCCTTGTTAAGGGAGTACGTCTCGTTGGAGAGGTGTGAACCGACACAACGGTTCAACAACCACAAAGGTTTCACCTTCTTCTCCGATGAACCGCACCACAAAGGCTTGGTTCACCTTCCACTATCGGAATCCTTCGAGGCGGAATCCGGAGCCTTTCAACAACAATCCGAGGCACAACCCACAATGGGATTGGGGGCTCCCGAACGGCTTTCAACAACAATCCGGGGCACAACGCACAACGGAATTGGGGGCTCCCGAACGGCTTCGCAAGTGACCACAAAGGTCCAACCACCACACGGGCATCTAGGGTCCAAGGACCCAAGAGTAACAAGCTCACAAACTTTCAACTTCCACGAATCCTCGTGGAGAGCACACCGATGCACCAAATGCAAAAGGCAAGAGCACAAGTGCTCAAATCCTTCACTCTCGAATTCCAACAAAGCAACAAATGCTTATGGGGGAATAAGAGAGGAAGAACAAAGAGGAGAAGCACCAAGAACTCCAAGATCAAGATCTACTAGGTTCCCCTCACTTAGAGGAGAGATGGATTGGTGGAAATGTAGATCTAGATCTCCTCTCTCAAATCCCTCAAAGATATGCAAGAATCATGGGAGGAAATGGGAGAGGGGCAAGCTTTCCAAGGTCAACAATGGAGGTGAGAGAGGGGGAAATTTCGTGCTTGGAAGAGCTTGTCTCTTTGGGGAAGAAGGGGGCCTTTTATAGGTCCCACGAAAAAAGAGCCGTTGCAGGAAAAATAACACCGGAGACTCCGGTCTGCAGAGACCGGAGACTCCGGCCCCCCCAGAGACTCCGGGGTCACTCCGGACCTACTCCGGACCCCTAAACCGCAAGCGCCGTCCGCTGGAACAAAAATCGATTCGCGAGGACCGGAGACTCCGGTCTAGGACCGGAGACTCCGGCCTAGATAAAAACTGCAGCAAAACCGAACACGAAAACGTCAATATCTTTTCCATCCGGACTCCGTTTTCGATGATTTTTGGCTCGTTGGAATCGTTACAACGAGCTCTACTTGAATGTGCATAGAAACATCACAGTCCATCATGTGAGGATAGAACCAAATGGGGAAAGGTTGAACTTTCCTAAACAATGCAAACCGGTAAAACCTCCTTCATCAAAAACGCAACAAGATATTCATACGAAATCTGTTTTTGATGAACTAGAGCTTAGTATGGAGATAAACCAAGCTCTAAATCCTCACATGGATAAAAGGCAACAAGTTTTCCAAAGTAAAACCATTTTCGAAGGACTTGGTCTTGTCATGAAGATCACGACAAGGACCGAAACCCAACACGGAGAAAAACCAAATAAGAACCAAGAAAGATGATATGCCAAGCATGCAAAGGTTTGAGCTCTCCACAAAGATGCGATCAAGTTACTCACTCGAGAGCCCCTCTTGATAGTACGCCTATCTATCCTATAGCCCTATCAAGATCATACCTTTGTCTTGAGCATTCCACTTGAGCTAGATGATGACGATCTTGGTCTCTCAAAGTGGACCACCTTTCTTGATTGCGCTAGCTAGCACATGCTTGATGAAGACTTCTCCAAATACTCCCCCATACGCCATCATGGGAGAGCCTCGCTTAGCTTCGCCTTCATGTCAATCTCCAAGCTCCATTAGCTTCGTCTTCATTCCGACCTCCAAGCTTCGAGCATAAGATATCTCCGAAATGCTTCTCTGGGTCTTGCACGTCTTAACCATCCCAAGAGATACATGATCCACTTGGTATATCTTGTAGCTTTGTGTGTTGATCAACATCTTGATCATTCTCGTATCATCCCATCTATCTTCATATAAACCCTTGAATAGAGCATTGGTCATTATGTCATCTTGAAGAGTCCAACACATGAACTCCTATAATTTCCCATGGACAAGATCTATAAGAATATCTCAATGTAAACATTAGTCCATAAGGATTGTCATTAATTACCAAAACCACGCATGGGGGCAACCATGCACTTTCAATCTCCCCCATTTTGGTAATTGATGACAATCCCTTTTACGAGGGTTTATATAATGAATTTAAGCAACCATGCAACACAAAGAGCAAGGATGCAAGAGAACAAACCCATATTCCCTTAAACCCTCTAAATTTCTCCCCCATTGGCATTGATTGCCGAAATGGGAAGAAAAACTTAGAAGGCCAATATAGTGTGAGCTCCCCCATAAAGTGTGCATTTCTCATAATATGAGTGAAATCAAATGCACATATCCAATGACGAATAGATGGAGGGAGATCAAACTATATTGAGGATCCAAAGATTGCAAGAGAATATCAAATAGAAAGATACTTCAACAAAAGAATCAAGCAATCAAAAGGATCCGAAGAGTGTTCTAAATATCATGAGGGAACTCCCCAAGGTACGTGCACAAATAGGATTTTTATTTCAATATAGTGTGCACAACATGGAATCCTCACTCCCTCCTAGATAAATTCGAACACAAGCTCATGCAAGAGAATGTAAATGAAAAAGGAGGCAAAACAACTTTCACCTAATAAAATGTTTTGCAACAAGAGCAAGGAGCGGTAAATCAAGTAATGGGTGTGAGATAACAAGACATTATAGGAGACTAATACAAGGATGATAGCATCAACATAGTCTTTCAAGAAGAGTTGCACATAGTGCATATCATGTCTTTCCCATACCCACACAACAAAAGAGGTATAGCAAATAGCTCCACAAGCTTAGTAAAATGCACCAACCATAACACATGGAAAATAAAGCTTGAGCCTTTTAGAAACCACCAAGGAGTCAAAAGCAATAAGAGGTGGTAACTAAAGATTTGGAATATCAATTAAAGATGTACTATTCTCACGTGTATAAGTTTCTAAGTAGACACTAATCACTAAGATATGGGTCTACAAATAAACATGTACACACAAGATAGATACACGGGTAAAGATTATGATATCCAGGAGGAAGTCATAAATACACCAATAAGATCTTTGCTTAAAAGCATAGCACAAAGCCCAATTATATCTTAACGGAATATAAGTGAACTTCCAACACATACTCATCATAGCATCAAAAATTATCCGTAAGGGATAAAGGTTAACAAACGGATGCTCCGAGTAAGATAACACGTATCCCAAAAGGCAAATGATTTGAAAATTCATCAATGTTGCACATGAGAGACTTTAAGTAGAAAGTGCTAGATTGACATAATTGGGATTGATGAATCATAAAAATGAATATATAGTCCCCTTATATGTAATCATCCCGGCTTACTCACATTTGCAATAAAGACGTTTTGCAAGACTCAAATTAATTGTAACAAAAAGATTGATGCCAAGATACAACCTACACAAGGTTGAAAGCTAGAAATGTATTCATGAGGTAGATACTTGTTACCGAGATAGCATTGGTGATGTAGAAGATAAGAGTTAACGATCATCCAAACTTGGCTCCAATGAACACATGGTGACACCACTTTCCTTGTAAATGAGACAAGCTTCCAATGCATCTCCACATGTACCTAAAAATAATTCAAGTACAAAATGGTACCCAAACTCATTGGGTCCAAAGTAGTTAGAGCAACTACAATACATATGACAAACTCCACATAAATATGTGCATATTGATATGAAATTGAATTTCATGCACATCTTAACCATTTAGGATTTGATGGAGTTTATCCTATATATTGGATCAACGAAAGTACGCATGCCATAAGATATACATATAGTAAGTATGCATGCACAAGACTTTCAAGAACCAAATGAGATACAATTTGGAAAAAACACCAATTAAACCAAGAAATCACACACAAGTGTGACAAGAAAAGGAATTGTCCAAATTATATCAAAGACCCAAATCAACACATGATTGAAGAAACCACTTCGAAAAGATACCAAATGAAGGAAAGATACCAAATGATGAAAATATCATCAAGAAATAAACCAAACCCTCTACACTTTTCATGATGGCACAAAGTGCCAAGACGAAAAATGTTTGTCTTCCAAAGAGACACGTCATCGGGATCAAATACCAAATGAAGACAACTAATGTTCGAAAGCATATAGGATTGCTCCCCCAAGATGTGTGCATTATTTATGATATTGCATTTGAATACAAAATGCACACAAATGAGATCATCACTCTCCATATATATATATATATTCAAACACTAGTCATATTAAAGAAAGGCAAGAAATTGCAATACCAATTTAAAGAACGATGTTCCACTCAAAGTAGGATAGCTTCCCAAAGAATAGTGCATTATCAAAAAGTATGACTTTTGAATGTCAATGCACAAGAATTGGATCATTGCTTTTCCCAACTCAAGAAAGCACAAAACAAATTTCAAGTAGAGCAATAAAGGATCCAAAAGATACAAGAAAGACAAATAAGAGTTTGGTCAAAAACAAATCCTTGGCAATCAAATAAGGCAATACAAAGCAAGAGCCAAAGTGAATATGATCAATATATTTACCCCAAATATGATTATCACTTGTCAAGACAAGTAATGTATGGAGATATTTCTCGGTGGTGGATTGCAAGGATATATTCAAGATCATATTCACAAAACATAAGCATGAGGCAAAGGATAGCAATTAAAAGCCATGCTTAGATAGATAGATATTCTTGATAGCTTCACAAATCATGTGATAAAGCAAAGCAACTCCAAGGAGTAGCTTGAATCAATTGGCTTCCCCAAAAGATATATGAGAACATATTTAGGGAAAGCCATAGCAAGAACATCCTCCACAAACAAGATCCAAAAGAGTGAGAGACAAAGAGCATTTAAGTAAATGGCAACTTGTTTGAGCAACATGCCACATAGGAACAAGATAAATAGCAATATCAATTCTAGGTGGCAAAACCTCACATGTTCACATTTTCTAGGCTTGTAATATGCACATAGCTTATTACTCCCCCATAATGTGATAATCCATTTATTTTAAAACAAGAGGCAAACAAAACCAACTAGAGAAATTAATGGACATTATAGAATTTGAATTTCTCATGAGCAAGACATACCACATAGAGAATGGATAATATTGATATATCGACACTAAGTGGTATTTCCCATGTACACACATTTTTAGAATTGTGAAGTGCACGAAGCATATCACTCTCCCAAAATGGAATAGTCCATTAATCTCTCAAAGAGAGAGTCAACAAGATAAGATAGCAAATAAAAGCAATAGGGCTCAAAACAAGTAGATGGTGTGCAAACCAAAATACACATACTTGATTTCTCAAGATAAGTAAGTAGAGAGCACAACACATACAAACACTAGCAAGGTACAAAACCTAACACATGCAAGGGTGCAAGCAACTTTCAATGTATATATGATTTAAATAAAAGTTACCGCAAGGAGGAACATTGGATATGAGATAGAACAATATAATCCATATGACTTGACTTGAGAGAATATAATTGATGAAGATCCCTTAATTCTTCATAGTGTAGCCAAGTCTCCAATGCCCTCCAACAACACCTATTGATCAAGTTTTAGCTTGTTGGTCCCCAACCAAGTTGGGTCCTAGGAGGTTAGTCACAATAGGTATGGTAACCCAAATGGTTCTTTTCTTGACACCACTTTGAGTACCAACAAATTTGGCAAACACATTGCCAACCTTATCCTTCCGAAGAGAATAAACATCATCAACTATAATGGGGTTGGATAAGGTACCATTTGTGCATGAAGAAGCAAGGTGACCCTTCTCACGACATAGGTAGCAACATCTACTTCCTCCTCTCTTCTTAGTTGGAGTCTTGACTTGAGGAGGGGTAGCTTGATTCTTCTTGGGAAGAGACCGTTCTTCAAGTTGAGGAGCTTGAGTTTGAACTTGAGGCTTCTTCCCTTGTTGCTTCTCACTAAGAGCCTTCTTCTTCAAAGGGCAAGATCTAACATGGTGCCCTTCAACTTTGCACTTGAAGCAAACAATCTTGGCCGAATCCTTGACTTGTTCTTGGCCCTTGTTCTTCTTGTTAAACTTGGACTTGTTCTTGATATTGGAGTTGAATCCAAGTCCACTCTTGTCATTGGGGCGTCTTTGAACACTCAACATATTGTCAAGTGTAGAATCTCCAACATGACGCTTTTCCAAGTCTTTCTTCAAAGAAGTGACTTGGGCCTTGAGCTCATTTAATTCCTCTACATGGTTAGTATCAACACAAACACTAGAGGAAGTAGAGGCTTCATTGTTAGAGCAACAAGGCATGAAAAGTAATTCATCACAGGATGTAGCAACATTATGAGTGGATGAATCACTAGGACTAGCACATGGCAATATAGTATTAAGAGTAGAAATTGTGCCATGGTCCACATGAGGCTCACAAGATGTTACCTTTGACATAATAGCCTCATGAGCTAACTTTAGCCTAGCATGGGATGCTAGAAGATCCTCATTAGAGCTAGAGAGCCTTTCATGACTTTCTTCCAATTTCTCATACTTGCTAGTTAGCAACTCAAGTTGAGCCCTTAGCTCAACATTCTCCTTCAAAATAGATGCTTCACAAGAAGTGGAGTTAGTAGCACAAGCATCATTAATATTAGAGATGGAAGAAGACAATTTGACAAGCTTGTCATTCTTAGATAGTTGAGTTTGGAGTTGATCATGAGACTTGATAAGGAGAGAGTGTTCACTTTCTAAAGCCTTGTGAGCTTTGTCAAGTCTCTCTATGTCCTCATTTAGTCTAGCATTGCCAACACCAAATTCAACTTTTTCCATTTTAAGCACTTTATACTTAGCAAGGGCATGATCTCTTTCCTTAATGATTTTAGCAATAATAAGATCATTAGACTCATCAAGGGATTCAAGTTTCTCTTCAAGAGAAGACCTAAGCTCTTCTTCTTCTTCAAGAGAAGCGTTCAAGTAAGCTATGGTGATAGAGTCATCTCTCTCAATTTGACACTTCTCATCAAATTGACTTTCCAAATCCTCAATGAATTCCCTACTCTTAATAATATAAGCAATGATTTCACATAGAGGAGGGATAGCTTTACTACCTTTGGGGAGAGCACCAAGTACCATCTCACCCATCTTGGTTAAGGATTCAAAGTCAAAACCTTCTTCATGAGAATCCTCATCCACATCATCACAATTTGGATTCGAGGTGGGAGATACCTCGGAATCCTTAGCCATAAGGCAAACATGATTAATGGTCGAGGGAGATGAAGAAAAACTTGAAGCACCATTGAGGACCATGTCTTGTTCCAACAAATGTTGGGATTCCTCTACATTGTTAGTCATGCAAGAAATAGAGGATATGGATGTATTGTTTTCATGGCAACAAGACATATGAAGCATATCATCATGAGATTTAGTTAAACAACTATTACATGATATGCAAGGACTATCAACTCTAGCATGTATGACATTTGGAGTGCTAGAAGAGTTTAAGTCCAAAGATAGAACATTGCAATGTGATAGAGAATAAGTATAATCAATAGTAAGTTCACCATCACCAAGGCAATTTCTATCACCACTCACCATATCAATACCTTGTGACGAATCACATATTGGTGAAGTGGAAGAAGTTGTGAACTCATCACGACCGGAGGTGGAGGGAGAACAATCATCCTCAATAATTTTGGACACTTCTGTTTTTTCATTTCAGTTTTTACAAAAAAAGCATGATGATTTTTTTTGAATATAAACAAATTTCGAATGTGAACAATTTTTTTATGTGAATATTTTAAAATTTGAACAAATTTGATAGTGAACAAATTTTGAATATGAACATTTTCGAAAAGCTGAAACATTTTCAAATTTGAACAATTTTCAAAATTACGAACACAATTTTGAATGTGAACAAGTTTCTTGAATGTCAACACAAAAAATCCTATGAACAGAAAATATCTATGAACATAAAAAATAATAGAGAAAAAAAAATCATAAAATAATAATTGAAAATTTAAACAAAATAAGAAATATTTAAAAAATAAAAATCAGAAAAGAAAAACGAAAAAAGAAACATCCAAAAAAATAAAACGAAAAAAGAAATATAAACAGAAAAAAGAAAAAGAAACAGGAAAAAAAGGGAAAAAAAGCTAGGCCAGCGTTATTGGGCCCCGCCCACATCGTCCCGAAGAGGTGGGCGTGCGCTAATAGCGCACGATCTGGTCCTGAAATAGGATTTCCCATGGCCACGTGTCTCCCATGCAGAATTTTTCTAGCTGGCCCAAGAGCGATGGTGAAGGACAGGGATAATGGGCCTAAGGCCCAAACACCCAATAGGGCCAGTTCGGATGCTACATCACGTGAAATTCGAAATGACCCGCCCCAACCTCGAAGACTTGGAATTCATCAGGCAATCCTCCAAATCAGAAGTGCAGCAGCTTAGCCACAAAAGAAGTGGAAAGTGCAATGTCGGACGGATGCACCTCAGTTTGAAGCAGAACAGAGTGTTGTGCCAACGGATTCACCGCCATGGATGGTCCGCATCCATACATGAGCGGCCGCCGGTTTTCGAAGCGGGTGCCAGGGGACGAGGGTTGCACAATTGCTGAGTTCTGAGCCCTAGATGCAGAGAAGGTGGTTCCCAGGGCCCTAGCACTAGTGGTGGATGCAGATGCAAAACTGGCGGGGCGGGGAAACTTATCTCTGAGGGCCGGCACAGCAGTGCGCGTCGTCGGCGGCGTTCGTGCAGCAGGTGCACGTCGACCGAGCAGTCGAGCTTCAGTTCCGCTCCGTGTCCGTCTTCCGTGGCTTGGTGAATCAGCAGCTCGGTCGGGAGGCTCTCCAGCGTTGTCACGCTCCATGGACGAGAGCAGGGACATGCTAGCAGTAGATTGGTGACGCAGCATCACGGCTCTGGCTGGCGGCGGTGCTGCGCATACGGCGGCCTCAGTGCCAGTCGCAGCCAGGATGGCACGACGGCACGACGGAGTCGCAGGTTGGTAGGCTGGTTGGTTATGGTGGGAATGCGGCCGCCACTGCTGCAGTGCGTGATGCGGCACGGGGCATTGGACGGCGTGGAGAGGTGGTCGCCGCTGCCGGAGTGACAGACAGCGTAGGGCGGTGGCCGCCGTGGCCGGAGCGGCCAGCGGCGCAAGATGGTAGGGGTTGAGGCTCAAGACGCAGGAGGTTTGGACGATCCTCGTCAGGAGCAGACCGCGCCATGGTTGCAGCCGCACATGGCGGCAGGGCTCTAGGCTGTGGCTGCCAGGGTCAGGGTGACGCACGGCGGTGGGGTTGTGGCCGCCGCGGCCGGAGTGGCCAGCGGCGCGGGGGTCGCGGCGCGAGAGCTAGGCGAGAGCTCGGTCTTCCCGCACCCGCCACTATCGTAGTATATCACATGGATTCGATTTCAGTACATTAGATCAAACATTCATGGCGAATTTGGGATGTAATTAGCTACAGATATATTCAGAAGCAGGGTTCAAGTGATTAGTGAATTCACATCTACAACTAAAACGAATGATATTCTGCATAAAACGGAATGATATTTTTTTTCTCGATAAAGGGCGCTTTATTACTTAAAAGGTTTAAGTGTTTACACCCAGGCTCTGCATAATTAATATGCACACAACTGTCACACAGTACACAATCCGAAACTGAATAAAGACGTATTACAAATCATATAAAAAATGAGCAAATGCAACTATGCCTGAGGTGGTGGTGGTGGCTCTATCCGTAGATTATATTAGCACCCATGATGGGAAAAAGTATCCCTCGCCATGGACTCCAACCATGCACAGACCTCCGTAAATAGGTCTCGGTGCTCCACTCGCTGAAGAGACGACCATGAACGGAGTGTACCGGTACACCGGTAGATGACCTGCAAGGGAGAAGACAATTTATCGTTAAACACTTTATCATTTCTACATAGCCATAGCGACCAAATAATGGCAAGCGCTCCCACCCTAATAAGCTTCCTAAACCTATTATCGATACCGTGTAACCAATTTTCAAAAATATTGGTCACGCTGCGTGGGGGATATAGGTTAGATGCTATTTGGATGATTGACCATATAGAACTCGCGAATCGACATTGAAAAAAGAGATGTTTTTATTGTTTCATTCTGATGACAAAAAACACAACTCTTACTGCCCTGCCAGTTCCGTTTAGCAAGATTGTTTTTTGTTAGAATTACTCCACGACGAAGGTACCATCCGAACACATTGGTTTTAAGTGGTATCTTCATCTTACAAAGCAACTTGTTATTATCAACCGGTATATGAGAATGGGATAAATCATTATACATGGAGTCTACCGAGAATTTGACATTCTTGTGTAGGTTCCAACGAAATTCGTCTGGCCCAGCTGAAAGTTGTATATTGGCCAACCGATGTAAAAGGGCTTGCCAAGCAACCAACCGCTGGCCAATCAAATCTCTCCTGAACGTCACATCTGGAGGTGAGGTTGCCATTACCTTCTTAATGGTATCACTTTTGTAACGAACAATATTATATAATGCCGGATATTGTTCTCGGAGTGTGGTATTGCCTAGCCACGTGTCCTCCCAAAACCTTATCTGAGACCCATCTGTAATCGAAAAATGTCCCAATCTGAAGAACTGTGTTTTTGCAGCCATCAGACCAGCCCAAAAATGCGAATCACCCTGTTTCCAAGAAACTTGTGACAACGGTTTGGATCCAACATATTTCCGATTCAGAAGGGTTTGATTTCTTTTCCAAAGTGCCTATTTTCGTGGGAACGTTCCAGAGCACCGAAGAGGAGTCGAAGACGGAGCCCGAGGGGCCCACACCACCTCCCGGCGCGGGTCCCCCCTCTGCCGCGCGAGCACGTGGTGTGGGGCCCACGGAGCTCCACCGCCTTCGCCCTTTCGCCTACATATACCCCCCGAAACAAAAACCCTAACACGGTGTTCATATTTTTCCTCCACGGGTCCCAAGCCGCCGCCGTCGTCAACACCAATTCGGGAGAGATCAGAACTTCTCCCCGGCACCCTGCCGGGAGGGGAAATCGTCACCGGAGGCCTCTACGTCGTCATGACCGCCTCCGGACTGATGCGTGAGTAGTCTACACTTGGACTACGGGTCCATAGCAGTAGCTAGATGGTTGTCTTCTCCTCTTGTGCTACCATGTTTAGATCTTGTGAGCTGCCTATCATGATCAAGATCACCGTTATGTAATACTTCATGTTGTGTTTGCTGGGATCCGATAAATATTGAGTACTAAAGTTATTGCTTCATAATATATCATGTGTGTGCTATTTAATGATCTTGCATGCTCTCCGTTACTTGTGTATGCTCTGGCCAAGTAGATGATTGTGACTCCAAGAGGGGGTATTTATGCTCGATAGTAGGTTCATGTCTCTATTAAATCTGGGGTGGTGACAGCTAGCTCTAAGGTTGTAGATGTACTGTTGCTACTAGGGATAAAATAGTAGTACTTTGTCTAAGGATGATGTTACTTACTTACTTTACATACAGTGCTTAAGGCGATAATCTGTTGCATGCAACTTAATACTGAAAGGGGTGCGGACGCTAACCGGAAGGTGGATTATTAGTCATAGATGCGGTTGGAACGGTCTATGTATATTGTTGTAATGCCCGAATGAATCTCACACTAGACATCATAACATTGGTATATGCATTGGTTTGCTCATCATTATTCTATCAATTGCCTAGCTGTAATTTGTTTACCCGCATGAATGTTATTATTATTTATGGAGAGACACCACTAGTGAACTTTGGACCCCGGTCCTTCTCTTTAATCTGATAAACCACAAACTCCAAACCTGTTACTTTCTGCAAACAAACATCTTTCTTCCACACATACGTTTAACCCTTTGTTACAGCAAGCCGGTGAGATTGACAACCTCACCGTTAAGTTGGGGCAAAGTATCTTGATTGTGTTGTGTGCAGGTTCCACGTCACCTACGTCCCAGGAAGCATTTTCTGGCGCCGTTGACACCTCGGGGAAATTCATTATTTCCTACTGGTTTGATAACCTTGGTTTCACAACTGAGGGAAACTTGCTGCTGCACTACTTCATACCTTCCTCTTGGGGTCTCCCAACAACACACCCACCGTGTGCAACAAGCAATTTTTCTGGCGCCGTTGCCGGGGAAATAAGAATTCCTTTGAAGACCTTCACACTCCTCCGTCAACTTCGTTGCCGGTGATTTGAAGATTCTTCTACGAGGGGAGTTTTCGCACTTCCAATCTTTTTATTTTGTTATTGTCTTGCTTAGTTTATTTTTATTACTGTCTTGTTTATCAAAAATACAAAAAAAATTAGTTACTTGCAATTTATTTTATTGTCTTGTTTGCTTAAATATCAAAAATACAAAAAAATTAGTTACTTGCATTACTATTTTTATTTCGGTTTAGTATTATTGTTATTTCGGTTTTAGTTTTACTTTTGCTATAATGTTGCTTCCTAAGTACACCCTGGAAGACCTGTCAGTAGGTAGTGGTTCTATAATTGGAAAGGAGAATATTGAAGAATTATTTAATCATGTTAGTGAGCATAAGGATCTTGGTAAGAAATCCATATTAGAACTTGCTCCTAATTATGAAACTGCTGCAGCTTATTTAGTTCACATGCTAGAGGCTAGGTTCGTTAACCTACATCCTATAATACAACAAATGTTTCTTAATCTTCATGATGTTAAAAATGCTGAAAAGAAAGATTTTATTATGGAAACCTTGCTTAATGAATTTGGTGATGTTGTTATAGAAGCTAGGAAAGTCTTTGATCATTTTGATATGCTAGGCTCATGTGTAGATGTTATTAATGCACTTGGAAAATTGGGTAAAACTGAACCTACTAAGGGGGAGGAAATTAAAGTGCCAATACCTATTAAACTTGTAGCTATGCATGAAGCCTTGGAAGAAAATTTTGATTGGATTGTCCCTCAAAACCCATTTGATGAATGTAGTAAACCTAAAAATATGAAAAGGGAAACTCTGAACCTTATATAGATAAAATACAATGCATAGTTGAGACGATTTATGTTCTTGATTTGGATAACACTTGAGTTTTGCTTTCTGTGCCTAGCTGAAAGGCGTTAAACAAAAGCGCTTATGGGAGACAACCCACTTTTATTTCCTGTTATTTTATTTTATTTGTGTCAAGGACTTGTCCTACCTCTATAGCAATTCCTTTGTATCTTTATTTTATTGCATTGTTGTGTCGAGATAAGCCTCTAGTTGAAAGTTCATGCTAAATTTGGATTGCTGTGCTGAAACTGTTTTCTGCTGTCCACCGTTAAATTCATAACTATTCACAGAAAAATCGGATGGACCTGAGATGTTTTGTGCGTAATCCTCAGATATATATGCAACTTTCATTAGTTTTGAGTTTTCTGATTTGAGCAAGTTAAGTGCCTCGAAAAAAATCGTCTTTACGGACTGTTCTGTTTTTGACAGATTCTGCCATTTATTTTGCAATGCCTCTTTTGCTATTTTGATTGGATCTTTTTATCCTATGAAGTATCAGTGGCTGTAGCTAATGTCCAGTAGTATTTGTAGCAATTGTGTTCCTACAGAATATCATAATTTTTCGTGCACTAACCCTTTAATGAAGTTTACTCCAAGTTTGGTGTGGAGAAAGTTTTCAAGGATCAAGAGAGAAGGATGATATGATGTGATCAAGAGGATAGTAAAGCCAAAGCTTGGTGATGCCCCGGTGGTTCATCCCCAACATATTTCAAGAAGACTCAAGCGTCAAAGCTTGGGGATGCCCAACGCATCCCCTTCTTCATCAACAAACTATCAGGTCCTTTCTAGTGAAACTATATTTTAATTCCGTCACATCTTATGTGCTTTTCTTGAAGCGTCGGTTTGTTTTTGTTTTTGTTTTTGTTATTTTCATTCTCTGAATAAAATGGATCCTAGCATTCCTTTGTGGGAGAGAGACACGCTCCGCTTTTTCTTATGAATACTCGTATTCTTCACTTATATTTGTTGAGTATTCTTCTATGTTACTTCAATGCTTTCCAGCTCTTGTTTTTCGTGCATCTCTTGCTAGAGCTGTTAGCTTTATTATATCATACTCTCATATCTCATTGTTTAATTACTTGGAGAGTTTATCTTTTAAATAAGTTGCTTGGTGTTTGGTTGAGAACAGAAAATGCTAAATGTGGTAGAAGGTATAAAGAAAGATATACATGCTCTTATGGATTATTATCTTGCATGTTGTGGTGCTTGGCAATTGTTTTGAGCTCTCAAGTAGATCATGTTTAAGCTTTTACATCATGTAGTTAAAACCTATTAGTGAGGAACTACCGTAAAACTTGCTGAAATTTGGTTTGCATGCTTGGTATCTCTAAGGTCCAGATATTTTCTAGTTAAAGTGTTTGACCAACAAGTAAGACAATGTAGGGTTTTATAATGCTTGCAATATGTTTTTATATACGTCTCGTTGTCATAGTTTATACTTGTGTTTGCTTCAAACAACCTTGCTAGCCAAAGCCTTGTACTGAGAGGGAATGCTTCTCGTGCATCCATAATCCTTGAGCCAAAATCTGTGCCATTTGTGTCCACCATACCTACCTACTACATGGTATTTCCTGCCATTCCAAGTAAATACTTCATGTGCTACCTTTTATTCAAAATTTATTATCCCTTATTTGTGTCAATGTTTATTAGCTCATGAGGAAGTATGTGGTGTTACGGATATCAACCTTGTCATTTGCTTTTAGACAGACTTTCACAACCGGACTAGTGCCATATACATCCGCTTATCCATTAACTTTGCAAAAAGAGCTGGCAAATGGGGTGCCCAGTCCCAATTAATTACAACTTTAACCGCTGCAATCTCTTCACATTTTTGCCCTGATCTAATCAGTCAAGCAATGACAACAGTTTTTAACTATATGTGTACACAAAAGAGATAAGAGGGATGATCTGCCTTGCTGGTAGAAATAACGTCCTTCAATGGGAGCCGCTCTTGAAAGTCTGGTTGACAAGGGGGGTAGAGTGTCCATTACCATTCGTTGACAACGACAAACACTGCTCAAAACTTACTTTTATGCTCTCTATATGATTTCAAAAAACTATAAAATTAAGAAGCCCTAGCACATGCTTGTATCCCTGGTTCCCTCTGCGAAGGGCCTATCTTTTACTTTATGTTGAGTCAGTTTACCTACTTCTTTCTATCCCCGAAGCAAACACTTGTGTCAACTGTGTGCAACAATTCTTATATGCTTACTTATTGCACTTGTTATATTTCTTTGTGTTGACAACTATCTATATGATATACATGTTCAAAAGTTGAAAGCCAATGCTGAAACTTATATCTTCCTTTGTGTTACTTCAATGCTCTTTTGCTTAGATAATATTGCTTTATGAGTTAACTCTTATGCAAATCTTTTTGATGCTTGTTTGAAAGTACTATTCATGAAAAGTTTTACTTATATGATGTAGTTGTTTACTCCTTGTCTATTTGTTAGCAAACTATAGATCATTGCGTTGAGTCACTTCATTCATAACATGAGCATTACATTATATTATGATCAAGATTGTGTTTAAGCATGTCACTTCAGAAATTACTCTTCTTTTATCGTTCTTGCCTACTCGGGACGAGTAGAACTAAGCTTGGGGATGTTGATACGTTTCCAACGTATCTTTAATTTCTTATGTTCCATGCTATATTATACCAAGTTATTACATGTTTTATATGCATTTTATATAGTTTTATGCATTTTCTGCGACTAACCTATTAACAAGATGCCACAGTGCCAGTTCCCTGTTTTCTGCTGTTTTTGGTTTCAGAAAAGTACTTAAGGAAATATTCTCGGAATCGAATGATTTCTTTTCCAAAGTGCTTATTTTCGTGGGAACGTTCCAGAGCACCGAAGAGGAGTCGAAGACGGAGCCCGAGGGGCCCACACCCCCTCCCGGCGCGGGTCCCCCCTCTGCCGCGCGAGCACGTGGTGTGGGGCCCACGGAGCTCCACCGCCTTCGCCCTTTCGCCTACATATACCCCCCGAAACAAAAACCCTAACACGGTGTTCATATTTTCCTCCACGGGTCCCGAGCCGCCGCCGTCGTCAACACCAATTCGGGAGAGATCAGAACTTCTCCCCGGCACCCTGCCGGGAGGGGGAATCGTCACCGGAGGCCTCTACGTCGCCATGACCGCCTCCGGACTGATGCGTGAGTAGTCTACACTTGGACTACGGATCCATAGCAGTAGCTAGATGGTTGTCTTCTCCTCTTGTGCTACCATGTTTAGATATTGTGAGCTGCCTATTATGATCAAGATCACCGTTATGTAATACTTCATGTTGTGTTTGCTGGGATCCGATGAATATTGAGTACTAAAGTTATTGCTTCATAATATATCATGTGTGTGCTATTTAATGATTTTGCATGCTCTCCGTTACTTGTGTATGCTCTGGCCAAGTAGATGCTTGTGACTCCAAGAGGGGGTATTTATGCTCGATAGTAGGTTCATGTCTCTATTAAATCTGGGGTGGTGACAGCTAGCTCTAAGGTTGTAGATGTACTGTTGCTACTAGGGATAAAACAGTAGTACTTTGTCTAAGGATGATGTTACTTACTTACTTTACACACAGTGCTTAAGGCGATAATCTGTTGCATGCAACTTAATACTGAAAGGGGTGCGGACGCTAACCGGAAGGTGGATTATTAGTCATAGATGCGGTTGGAACGGTCTATGTATATTGTTGTAATGCCCGAATGAATCTCACACTAGACATCATAACATTGGTATATGCATTGGTTTGCTCATCATTATTGTATCAATTGCCCAGCTGTAATTTGTTTACCCGCATGAATGTTATTATTATTTATGGAGAGACACCACTAGTGAACTGTGGACCCCGGTCCTTCTCTTTAATCTGATAAACCACAAACTGCAAACCTGTTACTTTCTGCAAACAAACATCTTTCTTCCACACATACGTTTAACCCTTTGTTACAGCAAGCCGGTGAGATTGACAACCTCACCGTTAAGTTGGGGCAAAGTATCTTGATTGTGTTGTGTGCAGGTTCCACGTCACCTACGTCCCAGGAAGCATTTTCTGGCGCCGTTGACACCTCGGGGGAATTCATTATTTCCTACTGGTTCGATAACATTGGTTTCACAACTGAGGGAAACTTGCTGCTGCACTACTTCATACCTTCCTCTTGGGGTCTCCCAACAACACACCCACCGTGTGCATCAGAGGCTGTTAGCCCACGTATACTGCCTACCAACCATTGATACCTGTCTCAGATCTAAGCTGTCAATGACAGCATTAAATAAGAAAGGCCGATGGTTGTCAAAACGGCCTCTACTTTTCTCGTGCGCAAATCGAAGCAAATTAAAATCGCCCCCAATTGACATAGGGTCCGGATTGTCCTTTGCAAGATTAACTAGCTCACGTAAAAAGTCAGCCTTGAAATCATCCTGAGTAGCTCCATAAACAGCAACGAGACTCCATTGGAAGTTATCAGCCTTATTTCGGATGTGGAGTTTAACATGAAACTCACCAACCGAACTAGCTAAAACGTCCATGGTATCCGCTCGTACGCCGACTAGGATGCCGCCCGAACGGCCTCGAGGCGGACGAGAAACCCACTCATAGTCCCTACTACCAGATAGGCGATTAAGGAAACTAGGTGTGTAGTCTCGTTTACCCGTCACCGAAATAGCCACAAAATCTAAATTATGATCCCAACAACAATCAGCAATGTGAACGTGTTTAGCCAAGTCGCGTAGACCTCTGCTATTTAGAAACATGCCATTCATCGGGAAACAATATTACCTTTTGAAACTTTAGGCCTCTTACTAGATCGCTTTTCAGCGGAAGTTTTAGATTTGCGACCCGAAGCTTTTAGATCATATAATGAACTTAGCTCAGTCTCATCCAAACCAACCTCTGACACGACCACAACAAGACTAGAGAGAAGCTGACCATCCATTGTGGCATTCGCCTCCTCATCATCCAAAAAAGGGTAATCCGCCATGGTGGAAACTTTCGGAATTACCGTTAACCGGTCATATTCCATATGTTTCAACACCCTTGCAGAAACCGAAATTGCATTACTAGATTTACCAAGCGAAACACCTAAACTACTCAGATTAGAAACTATGCGAGAATCAGGATAACTCAAGAAAGACTTAGACAAAGGAGGAATACCACTACTTTCGAGGTTCTGCTGTGCCTTGCGTCGCATCGCCTTCTTCGTGACATCCTCGTCAGTCGCCGAAGCCCCCACCTGAGTCCATAGCATGACGCCCACTCCGCCTCAAAGGCACGGGTGGTGCAGGCGTCGCAGGCGAGGACTGCAAAGGTGGTGTCGGAGGAGAGGAGGTAGCGGCGACCCTAACCGTAGCCCCCGGAGGTGTCATAGGTGGATGATGCACACGGTGGGTGTGTTGTTGGGAGACTCCAAGATGAAGGTATGAAGTAGTGCAGCAGCAAGTTTCCCTCAGTTGTGAAACCAAGGTTATCGAACCAGTAGGAAATAATGAATTCCCCCGAGGTGTCAACAGCGCCAGAAAATGCTTCCTGGGACGTAGGTGACGTGGAACCTGCACACAACACAATGAAGATACTTTGCCCCAACTTAACGGTGAGGTTGTCAATCTCACCGGGTTGCTGTAACAAAGGATTAAACGTATGTGTGGAAGAAAGATGTTTGTTTGAAGAAAGTAACAGGTTTGCAGTTTGTGGTTTATCAGATTAAAGAGAAGGACCGGGGTCCACAGTTCACTAGTGGTGTCTCTCCATAAATAATAATAATAACATTCATGCGGGTAAACAAATTACAGCTGGGCAATTGATAGAATAATGATGAGCAAACCAATGCATATACCAATGTTATGATGTCTAGTGTGAGATCCATTCGGGCATTACAACAATATACATAGACCGTTCCAACCGCATCTATGACTAATAATCCACCTTCCGGTTAGCGTCCGCACCCCTTTCAGTATTAAGTTGCATGCAACAGATTATCGCCTTAAGCACTGTGTGTAAAGTAAGTAAGTAACATCATCCTTAGACAAAGTACTACTGTTTTATCCCTAGTAGCAACAGTACATCTACAACCTTAGAGCTAGCTGTCACCACCCCAGATTTAATAGAGAAATGAACCTACTATCGAGCATAAATACCCCCTCTTGGAGTCACAAGCATCTACTTGGCCAGAGCATACACAAGTAACGGAGAGCATGCAAGATCATTAAATAGCACACACATGATATATTATGAAGCAATAACTTTAGTACTCAATATTCATCGGATCCCAGCAAACACAACATGAAGTATTACATAACGGTGATCTTGATCATGATAGGCAGCTCACAAGATCTAAACATGATAGCACAAGAGGAGAACACAACCATCTAGCTACTGCTATGGACCCGTAGTCCAAGTGTAGACTACTCACGCTTCAGTCCGGAGGCGGTCATGGCGACGTAGAGGCCTCCGGTGACGATTTCCCCTCCCGGCAGGGTGCCGGGGAGAAGTTCTGATCTCTCCCGAATTGGTGTTGACGACGGCGGTGGCTCGGGACCCGTGGAGGAAAATATGAACACCGTGCTAGGGTTTTTGTTTCGGGGGGTATATGTGGGCGAAAGGGCGAAGGCGGTGGAGCTCCGTGGGCCCCACACCACGTGCTCGCGCGGCAGAGGGGGGACCCGCGCCTGGGGGTGGTGTGGGCCCCTCGGGCTCCGTCTTCGACTCCTCTTCGGTGCTCTGGAACGTTCCCACGAAAATAGGCAATTTGGAAAAGAAATTATCCGATTCCGAGAATATTTCCTTAAGTACTTTTCTGAAACAAAAAACAGCAGAAAACAGGGAACTGGCACTGTGGCATCTTGTTAATAGGTTAGTCCCAGAAAATGCATGAAACTATATAAAATGCATATAAAACATGTAATAACTTGGTATAATATAGCATGGAACATAAGAAATTATAGATACGTTGGAGACGTATCAGTGGAGTAGAGACACTCTCCGTGGCCACAGTCCGGGGCAGCTTGGGCGTAGTCGAGGAGACAGGCGAGGGCAGCGGAGACACAACATCAGGGGCAGGGAAAATTTCGGAGCAGACCTGCCCCTGAACCGTCCCAGCTACCTCGAGTGATGGTGAAGAGCCGTCCGCACCAGGCGCTGGAGAAGCTTCCACCACGCCCTACGAGCTGGGCGTCGCTGCAGCCAGCGGCCCAGCAGCTGCCTGCGCTGGCAGCTTAGCCTCCAGCGAGCTGGGCTTCGTTGCCACCAGCGGCCCAACAGCGGCCTGCACTGGCAGCACAACATCCTGGACCGGGCTGGCCACCACCGGCGGAGCACAGTCCACCGTCGCCCGCTGCGCTGCAGCATTGATGCAGCCTCCCGGCCCAAAGACTGCCCCAGGCGAAGACGATCGACTGCTGCTAGCGATTCCTGGTCCTGACGTTGTGCGCTTCAGCATGTGAGGCCTCCCGCGTGCAGGAGAAGCCAACCGGAGAACAGCAGTGACCTCCGTCGCAGGAGAAGAGCTCGCCGAAGGATCAACAGCTGTAGCCACAATGAGTCCCGGCGACCACCGTTTTGCTCGCTCCACAATTTGGACAGCAAGAGGCGTGCGAGGGGAGGGGTTGAATGGTGTGACTGCGATCAACTTGTTACCAGTTGTCAATGAGGAGATCGAGACCGATTTAGCAAGGGGGCTGCATTACCCCCATGAGTGGAATCCACCTCCATATTAGAAGCCGTTGGAGCACGATGATCGGAAGGCTCTTGCTGTTTACCGGTACCATCAAAGCCAGAATCCCCATCCATATCATCATCTTTCCGCTTCCAAAAATGTGACTTGAAACCAGGATCAGGAACAAACTCCGCAGACTCACGACGGAAAAGAAACTCAAACCCCAAAAGACGGACCATAACCACAGCCCGAATATACGGTCCCGAAGCATCAGAGTTGGTCTCAAAGCACTTTGTGTCCAACATTGCCACCTGCACGCGAACAATGCCACGACCCCTCAGTGTAACAAGATCAACATCCTGGGGTGCACCCAACAGAGAGGCAATTGCCCATAGACCATGGAAATGTCTCAGAGCATGAGGCACACCCTCAACCTGTACCCAGAAAGGCTGCAAAACCACCATCGGGGGAATGTCCTGGAACTTCCAAGAAGTGATAGTGATCTGTGCCGTGGAAGAAGGAACACCCAGCTACATACCATCAATACGTTGTAGATCATCAGCAGAAGGAACGACTATGGTGAACGGATTCACCCCATGTGGGATCGCCTCCCACTTCCACTGTGAGTGACCTGGGCACACTCTCGCCATCTGTGTCTGGATAACCGAGGCCTCCACCAAACCACCAACAACTGTAACTAGAGCAGTCGGAATACCCGATGGAATGAGATGCGGCTGATGCACACGGTGGGTGTGTTGTTGGGAGATCCCAAGAGGAAGGTATGAAGTAGTGCAGCAGCAAGTTTCACTCAGTTGTGAAACCAAGGTTATCGAACCAGTAGGAAATAATGAATTCCCCCGAGGTGTCAACGGCTGAAAGAGCATTTCCCCTCATGTGTGGTTTTGGTAATTGATGACAACCTCTATGGACTAATGTTTGCATTGAGATATCTTTATAGATCTTGTCCATGCAAATAGTGGAGTTTATGTGTTGGACTCTTGAAGCTTATTTGATGACCAAGGTTCCATCTAAAGGTGTATATGATGGATGGTCATGTGTTGAGTCGAGCACAATGCAAGTATGTCTTGAAGGAGTCAAGACATCATATTAGCAAAGAAAGTTTGTTGATCAACACACAAAGCTACAAGATGTCCCAAGTGGGATCATGTATCTCTTGGGATGGTAATCACTTGTCCATATAGCTTTGTGAACTAACCCATGATATGTGTGTGTGGTATCTTTATGTGGGGTTAGGTATCTTCCCATGGTCTTGCATCAAATGAAGATTTCATATAGCTCGTGGAGGATGACGTCATGTGGTGAACGTCATCAAGGATAAGATGCGCAAGACCAAGAGAAGCTTTCTCGAAGAGATCCTATGCTTGGAGCTTGCTATGGATGCATGAAGACGAAGCTAAGCGAGACTCTCCCATAATGGAGTATGGGGGAGTATTTGGAGATGTCTTCATCAAGCATGTGCTAGCAAGCGCAATCAAGAAAGGTGATCCACTTGAAGAGATCAAGAAAGTCATCATCTAACTCAAGTGGAATGCTCAAGGCAAAGGTATGATCTTGATAGGGCTATAGGATAGATAGGCGTACTATCAAGAGGGGCTCTCGAGTGAGTAACTTGATCGCATCTTTGTGGAGAGCTCAAACCTTTGCATACTTGGCATATCATATTTCCTGGTTCTTATTTGGCTCTTATCCATGTGAGGAATTAGAGCTTGGTTCATCTTCATGCCAAGCGCTAGCTCATCCAATTCGGGATTTCATTCGTTCATCTTGTTGTGTTTTGGATGTTGGGTTTTGGTGCTTGTCGTGTTCCTCATGACAAGCCCAAGTGCTTCGAAAACGGTTTTACTTTGGCAAACTTCTTGCGTTTTCGGTGGCGGAAATATTGCCGGTTCGACCATGAGGAAAGTCCCACACCTTGCCATGTGTGGTGACTTTGCTCTATTTTTGTAGCCCTGTGCTCGTCGCTATCTTTCCAACAAAGTTGGTTTCACCTCATTCGGAGTTCATTTGCAAAAGTTATAGCGGTTTTAGTTTGGCTGTTCTGAACCGGATTATTGGGGCCGGATATTTCGTTCCACCGGAATTTCCGGTTCCCCAACTCGTCCAAGAAATCGGCTAAGGAAAGAAGGAAAAGAGGTGCTGGACTCAACCGGAAATTGTGGTCGGATATTTTGATGACCCGGAATTTCCGAGTTGCCCTCAAAGAGCCTCGCGAAAACGGCTAAGGAATGTTTGGTTTTGGTTCTGACTCCAGCCGGAATTTCAGCTCGGAAATTTCATGGACTCGGAATTTCCGGTTGACCGGAATTTCCGAGTCTCACTTATACCGGAATTTCCGAGTTTCGAAACAGCCAACGGCTATATTTCCTGGAGAGCTATAAATAGCCCTCCCCTTCTTCTTCCTTGAGAAATCCAAGGCAGCACGTTTTCCCTCTCTCTCCTACTCCATTGTTGACCTTGGAAAGCTCACTTCCCTCTCAATCCCTCCATAGATTCTTGCATATTCTTTAGGGAAAGTTGAGAGGAGATCTAGATCTACAATCCTACCAATCCATCTCTCCTCTAAGTGAGGGGAACCTAGTGGATCTAGATCTTGGAGTTCCTTTGTGGTTCTTCTCTTTGTTCTTCCTCTCTTCTCCCCCCACAAGCATTAGTTGCTTTTGGTGGGATTTGGGAGTGAAGGATTTGACTCCTTTGTGGTTTCTTGTGTTCTTCCTCTCTTATTCCCCCATAAGCATTTGTTGCTTTGTTGGAATTTGAGAGTGAAGGACTTGAGCACTTCGTGTGCTCTTGCCATTGCATCTGCATCGGTTTGAGCCCTCCACGAGGATTCGTGGTGGTGTTACTTGTGAGCTTGTTACTCTTGGGTCATTGGACCCTAGACGCCTTTTGTGGCCGGCCTTTGGTGGCCAAGACCTTTTGTGGTCAAGACCTTTTGTGGTCACTTGAGAGCCCCCAATTAAGTTGTGGGTGTGTGCCTCAAGACTTGGGAGCCCCCAATTAAGTTGTGGGTGTGTGCCTCAAGATTGTTGTAAGGGATTCGATCTCCGCCCAAAAGGGGATCAATAGTGGAAGGTGAACTCGCAACCTTTTGTGGTTGAGTTCATCAGGAGAAGAAGGTGAGCCTTGGTGGCGTTGCGGCTAACCTGTTGTGGTTGCGCACACCTCTCCAACGAGACGTACACCCTTTGGGTGGAACTCGGGAATACATCCTCGTCTCCGCGTGCCTCGGTTACTTCTATACCCGAGCTCTTTACTTATGCACTTTACATTGTGATAGCCTTCGTGCTTGAAGTCATATATATATATCTTGCTATCACCTTGTTACTTGTATTGCTTAGCATAAGTTGTTGGTGCACATAGGTGAACCTAGTATATTTAGGTTGTATGCTTGCTAAAGTAAAACACTAGTTTAATTCCGCCTTTATCAAGCATACCGGAATTTCCGAGTCTCACTTATACCGGAAATTCCGGCTCCCCGGAAAAAGTTTTTAATCGCCTATTCACCCCCCCCCCCTCTAGGCGACATCTGTCCGTTCAACGGCGCCAGAAAAATCTGCGACGTAAGGGCGCCAGAAAATGCTTCCTGGGACGTAGGTGACGTAGAACCTGCACACAACACAATCAAGATACTTTGCCCCAATTTAACGGTGAGGTTGTCAATCTCACCAGCTTGCTGTAACAAAGGATTAAACGTATGTGTGGAAGAAAGATGTTTGTTTGCAGAAAGTAACAGGTTTGTAGTTTGTGGTTTATCAGATTAAAGAGAAGGACCGGGGTCCACAGTTCACTAGTGGTGTCTCTCCATAAATAATGATAACATTCATGCGGCTAAACAAATTACAGCTGGGCAATTGATAGAATAATGATGAGCAAACCAATGCATATACCAACGTTATGATGTCTAGTGTGAGATTCATTCGGGCATTACAACAATATACATAGACCGTTCCAACCGCATCTATTACTAAAAATCCACCTTTCGGTTAGCGTCCGCACCCCTTTCAGTATTAAGTTGCATGCAACAGATTATCGCCTTAAGCACTGTGTGTAAAGTAAGTAAGTAACATCATCCTTAGACAAAGTACTACTGTTTTATCCCTAGTAGCAACAGTACATCTACAACCTTAGATCTAGCTGTCACCACCCCAGATTTAATAGAGACATGAACCTACTATCGAGCATAAATACCCCCTCTTGGAGTCACAAGCATCTACTAGGCCAGAGCATACACAAGTAACGGAGAGCATGCAAGATCATTAAATAGCACACAGATGATATATTATGAAGCAATAACTTTAGTACTCAATATTCATCGGATCCTAGCAAACACAACATGAAGTATTACATAACGGTGATCTTGATCATGATAGGCAGCTCACAAGATCTAAACATGATAGCACAAGAGGAGAAGACAACCATCTAGCTACTGCTATGGACCCGTAGTCCAAGGGTAGACTACTCACGCATCAGTCCGGAGGCGGTCATGGCGACGTAGAGGGCTCCGGTGACGATGCCCCCCCCCCCCCCCCGGCAGGGTGCCGGGGAGAAGTTCTGATCTCTCCCGAATTGGTGTTGACGACGGGGGCGGCTCGGGACCCGTGGAGGAAAATATGAACACTGTGTTAGGATTTTTAGTCTGGGGTATTTGTAGGCGAAAGGGCGAAGTCGGTGGCGCCCCGAGGGGCCCACACCTGGTCCTCGCGCGGCCAGGGGTGCTGCCGCGCGAGCACGTGGTGGCGCCGCCTCGGTGGCCCACTTCGTCTCGTGTTCGGCTTTCTGGAACGTTCCCGATGAAAAACTGACTTCAGAAAAGAAATCGTCCAATTCCGAGAATATTTCCTTAAGTACTTTTCTGAAACCAAAAACAGCAGAAAACAGGGAACTGGCACTGTGGCATCTTGTTAATAGGTTAGTCCCAGAAAATGCATAAAGCTATATAAAATGCATATAAAACATGTAATAACTTGGTATAATATAGCATGGAGCATAAGAAATTATAGATACGTTGGAGACGTATCAACATCCCCAAGCTTAGTTCTACTCGTCCCGAGTAGGCAAGAATGATAAAAGAAGAATAATTTCTGAAGTGACATGCTTAAACACAATCTTGATCATAATATAATGTAAGGCTCATGTTATGAATGAAGTGACTCAAGGCAATGATCTATAGTTTGCTAACAAATAGACAAGGAGTAAACAACTACATCATATAAGTAAAAACTTTTCATGAATAGTACTTTCAAACAAGCATCAAAAAGATTTGCATAAGAGTTAACTCATAAAGCAATATTATCTAAACAAAAGAGCATTGAAGCAACACAAAGGAAGATATAAGTTTCAGCATTGGCTTTCAACTTTTGAACATGTATATCATATAGATAGTTGTCAACACAAAGAAATATAACAAGTGCAATAAGTAAGCATATGAGAATTGTTGCACACAGTTGAACAAGTGTTTGCTTCGGGGATAGAAAGAAGTATGTAAACTGACTCAACATAAAGTAAAAGATAGGCCCTTCTTCGCAGAGGGAAGCAGGGATACAAGCATGTGCTAGAGCTTCTTAGTTTTATTGGTTTTTGAAATCATATAGAGAGCGTAAAAGTAAGTTTTGAGCGGTGTTTGTCGTTGTCAACGAATGGTAATGGGCACTCTACCCCCCTTGTCAACCAGACTTTCTTAAGAGCGGCTCCCGTGAAGGACGTTATTTCTACCCAAGGGCAGATCATCCCTCTTTTCTCTTTTGTTTACACATGTAGTTTAGAACTAGTATCATTGCTTGGATGATTAGATCAGGGCAAAAATGTGAAGAGAATGTAGCGGTTAAAGTTGTAATTAATTGGGACTGGGCACCCCATTTGCCAGCTCTTTTTGCAAAGTTAATGGATAAGCGGTGTATATGCCACTAGTCCGGTTGGTGAAAGTCTGTCTAAAGCAAATGACAAGGTTGATATCCGTAACACCACATACTTCATCATGAGCTAATAAACATTGACACAAATAAGGGATAATAAATTTTGAATAAAAGGTAGCACATGAAGTATTTACTTGGAATGGCAGGAAATACCATGTAGTAGGTAGGTAGGTATGGTGGACACAAATTGCATATGTTTTGGCTCAAGGATTATGGATGCACGAGAAGCATTCCCTCTCAGTACAAGGCTTTGGCTAGCAAGGTTGTTTGAAGCAAACACAAGTATAAACTATGACAACAAGACGTATATAAAAACATATTGCAAGCATTATAAAACTCTACATTGTCTTCCTTGTTGTTCAAACACTTTAACTAGAAAATATCTAGACCTTAGAGATACCAAACATGCAAACCAAATTTCAGCAAGTTTTACGGTAGTTCCTCACTAATAGGTTTTAACTACATGATGTAAAAACTTAAACATGATCTACTTGAGAGCTCAAAACAATTGCCAAGCACCACAACATGCAAGATAAAAATCCATAAGAGCATGTATATCTTTCTTTATACCATCTACCACATTTAGCATTTTCTGTTCTCAACCAAACACCAATCAACTTATTTAAAAGATAAACTCTCCAAGTAATTAAACAATGAGATATGAGAGTATGATATAATAAAGCTAACAGCTATAGCAAAAGATGCATGAAAAACAAGAGCTAGAAAGCATTGAAATAACATAGAAGAATACTCAACAAATATAAGTGAAGAATACGAGTATTCATAAGAAAAAGCGGAGCGTGTCTCTCTCCCACAAAGGAATGATAGGATCCATTTTATTCAGAGAATGAAAATAACAAAAACAAACCGACGCTTCAAGAAAAGCACATAAGAAGTGGCGGAATTAAAATATAGTTTCACTAGAAAGGACCTGATAGTTTGTTGATGAAGAAGGGGATGCCCAAGGCATCCCCAAGCTTTGACGCTTGAGTCTTCTTGAAATATGTTGGGATGAACCACCGGGGCATCCCCAAGCTTTGGCTTTACTATCCTCTTGATCACATCATATCATCCTTCTCTCTTGATCCTTGAAAACTTCCTCCACACCAAACTTAGAGTAAACTTCATTAGAGGGTTAGTGCACGAAAAATTATGATATTCTGTAGGAACACAATTGCTACTAATGCTACTGGACGTTAGCTACAGCCACTGATACTTCATAGGATAAAAAGATCCAATCAAAATAGCAAAAGAGGCATTGCAAAATAAATGGCAGAATCTGTCAAAAATAGAACAGTCCGTAAAGACGAATTTTTTCGAGTCACTTAACTTGCTCAGATCAGAAAACTCAAAACTAATGAAAGTTGCATATATATCTGAGGATTACGCACAAAAAAGGGAAGATTATTTGGATTTTTCTGTGAGGAGTTACGAATTAAACGATGGACAGCAGAAAACTGTTTCTGCGCAGGAATCCAAATTTAGCATGAACTTTTAACTAGAGGCTTATCTTGACACAACAATGCAATAAAATAAAGATACAAAGGAATTGCTACAGAGGTAGGACAAGTCCTTGGCACAAACAAAATAAAATAACAGGAAATAAAAGTGGGTTGTCTCCCATAAGCGCTTTTGTTTAACGCCTTTCAGCTAGGCACAGAAAGCAAAACTCAAGTATTATCAAGAGATGAAGCATCAACACCATAATTTGAACGAACAATAGAATCAAAAGGTAGCTTCATTCTCTTCCTAGGGAAGTGTTCCATACCTTTCTTGAGTGGGAATTGGTACTTGATGGTACCTTCTTTCATATCAATAATAGCACCCACAGTTGTAAGAAAATGCCTTCCCAACACAATTGGACAAGATGGATTGCATTCAATATCCAAGACAATGAAATCAACGGGGACCAGGTTGTTATTAACCATAATGGGAACATCATTAACTCTCCCCAAAGGTTTCTTCAAAGCATTATCAGCAAGAAAAACATCCAAATAGCAATGTTCCAATGGTGGCAAATCAAACATATCATAAAGTTTTTTAGGCATAACAGAAATACTTGCACCAAGGTCACACAAAGCATTGCAATCAAATTTATCTACTTTCATTTTAATGATGGGCTCCCAACCATCTTCTAACTTCTTAGGGATAGAAGCTTCAAGTCTTAATTTATCTTCCCTAGCTTTAATGAGAGCGTTTGTAATATGAGTAGTAAAAGCCAAATTAAGAGAGCTAGCATTAGAACTTGTGGACAACTTTTGCAAGAACTTAATAACTTCAGAGATATTACAATTATCAAAATCAAAATTATTATCATCAAAGCAAACCGAACCACATTCTCCCATGTTCTTAAAAATTTCAGCACTTTTATCAACACTAGTTTCAGCAGTTTTGGGCAATTTTAAATTTTTGGAAGAAGTAGAGGAGACATTTCCAACACCAACTATGTTACCATTGATAATAGGAGGCTTACTAGCATGTGAAACACCATTATTTTCAGAGGTAGTAATAGTAAAAACTTTAACAATATTAGCCTCTTTATCTAGTTCTTTCTCTCTTACCCATCTAGCACGTAATTGGGCCATCATCCTAACATTTTCATCTATTTGAACTTGGATGGCATTAATTTTAGCAAAGGGATTACTCTCTTTAGTTTCAGTAGGCATGATTTTAGATTTTAAAAGATCAACATCAAGGACAAGACTATCAACTTTAGAGGCAAGTATATCAATTTTCCCAAGCTTTTTCTCAACAGTTTTATTAAACAGAGTTTGTGTAGTGATAAAATCTTTTAACATGGTTTCAAGTTCAGAGGTGGTAGTCCTATTATTGTTATAAGAATTACCATAAGAATTACCATAAGAGTTCCCATTATTACGAGGATAGGGCTTATAGTTGTTATTACCATAATTGTTCCTATAGGCATTGTTATTGAAATTGTTGTTTTTAATAAAGTTCACATCAACATGTTCTTCTTGTGCAACTGAAGAAGCTAAGGGAACATTATTTGGATCAACATGGGATTTACCATTTGCAAGCATAGACATAATAATATCAATCTTTTCACTCAAGGAGGAGGTTTCTTCAACAGAATTTACCTTCTTACCTTGAGGTGTCCTTTCAGTATGCCATTCAGAATAATTCACCATCATATTATCCAAGAGTTTTGTTGCAGCCCCCAAGGTGATGGACATAAAAGTACCTCCAGCAGCCGAATCCAATAAGTTTCTTGAAGAAAAATTCAGTCCTGCATAAAAGGTTTGGATGATCATCCAAGAAGTCAGTCCATGGGTTGGGCAATTCTTTATCAAAGATTTCATTCTTTCCCAAGCTTGAGCAACATGTTCATTATCAAGTTGTTTAAAATTCATGATGCTACTTCCTAGAGAAATAATCTTAGCAGGAGGATAGTATTTTCCAATAAAAGCATCTTTACATTTAATCCATGAATCAATACTATTCCTAGGCAATGAAAGCAACCATTCTTTAGCTCTTCCTCTCAAGGAGAAAGGAAATAATTTCAGTTTTATAATATCACCATCTATATCCTTATATTTTTGCATTTCACATAGTTCAACAAAATTATTTAGATGGGCAGCAGCATCATCAGAACTAACACCAGAAAATTGCTCTCTCATAACAAGGTTCAACAAAGCAGGTTTAATTTCAAAGAATTCGGCTTTAGATGCAGGTGGAGCAATAGGTGTGCATATAAAATCATTGTTGTTGGTGCTAGTAAAGTCACACAACTTAGTATTCTCAGCAGTACTCATTTTAGCAAATTAATTAACAAACCGAAATAAAACAAATAACAAAAACTGAAAATAAAATAGCAAACCGAAATAAGAAAAGTAATGCAAGTAACTAATTTTTTTGTATTTTTGATATTAAGCAAACAAGACAGTAAGAAAAATAAACTAAACAAGAAAATAACAAAATAAAAAGATTGGAAGTGCGAAAACTCCCCTCGTAGAAGAATCTTCAAATCACCGGCAACGAAGTTGACGGAGGAGTGTGAAGGTCTTCAAAGGAATTCTTATTTCCCCGGCAACGGCGCCAGAAAAATTGCCTGATGCACACGGTGGGTGTGTTGTTGGGAGACCACAAGAGGAAGGTATGAAGTAGTGCAGCAGCAAGTTTCCCTCAGTTGTGAAACCAAGGTTATCGAACCAGTAGGAAATAATGAATTCCCCCGAGGTGTCAACGGCGCCAGAAAAATCTGCGACGTAAGGGTGCCAGAAAATGCTTCCTGGGACGTAGGTGACGTGGAACCTACACACAACACAATCAAGATATTTTGCCCCAACTTAACGGTGAGGTTGTCAATCTCACCGGCTTGCTGTAACAAAGGATTAAACGTATGTGTGGAAGAAAGATGTTTGTTTGCAGAAAGTAACAGGTTTACAGTTTGTGGTTTATCAGATTAAAGAGAAGGACCGGGGTCCACAGTTCACTAGTGGTGTCTCTCCATAAATAATAATAACATTCATGCGGGTAAACAAATTACAGCTGGGCAATTGATAGAATAATGATGAGCAAACCAATGCATATACCAACGTTATGATGTCTAGTGTGAGATTCATTCGGGCATTACAACAATATACATAGACCGTTCCAACCGCATCTATGACTAATAATCCACCTTCCGGTTAGCGTCCGCACCCCTTTCAGTATTAAGTTGCATGCAACAGATTTAGACAAAGTACTACTGTTTTATCCCTAGTAGCAACAGTACATCTACAACCTTAGATCTAGCTGTCACCACCCCAGATTTAATAGAGACATGAACCTACTATCGAGCATAAATACCCCCTCTTGGAGTCACAAGCATCTACTTGGCCAGAGCATACACAAGTAACGGAGAGCATGCAAGATCATTAAATAGCACACAGATGATATATTATGAAGCAATAACTTTAGTACTCAATATTCATCGGATCCCAGCAAACACAACATGAAGTATTACATAACGGTGATCTTGATCATGATAGGCAGCTCACAAGATCTAAACATGATAGCACAAGAGGAGAAGACAGCCATCTAGCTACTGCTATGGACCCGTAGTCCAAGGGTAGAGTACTCACGCATTAGTCCGTAGGCGGTCATGGCGACGTAGAGGCCTCCGGTGACGATCCCCCCCCCCCCCCTCCACCCCCCGGCAGGGTGCCGGGGAGAAGTTCTGATCTCTCCCGAATTGGTGTTGACGACGGCGGTGGCTCGGGACCCGTGGAGGAAAATATGAACACCGTGTTAGGGTTTTTAGTCTGGGGGGTATTTGTAGGCGAAAGGGCGAAGTCGGTGGCACCCCGAGGGGCCCACACCTGGTCCTCGCGCGGCCAGTGGTGCTGCCACGTGAGCACATGGTGGCGCCGCCTCGGTGGCCCACTTCGTCTCGTGTTCGGCTTTCTGGAACGTTCCCGATGAAAAACTGACTTCAGAAAAGAAATCGTCCAATTCCGAGAATATTTCCTTAAGTACTTTTCTGAAACCAAAAACAGCAGAAAACAGGGAACTGGCACTGTGGCATCTTGTTAATAGGTTAGTCCCAGAAAATGCATAAAGCTATATAAAATGCATATAAAACATGTAATAACTTGGTATAATATAGCATGGAACATAAGAAATTATAGATACGTTGGAGACGTATCAGCGGCTTATAGACATTATCCGGCAGGTGCAGATTCAATGTCTCGATATTGGCCGTACCAGTAAAAAATGATAGCGGACGAGGCATCTTGAGAGTAGGGCATTTCGCGGTAGGATGGGATCCGGGATTGCAAATCAGACAGTAGTGAGTAACCGGACACTCTTTTGTTGCGTGAGTATCAACGGCAAACTTCCAGCATCGCTGCGGCTTCGCCGGAGCCGCAGCAACAGCGGCCGTAGACTGAGCAACCGGAGCAGCAGTTGGTGGTGGAGCCTCAGGGTGCAACGCGTTTCCACCGACCTGACCGGCCGGGAGCCCTTGCTGGAACACAGGAAGAGGGAATCCCGGCGGAGGGCCGTCCACAGCAGCCTGCCCAGGAGCTGTAATCTGCACCACGGGTGATGGTTTCTTCTTCTTTTTTCGTCTCTACGCTGTAGATGAATTAGCCCCACCCGGCCCAGCCTGCACAAACTGCTGAACATGTTGAGGCGGAGCTTGCTGCACAAACTGCTGAACTTGAGGCGGAGCTTGCTGGAACATGTTGGCGCCCTGTGGCGCAGCGTAGGGGACTTGCTGCCCGCCAGAATTGTAGTGGAAAGGCTGGTAGGCGTTGGGCGTAGGCATCCTTGGAGCGAATTGACCGGGCGGGAGAAAAGCCGCAGCGCCATGGGTGGCCTGCCCGGGAACAGCCGCACCACCATACCCAGTGTACGGAGCTTGCGGCGCCAGCATCTGCTGCTGCTGAGCCGGTTGGAAGGTGCCCGGAGCCCCTCCCCGGAGCACGGGCCACTGAGATGGCCCAGACATGGCGATGGGTGAAGGTCCCGCGACCACCACGGCGAAGGAGCGGGGTGGCGAAGACGCAGAAGACCGGAGAACAGCGGATGCCGAGGATGTCCTGCCGAGCTCGCCGTCCACTCGGAGAGACGGTGCAGTAGCAGGCGGCTGGGACGAGCGGCGCGGACGGCGGCGTGGGCGTGACGTGATTTCGTGCAACTGGGCTCGGAGACGAGAATTTAGGGTTTTTCACCCGGGCCCAGAAGCACTCGATCCCGCGGCGTAGCGAGACTCCCAACGAGCGGTCCGGTCGGTCGCATGCCTCGTTTGAAATGCCGCAATTACCGCCCCAGCCGTTTCATCTTCCTCGACACCCCTCGCCGACGACTGGCCTAGAACCGGCAGAGGCGTGATCCTCCGCCTCGGCAGTGGTCCTCTCCATGGTCCCATCCGTGGTGGACGCGCCAGCCGAACTCCTAAAGGAGAGCTCGCCGGACGCGCAGCCACAGGCCCCGTCGGAGCCGAAGTAGATGATGACGATGAAGGGGCCGAACGCACCTCCCCTGCCGGATCCTCGAACCTGCGAACAGAAGCACGGGTTGTCGTGGTGGTATCACGGCAGTAGCCATAGGATGGCTAATTGTGTGGGGCCGATGGACGCTGGTGGATCCGGGGAGGGCTAGCGAGCTAAGGAGCTCACACAAAAGATGGCACGGAATAAACCAAAACCGACTTAGGCAGGGAAGAAACCGCAAGAACACACGAAGAACACACTCAAAACCACAAGCAACCACAAACCCGCACGATGTACCCAGGTTCGGGGCCCTCGTGAGGAGGTAACACCCCTACTCCTGCCTTGCCTCTCTCTATATGTGTCTCACAAGATCTACAAAGGTGCTCCTTGAGCTGTTTTACCTCTCTCTAGGATGAACTCAAGAACAAGGATGAACTACAAGTGGACGAGGAGTAAATGCGCCTATAGTTTTGGCCCTCTGGTTGGTCTCTCCCTCACAGGAGGAGTTATGGCGCTATTTATAGAGGTCCCGCCGAGTTAACCGGGAACCCTAATTCCTCCGGGCCCCCCGGACAACAGCCCCCGTCCAACGGTAATGTCGACACCTCTACCGCGACCTAGCCGCCGGGCTATCCGGCATAGGTCGAGGTAGGCCATGATGCCTCTTGCCGTAGCCGCCGCCTGCCTAGGTGATGATGCTTCCCCTGTCAGAGACAAGACGTGCCTTCTCCATGCCTAGTCTCCTGTCAGTCAGTCGCCAGCACAGTGGTATAGTCACGCCGCCCTTGTCTTGTGCCCTTTGTCCCGCGCCCGTGTCAGACGGGAGGTGACCTTACTTCCGTGTCAGGCGGGTCAGTGTCCTGCGTTCGTACTTGCCCTTGACTTGTCGCCCGACTTAGGGTATGTCGGACACATCCTCCTTTCCCGGCACAAGTATGCCGGGCTTCTCTCCGTGTGCCGGCAAGGCTATGCCGGGCCTGGACCTCCGACATACCTCACCCGGCCTAAATAGGTATGGCGGATTCTCTTTCCTGCACATCACATACAAATAAACAACTCGGACATGGTGATGTCGGTTAGAATAAGCTCGCTACTCCTCGCCATTACCCTACCCGGGGGTAGCCCCCCGACACGGGTTAACTCACCTTCGCGGCTCGCCGGAGAGGACGAGGAGCCCCTTTCCCAAAACCGCGAGGCCGGAGTCGGAAATCCGATCTCATTCCAGAATGACTGAGCCAGCTCCGCATCAGTCAACCTCCCCTTCTTCGACACGGTTGTCCAGCCCGGCGCCATCGGATCCTCAAGAACCTCCATGGCCGCCTCGAAAGGGACCTCGGATTCGCAACCATCCGAGATCCAATCGTCCACGTCAACGACCTCTTCGACCTCCTCCAGGCAATGGAACCGAGACCCAGCGAAGCCGCCGGCCGGAGACAGACCTCCCGGAGGAAGCGTCAGTCGCCGGCGGCGCGTCGCCACCTGCGTCGCCTCACCCGTAATCCTCTTCCCCTGTGCCCTCGCGGACGTATGACTACATGTTTCTAGCATATATGAATTCTGCTCGACATGTGTCAAAAATTCGGAGCATTGACGAGAGAGTAGAGAAAAATAAAGTAAGAGTAGAGAGAATTTTAATATGAGGTTTGCTTCAGTGCTCCACCTTGACAAAACTTGAAGGGGGTAACTTTGTCCGGGTCATCTGCCGACTCCCCGAGGGAGAGAATGAACCCCAAGTCCAACCCGGGGAGCGGGTAGTCTTCGTCACGCACTTCGAGCGTGGCTTCGCCCTCCCGGCAAGCCCATTCTTTCGCTCCTTCCCCGACTATTACGGTCTGCAACCCCACCATCTCCCGGCCAATGCCATCACTCTACTCTCCGCCTTCGTGTCTTTCTCGGAGGGATACCTCGGCCTCTGGCCGGTGGTCAAGCTATGGGCCAAATACTTCCAACTGCGGAAACAGAGCATCCCCAACAAAGGCGTCAAGGAGAAGGAGATGACTGCTTGTGGGGCCGCCATCGTGGTTCCTCGGAGGGAGTCCGACTTTCCCCGGATCTCGGGCCTGGAGTCCTGCCGCAAATGGCAACGGAGTTTTTTCTACGTGAGGAACCCCGACTCGGTCGAAGGTGACAAGGAGGAGGGGGCCGACTTCATCAACCTCCCCGAGTTCAATATCGCCCCCCCGACTGCCCAGCTTCACTGGAGTTCCGACCCAAAGACGCTGGACTCGGAGGTCAACGAGATCCACGAGTACCTCCTTTCGATCAAGGACGAGCTCAGAGCCGAGGATCTCCTATGCACCTTCGTCAGCCGCCGAGTTTGCCCCCTCCAGGCCCGGGTTCACAAGATTTGCCACATGAGTGGCAGATATGACCCGACACGGGTTAGTATCTTCACGCTCACCCAGGAGCAAGTATACCGACGGGTCCAGGCCATTGCCCAGGCCGAGATGGACCCAGCCACCTGGGCCTGGGGGATGAAGCCCCACACGCGCTCTCGTCCTCCTCCACAAGTAAGCTGGTTCACTTGACCGACTTAAGCAATTCTCCGACAAACTCATGTTATAACCATCTCTGTACTGATATGTATCTTTTGCTTTCTCGCAGAGGTTCGCCCGGCAGCTCCTTGAGGACCAGATCCATGCCGCGGGGGAGTGGCATCCGGATTTTCCCATCCCGGAGATCTTACCAAGCGAGGACCCGGATGACGAAGATCATTTATCCATTCCACTGGCTCGCGCCCCTGCCCCGGGTAAGCCTCGTGCACCCGTTCTAATCAACGAGTGGTCGGACGACGATGAGGATGAGTGCCGAATCATTGATGTTATTGACGCTACTCCTCTCAACTTCGCGCCCCCAGCGCCTTCGACAACCGCTACTTCCAGCAAGCGAGCCGAGACCCGCAAGCGAGCTGGCACCGGTATGTCGGATACCAGTGGCGATGAGGCTGGCGCCAAGAGAGCCAAGACCGGCAAGAAGCCGGCAACCAAGCCGTCCAAGAAGAAGAAAGGTCCTCCGACCTCCACCGGGTAAGCCGATTTCTCGAGACCACTTGCCCTGCTACGCCGACCTCTCTGATAGTACCGTCCGAGTTAACATACCATTGCCTTGAAACAGTGCCCCATTGAAGTTGAATCCGACCGGGCCCCAAGGTCGGAAAGATACCGAGGAGGCCGGGTCGACCCGCGCGGAAGGCTCTCCGACCCGCAGGATCCGGGCTGCCACACCGCCGCTGAGTGGCAGCGCCGCGGCCGGGAGAGACAGAGGGACCTCCGACAGGGACGTCGGATCCGGTGCGGACACTACCTCGGACACAGCGAGGCGACCCCAGACCGCGTCACCCCCACCCCACTCGGGAGGGGTCCGTCAGCCGCTGACACAGCGCTCTCTGCAGCAGCAACAAACGCAGCAACGGCCGCAGTCATACCAGCAACAACAACCGCAAGGACAGCGTCAGCAACCTCCACCCGTCCGGACTCAGCAGCAGAGGCGTCCGCCGACCTCGGACACTACCACCTCCAAGGCGATCACCACACCATCCGGGTCGGCCGCCTCGGGCAAGCGTGATGGGACCACGAGTCAGAAAAGAGGTGAGGTTCCTCCGGGCAAAATCCTAGTGGTACCCCCTCCTCGCGTGGCCGTCAAGACAGCTGCGTTGCAGACGCTAGAGGCCACTGCTGCCCAAGCTCCGCCTGCTCCCGAGTTGCTCATCCTTGGTGATGACTGTTCAGGTTTGCTGGAGCAGTTCAACATGGACTGGAATGCTGCCGACACCAGCGAGGTATCCTCTTCCGACCCGAACGCCCGACATCCTGCCGGACCCGGGAAGATTGCCCAATCTCTGCACACTCTTCAGTGCGCAGTTCTCCGGATGACCCGGGACGCTGAGGTAAGTCTCTTAATTATTCACCCCCACTAGTCCCCGAGATTCGTGTGGGGTAATCGAGCATCGATCGAGTGAAGATTACTCGGCGGGAATCTTACAACTGAGTTAACGCCTAAACTCATTTCAGGCTTGCAACAAGGAGCGGAGCAGGCTGTTTCAAAAGCTGCTTGTCAAGCACAGCGGCTTCCGGAAGAAGTACAAGACTCTTGAGGCGGCCCAAGGTACTCTTTCCCTTCTACCGTCATACTTTCCCTTTTCTTATTTCTTCTCCTGACCTCCCCGACACGCCGACCTTGCCAGCTGACAAGGAAGCCCAGGTTGCGGCTGCGCACCGGACTGCGCTCGAGAAAGAGCAGGCCGAGGTAGCCCGGCTTCGCCAAGAACTTGCGAAGTCGCAGCACGAGCAGGCCGAGATGACCAAGGTCATGAACGAGGTGACGGAGGCGCAGGAGACCCTCGTGACGGACCTCCAATCTCGCGCCAGCCTGGCCGAGAACAAACTGTCCGTCCTCACGGCCAAATGCGACACCTGGCTGGCCGAGTTGCAGCGGATCAACGGCCAAATGGACAGTGAGTCTCCCCCCTCCTTGCTTATTGGGTTTTCAGCATAACTCCGTTATTGCCGGCTTGCCTTCTAACTCGACAATAGCGCTTTTTGCTTCAGAATCTTTCTCGCACTCGCAACATGCTGCTGTCCAGGCTGTTAGCAAGGCCCGGGGTAAGAGAGCGCACCTCGGTCCCATCTCGACCGAGTGGGACGTTGAGGATCATTTGATTGCCCTCAACGCGCGTCTTGTCCCGCTGAAAAGCATCGGCGTGGGCCTGCTCGACGCCGGTATCTCGGTCTTCCGGCAGCTGTGGCCCGGCATCGAGCCTCCCAAGAACGTTCCCGAGCTGGCCGAGGAGCTGAGGAAGGCCGAGCTAAGACTCCGGGAGTGGAGGTCCTCTGCTGCCCACGCCGGGGCGGATCAGGCCTTGTCCTTCATATTATCTTGGTATGAAGAGATTGACCTGGACCACGTCAAAACGCAGCGCGAAAACTCGGTGTGGACCACAGGTCCGACCAAAATCCAGCGCCGCCAAGAATCTGCTGACTACATGGCCCAATACTCGCGTCCGCACGAGTTTGTCCCTGGCCCTGTTTATCCGGATGAAGACGAGTCTGATTCCGAAGCCTGCGATGCCGAAGAGGAGCCGGAGGAGGAGGAGGCCAACCCGGACAAGCACCCCGGGGCGGACGCTGAGGCGGGAGTCCCCGAGTCCGCCGAGCATGGCCCTAAGTCTGGGACTGTGGCCACCAACCTCGAAGAGTCTACCGCCACCGTGGCTACATCCCCTGCCGCCGACACTGGTCCGGAAGCAACCGCTGTCCTCCAGTCGGCCACCCCCGACACCACGACTGCTGCTGCTGCTGCCGCTACACCGACTTCTACTCCTGCTGCCGAAAATGCTTAGACAAATTTATTAGATCCCCGGAATGCCGGGTGCATATGTAATATATACAATGTTAAGTAAGATACTCTGTTATCTGGCTTATTGAATTAAACGAGCATCTAGCCATGTCGGATCACTTTACACCGAGTCCCCGAGTTTACTTTCTCGTTTACTATACTTGGTGATTTTTGCTCTTGTCTACCATACAGGCGTTCGACAGTCGAGTCACAAAATCACGACTATAGCCTACGATACTAGAGAATGCCCGGATTTAGGTTCAAAGGTATCCGACATAACGGAAGAAAAAACTGAAATACAGGATTAGTACACAACACGTGCCGAATTGCTTTTACACCGAGTTCCCGAGTTCGTTTTCGTGTTTGCCACCTTCCACTATCTTTGCTCTTGACTACCACTTTGGGCATCCGTCAGTCGAGTCACAAGATCATTTCACATAGCATACATTACTTGGCTTTGAAAAACGGTTGAAAATTTATTCGGCACGTGGACAATAAACACAAAATATACACGGCAGTCCCCGAGTTTCATCTCGAGACGCCGGTACGCAGGTAACGAAGAAATAACTGAAGTATAAACATAGATAAAGATCTAGCAGTCCCCGAGTTCATCCCGGGGTGCCGACATTTCATTCAAAAGGGACCGAGATACATACACTGTGCCCTTTATGCGAAAAAGGGACGAAGTAGGGCTACATTCCACGGTCGCTTGGTTTCCTCGCCGGCTCTATCCATTACACCTTTTCTAGCTTCCTGCGCATCTATAAGATAATATGAGTCATTGTGCAGGGCTTTGCTCACCACAAAAGGTCCTTCCCACGGAGGGGATAACTTGTGCATGCCGGCAGTTCGCTGTATCAGCCTCAGTACCAGATCTCCTTCTCTGAACACCCGGGGGTGCACCTTCCGGCTATGATAGCGTCGGAGGTTCTGCTGGTATATTGCTGACCGAGATAGGGCCAACTCTCTTGCTTCTTCAAGCAAGTCGACATCATTCTCTCGGGCTTCTCTTGCCTCGGTTTCTGTAAACATCGCCACCCTGGGCGAGTCATACTGTATGTCGGTTGGCAACACCGCCTCAGCACCATACACCATAAAGAATGGTGTATACCCGGTGGATCTGTTGGGTGTGGTCCGGAGACCCCATAGCACCGCCGGTATTTCCTCTATCCAGCATCCCGGAGTCCGCAGGAGTGGTTCTATCAACCGGGCCTTTATGCCGGCCAGCACCAGTGCGTTGGCCCTCTCAACCTGCCCATTTGCTTCCGGATGTGCCACCGAGGCCACATCAAGCCGAATTCTCTTCTCGGCACAGAACCGAGCAAACTCTCCCACTGCAAAGTTGGTGCCATTGTCCGTGATAATGCTGTGCGGGTAACCATATCTCAGTATAATATCCTTTAAAGATGAGACGGCCGTAGCTCCATCACACTTCCGAATCGGCTTCACCTCGATCCATTTGGTGAACTTGTCCACCATGACCAGTATATGAGTCATGTTACCTCGCGCCGGCTTGAACGGACCCACCATATCCAAACACCATACGGCAAACGGCCATGTGATGGGGATAGTTTTTAGCTCTGCCGCCGGCATGCGTGTTCTGTGTGCAAACCTCTGGCAACCTCCACATTTCCGGACAATATCCTCTGCCTGCTGCAGAGCCGAAGGCCAATAAAACCCGTGCCGGAAGACCTTTGCTACCAGTGCCCTTGAGGAAGCATGATGACCGCATTCACCTTGATGTATCTCAAGAAGCATCTCCTGCCCTTCCTCCGGGTCAACGCAACGCTGCAGCACCTCAGTGACGCTTCTCTTATACAGCTCTTGATTGATCACCGTGTAAGCCTTGGCCCTTCTTACCACTTGCCTAGCTTCCACTTCATTCTCCGGCAGGGTCCCATACACAACATAAGCCATGATGGGCTGCGCCCACTCCGGTACCGGCCTCACAGGGAAGATTGGGGCATCTATTTCCATAGGCTCGGCTGACATCACCTCTGCCGACATACCTTGTACAGTCCCCGGGTTGAGCCAAATGCTCCCGACGTCAACCTCCATGGGCACAGCTTCTGCTACTGAGTTCTTCGGGATAAATATGGACTCTGACTCGGGTGATGGCTTGATTGACGGTTTGCTTAAGTGCTCCAAAGCTATGCCGGGTGGGATCGCGTCCCGTGATGACCCCAGCTTGGACAATACATCCGCAGCCTCATTCTCTCCCCGGGGTATGTGCTTGAACTCGCATCCTTCAAAAAATCCGGAAATTTTCTGTACATGGAACCGGTATGACGCCATGTTAGCGTCCAAGGCGTCCCAATTTCCCGACACCTGCTGCACCACCAAATCCGAGTCACCGTAACATTCTATTCGCCGGATGCCAACTTCCTTGGCGACCTTGAGGCCATGCACAAGTGCCTCATACTCAGCCACATTATTGGATGCCGAGAAATGAATCTGGAGCACATATCTCAGTATATCTTGCTTCGGGGAGGTGAGGACCACTCCGGCACCCAACCCAATCTTTGCCTTGGACCCATCAAAGTGCATCTTCCAGAAATTGAAGTCGGGCGGGGGAGGCTCATATTGCATCTCGGCCCAATCCACCAAGAAGTCCGGCAGCGCCTGCGACTTAATGGCGTCCCTCCTTTCGTAAGTCGGGGCGTACGGAGATAACTGGATGGCCCACTTAGCAACTCGGCCACTGGCATCTTTGCATCCGATTATTTCGGACAAGGGAGCCTCGCTCACCACCGTAACCGGATGCTCTTGAAAGTAGTGTTTCAACTTGGTGACCGCCAGGTACACGCCATAAGCCATCTTCTGGTAGTGCGGGTAATTCTGCTTGGAGAGGGAGAGCACCTCACTCAGATAGTATACGGGCCTTTGCACCACCTTCTCACCTTCTTCTCTTTCCACCACCATCACCACACTTACAACTCGGTTGGTAGCCGCGATATAGAGCAACATCGGCTCCTTGGGCAAGGGAGACGCCAACACCGGTGCATTTGAGAGTGTCTTTTTTAGGTCGTTAAAAGCTGCGTCTGCTTGTGGTGTCCACACAAAGGTTTTACTCTTTTTCATGAGTTGGTACAAAGGCAGAGCTTTCTCTCCTAATCGGCTTACAAACCGACTTAGGGATGCCAGGCATCCGGTGAATTTTTGTACATCCTTAAGGCGAGTTGGCAACTTCATGCTCTCGATAGCTCGGATCTTGCCCGAGTTAACCTCTATACCCCGACTAGACACCAGGAAACCGAGTAATTTTCCAGCCGGCACACCGAAAGTGCATTTATCCGGGTTAAGTTTCATTCGGAACTTTCTTAAGTTAACGAATGTTTCTCTCAGATCATCGATCAGAGTCAGTTTTTCTTTAGTTTTTATGACTATGTCGTCGACATACACCTCTGCATTCCGACCTATTTCGTCATGCAAGCATTTCTGCATGCACCTTTGATAAGTTGCACCGGCATTCCTCAACCCGAAGGTCATGACACGATAGCAATAAGCCACGTACGGGGTAATAAAAGCAGTCTTTAATTGATCAGCTGGGTTCAAAGGTATCTGGTGAAAACCAGAATACGCATCTACAAAAGACAAAAGCTCACACCCGGCAGTGGAGTCGATCACTTGATCTATCCGGGGGAGCGGGAAAGGATCTTTCGGGCATGCCTTGTTGAGGTTGGTGAAGTCGATACACATGCGCCACACCTTGGCCAGGAGAGGCTCATCCTTCTTCTTCTCTACCAGGACCGGGTTGAAAGTGCATGGTTGCCCCCATGCGTGGTTTTGGTAATTAATGAAAATCCTTATGGACTAATGTTTACATTGAGATATTCTTCTAGATCTTGTCCATGGGAAATTATAGGAGTTCATGTGTTGGACTCTTCAAGATGACTTAATGACCAATGCTCTATTCAAAGGGTTTATATGAAGAATGGTCATGTGTAGAGTTGAGCTCATTGCAAGTATGGCTTGGAATAGAAGATTGAGTGAACAATCATGTTTAACCCCAAGCCATCATACATATCAAGAGAAGAAGATGAAGTGCAAGCTCAATATGATGCATCTCGGAAGATATCTTTTGATTGAATCTTGCAAAGGAGACATGAAGACGAAGCTTAGCGAGGTCCTCCCATAATGGAGTATGGGGGAGCATTTGGAGAAGTCTTCATCAAGCATGTGCTAGCAAGCACAAACAAGAAAGGTGTTTCAACCTGAGAGAGTCAAGATCGTCATCATCTAGCTCAAGTGGAATGCTCATGGCAAAGGTATGATCTTGATAGGGCTATAGGATAGATAGGCGTACTATCAAGAGGGGATCTCGAGTGAGTAACTTGATCGCATCTTTGTGGAGAGTTCAAACCTTTGCATGCTTGGCATATCATCTTTCTTGGTTCTTATTTGGTTTTTCTCCGTGTTGAGTTTTGGTGCTTGTCGTGATCTTCATGACAAGACCAAGTCCTTCGAAAATGGTTTTACTTTGGAAAACTTGTTGCCTTTTATCCATGTGAGGATTTAGAGCTTGGTTTATCTCCATACTTAGCTCTAGTTCATCAAAAACAGATTTCGTATGAATATCTTGTTGCGTTTTTGATGAAGGAGGTTTTACCGGTTTGCATTGTTTAGGAAAGTTCAACCTTTCCCCATTTGGTTTTATCCTCACATGATGGACTGTGATGTTTCTATGCACATTCAAGTAGAGCTCGTTGTAACGATTCCAACGAGCCAAAAATCATCGAAAACGGAGTCCGGATGGAAAAGATATTGACGTTTTCGTTTATCAGTTTCTGCTGTTTTTTGCTGTGGCGGTAGTACCGCCGCGGTACCGCCCGAGGTACCGCCGGAGCTAACAGAGAGCCGTTTTCGGCGGTACCGGGAGCGGTAGTTCCGCCGGGGCGGTAGTACCGCTGCCCGGGGCGGTAGTACCGCTACGGAAGCCTGTTTTCAGCCCGTTTTCATGCTCTAACTCCCTAGGGGGGCGGTAGTACCGCTACGGCGCGAATCTGCACCCAACGGTTGGAATTTGGGTTGACCTATTTAAGGGGCCTTCTTCCCCAATGGTTCCCCAACCTTTCTAGCAAGTTTTGACCTCCATTGTTGACCTTCTTGAGCTTGCTATCTCTCCATCTCTCCAATGATTCTTGCTACTTCTTGAGGGAAAAGAGAGAGGAGATCTAGATCCACCTTTCCACCAATCAATCTCTCCTCTAAGTGAGGGGAACCTAGTGGATTTAGATCTTGGAGTTCCTTTGTGGTTCTTCTCCTTTGTTCTTCCTCTCTTCTCCCCCCATAAGCATTAGTTGCTTTTGGTGGGATTTGAGAGTGAAGGATTTGAGCACTTGTGCTCTTGCCTTTTGCATTTGGTGCATCGGTGTGCTCTCCACGAGGATTCGTGGAAGTTGAAAGTTTGTGAGCTTGTTCTCTTGGGTCCTTGGACCCTAGACGCCCGTGTGGTGGTTGGACCTTTGTGGTCACTTGTGAAGCCGTTCGGGAGCCCCCAATCCCGTTGTGGGTTGTGCCCCGGATTGTTGTTGTAAGCCGTTCGGGAGCCCCCAATCCCATTGTGGGTTGTGCCCCGGATTGTTGTTGAAAGGCTCCGGTTTCCGCCTCGAAGGATTCCGATAGTGGAAGGTGAACCAAGCCTTTGTGGTGCGGTTCATCGGAGAAGAAGGTGAAACCTTTGTGGTTGTTGAACCGTTGTGTCGGTTCACACCTCTCCAACGAGACGTACTCCCTTAATAAGGAGGAACTCGGGAATACATCCTCGTCTCCGCGTGCCTCGGTTATTTCTATACCCGAGCTTTTTACTTATGCATTTTACATTGTGATAGCCTTCGTGCTTGAAGTATTCTATAGCTATCACCTTGTTGTTTGTCTTGCTTAGCACAAGTTGTTGGTGCACATAGGTGAGCCTAGTTTATTTAGGTTGTCGGCTTGTTAATTTAAACACCTAGTTTTATTCCGCAATTATCAAGCCTAAACCGGAAAAGTTTTAAACCGCCTATTCACCCCCCCCCCCCCTCTAGGCGACATCATTGTCCTTTCAATTGGTATCAGAGCCATGTTTCTCTTTTTGGGCTTTACCGCCTAGAGAGTAAAAGGTGTCGTTTAGAGAATTAGTGCACGATCCCACTTTCATATTCGATGGCACAAATTATGATGTTTGGAAAATTCGCATGCTTAATCTTTTTAGGGCCATGGGTCCAAATTATATTAAGAGGATTGTAGATGTGAGTTTATCTCCTCCAAAGGATTCCCAAGAATTATCTTTAGAGGATGAGATAAACTCTCATCTCGAGACTCAAGTTACTAATGGTCTTATATGTGCTTTGACCGATGTAGTTCTTGCTTCAATCATGCCTTTTCGAAATGCACATGAGCTTTGGACCAAGCTTCAAGATATATATGAAGTGTCCAAAATTATTGAGGATGATTGTTCTCCCTCCACCTCCGGCCGTGATGAGTTCACAACTTCTTCCACTTCACCAACATGTGATTCGTCACAAGGTAATGATATGGTGAGTGGTGATAGAAATTGCATTGGTGATGGTGAACTTACTATTGATTATACTTCTTCTCTATCACATTGTAATGTTCTATCTTTGGACTTAAACTCTTCTAGCACTCCAAATGTCATACATGCTAGAGTTGATGGTCCTTGCATATCAAGTAATAGTTGCTTAACTAAATATAATGATGATATGCTCTCTATGTCTTGTTGTCATGAAAATAATGCTTCCATATCCTCTAGTATTTGCATGACTAACAATGTAGAGGAATCCCAACATTTGTTGGAACAAGACATGGACCTCAATGGTGCTTCAAGTAATTCTTCATCCTCCTCACCCATTAATCATGTTTGCCTCATGGCTAAGGATTCCAAGGTAACTTCTACCTCGAATCCCGAGATATGTGATGATGTGGTTGTGGATCCTCATGGAGAAGATTTTGACATTAAAACCTTAACCAAGAAGGGTGAGATTGTTCTTGGTGCTCTTCCCAAAGGTAGTGAAGCTATCTCTTCTCTACGTGAAATTGTTGCTCATGGTATTAAATGTATAGAAATCATTGAGGAGTTGGATACTCAATTTGAGCAAAAATGTAAAATTGAGAGAGAAGATGCTATTGAAAAAGCATCCTTAGAGAATGCCCTTGACGAAGAGCAAGAGCTTCGAGTGTCTCTTGAGGAGAGACTTGAATCTCTTGATGAATCAAATGATCTTATCACTGCTAAAATCATTAAGGAAAGAGATCATGCTATTGCAAAATATAAAGTGCTTAAAAGGAAAAAGTCGAATTTGGTGTTGGCAATGCTAGACTAAGTGAGGACATAGAGAAACTTGACAAAGCTCACAAGGCTTTAGAAAGTGAACACTCTCTGCTCATCAAGTCTCATGATCAACTCCAAACTCAACTATCTAATAATGATAAGCTTGCAAAATTGTCTTCTTCCATTTCTAATGATAATGATGCTTGTGCTACTAACTCCACTTCTTGTGAAGCATCCATATTTAATGAGAATATTGAGCTAAGGGCCCAACTTGAGTTGCTAACTAGCAAGTATGGGAAATTGGAAGAAAGTCATGTAAAGCTCTCTATCTCTAATGACGATCTTCTAGCATCCCATGCTAAGCTAAAGTTAGCTCATGAGGCTATTATGTCAAAGGTAATATCTTGTGAGCCTCATATGGACAATTGCACAACTTGTTCTCTTAATGCTATATCGTCTTGTGCTAGTCCTTGTGATTCATTGACTCACAATGTTGCTACATCTTGTGATGAATTACTTACCATACCTTGTTGCTCTAACAATGAAGCTTTCACTTCCTCTAGTATTTGTGTTGATACTAACCATGTAGAGGAATTAAAAGAGCTCAAGGCCCAAGTCACTTCTTTGAAGAAAGACATGGAAAAGCGTCATGTTGGGAAGTCCACACTTGACAATATGTTGAGTGCTCAAAGACGCCCCAATGACAAGAGTGGACTTGGATTCAACTCCAACAACAAGAACAAGTCCAAGATCATTAAGAAGAAAAAGGGCCAAGAACAAGTCAAAGATTCGGTCAAGATTTTTTGTTTCAAGTGCAAAGTTGAAGGGCACCATGTTAGATCTTGCCCTTTGAAGAAGAAGGCTCTTAGTGAGAAGCAACAAGGGAAGAAGCCTCAAGTTCAAACTCAAGCTCCTCAAGTTGAAGAACGGTCTCTTCCCAAGAAGAATCAAGCTACCCCTCCTCAAGTCAAGACTCCAACTAAGAAGAGAGGAGGAAGTAGATGTTGCTACCTATGCCGTGAGAAGGGTCACCTTGCTTCTTCATGCACAAATGGTACCTTATCCAACCCCATTATAGTTGACGATGTTTATTCTCTTCGGAAGGATAAGGTTGGCAATGTGTTTGCCAAATTTGTTGGTACTCAAAGTGGTTTCAAGAAAAGAACCATTTGGGTGGCCAAGCCTATTGTGACTAACCTCTTAGGACCCAACTTAGTTGGGGACCAACAAGCCAAAACTTGATCAATAGGTGTTGATGGAGGGCATTGGAGACTTGGCTACACTATGAAGAATTAAGGGATCTTCATCAATTATATTCTCTCAAGTCAAGTCATATGGATTATATTGTTCTATCTCATATCCAATGTTCCTCCTTGCGGTAACTTTTATTTAAATCATATATACATTGAAAGTTGCTTGCACTCTTGCATGTGTTAGGTTTTGTACCTTGCTAGTGTTTGTATGTGTTGTGCTCTCTACTTACTTATCTTGAGAAATCAAGTATGTGTATTTTGGTTTGCACACCATCTACTTGTTTTGAGCCCTATTACTTTTATTTGCTATCTTATCTTGTTGACTCTCTCTTTGAGAGATTAATGGATTATTCCATTTTGGGAGAGTGATATGCTTCGTGCACTTCACAATTCTAAAAATGTGTGTACATGGGAAATACCACTTAGTGTCAATATATCAATATTATCTATTCTCTATGTGGTATGTCTTGCTCATGAGAAATTCAAATTCTATAACGTCCATTAATTTCTCTAGTTGGTTTTATTTACCTCTTGTTTTAAAATAAATGGATTATCACATTATGGGGGAGTAATAAGCTATGCGCATATTACAAGCCTAGAAAATGTGAACATGTGAGGTTTTGCCACCTAGAATTGATATTGCTAATTATCTTGTTCCTATGTGGCATGTGCTCAAACAAGTTCCCATTTAGTTAAATGCTCTTTGTCTCTCACTCTTTTGGATCTTGTTTGTGGAGGATGTTCTTGGTATGGCTTTCCCTAAATATGTTCTCATATATCTTTTTGGGAAGCCAATTGATTCAAGCAACTCCTTGGAGTTGCTTTGCATTATCACATGATTTGTGAAACTATCAAGAATATCTATCTATCTAAGCATGGCTTTTAATTCCTATCCTTTGCCTCATGCTTATGTTTTGTGAATATGATCTTGAATATATCCTTGCAATCCACCACCGAGAAATATCTCCATACATTACTTGTCTTGACAAGTGATAATCATATTTGGGGTAAATATGTTGATCATATTCACTTTGGCTGTAGCTTTGAATTGCCTTATTTGATTGCCAAGGATTTGCTTTTGATCTAACTCTTATTTGTCTTTCTTGTATCTTTTGGATACTTTATTGCTCTACTTGAAATTTGTTTTGTGCTTTCTTGAGTTGGGAAAAGCAATGATCCAATTCTTGTGCATTGACATTCGAAAGTCATACTTTTTGATAATGCACTATTCTTTGGGAAGCTATCCTACTTTGAGTGGAAGATCATTCTTTAAATTGGCATTGCAATTTCTTGCCTTTCTTGAATATGACTAGTGTTTGAATATATATATATATATATATATATATATATATGGAGAGTGATGATCTCATTTGTGTGCATTTTGTATTCAAATGCAAGATCATAAATAATGCACACATCTTGGGGGAGCAATCCTATATGCTTTCGAACATTAGTTGTCTTCATTTGGTATTTGATCTCGATGACGTGTCTCTTTGGAAGACAAACATTTTTCGTCTTGGCACTTTTTGCCATCATGAAAAGTGTAGAGGGTTTGGTTTATTATTTGATGGTATTTTCTTCAATTGGTCTCTTGCTTTAATTTTGTATCTTTTCAAAGTGGTTTCTTCATTCATGTGTTGATTTGGGTCCTTGATATAATTTGGAAAATTCTTTTTCTTGTCACACTTGTGTGTGCTTTCTTGGTTTAATTGGTGTTTTGTCCAAATTGTATCTCGTTTGGTTCTTGAAAGTCTTGTGCATGCATACTTACTATATGTATATCTTATGGCATGTGTACTTTCGTTGATCCAATATATAGGATAAACTCCATCAAATCCTAAATGTCTAAGATGTGCATGAAATTCAATTTCATATCAATATGCACATATTTATGTGGAGTTTGTCCTATGTATTGTAGTTGCTCTAACTATTTTGGACCCAATGAGTTTGGGTACCATTTTGTACTTGAATTTGTTTTAGGTACATGTGGAGATGCATTGGAAGCTTGTCTCATTTACAAGGAAGGTGGAGTCACCATGTGTTCATTGGAGCCAAGTTTGGATGATCGTTAACTCTTATCTTCTACATCACCAATGCTATCTCGGTAACAAGTATCTACCTCATGCTTACGTTTCTAAGCTTTCAACCTTGTGTAGGTTGTATCTTGGCATGAATCTTTTTGTTGCAATTAATTTGGTTCTTGCAAAACGTCTCTATTGCAAATATGAGTAAGCCGGGATGATTACATATAAAGGGACTATACATTCATTTCTATGATTCATCGATCCCAATTATGTCAATCTAGCACTTTCGACTTAAAGTCTCTCAGGTGCAACATTGATGAATTTTCAAATCATTCGCCTTTTGGGATACGTGTTATCTTACTCGGAGCATCCATTTGTTAACCTTTATCCCTCGTGGATAGTTTTTGATGCTATGATGAGTATGTGTTGGAAGTTCATTTATATTCCGTTAAGATATAATTCGGCTTTGTGCTATATTATTAAGCAAAGATCTTATTGGTGTATTTATGACTTCCTCTTGGATATCATGATCCTTACCCTTGTATCTGTCTTGTGTGTACATGTTTATTTGTAGACCCATATCTTAGTGATTCGTGTCTACTTAGAAACTTATACATATGAGAATAGTACATCTTAATTGATATTCCAATTCTTTAATGACCACCTTTTATTGCTTTTGACTCTTTGGTGGTTTCTTAAAGCCACAAGCTTTATTTTTCATGTGTTGCTTGGTGCATTTTACTAAGCTTGTGGAGCTATTTGCTATACCTCTTTTGGTGTGTGGGTATGGGAAAGACATGATATGCACTATGTGCAACTCTTCTTGAAAGACTATGTTGATGCTATCATCCTTGTATTAGTCTCCTATAATGTCTTGTTATCTCACACCCATTATTTGATTTACCGCTCCTTGCTCTTGTTGCAAAACATTTTTTTAGGTGAAAGTTGTTTTGCCTCCTTTTTCATTTACATTCTCTTGCATGAGCTTGTGTTCGAATTTATCTAGGAGGGAGTGAGGATTCCATGTTGTGCACACTATATTGAAATACAAATCCTTTTTGTGCACGTACCTTGGGGAGTTCCCTCATGATATTTAGAACACTTTTCGGATCCTTTTGATTGCTTGCTTCTTTCGTTGAAGTATCTTTCCATTTGATATTCTTTTGCAATCTTTGGATCCTCTATATAGTTTGATCTCCCTCCATCTATTCGTCATTGGATATGTGCATTTGATTTCACTCATATTATGAGAAATGCACACATTATGGGGGAGCTCTCACTATATTTGCCTTCTAAGTTTTTCTTTCCATTTCGGCAATCGATGCCAATGGGGGAGAAATTTAAAGGGTTTATGGGAATATGGGTTTGTTCTCTTGCGGTTCTCTTGCATCCTTGCTCTTTGTGTTGCATGGTTGCTTAAATTCATTATATAAACCCTCGTAAAAGGGATTGTCATCAATTACCAAAATGGGGGAGATTGAAAGTGCATGATTGCCCCCATGCGTGGTTTTGGTAATTAATGAAAATCCTTATGGACTAATGTTTACATTGAGATATTCTTATAGATCTTGTCCATGGGAAATTATAGGAGTTCATGTGTTGGACTCTTCAAGATGACTTAATGACCAATGCTCTATTCAAAGGGTTTATATGAAGAATGGTCATGTGTAGAGTTGAGCTCATTGCAAGTATGGCTTGGAATAGAAGATTGAGTGAACAATCATGTTTAACCCCAAGCCATCATACATATCAAGAGAAGAAGATGAAGTGCAAGCTCAATATGATGCATCTCGGAAGATATCTTTTGATTGAAGCTTGCAAAGGAGACATGAAGACGAAGCTTAGCGAGGTCCTCCCATAATGGAGTATGGGGGAGCATTTGGAGAAGTCTTCATCAAGCATGTGCTAGCAAGCACAAACAAGAAAGGTGTTTCAACCTGAGAGAGTCAAGATCGTCATCATCTAGCTCAAGTGGAATGCTCATGGCGAAGGTATGATCTTGATAGGGCTATAGGATAGATAGGCGTACTATCAAGAGGGGCTCTCGAGTGAGTAACTTGATCGCATCTTTGTGGAGAGTTCAAACCTTTGCATGCTTGGCATATCATCTTTCTTGGTTCTTATTTGGTTTTTCTCCGTGTTGAGTTTTGGTGCTTGTCGTGATCTTCATGACAAGACCAAGTCCTTCGAAAATGGTTTTACTTTGGAAAACTTGTTGCCTTTTATCCATATGAGGATTTAGAGCTTGGTTTATCTCCATACTTAGCTCTAGTTCATCAAAAACAGATTTCGTATGAATATCTTGTTGCGTTTTTGATGAAGGAGGTTTTACCGGTTTGCATTGTTTAGGAAAGTTCAACCTTTCCCCATTTGGTTTTATCCTCACATGATGGACTGTGATGTTTCTATGCACATTCAAGTAGAGCTCGTTGTAACGATTCCAACGAGCCAAAAATCATCGAAAACGGAGTCCGGATGGAAAAGATATTGACGTTTTCGTTTATCAGTTTCTGCTGTTTTTTGCTGTGGCGGTAGTACCGCCGCGGTACCGCCCGAGGTACCGCCGGAGCTAACAGAGAGCCGTTTTCGGCGGTACCGGGAGCGGTAGTTCCGCCGGGGCGGTAGTACCGCTGCCCGGGGCGGTAGTACCGCTACGGAAGCCTGTTTTCAGCCCGTTTTGATGCTCTAACTCCCTAGGGGGGCGGTAGTACCGCTAGGGCCAGCGGTAGTACCGCTACGGCGCGAATCTGCACCCAACGGTTGGAATTTGGGTTGACCTATTTAAGGGGCCTTCTTCCCCAATGGTTCCCCAACCTTTCTAGCAAGTTTTGACCTCCATTGTTGACCTTCTTGAGCTTGCTATCTCTCCATCTCTCCAATGATTCTTGCTACTTCTTGAGGGAAAAGAGAGAGGAGATCTAGATCCACCTTTCCACCAATCAATCTCTCCTCTAAGTGAGGGGAACCTAGTGGATTTAGATCTTGGAGTTCCTTTGTGGTTCTTCTCCTTTGTTCTTCCTCTCTTCTCCCCCCATAAGCATTAGTTGCTTTTGGTGGGATTTGAGAGTGAAGGATTTGAGCACTTGTGCTCTTGCCTTTTGCATTTGGTGCATCGGTGTGCTCTCCACGAGGATTCGTGGAAGTTGAAAGTTTGTGAGCTTGTTCTCTTGGGTCCTTGGACCCTAGACGCCCGTGTGGTGGTTGGACCTTTGTGGTCACTTGTGAAGCCGTTCGGGAGCCCCCAATCCCGTTGTGGGTTGTGCCCCGGATTGTTGTTGTAAGCCGTTCGGGAGCCCCCAATCCCATTGTGGGTTGTGCCCCGGATTGTTGTTGAAAGGCTCCGGTTTCCGCCTCGAAGGATTCCGATAGTGGAAGGTGAACCAAGCCTTTGTGGTGCGGTTCATCGGAGAAGAAGGTGAAACCTTTGCGGTTGTTGAACCGTTGTGTCGGTTCACACCTCTCCAACGAGACGTACTCCCTTAATAAGGAGGAACTCGGGAATACATCCTCGTCTCCGCGTGCCTCGGTTATTTCTATACCCGAGCTTTTTACTTATGCATTTTACATTGTGATAGCCTTCGTGCTTGAAGTATTCTATAGCTATCACCGTGTTGTTTGTCTTGCTTAGCACAAGTTGTTGGTGCACATAGGTGAGCCTAGTTTATTTAGGTTGTCGGCTTGTTAATTTAAACACCTAGTTTTATTCCGCAATTATCAAGCCTAAACCGGAAAAGTTTTAAACCGCCTATTCACCCCCCTCCCCCCCCCCCCCTCTAGGCGACATCATTGTCCTTTCCGGGTTAGACAACCAGTCTGGGTGCAGTACTTCCATCGCAAATCCAGCCGCAAGCAGTACGGCTAGATGCTCCATGATTGCAGCTCTTCTCTCGTCCGAGAGACGTCTTGTCGGTTGTTTTACCGGCTTGGCATCCGGCCTCACGAACAACGAGTGCTCAGCCAACTCCCTCGGAACTCCTTGAAGGTCGTCGTTTGACCAAGCAAAGACATCCCGATTCTCACGGAGGAAGTTGGTGAGCTCGCCTTCCTATTTGCTGCCCAGGCTGGTACCTATGATCACCCGGTGCTCTGGGTTAGCCGGGTCCACCACGACCTTCTTGGTCTCCTTGGGCGGCTGGAAGGAAGCATGCTGCTCCGGGTTCGCCATCCCGGACACACCGAGCTGGGAGGCTTGGGCCAGCGTCACCACTTGCTGGATCCTCTTTTTCTCCTCGGCTATGACCAATGACTCGGCCAAGCAAGAGCCGGCAGTAGCACACTCGACAGAGCGCTTGTAGTCCCCAGCGATAGTGATTATGCCATTCGGACCTGGCATCTTCATTTTCAGATAACCCATGTGAGTGGATATCATGAACTTGGCCAGAGCAGGTCGACCAATCAGGGCATGATATGGGCTCTCGAGGTCCACCACCTCGAACTCAAGACTCTCGGTTCGGCAGTTCTCCCGGGTTCCGAACAACACATCTATCCAGATTTTGCCCATAGGCGAGCATGAAACACCCGGCACAATGCCATGGAAGGTTGTCTTGGTCGGCAGCAGCGTGTTCAGGGACACTCCCAACTTAAGCATTGTGTCCTTGTACATGATGTTAATGGCACTGCCATTGTCAACCAGGACTCTGCTGAACCGGACGTTGATACTCGGCCCGATGAATGTCGGGTCCACCACCAAGGCGTATCCCCCCGGCTTAGGCATAACCCGGGGGTGATCCTTCCGACTCCAGCTGATTTCTATTTCGGACCAGTGCATAAACTTAGGTACCGCCGGCATGACGGCGTTCACCTCCAGAGCGCGCTGGCGCTGGCTTTTCTTGTCAGTGGGCTCGGTCACAAAGACCACATAGCTCTAATGAGCTTCCTGATAGTCACCCTGCGGGTAACCGCCCTGGTTGCTAGGACCGGCATTGTTGTTACCTCGGACGTTCACCACATTTACCGGCCTTGCCGGTGGTCGCCTCCGTACTGGTGGGTTTACCCGGACAGCATTGGCTCCACTTACTGGTGCCGGAGGTCTTGGAGCTGCCGGCTTTTCAGGGGCAGTTACTAGAGATCCCCCTGGAGCACCCTCTCGCCGCATGCGCTGGTACCAGCTGCACTGCCGAGTTGTGTGGTTGGCCGGTCGGTTGGGCTCGAAAATGTGATAGCAGCAGGGCTTGTCCAGCATGTCCTCATACGTCAAGGGCTTCCTCTGCTCGGCCCAAGTTTTCTTCACCTCTGCCCAACCCTGACCATCCGTCTTCTGCCGCTGATTGCTACCGGTATTGCCTTGTTCCCCGGTTACCGCCGCCACCTGCTGCGAGGCGTAGTAAAGGTCGGGCTCCCTTCTCTTCTGCCCGAAATCCTGACGGTCACTGTTCCTGCCCGACCCGGACCTATTGTTCCCCGGGTTCCTCCTACTCGGTTCTACCGAGTCCATCTGAGGTTGCATTGGGTCACCAAGAGCATAGCTGTCGGCGATTTTCATAGTCTCGGCCAAGGTGGCCGGCATCTCCCTCTGCAGTTTCTGCCAAAGCATGGAGCCATGTCGGCATCCCTGCGCAAACCATGAAATGGCTTGGGCCTCCACAACCCCTTCACAGGAATTGCGAATCGTGCTCCACCGAGTCAAATACTCTCGGTCAGTCTCACTGTTTCTCTGCCTGCACATTGCAAGCTGCTGAGGTCGGTTTGGTCTCTTGTAGGTGCTGGAGAAGTTACTGACAAAGGCTTCCTCGAAGTCCAGCCAGCAGTTGACACTTCCCTCTCTCAAGTTGTTCAACCAGATTCGGGCTGGTCCCTCTAGCATCTGTGGGATGTATCGTATCGCCCACCGACGATTTCCCCCGGCAATGTGCACTGCTGTCACATAGTCGGTTAACCAGTCCTCTGGCTTGGTGCTGCCGTCATAAGTCTTGGCTCCCCTGTTCAACTGAAAGTGGGGGACAGGCTGCTCCGACATGATTCTGGGCCCGAAACAAGAAGGACCAGGTGGGCCTTGCTCCTCCATCTGCTCGGATCTATACAACCGATCCAGCTTGTACCGGGCATCATTTGGATCCAACTGGCGGGTTCCCAGTCGAGACCCCAGAGCACTCTCATAAACATGGTACCCAGCCTTGGCCATTGCCGAGTTGCCGTCATCATACCGGTTCAGGTCTTGCCCGCCCATTTGCCGGGGCTGCATTGCTCCGACAACTTGATGCCTCGGGGCCTGACTAGGCGCCAGATATCGAGGTGGGTGTCCTCGACCAACCGAGTTGGCATTTCCGATATTCCGATTACTCGGAGCCTGTCGGCTTCTGCTCTGGGCCTGCCCAACATTGCCCTGCTCCGCGATTTGCTGCCCGGCATAAGCCGGATCGTATGTCAGCATCTGGAGCTGCTGATTTCCTCCGGGGTTCCTACTCCGGTCCTGGTTTCCCCCGACATGCGGAGAGGAAGCCTGTCCTCTGGACACGCCACTGGGAGCTCTGGCCGAGTGGACAATTTGAGATCCACCCCCGGCCCCATTGGCCCTCTTGACAGCCTCATTCTGCCGGGTTGCTACTTCCACCAGCTCATTGACTCGGTCTTGTTGCCTACGGCGAGCCTCTCCGGTTAGACCGGATAACTCGGCCCTTGCTGCCTCGGCAGCCCTGAGGGTCTTGGCCGGAGAGCTGTAATTCGGCCTAGCCGCCGACATTACGCTAGGAGTCACATTGGATGTAGCTCTGCCATCCCGATCTATCTCGGCATTGAGGCCCCTGCCTCTTCTGCGTACCTCGGCCTCACGGTTCGGCCGACCTCCTATCGGCGAGAAACCATGAGCCGCGTCATACTCACGCTGAACTCGGTCAAAATCCCTCCGGACCTCTGCTAACTTCTCTGCCTCCTCCAGTAAACTCAGCCGCTCTGCCTCTAACTCAGCGGCTCCCGGCACAGCCAACCTCTCTACCGTGTCTCTAAGAGGTTCAGTCCTGACCGGGACACGAGATGTCTCGGCGCCGCCATGGCCCTGCCTCTCCAGCGCCTGCTTGGCCCTCCGGGTCGATCTTGCCTCGGGTTCGAGGACAGGGTCTTCTGCCGGAGGAGCCGTCACCCCGGCCATCATGACCGCGCAGCTCTCGGGGCGAGCGTTACGCCGGCCGCGAGCCGCACAGATAGCTGGGGGATCCTCGGCCACGAGCACCTGCGCCGGGTACTCGCAGACGAGCTCGGTGGCGACATAGGTGGCGAAGGAGCCGAACTCGATGACGCAGCCGTTGGCCGGAAACGGCCTGCCGCGAAAGCAGCCGGCGTTGTCGCTGACGAACTCCATGTTGCCGAACTTGACGACGAGGCCGGAGAGGACTCGCACGGGGCCCGTCCGGATGAGTACACCAGCCAGCGCCTCTATCCGCCCCACGGTGGGCGCCAACTGTCGTGGTGGTATCACGGCAGTAGCCATAGGATGGCTAATTGTGTGGGGCCGATGGACGCTGGTGGATCCGGGGAGGGCTAGCGAGCTAAGGAGCTCACACAAAAGATGGCACGGAATAAACCAAAACCGACTTAGGCAGGGAAGAAACCGCAAGAACACACGAAGAACACACTCAAAACCACAAGCAACCACAAACCCGCACGATGTACTCAGGTTCGGGGCCCTCGTGAGGAGGTAACACCCCTACTCCTGCCTTGCCTCTCTCTATATGTGTCTCACAAGATCTACAAAGGTGCTCCTTGAGCTGTTTTACCTCTCTCTAGGATGAACTCAAGAACAAGGATGAACTACAAGTGGACGAGGAGTAAATGCGCCTATAGTTTTGGCCCTCTGGTTGGTCTCTCCCTCACAGGAGGAGTTATGGCGCTATTTATAGAGGTCCCGCCGAGTTAACCGGGAACCCTAATTCCTCCGGGCCCCCCGGACAACAGCCCCCGTCCAACGGTAATGTCGACACCTCTACCGCGACCTAGCCGCCGGGCTATCCGGCATAGGTCGAGGTAGGCCATGATGCCTCTTGCCGTAGCCGCCGCCTGCCTAGGTGATGATGCTTCCCCTGTCAGAGACAAGACGTGCCTTCTCCATGCCTAGTCTCCTGTCAGTCAGTCGCCAGCACAGTGGTATAGTCACGCCGCCCTTGTCTTGTGCCCTTTGTCCCGCGCCCGTGTCAGACGGGAGGTGACCTTACTTCCGTGTCAGGCGGGTCAGTGTCCTGCGTTCGTACTTGCCCTTGACTTGTCGCCCGACTTAGGGTATGTCGGACACATCCTCCTTTCCCGGCACAAGTATGCCGGGCTTCTCTCCGTGTGCCGGCAAGGCTATGCCGGGCCTGGACCTCCGACATACCTCACCCGGCCTAAATAGGTATGGCGGATTCTCTTTCCTGCACATCACATACAAATAAACAACTCGGACATGGTGATGTCGGTTAGAATAAGCTCGCTACTCCTCGCCATTACCCTACCCGGGGGTAGCCCCCCGACACGGGTTAACTCACCTTCGCGGCTCGCCGGAGAGGACGAGGAGCCCCTTTCCCAAAACCGCGAGGCCGGAGTCGGAAATCCGATCTCATTCCAGAATGACTGAGCCAGCTCCGCATCAGTCAACCTCCCCTTCTTCGACACGGTTGTCCAGCCCGGCGCCATCGGATCCTCAAGAACCTCCATGGCCGCCTCGAAAGGGACCTCGGATTCGCAACCATCCGAGATCCAATCGTCCACGTCAACGACCTCTTCGACCTCCTCCAGGCAATGGAACCGAGACCCAGCGAAGCCGCCGGCCGGAGACAGACCTCCCGGAGGAAGCGTCAGTCGCCGGCGGCGCGTCGCCACCTGCGTCGCCTCACCCGTAATCCTCTTCCCCTGTGCCCTCGCGGACGTATGACTACATGTTTCTAGCATATATGAATTCTGCTCGACATGTGTCAAAAATTCGGAGCATTGACGAGAGAGTAGAGAAAAATAAAGTAAGAGTAGAGAGAATTTTAATATGAGGTTTGCTTCAGTGCTCCACCTTGACAAAACTTGAAGGGGGTAACTTTGTCCGGGTTTTTTTCGTTGGGCCTGCGAAGACCAGATTCAAGCCCCGTATTACCCAGCGTATTCATATAGTATAGATATAAGATCCGATAAAACTTACGGCGAAAGATTAAAAAAGCATAGTAATCAGCTATATTTGTTACCGAAACCATATTAGTTAGCATATATGTGACATAAAACCAATAAATAATTCAAAGAATTAGACGTGACACAGAAGAAACGATCTCTAGCTAGCTAGCTAACTAGATAAAGTTAGTTGAGGTAGATCATGATCATACTTATGTTGTTAGCATCCGAACTTTTATCAAAGGAGAAGCGCCGGAGCAGAAACCTTTTAATATTACTCCCTCTCTTGCGGAAGTTCAAAAAAAAAACGGAACGGAATGATATACGTACACAGTATTAAAAGGGAATCTTGCACGACTACATAGTATTCACGAGGGAGTCCCCTGAATTCTTCTGTGAAGAGATCTACAGTGGTCTTCCCAGAGGTGGGACAACATGAGCTTCTGGTTACCGTTGCGGAAGATGTAGTTTTGCGCCTCCGGCGGGTTGACCGGCGTCTGCCACACAATCCCAGCTCTCGCAGACGTCCCTGCCATCTAGGCGAACACTCCTCAGTTCACCGCCCGAAGCCTAGAAGAAAATGGCGGCGACGCGAGATGAGGGAGAGGGATAGATAGGCTGCGGGGAGGATTTGGGGAGAGTCGCTGTGTAGCCGTGCGTCAGCTACGGGTCGACGCTCGCGCCAATACGCCCTAGTGGCCCGGCCCAGGTAAAAATCTTTCTTTCCCCATTTTTTCTCTGTTTTTTATGTTCTATGTTTTCTTAGTTTTGAGATCAAGTATTTAAGAGGAGGAAATTTTATCAATCAAGCAAAAACATTCTCAAGAGATTCAAGATGTTGGATGCCAGTGGGGCCAAGACCCTATGCCAACCAATTGCAAGATTAATCTCAATCCCAAGGGTGAAGCCCCCGATTAGATTTTGGCTTACCTTTGTGCATCAAGACCGATATCACGATGAGCGTGGGTACATTTTCTTGATTAATTTCACAATATATATTCATTCCTTGTTTTCTTTTCTTGGTTGTGTGAAAACTCTCATATGTCAACAAAAAAATTGCCTGTGATAAGCCTTCCTAACACAAAAGCACTATGTCTGGGACTAATAATCTCTGATAACAGTCTCTTTAATATTGTCGTCAGCATATTCAGAATGAGCTTGTATACCACATTACATAGACTCTAAAGTCTGTGACTTGCCCCGTGATGTTTATTGCTATCATGAGTTTATTGTCATCAACATTGTGGAAGAGAACAATACCCCTGACCCGACCATCAGTCTCATCAACAATCATAGGCGCAAACAACAATTTACGACGGAGAACATGTGCACTATCTTTGTTTAAATGAAATTCAGACAAAAAAAATTCATGGCCCAATTTGCTCCTAAATATTCAGAATCGCACGAACTGTCACGGATGAGTTCATCCCGCAACAGTTCCATCCTACTGCCTTCATTGTTCCTGGCAGTCACAGAAACAATTCTTGCGACCTCCAAGAAGATCAACCTCCGAGAGGAAAGCCGCCAGCATTTTTGTATTTCCAGCTTCTTTATGCAAACAGATGCATGGGTTGTTTGTACCCTCCCGGGTTCCAAATAAATTGGCCCAGATTCATTAGAATGTATGGAGTAACTAAATTCTTGCAGGCTCACTTGTAACTTGTTGCAGCATGTCCTACATCAATACTTATTACTCCTATGCTTTATAAAAATCCAGGATACTCAAACCAATAAGACAGTCCCCCAAGCCTCAAAAAAATAAGACAGTCAGAAAATACCTTTTCTGTATTATCTCCTGAGCAACAACAAAAGAAATTCTTCATCGTAATTTCTCATCAGAAATTAAAGAAACAAGAATGGTCAGTCATTGATCAGAGAGCAGAGGACCCTGAAGCTCAAAAACAAAACAAGAACCATATACATATTTACTACGTATAAGTACAGTACATCGATCAATGCCTACTAATAGAGGAGTATCATGATACGAGTCACAAGAAGTTGTTGAAGGTGTGTAGTGTTCCGCGGTTGTATCCGTAGTAGGAGAGGTACCACCTGACGAACTTCTTGAGCCCCATCTCGAGGCTGGTGGTGGGCTTGTACTGGAGCTGCTCGCGCGCCAGGCTGATGTTGGCGTGCGTGAAGGGCACGTCGCCATTGCCGGGCATCTCCACCACGTTCTTCTTGGCCTTCACTCGGAGGTACTTCTCGAGGATGGACACGAGCGTGGGCACCGTCACTGGCGCCGTGTTACCCAGGTTGAAGATCCTGTAGGGCGCCGGCCCGCGCTTCCTGCCGCCCGTCCCCGTGCTCCGTCCGGCCGTGTCCAGCGACGAAAGGCAGCCACGGACAATGTCGTCGATGTACGTGAAGTCCCGCGCGAGGTCGACGTGGTCCTTGCCGCGGTACACGGTGATGGGCTTCCCCTGGAGGATGTTGCGGGTGAAGGAGAAGTAGGCCATGTCCGGGCGGCCCCAGGGACCGTACACGGTGAAGAAGCGGAGGCCGGTGACGGAGAGGCCGTAGATGTGGTTGTAGGTGTGCGTGATCTCCTCGCCGGCCTTCTTGGTCGCGGCGTAGAGCGACGCCGGCCGGTCCGTGCGGTGCGCCTCCGAGAATGGCACGGCGTCGTTGAGGCCGTACACGGAGGAGGACGACGCCCACACTACGGCCGGCTGCGGGTCGGCGTCCTTGCAGGCCTCCAGGAGGGACACGAGGCCGGCGATGTTGGAGTGCACGTACGACGCCGGGTTCTCCATGGCGTACCGCACCCCGGCCTGCGCGGCGAGGTGGAGGACGTGGGTGAAGGGGACCACGTCGAAGAGCTTGGTCAGAAGGCGGCCGTCGTTGATGTCGCCCTCCACCACGAACACGCCGTGCGACGCCAGCAGCGCGCGGCGGGCCTTCTTGAGCGACGGGTCGTAGTACTTGTTGAAGTTGTCGATGCCAACGACGCCGTCGCCGCGCTTTCGGAGGGCCAGCGAGCAATGCGTGCCCACGAACCCGGCGGCGCCGGTCACCAGCACGGACAGACCGGCGCCGTCCGCTGAACCTGGCGGCCGCCGGGGCGACGCGGACGCGCGGATCTGGCGCTCCCAGTGCAGCCCACCCCAGGACGCGGCGAAGTAGCGCGACGAGGTGTCGACGAAGGAATGGAAGCTGAGGTATGTGGCGGTCGTGGCCACCAGGAACAGCGCCCACAGGAACATGGTGCCGGTGGACGCGAAGCACCGATGCAGCTGCCGGCTCATCGCACCCGCACGCTCGATCTTCACCTTCCCCGGCGTCGATGGCAGCATGTCCTCCTCATCAGCCACCACCCGCATCCTCTGCTCATGCAAGCAAATTAACAAAAAGAAAGAGGAGACCAACGGCCGGCCGGCCGGCGGCGACGTACTCCTCAATCAATCGATCGATCGATCGAAGTATCCTGCTCTCGTATCGATCTAACTTGATCGATCAGCTGCTCGTCGCGTAAGATCAAATGTTTGCCTCCGCTGAAACCGATCTCGTTGCGCGAGCGCTGTCGCCGATCATTCTCGTCCCGAGAAATTTCCGGCGCCTGCTAAGGAGGGCGTGGGTTATAAATAGGACTGGGTTTTGTGTTTCGGGGCTCCCCTGTAATTTAGCCTGGTTTATTTTTAGCCTCGTGGTAGAGAAGACAACACACCTCATGTTGCTCTGCTAATCGTCAAAGACAGGTTTGAGCTGCTTAGTTTTTCTTTTTTTTCTTTTTGAGAATTTTGAGCAGCTTGGATTTTTTTTTTGAGATTTTTCAGCTGCTTGGTTTTTCACTATACTCATTGTGTGAATACTCATAAATTTCTTCCATGCTCCACTATGCGAAAGGCTCAGCCGAGAATATCTTCACATGTTCATTTTCATCAAATGGATTACAAGATTCAAGTATATGATCTCTTCGAAATGCTCATCTTAAACTTGCACTTCTCAATGTTGATGACAATCACCATTTTCTTCATCCTCCCATGGCTTATATAAAATCTTTCTTGTATCTTAGGTTTCAAGAACTTTATGTAGGTCAAAGGGCGTGCAGAGGCGGTGGCAAGGGAGGCTGCGTGCCCACGTGGTGTGTGGTGCACCCATGTTGCGCGCCACACTCATTGCACCGGTGGGTGCGCCACCACTTGGGTGCCCTCTGGTCGAACTTTGTTTCGTCGTGTTCATCTCGAAAAGTTATGATGTTTTTTCTGTATGGTTTCCCCATATTTCTTTGGGTCAGATAGGTGATTAAAAAAATGGCAGAAAATGACAAATCACACTTGGAGCTAGGTTAATAGGTTAGTCCAACGAAAACACTGTAAATCAATATAAAATCATATATATGGTATGTAATTGTGATATAATAACATTATGCATCAATCAAAAATCATATATATGTTTTGTACGTTTATACAAGGTCATTTGGAATATGTTGATGACAAGATTAAAGGGACTTTTACCAGAGATTATTAGTCCCACACATAGTGCTTTTGTGGAAGGATTATCATGGACAAATTTATTTTAACGTATGAGAGTTTTCACACAATCAAGAAAAACGTAATTAAAATATCTTTTGTGAAATGATTGAAGAGGTCGACTCGAACGGGGTGAATAGGCTACGAAAAGTGGCTCTCCTTAATAGGTTATTACACACATACCCACACTCATCGTGATATCCTGTTTAGATGCACAATTGTAGGCAAGGGAACACTGTAACTTCGGATCCACTACTGCACCCTTGGGACCGAGATTAAGAATGCAATTGTTTGGTATGGGGTCTTGGCCGCATTGGCATCCGAAATTTTGAATCCCTTAAGCATGTCTTTATGTTTATTTCTCCCTCTTCTTAATTGTTTGATATCAAAACTAAGGAAAAACTTCAACTCTTCCAATTAGACATCTCAAACTTATCGTTCATTACCTTAATGATTTGATCACTATTTTTTTTGTTGTGAGAACACTTTTTTTATCAAATCGTAGTTGGTATACAAATAATTCCCCATAAATTCTTTAGGAAAAGAGTGTGATCGGTATTTTTTTCACGAACTTGTGAACTTTTTTTAACGTGCGGATATTTTTTGAACTGTACAAACAATTTTTCGTTAGCTGTTTTTAAACTCGTGAACATTTATTTTTGAACTATACAAACATTTTCTTATTATTTTCTTTATAAATAATTCTATCAACTTTAATAATATTTAAAAATAATAATAAATAGAATATAAGAAATAACAAAATGAATAAAAATAAAACGGAACATGATTGTTTTAGAAAGAAAACCGAAAAAAGAAAACAGTGAAAAATCGGGTATAGAAAGAATTGCTACGTGGGCCGGCCCACCAGGGCCTATTGGCGTGAGCGTCGACCGCTATACCTGGCCATCGGGCCGGCCTGGCACGGCACGGCCCGGCCCGGCTAAATCTAAGCACGGCACGATTAAGACCCGGCACGCGAGGCACGATTAGCTAATGGGTCGTGCCCGGGCTGACCCACGTGTCTCAGCTCGGCCTCCAGCACGACACGGATAGAGCCCGACAGCCCGGCACGGCCCGTTAAGAACGGTAAATAAACAATAAAAAATTAAAAATATGTATAAATAGCTGTAAAAATTAAAAAAAATAAGTAAAAGACTAAAAATATATTTAAAAAGTTAATTGGGCCATGCCGTGCCGGCCCGCGTGTTTCAACATGAAGTTGGGCACGGTCCCGCAACGGGCCGGGCCGGATCGTGCTCGTGTCGGGCCAAAATGACCGTGCCTCGGCCCGGCCCATTTAGCACGGCCCGTTTGGCCAGTATAGCTTACGCACGGCACGGCAACACAGCAACTCTCCCAAATCCTCCCCGCAGCCTCTCCCTCAACTCGCGACGCCGCCATTTTCGTCTAGACTTCGGGCGGTGAACTGAGGAGTGTTCGCCTGTGATGGCAGGGTCGCTTGCGGGAGCTGGGATTGTGTGGCAGACGCCGGTCAATCCGCCGGAGGCGCAAGACTACATCTTCCGCAACGGTAACCACAAGCTCGTCCCACCTCTGAGTTCCTACCAACCCTCCTCGAACTAACACACTTCTCTTCGCAGGCCGGCGCTACGTGAGGCCCTATTACTTCGAGTTCGTATCCCATGTAACCGAACCTTCTCTTCGTCAACATTTTTAGCCTTGGTTGTTATATACCTCTGTTTTTTAGGTTTCCAGCTTCAATTGCTTAGGGCGTAACTACAGCCATTAAATGTGCGTTTGCGACGAGTGGTGTTACCAAATAATGGTTTGGACCAAATTCTGAATTTGGTTTGCAGGTGAAGAACAGATGGGCTGGGAAGACCATTGTAGATCTCTTCACAGAAGAATTCAGGGGGCGCAACCGTGAATACTATGTAGGCGTGCAAGATTTCCTTTTAATACTGTGTCTATCACTCGTTTTATGCAGAATATCATTCTGTTTTAGTTGTAGAAGTGAATTCACTGATCACTTGAACCCTGCTTCTGAATATATCTGTAGCCGTTTCCCGCATTCCACTACCTTGAACTGCCTAGTAGTCCTTTGATGATTTAACGCTTGTACATTTGTCGTTTCTATATCTCAAATAAATAATGATATTGCTAGGTTCATGCAGTGAAGTGCGGGAGGCTTCAGGTGGATGAGCAAATGGTTCATGCTGACTATATTGTGAAATCATCACAAAAGATAAGCCATTTCTTGCACAGGTGTGTCATGTTTTTTGGGTGGCATTTAGCTTATTTCATTGTAGTTGTTCATTTAGAAAACTAATTACTCTGTCGGTTCATAAAAGTAGAAGTTTCGGAAAATACATGTAGCTGAACTTCTCTAGCTCTAACCACTAATATGTAAGTATTGTATCCTTTTATAATAACCACAGAGAATCCAAACAAAAAAGTTCAGGAACTGATGGATACACTGTCAATATCACAATTATCTTTTTTCAGTCATGGGATTATTTAGCTGAACTAAATAGAAAATAGTTGTACTCTGGATAGCGCTAATGGAATGCTTTAAAGACAACGACAATTGCCAGTTCAACATTCATGCTTGCCATTTATTTATGTAGGTCGTGATTCACTCCTGGTTTCCCTATGGTTTTCCTTTTCACATCTTTGATGTAGCTATTGCCCGTACATGATTTCCTTGGCTTCTAACGAGGGAGCTCTTTATTTTTTTGCTTTAACATAAGCAAATCATGCATATTTCTCATGTACAAGTTTGAGTTGGCATATTCCTGAAGGTGGTTGCTCTTTCAGGCATGAGCCACCAGTCTTGGGTGGCAATATTGTAATCCTTCAGAATGAAGCTGACGTCGTAACTGTTTGCAAACCGGCATCTGTTCCAGTAAGCTTATAAGTTATAATTGTAATGCTCACGGAAGATGTGATGCATGATAAAAAAGACAATGCAGCTTTCTTCTTTTAACATTTTTTATGAAACTTGCCTGTATACCATAATTCTATTGCTGTTACGGATACCTGTTCGCCAATACCTTGCCCGCACAGCTGAACTATAATCAATTAGTTTCTACTAATTGTAGAGTTATACAAGCATTAGTCCTAAAGATTTTTGGGCTAGAGGGGCTTCTGTACAATGACAGAGACACATTTCTTACTTACTTTTAGATCGTACATTCTTGTAGTTACTGTTCACTAGAACCATGAGTCAGGAAAGAAGGGGGAAACTAATCACTACAACCCTTCTCTGATACTCCCTCTGTTCCTTGATATAAGGTGTCTAAGATTTTGAGAAACATTTCAAATAAAGGTGTATTACGATTTATGGACAATTTTACCATAAAAAAACGAGTCACAATCTGGATTAGAGGAATTTGACAAATTGTTTTCAGTTTATGGCTAATAGGGACTCCTTTCTCTCGATTTTTTTCAGTAGAAAACTAGTCCACCGCATGCAAAATACTGGCGTCTTAATATCCGTGCCAAAACCTTAAACACCTTATATCAAGGAACGGAGGGAGTACGAAATTAACTTAGGGTACTCATGTGTGAACTCATGAATTCATGGTAGCGAGATCTGTTTCGATAGAGTTACATGCAACATATTCAGCTGATGAGAATCCTGGATGTTCAAGATGTACACCTTGTTTAAGAACTAGAATGCTAATTCCAGTATTCAATGTTTGAGTGTGTCAAAGCCTTATTCAGCTTTACTCACCAATGTACTTACAAAACAGAAGTGTTTTTTTTGTGTAGGTTCATGCCTGTGGACAGTACCGTAAAAACACCGTATTAGGTATTTTGCAGGCTGAGCATGGATTGGCACCCTTATTTCGTATCCTTTGATTCTGTTATGCATTGTTGGATAATGGCTAACATTGTACTACCTCGAACTACTGTTCCCTCAAAATATCCGTAGTCACTTAACTCACTTTGTTTGCGGTGCCATCCAAAAAGCAATTTTATAATCCTAACTCCGGGAGTAGGGAACTTATGTGGCAAAGAGGGGTCATCACCATGGTATCCCCTTCTCTCAGTTATCTGCTCGCCTGCATCCAGGCTTGGCAGGAAAAACATAAACAGTTCATGGTGCTTCTCCCTCTTGTGGTAAGGTCTCGAAGATGTGAGTTTTACACTGTCTGAGTTCAGCTCCTGCTTGTGTGCCGGCTTACTGCGTGAGACCCTACACGCCTGTACCCTAGATTTCCACCACGTGAGGTCTGCGCATGTGCCCTGCCGGCTCGTCTGTATCCATGGTTGCCACCTAGCTCTGCGACACCTTATACTCCATGTGGCCCTTCTATGGTTCTCAACTGCATGAGTCATGAGTGGCATTCGACATTTCATGAGACCCACTGATTCTTCTCTGTTATGAATTGGCAAAGTACCGATTCTTCTTCGTCATGGATCATGATGGAACAATTAGGAAGAGAAAAGGGACCATAGATTATAAGTCACCCATGGGGAGAGTACGGCAGATAGTTTAGTCGTTTTGGTGTATCTTTACTGCTATTTATAGACGTACTAAAATTCCTTGACTACCTCTATTATTTTTTCAGCAGTGCATCGGTTAGACCGGTTAGTTTCAGGTCTCCTTATATTTGCTAAAAGTGCTGAGCGAGCAGAATGTTTCAGGCAACAGGTGTTAGCACTCACCTTGTATTATTACTCTGAGCTTGTTACTTGTGTGTCTGCACTCAGCATATCATCCTGTTTATTCTGTGTGCCTGCAGTTACCTTACGTTCTGCTCGTTGAGATATTATTACACAATTTGACAACACTCACTTTATTTTATCACTTTACGCATGTTCCTTGTATTCCTGCAGATTGCACTTACCTTATATTCTGCTCATTGAGATATTTTATTAGTACACAATTTGCTCATTTGAATTACTGTTGCCACAGATTGAAGCTAATCTGTTGCAGAAAGAATATGTAGCCAGAGTTGTTGGTGTCTTTCCTGATGGCGAGGTATGGTATTGATTGTACTTTTGATACAGGAGCAAAATCCGTTTCCATTGTAAAATACGTGGAATAGATCTTTGTGGTTCATCAAGTTTAAACCAGTTTCTTGTATTGTCATCACAAGGTTTATGTTACATTGCATGTTTCAGTTCGTCAGATTCTGAAATTCGTATTTCGCAAAAGCTCTTACAACTTCTCGCGATCTCTTGTGATCGAATTGAGTAACTTTGAAGTGAAATTACATAAACATCCAACAAAAGGAAACTCCGCACTGTGGAGCCATTAGCTTCATAACCGAGCACTAACTCTAATATGTTGGGCATGCATTAGAGAATTCATACTTCCTGAACACAAAACAAGTTCATTCACTTGGAGGGGAACTTCATCTTTAGTGAATATTTATTCATAAAGTAAAAGATATGGCCACCAGGTAGGGAATGTTGGTGGAAATTTCTTGCAAACAGAAGAAACCCTTCACATCAGTTTGTTTGTTTTTTCATTCTGTGTCATGGATTTCTATATAAACGAACTTCTTTGCAGCTAACTGTTGATGCTAATGTAAACTTCAATGCACGGGAAGGAAGGAGCACTGTGGAGGTCTGTAATTGTTGTGATATTTTTGTCCAAAAAGTCATTTGCTGAAGGTCTCCTCACTACCATTAGGCTTACTACAGGTTTGTGATGGTAGTGGTAAAGCCCTGCCATGTGGAAAACAAGCATGTACCAAGTTCCAGAGGATTTGCACTGATGGGAACCATAGTATTGTCTTGTGCAAACCTGTGACTGGCCGAACCCACCAGGTATCTAATCCTGTTTTACCCTTTATGACTGCATATGGGTCTGCCAAACATTCACACGAGTGAAATATCCTGGTAATAAAAATTAAATGCCTACTCGTTAATCATCTTGGCGCTACTAAAGATCTGGAGGCTGCACAATGCCTGTGTGTACAATGATGGCATCTGGAACAGCCGGGAGTTGGTTGATTTTATTTTTTACAAGAAACTAGCCTTTGGAAGATGGCCAGATCCAAGGCGTTTCGATGGTTGCCGCTACACACATGTCCTGATGGTTACCGGAACCTGTTATATCATTGTGCTGTCTCAGTCGTATTATGTCTGAATCACCTGTTAGATAAGGCCTTCATGATTGAGAACCTGTCAATGTTAGGGGTTTTGAAAAGTTCCATTCAAATGATTCAAAACTCTTACTTTTGTTGTGTACGAGAAGTTTCGTACTGGATGTATTACTTTGGAAACAAAATAGTCTTAATTGTGCCGATTATTCTTTATCTCTACAGTATGCATGTTTGTAGAGTTCTGTATATTGCTGATACATTATTTATGTTGGCCCAAATTCTGAAAATGCAGATAAGGGTGCATCTAAAACACATTGGTTACCCAATAGCTAATGATGAGCTGTATCTTTCCGGGAACTTTTGTCCCCGTTCCTCGAAAGGAACAAATATCCATAGGGCAACTCCACTAGCATGCCCATTGTCATCATTATCGGATGGTGCTGAAGCTGATGCGGAATTTAGTATTGACCCAATGTGCACGAATTGTCCAGATCTTGCTCCCGTCGGGTGAGTGAATACTATTGCTTAACAAGTTCACTTGATAATTAAGGGTTCGAACTATCAATTGTTTTCAAGAATTATCAGCTGTAGTAGGCTGGTTGCTTTTGAATTCTTCAGTGGGTGTTGGTAATTTTTTTGTTCTTTTGGCAGTTATGACGGGGATGAGGAGGGATTATGGCTGCATTGTGTGCGGTATACTGGTCCTGATTGGAGCTACGAATGCCCATATCCTGACTGGACCTCCCTTGATAATGTTTCAAGGAAGAAAATGAAATCCTGATGTAACATTCTCATTCGTGGACCTGCTAAGTCAAGAAAGCAAACAAAGTTCTCATTGTAATCAGAAACTAGTATGGCTGACATTTTGAGATGCTTATGGGGACTTCGATGCCATGTTACTATTGTATTGTCATTTATATAAGTAATTGTAGTAATGTGGGTGGCTAATATTTCTGTGAGGACAAAATATAATGGTGGATTACACTGTGCTGGATTGTTGATCTGAGATGAGTTATTAGATGCAATTTCAGTATGCTTTGATGTATTTGTAGATGCACATCATTACTCGTTACTGTATATATATTCTGATCAAACTAGTGTGCTAAGATGCATAGATGCAAAACTTGTGTTCGATGAAATAGACTCCTGGAGAGTGATAAAAATTGGGAGCTATTATGGTTCTTACCATTCTATGCGTTTTTTTTTTTTGTAAAAGGAGCCTCTATTATATCAACATAGTGAAGATATCTGTTACTCCTTGTCTTTGCAACAACGGACTGTCCTAATGGCATTACGGATGCACACAACCAATAAATTACGGATGCACACAACAAATAAAAGAGGAAAGTCTTGCTACAGTGATCTATTCATTCAAACAGCTGTATTAACACTACCAAGGCAACACCAGTCATGCCTACAAGAAGGTGACAATGCATAAGTGTTGTGGTCACTCGATCGTTGATTTTAAGTTTTCACCTTAAAGAAAGTACTCGCTCTCAAAACAATGCATTCAACAAAGACATTGTCAAGCACAATGACCTTTGATTTTCACCCTAAAAAGCTAGGACTTTGAACTTCTCTCGTGCACCAAGCCAATTCCGCATCACCACCAAGACTCAGATCTCGGTTCTCCGCCAGCATCACGGAACGAGAACGTGCCTCACGATATTAACAACCATCAGAGATTCGAAGCGCTCCCTCTAAAATTAAACAGTCAGAGAAAACACATGGGTACGCACGACCAAACTCCACTCGATTCAGCAATCTCCAGGCATGAATCACCCAATGGAGCGCCGTCGGAGCCTTCCGGAACACGACACTTCCGCCTGATCGATGGGTACATGCATTGACAGATCTTCATCTTGGCGCGAGAAGAAATCCTAGGACCGCCACTATTGTTAGCAAGACTGACAGGTCCCCACACCGCCAGTCGTCTCCTTGCCGGGTTGAACAAAGAGGAAGGAGATGGTCCAGTGCAAGGCTGCAGGTCATAGCCGGTGTTGCTGAGGCTACAGCCCAGACAACACACAAACACCGGCCCTGGCTAGGCCTATCGCCTGACCGGGACTCGAAGCCTGGATCTAGATCTCGCGACCAGTCGCCGCCATGGCTGCCGAAGACGACCGTGTTGACGATGTACCAACGCCTCACCGCCGGAGAACCTCAGGCACCGGCGGAATCGCCCCCCCCCCCCCCCCCCCCCCCCCGGCCTCCCACCTCCTCATGTGAGACGCCACCGAACTGCACCTTTGCTGCTGCCCACCGTCTTTGGCGAGATATATGGGCGCCGCCACTACCGTCGGAGACAGCAGCGGCGGCCAGAAGGGCGGGGGGCCTTCTGGCTTGGCGTCGGGAGCCTCGGAGCCGCTCGGGAGGAGAGCGACTTGAGGGAGGGGATACTTCGTGGTCCGTTCTATGTCTACCTCATGGGGATGATGAGATGCGATGTGCTATATATCCGGTGAACGAAAATGTTGTCTCATTTGTTCGAGTTAATATATGACATAATACAACATCATGACACCACTTAAGACAATACTGACACACACTTAACTATGAGCATGCGAACGACCCACTTAATTGGTTGAGTATTAGAGAGAACTAGAAAGATTCCCCGCGTGTTGCAGCGGGGGTTTCTTTGAAAAAAATTACATTACAAAATAAAGGGTATTTGAAAACATGCAACAATTTTTTTCAGGAATACACATGATTTGATAATATAAAATTTGTTTTCCATGGAATGTTCGTATATTGAACGGCTAATAATTTATTCATTGTATGGGTAAATAAAGTAATAGACTAATTTAATGCATTTTAGGGGGTTTTGTCTTATAAGAAGTATAGATAGGAATATTGTACTTGTGAGCCTTGACTTATATAAATTTAATAATGAGATAATTAGTCGCAAACCATATCTTTTCCAATATTTTTTTTGTTTTTTGACGTTCTACGCCCGGGCAGGCCTACATTATTTGTATTGATAACAATACTGATACAAAGATGACACAAATACAAACGACATAAAACTAGAAAAAACAAACTGTTACCTACAAGCTGTCCTCGCTGCAACTACCAAGCATCCATGTCTTCCGCCATAGCAGGAGAAGAAGAACACCAGCAGATGGTCCACATCTTGACTCTAAAAGACTCTTATTACATAGAGTTAATGAGCCGCAACAGCCACCAGCCCCCGTAAAGTTTGATATATTTCGATAAGAAACACTGGTCGGAGGTGCCCTCTGAACCTCTTCGCCTTCGGCTTCAGGCCAACACAACCCCACCCGATTGCGGCCGGATCTTGACTAGACATGAACCTAGGAACCTTTAGTGAGCATACAAATTACACAATGATGTCTAATAAAAGAAATCATTAAGTTTTAGTAAATAACTCAAGAACCTAGGAACCGTTGGTGTACTTCAATAACTGAATTAAGTATTTGGAAATTAATAATTGGCCGCAAAGGAGCAAAGAGAAGTTGCCTTGTTGGTGTTGGAGGGCCAGGGGAGTGTCCCATGAATGAAACCAAGAAGGCAGCTGGCCCTTGGACGGGTCGACGGGCCACAAGGAGCCGGCCTGTTATCACCAGTCCAATACGAGTATCAAAAGAAACTAGGCAGGCAACCCCAACCCTTGGCCACCTCGACGAGTCCGCCCGAACAATATTTCTATCCCCCAAACCCCTCCCATCTCCGTCCCCTATCTCCGCTTCTCCGCCACCTCGCCGCCCTCAAATCCACGCCGACGACTCACCAGCATCCCCTTCCCCTCCCACCACCCCCTAACTAGGCAGCGATGACTTCCCCGGCGCCGGCTCCCCCCGCCTCCGCGGCGGCGCATTCCCTGCAGCCGCGCATCGGCCTCGCCGGCCTCGCCGTCATGGGCCAGAACCTCGCCCTCAACATCGCCGAGAAGGGCTTCCCGATCTCCGTCTACAACCGCACCGCCGCCAAGGTCGACTCCACGCTCTCCCGCGCCGCCGCCGAGGGCGGCCTGCCCGTGCTCGGCCACCGCGACCCGCGCGACTTCGTGCTCTCCCTCGCGCGGCCCCGCACCGTCGTGCTCCTCGTCCAGGCCGGCCGCGCCGTCGACGCCACCATCGACGCCCTCTCGCCCTACCTCGAAGCCGGCGACGCCATCGTCGACGGCGGCAACGAGTGGTACCAGAACACCGAGCGCCGCATCGACGCCGCCGCCTCCCGCGGCCTGCTCTACCTCGGCATGGGCGTCTCCGGCGGCGAGGAGGGCGCGCGCAACGGGCCCTCGCTCATGCCCGGCGGCCACATCCAGGCCTACGACAACATCAAGGACATACTCCAGAAGGCCGCGGCCCAGACCGAGGACGGGCCCTGCGTCACCTTCGTCGGCCCAGGCGGCGCCGGCAACTTCGTCAAGATGGTACACAACGGGATCGAGTACGGGGATATGCAGCTCATCGCCGAAGCCTACGACGTGCTCCACCGTGTCGGCGGCCTCTCAAACTCGGAGATCGCCGATGTGTTTGCCGAGTGGAACAAGGGTGAGCTCGAGAGTTTCTTGGTCGAGATAACCGCCGACATATTCACCGTACTGGATGATGCCGAGGGCGGCAGCAGCGGCGGGGCGCTGGTTGACAAGATCCTCGACAAGACCGGGATGAAGGGGACTGGCAAGTGGACGGTGCAGCAAGCGGCGGAGCTCGCGGTGGCTGCGCCCACCATCGCGGCCTCCCTGGACGGGAGGTACCTGTCGGGGCTCAAGGACGAGCGCGTTGCAGCTGCGAGCGTGCTCGAGGAGGAGGGGATGCCGTCTGGCCTTCTGCAGAAGATCAACGTCGACAAGAAAGTGCTGGTGGACAATGTGAGGCAGGCGCTTTACGCCGCCAAGGTCTGCAGCTACGCGCAAGGGATGAATCTGCTGAGAGCCAAGAGTGTGGAGCAGGGCTGGAATCTTAACCTCGCGGAACTCTCCAGGATTTGGAAGGGCGGTTGCATCATCCGGGCAAGGTTTCTCGACAGGATTAAGAAGGCTTACGACAGGAACCCTGAGCTGGCCAATCTGATCGTGGACAGGGAGTTTGCGAGGGAGATGGTGCAGCGGCAGGGTGCGTGGCGGTGGGTCGTGGCACGCGCAGTCGAGGCGGGGATTAGCACTCCAGGAATGTCTTCAAGCCTTTCATACTTTGATACCTACAGGTGCAACCGGTTGCCTGCCAATCTGATACAGGCACAGAGGGACTTGTTTGGGGCACACACCTATGAGCGCATCGACCGCCCAGGTTCTTTCCATACGGAGTGGACTAAGCTGGCCAGGAAGAGCAAGTGATCACAGGTTCTTTTGCTTGCGGAATTGGATGGTTCCACAGGTGGTCTCGATGATCCTGGGTGATCTTTCTATGTGAGTTCTCCTTTAATTTATCGATTGTTGTTTTTACAATACTAGGTCTGAATCATGATGTATCGGTCGAATAAGTCTTGTGCAGTATGCACCTGAAGAACATTCTTGTTGCTTCAGCTTTGCTATGTATCAGTTAGAACATACACCCTGTTTTGTTCAATCAGAAATTTGGAATGCAATTGTTTGAATGACTGTCAATCCCAGTGTTGCATTGAAACTGTGATTAGAATATGTTAATGTGGTCTGGTAGCTAGTAACTAGTAAGGGAAAGCGATAGGAGACCTCTGGGCTCTGGCACTGTGGATACACGAACCTGACCTGAGTCACACTCCCTGAGAAAGTCAAAGTTCATGCCACACAGACAGCTTCCTACGCTGCAAGGCTAGAGCCGAGGTAATCCTTGGCTGCACACTTCCACCAAGTGGCAAACACCATGCGTCCTGAGCTGTCATCTTTCTAAGCTATGGTGACGGTGCTTGCACCTGAGCTCCCTGCCCGCCCTCCTTGGACTCCAATGACCACCTTAAGTTTTTTGTTTTTGAGGGAAACGGGGTGGAGAACTCCCGACTGGTTTTTATTTTCCATTAACTCGAAGAGGCAGGGAGAGCACAATTACAGCCCAGGAAGAGAATAATTGAATGATTGATCCGAGTGGAGTTTAAACCTGCGGATCCACAAGTCTTAAGTCGAGGACAGCATGTTGAAGCACATCCGCAGTAGAACAAGTTTTAGCATTGAAACAAGATTGTTACGGGCTTTCCACAGTTGCCGAGAAGCACGGCCAAAATAGACAGATCCAGCAGAAAGGAGAACAAAATTTTCATGATCCAGTTAACCAGAACCTGGAAATAAAATTGGAGAATGTAAGCAAAAAACCTGGTAGATATGTTCCTCTCTGAAACTGTCAAGGTATTATGTGCCATGTGAAGAAAAAACAACACCCCCTGGATAATAAGTTATTAGTAATGCTGCACTTACGGATGGGTTTTACGGGATGAAGCACAGCGTCAGTGCAGTATGTTTTCCCTTCTGTGATTTCAGGTTCCTGAACCCAACGTCAGTCCGTAGGAATGAGCCCGTAACAATCCATCCGTAAGTGTAGGATTATTGTGCCGTTATTATTGTTTCTTACATCTGTCTGTTGCATGAATGTCGTCACAGTATGGGCACGAATCATTTGCTCGTGTAAAAATGAGTAGATGTTTTGAACATGCATGTACAAATGACCAGTAAGAAACATATTGTCTACGACTTCAAGCTGCAAATCAATAACATTTTGTTCATCGTAAATAAATAAGTAATAGAGCCAGGAGGTCTTGAAGGAAGAAAAACTAATTCATGTGCACCATTGTTGCAACATATATCACATATGTTAAGCCTTCGATCGTTGGAATGTGATTGGCTTTTGCTCTTGGAATTGGCTTTCAGTTTTTGGAGCATATGCTGCGGCCTCCTTTTTATTGTCTGAAACTTGATGTAGGTTAGATACTTAGGTGTCTCAGTTGTCCTGCAAATTGTGAAGATTGTTTACTCCAATACCTGCCAAAATGGAGATAAGGAGCTGCAAAAGGGCAACCAGCGACAACCAACGTAAAACCCAAAGTGGACAGCTCGCTCACCAACGAAAACATCCCATGGTAGCTACCATGGGATGTTTTCGTTGCTATCTATAGCAACCCAGAATTAACTAATTGATCAACTGAAAAAGAAATCTTATCCACCTCCGGCTGCTCCGTAGCTGAAGCTCAAGCCGGGATTGACATTGCCCGCCGGCCGCCAACGAGGACAGGGCTGCCACACTGGAAGACCAAGAGGACAAGGAGCCACCATTCATTCACGAGAACAAGAGGGGGCGTCGTGTCCTGTTTTTTTTTTTTCAACGGGTCGTGTCCTGGATTCTGGAAACTATGTCCAGGAGATGTGGTGAGCACAGAATTTCTTACCGAACCGCAAATTACCGACTAATTGCACGCATTCCTACCTGTAGAAGTTCATACAACAGACTAATTGCAATGTCTTCTTTAGGACGAAAAGGATGGCGCACGGAGAACTTAAAAACAATCAACAATTGCCGAAAGGAGGATGTGTAAGTGAACTATCGCATCACGTCGAAGTTAGAAACAGAAACATGGACACCTAATGGCCACATAAATTTGGTTTCACGTGAACTATCGCATCACATCAAAGCTAGAAACAGAAACATGGACGCCTAATGGCCACAGAAACTTGGTTTCACCCTTTCCACTTTCAGTATCCAGCAACGGGGGCTTCCATACGCATCACATCAAAGCTAGAAACAGAAACATGGACGCCTAATGGCCACAGAAACTTGGTTTCACCCTTTCCACTTTCAGTATCCAGCAACGGGGGCTTCCATACGCAATCCATTCCCATTTTGCCACCATATGGGTCTAGACTAGAATGCCCGATTATGCAACGAACATGGCCTTTTAACAGAACCATTTTTTTTGTAAAATTGAAGTATATAAGGAGCTTCATGGAGGGAGGGAAGTATTGGTATGCAATTGGGATCTTCTCCACGAGGGAGGGGAAGGAGAAAAATTCAATTATATCTTATATCATATTTGTTTAACCCTAGATTTGCGGAGGGGAAGAGATATATGTAGAGTAAGGTGGAAAACGGCGCATTATGGGGTGTTACAAGGGCTTTGTCCATCCTCACACGTAGGTTGACCTTGAGGGATAAGAGGAGTAGCCCTCACGCACGGCCTAGTCTTCACGCGTAGGCGGGCATGGACAGTCAGTGGTTTGTCCATGAGTGTTCTGGATGCGCACAAACCGGAGAAGTGTGGAACAGTCCACACCACTTGCAGTAGTTTTTCCATGGCCTCTTCAATGCTTCTCTCTTGTCGGTATCGTGTCTTCGTGTGCCATTTGCTTTCGTACTCATCAACCTAAACCTAGTATTACCATATTACGAAGTAGGGATTTTTGTGAGATAATGACAAGGAACCACCACATTTGCGCGCGAGTTGTCACATAACCACCACAATTGGATTTTTTGCCACATAAATACCACTATTGGGGCTAGTCTGTGACGCAGAGCACTGATTTTTCTGTTTAAGCACGCTAACACGTTTTCTGACGGATCGGACCCACCTGTCGGGTCTACGTGGCAAAATTTAACAGAGAAAAGTAATTGAATTGTTAAAATTTGACATAGGGCCCACCTGTCATCCTCTCTGCTCTGTTATCCTTTCTCTCTTCTTCCTGGAACCAAGTCAACGCACACACCGAGCTGGCCCCAAGCTCCGGCCGTCGCCTCCTTCCTCCCGATCCACCGCCGGGGCGCCACCAACCCGGGTTCCATGGACACCGGGAGGTTCCCCAGCTCCACCACGCGCCGCCGGGGACCCCACCTCCAACGCGAGCTGCCCAGGCCCCAACACCTCCCCCGCCTCCAGCCCAGCGCCGCCGGGGCACCCCACCACCACCAGCGTGGATCCGGTGCGGCCGGGATCCGGTGCTCCGGCGCGAGGCGGTAGTCGAAGGAGAGCACGACCGCGGGGAGCTCGTCGGCGAAGCGGAGGCAGTAGGTGGAAGGGCGGCCAGGCGTAGCTGCCGATGCAGAAGCCGCCGCCGTGGAAGTAAGCCAGCACCAGCAGCTTCGCCCCTTGTCGCAGGCGCGGCCTGTACATGCGCACGCCGAGGCCGCGGCGTGCGTCGTACACGGCGTCCCTCCACTCGACCCGCCCGTCGTCGCGGAGCGGACGATGGTGCCGTCGCTGAGCAGCTGCAGCACGCCGCGGCAGTCCTCCACGACGTGTGGCTCCGCCGGTCTCCGGTCCACGGTGGTGCACGCTGCCGGTCCCCGGCAAGGGCGGGCGCCGGCAAGGCGCGGGAGACCTCGAGCCCAAGCCAGCCCCGGCCACGCGCGGGCGCGGGCGAGCCATGTCGCGCACCCCCAGATCCATGCCGTCCTCGAGCCCCAGCCAGCCCCGGCCACGGCGTGGGCGCGGATTTGATGGCCGGCGGGCCACGGAGGCGGCCAGGGAGGGCCGGCCGGCCGCCGGCGCGCGCGGTGACGTCGCGGCCAGGGAGGGGCGGCCGGCGCGTGCGTGCGTTGACCAGCCCATACTCTCTCTCTTCCCCTTGCTCTTTTTTCTTTTCTTTTCTTTTTTGCCACATAAACCTGAATGTTGGGTCCCACATGTACACGTGTACCCGACAGGTGGGTCTGATCCGTCAGAAAACGTGTTAGCGTGCTTAAACAGAAAAATCAGTGCTCTGCGTCACAGACTAGCCCCAATAGTGGTATTTATGTGGCAAAAATTCCAAAAGTGGTGGTTATGTGACAACTCGCGCGCAAATGTGGTGGTTTTGTGTCATTATCTCGATTTTTGTAGATACTACAACATATCCTCCTAGATCAAATAATGTAGAATGGTCCTCTGTATTCTACATTGCATCTTACACACGGGACCCACCTAACATTTGGATTTTTCTCTCTCCTCCATGCTCTCACAATCCACTCCAAGAGTCGCTTCCTACCATGAGCCTCGTCGGCCAGCATGGTTGCCTTTCTTTTTTGAAAAGGGGGAAAAGCTCCAGCCTCTATATCAGAGTGATGTACAAACCTTTTTATTGGAAAATTGTAAGAGTTGTACAATCAAGAATCGGTCAAAATGGCTAGATGAATCAGCCACCGAAAAAGCTAGTAAGACAAGGGTAAACATTTTGTAGTGTTCTATCATGCTGCTAGCCACTCCAGCTTAATATGGAACGAACGACCACCATCAACTGAGGGCTATTTTTTTTAAATATTATTTTTTTTAACAAAAATTCGGAGAATATTGTGCGATTGCAGGAATTTTCGAAAATAATACACCCTCGGCTTCGACGTGGCCGACCAGCACTCGTCGGCCACGGCGTGGCCGATAGGCCTGTCGGCTGACGGCTGCTCATCTGTTGGGACCAGGCCGGAGCTGCTCGGCCACGGCGGAGCCGACCAGCCCTGGTCGGCCACGGTGTGACCGACGAGTGCATGCAGGGCATGCAGCGCGAGGAGCGTGCTAGGCGCGACGCGGACGCGAGGCCGGATGGACGCATGCGAGCTTGGCGCGACCGCGCGAGGGCAAGTTGTGTCGTCCGAGCTGGGCGCTCGTGCTGCCGCAGCTGGGCGTGGCAGCGGAGCATGGACGTGAGCGTGAGGACGCGAGGCCGGAGCGGCCGGGGCGAGCTGTGCGCGGACGCAGGCGAGCTAGGCGCAACGAGCTGGGCGCGGACGCGAGGCCGGAGCTGGACGCGTACGCAGGTGAGCTGGGCGCGCGTGTCGTCCGAAGCTGGGCATGCCCGCGTGCTGCCGCAGCTGGGCATGTGCGAGGCCGAAGCGGCCGGGGCGAGCTGGGCATGCAGGCAAGCTGGGCATGTGCTTGTGCAGCGCGAGCAGCTGGGCATGCGCGAGGCGGCCGGGGCGAGCTGGGCATGCGCGCGTGCTGCTGCAGCTGGGCATGCGCGAGACGGCCGGGGCTGCGCGAGGCCGAAGCTTGCATGCAGCGCGAGCCGGGCCTGCGTGCTGCGCGCGGGCGTGCTGCTGGCACTCATCGGCCACGCCGTGTCCGGCAAGTTGATCGGCCAGGCCTGCGCTGTGACCCACAGGCTGGTCGGCTATGCCGTGGCCGACAAGGGCTGCTCGGCCCCGCGGTGGCCGACGAGTGCTGCTCGGCCACGTGGAAACCGAGGGTGTATTATTTCTGAAAATTTCTCCTGTCGCGCAATATTCTCCGAATTTCTATTAAAATAAATAATATTTTAACAAAATTAGCATCAACTGAGTGCACCCATAATTCATAAGAGTTTGTTGATTGGGAAAATGTAGGACGAACCACATGTTGATCCAGTATGTAGATTTGTGTCTTGTTAAAGGCCACATCATTTTGGCAATTCCTTCGATAGGAAAGGTGAAGCCAATATGGTTGACTAGTAGTCAATGACTACCCCCAAGCCTATCCGCCTGCCCGGTCCTCCTCCTAGCACTGACAACTCGTGTCTCTGACATCCTCCTCGCTGCCCGACTTTCTCACCGAGCACTGATGCCCACCTCATGTTATCTCTATTCGAGCGCACCCTCGGTAGCTTGTGGAGGTCGGTCGGAGTCGTGTCACGCCTTGGCTTTGTTATCGTAGAGGTCACCAACCTGAAGGGCGACCAAATTGCGGAGGTAGCTGTGGGATGTAATGAAAGGGCTTAGGGAGGCTATTCATGGCGCAAAAGTTTGCGTGGAATCGGTGTTGGCACATCTACGGGACCGGTGGTGGCGGGGAACATGACCCTGAAATTTCTTTTCCGCCAACAGTTTTGTCTCATATTGTACTCCGGAAACCTCACCCCTATGATGCATATCTGCATTTGGTTGGTTATTTCAGTCTACGATAAACTAATTATACAGTAAGAGGCTTCTACAATAATAACTGCTGGAGTGAGTTTTGTACGTCATAAAAAATCTGGGTATTTACAGTACGGTTTCTGCTAGAGTTGATTCTAACAGATAGAGGTCTCCTGTAAAAAGACCTACAAACACGGCAATTAAGGATTTGAGAAAATCCTCAACCTATTCCATATACCAAAATCACCAGCGTCAGGATAATGAAATGATCTACACGTCCGTAGGAAGCTTCCTATCTTGGGAACTGAATATTTGATCTTTATTATCACCTTAGGCATGCATGCTATATAGTGCCCTATGGCTAGGCATATGTTTTACACATTTTAGATCGATAGAAATGGCTTCCATGGCGAAGGCTACCATCTATCTCTTCGTCGCCGCCCTTATCTGCAATCTCCACCGAGGTATGAATATGATCAACTACATCCTTTTAAAACAGTCACCTATGATCATGAATGTGTAGAGCAACACAGCAATCTGATAATCAGAGAAGTCTATATTGTTTATTCGTGGCTTTGGAGATGAAAGAGATCATCTGATTCCTGAAAAACGGGATTCGTGAACACTAGTACAGTACTAACTAACATTTTTATGAGTTTCATGCGATTGAAATCGGCAGCACGATTCTCTCGTAACTTTGTTTACCCGTTTATATCTCAGGCGATGCGAAGAGCTGTAAGCTGTCGGACATCCACATCTCTGTGGCCAAGACGGGGAGACTGGTGGAGGGCCAGTCGGAGTACAAGGTGACCGTCGACAACAGGTGCTCGTGCCCGCAGGCCGGCGTCAAGGTCCGCTGCTTCGGCCTGCCCAGCGTCGAGCGGGTGGACGAGACCAAGATCCGCAGGGTGAGTAGCCAGCTCTGCCTCGTAGCGAACGGCCGGTCCATCGCCCCGGGGTCGCCGGTGACGTTCATGTACGCCTGGAAAACGCCGCAGGACTTCATCGTCGTCACCGCCAAGCCGCGGTGCAGAGGAAGGAGCCTCTCTTAAGAGAATTACAACCTGATGAAATCCTGAATGCATTGTTCGTTCCACGGAAAACATTTGCTCTAGCTAGAGGAAATAACGGACATCCGTCTAAGCACGACTAGAGGAAATAAAAGATATTTGCAAGAATATCTGATTTTACCATGATTAGTTCGCTGGAAAGAATCTCAAAGTTTCTAATGCTTAAAATAAAATACAAGTGATGCCTCCTAGAAGCTCTGAAAGTCACATTCATGATCTCCAGAAGCTCTGAAAGTGTTCAAAATATGATGGTCATCAACTACCTGCACCAAGGAAGGATACACAAATATCAGGCTCCATCGCGGCGACCGTAGAGAGGATGTTAAGTCCTACATGCATGCCCAATATAAGCGAAAGCAATGCCCTCACCGCTTAACCCACATGGAGCAATGCCAAATATGTCCCAAGACAGCTAAGATTTCATCCTGCCACCTAAATATATACAGAAAATTAGAGATTTACAGTTGCATCATCAGGGAAATAATCAGACGTAGGAGAAAGAGGTTCTTTCAGTTTGCTAGCGACAGTTTACCTAGTGCCATGGCATTCAGGAAAACCTCATCTTCAGGGAACAGTTGCAGATTCTTCGATTTCAACAAGTATTCAACAGCAGCATCCTGGAAGTCCACCAAGCTGCCAATTTTTATGAGTTCAGCCAGCGAAGGGATCTGGTCTGCCATCTCAAAGAGCAATCCTTGAGCTATCTCATCTGCAAAGTTCGTCGCAAACTCAATCTTTTCTTTGTAGCTGGTTGCGCCGCCATTGCTTCTCTGCATGTAAAGCTTTGAATTTGCCCTCTCCCAGCGGAGCATTCGGCTGGCCTTCACATCCACGGTCCTTCCACATGACAGATTTACACAATATCCCACCGTGATTGGTTTGTCGGTCTCTATGACAGTCACATTTACCAGGCAAGAAACCATCGCGTGACACTCTTTGATAGGAATGTCAAGAGCAGGATCAGCAAGGAAAGCGAGAACTATTTGGAGTAAACCAACACCCATCAACTCACACTGATCAATTTTTCTAGAACATGTATCCTCTAAGGTGAAGGAATCATTCTTCTTGACAGCATTTGATATTGTCCGGACACCGATACTACCATAGATGTTGTTAAGCCTTGCTCGAGAGACAGAAGGAAGGCTGCAAGAAGGATACCAGATAAAAATCGATTGCTGAGGAAGCTTGTCGAACAAATCCTTGAGAAGTAGATCATCAGGAATAAACACGTCCTCCTTCCGTGACAAAATTATATTTCCGTCGACACAAACCGGAAACTTGACACAAACTGAAAAAAGTTTCTCTGTGTTCTTCGTCCAGTTCTTCGCAATATACTTCCAGAAAGCAACACAGTCGGCTATCATTAGCTCATTCACCGAGCTCTCCCATGTGCTCCATAGCTTGCAGTAGTCTTCCACACACGGCCCTTGCCTCACACCAAAAGCAGATGAAAAGAAGCCAAGCAACTTCCCTTCATAGTATTTCCCCAAAACATGCAGTTGCCTGCTGAAAAGATTGTTCGGATCATGAAGAAAAGATCTTAACGGGCTAACCCATGAACCATTTTCCCTTTCATTCGGTATCCAAATCCAATCACTCTCTTTGTTCACAGGATCCCAGTTGGACTCCTTAAGGTACATGTATATCCGGGAAATAGTAGCGGTATCTTCATGGTTCATCAAATGCCTAGCAACAAGATCATGTCCAGCTCTAACATCCACAGTCACTCCAATTGCTGCGAGGACATCTTTGAAAGAGGCTATTTCTGAACCATAGAAAGATTCATCGATGAAAGGGCCATCCTCCTTGTTGATACAAGACTGCTTTGGATCAAAGAGTATACACTCATCAGGACACTGGTATCCCAGTGTTGTCCTCAACCAGCTGCAGCTAGTGATTTTCTCCACAAAATCCTTAGGAATTTGTTTTGTGCAAGCCAACCATCTCTGGATGGATCCAAGTAATGACAAGACTGTGGATGCAGATATGTTCACATGATGCTTAGGAATGTTGAGGCCACTGATGACAAATCTAGCACCATCTTTCACTTCTGTAGTAACACCTAGCTCCTTCAGTTCATGTTTGTAACAATGTATCTCCTTGCTCAAACCATCATGAGAGTTGCCATCATTTAAGAAAGGTAACTTTGCTATTTGTGACAGAGATTGCCATTCTTCTTCAAATAAGATTGCATCGGAGGGAGACCTGAATCCCAATGATGTGTTCAACCACTTCTCATTCCGCATGCCATTGAAAAGTTCAACAGGAATGGGGCTGTGTTTTCTCAGCTGGCGATAAGATGCTAGTAGAGCTATGACACTCGCCTTTGTAAGTGATGACTGAAGTACCATCTTCTTAAAGATATTTCCTATAGCCTTCGATGCCTCCTCAAATCTTATGATCAATCCAGTCTTCTTCAACTCTTCTTTGTACAAACTGATTTCACTCCCGTAAAATCCAACATCAACTACCGGAATTCCGTCAAAGACCTTTAAAAGGCACCCCCATTCAGTTTCCAGAAGAAAAGATTCATTGGGGGTACGGAACCCCATGTTGGTCTTCAACCATTTTAGTTCTTTGAGCTTCTTTAGGAACGCATCACATGAGCTCACATACTGGATACACTTGAGTATAAGTATAGTAGCATCACGAGTAACAGCAGAAGAACTGAACTTGAAATTATCAATCACAAACTGGTAATTGTTTCCAAAAGCAACGACAACACCAAGCAATTTGAGCTCTGGTTTATACGCAAGGATCTCCTCACCATAGAAATTGACATCAAGGAATGGTTGGCAACTGATACAAGATGCTACTGCCCAGTCTGAATCATTTATGATGCAACTAGCAGGAGACATGTAGCCGAGAGTACTCTTCATCCATCGTCCATCTTTGACAGAATTAATCAGATCACTTGGTGAAAGAACCTTCTGTTGAAGAAACCGAATCAGCCGTAGCAATGCGTATACATTATCTCTGGTTAGCATGTTGCTCCCAGCCATTGACATGAGGCGGCTGCCAATGTAAACTGACGCATCCCTAAACTCAAATCTTACCCCAATTTCCTTAAGTTCCTCGTTGTACTCGTGCAGTTTTCCTTGGTAGAACTGTTGATCAATCATTGGTATATCTACAAAGGAAGATCCATCTTGCAGAAGATTACCCCACTCAGAACTGGATAGAAATGATTCGTTTGGTGGCTTGTAGCCAACTGATGTCCTCAGCCAACTTCCCTGTTGCACACAAGCTAAGAATCTAGTCGATAATGTTACTCTTCTCGACTTCAAACTCTGTATCCACTGCAGTAGCAAGATTGCATTTTCCACAGTTAGTGGTGAGGAGACAGTAGGGAAACTTGCGTTCGGAGGTTGTATGAATGGTACATCTGATGCCTGTAACTGTGTCTTGACAAAAGAGAAAAGTTGGCCTTCGGATGTGTAGTGCCCAGCAAAACAGCCTGCTGACTTGTAATATGCATGCAGTTCAACGTAATTCTCCTTGGTCCATGGGTTAGTGCCGATCAGTTCGATCCATTTGCTACCCTTTGCAGGAACTAGAATGCTGCTTCTTGTCCTGACCACATTGCCATCGCTGTCAATTATTGGCATGGCACGACACAGTTCAGCTAGATGGTAGCTTTCTATGTGACCTTTCTGAGATGAGTGGTACAGAAAGTGAGCGAAAGCAATTACAGGCCTGCTCCCTGAACTCAAGGAACTAACAACACTCTTTCCATAACTGTACACGGATACAAGCTCCAGTTTTGCATGGCTTTGAAGCCAATTTTTTACTGTGGTCTTCCGAGGGAAATGTTCTAGAGCTGTCTGTGTACCATGAGGTACCAAAAACCGTCTAGCCGATGGAAACTCCTGATTCCAGCTGATAAGCCATGATATGTACTTATTCTCAGATGCAAGGCACAACCTATCGCTCGAATGAATGGCTGTTGATATGCTCCAGAAAGAGATAACATTGTTCTTATCAACATACTTCAGCAGGGGAATGGACGACATGTTTGTTCCAGAAAAGAAACTCTGCCAATTGTCTGCGACAAACGATATGATTTCCAGATACAGCTGTTCATGTACCTCCTTGACAAGATTAGACCCCTCGATGCATTTCGCATACCATTCAGGGCTAACACTCTTAACACCCAGAAAGGAAAGCACGCTACTGTATGTACTCTTGTCAAAATGTGAGCTGAGGATGTAAGTTCCATGGGTGGACAGATTCTTCAGGTCCACTCCAGATTCTCTAGCCTTGCCAAGGATATCCCAAAAGGTTGGTTTGAGCCGAGCAACCTCGTCAGCCTTGCAAAATATCTTCTGTGAAATGTGAGACTCACATGGCACTATATTCTCAAGAAGAACCTTGTCTTTGATGCCAGACCTAACAGGCTCAAGCAATGGGATTAGTGAAGGATTAACCGGCAGGAAATGGAACATAGATGGGATTGACATTGCTGGTGCATCAGCTCTGGACTTCACAAGTGCTACAAAAGCATTCATGAAAGCACTTGGGACACAGTCTAGAATTCCCTTGTTCCATGGACTGTCAAAGAGTATTGCCTCTCTTGATGATGCGAGGAGGAAGTCAGCCTGAATGATGAAGGGGAAGTTGGTTACCATCTCAGTGGGAAGGAAAGCATATACACCAGGAGATAGCTCCTTCCCACGGCTACGGGATAGACGCTCGCCATGTGGGAAGGCTAGAGTGATGGCCCACTCCTCAATTTCGGTACGTTTATCCACTTTATTCTCTGGCTTCACAGTGAACTTTTGCCTCCACATGTAGTACCCACATTCTTCTTCGTTCCCATTCTCCTGAGCTGATAAATGAAGGGTGTAAGACTCGGCGTGCATGTTCTTTCTCATTTCATAGTTCTTTTCACTCGATATTGCAATCTCACTAACAGTGCTTCCTTTGGGGGCATGGTCATCTTCTCGGACGGAAAGCCGCCTGATCTTTGACAGAAACAATAGCATTTCAGGATGCAAGCTTGAGAGTTGCTGCTTTACTGCAGTAACCTTCTCATCCTTCAATGGCAGAATGATACAGGTTGCTGGAAGCTCTTTGGAGCACCCATATGTCTGTTTGATATCTGAAAGGCTAGGGCGGGATTCAATCCACTCGGGGACAATGTATCCAATATTACATTCAGCACAGGGCTTCTCATTAAACTTTATTTGATAACCATTACTGAATATATGGGGCTGGCTCGATATAAGGAACACACTTTTGAAACCAATACCTACATCAAAAGAGAGAAGGATATTAGAAAAAAATCAAATTGGTAAAAGTGTTGAATTGGATGAGAGTGTTGATTTTATCTTCAAATTGGTAAGTTTCAGTATGAGGGATACATGATATGGCAAGCATATACATAGTCACACAACGGTGAAAGTGTTTAAAAATTTATTAAAAAATTAAACAAAATGCTAGAAGTGTTGAGATGGATGAGCAATTATTACAAATTTACAATCACAACAAAAATAGGAATACATGGTTTTTTTGCGCATCTCATCTTGCTAGGCATGGAAAAACTTGACCATCTTACCTTATAGCTGAGGTGGAGTACAGTAGTGACAAATATACAGTACATGCTTAATTTATTTATACCATGTATGCATAATGCATTCAAGGGATCTTCTTCAGTAAGCTATTCATGAAGAGTAAAGCTTTAATTTAACTCAGAAACATACAAGATTATAGAAGGGGAAAATGTTGTAATGAAAATATTTAAACCAAATTGATAATGGGCTATACTATTTAACTTGATATAACCAAAGGCAGCTTTTTAGGAGCTTCCCATAAAATAAACAAAAGCAAGTCTACGAAGAAAATACATTCACAAATTTCCAAGACAATAGTAAATACACAAATGACATCATAATAATTTACGAAGGTTTCAAGTAGCCATAAATAAATGGTAAAAGGCGCGTCTTATTCTAGAAACACTAAAACATACGGATTCAATTGTAATATTTACATATTTGATCACATGACAAACATCAATTTCATAAAATATCCAGAAACTATTTGAACTCCATTTACTGCTGAAAAGCTGAAAATCCCTTGGTATGAGTTTAGACCTTCTGAAAAAGGTAAACAGTTTACTACTTTATTTACTGCACAGTAATACTCAAACCATAACTTGACCCCAAAAAAATTCTGCAGGATGGAGATACCGACACATTGTAATAAATACAGTGCATGGTCCATCCAAAACCATTTTGCAAAAATACACAATGTTCTGAGAATATTGGCTCCATCACCATTCGAACTAAGAAGCTAACAGAATTCCTGAACTCGATCATGTCTTTTAAGAAACCACAGCTATCATCATGTTTGACAAGAAAAGTTCCAACCAATGATACTCTAACGAAATTAAGTATTAATAATAACAAGTAAATTCTAATTGGCCAAGAAAATGGAAAGAATCTCATGAGCTTAAAGATTCACCTTTCTCTCCAATATAACCCTTGTCTCTGTTTCCCTTTTTTGTTGACTTCCCCACACGACAAATGGACTCAATATTTGATTTAGAGAAGCCCCTCTCATTGTTAAAAATGAGTAAAGTTGATGATGCTCCAGATCTGGTGATGTCATTGATGTAACAAGGAACTCCAGAGATGGTGCTACTCCCCCAGGATACTCATTGTCTTCAGCATTCTAGTTATTGAGGAATAAAATATATCAACATAAATGTGACACAGAGAAAATAGAACTGAATTGCATTAGTCTAACATGGAATACCCATATATACCAAAAGATAAAACTGAAGTAATAGTTGTACATGTCTAATTCAATACTATTAGAAACATGATGAATACAAGGAATTATCAAGAAATTTGACATGCAGCTTCTGTTATCTCAAAAACACATTTAACCCATCAAACATTAATTGGTTCTAAGAAATGGCATTTGTAATTCTGTACTTACCATGTAACAATAATGGTCTAATTTCAAGTGAATATTTAGCATGAGAATAAACCTGTAATGTGGATATTTTTTTGCATACTAGTATCACTATATAAGGCCATATCAACAACAACTATAAGAATTACTAAAATGTTAAGAAATAAAAGGTGTTTTAGAAAGTGTGCAATGAAACTTCTCTATCTAGGTTAGGTAAAAAAGGTATCATTGGTTGGATGTGGTCAAGTTTAAAATTGATAGGTCAAGTCATGGATGTGGTCACACGTCGATATCCAACACCGGCATAATGGTGGTGCATGTGATGCCTTCTCGCGCCGTTGTGCAACTCGACACGCAGCTGACATCCCCTGAATGCAGAGTGATTCAGTTGCAACTCAACATGCAACTGTCATTTTTGCTTCGACTGTAGAGAGAGTAAATTGCAGCTAGGGTTGTAACTGAGGATTATGTTCCATGGTCGTCTTTTTTTTGTTTAAGTTGCAACTCGACACGCAACTGACATTCTCCTCAAGACTGCGGAGGGAGTAGTTGCAACTCGACACGCAACTGACATCCCCCACCCCCGATTGTAGAAGGAGTCAGCTGCAACTCAGCACACAACTAGCATTTTGCATTAATTATCGAGTTGAAGCAGTTGCAGTTAGTGTTGCAACTAAGCATCATGTTCCATGGGTCTTTGGCGTTTTTTTCTTGAGTTGCAAGTCGACAAGCAACTGTCATTTTAAAGGAACCTCCCAAACTGTGGAGGGAGTCAGTTGCAAGTCGGATTGTAACTGAGGATTGTAATTTTTTTTATCTTAAGTTGCAACTCCTAACTGTAGAGGGAGTCAGTTGCAACTACAGTTGTAACCCCTCCTAACTGTAGAGGGGGTCAGTTGCAACTACGGTTACACTGAGGATCGTTTTTCATGGTCGTTGTGTTTTTTTGTATTCAGTTACAACTCAACACACAAACAACATTTTGCATCGATTATCAAGGCAAGTCAGTTGCAGTTAGGCATGCAACTGAGCGTCATGTTCCATGGGCCGTTGTCGTTTTTTTGTCTTGAGTTGCAACTCGACACACAACTGATATTTCCAAGGAACCTCTCAGACTGTAGAGGGAGTCAGTTATAACTCGGTAGCCTATATGTACATGCGCGAATACTACTAGCTAGGAGACAGAATTTTTGCAGCATAAATCGCTCCAAGAGTCATTGCTAGGTTGTTAGTGTCGTCATTGCAGCATAGCACTATGTACAAACATTTTTTACACCAAGTATGCTTAATTTTGATTGGAGCGGGTCGAATCCGCGAGGGTCGCTTTGCGACCCTAGTCGTCGCTGTCTTCCTCCTAAGTGGAGGCCACCCAAAAAGTGAAGCGATTCTAGTAATTAGTTTTTTTTGGTAGGTTTGTATTGTTTCTCGAATTGGTAGGTTTCTCGAACGAAATAGAGATACTGAGGCCCCTACTTACCTTATGGATAGGTAGGGGGAAGGAAGAGTGGGTCTGAGGGCGCCCTTCACAGTGCATACCTCTGTTTCTCTTTTGAATTTTTCTGGCGGATCGGTCGCGCAAGATCTTTGGTCTTCCCCCGGAACCGATGAAAAAGCGGGTCCCTTCTTATGGACTCGCTTAGGTGTAAGTAGGTGTGTTTATTCTTCTAACAAATCAATCGGGAAAAGAAAGAAAATAGAATGATGGTGCATGTGGAAAGGAAAGAAAATAGAATGATTAGCGTATGGAAAAGAAAGAAGAGATATAATGTGTGCTCTCTAGCTAGCTCGATCGTGCATTTCCTCCTTTAATTTTTTTTTTTTGAGAAAAGAAGGTGACGTTAGATGGAGCCTCGTATTAGAGCAGCCACAGTATGGCGCATAAAACCGGATGCCAGGATTAGAATGAAGCCGCACATGTACGCATCAAAAGGAAGTGATTTTCGTATCGTCGCCAACTCGCCATGCATGTGCTTTTCTCGTGCGTGCTAATCGATCATGTTGTTGTTCCTATATAGATGGCTGCGTACGCGAGGCGTACGTACCTACATCCTTTTGTTGTTGCTCCAAGATCACGTACCACTGTTACCCCGGACGATGGGGTCTCCAAGCAGCGTGAGAGAGAGGGAAAAAAAGACAAGGGCCAACAACAACTACAAACAAGATCAACGAAAAAGGCCCAACAGCAGATACAAGGACGAAGTGGGCTGCTGATACAGCCCTGCCGGTAGTCGACTGGGAAAAATCTTGTTTCCCAGCTAGCTGATCGATAAAGACCCCCTTTATTTTCCCATTCAAAGGTCTTTTAATTCACGAGATGCTTTGTAAAACAATGAGAGCTGCTAACGGGAAATCCACTTCGAGTGATAGGAGCATGCATGCACCCATTGTTCAAAAACGCATTTTAAAATTTCAAAAAAAGTTCGAAAGAATTCCGGGTGTATATTCAGGCATTTTATGTTTGCACAAAAAGTCCGCGAGAAAATGACATTTTGTGTGACTTCTATTGAAAAAACACATAAATGTATCACAATAACTCGTTTTGTAATACCCAATTTATCTTTTTTACAAAAGCCACATAAAATGCTTCTTTCTCTTGAAACTCGGCGTGTGAACATAAAATGTTCTTATGTATTCTCGATTATTTTTTCAATTCTTTAAAAAAATTAAAATATGTATTCACATTATGAGAGTATCTATTCATATATGGCAAAACATTGCCTCGTAGATACTCTTGTTATGGAAAATAAAAATAAGAACATTTCAAAGTGTTAAAGTTTTTACAAAAGAATGTTTCTGGTGTACCGGACATTACGAGTTCAGGCCAAACTTTCACAACAAAATATATCTTTTTATGACTTGTCTAGAAAGGATAAATTTCCATTGCTCAAAAATAAATTTCCAAACAACATTTTTTTCTCTTTTTCATACAGACCAAAGAAATGTCTTTTTCATAAATTTCGTGTGTGGGCGTAGAATGTCGGAATGTACATCAACATTTTTTTATATTTTTCTTACATCCTAAAATAGGTTATTAAACTGCGAGAGCATATGCTTCTGTGACCTAAATTTGATTTTCTGAAAGAAGTCGTGTGATGCAGTACACAAATGTAAGTTCACATGTCCGTCCATTTGTCCGTAGAAAAAGTGTATGACAACTAGGTAGGCGGTGTTGCTCATAACAGTAGATCAGACTCAATAATGTAAAAATATTTTTAAAAATGTCAAAACTATTCTAGGGTACATAGAAACATTATGATCCATGCACCCAGTTTCAAGAAAAAATATATATTTTATGTGACTTGTGTAAAAATGTTGGATTGGGGTGCTACAAAATTACCTATTGTGAGACTTTTTTTTTGTCTTTTTAACACAAAATATATTTTTCTCGTGATTTTTTTGTGTAAGCATAGAATGTCTGAATATGCACCCGGAATTTGGTTGAAACTTTTTTTACATTATGAAATGCACTTTTAAACAATGGAAGGATATGCTCTACAACCTGAAATGTATTTCCCAAGTATCATCATCTCCGAGTCTTTTCACTATTGAGTGCTCGCCTGATGCACATGGATCTGAAGCCCATGACACAAGCCTCGACGTAAACCGGCCGAACGGTACACCCAAACCTAACTTGAATTACCACGGTCTAAAGTGGATTGGAGGCCCAAAGACAACACCAGCGGCTACTTAAAGATGATGTGTGTGTGTCATCGTGCTACTGATAGAAGGCGTTGGCCTTTTTTTTTTTTTTTAACGTGGGGCAAAATCTTTGCCCCTTATCCATAAATTAAGAAGAATGTGCACGGTTTATTAACGGTAGAAACCAGGCAAAAATCATACTACGAACACCAACATCACTGGGCGAAGCTCACACAATCTCAAGAACCCGCACAACCTCAAGAACATGACCACTCCACAAAGATTCGGCCAACCGTCCACCCTTGCCGGAGAGAAGAAGCCGCAACTGCTATGGGAGAAGCAGGTACGGGACACTCTAACGCAGATGAAGAGACCAACCCTCGAATGCGCTCACTACCTGTTGCTCGTCATCGTACACCGCAGTTTCGACTTCGCAACAACAAACAAGCAACACGAACCCACCGACCCCGTCGGAGTAGAGCTGCCAACACCAACCTCGCCTCCACAGGAGCCGCGAAGCTCTCGGGGCCGCTGCCCCGACATCCACCGCTCCAGTATGCCCTGCTGATGTCTATGCACGCTTCTATTCTCGTAGACAGTGTTGGGCCTCCAAGAGAAGAGGTTTTAGAACAGCAGCAAGTTTCGATTAAGTGAATCACCCAAGGTTTATCGAATTCAGGGAGGTAGAGGTCAAAAATATCCCTCTCAAGCAACCCTGCAATTAAGATACAAGAAGTCTCTTGTGTCCCCAACACACCCAATACATTTGTCAGATGTATAGGTGCACTAGTTCGGCGAAGAGATAGTGAAATACAAGTAATATGGATGAGTATAAGTGGTAATTGCAATCTGAAATAAAAATACAACTAACACCATCAATGTCATAAAGGAATCACACACGGTGCACACACTGTCACCGTTACAACCGTGAACAACCCCGAAGTTCATATTAAAGTAACCTCTAGAGTGCATAATAGATAAAGAGTAGCATCACATATTCAACTAGATTACAAAGCTCATGATCACATAAAGATCACATGGGAGAGAGAGATAAACCACATGGCTACCGTAGATCCCGCAGCCCCGGGGGAGAACTACTCACTCCTCATCATAGGAGTCAGCAACGGCGATGGAGATGGCGGTGGAGTCGATGGAGATGGCTCCGGGGGCAATTCCCCGTCCCGGCAGGGTGCCGGAACAGAGACTTCTGTCCCCCGAATCTTGTCTTCGATGGCGGCGGCGCTCTGGACCCGTGGAGGAAATATCGAACACCGTGCTAGGGTTTTTGGTTCGGGGGGTACTTGTAGGCGAAAGGGCGAGGTCGGTGGACCCCCGAGGGGCCCACATCATGTCCTCGCGCGGCCAGGATCCCTGCCGTGCGAGCACCTGATGACGGCGCCTCGGTCGCCCACTTCGTCTCGTGTTCGGTCTTCTGGAACGTTCCCGATTAAAAACGAACTTCAGAAAAGAAATCGTCCAATTCCGAGAATATTTCCTTAAGTACTTTTCTGAAACCAAAAACAGCAGAAAACAGGGAACTGGCACTGTGGCATCTTGTTAATAGGTTAGTTCCAGAAAATGCATAAAACTATATAAAATGCATATAAAACATGTAATAACTTGGTATAATATAGCATGGAACATAAGAAATTATAGATACGTTGGAGACGTATCAACATCCCCAAGCTTAGTTCTACTCGTCCCGAGTAGGCAAGAACGATAAAAGAAGAATAATTTCTGAAGTGACATGCTTAAACACAATCTTGATCATAATATAATGTAAGGCTCATGTTATGAATGAAGTGACTCAAGGCAATGATCTATAGTTTGGTAACAAATAGACAAGGAGTAAACAACTACATCATATAAGTAAAACTTTTCATGAATAGTACTTTCAAACAAGCATCAAAAAGATTTGCATAAGAGTTAACTCATAAAGCAATATTATCTATGCAAAAGAGCATTGCAGCAACACAAAGGAAGATATAAGTTTCAGCATTGGCTTTCAACTTTTGAACATGTATATCATATAGATAGTTGTCAACACAAAGAAATATAACAAGTGCAATAAGTAAGCATATAAGAATTGTTGCACACAGTTGACACAAGTGTTTGCTTCGGGGATAGAAAGAAGTAGGTAAACTGACTCAACATAAAGTAAAAGATAGGCCCTTCGCAGAGGGAAGCAGGGATACAAGCATGTGCTAGAGCTTCTTAGTTTTATAGGTTTTTGAAATCGTATAGAGAGCATAAAAGTAAGTTTTGAGCGGTGTTTGTCGTTGTCAACGAATGGTAATGGGCACTCTACCCCCCTTGTCAACCAGACTTTCTTAAGAGCGGCTCCCATGAAGGACGTTATTTCTACCCAAGGGCAGATCATCCCTCTTTTCTCTTTTGTTTACACATGTAGTTTAAAACTAGTATCATTGCTTGGCTGATTAGATTAGGGCAAAAATGTGAAGAGAATGCAGCGGTTAAAGTTGTAATTAATTGGGACTGGGCACCCCATTTGCCAGCTCTTTTTGCAAAGTTAATAGATAAGCGGTGTATATGCCACTAGTCCGGTTGGTGAAAGTCTGTCTAAAAGCAAATGACAAGGTTGATATGCGTAACACCACATACTTCCTCATGAGCTAATAAACATTGACACAAATAAGGGATAATAAATTTTGAATAAAAGGTAGCACATGAAGTATTTACTTGGAATGGCAGGAAATACCATGTAGTAGGTAGGTATGGTGGACACAAATGGCATGGGTTTTGGCTCAAGGTTTTGGATGCACGAGAAGCATTCCCTCTCAGTACAAGGCTTTGGCTAGCAAGGTTGTTTGAAGCAAAAAAAGTATAAACTATGACAACAAGACGTATATAAAAACATATTGCAAGCATTATAAAACTCTACATTGTCTTCCTTGGTGTTTAAACACTTTAACTAGAAAATATCTAGACCTTAGAGATACCAAACATGCAAACCAAATTTCAGCAAGTTTTAGGGTAGTTCCTCACTAATAGGTTTTAACTACATGATGTAAAAGCTTAAACATGATCTACTTGAGAGCTCAAAACAATTGCCAAGCACCACAACATGCAAGATAACAATCCATAAGAGCATGTATATCTTTCTTTATACCATCTACCACATTTAGCATTTTCTGTTCTCAACCAAACACCAATCAACTTATTTAAAGGATAAACTCTCCAAGTAATTAAACAATGAGATATGAGAGTATGATATAATAAAGCTAACAGCTCTAGCAAAAGATGCATGAAAAACAAGAGCTAGAAAGCATTGAAGTAACATAGAAGAATACTCAACAAATATAAGTGAAGAATACGAGTATTCATAAGAAAAAGCGGAGCGTGTCTCTCTCCCACAAAGGAATGCTAGGATCCATTTTATTCAGAGAATGAAAATAACGAAAACAAAAACAAACAGACGCTTCAAGTAAAGCACATAAGATGTGTCGGAATTAAAATATAGTTTCACTAGACATGACCTGATAGTTTGTTGATGAAGAAGGGGATGCCTTGGGCATCCCCAAGCTTTGACGCTTGAGTCTTCTAGAAATATGTTGGGGATGAACCACTGGGGCATCCCCAAGGTTTGGCTTTACTATCCTCTTGATCACATCATATCATCCTTCTCTCTTGATCCTTGAAAACTTCCTCCACACCAAATTTAGAGTAAACTTCATTAGAGGGTTAGTGCACGAAAAATTATGATATTCTACAGGAACACAATTGCTACCAATGCTACTGGACAATAGCTACAGCCACTGATACTTCATAGGATAAAAAGATCCAATCAAAATAGCAAAAGAGGCATTGCAAAATAAATGGCAGAATCTGTCAAAAATAGAACAGTCCGTAAAGACGAATTTTTTCGAGGCACTTCACTTGCTCAGATCAGAAAACTCAAAACTAATGAAAGTTGCATATATATCTGAGGATTACGCACAAAAAATGGCAGGTCATTTTGATTTTTCTGTGAAGAGTTATGAATTTAACGGTGATCAGCAGAAAAACTGTTCCTGCAGGAATCCCAATTTAGCATCAACTTTCAACTAGAGGCTTAACTTGACACAACAATGCAATAAAATAAAGATACAAAGGAATTGCTACAGAGGTAGGCATGTTCCTTGACTCAATATAAAAGAAAATAACAGAAATAAAATATTGGGTTGTCTCCCAAAAGCTCTTTCTTTATAGCCATTAAGATAGGCATAGTGATTTTTATGATGCTCTCATAAAATGAGAGTTGAAAACCGAAGAGAGCATCAAGAGGCAAATATCAAACACATTTAAGTCTAACCCTCTTCCTATGAAAAATAATCTTGTAAAGAAACAAGTCATGAAAGCACAAAGCAACAAACATAGGAGAGCAAAACAAGTGCAACTTTAAAATTTTCAACATAAAGAAAGGAGACCTAATATTATTGTGATGTATGAATCCATGTCTCCCTCTCTCATAATAACCAGTGGGTCTTAAAGTACCCAGCAAATAAAAGCAAATCAAGAGAAAGCTCAAAACTTTCATCATAAAGAGAAGAAATTTAGTAACATGAAGATTTCTATAACCATACTTTCCTCTCTCAAAATAATTTTCAGTGGCATCATGAATAAACTCAACAATATAGCTCTCACCTAAAGCATTCTTATCATGACCCATAAGCATAATAATATCATTACTCTCCACATAAGCATAATCAATTTTATTAGTAATAGTGGGAGTAAAACTATCACATCCATCATTGTAATCATCATAAATTGGAGGCAAAGAATAATCATAACTAATTTTATCCTCAATAGTATATGGACTGAAAATATCATATTCATCATTGTAAACATCATATATAGGAGGCATATCATAATCAACATAAACCATATCCTCAATAGTAGGTGGACTGAAAATATCACAAATATTATAATTATCATATATTGGAGGTAAAGTATCATCAAAGTAAATTTTCTCCTCCGTGCTTGGGGGACTAAAAATATCATGCTCATCAAAACCAACTCCCCCAAGTTTAGAATTTTCCATAGCATTAGCAATAATGGTGTTCAAAGAATTCATACTAATAACATTGCTACTAGCATGCAAATAAAGTTCCATAGGTTTTTTAATTTTCTCTTCAAACACTTCATGTCCTAACTCAAGATAAATATTATAAAGCTCTCTAATATTTTTGTTGTTTTCCATTAACCTAACTAGTGAAAATAAAAACAAGAAACAAAAAGTAATAACTGCAGAATCTAAAGGAGATACCTTCAAGCGCTCACCTCCCCGACAACGGCGCCAGAAAATAGCTTGATGTCTACGCACGCTTCTATTCTCGTAGACAGTGTTGGGCCTCCAAGAGCAGAGGTTTGTAGAACAGCAGCAAGTTTCCCTTAAGTGAATCACCCAAGGTATATCGAACTCAGGGAGGTAGAGGTCAAAGATAACCCTCTCAAGCAACCCTGCAATTAAGATACAAAAAGTCTCTTGTGTCCCCAACACACCCAATACACTTGTCAGATGTATAGGTGCACTAGTTATGCGAAGAGATAGTGAAATACAAGTAATATGGATGATTATAAGTAGTAATTGCAATCTGTAATAAAAAATGGCAGCAAGCAAACATGTAGCAGAACTTGTTGGAAACGGTGTTTCAATGCTTAGAAACAAGGCCTAGGGATCCTACTTTCACCAGTGGACATTCTCAACAATGACATCAAAGTTAAATAAATAAACACTACTCTCAAACACTCTCATGTTGGATAACAAACACCATTCATTGTGTAGGGCTACAAGAGCACCCTCAAAGTCAGAGTAAACTAACACCATCAATGTCATAAAGGAATCACACACGGTGCACACACTGTCACCGTTACAACCGTGAACAACCCCGAAGTTCATATTAAAGTAACCTCTAGAGTGCATAATAGATAAAGAGTAGCATCACATATTCAACTAGATTACAAAGCTCATGATCACATAAAGATCACATGGGAGAGAGAGATAAACCACATGGCTACCGTAGATCCCGCAGCCCCGGGGGAGAACTACTCACTCCTCATCGTAGGAGTCAGCAACGGTGATGGAGATGGCGGTGGAGTCGATGGAGATGGCTCCGGGGGCAATTCCCCGTCCCGGCAGGGTGCCGGAACAGAGACTTTTGTCCCCCGAATCTTGTCTTCGATGGCGGCGGCGCTCTGGACCCGTGGAGGAAATATCGAACACCGTGCTAGGGTTTTTGGTTCGGGGGGTACTTGTAGGCGAAAGGGCGAGGTCGGTGGACCCCCGAGGGGCCCACATCATGTCCTCGCGCGGCCAGGATCCCTGCCGCGCGAGCACCTGATGACGGCGCCTCGGTCGCCCACTCTGTCTCGTGTTCGGTCTTCTAGAACGTTCCCGATTAAAAACGGACTTCAGAAAAGAAATCGTCCAATTCCGAGAATATTTCCTTAAGTACTTTTCTGAAACCAAAAACAGCAGAAAACAGGGAACTGGCACTGTGGCATCTTGTTAATAGGTTAGTTCCAGAAAATGCATAAAACTATATAAAATGCATATAAAACATGTAATAACTTGGTATAATATAGCATGGAACATAAGAAATTATAGATACGTTGGAGACGTATCACATATCAAAAACTCCTAAAAAACCTGTCTGGTAGTATTTACAGTGAAATCCTCATCGAAACTGCTTGTCAGCACCTTCTGCTCCTCGTTGGGTTCGACACTCTTATTTATCGAAAGTACTACGATACACCCCCTATACTTGTGGGTCATCAAGACTATTTTCTGGCGCCGTTGCCGGGGAGTGAAGCGCTATTGGTAAGTGGAATTGGTAAGGAAAACTTTAGCTGTAAGTGCTGTTTTTATTTCTGTCTCCTAATTTGCTTAATTATGGAGAGAGGAACTATTGCTTTCCTGTTTGGAAAGGCTGCTACCACTGCTGAGGTAGAAAATGAGGTGCCACCTGAAGAAATAGTGCCATTTAAAATACCTATGAAAATTATTGATCGTGTTTTGGATAACCGCTATGAAGGGGATGGAACTGTCCACCCTGGTGATCATTTACTGTTTTTACATGAATTATGCGAGTTGTTCAAGTGTGCAGGTATTACAATGTACAAAGTCAGGAAGAAATTATTCTCCATATCACTTAGTAGGAGAGCTGCGCATTGGTATAAATTATTGAAGAACAGGAATTCTCTTGGATGGGAGGAAATTGTACCTCTCTTTTATTCTAAATTTTATCCTCCAAGTGAGATTCACCAAGATCGGAATTCTGTATATAATTTCTGGCCTCATGATGGAGAAAGTATTGCCCAAGCTTGGGGGAGATTGAAGGCATTAATGCTCAAATGCCCCATTCATGAGATTCCTGGTAATGTTATTGTTGATAACTTCTATGCAAGACTCTCCTTTGAAGATAAAACATTATTGGATACTTCTTGTGCTGGATCATTCACGCATAATGAGGAGGAGTTTAAATGGGATCTTCTTGATCGTATTGAAGAAAATACTGAAGCATGGGAGAACGACAAAGGTACGGAGTCAGGTATAAAATATGACTTCGAATGCATTAAAACTTTCATGAATACTGATGCATTTCGAAATATTAATAATGCTTATGGTCTTGACTCTCAAGTTGTTGCAAATTATTATAAATCCTTTGCTGCTTATTTCGGTTTGCCCAAGGAGGGCTTTGAAAAATATCATGAACCATATAAAGATAAATCTATTACTTCTATAACTAAAAGCATTGAAGTTAATGTTGTTGATCATATTATTCTTGAGCCCTATATTGAAAAGGTTCCCTTTCCTGTTAAGGTGAAAGAACATTCTGTTATGGCTAATGTTGTTAACAAAAGTGAAAAGAAAGCTATACAACTTGATGAACAAATTAAAATTGAACCTCCTATTGCTATAGTTAAAGATCTTGTTACTAAAAATGTTGGAGATGAGTATATTATATTTCGTGAGGATGCTTCTAATGTTGTTTCTCATCCTAAAAGTTCAAGGAAAACTAGTGTTCCTGTGTTATCTGTTAAAATTGGTCATCATTGCTATTACAGTTTATGTGATATTGGTGCAAGTTCTAGTGCTATTCCTTATGAGCTTTACAGGGAAATTATGCATGAGATTGGTCCTTGGTAACTTGAAGAAATTGATGTGGTTATTCAACTTGCTAATAGAGAAACTATCTCTCCAATTGGTATTGTTAGAGATGTTGAATTTCTATGTGGTAAGACTAAATATCCTGCTGATTTTCTCGTACTTGGTGCTGCCGCTAGTAAGACTTGTCCTATCATTTTTGGTAGACCTTTTCTAAATACTTGTGGTGCTGTTATAGATTGTAAGAAAGAGAAAATCTTTACTAAATTTGCTGGTGATTCATATGAATTCAATTTTTCAAAAGTTGCTAAAGTCCCTTATGAAACCGAATTGCCTAATGAGGATTTTAAAGTAGAACAACTTGCCTCTATTGCTCTTGCTCCTAACAATGTTTTGCAGCAATTTATGGAAGATCATGAAAGTGAAGTCTTTATGGAAGAAAGGAATGAACTTGAAGAAATATTTCTTCGTCAACCTATCTTGAAACACAATTTGAAGGTGGAAGACTTGGGTAAAACACTTCCACCTAAAGAGGATCCTGTTTTTTGATTTAAAACCTTTGCCTGAAAATCTTAAGTATGCTCATATTGATGATAAGAAAATATATCCTGTTATTATTAGTGCTAACCTTTCAGGTAAAGAACATGAAAGATTATTGGAAGTATTGAAAAAACACAGTGGAGCTATGGGTTATACTTTGGATGATTTAAAAGGGATTTCTCCTATTATATGTCAACATTCTATTAATATGGAGCCCGATGCAAAGCCAGTTGTTGAACATCAACGCCGTTTAATACCCAAAATGAAGGAAGTGGTAAGAAATGAGGTATTAAAACTTCTTGATGCTGGTATAATTTATCCTATTGCTGATAGTAGATGGGTTAGTCCTGTGCACTGTGTCCCTAAGAAAGGTGGAATTACTGTTGTGCCTAATGATAATGATGAGCTTATTCCTCAGAGAGTAGTAGTTGGTTATAGAATGTGCATTGATTTTAGAAAGGCTAATAAAGTTACTAAGAAAGATCATTATCCCTTACCCTTTATTGATCAAATGTTGGAGAGATTAGCTAATAAAACTCATTATTGCTTTCTTGATGGTTATTCTGGTTTCTCTCAAATTGCTGTTAAAGCTCAAGACCAAGAGAAAACCACGTTTACTTGTCCTTATGGTACTTATGTAATGCTCCTGCTACTTTTCAAAGATGTATGTCTGCTATCTTTCATGGTTTTTGTGAGGAAATTGTGGAGGTATTCATGGACGATTTTTCTGTCTATGGAAATTCTTTTGATAATTGCTTGCACAATCTTGATAAGGTTTTGCAGAGATGTGAAGAAACTAATCTTGTTCTTAATTGGGAGAAGTGCCACTTTATGGTTAATGAAGGAATTGTCCTTGGACATAAGATTTCTGAAAGAGGTATTGAAGTTGATAGAGCTAAAGTGGAGGCAATTGAGAAAATGCCTTGCCCCCGAGATGTCAAAGGTATACGCAGTATTCTTGGTCATGCTGGTTTCTATAGAAGGTTTATTAAAGATTTTGCTAAGGTATCAAAGCCTCTAACTAATCTCTTGCAAAAAGATGTACCATTTGTTTTTGATGATGATTGTAAGGCTGCTTTTGAAACTCTTAAGCAAGCTTTAATAAGTGCTCCTATTGTTCAACCACCTGATTGGAATTTACCATTTGAAATTATGTGTGATGCTAGTGATTTTGCTGTTGGTGTTGTTCTTGGACAAAGAGTAGATAAAAAGTTAAATGTCATTCATTATGCTAGTAAGACTCTTGATCCTGCTCAAAAAAATTATGCTACAACTGAAAAAGAATTTCTAGCTGTTGTTTTTGCTTGTGATAAATTTAGACAGTATATTGTTGATTCTAAAGTTATTATTCATACTGATCATGCTGCAATTAGATACCTTATGGAAAAGAAAGATGCAAAGGCTAGGCTTATTAGATGGGTATTACTGTTGCAAGAATTTGATTTGCATATTGTAGATAGGAAAGGTGCTGAAAATCCTGTTGTTGATAATTTGTCTAGATTGGAAAACATTGAATATGATCCTATTCCTGTTAATGATAGTTTTCTAAATGAACAATTAGCTGCAATAAGTGTGAGTTCACGAGATAGTCCTTGGTATGCTGATTATGCTAACTTATTGTTTCGAAGTATTTGCCTCCAACCTTTTCAGCTCAACAAAGAAGAAAATTCTTTTATGACTTGATGCATTATTTCTGGGATGACCCACACTTATATAAAGAAGGAGTGGATGGTATTATGCGAAGATGTGTTCCGGAGTATGAACAACAGGAGATATTGAGAAAATGCCATAGTAGTGCTTATGGAGGACATCACGCTGGAGATAGAACTGCAGAAAAGGTTTTACAATCAGGTTTTTATTGGCCTACTCTTTCTAAAGATGCAAGAAAGTTTATTTTATCCTGTGATCAATGTCAAAGAATTGGTAATATCTCTAGACGTAATGAAATGCCTATGAATTATTCTCTTGTTATTGAGCCATTTGATTGTTGGGGATTTGACTTTATGGGTCCTTTTCCTCCTTCAAAGGGTTATACTCATATACTTGTTGCTGTTGATTATGTTACTAAATGGGTAGAAGCTATACCTACTAAAAGTGCTGATGCTGAGACATCATTAAAAATGCTTCAAGATATAATTTTTCCTAGGTTTGGTGTTCCTAGGTATCTCATGACTGATGGAGGTTCTCATTTTATTCATGGTGGTTTTAGAAAAGTTCTTGCTAAATATGGTGTTAATCATAGAATTGCTTCCGCTTATCATCCTCAAACTAGTGGGCAAGTAGAATTATCAAATAGAGAAATTAAATCTATCTTGCAAAAGACTGTTAATAGAACGAGAAAAAATTGGGCTGATAAATTAAATGATGCATTGTGGGCTTATAGAACTGCTTATAAAAATCCCATGGGTATGTCTCCTTATAAAATGGTCTATGAAAAATCTTGTCACTTGCCTTTAGAATTAGAACACAAAGCTTATTGGGCAGTGAGAGAACTAAATAGAGATTTTTAACTTGCTGGTGAGAAAAGATTACTTGATTTGAGTTCTTTAGATGAATGGAGAAGTGAAGCTTATGAAAATGCTAAACTCTTTAAAGAGAAAGTTAAGAAATGGCATGATAGGAGAATCCTTAAGAGAGAGTTTCATGTTGGTGAAAAGGTTTTATTGTATAGCTCTCGTCTTAGATTCTTTGCAGGGAAATTACTCTCCAAGTGGGAAGGGCCATATGTTATTGTTGAGGTGTTTCGTTCGGGTGCAATTAAAATTGCCTCACTTAAAGATGACTCTACACAAGTGGTGAATGGGCAAAGACTCAAACATTATATTTCTGGAGATTCTTATAATGAAGATGTTGATATTATTCAAGTTATTGCTCCGGAGACTTTTATCAAAGAGAATTTTTCTGAGTCTGCAGAAGCTAAATTCGAAAAGGTACAGTTTCGGTAAGAAAAAGTTCGCATTTTTAATTTTGGAAGACATAGAAGTTATTTTTAGAAAATATGGAAAAATACAAGACGAAAACGAGCAGGACACGGAGCCCGAGGCGCCGACACCATGTGCTTGCACGGGCCCCATCCTGGCCGCGCGAGCAGGGGGTCTAGGCGCCCTCGACTCCGTCTCCTACTCGATTTCGTGCTGCTGCCTTCCTTTTGTCATGTAAATTTTTCCTATATAATCTCCCGGAACCCCCGAGGTCCGTATATCGTGTTTTCCGAGTGCTTTTGTTTCGAGCTGTTTCTGCCAGATTTCATCCTTAGATCTAGAGCCATCATGTCTTCTCCCGAGCCTTCCAAGGATAGTTTCTTCGTGAACGTCGTCAACCCGTACATGCACGCGTTGAGGATGCACCTGAAGGAGTTGACGTTGAAAGGTGGGAAGGTGCAGGTGGATGATGTTCAAGGTCCTCAAGGAGGGGGGAGCATGGAGGAAAGGATGAAGAGTCTGGAGCAGGAAGTCTTCAAATACAAGAAGATGGCGGAACGTGAGGTGGATATCGTTCACCGGATCGTGGCTGAACTTATTGCCAAGCATGAGAAGGAGACCGCAAAGCTCTGGGTGGACATCTTCTAACTCCACAAGACCACCAACAATCTTCAGGTGCAACTCTACGATGTTTAGAATCAAAACTGTGAGTATGAAACCAGGTTTAAACGCATAAGTGCTGCTGCAAGTTTCAGGATACTCGAGACCAAGTCATCATTTGTTGATGGAGAGCCCCTACCTTGGAAGTTTGATGAAGAGGACTTGCCACCATCACCACCAAAGGAGTAATTCATCATCGGTATTGGCATCTCCCTTAGCTTGTTCCAAGCTTGGGGGCAGTGCTGCGGTATCACACCATCATCTTTTACCTTTTATCTTTTAGTAGTTTCATATCATGAGTAGGGAAGTTATCTTATATGATGGTTTGCAATGTGGAAGTATCTCTCTTTAGTTGGTTATCTATCTATGTATCCCTTGGTGTGAGTTGTCGTTATGGAATATTAATGAGAAGTTTAATCATTTACTTTCTGCACATCTTATTTTAGTTTGCAATTTCTATCATATATGATTGATCTTGTCATTAGTATTGTTATCAGTTTGGGAACATATAGTAAATCTATAGGTTTTGGCAAACTTAGCATTGGTCAGTAGCTACAATACTTTGAGACTTAAGTGGAGGAAAGAATTACATGTAGATATAGTTTTCAATGATCTTTCTCACTTGTAGATGATAAGCTTAGTATTCACAATTTAAAACTGTTTGTGCCTCCAAGTAAGAATTGTATGATTGTCTTTACTACATGTATATTTGTTTGTATCCATCAATTCTTATGCTTGCTACCATACCTTGCTAGCCAAAGACCGGTATCGAGAGGGAATGCTTCTCATACTTCCAAACCTTGAGCCAAAACCCTTGCCACTTGTGTCCACCATATCTACCTATTATGTGGTATTTTGCGCCACTCCAAGTAAATACTTCATGTGCTATCTTTATTCAAAACTACTATCCCTTATTTGTGTCAATGTTTATTAGCTCATGAGGAAATAATAGTTAAGTTTGTTATCTTCCATACTAATTAAGTAACCCTTGACTTGCATGCTTCATCTGCTCGTCACTAATATTGCAAAGGGCTGGTTAGACCACTATAATATCAAAAGGTTGAGAAAGTTAAAAATAGACACTTCTCCATGGTTTGAGATTGATTGGTAGGCACCCGAGGATTCGGTTAGCCATGGCTTGTGTAAGCAAAGGTTGGGAGGAGTGTCAAAGTTATCAAAATAGTTGTTTATTATAAAGGCTTGTTTTAAAATAATCGGAACCGCTCTCAACTTGCTTAGTATGGAAGATGACAAGAACTCTATTACCATTCGTTGACAACAACAAACACCGCTCAAAAACTTACTTTTATGCTCTCTATATGATTTAAAAACTAGAAGCTCTAGCACATTCTTGTATCTCTGCTTCCCTCTGTGAAGGGTTTATCTTCTACTTTATGTTGAGTCAGTAAACCTATCTCTTTCTGTCTTAAGTAAGCATTTGAGTTGATTGTGATTCAACCATCTATACATTCGTATTGTTAATCATGTCTCTTATTCTTTCTTGTTTGGCACATTGCTGTTATTTGATAAATATGACTTTGAGAGTTAGCAACTATTTAATAGGCTATGTTGTAGAGTAAGCTCAATATGTTCATTGTTCTCTGACCAAGAACGAAGTTTGCCAACACCAACTATGGTTTTCTCTATGCACTTTATTGTGATTTGCCTCTACTTGTTACATGTTGAGTTATATGAATGGAGTTGATATCTAAGATGACTTGTGTATTATTAAATGTGATGCTTCTTGTCCGTATATTCTTTATCGACACTTCGCTCCATAAACCTGTGGTCATGTTTACTGAGCTCAGCTTTCGCTTGGGGACAAGCGAGGTCTAAGCTTGGGGGGAGTTGATACGTCCATTTTGCATCACTATTTTATATCATAATTTACTGTTATTCATTGATGTATTTCATATTTAGAGATGATACTTATGTTATTTCATCTATTTTGCATGTTTGATGATTATTGGAGAATTGATCACCGGAGTCTGGAAACAGCTGGAAAAAGCACCGTCAAGATACATTATTTGCGAAGATCAAAATACAAAACGAAGACCGTGGAAAATATTGTTTGCCCAGATCATGGAGGGAGCCACGAGGAGAGGCCAAGGTGGGGCCCAGGGGGGCCACACCCCCTCCTCGCGCGGCAGGCCCTGGACCCGCGCAAGCATGGGGTCTGGCCGCCCTAGCCCACCTCCTGCCGTGCCCCTTCGCGTACTTCATCCCCCCGAAAACCTAAGACCTTCTACGGAGAGTTAGAATTATTCCGCCGCCGCCACGAGGCGGAAAACCACAGAGAGAAGAAAGCTCTCCGGCAGGCAGAAATCTGCCGGGGAAATCCATTCCCGGAGGAGGGAAATCGTCGCCATTGTCACCGTCATCGAGCTGCACCTCATCGGGATCATCATCACCATCATCTCCACCGCCGTCACCATCATCTCCACCGCTCCACTCCGTTTCCGCTGTAACATCTAGGGCCGAATCTTGTGTGTTTGATAGGGGAAACTCTCCCGGTGTTAATTACTATTGTTATTGATGCTATTGGGTGGAACCGTTGAATTAAGGTTTATGTTCAGATTGTTACCCATCATTATATCATCTCTGATCATGTTCCAAATGATTTGTTGTGAGTAGTTCGTTTAGTTCTTGAGGACATGGGTGAAGTCTAGATGTTAGTGGTGAACTATGTTGAGTAATATTTAATGGTTTGATATTTAAGTTGTGGTGCTATTCTTCTAGTGGTGTCATGTGAACGTCGACTACATGACACTTCACCTTTATGGGCCTAGGGGATTGCATTGTGTATTCGATTATTAATTGTGGGGTTGCCGGAGTGACAGAAACCTAAACCCCCGTTAATATCTCGATGCATGAGGGATAGCAGGATCTTAGAGTTCAAGGCTGTGGTTAGATTTATCTTAATTACTTTCTTGTATTTGCGGATGCTTGCAAGGGGTATAATCACAAGTATGTATTAGTCCTAGGAAGGGCCGTGCATTAGCATAGGTTCACCCACACGACACTTATCAAAACACTAAAGATTAATCATCTATATGAAGCGAAAGCACTAGACATAAATCCCGTGTGTCCTCAAGAACGCTTGGTCATCATAAGTAAACAAACCGGCTTGTACTTTGCTCTAGAAAGGATTGGCCCCCTCGCTGCAATTATTATTGTTGCGCTTTATTTACTCGCACTTTATTTATCTGTTATATGAAAAACTCCTAAAACCCTGTCTGATAGTATTTATAATGAAATCCTCATCGAAACTGCTTGTCGGCACCTTCTGCTCCTCGTTGGGTTCGACACTCTTATTTATTGAAAGTATTACGATACACCCCCCTATACTTGTGGGTCATCAGGTGTCTTCATGAGTCCTTTGCGAAAGAAAAGCCGGTTAGATGAATGGCAAGCGGTGTTGACGGCTTCGGCCCAAAAAATGTTTGGGGACTTGAACTCGGCCATCATCGATCTTGCTATTTCAATGAGAGTGCGGTTCTTCCTTTCGGCTACACCATTTTGTTGGGGAGTATAAGCAGCGGAATATTGATGACGAATCCCTTCTTCACTAAGGAATTCATTCAAGCTGTAGTTCTTGAACTCTGAACCGTTGTCACTTCTAATCGCCAAGATTGGGACATTGTGTTGTCGTTGAGCTTCATTGGAGAAGTCGATGATTGTTTGTTGAGTCTCCATCTTCGTCTTGAAGAAGAAAACCCACGTGTATCTTGAATAATCATCAACAATCACCAAGCATTATTTCTTCCCACCAAGACTAGCTTCCGGAATAGGACCAAAGAGGTCAACATGGAGGAGCTCCAATAACCTCTTTGACGAAATGATGGTCTTGCTTGGATGGTGGGAATCATGCATTTTGCCTTCAACACAAGCCCTACACATTCGATCCTTCGAGAAAGAAACATGGTCTTTTAGTCCTAGGATATGGCCACCTTTTTGGAGAGTTTGCAAAGTTCTCATGTTGACATGGGCTAGGCGGCGATGCCACAACCAAGAACCAACCCAAGTCCGCTTTAGCGAATAGGCACATTTCATGAGAAGTGGTGACTCCGGAGAAGTCAACCACATAGAGCTCACGTTCAACGTACCCAACGAAAGCAACTTTGAGAGACTTGCTCCGCATAAGGATAACCATATCGTTTTCAAAGAGAACAGAATAACCCAACATAGTTAAAGAACGAACCGAGATTAAGTTGAAACCTAGGGATTCGACAAGCAAGATATTCACAAGAGTGATGTCCGGTGCCACTACCACCTTGCCGAGTCCCATTACCTTAGACTTTGATTTATCACCAAATGTAACGGTTACTTGATCATCATTAGGCCTCAATTCTGTTACAAGCTCCTTGCTTCCGGTCATGTGACTAGTGCACCCACTATCAATTATCCATTTCGATCCGCCGGAAACAAGGCCCTACACACAATCAATTCTTTGATTTAGGTACCCATTTTGCAATGGGTGCCTTTTGGTTAGCAACAAGGGTCTTTGGAACCCAAATAGCATAATCAATATAACCATCAAATGGACCAATCTATCTAGCATAAACATCCCCATAGTAATCAACATATAAAGCATAGTTGGGGTTGAATACGCCCGCAAAGTCATTACGAGTGGGTGTGCCCCTTGTGACACTTCCACTCGCAACGTCATCCTTCTTGGCTAGTGCGGGCTTGGTCTTCTTCTTGATCTTCTTCTTCTTCTTGGCAACATCGCCTAGACCCTCTTTTCCCTTGTGAAGCACTTGCTCATGGATAAGGGAAGCAAGTGACTTCTTACCTTTATCAAGAGAGGTCTTGGCCGTAGTTGCCATGGAAGGAACAAACTTCACCGTAGCAACATCCTCAACAACAATAGCTTGATCATTTAAAGGAGTGGAGGTGCTAGGTTTCTCAATGTTTGATAACCGAGTTTGAAGTTGATCATGAGACTTGGTAAGACGATCATGTGCACTCGTCAATGCCTTGTGAGCATTGTCAAGCGACTCAAAATCTTACACTAGTCTAGCATGAGCAGCCACAAAATTGGCCTTTTCATTTTGCACAAGTTTATATCTAGCAAAGTAAAGATCACGATCCTTAGTTAGCTTGGCAACTTCGGAGTTATGAGACTCCAAGATAGTTTTAAGTTGCTCTTGAAGAAGAGAATGAGATTCTTGTTCATCTTCTAGAGATGATTGAAGAGATGCCTTAGCATGGGCATCCTCTCTCTCAATCTCACCTTTTAGCTCAAGCTCATCCTCAAGCTCAATAATTTCTTGTTTGATTTCAAGACTAGTATCATCATCAAGATCATGGGATATGGAGGTAGGAGGCAATTTTATCTCGGATGCCTTAGCCATAAGATATCTTGCATTCTTGATGATGGGGCTCTCATTTGGGGATGAGAAGAGTGATGAAGGTGTAGAAGTAGTGGCTATAGCGGCCACTTCAATTGGAGTGTCTTCCTCATTACTATCTTCATCACCGGAGGGATATTGCTCTTGAGTCACCAAAACAATCTTTTGGTTCTTCTTGAAAAAGGGCTTCTTCTTCATGGGTAGTGGCGCCTTGCTCTTGGGCTTGGCCACGGCCCACGAGCCTCCCACCATGCTCTTCTCTCCTCTCCCATGGACAATCTATAACAAAGTGACTTTTGTCATCACAATTATAGCAAGTCCTCACCTTGTTACCTGGGTTTCTTCCATTGATTGGAAACTTCCTGTCCGTCCTTGCTTTGTCCTTCGAGGGATTCTTTCAAAAGGCTCGAGCCGCAAAAGCAAGGTGTTGGTTGAGAGCACTCTTGAGACCGTCATGTGATAGCTCGGTAGAGTCATCACAGTCATCATCTTCTTCTTCTTCTTCTTCAACGGTGGCCTTCAAGGCAACCGATGTGTGCTTGTGCATCCCAATAGCTCTTGCTCTTGCGTCTTGAGCAATCTTGTCGGCAACCTTGTAGGCGGTCATCTCTTGCATGACTTCATTGGATGTCAACTTGGCGAAGTCGTGCCTTCCTTGTAAGGTCTTCAAGTCCGCTTCCTCAAAGGGCAAGAGTGTGCTCACGAACTTCCTCTTGATCCATTGGTCATCAATGCAGACTGCACCGAGGCTTCTAAAGGTAGTAGCAATGGCCACCAACCTCCGGTACATGTCCTCATGGCTTTCACCATCCAACTTGAAGAATTCTTCCACCTTGTCGCACAAGGCATCATACTGGTTCTTCTTCATGCTCTCATTACCGGCAAAGATGTCGGAAAGAGCATCCCAAACTTCTTTGGCGGTGGAGAGATGTTGAATGAGAGGCATGTCCTTTTCTCCAACGGCCACTTGAAGCAAGTTGAGAGCGGTGGCGTTGAGTTGACTATCAACCACCTCTCTCCTTGTCAAGTTGGTTGGATCATTCGCCTTGAATCCAACTTGAATGATGCGCCATAGCTCAATGGAAGCACTGCAAATATGAGACTTCATTTGAAATTGCCATTGAGAGAAATGATAAGGTTTAAGCTTTGGGGGATCGGTTCTAATGTTAACATGAGGGTGTGGGATGGGAGGATCCGGAGAGTAGGTGTGAAACACTTCATTATATTTCTCTCTGGGTGTTGGGGGTTTAGTGGAGCTATGTGTTGCACCCTTATCCTCCTTCCCGGGAGAAGAACCCGGAGGTGATTCTTTGGACTCCTCCGAAGATGAGCCCTTGGAATTCTCACCTTGCTCCTTAAGAGCGGGAGGTGGAGGAGGGGGAGGAGTAGCCTCGGCTTCCTTAGACTTCACGAGTGCCATAAGCAACTCATTCATCTTAAGGAATTGGGCATCCATGGATGACCTCAAAGAATTGAGATCGGCCATGGTTGCCCCCTTTGCTAACGCCTCCGCCTCCGCCTCTCCCTTCTCACGGGCGGACCTCTCGGCATCGGATTCCGTCATCGTTGCACTTAGGCGGTTAAGCCCTTAAAAGTGAACCTGGCTCTGATACCAATTGAACGGGAATCCGGCACCTAGAGGGGGGGAGGGGTGAATAGGTGCTATTACAAATTTAACTCTTTTTCAATTTAGGCTTAACACAGCATTTTCCAACGGACTCATTCCATGAGTAAACGATTGAATGGGATTCGCTTGGGCAACGAAATAAAGTCTTGGGTCCCTTTTCGCTCTTATTGAATTAACTAATTCATTTTCTCTTTACTTTTGGATTTTTGGATATTTTTTTGGATTTGATTTGGCATTATTCAACAAGAAAAAAAGAAAAATTTGGACAAATTCTTTTTTTTATTATGTTATAATTATGCGAACCAATCCTACTACTTCTCGTCCCGGGGTTTCCACACTTGAAGAAAAAAGTACAGGTCGTATCGATCAAATTATTGGACCCGTGCTAGATGTCAGCATAAGGGGAAGGTCCCATTACAAAATTGTAAATTTCGAATTGAATCCATTTTCTAATCTATTGTATTCTTTTTCGAGAATGCCGCCACTCGGATTCGAACCGAGATGCTTAAGCACTGCTTCCTAAGAGCAGCGTGTCTACCAATTTCACCATGGCGGCTAACTTCAAATAATAGTTAACTTAAAAGAATAATAGCTATTATCTCGCGAATCGTCGAGATTGGGAAAGTCCATAAAATTTAGGAACACTAGAGTCTTCATTAAAATAGACTTCGTTTATTTAGTAGTATCGTTGCGATTCTTTTTACAATAAACTCTTGATTTGCCTAATGGAAACACCGCTTAAAATAGTTGGAACTCCTCTTTTATAAGTTGCAATATAGAACTTCTTTTTTTTTCTAATTAGTTTCTACTTTAAATTTTGAAAATTATTTAAATAAAATGGATTTTTTCAAAATTTAAAGTAGAACAGGGAAAGTATACAGAAAAGACAGTTCTTTTCAATTTTGATTATCTATATATTAGTTCGTTTCTATTTCTAGATATCTATTTCTATATATTAGTATTAGTTAGTAGTATTAGTTAGTAGTACTATTCTATTAGTTAGGTAAATTCCCTAGATATGCAACTAAGGTGAATTTACCTAAATGACAAGCTAAGCAATAAACAAGATACAAGATATATATAAGTGCGAAACAAGCAAGTAAGAAAGTAAGGACTAGGGGAACCAAGTGAAGCAAGCGGAGACGAAGATGTAATCCCGAGTTCCACCACAAGGGTGTACGTCTCGTTGGAGAGGTGTGGGTCACCACAACAGGTTGACCACAACGCCACCAAGGCTCACCTTCTTCTCCGATGAACTCAACCACAAAAGGTTGCGATTTCACCTTCCACTATTGATCCCCTTTGGGGCGGAGATCGAATCCCTTACAACAAGCTTGAGGCACACACCCACAACTTAATTGGTGGCTCTCAAGGTGACCACAAAAGGTCAAGGCAACACCAAGAAGGCAACAATGGTGAACTAGGTTTTCCCAATGGAAACCCTAACCACGAAATCCCCAAGTGAATGGGGAGGAAATGCAAATCGCTTCGGTGAAGTAGTAGATCGGGGCCTTCTCCTTCAATCCTCCACAGATCAACGGATTTGAGTGGGGGGGATTGAGAGATCTCAATGTTTTGAGCTTTCTTGAGAATGGGGAGAGAGAAAATCAGAGAGCTAGCTGTTCTTGAGGGAGTGAGGGGGTATTTATAGCCCTCCCCAATTTCTGACCGTTGTCTGCTTCGACCACCCAGAAATTCCGGTATAAGTCAGACCCGAAAATTCCGGTCACCCGGAATATCCGGCAGATTGAAATATCCGACCAGAATTTCCGGCTGGAGTCAGAACCAAAACCTCTTCTTTCCTTAGCCATTTCTTGAGTGTTCTTCTGGGTGCACTCGGAAATTCCGGTAGATGGAAATTTCCGAGCACAATTTCCGGCTCGAGGCAGAACGCTTTCTCAACTTTGACTTAGTCGTTTCTGGAGGGCTCTTCTGGGTGCACTCAGAAATTCCGGTAGATGGAAATTTCCGAGCAAAATTTCCGGCTCGAGGTAGAACCCTTTCTCAACTTTGACTTAGCCGTTTCTGGAGGGCTCTTCTGGGTGCACTCGGAAATTCCGGTAGATGGAAATTTCCGAGCACAATTTTCGGTTGACTCCAGAACCTCTTTTCAACTTTTCCTTAGCCAATTTTCTGCAAAGTTCTGGGGACCCGGAAATTCCGGCCCTGGGAATTTCCGGCTCCAATAATCCGGTTCCTGGAACTTTTCAGAACCACTTCTTCTTTATATTTTTGGCTTTGATGCATATGATATTTAATCATACACTAACTAAAATAGTTAGCATTATAATTAGTACATCATTGGTATTGTTAACTAACACACAAAATACTAGGGATTAAGAAATGTTCTTTCAAACTGGCACGGTGGCATCTTGTTAATAGGTTAGTCCAATAAGTGTCATAATATGATATAAAGTGTATATAAAACATGTGATAATTGGTATAATATAAGCATGGAACAACATAAATTATAGATACCACCTTCCGGAGTCGCCACCCCCGACATAGCACCGCTCGTCCTCGAGCTGCAACGCCGCATGACCCAGAAGCATGTAGCCCGAGCTACACAGGACCACTGCCCGCAGACCACGGTTGTGACACCATGCCCGGGGCCGCCGCCCCGACGTAAAGTCAAACCGCCTCTTCAAAGGCCCGTCGACCGAGCCGACAATCTCGCCGCACAAGCGACACAAGAATGTCGCCCAAACCATGCAACCAACAGCCCCACCTCAAGAAGATGCTGCCCACCATTGATCCCGAGGCCACCGCCTTGACGGTCATCCACCGTCCGGGGCCACTGCCCCGGCGTCCGCTGAACCCAACAAAGAGAAGGAACGCACAAACCACAACAGCTGACTCTCCAAGACGACGTCCACAAGATGGAGGCGACGCTGACGTCGTCGTCGTCCGCTCCGACAAATCGAAGCTTGGGTTTTCACCCGGAGAGCCCAAGCCATACTCATCGAAAGAAAAATCCACGACAATACACCCGTAGGCGCCGCCATCATCGGCCCTGAGGATCGGAGCAAAGCTTTCGTCCGGATCTTCTCGTCTCCGAGAGAATGGCTCGCAAGACTAGAACGCCGAGAGCGCCAAGACATCGGAGCTAAGCAGTCGCAAGGCGTGTTGGCCTCTCTGACATCGTCGTGTACTCTTGTTTCGAATTCAGGTTATGTACGGCGATAATCCATAGAATCTTTCGACATCCCAATAGCTTGGTAACAACTAACAACTGGTTACAACTTCTACTCATTATTATTAGGTTCCAGCGACCAAATATTCGGATGTAAATAATATCTCCACAGAATTGTTGAAATGTTGGTCTAAATAGCCCATTTCATTTTTCTATTTTCATAAATTCCTGAAAACTATATAGGCTCATGTTGCTCATTCATACATGGCATAATGTGGGACAAAATATTAGTCTCACATTGCTAGTTTCGAATGAGTTACACCACTTTATAAGGTGAGCTCCTATAGCACTAGTATGAGGAGAGTCTCTCGCACGCTCCTCCTCCGTCGTTCGCCTCACCCGTCACGACACCTACGCGCTGGGTTTCGGGAATGAGCCGAGTCGATGCATGCCTTTTTACCACACATGAATGGACGAATATGAATAAGGTCGATCCTCTGACTTGGACAAACTGCAAACACAATCACAACTCATACGCTTGCCTCTTGTTTCTCGACCATTCTGCCGTCGATCAAGTCTTCTCCATTTCATTGTGCGGCGTGCACCGCATGACGGAACAATAGAACTCCGGAAGCCGGTATCTCACGATCATGTACGAGCGAGGGGCAATGATGCATGTAAAATGCATACATGAACTTTACATTTTATTACTTGATATTCCAACTTATTTGCATCATATATGGGTTATATTTATGTTTTATAATGATTTTAGGGGATAATTCACGGTTTCCCCCATTTATTTGGAATTAGCCATGCAGAACCAGAAAACCCCTTTTTCTATATTTTGATGTTTCAGGGACACAAACGACGTCCAAATGACCTAAGATTTTACGGGGCCCAATATTTGGAAGGAAGAAGACGTACGAGCCAAAGATCCGTAAAAAAGGAAGTCCGAGGAGGCAATTAGGTGGTCCCACGCGGCCAGGGAAAGGCACTCTCCCCCCCCCCCCCCCCCCCTCGTGGCTCCGATGTCGTCCGTTTTTTGTCTTCGTGGCTTCGTCTTGACCTTAAACCGACTATAAAAATAGTCCCCCGAGGAGTTTCGCACCGAGGCGGCGGAGAAACACAAAACCAAGAAACAAGAGACAGAAAGCTGCCGCCGGAGAAGATTGGAGGGGGGAAACGCCGCCGGAATCACCTTTGGAAGGCTCCTCCACCCCCCCCCCCCCCCCCCCCTCCGGAGTCTCCATCAACACCACCGTCAAGACCAGCACCATCTCCATCCCCATCTTCGTGATCCAATTCATCCCCCTCATAGTTTGAGATTTTTCGAACCCTAGCTATTGTCTAATTACTATTCTACATGTTTGTGAATTGCTACTTGTCATTGTTTTGTGGAGAGATTATATTTTCAGATTGTGTTGTATCACTATGCCATTGAATCATATCATTTATTCGCATTGTGAGTAGTTCTCTCATGTTCCTGGGGGCATAGGATGAATTGGCAATGATTTTCACTAAACATGTGTTGAGTATTTGGTCAAGTTTTTATCTTTTATGATTGTCTTGATGTACAATGTATGAAGTGCACCATATATTTAGTAATGCATGAAGGTGCTATCACACTAGTGTGACAGAATGAGTAGGACCTGGGAGGACACGTAAACTTGGGTCTAATACATGAAGTTGCATTAGGAGGGGATTTAATCGGGGATCCTAGAGTTTATGGCTATGGTGGAACTTTATGTCTTAATAATTCTTGTGTTGTCATTTACTTGGCCATGAGATCCATCATAAGGGGTTTAGTTTATTTATTTAGCTACACCTAATTAAGGTTCCGTCCAAAGAAGATTAAAATTTGACAAAATGTTTACCTTGTTATTCTAGAAATATTTATGTCATGAAGTTTATGTAGCCCTTGTGAACATTTTCCACATATAAGACACACACCACTCAAACTTGTCCTCTTGCTGCATAGAGGATTGGGCTTTCTCTTTTTGAGAGCTTTCACTCATCATTTTTTATTTTCAGCTTTTTACTTTATTGCAAACACTACACCAAAAACCCAAAAACACTTGCATCATTTAATCATTTTAGTTTGTCTAGTGCATAGATAATAAGAGAAGTGACACTCTTATTTGAGAGGATAAATACTTATACCTTCTACTTCTCGTGGGATCGATACTAATACTTACACATTGAAGATTTCAACGATCCCCTATACTTGTGGGTATCAGGCAATAAGATATTTGGTGAGCTTCTCTACTGACTACTGCCTTTATATTCCAGATCGTGCTTTAAACAATATTTGTACTAATATATGTAGAATTGCTTTATGCATACTCTGTGACTAGTTTAATTCCTATTTTCTATCCATGTTTTTCTCTATTTTTTATGTATCTATGGATTAAATCACGTGAAAATTACTAATCTATTTATACTTCTTATGAAGTAAAACCCCACCAAGTGGTCATTTTATTTGTCTATCTTAACATGCAAGCTAGCCACATCACTTACTTTAATAGCAAATCAATTGTCCATATCATTTCACTAATATTTATTAAAATTATATATATTCATGCAACATATCCACATCATCAAATGTTTAAGCCTTACAATTGTCCATGTCACATCTATACTTCTTATAAAGCAAAACCCCACTAACTTACAATTAATGATTCTATCTCAACATGCAAGCTATCCACATCACTTTCTCTTTTAGCCAACCAATTGTCCACTTCATCACACTATTATTCATAATTATTGTTATACATGCAAGTATCCACGTCATCTTTTCTCTTAGACATTAAATTGACCATGTCATCCTTTTTTAGTTTGTTATTTCAATAATAAGACTACACAATTACGCAATGTAATTATCAAATTAAATCATGTGTTAGGGGAACAACAAAATTAGTTTGTCAACCATGTGAAATTCTTTACTTGCATGTTTCTATAGCATGTTTCAAATTTTATGCCTTTATTAGTTTCTTATAAGAGATACCCGCTGCAACGCGCGGGGTATCATTCTAGTTTTTTTAACACGTCATAACTCTTTATTCAATCATAATCAAAATTACTTAGCTAACAAAAAGAGTACTATGTTTCGGGTGAATTGTTGTCAAATACAAAACCATTTCACGTCAATTAAATTTAAACTCTCAACTACAACTGAATCCCTTATAGTTTTGTCGCCAATTTTTCTTATAGAGCTTTGTCAACAACTTTATATTTCACTGTCTTATAACTTATTTTACATACTAAAATTTCTAGAAATATTCCCACGGGTATTGCACTACTCCCTCCGGCCACTAAATTATCATTGTAGGAAATGACCTTGGATAGTACAATTCTGTAATTGTACTTACTTCAATTATTTGAAATTTGAGGGAGTAGTATATTCAACAAATATATCCGTACCAATCCCATCTGTTTGTCTCATCCGCCGTCGCGACACGCCGAGCGTATCCCTTCTTCCGTCTGCTAGATGCGTGTGGCAAGGAGGCCACCTGAGAGCTGGCACGACACCATTTGTCGACGCGACTTAGATTATTTCAGAAATTTGTCTATGTGAGAGCGACGGGGATCGTGCAACTAATTCGGTGGACTTTTTGCCACTAACTGGTCATTTTATTTGTCTATCTTAACATAGTACAAGCTAGCCATGTCACTTACTATAATAGCCAATCAATTCTCCATACCATCTCATTAATATTTATTAATGATTATATATACTAATGCAACATATCCACATCATCAAATGTTTAAGCCTTACGATTGTTCATGTCAATTTTTTTAACACATCATACTTCTTTATTCAATCATAATCAAAATTACTTCGCCAATCAAAAGAGTACCATGTTTGGTGAATTATTGTCAAATACACAACCATTTCACGCCAATTAAATTTAACCTCTCAACTAAATCTCTCATACTTTTGTCCATAGCTTTTTTTTAATACAGATCTTTATCGACAAGTTCATATTTCACATGCCTCGTAACTTATTTTACAACGTCCATAAAAGGATGTCTCAACTTTGTCAAAATTTACATGTATCTCATACTAAAACATGTACAGATACATATACATTTAGACAGAAGGTATGACATCCGTTTATGGACGGAGGGAGTACTAATATTTCTAAAAGGATTCCCACGGCTATTGTACTACTCCTTCCGGCCACTAAAATTATCATTGTAGGAAATGACTTTGGATAGTACAATTCCGTAATTGTACTTATTTCAATTATTTGAAATTTAAGGGAGTAGTATATTCAACAACGATATCTGTATAAATCACATCCATTCGTCTCATCTGCCGTTCCGACGCGCCGCGCGTATGCATGCTTCCGTCTGCTAGAGGCCGACCCAGCGCTGGCACGATACCATTTGTCGATGCAGACTTACATAATTTCAGAAACTTGTCTATGTGAGAGCGATGAGGATCTTGCAACTAATTCGGTGGACTTTTTGCCCAAGCTAAAGGAATAGCAAACAAACCTGACATTCGTTTTCTTTTTTTGGTGGATGGGGGAGCACAGCAGGCGTGACACTGACTCGTGGCACTTGTACTGTATACTAGTGGAGGTGGCGCGGCCGTGTCACGCCCGTGGAGTAAAAAAAAATGAATTTGGTAATGATGATGTTTAATATTTATTTAGGCTTGAATATTAGTGAAATTGACTAAAGATTGCGTTGAGAAGTTGTTTAGATTACGAAAGTTGTTAAAATTGGGTCGCACTGAGCTATATTTGTTCCCATAATTATTATTATTTGGAGCGTATTAGAATTTGGTGGTTGTTGTGTATCGGAACATTCGGCAATTTTGAATTGTGTTTCTGTAAATTTGTAGCTAATTTGAGAAGGTGTAATGTTTATTGCAATTTTATTCGAGGGAAAACTGGTTGAACATGCATGGAGGCGTGTTAATTGTGAAGTCTTTTTTTTGTGCCGAATATGAGTTGCACCGAGAAGTCTTACGTAGTTTGTGTATTTTTGTTGTTAACGGAAATTGACTTAGATTTTTTTGATCAATATTCGAGAAGAATTCATATGAACTCCGTAGTTAATGCAAAAAACTATAATGTGTAGTGTATTTTTTTCAAACTTGGTTAAACATGTGTGGGGTTGGGCTGGCTGGAAAGATATTATTTTTCTGTGAATTTTGATATATTTTTTGTATTTTTTCGAGTTGTATTTAAGAAGATATGATTTATTTTAATTTTCTGTCTGAAAATGGAAAATCCTGACGGATGGGACCCGCGCGTCAGCCGCACCACGCTGACGTCAGCCCTTGACGTCAGCGGGCGGCGGATCGGCCGGCGCTACGGCGGCGAGGCGGAGCTCACCCTGCGCGCCTGCGCACGTTCCCGGGGTCGAGATGGCGCGAATCCGGCGGAGCATACGACGTCGAGTCGAATGGGCGGCGAGGCGGGCCAAGAGGTCGCCGGAAACGCCGGCGGTGGCCGATTCCGCGGCGGCGGCTACGGAGGACAACGACGGCGTCCCGTGGTGTTCTGATGCCGACTGAGGCCGCCCGATGGAGATTCCTCCAGTTAGGAGGTAGAGGGAGCGGTGGCGGAGGCCGTAGTAGCCATGGATTGGACCGCGGAGGAGCACAGCAGCGGCGGCGCGCGGCGGCAGCGGCGGCGATCTCCGGTCGCGCGCGAGAGGGAGAGGAGAATGGGGATTTGCGGGGGTAATTTCACAAAAAAGCATTTAACTTTGTTCGTAATTGCGGACAGGTCCTTCTCTGCGTAAAATAATGGACTGCGGGTTGAGATCCCATTCTTCCAGAGGCTTTTGTGCAAAAATGTCGTGCGACCGGCGGAACCGGAGGCAACCGGCCGGTGTCCGGGCGCCGTGGCAGCCTCTGATTGGCTATAATTCGGGATGAACAGTGCCGGGGCGCGGGAGGGCTGGCGTGGCCCAATCTTGGACGTTGATTCCTCAAATCGGACGGCGCGGGGATAGGCGGCGACGTGGAAGCACGACTGAAGCTGAATCTTGGCCTCTTTTATATATTAATTAGGTATGTTTTCTTGACTTCCTGGCACCATAGGAAAATGCATGTGATGCTTGAAGTTTTGCTGCTCCTATAGACTACTCCCTCAGTTTTTTAATATAAAATGGTTTAGCTATTGTACATGTTGTCTAGATACACATCAAAATGAGTGCATGTGACCACTAAAACATGTCTAGATACAAGTTTGTACATATGCATGTAGCAAAAGACTAAAACATTTTATATTAAAAAACGGAGGGAGTAGATTACTAGAGGCCTAGGTGATCCTAGGCCAATTGAAAATATATTTTGCGAGCGACCAGGTGAAACTTATCTGATGTCCTAGAGACTAGAGTCCTAGGTCGTTAATGACTGTCTACTGTAATTTATACTACGAGAAAATTCTTGTGTTAAGATATGTCTATATGTATATGGACTATTTTGTGCTAAAATATTTTATATTTTGATATGAAGGGAGTAATACATACATAGATATATGTCATAAAAAATATACCATCCAAATAAGTACTAATATATGTTTGATAGTTCTAACATATCTTGATGGTCAAATTAATGGTCAAAACTGGATATGAATTAAAAAAAAGTGTGCGCCAATCAAATAGGGCCAAAGGGAGTAGCTCACGTGAACAGTTGCAGCCAAGGAATCTTAGAATGGCGTCACTGCTTAGATCATACCGTACAGCGTGTTTCAAAACTCAAGGGTACAAACTCGTAGTATAATTATTTAGTTTTCAACAAACAATTTCCTGTATTCGCTCGTGTACGGACAAACAAGTCAACTTCAAAACGCGGAAGCACGTACAATTTCCTGTATTTAAAAACCTACATGTCGTGCTGTACAACTTGAAAATTATTAATTCGTAGCTAATCCATGTATACAAAACAACAACGCCGTCCATGTGTCAGTAACATGGTCTTATTGACAAATGGAAACCAAGTTCAACATACGTAAAAACAAATTCAACATACGCAACGAGTACCTTCATCTAAAAAATGCTCATGGATCGATCGCCGTTCGTGTCCGTGCGGCTGCTGTGTGCTCTTTGGGTTTTTCTGGTTCTCCCCGTTTTGGAGGATTTGAGCGAGATGTCACTGGTGATAGGGGCACTCTGGTGCATGGCGTGTGATGGAGGACTCAGAAAGCTACGGTCTTCTTGTCAAATTAATCCTACGTCTTGCATTTCTTACAAACTATTTTCCTTGCATCTCAGTTCGGCACCACCAGCCTTGGCGCAGCATGGCGCCAACACACTCTGACGTCGATTTTTTACTGGAGCCAAACTGCGGGAGCGCCGATGTGCACATGTTCGACTCCAATCTTGCTGACGCTGAACTGAGAGGACATATTTAGAAATAGTTTTCTAAAGATGCTAGATATACAATTAATTTAGCAAAAAATACAGATATATGAAAACAAAGGAAGCCATGTGATCCTCCAAAAGGCAGTGCCCAATTGGATTATGCGGAAGCTGCGGCGTGCGTCCACAATCACACGCTCGCAGCTCATCAACCGATCGCATGATAGAAAAAACATGGGGTGGCAGTGTGGAGGAGCCGGCCTCGTTTGTTTCTCCTCTACTAGTAATCATGCACGTGCAACCATGGGCGGATCTAGAATTACACTAACCATGATGCACCCTTCTTAAATTTCACTGATGCACCATACTTAAGTCTAGTATGTAAGCCTAAAAATATTTTTCTACCCTGATGCCTGTGCATCATGGTGAGACCAATCAGCTCCGCCCCTGCGTGCAACGCACGATCTCCACCAATGTTATAAACATATATATGTTTGGACAATATAATTCTTTTTTCACGGTTGAACTTTTTTCTATTAGAAGATCTAGTTGAAACACCTAAAAGGCTACTATAATCAGCCTTTCTTTGCCCACATAGATGCTCCTTATTAATCAACTTTTCTTCGCCTTGCTCAGAAACTCCTTGAGCTCTGCCGCCAGCAACATGCAATGGACATCAATCAGAACAGGACAGAGCACGCAAGCGTTATGTGGAGATGAAATTAAGCTATAATATCAGGTTAACTGAACTTAGTAAAACTGGCTAGATGGCATGTCTGATAACAAAAGATAGTTTCTCCATTGAGCACAAGTGAGCTGCACATGCTAAAAACATGAAAAATATATGTAAGGAGTATGGATGCATGAACGTGTTTATTAACTGATGGCTGTTAAAACCTAACTTTTGTTACCATGTTTGTCAATATCATATTGTCTGATAGAGAAATCTCAGAATCTAGATCTTCAAAGATTAATATCGAAATGTAAAGATATGGACTTAAAATATAGAATAAAGTTTCAACATCGATACAGTGAGATACCATCAGTACAATCAATATAAAATTTTCTCAGAATGGTATGAATACCATCAACATCAAAATTCTTGAATGGTGACAGAAACAACATGTAATCCTTATTCAAGCACATGTATAGAGGGAGTCCGGTAGTTTCTCCTTTCTCCTTGAAGGCTCAAACTTGAAAACAAACCGTATACGAAACCCTGAAAACAAGGATGAAGAGGGAGAGTTAGATCATTCAGAAGCAAAAAAAAATTGTATATAGGTTTACATCATGCTTTGAAAACATCTATAGAGCTAATTCATCGAAGATGACTATTCAGGCGTAACTCTAGATCATATTTTTAAGTATTCTAGGTCAAGTACAACTCAGGAATTAAGCAATAAAGCAGAGTTCACAGGCCAAGTACCACAACATTTAGATGGCCACAGTCCACATGCCAGTGCGGCAGAGTTCTCACTGGACTAACTGAAACCAAACAATGTCTAGATCAACCAGGCTACATGAAAGACGGAAGCGCGGACGTTTGTAGCTTAGTGAGTTTTTTTGTTATCAAAGTCCAGAGCCATAGATTTCATGAATATATTGTGCAAGTATGTGCGAACAACATACAATATCCACATTGCGCCATTTTTAAAATCCACAAAGCATCATATATGAACCATGTCAGTGTGCACATGTAACACACGTCGTAAAAATTGACAATGAAAATTCATGCTCCTACAAAAAAAAATCTAGAAAAAAGTGGAAATTAAAAGTGAGACACCATTCTACGTAGAGAAAATTCCATAAACAACATTCAGTTACATCCAAATTTTAAAAATCAAGCTCTTGAGTGGAATAAAAACAAGTGGAGGTACCAAAGAAAAGGAAATAATTAGAATGACACATAGAGAGTAAAAAATATCTACTTGGATTCACTTTCCAGCAGCACGCACAATTTCAGATGTAAAATATGACATGAATCAAAAAAAATTACAATGTTCCAGCTAACTGCAAGTTTCTTATATAGTCCATGGAGATAAACTGGATCCCATGATGAATAAAGCGCCATGTATGAACAAGCATTAGGAAATGGAGATATACAGTAAATACACATGAACTACCTCTGTGTATGGATCATCCTGAAGGCGGCCATCTTAGTACCATTTTAATACTATTCAAAAGTATATAATCCTTGCAGCAGGAAATCCTATATGTTTCTTTTCTTTTCATGTTGGTATGGAAAAATACTGAAACCAGAAAACTCTATTAGGTATTTAGGTATGTTGCATTGGTTACTCCTTGTACCTTTTCTTTTCAACTAACCACTATTCAACAATAGTTAGAAAACTGGCTTGAACGTGTTGACATGTTATATAAAAGAAAATGAAGGCTTACCAAAATAAGACCCTACAAGAAACTGGGAGAAAGAACATCACCTCCAATGTAGAATCAGTACCAACTCCAATAGCAAAAGAACAATTTCAGTCTCAATGTCGGCAACAGACTATCACTGTACAGGTAGATTAAAAACCATGATAAAAAATATTGCACAACACCGTGGGATTGAAATCCATCAAATAGAACGACTCCTTGAGTGATTGGTGAAAAGGGTGTTGCGTCCTTGGTGGCCCCTCAAGCACTGGCCTGGAGTCAAAAGCGGCCGACCTGCCTTCTTGAAGCAGCGGCCTGCAACATCCAACGCGTCAGGATCATCAGCGACATCGGCGTCGTCGCTGTGGCAGATGGGCAGCAGAGGCGAATGTGGAGGCAGCTACCTACGCAGCGATGGTGAAGTTCTGTGGGGAATCGTGGGAGGAAGGGGAAGCGGATTCGCACGGGCGGTGGCTTCCGGCGGCTTCGCGTGGGTAAAGCTGCGGCCTTCCTGGTGGCGTCATGGAGAGGCAGAGTCCCATGGGCAGCAGCTTCCTGTGGTGCGGCATCGTTGGTGAGGTCTTGATGTGTAGCACGATGGAGGATTGGAAAGGAGCTCTCCGTAAGGGGAAAGAGGACATGATTTGCGGCATTAAACACCACGGGCTCGGGGCCGGAACGTTTCGTCTCCGGCAGAGTTTTCGTCTGCCAATCAAATTTGCCAGACGCACACTTAGGTGGGCGCCTTATCCTCGTAAACTCTGTCATCACTGCCAAGTTTGCTCACGCAATGAGCGCTGGCCTCCTCCCGGAGGGGGCGTAGGGCCTTCCTCTGGACTGGAGAGGAAACTTGCTCGGACGGCCACTGCAAAGTCGCTTGGGATGACGTTTGCAAACCTAAAAATCTTGGCGGCCTTGGGGTCCTCTCCATCTCCTTCCACAACTCTGCCCTTCTTAAAAGGTTCCTTGCAAAAATCCACTCCCCGATGACTCCGCCTTGGGTCCTCTGGTTTCGTCGCCAATACGGATGGTCTCCGGGGCGAGACTTGGGGGAGTCTCACTTCCTTGACACTCCAATCTGGAAAAGCATTCTTGCTGGCCTCCCGTCTTTCAGAGCTCACTCTTCTGTCCTGATAGGCAACGGACGCGCCACCGCTTTCTGGTTTGATAACTGGCTCGGCCCGCTGACCCTCCAGGATCGTTTCCCTGCTCTCTTCTCCCACACTTCCAAGCCCCATGCTTCGCTTTCGGCTGTTCTTGACAACGGCCCTAACCTCTCTCTCGCTCCGCGCATCTCTTCGCAGGCCGCTTTAGATCTTGCAACCCTCTCGGCCGAGCTCAACAACGTCCACCTTGACCCTGACGTTGCGGATACACGCCGCTGCAAGCACTCGCTTAAAGACCTCTCAAACAAAGGATTCTATGCCAATAATTTTCTTTTGCTGCAAACTGACGATTTGGCAGGTAAAGTGTGGACGAGCGCCGCCCCCCCCCCCCCCCCCCCCCCCCCCCCCCTCAAATGCAAGATCTTCAACTGGCTCACTCGCCGGCGTCGCCTGCCTACTAACGACTGCCGGTTCCGCCACTCTTTGGGCAGCTCTCCCAGCTGCGCCTTCTGCCCCTTGCCGGAAGATACGGACCACCTTCTGGTCCAGTGTCCGAGGGCTCGGGAGGTCTGGAACCTCTTCTACCCCGACATGGACGGCTCCGCTTCAACCTCGGTTCCGGACCTTTGGAACGCAAGGTGTACAAGCTTTTCGGATGCTACAATCTGCACTGCCATCTCCTGGAACATTTGGAAGCGGCGTAATGCAAAAACCTTTGATAACCGCGACGAGACTCTGGAGGACGTCAAGCGCAAATGTATCGAAGATGTCCGCTTATGAGCCTACCGATGTAAATCCACTACTGCCGCCGCCTCTCTAAATAATTGGTGTCATTTGTTCGACCCCCCCCCCCCCCCCCCCCAGACATCCGGCTATGTAACTTAAAGATCCTCCCCTTGTAACTCCCGACTCCCCCTGACGAGGGATGTCCTCGGCAATCCCAGAGTCGAAGACCCTAGGTAGATTTTGAGGGAGAAGATGTACGCGCTGGTAGTTCCGGACGGCTGACAAGTAAGGATTTACCCAGGTTCGGCCCCTCATTGTGATGTAAAGACCTACTCCTGCTTGTCTGATTATGATGACATATGAGGTACATGGTGGCCGCAAGGGCGATATGATGAGAGGTGATCTCTCTATGCTATATCTAATTGTGTCTATGTTGTGGCTATAATGTTGCGATCTGTCTATGGGGGTGCCCCTCCCTGGCTTTATATAGGGAGCCAGGGAGGGTTTACAAGAGTCCTAGTAGACTACGAATAGGAGTCCTTGTCTTGTCCTTCAAGTTATTTCCTTAACAGCTTCTTGGTCTTCATTGGGTCACCCGGTGGGCCTTCGTCTGGGCTGAACCAGGTATACCAATAGTGGGGTGCCCGGAGGGTATGCCCACATCATTAGCCCCCGAGTGTCATCAATGACCATATGATGACTGAATTATTCATTCTTCGTGAGCTTAAATCATTTATGAGAAATCCTGTATATGTGTATGAAATCCAATAATAATAATAAATCTGGTGCGGGCTATAGAGAACCCGACTTTCATAAATCCGTGCGAGCTATAGAGAACCCGACTTTGATAAATCCATGCGGGTTATTAGAAAACCCGACTTTAAAAATCCGTGCGGGTTATTAGAAAATCCGACTTTAAAAAATCCGTTGCGGAGCACTCGAGCCTACGGCGAGTGCCCTCCCGATGGGAGTATAATTAATGAAATATGAGTTTTCTAAAGATGTGCTCAACTTGGAATTGGTGTTTGCGCCCTCGATGCGTTGTTTGGTAGTTCATCGGGTGCGCGACAGCGCTCCCGATAGGAGTAGCCCCCGAGTGCCTGGTCGATTCGCAGAATCGGGCAGGAACTCATTTGCAGGTGTATTTCACCATCTGGTTCTTTGCTCATTTTGCTATGCATATTTTGAGTCGAGATTGTCTCGATTGTGCTGGCTGAGTCGGTAAGTCGTCGACCGATATTTTGCATTAACTTTGCTATGTACTTTTGAGTCGAGAATGCCTCGATTATGCATGTTGAGTCGGAAACACGTCGACCGATGCTTTGTTTATTTTATCTAGGGAGTACGACTTAGTAGGCCTGGTTTTACTCGATGAGTCGAGACCAGTTAACCGCACATTTGGGCGAAACCTTGCTAGCCTTCAATCAAGTTCGAGTCCCCGGGCTCGAACTTGGAACATACTGGACAGACTCGACTCAGGCCGTTGAGGTCTTACTGAATCGTTCTGCAGTCTCGACTTTGCTACCCAGCGCGTCCGCCAGGATTTTCATCGCGTCTGCTGACACGGAAAATTTTAAGGACTTAGCACTGCCGGAGTGGTCCTCAGTCCAGCTCGACTGATCGGCGGGTCTTACCTTTGCATTTGACGCATGCAGCATCCGAAGCATCATTGACTGACGTTTACTCGGGAATTCTTTTGAGTTTTTGCTTTTGACTGAGTCGAGTCTCTTAATCGACTGCCTTTATACTTTTAGAATCTATCGGGTGCGCGACAGCGCTCCCGATGGGAGTAGCCCCCGAGGCTATGTGCAACTATTTATAGTTGGGCATAGGCTCAATTTGCCTTCATCTTGCTATTTGTCGAGTATTTTTGTGAGTGTTCCACTCTTTGCATCTTCTGACATAGATATTTGCCGGGTGCGCAGTACTTGAGCCGATGACTTCTTCGAGTAACTGTCCTGCGCAGCACAGTCCCGAGTCTTCGGGTGTGACCAAGGCTTTGCCAGTTGGGACTTATGCGGAGCAGCCCCCGAGCATCGGGTGCGTCAAGAGAATTATGAAGTTTTGACTTTGCACAGCGCAGCCCCTGAGCATTCGGGTGTGTGCAATGTTTTTGTATTTTCCTTAGCCTGCGCGGCGCAGCCCCCGAGCATCGAGTGCGACCAAGTCTTGTAATGTTCAGTCGAAAAAATTCACGCGGTAGACCGAAGTCGAAGCAGCGTAATGTACGGCGAAGAGCTCGACGCGGCGGACCGGAGTCGACGCGGCGGAATTGTGCGGCGAAGAGGTCGACTCTGTGGAACGGAGTCGACGCGGCGGAGTTATGCGGCGAAGAGGTCGAGCGGCGGACCGTAGTCGACGCGGCGTAATGTGCGGCAAAGAGTTCGACACTGCGGACCGGAGTCAACGCGGCGGAGTTATGCGGCGAAGAGGTCGACGCGGTGGACCGGAGTCGACGCGCCGTAATGTGCGGCGAAGAGTTCGGCGCAGCGGACCGGAGTCGACGCGGCGGAGTTGTTGAAGGTGCTGGAGTCGCCTTTTCGCGTGGAGAAACGATTTTTTTGTTGTTGATGATGAAGCGCCAGCCCCCGAGCATCGGAGGCGTAGTCGATGAAGTCATAGGGTGTCGACGCGGTAGTCCAGAGACGGCGAAGTTGAGTCGAATAAGTCACTCGAATCGCTTATGTCAGTCCTCGAGGGTACGAGTAATTGAAGCTTATGTCATTGTTGATGTCGAATGCTAGTCCTCGAGGGTACATAGTGCCCTTCCAGGGAGCTGGCGTTGTGTGCTTATTCCACCGATGCTGTGATTGCCGCCGTCACTCGACGAAGTTGTCGACTGCTTCGCTGATGATGGATTTGGTCGCGTCGCCTGCGATGTGACGTAGATGAGATCTGCTATGCTCGGAACACCGCCGCCACATGACTAAGTCATTGACTGCTTCGTTGTCACATGACGAAGTTATCGCCTGCTTCGTTGATGATGGACTCTGTCGCGTCGCCTGCGATGTGACGTAGATGAGATCTGTTATGCTTGGAACGCCGCCGCCACATGACGAAGTTGTCCACTGCTTCATTGATGATGGATTCTGTCGCGTCGCCTGCGATGTGACGTAGATGAGATCTGTTATGCTTGGAACGCCGCCGCCACATGACGAAGTTATCGACTGCTTCGTTGATGATGGATTCTGTCGCGTCGCCTGCGATGTGACGTAGATGAGATATGTTATGCTTGGAACGCCGCCGCCACATGACGAAGTTATCGACTGCTCCGTCGCCACATGACGAAGTTATCGACTGCTTCGTTGATGATGGATTCTGTCGCGTCGCCTGCGATGTGACGTAGATGAGATCTGTTATGCTTCGAACGCCGCCGCCACATGACGAAGTTATCGACTGCTCCGTCGCCACATGACGAAGTTATCGACTGCTTTGTTGATGATGGATTCTGTCGCGTCGCCTGCAATGTGACGTAGATGAGATCTGTTATGCTTCGAACGCCGCCGCCACATGACGAAGTTATCGACTGCTCCATCGCCACATGACGAAGTTATCGACTGCTTCGCCGCCACATGACGTAGTTGTCGACTGCTTCGTTGCCACATGACGAAGTTATCGACTGCTCCGTCGCCACATGACGAAGTTATCGACTGCTTTGTTGATGATGGATTCTGTCGCGCCGCCTGCGATGTGATGTAGATGAGATCTATTATGCTCGGAATGCCGCCGCCACATGAGGAGTTGTCGACTGCTTTGCCGCCACATGAGGAGTTATCGACTGACGAAGTTGTCGACTGCTTTGCCGCCACATGAGGAGTTATCGACTGACGAAGTTGTCGACTGCTTTGTCACCACATGAAGAAGCTGTTGACTGCTTCGCCGCCACATGTGATCTGGATTTTCTTCTAGGATGATGGATTCTGTCGCGTCGCCTGCGATGTGACTTAGATTGGATCTACTATGCACGGAACGCCGCCGGTAGATGCGATCTGGTCGCTTTTGTCTATGAATATTTGACGATGAAGACGACTGAGCCGCCGAAACCGCGATCCAGCACGCTGTTCTTCCCACAGACGGCGCCAATTGACGAGGGATGTCCTCGGCAATCCCAGAGTCGAAGACCCTAGGTAGATTTTGAGGGAGAAGATGTACGCGCTGGTAGTTCCGGACGGCTGACAAGTAAGGATTTACCCAGGTTCGGCCCCTCATTGTGAGGTAAAGACCTACTCCTGCTTGTCTGATTATGATGACATATGAGGTACATGGTGGCCGCAAGGGCGATATGATGAGAGGCGATCTCTCTATGCTATATCTAATTGTGTCTATATTGTGGCTATAATGTTGCGATCTGTCTATGGGGGTGCCCCTCCCTGGCTTTATATAGGGAGCCAGGGAGGGTTTACAAGAGTCCTAGTAGACTATGAATAGGAGTCCTTGTCTTGTCCTTCAAGTTATTTCCTTAACAGCTTCTTGGTCTTCATTGGGTCACCCGGTGGGCCTTCGTCTGGGCTGAACCAGGTATACCAATAGTGGGGTGCCCGGAGGGTATGCCCACGTCACCCCCCTTCCCCATGTAATTCTTGCTCCGAACTTTGGCTGTTATTTCTTGCTATAAAGAGGTTCAGGCTGGCTCTCCCCGAGCCCGCCGTAGTTACAGTCAAAAAAGATTTAATAAGGTGGGTATGATCGTGGGGTTCAAATTGGTTTTCATTGTTCTGTGTACACGTATTGGGTTGCGTTTAGGGAAGAATATGTTTGCTCTTTTAACAGTAGTAGAGATAAAATAGGTGGTGTACATGGTACAACTATTGGATAGGTGTTCGTCATGCGAATTTTGGCCATTCTCGTTGCTACGTACAACATAATACAGTATTATAACACACGAATTGGAACGACGTAGAAATTTGACAGTAATATAAATACAAAACAGAGAGGATTATAAAATAGAGAAAAACTGCAAGAGTAGTTCTTTGAATGAAAACACCGAAAAACGACATTGATCCTAGGTGAATTAGTGTAAAAAAACATAGAGTGGATGTTGAAATACAAAAGTTCCACTACTAATGTATACGGGTCCCTTTAAAAAAAGGCAATACAAATGTTTTTTAATAAAAATGTAAAGTGTGATCAATTTCATAGAAAAAGCTTTCAACAATACTATAAAAATATACTATTTCATGTGAATGTAATGATGTTCATTCGGTATCGTAAAAGCTTGGTGAAGCTCAATATTTTTTCCTTGTTTCTAAAGTTCATACGTCTGGTAACAAAGGGACCAGTAACTTGGTGCACCTAGCGTCGGTGTAGGACGCATGGAATTGATGATCAATAAATTAGTCGGCCTTTTCGCCGAAGAAAAAACTCGTTGGAAAAGAAGAAAAAAAACAAAAGCGAGAAAAGTGATGGAAACTCGTGCGGTGATGGGAACTACCGTTCATAGCACGTACCTCTGCCGGAATTTCGTGGTAAACTAGGATAGGATGAGAAAAGGTTTGCAGGTTTGCTTGCTTGGGCTTGAGTAATGCCACGCCTACCGCCTACGGAGTACGGAATCAAATCTAGAGAAAACAATTTACGGACACGCTCCTCCCCCAGTTGTTTCCGCCGGCCGCTCGCTCGCTTATATAAGTACCAAGCCAACCCGCGCCGTGTGTTCCACAGACCCGCCGCCGTCTGTGGCCAAGTTTTCGCGCCCGCGCATTGCCGAGCCGAGCCGCAAGGCTGCCGCCGCCGCAGCGCGTTTCACCGGTACGTACGTCTTCGTTTTGGTTTGGTTTTCGAGTGGGAGAGCGCTGCTACTTCTCTTCCATAATTCCATTCCATGGGGTTCGCCCGCCGGGGGACGCTTCTGCGGGATTTTTTTTGCAAGGGTTCAATCGTGGAGTTTTGTGTGAGCTGTTCGAATCGCGGAGAAGCTCGGCGTTATGTGCATGTGGACGCTGAGGGACAGGGTTCCATTTGGATTTGCACGTCGATTTTTTTTTCTCTAAGCGCGGATTGATTTGCGGAAATATATTTCTGCGCAATTTGCACAGTGCTCTCCATGTCTCGACATTCTTTTGTGCTCTCTCTCTGTGTGTGTGCGCGCGCGCTTTTATCGCAAAGTTTCACGGAAATGATATTGATACGAACTTGAGCTGATGAGCTGTTCTTCGTCGTGTACGTTCATAAAGGCGCGTGTGCGTTGTCCGTTGAATCACGATCAAGTACACCCAAATATTCCAAGGGTTTTCTGCACACTGTTCACCATTTATAAGCGCTTATTTTCCACAGATAATTCCTGCGGCAACTACTGATTCTCTGACGCCTCTGTGGCCAGATGATGGATCTACTGAGGAAACCTTTCAAGGGAGTCGTGGATGATGCCAAAGGTAGAGCATCTTGGTACAAGGACGACTGGGTTACAGGGCTCCGAACTGGCTTTCGGTGAGTTTTCTGTTAAGAGAAAACTGAACCAGATCAGCCGTAGTGACTCACCAAAGGAAAGCCAATTTTACGTGTAAATCACATGGCTCCGTTGCTTTCTTATGATTGTCAGGATATTGGCACCTACCATGTATATATTCTTTGCCTCCGCACTCCCTGTCATCGCCTTCGGAGAGCAGCTGAGCAACGAAACAAGTGAATATGCTTCCCCTCTTAATTAATTAGTATTACTACTGTTCTGCACATAGCTTTGAATTTCCGTGTAATCTTACTGTTCTGTTTCAGATGGTATTCTCAGCACAGTTGAGACACTGGCATCCACAGCAATATGTGGCGTAATACATTCCATCCTTGGAGGGCAGCCGATGATGATCGTTGGAGTGGCAGAGCCTACAATCATAATGTACACGTATCTCTACAACTTTGCCAAGAAGCAGCCAGGTCTGGGGGAACGGCTATATTTGGCTTGGGCTGGATGGTAGGTACTAGAAAGAATAGATTACAGCCAGTCCTGTGATAGCTTTGCTTTGATACTATAATAAATATGATCTTGTCCTCTATGTTTGGTTGCTGTTGACAGGGTCTGCATTTGGACTGCTATCATGCTGTTTCTTCTGGCCATGTTCAATGCTTCCAATGTTATAAGCCGATTTACAAGGGTTGCAGGAGAACTTTTTGGGATGCTCATCACTGTTTTGTTCCTGCAAGAAGCCATCAAGGTACGCACGCTATGTCTAGTAAATCCTAGTTATTTGTACCTTGCAGAAAATGCGTAACATCTATATATGTCCCTATCTATTGCAGGGAATTGTAAGTGAGTTCAGTATGCCTAAAGATGCTGAGATTGTTGACCGCAGTTCACCGGTATATCAGTTCCAGTGGATATATGTCAATGGCCTACTTGGCGTCATCTTTTCTATTGGGTTGCTATACACTGCGTTGAAGACTAGGCGGGCACGGTCATGGCTGTATGGCATAGGTTGGTCACACGTTTTCTACTGCTTCCATTAGAGCATCTCTAACAGAGCCCTCAAACCGCGCGAAACTGTAAAATAACTGCCAAATACGGTTCGGAAACTTTAAAAACAAAAATAGCAGCGCCCTTATAACTCGCGGACCCGTAAACTTTTTTTAGTGCGCCTGGCAAATCGGCCCGCGGAACTGGGAAAATCTGGTTTTGGCCTCGGAACCGAACGGCGAACACTATCTCGTCATTGCGTTGACGGGAGGGACTTTTCAGCCCGCGCAAACCCATCTTCCGCAGCCGCCGCCGTTCCTTCTTCTTCCCCTGCTCCGGCAAAGCACGCACGCTCCCGTCGCGTCGCCATGGAGGACGCCGATGCTGCGCTGTTCACCGTCCCTGGTGCGGAGGTCAAAGCGGCAGATCCAGTGGGCTCGGGGCTCGGTCAGCCGCGGCTGCCGCCGGTGCCACCGAGGCGGTCCCGCCCCACCGCTGCCTCGCCAGAGGCTGATGCTGCCGACAGGAAGCGCAAGCGGCTCGGAACTGCTGGCGCCACCCAAGCTATGCCGCAGCCGGTGCGACGGCCGGTTCCCCATCCGCGCGGCCCATCGGAGGGGCCAAGAGGGCACCCGTGCGGAAGATAAGGGCCGGCCCCATTAATGTGGACACCGCCGCCATGGGTCCGCCCTCTGCTAGCCCGAGGTATGTGCCTGAATTGCCGCCGTCCCCCCTTCTTGTAGCTCCAATTTCGTCGCCCAATTTGTAGCATCCCACCGGTCGACGGTCCGAATTCGTTTGTCGAAATGTTGAACGACGCGTCTGTGGACATTGCCAAACCCCCTCTCGGTGATTACTCCTACGACGAGACCGATGGAGGAGTTGAGGGTGGAGTTGGAGACGACGAGGTTGAGGAAGTGGATGCCTCGGCGGTGAAACAACGCGGCGTCAACTACACAATCAAGGAGGATGAGACATTGATCCGTGCTTGGGAGGCTATGTCCCTCGACGCAATTCATGGCACCGATCAAGCGAAGTTGCGGTTTTGGCAACGAGTTGTGGACAAGTACTTCCAACTTCTGCCTCGCAATGTAAAAAGGGTGCCTCGAACGTTCCGATCGCTCCAAGGCCGTTGGGACATGATCAAAACAACGTGCATTCGGTGGAGTGGATGCCTGCAGCAAGTGCACAATGCTCCTCCAAGTGGTACCGTGGAGGCTGATTGGGTAAGCTACATTGCTTCTTTCCGACAAATGTATAATGCCTAGCTTGCTATTGTGAACCATGGAAACTGTTTGTTGTTTCTAGGACCGCATTGCAAGGGAGCGGTACAAGGACATGCCGACGTCGAAGAACAAGCCCTTTCTCCTTGACCATTGTTGGAAAATACTCCAAAACAACGAGAAGTGGAAATTGTCTCTCCTAGAATCAACTAAAAAGAATGAAATACATATCGAGGATGATGACGATGAAAATGGAGGGAGAAACATGAACAAGCCCGAAGGCAACAAGAAAGCCAAGCTACGGATGATGAAGGAAGCCGAGGCTGCAAGCTTGAGGGAGAAGCTTGAGCAGTCCAATGAGAGTATGGTGGCCAAAACATTGGAGGCAAAACAAAACATGGCCGAAAGGAAATCTCAAGAGAAGAGAGAGATGTGGCTTCTACTTCGAGAGGATGGGATGCGCAAGGACGAAATTGAGCGGCGAAGAGTGGATGCCGAGGAGAATAAGTCCGTCGTCAAGCTCCTTGCCGAGGAAAACAAGATCATGATGATGAACCGAGCTGACATGGATACACTCACGCTGGAGTGGCATGACATCTCTCGGCAGGACATCTTGTACCGAAGGAAGCAAGCATTGATCAACTCGAGCACTGCTCGTGGAGGTGATGGTGGTGGTGGTGATGTGTAGGTGTAGTTTTACATGTGGGTGGGCTATTTGGATGCAAGTTTTTGGTCATATGTGTGCACAAGTTCGTGAACTATGTTTATTTGCCCTGTACTATTCTCAAAACTATGTTATTTGCTAAACTGCTGTCGAAATTCTGAACATTTTGATATATTTTGGTACCAACATGTTTTTAAGGTTTACAGTTTGAGGATCCGTTTTAAGGTTTTAAGGTTCTGCTTTACGGGTACTGCTATGGCGCGGCTCGTTTTCGCGCAAAAAACGCGACTTTCACGAATCTTAAAATGAATTTATGGTTCCACGGTTTGAGTGGTTTGAGTGCTCTGTTAGAGATGCTCTTGTCATGTTCGTGTCTGTCCAACCCAACTCTCATGTTACACCACACACCTTAAATCAACGACATCCTTTCAATTGAACAAGTGATAGGATTGGGCCTGGTTCAGGTCAATCTTGAGCTTAGACTAGGCCAACCATGGGCTCATTTGGGCTTTGGGTCAGGTCGGATTAAAAGGCTGGCCATATGAAGCTGGCTTTAGTTGAGCTGTTTTCTTTGCAGCACTTATAATCCCAGTATGTGAATTTTAAAAATTATGTTCCTTAAGCCCCTGAAATAATACGATGGTATCAGCTTACAGTTTTTTCAGAATTCAAGTTTATGCCCAGGGCAGAGTATTAGCTCCAGCTCCATGTCGATGCCTCCATGTTGATATCCATGCAGTCAGCCACTGATCACCATGCCTTTGAGTTGCCATTGCAGGATGGCTTAGAAGCTTCATTGCCGATTATGGAGTCCCGCTTATGGTAATTTTGTGGACAGCGTTTTCATACACACTACCAAGCAATGTCCCTTCAGGAGTGCCTAGGAGGCTCTTCAGTCCACTTCCCTGGGAGTCAAGTTCGCTGGGGCATTGGACCGCGGCAAAGGTATTAGCTAGGTCAAATGACTTGCATTTCAAGATGTCCAAATATTATTTATAATCTTCCTAATCCAATTTAACTTGCTAGAGCTTATGTAGCATGGCATACTTCTGAATGTTTTTTATGGTGCAGGATTTGTTTTCCGTCCCTCCAGCATATATTTTTGCCGCCATTGTGCCTGCCTTGATGGTTGCAGGACTTTATTTCTTTGATCACAGTGTAGCTTCACAGCTGGCTCAGCAAAAGGAGTTTAATTTGAAGAAGCCTTCTGCTTACCATTATGACATTTTGGTACTTGGGTTCATGGTACGGTGTGCAATTCATTTTTATCAGATATTGTGTTTCCGGATGTAATTGGAATTGTCTTGATATTAATATATTCTATTAAACGAAAAACAATCAGATATTGTGTTTATTTAAGTGAATCATATTTTGTAAGTCTTTCATGGTTTTCTTCAGAACCATACAAAAATTAGCTATATGTCTGCACAAGGTTTGACAATCCTGTTATATTTCTTCCGTACACAAAAACGTGGATTAGTGGGGAGGGGCAATATGGGGGATGCATAGACACCCCTTCCCATACATCCTCAGCCCTGACTGTATTTTTAACTTCAAATTATAATATACCATGTTGCATTTCATTTTTATTATGTAAACCGTGCAGGTCCTGCTTTGTGGTTTGATTGGTATTCCTCCATCAAATGGAGTTCTTCCTCAGTCCCCCATGCATACAAGAAGCCTTGCTGTCCTCAGGGGGCAGGTTAGTGAAACTCAGACTGATCTGTGTATTATGATAGGATAGTCAGGTTTTCTCATCTGTCTTCTCTTTCTTCTGTTGAGATAGTTGTTACGCAAAAAGATGCTTCAAACTGCCAAAGAGGGCATGGTGAACCGTGAGAGCAGTTTGGAAATATATGGCAAGATGCAAGAAGTTTTCATTCAAATGGACAGTAAACAGGATGTGAGTATTTCTGTCTCTGTTACAAAGCTACTATCTCTGTTTCAAAATATAAGACATTTTGGTAGGTCATTTTAGCCTACCAAAACGTTTTATATTTCGAAACGGAGGTAGTAGTTTATATCTTACCGTGCAATTTCTTCTTCATATGTTATCTACATCACATTAGTTTATTTTCAGTAATATTTGGACATTGACATTTGTATTAGTATTATATGTGGAAATCATCAACTACATCTTCATGTTGCTAAAAGATGTCCCGCAGGCTGATTCCGTTCACAAGGACTTGAAGAGCTTGAAGGATGCCGTGCTGCGTGAAGGCGACGAAGAAGGGAAATTGGCTAGAGAATTTGATCCCAGGAAACATATTGAATCTCATTTGCCCGTTCGTGTTAATGAGCAGAGACTAAGTAACCTGCTGCAGTCCTTATTGGTTGGTGCTTGTGTTGGAGCTATGCCGGTTATCAAGATGATACCCACTTCGGTCCTCTGGGGTTACTTTGCCTATATGGCCATTGATAGCCTACCTGGGAACCAGTTTTGGGAGAGGATACAGCTTCTGTTCATTGGAGCAAGCCGACATTACAAGTAATGTTTATTCTGCATATGTTCGTCTGATGTGAACAACAAATATATATTTCTGCATGCTTCCTTTTGTATTATACCGTTTTTGCAAGCTCGGTGCTTTTTATAACAGATTGCACTAACCTACCCTGTTGAACGTTTGCAGGGTCTTGGAAGGTCCCCATGCATCTTTCGTAGAGTCAGTGCCTTCAAGAACAATATCTGTCTTTACGATCTTCCAGATTGTCTACCTCTTGATATGCTTCGGCACAACGTGGATACCGATAGCAGGGATCCTCTTCCCGCTGCCTTTCTTCCTTATGATTCTCATCAGGCAGCACCTACTCCCGAAGTTCTTTGAGCCCAGTGACTTACGGGAACTGGATGCAGCTGAGTACGAAGAACTCGAAGGGGTCCACCATGAGCACACGCTGGTACAAGCTCAGCTCGCACTCGCTGCCAGTTTATTTATTTGTTAGCCTAGACTCCAGATTTTGTTTCATTCTACAGTCCTCTGAGGAGTTTGTCAGGTCATGTTTTGTTGATCTGAAAGTTGTGTTTCCTCACGCAGGAGGAAGATGGCTCTATTCACGGAAGCTGTGACAGCAGAAACGACGCTGAGATATTGGATGAGCTCACAACAAACCGTGGAGAGCTGAAGCACAGAGCTGTAAGCCATCGTGAAGAAAGGCACCTTCAGGTAAAAAACTGGCCACGGTGACATTGCAATTGCAACAAGTACACATGGGACCGTAGATGATACTGTGTGATAGCTTTCAGAAAATTTGACCTTTTTGGTGCCTTCACATAGGAGCCAACCGGTTGAAAATTTGAGCTATTTTTTCCTTTTTTGTGGAACATTAAGAACCGCGTGTTCGTTCTTTTGTGCCTATTTATGGGAAGATTTCATGGGTGTAAATTCATGATGTTCCTGTAGCGATTTGATCCTATTTTATACTTTCTTTTTTCTTCTGTGAAGATATAGTTTTTTTTTTTTTGCAAATGTGAAAAGAGATCAGCCTGGGAATGGTGCAGGTTCGTTTGGGTTTTTCGGTGCGGATTTGTCTTTGGTTTTCTTTTGGTTGGGCTGGAACGGATAGAAAGACAAAATGGACTGGGGCGGTGCGGGTCGAACGAAATTGCGGTTTGGAGCGGGGCGGTCTGGCTTCAGATAGAAAGGGAAATCCACGGGTTCAACCCGCACAAACCGCCCCAAATCCCCACCGCGAAACAGAACAGGACAGCAGCAATGGACTCTGCTCATGGCGCGGCCCGGGGAGAAGAAGAAGAACAACAAAAGGCGACGACGAGACCGAGAGGCGACCGCGAGTCCGGTTGGGTAGGGATTGGTGCTCGCTCGCTCGCTGGGCTCGGGCGATTTGTAATGGCGTGCGCCCCCGGAGTCCAGTCGCTGGAGCACTAGTACTAGTTCTTTTTCTTGAGCAGTTCGCGGCCAGGACGATGGCACCGGCGAAGGAGGCCTGGACGGCGGCCACGGCGGCGCAGAGGGTGGAGATGAGGGCCGGGCTGAGGCGCTGCTCTCCGGCGATGGTGATGAGGTGAACGCGACCGCGCCGCTCCAAGGCGCGCTGTGGGCGGTGAGGACGGGGCGCGGCCATGGCCGACGAGGCGAAGGCGAGAGGTAATGCGGCCTTCTCGGCGCCATCGCGCTCGCCCCGGCCAAGCACTTCTCCGACGCCATCGCGCTCGCCCCGGCCAACCACGTGCTCTACTCCAACCGCTCGGCGGCGCTCGCCTCGGTGCACCGCTACTCCGACCTCGCTCGCGGGCTACCCGGTGGGGAGAGAGAGCAAGGTGAGGAGGCCCGTGACGAGGGTGGCGCCGGCCGGGCGGCCGACCACCATGGCCAGGCGTAGCTGGTGCGCCGGCGCAGATGAAGAGCAGGAGATGGAGAAGCGAGCTGGGGAGTAGTAGGCGGCGGACATGGTTTTGGTGAGTTGGGGAGTAGTAGTGTAGTACTTTGGTTCCTCCCGTGGGCTGCTCGTGGGGTTTGAAACGGTTTCGATCCGCAAATGATGGATGGATCGGTGCGGTTTGGGGGCAAAGAGGACTGCGGGCTGGTTTCCGGTGCTTATTTAGTGGGGTGGTTTGGTGTGGCCGTGATCTACTTTTCATATCGGTCTGGGGCGGATTTGGTGCGGTTCTCGCCCCGTTCACAGGCTGAAAAAGAGAGGGTTTTGATGTCTTCTATTTGAATTTGACAATTTTAAACTCACCTTGCAGATCCATTCAAATGCTGTTCAACCAAGTGTGTGAAAGATTGAAAAACATTGCGAGGACTGAGGTGTTCCTGCTTATTGGATCAGAAATGTAGAGCAAATCCTCGAGCAGCAGTCAACGTTGCTAATACACTATTGTTTTCCCGTAAGCCATGATTTTGTACGATACAAAGTAAGATCAGGTCATTAGCAGTGAGAGAAGATTGAAGAAGAAATTATTGGATATGAAAGGTGAGCTTGCTGCTTGCCAGAATGGTCATGTGTAGAAGAAGATGCAGAAAGAGTAGCCAAAAAGCAAAACTGTTGATCCGTGACCTGTTGCATGCCGGTGTACTTATTATAGCTTGCTCTGTGTAACTAAAATATTCAGTTTTGCACGAGAAGACATTAATATATTCTAGCTGCATTTTGGTATTTCCAAGTTCGAGGCTTGGAGCAGAATCGCTAGTCCAAAGCTCAAGCAAGATGCCCATCTATAGTTTCTTCTCTTCCCCGACGAAAGTCTGAGGCTGTCGGCTCTCCACATCCGCCACGAACTGGTAAAATGCCACGGCGGCCCGAGCCACCGTGTTTCATAAGCAGCTTGTTCATCCTCATGCGCAAATTTGGGGTATTAGGGAGAAAGGGCTTAGATAGCTTGTGAAGAACTTCATCATGCACAGTGTTCTTGATTTCAACTTCGATAATGAACTTAGTCACTATGCTGCGTTTCCAAAATATGCAGTAATTCCTTTGAATCTGTGTTGCACATAGTTCTCCTGACTCTAACAAAAACAAACTTGAATGTCAGGGTACCTTCCTAGGATGATTTAGCTGTATGATCTTCATGTAGGATGCAACCAAAGGCCAAGAAGAAACAGTAACATCAGTCATACCTCAAAATCTAAAGGGGGAGAAGACAACCAGGATAGCTCCTCTACTTGGATTATGTCCACATTCCTTGGCAAGAACATGATGATACTACGAGCTATTTTCTGAGCTGCTTGAAATAATGTGTACCTGCATTTGTTCTAACCTTGTCAAAGTTATTAATAAACACCACATGTGTTCATCAAAATGGTTACATTTTGAACCTTACAGTTCTTAAAATATTAAAGCCTGTACGAGTTTATTGTTGATTCATCTTCATCGTGTTGTAGTAACGACTAAAAGGGAATTCGAGGAGCAGCATACCCATCTTTTGGCTTCAGCATATCGAGGTTGTAGATAGGAGTCTGATTATATGATGGCCCTCCCCATGGAGGTGAAAGGAACACCAAATCTGCCTGGAGAAATAGCAGTAATCAGAAAGAAGTAATATTGAATGAGTGAATGACTACTCAGTAAAAAATCAAAAAATGACTACTCAGTAAGAGGAGGTTTTCATTTTGAAACTGAACTGCAAGAAGAAATACAGGAAAGCTAAAAGGCCTTCAATTCAAATCGGTTGGCTGGTTGGAAATACTACAGTATCAAAGGCCTGCGTCAGAAAGAGCCTCTGTCCGTTGCTTTTCAATTTCGTCGCTGATAAACTGACAGCGATGTTAAGCCAAAAGGAATGGACACAGCAGTAGTTTTAACTTCCAAGTGCACTGACTATGCCTTCTGCTATTGGCCTATGAAGGTTCCCTGTACTTTTAAAATATATATCTGGCCTCGTGATCAACTCTGAGAAATATAGAAGATCTATCTGGATGAGATCATGAATAGAAGTTTTATTATGCTAGTTTCCTATCAAATATCTAGAGATTAGTCTCAGCATTGCCAACCTAGTAAGGGACTGATAAACTTCAAAAAATATGGGAGTGCTTGGGCAGCACAGAAATTATCTTGGCTTGGGAAAAGAACTCTGCTCAGGGCATGTCCCAACCCCAACCAGGTGTACACTTTGTTCATCTATTTGGGATCACAGGGCTCATGAAGGAAGTCGATAAGATCAGGAAGAAGTTTAAGCATGCTGAGCTCGACAGAACTAGATTAAAATCGATAATCTAATAGTAAGAAAATTTATATATGATGCAGTAGAGAAAAATGCGAACACAAATGACAAAATTATGTGGATATTAATTCTTAAGTGTGGGAACAGAAGCTTCATTGTGACACTTGGTCCGGCATAGCCCGAATATCACATACTAAGACACTTGGTCCAGCATACAGTACCAAGTAATATGAAACTTCTCCCAACTCACATATATATGACACTTGTCATAATTCCGAACATTATGACAATAGGTCCAGCATAACTATTTTGTACGACATCCTCATTTACTAAGACGTCTACTTTTGGTCAAGCAAATATGAAGTACCAAAAATCAGGTACCCTTTCCACAATATGGCAACCGTGAAGCTATTCTGATTATCAAGCTGCGGGACACTACTGATTAAACACATGTCAAGCTGCGGGACATATCAAGGGTTTACTTGTCTACATCAGACAAAAACTATGCAGAATATAATTCAGTCATACCAAGCTTAGTCACTGAATAATTATGCATCTCCAATGCATCCGAATTAGTAAAACACAGTTGTAAATTAAAAGAACATGCCACAATTGTTGGCAGCGGGGTACTTATTAATTTTGCTAATCACACTACTATTCACACTACTGAAATCTACACATGACGAAAGCTATAAAGAGAGGCCTAACAGTTTAATGAATAGGCAGCACCCTTGCCACGGCCTCTCAAAAGGTGAGATATAAGACATGGCATTGAGGAACCATAGGTGAGATTTTGTTATCAATAACCATATGCCTAGCTTGCCTCTGGTTTTAGAAGAATTTTGACCATGGAACTATGGAAGCACGAAGTGTGACGTTTACAGTCATGTTCGACAGTCAAAACTGAACAGGGATGTTATTTATACCTTGAGTGAAGGCGCGAGGCGGAAGAAATCGCCGACCACGAACTCGATCATGCCCTCCACGCCGTAGATCCTGGCGTTGTGCCTCGCCAGCTCCACCTTGCGGGGATCGATCTCCACCGCGACCACGTAGCAACCCCTGCAGGGACGAGAAGGAGAGATGCCGGCGACGGGATTAGCGCGCGGGATAACGAAGCGAACCTGGAAACGAAAAAGAAAAAGGCAGGGGAAGGGAGTGCGCGTGCCTGGCGGCGAACTGGATCGAGTTGCCGCCGACCCCGGCGAACGCGTCGACGACGAGGCAGGCCGGGGAGGCGCGGGCAGCCTGCGCGGCGGCGATGGACTCCGGGGTGGCGGAGTACCAGCCCTCCGCGTCCATCCGCACGCCGCGGTCGTACAGGGAGAAGAGGCTGTGCCGGTGGGACCAGTACTTGCCCGCGACGGCCTCCGCGGCATCAGCGGCGTGCTCCTCCTCCTCCTCCGGCTCCGGGCGGTTCGGCTTCTGCGGCGTCTCGGCCTGGTGGGTCGGCGGCGAAGGGGTTTGGGTCCGGATTGCGCATCTCCGCGGCTCCTCAGACTCAGAGGTCCCGAGCGGTGGCCGGCAGGAGGGGGAGACGGCGATGAGGCTGCGCTGGCGGCGGCGGCGGGAGATTTTAGGGATGGCGGCGAGCAGGCGGAGGAAGCCGTGGGGCACCAGGGCGTTGGCCCGGCGGCGAGCGATGCGTGGCGCGACGCTTGGTTTCGTCATCGCTGAGCCTGAATGATGGAGATAGTGATGTGTTCTTTGGTAATATTTCTTTTGCGAATATTGGTTGGTATTCTCTTGTGGCTTGTGCCAAGGGTTTGGACTTTCGACGATGAAACATGAATTTCGAATGTCACCGCTTCGGCAACGACAGAAATCTCTCTCGCTCTCAAGTGTGAGGGAGATAGACCATTCCCAAATCACAAGTCTACCTTGTACCAATTTTGGTTGACGACGCAAACCTTTCTTGCTACTCCGATCCAAAAATAAGTCAGTTAGTTCAAAACTGCAACATTTCTTGCTACTCCCTCCGATTTAAAAAAATTGTCTGTTAGTTCAAAACTGCGACACTTGCTATGGATCAGAGGGAGTAGTTAGTAAACTCTGAAAACTACAGGGCATCCCTTCTACAGGAATTTGAACAATCAGGTTCATTAATATTCTCACAACAGGTACACTATTAAATGTTGTATAGACAGTCATGTTACAAGTGAAATTATAAGCAGCTCACACGAGACCATTCACTACAACAGAAGTAAACAACATGCTACCACACCAGTTCCACAAATGTGGAGAAAAATCCAGACATGCAAGTTTATTCACATCTTACAACACCTCCATGCGGCTGAGATGCATCAGTGCAGCATGCGGCAGAGCTTCTTAATTTACATGGCAACTGAGATGATGATGCGTTCGGTGCAGCAATTTTGGCTCCACGGATCAAGCACGGGATTTCGCGCATTTTCTGAGTTCCTGCATTTGATAGGAAGACTTAGTATCACAAGACTACGCTCGTCGCCAAAAACAAGATGGTCACAACGACAAACATTGGTTAAGGTTGAAAACAGAGAGGATGAACTTACTATAAAAATAGACAGGGATGTTGATCCCAAAGAGAGAAAGTGCAATGCAAGGCTGGCAAAACTGGCGACTGTAAATGTGATGAGATTACAGGTACTTGGACAGCCAAGGAAGATCTGGAGACTCCTTGAGGGCAAAGGTCACATCGTCGCTGCCAACCAACAAAACAGTGATATTAGTATCTGAGAAAAGAGGTTCACACAGATAATAATATCTTCGAATAGTGTTGTGGTTCAAGGGTTTCCGTAGAGATAGGTAAAAGCGGAAAGACCTTTTTTGATCTTATTCACTGGAAATCCAGTATCAAATTTTATCTATGAAACAAACATAAATAATCGGCAATCTTTTTTTAACAGAAGGATCCCAAAGGACCCTGAACTGCATTAAACAAACGGTGAACGCTTACAGCTTACAACTGGAGCCAAAATAAAAAAGAAAATTAGAGACATACTAAGGACCGCAAACACAGAAATAAACACCTTCAATAATCCAATCAGACCAACGCCGGGGGACGAGACCACTTGGGTCGGCACAATCTCTACAACATCTCCTCCGGCAAGAGGAAGAACCCACAGACTCAAAGTCAAAGTTGAGCTGCCTCCGTATTGGCATCCAGGACCTAGAGGATGAAGAAAAGCCACCCTTTGGCTAGAGGATACTGCGGGTTGGTGACGAAGACCAGCAGTCGTCGTAGCTTCCACGTGAACGCCGCAGCAGGCCGAATCGGAGGCTTGCACAATTCTGCTCCACCCCTAATCGCCTCCTCCATCGCCACGATGGCAGCAAGAAGCAAGAGGGGGCAGTGAGGAATCTCCTGGGACAGGGAGATAAGCAAGCTTATTCAACGAGCTTGCATCAGATCCGCCTTCCACCACCACTTCCCACCATAGGAAACGACCTGGAGGAAGAGGGGGTGCCCTCTGACTGCCGTTCGCGAACGCCGAAGAGGAGCTCCAACCCAGCAGGACACCAAACACCAGAAAAGATACCAACAACCCTAAACGGACCTAGCTCTACAGCTACTCTGTACAAGGATTCACCAGCCTTCTAATCGATCTCCACACCGACCGGCATGGCCGCCAGGTGTGAGAGGAAGAGAAGACTGGAGACCCAGGCGACTCTACCAATCTCCAATCTAGCAGAACCTATTTCATTTATCTTTATATATCTGGTTGGTAGACACAGCATATGCATTGTGCTCTTACAAAAAATGTCTGCGGATGGATGCTGTCTTCATGCTGTTCTGTAATGCATATGCATGCATGTTTCAAAGGGCAATGCAGTTTTGCAAGCTAACCTTGGGTAGTTGAGCTGCAGCTTCTGCAACTTATGCTTAGTGCCTTCCTCGCAGAGAACAATCTTGCTCTCACCAAGCTTGCAACTGCAAGAGAAACTTATAAAAAATTGTTTCTAGAGAACACTAAACTGAAACAACATATGCACTGACAATAAAGGATGTGGCATAGTGGGCTAAGGGTTTTGCCTTATTCAAATGGTAAATGTGCCATAGGTGGGAAAATAAAGACTAGCATGGGTTTTGTCTTTTTCAAATGGTATGCGAATAATTGAGCTATGGATTGGTAGACCAATCCTACCATAGGATCAGACTAGCATGGGACAAAAAACACTAAGGATTCCAATATACTCCCTCCGTTCCACAATATAAGATGTTTTAGGTGTAACACATGTTGTTTAGATACACGCTGAAATCAGTGTATATGTACACAAAAACATGTCTAGATACATGTATGTACATATGAATGTGGAATATTGCTAAAACATCTGATATTGTGAAACGGAGGGAGTATGCAACCTACAAGGAAGCATTATTTTCTATGTTGTTCCCATGTCAAAAATTCTATGCGATGGAAATACAGTTTTTGTGTGATGGAAACTAGCCCTACAACAAGCCAGGATCAGAGTACAGATGTAATCATTTCCACAAAGAATATGCAGCTAATTAGATTAAATGCGGTAATTTCCCAGTAGTAGGACAGACTGGACCAGTTTATCCTTTGTTACCAGAACAGCAAGATCAAGATTAATAGAGAACTAGCCAGCATTGTCTTCCTTGAATACCTAGTTTAGGGCCGTAAGGTAGAAAAACTGAATTGCTTGAAGAAACAGAGCACCAATATGATTTCCTAGTGCCCGCATGAGCATTAGCACTTTTGCACACTCAACCTATCATATAAATTTTCGTTTGCACGAAGTCTCGTCCCATATATTGTACTCCCTCTGTCCAACAAAAGATGTCACACTTTCTATCAAATTTGGATGTATCTATACACTAAGTCATGTCTAGATACATCCAATTTTTGATCAAGTTGAGACATCCTTTATTGGACGGAGGGAGTATAAAGGAAACAAGAAAGTAACACAAACATGCACTGGACCAACCAGTGTGTGCCTGCAGCGACGATAACCCCAAAATTCAAAGGAATCGGCATTTCCAATCATGGTATGACTTATCTTGGAACAAGAAAATGAAAATGCAGAGGCATTCATTACAATGCACCTAAGCAAAGGCAACACTAACACTATCGATATCGTAATTCATAAATGATGGTACGTACACATGAACTCAAAGCAACCGTGTGATACTGAGTAATGATTAAATCAGAACCAGCTTCATGCCATGTGAATACTGAGTAAAGACTAAATCAGAATCAATTACCAGATTTTCAGGAGAGTATCATATCCAGGCAATAGTTCTTTATTGGCGTGGCACCAAGAGAAAACAGTCGCTGCCAGCTACAGGATAAAAGTAGATCCCATTAGATTTCTTCTCCAACTGCACCTACAATATAGGCACTGTTTCTAGTTTCCAGATGGGAATAACTTTCATAAGAGCAGGATTTTTAACAAATGGACATTAATTCCGTAACAGAAAAAGACATTCACTAGGTGAGCTGTGAAGGAACGCTGACAAGATGAAAACTTCTATAGCAAGCATGACTGCATGAGACATAAAATTTCAAGCCTCTATTTACATAAGAAACTCAACAAGAGACGCTGGAAAGAACTATTGGTTTTATGGCGGAATGGTTCAACAAGAAACTGAGTGACTACTGAGTAATTAGTTGCATGGTTTCTCAGTACAGACCAATATAGTGCTCCAGGGAATAACCAGAACTGTGAAGTCATCGAAACAACAGAAATTTATTGCAATCATGAACGATACAGATAAGGTAAACCAGCCTTCTCATTTGAATTCAGGTATAGTAAAGTAAACCATAACCAAATGTGACATTTGAGGCCTAGCTCGATTAGAATATTAGAAACCACTGCATACTGGTAACAGTTCCAGCTTAAGATTGTGGCAGCTGGCAGACACAAATTTAGGAAACACTTAGTGGTAAGCAAAGAGAGTTGCCTACAACAGATCGACGAGGAAGCATAAATAAAATTAGGTAACAAAATAAGAAAGGTTGACTATCATCAGAAAAATTGACCTAAGAAAAAATAGAATGGATTCAGAAGGAAAGTTGTGAGGGTAACTTTCTCTGCGTGACAGCAAAGCTAAATACCGACAACAACAACTAAGCCTTTTGTCCCAAGCAAGTTGGGGCAGGCTAGATATGAAACCCAACAGAAACGTAAGAAACCAAAATAAGAATTCACATAAATTGTGCTCACCTTATCAAATAAGACTTCACCAAGGCCACTTCTGTATAATTCGTGAACCATAGCAGCCAATATAATTTTTCCAAATTTTGGGCAGTTCTTCATTACCTAAGCGAGGAAAAGTTGGTAATGTAAGGTTTGACGGTCAGCTAGTATTACTATTGGAGCTGGTCAGGGAAGAAAGTGCATGTTGGTGCCCTAACTGAGAGAACTGTATACCACATATCAAAGCCAACACAAAGGACGAGTTCAGATAAGAGGAAACTGTTATCTCCACTTACTTGAATATGTGGTGCCTGAAAGACTTCTTGAATTGCGTCTTCTATATCACCCATGCAAACAGCACCATTTCCTACAAGTAGTGGAAAAATGTTGAGTGCGCTATATACAGATTGGAGTTTAGCTCTCTGAACAAATGGAGGGGTTGAAAGAGAAAAATATTAGCATAAACCTAAGTAAGCACATTTATGAATGGGTTAATACAATTGTAGCACATGTGGACGGTACCTCTATTCCCAGAAGAGGGAGTCTGTCCAATCTGTTTAACTTGTTTAACACGATAGTCTGCAAACTCTGCTGCACGTCTACAAATTTCTAAGGCCCGCCTAGCATCGCCAGACATGGCAGCTACCTGCATGAAAAGGTAAATCTAATTAGATGAATGAACGTGCATGCTAACAGTACCCTAGATGGTTTAACCTTCTTAATTGACAGAACAGAGAAGCTAATTAGTCGGCAGATATGGATAAACAACTGTTAATTTTAATTTATTTTTTGCTCCAGTAATTAACTTCTTTCCTCATGCTATCGAATGATGAAGCTCAGTGGTAGAAGGAAATGTCATACTGACTGTAGTAGCAATTGGCAACTAATACTCAATGACACCACACTGCATTGCTGAAACTATTTATTCCACTGACTTCCATGAGTCAAACAGCTTTACATCACACTGTTTGAAAAGGAAAGACCATAAAAATAATCAAAGCATGATTGTGAAACAAATGGAACCAAAAAGTATCTACGTCATGAGGGTCTATACGCAGATAGGAGAACTTCACCTTCAAATGAAGGGCCTAGTCTTTAAATAGTTTCTCAGCAACTCTCCGATCAAATGACAGAAACAACCACCATAGACAAAAAGATACAAAGACAAAAGTATAAAATAGAAAATATATACACTTGATACTGTGATCCAAAGTTCCGAACCTTTCTAGAAGCAAACTCAATAGCTTGATCTTCAAAGGCATCAATACCCGTAAGACGGCTTGTTATGATTTCTTGCAGTTGCCGATAGTTGTAAGGACCAAAACACAGTCGTTGAATACCCATCCTACTTGAGATACGAGGAAACAGTTTTTCTGGAAGATCCATTGTGTTTGCTATACCTGCATTCAGGACCAACATACCAAAGAATAAATAATAGGTCAGATATCAAAAGCACAAATCAAGACAAAGTAATAGGTACCTATAATTACTAGGTTTGAATTTGGCTTGGTGGGCCAATCAAGAATGTTATACAGCACCTGAATAAAAGATAAGTCCAAATGTCAATGAACATGGAACATTGCAAAACGATGGGAATATTGGGCATTTTCTCAAGAACAAACAAAAAAATATACAATTACTTAGTAGGTTCAGCTAGATTTTTTTACCGACTGATTTCTTGTCAAAAGAAGATCAAGCTCATCGATGAGCAAAACAATTGGTTGCTTTGCTTTCTTTCCAATCTTAGTGCCATCTGAAAAGTGCTCGGTTAAATAATGAAGAGCTTTCTTCCATCCGACCCTGTGCCCACTCAACTGTTCATATATAACCTGCATAGTTTATAAAGCATACCAGTTATAAGGCTATGTTAACTGATAAGTGAACGTGTAAGCTATGCTGAGTACGAATTTGCCATTTCTGAACCAACTTAAAGTTTGTATACCTTATAGATATTCTCTGGAGAAGCTAATTTGAGACCATTGATTTCTATAAAACAATAAGGCCTCAGAGCTCCAGAATCAAATTCAGCTCGCAACCTCCTCATGACTGCAAGTACACTCATAGTCTGCCAGTCAACAAAGCAGGTGCAGTAAATGCAGTTTAGCATTCAGCCGCAGCAGAATAAACCAAACCATCACCACGGACATGAAATTAGGGTTGGTTACCTTGCCAGTACCAGGCACACCATGAATATAAAGGCAGCGTCCTAGACATTGGTCATTGCAGATTGCATCCTTCACAAATGTAGATATCTCCTGCATTTCTCTGGCACAAGACTTTGACTCAGTAACAGTTTGTAAGAAGCTGATGAAACATGCAACAAACATGAAAAACCATACTTATCCCTGCAAGGCAATGACTTGGGAAGAGTAGCCAATAACAGCGTAGCTTTCGCCTTCTCCAGAGCAGTCTTTTGATGACACCGAACATGCTCAGGTATTTTTCGGATCCCAATCTTTTGCAGGCCATATATCCTCCCTTTCCGTGAATTCTACGAACAAACATGCATTTCAGTAAAGTAATGCCTAACTAATCAGGGAGAGGTATTTCAGCTGAAAATGGAAGGAGAGGGAGGAAGAGTTAGTACAGCAGCCAATGCATGGGATTGGTTCTTTTTGCTTGAGCAACGTGTAGCTGGTTCATCCTCCTCATCGTATTCTGAATCTTCATCAGTATCACTGACATAATCATTATCAGCGTTGTAAGGCTTGTCACTGAGATCTTCTGTCTACATAAAGCACAAGGACAAGATCACATGCAATTCACTATACCACAATGATGATCCAGATCTCTGTGAACAGAATTTCACAGCTTTGAAGTTTCAAAAGATTTACCTCAGGTTCATCATCAATATCTGTCAGACGCTTAAAATTATGCCAATGAACATCATACTCATATTCACAATAAAATACATCATCTCCTTCATCAGTGGCATCCCTAAACTCTTTGGGGCTCATGACAGAACAATGTCTAAGGATAGTTTCCATCTGTAAGAGCCACAAGAACAATCAATAACATGGAAAACCAAAGGAACCAACCATAGACAGAAAATACTCTAATCACCTCAATGTCTCCAAGATCATTGGTACGATAGAGCTCTCTGCGCAAATTGTGTGGCTGCCTTCCTGCTGCAGTCTCTTCAGGGATAATGTACCACCTCACCTTTGCCCAGAATGCTCCATCTGGCTCCCTCCGTAAACTGTTGCACGTTATTTCTATTTGGTAAGTAAAGTTGTGAATTGTCGAATGGTAGTTAATACTAGTAACTAGAATTATTATCATCATAACAACAAGCGTGTCTAAATGCAGGTTCATGCATTCTTCTACCATACTGAAACATCGCTGTTGCTTGAAACCTTCTTTTGTTAATTCTCACATGCCTAGAAAAAACAATTCACAAAAACATTTCGCCACAAGAGTTACTCTAAAATTCGAGTGCCACTGACCTCTCAATACGTGCAGCCCACAAATCGCTGGAGAGAAGCTTCTCTTTGGCTGTCCTCTTGATCATCTTCCCAGCGGGTGGCTTGGGTCTGTCAATCGTCCTCCCCGCACGCTCGGCCTCGCAGTATGTGCACGCCCAATCCCCCTCCGGCACACGCCGCAGCGGCGGGTGCAAGCACCGCAGGTGGAACCCGCCCAGGCAGGCGTCGCACTCCACCATCACCCCGCCGCTGGTGCGGAAGCACACGCGGCACACCTCCTGCTCCGGGTCCTCCGCGTCCGACTCCGCCCCCTCCTGGCGCTTCACGTACACGTCGTCTCCAGCGGCGAACTCCCCACCGTCGTACACCACCTTCCGGTAGTGAGCCGTCTTCTTCGGCAGCCGCCTCTGTCGCTTGGGCTCGGCCTGGGACGGTGTTTTGGGCGACGGCGCAGCCCGCTTCCGCTTGAGGGTGGGCGTGGGCTTGGGCTTCACCGGGCTCTCCGAGAGGTCCTTGGTGGGGGTCTCCAGGAGGCGGCGGGATCTGCGGACGGTGGAGGGGGTCGCCGGAGACATCGGCGGCGGCGAGACCATGGATTTGGACCTCCGTCTGGGCGTAGGCTTGGACGGGGTGGAGAAGTCCATCCGGGCGGCGGCGATGGCCTTCGCCGGAGAGGATTTAGGCTTGAATTTGGATCTAGTCGGGGTGGTCACTCGCCGGAGGCCAGGAGGGAGGCGGGGCAACGGTAATTTGAAACGGAGGGAACCGAGACGATATTAGGGTTTGGCAGTTTTTTTTTGTTGGGGGGAGCCCAGATGCAGCCAAATACTCCCTCCGTTCCCCAAATAGGTACTTAGATGACGTTTGGACAAAAGTGAATATATACTCCCTCTGTTCATAAATACATGACGTTTTAGACATTGCACATGATGTCTAGATGCATACATGAATGAGTGTACATGCACACTAAAATATGTCTAGATATATGTAGATACATGTGAATCTAGTCAAAAGCTAAAACATCTTATATTAAAAAACGGAGGGAGTATATATTAGATATGATATGAGTTTAGATACATCTAATTGATGTTAAAAAAAAGTTCTCAGCCCAAATAAGGCCACGTAAGGCCCAGCTCGGTAGGGACAAGAAAATAGGGAGCAAACACGGACAAGCGTTTTGGTTGCCTGGACTCATTTTGGAGCTTACTGTCGCAGTGTGCAAGCGTATTTGCGCGTTTAGAACGAGCGCAGAGTCAGAAATGGCCTGTTGTATGGTAACTCGTCGTGCATGGTTTGGGCAAAAAGACCCTTCTGTTTGTTTGCCTGCAGCAAGCCAAATGCGCGATGGAGATGAGCACCTGTTTGGTACCCTCCAGGCCCGCGTAAAGGTCACATCTTCTCTACATTGGTTACCTTACCATACTATCACCCCCTTAGACACAAATAGCAAAAAAAATTAGATGGTAGTTGCAAAGGGAATTAGATATAGCAGTTCATGAATTTTTCCCTAACCATTACGAATGGTCATAGTTGCACACTTACGAAGCCCTAACTACTAAGAATGGTAGTTTGACGGAAGGTGGTTTATAAGGGCGACAGGGGGTGTTACTCTTCTTCTTCATCATCTTCTTCACTTCACTTCAGTTCACTTCACTTCACTCCTTCTCAAATGGTGGTGTCGCCTCAGCCCACATAGCGTTTGCCCACTCTTGCCTCTTCTCCTTCCAGTCTTCACTGTCGCCTGCCTCCACGCCATGGCCGGTCTCAACTTCATCAGGGTGCACAACAAGATTTTTGAAGTAGTCATCCTCGCCCCAACCTAAGATCCAGTTGTGAATGATGCAGCAAGCAAGAACCAACTTCATGTGAGTCTCGAAAGTGTGGAAAGGTTTCTGGTCAAGGATCTTAAACCTATTCTTCAGTGCAGCAAACGCCCTCTCAATGGTCACTCTAAGGCTTGAGTGACTTAGATTAAACAACTCTCTACAATTCTGAGGTCGGTTCCTCTGACTAAACTCATTGAGGTGGTACCTTGTTTTCCTGAAGGGAGGTAGAATTTCAGGTCAGCATGCATATCCAGCATCTCCTAGTTAGAACTTGCCTTCATGAATTTGCAAGCCATCCGGACTTGACAAGCTGACGAGGTGTGTCCTCATCAATACCCATAGTCGATAGCCTAGGGTTAGAGTTATGAGGTAGAGAACGCGTAGTGCTGGTAGACTCGACGGCTGACAAGCGGGATTTACCCAGGTTCAGGGCCCTCGACTGAGGTAACACCCCTACTTCCTGCTTGTCTGTTATTGCTCTGTGGATATGTGGTGGTTACAAGGGTCCAGCGAGAGTTCGTCTCGCTAGGGTTTGGAGGTTCTGATTTGGCCTGCCCCTGATCGGTAGCCCTCCCAGCCCTTATATGGGGGGCTAGGTCTCGGGTACGTAACCGACTAGGATTACAAGTATGGAAACTACAACCGACTATGGATAACTAGGAAAGCAATCTTCGTCTTGGGCCTTCCTTGATGGGCTTCGTCAGTCTATTGACAATTGGGCTGTAATCATCACGTGCACCAGGTACCCACACGACAGGGTACCCGTTCGGTATATCCTCGTCATTAGCCCCCGAGTGCTTGGCTGATTCGAAGAATTAGGCATGGACTCACTCGATAGTGCACGTCACATGTTTGTGTTTGGTACGTTTCATATTGTCTTTCGACTATGACTTTATGCTTTTGACAAAGGATTAGTGACTTAGTAGGCCTGGATTTACTCGATAAGTCGAGACCAGTTAACTGCACATTTGGGCAAAACCTTACTAGCCTTCAATCAAGTTCGAGTCCTCGGGCTCGAACCTGGAACATACTGGACAGATTCGACTCAGGCCGTTGAGGTCTTACTGGCACGTTCTGCAGTCTTAAATTTGCTACCCAGCGCGTCCGCCAGGATTTTCATCGCATCTGCTGACGCGGAAAAAATTAAGGACTTAACACTGCCGGAGTGGTCCTCAGCCCAGCTCGACTGATCGACGGGTCTTACCTTTGCATTTTATGCATGCAGCATCCGAAGCGTCATCGACTGACGTAACTCGGGAATTTCTTTGAGTTTATGCCTTTTTGCTTTTGACTAAGGCGAGTCTCTTTAATCAACTGCCTTTTTTGCTTTTTGAATCTATCGGGTGCGCGGCAGCGCTCCCGATGGGAGTAGCCCCGAGATTGTGCTTTATTACTCGTAATGAAGGATAATCTCAAATTAATGAATCGTTAAAAGGGAATGTCAGGCGAAGACATTTTCACCCACTACCCTTGGGAGTGTGCTTGACAATATTCGAAATGCTTGCTTTTACCTTAGTCGAGAGACCTTTTGAAGAGCTGCGCGACTTTGATGTACATTAGTCGAAGAAATTTTTACCCGCTCCCGATGGGAGTATGCTCGACTGTCCGTGCTGCGTTTGCTGTATGAGTAGTCGAGAGACTTTGGCAGGATTGCACGTCATTGGTCCAGTCGATTAGCTGCTCGGCTATCACTTTTGTATTTGACAACTTTGCCAACTGGGTGACGTCATGCATGACCACCGTGGCGTGCGCGCAGACCTTTGACAGGACGTGTCATTGTGGGTCCGCTTGTTTGACTGTGGTGTACGCCGGTTCAGTTATGATTTGACCGGACGTGGCGAGATTTCCGCGAGCGTGCTCATGATTTCCTCGTTTTTCGTGCGTAGTGGGCGTCGTGGCCTGCGACGGTTACTCTCCGATAGCGCCACGTGGCTTGGCGATTATGCACGGACGGCCGAGATCATTTCTTCCGTCGTGGTAGATATAGATCTTACCGCCGTAGGCTATCTTACCCTGCCATTTGCCTCCTCTGCCTCCTGTTCCTCTTCTTCCTCGAGCGCGCGCTTCCTTCGCTTTTGCCCTTGCTCCCCCTGTTCACCATGGCCCCGAAGAAGAACACGAGCGCTACCGTCCCTTCTTCCTCCGCCAATGTCAGCAAGAAGAGGAAAGGTGCCGCGGCCGCCGCGGCCTCCACGGGAAATCCCGCCGCCGCTTTGAAGAAGGTCTCCGGTGACTGGGTAAAATCCGCAGTCACCGAGAAGAAGCTGGCGGCGTTCCGCCACACGGGCCTGCTCCCGCCGTCTGACAAGCTCGCCGCCCGCGCGCCCTCCAACAAGGAGGTACTTCCTGAGCCCCGCGCCGGCGAGCGTGTTTGCTTTGCCAAATTTCTGCCTCGTGGCTTTGCCCTCCCGCTGCACGATTTTGTGCGCGGGCTTCTGTACGCATATGGGGTGCAGATCCACGATCTCACCCCCAATACCATTTTGCACATTGCCTGCTTCATGGTTTTGTGCGAGTGTTTCTTGGGGGTATCCCCTAGCTGGGCACTCTGGAAGTCCATCTTCCGAGTGCGCCATATGGTCCGCGACGGGCGTGTGTGCCCACTTGGCGGGGTTGGCATCCAGGTCCGCAGCGACTGCCACTACTTCAACCTCAAAGCAGTCGACTCTGCCCAAGGATGGAGGAACAAGTGGTTCTACGTCCCCATCGACCAGGACGTGCGCCCGGCCTTCTCGATTGGGAGGACTCCGCTGAAGACGAAAGCGTGGGAGCATCCTCTCTCGACTGAAGAGATGGAAGAGGCTGCTCCTCTTATGGACAAGATCAGCAAGCTGCTGAGCACCGTTACCGGTGTTCAGTTGATGAGCACCTTCATCAAGCGTCGGGTGTGGCCTCTGCAGCAGCGCTCCCACCCGATGTGGCGATATGAAGGCCCACTCGACGCCACCAGGATGAGCGATGCGGAGCTGTCGCCCAATGAACTGGACGCTCATGTGAAGTACATCACCAGCATCAAGACTGACGAAGCTATCGACTTCAACTTCTCAGTCGCTCCTTTTGGTCTGGAGAACGCCCTTCCTGAGGTAAATATTCTGGACTTTGTTGCTTTTGCCGTCCTTTGTCTCCGGTGTAAATACCTTTTGAGTGTAATTTTTTGTTAGCGATCAGGGCCATTCGACTGCCGCATCTCTTCCTCCCCTCCCCGAGTCTGGTCCTGCCGAGGAGGCAGCTCTGCTAGATGAGGGGAAGAAAACCGTCACCACCCCGCCTTCGGCTAACAGCTCCGCCACAGAGGAAACAGAAACCGAGGAGGTGAACCAAGTCCGTAAGGGTGGCAACCCTGCGACTGAGCCCGCCGTCAAGCGCCGTCGTGTGCCTCGGCAAGAGGCCTCGAGTTCCCACTCGGGGAGTGCAGAGCGAAGGGACCTGGAGGACTCCGGCAACTCCTCGCCTGCGAAGGGTGTCTCCCCTCTGGCTCGGCGCTCACCGCCGCACTCGTCCGGGCGTATGAGTTTCGGAGGCCCATGCCTTGACGCTGAGCCGGATTCAGATGAGGGCGAACACAGGTACGTAGCTATGAGGCATTTTCGCCGTGTTTGCTTTTTGCTTGCTTTGTTACTTTACCTTAAGCCTGTTGATACTGTCGCAGCAGCGCTAGTGACGATCGGGTGCAGTCTCCTCCCATTGTGGAAGAGTCTGAAAGGGCATGTGCCCTCTTATATGGTTTTGGTAATTGATGACAATCCATATGGACTAATGTTTGTGTTGAGCATATTGCAAGTATGTCTTGAAGATGTCAAGACATCACCTATATGAAGATAGATGGGAGCATATTGCAAGTATGTCTTGAAAATGTCAAGACATCACCTATATGAAGATAGATGGGATGATACGAGTTTGATCAAGATGTTGATCAGCACACGAAGCTACAAGATGTACCAAGTGGATCATGTATCTCTTGGATGGTAAGCCATTGTCCATATAGCTTAGTGAACAAACCCAAGTGTGTGTGGGTTCTATATGTGGAGTTAGGTATCTTCCCATGGGCTTGCAACAAGAAGAACATCTCATAGAGCTCATGGAGAATGATGTCATGCGGTATTCGTCATCAAGGTTAAGAAGTGCAAGACCAAGAGAAGCATTTCGGAGATTTCTTATGCTTGTAGCTTGGAGGTCGAAATGAAGACATGAAGACAAAGCTAATGGAGCTTGGAGATTGAGATGAAGATGAAGCTAAGCGAGGCTCTCCCATAATGGCGTATGGGGGAGTATTTGGAGAAGTCTTCACCAAGCTTGTGCTAGCAAGCGCAATCAAGAAAGGTGGTCCACTTGGAGAGATCAAGACCGTCTTCGTCTAGCTCAAGTGGAATGCTCAAGGCTCAAGTGGATTGCTCAAGGCAAAGGTTTGTTCTTGATAGGGCTATAGGATAGACATGCGTACTATCAAGAGGGGCTCTCGAGAGAGTAACTTGATCGCATTTTCGTGGAGAGCTCAAATCTTTGCATGCTTGGCATATCATCTTTCTTGGTTCTTATTTGGCTTTTTACCTTGTTGGGTTTTGGTGCTTGTCGTGATCTTCATGACAAGACCAAGTTCTTCGAAAACGGTTTTAGTATGGAAAACTTGTTGCGTTTTCGGTGTGGAAATATTGCCGGTTCGACTTTGAGGAAAGCCCCAAACCTTCACATGTATGGTGACTTTTTGTAGCCCTGTGCTTGTCGCTACCTTTCTAACGGAGTTGGTCTCACCTCATTCGGAGTTCATTTGCAAAAGTTATTTCAGTTCTGGTGTTTCTGCAGTTTTCGGAGGTCCGGAAATTTCCGGACCCCAGTCCGGAGATTTCCGACCTGGAGAATTTTTCGCCAAGTCTTAAAGATTTTCTGCACTGCACTCAACTGGCTCTCAGTCGGATTTCCTACCGGAAATTTCCGGGGTCCGGAAATTTCCGGTCCCGGTTCGGAAATTTCCGAACGACCAAGTTAAAGTTTTTTCGCCAAGTCTTATTTGATATCAGCACTGGTCGCTTTCAGCTCTCAGTCGGATTTCCTACCGGAGATTTCCGGGGTTCGGAAATTTCCGGACTTAGGTCCGGAAATTTCCGGCCGTCAGCTCGGAAATTTCCGAACCAAGTTCGGAAATTTCCGAGCTGACGATTCCCAACGGCTAGAAAACTGGGAGGGCTATAATTACCCCTCCCCTTCTTCTTCCTGGTGTAGCTGGTTTTTCCCTTCTCTCTCCTGCCATTGTTGACCTTGGAAAAGCTTGTCCCCTCTCAATTCCTCCCATGATTCATGCTTATCTTTGAGGGAAAAGTGAGAGGAGATCTAGATCTACGTTTCTACCAATCCATCTCTCCTCTAAGTGAGGGGAACCTAGTGGATCTAGATCTAGGAGCTCCTTTGTGGTTCTCCTTCTTTGTTCTTCCTCTCTTCTCCCCCCACAAGCATTAGTTGCTTTTGGTGGGATTAGGGAGTGAGGGATTTGACTCCTTTGTGGTTTCTTTGTTCTTCCTCTCTCCTCCCCCCATAAGCATTAGTTGCTTTTGGTGGGATTTGGGAGTGAAGAACTTGTGTTCTTGCCATTGCATCGGTTGCATCGGTTTGAGCCCTCCACGTGATTCGTGGTGGTGAAATTCGTGAGCTTGTTACTCTTGGGTCCTTGGACCCTAGACGCCTTAGTGGCCGGCCTTTGTGGCAGAGACCTTTTGTGGTCGGTTAGGACCTTTTGTGGTCAAGGCCTTTGTGGCTAGTTGGGACCTTTGTGGTCAAGTTGGACCTGTTGTGGTCAAGACCTTGTGTGGTCTTTTGGGAGCCCCCAATTCGGTTGTGGGTGTGTGCCCCAAGGTTGTTGTACGGGACTGTTCTCCGCCCCAAAGGAGTTCATAGTGGAAGGTGAACCCGGACCTTTGTGGTCGAGTTCATCGGAGAATAAGGTGAGGCCTTTGTGGCATTGAGTCGGACCTGTGGTGGTCACTCACACCTCTCCAACGAGACGTACTCCCCTAAGAAGGAGGAACTCGGGAATACATCCTCGTCTCCGCGTGCCTCGGTTATCTCTATACCCGAGCTCTTTACTTATGCACTTTACATTGTGATAGCCTTCGTGCTTGGAGTCATTTACATTGTGATAGCCTTCGTGCTTGAAGTCATTTACCTTGTTATCACTTTGTTGCTTGTCTTGCTTAGCATAAGTTGTTGGTGCACATAGGTTCACCTAGTATATTTAGGTTGTGTTCTTGATAAGTTAAACACTAAGTTTTATTCCGCATTTATCAACCCTAAATTGTAAAAAGTGTACCTCGCCTATTCACCCCCCCCCCCCCCCCCCCTCTAGGCGACGTCTTTCCTTTCAATTGGTATCAGAGCCAGGTTATCTCATTATTAGGCTTTACCGCCTAGAGATTAAAGATGTCGTTTAGAGAATTAGTGCACAATCCCACTTATATTTTTGATGGCACAAATTATGATCTTTGGAAAATTCGCATGCTTAATCTTCTTAGGGACATGGATCCAAATTTAGAGAGAATTGTAGATATGGGTTTTTCTCCTCCAAAGGATTCCCAAGAATTATCTTTAGAGGATGAGAAAAACTCTTATCTCGATACTCTAGCATCTAATGGTCTCATCTATGTTTTGAGTGATGTAGTTCTTGCGTCAATCATGCCTTGTCGGAACGCTCATGAATTATGGACAAAGCTTGAAGATATATATGATGTGTCCAACATTAGCAAGGATGATTGTCCTCCTTCCACCTCCGGCCGTGATGAGCTCACGTCTTCTTCCACTTCACCAACATGTGATTTGTCACAAGGTAATGACATGGTGAGTGGTGATAGGAATTGCATTATTGATGATGACTCCACTATTGACCATACTTCATCTCCATCATATTGCAATGCTCTATCTTTGGATTTAAACTTCTCTAGCACTACAAATGCCATGCATGCTAGTGTTTATAGTCCTTGCATATCATGTAGTAGTTGTTTAACTAAATCTCATGATGATATGCTTCTCTTGTCTTGTTGCCATAATAAAAATGCTTCTATTACCTCTAGTACTTGTTTGGCTAACAATGTAGAGGATTCCCAACAATTGTTGGAACAAGACATGGAACTCAATAGCTCTTCAAATAACTCTTCATCATCTTCGTCCATTACTCACTTTTGCCTTATGGCTAAGGAGTCTAAGGTATCTCCTACCTTGAACTCCAATATATCTCATGATGATGATGATGATATTGATGATGAATATGATAATGATGCCTCCATTGATAAGAACTTTGATATTGTCTCTCATGCTCTTTTAAATAACAAACATGCCCATGATAGCTTCTTAGAAATCATGACTATCCCAGGTGAGAAGGGCCTCGTCGAGAAGCGAGCGACTGAGCTGGAGCAGCGACTGAAGGATCTGGAAAGACAATTCGTCGACCAGCAGTCGCGCGCGAAGAAGGATCTGGACGATGCTCTGAGCTCGGCTGCCTCTCGCGAGCGGGAGTACGCGACCCAAGTGTCAGATTTTGCGCGTGTGATAGGAGGTTAGTATGCTTTCTTTATGCTTTGCGCCTTTCTTTTGCTGGTCCTTGTACTGACTTTTCAGTCGTTCTTCTTTTTTGAAATTGTGAAGGATCTGCTGCCGCATCTACCTCCGAGGGTATGTCCAGTGATGACCTGTCACTTGACCGCGCCATGGAGATGCTGAGCGCCGCCATCCAACACGCCAAGAGTTCCCTGGATACGTCCACTCGAACCCTTAGCGCTGTTTTCAAGGAAGTGCTTCCGTCGAGTGAAGTTCCTGCCACCATGCGAGGTTTCGCAGACGTGCTGGGTCCCGGTTCCTCGACTTTGGCGGAGTTCGCCCGCGACTTGACGGTACGCGGCTCGGAGTCTACCCTCAAGCTCCTCCTTGGTAGCGGCGTTATTGCCGAATATGAGGCTGTCCTGTCTGAATTCCCGAAAAGGTCAGATGGGCAGCCTTTGTCTTTGAAGGGTGTAACCGAAGCCGCCACGCGACTATCGCGTATCTGTATCGACACCATGGAGCGCAGATCTGCTGCTGTTGCTGCTATGTCCAAGTCGCGTAGGGCTAGGTCCGAGTCGGTGTCCCGTGTTTAGACTTTTGACTTTGAGTTTATGTAATGAAGATTCGATACCCAACATGGGCGCTTTTGCTACTTACTTTGTTTATGATATGAACCCCATGATGCACCTTTCTTTACGTATTTGTCTTGCCTTGATTTGTGCCTGCATCTGAAATATATGATTATGCGCTTGTCAGCCAGACGATACCGATCCAACTGAGGCTTCTCGGCCGTGTGCGGGTACTCGAGCAACTGCCGAAGCAAAGAATAATGCCAAGGTTTTGGCTTATGCGAAGAAGCGAGTGGTCACTTTAGAGCAGGAGCTACAGGCCACTCAAACGGAGTTGAAAATCCTTAAGGCGAGACCAGCTCTTGCCACCCAGCGTGAAGAATATGTGCTTGGTGAAGTCGAGCACTCGAACAGGCAACTCGAAGGTATGTATCAGGCGATTGCCTTTGTGATCTTCTTATGTCTTCTCTATCTTCTGTTGATAATTGCTCGTCTGCAGTTTTCGTCCAAAACTTCAAGGAAGAGGAGGAACGGGTCAACGAGCGCTTGGACAACGCGACTGATAACCCCGTCTCCGGCCCTCAGCATTTCTGGGCAGACAGGTATCGCGCCCGCGAACTCGCTACCCTGAAGGATCGAGTGTTCCGTGGCGCTATCCTACTCGAGCGTTGCCGGGCGGCGTTTATGCGTGTCAACCACTTCTTATTTTCGGAGGGGCCGCAGCCGCAAGGAATTCATGCGTTGGTTGATCTGTTCCAATCTGCAACTTCCATCCGAGAGGCCTTGACTCGAAGAGTTGTTCTTGGAGCCAATGCCGTCATGGGATATATTCGCAGCCAACATCCTACTTTTCGCATTTCTTCACCTGCAGCTGGCTCGCGTCTGGAGCGGAAGTTTTTGGACGGGACTGCGGCTTCAGCGGAAGCGTTTATGGATTGTTTGCACAACCAGCTTATCGACTCCGGCTTGCCTGTAAAGGATGAACCTATGTAACTTGTGTAATTATCCAGCCCCCGAGTCCCTCGAGTGGGGGTGTAAATAGTGAGATGTAAGTATGTATATATCCAGCCCCTGAGCCTTCAGGTGCCGCTGTGTGTTCGTGACAAGTACTCAGCCCCCGAGTCTTCGAGTGTGGCTGAGTTTTGCTGCTGATGACAAGGACCCAGCCCCCGAGTCTTCGAGTGTTTCGGGTTGGGAGTGATTTGACTTATGATAGTAAATTATGCGAAGAAGAACATCTTTCTTTATTCCCGATTTTGGCCAGCAAGCCGCCTCATTAAAAACCTTCCAGTCCACTTAGGTACCCTGGTAAGGAAAAGAGCGCGTCTGAAACCTGCTGGCCTTTTCGACATTTATGCTCTGTTACATTGATTGACTATGACATCTAGGCATAGAAGCGGCGCAGGTGCGCCACGTTCCATGGGTTATTTGACAATTCTCCCGTCTGGGCGTGCTTAAGTCGATAGGCACCACCGTCGATGACCTCCGTGATAACGAAAGGCCCTTCCCATGGTGATGCGAGCTTGTGCACCTTCTTCTGCTTCATCCGGAGTACCAAGTCGCCTACCATGAATGTTCTGGGTCGGAGTCGTCGACTGTGGTAGTTACGGAGATCCTGCTGATAAACGGCTGTGCGAGCAAGGGCCGTATTGCGCGATTCTTCGAGTAGATCCACCGAGTCTTCGAGTGACTCGTTCGCGTTGTCTTCGTCGTACACCTCGACTCTTGGTGCGCTGAATTTCACCTCTGGTGGCAGTACTGCCTCTGCGCCGTAGACCATGAAAAACGGAGTAAACTGGGTCGAGGCGTTTGGGGTTGTGCGCAGACTCCATAGTACTGCCGGGAGCTCGTCGACCCAAGCACCCGCGGCCCTTTTGAGTGGTACCAGTAGTCTTTTCTTAATGCCCGTGCAGACGAGACCATTAGCTTTTTCTACCTGTCCGTTGGACTGCGGGTGCGCCACCGATGCGTAATTGAGCGCAATGTTCCACTCTTTGCAGAAGGAACGAAACTCCTCGGCTGTGAAGTTTGTGCCGTTGTCCGTGATGATGCTGTTTGGGACACCAAAGCGATGGACGATAGATTTTATGAAATTGACTGCTGTAGCGGCAGTCGAGCTTGTTATTGGGACTGCTTCTATCCACTTCGTGAATTTGTCCACTGCCACCAGCAGGTGAGTATGTCCTCCAGGCGATGACTTTTTGAGTGGTCCGACCATGTCAAGCCCCCATTGGGCGAAGGGCCAAGCCAATGGTATGGTTTTGAGTGCTGATGCGGGTGCGTGAGGCTTGGTGGCGAATTTCTGGCACCCGATGCACCTTTTGACAATGTCTTCTGCGTCCTTAAGTGCTGTAGGCCAGTAAAACCCTGCTCGGAAGGCTTTGGCTACGAGTGATCGACTGCCGGCATGATGCCCACAGGTTCCTGCATGAATATCGCGAAGTATGGTTTTGCCATCCTCAAATTCCACACACCTTTGGAACATACCTGAGATGCTTCGTTTGTAGAGTTCCCCGTTGATGATGGTGTATGCTTTGGAGCGTCGAGTGACTCGTCGAGCCTCTGCCGCATCGTCTGGTAGTTCGTCGCGGAGCATGTATGCTAGGAAAGGTTGAGTCCATGCTGGTATTACCTGATCGCCCTGGCATAGTAGCACTTCGACTGCCGGATCCTCTGAGCTGGGCGCTTTGTCTCTGGATGTGGCAGTCGAGGTCGATGGGGGCCGCTGCTTTTTAATGGACCTGTGCTGGATTCGCTCCAGGAAGACGCCTGGTGGGACTTGTGCTTTAGTCGAGCCAATGTTGGCTAGTATGTCCGCTTCCTCATTGCTTTCTCGCCCCACATGTCGTAGCTCGCATCCATCGAAGTCACCTTCTAATGTGTTGTAGAGGTCGCGATATGCGATCATATTGTCGGCTATGGCATCGCAAGCTTTCATTGTCTGCTGCACGACTAGGTTTGAGTCACCGTATATCATAAGTCGGGTGCACCCCAGTGCCTTAGCCATTCGCATGCCGTGGATCAGGCCTTCATATTCTGCCTCATTGTTGGATGGTCGCTCGAAGTCCATCTGCAACACGTACTTGAGCTTGTCGCCTTTAGGTGATATGAGTACGACGCCTGCACCCGCGCCTTCGTTCTTCTTAGACCCATCGAAGTACATTGTCCATGAGTTGGACACATCAGGGATTCCTGGCAGCTGAGATTCTATCCACTCCGTTGTGAAGTCGGGTAGGACTTGTGCTTTGATGGCCTTCGGGTGGTCATATGTGATCCCGAGTGGCCCGAGCTCGATGAGCCATTTTGCTACTCGCCCTGTTGCGTCGGGATTGGTGAGTATATCCCCGATTGCTGATTTACTGACTACCGTTATCGGGTGCTCCGTGAAGTAGTGGCGTAGCTTCCTGGATGTTATGAAGACAGCGTACGCTAGCTTTTGAAAGTGCGGGTATCTTTGCTTTGACAGGGACAGGACTTCGCTGACGTAGTAGACTGGCCTCTGGATGCTCTGAGTTTTTCCTTCCTCCATGCGTTCGACTACCAAGGCCGTACTTACTACTCTATTTGTGGCTGCAACGTACAGGTACAATGGTTCCCTCTCCTTGGGTGCCGCCAGGATGGGAGGATTTGTGAGTATTCGTTTGAGATCTATGAAGGCTGCTTCAGCTTCAGCTGTCCACTCGAACTTGTCTGCCTTCTTCATTAGTCGATAAAGTGGTAACGCCTTTTCACCCAATTTACTGATGAAGCGACTAAGCGCTGCTATTCGACCTGTCAACTGCTGCACCTCGTAGAGCTTTTTAGGTCTTTGCATGGTTAATATGGCCTGTATCTTTTCTGGGTTCGCTTCTATTCCTCGGGCAGACACCAAGTATCCCAAGAGCTCTCCGGCTGGAACACCAAAAGTACACTTGTCTGGGTTGAGTTTGATGTTGTACCTGTTGAGATTGTCGAATGTTTCTCGCAAGTCTGCGAGTAGTGTGCTTTCTTCTTTCGACTTGATGACGATGTCATCTACGTAAACCTCGACGTTGTGTCCAATTTGCGTCTTCAAACAATTCTGCATCATACGCTGGTAGGTGGCACCTGCGTTCTTGAGCCCGAAGGGCATTGTGGTGTAGCAATATACTCCGAGTGGAGTTGTGAAGGCTGTCTTCTCCTCGTCTTCGACTTTCATCCGTATCTGGTGATACCCCGAGTATGCATCTAGGAAGGATAACCGTTCGCATCCCGCAGTGGAGTCGACGATTTGGTCGATACGTGGCAGTGGAAAATGATCTTTCGGGCAACACTTGTTGAGCCCGGTGAAGTCGACACACATCCTGGTTGCTCCTGTCTTCTTCTTCTCGACTAGCACAGGGTTGGCTACCCACTCTGATTTTTTGATTTCTCGAATGAAGTTTGCTTTGAGTAACTTTTCTACATGCTTCTCTATAGCCTCTCTTTTGGGACCGGAGACACGACGTATTGCTTGCTTGACTGGCCTAGTTCCTGGATTAAGTTGGAGGGAGTGCTCGGCAAATTCCCTGGGAATACCTGGCATGTCGGCTGCACACCATGCAAATATATCCCAGTTCTCACGGAGGAATTCGACGAGCGCGCTTTCCTATGCAAGAGACAGGCTTGTGGACACCCTGACTGTCTTGGCTGGATCAGTCGGGTGAACCTGATGCTTCTTTATGCCATCTGCGGCGCTGAATGCCTTGTCGACTGCCTGTTTCTTTTGCTCGGGCATGTATGTTGGGTCGTTGGTGAGTGAGAGCTCTTCGAGGGTTTGCTCCATACCGAACGTCTCGGAGATTTTGCTGAAGTCGCGGTCGCAAGCGTCTGACCTTTGAAAGTTTCCGTTGACTGTGATTATACCTGGCCATGGGCCGGGCCGGGCCGGGCTTCGGGCCCGGCCCGAAAAAGCACGATGTCATAATGCCAGGCCCGGGCCCGGCCCGGCCCGACTGTCGGGCTGCATAAATGAGGCCCGGGCCCGGCCCGAGCCCGACAAAGCCCGAAAAAGCCCGACCGGCCCGGCCCGACCCTTCCTGTTTTGCTGTTTTCGCAAGGCCCGAGCCCGGCCCGGCCCGACCGTCGGGCCCGAAAATCAGGCCCGAGCCCGGCCCGGTGGTCAGTCCCGTCGAGCCCAAGCCCGGTATTTTCGGGCCGGGCCGGGCCGGGCCGGTCGGGCCGGGCTGCCCATGCCCAGGACTAACTGTGATGACTCCTTTCGGGCCTGGCATCTTCAACTTGAGGTATGCGTAGTGTGGCACCGCCATGAATCGAGCAAATGCGGGGCGCCCTACTATGGCATGGTATTGTGACTTCCAGTCGACGACTTCGAATTCAATCGACTCGGTTCTGAAGTGGTGTGCATCACCGAAGGTGACGTCGAGTTGTACCGTGCCTTCTGGGAGAACAGGTTTACCTGGGACAATACCATGAAAAGTGTTTGTGGACTGGGGTAAATTTTCGACTGACCTATTCATCCGGCGAAGTGTATCGGCGAAGATGATGTTGATGCCGCTGCCTCCATCCATGAAGACCTTAGTCATGGCGTATCCACCAATCTGAGCGTCGAGTACCAGGGCAGCGTGGCCTGGTCGGTAGACAGATGGTGGGTGATCTTCTCGATTGAAGGTTATTGCGGTTTCAGATCCCCGCAAGAAGTCTGGTATGGCTGGAGGCGCCATAACCGCCATGTTAACGTGTCGAGTGTGGATCTTTTGCTGCCTGTTGGAGGGACGCCCTTTTTGAATCATGAACATCTGTCCCTGGGGCTTTGGGTATTGCTCCTCCGTTGCTTGAGGTATGTGATGTATGGCTCCCGCGACTTGGCTTCCTGGGTTGTATGGTGGTGGGGGTGGTAATGCCGCGACTGGCTGTGTTGGTGGTGGCGCGATGTAGGCTGGTGGTGCAGTCGAGGGTGTGACCCTTCTGATTCTCGTCATGTAATCCGCCGCTATTTGTTCGAATTCTCGGCAGTTCCCCATGGTGTGGTTGGAGATTAGCCTTCCGTCATCTCCCTTGAATAGGTGCAGCCTGCAGTAATCATCCATCTTTTCTTGAAATGTTTTCTCTGGTTTTGCATCTGTGCGTTTACGCCACTCTTGCCTTCGGTATCCACCGCTACGCTGATCGCGGTCTCGACTGCCTCGTCGGTCGTCCGTTCGACTGTCTCGGCGATCATCTCCTTGACTGTCGCGGCGACTATCGTTTCGGCTGTCGCGGCGATCTTCTGGTCGTCTGTCGTCTTGGACGTGATTGTCCTGTGAGAAACCCGCTGCTACGAATTTTACCTTGTCGTTGTCGCTGTAACCACTTTTGCGTCTTCGTCTTCTATCATCCCTGTCGTGGTGGTCTCGACTATTACGTCGATCCTCACGGTCATGTGGGGAAAGTGGACGCTTGGTCCTTATGGAATCTTCGCCGTCCGCCCACTCGGTCGCTATTTTCATGAGCTCTGCCATGGATTTTGGCTTTTGGCGACCGAGTGCTTCTCTGAAGTCTTCTCTGAGGACCCCCATGGTGAAGGCGTCCATGGCTCTGTCTTCGGAGATTGTGCCGACTGAATTGCGGATGACAGTCCATCGCCTGATGTATGCTCGAATTGGTTCGTCCGACCTTTGCTTGCAAGCCCGTAATTCCTCGAATGTTTTGGGCCGCTCACAAAGAGGATCGAAATATTTGATGAAGTCCTCCCGAAAGTGATCCCAGGAGTCGTATGATGCTTCGGGTAATGCTTTGAGCCAGTCGCGAGCTGTGCCTTCAAGCATCAGCTGTATGTACTGCAGTGCTGTTGTAGTTGTCCCCCTTTGGCACACGACTGCGAGCTTGTAGTCCTCGAGCCAGCCTGACGGCGCTTGTTTGCAGTTGAACTTCGGCGTTGTTGGTAACCCAAACCTTTTGGGCAATCTGGCCTCGCGGATTCGCCGTGTGAAGCATCGTGCTCCGCAAGGTCCTGTATCGCGACCGTCACTCGAATCGTTGCTGGCGGATCTCCTAGACCTGCTCCGTGAACGGCGATGACTCGAGTATTTTCGTGTGCCACTCCTGCGAGGGCTTCGACTGCGACGATCTCGTGAACGGCTTCTGTTGCGCTCTCTGTGCTTCTCCGTCTGGAGTCCTTTTGCCGCGAGTGCGAGCGCCTTTAATTGCTGAAGATGTAGTTCTTCGGCCGGATCGCCTGCTGGAGGTGCTGTCGCCTTGAGGTATGCTCCAAGTGATATCAAGGCACCTTCAGCTGTTTTGGGTACTAGTACGCCTTCGGAGTCTAGAGTCATGAACGAATGTTCTAAGTTGCGAGTGACTCCGGATCTCTCTCCTTCTGGGATGCTGGCGAATCTCGATCTATGCCTGCGCTCCGTCGCACCTGTGGAGCTAAGGGAAAGCTGCCTTCTCCGCATACTCGAGATGCTAGCCTGCTTTCTGCGCTCTTCTAGTGTTGCTCTGTATTCCTTTAATCGCATTGTTTCTTGCCAATTGAAATAATTGTATGTCATCAACTCCTCTGGGGTTGCATCTGCTGGCATCATTGTGCAGTCCTTTATGATTTTGTCAACTTTCGCTGCTATCTCTGCGGTGATAGTTAATGCTGTCACGCCATCTGGTAATGTGACTGTGCAAGGAAATTATGTAGGTCTGCGACTAGCTGCTGCCGCTGAGGTTTCGGCGCTGAACGCAACGTAGACCTGCCGAGGTATGACCGGGGGATATGTGTATGTGCTATCAATGCCGGTTATGGGCTCGGGGTCGTCGTCCAAACTCATGTCGGAGTTGTTGCTGATCTGGGCGTCGGTGTTGACGTATGCTTCGGGTATCTTTTCAGGACCGTCTTCGTTGCTGGAGAGGAACTCGTGATCCGCTTGGATCTCTGGCCCGGCGAAGTCGACGAGGTAGATGCTGTCGTCCGTGTCTTCAGTTTGCCTGTAGTCGGGTACAGTGTCGAGTGCCGTGATGTGTTCGACTGTGGTGACTTGATAGTCAGACTGTACCTCATCCTCTAGAAGCTCTTGCGCCAAGAGTTTATTGAACTCTTGGGTTGTTATGGAGTCGACTAGAGATCTTGTCGGCGAGATCGAGTTGACCTTTGACGACGTAGCTTCCATGCTTGCAGATGATGTGACCATAGTAGATGGTTTCTCGACTGCGCCTATCTGATGGGTAGATTGTGCCTTATCCTCTGGGAATTCTTGCGCCATGATCCTATTGAACTCCTCAGTCGACATGGATGAGGTTGGGGATGTCGGCGATGGGATCGAATCGATCTGTGATGAGGTATCTTCCTTGCCTGCTGGAGATGTGATCGTAGTCGATGGATCTTTGAGTGCCTCCATCGCGATCGAATCGGTCAAGTCCTGCACACCAAACTTATCGACGAAAAAATTGTGCTCTCCAACGTTTAGATCGAAACCTGAATCGAGATTAGCGAAAACTTCCTGTGCTTCCGGTGAGTACGGTTTGATTCTTTTCAGCGATGCGATTTGCGAAGTTGGCGACTGATCACCTGATGCTTCAATGCCAGTCGAGATTGTCAGCGCGTGGCTGTTTGCAGATGTAGTCGGCGAGTTACCGTTCGAAGACGAAACCAGCGAATCCGTAGATCCAACACTACCTGTTCCCACAGACGGCGCCAATTGACGAGGTGTGTCCTCATCAATACCCATAGTCGATAGCCTAGGGTTAGAGTTATGAGGTAGAGAACGCGTAGTGCTGGTAGACTCGACGGCTGACAAGCGGGATTTACCCAGGTTCAGGGCCCTCGACTGAGGTAACACCCCTACTTCCTGCTTGTCTGTTATTGCTCTGTGGATATGTGGTGGTTACAAGGGTCCAGCGAGAGTTCGTCTCGCTAGGGTTTGGAGGTTCTGATTTGGCCTGCCCCTGATCGGTAGCCCTCCCAGCCCTTATATGGGGGGCTAGGTCTCGGGTACGTAACCGACTAGGATTACAAGTATGGAAACTACAACCGACTATGGATAACTAGGAAAGCAATCTTCGTCTTGGGCCTTCCTTGATGGGCTTCGTCAGTCTATTGACAATTGGGCTGTAATCATCACGTGCACCAGGTACCCACACGACAGGGTACCCGTTCGGTATATCCTCGTCACAAGCTGTCTGGGAGGATGCTTGCATCATGAGCTGAATCCTCCCAACCAGCAAGCACGTATGTGAACCTCAGATCGAAATCCACATCTGCTAGCACATTCTGGCTGGTATGTGAACCTCAGATCGAAATCCACAGCTGCTAGCACATTCTGGCTGGTGTAGTGCTTCCTCCCACGGAATGCTGGAGCCATTGTTGTTGGTACCTTTGCAGTCACATGAGTGCCATCAATAGCCCCAATGCAATCCTGTCACACAATGACTAAACAGTCATGTTTCTGGCAATACAAACTAGTCATGATAGATAGAACGAACATGATTTTGTACTCACCCTGAAATACAGGAACCACCTGTAGCTGTTCTTGATCTTGGATGGTATGTTGCTTGATGGTGGCCTGATCATTTCACCTCTTAGCTCCCCAACTTCATACAACACCTGTTGGAAGTACCGAGAGACGGTCTCTGTGGATCACCTAAAGGTGCTATGGATCACTCTGAACCTCTGGTTATGACCCACGACATGAAGAAAACATGAAGAAACATTGCGACTTGTTCTTCCACAGTGGTGTGGATGCTATCAACTAGCAGTCCTCTCTCGTTGAACGTATTCACAAGTGCAAAGAAAGGGACTCTTCTCATCCGAAGCATTTGGATTGCCTCTATGTCGCTGAAGTTGTAGATGACGTTCAGGTTGGCAATCATCTCCTGATCTCGCTGTAGCATAGGACCGTAGGTGATAGGAGGAAAAGCAAGCTTGACTGCTCTCTTATGCACGAACATGATCCAGGCTTGGATGACAACGATGAGTGCGGCGGCGTGATGCACAAGGTCAAACTGGTTCGTCTACGCAAAGAGATCTAAGCATTACGAACTGTTTTGTGTAACCAACTAGTTCTACCTACATGAATCGAACACGGAGCAGAGCAGAGTTTCTTGCCCTTACCTCGTCCATGGCAGACGACGGAGAGGTCCTGAGGTCGGAGAAACTGTTCACAGCACGGCCTGGTCGGATGCGCAAGTGCAGATCTGGTTTTGCCGCCGCCGCCGATGCTGAAATGGGGAAAGGGGGATTTGCGGGAGGGGGCTAATGGAGGGTGTAACCGAAGAGGGGGGTTACCCCTACCTTTGCCGCGCAACGCCGCCCGGATTTCGCTTCTCCCGCCATGCCGCGCTCGAGCTCCCGCGCGAACGGCGTTGTCGATTTTCCCGCGGGCCTGTCCCCGCAGAAACGGTAAAACCGGGCATTCCTCCAGGGCTCGTTCCGGAGGTGCTTTGAGACCCGCGTTGTGTAAGAAAATGGAGACGCGCGGGCATCCAAACGGCCTGTTTTTTTGCGCCCCCATACGAGCCAAGGCACCCGAGGCTACCAAACGCGCCCATACGCCTTGCTCAAACAAAAAGAAACATACACAGAGACAATAGCCACTGATTCAGTTCAGAAACATACACAGACACACTGTTTTAGTGCAGTATCGACCAAGTATTATGCTCCACATAACCAAAATAATCTCCAATAAAAGTCACTACTACAGAAGACATGTGTGCATTTCTAGCACATAATTCTCAGAACTGCTACAGCAACACCAAAATGCATCAACTAGCAGACCAAAATATCCTATCATGTGGCACCAGCCACTAAATAGAACCTCCACCAGATCTTGAACAGATATTATCATCACTTTCACTAGTACACAGCGGAAATTTTTAAATATGGCAATACTAAGGTCCCCTTTGTTTGAGCTTCGCTTCTGGATTCCTAGATTCTACACGTTACGGAAGCTGAATCTGAACCAAACAAGCAGCGGCCACGCCTAGCTTCCCTGGAATCGCTTCTCAGAAACACATACAAACCTGGGTAGAAGTCGGAAGCAGGGAAAACGATGATTCCCGAGATTCTACGCGAAGCGGTAAGTTTCTATTTCCCTCACGCCCCACGCCCCACGCCCCCGCACTGGCCCGACTCTATTTCCCTCACGCCCGATGTCTCCTGCTCCCTAGGGTTCGTCAGCGCCGCCACCGCCGGCCCTGCTTGCCGTCCGCGCCGGCCCTGCTCGCCCCTGCTCGCCGGCCCTGCTCGCCCCTGCTCGCCGCCGCTGCTCGCCGTCCGCCCCTGCTCTCCGTCCGCGCGGCCCTGCTCTCCGCCGCTGCTCGCCCCTGCTCGCCGCCGCTGCTCGCCGTCCGCCCCTGCTCTCCGTCCGCGCGGTCCTGCTCTCCGCCGCTGCTCGCCGTCCGCGCCTGCGCTGCTCTTCGTCCGTGCCGCGCGGCCGCCCCGACCCGCTGCCGGTGAGCCAAGGTAAGGCCTCAACAAGATAAGGAGTTTGATAGGTGTGACCGTGATGAGAACTATATGCCAGGGAATCTACAACCCCCACCTGCAGGCCATGTATCTAACATTGTGCATGGTGATGATGCTCTCATGAAAGAAACTCGTGAGAGAATAGCTGATGGTTTGTTTGCAGCTGCAGGTGGAGTATAGTTGTAGGTTGGTTCATTTATATTTTGGATGATGGTTGGTTAATTTGTAAGTGATTGTTGGTGCAGATTTGGTTTATTTGTATGACCATGATCTATTTTATAATATCATATATATTGGATGTCGTACTCTTCGTCTAAATCACGTGCACGTTTGTCATTACACTGAAAAACTCGGACAAAAAAACTCATGAGCCAAGGACGTAGCAGACATTTTACAACAATTACAGTTCCGAGAGCTGTCCAACAGCAGGGTAAACAAACAGACAACTTCTAATTCTCAGTTCTAACAGCAGGGTAAACAGACAACTTCTAATTATCAGGAATCCAAAATCACAACTGATTCTCAGGAATCAGGATTCCCAGCAGAATCTCATAATCCACAGCCCAAACAAAGGGGCCTTAAGACTAGTTTAGAGAAGTTCAGCGGTATCCCAAGTATCAGGGTGGTTTGGGTATTGAGATGCTGGATATTAAAATTATGTGTCTTATAAAAAAATGTTTTTTTAAAGATATTAAATGAAGATGAAAATATTGTCGCCGGGCAATGGATCTGCACAGAGGAAAAACTCTTTGCTCGTTCCGCTCCTCCCCGTGGGCGACGGGACGGGCCGTCGGACGCCTCCTCTCCTAGACCTCCTCCTCCCCACTCCTCTTCCGCCTCTGCCACCGGTTGCCTTCTGCTTCTACTCGCGCATTTGGAGGCAATCTGCGGGGATCTCCTGGCCGACAGCGGTGCGACTTGGTGGTGACTGGCTCGAGCTCATGTGGCAATAGGTCATGGTGGCGTGGTTTGGTGGATGGCGGCAAGGTAGCCTGTAGGGGAAGAGGCGGACGGCGAGGTGCTGATGGCGACCGCCGTCGCGGGCCCGATTTGGGCCTGGAGGGCAGAGGCACTCTCTTGGCTGCTACTAGTGCCTGAGCACATCCTCCTGTCCCTGCGTGGGTGGAGCGCCAATCCGGCCACGGGCATGTATCTGGTCGTGACGGTGATGCGGTTCCCCTGTACAGGTTGGGGATCGACTTGGGAGTTGGTGGGTCGTGGCGGCGACTCCTGATGGCGGTCCACGGGACATGGCGGCTGGTTCCCGACGGGGTAGGAGATGGTAGAGTGGCGCTAGATCTGTCGGTGGATTGCTACGACGACCACCATGGTGCTGCAGCGTGGCGACGGGGCTAGTCCGGCCTGATTTGGACCGTACCAAGGCGTGGTCTGGATCTGATCGGTGGAGGACGATCTCTTCCGACTGGTTGTGCTCATGGCCTGCCACCCCACGCAGGATTGGATTTTGTCGTCGCCGTACATCGTCCGAGCTGTTGGGCTTGCGGTGCGCTAGTGGTGCTCACGGGGCTCGAGCTCAGGGACGCTGGGGCGGCGGCTCTGGAAGGTGGACTGCGCAGACGTCTCTACGGCGAGCCCACCGGCATAATCAAAGTCTTTCTCTTCCTGTCCCGGGTCATAGTGAGGCGAAGGTGCGTCCATAGATGAGGAAATCGCAATGCATCTTGGCGTGTCGTGTCAAGTCAATTTCTATCAGTTCATAGCCAGGAAGATAATGGTGTGACTACCTTGGCGTCAGTTCTGGCAGGCACGAGTGGAGAACATTTTTTTTAAGTACGCCGAGGGCACCGCTTGATACCTCAAAAACTTTGAATAGGAACCGCGTGAGCAAGAGTCAATTAATGTCGCAATCAAAGAAAAGGGGAAGGGTTTTGGACCCGAGACAATATACTTGCCTAGCGGAAAAGAAACCAAACTCTTTTTCTTTGGGTGCCAAAATTTGAATAGATCATCGGAACAGGAAGGATTGAGTAGATTGACGGACTCTAGATGGGAACATCTATACCAATATAAAAAGAGCCAGAGGGGCAGATCCAAAGCAGCACAGCCGTACAGCCTTGCGATCGACGATCAATATTAGTCCCGTGTTTAGCGGTAAAACAGTGTCCGTCGCCCCTCGCACGGAATTAACTCGAGACGTCCGTGATCCCCCAAATCACGAAAGCCTGATCCGGTCAAAAAATTCCCCAGATTAGCCTGCCTCCGCCGCAACTGCCTCTGCTCCAAGGCAGAAGCGCCGCCGCCTACGTCAAGCCAAACACCTGCCAACTCCGGTACCCCCTCCTCCATCTCAGTAGAGTGAGCTCTCCTCTGTTGTCTTCGTTCGCTCTCACGCAGCTAACCCTAGCTATCTGCGCTTGGGTCGCCTATGCGACTGCGGGCTGGTCGTCGTTACAGTCGCCTCGGCTCCCCGCATGCTTCCCCGACCTCCGGCACCTCATACTGCTCCTCCGATGGCCTCATCCACCGCGTATCCTGGCGACGCCGCGCTGTACGGGCTCGGCAAGAATACGCAGACCGGTGGCATCAGGCTCCGCCCGGACAACCCCTAAAGACTCATACACCACGGACGCTTCTGGCATCAAACTTAACGCCGACGTCTGCAGCTCCCAGCCTCCCAGCTGGTGTGCGTGGATCTCCATAATTTCGTCAGCAACAACGACATGGATATGTTCTGCCTCCATATGCCCATCGCTGCAAACACAAGCACACGAGAGAAGAAAAGGCGGCCAGCCCTGTACGCCACCCTCAATTAAGGCTGATTTTACGTTTTTTTTCTTTTTCGCATTCAGTATGCAGAACAACGAATTGCATTCAGTTCAGCTCGGTTGTTCAAGGTTTGTTTTAGGTCTCTTAAACTCAGCTTACAGAAAAGTAATTACATTCAATTTATTGTTGCTCCTATGTCATGTGTACGTGGTCTCTAATCAAGTTATCTGATGGTAAGCATTATGTTGCCGAAGAAATCATGGGATATCTATTTTCTCAGTTTGATTCTTCGCTAATTTTAATTTTCTTGAAGCATCTTTCCAAAGTAAGTGGGCAAGTACATTATTTGACTTCTGAAAGTCGCTCTTCCTTTTTTTTTTTGAAGGCAGTCGCTCTTCCTTTTCAGCTCACTGTTAATACAGAGCAGTTTGACCCAACAAAAGCTACCCCTTAGTCATGCTCTCACATTATATGAAGAAAACAAATCTTGCATTTTACCAAAAATTGAGCAGATTGATTTGAAAACAATCTTTTTTGCCGCTTTGCCTACGTAAATGTGAATATAGGCATTTAGTTCGGACATTTCACGAAACGTGCATGTGCACGTGCTTGATTACTAGTAACATAAACAGGGCAGAGTTTTAAAAAGTACAACTCGATCTTTCACCTCAGCTTATGGTGGTTACTTTACCTATTTAGGACGTATGGCCTATATGTCATCATACCTTGTCGGATCATAACCATCCTCATCGTGTCAAGTCTGTACTAGGTCCCGTTTTGATACATGTGTTGCATGTTTTTATATGACATGTATTATGAGGCTGTAAGTAACTTGGGAATAAACTCTATAATAGCAGAAAGAAATTAAAAACCCGTTACATAAAAATATTGGTACTACAATCCCCTCATGGATCACACCATTACAATATTTAGAACTGTGTTTGATCTACATCACTCCAAACCTACATATACATGTAAATCAACAACAAAAAAGGGGAATAATGCGTCCTATTGGTCATATCTAGATCTTCCTAAGGGTGATATCATAGTATTCTGGAGCAGTTCCGACTTGTTTATTTTTTTTGTCTATCTATTATTCAGTTATGAGCTCATGAATTCCACTCTGCATGGAAGGCACTTCAGCCATCTCATCAAGTCAAGAACCCATGTCCTCTGTATCGCTTCATTTTCTAAGATGCCTTTTCGTCAGATATATAAGAACCTGAAAAGGAATTCCACTACCTAATTCAAGTGATTATCTTTCTAATTTTTAATCACAACCTACATAAATAGAGAACATTAGTAACCCATGTCCTCTGTATCGCTTCATTTTCTAAGATTGGCCTTTTTCGTCAGATATATAAGGAGTTAAGGACTGGAAAAGGACTTCCACTACCTAATTCAAGTGATTATCTTTCTAATTTTTAATCACAACCTACATAAATAGAGAACATTAGTATTTCAGAACAGAGAAAGACAGAAGGGTAACAATTGATATGCATGTTAGCATGACACGCAGTTTAATAACGATTGTGAGCAACTAAAATGTTTTCCTTTAAAGTATCCTTTGTAGATCTAATCACTTCGATCCTTCAGATAATCATGGTTTTATTGATCAAGTCAAAGACTCATGCCAAGTCGTAGAAATGGCAAATACGCTTGAAATCATCCGAATTTTGTACACACCCAAGAGTACGTCTCGAGTAACAACATCAAATGTTCAACAAACAGAGGGTCATATCAGTTGAATGTGCGAAACTTGGGTCAATAAATTTGGAAAAGGAGATGATGTAAAAAGCTGGAAAAAGGCTGGCAAGGAGAGACCCTTCACCAGCATCAAATAAATAAAAATAACAAAAAATGGCCAAGAAGAACTCTACAATCCTCCATGTTAGACACATTTAATCATGATTCACAATTTTGGACTACTGTTTTGTTGATAAAGAAAGCTAGAGCCTAGAATAACTGAAGTAAAGAGGATTTGTGACCAATTAACCATAAACAAATGAGTTATATTCAAGAGAATGCATTGGGAAATAAAACTTTGCATATAACATAAGCTGAAATAATACACCACTGTGTGACACTGTGACCAATACATGAAAAGAACCGATGGAAAGAAACAAAAGATGCATCCAAAATGTATATACATACTAATTGTTGCATCGAAAAGTTAGTAGAGAATGTCGTAGGGAAAGGATTTATTTACCTCGGTTTGAAACTTAAGTCAACATGCATAGCTGAAACTTTTTTCGAGTGCTTGCATAGCTGAAACTGAATAAACTCTTGAATAGATTCAATATCTACTGTTTTGTGGATTTTAATACCATATAGTCACACATTCATGACGATTTAAAAATAAAGCTTCTACTTCAATTGTTGAATGCAAATGAAAATAAGTCAACAACCCTGTAAGGGAAGTAAAGGTAAAAGTAAGCATGGAGGTGACATGTGCACCTCAGAGATCAGGCCACTTATATTACATATGTATGTAATTGGTCTGACGACAAATGTATGTACCAACCTATAGTGTAGCTATCAGGAAGTACCTTAGGGCAGATGTCTTGTTGACAGGAAGTAGTGTCGGGATCAAGGACTTGGTCGGGATAGGAGGCAAGGTATTTCCACTTCTTCATCGTGGCGCTCAACATTCATAGAAAATTCCATTTAAGAATTCCCATATCTGATACACATCCTGCTCATAAATCGTATAAAGAAAAAGGAAAATAACCAACACAATAGCAAGGAAGCACACAACAAATCAGTAGCTATAGCAATAATAACTGGAAAGAGCCTGAATAGGTAGACGAACATGATATAACAACACATAGTATTCATAATAGATAAAATAAACTAATAATGATTACCTAGCAGATTGAGAAGATGACAGCAAGTAAGAGCTAGTGTGAAAGAAGCCTACAACCTGTAAAAGGGAAGTTCAATCAAGCTGGAATGATAAAATGCAAATTTTAAGAGGAGTGATTCTAAACCAGTTCTAAATATATCAAGACCATATCAAACATGAAAGTATAGTAAATATATTCATATGCAAATTAAACCATACCAACAACCTGTAGTATCACTGTAAGTAATAACTATCTTCTGAGCTAATAGTGTCCATCTAGTGCATACATCAAAGAGCAAAGATAGCCTACAGTAGGCACAGATAATCCCTAGTAACATATATTCTAGGGTACTGGTAGTGGATGCCAGTGAAAGGCTAACATATGGGAAAATCATGGACTATTCAGACTTTTTAGTAGGCTACTCCATCTAACAATGCAAGATCTAAAACTGTTGAACAACCCCCTCACTACAATACACAATGAAAATTTTGCGAGATCAGCTGATAAGCCTATCAAGTCGACAATAATATTTTAGTACTACAATACAGAATGATGTTTCACATAGCCATGTTGTAGAACTTTTAGATCACTGAGAAATTAGACTCCAAGTCTGAAAATAGTTGATAAACGTAACACCCTTTATTTTGCGATTGTGGTGGCACTCATCTTAGCAGTAGTGGAAATCAGGACTAAGCCAATTACAAAAGTGGAACCTACAGGTTTTGGGACTTAAGAAGCCTAGCATAAAATAATAACATAGCATATTCGAAAACTCGACGGTAGCAAAGATAGGTACCTAGGAGACAGTCCGAGAGGCTAACAAGCACGAGCGCGAAGAAATTCCTACACCTGCAGAAATAAAAGGTTCAAAAAAGCTGGTAGATCACGCTGCAAAAAAGATCGACGGTAATTTTAGACCTAAAACAAAACAACAAAAAACAACACTAATGACTATTGAAAACTCCAACTCTGAAAATGATTGATAAATGGAAATACCATATATTTTGCCAATCGGAGCACGCATAATGTGCATGTCAATGGAAATACGGAATTGCTACAACAGAATATGCTTGACAGCCAGATGGCAATATATTATATTGCTACAAACAGTCTTCAGAGCACAAAGACCTCTGCACACGTTTCTAGTGAAATAAGCATCCAGCCCAATCATTAATCATCAGAGCAGAAACGATAAGAGTTCAAGCTTATAATTCAAAAATGAAAATAGTTCAGACTTTGCATACAGAATGCAGGGCCGGTTCAGTATCCTGACATACACATAGCTTATGTGGGCTATCTCTAATCACAAAGACAACGAATGATCAATTTGAAGCTTTCTTCCACAATTTACAACACAAGCCTTATTGTCAAATGACCCATAAGGAACGATAATGAATGATCCATTTGCAGCTTTCAGAAAGATACTAAAGTATGAACTTGTCTTATTGTTCATCATATAATTTTGTTTATTTTGTGCTACAAATTACCCTATAGTGGAACTTTTTCTTTCTCAGTTTAGGCACTTTACCTTACTGAAGCAATCAATGAGATAGTTGCTTATGGGAAACTATTATATCGCTACAAACAGCTTTCAGAAAGACACTAATGACTATAAATGAAAACTCCAAGTCTGAAAATGATTGATAAATGGAAATACCATATATTTTGCCAATCCATAATGTGCATGTCAATGGAAATACGGAATCGCTACAACAGAATATGCCTGACAGCCAAATGGAAATCTATTATATTGCTACAAAAGTCTTCAGAGCACAAAGACCTCTGCACACGTTTCTAGTGACAAAAGCATCCAGCCCAATCATTAATCATCAGAGCAACAACGATAAGAGTTCAAGCTTATAATTAAAAAATGAAAACAGTTCAGACTTTGCATACAGAATGCAGGGCCGGTTCAGTATCCTGACATACACAAAGCTTATATGTGGGCTATCTCTAATCACAAAGACAACGAATGATCAATTTGAAACTTCCCTTCACAATTTACAACACAAGCCTTATTGTCAAATGACCCATAAGCAACGATAATGAATGATCCATTTGCATCTTTCAAAGATACTAAAGTATGAGTTTGTCTTATTGTTCAGCATATAATTTGTTCATTTTGTGCTACAAATCACCCTATAATTTGTTTATTTTGTGCTACAAATCACCCTATAGTGGAACTTTTTCTTTCTCGGTTTAGGTACTTTACCTTACTGAAGCAATCGGTGAGATAGTTATTCAGTGCTGGTCAAAGTAAACCAGTTGTTTTATTTCCTCCAGTGATTTCCTGGCTGTAAATTGGTTGAGCTGTGCATTTTACCTGGCTAAACTACACAAATATTGCACGCCTTTAGGTCTAGAATAGGCAGTTAATGTCCAATTTCATGTAGAATTGCTGGAGCTAAAATTACACAAAACTGAAACACTAATAAGTTATCACACGTTTGGATGTATTCTAAGCTGCTTCTAGCTGACACAGAACGTGATTGTAAATAAAGAAGTTGTGCTTGTGCACGGAAGGAGATCTCACCTGTCGAGGATTCCTCCAGCTGTAGACTTCCAGGATGATTCCGTGTGGAACAAAATAGCAGACAAAGTTTTTGTATAGGACATACGGACCTTGAAGGTCATGTAGTCATCGCTGAGATTCGATAGCTGCATTGTGCATTGACCATGAGATTTGGTTCGTCAACTCTAGCTGCTTAATAAAAACAGCGGACGAAGATCACTGGCCTATCAATCCAAGCCGGTTGAAGCAGAAATAAAATCTTCTTATTTGAAAGAGGGACAGATAACGGGAGGTACAGGTAAGGGGGCGTACGTACAGGGGAAGCTGAGCTCGATGGGATCGATGCGGAGAAGTTCGCCGGCAGCAGCTGGTCCGCGGGAGGCCATTGCTGGAGGCGGGGAAGAGGCAACGGGAGATCTCGGCGGTTGGAGATGTGGATGCAAAGATGGGAGGTGCTAGAGGACGGGCATAACTGAACCACCTGTTCCTCCGTGGTGGACGCGCTCCTCCTGGTGCCGGAGGCCGAGGACATGTTCCTTCCAGAGCCGTGGACCCCTCCTCTCCGCCGGCCTCGGAGCCGAAACACGGCGGAGAGAGGCGGAGAGAGCAACCTCACGCCGGCGAGGATAGAAAGGGAGGGGGAGGGGGATTCTGTGGGGTTGTTTTGCAAAATAGTATTTGAAGTTTTTCATATTTGCGAATAGGCCCTTCGCATAGTTAAAATATGGACTGTGGGTCACGAGTTTGATTTTTTAGATGTTTTTTTGCAAAATAGCCGCGGTGACCGGTGGAACCGGAGGCGACCGGTGACCGGGCGACGTGGCGGCATACATTGGCTAAAATTCCCAGATGAACAGTATGCGCGGGATCTGAATCCGCGAATTTCAATCTGCTTTCATGTATAGTAACAGTACGTGCGGCAGATCGGACGGCTGGCGGAAAGAGTGCGACGTGGACGCCCTAATTGACCGCGAATCACACCTACTTTCATATATAGTAATAGTAAAGTATTTAGTATATAATTTCAAAAAAAAAGTATTTAGTATATAGTATATAGTATATACTCCCTCCGTTTTTTAATATAAGATGTTTTAGCATTTGGCTAGATTCACATGTATATCCATGTATGTAGACATATTTTAGTGTATATGTACATTCATTTAAGTGTACACCATCTAAAACGTGTTATAATTATAAATAGAGGTAGTAGTATATAGTATAGTAGTATAGTATGGCTAAGACTGTAGGCGGGTGACCCTGACGATTGCACCAAGACTGGTATCAGAGTCCCTCCGTAATCTCAATCATAGAGGTCAAAGTTGTTAATGTATCTGCAAAACCTTAAAGAGCTATAGGAAGTAGCAAGGAATCCCACATGAACTGGAAGCTACCGGATCTCAGGGCCGTTTTGCCAACCGCCGACATAAACGAAATCAAATTTCATTGCAGGTGCCTTGAACTTTTTTTTACTATCAACTAGTTATTGTTGTTATCCACTACTGTATTTGGGATAACTCTTGCTTGAAAACAGCTTATCGCTTGGCAGAACGGGATTGACCTTCTTTAGCAACTTAGCTAACAAAGCTATTGCAATAGATAAATCAAGGGAAATAGGCTTAACCTACGGAGAAAGAGTGTAAGGAAAGAATGCAGAAAAGGATGAAAAAGGTGAGTGAAAAAAATGAAATATGAGCAATAAATCTCATAAATAATAGGCCACTAGTGGAAAACGGCTCTTTAGTATCGGTCGGGGAGGGGCATCAGTACCGGTTTCGCAACCGGTACTGCGCAATCGGGACTGATGCCCCCCAGCATCAGTACCGGTTTCTTATCGTCCGGTACTAAAAGGGCCCCCACGTGGGCGTGGGGCACGGGCTCGTGCGGAGAACTTTTAGTACCGGTCGGTAACACCGGCCGGTACTAAAGGGTTTAGGTTTTAAGGGTTTTGCAATTTATTTTTCGTTTCCTTTTTTTTTTCTGTTATCTGTTTTCTTTTCTTCACTGCAATTTTATTTATGTTTTCTTTTTCATCTACTGTTTTACATTCATACGGTATTATATATATACACGGTACACGTTGATGCATACGTAATATACTTTCGTACATGTATTCTACGTACTACATACGGTAAACGTTGATATATAATATAATTTAGATATAGGACATATTCATACTATGTTATTACATATATATATATATACATATATACTGCGCAATCCGGTGTATAGAGATCGCAATAATGTCATACATCCTCCTCTTTCATATGGCATAGCTATATTTAGGATTATGGTATTCTCCCTTTGGATGCATGACCTCCTCAAGGATAAATCCCGCTATCTCCTCTTGAATTGCTTCTACGCGCTGATGTGGTAGGATGGCGTTCCGCTTGTCGTTAAGCTTTAAACGAGATCAATATGAATATATTAGTTGTGTGTGTATATATATATATATATCAAATCATAATAAGATTGAAATATAGTACAAGACAGTCACACTCACATCCATTCTTTTTTCACGCGACGCCTGCTCAACGCTCAAGGTCCTCATGAACTTGCAGACGTAGAATCCACATAATTCATTTCCCGGAAGCTGCTTCAAGGTCTTTACGAGAATATAACTTAATTAAATAATAATTTAAAATGATGATGAATTAAAGAGACTATGTTTAATAGTAGCACACTTACATCAATATGTTTAATAGTCAGTTCTGGTTTCCATTCACCCCTCTGTCTCTTGATGAATATTTTCCAAACCCTACTCACAAAAGCAAATGAATAAATGAGTTATGATTACTTGATATCATGAAATGGGGTTAATGGTTGAAATTACCTCTGAAGCATGTCAATCAAGTCCTGGTAGTATGATTGTGGTTTGCGTAATGAGTCAAATACTTCAACTAATCCCTTGTCAATGATAATGTCCAGCAGAATACAATGGTAGCTGCACACGTTTATATAGTGAGGCATGAATATAACTCATCAATTAAACTTAATATCTAGTAATTAGCAATATAGAAATGTGTTCAAGACAGTCACACTCACTTGAAGTTGTAAGGAAGAAGTATATCTGCCGCATGTGTTTGGCTCAATAGCGACCTCAACAATGCCTCCTCGCAGTCCCCGGGCTTCCGCTCTAAGTTTTTGCAGTTAACGATAGATGGGTCAATGAACCCAACTTTCCAGAGTCTTTTCCTTTTGCACTCGATAAGCATCCACCTGCATATATAATAGCATACGAAAGAATATAGTGAAGATAATTACAGGCTCCATTAGTGAGGATAATTACATGCTCAGCTAGACATTTAGAAAAAAACACTTACAGAACATAGCAACTCATGATAGTTGCGTCGAGAGCACGCCGGTTGTATAACTGTCATAATTCATCAAATTCGATACATATCTCGTGGTTGACAAAGAATTGGTCTTCTCGGTATGTCACGTAAAACACGAGTTGCTTGTCCTTTGCAACCTTCATGTACCAGTCATGCAATCTCCGCATTTGAAAAGCTAGATGCACCATCTCATCAGTAGGGAGAAGATCTTTCCCGTAGACAAACTTCCGTGCTATCTCAGTCGACTTGGGGAAAAGTGCGTCAAATGCATCATCGTCCATGTAGTCAGTAGCAGGAACATTTGTCCCAACGTTGGGACTCTTGTCTGTCTGAACCTTCAGCAGGGCGACCGACTGTACTTTCTGTTCTCCGAGCTAGGGAACCTGTTTCGCCTTCTTCTTCTTCTTCTTCTGTGCAGCGACCCTTTTCTTTTTATTCTCCTCTTGCGTGTCAAAACTCTTCGAGATAGAGCGTTCATAGTTATCAGGCAAAGTTCTACGGTCAGGATCACAGACGATGTCTAAAAAGTGTAAACACCCTTAGGGTTTAGTACCTGTTTTGCCTCGGGCACTTTCTTCGCAAAGTGTGCGGCATTGTGAGCTTTGACCAAGGGAGCATTCTCCTCAACGGTCCGGTGGTAAGTTAACACCGGAAGATCCTTCAACGACGGCCCGTACTTGTAGGTGTCCTTTGGAGCACCACTCGACGCACCGGCAAGCATCTTCTGCCTCATTGAGAAGGTCATATTGCCGGTGGGCGGACTCTTTGCAAGCTCCGGGGTGGACTCCCGCTGGAGTGGACTCTTTGCAAGCTCCGGGGTGGACTCCCGCTGGAGTGGACTCTTTGCACGCTCCGGGGTGGACTCCCGCTGGGTTGGACTCGCGCACCGGGGAGATGGAGTCGCGCTGGGTTCCCTCTCGGTGTCCATATTTTCAATGCGGGGTGGACTTGGAGGTTGATTGCTACTCGGAGGGGTTGGTGGCCTACGCGTCGATTCTCCTAGAAACACGATGTGTTCCTTTCTCCATACAATGACTCCGCGCAACACTTCTCCCAGTGTCGTCTCCCCTTCAGCTCCAGGAAAGTCAAGCTCTAGGTCCTCGAATCCGTTCATAATTTCGTCCACCCCGACTTGCGCGTAGCCAGCTGGAATCTGACCGCCATGAAGGGTTGCTCCGGGTATATTCTCTAAAGCAAAGCCGACCGCCACCTTTATGGATAGGTTCCTCATCTTGATGTGCAGCTCACAGTTTGTTCGCCCCTGAATCTGATCCACGGGGTATGTTGCGTCATCAGGCTGGACATTTTGTGTGGAAGCCACGCTGCTTTTCCGCTGAGATGCCATATCAAGTTGGTCCTCCTGCGGCTCAGATGCCTTTTTCTGCCTCATTTCATGTCGCAGGTCTATTATAATGTCTTCCAACCGCTGATATTTCTCTGCCTCCTGTTTCTTCTTCCTGTCGCGACTCCTGTAGGTGTCCCTATGCTCGGGGAACCCAACCTTCCAAGGGACGACGCCCACGCCTCGTACTCGCCCAGTGTGTTCAGGATTCCCGAGGGCGAGTGACAGCTCGTCCTTCTCTCTATTGGGCGCGAACCTTCCCTCCCGAGCGGCAACTACTGCATCATCAAGTTCTTTGACTTTATTCCGAATTTTTTCTCTTTCGGGCTCTCCCTCGGGGCCTGGTTTAACCTTTTCCTTCAACACAAGATTCCCTGTCTGTGGGTCGGGCTCCAGCCCGACGCTGTACGCCCAATGTCTCGCCCTTGCGGGATAGCTTGATGTACTTGGAGTGACCCCGGCAGCAATTAACTTGGCGTCCCTTTCTTCCCACTTAGGAATGGCGGTCTTATAGCCACCTGGCCCCAAACGTTGGAAATATTGCTTTTTGTCGGCATTCAACTTATTTTTCGCTGACTTTTCCAGAGCTTCTTCTGATTCCTTGTAGTCCTTGAATTCTTGCCACTGATCTCTTATCCTCCTGTACTGTACGTCTTCAAAATTAGGGGTTTTCTTTATCTTGATGAATTGGTGGTATAACCTTTTCTTGTAGTTCATGAATTGTTCGGCCATTTTCTTTAGAGTCCACTGGAAGACTTTCTTTTTCTCGGCATCTCCGAGGCCTGTCGGTAGGACGAAATTGTGGAAAACGGACTTCAGAAGTTCCCTCTTGCAAATATCTGACACAAAACTCTCTCCTCCACCCTTCGGCTTGTGCCATTCTCGGATGGTGATCGGAATGTTGTCCCGAGCAATAACTTCGCACTGACTCACAAATTTACGTGCGTGCTCTTTCGGAGCAATCGGTTCGCCAATTTCAGAGATTTCTTCGATATCAAATCTTTCTTCTTTTAACTTTTTGGCCGGACCTCGTTTTCTTTTACCAGACTTGCTCGATCCCGATCCGGAGGGCTAAAAGAAGAAATATTATGTTAAAACATGTATATGTACACATATCAAATCATGAATTTATCACCAGAAGCTATGTATACCTCGTCGGTATTCTGCGCTACATTCTCATCGGCATTATTGTTCGAGGCGGATGGAGGAGCTTCTAAGTTATAAATCTCCTCGTCCTCCATTTCACCACCGGACATGTTAAGATATTGCGATCCATCATCTTCACCATCTCTGATGATGTCGAACAATTGATCTTCCCCTGCTCTGCCGTCCATAGCTTAACTAATACAAAAAAAAAAGATAGAACAATTTAGTGCCAAATCGGGCGGCGGCATTATTGTAAAGAAATAACATGTGCGCACGGTAGAGGCTCACCGCGGGGGAGGGCACGAGGGGATGCTCGGGAACGACGGTGAGGCGCGGGATCAACGAGACTCGGGAAGGTCACAGACAGGACGACGGTGAGGCGAGGGATAGACGGCGAGATTCCTACATGATGTCAAGTTATAACGGTGAGGCGAGGGATCGACGAAATCAAGTACTTTGCATTGGGGAAATTGTGGTTGCATTCCCCGCGCGTTGCCGCGGGAAATTGTGGTTGCATTTTCACAATACTATTTCACAAATTCTAACACTTTCATTCACAAATTTCAACACTTGCATCCACGCTATTTATTACATTGTAGTATTATAATCTTTGCATCAAATAAAATTACATAGTAGCATCCATAAAATTACCCTAAATTATACAAGTACTTTGCACAACTACTTTGCATCCACTCTATTAATCCAAATTTACAAACTTCCTAACATTGCAAAACAGACAGCAAGGTCTCATATAGAATTGCTTCAGGGATGGTGTCAGCGAACAACGTGGAATGAACATTACATATATGTTCAGACAATAGGGTTCACTCACACCTCCCTGAAGATGCAACGTGCAACCATCTAATCATCGGCCAAAATTTACAAACTTCCTAAAACAGTAGCAAAAATTGCAAGTACTTTGCATCAAATAAAATTGCATAAGTACTTTGCATCCACGCTAATAAAATTACACAAGTAGTTTGCATCAAAAATAAAATTACACAAGTACTTTGCATCAAATATAAAAACCAGTAGCATTTCCTATAGCAATATAAAAAACAGTAGCATATTTTTTACATTGCAAAACAAAACATCTAAACCTAGCAACTATGTAATACATTTGAACTAATGTATTGCTATTTGACAACACCTAAAATTAACAATTACTTTGCATTCATATAAAAACAGTAGCATAAATTACAATAGCATATAAATAACAATTACTTTGCATAAAAACAAGTATTTTTGTTAACACTTGATTGTTTTGCTAACACTAGCATTCACATAAATATTCTAACACTAACTATAGCAAGTCTAACTAAATTGCACACGTACTTTGCATCAAAATACACACACTAATTATAATATTCTCTCTAACACAGTAGCAAAAACAGCAGGAAAATATGGCGCTGACGTCAGCATGACGTCAGCATGATGTCAGCAGTGTGGCAGCGCCTCCACCTCGGCCTCCCTTCCGCGCAGCGCAGTGTGGCGGCGGCAGCAAGTAGCAGGTGGCGGCGGCGCGTCCGTACGAGGCGGCGGCGATTTCTACCGGCGGTCTCGATCCCGTCCGTGCAACGCCTCCACCTCGGCCTCCCTTCCGCGTAGCGCCTCCACCTTGGCCTCCCCTCTGCGCAGCGCCTCCACCTCGGCATCCCCTCCGCACAATGCCTCCCCTCGGCGGTGATTTCTACTGGTGGCGACGGCGGCGGATTAATCTAACCTAGGGTTTTCGGCCGGCGGCGAGAGAGAGGGAGTGAGGAGAGCTCACCGTGGGGGAGCGCCGGAGTCGGGGAGCGGCCGGAGTCGAGGACGACGTCGGGAAGCACCTCCACCTCGGGCAGCACCTCGTCTCCGTCGGGCAGCAGTTCTTTGCGTCGATTTCGTCGTCTCCGTCGGGGCAGCAGTTCTCTGCGTCTGAGTATGGAGGAAGAGGAACTGCCCGATCGGGCATTTAATGCAACCACCTTTAGTACCGGTCGATGCCACGGACCGGTACTAAAGGTCCTCTAGTACTGGCTGGTAGCACGGCCCGGTACTAAAGGTCTGTCGTTTGGGCGCCCAGAAAACTGGCGCGAAACGAAAACCTTTAGTACCGGCTGGTAGAACGGCCCGGTACTAAAGATCTTTTTCATTTTATTTCTCTTTTCTCTTTTCTCCTTTCTGTTTTTTTATATCTACTGATGTAATTGTTTAATTAGTTTGTAATAATTACTAAAAACCATGTCTATATTGAAGAACATGTTTTCAATAAATTACAAAAATTAGATATTAAAAAATGTAACATTTAAAATAATGGGAATTGATAATCCCCATTTTAAATCATGACTTTTTTTGTGAACAAAGTACCAAAAATATGATGCAAAATGGCACCCATTTAATTTTCATGGAAACTAGTCCACATATGATGGATAATCCCCAAGTAGTAGGTTTTTCTTTGATTTCTACCTAATTTTCCCTAGTTAATTGAGTTTATGTCGATTTTTCGAAAGTAATTCAACTTTGAACTACAACTATTTGATAGTTTGGTCTTAAGTTTTTGGAAAAATCATTTTAAGGTACACAACTAGTGGTTATATCACAGAAACATTGATAGTTCCAGAAACTTGATTTCTGACAAAATTTGCAAAAAAAAGTCTTAACAAAAAAGGTGTATCATGTATGAACATCTAGAAGTTTCAAGACAAATGACCAAGTTATGGTCATTTCAACAACATAGTTTGTGATAAAGACCTCATATTCCACAACATAGTTTGTGATAAAGACCTCATATTTCATAAATATCATTCCTGGATTACACATCACCAATATTCCCATCTGTTGTATTATTCCTCCTTTTCTTCGATTGCTTAACTTTGCGCCGGAACCATGGAGAATCTTCATTACTTAACGTGATGCTTGGGTCAGTGTTGACTTTGAAGGGCGGAATTTCATCAAACTTATCATAATCTTCTGACATGTCTGTCTTGTCCTCCACTCCCACGATGTTTCTTTTCCCTGAAAGAACTATGTGGCGTTTTGCCTCGTCTGATGTATTTGCTTCCATATTTTTTCTTTTCTTCGGTTTGGTAGACATGTCTTTCACGTAGAAAACTTGAGCTACATCATTTGCTAGGACGAACGGTTCGTCTTTGTAATCAAGATTGTTCAGATCCACCGTTGTCATTCCGTACATCGGGTCTACCTTTACCCCGCCTGCATTCAGCTTGACCCATTTGCACCGAAACAAAGGGACCTTAAAAGAAGGTCCATACTCAAGTTCCCATATCTCCTCTACGTAACCATAATATGTGTCCTTTTGCCCCTTGTTGTTTGTTGCGTCAAAGCGGACACCACTGTTTTGGTTGGTGCTCTTTTTATCTTGAGCGATCGTGTAAAATGTATTCCCATTTATCTCGTACCCTTCGAAAGTGACTATAGTCGAAGATGGTGTCCTGGCCAACAAGTACAGCTGAACATCAACTTCGGTGTTACTCATGAGATGTGTTTGCAACCAACCGCTGAATTTCGCCGTGTGTTGATCTTTAATCCAGAACTCATCCTCCACCGGGTTCTCAGATCGTAAAATATTCATGTGTTCCTCGATATACGGAGCTGCCAATGAGGAATTTTGTAGAACTGTGTAGTGCGCTTGACTGAAAGAAGGTCCGTCCCTACATACAAATACTTTTTTCCCTAGAGTGCCTTTTCCACTCAGTCTCCCCTCATGTCGCGACTGTGGAACACCAATCGGATTAATGTCAGGAATAAAGTCAACACAAAACTCAATGACCTCCTCGGTTCCATAGCCCTTGGAGATGCTTCCTTCTGGCCTAGCACGGTTATGAACATATTTCTTTAAGACTCCCATGAACCTCTCAAATGGGAACATATTGTGTAGAAATACGGGACCGAGAATTTGAATCTCTTCGACTAGGTGAACCAAGACATGCGTCATAACATCGAAAAAGGATGGGGGAACACCAACTCAAAGCTGACAAGACACTGGACCACATCATTCTGTAGTCTTGGTAGGATCATTGGATCGATTACCTTCTGAGATATTGCATTGAGGAATGCACAAAGCTTCACAATGGGTACTCGAACATTTTCCGGTAGAAGCCCCCTCAATGCAATCGGAAGCAATTGCGTCATAATCACATGGCAGTCATGAGACTTTAGGTTTTGAAATTTTTGTTGTGCCACATTTATTATTCCCTTTATATTCGACGAGAAGCCAGACGGGACCTTGATACTGCTCAGACATTCAAAAAATATCACTTTCTCTTGTTTGGTTAGAGCATAGCTGGCAGGACCGTCATAATGTTCTGGAAGCAGGCCGTCTCGTTCTTTCAAACGTTTCTGGTCCTCCCGTGCTGCCGTTGTGTTTTTTTTCTTCCCATACACGCCCAAATGGCCTAGCAGGTTCACACAAATATTCTTCATCACGTGCATCACGTCGATTGCAGATCGGACCTCTAGGACTTTCCAATATGGTAGCTCCCAAAATATAGATTTCTTCTTCCACATGGGTGCGTGCCCGTTTGCGTCATCCGGAACCTTTAGTCCTCCAGGACCCTTTCCAAAGATTACTTTTAGATCCTTGACCATATCAAATATTTGTTCACCAGTACGGTCCATAGGCCTCCTACGTTGATCTGCCTCACCTTTGAAATGCTTTCCTTGCTTCCGGACGTTATGCCTGACCGGAAGAAATCGACGATGCCCCAGGTACACACACTTCTTACAATTATCCAAGTATATACATTCAGTATCATCCAAACAGTGTGTGCATGCATGGTATCCCTTAGTTGTCTGTCCTGAGATGTTACTAAGAGCAGGCCAATCATTGATCGTTACGAAAAGCAACCCTCGAAGGTCAAAATCCTCCTGTTTGTGCTCATCCCACACACGTACACCTTCTTCCCACCACAACTCTAAAAGTTCGTCAACTAATGGCCTGAGGTACACATCAAGCTCGCTCCCTGGTTACTTCGGTCCTTGGATGAGCACTGGCATCATAATGAACTTTCGCTTCATCCACAACCAAGGAGGAAGGTTGTAAATACATAGAGTAACAGGCCAGGTGCTATGACTGCTGCTTTGCTCTCCAAAAGGATTGAAGCCGTCCGTACTTAGACCAAATCTTAAGTTTGTTGTGTCATCTGCAAAGTTCGGGAACTCTCTCTCGATTTTTCTCCACTGGGATCCATCAGCGGGGTGTCTGAACATCGCGTCTTTCTTCCGGTCCTCTTTGTGCCATCGCAACATCTTGGCATGCTATCTGTTGCTGAACAAACGTTTCAACCGTCGTATTATAGGAGCATACCACATCACCTTGGCAGGAACCCTCTTTCTGGGGCGCTCGCCCTCAACTTCACCAGGGTCATCTCGCCTGATCTTATACCGCAATGCACCGCATACCGGGCATGCATTCAGATTCTCGTACTCCTCACCGCGGTAGAGTATGCAGTCATTAATGCATGCATGTATCTTTTGCACCTCTAATCCTAGAGGACAGACGATCTTCTTTGCCTCGTACGTACTGTCGGACAATTCGTTATCCTTTGGAAGCATCTTCTTTATCTTTTTCAACAACTTTTCAAACCCCTTGTCCGATACACCATTCTCAGCCTTCCATTGCAGCAAATCCAGCGTCGTACCCAGCTTTTTCTGGTCATCTTCGACACCTGGGTACAATTTTTTTTTGTGATCCTCTAACATGCGCTCCAACTTGAGCCACTCCCTTTGATTTACGCTGTTTCTCTGTGCATCAGCAATGGCCCGAGAAAGATCATCAGCGGGCTCATCCGGCGCCTCTTCGTCAGGCGCGTCTTCTCCAGTTTCCCCCATTGTAGTACCGTCGTATTCAGGAAACTCAGGATAGTTGTCATCGTTCTCTTCTTCTTCATTGTCTTCCATTATGACCCCTGTTTCCCCGTGTTTGGTCCAACAATTATAGCCGGACATGAAACCGGACTGAAACAGGTGGATGTGAATGGTTTTTGAGTTGGAGTAACTCCTGATATTCTTACAAGCACAACATGGACAATACATAAAACCATCCCGCTTATTTGCCTCAGCAACACGGATAAAATCCAGCACGCCGGTCATGAACTCCGGAGTGCGTCGGTCAACGTACATCCATTGTCGATTCATCTGCATTATGTAAATATATACAAAACCATTACACAATAGTTATATATATATATCTATCATGAATAGATAGATACGTGACCAATTCATTAATACAAGTTCACCATATTTAAACAAATCTAATACATAGTTCTCATAAAACATTCATTAATTGAAACTAACATAGAACTAGCTAAAGAATTTAAATCCAACGACAAATGCGATCAAAATCGCAACTAAGGTAATTATTGAACCAACAGCATAATGATACCAAGCCTCTTGACTAATGACATATTTTCTTCAAGCGCATTGCATTCATCTTGATCTTGTGATCCAAGCGCATTGCCTCCATCTTGATCTCGTTATCATCGACGACGTCGGCAATCTTCAACTCCCATTTCATCTTCTCTTTGAGACGAAGATCTTCACTTCTTTTCAATTTAGCTTTCAAATCATTGTTTTCTTCTACTAAAAACTCAAAAATAGGGTCGGGCTCATTTTCCGGTTCAACTACCTCCTAGATAAAAATATATCTACGTTAAGTTGGTCGGTATAATTTTTGTAAACACGAAATTAAACAAACATATACTTATAACAAACAATCGTACCACATCCGAATAATAGAGCGGGCGAGAGCCAGTGTGGACAGATGTCAAAACCATGACACTATATATAACAAAAAGTTACACAAATAAGAAATTATACAAGTAATAATTCTATAAACAATTAATTACGTAATTATAGCATAAAATGAGCTAAACTAGGACTAAATGAGCTAAACTAGGACAAAATTAGCTAAACTAGCACAAATTAAATGATGAAACTAGCACTAAATAAGCTACATTTGTAGATTTTCTAAATTTTTCTATCTAGGTCAAACTAACAATACATTTCTACATTTTCCTACATTTTTCTATCTAGGTCAAACTAACACTAAATGAGCTCAAACTAGCACTAAATGAACTGAAGTTTCCAATTAAATGTAAGAGAAACAAGTTTCTAACCTTTTTGACCAAAAATGGTGCCACCAAATTGGACAAATCGCCGGATCGCCACCGAGTTCGAGCAACAACAGAGAGAAATAAATGAGGAGGCAGAGAGTGAAGTGAGCTCGGGCTGGAGGAAGTAGATGGAATTTATAGCGAAATGTTTTAGTACCGGTTTGTAACACAAACCGGTACTAAATGTCCATCTTTAGTACCGGTTTGTAACACAGACCGGTACTAAAGGTTCTCGTCGTGGGGCCCGCCGCTGCAGCGCCAGCCCCAAACCCTTTAGTTCCGGTTGGTTACACCAACCGGTACTGAAGGTTGCTTCCCGGCCGGTACTGCTGCCCCTCGCCTGTCCGGCCGCTGGGACCGGTACTAATGTAATATTAGTACCGGCCGCAAACTGGTGCGGGACTAAAAGTCTGGACCAAAGGTCCGTTTTCTACTAGTGCGCTTTACCGGACTAGAACAAACGAATTAGCTTGTTTTCACTAAAAGCACAATTGAGCAGGAACGAAGCGACGTGGCGGTGGTGGTGGCCTTTTCCATTGGTCGTGTGCATGGCGATTGGCGAGGAGCGGACGGCAGGGTCCCTGGTGTTGGCGGCACTTCAGCTACGACATTCCCAGATCATGTTGTGGTGGCCAGGCTCAGGGATAGTCGGGCGTGGTGCGGAGTTTTTTGAGCGAAGCTCTGCACTCCGGTGCCTGCGGGTATCGTATCCCTTCGGGGGTGTTGTTGTGGATACCTTAGCCGAGTTGGGGCTCCGGGTGAAAACCCTTGACCATCTTGGTCTCAACGGTGGCGGAGGGCTACGTCGTTACTCTCTTGGGGGCGGCGTCGTGGAGTTTCGATTTCCCTCGGGCACGATCCGGTGTTTTGGTGGCTAAGTTTGGTTTTTCGTGTGCTTTTCTTTTTTTATCTTTGATCTGCTTTGTAAGAGGCTCCCCTCATCACTTTGTATCGGTTCGGCCGTTTGGCTTTATATATAAAGTTGGGTGAAAGCCTGTTTCGAGGTGTAAGATATTAAATGAAGAGGATGTTTAGCAAGAATTATTATGCAATGAGTACCTCAATGGTTAAATCGTTAGCTCAAGTAGAACTGATATCAGATGACTCCCCCTTTTCCAAAAGAAATAATGGCTAAGGGTGGGCATAAAACCCGATGAGTACCTCAATGGTAAAATCGTTAGCTCAAGTAGAACTGAAATCACATACTATCCCTTTTCCAAAAGGAATGATGGCTAAGGGTGGGCATAAAACCCGATACCCGAGTCCCCAACCCAAAAAAACCCGAACGGTATATTAGGTAGCAGTTTTTGAAACCCGAATTTTAATCAGTTAATTCGGGTAAAAAAGCCAAGATACCCGAATTTCCCGAAATAATTTGGCGACCCAGCAATAATCACGTACGCGTAGAGAAGGCCCAGCCCAAAATTTACTAGGTCATGTTGATGCTCGATCGTTTCCCTTCTCCACCTTCCTCCTCCCCTTTCTCAAACCCGCCGTCAGGCTGGCCAACGACCACCACCTCCATGGTCGTCGCTCGGCTGAGGCGGCTGGCAAGCCAAGTTGCTGCTGCTGCCCTCCTCCCCCACGTTGTCGATGTTGTCCTCTTCCACCTCTTGTTCGCACTCGAACAGTCTACGAGTTGTCACAAGTCGCAACGCTGCATGAGCCTCCTCCAACCTAGGGTCGTCATTCTCTGCGAGTAATAATCCCCAAGAGCAGAGAATCACTGTAGCAAAATTCGATAAGTATTTGAGTGTCGAACCCACGAAGAGCTGAAGGTAAACTATCTATTCTCTAAATCCTTGTAACCCTCTTATATGGCTTTTTATGCAAAACAATGAATTAAAGTGTGTAAGTTACTTTTTACTACTAACGAGGAAATAGAAAACTACCAAAAAGTTCAAACTACAAGTAAACTAATGTAAACAAGTTACACAAATTTAAGTGATGTGGGAACAAGTTTCTCAAGTGATAAGTTTCTCAAGCAAGTTTCTAAAGAAAGTTTCTCAAAACAGGTTTCTCAAGCAAGTTTCTCAAGGCATTAGCAAGTCTCTCAAAGTAGCCAGTTTCTCGAGGGATAAGTGTTCTAGAAATTATTATTTCTTTCGTGTGGTCGTCACAATTAGTGAACCACAATATAGTATTTATTGTTTTTTTCTAGCGAGGAACCATAAATAGGTGCAGCCAACAACTCTTATGATGGGTTCTATGGCCATTTTCATGAGAAAGCAAACCAATTTCGCACCATAGCCTTAAGTTTTAGGGTCCCCGATAGTTATAACCCCCCCCCCCCCCCCCCGCAACATACATCGTTAAAACATGGAACACATTTTCTTTTCAACTCCGTCCCTTCCTCCTCCCAATTTCATGCCTACGGTGACCACCTTATATGCATTCCCCAACATATGCGTGCACTCATACATTAATATATAAAGTCTATCATAAAAGATAACATACTTGTATGCAACCAATCAACGAACTATTTCACGATTATCATGAACAAATCACTACTCAACATAGACATGGAGACACAATAGATCATGGGAAAACAATATATTGCATCAAACATCATGTTTGCCAAGAGACTACAGTAGAGAGATTGAGAGGATCTTCCTGTAGATGTTGATGATGAACATGACGGAGGGGGTGAAGCCCTCCGGAGATGATCCCGACAGCGCTCTGATGCTCTGAGAGAGATGATCTTCTTCTCAGCAGTTGGGAAACCCCAAGAGGAAGGTGTGTAGAGTGTAGCAGCAAGTTTTCCCTCAGTGGTGAAACCAAAGTTTATCAAACCAGTAGGAGATGAAGACTCTTCTGAAGGTTGTTGAAGCTGACGTTGGCAGGGCGCACTACCGGTGTCAACAACGAACGTGGAACCTGCACACAACACAACCAAGATACTTTGCCCCAACTTAACAGTGAGGTTGTCAATCTCACTGGTTTGCTGTAAACAAAGGATTAGACGTATAGTGTGGAAAATGATGTTTGTTTGCAGAGAATGAAAGAGAACAATGTTTGAAGTAGGTTGTATTATCAATGTAAAAGAATGGACCGGGGTCCACAGTTGATACCCACAAGTATAGGGGATCGTTGAAATCTTCGATGTGTAAGTAAAGTATCGATCCCACGAGGAGCAGAAGGTATAAGTGGTTATCCTTTCAAATAAGAGTGTCACTATTCTTATTATCTATGCACTAGACAAAGTAAAATGATGCAAGTGTCTTTGGGTTTTTGGTGTAGAGTTTGCAATAAAGTAAAAAGCTGAAAATAAAATATGACAAGTGAAAGCTCTCAAAGAGAGAAAGCCCAATCCTCTATGCAGCAAGAGGACAAGCTTAAGTGTGTGTTTCTTATGGGTGGAAAACATTCCCAAGGGCTACGTGGATTTCATGGCATAGATATTTCTAGAACAACAAGGTAAATATTTTGTCAAGTTTTAATCTTCTTTGGACGGAGCCACAACTTAGGTAAAGCTAAATAAATAGACTAAACCCTCTTATGATGGATCATGCGGCCAAGTAAATGACTACACAAGAGTTATTAAGACATAAAAGTCCCACCATAACATTACACTCTAAGTTCCCCGATATTAATCCCCTCCTAATGGAACTTCATGTATTAGACCACAGGTATATTTGTCAACTCCTAGGTCCTACCCAATCCATTACATAGTGTGATCACCTCATGCATTCCTCAACTGTACAATAAGACAATCATAAAAGATAAAGACTTGACCAAATACTCAACACATATATAGTGAAATCATTGCCAATCCATCCTATGCCCCCAGGAACATGAGAGAATTACTCACAACTCAAAGATATGATATGATTCAATGCCATAAGTGGTACAACACAATCTGAAAATATAATCTCCCCATAAAACAATGACAAGTAGCAATTCACACACATGTAGAACAGTACTTAGACAAAAGCTAGGGTTCGAACAATCTCAAACTATGAGGGGGATGAAGTGGATCACGAAGATGGTGATGGAGATGGTGCTGATCTTGACGGTGGTGTTGATGGAGACTCCGGAGGGGGGATGGAGGAGCCTTCCCGAGGTGATCCGGCGGCGTTTCCCCCCTCCAATCTTCTTGGGCGGCAGCCTTCTGACTCTCTGTTTCTTGGTTTCGTGTTTCTCCGCCGCCTCCTTGCGAAACTCCTCGGGGGACTATTCTTATAGTTGGTTTTAGGTCAAGACGAAGCCACGGAGACAAAAACGGACGGTATCGGAGCCACGAGGGCCCAAAGGGGGTGCTCCACGCGACCAAGGAATCTGGCCGCGTGGGCCCACCTCTTTTGGTACTCGGACTTCCATTTTCGCACTTCCTTCGCTCCTACGCTTAGTTCCTTCCAAAAAATGAGCTCCGTGAAATCTTAGGTCATTTGGACGTCGTATGCTCCATGAAAGTCAAAAACATAGAAAAAGGGGGTTTCTGGTTCTGCAGAGTTAATTCCAAATAAATGGGGAAAGTGTGAATTATCCCCCAAAATCATTATATAACATAAATATAACCCATATATGATGCAAATAAGTTGTAATATCAAGTAATAAAATGTAAAGTTCATGTATGCATTTTACGTGCATCAACATCCCCAAGCTTAACCAATACTCGTCCTCAAGTATGAAGGTGATAAAACTAACATGGACTTGGCATTTTATTACTATCAAAGGATATAAAAGATGATTATTATTGCTACATAGAGTCAAATGATTCATTTTTAATAAGGATTAGCAACATACAAGATACATTATCAAGTGATATCAAATATTCAAGGTAAAGATGTTCAATAATAATTAACAAAGTGTAACATGAAAGAAAAGTTCTATGGACCAAATGAATGCATAAATGAAAAGTAAAAGATATCCTAAGTTGGTCATAGAGTATTGTTATAGAAATCTGAATATAAAAGGTGGAGACTTTGGAAATATAGATAAATAAGTAGAGGAATAACATGCAAGAGTATTATCTAGCTTCTAAATGCTTCAACTTAAGCTACTGTTTGCCATGTAGTGCCCATTGGTGTGAAGTTCTCATTGCCCCTATCATAGCATATTTAGTGATTAATAGTTGAAAGTGAAACCAAATATGAGTTACGTGCTTGACAAAGTGTGGGTCAAAAAGCCTCATGCCCATTGAAAACAAAAACCTCTCCGACTGGCTACTCAACCTGGGCCACAAAGCAAGTGAAGGTTACAGTCATCGTGAATAAAAGTGGCATCATAGAGAGTATCACCCCGGGTACCCTTTGCCCCAGGACATGGAAGTGGGCACATGTCCAAATGACAAAGCAAGCAAACAGTGGACATCTCTACATCTCTTTCTTTACTCATGCTTTTTTCTTGTAAATGATTTTTCTGTTATGAGACGTGTCATGGATTCCTCCACTATGGTTATGTTGCAAATTTTCACAATGATCCACATGGCTTAGGTTAGCTCCACAGGTGTCTCTCTAGCCAATAATATCACTCGCCCAAACTTACTAAGTTTCCATCTTTATTTCACGCAATGTTAGACATCCATCACCAAAGGAACATGATATCAACTTTTATAAAGAATAAAGTGCAGTGTTGAAAGCTTTCCAAACATCATAATCTTAATCACAACGGGTCATGTTTATTAAGTGCATAAAAAGTAATGTGTGCATCAAGTTCGTGAGAGGCTTTTAAACCACTTAACCCATGACAATCCCAATAACATAAGCATCTTAATTTGGAAGCATAGATAAAAAAATATAACATGGTAAACATACTTGTAATAGCATACTAGCTAATGGGTAGATTGTAAGGACCCCTCGAACCACAGTCCGAGATGTCGTCGTTATGTAAAAAGATCACGATCCCAATGATCAGTGCATCGCAATCACATAACCAATATGGTATCGAAGAGTTACATCATTCAAGTCGCACGAATAAAAGTCTTACAATTCACAATGGTCATATGACCAAGTCTGCAAAACATCGTCGCGCAGGACGGAATTAACTAAGATACAGCGGAAGCTCGTGGCCAGCGTCGGCCCTCGTCATCACCAGACGCATTCCCACAAGTGCAGTTGACCGGTGACAGCTAGGTAGCGTAGTCGTCGACATAATCCTCCACTTCAGCGTAGGCCTCCTCGTTGTAATCTGGACGTTTGAATATCCAGGGACACAGCCATATGAGTACAATTAGTACTCGCAAAACCACCTCAAGGCTTAAGTTTTTATGGTAATGCAATAAAAGTGTTTTCGAAAACTGGGATAGCTGCTATTTACAACTATAGGGTTTAGTTTTCGCAAAGATGCTTTTAACATAGAGAATACGACATCTCTATATCTTTGTTGAAGAAAACATTTAGAGATTGAAGTCTCTCTTGTAAAAATAGCATGTACTATTTCCACGTTTTGAAAACTCTATTGTAAAACTTTTCAAAAACACTAGGATGGGGACACCCCTTTTTCCTTCCTTGAGATCGGACTGATTGTCTCCCCGAGACCAACTATCCTCACTCAACTCCTGTACCTCCCAGGTACTTCCTTGATGCCTCCTTGTTTCCCCCGAAAACTTTTTCTTTTAAGAATTTAAAACAGCCAGCATGCCTAGTGGGGCCTTTCCAACCGTCCTTTGACCGCGGACACGGCTATTCGAATAGATTTACACTCTGCAGAGGTTGCGCACTTTACCCACACCAAACGGTCATTCCGCCGTGTCTGCCATGGCCCGTCATACGACCGTATGCAGGGGTCCGGATAACCTGATCAAAGCTTTTCACTATGTCGACCCTAGGATAGAGCATCGCCTTCAGTGGGCTGAACCTCCCCGGCACCCAGTGAGATGGCCATCGTATCGATCCGGTCTCTCCATGCTGCACTGCGCCATGACAGGAGACCCACTGTTGCCACCAGCCGTGATTTCCATCCTGCACTTTTGATTGCTTGGTCAGAGGGTCCCACCCTCCTACGCTACTTGGGGTAGCTCCACACTAAGGTAAACAAGTTTCCGGCTAAGCCCGTCCCATATGGGGTGACGTGGTTGCACGGGTTAATTGTTCGGGCGGCAGCTAGGGTTACACTTTGTTTTTCAAAAACATCTCCACCTTCGACTGTTCGCAACAGCCCGGGTTTTCGTAAACATCTCCGATTGCTCCCAGCAACTCGGGTTTTATAAAACACTTGCCCGCCGATTGCTCCCAGCAACTCGGGTTTTTCTTCCGAAAACTTTTTATCAAAACCAGGCTCCCATCCTATGAGTTTGAGGTGAGAATATAAGGAGATACTACTAGATAAAATATGATTTTCTTTATAGCCCCTTCAACTACAAGGTGCCTAAAGTGGATACTAATTTTCATAACACCTATTATATTCTAGTAGATAGCTTTGGCCAAACAATATTTTGTAAAATAGTTTTTGGGTGGCAAAGTACCACAAAGAAGTGAAACATGCATTATTTTATTTTGAAAACAAAACATGCTTTGCAAATAATGGGATTCATAGTGGTGAGGTGGCTTGCCTTGCTCAACGTATTGTCCCTGGTCTTGCTCTTCTTCGTAGTTGTGCTCAGCTACCTCGTACTTCTCCTTCTCTGCTTGCGGTTCTATCGCAACATGAAATTAAACGAAGCTAACGTAAGTCCTAAGAAGCGTGTTGACAACAATCTGAACTAAAACGAGCTAACAGCAAGCATTTCAAAACCAAAACACCCACTGGATAAAACATGGCACATAAACACAACTACAAACAAAAGATGTAAACAACACTTAGTGATGTAATTAGGCACAAAGGGAATCAGGCTACACACAAACAATTCATGCACCTCAACATCATCAATGTGCTTAATACCAAGTGTTAGGGTTGGGTTTAGGTGCTGGATTCCAAAGTTGATCAAGAGTATTGACATGGTGTTCATTAACTAAAAACAGAGAATAAAATTAATGCATTTATTAGCTATTAAGATGCTGTTTTGGTGGAAAATGCATAAATCCTAGAATATTGTTCAGAAAAATAAATCCTTCTACCACATGATTCCTAGTACCTACTGGAACCTAGGAAAATTGGATTTGCATCAATAGGGGCCACAAAACAGAAACTAAAAATCCTACAAAAGCTACTGTACTCAAAACTAAAATGCACATAGTTTCTGTTTTAAGAAACTCCTGCATGCAAGGTTAATTTCTATGGGTAGGTATGGATTTTATCTATCTGTAGAAATTTGATTCACTTCATGTGGATACTCCTACCTCAAGTTATTCCAGTTTTAGTGGAAAATACACTTTTTACCAATCTTAGTGCACAGGGCAAAATATAAATTATTTTTGCGTCAAACCAGTGCTGCATGATAGGGAAAGCTCGTGGCTATACCACAAAAATAACACTAAGACAATACCACAAACAGATCTAGCAAAAATGAATTAAACCAAACACACATGATTAACAGAAACTGAAAAGGATAAAATTTATGAAATAAAAATGCCTACAGGCCGTTCCTGGGCCAGATCTGGCCGAGGACAGCGTGGATCTGGGCTGTCCCTGGACCGAGCTGGCCCAGCAAGGCACGGCTCGCGCGCGTGCCGTGGAGACGGTCAACGCGGGGGCGGGGTTCAAACAGAGCCGTCGATCGCAGGATCTACGGCGATGGAGTCGTCTTCTTCGACGCGACTCTGCGCCGGAGAATCAGAGCGACGGAGGAAGAAAGCGACGACGAGACGCTCACCTAGGGTTCGGGAAAGGATGCGGGAAGGGTTGGGATCGAAGGAGAAGACAACGGCTGACTTGATGGTGCCTTCAAAACCTGCATGCAACACCGGAGCTTACGGCGACGGTGGCGGCGCCATTCTCCGGTCGAGGACGGAGGCGGCGTCTACGGGTGGTCTCTGCGCAAAACAAGAGGTGGAAGAGTTAGGTCTCGCGGAGGGGATCTCGGCAGGACAAAAATGGAGAAGAAAGAGGGAGGGAGGCGATGGCTATCGCCGTTTTCTCGCCGGCGTTCACCGTGGAAGAAAAAGCTTCGCATGGCTTAAAGAGTGGACGAACTCGGGCGAGGCTTGGTGGGTGAGAAGAGAGGGTGTGAGGGTGTGTTCTGAGGGGAAAATGAGAGGTTGGTGTGAGCTCGGGAGGGAGTTATAGCTAGGAGCCCGATCTAGGGTTTCCTCGGGTATGGGGGTGAGAGAGAGTGACGACGGCTTTTCCATTGGCTCCGGGGTGCGGTGGGAGATGAGGGCAGAGGGGTGTTGGTCGGGATGGCGTGGCCTGGCCAATGAGGGGCGAGTGAGTGAGCCTCCATTGGCCGGTTTTGGAAAAGAAACATGGTGAGTGGAGGAGAGGGATGAGTGAGGGGCTGGCAAGTGGGGCCAGAGGGAGGGGGGTGGTGTCTCTCTCCTTGTCACCAGCAGAGGGACGTTGGGGAGAGAGGAGGGAGGGGTAGTCTAGGTTTTTATTTTCTTCTTCTCTCCTTTCTTTTCTTTAATTTTCTAACACACAAACCAGGTCAAATCTAGGCGAAACAATTTCACCTAGAAGTTTTCAGAGGTCTGATTAAGCTAAGGATTTGAGTTTACAAATATTCCAAATCAAACAGATCTCAAAAAGAGTTTTAAAATTTGAAAAGAAATGGAAAAGACCAAATGGTCACTGATTTTTAATGTCTTCAAAACCTAGTTGGTTTTTTGCTCAAACAAGTTTGCTTTGGAAAGTATAAAGTGCATAGACAAGGTTGGCTAGGTTGCATGTCAAAAATGGTGCATGGTTTGCTTAATTTATTGATCTAGTTTGGCTAAGTTTTAACAAACATGAAGATCACAAGAGTCAATTTTTAAAATTAGCAAAAGTTGTTAAGGTGATAATACCAAGCCTTAAACAAACTAGTGGGTTCAAGCAAAGGTAATAAGAGCACAAAAACACATCATGCAAAAACAACTATAACACACAAAAAGTTTTTGCTAACCCAGAAAAACCTAGCCTAACACCACAATTCTAGGTTTAAGAAAATTGGGGTGTTACAGACCTTCCCCCCTTAGGAGAATCTCGTCCTCGAGATTCCGGAGTTGAAGAGGAGAGGAATCCAGGAAATTCACGCTCCAAGTAATCTTCACGCTCCCATGTGGCTTCTTCCTCAGAGTGGTTGCTCCACTGAACCTTTACAAATCTGATCTTCCGTCGACGGGTCAAATGGATATCTTCAGCTAGAACATGGAGTGGTCTCTCCCGGTAGGTGAGGTCATGGTTGAGGTCAATGGTGTGATGATCCACCTCTTGATATGAGTGAGTACTGCTAGGGACTCGCAGGCATTTCCGGAGCAGTGACACATGGAACACATCGTGAAACTCAGACAGATGGGGTGGCAGCTCCAGTTGGTATGATACTTCTCCTCGTCGAGAAAGAACCTTGAAGGGGCCTATGTAGCGAGGTGCGAGTTTTCCCTTTACATGGAAACGTTGCATCCCTTTGAGTGGGGTCACTCGTAGATACACCATGTCACCAGCTTCGAAACTCAACTCGCGTCTCTTGGAATCGGCGTAACTCTTCTGTCGGGATTGGGCGGCTTTCAGGCGGTCGCGAATAAGTTGTACTTGTTCTTCTGCTTCTCGTAAGGTGTCAACTCCGAAAACTTGGCTGTCTCCTGTTTGTGACCAATTTAGGGGAGTACGGCACTTATGTCCATACAAGGTTTCGAATGGTGCCATCTTCAAGCTAGTTTGGTAGCTGTTGTTGTAAGAGAACTCTGCGAAGGGTAGACAATCCTCCCACTTGGATCCGTAAGCTAACACGCAGGCTCTAAGCATGTCTTCGAGTATCTGATTAACTCTCTCAGTCTGTCCTCCTGTCTGAGGGTGGTAGGTGGTGCTGAAAAAGAGCTTTGTTCCGAGTTCTTCGTGGAGCTTGGTCCAAAACCGAGAAGTAAATTGGGTTCCTCGGTCGGACACAATGGTCTTTGGTATCCCATGAAGGCTAACGATACGAGACATATATAAGTCTGCTAGCTGGTCTGAGCGGTGCCGAGTGCTAACTAGGAGAAAATGAGCAACCTTGGTGAGTCTATCAACAATGACCCAAATGGCATCGTGCCCACGATTAGATCGGGGTAAGCCGGTGATAAAATCCATACCGACTTCATCCCATTTCCATTCGGGTACCTTCAGGGGTTGGAGTAATCCAGCGGGTCGTTGGTGTTCGGCCTTGACCCTCTGACAGACATCGCAGTTCTGGACGAAAAAGGCAATCTCTCGCTTCATGCCATGCCACCAAAACTTTTCTTTCAGGTCTTGATACATCTTGGTTCCAACAGGGTGGATGGAGTATAAGGTCTCATGTGCCTCCTTCATGATGAGTTGCTTCAAGTCGTGATCAGATGGCACGCAGATGCGACCTTCATACCAGAGAGTACCCTCGGGATCAACGGTGAACCCGGGAACTTCCTCTTTTCCCAATCTACGCTTGATGCCTTCAATATTCTCGTGACCCTTCTGTGCTTTCTTGATATGATCCCATAGTGTTGGTTGCAACATGAGTTGATCTACAGCTCCATAATTGACTACTTCTATACCCATCTTGTCCAGCTCACTCCAGAGCTCTGGTTGTCGAGTCTTGATCATGGCGTTGAAGGAACACGGTTGTCGACTAAGGGCGTCAGCTACGACATTAGCCTTCCCCGGGTGATAATGGATATCCAAGTCGTAGTCCTTTATGAGCTCTATCCATCTCCGCTGCCTCATATTCAGCTCTCGTTGTGTGAAGATATACTTCAAGCTCTTGTGGTCGGTGTAGATATCGCAACGGTTACCCATCAGAAAATGGCGCCAGGTCTTGAGTGCATGAACAACGGCTGCGAGTTCAAGGTCATGGGTTGGGTAGTTCTGCTCGTGCTTGCGGAGTTGTCGCGAGGAATAGGAGATCACCTTGCCCTCTTGCATGAGGACACAACCTAGTCCAAGCTTGGATGCGTCGCAATACACGACAAAATCTTTGGTCACGTTGGGCATGGTCAGTACAGGTGCTGTGGTAAGGCGCTTCTTCAACTCCTGAAAGCTTTCTTCACATTTGTCCGTCCACTCAAACTTCTTGTCTTTCTTAAGCAACTGGGTAAGAGGTTTGGCTATGCTAGAGAATCCTTCAACAAACTTGCGGTAATATCCCGCTAATCCGAGAAAAGATCTCACTTCCGTTGGATTAGTGGGGGCTTCTCGGTCCATGATTGACTTGATGTGCGTGGGGTCAACAGATATCCCACCGGCAGAAATCACATGCCCAAGGAATGCCACTTCCTTAAGCCAGAACTGACACTTGCTAAACTTGGCATAAAGCTGGTGCTCACGAAGGGTGCCTAGAACTAGCCTCAGGTGCTCTGCATGTTCTTCCTCTGACTTGGAATAAATCAGGATGTCATCGATGAAGACGACCACAAATTTATCCAGGTAATCCATGAACACCTTATTCATGAGATTCATGAAATAGGCTGGGGCATTGGTCAGGCCAAAAGACATTACGGTGTACTCAAACAATCCGTAACGGGTGATGAAGGCTGTCTTGGGGATGTCAGTCTCTCTCACTTTCAGTTGGTGGTAACCGGTACGGAGGTCGATCTTGGAAAATACTCGGGATCCATTGAGTTGGTCAAAAAGGTCTTCAATCTTGGGTAGTGGGTATTTGTTCTTGATGGTCACATCTTTAAGCTTGCGGAAGTCCACACACAAACGAGTGGTACCGTCCCTTTTATCCACAAAGATAATTAGAGATCCCCAGGGTGATGCACTGGGGTGAATCAACCCTTTTCTCAGCATGTCGTCCAGCTGTTTCTTCAGTTCTGCTAACTCCTCGGGGTTCATACGGTATGGCTTCTGGGCAATGGGGCCGGTTCCGGGAATTAACTCAATGATGAACTCGATATCCCGATCAGGCGGCATACTGGGTAATTCCTCAGGGAATACATCGGGGTATTCACAAACTACATGCACATCTTCCAGGGTAGACTTAGCTATGCTCTTATGACAGTGAGTTGACGAGGGGCGGTGTTCAGCCGTGTAAACCACTTTCTTGCCCTCAGGGCTTACCATGGATATGGCCTTCCTGGTACAATCAATAACTCCCCGATTCACGGCCATCCAATTCATTCCTAGGACCACTTCTATCCCCTGTTGGCCCAAAACTACTAGTTCCGCATAGAACCTAGCTCCCTGGATGTCCACGGGTACTTTCTTGCAAGAAAGGTTGGCTTTGGTGGTGGCTCCCGGGATTTGCACAAGCATGGGTCTACACATAGTGGTTGGTTCCATGCCACTCTTCCTAACAAAAGGTTCGGTAACAAACGAATGGGACGCTCCAGAATCAAACAAGACTGAAGTTGGTACTGAGTTGACTGGGAACGTACCCATAACCAGGTTGGCTGCATCCATAGCTTCTTCGGCGTTGATGTGGTTCAGGTGCCCTCTTGTCATCTGTCTGGTCTTCTTAGGGTAAGGGGCCCTGCCTCCGGGTGGACGGACGGGTCCCGGGTTTATCTTGGTCGCATTGGGGCGGTTATCTGCGGGCTGCTTGGTGGGGCATTCACGTGAGAAATGTCCAGGTTGTCCACATGCAAAACATCCACCTGTGGGCTTCGGGCCTGGGGGTCTGTTGGGGTTGGGCCCAGGGTTGTAGTTGCCTCCGGGGCGAGTAGCAGGTGAGAGGTTGGGATATTTGGGTCTTGGCGGGGGTGCCGAGCGCAGGCACTGGTTGCAGCTGTTGGGGTTGTTGTTGCTGCTACTACCTTGCTGCATCAGTAGTCGGCGCTTGCGGTTTTCAAAGACTGCCGTGCGCTTGTGCTCCATCATAATCGCTGCGTCAGCCAGTGATTCCAGATCGGGGAATGGCATCACCACTAAGATGCATTGCATCTCATCATGCAGGCCATTCAGGAATCTCTCCTTCTTTTTGTCTTCCGTGTCAGTGTCGGCGGGGGCATACCTTGCCAAGGTGGTGAACTTCTCCAGATATTCACTCACTGACAGACTTCCCTGCTTCAGTTGCAGAAACTTCTCTCGCATAATGCTGACGAGACCCGTTGGCACGTAGCGCTTCAGAAACTTCGTCTTGAAAGCATCCCAAGTCACGACTTCACCTTGGGGTAGCAGTGCATGAACTGCCTCCCACCATGCTCGGGCAGGTCCAGAGAGATAGTGTGTGGCATATATCACTTTCTCATTGTCACCAACCTGGGCGACTCTTAAGTTGTTCTCGACTGTACGGATCCAGTCATCAGCGTCAAGTGGCACCTCACTCTTGGAGAACACCGGTGGGTTAGTGTTCTGGAAGTCTCGCAGGTTGGAGCGGCCCTCATCGTTGTCCTGGCCGCCATTAGGGTTGACGGCGATTTGGGCCAGGTGTTGCAGTGTGGCGAGGTTAGCTGTCCTCTCGGCACGAGCGGCCTCGCGGTCCTCCATGAAGAGGCGCATCACTTGGGCCATGGTGGGCTCGGGTGGTGGTGGTGGATCTCTCGCCATACTGAAGTTAGAAAATAGCAGAATTAAAACAACGATCCCGAATTTACTCTTCGCAAGAACGATACTGGCTGATTGAAGTCAACGAAAAAGGCTAAATAAAACCAGAAAAACCACACACAAATGTCGTGCACAAAACAAGACACACAAGGTACTTCTAGGTACCAAAAACGTCTACTGAACACGGCAATTGGGTGTCCTAATCAAAACAGATGCACCTATGGGTCTTGGTCAATCCTACTTGTTGGAATCTTCATTTTCTCGCTTGGGGCTCCTGCTGAAAAGCTTGAGACCGTCGAAGTTGCAACTGGTGTACCAGTGTTGGGGTTGAAGTCTTGACAGGGAGACTGCTTCAGCAAGCAAGGGTTGCTTTGTAGCTTGTTTCTTCACTTGACGACCACCTTGATCTCATATGTTGAAGTCTTGGGACTGAGCTTCACCTTCTCGGTACTAGCCATTTAGGTCACATTTGGTTTCATCGTCAAGTCTATACAAGTTTTGAATAGGGCCAAGAGAGTAGAGAAAAACTCTTTTGAATCACTTGAAATTGAGAGGTAAGATAAAGATATTTTTGAGAATAGGTGAGGAGTGGAAGCCATGCTAGGCTTACCTAGAAGAAAACAAGTTTTTTTTGTAGAAATAGGTTCTAGTAAAATATTTCCTTCCTAAGCTAACGACCATGCTAACTAAGGTCTCCTAAGGTCAACGATGGCTCTGATACCAAGTCTGTAAGGACCCCTCGAACCACAGTCCGAGATGTCTTCGTTATGTAAAAAGATCACGATCCCAATGATCAGTGCATCGCAGTCACATAACCAACATGGTATCGAAGAGTTACATCATTCAAGTCGCACGAATAAAAGTCTTACAATTCACAATGGTCATATGACCAAGTCTGCAAAACATCGTCGCGCAGGATGGAATTAACTAAGATACAGCGGAAGCTCGTGGCCAGCGTCGGCCCTCGTCATCACCAGACGCATTCCCACAAGTGCAGTTGACCGGTGACAGCTAGGTAGCGTAGTCGTCGACATAATCCTCCACTTCAGCGTAGGCCTCCTTGTTGACTGGAGATTGAAGTCTCTCTTGTAAAAATAGCATGTACTATTTCCACGTTTTGAGAACTATATTGTAAAACTTTTCAAAAACACTAGGATGGGGACACCCCTTTTTCCTTCCTTGAGATCGGACTGATTGTCTCCCCGAGACCAACTATCCTCACTCAACTCCTGTACCTCCCAGGTACTTCCTTGATGCCTCCTTGTTTCCCCCGAAAACATTTTCTTTTAAGAATTTAAAACAGCCAGCATGCCTAGTGGGGCCTTTCCAACCGTCCTTTGACCGCGGACACGGCTATTCGAATAGATTTACACTCTGCAGAGGTTGCGCACTTTACCCACACCAAACGGTCATTCCGCCATGTCTGCCACGGCCCGTCATACGACCGTATGCGGGGGTCCGGATAACCTGATCAAAGCTTTTAACTATGTCGACCCTAGTATAGAGCATCTCCTTCAGTGGGCTGAACCTCCCCGGACCCCAGTGAGATGGCCATCGTATCGATCCGGTCTCTCCATGCTGCACTGCGCCATGACAGGAGACCCACTGTTGCCACCAGCCGTGATTTCCATCCTGCACTTTTGATTGCTTGGTCAGAGGGTCCCACCCTCCTACGCTACTTGGGGTAGCTCCACACTAAGGTAAACAAGTTTCCGGCTAAGCCCGTCCCATATGGGGTGACGTGGTTGCACGGGTTAATTGTTCGGGCGGCAGCTAGGGTCACACTTTGTTTTCAAAAACATCTCCACCTCCGACTGTTCGCAACAGCTCGGGTTTTCGTAAACATCTCCGATTGCTCCCAGCAACTCGGGTTTTATAAAATACTTGCCCGCCGATTGCTCCTAGCAACTCGGGTTTTTCTTCCGAAAACTTTTTATCAAAACCAGGCTCCCATCCTATGAGTTTGAGGTGAGAATAGAAGGAGATACTACTAGATAAAATATGATTTTCTTTATAGCCCCTTCAACTACAAGGTGCCTAAAGTGGATACTAATTTTCATAACACCTATTATAATCTAGTAGATAGCTTTGGCCAAACAATATTTTGTAAAATAGTTTTTGGGTGGCAAAGTACCACAAAGAAGTGAAACATGCATTATTTTATTTTGAAAACAAAACATGCTTTGCAAATAATGGGATTCATAGTGGTGAGGTGGCTTGCCTTGCTCAGCGTATTGTCCCTGGTCTTGCTCTTCTTCGTAGTTGTGCTCAGCTACCTCGTACTTCTCCTCCTCTGCTTGCGGTTCTATCGCAACATGAAATTAAACGAAGCTAACGTAAGTCCTAAGAAGCGTGTTGACAACAATCTGAACTAAAACGAGCTAACAGCAAGCATTTCAAAACCAAAACACCCACTGGACAAAACATGGCACATAAACACAACTACAAACAAAAGATGTAAACAACACTTAGTGATGTAATTAGGCACAAAGGGAATCAGGCTACACACAAACAATTCATGCACCTCAACATCATCAATGTGCTTAATACCAAGTGTTAGGGTTGGGTTTAGGTGCTGGATTCCAAAGTTGATCAAGAGTATTGACATGGTGTTCATTAACTAAAAACAGAGAATAAAATTAATGCATTTATTAGCTATTAAGATGCTGTTTTGGTGGAAAATGCATAACTCCTAGAATATTGTTCAGAAAAATAAATCCTTATACCACATGATTCCTAGTACCTACTGGAACCTAGGAAAATTGGATTTGCATCAATAGGGGCCACAAAACAGAAACTAAAAATCCTACAAAAGCTACTGTACTCAAAACTAAAATGCACATAGTTTCTGTTTTAAGAAACTCCTGCATGCAAGGTTAATTTCTATGGGTAGGTATTGATTTTATCTATCTGTAGAAATTTGATTCACTTCATTTGGATACTCCTACCTCAAGTTATTCCAGTTTTAGTGGAAAATACACTTTTTACCAATCTTAGTGCACAGGGCAAAATATAAATTATTTTTGCGTCAAACCAGTGCTGCATGATAGGGAAAGCTCGTGGCTATACCACAAAAATAACACTAAGACAATACCACAAACAGATCTAGCAAAAATGAATTAAACCAAACACACATGATTAACAGAAACTGAAAAGGATAAAATTTATGAAATAAAAATGCCTACAGGCCGTTCCTGGGCCAGATCTGGCCGAGGACAGCGTGGATCTGGGCTGTCCCTGGACCGAGCTGGCCCAGCAAGGCACGGCTCGCGCGCGTGCCGTGGAGACGGTCAACGCGGGGGCGGGGTTCAAACAGAGCCGTCGATCGCAGGATCTACGGCGATGGAGTCGTCTTCTTCGACGCGACTCTGCGCCGGAGAATCAGAGCGACGGAGGAAGAAAGCGACGACGAGACGCTCACCTAGGGTTCGGGAAAGGATGCGGGAAGGGTTGGGATCGAAGGAGAAGACAACGGCTGACTTGATGGTGCCTTCAAAACCTGCATGCAACACCGGAGCTTACGGCGACGTTTGCGGCGCCATTCTCCGGTCGAGGACGGAGGCGGCGTCTACGGGTGGTCTCTGCGCAAAACAAGAGGTGGAAGAGTTAGGTCTCGCGGAGGGGATCTCGGCAGGACAAAAATGGAGAAGAAAGAGGGAGGGAGGCGATGGCTATCGCCGTTTTCTCGCCGGCGTTCACCGTGGAAGAAAAAGCTTCGCATGGCTTAAAGAGTGGACGAACTCGGGCGAGGATTGGTGGGTGAGAAGAGAGGGTGTGAGGGTGTGTTCTGAGGGGAAAATGAGAGGTTGGTGTGAGCTCGGGAGGGAGTTATAGCTAGGAGCCCGATCTAGGGTTTCCTCGGGTATGGGGGTGAGAGAGAGTGACGACGGCTTTTCCATTGGCTCCGGGGTGCGGTGGGAGATGAGGGCAGAGGGGTGTTGGTCGGGATGGCGTGGCCTGGCCAATGAGGGGCGAGTGAGTGAGCCTCCATTGGCCGGTTTTGGAAAAGAAACATGGTGAGTGGAGGAGAGGGATGAGTGAGGGGCTGGCAAGTGGGGCCAGAGGGAGGGGGGTGGTGTCTCTCTCCTTGTCACCAGCAGAGGGACGTTGGGGAGAGAGGAGGGAGGGGTAGTCTAGGTTTTTATTTTCTTCTTCTCTCCTTTCTTTTCTTTAATTTTCTAACACACAAACCAGGTCAAATCTAGGCGAAACAATTTCACCTAGAAGTTTTCAGAGGTGTGATTAAGCTAAGGATTCGAGTTTACAAATATTCCAAATCAAACAGATCTCAAAAAGAGTTTTAAAATTTGAAAAGAAATGGAAAAGACCAAATGGTCACTGATTTTTAATGTCTTCAAAACCTAGTTGGTTTTATGCTCAAACAAGTTTGCAAATTGTTTTCAAAGGCATCTTTGGAAAGTATAAAGTGCATAGACCAAGTTGGCTAGGTTGCATGTCAAAAATGGTGCATGGTTTGCTTAATTTATTGATCTAGTTTGGCTAAGTTTTAACAAACATGAAGATCACAAGAGTCAATTTTTAAAATTAGCAAAAGTTGTTAAGGTGATAATACCAAGCCTTAAACAAACTAGTGGGTTCAAGCAAAGGTAATAAGAGCACAAAAACACATCATGCAAAAACAACTATAACACACAAAAAGTTTTTGCTAACCCAGAAAAACCTAGCCTAACACCACAATTCTAGGTTTAAGAAAATTGGGGTGTTACATAGATATGGTGGACTCACTGCAAAAACTTGGTTGAAGGTGTTGGAAAACAAGCTTTTCACTTGTTGGAGTTTTTGGGCTAGCAAGAGGGAGAAAGTTGACCGTCTAAATACATGCATAATTATCCATAGAGCTAACCATTTCATGTTAAACAAATTAAAGCATCATTCAGCACATAAAACATGAATAAGAAATAACTCTGGACAAAACACTTGCATATTAACACTCATTAAAAAGCACATGAGTCATGCAACTATATGTATCTTTTTAAATCAACTCAAACATCCTCTTCCTAATATTTTTAATAGCATCCAACTTAATTCAACTAAATTCTCCAGCACCTCTCTCATAACATAAATTGTAATGGTGATCTTATTAAAAGCAAAACAAAAATAAAACAATAAAAAGATGCTCCAAGTTTATACGATAGTAATGCGTTGATAGAAAACAAAAAATAGACGTGTGCAAACCGAGAGTGTTTGGTCTAGTGGGGTGCCTTGACATCCCCAAGCTTATGATCTTCACCATCCTTAGATAGCTCTTGGTGCATCTCCTATAATCCCTGTGAAAAACTTCAACACAAAATTTTCTCCCATCTCTTTTCTGTGGGATGACATTAGTAGGCACAAAACAATTGGATTGCTTGCTGTATGAAATACTTAAAGAATAGTGTAAAATATGTCCAGCAAGTGTATAATGTTGTATTCCTTCTCATAAACTTAATTGGATCAAAAAGATTCAACTTAAAAGTTCAAAGAATGCATGAAACAAAATGGGACAGAATCTGTCCAGAAAAACAGCAGCAGCAGAACGCATTATTTTACCCCACTTAGATATGTCAAAAAAATCGGAAACAATTCACGCTTACAGAGGATGAAAAGTTGCAACTACAGTTCAAATTCCAGCTCATTCGGAGTTACAGAATAGGAATGAAAAATCATACCGTGCACAGATTCGTGCTGAAATAAAATCTCCGAATACAAAAAGCAACCTTTTCAAGCCAAAATGGGTAAAACTTGGCACTTTATTGAAAATTCCAGAAACTAAACTAAAAACTAAGTCTCTTGTTACAGCAAGAGGACACAAAGAAAATAAAAAATAAAACAACTGGGTTGCCTCCCGTAAAGCGCTTTCTTTATAGCCATATAACTAGGCTTACTTACTTGGTATCAAGATGGTATGAGTGAGGTGGCTTGGCATCCCCAAGCTTAAATTCTTGCACTTACTTGATATATTTAGGATGAGCCTAGGGGATGCATCCCCAAGCTTGAGTGTTTGTCCCTCTTGATCTTTGTTCATCTCGCTCAACTCTTCCACTTGAAAATTCTCTTTACACAAAACTCATCATAAACTTGATTAGAGGGGTTAGTGTCTCCATAAATTAAATCCACATAGGTACAGCAAAGACATATCATGAGTTGATTCTAAACATTAACTACTGTTACTACGGTTGTGCATTGCTCCTTGATCAAAAGAACCACACAAAACACAAGTAATGAGAGCAACGCAAAATCACGACAAAATCTGTCAAAAACTGGACATCCTGTAAAGAGTGAATTTTTAGAGCCACTTACGTTGCTCAAATCAGAAAACTTTGAACTAATGAAATGTGTAATAATAACTGAATATTGCTGTCATGAAGATCAGCTCAAAATTCCTTTTCTGTGATTTTTAACATTTTTTGGAGTGAAGATAAGGAATCTGTTTTCTAGACAGCCATGATAGTTTTAATGATGCTCACATAGGAATAATAATTGAAATGCAAAAGAGAGCATCGAGGGGAAAATATGAAACATATTTGATTCTAACCCACTTCCTATGCATTGGGATCCTGTAAGAAAATAAATCATTGGAACACAAAGCAAGTAGCATAGGAAGATAAAACAAGAACAATTTCAAGACTTTCAATTTAAAGAGAGGTGGCGTAATAATATTGAAATGTTCAGAATCATGTTTTCCCCTCTCATAATAATTGCAAGAAGCACCATAAACGTGGTGGTTGTGGGTGGAATGGTTATTAGTGCAAGATAATTCCATCCCATACAAGTATTTTTCAACATATAAAAACTTCTCTTCTATGGTGTGAATAGGAGAACTCAAAGATAAAGTAGGATTCTCATGAGTGAGAGTATTATCACAATCAGCAAGTATATCATTTTTATTCTCACATAAAGTAGTAGCAACTAAACATGGAGGATTATCAATAAGCATAGGACCATCATCTAAATCATTATCATAAAGCATATTTAAGCAACACTCCTCATTATCATCCATAAGTTCACTAGTAGCATTATTAAAAAATGAAGGAGCATTATTGGTTTCATCATAATAGCATGGGTTATCATATAGGACCATTGAATTTTCAATTTCACACTCATCATAGCATGGGTTCTCATAAATAACAACATATTTTTCAGTTTGAGTGTTACTATCATAAAACATGTCTAAACCATATTCCTCATCATCTTTAAAATTATTATCAATAATGTTCTTATTAGGCATAGGTTCATAATCCTCATCATCATCAGAATCACAAAAGCAAAGTGTATCATCAGCAATATATTGAGTGTTACCCTCATCCATAGGCGGTGAAGGTGGAAGTTCCCTCTCTTCATTCTCTAGTTGGTCATCATCTTCTTGGGGTTGCATGGGCATCCCCAAGCTTAGGTTTTTATCCTCTTCTTTACATTCTTCCTCTTCCAAGCTTATGTTTTCATCTTCTTCTTCCTGCAAAACATCAGTACTTTCTTGGGAAGCAGTGCCCTCCCAATTATAGTCAAGAACATAAATATTTTCAGAGAACTTGGCTAAGCAATGTTTAAAAATAAGTGTGACCTCCTCTCCAAATCTCTTAACTCTGGGGCAAGTTTCATTTTCATCAGCAAAGCTTTGCAATTCAAAAGATGCATAAAAAGCAACAAATTCCTCTACTTGTTCTATCCCTAAATGAGCATAATCATTAGTATTGTAAGATACTATGACATGGTCTTCATGGGACTTACATTGAAATGCAAAGTGTCTTTTTCTATGTTTAGAGCAACAAGTTTCATTATAATGGAACCAAAGCCACTGTTCAACAATATAATTTAACCTTTCCATGAAAACTTTTAGTATTTTCCGTTCTATTGACCATTTAGATTCCTCAGGAATTTTATTAGCTTCCTTATACTCAGCAAAACTCATCATCCATTCCAAACCGCCAGTTTTTTTGGTATTTTCCATTTTATATTTTTTTGTGTTTTTGATATATATATATAACTGAAAGTAAAACTAAACTAAATGCAAAACTGAAACTAAACTAGAGTATATGCAAAACTGAAAATAAATATCTAGTGCAAACAAGAATAAAAACTTAAGCACTACACTCCCCGGCAACGACGCCAGAAAATGTCTTGATACCCACAAGTATAGGGGATCGTTGAAATCTTCGATGTGTAAGTAAAGTATCGATCCCACGATGAGTACAAGGTATAAGTGGTTATCCTTTCAAATAATGTGTCACTATTCTTATTAACTATGCACTAGACAAAGAAAAATGATGCAAGTGTCTTTGGGTTTTTGGTGTAGAGTTTGCAATAAAGTAAAAAGCTGAAAATAAAATATGACAAGTGAAAGCTCTCAAAGAGAAAAAGCCCAATCCTCTATGCAGCAAGAGGACAATCTTAAGTGTGTGTTTCTTATGGGTGGAAAATGTTCCCAAGGGCTACATGGATTTCATGGCATAGATATTTCTAGAACAACAAGGTAAATATTTTGTCAAGTTTTAATCTTCTTTGGACGGAGCCACAACTTAGGTAAAGCTAAATAAATAGACTAAACCCTCTTATGATGGATTATGTGGCCAAGTAAATGACTACACAAGAGTTATTAAGACATAAAAGTCCCACCATAGCATTACACTCTAAGGTCCCCGATATTAATCCCCTCCTAATGGAACTTCATGTATTAGACCACAGGTATATTTGTCAACTCCCAGGTCCTACCCAAATCCATTACATAGTGTGATCACCTCATGCATTCCTCAACATATGCGTGCACTCATATATTGTACAATAAGACAATCATAAAAGATAAAGACTTGACCAAATACTCAACACATGTATAGTGAAATCATTGCCAATCCATCCTATGCCCCCAGGAACATGAGAGAACTATGCACAACTCAAAGACATGATATGATTCAATGGCATAAGTGGTACAACACAATCTTAAAATATAATCTCCCCACAAAATAATGACAAGTAGCAATTCACACACATGTAGAACAGTACTTAGCCAAAAGCTAGGGTTCGAACAATCTCAAACTATGAGGGGGATGAAGTGGATCACAAAGATGGTGATGGAGATGGTGCTGATCTCGACGGTGGTGTTGATGGAGACTCCGGAGGGGGGATGAAGGATCCTTCCGGAGGTGATCCGGCGGCGTTTCCCCCTCCAATCTTCTCCGGCGGCAGCCTTCTGACTCTCTGTTTCTTGGTTTCGTGTTTCTCCGCCGCCTCCTTGTGAAACTCCTCGAGGGACTATTTTTATAATTGGTTTTAGGTCAAGACGAAGCCACGGAGACGAAAACGGACGTCATTGGAGCCACGAGGGCCCAAAGGGGGTGCTCCACGCGGCCAAGGAATCTAGCCGCGTGGGCCCACCTCTTTTGATCCTCGGAGTTTCAATTTCGCGCTTCCTTCGCTCCTACGCTTTCTTCCTTCCAAAAAATGAGCTCCGTGAAATCTTAGGTCATTTGGACGTCGTATGCTTCCTGGAAGTCAAAAACATGGAAAAAGGGGTTTTCTGGTTCTGCAGAGTTAATTCCAAATAAATGGGGAAAGTGTGATTTATCCCCCAAAATCATTATATAACATAAATATAACCCATATATGATGCAAATAAGTTGCAATATCAAGTAATAAAATGTAAAGTGCATGTATGCATTTTACATGCATCAACAGTTCACTAGTGGTGTCTCTCCATAATAAATCATACCATACATGTGGGTAAACAAATTACAGCTGGGCAATTGACAAAATAAAGAATTGCATAATGATGCATATACTTGTCATGGTGTCTAGTATGAGATTCCTTTGGGCATTACGACAAGATTCATAGACCGTTCCAACCGTATCTATGACTAATAATCCACCTTCTGATTAGCGTCCGCACCCCATTCAGTATTAAGTTGCAAGCAACAGATTATTGCATTAAGTAAAGTGAGTAATGTCAGTAACACAATTATCCTTAGAGAAAGCATCACTGTTTTATCCCTAATAGCAACAGTACATCCACAACCTTAGAGGTTGTTGTCACTCCCCCAGACTTAAATGGAGACTGAACCCACTATCGAGCATAAATACCCCCTCTTCGAGTCACAAGCATCTACTTGGTCAGAGCATCTACTAGTAACGGATAGCATGCAATATCATAAACAACACACACATGATATATAATGAAGCAAATGACATAGTATTTAATATTCATCGGATCCCAACAAACACATAATGTATCATTACAATAATATGATCTTGATCATGATAGGCAGCTCACAAGATCTAAACATGATAGCACAAGTGGAAAAGACAACCATCTAGCTACTGCTATGGACCCATATTCCAAGGATGAACTACTCACGCATCAGTCCGGAGGCGGGCATGGTGATGTAGAGCCCTCCGGTGATGATTTCCCTCCCCGGCAGGGTGCCGCGACGAGCTTCTGAACCCTCCCGAACTAGGGTTGACGACGGCAGCGGCTACAGGATGTTTCGTGGAAAAGTGCTCGGGTACATAGGGTTTTTCCGTCGGAGGGTATTCATAGGTGAAAGGGCAACGTCGGTGGGCGCCCGAGGGGCCCTGATACGTCTCAAACGTATCTATAATTTCTTATGTTCCATGCTTGTATTATACCAATTGCTACATGTTTTATATACACTTTGCATTGTTTTATGCATTTTCTGGGACTAACCTGTTAACAAGATGCCACAGTGCCAGTTCCCTGTTTTCTGCTGTTTTTGGTTTCAGAAAACCACTTAAGGAAATATTCTTGGAATTGGACGAAATTAATACCAAAGTCCCTATTTTCACGGGAGGTTCCAGAACACCGGAGAGCTAACGGAGAGGGGCCACGAGGCCCCCAGATGAGGTGCCGGCGCGGCCCCACTTCTGGCCACGCCAACACCTCATGAGGGCGCCTCGGCCCTCCACCGCCTTCGCCCTTTCGCCTACATAAAGCCCCCGACAATACAAGACCTAATACCCGAACACTTTTCCAGAAACCCTTACGGACCCGCCGCCATCGTCAACCCTAGTTCGGGAGGGTTCAGAACCTCTTCCCGGCACCCTGTCGGAGATGGGGATCATCACCGGAGGGCTCTACATCACCATGCCCGCCTCCGGACTGATGCGTGAGTAGTTCATCCTTGGACTACGGGTCCATAGCAGTAGCTATATGGTTGTCTTCTCCTGGTGTGCCATCATGTTTAGATCTTGTGAGCTGCCTATCATGATCAAGATCATCTTTATGTAATGCTACATGTTGTGTTTGCTGGGATCCGATGGATATTGAATACTATGTCATTTGCTTCATAATATATCATGTTGTGTGTTGTTTATGATCTTGCATGCTCTCCGTTGCTAGTAGATGCTCTGACCAAGTAGATGCTTGTGACTCCAAGAGGGGGCATTTATGCTCGATAGTGGGTTCATGTCTCTATTTATTCTGGGGTAGTGACAACAAGCTCTAAGATTGTAGATGTACTGTTGCTACTAGGGATAAAACAGTAGTACTCTGTCTAAGGATAATGTTATTACTTAGATTACACACTTTGCCTAATGCAATAATCTGTTGCTTGCAACTTAATACTAAAAGGGGTGCGGACGCTAACCGGAAGGTGGATTATTAGTCATAGATGCGGTTGGAACGGTCTATGTATATTGTTGTAATGCCCAAATGAATCTCATACTAGACATCATGACATTAGTATATGCATCATTATGCAGCTCTTTCTTCTGTCAATTGCCCAGCTGTAATTTGTTTACCCGCATGTATGCTATTACTATTATTATGGAGAGACACCACTAGTGAACTGTGGACCCCGGTCCTTTTTCCTTTAAACTGATAATACAACCAACTACAAACTGTTACTTTCATTCTCTGCAAACATCATCCTCCACACATACGTTTAATCCTTTGTTACAGCAAGCATGTGAGATTGACAACCTCACTGTTTCGTTGGGGCAAAATAGTTTGATTGTGTTGTGCAGGTTCCACCTCCCTTACGCGCCAACAAGCTGTTTTCTGGCGATTGCCAGGGAGACCTTCAGACGTGTTCTTCATCTCCTACTGGTTCGATAACCTTGGTTTCATAACTGAGGGAAGACTTGCTGCTGCACTCATCATACCTTCCTCTTGTGGTTTCCCAACAACACCACCGTGTGCATCAAGACGTTTTCTGGCGCTGTTGCCGGGGAGCTGAAGCACATCTGCAAGGGGAGTCTCTCACTTCCCAATCTCTTTACTTTGTTTTTGTCTTGCTTAGTTAAATTTTATTTCCTGTTTTGTTTGCTATTAAATATCAAAAACACAAAAAAATTAGTTACTTGCATTTTATTTACTTTGTTATTATCTTGTTTGCTTCTTATTATCAAAAACACCAAAAAAATTAGCTACTTGCATTAATATTTATATTTCAGTTTTGCCTTAATATTGCTAAAATGGGAAGTCCTAAAGTTGAAGTACGTTCGTTTAGGCAACAAGGAGGAGAGAATTTGAAAGATGCCTGGTATAGGATAAATGATGCTCATCATAGGTGCACTAAGAAATATTCCACCTTAATCCTTCTTAGCAATTTTTATGTTGGTATCACTAGTTGGTATAGGTATGTTCTTGACACTCTTACAGGAGGTAACTTTCTGGGTACTCCTGCTTTGGAAGCTTGCAATTTAATTGAAAATTTGGTAGGATCACCATCACCTACTAAAGGTATTAAAACTGAGATCACTCTTGAAGATGTTATTAAAAAATTGGACTCTATGGAGGGAAATTTAGCAAACTTCATAGATAATGCTAGCAAGGTTAATGAATCAATAGAGGATATTAATGATAGAATCATTGTTTTAGAAGCTAGCAACACCCATGATACTCAAAACAATAGGATTGGTGAGTTAGAGGAAGCTATTGAAACTTTAAGTTCAACTTTTTCCTATCTCAAACTAAGAAATAAAAGGCTTTTGTGGGAAAAGAGCAGAAATCCATTTATATCCCTAAGGTACCTAAACCCAAACCCCCCAACGTGCTTAACATTGATAAACCTGTTGGTACATCTTCATGGATACCTAAAGTACCTAATGGAACAAGCCATGTTTTAAAGAAAATTATTGATTTGGATGCTTCTTCTTTTGGAAACACTTGAGTTTTGCTTTCTGTGCCTATCTCAAAGGCGTTAAAGAAAAGCGCTTATGGGAGACAACCCACTTTTTATTTCTGTTATTTTATTTTCTTGAGTCAAGGAACATGCCTACCTCTGTAGCAATTCATTTGTATCTTTACTTTATTGCATAGTTGTACCAAGTTAAGTCTCTAGTAGAAAGTTGATGCTAGATTTGGATTTCTGCGCAGGAACAGTTTTTCTGCTGTTCACCGTTAAATTCATGACTCTTTACAGAAACGTCGGAATGACCTGATATTTTCTGAGCGTGATCCTAATATATTTACACAAATTTCATTAGTTTTGAGTTTTCTGATTTGAGCAAGTTAAGTGCCTCGAAAAAATTCGTCTTTATGGACTGTTCTGTTTTTGACAGATTCTGCCATTTATTTTGCATTGGTTTTTTTTGCTGTTTTTAATGGTTCTTTTTGTTCAATAAAATTCCAGTGGCTGTAGCTAATGTCCAGTACCATGATAATGATTGTCTCCATACAGAATACGATAATATTTGATTATGCACTAACCCTCTAATGAAGTTTACTATGAGTTTGGTGTGGAGGAAGTTTTCAAGAATCAAGAGAGAGGATGATATGATGTGATCAAGAAGATGAAAGAGCCTAAGCTTGGGGATGCCCCCATGGGTCACCCAAGCATATTTCAAGAAGACTCAAGCGTCAAAGCTTGGGGATGCCCAAGGCATCCCCTTCTTCATCAACAACTTATCAGCTTATCTCTAGTGAAACTATATTTTAATTTCGCCACATCTTATGTGCTTTACTTGGAGCGTTTGTTTGTTTTTATTTTTGCTTTTGTTATTTTTGTTTTCTGAATAAAATGGATCCTAGCATTCTTGTGTGGGAGAGAGACACGCTCCGCTTTTTCTTTTGAATACTCCTATTCTTCACTTATATTTGTTGAGTATTCTTCTGTAGCTACTGCAATACTTTCAGCTCTTATTTTTCATGCACCTCTTGTTCAGAGCTGTTAGTTCTCATATGTTATACTCTCTTGCTTCATTGTCAAATACTTGGAGAGTTTATGTTTTAAATAAGTTGATTGGTGTTTGGTTAAGAACATAAAATGTTAAATGTAGTACATGGTATAACTAAATGATACATAATCTTGTAGATCATCAAATTGTGTCACTTGAATCATTAATGTTGTTTTGAGATATTAATATGCTTAATGGTAAAACATGATGGTTTAGTAAAGTGTAATGATTAATGGTTGGTCTAGAAAACTTGAAGCTGTGCCACACTTGAATATCCAGTTGATAGCATAATGATATATGACTTCTAATGTTAAAAGCAACCGTAATGATTTTGTGTTATGCGCTACGGTCGGGGTCCCAACAGTGACTTGTTCATTTGCCACAGTCCCTCATGGAGTGATTTTCATTATGCCTTGTAAGATCATATTTCTAGTTGGAATCTTTTTGCTTGTGAGTTCTAAAGCTGCGGTTTTCATGGCACTTCCACCACCATATTTGCTAGACTCTTCGGTACTTTGCATTGCCCTTTCTCACATTGAGAGTTGGTGCATACTTCGCGGGTACATCCAAAACTCGTGGGAGATCTTCATCATGTTCTCCTACACATAAGCCAAATATCTTCCTCAAAACATCCACCATACCTACCTACTACAACATTTCCATAGCTGTTCCGAGATATATTGCCATGCAACTTCCATCTCACATTACATGACTTGTTGTCATTTATCATTTATATATTGCTTTGCATGATTCTATATAGCTGATGTGTGGTTTTACCCATGTTACGCTAGATCATTGCATATCCTGCTACACTGGCAGAGGCACCGTTTCATACATTATGTTTTAGTCCTTATGAGATCCTTGTATCAAAAGTGTGTTGTCATATTAGAATGTTTGCCCCTAAAAGTGAAAAGAGCCATGGAGGCCATCGAAAAGAGAAACAGAAAAATACAAAAAAAATGGAAAAAAAAGAAGAAAAAAAAAGAAAGAAAGAATAAAAAGGGGGCAACATTACTACTCTTTATCCGCACTTGTGCTCATGTTATAGCACCTGTAATATTCATAGTCTTCATTTGTGCTCATATTTAGCACTTTTCCTCCATATGAGAGAGTTTTCATGATCTACTTGCATAACTATGTGGGGAACTTTACATTATAGAACTTGGCTTGTATATTCCAATGATGAGCCTCCTCAAAAGTGCTTTAGGTCTTCATGAGCAAGCAAGTTAGATGCACCCCCACTAGTTCCATTGGAGAGCTTTCATACACTTATAGCTCTATGTGCATCCGTTGTGTGGCAATCACTACTCCTTGCATAGCTTCGATTATAAGACTTCCTCTTGTCTAATGATCACTTTCAGCTGTGTGAGACTTTCTTCCGTTGGCCTTCCAAACCCCCTTATCATTCTTTTAGCCACAACATCCTGGTGCCAGGAACCAACGCTGAACGCTTGCTTGTTTTTAAGTGAACAAATAGAGAGATGATTTTCTGCGTGCATATTGTTATTGCTTGACTTGATCCTTTCACAAAGTTGTCATGAGTGTTGGATGCATTAGATGATTCTATTGTTATTCTTGAAGCTTAAATCATCTTTAATATCTACTTTGCACGGTTGATTGTTCTCTAGTATTGATTCATTGAAAGTTTTACTTTGTTCTTTCTACTTGTTTACTCATTACTCATTGGATATCAATATAAACTACAACTTTTATTCATTTGATCTTAATTTACATGCATTACATTATTATATGATCAAGATTGTGTGAAAGCATGTCACTTCAAAAATTATTCTTGTTATTGTTTTACCTACTCGGGACGAGTAGAACTAAGCTTGGGGATGCTTGATACGTCTCCAAGTATCTATAATTTCTTATGTTCCATGCTTATATTATACCAATTGCTACACGTTTTATATACACTTTATATGGTTTTTATGAATTTTCTAGGACTAACCTATTAACAAGATGCCACAGTGCCAGTTCCCTGTTTTCTGCTGTTTTTGGTTTCAGAAAAGCTGTTAAGGAAATATTCTCGGAATTGGACGAATCAAAAGCCAAAGTCCCTATTTTTCTGGGGAGCTTCCAGAACACCGAAGATGAGACGGAGGAGGGCACCGAGGCGCCCACACCTAATGGTGGCGCGGCCCCACCTCCTGTCGCGCGGCCACGTGGTGTGGGGCCCTCGGGCCTCCACCGCCTTCGCCCTTTCGCCTACTTATACCCCCCGACAGATCAAGACCTAATACCCGAACACTTTTCCACGATACATTCCAGAGTGGCCCCTAGTTCAGGGGGGGGGGGGGGTCAGAAGCTCTTCCCGGCACCCTGTCGGAGAGGGAATCATCACCGGAGGGCTCTACATCACCATGCCCGCCTCCGGACTGATGCGTCAGTATCTAGATGATTGTCTTCTCCTATTGTGCCATCATGTTTAGATCTTATGAGCTGCCTATCATGATCAAGATCATCTTTATGTAATGCTACATGTTGTGTTTGCTGGGATCCGATGAATAATTGAGTACTATGTCATTTGCTTCATATTATATCTTGTGAGTGCGTTATTTATGATCTTGCATGCTCTCCGTTACTAGTAGATGCTCTGGGCAAGTAGATGCTTGTGACTCAAGTGGGGATATTTATGCTCGATAGTGGGTTCATGTCTCTATTTAATCTGGGGGAGTGAAAACAACCTCTAAGATTGTAGATGTACTGTTGCTACTAGGGATAAAACAATATTTATTTATCTAAGGATATTTGTGCTACTTACATTACACACTTTACTTAATGCAATAATCTGTTTCTTGCAACTTAATGCTGAACGGTGTTGCGGATGCTATCCTGAAGGTGGATTATTAGTCATAGATGCAGTTGGATGACGGTCTATGTATCATGTTGTAATACCCAAATGAATCTCACACTAGACATCATGACTTGTATATGCACTGTTGTGAAGTTCTTTATTCTGTCAAGTGCCCAGCTGTAATTTGTTTACCCGCATGTATGCTATTATTATTTATGGAGAGACACCACTAGTGAACTATGGGCCCCAGTCCTTTTCTTTAAACTGATAAAACAACCTACTGCAATCTTGTTACTTTCATTCTCTGCAAACAAGCATCATTTCCATACATACGTTTAATCCTTTGTTACATCAAGTCAGTGAGATTCACAACCTCACTGTTAAGTTGGGGCAAAGTATCTTGATTGTGTTGTGTGCAGGTTCCACGTCAACTAAGCACCAGCATTTTTCTGGCGCCGTTGACACCTTCAGAAGAATCTTCATCTCCTACTGGTTCGATAACCTTGGTTTCACAACTGAGCGAAACTTGCCGCTGCACTACTTCATACCTTCCTCTTGGGGTTTGCCAACAACACCACCGTGTGCATCATGGGCCCACGCGGCCAGATTCCTTGGCCGCGTGGAACACAACATCCTGGCCCTCGAGCCTCCGATGCCGTCGATCTTCGTCTCCCTGGCTTCGTCTTGACCTAAAAACGACTATAGAAATAGTCCCCCGACGCCTTTCGGAAGGAGCGCCGCAGAAACACAGAAATCACGAAATAGAGACCTGGAGCTGCAGATTGGAGGGGGAAAACTCCGACGGGGCGCTGCCGATGTGGTCTCCACCTTCTCCAACGACTTCTCCACCGTCTCCATGATGAAGAGGGAGTAGTCCACCCTTGGACTATGGGTTTGTGGAAGTAACTTATGTATCTCTCCTCTCTCTTGAGCTTCACTAATTAGTGCCATATGAGCTGCTGAACATGATTATGGTCATATATATAATACCTTTGTGGTGGATCTCTTAAGTTGATATATGTTATGATGATTGCAATTATTATGTCTTTGTTATGAAAATAGATGCATATTATGTACCCCGTTCTTGTCTATGTGTTTTGATCCAACATGTGTATGAGGGCGTGTGAGGGGGAACGTGTGCATTAGTTGGAGTAACGGGGGTGGTTTTGTGGTAAGTTGACAGCAATACCGTGATCCACTTTGGTTTTTACCTTACTTTGTTTCCTCACTAGGGATAAAGGAAATAGCATGCTACCGGGGATATGTGGGTGATATTGCCACTATCACCATGACTACATCTAGCATGTTCTTATTTAAACTTCATGTCATTGAACTTAAAGCTATACTCTGTTTATCTTAATTACTCTGGTGTTATGATTTAGTTCGCATCTTGGTGGAGTATAAGAGAGATTAAAACCAAAAGATCTCTATGTTAGGATGTGATGCCCATATTATTAATAACTTGTCTTGTTGCAATCTCATATGTCAATTCCTATGTTCCATTATCTACCACTATATAAGAGAGAGTGCATTTGTGAAACCATGAACCCCAATCCATTTTTAATCATAAGAAACACCTTTCTAACACTTTATTAGCACTTTACATTTTCTGCCATTTAAAAATCCGAAAATACAAAAATACTTTTATATCTCGCAAACACCATACAAACCACAAAAACATCATCCAATATCATTTATACCATCCTTGCACTTTTATTTACCACCATTGCATATTTATTTCTGTTTTACATTTGTTATTTCTATATCTCTTTGCTCACACCTTGTGCTTGACAACCACTTGGTGAGGTTGAGGGCACAAAACATTTTGTTTTCTTTTGCAGATAATAAAGAGAAGGACAAGAGGGTAAATCTTCTACACACAGTTTCCCGAGAGTTCGATATAAACCCTCAAGTCACCCTTGTTGGGAAAACAAGTTTTCCACTTCTACAAACTCTGCACTTGGAGCTCAACCTAAGCGTATTATCTTTACGCCCATCAAGACTGTTTTCTGGCGCCGTTGCCGGGTGATGACCCACAAGTATATGGGGTGTATCGTAGTACTTTCGATAAATAAGAGTGTCGAACCCAACGAGGAGCAGAAGGTGCTGACAAGCAGTTTTGATGAGGATTTCACTGTAAACACTAGCAGACAAGTTTTTAGGAGTTTTTGATAATGCAGATAAATAAAGTGCGAGTAAATAGAGCGCGTCAATAATAATTGCAGCGAGTGGCCCAGAGCAAAGGACAAGCCGGTTTGTTTGCTTATGATGACCAAACGTTCCTGAGGACACACGGCAATTCTGTCTAGTGCTTTCGCTTCATATAGATGATTAATCTTTAGTGTTTCGATAAGTGTTGTGTGGGTGAACCTATGCTAATGCACCGTCCTTCCTAGGACTAATACATACTTGTGATTATACCCCTTGCAGGCATCCGCAAATACAAGAAAGTAATTAAGATAAATCTAACCACAGACTTAAACTTTGAGATCCTGCTATCCCTCATGCATCGAGATATCAACGGGGGTTTAGGTTTCTGTCACTCCGGCAATCCCACAATCAATATTCGAATACACAATGCATTCCCCTAGGCCCAAAAAGATGAAGTGTCATGTAGTCGACGTTCACATGACACCACTAGAAGAATAGCACCACAACTTAAATATCAAACCATTAAATATTACTCAACATAGTTCACTACTAACATCTAGACTTCTCCCATGTCCTCAAGAACTAAACGAACTACTCACAACACATCATATGGATCATGATCAGACATGATTTAATGATGGGTAACGATCTGAACATAAACCTTAAGTCAACGGTGTCGGCCCAGTGGGACCTGGGGTGTGCAGAGCCCGCTCCCCACAGCCCTCACACGCGCCAGAGTCTACGAAACAGCTAAGGACCAAGCAGAACGCTTGGAGAGACCCCCGAGGGGAAAGCCCCCTCGAGGGGACTTGAGGGGGCAGCGAAGGCCTGAAGGGGCTCCACCCGAGGCTGCCCCTCTACAAGCCCCTCTCCCCTGGAGAGGAGTCAACGCAACTCCTCCCCTCAAGGCCTCCAGGGCCCTGAGGGGATACTTCGTGACGAAGCGTCCGCTGCAGAGCGCACATGGCCTCTGCAGCAGCCGCAGAGTGACGCGCGCGTCTGCGCGCCGCAGTTGCCGTTCTGGTGATAAAAGGAGTCAACAAAGTTGTGTCCCCTGCGCCGCCAACGAAGCTTTCCTCTTTGGTGATAAAGCAGATGGCCGGCGCTACGCTCCAACGACGACGTCACCGTGGGCACCCCCACGATCTCTGCAGTACCAGCTGGCCGCTCTGCAAAGACGGCGGCTCCCCTGCCACGAAGGCAGGCTTTATGACCATGGACCGAGTCCATGGGCTACCCGGCTGTGGTGCACCCCGCTCCTCCGTTCGTCGCCATGTGGGAACCCTTCCACTGCGCAGGACGCAGGGACGAGGCCCGGGGCGCCTTTATAAGGAGAGGGAACACCTCCGTAAAGAGGGACTGATCGATCATTCGTCCTTTGACACCACACAATAGCTTAGCCAAGCCCCGCGAACTCGAGGAGGAAGAGGGTCCGAACCTTCCCACTCCGAGCTCCGCACCACCTCGCGAGGGCCCTCGGCAAGCTCTTTGTACTGTAACCCCTACAGAGCAATACAGACAAGCAGGAGTAGCGGTTTTACCTCACCCTGAGGGCCGTGAACCTGGGTACGGGCCGGAGTCCATCTCTGTCATGCTGTCCCTCTACAGGCATGACGAGCACCGTCGCCGTGCCGGTTGAGGGTTGTTGACCTACGTGTTCAGTCCCCTCCACGAACTTCTCCCCCGAGAGTGGTTATCCCTGTTCCGTGGGAATCACACCTCGACAAACGGTTCCACCCAATAGCATCAATAACAATAGGAATCAACACCGGGAGAGTTTCCCCTATTAAATGCACAAGATTCAACCCTAGATGTTACAGCGGGAACGGAGTGGAACGATGGAGATGACGGTGTCGGCGGTGGAGATGGTGGTGATGATGATCCCGATGAAGTGCAGCTCGATGACGGTGACGATGGCGACGATTTCAACCCTCCGGGAAGGGATTTCCCTGGCAGCTTTTCAGCCTGCCGGAGAGCTTTTCTCTCTCGGTGGTTTCCGCCTCGTGGAGGCGGCTGCTCTGTTTTTGGTCGATCCCCCGAGTCTTAGATTTTCAGGGGGATGAAGTACGCGAAAGGGCGCTGCCAGAGGTGGGCCAGGGCGGCCTCACAGGGTGCTGGCGCGGCAGCAAGGGGAGCCGCGCCAGGTCCTCATGTGGGCCCCCTGGGGCCCACCTGGTTCTCTCCTTTTGGCTCCCTTCGTCATCTGGAAAAATAGGAACTTCTGTATTCTTGGTTTTGTTTTCTGAGCTTCGCAAATATTGTATCTTGTCGATGCTTTTTCCAGCAGAATTCGGACTCCGGTGATTCATCCTCCAATAATCATCAATCATGCAAAATAGATGAAATAACATAAGTATCATCTCCAAATATGCAATATATCAATGAATAACAGTAAATTATGATATAAAATAGTGATGCAAAATGGACGTATCAACTCCCCGCAAGCTTAGACCTCGCTTGTCCCCAAGCGAAAACTGAACTCAGTAAACAGGACCACAGGTTTATGGAGTGAAGTGTCGATAAAGAATATACGGACAAGAAGCATCACATATATTAATACACAAATCATCTTAATTAGATATCAACTTCGTTCATAAAACTCAACTTGTGACAAGTAAAGGGAAATCACAATAAGGTACATAGAGAAAACCATAGTTGGTGTTGGCAAACTTCTTTCTTGGTTAGAGAACAATGAACATATTGAGCTTACTCTACAAAACAGCTCTCTTTATTAGTTGCTAACTCCAAAAGTTATATTTATTAGGTAACAGCAATGTGCTAAACAAGGAAGAATAGAAGACATGATTAAGAATATAAATGTATAAATGGTTGAATCACAATCAACTCAAATGCTCGCTTAAGATAGAAGGAGGTAGGTTTACTGACTCAACATAAAGTAAAAGATAGGCCCTTCGCAGAGGGAAGCATAGATACAAGCATGTGCTAGAGCTTTTAGTTTTATAGGTTTTGAAATCATATAGAGAGCATCAAAGTAAGTTTTTGAGCGGTGTTCGTCGTTGTCAACGAATGGTAATAGAGTTCTTGTTATCTTCCATACTAAGCAAGTTGAGAGCGGTTCCGATTATTTAGTAACAAGCATTTATAATATGCACTTATATAACTTGACACTCCTCCCAACCTTTGCTTACACAAGCCATGGCTAACCGAATCCTCGGGTGCCCACCAATCAATCTCAAACCATGGAGGAGTGTCTATTTTTAACTTTCTCAACCTTTTGATATTATAATGGTCTAACCAGCTCTTTGCAATATTAGTGACGAGCAGATGGAGCATGCAAGTCAAGGGTTACTTGATTAGCATGGAAGATAACAAACTCAAATATTATTTCCTCATGAGCTAATAAACATTGACACAAATGAAGGATAGTAGTTTTGAATAAAGGTAGCACATGAAGTATTTACTTGGAGTGGCGCAAAATACCACATAATAGGTAGGTATGGTGGACACAAGTGACAAGGGTTTTGGCTGAAGGTTTGGATGTATGAGAAGCATTCCCTCTCGATACGGGTCTTTGGCTCGCAAGGTTGGGTAGCAAGCATAAGAGTTGAAGGATACAAACAAACATACATGTAGTAAAGAACAATCATGCAATTCTTACTTGGAAGCACAAACTATTTTAAATTGTGAATACTAAACTTATTAGCTGCAAGTGAGAAAGATCATTGAAGAATATGTCTACATGTAGTTCCTTTTTCTCCCCAGTCTCAAAGTATTGTAGCTACTGACCAATGCTAAGTTTGCCAAAATCAAAAGATTTACTATATGTTCCCAAAGTGATGCAAATACTAATAACAAGATCAATCATATATGATAGAAGTTGCAAACTAAAATAAGGTGTGCAGAAAGTAAATTATAACACTTCTCATTAATATTCCATAACGGCAACTCACACCAAAGGATACATAGATAGATAACCAACTAAAAGAGAGATACTTCCACATTGCAAACCATCATATAAGATAACTTCCCTACTCATGATATGACACTACTAAAAGGTAAAAGATAATGGTGTGATACCGCGGCACTCCCCCCAAGCTTGGAACAAGCTAAGGGAGATGCCAATACTGGTGACGAATTACTCCTTCGATGGTGATGGAGGATCCTTAATAAGCTTAATAACCAGCTCCTTCAACTCTTCAATACTGCAGGTGAGGTTGCGAATCATCTCGGTGTTACTCTCAATGCGGTTCATGAATATGTCAGTTCGTGAATCCCAGTCCTGGGAATTGTTCCCCATCCTTCATCAGGCTTAGAGCTCTTTTTCCCTGCATTGTTAGAGCGATGCATATTCCAAGGATTTGGCCGCTTCACCTCAGAAAGTTTTTCAATTTGATCCCAATAGATTAAGTTGTGGAAGGGGTTGTTGGTACTTGCGGAAGGTGTCCTTGGAGCTAGAAGATGGCGTGGAACTCTCCCTCCGGTGCTCATCCGCGCGCCCATCTTGCGGATTGAGGGATTTGCCACCACTCCGATACTTGCAACTGTGGCGCGTGGGTTTCCATGCGGGTCTTCCTCCACCTCTTCTTCATCTTCACTCTTGGTATCCTCTTCGAGCTTGGGATCTTGGAGATGATCCTCCAAAGGCTTCTTCCCCTTGTCGTTGGTGGAGACCATGATGCTTCTAGAACTCAAAATAATTTCTGGACAGAAACAGCTCGAAACGAAAACACGTCGAAAACACGATATACGGACCTCGGGGGTCTCGGGAGATTATATAGCAAAAATCTACGCAACAAAAGGAAGGCAACAGGGCTAAATCGAGTAGGAGATGGACTCCGAGGCTCTGTCATCATGTGCTGGCGCGGCCAGGCTGGGGCCCGCGCCAGCACCTGATGGCGGTGCCTCGGGCACCGTCTCGTGCTCGTTTTGGTTTTGTATTTTTCCATATTTTCTAAAAACCAATATTCTATATTCCAAAATTAAATTCGCGAACTTTTTTTACCGGAACTGTACCTTTTTGAATTCAGCTTCTGCAGACTCAGAAATATGTTCTTTAATAAAAGCTTCCGGAGTAATTGCTTGAATAATATCAACATCTTCATTATAAGAATCTCCAGAAATATAATGCTTGAGTCTTTGTCCATTTACCACTTGTGTAGAGTCATCTTTAAGTGAAGCAATTTTTATTGCACCTGAACGAAACACTTCCACGATAACATATGGTCCTTCCCACTTGGAGAGTAATTTCCCTGCAAACAATCTAAGACGAGAGCTATACAATAGAACTTCCTCACCAACATGAAACTCTCTCTTAACGATTCTCCTATCATGCCATTTCTTAACTTTTTCTTTAAAGAGTTTAGCATTTTCATAGGCCTCACTTCTCCATTCATCTAAAGAACTCAAATCAAGTAATCTTTTCTCACCGGCAAGTTTAAAATCTCTATTTAGTTCTCTCACTGCCCAATAAGCCTTGTGTTCTAATTCTAAAGGCAAGTGACAAGCTTTTCCATAGACCATTTTATAAGGAGACATACCCATGGGATTTTTATAAGCAGTTCTATAAGCCCATAATGCATCATTTAATTTACTAGCCCAATTCTTCCTCGTTCTATTAATAGTCTTTTGCAAGATAGATTTAATTTCTCTATTTGATAATTCTACTTGCCCACTAGTTTGAGGATGATAAGCTGAAGCAATTCTATGATTAACACCATATTTAGCAAGAACTTTTCTAAAACCACCATGAATAAAATGAGAACCTCCATCAGTCATGAGATATCTAGGAACACCAAACTTAGGGAAAATAATATCTTGAAACATTTTTAATGATGTCTCACCATCAGCACTTTTAGTAGGTATAGATTCTACCCATTTAGTAACATAATCAACAGCAACAAGTATATGAGTATTACCTTCTAAAGAAGGGAAATGACCCATAATGTCAAATCCCCACCAATCAAATGATTCAATAACAAGAGAATAATTCATAGACATTTCATTACGTCTAGAGATATTACCAACTCTTTGACATTCATCACAAGATAAAATAAACTTTCTTGCATCATTAAAGAGAGTAGGCCAATAAAAACCTGATTGTAGAACCTTTTGTGCAGTTCTATCTCCAGCGTGATGTCCTCCATAAGCACTACTATGGCATTTTCTCAATATCTCTTTTTGTTCATACTATGGAACACATCTTCGCATAATACCATCCACTCCTTCTTTATATAAGTGTGGGTCATCCCAAAAATAATGCCTCAAGTCATAAAAGAATTTTCTTCTTTGTTGAGCTGAAAAGGTTGGAGGCAAATACTTCGAAACAATAAAGTTAGCATAATCTGCGTACCAAGGACTATCTCGTGAACTCACCCTTATTGCAGCCAATTGTTCATTTGGAAAACTATCATTAACAGGAATAGGATCATATGCAATGTTTTCCAATCTAGACAGATTATCAGCAACAGGATTTTCAGCACCAGGATTTTCAATAGGAATAGGATCTACAATGTGCAAATCAAATTCTTGCAAAAGTAATACCTATCTAATAAGCCTAGTCTTTGCATCTTTCTTTTCCATAAGGTATCTAATTGCAGCATGATCAATATGAATAATAACTTTAGAATCAATAATATATTGTCTAAATTTATCACAAGCAAAAACAACAGCTAGAAATTCTTTTTTAGTTGTAGCATAATTCTTTTGAGCAGAGTCAAGAGTTTTACTAGCATAATGAATAACATTTAACTTCTTATCTATTCTTTGTCCAAGAAAAGCACCAACATCAAAATCACTAGCATCACACATAATTTCAAATGGTAAATTCCAATCAGGTGGTTGAACAATAGGAGCACTTATTAAAGCCTTCTTAAGAGTTTCAAAAGCTTCCTTACAATCATCATCAAAAACAAATGGTACATCTTTTTGCAAGAGATTAGTAAGAGGCTTTGATACCTTAGCAAAATCTTTAATAAACCTTCTATAGAAACCAGCATGACCAAGAATACTACGAATACCTTTAACATCTCTGGGACAAAGCATTTTCTCAATTGCCTCCACTTTGGCTCTATCAACTTCAATACCTCTTTCAGAAATTTTATGTCCAAGAACAATCCCTTCATTAACCATGAAGTGACATTTCTCCCAATTAAGAACAAGATTAGCTTCTTCACATCTCTGCAAAACTTTATCAAGATTGTGCAAGCAATTATCAAAAGAAGTACCATAGACGGAGTAATCGTCCATGAACACCTCCACAATTTCCTCACAAAAACCATGAAAGATAGCAGACATGCATCTTTGAAAAGTAGCAGGAGCATTACATAAACCAAAATGCATACGTCTATAAGCATAAGTACCATAGGGACAAGTAAATGTGGTTTTCTCTTGATCTTGAGTTTTAACAGCAATTTGAGAGAAACCAGAATAACCATCAAGAAAGCAAAAGTGAATTTTATTGGCTAATCTCTCTAACATTTGATCTCTAAAGGGTAATGGATAATGATCCTTCTTAGTAACGTTATTAACCTTCCTAAAATCAATGCACATTCTATAACCAACAACTACTCTTTGAGGAATAAGCTCATCATTATCATTAGGCACAACAGTAATTCCACCTTTCTTAGGGACACAGTGCACAGGACTAACCCATCTACTATCAGCAATAGGATAAATAATACCAGCATCAAAAAGTTTTAATACCTCATTTCTTACCACTTCCTTCATCTTGGGTATTAAACGGCGTTGATGTTCAACAACTGGCTTTGCATCGGGCTCCATATTAATAGAATGTTGACATATAGTAGGAGAAATCCCTTTTAAATCATCCAAAGTATAACCCATAGCTCGACGGTGTTTCTTCAATACTTCCAATAATCTTTCCTCTTCTTTACCTGAAAGGTTAGCACTAATAATAACAGGATATATTTTCTTATCGTCAACATGAGCATACTTAAGATTATCAGGCAAAGATTTTAAATCAAAGACATGATCCTCTTTAGGTGGAAGTGTTTTACCCAAGTCTTCCACCTTTAAATTATGTTTAAGAATAGGTTGACGGAGGAATATTTCATCAAGTTCATTCCTTTCTTCCATAAATACTTCACTTTCATCATCTTCCATAAATTGCTGCAGAACATTGGTAGGAGCAAGAGCAATAGAGTCAAGTTGTTCTACTCTAAAATCCTCATTGGGTAATTCGGTTTCATAAGGGGTCTTAGCAAATTTCGAAAAATTGAATTCATACGAATCACCAGCAAACTTAGTAAAGATTTTCTCTTTCTTACAATCTATAACAGCACCACAAGTATTTAGAAAAGGTCTACCAAAAATGATAGGACAAGTCTTACTAGCAGCTGCACCAAGCACGAGAAATCAGCAGGATATTTAGTCTTACCACATAAAACTTCAACATCTCTCACAATACCAATCAGAGAGATAGTTTCACTATTAGCAAGTTGAATAACCACATCAATTTCTTCAAGTTCACAAGAACCAATCTCATGCATAATTTCTCTATAAAGCTCATAAGGAATAGCACTTGAACTTGCACCAATATCACATAAACCATAATAGTAATGATCACCAATTTTAACAGATAACACAGAAACACTAGTTTTCCTTGAACTTTTAGGATGAGAAACAACATTAGAAGCATCTTCACAAAATATAATATACTCATCTCCAACATTTTTAGTAACAAGATCTTTAACTATAGCCACAGGAGTTTCAATTTTAATTTTCTCATCAGGTTCTATAGCTTTCTTTGCACTTTTGTTAACAACACTAGCCATAACAGAATGTTCCTTCACTTTAACAAGAAAATGAATTTTTTCTATATAAGGCTCAGGAATAATATGATCAAAGTGTTAACTTCAATGCTTTTAGTTATAGGAGCAATAGATTTATCTTTATAAGGTTCATGATATTTTTCAAAGCCCTCCTTGGGCAAACCGAAATAAGCAGCAAAGGATTTATAATAATTTGCAACAACTTGAGAGTCAAGACCATAAGCATTATTAATATTTCGAACTGCATCAGTATTCATGAAAGTTTTAATGCATTCGAAGTCATATTGTATAGCTGACTCCCTACCTTTGTCGTTCTCCCATGCTTCAGTATTCTCTTCAATACGATCAAGAAGATCCCATTTAAACTCTTCTTTACTACGAATGATCTAGCACAAGAAGTATCCAATAATGTTTTATCTTCAAAAGAGAGTCTTGAATAGAAGTTATCAACAATAATATTACCAGGAAGCTCATGAATGGGGCATTTGAGCATTAGTGACTTCAATCTCCCCCAAGCTTGGGCAATACTTTCTCCATCATGAGGCCAGAAATTATACATAGAATTCCGATCTTGGTGAATCTCACTTGGAGGATAAAATTTAGAGTAAAAGAGAACGAGGCTTCCAATACTACCACTTAACTATATATATAACTTATGTATATGCTATTTCACATGATATTCAGAAGAATATCAAGTATTATGAAAAAGAGTAAACATGAAACTAAAATGATAATCAAGCCTCATGTTCTAACCAAAAAGCATTATCGTCAAGATATTTCTGAAGGGGATCGCATGCAGAAAACAAAAAAAATCCTAGCAACGATAACCTTAAACTAGCCAGAATCTATACTATGCAGATATAGTAATACGCAGGGGGTTCGGTGCACATACCCTTGTAGACCGAAAAGCGGGGATTACGCTCCCGCACAAGCGTTGTCGATGAAGCCGACGAAGACTTCGATGCCGTGTAGAGGAAGCAGACCTCAAGCACCACTAGCGTGGTGCCTCGCAGGGCGTCACACACGTACGGTGAAGCCGACGAAGTCCGGGCTCCGATCCAAAGACGAAGCAGCGGAAGACTGGGACCGGGAGACCAGCAGCGCGGCGGCGTGCGTATGGTGGAGAAAACTTATCCTCGGCGCAACTCCAAAATGGGGAGTCACGGGATCCAAGGAGAGAGAGAGAGAGAAGAATTGGTGTGTCTTCAAAGGCCAGGGGTGCCCCTCTATATAAAGGGGTCCAGGAGGCTGCCCACCTTGCCAGGCTGGCGGTGTGGGACTAATCCCACACCCCAGCCGGCCAAGATGGTGCGCCGGCCCTAGGTGGGCCCCACTTGGCCCACCTAGGCCGGCCGAACCAGCCCCTCCCTCATGGGGGGGACTTTCCCCCCCTCATGGGCCTCTTTGCCCAAAGAGGCCCATTAAGGGATTTTCGCCTTTAAAAATTCAGGAAAAATTAAAATAAAATATCTTTAACTATTAATTACACTAATTAATATTAAATACATATTACATAATTTATTCCGGCTCCGAAAACTATTTCGTCGCTGCCCGATCTCCATCGGAACTTTCCCGGGACGTTCCCGGTCTCTCTTTTCCTATTTTTCTCTTCCGGTAAAATGTCGACTCCCCTTAAGCGTGTTACCCTAGCGGTTCGATTATCTCACCAGACATGATCGAGACTCCTCTCCGATCAATGACTAATTCGTGGACCTTGGATACCCAGAATTAATCCCTGCGAGATAACGAATACTTTTCCTTATCGAACCTAGACGTCTGAGTCTTAAACCTTTTGCCATGCGATACTTAGCGTGTCCGAGACTCGTTCATAGATATCTCCATACCTAGCTTGATCTCGTTACCGACACCGCTAACTTCTACTCGTCCATGATCTTATGTCCTGGTGACCTAGTCACACGCTTGCAAGCTCGTTTGACATAATCTCACCGAGTGGGCCCTAGAGTATCTATCCTGCTATGGGACTGGCAAATCCCGCTCTTGACCCCCCGTCTCAACATACGCCTTTCCGACACCCGAGAGGGACACCTTTATTGTCACACTATGTAAGATATGACGTTTGATGCAATCAAAGTGTCTTCCAGGAATAGCAATAAGAGTAGGTCTCACGGTCGAAGGCGTAATGACTACGTCCTACAAATATTGGGTATGTCCATCACATCGTTCTACCAACGACATGACTTCATTGTCAAATAGACGCCATGTCACATGATCGGGAAACCTCGATCATCGATTGCACAATGAAACAGTCAAATAGAGGCTACTGGGGACCTGGTTGTTTTACGTATCACACCTGTATTAATGTTTCCGCTTAACACAGTTATAGCATGACACAAAAACGCATTATGAACAAATGAGATATGATAAATAAAACTCTTTATTAAGTGCCTCTAGGGCATATCTCCTTCAGTCTCCCACTTGCACTAGAGTACAACTTAATCTAGTTTACAACTTGGTAAAAGCCGGACACCCATAGCATCTTGGTGTTTCACGTGCTTGTCAAGCAGGAGAGGCTTCGTCAAAGGATCTGCCACATTCAGATCCGTATGTATTTTGCAAACCTTCACTTCCCCTCCTTGTACGTACTGTCGTATCACATGGAAGCGTCGGAGTATGTGTTTGGCAGTTGAGTGAGACCTCGGTTCCTTCGCGTTAGCAATGGCGCCCGTATTGTCGCAGTAAAGGGTCACGGGGTCTTGCGCGCTAGGGAACACTCCAAGCTCGATGATGAACTTCCTCAGCCACACAGCTTCATTCGCGGCTTCAGAAGCGGCAATGTACTCCGATTCCATTGTAGATTGGGCCACGATGGGTTGCTTCCCACTCCTCCAGCATACAACGCCTCCGTTCACCTTGAATACATATCCTGTCTGTGACTTAGAGTCATCTGGGTCTGAGCAGAAACTTGCATCAACGTAACCTGTTACGCCAAGTTCTTCCTCACAGTCCCCATACACAAGGAACATTTCCTTTGTATACTTGAGATTCTTAAGAATGCTTTTAACAGCTACCCAATGATCCTTTCCAGGATTACTTTGGAATCGGCTCGTCAAACTAAGAGCCAATGCTACATCAGGTCGAGTACTTAACATGGCATACATGATCGATCCTATGGCTGAAGCATAGGGATGTTTAGTCATCTCGACTCTATCATGTTCCGTCACCGGACACTGTGCCTTGCTTAATACCTTATTCTTGACAACCGACAGAGAACCCTTCTTTGCCGTCTCCATACCGAACCGTTTTAGTATCTTGTCAATATAAGTACTCTGACTCAACGCTAACAGACGTCTCGATCTATCACGATACATTTTGATGCCTAGAACGTATGCAGCTTCTCCTAAGTCCTTCATTGAAAATTTACTGTTTAAATATTTCTTAACGCTATCCAGCAGTTCCACATTATCCCCTATTAGTAGTATATCATCAACATATAGTACTAGGAACACAACTGAGCTCCCACTCATTTTCTTGTAAATGCAGGTCTCTTCGCTATTTTGGACTAATCCAAAAACTTTGATCACCTCATCAAAGCGAAGATTCCAGCTCCGAGATGCTTGCTTCAGTCCATAAATGGAACGCTGAAGCTTGCATACCTTGCCAGCATTTTCTGGATCGACAAAACCTTCAGGTTGTACCATATACAACTCTTCCTCAATGTTACCATTTAGGAACGCTGTTTTGACATCCATTTGCCATATCTCATAGTCATAATATGCGGCAACTGCTAGCAAAATCCGAATAGACTTCAGCATCGCTACCGGTGAAAACGTTTCATCGTAGTCAATCCCATGAACTTGTCGGAAACCCTTTGCGACAAGCCGAGCTTTATAGACGGTCACATTACAATCAGCATCAGTCTTCTTCTTAAAGATCCATTTATTCTCGACGGCCTTGCGCCCTTCGGGAATCTCCATCAAAGTCCACACTTTGTTATCATACATGGATCCTATTTCGGATTTCATGGCTTCAAGCCATTTCTCGGACTCAGGACTGGCCATAGCCTCTTTGTAGTTCGTAGGTTCGTCTTGTTCAATCAACATGACGGTGCAAACCATGTTGCCATACCATTCAGGGGCGATCCGAGATCTCCCTGACCTACGAGGTAGAATAGCACCCTCGACATTTTCTCCCACTCCATCTGTGGAGGACGTTTCCGGAACAGCTTCCGTTGCGCCACTCGGAATTTCGAGTTCAGGATCAACGATCTCGTCAAGGTCTATTTTCCTCCCACTTACTCCTTTGGCGAGAAACTCTTTCTCCAGAAAGGTACCGTTCTTCGCGACAAACGTTTTGCCCTCAGCTTGGTTGTAGAAGGTGTATCCTATGGTTTCCCGTGGATACCCCACAAAGACGACTTTCTCCGATTTCGGTTCGAGTTTGTCGGGCTGTAGTTTCTTAACATACGCCTCACAACCCCAGACCTTCAGGAACGACAACTTAGGTTTCTGCCCATGCCATATCTCATACGGTGTCGTTGCTACGGATTTGGACGGAGCCCTATTTAAAATGAATGCGGCTGTTTCTAACGCATACCCCCAAAAAGACACGGGCAAGTCGGTAAGAGACATCATAGATCGGACGCTATCTAATAGGGTACGATTACGTCGCTCGGACACACCGTTGCGTTGCGGCGTTCCAGCCGGCGTAAGCTGCGGCACGATGCCACAGGCCTTCAGATGTGTGCCAAACTCAAAACTCAAATATTCGCCACCACGATCGGATCGAAGGTGCTTGATTTTCTTGTTGAGTTGATTTTCAACTTCACTTTCAAATTCTTTGAACTTTTCAAATGTTTCAGACTTGTGTTTCATCAAATAGATATACCCATATCTACTCAAGTCATCGGTGAAGGTGACAAAATAACGATAACCATTTCGTGTCGACACGCTCATTGGTCCACACACATCTGTATGTATGACTCCCAATAAGTCCGACGCCCGTTCCATGAAACCATTGAACGGTGTCTTGGTCATCTTGCCCATGAGGCATGGTTCGCATGTGTCGAGGGATCCAAAATCCAACGAGTCCAGAAGTCCATCGGCATGGAGTTTCTTCATGCGCTTTATACCAATATGACCGAGACGGCAATGCCATATATACATGGCGGTATCGCTACTAAGTTTAATCCTCTTGGCATCTATGCTATGGATGTGAGTACTACGATCGAGATTCAACAAGAATAAACCATTACTCTCGGGAGCATTAACATAAAAGATATCATTCATAGAAATAGCACAACCACTTGATACTGATTTGAATGAATATCCGTCTTGCAACAAGCAAGACCCACTGATAATGTTTACACTCAAAGTTGGTACAAAATAACACTTATTCAGAACCAAGACTAATCCCGATGGTAGATGTAGAGGGAGTGTGCCGACAGCCACCACGTCAACTTTTGATCCGTTGCCGACGCGCATCGTCACCTCGTCCTTCGCCAGGCACCGCTTATTCCGCAACTCCTCCTGAGAGTTACATATATGAGCAACAGAGCCAGTATCAAATACCCAGGTGTTGCTACGGGCGCAGGTAAGGTACACATCAATAACATGTATATCAAATATACCTTTCTCTTTTCCGACAATCTTGCTGGCCTTCTTATCTTCCAGATACTTGGGGCAGTTGCGCTTCCAGTGACCATCTCCCTTGCAGTAGAAGCATTCCACGCCAGCTTTGGGACCAGGTTTGTTAGTCTTAGGCTTGGCAACGTGCTTGCCATCCTTCCTAGACCTCCAGTTTCTCCTGCCCTTGCCGCCAGATTTCTTAAAATCGACGGTCTTGTTGACCATCAACAGCGTGTGCTCCTTCTTGATTTCCACCTCAGCAGTCTTGAGCATCACGAACACCTCACCCAGGGACTTAGCCATGCCCTGCATGTTGTAGTTCATGACGAAGCCTTTGTAGCTAGGAGGCAACGATTGCAGCACCCTATCAATCGCCAGCTCATCAGGAATCTTGCATTCCAGAGCATTCAGGCGTTGAACGTAGCCAGACATCTTGACCACGTGCTCGCTCACACTGCTGTGTTCTTCCATCTTGGCTGAGAAGAAAAGCTCAGAAGCTTCATATCTCTCAGCCTTAGCCTGCGGCGCAAAGACAGCCTTGAGATCAGAAATTATCTCGAAGGCACTCATCTTCTCAAAGCGCTTCTGCAGGTCGGCTTCCATGGCATAGAGCATGCCACTCTGGACAAAAGAGGAATCCTCCGACCTGGTCTGGAAGACCTTCTTCTCATCGTCGGAGGCATTATCTGCCGGAGGGTCACCCAGGGGGGCTTCAATCACGTAAGCCACCCTGTGGGGAGTGAGGAGGATCCTCAGGTTGCGGAACCAGGCCATGAAGTTTGACCCATTGGTCTTAAGCTTTTCTTTCTCAAGGAACAGGCCTAGGTTAAAGGAGGGGCGAGACATCTACAATGGAATTTGCAAAACATAAGACTTTGTTCATAATATTTTGAGTTCAAGTATTTTCGAAAATAACTATAAGAACTCCCACTCAAAACGAGTATCCCTCTCATCGTTTTAGTGATTACACGACCCTAATCCATTGTGCAACCCCTCATCATCAGAGCCGGCAACACAACTTCAAAGGTAGACATCGGAATGTCAATCACAACAACTCTGTGACTCATGCTCGACCTTTCGGTCACCTTGTTCCGAGTCCATGTCTGTACATGCTAGGCTCGCCATAATAACCTTCAACGAAAGTGCTTGTGCAATGTGGCTTACACCCACTGTATGTGAACGACGATATGTCTGACACCCGATCATCACGGCCTGCCTCATAACGTAGAACTTTCTTGGTGGTGCACGTTGAAGGGAGAACACAAATGGTATTTTGGAAGGATCATCTTATATAACTACCGCCGTGTAACTAATATATACTATATATATACACACAATATAAGATGCACTCAAAACATCAAATGTAATGCGACGTGATATGGTCCTTGCGCCGGTGGTCTCCTTCGCGCCAACAGTTCATAAACATTTTAATAAACTTACCTTGACCATATCACATAGCCCCTGCAAAATAAAGTTAGACGCCTCTACTTTATCTTTTGCATATTTTACGTGGCTTGGGGCTTTCGTAAATAGAACCGCTTCATACCTACGAACCTATGACCACAACAACGATCAAATAATTGCATATTTATTCATCCCTTTCGGGCCCTCCATTGAAAATGCAAAGCCAACTAAAGAGAGAGAGACAGACACCCGCCAGCCACATATACGGAACCAGCCGTATGTCAGTTGTGGAACCAGTCTCGCGTAAGCGTACGCGTAAGGTCGGTCCGGGCCGCTTCATCAACTCAATGCTGCCGGCAGTGCAAGTGCACGCGAGAGGGTAGCAAATAATAAGAACGTTGCCCCCGTGGATAACACGGGTGCAGCTAGCGCACAGCTATATCTACGCATAGATCGGCTCTGATACCACTGAAGGGGATCGCATGCAGAAAACAAAAAATTTCCTAGCAACGATAACCTTAAACTAGCCAGAATCTATACTATGCAGATATAGTAATACGAAGGGGGTTCGGTGCACATACCCTTGTAGACCGAAAAGCGGGGATTACGCTCCCGCACAAGCGTTGTCGATGAAGCCGACGAAGACTTCGATGCCGTGTAGAGGAAGCAGACCTCAAGCACCACTAGCGTGGTGCCTCGCAGGGCGTCACACACGTACGGTGAAGCCGACGAACTCCGGGCTCCGATCGAAAGACGAAGCAGCGGAAGACTGGGACCGGGAGACCAGCAGCGCGGCGGCGTGCGTATGGTGGAGAAAACTTATCCTCGGCGCAACTCCAAACTAGGGAGTCACGGGATCCAAGGAGAGAGAGAGAGAGAGAAGAATTGGTGTGTCTTCAAAGGCCAGGGGTGCCCCTCTATATAAAGGGGTCCCGGAGGCTGCCCACCTTGCCAGGCTGGCGGTGTGGGACTAATCCCACACCCCAGCCGGCCAAGATGGTGCGCCGGCCCTAGGTGGGCCCCACTTGGCCCACCTAGGCCGGCCGAACCAGCCCCTCCCTCATGGGGGGGACTTTCCCCCCCTCATGGGCCTCTTTGCCCAAAGAGGCCCATTAAGGGATTTTCGCCTTTAAAAATTCAGGAAAAATTAAAATAAAATATCTTTAACTATTAATTACACTAATTAATATTAAATACATATTACATAATTTATTCCGGCTCCGAAAACTATTTCGTCGCTGCCCGGTCTCCATCGGAACTTTCCCGGGACGTTCCCGGTCTCTCTTTTCCTATTTTTCTCTTCCGGTAAAATGTCGACTCCCCTTAAGCGTGTTACCCTAGCGGTTCGATTATCTCACCAGACATGATCGAGACTCCTCTCCGATCAATGACCAATTCGTGGACCTTGGATACCCAGAATTAATCCCTGCGAGATAACGAATACTTTTCCTTATCGAACCTAGACGTCTGAGTCTTAAACCTTTTGCCATGCGATACTTAGCGTGTCCGAGACTCGTTCATAGATATCTCCATATCTAGCTTGATCTCGTTACCGACACCGCTAACTTCTACTCGTCCATGATCTTATGTCCTGGTGACCTAGTCACACGCTTGCAAGCTCGTTTGACATAATCTCACCGAGTGGGCCCTAGAGTATCTATCCTGCTATGGGACTGGCAAATCCCGCTCTTGACCCCCCGTCTCAACATACGCCTTTCCGACACCCGAGAGGGACACCTTTATTGTCACACTATGTAAGATATGACGTTTGATGCAATCAAAGTGTCTTCCAGGAATAGCAATAAGAGTAGGTCTCACGGTCGAAGGCGTAATGACTACGTCCTACAAATATTGGGTATGTCCATCACATCGTTCTACCAACGACATGACTTCATTGTCAAATAGACGCCATGTCACATGATCGGGAAACCTCGATCATCGATTGCACAATGAAACAGTCAAATAGAAGCTACTGGGGACTTGGTTGTTTTACGTATCACACCTGTATTAATGTTTCCGCTTAACACAGTTATAGCATGACACAAAAACGCATTATGAACAAATGAGATATGATAAATAAAACTCTTTATTAAGTGCCTCTAGGGCATATCTCCTTCAATTTCATGAAATAAAATCTTCAATCAATAGTTGCTACCTTCATCTGCCATGTCGTCGCGACATTGGGTGAATGTCGAACGCCAAATTGTCAAACTGAGGCAAGCAAGAGCGCCAAACAGTAAATCGATTGACGGAATAATTTTGCAATCGACTATCGACCGAGCCCTCACAAGCAAATCACACAACAAGCTCACAACATCATGGCACGGGGCCTGCTTTTTTATCACCGCTTCTCAGCTCGTAGTCCCTATTATGTAATCCCATTTTCTTTTTTTAGGGCATCTCCAGTCGTTCGCCCCCCAAGGCCCAAAACGCCGCTATTTTCGGACCGCCGCGGCGCTAAATGGCGCGAATCAGGAACCTGGGGGGGGGGGGGGGGGGCGTTTTCTAGTCGTTGCCCAGCCCAAGTCTCGGCCTATAAAAATTTAAAAAATGGCGGGCAGACGAAGAGCAAGAACTCGGCGATTTCATTCATAGTTGGCGGATTACAAAGTAGGAATTTAAGCTAAAAACATTAAAACGTAACAACCTCGACGATCAAACACGCCTAGTTGAGACCTAGGCTGTTTGTGATCGCCTAGCTGTAGTCGACGTCGCCGCCGTCGTCGTCCTCGCTGCCGGGCTGCTTGCTCGTGCCTGCGCCGGCGTCGTCGCCCCACCACCTGCTCTGCTGCAAGGTGCGCCTGAGCTCCTCCTCCTCGTCGTTGTAGGGGTCGAGTACTACGTATGCGACCTCTTTCGGTTGCCTTCTGGCCTCCAGCGCGGCTCCGCGGCCTGCTCCGGCGTCAGGTCTGCGCGTACCTCCGCGATGGCGTACTCGAACTGCTAGCCGGCAGGGACGGGGGGTACGGGGATGCCGCCCGCGCTCAGCTGCCACGGTCCCTGGCCGGCGGAGGCGCCGGGGATGCGCACGTCAGGCGGGCACGGGTACCCCGCCTGGTACAGCGCCCACGCCTCCTGCTTGCGGAGGTGGCGGCGGCGGCGTCGTAGGCCATTTGTGCTCGCTGGCGAGAGAGTAGGAGGAGGGAGGCAGAGGCGGCGAGAGAGAGGAACGGCGAGTGTGGGGAGAGACGGCGAGGGTTCGGGGGGTTTTATAGCACGGCGGCCAGGCGAAGGGGCGGTGGGCGGTGGAGGCCATTATTGTGCACCGCGTGCCCCTTCGATTAGACATCGTAGCCGCGCCACGCCATTACGCCGGCAGCTTTTGACTGGCGCGCTCTCACTGGCCGCCCGCCACGCCATTAACTCCGGCAGCTTTTGACCGACGCGGGAGCTGAGAGGATGAGGTCGCGCCGCTCATGGGCGGTTCCTGTTCCGCGCCATTTTCTCCCGCGTCGCTGACAGCGCTGGCCCGCGTCGCCTTTCCCGCCTTTTCGCCCCCCAAGCCGAACCCGGTGGGCTGGGTTTCACCTGGGTGCGCCGGCGCAAAATAACGCCGAAACGACGCTATTTGGGCTTCTGGGGGCTGAGTGGTGAAAAAACGGCGCTTTTTATTTGCGCCGGCGCTAAAAAAGCCTCCTGGGGGGCTCTTGGGGGGGGGGGGGGGGGGGGCGACTGGAGATGCCCTTAGCAACCCTAATCGCAACACCTGAAGGAGCTGAACAGAAGGCATAACCCAGGAGCAAAGAGGTATTGGGCTGCTGGCTGTCTTGCTTTGGCCCGCTAGTGCTGGAAGCTGAGGAGTACATAACGGTAAAAAAACAAGAGTGGACGAGTTACACTTTACCCTAGCGTAGCTAATCGGGGGTCCCAAATATTTGGGGGCCCTGTGCAGGAGCACAGTTCGCACGGCCCTTTGGACGGCCCTGCCTTTAATGAAAGTAGCCAAGGAGGACGTTAGGGTTGGGGCACCGAGTGGTACGTACAAGCACACACACTTGTATATTGACTCGTTAAGTCTTGTGTTGTTCCTCGTGTTGGCTTAGAAGTTACCCTATCCTTTATTTGTTCCCATATGTGTACATGTTTTATCATATACATTTCCATGTCGGAAAGGAGTAAAATAGCCAACAAGATTTCCCATTTTTCATTTATTAGTGAATAGTAATGATGGCCTAAAAGTGTAGGGGTCTATTATAGCCTTTCGATAAGTAAGAGTGTCACACCCAACGAGGATCAGAAAATGTTGATAAGTGGATTTCCGCAAGGTTTCACTTTGTTGCTTTTATTTACCATGTCTTAATAACAAGTAAATACAAGCAACAAAGTGAAATTCAGCAAGTGTCCCGATCTTTTTTAGCACCGATGACAAGCCGGTTGTATTGCCAATGATGATTAAAACGTTTAATTATGAGGACACACGTGATTTTGTGATGTTACTTTGATCACATATCATTGATTAATCTTCGTTGTTCTAATAAGTTTTGTGCTAGTATACCGCTCTTACTTGCACTCATACACACTTCTCTCGCATGCAATCCACAACTATAAGAAAGTAAGTAAGATAATCTAACCATAGCATTAAACACTGAGATTCTACACTCTTAGTGTGGAAGTTTGTGAATTAGGGTTTATGAATTTATCGCTCCGCCAACCCTACCATAAACAAACTAAATATACAATGCATCCTCTGGACTCATAAAGGTGAAATACCATGTAGTCCGATGTTCAAATGGCACCACTTGAGGAATAACATCACAACTTTAATATCAAAATATTAAATATTAATCAACTTTACATGATAACTAGCAACAAGATTTATCGCATGTCCTCAAGAACGAAACAATCTACTCACAAGACAACATATGAATCATGATCACATGTGACTTATGAATAAATAACAATCTGGTCATAACAAAATTCAGCGATAAATATGGAATGTAATGTGGCCGACTTCTTTGGGCCTTGTGCCCTCACATCCACGTTAGGTCCTTGTACAACGCAAAAGGTCAAACACCTTGGTGCCATGGCTCGAGGGTTATGTCCAGGATTTTTAAATTTTTTCATCTTACGTAACCGTCGAGATCTGTCTATGAGGATACGATTCACACACAACGGGTTAGATCCGGTCCTTACAAACACCGTTGCGAAAGTTGACGTTTGTCGATTAAGTTGTACAACCTTTTGGCATGGTAGCCATTTGATAACATAAAGCTTCGTATCTAATTCAGAAGGAAGCAACTACATGCACCCATGGACCATCGAACTACCCATAGCTTAGTCGGGTAAAGGAAAGCTTAATAAGTTTTCTCTAAAAATAGGTTTCCCATTCCACGTCCGCCCTCTCGTGTGGTTGTAAAATCCAACCCCATGTCGCGCGCATTGGTTTTCACATAAACACAAGGAATCTACTAGATCGCGTTCTTTGTCGCTCGTGCATGTATCCCATATTAGGTCTTTCCACTTCACAATGCCAACAGACATGATGACATGACTTGAGGGTCATCTGCTCGCAAAAGGCAACTTTCACCAGCACATAGATATTTTGCGATATATGCATTATATATCTAGAAAGTTAGTGTAATGGAAAACAACTTGTTAGACAAAAAAATCTTGTAGAACAAAATATTATTCTGACAAACCCATAATTTAGCATTTTCTCATCTATAGTTGCTTGTCTATGATTAAATTGTACAACCTTTTGGCATGGTAACCGTTCGATGGGTAACCATCCGATGGTATGGTAACCATTCGATGTCATAAAGCTTCATGTCTAATTTAGAAGGAAGCAACTACATGTACCCATGGACCGTCGAACTACCCATAGCTTAGTCGATAAAGGAAAGCTTAATAAGTTTTCTCTAAAAATAGGTTTCCCATTCCACGTCCGCTCTAGTGTGGTTCTAAAATCCAACCCCATGTCAGATGCATTGGTTTTCGCATCTACTAGACCGTGCTCTTTGTCGCTCGTGCATGTATCCCATATTAGGTCTTTCCATTTCACAATGCCAACGGACATGATGACATGGCTTGAGGGTCATCTGCTCACAAAAGGCAACTTTCACTGCACATAGATATTTGGCGATATATGCATTATATATCTAAAAAGTTAGTGTAATGGGAAGCAACTTAGTAGAAAAAATACAAATCTCGTAGAACAAAATATTATTAGGACAAACCCATAATTTAGCACTGTCCTTTTCTATAGTTTCTTGTCTATAATTAATATGTTTTTCGTAACAATCTATCTTTTGAGTAAGCGCACCTGATCTTTTTAAAGCAACTTTTAAACTTTAGTGTGCCAAAACACAAGTATATATGTGCAGACATGCCTTCCTCTCACGTATCGATCGGTGGACAACTAACTTGGTGTGATTTTTTGTTTGGTCTCAAAGCAAGTCAACTAATTCCATGAGACATGGAACAATACATTAACGTACACTGTTTTCCCTCAAATGGAATTTCAAATAACAAATTCCAGTTGTACTTTGGTAGGGATGTAATGGCATTTTGCAATACACACCGTGCCGCCCATGTGACCCCTCCCTATTATACGATACTTAATTATTCACTCTGCTGGTTCAATTCCCATTTATTAGCAGATGACAAGAGACAAAATAGCACAGCGCGCTGCCCTTAATTGCACGGTAGAAACCCAAAATGAGATCACAACACAGTAACGTCCACCATCGATCGCCGATTTCCGTCTTGGCATGCATCCTTCCTGACAGCTGTTAGAGCATGAGAGTGAGGTCACGCAGACGGACAAACCAGAAACTGAAATCTCCTCTATAGAGACTTCCGTCGACTCTTTCTCGCTCAGAAAACCTCTGGAGCCCCCAAAAATGGCGTTCTGCCCTTAGCATCTCCACCCTTGTTATCCTCCCAATTCCTCCGTTCCATTGACGTGCACCTTCCTTCCTAGCCCAAGGGAGGAACCATGAGTCCCTGACCCAAGCCTTCCCCAGAGCCCTTTGGGTTTAGCCACCAATGGTCCCGACGACGCCAAGGAAACGCGGCGCATACTGCTGCAGCCGCTGCGGCCTCCCCAAGAAGGGGCACGTCTGCTGCTTCGCCGGCGATTTACCGGCTCCAGCGCCGGCGCCGGTTGCAGTTGACCACCCTGCAGCTCCTGAAAATCTTGATGATGCCGACTGCATCAGCGCCCTCCCCGACGACGTCCTCGGCACCATCATCTCCTTGCTCCCCACCGACGACGCCGTCCGCACGCAGACAGTCTCCTCACGGTGGATCCACCTCTGGCGCTCCTCCGCCCCGCTCAACCTCGACGACAGGGACCTCCACCAATGGGTCTCCGGAGACAACCTAGTCCCCGTCGTGTCGGGTATCCTCTCCGCCGCACGCCTGACCTACGCCCGTCGGCTTTGCCTCAACACTCTATGCCGCCACTCCGGCGACGCAGACCGCTACCCTGTCTTCGACGTCTGGTTCCACTCCTCGGTGCTCGATCGCCTTCAGGAGCTTAGTTTCAGCTACGTGCGGGTGCTGGGCAACACCCCCCTTCAGGCTGGAGAGTTGATGCCGCCCCTGCCGCTGTCCGCCCTCAGGTTTTCCTCCCTCCGCGTCGCCACCTTTGCCCTATGCCATTTCCCTCGGGATCTCACAGGAGTTCACTTCCCAAGTCTCATCGATCTCACTCTCTCTCGGATCACAAACTATGAGAACACCCTCCACGCCATGATCGCGGCGTGTCCTGTTCTTCAGAGCTTGTTCATGGACAGAAACTACTACTTCCGTCGCGTCCACATCAGCTCCCCGACCCTTGTAAGCATCAGACTGCTGGTTGACCCATGCAATTATGTCATGGATGATCTCTTCATCGTCAACACTCCAAGCCTAGAAAAACTGATCGTCCAGGACCAAGGTGACGGTCCACGAATCATACGATTCATGTTTGCACCGAAGCTAAGGGTTTTGGATTGCCTGCGCACTGACATGATGTCCACTCTACTGCCGGGCAAGTCAACATTCCAGGTCACAGATTAAAGTTCTATATTTCTGCCTGCGCCCTTCTTTACTTACTTACTTACTTACTTACTTACCTTCCCCTCTAATACTTTCTTGCATTTGATTCAGGCAATGGTTCGCTACAGTCTAGTTTCAAAGTCGCTGCAAAATGTAAGGATCCTCTACATCATTGTCGAAGGCCTCAAGTTAGACCATGCCATTGAAGTCCTCAAATGTTTTCCCTACTTACAGCAGCTTCACATCTGGGTGAGTTGGTAGTTAACGATCGAGCATGTTTATGTTTCTGGCATCTTAGCTTAATTTTACTCTTTTTCATCAATCCCTACGTTGTGCTCCACACTAAATTATTTATTCCCCATATCTGTTTTTGTTTCCAGTCACTGATGCGCCATGTTCCGATGAAGATCAACGACAAGCCGGTTGCTGGTACCGTGGACTGCATACAATATCATCTCAAGAAAATAGAAGTGACAAACTATTCAGGCAAGAAATCAGATGTTAACTTTGTCAAGTTCTTTGTTTTGAACGCAAGGGTGCTAGAGTCCATGAAGTTGCATATCCCTTTTAGCTCGCACAATAAATGGAGGTCTAAACAACGCAAGATGATGAATTTTTTGAACAGAGCTTCTCCAAATGCTCGTGTTCATTTTGAGGACTTAGAGTGAGCTAGTAGAGGATCAACTGCACACTCTTTGTCAAACTGTAACGCCTTAATTTGGCAGCTCGTTATGTACCATGCGGCTAGCATATTGCAATGGGCTTGGAGGAGATGTACTCTTGCCCTATTGATGTTTCATGTAGTTGCAAACTAGAAGGTTCATTTTATTTGTACTTTAACTTGAAGTTTATTTGTGAAATTTCCCCTTATATATGAACCAACAAATATATATGTCCTCATGGATTGTTCGTGTTTGAGTATAGCATGCATTGATCTACTGAGATCTACAAAATGCTAGCTGGGCATGAAATGACTTAATCTTATGAGAAAGAATGAGTTGAAATTCTAATATCTGGGTAGTTATATAGAAGGTTCCATATATTACATGTGCTTAAATATCTGTATATTTCATGCCGGGTTTCAGAGGAAATTTCCTTGCGGAATTTTAAAATGTATTCTTCTACATCTTAAAACATGTTAATTAATTTCTGAAAAAATTGTAGTATGACAACTGATGGTAGATACGTTTTTTCTGGACCATAACTCATGGTGGATATGCTTTTTCTGTACCATAACTCGTGGTAGATATGTGATAATCTCCCTGCTGTTCCCGACATGCTTGCCGTCCTAAAGCAAAACCTGTTTAGTGCTCTGATTCTTGATTGTGGGAATTGCAGCCAGTATGCAGGGATAGTTTCTATAGAAAAATATTACACTGTTCATAACTTATTTCACTACATAATTAAATAGGATAATAGATAACGGAACTGTGGAAGAATTTCTTCCAGTGAGGCATGTTAGATGTTGTTACTATTCCAACCATACTTATAAACATGAGCACGAGTGTCTGGGTGGCCGCAGATATGTTCATTGTACTAGTATTATTAAGTTTGATATGTGTTCCAGTGTTGCCTCTCAGTAGGGCTCCAGTCATGTAAATTCATAATGCAAACTGCATAACACTCGCCTCGTTCTTAAAGAAACATGTGGTTTCTTGTCTTTTATATTTTACTCATACTCCTACATATAAAATTGAGAACTGAGTGCTAACTCAGTGGCAGAGGCTGCGAGTGCGCGCCTAGCCGGCCCGGGTTCGAGTCCTAGCTGCGCCAAAAAGGCTGCGACGATGAATTCTCAGAAACCGGGCATCTCACTTTCTACCTAACAACGTAAAGTCAAGGGAGGGATCATTCCCCCGTTGGCCACGTTTTTTATAAAATTGGGCAAACTAAATTAGAATGTTCTGTTGATACGATGGAAAGTAATTGTGCAGGAAACTTGACTTTTGCATAACCTTTAACCGCAGATAATCTTTTTTATCTTATTTGAATGACCCTATTACCATGGTCGAGGACATCAGACAAAATTCCCCGTATTTTTTTTCCTTTTTGCTTGTTAGTGATTCGCCCGATTTCTGAACAAATTATAGTTTAACCTCACACAGTCGACTCATGCATAGTTTAACCTCACAAAGAATGCATTCATGTACATGGACCCTTGGACTGATCACGGTGGCATCTTCCTCGCTATGTATGATATGGTCATAACCGATAAGATATGCATTCTTTGTGGGGAAATAAACTTTGGGACAAATACTTCATAGTTGTCCAATTAATTTATATTTATCTTTTGGACGCATCATACAATCTAAACTTGATGATGAATTGTGTCCGTCTTACTAAAATATCACGTGGTTGGGTTGTCTGAGTACTTTTCCCTAGAAGCTAAGAGTAGAAGTGATAGCACTTTTAATGATTGCCGATACCAGATTGCGTATAGTTTAATTATTTTGTAACAAACTCTCTTCTGTATCACTTGAAGCATATGACTTATTGAGCGTTAAGGTGCTTTTTTTCCGAAATGGAGGATAAACCTCCAAGCTCTGGATCAAAATGATGCACACAATTTTTTATTTATTAATAAAAGAAAAACAGAAAATCACCAAAGCCGTACAAAGAAATACGTCGATCAACTGGAAGCCATCCGGTAACTCTGCACCTACAAATTTGATGAAGAAGTGGACCTAATGGGAGCTAGACACCCTGACCTCACACACCAACACACATAATCTAAATCTAGAGACTTCAAACAAGTGTCTCAGGTGACCTGAGCAGAAGTTTCAGTACAACAATACACATAGCTCTTGAGTAAAACAGGGTTGATGTGTTAAGTTACATCTTGCACTTCAATACTTTAAATGTTGAGTAGCCAAAGAGAGATGATTAGAATTCGGAATAATCTTATACATTTGGCCATGTAGGCTGAAGGCAATACGTCACAAATTACAGTCACCTACACAGTCCTTTTGCTAAGTAGCAACAACACTCATGTTTTCAGAAGTTGTAATAGAAGAGTCAAGGACAAAATACATCAAATCACGATCAGGAGTTAAGAACAAACTGGACATGTAAAACTTTGAATGCATATAGCATTAATTAGACACTGAATAAAACATGGGAAGTAATTTTAAATACATATTTTTACAAAATACTAAGCCTAGATCTAATCACATAAACTGTATCTGATGTGTCTCCCGAATACAACTTCTCTTGTTTTCGGGGTTATTCATTGCAAGATATTTGTGCAATCACATTATTACCTTATAACTATGAAGTGCGCAATCTCGATCGACCGCTGGTACTTTAACAAATAACTTTATCAAGAACTGATAAGGTTTTAATTAAAAAACAGTTGAAAGAATCTACACTAGCCAACTAGCTGTAGCCAATAGTGTCTGCGGACGAGATATTTCAAGGATTACCTTTTAGATAAAAAGCGCAAAGTGCCTAACATTGTTTTAGTAACTAGCATGGTGGCCCTCGCAAATGCGAGGGCAACTCTTTATATTTGTATGTAATTGTAAAGAAATTATAGCCACTGAAATGTTATGCTAAACAAAATACCACATTTATGAAATGCATTTAAATCTGAGGATGGATTATTAGTAACAAATCATTAGTTTTTGTTGTTTTATAGGATGTTGAATCAATTTTGTATAATTAAACTTGATACCATGAGTTGGTTGTTACTTTTGATATAATCTTTAATCATTGTGGTAGGATTTTAGTCATTGGCATTAACTATAGTGTTACACATTTGTATATATTTTAGTCCAATTAATAATTGTAGGTGAACCTCAAAAGTGGAAAGATGACACTGAGAAGACAAAACTAATTTATTTAATTTAGCAATTTGTCCTTGTAAATATTTAGACCAACTAAACATCAAAAACTAAATTTAATTCTTGCTAGATCTCTATTATCATAGATTTATAATAGCAACCATGTTTCTTGGTCCTCGTATTTATGTAGTGATATTTTTTCTTTGTCCATGCATACTCCTAATTAACAATCATGTAGTATTCATATTGAGGCATATCGCGGCTCTCTATGTCACTTCCGCCCTCCCCTCTCTCTGTATCTCTGACACACATCGACATAACAATTGTAGTACAAACTCAAATCCTTTGATACTTATTAAAAAAATAAGAATATTAAGATCAAATTGTCATGTGTCATCCTATTATACCACTTCAAGAGTTACATTTTGAAATAAGGCACGCCATGTATATGTTTTTGTGTCTATCGAATAATTAGGATCCACCATACAACAATTTTTTGATGATTATACGTTCCCGCACACTTATAAATTCTATTAGTCATGATCTATTTAGTTTTACATTTGGTGAATTCATGTACGTCATACTCGTAGGTACAACTAAGAAGATCTGTTGGTTCTGACATATGTTGATTGATGTGCAGGGAGTTGATCTTTTCCTTGCGGTTGGGAAACCCCAAGAGGAAGGTATGATGAGCACAGAAGGAAGTTTTCACTCAGTTATGAAACCAAGGTTATCAATCCAGTAGGAGATTAAGACGCTTCTGAAGATTGTTGAGGCTGCCTTTGGTAGGGCGCACTACCGGTGTTAACAACGAACGTGGAACCTGCACACAACACAACCAATATACTTTGCCCCAACGAAACAGTGAGGTTGTCAATCTCACCGGCTTGCTGTAACAAAGGATTAGACGTATAGTGTGGAAAATGATATTTGTTTGCAGAGAATGAAAGAGAACAGTGTTTGTAGTAGGTTGTATTATCGATGTAAAAGAATGTACCGGGGTTTACAGTTCACTAGTGGTGTCTCTTCATAATAAATAAAAACATACATGCGGGTAAACAAATTACACCTGGGCAATTGACAAAATAAAGAACTGCATAACAATGCATATACTAGTCACGGTGTCTACTATGAGATTTACTTGGGCATTACAACATGATTCATAGACCGTTCCAACCGCATCTATGACTAATAATTCACCTTCCGGTTAGCGTCCGCACCCCATTCAGTATTAAGTTGCAAGCAACAGATTATTGCATTAAGTAAAGTGCGTAATGTAAGCAACACAATTATCCTTAGACAAAGCATCGCGGTTTTACCCCTAGTAGCAACAGTACATCCACAAGCTTAGAGGTTGTTGTCACTCCCCCAGATTAAATGGAGACTGAACTCACTATCTAGCATAAATATCCCCTCTTGGAGTCACAAGCATCTACTTGGCCAGAGCATCCAGTAGCAACGGAGAGCATGCAAGATCATAAAATAACATTCACATGATATATAATTAAGCAACTTGACATAGTATTCAATATTCATCGGATCCCAGCAAACACAACATGTAGCATTACAATAAGATGATCTCGATCATGATAGGCAGCTCACAAGATCTAAACATGATAGCACAAGTAGAGAAGACAACCATCTAGCTACTGCTATGGACCCATAGTCCAAGGATGAACTACTCACGCATCAGTCCGGAGGCGGGCATGGTGATGTAGAGCCGTCCGGTGATAATTCCCCTCTCCGGCAGGGTGCCGGGAAGAGCTTAAGAATCCTCCCGAACTAGGGTTGACGATGGTGGCGGCTACGGGATGTTTCGTGGAAATGTGTTCGGGTGCCTAGGGTTTTCCCGTGAAGAGGTATTTATAGGCGAAAGGGTAGCGTCGGTGGGCGCCCTAGGGGCCCACACCACGTGGTGGCGCGGCCAGAGGGGGGGCGCCGCCACCAGGTGTGGCCGCCTTGTGGCCCCTCTCCGTCTCCTCTTCGGTCTTCGCGAACCTTCCTGGAAAAATAGGCACTTTGGTTTTTGTTTCGTCCAATTCCGAGAATATTTCCAGAACAACTTTTCTGAAACAAAAAACTGCAGAAAAAAGGAACTGGCACTGTGGAATCTTGTTAATAGGTTAGTCACAGAAAATGCATAAAAATTATAGTGTGTATAAAACATGTTGCAATTGGTATAATATAAGCATGGAACAAAAGAAATTATAGATACGTTGGAGACGTATCAAGCATCCCCAAGCTTAGTTCTACTCGTCCCGAGTAGGCAAAACGATAACAACAAAATAATTTCTGTAGTGACATGCTTTCACACAATCTTGATCAAATAATATTTTAAGGCTCGTGTTATGAATGAAGTGATTCAAGGCAATGGTCTATAGTTTGCTAACAAATAGACAAGGAGTAAACAACTGAATCATATAGGCAAAAACTTTTCATGGATAGTACTTTCAAGACAAGCATCAAAAAGTTTTGCATAAGAGTTAACTCATAAAGCAATATTTTCTAGTAAAAGGGCATTGAAGAAACACATAGGAAGATTTAAGTTTCAGCATTGGCTTTCAACTTTTAACATGCATATCTCATGGATAATTGTCAACACAAAGAAATATAATAAGTGCAATAAGTTTTTTTTGACAAGGATAAGTGCAATAAGTAAGCATATAAGAATTATTGAACACAAAGTTGACACAAGTTTTTGCTTCTAAGATAGAAAGTAGGTAAACTGACTCAACATAAAGTAAAAGTAAGGCCCTTCGTAAAGGGAAGCAGGGATACAAACATGTGCTAGAGCTTTTTTAGTTTTTATAGGTTTTTGAAATCATATACAAAGCATAAAATTAAGTTTTTGAGCGGTGTTTGTTGTTGTCAACGAATAGTAATGGGTACTCTACCCCCCTTGTCAACCAGATTTTCAAGAGCGGCTCCCATTGAAGGACGATATCATCCGTCTTGTTCTCTTTGGTTTACACATGCAGTTATTCTTTGGTATTATTGCTTGACTGATTGGATCATGGCAAAAATGTGAAGAGAATTAAGCGGTTAAAATTGTAATTAATTGGGACTGGGCACCTCATTTGCCAGCTCTTTTTGCAAAATTATTGGATAAGTGGATGTGCCACTAGTCCATTGGTGAAAGTCCGTCATAAGAAAATAACAAGGTTGATATCGAAAACACCACATACTTCCTCATGAGCTATAAAACATTAACAAAAATAAGAGATAATAAGTTTTGAATAAAGGTAGCACACGAAGTATTTACTTGGGATGGCAGAAAATACCATGTACTAGGTGATACGTCTCAAACGTATCTATAATTTCTTATGTTGCATGCTTATATTATACCAATTGCTACATGTTTTATATACACTTCATATCACTTTTATGCATTTTCTAGTACTAACCTATTAACAAGATGCCACAGTGCCAGTTCCCTGTTTTCTGCTGTTTTTGGTTTCAGAAAAGCTGTTAAGGAAATATTCTCGGAATTGCACGAAACAAAAGCCAAAACCCCTATTTTCCCCGGAAGCATCCAGAACACCGAAGAGGAGTAGGAGGGGGGCCACAGGCCAGCCACACCTGGTGGCGGCACGGGTCCCCCCTCTACCGCGCCAAGGCATGGTGTGGGGGCCCACGGCCCTCTACCGACGTCGCCCTTTCGCCTATTTATACCCCCCGACAAATAAACCCTAGGACCGGATCAAAATTCCACAAAACATCCCGTAGCCGCCGTCCTCGTCAACCCTAGTTCGGGAGGGTTCTGCAGCTCTTCCCGGCACCCTGCCGGAGAGGGGAATCATAATCGGAGGGCTCTACATCACATGCCCGCCTCCGGACTGATGCGTGAGCAGTTCATCCTTGGACTATGGGTCCATAGCAGTAGCTAGATGGTTGTCTCCTCCACTTGCGCTATCATGTTTAGATCTTGTGAGCTGCCTAACATGATCACGATCATCTTATTGTAATACTACATGTTGTGTTTGTTGTGATCCGATGAATATTGAGTACTATGTCATTTGCTTCATAATATATTATGTGAGTGCGTTATTTATGATCTTACATGCTCTCCGTTGCTAGTAGATGCTTGTGACTCCAAGAGGGGGTATTTATGCTCGATAGTGGGTTCATGTCTTCATTTAATCTGGGGGAGTGATACGTCTCAAACGTATCTATAGTTTCTTATGTTCCATGCTTATATTATACCAATTGCTACATGTTTTATATACACTTTGTATGGTTTTTATGCATTTTCTGGGACTAACCTATTAACAAGATGCCACAGTGCCAGTTCCCTGTTTTCTGCTGTTTTTTATTTCAGAAAAGTTGTTCTGGAAATATTCTCGGAATTGGATGAAATAAATTGCAAAGTCCCTATTTTTCCCGACACGATCAAGAAGTCCAAAGGAGAGACGGAGACGGGAACCAGGGTGGCCACACCATGTGGTGGCGCAGGTCCCACCCTGGCCGCGCCGCCGTGTGGTGTGGGCCCCCCGGGCGTCCACCGACCTCGCCCTTTCGCCTATTTATTCCCCCCGACGCAAAAACCCTAGGAGGATCGATCATCTTCCACGAAAATCCCCGCAGCGCCTCCGCCATCGAAGACAAGTTTCGGGGGTCAGAAGTTCCTGTTCCGTTGTAACATCCCAATATTTTGGAATGTTTAAAAATCACTAAAATTTGATACTTTTGTTTTTATTAAAAGAAAATATTAAAATCATAAAAGAAAACCAAATATAAAGAACATTATAACACCTTTGAATACTTTACTTTTTAAATACTCAAGTAATCAGTAGTCTCAAAAATTGAATTTAGTTTAAAAATATTTTATCTAGAGTATTTCTTAAACCTCATTTTATAATTTGGTAACTTGTTTAAGAACTTTAAAACCATCTTACTTTAAAATAATGTTTCTTTCTTAGTATTTAAGTTTAAACACTTAGTTTTGCTATTTACAAAACCCTAAAACTATAATTACAAATGTTTTAAAACTAATTAAGACATACCCTATTTACTAAAATTATTTTCATGAATAAAGTCAACACAAGAAATGAAATAAAGATATAATATCTTCCCAAATGTATTTTACAGAGTTTCAAATAACTTAACACATCTTAAAACTTAATTTTGCATAAAGTATTTTGGTTTCAAAATAAATCCATTTTAATTCCTATTTCATTTCAAATAGTTGTGTTATGTTACTTACTATTTTACTAAACACAAAAAATTAAATTTGATTTGAAAAAGAAGTTTCAAATAAGTTAGTTTCAAACTTATGTAATTGTGGTATTTTTTTTATTTAGCCACAAATAAATGTTTTGGGCCCTAATTTCAATTTGGACATAAATTGTCAAATTTGTATTCGATCAATATTTGAAAATTATTATTTTTGAAAAGTGTTGAAAACATGCCCACAAATGGTTTAAAACAAAGATATGATTTTTACAAATTTTTAGAAACAAATTTGAACTGTTTTGGACACTTAAAACAAAAGATATGAAATAAATAAGAAAAAACAGAAAAAGAAAAAGAAAATGGTGACGTCACTGCTGACGTCAGCGTCGTATTCAACCTGTGGACGGGACGGAACTCACGCCCGAGACTGCCGTTTCTTCCCGATTTAATTCCGGACGTTATAAAGCCCCAAATTTTACACCGTTTCTTCCTACTAGTAGGTTTGCACGTGCAACGCACGATTGCTAGTTAACCTAAATTCATTATAGAGACCTATTATAATGGGTGCCGATTCTAAAACTGAAAGAAGTTTGTGTATTTTATAATACTTATTACTTCGTGTCTAGATATAATGGGATCCGATTCTAAAGCTGAAAGATGTTTGAACGTGGTTCTGAGTCTGTGATGCTATCTCAACATCTAAATATTATGTATATTTGTTTTGGATAATTTCGACAATCATAGTAGTCCAAAAAACTGTTATAAAAAGTAGTACCTCGTTAACGATGGTTAACTTCATCTCTTAAGCTGAGGGAAGTCATCAAAATTCATCCATTACGATTGTAATAGCTATCTCCTGCCTGTCAGCACTCATTTGAACCAAAGAAATTCCAATATAGTGAATGTATATGCATTGTGTACCTGTGGCGTACGTCTCAGATGTTGAAGACTCGAACAGCCAGTGTCTTTCCATAAGATCCCAGGCCCGTCATCTGTAAGCCGTTCTGCTCCTCCCCACCTCCAGCGTACTTGACCTGCAGAAATATGCATTGGCTCGGCGAGGTGATACGCGGGGGCGGGCTGACGGCGTATCGCAGGTCAGGTTCTCATGCACGCAGCTATATATGCTGGTGTGGACGCAGGACGCTGGCTGCCTCGAGCAAGTATTTATCCAATTCAGTGCAGATCTCGGCGAGGTCGTTCTTCCCGGCCGCCGTTGTAGGCACGGTAGCGTTGGAGGATTTGTCAGTAACTTGGTGACGGCATGATCATCCCAGCTGCAAGCCAGTGCGAGGTTAGATTGGAAGGAGCGTGTGAAAAACGGGAGGGAGAACAAGGCGTTTTTATTTATCTGATCGACTCATATGAACAAGAGCGATTGTTTTCCCGGTAATTTCGGAGTATGTTTGGTGTCATTTGATTTCTTGGCCGTTAATTAATCAAGGGACCGTATATGGCAGGCGTGATGTGAGATCAATTTTGGGTATATATAGCAGGCGTAATGTGAGGGGAATTAAAGAGGGGGTGGGGAGAACAAATGATTTTGAGCCGTTAGATGAGGTTACATGGATGGTCAAGATTTAATTTTCCTGCTAAGTTTGCTTGTTTAATTGTAGTGGAGAAGTGGAGACTAAAATCTATTTCTCTCTCTGGCTCCCAAAATTCCCCTCAGAGAGCCCCTGTGCGGCCCTAATTTTGTCCGCCATTACGCACGGCCGCCGAAATTGCCTCCGATTGATTGCGGGTAAATTACTGCACCAAATCAAGCAAAGTTGGTTCCTATAGAAAGCCCTCGGCCCCCTCTTCATTTCCCCTCTCCCACCCGTGCGAATAGAGCCCCCAGGCTGGCCAATTTGCTCGCCGGAGTCCACGGTCGCCGCCTCCGTTTTTCTTTAAATCCGACGAGGTGAGGACATACCACAGCCCGATACCTTGCCCTTTACCCTTCCCTCGCCGATGCGCACCCCCTGATGCATTTCCCCCGTTATTTCCCGCAGCCTTTCGTCGGAGACGAACACGACCGAAGTCGCCGGAGCAACCCGCGCCACCGTCCGTGCCTCCACGCCGCTCCGGGACTCTCTGCTGGACGGAGTCGCCTCCATTGCCTCCGCCACCCCGCGCCGCACGTCGTCGTCACCTCCCCGAGCCGAGGCAACCACCGGAGCAAGGAAATCGTTGTTTCGTTTTGCGACCCTCTGTACTTGTAGTATAATAACCATAAATTTTGGAGCTTATATTTTATCATTGGTTATTCGAATGCATTGTTTAACCTCTTACAAATCACGAAAATTTGTAAATTCAATAACTTTAGTTCTGTTTGGCCAAATTTAACAAATTCTATGTTTTTGAAATCCTCTGGATCTGTAGATTATTTTAGATCTGTTGAATATGGTGGCCTACGAATCTTGAACCTGAAGTTGTTAGGTTTTGCGCTGCGTATCCGATGGGTCTGGCTACAGAAGCGGCGCGAAGGATGTTGGACTGGACTGCAACTGAAAATCGAGCCGGAGGTTCAAGCCATGTTCGACGCAGCTGTTCACATCCAGCTCAGGGATGGACGCATGGCGCTTTTCTGGGACGATGCATGGCTGGAGGGCCGATCTCTCCGACTCATCGCGCCAAACCTCCTGGCTGCTGTAGATGCTCAGGCAAAGACCACCCGGACCGTCGCTGAAGCGTTGCTTGATCGCCGATGGATACACGACATCACGGGCCCTTTAACCATGCAGGTTCTGGTGCAATTCCTCGAGCTGGTCGACACCCTGCAGGCTGTCAATCTGACCGAGGGCAGGGCAGACTCGGTGGCATGGAAATTAACACCATCCTCACAGTATTCCTCTAGCTCGGCGTACAAGGCCTTCCACATGGGCCTGGAACTCTTCCCTTGCGGCAAAACCATATGGAAGACTTGGGCCCCTGCTAAGTGCAAGATCCACCTTTGGCTTGCGATGCAGCGCCGGCTTTGGACAGCAGATCGGATGCGTAGGCACGGCATGAATTCACATGTCAACTGTCCGTTGTGCGAGCAGGAAGAGGAGACGACCGATCACATCGCTGTTGGATGTGTCTATGCCCGTGAAGTGTGGCATAACCTGCTTCGGCGATGCGGCCTCACTGCTCTGGTCCCAACCGGCGACGACAAGCTCATCGAGTGGTGGCCTCGCGCACGACAGTAGGCGGCCAAGCTGCAGCGGAAGGGTTTTGACTCCATGGTCATGCTGATGGTCTGGATGCTGTGGAAGGAACGGAACGCCCGAGTCTTTCAGCGCGCGGCGGAGACCGTCCCAACAATCTGCCACAGAATTGAGCGCGAGATCGAGCTTTGGAAGCTTTCAGGTGCTGTAGGGCTGACTAGTACCTGGAGGTAGTCGCCTAGTATAGTTTTGGGCGCTGTGGTTGTATGTCTCACCATGTGACAGGCCTGCCCAACCTTGTCGTTGAGACCGTTGTCGCGTCCTCTGTCGCCGGAATCGCTGTACCATGTTTCTTTCTCTTCAAATAACAAGACGACACGCAAGCCTTTTGCGTGTTCGCAAAAAAAAAACTAGATAGCTGGTCCCACATGTCATGGCTTTGACAAATATTAACATTCTCAAAAGATTCCAAAAAAGATTTGTATCTAGTTAGAAGTTAACAGAGCAAATTAGGGCATCTCCATTTGCCCCGCCCGCAAATCAGACATGAAATGTGTTTGTTTTGATCCGTTTGAGGTTGTCGGAGGACACCTAAGAGGCATGCATCCATTTGGGGGTGGGGAGCGCACCCAAATATACACTTCCATGCCATAGGAATCATATCCACACATCACCGATGCTCTAATTTTGAACCACTTCAGTTTCTAATGTTTTTTATGACAATAAATTTGCTCTAACTTGGACATTTGCACAATTGGCGTGACAAGTACAATATACTTTATTCATCGATAGGTTCACCTACTATGTTTGAGTTAAGTTAGAACATGTTCTTTTTTGTAAATATCGGAAATACCCAGCGAAAGAAATAGGTCTGTCATCTCGAAGTTTTGTCTACACACTTGGCTTCGTCACACTTTCTGTGTGACTTGTGAAGAATATAATTCATAATGTTTTTGTTATGCCAGTGGAGCAATGGGTCATACTCCCTCCGTTTCATAATAGAAGATGTTTTAGGTGTAACACATGGTGTCTAGATTTAGACTAAATATGTGCACACATACACTAAAATATGTCTAGATACATGTGTACATATGAATAAAAAAAAATGACTAAATCATCTTATATTATGCAACATAGAGTATAAGTGTTCGAGATGGCACTTGCCTGCAGAACATTTTCAGCGTCCCAAGAGGCCGGAAGAGACTGACATCCAGGGCTCTCCTTATTAGGTCTCTTTAGATTGCAGGAATTTTAAAAGATTTTTATAAGATTTCAATCCTTAAGAAATTTTCTTATGTATTACCTTTGGTTCAAATGAATGGTGTTGTCAAAATCTTATGGATTAGATTCATATGGCTCAATTTAATAGGAATTTAAACATCCACTCCAACCTTGTTTTTATGATTGAGACACTTTTCCTAGGATTTTTCTGCGTTTGGATTAAACGACTAATTTTATAATTTTCCTGTTTACAATCCACGTTTTATACCGATAAACATATCAAATATCTCTGTTTTTCTTATTCCTTTATTAATAAAGATGCCTTAGTGCCTTACCAGACTGCTCGTGGGTTCACTCCGTAATCCTGGGATGTAGCTTCAGTGACTTTGAGCACAAAAGTCTAGCCGTGACTTTGCTCTCACCTCAACCATCCAAAGAAGATCCAACAGTCAGAAATAGATCTATTTGACAAATTCAAAATTAAAAGTGGTTAGAAAATTTTGAAAAAAATCCAGCAATTTCTATATGTTGCATTCTACATTATGTGAAAGTTTTGTCAGATTTAGATATTCGAAAATACAGTTTTTGTTCAAAATTTGGTGGGAAACTTCAAACGAGATTTATTCATAAACCGTTTGTCCAAATCTTACAAAACTTTCTCAGAATGTATAACGCAACATATAAGAATCATTGGATTTTTTTCAAAATTTTCTGACCACTCTTAATTTTGAATTTATCAAATAGATCTATTTCTAACCGTTGGATCTTCTTTGAATGTTTAAGATGAGAGCAAAGTCACGGCTAGATTTTTGTGCTCAAAGTCACTGAAGCTGCATCCGTAATCCTGGGTCAAATATCGTCTGCTTATCCATTGCTTAACTCTCCCAGACGCCCCACCAATCACAGTTAACGACCTGCACGCACCACAGCCACTGAATGGTGGGACCACGAAGCCTACCCCACCCTACAGCGACAGGGCCGTCGTCTTGTTTCAGTAGCTAGCAATCAGAACCATCATAACCGAACAGGTCAAACGGCTACCCTCCCCCAATTCCCAAAGGATTCTCCCATTTTCCTTCCCTACGACTCCCGCTTCCTGCCCCGATCTCTCTTCTCTCTCACACTTCTTCTCCTTCTTCTTTCATTTAGACCCCGGAAATCTGATGTTTGCAGGCCACCAGCATTCATATCCCTCTGCTTGAGTAGTAGCAGGAGTGTTTTGGAAGAAGCGACCGGCTCCGATTTTTCCTCCGCTGGCCGGTTTTCTTCTCCCCCGGGCGGAGGGAGAAAGGTTCAGGGCGCCATTCGATTTGATGTTCTTGGCCGAGCCCTGACATTTGCTTGGCTTTCTTTAGGACTTCAGGATTCGTACTTCTTCGATAGAGATGCAACTAGCTCAAATCTCCGATCTTTTAGTCGTCTCTACGGCGCTTAGGATCCAAGAAACCCCACCGAATCTGCTCTCGGGCGCCCAAGGGTCCGAGCTTCGTTAGCGCGCGGTCTCTGAGCGAGCATCCACTGAAAGATCTCGCGGAGGAGTAGCCGCGGCCGGGAAATGTCGCCTCAGCCGGGCCCCGACCTCCTCCCCGGGGACAAGGGGAGCAGCAAAGTGGAGGAGACCAATGTCCTCATCGAGGAGGCCCCGGGGTCGCCGCCGGCCAAGGCGGTCGGCGCCGGGAGCTGGACGCCGTCCCCGGTGGCGTGGTTCCGGATGCTCGTCAGGGAGCTGCACTGGAGCTTCGTGCTCGGCGTCGTCGCCACGTACGGCATCAGCCAGGGGCTCGGCGGCGGCATCGTGCGCGTCGCCTCCGACTACTACTGGAAGGACGTGCAGAAGGTGCAGCCGTCCGCGGCGCAGGTCTACCACGGCGTCACGTCCATCCCGTGGATGGTCAAGCCGCTCTGGGGCCTGCTCACCGACGTGCTCCCCGTCGCCGGCTACCGCCGTCGGCCCTACTTTGTCCTTGCAGGTGAGCAGCACAGTCTCTTTTGCTCTGTTTGTTCCGTTCACGCCTGATTCCGGAATACATTGGACTCCTTTTTTTTTTCATAAATTGGACTCCTTTGTTTACTTATAGCAATTTTTGATCATTTGGTACTGGGGACGTAGTGAGCCAATCAACAACGTCAATTAGCGTATTGCTTAGATATGATTTGCCATTTCTTTGCTGCTCGGCCTAGTTGAGATGTACGTACATCTGAATGATGGTGCACATGTACGTACATCCAGGGGCGTAGCCGATATTTTTTCCTTGTGGTCATGTTTTGCTTTTTATGGAGTTATGCTATAAATTGTACTCCCTCCGTCCAATAAAGGATGTCTCAACTTGATCAAAAATTGGATGTATCTAGACATGACTTAGCGTATAGATACATCCAAATTTGATAGAAAGTGTGACATCTTTTGTTGGACCGAGGGAGTATTAGTCCTCCTAACATCTACTAGTAGTATACTTTGCTGCATAAAGGGTTCATGTTCAGCTGCATAAATAGAAATGCAAAATTTGACCAAACGCAAGGAATGAATCAATGCAACTGTTGCAACTGTATACTTGCATATGCTTGAAGCAAATATGCCGCGCAAGCCAAACACGCCAGCTATTTTTTTTTTCAACGGGGCTATCCCCCTTTCCATTAAATTGCTTTAACGGAAACAGAGTTCACTACCAGCACCACAGAAAGGGAGAAAAGAAAAGGGGTGGACAGAAAGAGAGTTCACATCAGCTGTTTCTTTTTTTTTTAGAAAAGGGAATTTTGATAATCCCAGCCTCTGCATCGAGTGATGCACACAGCCGCATTATTACAAAGTATATCGTATCTTAAAGTTTATATTCTCAATAAATCACTAAGATTAAGAAAGAAAGACTCCTCAGCCGACAGTGGCGTAAATAAGTAAACTACGAAAGTCGACTAATATGCTGCCACGAATGTCGGGAGAAAAAATCTTGTGCCACTCGCGGGAGTCTCGTACATCCATCCGCCATAAGATCCCGCAGGTCCGAAGACAGCAGGAAAGCCCATAACTGGATCCAATATACCGCCATATGGATAACCTGTAAAACATGGCCTGTTAAAAACAATATCATTTCTACAATTCCATATGGACCAACAAATAGCTGACACGCCTATACATATCCTATTTTTGGTCTTTTGATCCACTCCACTCAACCAATTCCCAAACATATTTGTGACATTAGTAGGAGGTGAAATGTTATAAGTACAGAAATTACCCGCCAGATGAGTTTTGCAAAAGGGCAGGAAATAAAAAGGTGTTCTATATTCTCATCATTCCCACAAAAAGAGCAATGTGAATTACCTTTCCAATTCCAATTCCGCTTAGCCAAATTATCTTTTGTTAGCAAGACCTTTTTGTGAAGGAACCACATAAAAATCTTAATCTTCTGTGGAATTTTTAATTTCCAAAGATACTTCTGTAAATATCTAGTATGTCCATTCATAAAATCCTCATACATAGATTTGACTGTAAATTGACCGTTTTGGGTCAAATTCCACTTAAATACATCTGGAACGTCTGTCAAAATGACCTCCATTAATCTGTGGCATAGATGAGACCACATGTCCCATTTATTCCCTACAAGCGCCCTTCTAAATCCGAGGTTTAGCGGCGGTGCATTGTGTAGCACATCATGAACCGACACATGCACAATGCTATACAGTAATGGATATTGGTTCATCAATGGGGAATCACCCAACCAAGTATCTTCCCAGAATCTTGTTGTTTCCCCATTGCCAATTTTAAAAGACCCCCTAATGAAGAAATCATCCTTTACTCTCATTAGGCCTTTCCAAAAAGGAGAGTATGTAGGTTGGGCTTCCATTTGAGCTAATGTTTTACTATGAAGGTATTTGTTATGTAGCAATTCCTGCCACACCCCCTCCTCACTTAAAAGCTTGAAAAGCCACTTGCTTAACAAACATTTATTTTTTAGCTCAAGTACCTCAACCTCTAAACCTCCCTGGTCTTTTGGCCGGCATATAATGTTCCATTTGGTTAATCTATACTTTCTTTTATTCTCATTGCTCTGCCAAAAAACCGAGATCTATAGAAATCTAACCTCTTTCTTACGCCTTTAGGTAATTCGAAAAAGGATAGCATAAACATCGGAAGGCTTGTTAGTGTGAGTTGTTTGAGGCTAACTCTCATTGAGAGAGGATGGCACTAGGAGAGTTGGGGCAATTTTCGTTGGTTTATTTCTCACACAATGGCATGCTCAACCTGAGAGGTTGGGTTACATACTTATAGGCTGCTAGCCGGCCACGAATATGCTAGATGCTAGTCTAAAGCTAGTCAAGGGTGATGCTGTCCTAACAGCCAGTCCTTGAAGCTATCCTATCCTAACTGCCTGTCCTTAGCACAAGGACCATGTGTGCTGCAGCCTGCAGCCCCACAGAGACCAGAGACCAAAGACCAAACCCCACAAGACTACAGTACATAGACTTATCCATCATTCTCCCCCTAAGTCTTGTGCGTTGTCTTGTGGACGGGCTGAACCATCCCAATCCTGGAGCAGAGTTCAAGGAACTTGATCCTCCCAAGAGGCTTGGTGAGCAGATCAGCGAGCTGGTCCGTGGTGTTGATGTAGCTCGCCTTGATGCTTCCTTCCTCCAAACAGCTTCGGATGAAGTGATGTCTCAGCCGGATGTGCTTGCTCCGTTCGTGAAAAACGGGGTTCTTTGCCAGGGCCAGAGCAGACTTGCTGTCCACCATCAGCTGCACCGCTCTAGCATCTCGTCCAAGGAGATCACCAAGCAGTCGGGCGAGCCAGAGCGCCTGCGTGCAGGCTGCGGAGGCCGCCATGTACTCGGCCTCGCAACTGGACAAGGCAACCACATGTTGCTTGACCGACTGCCAGCTCACAAGGCACTTGCCGAGGAAGAACATGATCCCGCTCGTGCTTTTGCTGGTGTCGATGTCGCCGGCGTGGTCGCTGTCGCTGTATCCGATGAAGTCTGCCACCCCAGGGCATCTAGGGTAGTGAAGGCCGTGGTCGAGGGTCCCCGCAATGTAGCGGATGATCCTCTTCACAGCCTGCTCATGCTCCGTCGTCGGTCGCTGCATGAAACGACTACGGAGAACGCCAAATCCGGCCGAGTGTAGGAGAGGTAGCGAAGTCTCCCCACAAGACGTCGGTACAGTTTAGCGTCCACTTCCTTCGTCGTGCTGTCACGGCTCAGCTTCAGCCTCTCCTCCATCGGAGAGAGAGCTGGGTTGCAGTCGGTGAGCCGAGCTAGCTCAACGATGCGCTTGGCGTAGGCGGTCTGTCGAAGCATGATCCCAGAGTGATCACGCTGCACCTCGATCCCCAGATAGAAGGAGAGGAGCCCCAGATCACTCATCTGGAAGGCGGCTTTCATCTCCTCCTTGAACGCAGCCACCTCTGCATCCTTGATGCCGGTGATCACCAAGTCGTCGACATAGACGCCCACCAACAGGGCATTTCCTCCGCTGCCCCGTCGGTAGACGGCCGCCTCGTGCGGGCTTTGCTCGAATCCCATCGTCTTCAGCGTGGAGTCCAGCTTGGCATTCCACGCCCTTGGTGCCTGTCGGAGGCCATAGAGAGCCTTGTGCAGGCGAAGTACCTTGCCCTCTTTGCCGGGGATCACAAATCCCGGCGGCTGCTGCACGTAGACTTCCTCCTTCAATTCACCGTTGAGGAAGGCCGACTTGACGTCCATGTGGTGGACACACCAGCCCTCCTGGGCAGCTAGTGCAAGGATGAGCCGCACAGACTCCATCCGTGCCACAGGAGCGAAAGCGTCGTCAAAATCGACACCCTCCCGCTGCAAGAAGCCTCGCGCCACCAAGCGAGCCTTGTGCTTGACGATGGCGCCGGCCTCATCCCTCTTCAGCTTGAACACCCATTTAAGGGTGATCGCGCGATGACCACGAGGGAGATCAGCAAGTTCCCAAGTGCGGTTCTCCTTGACCGCATCCATCTCCATCTGCATCGCAGCGCGCCATGCTGCGTCTTTGTCAGCCTCTGCAAAAGAGTGAGGCTCATCGTCGTCATGCGCAAGCTGCAGCTGCGCCTCCAAGTCGCGTGGCACCAGTCCCGGCACCGGCTGGTCACCAGTAGGTTCTCCACCGTACGGTACCGCAGCGGCTCGTCGTCATGATACGCATCGATGCGCTCCTCGTCGTGAGGGAGCGGGGATGCGAACTCCACCGGGCTTTGCGCTGGTGATGATGTAGACGTGCCCGAAGGAGTGGCTGCCAGTGCTGGAGTACGTGGCGTCGCTGGCTGAGGTGTCGTCGGTGTAGCCAACACCGGGGTCGATGGAGTCTTGGGGGCTGAAGTAGACGTGCTCAGCGAAGAGGAGCTGCCTACTCCCCCAGCCTCCTCGAACTCTCCTCGAACTGGACGTACCCCACGCCCATCCTCGCCCTTCATCGAACACGACGTCACGCGCCGTGCGCACACGCTGTGTCTTGGGGTCGAGGATGCGGTAGGCCTTTGAGCCTGCCGAGTAGCCGATGAACACTCCTGGAGTGCTCCTGTCGTCAAGCTTGCCGATGTGGCCCAGCTCCTTGGCGAACGCGAGGCAGCCGAAGACCCGCAGGTGGGAGACTGCCGGCTTTCGTCCATGCCAAGCCTCATACGGCGTCCTGCCATCGAGTGCCTTGGTGGGAGAGCGGTTGAGGATGTAGACGGCTGTCAACACCGCCTCTCCCCAGAAGACAGCCGTCATCCCTCTCTGCTTGAGGAGGGCCCGAGTCATCCCCACAACCGTCTGGTTGCGCCGTTCGACGACGCCGTTCTGCTCTGGGCTGTACGGCGCGGAGTAGTGGCGCTGGATGCCTCTATCAGCGCAGTACGACGCGAATTCAGCTGTTGTGAATTCGCCGCCGTTGTCGGTGCGCAGCACACGTAGCTTGCGGCCGCACTCAAGCCTCTGCAGCAACCTGCGCACGCCTGATGGCGTCCGCTACCTCCCCTTTGCTGCCGAGGATCACCACCCACATGTAGCGGGAGAGATCGTCGACGAGCAGCAAGAAGTAGCATCGTCCTCCTGGTGTGGCCGGTGTCACCGGGCCACACAGATCCCCGTGCACGAGCTCGAGCTTCTCCTTGGCTCTGAAGCTCGCCTGCTGGGGAAAAGGGTTTCGTCTGTGCTTCGTCAACACACAGACGTCGCAGAACTGCTCCACATGGTCGAGGCATGGCAGACCTCGTACCATCTCCTTGGCACTGAGCCGCTTCAGGGCCTAAAAATGAAAGTGCCCGAAGCGCTCGTGCCACTGCCAAGCCTCGTCGTCCCGACGAGCTGCGAGACAGATAGGTTGTGCCACCTGCACATCAAGGACGTAGAGCCGGTTTGTGCCTCGGGTTACCTTAGCAAGAAGGCGATGATGGCGATCCCAGATGCGTAGGATCCCATGCTCGATCAGCACGCGCGAGCCGTTCTCGTCCAGCTGTCCCAGGCTGATGATGGAGTTCCTCAGCGCAGGGATGTAGTAGAAACCGGTGAGCAGCCGGTGCTCACCTGTCTTGGCGATGAAGATGACAGAGCCGACGCCCTTGATCTCTACGGCGGAGGCATCCCCGAACTTGACGGAGCCTCGTACGTCGGAGTCGAGCTCGGCGAAGAACTCTCGTCGACCGGTCATGTGGTGGGTGGCGTCGGTGTCGAGGCACCACCCGCCAGTCTTGTCGCTGCCAAAGCCATCGTAAACAGAGCTGCGTCCGCCGCAGCCTGTGCGACGTGGGCCTCTGCAGCCTGTGCAACGTTGGCTTCTGCAGCCTGTGCGACATGGGATTGGCCACGTCGTGGCTGTTTGCACTCCCTGGCCCAGTGGCCAAGGCGGCCGCAGTTGTGGCAGCCGTCATCCTGTGCCGGCTTGGGCCTGCCGGCTGCGCCTCCTCGGGCACCTCCACGGGCATCACCGCGCCCCCTGCGCGGCTTGCCACGCCTGCGCCAGCCCGTTGTGGAAGTAGGCTCCCCCTTCTTCCCGTTGCCGAGGCCGGCATCCCACTGCTCCCGAGACAGGAGCAGCTTCCCACCGGTGGTGATGGGCCCCGAGAGAGGTTGTGGCTCGTCGGTGTCGACGACCTTGAGGCGACCTATCGCCTCCTCGATAGTCATCGTGGAGAGGTCCAGCAGAGACTCGATCGAGCGAGCCATCTGCTTGTACTTCTCGGGGATGCACCGGAAAAGCTTCTCAACAGCTCTCTCCTCGTCGTAGGTGGCATCGCCGAACTGCACCATTTTCTGCAACAGAGTGTTGAGACGGAGAGCAAAATCATCAACGTCCTCACCTGGCTTGAAGGACAGGTTCTCCCACTCCTTGCGATGTGCTTGCAGGGTGGATTTGCGGGCACAGTCGGTGCCGATGCGTGCCACGGCGATGGCGTCCCATGCCTCCTTGGCTGTCCGCTTGTTGGAGAGCGAGAACTGCATCTCGGCCGGGACTACGGCGATGAGGGCGTCCAGCGCCCGTCGATCCTCATGCTGGTCGACGGCGTTGTCCTGGACCGCCTCCCACATGTGCCGCACCTGGAGCCTGACCCTCATGATCGCGGCCCACTCGACGTAGTTGGTTTTGGTGAGGGTAGGCCACCCCACACTGGGACCAACGTCCCTAACGACAGTCCGGACCCCGTGGAGGCCTCGGCCTTGGTCATCCCAGCCGCCGTTGCCGTGTGCGCCTCCTCTAGGAGCGCCACCGCGAGCGTGCTCGGCTGCCCACTGCGTCGCCCGCTCTTGCGCCGCGTCGTCGCGGTCTGCGTCGACGCTGCCTTCAGCGGACTCGGAGCTCTTGGCGCTGCCACGCAACGCCTTAGCCTCCGCTGCAGCCAGACGTGCTGCCTCCGTCGTCGCTGCTGCTTCTACCTCCGCTCTTGCTGCAGCCAGCTCCGCAGCTGCCAGCCTCGATGCCCTTGCCGCTGCTGCAGCGGTTGCCGCAGTCTGCCTCTGCGCGCTTGGCCTCCTGCCGACGCTGCATGCTCGAGGTGGCCGTGTGCTGAGAGAGACATGTGGACATGGCTCGCTGCTGGGGGCCTTCTGACGAGCTGCTGCTCGACAACCCGGAGGGAGGGAGGTAACCAGGGACAGTCGGAGCTGCTACCGGCTGGGGCTTCTCTGCTCCCGGAGAAAGGGGATGGTAGGAAACACTCAAACTACAAGACAATATGGCTCTGATACCACTTGTGAGTTGTTTGAGGCTAAGTCTCATTGAGAGAGGATGGCACTAGGAGAGTTGGGGCAATTTTCGTTGGTTTATTTCTCACACAATGTCATGCTCAACCTGAGAGGTTGGGTTACATACTTATAGGCTGCTAGCCAGCCACGAATATGCTAGATGCTAGTCTAAGATGCTAGTCTAAAGCTAGTCAAGGGTGATGCTCCCCTAACAGCCAGATCCTAACAGCCAGTCCTTGAAGCTATCCTATCCTAACTGCCTGTCCTTAGCACAAGGACCATGTGTGCTGCAGCCTGCAGCCCCACAGAGACCAAAGACCAAAGACCAAACCCCAAACCCCACAAGACTACAGTACATAGACTTATCCATCAGTTAGTACCGAATTAACAAGAACCAGCCGGTCTCCATAAGACAACATTTTCCCTTTCCAAAAGCCGAGCTTGCCTTCGAAGCGACATTCGACTGGTTGCCATTCATCATTTCGTAGTTTCCTATAATGAATTGGGACTCCTAGGTATTTGAAAGGAAGAGAGCCAGACTCGCAGTCGAAGATATGCTTGTATTGGTTCTCGACCTCCTTAGCCTTTCTAAAACAAAAAATTTCACTCTTGTGAAAATTTATTTTGAGGACAGACAATTGTTCAAAAATGCAGAGGATGAGTTTCATATTAACTGCTTTCTCCCCGTGCTCCATAAATAAAATCGTGTCGTCTGCATATTGTAGAATAGATAACCCTCCCTCCACTAAGTGAGGTATGAGACCACCTATCTGACCATCCTCCTTTGCTCGAGCAATAAGAATGGCCAACATGTCCACCACAATATTAAACAATATAGGGGACAGCGGATCCCCTTGGCGAAGACCCTTTTTAGTTTGGAAATAATGACCGATGTCATCATTTACTCTAATCCCGACACTACCCCCCCCCCCCCCCCCCCCCCCCCCCCCCAAAACGAATTGTGTAATCCAATCACACCAATCTTGTGTAAATCCTTTCATACGCAAAGCTTGTTGGAGGAACGCCCATTTTACTTTATCATATGCCTTTTCAAAGTCAATTTTGAAAACATCAGCTGTTTATGTAGCAGTGTTATTGTTACTACTTTTCTCTCGATTAAATGTAACTGTCATTCGGTAACAGGCTATAGTTTTTGTATTAATTTTTGGCCCCTCCCTGTTTCTGAGGAATTTGCAGGCATAATGGGAGTGATTGCCATGCTTATAGTCTCTCTACACAGCAAGCTTCATGTAATGTTCGCGTTGTTAGCATTGATGTCTGGGAGTGCAAGTGTAGCAATAGCTGATGTAACTATAGATGCTTGTGTCGCCGAAAACAGTTTAATATACCCTCATCTTGCTGCTGACATGATAAGCTTAAATGGCTTCTGTGCATCTGTTGGAGGTCTTATTGGATTCTCAATCAGTGGTTTTCTTGTTCATGCAATTGGAGCACAGGTGAGTATCGCTAGCTCTACACTCATGTTTTAGAGCTTTATACTTCCCATTGACCATCTCTAATCAACAAGCTACATATCATCCTCATAAATCCACCCAAAAATATTTTATTCCCATATGCATTCTGGTTATGCATACAGAATGAGATGATACCATGCTTGTGCTCCTCTGTTTTGTTGTTGTAGAAGTAAATTTTCCATTGTTACTACTTTGGCTGGTACGGGTTTCTGACCTTAGATAAATCTTGTCTTTCTTAAGGGAGCCCTTGGCATGTTAACTATTCCTTCTGCATTGGTAATTTTAGCTGGAGTGCTGATAAAGGATGTCAAAATCCCCAACTTTCCATATGGGCAGGTTAGTTGAACGTTCAAATTGAGGTCCGAACAAGTACTTTGTTTGTACACACTAACTTCTCTGTCTGAAACTACAAACTAGGCTCATAAGAAGTTGGTAGAAGCCAGCGGGAAAATGTTAATGACCTTAAAATGTCCTGAAGTATGGCGACCATGTGTTTACATGTACTTGTCTCTTGCTCTGAGTGTGGACATTCAAGAAGGAATGTTCTACTGGTACACAGATCCAAGTGCAGGACCATCTTTTTCTGAGGTACACCCATAATTTTTCTCGCCAAGAATGCACTGTTGCTTTGGACTCTTGGCTCCATTTCTGTGACAATAAAGTCATTTTCAGTTAAAAAAATAATCTACTTGACGTAATTGAAATTATATATTTATGATGTTCCTTCTCCCTTAGGGCATGTACAATGCAAGGTGCTTATAGATGTGCTTAGCAAAATAAACCGGTTTTTGATTAAGCATCGGTGCTTATTTATACAAGAGAAATGCTTAACTAGGCACCTCTCCTATAGCAATAAGCACCAGTGCTTAGAAAAATGCTTGATTTTTTTTTGTAATCACCTTGCATTGTACATGGCCTTAGTGTTACTTAAATTTCAGAGATGTTATATTGACTATATATTTTATATCTATGGATTGACATATTTATATAAAGTACTTGTAACAAAAATGGAATATATATTTTATATGAAAAACCGACAGTTTCAGATATATTGATCGAATGCTAGAAAGTTTGCTGCATGTTATTCTAAAGCATCCGATAAAAAGGAGCCATGCCGGTACCTCTGATGCAACTTTCAAGATTTTGCCCGTCTTAAATGCATGACCAAAATGATGTTTATTTTTTACTTTACCAGGGATTCATTGGGTTTATCTTCGCAGTTGGATCAGTGGGATCTCTTGTTGCAGTCATACTTTATCAAAATATTCTTAAGGACTATTCATTTCGCAGCGTTCTTTTTTCAAGTCAGTTACTACTAAGTCTGTCAGGAATGCTTGATCTGATCTTGGTACTTCGTCTAAATCTAAAACTGGGGATACCTGATTACTATTTCGCTGTCATCGATGAGGGTGTCTCCAAAATGATCAATCGCCTCAAGTGGATGCCTCTTTTGGTGCTTAGCTCAAAGCTTTGCCCACCTGGCATTGAGGGCACATTCTTCGCGCTGCTCATGTCCATCGATAACATTGGCCTGATGACAGGATCTTGGATTGGTGGATTGCTCCTTCATTTGCTGAACATCACGAGAACAGAATTCAAAAATCTTTGGGCTGCGATTCTGATTCGAAATGCAATGAGGTTGCTACCATTGGCATTGATATTCTTAGTGCCCAGAAGTGATCCGAATCCTAACCTCCTTCCAGCTGATTTGCTGGCTGAGGATGATGATGCTGAAGCTCACCGGATAGAGAGTGTGGAATTAAACTCTCTTGCCATGGACAATAATTCGAGCACCAACGGCTCGTTCAAAAAGTGCAGAAACCAAGAGCATCCTGATGTGGAACAAGATGATGACGAGGCTTCGTTACTTGCCAACAGGGGTTGATGAATCATATACATGGAACTGTTTTTTCGTTACACAAATAGATAGTTGAAAAGATCAGGAAAATCACATTACGTGGTGTTTTGTTGTTCATGATGTTGTATTAATTTGATTTACAGCAGGGTAGGAAATCATTGAAATGTCAGACAAGATGTATACTTTGAAGTTGATTTTTTCTTGTAACTCGCCCTTTGTATCTGACATTTACTCAAGTTTGCAACTGTGTTTGCCCTTCAACTTTGCAGGCTATGCGACGTGTCTCTTTTCTTTTCCCCTGGGTTAATCTGGCTAGTTCAGCTATCACAGGTCTGAACTAATACCACGCACTAGTAGAGAAAGGGGCATTGTCACCGGTTTTAAAGGGCTTTTAGCACCGGTTGTGCAACCGGTGCTAAAAGGTCGGGACTAAAGGGGTACCCCCTTTAGCACCGGAACCCTATGAAACCGGTGCTAAAGGCCTCCACGTGGGCACGGCTGAGCACGCGCAGGCGAAGGACCTTTTGTACCGGTTGGTAATACCAACCGGTGCTAAAGGCCTCCACGTGGGCACGGCTGAGCACGCGCAGGCGAAGGACCTTTTGTACCGGTTGGTAATACCAACCGGTATTAATAGTTCCTTTTTTTTTTCTTCCGCTTATTTTTCAGGGTTTCTGTTTTTTCTTTTGCGCTTATTTTTAGGGGTTTAGGGTTTCTGTTTTTTCCTTTTCGCTTATTTTTCAGGGTTTCGGAGGAGATCACGTATGAAGTACCCATTACACATATAAATTGTACTCACTACGTACACATATAATTGTACTCACTACACATATAAATGAAGTACCCATAATTACATATAATGAAAGTACTTTTTTCACGGAGATATCACTGCTATTACATGGAGGGAGTCTATTTTTCCACATAGTGAAATTCACCGGATGGATTTATGACATGCGTAAGGAAAAATCCCGCCAATTCCTCCGCAATTGCTTTAACGCGGTTCGTTGGTAGGAGTTGGTTCCGCTTCCTTGCGATCTTTAAAAGGAGGAGATCAAATTAGTTATGATTGAAACTAAACACAAGTGATAGTAGAAAAATAAAGTTGTGAATGATTTTTGCGTACCTCTATGTTTCTTTGACTATTGACTCTCTCATTGACTCTCATGTGAATGAACTCACAAACGTAGTATCCACATAAATCTGTCCCATCTGGTTGTTGCAGACACCACTATACAACAATATGATTTAATCAAATAATAATAAAGAGAATTAGAACGATACACGGACCTAGTTAAGTACTATTACTTACTTTGTTAGCTTTGAACTCCAGCTTATCTTTCCATTCACCGGGTTCTTGCTCGGTGAACTTTTTCCAAACCCTGCCCAAAAAGAATATGAATTGAGGAGTTATTACTTACTTTTGATATAAAGTAAATGAACGAAATAGAGGCCTAGTGCGATTGAAATTACCTCTTGAGCATTATACGCACGCTTTTGTATGCATCTGGATTTGTTTTTTTTGAGTCCCAGATTTCAACTTCTCCATCGTCGAGTTTAATGATCAGGAGAATGAAGTGGTAACTGCGCACGTAATTCAGATTGCACTTAATATCGGGAAAGCAAAAAATAATGTGTACAAGACATTAACACTCACTTGAAGTTGTAGGGAAAAAGTATTTCTTTCTTGGTACTTTGTCGCTTAAAGAAATTCAGTAGAACGTCCTCTATGGCGTCCGGTTGATTTTCTAAAGTTTGGACATGAACTTTATCCGGGTCAATGAACCCAATGTCCCAGATTTTGAGCTGTCTGCATTCACGAATCTTCATTCTGCATATATAATAGCGTACAAAAGAATGATGTGAGGATAATTACTCGCAATGAACGAGCTTAACTAAATAACGAAAATACACAAATAAATTACTTACAGACAATAGCAGCTGATGATAGATTTGTCGAGAGCACGTTGATTGTACATCTGAAAAAGTTCAGAGAACTCAACCTGTACAGCATATTCTTGGAAGTAGTGCTCATCCTTAACTCCCGCCATGAAATAGAAAGTCCCATCTTTTGAGATGTCCATGTACCAGTTATGCAATCTCCATAACTGTGTTGTTAGAGCACTGGGGTTTGTCACCAGAGGCAGCCCAAGAGTATATTGATATGCTATCTCAAGAGTCTCGTACTCTCTGTCTGCACGGTATACAACTAATTCTCCAGGCTCGATTTCCTGAGGAGCCCGAGACGACACAATGAGCGGGGCCATCGATTGTACTTCTTGTTCCCCGAGCTGGGCAACTTGTTTCCCGCATTTCTTTTGTTTCCGTCGCTCCTCCTCTTCCTCCATCTGCGAGCTATGTACCTTGTTAATACCTCGCTCATAGTCTGTAAACGGCGCCGGTGGAGGGTTATATAAGTTGTCAATGGTGCGATCTTTTACCTCAATTGGTATAGTCTTCAGAAGTTCCTTTAAGGGATCCTGTGATGCGGCATGTTTTTCCTCTTTTCGCCGTTCAAAAAAGGTTGCCGCATCGGCATTTAAGCTCACCGTTATTTCCTCCATAGTCATCTCGCAAGCCGGTTTCTCAGGAGCTAACTTCTCAGGAGACTTCAATTTATGCGTTTTCTTTGCACGTTTAATGACAGGGGACCTGTCTTTCCTGAACAAACTCCGCTTTGTCACATGACTAGTGGGCGCATCAGTCGGCTGACGGGACGGCGCGGGCGATGGACTTGCGGTGGGCACCCAATCATCGCGGAAGGCGGGTGGACTTTTAGGTGATAAATTTCTACCCGGAGGAGTCGGTGGCCTTGGCGTAGAGTCTGTAAAGATGATGTATTTCTTCTTCCATAGGACGATACCATGCTCGACTTCTCCCAAAGTCTTCTCGTCATCATTTCCCGGAATGTCAAGTTCCATTGAGTGGAATCCCGGCATAACTTTTGTGACCCCGACACGAGCATATCCAGCTGGAATCTGACCAAAATGGAAGGTTGCTCCAGGTTGATGTTGTAAAGCATATCCTTTCGCCACCGGATAACTGATGTTCTTCATTGGCACATGTAACTCACAATTTGTCTTCTCCGTGATATCATCCACGGGGTAGTGAGCCGCCGGTTCATCAACTGCAGGATTTTCTAGCTGCGTGGAACCCACGCTGCTTTTCCGCTGAGATAGGGTGACATCGACTGGAGGATCTTGTAGCACCATCCGAGATTCCCTTTGCTGGGTAATTGAGTCCAGTTGCTCCTGCTGCCGCTTCACCTGGGCCTCCCATGTGTGGACCTGGCGTTCTAATTGTGATAACCGGTCCGCCTCCTTCTTCTTACTTCTGGAACGGCTTTTATAAGTTGCAACGTCCGCGGGAAACCCGTGAAGGAAACCAACGTCGCCTCCTCTACCTCGACATCGTCCCCAGTGTTCAGGATTCCCGAGGGCGAGTGTCAGCTCGTCGTCCTCTCTATTGGGAACAAATGTTCCCGCTCGGACGGCCGCTATTGCCTTCTCTAGCTTTTTTACAACTCGTGTAATTCTTTTCTTCCATTTTCCTTTTGCAACAATTCGCCCTGTCTCTGGGTCCAACACTGCTCCATGCGCGAACAACCAGTACTTGGACCTCTCGGGCCAGTCATCTGTCTGTGGAGTGATCCCTTTTAGACGCAGTTCGTTTTCAAAGGATTCCCACTTAGGCAAGGCAGTCTTGTAGCCACCTGACCCCAAAGTATGGTGGTATTTCTTCTTCTTAGCATTCTCCTTATTTCTCTCGGATCGGGCCAGAGCGACGGCTGATTTCTTATAAGCTACAAATGCAGGCCAATCATCTTTTATCTTCAGTAGAGAGCCCTTGAATTCTGGAGTCTTTTTCTCATATTTTTTCCACAATTTTTTCTTCCAGCTGTTGAATTGTGTGGCCATCTTCTTAAGAGTCCACTCCCTGACTTTCTGCAGCTTCTTCTCTGGGAGACCTTCCGGTAGGCTGAAATCACTCAAGATTGAGTCCCAAAGTGTTTGCTTAAGTCTGTCGTCGACATAACTTGCGCCAACGTTCGCTTTCTTTGGCTCATTCCATTCTGCAAGGGTGATCGGGATAATGTCCCTAACAATCGCTCCGCATTGAGCTACATATTTGCGGCAGGTGTTTTCTGGTTTCAGCGGTTTGCCATCATCGCCTACTTCAACGATCGACAGCTTTGCACCATCTTCTAGCTTCAACCTTTTGGCCGGGCCTCGTGTAGGGTTTGTCGGCTTCTTTTTAGATCCGGAGGCCTAAAAGAAAAATGTTTTGTTAGTAGGTGCAATATAAATCAATTTATGCATCAACAAGACTTAATATATATATATACCTGGCCGGAGTTTTCCGCGGGCACTTGATCGTCGTCTATTATTTCTAGCTCAAGTCCCTCACCGGAGTCGTTCAGACATCTTGAGCTGAAATCATCCTCTTGTTCATCATCAGAATCTTCTCCATCGGAATTTACTCCAAGACTCTTCTCATATATTATTGCTGCCATTTGCTCTTCAATGTCCTCGTTTCGGATGAAGGGGTTGTTGTCCATAGCTCAATGTCACTTCAAATTTAAATTTGAATCAAGGTTACAATTAAAGTTGATACAAATATTTCTTATACACATAAGTTGGAACAAATATTTCTTGTACACATAAATTGGAACAAATATTTCTTATATACATAAATTGGAACAAAAATTTGCTAAATTTCCAACTTTGCTAAATTTCTAATAGTTGTTTTACAAAATTTGCTAACTTTGCAAAAACTGATACAATAGTTGTTTTACTAACACAAAAATCTTCAGGGGATCTAATAGTGAAGGACTTAGCCGATTTGGGGCGTTACAAGTCATAATAATATATATCGCATCAATAATACATCACGCTAATCAAAATGGACGTCGAACTGCCGGAAACATGCCGCGGGCGGTGAAAACCCAAAGTGAAGGAACCCAAACAGGATCATAACTAATGTGAGATCCCTGAAGATGCTGCCAAGTGTTGGACGGAAAGACGTCCAACGCGACCATGTACCGACGGACGTGCTCGTCCTCCGCCCTGACACGACGACGTACCAACTCCTCGGGGGCCGGCACCCTCTGTACCCGTCGTGGCCCACGTGACCGCCACCAAAGAAGCTCCGGGTCGACGATGGTTCCCTCATTCCTCACCAATCTGCGCACACCGGAAGGTGGCACCTCCCAGTGCCAACCCGGCGGAGCCCAGTCCCGGACATCCATAGTCCCGTCCATCTCGAAACTATGAATCTTTACATTAACTCTTAAAATTCCAAGACATTGTATAAAACATTGTAAAATTCAAAGACATTGTATAAAATTCCAACATAGTGCTAAATTCTAACATTGCAACTAAATTTAACAAAAATTTGCTTACTTTGCAAAAATATTAACGAAATATGAAGTATTAACTAACATTGTTTTCCTAACACAAATTTTAACATTGTTTGCTAACTTTGCAAAAATTGATACACAAATTTGATACAAAATATGATACAAAATATGATACAAAATTTGCTAACTTTAATTACTAATAATGAAACAATTGCTAGCTATATATAATGAAAAATTATTAACTTTTTGCTAACTTTGCTAACACATTTGCTAACACAATAAATTTGCTAACTTTGCTAACACATTGGAATTACTCAAATGAAAAGAAAAAAAACCTTGGTGATCGGCGGTGGTGGAGGGCGGAGCAGGAGGCGACGGAGGCCAAGGCGGCAGAGGGAGGGACCGGGCGCGGCGGCGGCCGGAGCAGGTCCACGAGCACGACGGGGCAGTGGCCGGAGCAGGGGCGTCGTCGGCGGAGCAGAAGTGGCCGAGGAGCAGCGTGGCGTCGTCGGCGGCGGCGCGCGGAGGAACGGGTGCGACGGAGGCCGGCGGAGCAGTAGTGGCGTCGTCGGCGGCGGCGCGCGGCCGGAGCAAGGCTTCGCCGGAGCAGGGCGACGTCGGCGTCGTGGAGCTCGAGTGCGGGAGAGAGGCGAATGGGCGATCTGGCGGCGTTTCCCTGTATTAACTGCTCAAAATCGACCTTTAGCACCGGTTGTTGTTACCAACCGGTGCTAAAGGGTCTTTAGCACCGGTTGGTAACAACAACCGGTGCTAAAGGTTGGTTTTCGGACGCACCGAACGGTTGCGCGCCAAGCCAACCCCTTTAGCACCGGTTGTAGTTACAAACCGGTACTAAAGGGTTTTGAATTGAATTTTGTTTGTTTTTTGTTCTGTTTTCTTATATTTTCTTATGTTTTCTGTTTTCCTTTATATCTATTTGTTTTCAATTTTGTTTTTTCTCTAGTTTCTGTTTCTTTTATTTCTATGTATAAGAAACAACCTTGCCAAAGGAAATCTTAAAATTAATTCCATAAGTATTATTTTCCATTTTTTAAGTGCAAAAAATGACTTTTTTTGTGAACAAAGTACAAAAAATATGATGCAAAATGGGACCCATTTAATTTTCATGGAAACTAGTACACATATGATGGATAATTCCCAAGTATTAGGTTTTTCCTTGATTTCTAACTAATTTCCCATAGTTTAATGAGTTTATGTTGATTTATCGAAAGTAATTCAAATTTGAACTACAACTGTTTGATAGTTTGTTCTGAAATTTTTGGAAAAATCATTTTGAGGTACACAACTAGTGGTTATATCACAGAAACACTGATAATTCTAGAAAATATTACCTCTTTCGATGAATAGTCATCGCGACCGTTTTGATCGCTTTTAAGAAAAAAATGAAATAAATTGATAAACATCTCAAAAAATGAGTTCCTTTGGCATGGGCTCCTTATATGTGTACTAGTTGCTATGAAAAATGATAAACTTGATTTTTGACAAAATTTGCAAAAAAAGTCTTCACAAAAAGGTCTATCATGTATGAACATCTAGAAGTTTCAAGACAAATGACCAAGTTATGGTCATTTCCACGGCATAGTTTGTGATAAATATCTCATATCCCACAAATAGATGTATCTTGGTATAAGAAACAACCTTGCCAAAGGAAATCTTAAAATTAATTCCATAAGTATTATTTTCCATTTTTTAAGTGCAAAAAATGACTTTTTTTGTGAACAAAGTACAAAAAATATGATGCAAAATGGGACCCATTTAATTTTCATGGAAACTAGTACACATATGATGGATAATTCCCAAGTATTAGGTTTTTCCTTGATTTCTAACTAATTTCCCATAGTTTAATGAGTTTATGTTGATTTATCGAAAGTAATTCAAATTTGAACTACAACTGTTTGATAGTTTGTTCTGAAATTTTTGGAAAAATCATTTTGAGGTACACAACTAGTGGTTATATCACAGAAACACTGATAATTCTAGAAAATATTACCTCTTTCGATGAATAGTCATCGCGACCGTTTTGATCGCTTTTAAGAAAAAAATGAAATAAATTGATAAACATCTCAAAAAATGAGTTCCTTTGGCATGGGCTCCTTATATGTGTACTAGTTGCTATGAAAAATGATAAACTTGATTTTTGACAAAATTTGCAAAAAAAGTCTTCACAAAAAGGTCTATCATGTATGAACATCTAGAAGTTTCAAGACAAATGACCAAGTTATGGTCATTTCCACGGCATAGTTTGTGATAAATATCTCATATCCCACAAATAGATGTATCTTGGTATAAGAAACAACCTTGCCAAAGGAAATCTTAAAATTAATTCCATAAGTATTATTTTCCATTTTTTAAGTGCAAAAAATGACTTTTTTTGTGAACAAAGTACAAAAAATATGATGCAAAATGGGACCCATTTAATTTTCATGGAAACTAGTACACATATGATGGATAATTCCCAAGTATTAGGTTTTTCCTTGATTTCTAACTAATTTCCCATAGTTTAATGAGTTTATGTTGATTTATCGAAAGTAATTCAAATTTGAACTACAACTGTTTGATAGTTTGTTCTGAAATTTTTGGAAAAATCATTTTGAGGTACACAACTAGTGGTTATATCACAGAAACACTGATAATTCTAGAAAATATTACCTCTTTCGATGAATAGTCATCGCGACCGTTTTGATCGCTTTTAAGAAAAAAATGAAATAAATTGATAAACATCTCAAAAAATGAGTTCCTTTGGCATGGGCTCCTTATATGTGTACTAGTTGCTATGAAAAATGATAAACTTGATTTTTGACAAAATTTGCAAAAACAGTCTTCACAAAAAGGTCTATCATGTATGAACATCTAGAAGTTTCAAGACAAATGACCAAGTTATGGTCATTTCCACGGCATAGTTTGTGATAAATATCTCATATCCCACAAATAGATGTATCTTGGTATAAGAAACAACCTTGCCAAAGGAAATCTTAAAATTAATTCCATAAGTATTATTTTCCATTTTTTAAGTGCAAAAAATGACTTTTTTTGTGAACAAAGTACAAAAAATATGATGCAAAATGGGACCCATTTAATTTTCATGGAAACTAGTACACATATGATGGATAATTCCCAAGTATTAGGTTTTTCCTTGATTTCTAACTAATTTCCCATAGTTTAATGAGTTTATGTTGATTTATCGAAAGTAATTCAAATTTGAACTACAACTGTTTGAGCCGTTAGATCCCGGTTGTTGTTACCAACCGGGACTAAAGAAGCACACGGATCGTGTGTTTCTTTCAAGCACTTGTGAGCCGTTAGATCAGGAGTGTGTTTCTTTCAAGCACTTGTGAGGCGTTAGATCCCGGTTGTTGTTACCAACCGGGACTAAAGAAGCACACGTACCCTATATATAGCCCCCCTCCCGGACATGTTCAGCACTCAGTGTCTACTCATTGTAGTTCATTTTGGCAGCACACGGGTAGCAGAGAGCACTCGGTGAAGGCTGAAGGTGAACCCTCCCCTCGGCGGAGGCATCTTTGGGCAACCAGCGGCAAGACGTCTCTGATGATCTGCGACCGTTCCAAACGATTGCAGATCATCAGAGATGTCTTGCTGGACGGTTGTAGATCATCAGAGATGTCTTGCCACCGGACGGTTCTATCTACATAATACTTCAGTTCATCGACCGAATACAAAGCATTCGGATTCCCTGCATACGCCCAACGGTGCATTTGATATGCAGGCACTCACGAGCCACCGTTGGGCTGTATGCAGGTGAAATCGTGTGTTTTGTTCCATGCATCTACAAAATACTTCAGTTCACTTGTTCTTCTGATACAAAGCATTCGGATATTACACATCAACAATCATATCCCTATCGACCGAATACAAAGCATTCGGACCCAACATTGCATTTGATATGCAGGTTTAATACATTGTTACACATCACGAACAACCACCCTATCTAGTGTTCATTTTTTCTTCGTGTGTGTCCCTTTCTTCTCACTGCGCCGTAGCCATGGACAATCTTCATCATTTAAAGCGATGGTTGGGTCAGTTCTCACTTTGAAGGGCGGAATTTTATCAAACTTATTGTAATCTTCTGACATGTCTGTCTTGTCCTCCACTCCCACGATGTTTCTTTTCCCTGAAAGAACTATGTGGCGCCTTGGCTCATCGTATGATGTATCAGCTTGCTTATCTTTTCTTTTTTTCGGTCTGGAAGACATGTCCTTGACATAGAAAACCTGAGCCACATCATTGGCTAGGACGAATGGCTCGGTGTAGTACCCAAGATTGTTGAGATCCACGGTAGTCATTCCGTACCGTCGGTCTATCTCTACCCCGCCTGACAGGTTGACCCATTTGCAATTAAACAAAGGGATCTTAAAAGAAGGTCCATAGTCAAGTTCCCATATCTGCTGTATGCAACCATAATATGTGTCCTTTGTCCCATTGTCGTTTGTTGCATCAAAGCGGACACCACTGTTTTGGTTAGTGCTCTTTTTGTCTTGGGTTTCCGTGTAAAATGTATTTCCATTTATCTCGTACCCTTCGAAAGTCAATATAGTCGAAGATGGTGAATTGGCCAACAAGTATAGCTCTACTCCAACATCTTTGTTATTAATGAGATGTGTACGCAACCAACTGCCAAAAGTATCCACGTGTTTTCCTTTAATCCAGTAGTCAGTCTGCTCCGGATATTCGGAGCGTAAAATATCCATGTGTTCCACGATATACGGAGCCACCAATCTGGAATTTGCTAAAACTGTGTAGTGTGCTTGGGTGAAAGAATGTCCATCCATACTTGTTGTTGCTTTCTTTCCTAGCGTTCCTTTTCCACGCAGTCTCCCCTCATGGCGCGATTGAGGAACACCAATCGGCATAAGATCAGGAATAAAGTCCACACAAAACTCAATGACCTCCTCTGTTCCATAGCCCTTGGACATGCTTCCTTCTGGCCTAGCACGATTATGAACGTATTTCTTTAAGACTCCCATGAACCTCTCAAAGGGGAACATGTTGTGTAGAAATACAGGACCGAGAATGGAAATCTCTTCGACTAGGTGAACTATGAGGTGCGTCATAATGTTGAAGAAGGATGGTGGAAACACTAACTCGAAGCTGACAAGACATTGCACCACATCCTTCTGTAAACTTGGTAGAGTTGCTGGATCGATTACCTTCTGAGATATTGCATTGAGAAATGCACATAGCTTCACAATGGGTTCTCGAACGTTTTCCGGTAATAGCCCCCTCAATGCAACCGGAAGTAATTGTGTCATAATCACGTGACAGTCATGAGACTTCAGATTTTGAAACTTTAGCTCTGTCATGTTTATTATTCCCTTTATATTCGACGAGAAGCCAGATGGAACCTTCATACTGTGAAGACATTCAAAAAATATTTTCTTCTCTTCTTTCGTAAGAGCGTAGCTGGCAGGAGCTGGTTCATTCTCTGTCCCATTGTCGTCTCGATGCATCTCTTCGCTCATACGTTGATGGGGCTGCCTTACTTTCGGTGTATCTTTTGACTTCCCTTTTTTTGACATCCCCTTTTTGGACTTCCCTTTTTTTGACTTCCCTTCTTTCGACTTCCCATACACGCCCAAGAAGTTAAGCAGGTTGCAGCAAATATTCTTTGTCACGTGCATCACGTCGATTGCAGATTGAACTTCTAGCAGTATCCAATAGGGCAGCTCCCAAAATATAGATGTCTTTTTCCACATGGGTACGTGGTTGTTTGCGTCATTCGGAACTTGTAGTCCCCCAGGACCCTTTCCAAAGATTACTTTTAAATCCTTAACCATATCATATATAACAGAACTACAAGGGCGGGTAGGCCTCAGCCGATGATCTGCCTCACCTTTGTAATGTTTGCCTTTCTTCCTTAAGGGATGCTTGGGTCCAAGAAATCGACGATGCCCCATGTACACAATCTTGTTACACAAATATATACTGTCAGTCTTATCTAAACAATGCGTGCATGCATTGTATCCCTTGTTTGATTGTCCAGAAATGTTACTAAGAGCAGGCCAATCATTGATGGTTACAAACAGCAACGCTCGTAGGTTAAATTCCTCCTGTTTATACTCATCCCACACACGCACACCTTCGTCAGACCACAACAGTAAAAGTTCGTCAACTAATGGCCTCAGATACACATCAATGTCGTTGCCGGGTTGCTCCGGGCCTTGGATAAGCACTGGCATCATGATATACTTTTTCTTCATGCACAACCAAGGAGGAAGATTATAGATTCATAGAGTCACAGGCCAGGTGCTATGACTGCTGCTCTGCTCCCCAAATGGATTCAAGCCATCTGTACTTAGACCAAACCTTAAGTTCCTTGCGTCAGCTGCAAAATCTCGAAACTCACTGTCAATCTTTCTCCACTGCGACCCATCAGCCGGGTGTCTCAGCATCTCGTCTTCCTTACGGTCTTCTTTGTGCCATCGCAACAACTTGGCATTCTCTTTGTTTCGGAACAAACGTTTCAACCGTGGTATTATAGGAGCATACCACATCACCTTTGTAGGAACCCTCTTCCTGGGGCTGGCCTCGCACTCAACATCACCTGGGTCTTCTCGCCTGATCTTATACCGCAATGCACCGCATATCGGGCATGCATTCAAATTCTCGTACTTCTCACCGCGGTAGAGGATGCAGTCGTTGATGCATGCATGTATCTTCTGCACCTCTAATCCTAGTGGGCAGACAATCTTCTTTGATTCGTACGTACTGGAGGGCAATTCATTTTTCCTTGGAAGCATCTTTTTAAATATTTGTAGCAACTGTTCAAATCCATTGTCAGATACTCCATTCCTTGCCTTCCATTGAAGCAATTCCAGGGTGCTACCCAGTTTTTTCTGGCCATCTTCACAAGTTGGATACAATAATTTTTTGTGGTCCTCCAACATGCGCTCTAACTTCAACCACTCGTTTTCAGTTCCGCAGATTATCTGTTCATCAAGAATAACCTGACGAAGATCATCATCAGACTGATCATCAACAATGACCTCATGCTCAGCTTCGTCTTCCCCCATTTTAGTATCACCGTGTTCAGAGAACAGAGGATAGTTGTCATCATCATCTTCTTCATTGTCCTCCATTATAACCCCTGTTTCTCCGTGCTTGGTCCAACAAAAATAATTGGGCATGAAGCCTTTCCGGAACAGGTGGAAGTTTAGGGTTCTTGCGCTAGGGTAATTCGTCTTATTCCGACACTCATCGCATGGACAAAACATAAAACCATTCTTCTTGTTTAACTCAGCCGCACGGAGAAATTCCTGTAGGCCACTAATGAACTCCGGAGAGCGTCGGTCAACGTACATCCATTGTCGATTCATCTGCATTATATAAATATATCTAAAACCATTACACTATATATATAACAAACAATTATCAAGTAAGAAAAATATACAAGTAATAACTATGCATCTAAACCATACAACTAATATTTTTTAAAAATATAAGAAAAAAAAAGAGGCTCACCGAGGTGGTGTCGGTCACGGGGCGCCGCGGGCGATCGGCGGCGGTGAGGAAGTGGGGACGACACTATAAAAAGGCACAAATCTTATTTTAAATTGAGCTCAAAATGCATATAAAACAAATAAAATCCCTAACTTAGGCATTTCATCAAACACCTTGCTTGCACTAGAAAAAACAAATGAGTTAAACTAGCAAAATGAGCTAAAGTTGAAATGCCGGAAGAGAAGATGAAGTTGCTAACCCTTATATAAGTAAGTGCTACCAATCTTAACAAATGTTGTAGAGATCAAAGAGTGCTAGATCTTGGGAGAGCAAAGAGAGAAGAAAATGGAGCTTGAATGAGAGCAATGGAGCTGTGCCTCGGGTGGAAGAAGGCAATATAGGACGAACCTTTAGTACCGGTTTGTATTACAAACCGGTACTAAAGGGTCTGACCGTGGGGCCGCGCGCTGCAGCCGACTGATGCAACCCTTTAGTACCGGTTTGTATTACCAACCGGTACTAAAGGGTCCAACGCAACCGGTGCAAATAACTGCCGGCCTGTCTCGCTTCTGGAACCGGTACTAATACCCCTTTAGTACCGGTTCCAGTCAATCCGGTGCCAAATGTGACCTCACCAAAGGCTTGTTTTCTACTAGTGACGATAGCAGTGAGTCGCGAATCAGTCTTCTCTTTTTTTCTTTTTTGACGAAGGACTTCTATCAAAGGATACAAAATGTCTTACACCTGGCTTCTGCATAATAAGGATGCACACAGCCTCAAACGAAAATCCGATAAAAACATAAAAAATGGCATAATAAGGATGCACACAGCCTCAAACGAATATCCGATAAAACATAAAAAAGGCAAAATACGGATGTCTGGGGGACCAATCCGGGGATCGTGATTATGTATGCATGGATGTTGTTCGTGTAAAATCTCAATTGTCCACGGCCACATGATTTACTGAATTCTTCATGTATTTTTAGATTTTCATTGCTCATTGAAATATGTTTCTTCATAATTTCAGAATTATGTTCTACTCCTTTAACAAGTTCGGCAAATTCCATGACCAGCAAAAGATTCATTCCAGGTTGCATAATCTACAATCTTTCTGCCAACTGAACTTTGAGGCTTAGTAACCAAACTGGAGTAAGGTTGGTTTTAAAAACAAATTTCAGTAGCTGTAGAAACAAACCAAGAACACCCATAATAAACCCTGATGAGCACCATGGTGCAGCATTCTGGTACCAAATCCAAATAAATATAAACAACTAGAACTAGATAGATAGGGTAAAACGTATGAGCTACGTGGAGGTAGTTACTACTACCGACTTACCGAGGATGCACACAAAATGTTGCCGTCGATCTATCACCATGGCGCGATCGTCAGCTTTCACACAACTTAGACCCCCTTCTTCTTCGTGCTCGCCTCCATCTCCACATCAATCTCCTTCAGAGTATTCTTGTGCTTTGACAACCTCGCCTCGACGACTCTCACCTCCTTCGCCGCATGAGACCGCTCCAGCTCTCTTCGTACCCCTTAGACACCTCCATTGTCGATGCTGGAGCATAGAGGAGGCTAATGAGCTCGTCGACGCGCTTGCGCATGTAGGCGACATCCATGCCCAGGGACTCGAAGGACTCCACGGGTCTTCTTCCCATGATGCCGGGTCCTCGAGTGAATCCGGGTTTGTGGAGGCCATGATGCTCTTGGCGATAGTTAATAGCGTATACGCAGGGGCGGAGCTGGAACATAAGGTTCCATGATGCATGATCACTTAAATCATACTACATGATGCGCATTTTTCTGCTTAACCTGATGCATTAGCCTTATAAATTACATAAATAACACTAAAAAAATCTTCTACCCAGGATGCACCTACACAGCTCCGCCCCTGCGTTACGTACTAGTTTTCACGTAAAATTGACCAATTGGTACTGGTCGACGTCGCAATCTCATATACGTCCCACTATTTGTCGAACTTTACTCACAAAACCCAAATTGCGGTGTCATCCGAAATTGACAGCGCCTCTGACACCGCTGGTCCACCTGTCAGTCCAAAACATAACCATAGTATCTGAAAAAGGAAAAACAGAGAAATTGCTCGCCGAGGTGGACTATGGGCCCACTTGACAGCCAAATAAAAAATTAGATCTAAAAAAGCCAACCCAACCCAACTCCATAGTGCCCCTCCAACATGCCTCGACTCCATCTATCTGAACGCCGATCCGATGGCTGCCGCCGCCCTTAGCGCCCATGAGATCTTCTGTGGCGGCCTCCACGAAGCAGTGGCGTAGGCAGTTGCCGAAGTACTCGGCGGGGAGAGGCGGCGTGATCCTTGACCAACACTCGGCCGAGAAGAGCATGTGGGTGCGTGTCACGCCGCCCACGCCCGTCGACCCGCAACCACAGCCGCGACGCCAACCCTAACCACATTTACTTAGCCTCCCACGCGCGTAATCGATGCTCTACCTCATGTCCTCCCTCGCCTCCAACCTCTTCGAGCTCCCAACCACGCCGCCAGATCTCGTTCTCGTCCTACCGGGGATTGTTCCGCAACTTCCTCGCTTCGTCGTCGTCTTCCGCGACGCCTCCGCCACTCCCGACCACGGTCTCCCCCACCAATGGGGGCGATGTCGACGCTCACCTCCCTCTAGACGCAGCTCTTCGAGACCGTCGCCAAGCTCAAGGGAATCCTCGACCTGCAGGACAGCACGCACGCAGCCCCAGCCGCCCAGCACGCTCCTCGTGCAGCACGACCGCGCTCGCAGCTCGGTCGTGCCCAGCACCCTCCGCATGCACTCGTCGGTCACACCCTGGCCGATCAGGGCCAGTCGTTTATGCCGTGTCCGAGCACGCTAATTGGCCATGCTGTGGCCGAGCAGGTCTCAATCGGCGAGCCGCTGCCAGCCGACCAGCTGATGGGCGTAAAGATAATACGCTTAGGTTGAGCTTCAAGTGCAGAGTTTATAGATGTGGAAGACTTGTTTTCCCCACAAGGGTGACTCGAGGGTTTATATCGAACTCTCGGGGAACTGTGTGTAGAAGATTTACCCTCTTGTCCTTCTCTTGATTACCTGCAAAACAAAACAAGATGTTTTGTGCCCCCAACCTCACCAAGTGGTTGTCAAACACAAGGTGTGAGCAAAGAGATGAAAACAAAGGAAATGCAAAACATAAATAAATATGCAATGGTGATAAATAAAAGTGCAAGAATGGTATGAATGATATTGGATGATGTGTTTGTGGTTTGTATGGTGTTTGCAAGATGTAAATGTATTTTTGTATTTTCGGATTTAATAATGGCAGAAAATGTAAAGTGCTAATAAAGTGTTGAAAAGGTGTTTCTTATGATTAAAAATGGACTGGGGTTCATGGTTTCACAAATGCACTCTCTCTTTTATATAGTGGTAGACAATGGAACATAGGAATTGACATATGAGATTGCAACAAGACAAGTTATTAATAATATGGGCATCACGTCCTAACATAGAGATCTTTTGATTATTAATCTCTCTTATACTCCACCAAGATGCGAACTAAATCATAACACCTCAGTAATTAAGATAAACAGAGTATAGGTTTAAGTTCAATAACATGAAGTTTAAATAAGAACATGCTAGATCTAGTCATGGTGATAGTGGCAATGTCACCCACATACCCCCGGTAACATGGTATTTCCTTTATCCCTAGTGAGGCAACAAAGTAAGGTAAAAACCCAAGTGGATCACGGTATTGCTGTCAACTTCCCACAAAACCACACCCCGTTACTCCAACTAATGCACACGTTCCCCCTCACACGCTCTCATACACATGTTGGATCAAAACACATAGACAAGAACGGGGTACATAATATGCATCTACTTTCATAATAAAGACATAATATTGACAATCATCATAACATATATCAACTTAAGAGATACACCACAAAGGTATTACATATATGACCATAATCATGTTCACCAGCTCATATGGCACTAATTAGTGAAACTCAAGAGAGAGGAGAGATACATAAGTTACTTCCACAAACCCATAGTCCAGGGGTGGACTACTCCCTCTTCATCATGGAGACGGTGGAGAAGTTGTTGGAGAAGGGGGAGACCACACTGGCAGATCCCTGCCGGAGTTTTCCCCCTCCAATCTGCAGCTCCAGGTCTCTGTTTCATAGTTTCTGTGTTTCTGCGGCGCTCCTCTCCGAAAGGGTTCGGGGGAGTATTTTTATAGTCGTTTTAGGTCAAGACGAAGCCACGGAGACGAAGATCGACGGCATCGGAGGCTCGAGGCCCCAGATGGGTGCTCCACGCGGCCAGGGAATCTGGCCGCGTGGGCCCACCTATCTTGGCCCTTGGCCTTCCACTTTTGCACTTTCTTCGCTCCTAAGCCTTGTTCCTTCCAAAAAATGATCTCCGTGGAATATTAGGTCATTTGGATGTCGTTTGGGTCCCTGAAACATCAAAATATAAAAAAGGGGTTTTCTGACAGCGCATGGTTAATTCAAAATAAATAGGGAAAGTGTGAAATATTCCCCAAAGCATTATAAAACATTGACATAACACTTATATGATGCAAATATGGATGAAATATGAGTAATACAATGCAAAGTTCATGTATGCATTTTACATGCATCACCAGCCAATCGGCCACGCCGTGGCCGACAAGGCCTGCTCGGTCACGGCGCGACCGAGGGTGTATTATTTGTGTAATTTTTTAAGAACGTGTATTATTTTCTATATTTATTTAAAAAACTAGCCGGGTGGCCCTCGCAAATGCGAGGGAATGGTCCGAAGTGTATCATATGTGTTCGAAAAATAAGTTTATGCTTACATAAATATAAATATACAAATTTTAAAGTAATAATATTATTTAGCGACTACAATTGTAATCTCGAGAAAAATAGCAATGGTCGTTATTGTGTATATTCTAAATAATTTATATCTATTTACAAACATTATGAATTTGTGAAATACCACGTCATCATATTCTAGACTAGACGGTTGTATCATATAATATTTTGATATTCCCTCTCTCTTCGTAATAACTCCCACTCTTAACTACCCATTTTCTTACATGTATTCTTAGTTGATCCTTGTAAGAGGACTATGGCAATTGGGATTCCCATTGCACCGCAAAATTATGCCCAGACGGTTATCAACACACTCGGCAGCTCAGTCACACTACCTAATACATTAGGTCCACTCTCTTTGATTTACATGATTAAAAAAACATTAATGATAAATCCATGTTTGCAATAGCATGTCTACTTAAACATTCGATTATTAGAAACCTTATACGGTAAAAAGGTGGTGTATTTCATTACATCGTGGAAAAAACATACAAAGTGACTTGTCAAATATATTTTTCCACCCGGAAAAAAGGATTGTTTAAAATTAAGTTTGGTCATCAACAAAAACTTTAAAGGTTCTAATTGTACTCAACTTATTATCTCAGTAGGGAACTTTCAACGAAACAAATATTCTACAAAATCGTTTTGGAGTTCCTTCAATTATAACTTTGCGTTTTTTTCTTAGTTGTATAACTTTGCGTATTTATGTTGTCTATAAGATGTTTGTACATATTACTTTATCTAAAGACAATCCATTATGTTCTATTGATAGTATTTTCATTCATCGTAGTTATCCATACTTCTATCTCTATGAATATCCTACGTTTGGCATATCTCTAGTACGGTTCCAAACTCCAATTATTTCATGAAATATTCTTAGCACTAACAATGTACGTTCAGATATTCTAATTAAGACAGTGATTTTATTTCGTCAAAATTTATTAGGGAACTCAACCGACATCTATTGTTCATGTGCTTTATATTCAAGATGAGTTTACTTCATGGACTACTGAATAAGAACTATTATTATACTTTATGCGGATTTATCTTTCTCTCATTTACTTCCTATGTTCTAGAACACATGGCACTCTCCGCACGTTGTGAAATAAGTGACTTCTTGGAAAGTTTTTTTTAGCATGTTCCATTTTACATACAACTATAGATGTTGACACCAAAATGTTTTTGATTACATCACTTGAAAGGCAAATGAATGATCAAGTCATAATATATTATCAAACGGTTGTTCTCAAAGAAAGTTGTCCTCTAAAAATGAGTTTATATATAGAAAAAACATTTAGATATAATCTTATAATCCAACAAACCGAATAATGTCATAGGGAGAAAATTAACTTCTTACTGTATTTTCTACATTCTTTTAAGTATGAAAGTACACATGGCTTCGTTGTGGATACAAGGAGGAAATCTTATTAGTGAATTATCCTAACGCCTACGTGGAATTTTGTATTAATATTTCTCTAATGGTTCATCATTGTGCAGAAAAATGTGTAACTATTGACAATCGCCTTCCCTTTGAACACATCTTCTACGCAATATATATCTTCGAATTGACACAAATTCTTTGAGGTGGTTATAGTTAACTGTGTCATCGATCTAGAAATAAATAGCGAGTTCAATATCGAAATACTTATATTTTCGTAAAAAATATCCCATCTAATTTATGCTCACCACATGAATTTGGAATAATATATTTATATTGATTTTTCTATTTTTTACATAAGAAAGCGGGAATTTTGTCTTGCTCACCGCATAAATTATCCCATCTAATGTGACTAAAACCAGCACGCACGTACCGAGGTAGCCGGCTAGCTCCTGGTGGTTTTTTTTGCTTTGAACTCCCCTTATCATCACGTGCATCCTGGTCCACGTATTCTTTTTTTTTTTACACGCTCACGTCCTGGTCCAGGTCAAATCAAGTTGTACCAACTTATTGGGTGAGTTAGTTTAAGAAAAAAACTTATTGTGTGAGTTTTTTTGTCTTTTTTTTTACTTGATCGCCTGGGTTGTTTTCTCTCATCACGGGACTTTTTTTTGGAACGTGACATGACTTAATTATTTGTATCAATTAAAGTTGCATGTAACTTTTCATCTTTTAATCTCAACCGTTATAAATAAAATCAATGGACGTGGTGTCTCCATTTAAACATATGTATATTGCTTTTAGTATATAATACTCCCTCCGGTCAGGAATGTCTGTCGCCGAACAACACAACGGTAGTACGAAACTCTGCATCGCTCGCGACAATCAATACTGACCGGAGGGAGTAGATAGATGTATTAATAAAAAAAATTGGCTAGCCTAGCCCGGTGGTCGGCGGGCGAAATTTCACAAAAATAACCCTTTTGGCAAACTTCAGCAAAAAATAACACTTTTTCAAAACTATTTTGAAATCTAACCCTTTTTGGTAGAGCCCAACGACACGGCGCTATCCTCTCTGCGGTAGCGCCACCGGCTGCGTCGCTACCCTCGTGCCAGCGTGGCACGGCGGGGCCCGCGAGGTCGACGTGTAGCGCCATGCGCCTCGGCGCTACCCTTCGGAGGGTAGCGACCCACGCCGTGGCGCTACCCTCCCTAATGTTTAGACCTATGCTCCCCAGGGGAGCTGCTGCGGGTGGCTCGTTAAGTCCAAGAGGGTAGCGCCCCCGACTCTGGCGCTGCCCTATTAACAGGAAATAAGAGGCTCGGGGTATGCCCCGAACCGTTCCTTCCCTCTCATTCCCCCCCCCCCAACAGCTCCTCCCTCCCTCTCTCTCCTTGTACTCACCCCCCCTCACAAATCCCTACATATTGGTTCGATTTGGCCGTGGATTTGGGCTCCCCTGCGTTGAGAGAGGTAATCTCCCCCATCCCCCATGTTTTTGTCCAACCAAAAAGTTGCAATTTTGTGGCATTGTGTTTAGATCTTGCAAACCCTAGAAATGTCATATGAGGGTGTAATGCTTCGTTTTTGTGGATAATTGTGGCCAATGTGTGTGTGTATGGTTGTAGTTGACCCATTGTTGGTTAGGGTTAGTGTTGATTTGGACACATTGTTGGTTAGGGTTAGGGTTTTGGGTAATGTAGTTAATTAATTAGATTTATTTTGATTTAGGAGTTAATTAGCTATATCATGTTATTGTAGTAGTTTCAAATTCATAGCTTAATGTACTTGGTGTATCATCAAATAATTTGTGCCCTACAAATTATTTGTTTTTAGATGGAGAGAATGGTTAGTGTTCATCATGTGGACAAAGAAGCATTTTTGAAAGGCAATGTTGAGCATGACCCGGAGGAGAAGGTTGTGGTGTTTGACCGTAGTCCTAACTATGCCGAGGTTGTTGGTAAAGTGAGGATTGCATTGAATTGGACGGACCTAAATGATGTAGTTTGTTTTGAGGGAAGGCATAATGTTGGTTTCTGTCCTCACTCCCGTTGGAAGATCATGCCTATCAACTCCGAGTTGTGTTGGAGTGCATATAAGGAGACGGTTGCCGCATCTCAAGACAAGGGCTCTCGAGTTATTTGCCACCAAAACATTTGACTTGAACCGGGGTGCCGCCGAAGATGAAGTTGAGAGTCCGATTCAAAATGAGCCATCTCATGAACAAGAAGTGTACGAAGCAACGTGGAGCCAACCTCCAATGACCCAATATGAATTTTGCCAACCTCCAAGCCCGATTCAATATGACCGCTATGAACTATCGGATGAGGATACCGATGAGTTGGAGGATGAGCTTCATAACACTTCTATTGGTGACGTTGAGAGAACTTGTATGCAAGAGGACATGGACCATGACATCCCTTATAAACGATGCTATGCATCGGATTCGGAGGACGACGGGCCGGATGAAGAAGTGGATGAGGATGGGTTCACGGCTAGAGAATCTGAAGTGTTCAAGAAAGTAGTTGGGCGGGACCATCGGATATCGTTGTTCCGTGATCTTAGTCTTGCGGATAAAGCCGTGGTTGATGGAGGGTCATGTAAATTGCTTGAAGCAAGGCCGAGTTCGAAGAAGGATACCAATCCCCACAATTATGGTATTGCGGAGGGGGTGAAGTTTGAAAGCTTATTGGAGTTGAAGACATGGCTCAAGGAGTATGCGGTTAAGTATTTTCGACCATTCAAAGTTGTTCACTCCGATGTCCGAAAGCGTTACACGGTAAAGTGTGAGGACGCGGACAATGGGTGCCCATGGGTTGTGCGTGCAAGACCATGGAAAGGAGGCCCTCAATGGATTCTAACGAAATGTGTGTCCTCTCACATGTGTAGTGGGAAGGGTGAAGATCACAAGGATGTGGAAGACGGACACCGGCAACTAACCTCCGAATTCATTGGTTATAGGCTTTCCAATTCCATAGAGGCATTCCCGACATTCACGGTGAAGTCTATTATGGGGGCGGTGAAAGAAATCTTTGGTTACTCGGTGAAGTATGGCAAGGCATGGAAGGCAAAACAAGCGGCATTCCAGATGTTGTATGGTGATTGGGAGGAAGCATACAACCGACTCCCTAGATTGTTGGGAGCTATGGCCGCTACAAATCCGGGCATGATTACCGTAGTGGAGCCATTTGGCCAAAAGACTAGAGATTACAAAGGTGCAACCGTCCGTGTTTTTGGCCGTGCTTTCTGGGCTTTCGGGCAATGCATAAGGGCATTCAAACATTGTAGGCCGGTTGTCTCAGTGGATGGCACATTCTTGACAGGTCAATTCAAGGGCACACTTTTGATTGCTGTAGCTCATGATGCCAACGACCGGTTGTTGCCATTGGCCTTTGCTTTGGTTACGGCGGAGAACAACGACAATTGGGAGTGGTTCATGGGTCTATTGAGAACCATGGTATTCGAGGCTCAAAGAGAAGTTTGTGTCATCTCGGACCGTCACCAAGGCATACTCAACGCGGTGGAGATAGATATTCCCGGGCATGCTCCAGTACATCATCGATGGTGTATGAGGCATTTTGTGTCCAACTTCTATAGGGCATGTGGGAATAAGGAGTTGTCTGATGATCTAAAAGATTGTTGTCTTGCTTTCACCGAGCGACATTTTGCGAGATTGTAGAACCGACTGCTCACGCTTACAATATCAGCTGGGGGTAAAGAGTTCTTGCATAGGCACGAGGCACTTGCACACAAGTGGGCTAGAGCATTTGACCCAGACGGTCGGAGGTACGGTGACATGACAAGCAACATGGCAGAGTGTTTCAACAATGTGCTCAAGGGTGTCCGTGCGTTGCCTGTGACAGCAATCATGCAATATACATTTGACAAGTTGAATGGGTATTTCCAGAAATACAGTGAGGAAACAGACGATCAGATTGAAGGGAGGAACAAGGATAAGAAGAAGTATAACTATCCACCTGAAGTTGACAAGTGGATGTTGTACCAATCTAGAAAAGCGGACTCCAGTACGGCTCAGTGTTTTGACCAAAATGAGTGGATTTACCAAGTCAACGAGCCAGGAGGCACCACGTTAGGTGGTGTGCAACATGGAGGGCGGGCTCGCAAAGTTCTACTTAAGCAATGTTTGTGCTCATGCCAGAGGCCTCAGTTGCTTCACCTCCCATGCTCACACTTGCGGACGGCGGCACTCGTTCGGAAAGTGGGATACACCGATCCAGTGAGGGTGTCTGAGTACTCGATCGAGGCTACAAGGGATACATGGGCGGAGCGATTTGAGCCTTATTTCGACCAATCGCAATGGCCTGGATATCATGGCATTCAAATGTGGCCTGATCCAGCATTGAAAGTGACGAAACGGGGAAGACGGAAGACAAAGCGTTTCCGAAATGACATGGACGCATGGGGTGCGGGAGGCCTTAGAGAATGGGGCAACCAACATTTTCAAGAGCCTCGTGCGAGTGGCCGTTGTGGAGATTGCAATGAAGTTGGGCACAATACTAGAGGGTGTAGCCAAAACAAGAAATCCAAGGGCAATGATGGAAGCACTAATCGTGGTGGCAGGGGAGGTGGTGGTAGAGGCGGTGGCGGACGTAACACAAGTCACCATGGTAGTAGCCAAAACGGTGGCGGTGGGGGTGATGGGGGTGGTGGTTGTGGGGGTGTGGGTGGTGTTGGTGGGGGAGATGGTGGTGGTGGTGGTGGTGGTAGTGGTAGCCATGTTGGCGGGGGTGGTGGTGGTAGCCATGGTGGTGGTGGTGCTTGTGGTGGTGGTGGTAGTGGTGGTGGTAGGGGTGCTGGTGGTAGCGGTGGTGGTGGTGGTAGCACGAGCCAATATGGTGGTAGACGAGTTCGAATGTTCGACGAGCTTAGAGGGGGTAGCGGTTCGAGGCGTAGAGGTGGTAGCCGTAGATGATTGGTATGACTACAAATTATTTGGTTTTTCTCTTTTATTTATTATATGGTTTATTTGATCATGCTAATATCAATTGTGCTTCATTTTGTAGGTATGGGGTCCGATGATTGGATGTCGAGGCCGTGGGCATGGAGGGTGGCGTCTATCAACCCCGAGGAGGAGGCACCGAGGTGTTTTTGCCAAGACATTTGCAAGGCCAAGCAGTCAAATGATTGGGATGAGACAAGAGGACGACGGTTTTGGTTGTGTCCCAACTATTGTAGGGACAAGGAAGAACCCAAGTCTGCTTATGACCGTCCCAAGGTATGTCTCCTCTTATGGATGCAAATTTTAAGTATATTTGTGTAATAATTGCTAATGCCCCTTGTCTCTTTTGTAGTCACCGCCGCCCCTTTGTGCCTATATCAAATGGATAGACTTGGTCCAAGATAGCTACTTCAAGAACGAGGTCGAGTGGGCGCAAGAGACTGAAGAACGGCGCATGAGGGAGAGGAAAAAAGATGAGGAGAGGGAGGAGAAGTTGAGGTTGGAGAAGGAGAAGGAACGTAAGGAGAAAGCAAAGAAGAAGCGTGAAGAGGCCAAGGCTCGTGAGGCAGAGCGGGAGAAGAAACGTGCAATAGCTCGCCGTGCTATGGAGGATGAAGCATCGGGAAAACGCAAGGACAAGTACCCGCGTTGGACTCAATAGAGCCTCCAACATCTATGTCTTAGAGATTGTGGACTTCGTGGGTTTGCTATGAACAATGTAATTCAAGACAATTGGTGGATTTGGTCGGAACCATGTAATATCGTGAACTGTTACTTTGTCTGAAGTTATTGCATATCTGTGCTATACTGTGTTGTATCTGTGCGTGATCAATTATGTTTCCAATTGGTGTTGTATCTGCCAAGTTAAGGAGGGTAGCGCCATGGCCCAGGTTGCTACCGTAGAGAGGGTAGCGCCATGGCCCTCGGCGCTACTCTTCTTTTCAAAGGTTACAGAGCGTCCGTTTTCGTCCACTCGTGGGAAAAGACTAAGTGATGGGGGGTAGCGCCGTGCGGCATGGCGCTGCCTTGTGGAGAGTAGCACCGAGGCCTGTGGCGCTACCCTTCTTTTCAAAGGTTACAGAGCGTCCGTTTTCGTCCACTCGCGGCATCGTCGAAAACGACTAAGTGCTGGGGGGTAGCGCCGTGTGGCCTGGAGCTGCCTTGTGGAGAGTAGCGCCTAGGCCTGTGGCGCTACCCTCATTTTCAAAAGTTACAGAGCGTCCGTTCTCGTCCACTGGCGGCATCGTCGAAAACGACTAAGTCACCGCGGGTAGCGCCGTGCGGCCTAGAGCTGCCTTGTGGAGAGTAGCGCCGAGGCCTGTGGCGCTACAGGGTGTAGCGCCGTGCGGCCTGGAACTGCCTTGTGGAGGGTAGCGCCGACACCTGTGGCGCTACCCTCCTTTTCAAAAGTTACAGAGCGTCTGTTTTCGTCCACTCGCGGCATCGTCGAAAACGACTAAGTGCTGGGGGGTAGCGCCGTGCGGCCTGGAGCTGCCTTGTGGAGGGTAGCGCCGAGGCCTATGGCGCTACCCTCCTTTTCAAAAGTTACAGAGCGTCTGTTTTCGTCCACTCGTTGCATAGTCGAAAACGACTAAGTGCTGGGGGGTAGCGCCGTGCGGCGTGGAGCTGCCATGTGGAGGGTAGCGCCGAGGCCTGTGGCGCTACCCTCCTTTTCAAAAGTTACAGAGCGTCTGTTTTCGTCCACTCCACAGCAGAATTTTCAAAAAAACAACAGCCATCGTGTACACCAACAGGCATCAGACATATAACACGGTAATATAACACAGAAAACACAGAACACCAGGTCTAGCACGCAATAAACATAGGAACACAGTAATATAACACAGAAATCCAGGAGTGCATCACAACATAGTATCTAGATCGAGAAGTGCAACAAGGTTGGGTGCAAAAAACAACACGTCTACTTCCTTCCCCTCCTCCTCCTAGGACCCAGCACAAGCGGCTCCTCATCGGCATCGTTCCTCAACCTCCTCAATGCCGAGTTGGGCACCGGCGCGTTCGATGCATTCTTCATTCTAGGCCTCCGCCTCCTAGGCTCACGGACATCCTCAAATGGCACGTTGGAGGCATTCTTCATGTTCGGCCTCCTCCTTACGGTAAGCTTCTGCGGTCTCTTCTGCGGTCTCGGGGGTGGCTCCTCCTCGGACTCAGCCTCGGCACGGTCGGTCTCCTCCGACTCAGCCTCTGGCGGCTCGGAATCCTCCAACTCAGCTTCCGGCGGCTCGGAATCCTCCGACTCAATCTCTTTGCCCTTTGCTTGCTTAGCCCACTGGCTGGGTGTGAATCGGATGAACTCGTGCCTCGACCTTAGGTTGAACGAGCGCCTCTGGCTGTCTTGAAACTCGTCCAAGGTCATGTCGTCGGGAACCTAAAACAACAAAAATGGATGTGTTACAAAGGGAAGACACGACTTTGGTGTATGCACGAAGCTAGAAAGGAAAAAATTATGTACCTCGTCATATTGCGGGTGGGAGCTGGAGGCACCACCGTGTCCTGGAGGTGTGGAGTACGACGTCGGCTCAGTGGGCACGGTGTCATCGGTGCTACGACAACCAAGTAGTAGAGCTAGTGAGCGCATCCGTTGGGCGCTTCTCTGTGACATTAATGGAACATATGTCTATGAAAAACATTTGACATTCATGGTACTACATTACTAGTATGCACAATGTCGACTTACCTTCGCAAACTCTTTAACGGCACTGTCGCCCTTCTTGGTACGAGGATAAGCGGCTGCTTCCTCGGCCTCATCGGCTTGCTGCGAGATCTCCTTGCGCTAGAAAAATAAAGAAATATATCAACACACAATTTATATTTATGACAATGCGAGGTACAAGAGGATCGTATTACCATAAAGTTGATCAATGGAGCAAACTTGGTTCGTGTGCCATCTCTCACAAGCCGGTTGTACCGTAGCTTCCGGAAATTTGCATCGGTGGGCGGGTCCTCCAGTATGGCCGAATCAAAAGCCGGCGCGCATAGCTCGACACGACTGTTAGCAAGGAACCAAGCTAGATAGTTGTCGAAAGCACCTTGGTCATATGGAGGAAAACTAGAGAGAGTTTTCGGATGTTTCTTCGCCGCCGCCAACACCTTGTTCCACTGATCAACGTAGTCCTCGTGATGCACGTCCCACTGGAATATCTTCTTCTGTCTTTTGCGCTCCAACCTTCAAATTAAAATTTCTACAACATTAGTATGAACAGCCTTAAAGTTCAATATCAAAAGAACGACTCAGAGAGGTAAACGTTGATCTCACTCGTGGAGCGATAACTTCGTGTTCACCCACTCCGGCGGTGTAGTCTGAAATAGCCCAAATTGGGTCATCACTCGTTGCGGCAAGTGAAACTCAACTGCCCACAAGCATATGAGCGGCGTCTCCATCAACCAAAGATGTTGTTCCGCCATGCATATAGGGTTCAACTCGTAGTCGCCCGCGTATCCCAATCTATGGCCATGACCATATGGATCCCATACCACCTACAACATAATAGTGGGGTCATTTAACATGGTGCAATATCGACGAAAGGAAGAGTTAACAAAAGAAAGACATCTATTACCTGCTCGGGCGTTAGCTCGTCGAACTCGTTTGTGTACCTCTCGTACTCCTTTTCGCCATCGCCATAGAACGGGGGAATCACGTCCCACTTGTACGCCCAAGTTGGATAACGGTGCACGTCGCCGTGATCATCCCAAGGCAGGTAATGCCCGGGGGTCGGCCGTCCAACGGAGAAGCGCTCCCACATCCAGACAGAAAGCAGGAGTAACGGGCCACCTATCCCGGACTCACCGCTGCCCCGGCGGCAGGCATCGTCTAGCTGCAAGTATAGGTTAAGCATTACGATAAGTAATGACTTGATGAGATGTTAAAAGCAAAAACAAACCCAATTTATTACCTGACGGTACAAGTATGCCAATGCCGCCGAACCCCAACTCCAATTTGTGTCCCAACCGCTTAACGCCTTGAGCCACATCCACGGACACGTCCTGCCGCTACCATCCTTAAACAAGGCCCGCGAGATCACGTACCACACGTACGCACGTGCGTACATCTGAACCACAATATCATCTGCATCGGCAGGCGGTGGTGTACCAAAGGTTTCACTGACCCAATGAAAGGACGCTCCAGAGGGGATTCTATTCTTTTTCGGGTCTGGATTCGGTTCAGGTGACCTCCCAATAAGACCTTCCATATTAGCTCTCCAACCATCCGAACTTGTGCTAAAACACAACGGCCTACCATCGATAGGGAGCCCTAGGATCATCGCCATGTCCTGGAGAGTGACGGTCATCTCCCCCGTGCGGAGGTGAAAAGTGTGCGTCTCCGGCCTCCATCGATCAACGAGAGCGGTGATAGCAGAAGGGTTCATGTTCACCGTTGACCGGGTGACAAGCTGGATGAAGGGAAGTAGCCGCAGCCTGTGGATGTACGGGGTATACCTCTCGTCGTATCGCATCTTGTCGGGGTTTGATACCTCATGAGACCGAAGACGAAGAGGATTAAAAACCTACAAAAATTTAACACAAGTTAAATACATAGAATCCATGTCAAGAAAAATAAGTATTATAGTGACAAATATTTCACAAGTTATGTGCCAAAATGTATTACCTTACTCCCTTCCGCAATGAACCGTGCACGATGCACTCGGTCATATGCCTCATCAAGAAGTTCCATCCTAGGCATTTACAAATAAAGATATACTAGTAAGATGTAGCCCATATTTGTAGAAATCCGCAATTTAGCATGTGAGGCAACAACATACATACAACAAATCCCAATGCCAACTAAATAGCTACAAGAAATTGGATCCACAACAACAATACAAATGGTTAAGTAGCACAATTACATATATGAACTATGGTTTGACCATATATGAACTAGGGTTTCACCTATAGTATCACAAATAATCAACAAAAATAGCAATAGCACCTACACATATTGAGAAACGATTCCCCCCCTCACAAATCTCCAAGGATTTCACCTAGACTACCCCGAATTTCAAATCTACCATGAACTAGGGTTTCACCTACCATAGCAAAGAGAGAGCAAATGTGACAACTCCTATGGATGAAATCGAGAGGAGAGGAGGAGAATACCTGGGGGAAGGAGTTGGGGACGAATTCCTCGAAGAACTACTCCGAATCCGGCCGGATTTGGTAGGGATTTAGGAGGGGAGACAGAGAAGGGCAGCCGCCATTGGAAGCTCGGGCGCGTTGGTCATGTGTTTCGGGTCTGTTCACAGAGCATCGTCGCCTGGGGGTTATTGCGAACCGAAGGGTAGCGCCACGGCGTGGGTCGCTACCCTCCGAAGGGTAGCGCCGAGGCACATGGCGCTACACGTCGACCTCGCGGGCCCCGCCGTGCCACGCTGGCACGAGGGTAGCGACGCAGCCGGTGGCGCTACCGCAGAGAGGGTAGCGCCGTGTCGTTGGGCGCTACCAAAAAGGGTACAAAATAGTTTTAAAAAGGGGTTATTTTTTGCTGAACTTTGCCAAAAGGTTATTTTTGTGAAATTTCACGGTCGGCGGCCGGCGGGGAAAACGTTTTGCACGTGAGAGCGTCAAAGGTGCGGTGCGACCACACCATCGGCCGTCGCAACCGTGTACCCGAATACGGCCAAGCAACCCGCCGCGCCTGACAGCCGTGCTCCAGCGAGCCAGACCGGACCCCGCCACTTTATCCCCACCGACCCCCACCGACATATGGGGTCCTTCCCCCGACCCCACCTGTCACCCGCCCGCGAGCCCGACGACTATTTCTGGACCCTTCTCTTTCCCAAAGGCCAAGCTCCCCATTTCCTCCCCTCCCATTCCTCGAATCATTCGCCTCGCCTCGCCGCGCTTCCGGTCGCCGATTCGATTCGATCCGGCTAGGGTTAGGGTTCCGGCGATTCCCCCCACCCATGGTGCAGCTCCCGAGCATGGGGAAGCGGCAGCTCGCGGAGGCGGCGGACCCGGCCGTGGCGCCGACGCCGCCGGCGTCCGCGGCCACCGTGAAGATGGAGGCGGACGAGATGGGATACGGCGAGCAAGGGCCCTTCAGCAAGCGCGCCAAGGCGGCCCAGCCCGCGCCGGCCCCGCAGCAGGTAGTAGATCCGCGGGTGCCGCGTTTTCATTTCCTCTTCCGTTTTCGCGCGTTCGTTTCTGGGCTCTGACGAGTTCGTCCTTCGGCGCGTTCGGTGGTGGCTAGCCTGAGGGCTTCGACGTGGAAATTTCATGCTTCGGAGGCCCAAACAGTACCGTTTGGTCCAAACTATATGTGTGTGCTTGAGTGATTTGCGTGGATTGATTCGGTGGTGCGGGTTAGAGTGGCGGAGCTGGTGCTGTTGTTGTTATTAGAGAGTTTCTGTTTGTTTAAGAATTAAAGGGCGTTCGCGTCAGTATTCTTAACGGAGTAGATGATATCCCTATGGTTAGGTAGGCAGAGTCGCAGTCTGCTTCTGTTGGTGTGGACTGTCGCGCCTATAAACGGGCTGGAATGTGTGTCTCCATGAGTTGCGATGCTAATGGTAGGATTACCATCTCACATATGTTAGTGCTGATGGTAGAATGGTTATATGAACTTCGTCGGCCCACTTTGCTTGCATGGATGTTACAAGGCCGTGGAACTGCTCAGTTCCCTACTCAGCAGATTGGGGGATGTTTCATTATGAAGTGTGCTTTGGAGAAAGAGGCGATACCTGTTGGCGCGTTAGAGGTGTGTATGATGCTGTTGTTGGTCAGTTATGCAGGGTGCGTAGCAGATTATCCATAGAGTTCACATGGGATACAATACACTTTCTATTACTATTCCCAGATTATCCATTGAGTTTACATGGGATACAATACAAGTCGCCATCTGTTTCAGCATAGGCGACGTCTCTGTGTAAGTAAAGAGATTGAATAACTATCTATATGAACAAAAGAATGGACCTATATTTATTCCCTCAAAATTTATCACTGTGTATGCATGCTTGTTGTTGCACATCTCTCTTGAGGCGTTTGTGATATTCTCAGTAATTTGCTGTTTAATATAGTAGGATTTTTTAGTTACAGTTTCAGGATCAAGAGAATTGGGGTTCACATTTTATCCACCTACATGAATTGCAGGACATGTATCACAATGTGCTTGACGAGCCTAGCCCACTGGGTCTTCGCCTGAGAAAAAGTCCATCTCTGTTGGATCTGATTCAGATGAGGCTTTCGCAAGCAAATTCCAATGCAGGACCGTCCTCTACGGACGACTGCAGTGCTGAGCCTCCCAAGAAGAAAGACCTTAAATCTGGTGCATCGTCAGGTGGTGAACGGTTGAAAGCTTCAAACTTCCCTGCAAGTTCATTGAGAATCGGTACATGGGAGGTAAGGAAATTCATGTTTGCTGAATATATGATTCATGATATTCTGCCAGAATATGTGTTCTAGTACTTTGGTGTTTTCTTTCTAGCCTTCTTTATGTGGTCGAATGAAACAACTGTACTATTTAAACAAGAAAGATTCTTGCTGGCGATGCTTTATTGAGGTACAATTCGTAGTAAATCATCACTGTGATGATTTTATTTTTATGTTAACCTGTCAGGTTAACACACATGTGATTGTAATATTGATTCTTTGGAGTCTTAGTGGAATATCAATGCATGCTATATACCATCCAATTTGCTAGTATTTTTCTCCAGCAGTCAGTCGGTGGCCTAGAAGCCAGTACCTGATGTTGATGATTCTTCTAGTACATATGACCTAGTGCTGTGTTGCGTACATAACAGCTCGGCTGGACAATCTTTGACCTTAAGTTTCTTAACTGGATTCTGTCTCTGAGCAGTATATATCACGATATGAAGGTGATTTGGTGGCAAAATGTTACTTTGCAAAGCATAAGCTTGTATGGGAAGTTCTTGAAGGCGGTCTTAAGAGTAAGATAGAAGTTCAATGGTCGGATATTACAGCTTTGAAGGTTACTTGCCCTGAAAATGGACAAGGATCCTTGGATGTGGTGGTAAGTTTTTATCCAAAATGTGCATATGCTTTCCTGAAAATGTTCCTTCAATATCTCCTTTCCTGAGACTTTTTCCATTTTTTATATGAAGCTGGCCCGACCACCTCTCTTTTTCAAAGAGACAGATCCTCAACCAAGAAAACACACATTGTGGCAGGCGACTTCAGATTTCACTGGCGGCCAAGCAAGCGTGAACAGGTGATTTATTATTCAGTGTCCGTACTTCATAGTGAGAGTGGAACTTAAGATGTGAAGTGTTCTTTCTAGGAGTTGAAATATCTGTGTTATAGTACATCACAGATTCACAGGGATTATTAGTTTTGACTGTAGGATTATAACCTGACTTTGCTTTAGATTTTTTAAAGCCTTGTTGCATTTTTAGAACATGCTTTATTCTTACCAGGGCTTCTGTAGCGGATGCTTAACCTGATTTTTAATATTTTATCTAAGTTCACCTCTGTTGTTTCGTCTCTATTCTTAGTGGAAGAGAGGGAACTCATTCAGTTTCTTTAGATCTCAGGGAAGTTGATATAACCTGGGTTACACGTGCGGCTATATAACCGCAAAAAAGATGGAAATGTGAAGAACTATCTTCACATCTCATCCAGCTTGATACTAAAATGTGAAGCGCCTATGTATATGAAATACCACACCGGGTCGTTGTCATTGGGCTCGGCCTTGGTGCTCCATGCCCTTGGCTCTACCGTCGTGCTCGGTCGAGATGCACACAGGCCAGTGTCATGCCTCCGTCACGTCCAATCAGGCCTTTTGGTTGTTGTGCTCCACAGCCATTATAGATTCTTAAGAAAGCTGGGCAAGTTAATTAGTAGTGACATTAGTTTGTTTGATTTGATCATTTGTTGGGAGGTGTTTTTCTTCTTTATTTATTGTGCTTGTGGAACATGGCTTGTGGATCTAAGTGAATCACCGTGTCACCAACTCCAGTTTTTGTAATGAACATAACCAAAGTACTTCTGATTACTATTAGAGCTCCTAGTCTTGACACCTTTATGTAATACCATGACTGTTTCAAAATTTGCAGACGGCATTTTTTGCATTTCCGTGACACCAACTCCAGTTTTTGTAGTGAACATAACCAAAGTACTTCTGATTACTATTAGAGCTCCTAGTCTTGACACCTTCATGTAATACCACGACTGTTTTAAAATTTGCAGGCGGCATTTTTTGCAGTGCCCTTCAACCTTGTTAGGCAAGAATTTTGAAAAGCTTGTCCAGTGTGATCAGCGGCTAAATCAGTTGAGTCAACATGCGGATATCATCTTGGACCCTCCAGTTTTTGAACCTAGATGCTCTATATTTGAGGATCCTGTGGAATTGAAGTGTCACGACTTTGCTAATTTGAAAGATGAACATGAAGATTTACCTGGGTTTTCAGGCTCTGTGTCACCATGTGCTAGTTCATCTATGTCTGCTATGAATGAAGTAAATGGTTGTTTTGGGAAGCAGACCGACTTTCTCGCTCAGACAGTAAACCCAGGTACGTAAAAGTCTGACAACAAATATACACTTTGACAATAAACCTTGGTGTTATCTAGATGTAACCGCCGCAGAACAGAAATATCAGTAGCTTGCCTGTACGTGGGCAATCGAATGCAGGTCGACTTTCTTGAAAATTACGCAGAATTAGCACCTGCTTTACTTGTTCTGATAGATGCATCTCTACCTCTTTCTGATATAATTGAAATATAATAATGAGGGTGTTGTGCTAATGTGAACACGGTCTTAACTTGTGGTGTTCTATTTGTTCTCAATTCTTAGTTACAGGGCCTTCCACCTGAAACATCTATCTGAATCTTCTAATCCTGTGTGTTAATTACCAGGGGCTAGTGCTGTGAATGTACAAGCAGTCAGCAGAAATGTAAATGGTGTAGCTCAAGAATTTAATATCCCCAATTGGTGGAGTCAGTTGAAAGTGCCCGGGCTTAGACCGTCGATGTCAGTGGATGATTTGGTCAGCCACCTAGGAAATTGCATAACCGAACAGATCACATCAGGCAATCCTTCAATGGCCAACAATGAGGTACCTACAAAAGAATCATTGGAGGAGATTGCACAGTACCTTCTCGGTGATACACAGGGCCCACAGGCACCAGCCTCTGATGAGCGACTGATGGCAAGGGTGGACTCACTTTGCTGCTTGCTTCAGAAAGATCCGCCGCAGACAGTCAAGCCAAAGCCTGAGCCAAATGACAGCGGTAGCATTGGTGGGGAGGAATCAGATGGTTCAGATGACGAATTTAGCTCAGCATCAACGAGGAAACCCACGGAGGCCAGTCAGCCGCCTGCCATGTCTAGAAAGGACTCATTTGGAGATCTGCTAATGAACCTGCCTCGCATCGCCTCGATTCCGCAGTTCCTATTCAAGATACCAGAGGATTCTGAGAACTGAAGCTGCATGTCTTGCTCCCGTCAGTCCCAGATGCGGGAAGCAGCTGTAAAAATTGTACCTCAGCAATAAGTAAGCATCTTCTCTGTTTCTGATCAGCAAGGTGTGTGCTAGTGTCCACTCACCGATTCCCCGCCCTGTAAATTTGACCCTGTAGGTTCATGTTCACCCGGCCGTTTTCATGATTCGAATGGGTAGTCGAAGGATGATTGTTGGTTTTATTAACTCTTGACATGTGATTTCATTGTGCAAGATACAAGTGCCAAAATGTTTGCAATAATCTTGTGAAAAGAGTATACAGTGCATCATTTTTTCTTTCAATGTGACATGAGATCGGCATGAGGCAGTGTAAGGGTTAATTATGGTTTTCACATCATTTTGAGAGCTAGACTTTTCTAGCCGGTCGAATCGAAAGTGGACCAATTATGCCGATTGACCTTGTTGTTGAACTATCTGCCTAGGTTCTATGGTAGTTATGGGCCGAGGGAACAAAATGCACAGGTAATTTTGAGCTGCTCTGAGTAACTTCTGCCTAGGCAGTGAATTCAAGCAATTTACAGAAATTTGGTAGTTACATGAGAAGTTGGTCCCAACTAAATTAACAGCCTGATACAAACTAGATCAATTTTCATTTTACACAGCACCACCACCACCACAACCTAGTTCAAGCTTGCTCGTGGTTTTTAACATATTTTACAACATACAGAGCAGCATAAATACAAGGGTACCCTAAATACAACAACGACAACCATTAACACAGCGCAAGGGCTCACACATGAATATGCAAACCATTCAGTGGTTTACGATGTTCCGTATCAACACTGCACACACATTCCCCAACTTCTGGTTGGAGTTCTGGAAGAAATAACATTGCCAGATAGGAGCCATGAGCTTTGGCAGTCACCTTCCCACTTTCAAGAGACCTGGCACCCGAAGGCTGAAACCGAGAGTTCAGTTGTGAGATAAGTAGGGGGGTAGAGAGGTCGAGTGTCATATGCTTACCGGCCTAGAGAAAGGCCCCTATTCCTGCAGAGCTTTCACGCGGGATGTCAGCTCTCTGACTTGATTCTTGAGGCGCTCGTGGTTGCTGAAGAAATCGACAAACACTTGCCTTTCCCTCCCCACCTCATGTGCACGGTTTTCAAAGATCTGCAGATGTATTTGTAAACATGAAATCTAGAGGAAGACGCGGAGAGAAGAGGGAGAACACAGAATATTTATATCACCAAGTTAACACACAAGTCATGCAAATGTGTTAGGAAACATGAAGCCTACAGAGAAACATGGAGACAGAGGAGAAACAAAGACTACTGTTAAGTTTCAGATCTATGCAGGAAAATCGAGTGCATATATTGATTTCAGTATTCCTCAAGGATGATAGCCTAGTAACAGCTAACAAGTGCACTACCTTTATCTTTTGAGTACGGGCCTTGGTTACTTCTTCAACAGCAACTTCAACTTGAGCATTGGCATTTTCCATATCATCAAGCGCACGCATCAGTGGCTGCAACAAGAACAAAGATTTAATGAAATACAGGAAATAAAGGAAAGGACATTGTCTGATGGCTCAAAGGGTGTACCCAAGGTGTCAATACTGGTTCTGCAGTTGTTGACGTTGCAAATAGAAGCTGTTCAACTGTTCGAATCAGAGTGCATCTGCAGAATCAGAGGCATGTGAAATGACTCGTGAAACCTATTGGATATGTATTGGCAGACTAAAAATTGAATATGCAGTAGACAACAGATTGAAATAACTTGGTCCACAAGGTTGGCCGGAAAGATTAGAAATTGAGCATGGCTAGCCGAATCAATATTATCTTGCATATCACAATCTTAATTATCTGTATGGCCAGTAGATCAGGCAGCAATTCCATGTGTATAAAACAAAGCAACCCTTTCAAGCACCATGCACACTGGCTGCTTGGCTCTATCATCGCATGAAAGAAAAATAGCATCCGAGCTGGTAGTTTGCTGGATCTTTTGGAGGTCAGCATTATTGTTTGCTATATGTCTATATACCAAACTAAGAATGTGCCGGTTCACACCAGAAGAAACACTGGAAGCAATCATATTTCAAGCATGAAAGGAGGTGATGTCTTGTTATAACTTACAGCTCATTGATACATCTTTTCCTGTCAGATGGAAGAGTATTTTCAAGTTCAGACTGAAGAGAAAGCAAGTCAGATTGAAGTGACGATATCTGCTGAACTAAAGCATGTGCTGACATGTAGGTTGGTACTGCTGCTTGAGAATCTGTAGGAAAGAGTAGCAATATGAAGAATTGGAAAATAGAAAAAAATCAAACTGCTAACTGATTGCAGGGGTATCTGCTTACTTGAGTGAATACATAGTAGATCTCGCACTGCATGGAGGAAAGTGTCACGATCATCAATTGCCCCTTGTTCATGTACCTCAGATGCAGCTTGAATTAACGAGTTGCAGTGACCCTGCAGATGAAGTAAAAACATAAAAAATCAAGAATCTCTATGAAGGCAATAAGAATGAAAAAAAATTCTGAAAGAATTACGTAACATGAATAAACACTAAAGAAGTGAGGACAAAGAAATCTGCAACATCAGAGACTACTTACCAGACGGGTGTTTACTGCGGATAGGTAGCTCTGTAGCTCAGATTCTATGACTCTAAGCAATGAGTGGGCACTGGCTATGTGCTTCCTTTCAAGTTGGCAGGCTATCTTCAGAAATTGGTGTCTAGCAAGCTGATTAACCAAGTGGTTGATGAACTATAAAACAAATAAATGCCAAGTTGATCAGCAGAGGATTGCGAGAACGTATAAGAATATAATAGGAAGTCCAGCTGACACACGATCATATGAAAAAAAAGTTGCTTATTGAAGATCAAACTTCAAAAAACATGTAAACATCATTACTTCTACTGGCTGTCAAAATGCAGCTGCTGAAGGTGATTGGCATGTATCGGTGCACAGTAGCAAACACATTGGGATTTCATTGACCAATAAGATCACCTTCGGAATGCAATGAAAAAACCCAACAAGGTGCAAGACAACCAATTTTACAAACATACCAATCAAATCTAAACAAAAGCACCAAAATGCTGGTGGTTGCCACTCCATTGGTTTGTTGTGCTATTACGTTTGAATCTCTCAGAGATATATATATAACCAAAAGCATAATTGGAATATTATTTTCTACACTGCTTAAGAGTGAAAATCATACTCCTGAATATGAAACTAAGTCCTATCTTAGTCTCGTAACATTAGAGAGTATACCACCAATAAGAAAATACAGACACAGAGACACGTAATAGAATGCAGAAATGACACTGTGTGATGTGCTTACCGTTTTTTGCCTGTTGATATAGTATTCCTGGCGCATGACCTTTAAATCGTAATCACCTAAATATTGAGTGTTTACAAGAATCTTAGAAAAAAAAAAAGCTTACAGAACAATGATAAAATAGAATACTTTGTGCAAACCTTGCAATATATATGTGCCTTGAAGTTGAGCAAGTTCTGAACAAAGGCATGGTATGGTCTGGAAGAGAACAAGTAATATATCAACAAACAAGCTTATGCCGTTAAAGATTTAATCATATGCTAACGAAAATTGGGGCATAGCTGTTGCACTGTGGTACAAATTCTTATTGGCCTCAATGTCTCTAAAATGCTGAAAGTATATTGTGTTTGGTGAGATGGTGCTCTGGATGAACTAATTGCAGTACCAACTATTCCCCACATAACAAAAAAAGGTAGCTCCCAAAATGAGCACAAATTACTCTAAGGGAATAGAGAATTCACAATACCACCATACATCTTCGAAACAAAAGTTATAATACACTTTGTAGTTTCTTTTTTTGACAAGTACACTTTGTAGTTTCTACTTTCTAGTCATACAAGACGTAATCACGTAATCAACTCTTACGGTACCACATGGATTTGGGAAAATTACAGAACGCCGCTAGTTGTCATGGGTTTGAAATCACCGCAAACCAGTCTGTTGATGAACACTACACTGAACTCACATACAAGCCATTATTCGAACCTACACATTCCACTGTTGAATTTGTGCCATTCCTCTAGCAAATTCTACATGAGTGTAGCAGTAAGGAATTAGGACTTCAGTTTATCAGACTGAGACTTAAACTTGGCTCATGAGCATTAAAGGTAATTTTACATCTTAGGAATAAAATGCATTTCTAAAGATGAAACTGTGTTCGTTCACATACCTCAGATATGAAAGGCTGCACCTTCTGAGAAAGTGTTGAGAGTTCTCCAGCAAGCTCGGAACTCTTTCTCCTGTACGAAAAAGACAGTGATAAGTAATCACGATAAGAGAGATCCTTCTTGTTTTTCAGATATTTTACCACAGTTATCTAAAAGGAACATAGCTGAATCACAATCAAGATCAGTAACATAAGATATACCTAAGAGAGTGGATATCCCTATGTATGTGAGCCTCGTCAGAGGATACTTGTGATTTCAAAATTTGGAGTATGGCCTGCTGTTTAGCGTTCTCGACCTGTGCTTCAATCCATTGCCGTTCACTTGTAGCAAATCTGTTGGCAAATTAGAGTAAGCTCAGACTACATTGAATGGCTGCTAAAAATAAGTCAAAGCTTAGGTTAAAGCTGAAGCCACAAACTCTGCCACACACATATATCAACGAACCAATAGTACTTGGTATGCACTGGGTTATTGTAATCACATTTGGTAGAAACACCTTGGAATGGTATCTTGTTTGACTACCAGCTTTTCAACAGAGTTTTCTAAATAACTGTTTTCCCACAACAGTTTTGGCCACACCCATCGCAAAAGCAAAGTAGCCCTAATTCATGACGTAGTGGAGTTCTGTTAAACACTTCCCTAACATACTTACGGTCTATTCCGGAATTTCCCAATCCATGCGACCACAAAGTTTCATGGCTCTCGAGGGACCACATGAAGTACACATTTTGCAACTAAAACATGTGTTTTCACATGATACATCATGTGATTACAGCATGCAACATGGTTGAAAGAAATGTGACATTATCATGATGCAAACATAAAGATTAATACAAGGTAACAGGCAGAAGATACCTACATCGAACGGAGTCGTTGTAACTCAGCCACACGCTGGTGATGATGAGATTTTTCAGAATCTCCTGCATACAAGAACATCGCTGTTATAATTTGTTCATCTCTGAGCAGTCATGCCATCACAGTATTTGAGTATAGCTATGCCTTCTCAGAGTTCAACTAATGCCTTCATGAAAAATATAAATTAATAACAGAAAAGTTACAGAAGAAGGTTTTTACCTCTTGTCAAGCCATTTGTGATGTCATCAAGACTAACCCAGGAACATTTGGATTTCCCCTCTTCAGCAACAAGTCGAAATGGCCCCTAATAACATAATATAACCATATGAAACAAATAAGCAGTTAAAGACTTTAAAGCGTGCTAGTGTGACATAATACTTAAAGAAGATGAATGGTAATGGCTGCAACAGAGATGCGCAATTGTTCAAACACATTGGTTCTGGAAATTTGAGAAGATGGTAGATAAGACCCCAAAATCTGATGGCAAAAGGTATGCATGTAGAAGAGTAAACATTATTCAGCATTAAAAAAACCTCATGCAACCATGAAAACTGAGCAATATCAAACTACACAGGCAAATGGTACTTTTTTATGATTACGACATTTTTGCACCTGAAATAAAAGGTATTAGTGAGTAAATACTATTTGATTTGGAACGATAGGGGAGGGAACAAGATAGTGGATGTTTGAGATTTGAGAAAAGAGATATTTAGTAAATAACAAAAGGATGACTACTTGCCCACATCTCTTATACATCTGGAACAAACAGAAGTTAGGTAGTTTGCTGTGTGGAATTTACCTTCTCAAATTGCTTTGAGAACCACCGGTTTAGCTCCTTTGTGCAAGCCAAATCTCCAATAACATAAGGGTGGAAATCTGAATATGCTAGGTATATACTTTCCTCTGCATATGCATATCATGAATATTAACCAAATTATCGAGGACTAATTGATATGATGTTATGTACAATTATATGTGTGTGTTTTTTAGCATATACCATCTCCTGAATGATAATGGGCCAACTCCTGGGTCGTAGCAGTAATTCTTCCAAGAACTGCATTCATCTGAAAGTTGGCAAGATGTCAAATCAAACTTATGGAAAAGTTACATTTTTTAATACAAAGGGAATATATAGAATTATAGATCCACAAAAGCACAGGATAATCAAGTTACTTATATAAACCAAATAGAGCATACACGCATGCAACAGTAAAATTTGAGCCACAAAACAGCATGCCAATGTAAAAGAGCCCACATTGTATGGGCATGTATTTTATCGTCTTCAACACGCACTGTAGGAGCAGTTCAACTACTTGTGCACTGCAGTACATGTACCCACTAATTATTTGTGAAGCAGGATCAATGAAACGTGGATATATGATCACATTTGTTCCAGCTTTTGCCGAATAGCCAAATACACATATTCTAACAAGATCTAGTACATAGATGTTCTTGGGGAATTTTCAGAAGTGTAGAAGTCTACTACTATAATAGGTGTAGATGATCTTAAGATCATAGTTGTATTTCCCCATATTCTACTACCTTTGTTTCACTATATTTGCCTTTAGACCACCATACATAGTGATGGACAAACCAAGGAAGCACTAAGTATAAGAAAAAAATCAATATTAACAATAACCCTTTTCTCCTTTTGTTTGTATACTCCATGGATGAAAATCTTTAAGGATGAAAGATATTAAATACCTCTAAGTTTCTTGAAGAAAGTATCTCATCTAATGATATAAGTTGCACGCTAACTGTAGACATAGCTGATACACGTGCTCGTCTGCCTTGGATAAGAGAAGATGCTTGGCCTGCAAGCAAATCAAACTGTGCTTGTTGCCGTGCAATCTGCTTCTGCAACTGAAAAACTTCAGCTCTATATGCTAGTTTTGCTTCTCTGCAAGCAAGAAAACGGAAAAAAAATGTAAATAAAAGCACATATGGAGTCTAAGAAGAAATATTTTATTATGCCAATTGCACCTAACTAGCTTCTGACAGCAACTTGGGCCAGCAGAGGAATTTTCAAAACCCAAAGTTCAAGCAGATAAGATTGATAGATGGTCTGGACATAACCACATGTTATGGGCTTGTGGCTGTGGGACGTGGCTCATCTAACATGCTGGAGGCGTGCGAGAACTGTTGTAGGTCTACATATCTGCCGTTGCCTATACGTGAAAACCATCCAACGAACCTACCGAATCTGCTGTGCATCGTCTCGCCTTCTCGCTCGCTGACACGTCAAATAAAAGATAGAGCGCCTTGGCAGCGCACAAAATCCTTCTGTTCCCGTCTTGCATTCTTGTTTTCTGGCGCAAAAAAACAGAGCGACATGGCTGAGCCACACGAGAGACAAAGGAATCAAATCTGCAGTAAACTTGGCGACGACGGGAGAAGATGGCACACCACTGCTGCTGCCATTGTTGTAGTTGACTGTCAAGTCCTCTCTCTAGTAAGATAAAAAGACGACCGACGATTGTCAGCATCTCTTTTTCCAATCTACTTTCTCCAACCTCGTCTTCTTCAGCAGACCTTCCGTTTAGATATTCATTCAAACTGTCCAAGAACCATATCAACCAGAAAAATCAGGCCACGGACGGTTCAAACGGGTAAGTGACAAGCATCAGAACACTTCTTGCTAACTTTTTACACTACAATTGGAACATAGGTCATTTGGTGTATTTGTTGGGTTCAACCATTTCAGAGAAACAATTCTTTTTGGTGCTTGCCTTTTGTATGATGAAACATTTGAATCTTTTATTAGGCCTTTGAAACTTTTCTGTCAATTCGTAATCAGAAGTACCTTAGAACCATATAGGCAGTTAAGCATGTATTTTCAGCAGCACGACATGGGTTATGCACTTTGCAAAAATTGGAGAACTTTCCAGCAACTGGGAGATATCACAAAGTCAGTTAATATCAGAGACTGGTTGTGGCCTGTGGGAGCATCCAAAATGATTCTTAAGGTTATGTAGTAGTAGTATGTTTGTACTTGTATGCATCAGTGAAAAAAGGCATCAGCCGAAATGCTTTTGTTAACTTATAAGTTCCAACTTTTTAAACTTGAACTCGGGGAGTGTCGGGTATGTGAGTTCACATTATCGTAATTGCTTCAGGATCCTAACAGACTACTCCGATTTGATTCTGTTTGAAGGCCAATATGACGAGGGACTTTCGTATCGTATCTTGTACAAACAGCTTGATCAATTTCGTGCGTAAGTGGAGAGACGAGCGATAGCAACTTGGCTTTGTGCACACCTGTTATGCCATCCACGCTTATGACAGGCGCTACGGAAATAAATCCTGGCTGTTTTGGTAGTTTCGTCGTAATTCCCGGTTGCTTTTTTGGCGTCGATGAATAAGTTGGAGGCCGATGCTTCAATACTCAGTGCAAATAATGAGTCCCAGGCGTCAGACGCTAGTTGCAAACATTAACTGACACAATCAAAGGGATTTTAAGCGCATGCGCGCTGTGGATGCTCTTATGCTCTGTTTTTTAGCGCGTCACAGCGCGACTAGGCAAGATGGCAAACAGGCTAGCTGGACCTGGAACCGCTAAGTTTGTTGGATAGTTTTGCAAACCACGCCCAAGACTGAGCGACTAGTTGCAGAAAACACACATGACATGAGGCAGTCGACACCCTTATATACAAGGAAGGAAGCTAGAAGGTTTCCTTAGAAAATATGTCAATTAATTCCCTTTTAGTCAGATAATATGTGATCAGTTCTAATTGTGGGCATAAAAGCATATCTTAGTTTTTTTACTTCTTTGGATGTTGGGTTAGTCCTTCAAGAGGATGTGTTCCTTGTCTATCAGGACTGCAGAAAGATAGGGATATTAAGATTGAAATACTGAATAAACAAAAATGTTGATAGTATCTTGGCCTCTTTTTCAATCAGGAATCAAGCCTAAGCAGGCAGCAGGATCACTCAATGAAGGGCTAGTGTCCTTTTAAGCTTCTTGTTTAATACATGTTCAGTGAGTGTCACTCGTCAGCATTTCTTAGTTCCAATCTGGATTCTCAGGAACCAGTTTCCGCAAGATTTGGTGTGAAACATGGCCACAAGTATACTTGCGACAGCGTGAATGTAGCAACCAACAATAATTCAAGGATGTCATGGCTTTCAGTACTAGTTTATAAAAATGCAAGTTTGAGCATACCGGATGTCAAGAATCGTTTCTTCTGCTTCAAAGACAGCCTCTTGGTTGTCTTTCTTGCTCGAAAAGGCTGAAATACTATCAAAAGCGGAGTCCAAATCCTCACCCTGAGAACATTATACAGGTCAAAAGTTGCTGAGTGAGTACAATATTACATGAGAATGCTAGCAGCTTACTTTCATAATATATGGGGGGCAACTATCCAATGATTGGAATGAATCTGATTTTAAGTTTTTAACTAGAATGCTTGCAAGCAGAGCTGCAGATCTTAGATGGGATAGAGATGGTTCATATTTTCCAATAACCTCCGAGAATTGACCAATTTTTAGTTTTTTCCAAAAAAATAATATAAAGAGGTTCCTTTAATACTTTCTTTGATAAGAGACTCGATATACTGTGCCAACAACAACTGGCATTTGGAACTCCAATTTCAAGATCAGAGCACATCCTATATAGAGATTTTTAAAATATTAAAATTACACAGCAGCAAAAATGTCACAGTGGGTGTATATACCTCTAGCAGTCTTCCTTCTTCTACGAGTTGCTCGTACCTGTCAGTGAAAACATATGGAGTCACGCACATATAGCTCAAGCTAGAACAAGGCTACAAACTCAAGAATGCAAGTGCAAGTTTATTTGCTAACTTAGCGTAATGGGTCATTTGATGCTCCAACAAACCCAACAGTTATTTTGGGTATGTTTGGATGGTGGCCAGAGCTTACCCTACAATTTTTTGCCATAACCAAACAAACTGGTTTTTGTTTGGATGGTTGCCTATTCTTTCGCATGCCAATGACTCTTCGCCCATTCTAGTTCATTCTTGTTGGCCAATTCATGTGCAACCAAAACCTCAAAAAAAAACTTGGCTAGCCAAATACTCCCTCCATTTTAATATAAGATGTTTTAGGTGTTTTCCATATTGTGAAGATGCATACTAAAACGAGTGAACAGACAAACCAAAATGTGTCTAGATACATTTATATACATGTGAATGTGGACAATGCTAAAACATCTTATATTTAAAACGGAGGGAGTGTTTGGTAGTGCAAGATGGGTCTAGAACCAAATACCCTTGATAATAACCCCAAAAGTGGAAACAAACTCATATATTCAGAAATACCAACAGACCAAAAGTATGACACGGTAAAATACCCTCTTCTTATTGGTTTAGCTTATCCAGACATCCAAATATCCAGCTTAGTCAAACTGCGGAGAGAACTGTAGCAGAAATCTCTCGCAGCATCATAAAATGCTGGCATTTCCAACTATCCCCATCACCAGAGGGTAATGCAACCGCAGCTCCCGAGTAAATCGCAGAAGTTCCGGAGCAGATCAGCACACGAAAGGTCCCCGAAATCTCGCAACTAACAATCAAGCTGCGGGCCAGCTCGGTCCCTCGGGTAGGAGCACAGTCGAAATCAACCGCGTTCCGGCGAGTGCCGCAGCGAAATCGCCCTCGCCGGAAGCAGCAACCAGATGAAATCGAGACCCCCGAGAGAGAGAGACCGCGGAGGGAGGGGATGATTGGACTCACTGCGAGAGGTGGGACGGGGAGAGGACGTTGGAGGGCCGGAGGCAGGAGCAGATCCAGGCGAGCAGCGGGCGCGCCTCCTCGTACTGGAACGGCCACTCGAGCGCGTCCGCGTCCAGCGGGTCCTCCCCGTCGAACCCCAGCTCCGTCAGCGCCGCGCACAGCGCCGCCCCGCTCATCCTCGCTCCTTTCCGCCGCACTGCTCGGGCCGAAGCTCGCCGGAGGCAGGCCCCGAGGCTGTGCGGTGGTGGTGGTGGGTGGGCGGCCGCGGCCGGCAGAGGTAGCCGGTGGGAGTGCCCAGTGGAGTGCGTTCGAAACAAGAGAGGAGTTGAGATCTGTTGCTGCTGGAGCTCGGAAACGCGCGGTCGTTCCAACTCTCCTCGGGCTGTCGCCGAGTCCAGTATGGGCCGAAATAGGCCCACATAGTTTGGATGGGCCTTACAGTAGACCAGATAACCCAACGTTTTGATGGGTGTTGTGCGGGTGTACAGCCTTCGCAAAAGTCTCATTTGCCTCATCTCGGCACGTGGCCGTACGAAGTGTGGGTCCGCCCCAAATCCAGATCCAGATCCAGATTCAGATCTGTACAAACTACACACAACACTATTAAAAAAACTTAGATAGTACAGCTACACAGACATGGTTGTACGTACAACTACACACATCACGTTGTACAGATCAGGTCGTACAACTACACAGATAAGATTGTACAGATCAGGTAGAACATACAACTACACAGATCAGGTTGTACAGATCAGGTCGTACAACTATACAGATCAGGGTTGAACGTACAACTACACAGATCAGATTGTACAGATCAGTTATACGTACAACTACACTCAGATCCAGTTGGACGTACAACTACGTATACCAGGTTGTACGAACTATACACAATCTGAAGTAAAAAAAAATTGTCGAAACCTATCAACATGGGATCTAGTTTTGAAAATCTCGACGCGATGAGTTCAAAAGTGAAAACGGTTCGTAATTCGGATAAACGGTTCTCAGGATATTTCATTTTGAAAAAACGAATCTCAAAATAAATACACGTACAACCCTCTGCGCACCACCAGGAAGCCGCCACTTGTCACGCGCGGAGTAAAGGTGGGGAGTGAAAGCGAACGAAATTGTGACACTTGGCAGCTGCGGAACGGGCGCGGGGTGACCTTCACGAAGGGAAGCCTTCTTGTGCGGACGGATGACGTGGATGTAATCAGATCAGATAATTCTCTACCTAATTCTTAAAAACAAAAAAAAATACTCTCTCCGTTCTTAAATATACGGTGTATAATTTTTTTTGCACGAATATTAAAGTATGGATATTTTGCATACGGTGGATTCATTTTATTTCTAGAAAAAAATCATGAGAAATGAGTTTTTAATAAGCACAAACTGAATACAATCAGTTAAATCCCTCTTTTGAGAGTAGGTCTCATTTTTTAATGGGTCAAATAATCCATAAATAGCAATTATACCTTATATTATGGATTTTAAAAAAAACTATACACCTTATATCAAGAAACAGAGGGATTAATTTTCTACGTAGGTTTTAGAAAAGAAAGATAATTCTCTCCATACCTTTTATCATATATTTTTATCGTATTAGGAACGGAGTGGATAATAACCTCAACTATCTAGCGATACCATATTATTATATGCTACCATGATATCATTTCACAAAATTCAAATTTACAAGTTTTCAAAAGGTCTGAAATAACTATGTGGGTGGTTACAATAAGCATACTTATGAACTCTAAAATTTGCATAACCGAATTCAAACTGCACTTAAAGATAAATAAAAAAGACAAATCCAACATAAATAGTGTCACAAAAATAGAAAAACACAAAATTGCAATATTCACGTAGCAATTTGTCTTTTTGTTTCTTCTGTGTATTTTGAATTTGGTTCTAAAAATTCTAGCTAATGAAAACACACATCTTGTAAACATGCATAATTTTTTGATTTTGTAACACATGAAAATTTGAGTTTGATGAGTGCCATCATGGTATCACCTAAAGTGTTGTAATCACTAGCTATTTCTTGAAAATAACTTGAATAGTTTGAATCTCCAATCCTTGATTGTGCTAGACCGTTTAAAGTTTTCTGAAATAGACAAGATAAATAATATTTGACTAAAACTCCTAGGCTCCATTAGCCAAGATGCAATCCATCTCGATACATATAGTTACCATCTAATAATCAACATCCAAAAATACATAGACTTTTGAAATATAACTTAAAATCATTACCAAATAACTTTTCCGTTCGTTGTCTCTTGCTCATTTTAAGAGTTTCATTGTTATCCTTCCCAGTGGTTTCGAAGTGTTCCATCAGAACAGAAGGTTCAAAATTTTATCTAATTCCTGACTAGATGAAGAGCGGATTTTTTGCACCCCCCCCCCCCCCCCCCCCCACCCGCGGCTATACCACCCATTTGGATGCCGTCTGATCAAGCCTTGAAGATTCGTACTAGATTGTCGTCAGATGTGCATGCAGCGTCAATCAACATGTAAAAGCTATATAATTAGCTGCTAATTATCCGTTGCTGCGAAAAGTTAATCCGTCAGTGCTGTCAATGCGGCCCAGCACGCCTAGTCAGAGGCCTGACACGACCAACACGTTTCCACCAAATTGCAGGGTATTAAATACAAGTAAGACTTGAATATGGCTTCTAATTAGACGTGTAAGAGAAGATGCTCCAGTACTGAAACGGCGCTGCTATACGTACGACTATATCGCATACGATTTTCGTCCGATGCTTCGTGGCAGCAACTTGCCACACGCACGGCAACGGAGGCGGAATTGCTTTGTGCATGCTCTGGGTTTTGGCCGGGCTGATCAGACCGTCTCTTTTATCGTGATAGGCCCCACCTCTAATAGTACAGGTAACATTTTTTTTACAACAGTCTTCTAGCTGCTAGTATTTCGCAACCAAGAAAAAAGAGAGTTTTCTAGCGGCTATAGCAATTCTGTCTTTGCTCAGTTGATACTAATTTGTGAAAAAGTTTCACGAAAGTGAGATCTATGATAGACGGATTTGTATAAGAGATTTTCAGCAAAGCTTAATCATTTTTTAACTTATGTGCGGGCAAAATACCCTTGATGTAAATTTTGCCCACATCTTTTACATCATCTTTTACACCCCACGCCATGTTCTCCATGTCGACTATGGGCGTCGCTGCCGCCCTCGGTGTTGCCCCTCCATCGCTCTGATTACTGCCGCCATTGCTAGACGCCGCGGATTTCGTCTGCAAGGACGTCGCACACCCCTATAGGTCAATAAGTTGTAGCACAACATATCTGCTCCAACCTCGTATCGGGCGAAGAAGACGAACGAGCCGGCCGCTACTCCACCTTTGGCAGCTGTCCAGAATGGTGGAGGTCGTGGCTGTGTCAGGGAGAGCGGATTGGAGTGGGGGATTTTACATCTGATTTTGACCTAAAATACGTCAGCTATTACTGATGAGAGGTAGAATATGGGTACATAGGAACCCTCTTATCACTACAGGAAAGAACACTGATGTCTACGCATGTTTCTATTCTCGTATACAGTGTTGGGCCTCCAAGAGCAGAGCTTTGTAGAACAGAAGCAAGTTTCACTTAAGTGAATCACCCAAAGTTTATCGAACTCAGGGAGGCAGAGGTCAAAGATATCCCTCTCAAACAACCCTGCAATTAAGATACAAGAAGTCTCTTGTGTCCCCAACACACCCAATACACTTGTCAGATGTATATGTGCACTAATTCGGCGAAGAGACAGTGAAATACAAGTAATATGGATGATTATAAGTAGTAATTGCAATCTGTAATAAAAATGGCAGCAAGCAAACATGTAGCAGAACTTGTTGGAAACGGTGTTTCAATGCTTAAAAACAAGGCCTAGGGATCATACTTTCACTAGTGGAAATTCTCAACAATGACATCAAAGCTGAATAATAAATACTACTCTCAAACACTCTCTTGTTGGATGATAAAAACCATTCACTGTGTAGGGCTACAAGAGCAACCTCAAAGTCAGAGTAAACTAACACCACAACGTCATAAAGGAATCACACACGGTGCACATATTGTCACCTTTACACCCGTGAATAACCCCGGAGTTCATATTAAAGTAACCTCTAGAGTGCATAATAGAGAAAGAGTAGCATCACATATTCAACTAGATTACAAAGCTCATGATCACATAAAGATCACATGGGAGAGAGAGATAAACCACATAGCAACCGGAAGAGCCCGCAGCCCCGTGGGAGAACTACTCACTCCTCACCGTAGGAGTCAGCAACGGCGATGAAGATGGCGGTGGAGTTGATGGAGATGGCTCCGGGGGCAATTCCCCGTCCCGGCAGGGTGCCGACACAGAGACTTCTGTCCCCCGAATTAGGGTTTTTGGTGGCGGCGGCGCAGCGGAACTCTTCTCTGGAAAAGGACTCCGTAGGTAGGGTTATTTTGTCGGGAAGTATATGTAGGCGAAAGGGCGAAGGCGACGGGGCCTTGAGGGCCCCACACCCCGTGCTCGCGCGGCCAGGGGGGACCCGCGCCGGGAGGTGGTGTGGGCCCCTCGGGGTCCTCCTCCGTGTCCTCTACGGTGTTCTCGAACCTCCCGAGGAAAATAAGCACTTTGACGTTTCATTTGTCCAATTCCGAGAATATTTCCTTAACAACTTTTCTGAAACCAAAAACAGCAGAAAACAAGCAACTGGCACTGTGGCATCTTGTTAATAGGTTAGTCCCAGAAAATGCATAAAATGATATAAAAGTGTATATAAAACATGTAGCAATTGGCATAATATAAGCATGGAACATAAGAAATTATAGATACGTTTGAGACGTATCAAGCATCCCCAAGCTTAGTTCTACTCATCCCGAGTAGGTAAAACGATAACAAGAATAATTTCTGAAGTGACATGCTTCGCACAATCTTGATCATATAATAATGTAAGGCTCATGTTATGAATGAAGTGATTCAAATCAATGGTTTATAGTTTGCTAACAAATAGACAAGGAGTAAACAACTACATCATATAAGCAAAAACTTTTCATGGATAATACTTTCAAACAAGCATCAAAATGATTCACATGAAAGTTAACTCATAAAGCAATAGTCTCTAAGTAAAAGAGCATTGAAGCAACACAAAGGAAGATATAAGTTTAAGCATTGGCTTTCAACTTATAACATGTATATCATATAGATAGTTGTCAACACAAAGAAATATAACAAGTGCAATAAGTAAGCATATAAGAATTGTTGCACACAGTTGACACAAGTGTTTACTTCGGGGATGGAAAGAAGTAGGTAAACTGACTCAACATAAACTAAAAGAAAGGCCCTTCGCAGAGGGAAGGAGGGATACAAACATGTGCTAGAGCTTTTTAGTTTTATTGGCTTTTGAAATCATATAGAGAGCATAAAATTAAGTTTTGAGAGGTGTTTGTCGTTGTCAACGAATGGTAATGGGCACTCTACCCCCCTTGTCAACCAGGCTTTCAAGAGCGGCTCCCATGAAGGACGTTATTTCTACCAGCAAGGTAGATCATCCCTCTTATCTCTTTTGTTTACACATATAGTTAAAAACTGTTGTCATTGCTTGACTGATTAGATCAGCGCAAAAATGTGAAGAGATTGAAGCGGTTAAAGTTGTAATTAATTGGGACTGGGCAACCCATTTGCCAGCTCTTTTTGCAAAGTTAATGGATAAGCAGATGTATATGCCACTAATCCGGTTGTGAAAGTCTGTCTAGAAGCAAATGACAAGGTTGATATCCGTAACACCACATACTTCCTCATGAGCTAATAAACATTGACACAAATAAGAGACAACATGTTTTGAATAATAAAAGTAGCACACGAAGTATTTACTTGGAATGGCAGGAAATACCATGTAGTAGATAGGTATGGTGGACACATATGGCATGGGTTTTGGTTCAAGGTTTTGGATGCACGAGAAGCATTCCCTCTCAGTACAAGGCTTTGGCTAGCAAGGTTATTTGAAGCAAACACAAGTATAAACCATGACAACAAGACGTATATAAAAACATATTGCAAACATTATAAAACTCTACATTGCCTTCCTTGTTGTTCAAACACCTTTACTAGAAAATATCTAGACCTTAGAGATACCAATCATGCAAACCAAATTTCAACAAGTTTTACGGTAGTTCTTCACTAATAGGTTTTAACTACATGATTTAAAAGCTTAAACATGATCTACTTGAGAGCTCAAAACAATTGCCAAGCACCACAACATACAAGATAACAATCCATAAGAGCATGTATATCTTTTCATTATACCATCTACCACATTTAGCATTTTCTGTTTCCAACCAAACACCAATCAACTTATTTAAAACATAAACTCTCCAAGTATTTAACAATGAAGCAAGAGAGTATACCATATGAGAACTAACAGCTCTGAACAAGAGATGCATGAAAAACAAGAGCTAATAGTATTGACGCAACATAGAAGAATACTCAACAAATATAAGTGAAGAATACGAGTATTCATAAGAAAAAGCGGAGCGTGTCTCTCTCCCACACAAGAATGCTAGGATCCATTTTATTCAGAAAACAAAAATAACAAAAGCAAAAAAAAAAACAGACGCTTTAAGTAAAGCACATAAGATGTGTCGGAATTAAAATATAGTTTCACTAGAGATGACCTGATAGTTTGTTGATGAAGAAGGGGATGCCTTGGGCATCCCCAAGCTTTGACGCTTGAGTCTTCTTGAAATATGATTGGGTGACCCACGGGGGCATCCCCAAGCTTTGGCTCTTTCATCTTCTTGATCACATCACATCATCCTTCTCTCTTGATCCTTGAAAACTTTCTCCACACCAAACTCAAAGTAAACTTCATTAGAGGGTTAGTGCACAAAAAATTCTTATATTCTGCATGAACACAATTGCTACCAATGCTACTGGACATTAGCTACAGCCACTGATACTTTATGGAACAAAAAGATCCATTAAAAATAGTAAAAGAGACATTGCAAAATAAATGACAGAATCTGTCAAAAACAGAACAGTCCCTAAAGACGAATTTTTTCGAGGCATTTAACTTGCTCAAATCAGAAAACTCAAAACTAATGAAAGTTGCATATATATCTGAGGATTACGCACAAAAAATTCCAGGTCCATCCGATTTTTAAGTAAAGAGTTATGAATTTAACGGTGGACAGCAGAAAACAGTTTCAGCACAGCAATCCAAATCTAGCATCAACTTTCTACTAGAAGTTTAACTTGATACAACAATGCAATAAAGTAAAGATACAAAGGATTTGCTACATAGGTAGACATGTTCCTTGACTCAACAAAATAAAATAACAGGAATAAAATATTGGGTTGTCTCCCAAAATCTCTTTCTTTATAGCCATTAAGATAGGCATAGTGATTTTTATGATGCTCACGTAAAAATGAGAGTTGAAACATAAAAGAGAGCATCAAGAAGCATATATAAAACATATTTAAATCTAACACACTTCCTATGCAAAAGAATCTTGTAAGAAAATAAATTAATAAAGCACAAAGTGACTAGCATAGGAAGGCAAAACAAGTGCAACTTCAAAATGTTCAACATAAAGAGAGGAGACCTAATATTATTGTGATGTATGAATCCATATCTCCCTCTCTCATAATAACCAGTGGGTCTTAAAATACCCAGCAAATAAAAGCAAATCAAGAGAAAGCTCAAAACTTTCATCATAAAGAGAAGAAATTTAGTAACATGAAGATTTCTATAACCATACTTTCCTCTCTCAAAATAATTTTCAGTGGCATCATGAATAAACTCATCAATATAGCTATCACCTAAATCATTCTTATCATGATCCATAAGCATAATAATATTATTACTCTCCACATAAGCATAATCAATTTTATTAGTAACAGTGGGAGTAAAACTATCACATCCATCATTGTAATTATCATAAATTGGAGGCATAGAATAATCATAATTAATTTTATCCCCAATAGTAGATGGACTGAAAACATCATATTCATCATTGTAAACATCATATATAGGAGGCATATCATAATCAACATAAACTATATCCTCAATAGTAGGTGGACTGAAAATATCACAAAGATTATAATTATCATATATTGGAGGTAAAGTATCATCAAAGAAAATTTTCTCCTCAAATCTTGGGGGACTAAAAATAACACATTCATCAACAATGGCTTCCCCAAACTTAGACTTTTCCATAGCATTAGCAATAATGGTGTTCAAAGAATTTATACTAATAACATTACTACCATTATTATGCAAACAAACTTCCATAGGTTTTTAAATTTTCTCTTCAAAAGCATCATGTCCTAATTCAAGATAAATTTCATAAAGATCTCTAATTTTTCTGTTGTTCTCCATTAAGCCTAACTAGTGAAAATAAAAAGTAGAAACAAAAAGATTTAACTGCAGGATCTAAAGGAAATAACTTCGAGCACTCACACAACAGCAACGGTGCTAGAAAATAGCTTAGTAGCCAGAGGATGTGAGTACCTTTTACCTTACCTCCCCGGCAACGGCGCCAGAAAATAGCTTGATGTCTACGCACGCTTCTATTCTCGTAGACAGTGTTGGGCCTCCAAGAGCAGAGGTTTGTAGAACAGCAGCAAGTTTCAATTAAGTGAATCACCCAATGTTTATCGAACTCAGGGAGGTAGAGGTCAAAGACATCCCTCTCAAGCAACCCTGCAATTAAGATACAAGAAGTCTCTTGTGTCCCCAACACACCCAATACACTTGTCAGATGTATAGGTGCACTAATTCGACGAAGAGACAGTGAAATACAAGTAATATGGATGATTATAAGTAGTAATTGCGATCTGTAATAAAAATGGCAGCAAGCAAACATGTAGCAGAACTTGTTGGAAACGGTGTTTCAATGCTTAGAAACAAGGCCTAGGGATCATACTTTCACTAGTGGACACTCTCAACAATGATATAACAATTGAATAATAAATACTACTCTCAAACACTCTCTTGTTGGATAACAAACACCATTCATTGCGTAGGGCTACAAGAGCACGCTCAAAGTCAGAGTAAACTAACACCACAACGTCATAAAGGAATCACACATGGTGCACATACTGTCACCTTTACACCCGTGAATAACCCCGGAGTTCATATTAAAGTAACCTCTAGAGTGCATAATAGATAAAGAGTAGCATCACATATTCAACTAGATTACAAAGCTCATGATCACATAAAGATCACATGGGAGAGAGAGATAAACCACTGATACGTCTCCAACGTATCTATAATTTCTTATGTTCCATGCTATATTATACCAAGTTATTACATGTTTTATATGCATTTTATATAGTTTTATGCATTTTCTGGGACTAACCTATTAACAAGATGCCACAGTGCCAGTTCCCTGTTTTCTGCTGTTTTTGGTTTCAGAAAAGTACTTAAAGAAATATTCTCGGAATTGGACGATTTCTTTTCTGAATTCAGTTTTTCATAGGGAACGTTCCAGAAAGCCGAACACGAGACGAAGTGGGCCACCGAGGCGGCGCCACCACGTGCTCACGCGGCAGCACCCCTGGCCGCGCGAGGACCAGGTGTGGGCCCCTCGGGGCGCCACCGACTTCGCCCTTTCGCCTACAAATACCCCCAGACTAAAACCCTAACACGGTGTTCATATTTTCCTCCACGGGTCCCGAGCCGCCGCCGTCGTCAACACCAATTCGGGAGAGATCTGAACTTCTCCCCGGCACCCTGCCCGGGGGGGGGGGGGGGGGGGGGGGATCGTCACCGGAGGCCTCTACGTCGCCATGACCGCCTCCGGACTGATGCGTGAGTAGTCTACCCTTGGACTACGGGTCCATAGCAGTAGCTAGATGGTTGTCTTCTCCTCTTGTGCTATCATGTTTAGATCTTGTGAGCTGCCTATCATGATCAAGATCACCGTTATGTAATACTTCATGTTGTGTTTGCTGGGATCCGATGAATATTGAGTACTAAAGTTATTGCTTCATAATATATCATGTGTGTGCTATTTAATGATCTTGCATGCTCTCCGTTACTTGTGTATGCTCTGGCCAAGTAGATGCTTGTGACTCCAAGAGGGGGTATTTATGCTCGATAGTAGGTTCATGTCTCTATTAAATCTGGGGTGGTGACAGCTAGCTCTAAGGTTGTAGATGTACTGTTGCTACTAGGGATAAAACAGTAGTACTTTGTCTAAGGATGATGTTACTTACTTACTTTACACACAGTGCTTAAGGCGATAATCTGTTGCATGCAACTTAATACTGAAAGGGGTGCGGACGGTAACCGGAAGGTGGATTATTAGTCATAAATGCGGTTGGAACGGTCTATGTATATTGTTGTAATGCCCGAATGAATCTCACACTAGACATCATAACGTTGGTATATGCATTGGTTTGCTCATCATTATTCTATCAATTGCCCAGCTGTAATTTGTTTACCCGCATGAATGTTATTATTATTTATGGAGAGACACCACTAGTGAACTGTGGACCCCGGTCCTTCTCTTTAATCTGATAAACCACAAACTGCAAACCTGTTACTTTCTGCAAACAAACATCTTTCCTCCACATATACGTTTAATCCTTTGTTACAGCAAGCCGGTGAGATTGACAACCTCACCGTTAAGTTGGGGCAAAGTATCTTTATTGTGTTGTGTGTAGGTTCCACGTCACCTACGTCCCAGGAAGCATTTTCTGGCGCCCTTACGTCGCAGATTTTTCTGGCGCCGTTGACACCTCGGGGGAATTCATTATTTCCTACTGGTTCGATAACCTTGGTTTCACAACTGAGAGAAACTTGCTGCTGCACTACTTCATACCTTCCTCTTGGGGTCTCCCAACAACACACCCACCGTGTGCATCAAGCAATTTTTCTGGCGCCGTTGCCGGGGAAATAAGAATTCCTTTGAAGACCTTCACACTCCTCCGTCAACTTCGTTGCCGGTGATTTGAAGATTCTTCTACGAGGGGAGTTTTCGCACTTCCAATCTTTTTATTTTGTTATTGTCTTGCTTAGTTTATTTTTATTACTGTCTTGTTTGCTTAATATCAAAAATACAAAAAAAAATAGTTACTTGCATTACTTTTCTTATTTCGGTTTGCTATTTTATTTTCAGTTTTTGTTATTTTGGTTATTTCGGTTTGTTATTTAAGTCGCTGAAAATGGGTAGTCCTGAAGTTGAAGTTCGTTCGTTTAAACAACAAGGAGGAGAAAGTTTAAAATATGCTTGGTATAGGATAAATGATGCTCATAAAAAATGCACTAAAAAGCACTCTACTTTAATCCTCCTTAGGAATTTTTATGTTGGTATCTCTAGTTGGTATAGGTATGTTCTTGATACTCTTACGGGGGGTAACTTTCTTGGTACACCTGCTTTTGAAGCCTGCAATTTAATTGAAAGTTTGGTAGGGGCACCACCCCTTACTAAAGAAGTTAAAACTGAGATCACTTTGGAAGATATTATTAAAAGGTTGGATTCTATGGAGAAATTTTTTCTTGATAATACTAGCAAGGGTAATGAATCAATAGATGACATTAATGGAAGAATCACTGCTTTAGAAACTAGCAACACCCTTGATACTCATAATCATAGAATTGATGAATTAGAAGATGCTATGGAGACCTTAAGTTCAACCTTTGCCTCTATTAAAACTAAGAAAGATAAGGCTTTTGTAGGAAGAGAGCAAAAGTTTATTTATATTCCGAAACCCAAACCCCCCAATATGCCTAAAAGTGATGGTTTACATAATAGGACACACTCATAGATACCAAAAACACCTATTACAACCAACCATGTTTTGGAGGAAATTATTGATGTTGATACTTCATCTCTTGATAATACTTGAGTTTTGCTTTCTGTGCCTAGCTGAAAGGCGTTAAACAAAAGCGCTTATGGGAGACAACCCACTTTTATTTCCTGCTATTTTATTTTGTTTGTGTCAAGGACTTGTCCTACCTCTGTAGCAATTCCTTTGTATTTTTATTTTATTGCATTGTTGTGTCAAGATAAGCCTCTAGTTGAAAGTTCATGCTAAATTTGGATTCCTGCGCAGAAACAGTTTTCTGCTGTCCACCGTTTAATTCGTAACTCCTCACAGAAAAATCCAAATAATCTGCCCTTTTTTGTGCGTAATCCACAGATATATATGCAACTTTCATTAGTTTTGAGCTTTCTGATCTGAGCAAGTTAAGTGCCTCGAAAAAATTCGTATTTACGGACTGTTCTGTTTTTGACAGATTCTGCCATTTATTTTGCAATGCCTCTTTTGCTATTTTGATTGGATCTTTTTATCCTACGAAGTATCAGTGGCTGTAGCTAATGTCCAGTAGCATTGGTAGCAATTGTGTTCCTACATAATATCATAATTTTTCGTGCACTAACCCTCTAATGAAGTTTACTCTAAGTTTGGTGTGGAGGAAGTTTTCAAGCATCAAGAGAGAATGATGATATGATGTGATCAAGAGGATAGTAAAGCCAAAGCTTGGGGATGCCCCGGTGGTTCATCCCCAACATATTTCAAGAAGACTCAAGCGTCAAAGCTTGGGGATGCCCAAGGCATCCCCTTCTTCATCAACAAACTATCAGGTCCTTTCTAGTGAAACTATATTTTAATTCCGCCACTTCTTATGTGCTTTTCTTGAAGCGTCGGTTTGTTTTTGTTTTTGTTTTCGTTATTTTCATTCTCTGAATAAAATGGATCCTAGCATTCCTTTGTGGGAGAGAGACACGCTCCGCTTTCTCTTATGAATACTCGTATTCTTCACTTATATTTGTTGAGTATACTTCTATGTTACTTCAATGCTTTCTAGCTCTTGTTTTTCATGCATCTCTTGCTAGAGCTGATAGCTTTATTATATCATACTCTCATATCTCATTGTTTAATTACTTGGAGAGTTTATCTTTTAAATAAGTTGATTGGTGTTTGGTTGAGAACAGAAAATGCTAAATGTGATAGATGGTAGATGGTATAAAGAAAAGATATACATGCTCTTATGGATTGTTATCTTGCATGTTGTGGTGCTTGGCAATTGTTTTGAGCTCTCAAGTAGATCATGTTTAAGCTTTTTCATCATGTAGTTAAAACCTATTAGTGATGAACTACCGTAAAACTTGCTAAAATTTGGTTTGCATGTTTGGTATCTCTAAGGTCTAGATATTTTCTAGTTAAAGTGTTTGAACAACAAGGAAGACAATGTAGAGTTTTATAATGCTTGCAATATGTTTTTATATACGTCTTGTTGTCATAGTTTATACTTGTGTTTGCTTCAAACAACCTTGCTAGCCAAAGCCTTGTACTGAGAGGGAATGCTTCTCGTGCATCCATAATCCTTAAGCCAAAACCTATGCCATTTGTGTCCACCATACCTACCTACTACATGGTATTTCCTGCCATTCCAAGTAAATACTTCATGTGCTACCTTTTATTCAAAATTTATTATCCCTTATTTGTGTCAATATTTATTAGCTCATGAGAAAGTATGTGGTGTTACGGATATCAACCTTGTCATTTGCTTTTAGACAGACTTTCACCAACCGGACTAGTGGCATATACACCGCTTATCCATTAACTTTGCAAAAAGAGCTGGCAAATGGGGTGCCCAGTCCCAATTAATTACAACTTTAACCGCTGCATTCTCTTCACATTTTTGCCCTGATCTAATCAGCCAAGCAATGATACTAGTTCTAAACTACATGTGTAAACAAAAGAGAAAAGAGGGATGATCTGCCCTTGGGTAGAAATAACGTCCTTCATGGGAGCCGCTATTAAGAAAGTCTGGTTGACAAGGGGGGTAGAGTGCCCATTACCATTCGTTGACAACGACAAACACCGCTCAAAACTTACTTTTATGCTCTCTATATGATTTCAAAAACCTATAAAACTAAGAAGCTTTATACATGTTCAAAAGTTGAAAGCCAATGCTGAAACTTATATCTTCCTTTGTGTTGCTTCAATGCTCTTTTGCTTAGATAATATTGCTTTATGAGTTAACTCTTATGCAAATCTTTTTGATGCTTGTTTGAAAGTACTATTCATGAAAAGTTTTACTTATATGATGTAGTTGTTTACTCCTTGTCTATTTGTTAGCAAACTATAGATCATTGCCTTGAGTCACTTCATTCATAACATGAGCCTTACATTATATTATGATCAAGATTGCGTTTAAGCATGTCACTTCAGAAATTATTCTTCTTTTATCGTTCTTGCCTACTCGGGACGAGTAGAACTAAGCTTGGGGATGTTGATACGTCTCCAACGTATCTATACTTTCTTATGTTTCATGCTATATTATACCAAGTTATTACATGTTTTATATGCATTTTATATAGTTTTATGCATTTTCTGGGACTAACCTATTAACAAGATGCCACAGTGCCAGTTCCCTGTTTTCTGCTGTTTTTGGTTTCAGAAAAGTACTTAAGGAAATATTCTCGGAATTGGACGATTTCTTTTCTGAAGTCAGTTTTTCATCGGGAACGTTCCAGAAAGCCGAACACGAGACGAAGTGGGCCACCGAGGCGGCGCCACCACGTGCTCGCGCGGCAGCACCCCTGGCCGCGCAAGGACCAGGTGTGGGCCCCTCGGGGCGCCACCGACTTCGCCCTTTCGCCTACAAATACCCCCAGACTAAAAACCCTAACACGGTGTTCATATTTTCCTCCACGGGTCCCGAGCCGCCGCCGTCGTCAACACCAATTCGGGAGAGATCTGAACTTCTCCCCGGCACCCTGCCCGAGGGGGGGGGGGGGGGGATCGTCACCGGAGGCCTCTACGTCGCCATGACCGCCTCCGGACTGATGCGTGAGTACTCTACCCTTGGACTACGGGTCCATAGCAGTAGCTAGATGGTTGTCTTCTCCTCTTGTGCTATCATGTTTAGATCTTGTGAGCTGCCTATCATGATCAAGATCACCGTTATGTAATACTTCATGTTGTGTTTGCTGGGATCCGATGAATATTGAGTACTAAAGTTATTGCTTCATAATATATCATGTGTGTGCTATTTAATGATCTTGCATGCTCTCCGTTACTTGTGTATGCTCTGGCCAAGTAGATGCTTGTGACTCCAAGAGGGGGTATTTATGCTCGATAGTAGGTTCATGTCTCTATTAAATCTGGGGTGGTGACAGCTAGCTCTAAGGTTGTAGATGTACTGTTGCTACTAGGGAGAAAACAGTAGTACTTTGTCTAAGGATGATGTTACTTACTTACTTTACACACAGTGCTTAAGGCGATAATCTGTTGCATGCAACTTAATACTGAAAGGGGTGCGGACGGTAACCGGAAGGTGGATTATTAGTCATAAATGCGGTTGGAACGGTCTATGTATATTGTTGTAATGCCCGAATGAATCTCACACTAGACATCATAACGTTGGTATATGCATTGGTTTGCTCATCATTATTCTATCAATTGCCCAGCTGTAATTTGTTTACCCGCATGAATGTTATTATTATTTATGGAGAGACACCACTAGTGAACTGTGGACCCCGGTCCTTCTCTTTAATCTGATAAACCACAAACTGCAAACCTGTTACTTTCTGCAAACAAACATCTTTCCTCCACACATACGTTTAATCCTTTGTTACAGCAAGCCGGTGAGATTGACAACCTCACCGTTAAGTTGGGGCAAAGTATCTTTATTGTGTTGTGTGTAGGTTCCACGTCACCTACGTCCCAGGAAGCATTTTCTGGCGCCCTTACGTCGCAGATTTTTCTGGCGCCGTTGACACCTCGGGGGAATTCATTATTTCCTACTGGTTCGATAACCTTGGTTTCACAACTGAGCGAAACTTGCTGCTGCACTACTTCATACCTTCCTCTTGGGGTCTCCCAACAACACACCCACCGTGTGCATCAAGCACATAGCTACCGGAAGAGCCCGCAGCCCCGTGGGAGAACTACTCACTCCTCATCGTAGGAGTCAGCAACGGCGATGGAGATGGCGGTGGAGTTGATGGAGATGGCTCCGGGGGCAATTCCCCGTCCCGGCAGGGTGCCGAAACTGAGACTTCTGTCCCCCGAATTAGGGTTTTTGGTGGCGGCGGCGCAGCGGAACTATTCTCTGGAAAAGGACTCCGTAGGTAGGGTTATTTTGTCGGGAAGTATATGTAGGCGAAAGGGTGAAGGCGGCGGAGCCTTGAGGGCCCCACACCCCGTGCTCGCGCGGGCAGGGGGGGACCCGCGCCGGGAGGGGGTGTGGGCCCCTCGGGGTCCTCCTCCGTGTCCTCTACGGTGTTCTGGAACCTCCCGGGGAAAATAAGCACTTTGACGTTTCGTTTGTCCAATTCCGAGAATATTTCCTTAACAACTTTTCTGAAACCAAAAACAGCAGAAAACAGGCAACTGGCACTGTGGCATCTTGTTAATAGGTTAGTCCCAGAAAATGCATAAAATGATATAAGAAATTATATATACGTTTGAGACTATCAAACACAGACGCCAACGACCGGCTGCCGTCGGCACCTTGCCTCGTAGGTGTAGACAACACAGCCATCGGTGTATACACAACCCGACGGTGAAATACGGGCCGTCGAAGTATGCATCGTTGGTGTAGACCCACCCTTGTTTGCCGCCAAAACGAGATGTAGTTGCTGACGGCCGTATTTGTGCCGACGGTTGTCGTCGGTGTTTCTGGGGCTACACTGATGGCTTTTATACGCCGATGGTCCGTTTGCTCGAGGCCCAAGCCACACTTCTACGCCTACGGCCTCGATCTTTTGTTGTCGACGTCTTCAGCTTCTCCCACATTGTATTTAGAATGTGTATAGGTGATACAAAACATGTCTAAAAAATTCGAAACAAAATTTAAATGCATAGGCGATGCAAAATATGTGTCATGCACATCAGTTTCGTGACGATATTGCTATTTATTTGCCTCCATAAAAGAGAGAAAATTTATGTGCTATATAGCAGTATATATGTGACATTTTTTGTCTGCTTTTCGCGGGCCGAGTGAAAGTTATCTCTCTGCAAAATTTTGTACTCATACATGGAACATATAGATCTACATGTGAATTTTTTCAGTATTTTTGATATTGATAAAATGCATTTCCTAACCCGGTTAATATGTACCCATATTCAACGTAACAACGTTCAACGTAGTATTTTCCTACTAGTGATGCTCTATTATTATAAAGAAAATTAGAACCTCTATGTTGAGCTAGCGACAGATGTGATCAATCCAATCTCGCTTTCGTCTTGGCATTGCGCTGGACTACCTTGGGCTCATGAGGCAGCTGGAATGAGGTTGGAATCGTCGGACGTTTGTCGGACAGTAAACGTAGTACGTACAGCAATTTTGGTACTGAAAAAGGTGGTATTGAGTTGCTGAATTAAATGGGTGTGCTGATCTACATGTTCCTTCTCCACCACCATGGCTTTTGTGTTTGTTTTTAGCGACATGATGATTAAATGAGATGAGAAAATAATTGTGATAATAATTCTATAGTATTTCAGCACCAAAAAGAGTAAAGATTACCTATCATTTCTTTTTAGTGATCCGTGAGGTGCTAATAAGTCGTTATTGTACATACGTACAGTTAGTAATTTGGGCGACAAAGCATTTAACTTGCCGCCCAGCCGTGCGCTCAATTTGGGTGTACAGTTAGTTGTTTTGACAGGACTACAGAAGTCAAGTTCACTGTTTAGTCATTCGGCTGAGCAGATCCATCCCCGACAAGGCGGCTGTGGACAGTAGGTGCATGTCGTCAGTTTGTCAGATGTATTACAACTACTAGCTCTAATTAGACTGAAGATGTGCATGGACAGTCCGAATCTAAATGCTCCATGGTACGACTATGCATGGGTGGTATAGCGCACATGCCTACTTTGCTAGGCATATCCATCATGAGAAAAAAAATCCCAAATAAAATTGCATCGTTCGACTCCATGATTGTATTAACATGCATGTTGGTAACTGAAGTTTTACTACGTAGAATCTATAAACAGTGCTGTAAATGCATCTTCTATATCTAAATAGTAAAGACCCACCACAGGGAATTCTCTCAACATGCAGCTATACCACATCATCAACCTTCCACATCATCTTTTCAGGCCACATCATCAATTGGTCCGATTCAGTTTCTTATGCGTCCATGCAATTAATAGCTGCGTGCTTGCCTCCTCAAACTGCAAACATGCAGATTTGTAATGAATGAATAGTAGGTCTCCTCCTCTCCGCCCGCCGACCCAAGAGTCCATTATCGTGTCTCTTCGATCCCTCCCGCACCGGAAAAGAAACTGTAGTTGGTTAAATTTTGTAATTGAACAGTCTTCTCCGTTCCCTTCCCAGATCTTCCTATATAAAAAGTCTATCCAAAAGACCAGCTTCCATTCCTTCGAGCTCACTGAGGAACACCATGGCGTCTCCCTAGGAGAAGACTCGGTGTGTCGACACAGGGAAACCAGCAGCAGCTCGCCCCGGGCGTCGCGGCGGCCGCCGGCCGGTCATGATCACCATGTGCGCGTCGCTGTGCTTCTCACCAAACTGAGATCTAGCAAGACCACAGACGAGTGCGCGTCCCTGTGTATATCCTTACTGGCGTCGGCGCCCCCTTCCACTTGGTGGGCCTAGAGCTCCTAAGTGTGACGGCAGGAGTTCCGCTTCTGTTCAGGTAAGTTCAAATTTTCCTATTTTCGTTGGAATTACATCGATTCATGTGGTAGCTGTCATTCGAGGCGTTAATTGTAATACACCATCGGCTGTTAATTATGATTATTTTTCTTACCAGCAGAGAGTGGCCAGAAGATTTGTGTTTTGTTTATGGCTGACGGCTATTTTTCTGGATGATGTGCAGAACAGAAGGTGATAGTATGTGTGAGATTGATATGTGGGATGGTAACAATTCGTTCCTCTTTACGCCTTTCTCATTCTCCTTTGCTATGCCTCATCTTTGCCGGTCACAAGGTACTGATTTCGGATTTTTACAATACAATGCAACAATGTAATTAAGACTATGTAAAACGACATTATCTGTTCCCTATGCCGTACATTAGACTGACCACTTCTTTCCGTGTATGCAGTATGCAGTTTTGGTTTTGGTGTGCCAACAAAAGTGCCTCCTCCATGTCAAGCAGCATCAGGAAATGAATCCGCTACCACTCAAATATCAAAGGACTGCATCGATGTTTCCTGTGTTGTATTGTCCTAAGTTGTTGGACAGGAATTCCTGCGTGTGTCTGCTACATCAGTGAACTGGACAGAGAAGAGATGGGTATGGTGTTTGCAAGCTATTGCCTGTCTTCAGTCTCCTAGCAAATATCTGATTTCCAAGTACAGCCACGTATATTTTATCAGCCCAGATCTCCTTAAAAGATATTCATTGGTTTGCATTTTTAATTGATGAGCACAGAATCAACCATTGTAGTCTGTCCCTTCACATCTAAATTCCAAATCAGCATCGAGTCTTTCTGCTTTAAATACTCTGTATAATCATTTCAGATTGTCTACGATTATATTCAAATAGAACCACTTACGTTCAATACCATTAGTATGTCCGCGTTTATTTTTTCTTATATCCAAGTAGACTTATCTGTCTTAACTATAAAGGTTATCTAATTATTTACCGTGTTAATTGCAACATATCAAATGAAATATTATTCTTATGCCAAGTCAAAAACATGGTCAAACCATGGTGTTCTCTGTTTTCTTCTAAAATAAATTGCTTTTGCCCAATTCAATACATTTGCGCACCTCAAAAAAATAGAATACATTTGTCTCCCAAATATTAATTCCCATTGCCTTCGGTAGGGTAGAACAGTTTGAACAAATGTTTACAGATTAAGGTGCAAACTAATTCTTTGTGTATTTTTGTTCTGACCATCATGGTATTACATTATTACTCATTTACATTTTTTGGCATGACTTATTTGATTTGAATGTTTTGATGGTCTCTTTTTTGAAGGCTTGAAGGAGTTAAATGGATGAAATGCCATTCTCACTTCACACTATCAAATGGGCTTCTATTGTTTTTCTCAAATATGTAAACCTACTATTATGATTTATCTTTTAAGATACAAACATATTGATTTGTAAATCTAAGTTGAATTTGATCCGTGAATATAAATAGTAATTCATACCTTTTTATTTCAAAATGCCGTCAAAATCTATGTGAACACATTTTCCTCAGTTGTAAGGAACAAGAAAACAACATATCTTTCATGGTGGTAAGTGGCAGAAAAATTATATATTTTCTCATATTTAAAGTGCATAAAGTACTCAATTTTCCTATCAGCAAATATATATTGTTTGATGACCAATAGTGTTACTGTTATAACTCTCTAAAAGTATTTATAAAGTACAAAAAAATTCTAAGTAAGAGTTGCCGCAGCAACGCGCGGGGTATTATCTAGTAGCCTAAAAAACACAATCCATATTTTCTTGTCCTAAGCTTGCGCTTCTTGGAATTTGCACAATTGCTTTTCTCAAACAACTCCAAAATCATAAGTAAGAGAGTTCTAATATCCCCCCTCCCCACCTCTTGAAATTGAGTTTTGGGGTCTCGTTTTAGACTTGACATGACACCGAGTTAGCAGAGAGTCGTCCTCGCATGAATTATACCTATTCCACACAAAAAGAATCTAAATCATTGTAAGTAGTGTGTTTCTCATGTCACAAATATATAGTTTTGTACTGCGTTTCTCATGTCGATCGGCATGATTCTTGAAAATAGTTACAGTACTTTTTTCAGCGTTTTTCATGTGGATTGATTCCATTCTTAGGTTGCGTGAGAACCAGCTGTCAATTTCAACGTATCTAGGCTCGGGCCTGCCGGGTCGCTCCGCTCGGGCGACCAAACCCGCGCCCAGGCTGAGCACGCCGGCAAGGCCTCCTTGCCGCTGTCGCCGCCAGCCGGCAGCGGCGGCGCTGACCTGCGCCAAAGGCAAGGGGTGGATCGGGTGGTGGTGCGGCTCCATGGCGCTGTCCTCTTCGAGCGGTGGGGCGGGGTTCATGGGCCGGAGTTGGTGACGACGGAGCGACGGGCTCCGGCTGCTGGCACGGCGTGGTGGTGCGGTGGTGGAGCGGCCTGCAGGCGTCGGCCGGGCTCACGACGGCGGTAGGGTTCACGCGGGCTAGATTTGAGCCCATATCTGGTGGTGGTCCTGCGGCCCGATCTGTGCCTGGTGATACGTCTCAAACGTATCTATAATTTCTTATGTTCCATGCTTATATTATACCAATTTCTACATGTTTTGTATACACTTTATATCACTTTTATGTATTTTTTGGGACTAACCTATTAACAAGATGCCAGAGTGCCAGTTCCCTGTTTTCTGCTGTTGTTGGCTTCAGAAAAGCTGTTAAGGAAATATTCTCGAAATTGCATGAAACAAAAGCCAAAATCCCTATTTTCCCCGGAAGCATCCAGAACACCAAACAGGAGTAGGAGGGGGGCCACAGGCCAGCCACACCATGTGGCGGCGCGGTCCCCCCTCTGCCGCGCCATGACGTGGTGTGGGGCCCACGGGCGCCCACCGACGTCGCCCTTTCGCCTATTTATACCCCCCGACAAATAAACCATAGGCACCCGAACACTTTTCCACGAAACATCCCGTAGCCGCCGCCGTCATCAACCCTAATTCGGAAGGGTGCAGAAGCTCATCCCGGCACCCTGCCGGAGAGTGGAATCATCACCGGAGGGCTCTACATCACCATGCCTGCCTCCGGACTGATGCGTGAGTAGTTCATCCTTGGACTATGGGTCCATATCAGTAGCTAGATGGTTGTCTTCTCCAATTGTGCTATCATGTTTAGATCTTGTGAGCTGCCTATCATGATCAAGATCATTTTATTGTAATGCTACATGTTGTGTTTGCTGGGATCCGATGAATATTGAGTACTATGTCATTTGCTTCATAATATATTATGTGAGTGCGTTATTTATGATCTTGCATGCCCTCCGTTGCTAGTAGATGCTCTGGCCAAGTAGATGCTTGTGAGTCCAAAAGGGGGTATTTATGCTCGATAGCGGGTTCATGTCTTCATTTAATCTGGGGGAGTGACAGCAACCTCTAAGATTGTGAATGTACTGTTGCTATTAGGTATAAAACAGTAGTGTTTTGTCTAAAGATAATTGTGCTACTTACATTACACACTTTAACTAATGCAATAATCTGTTGCTTGCAACTTAATACTAAAAGGGTGCAGACGCTAAGCGGAAGGTGGATTATTAGTCATAGATGCGGTTGGAACGGTCTATGTATATTGTTGTAATGCCCAAATGAATCTCACACTAGACATCATGACTTGTACATGCATCATTATGCAGTTCTTTATTTTGTCAATTGCTCAGCTGTAATTTGTTTACCCGCATGTATGTTATTATTTATTTATGGAGAGACACCACTAGTGAACTGTGGACCCCGGTCCATTCTTTTACATTTATAATACAACCTACTGCAAACACTGTTCTCTTTCATTCTCTGCAAACAAATATCATTTTCCACACTATACGTCTAATCCTTTGTTACAGCAAGCCACTGAGATTGACAACCTCACTGTTAAGTTGGGGCAAAGTATCTTGGTTGTGTTGTGTGCATGTTCCACGTTCGTTATTGACACCGGTAGTGCGCCCTGCCAACGTCAGCTTCAACAACCTTCAGAAGAGCCTTCATCTCCTACTGGATTGATAACCTTGGTCAAAACTTGCTGCTACACTATTCACACCTTCCTCTTGGGGTTGCCCAACGCTGCTGTGAGCATCACCTGGCCCAGGCTTCACGGGCGGCGGACGTCCGTGCATCGGTGGAGGTCGAGGCTGGCTGTGCAGTTCCGGTGGCTCTTGCGTGCCTTGCTCCTGGCCACCGTGGGGAAGTGGTGCAGCTGGTGGCGTGTGTGTGCGTTCGTCTGGTCGTTGGCAGCGAGGTCGCCTGTCCGGCTGCTTGCGCCTCCGTTGTCCCGACTCCCGCACAGAGTCTGACGGCGAGGATGACTCTCCAGGCGAAAGCTTTGCACCGAGAGATCAGTGCCGATGACGGCGGTGCCCTCGGGAGCCGTGTTTCTTCTTGAAGACGCCATCGTGGAGGTACATTCCTGCCGGTGCGACAGTCGTGCACAACCGCTTCGTGGTCAAGGGTGGCGGATGCCGGGGCGGCAGCTCCGGATGGTGGATGCACGCCGAGGCGGCGGTCTTGGAGGGCTTTTGCGGCGATGCCTTTGAGGTTTGGGGATGGCATAGCAAGGCATGGGCTGCACACTCGTGCTACATGGGTAGCGAGTTCGTCGACCCGATCCGATCGACGCTATTGGAAGGTCGGTCGGGTGGCATGTCGGGGCGGCGACATGAACGCAGTACAAAACTATATAACCTTCGAAAAAATACAACAAGTAAGTAAGTAGTGTGAAACGATGAGAGAAACATACACCTTACAAGAAATTTCAAACGTTCTACCGAATATGACTAATTTGACAGGATAGTATACAAAATTCCAAACATACAAAAAAAAGTTAGAGACAATGAAACATGAATGGAATTACAACGTGGATGTGGATGTGGATGTTCGTCGTGTACAACTTATCTGGAGTCTAATCATCATGAATAGATTAAAGAGAATTAAACCAAGTAGATAACGTGAATTGAGATTGAACATGCACATACCATGTGCCTTGACTTTTGGTCCAAACACGAGTTCATTCGGTAGAAATGACCAAATGGAACGTTCCTCGAGGGTCAGACTTTAAGGTGTTAATCTAACACTGTTAAAGATCATACAGGCCAATTTTCCAATGCGACCAAGACAAGAAAAGAAAGATTTTGCATCAGTTCGGATGTTTAAAAAATGTCGTTCAGCAAATATATAGTTTTGTACTGCGTTTCTCATGTCGATCGGCATGATTCTTGAAAATAGTTACAGTACTTTTTTCAGCGTTTTTCACGTGGATTGATTCCATTCTTAGGTTGCGTGAGATCTTGGCATCCTTTCCTTTGCTACGGCGGGCACGAGTGCACGCAACCACAACCCACACCACTCCACCACAGTCTACTGTCCAGTCCTTCACCCGCTCCCCACGTCCCCGGCCGTGCGACCGTCGCGCTACAGCCTACACTCCGGAGCCGCAGCCGCGAACCAGCCATGGCGGGCGCCTCCGGGCACCTGGCCGTCCTGCTCCTGCTCCTCGTCGCGTCCGTCTCCGCGGGGACGGAGCCGTCGTGGCGTGGGGAGCAGGAGCGGGACCGGGTGCCGCGCGTGCCCGGGCAGGCCTTCAACGCGAGCTTCGCGCAGTACGCGGGGTACGTCACCGTCAGCGAGGACCGCGGCGCCGCGCTCTTCTACTGGTTCTTCGAGGCCGCCACCGACCCGGCGTCCAAGCCCCTCCTGCTCTGGCTCAACGGAGGTACCGCCGCCTTTTTCGTTCGTTCGTGATTCGCTCTTAAATCCTACTCCTACTAGAGTAACTCGTTGTGTCCTCGCGGGTGGAGTTGCTGCTAGTGCTAACACTGCCGTTCACCATCGTGATCCCTGATCTGTACAGTAGTTATTAGTGAGCCGACCATAGCAATGGCACGATCTGTACTTCTCTGCTGCATTGACTGCCTATGGGCCCCTAATTCAGCCACAAAAGTCGGATCAGTTCCTATGGGAATTTATAGAACTTTTCAGCTGGATGGATACAGGGTATCAACCGTAAGAGTGTTAATCCAGCAATAACTTTACGTGAATTAGTTCCCATGAGAATCCTGACTTAAAAGGCCAAAAAAAGTCACTAAGCTAACTTCCGTATGCCAGGCAAGTCCCTGGCACTGAGTTTGTAAGGGCGGTAGTTTATAATTTGCTACTGTTTATAATTTATAGATTTTTTCAGCTTGACGGACACAGGGTATCAACCGTAAGAGTGTTAATCCCGCAAATACGTTCTATGAATTAGTTCTTATGAGGTTATTCACTTAAAAGGACAAAAGGTTAATTTAAAAAAAGGACAAAAGGAATTTCACTAAACAAACTTCTGTTTACTAAAATACAAATAGATCCCAGTATTCTCTGTTTGACCCACCTTATCCTAGTTTATGTTAGCTGACTTAACTTCAGCAATAATTTTAAGATGACCAGACCAGATTTCTGTATGCCAGGCAAGTCCTTGGCACCGAGTTTGTGAAATATTTATGTTAGTTAGTGAAAATCCCCTTTGACTTCCGAGCTCACCAAATTCAAAATAAATATAAAACAATTCAAAAGAATCTGAAAAAATAGGAAGCAAACATATGCTAATTTTCCACATACGTGCAAAGTTTCATGATGAAATGACTTTTTTGGTGCACTGTACAAAAAAACAAAAACAGTGCTCAGTTTTCGGATTTGTTGTTGCCACAGATGAGCACTGATTTTGTTTTTTCCGCACGGAGCACCACAAATGTCATTCCGTCATGAAACTTTGCACATATGTGGAAAAATATCATATGTTTGCCGCCTATTGTTTTCTTGATTCTTTTGAAGTGTTTTCACATTTTTTTTTTGAATTTCCAAAACAGACAGGAGTAGGTGAGCTCGGGGGTCAAAACGTTGTCCTAGTTAGTGTATTGATAAAAAAACAATCTTCTCAGGTATTATGTTCTGGTTTGTTCATTGATAACAATCGTACTGTGTTTACGAATTGAGAGTATATGGTGAATTTACTCTGTTTCCTTTTCCAGGGCCCGGTTGCTCATCAATTGCTTATGGACTTGGGGAAGAAGTTGGGCCTTTCCATGTTAATGCAGATGGAAAGTGTGTACACATGAACCCTTACTCTTGGAACAAAGGTAGCATTCAGCAGAAGCAAATTCAAAAATTTAGATAAATACCAGCACTGTTACTAGTTGAACTTTTTCATATGCTGCTACCTTTAGTACTATTTCTAATTGATGAATGTATTCTTGACTTGTTACTTATACACATATTGCAGTACAGCTTTTGTTTTCAGTCTTACAACCCTTTTCTTGTTTCATATCAGTACTATGTTTCTTTTGCTAAACCTCTGAGATTCTGCTGTTCCCTGTACTATATATATTTAACAATTTCTTAATATTTATACAGTTGCAAATCTCTTGTTCTTTGATTCACCGGTCGGTGTTGGTTATTCATATTCAAACACCTCTGGCGATCTTTTAAGCAATGGTGATGAGAGGACTGGTACTGCAACCCCTTTCACTCTTCTCTATCATATGGTTTACATGAAGTTCATATCCTCCAAACAAATGGTTTATTATTAATAGAGTTTTGCTCACTGTTATTCTCATTATATTGCAGCCAAGGATTCGTTGGTGTTCCTAACAAAGTGGCTTGAACGATTTCCTCAATACAAGGAGCGTGAATTTTATTTAAGTGGAGAGAGTTATGCTGGTACGTAGAATCTTTATAGGCTTTTGTCTCTTGTGAGTCTTGTCTACTGCTTCTTTCTTTCCTTTTGTTTATAGGAAGGTTTGGAAACTCATTTATAACTGGTTTGGTTAGGTCACTACGTTCCTCAGTTGGCTCAAGCCATAAAGAGGCACCATGACACCACTGGAGACAAATCAATCAATCTTAAGGGTTATATGGTATGGCTTTGGTACTTCTTCAATTTGATTATAAAATTCCACCAGATATTTTGATTGTGTAGGACAAAACTATCAAGTTATATGCCCAAATTGGATGTCTTTCCTCATTTTAATATTCTTGTAGTATCAGTTTTATTATCCTTATATGTTCTAGGTCGTTTTGACAAGAAATCTATTATCTTATTAAATGATAGAAGTTACATACAATCATAGTACATACAAGGATAATCATGTAACATAATGTGTATCTTCAAATGGCACATACAACATGTATGAAAGAAGAAATTGAAATATAATAGAAGTAGATTTTTGCACTATTGATCGTGCATATCATGTAGATAATACAAATTATAAGGAACAGATGGAAGCAAATACGACCCCCATACTACTCTGAAAAAGCCAAAGTAAAGTTAAAGCCACTTTTAAACCTGTTCTAATACGTGAAAATTTGGAAAAAAAATCGGGCTCCCGTGTAATCCCTTTTATCTCATAAGCACAGTAACTCATCTGATGTTAAACAGTGTGTACAGTAATCACCAAACATTGTTTTTCTTTCTTACGGAACTAGCCATACAAGATATGTCAAAATTTGAAGTACCAACGAAAATCAACACATATTCCATACATCAAGCTGGAAGACAAGGTTGGGACTTTGGGAGAGTTTGGAGTAAGAAGCTGCAACCTGTGACAATATTAAGTGAAGCATGTATGACCTTTATTTTGGATTTTTGGTGCTGGTTCAGATTATAAGGATATCCTAGACCTAGAAAAACACTGGGTGGGGCAAATTCTTTGTAAATAGGAAAAGGAAATACTATTATTATTATTATTATTTTAGGGATTTATCTACCTTTATAATTTTGAGTAGAGGATAAAGATATACAATGAGCACAACCGATAGAAAACTACATACTCCCTCCATCCATGAAAGGATGCCTCAACTTTGTCCAAATTTATATGTATCTACACACTAAAGTATGTCTAGATACATGAAAATTAAAAAAAATGTGGTGACATCCTTTCATGGACGGAGGGAGTACATACATATGCTCCAAATATACTAAATTTAGATATATAATGGAGTTGAAGGCCTTTTAAAAAGGAAAAAGAAAGATGAGGTGCATGTGCATCACATTCACAATATTTAGCTAGAGGTGGCGTAATTCATTCTGTGTTGACCAGTGTCGTTATATGATGGAACTGAAGCTCTATTCAAAGAGAATAAGATGTGGGCCTGTGGCGCATCACATTAATATAATGTAGGTAGAGAAGGCATATGTATATCGTTATTCTTACTAAATATAAGAAAATATTAACTCTTCCGTGTGGTAAATTTGTTTTTGTCGTTGTTAGAAACTTAAAATATCTGCACCATTTGATCAAGGTGGGTCCAGATTATACCTGTGAAGACTGAAGATGAATCTGATTGTTTTTAAAACCATAGTACCTTTTCTATTTATATATGAAACTGAACTTAAAACTCAAATTTGGATAAGATTTGATTTCTGTCGATACATGCGGTAGGCAGTAACTGATGATCAGGGTCAACGTACCCTTACATGTATTAACATGCATGTGCCTCTTAGATGGGTAATCATAGATGGGTTAGCCAACAGGGAAAAGAGGCAGTGACAAGAATGAATGATTTAGCAATTTTTTGATGAGTGTATACCGAGAATTAAGTTGCCTTAGATGACCAAGTGACATAGTTAATTATAGTAAGGCGAGCTTGTTGGAAGCATCTTGAGGCATGCCATTGCACAAATAGTTAAACATATTACGGGCCAATGATGAGACAGAATGAGGAATACAACACAAGGTTTAGGTACAAGCCATCAATGTTTGGATTTAGATAATGGTCGAAAATATCTCAAACACCGTTGATGCAAAAATATACACCGATTGACGAGACATTGTGGAAAGAGGGGAATCAAGAAATTAGTAGGAAACTATAGTTCTTCAAGCGAGCCACGGACTAAAATGCTTTTGATGTTCTATTGTTGTATGCCATTACCCTTACCAACAACATATTGCACTTAATGAAAAGATTCTCACCAAATTTCAATAGTGTTTTCTCAAGGTGTCAATATTGGCTAGGTAAATAAATTACTGAGGAAACAATGCCAAGTAAGTTTGGCATGGTATATTATGGCTACAAATTTTTCTTATCATTCTAATGTGTATCTAATGGTGTATCATCTCGAAGCCAACATAATAAACAAAGAGACAATTATAACAAACACACAATAAATCTAGCCATAAAATGGGCATGCCATCCTGCCAATTTGAACTTATCAGTTAATTCTAATTTGCATAGGAAGTGCAATAGATCTGGTGCATATGTTTTGTCGCCGAGGAAACTTGTACTTTGTCTTATGAAATGGCGGACTAGTGCCTCCGAAGAAGCTATGCGTGTGGGGTTTCGAACACAGGGGGCCTTAGAGCGCTGCCTCTAAGCTCACGGAGCTCGGCGAACGGGAAGGAAGCACGACAGATAGAGACGCTTTGTTTACCCAGGTTCAGGCCACCGCGGAGGTGAATACCCTACTCCTGCTTTGTGGTATTGCTCAGTGAGCTTCAAGTAGCTACAATGGTGGAATGCCTAGAGGTTCTAGGGTTTGTGCTTACAATCTCCGAACCCTTTGCTAGGTCAGGGTTTGTCTCCTTTTATAGGCGTCCAACGTCCTTGGCCTCCAAAACCATGGCGGGAAACCTCCGCATGCCTCCAAAACCTCCTCTGCTTCCCTGCCAGCAGCTTTGGTAAAGCGGCCGACCAAGACAGATCCACGGCCCTGCCCCGTCTGCGCGGCCGTTGTCCTCATCTACCTTCAACTCTGGTCCGTGTCTCCTTTGCATAGAAGTGGACGTCTTCAGTGACAGAGAGTGGGGGACAGCCCAGACCGTGGCTCCGCCCATGCACCAAAATGGCAAGTATCGGAACACGGTAATGGGCGGTGCAGTGGGTCTCCTCCTTTTATCACCAAAATGGCAAGCTTTTGGGTCGCCGGTCCCGCGGTACGGAGGTTGATGACGATTTCCACCGGAGAGAGAGAGAGAGGCCCCTTGCCGTGTCTCCGCCCGTGGCGCGTCCCACGGCGAGCCTCACGATGCCTGGGGGGCACACTCCCCTACTTAGGCCTCCTCGGGAGGCAGGGCCTCGCGAGGCGAGTGTCCCTTATCCTGAGGAGGTTCTCCTCCTGAGGCCAGGCCTCCTACAATGGCCCATCTGCCCTTCTTACTTGGTCGGTCTTGATCCCACGGTTCCTGAGGAAATGATGGGCCGACATACCCCAGGATCCATAGGCCCGACACTAGCCTTTGTATGTTGCAGCCATCATGCGTTTGAATGATTATAATACGAATTACTAAGTTTCCAGTTTACTTTTCTAGTAAATTAGTATAGACTAGACTACTTTGTAGCTTGCCTTTTGACTTGACTAAGTTTTCAATGCTTTTGTAGCTCACTATCTTTTCATTGTTCGAGTTATAAATGTATATGCACACCAATCAGATAGCCCATGACGTTCACTCAAGTCCTTTAGTTTATCTAATGTCATCTCTTACAGGTAGGGAATGCCCTGACTGATGATTTCCATGACCATTATGGAGTATTTCAATATATGTGGACCACTGGCTTGATTTCTGATCAAACCTACAAGCTACTGAACATTTTCTGTGATTTTGAGTCCTTTGTCCATTCATCTCCACGGTGTGATAAGATTCTTGATATTGCTAGCACTGAAGCCGGGAATATCGATTCATATAGCATCTTCACACCTACTTGTCATTCATCTTTTGCCTCCTCAATGAACAAAGTGGTGAAAAGGCTTCGGGTAAGTTTTAAAGCTCATGCAACTCAAGCCATGCCAAAAAATAGTGTAGCATTTTACCTGCTACTTTTAATTGTTATATAATTGACTCAGCCATGCTTTTCTGTCTAAGGAGCTGCTAAGTTATGTGCACCGCTTCATGTTTTCTAAGAAAATCTTAGGTGTTCTACACTTCGGCATGAAAATTGACTTGTATGAATTTGGCGGGGAGTCTTGCCTTGATCTATAACTGTCCATATAAGTGCATACCGTGTTTTAATTTTTTAATGATAAAGGACCTCGTCACCAAATTCATCAACTAAACCATGAATGAGCTATACTTGTACAATATTTCTTATCATGTACAAAACTACACTTAACTCTCATAAAATAAAAACTCTAATGCTTCATGAATTCACATATTTTCTGTACATCTGATTCGTATCATTATGTGTTTTGGTAGTCTGTTGGCAAAATGGCGGAGCAGTATGATCCATGCACTGAAAAGCATTCAACTGTATACTTCAATCTGGCTGAGGTGCAGAAGGCACTTCACGTTAATCCGGTCATCGGCAAATCTAAATGGGAGACCTGCAAGTAATGTTGTGAGCAGCTTTTGAATGATTGAATTGATTTTACCATCCTTATGACATAATTTTTTATGGGAAATCGTCTTTCCACAATCATTATTAGTTTATTACTCATATTATCAATACTGTATCTAGTTGATGTTACCTGTAATACTGATAAGCAGATCCTGTAACACGTTTCTTGTTCTTGTTTACTACTTTAACATGTTGGTACTACTGATATTCTTTGCAGTGAAGTTGTTAACACTAACTGGAAGGACAGTGAAAGATCTGTACTGCATATCTATCATGAACTTATACAATATGGGCTTCGTATATGGATGTTCAGGTTATTCCTAAGTCTCTGAAGTCTGCCCACTCAGGCACTTAAAGATGGTTCTAACACTACAACTGTCCCATACAGTAGACTTAGGATTCAGTTAGTTTCTTTTCCAAAAACAGTTCACACATTGTCACTGCAGAGAAGTGTGTTTATAAGATGAACCCATCATGACATTATATACCTACATACATCCTAGTTCGATGTCAATTACTTTTGAGTCTCTCTTCACGTTTAACATGGGTGTGTAATTTTCAGTTACCATAGATGCTGCTAAAACCTTTTCAGTAGCTATTTGTCCCCCTCTCTGTATTTTAAATATCTTGTGAGAATGACTTCTATAAATAATTGACAAGCATATAAGTATCTTTTGTTTTGATCTTTTTTCTTTACATTGTCCAGTGGAGACACAGATGCAGTGATTCCAGTAACATCAACTAGATACAGTATTGATGCTCTGAAGCTTCCAACAGTGACTCCTTGGCATGCTTGGTATGATGATGATGGCGAGGTAGAGGCTTCTTCTTGATAAAAAAGCCTATTATTTCATGAATGCCCAGTAGCCTGAAAATTTGTGGTTTGTTTCGTACATTATTTGTTCATCCTGAGACTATTTATATTTTGGCCTGGGGTATGTCTCCATGTGGAATCTGCTCTAATACTCTAGTCACTTATTACTGCAAGTAGAAAAGGTCTCACAATTCATATATGATCCCCATGGAAGTGCATAAGTACATGGACCATATTACTCGTAGTGTTCCCTTATCAATTGAACCGGGCTACATTATTACAATGGTCGGCCTTTATAAAGCAACATTTTATTTTTCGTTAGTCCACTCGAATATTCTTGGTTAAAATTTGGGATAGATATCCGTCATCTATTCTGTTCCTAGCTTCTGAACTTTCCTGTGTTTTAAGCAGGTTGGTGGCTGGAGCCAAGGGTACAAGGGTCTCAACTTTGTGACTGTGAGGGGTGCGGGTCACGAGGTTCCTCTGCACCGGCCGAAACAAGCTCTTACTCTCATCAAATCGTTCTTGGCTGGGAGCCCAATGCCTGTGCTCTCTGATCTACACAGCGATATGTAACATATTCGACCACAACTGATTCAAGACACGACCAAAATCATAAAATTCCAGCTCTACCAAGGCAGTCAATAGTGGAAACTCCACGCAGGACATTCACGATATAAGGATGGCCATAGCTGTTGTGATTTGTTAGTGCTACTGGCACCATTTCCCCTCTTCAGAAAACAGGGAGCATAATTGCGGGATAGTTTTCCTGCCACGAATTGACACTGCCTGTTAAATCATTGTGAAACTAAATATATATCTGAATCAGCTTTCAGGATTAACAGTATTGTCTTATTGGCTTATTGTCATATATAGTAAGCAGCTTAGGGTCTTCTTTTCCTTTTAGTAAGATGTGGTTATTAATTTCTGTACTTCTTTTAGTTTAATTAATTTCTGTACTTGCATAGCAGTAGTTCTTTTGCCGTCTTGTATCTGTGTAGGCTGCATACATTGCTGTTAGTCTTCGTGTTTCAGCAACCCAGGGGTTATCTGATGAACTGCAATAGATAACCCATGGTCATCCAAACTGCAAATTATTTGTACTAGTCCAGTATATCCACATGGAAAACAGTCGACACTGCTCTCTGGAGTATTTACGCACAGAGCAGTTGTGGAAAATAACTTCAACATGTTCCAAATGCAGATCCAGTTTGTAGCTGTTTGATATTGTCACCATGCTGATCATCGATCTAATAGTAGTAAATGGCTGGAGCCACCGATTGGCGTTCCTCTATGAGCACAAGGTAAGAGGTGATCCAATCTTGGATACATGATTATCATGGTAAAATACACCTCCATGCTGGAACCTTGATTGGCCTCAACTCTAAGCAAGCTGTGGCGGAAAAAATAATTCAATCTTGTTTTGGGTCCATATAAGTATGATTTTTCTGTCTTATTTGTCCCTCGTGTGTTTGTATTTAGATTTTTTTTTTGGCTTCTGTTGAACAGGGTTAAACCTGGAATCCATTATCATATGCCAGAATACATTATTCTTGTTACTTTTTCCTGCAACAAAAAAATGTTACCTTTTATTGACTTGATTTCCGAGGGGAATAATTTGGTTACCTTTAATACTTTTGAGATCAAACTGCAGCTTGTGCAACCTTTTTGTCTCCAGTCTATATTTGTTTTCTCTATGATACTAGCATGAGCTGCAAAATCTGCACAATTAAGAAGGCTTGATGAACACCTCAGCTTCGACCAGGCTTTCAGGAACTTAGCTACTGCAGATCATGACATTATGGTTTGCAACTTTGCTTACCTTTATCGTTTTCATTTGTTGAGGTTTTAGTGCTCCTATACTTTAACTAAATGTGCATCATCCTCCGCCAAGAAAGAAAGCTAACCTTTGGAAAACAAAAAGTGTCTGTTTGATGTTGCCGATTTCCTTCTAAGATCTGCACTACCTCGAAGAATGGAAATATAGTTTAGTACAAATCATTGGTTATGTTCCACTATGCTTCAGAACAGACATCCTATCAGTCAAATTCATAAGTTTAGAACTCCATTTTCTCTCATTAAGAGTGCAATGGTGTTAATAGGCACTTCGCGTCCAAGTTACGCTACATTAGCATGACAAAAGTTGTGCAGTACAACAAGCAAGCCTGGAATTTTCGATACACTATTTCTTATGCGTACTAGTTCAATAATTTCAACATTAGTGTACTTGCATGAAATGTGTAGACCCGTTTCTTGAAATAGACACCTAAACATGCGACTAGAGATGACGTAACGATCGATCAGTGCATGTCTTACTGTCGACGTGACCGTGTCTACTTTGTTGATGTGAAAGATGACAATTGCGTTCTTGTGTTAGGTTTGTGGCTCGCGCAACAGATCGACTAGTCTAGGGACATGCCAAGCAGCTGATCGATAGCTTCTACGTCCACGTGTTCACTTTTCCTCATGAGCAAAGATTTGTATCCGATCAATCAACTTGCAAGTTTTTCTCATAGCAAAAAGTTTCTAGGCTACGTGCGTAGCAATAGCATAGTTGACATCACCTCATGTGATCTAGCCGAAAACAATCAAATCCTTTGTGTTGTCGTCTTATCCATTACAATTAATGGTTAATAATCCATCCTCTTGTCACCATTGCAAATGTACTTTCACCTACCACTCAACTCTAGCCTCCAGGCTCCATCAAAAAAAAATCTAGCCTCTAGGCTGGCGATTAGGCCTCCTCCATGAATTTTACCACCCACGCGCGCAACTGGCCATTACCCAGACAGCCGACACGTGCCGAGGCCATGGGCCCCGACACGCGACAGCAACTTCTTCCCCATGTCGCCACCGCGGTACAGAAGGCCCCCCAACCGCACCACACCGGCGCTCGGCTACGGCTCGCCACATCACACCGCTTGCGTGCTGTGAGATCTTGCAATATTTTTCCGATTCAATAAGAGGATGATCGTCGACGTGCCGTGGATTAGCAGATCACAACTTGTGCTGCTAATGGTTTGTCTCCGCTAATTGGCGCGCGTGCTAGGAAGGAAGGAAGGCTTAATCCCACCCAGTTAGCAAGCTGATTAGTTGTTGATCGATCCGACTAGGCTTCCACCGTTCCACGTGCATACGTCTGTGGTCATGTTCATACGGTAGCTCATGGTCATGCATGGGTGGTGTCAACCGAGATTATTTCGTCCGCCCTATGTCACCAGCTTCGTGTAAGATAGGATCTCATCCGGGTTTTTTCTTTGGTTACAAGCATGTCACTAGCTACCTTTGGATTCGACGATTACTTAAAGCTAGGGTTGGTTGGGAGCGTAGCTAAGGCCATCGCTCCCCGCAATTCCAATAACCCTCCGATAGCGATAAATTTGCCGGACGGCTCCAAAACCATACCTCCACAGGGACCGGGCGTGGAAGTGCCGGACGTGGGAGGCGATGCCATGAGAGCAGCGATGCGGTCCCAAGTATGCTATATCGTCATCCATTTGGGACGATTACGTGAAAGAGGAGTACAAGGGCCGCCTCCACCACTTTTTCCCCACCTTCGAGAATGGTGAGCCGCCTGAGGGCGTCGGGTGACGAATTCTCTCACCCTAACTCTGATGATTCTAACTCTAACGCCGCGGTTAAAGTTCGGAGAGATGTACCAACGACAGTGAGGCGACGTGGGCGCCCACCCCTGGAGGCGGTGGGCGGAGGAGTTCCTGAAGACCGAGCAGTGGCTCAGCATGCAAGAGGCCATTGAAAATCCTTGGCACTGACGCCGCCACTTGCACCACCGGCTCCCACCATGGTTTCTTTGTTGGTGGTCGTCATGAACTCCGATGAAACTAGGGCACCACCGACACCTAGTTATTATTAGTTTTACTTAAGTTTATATAGTGTAGTGCTTGAGTATCGCCAGCAAACTCTAATAAGTAATCATAAGTATAAATTTATCTTAAGTTCAAATGAAGTTTGATCGGGTTTTTCTAGCTTCATATTATTGGGAGCACCCCCCCTATGGGTAGCGCTCTTGTGCCGAACTCCCAATAGCGTCCATTGCACGATTGTTGGGCCGTCTAATTGGAGCGACAATGGAGATGCTCTAAGGGCATGTCCGTCCGAGCCCCAAAAATCTCCTAATCTTTTTGTTTGGGCCACGAACAAAAGCATGACCCCCAATACTCAGGCTAGGCACAAAACCCAATAGCTCAAATTCAAGCCTGAGTACCTACACCCAAACACGTATTGCCCACGCCTGAAAAATCCGAGCATTTTCTCTGGCCACAACTCTTGAAGAACTTAGAATCTATTCAGAAAAATAATAATCATATTTATAGCTACGATACCCGACCAACTCGAATTAGTAGAAGACCGAGCTTACTAAGTAATTTTTTCACAATCTGAAGGCAAGAAACAGAGTCGGATCGAGAGGCTTTGAGAGATACTTTGGCCACAAGGGTGAAGTCCGGCCCAGAGCCGGGCTCAAAATTCAACCATGAAACAAAGGTGATCCAGGTGTTGTTTTTAAGCTCCTCTCTAACCAATCGGAACCACCAAGAAGCAATCTTGTATAGCTTATGAGCCAAGCCGCAAAAACGCTCGGCGCCAAAACAATTCGCCCTCTGTAGCCCCTGATGACTAGCTTGGTGGAAGAGGCATGTCCATCACAACGAAGCTTAGACCCAACCCATGGTCTATCAGAGTCCAACCATCCGAATCAATGCCATCCGCGATGGGTCGCCCAACTTCAAGGGGTGATAGCGCTCCCTCCAATTGATAAGGGAATGACCGCCGCCGGCTCACCGTCGTCACCTTTCCAAATAAAACCAGGAGCAATCTTATCCGCCTTGCGCAATGCCCATTTCTGAAAAACTTTTCTCTACGCAAGGTAATGCGCAAATTTTAGTTTCCTCGTGTTGCTACAGTGCTATTTTTCAGGCTAATATGCAAACCTGACGACGACATCACGTTGTTGCGAAGTACAACTTGACACGGACATATAACCACTTAATTTAACCAGCATGATGTTAATTAGTCTCGTGTAGTAGTTTCATACCACCAGACGATCTTGGAACAGTTTGGCGCGCACTTTGACTAATACCATTTCGTGGATAAACAAAACTAGTTCTAGGTTTGACTTGCTTCACCAGGCGAGATCGCAAGTTGCAGACCCACGCGTACACACCCTCATCAAAAAGTCAAACATTTCGAACTAAATCCAGCCTTTCAACAACAGTTAGGCAGCCACCTTCGATTTCCCGCCCTTTTTCCTTCCTCAATCGCCGCGTCTGCAGTTCCAGCTGCTTCTCATCTCAAGCTCCGCTCCCCATAAAACCATGGCATTGTAGCAGACGTAGCTATCAAATGACCTCCACGTCCACCTCATCGCCACCACCACCACCCTTCCGGCCTCAATGGCCAAGTTGCACACCATCCTAATCATCGTCATCATCATCTTCCATGTCGGCCTGTTCATGCCGATCGCTGTCTCCGCCGCCGCCGCCATGGCACCAGGAGCAGTGCCAGTGGCCGACGACCGGTCCGTTCTCCTCGCTTTCTTGTCACACGTCTCGGCGGACGCCGGCGGCGCCCTCGCCGACTGGGGCAGCTCCCCGAGGTACTGCAACTGGACCGGCGTCACATGTGGCCGTGGCCCGGCGGGCAGGCAGCGAGTCACGCAGCTCGTGCTTAGCGGCCGCGGAATCGGCGGCGTGATCACACCGGCGCTGGGGCGGATGTCTTCCCTCACGGTCCTTGATCTTTCAAGCAACGCTTTCGCCGGGAAGATCCCGGATGAGCTGGCCGCGCTGTCGAGGCTGACGCAGCTGAGCCTGACGAGCAACCTCCTCGAGGGCGCGATCCCCGCCGGCATCGGGCTCCTCCGGGAGCTCTACTACCTGGACCTCAGCGGAAACCGGCTGTCAGGCGGCATCCCGGAGACGCTCTTCTGCAACTGCTCCGCCCTGCAGTACATGGACCTCGCCAACAACTCACTCGCCGGCGACATCCCCTACGTTGCCGAGTGCCGCCTCCCCAGCCTCCGCTTTCTCCTCCTGTGGTCCAACGACCTGTCCGGCCCCATCCCGCGGGCGCTTTCCAACTCTCCCATTCTCGAGTGGGTCGACTTCGAGTCCAATTACCTCGCCGGCGAGCTGCCGTCAAAGGTGTTCGACAGGTTGCCGCGGCTGCAGTACCTCTACCTCTCCTACAACAACCTATCCAGCCACGACGACAACACCAACCTCGACCCCTTCTTCCGCTCCCTCACCAACTGCACCCGCCTGCAGGAGCTCGAGCTCGCCGGAAACGGCCTTGGAGGCAGGCTGCCGCCGTTCATAGCCGATCTCTCACGCGGCTTCCGGCAGATCCATCTCGAGGACAACGCCATCTCCGGCTCCATCCCGCCCAACATCTCCGGCCTCGTCAACCTCACATACCTCAACCTCTCTAATAACCTGATCAACGGCTCAATCCCGCCGGACTTATCGCGCATGCGGCGGCTCGAGCAGCTGTACCTCTCCAACAACCTCCTCTCGGGCGAGATCCCTAGGTGCATCGGCGAGCTGCCGCACCTCGGCCTCCTTGATCTCTCCTGTAATCTCCTAGCTGGTGCCATCCCGGACACGTTCTCCAACTTAACGCAGCTCAGGAGGCTGATGCTGCACAATAATCGCCTCGCCGGAGCCATTCCTCCTAGCCTCGGTGAATGCCAGAACCTTGAAATCCTTGACCTCTCCTATAATGGTCTCCAAGGCGAGATCCCCGAGCACGTCGCCGCCATGAACAGCCTCAAGATTTACCTAAACCTCTCTAACAACCACCTTGAGGGGCCTCTGCCTATCGAGCTCAGCAAGATGGACATGGTCCTCGCGCTCGACTTGTCTTCCAACGAGCTCGCCGGCGCCATCCCGTCGCAGCTCGGCGGTTGCGTCGCGCTCGAGTCCCTCAACCTCTCCGGTAACGCGCTGAGAGGCGCGCTCCCGGCGGCGGTCGTGGCGCTTCCGTTTCTGGAGGTGATCGACGTTTCGCGAAATAGGCTCTCGGGACCACTGCCAGAGTCCCTGCTGGCATCGACGTCGCTCCGGGTCGCGGATTTCTCGTACAACAACTTCTCAGGCGTGGTTCCCCGTGCCAGCGTGCTCGTGAACCTGTCAGAGGCGGCGTTCCGAGGAAACCCCAAGCTCTGCATCCCCGGGGATACCGGTATCCACGGTATTGCGACGTGCGGCGGCGCAAGTCGGGGCCGTGCTGCAGGTCGGCGGCGCGCGGTGCTCCCAGCCGTTGTAGGTATTGTTGCAGCAGTTTGCGTCATGTTGGTATGCGCCGCCGGGTGCCGGTCGATGAGGACGCGGCGGCCGACGTGGGTCGCTGGCGTTGACGAGGACCAGGCGGCGGAGAGGGAGCACCTGAGGGTGTCGTACCGGGATCTGTCGGAGGCCACAGGCGGCTTCGCTGACTCAGGCCTGATCGGCGCGGGGCGGTTTGGGCGAGTCTACGAGGGGATACTCCGCGGTGGCACTCGTGTCGCCGTGAAGGTGCTCGTCGAGCCGAAGTGCGGCGGCGATGGCGAGGTCATCGCCAGTTTCAAACGCGAGTGCGAGGCGCTCCGGCGGACGCGGCACAAGAACCTCATTAGGGTGATCACCACTTGCAGCACGGCCAGCTTCAACGCGCTCGTGCTGCCGCTGATGCCGCACGGCAGCCTCGAGGCGCACCTCTACCCGCACGACGGCGGCGGCGACGGGCTAGGCTTCGGGCAGCTCGTGAGCATCGCGAGCGACGTGGCCGACGGCATGGCGTACCTGCACCACTACGCGGCGGCGAGGGTCGTGCACTGCGATCTCAAGCCGAGCAACGTCCTCCTCGACGAGGGGATGCGCGCCGTGATCTCAGACTTCGGTATCGCTCGGCTCGTCGCCGGCGTGGACGAAGACGCCAGCAGCACGCACTGCATCACCACCGGACTGTTGCAAGGCTCAGTTGGATACATCGCACCTGGTAAGTACGTGACATACACAAGAGTTTGTTTATGCATGCATGCATGCACTTTGCAACTCTGTTCATGAATGATTGATGCATATATGCATGGAACATAGAAACTTAGCTTATATCTTACAAAGTTACAATGTTTAACACTGACTGATAATAATTTCAGAATACGGATTAGGAGGGCGCCCATCGGTCCGTGGCGACGTGTACAGCTTCGGCGTGATGCTGCTGGAGTTGCTCACCGGGAAGCGGCCGACGGACGTCATCTTCAGCGAGGGACTCACGCTGCACGACTGGGTCAGGCGGCACTATCCGCAAGACGTCGCCGGCGCCGTCGCCCACGCGCCGTGGCAGCGGGACGTCGTTGACGGCGCACTGCCGGTGGCCGATATGGCGGTCGTCGATCTGATCGAGCTCGGTCTCGCCTGCACGCAGTACTCGGCGGCGCTGCGGCCCAGCATGGCGGACGTCTGCCACGAGATCACCTTGATCAAGGAGAACCTCGCCAGGCACGCCGGCGCTGGCGCCGGCCGGGCCGACGACGGAGACCGGTCGTTCTCGACGACCAATGAATCGTTGTTCTCCAACACCGATCGCATTGACCAATCACTGTAAAGAAGAAGAAAAAACACCGACCACGTACGCCACGTATGTTGACGTCAAGAATGCATGCAGGACTCCAGCAGCTTCGATGAACACAGTGTTAATTCCTCGTGGCGCATTTGGTGATCTCTCGTCTCATCTCTCAGCTGGCCACTAGAACATTAATTAGTTCATATTGGATAGTTAGGGGATTGCCTACTACTAACTGCTAGTGCTAATTCTTTGAGTTGTTAATTCTGCAATGGAGATGACACTCGATGAATTAATCCATCCTTGTAGCAAACATGTCGGACTCCATTAGCCGGCCATGCATGATCATGTCAGCTAGCAGGACAAAAGGATATTGAGTTAGGTCATTATTCAGGTGCTCTCACGATCGACCAAGTTGGCATAAACAAAGCTCACGCTGCTGAAAACAAAGTCGGCACTGTTCGTTGCATTTGAGGATCAATCGTGTCCTTTCACCACCAGCATTGTAGTTTAATGTTGTCGCAGATTTCGACAGGAACTTCCATACGCTGTTTTCAGCTTATTTAAGCTTTTCCATAAGCACGCTTACTAGCTTTAATCAGTCAGCAGATTCATGGTATGTAGCTGAAAATGATCAACACATTATATTGGTTCAGCTCAAGAAGGATTGTTACCTTAAACGTTTTACTAATGTATGGGGTTTTGAACATGCATATAATAAACGCAAAAGGGCTTCAGCATATTAGTACAAGTCTATCAGAACGTGTAATAGTATGATCTTTGTGTGTATATGTTCAGACTTAGTTTGTGACCCGAACATCATTATCTTAACTGGAGGAAAAGGTTGAGCTTATTGATTAATGTAGGTTACTAGGTTAGTAGTATCTGACACAGCACATGGAATATTGACCATGCAATATCACATAACATATTAAGATAACATAACTTTTGGCTTTGTTGCAGGCAGAGCACCAATAAGACAAGATTCATGTTAAAAAAAAATACAAGATTGATGCGATGGTAATTCACGCTAGTTAAGTGGAGGCTTCTTGTTGCTCATGCTGCATTTGCGTATACCAGACTGCCCATATCTGACGCATTTGATTTGTCTGGTACTCTTTTTCGTACAAAGATAATTCCTCTTCGTTCCTAAAACAAGGTAGGACAGATAAAAAGGAAAGGTAATTTTTTTAGATAAAAGGCCGGGAAGGACCAACCTTAGATTAATTCGCCACAAACAGCAAAGAGACACGTAATGCTGAAACCAGCTTACAACGCATCACTGCACCCACACAACGGAAACAAACCTACCACAGTCCACAGAGATTACAAGTGAACATGAGGTCTGCCCTAACAACACATCAAGACAGCCGGAGGAGGTTTTGCCGAGAGAATGAGGTCTCGCGATAGCTCCACCCCGCGGCGGCCATAAACTGCGCCAGCCGCGCCACAGCCCGCCGCCATCGCACCGAGCCCCTCCCCCCCCCCCCCCCCCCCCCCCACCCCCACCCCACGCCGTCGCTCCCAGCCCGGGGACGACGTGCTCCGCTCGCTGCAACTCCACTCACCACCAACGCAGCGAGTCAACCAAGGACGCCGCCGCGCTACACGACCGCTCTGGACCAGCCGCCACGACCTGTCAACTGCCTCTCCTGCCACAACATCCGCGGGCGGACCGCCGCCGCCGCGTCAGCAGTTCGTGCCGCGCCGACAAATAGAAGCCTATAGCAATGATATAAAACAAGCATGGAACAATAAAAAAATTAGAGATACCTTTGTGACGTATCAGGGTCCAGTCTTTGGGCGTTGATCTGCACCACCGCTTTCCGAATGGCAAAAGTGGTGATTTCAACAATTTTTTGCATCACCCATATGATCCAATCAAATAATCATCCAAAAAAATAAACAAATAGTTGCATTACCATAATCATCAAAATAATCAAATTACAACAAATAGTTCCAAGCAAATAGTCAAATTACAATAAATTGTTCCACTAGTGGAAAACTCATATTTAGTACCGGTCGGGGAGGGGCATCAGTACCGGTTTCGCAACCGGTACTGCGCAATCGGGACTGATGCCCCCCCTGCATCAGTACCGGTCGTGTTGCGACCGGTACTAAATGACATCCACGAGGGCTACAGGCGTGGTTTCGGCTGGAGACCTTTAGTACCGGTCGGTGTTACCGACCGGTACTAAATATTTTTTCAAAAAAATTAATTTCTTTTTGAAATTTTCACAAAAAAATAATATTTTTTTAGAATTTCGAAATTTCTCACTTAACTATCCACTAACCCACACAATTCATCACTTAACTATCATCAACTAACCCACACTTAATCTCAAGTCTAACTATTTAATCTAGTTAATTTTCTCCCTTCCTACACACTTAATCCATTTTGGAACTGTCAAATTTCCCGATCGGTCACCCATCCTGAAACTGCTATAACACTAGCACGCTTAACATTTAGTTTACTTTCAAACTAGATACTAGGAGAGAACTGAGAACTTACTGATAGTTCTATCTTATCAATCATGTTAACCACTCGGTCATGATGAAACACTTTTTCTTTTATTATATTATAAAAATTTACTTGATTAAACCAAAATATTATATAATAATAATATTGAAATAAATAATGATAAAATAAATACTCCCTCCGTATCTTAATATAAGACGTTTTGGTAGTTCAAATTGAACTACCAAAACATCTTATATTTAGTTACAGAGGAAGTATTACTTTATTTAAAAAATGATAATATAATAATAAATATTTTAAAAAATGAAATAATGTGATAAACACTTCAAAAAAAGAAATTTACTTGATTAAACCAAAATATTATATAATAATGATATTGAAATAAATAATGATAAAATAAATATTACTTTATTTAAAAAAATGATAATATAATAATAAATATTTAAAAAATGAAATAATGTGATAAACACTTCAAAAAAAGAAATTTACTTGATTAAACAAAAATATTATATAATAATAATATTGAAATAAATAATGATAAAATAAATATTACTTTATTTAAAAAAATGATAATATAATAATAAATATTTAAAAAAATGAAATAATGTGATAAACACTTCAAAAAAAGAAATTTACTTGATTAAACCAAAATATTATATAATAATAATATAGAAATAAATAATGATAAAATAAATATTACTTTATTTAAAAAAATGATAATATAATAATAAATATTTAAAAAAATGAAATAATGTGATAAACACTTCAAAAAAAGAAATCCTTTGGCATAATTTGTGATAAAGATCTCATATTCCACAAATAGGTGCATATTGGTATAAGAAACAACCATGTAAAAGGTACACAATCAAAAAAAGAAATCCTTTGGTTTGAGATAAATTGTTTGCAACAATAACACTACTCTCTTTCAGATGAGTAGACACTCAAGCACTACAAAATATTTGAGATAAATTGTTTGCAACAATAACACTACTCTCTTTCAGATGAGTAGACACTCAAGCACTACAAAATATTTGAGGTAAATTGTTAGCAACAATAACACTACTCAAGCACTACAAAATATTAGAGAGATAAAGTGTTTGCACTAACACTACTGTCTTCCACATGAGGAGACCCTCAAGCACTACGAACACTAGTACAAATCGTCCTCCGAATCTGAATAACCAGAAGTAGAAGACTCATGGCGCACTGGTCGATGTTGCAACCGTCAAGTGGGGTCTTCTCCCAAAGTTTGTGCTGATCCTTGTCGAATCATGTCTTCATATCAGCGTACGCGTCGTCGATCAAGGCGACTGCCATATCAGCCATTCCAGTCTTGACATGGTCAAGCCTGAACAAGTCCTGGAGATCAATGTGGCAGGCAGATGGTATCTGAATACCCCAGGTGCGTCTCATCTTGATCTTGTCATTCGTTATATCAACGCTAGCAAAATGTATGCCGCTGCGAAGAAAATCCATGAGTATTGGACACTGCTTGTCACTACTGCAACAACAAATGGAACACATGTTAAAAATACTGACATTATATAATTTGAGATCATGTATAATAAGAATAACAACAAGAATATGCAATGCAACTTTCATTTCGGCCAATATATAATTTGAGATCATGTATAATAAGAATAACAATAACAATATGCAATGCAACTTTCATTTCGGCCAATATATAATTTGAGATCATGTATAATAAGAATAACAACAACAATATGCAATGCAACTTTCATTTCGGCCAATATATAATTTGAGATCATGTATAATAAGAATAACAACAACAATATGCAATGCAACTTTCATTTCGGCCAATATATAATTTGAGATCATGTATAATAAGAATAACAACAACAATATGCAATGCAACTTTCATTTCGGCCAATATATAATTTGAGATCATGTATAATAAGAATAACAATAACAATATGCAATGCAACTTTCATTTCGGCCAATATATAATTTGAGATCATGTATAATAAGAATAACAACAACAATATGCAATGCAACTTTCATTTCGGTCAATATATAATTTGATATCATATATAATAACAACAATATATATTTTCATCCAATATATGCAATGCAATTTTCATTTCGGCCAATATATATAATTTTGTTCACTACAATCAAAGAGAAATTGCTATCCTATGCAATTTTCCTATCCATATGAATCAACAAATTAAAGAAAATAAGCCCAACATTGGATTAATACCTTGCCCATTGGAAGACCATGACACGTTTCTTGAAACATAGTTGGATGACCGCAACCTCTCCTTGATCGGCCGTGTACTCGAGATCAAGACCCATGAACTTGTCTTGCTCCCGAGCTTCGCCAAGCCAGTTCTTGAAATCGGAGAGAAAACCCGCAACCATTGCGCTATCGTTCGTATAAACGACATTGAGATTGGTGTTGCCATGTGCAAGCACCGATCCGTAGCGAGTGATTGGTGGTGCCGGACTCATGGTGGCCGGAGGGATTGATATGTAGAAGAGAGAGGGAGAGAGTCGCCGGAGAGAAGGAGAGAAAGAGAGAGAGCCGCGGCCGAAGGAAGAAGAGAGGGAGAGGAAGAAACTGCCCATCGCGTCTAAAATCGTGGCGGGAGTCGAACGGTTAGGGGCTTTAGTACCGGTCCGTAACACGAACCGGTACTAAAGCTCCACCCGCCCAGCCCCGCGCGACGGTTGCCATGCCACAGACCTTTAGTACCGGGCCGTGTTACGGCCCGGTACTAAAGGTCCCTTACGGACCGGTACTGCTGCCCCCTCCCTTCTGTCCGTTCGGACCGGTACTGATGTTTATTAGTACCGGCCGCAAATGTAACCGAGACTGATAGTCTGGACGTAAAGTCCTTTTTCCACTAGTGTTCCAAACAAATAGTTAAATTAGAACAAATTGTTCTCACATATATTGCCCATCAAATGAATAAAGAAACTGTTCTCACGAACACAAATAGGGGATGATGTGATGATCAATGGCGGTCATGTTTTGCCCACATATGATCGAGGAGATCTATCTAGAGTTGCCCATGAGTTTGCTCACATTCAATTTGTCTGTAGGCATCAAGAAATCCTTGAACGCGGTCGGGATTTCTTTGTGGTTTTAGTCGGCTTCCGACATTGTCATAGAAAATCTCGAAGTCTAACCCTCTCTCATCTTCAATGGTCATATTGTGATGAATAACCCAACATGTAATGATGTTCTTTAGGGTTTTCTTATCCCAAAAACATGTAGGGCTTCGCACAATAGCAATTCTAGGTTCCAAAACACCGAAGGCTCTTTCAATATCCTTTCGGCATGCCTATTGAGCCTTGGCAAATTCAGCTTCTTTCATGCTTTTTTGGTTCACAAATGGTCTTCACTAGAGTTGCCCAGTCTCGGCTAAATAGTAGCCCTTGGTGTACTCATGGTTTATGACTTTGTAATTGTAAGCCGGAGCATCTTCACTTGCTAGTTTTGAAAACAAATGAGATCTATGCAAGTCATTGATCTCATTAAGTGATCCTGGCAGTCCAAAAAAGCAATGCCAAATCTACAAGTCCTTAGATGCTACGACTTCGAGCACAATTGTTGGATTATGACATTTACCGCGGTATTGGCCGTGCCAAGCTTTTGGGGAATTTCTTCATTACCAATGCATACAATCTACACAACCTAGCATGCCCAATCAGCCTCTCTTCCCATTGGCAGCCATCAATCTGATGGTGTCTTCTTCATTCGGGTTGCGAAGATAGACGAGACCAAACACGTGAATGATCACCTTGGCAAACATCCGCACAACGTTAGTGGTCCTATCTTCACCAATGCGAAGGTACTCAGAGCACCCACAGTGGGGCGCTTATCTACGGGCGCTAGGAATAAAATCCCACCCATTTTTCCTTGTTCCGTGCCGTTTTTAAGCGTTCGATGCATAAATAAGAGGCCAACGTTTAGAAATTATGTGCAAAAGAGGGCTACCGGCGCTTAGCGATTGCAGTAACCAACTCAATTAGCGTCTACGTTAGCGCCCAACCATTGGGGATGATCTCATCGATATAGTTTACGGGGACGCCATATGCGATCACCCGCAATGTTGTCGATATTTTCTAATATGTGCTAAACCCAAGAGTGTCTGTTGCGTAGAAAGCGAGTGAGCGGCAGTTGGCCTCATATGTTTGAACAGTTTTGACGAACAAACTGCTATGCATCCGAAATCTTCTACGAAAGAGATGTTGGAGTTACGTCGGTATATGTCCAAAGTAATCTTGCATAAGCTGGTGATGGCAGAGGCCGCAGTTGCGCGGGATGTAAGCACGACCGGGAATCGAGCCTCGCCACCTATTCATCATCTTTCTCCTGTCCTCAAGCTCCTTCACGAAGAGGATGGGGATCATAAGCTCTCTATCGTCATCGTTGAGCATGTCTTTTATGTCGGAGTCGTCGTAGGACGACGAGTCGGAGAAGAAGCCCTCGATCTCGGTCAGCGACGAACTCATCTACACGAATCCTATATAAAAACTGAAATCACAAGGACGGGTCGGTAGATTTGGGAGAGATAGAACGAGATCTTATAGCTCCAATGTGGATTCGCTCTATGCGACCGGTTGAGTAGACTCCCGGAGCAGCAACGAACACCGGTGACCAGATCTCGCCGCCTAAGTGAGTCCCGCCACCAAACTAGACCTCGGTGCCACATCCATGGCCGTCGATGCGTAGGTACCTTCCACTGCGAAATACACGGTCGCCGCCCGCGAGATAAGCCAACCCGGCGACGCTGCGGGATGTCGGGAAGTAGGCGGCGATGCGGCATGCCCAAAGGAAGGAGAAATCGACGGGGAAAGCGACGGGGGGTGGCGGCTGGATTTGGCGGAAGGGCTCACAGGCAGGGTGAATGTTCAGCCCATCAATTTTTCCTATGGAAAAAGGGTCGCGTTCGGGGTGGGCTCTCACCCCGCGAAGGTACATTTCGAACTCTTGATTTCATCGGGGGGCCGTGAAAATGCATTTGCAGTTTGCTCTCTTATAAGGGTACTGCTAGCCGTCGATTTTTTACCGCTCACTCGTGAAACTAAAAATTACATTTTTCAAACGTTTATTACTGCTAGAGGTGCGCGAAGTCAAATACTTGGCGCGGCCGCAGTTAGGCACGGCGACGGCGATCGACCCTTCTTTTCTTCTCCTTCTGTCCTTTAAAACCCTGCTCTGTGCAGCAAACGTTGCTATCACCAAGCCATTTAATTTTCCTAGCTCCGATGTGAGCTTGAGTTCCAGCTATCTCCCAGCAGCACCATGCGCGCGCTTCTCATGGCGACCAAGCCAGCCACATTTCTCCTCCTTTACCTCTTCCTCCACGGTGCAGGCCGGGCTCTTGGAGCCAGCGGCTCGTCGGAAGAGGGCGACCGCTCCGCGCTTTTATCGTTCAAGGCCGGCGTGTCCGGCGACCCCAACGGAGCGCTTGCCGGCTGGGGCGCCTCGCCGTTCGTGTGCAACTGGACCGGCGTCGCTTGCGACACGGCGTCACGGCGTGTAGTCAAGTTGGTGCTACCACACCATAAGCTCTCCGGCGAGGTCTCTCCCGCGCTCGGTAACCTGTCCCATCTTAGGATACTCAACCTCTCCGGCAACCTCTTCGCCGGCAGGTTCCCGCCGGAGGTCGGCAACCTCTACCGCCTCAAGTCGCTGGACGTGTCGTCGAACATGCTCGCCGGTACGGTCCCGCCGGAGCTCGGCAATCTCTCCAGCCTCAGCTCACTCGATCTCTCCGGGAACGTTTTTACCGGGCAAGTGCCGCCGGAGCTCGGCAAGCTCTCCAGGCTGAAGCAGCTGAGCCTGGGCGTCAACCAACTTCAGGGCACGATTCCGGTGGAGCTCACGCACATCCGGAACCTGGTATATCTCAACCTCGGTGAGAACAACCTCACAGGTCACATCCCGCCGGCCATCTTCTGCAACCTCTCCGCCTTGCACTACATCGACCTCTCCTCCAATTTTCTCGACGGCGAGATCCCGATCCGAGCAGATTGCCCGCTCCCAGACCTGACGTTCCTTGTCCTGTGGTCCAACAACCTCGTCGGCGAGATACCCCGCTCGCTCTCCAACTCAACCAAGCTCCGGTGGCTTCTACTGGAGTCCAACTTCCTCACCGGCGAGCTGCCGTCGTCCGGCATGTTCGGCCGCATGAGAAGCCTCGAGCTTCTGTACCTGTCATTGAACTACTTCAAGAGCCCACGCAACAACACCGACCTCGAGCCATTCTTCGCGTCCCTGACAAACTGCACCAGCATGAAGGAGCTCGCCGTCGCCGGGAACGACCTCGCCGGCACCATCCCACCGGTTGTCGGCCGACTCTCCCCGGCACTCACGCAGCTCCATCTGGAGTTCAACAGCATCTTCGGCCCGATACCGGCGAACCTCTCGGACCTCGCTAACCTCACCGCCCTGAACCTCTCCCACAACCTCCTCAACGGCTCCATCCCACCGAGCATCGCCGGCATGCGGCGGCTCGAGCGGCTATACCTCTCCGACAACCAGCTCTCTGGCGACATCCCGCCGTCGCTCGGAGAGATCCCGCGGCTTGGGCTCGTCGACCTCTCGCAGAACCGGCTCACCGGTGCCATCCCCGGCATCTTCTCTGACCTCAAGCAGCTGCGCGTGCTCTCGCTGCATCACAATGAGCTCGCCGGCGCCATTCCTCCGAGCATCGTGCAGTGCGTGAACCTCCAGAATCTTGATCTCTCCCACAACATGTTGCAAGGCGAGATCCCCGCCGACTTGTCCGGGCTGATCGGCTTACTATACCTGAACCTATCAGGCAACCATCTGGAAGGCCCGATCCCGGCAACCATCAGCAAGCTGGCTATGCTGCAAGAGCTCAACCTGTCGTCCAACCAGCTTTCCGGCGCGATCCCGCCGCAGCTCGGCAGCTGCATCGCGCTCGAGTACCTCGACCTCTCCGCCAACGCTCTGGGAGGCGGCTTACCGGAGACCGTCGGGTCGCTTCCGTTCTTGCAGGTCCTCGACGTGTCCTGCAATGGCCTCACGGGATCCCTTCCTCTGTCCCTTGAGACGGCCGCTTCGCTGCGGCGTGTCAACTTCTCCTACAACGGCTTCTCCGGCGAGGTGCCGAGCGGCGGCGCCTTCGCGTGGTTCCCGGCGGACGCGTTCCTCGGCGATTCCGCGCTGTGCGCTGCGGTGGGGACGTCGTCGATGGCGCGGGCGCCAAGCTTGAATTTGTGCGGCGGCACGAAGCGCAGAGTGCTCCGCAACCGGCGGGTGGTGGTGCCCGTGGCCGTCACGGTCGCGAGCTTCACGGTGGCTATCTTTGGGCTCGCCGCGTGCCGCGCCGTGGCGAGAACGGCGACCGTCAGGCGAGATGGGCGGCAATCGATGCTGCTCTCGTTCGGCGGCGAAGAACGGACCGAGATGGGGGATCACCCGAGGATCTCGCACCGGGAGCTCTCCGATGCGACAGGCGGCTTCCAGCAGTCGGGCCTCATCGGTGCCGGGCGATTCGGGCGCGTGTACGAGGGGACGCTCCGCGACGGCACGCGGATAGCAGTCAAGGTGCTCGACCCAAAGACAGGCGGCGGCGAGGTCTCTCGGAGCTTCAAACGGGAGTGCGATGTTCTCCGGCGGACGCGACATCGGAACCTGGTGCGCGTGGTCACCACGTGCAGCCAGCCGGACTTCCACGCGCTCGTGCTCCCGTTGATGCCCAACGGCAGCCTCGAGAGCCGCCTCTACGCGCGCAACGGCGGGGCGAGCTGCGGCATTGACCTCGCCCGGCTTGTCGCCATCGCCGGCGACGTTGCCGAGGGGCTCGCCTACCTGCATCACTACGCGCCCATCCGCGTCGTGCACTGCGACCTCAAGCCCAGCAACGTGCTCCTCGACGACAACATGACGGCCGTCGTGGCTGACTTCGGCATCGCGCGGCTTGTCAAGGAAGCTGGCGACGACGTCGGCGACATCACCAGCTCTGCCGACCCGTGCAACTCCATTACCGGATTGCTGCAAGGTTCTGTCGGCTACATCGCTCCAGGTAATTTAAATTTAGATATGAACACAAAAATGATAACGAATTACAATGAACAATGCGAGCAAATGCATGTCTTACTCTTAACATTTTTCCATGTGTTCTTGCCTGGTTTCAGAGTACGGGTTAGGAGGCCACCCGTCGATAGAAGGCGACGTCTACAGCTTCGGCGTGATGATCCTGGAGCTGATCACCGGAAAGCGGCCAACCGACGTGCTTTTCCAAGAGGGGCTCACACTGCACGACTGGGTCAGGCGGCACAACTTCGCTGCCGTCGTCGCACGGTCATGGCTGACGGACAGTGGGTCGCCGGCGGAGGTGCAGGCTGAGGACGTCGTGGCCGCCCTGATCGACCTCGGGCTCGCCTGCACGCAGCACTCGCCGACGGGGCGGCCGACCATGGTGGAGGTGTGCCACGAGATCACCCTCCTAAGGGAGGACCTCACAAAGCGTGGCTGGGCGGCGCCGTCGGTGGCGATGACAGTCAGCGATGGGTCATGCTCCACAACGGATTCGTCTTTCTGACAAAACTGTTGCGAATTCAGGGGGTATAGTTATGCGGCGCTTACGCATTTTGGTCCTCTATTGACCTAGCTAGTTTGGATTGTTTGATTGAGTTACTTGTATTTCCAACGATCTTAGTTATGTTATTAAAATCACATAGTATAATTTTACCATGTGTATATAGAGTTTTAGAAATGAACTACTTCATTATAACATTATATCAAGTGCCAGTTTTGAAACACAAAGTATCGATTTTACTTGATGAAACACAAAATATGGACGCTTGGGCCTCGCCCTGCTATATATCTTGTGGAACATTTGGAGGGTCGGAATGCTTTGGTTTACAAACTCACTCTTGGGCCTCTCACATCAAAGTCTTATGCCATTCAACCAATCTGCCCTGCTATGTATCTTGTGGAACATTTGGAGGGTCGGAATGCTTTGGTTTACATACTCAGTCTTGGCCTCTTGGGTAGCTCTCATGAGCCCACCTCTCATCACTCACCCCCCCTCCCCATCGCCGTAGGTCAATGTAGCCGGACCGAGGTGACGCATCATGTGTCGTTGTTCCTTGGTTCTCTAGGCACACCTCTGGAACAAACGCAGGCTACAAAGCTACCTCTTGAACTTCTTATCTTGAGTGCTTGTCCTGCTCTAGGCCAGTTCTTACCATCGATGTTGCACCGGATTTAGGCCTTCCCTTGGCTTCCATAGGACTTACTGCTCCATAATTCCTAGTTGGTCACCATTTGCTACCGCTGGCAATTGATGTGGGCATACCCTTCGGGTACCCCACAGTGAGTATACCCGGTGCGGTTCATCCTGTAACTCCACGGGTGGCCCATGTCGAAGCCCACGAGAGCAGCCCAGCATGGAGATCCATCGGCATGAGTATGCTCCAAGTCAAGCGTAGTCCATGGCGGTAGGGCCTTCCTTATCATAAACCTAGTCCGTTCTGAACTCGCGAGTCCCAGCCTGCTATAATGACTGCGAGGGCCATCGATCTGGGGTAAGCTTAGACACCAAAACCCTAGTGAGATCACATCTCGTCGGGATCACCATTGTAACACTTTCGAGATCAATACCAGACAAGCAGGAAGTAGAGTATTACCCTTCCGGGGGCCTGAACCGGGTAAATCTTCCTCTTGTCAGCCAACAATCCCACCAACGCCATCTTTCTCCCCCTCATACGAAACCCCAGGTATCATGAGTTCATGACCATGGGATTTTCCGTGGTAACCCCACGTCAGCAATACAGCTCCCTGATTCCCTACTTGACGACTCACCTCTATCACAGTTACTGAAAAATGCCGATAACCGTGATTAGGACGCATGAAAGGGAGGCCCTTGTGGATGAGGCATCACCTAGGAAGATCCATTCTTTCCCGCTCCCTCAGGCTTGATCCTTTAAGTTAGACATCCCCTTTACTGCTTATGTCGCCTTTCCTCTCACCCGGGCACGCACTTTTCCTCGTTAATGCCTCCATTACTTCCAAGCAAGGTACATTGCAAGGAAGTATTGCTCAAAAGATCTCCCATCGGAAGCCTTCCTTCACCCACAGATACATGCTACCGCTGCTAGCTAGGCCGCATTAACTAAGGCTGCAAAGCCGGAGGCCTACCCGGCTGCTCAGGGCACTCCCGCGCGAGGCGTTTTCAGCCGTCCGATCGTCTCTGAAACAGATCCACGACCGTCGGATCGAACCGGTGAGTAATTTTTTAGTTACCGTGCTACTCCTCATCTGGCATTGTCCCACCCTCCAACGGGCCCACAGTTCAGAGAGAGCCACGCTGAGCGGGTAGAAGAAATAGTCCCTGTTTTTTGGCCCGTATCTGCGCTGCACTCTTCCGGCCACCCCCAATCCCCAGGACAGAGATCAGGTGACATGCATATGGCATGTCACGCTGTAACCTGCGCCACCATATCTACCATCTATTCATCATCCAACGGCCAGCGGCAATCCAAATTTGTACATAGAAATAAAATATTTTTAGAAAAAATTGAAAAAATTCCAGTAAACTGTATATGATCCGATTTTGGTTCTGTGAAATTTCTGTGGCATTTGGATAACTCGTTTATGAGTTAATAGAATTTTAAGATCAAAACATGAAAAGCTAATTAAGGCTAAATTAATTATCCAAATGATGCGAGATTTTGTCACAATACAGAACGGACCATATGCTACTTACTGGATTTTTTTCGATTTTTTCTAAAATGTTTGATTTTCAAGTTTAAATTTGAGTCGATTCTGTCCGTTGGATGATGATTGGATGGCTGTGATGACGCATGTTACAGCGTGACATGCCATATGCATGTCACCTGATCTCTGTCCCAATCCCCAGCCCGGTAGCCTGGCTGAGATTCTTTTCTCCTCTTCTCTTCTTCTTCCTCCAGTCTCTGCGCTCTCCCCGCGCCCCTCCCTCTCTCCTCCGTCTCCGGCAGACCCCGGCCGGTTCCGGCGAGCCCCAGCCCCTACGACAACCTCCCAACACCCCCGCCTGCGCCTCTTCAAACCCTAGCCCATTCATGATACCTACGCCTCTTCAAACCCTAGCCCACCCGTGATGGCTGCGCCGCCCCTGCCTATCTCGGGCGTCAAGATGACGGCTGGACGTGAGGCACTAGTACCTCGAGCGGCGCTGAGGGCGAGCAGGCGAGGAGGAGGGAAGACGGAGTGGCGATAGGAGGCAGTTGCATGGTGGTGGCGGCACGAGGAGGAAGATGACGCGGGGACGGGCCTCAGATCTCGGAGGAGTCCGGTCCGCCTTCCTAAACAACCATGACGACGGCACAGCAAGTGGGTTTTCAATGAATTTTTATTGTTTGCACCGTTCGGGATCAGATTCGATGTGCTGCTTGACTAATATTTTGATTTTTCCTCTCTCCGGCATGCCTCTTGCTTTCAGATCTTCAAGTGAGCGGAGAACGGCGGAGGCTTTGGGGAACGGCGGAGGCTTCAATGACTTGCTGAGGAGAGAGATATATAATGGAGCTGCAGCGCACGATGTTCTTATCGGCCGTGTCTCGCCAAGTTCTCTTGATTGAGCTGACGCTGATTCTATCTCAGGATGCACTGCGGCGACCAGCCAGCTTCCCGAACATCCATCACCCGTATCTCATAGCATGTAAGTCCTACCACCACCTTCTTCTGTTGCACTTCCTTTAATATGTCTTCTTTTAACCTCCCCATTCTTATTCAATGGAAATTTCTGACCCAAATCATAACGGAAATAGGAAAAAGTGTCATTGGAGACATATGAGGAAGGACTAGTAAATATGCCCGTGCGATGCAACGGGATATAAAGATCTATGTCGTCCGAGACGCACAACGTATTTATTATTGGTACAACCAGTTTTAGTTTTACACGCTCCACTATTAGGTGTGTTGCCACACTGCCTCTATGCCACCGTTTAAGTCAGCCACCTAATACACGTGCGCTAGTCCAAGTAGAGCCATGCAACGCCATTGCAGCCTCACCCCACTCCATAAAGTTTATGGTCTTCGCCTCCCTCGATGTCAGGGAGCAGAGGAAGGCAAATAAATCTTGGGGAAGAGTCGGAATGCTAATTGAATGAACCGACCCTTGACTAAATTTTCACGGTAATTTGATTTTCTCTTATTTGATTTTTGGGTCTAAATTTTGGTTCCAATCTTCACTGCCCAAATAGACCATAAATCCTGAAATATTAAAAAGTCCTTCTCACATTCTGGCTTAACAAATATTCAAAATATTAATGGTTCGTGGTAATAATGGGTATGAAAGATATTGCTTTGTCATGACTTTGGAGATAGATCCTTCCTGTAATATATGTAATAACTTTAGGAAACACTGTAGACTGAATGCTCCTTGCAGCCACCCAAATGGAGCATCAGCAAACATATATCAGAAGACTCCTGAACTGTCCATTTCCAGGTCAAGAAATAAAAAGGCCTGAGTAATTAGGAAAACAAAAAAAGAAAGACATGAGTAGATGAAGATTGGTGATAAATTTTCATTATAAGAATCCACAATGAGCGAAAAAGTATCACCTAAATCATTGTTGTCCTCCTCCCTCTCCCAAGCATCGATGTTCTGGTTTGCATTATATGATGCATGTGCTTATGTATTACTATGTTCCAGTAAGAAAACTTGGTCCGGCTAATCCTCGGTAACTCCCAGGTCTCTCCGTGGTCTTCAATCTGTTCTGCTAGCCTTGTTGTTTATTGACAGTCCTTAATACACAGAGTTGATCTTGTATATACTTTCCCTTATCCTTCTAGCTTGGTGATTCTTTCTTCACGTAAAAGTTTCTATTGATTAACATGACAAGCTGTCATCGGAGAGGTTTACAGAGTCAAGATATTACATGGTGTCATGGTACATCTTTTGTTAGTTACTTGTTCACTGTTTCCTCTTTTAAACTTTCAGACTTTGTACACAGAGTCAAGACGACTACAGAGTTAGAAGTGAGTGTAGATGTTCAGAAGTGAAACTCTAGACTGCAACGATCTCCTGAAAACCTTCTCGCTACCGGTCCAGCCTGTCGATGCATTCCTCTAACTTCTGCAACATCTCCAATGTTGCCATTGCTGTCTCTGGCGCTGCCTTGCGCAGCCACTTGTTTGAAGACAGTTGTGGCATGGGTGCACGACCTCACGAGCATGAGTTCCCGACTTCCAGTAACATTGCTGCACACTCCGAGAAGATGACCTCTGATGCTTTCACCGTGGCCGCAGGCACACCTCTGCCATAATGCAGCTCACCTCATTGTTGGTGGAATCCACAAGCCTCGACTCCACAAGAGTGCATCTGTTGGTGTGTCACATTGTGGTGACGAGGCAGCACATCTCCTTCTCTGTCCACATGTGAAAGACGCAGTGACCATCACTCTGTCCTAAGAGATGCTACTCGCCAGAAATTTATCTTCATATTTGCTGATAACAATGTCAGTCTTGTTACCCTGAACAGCCAAGACAGAACCAAGTCATTCAGACAACACCCTGGCTATGCAAGATTGTTTACTAAGATAACTGAATTCATCAAGGTTGACACAATTTTTACTGATTGTTCATCAAAGAATTTTATTAACCAGTAGGCTTAAAAGGAGGACATCATCTTAAGAATTAAGGAGGACTTGACCGTATCGTTGTTTCATCCATTGCTCATATTAAGAAAAGGAGAGCTCAGAGGTATAAGGCTCATGGGTCTCATCAAATAATTTTATTAACCAGGAGGCTTAAAAGGAGGACTTGACCCTATCGTTGTTTCATCCATTGCTCGTATTAAGAAAAAGAGAGCTCAGAGGTATAAGGCTCATGGGTCGGTACAGACTGCAAGCAATTGGGGTCAATGTTGTTGAGATTACAATAGAGGTTTTAGAGTAAACGGTAGTAGTGATTCACGAGATGGCAACCCTCATAAGTAATTAAAAGTTTCTTATGTTTGCGTTCACAAAAATAAACAAATAATGTCAACTTATGACACCTAAGGAGAGGGACTGAAATAAACGAACCTTGATACCCAAGGAGAGGATGTGCGGTACAGGAAAGCGACTACCTGTGTGCGCCGAACCCATGGGCATCTCCATCTACGAAATCAGGCAGAGGAACTGCGCGCACAAAGGGAGAATTGATTATAACCCCAAGTTTGTCAATATATAACTACTGTAACAAATTGGGACATGAATATACAGTAATAACCATGCTTGCCTTACCTTTGGGGCAACAATGGAGGGAGGCCGACGGTAGTAACCAGTAAGTCTTAGACGGCAGGGAGATGCGGCAGAGCGGCCAGGGGTGACTGAGGCGAGGCCCGGCGGTGGAGCTTCCAGGGGCGACGAAGGCGATGTGGCGGACGAACAGGGGTGCCAGAGGCCCAGAGGCAAGGCCCGGCGCCTAGGCTTCCAGGAGCGAGGGAGGCGAGGCCCGCTGGCGAGCGGCCAGGCGCGGAGGCGAGGACTGGCTGCAAGCGGCCATGGCGACGGAGGCGAGGCCCGGCGGCTAGGTCACGTCTCACGAGTCAGGAACATGGCGAGCTGAAAGAGAATCTGACGAGCGACTCTGTCTCCCAGTTTGTGCGACAACGGAAGAAGATCGAAACGTTTTCTCCACTTATCGGTGGCAGTACCAGTAAATACGTGGAACCTCAGGGGTATTTAAAGGGGTCGACGAAAAAATTGGCAGAAGCCTTAGTGACTTTATTATTAGGTATAGACAAATAAATCACTTTCTCTCCCTGCAGCTCACCTGGTATAGATTCTTTCTAATAAACAAGTTATCTTTGTTTTCGTACAGCAGGCATTAAGGATCAGGTTGGTTGGTGTAGCTTCCTTGATGAATTGAACCAATTGAAAACAGAGTGGTTGTCGTTGCTGTTAGGCTAATCGATGTGCTTCAAGATAATCTACTCAGGTTCGAAGCCCCCACCATGCTGCAATCCAAGGTGGATGGCAGTTAATTTGTATACTGTCGGGCTGTGTCCATTGGTGTGAAGCTACAACGTGCCAGAGCAACAGCAGGCTTAATATGGTGCTGCGACTCACCATCCAGCCTCCCCTAAACAGTTGGTGTTCGTCGTCCATCACTCCTACTGTCACAATGCTACAGTGCAGGCAACTAACAAGGCTATTTATCTTCAAGAAAGGTTCTATATATTATCCTCTTTCCAGTTGACTCTTATGAATATGGTCTGCTACATAATACGTATATTCAGTCACAAATTTTCAGTTCTCATATCCTCACGATATAGGCAAGTAATTATGCCAATATCTGATCCAACTTTTCTTAACCTTTGAATCTGGTCAGTTTCAAATTTCTATCCTGCTGTAGTCTACCTTCTTCTCTTTAGGTTAATCAGTTTCTTAGTACGATTATTGATGCAGTGGAGGAGCTCATGTGCTGATGATAGTTAAAAGGAAATAGGAATCGTCCCAGCCATCCTCTCACCCTCCTTCAATAAGCGTGGTGCTAACAATTGTATCAAGGAGGAGAGTATGTCCAGTGTCCGGCGACGTTGGGCGAGGCTGACAGCAGCACCACCTGCGAAATCTCTCTGTTTTCCCTCATTAGGTATTTTTCCTTTAATTTTTTTCTACTAATTGCCAACGCTTCATGTCCTGACAGTCATATATCTATTGATGTTCAATACACAGTGAAAACTGTACTAATAGTAAATTGTATGCCCATGGGAAATTTAATCTCACACACAATTCCATAAAAATGAGTCTGCTCTTTCAGTCCTAAACTGAGCCTTCACTCCTACATGTATGAAATTGATACATCTCTTGATGAATCTGAGTTGCTTTTCCTATCGCCACGGAAATATATCATTATCCTTAAGGTTAAAAATCTATAAATTGCTCTCAAGGACAGGTAAAAATAATGTGTGGACAGGTTCATTTCGGAAGGTTGTTAACCGATCATGTTGTTTGTGCATTACCTGCATGTAAGTTTTTTTTAAAACTACGCATATAAGTTATTCACAGAAAACCCCCTTTGTTTTTTTTGAACTTAATATATATATATATATTAAAGAAGGTAAGCAGAGCTTACCTTATGAAAACCCCCTTTGTTCAGCACTAAATGTATGGTTTGATTCACCACTTAATCTAGAACTATTTTACTGCAGTACCCAACTTCACCTATGTTTTAAGAAGCACCAGTTTTTGTATTCCTTCCGTTCCGATATTGTGACGTGAGTGCAGTTTTATTAATTACTTTTCCTTAATTACCATGCAAGGTGATCTTGGAACGAGTCTTCCAAAAAGAGTTGGCATTAAGGTTCGTCTCTTTACAACGCTATTTCTGCTAGCTGGATAATTTAGTGCTATATGTAGTACCAGGGAAGTGAGGCTATGCTGGTGACATGGTGTCAACATTCTTATGCGTAAAACACATCTGGGAGTATGTCTAGCTTGTGATATGCTAAATACATTGTTATGAACAGCACGAACCTCTTTTTTTGTTCACGCTGCATTTCGTTGTTGCTTTGCTGGAGCTTGTAGTTTGAGCCTTGGCAGTCATGCAATTCGATGTCCATCTAAGTGTAGTATTGACTGTGGAAAGAAGAGGTCTGCACTGAAAGGATATTTCAAGCATGATATCTGTGCAAGCGCCGCCCCTAGCATTTTTTTTTGTTATTCATAATCGATGTCTTTATTATTAAATTGCAGTTGGACGCTAAGTCGTTTTCAATGGTATGTCGGCCGTCCTGTGATCCCATCGTTTTAACTTCAGCACCGACGTGTAGGACTCTTCTATCGACCAGGTATATAATTCAGAATATGTAGAGTGAAGGTGAGGTAGAGAAGAATAGTATCTTCTGTCAAGAAATAATGCTCATTTTCTTTTATTTCAATCAATGTATTGCTTGCGTGTACGGTGAACTGATGGTCCTCTGAAATTCCGAGGGAGCTGTCTTGGCCACCAAAGTTGCTTGCCATGCTCATACTCCACCAGCAACGAGTGCAGAAGCAATGTCACTCCTTGAAGAATACAATACATTGAGGTGGAAACTAATTGTAAATTGTTGGTTGATCTTTGGAACACAAGGCAAATAAGTTTGTATCCCCTCGCAGAAAAAGGGAGGAAAGAGTAAGGGAGTGAATGAATTTGTATTCCCCGGTACACGTTCATTTCCGTATTTATATGAACATCTATCAAGTCTCGATAAGAGCAAGATGAATACATTGTTGGATAATATATGTGCAATGTCAGCTATATTCAGTTAAACTAAGATTAGGCATGGGCTGATGAATGACTCGCAGTTGTTCAATTTTTAACTATTTGGAGTCCTTTCTTCACTATTGTGAGAACATGAATTAAGCTGTATTTGGCTCAAAAAGCAGCAGAGACTAAAATGCCGCAAACTCTCGCTGAGAATGCTTTGACCTTTGCACATGACTAACGCGGCATTCTCCCTCCTTTCACTCTTCCACCAATTCTGGATGCATCCGGTGATTTAGCTTCATGCTGTCATTTGAAAACAAATTAGGTTGGACTTAGGAGAGTGGTACCCATCGAAAATTTTAAAAAGAATTTATAGGTCCATGTAATTTCAGTACCGGTCCCACACAATTTTAGGTACCGCGGTACCGTCAGGTACCTCATATTTTAGCACCGTCAGATCAAGGTGGATGAATGGTTGTTAAAAATGTCAACCACCGTAAAACTTGTATTAATATGTAGTCTAAAAATTTCAACGCATTATGTTTTTAAGTATCACAAATGGATTAAATTCTCTAAACATTACTGTCGATCTTATGCTACAGCTTGACGCAGTTCACTCGCCAGCTTATAAGGCTGAATGAGAAAAGCCTACGCTAAAAAACCTATAAACAGCGACGACAACACCAACGATCAAGCGATACTACCAGATCAATTTTCTTGGAAAGATCTCGAAAGGCGTCAGATTAACAGGATAAACTCATGTTAAAAAACAGACTACCACGCCGATCACCTATACCAAAACCTCATGCAGGGGGCGCAGCGAAGCGCGCTGCACGTCTAGTGTTCCTTATGTCTGGGGATTAAGCTCTTCATCCAGCTCAGATAAACTCACTGTTTCGAATCTTCCCTTACCAAAGGCACATAATAGCTGGCGGGGAAACCCTAGCCGCCTCCGGGTCGCCCCCAGGCGACCCCGAGGCGCCCACCCCGCCGCCGCCAGAAACCACCACCACCGCGCCCGCTGCCCCCGCCGCCGCCGGAGGAGGCCGTCCCACGGCGGACGGCGGCGGCGGGGAACCTCCCCTGGCCCTTTCCTCCCCCAAATCCAACCTCAAATCGGAGTTCTTCGGCCGCGCTCGCCGCCTCGGATGCGCGCGCGACAGAGGCGCACGGATCCCGCGCGACCTGCACCTCCCTCGTCGGCGCCCCTGGCGCCAGCGACTGCGGTTCGGCCTCTGCTCTGCAACTCCTGTGGGCGTCGGGTCTGCCTCCGTGCTCGCCGCCGGTCGGCGGCGGCGGCCTGTGTGCGTGGCTTGCGGACTCCAGGCCTCCGCTCCGTCGCCGCGCTGCTCGCGCTCTTCCCGCTCCTGATGCGGGAGGTCGGCCTGCGGGGCAACTGGTCGGCGGCCGTCCGGCGCCGCCACGTCGCGGATGGGGCCCGTCCTGCCCGTGCGCAGGTCAGTCTGCGCTGCTGCCTCCTTGGGGCGCCCAGGCCTTGGCGTCGGCCCGTGCTTGCGTGGCCAGAAACCACCACCACCGCGCCCGCTGCCCCCGCCGCCGCCGGAGGAGGCCGTCCCACGGCGGACGGCGGCGGCGGGGAACCTCCCCTGGCCCTTTCCTCCCCCAAATCCAACCTCAAATCGGAGTTCTTCGGCCGCGCTCGCCGCCTCGGATGCGCGCGCAACAGAGGCGCACGGATCCCGCGCGACCTGCACCTCCCTCGTCGGCGACCCTGGCGCCAGCGACTGCGGTTCGGCCTCTGCTCTGCAACTCCTGTGGGCGTCGGGTCTGCCTCCGTGCTCGCCGCCGGTCGGCGGCGGCGGCCTGTGTGCGTGGCTTGCGGACTCCAGGCCTCCGCTCCGTCGCCGCGCTGCTCGCGCTCTTCCCGCTCCTGATGCGGGAGGTCGGCCTGCGGGGCAACTGGTCGGCGGCCGTCCGGCGCCGCCACGTCGCGGCTGGGGCCCGTCCTGCCCGTGCGCAGGTCAGTCTGCGCTGCTGCCTCCTTGGGGCGCCCAGGCCTTGGCGTCGGCCCGTGCTTGCGTGGCCACGTCCCGGCGGTCCGGCCGTCGATCCCGGCCCCGGGGGCGTCGCTGCGCCCATGGCTGGGCTCTGCCTTGCCTTTGGAGGTTTGCTGCCCTGGCGATGCGGGTGCAGCGGCATGTCTTCCTCTCATCGGAACCGCGGGCACTCGGATCCTACCTCCGTCTTGGCTGCAGCCCGGAACCATGGTGGTTCTTGGCCTCGGGCAGCGCTCCTCTGCTCTCCACGAGCATGGTGTTCGGCGGGGCACGGTTGCTGCGCTGCGTCCGGCGGCCCTGGTGGTTTTTGATTGAGGCGGTTGTCGGTGCTGGTTGACATCCTGTAGGGCTTTGCTCATTCTCTGGGTGTGAACCCTGCATCAACCTTGTTGTTGCCGGCGGCAGCGGCTGTCTTCGGATGTCGTCTCCTCGCAGGAGGTGTCGCTGTGGAGTTCGAGCACCTACAGGTCCTTGCTCTGTGGTCTTCAGGTGAAAATCTTGGTCCCGGCTTGCTGGACCGGATGGCGGTGTTGTCCCCCGACAACACAACCTCCCTGGAGGCGCCATCTTGAAGACCCAAAGGATGGCCCTTGTTGCTGCTTGTGGTTGTTGGGAGCTTGGGTGGTGTTGGTGCGGCTTGCTTGGGGCCGACGGTGGTTTGTTTCTCTACTCGGCTAGCCTTCACGTGGTCTCGGCCACATGGATGTGCTTGCCCTTGAGCCTCGAGTGGCTGCTGTTGCGGTGTGGGAGCCTTGTGCTATTGGTGACGTCCCGGCTCACCTTTGCTCTTTGACGACGCTTTGTATGTCTCCTCCACCTGCTTTTGTCTCGATTTCCATGGCGGAGCTACCTTTCTAGGATAGTGCTAGGTGCTAGGCTTGACACTCCGATGATGATGGTGGTGCTCCTGTGTTGTGCCGTGGGGTTCGAGTCGCTTGCCGGTGCGGTGCGTGAGGCTGATTGTCGAGTCTTGGCATTGTGACCCTCGATTACACCCCCCACCTCTTGTGTCTCTGGGTGGCTCTTGCTTACTCTCTTCTAGTTGTCTTTTTTCGTGTTTTTTCTTTGTTCTCTCTTCCCTTGTATCCCCCTGTAAAGTTCTCTATCCGTTGTAGGAACATGTCCCGCCAGGCTATTTTCGATGAATGCAACAAATAGTGGGGAAACTCTCGAAAAAAAAAACTCACTGTTTCTCCCCTAGGGTCTCCCTTGAGTTTATTACCCTTGTTAGCGTAGTATTGTGCTAGCAAGCGCAACGTGCGAATGGGCCATGCCAAGAGAATCTTTCTGCCACGGTCTAGTGCCATATGTTGCGGGCTAGCGTATCCCACCAATGGAGCTGATTGTTCTGCTAGATACTTGTCTTACTTTAATACTCCCTCCGTCTAAAAATAACTGTCTCAATTTTGATAGAAAATGGATGTATGTAGACATGTTTTATGTCTACATATATCCATTTTCTATCAAATTTAAAACACTTATTTTGGAACGGAGCGAGTACATATTTCTGTGAGGTTTAGAAGGAGAAACAAAAAAGGATGTTGCGGGCAGCTTGGGTCCGGTGCGAGGAGATGGCACACCTTGTAAACGTTTTGTTAAGTCAAGCTTGGACCGGATAGCCACCCCCGAAACTAATAAATGTTATGCTTGCTCTTAAAATGTGTTGCTTCTCCACAGTGTGTCCTCTAGCCTTGCCTGCATCTTGGTTCCGCTTCGGTGGGTTTCATAGTTTAGGCCAATTTCAGGGAGCTCTTGCTTTGTTGTTGTTGGCTTAATATTTGTGTGAGTTTGGTTCCAGTCTTAAACCTCGTAGTTATATGTGTTATTAATCTAAGACCTTCTACCTAAGGGGGGAGGGGTGGTGCCGGAGGTTGAGGAAGAGGGGCTGGAGCGGGGTGGGCGAGGGTGTTCCTGTCATCGGGGATAAGGGTAGCGCCTTTGGGGAAGACAACCCTGGCAAGTTCAGAGAATAAAGCCGAAGAGTTAGATGTGCTGCTGCTGGGTGGCTCGGGCTAGTTGCTTCCCTCCCAGTGGACCAAATCAGCTCTTAGTTGGGTGCCCGACCATACGAATTTAGTGGAGCTGTCTTAGATCATCTCCAGTGGAACGTGTATATGGAGGTGGACGGTAAATATATACAATGGAAACAAAAAAAACGCTTCCAGTGGATCGTGGATAACGTCGTGTACCTATACACGTCGCCTCCACGAGCGTACCTGGCGTGGGAGTAAACACGACGAAGCCACGCTCGTGAAAGGGGAACCCGCGCCAAGAAGGCCTCCTCTGCGCCTCGTTCCCGCGCCAAGAAGGCCTTCGAGCTCGCCGCTGCCGCCTCCAATCTCGCCTCCGAGGTCGCCGCCGCCGCATCCGAGGTCGCCGCCGCTGCCTCCAAGCTCGCCACCGAGGTCGCCGCCGCCGCATCCCAGCTCGCCGTGCGGCCAGATGTGCCGGAAGGTGGGGGCGCGCGTCCTATTAAGAGAGGGAGGGGAGGGCTTGGAGGAGAGGAGGGGCGGCGGCCACGAGCAGAGGATGGGGGCGAGCAGGGTGCTCGGGATGGGGGCGAGCAGGCCAGGGAGCAGGGGAATCGAGGGTCCGGGCGAGCGCATATGGAGCATGGGAATCGATGGAGGGAGCCAAGGAGGTGGAGAGAGGGGATGGCGAGCAAGGAGAAGGGCAGATGGAGAGGAGGTCGGGGGCAGATGGAGAGCAGCGGGGAGGAGGAGGAAGACGATGGCCTCTGTACATTGATTGGGAGTTTATCTGCTTGGTCTTTGTACCGATCGATCAGGCAGCATTTTTTTTTGCATTTTCCTGGGTTGCTAGTTTGCTACGTTGTGCAATCTGGGTAGTGATATGTACGATTTGGGTGGTAGTGGTATGTACGATTTGGGTTGCAGATTGAAAAAACTCAAAAAAGTGCTATGATTTGGCTAGTGGTATGTAGATTTGGGCCGCAGATTTGGTGCGGGAAGGAGGGTACTAATTGAAAAAATTTACACGTTCTAATTTACACGTTGTATAATTTAGCAAGGTGTATATGGACGTGTATATGGAGATATACACGTCCAAATTTACACGTTCCATTGGAGATGCTCTTAGAACGTTTTGTGTTCCGTTGAGATTTCACATCAGGGAGTGAGATTTCAGTATTTCGTGGAGTTCAGGGTTTGCCAAACACACGCTCTAAAACTGTTACTACTTAACCCTAGCATGATGAATTAGGCACTGTGTTGAATAGGATTATGATAATCCCATTTATCTCGATTTGCGAACACGCAAAAGCTTGCGTGTATAGAAAGAGGAGAACAAACCGCGGGCTACAGGTTTCCGGCATCAGATGATGCGGTACAGTAGTGCACAGGTGGGCTACCCGCGCCCAAACCAGCACTAAACAGCGCCCAAAACAGCCATGAAATAACTAATCAGGGCTAGCGCCAAATACGACCTAGCCCTACGGCACCGGCTAGCTTCCAAAGCTCCGCCTCGGCCTCTATTCTACGGCAGATCGCCAGGACCATCTCGCCCGTGCGCTGGAACACCCTTGCGTTCCTTTCCTTCCAGAGGATCCAAACCACTAGGAGAACGAGCGAGTCAAAACCTTTCCTAGTTTGGGCTGGCGCGCGGCGCCGTGCCTCTGGCCACCAGTCCACCAGAGTGACTCATGCGTCCGGGGTCAGATGCCCAAGCCCGCACCGCTACAGCGTGATGAACCAGACTTCACGAGAGAAGACACATCTGAGGGCGAGGTGGTCCGCGGTCTCGGGTGCCTGATCACACAACGGGCAATCAACATGTGAGGCCATCCCATGGCGCAGCCGGCGATCAGCCGTCCAAAGCCGGCGATCATCCGTCCAAAGCCGGCGCTGCAGCGCAAGCCAGATGTGTATCCTGCACTTGGCGGGCGCCCATGCCTTCCAGATGGACTTCGCACACGGGAAGAACTGTAGCCCGACGAAGAAGGCGCGGTAGGCGGAGCTCGCGGAGTAGATGCCCGAACGCGTCCACCGCCAGGTAATACGATCCAGCGCCCCGGGCGTGAGCTCGACAGCTTGCAGGGCATCAACAAGGGTGAGGAATTGGACTAGCACCGAGACGCTCAGCGGACCTGTGATGTCTCGGATCCATCGTCGGTCTGCCAACGCCTCCTCCACGGTTCTGATCAGCTTGGCATTAGGGCAAACGGCGGCAAATAGAGCCGGGGCTGATTGCGACTGCGGCGTGGAGTCCAGCCAGGGATCGGTCCAAAAGAGAGCCTGTCGGCCATCGCCCACCTCCACCTTGATGGATGCATCGAACAAGGCCTGGACCTCTGGTTCAACTTTCAGCGGCAGACCTGTCCAGCAGCCTGCACGCAGTTTATGGAGCCACAACCAGCGCACCCTCGGCGCGAACCCGAGCAGCTTGAGATTTATGATCCCGAGCCCTCCGTAGTCGACCTCGACAGGTCGACAGACCCTGTCCCAGGCAACCAGGCAATGCCCGCCTTGGATCGCGTCCGTGCCCTTCCAGAAGAAGGCGCGGATCCTCTTTTCTAACAGCTCCCACAACTTTTCTAACAGATCCCATTTATCTCAACAGTTTTGTTCTTCTGTTCTAGTGTTACTTGAACCGCTTTCACAACTTTTGTGGCTAATTTTCGACATCAGAATATGAATTAGGCACAACAAAGCATATTCAGCAACTGTAAACTGAGAAAGCATTGTTCTCTCCTTACAAAACTGCGCCTCCGGGCATAGGCGTGCGTAATGTTTGTTTGGAACACTGAAATAAAATCGGGGCGTGTAGATAACTCAATGGTGTGCTAATTTCGCTATTTCCCTATCAATAACAAGATGCGATCAGAAAGTATAGTTGCTCGTGCTTCCAACCCGGCGATGAGTACCGATGTCCACAAATGTCTATACGTATCAGTGAATTATTTTGCACAAATGGAAACCGTTATATCCCAGAAGAGTTGTAATCACAAAACTCCAGTTTTCATAAGAAAAAACAATATATACAAGAGTGCTAAACTGAAGTTGGACCCAAAAGTAATTATGCCGCAATGAGCTTCTGGATGTCCTTCTGCAAGAAAGTTCATCCATGAAGGCTGTGAGCTGCGGGAAACATCAGCAGATGGTCCGAAAGAATAACATGCATGGAATTGGACAGATGTAGTTCGTAACATTAAGAGAGGAGTAAGGAATATGCCACTCATTAAAAAAGTTGTCGTTCTTAGATTGAGAGATTTAAGAGCGTATAATGACACGGAAACGTAGTAACAAAATGGGCCGAAAGTAAACTAGTGGCTAAATTCGAGATAAAGTAACTGGACTTTTGACTGATGGACGATGTCATTCCAGCCCATAGTGATAACGTGAAATGCAATTACAGGTCATATAACCCGTCTACTGCTGCAATTTGATATTTTGTACTAGAACCGAAAGTGAGCACATTAGGGCCTGTTTGGAATGAATGTGTTTCGTGTGAAGATCGGTATTTATCTCAAAATTAACCAAGTATACTTTTGACTAAATGGGCTTTAGTTCAGGGCCCTTATCGTATCTTCAGTTTCGCCCAATGTTCTGAATTACATTATTACATGATCCCACTATAGGCAGAAGAAGATTGACAAACTTGCCAAGCCCATACTGCTTGCTGGTCGCTGCGGGTGCCCCGTGGACCATTCTCAGAAACAGTCAGCAGGAACTTAACCATGACCGATTATTGCAACCTGGATGATCATGTGCCCTTTGGATCGCTCTAGGAGTTATTGTTCTGTAATTCTGTTGGACGAAGTTTACTTTTAGGTGGATGTCCACAACCCAAGATTTGAGCCTGCAAGGGACTGGGACTGTGCGTTTTTATATATGAATACGTGAACATTTAGTTGGTATACTTATAGAAACACATACCAACATCAACATACGCTTTGGAATCTTAGAATCATAGACCCGAGTTCACTGTAATTAGTGAAAATTTGGAAAATCACACTAAATCCTGATAGCTTTAGTTAGCGCACACTGTTCTTTACAGTCACTATATGAAGGAGAAAAAATGAGACCGTTTATTTCGGCAACTCAAATTTGGAAATCAAGTAAACAGGAGAAACAGTGGTATAAAGTGAGAGAGAAGCTTCACAAACCTCAATTTGGAATGGTGAAGTCGTTGGTGGATACCTCTCCACAACTTTGCCGTTTTTATCAACTAAGAACTTCTCACAGTTCCACTTCACTAGATCACCCAAAAATCCTCCAGCACTTGACTTGAGGAACTTATAAATAGGGGCTGTGAAAGGTCCATTGACATCAACCTGCCATTGTACGCATATCCATTAATTTTGGTAAATGGCATGAAATAATGGACACAATACATTGCTTGAGCTTCTTAAGCTGGAGTTATCATACCTTATCAAAAATAGGAAATTCAGCTTTAAACCTTGTACAAGCGAACTGTTTTATCTGTGAATTTGATCCAGGTTCTTGAAAACCAAATTGATTGCATGGGAACGCCAGAATCTCAAATCCTGCAATTTAAGATGTATGATGATATCAAGCCTACTATGGTCCTGGAATCTCTGCCCATATGCCAAGAACAAACTTTAGAAAAGGCAATGTTAATTGTTTCTGTAGTAGTTATTGGCAATGATCTTTGGATAGTTTGCTGATCCAATCTGAAGCGGAAGTATGTTTATTTTTACTCAATATCATAGGTGTTATTTAGATGATATGATCGAATATATATTTCTTATCCCCGCAAAAAATAATATTAATTTCAAATTTTCATCACTAACAAATGGAGGATGCGTTCTCAAGGAAAAGGAAAAAAACAGCGTCTAATCTGAACCACATCAAGAATCTGTCCTACTAAATATGCATGCAATGTAATGAATGCAAGCAAATTGTTGGAGACAGCTTTGAAATTTCAACCTGGACGTGGCTGACTGCCGTTAGGTGAACAAGATGTTCCTGCTATATGTTCCCATGCATTCCCTGCACTAACGATTCCCTAATTTTTAGGCACATTGCTTCGAACTATTCCAATAAACTCAAACAAAGTATCTTCAATCCCATCCAAGGATGTTCATAGAAGCCCAGGACACCATATTGGCCAACATGTTTGAAAATGTTGGTCGAATACTGAAGAAGGTGCCATACTACTGGTAGAAATGTGGGATATTTTCCCCTCAGAATAAAGGTTACCGCTGTCGTCGAAAGAGTTTTTTAATTAAACCAGATGGTTTCTAAATAACTGGACCAGCACAGATCACTGGGCGGGTTGACTTATCGTGAAAGAGTATAAAATACAGATTGGTTCCACAAGTTATCAAGGGTTTAGGAATCTGTATACGCATTGGGGTCATTTTCTAGAGCAAGAAGCTGTCACTCACATAATAAGAAAGGTCACAAATGATTGAGTGACCCATGAACATGTATAACAAACTCCAGTATAAATAGAGTGTACACGCTCATAAAACATAGCTATGATTAGACATACTAATGAAAGGGTCAAGCAACTCAACATAATTCACAGTGCTTGATTGACAGAACTTATAAATCAGCAGTGTCTAGTCCAGTGAAAACAAAGCCTAAACTGGAAAGAAGATTACCTTGAGCCTTGTACTTTTCGTAAAGATGCGATAGTTCAGTGTAATTTGATGTTGTAAGCCCACTGGATTTGACAGAAGAATATGAGGTTCAACACACAATACAGCATAACTTACTGTACTGGGTATGAGGAAAATATTAAAAAATGTATCAAGAAAATTACCATTGCGAAGCAACATTAACAATCAATAGTGCCTTGCCCTTGAATTTGCTAAGCGAAATACCTTTTCCATCAATATCCTGAGAAACAGAGAACTATTTTTTCAGCATGGAAACTAAAAATGGACATATCTGACCCCCTTACGAAAATGTGCTTAATAACTCATCAATCATTTATCAATAATTAAATACAAATAATGTTGTATTACAACTATGGGAAAGGACATGTCAATAAAAAACTATGGGAAAGGCCCTAGGGAAATAAAATCATACTAGAAAGTAGCCAAAATTTGCAAACTAAATGTTGCTCAGGAACAAAGATGAATACAGTGCTATACAAGTCAAAATGGCCCACAATCAATGACTGTTCAATGTTACTTTCTTTTCAAATATGAGGATCACCCCGGGCGGCCAGGCCTCTTCATCGATTGATGCACGCGCCGTAAATGTTAAATTTTACTGCTAAATAAATGGCTTCCCGAGAATATCTTGTATTCCGTCTTTTCATTTTACTTGGACTGCGCCTCTGCTTGAATATGTCCTCCATATACGATTTAAGTCTGCAAACGAACCACACACACACGCCAGTATGTTTGTCTAAATGTAAAAGCACATAGATTTCACAAAATTGCATGTAGCCTTTCAGATATTTGCTTAAGTTTAGAGAAAAAATTTAAACATGTTACTAGATCATGTTGAAAACTAGGACATCGGTAAAATGAATGGGAATCACATATTCTTGGTGATTTTCAGCATTGTCCTTTTAAAGCTTAACTAAGACATAGACGTTATTTCTATCATTGGCATGTATCTGATAAGAAACTTCTGATTATGTACAACTTTTGTTGATCTACTACATGTTTACTTTTTGCATCCCAACAAAAGATTTTATGGGTAAAAAAGATCTCCGGTCATATGCGTTTCACCTTGAATGATAATTGACTTGTTGACAGTGCTACAACAAAAACAAACATACTTTTTTCATCTTTGCCTTATTTGGCTAATTCTGAGAACTTTTGTCAGCGCCGCGAAACATATTTTACAATCTTTGGAGTTTGTACCAACGACCTACCTCAACATTTTAAAAACACAACATCAACTACCAAATTCCATGAACATCGAAAAACATCGTGGTACAACAATTTGAACATGTTACCGTCGGTGGCAAACGATTGAATGCTACTCCCTCCGTTCGGAATTAATTGACTCAGATTTAGTTCAAGTTGTACTAAATCTGAGTCAATTAATTCAGAATGGAGGGAGTACAAACTAACAGAATGGAGGGAGTACAAACTAAAAAATATATATCGAAATGGATTGGCCTGATTCAAGGAATTTCAAGCACGCCCAGTAACGCCGCAGAGAATTACAGATACTCTGCATCGGGGAAATGGTTGCAACATCTCCCACCTACCTGAAGGACAGCACATCAAACACGTAATACCGCTGCAACCAACAGAAAAAATATCATCCAAGCCCACACAGATCTCACCTAGCGTTCCCGTTCAACCATCGCGCGCGGACGCATTTCACACGCAACCGAGTGTACGGTACCAGCCAAAAAAACATACGCCGTTCAACAACTATCGCGAAAATTACGAGGCGAGAACGGGTCACCTTGACGGTGAAGTCGTAAATGCTCTTCTCCGTGGCGGCGGCGGCGTACGCGACGCCGGGCGCCAGCCTGCGCCTCCGCGGCGCCGCGACGGAGACCGCCGCCCTTCTCCAGGCCGCCGAGTGTACCGGGAGGGGCGCAAAGGATGCCGCCTTGGGGAGCCGCGAGGCCTGCGAGGCGGGGAGGAGGCAGGTTAGCGCGGCGGCCGTTGTGGAAGAGGCCATGACGCGGGCGCGTCGGTGTGTGGTGTACTGGCTGGTGGCGGCTAGCGTGGAAGGCCTGGGCGCGTGCGTGTGGGCGGTAGCGGCGCCGGATTGGTTTGTGGCGATTCTAGTTAACGGCGGAGGGAGCTTTTGCGGATGAACCACTCGTCTTATAATATATTTGTAGATAAGTACTCCTGGTTTCTGTACCAAAACAAGAGAAGTCTCCTTTCGAGAATATCCAGAAAATTCGTCCCCCGACGAGGATCAAACTCAGGATGTTGAGCATGCTCAACCACAACTTCAATCATTGGGTCTCTGCCCTGTTCTCACTCCTGCTTTATGTACCACTTTGTTCTACGAAGTCAAGAGAGTATGCCTTTACTGAGTCAAGAGAAAATTATTACAGCGGTAGATTATGTACTGAAAATAAAATAATTCTTTTTTACCAAGAAAATGAATAGAAAATTCAAACAAATACAAAATATTATTCATTCTTCTAACAAAACAAATTGTGGCGATGGAGTTTTCTTCGCTCATCATAGAGAGGAATAAATTTTCTACACTCAAACCATAGAACAACTTCAACAACATATTAAGCCTATGGTATGACCCAAAAGCTCACCAAGCGCCCTCTCCTAGAGATGGGACAGCAGCATCCTTTGGTCATCAATCCATGGAATGTTGGAGAAACATCTCCCATGTGTCCAGGAGTTGAGAACTTGAGATCAAATAAGATAGATCAAGCAATCAGTAAGCCGCATATGTGATGTATGGCATTCCTTGATTTTGTTTCTTGGTGGCTGAAAAAGGGTTGAGGTGTAAGACGACAATGTCGCTTAAATATCCGCTCTTTTGTTTTGGACTCTATAGAGTTAAAATAGATCTATCAAAACCAAATAGACACGTTGGAAGAAGAAAGTAATCCTAACATAGAACAAACATGAAGCCAGAACTACACATCAAAAATATAGTTCCACATGTGATGGGACTTCGTCATTCTTAAGACCCGAATAGCTGATTTCAGTCTTTCACATGCTTATAGAGTTAGGGTGCGCGTGTGTTCTGAGTGTGCCCATGTGTATGTGAATGTATTCTGTATGTGAATGTTTCTTTGGTGGAGAGCGTGGCACCACCGAAACAACATCATTTTTGACAAAGGTGACGCTTCTATTGAAAACTCTATTATATTTCTACAAAACTACTTAACCACCCTGCAGGGTCTTGCGGCGGGTAAGAATTTGGTCGACAAGAAAGGGAAAGGACCGGCACTGGAAATGCCCCTGAGGGGGAAATGTAATGCCCAGCCACAACTGAAGACGAAGTGTAGCTGGAGCAAACCGGAGATGGGCTGGCAGAAATGTAACGTGGATGCCAGTTTTATAAGGGACACCAACTCTGGTTCCTGGGGCGCGGTTCTTCGTGATCATGAAGGAAAGGTAACCGCCTCAGCTTGGGGAGTTCTTCAAAGCTGTAGCTCTGCTGCGGTAGGAGAGGCCCTTGCCTGTCTACATGGACTTGACCTAATTATCGCAAACTCCTCTGGAAATGTTATTTTGGAGACTGATTGCTCAGTGATCTTGGAGGCTTTCAAGGATGACATTACGGATAGGTCTGAAGTAGGCCTAATTGCAAGAGATTTTAGGAAGAAGAAACCTCCTGACCGACAGATTGTGTTGGTCAAGGTGGACAGATTGTGTAATGCTGTTGCTCATGAGCTTTGTCAGTTAAGTCGTATAGAGTTGCGTGGTTTTTTTTTGCAAAATTCTGCTCCGGCCTGCGTGTCGGATCAAATTTTGATTGATTGTAACCAAACTGTTATCTCTGCTTGATTTTTAAAACCCAAAATTCAAAAAAAAAAAAAAATTAGCGCAAGATTGCAAATTTTCCCACACCGCAGGGTGGGATGCAGAAAAGTACTAAGTTGAGTTTTGGGGCTGGTGGCTCTGGTGGGGCAGCGGACACGTGAAGTGCTGTGGGCCGGGCGGGTGTTGGTCTTTTTCAGCGGGAGCAAGGCACGAAGCTGGACCAGCCAAATTGTCAGAAGCTTTATCTACTTCGTTGCGGACTTGCCAATGCCCCGCGTTCCGGCCTGCTTTTATTGTGGCAGTGGAGGATGCACACCTCGTCGCTGTCCTTTGTTTCGATCGTCTATCGATCCCTACTCCCTGCCGCGCTAGTTTTGGTTAGCGACTCGCTCTGCAAAAATACCACTCTGAGAGCATCTCCACCGGTAAAAGGCCATTTGGGGGCCCACCAGCGGCACCCCAAATCTCGCCCCGAGCGATTTTGTGTCCGGCACCCCCAATAGGGCCTCCAGAGGCCCTCCTGGGTGCCGGACATCGTCTCGGCTATGGGCCTGACAGCGCTGGTCCACCTGTCATACACACGACGCATCCGTCCCGTGTTAACGAACGCTGTGCAGGAGGCCGTTGCGCCGCGTTTAATGTCGAGGCGACTAGACGGCGTCACGCGTCGCAATAACGCCGCGCTCGTTCCCCTGACGGGCGCAGACCGAATCGACTCGTCGCAATAACGCCGCGTCGCTTCCAATGGCGCAGACGGAAGCGACGCGTGCTGGAGTCCCAGCGCCGGGCCACGGCGACAGACGCTTCGTCGGCGTCAATGCGCGGCCAGGTGAAGCGGTGGCCGCGTTAATGCAGGCCACCCAACCCCGCTCCTCCTGCCGACTTTAAAACCCGACGCAGCGCAGCGCTCCTCTCCTCACACCAACACTTCTCCCTTTCTCTCCCTCTCCCCCAAAAACATATGCCACCATGGCGGGCAGCAACGCCACGAGCAGCTGGAAGAACTCCGGCGTCGCAACGAGGAGGCGGAGATGGCCAAGGCGTTCCAGCGAGGCATGTGGCGCGAGGAGGCCGACAACGCGCCTCCCTACGTCCTCTCGCTGGAGACCGCGCGGCTGAGCAGCCGCCACCAGCTGCCGGTGGCTGACGACGCCACCCTTCCGGACGGGTGGGTGAGGAGCGCCGCCAACATTCCGGTGGCGCCGCGGCTCAGCGGGCAGGACCGCGTCGAGTTCGTCAACCGCAAGTGGACGGAGATGCCGTACGAGCAAAAGCTCGACCCCAAGTACTCCATCTCAGCACCCTACTGGCACGCCGTGGTGAACAAGAAGTACGAGGCGCGTCATAGCGGTCGACGAGAGCCAACGCCGGAGCTGTCCTCAACGGACGACGACCGTGACGGCGAGGACGGCGACGCCAACGACGACGACCCCGAGCTGCCTGATCTGCCTCTACAACCGGCTGCATCTTGGGCAGCAGCGTCGCTGTCACCGAAGAAAGGGGCGGCGCAACCCGAAGAGCCTTCCCATCAAACGCCCCGCCGCATGTCACGGCGGTGACTCGAAAACGACGCGCCGGCAAAGCCAGAAGTCTCCAGGGCTCAGCCGAGGCTATGGGACCGTTTCTAAACGCCCTAACCGATGGGAACGGAAGATGCAATCCCGCGCCGCCGGATCATCAAGGCATGCAAGTCTCTTGATGATCCTTTGGCTTGGTTCGCATCTTCTTCTCTTTCGGCCGGCCATGAAGCGTCATCTCCTCTCCTTGCCGGCGCGTGTAGTGGTTGGCGAGAAGCTGCATAGGCCTTCTCTCTCGCCCCTAGTCTAGGTTTAGTTTGTTAATTCTCGTTTAAATTCAAAATTGTAAGTTTGTTAAATCTCGTTTAAATGTAGTTTGAATAAATGGGGGCGATCACGGCATGCCCGCATTTGTGTTGTTAATCGACGGCACCGTCTTGTTCCTCATTTGTGTTGTTCATCGGCGGCGATTCGTGCGCCCGAAAGGTGTTCGACAGTTTGCTCAAAATTTGTGCCGTTTGGGGGTGAGCCTTTAGGGAGTGCCGCTGTGGACGGCCTCTAAATATTGCCCGGACACATGTCCGGTACCCCAAAGGAGGCCCAATTGGAGGGTGCCAGACACCGATTTAGAGGCCCCCGGTGGAGATGCTCTGAGCTCCAGTCCATGTGCATGTGTTCTTTTTTTCTTTCATAACTTCGGAAAATGACAAGTTCTAAAATTTAAAATATATGTAAAAATATGAGCATCGAGAATTGTTATAAGCCAGCCTACGTGACTTTTGTTCTGGACATGACCATCTATCGGTTGTCGGAAAATTATGACGGACTTTGTCGCACCAAGTTATTTTATGTTGCTTATTATAAAATTACTCATTTCTACAAATTTGCACGACCATTCAAACTCTTCTTCCTTGATCTCCACCTCCATCCGAGCGTGTCGATTGCCACCTTGACCCGTCCATGGAGAACGTCATGCCAACCTATCATCCTCCCGCTTAGATCGCATGCGCTGTCGTATATTGAAATCGGTGATTATATAGTTGTTTTAATGTTTTTGTTTGGTAGTGAGTGCATGTGATTTTATATTGATGGGAGAATAATTTCTTTACACTAATTGGAGAAGTTGTGTTGCACTTTGTATCAGATGACGGGTGCTGAATTTTGCGTTCCTTATGATGTTATTGTTTCTTTGGGGCATCTATTACATATGGACATGGGTTAACATGTCCGTCTTTGTTTTATTCAATAAAACTAAGACACCTCACGATTTATTAGAAATGGACGAACAATTGTTTTTAACATGGTATATGATCAGAAAAAAGTTGGTCAAGTCCATTTGGGATTATCTGATTATGTTTCTTAAGATCCAACCGGGCTGACCCCCTTTCCATTAACTTTCATCAACGGAAATACAGAATTTGCAGGACAAAGAAAAAAAACAAAGAAAGGGAAAAAGCGAGTTGGTGCAGCAGCAGGAAACCTACTAGCAAATTCGATCTCGAACAAACCTATAGGGCGAAAACCTGCTGCCACTAACAAACTAACAACCCAAACTAATCCAGGCCAAAAACCATCCAACACCATAGCAGAGATAAACATGCTACAACCGACACACAAAACCACCAACTTCTTGTCTTTCCGAAACAACACAACCAGCCAAAACCATCCTCAATCGTTCTTGATACGTAGCACCATCTGTTCCTGCAGTTGTCGTAAAAGCTCTCAGCAACTCCATCGCCTTCTGGATCAACTGCCCTGCACCATTACGGACAGCATCTTGATCCGCCGCCTTGTGGAGTCCTGCCCAATGTTTAAGGAATGCAGCCACAGTGAAAATAATACAAATAGGAGACGTCATCTTATAATTGTCAAATGTAACCTTATTCCTTGTTGTCCAAATAGACCAACAAACAGCAGCAATAACCAAAGAATAAAAGCGCTCCCCTACCGGCCAGAAAGCATAAACCCACGCAAAGCACTGCCAAATCCATTTGGGACAAGAATAAAAGCGCTCCCCTATGTTTCTTAAGATGCATGGCCGCCATGGGTGAGGTCATAAATGAGCCGGTCTAGGGCCTAAATTTCACTCGATCGATCTCGCACTGTGATCTGTCGCCCTCACTCTTGTGTGTGCATCTTCACCCTCTCCCAATCCTTCCTTGTAGCGTTGTTGCATACCAAGCGACGTACTGTAGCATTGTTGCGTATCAAGTGGTGTAGCATTGTTGTGTACAAAGCATTGTTGTTCCGAGCTCCCACCAGCATAGTTGTCCGACACGCACCGACCCATGCCTGATGCTCTGCCGCCCCTCTAATCCATCCCCTTCTCCTGTATGGAAGCCTTGTCAAGTTCTAAGAATGTCCATGATGGCTTCAAGGGAAGACGAAAGTCAACTAGAATAGTTCTAAGATCACTGGATCGAGTCGACATGCTCTGAGCCAGACTTGTTACCAGCGTTGCAAATCAGGGAGATCGGGCCGCCATATATAGACCATGGTATAGGTAAGTTGATACACGGATTTTCCGACGTTGCGTACATGTGTCCAATTTGTAACGTCCATGTATGTGTTGTAAAGTACACGTAAGATGCAACAAAGTTTATGTCATTTGCTACAAGTTTATGTGTTCTCTGATTTTTCAATGTTGCATATATTCAAAATGCCGCAAACAAATGTTTTATTTTTTGCATTACTATTTTCAAAAAATCGCAAGTTTTTTTTTTTGCATGGTTTTCTAAGAGCATCCCCACTCGCCACCCCAAAGGCCCCCCATAGGCCTATGGGGGGCACCGGTGCCAAAAAAACACGCCCAGCCGCAGCCCCCAATTTCAAATTCGCACCGGCGCGGCCCAAATAGAACTCCGGCGCCCCCAGGCAGAACCCAATGCACAGGGGGGCTAGCGGGGGCGTCGGTGCCACGAAATCACACCGCGGGTCATACCTGTCGGCGATAGAAGCAGAAAACCCACCTCCACCTTGTCCTTTTCTCCTAGCGACGACCACCAAGACCTCACCACCCCTCCCCGCCGCCACCACCCCTCTCCACCGGAGGGCGTTCGCCGCCGTCCACCACTCCTCCCCGCCGCAACAACCCCTCCCCGCCGCGCAGCTCCCGCCGCCGTCCACCACCGCCCCACGAACACCTCCGTTCCCACCAGGGCCGCACCGTGCACGTGAGGTGTTCGACGGTGTGCCCAGGCCATGGACTCGGACGATGAGGCGGTGCTCGCCGGCTTGATGGACGAGGAATTGGCTGCGGCGACGCTGGAAAGGGAAGGGGGCATCGACGAGGAGCATATGCAGATCCTCGTCTCCCTCCTCGCCATGATCGCCGAGGACAACAAGAAGATTGTTGGTGGTTCTGTGCCTGGACGCCGCAAGAGCATGCCGAGGCAGAGGATGGAAGGCTATTGTACGCTGTGGGCAGACTACTTCAGTGACGATCCGGTGCATGGCGAGATCAAATTCCACCGGCGTTTCAGGATGACTCGGAGGCTGTTTTTGAAGATTGTCGAGCATTTGAGAGAGTTCGATGATTACTTCAAACTGAAGAGAGACGCCGTTGGTTTGCCTGGTTTCTCGACTATTCAAAAATGCACGGTCGCTCTCCGGATGCTGGCATATGGAATGCCTGGAGATACACATGACGATTATCTGCACATGGCCGAGTCCACTGCCATTGACTGGATGTACATGTTCTGCAGGGCTATTGTGCCAGTGTTTGGAAAGAAGTACCTGCGCACACCCAATGCAGAGGACACAGCTCGGATCATGGCGCAGAACGCTGAGAGGGGCTTTCCTGGGATGATTGGAAGCATCGATTGTATGCTCTGGGCTTGGAAGAACTGTCCATTTGCACATCAAGGCATGTACACGGGTCACAAAGGATCATGCAGTGTGGTGCTTAAGGATTTGGCAGACCAGGATTTGTGGATTTGGCATGCTTTCTTCGGGATGGCAGGATCACACAATGACATTAATGTGCTGCAGTGCTCTAATGTGTTTGCCAGGGTTGTGGAAGGCACGGCTCCTCCTGTGAACTGTGAGATCAACAACCACCAGTATGACAAGACATACTATCTGGCAGATGACATCTATCCAAAATGATCAACATTTGTCAAGACCATCTCAAACCCTGTGCCTGGAGGCAAGAAAGCTTGGTTTGCTCAGCAGCAAGAGTCTTGCAGGAAGGATGTTGAGCGGGCATTTAGTGTGCTACAGTCTCGATGGGCCATTGTACGGTACCCATCTTTTACTTGGTCGAAAGATCAGATGTGGGAGGTCATGACTGCCTGTGTGATCATGCATAACCTGATCATTGACGACGAGCGGGAATTTCCAGTCTTTGACACTGAGTCGTATGAACGACAGGGACCTCTTGCACAAGTTGCTCGCAATGTCCCTCCAGCGTTTACAGAGTTTCTCACTAGGCGGCAAGAGCTACGAGACACAAACACTCATCACCAGTTTCAGCATGATCTGGTGGAGCATTTGTGGATGCGCAAAGGAGAAGCTGCATAATTTCATCTATTTGTCATTGTGATTCAAATTTGTTTAATTTATTCGTGTGGTATGTGAAACTATAATTATTTCCTTGTGTGGAAATTTAATTATTTGTTTGCGAGTGGTTTGTAAAACTATAATTATTTGCTTCTGTGATTTGTAAAACTTTAATAAATTAGTTGAATTTATGTTTAATTTGATTCATATTTCATAATGAAAATATAGCCGTTGGGGCTGTATAGGGAGGACGGCTGGGCACCGGTCCTCCCCATCCTGCCGACCACGCCGGCGCCCCCCGTACGAGCACACAATTGGCAGTTTTGGACGCCGTTTGGGGGAGGGGGCGAGTGGGGATGCTCTAACATCTTCTTAATTTTTTTCATGGAATCCATGAGTTAATTTCTCAAGGAAAACAACAAGTTGGGTGTAGGTTCCGTTAGAAAATGGAACCGTTTTTGTCTACCCTCAGTCGACCGTCTATCAGCGATCAGACGGCTACCGTCCGTCCTAACAGCATAAACCACATGAGAAACCCCGGCGTCGTGCGGGGCCTCGACCGCACAGATGCCTTCTCCCCGCCACCCAGCCTCCGCCGCCCTACTCTTCGCCGACGCCGGCGCTCTCCGGCGCTCATACCTACGCCTCATTTCCCTCTCCTCGACCCGCCGCCACCTCGATCAGATCCTCGCCGTCTCCCTCGCCTCCGGCCATTACCCGCTCGACCACGCCCCGGCCACCTCACTCCTCCTCCGCTACGCCTCCTTCCGCGCCCCTCCCCGCCACCTCCTCCGTCTCTTCCGCGCCTTCCCGCGCCCCGACCGCTTCCTACGAAACGCCCTCCTTCGCTCGCTCCCGTCTCTCCGCCCCGAGCTCCTCTTCCCCTCCCCCGACTCCTTCTCTTTCGCCTTCGCCGCCACCTCGCTCACCTCTTCCTGCTCCCGTGGCAGTCTTGTTTCTCCTTCCGCCGCCGTCCGCGCGCTCCACGCGCTCGCCGTGGCCGCGGGCTTCGCGGGGGACACGTTCGTGGCATCGGCCTTGACCAAGGTATACTTCACTCTGTCCAGAAGTGATGACGCACGCAAGGTGTTCGACGCGGTGCCATTGCCGGATACCGTCCTTTGGAACACGTTACTCGCAGGGCTGTCCGGTTGCGAGGCCCTGGAGGCGTTCGTGCGTATGATAGCGGCAGGATCGGTGCGGCCTGACTCGACCACACTGTCATCGGTCCTGCCGGCGGCGGCGGAGGTGGCAGATGTGACTATGGGAAGTTGCGTACACGCGTTCGGGGAGAAGTGCGGATTGGCGCAGCACGAGCATGTTGTGACTGGGCTTATCTCTCTTTATGCAAAGTGCGGAGACATGGACTGTGCGCGCAGTCTCTTTGACGGAATGGCGGGGCCAGATTTGGTTGCATACAATGCCTTGATCTCAGGCTACTCAGTTAATGGCATGGTTGGATCATCGGTGGAGCTGTTTAAGGATCTGGTGGCCTTGGGACTGAGGCCAAGCTCAAGCACTTTGGTGGCTCTTATCCCGGTGCACAGTCCATTCGGGCATGAACAGCTTACTTGGTGCTTACATGGGCATGTTGTCAAGGCTGGGTTTGATGCCAATGCTCCTGTGTCGACAGCGCTTACCACTATCTACTGTAGGTTGAACGATATGGACTCTGCAAGGCGAGCCTTTGATGCAATGCCTGCAAAGACCATGGAGTCGTGGAATGCAATGATATCGGGGTATGCCCAGAATGGTTTGACAGAGATGGCAGTTGAACTCTTTCAGAAAATGCAGGTGCTCAATGTGCAACCAAATCCGCTCACAATATCGAGCACCCTGTCGGCATGTGCACAGCTTGGAGCTTTGTCATTGGGAAAGTGGGTACACAAGATCATCGCCAAGGAGAACCTCGAGCTCAATGTTTATGTCATGACAGCGCTAATTGACATGTATGTGAAATGTGGAAGCATTGCTGAAGCTCGGAGCATCTTTAACAGAATGGACAACAAGAATGTGGTATCCTGGAATGCGATGATCTCTGGATATGGCCTCCATGGTCAAGGTGCTGAAGCTTTGAAGCTCTACAAGGACATGCTCGATGCACACCTTCTTCCAACAAGCTCCACCTTCCTGTCAGTACTCTATGCATGCAGTCATGGAGGATTGGTTGAGGATGGGCGTGGAGTCTTCCGGTCAATGACCAGCGATTATGGGATCACTCCAGGCATCGAGCACTGCACTTGCATGGTGGACCTTCTTGGCCGGGCTGGCCGTCTCAAGGAGGCTTTTGACCTTATCTCGGACTTCCCCAAGAGCGCTGTTGGACCTGGCGTCTGGGGGGCTTTACTTGCTGCTTGCATGGTTCATAAGGATGGCGAGCTTGCAAAATTGGCCTCCCAGAAGTTGTTTGAACTAGAAGCTGAGAACAGCGGGTACTATGTCCTGCTGTCCAATCTGTACACATCAAAGAAACAGTTTTCTGAAGCAGCTGTGGTGAGACAGGAGGCCAAGAGCAAGAATCTAGTGAAAACACCAGGGTGTACTCTAATCGAAATAGACGATAAACCACATGTATTCATGGCTGGTGATCGTGCCCACCCACAGTCAGATGGCATCTACGTATACTTGGAGAAGCTAACTACAAAGATGATTGAGGCTGGGTACCGACCAGATACAGAGGCGGCGTTGCACGATGTTGAGGAGGAAGAGAAGGAGCATATGGTGAAGGTGCACAGCGAGAAGCTGGCTATCGCCTTTGGACTACTCAGTACATTACCGGGGACAGAGATCAGGATAATCAAGAACCTTAGGGTGTGCCTGGACTGCCATAATGCCACCAAGATTATATCTAAGGTGACACAGAGGCTGATTGTGGTTAGGGATGCATCAAGGTTTCACCATTTCAGAGACGGGGTTTGCTCCTGTGGTGATTACTGGTGATTTACTTGGAAGGCCTCCTGATCTCTTAACAAATGATCAGTTGATTCTTTTGAGGTAATCCTCTATGGGGAGTACTTACCGAGCTTTAAGAACGTTGTAACCATGAGCCGTCAAATTTATGAGGCTGGCAAGTGTGAGAACCGTCAGCACATTCCATTTGGTCTTTCCCTACAAGAACCAAGGTTCAGACTGGCCAATATACAACATTTTTTTCTGGCCTACAGAGAAGCTCAACTGCTTCCAGATACAAAGCTGTTCATAAAAACATTATACTGAAACTAGAACGATTGCAATTGATTAAATTATTCAATTACCAAATTGGCATCTGATTTGATCTACAGAATAATACATATAGCTTTGTGTACAAGTATGGTTAGAAGTGTTGCCCAGAACTGCTAGAAGCCAATACAAGACTTGTTACTTGCTTTCCCGGTAACAAATTGTCACTTTTACTCCACATGTTCTCATATTAAAGTTGTCAAGCACAGCTCTTTTATGCCTAAATGCTGAACTAACTGCAGTATTTCAGCATTGGCTATGTAAAGGTTGCTGCTGGGCTGGTTTGTCTTTATCTTCTTCAGCAGATGTGTGCCACACTAGACCATGAGATATGTGTTCTTCCTGCTGCCAATGACAAAATATTTCTATTGGCCTCCATTACGTAAACTGAATAAATTCAAGTCATGTTATATAGTAGTAGTAGGCCTAAGTAACCATGTCAGAAAAGACTGCCAAGTAAACCGAGGATTGAAAAATAAGATGCACGACATACAGGAACTCTGCCAAGCTCCAGAACATTACAACTGCGGTGTTGCTCTTTATATAACTGAGATGTTTTGGCATGCGCGCGCTGGGGACAAACAAAGGTTATTTTGAGCTTGGACGGCTGTGCCTCTGCATGCTTACAACTTTTAGAGCTCTGTTAGTGTTGATATGGACAAAGCTTTGTGACTACAGTCAGCAGCGCATTAATATCAAGAAAATCATCTTTTGACAGTACACTTCAGCGCAGTTTGACTATCTAATATCACCATGTAGCTTCAACATGAACAACCTTGTGAAGTAAATCAAATGACGTGGGCCTGTGGCAACCACTTACCCATTACCCTCATTATCTCAGGATCATTCCAAAACTCAGCTTATCAGTTATTCTCGTCGTCTCATGTTTCATTCCAAAATCTGAGCTCCCTCCTCATCAGGAACCAGACAACACACTCCACAGTCAAAACAGCAAGTATAATACTCCATCCTCATTCTCCTTCTTTGGCCTCTCACAAGTAACAAACATACTTCCACACACATTTAAAATTTTCGAAACTTCAACATGAAAAACCTTGCGAAGTTAATCGAATGTTGAGGGCTTGTGGCAACCAATTACCCGTTATCCTCCTTATCTCAGGTTCATTCCCAAAACTGAGCTTATCTGTTCTCCTCGTCATCTCAGTGTTCATTCGAAAATCTGAGTCCACAGAGCAAGTACTTACTCCATCCTCATTCTGATTATCTGTCCTCTCACAAGTAAAAACCATACTTCCATGACCACTCAAAATTTTCTAAACTTCAAGTTGCCTAGCATTCAACTCTTTGTGCATACAGGAGATACAAAGATAAATCCTCCTGAATAGTTAATAGCTTGCTATGGTTCATCAGGTGAGAAAGTTCAAGTCTGCATACTTTTGTGTTCAGAGACAGAAAGCATCAGATTCATCCATTTTCAAGTCCCACAGAGCTGCACCCAGGTAGCTTGACTAATCCTCTTTCCTTCATTGATCTCCTGATAGCAAGAGAATTATCCCACCTACCGTACGAGGTATACAAGTTGGACATCAACACATAAAAATCTGGTGTATCAGGATGAAGAACTACCATCCGATTGATGGCTTCTTCTCCAAACTCTAACCTGGAATGAAGCTTGCACCCATGGAGAAAAGCTCCCCAGACACTAATGTCTGCCTGCATTGGCATCTTCTGTATGAACTCCAACGCTTCCTCCAGATTTCCAGCACGAGCAAGCACATCAACCATACATGCATAATGTTTCATGGAAGGAGTGATGTTGAAATACTGTGCCATGCTATCAAAACACTTCTTTCCTACAGTAACCATTCCAGTATGGCTGCAAGTAGAAAGGATACTTGTGAACACTACTTCATTTGGTTGGATATTGTCCTTCAGCATTTCATTAAAAAGATCAACGGAACCAGCAGAATCGCCCTGCATACCATAACCGCCAATCATGGCACCCCAGGTGACAGAATTACGGCTTTTCATCTCATTGAACACCCCCTGAGCAGACGGGAGATCAGCACACTTGTTGTACAGGTTAAGCAGAGCAGTATTGACATAAATGTTGGACATAAATGCGCATTTGACAGCATAAGTATGGAAACATCTACCAATAAGAATATCACCCAAACAAACACATGCTGACAAAGCGTTTACCACGGAGATGGCATCAGGTTTAGACCCATGCACCCTCATCTGACTAAACAGGATCAGAGCTTCATTTACCATGTCATTCTCGACGTACCCAGCGATCAATGAATTCCATGTGACAACATCCTTGTTCAACATCCTTCCAAATACGGTGTTGGCCTCTGACACTGCCTTACACTTTGCATACATATCAACAAGCGCATTCATGACCACATCATTCTCAACCACGCCTAACTTAACTGATAATCCATGAATCGGCCTTCCCAGAGACAAGTTGCGTAATTGAGCAGAAGCTGAAATTATCGTTGCTATGGTCACACCATTAGGAACAATGTGCGTGAATTTCTTGTCGACGAACAGAAGTAATGCATCAAGAGGACTCCCATTCTGTGTGTACCCCACAATCATCGTCGTCCACAGAACAAGGTCAACAAACTTGATCTCGTCAAACACTCGCCGAGCATCCTCTAGCTCCCCGCACTTGACATACATATCCAGCATAGCGGCAGTAATGAAAGGGTTAGAGACCACGCCATGTTTGAGCACAGACCCATGAATCCACCTCCCCTGGTGTAAACTACCCATCATGATGCAGGCGGTGAGCACACTCGCCATGGTGTGCTCGCTCGGCACCACATGCTCTCCCCTCATCTCGTTGAACAGCACAAGTCCTTCTTCGGCGAAACCGTTCTGAAGGCACCCGCTGAGCATCGACGTCCAGGAGACAACGTTCCGTTCAAGGACCCTCTCGAACACCTTCCGCGCGTTCTCCAAGTCGCCGCCTTTGGCGTACATGTCAACCAAGCAGTTCATCACGAACCCGTCCCCGCCGCCGGCCTTGACGGCGTCGCAGTGCAGCCGCCGGCCGTAGCGGAAGTCCGCGGACCTGACGGAGGCCTTGAGCGCGAGGGACAGCAGGACGACGTCGTCCAGCGCCGCGGGGCACCGCCGCCGCATGTCCCGGTGGAGCGCGACGGCCTCCGCGTGGCGCCCCGCGGCGGCGTGCGACCCGAGCGCGACCCTGTAGGTGTACGCGTCCGGGCGGGGCGTTCCATCGAGCACCCTGCGCGCGGAGGCGAGGTCGCCGAGCGCCGCGTAGCAGCTGAGCAGCTTGGTGTGGGCGCGGAGGCCGTGGAGAAGGCCTTGCGTGAGGACGCGCGCGTGGAGTGCGCGGAGGGAGGGGAGGGTGGCGCACGCGGGGAGAAGGCGGTGGAGGAGGGGCGGCGCGCCGTGGGGTGAAGACGCGCGCGGCAGGTGCTCGACGGAGTGCGCGCTCGGTGGAGCGCTAGGTGGGCAGGTTGTGCGCATTGGTGTTCCGGGCTTTCGGTTCTGTTTGCCAGCTAGATTCATATCTTAGCCCACGAGGTAATGTACTGCAATGATAAGGCCCATCTTGTGGCTGTTACATTTTCTTGCGAGGAGTCAGATGCCAACGCGGTCCCAAGCCAACCACCTTTTCTTCGTCGTGCTCCTCCTCCGGGACCTTGTCATTTTGGAGGATGGTTGGGGCGGCGGTGAACCGACAGTGATGGTGATGTAAGTACACGGGACGGTTAGGACCGCGGCGTCGACCTCATCTTCCTCCTCGGGCACCTTGTCGTTCTAGAGGATGGTCAAAGCAGTGGCAGACCGGCGGAGGTAGCGATTTAAGCAAGCGGTACGGTTAGGACGATGGTGGCAACCTCATATTTCTCCTGTGGTCGACACTTCGCTCGAGCGGTCGGAATCCGCGAGAGCCCTCGAGCGCGCATAAGCTAGACTCGCCCCACCTCTCCCGTCAGCGAGTTGTGCCGCTAGACCCACTTTGATTTGCATTTGTTTTACATGCAATGGATCATGCGGGCCATGAGGAGGAGGGAGGTCAATTGAGTTTTGCCTTGGGATTTTAATTTCGTCTTTGGGTGACCGACATGTGGACCCCACTTACTGGTGGGTTCCATGTGTCAGTGAAAAATGTTGGTATTTGATTGCAAAATATTGGTCATGACCCAAAATACTTTGGGTCCAAAATCGATTATGGGTATGCTATTGGAGCTGTTTTTTTGCAACTTTGTTTGTGTATTGCTGTAATATGTGCGTAAACTCTTGGAGTTGCTCTAATGATGTTCAGTTTAGCAAAACATAAAGTGAAGTCATCATGTAGGAAAAAAGACTCCCATCTTAGAAAATTGTACAAGCGGTACAAAGAATGCAACCCTCATATCGTGTGATGTTACTTCTACTACTGCTCGGTCCTTTTCAAATATAAAATGTTTTGAGAACCCGTCTGTGGTAGTATAGTTAGGAGAGTGATTGTATTCCAACCCACGAGAGTTCAAACCCTAGGTTTGACGTTGTTGTTTCTCATATAGACGGAATATTCTTTAGTGAGAGGCAACATTGTCGTCGATCACGATCGAGTTCATCAATCTCAACACCTGATCCACCGACTCAGTCTTTCGGAGGTGCTCATAGGGGTAACGTGTACGAATTTGCTTTGCGTCCGACGTTTTCTGTCCGAAAAGTGTACGACACATGGATCCAACGCTCACAATTGGAAGAGCTGATGCAAAGGAACGAACCCAACAATCTGTCAGAGGTACGTCGGATAGAACACATCGGACGCCTAGCAGTTTTCTAACGTATGTGTTTGTGCGTTTATAAGGGTAGGTGAGTGTATGCGCGTATATGTGCTGTGTTGGTACCGTGTTTCGTAAAAACAATATGTTTTAACCGTTGTCCACGTCCATGGTACTCCACTAGCACTAGGCCTCGCGAAGGGGCCTTTTTCAATCAAAAGACGGAATAATTTAAACATATTCCTCTTTTTTGACAGGTATATTCAGTAGTATGATTTGATGTCACACCAACTGCAGGTACCCCAACAACCCCGGGCGCGTGTACTCCGTCTGAAACCATGCACTTTCCTGGATCTTGTCGCCTTTTTCCCCTCCCTGGAAGGCGGAAGCACAGGACACGGGCATCATGCATGTTTTGGCCTTTGGGGTCTGGTGGGGTGGCAATTCCATCGCTTCGTTTTGGGGGGTCTTGACGGTTTGAACTGGTCGGCGCTTTTGACTGCGGCGTCCGTGTTTGCGGCCTGGTCGGTCTGAGTGGAGTGTGGTGTGCAGGACATGGGTCCCTATCTAGAGCTAGGTGTCGTGCAGTCAACGGCCGGACGCGAGCAGGGCCAGCGACTCCACCAAACGGGCCCCACGTACGATGACGTCACGTGTTCGTGGGCTTTCGATCAGGTGTCCGTGTCCGTTTGGTAGGACGTTGAATTAATTCGGACGTCGCATTTTTTATTTTTCACCAACGCACGCGACCACATGCGTCACCTCAACCCACAGTACTCTATCACAAAGCAAAAGAGTCGCTGATTCTGAAGCAGATGTGAAAATGTGGAAGGGGACGTCTTCCCTGGCCAGTAGTAGCCTACAAAGTATCCCTCCTCCTCCTCCCCCTCCCGAGCTTGAACCGTGCCACGTTCTACTTTCTTAGCTCAGTTAGAGCATCCACACTACACTGCGAGGGCGCTTGATGAGACGGTTTAAGGAATAAAAATAAATACCACGACATATAATTACGGGCTAAGCGCTCATGCATGACGCTTGACTGAGAGATGCTAGCTAACTCTGATTTACACGGACGGAGGAGGCAAAGGAAAATAAGTAGCGTCGGTCTACAATTTTTGCGCCAGTCGCCCAGGATTTGTGGCAGCAACTGTCGGCCGGCCAGGTTTTTGTTCCTGGCGCCTGCTTTTAAGGCCATGTACAGCGCTAGACGCTTAAATAAGGCGCTTAATTAGTTGGTTATGTCATATAGGATCGTCAGACGCCAGGAGTCGTAATTTCTATGCAGAAATTAAGCGCCAGACGTTTAGATATGCGCCGATGCTTAAAAAATAGCTAGGAATCTGCCAAAACCACCGGGATTTCTTTCCTAGCGCCTGCGATGTACATGCCCTAAGTGGCACATTGTGGAAGCTCTTATTGCTCCCAACATCAACCGTATACATGAGACCGCAAGCCCGGCAATTTTTATGAAGATCAAGATAACAATGAAGATACATTTTATTTTATAACCCTATTGCCTGCCTGAACCATATTTCTAAATTTTAAGTCAACTTGTTCGACGAGAGTGTGGTGGTCATATTTCTAAATTTAAGTCAATATCCTCTCAAGAAAGGTTATGCAAACATAGTCCGTACTTTATTTTTTGGTATCAATGGTATAGTGAGACCTAATTAATACATTTCAAAGTTCCACCTCATGTGTGATTTTTGCCGCTCACCCCGCTCATGTTTAAATCTGACACCGCTCCCACCTTGGGCTTTGATTACGTGCACTCTTCTATGTGATGCCACAATGAGCGTCGACACAATTCGCCGGCTTCCTCTCGAGTTTGTTGCTATCTAATCATCATAAGTCTACAAGGGTCTGATTCCAACTCATCTATACCTTGTCAACACCTAGTATATAGTTTCAAGTTCAGGGTCTCTTTGGATTGATGAAATTTCATATGAATTTTGGAGAATTCTAATCTATAAGAAATTTTTCTACGAAATGTCTTTGGATAATAGGATTGGGCACACAAAATTACTAAGGATTTCATTCTTATGCCCTCTATTCCATAGGAATTTCAACCTGAGCTCAAACCTCGTTTTATTTTTTTCTTTACAAAGTCCAATGCACTCCCTGTAGTCTCTCTACTCATTACTGCAAAGTTCATGTGTTTGTTTCCCGTGCACCGTTCAAAGACATCCTTTACAAAATTGATAGGTTTTAAAACCCCGTAGAAATTGAAGTGCATGACATCCCAATCCTTTTTTTTCTCCTATTCCTACGTTTTAAAAAGCATGCATTCCAAAGAGGCCCTCAAACGTAATCCGGTCCGGCTCACCACGTATCATCAAGGCCATCTGTTTGGCTGAATTGCCATTTCTGCATGACCAGATGAGCTGATCAGGATGGCGTCTTGGATGTATTGTCCTGTGCAGCTTCTTTCCCGTATGGATTATGGCAATCATTCGTGGTTTTATGGTTGTTGTGTTCCCGGAAACGAATCGTCCGCCGTCATCATAGTATGCAGATAAACTGAAGCGCAGGAAGTCGATCAGCTAAAGAAGAAGCGCCAAGAAGTCGATTACAGCGGTCGAATTAGGCCAAGCTAACCACTGCAAAAGAAGGACAATGACTGCTCTCTCTAATTACCTACCGAATTGATTACGCCTACAGACACCTACGTTCAACGTACCCACTGAAGTTATGAGTTATCCCCCTGGCTCTGTTAAAGCAGTTCTGCTAGCTGTTGCTCTGCCCGCTAAACTCTTTGAAGATTAAAATATTTAAATTATACATTCTAGCAAAACTATTTATATTATTCAATAGCCTGATGAATGCTTGGCACCATTGAATTTGTGAAGTTAAAATGTTATACTCATGAGTATTAGCATCCAGTTAAGGTTGCATATGCAAAGGCCCAACTGAAATCTTGAGACATTGAGTTGAAGTCGTTACGTGCTGCGCCGGTCAACATGCTTCGCTCGTTCGTCGACGTGCTCATGACGCGCCTAGAAATGGACGTGTGTTTCTCCATTGCGGCTCACGTGGTGCTGGACAACGAGAGGTGCTACAAGGAGAACTCCCAGAGGAGAAGGAGAGGTCGTCGATGGATGTGATGTGACAGGGGAGACATGAGATGCTCGACAAAGTCCCGACGCAAGTCTCGCGTCGGGATTTGGAGTGCCCCCTGTTGCTGACTGGCTGCGACACGTTGGCCTTCTATGGGCGTGGGCGTAACCATGGTGTCGTTCTCGCCTGGCGACGCGTTGTGCGAGCGGGGACAATCAAGTAAGGAAGAAGAGGCTGCGGATGGGGAGATGCAACAGATCTTGTCATGCCTCGCCGAGCAGGGTCAGCAGGTAATGAAAAGGCTGCGGATGGGGAGATGCAACAGATCTTGTCATGCCTCGCCGAGCAGGGTCAGCAGGTGATGCTGCTGGACGGTGAGGAGATGGCGCATGAAGATGACCTCGTTAATGACGACGACTCGGTGAGGAGGGAGTTTGAGCATGTTGTGGACGTCATTGATGCTGACGCGGAGGCTGCAACGCTTGAAAACGTGCTCGTCGATGCTGACGATGATGATGATGTTGACATTGATGGCACTGCTCTCATCGCCTCATCAGGCACCGTGATACGTAGTGTCGCGGATCTGTTCAGCCTTCCGGCTGTGCCGTTGCTGGCCACGCCTCTTTCGTCGTTGCCACGTGCTCCTGTGGTCCTACCCGATCCCGCCCGTCGCAGCAGTAGGCTCACGAAGAAGCCACAAGTCCCAGCGGTCGACAAAGCGGTGCATGTACTCCACAAGAAAATAGGTCTCGACTTTGGAGATATGCCTTTGGTCCAGGTTACCAGCGATGTCTGCTTCGGCATCCGACAGGTTGAATACTCTCTTCATGTCGTGGTGGTATCACGGCAGATGCCATAGGATGGCTAACTGTGTGGGGCCGATGGACGCTGGTGGATCCGGGGAGGGCTAGCGAGCTAAGAAGCTCACACGAGAGATGACAAGGAATCACCAAAACCGACTTAGGCAGGGAAAGAACCTTCAGAAACCATGAAGAACACACTCAAAACCGCAAGCAACCACAAACACGCACGATGTACCCAGGTTCGGGGCCCTCGTGGGGAGGTAACACCCCTACTCCTGCCTTGCTCCTCTCTATATGTGTCTCACAAGATCTACAAGTTGCTCCTTGAGCTGTTTTGGTATTAACTAGGATGAACTACAAGTGAGAGAGGAGTAGATGCTCTAGCAGTAAATGAGACTATAGTTTTGGCTCTCTAGTTGGTGTCCCTCTCACAGGAGGAGTTATGGCGCTATTTATAGAGGTCCGGCCGAGTTGCCCGGAAACCCTAAGTCCTCCGGGCCCCACCGGACAACGGCTCCAGTCCAACGATGGTGTCGACACCTCTACCACGACCTAGCAGCCGGGCTATCCGACATAGGTCGAGGTAGGCCATGATGCCTCTTACCGTAGCCGCCGCCGGCATAGGTGATGATGCTTCCCCTGTCAGAGACAGGACGTGCCTTCTCCATGCCTTGTCTCCTGTCAGTCAGTTGCCAGTACAGTGGAATAGTCACGTCGCCCTTGTCGTGTGCCCTTTGTCCCGCGCCCGTGTCAGACGGCAGGTGACTTTACTTCCGTGTCAGGCGGGTCAGTGTCCTTGCCATGTACTTGCCCTTGACTTGTTGCCCGACATAGGATATGTCGGACGGTTCCACCTATCCCGGCATGAGTATGCCGGGCTCCTCTCCGTGCCCGGGCACAGGTACGCCGGGCTGGGACATCCGGCATACCTCCCTGGGTTCCGGCACGGTTATGCCGGAGCCTCCTTCCTGCATATCACAGACAAGTAAAGAATCCCGACATAGGGATGTCGGTTAGGACATGTCGGCTACTCCCGACATAAGCTTAGGTCGGCCGAATACCGAACCCGGTTCAGCCAGGATCCTGCTTATCCATGCTTGCCTCGCGTATAGCACAGGAGAATGCTCCTAGGCCCAGCCGCTCGAAGATGTCTTAGGCTTGCTCCCAAAGACATCTTCGAGAAGCTGGTTCTTAGGAGAGTTCTCTGCTCCTGCCTGAATGAGGGGGGGGACTGGGGGTCTATTTATAGCACCACCAGGGGAGACAGCTTGACCCCAGCAACCTCCAAAGGGCACCCCTTGACCCCTCTCAGGAGTAATCTCCTGCATGCCCCCAAAGGCCGCCCCTTCGCTCTGCGAAGAGTCACGCGATCTTTGACGCTGGACAAATGACAATTACCGTGGTAACCGGGGCCTGCTAACCATGCCTTTACCCTACCCGGGGGTAGCCCCCCGACACTAGTCCCCGAAGCTGGTGTAGCCCTGCAGACTTGGATGAAGGGCTGCATCAGATTTAACAAAACGATTGCCTTGAATCAACTGCCGACAATACTATGTCGGGAAAACCAATCGCCCCGACTTGCCCAAGTCGGCCACCACCAAGTCGGCACGACAAGAAAAGTCCGGCATGCCTATCCCGGCATATCGTACAATCATCCGACACCGTCATCTCGGTTTGATATTGAGCTCTCAACTACTCTTGGTTCTCGCTCCGATATCTCCGATATTGACAACTTTTGTCTCAGATCCTCTCCCGAGACGTGCCATATACTTGCTGCACCATCCCGAGAAACTCGCCACGCGGCCTGACCAACCGTCACAACCGCGCCGCACGGGCCCCACCATCTGTCCCTTCCAGTAGGCACTTGAGCGGTTGGACCCCGAGGCACCTCCTCGATTCCCGTGCTGGTAACCGCACGCGATCCGCCACCGACGGTTCCCATCCTGTAACCCGCTGTGCGGCCGATCGTGTGGCCACAACCGCTCCCCCTACGCGAACCGCCGCACGCACGATCCCACTACCCGTTCAAAACGGGCGGGCGGGAAAATTGGTAACCGCGCCTCTCCACCTCCTCTTAACCGCGACGGCGGGCGAACTCCTCTTCTTCCTCCGCATTCTCATCTTCCTCTTCCCTGCTCCCTGCACGCTCCCGAACGAACCGCCGCCGCCAAGCACGCTGCGCACGCCGGAGATCTCGACGCCGACGAACGAGAATCGCCACGCCACCATTGGGACGAGAACATCCCGCGCCGCGCCTCCAACCTCTCCGGTACGCTTCCTCCCGATCCTCTCTAGATTCACCCCATGCTTCGGCCATGGCGATCCCTCCTCTTCTGTTCTTCCCTAGGACGAACGATGCCGCACTGCATCTCCCCGTAGATCTTTGTAGTTGTTCTTGTCGAGGCCCTTTTGACTCTTCTCTTCCTATATCTAGCGGTAGATTCCACTCCACGCTCCCGTAGCATTGCTAGGGTTCTTCCTAATTGAAATCATTTATTTCTCTTTTATTCGGCCCTGGTAGATCTTCATTCTGGCATCTCGATAATAGATTCGGTTTACAGTCGGAACGCCCCGACTTACTGCCTGTCTCTACTCGGTGCCCCCGACTTAACATATTCCTTATGCTGCAGGCCAGCTCCGACATGTCTTCCGAAAACGCCGACATGGGTACCGAGGGAGTCCGGGCAGGATGGGAAGGCTCCGACGCGAGTCAGGACGACATCGACTGGCTGCGCCGAACTCACCGCATCCCGGAGGCGGTCATTTGCCGACTTCCCGAGGGAGAGAACGAACCCCAAGTCCAACCCGGGGAGCGGGTAGTCTTCGTCACGCACTTCGAGCGTGGCTTTGCCCTCCCGGCGAGCCCATTCTTCCGCTCTTTCCTCGACTACTACGGTCTGCAACCCCACCATCTTCCGGCTAACGCCATCACCCTACTCTCCGGCTTTGTGTCCTTCTCGGAGGGATATCTCGGCCTCTGGCCGGTGGTCAAGCTTTGGGCCAAATACTTCCAATTTCGAAAGCAGAGCATACCCAATAAAGGTGTCAAGGACAAGGAGATGACTGCCTGCGGGGCTGCCATTGTGGTTCCTCGGCGGGAGTCCGAGTTCCCTCGGATCTCGGGCCTAGAATCATGCCGCAAATGGCAACGGAGCTTCTTCTATGTGAGGAATCCCGACTCGGCTGAAGGCGACGACGAGGAGGAGGCCGAGTTCCTCAATCTTCCCAAGTTCAATATTGCCCCTCCGACAGCCCAGCTTCACTGGAGCTCCGACCAGAAGATGTTGGACTCGGAGGTCAACGAGATTCATGAGTATCTCCTGTCGATCAAGGATGAGCTCACGGCCGAGGACCTGCTCTGCACCTTCGTCAGCCGCCGGGTTTGCCCCCTCCAGGCCCGGGTTCACAAGATTTGCCATATGAGTGGCAGATATGACCCGACACGGGTTAGCATTTTCACGCTCACCCCGGAGCAGGTATACCGGCGGGTCCAGGCCATTGCCCAGGCCGAGATGGATGCCGACTGGACCTGGGGGCTGAAGCCCTACACGCGCTCTCGTCCTCCACCACAAGTAAGCTGGTTCACCTAACCGACCTAAGCAATTCTCCGACAAACTCAGGTCGCAACCATAACTCTACTTATATGCTGTTTCTTCTGTTCTCTCGCAGAGGTTTGCCCGGCAGCTCCTTGAAGACCAGAGCCATGCCGCGGGGGAGTGGCACCCGGACCTTCCCATCCCGGAGGTTCTACCGAACGAGGACCCGGATGACGAAGATCACCTATCCATTCCACTGGCCCGCGCCCCTGCCCCGGGTAAGCCTCGTGCACCCGTTCCAATCAACGAGTGGTCTGATGACGACGAGGATGAGTGTCGAATCATAGACGTTATTGACGCTACTCCTCTCGACTTCGCGCCCCCAGCGCCTCCGACAACTGCTACTTCCACCAAGCGAGCCGAGACTCGCAAGCGCGCTGGCACCGGTACGTCGGATACCGGCGGCGATGAGGCTGGGGCCAAGAGGGCCAAGACCGCTAAGAAGCCGGCAAGCAAGCCGCCCAAGAAGAAGAAAGGTCCTCCGACTTCCACCGGGTAAGCCGATCTCTCGAGACCACTTGCCCTGTGCTACTTGAACTTCTCTGATAATACCTTCCGAGTTAACACACCCTTGCCTTCACACAGCGCCCCACTGAAGCTGAACCCGACCGGGCCCCAAGGTCGGCGAAACACCGAGGATGCCGGGTCGACCCGCGCAGATGGCTCCCCTATACGTAGCAGTCGGGCTGCCAGGCCGCCACGTAGTGGCAGCGCCGCGACCGGGAGAGATAGAGAGGCCTCCGACCGGGATGTCGGATCCGGTGGGGACGTCCATTCCCCCACGCTGGGGCGACCTCACACCGCGTCGCCCTCGCCTCAGTCGGGAGGGGCCCGACCGCCGCCGACACAACGCCCCCGCAGCATCAACAGCAACAACCGCAGCAACGGCCACATCAACAACCGCAGCCACAGCCACAACAGCAACAACAACCGCAAGGACAGCACCAGCAACCGCAACCGATCCGGACTCAGCTACAGAGGCGTCCGCCGACCTCAGACGCTACCACCTCCAAGGCGATCACCACACATTCCGGGTCGGCCGCCTCGGGCAAGCGTGACGGGACCACGGGTCAAAAGAGAGGTGAGGTTCCTCCGGGCAAAATCCTAGTGGTGCCTCCTCCTCGCGTAGCAGTCAAGACAGCTGCGTTGCAGACGCTAGAGGCCACTGCTGGCCAAGCTCCTCCTGCTGCCGAGTTGCTCATCCTGGGTGATGACTGTTCAGGTTTGCTGGAGCAGTTCAACTTGGACTGGAACGCTGCTGATACCAGCGAGGTATCCTCCTCGGACCCGAACATCCGACATCCTGCCGGTCCCGGGAAAATTGCCCAATCTCTGCATACTCTTCAGTGCGCAGTTCTCCGGATGACCCGGGACGCCGAGGTAAGTCTCTTAACTATACATATCCCCACTAGTCCCCGAGATTCGTGTGGAGTAATCGAAAATCGACCGAGTGAGGATTACTCGGCGGGAATCTTCTCACAAATGAGTTAACGCCTAGCCCCATTCCAGGCTTGCAACAAGGAGCAGAGCAGGCTGTTTCAAAAGCTGCTCGTCAAGCACAGCGGCCTCCGGAAGAAGTACAAGACTCTTGAGGCGGCCCAAGGTACTCTTCCTTCTTTACCGACATACTTCCCCTTTTCCTACTTCCTCTCCTGATATCCCCGACTCGTCGACCTTATCAGCTGAAAAGGAAGCCCAGGTTGCGGCTGCGCATCGGACTGCTCTTGAGAGAGAGCAGGCCGAGATAGTCCGGCTTCGCGAAGAACTCGCGAAGTCCAAGCATGAACAGGCCGAGATGACAAAGGCCATGAATGAAGTAATGGAGGCGCAGGAGGTTGTTGTGACGAATCTCCAATCTCGCGCCCGCCTGGCCGAGAACAAACTGTCCGTCCTCACGGCCAAATGCGACACCTGGCTGGCCGAGTTGCAACGGATCAATGGCCAAATGGACAGTGAGTCTCCTCCCTTTTTGCTTATTGGGTTTTCAATATTACTCCGTCATTGCTGGCTTGCCTTCTAACTCGACAATAGCTCTTTTCTCCTCAGAATCCTTCTCGCATTCGCAACATGCCGCTGCCCAGGCCGTTAGCAAGGCCCGGGGTAAGAGAGCGCACCTCGGTCCTATCTCGACTGAGTGGGACGTTAGGACCACCTGATTGCCCTCAACGCGCGTCTTGTCCCCCTGAAAAGCATCGGCCCAGGCCTGCTTGACGCCGGTATCTCGGTCTTCCGGCAACTGTGGCCCGGCATCGAGCCTCCCAAGAATGTTCCCGAGCTGGCTGAGGAATTAAAGAAGGCCGAGCTAAGACTTCGGGAGTGGAGGTCCTTTGCTGCCCGCGCCGGGGCGGATCAGGCCTTGTCCTTTGTACTATCTTGGTATGAAGAGATTGACCTGGATCAAGTCAAGACGCACCGAGAGAACTCCATCTGGACCACGGAGTCGGCCAAGATCCAGCGCCGCCAAGAGGCTGCCGACTATATGGCCAAGTACTCGCGCCCGCATGAATTTGTTGCTGGCCCCGTCTACTCCGCCGACGATGAGTCTGACAGCGATGCCGGCGAAGCCGACGATGAGGAGGAAGAGGAGGAGGCCAATCCGGACGAGCACGCCGGCATGGACGCCGAGGCGGGAGTCCCCGAGTCCTCCGAGCGGACCCCTGAGTCTGGGACCGCAGCCAGCGACATCGAAAGGCCTACTGCCGCCGTGGCCACGTCCACTACCGCCGACACAACTGCTCCGGAAGCAACCGACGTCACCAAGTCGGCCACCACCGACACTGGTTACCCGGAAGTGACTGGCTCCGCCGTGCCACCTGCTCCTGAGACTGCCTCCGCGCAAGCTCCTGCTGCTGCCTCTGCATCCACTTCCACTCCTGCTGCCGAGACTACTTAGGCAAACTCATTAGATCCCCGGAATGCCGGGTGCATATGTAATATACACCATTTTAAGTAAAATATTCTGCTATCTGCCTTACTGAATCGAACAAGTACTAAGTCATGTCGGGTCACTTTACACCGAGTCCCCGGGTTTACTTTCTCGTTTACTATACTTAGTGACTTTTGCTCTTGTCTACCATACAGCCGTTCGACAGTCGAGTCACAAAATCACGACTATAGCATACGGTACTAGAAAATGCCCGAGTTAAGGTTCAAAGGTACTCGACATAACGGAAGAATAACTGAAATACAGGGTTAGTACACAACACGTGCCGAATTGCTTTTATACCGAGTCCCCGAGTTCGTTTTCGTGTTTACCATCTTCCACTATCTTTGCTCTTGACTACCACTTTGGGCATCCGTCAGTCGAGTCACAAGATCATTTCACATAGCATACATTACTTAACTTTGAAGCAAGGTTGAAAGCTCATTCGGCACATGGATAATAAATGCGAAATACACAAGGCAGTCCCCGAGTTTCACCTCGAGACGCCGGTACGCAGATAATAGAGAAATAATTGAAATGCAAATATAAGTAAAGATCGGGCAGTCCCCGAGTTCCTCCCGGGGTGCCGACATGCGAAAGACATAAGAAAGGAACAATCATGCGGATAAGGCAGTCCCCGAGATTCATTTTGGGGTGCCGACATTTCATTCAAAAGGGACCGAGATACATACACTGTGCCCTTTATGCGAAAAAGGGACGAAGTAGAGCTACATTCCACGGTCGTTTGGTTTCCTCGCCGGCTCTATCCATTACACCTTTTCTAGCTTCCTGCGCATCTACAAGATAATATGAGTCGTTGTGCAGGGCTTTGCTCACAACAAAAGGTCCTTCCCACGGAGGGGATAACTTGTGCATGCCGGCGGTGCGCTGTATCAGCCTCAGCACCAGATCTCCTTCTCTGAACACCCGGGGGTGTACCTTCCGGCTATGATAGCGTCGGAGGTTCTGCTGGTATATTGCTGACCGAGATAGGGCCAATTCTCTTGCTTCTTCAAGCAAGTCGACATCATTCTCTCTGGCTTCTCTTGCCTCGGTTTCTGTAAACATCGCCACTCTGGGCGAATCATACTGTATGTCGGTTGGCAATACTGCCTCAGCACCATACACCATAAAGAATGGTGTGTACCCGGTGGATCTGTTGGGTGTGGTCCGGAGACCCCATAGCACCGCCGGTAGTTCTTCTATCCAGCATCCCGGAGTCCGCAGGAGTGGTTCTATCAACCGGGCTTTTATGCCGGTCAGCACCAATGCGTTGGCTCTCTCAACCTGCCCATTCGCTTCTGGGTGTGCCACTGAGGCCACATCAAGCCGGATTCTCTTCTCAGCACAGAACCGAGCAAATTCCCCTGCTGCAAAATTGGTGCCATTGTCGGTGATAATGCTATGCGGGTAACCATATCTCAGTATGATATCCTTCAAAAACGAGACGGCCGTAGCTCCATCACACTTCCGAATCGGCTTCACCTCGATCCACTTGGTGAACTTGTCCACCATGACCAGTATATGAGTCATGTTGCCTCGCGCCGGCTTGAATGGACCCACCATATCCAAGCACCATACAGCAAACGGCCATGTGATGGGGATGGTCTTTAGTGCTGCCACCGGCATGTGTATTCTGTGGGCAAACCTCTAGCAACCTCCACATTTCCGGACAATCTCTTCTGCCTGCTGCAAAGCCGAAGGCCAATAAAATCCATGCCGGAAGACCTTTGCTACCAGTGCCCTTGAGGAAGCATGATGACCGCATTCACCTTGATGTATCTCGAGCAGCATTTCTTGCCCCTCCTCTGGGTCAACACAACGCTGCAGCACCTCCGTGACACTTCTCTTGTACAGCTCTTGGTTGATCACCGTGTAAGCCTTGGATCTTGTCACCACCTGCCGAGCTTCCACTTCATTGTTCGGCAGGGTCCCATCCAGGATATATGCCATGATGGGTAGCGCCCAACTCGGCACCGGTCGCACAGGGAAGATTGGGGTGTCTACATCCATAGGCTCGACCGTCATTACTTCTGCCGACATACCCTGCGCAGTCCCCGGGTTTAGCCAAATGCTCCCGACATCAACCTCCATGGGCACAGCCTCTGCTTCCGAGCTCTTCGGGATAAAGATGGACTCTGACTCGGGTGATGGCTTGATTGACGGTTTCCTTAAGTGCTCCAAAGCTATACCGGGTGGGACCGCGTCCCGTGACAACCCCAACTTGGACAGTACATCCGCAGCCTCGTTCTCTCCCCGGGGTATGTGCTTGAACTCGCATCCTTCAAAAAACCCGGAAATTTTCTGCACATGGAACCGATATGACGCCATGTTGGCATCCACAGCGTCCCAATTTCCCGACACCTGCTGCACCACCAAATCCGAGTCGCCATAACACTCTACGCGACGGATGCCGATTTCCTTAGCGACATTGAGGCCGTGCACGAGTGCCTCATATTCAGCCACATTATTGGACGCCGAGAAATGAATCTGGAGTACATATTTCAGTACATCTCGCTTTGGGGAGGTGAGGACCACTCCGGCACCCAACCCAATTTTTGCCTTGGACCCATCAAAGTGCATCTTCCAGAAATTGAAGTCGGGCGGGGGAGGCTCATACTGCATCTCGGCCCAGTCCACCAAAAAGTCCGGCAGCGCCTGCGACTTAATGGCGTCTCTCCTCTCGTAAGCCGGGGCGTACGGAGACAACTGGATGGCCCACTTGGCAACTCGGCCGCTGGCATCTTTGCACCCGATAATCTCGGACAAGGGAGCCTCGCTCACCACTGTAACCGGATGCTCTTGAATGTAGTGCTTCAACTTGGTGACCGCCAGGTACACGCCGTAGGCCATCTTCTGGTAGTGCAGGTAATTCTGCTTGGAGAGGGAGAGCACCTCGCTCAGATAATACACGGGCCTTTGTACTACCTTCTCACCCTCTTCTCTTTCCACCACCATTACCACGCTTACAACCCGGTTTGTAGCCGCGATATAGAGCAACATTGGCTCCTTCGGTAGTGGGGATGCTAATACCGGTGCATTTGAGAGTGTCTTTTTCAGGTCATTGAAAGCTGCATCTGCTTGCGGTGTCCACACAAAGGTTTTGCTCTTTTTCATGAGCTGATACAGAGGCAAAGCTTTCTCTCCTAACCGGCTCACAAACCGACTTAGGGATGCCAGGCACCCGGTGAATTTTTGTACATCTTTAAGGCGAGTGGGCACTTTCATGCTCTCGATAGCTCGGATCTTGCCCGGGTTAACCTCGATACCCCGGCTAGACACCAGGAAGCCGAGTAACTTCCCGGCCGGCACACCGAAAGTACACTTATCCGGGTTAAGCTTCATTCGAAATTTTCTCAAATTAGCGAATGTTTCTCTCAGATCATCGATCAGAGTGGATTTTTGTTTAGTTTTTATGACTATGTCGTCGACATACACCTCTGCATTCCGACCTATTTGCTCATGCAAGCACTTCTGCATGCATCTTTGATAAGTTGCACCGGCATTCCTCAACCCGAAAGTCATGACACGATAGCAATACGCCCCGTACGGGGTAATAAAAACAGTTTTTAATTGATCAGCCGGATTCAACGGTATCTGGTGAAAACCAGAGTACGCATCTACAAAAGACAAAAGCTCACACCCGGCAGTGGAGTCGATCACCTGATCTAGCCGGGGGAGCGGGAAAGGATCTTTTGGGCATGCCTTGTTGAGGTTGGTGAAATCAATGCACATGCGCCACACCTTGGCCAGCAGGGGGTCATCCTTCTTCTTCTCTACCAGGACCGGGTTAGACAACCAGTCCGGGTGCAGTACTTCCATCACAAATCCAGCCGCGAGCAGTACGGCTAGATGCTCCATGATCGCAGCTCTTCTCTCGTCCGAGAGACGTCTTGTCGGTTGCTTCACCGGTTTTGCATCCGGCCTCACGAATAAAGAGTGCTCAGCCAACTCCCTCGGAACTCCTTGAAGGTCGTCATTCGACCAAGCAAAGACATCCCGATTCTCACGGAGGAAGTCGGTGAGCTCGCCTTCCTATTTGCTGTCCAGGCTGGTGCCGATGATCACCCGGTGCTCTGGGTTAGCCGGGTCCACCACGACCTTCTTGGTCTCCTTTGGCGGCTGGAAGGAAGCATGCTGCTCTGGGTTCGCCATCCCGGGCATGCCGAGTTGTGAGGCTTGGGCCAGCGTCACCACTTGCTGGATTCTCTTCTTTTCCTCGGCTATGACCAAGGACTCGGCCAAGCATGAGCCCGAAGTAGCACACTCGATAGAGCGCTTGTAGTCCCCCGAGATGGTGATTATGCCGTTCGGACCTGGCATCTTCATCTTCAGATAGCCCATGTGGGTGGAGATCATGAACTTGGTCAGGGCAGGTCGGCCAATCAGGGCATGGTATGGGCTCTCGAGGTCCACCACCTCAAACTCAAGACTCTCAGTCCGGCAGTTCTCCCGGGTTCTGAACAGCACATCTATCCAGATCTTGCCCATGGGCGAACAAGAAACCCCCGGCACAATGCCATGGAAGGTCGTGCTGGTCGGCAGCAGGGTGTTCAGGGACACTCCCAACTTCCTCATTGTGTCCTTGTACATGATGTTGATGGCACTGCCATTGTCGACCAGAACTCTGCTGAACCGGACGTTGATGCTTGGCCCGATGAATGTTGGGTCCACCACTAGGGCGTAGCCTCCCGGCTTAGGCATGACTCGGGGGTGATCCTTCCGACCCCAGGTGATCTCCATCTCGGACCAGTGCATGAACTTGGGCACTGCCGGCATCACTGCATTCACCTCCAGAGCGCGCTGGCGCTGACTTTTCTTGTCATTGGGCTCGGTCACAAAGACCACATAGCTCTGATGAGCTTCCTGATAGTCACCCTGTGGGTACCTGCCCTGGTTGCTAGGACCGGCATTGTTGTTACCCCGGACATTCACCATATTTACCGGCCTTGCCGGTGGTCGCCTTTGGACTGGCGGATTAACCCGGACAGCATTGGCCCCACTCACTGGTGCCGGCGGTCTTGGAGCTGCGGGCCTTTCTGGGGCAGTTACCAGAGATCCCCCTGGTGCACCTTCTCGCCGCATGCGCTGGTACCAGCTGCACTGCCGAGTTGTGTGATTTGCTGGCCGGTTGGGCTCGAAAGTGTGATAGCAGCAGGGCTTGTCCAGCATCTCCTCGTACGTTAAGGGCTTCCTCTGCTCGGCCCAAGTCTTCTTTACCTCCTGATTCTGGCCCCAACCCTGCCCGTCAGTTTTCTGCCGCTGGTTGCTACCACCATCTCCCTGCTCCCGGGTTACCGCCGCCACCTGATGCGAGGCATAACGAAAGTCGGGTTCTCTCCTTTTTTGGCCAAAATCCTGGCGGTCATTGTTTCTGCCCGGTCCGGACCTGTTGTTCCCCGGGTTCTTCCTACTCGGTTCGCCCGAGTCCAGCTGAGGTTGCAATGGATCACCGAGAGCATAGCTGTCGGCGATTCTCATTGTCTCGACCAAGGTGGCCGGCATCTCCCTCTGCAGTTTCTGCCAAAGCAGAGAGCCGTGTCGGCATCCCTGCGCAAACCAAGAAATGGCTTGGGCCTCCACAACTCCTTCACAAGAATTGCGAATTGTGCTCCACCGAGTCAGGTATTCTCGATCAGTCTCGTTGTCCCTCTGCCTGCACATAGCAAGCTGCTGAGGTCGGTTCGGTCTCTTGTAGGTGCTGGAGAAGTTGCTGACAAAGGCTTCCTCGAAGTCCAGCCAGCTGTTGACACTTCCCTCTCTCAAGTTGTTCAACCAGATCCGGGCTGGTCCCTGAAGCATCTGCGGGATGTATCGTACCGCCCACCGGCGGTTTCCCCCCGCAATGTGCACTGCTGTCACATAGTCGGTCAACCAGTCCTCTGGCTTGGTGCTGCCGTCGTAAGTCTTGGCTCCCCTGTTCAACTGAAAGTGGGGGACAGGCTGCTCCGACATGATTCTGGGCCCAAAACAAGAAGGACCAGGTGGGCCTTGCTCCTCCATCAGCTCGGATCGATATATTCGATCCAGCTTATACCGGGCATCATTTGGATCTAACTGGCGAGTTCCCAATCGAGACCCCAGAGCACTCTCATAAGCGTGGTACCCGGCCTTGGCCATTGCCGAGTTGCCGTCATCATACCGGCTGACGTCTTGTCCGCCCATTTGCCGCTGCGGCATTGCTCCAACAACTTGACGCCTCGGGGCTTGATTCGGCACCGGATACCGAGTTGGGTGTCCCCGACCAACCGAGTTGGCATTTCCGACATTCCGATTACTCGGAGCCTGTCGGCTTCTGCTCTGGGCCTGCCCAACATTGCCCTGACCTGCTACCTGCTTTCCGGCATACGCCGGGTCATATGTCAGCATCTGGAGCTGCTGATTCCCTCCGGAGTTTCTACTCTGGTTCTGATTTCCCCCGACATGCGGGGAGGAGGCCTGTCCTCTGGACCTGTTACTGGCCGCTCTAGCTGAGTGAACGATTTGAGATCCTCCCGCAGCCGTATTGGCCCTCTTGAAGGCCTCATTCTGCCGGGTTTCCATCTCCACTAGCTCATTAACCCGGTCCTGCTGTTTGCGGCGGGCCTCTCCGGTCAGACCGGATAACTCGGCCCTCGCTGCCTCAGCAGCCCTGAGAGTCTTGGCCGGGGAACTGTAATTCGGCCTTGCTGCCGACATTACGCTGGGAGTCACACTGGATGCAGCCCTGCCATCCCTATCTATCTCGGCATTGAGGCCCTTACCTCTTCTGCGTACCTCAGCCTCACGGTTCGGCCGGCCTCCTACCGGCGAGAAACCATGAGCCGCGTCATACTCACGCATGACTCGGTCGAAGTCCCTCCGGACCTCAGCTAACTTCTCGGCCTCCTCCAGCAAGCTCAGTCGCTCTGCCTCTAACTCAGCTGCCCCCGGCACAGTCAACCTCTCTACCGTCTCTCTAAGAGGTTCAGTCCTTACCGGGACACGAGATGTCTCGGCGCCGCCATGACCCTGCCTCTCCAGTGCCTGCTTGGCCCTCCGGGTCGACCTTGCCTCGGGCTCGAAGACAGGTTCTTCTGCCGGAGGAGCCGTCACCCCGGCCATCATGACCGGGCTCGAAGACAGGTTCTTCTGCCGAACGAGCTCGGTGGCGACATAGGAGGCGAAGGCGCCGAACTCGATGACGCAGCCGTTGGCCGGAAACGGCCTGCTGCGGAAGCAGCCGGCGTTGTCGCTGACGAACTCCATGTCGCCGAACTTGACGACGAGGCCGGAGAGGACTCGCACGGGGCCCGTCCGGATGAGTACACCAGCCAGCGCCTCTACCTGCCCCACGGTGGGCGCCAACTGTCGTGGTGGTATCACGGCAGATGCCATAGGATGGCTAACTGTGTGGGGCCGATGGACGCTGGTGGATCCGGGGAGGGCTAGCGAGCTAAGAAGCTCACACGAGAGATGACAAGGAATCACCAAAACCGACTTAGGCAAGGAAAGAACCTCCAGAAACCATGAAGAACACACTCAAAACCGCAAGCAACCACAAACACGCACGATGTACCCAGGTTCGGGGCCCTCGTGGGGAGGTAACACCCCTACTCCTGCCTTGCTCCTCTCTATATGTGTCTCACAAGATCTACAAGTTGCTCCTTGAGCTGTTTTGGTATTAACTAGGATGAACTACAAGTGAGAGAGGAGTAGATGCTCTAGCAGTAAATGAGACTATAGTTTTGGCTCTCTAGTTGGTGTCCCTCTCACAGGAGGAGTTATGGCGCTATTTATAGAGGTCCGGCCGAGTTGCCCGGAAACCCTAAGTCCTCCGGGCCCCACCGGACAACGGCTCCAGTCCAACGACGGTGTCGACACCTCTACCACGACCTAGCAGCCGGGCTATCCGACATAGGTCGAGGTAGGCCATGATGCCTCTTACCGTAGCCGCCGCCGGCATAGGTGTTGATGCTTCCCCTGTCAGAGACAGGACGTGCCTTCTCCATGCCTTGTCTCCTGTCAGTCAGTTGCCAGTACAGTGGAATAGTCACGTCGCCCTTGTCGTGTGCCCTTTGTCCCGCGCCCGTGTCAGACGGGAGGTGACTTTACTTCCGTGTCAGGCGGGTCAGTGTCCTTGCCCTGTACTTGCCCTTGACTTGTTGCCCGACATAGGATATGTCGGACGGTTCCACCTATCCCGGCATGAGTATGCCGGGCTCCTCTCCGTGCCCGGGCACAGGTACGCCGGGCTGGGACATCCGGCATACCTCCCTGGGTTCCGACACGGTTATGCCGGAGCCTCCTTCCTGCATATCACAGACAAGTAAAGAATCCCGACATAGGGATGTCGGTTAGGACATGTCGGCTACTCCCGACATAAGCTTAGGTCGGCCGAATACCGAACCCGGTTCAGCCAGGATCCTGCTTATCCATGCTTGCCTCGCATATTGCACAAGAGAATGCTCCTAGGCCCAGCCGCTCGAAGATGTCTTAGTCTTGCTCCCAAAGACATCTTCGAGAAGCTGGTTCTTAGGAGAGTTCTCTACTCCTGCCTGAATGAGGAGGGGGACTGGGGGTCTATTTATAGCACCACCAGGGGAGACAGCTTGACCCCAGCAACCTCCAAAGGGCACCCCTTGACCCCTCTCAGGAGTAATTTCCTGCATGCCCCCAAAGGCCGCCCCTTCGCTCTGCGAAGAGTCACGCGATCTTTGACGCTGGACAAATGACAATTACCGTGGTAACCGGGGCCTGCTAACCATGCCTTTACCCTACCCGGGGGTAGCCCCCCGACACTTCAGGCTGAACATACCATCCATGATGGCAGTGGATGAAGCCTTGATTGGCCTTGCTGGCCAAGGAGGGAGCGATTTCCCGCCACCATCGGCGTTGGACGTCTCCGCGTGATCTCCTTCCCGTTCCAGACCGTGCCGCATAGTCGCATCTTAAAGTAATGACGATATATCTCTCTGTGAGATTGGACGGAGTAGGATGATTTGGATCTGTTACAAAAGATAGCACGAAAACGATGAAGAGCGGAAAGATCAAATCAACGGGGACACGAGATTTAACGTGGAAAACCCCTCCAAACAAAGCAGAGGAAAAAACCACGGGCGCCAGCCAGTAATATTTCACTATATCGGAGTGAGGTTACAAACGCCGTGGGTTTAACGTGGAAAACCACTCTAACGGGGACACGAGATTTAACGTGGAAAACCCCTCCAAACAAAGGAGAGGAAAAAACTACGGGCGCCAGCCAGCATTACTTCACTATATCGGAGTGAGGTTACAAACGCCGTGGGTTTACAATGTGTGGCTTACCCCAACCGGCGGCTTACAAGATGTATTTATAGTGGGCAAAACCCTAAGTCGGCCTAAAGTCCGACTTGGACACGATCCGTACCGTACCTCCGCTTCGCTCCGAAATTAGCCGCTCACTCCATATCGTCATATGAATTTGGATCACCATAAAACAACAGGATCCCCCAAGGGGCTACTTTTTTTCCGTTTAGTAGGCCCTGACTTGGCTTTTTCTTTGGCTTTGGGCATTCGGCCGTATCTTGTTTGCTTCTGCCATATCAACTCATACCTTTTACATTGGTACATGCTGGTGTATGGATGAATATTAACAACGAAAAAAATACATGAACCATGTACGTGAATCTTCAAAGAAAAATAAGAATGCATGAACCATGAGTAATAAGTACGTAAGATTACACTTGAGTGTGCATATACTCATAGTCGCATGTGTAGATAGGTGTACTACCTCAAGCTCTCACCAAACACAGAACATTATTGGCCCCTGGTTGACACGAGGGAGACACGCGTGATGAAACTCTCCTCCTCGACAGACTCTGCTGTAGATATAATAGTCTGTTGTCGTCATCAGCAAGCATTGCATATATATATTGGTAAAACAATATACGAGTTCCCATGATTCGTATTTTTCGCAGCACATAGGAGAGGAGGACTAGAGGCAGGATGAAAGGACCTCTTATTACTAAACAAAGAAGTCTCAAACCATCCGGTTTATTATCATGACCTTTGGTTACCAAACCATGGGACTACAATCATGGCCGGCTAGCTTGAAAGTTTGCTTTACACACATATAGTACCGATGATTAGACAAAGTATTCTGAATCAAAATGAAAATGAAAAAAAAGGCATGCCACCTTAGATTTCCCTTCTGAAGGAATATAACTCTTTTTTTTTTTTGGAGGTGTCATTCCTTTATCTAAAGGGGTTCCTTAACAAAAATCCTAATAAACATTCAAATTCTCCAATATTTTTATGCAAATCCTAAGAGCCAAAGAGACCCGAGACCCTAAGAGTGACCGGGGATCAGGTTTGGACGGTCCCATGTGCCTCCTTGGGTAGGAGACGATCGACACTCTATTGGTAAGGACTAGAGAAAAACATCGTGTAATCATTTCCATCCATCTCGTAGTTGCTTTAGTTGTGGCTGTCTATGTTTGTGCATCGTTGTAAAAAGTGGTGGCTAAGATGTTCTTTTCTATGTTAGAATCCGGGCTAAAAAGTGGAAGGGTTAAGTATAGCTTAGTTTTCTAGCGCGCTATGACAGACCAATCTCTCTATATGTCTCTCTCTTTGATCGGTGTGGCGCCCATTGATGCTAAACGCTAGCTAGAGCTGATCCTTTTTAGCCCACTAACATGCTTTAATAATTTTCTATCTCAAAATACAACATATGCAGTCTCTTAGCTAACAAACTCTCATGTCATTTACACTAATATATAATAATCTCTACATGCAAGTTACACATCATCCATTTATTTAACCATCCAATATTGTTCACATCAATAATCTATAATACACACTCATTTCATGTCTATTAAATTTAGTATATCTATTACGACCAATTGAATTTTTCAAAATTATTTAGACAACATAATGTATCAAACCTTTAATATAGATTTATCTAGCCCATTGCAACACACATTTCTTCGAATCTTCTACTCTTTTACTATATTTTATCGGTTTTGCTAAGTCTCAGTTGGCTGAGAATCTGTTATGTCTCAGCTGATTTTTCCACCGTACGATTTACTTTACATGGAGCGTCCTCGTCCATGCGATTTTGTCCGACGTGGCGTTGTCGCAGCAGCGTGTCTTCCTGTCTTTTTTCTGTTTGGGCTTTAATGCTATCGAGTTCAGGCGTGTGTTCTTCCGTTCTTCCTCTTTCTTATGGACGTTGTTGCTTCGTTTCATTCGAGACGGGGAAAGGGAGAAGAGGAATACTGTGGACGAGAAGCGGCGAGCGGCGAGCTCGTCGTTGCCGTCGCGGCCGGAGTCTAATCGGGCGAAACCTCCACAGGTATGTCTACCGCTCCCGGCTCCCCTGTTTCTACGCCATGGGGACGAGAAGCAGCGAACAACGAGCTCCACTGTTGAATCTCTCCGCCCGCAGAAATTTCCCTTGTCTTGTGATTCATAGATCGAGAGAGCGGCGGTTTCTGTGTGTGTTCGTGCTATGTCGTGGTAGGACTACATCTGTGTTGTTTGATTTGTGGTACGAGCTTGTTGCTGCTTCCTCGATTCGAGCGTGTACGCAGACAGGGGGAGAGATTTTGGGGTGTAGCTCGTGTGGGGGCGATCTAGTTTGTGCTTGGTTTTTGCGTTCGCCATTGTTAGGCTTACGTGACCTTGGCCGGTTCTCCATCAGATTCATGCAGTTGAGAGACGGGAGAGTTTAACTTGCGATAGCACGGTATGCTAGCATGATCAGAGGCAGACAGATCGATTTGGGGCCTGATCTGATCGATCCACAATTGATGGTGGCGTTTCTGGAAAAGACTCCTTCCTCGTGATACTGCAGTACTACAGTTTTTTCTGAATTTTGTTCGATGTGGATGTGGCTATCTGAATCTACACCACAAGTCAGTGTGTGTTTATTTGCTGAAGTGTCCTTAATAGGTTTCTAGCCTATACGAGTGTAGAGGATGTCCTTTTTCATGTTTAACATGTGTTGAGTTTTTTCGGACTGTTTTTTTCATGTGCCATATCTGAATATGTATCACAACTTGAATGCATGGAGTTTACTGAACATGCCTTAATAGCTTACTAGTTATATGATGGTGGAGGGATGTGTGTTGCTTGAGTTTTGATTGGGTTATGAGTTGTCTGAATTTTATTGGATGTAGCATATCTGAACCATGCTTAGTAGCTTACATGAATGTCTTATATAATTGCATAAGTGAACGAGCAGTACAAAAACAACTAAATAGTTTGCATATTTCTCTTGCGGGACTTTCGCTTTTAAAAAACACAACTCGCCCTGAGTATAGTCGTCGCTCCACTTTTGTCTTTAGAAAAGCGCAACTCGCCCCCCTGAGCCTGGGGGGGGGTTCAATTTTGTGTTTTGAAAAGCGCAACCCGTCCCCGAGCCACATGCGAGGCGAGCTGTACTTTCCTCTTATGAAAAGCGCAACTCGCATCCAAGCTCGTTTTGCCTTTTGGAAAACTTGCCCCTCTTATGAAAAGTGTAACTCGCCTCGAGCCGATGGGTTGCACTTTTGTCTTCTGAAAAGCACAACTCGCCCCCGAGCCGAGACGTCACTTTTGTCCTCTGAAAAGCACATCTCGCCCCCGAGTCGAGGCGTCACCCCAAGCCGAGGGTTGCACTTTTGTCTTTTGAAAAGCGCTACTCACAACCTCGAGCCGAGCCGAGTTGCACTTTTCAGAGATGAAAAATGCAACTCGTCCCCCCCCCCCCCCCCCCCCCCCCCCGAGCCGTGGCGAGTTGCACTTTTCAGAGATGAAAAACGCAACTCGCCCCGAGCAGAGTTGCACTTTTGTCTCTTGAAAAGCGAAACTCGCCCCACCCCCGAGCCGAGGCGAGTTGCACTTTTCTTTGATAAAAAACGCAACTCGCTCCGAGCCGAGTTCCACTTTTGTCTCTTGTAAAACGCAACTTGCCCCCTAGCCAAGGCGAGTTGCACTTTTGTCTTTTGAAAATCGCAACTCTCCCCTCTTTTGAAAAGCGCAACTCACCACCCAAGTCGGGGCGAGTTGCACTTTTGTCTTTTGAAAAGCGCAACTAGGCCCGTGCAACTCGCCCCGAGTCGACGGGTTGCACTTTTCTCTTTTGAAAAGCGCAACGCGCCCCGACTCGAGGCGTCACATACTCTTTTGAAAAACGCAACTCGCCACCCGAGACGGGGCGAGTTGCACTTTTGTCATTTGAAAAGCGCAACTCGGCCCTCTTTATGAAAAGTGCACTCGCCCCGAGCCAATGGGCTGCACTTTTGTCTTTTGAAAAGCGCAACTCGCCACCCGAGCTGGGGCGAGTTGCACTTTTGTCTTTTGAAAAGCGCAACTCGCCCACGAGTCGAGGAGTCACCCCAAGCCGAGGCGGGTTGCACTTTTGTGTTTTAAAAAGCGCTACTCCGAGCCAAGCCGAGTTGCACTTTTCAGAGATGAAAAACGCAACTCGCCCCGAGACGACGGGTTGCACTTTTCTCTTTTGAAAAGCGCAACTCACCCCCCTCCCCGAGCCGAGTTGCACTTTTTTCTCTTGAAAGCGCAACTCGCCCTCCCCCCTCCTCGAGCCGAGTTGCACCTTTCTTTGATGAAAAGCGTAGCTCGCCCCAAGCCGAATTCACTTTTGTCTTTTGAAAAGCGCAACGCTTCCCCCGAGCCGAGGCGAGTTGCATTTTTGTGTTTTGAAAATCACAACTCCCCCCTCTTATGAAAAGTGCAACTTGCCCTCGAGCCGACGAATTGCACTTTTTCCTTTTAAAAAGCGCAACTCGACAGCCGAGTCGGGGCGAGTTTCACTTTTATCTTTGAAAAGCGCAACTCACCCCGAGACGACGGGTTGCACTTTTGTCTTTTGAAAAGCGCAACTCGCCTCCCGAGCCGAGTCGGGTTGCAATTTTGTCTTTTCAAAAGCGCTACTCACACCCCCGAGTCGAACCAAGTTGCAATTTTCTTTAATGAAAAGCGCAACTCGCTCCGAGAGCCGAGTTGCGCTTTTGTCTCTTTTCTTTGACGTGTATTCTAAATATGATCTTATGTATTTTCTCTTTTTCTAAGGCAAATAAATTTGACCAAGAGTTATATAAAATTACATGAAAACCATTCATCATGTCCAATGCAAGGACCAAGAGTTATATAAAATTACATGAAAACCATTCATCATGTCCAAGCCTTGCATCATCTCAGTATATGACAATGGATTGCCTTTTAATCTGTATGTCCTGTAACATGCAGCCTTATATTTTACAGGTCTAAAAGAAATATATACTGGCATTAATATTTCTTTCAGGTATATTTTACAGGTCTAAAAGAAATATATACTGACATTAATATTTCTTTCAGGTACAGTCACACTAATGGATGCAAAAGAAGCTACTACATCTATATTCAACAGATGGGTGAAAGAAATACGAAGAGGAAGCACAAGTAGTAGGAGCTGCGAGGAAGCACAAGTAGTAGGAGCTGCTGCGTTACGGCTGGGTTGGGACGTGTTGGTACGGAAGAAAGGAGAACAGAAACAGAAGATAGGAAAACAGAACCACCCAGAAAAAGCACGCAGAGGAAAGGAAATGTCGTGCAAATAAAAAAGAAAGAGAAAACTAATGCCACGTAGGCGACTGAGACATAAGCAATTCTCAGCTGACTGAGACGTAGGATACAAAAGGTCCAAATATGGCCCGGACTACACGTAGCTTGTTTTTGAAAATTTCGAAACAACACTTTAAAGTTTCAAAAAATTATGATTTTTTTCTAGATAATGATAATGATAATGATGAATTTCTACCAACAAGCAAAATCTAAACTTAAAGAAAGTTCATATAAAAAAGAAAAATCAAACAAACTTTAGCGATTCAAATTTGTGCACCGTTCACTACTTAAGATTTCCACTTTTGTCATTTTTTACACGGCCTAGATTACAATGTTTTCGAGTGGAAATATTGCACATTGATAAAATACATTATTGCCGACATCTAGAATTTGTTTCAGATTTGTTGAACCTTTAAAATATTGTTTTAAATTTTTTCAAAATTAAGGGCTATGTATAGGCCGGCCTACAAAACGCCACTCGGATAGGATACGCACGCTCTCATCGCTCGATTTTACACTGGCGCGAGCGTGTACACTGAACTGTATGGCACACCAACCCCTACATGCTTCTATTTAAAGGACGGGACCCCCGCAGAAACCACCACGCCGACAGCCAGCGTCAGTAGCACTAGCACACTAGCTGATCTCAGCGGCTAGCTCCTGAAGAAATCAGGAAGCTGACAATGGCGAAGGTGGAGGTAATGTCGTCGGAGCTAGTTGTCCCGGCCGACGAGACGCCGGGGGGCAGCATCTGGCTCTCCAACCTCGACCTCGCCGGGCGGAGAGGCTACACGCCCACGGTCTACTTTTTTCACCCCAGCGGCGACTCGGGCTTCTTCTCGACAGACCTCATGAAGGGCAGCCTCGCAAGGGCACTGGTCGCGTTCTACCCGCTCGCCGGCCGCCTCGGGCTCGACGGCGCCGGGCGCGTCCAGGTGGACTGCACCGGCGAGGGCGTGGTGTTCGTCACCGCCCGCTCCGACCACTACGCGCTCGAGGACCTGATGAACGAGTTCGTGCCGTGCGGCGAGATGCGCGACCTGCTCGTGCCGCCTACGCCGGAGCCCAACCCGCCGTGCGCGCTGCTGTTCGTGCAGATCACGCGCCTCCGGTGCGGCGGCGTCGTGCTCGGCCAGGCCATGCACCACTCCGTCGTGGACGCGCGCGGCGCCGCGCTCTTCTTCGAGACCTGGGCAAGCATCTCCCGTGGCGGCGGGACGCCGCCCGTGCCGCCGTGCTTCGACCACACACTGCTCGCCGCACGCCAGGCGCCTGAGCGCACGGTGCTGTACGACCACCCGGAGTACAAACCGGAGTCGGAGCCGGTGGACCCCGTGTCCGCGTCCACGTACGCGAGCGCCATCATCACGATGACGAAGGCCCAGGTGGGCGCGCTGAAGGCGCGGTGCGCCGGCTGTTCCACGTTCCGCGCCGTGGTGGCGCTGGCGTGGCAGTGCGTGTGCCGCGCCCGCGACCTGCCAGCGTCGGCGGAGACGCGGCTCTACTCCATGGTCGACATGCGCGCGCGCCTCGACCCCCCGCTCCCGCCGGGGTACTTCGGGAACGCGGTGATCCGCACGTCGGTGTCGGCCACAGTCGGGGAGGTGGTGTGCAGCCCGGTCGTCCACGCCGCTCGGCTGGTGCGCGCGGCGACGAGCCAGGGGAACGAGCACGCGAGGTCGCTGGTGGACTACCTGGAAGGGGTGGACATGATGAAGCAGCTGCCACGGAGCGGCATCTCGCGGACGCACCTTCGCGCCATCAGCTGGATGGGGATGTCGCTCTCGGACGCCGACTTCGGGTGGGGCGCGCCCGCGTTCATGGGGCCGGCACTCATGTACTACAGCGGCTTCGTGTACGTGATGAACGCGCCTGGGAAGGATGGCGCCCTGGCGCTCGTGCTGTCGTTGGAGCCGGAGAGCATGCCGGCGTTCAGGAAGGTGTTCGCCGACGAGCTGGCCCGCCTCGAGCTGTAACTCGACGTTCATATACTCTGCATGCATGGGTATATACTCTGCATGCACGCTAGTACGTTCGCGTGGTGGTTATATATTGGCTGGTTAGTTACCGCCGTGAATATTGTCCAGCACTGCAGCACCAGCTGGTCCATAACTCCATATACTATACTAGTCGGTAAGCCATGGAAATATTGAAAAAGGGCCAAACTAGAAGAACATCCAGCGCGTTGCAACCCGATCCTTTTAGAAATATGCAAATTTAATTGGTTGTATAGTTTGAGATACTAAATTTATTAGAAATAAAATTAGTGCTTTTTTTTTTTGTATAGAAATAAAATTAGTGCTTATTCTTAGAAAGAATGATGATGTGTAGCTTGCATGTAGAGATTAATAATACTCCCTCCGTTTTTAAATATACGATGCTTTAGATGTTTCACATGTTGTTTAGATGCATACTAAAATAAATGAACATACACAGTAAAATGTGTCTAGATACATTTACATATATGTGAATGTGGACAAATAATAAAACATCTTATATTTCAAACAGAGATAATAATTATTAGTGAAGGATGACATACACAATTGATTAGCTAGAAAATAGATGATGTGGATAACTTGCATGTTTTTTTTTCGAGAACGATAACTTGCATGTTAAGATAGACAATAATACATGTTAATGGAATTTTACTTTATAAAAAATATAGATGTCTAAATGAGTAAACATCGATGAAAGCCGAGTGTCTCGTGTTGATTGTTGCCTCTAAGCTGCCTCCTTTAAACGTTGCTTCAACTTTGAGACCCGGGAAATGATTTGTATTTTGTACCCAACTTTACACGCAGATACCATGTGAACTCGGACACCGTTGCTGCCCTTTCTAGTACCTTAATTAAGATCTGGACGTTGTCCTGCGACATTTGGTCGGCCAACTCACGTCTACCTCCCTCTCCCTGGGTCATGCGTGTGCTTGAGCTGGCCTTGTGGTCAGCATTCACCGCACCATGCATGCACCGGCGACCTATTTTTGGTAAAACCATCTAAAGGGTACCTGCTAGAGAGGGAGGTTTCTCTCCTATAGATTGCTAGGTAGACTAAACCTCCTCGAGGCTAGTATAGCTAGTATCCCCATGTACTTAATGTCCCTTCTGAAATTTCTTAAATTGACATACAAAATTATCAATTTTCAAATGTCTCAGCCCTCGTGGAATAAAATGGTAGCCTTGGTATTCCAAACACGAGAGATTTCTAATCTTTATATCTTCTCCTTTTGGATTAAGAAATAACATATAGATGAGAAAAATGATCGTTGACTATATGTATGATTGGTCTCCCAACATTTTCCTTGCTAAACCCATACTTCACTACCGGAAAATTTGTCTATTCCGTGTGATGCAATCTTTGCCGTGCGCCGCAAATTTGTTGCCGTGCGGAAAGGACAACGACGCACGGCAAAGAAACCACTCACGGCACATACTACCCAGGGCGCACGGTAAAGTATTCGACACGGCAAAATGGGCACAAAATGCTCGGCAAAGATTGAGCGCTCGGCAAAGAGAACTTTGCCGTGCACCATTGCGCTCCAGCACGGCAGTGGCGGAGCTTAGTGCAGGTTAAACTGGGCCACGGCCCGCCCAGCCCAGCCCAAAATGCTGAAGGATGTGGGCTAAATTAAGCTGTGAAAGCAGAAACTACATACATTCCTTTAGGCTGGCCCGCCCAGAATTTCCAGCTAAGCTCCGCCAGTGCAGCACGGAAAACCAGTGAGACTCGCGACGACCAGATTCAGCAACTTTCCCGCGCTACCCATTAAATCGCAGGAAATGTCTTTGCCGTGCGTGGACAGAAACACTTACAGCAAAGAATCGAAATTTTTTGGCCCCGCGCCCTGAATAATTCCGCGGGAAACGCTATGCCGTGCGAATAGTTGGAGCACACGGCATATCATTTCTTTGTCGTGCACCTTTAAGGCCAGCACACAGCATATCATTTCTTTGCCGTGCGCCTTTAAGGCCAGCACACGACACAACATTTCTTTGCCGTGCGCCCTGTTGTCTTGTGCACGGCAAAGAATTCCTCCCTTATTTCCATTGTCTTCATATGTTTGCTTTGTTGATTTTCTTTGTTAAGGTTCTAGTACATTCATTTACTTCACTTAATTATGTTTCTCTCAATAATATATATAAACCCTCCGGTGGGAGCCGCATGCATCGAAACCCTGGATAAGTGGACCGAACGTGCGAGGCGCCGTCTACCCCTTCCCGAGGCGTTGAAAAGGGGTTGCTCGGTAGGCTTTCTTCCGTGATTATGTTAGGTTAAATCATATGAACATCTCAGCCCAACTTTGGTCATTTTAAGGGAGGATTCCATGTCGTGCACATGAAGTGGAAATTTTGTGGGGTTCCGACGCTCCGGACCCCCGCCACGACGAAGCCCTACTCCCGCTGGAAAAAAGTCAAACCTGTCGATCTACCCCTTTGACCGCCGCCGAGAGGGGGTAGACGCGTGAACTTTTTTGCTTGGTTGTGTTAGGTTGGTACATAGGACCATGGGGAACAAACATTTCATGTGTTCCGTCACATGATTCCATGCCCGGCACCCGAAACGGGAGTTTTCACCTCTAAGTGCGCAAGAACTTACTACGGAGTAAGAGGGGTCGGTGAAGCGGGTCGCACCTCGGAGCTGTATCTTGGTTCCCACACCCTACCAACACACTAGTATACATATGTTAGGGGTCTAATGTTAGGGGTCTATGAAAGTTTTGGTGGGGTTCCGACGCTCCGTACCCCCTCTACGGTGAAACCCTACTCCCGTTGGAAAAAAGTCAAACCTGTCGATCTACCCCTTTGACCGGCGTCAAGAGGGGGTAGACGCATGAACTTTTTTGCTTGGTTGTGTTAATTTGGTACATCGGACCACGGGGAACCAACATTTCTTGTGTTCTGTCGCATGATTCCATGCCCGACACCCGAAACGGGAGTTTTCACATCTAAGTGCAAGAACTTACTACAGAGTAAGAGGGGTAGGTGAAGCGGGTCGCACCTCGGAGCTGTATCTTGGTTCCCACAACATACCAACACACTAGTATACATATATTAGGTGTCTATGCATGTTTTGGTGGGGGTTTCGACGCTCTGGACCCCCTCTACGGCGAAACCCTACTCCCGTTGGAAAAAAGTCAAACATGTCGATCTACCTTTTGACCGGCGCCGAGAGGGGGTAGACGCATGATTTTTTTTGCTTGGTTGTGTTAGGTTGGTACATAGGACCATGGGGAACCAACATTTCATGTGTTTCGTCGCATAATTCCATGCCCGGCACCCGAAACGGGAGTTTTCACCTCTAAGTGCAATAACTTACTACGGAGTAGGGGGTCGCACCTCGCCCATACCAAAGCACACCTATGTGCCAAATATGAGCACTTTATCACAAACTATGCTATAGAAATGGTAATATCTTGGTCGTTTGGCTTAAAAACCTATACATGTTCATAGATGGTAGACTTAGAAAAACACACGACATAGTTTGTGATAAATTCCCCATATTTGACACATAGTGTGTTTTTGTATGGGCAACAATGTTTCCGAACTGAGTTTTTCAAATTATTTGTATAAATATCATTCATAAACAAAGAATAAAAGGAAAAGAAAAAAACCAAAAAAAAGCTTTGCCGTGTGCTGACGCACGGCAAAGAATCTCAGCACACGGCAAAGAATCTCTATGTGCTGATTGGCTAGCAACAGTTTCACCCAGATCATGTTCTGAACCGTTGGATGACTTCTCAGCACGATTGAATGGCTCCCACACGATCTACAAACAAACACACGATCCGTGGCAGTGGCCGAGAGCACAGAGGCATGTGCACCAACACCGGCCTCATCCCAAATGAACTCACGTGACCAGCAGACCACCTCCTTCCGCCGCAGCCGCAGGCAGGGCTCCTCTCTCGTCGCTGCCGCCGCAGCCTCCGGCCGGGAAGATTCCAGGCGCGAGGGAGTCGCCGAGGCCGGGCCATGGCGGCGCCGTTCTTCTACTGCGGCTCCTCCGAGGACGCGAGCTGCAGCGCCAGAGCCGACTCCCGCGCCGACGACCACGGGCCGCCACGCCCTCGTCGCCTTCTTCCTCGTCGCCTTCTTCCTCGTCGACCGCGTGCCGCCGTCGTGCCCGACCGTCCCGACCGCGTCGCCGGCTTCGTCCCCGTCCAGCGCGCCCCCACTCGCTACGACCGCGTCCCCGGCTTCGTCCCCTTCCGGCGCGTCCGGCCGCGTCACCGCCATGGTCCGTGTTGCGTCGCGGTCCGCGTCGCCGTCGTCGTCCAGCTTGGTCCCGCGCACGCTCCTCCGCCTCGCGCACGGACCAGATCGGAGCCGCCTCCGGCGAACCGGCGTGTCAACCCTGACACGCAGGAGGGAGCGCGGCTCCGGCGGGGAGGGTGTGGCGCCGAGGATCGAAGACGGCGGGGCAGCGAACAGGTTCTGCAGCGCGTCACCCAGCGGCGCCTGCATCTCCGTCAGCGGCGTCTGCAGCCCACCTGCTTGGTGTTGGCGGCGTCCGCCTTGCTCACGACGCCGTCGAGTCCGGTTCTGCCCGGTGCGACGCCGCAGGGACGGGGGCTTTTTTTTTAATCACATCATCCCCTTTGCCGTGCGTTTTGCCGGGTACACGGCAAAAAATTGGAGGCGCTCGGCAAAGGGTGGGGTTTGAGCAAAGGCTCTGTGCCGTGCGCCTCCTCGTCCAGCACACGGCAAAGAATGGAAATGTGTCTGGAACCTTCATATTCCAACCAAAATTCATATTTTTCCTGTAGCTACTTTCTTAGGACCAACTTTTGACAAAGACCAATATGAATATATGAAGATAGGTTTACAATCTTACTTGTTTATTTTGCAATGCACATCGACTTTACACACTTTTTGGTTGTGTAGTTGCTAAACATATTTGGAAAACTGTTGCACTACAATAGAAACATTGGATGTGACTTGGAATCCATGGCAGCGACTTTTGTTTACCTATGCAACTCTTTGGTGCGTCTCTTGTGTAGTTATATGTTTATAGAGAGTAAAATGGCTAGGCTTCAAGGAAATGCTGAGAGGAAGTGGAACTATAATCAGAACTCGAAAGATACTCATTCCGTTCCAAATTAGATGACTTTCATTTATACAGAATTGGATGTATCTAGACTTGTAACATGTCCAGATACATCCATTTTTATACAAATGCAACTCATCTAATATGGAACGGAGGTAGTACTTTGCATGGAAATGGATTCAGCTCTACTGGAAGAGAATTTGCTCCTACTGGACCAACCACTGGCGTGGAGAGCTATTGAGGATTGCTTGGTTGTGAAATTGTTGATGCTGGGTGCTGTCACTGTTAATCCAACCAGTCACCCACATCAACAAACCCCATTGATCTCCTTACTCGACCTTAGCTATTAAACTAGGGCGATATTGAGCAAAAGGCTAAAACCCATGAAAGGTAGGCAGACATCGCAACAAGGTGGGTCGATCAGGATCAGTAGGAAGAAAAAGGAGGGAAGTTCGTAATAGTCTGATTGGACAAGTAGCAAGAAATGAACCCAGGCGCGGAGGCGACACATCCGTGTGTTGCAAGTATACGGTAACCAATTAACTAACCAAGTACCAACCGCTGTTCTTTTGTTTGCTATTCTTGGAGTCAAATCAATTGACTATATATGTGCCTCATGCGTGAATCTTTGAGTGATGAGTCCATGATTAGCTGCACAAGATAGCCCTTTTCTTCACTCAGAAGGAAGAAAGACGATCAAACAAAAGGTCCATTAGCTGAACTGAATCCCGGCCGTGTGCTGAGATCAGAGAATAGGAGGAGAAAAACGAGTACAATGTGCCCACCTTAGGCTTTTTTATCCCTTTTCTTAGACAGACGTACGATCTGTTTTATCCCTTGTGCTCGGTTGCAAAAAAGGATCTGAAAGTTTTAAATTTGATTTGGAGAAAATTTAAATATTTTTTTCGTTGTATGCACACACATGTTTTCTACGAATATAAATTTTTTGGTCAAAAATGTATTCCAAGCTACAGAAAAATATAAAAAATTGTGCACATAAAAAAGGAAAACTGTAGGTTTTTTTATAAATTCATTTTTTGTGTATTATAAAATAAAATGTTTGTTTTGACGAAACTCCCTCCATACGAATAATGTATATATGTACTGGTATAACAAATAATAAATTTTAACTATTTTTATACCTAGAAATATAGTTTCCAATTTTATTTTAAAATCAAGGGCCAGTGAGGTCGGGCGGGAGCCACGGTCACTTTCCGAAAAAGATGTCCTTACTACAAAGCTCTCATCAATATGGTTGATTCAGTTTGTAGTTGGCGGTCTTTCCTTTCATATATATGGGTTTACAGACGGAATATAGCGTCGTCCAGCTATAATGTTTGAAATTTTAAGTTAGGTTTGAATTTATTATTTCATTGGAACATACACATGTTTTCTACGTATAGACAAATTTTGATTAAAACAATCGAGCTACAAATAATTTACAAAATTGGAGACACAAAAAACAGTAAAAATAGTAGGGTTTTTCCCTGTTATTTTTTGTGTAGCCCAAAATACAAAAAAAAATCATGGAACTTCTGTTGTACAAAACATAACGTGTATATGTAGTTGTGTACAAATATTAAATTTTTATACATAGAAATATGGAGCCACTAGCACGTTCCCAAAAAGCTGCCCTTACTTCTCCGTCCGTTTTACAGTATAAGATGTTTTAGCCTTTTTCGACATTCACATGTGCACATATAAATCTAGACGTATTTTAGTGTATATGTATAATTATTTTAGTGTGAATCTAGACAACATGTACAACATCTATAACATCTTATATTGTGAAGTATAAAGCTACATGATATGGTTACCTATTCGGCTGGTAGTTGGCAGTCTTTCCTTTCCCATATATCCGCTTAATAAAGCTTTAAACATGGAATATAGCAACGTACGGTTGAATGATAGTTTTATCAAGACTTGAAAAACAAAATCTATTTGATTCTTTTTGAAAAACTTTATTCTGTTCAAGTTCTGGCTAGCTACAAGTGGAACCAGCCAATTAGGTCGCCTGCCTTGGGTCTAGGCCCAGTGGAGTTGTTTATTGACGGGGACGGAAAATGTGCAGAGGAACACCTGTGATTAAGCTTTCCGGAGCACCGAGCAGCAAGCTTGTGAGAAAAAGGATAAAGGAGTTGATGGCCGGTCAGTTGGTAGGTGCGCGCCATTAGACACACAGATTCATAGTCAACTGTCAAACTTAATTAGGACTCACACTAACCACTGCTGTCATCATGATCGCAGTCAACTGTCAAACTTCTCTAGCTCAGGGCTCACACTAAGGGCATGTACACTGATGTACAGTCAGCTGTCCATATAACTTGCCACGTCTGAATTTGGGTGAGGTGGAAGAGAGAAAATCAGGAAAGAGAAGGAGGGCGTCTGTAATCCACCAGAAGGTCGATATCCCTAGAAAATAGCAAGTAATCGACAGCCTTTTGCCGTTGTACGCTTGGGTGTCCGGTAATCTGTTGTTTCCGACCGAACCGCCGCCGTATTATGGACCGATGGATCTGAACGAAGACGTGCTGGTGCGAGTTGATGGTCAAAACAGTTAGCTGATTTTCCGGAACTACAGATAGCAAAACATGCAGACTATTGTAGGTGGTGTTTTTACGGATGTCTAGAGGTGACGTGGAAGATTGTTGCAGACACCGGGAGTCTGAACTAATGCACATGCCCTAACACTACGTCAAACTGTCATCACGATCGCAGTCAACTGTCAAACTTCTCTAGCTTCGCGCCTGATTGCCCTAGCCCCCTCGGCGTACCACCTTGTCGGCATAGGCCGATTTTACCGTTGGCGTAATAAAAGTCGTCGACATAGAGCCGTCGGCTTACGGTTTTCCAAAAAAATAAAACTTTTGAAAAAAATTCTTTTAAAAAAATAAGAAAAAATATTTACTACGCCGACGGGCATTCGGCTTAGGTTTTTCAAAATAAAATAAAATAAAATAATTATTTTTTCCCACTTTTTATTATTTTTATTTCTGAATTGCTTAATTAGTCACACACTATGTCTCACATTATACACTTAATATTAAGTCTCACATTATACACTTAATTTTAAGTCAAAGTACTCACATTTAGTCAAACCTCCCATTCGGTCACCCATTTTCAAATTGCTCCACCCCAAGCACGCTTAACTTTTGAGTTCATTGAATATTAGTTTCCAATTAACAAGTTATGACTTACTGATAGTTCTGTACTATTAATGATGTTAACCCATGTTTCATGATGTTACACTTGTTTATTATTTAAATTCTAAATATTTATTACAATAAAAAACAATGGTTATGTAATCATATATTTTAATAGGTAACAATAAAAACAATATTACTTTATTTTTGCCCTTTTCTATTTAATATAGAATAATTCATATCTTTAAATCCGTGAATCTAAATTTGACAAATAAAATGTGTAAATCGATTAGAACAATTAGAGGAATTCAAATATGACATCCATATCATATTTTGCATCATAGAAATATAGATATATTTAGAAAATTCGACCTCTTTCGATGAACAGTCATGGTGGCCATTTTGACATTTTTTCAAATATATCAAATAAAGTGAAACAAAGCTCAAAAAAAGATATCCTCTGCCATGAAGTCCTTATATGTGTATTAGTTGCTATGTAAAATGAAAAACTTGATTTCTAACAAAGTTTTCAAAAAAACTCTTAACAAAAAGATCTATCATGTGTATAAACATATATAAGTTTCAACCCAAATGACCATGCACTAGTAGAAAAAGGCTTATAGGTGGGACGCCTGTGGCGCACCCTAAGCCCATGCGCCACAAAAAACATTTAGTGGCGCACCAAACCAGTGCGCCACAAATATCTGTGGCGCACAAAATAAACATGCGCCACTGAAATGTTCTTTTTTGTGGCGCACCGTGGGGCATGCGCCACAGAAAGTAGGTGGTCCCCGCCAGCCAGTTTGAATTTCGGAATCCGGGGCAGTTTCTGTGGCGCACCCTGCCCATGCGCCACAGAAAATAGCCGTCGATGCGTCCGGGGAGGGCCGAAGGGGCGGCGGACATGCCGGCGGAGGCGCCGGCAACGACACCGTGCGGGGAGGGGGAGAGGGATTGAGGAAACTCTTTTGCTAAACAGTCCTGTAGTTTTTGATAATTACATCTAGGTCCTCTGCGGACGGGTTTATGCAAAAGTGCACGCGTTACTGTAGCTAACTGTTCATCTACCAATCCCAGATCTTTGCGTGGCCACTGCCAATCGTACCTACCACTCAATTTCCGGTTTAGTCGGAAAGTTGCCGCGAGAGTGTCATATGTATGGCTGGAGGAGCAATGTCGCTGAAATTTGTATCAAGATTAAGAGACGAGCAGAGCACAAGCGTCACACGTTACACTGATCGCACAGTGAAAGAGTTAAGAGTGCACACATGAACGATGACACACATACACAACACGTGTGTGACACGCACACACAGGCACGTTATATCTCCATCCAAAAATTTAAGCTTTCACCGAAACAAACTCGAATTCAAACTCGATTCACGGTCACGTCGACACGGTGGACGGCGGAGGAGAATCCAGAGTGCGGGATGATTCCTCCTATTCCCACTCTCTTACAAGTGGGAGAAGAGATGATTGTTAGATTTGTACATGTAGGAGGCCGAGGCTGACGCTAAAGCAGCCATATAAGCGCTAGCGGCCGCCCTCCCAATAATCTGGGGTGCCATTTCGGTCACTCTAGAGTTATCCACCTCCAACTTTCTTCAACGGCGAGGCGTGTTGTCCGCCGTCGTTGAAAACTATGCCCTAAAAACCATCTAGAGGAGAATTGGTAGCCCACCCATCACACGCCGTAGTGGAGTCGGAACAACGCCATCGTTTGACTGTGGCTCAACAACACTGTCGCGTCGGGGCTTCTCGCCAGAATCATCGACACAACCATACAACTTCCTGCTCACTTCTTATGGACGCGTCTCTCCAACATCTACCATGACAACTCCGACACCCGCTCCTCCTACTTTGAGCAAGAGTTTCACGGTCTGCAATAGGGGTCAATGACCATGGTGATTACTGTCGCAAGCAGAAGATTCTCGCCGACGAGGCCAACACGTTGTGCACAACCATCACAGACAAGCGTGCAGAGCATGCTTCACGGCCTCAAATCTAGGCTTGCCTACATGTGCACCGTGACCCTCAAACAACGCCCCCTTCCGTCTTCAAACTAATAACGTGAGACTAAACTTTTATTTCCTCTAGCCACAGAATAATGGAAATCAATTTTTGGATTTGCTGGGCTACAGGTACATTATCCAACAGAATAATGGGTTTCCTAAATCCACGTTCATATGCACAAATTTACACATGTAAAAAAATAATATGCAAGGAACAATATTATTTTTGAGAAAGGTCTGATATGGTATGTATATATGCTCGTGAAGCATATAGTTCCTTAGGTGGAATACATAAAAGCGTATTATAATTTTGGAGTGAGCTTAATTTTATTAGAACTTTCATGGTATAGAAGTATTTTATTTATCTTAAATTACATACAAGATTAGAATTAAATATAAATTATTTTCTTAAAAATCTATAACATATAATTTTTGCAAAGTAAATATTGAAATTTTATTGGAATTCAGGAGCAAAATACTTATGTTTTCATATTATTAAACCTTACCAAGAGGCCGATACCCAGTTTACTACAACTTGTCGTTTTTTACTCAACATTTTTACCATTTATTTTTTACCCATTAGTTATAACTTATGAAGTGATTGCGGTTACATTAAAAAAAATAGATGCAGGCCACATTTTTTCTATTTTGTTTTTTGAGAGAAACATTTTTTTACTAGACTATGAGGGGAAAGCTCCCATGGCTCGAAATACAGTTATGAACAGAATGGGCCATGTCTCGGCTTCTTCACTGATTTTCTCCTAGGTTTTGTCATCGTGTGTGTGAAGCGGCCCATGCACTGGTGTGAGCGGCTTTATCTTTTTTTTTTGAACTATACAGGACCCCGAAGGGCCCGGAAGCTGTATTAGATAACCAGTGGATACAAGTTTACACAAAGGACCTTGGACTTAGCACAAGATCTAAAGAGGTCCTTGCATATTACATAAAGCACCCTGGGAGTAAAAAACAAAAGCAATCAGGTCCCAGGTCGTCTTCTCCACTGCACCACACCGAGGTTGACCTCGATTTCCAGGCGCCCGCGCCGCCACCGGGGAACATGCCACTTGGGGCGACACCAACGATGATCCCCAGAACGAGATCGAAGAAGATCCTCCGCCATGGAGGAAGCAACAGCTCGGGCTCAACCGCACCGAGCGCGGAGGGCCGCCATGGCCGAAGATAACGACGGCCGCCAGATGCCGCCGTTGAGGAACTCCGCCTGAACACATCACAGCTTCCAAAACACACTAGTCCCGAGCGGACACCAGCCAGCTTCATATTCACCTCCGAACCATCACCACGAAGGCCGGGAAGGGAGAGAGGTAGCAGGCCTCCCAAGAGCAGCGCACGAACAAGCTTATTGGAGAGCATACCTTTGGCTCGGCGCCTCCGCTGCATCTCCCACCTTGGGAGCTCGTTGCAGAAGCGGTTGGCCACAGCATCGCGACCGCTTGAGAGCAGCAACACCAGGTATCGAGCGGGGAAGACGGCTTTATTAGTGGAGATGCCAAGCTCGAGTTCATCCACCTGCCACAACTCCCGCCACCGGAGCAGGACAGCAGATGAAGTCAAAGCCGGGACGCACCAGATCCAGCCGATGAGATCCAGCAACCGACTCCAAGACTCCAAACAGGAACGAAATCTAAACCTACTAGACAAACTACGGGAGCCGGCACCTCGCCTCCACCATCTCCGAGCGGCAGTGCCGCTGGAGAGGGCTTCAGCTTGGCCCGGGAGCGGCACGGGAGCTCTTAGGGTGTGTTCGTTTTTGGAATGGAGTGGAATGGAATGGAACGGTTCCATTCCGTGAGCCCGTTCTCGTGTTCGTTTCTGGGATGGAGTGGAATGGAGTGGAACCAGAAAAGGGAATATTCTCTCAATATTCGGAACCGACCGGTCCGGCCGATTCGGCCGGACGAGGTGGAACGGAACAGTAACGCTAGGCGATTAACTCTAACTTAATCAAGTTTAGCAATAATTAATCAAGTTTAGCAATAATTAATCAAGATTAATAATAATTAATCAAGATTAGGAATAATTAATTAAGTTTAACAATAATTAATCTAGATTAGGAAATAATTAATCGAGTTTGATGCCGTTCTCCTTCCATTCCATTCTCATTCCATTCCAAAAAAGGACACAAGAATGGAACGGTTCCGTGACAATTTTTTGTCCAAAAAGAACGCAGGAATGGAACGGTTCCATGACAGTGGAATGGAATGGTTCCATTCCATTCCACTCCATACCCTTAAGGAAGGGGGGGGGGGGGGGGGGGGGGGAAAGGGGGAAGTGAGAGCCCCTATTAGGCTGGCAATAAAGAAAGAACGAGCATAAGTCAAAAAAATGGTCTTAATCAAATAAGTAGAAATAAAAGAAAGAAAGAACGAGCATGGTCTTAATCAAACACAAACGTGTGTAATTCGAATGGTTCCCACTCTCCTGCACACTCTTGTTTCATAGGCGCCTGAAGATAGGTCGCCTCCATATAAAGCAACCCAAAGGGCACCAGCCGAAATAACACCAAGAGGCATATTACAGCTGAACACAACGCAAAAATACGTTACACGCCAACACACTCCAAGTCCAAGGACGACAGAGTGAGAGATACACGAGGCAGAATGACGAAGGTGGAGGTTTTGGCGACAGAGGTGGTCATCCCGGCCGAGGAGACTCCGGCGGGCGCCGTCTGGCTATCCAACCTAGACCTCGCCGCGCGCAGGGGTTACACGCCCACGGTCTACTTCTACCGTCCGAACGGCGACCCGGCAGGCTTCTTCACGGCCAGCGCCGTCAAGGACAGCCTGTCCAGGGCACTCGTGCCGTTCTATCCACTGGCCGGCCGCCTTGGGCTGGACGGCGCCGGCCGCGTCCAGATAGACTGCACCGGCGAGGGCGCCGTGTTCGTCACCGCGCGCTCCGACCACTACGTGCTCGACGACCTGATGAACGAGTTCGTGCCGTGCGGCGAGATGCGCGACCTGTTCGTGCCCCCGGCGCCGGCGCCCAACCCGCCGTGCGTCCTGCTGCTGGCGCAGCTCACGCGCCTGCGCTGCGGCGGCATCGTGCTTGGCCTGGCGCTGCACCACTCCGTCGTCGACGCCCGGAGCGCGGCGCACTTCGTCGAGACGTGGGCCAACATTTCCCGTGGCTCTACAGGGGAAGCGCCTGTGCCGCCCTGCTTTGACCACACGCTCCTCGGCGCGCGCCCGACGCGCACGGTGCTATACGACCACCCCGAATACAAGCCGGAGCCGGCGCCGGTGCACGTGGCCACGTCGTCCACGTACGCGAGCGCCATCATCACGCTCTCTGAACAGCAGGTGAGCGTGCTCAAGGAGCGATGCGCGGGGGGCTCCACCTTCCGCGCCGTGGTGGCGCTCGCGTGGCAGTGCGCGTGCCGGGCGCGGGCGCTTCCCCCGGACGCGGAGACGCGGCTCTACTCCATGATCGACATGCGCGCACGCCTGGATCCTCCGCTCCCTCAGGGATACTTCGGGAACGCGGTGATCCGCACGTCGACGGTGGCCACCGTCGGAGAGTTGTTGTCCAACCCAGTCGGCTACGGCGCTCGGCGGGCGCGTGCGGCGACGAGTCAGGGCGACGACTACGCGCGCTCGCTCGTGGACTACCTGGAGGGGGTGGACGCCATGAACCTGCCGAGGAGTGGCATATCTCGAGCCCACCTCCGCGCCATCAGCTGGATGGGCATGTCGCTCACCGACGCCGACTTCGGGTGGGGCGCGCCTGTGTTCATGGGACCGGCGCTCATGTACTACAGCGGATTCGTCTACGTGATGAACGCACCGGGCAAGGACGGCGCCATCGCGCTCGCTCTGTCACTGGAGCCGGAGAGCATGCCGGAGTTCAAGAAGGTGTTCGCCGACGAGCTCGCTCGCCTCGAGGTGTAGTACGTACATGGTCGCAGGACGCACGTCGAGGTCGATGAGTGCATTAGCTGATTTGATTGAAGTTGCGACGTGCTTATTCGTGTCTATTGTGTATTCTTATTTGGTTTGTTGTTTCCTAAGGCCTAAGCCATGAGAAATAACGATTTCTAAATATATAATGTGATCCATTGATTTGATGTATATGTTAACAACACATTCGTGCAAGTGCATGAAAAGAAAAGTGAAGATCGATCTTTGCACTCAATCAGCTAGGGAGGAGAGTGCCGCACCACAAGCTAGGCAGGACACGGAGCGGATACAGACGAAACTTAGTGGTGTCATTTTTTTATTTTTTGCAAAACTGCAAACGAATGGAATGGAAATACTGGAAACAAATCCGAAATTGTTTTGTAGAAAACAAACACAAATTGAGTACGTTCTGGACACGGACATAAAGGAGATATTTTCCAAAAACAAGAGACCCTTTGAATAATGCTAGAAAAATTCAAAAAATCAACAAACTTGTCAAGTTTCAAAGATAAAATAAAATATAAGAAGATATCATGATTATATATAGTATTGACTATAGAGTGCATATACAATAAACTTTGTCAACATTAAATATATCTACTATCGTCCCTAACACGAGTGCAATAAGTGTTAGGGACGATAGTAGACACGATTTTTAGAGAAAAAGACTATGGAGGGGGCTAAAAATATATCTACTATCGTCTCTAACACTTATGTCATGCTTTATCTCTTTTCATCATACTTTGATATTTGTAGTTGAACGGGTACAAAATGGTACATACAATCTGACTACATATCTTTGGACGTCATGCTAATGGTCTTGAATTAGGACACAATGCATTGTGTGTCCTTACTAGCGGTATACCTGCTGTCGTTGTGTGCTGATTTTTTTCTACAAGACACTATTTGCAAATTCATATACCTTCAAATGATTTTAACAAACTGTAACATTAGAACTGTAGTAAGAGTTTTTGTTTTTTGTTTTTTTGAGAAAACCTGTAGTAAGAGTTGGTTTGTCCATTTGAGTCTAATACATAAGGTTACTTTTCTTCTGTAGCAAGAGTACAGATGAGTTCAGATATTGAAACAAGGTCGTCTATTCATGACCTGCATATTCCACCGCCCTGTGCGTTTTCAGAGTATATTCACTGTCAGTGTAAAGGCATATGACAGTTTTGCATGGTGAACAGACACAGCATACTGTTGCATGCTTTGCATTTGAAGGAAAAACTCCAAAAATAATTAGCATGCATTTCCCATGAATCAAGATGTGAAGATAATCAGTATGTTGCAGAACTATGTACACTCCCTCCGCCATAAAAGGATGTCACAAGTTTGTCCAAACTTGCATGTATGAGTGTGCGCGCGTGTATGTGAGCGTCTGCGTTTGTACTGTGTTTCTCAAAAAAAAAAAAGATACATGCAAGTTTGGACAAACTTGTGACATCTTTATGGACGGAGGGAGAACTATGTTGATCGGTATCTGGAAATGAAAAAAGAGCTTCTAAAAAATAACTGAGGTAGGACTCATCTATCTGCCTAACTTTTATCCCTGTACTATTGTTCATTGAACCAATCAAGCTACCGCTTAAATTTCATGACTGTTGCAGTGTGTAATATTCTTTATTTTACCATGCCATCCACACAGCTAAATGTTGAATCCCTGATCATTTAATACCGCCATGGCAGATGGGAGCGATAGCAATTCGAGAGAAGCTGGAGAACTATCACTTGAAACCATCTTTTAGGTAACATTATACCTCTCATATAGCTTTATTTTCTTAGTGATCGGTACCTTTTGTCTTAGAGTACATCTGTTAAAAACAGTGCTGCTCACAAATTCAGTGTTCCGTGGTATCTAAGAGAGTTGCAGCAAAATAAAACTAACTACAATGTTGCATTGTTGTTTCAAATTTGATCGTCTACTTCCTATTTTGTCAACAACAACTATAGAAACATGCAAACAGTGTAGAGATAACTAAATCCTGCTGCCATATATCTCTATAGTCATAGAGCGATGATGGTTTTCATTTTCTGAATAAATAGATTGAAATGCTTTTGAGCACGCCATCTATTAGATGATTTATGAAGAATAATTATATTATGGCTCTTAATCCGTATTTTGAGCATTGTTGTACCCTGTAGTCGAGAAGTTGCCTTCTTTTCTGATATTGTGTTAAATATGATGGAGATGAATCGAGGACTAAAATTAGTCTGAGTAGATTATTATTTAACATCCTGTCAGATAGCACAATATGGCATTTGAACGAGGTTCTCATTCTCATTTCCTTTTTTAAAGTTCTACATCTTGTATCTACTAAGTTAAGCAACTTTCGAGTCTCCACATATATCCTCATGTATGGAAAGTATCTATCTATCCATCCAATTCGGCTGGCCGTATCTGTTAGATTAAGACTTGCCATCCAGTTGAGCACAGCTCCTCTCCCTTAGACTCAATAACTTAACCACCATTTTCAGGGCCGTTACCTCCCTTTAGATGGTGCTCTCACCGCGTCACATTTTCACCTCTTCGACGGTGGTCGGATGTGCGCTGATCCTCCGCTTCACCACGTCTTGCACCTACCAGACCCCGTCTCTCATCATGACGCTTCCCACACTGTCAGTCACCGACTGGCGATGTTGTCTTCTGGTTTCTTTGCATGCTAGAGTAATGGTCAGACTGAAACCTATAGGAGAAAAAATAGGTTGCTAAGTGGCAGGCGTTAGTCTGGATGATTCATCAACACCGCCCTCTTTCCAGTCTGCACCATCTTATGACGAGATAAAAGAATTATCATCATATGATATTGGTTACAGCTTCACTCTTCTTTCTCTTAATTTGCGAACAGCGCTGGAATCACCGATACCACATTACCCTAGGAGAATTAATATACAGCTACACCTTCTATGTGTTTAATGAAATTCCAAATAACATCATTCATATGAATTTTTTCCCTACACCCATAATGGCTTCAACAAGGGTACATAACATTCGGCCTTTCACCAACGCCACTCATCCAGCTTTATGCGGTTCGGAGTTCACGTCATCTTCATGCATGTCACTAGCTATTTGCTGTTCAGAGTTCATATTATGATCAAGCCTAAATTATATCTTAGTTTAGAAGTTTTGCTTGCCAAATGGCAATTTAAAATACTGCAATTATGATTATACTAGTTGAATGCCCATGCGTTGCTACGGTTGATTAAACATCAGTGAATCAGACAATAACAAATTAGAGTATTTTAATACATTTTAAAATAAAACTTTACAAACAACAACAATATGCCTCTTAATAAAAATTCATGTAAAATATAAATTAATGTTGGCACAAGACGGAATAGGTGGCCGTTGTCCGCTGATCATGGCCCAGTAGTAATGCCCTTGTAGTATTGCGATGACAGCTTTCCATTGTTCCATTGTCTCACAAGTTTCAGGAATATGTCACAAGTAGACTCTAAAAAGAAAGATCGGAGAAATATTGGCATAAAAACCAGGGATGCAAACTCATTGCTCTTTGCGAAGTACTCATCTTTGGATATTTCTCTGAAATCCTGTCTAAGCAAGGTCTAAAAATGAAAGGCATATGAGAGCATAAAAAAGGAGGGAAGAACAAACAAGGTCCTTCGGTTGGCATGGATATATGTGTACCTAGCTGCTACATTCAAATACATCAAGTGCACATGACACACGTCTTCCTTATCAACTTTCTGTACTTCTTTTGCTGAATTACAGTAAAATCTCAAGAGATAACTGAAATAAAACTAACATCATACTCTAGCTACACAAATTTGGTTCTCCAAATTCCTTCAGGGATGTACATCAGTGTAAGAATGCTTCAGTGACGCCATAGAAAACATGATATCGACGGTTTTGCCAGGTTAGTTGCATGCATACATTGATTTGGTGGTGATTGGCTTATTTATTTCAGCAAACTATCTGTGTACTTCAATGGTTTTGGCAAATCGTATTTTTCACCCCTACTGCATGCGTTTCTATGATGCTTTAACTCAGTCCTGTAGTATTACCTGACTTGGTGCACGATTCCGCCTCAACTACCATATGTGGCTTCGAACCCTTCGCCTAGGCAATTGGCGACCCCTAAGCCCTCGCCATCAATAGGCGGGAAGTGGTGCATCGCCAAGGCCGGAGCGAACGGGCCTGACCTGCAGAATCAGATCAACTATGCTTTTAGCTATGTGGACTGCAAGGTGATACGTAGACGTAGCAGCAACAAGTGCTTCAATCAAAACAACTTTTGAGTCTTATGCCTTGTTCGCGGTGGATGCCTCCTATCAGGCCAACGACGACAACGATTCTGCCCGTGATTTCAAGGTCAGACGCATCATGACCTCCAACAACCCAAGTAAGCCTTGTCACACTTTGTGATGTTTATGAATTTGGTTGCATCATTGGTGGTGCTTTGGAGTGATGAGTGATGCATCCATAGTGCAGAATGCAATGGTACAGTTGACTATGCACAAGAAATTCAGAAACCATGCTTCAATTCAGCTGCATCTAGTGAGAAAAAATCAGAACACAATGGTAAATGGACTGTTTGCTCCTGCTGCAAATAATTCAGGAAGTAGATCAAGAAATAAATTCCCAATGTTCAAACATGTCAACACAACAATAATCCAATAAGTAGATCAAATGTAGAAGACAATTGTATGATCAGAAAAATTACCTTCTCCGGCTGCAATAAGAGACATACGCATGTGCATCACAATACTACTTTTCTTTGATTCCCTGAACAAACGTTAGAAAGTTAATGCGGATTAAGAGGAGCTGGCAATTCACTCTAAAAAAAATGATGCATTGCTTCATCCTGCAATGTAGATTAAAAATTTGCATTCAGCAAAGTTCTGTTGCCATGTGTAGAACAAAGACACATTGTGAAGCTGCAATGTAGAATAGTAACTTGTGTCATTGTTTTTTCTGCAACTAATACAAGCATGGAATAAATGTAAATTTACCGAAATCGTGTATGGAAGTGTGCACGAAATTTGCATCACTCGACCAGGGCATGCATTCCCATGATTAGTATATATTAGAGAGCCTTCGGTAGCACAAAAATAGAACGGAAATCATATTCAGATAATTACCTCAGTCTTCCTCTTGCTCTCTAGGCATATCAAGCAATTCCAAATCAGATGTGAACGAAAGGGTCTTCTTCAATTGCATACGTACTCTGAAATTTGCACACAAACATGGCTAAACGCAAATGGATACTATTTTTTAGATGATAAGCATCTCATCCAGCTTATTTTCAAAATAATATACCCGCTGCAATGCTCCAAAACAGGGATAATGGCATACTCACTAAATGATGTAGGATGAATGATGTCGTTGGGGCAAGGACAACACTCGATGGCTACTGGACATGAGAATTCAGAAGCCTACAGTTTGAGGAAAGGCTTCAACTGACTCTAAAGCAACAATTCTTCCAAAGAATAAAAAAATAAATTGACCAAGAAGACATACATTAGTAGGACAGTGATAGAGACTCTTGAGCTGCACCATCTCCGGTCAGAGCTCCTGCTACCACCGAACGAGAGGGCGCTCCAGTTGAACAGCCGTGGGCACGCCGTGTGCTCTCTAAAAGTACACTGCAGCATCAAGCTCATCATTGTTAAGTGCAAGTGCTAGGAACATGATGTTGTAGATCCAACACAAGTACTTGCCAGCAAGACACAAGACTCACCATTGGTTGGTCAGAAACAATCTGCTTAGATTCTTCTTCAAGAGAAATCTTACAAGTTGCACTACCTTAGTAGAAACCTTACAATATTTTTTTACCGTACGATCATCCTAATCTATGCTTTTCCCAACTCCAGCATCATGAATAGTTGGGAAGCTCAGAAAATACATTTTAGGAGCGGCCACTCGATAGATCCGCCAGGTTCATCATTTCTATTTCCTGCCAGTATTGTATGCAACAACAACTTCTATTGTCCATGAGACGATGTTCAATGATCGCTTGCCCAACATCCTGCACACCCAAAATGACCCATCTCACTTACCAACAAACAATATTTTGTCTTGCATGACGATCAAGTTCAGATAACAAATGATCATGTCAAATTCAGATACTGCAATGCAATATTGCTGATATTTATTTAAATCAGTTACCTTGTTGAACTGGACTTTCTAGTGTCGAGGTAGTCCGGGCACTTATATGACTGTCAGTTTAGACCTGGAGCGAAAATATAAAGCAATGCCAAAGAGACACATATGAATTCATTTGTTCATACAGTAGCAATGTGAATTATCATATAATTATTTAAAAGTGCATAATAGTAATTAATGGTGAACTACAAGCAAAAGCACTGTTAAGTCTGCTTCTTCACGCACCATCTTGGGTTTGCCTGAATTGAGCTCAGCTGTGCAGCACTGACCACAAGTATAGAGTCCATCCTTTGTACTCCATTGACCACAAGTATAGAGTCTATATTTCAGCATAGTCGCCAATAGCAGCATGCCGTCCTCCACGAGTATATCCCCGGACGCCATTGTAGCATCATTTTAATCGGAGGGCCGTTCTGAATTCTGATTACGTTGGACGCAAAATGACAAATGCAATGGCACTTCCCATTTGAAAAACGGTGAGAGGGGCTTATAATTCATAACTTAGGGGTACTATAGATACACCGTTGGATGTAATAAACCTCAACGTCATCCATTCCGTGTGTCTGTATCTTGTTGAGTCTGCAGTGTATCAGCAGAATGACAGCCTGACTTTTCCTTTGATCCGAGACGAAGCCGGAATTGTAATCGGCGTCGTTTTGGGTGTTGTCCTTCACCGAGTTGGAACGCCGAGTCGTTCATGTGTAAATTACCATGCTCTGGTGCTTGTACAAACCACAAGGTGAATTAATTAATAAACAAAGAACTGACACAACGATTACCTATGGATGAGAGCTACGTACTAATTAAGGATCTAGTCAATGAAGCCTACTAGATTAATTTGTACATGGACGTTCCGGCAGGTATGCACCAAGATAACAATCTAGCTTAATTTTTACCACGGGTCACATTGACCAACTCGCTTCATCGTGAACGCACGCAGGTACAAGTTCTTTGCTTTATAGAAATAAATTGCACTGTTTTAAAAAATGAAAATAAATCTTGAGGTTTAAGGACTGTTTTAGACATCGTCGGTAATTTCGAGGACCGAAGTGAGCATATTATACTGCCACGTCAGCGCTACGTACTAGTCATTCGTATTTAGGACCGTAGATGGACATGAAGAGCAACTTGCAGGACCATATTGAGGCAAATTTTAAGTTTAGGGACTGTTTTAGACATGCCAAACAACTTCGAGGACTGCGGGTGCATTTTACTCGGGAACGAGCGACGATGGATGATGGGGCAATCCTCTGCTCGCCAGCAGGTTGACAGGTACCGTAACGGCACCTCTAACTGGGTGGAGCAAACGGACAACCCAAATGGTCCGCTTTTGTCCCTTTGGGGGCGGAGCGTGAACAGATTTTCGCCCTTTGTCCGTTTGGGTGGAGGTGCCCCCAACGGCCTGGCGCAAAATGTCCCCTCCAACCCGAGTTAGCCCTTTTTTTTATTACAATTCACAAATTATTCACACAAACATAGTTTGATAGCAAATAATATCAAATTTATTACAACACAAAGTTCAAGTACTGAAATAAATAGGTCATTCAATCAAATTATTCTTGAGATGGATTTGGAGCTGGATGGTTTCCGAAGTGAGCCCACACATGGTCCACCAAGTCATTCTGGAGCTGGAAGTGTGTTTCCTTGTCCTGCATCTCGTCAAGCACATGAATGTACTGCTGGAACGACGCTGGCCCTAGGATCGGTTGAATCAACTGCCCCTGAAATTCCCACCCTTGATCGAACAGCCTCGCGTCATTCCGGTCATCCTCCACTATCATGTTGTGCATGATTACACAAGCTGTCATGACCTCCCACATCAACTACTTGCTCCATGTTCTAGCAGGATGCCGCACAATGGCAAAACGAGATTGGAGCACACCAAATGCTCGCTCCACATCCTTCCGGCAGGCTTCTTGATATTGAGCAAACTTCTTGGTTTTCTCTGAGTTAGGCCTCCGGATGGTCTTCACAAAGACTGGCCACGAAGGGTAGATACCATCAGCTACTGGCTTGTTGTATTCATTCCCATTCAGTTCATAGTGCACAATTGGAGCCTCTCCCTCGACAACCTGGTCGAATACCGTGGACCGATGTAGCACATTGATATCATTGCATGAGCCGGCCATACCAAAGAACGAGTGCCAAATCCACAGATCCTGGGATGCCACTGCCTCGAGTATGACCGTGCACTCGATGACATGACCCTGGTATTGTCCCTGCCAAGCAAAGGGACAGTTCTTCCACTCCCAATACATACAATCTATGCATCCAATCATCCCGGGAAATCCCCTGCTCTCGTTCATCTTCAGAAGACGGGCAGTGTCTTCAAAGGTGGGTTCCCTCAAGTACTCCTCCCCAAACACCTGAACCACAGCCTGGCAGAATCTGTACATCGATTCCAGGCAGGTGCTCTCGCTCATGCGCAGATACTCATCAACAAGATCGCCAGCCACTCCATATGCAAGCATCCGGATAGCTGCAGTGCACTTCTGATATGAAGAGAAGCCGTACTGACCTGTGGCATCTGGCTTAGCCTCAAAGTAGTCGTCATGTGCCCTCACTCCTTCCAGCAGACGCATGAACAAGGGCCGGCTCATACGAAAACGGCGACGAAAGACCGAAGCCGGATATGTTATCTTCACCGGGTTGAAGTAGTCCTTCCAAAGCTGGAGGTGAGCATTCTCTCGTTCACGGTCCAACGCGGGTGCTCGCCCGACGACTGATCCGACATGCCGGGGCACTGCATCATGGTTGAAATTGTGGATGAGAGTGGCCGCGGCCAACATGACATCGCTATCATCGTCGGAAGATTCATCCGATGTATCGATGAAGGTGTGGTAGAAGAACTCGTCGTCGCTATCCATCTACATAATAACATTGTAAATATCATTTGCATTCCTACAAATGCAAAGATCAAGGCCGGCCGGTGTTCATACCTTTAGTCGAACACCTTCGGGGCGGTGGAGTTCGTGGCCGAGTCCGGGCCAGAGGACGCGGGCGGCCGGTGTTGGAGACGAGGTCGAGGACGGGCGCGGCTGCAGCACGTCTCGAGAGCGGCCGGGGCGGAAGAAGCTGGCCAAGGCGGCCGGGGTCGGAGACGAGGGCGATGATGGTCGCGGCTTCCCACGGCTCGAGGGCGGCCGGGGAGGAAGAAGATGGAGAAGGTGACCGGCGAAGAGATCCGGCCAGGAGGAGGCTAGACGGCGACGCGGCCGAGGATAGCTCGGTCGCCGAAGGGTGGGTCTAGGGCGGCGGCGGCGAGGTCGCGGGGCCAAAGGAGGTGGGAGGTGGGAGGTGGGAGGGAGGGTCTGTGTGGCTGGCCCTTGGGCCCGACGCGGACAGGGAGGACAAAGAGGAGGACAGACTCGCTGTCCGTCCTGCCCCAAAGCCGCCCCAAACTTGGGCCGAGTTTGGGTCGGAAGCTGGTGTCCGGGCGGACACCAGCCCGTATGCGCCTGGCCGCTGGAGCCTCTCCATTGTCCGTTCAGACAAAAGGGGACTGGGCTGGTCCGTTTGCGCCAGTCCGTTGGAGGTGCCCTAACGGACCATCACCTCCGCAGACTCCTAAGGGGCGGACAGGTTTAAACACCATAAAATACCAGTGAACTGTTTGGTGGACCGGTTTTGGCCGGGCTCGGAATCTTCACACCCCTTGCGTCTTGGCATGGTCGAGCTCGCAGCGACGCCGCCGACATCGTCGCCTCTGCTCCCGTGACGCCGCCGACGCCGACAGCGACGGATCCTCCTACCGGAAGCCATCCAACCGAAAGTAAGGACGCATCTTTCCCATCCTGCTGACGACCTCCTTCCGCCGCCCGCAGCCATCAAGCACTGCTTCCTCATCTGTCAACGGCGCCACCGCCGCCGATGAGCTCCTTCTGCCGCCTCTCTTCTCCGACAAAGCTGACCTTTTCTCCTGTAAGACCTTTTATACATCGTCCGCTCCTCTCCTCATCTACTACTGGATGCTAGGGTTCATGATATCTCGAGCCACATCCTGTCCTAGTGTTCTTCATTTACCTCGTTGCAGAGGATTTTGGGCAGGATCTTCGTTCTACTTTTCTAGTCGTCCGGCTGAAAAATCGTGTGGTGGCTCGCAACATATGAAGGACAGTGCCAGGAATTAGTACCGGATTTATTTTTCAGCCCCACTCAGATTTATTTTCTAATCACAGCAGATATGTTCTGATTACTGGATTCATTGGATGGGTTTGATGTTCTGGAACGTCGTCGTATTTGCTTGCTCTCTATGGTCTGAAAACCTGTGTTCAGAATTATAATTACTGATTATCTAAATTAGAACCATTTGGGTTGCTCTTCTGGTCTGAAAACCTATGTGTGCTACAGTCAACAAATGCGTACAAATAACTTTTCTTTTTCTAGTATTCTTGGCCTCTGATCTTATATGGTTGGTTTCTTGCAGATGTTTAATTTCACTCCTAATCTTATGGTTTATTTTCATTCTTACCTTGATTCCTGATTATATGAATGGCTGAGCATCTCTGAATGTTTTTGTACCATTCTACAGTTCTACATTGATAACCTCTTGTTAAAATCTCATATGATCCAGGTTGATGTTGTTGTATGCCACACACATTCTGGTTCCAACTTGTAGAGGCCACAATCCACTTTCTGTCGATGGTACAACTAAGATGTTCTTGCTGCTGTAATGGGGAGTGAGATGTTCCTGCTCCTAACCAAAGCCAGTTTTGTATTCAACCGATACGTTGAACTGTAGTGATGCGTGATTTTTCGTGTTTATGTTTATAATTAATTGCATGAGATTTTCATGTAGTGATGCATGAGTTGGTCGTTCTGGATCATAATTATCGACGTGTGAGATGTTTATGAGATTAGATTTTTAATGATGACCTTGAATATCAGTTTATTGTGCTGAACTGTTTTCACGTCAGTAAAAAAGGACCAGGTTTTTGTTGATAACCTTGAATCAAAAATATTGTTGTAATTGTGTGCTCTGAGTCCTGTGAGAAAAGATGAGATTTTTATTGCTGAAACACTTGTGTGGTAAACCTGTGTACCAAACAACGTGAGTTGGTGAGGGGGTTTTGTGGTGAAGGGGATTGGTAGGGGGAAGTGTTTTGGGTGTAGGGTGTGTTTTCACCCAAACCCCTGGGGATAATACACATGAATACACCAGAACACACTGCCACCAAACAAGGCCTAAAGATTGTGATTTCTTAACACCCTTTTCTCCCATTATTTTCCTGTGAAACGCGAGACAGAAGTTCCATTTTGCCTATTTTATAGTTAGATACATTAGATCCTATGAGGAACTACTAATTTTACTCGTCTTAGACCCTCACATATCCAATATTACAAATAAATGTTTTTTTTAAGCGGGCAATTTTTTTGCCTTTATATTGATATAGGAGAAGCAAACATGAGACCGAGGCCAAAAAAGGAAAAAAATGACAACATGGTTGACGTGGTTATACCCTCCGGGTACCCCATTATGGCGTATAATGAAGATAAAGACCCATCAGGTGGCCCAACGAAGCCCAAGAAGCTGCTAAGTAAATAACTTGAAGGACAAGACAAGGACTCATATTTGTAATCTACTAGGACTCATGTAAAAACCCCGTGGCTGCATATATAAAGACAGGGAGGGGTAGACAAAAGAGGGACATGCTATAACACAATAGACAATAGACAACGGCTCATCTAGAGCCCTAGCCATTGCCATTACGGTCACCATGTAATCATCATCAATACCAGATCAGACAAGCAGGAGTAGGTCTTTACCTCACAATGAGGGGCCGAATCTGGGCAAACTCTTTTGCTTGTCAGCCGTCCGGAACCACTAGCCACCTACTTCTCTCTATACGAAACCCTAGGTATTTAACCGAGGGATTTGCCGGGTTTACAATAGTAATTAAGCGACGATGGCGGCTAAGTGCTTGGCCCCTGCAAAGATCCAGTTTTTGCCTTCGTCTTTAATATTTTGCATCAGAGCCGTGGGCGCGGAGTGAAGGGAATATGCCCTAGAGGCACTTAATAAAGATAGTTTATTGGTTATATTCCAATTGTTCATTATATGTTTTATACCATGCTATAACTGTATTAAGCGGAAACATTAATACACGTGTGGTAGATAAAACAACCAGGTCCCTTGTTGCCTCTGCTAAGACTAGTTTCATTGTGCGATTGATGATCGAGGTTTCCCGATCATGAGACATGGCGTCTGTCGGCAATGGAGTCATATCGTTAGGTGGAACGATGTGATGGACTTACCCATAATTTGTAGGACGTAGTCATTACGCCTTTGACCGTGAGACCAACTCTTATTGTTATTCCTGGAAGATACTTTGATCGCACCAAACGTCATATCTTATATAGTGTGACAATAACGGTGATACTTTTGGGTATCGGAAAGGGGTAGTTGAGACGAGGGGTCAAGAGCGGGATTTGTCAGTCCGTATAGCCGGATAGATACTCTAGGGCCCACTCGGTGAGATTATGTCAAATGAGTTTGCAAACATGTGACTAGGTCACCAGCTGACATAATATCATAGACGAGTAGAAGATAGTGTTGTCGGTAACGAGATCATGCTAGGTATGGAGATATCTATGAACGATGCTCGGACACGCTAAGTATCGCTATGGCAAAAGGTTTAAGACTCGACGTCCAGGTTTGATAGATGAAAGTCATTCGTTATATCACAGGGGTTAATTCATGGGGTCTAGGCCTACGAGTTAATCATTGATCGGAGAGGAGTCTCGATCATGTCTGTTATTATATCGAACCGCTAGGGTAACACACTTAAGGGGTTTCGACAAGACAACCGGAAAGGAAAGAGATCACCGGGAACGTCCCGGGAATGGTCCGATGGAGATCAGGGCAGCGACGAAATAGTTTTCGGAGCAAGAATAAATTATATATAATATGTTTGATATTAATTAGTGTAATTAATGATTAAATATGATTTTATATATTTATTTTCGAATTTTTAAAGGCAGATTTCCCTAAATGGGCCTTCTAGTGGAAAGAAGGCCCATGAGGGGGGGAAGAGTCCCCCCAAGGGAAGGAGGGCTGATTCGGCCAGCCCCTAGTGGGCCACATGGGGCCCACTAGGGCCGGCGCACCTCCCAAGGTCGTGGCTGGTGTGGGAATAGTCCCACACCGCCCGGCTGGTGAGGTTGGCTGCTCCCTTGCCCTATATAAGAAGGGGCACCCCTGGCCTTTTAATTCATCCAATTAATTCCCTAATTCTCTCTCGATTTCGTGATTCCCTTTGTCGGAGTTGCGCCGAGTAGAGAAGGGGGATCTCTCTCCACCATAGCCCGCTGCCGCGCTGCTGGTGTTCCGGTCCAAGTCTTCCGCTGCTCGTCCTGGACTGGAGCTTCGGAGGCCGTCGTCTCCACCGTATGTGTGTAACACCCTGCGAGGTGCTGCGCTAGCGGTACTTGGAGGCCTACTTCCTCCACCCGACCTCGAGGTCATCTTCATCGTCTTCGTCGCGCCGAGTTCTTCGCGACCTAGAGGTCGGCTACGTCGTCTTCGTCGTCAACGCTTGTGCGGGAGCGTAATCCCCGTTTTTCGGTCTACAAGGGTATGTATTCCGATATCCGCCGTACTTCTATATCTGCATAGTGTAGATCTTGGCTAGTTTAAGGATATCGTTGGTAGGAAATTTTTTGTTTTCTGCTTGCGATCCCCTTCAGTGGTATCAGAGCCGATCTATCGTAGATATAGCTGTACGCTGTTAGAACCCGTGTTCTGCACGGGGGCACCGTTCCTGTTATTTGCTACCCTCTAGCGTGCACTTGTGATTCCAGCGGCATCGAGTTGATGAAGCGGCCCGGACCGACTTTACGCGTACGCTTATGCGAGACTGGTTCCACTACTGACATACGGCTTGTACCGTATCTGTGGCTGGCGGGTGTCTGTCTCTCTCTCTTTAGTTGGTCTTGCATTTTCAATGGAGGGCCCGAAAGGGATGCTTAAACATGCAATTATTGGATCGTTGTTGTGGTCATAAGTTCGTAGTTCGTAGGTAAGAAGCGGTTCTTTTTACGACAGCCCCAAGCCACGTAAAATATGCAAAAGATAAAGTAGAAGCGTCTAACTTTATTTTGCAGAGGCAATGTGATATGGTCAAGGTAGGTTTATTAAATTGTTTATGAACTGCGGGCGCCAAGAAGACCATGGCGCAATGGACTATATCACATCGCATTACATTTGATGTTTTGTGTGCATCTTATATTGTGTGATTATATATATTAGTATATATTAGTTACGCGGCGGTAGTTATATATAAGATGATCCCTTCAAAATACCACTAGTGTTCTTCCTCCAACGAGCACCACCAAGAAAGTTCTACGTTATGAGGCAGACCGTGACGATCGGGTGTCAGACATATCGTCGTTCGCATACAGTGGGTGTAAGCCATGTTGCACAAGCGTTACGTGGAGGTTATTGTGGCGAGCCTAGCATATGCAGATATGGCCTCGGAACACGGAGGCCGAAAGGTCGAGCATGAGTCACAGAGTTGTTGTGATTGACAATTGTCTACCCTTGAAGTTGTGTTGCCGGCTCTGACGATGAGGGGTTGTGCAATGGATGGGGGTCGTGTAATCGCTTAAACGACCAGGAGGGATGTTCGTTTGAGTGGGAGTTCGGATAGTTATTTTCTAAAAAAACTAGAACTCAAAATATAATGAACAAAGTCTGTTTTGCAAACCTTTGTAGATATTAACCATTGTAATAGCATCTTTTAAAATTAGGCGCATTCCTGCGATTGAGAAACTTAAAAGGTTGGGTCCAAACTTCATAGTTTTATACTTTAGCTTGAGGATACTCCTTGTTTAAACCGTTAGCTCTTTGTGATACAATATCCGCTAGGAGATAAACCCGGAGATTCCGCTAACAAAAGATAATTTGGATTATCAGGTTTTGTGCGGATGATATCATCATAGTCCAGTGTATGCTATGATCTCTGCCATAGAGAACCAACGGTGGGTACGAGTTATTAGATCGCGAACATATGAGATGGTCGCTAAACTCGGGGTACCCCTGAAGTTGGGTTGATGAAGTTTATCATTACGTTGACTGATTGTCTTCTCAACCAAGATGGAAGAGAATACACACATTGAAGGAGCACGTGGCAGTCATACTTGATAACATTGGTTATACTTGATGACATATGGTCATACTTGATGAGCATTGAGATGCCTCGCTCAGTTCGATCACTGGATGACAGACGTCGTTGCCAAGTGCAAATGCTATGTCATAGACTATGTCATGCAAGGGGAATCGTTCACCTTCATGGTTCTTGATTACGTTGGAAGTATCAAGAAGATGAAACAGATCGCCGGAAGTCATCAATGATGATGGTGTATATATGATATACATGTTATGAATGTTTTAGCTAAGCAAGTACTCGCAGTAGTGACTAAGTTTTGATACTAGTCATGTTTTATGAAAACCAGGTTTACTGCTTGAGTGGCTTGAAAGGATGAGGCGACATTGCGTGTTGATAATGGCAGACAAATTGTTGTGATGGCCATAGACACTCTCCCTCTAGATCTACCATTTGAATAAATTCTTTATGATCGCCTGTTAGTATGATCGTTATAAGTGTGTCTCCTCTAGCGAGACAATTGTTCATATATATTAGTGACAAATTCGTTGTCCTATATTTATGAAGTAATGATCATATGCCGATTTGAATTTAGATGGTAGAAGCTCCCACATTCATAATATTGATGCCAAAGGATACAAACTTAATAAAGACACCACATATGTGTGGCACTACCGTTTAATTCATGTCAATGTTATAGTCAATGAATTAGCTCCATACCGGATGGATCTACAAGTCTTTAGATTTGATCTTTTGACACTTGCAAAATAACTAAGACACCGTTTTCGGAAAACGGGCATATAACTTATTGATAGTCATGCATATAGATGTATGTGGTTCAATGAAGTAATTGACGGGTAGTGGAGACCTTTATTTCGTGAACTTCGCTGAACGTTTTGAGTATGACTTGTTGAGAATCGTGCATATGGGTGTATGTGAATCAATGAAGAAGTGGAAGTCTTTATTTCATAGACTTCATGAATATTCCAAGTAGATATATGAATATCCACTCAGAGAATGTTGGCCTGAAAATTTTGATTCGATCAAACAAGTTCAGAATGAAGTAGGAAATAAACTTAACAAGAAAATCAAATTCCCGCGATACAGATCGAGGAAATGAAGATTTGAGTTATAATGTTGGCATATCATTGGAAGACTTGTGAGAAGATTTCCACAAATTACGTCGCATGGAACACCATAGTGTTATGGTATGTTAGGACGTCGTAATCGCACCCTATCGGATAGTGTGTGGTAAATAAATCTCTTACCGAATTATTGTGATCATTAGAGTCGTATGGTAGAAACGTAACACTCACGTTAGATAATAGGGAAACCATTTAAATCCATGGAGACAATACCATATTAGTGATGGCATGGCTTTTAGCCTAGATTGTCGTTTCAGCAATTTAGTGTTTTGATGTGATCAAACCTAAAATGGATTAATCTTTGTAGTGTACCTAAAGAGTTAATTGGGTACATGTCTCACGACATAGGCAAAATCGTTGCCGGAATATACCTTGCGAAAGAAATAGTTTCTTGTCCAAGGGTATAAGTGGGAAAGAAAGTAGAGCAAGGAAAAGTTGATGAACTTTCTCTCCAGACATCAGAGTGTCGCAACCGAAAGTGTTTTCGGTGTCATGCTCCATAGCTTGAAAGAAGCTGATGATACAAGATCATGATGTTCTGAGCTCATACTAAGAACGTAGGCGTACGAGGTTGTGTTTCACACTGTGTGTTACGACAATCTTGTTATGAAGGTCATATTAATGGAATATGACAGACCTACGAACTACGAAGAAGAGATGGTAGACCTAAGTCCGAGAAATGGCTATGAGTCATATATGATCCGAGATAAAATCCATATACGATTACCAGGTAATGACTTGGGAGATCTACTTGATGGCATCTAGGCTGTTAATAGAATATGGAATTTTATGAGAGAATAGACGCTGATAAGGATCGATTTGTCGTGAAACCGTTCCGACAGATTCAAAAGTTGACCACAGCGAGATTTTGTCTCAAGTGGCGAAGCCTAAATCTATTCTGGGTCGTTTAGCAATTACTATAATTTCGAATGAGAAATTGATAGAAGGATAAGGAAACCATGTTTCTTAATAGTGTCATTAAGAAAGAGTTGTGATTAGTACAATAATGGTTTGGTGATCCTGAAGATGCTAAACATGTATGCAAACTTCAGTTGTCCATTCATGGGCTGAAGCAAGCATATCGGAGCTGGAATCTTCACTTTGATGATGTGATCAAAGGATTTTGGAGTTGTCCAAAATAGTTGAAGAGACTTGCATTTGCAAAGAAGTGAGTGGGAGCAAAGTAGCTTTTCTTGATCTTATATGCGGAAGGCATATTTGAGTGGGAGCTAAGTAGTTTTCCTTGATCTTATATGCGGAAGGCATATTTGAGTGGGAGCTAGGTGTCATTCGTGATTTTGTATGTAACGACATATTGAATGACACAGATCCTCCAGTAGAGTGTAAAGGATTATTTAAGTGATTAAATTTTCTATGAAAGAAGTTAGGAGTATTAGGCATCCGATCTATAATTGTATAGATCAAGAGGGGCTTAATAACATTAGGTCGGAATATTTTCCTAGGTTAAGATTCTGAAGTGTATCAGAATAGAACAAGCGAAGAAAGAGGTTCTTGCTTGTATGACTAGGTAAAATATTAAGTTTATCTTGGCATTTTCAGTGATAGCAAATGATGTTCGACATTCTCTATGTATCAGACATAGATGCTATCAGATTGAAAGCTCGACTTAGTGTGACCCAAGTTCTTGGTTGAAGAACGGGTTCTAGAGTGATCCTTGTATGGATCAATGAACAAACGTTAAGTATATTTTTCAGTGTCTGTGAGAACTGAAGATATGTTTTCTGGTAAAGGGAAAGAGTGAAAGACAACTTGCCGTAAAGAGGTTACGATGATGCAAGTTATTACACTGGCCCATACAACTAGAAATCTCATATAGGAGATGTCCTTTATTTTGAAGAAAGACATGGTTAGTTTGCGAAGTCGCATATGAATGCACTGTTGCATAATCTACGTAGGTATAGAAATATATGGCAACTTCAGAAGTAGCAAGTGTGATTGGACTGAGCAGTTTTCCGAGCGTATGTGGTCCCCTTAATAGATCTCTTAGACTTTTAAGTCCCATGCTACGCGAATGTTCGAGTCTCACTCCATCCACTAGGATATATTTCACCGTCATCGTAAGATATGGGATGATGTCAAACTAGGTGACATAGAAGTGTTGCAAAGCACATATAGGTCTCAATGTGTGAGATCTGTTGACTGTATTCCTCTTCCACGAGACAAGCATGCACCAAGATGCTATGGGTGTTGAGCTTTTACCAAGTTGTAAACTAGATTAAGTGTTACTCTAGTGCAAGTGGGAGACTGAAGGGAATATGCCCTAGAGGCACTTAATAAAGATAGTTTATTGGTTATATTCCAATTGTTCATTATATGTTTTATACCATGCTATAACTGTATTAAGCGGAAACATTAATACACGTGTGGTAGATAAAACAACCAGGTCCCTAGTTGCCTCTGCTAAGACTAGTTTCATTGCGCGATTGATGATCGAGGTTTCCCGATCATGAGACATGGCGTCTGTCGGCAATGGAGTCATATCGTTAGGTGGAACGATGTGATGGACTTACCCATAATTTGTAGGACGTAGTCATTACGCCTTTGACCGTGAGACCAACTCTTATTGTTATTCCTGGAAGATACTTTGATCGCACCAAACGTCATATCTTATATAGTGTGACAATAACGGTGATACTTTTGGGTATCGGAAAGGGGTAGTTGAGACGAGGGGTCAAGAGCGGGATTTGTCAGTCCGTATAGCCGGATAGATACTCTAGGGCCCACTCGGTGAGATTATGTCAAATGAGTTTGCAAACATGTGACTAGGTCACCAGCTGACATAATATCATAGACAAGTAGAAGATAGTGTTGTCGGTAACGAGATCATGCTAGGTATGGAGATATCTATGAACGATGCTCGGACACGCTAAGTATCGCTATGGCAAAAGGTTTAAGACTCGACGTCCAGGTTTGATAGATGAAAGTCATTCGTTATATCACAGGGGTTAATTCATGGGGTCCAGGCCTACGAGTTAATCATTGATCGGAGAGGAGTCTCGATCATGTCTGTTATTATATCGAACCGCTAGGGTAACACACTTAAGGGGTTTCGACAAGACAACCGGAAAGGAAAGAGATCACCGGGAACGTCCCGGGAATGGTCCGATGGAGATCAGGGCAGCGACGAAATAGTTTTCGGAGCAAGAATAAATTATATATAATATGTTTGATATTAATTAGTGTAATTAATGATTAAATATGATTTTATATATTTATTTTCGAATTTTTAAAGGCAGATTTCCCTAAATGGGCCTTCTAGTGGAAAGAAGGCCCATGAGGGGGGGGAAGAGTCCCCCCAAGGGAAGGAGGGCTGATTCGGCCAGCCCCTAGTGGGCCACATGGGGCCCACTAGGGCCGGCGCACCTCCCAAGGTCGTGGCTGGTGTGGGAATAGTCCCACACCGCCCGGCTGGTGAGGTTGGCTGCTCCCTTGCCCCTATATAAGAAGGGGCACCCCTGGCCTTTTAATTCATCCAATTAATTCCCTAATTCTCTCTAGATTTTGTGATTCCCTTTGTCGGAGTTGCGCCGAGTAGAGAAGGGGGATCTCTCTCCACCATAGCCCGCTGCCGCGCTGCTGGTGTTCCGGTCCAAGTCTTCCGCTGCTCGTCCTGGACTGGAGCTTCGGAGGCCGTCGTCTCCACCGTATGTGTGTAACACCCTGCGAGGTGCTGCGCTAGCGGTACTCGGAGGCCTACTTCCTCCACCCGACCTCGAGGTCATCTTCATCGTCTTCGTCGCACCGAGTTCTTCGCGACCTAGAGGTCGGCTACGTCGTCTTCGTCGTCAACGCTTGTGCGGGAGCGTAATCCCCGTTTTTCGGTCTACAGGGGTATGTATTCCGATATCCGCCGTACTTCTATATCTGCATAGTGTAGATCTTGGCTAGTTTAAGGATATCGTTGGTAGGAAATTTTTTGTTTTCTGCTTGCGATCCCCTTCACGGAGAAGGTGCTGTTGAACACGCGAGCGTTTCGTTCCTTCCAAACCTCCCAAGTGATCACGATAGCTGCCGATCTGAGACCTTTTGGGTGAGCAGTAGGAGTTCTGGCGATGACGTGCCAATATTCCAGGACCGTGGCCCGGCCAGTACCTAGGGTCGGGAGGAAAGGGCATGAGAGCCATGTGGCAACGTCACGCCAGATTCGACGAGAGAACCCGCATTTGAAAAGAATGTGTCTTGCGGTCTCCAGGTGGCAGTTGCAGAGCCGGCACAAGGGGTTGTGCGGCTAGCCCCTAATAGCCAACCGATCCGAGGTCCAAAGCCTATTCTACACAACCAGCCAAGTAAAGAAACGACATTTCGACGGGGCCCAGGTTTTCCAAACCAGGGTCTGGAAGGAGCACTTGGTGGAACCGAGGAATTGTGCTTCGTATGCCGATCGAGAAGTATAGGTGCCCGAAGGGGTTAGGGTCCATCCAATGGAATCCGGGGTGCCCGGGGTTAGCATGACATCGTGCAAGGCGTCCCAGAGGTTGACGAACTAGGTGATGTGTGATGACCCACAAGTATAGGGGATCGCAACAGTCTTCGAGGGAAGTAAAACCCAAATTTATTGATTCGACACAAGGGGAGCCAAAGAATATTTATAAGCTTTAACAGATAATTTGTCAGATCAGCTGCACCTGTGAATAGACTTACTCGAGACAGATTATCAGTAGCAACAGTTTTATAGCAGAGACAGTAGTGAAATAATAGCAGCAGTAGAATTAAGACAGCGATTGTGATTACGGTAGACAGCAGGATTAAAATACTGTAGGCATAGGGACGGATGTACGGGCGTTGCATGGATAAGATAATTCATGTAATATCATAGCATAGGCATTTGCAGATAAATAATATAAAGCATCCAAGTGTTAACTAATCATAAGCATGTATTCCAATTTAGTTGTGCGTGCTCGCAATGAGAAACTTGCACATCATCTTTTGTCCTGCCAGCCCGTTTGCAGCGGGGCCTCTAGGGAAACTTCTGGCAATTAAGGTACTCCTTTTTATAAAGTACCGGAGCAAAGCATTAACATTCCGTGAACACATGTAATCCTCACATCACAGCCATTCCCTCCGGTTATCCCAATTGCTGTCACTTTGGGGCCATCGGTTCCGGACAATAATATGTGTATACAACTCATAGATATGATCTAAAACAATATTTATCCTCATGATTCAATAACATGTTCAGATCTGAAATCATGGCACTCGGGCCCTAGTGTCAATCATTAAGCATAACAAGTTGCAACAATGATGTAAAACACCGATAACGGATACTAGGCACCATGCCCTAACGATATCACAGCTATTACATGAATGATCTCATCCAATCCCTACCATCCCCTCAAGCCTACAGCGGTGGATTACTCACACATGGATGGTTGATGGAGAGGCGTTGGCGATGACGATGGCGATGATCCCCTTCGATTCCCCGTCCCGGCAGGGTGCCGGAACAGAGACTTCTGGTCCCCGAACTAGGGTTCGCGGTGGTGGCGGCGTACGGAGATGTTTCTGGTGAAAGTGGATACCCCCCGTGCGTTTTTAGGTCAGGAGGGTCTTATAGCCGGGAGGGGGTCGCGAGGGGGTGACCGAGGCGGCCACACCACCTCCTGGTGCGGCAGGGGCCCACTCGCGCGAGCACGTGGTGTGGGCGCCTCGCTGCCCTCCTCCGTTTGGTCTTCTGGCTCCTGGACTCTTCGGGTGAGAAAATGACTTGTGTTTTTCGGGGTTTTTCCATAAAGTTGATATTTCTGCACAAAAACGAGACACCAGGGTAATTCTGCTGAAAACAGCGTTAGTCCGTGTTAGTTGCATTCAAAACACACAAATTAGAGGTAAAACAATAGCAAAAGTGTTCGGGAAAGTAGATACGTTTTGGACGTATCAACTCCCCCCAAGCTTAGCTTATTGCTTGTTCTCAAGCAATTCAGTTAACAACTGAGTGCGATAAAAGAACTTTCACGAACTCATTTGCTCATGTGATGTAAATTTCTCATTATGAGGACAAATGCTTAGACTATTCATAACAAGACATATCCAATGATAAATAACATGGAACATATCAATTCACAGGATTGCAAGGCTCATAAGTATGATAAAGTGGTATCTCGCTTGCCCGATTGGAACAACAAAACATAAATGCCCAGGCACCTCTGAGTTTCAAGGGAAGACTAGAGATAAAGATATCAAAGATAAAAGCATCAAGATTACACCGCAGTTAACATATTAAGGGACAAGCACATTACACTAAGAATGACAATTATGCTCTCAAGAAGGTGCTCAAAAAAGGATGGTGACTCAACAAAAAGATATGCCCTTCATTGAGGGAAGCAGGGATTTAACATGTGCTAGAGCTTCTTATCATTTTGAAAACAGAGGTAAAATTGTTTTTGAGTGGTGGTTGTTTGGTCAACGAATGGCAATAGAGTTCTTGTTATCTTCCATACTAAGCAAGTTGAGAGCGGTTTCGAATTATTTAAAATCAAGCATGTATAATATGCATCTTTATATTTTATCTTTTTGATATTTTGACACTCCTCCCAACCTTTGCTTTTCACAAATCATGGCTAACCGAATCCTCGGGTGCCCACCAGCAATCACATACCATGGAGGAGTGTCTATTTTTCACTTTTCAAAACTTTTGATATTATAGTGGTCTAACCAGCTCTTTGCAATATTAGTGACAAGCAGATGAAGCATGCAAGTCGGTTACTTAATTAGTATGGAAGATAACAAACCCAACTACTACTTCCTCATGAGCTCGAAACAGTGGCACAAATTGAGAAGTGTTTGAAGGTTTTAAAGATAGCACATGCAAATTTACTTGAATGGTTTGAAATGCCATATATAGGTATTTATAGTGGACTCTTTGGAATAACTTGGTTTTCAGGGATTTGGAAGCACACAAGCAACATTGCTTAGTACAAGTGCAGGATAGCAATAGACAGGGAAGCGACAATTCAAGAGAGCAATAACCGTCATAATCATGCTTGCGACAAAATAAAATTAACGGAGGCATAAAAATGATACTAGAACTCTGAGGCAAAATATGTCATCAAGGCTTAATTGACTTTTTGTTTTCAGTCATAACATGTGTAAACATGTGCCAAGTGAATTCAAATGAATTATTCAGAGGAGGATACCACAATGTCATATTCTATTATGAGCAAAACAATGCAAGCAAATATCCATAGAAACATGACATCCATCATAAATAAATTGGAAACGATCATAAGAGAACACGAACTACTAAGCATCCACCAATCGACATATACCTTATGCGAACCATCTAAGCACGCTCACATGAATGAGTATATGTACAAAAATGAGAAACAAATAGAGTTCATTACCAGCCTCTTACCCAACTCGAATTGTCATAGATCATCATAATTGCCTTATCACTTGTGTGCTTGAAAGATATGAAATAATAACCAAGCTCCATGGAGTAACCGAAGGTAATGACCTCTGAAACAAACTATACAAATCCAAAGAGAAACAGCAAATATTTTTGGGTTTTCGGATTTAGGAACTAAAAACAGAACAGCCAGCAAAGACGAATTTTTTCGAGGGCCTTAACATGCCCAGATCAGAAAACTCAAAACTAATGAAAGTTGCGTACACATCTGAGGAACATGCACACGAAATTTCAGGTCATTCCGATATATCTGTGAAGAGTTATGATTTAAACGGTGGACAGCTGAAATCTGTCCCTGCGCGAAACAGCACACAACAAAGCAAAATATTTTTGTGTTTTTGCATATTGAACTGAAATAAATACTAGGCATATTAATACTAGATACTAAAACAAACCAGCAAGAGAGATAATAAAAATCTTTTTGGTGTTTTTGGGTTTATGGAAAGCAAACAAAGCATGAACAAATGAGAGAAAGAAAGAAAACTAAAACGAAACATGGATATATAAAGTACCGAATGGTAATGATATGTAGATGAGTGTGCTATCGGTATACCTCCCCCCAAGCTTAGGCTTTTGGCCTAAGTGGAGATCAGCCCCAATGTCCCCATCCGTCGGTGCCGCGGGGGTAGGTGGAAGAGCTTTCCCCGTAGTATGAGCTCGAGGACGCGCCGGCGTGGTATCTGGTGTAATCCTCCTCCGGTGGGTCCTGCACGCGGTGCGCTTGGTGAAAACCCAGCGTGCTCAACTGCTCATCCAACTCCACCATCGAGTACGACCACGGTCTCCTGTCAAGACTGAACAAAGAAGGTTGTGGCAAAGGGACTTCCTTTTCACGACCGTTAGCAAAAACGACCCTAAACACAATGTTCTCCAAAGTGGAGCTGTTAGTGACAAATTGATGACCTTTCATTGCAGCAAGGTCAAGATAACAAGGAGCAAGTTGTGTATCATTGGGATCAATATACAGCCCCAAATATTCAACAATGCGTGAGGCAATAATTCCTCCAAAAATGGGGCCCCTAGCAGCTAAACGGCGAGCAATCAAAGTACCAAGTTTATAAGGGAATTCACCCTTAAGTGCACCCGTAAGAAATGCAAGCTGCAAGTTAGAAACATTACTAGTGTTTTCCCTACCAAGCACACTAGTGGCAATGTAGTAAGCAAAATACTTGATAGCGGGGAATTGGATGTTCCTTATCTTGCCGCGTTGTGCGGAGCGGGTATCCTCGTTGGTCACCTCCTGGTAGGTTTGTGCCAACTCCGGTGGGTTCCCAACAATCCTCATCGATGTCCCCACGTCCGCTGTACCTATCACCTCACAAAATTCCTGCAAAGTTAAGCTAACATGCATCATATATCTTGAAAGAAACGGCTTTCCCATAAGACTTGGAGTTAAAAGTGAAAGACTCAGAAAAAGTCTTGGTGAGCCCATAGTATTGAGGCCTCTCATCCATCATGTAGGAGGTCAAGCCTACACTCTCCACAAGAGTTAGGAAGTCCTCAAGTAAACCTGCAGCACGAAGGAAATCATTACATGGGCGGGACATGGAGTTTGGAACTCCCGCATCTCGCTCATCTCCAAACGTTGGTGATAGGATTTCCTCGTTGTAGGATTGCCTAACACGAGTGGCAGCCCTTGGGGGCCTTGTCCTCCTCTGGAAATCTTCCTCAAACATGTCATCAAAGTCATGGTTATGCATCTTCCTTTTCTGAAATTTTTGACAAACATCATAAAAATCGATTCTTAGCCAACTAAATGAAGGGAAACTACTATAGTGACTTGCTAGAGGCTTAAGCATGCATCAAAACTAGTTATTTCAACTTAGAACAAGCATTCAAACTCACTAAACAAGATATCTACAGCAGCAAAATACTTCATATATACACCACTAAACAAAATTCTACTTGGATATTCGGAGGAGTCACATACCGGAGAGTAGATGCACCAAATTTCAGCAACAGAGATTGGCTGAATGTGGAGATCGAAATCACAGGAAATGAGCAGCAAGAACACGAGTTTGAGCTATCCAAAAGTGATTTTTCGGGCAAGAGGAAGGCAGGGGAAGGAGAGAGAGCAAGTGGGGGGCCTGTGGGCCCCACACCATGTGCTGGCGCGGCCTAGAGGCTGCCGCGCCACCATGTGGTGAGGTGGCCCTGTGGGCCTCCCTGGTTGCTCTCTGGCACTTCCAGGTCCCTCCTCGAAAAATATTATTTTTGATATAAAAATTTTAATTTTCTGAGAAACTTTATTTTTTTCATTTTCTGGTATTTTGCATTATTAAATTTAATATTGAAAAATTATTTTCTAACAACAAATTCAACTAAACATTGCAAACTAAATAACATTACAGTAGGTAAAACAAGAATGAGAGAAAGAAAATTGTTTAGCTTCTTTATGCATTTAAAATGCACTTGTTAACAAGGTTGATCAAGTCTTGCCACCAAATGAATTTTATATGACATAAAAGATTTTAAACTATATGAGACACTCATGTTACCTTATATTGAATTGGTATGGATCCAATCATGAGAGTTTTGTATTCTTCTTTATATGGGCAATCAATACTTCCCACTCTAATAGATCTCAAATTGGTAATTGTATTAACTCCAGGCATTTTATCAACTTTCTTGGGAAAATAAACAGTATGCTTCTTGTCATGAACATTAAAAGTAACTTTTCCTTTATTGCAATCAATAACAGCCCCTGCAGTATTTAGAAAAGGTCTTCCAAGAATAATAGACATATTATCATCTTCAGACATTTCAAGAACAACAAAGTCAGTCATAATTAAACAATTGGTAGTTATTTGAACAGGAACATCCTCACAAATTCCAACAGGAACAGCAGTAGATTTATCAGCCATTTGCAAAGATATATCGGTAGGTATCAATTTATCAAGGTAAAGTCTCTTGTAAAGAGAGAAAGGCATAACACTTACTCCAGCTCCCAAGTCACATAGAGCAGTTTTAACATAATTATTTTTGATAGAGCAAGGAATAGTTGGAATACCTGGATCACCCAGCTTCTTTGGAACTTTGCCATTAAAAGAGTAATTAGTGAGCATAGTAGATATTTCCTCATTAGGAATTTTCCTTTTGTTAGTCACAATATCTTTCATATATTTAGAATAAGGAGGCAACTTAATAGCATCAGTCAAAGGAATTTGCAAGAACAATGGTTTCATCCAATCACAAAATTTATTATAATGTTCTTCCTCTTTTGTTTTAAGTTTCTTAGCAGGAAAAGGCATTGGTTTTTGGACCCAAGGTTCTCTTTCATTACCATGTTTCTTAGCAATAAAATCTTCTTTAGTGTAATTTTTAATTTTAAACATGCTTTTCAGGTTCCTCCTCTAATTCTTCTCTATCCGAATTAGCATTTTTATCATTATCATTGTTATTAGCATCATCATTGTTGTGTTCATTACCACTTTCAGTTTCAGCATCAGAAACAGATATACTATTAGGATCATTAACAGGTTCAGAGGATTCTACAACAGTTTTATGTTTCTTTTTCTTTTTCCTAGAAGGAGTACTAGGTTCATTAACTCGTTGAGAATCTTGTTCAATTCTTTTATAATGTCCTTCAGGATACAAAGGGTATTGAGTAGATTTACCACCTCTAGTTGTTACTTCACAAACAAGTTTTTCTTTAGCTATAGAGGCATTCGCTAGCAATTCTTTTTGCACTTTAGTGAGTTGATCTATTTGAGTTTGAACCATATGAAAGTGTTTAATGAGCACTTTAACATCATTAGAAGTTCTATCAACAATATCATGCAAATCACTAATAGCACGAGAATTTTCCATTAAATGATTCTCTATTCTCATATTAAAATTGCATTGCTTAGTAATAAAAGTATCAAATTAATCTAAGCATTGAGCAGGAGGTTTAGAGTAAAGGATATCTCCATCATCAAACCTTTGGAGAGAGTGTACCTCAATTACGGTTGAAGGAGGAATTGGCTTACATAATTCTTCAATAGGAGGTAAATACTTCACATCTTCAGATTTAATACCACTCTCCTTAAGAGATCTTTTAGCTTCCTTCATCGTTTCTTCATTTAATTCAATCATACCTCCCTTCTTCGGTGTTGGTGGTGGTGTTGGAGTAGGTTCAGGAATATCCCACTCATCATTATTCTTGCATATCATGGCTAATAATTCCTCAGCCTCTTCGGGAGTCCTTTTCCTGAAAACACAACTAGCAAAACTATCCAGGTATGTCCTAGATTCAGCAGTTAGTCCACTATAAAATATATCAAGTAGATCATTTTTCTCCAAATCATGGTTCGGCTGGCCTCTTAAAATGGAACAAAAGCGTGTCCAAGCTTTAGGCAATTTCTCATCTTCATCTTGATTAAAATTATAGATTCTTAACAAAGCATCATGTTGAGCACTAGCAGGAAAATATTTTTGAAAGAAAGCATCAAGCAAACCCTTAGGACTAGTGATGGAACCAGGAGACAAATTATTATACCAGGTTTTAGCTTCTCCTTTTAATGAAAAAGGAAATATTTTAGCAACAAAGTAAGTGCGTCTTTTAATGTTCTCAGCAAATATTCCACTTAAATCAGACAATACATTCATGTGTTCTACAGCACTTTCATTTTCAGTTCCACAAAAAGGCTCTCTTTCAACAATAGCTATATGAGCCAAATCAAGAGAGAAATCATAAGCTTTATCTTTAATGTTTATAGGAGATGTAGCAAACTTAGCATCAGGAGATAATTTATATCTAACAGCACGTTTTTTAACAAGATTTTTAATAGCACTAGCATCTTTAATAGCATTAATTTCTTCAACAAGAGCATCATCAAGATCCACATACATATCATCACGCTCATCATAAGTATCACGTGTAAATTCAGGTGAATTAACAGGTGTTTCAGCATTTTCATCAGGAATTTCAGCATTTTCAATTTGTTTAGATTTAGTAATAGTAGCATCTAAAAAGGGACCTAATGAACCAGTTTCATCAAGAGCAGTAGAAGCATCATCATAAGTAATTTCAGATTCAGCAGTAATAACAGAACGTGCAGGTTGTGGTGGTGTAACAAGCTTACTTAACACAGACGGAGAATCAAGAGCAGCATCGGAGTTCAGAGTTGTACCTTTCCTTGTAGTGGATGGCACAATGGGAAACTTCTTATCAGCATTTCTTCCCATGATAAATAAATTCCAGCGAACAATATCACACTCGGGTGGGCTTATAAATAAAGCTATGCTCCCCGGCAACGGCGCCAGAAAATAGTCTTGATGACCCACAAGTATAGGGGATCGCAACAGTCTTCGAGGGAAGTAAAACCCAAATTTATTGATTCGACACAAGGGGAGCCAAAGAATATTTATAAGCTTTAACAGATGATTTGTCAGATCAGCTGCACCTGTGAATAGACTTGCTCGAGACAGATTATCAGTAGCAACAGTTTTATAGCAGAGACAGTAGTGAAATAATAGCAGCTGTAGAATTAAGACAGCGATTGTGATTACGGTAGACAGCAGGATTAAAATACTGTAGGCATAGGGACGGATGTACGGGCGTTGCATGGATAAGATAATTCATGTAATATCATAGCATAGGCATTTGCAGATAAATAATATAAAGCATCCAAGTGTTAACTAATCATAAGCATGTATTCCAATTTAGTTGTGCGTGCTCGCAATGAGAAACTTGCACATCATCTTTTGTCCTGCCAGCCCGTTTGCAGCGGGGCCTCTAGGGAAACTACTGGCAATTAAGGTACCCCTTTTAATAAAGTACCGGAGCAAAGCATTAACATTCCGTGAACACATGTAATCCTCACATCACAGCCATTCCCTCCGGTTATCCCAATTGCTGTCACTTTGGGGCCATCGGTTCCGGACAATAATATGTGTATACAACTCATAGATATGATCTAAAACAATAATTATCCTCATGATTCAATAACATGTTCAGATATGAAATCATGGCACTCGGGCCTTAGTGTCAAGCATTAAGCATAACAAGTTGCAACAATGACGTAAAACACCGATAATGGATACTAGGCATCATGCCCTAACGATATCACAGCTATTACATGAATGATCTCATCCAATCCCTACCATCCCCTCAAGCCTACAGCGGTGGATTACTCACACATGGATGGGGGAAACATGGATGGTTGATGGAGAGGCGTTGGCGATGACGATGGCGATGATCCCCTTCGATTCCCCGTCCCGGCGGGGTGCCGGAACAGAGACTTCTGGTCCCCGAACTAGGGTTCGCGGTGGCGGCGGCGTATGGAGATGTTTCTGGCGAAAGTGGATACCCCCCGTGCGTTTTTAGGTCAGGAGGGTCTTATAGCCGAGAGGGGGTCGCGAGGGGGTGACCGAGGCGGCCACACCACCTCCTGGCGCGGCAGGGCCCCACTCGCGTGAGCACGTGGTGTGGGCGCCTCGCTGCCCTCCTCCGTTTGGTCTTCTGGCTCCTGGACTCTTCGGGTGAGAAAATGACTTCCAGGTGTTTTTCGGGGTTTTTCCATAAAGTTGATATTTCTGCACAAAAACGAGACACCAGGATAATTCTGCTGAAAACAGCGTTAGTCCGTGTTAGTTGCATTCAAAACACACAAATTAGAGGTAAAACAATAGCAAACGTGTTCGGGAAAGTAGATACGTTTTGGACGTATCAATGTGCTCAAAGGTGAAGTTGGTAATCAATATGCTAGTGGTCCAACTCATGTTGTGAAGGGCGTTGTTGACGGTTCTGTTCTTTCTCTTGGAGGCCTAAAAAATCTTGGGGGCAATGGACTCGGCTGATGTTCCGTGGTGCCAGGTTGATGACCAAATAGTTGCGGCATTGAAAAGTTCTATGTCCATACTATCATTTGGTGTTTCCATTCCAACCCAGGGTGTCGGGGGAAACCCACACGTGCCAAAGCCAACGGGCGCAGGGCACGCGCAAACTTCTCGAGGTCGAGGATGCCCAAGCCTCCGAAACGCTTGGGGCGGCAGACCTTAGTCCAGCAGACCTTACACTTCCCCCCGCTGAAAGTATCGCTAGCGGCCCATAGCATACCGCGACACAGTTTGTTGAAAGCCTTGATAGTAGCCTTGTCGGCTTCTGAGCACTGAGGAGAAAAATCGGCAGGGCAGTGAGGAGAGATTTGACGAGCGTGTCGCATCCAACCCTGTTGAGGAATTTGGATTTCCAGGGGTTAAGCCTCGAGGCCGCCTTGTCAATGTAGGGTTGTAGATCAATACGCCTTAGCCTCCCGAGCGTGAGGGGGAGGCCCAAGTACTTGACAGGGAATTGAGCGGCGGTTGCCGGGAATATTGGCAGAGTGTTCCCGATGTCTATGTCCGCGCAGCGGATCGGAGCGATAGAGCTTTTCTCAATGTTGGTGACAAGCCTAGTAACTTGACCGAAATTCTGAAGCAGAGCGTTGAGATTTCCAATTCGTGGTCGGGCTTCAGGAAGATCACTGCGTCATCGGGGTATAGGGAGATGCGAGACTTGATGAAACCTCTAGGCAGCTACTGTAATAGGCCGGACTGGGAGGCTAGCTCGAGGCACCTCGGTAGGGTGTTGATGGCCAAATAAAAGAGCAGCGGAGACAGGGGGGTCCCCCCTGCCGCAATCGCCTACCATGCAGGATATCGTTTCCAGGGATGCCATTGAGCAGGACTTTGGACTTGGCAGTTGAGAAGATTAATGAAGTCCAGGCCCTCCAACGCGGCGGGAAGCCGCGACGTTGCATGAGGTCAAGCAGATAATCCCGGCGGACGGAGTCAAAAGCTTTAGCAATGTCCAACTTGGTGAGTAATGTCGGGGTGTGATTGCGGTGTAGACGTCGGGCAACATTTCTGACGTACATGAAGTTGTCGTGTATGCTGCGCTTCTTAATGAAGGCACTCTGACAGCTGGAGACAATGTCGTTCATCTGGGTCTTAGCCTGGTGGCCATACCTTTTAACAATTATCTTTGGAACGACGTGGATCAAGCTTATCGGGCGAAAATCCTTGACGCAGTCGGCCCCATCTTTCTTTGGGAGCAGCGCGATGTTGGTCGTGTTGACCATCTGAAAGTTGTTGACTGTGAGCTCAGAGAAGGCATTGATAACCTGCATAAGGTCCTCCTTGATGATGAGCCAGCAGGAGCGGGAGAAATTAGCCGTGAAACCATCTGGCCCCGGTGCCTTGTCGATGGGGAGATCATGGACGGCGCATTTGATTTCCTTCTCGAAGAAGGGCAGCCCCAAATCATCGAGATCCTCAATGGTTGGGTCCATCGCAGTCCAATTGAAGTCCGTGGGGAAGGGGTGCCGAGGGTATTCGTGAAGTGCTCCTGGATAAGTTCCGCCTTCTCCGCATGGTTAACCTTCCAGCCATCGTTGTGCTTGAGTCTTTGAATCACGTTTCAACTACTGCAAGTTTGGTATTTACACCACTAATAGAAATACCTTACGCCACAGGGACACGACACTAGTAGTACCAGTGGGATGCCGAAATGTGGTACACCACTACTAGCTGCTAGTGGTGTGCCACCTTAGGACCACACCACTAGTTCGTGGGGCCTACAAGTCTGATCGGGCTAGGATTTAGTGGTGGCGCAACACTTTTTGACACGCCACTAATAGCCATATAGTCGTGGCGTGGCATGTCTCTATAAATGAACGCCACCAATACTATTGTCGCATGAAAAATGTTAGGCGCCCACATGGGGAACCGGTGAGAGCTGAGTGCGCCATTAAGTAAGCTCACCACTTGACCAGCGACCCGGGACATTAACAGGGTTGGCCGTTGGGAGCGTCGGACACATCCGATCTGATAGGTGGGCCACCTCTGTTAGCGTCTAGAGTGGCCGGTCACACGATAAACATAGTTAATGGCTCACCCACCTCTCGCCGGTGACCCAAGCGGGCGCCTTCCATTTCCCACGCACCGGCCATGGCGCACGGCCGCTATATAACCCCATTTAGACGGTTCATAATATATTCAGACTTTCCCAATAATTATAAAAATAGATGTACCACTCGTCCGTGCATCATGATACCTATGTGGGAGCATGGTCCAGTTTATTATAAAAACATATAATAAGCTTATAAGCAGAGTAAACAGTAAAACACATCGACGAGGAAAAACAGCATGCTGACGAACAGAACGCGTAGTAGAAGCTCAATGATGAGTTGCAAATCTCGACTGGCACCCTTGCAGAGCGACCAAGGGATGATCATGATCATGCGTCCACGGCAACTGGTGACGACGATGGCACTGCTGCCCCCGTGGGTTTAACCTGGCCGTCTCCTTTCTCCTCGGACAGGCACGCGTCGCGCTCCTGAACCCAGAGGTCGGCGAACTCGCAGTCCCTATACCTCTCGAACCAGGGGCCGCCTGACGTGTAGTGTATGGCGCGCGGCATGGTCCCGGCAACATCCTCCGGGTCGACGCGGTTGTGGCCCACGAGGAAGTTCCACGTGAAGGGAACCTCGCCGACGTCGGCGTCGTCGAGCCACGCGAAGCGGTGTAGGTTGGCGCCGCTCTGCGTGCTGACGGCCTCCGGCGTGAGCGCGGCGCGGTTCTTGGGGTGGCCGCAGTTGAATACCACCATGGACGACCAGTTCTTGCGCGGGTAGAGCGTCTGCACGGCACCGTCCATCTTGGTGGCCTCCTTGGGTGCGTAGTCGTGGTGCACGCACAGCACGGCGTACCGCGGGTCGGCCATGCGCGCCAGCTCCGCCACGTCGGCGACGAAGAGGAAGTCGCAGTCGATGAAGAGCGCCCAGCCCTGGTAGCCGGCGAGGTGAGGCGTCAGGAAGCGGGTGAAGGAGAACTCGGTGCTCTCCGTCGGCCCACGCTCCCGCCAGTACAGCCCCGCCTCGCGGAGCTCCTGCTGGACTATCGGGATCACCTCCAGCGGCACGGAGGAGCGGCGAAGCAGCGACCGACGGCACACGCGATACGCGATGTCCTCGCGGGAGTCGTAGCCCACGAACACGCGGAATGGCTCGGCCGTCGCGTCGCCGGCGCCGGTGTCGGGGACGGTGAGGTGTGAAGCTGCTGGTGGCGACATTTTCGGACGCTGGCACGTGAGAGCGAGATGAGTTGATTGCCCTGGTTATCAGGTGCACGGGGTGGCGCCTTATATAGGCAGCCGTTGATGGTGCCTCAGTTGCACAAGATATTTTCCTCAATACTATGTCATTCACATTTCTATTGTTTTCTATCTACATTCATACGTGTCATTCTGTTTTACTTCAAGCTGTATAAAGTGGTTAGCTGGTTACAGTTGCAAACTTTTTTAGACTGCAATCTTATGTTACTAGAAGGACTTATGAAAGTGGGAAGGTGGTGAAGACTAGTGGCAGCATTTGTGGACGGCATAGCTTACACGGTATGGCGCCGCAGGAAGCCGAATTTTGCCTGTTATAGTGTTGTGCACACTTCGACTGGGATTACAATTGTTACTCCCTCCCATCCCATTTAAGTGTCAGCTAGCTCTTCACAAATTTGTACGTGCGTAAACCATATTCCGCGTCAATCTTTTTGGATCGGATGGAGTATATGTTTTATACAAAACCATGAAAATGCTGTTTTTGCTCTCAAACGCGAAGTGCAGCCAAGAAAATAAAAGATTGGGAAACAATAAGTGATAGCTAATGGTACATGTACAATAATAACAGATATGGAGTATATCACTGTTATTACATGAAAATGTACTATATAAGACTGTGAAGCTCCAGAAATGTATAAAAAGAAAATAATGCAACAAACATGCGAAAGAAAACTTAGTAATTGGTTGCCCTGGTTAAAGATGGGTGACCTAACATACTGTTAAATGTACAGTAATCTTGGGACAAAGAGGTACTGTAATAGTGTGCTAACCTTAAACGGAAACAGAAGGGCATGTAGCTGTTGTTTATAAGCACCATATTTTCCCAACACAGGGACAAATATACAAAGACTGTATTAATTTATTTCTCAGCTGGATATTTCTTGACAACAAAAATTTCAAGAATAATTCTCGACAATTCAGAAAATAATCATTAAAACTTGGCCCATCACCAAGGGCAAACACGCCTTATAGCATACTCTGTCATTGGAGTAAATCGAGGATATCAGGGGTTCTTATAAAAGATATTGTTCTGTATTAACTAAACGTAGCACTACAGGAATCAGCAACAATGCCGACGGCAAAAACCGTCAGCTTAGAACTCAAAACCGTCAGCGTACCTCTGTGCCGACGGTGGCCGTCGGCGTAGTAGCGTCGGCATAGAACTCATCGGCGTAGCTGGATAGCTGTCGGCATAGCTCCGGCCTTCGGCGTAGTCGACTGTGCTGACGGTTTCTCCCACCGTCGGCGTGCCACGGCCGTCGGCACCCAAACCTGAGGAACGGCAAGTTTAACGGTGGACGGTGAGGTATGCCGACGGTAATGCCGTCGGCGTCGTTAGCCACGCGTCATAAAAAAATATGGAGCCGCGCGCCGGCGGCGCCGGTAGCGCGAGCTGCGATCAGCGAGCAGCGCGAGCAAGCAGCAGCGAGGGCGGGGCTGGCGGCGCACCGGAGACAGTGGGGCTAGGGCTGCTGTGGTAGAAACGCGCTAGAATTCACCACGGTCGCCATCCTCGACAGAACCGCGTGCCGGCTCTTGGCCACTGCACGCGATGCCGGCGAGGGAGGCCACCGCAGCGCCACCACGTGCACCTGGAGAAGCTCGTCGAGGTAGTCGGCGCCCAGAATCTTCAGCGCGCGGTCAAAATGGAGAGCATGGCTATTCATCAAAAGTGGTCGATTTTTCCAAAAATATCGACTGTTCTATGTTGTAACCACTACTTGTGTATCTTAAAATTATTTTTGTAAGAATTTCAGAGCAACCTATCACACACTTGTAGTTTAAATTTGAATTACTTTGGGAAAATTGACATAAAGTCAATTAAATAGGGGAATTTAGATAGAAAGCAAGGAAATTCCTCATATTTAGGGATTATCCATCAAATATGTACTACTCTTTGTGAAAATTAAATGGGTGTCATTTTGGACCATATTTTATGTACTTGCTCACTGTTCAAGATATCTTTCGATATTCCGATAAATCGGCCGATTTATTGACTGATAAGATAACTTGGCCGATTTATCGACCGATATGCCGATAAATCAGCCGATATGTCGATAAATCAGCCGATATGCCGATAAATCAGCCGATTTACCCCTTATCTTGGGTCGACCGATAAGTTCCCGATAAGCGATATCCCCAACATTGTACTTGCTTCACAAAAAGTCATTTTTAGCACTTAAAAAATGGAAAATGATATTTCTAAAAAGAATTTTGAAAATTGCTTCAGCGACGTTGTTTCCCGTACCATGACACACCTATATGCTGAATATGGGCACTTTATCAAAAACTATGACACGATAATGGCCATACATTGGTCATTTGGCTTGAAACTTATCCATGTTTGTAGATGATTCACATTTTTGTGAAGTATTGTTTTGAAAAGTTTGTCAAAACTCAAGTTTATCATTTTTCCTAAGAACTAGTACACATAAAAGGATTCCATGCCAAAGGGTTTCTTTTTTTGAGTATGTTTTCATTTTTTTTTCATTTCTTTCAAAAACCGGTCAAAATGGAGAGCAAGGCTATTCATCAAAAGTGGTCGAATTTTCTCAATTAGCAATGTCATGTTCAGGGACGGAGGAAGGGGGGGGGGGGGGGGGGGGGGGACAAGCAGGGGCTTAGCCACCCCCAACAATCTGGTTTCCTTCCTATAATCCCTTATATGCATGCTTATAATTAGCAGCTCTAAGCTGTTTTGCCCCCTCCAACTTGATTAGCCCCCTCCAATACTCAGTGCTGGCTCCGTTCCTGGACATGTTTCATCACAGATGCGCTACCGGTTTCGCAAGACACTTTTAGGTTCACAAGGTCATGTTGACATTGTCTACATAGGTCTAAAATACTAGGTCATATTATGTTTACGTAAATCTTATACTTCTTTTCTTATATATTAAATACATCTATATAAGTTAACATTTTTTTAGAGCCTATGTCTTTTAATTTACTTATATGCTGCAATGTGCAAAGCACGAACAAAAAAATTACATTAGATCACAATAAATTGAGTACACGGGTATTACGTACATATAAAATGTGTCTCGCAAGTGAACATCATCCAAAAATTGCTTAGTTGGTCAGCAGCCTGTGTGTTTAGACCAAAGGTCTCAGGTTCAAGTCCTCTTCCAGCCGTTGATTTTTTCGGTACAACGTTACTCTTCCGTCAAATCGGGCCGAATGCACTGCGCTGTACCAGTCTACCTATGCCGACGGTGGCCGTCGGTGTAGCATAAGTTAGGCCTATGCCGACGGCTGCTTTACGCTTCGGCCCATCCAAAAAACTACGCCGACGGGCCCGATAAATTACCGTCGGCGTACAACTGGGCCGTCGGCATACTGATATGTTCCCCTAGTATAGGCAACGTTAAACAATCATGATAAGTGCGTAACTACGAAACTTGCAGGGCCCATCCAAAAAACTACGCCGACGGGCCCGATAAACTACCGTCGGCGTACAACTGGGCCGTCGGCATACTGATCTGTTCCCCTAGTATAGGCAACGTTAAACAATCATGATAAGCGCGTAACTACGAAACTTGCAGGAGTATTTGATATGTGAGAGCCTAGCTAGGACCTTAAAAAGTAGTAGTCCCTCAAATGTTCCTACGTATCGTGCCTGGCTTTTCAGAGGCACAAAAAACGCGAGAAAAGGATGTTCGTAAGCACAATTTTGGTCCTAATTGCAGCAGCCATTTCGAATTGCCCTTTGCCAAGCCAAACTTGTAAACTAAGGAGAATATAGGCTTGATAATGTTATGAACGCTGAACTACATATAGCCAAGGATTTGGTTACCGATCGAAATGTCGCGGTTACCGCCCGGTAACCGGATTTCTCGGTGCCCCTCGCTTTTAAATGTGTTTGCGGGACCAAAAATCCCGGAGCATTTAAATTTAGACCGATTTCGTCTTTTAAAATCATTTTTTGAATTCCTTTTTATGTTTTGAGTTTGAATTTTAAAATTTATTTGAACCGTGGTTACCGGAAATTCCGGCCCCCTTCGAGATATTTTTGTACCGGTAAAACTTTGCATATAGCTGAATGTGAGATGGTGCGGAGTTTGTGAAAGACCGAATGCCATGTTCTCTTGCCACTAATCTGTCACTTATCTAATTATTATTTGTTATCGATGGTAGGCAAACAAATAAAATAAACAATACCTGACATCGCCTACTTGTTTGACAGGATTTACGATGGGGCTCGCCTGGTGGGTTCTGTAGGAACTATTTGTGTCTTGCAAACTTTATACTACATTATTTTACATATGTGAGTTATGAGTCTCAATATGGAATTGCTTATATTCTGGAATTGTAGAATATATAAATTTGTACTTGAGGAATAATCTCAAGGTGCTGAGGACGACTATGCCGGAATACAGTATGATTATATATACTGGAAATATATATATTGCCCGGGCACGGTATAGGGTGGAAATTATATACTAGGCTGTTTACAGGATCAGCTCTGTAAGCTGTTAATGCCTACATGATTAAGGAAACATGTTGCTTAATCATGACGCACGACTCACACGTGCGTGTTGAGGACTAGTATTAGGATTGGACTCTGGAAAGGATTAGTTATGATCGTGGTTGTTTAACTTAATCAAGAGTTTATCTGGAATCCTATACGTACTGGTTTAAACACCAGGAATTGGGAGTATAAATAGTCCTTAACCCCTAGCCCTGTTAATTGCAATGTGAGCCGCACCACGGACAGGCAAGGGAATAGGGGTTAGGCTAATTACTCCTAAACCGAAATCCTACAGGTTCAAGCAAGGGAAGATACAATTCAAAGGCATTCATTCATCCACCCATTTTCTGAGGAAGTGCAATTGAAGAATGCTGGTTACCCATTTTCTGAGGAAGTGCAAGTCATGGTTGCTCTGAATTCTTTGCCTCATTCATGGGAGCAGTTCAAGATCTCTTTCTGCCACTCAGAGAGGAATTTAAACATGAGAAATTTAAGGCATCATTTACTTATGGAAGAGGACAGGAAGTACTCCCAAGGAAAGGAAAGAAGTGCCAATAATGCTGAACTACATCTTGGGGAGGATAGATACAACACTAAGAGGGGCTGGAATAAAAACAAGCTGGGTGCTGATCTGAGAGATAAGATTAATAGAAAGAGAGACAGGGATGACAACGGAAGAAATCACTCTAGTCAGAAATTTGACAAGAGGAACTATAAATGTCACAACTGTGGGACATACGGTCACTTCCGGTCTGAATGTAGAAAGAAGAAGAGAGTCACCGACAAGAAGGATCAACAGAATAATTCTAATGATAACAAGCATCAGGACAACCGCAAAGGGAACTCTTCTCCTGATGGTACGTGTGACGTTTTTGTTTGCACTGAATCTTTATTTACTTCTGAACTGTCAAATACATGGGTAGTGGATTCTGGTTCTACTTCCCATATTGCTAGGAACAGTAGCTCTTTTTCTTCCATGAAAATTATCCCAAGCGGAACTAGATTTGTATATCTAGGAACTACAGCTAAAGCTGATATTCTTGGGGTTGGGGATTACGTTCTTAAACTCCCTGGTGGAGGAAAACTAGTACTAAAAGACACAGTTTATGCACCAAACATGAGAAAGAACCTTATTTCTGTCTCAAAGCTGGAATCAGTTGGTTATAGTGTACTGTTTGGGAATAGACAAGTCAAAATCTTATTGTATGGAAAATTGGTTCAGTCTGGTGATCGGTTTGAAGGTTTATACTATTTAGATGACATCTCTAATGATGGAAACATGGATTGCTTGGTTGGCGAACATAACTCGGTAGTGAGGAACATTAACGGCAATAATAATTGTTCGGAATCATATTTATGGCATTTGCGACTAGGACATATCTCAAAGAACAGAATTAAAAGACTCATTAGTTCTGGAGTATTGGATTTTAAATGGGTGGATTATGGCATATGCGAAGCATGCATTATGGGTAAAATGACAAGAGCACCTTTTCCTAAAGCTGCTAGGGCAGAAGAACCTCTTGCCATTGTACATTCTGACATATGTGGTGAAATGTCTACTGCTACCTTGGGACAGAAAGTCTACTTCATTACTTTTATAGATGATTATTCTAGATTTGGCTATGTGTATCTTCTCAAGCACAAGTCGGAAGGGTTTGATATGTTCAAATATTCAAAACTGAGGTAGAGAATCAATTAAACAAAAAGATTAAGGTGTTACGAACAGATCGTGGAGGCGAATACACATCGGGAATTTTAGATGAATTTTGCAAAGAGCATGGAATAATTCATCATTACACCTTGCCCTATACACCACAACAAAATGGCGTAGCGGAGAGAAGGAACAGAACATTGATGGACATGGTTAGGTCCATGATGGCTTATTCAGATTTACCTTTATCTTTTTGGGGGGAAGCTTTACATACTGCTGTTTATTTATTAAACCATTCACCCTCAAAGGCTGTTAAAGTCACTCCCTATGAGTTATGGAAGGGGAGGAAGCCAACTCTGCGCAACCTAGCTGTATGGGGCTGTAATGCTCAAATAAGAGTGCCCAGCCAGAATAGAACCAAGCTGCAACCCAAAAGCACACATGGGATTTTTATAGGTTACAGTACTGGATCAAATGGTTATAGATTCTATGACCAAGAAAACAGGAAGTTACTGGAAAGTAGGGATGCCATCTTTTTAGACCAAGATACACCTCGTCGAGCTAAACGCCCAAGAGTGGAATTATTAGGTGATAACTCAGAACATCCTGAAAATATTTCTAATCCTGAGGAACGAAACCCCATAGAACAAGATGAACCTTCTACTAGCATGCCTAGGAGAAGTGGGAGGAATACACATACTCCTTCATACTTGGACGATTATTTTACTTTTTTGGGGGAAGTGCATTCTAAAGCAAGTTTAGAAGAGGAACCTAAATCTTTTAAACAAGCCATGGGCAGTCCAGAATCTAATCTCTGGATGGAAGCCATGAAGGAGGAACTAAACTCCATGAAAAGGAATAATGTTTGGGAACTAGTGGATTTACCAAACAACAGAAAAGCCATTGGCTCTAAATGGATTTTTAAAAGGAAAAGGAATGCATCTGGCTTGGTAGAAAAATTCAAAGCCAGGTTAGTAGCTAAGGGGTACACACAAAGGGAAGGTATTGACTTTGTGGAAACTTTTTCCCCTGTAGCTAAATTCACTTCTATTCGCATTCTTAGTGCGTTGACTGCTTACTTTGATCTTGAGCTTCATCAGATGGATGTTAAAACAGCATTTTTGAATGGTTACTTAGAGGAGGAAATATATATGGTTCAACCTGATGGTTTCATAGAAAAGGGAAATCAGGACAAAGTGTGTAAACTGAACAGATCTATATATGGGCTGAAACAAGCTTCTAGGCAGTGGTACAAATTGTTTGATAATGCAATAACGTCTTATGGGTTTTCTATGACGGAAGGGGATCACTGCATTTATCTGAAGATAGTGGGAGGTTTCTTTGTTTTGTTATCTCTTTATGTTGATGATATTCTGATTGCCTCTAATAACAAAGCGACATTGTTGGAAGTTAAGTCATGGCTGTCATCTACTTTTGATATGAAGGATATGGGTGAGGCCTCTTATGTTTTAGGGGTAGAGATACATAGAAATCGTGGCAAGAAAGTGTTAGGATTATCTCAAAAGGCTTATCTTAATGCTGTATTGAAACGATTTTCTATGGAAGATTGTAACCCTGTAACCGTACCAATGCTAAGGGGAACTAAACTCAGTGAGGAACAATGTCCCAAAACTCCTGAGGAAATAAAGAAAATGAAACATATACCATATTCTTCAGCTCTAGGATCTCTCATGTATGCAATGTTATTCACAAGACCTGATCTTTGTCACACTGTTGGGATGTTGAGTAGATATCAACAGAACCCTGGACAAGAGCATTGGAAACAAATGAGACATGCACTGCGTTATATTAAAGGAACAGTGGATTATGCCTTGTGTTTTAATGGTCATAACCTTCAGCTGCAGGGATATACTGATGCTGATTGGCAGGGAGACCTTGATGAACGGAAGTCGACATCAGGTTATCTATTTACGTGGTGCAATTTCTTGGAAGAGTAAGAAGCAAGAGCCTGTGGCGTTATCTTCGATGGAGGCTGAATACATAGCTGCTTCTGAAGCAGTAAAAGAATGTGTATGGCTGAAAGAGTTTTTATCTTCACTCAATATTGTGGAAAGTGCATCCAGACCGGTGACAGTTTATTGTGATAATCAGGCGGCGATCAAGGTGTCAAGGGATCCTAAATTTCATAGTAAGAGTAAGCATATAGAAGCAAAGTTTCACTACATTCGTGATGTAATAAATAGGCTCAAATTTGTTCAGCTGGAATATTTGCCTAGCGTCAACATGGTAGCAGATCCACTGACTAAACCCCTTAGTCAGGAAGTATTTCGCAAACATGTTGGTGATATGGGTCTTAGGAAGTTTGATTAAACGTTTTTCAGACAAGTGGGAGATGTAGGAACTATTTGTGTCTTGCAAACATTATACTACATTATTTTACATATGTGAGTTATGAGTCTCAATATGGAATTGCTTATATTCTGGAATTGTAGAATATATAAATTTGTACTTGAGGAATAATCTCAAGGTGCTGAGGACGACTATGCCGGAATACAGTATGATTATATATACTGGAAATATATATATTGCCCGGGCACGGTATAGGGTGGAAATTATATACTAGGCTGTTTACAGGATCAGCTCTGTAAGCTGTTAATGCCTACATGATTAAGGAAACATGTTGCTTAATCATGACGCACGACTCACACGTGCGTGTTGAGGACTAGTATTAGGATTGGACTCTGGAAAGGATTAGTTATGATCGTGGTTGTTTAACTTAATCAAGAGTTTATCTGGAATCCTATACGTACTGGTTTAAACACCAGAAATTGGGAGTATAAATAGTCCTTAACCCCTAGCCCTGTTAATTGCAATGTGAGCCGCACCACGGACAGGCAAGGGAATAGGGGTTAGGCTAATTACTCCTAAACCGAAATCCTACAGGTTCAAGCAAGGGAAGATACAATTCAAAGGCATTCATTCATCCAGATCTAAGAACAGAGCTATATGGGCCGAACGTACGGGGTTACTCTGGATCCAGTCCTCCGCACTAGCATCTGCAGATACAGACAGGAACGCCGTGCACGAGGGCGACAAGCATCCCGAGAGGGAGACGAAGATCCACGTATCGATCCTGCAGAGGCAACAGGAGATGGCATGGTGGGTGTGCTCAGATCGAGCTCTGACTCTTAGCAATTACGGGCTAGCTGTGATAGGACGACGATCCTGTCTGTCAGTCAGTTCCGGCCATGCCGGCCGGCTGGAGCAACTTGAAGCAACCAACGGTTCATATCGCTCAGCGTCGTTCAAATGCACTGATTGCCACCACCGCGTCCTTGTCTTTTCATTCATTTAGCTGCACCACGCCCCTACCGACAACGTGGTTCGCGCGCATCTTCGTCGTGTTACGAATTCTTGGCCGAGCAAACGATTACTACCTCTGTTCTACTGTAAAATATAATCCTTTTTACAAGGCTTAACTAATTAGTTAAAAGGGTTATATTGTGTAACGGAGGGAGTAGTCGCGCCATTCAAATGATCACACATTTTGACGTGTCTGCTTACTCATTTCAGTCCATACATTGTCCACGCTAAAATATTTTTTAAACGTTGAAACAGAGAGATAAGCTACATCCACAACAAAGCCAAGTTATTACTAGCCTGTAATTTTTAGAATCGCCTTTGATAGTTTTTTTTTTGAAAGGGCCTCTGATAGTTTGGTGTGACTGTGATGCGTGCCTACTTTACCAAGTATTGAAATATGATCCACGTGCGATGCGCGTAATTGAATAATTTGACTTTCTATAGTGATTTTATCACTCACATCCGCCCAGGGCCGGTCCTGAGATTCTCGGGGCCCGGTGCGAAACTAAAACTAGTAAATGCATCTGCAAGCAGTATCATATCAAATAATTTATACATATTATCTTAAAATTTCTTATAACAATTTCTCGATGGAAAGTCACTTATAAGAGGGTCGACGTCAATGTCGTCCCATGATGAAAATAAATTAATCGAGAAAGAGTATTGAACTATTAATTAGAAGCCCGGAAAATTGGAACATATTAGTTTGAAAATAAATTTGACCGGGAGAGAGTACCTCACATGATCACGTCGTCCAGGGAGTTAGGGAGAGGGCTGAGGCGCCGAGCGCATGGCAGCCGGTGGCGGCGTGGGATGAGTAATGCCGATCGGCCGATCGAGAGTTCATGACTGCTCGATCCGTCATGGAATTGAAACAGAAAGAGAAAGAGAAAGTGGGTTGTAGAGCCGATACAATTAGATCGATCGGAGGCGGCTAAAGGAAGCAGCGAGCCAGCGATGGCTTTTTTCTTTTTTCTTTGAAGATATCGATTCAGCGATAGCTAATTAACTAGCTATTTCCTGCCTGTGACTCCTTGGGAGCTGGTCATCGTTACCACACAGCCCATTAGCCCAATGTTTTTCTGCTGGGCTGGTAATATGTAGTTATATAACATACCTGGGTGGGGCCCCTACATTTTGGGGGCCCGGGGCGGCCGCACACCCTGACCACCCCCAGTGCCGGCCCTGCATCCGCCGCTAGCTCTAGATGGGTGGTGAACCTAGATAAGCAATGATAGTGTTTGCCATCAGGGTTGCTGTGCGAGCACCCCTTGCCATATTGCCTGCCTGCAAGAAACCAAACTCGACTTCATCGACCATGCGACTGCCTCCTACATTGGGGGATACCGGCTCCTTTGCGCACCGTCCTGCAACAGGCACCAGAGGGGGGATTCTGTTCCTCTGGAACGAGGACTTTGTGTCCCTCACAAACATCCACATTGGCACTCATCTGATCTCCGCCGATATATGCATTCGTGCCTGCGGCACTACCTTCAAGCTAACCAACGTCTACGGCCCGAGCACCGATGTAGACAAGAGAGCTTTCCTGGACGAAGCTATTGCCCAGGCCCCCCCAAACGATGAGAGGTGGCTAATCATTGGAGACTTCAACCTCATCTACCAGGCTTCGGACAAGAGCAACTCAAACTTGAATTTCCGCCTTATGGGTCAATTTCGCCATGCTCTCAACACCTGTAATTTGAAGGAGGTAAAGCTGCAGAATAGAAAGTTTACTTGGAGCAACGAACGCAATGATCCTACCTTGGTCAAGCTGGACAGGGCTTTCTGCAACCCTAGCTGGGACCTGACTTTCGGCAACCACGTGCTGACCGCTCTGTCGTCTTCCCTCTCCGACCACTGCCCCCTAATGCTGTCTAGCCTCTCGGGCCCTCGCCGACCCCCCACCTTCCGGTTCGAGAACTTCTGGACCAAGATGCCGGGGTTCCAGGAGGTGGTCTCGGCTGCCTGGAATGAGCCGACCACACACACGCAGCCTGTTCATGTCATCAACCACAAGCTTAAGCATACTGCGGGAAAGTTACGCGCTTGGAGCAAAAGCCTCTTCTCCGACCACAAGCTCCAACTGTTCATGGCCCTCCACGTCATCCTTCAGCTGGACATTGCGCAAGAGTCTAGATCGCTCTCGACCATCGAGAAAGACCTCCGCTCATGATTAAAGAAAAGGGTGATGGGGTTGGCGGTTTTGGAGCGCACCAGAAAAAGACAGGCATCGCGAATCAACAACCTCTGTGAGGGCGACGCAAACACGAGGTACTTCCACCTTAGGGTCAACTCCAGAAGAAGAAAGAATCACGTCCAGAGATTACAGCTGAACGGGGCCTGGGTGACCTCCCACGATGACAAAGCCGCAGCTATTCTCCAGCATTTCACGCACACTATCGGACCTCCTCCACCTCGGCAGGTGGATCTGAACTGGGAGGAGATCAACCCGGGAGTGGTGGAATTGGAAGACCTGGCTCTCCCGTTCTCGGAGGAGGAGATATGTCAGGCATTGGAAGACATGCCGAAGGACAAAGCGCCAGGGCCTGACGGATTCACGACAACCTTCTTCTCCTCTTGCTGGGATATAATTCAGCATGACTTCATGCGAGTAATTGATGCGTTCTCTGAACTTTCGGTCAACAACTTCCACGTCATCAACTCTGCCAACATTGTCTTGCTACCAAAGAAAGAGGGGGCTGACTCCCTAAATGATTTCCGCCCCATCAGCCTGATCTACATCATCCCTAAGATTATTGCCAAGGCCATGGCAAGACGCCTAAGCCCCAAGATGAATGATATTGTCTCCCACTGCCAAAGTGCCTTCATCAAGACAAGAAGCATCCACGATAACTTCATGTACGTCAGGAATACAGCTAGGCGTCTGCATCGCGCCAAGTCGCCAACTTTGCTGGTGAAACTTGACATTGCCAAGGCCTTCGACTCCATGAGATGGGACTATTTGCTCGACGTCATGCGGCGCAGGGGATTCCCTCCCAGATGGCGCGCATGGACATCTATACTCTTCTCCACCGCCACGTCAAGGATCCTCCTAAACGGCATCCGCGGACATGAGATCCCCCATGGTCGGGGCCTCAGGCAGGGAGATCCTCTGTCCCCGCTCCTCTTTGACATCGGCATCGACCCGCTCAACAGAGCTCTGGATGTGGCGACCCACATGGGTATCCTTCAACCCCTGCCAGACCGGCTTGCGCACCTGGACTTTCGCTCTACGCTGACGATGCAGCAATCTTCCTCGTGCCTACGGCTAATGATGTCTCCAACCTCGCTTCAACCCTTCAGAGCTTTGGCGAGGCGACCGGGCTTGTCACAAACTTCACGAAAAGCTCCTTCTCCCCGATCCGATGCGAGGACATCGACCTGACGACGATTATGGCAGACTTCCCGGCTGCGATCGCCAACTTCCCCATCAAGTACCTCGGGCTTCTGCTTGCATTGGGGAGGCTTAGGCGTGCTGACCTGCAACCGTATATCGATAAGGCCGCCTCTCGGCTGCAACCGTGGAAAGGGAAGTTCGTAAACAGAGCGGGTTGCAATGAACTAGTCAAATCTGTGATCTCCTCGATGCCCATTTTCTTGCTGACAGCGATCAAGGCGGATAAGAGATGGACAAAGGCATTCGACAAAATCAGACGCGGCATGCTGTGGAACTGCACTGAAAAAGTTAGTGGTGGGAAGTGCAAGGTCAGCTGGGACAAAGTCTGCCGCCCAAAGTCGCTAGGGAGACTCGGCATCCTCAACCTCGAGAAGTTCTCGCGCGCTCTACGCTTTCGTTGGCTCTGGCATGAGTGGGCTAGCCCTGACAAGCCATGGGTGGGATCGGAAACTCCAAATGATCACTCCGACAGATGCCTCTTCAATGCGGCGATAAGCGTTACGATTGGGGATGGTCACAAGGCTTCTTTCTGGGGGTCATCCTGGTTGGAGGGGCTGCCTCCCAAGGTTTTCGCCCCTGCACTCTTCGCCGCCTCCAAACGCAAGAACAGATCCGTGCATGACGCCCTCTCAGAATACAGATGGATAGCGGACCTCGCCGTTGACCACTTCACGACCGAACACATTTCGCAATTCGTCCAGCTCTGGAACCTCATGCAAGAGACCACTTTGACTCCTGGAACCGAGGATACCATCACTTGGACCCTATCTCCGACTGGGATCTACTCCGCCAAGTCCGCGTATAAAGCGCAGTTCATCGGATCCTCGCCCTGTGCTTTCCTTGCGGTCGTCTGGAACACTTGGGCCCCCCCTAAGTGCACTTTCTTTGCGTGGTTAGCCGTCCAAAATCGGTTGTGGACTTCGGACCGCCTCGCCATCCGTGGCTGGCCGCATCAGCCTGTCTGTCAGCTCTGCAGATGCGCTCCTGAGACCGGAAGACACCTGCTCTTCGAATGCCGCTATGCCAAAAGGATCTGGACTGAGGCCGCATCTTGGTTACACCGCCCCGCGATCATCCAGACCCTCCAATCAACGAAACCGACCATCTTCGACTACTGGAAGGCCCTTGCGGCTGCGCCATCGCTCTCCCGTAAAGGAATGCAAACGGCAATCATCCTCCTCACGTGGGAGATCTGGAAGGAGAGGAATGCGAGAGTCTTCAACAACAATTTCTCACCGCCAATCTCACTCCTCCAACGCATCAAGGAGGAGAGCAAGAACTGGATCCTAGAAGGCGCGAAGAAACTTGCTGAGTGTGTGGCCTAATGGGCTTTTTTATCTCCTTTTTCGCTTTTACAGTTCACTAGGGTTTCGGGACTGTCCTTAAACCCGCGGTTTTTGGAACTTGGCCTTTCTTTGTCTTTGCTCCTTCTATATCAATATAAAAGGCAAAGCTTTTGCCTTGTTTCAAAAAATATAATATATCCTTAAATACATTTATATTGTTACGCTTTTGTCGAATATTATGTACAAGATTGGTTATTGTTAGACTTGAGTTGTTGTATGTGTCCATAGTTCGACCTGGACTCTTGTAATTATATAATATGTGAGTACCATACATAACACAAAACATACACGTATGGACACTTGGCGGGTTGTGCCGACGTCCAGGGCTACAAAGTGTTGGGCACCGGTAGTCATGCCCCGGGGAACAGATCTCGGTGTCGTCGTGGTGTTGTGATTGCTTGATTTGCGATAGATCGATTATCCGTCTACACTGAGGTACCTCAGATCGAGTTACACAGGTCGAGGAGTAGTTTTCTATTTTAGATGGTTGAGAATTAGTTGACGTAGAGGAAGTCGCGTAAAAAATGTGGTGGACTTGATTGGTTTTATGACCTTCTATGACGTGGAGAAATGTAAGGAGAAGTAATGTGTGGGATAAATTTTACCGGATGAATCAGAAATAACGAGATCATATTTGTGGCAATACTAGTCAGGGATGGAGCTCCCATGAGAGCACCGGGTGTCAGCTGATCCCAATTGAAATTTGAATTTCCTTATTTAATTAGCACTAAGAAGTAGTACTAATTTAAGATTATTCTATTCAGAGTGACCCCATTGCTATTGTAGAAAATAGAGATAGACCCCAGTGCAAATTTTTCTAGCTTCGTCCCTGGTATTAGTGAGAGCGAGGTCGGAGGAAAACAAAAACAGCGGCGAGCACGTGTGGGCAGAAGCAGATTGTGGCTTTTTTGTTTTTGAGACAAAGGCAGCAGATTTTTTATTTTTAGACACTAGTAATCAAGCACGTGCACATGCACGTTATGATAACTGTGTAAGTCATTAATATAAAAAAACTGTGTAAGTCATTCTCCCTTCAGAAAAAATACAACGATAGCGATATCTTTATTTATTTTCTTGTAAGATGAACATCAGAAACTCGTCAAATAAAAAATATATTTAGTTGTTTCATGATAAATAGCATCATATTATTTTGAAATTAAAAAGAATGATGTGCTACGTGCAATGCAATGTCTAAAAGAAATACTCACGGGCAAAGTAGCAAACAGACGCTTTACGTACGTTATTACTACTAAACCCTCGAGGCTAGCACACCCAGAAATTATGCAAGTATGGAGCACTACGTACTCCTACGAGCAAAGCATGCATGATGATTGATGATGCAGTTAACAGAGTGCCAAGTGTTAGCCACGGTGGCGCCGGAGGCTGAGTCGAGCTGCCGCTGGAGGACGTGTGTGCTGATAGATGTTTTGCATCACCGCCATGTTCTTGCCGCCTGCGCTGACCTGCCGCCCTCGTGTCTTGTGATGACCTTGGGCCGGCCGTGCTAGGGGACGGGAGCAAACTGGCCGGCTCTGCTTAAGCTTCCATGGATCACTTGCCGATCATGGCGAGCAGCGCGTCCCTTAATGGCCGTGGGTGTTCTTGGCAACGGCGTCCATAAGCTTGGCTCCGTGCTGCTTGAGGTAGGCCTCCTTGATCTCTTCCATGTCCGCGTCAGAGCAGGACACGACGACCCTGGTCAGCACCGCCTTGGCCTGCTTGTCGGCGTTCTCCTTGAACGCCCCGGCGATCACCTCGGCGAAGTACTTGGCCGGTGAGTCCAGGAACCTCACAGCCTCCTACAGGCAGGGCGCCTCGCCGCCAAGCTCCTCTTCAAGCGGTTTGTCATTGATCTTGTCGTACATCCGGAACGTGGCCCGGAGCTGCGCTGGCTCCTGGTGGCGAGCACCCGCACCACCGCCTCGTTCTGTGGCTTGGCGCCGGCGAGCGCAGTGGCCTACTCCTTGGCGAGCGCAGTGGTCCTCGTAGCGGACGGTGATTTGGCCCACGAGGAGGTGGTTCTCCTTGTCCTTGAGGCGGTAGGCGACGTCCTCTTCAAGGGAGCGGTTTCCTTTCTGTACTGTACCTGTGCTACTCGATCGGGGCTCTTTTTTGTTGATCGGAAGACTCAAAGTTTTTTTTTTCCTTTTTTGATCGGAGTAGTTTGGTGCTCGATGTCTGGACAATCTGGATCTTGATTACAAATTAAACAGTTTAGATTTCATATATGCCGACATGTTTGGTTTTTTAATAATAGTCTAGATAGGGGTATCACTACGGGAAGGGAAGCCTTCGCGAAGGTCAATTTTGGACCGCGCGCACTCCCTCATGCCGCCACGTGGCGGCCGTACGAAACGCGGGTCCGTTCCAGATCCAGATCTAGATCCAGATCTAGTTTTAAATAAGATGTACAAACCCACACAACACCATGTACAAAAACAAACTTAACTAGTACAACTACACAGTTATGGTTGTACGTACAACTACACAGACCACGTTATACAGATCACGTTGTACAAATAAACAGCAGGTTGTACAGATCAGGTCGTACAACTATACAGATCAGGTTGTACAAAACAGGACTGAACGTACAACTACACAGATCAGGTTGTACAGATCAGGTTGTACGTACAACTACAATCACGTTCAGTTCTATGTACAACTACGCATAACAGGTTGTACGAACTATACACAATCCGAAGTACAAAAAAAAAAGTTCGTCGAAACCTGTCAACAATGGATCTAGTTTTGAAGATCTCGACGCGATAAGTTCAAAAATGAAAACGGTTTGTAATTCGGATAAACGGTTCTCAAGATATTTCATTTTGAAAAAACGAATCTCAAAATAAATGCACGTACACCCCACTGTCCACCACCAGGAAGCTGCCACTTGTCACGCGTGGAGGAAAAGTGGGGATTAAAGGCGAACGAAATTACGACATGTGTCGGACTTAGAGCGGACGAAAATAGCCCTTCGTGAAGGGAAGCCTTTTTCTAAGGATTTCCTCTACATAGGCAGCAGATTGGTGAAGCAGTAAGGATGCGCATAGCCGAAACCAGCGGGGCTAACGGCCCAGGAAGCATGCGGAAATGGCGCAGGTTACGGCCCAAGTGAGCAGCAGGGTACTTGCTCTTCGGCTGGCTGCACGGCCCAGAATACATTGTGGGTTACGTCCAGAAATGCGAGCTTCAATACCCGAATTGAGGATGCCTCCTTCTTCTTCTTCTTCTTCTTCTTCTTCTTCTTCTTCTTCTTCTTGCAGGGTACTTGCTCTTCGGCTGGCTGCACGGCCCAGAATACATTGTGGGTTACGTCCAGAAATGCGAGCTTCAATACCCGAATTGAGGATGCCTCCTTCTTCTTCTTCTTCTTCTTCTTCTTCTTCTTCTTCTTCTTCTCTACGTATGTAACGTATCCTTTCTTTGTGGTCTCTCTCTATGCAACCTCCATCGAAAATCCTCCCCCAGAACTAGGTGCGGCCGCCTGGCCTATCCCCACTGTTAATTGGTCCAAGATTCGTGCACTTTTTTGCAAAAAAGCCCTCCAACATCTATCAATTTTTACGGCCGGGTCCTCGACACCGACCGAGCTGTTCCAAGGAGCTCCGGCCGGGCGGCGGCGGCGGGAGCGGGGCGGCGCGGCGGAGCTCCAGCTCCGGTCGGAGGAGCTCCGGCTCCGGGGCGGCGCCGAGGAGCTCCGGCTCCGGACGGCGGCGGAGGAGCGGGGCGGCGCGTTTTGGGCGGCGCGGAGGAGCGCGGCCGAGCTCCAGGCGGCGCGGCGGAGTGCGGCGGCGCGGAGCTCCGTTTCCGGCGGCGGGAGGGCTAAAATGCAGGGACTTTTTTTGTAAGAATACACAACGATCGTCGGATCAAAACTGAACGTCCCGGATAAGCCCGACGGGTACACCTAGGTGTGGGAAATCCATTCTCAACCTCCATCCGTTACACTCTTTGTACTATCCTCTCTGTCGATCCAGATCAGTGACCATGTAAATAGGAGGTCAAGAGTAATATATCAAAGTGGGGATCCATTCCCCACATGTGATTGTTTCAAAAAAGAAAATTTTCCAATGAGAGTCGTCGATCTCTAAATGTACTAGTATATCGTGGAGTATTGGTTTTCACGCAGTCAAACATAAAAATCAACAGGGTACACATTATTCACATCTTTGGTACGCAACACGCTTGCCATATGTATTTGTCGATTTTGTTACATTTATTCTTAATGAAAAAGGGTAAAATCAGGCACAATGTGATAGTGGTCGACTCGGCCTCAAACCTGCAAGAGCGATAAGAACTCGCAAGTGCACACCACCTAACGTTTACAAATGTGATTATATATTTCTCACGTTTACAAAGCGACGCGAAAAAGAACTGCGAACTAGAGAAGAGCAACAACGAGATTAAAACAGTTTCTAAAAAAAAAACGAGATTAAAACATAACAGACACGATTGAGTCTAAAATATAATTTGTTGGCAAAATAGACTTAAGTAGTAATACGTACTACTCAAGCTTAAACTCGGTGTAGAACATCTCCCTGAACCTGGCCAAGCTCTTGGGCTCCATGGCCACCACGACGTCCAGCCGTCCGTCGCCGTCGGGGCCGGGCATGAGGTACACGACCCCGCCAGACTTGAAGCACGCCCTGCCCATGAACGCCGGGCGTCCCCAGCCGAAGTCTGCTTCGTAGATAGGCAGCCCCTGCCAGCTTATCACCCACAGGTCGGTCTCCGGCATCACCCACCGCCCCTTGCCTTTGCCTGCAGGCCTTGCCGCCTGCACGTCGAGGTAGTCCACCAACGACCGGACGTACCCGTCTTCTAGCTGTGCAGCCGCCGAGGTGACCTTCTCCGCGATGGTATCGAGCGGCCCGGAGGTGATCTCGTCGGCCTTGGCCACCGCCGACACGCGGAAGATGGCGTTGCCGAAGTAGCCGGCCGGGAGCGGTGGGTGCAGGCGGGAGCGCGCGTCCGCGGCCATGTACAGCCGGGTGTCTTCTTTCACCTCGAGCCCGCGCGCCCTACATGCGATCCGCCACACGTGGGCGACCACAGCCTTGAACGTTGAGAGTTTCTTGCCCTGGCCGGCGGCGTCGCTCTTGAGCACTTCGATCTGGTCCTTTGACAGGGGGAGGATTGCGGTTTCGACCGGGACGTTGGTCTTTATCTCACCGCCGGCACTGTCGACGCCGAGCCAGGAGTACTCGGCGTGGTCGAAGCGCACGGCCGGTGGACAGCGCGCCCGGAGGAGCGTACGGTCGAGGCATGGGTTCGTCTCGAACACGCCAGTGTCTCCCTTCGCAATGGCCGCCCAAGCATTCACGAAATCCAGTGACGCGAGGCCGTCCGCCGCCGTGTGGTGGATGGCGACGCCCACGCAGACACCGCCGCACTGAAAGAACGTCACCTGCATCGATCAAAGGCATGCAAGAGTCAGCTAGCTACCCGTACTGCAACAACCAAATATGCACGTGTCCTCTACACGCCATGCGCAAAAGGCGTCACCTGAAACACCGCCAATATGCCGGTGGGCTCGGCGGAGGGGACAAGCATCCTCCGCAGCTCGTTGGACGGAGCGAAGTCGCCGAGGACGTCGAGGGTGGTGTCCGCCCGCGCTGTGACGAAGAGGACCCCCTCACCGTTGCACTGAATCTCCGGACGTCCGGCGTCGTCCTGCCCTAGCCGGCCGGCGATTGGGTAGAACGGGACGAGCGCCTTGGATAGTGCTTTCTTGAGGATAGCAGGCAAGAAGATGGGCGGGACAGAGCTTGCGCGGTAGATGTAGATAGTGGGCGTGAGACTCCTGGCCACCATGAGATCGAGGTTTGAGAGCCATAATCCATGCTTCGGCGTGGCCTCGCTCGGCGTCACCATGCAGGATTCAAGGATCTCCACTGCCATTTTCTCTTTGACAGTGAGAGGGCGGAGCCACTGAGGTAGGAGAGGTCGACCGGATAGATGCTCACTTTTCCGTTAAAGTATATATGGAGAGAAGCTGATCTGATATGAATATATTCATGTGAGGAACCGAAGGAAAAATATCTGTCAGGAAATAGAACACCTTTAGTCTTTCTCTTTTGCATGGGATAATTTATAGTCCTAGCTACGTTTGCCAAACTTCACCTACTGTAATAAAAATTTAAACATGCTCACCCGTTAACTTCGTTTTTTATTTGCCATTTTGAGAAGAGAAATTGCCGGTTAATTAGCGGGAAACTGGCCGGGAAACTCATACAGACCCTCGATTGGTCTCGTGGGCACACACGGCCAATATATTATAAACACAAACTATACACAACATATAAATAAGGGGTTCAACTTCTGATGGCGTCCAAAGTTTTATATTGGCCGATTTTCCCCTTTTATTGCTTTCTATTGCAACACATTCGGTTTGGTCATAGAAAATGCAGGAGCATAAACATAAAAGTTCTATGTTTTTAAAAAGGTCGTGTCAGTTTTGATTTTTTTTGTTTATTACTGAAGTCGAACAATATTCTTGTACAAAACATTATTTACCTAGATATTGAAACTGAAGAAACCAAAAACGATATTTATGTTTCAAAGTTAAAGGCTATACTCTGTTAATTTTTAATTCTAAATTGCTTAGAGTGTCCCTTAATTTCTAGAAGAGTATAAGAGAAATTGTGTAACATCACAGGATTTAGAGTCCAGAAATATAGATGACACATGAGTGTGCATTCAATTCATGCATCAGAAAATCCGAATAATTTTCGCGCATTTAATTTTTAAAACACTAAGTGATTGAAGTTTCACTTGAGTTGGTGGAATTGAAGTAGATCATCAACTTGAGCGTTATAAACTTTGAGATGATCTGGGCTTGTACATTATTTTTGGGTAGAGAGATATACGATAAGTAGCTAAACCCAAATGAAATAAAACTTGCTACACCAAATCGTTACTCTTGGGGTTAATGATCAACCCAACTATTCTTAGTTCTCTCTGAGCATCTATTCTTATCAGTTGTGCTAGACATACTTCTAGAACATGGAAATCATGATAGTTTTGAAGACCAAGCTGAATTACCTAAATATTAACCTAGATCTTCTTATTTTATCTAGATATCATATTTTCTTATCTCCCAATCTTCTTGAAGGCATCCATGAGATAAGATATCAAGAAAGGACAAAACACAACAAGAAGACTTAGAGAAGCATTACTTAGATGGGCATAGAAGTGTTATGAGAATCTATCATGGAGAATTGGAAACCCTCATACCATCATCCATCTGTATTAATGTCTCTAGAAATGGTGTGATATTCAAAGGTTTGGGTTATATAGAAGTAGTTTGATAACAAGCTTCGAAACCTTGTTAACAAATCATTTTTGTATGCTTAAAACAATTGAGTGTCATATGCAAATGAACAAAAGGTCTGATAATCCAGGACATCAAACTCATAGCCCTTGGATATAAAAAGTATTTAGGGACAAGCTTTGCAACCTTATTCACTAAATCTTTTCATATGCATAAGGCCATTTGATGTCATAAAATACACCTACATTCATATACCACCAAACCCAAGAAAGTTTGGTTGGGATAAATTGATTTGTCTTCACCACCAGGGTGAGGCCAGTGATCTTGGATCTTCAATAGAGGACAAGGAGAACTTGTCTTAAATTCTTATTATGGATTAAGGGACCCAATGCCAAAGTAGAGGCCATCTTAAAGCATGGATCATATGGATCAACTTGGATCAAGGAAAGTAACAATGATGAGGGATAATCATCACCCATACAAGAGACAAGATCAAGGGAGAAATAATAAACTACATTCCAGTTTAACCAACATATTCAGGATCTTAATAAGTAAGTCACATGTGGACTTTTGGTGTTTCGCCAAAGGAATCATAACCAAGGAGAAAGTAAAGCCAAATCATAAGTCCATATAATAAATATCCACAGTTAGGAATCACATGAAACATCTCTCAATGACATGTGAACGAGGAAGTTATATAAGAAAGGATCCACAAGTTCACCAATAGATAATGATCTATTGATGGAATCAAGAGTTCATTCTTAATAAAAGGTAAGCTTAGACATATAGAATTACCACTGAAAAGATGTTCAAGCAAATTGTTCACCAACTCAAAATACATCCATTTCCTAGATATATTTTTCAAAGACCCCTAATCTCAATCAGAAAGGACTTATCAATCTTTGATCATCAGTATGAGTGATGTAACGAAGCAAGATTACATTCTCGTCATTCTAGTTGTTTATCTAGCCATAAGACCTGACTTGAGGCAGGTTATATAAACCTTGTGTATCCAGAGACATCTGATCATGCTTTCACATGATTTAGTCATGAGGTACCACCAATCAAAGCCACAATGGCAACATTCCATGATAAACAAGAATTTCAATTAATTCATTGTGTATACCCTTTGTAGGCAACACAATGAACAATTGCAATTGTTATTGGACAGCAACTTGTTGTTGCCAGGAATTCCTAAACCACCAAAGCACAGGTTCAAAAAATTATATACCCATCTTTATCTTAAATTCAAGCCCCATATCAAATATGCCCAATTTCACTCCATATGTTAAATGCACTCAAAACATAAAAGGCATTCAAATTACAAAGTTGAATAGTTAAATCCTTTTACATTTTGGAATACAACCTCAAGTCATATTAGAATCTGGATATAGCTCATGACCACAAACCATTAGCATACCAAAATATTTCCATGTTGCTTAAATGCACAAACTAAAATAAAGAAGAAAAAGGCACAAATTATAGTCAAACAAATAAACACAAAAATATACAAATGTATTTTATAATTAAAAGTATTTAAGAAATGCAAAGGATTTAATTTTCCAGTTGAAATACACTTCCTTATTCAAATCTAAACTTTCTAGGACCTAATTGCAAGTTCTGTAATAGAGTTTAGGTTCAAAACAGAAGACAGGGACCTTTTACATTGCTCCTGTTATTTTTCACAAATCTAGGTGGTTTTCTGCAATTCCTTTTCTTTCCTTTCTTATTCCTCAGCCAGAAGGCCGCAGCGCCGTGTCGCTGTTTCCTCGATGTCGTGCCCCTTCTCCTCGCCTCCACCACGAGGATAAGGACCCCGAAGGCGTCCCTATCCCTCTCACTCGCATCTCTCTCTCTCTCTCTCTCTCTCTCTCTCTCTCTCTCTCTCTTCCTCTCTCTCCATTCCTCTCCCAAACCCTAACCCTAGTTTCTCGGGCCGCCGCCGTACGCCAGCGATAGCCGTGGATTCCGGCCTCTCCTTGCCGTGATAAGCCTCCTGGAAGCTTCCCCGTGTCGTCCTCTACCTCCTAGCCGAGCAGCTCGTACTGGGAAGCCCGGAGCCGGGCGAATCGAAGCCATCTTCTTCGCCTCCGGCCGCCGCTGCCGAGCAAGATCGCGACGCCTCCAAACCACCCCAGTCATCGCCGCCGTGCTCCTCGCGTTCAGGGTGAGCTCATGAGCACCACGGTGCCCTCCTTTTTCTCCCTTCCCGCTTGATTTTCCCTCGCGCCGAGCCTGGCCGTCCGCCGCCGCGGTGATGCTCACCGCCGGCGACTGCGGTGACCATTTGGTCACCCTCGCCGCCCACTAAACTCCCCACAATATCCCCGTTCATAGGCGGAACACCCCGCCCTCCAATTCGTGCCGAATCGAGCAAATCGAGCTCAATCCGAGACGAATTTCAACCATGACGTCACCCTGACGTCAGCCTCCATTTATTTCTTTTCTGGAAATTAAATTCGAAATGAATTAGTGTATGACATGTGGGACGCCATGTCAGATTTTTAATCTTTAGGAAAATAGTCTCTGTAAATAATAAAACGATGACAAGTGGGCCCAACTTAATTCATTAAATCCAGAAATTGTTTAAATTGAATTAACCTTTGTAAATTCATCAGAAAAAGAAAATCTATAATGTTGTATCATTACAATTTGTGTTTGAATAAAACTGAAACATGATAAAATTTGAAATACAAATCACATAATATTTTAAATATGAAGTTAATTTGAAATGCTATTTTGGATGCATTTCAAACTTCATTTAAATTGTCTCACATGCATAACTTTAAATTTATAAATGTGTTTTCATTATAACATGTAATATTCTTGTTACAATAATTGCTATTTAAAAAATAATATTCTATTTAAGAAAATATTTAATAAGTATTATTCTCATATTTTTTTTAAAATAAGATAAAAATAAAACTATAAGCTTATAAAAGCTATTCCATTACTATTTAGCAACCACTTATAATAACTAGTACATATATTACATCTATTACTTAATTCTTTTGCTTATAGTTTGGTTAAGTGAAGAACATTAAGAAACAACCTAAAAAGTTAACAACATTACATTGGTTATATAACTTGTTATATTCCAAGAACAAACTACTCATTCTTAAGAAACAAAGTTAAGTTAAGAAATGAATGCTTGATTGAAACAAAACAAAGATCTCATTGCAAAGTCTTGGGTAGAACACACAAATGAGAATAATTATATAACCCTCTCTTAAGCACTTCATATGATACCAACAATTGTTTACATTATTTCTGTTCTTCAAAAGTTATTTCTTTTTGCCATCATGAAATATAACACTACACTAGCTCTCTACTTAATTAAAGTTAATACATGTTTTCTACCAACAAAAGATGAACACAACCTAAAACAATCATTGAATGTTATATGTTGTTTTACTTTACTCATATGCTTAAATTGATGTTACTTATCTAAGGCTAAAGAATGCATTTTTCTTATGAAGTAAACTTGAACATAAGACAACCCTAAATGAAATCACCCAAACCAAACAATACTCAATCATTGAGAGATAGTTACGGGTACTTCGCGATGCATCTCATACTTATGCATTATTGCATGTTGCTTCTTTAAACATTAGTCCTTACCGAACCAATGATGTTGTTTTCAGACTTCTCGGAGTTTATATTATATCGAAGACCTTGGCTGCATAATCTTGCAGTCAAAAAGGCAAGTTCATCCCTTATTCATGTCCTTTGAGATATTTCTTATCAAACTATTTGCAAAGGGTGCTATTATCACATGCATTATAAAAAGGACAGAAAACTTATTTTATAATAATATGACTATGGTTACCGACCAATGAGGTGGTAATCTCATATGGCTGGAAGATGGGATCACGGTAAGAATGTTGTGGTGGAGGTGCCATTTGCACGGGAAAGTATCACCTAGGACTTAACAACAAATGTCGCTAGTGATTCTTGCGCCGTATATCACGCGCAACCATGAGATCTGGAATGGGACGGAGAAGTCAGCTGTACCCTTTTCCTCTCGTACACCAACGGATGACTAGGACAAGCCAGGCGGTGGTAAATCCGCTCATGAGCTTGAGGTGGCTCGGATAATAACCTCACCTTCGGGTTGTGGCTTCTAGCATCTAATGAAGGTTGGCTTCGGGACAAGCTTGGGACGGTGCCCACTGGTCAGCAAGTTTTAGCATGGGACGGTGCCCACTAGCTTGCAACCGGAGTAATGGGGGGTGTGCGAGGATTGTGGAAAGGCGCAGTGATTGGCTTGGATCACCAACTGGGCCCCACACCAAGGAAGTGTGGACGGGAAAGATTCGCCCGGTTGTGCAACAAGGCGTTGATCTCTTATGGGTAAAGCAGCGCACCTCCGCAGAGTATATAAATGTGACATGTTACTCCACATTCCAGGACGGAATGACGAACGCAGCAGGAAAGGAGGCTCCTCAAAGCCCTAGCACCTGTGACTCCTGACGAACATAGTTCTTTTGAATAAAAGCAACCTTTTTAAGAAATGCTTTCGAAAACTTGCATTAGCCTATGACAATCCTTTGCATGTGGCTGGATTTATGCATCAAACTTCCCACCTTACATAATGAACTTGCTGGGTAACGCTGTTACTCACCCTTGCCTCCTAAACCCTTTCTTAGACATGAAGAACTATGGGAAGGCAACACTGGAGGTTAAACTCAAGATACCACAGAAGGAAACTACAACGAGTTGAAGCAATCCAAAGAAGATGGAGGACATAGTATAGCAGGGAACATATCCCCAGTCTGTAGAACATATATCTTTAGGCGATGCTATAGCAACAGTCGCAAGCCTAGCAGTGTTAGCAGTAGGCTTAGTATAGATTAGTTCTCCAAGATTTTCCATTTGATCTTCATTTATTAGGACCTTCCCTCATTGTATCGAGGAGGTTCTAAAGATCTGTTGTTCTGGATCTTCTGTTTTTAATCTATAGTCATGCTTTGGACCTGCGATGTTTCAGTTGCAACACTCTGATGATGTAACACTGGTGGGCGGTGATCCATTGGTGCTATGTCAATGACTATAGCATACTACACCATGCAGTGGTATGCTGGGTCACCACAAATTGATAGTAAAATAACATCTCTATGTTAGGACGTATGCCCATATAAATGTTATCTTACATATAATTATGTTGCAACAATATTTATGTCTATTTTGAGTATTCCTATGTCCACCACACTTTTAAAAGAGAGTGCCTAAGTGAAACACTTTCCAACACTTTTATAACACTTTTTATTTTCAGTTATTATTTAATCCGAAAATACAAAAACATATTTATTTCTTGCATTTACAAACCAAAACCCAAAAACACATTTATCTATTGCTTTTATTATCGTTGCCTAGTTATAGTTTACTTTTGTTATAGTTTTTATTTGTTATATTTTTATTTCAGTTTTATTAATACGAAACCTTGTGCTTGACAACCACACGGTGGAGTTGGGGGCTGATGACCGTAGATGACCTGCGTCAAAAGTATACGGTTAGGTTGAGACTCGAGTGCAGAGTGTATAGTAAGGGAAAGACTTATTTTCCCCACGAGGGTGACTCGACTGTTTATATCGAACTCTCGGGGAAATGTGCCAAACGTTGTTGTCTCCTTATGCTTCTTTATGAGACCTGCAAAAAATAGTAAATTGGATTGTGCCCTCAACCTCACCAAGTGGTTGTCAAGCACAAGGTGTAATTAAAACATATAAAAATAACAAATGCAAACAAGAAATAAATATGCAATGATGGTAAATAAATATGCAAGGATGGTGTAAACAATGATGGAAGATATTTTTGGGTTTTGTATTGTGAATGCAAGATGTAAAAGTGTTTTTGTATTTTCGGATTTTTAAATAACAAATAATGAAAAGTACTTAAAAAGTGTTGGAAAGGTGTTTCTTATGATTAAAAATAAACCGGGGTTCATGGTTTCACAAATGCACTCTCTTTAATATAGTGGTAGATAATGGAACACAAGAATTGAAATATGAGATTGCAATACAACAAGTTATTAATAATATGGGCATCACGTTCTAACATAGAGATCTTTTGGTTATTAACCTCTCTTATACTCCACCAAGATGCGAACTAAATCATAAAACCCTAGTAATTAAGATAGAATCAGAGCATAGCTTTAACTTTCATGACATGAAGTTAAAATAAGAACATGCTAGATCTAGTCATGGAGAAGTGGCAATGGTCACCCCACATCCCCGGTAGCATGGTATTTCTTTTTATCCCTAGTGAGGCAACAAAGTAAGGTAAAATACCCAAGTGGATCGCGGAATTTCTGTCACATTCACCGCACTAGCCACCCCCATTACTCCTACTAATACACACATTCCTCCTCACATGCCCTCATACATATGTTGGACCAGAACACATAAACAAGAACGGGGTACATAATATGCATCAACTTTCATAACAAATAATTGCAATCTCAAACTTATATCAACTCATAAAAGGATCCACCACAAAGGTATTACATAAATGGCCGTAATCATGTTCAGCAGCTCATGCGATACTAATTAGTGAAGCTCAAGAGACAGGAGAGATACATAAGTTACTTTCATAAACCCATAGTCAAGGGGTGTACTACTCCTTCTTCATCATGGAGACGGTGGAGGAGTCGTTGGAGAAGATGGAGACCACACCGACAGCGCCCCGCCGGACTTTCCCCCCTCCAATCTGCAGCTCCAGGTCTCTGTTTCGTGGTTTTGTGTTTCTGCGGCGCTCCCCTCCAAAAGGCATTGGGAGACTATTTTTATAGGCGTTTTTAGGTCAAGACGAAGGCACGGGGATGAAGATTGACGACATCGGAGCCTCGAGGGCCAGAAGGGGGCACCCCACGCGGCCAAGGAATCCGGCCGCATGGCCCCACCCCTTTTGGGCCTCTGGCTTCATTTTTTGCGGTTCCTTGGCTCCTACTCCTTCTTCATTCCAAAAAATGATCCTCGCAAAATTTCAGGTCATTCGGATGTCGTTTGGGTCCCTGAAACATCAAAATATAGAAAAAGGGGTTTTCTGACAGTGCATGGTTAATTTCAGAAAAATAGTGAAACAGTGAAATATTCCCAAAAATGATTAAAATATGAGTAATACAATGCAAAGTTCATGTATGCATTTTACATGCATCAACATCCCCAAGCTTAACCTATACTCGTCCTCGAGTATGAAGGTGATAAAACTAAACATGGACTTTGCATTTTATTATTATCAAAGGATATTGATGTCTACGCACGCTTCTATTCTCGTAGACAGTGTTGGGCCTCCAAGAGCAGAGGTTTGTAGAACAGCAACAAGTTTCCCTTAAGTGAATCACCCAAGATTTATCGAACTCAGGGAGGTAGAGGTCAAAGATATCCCTCTCAAGCAACCATGCAATTAAGATACAAGAAGTCTCTTGTGTCCCCAACACCCAATACACTTGTCAGATGTATAGGTGCACTAGTTCGGCGAAGAGATAGTGAAATACAAGTAATATGGATGATTATAAGTAGTAATTGCAATCTGAAATAAAAATGGCAGCAAGCAAACATGTAGTAGAACTTGTTGTAAATGGTGTTTCAATGCTTAGAAACAAGGCCTAGGGATCATACTTTCACTAGTGGACATTCTCAACAATGACATCAAACCTGAATAATAAATACTACTCTCGAACACTCTCTTGTTGGATGATAAACACCATTCACTGCGTAGGGCTACAAGAGCACCCCCAAAGTCAGAGTAAACTAACACCACAACATCATAAAGGAATCACACACGGTGCGCACACTGTCACCTTCACAACCGTGAATAACCCCGGAGTTCATATTAAAGTAACCTCTAGAGTGCATAATAGACAAAGAGTAACATCACATATTCAACTAGATTACAAAGCTCATGATCACATAAAGATCACACCATGGGAGAGAGAGATAAACCACATAGCTACCGGTAGAGCCCGCAGCCCCGGGGGAGAACTACTCACTCCTCATCATAGGAGTCAGCAATGGCGATGGAGATGGCGGTGGAGTTGATGGAGATGGCTCCGGGTGTCGAGGTGTGATTCCCACGGAACAGGGATAATCACTCTCGGGGGAGAAGTTCGTGGAGGGGACTGAACACGTAGGTCAACAACCCTCAACCGGCACGGCGACGGTGCTCGTCATGCCTGTAGAGGGACAACACGACAGAGATGGACTCCGGCCCGTACCCAGGTTCACGGCCCTCAGGGTGAGGTAAAACCGCTACTCCTGCTTGTCTGTATTGCTCTGTAGGGGTTACAGTACAAAGAGCTTGCCGAGGGCCCTCGCGAGGCGGTGCGGAGCTCGGAGTGGGAAGGTTCGGACCCTGTTCCTCCTCGAGTTCGTAGGGCTTGGCTAAGCTATTGTGGGGTGTCAAAACACGAATGATCGATCCCCCGCTACGGAGGTGCTCCCTCTCCTTATATAGGCGCCCCGGGCCTCACCCCTGCGTCCTGCGCAGTGGAAGGGTTCCCACATGGCGACGAACGGAGGAGCGGGGTGCACCGCAGCTGGGTTGCCCGTGGACTCGGTCCACGGTCGTAAAGCCTGCCTCCGTGGCAGAAAAGCCGCCGTCCTCGCAGGGCGGCCAGCTGGTACCGCAGAGATCGTGGGGGTGCCCACGGTGACGTCGTCGTTGGAGCGTAGCGCCGGCCATCTGCTTTATCACCAAAGAGGAAAGCTTCGTTGGCGGCGCAGGGGACACAGCTTTGTTGACTCCTTTTATCACCGGAACGGCAACTGCGGCGCGCAGACGCGCGCGTCACTCTGCGGCTGCTGTAGAGGCCATGTGCGCTCTGCAGCGGACGCTTCGTCGCGAAGTATCCCCTCAGGGCCCTGGAGGCCTTGAGGGGGGGAGTTGCGTTGACTCCTCTCCGGGGGAGAGGGGCTTGTAGAGGGGCAGCCTCGGGTGGAGCCCCTTCAGGCCTTCGCTGCGCCCTCAAGTCCCCTCGAGGGGGCTTACCCCTCGGGGGCCTCTCCAAGCGTTCTGCTTGGTCCTTAGCCGTTTCGTAGACACTGGCGCGTGTGAGGGCTGTGAGGAGTGGGCTCTGCACACCCCTGATCCCACTGGGCCGACAGTAGCCCCCGGGCCCATGATGGGCACGGCGAAGCCCGCTAGGCGTAGTCGAAGCGTCGTGGGCCCAAAGTGTCCGGCCGGCCCGAGACACGCGTCGATCCGTGCTGAGTCTGCGGCGACTCGGTTTCTCCGGACGATCGTGCGTAGTGGGGGGTCCCACCACGTCCACCACGCCCGTCTCGGTAACTGCCTCGATGTGGCATAAAGCCTGCGCGTCTGTCCGAGCGGAAGTTATTACTCATTTCCGCGCCTTGCCTTTCGCTCTTGCTCCTCCAAACTTCCTACTCCGGCGAACTTTTCCCTTCTCCTTGTTCTTCCTCGAGCTTCCCTTCTTCCGGCGATGGGGGGATCCAAGGGCAAGGCATCGATGTCCACGCTCCGCCCGGACGCGCAAGAGGATGAGCCGCTTGGCCCCGCCCTGGTCGGGGTGCGCGTCAATACGGCGGCGCTGGACAAGATCCAGCACCTGGTGGCCGGGAAGACGAACGAGCACGGCACCAGCTCCATCCGCGCCGCGCAGCACGGCCGCTTCCCGACGGGGGTTTTCCCCATCTTCCTCCACACTCTCTACGCAGGGTTGGTGCCTCCGTACTCGCCTTTCCTCGAGGCAGTGCTGGAGTTCTACCAGATCCACCTCCTGCACCTTCACCCCAACGCCATCCTCATCCTCGCCATCTTCGCCTTCTTGTGCGAGGCTTATTTGGGGGTGAAGCCTTCGGTGGCCCTCTTCAGGAGCTTCTACGCGCTCCGGAACACCGCGAAGGCCGAGCGGACGGGCTGCGTGTCTTTTCGCATTGCGGACGGCATGGGGGACATCTACATCCCCATGTCCTGGAGCGGTGAGAGGCCCGTCACGGCGGTGTCGAAGAAGGTGGACGACTTCAGGCAGAAGTGGTTCCTCATCCGCGTCCCATCGCAGAGCTCCCTCCTCGACGTCCCAGATGCGCCGCCTGTGAAGAACACCCACTGGGGCAAGCAGGCCCTCAAGGGCCCGCAGATAGCCGACCTTGTGAGCCGCTTGAGGATGCTCCGGGAGAACGGCCTCACTGGCCAAATGGTGGCGGAGGAGTTCGTGAGGCGCCGCATCGCCCCCCTTCAGGCGCACAAGAAGGCGATGTGGGTGTACTCAGGGCTCATGGACCCGATACGGCTCCACCCCTGCGACCATCGTCCCGCCGTCATCGCCACCATTATGGGCGGCCTCTTCGTCAACCCTGACGTGCCCGTGGCGGTCCCCGCGGTGATAAGGCCCTTGTACCAGGTTCCGGACCAGCGCCAGGCCATCTTGGAGCAGATGCCCACCTTCACCGCGCTGGGCCTGGCGGGGGAGGAGGAAGAGGAGGGGCCCATGCCCGTGGCGAAGGATGCAGACGCTGCTGAGTCTCCATATGCGTCAGACGCGGAGCAAGGGGACGCGGAGGCGGGGGCGATGCCCTCCGCAGGCGCGGGAAGTTCATCCAGAGCCGCGCCCCCCGCTGGGGAGGTCTACGATCTCTCGTCCAGCGACGGCGAGGAGGCCGAGGCTGGGCGCCAAGAGCCGCGGACCAAGGCGGCCCACGATAGGCCTGCCGGGGAACCTCCGAGCGCTCCCCTCAAGAGGAAGGCTGAGACGGCTCCTGAGGGGTCAGGAGCTCGGACCGCGCCCTCGTGGCGCTCGTCAGGCATGGCGTGGGTTGATACCCGTGCCAAGAAGACTAGGTGACTGCTCCTGGCATTGTCTTTCTCTTCAACCCCTGCTTGTCCTCTCCCTATGACAGATTTTCCTATCTCTCGCCAGCGACCCAGCGCCTGCGAAGCGCCGGAGGCTCCGCAAGGCTGCGGACGTGAAGAGGACCGTCCCGGAGGCCGCGCCCGAGGCTGCAGCGGGCGAAGCCGTGGCAGACGAGGCCTCGAGGCCTGAGGAGGAGGCCCCTTCAGGCCCTCAAGAGGGCATGCCTCAGGCAGGGGCACATGAGCCGCCTACGGAGGAGGAGCGGGTGGAGGAGCAGGTGGAGAGAGTGCCCACTCCGCCTCGCGCGGCAACTCCTACAGCGCAGCCAGAGGCTGCGGCCGGCGCCACGCCGGTCCCGAGCCCGCCCAAGGCCAGCGGGGAGGATCTTCCCCCATCCCCGCCACACACTACAGCGGAGGAGGAGGCAGCGGCGATGGAGCAGGCCTTCTCTGCCCCGGAGGCAAACGAGGAGGTGCCGCCTGAGGGGGGCGACACTGGAGCGCAGAGTGTAGACGCCGAGGCGGAGGATTCACCACCAAGCCCCCGGGCCCACGCGGAGGCTCCCTCCTCCGAGCTCGACGCAGGCGCCGGGCCCTCCGCGCCGCGCAGGACTTCTCAGACTCTTACCCTTGGCACCTGGGACTGGAGCAGGGGGCACCGCGATGTCGCCTTCCGCCTGGTGCGGGAATCCCTGGAGGGGCTGGAGGCCCACCTCGCTCTAGAGGACCAGGAGCTTGCCCGGCAGCGAGATGAGCTCGCGGGGGCTTGGGCCGCTTTCCACGCGGCTGTGGAGCCTCGCCGGCAGAGCGATTTGGCCCTGCAGGAGGAGCGAGAGGAGGCGATGCGCTTCGCCGAGGAAGTCCGCGAGGGCGCCATGCGCGACGCCAAGGAGCTCTTGCAGCCCTTGAAGGCCGAGCGCCGAGCCGCGGCAGAAGACCTGGCCGCGGCCAGGGCAAAGCGTGAGGCTGTGGAGCACTCCCTGGCGGCCAAGCACCGCGAGCTCGTCGAGCTCGAGACGAAGATCCTCGCCGACTCCGAGACCGTGCGGTCCACCCTGGACGAGGTCCGCACGAGCTTGGAGACCAGAGGGCGAGCTCTGGGCCAGCGCGAGGAGGACGCGCACCGCCGCGAGGAGCAGCTGACACTGCGGGAGCAGGAGCTGTCGGGGCAGCGCGCCGCCCTTGAGGCCCGCGAGGATAGCTTGGCCGCGGCGCTCAGCAAGCACGAGCGCGAGGTGGCCGCCCACAAGGGGAAAGTGGAGCGCACCAACACGAGGCTCGCTGAGCGGAAAGAAGAGGCTGAGAAGAGGCTCCAGGAGAAGGAGAAAGAGCTCCGCGCCGCCGTCTCCCAAGACTACAAGGACAAGTTCTCTAAGCAGGAGGACCGCTTCAAGAAGAAACGCGACGAGGACTCCGCCCGCATCCGCAAGCTGGAGAAGGAGAACTCCACCCTGAGCGCCCGCCTTGGGCGTGAAGTAGATCGTCGCCGTGCCGCTGAAGAGGCGCGCGAGCTCGCGACGCAGGACCTCACCTCCCTCATGGCTGACATGGAGGAGATGAACCAGCAGGTGGGTCCTGCCGTGGAAAAGGCGGTGGAGGCGGTCGAGAGCGCCAAGGCAGCGCAAGTGCTGTCACAGCAGCGGGAGCGCATGTTCCAGGCCTTGGTGAGCCGGGGACGCGAGCTCGCCGCGAAGCTGGGAGTAGATGCGCCGTCCATCCCCGCTCAAGGCCACTCCGACGCCGCCACCTACCTCCTGTACTTCGAGCAGCTCTTCCCGGCGCTCGAGGGCCCCGCCGCGGAGCTCCGCGATGTCGTCGACGAGGAGTGCCGCCAGCTCCTGGCGGTGGCGGTGGACCGCATATTCTCCAACCTCGTGCACCTCCAGCCTGGGTTCGACCTCACTACTGTGACCGAGCCCCTCGAGGGGGAGGAAGGGTGGAAGGTCTCCAACTCTGTCCGCGACCAAGTGGATGACTTCTGCAGCCGCTTTAAGCGGGCCGCGGCGGAGGATGAGGAGGATGATGACGAGGAGGGCGAGCCCGGGGAAGAAAGGTCCGGGGAGGACCACGGCGAGGCCTCTGCCTAACTTCCTCCTGAGATCCTCTCCTGCAATGCAGTGCGCTTGTAGCGCCGTAGGGGCATTTGCTTTAAAGACTTTCGTTTTGCAGTTTGTAATATACTTCTTATCTTTTAAACAAGTGCTGCTAAGTCTGTGTGTGCTCCCCTCGAGGAGCCTTTGCTTCAATTCCATGTCTTTTTCGCTCTGCGTCGCTAGACCCTTCTCTTCGCTCTATGACTCCGCCGCTGCAGTATGCTCGAGCAATGTCTCGGCAAGGCCGGGGGGAGTTTAAGGCTTAGAGAGGTAAGAACCCTCGAGTCGCGATGCTGAGGGCCCCCCTTTGACGCGCAAGCAGCCCATGGAGAGTGAAGGGAAGGACCACTCGAGGGACGCAGGGTGCTCGTGAGAGAGATGCAAGGATTCTCTTGATGTGAGCAGGGAACTTAGCTTCGCGAGGCTTTTCGCCCTGCGTATGACTCCCCAGGCGATGTCTTTCCCTTCAGGGGGCGAGCTTTCCCTCCACGGGCCTGGAGAGATTCTTGTTCCCTGTGGATGTTAGAGAGGCGAACCAAAACGCTAGAACATAGTAGTAAGGACTCATGCGCGCTTATAGGTTTCCTCATGGGTGCCTCGCAAGGAGAGAGAGTACCAAGGTCCTTTGGAGAGGTGGCGTGTATCCGGGAGCATGCCCTTTAGCCAGAGCTCAGGGTCCCTTGGGTTTTGCAGTGCTGCTGGGGTGCTCTTGGGCACAGGCACCGTACTCAGCCCCCCCTCGCGAGGTGCGCATGGGATGAATATAAGCGCACATGTGAAATTAAATGACGAAAGTAAAACTTGCCATTGAAATATTACACAGCGGCGCCTCAGCGCAAAGTTCACTTGGGTACGACACGGCGCCTTAGCGCAAAGTTCACTTGGAACGAAAATCGGTTCATTACACTTGGGTTTGCCAAGCTAACGTTCCTTCCATGTCGAGGCATGGGGACCACCCATTAGTGGCAGAGGTTCACTGCGGCCTGTGGTGGCTCATTAGCAGGAGAGCTCGAAGGGCTGACCCTCAAGGGAAGCTTTGAGAAGCTTGGAGGTGAGGCCGTGAGCTTCCCTCTAGAGACAAAAAATGCCTGGCGTGACTATGATCACGGGTAGAACTTGCGCAGATGCGCGATGTTCCACGGGTTCTTGACGGGGATGCCGTCTTCAGTCTCGAGGCGTACTGCGCCAGGCCGTGCGATGTGGGAGACCCTGTAGGGGCCTTCCCACATCGGCGAGATCTTGTGGAGGCCTTCCCTGGAGAGGATTCGCCTGAGGACGAGGTCGCCCGCCTCGAGGGTGCGTGAGCGCATATGGCGGCTGTGGTAGCGTCGCAGATCTTGCTGGTACTTTGCCGCTCTGAGGGCGGCATGGCGGCGCAGTCCCTCGAGGAACAGCAGGTCGTCGTTGTGGAGGCCCTCTTGGATGTCCTCATTGAAGGCAAGGACCCGTGGGGATCCATGCTTGATTTCCACGGGGAGGACTGCTTCAGCTCCGTAGACCAGGGCGAACGGCGTTTCGCCTGTAGGCCTTGAAGAAGTTGTGCGCATGGACCAGAGCACAGATGGGAGCTCATCGATCCAGCCCTTGCCGTGGCCCTTGAGGACGTTGAAGCTTCTGGTCTTGAAGCCCTTGAGGACTTCTGCGTTCGCTCGCTCGGCTTGACCGTTGCTGCGTGGATGAGCCAACGAGGCGAAGCAGATCTTGACGCCGAGCTTTACGCAGTAGGCTCGGAAGATGCCGCTGGTAAATTGCGAGCCATTGTCGGTGATGATGCGGTTGGGCAGGCCGAAGCGGCAGACCAAGCTCCTGATGAATTTCACCGCGGCTCCAGCTGGTATGGTGCGCAGTGGTTCGACCTCGGCCCACTTGGTGAACTTGTCGACGGCGACGAAGAGGAAGCGATCACCCCCCTGCGACTTCGGGAAGGGGCCCAGGATGTCAAACCCCCAGACCGCGAACGGCCAGGAGAGCGGGATGGTCTGGAGCCCCAACGCCGGCTGATGAATTTGCTTGGCGTGGTATTGGCAGGCGTCGCAGGTTTGAACGATGGCGCCCGCATCTTGAAGCACTTGAGGCCAGTAGAAGCCGCTCCTGAAGACCTTGCCTGCGAGGGTGCGCGCACACGAGTGGTGGCCGCACTCCCCGCTGTGGATGTCCTTGATCAGCGTTCGGCCTTCCTCAGGAGGGACGCACTTGAGCGCGATGCCGTTTGGGCGCTTGCGGTATAGGTCTCCCTCGAGGATGCAGTAGGATTTCGCTTGTCGAGCGATCCGCTCTGCTTCTGCGTCTTCCTCAGGGAGGATCCCCTTCACCAAGTAGTCCTTGAGCTCGTCAATCCAGCCTGTGTCTTGGTGGGCTGCCGTCAGCAGCAGGCGCTCCCCTGTGTGGGGACCACAATCGGGTGCCCCAGACTCAGGAGGTGGTGGGAGTGCTTCGTTTGTGCTTGCGGCTGTGGCCTCTCGAGGCTGCTTGATGGATGCCTTGGCGAGCCTTTCTTCAAAGACGCCAGCCTGATGGGCTTGCCTTCGCTAGGCTCTCTTGGCGATGTCATCGGCCTCTTGGTTTTCCTTCCTCGGGATGTGCATGAGCTCCATGCCCCTGAAGTGCTTCTCGAGCTTGCGGACCTCCTCAAGGTATGCGGCCATGTGGTCGTCTTTAGGCGTGTAGCTCTTGTTGGAGAAGTTGACGAGCAACTGGGAGTCGCCCTTGACGAGTAGATGCTTGACGCCTAGAGCGATAGCGGCCCTTAGGCCGGCGAGGAGGCCCTCGTACTCGGCGATGTTGTTGGAGATCTTGTCAATCGTGAAGCACAACTGGACAGCGTAGTATAGCTTGTCGCCTTTGGGCGAGGTCAGGACGACGCCTGCCCCGCCATTGCGGCAGGCGAAGGCTCCGTCGAAGTGCATGGTCCAGTGGCTGGGCATTGTGTCTCCAGAGGGCTCGGCCTCTTCCCCGCGAGGCTCCTCAGGGCTTGGGTCAGTCCATTCGGCGACGAAGTCAGCCAGCGCTCTTCCCTTTATGACTCTTGTGGTGTCGAAGCGCAAGTTGAATGGCTGCAGCTCTATGTTCCATCCTGCGACACGATCTGTGGCATTGGGGTTGCGCAGGATCTGCTCCAGGGGGAAGGAAGTGACCACCGTAATGGGGTGGCCCTGGAAGTAGTGTCGCAGCTTCCTGGAGGCGATGAGGAGCACGACGAGAAGCTTCTGCTGCATTGGATACCGCTCCCTAGCGTCTCGCAGCACTGTGCTGACGAAGTAGACGGGGTGCTCGACAAGGGTTGTCAGTGGTGGCGCAGCGTCAGCCCTCTGTGGAGGCTCTTCAGGGCCCTTGTCGAGATCTGCGTGTGGAGGAGTCTCGACAAGGGTGCAGGGAGCAGACTCGACTTGAGGCGGTGGGCCTGGCAGTGGGCCTGTGGAGGCTGCTCCTTCGGCGAGATCTTTGTCGGGTGGCTTTGGACTTGGAGTGGCAGTGCTCTTCTTGGGGAGGACTGGCTCTTCCCTTTCGGCCACCAGGACGGCGCTTACGGTCTGAGGAGTGGCTGAGAGGTACAGCTTCAGATGTTCGCCTGTCCTGGGGGCCACCATGACTGGTGGGCTGGCCAAATATTTCTTCAAGTCCTCAAAGGCCTTGTCCGCCTCAGGGGTTCACTTGAACGTGCCGGATCTCTTCATGATCTTGAAAAATGGCAGGGCTCTCTCGCCGAACTTGGAGATGAAGCGGCCAAGGCTGGCCATGCAGCCCGCTAAGCGCTGCATGTCCTTGAGCCGGCGAGGAGCTGCATTCCTTCTATGGCCTTGATCTTGTCAGGGTTTGCTTCTATGCCGCGGTGGGATACCAGGAATCCGAGGAGCTTGCCTGAAGGCACCCCGAAGATGCACTTGGCGGGGTTCAGCTTGATGTTCAAGTTGCGCAGGCTGGTGAAGGTTTCCTCGAGATCCTTCAAGAGGGTGTCCCCCTCTCGAGACATGACCACGATGTCGTCGACGTAGGCCTCTGCGTTTCTGCCCATCTGTGCCCCCAAGGCTATCCTCATGAGCCTCTGGAAAGTGGCGCCGGCGTTCTTCAGGCCGAAAGGCATGCAAGTGTAGCAATACACACCACGAGGGGTGAGGAACGCTGTCTTCTCCTCGTCCTCTTTAGCCATCTTGATCTGGTGGTAACCAGAGAAGGCGTCCAGAAAACAGAGGAGGTCGCAGCCCGCGGTGGAGTCCACGATTTGGTCTATCCTCGGCATGGGGTATGGGTCCTTGGGGCAGGCCTTGTTGACATCGGTGTAGTCGATGCAGAGTCGGACTTTGCTATAACTTTGCTATAAAGAAACTTGAATAAGTTGTAAGGCTGGTCCAAGTCTTCACGCATGTTTGGTCTTGAAATCTTCAACTCCCTTGTAATTTCATTCATCTTCAATTAGCACTCTAAGAACTTGGTCATAATCACTAAGGACTTGGTTTATGTCCAAAGTGAAAGAAGGATAGGAAGGCAGAAAAAGATAAAGGAAAAGATGTAGTTGGTCTTCCAGGCTTCCTCGTAACTTTCTCCTTGGTGTGACGTCTTCATTGAAATTTTGTAGACTTGATGGTTTCTTGTTGGTTTTGGTATCACCAGGGCTGGTCTTGGATATAACTTAGCCACCACTAAGTCTAAGAGAGAAGAAAAGAAAAGAGAAAGACTTAGAGAATAAAGGGGGTTGGTCTTCTTGAAGTTCCTCTTGATTTTCTTCTAAGTGCTTCTACTTCTTGGAGATGCTTTCGGAGTCTGTTTTCTTCTAAGTCTTCATTGGCCTTCTAGCTTCATGTTGAGAATCCCAAGTATGGAAATAATGGGATGAAGAACATTTTATTTTCTAAGTGTTTCTAAGTGCATAACACTTTTCCAAAAACACTGTCGAAAATAATCCTAACTTAGAGAAAAATAAGGGCGAAGTTTTACCATAAGGAGTATAACTATAAAGTAAATATGCCATGCATGCAATGCACTTTTTAATCACAAGGAAACATCATACTTGAAAAAGTTTTCTAGATGCTAAAATTTTCTAAGGAAAAGATTTAGTATTTTTAAGATGTTGAAAATTTTCTAAGGAAAAGTGTTGTCAATTATTTATCAAATATTTTCTAAGTAAGAAAATTACTTTGTTTGAAGAGGCAAAATCTTTCTAAGTACTTTTTGTAATTAAAGTGGTCATAATATTTAATCAATTTTAATTATTAAAATAACACCTAAAAATCATTTAATCAATATTAATTACAAAAATCATAGAAAATTATTCTACAAAAATTAGTACAAAATTCCTACTGCCAATACTTAGACATTAAAATTTATAGCAAAAGAGTTTGATCAATTATCAATTTTTAATTTGAAGTTATGTTCAAAATACTCAAATTAAACCTATGATTTTTAAATCATCGAGATAATTCTCAAAAATATTTTATAACAGAGGCATCATATTACACATATTCTAGGGTTTCCGAAACAATTTTATTTGCAAATTTTGGACTTATGGATTTAAAGTTATGAGAAATATACTCAATTCATCTATTTGAAATTTGAATAATTTAAACTAAGTCAAAACAGAAAACTAATAATGCCAAAAGATTCTACTGGTTCTAAGGATTTCAAATATATAAAAATATTTGAATTTGGCTAAACAGAGAAAAAGTAATGATAAAACTAATGTACAGGGGTTTTTCTGCAAAAGTGTCAGATCTGTGGACCGTGCCGCTGACTTGTGCTGACTGGATGCTGACGAAGCGCTGACTGTGCTGCTGACTGAACCGCGACGTGGCACTGTCTGATTTGTTGGTACCGGTTCGAATAAAGCATCTAATCTGAGCCACTCAAACTAGATCTAACGGCCAGATTCCAAGGACCAAAAATCGGGCGGCGGGTTCCGCCGGAAATTTACCGGAGACGATGCCCGCGGCGGTGACGCGGCGTTCTACGCGATCTACGGTGTCTCGGGATGAACGGAACTCACCAGGTCGTGCAGGAGGTTGCGCCGGAGATGGTGGCGAGGTGGCGGTGCTCGGCGCGTCGTCGTCTTCTCCAAATTGCTTGCCGGAGTTCAACGGGGCGGCGACTAGCTTCGGGAGTGGATGCACGGCTCGATCTGGGGCGCGAACAATTACCAAACGGTGTCAAAACGAAGCGCAAGGAGCAAAGAAAAAGAAGGGAAGAGACGGGAGTGTCCGGGGCTTCCGGAGTTGACAGGACCGTGAGCTTCTCACCGGCGGCGGAGGCGGAGCTTTGGGGTGACGTGCGCGCAGCCTGGTGGCGATTAGTTAGGGTTTTTGGGTTGCGAGGATAGGAGGCGAGCTGGGGTTTATATAGAGGGGAACCGGGGAAGGATTCGTGCGGAGCACGACTTGGATTGGAGTCATAATCGGGACGGCCTCTTCGGCCGGAAAAATCTCGTTCGGGAGTTTGTTCACGATACGCTTGGAAGGGATGACAGGTGGGGTCTGCATGTCGGCGACAGAGAGAGGAGAGAGGCCGGAGTGGGCTCTTGCTGGGCTTAAGCGCGCTGCGCGCGCACGAGAGAGAGGGAGAGAGTGGGCCGGGGTTGGGCCGAATCAGCTGGCTGCTTCTCTTTTTTTTTTTGACAATCATTTTTTGTTTTCAAACTTTTAATGCAAATTTGATTTTTAAACTAAACCAAAAAAATTCAGAAAAATTCATAAAAATATGTTTTAGAAAGCTTATTAAATTTAGAACTTTTTGACAGTATTCTTTCCCATAATTAAATTAATAAAAATGAACTCTTATAAAAGGTACAAATAACATATTTATGGATTTAAATCCTATTTAAAACATATAAATGATGATGCATGAATGCAATGATTGAATTTTCTTTTCAAATCAATATACATATAGTTTTAAAAAAGTTTTAAATTTTTCTGTTTTTCAAAATTTGAAAAAAAAAATCCTAGGATGTTACAGATAAATGACAACAAGTCATGTAATGTAAGATTAAAATTGCATGGCAATATATCTCAGAACAGCTATGAAAATGTTGTAGTAGGTAGGTATGGTGGGTGTTTTGAGGAAGATATTTAGCTTATGTGTAGGAGAACATGATGAAGATCTCCCACGAGTTTTAGATGTACCCGCGAAGTATGCACCAACTCTCAATGTGAGAAAGCGCAATGCAAAGTATCGAAGAGTCTAGCAAATATGGTAGTGGAAGTGCCATGAAAACCGCAGCTTAGAGCTCACAAGCAAAAAGATTCCAACTAGAAATATGATCTTACAAGGCATAATGAAAATCACTCCATGAGGGACTGTGGCAAATGAACAAGTCACTGTTGGGACCCCGACCGTAGCGCATAACACAAAGTCATTACGGTTGTTTTTAACATTAGAAGTCATATATCATTATGCTATCAACTGGATATTTAAGTGTGGCACAGCTTCAAATTTCTAGACCAACCATTAATCATTCCACTTTACTAAACCATCATGTTTTACCATTAAGCATATTAATATCTCAAAACAACATTAATGATTCAAGTGACACAATTTAATGATCTACAAGATTATGTATCATTTCATCATACCATCTACCACAACAAACATTTTCTGTTCTTAACCAAACACCAATCAACTTATCTAAAAATAAACTCTCCAAGTATTTAACAATGAGATATGAGAGTATAACATAAGAAAACTAACTGCTATAACAAGAGATGCATGAAAAACAAGAGCTAATAGTATTGAAGTAACATAGAAGAATACTCAACAAATATAAGTGAAGAATACGATTATTCATAAGAAAAAGCGGAGCGTGTCTCTCTTCCACAAAGGAATGTGTCGGAGAGTGACTCCCACGGAACAGGGGTAGCCACACCCTGAAGAGAGGTTCGAAGGGGGGGGCTGAACGCGGAGGTCAAACAATCCTCGAGAGGCACGACGACGGTGCTCGCCGGGCCTGGAGAAGAACTACCACGCCAGAGATGGACACCGGCCCGTACCCAGGTTCACGGCCCTCTGGAGGAGGTAACACCGCTACTCCTGCTTGTCTGTATTGCACTGTGAAGGTTACAGGACAATGAGCTTGCCGAGGGCTCTCTTGAGGCAGTTTAGTGCTTGGAGAGGGACACAATGGTCATCTTCCTCCTCCAGCAGTTGGCTATCCTATGCGTTTGGCTAAGGCTCCCTCGGTCTAGGAAGCAATCAGCCGACTGGAGATCAATCCTTCTCTATGGTGGAGCTCCTGCTCCTTTTATAGGCGCCCCGGGCTCCATCCTCGTGCCGGTGGGTTCCCACATGCCGGTGGCGCGAAGGAGCGGGAGTCCACCGCGGTTCATCCGTCCATGGACGCGGTCCATCCGTGCTAAAGTTGCGCGCCGTGGCCGACATGCTGCAGACGGTGCAGAGCGGCTCGCAGGCGCGGCAGAGGTCGTGGTGGAGCCCACGATGACGATCTTCTTGGAGCGTTGCGCCGTCCAGCCGCTTTATCACCAAAGAGGAAAGTCCTGGCTGTCCTGGCGCAGGCGGCGCGGCTTTGTTGACTCCTTTATCACCAGAATGGCAACTGGGATGCTCGCGTCACCCTGCGGCTGCTGCAGGGGCCATGTGCGCCCTGCAGCGCTTGCTTAGCCGCGAAGTGTCTCCACAGGGCCGCGGTGGCCTGTGGGGAGGTTTCCTGCTGACCTCTCTCCAGGCGTGTTGAGCCTTGGGGAGTCTCTTGAAGCGCGGGGTCCTCTTCAGGCCCTGGCTTCCTCTTCAGGCCCTCAAGAGGAGATGCCTCTCGAGGGTCTCTCCAAGCGGTAGCTTGGTCCTTAGCCGTTTTGACGAATCTGTCGCGGGCGAGGCCTGTAGGAAGTGGGCTATGCACACCCCGGTCCTCATTGGGCCGACAGTAGCCCCCGGGCCCGCGATGGGCACGGCTGAGCCCATGACCGCAGCTGAAGCGTCGTGGGCTCAAAGTGTCCGGCCGGGCCGAGCCACGCGTCATTCAGGCGAGTAGCGGTTGCGCACGATCTGGGGCGTGCGTCGTGGGGGGTCACACCACGCCCCGGTAATTGCTCCTCGACGGGACATAAAGCCTTCGCGCCGGAGCAGGGAGCCGTTACTGCTTCCATTTTCTCTCGCAGAAGTCATCCGCCCCGAGCTCTCCGCTCCTGCTCTCCGGCGCGCTCTTCTCTTTTCTCCTCCAGTTTCTCCCCGCGCCGCGCTCACCTCTTCTCCGACGATGAGCCCGGCCAAGAACAAAGGCAAGGCGGCCGCTGGGTCTTCTTCGCAGGCGGCGCCTGCCGAGGCCGCGCACGGCGCGGCATTGCTAGGGGTGCGCGTCAACGACAAGGCCCTCGACAAGGTCCGCTTCCTGGTGGCGGACCGGACCAACGAGCACGGCGCCACCGCGCTCAAGGCCGCGGCGCACGGGAAACGCCCGCGAGGGTTTTTCCCCGTCTTCCAGCACTGTGTCGCTGCGGGGCTGGTGCCGCCATTCTCTCCGTTCCTGGAGGGGGTGCTGGCCTTCTACCAGATCCAGCTGCTGCACCTCCACCCCAACTCCGTGCTCATCCTCGCCATCTTCGCCTACCTCTGCGAGGCGTACCTGGGCCTGGAGCCCACGGTGGACCTCTTCCGGTGCTTCTACGCGCTCCGGAACACGGCGAAGAATGAGCGCTCCGGATGCGTCTCGTTCCGCATCGTGGATGGCATGGGGAGCGTTTACATCCCCATGTCGTGGAGCGAGGGCAAGGCCATCACCTCGGTGACGAAGAAGGTGGACGACTTCCGCCAGCGGTGGTTCTTCGTCGGGGTGGAGCAGCCCTGCGCCTTCCTCGAGGTTCCTGACGCGCCGCCCGTGAAGAACTCGAACTGGGGCAAGGCCCCCTTTAGCGGCGCGCAGAACGCAATGTTGATGGGCCGCCTGAGCTACCTTCGGGAAGAGGGCCTCACGGGGCAGATCATTGTTGCGGACTTCGTGACACGCCGCATCGCTCCACTCCAGGCGCACGCGACGCCCATGTGGATGTACTCCGGCCCCCAGGACAAGATGCGGCTCCACCGCGAGGACAACGACAAGGATGCTGTCGATAACGTCCTGTCCGCGCTCTTCATCAACCCGGCGGTGCCAGCCATGGATGCGCTCCCCATCACGCTCCGGCCTCTGCACCAGTATAACAAGACCGAGCGCCTGGCCATTCTGGAGGGGATGCCCTCGTTCACCCCGGCGGGCCCGGCGGGGAAAATGGTGCCTGTGCCGGTGGTGCATGAGGCGGAGGGGGCAGAGACGCCCTCTGCCTCAGGAGCTGGGCAGGGCGAGGAGGAGGCCGCAGCAGTGGAGGAGTCCTCTTCGAGGGCCGGGCCTCTTACTGGCGAGATTTGCGACATCTCGTCAGGCGATGACGACGACGCCTTCGTGGTGGTGCCCTCGCGCCACGCGGAGGAGGAGGAGGCCGAGGAGGAGGCCTCTGACGAGGAGGCCTCGCCAGGGCGTCGCGAGCCCCGCTCCAAGGCGGCGGTGGATCGGTCCGGGGCGAGGCCGTCAGACGTCCCCTCCAAGAGGAAAGCCGAGGCGCCTCCGGAGGGGTCAGGTGCCAAGGCCAAGCCTTCCTGGCGCTCGCCAGGCTTGGCGTGGGTCGACACCGGCGCCAAGGAGTCCGGGTAAGTGTTTTAGGCTTTCAGCCGATCGATCCTTGTTCTTTCTCTTTCCGCCTATTTTTGAAGACCTTTCCCTGGTGTTTGCCAGTGACCTTGTGCCTGCGAAGCGTCACAAGCTTCGCAAGGCGGCTGAGGTGAAGAGAGCCACGGCTGAGGTCGTGGCTGAGGAGGCCGCGAGGCCTGTGGAGACGGCCTCCGCAGGCCCAACCGAAGAGATGCCTCAAGCGGAGGCAGCTGGGCCTTTAGCCGGGACAGCGGCGCCTCAGGCGGAGGCAGCTGCGCCGCCCCCCGAGCCGATGGTGGTGGAGGCGCAGGAGGAGCGGGTTGCTAGCCCTCCTCGCGCCCCTACCCCGCCTCGCGCGGCCACGCCACCGTGCGAGCCAACTCCGGCGCGCGAGCCCACTCCACCTCGCGCGACCACGCCTCCCGCGCAGCCAGAGGCCGAGACAGACCAGGGCCCGCCAAGCGCGGGCACATCTGCAGGGGGAGCTTCTTTGTCTCCGCCACGCCCCGTAGCGGGGGGCGAGGCGCAAGAGGTGACGCGCCCGGGCGGCGAGGTCGGAGAGGCCAATTTGGGCGCCGCGATCGACGGGACGCGGTCTAGCCCCCAGGCATGCCCAGAGGCTCAGTTCTCCGGGCTCGGCGCAGGGGCAGGCACATCCACATGCCGCGACCTGGTCCTTGGCGGCTGGGACTGGAGCAAGGGGCACCGCGAGGTTGCCTTCCGTGTCGTGAGGGAGTCCCTGGAGGGCTTGGAGGCGCAACTTGCCCTCGAGGACGCTCAGCTCACCCAGTAGCGCGATGAGCTTGCGGGGGCTTGGGCGCGCTTCCATGCCGCGGTCGAGGCCCGCCGCCGGGAGGATCTGGCCCTCCAGGCCGCTCGCGAGGAGGCCGTCCGCTTCGCCAAGGAGGTCCGCGAGGGGGCCATCCGTGACGCTGACGAGCTCCTTGCCCCTCTCCAGGACGAGCGCAACGCGGCCGCCGATCTCCTCGCCGAGGTGAAGGCCGAGCGTGAAGCTATGAAGGGCTCGCTGGCGCAGAAACGTCGCGAGCTGGCCCAGCTAGAGTCCCAGCTCCTTTCCGCCCACCGGGTCGCGCAGGAGACGCTGGAGGAGGACCGCAAGGGCCTTGCCGAGCGTGAGCGGCTGCTGGCCTCCAGGGAGCAGGACGTGCTGGAGCGCGACGAGCAGCGGCTCCAGGCGGAGGGCGAGCTCGCCACCAAGCGCGAAGAGCTTGAGGCGCGCGAGGGAGACCTGGCTCAGGCGCTCCAGAGGCACGACGAGAACATCACCGCCCAGAAGCAAACCCTGGAGCGCTTCCAGCAGCGGTTTGCTGAGAAAAAGAAGGAGGCGGAGGCGGCCCTCGCGGAGCGCGAGAAGGAGTTCAGGCGGACCACCTCCAAAGAGTACCGCGACAAGGCCAAGAAGCAGGAGGACCGCTTCAAGGCCAAGCACGCTACCGATGCCAAGCGGATCCCGGAGCTCGAGAAGGCCAACTCCAAGCTCGAGGCCCGCCTCCAGCGCGCCAAGGAGGCCTATCGACAGGCGGAGGATGGTCGCAGGGCGGCTGTCCTGGAACTGGACGCCCTCGTCAAGGACGTGGAGGGGCAGGCGGGCTCACCCGACAAAGATCTCGGCAAAGGAGCAGTCTCCATAGACCCACCGCCAGGCCCACAGCCTCAAGTCGAGTCTGCTCCGAACACCCTTGTCGAGACCCCTCCACAGGCGGATCTCGACAAGGGCCCTGAAGAGCCTCCGCAGAGAGCCGACGCTGCACCTCCATCGACAACCCTTGTCGAGCACCCCGTCTACTTTGTCAGTACAGTACCGCGGGACGCTCGGGAACGGTACCCAATGCAGCAGAAGCTCCTCATCGCACTCCTCATCGCCTCCAGGAAGCTGCGACACTACTTCCAGGGCCACCCCATCACGGTGGTCACTTCCTTCCCCCTGGAGCAGATCCTGCGCAACCCCAACGCCACAGATCGTGTCGCGGGATGGAATATCGAGCTGCAGCCGTTCAACTTGCGTTTCGACACAACAAGGGTCATAAAAGGAAGAGCGCTGGCCGATTTCGTCGCCGAATGGACCGACCCAAGCCCTGAGGAGTCTCGCGAGGCAGAAGCCGAGCCCTCGGGAGACACGGTGCCCAGCCACTGGACCATGCACTTCGATGGAGCCTTCGCTTGTCGCAATGGCGGAGCAGGCGTCGTCTTAACTTCGCCCAAGGGTGACAAGCTACACTACGCTGTCCAGCTGTGCTTCACGATCGACAAGATCTCCAACAACATCGCCGAATACGAAGGCCTCCTCGCCGGCTTAAGGGCCGCCATCGCTCTAGGCGTCAAGCACCTACTCGTCAAGGGAGACTCTCAGCTGCTCGTCAACTTCTCCAACAAGAGCTACACGCCGAAAGACGACCATATGGCCGCATACCTCGAGGAGGTCCGCAAGCTCGAGAAGCACTTCAGGGGCATGGAGCTCATGCACATCCCGAGGAAAGAAAACCAAGAGGCTGACGACATCGCCAAGCGGGCCTCGCGAAGGCAACCCCAGCAGGCCGGTGTTTTTGAAGAAAGGCTCGCCAAGGCATCCATCAAGCAGCCTCGAGAGGCCACAGCCACAGGCGCAGATGAAGCGCTCCCACCACCTCCTGAGTCTGGGGCGCCTGACTGCGGCCCCAGCACAGGGGAGCGCCTGTTGCTGACGGCAACCCACCAGGCCTCAGGCTGGATTGCTGAGCTCAAGGACTACTTGGTGAAAGGAATCCTCCCTGAAGAAGATGCTGACGCAGAGCGAATCGCTCGACAGGCGAAATCCTACTGCATCCTCGAGGGAAACCTCTACCGCAAGCGCCCAAATGGTATCGCGCTCAAGTGCGTCCCTCCTGAGGAAGGCCGAGAGCTGATCAAGGACATCCACAGCGGGGAGTGCGGCCACCACTCATGTGCGCGCACCCTCGCAGGCAAGGTCTTCAGGAGCGGCTTCTACTGGCCTCAAGTGCTTCAAGATGCGGTCGCCATTGTGCAAACCTGCGACGCCTGCCAATTCCACGCCAAGCAAATTCATCAGCCGGCGCTGGGGCTTCAAACCATCCCGCTCTCCTGGCCGTTTGCGGTCTGGGGGCTGGACATCTTGGGCCCTTTCCCAAGGTCGCAGGGGGGCTATCGTTTTCTCTTCGTGGCCATCGACAAGTTCACCAAATGGACCGAAGTTGAGCCAGTGCGCACCATACCAGCGGGGGCCGCGGTGAAATTCATCAGGAGCTTGGTCTGCCGCTTCGGCGTGCCCAACCGCATCATCACCGACAATGGCTCGCAATTCACCAGCGGCATCTTCCGAGCCTACTGCGATAAGCTTGGCGTCAAGGTCTGCTTCGCCTCGGTGGCTCACCCACGCAGCAACGGTCAAGCCGAGCGAGCAAACGCAGAGGTCCTCAAGGGCCTCAAGACCAGGAGCTTCAACATCCTCAAGGGCCACGGCAAGGGCTGGATCGATGAGCTCCCTTCGGTGCTCTGGTCCATACGCACAACTTCCTCAAGGCCTACAGGCGAGACGCCCTTCGCCCTGGTCTACGGAGCTGAGGCAGTCCTTCCTGCGGAAATCAAGCATGGGTCACCACGGGTCCTTGCCTTCAATGAAGACACCCAAGAGGACCTTCACAACGACGACCTGCTGTTCCTCGAGGGACTGCGCCGTCGGGCCGCCCTCAGGGCGGCGGGATACCAGCAAGACCTGCGACGCTACCACAGCCGCCATGTGCGCTCACGCACCCTTGAGGCGGGCGACCTCGTCCTCAGGCGAATCCTCTCCAGGGAAGGCCTCCACAAGCTCTCGCCGATGTGGGAAGGCCCCTACAGGGTCTCCCACGTCGCCAGGCCGGGCGCAGTGCGTCTCGAGACCGAAGATGGCATCCCTGTCAAGAACCCGTGGAACATCGCGCACCTGCGCAAGTTCTACCCGTGATCATTGTCACGTCAAGACATCAGGCTGAAGAGGCAGCTTACGGCTCCACCTCCAAGCATTTTTTGTCTCTAGAGGTTAAAAGCTCACGGCTTAAACCTCCAAGCCCCAAAGGCTTCTCTCGAGGGTCAGCCCTCCGAGCTCTCCTGCAGATGAGCCCCCGCAGGCCGCAGTGAACCTCTGCCACTAATGGGTGGTCCCCATGCCTCGACATGGAAGGAACGTTAGCTTGGCAAACCCAAGTATAATGAACCGATTTCCGTTCCAAGTGAACTTTGCGCTCAGGCGCCATTTTCGTTCCAAGTGAACTTTGCGCTACGGCGCCGTGTCGTTCCCAAGTGAACTTTGCGCTGAGGCGCCGCTATGTAATATTTCTATGGCAAGCTTTACTTTCATCCTTTACTTTCAAATGTGCGCTTATATTTTTCCTATGCGCACCTCGCGAGCGGGGGCTGAGTACGGTGCCTATGCCCAAGAGCACCCCAGCAGCACTGCAAAATCCAAGGGATCCTGAGCTCTGGCTAAAGGGCATGCTCCCGGATACACGCCACCTCCCCAAAGGACCTTGGTACTCTCTCTCCTCGCGAGGCACCCATGAGAAAACCTATAAGCGCGCATAAGTCCTTACTACTATGCTCTAGCGTTTTGGTTCGCCTCTCTAACATCCATAGGGAACGAGAGTCTCCCCAGGCCTATGGAGGAAAAGCCCGGCCCCTGAAGGGAAGAACATCGCCAGAGGAATCCCCTGCAGGGCGAAAAGCCTCGCGAAGCTAAGTCCCCTGCTCACAGCAAGAGAATCCTTGCATTTCGCTCACGAGCACTCTGCGTCCCTCGAGTGGTCCTTTCCCTCACTCTCCATGGGCTGCTTGCGCGTCAAAGGGGAGCCCTCAGCATCGCGACTCGAGGGTTCTTACCTCTCTAAGCCTTAAACTCCCCCCGGCCTTGCCGAGTCATTGCTCGAGCATACCGCAGCGGCGGAGTCATAGCGCGAAGAGAAGGGGCCGGCGACGCAGAGCGAAAAAGACATGGAGTGGAAGTAAAGGCTCCTCGAGGGAAGCACACACAGACTTAGCGACACATGCTTAAAATGAGAAGTATATTACAGACTGAACAGCAAAAGTCTTTAAGATAAACATCCCTACAGCGCTGCAAGCGCACTAAACTGCAGGAGAGGATCTCAGGAGTGAGTTAGGCAGCGGCCTCGTCGTCGTCTTGGCCGGATCCCTCCCCTTCAAGCTCGCTCCCCTCGTCGTCGTCCTCGTCCTCCGCCGCGGCCCGCTTAAAGCGGCTGCAGAAGTCGTCCACTTGGTCGCGGACGGAGTTGGAGGCTTTCCACCGTTCCTCCCCCTCGAGGGGCTCGGTCACCGTCGCAAGGTCGAACCCGGGCTGGAGGTGCACGAGGTTGGAGAAGATGCGGTCCACTGCCACCGCCAGGAGCTGGCGGCACTCCTCCTCGACCACGTCGCGGAGCTCCGCGGCGGGGCCCTCGAGCGCCGTGAAGAGCTGCTCGAAGTACATGAGATAGGTGGCGGCGTCGGCGTGGCCTTGAGCCGGGACAGACGGCGCTTCTACTCCCAGCTTCGCAGCGAGCTTGCGGCCCCGGCCCGCCAGGGTCAGGAACATGCGCTCCCGCTGCTGCGACAGCACCTGCGCCGCCTTGGCGCTCTCAGCGGCCTCCACCGCCTTCTCCACGGCAGGACCCACCTGCTGGTTCATCTCCTCCATGTCGGCCATGAGGGAGGCGAGGTCTTGCTCTGTGCGCTTGCGGGCCTCCTCAGCGACGCGCCGGCGATCCGCCTCGCGCTTCACCTTGGAGACGAGAGTGGCGTTCATGTCTTCGAGCTGGTGGATCCGGGCGCCGCTCTCGCCAAGCCTCTTCTTGAAGCGGGTCTCCTGCTTGGTGAATTTGTCGGCGTAGTCCCGAGAGACGGCGGCGCGGTACGCCTTCTCCCGAGCCTGGAACTCCGCCTCGGCCTCCGCCTTCTGCTCGGCGAACCTCTTGTTGAAGCGCTCCACATGCCCCTTGTGGGTAGCCACTTCGCGTTCGTACTTGACGAGAGCCGCGGCCAGGCTCTCTTCGCGGGCCTCGAGGGCAGCACGCTGCCCCGACAGCTCCTGCTCCCGCAGAGCCAGCTGCTCGTCGCGGCGGCGCACATCCTCCTCGCGCTCGCCCAGGCTCCGTCCCCTGGCCTCCAAGCTCGCGCGGATCTCGTCCAGGGCGGACCGCACCGTCACGGAGTCAGCCAGGATCTTCTTCTCGAGCTCGACGAGCTCGCTGCGCTTGGCCGCCAAGGAGTGCTCCACGGCCTCCCGCTCGGCCCTGGCTGCGGCCAGGTCCTCTGCCGCTGCCCGGCGCTCGGCCTTCAAGGGCTGCAGGAGCTCCTCGGCGTCCCGCGCAGCGCCCTCGCGGACCTCCTCGGCGAAGCGCACCGCCTCCTCGCGCTCCGCCTGCAGAGCCTGGCGCTCTGCCTGCGGGCCTCCGCAGCCGCGTGGAGAGCGGCCCAGGCCCCCGCAAGCTCGTCCCGCTGCTGGGCGAGCTTCCCGTCCTCGAGAGCGAGGTGGGCCTCCAGGCCCTCCAGCGACTCTCTCACCAGGCAGAAGGCGACATCGCGTCGCCCCCTACTCCAGTCCCAGCCGCTGAGAGATAGGGCCTGGGACGTCTTGCGTGGCGCGGAGGGCCCGGCGCCGGTGTCGAGTTTGGGGGAAGGGGCCTCCGCGTGGGCCTGGGGGCTTGGAGGCAAATCCTCCGCCTCGGCGCCTGTGCCTTGCGCCTCGGTGTCGCCTCGCTCAGGCGGCACCTCCTCAGTTGCTTCCGGGGCAGAGGAGGTCTGCCCCGTCGCCGTAGCCTCCTCCACCCTAGCGGATGGCGGGGATGGCGGAATATCCTCCCCGCAGGCCCCAGGCGCGCTCGGGGCCGACGCAGCGCCAGCCGCTGCTTCAGGTTGCGCCGGAGGGGTTGCCGCGCGGGGCGGAGTTGGTACCCTCTCCGGCTGTTCCTCCATGTGCTCCTCCTCCGGAGGCGGCTCAGGCGCCTCCGCCTGAGGCATGTCCACCTGAGGGCCTGCAGAGGCCTCCTCCTCAGGCCTCGCAGCCTCATCTGCCGCGGCCTCGCCCGCTTCGGCCTCGGGAACGGTTTTCTTCACGTCCGCAGCCTTGCGGAGCCTGCGGCGCTTTGCGGGCGCTGGGTCGCTGGCGTGAGACGAGGAGACCGGTCAGGGGAGGAGACAGACAGAAAACCGAAGGAAAACGACAGAACCCAAGAGCACTTACTTGGACTTCTTCGCGCGGGTGTCGACCCACGCCATACCAGACGTGCGCCATGAGGGCGCGGTCCGGCCTCCTGACCCCCCAGGAGCCGCCACAGCCTTCCTCTTGAGGGAAGCGCTCGGGGGCTCCCCGGCAGGCCTATCATGGGCCGCCTTGGTCCGAGGCTCTCTGCGCCCAGCCTCGGCCTCCTCGCCGTCGCTGGACGAAAGCTCGTAGACCTCCGCGGTGGGTGGCGCGGCTTGAGACGGGCTCGCCCCGCCAGCGGAGGGCACCGCCTCCGCCTCCACGTCACCGTGCTCCGCGTCGCCGTGCTCCGCCTCTGACGCGTACGGAGACTCGGCAGCGTCCCCGTCCTTCGCCACGGGCATTGGCCCCTCCAGCTCTTCCTCCTCCCCCGCCAGGTCCAGCGCGGTGAATGTGGGCATCTGCGCCAGGGTGGCCCGGCGCTGGTCCGGAACCTGGCACAGAGGCCTTATCGCCACAGGGACCGCCGCGGGCACGTCGGGGTTGACGAAGAGGCCGCCCATGATGGTGGCGACGAAGGCGGGGCGGTGGTCGCAGGGGTGGAGCCGCATCGAGTCCGTGAGCCCTGAGTACGCCCACATCGGCTTCTTGTGCGCCTGAAGGGGGGCGATGCGGCGCCTCACGAACTCCTCCGCCACCATTTGGCCGGTGAGGCCGTGCTCCCGGAGCATCCTCAAGTGGCCCACGAGGCCCGCTACCTGAGGGCCCTCGAGAGCCCGCTTGCCCCAGTGGGTGTTCTTCACGGGCGGCGCTTCGGGGACGTCGAGGAGGGAGCTCTGCGACGGGACGCCGATGAGGAACCACTTCTGCCTGAAGTCGTCCACCTTCTTCGACACCGCCGTCACGGGCCTCTCGCCGCTCCAGGACATGGGGATGTAGATATCCCCCATGCCGTCCGCGATGCGAAAAGACACGCAGCCCGTCCGCTCGGCCTTCGCGGTGTTCCGGAGCGGGTAGAAGCTCCTGAAGAGGGCCACCGATGGCCTCACCCCCAAATAAGCCTCACACAGGAAGGCGAAGATGGAAAGGATGAGAATGGAGTTGGGGTGAAGGTGCAGGAGATGGATCTGATAGAACTCTAAAACGGCCTCGAAGAATGGCGAGTACGGAGGCACCAGCCCTGCGAAGAGGGTCTGGAGGAAGATAGGGTAAAAACCCGCTGGGAGACGGCCGAACCTCGCGGCCCGGATGGCCAAGGCGCCGTGCTCGTTGCTCTTTCCGGCGACCAGGTGCTGGATCTTGTCCAGCGCGGCCGCATCGACGCGCGTCCCAATCAGGGCGGGGCCGAGCGTCTCCTCCTCCTGCGCATCCTGGCGGGCCGAGGTCATCGCCGCCTTGCCTTTGGTTCCCCCCATTGGTGGAGCAAGACGGAGGCGAAGGAGAGCAAAGGAAAGGGAAATGCGCGCCGGAGAGAGAAAGAGTTCGCCGGAGAGGAGGGCTAAGAGCTCGAGAGTTGGAAAATGGAGGCGCGGAGTGGGAAGCAATGACTGTGATTCGGACCGGCGCGCCGCTTTATACCGCCGTCGGGCAGTTACCAAGGCGCGGTCGTGGTGATCGTGGTGGGGCCCCCCACTACGCACGTTCCTACCGGAGAAACCGAGTCGCCGCAAGTTCATCTCCAAGTGACGCGTGTCGCGGGCAGGCCGGGCGTTTTGGACCCGCGACGCTTCGCCTGGGCCCGATGGGCCTCGCCGTGCCCGTCGCGGGCCCGGGGGCTACTGTCGGCCCAGTGGATTCTAGGGTGTGCAGAGCCCACTCTCCACGGCCCTCACACGCGCCGATGCCGACGAAACGACTAAGGACCAAGCAGGCGCCTGAGGAGACCCTCGAGGGGAGAGCACCCTCGCGGGGACTTGAGGAGGCAGCGAAGCGCCTGAAGGGGCTCCCCCTGAGGCCGCCTCCCGGCAAGGCTTTCCTCCCTTGAGGAGAAGTCAACACAACTCCCACGGCAGGGCCTCCCGGGCCCTGCGGGGATACTTCGCCCCGAAGGAATCGCTGCAGAGCGCACATGGCCTCTGCAGCAGCCGCAGAGTGACGCGCGCGTCTGCGCGCGATGACGACGGCGCCGCAGTTGCCGTTCTGGTGATAAAAGGAGTCAACAAAGCATTGTGTCCCCTGCGCCGCCACCAAGGCCTTCCTCTTTGGTGATAAAGCGGGTGGCCGGCGCAACGCTCCAACGGCGACGTCACCATGGGCGCCCCCACGGCCTCTGCAGCACCAGCTGTCCGCTCTGCAAAGACAAAAGCTGTCCTGCCACGGAGGCAGGCTTTACGACCATGGACCAAGTCCATGGACACCCGAGCTGCGGTGCACCCCGCTCCTCCGCTTCGTCGCCATGTGGGAACCCTTCCGCTGCGCAGGACGCAGGGATGAGGCCCGGGGCGCCTATATAAGGAGCAGGAGCGCCACCGTAGAGGGGGGAGGAAAAAACGAACCGCTTACTCGCGTAAAACCCCACCGCAGCCTAGCCAAGCTTAGCGAGCTCGAGGAGGAAGAAGAGCTCGTCCTTCCCCCTCCAGGCTCCGCATAGCCGCACGGGAGCCCTCGGCTAGCTCATTGTACTGTCCGTACCGCAGTGCAATACAGACAAGCAGGAGTAGCGGTTTTACCTCCTCCTGAGGGCCGTGAACCTGGGTACGGGCCTGTGTCTATCTCTGGCGTGACAGTTCTTCTCCAGGCCCGGCGAGCACCGTCGTCGTGCCTCTCGAGAGTCGTTAGACCTCCGCGTTCAGTCCCCTTCACGAACTTCTCCCCCGAGAGTGGTTATCCCTGTTCCGTGGGAATCACACCTCGACAGCGGCCAAGCAGGTGACGGAGGCTGTGGACACCGCGCAGGCGGCTCGCGTGCTCACGAAGCAGCGGGAGCGTATGTTCCAGGCGCTGGTGGCCAGGGGGCAACGAGCTTGCAGCTCAGCTTGGCGCGGAGGCGCCGCACGCTGATGTTCGCGGCCGTGGCGATGCTGCCATGTACCTGGTCTACTTCGACCAGCTCTTCACGGCCCTCGAGAGCCCCGTCACCGATCTCCGCGAGGTGATCGAGGTCGAGAGCCGCCAGCTCCTCGGGGTGGTTGTTGACCGCATCTTCACCAACCTTCGGCTCCTCACGCCCGGCTTCGACCTCGCCACGGTGACCGAGGAGCGCACGGGCGAGGAGGCCTTGCGGGTCTCCAACTCCCTCCGCGAGCAGGTCGAGACCTTCTGCAACCGCTTCAAGCGCGCAGAGGTGGCTGCGGAGGACAGCGAGGAGGAGGCCGCCCTTGCTGAGGAGGAAGACGCGGAGGAGGAGCATGCTGGCGCGGACTCCGCCTGAGCCCTTGATCCATTGCGCCTTTGAGCGCCTGTATCTGAAACAGTTTTGTGTTTAGACACTATGCATTTTGAGCATGTAATGTATTCCTTGAGTGCTTGATGTTAACTTGTGTGCCCCTCGAGAGGCCCTTTCTGCCTTATTTTCATGTCTATGTTTTCTCTGCGTCGTTAGGTCCCATCTCTTCGCGCTATGACTCCGCCGCTGCGGTATGCTAGAGCAATGACTCAGCAAGGCCGGGGGGAGTTTAAGGCTTGGAGAGGTAAGAGCCCTGAGTCGCGATGCTCAAGCGCCCCCCTTAGACGTGCGAGTAGTCCATGAAGCACAAGGGAAAAATGAAATCGCTCGAGGGACAAACGTGCGCTTGGGGAGAAAAAAGTTCTCGAGTTACGAGTGTGTGACTTAGCTTCTCGAGACTTTTGCCCTGTAGAGGTTTTTTAGCCTGGCGAGGAGGTCCTCTTCAAGGGTTTTGCCCTGCCACCTCCTCAGGCTTGTAAAGACGCTTGTTCTCTGTAGATGTTAGAGGGGCAGACCCAAACGCTTGTGCACGGTACCAGGGACTAATGCGCGCTTATAGGTCCCCTCAGGCGCTCCTTGCGAGGAGAGAGAGTACCAAGGTCCTTTGTAGAGATGGCGTGTTTGTGGGAGCTTGCCCTCCAGCCAGAGCTCGGATCCTTGGGTTTTGCAGTGCAGCTGGTGTGTCATTTGAGGCACTGGCACCGTACTCAGCCCCCGCTCGCGAGGTGCGCATGTGGAGAGATATAAGTGCCCATTTTCAACAAAGAAAATAATGCTGGAATAAACTCACCACCAAAATATTACATAGCGGCGCCGTAGCGCATTGTTCACTTAGGAACGAAATTGTTTCATTATGCTTGGAGTTGCCAAGTTAATGTATTTGACCATGTCGAGGCATGGGGACCACCCATTAGTGGCAGAGACTCTCAACGGCCTGAGGCGGCTCGTTATATGGAGAGCTCGGAGGGTTGACCCTCGAGAGAAGCCTTTGGGCTTGGAGGTTTAAGCCGTGAGCTTTTTTAACCTCTAGAGACAAAAAATGCTTGGAGGTGGAGCCGTAAGCTGCCTCTTCAGCCAGATGTCTTGACGTGACAATGATCACGGGCATGACAATGATCACGGGTAGAACTTGCGCATGTGCGCGATGTTCCACGGGTTCTTGACGGGGATGCCGTCTTCGGTCTCGAGGCGTACTGCGCCAGGCCTGGCGACGTGGGAGACCCTGTAGGGGCCTTCCCACATCGGCGAGAGCTTGTGGAGGCCTTCCCTGGAGAGGATTCGCCTGAGGACGAGGTCGCCCGCCTCAAGGGTGCGCGAGCGCACATGGCGGCTGTGGTAGCGCCGCAGGTCTTGCTGGTACCCTGCCGCTCTGAGGGCGGCCTGACGGCGCAGTCCCTCGAGGAACAGCAGGTCGTCATTGTGGAGGCCCTCTTGGATGTCCTCATTGAAGGCAAGGACCCGTGGTGATCCATGCTTGATTTCTGCGGGGAGGACTGCCTCAGCTCCGTAGACCAGGGCAAAGGGCGTTTCGCCTGTAGGCCTTGAGGAAGTTGTGCGTATGGACCAGAGCACTGAAGGGAGCTCGTCGATCCAGCCCTTGCTGTGGCCTTTGAGGATGTTGAAGCTCCTGGTCTTGAGGCCCTTGAGGACTTCTGCGTTCGCTCGCTCGGCTTGACCGTTGCTGCGTGGATGAGCCACCGAGGCGAAGCAGACCTTGACGCCGAGCTTGTCGCAGTAGGCTCGGAAGATGCCGCTGGTGAACTGCGAGCCATTGTCGGTGATGATGCGGTTGGGCACGCCGAAGTGGCAGACCAAGCTCCTGATGAATTTCACCGCGGCCCCAGCTGGTATGGTGCGCACTGGCTCAACTTCGGTCCACTTGGTGAACTGGTCGATGGCCACGAAGAGGAAGCGATAGCCCCCCTGCGACCTTGGGAAGGGGCCCAAGATGTCCAGCCCCCAGACCGCAAACGGCCAGGAGAGCGGGATGGTTTGAAGCCCCAGCGCCGGCTGATGAATTTGCTTGGCGTGGAATTGGCAGGCGTCGCAGGTTTGCACAATGGCGACCGCATCTTGAAGCACTTGAGGCCAGTAGAAGCCGCTCCTGAAGACCTTGCCTGCAAGGGTGCGCGCACACGAGTGGTGGCCGCACTCCCCGCTATGGATGTCCTTGATCAGCTCTCGGCCTTCCTCAGGAGGGACGCACTTGAGCGCGATACCATTTGGGCGCTTGCGGTAGAGGTTTCCCTCGAGGATGCAGTAGGATTTCGCCTGTCGAGCGATTCGCTCTACGTCAGCATCCTCTTCAGGGAGGATTCCTTTCACCAAGTAGTCCTTGAGCTCATCAATCCAGCCTGAGGCCTGGTGGGTTGCCGTCAGCAACAGGCGCTCCCCTGTGCTGGGACCGCAATCAGGCGCCCCAGACTCAGGAGGTGGTGGGAGCGCTTCATCTGCGCTTGCGGCTGTGGTCTCTCGAGGCTGCTTGATGGATGCCTTGGCGAGCCTCTCTTCAAAGACGCCGGCCTGCTGGGGTTGCCTTCGCGAGGCTCGCTTGGCGATGTCATCAGCCTCTTGGTTTTCCTTCCTCGGGATGTGCATGAGCTCCATGCCCCTGAAGTGCTTCTCGAGCTTGCGGACCTCTTCAAGGTATGCGGCCATGTGGCCGTCTTTTGGCGTGTAGCTCTTGTTGGAGAAGTTGACGAGCAGCTGGGAGTCTCCCTTGACGAGCAGGTGCTTGACGCCTAGAGCGATGGCGGTCCTTAAGCCGGCGAGGAGGCCTTCGTATTCGGCGATGTTATTGGAGATCTTATCGATCGTGAAGCACAGCTGGACAGCGTAGTATAGCTTGTCACCCTTGGGCGAAGTTAGGACAACGCCTGCTCCGCCATTGCGGCAAGCGAAGGCTCCATCGAAGTGCATGGTCCAGTGGCTAGGCACTGTGCCTCCCGAGGGCTCGGCTTCTGCCTCTCGAGGCTCCTCAGGGCTTGGGTCAGTCCACCCGGCAACGAAGTCAGCCAGCGCTCTTCCTTTTATGACCCTCGTAGTGTCGAAGCACAAGTTGAATGGCTGCAGCTCGATGTTCCATCCTGCGACACGATCAGTGGCGTTGGGGTTGCGCAGGATCTGCTCCAGGGGGAAGGCAGTAACCACCGTGATGGGGTGGCCCTGGAAGTAGTGTCTCAACTTCCTGGAGGCGATGAGGAGCGCGACGAGGAGCTTCTGCTGCATTGGATACCTCTCGCGAGCGTCCCGCAGCACTGTGCTGACGAAGTAGACGGGGTGCTCGACGAGGGTTGCTCGAGGTGGCGCAGCGTCAGCCCTCTGTGGGGGCTCTTCAGGGCCCTTGTCGAGATCTGCCTGTGGAGGCGTCTCGACAGGGGTGGGGGGAGCAGACTCGACTTGAGGCGGTGGGCCTGGCAGTGGGTCTGTGGAGGCTGCTCCTTCGACGGGGTCTTTGTCGGGGGGTTCTGGGCTTGGAGTGGCAGTGCTCTTCTTGGGGAGGACAGGCTCTTCCCTCTCGACCACCAAGACGGCGCTTGCGGTCTGAGGGGTGGCTGAGAGGTACAGCTTCAGGTGCTCGCCTGCCCTGGGGGCCACCAAGACTGGAGGGCTGGCCAGATACTTTTTTAAATCCTCGAAGGCTTTGTCCGCCTTAGGGGTCCACTTGAACGTGCCCGATCTCTTCATGATCTTGAAAAATGGCAGGGCTCTCTCGCCAAACTTAGAGATGAAACGGCCAAGGCTGGCCATGCAGCCCGCTAAGCGCTGCATGTCCTTGAGTCGGCGGGGAGGCTGCATTTCCTCTATGGCCTTGATCTTGTCAGGATTTGCCTCTATGCCACGGTGGGACACGAGGAATCCGAGGAGCTTGCCTGAAGGGACCCCGAAGACGCACTTGGCGGGGTTCAGCTTGATGTTCACCTTTCTCAGGCTGGCGAAGGTTTCCTCGAGATCCCTCAAGAGGGTGTCCCCCTCTCGAGACTTGACCACGATATCATCGACGTAGGCCTCAGCGTTTCTGCCCATTTGTGCCCCCAAGGCTATCCTCATGAGCCTCTGGAAAGTGGCTCCGGCGTTCTTCAGGCCGAAGGGCATGCATGTGTAGCAGTACACACCACAAGGGGTGAGGAATGCCGTCTTCTCCTCGTCCTCTTTAGCCATCTTGATCTGGTGATAACCAGAGAAGGCGTCCAGAAAACAGAGGAGGTCGCAGCCAGCGGTGGAGTCCACGATCTGGTCTATCCTCGGCATAGGGTATGGGTCCTTGGGGCAGGCCTTGTTGACATCGGTGTAGTCGATGCAGAGTCGGCCTCCTCCAGCGGGTTTAGGAACAACCACGCCGTTGGAGAGCCAAGTGGGGTGCGCGACTTCGCGGACGACATTTGCCGCCTTGAGCTTCTCTACTTCCTTGACGATGAAAGCTTGCTTCTCGGGGGCTTGCTTACGTGCTTTTTGCTTGACGGGGCGTGCGTCTGGACACACGGCTAAGTGGTGCTCGATCACCTCCCTTGGTACACCGGACATATCTGACGGAGTCCATGCGAACATGTCAGAGTTTGCCCGAAGGAAGGCGACGAGCGCGCTTTCCTATTTGGGAGGCAGGGCAGCGCCTATGGTGACGCTAGCCCCCGAGCCTTCAGCCCCCGAGCTGGTGGTGTCCAGCGACACCTTCTTCGTGGCAGCTTGCTCCTGAGAGAACACTTGCTTCTTCTTCTTGGGCCTCTCGAGAGGCTCCATGTCCTCGTCAGCCGGGAAAGCCATGGCGGCTGCCTTGTAGGCGCTCTCGACAGCGCGCGTGGCGTCCAGGATATGACCATGGATGGCAATGGTGCCAGCGCTGCCGGGGATCTTGACCATGTTGTAGGCGTGATGCGTGACGGCCATGAACTTCGCGAGGGCGGGGTAGCCGAGGATGGCGTTGTACGGCAGGCCGATGTGGGCGACATCGAAGTCGATCAGCTCCGTGCGATAGTTCTTCTGCGTGCCAAAGGTGACCGCGAGGCGGACTTGCCCCAGAGGCTCGATTGAACCACTGGTGACGCCCGTGAACGGCCTGGAGGGCATAAGCCACTCGTAGGGCACTTGAAGCGTCTCGAAGGTCTCGACAGAGATGACATTCAGGCCCGCTCCCCCATCGATGAGTGTCTTGGAGACGGTGATGTTGTTGATGGTGGGGGAGCAGACCAGGGGGAGGGTTCCAACAGCCTTGGTCGACTTGGGGTGGTCCTTGGCGTCGAAGGCGATGGTGTACTGGGACCACTTGAGGGGCCTGGAGGTCTCGGTGCTCGGGAGCGCAGCGTTGAGTTCGCGGGCGAACTGCTTGAACTGATTGTTCGACTTGGGCGCTTGAGCCCCGCCGAGGATGCAGGCCATGGCGCCTCTCGGGGCCTGGTAGCCTCCATCTTCCTCGTCGGGGAGGTTGTTGTTCCTCTCAGCGGCGTTGGCCTGAGTGCCTTGCGGCCTCTGGTAGCCGCCAGCGCATCCGCCTCTGCTGTCGCGGCGGTAGCCGCGGCCTCTGCCGCGGCTCCCGCTGGCTTCTTCGCGCTCGCGCTCCCTGCTCAGCCTCTTGAGGTCGTGGCAGTTCTCGGTGGCATGGCCGCGCCTGTTGTGGTAGACGCAGAACGGGCGGTGGTCCACCTCCTTGTCGCCGCGCTCGGGAGAACCCCTGCGGGAGCCCTTCGCGTCAGGCTCTGCCGCGAGGACCGCGGTGGCCTTGCGCTTGGGCTCTTCCTTCTTCTTGTGGCTCTTGGACCCCTCGCCAGGGTCGTCCCCCCGCGCGCTCATCTTGACGAAGAGGAGTCGCTCTTCAGCCTTGGCGCACTTATCCGCCAGATCGAACAGCTTCACCACAGAGGTGAGCTTGTCGTGGATGCCGAGCTTCTCGAGCATCCTGCGGTTCGTGATGCCCTCGCGGAAGGCAGCGATGACCTGGGTGTCGGGGATGTTCGGAATCTTGTTCCGCACCTGGCTGAAGCGCTGGATGTACTTGCGAAGAGTCTCATCTTTCTTCTGCACCACAGCGCGCAAGTCGTTGTGGGTGAGTGCGCGCTCGTACGTGCCCTTGAAGTTGGCGACGAACTGCCTGCAGAGCTCCTCCCAGGAGTCGATGGAGTCCTCAGGCAGGTTGAGGAGCCAGGACAGCGCGGAGTCCCTGAGGGCGTGGGAGAACCAGTTGGCCATGACCTTGTCGTCTCCCCCTGCGGCCTGGATGGAGGTGGTGTAGAGCTGCAGGAACTCGAGAGGGTTGGTGGACCCGTCGAAGCCCTTGGGGAGCGCTGGCCTGAACTTCTGCGGCCAGACCACACGACGCAGGGCGCGCGTGAAGGCCATTCAGCCAGTGGCGTAGGTGGCCGTTCCTCCCTGGAGGGCCCTGCGGTTTTGTTGCCCCGCTTGGCCGAGCTCCTCGACGAGGCGGTTCTGGAGGTCGCGGCGTCGCTCCTTGCCCACACGTGCGTCAGGCGCAGTGCGCTGCACGATCTGGCAATCGTGCGGCGAGGAAGCATGGGAGGGAGCCCGCTGTGCCGCGGCCGGAAGTGGTCCTGGCGGCGGTGGGGGCGCACCTGGCGCGGCCGCCCCTGCAGGGCCGGAGGGTACGATGGAGCGCGACGGAGCAGGGCGCGTGGTTGCGATGTCGACGAGGTGGTGGAGGCGGTCCAACCACTGGTCGTGTGCCTCGGCACTTGGCCGGTAGCGGAGGAGCTCCTGGGCCATGAGCAGCGCGGTGTGCGGGGCGGGCTCGTGGTGCTCCCGCGTGGACACGCTCTGGCGCCGGGACGGGTGCGAGGACTCAGCGTCCTCACGGCGCTCACAGAGGTCCTCGTCGTCGCGCTGGTCTCCGCCGCGGTGCTCCTCGCTCTCTGGCTCCTCCACGCGCGGGCCGGTGCCAGCGCGCTCGGCCGTGCGGGGGCGACCACGGCGGCCGCGGGTGGGAGCAGTGCCAGGCTCGGTGTGAGCTCTCTCAGAGGCACGCCGGTTGGCGCGCGTCGCGCGGGTGTCCGTCATGGCGCGGAGTTCGGAGGTCGAAGACGCGCCTCAGCCCCCTACCTGGCGCGCCAAATGTCGGAGAGTGACTCCCACGGAACAGGGGTAGCCACACCCTGAAGAGAGGTTCGAAGGGGGGGGCTGAACGCGGAGGTCAAACAATCCTCGAGAGGCACGACGACGGTGCTCGCCGGGCCTGGAGAAGAACTACCACGCCAGAGATGGACACCGGCCCGTACCCAGGTTCACGGCCCTCAGGAGGAGGTAACACCGCTACTCCTGCTTGTCTGTATTGCACTGTGAAGGTTACAGGACAATGAGCTTGCCGAGGGCTCTCTTGAGGCAGTTTAGTGCTTGGAGAGGGACACAATGGTCGTCTTCCTCCTCCAGCAGTTGGCTATCCTATGCGTTTGGCTAAGGCTCCCTCGGTCTAGGAAGCAATCAGCCGACTGGAGATCAATCCTTCTCTATGGTGGAGCTCCTGCTCCTTTTATAGGCGCCCCGGGCTCCATCCTCGTGCCGGTGGGTTCCCACATGCCGATGGCGCGAAGGAGCGGGAGTCCACCGCGGTTCATCCGTCCATGGACGCGGTCCATCCGTGCTAAAGTTGCGCGCCGTGGCCGACATGCTGCAGACGGTGCAGAGCGGCTCGCAGGCGCGGCAGAGGTCGTGGTGGAGCCCACGATGACGATCTTCTTGGAGCGTTGCGCCGTCCAGCCGCTTTATCACCAAAGAGGAAAGTCCTGGCTGTCCTGGCGCAGGCGGCGCGGATTTGTTGACTCCTTTATCACCAGAACGGCAACTGGGATGCTCGCGTCACCCTGCGGCTGCTGCAGGGGCCATGTGCGCCCTGCAGCGCTTGCTTAGCCGCGAAGTGTCTCCACAGGGCCGCGGTGGCCTGTGGGGAGGTTTCCTGCTGACCTCTCTCCAGGCGTGTTGAGCCTTGGGGAGTCTCTTGAAGCGCGGGGTCCTCTTCAGGCCCTCAAGAGGAGATGCCTCTCGAGGGTCTCTCCAAGCGGTAGCTTGGTCCTTAGCCGTTTTGACGAATCTGTCGCGGGCGAGGCCTGTAGGGAGTGGGCTATGCACACCCCGGTCCTCATTGGGCCGACAGAATGCTAGGATCCATTTTATTCAGAGAATGAAAATAACAAAAACTAAAGCAAAAACAAATAGACGCTTCAAGTAAAGCACATAAGATGTGTCAGAATTAAAATATAGTTTCGCAAGAGAGGACCTGATAGTTTGTTGATGAAGAAGGGATGCCTTGGGCATCCCCAAGCTTAGACGCTTGAGTCTTCTTTGAAATATGATTGGGTGACCCACGGGGGCATCCCCAAGTTTAGGCTCTTTCATCTTCTTGATCACATCACATCATCCTTCTCTCTTGATCCTTGAAAACTTCCTCCACACCAAACTCAAAGTAGACTTCATTAGAGGGTTAGTGCATAATCAAAAATTCTTATATTCTGCATGGACACAATTGCTACCAATGCTAATGGATATTAGCTACAGCCACTGATATTTTATGGAACAAAAAGATCCATTCAAAAACAGCAAAAGAGGCATTGCAAAATAAATGGCAGAATCTGTCAAAAACAGAACAGTCCGTAGAGACGAATTTTTTCGAGGCACTTAGCTTGCTCAAATAAGAAAACTCAAAACTAATGAAAGTGGCATACATATCTGAGGATCTCGTACCAAAAATCCCAGGTCATTTTGATTTTTCTGTGAATTCTTACGAATTTAACGGTGGACAGCAGAAAAACTGTTCCTGCGCAGGAATCCAAATCTAGCATCAACTTTCTACTAGAGGCTTAACTTGACACAACAATTTGATAAAATAAAGATACAAAGGAATTTCTACAGAGGTAGACATGTTCCTTGACATAACAAAATAAAATAACATAAATAAAAAGTGGGTTGTCTCCCATAAGCGCTTTTCTTTAACGCCTTTCAGCTAGGCACAGAAAGTGTAACTCAAGTGTTTCCAAGAGATGAAGCATCAACATCATAATTTGTACGAATGATAGAATCAAAAGGTAGCTTCATTCTTTTTCTAGGGAAGTGTTCCATACCTTTCTTGAGTGGGAATTGGCATCTAATATTTCCTTCTTTCATATCAATAATAGCACCCACAGTTCTAAGAAAAGGTCTTCCCGACACAATAGGACAAGATGGGTTGCATTCGATATCCAAGACAATAAAATCAACGGGGACAAGGTTATTGTTAACCATGATAAGATCATTATTAACTCTCCCCAAAGGTTTCTTCATAGCATTATCAACAAGAAAAACATCCAAATAGCAATGTTCCAAAGGTGGCAAGTCAAACATATCATAGAGCTTTTTAGGCATAACAGAGATACTTGCACCAAGGTCACATAAAGCATTGCAATCAAATTCATCCAATTTTATTTTAATGATGGGCTCCCAACCATCTTCTAATTTCCTAGGGATAGAAGCTTCAAGTTTTAATTTCTCTTCCCTAGCCTTAATGAGAGCATTTGTAATATGGGTTGTAAATGCCATGTTCATGGCACTAGCATTAGGACTCGTGGCTAACTTTTGCAAGAACTTACTAACTTCAGAGATATTACAATTATCGAAATCAAAATCATTATCATCAAAGCAAACCGAACCATGATTTTCTATGTTCTTAAAAATTTCAGCACTTTTATCAAGAACAATTTCAGCAGTTTTAGGCAATTTTAATTTTTTGGAAGAACTAGAGTAAACGTTGCCAACACCAATTATGTTACCATCAATAGTAGGAGGTTTACTAGCATGTGAAGTAACTTTATTTTCAGTAGTAGTAATAGTATAAACTCTAGCTATTTTATCCTTTTTAGCTAGTTCTTCTCTTTCCCATCTAGCACGTGATTCAGCCATCATCCTAACATTATCATCAATTCGAACTTGGATGGAATTAGCAGTGGCAAAGGGATTATCATCAATATTCTCAGGTTTAGCAGACATTTTATTAATCAACAAGGATTGTGCATCAGACATAGAGGAAATACAAGTTTCAGCATTAATAATTTTTCCTTGCAGACCCGAAATCTCTCTATTTAGTTTTTCCATTTGATAACTAACATTTCTTAACATAGCAGATTGTTCCTCCATAGTTTTAGTGAATACTTTATTTTGCTCATATTGAGTTTGCATAAAAATTTTAGTGGCTCTTTCAATTTCTACAATCCTTTCCTCAATAGGCATTTTACCATAGGAATTAGCATAATTATTACCATTAGCAGGAGGATAGGGCTTGTAGTTGTTGTTACCATAATTGTTCCTATAGTCATTATTGTTAAAATTATTGTTTTTAATAAAGTTCACATCAACATGCTCTTCTTGTGCAACCAAAGAAGCTAAGGGAACATTATTTGGATCAATATGAGATTTACCATTCACAAGCATAGCCATAATAACATCAATCTTTTCACTCAAAGAAGAGGTTTCTTAGATAGAATTTACCTTCTTACCTTGAGGAGTTCTTTCAGTATGCCACTCAGGATAATTAACCATCATATCATCTAGATGTTTTGTTCCAGCCCCCAAAGTGATGGACATAAATGTACCTCCAGCAGCCAAATCAAGAAGGTTTCTTGAGGAAAAATTCAGTCCTGCATAAAACGTTTGGATGATCATCCAAGCAGTCAGTCCATGGGTAGGCTAATTTTTAACCAAAGATTTCATTCTTTCCCAAGCTTGAGCAACATGTTCATTATCCAATTGGTTAAAGTTCATAATGCTACTTCTTAAGGAAATGATCTTAGCAGGAGGATAGTATTTTCCAATAAAAGCATCTTTGCATTTAATCCATGAATCAATACTATTCCTAGGCAATGAAAGCAACCATTCTTTAGCCTTTCCTCTCAAGGAGAAAGGAAATCATTTCAGTTTTATAATACCACCATCTATATCCTTATACTTTTGCATTTCACAAAGTTCAACAAAATTATTAAGATGGGCAGCAGCATCATCAGAACTAACACCAGAAAATTGCTCTCTCATAACAAGGTTTAACAAAGCAGGTTTGATTTCAAAGAATTCTGCTTTAGAAGCGGGTGGAGCAATAGGAGTGCATATGAAATCATTATTATTTGTGCTAGTGAAGTCACACAACTTAGTATTCTCAGCAGTACTCATTTTAGCAAAATAAAAGCAAAAACCGAAATAAATAAAACAAAAACCGAAATAACAATATTAATGCAAGTAACTTTTATTTTTATTTTTGATATTAAGCAAACAAGACGGTAATAAAAATAAACTAAGGAAGACAATAACAAAATAAAAAGATTGGATGTGAGAGACTCCCCTCGCGGAAGAGCTTGATCTCCCCGGCAACGGCGCCAGAAAAATGATGTTGCAAGGAGATCGAGATTTGCTGAACAGAAGAGCTTCACCTCCCCGGCAACGATGCCAGAAAAATGCTTGAAGCACCGGTGTGGTGTTGTTGGGAAACCCCAAGAGGAAGGTATGAAGTAGTGCAGCAGCAAATTTCCCTCAGTTATGAAACCAAGGTTATCGAACCAGTAGGAGATGAAGATTCTTCTGAAGGTGTCAACGGCGCCAGAAAAATGCTTGTGCTTAGTTGACGTGGAACCTGCACACAACACAATCAAGATACTTTGCCCCAACTTAACATTGAGGTTGTCAATCTCACTGGCTTGCTGTAACAAAGGATTAAACGTATGTGTGGAAAATGATGTTTGTTTGCAGAGAATGAAAGTAACAGGATTGCAGTAGGTTGTTTTATCAGTTTAAGGAAAAAGGACCGGGGTCCACAGTTCACTAGTGGTGTCTCTCCATAAATAATAATAGCATACATGCGGGTAAACAAATTACAGCTGGGCAATTGACAGAATAAAGAACTGAATAACAATGCATATACAAGTCATGATGTCTAGTGTAAGATTCATTTGGGCATTACAACATGATACATAGACCGTCATCCAACTGCATCTATGACTAATAATCCACCTTCGGGATAACATCCACAACACCATTCAGTATTAAGTTGCAAGCAACAGATTATTGCATTAAGTAAAGTGTGTAATGTAAGTAGCACAAATATACTTAGATAAAGAACTACTGTTTTATCCCTAGTAGCAACAAGACATCTACAATCTTAGAGGTTGCTGTCACTCCCCCAGATTAAATAGAGACATGAACCCACTATCGAGCATAAACCCCCTCTTGGAGTCACAAGCATCTACTTGGCCAGAGCATCTACTAGTAACGGAGAGCATGCAATATCATAAATAACGCACTCACAAGATATATTATGAAGCAAATGACATAGTACTCAATTATTCATCGGATCCCACCCAACACAACATGTAGCATTACATAAAGATGATCTTGATCATGATAGGCAGCTCACAAGATCTAAACACGATGGCACAATAGGAGAAGACAACCATCTAGCTAATGCTATGGACCCGTAGTCCAAGGATGAACTACTCACGCATCAGTCCGGAGGCGGGCATGGTGATGTAGAGCCCTCCGGTGATGTTTTCCCTCTCCGGCAGGGTGCCAAGAAGAGCTTCTGAACCCCCCCCCCCCCCCCCCCCCCGAACTAGGGTTGATGGCGGCGGCGGCTCTGGAACGTATCGTGGAAAAGTATTCGGGTGTTTAGGATTATTTTGTCGGGGGGTATTCGTAGGCGAAAGGTCGAAGGCGGTGGAGCCCCGAGGGGCCCACACCACGTGGTGGCGCGGCCAGAAGGGGGGCCGCGCCTCCACTAGGTGAGTCCGCCTCGTGGATCTCCTCCGTATCCTCTTCGGTGTTCTGGAAGCTCCCGAGAAAAATAGGGACTTTGGCTTTTGATTCGTCCAATTCCGAGAATATTTCCTTAACAGTTTTTCTGAAACCAAAAATAGCAGAAAACAGGGAACTGGCACTGCGGCATCTTGTTAATAGGTTAGTCCCAGAAAATGCATAAAAACCATATAAAGTGTATATAAAACATGTAGCAATTGGTATAATATAAGCATGGAACATAAGAAATTATAGATACGTTGGAGACGTATCACACGCCGTCATACATATGTTGGATCAGAACACATAAACAAGAACGGGGTGCATAATATGCATCTACTTTCATAACAAATAATTGCAAATCTCAAACATATATCAACTCTTAAAAGGATCCACCACAGAGGTATTACATAGATGACCGTAATCATGTTCAGTAGGTCATACGATACTAATTAGTGAAGCTCAAGAGAGAGGAGAGATACATAAGTTACTTTCACAAACCCATAGTTTAGGGGTGGAATACTCCTTCATCATGGAGACGGTGGAGGAGTCGTTGGAGAAGATGGAGACCACACCGGCAGCGCCCCGTCGGAGTTTCCCCCCTCCAATCTGCAGCTCCAGGTCTCTGTTTCATGGTTTTGTGTTTCTGCAGCGCTCCCCTCTGAAAGGCATCGGGAGACTATTTTTATAGGCGCTTTTAGGTCAAGACGAAGGCACGGGGACGAACATCGACGGCATCGGAGCCTCGAGGGCCAGAAGGGGGCACCCCACGCGACCAAGGAATCTGGCCGCGTGGGCCCACCCCTTTTGGGCATCAGGCTTCCTTTTTTGCGCTTCCTTGGCTCCTACTCCTTCTTCCTTCCAAAAAATGATCCTCGCAAAATTTCAGGTCATTTGGACGTCGTTTGGGTCCCTGAAACATCAAAATATGGCAAAATGGCTTTTCTGACAGTGCAGGGGTTAATTCCAGGAAAATAGGGAAACTGTGAAATATTCCCAAAAACATTATTAAACAATGATATAACCCTTATATGATGCAAATATGATTGAAATATGAGTAATACAATGCAAAGTTCATGTATGCATTTTACATGCATCAGGGGCACAAGACAAATACTATATTTTGTAGGTTGCGTGAAGAAGGAAGGAGAAAGACATCTTTTCTCGCAAATCCCCGAGAGTTCGATATGTAAACCCTCGACTCACCCTTGTGGGGAAAACTATCCTTGCGACAACACTCTGCTCTTTAAGTCCCAACGAGTGGTGTATTATCGCCATTACTATCCTAGCCATCTTCTAGTCCAATCACCGTGTAAGCAGAGATAGCACCTTGTGCCCATGCTCCAAATGTTGTCAACGCCATCTTCCGCCAAGCCATCTCCACCGAGTAGATTGAAGCGAGAACCCTCACCATGTTTGCCATCGACGTCTCCATGATGCCATACAACGCCACATCCCTGCACACGCCCATCCTCATGCATCCGCTGACGAGACCTACTGCGCCACGCCACAGAAACCCGTCGTCTTCTATGCCAAAGAAGACACACCGCCCCACCTCTGGACCCCTCCAGCCAACATCTACTAAAAACTGATGGCCCTACAAGGAGAGTGGTGCCGGACGGGGGCCGCCATCCTTCGATCTAGGAGAGAAAAATCTAGGGTTCCCGGGAGCTCACGACCCTGCTTATTGTTCCACAGTGTGGACCAACGCAGCCACTTCTCCGAGTCCTTTCACCGGCAATCTCTTAAACAAAGCCTCCAAGAAGGCAAACGACGGCATAATGCCACTGTCTGGTTCGACAAGCCAAACATGAGGTTTCTCTCATAGCTCAACAAAACTTCCACTGTGACGTCACCACATCATCCACAACGTCAAAGCTGGGAAAAGATATCTCCCGGCACAGGACCAGCTCATCGGGTGCACCCACCAACGCGTGAGGAAGGACCTCACCAGAATTAGAGGCGTCAAAAATGGCATGGAGGAGATCCACACGAGAGTGCCTAGGATCCGCCGCCAAGGCCTAATGCTCTGCTCCAACCTTCACCTCGTCCACCACGGCCGCCGTCAGCTTGAATCTCCAGTGCTTTTGCAGGAGACAAGTGGAGACCGGCCCCCGTCCTTTTGGAATCAAGGCCCACTGCCATCCCTGCGCACGCCCATCCTCATGCATCCGCTGACGAGACCTACTGCGCTGATGTACTCACGGGTGTGTAGTTGGAAAACCCCAAGAGGAAGGTGTGAAGTAGTGCAGCAGCAAATTTCCCTCAGTTATGAAACCAAGGTTATCGAACCAGTAGGAGATGAAGAACACGTCTGAAGGTCTCCCCTTTGCAATGGCGCCAGAAATTGCTTGGTGGCCTGTAGTTGACGAGGGAGGTGGAACCTGCACAACACAATCAAGAAACTTTGCCCCAACTCAACAGTGAGGTTGTCAATCTCACCGGCTTGCTGTAACAAAGGATTAAACGTATGTGTGGAGGATGATGTTTGCAAATAATGAAAGTAACAGTTTGAAGTTGGTTGTATTATCAGTTTAAAGAAAATGACCGGGGTCCACAGTTCACTAGTGGTGTCTCTCCGTAAATAATAATAATAGCATACATGTGGGTAAACAAATTACAGCTGGGCAATTGACAGAATAAAGAGCTGCATAATGATGCATATACTAATGACATGATGTCTAGTGTGAGATTCATTTGGGCATTACAACAATATACATAGACCGTTCCAACCGCATCTATGACTAATAATCCACCTTCCGGTTAGCGTCCGCACCCCTTTCAGTATTAAGTTGCAAGCAACAAATTATTGCATTAGGCAAAGTGTGTAATGTAAGTAATACAATTATCCTTAGACAAAGTACTACTGTTTTATCCCTAGTAGCAACAGTACATCTACAATCTTAGAGGTTGCTGTCACCCCCACAAGATTAAATAGAGACATGAACCCACTATCGAGCATAAATACCCCCTCTTGGAGTCACAAGCATCTACTTGGCCAGAGCATCTACTAGCAACGGAGAGCATGCAAGATCATAAACAACACACAACATGATATATTATGAAGCAAATGACATAGTATTCAATATCCATCGGATCCTAGCAAACACAACATGTAGCATTACATAGAGACGATCTTCAACATGATAGGCAGCTCACAAGATCTAAACATGAAGGCACAATAGGAGAAGACAACCATCTAGCTACTGCTATGGACCCGTAGTCCAAGGATGAACTACTCACGCATCAGTCCGGAGGCGGGCATGGTGATGTAGAGCCCTCCGGTGATGATTCCCCTCTCCGGCAGGGTGCCGGGAAGAGCTTCTGAACCCTCCCGAACTAGGGTTGACGACGGCGGCGCCTCCGTAAGGTTTTTGGAAAAGTGTTCGGGTGTTATGTCTTAGGTTTTCGGGGGGTTTAAGTAGGCGAAAGGGCGAAGGCGTTGGAGGCCCGAGGGCCCACCCTCAGGTGCTGGCGCGGCCAGGAAGGGAGTCGCGCCACCACCTGATGGCGGCGCCTCGGTGCCCTTCTTCGTCTCTTCTTCGGACTTCTGGAACGTGTCGGGAAAAATAAGGTCTTCGGTATAAAAATTGTCCAATTCCGAGAATATTTACTTAAGTGGATTTCTGAAACCAAAAACAGCTGAAAACAGGGAACTGGCACTATGGCATCTTGTTAATAGGTTAGTCCCAGAAAATGCATAAAACAACACAAAGTGTATATAAAACATGTAGCAATTGGTATAATATAAGCATGGAACATAAGAAATTATAGATACGTTTGAGACGTATCATGCGCCACGCCACAGAAACCCGTCGTCTTCTATGCCGAAGAAGCCACACCACCCCACCTCTGGACCCCTCCAGCCAGCATCTACTAAAAAACGATGGCCCTACAAGGAGAGTGGTGTCGGACGGGGGCCGCCATCCTTCGATCTAGGAGAGAAAAATCTAGGGTTCCCCGGAGCTCACGACCCTGCTTATTGTTCCACACTGTGGACCAACGCAGCCACTTCTCCGAGTCCTTTCTCCGGCAATCTCTTAAACAAAGCCTCCAAGAAGGCAAACGACGGCACAATGCCACTGTCTGGTTCGACAAGCCAAACATGAGGTTTCTCTCATAGCTCAACAAAACTTCCACTGTGACGTCACCACATCATCGACAACGTCAAAGCTGGAAAAAGATATCTCCCGGCACAGGACCAACTCATCGGGTGCACCCACCAATCGCGTGAGGAAGAACCTCACCAGAATTAGAGGCGTCAAACATGGTATGGAGGAGATCCACACACGAGTGCCTAGGATCCGCCACCAAGGCCTAATGCTCTGCTCCAACCTTCGCCTCGTCCACCACGGCCGCCGTCAGCTCGAATCTCCAGCGCTTTTGCGGGAGACAAGTGGAGAACCGACCCCCGTCCAGCGCTTTTGCAAGATTGTCTTTCCCCCGACCCGCCCTAGCGGGGTCAAGAGAGCGAGGGGTCTCTCCACACAATTAATCGTATTATTTGCTAGTAAGTTTGTTTTCTTGGTATCTACAGAAAAATTATACTCCCTCCGGTCTGTAATGGTTGTCGCAGGCTGCTAGAGTTTTTTACTAGGGCAGCGTAGTTGCTGCGACAATCAAATCCGGCCGGAGGGAGTACTGTAGTAGAATTGTGTTAGAAAAAAAGGAGCCCTTACTTAAGGTCTAGACACAAGTCGCGCGAGACACGCGGCGACAAATTTGCGGACGAGACATCGCGTTGGATGAGCGGACCACCGCAGACCATCATGGTGAGCGACGCTCGGCTGAGTGTTGGAAGCTTCGACCCCTAGAGAAAAGAGAACGACGCAAAGAATTAATAATAAAAAATGTGCGCTGCTGCAGGCATCTATAGATTTTTTTAAAGGAATGCAGGCATCTATAGACGAATGGACAATGGAGCGATCTGACTCATCTAATTAATGGGCCGTTGTGCATTCTAGTTATGGGCTCGGGCTATTGTGTCGTGTGAAAATGATCCTGTTCTAAAACTTCACACAAAATGAATAAGATCTCTTCTAAAACTTTACTGTTTTATCAAATCAATAATGTGCTAGCTGCTGTGTTGAACAACGCGATGACTCTAAACTTTGGCTAGCGTTATTATGCAACCAATTCACAAAAATCTTTGGAGTACTATCTTCTGAGTTCGGCCGCGATTGGTTCGGTGTTAATTAGCTAATACGACAGGAAAATTCTACGGAGGTCGTCAGGTCCCGCGAAAAATACGTTACACGACAGGGGCAAAATTCCGCTCCGTAATGTTAACCACCTAATCAATCGGGCCCTTATCAACAACGTTTGTCATATGTGATGTCAAACATTACTATCTTCTGAGTTTCTTATATATTTACAACCTTGCTAATTGATGGGCTTCTCCTGAATATATTCACCGCATATATGTATATATATCCGGACGAATCTTTTGAGTTTTAAATCTAAACACAGTCCCTTGCTTATGCCCGTGACCGTTCGGCATGGCTGAGTGCAATGTATAAATGCACGCATAATAGTATACAACTTACCTATGAGTAGCTAGCTTGGCAAGTTGGCAGACTGCCGAAATCATAACTTGCATGGACTGATGACCTTAAGACCACCGCATGCCAAACTACATGAGTAATATTCAACATAACGGAAAATGATGATCGGTTGGCAGATGGGACGCTAGGTGCATGCATGGCAGCCAGCCTATATTGTGAAGACAATCAATAGAGAAACAATGGAATATGGTGATGCAGAAGATAGATCTAGATATCATTTGGACTTTGAACAAATCGTGACAGTTTTCAGTGCATTCGAATAATATATGTAAGCTGCACTAGGAAGTGCTCTGGTGTCCAGTGTCCTTGTCCTTTCAGCAAACTTTGGTTTCTTAAAATTAGTACTTCAGAAGTCGACCAAAGTGTATCTTTGACTGATTACTTGATTATTATGACTGTGATGAAAGTAGAGACCACCTTTTCGTCACGTTCTGGGTGAGTATATATATTTGTAGTATCAATTCAAATCTTATACTCACTCCGTCCCGGTTTATAAGTCCTCTACGTAACCCTAGGTCGTGAATTTAACTAATATAATTTAACTTTTAAAATCCAAAAAATATACCATTAGAAAATATAAAGTCCAAATTTTCTAATGATATATTTTTTATAATATATCTGTCATATTATGTTGTTTAAATTTACGACCTAGACATACGTAGAGAATTTATAAACCGGGACGGAGGGGATTACAATCTCCTAAGAATCATCACTTTATTTACGTCTAGATGGTGGACATGGGACTCCTGGCCACCAGAGATCGAGGTTGGAATGACCGTTCTGCATGGGAGCATGCAATGTATAAATGCAACGCATAGTAGTATATATAGTACACATAATTTCCTAGTGTGCTTGGCAGACCGCAGATCGCATCTTGCATGGATTAATAACCTTGATATATAACAAGCATGGATGAAGGTATTATATAACAAGCATGGACGTGGACACGTGGTACTTGTATGATGCACACACATGTGTAGGAAAAAAAATGGAGTAAAATTGATGATCCGTTAACAGCCTGGCGGTACACATAAATAACGAAACAATAAACTTTGATAGACGTATGGTGGAATGAGGGAGGACTTGTCGAGTTCTCATCCACGATCTTGTAATATATTTCTCTAACAGATTAGTGATGACTACGACGACGCAAATTTCACCTTGCATGCATATGAACCGTGTCGTGCGTCTTGCGTTGCATGCGGTAGGGATAGCAAATGTACCAAAACCCTAGATAAAACACACAACTAAAATTTGCTCGTATTTATTTAGGGTCTAAATACAGGTCGATACGAAGAAAATATCAGCCGATATAGCGGTACCGCTGGGATACCAGCACGAACTTATATCTCGTGTAGCCTTTCCACTTATATTGTCCCCGATATAGACTGATCATTCAACATGACTGACATTTCTCCTCAAATATTAACATATATAGACTAGATAGTCTAGAAGATATATACATATTATTTCTTGAAAATTTAACCCTGGTAGAAGCGCACAATGCCGCTCGTCCTGTACGGGCAAGAATGAAAGGTCTTGGAGGAAACATGGCCAAATAGATTGACAAAATATAAATAGTTAATACATGTGTTTTATATATAATAAAGGCACAAGTGCCCAGCCTTAAATTAATAAGGCTCAAGGCCAGAATACCAGTGTACGCTGCGGCAGTCAGCTTTAGGCAAATAAAAGGACAACTACTAGCGAACGGGACAAGACATAAGATACCGGGGCAACAAAGGCCACCACAACGCCTACAACCGGCGCGACACCTACTCGAAACACAGGGACAGAAACGAGACTAGAAACCGGGGCATCGCAAGCCACCACACCGCCTACAGCAGGCACAACCCAAGGAGACTAACAGGAACCTCCTCAGGGGACGGCGGCGGAGCTCCCACCCGCAGCAGCATCAGGGGGAGGTCGATATAGTGTATACAACCCCTTCATCTTGTTCGCCAGACTTCTTAAGCTTGCTTTGTCTTCCACCTTTGTATTTAGGGACCAAAATTGCAGGAAGAAGGCACATTTAAATATAAGAACAGCAGGATGCTTAATGAGTTTCCCCTCAATAGCAAGTTTATTTCGAATACCCCAAAGGGCCCAACTCTGCGCCACAAACAAGGACCACACCACCCTATGGCGTTGCCCTGAGAGCGTCGAGAGGATAGCGAAGAATTGCGCAAAATTCAACGGGCACCACGCACATCCTAACACTGTCCGAAGCACACTCCAAGCTAACTTAGCCAGCGAGCAACTAAAGAACATGTGGGAGGCATCTTCCACCGCCCCACATAGAGCCCCTGGCGAATCGCGAATCCATCCGACGGCCCCTGGCAAATCGCGAGCTGGACACCAGACGGCAAGCGATCCAGAATCAGTTGCCAGGAAAAGATCTTTATTTTAAGAGGTAGTTTGGCCCTCCAAACATCCTCAAAGTGTGTGACCGAAATCCCCTGCACCAGCTTGTGATACATGGATGCCACCGAGTACACCCCGGACTCCTCTAAGGCCCATGGCACCTCATCCAAGCACTCAGACAGGACTACCTGCCGGATAAGCTGGTCTAACTCAATCCATTCAGCCCGCGCTGGGTTATTTAACGTTCGCCGGAGCGTCAAAGGGGCATTGACCACCTCCGACACCAAGGCGCGCTGATTACCGCAGATGGCAAAGATAAGAGGGAAGTGTTCCCTAAGAGGCAGCCCAGTCCAGTTGTCTAACCAGAACAACGTCTGTTGCCCATTCCTGATGGAGTGCCTCGCACCCGTTTTGAACAGATGCTTGATTTTATTGAGACTTCTCCAAAACGGCGACCCTACCCCTGCAGGCGCCGCAAAGATATCATTGGTAGGCAAATACTTTGCCTTAATCAACTGAGCCCAAATCGAGTTGTCATGTTGGTATAATTTCCATATCCACTTAAGCATAAGCGCCGTGTTCATGTGCTTGGAGTTGGTGAGCCCCAGCCCCCCAAACTCCTTGGGTCGACACACTGCCGGCCAGTTCACCAGATGGTATTTACGTTTAGGGCCAGCTCCCTCCCAATAGAATCTAGCCCTATGAGCGTCAAATTTCCTGTGTACCCCTCCCTGAAGCAGGAACAGCCCCATCGCAAACATGATAAGATTGGCTAGACACGAGTTGGACAGGATCAAACGTCCGCCCGAGGACAAGAATCTGCCCACCCACGGCTCCACTCTGCCCGCCAAGCGGAGCACCAAAAAGTTCCATTGATCGATGGTAAGTTTTCAATCTGCCACTGGGAGACCTAGGTAGACAAAAGGGAAGGCCCCCAACTTGCAGTTCAGCATGTTAGCTACCTTTACTTGCTGAGCTCTCGGTTTACCCATAACAATCACCTCACTTTTGTGGTAATCGATTTTCAAGCCCGACATGTCCTCGAAACAGAGTAACAGGAATTTCAGGTTGGCTATCGATCTGTCATCGTCCTGGATCAGAATCAGTGTATCATCCGCATACTGAAGGTGTGAAACCCCGCCCGGGATCAAATGCGGCACCACCCCCTTTATGTGGCCCGCATCCGACGCCGCAGTAAGCAAAGCTGAGAGCCCTTCTGTGACATAGTTAAATAGCAAAGGGGACAACGGGTCCCCCTGCCTCAGCCCTCGCTTGTTAGCAAAGTACGGCCCAACTTCTCCGTTAATGGAGATCGCAGTACGGCCACCCCTGACCAGCTGCGCCACCTTATGCACAAAACCAGCGTCAAAACCCTTCCTGTGTAAAACTTCCGAGAGGAACTCCCAGCTGACCCTGTCATACGCTTTCTCAAAGTCAAGTTTTAACTGAATGCCCCCCAGCTTCTTCTGTTTGAGTTCATGCACTATCTCTTGCAGGGCCAAGGCTCCATCTAAAATGAATCTTCCCTTGATAAAGGTTGTTTGGTTAGGGCTGGTGACCCGGTGTGCTATTGGGTCCAGACGCACCCCAAAGGCTTTGGAGACTATCTTAAAGATAACATTGATCAACGCAATCGGGCGGAACTGAGAAATTAAGTCTGCCCCTTGCAGCTTCGGAATAAGGGAGAGAATCCCAAAGTTTAATCTCGCGACATCTATCCTACCCAGGATGAAGTCATTGACGATGTGAAGCACGCCGTGCTTAACAAGGGACCAGCAACGTTTGAAGAACAAGACCGGAAACCCATCGGCCGGCCCTGGCGCCGAGTCTGATTTCATCTCCATCACTAGGGTTTCTAACTCCTCCTCCGAGTAAGTTCGTGCCAGGGATAGGTTTTCCGCCTCAGACACCTGGCGGCTCCCCACCCAAGTATGAGGGGCCAACCCACTGATTCTGGGCTCCGAGGCCCCCATGAGTGCCCGATAAAAATCGTAGACGTGTTTTTGGATCTCCACTTTCCCAGTGATAGGACCCTCTGGTGACATCAAGGAGGCAATGTGGGTACGTCGGCGCTTCCCATTGGCAATCGCATGGAAGTACGCGGTGTTTGCATCTCCTTGCAGAGCCCATCTAACCCTCCCTCTTTGACGCCAATACTCTTCCTCAAGCTTAATGATTTGCAGGAGCTGTTCCTCTAGATGATAACGGGAGAGCCCAATCCTCTTCACACAGCCCATCTAAGTCAGCCTGCGAATTAGGTTCCTGTATCTGCTCTAGCAGGTTAGCCTTTTGCAACTTGGAATCCCTACCCAAATTGCGTCTCCAACCCCTAAGGAACTGACGTAGACTCGAACTCATGAAGGACCACCAGTCCACTATGTCCCTGCCTCCCACCCTGGCCATAAGACACCCCCACTTATCCTGAAGGATGTCCGAGAAAACTTCAACTTCGAACCATCCTGATTCGAAGAAAAATCTGTTGCTACGGACTATGGATCCCTCCCTGGAATCAAAGATCAGAGGGTTGTGGTCCGAGACCAAGCTCGTCTCTGCCACCAAAGAACACAACGGGAAGCGCAGTTCCAGCGTCGGGGAGAAAAACACCCTGTCTAGCACACATCTCACCGGATTCAACCGCCTATTAGTCCATGTGTACCGTGCCTCGGTACGCGGCAACTCTTGCAGGGCCCAACCTACAATGCTCTCGTTGAAGAGCTCAATCCGAGCCCAATTCACCCTGTCATTATTCTTATCCTCTTGCGAGCGCAACAGGTTGAAGTCTCCCCCCATAATGATCGGGTGGGACGCCCCCGCAACCCTAGCCGAAATTTCCCCCAGAAATTCGGCAGAGCGGGAGTGGTCAGCCGGACCGTACACCCCAATGATGTCTAGTAGGAGACCCGAATGCCGGTGTACCACCGAAGCACACGCACAGAAGGTGCCTAAGTGAATTTGCCCAACCTCGAACATACTATCCCGGAGACCCATAAGAATCCCGCCCGAGTGCCCAACCGCCGGAACCCAGCTCCAAAAGAACTTATCCCCCGTTTCCAAACTCTGCAACTCCGCATCAGTGAAATCCTGCTTAATTGTTTCCTGAAGGAATGCCACGTCGATGTTGTGTTTCCGGAGGTAATCTTTGAGAAGAGTTCGGCGCCCCCGCACGCCAAACCCTCTGATGTTCCAAAACAGGATCCGCATTAAGACACGACTCCCTTAGCCCGTGCTTGGCGGGTCAGAGGGCGCCTTCCCAAAGGCGCCGTAGTTATAGGTTTTCGTTTCACAATCTTCTTAGTCACCCGGCCCCCACTCCTACCGGAGGGCGGGGTTCCCACGCCAGACGTAGGCCTCACAGGCACACGGCCGCCCGACACACCCTCCCCTTGAGGTTGTGTCGCAGCCGCCTCCGCGTCTTTCTTGTCTTTCGCTTCTTTTTCCTTAGTCGCTTCCTCCGCCGCGAGCCTAGCTTTAGTACATGCTAGGTCCGCTTGAACCAGCTCCCTAGCTTGAATAACCGACACCATCTCCTCTGCCGATCCGCCCGCCGGATAAAAAAAAATCGCACAGTCCCGCGCAACCTGCACTAGGCTATCAACTGCAATCTCTTGTAAAACTGCAAATTTAGAAAGGGGTTGGTTACCTGGATTGTTCCTGTCCTCCGCACGCTTGATGGCCTGGTCGAGCACCGGTCCTTCCGTCTCGCCTTTCCCCCGCTTGCTCTTCTTCTTGGGGTCCAACACAGTCTTCATCTTGGGGTCCAATGTGATCGCCGCGCTACGGGGAGCCCGCAGAACCGGCGCAGACAGAGCCCTCACCGACTCGCACAGGGGGCCCTCCCCCCTGCCCGAACCAAAGGACAGTCCAGAGATCTCCACCGCTTCCGCCTCAAGCCGCTCCGCCAGAGGAGTGCGGTCGCGGTTGGGGTTGGGCTTGTTCGACACTCTGTTCTTGCACGCAGTTGTTCCGCATCCTCATCCCCATAGCTTGCTCTCAGAGAAGGTCTGTCAAAATTGCTCTTGCTTCTGCGCTCACGTTCACGATTTCTGGCAAACTCCGCCGCCTGCTCGGGGGAGATGCGCAACTGAGGGGGTTCCACCACCTTTGCACCCGAGGACACTTCCACCGTGGGCGCCGGAGACATAGGAGCTTGATCACTGTTTAGCGTGGATTCCCCGGGCTGAAAGGAGAGTTCAGTGACCCCTGCGGAGTCCACGACTCCCCTCTGGGAATCCAACACCTCCACAGTCTTCCCAGCATTAGTCTTTGTCGTCGTGGTGAACAGACAGATGCCTACGGGTAGGCTAATTTGTGGGGCCGGATGGACGCTAGAGGATTCGGGGAGGGATAGCGCGAAGGGATCGCACACGGATAAACAGATGAACACAAGGATTTACCCTGCTTCGGGGCTCTCGTGAGGAGATAAAACCCCTACAGCAGCATCTAGCCTACTCTGTGTATTTCTTCTCTCCGCATATGAACATTACAACCGCTCCATGAGCCGAACCGAGTTGCCTCTAAGAGGTCTTGGGGGCGAACGAGAGCAAGAGCCGTGCCCGTGGCCTTGGCCTCGCTGCCCATGGCTTTGCTTTGGCCTTCCCCCTGGTGCTCCTTATATAGGAGGAGCCCAGGGGACAAGAGGTGGCCCACGTGACACTATTCTGGTACTGTAGCTGACATGACTACTGGGGTCTTGTCCGCACTGTTCACTGCATCATGCAGTGTACTCTAGTCACATCATCGGCACTGTAGCCATGCCTGGTCACACTCAGGGCAGGCAGAACTCGTGCGGCGCGCGTCCTTGTCTTGTCTGCTTGCGCCTGTCTTCCGAATCATCCGTACCGGGAGTGCCGCCGAGTCGGGGAAGCCGGGAGTGACGCCAAGTTGAGGAAGCCGGGAGTGACGGGGCGAGGCCGAGGTCGAGGATGGCCTGGTGGAGTCGGCAAGGCGGAAGTCGAGGTTGGAGATAACTCGGCTGGCCCGAAGTCCAAAGGCACTGTGCCCCTCTGCTGGCTATCTCGGTCCACCCGAGCTACCCATACAGTCGGCCCATCCCCAGCTTAGGCTGGCCGGGAGAGCGCTTATGTTGGCCCGAGTCGCACCTCTTTGCCTATCATTTTATCTTTCACCACTTACTCATTTAACTTCTCTTTTCTCTCTAATATAACCATAATAACACCATAACTTTAGGGTACCGGGGATTACATCCCCGACAGTCTTCCCCGCCTCCATAGTCTTCCCAGCATCGGTCTTCCCCGCGTCAAACCCCTGATCTGCGACTTGTTGAGTTGAGTGGTTCGAGGACTTGCCCTTGCTCTCGGCTGAGCTGTTGCCGCTCCCAGACTTGGTTTTCTTCAAGCACCTCTCCTCCTTTTGTTCCCATCTGAAGAGAGATCCTCCTCTTCAGCCTTGTCCTCATCCCTGCGGTCGCTCGGAGGGGGAGGTGGCGGAGGCAGCCCACCCTCCTCCAAGCCAGCAAGCCTTTCCAGACGGATCTTGAAGCCCTTCAGGTTAACAAACAGCACCACCGATGGCGGAATCACCACCGGCCTGCGGCACCCAAACCTCATGCGAATAAGCGCATCCTTGGCAGCCAACTGATCCTCATCCACAGAAAGCGGTAGCTCCACCTCACGCGTGCACTCCAACAGCAACCGTGCCTCCCGCAGCGGTTTTGGAACCCCATGTAGATGGAGTAGGACCTCCTCCAACATCTCTTCTACCTCTGGTGCCGCCGATAACTCAGACACCACCACCTTGCAGCCCGATGAAGGAAGGCACAGACCACCCCCCCCCCCCCCCCCCCTCGCGGATGGCCAGCCGTAGACTTTCCTTTGTTGGGAAAACCAGCGAGTAACGATTCACGCCCAACTGTTTCACTTGCCAATATCACTTTTCCTCTACCAGATCCTTGAACTCAAAGTCTACCAGGTCGCAGGGCAGGTTCCCCGAGTCCAGCACGACCACCGCCGCATTGGTCAGATTCTGCTCAGGTGCCTCCTCTTCAACTTGAACTGCGAAAAAGCCACGGTTCTCCACGCCAAATCCTGCCCAAATTGGAGATGGGCCCTTAACCGGACACATCACAGTCGGGTGGTGGCCTTTGATTTTGCACTTCAAGCAGAACGGTTGCCCCTTGCAGCCCGCCTGCAAGTGCCCCTGCTCGCCACAGTTGTAACAGGTCACCTGAGTTAGGTCTTTTGCAGCGGCAGTGCCACCTGCTGGCGCTGCCGGCTCCCGTGCGAGGGCGCTTGAGACCGCCTTCACGCACCTGGTCCCTCCCCCGTGGAGGAAACCGCGGAGGTGAGCGGTACCTCTCGTCTTGGCGCTCCGGCTCCCTTCGCCGGAGTAGCTGCTGCCGGTAGTGATCTTCCCTCTCCTGTGCGTCCCGCGCCTCCCTCTCACGCTCCTTACGGTTGCGCAAGTCTGCCCCGCCTCCACCATGGAAGCGGTCTCTGCCTCCACCGCCGCCGCCTCCCGTGCCGAACTCCCGACGCCCGCGACCGTCCACACCGCGCCACTCCCTATCCATCGCGACCAGGGAGGGAGCCGAGATGCCCGAGAGGAGAGGTGGAGAGTGGAGGATTTTCGCCCTGGCTCGATTTCTCTTGAGATCCCGAATGGTGGCTGGAAAACCGAAAGCTCGATCTAGGGTTCCCACCCTCAGCCACATCCAGTAAATAAGGGGGCAGTCTTCAATCCTCAGGTCACCAAACCCTAGCCGCAACGCCTCCTCGGGCGTCGGTTCGGACACGTGTTGCCCATCCAACCATTCCGAGACCGAGCCAGCCTCCTGGACCTGAATCGCTCCCGTGGGCCCTAGCTGGGCCGGCCCAGCCCAACTCAGCCCAACAGCCCCCTGGCCTGTTTCGGCACCGCACCGCTCCGCGCACGCCAACCCTAGCGCCGATGGCGCCGCCATCGACCACGCGCCCGACGCCGGCCGCCGCCCCTCCTCCAGCTCGATGGTGACCTCGCCTATGACCAGAACCTCCACCGACGCCGCCGGAAACGCCGTCCCCACGCACCCCTTGCGCGCAGGGAGCGGTGGGAAGTCTGCAGCCCCCAGGGACTCGACCTCCCGAGAGCACAGCAGCCCCTCGCCGCCCAGATCCATGGCGCCCGCCGCCGGAGCACACCTTTCCACGGCCCCCAGGCCCAGATCGAGGAAGTCCCCGAGCTTCACCACCCTAGGCACACGCGTCGTGACCTCTCCGCCCTCTTCTTCTTCATCCGAGCTCCGCTCCTCGTCGCAGAGAACCTCTCATCGGTTCCCCGCGAGCACCGGCGAGCGCGCCGCCCGGCGCCCTCCACCGCGAGGTTGCGCCGCCGGTCCCCGGCGCCTGGACCCCTCCGCACCGGCAGGGGCGACCCCGTCACCACCCCTATCGCCAGAGCCTGCGTACCCTTTCGCAGACATCTCACTCGCCTCGTCCTACATGTGTTTTATGAGTGATGGAACTCGTGACACTAGTTTTTTCCACGTATGGGCCCCTTTGTGCGGGAAATAACCCCCACTCATGAGTTACTCTTCATTATAAGATGAAATACAACAGGACTTACAATGTGGAGGAACCCGATGAGATCATATGTGGTTCATGTCGATATTGAGAGGTGGACAAACTAGGACGATAGACCCACAATTGGCGTTCGGTTGGCAGCTCAGATGCTAGGTCCATGCCAGCTAGCCAATATGGTGAGACAATCAATAGGGAAAAAATGGAACTCGGTGTGCAGAAGATACATATGTCGTCTAGCTAGACTTTAAACAAATCTGAACAATTTTCAGTGCATTCCATATATGTATGTTGCATTGGAAAGTGCTCAAGTGGCTTGTCCTTCAGCAATCTTTGGTTTCTTAATGTGCTTCAGAAGTCAAAGTGTTCCTTGGACTTAACTTGCGTAATATGCAGTAGTATAAATGTATAATCAGTGAAGAACGTAGAGACAGCAAGAACGTAGAGACAGCCTTTTCTCATGTGTTGGCCAGGTAGATATTTGTAGTGTGTCAATCTTGAGAGTTTCACATGATAACATGCCGCTTCCTTGTGCCCTTGACCGTTCTGCATGGGAGCATATGCAACTTCCTTGATCGTGAGCTTGCCCATATTGTGAAAAGAACCAGCTGCATGCGGAGAACGCGGCTGTTGTATTGATGTACGCATTAGAAAAAAATGAAATTGATGATCGGTTGGTAGTAGGTGATACACATCAATAACGAAGAAATAAACATGGAATGGGCAAGTAGTACACGATCTTGTAAGAAATGACTTATTACAGTCTAGATCGTGTACCAAATGCAAGTCATCTAATTTAAAACGGATGGTGTAGCTATTACTACCACCGACACCAGCGCTCGCCATGCATGCATTGCATGTGATCGTGCTTGTTCCATTGCATGAGAGGTTGGTCGCAATTAATAACTGGAAACCGAAACTGAAACATAAACCAAATTTTCTATTATCTGATAAGGTTTAAATACCGTCTGATATAAACGATACATCAGCCGATAGCAGCATCACTGGGCTAGCGGTACTATTTCATATGTCGTGGAACATTTCCACATATATCGGGCCCGTATAGATTGATCATCCAACATGACTGACATTTGGCCTCAAGTATCAACTTATCTAGATTGTATGGAGGATACAAAATATTTCCTTGAAAATTAACCCTAATAAAACTGCACACGACGCGGCTCGTCCCTAAGCTCAACTTGTCAGATTGTAAGGCCGCGGAGGGAAACATGCCAAAATAGATCATCCACACAAAAATAGTTAACACATGTGTTTTACTCTTCTTTGACCATGTATCATATTATGTTTGCATAGATAAGTTACAAAACAATGGAAGAATTGACATGATTTGTTCTTTTAGATTTTGCATAAAATGATAAGTTATCGATCAAATCGATGGACACTACGCTATTACCTGAGGATGCAACTATCAATAATAAGAAAATCTGGAGGATTAACATATTTTAAGGTATATAATACCGAGGGAGTGAGAGGGTCATTATATAGATGATAATATCGCGAGGGCTAATTGTTAGGAAAATAAGCAGTGTTGTTTTTGTCACATGACGAAACAATTAAGAATTTTTCTTTAACTTCAGATTCACTAGTGTACTGGTCCGTTACTTAGGTTGCATATAATTTGTATCAACCTCGTAGTGTTACTAATATGTTGTTTAACTGTGCTACAAGCATCCCTGTAAAAAAATTAAAACATATCCTTGTTGGAACAACACCTGTATCATGGACTTTATGGGTTTGCAGGAATGATATATTTTTTCACAAAAATAATATATTCTACTATGCAGGATGCTTACACATGTACATGTCGGATCCATACTTGGTTCCACCTTGAGCGGCTAAAACACTATGGGGTCACAAGTTTGGTAGATTGAGTGTGAGAACATGTTAACTTGTTGTCATTTATGCAGTCAGATCTAGAGACGGAAGTCGGGACACTAGTGTGTTCAGGTTCAGGTCCCTTTGTGTGGAACTACAATGTGAATTGTGAAGGAACTTAATAAGAGCATATGTGGTTCACGTAGATACTGGGAGATGTACAAACTAGGACGATAAACCCCCGTTTGTTTTGGCAGCAGCGCTGCCATAGGTCTTGTTCTGTGTAGACTCTCATAGGAGCATGTGTTCCCTTTTTATACAAGCTTTTGTTGTAGGTAGCGCCTTCCTTCTAAACATTAGTCCTCATATAGCAAGAATGGAGAACGGGGCTGTAGCCCATTGGTTAGGGTCATAGTGGCGGTCCCAGCAACTAGAGTTCAACTCCCGTCGGGAGCGGTATTTCTGTAATTCTCATAACGGTGGGTTTCTATCTTATATAAAAAACCACCAAGGGCTAGTCCTGGTTGGGTTCATTTTTTCACGTTTCAAAAATATAGCAAGAATGAGCTGCAGACCCTTGTGCGTCGATAAGTTTTGTTATGGTATCTTTTTCCCATATCAAGATATTACCTTAGAATCCACATCTTCATTTTGGGAGGGGTCAGACAAGAGGCATTCAAGAGGTTCCCTGACTTGTACGATGCGGGCCATCTCTAAGGTAACCCGATCTTTCATGACGATGCACACATCAAGATAACTAGAGGGACTCCGATCAGTCCAAAGATCAAATGCAAAGCCTATATCCAGAGAAGTGCTCCGGTGCTTTCCGAAAAAACAAGTTGCACAAATTTTAAATCGCATCGACGGCTATGATTAGGGTCGGTGATATAATAGGAGTACTAACCATGTAGGATTAGCACCCTAATCCCCACCCCTAATCACAGTCATCGATTTGATTTAAAATCCGTGCAACATGTTTTATTGGAAAGCACCAGAGCATTTCTCATATATCCAATGTTGGGAAAAGAATATCTACTCCACCCGTGGCAGCAATATGATCACACAGATCAGCAAGAAAAACAACCGATATTGGTGCTCCCGACATGGGACTTTTTTCATAAAATAACTTAAAGATAAATTCAACTCTCCCACAATAGTCGACTGCTGCCCTTTATATAGGATTTTCCAATAACTTGATAGGAGTCCTTAATCAGACCAATTTAGCCCAAAATAGGTCTGGTAATATTAACCTGTTCAGACTCAAATAATTGAAACTAAAACGGTCTTTCTCTTTATTACTCCCTCTATGCCAATATACTCCATCTGTCCCAGTTTATAAGTCCTATATTTATATGATCTATATTATAAAATATATCATTAGAAAATTTAGACTTCAGATTTTCTAAAAATATATTTTTTGTATTATAAGATTTATATTATATTAGTTAAATTTACAACCTACGAATACGTAGATGACTTATAAACCGGAACGGAGGGAGTATGATTAATACGTAATAAATTAAAATTAGTGGGACTTTGCGAAAGATGGGTCTCATCGAGATTGAAAGGTCCATTAACTAGGGCAATAATCCATTGATCGGTTTGGTCTTGTGGATGTTGTTGATGATGGCCGAGGAGCATCCATATGTTTTAAATTGTGTATAGGCTTTGCTCGTAGGTGCCATAGAAAATAAAATTGCGGGATACAGATCACATTTATCAATCGATAGTTATGTATAGTCTGTTGATCAGTCTTTGGTCGCCTTTGGGTGTTTCTTCTTTTTGTCGTTGGAGTTTGTTAATTATTCACCTCTTATATACGTATTACCATTTGTTGGACTCTGTGCATCTTCATTATATGTCCAGGTTAATAAAATTCCCCTTTTGAAGAAAAGGCTAGCTAGTTCTTGAATCAAAGCAACTCGCCAACCAACCATTACGGTGAAGATGAAAAATTGATCCAAGAGACGTCCTCAGAAAAATTAGAGGCTTAGAAAACGGTGCATATGTGAACAACAAACGGAGAATTATAATAAGCTATGGAATTTAGTGTTGGTGTTGTAATCTACTCCACAATGTACACTATCTTCAAGTTTCCGATTTTAACCTTCCCATACCTCTGCACCAGCGTCACAGTCACGCTCTCATCTCCATCGGCGCCCAGATCTTCCAAGAGCTCATTCAGCGCCACCCTCATGCTCGTTTTTACACCCGTCCCCTTCCCTGTGCCGTCCATACTGGGATGACTCAAGCACACGTAGCTCCCGGCCATCTCCCGCCCCATTGGCTCGACCTTCTCGTGCTCCATGGCATTCACGTACACGTCAAACTTGACCATGTCCACGCCGTCGGCCTCGATGCCGTCGACGACAAGCACCTCTTCCTGCGCCTCCTTCTCCTCTCGGCTTCGCAGCACCCGGGGCCGCACCACGCTCGCTGTTACAGCCGCGTCAAGGGACACCGGGAACCTGACCGATTTGATCAAGCCTTTGTTGCCGTTCACGTCGGGAGTAGTCGGCGGCCGGGCGTAGAGCCACGGCGTGCCGACGCCATCATATATGTACCGGAGCTTCTCGGTGTCGAGCACGTCTCGGACGGCGATCCGCACGAGGCGAGCCTCCTCGTCGTAGAAGAGGAAGGAGGAGTCGAGCCAGTCCGGGTCCGTGAAGTCGACATGGCCGCGGTAGCCGAGGTCGCGCCAAGCCTGCCATAGGCGGTCGATGTTGTTGTGGTGAGGGTAGAAGAGCGGATCACGGCCGGCGGAGTAGTACGTGCCCATGTCCTCCGCGACGGGGTTGTTGTGGATGATGTCGCCGGTCCACTTGTGCATCGTGTTGTGCGGGAAGATCTCCACTGTCCCGGGGCCCGGCTTGTCGGGCTGGCCTGCACGGAAGGGCTGGCCGTGGAAGAGGGAGGGGAAAGCAGCATTGCTGACCATCTGTGTCAGCAGATGAGCTTATCTAGTTATTATCTTATCACTGCAAAACCGTATACATAAACAGTGATTCTAGCTAGTGTTCTACTGTATGAAGTAATGCACCTGCTTGTACATAACCCTGAGGTTATGCACGATCTGCTGCTCGTCAGTCAAGTTCCTCTCCACGTTGTCGTAGTCCAAGTCCACCAGCTTCGGTGGCGCGTGCATCTTGTTCCTCACGGGGTCGTACAGCGGCGACGACGAGTTGGCGAACTCCGGCGGCATCCGCATCCCCTCCGGCACGTCCCAGCTCCAGAACGGGACGGCGAACCCCGGCTCCCCGAGCAGCTTGGCCGCGATGCGCTCGAAGAAGTACATGTAGGCGCGATGGAAGGCGAAGAAGAACCAGGAGAAGTGGATCTGCACGTTCAACTCCGGGTAATCCGTCTGCCGGAAAGAGCCGGTGCAGTAGACGCAGTGGATGTTGGCCAGCTGGTAGAAGCTCCGGGGGTCGGAATGTGGCAGCGCCTTCATCAGCGCTACGGCGCGCTCGTACTTGGCGATGTGCTCCGCCCCCACGGAGTGCACCGGCCGCCGGACCCTCAGCGGCTCGGCCGGGTCCGGGAGCGTGAAGTTGATTGGCTCGGAGTTCGACGTCGGCGGGCAGCAGTAGAAAGGCAATGGCGGGAGGGAATGTGCTGGGAGCGTCGCCTCGCCGCACGTCCGTTGGTCGGTCACGATAGGCCCGCCGATTTTCTTGCCGTCGGAAAGTGGGCCGGTGATGCCGGCGTCGCCTGCTGCACATGATATGATGTACGGGTCGACGCCGGAGCCGGCGAGAAGCAGTCTCGAGAGAGAGTGGGTGCATGGGTTCATGAACACCGTACAGACGATTGTGGCGACGGCGCAGATGAGAAAAATCCAGGCTCCGAGTGCAGCGCAGCGTCGAATGGCCATGGCTAGAGCCTATAGGTGCCTGTTGTTGATTCGCATATGAGGCTATATATATGGTAATAATCATAGGCAGCGTAGCGGGACACATAATTGCACCCATTATCCCAAGAGCATCTCCACCGGCACCCCCCAAATTCGTGTCCGGCACCCTCCAATCGAGACCCAATTGGGGGTGCCGGACATGTGTCCGTCCATGTTTTCGACGCACCCCACAGCGTCGCACTCCAAAGACCCACCCCCCAAATGCCGACCAAACACCAAACACCTTGCCGGCGTTCAAGTGAACTCAAAAAAACTTCAACAACTCAAATTTCATTCATATTTTTATATATTACAAAGATTTAAAATGAAATTTGCAAAGGTTGGCCTAGGCGCCCTAACCCTAGCCTACACGTCGTCCCACCAGCTGTCGTCGTCCTCGTCGCTGTCGTCCTCGATCATCACCACCGGCGCGGAGGAGGCACGGCTGGAGGAGGCTCCGTCGTGGCGCGGCGCGTGGCTGGAGGAGGCTCCATCGTGGCGCGGCGCACGGCTGGCGGAGGGGCCGCCAGAGGAGGAGCAGGACGCTGCCATCGCTAGTGTCGCCGAGAGGCCCAGCGAGTCCTGCTCGATGTCCACCGCCGACGTGGAAAGCGCCATTAGGAAGCCCGGGTTGTCGCCGTCTTGCTCGTTCCGCATCTCGGGCGGCACGTCGTAGCCGTAGGGGATTGTCTCCACCGGCATTGCCTCCACCCTGGGGCGACGGAGGAAGAGTTGCCCGCGCGGGCGTAGTGGCGAACGCTGGCGGCGTTCGCGGATGGTGATGCCGCCACCACCGCGCGGCTGTGAGAGCCGCTCCGCCTTCACCGTACGGCGCGGAGGGAAGCGCGGCACCGGCAGGAGGGAGGCGGAAGGGGATTGCGCTGCCCATGGCAGCGTGGCGGCGCGCAGCTTCGATGGCGGACGCAATCACGGTTGCGTCCCACCATTCTTTGCGGCCGACTGTGTTGTGGGGCGAGGAGCGCGATCTAGGGCCGTCGTTGGTGGCGATGACAGCCGCCCGCTCGCGCTTGAAGCGCTGCATCCAAGCGTCTGATGTCTACGCACGCTTCTATTCTCGTAGACAGTGTTGGGCCTCCAAGAGGAGAGGTTTGTAGAACAGCAGCAAGTTTTCCTTAAGTGAATCACCCAAGGTTTATCGAACTCAGGGAGGTAGAGGTCAAAGATATCCCTCTCAAGCAACCCTGCAATTAAGATATAAAAAGTCTCTTGTGTCCCCAACACACTCAATACACTTGTCAGATGTATAGGTGCACTAGTTCGGCGAAGAGATAGTGAAATACAAGTAATATGGATAATTATAAGTAGTATTGGCAATCTGGAAAAAAATGGCAGCAAGCAAACATGTAGCAAAACTTGTTGTAAACGGTGTTTCAATGCTTAGAAACAAGGCCTAGGGATCATACTTTCACTAGTAGACATTCTCAACAATGACATCAAAACTGAATAATAAATACTACTCTCAAACACTCTCTTGTTGGATGATAAACACCATTCACTGTGTAGGGCTACAAGAGCACCCTACACCACAACGTCATAAAGGAATCACACACGGTGCACATACTGTCACCTTTACAATCGTGAATAACCCTGGAGTTCATAATAAAGTAACCTCTAGAGCGCATAATAGATAAAGAGTAACATCACATATTCAACTAGATTACAAAGCTCATGATCACATAAAGATCACATGGGAGAGAGATATAAACCACATAGCTACCGGTAGAGCCCGCAGCCCCGGGGGAGAACTACTCACTCCTCATCGTAGGAGTCAGCAACGGCGATGGAGATGGTGGTGGAGTCGATGGAGATGGCTCCGGGGGCAATTCCCCGTCCTGGCAGGGTGCCGGAACAGATACTTCTGTCCCCCGAATCTTGTCTTCGATGGCGGCGGCGCAGCGGAACTCTTCTCGGGAAAAGGCTTATTCTTTTAGGGTTTTTGCGTCGGGGGCAATATATGGGCGAAAGGGCGAAGGCGGTGGAGGGTCGAGGCGCCCTCATGAGGTGCTGGCGCGGCCAGAAGTGGGGCCGCGCCAGGACCTCATCTGGGGGCCTCGTGGCCCTTCTCCGTCAGGTTTTCGGTGTTCTGGAACCTCCCGTGAAAAATAGGAACTTTGGTATTAAATTCGTCCAATTCCGAGAATATTTCCTTAAGTGGTTTTCTGAAACCAAAAACAGCAGAAAACAGGGAACTGGCACTGTGGCATCTTGTTAATAGGTTAGTCCTAGAAAATGCAGAAAACCACACAAAGTGTATATAAAACATGTAGTAATTGGTATAATATAAGCATGGAACATAAGAAATTATAGATACGTTTGAGACGTATCAAGCATCCCCAAGCTTAGTTCTACTCGTCCTCGAGTAGGTAAAACGATAACAAGAATAATTTCTGAAATGACATGCTTTCACACAATCTTGATCATATAATAATGTAATGCATGTAAATTGAGATCAAATGAATAAAAGTTGTAGTTTATATTGATATCAAATGAGTAATGAGTAAACAAGAAGGAAGAACAAAGTAAAACTTTCAATGAATCAATACTAGAGAACAATCAACCGTGCAAAGTAGATATTAAAGATGATTTAAGCTTCAAGAATAACAATATAATCATCTAATGCATCCAACACTCATGACAACTTTGTGAAAGGATCAAGTCAAGCAATAACAATATGCACGTAGAAGATCATCTCTCTATTTGTTCACTAAAAAACAAGCAAGTGTTCAGCGTTGGTTCCTGGCACCAGGATGTTGTGGCTAAAAGAATAATAAGGGGGTTTGGAAGGCCAACGGAAGAAAGTCTCACACAGCTGAAAGTGATCACTAGACAAGAGAAAGTATTATAATCGAAGCTATGCAAGAAGTAGTGATTGCCACACAACGGATGCACATAGAGCTATAAGTGTATGAAAGCTCTCCAATGGAACTAGTGGGGGTGCATCTAATTTGCTTGCTCAAGAAGACCTAGAGCACTTTTGAGGAGGTTCATCATTGGAATATACAAGCCAAGTTCTATAATGTAAAGTTCCCCACATAGCTATGCAAGTAAAACATGAAAACTCTCTCATATGGAGTAAAGGTGCTAAACATGAGCACAAATGATGACTATGAATACTACAGGTGCTATAACATGAGCACAAGTGTGGATAAAGAATAGTAATGTTGCCCCCTTTTTATTTTTTCTTACTTTTTTTTCTTTTTTCTATTTTTCCATTTTTTGTATTTTTCTGTTTCTCTTTTCGATGGCCTTCATGGCTCTTTTCACTTTTAGGGGCAAACATTCTAATATGAAAACACACTTTTAATACAAGGATCTCGTAAGGGATAAAACATGGTGTATGAAACGGTGCCTCTGTCAGTGTAGCAGGATATGCAATGATCTAGCGTAACATGGGTAAAACCACACATCAGCTATATAGAATCATGCAAAGCAATATATAAATGATAAATGACAACAAGTCATGTAATGTAAGATGAAAGTTGCATGGCAATATATCTCGGAACAGCTATGGAAATGCTGTAGTAGGTAGGCATGGTGGATGTTTTGAGGAAGATATTTGGCTTATGTGTAGGAGAACATGATGAAGATCTCCCACGAGTTTTGGATGTACCCGCGAAGTATGCACCAACTCTCAATGTGAGAAAGGGCAATGCAAAGTACCGAAGAGCCTAGCAAATATAGTGGTGGAAGTTGTCGGCCCAGTGGATTCTAGGGTGTGCAGAGCCCACTCTCCACGGCCCTCACACGCGACGGCATCTACGAAACGACTAAGGACCAAGCGGAACGCTTGGGGAGACCCTCGAGGGGAAAGCCCCCTCGAGGGGACTTGAGGGGCAGTGAAGGCCTGAAGGGGGTCCACCCGAGGCTGCCCCACTACAAGGCCCTCTCCCCTGGAGAGGAGCCAGCACAACTCCTCCCCTCGAGGCCTCCAGGGCCCTGAGGGGATACTTCGCTGCGAAGTAACCGCTGCAGAGCGCACATGGATTCTGCAGCAGCCGCAGAGTGACGCGCGCGTCTGCGCGCGATAACGACGGCGCCGCAGTTGCCGTTCCGGTGATAAAAGGAGTCAACAAAGCTCTGTGTCCTCTGCGCCGTCAACAAAGCTTTCCTCTTTGGTGATAAAGCAGTTGGCCGGCGCAACGCTCCAACGGCGACGTCACCGTGGGCACCCCCACGATCTCTGCAGTACCAACGGGCCGCTCTGCAAAGGCGGCAGCTGCCCTGCCACGAAGGCAGGCTTTACGACCATAGACCAAGTCTATGGACGGCCGAGCTGCGGTGCACCCCGCTCTTCCGTTTTGTCGCCATGTGGGAACCCTTCTGCTGCGCAAGACGCAGGGATGAGGCCCGGGGCACCTATATAAGGAAGAGGAGCGCCACCGTAGCGAGGGATCCGCGATCCACCGATCGATCATTCACCCTTGTACACCCCACTATAGCCTAGACTAGCCCAGCGAGCGCGAGGAGGAAGAAGGTCCGAACCTTCCCCCCTCCGAGCTCCGCACCGCCTCGCGAGGGCTCGCGGCAAGCTCGTTGTACTGTAGTCCCTGCAGAGCAATACAGACAAGCAGGAGTAGCGGTTTTACCTTACCTTGAGGGCCGTGAACCTGGGTACGGGCCCGAGTCCATCTCTGTCGTGCTGTCCCTCCACAGGCACCGCGAGCAACGTCGCTGTGCCGGTTGGCGGTTGTTGACCAACGTGTTCAGTCCCCTTCACGAACTTCTCCCCCGAGAGTGGTTATCCCTAGTCTGTGGGAACTACACCTCGTCGACAGAAGTGACATGAAAACCGCGGCTTTAGAACTCACAAGCAAAAAGATTCCAACTAGAAATATTATCTTATAAGGCATAATGAAAATCACTCCATGAGGGACTGTGGCAAATGGACAAGTCACTGTTGGGACCCCGACCGTAGCGCATAACACAAAGTCATTACGGTTGTTTTTAACATTAGAAGTCATATATCATTATGCTATCAACTGGATATTTAGTGTGGCACAGCTTCAAATTTTCTAGACCAACCATTAACCATTCCACTTTACTAAACCATCATGTTTTACCATTAAGCATATTAATATCCCAAAACAACATCAATGATTCAAGTGACACAATTTAATGATCTACAAGATTATGTATCATTTCATCATATTGTCTACTAAATTTAACATTTTATGTTCTTAACCAAACACCAATCAACTTATCTAAAAATAAACTCTTCAAGTATTTAACAATGAGATGTGAGAGTATAACATAAGAAAACTAACAGCTCTAACAAGAGATGCATGAAAAATAAGAGCTGGAAGTATTGCAGTAGCATAGAAGAATACTCAACAAATATAAGTGAAGAATACAAGTATTCATAAGAAAAAACGGAGCGTGTCTCTCTCCCACAAAGAAATGCTAGAATCCATTTTATTCAGAGAACAAGAATAACAAAAGCAAAAATAAAAACAAATAGACGCTCCAAGTAAAGCACATAAGATGTGTCGGAATTAAAATATAGTTTCACTAGAGATAACCTGATAAGTTGTCGATGAAGAAGGGAATGCCTTGGGCATCCCCAAGCTTTGACGTTTGAGTCTTCTTGAAATATGCTTGGGTGACCCACGGGGGCATCCCCAATCTTAGGCTCTTTCATCTTCTTGATCACATCATATCATCCACTCTCTTGATCCTTGAAAACTTACTCCACACCAAACTAAAAGTAAACTTCATTAGAGGGTTAGTACATAATAAAAAATTCTCATATTCTGTATGGAGACAATCATTATCATGGTACTGGTCATTCACCTAACTGTTATTGATGTCCTTCACATAACTCATGCTGCAATCGCAACAGTGAGTAATAATTACTCTCTGCTTTAGTTTGTGTTTGTGTATACACAATACTGGCTTGATCCTCTATGTGTATTTTGGGCTTTAAACTAGAAAATGTTTATTAGCAATATGTTGAGACTAAATTAGGTGTTTTAGCATGACTGTTATCATGTTTTAAAGTTGCATGATGGAAAATACTAAAGTGACTTTTTTAATCAAAGTGTAAGATATGTAAATAATATGGACTGTTAGAGTTACATAATTTAGTGTATCGTCTACACATTCTGCTAACAATTGCTGCAGCTGAACTACTGTCATTGACGTGTCTTCTTAGTACCTGTATGTCAATATGTAATTGTTTCACCCATTCTCTTTGTCGATGACCAGCATTGTGATATCTCTGCATAATCACAACTATTACCTTCCGGTTACTTTCCATATGTGACACATAAGGTTGACGATGTATCGATATTATTTACAAGCATGAACACAATATGCCCTCCAAGTTACATATCTGTAAAATGGATGTTCTATCCAAGCGAACAACTTATCACGTTAGACAGTAAAGAAGGCTCCGACCTTCAATGTCACCTCACGGGCGCGGCGTGTCGCCACGCCAAAGTTCCCTAGTTGTGATTAAAACGCCGACATATGCCTTGCCCCTGTGCAAATCCCTCAACTACCACATTAAGGCATAAATAGGACCATAGACACATCCAATGCGAATAACCACATGCTAGAAATGAATATCTCAAATCTATGCCCAATGCCTCCGGGGAATTGGTTGCAGCGCATGGAGAGCACGCAGAGGCTGTGTCGTTGTCATTGAACTCCATGTGCCACCACACCCGCACTCAATCGGCGTCTCTACTCTAATCGTTTGCTGATCCGGTGCCCATCCTCTCTTGCTACCTCATCTTCGTACGACGTGGTAGTTGTATTTACGTACGCATGCAAGATAATACTAGCTAGAACAGTCGATTGGTTGGTCGCTAGGTGTATACATTAAACAATAAACGTTGATAGAGGCATAGAGCTATGACTCCAAGTTGGTGCAGCGGTACGTCGTCTTCATGGCATAAGCCTGCGCCCTGCCTATATGTACCGCCGATCGAGACGCTTGTTTTAAGGTTCATGTGTTTGTGTATCGTGACTATGACAATTTAATGGAAATTTAGATTGAATTATCTTCTTTTTAACTACCGGAATAAGGGGTGGTAGGGTTTCTGGCATCAGAGGGCCGTGGTACGGGTCTGAAGGGTCGCGCACGACGTTTCATGACACTTTCACCGAAATATACTTGTGTTTTCGATCATAATTCAAGTTAGTCATAACATCTAAGTGTGGAGCACATGGTTTGTGGTTGTGAAATATAAATATAGTCCTTACAAAGTAACCTTAGTTCATCAGCACGACGGCCAGTCACACAAAGATGTATACCTTCCATGCACTTCGTGTGAGCGCATTCATCGCCGCCGTCTTCCAGTACAGATCCACGGCCCTCGCCAACAGATATGGACGGAGAGGATGCCGAAATGAGAGACAATGGACCTCTAGCACTAGATCTGTCACATGCTTCTTCTTCGTTCTCGCCTCCCGGCCCACCTCCGACCCGGCGAGACGAGATCTGACCAAAGAGGAGCGGAGGACGAGTAGGAGCCACGGTGGATGCGATGACTCACCCCGCACAAGGACGAGGTACAACGAGAAACCTCAGCTCCGCCTCTACGCGTCATATTGGTGGTGAAAAACTGAGGGGTTGGGTTCCACTGAGGGTTATGGGACTGTCTATAATAAAGGCCGTCATCCATTTGAAACGGGCCGGCAGAATGTCCGATTGCACAGAGACCAATATCAAATATGGAGAATAATATTTCTTTCTTTCCCATATACTCCCTCCGTTCTAATTTAATTGACTTGCTATCCATCAAATATGGATGTATCTAGACATGTTACATGTATAGATACATCCACATGTAGTGAATAGCAAGTCAATTAAAATGGAACGGAGGGAGTATATATCAGCAATGGTTGTGTAAGCAATTCTGATGAACCCTTGTTCGCGGTTCACAACGCCTGGCAGGCTGCGTCAGCCGCACGCAAATCGTGAAAGTCACTTATCGTCGTTTCCATAGAGGGGTGTCCATAGAGTTGTTCGGTCGGTACTAGTGTGTCCGGAGGAAGCAGTGGCCAGATCTTTGTTTTCTCACTAGTGGAAAACGGCTCTTTAGTACCGGTCGGGGAGGAGCATCAGTACCGGTTTCGCAACCGGTACTGCGCAATCGGGACTGATGCCCCCCAGCATCAGTACCGGTTTCTTATCGTCCGGTACTAAAAGGGCCCCCACGTGGGCGTGGGGCTCGGGCTCGTGCGGAGAACTTTTAGTACCGGTCGGTAACACCGGCCGGTACTAAAGGGTTTAGGTTTTAAGGGTTTTGCAATTTATTTTTCGTTTCCTTTTTTTTTCTGTTATCTGTTTTCTTTTCTTCACTGCAATTTTATTTTATGTTTTCTTTTTCATCTACTGTTATACATTCATACGGTATTATATATATACACGGTACACGTTGATGCATACGTAATATACTTTCGTATATGTATTCTACGCTACTACATACGGTAAACGTTGATATATAATATAATTTAGATATAGGACATATTCATACTACGTTATTACATACATATATACATATATACAATCCGGTGTATAGAGATCGCAATAATGTCATACATCCTCCTCTTTCATATGGCATAGCTATATTTAGGATTATGGTATTCTCCCTTTGGATGCATGACCTCCTCAAGGATAAATCCCGCTATCTCCTCTTGAATTGCTTCTACGCGTTGATGTGGTAGGATGGCGTTCCGCTTGTCGTTAAGCTTTAAACGAGATCAATATGAATATATTAGTTGTGTGTGTATATATATATATCAAATCATAATAAGATTGAAATATAGTACAAGACAGTCACACTCACATCCATTCTTTTTTCACGCGACGCCTGCTCAACGCTCAAGGTCTTCATGAACTCGCAGACGTAGAATCCACATAATTCATTTCCCGGAGGCTGCTTCATGGTCTTTACGAAGAATATAACTTAATTAAATAATAATTCAAAATGATGATGAATTAAAGAGACTATGTTTAATAGTAGCACACTTACATCAATATGTTTAATAGTCAGGTCTGGTTTTCATTCACCCCTCTCTCTCTTGATGAATATTTTCCAAACCCTACTCACAAAAGCAAATGAATAAATGTGTTATGATTACTTGATATCATGAAATGGGGTTAATGGTTGAAATTACCTCTGAAGCATGTCAATCAAGTCCTGGTAGTATGATTGTGGTTTGCGTAATGAGTCAAATACTTCAACTAATCCCTTGTCAATGATAATGTCCAGTAGAATCCAATGGAAGCTGCACACGTTTATATAGTGAGGCATGAATATAACTCATCAATTAAACTTAACATCTAGTCATTAGCAATATAGAAATGTGTTGAAGACAGTCACACTCACTTGAAGTTGTAAGGAAGAAGTATATCTGCCGCATGTGTTTGGCTCAATAGCGACCTCAACAATGCCTCCTCGCAGTCCTCGGGCTTCCGCTCTAAGTTTTTGCAGTTAACGATAGATGGGTCAATGAACCCAACTTCCCAGAGTCTTTTCCTTTTGCACTCGATAAGCATCCACCTGCATATATAATAGCATACGAAAGAATATAGTGCAGATAATTACAGGCTCAATTAGTGAGGATAATTACATGCTCAGCTAGACATTTAGAAAAAACACTTACAGAACATAGCAACTCATGATAGTTGCGTCGAGAGCACGCCGGTTGTATAACTGCCATAATTCATCAAATTCGATACATATCTCGTGGTTGACGAAGAATTGGTCTTCTCGGTATGTCACGTAAAACACGAGTTGCTTGTCCTTTGCAACCTTCATGTACCAGTCATGCAATCTCCGCATTTGAAAAGCTAGACGCACCATCTCATCAGTAGGGAGAAGATCTTTCCCGTAGACAAACTTCCGTGCTATCTCAGTCGACTTGGGGAAAAGTGCGTCAAGCTCAGCATCGTCCATGTAGTCTGAAGCAGGAACATTTGTCTGAACCTTCAGCGGGGCGACCGACTGTACTTTCTGTTCTCCGAGCTGGGGAACCTGTTTCCCCTTCTTCTTCTTCTGTGCAGCGACCCTTTTCTTTTTATTCTCCTCTTGCGTGTCAAAACTCTTCGAGATAGAGCGTTCATAGTTATCAGGCAAAGTTCGACGGTCAGGATCACAGACGATGTCTAAAAAGTGTTTAACACCCTTAGGGTTTAGTACCTGTTTTGGCTCGGGCACTTTCTTCGCAAAGTGTGCGGCATTGTGAGCTTTGACCAAGGGAGCATTCTCCTCAACGGTCCGGTGGTAAGTTAACACCGGAAGATCCTTCAACGACGGCCCGTACTTGTAGGTGTCCTTTGGAGCACCACTCGACGCACCGGCAAGCATCTTCTGCCTCATTGAGAAGGTCCTATTGCCGGTGGGCGGACTCTTTGCAAGCTCCGGGGTGGACTCCCGCTAGAGTGGACTCTTTGCAAGTTCCGGGGTGGACTCCCGCTGGAGTGGACTCTTTGCACGCTCCGGGGTGGACTCCCGCTGGAGTGGACTCTTTGCACGCTCCGGGGTGGACTCCCGCTGGGTTGGACTCGCGCACCGGGGAGATGGAGTCGCGCTGGGTTCCCTCTCGGTGTCCATATTTTCAATGCGGGGTGGACTTGGAGGTTGATTGCTACTCGGAGGGGTTGGTGGCCTACGCGTCGATTCTCCAGGAAACACGATGTGTTCCTTTCTCCATAGAATGATTCCGCGCAACACTTCTCCCAGTGTCGTCTCCCCTTCAGCTCCAGGAAAGTCAAGCTCTAGGTCCTCGAATCCGTTCATAATTTCGTCCACCCCGACTCGCGCGTAGCCAGCTGGAATCTGACCGCCATGAAGGGTTGCTCCGGGTATATTCTCTAAAGCAAAGCCGACCGCCACCTTTATGGATAGGTTCCTCATCTTGATGTGCAGCTCACAGTTTGTTCGCCCCTGAATCTGATCCACGGGGTATGTTGCGTCATCAGGCTGGACATTTTGTGTGGAAGCCACGCTGCTTTTCCGCTGAGATGCCATATCAAGTTGGTCCTCCTGCGGCTCAGATGCCTTTTTCTGCCTCATTTCATGTCGCAGGTCTATTATCATGTCTTCCAACCGCTGATATTTCTCTGCCTCCTGTTTCTTCTTCCTGTCGCGACTCCTGTAGGTGTCCCTATGCTCGGGGAACCCAACCTTCCAAGGGACGACGCCCACGCCTCGTACTCGCCCAGTGTGTTCAGGATTCCCGAGGGCGAGTGACAGCTCGTCCTTCTCTCTATTGGGCGCGAACCTTCCCTCCCGAGCGGCAACTACTGCATCATCAAGTTCTTTGGCTTTATTCCGAATTTTTTCTCTTTCGGGCTCTCCCTCGAGGCCTGGTTTAACCTTTTCCTTCAACACAAGAAGGCCTGTCTTTGGGTCGGGCTCCAGCCCGACGCTGAACGCCCAATGTCTCGCCCTTGCGGGATAGCTTGATGTACATGGAGTGACCCCGGCAGCAATTAACTTGGCGTCCCTTTCTTCCCACTTAGGAATGGCGGTCTTATAGCCACCTGGCCCCAAACGTTGGAAATATTGCTTTTTGTCGGCATTCAACTTATTTTTCGCCGACTCTGATTCCTTGTAGTCCTTGAATTCTTGCCACTGATCTCTTATCCTCCTGTACTGTACGTCTTGAAAATTAGGGGTTTTCTTTGTCTTGATGAATTGCTGGTATAACCTTTTCTTGTAGTTCATGAATTGTTCGGCCATTTTCTTTAGAGTCCACTGGAAGACTTTCTTTTTCTCGGCATCTCCGAGGCCTGTCGGTTGGGCGAAATTGTGGAAAACGGACTTCAGAAGTTCCCTCTTGCAAATATCTGACACAAAACTCTCTCCTCCACCCATCGGCTTGTGCCATTCTCGGATGGTGATCGGAATGTTGTCCCGAACAATAACTCCGCACTGACTCACAAATTTACGTGCGTGCTCTTTCGGAGCAATCGGTTCGCCAATTTCAGAGATTTCTTCGATATCAAATCTTTCTTCTTTTAACTTTTTGGCCGGGCCTCGTTTTCTTTTAACAGACTTGCTCGATCCCGATCCGGAGGGCTAAAAGAAGAAATATTATGTTAAAACATGTATATGTACACATATCAAATCATTAATTTATCACCAGAAGCTATGTATACCTCGTCGGTATTCTGCGCTACATTCTCATCGGCATTATTGTTCGAGGCGGATGGAGGAGCTTCTAAGTTATAAATCTCCTCGTCCTCCATTTCACCACCGGACATGTTAAGATATTGCGATCCATCATCTTCACCATCTCTGATGATGTCGAACAATTGATCTTCCCCTGCTCTGCCGTCCATAGCTTAACTAATACAAAAAAAAAGATAGAACAATTTAGTGCCAAATCGGGCGGCGGCATTATTGTAAAGAAATAACATGTGCGCACGGTAGAGGCTCACCGCGGGGGAGGGCACGAGGGGATGCTCGGGAACGACGGTGAGGCGCGGGATCAACGAGACTCGGGAAGGTCACAGACAGGACGACGGTGAGGCGAGGGATAGACGGCGAGATTCCTACATGATGTCAAGTTATAACGGTGAGGCGAGGGATCGACGAAATCAAGTACTTTGCATTGGGGAAATTGTGGTTGCATTCCTCGCGCGTTGCCGCGGAAAATTGTGGTTGCATCTTCACAATACTATTTCACAAATTCTAACACTTACATTGTAGCATTTTAATCTTTGCATCAAATAAAATTACATAGTAGCATCCATAAAATTACCCTAAATTACACAAGTACTTTGCACAACTACTTTGCATCCACTCTATTAATCCAAATTTACAAACTTCCTAACATTGCAAAACAGACAGCAAGGCCTCATATAGAATTGCTTCAGGGATGGTGTCAGCGAACAACGTGGAATGAACATTACATATATGTTCAGACAACATGGTTCACTCACACCTCCCTGAAGATGCAACGTGCAACCATCTAATCATCGGCCAAAATTTAGAAACTTCCTAAAACAGTAGCAAAAATTGCAAGTACTTTGCATCAAATAAAATTGCATAAGTACTTTGCATCCACGCTAATAAAATTACACAAGTAGTTTGCATCAAAAATAAAATTACACAAGTACTTTGCATCGAATATAAAAAACAGTAGCATTTCCTATAGCAATATAAAAAACAGTAGCATATTTTTTACATTGCAAAACAAAACATCTAAACCTAGCAACTATGTAATACATTTGAACTAATTATGTATTGCTATTTGACAACACCTAAAATTAACAATTACTTTGCATTCATATAAAAACAGTGGCATAAATTACAATAGCATATAAATAACAATTACTTTGCATAAAAACAATTACTTTGCATAAAAACAAGTATTTTTGTTAACACTTGATTGTTTTGCTAACACTAGCATTCACATAAATATTCTAACACTAACTATAGCAAGTCTAACTAAATTGCACACGTACTTTGCATCAAAATACACACACTAATTATAATATTCTCTCTAACACAGTAGCAAAAATAGCAGGAAAATATGGCGCTGACGTCAGCATGATGTCAGCAGTGTGGCAGCGCCTCCACCTCGGCCTCCCTTCCGCGCAGCGCAGTGTGGCGGCGGCAGCAAGTAGCAGGTGGCGGCGGCGCGTCCGTACGAGGCGGCGGCGATTTCTACCGGCGGTCTCGATCCCGTCCGCGCAGCGCCTCCACCTCGGCCTCCCTTCCGCGTAGCGCCTCCACCTTGGCCTCCCCTCTGCGCAGCGCCTCCACCTCGGCATCCCCTCCGCGCAATGCCTCCCCTCGGCGGTGATTTCTACTGGTGCCGACGGCGGCGGATTAATCTAACCTAGGGTTTTCGGCCGGCGGCGAGAGAGAGGGAGTGAGGAGAGCTCACCGTGGGGGAGCGCTGGAGTCGGGGAGCGGCCGGAGTCGAGGACGACGTCGGGAAGCACCTCCACCTCGGGCAGCACCTCGTCTCCGTCGGGCAGCAGTTCTTTGCGTCGATGGCGTCGTCTCCGTCGGGGCAGCAGTTCTCTGCGTCTGAGTATGGAGGAAGAGGAACTGCCCGATCGGGCATTTAATGCAACCACCTTTAGTACCGGTCGATTCCACGGACCGGTACTAAAGGTCCTCTAGTACCGGCTGGTAGCACGGCCCGGTACTAAAGGTCTGTCGTTTGGGCGCCTAGAAAACTGGCGCGAAACGAATACCTTTAGTACCGGCTGGTAGAACGGCCCGGTACTAAAGATATTTTTCATTTTATTTCTCTTTTCTCCTTTCTGTTTTTTTATATCTACTGATGTAATTGTTTAATTAGTTTGTAATAATTACTAAAAATCATGTCTATATTGAAGAACATGTTTTCAATAAATTACAAAAATTAGATATTAAAAAATGTAACATTTAAAATAAAGGGAATTGATAATCCCCATTTTAAATCATGACTTTTTTTGTGAACAAAGTACCAAAAATATGATGCAAAATGGCACCCATTTAATTTTCATGGAAACTAGTCCACATATGATGGATAATCCCCAAGTAGTAGTTTTTTCTTTGATTTCTACCTAATTTTACCTAGTTAATTGAGTTTATGTCGATTTTTCGATAGTAATTCAACTTTGAACTACACAACTAGTGGTTATATCACAGAAACATTGATAGTTCTAGAAACTTGATTTCTGACAAAATTTGCAAAAAAAAGTCTTAACAAAAAAGGTGTATCATGTATGAACATCTAGAAGTTTCAAGACAAATGACCAAGTTATGCTCATTTCAACAACATAGTTTGTGATAAAGACCTCATATTTCATAAATATCATTCTTGGATTACACATCACCAACATTCCCATCTGTTGTATTATTCCTCCTTTTCTTCGATTGCTTAACTTTGCGCCGGAACCATGGAGAATCTTCATTACTTAACGTGATGCTTGGGTCAGTGTTGACTTTGAAGGGCGGAATTTCATCAAACTTATCATAATCTTCTGACATGTCTGTCTTGTCCTCCACTCCCACGATGTTTCTTTTCCCTGAAAGAACTATGTGGCGTTTTGCCTCGTCTGATGTATTCGCTTCCATATTTTTTCTTTTCTTCGGTTTGGTAGACATGTCTTTCACGTAGAAAACTTGAGCTACATCATTTGCTAGGACGAACGGTTCGTCTTTGTAATCAAGATTGTTCAGATCCACCGTTGTCATTCCGTACATCGGGTCTACCTTTACCCCGCCTGCATTCAGCTTGACCCATTTGCACCGAAACAAAGGGACCTTAAAAGAAGGTCCATACTCAAGTTCCCATATCTCCTCTACGTAACCATAATATGTGTCCTTTTGCCCATTGCTGTTTGTTGCGTCAAAGCGGACACCACTGTTTTGGTTGGTGCTCTTTTTATCTTGAGCGATCGTGTAAAATGTATTCCCATTTATCTCGTACCCTTCGAAAGTGACTATAGTCGAAGATGGTGTCCTGGCCAACAAGTACAGCTCAACATCAACTTCGGTGTTACTCATGAGATGTGTTTGCAACCAACCGCTGAATTTCGCCGTGTGTTGATCTTTAATCCAGAACTCATCCTCCACCGGGTTCTCAGATCGTAAAATATTCATGTGTTCCTCGATATACGGAGCTGCCAATGAGGAATTTTGTAGAACTGTGTAGTGCGCTTGACTGAAAGAAGGTCCGTCCCTACATACAAATACTTTTTTCCCTAGAGTGCCTTTTCCACTCAGTCTCCCCTCATGTCGCGACTGTGGAACACCAATCGGATTAATGTCAGGAATAAAGTCAACACAGAACTCAATGACCTCCTCGGTTCCATAGCCCTTGGAGATGCTTCCTTCTGGCCTAGCACGGTTATGAACATATTTCTTTAAGACTCCCATGAACCTCTCAAATGGGAACATATTGTGTAGAAATACGGGACCGAGAATTTGAATCTCTTCGACTAGGTGAACCAAGACATGCGTCATAACATCGAAAAAGGATGGGGGGAACACCAACTCAAAGCTGACAAGACACTGGACCACATCATTCTGTAGTCTTGGTAGGATCATTGGATCGATTACCTTCTGAGATATTGCATTGAGAAATGCACAAAGCTTCACAATGGGTACTCGAACATTTTCCGGTAGAAGCCCCCTCAATGCAATCGGAAGCAATTGCGTCATAATCACATGCCAGTCATGAGACTTTAGGTTTTGAAATTTTTGTTGTGCCACATTTATTATTCCCTTTATATTCGACGAGAAGCCAGACGGGACCTTGATACTACTCAGACATTCAAAAAATATCACTTTCTCTTGTTTGGTTAGAGCATAGCTGGCAGGACCGTCATAATGTTCTGGAAGCAGGCCGTCTCGTTCTTTCAAACGTTTCTGGTCCTCCCGTGCTGCCGTTGTGTTTTTTTTCTTCCCATACACGCCCAAATGGCCTAGCAGGTTCACACAAATATTCTTCGTCACGTGCATCACGTCGATTGCAGATCGGACCTCTAGAACTTTCCAATATGGTAGCTCCCAAAATATAGATTTCTTCTTCCACATGGGTGCGTGCCCGTTTGCGTCATCCGGAACCTTTAGTCCTCCAGGACCCTTTCCAAAGATTACTTTTAGATCCTTGACCATATCAAATATTTGTTCACCAGTACGGTCCATAGGCCTCCTACGGTGATCTGCCTCACCTTTGAAATGCTTTCCTTGCTTCCGGACGTTATGCCTGACCGGAAGAAATCGACGATGCCCCAGGTACACACACTTCTTACAATTATCCAAGTATATACATTCAGTATCATCCAAACAGTGTGTGCATGCATGGTATCCCTTAGTTGTCTGTCCTGAGATGTTACTAAGAGCAGGCCAATCATTGATAGTTACGAAAAGCAACCCTCGAAGGTCAAAATCCTCCTGTTTGTGCACATCCCACACACGTACACCTTCTTCCCGCCACAACTCTAAAAGTTCGTCAACTAATGGCCTGAGGTACACATCAAGCTCGCTCCCTGGTTGCTTTGGTCCTTGGATGAGCACTGGCATCATAATGAACTTTCGCTTCATGCACAACCAAGGAGGAAGGTTGTAAATACATAGAGTAACAGGCCAGGTGCTATGACTGCTGCTTTGCTCTCCAAAAGGATTGAAGCCGTCCGTACTTAGACCAAATCTTAAGTTTCTTGCGTCATCTACAAAGTCCGGGAACTCTCTCTCGATTTTTCTCCACTGGGATCCATCAGCGGGGTGTCTGAACATCGCGTCTTTCTTCCGGTCCTCTTTGTGCCATCGCAACATCTTGGCATGCTCTCTGTTGCTGAACAAACGTTTCAACCGTGGTATTATAGGAGCATACCACATCACCTTGGCAGGAACCCTCTTTCTGGGGCGCTCGCCCTCAACTTCACCAGGGTCATCTCGCCTGATCTTATACCGCAATGCACCGCATACCGGGCATGCATTCAGATTCTCGTACTCCTCACCGCGGTAGAGTATGCAGTCATTAATGCATGCATGTATCTTTTGCACCTCTAATCCTAGAGGACAGACGATCTTCTTTGCCTCGTACGTACTGTCGGGCAATTCGTTATCCTTTGGAAGCATCTTCTTTATCTTTTTCAACAACTTTTCAAACCCCTTGTCCGATACACCATTCTCAGCCTTCCATTGCAGCAAATCCAGCGTCGTACCCAGCTTTTTCTGGTCATCTTCGACACCTGGGTACAATTTTTTTTTGTGATCCTCCAACATGCGCTCCAACTTGACCCACTCCCTCTGATTTACGCTGTTTCTCTGTGCATCAGCAATGGCCCGAGAAAGATCATCAGCGGGCTCATCCGGCGCCTCTTCGTCAGGCGCGTCTTCTCCAGTTTCCCCCATTGTAGTACCGTCGTATTCAGGAAACTCAGGATAGTTGTCATCGTCCTCTTCTTCTTCATTGTCTTCCATTATGACCCCTGTTTCCCCGTGTTTGGTCCAACAATTATAGCCGGACATGAAACCGGACTGAAACAGGTGGATGTGAATGGTTTTTGAGTTGGAGTAACTCCTGATATTCTTACAAGCACAACATGGACAATACATAAAACCATCCCGCTTATTTGCCTCAGCAACACGGATAAAATCCAGCACGCCGGTCATGAACTCCGGAGTGCGTCGGTCAACGTACATCCATTGTCGATTCATCTGCATTATGTAAATATATACAAAACCATTACACAATAGTTATATATATATATATCTACCATGAATAGATAGATACGTGACCAATTCATTAATACAAGTTCACCATATTTAAACAAATCTAATACATAGTTCTCATAAAACATTCATTAATTGAAACTAACATAGAACTAGCTAAAGAATTTCAATCCAACGACAAATGCGATCAAAATCGCAACTAAGGTAATTATTGAACCAACAGCATAATGATACCAAGCCTCTTGACTAATGACATATTTTCTAAACTTTTTAAGCTTCAAGCGCATTGCATTCATCTTGATCTTGTGATCCAAGCGCATTGCCTCCATCTTGATCTCGTTATCATCGACGACGTCGGCAATCTTCAACTCCCATTTCATCTTCTTTTCGAGACGAAGATCTTCACTTCTTTTCAATTTAGCTTTCAAATCATTGTTTTTTCTACTAAAAACTCGAAAATAGGGTCGGGCTCATTTTCCGGTTCAACTACCTCCGAGATAAAAATATATCTACGTTAAGTTGGTCGGTATAATTTTTGTAAACACGAAATTAAACAAACATATACTTATAACAAACAATCATACCACATCCGAATAATAGAGCGGGCGAGAGCCAGTGTGGACAGATGTCAAAACCATGACACTATATATAACAAAACGTTACACAAATAAGAAAATTATACAAGTAATAATTCTATAAACAATTAATTACGTAATTATAGCATAAAATGAGCTAAACTAGGACTAAATGAGCTAAACTAGGACAAAATTAGCTAAACTAGCACAAAGTAAATGATGAAACTAGCACTAAATAAGCTACATTTGTAGATTTTTCTAAATTTTTCTATCTAGGTCAAACTAACAATACATTTCTAGATTTTCCTACATTTTTCTATCTAGATCAAACTAACACTAAATGAGCTCAAACTAGCACTAAATGAACTGAAGTTTCCAATTAAATGTAAGAGAAACAAGTTTCTAACCTTTTTGACCAAAAATGGTGCCACCAAATTGGACAAATCGCCGGATCGCCACCGAGCTCGAGCAACAACAGAGAGAAATAAATGAGGAGGCAGAGAGTGAAGTGAGCTCGGGCTGGAGGAAGTAAATGGAATTTATAGCGAAATGTTTTAGTACCGGTTTGTGTTACAAACCGGTACTAAATGTCCATCTTTAGTACCGGTTTGTAACACAGACCGGTATTAAAGGTTCTCGCCGTGGGACCCGCCGCTGCAGCGCCAGCCCCAAATCCTTTAGTTTCGGTTGGTTACACCAACCGGTACTGAAGGTTGCTTACCGACCGGTACTGCTGCCCCTCGCCTGTCCGGCCGCTGGGACCGGTACTAATGTAATATTAGTACCGACCGCAAATTGGTGCGGGACTAAAAGTCTGGACCAAAGGTCCGTTTTCTACTAGTGTCTTCATAGTCTCCAGCTTAGTGTGTCGCGGTCGATGCCGGTATAGGACATCCTCTACTTTGGCCACGGAATTTTTTAGGCTGGCAGCGGCCTGGGACACCCCTACACTTAGTGACTGGGTTCCATTTGACTGAACAGGTGCTAAACACGTCGGCTTCGGCTGGGTTGTCAACTCATGCCTAACCGTTGGTGTGGCAATGCACGACGTATCAGACAGAGGCGTCAAGCAATAAATGCTACACATACGGAGACCTACCGACGTTTTACGGGCTGACAACCACCAGGCCGCACTACCCTGCCGCCGTCGAACCGTGGTGCCGCCGTCGAGCTGCTCGCCTGCTCACCGTTGACGGACGCCGTTGTGCCACCGGCAAGTGCTCGCGTGCAAGTCGTGGACGGACGTCGTGGTGTCGCCGGCGAGCTGCTCGCCTGCTCGCCCTGGACGGACGCGTACGTGACTACCCGGACTCACAATGACCGAGCTGCACTAGTACACGCAGGTTTGTCCTTGTTCAGATCGATCTTGACAGCTCCCTCCAGCGCGTCGTCGTGAATAGCTAGGCTGCGCACCGTGAATCACACTCTTTGTCAGCTTACAGTTAGAATTAATTCGTCCTCATGCCCAAGATCATCACGTTCACGCAGGTTTCTGATTTTCTGAAATGGGTGATGGGGCAGGTTGTATTGAAGAATCGTGCGACATGTCTATTTCAAGCTTGGGAGTTGGCTCTGACATCATAAATCCAACCATGACAGCCACAGCACTATATGGAACAACCCATGTATGCTTTTATAACCTACATGTTTCTAATAAGCACTTCGCCATCCAACTCATTTTATGAATTGTCTGTCGTAGGGATCATTTAACTTGGGCATTAGTACCAGTAGCATGAACCCAACAATGGCTGATGCAGTACCATATGGAGCAATTCAGGTATTTTTTTTTCATCTCCTATTTAAATAAGTACTTCTGCATCCAAGTGACCTTATGAAATTGTTCGGTACAGGATTCGTTTGATTTTGGCATTAGGAACATAAACCCAACCATGACAACGTCATTACCATCTGGAAGTTCATCAGCAATGGTTATGCCTCCAATTTTAGGAAAATATACAAGTATGTTGCTTCAAGTTCAACAAAGCTCTGTTGTTCTGTCCAATCCTACAGAGTTATTGAACGGAATTGGAAGGATCAATGATATGATGGACCAGAGTTAGACATGATTTTTGTGTAAATGAGAGTGTTGGATGCAGCCCTTTTTATGCCCTTGGCAACTTTAATGTAATAGCTAATACTCCCTCTGTTTTTTAATATAAGATGTTTTAGCTATTGCACATGTTATCTAGATACACACAAAAATGAGTGAATGTGGACACTAAAACATGTCTAGATACAAGTTTAGACATATGAATGTGGAAAAAGGCTAAAACATATTATATTAAAAAACAGAGGTAGTAGGAACTAGTGTACTGATGAGGAGACCATCCATCATTTTTTCTTTCTCTACATCTCAAGTAGGAATATTTTTGTACTGTGCTGAACATTGTAATGGATGTTTTCTCAGTGCTATTGTGTTGCTAAATCTTACTTATCTTCACTCTCTTTATGACCCAGTGTTCCACTAACTTGTGTTGTCTCTTAGAGTTTCTTGTTTTATCTGTTTGTAAAGTTTCACTGAATAGACAGTGTACATGCCAGCAAAATGGACGGGGTTTACACCTTCTATAATCTTTCAGAACCAAGCAATATTTATTCATTATTACTGAAGAAGTACATATATACATGATAAGGATGTCAGGGCTGCAAAGAACACTTATGCGGAACTGAACTTCCTTCGCACTGATCACAGGAATACATTATCTCACACTAGTGTGTACTATATACATAGGTACCAACAACAATATATGCTAATTGTCCTATAACTTCATGTTTCCTCCACCAAATATTATCTCTTAAGTTTCTTGGCAATCTCCATCAGACAAGGATCAGTAGCAAGCCTACCATCCAGAAGATGTACACCAATTTCTTCTTTGTTGCTTCTGAAGATGCACTACAGACCTATTTCCTCTTGACGTTTCTTCGGAAGAACAATGTAAAGTTGAGATACAGAGCCCATTGTAACTCCTGGCAACAAGCAGTAACAACTAACAAATACTCCCCATGCGTGAAGGAGAGTGGTTGGTCGCCGAGTCGCTGCAGCGGAGTGGTAGGTCGCGGCTCTGTGAGGAACTGAGGATTGCCGTGAAGCTGCAGATTAGGGGGAGCTCACGGCAGTAGTGCTACACCTGCAGATTAGGGGGAGCTCGCCACGCTGCCGCGGATGAGGGCCAAGTTGCCGCGTCTCCACGGGCGAGGGCCTGGTTGTCGCGCCGGCACGGACACCGGCCAGGTCGCTGCACCGCCGCCGACGCGGGGTAGGTCGTCGCAGCGCCCGCAAAGAGGAGCTTGCCGAGGGGATAGATAGATGGTAATTTTTTCTGACGATTTTCTTTTGCCTCTTGTCGAGGACGATATCCACGCTAGTTTCCACATCAGCGCGTAGCGTTTCCGTAACAAGTTTCGTCCGTAGGTGTAACATTACTGGGCGTCAAGTCATACCTAATCCTGGGAGTTGGTACGCACGATGTCTCGCCTGTGGTGTCAAGTCATGCATCCTAATGTTCAATCAAAAGTGGTGTGACAGTGCCTATAGACGTGGTGATATGGGAAATCATCAACTTCCAATTTCTTCTCCAACAGCATCTCGTTAGCGATGAATCGTTGGTCGCATAGGTGACGATGGTAGAAGCGTCAAAATCCCGAGCTCAACCCTATGATTGCACTTGTCATTATTAGAGCACATAAAATTCACGAAACGTTATTTCTTATTAAATCCATACATTAATTCTAGTCAAGGCATTATTCTACAACTGTGTTTAGCACTATTCATACTCCACTTAATTTCTTATTAGAGTATTTGTAATTGAGCAACTCTATTATGTGGATAGCCTGGCATTTATAGTTAGAGTCTACTGTTTGAAAGAGTCAAAGAGGCTTAGATGATTGTGTACGTAATTTATGTCATTTAATTTTTTTTCTCCGACTACAAGGGTCAAGAATCAAGATAAGCGTCTAGCATATATTGGATTTTGCTTAGGTTTCTGATGTCTGAAGTACTTCGCCACCAATCTGTGAGAGTCATTCGGAGTTGAGGGGTTATTATTCGACTGAGGAACGGCCAAACGCATCGGGCTCCCGTGACTCCACTCCCGCCTGAGCTAGGCTCGCCTCCGGTGCCCTCCCTGGCCGCTGCTGCTGCCTGTGTGGTGTGGTGGTGGCGGCGCCCTCTCCTCCAAAGGTCGGGAGGGCCTCTGCTAGTGCGAGCTCGGCGGCTCTCATGGCGGGGCGCGGTGGGCGGCGCCGACAGTGGCTGCGGTGCGGAGCTCCTGTGGCGGCGTGGGGTGGGGGACGAGCGGATCTAGCCGGGCTCGGCTGGATCTTGGTCTCCCTGGCGCTGGAGCTCGGTGCTGGCGGCGGGGTTGGTGCTCGGTCCCGATCTGGGCCGGGCGGGCCGGGAGGGCCGCAGTGGGGTTCGGAAGGGCGTGCTGCGGGCTCTGCTGGCAGCGACGGGGTGGTGGAGTTGGTGATGTCTTCTCTTGGCTGAGGTGGTGGATGATGGTGGTTCCGGCTGGGAGGTTAAATTCGTGGCCATCAGAGGAGGTCCAGGAGAAATCTTGCTCTGACTTTGTTCAGAACCGGCGACGGCGACGCTTACGAGTGCCGCTCACTTTCTTGGAAGCGTCGCTGAGGGTTCCTCTGGTTGTGCCATGGTTCCGACTCCGGAGGGAAACGTCAGATCTTTGGATCGGACGATGAAGGCGCTGCTACGTCTTGCTCCTCCTTGGGGGCATCGTCTCGGAGTTGACTGCAGCTTGGGAGCGGTTGGCGGATTGGCGCTGTGGTTGCTCAGATGGCTCCTTGGGGTGCTCCGTGGGCAGTTTGACGATGATGATGCGCTCAGTTGAGGTTGGGTTGCGGCTCGGGCTTCGTAGTCGGTTTTCCAGCGTGTTCGATGGGTCCTCTTGTGCTTCGTCGCGTGTTGTGGAGTCGGAGCTGCGGTGGAGGGTGTCCTTGCGGCGACGATGACAGGCATCGGTGGTTTGCGGAGAACTCGGCCGGTGCAAGTCTAGCATATCTCTTCTTCTGAAGCTCTCTGTTAGAGTCGGAGCTGTATGTCACTTGGCGCGTGTGGCTGACTGTTGGCATGGGCCGATGTGGGTTCCGACGTCGCTGCAGTGAGGACCGTGTTGGTGGTCGTTGAAGACGGAGTCGGAGTCGCTTGCACGAGGAGATGTGATGACGATGACGTTGGTTGGCAACCCGGCGGTGGCTTTTCTCTTCGTTGATGTGTGTGTGCTTCATGTGGGTGGCCAGGTCGGCTGGTGGTGGTGCCAATGTGGTCGTATTCCATGCCGACATTGGTGCTTTTGTATCAGTTTTAGGCCGGTTTTCCGTTAATTAACCGGTCAATTCTCTACTTCTTTTTTTTAATAAAATGAGGCAATATGCCCGTTTTGTTTCAAAAAACAAATTATTCGACTGAGAAACTGAGAGTCAGCCGAACCTCCGTGCTGAAACTGCACTGAAGAGCAAGAATCCTCATTGTTCCTGTCTGGAGTTTTACTCAGCTGGTTGGGCTGAAGAGCTCATTGTGGATCGATTTCAGTGTAGCCAGCTGAGTTTATTTTCTAGAGACGAGCGCGGTGCACGACGCACACACGCAACACGCGCCATGATGGGTTATCTGTACGAGTATGTAACATGCCACTTCCCACCGACTGAACAAGATATTGTGATATTGTTTTTTTATATAAGATGTTTTAGCATTTATTCACATCCACATGTCAATATTGTGATATTGTTGGCTAGCTTGCCACCAAGATTGAACAAGATAATATCGTCGGCTCGGCCTTCCAAGGCCAGCACTATATAACTAGCCACTGGCAGTGACAACGTTATTGCAGCCATGGCCATGGACGCAGCGCTCCTTCGGCTGCTACCTCTGCTGCTCCTGCTTCTTCCCCCTTCCCTCCGCGATTACCTGTGGGCGGCGGAAAAACTGCCGAGTGACCAGCAGCTCCAAGTCTACCACCCGATAATCTTGCTGTCTGGCTTCAGCTGCCCCGGCCTGGAGGCGCGGCTCACCGACGCCTACACGCCGTCGCTGCCGCACTGCGGCTCGCTCAAGGGGAAGGGATGGTTCCCGCTGTGGAACAACACCTGGGACGTCGTCAACCACGACTACCTGCCGTGCTTCGAGGAGCAGATGAGCCTCGTCTTCGACCCCGCCGTCAACGACTACCGGAACCGTCCCGGCGTCGAGACTCGCGTGCCAGACTTCGGATCCGCACACGCATTCACCTCCAAGAAAGATGAGTAAGTTCATTTCCAGCATGCATGTAGTGCAACGACATGAAGCGCTTTCATTTGTTTAACAGGTTATCCTATGCATATCTAAATACTGTAGGGTAACGCCATCAAGCGCTTTCATTTCCAGTTCCATACAACAACAAAAAAGTTTCACATGTGCATTGTATCGTTATACTTGTAACTTATAAATTATAATTTATAAATGAATGAGGAATAACCGACTTGTTTGGTGTAAATAAATACAACGTATGCCTAGCCATAATATATGTGTATCCAAAAGAACTATGTCGACCAGAGTAAAACTTACCTTTTTTACGGGATAAAACTTATCTAGGTACTCTAACTCTATGGACAGTTCCAACTGTTCCTTTTTCTTCGGCTCCAACTGTGTCTACACACGTACTACCTCTGTTTTTTAATATAGTATGTTTTAGCATTTATTCACATTCATATGACAAAATTTGTATCTGACATGTTTTAGTGTTCATATTCACTCGTTTTATTGTGTATCGAAACAATAGAGTAGTTGCCATAACCTTCCTTCATTGATGGGGGGGGGGGGGGGGGGGGGGGGGATTGTCAATGCCACAAATAAGTGTGCGAAAACTAACCTTCAAGAGACGGGTAAATATAAGGGATTGCTATGAGGGATGGATTAAACCTAGAGTATACCTAAATAAAACCGCCTATACAATTTGTGTGCATCAGATTCAGCATTGTCGGTCGATATCCGCTAGGAATTTCTAAGGCCAGTTGAAAAATAACAGCACAGTTTCTTATTCAAGTTAGATGTATAATGATCTTGTAATTTTTTGTCTCTTATTTCCACATTTTCTATATTACTCTGACTCTAGTAATAACTACATATGGTTGCCACTTGCCATAACCTATCATAACTGTTGAGAGTTGACAAGGCAATGTTAGCGCACGAGGAAGGATGACCTCTAGCTTATTAGAGATCTATCAAAGTATGACTACTAAAAATATAAGTGAAAAAGTATACATCTATTCCATAAAATGAAGAAAAAAACTTCTTAAGAAATGAAACATAATGATTATTTCGAGCTTGTGAATATTTTCTTGAAACATAATAATCTTCTTTGAGATCTATGAACTCTTTTAAATACAAGCTTTTTTGTAAAGATGCATGAATAATGTTCTTTCAAATTTATAAAAATAAATTTTATATAAGTAAACCTTTATTTGAAGTTAATATTTTATATTAAACAACTCTCAAAATTATTACAACGCATATTTTTTTAATTATTAATCATATTAAATAAAAAATTAGAATAGTAAAAAATAAAACTATAATTGTGGAAACCCATTCCTACGGCTGAGCGCATCATATAATAACTTGGCATGAATTGTCTGTACTATTGGATCTGGATCAAAATGGACGAGACGGTGGTGAGAGAACAACGACATCGCACATGCCACCACTAATTTTCTCTTTGTTATTTGCTTTGGAGTACAACTATAAGCTTAAGCCAATAATAAGTACACGGATGGAAAAACATATTGCGAGGGAAAACTATATTTCTTTTGATGTAATTTACTTTGATCCCTTTCCACTGCGATATTTGTCTGCAAAGCGTGACATCTTTTGATTTACGCTCATACTTTCAAATAGGGTAGAACCGTTAGTACTACTGAATCTAGTTTGTCTAGATCCTACTTGTTACGGCCGGGGGTGTTAATATATATACATAAATTTTTGTATAAAGTCGTTGTCAAGCTATATTTCCTGTAAATATGTGTTGTAGTCTCGTAGAACTACACTAGTTTCGCCGCTTTTTATGTATTTCCTAGCTTCACCACTGATTTAGTTTTTCTCCAGTTGCCCATTTTGTTGTACTGTGAAGCTCCGCAACGAACTCGAAGCACTTGGATATCGAGATAGAGATACCCTTTTTGGAGCTCCCTATGACCTACGGTATGCTCCACCATCGCCAGGCCAATCATCAGAGGTGTACTCCGACTACTTTGCCCGTGTCCAGGACCTGGTGCAGCACGCTAGTGAGAAGAATGGGAACAAGCCGGTCATCTTTGTCGGGCACAGCTTCGGCGCTAGGGTCATTCTGGACTTCGTGAACTCAACTTCCATGGCGTGGAGGAAAAAGTTCATCAAGCACATGGTTCTCATCTCACCGACACCTCCTACCGGCTTCATGCAGGTGCTCACTAACCTGGCCTCGGGACCTACCGTTGTTGTTGTCCCGAACGTCCCACAGCTTTCTTTGCGACCAATGTGGTGGACCTTCGCAAGCTCCCTTATGTCCTTGCCATCTCCTGGGGTTTTTGGCCATGAGCCACTCGTAATCACCAAACACAAGAACTACTCGGCATACGACTACCTCGATTTTCTTGGGGCGCTCAGTTTCAACACCAACGGGATCTTGCCCTTCATTGAATCGGTGCTTCCGACGAATATGAGGATTGATGCGCCAATGGTGCCAACGACATACATCAACGGCGTCGGCGTTCAGACGCCGGAGCAGGTGGTATTCTGGGATGGTAACTTTGATGTCTCCCCAGAGGTCGTGTATGGCAATGGAGACGGGTGCATCAACTGGGATAGTGTGCTGGCATTCGCAAAGGAGATCCATAGGCAGCATCGGTTGGACAACATACCCTTCAAGTTCGTCAAGATTATTAATGCTACGCACACTGATATTGTTATTGATGAACATCCGCTCAGGAGAGTCATCGCTGAAATTTTAGAAGCCAATTCCTGAAGATTCATTTGTAATCGACGTGTTGTAGTTCAAACTATGAATATTATAATCCAATAGTGTGCCGAATAACAATACATATTTGTTGTTTTCTATGCTCCCCCAAGCCATCGATATTATTCATGCGTCCACTCTATTCTGATTATGAATACGTGTATGGTGTATTCACTCTATTCTAACAAATAGTATGCCCCGACTCACCGATCGTTAAACGGAGCTAGCAGTGTGCCGGCTTGGCAACCAGACGTGTTTCCACGACAGAGGAAAAGAATAATATCACGATAACATGACTGTGGTAAAATGGTTAGAATGGTGGTTGTATCCTAACCGATCAGAGTTTAAAATCCAAGTTTGATATTATATTTCTTATTTAGTCGGAATATTTTTAGTGGGAGGCGATGTTTCCGTCGATATCGAGACGTCCATGCTGACTTCGTCAATCTCAATACCTGATCCATCAGCTCAATCTTTCGGAAGTGCTAACAGGGGAACGGTGTGCGTGTGTGCGTTTATAAAGGTGCATGTATGCACACCTATGTGAATGTCTATGTTGTATTGTGTTTTGTAAAAAAAATTGAATGCGGACCGATTTTCCATTGAATCATTTGTGCTAAGGGAGCTTGCACACGGCGTCGGCGGCACGAGCAGCAGATCCTTGCAATGTGGAGCTTGGCGACTGGAGCAGCGACTCCATGAGGTCGAAGGCAGATGCAGACGAGCGCCCCCACCATGGCGTGTAGCGCGGCCTAGTCGGGTGCAGAGGGCCATTTGTGGCCGAGTCGACTCCGTCGATTGGCTGCAGGGCTCGATAGTGGTGCCAGACGAGCTCGGAAGTGGCAGACAGCCGGACAGGACACCATGATATGAGCAGCATGTCCATCTCGATTCTGCTAGAGAGGGGCAGAGCGTGGAGGGTCGTCGACGAGAGTGACGGTGTGCGGTTGAAATTCAGATCGTAATTCCTAGATTTTGTTTTTTGACATGACATTGACATAACAATATGAGTGTTGCGTTGGATGACCCGCTCCCCTTCGATCCTTTTTAACTGTCTCTGCAAAAGTTGGTAGTTAACTGGAAACAAATTTTGGTAAAACTTGGTAGTTAACCGGAAACAAATTTTCAGATCAAAATTCGTATTTGGATGAAAATATGGGTCATAACCCAAATAAGTATGGGTTTAGGAGCAGTTATGTTTTTGCCTTAACAACCATGTTTACAGTTTTTGAAAAAGTGGGTTGGTAAGCCCTTGGAGATGCTAATTTTTTCTATAGTGCACTAAAATTCGGCACGCTAACTTTTTTACAGCGTCACTTCTTATGTTTTTGTGCCGAGACGGCTGCAGTAATTCTAGATGCACGAAATAGCACTCGTAACCGGCAGCAGTTTTCCAGGTGCTGCAAACCAAACTGTGGTTGGATGGTTCGAAGGTGGTTGTATTCTCAGCCCACCAGAGTTTAAATCACAGGTTTGACGTCTGTGTTGCATTTGTGTGTTGCATTTAGACGGAATATTCTTTCAGTGGAAGACGACGCTCCCGTCAACAGCGAGGCGCCCATGGTGACTTCGTCAATCTTAAGTCTCGATCCGCCGGCTCAGTATTTCGGAGGTGCTCATAGGGGTAGGGTGTGCATGTGTGCGTTCGTAGGGGTGAGTGTGAAAATTTTTCCAGGTGCTGTAAATTGAGCAAAACGTGTCCCTAATTAATTCACACGAACTCAATTCTCACCGCCACGAGAACTCGCTACCCGTACCTCAATTTGGCAATGGGCCCCATTCCCCTACTGATGGTTAATTCACCTATTAGGCGATGATTTTGGTTGCATATTACTCCCTGTGGGGGTCTAACGCGGGGCCGGGTGTGGAACACCATATCCATACTCAACATACCCGGTACCCGCTAGAACAGATGACATGTGGGGTCTAATAGAGACACGTGTATATATATACCACAAAATTCGAAATTCCTATCGTTTTCTCCTCCCCACTCCCTAGCCGCCGCAGCCCGCAAGCAACCTAATCTTCAGAGTCGAGTCACCCGCCCCGCTCGCGGCTCGCTCGTCTGCTCTAGCACGCATACTCGTCGTAGCTGCCGCATCCTGCTCGATGGACCAGTCGCCCGCTCCCACACGCCTCCCAGTCGCTCGCTCGCTGCATCATGCTCCCTCGCCAGATCCGTCGCGTACCCACAGCAACGATGCCCTCTAGCGAGAGGATTTGTCTGCTACACCGGTGGAGAAAGGGGTTCTATCCAGAGCACCAGCTTGATACGGGGCTCGGCCGTCGACTTAGGACCAACTGCCAAGTTTTTGGGTATGGTTATCCGATAATCCCATCGGGATAGGATGGTAAAATAGTTGTCCCCGTGGCGGTTAATGGGGACGGGGATGGGGAAATTTTTGTTGTATGGTACAGACGATGGATGTCTGTACCATCTCTCCACCTCAGCTACAGACAACGTAAAAGATTACAGATACAGTAGGGTGTCTATATTTGACTGTCTACAAAACGGTTATCCTGAAAGCTGCGATAAACTGACCCACGAATCTGTGAGCAACTCGGTACAATGGGCTTTAGGCCGTCTGTAGGGAGCTATTTTCACGGCTGTAGATCGACGGTATTTTAGCAGACAGACTACCCCGTTTTCCCCTTTCTCTCTCTTACAGACTGCTCATTGTAAAAACCCTTCGCTCGTTGACCTAGCCGCCAGGCGCAATCGCGAGGCGACTGCATGCCGCCTGAACTCTACCGGCGTGCAAGCTGGTCCCCTCTCCCTCTGTCTGCTACTCCGGCGGCGGGAGGGAGGGGGATCCGGTTCCTCCGCTTTGTAGTTAGGGTTTGGCTTTGTAGGTCATGGCGCGCCGTTTGGGTGGTGGGAGCGGCGTCCGGAAAAATAAATTTGCCTCAACTCTACTCCCACACCGGCGTCGTCTTTCATGGTGACGTCTCGGAGTTGGTGGCATCATGTGCTTACCGATCTTTCAGGTCGGTGGTGTTGGGGTTCTTGGATGGTGTCGGCGAGGCGGCGGCGGCGACTCCATCAGTTGAGTCTTTCCTCCTGCTATGTTCCCGTTGCTACGGCGTTTTCTCCAGCGTCATAGTGGAGTAGAGAGGATTTGTCCAGGAGTACGTGCAGGCGGATGTCTGTGCTGGTGACAGACGGAAGATGGTGCACCTTGTGTTGGGTTTGTGGTTGGAGATTGATGATTCTGGTTACCTACTCCGACGTTGTCGTGCGGGGGTGCCGGTTTTGAAGTTCGATGGCGTGTCCGGGGTCGTGCTGCCCCGGTCTGATTCTTTCAACGGCAATGGTTTGTCCTATGGCAAACTACTTTGGAGGTCCGAAAAGCTGTTTATCAGCGATGGAGCCGCGTCGAACTCGGGTGAAGAGGTGATTTGTCTCGTTTTACTTTGGTGACTACTACAATGGTGCCAAAGAAGAGAGATAGACGTTGGTTTGTCACGTGGGTTCATGCTATCTTTACAGATCTGTAAGATCGGTGTGTACGTGCTTTATATCTTGTTATTTTATCAATGAGAAACGTATTACCTTGAAGAAAAAAAAGACTGCTCATTGTACACTGTTGTACATGCCCTAACCGTGGTCAGTGTCCCCGTTGCCATATTGACCCGTACCTCCATCTTCGGTGACCGGCGCCTAGCCCCGCCTCCATCCCCGACGGTGGCGGCGGATGGAGTGGGGCGACGAGTGGATCGCCCCGGATAAGCTGCAGCACGTCCTCTCCTGCTTCCTCATCGCGCTCGTCACCGCAGCGCTCGCCGGCCGGAGCTCCCGCCTCTTCCTCCGCCGCCACGCGCTCCCTCTCGGCTGTGCAGCCTCCCTCGCTGTCGGCGCCGCCAAGGAGACCGCTGACGAGGCTGGGTTCTTTGGGTCCTCCGGCGCCTCTCTCAGAGACGCCGCCGCCGACCTCCTGGGCGTTGCCCTCGCTGCGGCCCTCGTCTCCGTCGTCGCCCGCCTCCGTCGACGGCGCCGCGAGAAGGCGCGCGAGGCTGTTGACGGCGGCATCTCCATGGTCTGAGAGATTTGTCTCAATCCCCTACTGATTTTCGTTGCGACTGGGCCTGTTATTTCCGTTGGCCCGTATACGCCGGCCCACGTTTCCAGTCCGCGCCATGAGGCCTTTCTCGTGTGCGTGACCTTCCACGGTGTGACCGAGCCGCCGACCAACGCAGCGAAGACCACCCGCTATGGCGCTCCTCGCCGCCGCCGGCCGCCGCCTTGCTCGCTCCATGCGGCTCCTACAGCCCCACCACTTCGCCTTCACCTCCGTCTCTTCGCCCCCCTCCTTCGGGGAACCCGAGAGCTCTGCGCCCGTCTGGGAGCCGCAATCCCCCGTCCGCACGCCGCCGGACGACCAGTTCGCGGCGTGGGTCACGCGCCTCCACCCGGGCTTCACGGCGTGCGACCTCGCCGCCGCCATCGACTCCGAGCAGGACCCGGACCTCGCGCTCGCGCTCTTCCGCTGGGCCGCGCTCCGCCCCGGCTTCCGCCACGCCCCGGCCTCCTACCTCGCCGCCCTCAACGCGGCCGCCTCCGGAAAGCGCCCCGTCGCCGCACAGAACCTCATCCACGACGTCCTCGCGGGGGCCTGCGCCCCGGACCTCCAGCTCTTCAACGCCTGCCTCCGCTTCTGCTGCGACCGCCGCAGCCTGTTCCCCATCGCCTTCGACATGTTCAACAAGATGCGCGCCCCAACGTCGCCTCCGCTTCTGCTGCGACCGCCGCAGCCTGTTCCCCATCGCCTCCGCCGCCTGCCGCCCCAACGTCGAGACCTACACCATGCTCCTCAGCACCGTTGTCCGCCGCGTCCGCCGCCCGCCCGCCTCATTGGTCTACCTGCACGCCATCAGATCCCTCTCCCGCCAGATGAAGGCCTCCGGCGTGGTCCCGGACACGTACCTGCTCAACCTCATCATCAAGGCCTATGGGCGCTGCCTTGAGATAGACGACGCCCTCAAGGTGTTCCGCGAAATGCCCTTGTATGGCTGTGAGCCGAATGAGTTCACCTATGGCTACATTGTCAAGGCCATGTTCCAGAAGGGCAGGACCGACAAGGGGTTGTTGTATTTGAAGGAGATGAGGGAGAAGGAGTTTGTGCCGAGCGGCGGCGTGTACATGTCAGCGGTAGCCGCCTTAGCGTTGGAATGGAGGTTTGAAGAATCAAGAGAGGTGCTTTTGGATATGTTAGACAGCAAGAGGAAGCCCGATATGATCACCTACAGGACGCTGCTGGAGGAGCTGTGCCGAGCTACGCGGACAGATGATGCGTTCGAGTTGCTTGAGGAGCTGAAAGCAAGGAAGCGGGGGGCATTGGACCAAAGGATGTACTCAGAATTGCTCGATGGGCTGCACTGGATTTCCCAGCCACAACAGAATAGTCTTCCTCGCCGTGACAGGGGCTCTGATGAAAGGGATTCTGGTGATTGAAGTAGCCTTGATGAATTGCATGTCTTGGTAACTCATGACTGCTTGAAGGCTGTACATCTGCTTGATAAGTTATGGATGAACTGATACAGGGGACTAGGGGAGTCACGGACTATCTGGTTGACTCCCAACTTTGCACAATTACTGGTATGATTGATGCAAGTTAGCACGGGTAGAGAAGATGCATGAATACCTTGGTTGGAAATTGCTTGTTACCGGCGGCGGCTATTGTCGGGTGATAGCTGCTACCCTGTCAAAAACAATCTCTGAAGTAAATCATTCAGAAAACTTGTTCCAGGTATCATATATGATAGTATGAACAGTTAAGAATAATGTGCTAGTGTTATACATTTTTAACTTCCTTTGCTAGTAAAGCCCAGTTATAGTAGTATTTTATGCCTGTGAGAAACTGCTCTTTATTTTCTCTTCCTGGACTTCATAACACAGTTCGTATTGATTGTACTGTAGAACCAGGTTCATGAATGTGCAGTTGAGATATTTATCTGTGAGAATAGCGCATTATCAGTCATGTTTTATTTCTGTGAAATAATTTTGTCCGCCACTAACCCACTCATGCCACATTAGTCTCATCATATAACAGGGATACAAGTGAGCTTGATTCCTCGTTATATTATCAGAACTTTGAGTGTACATCACCAGCTCCCGAAGAAACCACCTAGGGTATCAAATAGTGGTCGAGATATGTCAGTTGCTGAATGAATAATGGACTGGGAGCGTCTCCAACCTTACCATTGCCATGTGGCACCGATTTATAATGTGAGATGTCAGGTTGCAAAAATGGTTTCTTCTAAACGTTGTCAACACTACTGTTTGTGCAACATTTTAACCAACAAACTAACCTGGTGTATCAGTAGTAAGAGCATCTCCACCGGCGACCCCTTGTCCGTCCCCAACTTTCGGGGCCGGCTCGTGGGTGTCCGGACATGTCTTTGTCTACCGTGACGGAGACCATCACGGCGCATCAACGATGAATCTGCAGGCCGACCAACCAAACCGTGGCCATCTCTACTGCCTCCCCAGCCTTGATATATGTCTATGGGTTGGCCGAGTTGGTAGAATCGGTCTGCCATATGCTGATGTTTTGGGTTAACTTATTTTACACTTTATTGTAAGAAAGTATGCACAGAAGTAGAAAAGGGGGTATCCTGATTCCTAACAATGAAATAAGCAAAATGGTGTACTAAATCTACCGCAGTGCTAAATACAGCTTTGAAGTTGCCATGATACTATATCCATAATGGATTGCCATTTATTTACTGACTGTATGCTCGCCTTCGTTTATTCATATCTTACCCGGTTCACTATAATATTGTTTGGTGAACCATACAAGCTGAATGCAACAAGTTTCACATCGATCTTGAGCAAATCAAGAGAAGGAAGGTGAGCGACAAGATGGTGAAGGTTGGCCAACGCTCTCACCGTTCTTTTGAGAGAACAACAAGCACAAATACTTCAAGTTCATGGTTTGCTTTGTGAAGCTTGAAAACAAGAAGAAATGGGAGCAAATGACGAGCACGACGCCCTTCGAGCCGGAGCCGACGCCCGCACCTGAGTTGAGAAGACGTCGAGACACCGGAGGAGCCAGGATGTAATATGTCTGTTATTGATTTCCATGCACTTACATTTTGTTATATGTTAGTTCGGAGTTGACGAGAGTTTGGATGTGTGAACTTGGCGACGCTGTTTGAAGTTGACCATAACATCATTTTTATTTAAAATTTCAATTGAATTGAAAATTCGGCTCCCAATAAACGACAACGCGTACGTGTACAATAGCACTTCTCCAGCACCACGCTCGCCTGCTGGAAAGGTCTGTGTTAATGTTGACACCGCTATTTTCAAACAAGAACAAAGGATGGGGTTGGGCGCTGTGGACTGTGGTGCGTGACTCGGCAGGTAAACTTATGTTGGCCTGCTGAAGCTATTGCTATTCAACGTGCTCTGATGGTGACTCGAGAGAACGGGTTCAGGATATACTATCTGATATCGGACTGCCTCTCTCGATGATCAAATGATCCTAGCTACGACGAAGGATCGTTCCTGCGGGGCGCCGCCGTGAGTGATATCAAAGTACTCGCCTCAGATTTCACCACTTGTTTAGGGCGCGTTTGGTTGCCTGGACTCATTTTGGAGCTCACTGCCGCAGTGGTGCGAGCGTACTTGTGTGTTCGGAACGAGCGCGGAGCTATAATTGGTCATGGTTTGGACAAAAATGTCCTTCAGTTTATTTGCCTGCAGCAAGCCTAAATGCGCAATTGAGATGAAGCTGCAGCTATTTGGTACAGAACAGGCCCGACGCCTTACCATACTATCACCCCCTCACACAAATAGCAAAGGAAATTAAATGGCAGTTGCAAAGGGAATTAGATATAGCAATTCATGAATTTTTCCCTAACTATTACGAATGGCCCTAGCTACTAAGAATGGTAGTTTGACGGAAGGTAGTTTATAATGACGACGGGGGGTGTTCCTCTTCTTCTTCTTCAGTTCACTTCACTCATTCTTCTTCTCAAATGGTGGCATCGCCTCTGGCAGCCCACATAGCGTTTGCCTACTCTAGCCTCTTCTCCTTCCAGGCTTCATTGTCGCCTGCCTCCACGCCATGGGCGGTCTCAACTTCATCAGGGTGCACAACAACCTCGAAGTAGTCATCCTCTCCCCAACCTAAGATCCAGTTGTGAATAATGCAACAAGTAAGAACCAGCTTCACTTGAGTCCCGAAAGTGTGGAAAGGTTTCTGGTCAAGAACCTTAAACCTATTCTTCAGTGCACCAAACTCTAAGGCTTGAGTGCCTCAGATTGAACAACTATCTGCAATTCTGAGGTCGGTTCCTCTGACTAAACTCATTGAGGTGGTACCTTGTTTTCCCCAAGGGAGGTAAAATTCCAGGTCGGCATGCATATCCAGCATCTCCTAGGTAGAACTTGCCTTCAGGAATTTGCAAGCCATCAGGCCTTGACAAGCTGTCTGAGAGGATGATTGCATCATGAGCTGAACCCTCCCAACCAGCAAGCACATATGTGAATCTTAGATTGAAATCCACAGAGCTGCTAGCACATTCTGGCTGTTGTAGTGCTTCCTCCCACGGAATGCTGGAGCCATTGCTGATGGTACCTTTGCAGTCACATGAGTGCCATCGATAGCCCCAATGCAATCATGTTTCTGGCAATACGAACTAGTCATGATAGTCGATAGAACAAATTTGTACTCACCCTGAAATACGGGAACCACTTGTAGCTGTTCTTGATCTTGGGTGGTGTGTTGCTTGATGGTGGACTGATCATTTCACCTCTTAGCTCCCCAAATGCATACAACACCTGTTGAAAGTACCGAGAGACAGTCTCCGTGGATCGCCTGAAGGTGCTATGGAAAACTCTGAACCTCTGGTTATGACCCACGACATGAAGAAACATTGCGACCTGTTCTTCCACAATGGTGTGGATGCTATCAACTAGCAGTCATTTCTCCCTGAACGTGTTCACAAGTGCAAAGAAAGGGACTCTTCTCATCCGAAGCATTTGGATTGCCTCTATGTCGCTGCAGTTGTAGATGACATTCAGGTTAGCAATCCTCTCCTGATCTCGCTGTAGCATAGGACCATAGGTGATAGGAGGAAAAGCAAGCTTGACTGCTCTCTTATGCACGAACAGGATCCAGGCTTGGATGACAACGATGAGTGAGGCGGCGTGATGCACAAGGTCAAACTGGTTCGTCTACGCAAAGAGATCTAAGCATTACGAACTGTCTTGTGTAACCAACTAGTTCTACCTACATGAATCGAACACGGAGTAGAGCAGAGTTTCTTGCCCTTACCTCGTCCATGGCAGACGACGGAGAGGTCTGGAGGTCGGAAAAGCTGTTCACAACACGGCCTGGTCGGATGCGCAGGTGCAGATCTGGTTTTGCCACCACCGCCGGTGCCGAAATGGGGAAAGGGGGATTTTTGGGAGGGGGCTAATGGAGGGGGTAACCGAAGAGGGGGTTACCCCTACCTTTGCCGCGCAACGCCGCCCGGATTTCGCTTCTCCCGCCATGCCGCGCCCGAGCTCCCGCGCGAATGGCGTTGTCGATTTTCGTCGCCCGTGGGCCTGTCCCCGTAAAAACGGTCAAATCGGGCGTTCCTCCAAACCCTGTCCCGGAGGTGCTTTGAGACCCGCGCTGCAAGAAAATGGAGACGCACAGGCATCTAAACGGCCTGTTTTTTGCGCCCCCTATGCGAGCCAAGGCACCCCAGGCAACCAAACACGCCCTTATTCAAGCATTCCAGTCGGAAGCTCAATGTCGCAGCACATACTATAGCTAGTAGAAGTGGGTTATCTATTTGTAATCTTTCTTTTTTGATATTGCACCGGAGTGTATATGGGACATAAGGGCACCTCCAACGGCCACCTCGGCTGTCCGCGGACAAATTTTGGGCCTCTGTCCGCTTTGCGGTGGAGGTGCCTCCAACAGCCCAGCACAAAAAAAAAGGACATCGAAATTTAAATATATTACATAGACTGAGTTCGATAGGGCACAATGGCCAGTGAGACAGACAGAAGGATTAAAAAAAAACTAAAACTAGGTCGGGGAAGGGCGGCGCTGGCGTCGTCGGAGTGGAAAATGGGCGGCGGCGGCGTCGTCCTACGGCCGTTGCGCCAGCCTCCTACTCGTCCTCGTCGGAGGAGTCGAGGATGACGTAGGGTGGCGGCGCGTAGAGGTGGGCTGGTGGCGCCGGTGGTGGTGGAGGCGTGGCGGGCGCCTCGGGGTCCTGGGGCCATGCCGGTGGGGGCACGTACTCCCTGTCCTTGCCGGGATCTGGCCACGGTGACCATGGCACCTGCCAGCGCGCCCGCTCGTCGTCCCGGCGCGCCTGCTCGGCCGCGGCCTCCATGGCGGACGCACGGAGCGTCGCCGCCAGATCGGGCCAGCGCCCGAGCTCGTCCAGCTCGGACTGCTCGATGGCCGCCTTCATGTCCTCGTCCATGTCCTCCGGCTCGGCCTTCACGTCGTGGCCGTCGCCGTCCTCGCCCTCGGACCACTGCGGGTCCTCGTCCGGCTCAAGCCCAACGAGGTCCACCTCGTCCTCGTCCTCCTCCGGCTCCGGCTCCGGCTCGGCGTAGTCCGGTGGGAGCGACGCCGCGAAGGCGAGCTGGCACCGGTGGTTGTGCTCCAACTCGAACCACCCGTCCCATAGGGACGAGTTGAGCGCGTAGGCGGGGTCGTGGAGGAGGTCGGGGGCAGCAGGGCCCGCCGCCGGCAGATCTCCTCCGTGCGCTCACGGCCGGAGCGTGGCACTGGCGGCACGGGGACGCGCAGGCGGTTCAAATGCCACCCCTCGGGGAGGTGGACATCGCCCCACGGCAGGGGTTGGCGCCGCTCCCAGTAGAGCTGGGCCACCTCCAGCCCGACGCGGGCGCGGCGCGCCCGGCGGCGCACGTTGCGAGTCGCGGCATCGGCGGCGACGGCGGGACCTCTGGGTGGAGCCACGGGGGCGGGCACCGAGCGGCGGCGCGGCGGGCCACGAGAGCTCGAGGCCTCGTGGTTGTTCCGGCCGCCCTTCGCCCAGAAGGGCTTCACCGGCAGCAGCGCGCGGTGGCGGGGACGGTGGCGGGACGATGGCTAGGGTTTGTGGCCGCCGGAGTGGGAGGCGAGGAGTGGGGGGTGGGAGTGGATAGCGACCGGCCGGCCACCCACCCCCATTAAATATGACCAGGCCAACCGGCCGGTCTGGTTGACGCGTGGGCCAGGGTGGACAAGGGGGAGGACACACGCTGTGTCCTCGTCTCCCCAAACTTGGACCAAACTTGGACCAGATTTGCTCCAGTTTGGCTGTCCGCGCAGACAAGTGTCCCTTTGCGCCGGCTCATTGGAGGGCCTGTTTTGTCCGTTCGGACAAATTCGGAAAGGCCATGCCGGGATGCGGATGGCTGTTGGAGGTGCCCTAACGGTGTGCGTTGGTCAATAAAGCTGCGACATATTTCGACGGAGCAAACTTAAATCAACCACGCTGCCGATGAGAGGTTGCCGATGTACTGTTTCTCTTGCGGATTGGTTGGACATTCATCAGTGGTTTGCGACAATCCAGCAGAAAGGGATGACGACGGACGTCTCCCTTGGAACAGTGATAGGGTGTGTGTCCCGGATGATAGGAAGAAGAAGGATTCTGCTGCTTACGCGGAACAGTCTCAGTCTAGCAAATTGTCCAGGAACGGCACGCATATGGGAACAGCTTCGCTGGTGTCCTTGGGAGCAGACGGCGGGAAACGACAATCTATTACGGCTGAGGTGACCTCCCCGGTCAAGCCAATAAGCCGAACACGTAAGCCTTCTGTTCCCCGGAAGAAGACCATACCACTTGTGGGGAGCGGCATACTAGCTCAATCGCCAACTAAACCGGGTCAGAAAAGGAAGAATGCCAAGGTTTATCGGGTGAAACAGCCGCCAACTGTCTCGGAGGGTGCTTTAGTTCCTATTGGCACACCGAGCAGTACTGGGCTGGGTGAACATTTGGTGGTGGAGGCACCTGAGATGGCCTCGGATGGCCTCAACAAGAAACAGAGGACAAACTTATTACCTGGATCGGCGGATCTGGCGGCGGCTGCTGGGCAGCCCCGCCTCACGCAATGATACTTTTATGCTGGAACTGTCGTGGACTTGGGTCAGCTGCGACAGTAGGAGAACTACGTTGGCTGGTGGCGACGTACCGACCTTCCTTCCTCTTTCTGTCGGAGACGAAGATGAAGGATAAAAGGGCCCGTAATTTCATGTGGAGCTTGGGCTACACGGGCAGTCTCGCGGTTAGTTGTGATGGCCTGAGTGGAGGTCTTGCACTGTTTTGGCTCGAACCGTATCAGGTAGCTTTGAAAGGCCTGAACTCCCATTGCATTGATGTCGTTATTTCTTCTCCTACCTGTGCTCCATGGCGGTCTTCTTTCGTCTATGGGGAGCCCTGTAGAGATAAACGACATGAATTTTGGAGCTTAATGAGACGGTTAAAGTGTCAATGGGAGGGCCCATGGATTGCGTGTGGTGATTTTAATGAAACTTTATTTCAGCATGAGCATGTTGGCCCTCGGGAGAGATCTGAATCTCAGATGGATCTTTTCAAAGATTGTCTCACCGATTGTGGTTTGGTTGACCTTGGAGCTTCAGGCCCTTTATTCACATGGTCAAACCATCAAAGCGGTGATGACTTAGTCCGTGTTCGCCTCGACCGTGCAGTGGTGAATGGGGCTTTTTCTTCGCAGTTTGATGATTGCACAGTGGAGAATACCATTACCACGTCGTCTGATCACTTCGCCATCCTGGTGAATCTTCAGAACTTTAACACTGCTGCGGATCGCACACCAATTCAGACAGGCTTTCGATACGAGGCGGCTTGGCAACGAGCGCCTGACTACACTGAGACAGTGGAGAAGGCATGGGCTGAGGTGGCTACAGAATCTTTATCTCTGCAGACTACTTGGGACAAGTTACGTTCGGCGACGAGATCCCTGCAGTCTTGGAGTCTGGCAAGCTTTGGGTCTGTCCGCCGTGAAATAAAGAAGCTGGAACGACAATTGAAAAGCATCCGGCTCTCTCCATGGCGCACCGATGGTGATACAGTGGCTCGCAAATTGGAGAAACGACTATGTGAACTATTCGAACGTGAGGAGATCATGGCTAGGCAAAGATCGCGTATCGAGTGGTTGCGCGAGGGAGATAGGAACACCACCTTCTTCCATGCGCGGGCGTCCGCAAGACGGCGCACTAACAAAATCCATGCGCTCATCCGTGAGGATGGCACACAGTGCGAGGATGTGCATGCGATTAAAGAGATGACAGAGGACTTTTTGGCAAAGCTCTTTACGTCCGAACCATGCGATCCCGATGCTGTTTTGAATTCTGTCCAGGCTAAAGTGACGAGTGATATGAACGAAGACCTTACTAAGCCGTACTCGGACAAGGAAATCAAGACAGCTTTATTTCAGATGGGTCCCACCAAAGCCCCAGGACCTGATGGCCTCCCTGCACTATTTTATCTCATTGGCCGGTTCTGAAGGATGCTATTTGCTCGGCTGTGAGGGGCTTCCTATTGGGTGAAACAATTCCAGAGGGTTTCTGTGATTCAGTGATTGTACTTATTCCAAAGGTATCAAATCCGGAACATCTCAAGAATTTTCGACCCATTAGTTTATGCAATGTGCTGTATAAAATTGCATCGAAGGTGCTTGCTAATCGGTTAAAGGTTATCTTACCTGAGGTGATTTCGGATCATCAGAGTGCTTTTATTCCTGGCAGATTGCTTACTGATAATGCCTTGATTGCTTATGAGTGCTTACATACAATTCGCAAACAGAAGGCTAAGCGTCCATATTTTGCATTGAAAATTGATATGATGAAGGCGTATGATCGTGTGGAGTGGGGATATCTGCACGGCTGTCTTCACAAGTTGAGTTTTGCACCTGCGTGGATTGCGGTGATGAGATGTGTTACCAATGTTAGATATGTTGCCCGTGTTAATGGGGAACTCACATCGCCAGTCATTCCATCCAGGGGCATTCGCCAAGGTGATCCCATAAGCCCATATTTATTTCTCCTTTGCACTGAAGGTCTTTCTAGCCTCTTATTACAGAAGGAGAATAATGGTGCGTTACATGGGGTTCGCAATGGTCGTGAGGGACCACCGATATCTCACCTTCTCTTCGCGGATGACAGTATTTTCTTCGCGAGGAGCGATGCAAGAAGCACGGAGGCCCTGAAAGAAACTTTGGACACTTACTGTCTTGGCTCTGGACAGAAAATTAATATGGATAAGTCGTCGGTTTTCTTTGGGGTTCACTGTAATGCTCAAGTTAAGGAGCAAGTCAAGATTAAGTTGGGAGTCTCAAGTGAGGTGTTGCAAGACACATATTTGGGAATGCCAACGTGTGTGGGTCGCTCTCCGACGGGCTCTTTCAAGTCTATATTGGATCGTGCCTGGAAATGCATGAACGGATGGTCTGACCGTCCAATGTCTCGAGCCGGGAAGGAGACGTTGCTCAAAGCTGTTATTCAGGCGATACCAACTTTCATTATGAGCTGTTTTCAGCTTCCAGTAGCCACCTGTGACTCGCTTCGGAAGGCAATTGCGGATCACTGGTGGGGTTACGAGGACGGGAAGAAGAAGATGCACTGGCGCAGCTGGGAATGGCTGTGTACACCGAAAGCTTTGGGAGGAATGGGTTTCCGCGATCTTGTTCTTTTCAATCAGGCTATGCTCGGGCGCCAGGCATGGAGATTGCTTACTGATCCTACTTCCTTGTGTGCAAGGGTTTTAAAAGGGAGGTACTTTCCCTCTTGCGATTTTTGGGATGCCCCTAAACCACGGTCTTCGTCTTTCACTTGGCGGAGTATTTGTTATGGTTTGCAACTTGTGAAACGTGGGGTCAGATGGAGCGTTGGTGATGGATACCGAATCAAAGTGCTGGAAGATAATTGGATTCCCAATATGATACCTGATGTGTTAACTACTCTGTTGCCAATCCCGGTTGGCACGACGGCGGCCTTCTTGCTCACAGATGACCACCGGTCTTGGGATACGGACGTTGTCCGTTCCGTTTTTGCAGAGGATACAGCACAACAGATACTTCAGATTCCGATTAGCCGGCGAGGCGGGAGTGACTATCTCTCTTGGCCTCACACCAAATATGGCGAGTACTCTGTCAGGACAGCGTATCAGCTGGCTCGGACAGCGGATTTCTTTGTCGATCGCAGCAAGAATGGCGGCGGTGCGACTTCAACATTGCAGGATGCCTGCTCGAGCTGGAAGAAGCTGTGGGCGATCAAGGCGCTGGGAAAAATGAAAATAAACCTGTGGCGTTTTGCGCACGATTGTCTACCTACCGGAGCACAGCTGATCCGGCGTCATATCCCAGCAAAGGGAGCCTGTTATGTTTGTGGCAGGGAGGAGACGGTGGAGCATGTCTTCCTCCAGTGTCAGTATGCCAAGGAGGTATGGTCTTGTATGAAAAAGAAGTATGACTTTCACCTCAAGGGCAAATCTTTTGCTAACCCCAAGACATGGTTGTTCGAGTTCCTGTCGGAAGCTACAGATATTCAGAGAACCGTGCTTTGTGTTGGGCTTTGGCACATCTGGACGCATCGGAACGGGCTGAGGAATGGCGAAACTTGCAAGCATCCAACCAGCCTAGCCGACCAGTGTGTCGCTTATGTCGAGATGATTGAGTCGCAATTGTATAAACCATCAGCTTCTACTAGACGTGAGACCTCCAGTTCAGTTCCTCGCTGGTCTCCCGCCCGAAGATGTGGTTCAGATTTTTGCTGATGCGGCTCTCTTTCCTCCTTCACGCAAGATGGGTATCGGCGTTGTGATCCGGAACCACCATGGCGAATGCCCGCTGTCATGCAGCGAGCTTCTCGAGGAGGTCACAACGCCAGAGATTGCTGAAGCGCTCGCTCTTCGTCGCGCTATGACCCTGGCTCGTGCTGAAGGTTTCGACAAGGTTGTGGTAACTTCTCAATGAATCTGTTGTTGATCGGAGTCAAGTCGGTGTGGTGGTTCAAGATATCAAGGCTCTATCTCTGGAGTTCTCGTCGGTGTCTTTTACTCATGTTCTTCGTCAGTGTAATGTCGCGGCACATACTCTTGCTCGCTCTGCGGAGAGCTTTATTTCTGTCATGTTTAGAATCTCTATTCCGGATTGTATCCGGGGGACTATTTGTAATGGTTTATCGTAATGAATAAAGTGGCATGTTCTATAAAAAAAAAACCACGCTGCCGAGTGCCGACTGCCGTGCCTCGCACAACTTGCAGCAAAACTCGCACAGGTCGGAAGGCTTCGCTCGCTGTCCCCAATCGAGTGACGCACCAATCGTTGGCCGACCTCCGAGAGAACCACCCTCCGTCCCGAGTCCGGCGACCGTCGGCGAGCAACTGAACCGGGGACAGCAGCGCGCGATGGGGCTGTGCTCGTGCTGCTGCCGGTGCCTGGAGATCCTGTGCGCCATCCTCCTCCCGCCCCTCGGCGTCTGCCTCCGCCACGGCTGCTGCTCCGTACGTCAACCGATTCCCCTTCTTCCCCTCTACAATTTTCCCCTTCTTAATCACCAGCTAATTAATTGGTTCACCTGTTCACGGAGGAGCAGATGGAGTTCTGGATCAGCGTCCTGCTCACCATCCTCGGCTACCTGCCGGGCGTCCTCTACGCCGCCTACGTCATCCTCTCCGTCGACCCCGACCGCGTCCGCCGCGCCCAAGACCCCGACGACTACATCTACGTCGCCTGACCAACAACTTGCGGGTGTGCTGCTGCCCTTTGTATCGGGTTAGGTTAGTAGAATCTCGACGGGTTATTTGCCTGCCCCGTGTGTATGTACAGTCTGGACGGGTTATATATATATACTTGAATTGAGTCCAGATTTGCTTGCAGTTCCTTTATAACTGCTTGTTACTTGCCTGGTTCAGTGCTGGTTTATGAGTAATTTACTTGGTCCATTTTAACATTGTCAGGATATTATAAACAATGAGTAGATCCCATCTAGTTTTAAAAAATGCAGTAGATCCCATCCTAGTTCCGTTTTCAGCAAATAATTAGTTCATGTTAAATCAGTTCATACTTCATAAGCTGAAGAAATAAAAGCTGAAGGATCAAACTTTCTTCTTTTCACTATTAGCAATGGATCTAAATCATCGTAACTGTTCCAGCGTGCTCATAGGACAAAACTTATCAAGTGATCGAAATGAGATGCAAATAAGCCCTAGCATTCCCCTGGTATAGCAGGGTAGCACATGATTTTCATGGTATCACACTGTAGACGCCTTCGCAAATCGGGAGAATCTCGAACATCTGGCATTCATAAGAACCTCTGGGTTTCCTTCTTCGACCTAAATTTGGAGGAAATCTAATTAGATAATATGCCAACCTAATGAGTGAAGGGCCTTTAATGATTTCAACTTAGTACAATCACGCTGCTACAGCTGTCCAAAGAAGAGTGCCTGATTTATGTTTCCGTTTGTGCATTTCTGTTTTAAGTTTTTTTTTTGCATCTACATTCAACTTTTCGAGGAACCTCATTGCTGAGAGGTTACAAAAGCGTAAGACTTACCAGTTTTCCTTGATCAAGAATTAGAATATTGTCCATCTTCATCACTGTTGAAATACGGTGTGCTATGGTGAGGACTGTCGTGCCTTTGCATTCAGCAGAAATAGTATTCTGTAGCAGGAATGCTGTCTGATTATCAACATTGGCGGTGCACTCATCAAGGCAAAGTACCTGTAGAATTATTAGCAATTTTAACTTCTTTGAGCAACTAGGAGGCACACAACTTGCCATCTACCATTAGCTTTTGATGGTAATGAAAAAATGCTGAATTTCAGAGTAGAAACGTAGTAACTTACCTTGGATGATTTTAGGATGGCACGGGCGAGGCATAAGAGTTGTCGCTGGCCTACTGAGAAGGATCTGCCACTTTCTGTCACAAGGATGTCAAGTCCTCCTATTGATGCGATCACTGCCTTCATATGGCATTTTTCCAGAGCTTCCCATATCATGCTATCTGTCTTTATACTGAAAGGGTCTAGGTTTTCCCTGTAGTGGACATTGTCAGCTAAACATTTAGATTGCTGGACACAGATTTCTCTTGTTGTTGTTTTTTTCAAATCTCTAACAAATCCAATCGTGAAAACAGTAGAAGCCAGAATTAGAAATAAGAGCAACTAACAGTTTACCTCAAAGAACCATCAAACAAAAACGGACTCTGGGGTACTACTGCAAAATGTCCACGGAGATCTCGAACAGCAACTTTGGCCACATCAAAGCCGTCTACTAAGATGCGGCCATTGCAGATTGGAGCTAGACGGAAAAGTGCATTCAGTATACTGGATTTTCCTGCTCCAGTCCTTCCTATTATTCCAACCTAATAAACCAGGGCAGTTTAATGGTTTTTTGTGAACAATTTAACAAGAATGTGCAAAAGTACCATACCTGCATGCCAGATGCAACATGGAATGAGATGTCATTCAAAGCAGGTGGTAAATCTGCTTTGTACCTTAGAGTTACTTGTTCAAACTCAATCCTCCCTTCTGTTGGCCAACTTCTGTGAGGAGATTCTGATACCTGGAGTTCTTCTTGAGGTATACCAACATACTGCAAACATTATCAAATTATTAGAGAAAAATATGCTTGTCGCTAATGGCCAAACTATTTTTGATTTATACCTCAACAATCCTCTCAACAGAAATCATTTCCTTCTCTGTCTCTGTAAAAGTGGTCAAGAAGCCATTCAACAGTGATACAAACGGTGCTGCATACGAAAGTGCCAGACCCACCTGCAGTGAATTTCTTTATAATTAATCTCTATATAAGCGGAATAAGGCAAAACGAAAAAAAATAAGCCTGAAGTTTGTATTTTCTTCCCCTGTGATACTTACCAGTCCGGGAGTACCAAAGTTAACATTCGAGTTGCTATGGAATCCAACGACGGCCATGACGGCGATGAACAAAATGATGGATCCTGCCAACAACTAAAATGATTTGCTGATTACGGCATTGACTGTGCAATAGGTCCAGGTGATAGAGAAATGTTCATGATTTTGTAACAGAAGATGAAGTTATTATCACATGACAAAAGGATACCTGGAGTCGTAACGAGAGCCACAGACCAGCCATAAGCTCAGAGTAGGATGTTGTCTGATATAGTGTCAGATGATGGATGAATCTCTCTAAGAAGAACCCCTGTGCATTTTACTGTCAGTATCTTGCACAAACCACACCAACACAAGTCACTAGAGCGTTTAAGCTAATGAAGTAAGTATTCTGTTAACACCATGTTGAATAGTCTACATATGATTAACATACTTCCTTTTGGAATGCTCTTATCGTTGATGAACCATCAAGTGTCTCTGTAAAAGATGAATAGATAGGCGAGCGAGCAACACTGTCAAGTCGCCTTACTTCACGTGATGTCGACCTGTAATAGAACTGCACAGAAAACATTACTGTGTTTCTCCAGAAGAGCCAAGTCAATTATCAGTGTATAAAAACATAACATGCATTGAGAATGTTCGAAGAATGGACTTCAAAAAATTAAGAATGTGAAGGATTGAAGCCTTAGAGAAAAGAAAGGATTAAAACCTATAAATTCATCAATGCGAAAAGACATGGATGTTACAGTACCTGCACTTTGCTGTAGATAAGCCAGAGCGGAACCAAGATTAGTAGGAATGTAACCTGTGTGGCAATGTTCATGATTTACGAGCTAAGTGAATTGGTTTGTATGAATTAAATATTGGGCTACATTAAAGACATGGTAAAACTATTACTTATTTACCTGTGAATAGCACAAAACAACAAGAGTGCCAAGTAAGCTGAAGAAATTGGCCGCAAATATATTGAGGATGAACGGAAGAGAATCATCAATAGTGTAGAGGTCTGATGATAATCTGGAAGTTTATATAGTTTATCAAGGGCGTGTGCGGACCTAACTGAAGATAACTGACATACTAACCTATTCAGTATTCGGCCACTGGGATTTTGGTCAAAGAAAGAAACTGGGGCACCAATTAGATTACTGAGAAGATCAGCATGTATCTGAATGGCTGCACATAGACCTCCATATGCAAAAGAAAATGCCCTTCCCATTGTGAAAAAGGAGTTGATTATACCAAAAACAGCAAGGATAATCTGCACAGATCATAATCTCGAGTCAACATAAATGTACATTACATGTTATTTATTTCACACACATGACACATGGTCTTCTGTGTTCCCAGTTATAGATAACTGTTCGAATTCAGTTTGCTTAGATAGGCAGCAGTCTTACCAGATAAAATCTTGTATTCTTGGTACCTGTACTAGTGTCAACCCAGTAAGTTAACCAAAGATCGTTGCCATTACGAGATGCTTGCATCAAGAAGGCACTTAGAAATATTAGAAATACCATTGAACATCCCGCAAATCTTGCATATTTTCTGTTTTTTAATAAAAAATTAGATGTAGTAGGAAGATTAATAAGTTTTCATTCTATAATGCAATAAATCAACAAATTCTGCAAAATAACTCACTTGTACACAATAAGCTCAACCATGCCTTCTTTCCTGGCCTCTGCTTCCGTTTGATCTCTTTGTTCATCCTGATCAATCACTGAATCATTGTCAATCGCATCTTTAGTCATAAATTCAGAGGAGCTTATTGGTCCTTTCTCTTTCTGCAAAATTGTTGCTGTGGCAGCACGTGAACTATCTGGCCTATATATTCTTGAATATGGAGTTTCCAAGAAACATTCCAATGTACCAAACCACTTAACAGATCCATCGGCCATGACCACAATCATATCTGCAGCAGAAATGGCCTGAAGAAAAAGGAAACGTCATTGTTGTTTTAGGCGCAACAGTCTTCGTTTTCTTGCTATCAGATCAAATTGTTGTTTCATGCATACTGTTCTTTACTCTTAGTACCAGATAGTATCTAGATATCTCTATTCAGAAGCAACATGATACACTCTGTTCGTGTGAGATCAAATAATCATTACCTGGAGACTGTGAGTGCTCAATAGTCGTGTTTTTTGCTTAATTTGTGGTCCCATGATGGCTTTTTCCAGGATCCATGAAGCAACATTTGAGTCAACTGCACTAAGTATATCATCAAACAAATATACATCCGAGTCGTGATACAAAGCCCTGCAAGTGTATGATCATAGTGTTAGTAACAAAACTTGAGACTTCCCAATATCAACTGCAGAATGCTTTTAAATGTCACCTTGCTAATGCTAGACGGGCTCTCTGTCCACCAGACAAGTTGAGACCTTTCTCTCCAATGTGTGACATATCTCCCCCAACCATTGCTGAGATATCAACATCAAGGGTACATGCTTGTAATACTTCTTCATATCTGTATGAATGTTGCAACACATACAAAACAATAAATACAAAGTAATTCACTTTTTAGGGGAAAAATAACAAACCCACCACTACTAGGAAAAACAAGTTATTTTTATAAGCTTTTTCCCTGAACACAAGATGGATGGGTCGGGGTCGCCAAGAAGATGCAGAAAGTACAGCAAAGAAACGGAAATAAACGAAAAGAAGAAAAGGTAGATTGAAAAAGAACTGTACAATCCACTCTATTTTTATGAGTAAATCTACCTCCTTGTATCAAATCCTTTTCCAAGCAAAATGTTATCTCGTAAAGAACCAGATAATATCCAAGGTACCTACAAAATATGAACAACACTTCTAACTTTTCTGCCGTTCAACTGTAAATCTTAAGTAATTTCCAAATCATAAAGTACAACCTGTGGTACATACGTAATTGAACCACATGACTTAATAGAACCACTGATGACAGACATTTCTCCAATAATAGAGTTCAGCAAAGATGACTTGCCCGAACCAACCTGAAATGGACATAACATTTTCCCAGTTAACAGAAAATAACTGCAATAACCATGCAGTCATACAAGAGGGGTGATTTTTATTCCTCGTTGGACACTTAAGTGCCTAGCAGAAAGCCTTGTGAAAGTTCCCTGTTACACCATTAGCATCCAGATCAAACACAAATTTGCATTGAAGTGTCAGAAAAATTATAAAGCTGGCGGAAAGAAAAATGTGTGGTTTAAGAAGGTTTCACTGGTAGTAGTATTGCAGATTCAAACTTGATTTTCTGCCAATAATATTGTATCGGCAAGGTATTTTTACCAACTAACAAAACAATATTGTGTTATATCCATCAAATAAAATACACACTAGTAAGAAAATAACAATATAATTTCGAAAATCACCTCTCCTATGATGGCAATAAAAAGGCCTTTTTGTAGCTGCAGAGATATGTCTCTGAGAATTATGCTGGGCTCAACAGTGGAGCTACTAGACCAAGAACAACATACGTTCTTGACAATAACAGCTGTGGGACTGTAAATTGTTTCAGTATTTCTTTCAAAGTCATCGTTCACAGTATCAGACGAGGAAATCAACTCGGAAGAGCAAAGGTCTGGAGTTGACAAATAGTTGCCCAGTCTTCTGCTAGAGATAACAGCCTGCAATGCCAAAGAATACACATGTTACAGTGGTAGAGATACATCTAGCATTGCAATAACAGATGACGATCACCTAACTTACATCAATCATCCCATTAATAACCCATGGGAATGAGTTCAAAGGGGATATTAATGTGTTGAAGAGTGCCACACAAGTGAAGACCTGTAAGAAGGAACCCATGTAGGAATTTTTGTCACGCCGATGGCATGTTTTAAACATATAATTTAAGATATCGTTTTACCGTGGCAGCATCCAGTGAGTGGCCCATTATTGCAAATATGGAAAAGGTGAAAAGGGAGAACAGCGTTGGAGTGGTTGCCCAGAAGTAGACACACCATGCATCCAGATATTTTCGAGTCTACGAGGGAAACAAGCACTTGTCAGTTACAGTGCCAACAATGCGGTTTACTAAAAATAAAAAATGGTAATGAGAATTTGCACACCGCAAGATGTGTCACTTCTAATTCTCTTCTTTTCTTCAAGCGTTGAGTGAATAGTTTCTCCCAGCTATACATCTTCACTGTTCTAATGTGTGCTAAGAGTTCTCCTGCACAACTTATCCTGTCCACAAAAATAGAGCAATGGACATTATTCTAGTTCTAGTTATTAAATTATACTCCCTCTGTCCAACAAAAGATGTCACACTTTCTATCAAATTTGGATGTATCTATACACTAAGTCATGTCTAGATACATCCAATTTTTGATCAAGTTGAGACATCCTTTATTGGACGGAGGGAGTAACATACATTGTGTCTAAAGCCATTTTTTGCACAATTGCTCAAATTTATTTTTCCATTCCTATTATTCAGTTTGGACGCTAGTCTGTGCTAGTGAAATAGTAAGTAGATATTTTATGGGTTATAAAACTGTCAACGGAAGAAGGAAACAATATGGTAACATAACAAAGAAATGGATTGTTTCTTGGTTCTATAATAGTAATAGAGTAATTCTTTGTCCCACCTCTCATCTTTTTGCTTCATCATCTTTTGCGTGGCAGTAGCAATCCTTGTAGAAATCGATTTGTTCACTGTATAATACGTTAGTGTTTGATGATATATAATAAATCTAGAAGATTGATTAAAAAGGCTTGGCATCACGCGATATAATCTCTATATAAGCACAGTTGCCTTAAGATGCACATTTATATGTATTAGCAGTAGCATAGGTGCATGTCTCCATCAATGATATAAAGAACATATATGAGATAAGAGGCGGAAATGATCTACAAACTATGCTCATAAAGATGGGGACGAGATATATAGAAACCTAGTTCACAGGAAACAATAAAGAGAGCAATACCTGGTATTAGTATGATTGTTATTGCGAGTCCAGATAGGAACGCATAATTGACTTGTGTATACAATAGGTAAAGAGCAAGTCCAATCTGCAACGGCAAGCTAGCCAAACACCAAAGTGTGCAATATAACACTATTAAAAAGGTGGTGCATGGATACAATTTAACTCTAATATTTTCACTTTGGTACACAATGATATACCTCCAAGCATCGTGAAGGCTGTTACATACGCTTATTGTGCGGTCAACGTCAACAGACATGAAGGTCTGAATCTCTCCTTCAGAAAACCTAGAACGCTCAGATAGACTGAGACATAGGCACTGTTTTTTAAGGTCCATCCAAAATGAAAAGGGAAAAAGGTAAGTCGATTATTATTTGAATGATGCTTCAAGTCTTAGAATGGAAGTTGTTGCAAGTTTGGTGTTGACAGAGCAGCCAGCAATAGAAGATATGCTACAGCCGTCAGAACACTGCAACATGTTTGCTCTAAACAGGTAATCATACGAACTAGACTGCTAGTTGTTGACTCTGTATTGAATGATCGGAAATCTAGGTGTCTTACGTGACCTAGCGATTAGCCTCCCAGATGATGAGTTCTATCATTCTTGGGAAGTGTGTACTCCCTCCGATCCACTAAAAGTGGCGTGGGAAATGAACTGAGTTAGCTATACTCGCGACAATTATTGTGGATCGGAGGGAGTAGTAGCCAAGGTTAGCGAACATCTTAGTAGTATGCGCTCATGATCAGTTTAAGTAACTATTGTACAATGCAATCTGGCTGCAACAGTGCAACATACTTTTTTTTTATCTTGACAGAATGATAGTAAATGGCACAGATTATGAATAGGCATACCTTCCGGTAAACTATTCCCATGATGCTTGATCGTATCATCAACTTGAGCTTTCCTAGACGAAAGGAGTACTGGGTATCTAAAAATGACCTAGCGAATGGGAAAGCGGAATTGAATAAATATAGTTACTAATTAGATCTGATAACATGCACAAGTGAGTTAACCACCATTGTTTCGAAAGAACTGTTCATTAATAAGGTCAGAACATGTATGTTGTTTCTGTTTAGCATGCATGCTCATTATAACAAGTAAAAAATGCACTTGTAATACAACAAGAGGTTAGAAATAATAACTAGTAAAGTCATATCATACTTATTCTAATTCAGTAAGAAACCAATTTAGCTGAGCACCACCGAAATGAACATGGACAAATGTACGACATCATGCAGCATTCTTCAGAAGATAATATGAGATGCCATAACGTCTATCACCTGCTCTGTCTGTCAATGACTAAAAGGCTTATGCAGTTTGCAACTTTTTTACCTATTCTCTCGGAGGAGCAACTTTTTACTAAAATTTTATTTTGCGGAAAACATAACTGAAGTTCTACTGTGGACCTCAATAAATTCAGCACCTAAATTGCACTCAGCATTAAAGCTGAACTATCATAAGTAAAATAAAAGCATTTTCAATTTTCCATAAGCTGTGACTATCTTGCCACATATTTCACTTATAACTCATCCATAGCTAATACTCGGTTAAGAATGATACGCCTACAGTTAAAAAAAATAAAACTTCATCTTCATAAGCTCTTGCCACAACTTTCACTCTTAACTCATCAGTAACTAAGACTTAGTTAAGAATTTATACGTCTAGATTCCTAAATTTAGAAGAAAAAAACATGAAAAGGCGATACTTCATAGTTTGGGGGGTGAACAAAAATCAAAAGCGGGTCCATTGAGATTGCAAAGACACAAATAATTTGTGGTGAGAAACTTTACTTGATAATCGAAGTCAATCCTAGGGAAATGGCAATAGCATATCCATCCGTGCCAACAGAACCTGATGAATAAATATATAAATACTAGAAAAGGTAATTGGTTTGTCTACATTGCTAATTACAAATAAATAAGTTTTCTGGATGCTACTTCCATACAAAGCATTTATTCAAATACCCTGTTGTTTATAAGACATCCTAGTTTAATTTATTTCCAATGAATCCCAGAATATTACACAATGCTTCTACAAGAACTACCAGCGGCAACCTAATTACTTCAAAGAAAACTGGTAAGAATGCTTGCTGATGGTCTTTAGTTTTACTGAATTATCTCGGCGAAGTAAACTGAGAAACTACTTGAGCAAACTGTGTAGAGTGTATGTTTTAGTGCCATAAACGGAATACAGTTGTTATTTTCCTCTGTATTTTTTTTATAGGAAGCTACGTAGACTTCTAGGAAACAGCACCTTCTTCAATAAGTCTTATGAACTTGTTGAGTAGCAGTGGGCTCACAAAACTCAGACTGTCATTTATCACCTGTGTGAATGAAAAGTATGATAATGTATTAGACGCAACAGTATGTATGCGCGTACAACGGTTCATTTAAAATGATTCAGTTTGACAGCATTCATTCAAAAGAAAACATAAATTATGAACAGAGTATACCAATCCATCACATCATTTTAGTACATGGAGTTTCCAAAAGTAACGTGATAGTGTCTTTTTCATCGCTTGGTTAATCAAATCACAAACACAACAGGTTGTACAAGGGGATGAAGAAAGAGATCATGTACGTCCCTTCCATACCATAAACCTGTCGCCTTCTTTTATAAAATGATAACCCTTCACCCTCAGTTCATATGTACAACATGCATATACTCAACTTCACCTATAATAACGGTAAAAAGGTACCTTTAACATGCCCAAACGTAAGTAGATCCATCCATAAGCGTTAGATATAGCTCTAAGTAGAGATGAATCAGCATGGTGATTTTGATATTCAGCAGTCCAGGAAGATAAAAGTTCGTCATAGCAGGAAGCAGCTCTGAGCTCAGCAGGTAATTCAAGTAGATCTGGGAAATCAAGTTGTCTTTTGATACCAATGTCCATCATTGGATTAACAGTCCTAAAAGCCAACAGTTCCCAAATATTTGGGCGCTTATATACCTGAGAGCACAGGACAGCATATAGAGAAGTTCAGAACACAGACCCTGTAATTTGGTTAATATACAAGAATTGCCAGTGTTTCAATTACAAGTAATGAAAAAAAAAGTAAACGCATGTAGCGCTCAAAATTTTGCAGATTTAGCAGGTGCATGTTCACTTCCACACCCAAGGAATACATAACATACTGGCATGGTCATCTAGAGGACTATATCTTCTGGTCATGGATTATAGGTTGGCGAAACCTTAATATTGCCATGTCAGCACAAATGCACAATCCAGCCTAAACTTGCAAGCTTTGTCAGCATTGCAGGGATGTTATTTGTATCGCGGAAATTACTTGCACTCAAAACAAATAAGCCATATATCCTTATGACAAGAAAACTAACACTAACTTCACAAGTTTAGGCAAACTTATGCAGTAATAGAATGCCAAAGGAAACTCCCAATCTCCTTCTCAGGTTGCCAAACAAGCTGAGATAGAAACTTTGAGATCATTGTGCAAAGAGTCCCTCCCGTGGCCTGGGAGCAAACCCTAGCCGCCGCCAGACACCTTCCACCACCCCTTCCCTCGCCGCCGCCGGATAGCGTCGCTGGGCAAAGCTCGACGGCGCTGGCGGCCATTTCTTTCGGTCTCTGCCTTGGGAGTTCGGCAGCGTGGGTGCTTTCCCCGGGCGAAGGCGAGGACTCGTGCGGCGGCGCGGGTTGCTGGCGGCGCAGGGGAGGAGAGCGGCGGGGACGGGCCGGCGGGGCACGGCGAGTGCTGAGGTCTCGGGAGTCTCGCATCCCTGCTCGGGCTGCGCGTCTGTCCGCCGCGCCCAGATCTGGCGCTCTCAGGGAGAGGTGGTGCGAGGTGGTGCGGCTTGGTTGGGGGTGTCTTCCGTCGGCGGCTGTTCGTGGCCATGGCTAGGGGCGGTTTGGTGGCAGTGGCTCCGGCCGGCAGAGGGTTGTTTCTTGGCGCCATGGCGGCGAGCAGGGGGTGTGGTTGTGGCGGTCCGGCGCGGCCCTGGCTGGCGGAGGAGGCGACGACGCTGCCTATTGGCAGCGTGGGCGACGGGGAACGGCCCCTGGCCGGCGGCGCCCTGCAGGCCCAGATCTGGGCCCTTTGGGCCCGATCTGGGTATGGGCGGGCCGATGCGGGCCTCGACACGCCGCTTATGGTTGGACTGATGAGAAGCTCGCGACGGGGTTGGCGGCAACGACGCCATTGTCTGCTGCAACGCGACGGAGGAGCTTCACGGGCCCGACGTGGGCCCGGCCGGGCAGGTGGCCTGGTTTGCTCCTTCTGTGGCGTCCGGTCTGCTATCGCCATTGGCGGTGGAGGTTGCTGGTTGCGGTGGCGGGCGCTGGCGGCGGAGGTCGCTCTGCTTCGTCGCGGCGACCTGTGGTGGCGGGGACATGTTGAGATGTGCAACGGCAGTGTGGAGGCATGGCAGCGCTGACCCGTTCGGGCCCGATCTAGGCCAGTGGGGCCGGATCTGGGCCTGGCTGGTTGAGCTGACCTGGGCGTCCGCGGGTCACTTGTTGCTCTCTCCGGCCGCCGTTTGGGGCTGGGGCGCTAGATCAGGCCAGGTCGGCCCAGATCTGGTGGCATGCTTTGCTCGGAGGTGTCGTTGCTGCCTTGCTCGCTTGTCCATGGTTACATGTTGTGTTCCTCGTCTTTGCTGATGGTCCCGTGATGGTCTAGTGTGCTACCGTCCCGCTGGTGTGGTGTTTCTCAGACCGGCAATGGTCCGGCAGGCCCGGGTGAACACGAGGGCGGTGGCGCTGCTACTTGGTGGCGGGGATCTTTGTGGATCTTCTGCTAGAAGGAGTAGGGACTAGTGCCAGGGTGGCACAGACGGTAGCACCCTTGCTGCAATGCGACGACGGGGCTTCACGAGCCCATTCGGGCACGGCTGGGCCAGGTTGGTCTGGTTTGACTTGTTGTCGTATTCGGTCGGCTATCGCTGGAAGGCGGTGGAGGCAGTTCCCTCCCGCGTGCTCCTGCTCTGCTAACCCTCGCCGAAGTCTCTTCCTTTCCTCTTTACCGGCCTCGCATCGTGTGTCATGGTGAGACGTGGGTGACTGCAAGACCGTGGTGGCGTATGCTCGTGGGCGGTGAGCTTGGTGGAGCAATACGAAGCGTCTGGGAGTGTGGTTTGGAGGGGTCGGGAGAAATCCTTGTCGTTTTGACACCGTCACGATGACGCCTGTGGGTATCATCGACCTTCTTGAAGGGTGTCGGGTGTGGCTCCTCCCCACCTCTCGTATCGTACCGGGGGAAACCCTAGGACTTGTCCGGGTAGTAGCGTCGTCGCCGTCGCTTCCCTTCTTGGAGGTGCTGCCTGATACGTGACGCTTCAGAGCGCTTGGAGTGTGGTGGGATTTCTCCGGAGGACGCAGCGGTCAATTTCTCTGTTGTTTCTTTTGGCCGTTGTGCTGTCTGGCCCAGCAGCGGTCTCAACGGTGGTTGCTTTATTTATAAAGCGGGGCGAAAGCCTGTTTCGAGGAGTAATAGAATGCCAAACACAGAAGTATGACTTGGTCTTGTGTAAGTGAAGTGACATGCATGCATCTTGAATGTACGACAGAAACCCAAAAAGGTTACTAGAGAAACATCATACCACTTTCATGCTTGCAGCCTCAGAATTTTCATTGTTTTGAATGAGGGGAGCTTCGATGGAGTTCACTTCTCTGAAAGTGAACACAGCACACAGTTTTACAGGAATTGTGAGAATTTGGTATGATTATAATGATGGTAAACAACACAGCAGAAGTTATTCAACAGAGTAGCTAGCTTGATGTGCTTGGCAAAAGAAAAGTCTAATGTGCCAAAATTAAAGGGAATCCTGGAATTAAGAAATGCAAGAGAAATAAAGGATGCATCCTGCAGTCGTTAAAAGATAAAATGACTTAAAACATGAAAAATAATATCGTGCTGCATATGATTACAAACCATGTACCTTTTCTTGGATAATCGGCTAACTGCAGCTGCGACAATAAGAAATAGTCCAAACGTAATAGATGTAGAGAATAAGACAATCTCCGTAAAATATGCCATTGCCTGTAACGAATACAGAAGTAGACTGTAAAGCATACTCTTCTATTTTGTGTAGCTGCCATTTCATGCCAATTAATATGCAACTTCCACTATGTGCAGCTAAAGGAACACTAGGAAGGGCAGATAATTGATAGGTTATCATAATGCAGCAGAATTTAAAGACAAGAGTGCGGTAACTGGTATCCGTAACAAAGAAGCACTGCGCCAAGGGAAATAAAGCCAGATTCGGCTTTAGGGTGCGTTGGCTCTGGAGCAAGGTTTTCGAGTCGACGAGTCTACAAGTCGTTCAGGGGTAGCGACTCTTGACTAGTCGTGACTAGTCAAGACTCATGGTCGACTAGTCGACATGAGTAGTTTGGCAATATTAGTAGTTTTGGGGCACATAGTCACAACTGTTTAACTACCGGCGAGGTGCTTCTTCATCCTAAGAGGCCCAGAAGTAACTCTCTCTTCCCACACAAATTACATTGCAGCAACAACCTGTTCTCAGGTTCTGGCCAGAATGCATATTTCTAAGCTGGATCCTCCTTGCTCCTTGCTGGCCTCCTCTTAGGATCTTTGAATGGGTCATAATGCTCATCAGCTTCTGCTGCAGCTTGAGCTGAACAAACAACCTGGGCTATCTCTGGTGGGCAAGCAATATTGAAAAAATATGATATGCGGGGACAATTTTAAGTCGTTCGACTCAAAAACCTGGACTAGTCAAGACTAATCGATTGAGTCGTTTGACTCAACCGATGAGTCGAGTCGAGATGTTGAGTCAACATTTCTTTTGTGACTCATCAACTAGTCGCTCGACTCAAAAACAGAGCTCTGAAGGATGCGTAACAACCCCTTGCGACCTTGGAGAGGGCTTGAGATGTAGTTCTCGGAGGTAGAGCAGGGGATCTTCGACGTGTCGACCTACATGGAGATCGGTGACGGGATGACAACCCTCCTCCGGCAAGATAGATGGTTGCATGGGAATCCCATCGGGGAGATAGCGCCACACCTCTTTGCCCTAATCCAAGACGTCGCCGGAAGGGACGCACGGTGCAGCAGGCGCTCGTTTATCACCGACTTTGCTGGCGCACCGAGCCCCCTTACCCTTTGGCAGTACGGGATTTGGCTGCGAGATGTGCAACTATTAGCAAAACCTGGAGATGGACGAAGGACGCCTAGTACTCCTCCCGATCATGCTACTACAACATCCTCTTCCAAGATCCATTGTATCAAAATCTTGGAGGCTCAACTGGAGGTCCTGGGCACCACCTAGGGTGAAGTTCTTCATCTGGCTGGCCTACCTAGACAAATGTTGGATGAGTGAGCGGCTAGCGTGACGCGGTCTCCCACATGTGGTGCCCTGCCCTTTGTGTGACCAGTCCAAGGAGACGATGGTGCTCATTCTGACGGGATGTCCCTTCTCGAGGACGATATGGTACAAGGTTCTGTCGTGGATTCGATCCACCTCAAGACCTCCATTGGGCGCAAATGTCTTAGCGGATTGGTGGGGGTTGGTGTTGCGCACCACCCCTCGCCAGCTACGCAACGAAACCTCGTCGTTGATCATGCTAATGGTGTGGTGGGTCTGGAAGCATTGAAACCTGGCAGTTTTCGACAACGCGCGTTCGTCCGTGGCTACCTTGACCTTGCTTGACACAATCAAAGCCGAGGCGCCATAGTGGCAAGCGCAAGAGCCCGGGGTCTTCGCCAACTTCCCCCTATTCTAGGTCGTGGGTGGTATGGTGGGGTGTTGGTCTTTTCTAGGACTTGTAAAAAAACTTCTTTCTATGAATGCATCGAAATGCAAAGTTTTTAGGTTATCGCGAAAAAAAATAAGTAGCATGGAATACCTTCATTACTGTAAGTGTGTATTGCAAATGAGGTATCTCTAGAAGAAGCTTCAACATCCAGCAGATACATACGATTGGGTTGTAGAGTACTCCAATCCAAGGCCCATTGGCAGAGACAAGACTTACCGCTACCTATTCAAAGCACAAACTATGATGGCTTTTATTCATTTGTTCATACCACTGGAAAGGAAGAGCACGCAAATCGTTATTGTAATGGGCCTCTTACCCATGCGAGAAACTGAGAGAATCTGAAGAATGGTTCGTGGTTTGGGACATCTTCCCCTTCAACTTTCTTCTTTACCAGCACAATTAGTCCGAGCAAAGTAAGGCAGGCCGCAAAGATAGGTATGCCGGACACGAGCAACTTCTCTGGTAAACATCTCCTTACATTCTGAAGTAGTAGGCCAAATTACTATACTTAAAAGAACATGGCAAAAAAAGAGTATATATAATCAGATAACAATGCAATAACTGACAGCTAAATAATCATTGTTGCAGATAAGAAAATGCCACTATCGACGACCGTTGCAACTGTAGTTCTTAAAATATAAATTAATCTGAGGAAATAATTACAGTGAGACATCCTTATGCAAAACTACCTTCATCAGCATATGATTATAGAATTCAGTCAACGGGCAATGAGAATACACTAGCGCATCTATATCATATCATTATTATACATCCATCTGCTTAAACTACTGCTATATATCAATGAGTTTTGACGAAACACTTGTGCAGTAGTTGAGGAGCTATCAACTCCGACTTAACAAGGACCTACGTGAGTTCTGAAATAAATGCAAGTGCACACTACCTACTGAAGGTAGAGCTAGCATCCAGTAGCATTAATTAACTGAACCCCAATTTCAGTGAATTGTTCTTTAATCTTTTGTATTATCAGTTTTCAAGCAATTGAAAATTGGAGGCCTTCTGGCTTCTTATGTCAAAAAAAAAAAACTTCTGTTAGCCCTTAGGTAGAATCGATGCCTGAAGCATGGTTATCCCAAAAAAATGTTCCATTACCTCGGTCGTGGGCGGGGGCGCGTGCCTCCTGGCGACGAAGAGCGCGACGACGGCAATCACATTCCCGCCGAGCCCCAGCACCGTGCGCACAATGACTAGAAAATTAAGGAACACAGAAAGGCGAGATAGAGATACTGACCACAGCACGCGACGAATGATCAGGAACTCAGGAATGGGGAGGAAAACAGAAAGGATATGAATCCGCGAAGCACGGAGCGAATCGCCTCCCGTCCCAGACCTGCATACCGAATTCCGTCCTGTTCAAAAACGAAATTCCGGCGGCCGCGCGCGAGGGTGTTGGGACCGTACCGTCGGATCGCCGGGGCAGAGGAGATCCATGGCGCCGCCGCGGAGAGCACCACGAATCCGCTAGCGCGATTCGGAGTTGGCAGTAAGGGACGGAGGTGAGGAGACAACCGTCCCTCGAGCGTATCGTCCTCTCCTCGCGCACATTTCCCGCGGCGCCGGGGTTTTGATGAAAAGCCTCCGCCGTCTTTTTTTTATGCACAGCTTTTTCATCGCCGTCTTTTTGTTGAGAAAAAGCCTCCGCCGCCGCCGCACTAGCGCGGGGCGCAGTCGTGGCGAGTGTGAGCTACGGTCACTGATAAGTGGGGCCGAACAGCGCCGAACCCACCTGTCAGCGTCGAACGTGCGGACGATCGTCCCCACTGGTGTCGGCTTTGGCGTATGACGTGTGCGCCCACGATCCAAGCACGCGGCCGTCCACTTTGTGAGAGTGGGCTTCGCTTTTGTTAGTGGCCTTTACCTTGTCCTTTTGGGCTTTATTAGTTTCCTCTTTTAGCCCTCACATGCTGCGCACCGGCCGCGTTTTTGGAAAAAACCTATTAGTCCGTACTATTTCACGAGACCAGGTCGAGAGCTGATCGCTCCCGCACACCCCTTCGTTACGCCGTGGGCCGGCCCAATTCGTGTAGGTAGACCGCTTTTTTCTCCACCGCCTTCTAGAAACGTCCCAATAGCTCGGCCTGGTTTTTTTACTTTTCCTTTTTTCCTGTTTTAGTTTTTTTCCTTTTCTCGTTTTCTATTTTTTTGGATGTTCCTTTTTTGTTCTTCTTTCTGTTTTTATTTTTAAATGTCTTAATTTTTTTAAAATTTATAGTTTTTATGATTTTTACTTCTTTTTCTCTTCTATTTTTTTCTGTTCATAGGCCTTTCTGTTCATAGAATTTTTTATGCTCACATTAAAAAATTGTTCACATTCAAAAAATATATAAATTTGAAAATATTTACATTTGAAATTTATTCACATTCGAAAATTTGTTTATACGTGAATATCTTCTAAATTAAAAAAATCACATTCAAACATGATTTAAAATTAAAAAAATGTTCATATACGAATTACTTTATTAAATAGTTTTTTATTTTTCTCTTTCTATCATTTTTTTGTAAACCTGGAAAGAAAAAAGAGAGAAAACAAGCAGGGGGAATGAGCGGTTTGTGGGCCAGCCCACATAGACCTGCCACTGTGCGGGAGCGACCGCACGAGTCGTGAAATAGGAGCGCTCCGCGTTTTCTGTCCACGTATGGGTGAAACAGGCTAACCCTATTTCACAACCATATTCCCTCCCGCACACCCCTCCGGGGTGACGTAGACCAGCCTTAAAAAATAGTTTTTGTTCATAGATTTTATTTTGAATCATGCAAAAGTAAATTTTGTTAACTGACTGTTCACGTTTATATTAGTTCAAAAATAGTTTCCGTTCAACACCATTTTTATTCACTTTCAAAATCATTAAAAAATATTTAAAATGAGGTAAATGTTTGAGTTGAAAAAGTTTAATGAAAATATAAGTTTAGATTTTTAAAATTGTTAGTATTTTCAAAATTGACTATATTTTAAATAAATCAGATTTGAAAAAAATGCAAATTTACTTTTTTGGTACGATTTTTATGTTCTTCTTTTTCATCGTGTTTTTTAGTGTAAAATCTGAAAAGAAAAAAACATATAAGAAAAGAGAGGAGGATGGAGCGAGTAGGTGGGCCTAGCCAACATTTCCTCCCTGCGAGCAGGGTGGAATGCGCTCCGCACATGTCAGAGGGTAGGTGCTCCCCCGAAATAGTAACGTCTTTGCCGACCCAGTTCCAGACAAAAATAGGCCCTTACTCGCGGGTGGCAACCTAAGGAGGGAGTACCACGTACCCAAAAAACAGGTTTCCCTCAATAAAAAAGAATCCCAAAAAACAGGAGCACCACATAATAGAAAAAAGGGACTACCACATACTCTACATAGTTAACCTTGTAGATATAGTTTAGATTTTCCTTTTTTCAGATATCAATCCAACACATAACTATATATACGTTCAAAAAGCTCTCTTCTGGATCAAAATAAAAGAGGCTTAAATAACACATATAAATGTTGTTGTCGGCCTGTATGAGAAGCTTCATCCACGTGGGATGTATGTAAAATACATACATGAACTTTGCATTGTATTACATGATATTCCAATCATATTTGCATCATATCAGGGTTATATCATCATTTTATATTAATTTTGGGAATATTTGATATTTTCCCCATTTTTCTGCAATTAACCCTACGGTCCGAAACCCTATTTTTCAATATTTTTCTGGAATTCCTATGTCGTTGTTGTTGCTGAAAAATGTGTTGTCGTCGTAGTCTCTCATGTCTTCTTCATCCTATCTTTCGGCGTGTACCGGTTGAAGGGACATTAAGCCTCCGGAAGACCGGAACACCGCCTCTTATGATTCTGTACGTGAGAGGGTCGATCAGGTTTTTGGGGGAGCGCACTCGCATGACTAGTGGCATCGAGTTCTTCTCCAACTACGACTTCTTCCCCAATATCGACAACATCTTCCTCGAGGACTTGGTCGACGTCAACGCAAACGGTTCCGCTGCTGCTACACCGTATGTCTTTTTTATCTTCCTGTTTGAGATACCGAGAGTTTTTACTTGTAGTATGTTCTCTAAATTTGATCTTTTTATCTACAGCATTAGTATATTGTATGGTTAGTTTATTTTTTGTTATTCTAATAATGAAATGTTTACTGTTTTCATGAATTAAATCATATATTAAATTGCTTATATATTCAACATAAACCACATCTAGATATATATTTGAATTTATTTGAACAAACTCACATCAAACATTTTGGAATGGAGTGAGTAGTATATTCTACTATGTTACTCGTGCGGTGGGGAGTCTCGAAAGATGGACAGAAGTATGAGTGCATTCGTCCACCAACTTTGCAACCGATTGATTGATCATAACATCATCGCCTACTCACATTTTGCTCTCGTATCCTAATCATCTCTCGCACATGTTGATCTCTCTCTTCTTTTCGCCAACCACAGATGACTAGGAGCGGCCGGGCCGCGTTAAAACTCGTGTGACACAATCGGCAACCTCCTTGTCTTTCTCTACGCAGGTTAAGGGCATCTCCAGTCGTCTCGCCCCCCCAAGGCCCAAAACGCCGCTGTTTTGGGGCCGCCGCGGCGCGAAACGGCGCTAATCTGAAACCTGGGGGGGGGGCGGAAAAGCTGCCGCTCGTCGCTGGCGCGGCTCGCCGATGCGGAGGGTGCCGCTGCGCACGGGGGCGGGGCGCCCGGAGTTGAGGAGGGGAGGGGTGGCAGAGCTTGGCGCCGAGCGCGTACCTGGTGGAGGCGCCAAGCGCGCGCCGGAGGATGAGGAGGTCGTGGACGTGGAGCCGGTGCCCATCCGCCTCGGCGCCCACGCCGGCATGGTCAGCCGGGGCTCGTTCCCGGCGGCGATGTAGTCGAGCACCCACTGGAGCGTGCGGTGCTCGCCTCCCCACCACCGCCTGCGGCCGTGGCTGTTGCAGCGGCCATCCACCGGGCCGTTGTTGCCGCGGTCGGCGACCTCCTCGTCGTGACGGCGCTGGAAATACGCCGTCCAGAAGGCATCGTTGCCTTCTGCCCTCGAGCGCCTGTCCGCCGCCTGCTCCGGCATCAGGCTCGCGCGAACTTCGGCGATGGCGTACTCCCTCTCGCTTTCGGCAGGGACGGGGGGCACGGGCACGCCGCCGGCGCTGAGTTGCCACGCCCCGTGGCCAGCGGATGCGCCGGGGACGCGCATGTCGGGAGGACACGGGTACCCCGCGCTGTACAACGCCCACGCCTCGCCCTTGCGGAGGTGGCGGCGGACCCAATCGTTCGCGGCGGCGGCGTCCATCTTCTTGGCGGCTTCTTGACGGCGGCGAGAGAAGAGAGAGGGAGGCAGAGGCGGCGATAGAGGAATGTGTGGGAGGGACGGCGAGGGCTCGGAGGAGTTTTATAGCGCGGCGCGGCCAGGCGAAGGGGCGGTGGTGGCCATTACTGCGCGCCGCGTGCCGCGCCACGCCATTTACTCCGGCAGCCTTTGACTGGGGAGCTCTTACTGGCCGGCCGCCACGCCATTACTACGGAAGCCTTTGACCGACGCGGGTGCCGAGAAGACGAGCACGGACGGTTCCTGTTCCGCGCCAATTTCTCCCGCGTCGCTGACAGCGCTGGCCCGCGTTGCGTTTCGCGCTATTTCGCCCCCCCCCTCCCCCCCAAGACGAACCCAGCAGGCTGGGTGTCGCCTGGGTGCGCCGGCGCGAAATAACGCCAAAACGGCGCTAACTGGGCCTCTGGGGGGGCGAGTGGTACGAAAACAACGCTTTTGGTTTGCGCCGGCGCTAAAAAGTTCTCCTGGAGGCTCTGGGGGGCGACTGGAGATGCCCTAAGATCGAGCGTAGCCAAGGCATTACCTAAAGATCACTGAACCTATATATTTTTTCAAACAAAAGATTTGCCACCAGTAAACAAAGACCCATCGATCAATCCTGTATCATTGTGATGAAAGCAAAATCTGACTCATTCACACCAGCAAGGGTCAGTCAAATCCATCTCCAAAAGGCAATGTCAAATCCGTGAAGGATTGCTGACTCGGACAGACCTCAAGTTAGGACACAAGCAACCACAAACATCCACCATTTGAAAAAAGCAAATTTGAGCCGATTTGACCGACGGGCTTTTCTTTTGGAATCGGAGGCAAAAGCTACTGCCTAGTTTTGGTGAATTCCTCGTGGTGGAGGGACAAAAGTTGGCGCCTGCTCTTCGCAGTGTTGGCTGCTTTGGAGAAAGAGACCAATGTCGCTCGCGTAGGCCCAAGTGTAGAGCGTTCATTTGTCTCTCGCTAGAGCGGCAGCACTGCCCATATGCACCCCGGGTGGGGAGAAACCGGGGCAGAGCTAGTACGTACTAGACTAGACATCGGCGCAAACGCACCAAAGCCTGTATCGCTGTACGATCTTTTCGATGTTCCTGTTTCTCCAGTTGAAGATGAGGTTTCCATCTAGACTGATTGGGTGATTCAGCGGTCCTTTTCTTTAGAAAGATGGAAGCTTTTATTACCCAGCCTATGCATTATTACCCAGCCTATGCATAGATAGATGTATATAGCCCAAAAATTATTATATAAACCAACTAAAACGTACGTCGACTTAGACTAGTCACAATGAAGAGGATAATGAAGAGGATAAAAGCATCTCCACCGGGGACCTCTGAAGGATCCCCTAAAAACTCTTTGGGGGCCGGACACGAAAATCCGTCACCAACGGCACCCCCTAAAGTCTCGCCCCGAGCGATTTTATGTCCGGCATCCCCTATCGGGTCTCTATACTTGGAGGCCCTCCTGGTGGTGCCGGACATCGACTCGTGCTTGGTCCTGACAGCGCTGGCCCACCCGTTATACACACGTCGCGCCTCGCCCAATTCCCCTTCCTCTACATTGCCGCCCCCGGCGCCAAAATCTTCTCTATCTTCCCTCAATTTTCCAAACCCTCGCCTCGCCCACGCCGCTGCGACCTCCTCGCCTTCCGCCACCATGCCGCCCAAGGGTGCCGGCCTCTCGAAACCCAAGGGTCGCAAGGCGCCGCCGGCATCGCAGCCGAAGAAGAACCCCGATGAAGAGGGAGCCGCAGGAGCTTTCGTTCACGGCGCCCTTGAGCCAGGAGCAGCTCCGCCACACCGCTTCCCATCTTCGGCAAGTACGACGAGTCAAGGCGAAGGACAAGTCGGCTGATCTGTCGTCGCCGAACGACAACGCCAACGCCGCCGAGAGCTTGGTCGCCATGAGCCAAAGCAGCCAAAGCGGGTTTGCCGGGTCGCCGTCTGCCCCGGCCTTTTTCGACAGCTCCTCCGGCTACACTGAAAGGATCAGTATGACACCTAGAGGGGGGGGGGGTGAATAGGTGCTACTCCAATTTTAGTTCTTTTTCAAATTAGGCTTGACACAAAAGGTAAATTCTCTACATATGTAACTATGGTGAATTTACCTATATGGCAAGCTAACAACTAAGCACGATAGAGAAAAGGCGGTAAACAAGGATAGAGGTAACCGTAGTGAAAGCACGAGACGACAAGGATGTATTCCCGAGTTCCTCCCTTAAAGGGGAGTACGTCTCGTTGGAGAGGTGTGAACCAACACAATGGTTCAACGGCCACAAAGGCCTCACCCTCTTCTCCGGTGAACCGCACCACAAAGGTTTGGTTCACTTTCCACTATCGGAATCCTTCGAGGCGGAATCCGGAGCCTTTACAACAACGATTCGGGGCACTACCCACAAAGGGCTTGGGGGCTCCCGAACAGTTACAATCTGTCACAAAGACAAAAGGTAAGTACAACAATGGGCTAGGTTTTCCTAGTGGAAACCCTAGCAAATGTTCCCTCAAGTGAATGAGGGGGAAATGAAGAACGGCTTGGTGAAGATGTAGATCGGGGCCTTCTCCTTCAATCCTCCAAAGATCAACGAGCTTGGGTGGAGGGATTGGGAGATCTTGGAGTTCTTAGCTTCGCATTAATGGAGGTGAGAGAGTGTAAAAGCTCAAGTCTCCAAAGGTAGGTGAAGGGGTCCTTTTATAGCTCCTCCAAAATCTGGCCGTTTGGAGCTGTCACTTACGCAGCGGTACTACCGCTGGAGGGGCCGGTAGTACCGCTGGGTCTTTGAATCCAGCCGTTGCCTGCTTCACAAGCTTCACAGCGACTCCAACATCACGCAGCGGTACTACCGCTGGGGAGGCCGGTAGTACCGTTCCGGTACCGCTGGAGGTACCGCTCTGAGAAACAGAAGGCTGAAAACGGCGGTACCTCCGGCGGTACCGCCAGCGGCACCTTGACTTCGAGCTGGCCCGCAAACCTGCAAAAACAACACAGCGGTACAACCGCTGGAAGGGCCGGTAGTACCGCTGGAGGTACCGCACCGCGCAACAGAGCGCCGAAAACGGCGGTAGCTCGGGCGGTACCGCCAGCGGCAGCCAAGGCTCCGAGCAAGGCTCAGTCCTGTGCAGCGGTACTACCGCTGATGCCAGCGGTACTACCGCTGCCTGGAGCAAGGCTTGCTGAAAAGCTTTCGCAGCGCCCGTTTCGATCCTTTCCTTTTTGCTAAGTTCTTAGATACATCCTGCAAACTTTAATAGCCATGTTAGAACACAGATTGTGTTGTCATTAGCACCAAAACAAGGGTCTACTAGAAAATGCTCTTTCAATCTCCCGCTTTTTGGTGTTTGATGACAACACAACATAGAAAGCGAGGGTTCAAAAAATTTCGACGGAGCTTCCCCTAGATGTGTGCATACTCTATAAGATGCTTTGAATACACAAATGCACAACATCTAGGATCAACACTCCCCCTAAATTTTACACGCCAAGCCACAATAATATCAACCACAAATGCAATATAAACCAAAAGACATTTAAACAACACATAGATAGATAAAGAGTTTCACATGTCTTACACCATGCATAAATAAAGGAGTTCCACAAGCAGCGATAAAATTAGGTGTTCACAAGCTTAAAAGGTCGAAAGAAGTGAAAAACGAGCTCGTGACACCCACCCACCAAGCAAATCCCTGAGAGCAACCTAATAGTTATCTCTCCCCCTTTGGCACCAAAGCACCAAAAAGGGAAAAGATCGAATCTACACGCGCCAAGGGTTCCAATCCGGGTGAGAGGAAGAAGCATCATCATGTTCCGGGCTCGAGCACGTGATTATCTCGCCCTCTTCATTCTTGGCTTGCCATTCATCCCACGTGGGGATGTGTTGCTCGGACCCGGATGGCACATCTTCCCCCTCGGCACGGCGGCGAGCAACCTCAACTTGGCGAGCCTTCATCTTCTCCTCATGGACATCATATTGATGCCTCTCAACTTTCTTGGACACTTGGAAGATCTTCTTCATATCACGAGCCATCCAAGCAAAAGAACCACCTTTGGAGGCATTGGAGGGCCCGGCTTCATCCACCACTTCCTTGCTAGGCTTGAGCTTGTGGGGCTTGATGAGGAGCCTCTTGCCCTTGTGAGGAGTCCACTTCTCGGTGTCACCAAGATCATCAATGTCATTGTGCTCAAGCCACTTCCACACCACGATCCTCATGATCAAAGGAGCAAAGGAGATGTTCTTCTTCTTGCTAACCACATGCCATAGCTCATGCCATATGAAATCCATCACATCAAGCTTCTTGCCTTGTCCCCTCATCTCCATGGTGAGGACCATCAAATTCTTCAAGTAGCCATGGATTTCATCAAAGTTGCCCACTTTTGGACTGATTGTCTCACGGTAGATGCGGTGCATGATGTCCCAAGTGGGGTATAGGCCTTTCGAATCTCCATACTTCCACTTATCCGCACTATCCGGATTGTAGAGGGGGGCAAGCTTCTCAACAGCATAGGCACTTCCACCTTGGAAGTGAACACGGAAATGGGTCTCATCAAATTCTTCCGGAGGAAAAGGACCAAACTCTTGGTAGTTGAGTGACTCGGCGATTTCTTCCCAAGTGGCCTCAAACACTTTCTCCTTGGTCATCCACTTGATTCTTCTCTTTGTTTCATTGCCCAAGTGCACGGTTGCCAAAAACTGAGCAACGATCTCCTCGTCATAGTCTTGCTCCAACTCCATCATGTGAAAGAGGTCAAACTCCTCGCAGATTTCCAAAGCTTCACCAAAATAGTTGGGCTTGGACCTCATGTGCTCGATGTTGATATGGTGTTGGATCACGGTGTTGTCCTTTGGTTTCTTCAAGAGGATTTCCCGGTAGCACTCTTCTTGGAAGGTGTTGTGAAAGTATGGATTATTGCCGCGAACGGAGGGCACTTGATCCATACGATCAATCACATAGTAATCCACAGCTCTCTTTGCCACAAACTCGGGCTCACTGAGTTGACTAGCTGTCTTCGGGCGCTTGGGAATGGACTTTGTTGGAGCCGGGTACCTCCGGCGTTGCAATCCATCAAGAACATCTTGGACTTCATCCGTGGGAGCGGTCTTTTGCTTCTTCCTACCCGCAGCGGACTTGGTACGACCCCTACCTGAATAGCATGAGGTGGAAAGCATATAGATGAGAATGCACAAATTTCATGAATTATGAACGAAGAACATGAGTGTACAAAATTCTAGGAAGAGTAAATCTAGAGGTAAAGTACCACATTTGGGTTTGGAGGTGCAACAATGAGTAGATGTATAGCTTAAGACAAGCATTAGACCTACCTAGGGTTGCTCCAACAAATCTAAAAAGGAACATTAAATCTAGCCTATAACTTTCCATGAAACTTCTACACAAGGTTCTCAATCCATAAAGAAGCATCTCTACCAACTCATTCCATCACGAATCCGAGAGGAAAAGCACTAATTTCATCTCTATCCATCAACCAGATGAGAGAGAGCGATTTGGCTTACCGGAGCTCATGGTGAAGGACCGAGGAGGAGGAGAGAAGCTTGAGTCCTCCCGGAGCAAGGAGCACGAGGTCCTAGGCCGGGGGAGGGCTCTTCCCGGCGGTGGAGTGGCCGGCGGCGGCGGAGATGTGGAGGAGAAGGAGATGGGGTTGGGGGAAAGTGAGGAGATAACCTCTCAAACCACCCACCCCCGTGCCCTTATTCGCCCAGATCTCCCGCAGCGGTAGTACCGCTCGGTCCAGCGGTAGTACCGCTCCGGTTCTGTCGGGCACCCGGGCGAAACTGCCGCCGCGGCGGTAGTACCGCTGGGGTAGCGGTAGTACCGTTGAAGCAAAGCAGCGGTAGTACCGCCAGGGTGCCCGGTAGTACCGGCGCCTGGGGGAAAAACAGTTGTGGCTCAAAATGATGCCCACAACACGTTTTTTACTCCGGTTCCGACCATCCACACAACCAAGATCATGAAAAAATGCATTAAGAGAGAAATGGCTTTAGGGATGCAAGTTGGGGCTTAGGATAGAAACTCAAACCGAGAGTGGTACTTCACACTCACTTTGCAAAACGCATTAAACTCAAGAAGACCAAAATGAGTGTGTTTCCCACGAAGCCTAGGGGATGCAAAAGAAATCCACGAAAATGTCATGAAATCCAACTCTTCTTGCTAGGAGAAGAGGGCGGTGACCGAGGCCACCATGTTGGAGCGTATGGCATGTCACCGCGAAGATATATCTTGGGTACATAACCAATACTCGTCATTTTAGCTCATTAGACATAAGAATGACTATAGAGATAAAAGAACACTTGCTCTTGGCATAATGGGGGGAGGGATGGTCCAATGTATTAGGACCGCACTCCCCCTATGTCCATGCCTACACCTAAACCAAATATATAGCTAAGAGAGAGGTGTGTATGCAAGGTAGTCAACCAACGCTCCTCGAATCCACGATATTTAGCTCATGCCTCAAGAATGTGAACCTTGCTTCATCAAGTGGCTTCGTGAACATATCGGCAAGTTGAATCTTCGTGGGAATATAACCAAGCTCAATGTCACCCCGGTTGACGTGATCACGAATGAAATGATACCGGATCTCAATATGTTTCGTTCTTGAATGCTCCACCGGGTTGTGACCAATCTTGATGGCACTTTCATTATCACATAAAAGAGGCACTTTGTCACAATGGACACCGTATTCCTTTAAAGTTTGCCTCATCCATAACAATTGAGTGCAAGCACTAGCGGCCGCCACATACTCGGCTTCGGTGGTGGATAGAGATATGCAATTTTGCTTCTTGGAGGACCAACTCACCAATGACTTCCCAAGGAATTGACATGCACCGGAAGTTGATTTCCTATCATCCTTGCAACCGGCCCAATCCGAATCCGTGTAACCGGCAAGAGAGAAGTTGGACCCCCTAGGATACCACAAACCAAACCTTGGGGTATAAACCAAATATCGGAAGATTCGATTCACCGCTATTAAGTGGCTTTCTTTAGGAGCCGCTTGGTAGCTTGCACACACTCCTATACTTAACACAATATCGGGTCTAGATGCACAAAGATAAAGCAAAGAACCAATCATAGAGCGATAGAGTTTTTGATCGACATCTTTACCCTTTGGACTAAGTTCAAGATGACATTTGGTGTCCATAGGAAACCTCTTCTCTTTAGCATCCTGCATCTTGAACCTCTTGAGCATGTCTTGGATATATTTAGTTTGTGAGATGAAAGTCCCTCCACTTAATTGCTTGATCTCAAAACCAAGGAAGAACTTCAACTCTCCCATCATGGACATCTCGAACCTATCGGTCATAAGTTTTGAAAATTCATCATTGAAAGCTTTGTTAGATGAGCCAAATATAATATCATCAACATAAAGTTGGCATATGAAAAGCTCCCCTTTAACCCTCTTGGTAAAAAGAGTGGGATCGATTTGCCCCACTTCAAAGCCACGGTCTAGTAATAGCTCTCTTAGGTGCTCATACCAAGCACGAGGTGCTTGTTTGAGACCATAGAGGGCCTTATCAAGTTTGTAGACACGGTTTGGGAAGTGTGGATCCTCAAATCCCGGTGGTTGCTTAACATATACCAACTCCTTCAAAGGACCATTAAGAAAGGCACTTTTCACATCCATTTGTTGCAACTTAAAATTATGATGTGATGCATATGCAAGAAGGATACGGATGGACTCAAGACGAGCCACGGGAGCATAGGTCTCTCCAAAATCAATGCCTTCAACTTGAGAGAACCCTTGAGCTACCAATCTTGCCTTGTTCCTCACAACCATTCCATGCTCATCTTGCTTGTTCTTGAATATCCACTTGGTGCCTATAACATTGCGCCAATCTTTTGGCTTCTCTACTAGATTCCACACTTTGTTGCGCTTGAAGTTGTTGAGTTCTTCATGCATGGCTTCCAACCAATCCGGATCTTCAAGAGCTTCAAAGACTTTCTTTGGTTCAATCATAGAGATATGAGCTTGATGTTCACTAAAGCTTGCCAATTGACCTCTTGTGGAGACCTTGCGAGAAACATCACCAATGATGGCTTCAAGCTTGTGACACTTGATTTCCAAATTTGTCTTGACTCTTGCTTGACGACGGGTTTCGATATTCCCATTGTTGCGAGGGATTTCGGATTGATCATCTTGATCATTTGAGTCCCCGTCTTGACCGGTTTGATGAGCTTGACCATCTTGTTGCACATCTTCAATAATGGGAGTAGATGGTTGCTCTTGATCTTGATCATGACTAGAGTTGACAATAGGAGAACTTGATTCTTGTGTGGCCTCTTTGTCAACTTGAGGAGGAACTTGTTCTTGTTCTTGGATAGGTGTCTCATTTGCTTCCATAGTAGGTGCCGCTTCAACTTGTGATGATGGAGTCTCCACTTGAGTGGAGCTTATACTTGCTTGAGGAGGCTCATGATGGATTTCAATGGGGCGATGGAAACCAACTCCCATTCTTCGTATGGCATCTTGAGGTTCCTCATTATCTACATCACAAACATGAAATTGCGCCACTTGGGAGCCGTCATTCTCATCGAACCTCACACTACAAGATTCCACAACTCTCCCTAAGGATTTGTCGTAGACTCTATAAGTGTGAGAGTTCGCACCGTACCCAACAAGAACACCCTCTAAAGCTTTAACTTCAAATTTAGATAAATGAACACTTTTGATTTTGTATAAACACTTACAACCAAATACTCGATAGTAGGAGATGTTTGGCTTGTTGCCGGTAAGCATTTCATAAGGAGTTTCCTTCTTCCCTTTGCGAAAGAATAACCGGTTGGAAGAGTGACACGCCGTGGAGATAGCTTCGGCCCATAAGAAGAGTGGAGACTTAAACTCCGCCAACATGGACCTAGCCATATCCATAAGAGTCCGGTTCTTTCTCTCGGCTACACCATTTTGTTGAGGGGTATACGCAGCGGAATATTGATGACGAATTCCCTCATCACTAAGAAACTCATTTAAGGTGTAGTTCTTGAACTCGGAGCCATTGTCACTTCTAATGGCCAATATGGAAACATTGTGTTGACGTTGAACTTCATTGGAGAAGTCGATGACGGTTTGTTGAGTTTCATCCTTCGTCTTGAAGAAGAAAACCCAAGTGAATCTCGAATAGTAATCAACAATCACCAAGCAATACTTCTTCCCACCAAGACTCGGTTGCGGTACGGCACCAAAGAGGTCAACATGAAGAAGTTCCAATATCCTTGTTCATGATATGATGGTTTTGCTTGGATGGGGAGAATCATGCATCTTTCCTTTAACACAAGCCCTACAAAGACGATCTCTAGAAAAAGAAACATTCTCATTTAGTCCAAGAATGTGGCCACCCTTGTGAAGACTTTGCAAAGTTCTCATATTGACATGGGATAAGCGGCGATGCCACAACCACCCCACGTCGGCCTTTCCGAATAAGCATATTGCTTGAGTGTTGGTTGACCCCGAAAAGTCCACCACAAACAACTCATTTTCAACATGCCCAACGAACATGACCTTTAGAGTCTTGCTCCTCAAGAGTACCACCATATCAAGAGTAAAATGGACATCAGGGTTCATCTTATTAAGAGCACGAACGGACATAAGATTGTAACCTAGAGACTCAACAAGCATGACATTTACAAGGGTGATATCCCTTGCAACTACCACCTTGCCAAGACTCTTTACCTCGGCTTTGGACTTGTCACCATAAGAGACGGTTGAGTGATTTAGATTTGGTCTCAACTCCGTCATGATCTCCTTGCTTCCGGTCATATGGCTAGTGCACCCACTATCAATCACCCATTTAGATCCACCGGAAGCATAGTCCTACAAGAGATCATATCTTGACTTTAGGTACCCATTTCTCAATGGGTCCCTTTCGGTTAGCAACAAGGGTCTTAGGAACCCAAATAGAGTAATCAATGTAACCATCATAAGGACCAACATATTTTGCATAAACATCACCATAGTAGTCAACATAAAGAATATAGTTGGGATTGTTATGCCCCGCAAAGTCAATACGAGTAGTCTTACCCCTAGTGGCATTACTACCCGCAATGGGAGTCTTGGCTTGTGCGGGCTTGGTCTTGTTCCCCTTGGTGTTGCTCACTTTCTTCTTTGTCTCGGCCACATACCCAAGACCCTCCTTCCTTTGTGTGGTTTTTGCTCAAACAAGTAAGCAATACCATTATCTTTACCTTTGGGAATAGAGGTCTTTGCACTAGTGGCCTTAGCAAGATCCACCTTCAACCTAGCATTTTCTTCAATGACATTTTCATGAACACGAGGAAGAATTGATATACTAGTTGAGCAAGTTTTATAAAGTTGAGTTTGAAGTTGCTCATGAGACTTAACTAGAAGGGAGTGGGTAGTTTCCAAGACCTTGTGAGCCTTGTCAAGCTTCTCCATATCCTCAAGAAGTCTAGCATTAGCAACCCCAAGTTCAACTTTCTCCTTTTTAATCACTTTATATTTAGCAAAAACATGATCTCTATCCTTAATGATTTTATTAATAATTTCATCATTTTTAGCATCAAGAGAATCAAGTCTTTCCTCAAGAGTGGTTCTATATTCATTTTCTTCATCAAGAGAGCCATTTAAAGATGCTATGGAAGCATTCAAAGAAGCAATGGTGAGAGAATCCTCTCTCTCAATCTTACTCTTTTCTTGAAGAAGTTCTTCGGCCGCACATAGTTGTCTCATGAGAGACTCAACATGTTCTTTGGCTTCACCTTGCAAGTTAGTCACGAAAGTATCGGAGGCAACTAGCTCCTTCTTAATCTCAAGACTAGATTGATCATGCGTAGTCTTAGGAGAAGGAGATGGTACCTCGGTGAGATGAGCCATGAGGCAACGAGCGTTGTTGGTGGATACGTTCTCATTGGGGCATTCAAAGAGAGACGATGATGAAGTAGATACAATAGCCAATGCGGCTACCTCTTTATTTGGTGCATCTTCATCCTCGGAATCACTTGTGGCATATTCCTATTGTGCCACCAACACAATTCTTGGTGCCTTCTTGAAGAAAGGCTTCCTTGGTCTTGCGGGCTTCTTTTGAATCAACCTTGAGTGGTCCTTTGGGACAAGCTTCCCACCATTTTGCTCACGGTTCTCATAAGGACACTCTCTTATGAAGTGGTTCTTGTCATGGCAATTGTAGCAAGTCTTTGTCCTTGAGGCAAGCTCCTTCTTGCCACTTGAGTTGGTCTCACGATCAACACGAGCCTTAGAACTTGCCGGGTCATTCCAAAACACTCTTGTGGCAAGGGCTATGTGACCATTGAGGGCTTGTTCAAGATCATTGGGAGCAATGTTGTTTGGGCAAGCTTCAACCTCATCATTCTCATCCATACTGGTCACCTTGGCCTTTAAACCAAGTGAGGGACCTTGTCTCATTCCCATTGCCCTAGCACGGTTGTTTTCGGCATTCTTGGTGGCAACCTTGGAGGCTTGGACTTCTTGCATAACCTCATGTGAAGACATTTGATGATAGTTGTATCTTCCTTGAATTGACTTCAATTCCATAGGCTCCGAAGGCAAGAGAGCATTCACATACTTCCTCTTGACCCAAGCATCATCCACATATGTTGCTCCCACATCATAAAAGGCTTTGGCAAGAGTCTTGAGTCTTCCATACATCTCTTCATGGTTCTCATTGTCAAGCATGTAGAAGCCTTCGGAAGCATTGCTCAAAGATTCATATCTATTCCTCTTCATGCTTTCATTTCCAAGGAAGGCAACCTCAAGATAATCCCAAGCTTCCTTGGCGGTGGTGGCATGAAGAACATGATGCTTGTCATTGTCGCTCAACGAGAGATCAATCATGTGGAGAGCGGAAGCATTGAGTTGCTTTTCGGCGAACTCTCTTTTTGTCATGTTGCTTGGATCCTCAACATTGTATCCATCTTCTATGATCCTCCAAAGCTCGATGGAGGCACTGTTGACATGAGATTTCATTGAGCGTTGCCAACTAGCAAAACCTAATGCATTAAGCTTAGGTGGAGGACCTAAAGGGTTTATGCGGGTTGTAATAATTGGATCGGGAGAGTACCATCCCGGAACGGCATGGTACCCTTCCTTCTCCTCATGCAAAGTAGGAGATGTTTTAGGTCTAGTATCGGTTTCAACCCCCTTTTTTCTTTTTCTCTTTATCCTCCTTGGAATCACCCTCTTCGGAGTTAGAGGCATCCTCTAGTGGAATGATATCCGAGCGCTTGCCATTTGCAAATTTCATGAACATGTCACGAAACTCATCAAATTTAGCATTCATGGTCGATGTCAAAGTTGTTTCCAAAGCTTTGATATCGGCCATGGATGCCGTAGTGGCTTTGGCCTTTTCAAGGGCCTCATTAGCCTTGGCAAGAGTCTCGGCCTCATCCTCAATTTGTGTCATACTTCTCTTAGGCGGTTAAACCCAACATGAGAACCTGGCTCTGATACCAATTGAAAGGATCAGTATGACACCTAGAGGGGGGGGGGGTGAATAGGTGCTACTCCAATTTTAGTTCTTTTTCAAATTAGGCTTGACAGAAAAGGTAAATTCTCTAGATATGCAACTATGGTGAATTTACCTATATGGCAAGCTAACAACTAAGCACGATAGAGAAAAGGCGGTAAACAAGGATAGAGGTAACCGTAGTGAAAGCACGAGACGACAAGGATGTATTCCCGAGTTCCTCCCTTAAAGTGGAGTACGTCTCGTTGGAGAGGTGTGAACCAACACAATGGTTCAACGGCCACAAAAGCCTCACCCTCTTCTCCGTTGAACCGCACCACAAAGGTTTGGTTCACTTTCCACTATCGGAATCCTTCGAGGCGGAATCCGGAGCCTTTACAACAACGATTCGGGGCACTACCCACAAAGGGCTTGGGGGCTCCCGGACAGCTACAATCTGTCACAAAGACAAAAGGTAAGTACAACAATGGGCTAGGTTTTCCTAGTGGAAACCCTAGCAAATGTTCCCTCAAGTGAATGAGGGGGAAATGAAGAACGGCTTGGTGAAGATGTAGATCGGGGCCTTCTCCTTCAATCCTCCAAAGATCAACGAGCTTGGGTGGAGGGATTGGGAGATCTTGGAGTTCTTAGCTTCGCATTAATGGAGGTGAGAGAGTGTAAAAGCTCAAGTCTTCAAAGGTAGGTGAAGGGGTCCTTTTATAGCTCCTCCAAAATCGGGCCGTTTGGACCTGTCACTTACGCAGCGGTACTACCGCTGGAGGGGCCGGTAGTACCGCTGGGTCTTTGAATCCAGCCGTTGCCTGCTTCACAAGCTTCACAGCGACTCCAACATCACGCAGTGGTACTACCGCTGGCGGTAGTACCGCTGACAGACGGTAGTACCGCTCCGGTACCGCTGGAGGTACCGCTCTGAGAAACAGAAGGCTGAAAACGGCGGTACCTCCGGCGGTACCGCCAGCGGCACCTTGACTTCGAGCTGGCCCGCGAACCTGCAAAAACAACACAGCGGTACTACCGTCCAGCGGTAGTACCGCTCAGGTACCGCTGGAGGTAACGCACCGTGCAACAGAGCGCCGAAAACGGCGGTAGCTCGGACGGTACCGCCAGCGGCAGCCAGGCCTCCGAGCAAGGCTCAGTCCTGTGCAGCGGTACTACCGCTAATGCCAGCGGTACTACCGCTGCCTGGAGCAAGGCTTGCTGAAAAGCTTTCGCAGCGCCCGTTTCGATCCTTTCCTTTTTTGCTAAGTTCTTAGATACATCCTGCAAACTTTAATAGCCATGTTAGAACACAGATTGTGTTGTCATTAGCACCAAAACAAGGGTCTACTAGAAAATGCTCTTTCATACACGTCCGGCATGAGCCCCAACCAGAAGGCTTACTTCGTTGCCGAACGGAGGCGCATCCTGGCTGAGAAGAAGTAGACCGAAGCGGCGGAGAACGATGAGGAAGAAGTCGAGGACGAGGCCGCTGCGTGATCGGCATGAACCATTGCGCCAGGGAGGCGCCCTTTTGATGGCCGGCCTTGGAGACTTGTTCTCCGGCGCGGTCGATCTTTTTTTGATGGCCGGCGTTGGAGATTGTTCTCCGGCACGGTCGAAACTATGCCAAATCCTTTTTTGATGACTTGCTCTCCGGCGCGGCAAAACTCTTTGATTGCCGGCATCATTTGAGACATTTCTATTCATGCATGCACCGCCATCCTGTTTCTCATTTGTGTTGTTCATCGGCGGCGACCACGGCATGCCCGCAAGGTGTTCGACCATTTGGGCGCGTTTGAGGGGTGGGCCTTTGGGGAGTGCCGCTGTGGGCGGCCTCTAAATGTTGACCGGACACATGTCTGGCACCCCTCAAAGGAGGCCCAATTGGGGGGTGCCGGACACACATTTAGAGGCCCCCGGTGGAGATGCTCTAATGGATAGTAAACATATATATGCTATCATATAACAATCATATAACACTAAATCTATTGGAATCGTTATGTTGCGGTATATACGATACTATTATCACACCAATCATTATTAGTTGCATTGACACATCAGCTTTTTACCAACCTGAAATGCATGATATTACTTATGATAGCCAATGTGTAGTTAGTCTTAGAACAAGTATAATAAGAAGGTTCTATCCCATGATGGATCTAAAAAAATTATTTTGGGTCGGATGTTTAAATTCTAACCAACACAAAATATAAAGGTATTTTAAAAAAACTATCCATGCCAGCACGCAATCAATAGTACAAGATTAAGGTTTGAGCTAAATTTGGACAAGAGACGTAACTTTTAAGAGAATCAAGGCATCACCTCAGATTATTTTATTTTTCAACGTGACACGACATGTAATTGCATGGTTCAAAGGGTAGTTGTACCCACATCACATGAGAGACACCTTGGTCGCATCAAGACGAAATATTCTTCTAGCAATAGGCGACGTTTCCATCTATAAAGTGGTGACTTCGTCAATCTTAAGATCTGGTTGTCGGGTTCTCAAAGAGATAGAATACGCGCGTTTACATTCATATGGTGAGTGTATATACGTGTATGTGAGTGTATGTTTGTACGGTGTTTCTAAAAAGGTTTATTTTCCAATGCAAGATGCAAAACTTAGTTAATTAGGACCCATCTATCCAAGCTTATAAAAAAAAGATGATATAATAATTGTTATGAAACCAACTACATAAATAACGACATTCTCCTCCAACTAACAAGCATCAACATCATCTGGTCAGTATTTTGCATATACAATCAAGCTTCAAGGCAATAATCCGTTCAATCAACCTACAAAGAGTAAAATTTGTAAAATATGCAAGGACAAACTTCAAATAAAAAATATAAAAGATAACAGTGTTCACACTTTAGCAATTTTCCTAAGTGCATTGGAAAACATCAGGAGACAAATACATTTTTCCGATTCTTACATATGAAAAATGTATTTACACAAATATGTAAAAATATGCCCCAAATAAGGCCATTATCGCAGTTCGGCACTGGCGAAGAGGAAACAATGAACAATTCCAATATGGATCAACTGAGGAAAGAAAATAAATGTATGAAAAGTACTTTAAACCAAAAATAGTACTCATCACAACTAATCTGTTTTATGTACATATTCAGAAAAATGCTTTCTTCCCATGATTATTCAATGTTTCACATTATTTTTTACACCATTGGATAAATCTATTTTCTGGAGGTTAATGCAACGATTAGTTCTGCTCTAAAGTTGTTCTGCCACGTACTCATGCTAGGAGATGTGTTAGCTTTAGACTAGTCATAGTGGGAGTAACATAGGTAGTATCATGCATGTCATGTAGGTAAAAATAGTGATGTGGCAAGTAATTAATGAGGAGAGAGGTGATGGTGGTATCATAAGTCATAACATAACGGATTTCGAGGTAGTATGAATCTATAATTTAATAAATACATGGTTATACGATACTACACATATGTTACCACCCACTATTAAGATAGTAACATAGACTAGTATCCTATGCATGATACTAGTTTATGATACTCCCCACTATGACTAGTCGACAACCAAGGAATCTTACTAGCAAGACCATCAGATGCATTAAAAAGCAACATCAGGTTTATTTTGTAGTCGCCGTGAACTTGTAACGAACAGATGAGAAATGCCCAATCCATGACCCACTGTGGATTCGTCCTTGGTTTCATTGTGAGATTGTCACATTCCAATGAGTTTATTTGCTCTTTTGCGTTAAGACTCGAGCTGATTAAGGGGACGACTAACCCATCTTCCCGGCCTTGGTCCGCGCGATTGTCATGAAGTCTCATCGGTTAGAAATCCATGGGTATTGATGGCGTCAAGTTTTTCTTGGCGGTGAAAAGGATCGCGCGTCTAGGCCGGCGAGCTAGGAGGATGGGAGAATAGGATGTGGAATGACTTAAAAAAACAAATAAATTTATAATAATTCTACCAACTCTAATAGTGACATCTCGGGTCACCTTGCGTAATCACTTTTCATCCTTGCGCGTATGTGTTGGTAAACGGTAGGGTGTGTAGCTATCACCATGAAAACGAGTTTTTCCCTTCCGTAGAAATCTCAACATGCATGAGCTCAATTTTTTTTGAAAACTTCCATGCACTAACACACACACACACACACTCTCCACTCCTTTCTCAAGATTCTTTCATAATTCACTTGTTTGTTTGTTGGTTTGTTTCCTATGTACCATCTAAATGCATCTCTTTTAAAATCTTGTAGCACTTGAAATGAATGGCATCTCAAGCTATCTTTCTGCTATTTCTATGTTTGAAATCTTGTAGTACGGAAAGACACTTCGTCAATTTAGATCCGACAAGTCCACATACGTATAACACATCTTTTGATTGCAAGAATTTATAAACCCATGATGAGTTACTATTGGATTTGAAACACACTTAATTTTCTCTCTAGACGTTGCATGGAATCAACATGGGGATTCCACATGATTGAGCAGAGATGGTAGAGAGATACATAGTGTGACTGTAGTGGACTTGTCAAAGTAAAAGTAAAATGAGGTTTGCGACTGTTAGGGCATCTTTGGTTCACATGAACTGAAAACCACAAGAATAAAAAAAAAAACGTAGGAATAGAATGTTTGGTTGCAGCATAGGAAAAAACACAGAAATTTTCTATGGAGTTGGGTACAAGTCATAGTTGTCATAAACTCATAGGAAATTTTCCATGAGGTTCAACCTCTTGCTAGAATTCCTATGAAATTGTAGTGTAGGAAAACATCCCATAGAATTTTTGGAGGATTCATTCTTTTGAACCAAATGGACTACATAGGAAAAAAAATATGGATTGGAATCTTATAAAATGAAGGGCGTAGTAAAAGATCGCGCATGAATTTGTTGAACTCATCAAACCTCCCAAGGGCGTACTACATGTCAGGGAATGCAGCTCAAAAATCAAATCTCTGTTTCTCGTAAAGAAGAAACAGTCCTGGCTGCGGCTGGCTCTGTTTTCAACGTCAGGCAAGCAGCAGCTGCTAGCGTGCTTGATTGTACGCAAAGGCGCTGGCTGCGTCGATCAGATCCGCGTCATCCCATACCCAACCAAAAGGTTCCACTGCTCACATCGCAGCACGCCAAGATTCGCGTACGAACATACGCCCGCCCGCGCGTGCCGAGACCGAGAGAAAGAAAGGAATCTCATCACGGAAAACTGTGGTTTGGTTGTCCGGTCGCAGGCCGCTCGATCGTGTGAAGGAAGCATGCATGCTATGGTCTGCTGCTGTGCTGTGGATGGATTGGTGTTGTGAAGCTACTAGCAAGCTGCAGCGACACCTACGTACGGGCGTGAATGTCTGCGTCCTCCAGATACTGATGCTATGCATCGACCTGACCTCGCGTCTGTGTGCGCTATGCTGATTGATCGACTGAAAAGAGCTGTATCGACACCGTACGGCATCCATCCATCGGTCGTCTCACCCTCACTAGCAAAGCTTGTGGCCGTCTACGTGAGACGTGAGAGTTGGGGGAATATCACACACGGCTCAAGGGCACGCGGGGCTCCTGTTTATATATGGGCACAAAGGCATAGGGTTACAAGTCCTAGTTAGGTTAAACGGCGGGAGTTTTACAAACACTGAGACTGGACCAAAACTCTAAGAACAAAGGAGACGCTAATCCTTTAGTCATAATGTCAGCAAACTGATGGCTAGAGGGAAAACTCTCTCTCAGACAAAATGAATATCTATCTCTATATGCTTCGTACGTCGATGTTGAACCGGGTTCGAAGATATGTAGACAGCGGAGATGTTGTCACAGTAGACGATGGTGGCTGACGAGAGGGGACGATGGAGCTCACCAAGCAGCTGTCGTAACCAGCAGCTCTCAGCGACGGCGTGAGCCACGGCTCGGTACTCAGCCCCCGCGCTGGACCGAGAGACCGTGGTTTGGCGCTTCGACGACCAGGAGATCAGATTGTCTCCGTACTAGACGCAGTATCAAGAAGTGGAGCGACGAGTGTCGGGGCAGCCTGTCCAATCAGCATCGGAGTAGGCTGTGAGCTATGTCGAAGAAGAAGCACCAAGATGTAGACCCATGTCGAGAGTTCTTTTGACGTAGCGAAGAATGCGTTGATCAATGCCAAGTGTGGAGCACGAGGAGCATGCATGTGCAAACACACCTGTTGGACAGCATAAGCAAGATCAGGTCGCGTCAACGTGAGATACTGGAGAGAACCCTCGAGACTTCGGTAGTCGGAAGGATCGGCAACAAGAGCTCCCTCGTCGGCGGAGAGCTTAGCACTAGTGTCGATAGGCGTGGGGGAGGGGTGGCATTCTGACATGCCTGCTCGCTGTAGAAGATCGACGACGTACTGCCGTTGAGAAAAAAACAACGCCATGGCGTGCGCTGTACTGCAATTCCCAAGAAGAAGGACAGATCACCTAAGTCCTTCATGGAGAAGCGCGGTGAGCCGATGCAGCAGGGACGACGAAGACTCGGATGATGATGTCGTCGACGTAAAGCAGAACATATGCAAGGGCATCGCCCTCCTTGAGCACGAACAGAGACGTGTCGGAGACCGAGGCGGTGAAGTGTAGCTGGCGGAGGAAGGAGCCAAACCACTGGTACCACGCACGTGGAGCCTGCTTCAATCCGTAGAGAGAGCAATGAAGCTGACACACATGGTCCGGTTGTCGAGGATCGACGAAGCCGGACGGTTGCTGGCAGTAGACCACCTCGTCAAGAGTACCGTTGAGGAACACATTCTTGGCGTCGAGTTACCGAATGGACCAGCCAGCAGAGAGAGCAATGCTGAGAACGAGGCGGATCATGGCCGGCTTTACAACGGGACTGAATGTCTCGTCGTAATCCACTCCCGCTTGTTTAGAGAACCCGCAGACGACCCATCGAGCTTTGTATCTAGCCAAAGAGCCAACAGAGTGGAACTTATGCCGAAATATCCACTTGCCAGAGATGATATTGGCTCAAGCAGGCCGAGGAACCAGGGACCAGGTACCGTTGGTGATGAGAGCACGGAACTCATCGGTCATGGCATCACGCCAATGAGGATCCTGGAGAGCAGCACTGTACGTCGAGGGTACCGGAGAGAGTGTTGCTGTCGTGGCCGAGAGGTTGAGCCGCTCACGAGGAGGGACGGTGATCCCGGTTTTGGCACGAGTCCGCATGTCATGCGGACCGGGTGCAGGCCGAGGAGGTGGAGCGGCGGGGTGCGACGACGTCGGCGGTGAGGAGGCAGGCGACGAGCCTGGAGACAACGGCGGGGAGGACGGCGGGGATGAAGCCGAGCTCTTCGCAGGTGTGCACGGTGGTGATGGCGCAGGAGACGTCGAGGCGGACTAATCCGCGGGGGGGGGGGGGGGGGGGGGGGGGGGGGGGAAGACGGCCGCGGCCGGGAAAACGACCACATCTCTGCCGCGGCAGAGTCGTCGTGGGCATCTACCGCTGGAGGCGCGGGACGCGGCGGCTGGTGCGTGATATGTCTCAAACGTATCTATAATTTTGTATGTTCCATGCTTATATTATACCAATTGCTACATATTTTATATACACTTTATACGACTTTTATGAATTTTCTAGGCCTATTAACAAGATGACACAGTGCCAGTTCCCTGTTTTCTGCTGTTTTTGGTTTCAGAAAAGCTGTTAAGGAAATATATTCTCGGAATTGCACGAAACAAAAGCCAAAAACCCTATTTTCCCCGGAAGCATCCAAAACACCGAAGAGGAGCAAGAGGGGGGCCACAGGCCAGCCACACCTGGTGGCGGCGCGGGTCCCCCTCTGCCGCGCCAAGGCATGGTGTGGGGCCCACGGCCCTCCACCGACGTCGCCCTTTCGCCTATTTATACCGCCCGACAAATAAACCCTAGGCACCCGATCAAAATTCCACGAAACATCCCGTAGCCGCCGCCGTCGTCAACCCTAGTTTGGGAGGGTTCTGAAGCTCTTCCCGGCACCCTGCCGGAGAGGGGAATCATCACCGGAGGGCTCTACATCGCCATGCCCGCCTCCGGACTGATGCGTGAGTAGTTCATCCTTGGACTATGGGTCCATAGCATTAGCTAGATGGTTGTCTTCTCCATTTGTGCTATCATGTTTAGATCTTGTGAGCTGCCTATCATGATCAAGATCATCTTATTGTAATACTACATGTCGTGTTTGCTGGGATCCGATGAATATTGAGTACTATGCCATTTGCTTTATAATATATTATGTGAGTGTGTTATTTATGATCTTGCATGCTCTCCGTTGCTAGTAGATGCTTGTGACTCCAAGAGAGGGTATTTATGCTCGATAGTGGGTTCATGTCTTCATTTAATCTGGGGGAGTGACAACAACCTCTAATATTGTGAATGTACTGTTGCTACTAGGGATAAAAAAAGTAGTGCTTTGTCTAAGGATAATTGTGCTACTTACATTACACAATTTGCCTAATGCAATAATTTGTTGCTTGCAACTTAATACTGAAAGGGGTACGGACGTTAACCGGAAGATGGATTATTAGTAATAGATGCGGTTGGAACGGTCTATGTATATTGTTGTAATGCCCAAATGAATCTCACACTAGACACGATGACATGTATATGCATTATTATGCAGTTCTTTATTTTGTCAATTGCCCAGCTGTAATTTGTTTACCCGCATGTATGCTATTTTTTTTTATGGAGAGACACCACTAGTGACCTGTGGACCCCGATCATTTACAATTATAATACAACCTACTACAAACACTGTTCTCTTTCATTCTCTGCAAACAAACATCATTCTCCACACTATACATATAATCATTTGTTACAGCAAGCCGGTGAGATTGACAACCTCACTGTTGAGTTGGGGCAAAATATCTTGGTTGTGTTGTGTGCAGGTCTCTCGTCAACTCAGCGCTCAGCAAGCTCTTTTCTGGCGCCGTTGACAACTTCATAAGCGTCTTCATCTCCTACTGGTTCGATAACCTTGGTTTCACAACGGAGAGAAATGTGCTGCTGTACTACTTCATACCTTAATCTTGGGGTTTCCCAACAACACCATCGTGTGCATCACCGCGGGACCGCTGGAGGGACCCGCGTGGGGGCTGCAGGGTTGACCCCGTTCCTGCAGAAACCCGAGGTCGGGGTGTGATAACGACCTGTGTACGGCGGCGAAAGGAAACACCTCCTCGTTGAAGACAACATGCCGGGAGATGATGACGCGGCGTGTAGTTGGGTTGTAGCAGCGAAACACCTTGTGTGACGAGGGGTAGCCGAGGAAGACGCACGCACGAGAGCGTGGCTGGAGCTTGTGCGTCGCCGTGGCAGCCATGTTGGGGTAGCACAGACAGCCGAAGACGCGGAGATGATCATACTGAGCGAGGTGACCATAGAGCTTCTCGTACGGGGTGGCCAAACCGATGACCTTGCAAGGTCGACGATTTAGCAAGTAGACGGCCGTAGAGAGCGCTTCGGCCCAGAAGGCGGGTTCCAAGTGTGCCTGAAACATGAGAGTACGCATAGTGTCTAGTGTCGTTGACCGTGCGAAGAGCACGTTCTGCCTTGCTGTTTTGTGGAGAAGTGTATGGACAAGACAGACGAACATGAACACCATTAGTGAGAAAGAACTCGTTGAGAAAGGTGTTGACAAACTCTGTACCATTGTCAGCTTGAAAGGCACGGATGGAGCTGCGAAATTGTGTGTGGACATATGTAAAGAAGTGTCTAATCGTGTCATAAGCACATGATTTTTGACGAAGAGGAAAAGCCCAATAATAGTGTGAAAATCATTAACAATTATGAGATAATACTTAAAACCAGAATTGCTTAACATGGGAGATGTCCACAAATCACAATGCCCTAGCTCGAAAGGAGCACTAGAAACTGAAACTGACCGAGCAAACGGTAATCGTACATGTTTGCCAAGTTGACACGCATGACAAAGACCGCGCTGAGTTTTATTACACGAGATGAAAGATTTATTCCTAAGAGATGCCATGACGTCACGACTAGGATGACCCAAGCGACGATGCCACAACTCCTGTGATGGTCGCCACCAACGCCAAGGGAGGAGATGACGACGGAGTGATCGTGTAGAGATCACCGTCACTATTACATCGAATGATCACGGTCCTGGTGAGAAGGTCCTTCACAGAAAAACCGAGAGCGTCAAATTCAATGGTGCAGGAATTATCACGAGTGAATTTACGAACGGAAAGAAGATTTCTGATAAGAGAGGGAACAAGTAACACATCTTTGAGAAGAAAAGAAGTGCCGTTAGTGTAAAGTTGAGAGTTACCGAAACGAGTAATGGGGATGGAGGTACCATTACCAACAGTAACAAATTGAGGAGAAGAAAGAGGTTTGGGGTGACGGAATTTACCCTCCTCGGACGTCATGTGCGACGACGCCCCGGTGTCCATGACCCACCCGCCGTTCTGGTTGGCGAGGTTGTTCATGGCAGCGAGGAACCCGGCGCTGTCCCAGCTGGGAGCCGATGAAGACTGTTGGAGAGGCGCCTGCATGGTGACGTAGGCCTGCTGAGGGTGGGATCCGAGGAGTCCAGGGCCGCCGGTGTTGCCACCGCAACCGTTACCGCCAGCGGGAAGCTGGCTAGGGCTGAAGCAGAACAAGGGACCGGCGGGAGTGGGGCAAAGCGGGGGCCGGTGTTGTTGGAGCCACGCCGGTTGTCCCGGCCCTTCCCCTTGCCGGTGCGGCCATGGCCGTTGTCACAGCGGCAGCTGACGTCGATGCAGAGCGCGGGAGCGGGCTGAGGGTTGGAGGAGGCGACGGGCGCGGTGGACTGGACGGTCTTGGCGCTGTTGGAGAGGCGCATCTCCTCGAGCAGCAGCTTGGACCGCGCCTCGATGAAGGAGGGGAACGACTTGGGAGGTTGATGTGGGAGGCGGCGCCAGAGAAGCGGCCGTCGAGACCGCGGATCACATTGAGAACGAGAGCGCGATCTTCCACCTTGCAGTCCACGTCGCGGAGGGCGTCATCGAGGCGCTTGTTGTGCTTGCAGTAGGTGGTGACGTCGAGGGGGCCCTGCAGCAGGTTGTGGAACTCGCCGAGGAGGTAGGTGGCGCGGTTCTCCTTGTTGTCGTTGAAGAGCGTGGCGAGGGCCGTCCAGAGCTTGCAGGCGATCTGGTCGGGCTCCAGAACGAGGTCGAGGATGTCCTCCGAGATCAACGCACGCAGGGCTGAGAGGATGGTGTAGTCGGCGATGACCCACTCCTGGTTGGAGGAGGCGGCGGCCTTGGTGGGGTCGACGTGGACGAGGAGGCCGTTCTTGCCGAGGTGCGTGAGGATGAAGATCTTCCACTTGGAGTAGTTTGAGGAGTCGAGGACGACAGCGATCGGTGCAACCGTGGAGGAGGAGGAGGGCATGGTGGATAGGGTAAGGCTGGGAGAGGACATGGCGGCGGCGGGTAAGGGTAGGGCGGCGGAAGCTGGTAGGGTTTTAGGATCAAGAGAAATCTGATACCATGTGAGACATGTGAGACGTGAGAGTTGGGGGAATACCACACACGGCTCAAGGGCACGCGGGGCTCCTGTTTATATATGGGCACAAAGGTCTAGGGTTAGGATTACAGGTCCTAGTTAGGTTAAACTCTAACAGTCTACAGTAACAGGATTGTTCGCCAAAGCTTGTGAAAATCCAAAAAAACAACCCTTTAAGTAATCTTCAATAAAGAAGTGAGCCCAGCTCACTTGGCTAGTGGAGTAGATGTAAAACCCAGCTAAGCTTTAGATCCTCACGGGCACGAATTTGGGTTCTTATTATATGAAAAAACTCGTTGTGGGGGCTTCCCCCACCGCTTTCCTTTCAAACAAAAAGTAATCTTTAATAAAAATAATCTTAATTCCAAAAAAATCTAAATCTAACCTTTTTTGTCGCGCCAACACGGGGGCATACACACCGAGGGTAGTGTTGTGCGTCAGATCGCTATAGTTCCTACAGTGTGGCACGGTGGAGTCCGAGGTTGTGTGTATAGCGTCGGGACATACGGCGCTATCGTTGGGAGGCCTTGCGCCTTGATGAAAAGTGCGACGACCAAAAGAGTGACCTACGATTCCAACGAAAGATTGAATTCTCATTGTTCACACTAAACTCACACCCTGAAACCCAGCACATGACAAACAATGCCGCCGTTTTGTGTTTTCACAAACCACAGGCAAAGTGTGGGACAAAAAGGCTTACACTCTCATAATCCCATTGTTTGACCTTGGGAGGGTTAGGACCATCTCTCCACATCTGTTGGTCCCCTAGCTAGAGGCAAATCACGCATGTAGGTAATGCAATGCAATCATGTGCAATTGAAAACAAAAAGTTGGCGCCGTGGTCCAACGCAAATCACTCCCAGGGACGCGATTAGGATTGATTAATCAGGATGTTACAGTTAACAATGGAGACGAGTTGTCAGAGGCTACGACTCTACGCACGAGCTCGTGGGGTGGATGCGTCTGGAGTTTGGACGTACTGGTGCGCAGAAAAATCCGATGACCGAAAATCAAAATTGAAAGACCGAGACCGAAAGCGAGAGGATCGAGATTAAAAAGACTGATTAGAAATTTGGGTAGCAAAATTTAAAAACAAAATTTAGTTTGATCAATTCGGTTTTTAATTCTTGGTACCCGAATTGATCAAATGGACCGAATTTCATGTGAGCGCGTCATCTTCACTCTCTACGACACAAATAGCTCACTGCATAATAATCTCCATTCGATCAATTTGGGTGAACAACTCAACGTGCAACAACCTAAGAAAATGAAAAAAAAACTTCACTCCTAAGCAAATCTAGCTGGTTAGGTTTAGTTTGGCTTTCTTCCTTGTGAAATTAAGATGTCCGTATCTAGTCATATATACATGTCGGGATATGTACTGGTCGGTACATTTTATTTACAAGTACACTTGTTATCTTTAAAATAATCAATGAGTAGCTACTTGTTTTATCTTAACCATAGAAATTATAAGAATGTATAATTATACTAATTTAGCTTTTACCACACTGTTCGGTCATGACCGAAATCGAACCCAAATTATCGGGTATCTGAATTTATCGGGTAGTAAAACTAACAAGTATATTTCGATCTTTATTTTTAAAAGACCGAATTTAGAATAGACTGAAATACAGAGACCGAATTTTCGGTCATGACCGAACGCCCACCCTATTGGACGTACGTTCCGTAGAGTTTGACGGAGGCTCCATGCTCGTGTTGGTCGTCAAGTATTGGTACAGACGTAGTACGATTGCTGCTTAATGAACATGCATGGAAGCGTGCACGCTTCAGAGTTTCAGACCTTCTCAAACCACGCGCGCCGGTGCTTCAGGCTGCGTTTGAGATCCGAAAAGGAGATTGGTGGAGGACACACCATACTTTTACTTTGTTTTCATTATTCCCTCCCCTGTTTTTTTTCAAAATAGGGAACAAAACCCCAGTCTTTGTATCGAAAAGATGCACACAACTTTTATATTGCATAGTTCAATACAAGAAAAAAAAAACCCGAGGCCATATGGCTCACGATAGAAACTCTACCAGACTACCAATAGCCCCATGGTATTGGTATACGACACACAAAAAATACAAATTACACAAATTATAGTCAAAGCGTTTAATAAGGAAAGTGACGACTGTAACTTAAGGTCGACCTAGGACTTTCATCCCCAAGGACGAGCTATGAGCCACCGTCTTGCTCCACAACAAGTGTCGTCAACATTGCCAATAATGTTTCTATCAAACTGTGCAGACTCAAAGTTGAACCAACTAGCAACATCACATATCTGGTCAATGAAACATCACTAATCAGATTTCGACGGAGGGGAAACTGAAAGCCGATACAGCCACGCCTCCGACCAATATCGCACCACCTTCGATCGAGCATCGACATGCATTCCTTGACACCGAAGAGGAGACGTCGTGCGTCGCACCTACAATGCCAGGATCAGACATAATATGACGCCTCTGTGTGAGATGCTACATCGTCACCGCCAGCCAGGCATGACTTGACATCTCCATAAGGTTGTCGTGCGTAGCACCTACTGCGTCGAATTGAACCTGGTCTCAAAGCAGAGTGAGCGTCCCATACCGCCGCCAGCCCCAGAAAGGCCGTCACCACCTCAAGACCAGTCTCCGAATATATAATTTACAGAGCCATCTTGCCACAGACGAGTTCTCTATTGAATATATAATTTACAGAGCCAAGATTTTAATTTTGTTAGTCAATACGAAGTTGTGTAGCCAAATACATGTATTAATTTATGGTATCTTTTATTATTTTTTGCATGACCTTTGCTCAACGTGGCTCCGCGGCAATACCATCGTTGACCAACTTCGTGTTAGCCTTTATCGTTCAGCGGATGCAAAGCTGTCGTGCTGACGTGAGCGGCCACAGCTGAACAAACAGGCCAGTGCTGCTTTGCCAAATTAAGCAAAACAAAACCGGCTAGAGCTGTCTCTTCTCGTGCATCGTCATGCATATGGCCTATATTTGATTTATCAAAATCTCCAGCACAACAGTCGTGTCGTGCTTAACCGATCGAACAGCTGATACTGTAGGAGAGAAGCTGGGCAAGAACTATCGAGGCGACGACGGCGAGCAATGATCGACGAGATAGGTAATGAGATATGGGAGTAACAGAGAAGGACCGCCTGTGCTCGCTACAGCAGCAGACGAGATATAGGCAACCAGTCTCATCAGAAAACCAACGCTGTAGGCTGCGTCGTCAACTGTGTATCCGCTCGCCGCACGACACGACGCGGCGTGCACGGTGAGATTAAACTCAATCCATCCATGGTTGTGGTACTCGCCGCGCGAGGGGGGCCGCCGAACCGGCCATCAGTGCAACTGCCGGTGGGGGCAAGCTAGTCAACCGTACGGAGGCAAGCGCTGTCTAGGTAGGTTGGGTCGGTGCGTGTTCAAGTAAAAATTAAAGGAGATATTGTATTGTGTTTTTTAAAACACAGTATGATGTAGACGTTTACGCACATATACCATTCCTATGACGTATGCTTGCACATTTTATCATATGAAAACTTTTGAGAGACCGAGCCGACAGATTAAGTTTTGAGATTGATGAAGTCAATACAACCGCCTCGCTGTCGACGAGAATCGCCTCTTACTAAAAAAAATATTCCGATTGAATGAGAAACATCAGCATCAAACCTGAAATTTTAACTCTCGTGAGATGTTGTATTGTTTTTTTTCTCGTCATTACAAGAGCAACGCTTCTTTCCTCCGTGCAAATCATATTTCGGCAATTATCTTTAATTTTAAATAACTTTCCTTACCACTCATCACATAAATATTTTTCCTCTTTGTGAAAATTTTAGATTCAACTTGATCTATAACATCTCTAAGTATGGTGCTTTACACCGCGTTGGTCGAGATTAATATCCATATGCATGTCATCCATTTATCAGTGGCCGACGAGTGGTGAAATCTAGCATTCACGGGAGATCTAGCCTACATTTCGACAATATAAGCATGCTTCCATTAAACATTTCCTCTGCCCGGATTTAGATATACGTTTTTATTGTAAGCTGCATCCATTTCTCCAACAAGGAAGTTGTTGATGATGGAAAATGCCTATTCAACATTATTGGGTATTTGAGATCAGTGAACTTCTCCATTAACCTTCACAATTTTAGAAAGAAGGTGGTGTCTAACACGTACCAACTCGTGCCCTCCCCCCCCCCCCCCCCCCCCTTTCAAGATTCTCCACTCTGAGGCCACCTAAATATTTCCCGCGGGATATGATGCTCCACTTGGTTAGCCTATATTTATCTTATTTTCATTATTTTTCAAGAAAATATTGGGTTTATAGAAACATGTTCTTTCTTATACCCATCTAGACACTAGAAAGAACAACGCGTATTTGGTGTCATGGGGGGGGGGGGGGGGGGGGGGCAGGGGGCAGCTGTGCATATGGTGTCCACCGCTGAAGTACACATGTGCTCCTTGATGAATGGATGCTTAAGGACAACCGTATGTGCATGCAACGGCGGTAGTTACCCATCTAGACACTATAAACGTAAACATCGGTAAACCGGTCATAGTTGATTAGGAGAAGGCGTCCTCCGTAGGACAATAGCCTGCACTTCCAACTTACGATTCTTCTTTTCAAACCTTTCGTTCAACATCTTCCGTTCTTTGTTCAGGATACCGAAACGGCAGTGCCCCAACCTCACATATAAAAAGTTGTTTACATTCTGAAACCTCTTTGGCTTGTTTGAAACAAAAACAATCTCTTCTATGAAAGTTAATTTTAATATCACACACCTTCTCAAACATGCGTAAAAACGTTAATATGCACAGACTTTTCCTTGCCGTCTTTGATGAATACGATAGTGTGATACACCAACAACTACAGAGATGAGGAGCGCTGGGGTAAGTTGGTCATCATATTTTGCATGTTTTAGGGTTTCTTTGGATCATAGGATTACAAAACAGAGTATTGAAAAAATAGATAAATTCTATAAGATTGCAGGTGTAAAACAGAGGATTACAAAATAAAGAAAAACGAGAATAATGATCATTTGGATGATACACAGGAAAAACACAGAAAAATGACTCGATTTGAGGGTAAAAAAGAGGTTGAGTGAATGCTGAAATTCCTATAGAATTAAGGTGTATGAATTGAACCCATAAGAATTTTAGAGGTGTCATTTCTTTGATCCAAAGGAAGGTTTTTTAGGAGAAAATCTTGTGGATTGGAACCCTCCTTTATTTTTATGAAAATTCTTCAATCCAAAAAGGGACGTACTAAGAATGACCAACATATTGGTATTAAAAGGTTATGACATATTGCATCACCTTTTCTAAGATCCTTTCTGGTTTTCAAATTTGTAGTGGCCAATGTCGTCATTAATCTTGATACCCACACCCCATCCTAACAAAATTCGCAATCCACACTGACGGACACAGTGTGCGTTCAAAATCTTTTCACGCGAAGATATTGTTCAAGAAAAGACCGGCTGACCTTGTCGTAAAACTTGTCAAAATCAGTCAGAGCATCTCTAACAGAGCCCTTAAAAGTGGGCAAAACCTTAAAAGTTCGTCCACTTTACGGGCCGAGGCCACTGTTTGGGCCATAGCAGAGCCCATAAATGTCGGGCGGCCCGTAAACAGGATAAGGTCGCCCGTAGATGCGAACCGCCGACCGGTATTTATGCCGGGTTCCGCACATTTCTGAGGTCGAAACCCTTATTCCCCACCGCCGCCGACGAGCAATCCACCGTGCGCCTCCGTCGATTCCGACGAGCAATGTACTGCCGCCGATGTAGATCCACCACCGCTGCTGCGGTAGGATGGCCCCGAAGCGCGAGTACTCGAATCTGCGGCTGGGCAGCGACAGATTCGGTGGCGACTTCTCCGACGAGAAGCGGAAGCAACTAGTCCGCAGCGACGCCGCGCGGAAGCGGTTGGCGCGCAAGTGGAGCAACGAAGGCCGCCCGATCCCGCCGTCGCTCTTCGTCCGCGAGGCGGAGGAGTTCGACCGGCTCCGCTGGGAGCGCGAGCTCGAGCGCCGCCACCGTGCGCAGCACAACGGTGGCGAGGGAAGCTACGGCGGCGGCGCGAGCAACTCCACCGCGCCACCTGCTCTTCCTCCGCCGGAAGAGTACGACGCCGCCGCCTTCGGGTCCTCCGTGGTGGTGGAGTGGGATTTCGTCCCCGATGAGCTGGTTGAGTCCATCACGGTTCTCGTGATGCTCCGTTCCGTGCGGGAGGCGGAGGAGAAGAAGGCTCGACCTCGTCGCCGCCGCACCTGAGGCTCCGGTGAGGCGATTTTTGGTAGTACGGTTAGGGCGGCGACGAATTAGGAGTAATTTAGCTTTTGGATTAGTGTATTTTTATGTAAATTACATATGAATCGACGATAAACTCGTGTATGTAATGAATCGGTGAAGAACAATCGTGTGTTCCCGCCAAAGTTAGAAAATTTGCAGTTTCGTTTATGGTTTCTGCCCTGCGCCGCTCGTAGTTGTGACCAGAATTGTGAAAAAACGTGATTCTTTTAGAAATGCTCTTAGAATTGACTCCGTTTCGAGAGCCTCCGCCACTAAATCAGTTTACTCAAAAGAGAGAAAGCTGAACGGAAGATGCCGAACTGCCATATACCAACCGTGGACTTTGGATTCCACAGCCGGTTCAAAGCATGCTTCTAAATTTTAGTAGTCCTCTTGTGAAAGTAGATCTTTGAAAGGCCCAGCCCCAAATCTCGTCTGATAGAAATTCATGAGAAAGGAAAAGACCAAGGCGTGCGGCGTGCTACGTGCTGCTCTAGCTCAACTGCTGCTGCTGCTAGTAGAGTGCTAGGTAGCCGAACGCGGCGTGCACCCGCAGTAAAGACGCCTAGTTAATTCCACCATCCCTCTCGTCACCAAACAAACCTGAACTATCTCCCTTTCTCTCTGCTCTGCCCGTGTGCGTTTCTTGGGACTACGATCTCTGCTCCCTCCACAGTCTCCTGTGTCCTGAGAGTAAATAAAACAGGGCAAGCGCCGGAGCAGGAGGGGGAGGAGGCAGGAAGACGTGAGATGAAAGCGAGGGACGCGCTCTGAGCTGCAGAGAAGTTGTCGAGGAGGAGAAAGAGAGAGATAGAGAGGCAGAGAAGTAAGTTCATCGCTTCTTCTTCGCCATGAAGTTCATGAAGCTCGGCTCCAAGCCGGACGCCTTCCAGGCAGACGGCGGCGGCGACTCCAGGTAAGCCATCCTTCCTTCCTCTCTTGGCCATTGCATCCCATGCACACCTCTCCTTCTTTTCTACCAGCGTGATGTCAAACAGGGAGGTTCTGTTATTTTCTCTTTCACTCAGTTGCTTATCTGCAACAATGCTATGCCTCGGTAGCGTTTGATGCAATGGAGAGCCTGTATGTTCTAGTGTTCATCAGTCATCACATCTAGCTCTAGGCCTGCCTAGATTTGTTTATGGTTGCTCATTTTCTCCCTGTTCATCACTAAAACCATTTTCTTCGAGGAAACAAAACAGTAATGCCGTGTTTTATACCAGAAACGAGTTCTTCTTTCACAGGTACAAATATCTCGCTTGCAAATGTGTTCTTGATCTTTTTTTCTCCTGATTTTTTGTTCTTTCGGTTCTATAAGTAAGTTTTCGTACACTGATGAGCTGATCTTGAGCTGTGTGGGGCTGCTGCTACCCTGCTACTGCTCAAGCTCTCGTGAGCTTACGTGTGTTTGCCCTCGGCGGCATTTGACCAGTAAAAGCTGGCGCTTCTCCCTTTTGGGTTGTACAAACAAACCATGGTCGTAGCAGTTGCGATATGGATCATAGGATTCTTTTCTGCTCCTGTTATTTTTTTACTTGTAAAGTTACAATGCTGATCAAAATATTGCTAAGCTTTCTCTTCTTCCCCTTTGCCTTGCACATGGCCACGCCCGCCGGATCTTGGACTTCACATCGTCTTCCGTTTATTTTTGTAGGTTTTTGTTGGAGTCATCTGTATGGCTCGACCTGAGCAAGAATACTTCGCCAGGTTTAGATAACAGTGCTTGTTCACTGGTATTTTTAAAGAATGCTTGGATTTGTTCTCCTCCCTTCAAAAGAATGTTTTGTCGACAGAGGAGCGAGATATTAATATGAACTCTACCAAACATGTATAGGGTATTTGTTACTATTTTTTTTCCTTCGAGAATCGTATCTTGCTATTCCTTGGGTGTTTTTCAACGTTCTGTTCATGTTCTGCTACATTCACCTGTTCCCATGCCCTGTTCAACCATGTTGTAACTCTGAACAGATCATCCTCCTGCAGATATGTGCTGTCCGACCTGCCGTCAGACATCGTCGTCCATATCGACGAGGCAAGGTTCTTTCTGCACAAGGTAATTAGGTCCTCTGTATTTTACTTACCCAATAATGACAAACCAAACCCAATCCACGTTATAATTAGGGTACCTGAAATACTCTGAAGGTGTTTGCGGAAGAAAGAAAAAATTTCTCTGAAAAGGATGACGCTGAGCTTAATTAAGACAGTGTATCCGCCAATGTACAGCTATCAGCACACCATAAGATGCTGCTGTGCTTAACATCTTTCTTTTGTCAAAAATGCAACTTGTAATTTGGATCCATGCTGCATCTCAGAATCTTTCCAAGAGTTCCCATAGATCATCTTTCAGTCTCCATGTATTTTGTCTATCTTCTGTTGATGACTTAATTTGCACGTAGTACCTCACAATTAAATATGTCAACTTGCTGCATCTGTTCGACAAGCAGAAAAATACTACAGAAGATCAACAAATTCCCACTGTTCAATCATATGCCCACTGAATCTCCACCTAAAACCATCGGTCAATGACTGCTATCATTATAGTCATCCAATAGACTGTTTCCTGTAAGACCAGCGGTTAATTTCATGTCTGTAATTTTGACCACTGCAAAATCTGTTTTCAGTTCCCTCTGCTTTCCAAGAGCAGCCTGCTGCAGAGGCTGATAATCCAGGCGAGTCAGAACGGCGCCGACGAGGTGTACCTCGACGGCATCCCCGGTGGGGCGAAAGCCTTCGAGATCTGTGCAAAGTTCTGCTACGGAATGGTCGTGACGCTGAACCCGTACAACGTCGTGGCCGCGAGGTGCGCCGCCGAGCACCTCGGCATGACGGAGGACGTCGACAAGAGCAACCTCGTGTTCAAGATCGAGGTGTTCCTCAACTCCGGCGTCTTCCGGAGCTGGAAGGACTCCATCATAGCGCTGCAGAGTACTGTCGCGTTGCTGCCGTGGTCGGAGGAGCTGAAGCTGGTCGCGAGGTGCGTCGACTCGATCGCCGCCAAGGCGACGGCGAGCCCGGGGACAGTGGTGTGGTCGTACACCTACAACCGGAAGGCGGCGTCCTCTGACGAGATCGTCGAGGCTCTCCGGTGCTCGTCGTCATCGCAGGCGGTGCCGAGGGACTGGTGGGTGGAGGACCTGTGCGAGCTGGACGTGGAACTCTACAAGCGTGTCATGGTGGCGGTGAAGTCCAGGGGAAGGGTGCCTCCCGATGTCCTCGGGGAGGCTCTCAGGGCCTACGCCGCGAGGTGGCTCCCCGAAAGTTGCCGCGATTCGCCGGCGAACTACGACGATGCGTGCTCCATGGAAGTGCTCGAAACCATCGTCTGGTTGATGCCGCCGGACGACAATGGATCATCTTCGTGTTGCTGCTCGTGCCAATTCATGCTGAATCTTCTGAAATTGGCTGTCCTGGTTGGAGCCGGGGAGCTGCTGAGGGAGGAGCTCATGGACAGGATCGCCCTGCAGCTGCATGAGGCGTCGGTGAGCGATCTGCTGATACCGGCAAGGCCGCCGACGGAGACCTCCTACGACGTGCGGCTGGTCGAGGCGCTCGTCGGCAGTTACATGCGGCGCACTGGGCTTGCCGGAGACGGGATCTTCCTGGACGGCCTTGACAGGGAGGAGGATGCGTTCGAGGCGCACGTGGAGGCAGATGAGTCCCTGCTGGCGCTGTGCAAGCTCGTCGATGGATACTTGGCGGAGGTCGCCGCCGATCCAAAACTGCCGGTGTCGAGCTTCGTAGGGCTGGCGATGTCGATGCCCGAATCGGCCAGGCCGGCACATGATGGCCTCTACACCGCCATTGATGTCTTCCTCAAGGTAAATCTGACATTTGCTTGACAATGTATCATATAATGATCTTTGTTTGGTCAATCTTGCTAACATGTGTGCAATCGTTGCTTCTTTGTCAGTTCCATCCCGATTTATCCAAGGCGGAGAAGAGGAAGATAAGTAGCCTGATGGACGTGAAGAAGCTCTCCAAGCAGGCGTCCATACACGCGGCACAGAACGACCGGCTGCCGCTCCGCGTCGTCGTGCAGGTGCTCTTCTTCGAGCAACTACGCACGCCGGGGAGCACGAGCACCCCGCTGGTGCTGCCGTCGTCGGCCCCCGTTGACGACAGCGCGCACCTGGTGGAAGACGACTGCTGGAACAACCGCGCGCTGGCACTGGCGCTGCCGAAGCCACCGACTCCGGCGGCGGCCCTGAGGAACCAACTCGGGAGCATGAGCCTGAAGCTGGTCGACGAAGATCGCCGCGGCGTCGACGGAGGAGGTGACCGGCGGCTGGCAAGGAGCGCCAGCATCGCGAACCAAAGCAGCAGGATGTCGCTGTCGTCGCGCTCGCGGAGGATCTTCGACAGGCTGTGGGTCGGCGGGAAGCCGCCCGGCGAGGTGGTCAGCAAGAGCTCCGACACGTCCGGGAGCTCTCAGAGCCCGAGGTCGTCGGCCAAGCCGCTGGACTCCTCCAAGTCGTCGTCAAGGAACCGGCGCTACTCGGTGTCGTAGGCGGCCAGTACCAGAGGACGAAGCTGGCTGGCTGTACAGAGGAGTCACCGGGCCCGGTCGCCGTACGTCACCGGATCAGTGAACCACAACGGCCAAGAATCCCATGCCGATTGCATGCTAACATCAATTCAGGGTCACTTTTTCTTGAGAATGTATTGATCCGACGTGCTTGAGCTAGAAACTGTCGTCATTTTGTCAACTCAACTGCTCCGATCTTGACACGTTCACCTGTTCCATTTCTGTTAGAACTAGAAACTTTTATGAGCTCTGTGAACTGCCGAAAGTGTCTTTGTCTCCTGAGCTCGCTCCTGTGTTTTTTTTTTGAAAAAATATGTACAAGTTTCAAAAAATTCCGAAAAAAATCAGGGTGTAGCCAATCTTTTATTCCACAAACGTGCAAAATGTCAATTTCAAGATATTTTGTATTATGAGTTACATATAAATGACAAAATCTGATTTTTTTTTTGAGATTTCAAACTATGCGTACTCAAACCCACACTTTTTTTTTCATTTTTCTGTAGCTTAGAATAGTACTTTGTATTAGAAATTGACTAGGTGAATCTGGCGCGGCGTGTGGCGCAAATTTACAACGTACAAAACCAAGACCTTCGTACTGACCTAATTAATGGAGTGGATTGTAGGATATATAAACTTGCATAGTAATCGTATTCTAGATCAGAGCAATTTCTTTCTTTCCTACCCGTTGTTATCATTGCTTGTTGAGACAGCAGTAGCTCCATTTTGGTTACCTACGGCCAGCTGGAGGCCTTCAGTTGAGCAGTTTTAAGCGTGTTGAAAAGATAAACTGCAAAGAAACGTACGACCAATGAGCGAAATAGAAAGTTCAGAAATCTATGTAAACATAATGTTAACAATTATTCTTTTCTATACAGCTCAAACAATCATTGAGATATGAAGAGAAGTATCAGAACACTAGTAGAGAAAGGGGCAGTAGCACCGGTTGTAAAGAGCTTTTAGTACCGGTTTGTATTACCAACCGGTACTAAAGGGTCCAACGCAACCGGTGCAATTAACTTCCGGGCTGTCTCGCCTCTGGAACCGGTACTAATATCCCTTTAGTACCGGTTCCAGTCAATCCGGTGCCAAATGTGGCCTCACCAAAGCCTTGTTTTCTACTAGTGGAAGTAATGAAGGAGTGTGTGGATTGATAGAAAAAACAAATGGCCGTGGCACCAAAAGGAGTATTAACTCTAATGAGCAGAATGTCATATACAAATAAAGGCCTTCAGTTGAGCAGTTTTGAGTGTGTTGAAAAGATAGACCGCAAAGAACGTACGACCAATGAGCAAATAGGAAGTTCAGAAATCTATGTAGACATAATGTTAACAATTTATCTTTTCTATACAGCTCAGACAATCACTAAGATATGAAGAGAAGTATCAGAAGTAATGAAGGAGTGTGGATTGATAGAAAAAACAAATGGCCGTGGCACCAAAAGGAGTATTAACTCTAATGAGCAGAATGTCATATACAAATAAAGGCCTTCAGTTGAGCAGTTTTGAGTGTGTTGAAAAGATAGACCGCAAAGAACGTACAACCAATGAGCAAATAGGAAGTTCAGAAATCTATGTAGACATAATGTTAACAATTTATCTTTTCTATACAGCTCAGACAATCACTAAGATATGAAGAGAAGTATCAGAAGTAATGAAGAAGTGTGGATTGATAGAAAAAACAAATGGTCGTGGCACCAAAAGGAGTATTAAGTCTAATGAGCAGAATGTCATATACAAATAAGATGATCTTGCGGTCTGGAAAACCAAAGGTCAAAAACTGTCACCCAATTCGGTAACTGTTCACTAACTAAAACACAATGACCGTTGTGGCCTTATCCATTTGTTGCTGGGAATTGTTCGTTTGTTTGCTGGGCTGGTGATGTGATATTAACACAGAGCAAGCAAATAGCCGGTTCATTATAGCATACAGAAGGTGGGCAACAATTTGCAAAGCACTGACAGTAGTCCTTCCAACCGAATAAATGTGAATGTTGTAGAGAATAAAAAAGGTGTAAACTCACCTTGTCCGATCTTTGACAGAGCCAACAAAAAGGTAATATGTTACGGGTCCAAGTATGCTAAGTGGCATATAATCTGGTTAAGCTAGACATATTTACATCTCAATTAGAAAGAATCATCTAGAGAATAAAAAAGGTGTAAACTCATTTTGTATGATCTTTGAGAGAGCCAACAAAAAGGTAATATGCTACGGGTCCAAGTATGCTAAGTGGCATATAATCTGGTTAAGCTAGACATATTTACATCTCAATTAGAAAGAATCATCATTCAATATATGCACAGGACTGATACAAATCAATAAAGAAGGTGAAAAGCAGATACAACAAACTTATATCTACACTAATAACAATCAGGATGATAAGCTAGCGAGAAATTTAAGAATAAACAGAAGGGATCCATCTCAATTAGGAAGAATCAACAACCAAACATATGTACAGAATGGACACAAATGTAAAAAGAAAGGATGAAAAATACATATTACAACGGGGATTGTCAAGATGTTAAGCTAGGAAAAAATGAACATTAAACAAAAACGAAAACTTCAAATCGAGAACCTGAATGTTGATGAATCCAAATGTTGTATTATCTCTGATCCCTTCTATATTCGCATCAACTTTCTTGGAGAACAACATGGAACAATATCCTGTTGTTTCAGCATATTTGGAGGAGAGGAGGGGATGCCGGAGCCGGGGAGGCGAGGGAGGAGGAGGAGGAAGAGAACATGACGGCGAGGGAGGAGGCGGCATGGGTGGAGGTGGCCGTGTCGTGGGGGAAAATGGGGATGATTTAGGATCTAGGGTTTCTGGCTGGGCTAATATATAGGTGCACCAATCCGTATTTTTGGGAAAATACAGGGGCTTTCTTACAAAATAGCCACCGGGACCGTCGGATCAGAAAGCGACGGTGCGGATCTGAATCACTGTAGATTACGGTAGCTTTCTACAGTAACAGTGGGGCCAGGAGTGAGGAGAGGAAGAGAAAGTGTATACATTTCATATATAGGTAGATTTCTACATGTTGCCGGTTACACCATGGGTTACACCCTGATTTTTTTTCAAATTTGTTTGAAACTCGTAAATATGATTTTCAAATGTCTTTTAATAGTAGTAGCACCGGAACACTCCGGAGCCAAAATTATGCATTCATCTAGGCAATGCTTTATATGGTTCTGCTTAATATGTTGAACCATAGCATCGTACTCATCTAGACTACACCTAGTTGCATTGACAATTTCTTAGTATGACTCGGGATAGGGGAGACTAAATTTTGATGCTTTTTTATGACTCAGCGGATAGGGCCTGGAGATTTGGGCAATCAAGGGTTTCTTCATCTTCATGGGCACTAATAACCATCTTACTACCAAGGTATATGTCCATAGGCGGACCCATGAAGTAATTGAGCCTGCACTAAATCATACACATCATTTTTTTTATTTGGGTGTCACACTCACACACTACATCTACATGGAGTATCCCTTTATCTATCTACATGTAGTATACCAAAGAAATAAAAATTACCCTGTCATGTGAGACCTAGGTACGCCCTGACCGTCAGCAGGATAGAAGCAATTTTGTTGTATCCCGGTAGGAGCATGCATTACATACGGGGTGCAACCGGATCATGGTAAGTTTAGATAGAATGACAATCCTTGAAACAATGAATAATGAGGTCATGTTTCTCCGTCCTAGACGAAGTTTTTGTAATAGTAAGCTTTATCTACTGCCCAAGAGAATCCACTGAGGCAGCCTATGAATTAAGGAGGCATGTAGTTAGAATCTCTACAGGTCTTTGGCTAGATGAGTCAACTAAGTTTCTTATTCTTCAGCTTGTAATTGATTAATAAAAATGACTACTCGTATTATTTTTTAAAAATCTGTCGATAATATGTTTCCATGATACATGGTCTGATCAACCACATATGGGCCGTTAGCCCGCCACCATACGTGCACATGCTAAAATTTCTTATGCTACTATGTACCATGGGGCAACAGGTGGCACAAGAACACACTGTTGTACCATGGGCCTTCAGTCGTCACACATATCTGGGCCGTTATCTGGGTCCTGCTCTTGAACGGCCTATTTATCACTTTGAGAGACTATGTTTCATAATTTTAGCCAAGTTTTGTTACTGTTTTCTAGGAAATCCGAAAGAAAAAGAGAAATGAGGGAAGCGAGCGGACATTGGTGCGGCTCATCGGACGGACAAGAAAAGGGAACATAATGTGTCTGTTTCCGAATTATAAAACAGACGGCTGTTTTCTAGGAAATCCATATAAATAATATGATTTTCATTTCAGATCCCAAAACTTGACAGAGGATTTGGCAGCTGAGGTTTTTTTTTTGCTACTTTTGGGCAATAGTAAAACCATAAACAAAACACGAGCTTCGTTTGAAACAAAATAAAAAACAGACATGATCATGCATTTCTCCCACACTCGCCCGGCCGGTTCCTTCTTTTTCACGCTACTCTACCAACCGAAATGCACGTACATACTAGTACCTACCACACAGAGAAGAAGCACAGCGAAAACCAATCCAAGAAGTACCACGCCGGCATAAGCATATATATTTACTATCCGAAGCACTTTCATTCTCTCTATCAGGTAGCTGTAGCTACTCCATCTGACAACGACCATCTTCCCGAATAGTCCTTTGCAATGGCGATGGTGTCGCCGAAGATGTCGACGCCACCGGTCTCTCTCGAGCTTGGTAGAAACTTTTCTGAACCCTTCTGCGGGATTTAATCGTCTCCATCACGAAAAGCATTATGTAGAGTTCACTTGTTACTCCCTCCGTTTTAATTTAATTGACTCAGATTTAGTACTCCCTCCGTATCTTAATATAAGACGTTTTGGTAGTTCAAATTGAACTACCAAAACATCTTATATTTAGTTACAGAGGAAGTATAAGTTGTACTAAATCTGAGTCAATTAATTCAGAACGGAGTGAGTACCTTGTAACTGCAGACCTTTTGCAACGGATCCATGCACGCGTCACAGGCTCTTGCGTCCATGGCTAATGGCTTCTTCGTTAAGCTCTTCTCTTTCTGAAGCGCGTCACACTAATTAACGCGTCCGACACTGAAACTGTCAATGAACACTTATCAATCAGTAATAGCCGTTGGCATCCTCGGTCAACTTTAGTTTGCCAAGTGACGAAGGAACATGCAGGGCTCCGTGACTTTTTTGGGATCAGCCACGAGATTTTCTACTTGTAAGGAAAAAACTGTAGACTTCACCGCAAATTTCAGTTTTCTTTGGGTTGAGAAACCCTGTAAAAACGCAGACGCTCACATACACGCGCGCACACTCATCTCTATGAACGCGCGCACACACACCCTACTCTTATGAGCACCTCCGTAATACTGAGTCGGCGGATCGAGTCTTGAGACTGACGAATTCACCACGGACGCCTCGCTGTTGACGGGAACGTCGCTTCTCACTGAAAGAATATTCTGCCTAAATGCAACACATAGACATCAAACCTGAGATTTGAACTCTGGTGAGCTGAGTGTACAACCATCATGCTAACCATCCAACCACAGGTTGGTTTGCGGCAAATTTCAGTTCTTCGGATGGGTGCAAGGTTACTAGCAAGTTAGTTTGAAACGCTAGTTGGGGCATCTTTTCCCGTAAGCTTTCTTTTCGCAGCTCTACAACGGCACAAAACATAGCACTACAGAGTTGCGTATGTCATTCTGCCTTAAAGGGCAACAAATTAATAGTGTGGAAGCGTGACAGGCTAGCCCTATTAGAATTTAGAAACCATTTTTTGAAAAGAATTTAGAAACCATTTAATCGCAACCAGCCTTCTGGAAAACTAGGAATTATATGATCTTTGGTAACCGTCCATGGCTTGATCTGAAACAGATTCTGTGTCTGATTATCAAGACAGTGAAGAGCTGGTCGATCCTGACCAAAGAACCTGCTCTAAGCTAACTGGAGAAGTTCTCACGAGAGGCCTCCAAGATCGTCCCAGAGCCGTATCGGCTGGGGTGGGGGTGACCGCTGTATAAGATTTGGTGGAACGATTCGTTGCCCTTGTGGGTCGATCGGTTGCATGTTATATAGGCGCCAAAGGCAGGTTGTTACAGGAAGATATTACAGGAATTCGGGTTGATCTATTGATCTACTTGATACACACGAAACTCCGAGATATACTTTATAAACAGTATATTCGGTTACAATTATAACAACCTGGTATATTTCCTAACATCCCCCCTTAATCAAAACTTGGGCTAGTGTCAACACTTGAACAAGTTTAGATTATACTTGAATGCTTCAAAATCTCTCTTAGGTAGCGGCTTGGTGAATCCATCACCAACTTGATCTTTGGATGAGATAAATTTGATATCCAACAGTTTCTGTGCAACTCTTTCTCTCACAAAGTGAAAATCAATTTCTATATGCTTTGTTCTTGCATGAAAAACAGGATTAGCTGACAGATATGTAGCTCCCATGTTATCACACCAGAGACAAGGAGTCACATTTAGTTCTATCCCAAGCTCTTTGAGGATTGTTTCAATCCATATTACCTCAGCCGTAGCATTAGCCAATGATTTATATTCTGCTTCTGTACTTGAACGAGAGACAGTGGCTTGTTTCCTGGCACTCCATGAAATTAGATTGGGTCCAAAGAACACAGCAAACCCTCCTGTGGATCGGCGATCATCAATACAGCCAGCCCAGTCGGCATCTGAGAAGGCACTGATCAGAGTAGATGATGAATTCCGAAAGGTAATACCTGTGTTGATAGTATCCTTGACATAACGAAGAATTCTTTTCACAGCCGTCCAATGAACAGAAGTAGGAGCATGCAAAAACTGACATACTTTATTTACCGAAAAACAGATATCTGGTCTTGTCAAAGTTAGGTATTGGAGACCTCCTACAATGCTGCGGTACTTAGTACTGTCCTTAGGGCCTAGTAGGTGTCCTTCATGAAGAGATAATGGATCTGTTGCCGACAGTGGTGTAGAAAAAACTTTACAATTGTTCATGCCAACTTTTGCTAATAACTCATCAGCATACTTTGCTTGAGAAAGAACAAGACCATCCTGAATTTTCCTCACTTCTATGCCCAAGAAAAAATGTAGTGCACCCAAATCTTTGATAGCAAAATGTTTATTGAGATCTTGCACTAGTGTGTCAATAGCTTGCCCCGATGAACCAGTAACTATAATATCATCCACATACACCAAGACATAAACTGTGACACTTGATTTGTTATAGATGAATAAAGATGTATCTCCTTGAGAAGGAAAGAATCCCAGCTCCTGAAGCTTAGTACTCAGCCTAGAGTACCAAGCTCTAGGCGCTTGTTTTAGACCATATAAAGCTTTATCCAACTTGCAAATATAGTGAGGAGAATTTTTATCTTCATACCCAGGAGGTTGTTTCATGTATACTTCCTCTTCCAGAACACCATGCAGAAACGCGTTCTTGACATCGAGTTGTCGTAGATTCCAGCCTCTGCAAACTGTAATAGACAAGACAAGTCGTATTGTGGCAGCCTTTACAACAGGACTAAAGGTGTCCTCATAATCTATACCAAACCTTTGCTTAAAACCTTTGGCTACCAATCTGGCTTTGTATCTTTCAATAGTACCATCTGGATTTTTCTTAATGCGGAAGACCCATTTGCAGTCAATTAAATTCTTGTTACCAATATGAGGCGGCACAAGATGCCAAGTCTTGTTCTTCATGAGAGCATCATATTCTTCATCCATAGCCTTGCACCATGCGGGATTAGCTAGTGCATCTTGCAAACGTGCTGGTTCACCTGTAGTGTTCACAGAAAAATTGTAACGAATGCAACCATCAGTCCAAATTCTTGGATTTGTAATTCCCTTTTGAAGTCGGGTTCTAGCTGTAGGGTTAGCTATAGGATCCGTCGGCGCAGAAGATCCCGGTGCTGGATCCGGTGCAGGGATGCGCACGGAGGATTCCTTCGTCCTTCCAGTTGCGCGCCGACGCGTGTACACGATGGGCCCGCGAGCTGGCTCCGATGATGATTGCTGCTGTCCTGTCGCTGATGTGTCCCTCTCTGATTCGTCCGCAGGTGACGCGCTCGGTGCAGGCGAATCAGCCGCCGCACCAGCGCTGGGATCCGCATCGTCAGCCGAATCCGCCTCGGGATCGGTATCCGAAGCATCGGAAGCTGACGCCGGATCATCCTCGGGATCGGCGTTATTTGTTTCTTGTGATGAATCTGTTTCTTCTCCGTTTGAGCTCAAATCTTCACCATTTTCATCCAAATTTTCTTCTGCGGCCTGCACATGACTAGGAGAAACTGATGGCATAATAAAATTAGGCATATGATCATTAGTATTTTCACCCTCGTGATTAGGAACAAGATCCTTTGGAAGAAGGAGAATCTCTTTTCGAAGGAGAGCTCCGGCATTTGGGTGTAGTTTGGCAAAGGGAAAAATATTCTCATCAAATACCACGTCTCGAGAGATGTAAACACGGCCTGTAGAGACATCTAGACATTTTACCCCTTTATGCCGTTGACTATATCCAAGGAACACACACTGTTTTGACCGAAAAGAAAGCTTGCGAGAATTATAAGGACGCAAGTTCGGCCAACATGCACAACCAAACACACGAAGATGTGTGTATTCGGGTGGAGACCCTAGGAGACGTTCGGATGGTGTGGTATTATTGATAACTTTGCTAGGCATGAGATTGATGAGATACGTGGCAGTAAGAAAGGCTTCATCCCAAAATTTTAGAGGCATGGATGCATTGCCAAGAAGAGCAAGGCCAACTTCAACAATGTGACGATGCTTTCGTTCAGCTGAACCATTTTGTTGGTGTGCATGGGGGCATGAGACATGGTGTGTAATGCCAAGTTTATTAAAGAAAGGATGAAGTTTCTCATATTCACCTCCCCAATCTGTTTGCATGGTTATAATCTTCCTATTGAATTTTCGTTCAACAAGGTGCATGAAATTATGAAAAACTTCAAACACATCCGACTTCTTTTTGAGTAGATAGATCCAAGTGAATTTGCTGAAATCATCTATAAAACTCACATAATAATTATGACGACCTACAGAGGTAGAGGCCGGTCCCCACACATCGGAGAAAATTTGTTGCAAAGGAGAAGTAGACACACTTGTTGAAATCGGATAAGGGAGTTGATGACTCTTGGCCCTTTGACAGGAATCACAAATAGACTCAAGACTAGAAGATTTTTCATAAGGAAGACTATATTTCTGAAGAACATGCTTAACAACTATGCTTGATGGATGACCTAATCGACGATGCCACCGCTCCATGGAAGGTTTGGTGACGACACAAACTTGCTTTTGCTTGGGAGTAGATGATGATGATGTTGACACGATGGGGTAGAGACCTCCTTTGCATTCTCCTCTAAGAAGAGTTCTCTCGGTTGCCCGGTCCTTTATCAAAAAATGCCACGGGTGAAATTCTAGGAAAGCATCATTATCAAGAGCAAGTTTATGTACTGAAAGAAGATTTTTAGTTGCACTTGGAACATGAAGAATATTTTCTAGATGAAGATCACGATTAGGGGTTTGAATACATGAATGACCAATATGCATAATTTTCATACCTTCTCCATTCGCTGTGTGAACCTTGTCATTGCCCTGGTACTTGTTCTGGATCATGAGCTTCTCCAAGTTGCCGGTGATGTGGTCAGTTGCACCGGTGTCGGGGTACCAGTTTGTGTCAATGCCATAGGCATGAGCGGCATTGGCAGTCTTCTCACGCTCACGTTCACGTTCTTGCTCACGAGCACGATCACGCTTGTTGTTGTCGTTGGCGTACCTCCACCAGCAATTGCTGGCCGGATGGCCGTGCTTTTTGCAGATCTGACAATCAATGTCTTGGTACTTGGAGGGGCCGCGATCACCACGGTCACCGCCAGCACCAGGACCCCGCCAGTCGCCACCAGGACCGCGCCAGGGACCTCCTTGTGGTGGACCGCGACGATCACCGCCGTAGCCACCGCCGTAGCCACCGCCGTAGCCAGGGCCACCACCGTAGCCACCACCAGGGCCACGCCAGTTGCCATGGTCACCACCGTAGCCGCCACCATCTTGCGGCGGACCACGACGATCACTCTCGTAGCCATCATCTCGATTGTTCTTCTTTTTCTTGTTGTAGCCGTGGTCACCACGATCTCCTGCGCGGTTCGCCACGTTGGCCGAGGAATCGAACTCCTTTGGGCCACCTCCAGACAGCATCTCCTGTCGCATATCATGTGCTGCAAGTAAACCATGCAGATCACTTACCGAGCATGAGTCCATGGCGTTCACCGTGGACACAAGGCCATTGTATTCTTCATCGAGCCCGTTCAGTATGAACTCCACCAGTTCTTCATCATCGATGGAGCGACCGGCGGCAATGAGCTCGGTGGCGAACCCACGCATCTGGGCAACGTACTGGTCCGCCGTCTTGTTCTCTTTCTTGGTGTTGGAGAGTCCGCTCCGCAGACTCGTTCTACTCGCTTTGGATTTGGATGCAAACATCGAGTTGATGAGTGCCCAAACCTCTGCAGCATGCTCCAGACCGATCGTCAGTACTAGGATGTCTGGCGACAGAGAGCCGACCAGATAACCCAGCACACGCTGGTCTCGCTCGATCCAGATATCATAGGCTGGATTGTTGATCTTGACCTCCTTGCCCTCCTTCTCCACCGTCAGAAACTCCGACGGCGCAGCTTCTTTTCCATCCAGCAGACCGAGCATCCGTGCGCCCCTCAGCGCCGGCATGATCTGGGTCTTCCACAGCAGGTGATTTGATCTCGTCAGCTTCATCGGTGGTGGGTTGCCGAGTCCTGGTGGTGTGGTGGATGATGAGGAAGCCATGGCAGGGATTGAGGTAATTGTTCTTGTTCGATGTCACGGAAGAGTAGGCTCTGATACCATATAAGATTTGGTGGAACGATTCGTTGCCCTTGTGGGTCGATCGGTTGCATGTTATATAGGCGCCAAAGGCAGGTTGTTACAGGAAGATATTACAGGAATTCGGGTTGATCTATTGATCTACTTGATACACACGAAACTCCGAGATATACTTTATAAACAGTATATTCGGTTACAATTATAACAACCTGGTATATTTCCTAACACGCTGTGGCAATGACCATGTCGCCATCAAGGCCTGCTCGCCATCAGGAGAAGACCTCCTTCCTCAGCCCCGTCACGCCGCTGGATGCCCGCCTCGCCGGAGCCATCTCCGCTGAAGAAGTACATGCCATCACTGCTGATGCCCGCTCTCGAAGTAGCCTGCGCCGATGGCAGCTTCTAAAAGCATGTGCTATGTGAAAATGTGTGATTTCATTATCTGGGCTGGATGCGAAAACGGGACCCGTTTATCTCATTTTTTTTCACTTTTTTTTATATGTGTAGTACAAAATTTTAAATAATTTTTTTATACTAAGAAAATTGCATGTGCGATGCCACGGGGAAAATCAAGAGCGGTGCTGCAGACCATATGGTCGCGACTCTCCCAGGCGACGACGGACGGTGGCGACCAAGGAGGCGACGAACCATGGCATAAGGGGTATAGGGAGATGGTCCAGCAGGACCAGAGGCTCACCACAAATTCAATGGAGGGCTCGGCGAGGTCGGGGGCGGGCGGTAGGCGACGAATCGAGTGCCAGCGTCCGACAGCTGGCCCCAGGGAAGACGACCATGGTGGCGACGTTTCCGGGGCCCCTCGGGCGTCCCAGCACGCGAGACTTGACATAGATGGAGACTTGACGAGGAGGCGAGGGGAGCGCGCCGGCGAGGGGAGCAGATAGGCACCTCCACTGGCACTTTCCCGGACCCAGATCCCTCGGATCGAACATGGACCTCGGGGGTAGCGAGAAGGGCGGGGCGGCGGCGAGATCGTCGTTCTCGCTGGGCTCTGGCGCGCTGCGGCGGGAGGCACGGGAGGTAGAGGCGCACCTACCGCCGCCGCCTGGGGCGGCCATGGTGGAGGTGGGGGTGGAGAGGAAGGTGCGATGGGGTGTTAGACCAGCCCCTTGCCGCCGAGTACTTTCCGGCGAGCAACGACGAACCTCCGGCGAGACGTGTACTGCACGCACGATAGCTAACAAGCTACTCTGATCAGTACGATCAATCAGAGCACACAAGGCGGGACACAATTGCTGGGAGGATCGATTTGTTTTGCTAGAGGTGCGTATCGCACCTTTCTCTCTTCTTCCTTTATTTTCTTTTCTCAAATCGATACAAGATCACAAGGGTAGGCCTAGCTTATATACACGTACAAACTAGAGAAACCTAATCCTACTCGGTGACCTATTCCTATACGTATACTATTCGGAGTCCACTTCCGAACTGGATACGCACACAGTTGCCTTACCGGCTAACGATCGTGCTTAATGCTAACAATCACCCCCCCTAAGCACGACGTGCCTTTCTCTTCCTCCTGGGTCCCAAATACGCCGGTTGCTTTGCGTAGGTATTACCCTCGGCATTTCTTTTACTGCTTCAGTCTTCATTATCGACATTACTTTCGTCGTTCCTCGAGACTTACATGACATCGACATTGCTTTTGTCGACTCATCTGTACTCTGACGACGACCATCCTTTTCTTGGACGTCTTCAAACATCATCTTTGCTTCGGTACTTTTGAAGCAATCTTCTGTGTATTTTATCGACTTCATCTCCGGAATAATTACATTGAACAAATGTAGCCGTGCAAGATACACCTCACCTTCATCTTGTTCCTCTACCTTATCCGAGTCTTCAAATTTCGCCGGTTCTTTGATGAGCAAACATTGCTTTTCGTGCTTCATCTTCACCAGATCATCCTTTCTCGGACAGCAATCCAACATATGTTGAATATGTCGTGGTGTCGGTAGTCGTTGCATCCGCTCAAGTGCTTTTAGAGTCGGTGCGACAAACTCTTCTGCGCCCGACGATGCGATTACCTCTCCTGCGTGCGAGGCTCCTGGCGAAGCTTCCTCTCCACACGCTTGTTCTTCTGGCACGAACAGAGAAGGACCAAGGCTGTCCCCGTCCGGCCACTTTGCTGGGCTGCTTAGCCCACCTCCCTTTTCTGGACCTCCTCCTAGCGAACTTCTTCCTTTCGCTTTGCTTGTTTCTGGGTTGCTAGACCCTTGCTCTATTTCTGGCCGAGCCGGCCTGTTTGCTGGGCTGCCTGAAGCCTGCTCGTCTGCTGCTTCTTCTACGCGTAGAGGTGTCGACGGGGTTCTCTTCCGCCACACGACCTCGTGCCTCGCTGTTGGTGTGTTGCCTTTTCTTTCGGCAACTGCTCCTTTGCCATATGACGTGACAGCGCGCCGCACTCCGTGGACCTCTGACGCCACATACGTCTTCACTTCTTTCCCCTGCGACGCGATAGCACGTCGTACTTCGTGGACTTCTGGCACCACATATGCCTTCATATCTTTCCCCTGCGTCGTGTCACCACGCCGCGCTTCATGGACTTCTGGCGCCATGTACGCCTTCATACCTTTCCCCTGCGCCGTGTCAACACACCGCACTTCATGGACTTCTGGCACCATGTACGCCTTCATACCAGTAACATCGGCATGATTTGAATCACCTCCTGTGTCCGTAGAACCGACACGAGTTTGCGGAACTTGAATGCAAACTTTCTCTTCCACAAGCATGTCAGTTTCTTTAGCCACCACTTGAAGAACTGGATCATCCTCGTCCACCAGTTCGCACATCAGGTGCATCGAACTATCGTCTTCTTCCTAGGCCAAGAGAGCCTTTTGTTTCGATGGTTTCCGGCAATCAGACTTGAAGTGCCCGAGTTCTCGGCAGTTATGACACCTTACTTTCTTTATGTCAAACTTCCTCCTCGGCGGAGTGTCCTCCTCCTCCTCGTCTTCTTCATCAGTGTCCTCTTGCTCATCATCATCTTGCTCAGCAAAGTACTTTTTCGCTGGACGTTGTTTCTCCTTGCTTTTCTTTCGAAAGAGTCATCCACTGTTGCTTCGTGAGCATCAAGTGCTCGCTCTTCTCTGGATCGCCGAAACTGAGCCGAACCCTCTCGTCGTGTGCCTTGAACCTTCCGACGAGATCCTCTATCGTCAGAGTATTCATATCAACACACTGCTCAATCGACGTCACGATCTGCATGTAGCGCGCCGGTGCGGCACGCAAGAACCTTCTGACGTTCTTGATCTCATCCAACTTCTCACCATATCCTGTGATTGCGTTGATGAGGGTGACGAAACGGGCGGCAAACTGATCAACCGTCTCGCTTTCCTCCATCTTCAAATCCTCATAGTTCTTCGTCAGGGTTTGAAGAAGCGCTTCCTTCACGCGGGTATGACCTTGGTGGAGGATCTTGATCGTCTCCCACGCCTCCTTCGCCGATTTCTTTCCGACGAGGTGCTGCATCACGTCCTTCGGCACGACAGAATAGAGCGCCGTTAACGCCCGGCGATCCTTCGTGTACTTCGTGCCCCCCTTGACGTAATCTTTGCCGCCGGGGTTGATAACCTCCCAGATCTCCTGAGCTTCCATGGCCACCTCCATGTTGATGGCCCATAGCCCATAGTCCTTGCGATCAAGGCGCGGATACAAAGCCGCCCCCACCGTCTCCATCGCCGGTGCCGATACCGAGTTCTCGCCATACTTCACCATCGCCATGATCTTCTAGTACTTTCAGAAAATCACGGACGAATCTGACCAGGCTCTGATACCAATTGTTAGACCAGCCCCTTGTTATTTTGATATGCTCCGAATCCTACTCCTATTCTACCATATATGGAGTCCTAACGGAATAAGTCATGTCAACCGTGTTAGGCATAACACATCCACGACTCTATTTCGTGTCCGCCAAGAAAGAGAGTTGTTTGCCCCCATATATAGTGAGAGGTAGTCATAGATTGGATTGTGGGATTGAGAGAGAGTTCCACCATATTGATAGCACTTAGAGGATTTGTCCTCTCGTGTATTGTAATACTCCTCCCGATTATAGTTATACGCCTTCATGCGTTCCGTGGTTTTCTCCCGCAAGGGTTTCCACGTAAAATCTGTGTTCTTATTCTTCGTTTGATCTATTTCTGCTGCGCGATTTTACAACAAGTGGTATCAGAGCCGAAGGTTTCAACTTCAGTCCGCCGCCCCGGGAGACTCTCCGCTGCGCTCCCGGGGCAGCAACGTCGCAGCGTCGATTGGATCAACAGCCGCAGTCATGCGGGCATCATGCAGCTTCAAGTTCAAGCATCCTTCGTTAGATCCGACATCGAGAGTTTCGTCGGTGCGTCAAGTCGCCGAGATTGCTACCTCCGTCCTGCAGTTTTCTGTCCGTGTTTTCAATCTTGTCTGGTACGTTCTCCGATCCACCGCTTTGTCATGTCCTCTAGTCGGCATTAATTCCGTGCGAGAGACGCGGGCGGATCATCGCTGGTACCAGATTGATTTTTGAAGCACGTCCGAGACAAGCACCAGTTCGCCGCTACACCCTTTGTCGATTCCAAGGCAGATCGATTTGCTGCAGCTGTCCGGCTGGAATAGTACATCACCGGATCGATCTCATCAAGTTCAGAGGAGATAAGGGCTGCTCGCTGCTACTATTTGACGTGGATCAATGCAGATCAAGTTCCGAGGCGAGCTGTTCCAGGCTTCCAGCTACCTTTACTCTCACGTGAAGGCAAAGATCAATTGATCTCGAAATTGCTTCGTCCACCCAGTTCAGCTACCAGGGCTATCAATCCAATTCTTTGCTCCGTATAAATAATTTCTTTTGTGAAGTTTTCTGTTGCTTGGCTTGTACTACTTGTGCACGGATTTGTCTGCTCATAGTATGAAGTATGATCATCCGTCGTTGGACCGTGACACAAGGTTTTCTTATGGCAAGTCAAGATGCGAGCGTTATTTGGCGAAAGCCAATTATGAGATGCACTGGTTAGTTTTTGTTCAAGGAGGAGTTCATTTCGATTTTAGCCTGCTGGAAGATATTTTATGGATGCAAATTCAAGATATTATATTGCTGCAATTATATGAAGAACACAATTCAGAAAATAAAAATATGGAGGAGGTGATTATTAAGCCTGTTGGTAGCCAGCATATACCTTTTCTCTCAAGAGTTTTGCTGTTATGCATGTGAAGGTTTTGTTTTGATATTCATGTTCGTGATGAGGATCAGTTGAGGTGTAAGAGGAGATTTATTACTGCTAGATACTACAACATTCAGTTTGGTTGTCTTTGCTCTTTCAAGAGAGGTCTATTGCAGAGTTGATACTCCGTTGCATGTTGAAAAGATTCGTTCATCCGACAGTTGTTCTGTCAGGACAGTTTATAACCATATCATGGATCTATCATTACCGTCGGCAGTTTTTGGGGTACGTTATGGCCTCCGTACCAGGTGCTCTTGCATGAGTATTGTTTGTCGAGGTTTGTGCTTTGTGGCACGTTCAGATTCAATGAGATGAGTTCTTCACAATGTTATGTGCACCGAGATATTGCACTATTGAGCTATGCGCTCGTTAATGCACCGACTTATGTCATTTGATTGATGATTGAGCTGTTTCAGTTTTGGAGGTTAGTGGCACAGACTCAGACTTTTATTGGGTTTTATGGGAGACCCAAGTTTCGTTCGTCTGCTTTGTTGATAGCTGTGTTGTTTTCTGGATGACCTACCATTTATTTGCTCAATATCACTTCGTGAGAAGTTTAGAAGTCCTATGGATGTTTGATGACACAGGGTTTACCTGTGCTGACTTAATTGAGGAGTTGATGCTATCTATGACTGTTATAGAGGATTCGTCTCAAGGTGGAGTGTTGTTTTGATATGCTCCGAACCCTAATCCTATTGTACCATATATGGAGTCCTAACGTAATAAGGCATGTCAACCGTGTTAGGCATAACACATCTACAACTCTATTTCGTGTCCGCCAAGAAAGAGAGTTGTTTGCCCCCATATATAGTGAGAGTTAGTCGTAGATTGGATTGTGGGATTGAGAGAGAGTTCCACCATATTGATAGCACTTAGAGGGTTTGTCCTCTCGTGTATTGTAATACTCCTCCTGATTATAGTTATACGCCTTCGTGCCTTCCGTGGTTTTCTCCCGCAAGGGTTTCCACGTAAAATCTGTGTTCTTGTTCTTCGTTTGATCTATTTCTGCTGCGCGATTTTACAACACCCCTTGCCGCCGAGTACTTTCCGGCGAGCAATGACGAACCTCCGGCGAGACGTATACTGCACACACGATAGCTAACAAGCTACTCCGATCAGTACGATCGATCAGAGCACACAACGCGGGACACAATTGCTGGGAGGATCGATTTGTTTTGCTAGAGGTGCGTATCGCACCCCTCTCTCTTCTTCCTTTATTTTCTTTTCTCAAATCGATACAAGATCACAAGGGTAGGCCTAGCTTATATACACGTACAAGCTAGAGAAACCTAATCCTACTCGGTGACCTATTCCTATACGTATACTATTCGGAGACCACTTCCGAACTGGATACGCACACGTTGCCTTACCGGCTAACGATCGTGCTTAATGCTAACATGGGGGTGGAGTGAGGTGGTGTGTACCGTGTAGCTCAGCTCGGGCGGAGAGTGAGGGGAGCGTGACTGCGGGTTAATTTCTCGAAATGTCAGGGTTTTTTAAAAAAATTGGCGACGCACGAAGGAAGCGTTGCTCCCTGGTTGAAGACAAAAGGTTTGTTTGCAAAAGGTTCCTGGGTTTTCCGAGAATAGCAAATAAATCCCTTAAGCGTACGGCCTCTGCATTGTGGACTGCGGGTTAATTTTCGTGTTTATCCGGTGGTTTTCTGCAAAATGGACGACCAACAAAACCAACGAACTCTTGCTTCCTTTATTATTAGGTAGAGACTACACATGCACAAAATGGAGGAAAAATGGAATAAACGGGTCCCGTTTTCGTATCTCTAATATGGGCTTCTCTGTGCCCCTCTCCCTCCTGCGTGAGGCGTAATCGGGTGTCTTGGACTTGATCTAGGCGCCATGTAGAATTACTTTTTTTCTTGTTTTCGAACCATTTTGTAAACTTGTTGGGAACTGGCTTTGCCTGGTTTCATCTAACGGAACCAGGGCTTTCACCCCTTTCGATCTAAAAAAATAACAAAAAGGAGAAGCACTCACATATATTTCTAGTTAAGATTTACTCCCTCCGTGTTTTTTAATAAAATATGTTTTAGTCGTTAGCTAAATTCACATAAACACAAATGTATCTAGACATGATTAATTTACTTTTTATGTTCATCCATTGTAGTGCGCATCTAAACAGCATGTGTAACACATAAAACATCTTACAACGGATGGAGTAGTTTGGTAGTGTCAATTTGCTTGTGTTTATTTGAGTTAGATAAATTAGAAGCCACACAATAGCACGGGCAGATCTAACGTACGTGATTAGTACATTTTGTATAGCTTTTATGCTAGTATTTTATCTTTTGCGCATTATTCAATTCAGTTCCCACTATATTATTTTTTATGTGATTCAAAGTAATTTTTTCTATCAATCTATCTGATGAAATAAGAATGAAATTTGGTGGAATCTATTATGTAGATGTATTAGTCTGTTATCGTAAGCTCAAAGTTATATTTTAATGGGAAATATAATAAAAATATTTTCGTTCAGGAAAACCATACTTACATCTCAATCTTCACATTTTTTTCCACTTCTTTTACCATAGTGTTTATCTCTACTTCATTAGTATTTTGACAAAATGCATGCCAAGAATAAAATCGAGACTGTCCATGCAAATTCCCCAGACTGCATTATTCGCAAGTGATACCTAATGTTTTATGTCAGCCAAGAGTTGGTTGGTAGTGAAAGCCACCTCCCTCGTTTTTTAGTCAGTTCGTTTTCTTCACATTACTAATTAAGCTTCTTCGGAAGACCTACACATATCAAATTAGTCCATGTATCTACCTATGTAGAAACCGCCGACAGGGATGTACCACCACCCTCTTGCTGCAACATCTCACCACTGTTATCAAGTTTATTCGTGAATCTCCTTTGACGAGTGATCTTCCCTATCATACTAACATCGTTCAAGGGATATCCTCAAGATTTCGAACTACTTCCATTCCATAAAATGAAATTCAAATGGCTAATGCCACTTTTTTGAGATTTAATTTTAGGTTTTAAGTTCATATGTTGATCGAAATGACAATTTGATATAGACCATCAAAACCATCTCGGCCACCACTCCTAGCCACCTTTGCCACGGGCATCAGACAGTCGCATTGTGATCCGGTGTCTTGATTATCAGATTTTGTCTAGTCTATTTATTAGATTGGAGTGCACTAATGTATTAAACCCGAGTTACACATGTTAGACTTAAACACCCAACCCTAAACTAATTACAATTCTAGCTATAGCATAACTCATACACACATAATTGGACACATTTTATATGCGAAGCCTTGACATACGATTTAGCGACCTGAGTTTTTGTGAGGCCAAATTGTTATTTTTTTTGAAAATTAAAATATACTCCCTCCGTTCCGATGAATAAGGCCTATTTTTTTTTCAAAAGTCAAGCCAAGTAAAGTTTGACCAAACTTTTAGAAAAATATATCAACAAATATGATATTATATTGATATCATATGAAAATATAGTTCATGATGTTTCTAATGACATTAGTTTTATATTTTGCATGTTAATATTTTTTCATAAAAACTTGGTCAAACTTTACATGAGTTGACTTTTCCAAAATAATATAAGGCTTATTCATTGGAACGGAGGTAGTATAGATCAAACCGTAGAAGTATGATTACAATCGTTCAAAGCCGATCTCGACACGCAGGCCAGAATCGAACTTGTAAAACACCCCCACTCAACTCTCTACGACCTATCTGACAAAGATCATGGGCGACAGAGTTACAGGTCCTTAGAATCTTAGTTAAAACCACCTCGCGATCCGAAGGTTTTTTCATTCTGAACTCTTTTGTAATTGTACTAATTTCCGAGCGATCGACACTGTCTTCCTTGAACACTTCCAAGACTTGTGCACGATCGGTTTCAATAATCACGTTCAGGCTTGAAAAAGACAGTGAAAATTGTAAACCTTGTAGACAAGCAATCGCCTCTCCTACCTCCGCAGAGCAAATGATCTGGCCATTATGGTCTCTGACTACTGCACCCCAACCGCCAACCTTGTTATCAGCAGTAAAGCTATCATCAACATTGCATTTAACCCAGCCTTCCTTTGGTTTTGTCCAGGTTGCAATAGCCTCCTTTGTGAGGCCAAATTGTGGCTTTGTTGTGCTACAATTTTAGCATAATAAGTCCATAATAAGCTACAAATGAGCATATGCATGGTTCCAGAAAAACAGAACAATAAAACCTTCAGATGCACTTCAAAGTTTCTCCCACGCTTGCCGATTCCTTGTTTGTCCGAGGCTAGCTACCAACCGCACTAGTACAACATACTACGTACGTACCCAGAAGAATAAAAATCAAACTGATTCCCTCCAAGGAACCCCAGTCGGCAGAATCGTATATTTCCTATCCAAGACACTTCCATTGTCTGCATGCATCAGCACGCTGCAACTACTCCATATGACAACGACCATCTTCCCGATCAAGACCGGCAATGGCCGGCGGCGTCGTCCACCTTTCTTACCGACGGCGACGCAACGGGGTCTCTCTCGGGGGGTTGGTAGCTAGCTACCCCACGAGTTGGTCGTCAGTTGGGATTCTCGTCAAGCAAATCCTCTGAACCCTTCCTGCATTGCGACACAACTCACAATATGTTGCAAGAATCAGTTGTCTGTAACTGCAGAGGGCATGCATCACAGCCGCAAAGCTTGTTTTTCCTACGTCACTGGCTATTGCGTCTAAGGCTAGCTATATCGTACGCGGCGTGACACACTGGCCACCGATCAGCACTGACCGTTGGCTTGGTCATCTTTTGGTTTGGTGGCTAGAGACGGACGAGGCTGAATGGCTCCGCGACTTGGTTGGAAACGGCCAAGAGACGTTGCTGCATAGGGAAAAAAAGAGAAGGCTTTACTGTGAACTTTAGTTCCTTGGATGTGTGCAAAGGCTCGAAGCAAGCTTCCCCGCAAAGAACCAACGAAAATAAGGCTGCAAGTAAGCTAGTTTGAAACGCATATGAGGCGCCTTTTTCTCAAAAGCTTCCTTTTGAAGGATGTACGCTATTTTTTTTGCGACGTGCTATTTTTTTCCATTCATTACCCTTGAGGACCAGTCGTGGTACGGTCTTCTAGACACTATGAATTTATTTTCGGATGGCATGCTTATAGAATTTGTTGATAGCACGAAATCGTCGTTGGGTTATGGAGGATAGAGGTGTGTATATCACTCTACTGAAAATGGCACTGGGTCATGTGAGGTTGTTAATATGGTATACTAACAACACTGATAGTTCAAATAGGCAATAAAGAGGCACATATTTAAGTTTCGGTATTGGAAATTTAAAAATTCCTATGTTTGTAAATATATCCATCAAGCAAGATAAAAATATATATTATGATGTGTCAAACGTACCACTAAATTTTTGTGCCTATTTTTCATAGAAGTGTGGAACATTTGTTGAACACAACACATCCCATAGCCCTGGAAACCATTCCTTGCCTTTTACTGCTACAAGTGTGCCACATTTATTGTCTATGATAAGCATAAATTGTTCCTCATTTCGTGACAAAAATATAACTTTCAACTGACAAAATGTGATAGATCTAATCACAAAATCAAATAATTCAACTGGAAAATTTCACACCTTCTAAGTAAAAATCTCAAAATGCCTACTATAATCTCTCCTGTACACGGACTTCTACTAGTAACTCTGACTTTCAGCTCTTATTTTTACTATAAAATGGTGGGAAAGGAGATTTCTTACGATGTTGTCAACCCCAAAATCAACTCTCTGTTCGTAGAAACTAGCTACAAACTAATAGAAGAATAATCGGAAGTTTTTTTTAGAAAAGGGTAGCCCCGGCCTCTGCATCAAGCGATGCACACGGACAAACTAATCGGAAGTATGCAAAGCAAAGTTTAAGATCTTGAAACAATGTGTACCTTGAAATTCTTTTACCCGATACTGAACTGGAACATGTACTGGCTTGACTAGCAGAGGAAGATATGAATTACCAATTGTATCATGTCGATTCACGACTAACAAGATCAGAAAAGTGCCGACATCAAGGTATGTCAAATTTAATCAACCCTCTCTGCCTTCCTGAAAACAATGGGGTTGAAGGAGGACGTATGTGTGATTATGTGAGAAGGGTTAGTCGAGACTACGGGGAATGACAATTGCAGTTAGGAGGACTAAGATGATACTACATAGGAAAGGGCGGCGATACGGATGTTGGATTCAACTTAGGAATGTCAATATATGAGTGGCTCATGCGAGGAGCGCGTGGGTGGGGGTGGGGGGTGTACATGCTCGGTCTTATGAACTCTTATAGGGTTCAATTGTCCATTATAGAGTTTTCAATGGAATCACAAGTTAGGTCATCGGTTGCGCACTGACGCCTCCCACGCGTGTCTTTTTCAGGATACAATGCAAAGACAACAATACTATAAACATTATCTTTCCCTTAAAAAATGAATATCATTTCCCGTATAAAGCTTAATTTCGGTGGTTGAACTATGTAGGATACTATTAGGTTGTCCTCCAAAGTTGTTAGGCTGACAAATTGTAGAGTGTGCGTGCTTAACTGAAAGGCCTCCTGAGAAATAAATTTGCTTCGGAGAATGTTTTAATGTAGTACTTTATATGCATGGTATTTTCACAGATAGGCTCAGTTCGACATTGCGATGCAGTACTGTAACTTTCTTTGGTCTAACCGCTTGAAAATGTTTTATCCATGTGTATGCGTAGTTCTTTCCTATCCAGGTGTATTCTTATATCCTAGAATCTATTACCAACCTATGACCAAAGAAAGTTATCGTACTTCAACTGACAACGACCATCTTCTCGATCAAGACCGGCAATGGCGTCGTCCACCTTCTTTTACGGACGACGATGGCGATGCCACGGGGTCTCTCTTGGGGGGTTGGTAGCTAGCTGCCCCACGAGTTGGTCGTCGTAATGGATCCACGAATGGAAATATGCGGGGTGCAGTAGGGATTCTCGTCAAGCAATTCCTCTGAACCCTTCCCCGCATTGCGACACAGTTCAAAACTGCTTCGGCTCCTTTCGCAACGTCAGTGTGGCTCTTGCGTCCAAGACTGCTTCGGCGTTTTTAGGCTGGCTGTTTGTTCCTGGAGCGCGTCACAGAGTAACGTACGCGCGCAAGATGCACCACTGGCCACTGGGCAGGTCTGGCCGTTGGCTTGCTCATCTTTTGGTTTGGTGGCTACTGCAGTAGTAGCTAGAGCTAGAGACCTGACGATGCAGAATGGCGTTTGGCGACTTGGTTGGAAACGGCCAGGGGACACTTGCTGGATGGGAAAAAACAGAAGACTTTGCTGTGATCTTCAGTTCCTTGAGTGGCTGCAAACAAGCTTCCCGCAAAGAACCAAAAAGATGGCGGTACGCTAGTTTGAAACGAAAATGTGGCGCCTTTTTCTCGAAAGCTTCCTTTTCAAGGATGTGCGCTGTTTATGCACGACATGCTATTTTTTCCAATTATTACCCTTGATGATCAGTCGTGGACTTCTACACACTACCAAGAGTCTGGATGATTTTTTTGCTGGAACGCATGCTTATAGAATTTGTTGATAGCACGAAATCGTCTTTGGGTTATGGAGGATAGAGGTGTATATATCACTCAACAGAAAATGGAAATGGGTCCTGAGGTTGTTATAATGGTATACAAACAACACTGATTGTTGAAATAGGTAATACAGAGGCACATACTTGTTTACTTAAGTTTCGGTATGGCAACCGAAAAAATGCTATGTTTGTATATACAATTATATGTCCATCAAGCAAGATTAAAAAATTATGATTTGCCAAACGTACCACTAAATATCCATGCCTGTTTTTCATAAAAGTGTGTAACATTTATTGAACACAACACATCCCATGGCCCTGGATACCATATATTTTCTTGCCTTTTTCTGCAACAAGGGCACCACATTTATCGTCTAATGTGAAGCATAAACTATTCTTCATTTCTTGACAGATACATAACTTTCAAGTCACGAGATAGATCTAATCACATAATCAAAGAATTCAACAGGAAAATTCCATACCTTTTAAGTAAAACCTCAAAATGTCTACTATAATCTGTCCGTACACGGAGTTCTACTAGTAACTCTGACTTTCAGCTCTTATTTTTAATATAAAATGGTGGGAAAAAGATGTGATGTTGTCAACCCCAAAATTAACTCTCTGTACGTAGGAACTACTAACTAATAGAAGAATAATCGAAAGTATGCAAAGAAAAGTTTAAGATCTTGAAACAATATGTACCTTGAAATTCTTTTACCTGATATTAAATAGGAACATGTAGTGGCTTGAGTAGCAGAGAGAGATATGAATTACCGATCGTATCATGTCGATTGACGACTAACAAGATCAGAAAAGTGCCAACATCAAGGTATGTTGAATTTAATGAACCCTCTATGCCTTCTTGAAAACAATGGGGTTGGAGGAGGGTATGTTACTGTGCGAGAAGGGTTACTCAAGGCTACAGGGAATGAGAATAGCATTGAGGAGGACTAAGATGATAAATGAAAAACAATATGTGTGTGTGCGTGTGGGGGGGATTCACTGACTACATAAGAAAGGGTGGCGAGATGGGTGTTGGATTGAATTAAGGAATGTGAATATACAAGTGCTCGAGCGAGGAGCGCAGGGGTCGGGGTGGGGGTGTACATGCTGGGTCTTATGAATTCTTATAGGGTTCAAATGTCCATTAGAGTTTTCAGTGGAATTAAAAGTTAGGTCATAGGTTGCACACCGACGCCTCCACGCGTTCCTTTTTAGGGATACAATGCAAAGATAACAATACTATAACACATCATCAGTCCCCTAAAAATAAATATTGTATGTCGTATAAAGCTTAATTTTGGTGGTTGAACTATGTAGAATACTATTACGTTGTTCTCCAAAGGTGAATTGTATCTAGCTAGATTCTAGGATATAAGGATACACCTGGAGAGAAAATTACCACACCTACACATGGATAAAACATCTCCAAGCGGTTCGACCAAACAGAGTTATCGTACTACATCACAATGAAGAACGAAGCCTATCTGTCAAAATAGCATGCATATAAAATACATTAGCACATTCTCTGAAGCAAAATGAGTTCTCATGAGGACTTTCGGTTAAGCACACTCTACAATTTGTCAACCTAGCTAGCCTCCTGCATTGAGGGTGATGTACACCCGGATCAACACGATACTATTGTTCGGAAGTTTACAACAAATTATCGTACTCCACCATCTCCGGATAGAATGCTCCATTCCGTGGGAGAACACCGACTTGTCTCAGGCCGGCAGCCTGGAGGCCTTGGCCCCTGGCAAAATCCAAATTCTTCCCTCACTTCATCATTCAAAACCGTATTTGGTAGGCTGGCCGTCATGAGCCGAATAGCGGCTTATTGTTCTTCAAAGACGGAGCTTCATTTGCTTCTACTCCATTAGGATTGCGAAGCTCACTTTGGATTGATTTGGGGAGTCTTTATCTAGGTCAGATAAGTGGAATGTGTAGGATAATGTCATGGATTGGTGGCTTTGGATTTCTCTCAAGCCAGGAGACCCGAGGAAGACAATGACACCGACAATGCAACTTATCGCGTGAACGTTGTGGAATGGGAAGAAGGCGAGGCAGGGTTTCTTGGGACCTCTCCTCCCACCTTTTGGTTGTTCTTGCAAAGATGAAGGAGGACATCTCTATTAGGGTTATGCGAGGTGTTAGTCACCTAGGTCAACTGATCTGGGGAGAATTAGCAGCGTGCAAGAACGTTTGCCCAAACCGCACCGCAGCTTACTCGGTCGAGAAAAGTACCCATTGCCCATTGGTGCACGTATCAAGCGTGTGTAGAGACATGTAAGCCCATGTCAATGCCATGGTCGTTGAGACATCAAAAGCACGATATCTCAATTTGCTGAAACCCGGAAAGTCGTAGATCCAAAATTGCATCAATCGATCCAAGGCTGACAGACACAGAGAATCAGAGATCCTGTCCTGCCACGTCCCTCCGTTGGCGAAAACAAACAGGAGGTCAGGTCTACCTACCAAACATAGAGACGCCTCTATAAATACCACCACCCCGTCGCTAGCTTACCAAACACACACACGCGCTCCTCACTACAGGCCAGCTACTTGACCGCCTGATTAACCGGCCGCCGGAAATCTTTCTGCCGCGCCATGACCGTCGGAGAGACGGTGTGCGTGACCGGCGCCGGCGGGTACATCGGGTCCTGGATCGTCAAGCTCCTCCTCGACAAGGGCTACGCCGTGCGAGGCACCGTCAGGAACCCCGGTATACCTACCTGCTGCCTATTGCAGTTCTTGCGGCGGCGGCGGCGTGGATCGATCTACGGCCGGTTAATCTGACGTACGTACGTGGTGATATTGTTCCGTGCAGATGACGCGAAGAACGCGCACCTGAGGGCTCTCGCCGGTGCGGCGGAGAGGCTGGTGCTGTGCAGGGCCGACCTGCTCGACGCCGACGCGCTGCGGGACGCCATCGCTGGCTGCCACGGCGTCTTCCACACCGCCTCGCCGGTTACAGACGATCCCGTATGATAATATACGTGTATTGAATTACGGCTTAATTGATCGGGTTAATTTTGCTGACCTCTCATCGATAAGGAAACCGATGTTTCAGTTTTCGGATGATCTGTCTAAAACACAGCACACAGCTGCAGACATATTTAGATGTCCTTAACTTTTGTATATTTATAGTAGTTTCCACAATTTCGTCATTTTCTGCCGTTAGACAATTATTAACAGAATGCTTTTTACTGTCACCGGTATCTACATCGTAGTTTAAAACATTGGTTCATGCACTAATAGTATAAGATTCATGACAGCGACGAGACATCTACTATAAACGTAAAATTCATAGAACATGAATCACCGGTAAAATCTGCTCTGAGTGCTACTGGTTCAAGTATATGATTTATGGGCCGTAATAATTTTACGTCTTCGTGTGCATGCAGGAGGAGATGGTGGAACCGGCGGTGAGGGGCACGCGCTACGTCATCGAGGCAGCGGCGGAGTCAGGCACGGTCCGCCGTGTCGTGCTGACATCGTCCATCGGCGCGGTGGCCATGGACCCCAACCGCTCCCCTGACGCCGTCGTCGACGAGACCTGCTGGAGCGACCTCAAATTCTGCGAGAAGACCAAGGTGCGCAGTAAACACACTTGCATGCATCGTCGCCGGCCGGCTGCCGGCAGCATGTTGGACTGATTATTTGATGCATGGTGCGCGCTCGTGTGTCAGAACTGGTACTGCTACGGGAAGACGGTGGCGGAGCGCGCGGCGTGGGAGGCGGCGGCGGAGCTGGGGGTAGACATGGTGGTGGTGAACCCGGTGCTGGTGCAGGGCCCGGCGCTGCAGCCGGCGGTGAACGCCAGCCTGCTGCACGTGCTCAAGTACCTCGACGGCTCCGTGAAGACGTACGCCAACGCGGTGCAAGCCTACGTGCACGTCCGCGACACCGCAGCCGCGCACCTGCGCGTCTTCGAAGCCCCCGCCGCCGCCGGCCGGTACCTCTGCGCGGACGGCGCCGTGCTGCACAGGGAGGATGTCGTCACCATCCTCGGCAAGTTCTTTCCCCAGTACCCCATCCCCAAGAGGTCAGTGCATGTTTCCTATTCTCGTCAAACAGTTTTTACTTTTTGGGCCGCACAAATAGCAACTAGCTAGACTAAAAACAGCCACCACCTCCGTTCTATTCCCTCCGTTCCATACGTATATGTCAAAATGAACTACATATTATAGAGCTAAAAGAGTGAACCTACACTGAGTCTACATATATACATGATCTAGGTATGTATGAATATAGAAAGTCTAAAAAGACTTACATTTAGGAAAGGAGGTACTAATACATAACATGTTTTGGTAGGCATTTTAACCTATAAAAACGTTTTATACCTTGTACAAAAGTAGTAGTTATGAAGATTCCACTCGCCCATTCAATCATTTTTATTATTATTACTATTCGGCTAAATCCTAATAAAGTGAGATCATGCAAAAAGCTACCAAAAAAGTTGTAGCATGCTACTGTCTCCTGCGCCTACAATGAACAAATGATGCAATTAAATTACTTCGAAATATAAATTGAGTAAACTATGGTTCCCATTGTTTTGTTTTCGGTAGCGTAGCATGGATGTCTTACTGGTGTGGATTTGCATGAGTCTAGACATTTCGATCGAGTGATTTCTCAATTCGTCTCCTAAAAAATAGCAAAACGAAAACAATCTTCGTACTTGGGTAAAGACCTTAGGGTCTTATTTTTGGGGGTCCACTGCGAGTCATATGTACGTGTGTGTGCAGTGCGCGAGATAGAGGGAGGGAGAGAGAGAGAGAGATGAGTCACTTAGGGTTATGGGGCACGGGTCGTTACAATATCTTGTTGCGTGCTACTATATTTTGGCTTGTTGATGATTATTTTCTAAAGAATCTTTAATTAATTTGGCAGCTAGCAAGAGACGTCCATATCGTTGGTCCAAACATGTCAACACACGTGTCAATTGTAGCATTGAAATTTATGAACTTAGATTGATTTGGTCAATGCGGCGTCGTCTTGCTGCCATGTCATGTCCTGCCTCAACTAATAATCTTGTTGGCAAGTAATTCTACTCGACGCACTAATCACGATCAGTTCATCGGCACGTGATGAATCTTAGCCTAGCTAGTAATTACATGACGCAGCTGTGGGGCTTTCCAAATTATCAATTCCAAAGTAGTTACTCACTCCGTTCCACAATATATTAATTGTACATATTATACATGTTATTTAGATTCACACTAACATAAGTGACATATATATACCTACTAATAAAGGAAGTAAGGCTTCCTTGGTTGGTCATTTTTCTTTCCTATTTTGTCCTCCCATCAAATCACATATTACGCACCTGTGAATCGTACCATTTCGTTTTTCTTATTTACGGAACTACCACCATTAAGTCAAACGATCCAAAAATTCCCCTCCCGGCCTTCACTAGGTTCGCCCAGCGCCGCCTGTGGCCACGGGCACGGCAACACCACCGTGGCTACCCCTAGAACGGACCTCCGCCCGCCGTAAAGGGCCTCCACTGCGCTCCCCTTCGTCTCCCTCTATCCAAAAAAACACCTGTCAACATTCCCGATCAATCGCTGCGTGACCTCAAGGTCAGCGGAGGCTCGGGGCGAGTGGGAGGCCGGAGCTGGGGTCGGAGAGAAGTGCGGCGAGGCCAGGCTCGCTGGCCGGCGCAATGGGAGGACTTGAGGAGGCCGAGGGGAACTGGGTCGGGCGGGCATGTCGCTGATGGGAGGGCGAGAAGAGTGAAGGGGATTAGGTCCTGACGACGCGCGAGGGGAATGAAGGGGAGCGAGCGAGGTGTGAGGAGAAATAAACAACGAAGGAAGGGGATCGAGCGGGACGCCCACGTTCGAGTGCACAAGAGAGATTGGTGGCGGTCGGCAGGGATCGAGAAAGAAAGCAGAGTGGCGCTCGCGTGTGATTGCACAGGAGAGAGTGGCGGCGTGGATCGAGGAAAAGGGACGACGAGCTAGGTTCATGTGGTGTGTGTTCAGTCTCATGTATGTGAGCATAGGTGGGCTAGGTAGTTTGGCTGAACTGGGTAGTTTGGGTGAACTCGGTCGTGGGGGCATTTTTCTCCCGTTGCAACGCACGGGCGTTATTTTCTAATACACTAAAATTTGTCTAAATACATATGTGAATGTAGGAAAAATGCTAAAACATAACGGATGGAGTATCTTTCAGTAGAGCGCACTCACGGATATCTTTGCACGCATGCAGTAAATTTCCATGGCCAGTAAAGTCTCAGACGAATTCGTCCTTGTGCAAAAGGTTATTCGATCATGAATGGTTGGTGAGATTACTAATTGGTTGTTATTGCACTTGCTTCTCGCCTGGTAGGTGCTCTGACGAGGTGAACCCGAGGAAGCAGCCGTACAAGATATCGAACCAGCGGCTCCGTGACCTCGGGGTCGAGTTCTCGCCGGCGGCGCAGTGCCTCTACGACACTGTCGTCTGCTTCCAGGAGAAGGGCATCCTCCCGGCGGCACCAGCCCCTCCAGCTCCGGCACAGCAGTGAGCGATCGTGCCTTTGCTTTAATTAAGGAAGCAAACATGCATATATGTCGAGCTTCAAGCCTTCAACACAGGTCTCGCCATATGTGTCGTCTCAACTGTATGCATTTGGTCTAGTTGATCGAGGTATGGGTGAAAGTATGTGACTGTGTATGCATGGTTATGTGATGTGGATTTTGTACCTGTTTCAAATATCAATGTTGCACCAGTTTGAAGTTTAATTGGGATGCTTCTGTTGTCCACTAGCCGTATTTTTTTAATTTTTTTTAGAAAAGGGGGTGCGGATCCCCGGGTCCATTGACCGTATGTATCAATCGATGTACAGGCCGGGTCGTTGTTCCCCATTTCGAAATAAAATGCTTATGTTGTCTGAACTGAAGGGCTTGAGATGAAATAATGTTTTGTTCTCGAATTGTCGATCTTGGTTAGTTCCCCTTCTGGAATTTATGACTTGATCAAAATCTTTCAAAGCCAATTATCTCGCACATAACCTCACGTTTTATTTCTTCCAAAAAGCGGGACCACGTCCTCCAATCGACTGATGCACATAACCATTTTTATTAGTCTCACATACGTCAAAGGTAGTTTTGTCTCAACAGCTTGCTTTTTCGCGAATCCAAAATGCATTGCTTTGAGCCTGGAAGACGCAGATCAACGCTACACAGACGACTTCTATTTTGGTTGTTTGACTTAGACCAGTAAGGTTGCACGTCCACGCATCTATCGACTGAGAATCTTCTCCCTAAATAACAATAAAAAAAAATTCTCCCACCAAACAACCACTATATAGCAGAAGTTAACCTTAACTATATAGCTCAAACTGAATTTGGATCACAATAAAACAAGATGCACCGGTCTGAGATGCACTTCAATGTTTCTCCAACGATATGTGATTCCTTCTCTGTCCGGCTATAAGCCTATATATACTCTACCAACCACACCACAACTAAGTACGTTCCTCTACCTACCGGCTACCGTGTACAGAAGAAACGCAACGAAAAACAGACGCAGCCGGTATAAGATTATTGATTCATTTGTTTTGTAAGTTTGAAGTTTCGTCGCGAACGAGATACCATCCGGAAGCGTGTATATTTCCTATCCCAGCCGCTTCCATCCTCTCAGCTAGCTACAGCAACCCCATCTGACAGCGACCATGGAGCCCTCGCTCCCTCCCTCCATCTTCTCGACCAGACCGGCAATGGCCTCTTCCTAACCGCCGCCGCCGACGGAGACGCTACGGAGTCTCTCTCGTGAAGCAACTTCTCTGAAGTCTGAACCCTTCTCCGCATGGAGACGCAACTCAGACGAGTTGCAGAAATTATCGTCTCCATATGTCGCATGATCATTATCTTAACCGCAGAACTTTTATCCGCAAAAGAAGAAGAAAAAACTGCAGAGCTTTTGCAACGGACTCGTGCGTCACAAACTCTTGCGTCCAAGGCTTCTTGCTAAGCAGTTCTGTTGCTGGAGCGCGCTACACTGTACCCTGAAACTGGTCACTGATCATAAACTGACGAAGGAACATGCATGGCACCGTGACTTTCTTGGGAACGGCCACGATACATGTACTCCTGCAAAGGAAAAAAACTGAAGAGTTTATAGAGAACTTCAGTTCTTTTGAAGTGTGCAGGGCTGCAGGAAAGTTAGTGTGAAACGGCAGTTGGACCGTCTTCTTTTTTCGAAAACTTTCTTTTCGGAGCTCTACGGTGATACAAAACATATCACGACATCGTCAAGGGGGTTTAGGTAATAGAGGTGTGTTTTTTACCCTGCTGTTACGGGCAACAAATTAATATAGGCTATTACGATGGTATGACGACTGCACTGGCTATTCTATTAGAAACCATTTAGTCGTAATCCAGTTTGTTTGAGATTCATATGAGACACAATTGCAAATGAATTTGTCAGAGTGGAAGTGGGAGACAAAGATATTCACAAGATTCCTCAATACAAGAAAGTAACAACTAAGGATCTTTTCTTATTTGATGTTACATTTGAACTAGAAGTTGTGGTGGAACATAGCTGGTATAATGGTCCAAAGAGGACGCGACCTAAAGAAGGGGGACAACAAAATCTTACTGTTTTGATAACATGGAAGCTAAGAAAGTCACAATAAGAAGAGACTGCAAGAGAGAGAACTAATTTGAGTAGTGCTCTCTCCGTATCAAAATATAAGATTTTCTATTACAAGTATGTCACTGTCCCAATCTAAGGCTCATTAGAAAAATCTTAGTAAGAATGCAACTGTAGAATCTATGCTTTTGAAAGGAAAAAAAACACAAGTGAAGGAGAGAAGCAAAATCTTGCAATAACAGAAATTTTAAAAATACATCATGGTGATGAAGGACAAAATATTAGAAAAGTGGAAAAATTGGCATTGGAAGGGAGAAGATATAAGGAAATGGAAAGAAGAGTAAAAGATAAATTAGAAAAGGAAATATAAGCAAACAATACGGTGATTCAACAAATTCTGAACCGAAAAGATGCTGGGAGAGAAATAAGAATTCGGGGAATAAAATTGAGAATGAGGCAGAGAATAAAGAGGCAGAGGTTGGAGATGAGGAGCAGGTTGATTTTTGTAACTTATTGAGTCGCTCAAGATTGATTTGAAGTGAACGGCAGGAGAACTGCCGGAATTGTATTAAAGACGGAGTAAAGGTGTTACAAAAACAAAAAATAGAGAAAACACAAACGACGGGGCCTCGCGGTCCACACCGACGGTAGACCACCGTCGCACTAAATACATGCCAACCCGACAAATCATCTGAAAGCATCAACCGGGTCGGGCCGACGAACTCGCTACCCGCGTAGCACCAGGACGCCGCCCATACCTTGCTGTGCTACGGCCAAACCCCATGGAGCCACTGCCGCAAGGCCACCCGAGGCCGCTGCCTCGGCGCACCATTTTCCGGGGCCGCCGCCCCGGCATCCGCTGCCCGCAACCTCGATAGCTGCCGCAAACCCGCCACACCACAAGGTTCAAGGATTCCAAAGGCGGCGCCTTCAAGAAGGCAGCGGCATAACTGTCGCCGTCGCCCACTCAAAGAGCTCGGATTTTCACCCGGGAATCACTTGGAACTTGCGACAACAGAAAGTTTCTCCACAAGGACGCCTTCGAGAAGGTGTACGATGCACACGGCACCGCCGTCATCTGCAAGAAGCAGAGCTTTCGCTCGGAGCAATTTCACCGCTGTCAGGCCACCCATGGATGCCCGGAAAGTAGCAGCGCCAGCGAGCCAGGAGGTCAACCACCATTCGCGACCCAAGGGCGACGCAGCAAGAGCCTCAGAAGGGGAACCAGACCGACGGAGACCGCCCATACCGGCCACCCCCGCTCAGACCACAAGGGGCCTCCCCGTCGTGGGCTAAGCCCCAGACGCCCGCGCCAAGGGAGCCGGCGCGCCGGAAGTCCCACCGCCGCCCGTGACCGCTGATGTCTATGCACGCTTCTATTCTTGTAGACAATGTTGGGCCTCCAAGTACAGAGGTTTGTAGAACAACATCAAGTTTCCCTTAAGTGAATCACCCAAGGTTTATCGAACTCAGGGAGGTAGATGACGAGGTTATACCAAATGGGTACCCCATCGTGTGGGTACCTGGTGCACGTGATGACTATAGCCCAATTGTCAATAAACCGAAGAAGCCCACGAAGGAAGGACCAAGACGAAGTTTGCCTTCCAAGTTAGCATAGTCGGTTGTAGTTCCATATATGTAATCCTAGTCGGTTACGTACCCGAGACCTAGCCCCCCATATAAGGGTTAGGAGGGCGGCCGATCAGGGACACACTCATCCAGAACCACCAAACCCTAACGAGATCGACATCTCGCTGGACATTGTACTCGCCCCATATTCCACAATCAATAAAGACAGGCAGGAAGTAGGAGTGTTACCTCAGTCGAGGGCCCTGAACCTGGGTAACTCCCACTTGTCAGCCGACGAATCTACTAACACTACGCGTTCTCTACCACATAACTCTAACCCTAGGCTATCAGTCATGGGTATTGATGGGGACACCCCTCGTCAATTGGCGCCGTCTGTGGGAAAGGATAGTGTTGGACTCATGGATTCATCGGTTTCAGCTTCAAATGGCAACTCGCGACAACACCTGCAAACGGCCACATGCCGGCAATTTCGACTGGCGTCGAATCAGCAGGCGAACACTCGCCAACTTCGCAAGCAGTCTCGCCAAGGAGGATCAAGCCATACTCGCCAGACGCACAAGAAATCTTCTCTAGTCTCGACTCAGGTTTTGATCTAACTATCGGAGAACATAACTTTTTCGTCGATAAGTTTGGTGTGCAGGACTTGACCGATTCGATCGCGACTGAGGCGGATAAGGAGCAGTCGACTACGATCACATCATCAGCGGACAAAGAAGCTACCTCATCACAGATCGATTCGGTCCCACCGCCCGAATCCCCAATCTCCTCCATGTCGACACAAAAGTTTAACAAACTCATTGCAGAAGAATTCCCAGATGATGAGGGCCAGTCCACCTATCAGGGCAATGCAGTCGAAGAACCATCTACTGAGGTTGCATCACCAGAAAGCATGGGAGCAACTCCATCACAGATCAACTCGATCTCGGCGATAGGATCTCCAATCGCCTCCATGACAACCCAAGAGTTCAACGAGCTCGTGGCGCAGGAGCAGCTGGAGGATGAGGTACAGTCTGACTTTCAAGTCAACACAGTCGAATATATCACCCCACTCGACACTGCACCCAATCATATGCAATCAGAGGATGCGAAGGACAGCATCTACCTCGCCGACTTCATTGGGCCAGAGATCCAAGCGGATCACGATTCCTTTTCCGACTACGAAGATCATCCTGAGCCAGCACTCGAGGCATACGTCAATACCGACGCTCAGATCATCAAAAGCAATAACTCCGACATGAGCTTGGACGATGAAGCCCAATCCATAACTAGCATCGACAACACAAACACATGCCCTCTGGTCACACCGCGGGAGGTTTACGTCGCGTTTAGTGCAGAAACCTCGGCAGCTGGTGCCAGTCGAAGGCCTACAGAATTTCCCTGTGAAGTTACGCTGCCAGATGGTATAACAAAGTTAAACATCACGGCGGAGATGGCGGCGAAAGTGGACAAAATCATCACGGATTGCACGATGATGCCAGCAGATGCAACCCACGATGAGATAATGACATATAACTATTTCAACTGGCAAGAAACAATGCGACTGAAACAGTACCGAGCAACACTCGAAGAGCGAAGGAGGCAAGCTAGCATCTCGAGTGCTCGAAGGAGGCAGCTGTCTCTCAGCTCTACAGGTGCAACTGAACAGAGGCATCGATCTAGGTTGGCACATATACCAGAAGGCGAAAGATCAGAAATCGTTCGCAACCTAGAGAACTCGTTCCTCACATTGGATACGGAAGGCATTCTAGCGCCTAAAACACCCAAAGGTGCCCTGATATCAATTGAAGCATACCTCAAGGCAACAACAACTCCAGCAGATGATCCAACTGCAGAGCTACATCACCAACAGCTCAAAGCACTCGCGTTGGCAGCAAAAGGACTCCAGTCGGGAAGCAGCAGGAGTCGCTCGCGGCATACATCAAGAGATCGCCGCAGTCACAGTCCCCACAGGAGTAGTGCAAGAAGAAGCTCAAGCCGCTACAGATCACGGAGGAGATCCACAAGTAACAGATCGGGAGATAATCGCGATGCAGTACCTTGCGGGGTGCGATGTTTCACCCGACAAATTTGTGAGGCCAGAATGCCCAAAAGATTTGGTCTGCCAACAACGCCGAAATTCAACTGCAAGCAAGAGCCTTCAGGCTGGCTAGAGGAGTACAAGCTTGCAGTCGTGTGCCAAAGAGGAACGACCACAACGGCGTTAGTGTACATACAACTGATGCTTGAAGGCACAGCCCGCGACTGGCTCAAAGCATTACTCGAAGGGTCTTACGACTCCTGGGAGCACTTCAAGGAGGACTTCATCAAATACTTCGATCCTCTGTGCGTGCGACCCAAAACATTCGAAGAATTACGAGCTTGTAAGCAAAGGTCAGACGAGACGCTCCGAGCATATATCAGAAGGTGGACTGCTATCCGCAATTCAGTAGGCACAATCTCTAAAGACAGAGCCATGGATGCTTTCACCATGGGAGTTTACATAAACGACTTCAGAGAGGCACTCGGTCGCCAGAAACCAAAATCCATGGCAGAGCTCATGAAAATAGCGACTGAGTGGGCAGACGGAGAAGACGCCGTAAGGACCAAACGCCCGCTTTCCCCACATGACCAAGAGGATCAACGCGAGAGTCGAGATCGTCGTGACAGAGACAACAAAAGGCGGCGACGCAGGAACGATTACGACGACAAAGACAAGATAAAATTTGTCGTAGCCGGTTTTTCACGAGACGAGCATGTCCGGGAGGACAGACGACACGACGATCGTCGTAGCAATCGAGGCGACGACCGCCGCGACAGTCGATCAAATGACCGCCGCGACAGTCGAGACCGCGACCAGCGTAGTAGCGGCTACCAGAGGCAAGAATGGCGTAAACGATCAGACGCAAAGCCAGAGAAGACGTTCCAAGAAAAGATGGAGGACCAGTGCAGACTACACCTATTCAAAGATCCAACCACTGGAAGGCTAACTTCCAATCATACCATGGGGATTTGCCGCGAATTCGAATAAATAGTGGCAGATTACACGAGACGACTCAGAAGGGATGCACACCCGACTGCCCCGCCAGCATACACTGCACCACCACCAATACAGCCAGTCGCGGCACTTCCACCCCCGCCACCATATAATGCAGGTAGCCAAATCGCAGGAGCCATACATCACATACCGCAAGCTCCAGAAGAGCAGTATCCAAAGCCTCAGGGACAGATGTACGTGATTCAAAAAGGGCGTCCTTCCAACAGGCAGCCAAAGCTTCACACTCGACACCTTAATATTGCAGTTATGGCACCGCCTGCCGTGCCAGATTTCTTACGAGGCTCCGAAACAGCAATCACGTTCAGTCGAGAAGATCACCCACCATCCGTCTATCGGTCAGGCCATGCCGCCCTGGTACTCGACGCCCCGGTCAGAGGATACGCCATGACCAAAGTCTTCATGGATGGAGGCAGCGGCATAAACATTATCTTCGCTGACACACTTCGTAGGATGAACAGGTCAGTCGAGAATCTACCCCAGTCCACAAACACTTTCCATGGTATTGTTTCAGGTAAAGCCATCCTCCCAGAGGGCACGATACAACTCGACGTTACGTTTGGTGACGCAAGACATTTCAGAAGCGAATCAATCGAGTTCGAAGTCGTCGACGGGAAATCACAATACCACGCCATATTGGGGCGACCCGCATTCGCTCGGTTCATGGCAGTACCACACTACGCATACCTCAAACTGAAGATGCCAGGTCCAAAAGGAGTGATCACAGTCAACGGAAATTTTCAAATGTCAGACGCTTGCGACCATGACTTCAGCAAAATCTCTGAGATGTTCAGCGCGGAACAAACACTCGAAGAGCTTTCGCTCACCAACGATCCAACATACATGCCCGAGCACAAGAAGCAGGCAGTCGACAAAGCGTTCAGCACCACAGATGACACAAGGACACACCAAATTCACCCGACTGACTCTGCTAAGACAGTCAAGGTGTCCACAAGCTTGCCTCCCGCATAGGAAAGCGCGCTCGTCGAATTCCTGCGTGAGAACTGGGATATGTTTGCATGGTGCGCAGCCGACATGCCAGGCATACCCAGGGAATTCGCCGAGCACTCTCTCCAACTCAGTCCAGGAACTAGACCAGTTAAGCAAGCAGTACGTCGTGTGTCAGGCCCTAAAAGAGAGGCCATTGAGAAGCATGTGGATAAATTGCTAAAAGCAAATTTCACAGGGAAATCAAGAAATCAGAGTGGGTAGCCAACCCCTTATTAATCGAGAAGAAGAAGACAACGGCAACCCGGATGTGCATCGACTTCACGGGGCTCAACAAATGTTGTCCCAAAGATCATTTTCCTCTTCCTCGAATCGACCAGATCGTCGACTCCACAGCAGGGTGTGCGTGTCTATCCTTTCTGGACGCATACTCAGGGTACCACCAAATTCGGATGAAGGTAGAAGACGAAGAGAAGGCAGCTTTCACAACTCCACTCGGAGTATATTGCTACACCACAATGCCCTTCGGGCTCAAGAACGCAGGTGCTACTTACCAGCGTATGATGCAGAATTGCCTGAAGGTACAAATCGGCCGAAATGTCGAAGTTTATGTGGACGACATAGTTGTCAAGTCAAAAGAAGAGGACACATTACTCGCAGACTTGCGAGAAACATTCGACAACCTCAGAAGGTACATCATCAAACTTAACCCAGACAAGTGTACCTTTGGCGTTCCAGCCGGAGAACTCTTAGGGTACTTGGTATCAGCTCGCGGAATCGAAGCAAATACAGAAAAGATACATGCCATATTAACCATGCAAAGGCCTACAAAGCTCTATGAGGTGCAGCAGTTGACAGGAAGAGTTGCAGCACTCAGCCGCTTCATCAGCAAGCTAGGCGGAAAGGCACTACCACTATATCGCCTGATGAAGAAAGCAGATAAGTTCGAGTGGACGGACGAGGCTGAAGCAGCTTCCGTCGATCTCAAGCGGATACTCACAAAACTGCCCATCTTGGCGGCACCCAAGGAAAGAGAGCCAATGTACCTATATGGTTGCAGCACAAATCGAGTGGTAAGTACGGTAATGGTAGTCGAGCGCATGGAGGAAGGCAAAGCTCAGAGTGTGCAAAGACCAGTCTACTACGTCAGCGAATTTTTGTCCTTGTCCAAACAAAGATACCCGCACTTTCAAAATCTGGCATATGCAGTCTTCATAACAACAAGGAAGTTGCGACATTACTTCACAGAGCATCCGATTACCGTAATCAGCAAATCCGCAATCGGAGATATACTCACCAATCCAGACGCAACTGGGCGAGTGGAAAAATGGCTCATCGAGCTCGATCCACTCGGAATCACATATGATCACCCGAAGGCCATCAAAGCACAAGTCTTACCTGACTTCACCACGGAGTGGATAGAGTCCCAACTGTCGGGAATCCCTGATGTGTCCAATTCATGGACGATGTACTTCGATGGTTCCAAGAAAAATGAAGGCGCAGGCGCAGGTGTCATACTCATCTCACCCAAGGGTGACAAGCTCAAATATGTGTTGCAGATGGACTTCGTAAGACCATCCAACAACGAAGCAGAGTACAAAGGTTTGATCCATGGCATGCGCATGGCCAAGGCTTTAGGATGCACTCGACCGATGATATATGGTGACTCAAATTTGGTCGTACAACAAACAATGAAAGCTTGTGACGCCATAGCTGATAACATGATCGCATATCGCGACCTCTACAACATATTAGAAGGCGACTTCGATGGATGCGAGCTACGACATGTTGGGAGGGAAAGCAACGAAGAAGCGGACATACTAGCCAACATCGGCTCGACTAAGGCGCAAGTTCCACCTGGTGTTTTCCTAGAGCGAATCTCACAAAGGTCTATCAGCAAACAACGTCCTCCGTCAACTTCGACTGCCACATCCAAGGACAAAGCGCCAAGCTCAGAGGATCCACCAGTCGAAGTACTTCTATGTCAAGGCGATCAGGTAACACCAGCATGGACTGAACCTCTTCTAGCATTCATACTCCGCGATGAGCTAGTAGACGATGCAGCAGAAGCGAGGCGAATCACTCGACGCGCAAAAGCATACACCATTATAAACGGTGAACTCTACAAACGGAGTGTCTCAGGTATGTTTCAGAGATGTGTGGAATTCGAAGATGGCAAAACTATACTTTGTGATATCCATGCAGGAACCTGTGGGCATCACGCCGGCAGTCGATCACTCGTAGCCAAAGCCTTCAAAGCAGGGTTTTACTGGCCTACATCACTTAAGGATGCAGAAGACATAGTTAAAAGGTGCATTGGGTGCCAAAAATTCGCTACTAAACCTCATGCACCCGCATCTGCACTCAAAACCATACCACTCGCGTGGCCCTTCTCCCAATGGGGATTGGACATGGTTGGACCACTCAAAAAGTCATCGCCTGGAGGACATACTCACCTACTGGTGGCAGTTGACAAGTTCACAAAGTGGATCGAAGCAGTTTCAATCACAAGTTCGACTGCGACTATAGCAGTCAACTTCATAAGATCCATCGTCCATCGCTTTGGCGTCCCGAACAGCATCATCACGGACAACGGCACAAACTTCACAGCCGAGGAGTTCCGTTCCTTCTGCAAAGAGTGGAATATCACACTCAATGACGCATCTGTGGCACACCCGCAATCCAATGGACAAGTCGAAAAGGCCAATGGCCTTATCTGCACAGGCATCAAGAAAAGACTGTTGGTGCCACTCAAAAGAGCTGCAGGTGCTTGGGTTGACGAGCTCCCCGCGGTACTCTGGAGTCTCCGTACAACTCCAAACGCTTCGACCCAATTCACTCCGTTCTTCATGGTCTACGGTGCAGAGGCAGTACTGCCACCAGAGGTGAAATTCAGCGCACCCAGAGTCGAAGCATACAACGCAGATGATGCGAACGAGTCACAGGAAGATGCAATGGATCTACTCGAAGAAGCACACAATACAGCCCTTGCTCGCACATCTGTTTACCAGCAGGATCTTTGCAATTATCACAGTCGACGACTCCGCCCCGGGACATTCATGGTGGGCGACTTAGTACTGCGACTGAAGCAGAAGAAGGTGCACAAACTCGCATCACCATGGGAAGGACCTTTTATCATAACGGAAGTCATCGATGGTGGCGCCTATCGACTGAAGCATGCTCAGACTGGAGAGTTATCACATAACCCATGGAATGTGGCGCACCTGCGCCGCTTCTATGCATAGGCCCCATAGTCGATCAATGTAACAGAGTGTAAATGTCAAAAAGGCCAGCAGGTTTCAGACGCGCTCTTTTCCTTACCAGGGTACCTGAGGGGACTGGAAGGTTTTTAATGAGGCGGCTTGTTGGTCAGTATCTGCAATAAAGAAGATGTTTCTCCATACATATTTTCGTATACTTTACATTACAGTAAATTCATAACCCACTCGAGCACTCGGGGGTTGGGTCTTGGCAATAACAGCAAAAATTAGTCACACCTGAACGCTCGGGGGCTGGATCTCAAAGCTCAATCAACTACAAAGTATACTTGCAAAACGCAATTGTTTCTTCATAATCATACATGAAGTAACTTTCATACAACCCAGTCAATAGGCTCGGGGGCTGGTTATATACATACTTACATGAATACTCTATTTTTTACATACCCCACACGACTGACTCGAGGGCGGGACAATTGCACAAAAATATTTTATACATACACCCCCCCCCCCCTTGAGGGACTCGGGGGCTGAACATTGCGCAAGCTACGCAGCCTCATCCTTCATGGGCAGATTAGAATCGATGAGCTGTTTATGCAAACGCTCCACCAGTTTCCCAGCCGCAACGGCAGTCCGCTCCAAGTCTTTCTTCTCTAGTCGAGACCCAACATCAGGTGCAAGAAATCGCCTACCTGGATCCCGACTACGAATATAAGCAAAAGCAGCGTTAGCTCCAAGCACAACCCTTCGAGTCGCTGCCTCTCGGATGGGATCCGTAGATCGGAAGAGGTCAACCAGCGCATGAATTCCCTGTGGCTGTGGCCCATCAGGAAACAAGAAGTGGTTGACGCGCAAAAGTGCCGCCCGGCAACGCTCGAGTAGGATGGCGCCACGGAACACTCGATCCTTTAAAGTAGCGAGCATGGTGGCATGGTATCTTGTCTGCCCAAAAGTGTTGAGGACCGGTGACAGGGTCATCAGTCGCGTTATCCAAACGCTCCTTATCCCGTTCTGCCTCATCCTTGGCATTATGGACAAAAACTGCAGGCAAACACATGATAAGACAAGATAAACAAAAGGGAGGAGACTGCAAGAAGATAACAAAAGCAATCGACGAGTAAATATCTTCGAGCTGCCTATTCGAGTGCTCTACCTCGGCAAGCACATATTCTTCCCGCTGGGTGGCAAGAGCTGGCTTGGCCTTGAGTATTTTCAACTCAGTCTTAGCGATTTTTAGCTCCTTTTCCAGCGCCACCACCCGATTCTTTGCAAAAGCCAACACTCTGGCACCATTCTTTACCTTGGCGGATGTTAGGGTATCTACCCCTGACTGTTGCGCCTCAGTCGGGACATAATCAACTGGCTGTCAGCAGCATAATCATAAATCTCAGGTACATGAACAAATCAAAGCAAGGTAACAGAAGATAGATGCATAAAAGCAAGTACATCGTGGAGTTCATATCTTAAAACAGACAAGTAGCAAAAGCACACATACTGTGCGAGAGTTATAATTACAAGACCACAAAGTAAGGAAACTAATTATGGGATACAGACTCAGATCTATCTCTACACGACTTGGGATTGCGGCAACCGCAGCCGCCCTGCGCTCCATAGTGCAGATGCTCACTTTAGCCAGACGCGTAGCGGGTTCGGCTACAGCCCTCAAGGGTAAGGGCTTCCCGTCTGGTTTCCTAGGGAAGTCGGATAGGGCAGCCTCGTACTCGGCAGTCACGCCGTTACCAAGAAGAAGCTTGAGGGTGGACTCTGAAACGCGTACCGTCAAGTCGCGTGCAAACGCAGCCATTGTCGGCGACCCAGGACCCAACACATCAGCAAATCCTTGCGCAGTGGCAGGAACTTCACTCGATGGGAGCACCTCCTTGAAGACAGCGCCAAGAGTTCGAGTGGACGTCTCCAAAGAACCCTTGACGTGCTGGACAGCGACACCTAGCTTCTCAATAGCGCGACCGAGTGACAAATCGTCACTCGCCGCACCCTTGGAGGTAGAGGAAGCATCCGATCCTTCACAAATTCAAAAGAAGAACATGTGGGGAGTCAGCAGAAGAGATCGCAACGAAAGGCAAAAGGAAAGAAAAGAAGTTCGCATAACTTCAAGCACATGCGCAAAGCTCGACAGCTGCTTCGCGTACTCAAGCTCGCGAGTGGCGGCCGAGCGCGGAGCGATATCAAGATCCTTTTTAGCCTGCGAATGATGGTCGCTAAGTTGGCGTTCCAGATCCTTCAGTCGCTGCTCTATCGCTGCTCTAGCTCAGTCGCTCGCTTCTCCATGATGCCTTTGTCACCTGAGACGGTCAAGAACAAACTCAGACGCAAGACATCATCAAGCAAAAAATCAAAATACTTAAAAAATTAAAATAGGAAAGCTTACGGCTCAGTTCTTCAAGATTAGAGCGGAGAGCGACCCGTTCCTCTTCCGCCTGGACATACGGCAGGCTGCAAAGGGATGGTCGCCACATATCAGTACAAGGACCAATTCATGTACATACAAAATACACAGATGTACTTACATGCTCAGTCCACAAAGGAGTCGCAGATATGGAAGGATTGGCAACCGGACCAGCAGAAGAAGGTGGCGTCCCGCCCACATTTGTCACGCCAATCACCACAGTGGTTTCGGCGGTGTCAACATCAGCAAAGGGGGAGGCCACAGTCGTCTCCTCAACTACTGGAGGAGTCGGGACTTGCCCAGCGCTAGTGCTATTGTAAAAATAGCAACTAGTATCAGATGAAACAACAAGCGAAACAGAAAGCAAAAAACAGAAAGTCAAATCAAAACACATACCTGTGTTCATCCTCATCTGAGCTAGGATCAACATCAAAGCACGGGCCTCCGAAGCTCGTAAAACCAGTCGAAGGGGGCGGTGAGCGCCGAGCCAGGGGTGAGACACCCTTGCCAGGCGAGGATGCTCCAGAATCCTCCAAACCCTTCCGCCCTGCACCTCCCAGGTGGGAGCTGAAGCTTCTGGACGAGGCACATGACGACGTTTGGGTGCCGGCGCAGCCGCATCATCGCCATCCATCGGAGCCTGAATCTCCTCTTCGACTTCAGTTTCTTCAGTAGAAGAAGAGTTAGCCAAAGGTGGAGAGGTGGCAGTTTTCTTCCCTTCGTCTAGCAGAGCTGCTTCTTCTGCATGTCCAGACTCAGGGAGGGGAGGAAGAGAAGCAACAGTCGAATGCCCCTAATGATAAACAACAAGTTCAACATTCAAAAAATGCATATACCTACATAAAAGGATGGTAGCACTTGAAAGAAAAGCAAAAAGCTAACACATTTACCTCAGGGAGGGCATTCTCCAAGTCATAAGGAGCGACGGTGAAGTTGTAGTCGATGGCTTCGTCGGCCTTGATTCTGGTAACATACTTCACATGTGAGTCCAGCTCGTTTGGTGACAGCTCCACGTCGCTCATCCTGGTGGCATCATGTGGTCCTTCATATCGCCACATCGGGTGGGCGCCTTGCTGTAGAGGCCACACACGACGCTTTGCGAAGGTGCTTATCAGCTGGACACCTCTAACAGTGCCCAGCAGCTTGCTGACCTTGGCCATAAGGGGAGCAGCCTCCTTCTCCTCTTCAGGCGAGAGAGTGTGCTCCCACGCCTTGGTCTTCTGAGGGGGCGTCCCAGTCGAAAACGCCGGGCTTACGTCCTGGTCGACTGGGACGTAGAACCATCTGCCCCTCCACCCTTGCGCCGATTCGACTACCTTCAGATTGAAGTACTTGCAGTCGCCGCGCACTTGAATGCCCACGCTGCCAATGGGGTTCACACGCCCACTGCGGCACATATGGCGCACTTGGAAGATGGACTTCCAGAGCGCCCAACTAGGGGTTACCTCCAAGAAGCACTCGCACATTACCATAAAACAGGCAATGTGCAAGATACTGTTGGGGGTAAGATCATGGATCTGTACCCCGTATGCATAATGAAGCCCGCGCACGGAATCGTGCAGCGGGAGAGCAAAGCCACGAGGCAAGAACTCTGCAAAACAAACGCGCTCGCCGGCGCGAGGCTCAGGGAGTACCTCCTTATTCGCCGGGCCGCGAGCGGCCAACTGATCGGCCGGAGGCAGCAATCCTTGATTGCGGAACGCCGCCAGCTTCTTCTCCGTGATGGAGGACTTGGTCCAGTCACCGGAGCTTTTCTTCAGGGTGGTGGAGGAATCCGTCACCAGGGCCGCCGCAGTCGCCTTCTCCTTCTTGCCGGTGTCGGCGGCAGAGGATGCGGCAGCGGCGCTCTTTCTCTTAGGAGCCATGGCGCAAGGTGGACGAAGCAGCAGAGGAGACAAGCGCGCGAGGAAGAAGATGAGCAGAGGAGCAGAAGAGGCAAATGGCGGGGTAAGAACACAAAACGGCGGCGAGATGTATATTTACCGCAGAACGCGAAGTGATCTCAGCCGTCCGCGCAAAACTCCTCAGCCATGTGGCACGATCAGAGGGCAACCGTCGCAGGCCACGCCGCCGACTACGCACGTAAAAAGAGGAAATCATGATCACGCCTGCGGAAATCTCGCCACGTCAAGTCAAATCAAAACTGAACCGACGTCCTCCATGGTCAAACAGGTGGACCCACAGTGACACGTCTTGTCAAAATCCTGCGCACACGCCACGACTGTCATGCATGACGTCATCGATCTAGTAGGGCAGCAGAATACAAAAGCAAAAGTCGATAAGTAAATCGACTGGGCCAGACATATGCAAATATACATATGTATCTCGACTCATAAACAAACGCTACGATTATGGTCGAGAATACTCCCATCGGGAGCGAATAAAATGTCTTCGACTGACATAGATAATGAAAAGAACAAAATTGAGATTATCCTCTATTACAATCAATAAAGCACAATCTCGGGGGCTACTCCCATAAGGAGCGCTGTCGCGCACCCGATAGATTCAAAAAGCAAAAAAGGCAGTCGGTAAAGAGACTCGCCTCAGTCGAAAGCAAAAGTTCAAAATAATTCCCGAATTAAGTCAGTCGATGGCACTTCAGATGCTGCATGCGTAAAGTGCAAAGGTAAGACCCGCCGATCAGTCGAGCTGGGCTGAGGACCACTCCGGCAGTGATAAGTCCTTATTCTTTCCGTGTCAACAAACGCGATGAAAATCCCGGCGGACGCGCTGGGTAGCAAAGTTGAAACTGCAGAACGAATCAGTAAGACCGCAACGGCCTGAGTCGAGTCTGTCCGGTGTGTTCCAGGTTCGAGCCCAAGGACTTGAACTTGATTGAAGACTAGTATGGTTTTGCCCAAATGCGCAGTTAACTGGCCTCGATTCATCGAGTAAATCCAGGCCTACTAAGTCGAAATCCTTTGTCAAAACTCATAGTCGAAAGACAATACGAAACATACGGCATAAAGCATAAAACATGAGACGGGCACTATTGAGTGAGTCCATGACCGATTCTCCGAATTAGCCAAGCACTCGGGGGCTAATGACGAGGTTATACCAAATGGGTACCCCATCGTGTCGGTACCTGGTGCACGTGATGACTATAGCCCAATTGTCAATAAACTGAAGAAGCCCACGAACGAAGGACCAAGACAAAGTTTGCCTTCCAAGTTAGCATAGTCGGTTGTAGTTTCCATATATGTAATCCTAGTCGGTTACGTACCCGAGACCTAGCCCCCCATATAAGGGCTAGGAGGGCGGCCGATCAGGGACACGCTCATCCAGAACCACCAAACCCTAGCGAGATCGACATCTCGCTGGACATTGTACTCACCGTATATTCCACAATCAATACAGACAGGCAGGAAGTAGGGGTGTTACCTCAGTCGAGGGCCCTGAACCTGGGTAACTTCTGCTTGTCAGCCGACGAATCTACTAACACTACGCGTTCTCTACCACATAACTCTAACCCTAGGCTATCAGTCATGGGTATTGATGGCGACACCCCTCGTCAGTAGAGGTCAAAGATATCTCTCTCAAACAACCCTGCAATTAAGATACAAGAAGTCTCTTGTGTCCCCAACACACTCAATACACTTGTCAGGTGTATAGGTGCACTAGTTCGGCGAAGAGATAGTGAAATACAAGTAATATGGATGATTATAAGTAGTAATTGCAATCTGAAATAAAAATGGCAACAAGCAAACATGTAGCAGAACTGGTTGTAAATGGTGTTTCAATGCTTAGAAACAAGGCCTAGGGATCATACTTTTACTAGTGTACACTCTCAACAATGACATCATAATTGAATACATAAATATCTTCTCTTCACTATGCTACTCTGAACCACACTCCGGTTGGATAACAAACACCAATTCATTGTGTAGGCTATAAAAGCACACCTCAAAGTCTGAGTAAACAAACACCACGATTTCATGGAGACATCCAACTCGAATTATAACTCATGAATAGTACTTATGTAACCCTTAGCCTAAGAGCCACACACAGTGCGAACACTGTCATCTTCACACCGTGGGACAAGGTGACATCTACTTATTCAACTACATTACATTAATAAAACCACTCGAGTAGCATATGAAGAGTAACATCTACGTATTCAACTAGATTACAAAGCTCTTGATCACATAAAGATCATACCATGGGAAAGAGAGATAAACCACATAGCTACCGGTAGAGCCCTCAGACTCGGGGGAGAACTACTCCCTCCTCATCATGGGAGTCAGCAACGGCGATGAAGATGGCGGTGGAGTCGATGGAGATGGTTTGGGGGCAATTCCCCGTCCCGACAGGGTGCCGAAACAGAGACTTTTGTCCCCCGAAACTTGTCTTCGATGGCGGCGGAGCTACGGAACTTTTCGTGGATGGAGGCTGGTTGTTTTAGGGTTTTCGCGTCGGGGCCAATATATAGCCGAAAGGGCGATTTCGGTGGGCGCCCGAGGGGCACACACCACGTGGCGGCGCGGCCAGAGGGGGAACCTGAAAGTGCATTCTTTGTACTCCCTGTTTTTGGTGACTAAGTGACAACACAAAAGGTGGGTTTAATATTTGTGATGATCTATGCAGGTTCTAGAACAGGTGTAATAATGTGTTCAAACACATTCAGCATTTTTCAGTACTGGACTCTTATTCTTTTCAGTCGGAAATCCTTCAGGAAATTTCAGGAACCCGGAAATTTCCGGGCTTCATCCGGAAATTTCCGAGTAACTGAAGAATTCTTCACCAAGTCCTTTGTTTGAAGCTGTACTGGCATTCAGAGTTTTTCAGTCGGAAATGCATCAGGAAATTTCCGGTGTCCGGAGATTTCCGAGTCACCAAAGATTTTTTCACCAAGTCCAGATTGTCAAGCGGTACTGCCTCCCAGAGCCTCGCAGTCGGAATTTCAGGCGGAAATTTCAGGTGCCCGGAAATCTCCGATGGGAGTCCGGAAATTTCCGAGCTGCATGATCAAGATCATCGCCAAGTCAGAAGCTGAACTCGTACTGCCTCCAGTCGAAGATCCGCCGGAACTCCTCGCGGAGATTTCCGTAGCCCGGAAATTTCCGGTGGTCAGTCCGGAAATTTCCGGTCTTCAGTCTGGAAATTTCCGAACTTAACCCGGAAATTTCCGAGCTGGCGGCTGCACAACGGTCAGATCTCAGGGAGGGGTATAAATACCCCTCCACCTTCCTCCAGCAGACTAGCTCTCCAAGATCCAAAACGCCCATTGTTGCTGGAGCTCATTTCCCATTGATCTCCCTATTTAGCCAACCAAATTCAATGATAGTTGGAGATCCGAAGGAGAAGACCCCGATCTACATCACCACCGAAGGAATTTCACTTTCCCCCTCTCTATCTTGAGGGGCCACGAATCTAGGGTTTCCTTTGTGGGTAGCTAGTTTCTTCCTTGTTGTTACTTACTCCTTTGTGGATCCTTTGTGGAATTGACCTCTTGTGGTCTTGGTGAGAGCCCCCAATTCAGTTGTGGGTGTGTGCCTCACGGATTTGTACGGGACCTTCTCCGCCCTTAAAGGAGTCCTTAGTGGAAGGGTGGATTCGGACCTTGGTGGTCGAATTCATCGGAGAATAGGGTGAGGCCTTTGTGGCGTTGAGCTAACCTTCGTGGTTGCTCACACCCCTCCAACGAGACGTACACCCATGTGGTGGAACTCGGGATAAAATTGGCGTCTCCTTGTTCCCTAGGTTGTCTCGTTCCACTATCCTCCTTTTGTGTTACTTGCTTTTCTTTATTGTTTTGTTTTCTTTTGTCTTGCACCTTGCTTCATCTAGTAGCTCATTTAGTAAATTTACTTTTGCAAGCCTAAAACTGAAAATGTCATAAAAATTGGTCACCACCTATTCACCCCCCCCCCCTCTAGGTGGTAAACTGCCGTTCAATTGGTATCAGAGCCAGGTTATCTCTTAAAAGCTTTACCTCTTGAGATTTACCATGACTAAGGAAGTTGACACCGAAGAGGCCGCAAAGGCGATGGCAGCGATGCAATCCAAAGGAGCTACCATGGCCGATATCAACGCTTTGGAAACAAAGTTGACTTCGTCCATGGAAGTTCAATTCCAAAAGATTCATGACATGCTTGAGGCACTCATGAATTCAAGGAATCCAAAGAATGCATCGCCCTCATCTCCTCCTACTCCTCCGAGTGAATCGAGTGGTACGGATCCCGAAATGTCTAAGGGCATGGATGGAAAGGGTGATAATGATAACACTTCTAAAGCCAAAGACTCTTCCAACTCTAAGAATGGAGAGCCTAACAAGTATGGCAAGGTGCCACCACCCAATCATTACTCTCCCGATCCTCCCATTCCTTATCTTCATATCACTCTTAGAAATGATCCCCCTAAAATTAAAGATCATTCCTTTTCGCAATGGCAATTCTTAATGAAATCCCATGTGTGCAGCTCGTCGATTGAACTATGGAGAATCATTCAAGTTGGATTCAAGCCCCATGACCCGAACAACTTGACAAGGAGAGAGGTGGTGGATGCTCAACTCAATGCCACCGCCCTCAACATGATCCAACATGCCGTGGGCGCCAAGGACATGCCTCTCATCCAACCCTTCTCCACCGCCAAGGAGACATGGGACGCTCTCTCCGACTTATTTGTTGGAAATGAGAGCATGAAGAGGAATCGCTATGATGCCTTAAGCAATGAGGCGGAAGGTTTCTATAAGTTGGATGGTGAAGATCATGAAGAGATGTACCGGAGGTTGGTTTCTATTGCCACAAGCTTTCGTGACCTCGGTGCAACCTATATTGATGATGCTTGGATCAAGAGGAAGTACGTGAGCTCCCTCATGCCTTTTGAGGGCACGGACTTGAAGACCTTGCAAGGGAGACACAACTATGACCTCATGACCTCAAATCAAGTCATGCAAGAGATGACATCTTTCAAGGTTACTACCAAGAATGCCGAAAATGCTAGGGCAAGAGCCATAGGGATGCAAAAGGGAGTAAACCTTGCATTGAAGGCAACGGTTGAAGGTGGAAGTGAAGATAACTTTGAGAGTTCCTCATTGTTGTCCAATGAAGGTCTCAAGCTCGCATACAATGAGCATCTTGCTCTTGCGGCAAAAGGCTTTTGGGAGAATCCTTCAAGGGCAAGAGCTCACTTCAACAGGCATCCCCTTGTTGGAACTCCACAAGGTGGAAAGAGGGACATCTCCAAGGCTAGGACATGCTACAATTGTCAAGACAAGTACCACTTCGTCGCCGAGTGCCCATATGAAAAGAGGGAAGAGAATGGTGGAAGACTTATTCTCAAGGACAAGTCCAAGATGCCTCCCAAGAAGGCTTATGTCAAGAATAAGAGGGCTTTCTTCAAGAAGAAGGCACCTCGGATCGTGTTGATGACTCAAGAGGAGTATCCCACCGAGGATGAAGATGAGTCGGAAGAAGAAGAAACTCCAAATGAAGTGGCGGCTATTGCCACTACTTCAACTACTACCTCGACCCATCAAGCTACTTCCTCAACACCAAGAACTCCATCCACGTCGCCTAACGCTACTACTTCCAAGCCAAGAGCTACGGTGACTTCATCTTCAAACTCACTCTTTGACTCACCCAACGAGAACTTCCCCAACAAGAGTGTGAGATGTCTCATGGCCAAGGCATCCGAGGTACCTTCGTCCTCTACTTCCTTGAATGATATGAATGAGCTTGATGATGCCGCTAGCCTCCAAATAAAGGAGGAGCTTGTTGCTTTTGACTCTTTTATGGCTAACTTGCAAGGAGATAGCAAGAAACATGTGGGAGCCCTAATGAGTCGCATTGGCGAGCTCGAACACCTCATTGAGGAAAAGGGTAAGATTGAGAGAGAGGACGCTATCACCATAGCACATCTTCAATCCTCTCTCCGAGATGTTGAAGAGTCTCATGTTCGTCTAGAAGAAGAACTTGAGAACATTCAGGAGTCTCATAACTCTATGCACTCTAAACTTGTTAAAAAACGTGACCTCTATTTTGCTAAGAACAAGTTGGCACAAAAGGATAAGGCCAATTTTGTGGCTGGCCATGTGAGTCTTATTGAAGACATGGAGAAGCTCGTCAATGTCCATGCGGCATTGGAGAGTGAACATGAACTTCTTAAGAAGTCACATGATCAATTACAAACTCGGTTAACTAATCTTGAGAAACCAATCACGTCCACTCCTATTTGTACTTGTGATCATGCAAATATTATGAATGAAAATGTTAGGTTGAAGGAAGAAATTGCCAAGGCATCCTCCGCTAAGATCATCCTTCTCAAGGGTAAGAATGTTGTTGAGACTCACACCTATGAGCCTCAATCTCGCAAAGGGAAGGAAGGTCTTGGTTATGTGAGGCCTAACAAGGTTGGTGCCAAGAAGACCATTCCCGCACAAGCAAAGGTGAACAACATTGCAAGTGGGAATGCCACAAGGGGCAAGCCTAGTCGCAATGACTTTGCGGGAGACACTAACCCAAACTATGCACTCTATGTGAATTACTATGGAAATGCTTGTGCTCACTATATTGGTCCTTTTGATGGTTTTATTGCTTACTCCATTTGGGTTCCCAAAACACTTGTGTCTAACCTTAAGGCACCCATTGTTAAGCAATGGGTACCTAAAGTCAAGAATTAATCTTTTGTAGGGTCTTTGTTGGGGGGAGCTACCATCAGTTGTCTGGAGCATAAACACAACCCCAAATAGATCAACAGACTTCGCTCCTTTCTTCATGGTCTATGGGGCAGAAGCCGTGTTACCCAGCGACATTATCCATGATTCCCCAAGAGTTGCAAACTACGTCGAAACTGAGAACGAGCAAGCCCGGCAAAATTCGGTGGACATGCTTGAGGAGGCAAGAGAGCTAGCTCTGGAGCGATCAGCCATATACCAGCAAGACCTGAGGCGTTATCACAGCCGCCGGGTTAAATCAAGAACTTTCCAGGAAGGAGACTTAGTCCTAAGGATAGCCCAGAACAAGACCGGCTTCCACAAGCTAACTCCCCCATGGGAAGGCCCCTTCGTGGTAAGACGGAACTTGCACAACGGGTCATACTACTTGGTGGATGCTAGAGAGCAAGCTACAAAGACAGGAAACAATACAGACCATACAAGGAACCCGTTGACAGAGAACGACAGGCCTTGGAATATAGCAGAGCTTAGACCATACTACACTTAGGTTTTGTGAGCCCCCGGATGAGACGGGCTCCACCTTTTTGTATCTTTCTTGTTTAAAAGCTGTAGGTTTCAGACGCGCTGTAGCGGACCTGCACTTAGAAAATGGCAAGTCCCTGTGTATAGTGCAAATCCCTGGATCGATTCGTTTGCACACACAGTTTACGATGTAATATCACAACAAAGTATCAATTTTATTACATCGATGATCCAGACTTAGAAAATATTCATTACAATTTGCATAGCATAAAGCTAGCTTTGAAAGAGTAAAGCAGCGGAAATACAATAACAGTGAGTCTCCATCATCTTCATGTTGCTACAGGCGAAAACATGTTGGTTGCAGACTCGAAACCCTTAACGAAAATCTCACTCGTCATTTGAGAAATCTGCAATAAGAAAAATATTGCAGCAACGTGGGTCAGAACCATTTTGAAAATGGAACTGGCAAGTGACACTATGGTGGACACTTAGAGGCATAACTCTAATAACCTATATGCATATTTGGCTGGTGGAGTTCAAGGCTATTTGCAGAAAGCAAATTTTTCCTAACTCTTTTGGAAACACTTTTCTTCTAGTTAAGACAAATATGGCATGAAAACCATAGTCTCAATCTACCCTTGTTCACCCATCAAATTTTAACTTAGAAGTTGGAATGGTGGGATCCTCCGTTGACGTCCTTGATCAGCTGCTCAAATTGTCCGTAACCGGGGACACGGCTAAGTACTTAGTTTTACACTCTGCAGAGGTTGTGCACGTTCACCATTGTACCCATTCAACCCAAACTATCCTATACACTCTGGAAGTGTTAAGGAAAAGGAGATGAATGAGACGAGATCTTTCAGAAGCATTTTCCCTCCCCATAACGGCCTGACGCGCTCCACCTACAAAACCTCTACCACCACCTGTCAGGCCGGGGCGAGTCCACGCAGCTTAGTTGATCAAGCCAGAGCCCATATTGGCAATGGCTGCACGAAAAGCAATCGTCACTTGGAAGTTCTTCCGATCCCTTTGTTCCTGGGTGGCCGTTCACAAGTGTAATTCCACAGGTATGCCCCTGGGAACCCACTCAACATAAACCATACAAGCACTTACCACCCAGGTGTTTCATTCTTAATTTAGTAGAATTTAACACTTCATCAAAAATAGTTTTGCATAGCATCACAATCTACTAAGTGTTGCATAGGAACCTAGACACAGGAGTAAGGAATTTCTACACAGGTCTAGCATAGCATTTCTACTAAGTCTTACACATGCTTAGGAAAATAATCTACTCATGCATAGAAAAAATAATAGGACTTTTATGTAGTGTGCCACTTGCCTTTGAATGATGACTTTGCTCTCACACTCCTTTTTCAACACGAACGTTGCACTCCGTCAATCTAAAACATAGCACAGCACTAACATAAACACTCCATTCAACACATAGTAAAACAAACACAAACAGAAAACACAAACTTTTTACCAAAAGGTTTGGTCAAAGAAATAGTTGTACTTAGTATATTTGTTAAGAAAGTTCCAAAGTTCTAAAATAAACTATTTATTATAATTAAAATATTTGAAGGGTTAATAACTTTTAATTTCATTCTTAATTACAAATTTTTTTAATTATGAGGTTAAATGGTCTTTAAACAAATTTATCACCCATTGTTTGTAATTAAAACACTAGAAGGGTTTAAACACCATTTAACTAAAGATTTTAAGGTGAGTTTTTAAAGGATTTTAACACCACTTAATTACCATTAACAATGCAATATAAATGTTTTGCATAAAATGTAATTAAAACACAAATAAAACTATCATGCTAACTTTTAAGATTTTTATAAAGTATGGATAAAGCCAAATTACAATTTTTAATTATTTTGTTTTTATACAAAGACATGATAAAAAGGAAAATTAAGTTTTAAGCTTTCTGTAATAAAACTTTTATAATTTTAGATTGAAATTTGTGCTACTGGACAGGGGGCATTTAAACATTTTTTTTTTAGCAATTTGATTCACTCAAAAATAATTATTCTATCTAAAGTTATGTAAAAAAATACTCAATTTAAATCTATGATTTTTAAACATCAAAATGATGCTCCAATTTATTTTCTAACAGAAGCATAATATTGAAAATATTCTAAGGTTTCAAATTTTTTTTTTTTTGCAATTTTTGGAATTATAGATTTAAAGTTATGACAAATAAACTCAATTCATCCATTTGAATTTTGAATAATTTAAAGTAAGTCAAATCAGAAAAATAACAGTGCCAAAAGATTCTACATGTTCTAAGGATTCCAAATATATAAAAATATTTGAATTTGGCTAAACAGATAAAAAGTAATGATAAAAACAATATGCAGGGTGTTTTCTGCAAAACTGCCAAATAAAACGATTTAAGAAAATTCGCAGAAATTCTTTTCCGATGTGGCGCTGACGTGGCGCTGACTCAGCGTACCGATTCAAATTAATAAAGGATCTAATCTAATCCGTCAGATCTAAATCCTACGGCCCAGATTGAATCGGTCATAACCGAGCGGCGCGGCCGGCCGAAGTTCCTCCGGTGACCGCAGAACGCGGCGGCGCCATCGCCGGCGTTCGTGCTCACTACGCGCTACTGCCCTACGAGAAGAACGGCGCATACCCGTGGATGCAGGACGTCGCGGCGGAGATGCTGGCGAGGTGGCGGCGACCGGAGCGTTCTCTGCTTCGCGGAATCCCTCGCTGGAGTTGTGCGCGGCGGCGGACTTCGTCGGGTGCGCATGGATGGGAGGATGTACTGCGATTTGAAATGCAAAAACGTGTCAAAACAATGCGCAAGGAAAAAAAAGAGCGAAAGGGAGAGGAGAGAGGGTCCGGGGTGGCCGGAGTTGAGCGCACGGTGAGGTTTCTACCGACGGCGGCGGCGGAGGATGGGGGTCTCGTGCGGGCAGCCTCGAGGCTCTCGGGCAGTGGTGAGTGGGGCAAACGAGAGAGGGGAGCGAGGGGATCTTATAGGGAGCGACGGCGGTGTAAAAGGAGGCGTAAATCGCCGGTAATCAAAGGAATTAAAACGGCCGTTTCCGGCGAGGTCGTGGGCGCGATTTGGGGGAGTTGCCGTTGCGGGCGAGGGTGATGACAGGTGGGGCCCACCTGCCAGAGAGAGAGAGAGGCGCGCGGGCGGGAGTGGGCTGCTGGTGGGCTGCTGTCTACCGCAAGCGCGAGGAGGTAAGTTGGGCCCGGCCCAGTTGACTCTCTCTATTTTTTTTTCTTTTTTTCTTTTTCTTCTCTGTTTTCTGAATTTTCAATTAACTTTTAAAATATGAATCCAAATGGATTCAAATTAGTTTATAAATTTTTCTATAAATCATGTCTTTGTTTTAAAACATTTGTGGGCATGTTTTGAACACTTTTTAAAATTCAAAATTTTGATATATTGCTTAAATAGAAATTTGAAACTTTATGTCAAATTTGAAAGATGCTTTACATAAAATTTTTTTTTGCTAAATAAAATTTATAAAATTACAACGGTTATATAAGTTTGAAATTAAGTTAATTAAACTCATTTTCCAATATTATAACATTTTTGGCTTTAGTACAATATTAAATAACATATTACAACTAAATGAAATGAAAAAGGAAATAAAATGTATTCATTTTCAATTTAAAATATTTTATGCACCATTAAGTTTTATATTATGGTAAATCATTTGAAAACTTTATATAGTACATTTGTGAAGTATTGTATCTTTATGTATTTTCTTTTGTTGAAGATATTCCTGAATTTTATTTTATGTTTTGCAAGTTGATGAAAATCATAACATGCTTATTAGAGTAATTATAATCTTAAAGTCTAGAAAGTTTTAAAGATATTAACTCCAGATTGTGATTTCCAAAACTATATTTTAAACTTAGGGAAAAGAATAAAAATCATTTTTGATTTGGATGCTTTGAAAAACATAAGTACTTTGCAAAAATAGTTTTCGAGTTTATGAATAGTTATGGTTAAGTGGTTAACTCAAATACTTATAAATAAACTTTTTATTATAAGAAAATGTTTTTTGAAAGTTTCTAAATCATTTTCAAATTACATATGGAGGCTTAAGAAATACAAAGGATAATAAAATGTTTAATTGAAACCACTTTTGAAAATAGTGATTGCTTGAGGTATTTGAATTTTTTTTTTTTGAAGAAGCTTGAAGTCTTTTATTGTTGGCTTTCTTATGCTTTTAATGTTTTATTTTAATCTAAAACAAAAGTTTAAATTTTTAGTGATTTTTTTTTAACATTCCAAAATTATTGGGATGTTACACGCGCTCTTTTCCTTACCAGGGTACCTAAGGGGACTGGAAGGTTTTTAATGAGGCGGCTTGCTAGCTATGTACATATTATATGATCAATGAAATGAGGAAGGCACCTCTAAAAAGAAAGAGTATTGTGTTTTTAGTTCCTTGTTTTCCATATGATCAGGGCCTTGGGGGCTTACCAACTAAGAAAGTTGTAAGTTGCAAACTCATGACCCGGCAGAGAAGCCACAATTATTCTTGGTTCCTTGCCTGCTAGCTCGATGTTATTCTCATACATGACCAGATGCTAAAATACCGGCTTTCAATCTGACTATGAGGCCCATGGGGACTTAGCAGACCCAGATCGCTCCGGGTTTTCAGACATAGTAGTCACGAGAAAACCGGCTTTGCAGAGAGCTAAAGAAACCAAAAGGGTGAATGAAACCGAAAAAGCAAGACCTTTATAAAGACAGACTATATTACAGCTCCAGCGCACGAAGGCGCACCAAAAGGTATAGCAAGTATTTAGATCTAATCTATTACAGGCCACGAAGGCCAATATAATGTTGCAGGAATTTAAGACAAGCCAAAAGTTTGTAAGCCGGTACAAGAGTCGGCGTTTGGAACATCCGGACGATCTATTGGTGTGGAGGTGCCGGTGCAGATCCTTGCCCAGGGTCCTTCGTATCCCTTGTAGTTTCGCCTCGTGGCTTCTGCAAAACGACCGAGGCCAAGGCCTCAAAGCCGTCAAGATCGGAGGGGCGAGAAGGAGCTGGAACATCAGGAGTTGAGCTTGAAGGGTTCGAACTTGTTGTGAAGGGCGTGAAAAGTTGTGGCGCCGCCTCCACCGGCTTCCATAGATTCACCGGCTCTGGCGGGACTTCCTTGACGGCATGGTTACCTTCGTCATACGCAGCTTGGAATTCGTCCAGCGCTAACCCATCAGAAATTTGACAAGCCGGACGCCGAACCGACTTCACAAGCTTCCCATATATCTTCGCCGTCTCAGTGCCGTCAGGTTGAAACTCGGGGAAGCCCTTGGTGAGCTTGGCTGGGTCAAGGTTCGGATAGTACGCCTTTGCCAATGCAAGTGCACGAATTGCACCCTTGCGACAGGAAGACGCCTTCCATCGTTTCATCAGCACAGGCACCACAGAGGTGGCGGCTAGAAAATCCGGGAGGCCCGGTGGATATTCCCCAGAGGAAGAAGACATCTTGATCATTTCGGCACAGCCGAAGTAGAGCCGCCGGGTGACGCCATATATGGCTTGAATTTTGTCGAGTGTCCCCTTGATAGTCACCCCTTGAGCCGGACCTGACAGGAGGCGGATGAAGGGTAAGAACACCGAAGAAGACAAAGCAATGGAGGAAAGTAAGGCGAAGGAGAGGATTCACCAAAAACAGCAACAGCTAAGTTGTGGACGAGCTTCTTTATCTTCTCTAGCTCGGAGACCACTTTTTGCAGCTCAAGAGCTTTCACCTGTATGGCGAGCTCCTGTTCATGCACCTTCTTCCGCAAGGTCTCGTTGTCAGTTTGAAGCCGTTTTAGTGCTTCCTCTTGCATCTTCAGCTGCTCCTCAGCCTTCTCACGGAGACCGGCTTCACGCGCAAGTTCATGGCGTGTTTCGCTGCTGCTCTCGGCATTGGCCTTCGAAAACTCCTGCAGAGGGAACAAATATTTATCGAGACAGAGACAAAAAGATCAAGAAGCAGTTTATAAAGCTATGACAGTATCTCAAAGAAGACCCGGAGCGTAGCAAGCTACTGCTCCGACTCTTGGGGACTACTCATTGCAAAAGTTTCACTAATAAGAAAGACCCGGAGTGCAGCAAGCTGCTGCTCCGACTCTTGGGGACTACTCATTGCAAAAGTTCACTAGTAAGAAAGACCCGGAGCATAGCAAGCTACTGCTCCGACTCTTGGGGACTACTACAAAGAATCATCTGTATAAAGAGACAGGTTCTCTATCATGCAAGTACTAAGCATTTACCTAAGTAAAGTCTAAGCACTTGGGGACTACTAGAGGGAACATACCTGGTAACGAAAGTGCAGATAATTCCGCAGCTGAGACTCCTCTTTTCGCACCCTGGAGAGTCGTTTATGGATCCTCTCAAAAAGTTCTGGAAACTCCAAGGTGTTGTAAGGAGCTTCGTCTTCAGAGTCCGAATCTTCTGTTTCTTTGACTTGTTCCTTGCCTGCGGCATGGGCAGCAGGCCCTTCCTCAGCCTTAAGTTCCGGCTCCAGGACCTTCGCCACGGAAGACGAAGGCGCGTTAGGATTCTGGAAGCCGGTACCAGTCACAATGACGTCCGGTTCCTCTGGAATGACGGGAAGGTCGGCATTTGGAGGTGAAGAGGAGATCGGATCAGGGCGAACCGGGTCGACCGGCATCTCAGCTTGGGTCTCCTCGACCTCAGGATCAGCAGAAGGAGTCTCCACGGCTTCAGGGGTCTCCTCGTCACTAAGGACGGCTTGGGCTATGAAAGAAGATAAGTTACGTAAGGAATAGCAAGCAGGCCAAAATAAAGACATGGCGAAGAAGTAAATCGGGACTTACCCCTTGTTGACGACGAAATCGGAGGGGAGAGCCTCGGAGCCGGAACCTAAAGAGCAGGACATAGACCGGGATTTAGCAACCCGGAGTCGGCCCGCCAATGGATAACGTGCGTCAGGGGAAGTTTGATGAGCGTTTCTCCTGCGAGGAGAAGGACTGTTTGGGATACCTGAGGAGAGCTCTTCGGAAGAGGAGGATGAACGGGTCCTTCGCCGCTTAGGCGTCGCCTCGTCCTTGTCCTGCGCAGACGGACACGTTTGAGAGCCGGAAGCTTCTAGATCGAGGAAACGAGAGCGTGGTATCAATTGTACCGCGTTGCGGGCTCGCTTCGCTCGAGCCAGTGGAGAAGAAGGAGGCGCTGGGACCTTGGTGGACTCTTGGTCGTCTTGACCTAGAATGCGGGGAGTATAAGTAGAAGTATTGTCTTCGAGATCGGCTTCTATGAGGTTCTGCAAAAGCCGGTCCATGGAATCGAGCTCACCTTCGCCCGCTTCCTCTCCTCCCTCCGAGTTTTGTGCCGACTCATCTTCTTGGTCAGAGGAGACGGGGTTTCTTCGGCGGCGTTCCACCAGTCTTCAGTGACCTGATAAAGGATAAAAGGCATTCATGAAGAAGTACAAGAATACAGATAGGATAAAAAGAAAAGCAGAGGAGATAGAAGGAAGCAAGTTAAGTACCTTGGGAGCCGGGTTCTCGGAGCAAAAGGGGAGGAGCCCGTCGAGTGTTATCGCGGCGATAGACTCGGACAAAAGCTTCTTTGAAGCCCGGATAATTTCTTCATCTTTCGGCTCTTGAGAAGTGAACCGGAGAGGATCAGAAGGAATGTTCGAGTAGTCGCAAATGAGCTTGGGCCGGATGGACAGTGGCTTTATACACCATCCGACCCAGCATTTGACCAGATCGGTGCCTTTGAGGCCATGGGCCTTGAGAGCCCGGATCCTAGAAAGAATGGGGGTCAAGGCAGCACGGTCTTGGGCGTAAGAGTTGGTCGATTCTCCCAGCACGAGGGGCTCAGCTCGGAAACCCGGCAGTTTGGGTTGGCCTTTGGGAGAAGTGTCCTTGCAATAGAAGAAAGTCGACTGCCAAGCCCGAGGATGGCTGTTAAGTTTGAGAGCCGGAAAAAGGGAGTCTCGGCGCCGTTGGATCGTGACTCCTCCGCAGATGTTTAAAGGAAGTGTGGCGGAGGAGCGCTGTGGATTGCAACAGAAGAACTCGAGAAAGAGGTCGATGGAGGGTTCCATTTGAAGATAATCTTCGCATAGAACTGTGAAGTTTGAGATGGAAAGAATCGAATTCGGGGCCAAGTCTTGAGGCCTGAGGCCATATTAGGAAAGCAAAGTTCGGAAGAAGAGGGAACCCGGAGGCTTAAAGCCGTGACTGAGATGATCGGCGAATGCTATTACCTCATTCTCCCGAGGAACCGGCACGACCTCGTCGCCAGGAGCACGCCAGTGGATGATATCTTGGGCTTGGAGGTCGCCGGAGTCGACCAAGTCCTGCAGCTTCGCGGTGGAAGTAGATGAGCCAGTCCAGCTCCCGGAGGGGCGCTGCAGCGGCGGTGCTCGGAGCGGAAGAACCAGCGGTGATCTTGGCCTTCTTAAGGTTGGCCCTGACGGCGGCGGCCGCGGCGGGGCCCTTGCTCGCTACCTTCTTCCCCATGGAATCAGGGTATGAGATCTAGATCTAAAAGTGGGGAAAGAGAAGATGGCTGCGGGGATGGATGCGGCGCAGCGGTGGATGCGAACGAAGGAAGTGAAAGAGCGGAGGCGCTAGCTAGCTCCGGCGAGGGTGGCAGAGCTCGGGCTGGAAAGAAGCAGTGGAGGCACTGGAGGAGGAAGACGAAGTGGGGGTGCACGGGGGGAAATGATTGCCTTTTCCCCGTTCCCACTTGTTTATAGCTCAGTGGGAGTTGACCTAGGGGTATAGTCGGAAAAAGGTGGACGTAATGATGGCCCAGGAGAACAAAATCTGGGATGACAGATACTCTAACTGACAGGATCCTGGGTTCCCGAGATAGCCGCTCGACTCCTCGATTCTCGCGAAGAGATAAGTATAAGAAAGATCGTTGACCCAGGAGATTGACCAATGCCTTCGAGGAAGAGCAAAGAAGATTGAAAATTGCTAAGTCTGGAGGTGAAAGTCGGCAGGCGATGGCCGGGTTAGGAACGGGCCGCCAGCAAGAGTCAGCCAAACTGACACCCGTGTGCCCGCTTGTTTAATAAGTTGTTTATTGTTTTTCAGATGATAACCCGGACAAAAGGAATGACGACCTCCCCAAAGGTTAAGCCCAAGAGTGCGAAGGTGAAGCGAGTCAATTCTGATGTCCAAGTTATCCTGGGGGCTACTGTTGGGGGGATCATAACCCGGTAGGCCCACCGACCTAGAAGGCAAGTCGGCCTGGTATGAACCTGGGCCGGGTCAAGCTAGAATGTATGGGCCGGGTCTCACGTGAGCCGGTACGCCACGTGTGTCTTGGCCCGCAAGTCAAGAAGGATCTAGAAGGCTAGAGACCAAGTACAAGACGGAGTCCAGATAAGGAAGGTGAAGACTTAGAGGACTTAGAGTAGAGTCCGGGTTCGATTGTAACCCGGATCCCGTTTGTACGTCCAGCGAGGCCCACCGCCTATATAAGGGGGTCTCCTGGTTCCTAGAAGACCAAGCTTTTTACCAGATCGCAAGTACCACCATTGTAATCTCGAGACCCGGAAGCTGATGCGCCGAGTCCTCGAAACCCGTATCAATAAAGCAGTAGCAGGAAGTAGGTCTTTACCTCGCGACGAGGGGCCGAACCTGGGTAAACCCTTGTTTCCCCACGCCACGCTAGACAAGCTCCCGATGTCAGAAGTCGCTATGTCCCCGGACTCAAGTTTCCACCCGGAAACATCTGCCGTGACAATCCCACGACAGTCTTGCTCCCGGTGGTTCGAAATGGATAATTGATAGTGGATGTACAAGTCATATGACCGGGAGCAAGGAGCTTGTCACGGAGATGAGGCCTAATGTTGATCAAGTAACCGTCTCGTTTGGTGACAAGTCAAGGTCTAAGGTAACCGGGCTTGGCAAAGTGGTAGTTGCCCCCGATATTACTCTTGTCAATGTCATGCTTGTTGATTCTCTTGGCTATAATTTCATTGTCGGTTCGTGCCTTAACAAAGTTGGGTATCTCAACCTTCTTTGAGCCGGACATCGTGGTCCTCTTGTGGAGCAAGTCCCTTCGAGTGGCCTTCGTGGGGCATGTCGAACATGAGCTTTACGTGGTTGATTTCTCCGGAGTCACCACTACTCATGAGATGTGCCTTTTCGGAAAGACCGACGTGGGTTGGCTTTGGCATCGCCGACTAGCCCACGTAAACATGAGGACTTTGCAAAGTCTCCACAAAGGGGGCCACATCCTTGGACTAAAAGACCATGTTACTTTTTCCAGAGATCGAGTGTGTAGGGCATGTGTGGAGGGAAAGATGCATGACATTCATCATCCAAGCAAGACAATCATCTCCTCCACCCGGATATTGGAACTCCTTCATGTTGATCTTTTTGGTCCAATACCGGAAATAAGTCTTGGTGGCAAGAAATATTGTTTGGTGATCGTGGACGACTACTCAAGGTAAACATGGGTATATTTCTTCAAGACCAAGGATGAGACTCAACAAGTCTTCATCGACTTCTCTAAGGAGGTTCAACGCCAACACAACCTTCCCATATTGGTGATTCGAAGCGACAACGGGCCGGAATTCAAGAACTACACGCTCAACGACTTCCTAAGTGACGAAGGCATTCATCATCAATATTCCGCTGCATACACGCCGCAACAAAATGGTGTTGCGGAGAGGAAGAATCGTACTCTCATCGACATGGCAAGATCTATGTTGGCCGAGTTCAAGTCCCCAATCAACTTTTGGGCGGAGGCCATTGCAACGGCGTGTCATTCATCAAATCGCCTCTTCTTCCGCAAAGGCCTCAAGAAGACACCTTATGAAGTACTCATCGGCAACAAGCCCAATATATCTTACTTCCGAGTCTTCGGTTGCAAATGCTACTACCTCGTAAAGGGCACCCGGTTGGGCAAGTTTCACTCTAAAACTCTTGAAGGCATATTTGTTGGTTATGGCCCACACCTATAGGGTCTATGACAAATCCTCAAGGATCGTCATAGAATCTTGTAGTGTGGAATTCGATGAGAATGACGGCTCCCAAGTGGAGCAAGTTGGAATAAGTGATGTAGGTGATGATCAACCCCAAGATGCAATAAGGAGAATGGGAATAGGCTTCCATCATCCCATTGAAGTACATCAAGGAGTTGATCAAGACGGAACAAGCTCTTCACATGAAGAGCACTCACCATCACAAGAATCTTATGATACCCCACCCGAAGCAAATTGTGAAGCCCCTCAAGATCATCTTCAAGCACCCCCTCAAGAAGAACAACTTCTTCCTCAACAAGATGATCCATCGCAAGGACCTCTCCAACAAGTTCTCCATCCTCAAGAAGATATTGAGTCCCCATCCAAGTCAAATGAAGCAAGTATCTCGAGAGCAAGTTCCTCTCATGTGCAAGATCGTCCCTCACACTCAAGTGAAGAAACAACTCATGTTGATCAAGGCGAGGATCCACAAGATCATGTTGATCAAGAGATCCCCTCTACATCTAGAGAGGCAATCGAAACTCGCCGCCAAGCAAGAGTTGGAAGATCTTTGGAACTAAGGGCTCTTTCCCTTGACAAGGTCATCGGTGACGTGAGAAGAAGGGTGTCCACTCGGAGTCAATTGGCCAACTTTAGTGAGAATCAAGCACACATCTCCATGGTGGAACCCAAGAAAGTATTCGATGCTCTTGAAGACCCCGATTGGCTTGAAGCAATGCACGAAGAGCTCAACAACTTCGAGCGCAACAAGGTGTGGAGACTAGTGGAGAAGCCAACTACTTGCCGCAATGTTATCGGCACCAAGTGGATCTTCAAGAACAAGCAAGATGAACACGGCATCGTCGTGAGGAACAAGGCGCGTTTGGTGGCCCAAGGTTTTTCTCAAGTTGAAGGCATCGACTTTGGTGAAACCTACGCGCCGGTTGCACGCCTCGAGTCGATACGTATTCTCATTGCCTTTGCATCTCATCATGGTTTTAAATTGCAACAAATGGACGTTAAAAGTGCTTTTCTAAATGGCCCACTTAATGAACTTGTCTATGTTAAACAACCTCCGGGTTTCGAGAACCGCGACTTCCCGAACCACGTCTACGTGTTGGATAAGGCTCTCTATGGGCTTAAACAAGCACCTAGAGCATGGTATGAACACCTTCGGGAGTTCTTGTTAGACCGTGGATTCGAAGTCGGGGTGATCGATCCCACTCTTTTTACAAAGAAAGTTAATGGGGAGCTCTTCATTTGTCAATTATATGTTGATGATATTATCTTCGGTTCTACTAATCTCTCTTTTAATGAAGAGTTCGCCAAGCTTATGACCGACAAGTTCGACTCCATGATGGGTGAACTTAGGTTCTTTCTTGGTTTTGAGATCAAACAATTGAGAGAAGGAACATTTATTTGCCAAGCCAAGTACATTCAAGATATGCTCAAAAGATTCAAGCTCCTCGATCTAAAGGGCGCCGCTACTCCTATGCAAACCAAGTGCCACCTCGAGCTTAACCCGAATGGTAAAGAGGTAGACCAAAAGGTATATCGTTCTATGATTGGGTCTCTTCTCTACCTTTGTGCATCTAGGCCGGATATAGTGTTAAGCGTTGGAGTGTGTGCACGTTACCATGCCGCGCCTAAGGAAAGCCACCAAGTGGCTATCAAGAGAATCTTCCGGTATGTGATTCATACTCCATGCTATGGGTTGCGGTACCCCAAAGATGGCACCTTGTCTCTTTGTGGGTACACCGACTCCGATTGGGCGGGTGACAAGGATGATAGAAAGTCAACCTCGGGAACTTGTCAATTCATTGGAAGATCATTGGTGAGTTGGTCCTCGAAGAAGCAAAATTGCATCTCTCTCTCCACCGCGGAGGCCGAATATGTCGCCGCCGCAAGTGGGTGTACACAACTCCTTTGGATGCGGCAAACTTTAAAGGATTACGGGGTCCATTTGGACAAAGTGCCGCTCCTCTGTGATAATGAGAGTGCCATCAAGATCGCCTATAATCCGGTGCAACATTCAAGGACCAAGCACATTGAGATTCGCCATCACTTCATTCGAGATCACGTGGCAAGAGGAGACATCGACCTCTCCTATGTTGGGACAAAGGATCAATTGGCGGATATCTTCACGAAGCCCCTTGACGAAGCCCGGTTTTGTTACTTGAGGAATGAGTTAAATATCATGGATTCTCGGACTTTGGCTTGATAATGGTGCACACACATCAACGTTTAATGCTCTATTAGGTGTAGATGTACGCATGGACTTAGGGGGAGTGTTTTCCTAACACATTGGATTCTTCCTCCCCCTATTATGCATATAGCAATGAATCATTGATAAACTTCAAATTAATCCATAATTTGTGAGCTTAAATGGTGAGTAGTAGTTATGGACCCAAGATACATCTTCGTGGTGCCATGCTATAACCTCATACACGGTGGCTTCGGCCACCACCTCTTCCTATGGAAGAGTTGGATCTCATTTGGTTTTTCCCTTGGATTTCATTCGCTTTTTGGGCTCTTGTGGAAAACACACTCAAGTTGGTCTTTCTTGTGTCTTATTGGTTTTGCAATTTGAGTGTGAAGTACCATTGTCAGTTTGCACTTCTATCCTAAGCCTTTCTCCCTGTCAAGACTTGCTTAAATCTCACTCATGTCCATTGGTATCTTTTTGTTGTTGTGTTGGGCGGAAATCTCCGAGCCACATTCGGAAATTTCCGAATCACTAGAAATTTTCGAGACTAAGTCCTTTCAAAACTCAGCACTGCACTTCGCTGGTTTTTGACCAGAAATAGTCTCTGAAATTTCCGGTGACCGAGTGCGACTCGTAAATATCCGGTCCCTGAAATTTCTCGGCGCCTAAGTCCGTTTCAAATTCGGCACTGCACTCTGCTGAATTTGAACCGGAAATAGAGCCGGAAATTTCCGAACCAAGTCCGGAAATTTCCGATGACTCCGTCAATTTCCACACTAAGTCCGTTTCCAAACTCGGTACTGGATATATCGTGTTTTGAACCGGAAATAGTGCCGGAAATTTCCGGTGTCCGGAAATTTCCGAACCGAAGTCCGGAAATTTCCGACCCAACTCTCTTCGGCTATAAATAGGGCACGGGTGGGCTGTTCGAACCGAACAGTTCATCCACCCCGTGCCCCTTCTTTCTCTCTCCAAGCCGGAGAAGAAGATCTTCCTCGATCCGCCCCCGGGCCGTTTCTCCGTCAATCTCTCCGGTTCTTCACCGGATCTGCTTCTCCTCGTCGCGGGGATCGTTTTCCACCGCACGGTTTTCGCCATGTCTACCGGTAACTCCTCTTATTTCAAATCTAAGACGAAATCTCTTTTCGTTTAACCTAGCCGTTTTAGGAGGTTGTTGCTCGTTTCCTTTGGTAGAACTGCTCCTCTAGGCTTGATCTACCTTCCTCGTGCACAGATCTGTTTTTCGTCCATAGATTTGCTTCAGTTTTTCAAAATTTCGTGCAGACCGGAAATTTCCGGTTCAGACTCGGAAATCTCCGGCCCCTCGGAAATTTCCGGACCTGACTCGGAAATCTCCGGCCTGTTCAAAATTCTGAAAAACAGACAAGTTCTGTGAACTTTTAACGGCTCGTGTACTGTTCCATCTGCCTTCCTGGACATGAGTGTTTATCCCCCCTGCTTTCTATCTGCTCTATGCTGTTTGTTTGCAGGTTCTTCTACACGAGGAGGTCGCATCAAGTCAATAGCCAGTCGTCCGAAAGGGGTTCACTCTCGGCCACCTAGTGATCCTTCAAGTGATGAGAGTGAGCTACCTCCTGCTGCACAGCTCAGAAAACCCAGTGGTGCTAACAAGAAGAAGAAGCCCGAGCTTCAACTGTCTGATTTCAACAAAGCAAGCTTTCGCAAGTGGCGCAGTGAGCTGTCCTATGGTGCTGAGCAAGATGACCCCAAGTTCTTCTGCACAGAGATGGCTTGGCTCTATCGTGAGGTTTATCAAAAGTTCTCCAGTAAAGCGCCAGTTTGCCCAATGAGATGGATCAACTTTGATAAGCTCATGAAGAAGGTGGATTATTTTGGGGGAGCTATTCAGGTATGCAAGGTGCTGGGCTTGGAGCATCTGATGAGAACTGAATGCAGCTACAATGTGTCTATCGTTCATCAGTTCTATGAAACAGTAGTGTTTGACGAGTCAGAGGATATTGGCTTGACGTGGATGACTGGCACACAGCGTTTGACCTCTTCCTTCCGTGAGTTTGCTAGGATTCTCGGCTGTTCCTTCAGTGGTAGCTCTGTGGCAGCTGGTGAGAGGATGCACCTTCAGGGCGTGGCCTACAACAAGAACGCCATGTCCGACTTATATATGCCTGGTGGGGAGATTGGCTCGCAGCATGGTTTGCTGCCCACTTATGATATTCTCCTTCGCATGTTTCGCAACACCATTTCTCCCATCGCGGGCAACGCTGACAACATTGCTGGGGGTCTCGTGAACTTGATGGCCAAAGCCCATGAAGCCTATGTTGGTGAGTATGAGCTAGACAAACAAGAGTACATGATTGATGTCATGGATTTCATCTTTCAAGAAGTGAGTCAATCCGTGTTTGAGAGGAAAGTTCCCCCCTATGCTCCATATGTGATGCTTCTCATCAAGCGCAAGTACAAGTTATCTGAGGAAGATGGTGGCGATATGGATAGTGCCCTTGGATGCATCCCCCACACAGCTGCCAACCTTGTTCAAAAGAAAGCTCATGTGGTGCAAAAGCAAGCTACACTTCAAGAGATCGATGAGGATGATGTGTTTGGTGGTCCCACTCGCCAACCACGATGCCACAACATCAAGAAAGCTGAAAAGAAGAGTCGCCCATGGATGGTTCGTGCCATGGAGAAGGTGTTGAACATGAACTGCTGCATTCATAGTGAAAACTATGCCATCTACCAAAAGAATCACCGCATTCTCAAGCAACAGGAAGAGATTCGAGCTCATTTGAAGATGCCACCTCCCAAGTGTGCCTTGAAGCCCCTGGTACCCTATGTTGAGTGGAATTCTGAGGAAACAGTTGGATTCACTTGTGACACCAATGTGCCTGAAGATCAAGATGTGGATCCAGAAGCTGCGGATGATTTTGAGGACGAGGCGCACAGTTCCGATTCCGACTCTTGAGTCTTGGGACGCTAGTAGCTGCTTCTTCCCTTTTTGGTATCTTGATGCCAAAGGGGGAGAAGTATCTCATAAGACTCACGGGATTTGCATGGGTGGGAGCACTTCTTTTTTATCTCGGTTGCTTGTTCTAGTGCTCCCTATTCTTATCTTATTTGGACTTCTTTCGTTGCATGTTTGTGAGACATGAGGACCTCTTAAAACTCTTATTGTAATAGCTTTAGTTTATCTATGCAAGTTATACTTTGTCTATGTGGATATATTTCCTTTGCTTGCGTGGTTTGTAAAATCTAGGGGGAGCATTGATCCCAAGTTGTGTGCATTTTGTATTCAAGAACATCCCAAAGATAATGCACTCACTTAGGGGGAGTCCGTCTATATTTTGCAAATCCGTTCTCCTTTTGTGTTGTCATCATTCGCCAAAACGGGGGAGATTGAAAGTGCATTCTTTGCACTCCCTGTTTTTGGTGACTAAGTGACAACACAAAAGGTGGGTTTAATATTTGTGATGATCTATGCAGGTTCTAGAACAGGTGTAATAATGTGTTCAAACACATTCAGCATTTTTCAGTACTGGACTCTTATTCTTTTCAGTCGGAAATCCTTCAGGAAATTTCAGGAACCCGGAAATTTCCGGGCTTCATCCGGAAATTTCCAAGTCACTGAAGAATTCTTCACCAAGTCCTTTGTTTGAAGCTGTACTGGCATTCAGAGTTTTTCAGTCGGAAATGCATCAGGGTCCGGAAATTTACGGCCAGTGTCCGGAGATTTCCGAGTCACCGAAGATTTTTTCACCAAGTCCAGATTGTCAAGCGGTACAGCCTCCCAGAGCCTCGCAGTCGGAATTTCAGGCGGAAATTTCAGGTGCCCGGAAATTTCCGATGGGAGTCCGGAAATTTCCGAGCTGCACGATCAAGATCATCGCCAAGTCAGAAGCTGAACTCGTACTGCCTCCAGTCGAAGATCCGCCGGAACTCCTCGCGGAGATTTCCGTAGCCCGGAAATTTCCGGTGGTCAGTCCGGAAATTTCCGGTCTTCAGTCCGGAAATTTCCGAACTTAACCCGGAAATTTCCGAGCTGGCGGCTGCACAACGGTCAGATCTCAGGGAGGGGTATAAATACCCCTCCACCTTCCTCCAGCAGACTAGCTCTCCAAGATCCAAAACGCCCATTGTTGCTGGAGCTCATTTCCCATTGATCTCCCTATTTAGCCAACCAAATTCAATGATAGTTGGAGATCCGAAGGAGAAGACCCCGATCTACATCACCACCGAAGGAATTTCACTTTCCCCCTCTCTATCTTGAGGGGCCACGAATCTAGGGTTTCCTTTGTGGATAGCTAGTTTCTTCCTTGTTGTTACTTACTCCTTTGTGGATCCTTTGTGGAATTGACCTCTTGTGGTCTTGGTGAGAGCCCCCAATTCAGTTGTGGGTGTGTGCCTCACGGATTTGTACGGGACCTTCTCCGCCCTTAAAGGAGTCCTTAGTGGAAGGGTGGATTCGGACCTTGGTGGTCGAATTCATCGGAGAATAGGGTGAGGCCTTTGTGGCGTTGAGCTAACCTTCGTGGTTGCTCACACCCCTCCAACGAGACGTACACCCATGTGGTGGAACTCGGGATAAAATCGGCGTCTCCTTGTTCCCTAGGTTGTCTCGTTCCACTATCCTCCTTTTGTGTTATTTGCTTTTCTTTATTGTTTTGTTTTCTTTTGTCTTGCACCTTGCTTCATCTAGTAGCTCATTTAGTAAATTTACTTTTGCAAGCCTAAAACTGAAAATGTCATAAAAATTGGTCACCACCTATTCACCCCCCCCCCCCCCCTCTAGGTGGTAAACTTCCGTTCAGAACCACGCCACCACATGGTGTGGCCACCTCGGTGCCCTCCTCCGTCTCTGATTTGGACTCCGTTGACGCGACGGGAAAAATAGGAACTTTGGTTTTTGTTTCGTCCAATTCCGAAAATATTTCCTGATCAACTTTTCTGGAATAAAAAACAGCAGAAAACAGGAACTGGCACTGTGGCATCTTGTTAATAGGTTAGTCCCAGAAAATGCATAAAAATGATATAAAGTGTATAAAAACATGTAGCAATTGGTATAATATAAGCATGGAACAACAGAAATTATAGATACGTTTGAGACGTATCAACCGCCCGCTGCCCGCCCGTGCCAGATCTGCCACCAAGGCAACGGATCCACCGCCGCCAGCGTCGAGCAGCTCACAGACCACGCTGGCCACCCTCACCCTTAAGCGTATCCTCAACGACCTCGCCTCTGCCACTGGTCTCCAAATCAACTTTCACAAGACCACCTTCGTTCCCATCCACCTCTCTGACGACCTCGCTCATGCCATTGCTTCCGACCTAGGAACCCAGATCTCTTCCTTCCCACAGACTTATCTCGGCCTCCCGCTCTCTGACAAGAAACTCCCCCCCCCCCCCCCTCGGCCTTCCAACCTATCTTAGATAACATTGACAAGTATTTATCTTCCCTCCTTTCCAAAGGAGGTCGGCTCGTCCTGCTTGTGTCTGTTCTCGACAGCCTACCCACTCACTTCATGTCCTCACTTTTCATTCCAGCCTCCATTCTCCAGATGATCGATGCTAAACGTAGAGCTTTTTTCTAGGCTGCGGATGATACTTGTTCTGGAGCTCAGTGTCTCGTTGCGTGGGATAAAGCGTGAACTCCAAGGGACTTAGGTGGCCTAGGAGTCAAAAATCTAAATGCACAGAAAGTTTGCCTCCTTTTGAAACTCTGTTTTAAATTTCTTCACGACAACAATACACCTTGGAAAACCTGGATTACCACCCACTCCCCTTTTGCAAACCACTCCACTCAACACTCCCACCTAGCAAAAATTATCGCCAAACACATGCCCACCCTCTCCTCTCTCACCCAGTGCAAAATAGGCAATGGATGCTCTACCTTCTTCTGGCACGACAGATGGCTCCTCCCTAAGCCGCTAGCGGACGCCTTCCCCGCTCTTTACACCCACCATACCAACATTGATGCTCTTGTCTCGACTATTTTGCAAAATGGGGTCGATTCAGACCTCCGCAACCGGCTAACCAATGCGGCGGAAAGCCAGGGCGTTCTCCTCTCTTTGTTGTTGCAGTACACCGCCCTCACGGACTCCCCAGACGAGTGGACGCTGTTGGACGGCTCCTCCTTCACCACCAAAGGGGCCTACGAGGCCATGCAGACGGCCAGCCAAGATGAAGATGCCCAAAAGATCTGGTCTTCCAGGGTTCCCAACAAGATCAAGATCTTTGGCTGGCTATTCCTCCTCGACAGGATCAACACTCGAGCTAATCTTCACCACAAGACCATCGTCGACTACACCACTTGCCCCCGGTGCCCTCACGGAACCGAGGATCTTCGCCACCTGTTTTTTACCTATCCGGCCGCGGTTCAGGTCTGGCGCCGCCTCCGCATTCTCCCACCCGGTCAAGATTTCCCTGCCTTGTGGAACTCCACCCTTCCCCCTGGGCTGCCGGTCTCCATTTGGAGTTCGGTCCTTCTCACTATTCTGTGGAAAATCTGGGATTGCAGAAATGCAATGGTTTTCCGCAAATGTAACCACCCCCTCCCTCACTATTCGCAACATATTTTCAGACTTTACTCTTTGGACACATGGCTTCCGGTCTATGGAAGCGCGAGAGGCCGCCGACCTGTGGCGCGTCCATCCCCCCCCCCCCCCCCCCCCCCCGGTGATAGCATTAAAAAACCACGGTCCGGGGCTGCCGCCCCAGCGCTCCACAGCTCCGTCGTCTCAGTGCCCAGAGAAGAAACGCCCCGCCACCACCTTCCCAGGGGCGCGCTCGGACTTGCCGGCGGCCCCTCCGACGGCGGCGAAGCGGGGAAGAGGCGGTGGGGGGCCTACGGCGGCGCGGCCCTGGTCGCCCGCGGAGTCACCCAAGCGGGGCCACCCGGCAGGCCGGAGAGAGGGGGTTGACGCGGTGGAGGAGGAGTGGGACGACGCGGGGTGGAGTTCCTTGCAGCGAGGAGAGAGAAAGTGGATCTCGGGGGAGAGGGAGGAGCGGAAGCTTCGGGCGGGGGAGTTGAAATCACCGAATGCATTCAAGATTGATTTGGATAAGCCTCGCGTAGGTTTTACATTGCTTTCTGTACCGTCCTGGACGAGGATGCCAGTTTGCGAATTGTTGAAGGCTGGTTGGTGGGCCGAGCCCACTAAGATGACAAGTATTTCTTATTTTCTTCATTTAAATTCTAAAAAGTACAAAAGTCATTATTCTAAAAAAATAAAGTACAAAATCCATTTATATTTTTGTATGTTATGGCAAAATTTCAATCCGTATCAGGAATTTGTTGGAATACAATGGAATTTTCTAAAATTGGCTATGTAACTTTGTAAAATTCACTTTGTAGGTAATGAATGTTATTCTTGAGATCGGTAAGAAACTAAACAATATCTATCTATGTAATATACTAGTTGAATGTGTCTGTGTGCTGCCACAACACATTTTGTTTCCTCGTAAATGAATGTAATATATGTGAATATTCACAACTATGAAAAACAGTCATGAAGTATTCGAGAAATATGAAGAGTCCAACTCAGGCGTCCTTTGATTTACGGGGTAGAAAATCAAATGAATACGAAGTATAAAGGAATGGAATGTCCTGACCAACCCAATCCTACGGAGACACAGGAATTCTCACATGAGGTCGGAGCTCATACCTCATTTCCCCTGAAAACACACTATAAAATTCCTACACGACTAGTTTCTACGGGATGCCATCCTTCGAATCAACCGTGTAGGAAAGGAAAAATTCCATAGGGACGGAATCCTATAGAAATCCTAAGGAAATCCTTCAAATCAAAGCAGGCCTCAACGGCAACAGTATGCCACCTCGAGCGATTTAATAGTAAATATTTGTCCTACTCCCTTTGGTTCACTTTTATGTGTCAATCAGATTTTTTAGAAAATACATGTGTCTAGACATAGTTTGTGTGTAGATTCACTCATTTTATTATATGTATGTAGCCCAAACAAAAATATCTAGCATGTCTTACAAAAGTTGTCGGGTCTGAGTACACGAGCACCGGAAGTCCGAAGACCCACTTTTAGAGATTCGGTATAGCGGCTCTAGAAGGATCTGGTGAGTACGAGACCGATGCGGAAAGTAAAGCACACAAGCAGTTTATCAGATTCATGCCGCTTTTGAAATGTAAAACCCTACTCTTGCTTGTCTGAATTGATGGTGGTGGTATGTGTTTCCGGGCTACAATGGATGTTCCTGAGAAACATCGGATTTGAAGCCAGAGGAAGGAGAAGGTCGAAGACAAGATCTTATCTGGCCCTCCCTCTGTCTTGTGGCTCAAGATGATCTTATCCCCCGAGGCTGCCTTGATCCTCCTTTTATAGTGTAAGGGCAACCATACTGTACGTGGTGTACTTTTTTCATAAGGTGAGACCCACTTTGCTTATGGTTTTATCCACAATGTATAAGGTGTGCTTTTTGACATAAGGTAGACCCCACATGGTTTGTCATATTGCTACATGCAAGAGAGAGGAGAAAGGAAGTGAATTTTCTATTCCTTATGGACACACCACAAGTTTGAGGTGCACCTTAAGCTTAAGGATGACTTTATTTTTCTCATTATGTATATGGTGTACTATATGAGATGCCACATAGAACTTATGGGGTGCTTTTTTCTACATTGCGGCTGCCCTAAGGGGATACCATAATGGTATGGTGCAGGTTGTCCAACCACAAAATGACTGCAGCTCGGGACCCCCAAAAAGGTGATGGGGTTGGTGAGCGGAAAGTGCTTCCCGTTGTCCTGTTTGCCTGCCCTTTGTCAGGATAAAGCCAAGGCCATGCAGCTTTAGCATGTGCAGTGTAGCGCGAGGATGTGACTCTTCGGGCCGGGGTTGTGGTGGACTTGGTCGTTGTTTGAGGTTCAGCTCCCACGGTGATAAGAGTATGCCCCCATGTTGCATTATTTGCTGATGTGGACACATATGACTATAATCTATATCATAGATGGTGTTTATGACTCCGAAGGTAACATAAAAAAGAAACAATTCTTATGCGGGTCAGCCAAGTGCAGCGGATGATTGTACTAGACTTAGTTGTATTTGTATTGTTTATCTTGATGAAACTTCCATATATCGGTGACACCTTTTATCGCTTAACACTTGCTTGTTATGTGCCTTTCGAGCTGTGATATTTCGTTTCTTGTACTCATATCAAGAATATCCTAAACTTCTGTAATGAATATATTTGTTTTTTAATGTTGTTTGAATTTTGATTGCAGATCTGGTGTATTGCATTTTAAGGTTTCCAATATCGTAGAGACATCTCATGCCAAATTGTTAATGCACATCTTTATAACCTTGTAGGATATTATCATATTACACCACTTCTTGACCATATATGGTCCTAACTTTGGTAAGAAGTATATGAGTGTCTAATCTTACGGTTCACTGATTGTTTTTATAAACTCATTGATTTGACAGATTGTGCAGTAGCATTTTCACATTGTGTCCTCAGGTCGACTCATTAATTTGCTAGAGCTCCACGTGATAGACTCATACTGAAGATGTCGCCCTGCTTTCATTGAAGCAAACGAAGAGGGTCCCTGTTTATTTGAAAACAAAAAAGAGTAGCCACTGATCAACTCCATCACAAAAGTACCACAAAAGGGAATAAATTTTGGATTTTATCAGGTACCACAAAAGTGAATTCATTTAGGATAGACTGCATGCAAACAGAGAGGACACGATTTTATTTTGAACCGCAACAAGACAATAGAGCGGCCTGTCAATCAGTCATGACTTTGAGGAATTAACAAACATGGTCAGTCATTGTATCATCTTTTTTTTTTAGAGAGCACACAATTGTGTGCCTTACTTTTATAGAAGGAGAAGAAACAGCTTACAAGAGCTGCCTAAGTTGTCGAAACAACAAAGGACAGCAAACTCAAGACGCACGCCTAGCGACTACTCACACAAGTTTGGGTCTCCTACTCCAGCTAAGCACCACATCTTCATATCTGCGAGCCTTTTCGCGGCCAAGTCATCCTCGTTGCATCGCTGACTCTGGTTTCCAAAGACGCGCGCATTTCGCTGCTTCCAGATGTTCCAAGATATCAGCAGGACCCAGGAATCAAAACGCTTCCGATCCTTGGCGATCAGCCTTTCCCTTCCTCGAAGCCACCACGGTTCCGGTTGGTCATGGGTCGTAGGTAAGGTGATGGGCAGCTCGATCGCACCCAGGCAGGAGAACCAGACCTGCCTGGTGTAAACACATTGCACTAACAGGTGCTCCACCTCGTCGACACCCTGCGCACAAAGATGGCAGTCGTCGGCGTTTTGCTGCATCCCGTGTCTCGCTCGCCTCGTAGTCGTCCAAATCCTGTGCTTGGCCGCAAGCCAGATAAAGATTTTGTTCTTAAGGGGGGCGCGACACTTCCAAATGCTGTCAGCCAAAGCTGATCTAACTTGCCCTTGACATAGCATTTTATAGGTTGATTTAGCAGAATATTGTCCGCTAGCAGACCACGGCCATCTGAATGTATCCTCCGCAAGTGGATCCCGCTGCAGCTCACCAAGTCTGAGCCACAGACGCAATAGCTGTAGACGTTCTTGATCACCAAGTTGAACTCCGACATCGGTGATCCAATTATTGTTCAGTAGCCCCGCTTGCACTGTCCTAGAGTTTCTTCTCCTAGTTGCAACTGTTGCCAGCAGGTTTGGCGCAATGTCCTTGATCGCTTCGCCGTGTAGCCACCGGTCTGTCCAGAACCAGGTAGCATCTCCTCTACCAACTTTGATCTCGATCAGGTTGTCAAACACCTGTTGTGCTTCTGTATCCTTCATCGCTGGCAGCCCAAGCCACAGTCTGTCCGTCGCTGTTCGGCGGAGCCACTCCCATCGGACCCTCAAAGCTAGACCTTGCAGCTTGAGGTTTTTGACCCCTAGGCCCCCATAGCAATAAGGCTTGCAAACTGCCTCACAAGCTACCAGGCACTTGCCGCCATTGCTCTCCTTCTTGCCTGCCCAAAAGAAGTCGCGCATCCAATCATTCACCGCCTCCAGAAGCCACGCCGGCGCATCCGCTACTAGAAGCTGATGGATTGGTCGCGCAGTCACCACTGTTTTGATCAATGTCAACCTGCCAGCTCGCTGAATCAGTCCCCGCTGCCAGGCAGGCACAGAGGTTATGACTCTGTCCAAAAACGGCTGCCACTCCGATCGTGTGAGAGGTCGCAGTGCAAGGGGTAGACCTAGGTATTTGATGGGGAAGGCCACCACCTGACATTGCAAACTGTTATTGACGATTTGCCTGTCTCCATCTCCCTCTCTGATGAGCGTCGCAGTGGATTTGTTGTAATTGATGTGCAAGCCCGATGCTTCTCCGAACAAAGCCAGCAGTGTCTTAATGACAGTCAGATCCTGTGTTTCTGGCTTGGCAAAAATCACGACATCGTCGGCATAAATTGAGATACGCTGCAACGCTGTGGCTCCAATAAGATCTGCCATCAATCCTCCGCTCGCTGCCAGGGCAAACAATCGCGACAGTATCTCCATTGCAAAGATAAACAGAATAGGTGACGCCGGATCCCCCTGCCGCAAGCCCCTGGCATGCACTATTTTCTGACCCGGCACGCCATTAACAAGCAACCTTGTACTCGAGGTAGATAGGATAATGGCGATCCTTGCGCACCAAGCCTCACTGAATCCAAAAGCCCGCAGAACTTCTAGGAGGAAGGACCAGGAAAGGGAGTCATTGTATCATCAGCCTCGCTGTTTTGGTATCCGAGTCCAGCAGCTTATTCGGTAGCACGGGCATAGTCACTGCTAAAGATTAAAGAATGAGACGTATCATCAACACCTGCAAGTCACAGCTCCCAGGTATCGTCATCGTCATGCTCTCCAAGGAGGCAGCTCGTTAGTACTATTGTCAGCCAGGAAACACTAGCAAACCATATGAATCATTGCGACGACAGCAATTTTCACTTGACGCACCCAGCTTGCTGGTATGTATTGCAACAGCTTTTTCCTAGGCAGGAGCCTGAGAATTCCTCACAGTGCCATGAAAGAGCATATGGTTAACCCGAACATATCATGATATCCAACTCTTCCTGTGTAACCACACGTACCACAGGTCGCACACAAATAACAAGAACTCAGCCATAAAAAGGAAAAAAAAAATCGAAGTTTCATCTCCAGGTACCACATGTCTCCAGAATCTGAAGACAATTTCAAAATTTCTGACAACGTCGACTGTACAATGCTTTTGGTCCAGACGACCAGCATTTTCTCCACTGTATTGTGGAAGTGTATGCACGTAACTACATTTAGGGCAGCTCCATGGACCACCATTTACAGTAGAATCAGATTGCAATCTTAGCTAATTTTGCAGTTCTATTGATTCCAGATGGGCCTCGGCTGTTCCGTCTTCCATGGTATCTTCGTCGAACCTTGGCGGGCTAGATGGAGCGCTGCTTGAAGGTGAACCTGACAGGTACGTATCTGTGTTGGTGTCAGACCATTCAGCCGTGACTGCGCCAGCTTCTGAACCTGGGAGGTCTACCGAAGGCGTATCGGAACTGGGTACGCTCTTGATGGTATCCCCTTCTGGTTTCTCCCGTGCAGTTGCATCCTTGAAGAGTTCCTGTTCTTGAGAGCTCATGCCATTGGATTCAGCTTCTTGCAAGGATAACGTATCATCAACAGCATCGTTGTCGCCGTCAAACTTTGGTGCAGAAGAACGTGCAGATGCATCCTCGAAGAGTTCACCTTCTTGAGAGTTTGGGACCAAGGGTTCAGCTTCTGGCAAAGATAATGTATGAGAAACAGTTTCTTTGTTGCCCTCAAATTGCGGAGCAGGAGAATGGATATCTTCTGGTTCTTTCTGAAAAATCTGGGCAGACCCACTATCTAGAATGATACGTTCAGGTGTGGCACTGCTGATTTCTATTTCCTGGAGAGATATCGCATCAAAGCCATCATGCACATTGTTTAATCCCTTATGATCTGATGCAGCAACTGTGTTGTGATTGCTTTGGCTTGACAAATCCACATCACGGAATTCAACATCAAGATTAGAGATACTTTCTTTCTGGTCGGCCGACGACTCAGAAGTGTGAATTGATGGGGTTGCATCGATCTCCGAAAATATAACCTATGATTACACAGAAAGAGTGCTTTACTATGCGGGGAGGTAAAATGCAAAGGCGAAGAAAGTTTTAAAATGCAAGAATTGTATGGTTACCTCAACTCTGAAGTCTACAGGAAACCGGTGTTGTGTGTCCCATAGAATGTCAATCTGGTCCCTATCAAGTAACAAAAGGTTGTCTTCAATAAAAGCTGTGTTAAACATAACTCTGAACACCATCACTTCATGCTTAAAGTCCTCGTCCAGGGTGATGCACTCCATGACAATGTCTCCTCGGACATGACATCTAACATTAACCTTGATTATCTCATTGTCTTCCTGAAAATGTAAACAAAAGCAGTATAATGTTTTTCGGTCAACAATTGAAGCTTAAGGATGTCTTACAATAATCAGTACTAATATCAATATCACATTCCAAAGCAACTACAAACCTGTTATATGATCTGGAAAAAAACTCCAAATAAATAAAATAGCCAAAAGAAGGATGCAAATATTATGCGCTTCCAAGTTTTAACCATTGAGAACCGAAATAGAAAGCAAATTGAATATATGTGTATGCCAACAATCTTTCCAGATGACCAAGGCTACTTTTTAGCAGTTCAAGAAGGAAAAAATATATACTAAATTATTAACATATTACACCCTTAACTCTTCATTTTTCAAGCTACCTAACTTCAACCCTAAACACCCAAGATGTGTACTTACACGTCCTTCAACTGTCAAACGTCAAAACGAGTGAAATTCAATAATATGGTGGTATTAAAAAAATGCTTATCTGGCCTCGTGACCAGCATCACATGTGCTGGGCATAGAGAAGTGGTAAATTACACTTAACCAATGGTTGGTGCAGAAAACTGTGCAATATTTCTTTTCCTTTGGAGCATAGATCAGTAATTACACTTAACCATCAGGGATCTAAACAACATTACAGAAGAAAAGTCACAGGCCTACTGTAAATACCAATCCGTAATTCATGCTATGTTAATAACAAACCAAATTATACCTGTGTGTAAAGTTGAACAAAATCACTTGTCTTTGGAGTTGAAAAGAGAACTTTGGCACTACTGTCATTAGGCACCAGCGGATCTGGGCCATAAATTCGAAATATTGGCCTACATCCTCCTTGACCATCAAAATTTGGTACCTTCCTGATGATTGCACAATTTAAATTCAGCATCTGGTCAGCAGGAGGCCACAATTCTGGTGATACGTGCCGTCTTGACACATACTGCAAGTATCTCAGCTGAGAAGGTGCTGGGTCCAGTGGGGAGTAAAGCTCAACCAGTTCAGGTGGTGCATATCTGTAGACTGTCTCCAATGCCTTCCTCTCATCTTTGCACCTTCCAAGGTAAACAAGTAGGGCTGCCAATGCGAAAGCAAGGATTGGCCACCCCCCATGCTCTGAATGTATAAGCAGGAAGTTGTCCTGGCTTAATGAAAGCCAGCTTTCACTAGACCTAAGAAAATGGTGAATCATCTCCAATGTGAGCAAAGGGCACCCCTCATAGTTACGTGGATAACCCATCACACTCATATCATAGCCTGAGAAAATGCGGGCAGTTTGGTTGCTCTTCTTGCTTCCCTCAAAGTTGAATACCATAAAGGAATCAATGGAGTATCGGGAAAGTAGCTGTTTTAAGATGCCTCCGATGTATGGTTTCAGCTCATCTTCTTCAAACAAATCCGTGGAGAAGCACTGGTCAAATACTGGAAAGTGAAGTAGTCAAAAGTTAGTATCTGAAAGGTGACACCGAGAGCAACCACAGTTCTGCTATTAAACAGGGAGATCATCCATAACATCCAGCATGACCAGTGGTAGCAGGTGAGCATTTCCATATATAAACCTTATGTGATAAAAGCATGTATGCACTTAGAAAAATTTCAACCTAAACAATGAAACATCCATGCATACAGAGAAGAGAAATGGTAGTTGGTATGCATATGCTACAAAAGTGGGTGTCCAATTAAAAAAATGGTGCTAGTTTCAGGCAGTCGATTTCATGGAAAACAAGAAGCGTTTTCGAATTGTAAGTCAACTTAGTAAGCCGATTGTTGCTCTTTTTGGGAATAATGGCCAAAAAGAATAGTGAGAAACACAGATAATTACGAAATAGATACAAGTTACTTTCCCAGTAAAACGGAGAAAACAATAACTAGAAAATATTTGTTACACCATGCATGGATTTTCAAGCTTTAAAGCTTACCATTCCTCCTAGCTGATAAAATGTGACCTAGTCTAAGCCATCCACTAGTTAACCCGGAGAGAGGAAGGCGCGTCCCATGCTCTGAAGCACTGCGGTTTATATTTGATGAAATTTACCCCAGCATTATTGAAACGAACACATGCATGATCCTCAAGAAAACAATGACAACCTGATAAGCGACAGTCAACTAATCCGGTGTATTCGGTGCTTCTATTATGGTCAAATGTAGAGTTCAGCATCAGCTAATCAATGGGCTTTACACCTAACTTTTCCCAAGTCAAACCACGAAACAATGCCAACACGATAGCACGACTGTTTGACACGGTCGTTTGTCTCCATTGATCAATTCTTTACACCCAAACTCTGCTCCTCTAGTCCAACAAGAACCCACATCTTGTTCATACGAAATTCTCACAGATTTACTACTGCAGAAGGGAGATAAAATTTTATGGAAAAAAGAACGAAGCGCGCGTACTAGTCGCAAACTAAAACCTTCGAACTGAAGAACCAACAGGGGCAGAAAGGTTTTAGTTACTCATACGGACGGATTGCGTAATCACGTGTCAAGTCAAGAAAAGCATAATACTTACAGAGCAGGTAAAAAAAAATGAAATAAGGGGGGGGGGGGGGGGGGGGGGGGGGGGCGCGTTTGATATAAGGAAAGAAACACGCACCCAAAATGTTGCCGGAGATCTCGACGAGCCCAGCCGGCATCCGCCAGTTGAACAGCCGCCGGAACAACGACATCTGCGGCGGCTGGAATGGCAGGCCAGGGACGCGGAACTCGAGAATGCTCCGAGCAGCACGACGAACGGGTCGAGCGGGCGCGGCGCGGGGCGACGAAATGAGATCAAGAGGTGGATGAGGAGGAGGGAGCGGGCGGGGAGGAGGAGAAGACGACGTGGAGAGGAGTAGCTCGCCTCGGCCTCGGCGGCGGTATATGGAATGGATTTGGGGGAGGCGACTGGGAATTTTTTTTTTCTGCGATTTGCTGTTGTTTTCCGCGGAAGTAGAGAGACGAGGTTTGGTTTGGTTTCTTTAACAGGTCGCCGCGAGCGCGTGCTCTGCTCGACTCGAGAGCTTGCCGAGGAAGAGAAAAGATTTCCATCATGCGAGCGAGAGGAGACGGGCCCACATGTTTTATTATCTATTACTCCCTCCGTCCCAAAATAAATTATCAACTTTGATACAAAATTGGATGTATGTAGACATAAACAAAATTGAGACACTTATTTTTGGTATGGAGGGACTATATACTAAAAGCAAAATAAGTTTGTTGAATAGAGCCACCACGTTAAGCACATCATTTAAATTATGTTAACGGTTAGATCTAAAATGTGTGGTTAAGATTTAGTTACATACAGTACAAGGTTACGTAGGTACCCAACACGACATGAAGTCCTGCACCAAACGTTACACATGATGATGTCATGGATGACATCAGCAGTTTTTTTCCACCGGATTGAGTTTTTTAAAAGAAAATATGAAGTGCTGGATTTCTAATTTAAGGCTAAGATCTAATTAGTCCCCCACGTACCATCTACGAGAAAAACATGTGGAGCACGTACCAGTTCTACCTACATGCAAAGTTACCCTTTTTTAACACAAAGCTGAACATTATATACGTACAAGAAGTGACGGATCGGTGGCGCCTGCTATGTGGCAAATATGTACGCACTATTCGTTTTGTAACTTAGTGGTGTGCTTGTGAGAAATTTGCATGCATGCACTAAAATCCAAAATTGCTGACATCATCGCGCATTAAATACAAAATTTGAAAATTTAAAATGTTTTGTAGCTCAAACTGTTTATCGGATTTATGATCCGTTTTCACCGTTGGACTAGTCGCGTCGAGATCTTCAAAACTAGATCCCATGTTGATACGTTCCGATGATATTTTTTTATGACCCAAAAGTTACCACCCATTAACACGTAAGTTATCAGCACTATTGTATATAAGTTATCTCCATATTAATGATTAGTTTTCGGGTTGAAATGAAGTCATTTTTCGGTAATCTAAGTTCATCAGTAATAGGTAAAAAAACCAAAATAATATGGTAACTATATTGATAATGTGTATCGAGTGATAAATTTATCAGTTTTAGTTTGGTTAATATTATCGAAAAAGTATGGTAAATATTATCGAAATAGTGTGGTAACTTATGTGTTACGGACGTGGTAACTTTTGGGCCAAAAAAAAGTTCACAGAATATGTCAACATGGGATCTAGTTTCGAAAATCTCGTCGCGACTAACTTAGCGGTGAAAACGGATTCTAAATCAGATAAACGGTTTGGTTTACAAAATATTTTAAATTTTTGAATTTTGTAGTTAATGCGGGATGACATCATCTTAGCGCATGGACATGTGGGGCTGATCCAACGGCCGGAATGCATGCGTGAATGTAAGCCCGATGAAAGGCGCCTGTTCTATAGATTTGCCATAAAATTATGTCTGGGAGTTTAAAAAGAAAATATTAATGATATATTTTTACAAATAAGTAAGGCTTAGAGTAAAAAAGTACTCTCTCTCCGATCAAAACAATTGACAAGTTTGTCTACATACTATTTAGACAACTTTGTGTCAATCGTTTCCGATCAAAAGAAATTTGTCGTGGACTCTCAGTCGGACAATCAATTGATTTTTACCGGCAACAATACTAGGCGCTAAAACCGTGAATCGGACTTCAATAATCAAAGCAAGGCCATAATACTACATATATCGATATCATCGGTAACAAACCAGGCGCCAAGTGTCAGGATTCAGATTTCGGCGTGCTTTCAAGCCAACATTATTCAGAAAAAATTATGTATTTCAATAATGATACAAGGTTTTATTTTACAAGTACCAAAATTATTTAGAGAAAATTATGAATTTATGTTGATCTTTTTTGTTTAAGATTAAACATTGTCGTACGATAAGAGATTTTCTCCATCTATTCCCTTCAAAATAGTTGCAAGAAAAGGTGAGCGGTACTATATGTACGCTAGGTAAATATGTTGTTGTTCCAAAATGCTTCGGGGAGCCGCCATCGCCGTATCGAAGAACCGGAGGCGCCCGGCCGGGCCGCTGATTCCGAGAACCAGAGGCGTCCCACTACCGTCGCCGCTGCGGCGAAAGGGAATTCCAAGAACGATTGGTGATTTCATGTTTTATTATATTTGGAACTACAATTAATATCATAAGAAGACTCCATACACTAAAAAGATAATGCCCTCACGTATGGGAGGGCGTCTTAAACTATGCTATCCAGACCACATAGTAGTTTTGCATAACTCAGAAAGTGCACGTGTCCACGATGTGTAGAACCAGTGAAAGAATATAAGGGACATGTACGAGTCCAGAGAACTTAGAGTTCGTACTTTTCCAACTTTGATTATTGATGTATAAAAATGTTGATGAATATGCCCACAAGAAAGTATCTTATCTTTAGCAGTATATTCATATAAAAGATAAAGTTTTAGCATGTAAAACTTTGCACGTTGTGATATACTCTCTGTTTCAAATTAGATGAATGCCTAAAATATCTTACATTATGGAAGGGAGGGAGTAATTTAGAACGAAGCGAATATCTATTAAGGAGGATAAAGCGTTTTATCTTAATTCAACTATTATTTTTAGAAGATATATAACTTTGCTTACTGGTATAACATTATGTAACATATAACATCATGTAAAAGCAGTTGTTAACTTTACGGATCCAATACGCTTACATCGGTGTTTAAAAATATGGTATGACAATCATGTTCCCACAAATTTTAGATTACCAAATATGGTACACGGATCCGTGATATTTGGTTACCAAAATATTTGCAATAGTTGTAGAATTTATTTATTTATTGTCACATTATGGAAAATATTGTGATATCAGTGAAACCATAATTTTATTTCTTGAACACTTCCAACCAATTACAGATGATGCCCTCGCATTTGCGAGGGCCACCTTGCTAGTTTCTGGAAAGGTAAAAGTGTTTTTGAAATTTGAATCTTGAGCGAGTGCATTTTGCTTTCTCGGTGTCGGTGGTTCTTTTTGGACAAATTCGTTGTGATTATGCTTTCACACATTCTTTAGAGTACCTCGGGTATTGTATGTATGTATCTAGGGTTGAAAATGACAAGGAAATTTTCCGGTTGTTTCCGTAGAAAACGGAAACGAAGAGCAAAAAACGGAAACGAAAATGGCGTTTTACGGAAACGAAACGGAAACGACATATTTTAAAATGGAAATGATAAAGGAAACGATATAGCAATTTCCGACGGAAACGGAAACGAAACGGAAATTTCCAGAAATATAAATACGGAAACTTTCCGTAATACCATGAAAACCATAGCCCAAATGCAAACTAAGGCCTGGATGGATTCGCTAGTAGGGTCCATTACGGATTAGGCTATTAATACTAAACCTATGTACATGCATGCAGCGTGCGGACGTCGACGACTCCTGCCTGTCTAGCGACACACTGCTCCATTTTGCGCCTCTATTATGTTGGGGTACGGATCAACATATTATGCTGCTATTGTGTTTCGACAAATATCCGTTTTCGTATCGTATCCGTGTCGTATCCGTTCCTTATTCGTTCCATATTCGTTTTCGCAGATTTCCGATTCCGTATTCGTTTCCGGGATTCCCGATTTCGTTTCCGATTCCGACGAGATAAAAGGAAATGAAAACGATAATGCATGTTTCCGCCCGTTTCCGTTCCGTTTTCAACCCTATATGTATCTGCACTCGCGGCATTTAAATCGTGTCCGGTTGCAGCACTAGACGGATATAATGACATCGTACGATGTGGCGCGCGTGCCGCTCATCAATAGGCCCATCAATAGATTTTTTTTCTTTTTTCCTCTAAATTCAAATACACCCACAAATCAAATTATCTGAATCTAGATTTCAAGACACAAAATAAAGTTTCATAATAATTAAAAAAAATCATTCCATTCATATATATTTAATTTTGTGGTCATGTCACGCTGCCATTTCCGACATGCCCACAAATTTCGGTTGGATCATTTTGAATCTCATGAGGTACATCTTCATCCTGATCTCCATATGCGTCGCGAGGAAACCAACAAAATCCTTCGGTAATGCGTGATTAACATAGGCTAAGGGCTAGGACACTGATCACGATGAGATTTGGTTAACCATTTATCTTTTGGTTTAGAACCTAAATAACCATTTTGTCTAAATGGATAAACAGGTTAACCATTTGGTTAATTAGGTTAGAAACGGTTAACCCAGGTTCGAACCTTGCTAGTCATATCAACCCAAAGATTAGATGGTTAGATCGACACAAAATAAAACCAGGAAAAAGAAGACGGGACCAAGGTACTTGTCAGGAAAGAACAAACCCAGAAAAATGGAGAATCTATGCCTCGGTTGAGAGTTGAACTCGGGATTCCTGAAAAATGAATGAAGGAGCAAGCCACTAGACTGTGACGGAGTTTGTGACAGAGTACAGAAGCGAAATAACATGAACAATAATAGTGACGCTAACTGAACTTCAACCAACGAGTTTCAGACTTTAGGTGTATGCGACAGCGCGATGAAGACAGGCAGCAAGCCGTGGGTTGCTGGCGGGCGGGCGCTAGCCTGGGGGTGCAGCTTGGCGTGCTGGTGCGGGGTGCAGGTGGTGAGAGTTGTCACAGAGGAAAAAGGCCCAAAGGCAAAAGCTTCAGCCTGCAACAATGGCGTTCATGGCGGGCGGCTCGGACATAATCGAAGCGCGAGCAAAAGCATGTCGTACGTCTTTGTTCTGGGCTCGATTCCGCGCTCGGGGAGGAAGGGGAGGGGGCTGACCGACGAGACGTCCGGGTGGCGCTCGGGGAGGCAAGCGGAGGTGACCGGGCAGCAAGGCGGCGAGAGGCGAGGTGGCCAGGCGGCGAGGCGCACGGAGAAGCAAGGTGGCCGGGCGGCGAGGCGGACGGGGGGTGTACGGCGAGGCAGCCGAGCAGCTGTAGGTGTCGAGAAGAGGAGGACTCAGGTGAACCCTTGGTTCATTCGGGACGAACCTAAAGAACCTAATGGGTTCCTGGGTTATCCATTTGGCCCATTGGGTTGTTTGTTAGGTTAGGTTAACCTAACCATTGGCTAAACGGTAACCAGTTCCCATCCATAGACACTGAATTGGCACCCTGAATGAAGATGCTCTTACAATTACATGTTATTATAGCTATAGCGAATGCTCCAAAATGGGAGCGGATCTTATGCCAATATAGTAAAAAATACCGCTCTAGCATATTCTCTTTTGTCATCATCGGATGAAACCTGATGTTTGCATGGGTAACTACATCTTAGTCTGACCGCGCCGTATATGTCACATAGAAAAGTGAATACTCAATGGAGTGGAGGGACTTCAACAAGAAGAGTTGATATAATTATTCAAAAGTATTTGAAAAAAATTCAAATCATATCATGTTATAATTATTTGAAAAAGTCAACGGATTAACTCAAGTCAAAAGTAAACCCAAAAAATGAAGACCAATTTTTTTTAAAACAATCTGAAACCAGTCTTGTACATCCGTACTCTATCAGAATATCAAGCTAAAACTGCTATATATACGGCTTACATCATAGTATAATGTCATGGTGTGTAGCTAGCACCATGACTGGTCAGCATTTATCTTTATTTGAAGGTTCGATCATAGAACCACCTCCACCAGACATTAAAGTAGAGTCAAATCACACCCTTGTAGTGAAATTTGGGTGACAAGAAAATTCGTCTTGTTCCTACTCCAGCCGTCGCGACCCTGTCGCCCTGCCATCTACGATCTCAATATCTCATGCGCTTGTGCATCCCTTTCTACGACATGATCGTGTTGTTATTAGTGCGGCTTGTCACCCATAACCTTCGTGCTTCCCTCGTTTGAACCACGTGTCGTGCGAGAGTCGTGCAACTCGATCTTCGCCGTTACGAGGTGCACATTTCCAGCGTGGCACCTTTATGCATCCCCTCCTCCGATTGTTGCTCCTCTGGTTGATGATCCACAAGTATAGGGGATCGCAACAGTTTTTGAGTGAAGTTAAACCTAAATTTATTGATTCGACACAAGGGGAGTCAAAGAATATTTATAAGTCTTAACAGCAGAGTTGTCAATTCAGCTGCACCTGTGAATAGACTTGATCGAGACAGATTATCAGTAGCAACAGTTTTATAGCAGAGACAGTAGCGAAATAACATCAGCAGTAGAGTAAAAACAACAGTGATGATTATAGTAGACAGCAGGTTTAAAATACTGTATGCACAGGGACGGATGAACGGGCGTTGCATGGATGAGATATTTCATATAATAACCAAATCATGGGCATTTGCAGATAAATAATAGTAAGCATTCAAGTATTAATTAACCATAGGCATGTGTTCCAATTTAGTTGTGCGTACTCGCAATGAGAAACTTGCACATCATCTTTTGTCCTACCAGCCCGTTGCAGCGGGGCCTTAAGGAAAACTACTGGTAATTAAGGTACTCATTTTAATAAAGTACCGGAGCAAAGCATTAACATTCCGTGAACACATGTGATCCTCATATCATAGCCATCCCCTCCGGTTGTCCCAATTGTTGTCACTTTTGGGCCTCGGGTTCCGGATAATAATACGTGTATACAACTCATAGATATGATCTAAAATAATAATTATCTTCATGATACAATAACATGTTCAGATCTGAAATCATGGCACTCGGGCCCTAGTGTCAAGCATTAAGCATAACAAGTTGCAACAATGACATAAAACACCGATAACGGATACTAGGCACCATGCCCTAATGATACTACAGCTATTACATGAACGATCTCATCCAATCCCTACCATCCCCTCAAGCATATAGCGGGGAATTACTCACACATGGATGGGGGAAACGATGATGGTTGATGGAGAGGCGTTGGTGATGACGATGGCGATGATCCCCTTCGATTCCCCGTCCCGGCGGAGTGCCGGAACAAGAACTTCTGTTCCCCAAATTGAGTTTCGAGGTGGCGGCGGCGCTCGGATGCGTTTCTGGAAAAAGTGCTCGGGGGGTTCTCGGTTTTAGTTCAGAGGGACCTTATATCCGAGAGAGGGACGTGATGACATGACCGAGACGGCCACATCATGTGGTGGCGCGGCAGGGTGTGGGCCCCTCGTGGCTCTCCTCCGTCTCGTCTTCTGGCTCCGTGGGTCTTCAGGCAAAATAGAAGCTTTGGCCTTTTTTCTGATATTTTTCCTAAAAATTGAATTTCTGCAAAAAAACAAGACACCAGGGCAATTCTGCTGAAAACAGCGTTAGTCCGTGTTAGTTGCATTCAAAACACACAAATTAGAGGTGAAACAATAATAAAAGTGTTCGGGAAAGTAGATACGTTTTGGACGTATCAACTCCCTCCAAACTTAGCTTATTGCTTGTCCTCAATCAATTCAGTTAACAACTGAGTGCGATAAAAGAACTTTCACGAACACATTTTCTTCATATGATGTAAATATTCTCACTATGAGGACAAATGCTTAGGCTATTCATGATAAGATATATGCAAACGGTGTCACCTAATAGTTATGTAAACTATAAAGAGATGCCAATCATACCAATAATAAATAACATGAAACATATCAATTTACAAGATTGCAAAGCTCATAATAAAGTATGATAAGGTGGTATCTCGCTTGCCCGAATGTGTACAACAAAACATAAATGCCCAGGCACCTCTGAGTTTCAAGAGAAGACTAGAAATAAAGATATCAAAGATAAAAGCATGAAGATTATACCGCAGTTAACAGTATTCTGGGACAATCACATTACACTAAAAATGACAGCTATGCTCTCAAGAAGGTGCTCAAAGAAGGATGGTGACTCAACAATAAAGTAAAAGATAGACCCTTCATTGAGGGAAGCAGGGATTTAACATGTGCTAGAGCTTTTCATTATTTTGAAAACAGAGGCAAAATTGTTTTTGAGTGATGATTGATTTGTCAACGAATGGCAATAGAGTTCTGTTATCTTCCATACTAAGCAAGTTTAGAGCGGCTCCGATTTATTTAAAAACAAGCATTTATAATATGCACCTTATTTATATAATTTGACACTCCTGCCAACCTTTGCTTTTCTCAAACCATGGCTAACCGAATCCTCGGGTGCCCACCAACAATCACATACCATGGAGGAGTGTCTATTTTTACTTTCTCAAATCTTTTGATATTAGAGTGGTCTAACCTGCCCTTTGCAATATTAATGACGAGCAGATGAAGCATGCAAGTCGAGGGTTACTTAATTAGCATGGAAGATAACAAGCCCAACTACTACTTTCTCATGAGCTAAAACAGTGTCACAAATTGAGAAGTTGTTTGAAGGTTTTAAATATAGCACATGCAAATTTACTTGAATGGTTTGAAATGCCATACATAGGTGTTTTTGGTGGACTCTTTGGGATAACTTGGTTTTTAGGGATTTGGAAGCACAAGCATTTGCAGCTCAGTACAAGTGGAGGCTAGCAATAGACGGGGAAGAGACAATTCAAGAGAGCAATAGCCGTCATAATCATGCTTGCGACAAAATAAAATTAACGGAGGCGTAAAAAATGATACTAGAACTCTGAGTCAAAATAAATCATCAAGGCTTAATTGACTTTTTGTTTTCAGTCATAACATGTGTAAGCATGTGCCAAGTCGATTCAAATGAATTATTCAGAGGAGGATACCACAATGTCATATTCTACTATAAACAGAACAATGCAAGCAAATATCCACGAAACATGTTATCTACCATTAATAAATTGGGACCGATTATAAGAGAACATGAACTACTAAGCATCCACCAATAGACATATACCTTATGCGAACCATCTAAGAATGCTCACATGAATGAGTATATGTACAAAAATGAAAAACAAATAGAGTTCATTACCAGCCTCTTACCCAACTCGAATCGTCATAGACCATCATTATTGCCTTTTCACTTGTGTGCTTGAAAGATATGAAATAATAACCAAGCTCCACGGAGTAACTGAAGGTGTTGAACTCTGAAACAAACTATACAAAACCAAAGAGAAACAAGAAATATTTTTGGGTTTTCGGATTTAGGAACTGAAAGGAATATGCCCGAGAGGCAATAATAAAGTGGTTATTATCTTATTCCATGTTTATGATAAATGTTTATTTCTCATGCTAGAATTGTATTAATCGGAAACGTTAATACATGTGTGACTAATGAACAAATAAGAGTTCCTAGTAACGCCTCTCGTTTAACTAGCTCGTTGATTAACGGATGATTAAGGTTTCCTGATCATGAACATTGGATGTTGTTAATAACGGGATCACGTCATTAGGAGAATGATGTGATGAACACACACCCAAATTAAGTATAGCAATGCAATCAAGTCATTAAGTTTACATTGTTGTATTAAGCATACGAAATAACCCTAATCCTTAGACCATGAGATCATGTCAATCACTAACACCGGAAGAATGCTTTGATGACATCAAACGATGCTTTGGTCATTCGACTCCTTGATGCCAGTCTGTGCTTGCTGTCATGCTGGCAAAAGCGGGGGTTTCAGCCGGTTTTACCTACTATTGGATTTGAACCAATGACTCTCGCCGTATGAAAGCGATACTCTAACCGCTGAGTCAAGTAGGTCAAGCTGAGTCAAGTCAGAGAAAATAGAAAAAAAGTGAAAGTAAATGGTGGTTGGATCCCACTAAGGAATTGGCACGCCCGTGGAGCTTACAAACAAGCAAGCCAGTAAAAAGTTCAGGAATTCACAATATCGAAAAAGAGTTGGTTGGCTTCAAGAGTCACTCAATTGGGTTCGATCGGGGACTGGAATGAAACTTCTCAGAAACGATAGCTGATTTGGTACCATAGCTGAGGCGAATGCTCGTTGACATGATCCAAAATTGAATGAACGTTGCAAGATAGATTTATTTAGAACAGTAGGCTTAGACTGGTGCTCTCTGGATCACCCCTATGATGAAACAAAGCCCCTACTATGTCCCCCAGATTTGCACATTCTGCATCCCGTTTTGCCATTGTGCATTAAGTAATCCAACGTTTGTGGAGGAAGGCTTGTTAGAATTCTGCAATGCGCCCCATGTTAGCTTATAGGCCAGATCCTCTCGGTGATATTGCATCGACACCGCTTGCAAGCACGTGACTAGGTCACGAGGATGTCATATCATGGATCGAGAAAAGAGTACTTGCCGGGAACGAGATCGAACTAGGTATAGATGATACCAATGATCGGATCTCGGACAAGTAAAATATCGCGAGACAAAAGGAATTGGTTATGACGTTTTTGGTTCACACGATCACAAGATTCATCGTCGAATATGTAGGAGTCATTACGGATCTCCAGATCCCGCTGTTGACTATTGATCGGAGAGGTGTCTCGATCATGTCTACATTATTCACGAACCGTAGGGTGACACACTTAAGGTTTGTCGACGCTTTTGGGTAGACATGGAATTTCGGAGAAAAGTTTGGACATCACCGAAATTGTTTTGGGTAATATTAAAATAGTTCAAGGGGTTAATTGTCAATGGTTGCCAATGGTTGTTAATAGAATTAACAAATGAACCAAGGGGATAAGTGTTAATGTTTGTTAATAGAATTAACAAATATTAAAAAGAAATGAAATTGTTATATTTAATAAAGAAAAACCCCTGGGATTTTTTAGTGGAGTTTTAAAGAGAGTGAGTGGGCATGAGTGGATGCTCCACTGACATGAAGAGGAAGGGGTGGGGGCTCTTGAGCCGCACCACACCCTTGGGCTGCCCCCTTCTCCTATATATGGAGAGGTGGAGCTCCCTCTTATCTCACACACTTGATCCTCTCTCCCTCCTCCCGCTGCTCCACCTCTCGGCCATCCGCTTGGCGAAGCCATGGCCGTTTAGTTCTCCACCACACCAAGCCGTCGTGCTGTTGGAGTTCCTTGGTGGTTTTACTACTTCCGCTGCCCCGCTGGATCGAGGGAACGGAGGTCGTCATCAAGCCGTACGTGTAACCGAGTACGGAGGCACCGCCGGTTGCGGTGTACATCTTCACGATCTTGAGATCGGCAAGTGTTCCACTACATCGTCCACGAGAATCCCTCTCGAAACACTTTCGGTCTTCGAGGGTGAGTTCTCTTGGAACATGTTCCACCCGTTACGAGCATCTCCTAGATTAGATCTTGGCACGTTGGTTGTTCCCTCCGTAGGAAATTTTTTGTTTTCTATGCTACGAACCCATCAGTGGTATCAGAGCCAGGTCTGTGCGTACATGTTTTGTACGGGTAGAACACATATGTGTATGTGAGCGTTGATGATCATGTTATTGCTTCCTTTGTATATTTTGCATCTTAGTGGCATAGTGGGATGAAGCGGCCCGGACTAACCTTACATGTCCACGCACATGAGACTTGTTCCACGACTGATATGCAACTTGTTTTGCATAAGTGGCTTTGCAGGTGTCTGTCTCTCCCACTATAGTTGAGATATAAAATAGAACGGGTTATTAATAATTTTTTCATCACCGTTGTGGTTTCATGTTCGTAGGTAAGAACGGTTCTATCTTCGAAAGCCCTAAGCCACGTAAAATATGCAAAAATAAATTAGAGGACGTCTAACTTGTTTTTGCAGGGCATGTGATGTGATGTGGTCAAAGTTACAAATTTGATGTATGAGATGATACCTTTTGTAAATTATGACAAACCGGCAGGAGCCAAATGGTTGTCTTTTAATTTATGGCCTGCGTGCTAAATATCATATCTGTAAGGACCCCTCAGACTACCAGTCCGAGATGTCCACGTTATGTAAACAGATCACGATCCAAATGATCAGTGCATCACGATCACATAAAAACTGGTATACAAAGTTACATCATTCAAACGTACATACAAGTCTTACACAAATAAGTAGTGGTCACATGACCAAGCCTGCAATCATCGTCACACAGGACGAAATTAACTACGATATAGCGGAAGCTTGCGGATAGCGTCGGCCCTCGTCACAACCAGACGCGTTCCCACAGAGCAGTTGACCGGTGACACTCAGATGGCGTAGTCGTCGGCATACTTCTCCTCCTCGTCATACATCTCCTCGTTGAAAATCTGGACGTTTGAATATCCAGGGACATAGCCATATGAGTACATTTACGTACTCACAAAACCACCTCTAGGCTTAAGTTTTCAAGGTAATGCAATAAAAGTGTTTTCGAAAACTGGGATAGCTGCTATTTACAACTATAGGGTTTAGTTTTCGCAAAGATGCTTTTGACATAGAGAATACGACATCTCTATACCTTTGTTGAAGAAAACATTTAGAGATAGAAATCTCTCTTGTAGAAATAGCATATACTATTTCCACGTTTTGAAAACTCTTTTGTAAAACTTTTGAAAAACACTAGGATGGGGATACCCCTTTCTCCTTCCTTGAGATCGGACTGATTGTCTCCCCGAGACCAACCATCTTCTCCCAATTCTGTACCTCCCAGGTACCTCCTTAACACCTCCTTGTTTCCACCGAAACCATTTTCTTTTTAAGCACAAAATTGCCCATACGCCTAGATCAGTGGCCTTTCCAACCGTCCTTTGACCGCGGACACGGCTATTCGAATAGATGTACACTCTGCAGAGGTTGCGCACTTTACCCACACCAAACGGTCATTCCGCCGTGTCTGCCACGGACCGTCATACTAAAGTATGCGGGGGTCCGGATAACCAGATCAAAGCTTTCCACTATGTCTACCCTAGTACAGAGGACTCCCGATAGGTTTATTCCCCACGGCACCGTGTGCTCCACTAGACCCCTGGTACGCCACACCGCCACGGCAGGGGACCAAACGTAATCGTCCGGCTGCGGGTCCCTCCGCTTGTGTATTGCCTCATACAGACGACAACCCGGCTTCGAGGGCCTGGCCCTTATAGAGTGTGAGATCCTCCGTACTAAAATAGACAAGCTTCCGGCTAAGTCCTACCCATATCAGGTAATGTGGTTGCACGGGTTAATTGTTCTGGCGGCTGCTAGGGCAGTACTTTGTTTTTCAAAAACATCTCCACCTCCGACTGTTCCCAACAGCTCGGGTTTTCGTAAATATCTCCGATTGCTCCCAGCAACTCGGGTTTTATAAAACACTTGCTCGCCGATTGCTCCCAGCAACTCGGGTTTTTCTTCCGAAAACGTTTTATCAAAACCAGGCTCCCATCCTAAGATTTTGAGGAAGGAATATAAAGATATACTACTAGAAAAATATGATTTTCTTTATAGAGCCTTCAACAACAAGGCTCCTAAAGTGAATACTTATTTTTTATAACACCTATTATACTCTAGTAGATAACTTTGGCCAAACAATATTTTGTAAAATAGTTTTTGGGTGGCAAAATGCCACAAAAGAAGTAAAACATGCATTATTTTATTTTGAAAACAAAACATGCTTTGTAAAATAATAGGATTCATTATAGTGGTGAGGTGGCTTGCCTGGCTCAGCAATATGTCCTTGGTCTTGGTCTTGAGGTTCCTCAGGTTCACTCCTTACTTTCAGTTCCTTCCCGATCGTATCTAACACCGAAAACAGGAAAAGGAACAATACTCAAAATACAGGACAATGCCACAAGGACATAACAAACAACAAGCATTGCACAAGACACTGAGGTAACAATCAAAAGCAAGCAATTCACTTAGTTAAACAACAACACGCAACAAGTCCATAAAACTAAGACAAACAACAAACTCACCTAAGGAAGTATACACAACATCCTTAATTGTTATAAATGGTAGTTCTAACTACACACTAAAACAAAACACCTCTTAGGGTGATTAGATCCTTTAGCAGGGCTTATATATTAGTTCAGGAAATACTCCAGACAAAAGTATTTTAATAGTTAAGAAAGTACTTCAGACAAAAGTATCTTATTATGCAAGCATTATCACTAGCATTAAGCACACTCACATGCAAGCATGTTACTAGCTCTAGGAACACATACTGATAAGTAGTTAATCAACCAATAAAGTTTAACACAACTGCTCACACAAGTCGTTGATAAAGAGCTAAAAGGATGCAGGTGAGTTATTTAATAGAACACCACAAAGGAGCATGTTGACAATAATTTAAAGTATTTAAAGCATGCAGCAAGCATCACGAAACACAAACAACTACTGGATAAAATCTAACACAAATCAACAACCACATGCATAGCACACAAATACAATTGGTGTAACTAGTAGGGAACAAGATAAATTATGTTAAATTCAAAGGTGAATTGAACCACAATACTTTTAGGAGGTCATTAAGGTTATTAGAGGTTAACTTAAGGTTCTGGACTTATGATTGATTAAACATATAAAACCCACATTAATTTATATAAAACCGGGAAATAATTCAATTCAGAATACTAGATGCATATGTCCTGGTTTGGGAGATTAATTACCATGCTCATTATATAGCTCCTAAAATTAAATCTTCTTACCACAGTACACCTAGTAACCAAAGTAAGCTATGAAAATTGGATTTGCAGCAAAAGCTATTGTCATTAGAGAATTAAAAATACTCCAAGTGCTACTGGTTCTAAATCCAAACATATTATAGCTTCTGTTCTAGGAAACTCATGCATGCAAGATTAATTTCTATGGAAAGGTATTGATTTTATCTTTCTGTAGAAATTGGATTTACTCTGTTTGGATACTCCTAGCTCAAGATATCTCAATTTGAGTGGAAAACACACTTTTTATTAAATTTAAAGCTCAGCACAAACTATAAATTATTTGCAGACAAAACCAGTGTTGCATGAACAAGAAAACACCTAGGTACTTCACAAAAATACTCCTAAACTATTTGCATATACAGATCTTGCACAAACATTTAATCTAAGCACAAGCAAATAACAGAAAATGAAATATCCAATTTTAAGTGTAATAACCCACTGTTTTTGAAAATAATCCATCAAGTGCAAAATATAGGTTTTAAAATTCTACCAAACTAGGACATGATAGATACTACTCATATCTAACAGAATCAATTGGATTTACTCCAAGAAGTATTTTTAATAAATAATTAAAAATCAACAAAATGCTACTATGGTTAATCTTAAACTTAATAGAACTTTTGTTTCACAACTCTCCTTCATGCATGGATTATAGATCTAGGTATGTATTTTCTCTGGATTTCCATAGAACCAAAGTTTGCAAGATTGGGACCTATAGAACTCAAGTTATTAAGTAAATGGTGAAAAATATACTTTTTACTATATGAATCATAGAACACATATGCAAACACATTTTTGAGAAAGACCAGTGCCAAGTGGTCAAGAAAACCAATAGGTAACCTAAAAAATTTGAATCGCTTTATTTGGATGTATAGATCTCCCAGAAATGAATTTAAGTAGACTACCTAAATCTCAGGAAATAAAAACAGGAAGAGATTTGGTGGGAAAAAAAGAAACGTGGGCCGGATCTTCCTGGATCCGAGCAGCACCAAGCTGGGCCGGCCCACTGCGGTGCACACTCAAGTGAAGGGGTATGCTGCCCTTGGATCAGATCTAGAAGGCCAGGATTAGATCTACGATGCTCAAATGCGAACCGTTGATTTGCAGATCGACGGCTGCTGTACTTCTTCTACCTAGAGACACACGGGCTGAGCAGAAACGAACCAGAAAAACCATGGCAGGAGTGGGGTTGTCGTGTGGCTCACCTAGGGCGCATGCATGCCCGATCTGGAGGTCAGTGGTGACGGAGAGGTCCACGGGAAGGTCAGGGATGGCCTGAAAGTCAGCATGCACGGGCGGTATCCTCGCCGGCTCCAAGCTTCTCCTTCTCGGTTCACGGACGAGCTCGACGAACTAGAGCAGCTACAGAGAAAAAAGAAAAGGGTGAGAGCTAGACCATGCAGAGGGGATAAAGGAGGGCCAAAAATGGCAGAGAAAGAAGGAGAGAGGCGCTGGCAAAACGCCGTTTTCGTCGCCGGCCACCGAGGCAAGAACTCGTGCTCCCGGACAGCAGAGAGCGAGAGCTCGGGATGTGCTTCTGGAGGGGTGAGAGGTGGTGTGTGTGGGCGGTGTGGGAGTGGAATGGAGAGCAGAGAGGAACGGGGTCGGGTTTTAGACCGAGGCTTGCCTCTCGGGTGCTCACGGGCACGAATGACTGGGGAGTGGGCTCGAGCTCTCTCGTTGGCTGGTGTGGGCGGTGGAGAGGGGAAAGAGGCGGGCTGGTCGGGAGGGACATGGCCTGGCCAGTGAGAGGTGAGGGAGTGATCACCGGTTGGCCGGTTTGGACAAGGAGAGAAGATGAGTGGAGGAGAGGGGTGAGTGAGGGGCTGGCAAGAGGGCCAGGGGTGAGGGGTGCGTGTCTCTGCCCTCTTGTGATCAGAGAGAGTCGTTGAGGTTGAGAGAGAGATATATTTTAGATGCTTTAGGGCTAAAATGCAATAGTGCACTGAATTAATTTGGTGCCCTGTTTAACACAGAATAATAAAAAACCAGATGCCTGGACCAAGAGAATTTTATTGGCAAGCATAGATGATAGAGAAGAGAGGGGTGCAAGTACATTGTCAAAAGGTGGTATGAATTGCTAAAGACGAAAAAGGCAAAATGCTATCTTATACAAACACAAATGGTCACCTTATAAAGTAGCACACAAAACAAGCATGAAGTAAAGATCAAACGGCTTTGAATATTTTAAATAAGGTTATGGATAGATAGTAGAGATGATAAGGATGAGGTTAGGTGAGTTGCATTTCCAATTTGAACAAAATGAACTCTAATGGTCATGCTCTAGAAATGCTAAAAGTTAACAGCAGTGAAGATATATTTTCTCTCTATGTAAATTAGAAATTTTGTAAATATCAACACAAAACCATTCTACCAGAGGTAATACATTCCACTCAAGCAAGACAAGCAAAACAAACATTTAGATACCAAATCAAATCATGTGCGTCAAATGTTGCTACAATCAATCAAGATATGAACACTCATAAAATAACACACTCAAGTCAAGCAATTCAAACACAAACCTAATAGGGAGAACCACAAGCATTTGGCAACCAAGTTTCAAAAGAATGTTAAATTAAGAGTTTTGAAATAAGAGTTACTAATACTTGCAACACAACACACTTAAAGATATATTAAGACTTATTATATAGTCCTCCATGGTCTTGCAAACATATAACTTTTGGAAATACTTTTATGTTCTCAAATAAGGGGTCTTTGGGTAGTTGCTAAAATCAAAACATCATGGTAGATAGAGTTTGTTAAAAAGAAGATAGGAGAAGTTATATGGACTATTTATTTGTCATAGCATTTATCTCAGAGGTCATATTACAACTAGGAAGAGTTTCCAAGGTTGATAATTAGAGATGTCACCAACACAAACACAAACCATAACATGACAAACAGAGAATACAAGAGCAACACACATCCATTAGCAAGACATTTCAAAAAGTTTTTGACGGCCCTAAATTTTGCGTCTTTTATAATTAAGTTTTTCTTGGTTCCAAAATTTGGGACGTTACAATATCCATATGATATGTTGTAAATTTGGAGGACAATCAAGAAGGAGGCGCCATGGACCTTGGTGCCACGCCGGTGGAATGATGGAGATCATGCCAAGATGCACAAGATGGAGATCAAGTGCAAGAAGGACCATATCATATCACATTATCCATGCATGTGATGTTAATCCTTTTATGCATCTTATTTTGCTTAGATCTTTGCTTAGATCACGACGGTAGCATTATAAGATGATCACTCTCACAGTTAATATCAAGATAATAATGTGTTCTTCCTTAGTATGCACCGTTAAGAAAGTTCGTCGTTTCGAAGCACCACGTGATGATCGGGTGTGATAGACTCAACGTTCACATACAACGGGTGTAAGCCAGATTTACACACGCAAATACTACGGTTCTACTTTGCGAGCCTAGCATGTACAGACATGGTCTCGGAACATGTAACCGAAAGGTAAAGTGATGACCCACAAGTATAGGGGGTGTATCGTAGTACTTTCGATAAATAAGAGTGTCGAACCCAACGAGGAGCAGAAGGTGCTGACAAGCAGTTTTGATGAGGATTTCACTGTAAACACTAGCAGACAAGTTTTTAGGAGTTTTTGATAATGCAGATAAATAGCGCGGCAATAATAATTGCAGCGAGTGGCCCAATCCTTTTTAGAGCAAAGGACAAGCCGGTTTGTTTACTTATGATGACCAAACGTTCCTGAGGACACACGGGATTTATGTCTAGTGCTTTCGCTTCATATAGATGATTAATCTTTAGTGTTTCGATAAGTGTTGTGTGGGTGAACCTATGCTAATGCACCGCCCTTCCTAGGACTAATACATACTTGTGATTATACCCCTTGCAAGCATCCGCAAATACAAGAAAGTAATTAAGATAAATCTAACCACAGCCTTAAACTTTGAGATCCTACCATCCCTCATGCATCGAGATACCAACAGGGGTTTAGGTTTCTGTCACTCCGGCAACCCCACAATTAATATTCGAATACACAATGCATTCCCCTAGGCCCATAAAGGTGAAGTGTCATGTAGTCGACGTTCACATGACACCACTAGAAGAATAGCACCACAACTTAAATATCAAACCATTAAATATTATTCAACATAGTTCACTACTAACATCTAGACTCCTCCCATGTCCTCAAGAACTAAACGAACTACTCACAACACATCATGTGGATCATGATCAGAGATGATATAATGATGGGTAACAATCTGAACATAAACCTTAATTCAACGGTTCCACCCAATAGCATCAATAACAATAGTAACCAACACCGGGAGAGTTTCCCCTATCAAATGCACAAGATTCAGCCCTAGATGTTACAGCGGGAACGGAGTGGAACGATGGAGATGACGGTGTCGGCGGTGGAGATGGTGGCGATGATGATCCCGATGAAGTGCAGCTCGATGACGGTGACGATGGCGACGATTTCCCCCCTCCGGGAAGGGATTTCCCCGGCAGCTTTTCAGCCTGCCGGAGAGCTTTTCTCTCTCGGTGGTTTCCGCCTTGTGGAGGCGGCGGCTCTGTTTTTGGTCTATCCCCCGTGTCTCAGGTTTTTGGGGGGATGAAGTACGCGAAAGGGCGATGCCAGAAGTGGGCCAGGGCGCCCAGATGATGTGCTGGCGCGGCAGCAAGGGGGGCCGCGCCCACACCTCATGTGGGCCCCCTGGGGCCCACCTGGTTCTCCCCTTTTGGCTCCCTCCGGCATTTGGCAAAATAGGAACTTCCAGATTCTTCGTTTTGTATTCTGAGCTTTGCAAATATTGTATCTTGACGGTGCTTTTTCCAGCAGAATTCAGACTCCGGTGATCCATCCTCCAATAATCATCAAACATGCAAAATAGATGAAATAACATAAGTATCATCTCCAAATATGAAATATATCAATGAATAACAGTAAATTATGATATAAAATAGTGATGCAAAATGGACGTATCAACTCCCCCCAAGCTTAGACCTCGCTTGTCCCCAAGCGAAAGCTGAACTCAGTAAACATGACCACAGGTTTATGGAGTGAAGTGTCGATAAAGAATATACGGACAAGAAGCATCACATCTATTAATACACAAGTCATCTTAGATAATAACTCCATACATATAACTCAACTTGTAACAAGTAAAGGCAAATCACAATAAGGTGCATAGGGAAAACCATAGTTGGTGTTGGCAAACTTCGTTCTTGGTCAGAGAACAATGAACATATTGAGCTTACTCTATAAAACAGCCCTCTTTATTAGTTGCTAACTCCAAAAGTCATATTTATTAGGTAACAACAATGTGCTAAACAAGGAAGAATAAAAGACATGATTAACAATACAAATGTATAAATGGTTGAATCACAATCAACTCAAATGCTTGCTTAAGATAGAAGGAGATAGGTTTACTAACTCAACATAAAGTAAAAGATAGGCCCTTCGCAGAGGGAAGTAGAGATACAAGCATGTGCTAGAGCTTTTAGTTTTATAGGTTTTGAAATCATATAGAGAGCATCAAAGTAAGTTTTTAAGCGGTGTTTGTCGTTGTCAACGAATGGTAATAGAGTTCTTGTTATCTTCCATACTAAGCAAGTTGAGAGCGGTTCCGATTATTTAGTAACAAGCATTTATAATATGCAATTATATAACTTGACACTCCTCCCAACCTTTGCTTTCACAAGCCATGGCTAACCGAATCCTCGGGTGCCCACCAATCAATCTCAATCCATGGAGGAGTGTCTATTTTTAACTTTCTCAACCTTTTGATATTATAGTGGTCTAACCAGCTCTTTGCAATATTAGTGACGAGCAGATGGAGCATGCAAGTCAAGGGTTACTTAATTAGCATGGAAGATAACAAACTCAACTATTATTTCCTCATGAGCTAATAAACATTGACGCAAATAAAGGATAGTAGTTTTGAATAAAGGTAGCACATGAAGTATTTACTTGGAGTGGCGCAAAATACCACATGGTAGGTAGGTATGGTGGACACAAGTGACAAGGGTTTGGCTGAAGGTTTGGATGTATGAGAAGCATTCCCTCTCGATACGGGTCTTTGGCTAGCAAGGTTGGGTAGCAAGCATAAGAGTTGAAGGATACAAACAAACATACATGTAGTAAAGATCAATCATGCAATTCTTACTTGGAAGCACAAACAATTTTAAATTGTGAATACTAAACTTATTAGCTACAAGTGAGAAAGATCATTGAATAATATGTCTACATGTAGTTCCTTTTTCTCCCAAGTCTCAAAGTATTGTAGCTACTGACCAATGCTAAGTTTGCCAAAACCAAAAGATTTACTATATGTTCCCAAAGTGATGCAAATACTAATGACAAGATCAATCATATATGACAGAAGTTGCAAACTAAAATAAGGTGTGCAGAAAGTAAATGATAACACTTCTCATTAATATTCCATAACGGCAACTCACACCAAGGGATACATAGATAGATAACCAACTAAAAGAGAGATACTTCCACATTGCAAACCATCATATAAGATAACTTCCCTACTCATGATATGACACTACTAAAAGGTAAAAGATAAAAGATAATGGTGTGATACCGCGGCACTCCCCCCAAGCTTGGAACAAGCCAAGGGAGATGCCAATACCGATGACGAATTACTCCTTCGGTGGCGTTGATGGATGATCCTTAATAAGCTTAATAACCAACTCTTTCAATTCATCAATACTGTGGGTGAGGTTGCGAATCATCTCGGTGTTGCTCTCAATGTGGTTCATGAATATGTCAATCTGTGAATCCCAGCTTTTGGAGTTGTTTCCCCATCCTTCATCAGACTTGGGACTCTCTTTCCCTGCATTGTTAGAACGATGCATATTCCAAGGGTTTGGCCGCTTCACCTCAGGAAGTCTTTCAATTTGATCCAAATAGATTAAGTTGTGGAAAGGGTTGTTGGTACTCGAGGAAGATGTCCTTGGAGCTAGAAGACGGCGTGGAACTCTCCCTCCGGTGCTCATCCGCGCGTTCATCCTGCGGTTGGAGGGGTTCGCCACCACTCCAATGGTTGCAACGGTGGCGAGAGGGTTTCCACGCGGGTCTTCCTCCACCTCTTCTCCATCTTCACCCTTTATCTCCCCTTCAAGCTTGGGACCTTGGAGATCATCCTCCGAAAGCTTCTTGTCCTTGTCATTGGCGGAGACCATGGTGCCTCTAAAACTCAAAGTATTCTCTGGACATAAACAGCTCGAAACAAAAACACGTCGAAAACACGATATACGGACTTCGGGGGTCTCGGGAGATTATATAGCAACAATATGTGCAACAAAAGGAAGGCAACAGGGCGAGATCGAGTAGGAGACGGACTCCGAGGCTCCGTCCTCATGTGCTGGCGCGGCCAGGATGGGGCCCGCGCCAGCACCTGATGGCGGCGCCTCGGGCACCGTCTCGTGCTCGTTTTGGTCTTGTATTTTTCCATATTTTCTAAAAACCAATATTCTATATTCCAAAATTAAATTCGCGAACTTTTTCTTACCAAAACTGTACCTTTTCGAATTCAGCTTCTGCAGACTCAGAAATATGTTCTTTAATAAAAGCTTCCGGAGTAATTGCTTGAATAATATCAACATCTTCATTATAAGAATCTCCAGAAATATAATGTTTGAGTCTTTGTCCATTTACCACTTGTGTAGAGTCATCTTTGAGTGAAGCAATTTTTATTGCTCCCGAACGAAACACTTCCACGATAACATATGGTCCTTCCCACTTGGAGAGTAATTTCCCTGCAAAGAATCTAAGACGAGAGCTATAGAATAGAACTTTCTCACCAACATGAAACTCTCTCTTAAGGATTCTCCTATCATGCCATTTCTTAACTTTTTCTTTAAAGAGTTTAGCATTTTCATAGGCCTCACTTCTCCATTCATCTAAAGAACTCAAATCAAGCAATCTTTTCTCACTGGCAAGTTTAAAATCTCTATTTAGTTCTCTCACTGCCCAATAAGCTTTGTGTTCTAATTCTAAAGGCAAGTGACAAGCTTTTCCATAGACCATTTTATAAGGAGACATACCCATAGGATTTTTATAAGCAATTCTATAAGCCCATAATGCATCATTTAATTTACTTGCCCAATTCTTCCTCGTTCTATTAACAGTCTTTTGCAAGATATATTTAATTTCTCTATTTGATAATTCTACTTGCCCACTAGTTTGAGGATGATAAGCTGAAGCAATTCTATGGTTAACACCATATTTAGCATGAACTTTTCTAAAACCACCATGAATAAAATGAGAACCTCCATCAGTCATGAGATATCTAGGAACACCAAACCTAGGGAAAATAATATCTTGAAGCATTTTTAATGATGTCTCACCATCAGCACTTTTAGTAGGTATAGCTTCTACCCATTTAGTAACATAATCAACAGCAACAAGTATATGAGTATTACCTTCTGCAGGAGGGAAAGGACCCATAAAGTCAAATCCCCAACAATCAAATGGTTCAATAACAAGAGAATAATTCATAGGCATTTCATTACGTCTAGAGATATTACCGACTCTTTGACATTCATCACAAGATAAAATAAACTTTCTTGCATCTTTAAAGAGAGTAGGCCAATAAAAACCTGATTGTAGAACCTTTTGTGCAGTTCTATCTCCAGCGTGATGTCCTCCATAAGCACTACTATGGCATTTTCTCAATATCTCTTTTTGTTCATACTCCGGAACACATCTTCGCATAATACCATCCACTCCTTCTTTATATAAGTGTGGGTCATCCCAAAAATAATGCCTCAAGTCATAAAAGAATTTTCTTCTTTGTTGAGCTGAAAAGGTTGGAGGCAAATACTTCGAAACAATAAAGTTAGCATAATCAGCATACCAAGGACTGTCTCGTGAACTCACCCTTATTGCTGCCAATTGTTCATTTGAAAAACTATCGTCAATAGGAACAGGATCATATGCAATATTTTCCAATCTAGACAGATTATCAGCAATAGGATTTTCAGCACCTTTCCTATCTACAATATGCAAATCGAATTCTTGCAAAAGTAACACCCATCTAATAAGCCTAGGCTTTGCATCTTTCTTTTCCATAAGGTATCTAATTGCAGCATGATCAGTGTGAATAATAACTTTAGAATCAACAATATATTGTCTAAATTTATCACAAGCAAAAACAACAGCTAGAAATTCTTTTTCAGTTGTAGCATAATTCTTTTGAGCAGAATCAAGAGTCTTACTATAGCATAATGAATAACATTTAACTTCTTATCTATTCTTTGTCCAAGAACAGCACCAACAACAAAATCACTAGCATCACACATAATTTCAAATTGTAAATTCCAATCAGGTGGTTGAACAATAGGAGCACTTATTAAAGCCTTCTTAAGAGTTTCAAAAGCTGCCTTACAATCATCATCAAAAACAAATGGTACATCTTTTTGCAAGAGATTAGTAAGAGTCTTTGATACCTTAGCAAAATCTTTAATAAACCTTCTATAGAAACCAGCATGACCAAGAATACTACGAATACCTTTAACATCTCTGGGGCAAGGCATTTTCTCAATTGCCTCCACTTTAGCTCTATCAACTTCAATACCTCTTTCAGAAATTTTATGTCCAAGAACAATTCCTTCATTAACCATAAAGTAACATTTCTCCCAATTAAGAACAAGATTAGTTTCTTCACATCTCTGCAAAACTTTATCAAGATGTGCAAGCAATTATCAAAAGAAGTACCATAGACGGAGAAATCATCCATGAACACCTACACAATTTCCTCACAGAAACCATCAAAGATAGCAGACATGCATCTTTGAAAAGTAGCAGGAGCATTACATAAACCAAAAGGCATACATCTATAAGCATAAGTACCATAAGGACAAGTAAATGTGGTTTTCTCTTGATCTTGAGTTGTAACAGCAATTTGAGAGAAACCAGAATAACCATCAAGAAAGCAAAAGTGAGTTTTATTGGCTAATATCTCCAACATTTGATCTATAAAGGGTAATGGATAATGATCCTTCTTAGTAACTTTATTAACCTTTCTAAAATCAATGCACATTCTATAACCAACAACTACTCTTTGAGGAATAAGCTCATCATTATCATTAGGCACAACAGTAATTCCACCTTTCTTAGGGACACAGTGCACAGGACTAACCCATCTACTATCAGCAATAGGATAAATAATACCAGCATCAAGAAGTTTTAATACCTCATTTCTTACCACTTCCTTCATCTTGGGTATTAAACGGCGTTGATGTTCAACAACTGGCTTTGCATCGGGCTCCATATTAATAGAATGTTGACATATAGTAGGAGAAATCCCTTTTAAATCATCCAAAGTATAACCCATAGCTCCACGGTGTTTTTTCAATACTTCCAATAATCTTTCCTCTTCTTTACCTGAAAGGTTAGCACTAATAATAACAGGATATATTTTCTTATCATCAATATGAGCATACTTAAGATTATCAGGCAAAGGTTTTAAATCAAAGACAGGATCTTCTTTAGGTGGAAGTGTTTTACCCAAGTCTTCCACCTATAAATTATGTTTAAGAATAGGTTGACGGAGGAATATTTCATCAAGTTCATCCCTCTCCTCTCTGAAGACTTCACTTTCATGATCTTCCATAAATTGCTGCAGAACATTGTTAGGAGCAAGAGCAATAGAGGCAAGTTGTTCTACTCTAAAATCCTCATTGGGTAATTCGGTTTCATAAGGGGTCTTAGCAAATTTCGAAAAATTGAATTCATACGAATCACCAGCAAACTTAGTAAAGATTTTCTCTTTCTTACAATCTATAACAGCACCACAAGTATTTAGAAAAGGTCTACCAAAAATGATAGGACAAGTCTTACTAGCAGCTGCACCAAGTACGAGAAAATCAGCAGGATATTTAGTCTTACCACATAAAACTTCAACATCTCTAACAATACTAATCGGAGAGATAGTTTCTCTATTTGCAAGTTGAATAACCACATCAATTTCTTCAAGTTCACAAGAACCAATCTCATGCATAATTTCTCTATAAAGCTCATAAGGAATAGCACTTGAACTTGCACCAATATCACATAAACCATAATAGCAATGATCACCAATTTTAACAGATAACACAGGAACACTAGTTTTCCTTGAACTTTTACGATGAGAAACAACATTAGAAGCATCTTCACAAAATATAATATACTCATCCCCAACATTTTTAGTAACAAGATCTTTAACTATTGCCACAGGAGTTTCAATTTTAATTTGTTCATCAGGCTCTATAGCTTTTTTTGTGCTTTTGTTAACAACACTAGCCATAACAGAATATTCCTTCATTTTAACAGGAAAAGGAATTTTTTCAATATAAGGCTCAGGAATAATATGATCAACAGTATTAACTTCAATGCTTTTAATTATAGGAGCAATAGATTTATCTTTATAAGGTTCACGATATTTTTCAAACCCCTCCTTGGGCAAACCGAAATATGCGGCAAAGGATTTATAATAATTTGCAACAACTTAAAAGTCAAGACCATAAGCATTATTAATATTTCGAAATGCATCAGTATTCATGAAAGTTTTAATGCATTCGAAGTCATATTTTATACCTGACTCCCTACCTTTGTCGTTCTCCCATGCTTCAGTATTCTCTTCAATACGATCAAGAAGATCCCACTTAAACTCTTCTTTATTACGAGTGAATGATCCAGCACAAGAAGTATCCAATAATGTTTTATCTTCAAAAGAGAGTCTTGCATAGAAGTTATCAACAATAATATTACCAGGAAGCTCATGAATGGGGCATTTGAGCATTAGTGACTTCAATCTCCCCCAAGCTTGGGCAATACTTTCTCCATCATGAGGCCAGAAATTATATATAGAATTCCGATCTTGGTGAATCTCACTTGGAGGATAAAATTTAGAGTAAAAGAGAGGTACAATTTCCTCCCATCCAAGAGAACTCCTGTTCTTCAACAATTTATACCAATGCGCAGCTCTCCCAGTAAGTGATATGGAGAATAATTTCTTCCTAACTTTGTCCATTGTAATACCCGCACACTTGAACAACTCGCATAATTCATGTAAAAACAGTAAATGATCACCGGGGTGGGCAGTTCCATCCCCTTCATAGCGGTTATCCATAACACGATCAATAATTTTCATAGGTATTTTAAATGGCACTATTTCATCAGGTGGCACCTCGGTTTCTACCTCAGCAGTGGTCGAAGCCTTTCCAAACAGGAAAGCAATAGATCCTCTCTCCATAATTAAGCAAATTAGGAGACAGAATAAAAACAGCACTTACAGCTAAAGTTTTCCTTACCAATTCCACTCACCAATAGCGCTTCACTCCCCGGCAACAGCGCCAGAAAATAGTCTTGATGACCCACAAGTATAGGGGGCGTATCGTAGTACTTTCGATAAATAAGAGTGTCGAACCCAACGAGGAGCAGAAGGTGCTGACAAGCAGTTTTGATGAGGATTTCACTGTAAACACTAGCAGACAAGTGTTTAGGAGTTTTTGATAATGCAGATAAATAAAGTGCGAGTAAATAGAGCGCGGCATTAATAATTGCAGCGAGTGGCCCAATCCTTTTTAGAGCAAAGGACAAGCCGGTTTGTTTACTTATGATGACCAAACGTTCCCGAGGACACACGGGATTTATGTCTAGTGCTTTCGCTTCATATAGATGATTAATCTTTAGTGTTTCGATAAGTGTTGTGTGGGTGAACCTATGCTAATGCACCACCCTTCCTAGGACTAATACATACTTGTGATTATACCCCTTGCAAGCATCCGGAAATACAAGAAAGTAATTAAGATAAATCTAACCACAGCCTTAAACTCTGAGATCCTACCATCCCTCATGCATCGAGATACCTACGTGGGTTTAGGTTTCTGTCACTCCGGCAACCCCACAATTAATATTCGAATACACAATGCATTCCCCTAGGCCCATAAAGGTGAAGTGTCATGTAGTCGACGTTCACATGACACCACTAGAAGAATAGCACCACAACTTAAATATCAAACCATTAAATATTACTCAACATAGTTCACTACTAACATCTAGACTTCTCCCATGTCCTCCAGAACTAAACGAACTACTCACAACACATCATGTGGATCATGATCAGAGATGATATAATGATGGGTAACAATCTGAACATAAACCTTAATTCAACGGTTCCACCCAATAGCATCAATAACAATAGTACTCAACACCGGGAGAGTTTCCCCTATCAAATGCACAAGATTCAGCCCTAGATGTTACAGCGGGAACGGAGTGGAACGATGGAGATGACGGTGTCGGCGGTGGAGATGGTGGCGATGATGATCCCGATGAAGTGCAGCTCAATGACGGTGACGATGGCGACGATTTCCCTCCTCCGGGAAGGGATTTCCCCGGCAGCTTTTCAGCCTGCCGGAGAGCTTTTCTCTCTCGGTGGTTTCCGCCTCGTGGAGGCGGCGGCTCTGTTTTTGGTCTATCCCCCGTGTCTTAGGTTTTTGGGGGGATGAAGTACGCGAAAGGGCGATGCCAGAAGTGGGCCAGGGCGCCTAGATGATGTGCTGGCGCGGCAGCATGGGGGGCCGCGCCCACATCTCATGTGGGCCCCCTGGGGCCCACCTGGTTCTCACCTTTTGGCTCCCTCCGGCATTTGGCAAAATAGGAACTTCCAGATTCTTCGTTTTGTATTCTGAGCTTTGCAAATATTGTATCTTGGCGGTGCTTTTTCCAGCAGAATTCAGACTCCGGTGAGCCATCCTCCAATAATCATCAAACATGCAAAATAGATGAAATAACATAAGTAGCATCTCCAAATATGAAATATATCAATGAATAACAGTAAATTATGATATAAAATAGTGATGCAAAATGGACGTATCATAAAGCATGAGTCATATGGATGATATGATGAACATGTCGATGTTCGCCTTTGCAGCTGCACCTTCTCTCGTGATGATCGGTTATTGGTGTAGTGAATTTGGTTCGTGTAATCACTAAAACAACTAGAGGGATGTTGTTTTTAAGTGGGAGTTGATGTAATTATTTAGAATTAGTTTAACTCCATATATCTATCATAAACATAGTCTTAAATTATCTTTGCATGAATATTTGTAGTATTGGCATCCGTAGTCCACTACGCACTAGGCTTGTTAGTTGAGATCAAAACTGTTGAAAATCTGATAGTTACTCTATGGACTAGTACCATATTGTAAGTAAGTAATTATGTATAGAAAAGGTTTAAAGTTCTATTGCAAACTTCCGGTAACTCTAAAATTGCTCCTTGTGATTTGGAATCTAAAATGAGCAACAATTCTTATTGTTGTCTAAATTCATTCTTGTCTCCGTGAAACTCAATTTTCGAATTTGTTTGATAATTGAGGAGAACCATGGAGCTGAAAATTTGTTTTCAGAAATGAATGAGGTATGAGATATGACTGATATCTAGGACCTTGTTTTGGTTACAAGTTTTTATGAATTTCAGTGGGAGTACCTGAGCTCATATTGCATGAGTATGTACTACAAGATAAAAGATGCTAGGCATCTCGATATCCAAAATTAGTTTGGCACTGATTCATATCCAATCTAATTGAGCCATGGTAGCTTCATCATGATAGGATTCATGATGGGATGGATAAATAGTGTAAGTGAATTTGTTCATTGCATTAAAAGACCACTAATAGTGAAATCCAGAAGAACACTTTTCATATGATGATCAACTTCAACATTAAACTCCAAAGGGTGCTAGTACTGACTATTCACGCCTAGGATTTTGATCCAATTTGATTTACACAAATGTTGATGTTAAATGCTTCTTCCGCATAGAGAGGAAAAACCGAAAGAGGAACTGCAAAAGTATTTGGCAGAAAAGAAAAGACTAGATAGTCTAGTTCAGGTGTATATGGCTGATATACATGTTATAGATATTTTTCCTATTAGTCACATACTGTAATTCTTGGGTATTTGTACTAGATTGGTTGGTATGAACTGTCATACAACTCAATACAAGAATACAGTGGCCTAAGTGACTTACGAGGAATGTGGTAACAATACGCAACGAAAATATGATAATTTGTTATTGTATTCGTAGTTGGTATTATACCTAGCCCGCGAGATTTATTCTAAAATAACTTAATAAATTTGTTATTTTATTCTGGTCTAAATAAAACAAGTAGTTATTCAAATTTTGACCATGATCCATAGAAGATGGATAAGTTATTATAAATCTTGTTGGTAAAACATATATCTATAATACTAATGCTAAACGCCGCAAGGCTAATGATTTCAATTCCACATAATTGTGGAACCTCCATTTAAGTCATATTAGAAATAATTGCGTGAAGAAACTTAATGCTGTTGAATTTCAGAGTCACTTGATTTTGAATCATTTGGCGCTTGCAACACCTTCTAAAAGGAAAATGACTTGAACTTCGTTCGAGAGGCCTAAGATTGAACGAATGGCTAAACATGATGGAAATCACACATGATTGATGTATGTGATCCATTGGGTGTAGCCATGAGCGGTAGATTCATCTACTTCGTCGATGAGTTGAATAGATATATTCAGATATTCCTATTTGATGAGAAAGAAGTCTGAGACTTTTTGAATATGTTCAAATAATTTCAGCATGATGTAGAAAATCATTGTAACAATAATATATATGATGAGTTCATAGAAGGGATTATTTGAGTTACAAGTTTAGCACAAAACATCTAAGTGTTGCAGAACTGATTCTGCAACTTATGCCTCTCGAAACACCATAGGAGTGTGGAAGGTTTGAGAGACATAATTAGACCGTGTTTTGACATGGAATATCAAAGCTGTAAACTGAAATTGCCATTATATTTTTCAAGAGCTATGCTTTAGAGACTACCGCTTTTACACTTAAAAGAGTACCATCATATATGATCCATTGAATTGACAACCATATGAGATATGGGACGGGAAGTTACCCAACGGTCTTTTCTACATTTTTGGTATGCAAATGAGTTTCCAACCAAAATGGATAAATATCTTTGTAGGTTATCCCAAGGAAGCATTGGGAATTCTTTCCACTTTAAGCCAAAGACAAAATGTTGTATTCGCTGAAAATGGCTTATTTCCGAGAAGGACGTTCTTGTGAAAGTTTTGAGTGGGAGGACAATAGAATTCAATAACTAAGATGAGCAGAGTGGCGCAACACCAGAATTTGTTCTGGAAGCGGCCATGTCGCCCATGACACCCACAACTACAAGTTGTTGTAGCTCCGGAGATTGAATTATATGTTGAACCTCACTAGTCGGGTACGCTTTCGTAATCGAAAAGTAAGGATTTGAGAACGAAGTATTATTGTAGGACAATAATAAACCGACTGTATACAAGGAAGCGATGATGGGCCCTTAACTCCGTTAAAAATGGCTGAACGCCATAAAATCCAAGATAGTATTCATATACGAAATCAAGCTTGGAACTTGGTGAAACGTAAATGTGTCTATAAACAGAAGTGGATTTCACATCCATAAAAGGTTAGAGTTGTCAAAAGTTGTTTACGACAAAGTTCAAGAAGTTGACTACGATAAGATTTGGATCTTCCGTAGCGAAACCTTAAGTCTGTATGGATTATTACAGCAATCGATGCATCTGAGTTATGCCGGGTAACAAAGTTGTGTTCCTTAGTTGGAATGCTAACCAAGGACGTATAACAGATACATCTGAGAAAATTGTTGGTCCCGAGGTAGCTAAAAATGATATACAAACTTCCAAGATAGAAGTATGCATCACGGAGACGAAATCTTCATTCAATGAAATAGTCAAATAAGTTTTGATTTCATTGTGAATAATGAAGATGCTTGCTTTTGCAAGAAATTAAGTGGGAGCGCTAAGACATATTCATGATACTTTATGTGAATGACATATTGTTGACTGAAAGGTCATGTATCTTTACTTGACATAATTAAAAGTTTCACTGAAAATAGTTTTTCACTGAAAGGACTAAGACACAAAACCATATTAGGCATCTAAGATTCATAGAGATGAATTGATGCGCTTAACAGGTTTGGTCAAAGTACATAAAAGAGATATCATATTAGTTTGATATGGAAACATCAAGAAGTGTTCTGGTTTCATGGTGTGTTAACAAGACTTGAGTGTGTTAGACACTTGATGAATAAAAGAAAATGAGCGATTTTGATCAATCATGAACACCATGAAATGTACACAAACAGATATTCTATGTTGTAATATAGTTATGAGCATTTACCAGAGTGATTCATGTGATGATCACTAGACAACAGTAAAATATTCTCGGGTGCTTTGGAAGAACGAAGAATATATTTTTGATACCTTACTGGCAAACATATCGTTGTAATGTGTTACACTGACAGGAGTTGCGTCACATATCCAAATAAATTAATTTTTGATCTCAATTAGGCTATATGTGTGTTCAATGATAGTGGCACAATAGGATGGAAGGAAGTTCCATGTTGGTTTGGATGAGTTCCAAAAGTTCAACGTTATGGCGGATTCTACAAATGAGGATAAGTGTACTGTCGTTGTGACAAACGGCATACAACAACCTAAGGCTAAATATATCATTGCTATGACTAGCAAACGATAGCTAAGTATATCGTTGTTTTGATAACAAATTTTGAGTCAAGAAGTTCTTGCGAACTTGGTGTAGTTCCATGTGTGTCAGATCTATATGAAGCTATATTGTTTTGACAGTATTAGCAACGTGATTCAGACCGATGAACTAAAGGTTCCACCATGTGACCAAAGCTATACAAAGTCATGCCTAATCTCATTCGAATGAGTGGTGCGTAGAGACGCAAAAGATATGCAATATACATACGGACCTGAAACGTTCAAGGGCCGTTGACTAAAACCTCTTCCATTAGCTAAACATGATCATCACCAGAAGGCCATTGGTGTTGGATCTTTACAAGTGTTAACTAGATTATTGACTCTAGTGCAAGTGGGAGACTGAAAGGAATATGCCCGAGAGGCAATAATAAAGTGGTTATTATCTTATTCCATGTTTATGATAAATGTTTATTTCTCATGCTAGAATTGTATTAATCGGAAACGTTAATACATGTGTGACTAATGAACAAATAAGAGTTACTAGTAACGCCTCTCGTTTAACTAGCTCGTTGATTAACTGATGATTAAGTTTTCCCGATCATGAACATTGGATGTTGTTAATAACGGGATCACGTCATTAGGAGAATGATGTGATGAACACACACCCAAATTAAGTATAGCAATGCGATCAAGTCATTAAGTTTACATTGTTGTATTAAGCATACGAAATAACCCTAATGCTTAGACCATGAGATCATGTCAATCATTAACACCGGAAGAATGCTTTGATGACATCAAACGTCACACCGTAACAGGGTGACTATAAAGGTGGCGTTGGGTATTCCGAAAGTATTAGTTGAGGCTCATGGATCAAGAAGTGGGATTTGTCCATCCAGATGACGGAGAGATATACTCTGGGCCCTCTCGGTGATATTGCATCGACACCGCTTGCAAGCACGTGACTAGGTCACGAGGATGTCATATCATGGAACGAGAAAAGAGTACTTGTCGGGAACGAGATAGAACTAGGTATAGATGATACCAATGATCGGATCTCGGACAAGTAAAATATCGCGAGAGAAAAGGAATTGGTTATGACGTTTTTGGTTCACACGATCACAAGATTCATCGTTGAATATGTAGGAGTCATTACGGATCTCCAGATCCCGCTGTTGACTATTGATCGGAGAGGTGTCTCGATCATGTCTGCATTATTCACGAACCGTAGGGTGACACACTTAAGGTTTGTCGACGCTTTTGGGTAGACATGGAATTTCGGAGAAAAGTTTGGACATCACCGAAATTGTTTCGGGTAATATTGAAATAGTTCAAGGGGTTAATTGTCAATGGTTGCCAATGGTTGTTAATAGAATTAACAATGCAACCAAGGGGATAAGTGTTAATGTTTGTTAATAGAATTAACAAATATTAAAAAGAAATGAAATGAAATTGTTTTATTAAATAGAGAAAAACCCTTGGGATTTTTTAGTGGAGTTTTAAAGAGAGTGAGTGGGCATGAGTGGATGTTCCACTCACATGAAGAGGAAGGGGTGGGGGCTCTTGAGCCGCACCACACCCTTGGGCTGCCCCCCTCTCCTATATATGGAGAGGTGGAGCTCCCTCTTATCTCACACACTTGATCCTCTCTCCCTCCCCCCGCTGCTCCACCTCTCGGCCATCCGCTTGGCGAAGCCATGGACGTTTAGTTCTCCACCACACCACGCTGTCGTGCTGTTGGAGTTCCTTGGTGGTTCTACTACTTCCGCTGCCCCGCTGGATCGAGGGAACGGAGGTCGTCATCAAGCCGTACGTGTGACCGAGTACGGAGGCGCCGTCGGTTGCGGCGTACATCTTCACGATCTTGAGATCGCCAAGTGTTCCACTACATCGTCCACGAGAATCCCTCTCGAAACGCTTTCGGTCTTCGAGGGTGAGTTCTCTTGGAACATGTTCCACCCGTTACGAGCATCTCCTAGATTAGATCTTGGCACGTTGGTTGTTCCTGTCGGAGAGTGACTCGAACGATACAGGGGTGATCACACTCTGAAGAAATGTTCGATGGGGGGCTGAACGCGTTGGTCAAACAACCCTCAACCGGCACGGCGACGGTGCTCGTCGAGCCTAAGGAGGGACATCACGACAGAGACAGACACCAGCCCGTACCCAGGTTCACGGCCCTCGGAAGGAGGTAACACCGCTACTCCTGCTTGTCTGTATTGCGCTGCAGAGGGTACAATACAATGAGCTTGCCGAGGGCTCTCTTATGGCAGTGTGGAGCTCAAGGAGGGAACACTAAGGTCTTCTTCCTCCTCGAGTGTGTTCGGCTAGGCTACGCTATGGTAGAGTGCCAAAGGTCAGATCGATGCGAATCGGGGAACCGGGCGTCCGGGGGTCGATCCCTTGCTACGGAGGTGCTCCCTCTCCTTTTATAGGCGCCCCGGGCCTCATCCCTGCGTCCTGCGCGGTGGAAGGGTTCCCACATGGCGACGAAATGGAGGAGCGGGGTGCTCCGCAGCTGGGTTGTCCATGGGCTCGGTCCATGGTCGTAAAGCCTGCCCTTGAGGCAGGAAGACCACCGTCCGCGCAGGACGGCCAGCTGGTGCCGCAGAGATCGTGGGGGCGCCCACGGTGACGTCATCGTTGGAGCGTAGCGCCGGCCATCCGCTTTATCACCAAAGGGGAAAGCTTCGTAGTCCGGTGCGGGGGGCACAGCTTTGTTGACCCCTTTAATCACCAGAATGGCAACTGCGGCGTCGTCGTCACCGCGCGCTGGCGCGCGCGTCACTCTGCGGCCGCGGCAGAGGCCATGTGTGCTCTGCGGGGGTTGCTTCACAGCGAAGTATCTCTACAAGGCCTGAGCGGCCTTGTGGAGGGATTTGCGTTGACTCCTCTCCAAGGGAGGGAGCCTTGTAGAGGGGCAGTCGCGGGGGGAGCCTCTTCAGGCCTTCGCTGCCCTTCAAGCCCTCTCGAGGACTTCTCCCCTCGAGAGTCTCTCCCAGTGTTTGGCTTGGTCCTTAGTCATTCTTCGATACCGTCGCGTGCGAGGGCTGTGGAGAGTGGGCCCCGCACACCCTGGTTTCCACTGGGCCGACAGTAGCCCCCGGGCCCACGATGGGCACGGCGAAGCCCACCAGGCTCAGACGAAGCGTCGTGTGCCCAAAGTGTCCGGCCGGCCCGAGACACGCGCCGGTCAGTTGCGAGTCTGCGACGACACGATTTCTTCGGCGGGGCGTGTGTCGTGGGTGGTCCCACCGCGCCCCGGTAACTGCCCAGATGGGAGAAAAAGCCTGTGCGCCGGCTCGAGCAGCCGTTACTGCTCTCATTTTGCGCGCCCGGCCTTTCGATCTCACCCTCTGAGCTTCCTCACACCGGTGATCTTCTTCTTCCTCCGCGCTTCTTTGCACTTCTCCCTTTCCCGACGATGAGTCCAGCAAAGGGCAAGACGGCGATGGCGAAGCTCCCTGTGGACGCGCAGGGGGAAGGGGTGCTTGGCCCCGCCCTGGTCGGGGAGCGCTTCAACGAGGCGGCGCTGGACAAGATCCGGCATTTGGTCGCCGGGAAGACCAACGAGCACGGCGCCAGTGCTCTCCATGCCGCAAAGCTCGGCCGGCTCCCGAAGGGGTTTTTCCCCATCTTCGTCCACACGATCTACGCCGGGCTGGTGCCTCCCTACTCGCCCTTCCTGGAAGCGATTCTGGAGTTCTACCAGATCCATCTTCTCCACCATCACCCCAACTCTGTCTTGATCCTCTCCATCTTCGCCTACCTGTGCGAAGCTTACTTGGGGGTGCAGCCTTCTGTGGCCCTCTTCCGGAGCTTCTACGCGCTCCGGAGCTCCGCAAACCTCGAGCGGACGGGGTGCGTCTCCTTCCGCATCGTGGACGGCATGGGGGATGTCTGTATCCCCATGTCGTGGAACGGCGAGAAGCCTATCACGGCGGCGGTGAAGAAGGTGGATGACTTCCGGCAGAAGTGGTTCCTCATCGGCGTCAAGTCACGGAGCTCCTTCATCGACATCCCGGAGGCGCCGCCCGTGAAGAACACCCACTGGGGCAAGCTGGCCTTCCGGAGCCCGCAGATCGCGGACCTGGTGGGCCGCATGAAGCTTCTTCGGGATAATGGCCTCACCGGTCAGATGATTGCGGAGGACTTCGTGAGGCGCCGCATCGCTCCGCTTCAGGCGCACAAGAAGCCGATGTGGATGTACTCAGGCCTCACGGACCCGATGCGGCTCCACTGCTGCGACCACCGCCTCGAAGCCGTCTCCACCATCATGGGCGTCCTCTTCATCAACCCGGACATGCCAGTGGTGGTTGCTGAGGTGCTGAGGCCTCTCCACCAACTCTCCATGAACACGCGCCTGGCGATTCTGGAGCGGATGCCGACGTTCACCCCGCTTGGCTTGGCGGGGGAGGAGAAGGACGAGGTGGCCATGCCTGTAGCGGAGGAGCCAGGAGCCGCGGAGTCGCCCTCCACATCGGACGTCGAGCTAGGCCACGAGGCGGCAAGGGCGAACCCCTCGACCGGCGGGGCGAGCTCGTCAAGGGCTGCGCCCCCTGTCGAGGAAATCTTCGAGGTCTCGTCCGACGATGACGAGCCCTTCAGGGTGGCCCCTTCGCGCCCTGTTAAGGAGGGGGAAGGTAGCGATGGCGATGAGACTGCGGCGGGGCGGCGAGAGCCCCGGACCAAGGCGGCCCATGACAAGCCTGCTGGGGAGCCAATGGGCGCACCCCTCAAGAGGAAAGCAGAGGCGCCTCCCGTGGGGTCTGGAGCCAGGACCACGCCTTCATGGCGTTCGCCTGGCATGGCGTGGGTTGATACCCGCGCCAAGAAAACTGGGTAAGTATCTTGATCTTGGTTTTCTCTTCCTCAATCTCTGCTTGGCCGTTCTCTTCTGATAGGTTTTCTTGCTCCTTGCCAGCGACCTGGTGTCTGCGAAGCATCGAAGGCTTCGCAAGGCCGCTGAGGTGAAGAGGACCGCGCCAGAGGCCACGGCGGACGAGGCCTCGAGGTCTATGGTGGAGGATACCGCAGGCCCTACCAAGGGTGCGCCTCAGGCTGAGGCGACTGCGCCGCCTCTCGAGGGGAGGCGCCCTGAGGAGCAAGCGGAGAGGGCGCCTACTCCGCCTCGCACTGCCACTCCTCCGGCACAGCAGGAGGCTGAGGCGGACACGACGCTAATCCAGAGCCTTCCAAGGGCCGACGAGATGGAGGGGGAAGCTCCTCCGCCGCCCTCGCCAAGCTCTACAGCGGAGGCGGAGACAGTGACTACGGGGCAGGCCCCTCCTGCCCCTGAAGCTCATGATGAGGTGCCGCTTGAGGGCGGCGACACCGGCGCGCGGAGCGCAGGTGCTAAAGAAGAGAACTCGCCGCCAAGCCCCCAAGCCCGCGACGCTGCAGGGCCCCACGCAGAGGCCCCCTTCCTCAACCTCGACGCAGGTGCTGGGACCTCCGCGCCGCGTGGGGCTTCACAAGACCTGGCCCTCAGCGGCTGGGACTGGAGCAGGGGACGCCGCGGCATCGCCTTCCGCCTGGTGCGGGAGTCCCTGGACGGGTTGGAGACCCACCTCGCCCTTGAGGACGCGGAGATCGCCCGGCGGCAGGGCGAGCTTGCGGAGGCCTGGGCCGCCTTCCACGCAGCTGTGGAGGTTCGCCGGCAGAGCGATCTGGCTCTGCAGGCGGAGTGCGAGGAGGCACTGCGCTTTTCCAAGGAGGTCCGCGAGGGCGCCGTGCGCGACGCCGAGGAGATCTTGGGGCCCCTCCAGGCCGAGCGCAAGGCGGCGGCGGACGACTTGGCCGCGGCCAGGGCGGAGCGGGAGGAGGTGGAGTCCTCGCTGGCGGACAAGCATCGCGAGCTTGTCTAGCTTGAGGCCAAGATCCTCGCCGACTCTGAGGTCGTGCGGACCTCTCTAGAGGCGGTCCGCGCTGCCTTGGATGCCAGGGGGCAAAGGCTGAATGAGCGCGAGAATGACGTGCGTCAGCGTGACGAGCAGCTGCTATAGGCGGAGCAGGAGCTGTCGGTGTAGCGCGTCGACCTTGAGGCCCGGGAGGGGAATCTGGCCGAATCCCTCGGCAAGTTCAACCGTGAAGTGGCTACCCACAAGAAGCACGTGGAGCGCTTCAACGCAAGGTTTGCCGAGCGGAAGGAGAAGGCGGAGGACTTCCAAGCCCGGGAGAAGGTGTACCGCGCCGCCGTCTCTCGAGACTACAATGAGAAATTCAAGAAGCAGGAGAATCGCTTCAGGAAGAGGCGCGCCGAGGATGACGCCCGGATCCGTGAGCTGGAGCAGATGAATGCCAGGCTGAACTCCCGGGCGAGGCGTGCTGCGGATGGTCGCCGCCTTGCCAAAGAGGCTCGCGAGCGCAAGTCGCAGGACCTCGCCGCCCTTATGGCGGACATGGAGGAGATGAACAAGCAGGTGGGCCCTGCCGTGGATCGAGCGGTGGAGGCTGCCGAGAGCGCTCAAGCGGCGCGGGTGCTGTCGCAGCAGCGGGAGCGTATGTTCCAGTCCTTGGTGGCTCGGGGCAACAATCTCGCGGCGAAGCTGGGAGTGGAGGCGCCGCACGTCCCTGCTCAGGGCAACGCCGACGCCACCGCGTACCTCGCCTACTTCGACAAGCTCTTCACGGCGCTCGAGGGCCCTGCCGCGGAGCTCCGCGACGTCGTCGAGGAGGAATGCCGCCAACTCCTGGCGGTGGCAGTCGACCGCATCTTCACCCACCTCCAACACCTCCAGCCCGGCTTCGACTACACATCGGTGACCGAGCCTCTCGAGGGGGAGGAAGGGTGGCAGATCTCCAACTCAGTCCGTGACCAGGTCGACGACTTCTGGAGCCGCTTCAAGCGGGCTGAGGCGAGGGAGGACGACGGCTAGGAGGCAGGCTCCGGGGGCGAGCCTGGAGAGGAAAGGTCTGCAGAGGAGGGCGACGAAGCTTCTACCTGATCCTCTCCTGTATTATGATGCGCTTGTAGCGCCATTAAAAGACTTGGCTTAGAGACTTTTGCTCCACAGTCTGTAATATATTTTTAAGTAGATGCTATTAAGTTCGCACGTGTGCCCCTCGAAGGGCCTTTTGCTTCAACTTCATGTCTTTGTTCGCTCTGCGTCGCTAGGACCCTTCTCCTTGCACTATGACTCCGCCGCTGTGGTATGCCTGAGCAATGAATCGGCAAGGCCGGGGGGAGTTTAAGGCTTAGAGAGGTAAGAGTCCTCGAGGCGCGATGCTCAAGGGCCCCCCTTTGACGTGCAAGCAGTCCATGGAGTGTGAGGGAAAAGAATCGCTCGAGGGACGACGAGTGTTCGTGAGAGAGATGAAGAGATTCTCGAGGCGTGAGCGCAGAACTTAGCTTTGTGAGGCTTTTACTCTGCGATGCGCTCTCCTCTAGGGGCCGAGTTTTGCCTCCACGAGCTTGGAGGGACTCTTGTTCCCTGCGGATGTTAGAGGGGCGAACCCAAACGCTAGTGCATGGTAGTAAGGACTCATGTGCGCTTATAGGTTTCCTCATGTGTATCTCGCGAGGAGAGTAAGTACCAAGATCCTTTGGAGAGGTGGCGTGTTTTTGGGAGCATGCCCTTTAGCCAGAGCTCGGATCCCTTGGGTTTTGCAGTGCTGCTGGGGTGCTCTTGAGGCACAGGCACCGTACTCAGCCCGTTCGCGAGGTGCGCATGGGAAGAATATAAGCGCACATGGAGAGGCAAATGATGACAGTAAACTCACCACCAAAATATTACACAGTGGCGCCTCAGCGCATAGTTCACTTGGGAACGAAATGGTTCATTACACTTGGGGTTGCCAACCTAACGTTCTTTCCATGTCGAGGCATGGGGACCACCCATTAGTGGCTGAGACTCTCTACGGCCTGCGGTGGCTCGTTACAAGGAGAGCTCGGAGGGCTGGCCCTCAGGAGAAGCTTTGTGAAGCTTGGAGGTGAAGCCGTGAGCTTCCCTCTAGAGACAAAAAATGCCTGACGTGACGATGATCATGGGCGTGACTATGATCACGGGTAGAACTTGCGTAGATGCGCGATGTTCCACGGGTTCTTGACGGGGATGCCGTCTTTAGTCTCGAGGCGCACAGCGCCAGGCCTGGCGATGTGAGAGATCCTGTAGGGGCCTTCCCACAAAGGCGAGAGCTTGTGGAGACCTTCTCTGGAGAGGATTCGTTTGAGGACGAGGTCACCTGCCTCCAGAGTGCGCGAGCGCACATGGTGGCTGTGGTAGCGTCGCAGGTCTTGCTGGTACTTTGCCGCTCTGAGGGCGGCACAGCGGCGCAATCACTCGAGAAGCAGCAGGTCGTCGTTGTGATGGTCCTCTTGAGTGTCCTCATTGAAGGCAAGGACCCGTGGGGATCCGTCCTTGATTTCTGTGGGGAGGACTGCTTCGGTTCCATAGACGAGGGCGAACGGCGTTTCACCAGTGGGCTTTGAGGGAGTTGTGCGTATGGACCAGAGTACAGATGGGAGCTCGTCGATCCAGCCCTTGCCGTGGCCCTTGAGGATGTTGAAGCTTCTGGTCTTGAGGCCCTTGAGGACTTCCGCATTTGCTCGCTCGGCTTGACCATTGCTCTGTGGATGAGCCAACGACGCGAAGCAGAGCTTCATGCCGAGTTTTTCGCAGTAAGACCGGAAGATGCCGCTGGTACTCCGAAGGCACTCCGAAGCGGCAGACCAGGCTCTTGATGAATTTCACCGCTGCCCCGGCTGGTATACTGCGTGCCGGTTCGACCTCGGCCCACTTGGTGAACTTGTCGACGGCCACGAAGAGGAAACGGTAGCCCCCTTGCGATTTCGGGAAGGGGCCCAAAATGTCCAGCCCCCAAACCGCGAACGGCCAGGAGAGCGGGATGGTCTGGAGCTCCAGTGCCGGCTGATGGATTTGCTTGGCGTGGTACTGGCAGGCGTCGCAAGCTTGGACGATGGTGACCGCATCTTAAAGCGCTTGTGTCCAGTAGAAGCCGCTCCTGAAGACCTTGCCTGCGATGGTGCACGCGCACACGTGGTGGCCGCACTCTCCGCTATGGATGTCTTTGATCAGCATGAAGGGGTTCCGTAGCAGAAAACAATAATTTTTCTAACTAACGAATACCAAACATGCCAGGATCTATCTATCTAGTAATGCGGTAACGGTGGGCGGAACTGGTCACATACCTCTTGTAGACCAAATAGCGGGGATTACGCTCCCGCACAAGCGTTGATGACGTAGACGCCGTAGCCGACCTCAAGGTCGTGAAGAACTTGGCGCGATGAAGTAGATGATGACGCGGCGATGTTGACGGCGTCAGGCGTCGGGGCGCCGGGCGTTGGACGCTGGGGCGCCGGGTGTCGGGCGCTGGGGCGCCGGGCGTCGGTCGTCGGGCGCCGGGGTGTCAGCGGCGGCAGTTGAGTGCCGGCGGCAACTGGGCGTCAGCGGCAGGGCGCCGACGGCTGGGCGTGACGATGTCGCCCTAGCACCTCAAATGTGGTGCCTCCGAGTACTTGCACACATACGGAGCTTAACGACAACCCCCGGTCACTCAGGTCTAGCTTAGATCGCAGGAGTAGAACTTTGGTGGAATACCGCGGTGCGACTGGGCACTACGGTATAGCCTCGGTGGGAGAGAGAGAGAGAAAAGCGGGCGGAGAATTAACTCAGGCCGGCGTATACAACATTAATTGTATTTTAGATTGTGTTTAAATCAATTACCCTGCCCATCTATATAAAGGGGGGAGGCGGGTGTGCAAACACCTTGCCTCCCCCATGTGGGACTAAAGAAAGGCAAAGGAAAAAGGAGGGGAGGGGGGGGGGGGCGAATCAGGGCTGGTGGTGGCCATGGGCCCCACCGCCCCCAACCATGGTGCGCCCCACTATGGGCCCAATTCGGCCCATATGTGGGCTGCCCCCTTTTTCCTTTATTTTTAATTGATTTAATTAATATTAAATTAATATAAAATATAAATAATTCATAATTAATATATTTATATATTATTTAATATCCTGTGACTCCGAAACAACTTTCGGACCACCCGAACTACCTTCGGTCATTCCCGGAACCCTTCCGATGCTGCCGGAACTTTTCCGGTTTATTTCTCTCTCTCCTAAATCCATATTTATTCCATCAATAAATTATACCAACGTTCTCCATGTGTCGCTAAGACCTTAAGCGTGTTACCCTACGGTTCGAGAACACTCCAGGCATGGCCGAGACCCTTCGCTCGCCAATGACCGCCAGGGTGACCTGGACATCTGTAACGGTTCCTGTGCATTCTACGAATATCGTCGTTGAACCATAAACATGATATCTATTCCTTTTGTTTCTCGATACTACCTTGTCCGAGATATGATCGTAAACATCCGATGTCCTGTTGTATCTCGTTTCCGACAGAGGTTTATTAACTCGTCTGTGATATTACATCTCCATGACCTAGTCATTAGCTGCGCAGCTCTATAGATGTAATCTCACCGAGTGGGCCCAGAGTATCTTCCTATCACAAGGATGAACAAATCCCGCTCTTGATCCATACGACTCAACATACTCTTTCGAGATACACGAGGTACACCTTTATTTTCACACTAAATAAGATATGACGTTTGATGCACTCAGAGTAACCTACGGAGCAGCAATTAATATGATCTCACGGTCTGAGAAATAAGCTATCATATTACTTTCCTATTGCAAACGGCAAACATCGTGACACGATCCTGTTGCAATACCTTGGGTATGTCCATCACCTTATTCCACTAATAAGATGACCTCATTGTCAACCGACGCAATTGTCCATGACCGGGAATTCTCGGTCAACTGTTGCCCAATGAACTAGTTTATATAGAGTCTTACTAGGGACCCTGGTTTGTCTATGTATCACACGTGTATTAACAATTCCGATTAATACAGTTATAGCACGATACAAAAACATATTATAAACCTAATGGAATAATGCAATAAATACCACTTATTTATTTGCCTCTAGGGCATATTCCCTTCAGTCTCCCACTTGCACTAGAGTACAAATAAACCAGCTGCATTTTACTTAATCATACCACCTTATCCAATAAGTGTTCTATGATAATGCCTGCTCGTGGAAGAGTGTTACTACAACAATCTGTACCATACATGATTGTGTGTTCTTTGCGATTCACTGATATCACCTAGTTTGATATCATCATGTTATCCTGATAACATATATGCACACATCGTAACTAAGTGAGACTTTCGTTTCCCAGCGCTTACTCTGATTCTTTCAACCAGACAATTGCTTTGCAAACGCACTCAGTTGTAACTGAAGGGGATCGTGTGCAGAAAACAAAAAATTTCCTAGCAACGATATCCTTAAAACAAGCCAAGATCTATTCTATGCAGATATAGTAGTACGAACGGAGATCGGAATACATACCCTTGTAGACCGAAAGCGGGGATTACGTTCCCGCACAAACGTTGTCGATGAAGACCGACGAGACCGACCTCAAGGTCGTGTAGAGGAAGCAGACCTCCCAGCACCGCTAGCGCAGCACCTCGCAGGGCGTTACACACGTACGGTGGAGACGACGGCCTCCAAAGCTCCAGTCCAGGACGAGCAGCGGAAGACTTGGACCGGAACACCAGCAGCGCGGCAGCGGGCTGTGGTGGAAGAGATCCCCCTCTCAACTCGGCGCAACTCCGACAAAGGGAATCACGAAATCGAGAGAGAATTGGGAATTAATTGGTTGAATTAAAAGGCCAGGGGTGCCCCTTCTTATATAGGCTCCCAGGGGGGAGCCAACTTGCCAGCTGGGGGGTGTGGGACTAAACCCCACAGCCCCAGCCGGCCAAGGGGGTGCGCCGGCCCTAGGTGGGCCCTTGTGGCCCACCTAGGCCGGCCTCTCTCCAATTCCCAAGCCCGGGGGGGACTTTCCCCCCCTTATGGGCCTTCTTTCCACTAGAAGGCCCATTTAGGGAAATCAGCCTAAATAAATTCAAAAATAAATATATAAAATCATATTTAGACATTAATTACACTAATTAATATCAAACATATTATATATAATTTATTCTAGCTCCGAAAACTATTTCGTCGCTGCCCGATCTCCATCGGACCTCTCCCGGGACGTTCCCGGTGATCTCTTTCCTTTCCGATTGTCTTGTCGAAACCCCTTAAGTGTGTTACCCTAGCGGTTCGATATAATAACAGGTACGATCGAGACTCCTCTCCGATCAACGACTAACTCGTAGGCCTGGACCCCATGAATTAATCCCTGTGATATAACGAATGACTTTCATCTATCAAACCTGAACGTAAAGTCTTAAACCTTTTGCCATAGCGATACTTAGCGTGTCCGAGCGTCGTTCATAGATATCTCCATATCTAGCTTGACCTCGTTACCGACAACACTATCTTCTACTCGTCTATGATTTCATGTCTCCGTGACCTAGTCACATGCTTGCAAGCTCATTAGACATAATCTCACCGAGTGGGCCCTAGAGTATCTATCCTGCTATGCGGACTGGCAAATCCCGCTCTTGACCCCTCGTCTCAACTACTCCTTTCCGATACCCAAAAGTATCACCATTATTGTCATACTAATTAAGATACGACGTTTGGTGCAATCAAAGTATCTTCCAGGAATAACAATAAGAGTTGGTCTCACGATCAAAGGCGTAATGACTACGTCCTACAAATATGGGTATGTCCATCACATCGTTCTCCAACGATATGACTTCCATTGCCGACCGGCGCCATGCCCTATGATCGGGAAACCTCGATCATCGATCGCGCAACGAAACTAGTCTTAGTAGAGGCTACTAGGGACCTGGTTGTTTACGCATCACACCCGTATTAATGTTTCCGCTTAATACGGTTATAGCATGACACAAAAACCGTATTATGAACAAACGAGATATGATAAAGAAATACTCTTTATTAATTGCCTCTAGGGCATATCTCCTTCAGTAACATGCACAATCTCGCGATATCTATATACCTTTTATATCTATGTAGAGTTTTGACATTCCAATGTCAGTCTGGTGCCTAATGCTATTCTACTTCTAGTAAATTCCAAATTTACTTTGATAATTGTTCTTCTTCTAAGAACATGAGTCATACTTTATCGAGCACATAATATGGTTTCTATATGATGTCTGTTATCATGATATAAGAGACCAACATATCCACCAACCACTATTATCGTGTACCAATTACACTTAATGTTTTAACTGGATTTCCAAGGACCTTTCCATTGGCTTTATTCCATTCTGACACTTCAGAATCCAATCCAAAATAAAACAGCTCGATCTTCTATTTAAAATTCCTGTTCTATTCGAAATAGACGCAACCTTTTAAATCATTTCATAACTTCATCTTTTATTTAATTCTACCGGTACTATCCATGATATGTCATTTACATACGTGGATCTTAGCTCCCACTCAAAAATATGTCACTCACATATTTAAATTGAGCAAACTAATTCGACTCCTACTTAAAGGATTTAAACTCCCACTCAAAAATATGTCATTTACATATTAACTTGAGTAAACTAATATGAGTCCCACTTAAATTTGCAAATTCATAATTTCCTTCGATATTTTGGTCAAACCAAAATCATTGATCGTCTATCAATTCGAACTTCAATACGATATTCTATTAATACATATCCACAGACTTAAGCATGTCTACACTTGTGTAGTCAAACAATTTTGATTTTGTCCAAGACACTCTTCTTGACAAAATTTGCTTCCATGTCTTTCTTATAGTTGCATTTCTTTCATATAACACTTTGTATGATGATTAACAAACCTTATTCTCCCAATAAGATTTAGAGTAACATTTACTTTTTAATCCTTTTAAATGTAACTTGGATTCAAGACTCAAAGTCTATATTCGTATTTTGGTATTTTTCTCAACTTTCTTTGTACTTTCAAGGTGTATCATGTTCTGACAACATGATCTAAAATACTGAATATCAAACTGTGACCTGACAGCAAATATTCTTAAATCAACACCTCATTTAAAAGCTTCTTATTTGAAAACACTATGATCTCTTATCATCAACTTTTCAATTCCATTTGTAGAGATATTTTTCTCGGAACATATTCCAATATTCTACTCTTACAGAAACAAGGTCCAATACCTTATTTTAAGCTTTTACTTTTATTCCCTTAACCTTAATTCGAGAAATCATATTTTCTCATGAACTACACAGACAGCAACACAAGTTTTGCTTCTGTTGGTTTTGGAATATAATCTCATATGAGTATTTTACAAAGAACCATTCGTGTATATTCTGCATTATCATATAATCATCTATATCACGACATTTACTGTCGATCACACGAATCATCGTTGGAAAAATTCTATTCCTAAAGTGGATGTCGACTACAATGTCCGAATATATTAAGAGATTCTAAAGACCACACTTTATCTAAAATAGAGCATGATTATAATATATCACATATCACTATATCTGATATTATAATTTTGTGGAACAAACTTTCACAAGTCCTTTTATGTTGAAACCATAATTCAAATAATGTCCCCTTTTAATCGAATCATATGGATACAACTTCCATCTATTTTTCTTCTGAAAAATTCCTTTGATCTTATATCAAATTATTTTCAGACTCATGTTCCCTTAGGCGAATACATTCATTCACTTGGAATCATAGAAAATTCGAATTGATGATATTCACCAATAATTAATTTAATAATCATCTAATATGACTTTCAATCAATTTCTTCGCATATTGACACTTCAATATCTAATGAAACTTAATCAATTCGGCACATGTAACCTTGATAGATCGAAGTATCTATATTTCTTACATTGCCTTTGTGATCAAATTCTGCGGTGTTTGTTCTAGCAACAAAATCATTTAATCCTTGGACATCTAATTTACTATTCTGGTTTTATAAATGTATATCCCGTTATCATTCAAACAATGTAATTGAGATGTGATTGCATAAAACTTTACTCATAATATAAAACAACTGACTTGTTCTATTACATAAAACAACTGACTTGTTCTATTACATGTATGAATAACTTTGTCTTGTAACATTCAAGACATAAAACAAAGTCACACTCTCACTATTACAAAAGGTCTTATCAAAAACTATTAATGATAATGATAACTTGAGGACGTGAACACCACTGGCCATCAACTCCTTTGCTTGCCATCACTTGCGCACGGTCACATCATATATCTTCTCATACTTATAACAATTAGGTCCTGTTTCATAAACAGAACAAGCATCAAATGCTTTTCATCAAGTATCACATGAAGAATACATTTATAACTTTGTATATCAAATATACCTATAGTGTCGAAGATTTCGCCTTCGATGGGTTCAACCTTTACAGATCTGAACTGGGTTATGAACTGGAAGAAAATCATCGTATCTCTTCTTATAGCATAGCCAGACATGATTCTCATAGCTGGGAGGCAAAGATGCCAACGCAGCAGCTATTGCACATGAATCCGCCATCCAGTAGTCGTAGACATTTGTGAGTTCCAAGTAAATGTCATACATTTTCTTCAAATGAGTTTCCAAACAGGTGTGTTCCTCCATCTGGAGTGAATGGAACTTCCTCAGCTGTTTGTATTGCTCATACTTAATCTCATCTATGAAATGCGCTTTGATCGAATCAATCATATCATAAGGTTCCATATGTCGAAACTGTGCTTTCAACTCTGGTGCCAAGCTTATGACCATGATGCTTTGCACTTCTATGAAAATGTCACGACGCTGACGAAACTCCTCATCATCTTCTTCACTAGCAGAATCATGTGGTTCATCCCCTAATCCCTCTTCTATGACATAGAGTATGTTGTTGTGCATGAGAGTTTCTCTTAGTTTGTTGTACCAGTAGATGAAGTTTGACCCATCGGCCAACAAGGACCGACTCCTAAGGAAGTGATCGAAGTAGAGCACCATCTACAGATATAATCGCAAAGAGGGTAAGGCTAAGTTTATAATAAATTGAGTTTCAGTTTATAATCAAATTGTTTAAACAAACTCCACTAAGATTATTATCCCTTCAATAATTTTAGCGATTACACGACCCCAATCCACTGCACTACCCCCGATCGTCACGGCCGGCAGCACAGCTTCAAAGGTGGACATCGAAATGTCGATCACAACAACTCTGTGACTCATGCTCGATCTTTCGATCTCCCGTGTTCCGAGGCCATGTCTGTACATGCTAGGCTCGCCAATTAAACCTCGATGTTCTTGCGCGTGCAACATGGCTTACACCCACTGTATGCGAACAACGAAATGTGTGACACCCGATCATCACGGCCTGCCTCATAACGTAGAACTTTCTTCGTGGTGCACAACGAGGGAGAACACAATTTTGGTATTTATTAGGGATCATCCTATTATAGCTATCGTCGTATATCTAATATATATATATAGCACTCAATAGGATATACACACAACAGCACACAATCAAATAATGTAATGAAGTGCAATATGACATGGTCGTGCGCCTGGACCTCCACGGCGCCGTGCGCCCGGACCGGGCGTCCCGGCATGGCTCCGAGTCTACGGTGCCTCCTTTGCCTCCGACATTACGAATAATTCAAAACTTACCGTAACCATGTCATATTTTAAATGCCTCTGCAAAACAAAGTTAGACGCCTCTACCTTTATCTAGTTTTGCAAGTTTTACGTGGCTTTATAGGCTTTCGTGAGAGAACCGTTTCCCTACCTACGAACATTGTGCCACATCGTCGATCCAACAATTGCATGTTTATGTATCCCTTTCGGGCACTCCATTGAAAATGCAAAGCCAACTAAAGAGAGAGAAACAGACACCCGCCAGCCACATATACGGTACCAGCCGTATGTCAGTAGTGGAACCAGTCTCGCGTAAGCGTACGCGTAAAGTCGGTCCGGGCCGCTTCATCAACTCAATGCTGCCAACAGTGCAAGTGCACGCGAGAGGGTAGCAAATATAAGAAAGACGTCCTCGTATTCAACACGAGTTCTAACCGTACTAGCATACTACGCATAGATCGGCTCTGATACCACTGAAGGGGTTCCGTAGCAGAAAACAATAATTTTTCTAACTAACGAATACCAAACATGCCAGGATCTATCTATCTAGTAATGCGGTAATGGTGGGCGGAACTGGTCACATACCTCTTGTAGACCAAATAGCGGGGATTACGCTCCCGCACAAGCGTTGCTGACGTAGACGCCGTAGCCGACCTCAAGGTCGTGAAGAACTTGGCGCGATGAAGTAGATGATGACGCGGCGATGTTGACGGCGTCAGGCGTCGGGGCGCCGGGCGTTGGACGCTGGGGCGCCGGGTGTCGGGCGCTGGGGCGCCGGGCGTCGGTCGTCGGGCGCCGGGGTGTCGGCGGCGGCAGCTGAGTGCCGGCGGCAACTGGGCGTCAGCGGCAGGGCGCCGACGGCTGGGCGTGACGATGTCGCCCTAGCACCTCAAATGTGGTGCCTCCGAGTACTCGCACACATACGGAGCTTAACGACAACCCCCGGTCACTCAGGTCTAGCTGAGATCGCAGGAGTAGAACTTTGGTGGAATCCCGCGGTGCGACTGGGCACTACGGTATAGCCTCGGTGGGAGAGAGAGAGAGAAAAGCGGGCGGAGAATTAACTCAGGCCGGCGTATACAACATTAATTGTATTTTAGATTGTGTTTAAATCAATTACCCTGCTCATCTATATAAAGGGGGGAGGGGGGTGTGCAAACACCTTGCCTCCCCCATGTGGGACTAAAGAAAGGCAAAGGAAAAAGGAGGGGAGGGGGGGGGGGGCGGCCGAACCAGGGCTGGTGGTGGCCATGGGCCCCACCGCCCCCACCATGGTGCGCCCCACTATGGGCCCAATTCGGCCCATATGTGGGCTGCCCCCTTTTTCCTTTATTTTTAATTGATTTAATTAATATTAAATTAATATAAAATATAAATAATTCATAATTAATATATTTATATATTATTTAATATCCTGTGACTCCGAAACAACTTTCGGACCACCCGAACTACCTTCGGTCATTCCCGGAACCCTTCCGATGCTGCCGGAACTTTTTCGGTTTATTTCTCTCTCTCCTAAATCCATATTTATTCCATTAATAAATTATACCAACGTTCTCCATGTGTCGCTAAGACCTTAAGCGTGTTACCCTACGGTTCGAGAACACTCCAGACATGGCCGAGACCCTTCGCTCGCCAATGACCGCCAGGGAGACCTGGACATCTGTAACGGTCCCTGTGCATTCTACGAATATCGTCGTTGAACCATAAACATGATATCTATTCCTTTTGTTTCTCGATACTACCTTGTCCGAGATATGATCGTAAACGTCCGATGTCCTGTTGTATCTCGTTTCCGACAGAGGTTTATTAACTCGTCTGTGATATTACATCTCCATGACCTAGTCATTAGCTGCGCAGCTCTATAGATGTAATCTCACTGAGTGGGCCCAGAGTATCTTCCTATCACAAGGATGAACAAATCCCGCTCTTGATCCATACGACTCAACATACTCTTTTGAGATACACGAGGTACACCTTGTCACACTAAATAAGATATGACGTTTGATGCACTCAGAGTAACCTACGGAGCAGCAATTAATATGATCTCACGGTCTGAGGAATAAGCTATCATATTACTTTCCTATTGCAAACGGCAAACATCGTGACACGATCCTGTTGCAATACCTTGGGTATGTCCATCACCTTATTCCACTAATAAGATGACCTCATTGTCAACCGACGCAATTGTCCATGACCGGGAATTCTCGGTCAACTGTTGCCCAATGAACTAGTTTATATGGAGGCTTACTAGGGACCCTGGTTTGTCTATGTATCACACGTGTATTAACAATTCCGATTAATACAGTTATAGCACGATACAAAAACATATTATAAACCTAATGGAATAATGCAATAAATACCACTTATTTATTTGCCTCTAGGGCATATTCCCTTCACAGCATTCGGCCTTCTTCGGGAGGGACGCATTTGAGCGCGATCCCATTTGGGCGCTTGCGGTATAGGTCTCCCTCGAGGATGTAGTAGGATTTTGCCTGTCGAGCGATTCGCTCTGCTTCCGCATCTTCTTCGGGGAGGACCCCCTTCATCAGGTAGTCTTTGAGCTCGTCAATCCAGCATGTTTCTTGATGTGCCGCTGTCAGCAACAGACGCTCCCCTGTGTGAGGACCACAATCGGGTGCCCCAGCTTCAGGAGGTGGTGGGAGTGCTTCGTCTATGCTTGCGGCTGTAGCTTCTTGTGGCTGCTTTATGGATGCCTTAGTGAGCCTTTCTTCGAAGACGCCTGCCTGCTGGGCTTGTCTTCGCGAGGCTCGCTTGGCGATGTCGTCGGCCTCCTGGTTCTCTTTCCTCGTGCATGAGCTCCATGCCTCTGAAGTGCTTCTCGAGCTTGCGGACCTCTTCAAGGTATGCGGCCATGTGGTCGTCCTTAGGCGTGTAGCTTTTGTTGGAGAAGTTGACAAGCAACTGGGAGTCGCCTTTGACGAGTAAGTGCTTGACGCCTAGAGCGATGGTGGCCCTTAAGCCGGCGAGAAGGCCCTCGTATTCAGCGATGTTGTTGGAGATCTTGTCAATTGTGAAGCACAGCTGGACAGCGTAGTAGAGTTTGTCGCCTTTGGGTGAGGTCAAGACGAAGGCCTCACCCAAAGGCGACAAACTCTACTACGCTGGGCATCGTGTCTCCAGAGAAGGCTCCATCGAAGTGCACGGTCCAGTGGCTGGGCATCGTGTCTCCAGAGAGCTCGGCCTCTTCTCCCCGAGGCTCTTCAGGACTTGGGTCAGTCCATTCGGCGACGAAGTCCGCCAGCGCTCTTCCCTTGATGACTCTTGTGGTGTCGAAGCGCAAATTGAATGGTTGCAGCTCGATGTTCCATCCCGCGACACGATCTGTGGCGTTGGGGTTGCGCAGGATCTGCTCCAGAGGGAAGGAAGTGACCACCGTGATGGGGTGGCCCTGGAAGTAGTGTCGCAACTTCCTGGAGGCGATGAGGAGCGCGATGAGGAGCTTCTACTGCATTGGGTACCGTTCCCGAGTGTCCCGCAGTACTGTACTGACAAAGTAGACGGGGTGCTTGACAAGGGTTGTCGATGGAGGTGCAACGTTGGCTCTCTGCGGAGGCTCTTCAGGGCCCTTGTCGAGATCCGCCTGTGGAGGGGTCTCGGCAAGGGTGTTCGGAGCAGACTCGACTTGAGGTTGTGGGCCTGGCGGTGGGTCTGTGGAGACTGCTCCTTTGCCGAGATCTTTGTCGGGCGGCATTGGACTTGGAGTGGCAGCGCTTTTCTTGGGGAGGACTGGCTCTTCCCTTTCGGCCACCAGGACGGCGCTTGCGGTCTGAGGAGTGGCTGATAGGTACAGCTTCAGATGTTCGCCTGTCCTGGGGGCTACCATGACTGGTGGGCTGGCCAAATAACTCTTTAAGTCTTCAAAAGCTTTGTCTGCTTCAGGGGTCCACCTGAATGTGCCGGACTTCTTCATGATCTTGAAGAATGGCAGGGCTCTCTCGCCGAATTTGGAGATGAAACGGTCCAGGCTGGCCATACAGCCTGCTAAGCGCTGCATGTCCTTGAGCCGGCGAGGAGGCTGCATTCCTTCTATGGCCTTGATCTTCATTTTGATCTGGTGAGGAATGCTATTTTCTCCTCGTCCTCTATAGCCATTTTGATCTGGTGATAACCAGAGAACGCGTCCAGAAAACAAAGGAGGTCGCAGCCGGCGGTGGATTCCACGATCTGGTCTATCCTTGGCATGGGGTATGGGTCCTTGGGGCAGGCCTTATTGACGTCTGTGTAGTCGATGCAGAGTCGGCCTCCTCCAACGGATTTAGGGACAACCACGCCGTTGGAGAGCCAAGTGGGGTGCGCGACTTCGCGGACGACATTTGCCGCTTGTAACTTTTCTACTTCCTTGACGATGAATGATTGCTTCTCGGGGGCTTGCTTCCGCGCTTTTTGCTTGACGGGGCGTGCGTCTGGACACACGGCTAAGTGGTGCTCGATCACCTCCCTTGGTACGCCGGACATATCTGACGGAGTCCATGCGAACATGTCAGACTTTGCCCGAAGTAAGGCGACGAGCGCGCTTTCCTATTTGGGAGGCAAGGCAGCCACTGGTGCTCAGCGACACCTTCTTCGTGGAAGCTTGCTCTTGAGAGAACATCTGTTTCTTCTTCTTGGGCCTCTCGAGAGGCTCCATGTCCTCGTCAGCCGGGAACGCCATGGCGGCTGCCTTATAGGTGCTCTCGACAGCGCGCGTGGCATCCAGGATGTGACCATGGATGGTGATAGTGCCAGCGCTGCCGGGGATCTTGACCATGTTGTAGGCGTGATGCGTGATGGCCATGAACTTTGCGAGGGCGGGGTAGCCGAGGATGGCGTTATACGGCAGGCCAACGTGCGCGACGTCGAAGTCGATCAGCTCAGTGCGGTAGTTCTTTTGCGTGCCGAAGGTGACGGCCAGCCGGACCTGCCCCAGAGGTGCGATCGAACCACTGGTGACCCCTGTGAATGGCCTGGAGGGCATGAGCCACTCGTAAGGCACTTGAAGCGTCTCGAAGGTCTCGACAGAGATGACGTTCAGGCCAGCACCCCCATCAATGAGCGTCTTGGAGACGGCAATGTTGTTGATGGTGGGGGAGCAGACCAGGGGGAGGGTTCCAACAGTCTTGGTCGACTTGGGGTGGTCCTTGGCGTCGAAAGCGATGGTGTACTGAGACCACTTGAGGGGCCTGGAGGTCTCGACGCTTGCGAGTGCACTAGTAGAAAAAGACTTATAGGTGGAGACCTTTTTGTGGCGCACCAAACATCATGCGCCACAGAAAAGCATTTTTGTGGCGCATCTTTTTGCATGCGCCACAGAATGTCCAATTTCTGTGGCGCACCCCACCTGATGCGCCACAGAAATATGACTTTCTGTGGCGCATGGGTTCGGGTGCGCCACAGAAATATGACTTCTGTGGCGCATCAGGTCACATGCGCCACATAAATTCGACTTTTTGTGGCGCATCAGGTGGGGTGCGCCACAGAAATTAGACATTCTGTGGCGCATCAGGTGGGGTGCAAAAAGAAGAAAATGAAAAAATGTTCAAAAAATTCCATCCTTTAAGATATGGTTAGGTATTAGTTTCTACTTCGTGTAGAATATTTGAAATATGAGTTTTGACCTTTTATGCAAAATCAATGTAAAAAATGTCGAAACGGTCATAACTTTTGCATACGACGTCGAAAAAATACGTTTAATACCTTAAAAAAAACTAGAGAAAATTAGAAAATGGCCCACACCGGGGCTTGCCCGGTTAGGAATTTTCAGATTCTCCAAATTCCAAAAGGAAAAAAGTTATTTAAAAATGATTGTTTTTCTCAGCAAAATCAAAAAAAAAGAAAAAAAGAAAAATAATTCTGTGGCGCACCGGGAGGGGGTGCGCCACAGAATTGTTGGGCGGGAAAAAATTCGAAACGGAGCAGCCAGCTCCCCCTTATCCTCTCCTCCTTCTCTCATTTCCTCCTCCTCTTCTCCACTTCTCCACCACCACTCCTCTCCCTCCTCTTCTCCACTTCTCCTCTCCCCTTCTCCACCACCACTCCTCCTCTCCTCTCCTCTACTTCTCCTCTCCCCTTCTCCTTCCTCCTCCTTCTCAACATACTCCGACGACCTCCTCCTCCTCCTACTACTCCGGCGACAACCTCCACCTCCTCCTACTCCGGCGACCACCTCCACCTCCTCCTACTCCGGCGACCACCACCGACGACGACGACTTCCTTCGGCGACCACCACCACCTCCTCCTCCTACTCCTACGGCGACCTCCTCCTCCTCCTCCGACCACGGGCTCCGACGAAACTCCGGCGACCTACTTCGGCGACCTCCTACACCCACCTTCGGCGACCTCCTCCACCCACTCCGGCGACGACCTCCTCCTCCTCCGACCACGGGCTCCGACGAAATTCCAAAAAAAATGGACGGCTCCAGATCCAGATCTGGATCTGGCCACCTTTTTTTTAAATTCAAAAAAATAATTTAGTGGCGCACCTAGGTGGGGTGCGCCACAGAAATATTTCTGTGGCGCATAGTGATGTGTGCGCCACAGAAATTTTGGATTTTTCTGTGGCGCACCGGCGGGGTGCGCCACAGATATATATTTTAGTGGCGAGGCTTTTTGGTGCGCCACTAGTAGCCCTTTTTCCACTAGTGGTGCGGCGTTGAGCTCGCGGGCGAACTGCTTGAACTGGTTGTTAGACTTGGGCACCTGAGCTCCGCCGAGGATGTAGGCCATAGCCCCCCTTGGGGACTGGTGAAAGAGCACTCTTTGCTCTTCCTGGTTTTTGGTGACAAATGACAACACAAAAGGTGTATTTAATGTGGGTGATGTCTGATGCAGGTTCTAGAACAGGTATATATTTCAGTACTGGCATTCAGAGTTTTTCAGTCGGAAATGCATCAGGAAATTTCCGGTGCCCGGAAATTTCCGGTCAGTGCCCGGAGATTTCCGAGTCGCCGAAGGTTTTTCACCAAGTCCAGATTGTCAAGCGGTACTGCCACCCAGAACCTCGCAGTCGGAATTTCAGGCGGAAATTTCAGGTGCCCGGAAATTTCCGATGGGAGTCCGGAAATTTCCGAGCTGCTCGATCAAGTTCATCGCCAAGTCAGAAACTGAATCTCTCGCCGGAGATTTCCGTTGCCCGGAAATTTCCGGTCTTCAGTCCGGAAATTTCCGAACTGGACCCGGAAATTTCCGAACTGGACCCGGAAATTTCCGAGCTGGCGGCTGCAAACGGTCAGATCTCGGGAAGGGGTATAAATACCCCTCACCTACTCATGGATGAGCTTAGCTCTCTCACTCTCTCTCTGCTCAACAAATAGAAAGCTCAAATCATCAAGATCTCCCAATTCCTCCACCCAATCACGTTGATCTTTGGAGGATTGAAGGAGAAGGCCCCGATCTACATCTTCACCGAGCCGTTCTTCATTTCCCCCTCATTCACTTGAGGGAACACTTGCTAGGGCTTCCACTAGGAAACCCAGCCCATTGTTGTACTTACCTATTGTCTTTGTGACAGATTGTAGCTGTTCGGGAGCCCCCAAGCCCTTTGTGGGTCGTGCCCCGAATCGTTGTTGTAAAGGCTCCGGATTCCGCCTTGAAGGATTCCGATAGTGGAAAGTGAACCAAACCTTTGTGGTGCGGTTCACCGGAGATTTGGGTGAGGCCTTTGTGGCCGTTGAACCATTGTGTTGGTTCACACCTCTCCAACGAGACGTACTCCCATTTAAGGGAGCAACTCGGGAATACATCCTTGTCGTCTCGTGTCTTCACTTCGGTTACTTCTATCCTTATTTATTGCCTTATCATATCTTGCTTAGTTGCTAGCTTGTCATATAGGAAATTCACCTTAGTTGCATATCTAGTGAATTTACCTTTTGTGTCAAGCCTAATTTGAAAAAGAACTAAAATTGAATTAGCACCTATTCACCCCCCCCCCCTCTAGGTGTCATACCGATCCTTTCAATTGGTATCAGAGCTAAGGCTCTCTTGTTGGGTTTAACCGCCTAAGAGAAGTATGACGCATAGTGAGGATGAGGCCGAGACTCTTGCCAAGGCTAATGAGGCCCTTGAAAAGGCCAAAGTCACCATGGCATCCATGGCCGATATCAAAGCTTTGGAAACAACTTTGACATCGACCATGAATGCTAAATTTGATGAGTTTCGTGACATGTTCATGAAATTTGCAAATGGCAAGCGCTCGGAAATCATCCCACTAGAGGAAGCCTCTAACTCCGAAGAGGGTGATTCCAAGGAGGATAAATGATGTGGGGGCAACATATGTGGATGATGCTTGGGTCAAAAGGAAGTATGTGAATGCTCTCTTGCCTTCGGAGCCTATGGAGTTGAAGTCAATTCAAGGGAGATACAACTATCAACAAATGTCTTCACATGAAGTTATGCAAGAGGTTCAAGCCTCCAAAGTTGCCTCCAAGAATGCCGAAGATAACCGTGCTAGGGCCATGGGAATGAGACAAGGCCCCTCACTTGCCTTGAAGGCCAAGGTGACTAGTATGGATGAGAACGATGAGGTTGAAGCTTGCCCAAGCAACATTGCACCACATGATCTTGAGCAAGCCCTCAATGGTCACATTGCTCTTGCCACAAGGGTGTTTTGGAATGACCCGGCAAGTGCTAAATCTCGTGTTGATCGAGAGAACAACTCAAGTGGCAAGAAAGAGCTTTCCTCAAGGACAAAGACTTGCTACAATTGTCATGACAAGAATCACTACATAAGAGAGTGTCCATATGAGAACCGTGAGCAAAATGGTGGGAAGCTTATCCCAAAGGATCACTCCAAGTTGATTCAAAAGAAGCCCGCAAGACCAAGGAAGCCCTTCTTCAAGAAGGCACCGAGAATTGTGTTGGTGGCACAAGAGGAATATGCCACAAGTGATTCCGAAGATGAAGATGCACCTAACAAAGAGGTAGCCGCATTGGCTATTGTCTCCACTTCATCATCATCTCTCTTTGAATCCCCCAATGAGAACCTCTCCACCAACACCGCTCGTTGCCTCATGGCTCATCTCACCGAGGTATCATCCCCTTCTCCTAAGACTACGCATGATCAATCTAGTCTTGAGATTAAGAAGGAACTTGTTGCCTTCGATACTCTTGTGACTAACTTGCAAGGTGAGGCCAAAGAACATGTTGAGTCTCTCATGAGACAACTATGTGCGGCCGAAGAACTTCTTCAAGAAAAGAGTAAGATTGAGAGAGAGGATTCTCTCACCATTGCTTCTTTGAATGCTTCCATAGCATCATTAAATAGCTCTCTTGATGAAGAAAGTGAATATAGAACCACTCTTGAGGAAAGACTTGAGTCTCTTGATGCTAAAAATGATGAAATCATTGATAAAATCATTAAGGATAGAGATCATGTCTTTACTAAATATAAAGTGATTAAAAAGGAGAAAGTTGAACTTAGAGTTGTGAATGCTAGACTTCTTGAGGATATGGAGAAGCTTGAAAAAGCTCACAAGGTCTTGGAATCGACCCACTCCCTTCTAGTCAAGTCTCATGAACAACTTCAAGCTCAACTTTCTAAAACTCGTTCAACTAGTATATCCATTCTTCCTCGTATTCATGAAGATGTTAGTGAAGATGATGCTAGGTTGAAGGTGGATCTTGCTAAGGCCACTAGTGCTAAGACCTCTATTCTCAAAGGTAAGGATAAGGGCATTGCTTACTTGTTTGAGCAAAAACCACACAAAGGGAAGGAGGGTCTTGGTTATGTGGCCGAAGCAAAGAAGAAAGTGAGCAACATCAAGAAGAACAAGACCAAGCCCGCACAAGCAAAGACTTCCATTGCGGGTAGCAATGCCACTAGGGGCAAGACTACTCGTAGTGACTTCGCGGGGCATAACAATCCCAATTATATTCTTTATGTTGACTATTATGGTGATGTTTATGCAAAATATGTTGGTCCTTATGATGGTTACATTGATTACTCTATTTGGGTTCCTAAGACCCTTGTTGCTAACCGAAAAGGACCCATTGAGAAATGGGTACCTAAATCCAAGATATGATCTCTTGTAGGACTATGCTTCCGGTGGATCTAAATGGGTGATTGATAGTGGATGCACTAGTCATATGACCGGAAGCAAGGAGATCATGACGGAGTTGAGACCAAATTTAAATCACTCAACCGTCTCTTATGGTGACAAGTCCAAAGCCGAGGTAAAGAGTCTTGGCAAGGTGGTAGTTGCAAGGGATATCACCCTTGTAAATGTCATGCTTGTTGAGTCTCTAGGTTACAATCTTATGTCCGTTCGTGCTCTTAATAAGATGAACTTTGATGTCCATTTCACTCTTGATATGGTGGTACTCTTGAGGAGCAAGACTCTAAAGGTCATGTTCGTTGGGTATGTTGAAAATGAGTTGTTTGTGGTTGACTTTTCGGGGTCAACCAACACTCAAGCAATATGCTTATTCGGAAAGGCCGACGTGGGGTGGTTGTGGCATCGCCGCTTATCCCATGTCAATATGAGAACTTTGCAAAGTCTTCACAAGGGTGGCCACATTCTTGGACTAAATGAGAATGTTTCTTTTTCTAGAGATCGTCTTTGTAGGGCTTGTGTTGAAGGAAAGATGCATGATTCTCCCCACCCAAGCAAGACCATCATCTCATCAACGAGGATTTTGGAACTTCTTCATGTTGACCTCTTTGGTGCCGTACCGCAACCAAGTCTTGGTGGGAAGAAGTATTGCTTGGTAATTGTTGATGACTATTCGAGATTCACTTGGGTTTTCTTCTTCAAGACGAAGGATGAAACTCAACAAACCGTCATCGACTTCTCCAATGAAGTTCAACGTCAACACAATGTTCCCATATTGGCCATTAGAAGTGACAATGGCTCCGAGTTCAAGAACTACACCCTAAATGAGTTTCTCAGTGATGAGGGAATTCGTCATCAATATTCCGCTGCGTATACCCCTCAACAAAATGGTGTAGCCGAGAGAAAGAACCGGACTCTTATGGATATGGCTAGGTCCATGTTGGCGGAGTTTAAGTCTCCACTCTTCTTGTGGGCCGAAGCTATCTCCACGGCGTGTCACTCCTCCAACCGGTTATTCTTTCGCAAAGGGAAGAAGGAAACCCCTTATGAAATGCTTACCGGCAACAAGCCCAACATCTCCTACTATCGAGTATTTGGTTGTAAGTGTTTCTACAAAATCAAAGGTGTTCATTTATCTAAATTTGAAGTTAAAGCTTTAGAAGGTATTCTTGTTGGGTACGGTGCGAACTCTCACACTTATAGAGTCTATGACAAATCCTTAGGGAGAGTTGTGGAATCTTGTAGTGTGAAGTTCGATGAGAATGACGGCTCCCAAGTGGAGCAATTTCATGTTTGTGATGTAGATAATGAGGAACCTCAAGATGCCATAAGAAGAATGGGGGTTGGTTTCCATCGCCCCATTGAAATCCATCATGAGCCTCCTCAAGCAAGTACAAGCTCCACTCAAGTGGAGACTCCATCATCACAAGTTGAAGCGGCACCTACTAAGGAAGCAAATGAGACACCTATCCAAGAACAAGAACAAGTTCCTCCTCAAGTTGACAATGAGGCCACACAAGAATCAAGTTCTCCTATTGTCAACTCGAGTCAAGATAAAGATCAAGAGCAACCATCTACTCCCATTATTGAAGATGTTCAACAAGATGGTCAAGCTCATCCTTCCGGTCAAGACGGGGACTCAAATGATCTAGGTGATCAAGCCGATATCCCACGCAACAATGGGGATATCGAAACCCGCCGTCAAGCAAGAGTCAAGAGAAATTTGGAAATCAAGTGTCACAAGCTTGAAGCCATCATTGGTGATGTATCTCGCAAGGTTTCCACAAGAGGTCAATTGGCAAGCTTTAGTGAACATCAAGCTCATATCTCTATGATTGAACCAAAGAAGGTGTTTGAAGCTCTTGAAGATCCGGATTGGTTGGAAGCCATGCATGAAGAACTCAATAACTTCAAGCGCAACAAAGTATGGAATCTAGTAGAGAAGCCAAAAGATTGCCGCAATGTTATTGGCACCAAGTGGATATTCAAGAACAAGCAAGATGAGCATGGAATGGTTGTAAGGAACAAGGCAAGATTGGTAGCTCAAGGATACTCTCAAGTTGAAGGCATTGATTTTGGAGAGACCTATGCTCCCGTGGCTCGTCTTGAGTCCATCCGTATCCTACTTGCCTATGCATCACATCATAATTTTAAGTTGCAACAAATGGATGTGAAGAGTGCATTTCTTAATGGTCCCTTAAAGGAGTTGGTATATGTAAAGCAACCACCGGGATTCGAGGATCCACACTTCCCAAACCATGTCTACAAACTTGATAAGGCCCTCTATGGTCTCAAACAAGCACCACGTGCTTGGTATGAGCACCTAAGAGAGCTACTACTAGACCGTGGCTTTGAAGTGGGGCAAATCGATCCCACTCTCTTTACCAAGAGAGTAAAAGGGGAGCTTTTCATATGCCAACTTTATGTTGATGATATTATTTTTGGCTCATCTAACAAAGCTTTTAATGATGAATTTTCAAAGCTTATGACCGATAGGTTCGAGATGTCCATGATGGGAGAGTTGAAATTCTTTCTTGGTTTTGAAATCAAGCAATTGAGTGGAGGGACTTTCATCTCTCAAGCCAAATATATTCAAGACATGCTCAAGAGGTTCAAGATGCAAGATGCTAAAGAGAAGAGGTTTCCTATGGACACCAAATGTCATCTTGAACTTAGTCCAAAGGGTAAAGATGTCGATCAAAAACTCTATCGCTCTATGATTGGTTCTTTGCTTTATCTTTGTGCATCTAGACCCGATATTGTGTTAAGTGTAGGAGTGTGTGCAAGGTACCAAGCGGCTCCTAAAGAAAGTCACTTGATAGCGGTGAATCGAATCTTCCGATATTTGGTTTATACCCCAAGGTTTGGTTTGTGGTATCCTAGGGGGTCCAACTTCTCTCTTGCCGGTTACACGGATTCGGATTGGGCCGGTTGCAAGGATGATAGGAAGTCAACCTCCGGTGCATGTCAATTCCTTGGGAAGTCATTGGTGAGTTGGTCCTCCAAGAAGCAAAACTGCATATCATTATCCACCACCGAAGCCGAATATGTGGCGGCCGCTAGTGCATGCACTCAATTGTTATGGATGAGGCAAACTTTAAAGGAATACGGTGTCCATTGTGACAAAGTGCCTCTTTTGTGTGACAATGAAAGTGCTATCAAGATTGGTCACAACCCGGTGGAGCACTCAAGAACGAAGCATATTGAGATTCGTTATCATTTTATTAGAGATCACATCAACCGGGGTGACATTGAGCTTGGTTATATTCCCACGAAGATTCAACTCGCCGACATGTTCACAAAGCCACTTGATGAAGCAAGGTTCACATTTTTGAGGCATGAGCTAAATATCGTGGACTCGAGAAGCGTCGGTTGATCACCTTGCATGCACACCTCTATCTTATCTCTCTATTTGTTCTAGGTGTAGGCATGGACATAGGGGGAGTGCGGTCCTAATACATTGGACCATCCCTCCCCCCATTATGCCGATAGCAAGTGTTCTTTTATCTCCATTTTCATTTATATGTCTATTGAGCTAAAACGACGAGTAGTGGTTATGTACCCAAGATATATCTTCGCGGTGACATGCCATACACTCCTACATGGTGGCTTCGGCCACCACCCTCTTCTTGAGAAGAGTTGATCTTATTTGGAGCTTATTGTTGTTTCTTGACATTCTTGTTCTTGCATGTGGGAAATCTACTCAAACTTGGCGCTTTATGTTTCATTTGGTTATTGTAAGTTGAGTATGATGTACCATTACCAGGTTGAGGATCTATCCCAAGCCTTTCTCCCTCTCAAGACTTGCTTAATTCTCACTCATGTCCATTTGTTGTCTTTTGCTGTTTGTTGGGCGGAAATCTCCTAGCCATCCTCGGAAATTTCCGAATCACCAGAAATTTTCGACACTAAGTCCTTTCAAAACTCAGCACTGCACCTTGCTGAATTTTGACCGGAAATAGTCTCTGAAATTTCCGGTGACCGGAAATTTCCGAGTGTGACTCGGAAATCTCCGGTCCCTGAATGTTCTCGGCGCCCAAGTCCTTTTCAAATTCGGCACTGCACTCTGCTGAATTTGAACCGGAAATAGAGCCGGAAATTTCCGGGGCCCGGAAATTTCCGAACCAAGTCCGGAAATTTCCGATGACTCTGTCAATTTCCGCACCAAGTCCGTTTCCAAACTCGGTACTGGATATATCGTGTTTTGAACCGGAAATAGTGCCGGAAATTTCCGGGGTCCGGAAATTTCCGAACCTAGGTCCGGAAATTTCCGACTCAAACTTCTCCGGCTATAAATAGGGCACGGGTGGGCTGTTCGAACCGAACAGTTCATCCACCCCGTGCCCCTTCGTTCTCTCTCCTAGCCTGATAAGAAGATCTTCCTCGATCCACCCCTGGGCCGTTTCTCCGTCGATCTCTCCGGTTCTTCGCCGGATCTACTTCTCCTCGTCGCGAGGATCGTTTTCCTCCGCGCGGTTTTCGCAATGTCTACCGGTAACTCCTCTGATTTCAAATCTAGGACGGAATCTCTTTTCGTTTAACCTAGCCGATTTAGGAGGTTGTTGCTCGTTTCCTTTGGTAGAACTACTCCTCTACGCTTGATCTACCTTCCACGTGCACAGATCTGTTTTTCATTCATAGATTTGGTTCAGTTTTTCAAAAATTTCGCGCAGACCGGAAATTTCCGGTTCAGACTCGGAAATTTCCGACCCCTCGGAAATTTCCGGACCTGGCTCGGAAATCTCCGGCCTGTCCAAAATTCTGAAAAACAGACAAAAGTTCTGTGAATTTTTAACGGCTCGTGTACTTTCTCCTACGCCTTCCTGGACATGAGTGCTTATCCCACTTGCTTTCTATCTGCTCTATGCTGTTTGTGTGCAGGTTCTTCTACTCGAGGAGGTCGCCTCAAGTCCTTGGCTCATCGTCAGAAAGGAGTTCACTCTCGACCAACCAGTGACCCCTCAAGTGATGAGAGTGAGCTCCCTCCTGCAGCACAGCTCAGAAAAGCAACTGGGGCTAACAAGAAGAAGAAGCCCGAGCTTCAACTTTCAGATTTCAACAAGACCAGCTTCCGCAAGTGGCGCAGTGAGCTGTCTTATGAGGCTGACCAGGATGATCCCAAGTTCTTCTGCACAGAGATGGCATGGCTGTATCGTGAGGTTTATCTCAAGTTCTCCAGTAAAGCGCCAGTTTGCCCGATGAGATGGATCAACTTTGACAAGCTCATGAAGAAGGCAGATTACTTTGGGGGAGCTGTTCAGGTTTGCAGGGTGCTGGGTTTGGAGCATCTCATGGAGACTGAGTGCAGCTACAACGTGTCCATTATTCATCAGTTCTATGCGACCGTTGTTTTTGACGATTCAGAAGATATTGGCATGACATGGATGACTGGCACACAGCGCTTGACCTCCTCTTTCCGAGAGTTTGCCAGGATTCTTTGTTGTCCCTTCAGTGGGAGCTCTGTGGCAGCTGGTGAAAGGATGCATCTTCAGGGCGTGGCCTACAACAAGAACGTCATGTCTGATCTATATATGCCTGGTGGAGAGATTGGCTCGCAACATGGTTTGCTGCCAATTTATGATATTCTCCTTCGCATGTTCCGCCACACCATTGCTCCCATTGCAGGCAATGCTGACAACATCGCTGGCGGTCTTGTGAACTTGATGGCTAAGGCTCATGAAGCCTTTGTTGGAGAGTATGAGCTGGACAAGGAAGAGTACAAGATTGATATCATGGACTTCATTTTTTCAAGAAATGAGTCAAGCCATCTTTGAGAGGAAAGTTCCCCCATATGCTCCATATGTGATGCTTCTCATCAAGCGCAAGTACCAGTTATCTGAGGAAGATGGCGGCGATATGGATAGTGCTCTAGGATGCATTCCCCACACTGCTGCCAACCTTGTTCAAAAGAAGGCTCATGTGGTTCAAAAGCAAGCTACACTTCAAGAGATCGATGAGGATGATGTGTTTGGTGGTCCCACTCGCCAACCACGCCGCCACAACATCAAGAAAGCTGAAAAGAAGAGTCGCCCGTGGATGGTTCGAGCCATGGAGAAGGTTTTGAACATGAACTGCTGCATTCACAGTGAGAACTATGCCATCTACCAGCAGAACCACCGCATTCTCAAGCAGCAGGAAGAAATTCGAGCTCATTTGAAGATGCCGCCTCCAAAGAGACCTCTGAGGCCCTTAGTACCTTATACTGAGTGGAATTCTGAAGACTCCGTTGGATTCACTTGGGACACCACAGTGCCTGAGGATATCGAGGTGGATCCAACAGCTGATGATGTTGAGGAGGAGGAGCACAGTTCAGATTCCGACTCTTGAGTCTCGGGACGCTAGTGGCTGCTTCCTCCCTTTTTGGTATCTTGATGCCAAAGGGGGAGAAGTATCTCATAGGACTCACGGGATTTGCTTGGGAGGGAGCACATTTTTTTTCTCATTTGCTTTGTTCGAGTGCTCCCTATTCTTATCATTTGGACCTCTTTAGTGTCATGTTTGTGAGACATGCGGAACTCTTAAACTCCTTGTAATAGCTAGTTAATTTTGGTAAACCTTGCATGCCACTTTATATTTGTGAAGTATATTTTCATTGCTTGCGTCGTTTGTAAAATCTAGGGGGAGCAGTGATCCTAAGTTGTGTGCATTTGGTATTCAAGAACATCCCAAAGATAAGGCACACGCTTAGGGGGAGCCCGTCTATATTTTGCAAATCCGCTCTCCTTTTGTTTTGTCATCTTTCACCAAAAAGGGGGAGATTGAAAGAGCACTCTTTGCTCTTCCTGGTTTTTGGTGACAAATGACAACACAAAAGGTGTATTTAATGTGGGTGATGTCTGATGCAGGTTCTAGAACAGGTATATATTTCAGTACTGGCATTCAGAGTTTTTCAGTCGGAAATGCATCAGGAAATTTCCGGTGCCCGGAAATTTCCGGTCAGTGCCCGGAGATTTCCGAGTCGCCGAAGGTTTTTCACCAAGTCCAGATTGTCAAGCGGTACTGCCACCCAGAACCTCGCAGTCGGAATTTCAGGCGGAAATTTCAGGTGCCCGGAAATTTCCGATGGGAGTCCGGAAATTTCCGAGCTGCTCGATCAAGTTCATCGCCAAGTCAGAAACTGAATCTCTCGCCGGAGATTTCCGTTGCCCGGAAATTTCCGGTCTTCAGTCCGGAAATTTCCGAACTGGACCCGGAAATTTCCGAACTGGACCCGGAAATTTCCGAGCTGGCGGCTGCAAACGGTCAGATCTCGGGAAGGGGTATAAATACCCCTCACCTACTCATGGATGAGCTTAGCTCTCTCACTCTCTCTCTGCTCAACAAATAGAAAGCTCAAATCATCAAGATCTCCCAATTCCTCCACCCAATCACGTTGATCTTTGGAGGATTGAAGGAGAAGGCCCCGATCTACATCTTCACCGAGCCGTTCTTCATTTCCCCCTCATTCACTTGAGGGAACACTTGCTAGGGCTTCCACTAGGAAACCCAGCCCATTGTTGTACTTACCTATTGTCTTTGTGACAGATTGTAGCTGTTCGGGAGCCCCCAAGCCCTTTGTGGGTCGTGCCCCGAATCGTTGTTGTAAAGGCTCCGGATTCCGCCTTGAAGGATTCCGATAGTGGAAAGTGAACCAAACCTTTGTGGTGCGGTTCACCGGAGATTTGGGTGAGGCCTTTGTGGCCGTTGAACCATTGTGTTGGTTCACACCTCTCCAACGAGACGTACTCCCATTTAAGGGAGGAACTCGGGAATACATCCTTGTCGTCTCGTGTCTTCACTTCGGTTACTTCTATCCTTATTTATTGCCTTATCATATCTTGCTTAGTTGCTAGCTTGTCATATAGGAAATTCACCTTAGTTGCATATCTAGTGAATTTACCTTTTGTGTCAAGCCTAATTTGAAAAAGAACTAAAATTGAATTAGCACCTATTCACCCCCCCCCCCTCTAGGTGTCATACCGATCCTTTCAACTGGTAGCCTCCATCTTCCTCGTCGGGGAGGTTATTGTTCTTCTCGACGGCGTTGGCTTGAGTGCCCGGCGGCTTCTAGTAGCTGCCCTTGCGTCCGCCTCTGCGGTAGCTGCGGCCTCTGCCACGGATCCCGCTACCCTCTTCTTGCTCGTGCTCTCTGCTCAGCCTCTTGAGATCGAAGCAGTTCTCTGTAGCGTGGCCGCGCCTGTTGTGGTAGACACAGAATGGGCGGTTGTCCTCCTTTTTGTCGCCAGGCTTAGGGGAGGCTCTGCTGGCGTACTTGGCATCTGGCTCAGCCGCTAGGACAGCGGTGGTCTTGCGCTTGGTTTCTTCCCGCTTCTTGTGACTCTTGGATCCCTTGGCCTGGTCGTCTACCCGTTGGCTCATCTTGACGAAGAGGAGTCCCTCTTCAGCCTTGGCGCACTTGTCAGCGAGGTTGAACAGCTTTACCACAGAGGTGAGCTTGTCGTGAATACCCAGCTTCTCGAGCATCCTGCGGTCTGTGACGCCCTCTCTGAAGGCGGCGATGACTTGGGTGTCAGGAATGTTCGGGATCTTGTTGCACACTTGGCTAAAGCGCTGGATGTACTTGCGGAGGGTCTCATCTTTCTTCTACACCACAGCGCGCAGGTCATTGTGGGTGAGCGCGCGCTCATATGTGCCCTTGAAGTTGGCGACGAACTGCCTGCAGAGTTCCTCCCACGAGCCGATGGAGTCTTCAGGCAGGTTGAGGAGCCATGACAGCGCGGAATCGCTAAGCGCGTGGGAGAACCAGTTGGCCATGACCTTGTCGTCCCCTCCTGCAGCTTGGATAGAGGTGGTGTAGAGCTGCAGGAACTCGATGGGGTTGCTTGACCCGTCGTAGCCCTTGGGAAGGGCAGGCCTGAACTTCTGTGGCCAGACCACGCGGCGCAGAGCGCGGGTGAAGGCCATGCAGCCGGTGACGTACGTGGCGGTTCCGCCCTGGAGAGCCCTGCGGTTCTGCTGCCCCGCCTGGCCGATTTCCTCGACGAGGCGGTTCTGGAGGTCCCTCTGGCGCTCCATCCCCACCCGCGCGTCAGGCGCGGTGCGCTGCACGATTTGGCAGTCGCGCGGCGAGGACGCATGAGAGGCAGCCCTCTGCGCCACAACCGGAGGTGGTCCCGGTGGTGGCGGAGGCGCACCCGGTGCGGCAGTTCCTGCGCAGCCAGAGTGGTGAACCAGCGAGCGCGACGGAGCGGGGCGCGTCGTCGCGACGTCGACGAGGTGGTGGAGGCGGTCGAGCCAGTGGTCGTGGGCCTCCGGATTGGGCCGGTAGCGGAGAAGCTCCTGAGCCATGAGCAGTGCAGTGTGTGGACTGGGCTCTGGATGTCCCTGAGAGGACGCGCTCTGGCGCCGAGACGGATGCGAGGACTCAGCATCCTCGTGGTGCTCGGGGTAGACGTCCTCGTCGTCGTGGCGATCCTCGCTCTCGGGCTCCTCCAAGTGCGGGCCGGTGTTGGCGCGCTCCGCCGTGCGGCTCCCGCGAGGGCGGTCGCGCCGGGCTCAGTATATGCCCTGTCAGCTGTGCGCCTATTGGCACGTGTCGTGCGAGTGTCCATCATGGCGCGGAGGCTGGTTGAAGGTTGAAGACGCGCCTCAGCCCCCTACCTGGCGCGCCAAATGTCGGAGAGTGACTCCCACGATACAGGGGTGATCACACTCTGAAGAGTTGTTCGATGGGGGGCTGAACGCGTTGGTCAAACAAGCCTCAACCGGCACGGCGACGGTGCTCGTCGAGCCTGAGGAGGGACATCACGACAGAGACAGACACCAGCCCGTACCCAGGTTCACGGCCCTCGGAAGGAGGTAACACCGCTACTCCTGCTTGTCTGTATTGCGCTGCAGAGGGTACAGTACAATGAGCTTGTCGAGGGCTCTCTTATGGCAGTGTGGAGCTCAAGGAGGGAACACTAAGGTCTTCTTCCTCCTCGAGTGTGTTCGGCTAGGCTACGCTATGGTAGAGTGCCAAAGGTCCGATCGATGCGAATCTGGGAACCGGGCGTCCGGGGGTCGATCCCTCGCTACGGAGGTGCTCCCTCTCCTTTTATAGGCGCCCCGGGCCTGATCCCTGCGTCCTGCGCGGTGTAAGGGTTCCCACATGGCGATGAAATGGAGGAGCGGGGTGCACCGCAGCTGGGTTGTCCATGGACTCGGTCCATGGTCGTAAAGCCTGCCCTTGAGGCAGGAAGACCACCGTCCGCGCAGGACGGCCAGCTGGTGCCGCAGAGATCGTGGGGGCGCCCACGGTGACGTCGTCGTTGGAGCGTAGCGCCGGCCATCCGCTTTATCACCAAAGGGGAAATCTTCATAGTCCGGTGCGGGGGGCACAGCTTTGTTGACCCCTTTAATCACCAGAATGGCAACTGCGGCGTCGTCGTCACCGCACGCAGGCGCGCGCGTCACTCTGCGGCCGCAGGCCATGTGCGCTCTGCGGCGGTTGCTTCACAGCGAAGTATCTCTACAAGGCCTGAGCGGCCTTATGGAGGGATTTGCGTTGACTCCTCTCCAAGGGAAAGAGCCTTGTAGAGGGGCAGTCGCGGGGGGGAGCCTCTTCAGGCCTTCGCTGCCCTTCAAGCCCTCTCGAGGACTTCTCCCCTCGAGAGTCTCTCCCAGTGTTTGGCTTGGTCCTTAGTCATTCTTCGATACCGTCGCGTGCGAGGGCTGTAGAGAGTGGGCCCCGCACACCCTGGTTTCCACTGGGCCGACAGTTCCCTCCGTAGGAATTTTTTTGTTTTCTATGCTACGAACCCATCAGGAACTAGAACAGAACAGCCAGCAAAGATGAATTTTTTCGAGGCCCTTAACTTGCTCAGATCAGAAAACTCAAAACTAATGAAAGTTGCATACATATATGAGGATTATGCTCACGAAATTTCAGGCCATTTGGATTTTTCTGTGAAAAGTTATGAATTAAACGGTGGACAGCAGAAATCTGTCCCTGCGCGAAACAGCAAACAACAAAGCGAAATATTTTTGTGTTTTTGCATATTGAACCGAATTAAATACTAAGCATACTAATACTAGATACTAAAGCAAACTAGCAAGAGAAATAACAGAAATATTTTTGGTCTTTTTGAGTTTTGTAAAGTAAAACAAAACATGAACAAATAAAAAGAAAGAAAGAAAATGAAAGCGAAACATGGATATACAAAGTACCGAATGATAATGATATATAGATGAGTGTGCTATCGGTATACCTCCCCCCAAGCTTAGGCTTTTGGCCTAAGTGGAGATCAATCCCATGGTGAGTATTAACTCCAGCCCGATGGGTCAAACCTTGCGTGGTCGTACTCTTGCTCGGCTACGGTGGAGGAAGAACCAGAAGGTCCTGCGTATCCCGGATCCGGGTAGGTGAAACCAGCGGTCTCTGGGGGCTGCCCAACGTCATCATCGGGCTCCTCCATATCGCCCTCCACGTCCGGGGCTTGTTGCCCCACGAGTGCATCAATCTCAACCTCCGAGAGTGACCAACTAGCCCTGGCATCAAGGTTAAACGAAGGCACAGGCAACCTAATAGTTCTAACAGATGTAGATGTCATCCATATTGTTTTCTTGGAAAAGGTTATCTCATAAAGTAGGTTACTCAAGTTACTATTTGCAGCAATAAAGTTATGTTTCTTCATGGAAAGAAAATCTAGCTTTTCCGTGGGAAGCGGGAAATCAAGAGGATGAGGAACTAAGCCATGCATAGCTAATAAACGAGATGCAATGAGACCTCCACAAATTCCGCCCTTCTCACGGTTAGTAGCAAGACGGTAAGCAATCAGTGCACCTAAGTTATAAGTTCTATCACCACGCAAAGCAGCAGCTAGAAAGGCCAAGTCAGGCACAGCTAATTTACTTGCAACCTTCCTAGCAAGAACACACTTGGTGATGAAATAAGCAAAGTATCGGATGGATGGGAGATGAATACTTCGGATTTTACCGTCCTCTTGTGAGAAACTCTTCCCTTGGAAAATATCCTCGTACAAGTCCATCAATGGTTTGGGCTTCCCCCTCAACTTCTCTCGCGATCCCCATTGTGGCACTCTAATCGCTGCACAAAAATCATCAAAGGACAAGTGGACAGTTTTATTATAAATTGTGTAATGAACCATGGGGTTATGCGAGGTTAAGTTGCACTTGAAATCCTGCACCACAGACATAGCTAATTTCACATATTGGTTAGGTTCATCAACAACAAAAATACCCAATCCTGCATTAGAGATTAAATTTTGGATATCTTGGTAAATCCATGCAGCATGGATAGACAGCTGGAAATACACCATCTTCACGGTGAACTCCCATGACTTCATGCACCACAATTTCATGTTGGTTAATAGGATGTGTGTTCCACTCCATGTTCTGAATTTTTTAACAAATGTCATAAAAATTGATTTTTAGCCAACTAAATGAGGGGAAACTACAATAGTGACTTTATAAAGGATAAAGCATGCATCAAAACTAGTTAATCCAACCTAGGACAAGCATTTAAACTCACTAAACATGACATCTACAGCAGCAAAATACTGAAGATATAATCCACTAAACAAAATTCTATTTGGATGAACGGAGGAGTCACATACCGGAGAGCAAATGCCCCAAATCTCAGCAGCAAAGATGGTCTGAGCAAGGAGATCGAAAATCCGAGGGCAAGAGCAGAAAGAACACGAAATTTTTCAATGGCTGGGTGTTTGGTCGGGAGAGAGAAAGGTTGGGGAGGAAGGAGAGTAAGTCGAGGGACCTGGGGGGTCCCACACCATGTGGAGGCGCGGCCAAAGGCCTGCCGCGCCACCATGTGGTGTGGTGGCCCTTTCGGTCCCCCTGGTCACTCTCTGGTACTCCCAGGACCTTCCTCGAAAAATAGGATTTTTGACATAAATTTTTTAATTTTCTGAGAACTTTTATTTTTGGGCATTTTCTGGATTTTGAGATATTAAATTCAATGCATGAAAAATATTTTTCAAATCATATTTAACTAAAAACTATGCAAACCAAATAGTATTACAGTAGATAAAATGAAGATGAGAAGAAAATGTTGTTTAGAACTTCCATGCATTTAAAACACATTTGTTAGCAAGGTTGATCAAGTCTTGCCACCAAATAAATTTTAGATGACATAAAAGGATTCAAACATTGTGAGACACTCATATTACCTTATATGGTATTGATATGGATCCAATAACAAGATTTTTGTATTCTTCTTTATAAGGGCAATCAATACTTCCCACTTTGATGGACCTCACATTGGTAATTGTATTAACTCCATATACTTTATCCATTCTCTTGGGAAAATAAACTGTATGTTCCTTGTCATTCACATTGAAAGTTACTTTTTCTTTATTGCAATCAATAACAGCCCCTGCAGTGTTTAGAAAAGGTCTCCCAGGAATAATAGACATATTATCATCTTCGGGCATTTCAAGCACAACAAAGTCAGTCATGATTAAACAATTATTAGCCACTTGAAGAGGAACATCCTCACAAATACCAACAGAAACAACAGTAGATTTATCAGTCATTTGCAAAGATATATCAGTAGGTATCAATTTATCCAAATAAAGTCTCTTGTAAAGAGAGAAAGGCATAACACTAACTCCTGCTCCCAAGTCACATAGAGCAGTTCTAACATAATTATTTTTGATAGAGCAAGGAATGGTTGGTATACCTGGATCACCCAACTTCTTTGGAACCTTGCCATTGAAACAGTAATTAGCAAGCATAGTAGATATTTCCTCATTAGGAATTTTCCTTTTGTTAGACACAATATCTTTCATATATTTTGAATAAGGAGGCTATTTAATAGCATCAGTCAAAGGAATTTGCAAGAACAATGGTTTCATCCATTCACAAAATTTATTATAATGTTCTTGTTCTTTTGTTTTAAGTTTCTTAAAAGGAAAAGGCATTTGTTTTTGGACCAAGGCCCTCTTTCACTACCATGTTTCTTAGCAATAAAATCTTCCTTAGTGTACTTTTCATTTTTATTATGCTTTTCAGGTTCTTCCTCTATTTCTTCCTTATCCGAATTACCATCCTTATCATTATCATTGTTATTAGTATTATTACTATCATTGTTATGTTCATTACCACTTTCAGTTTCAGCATCAGAAATAGATATACTATTAGGATCATTAACAAGTTCAGAGGATTTTACAACAGTTTTATGTTTCTTCTTCTTTTTCTTAGAAGGAGCACTAGGTTTATTAATTCGTTGAGAATCTTGTTCAATTATTTTAGGATGTCCTTCAGGATATAAAGGATCCTGAGTAGAAATACCTCCTCTAGTTGTTACTTCGCAAACATGTTTTTCTTTATCAATAGAGGCATTCATTAACAAATCTTTTTGCACTTTAGTAAGTTGATCAATTTGAGTTTGAACCATATGAAAATGTTTACTAAGTATTTTAACATCATTGGAGGTTCTATCAACAATATCATGCAAGTTACTGATAGCGCGAGAATTTTCCATTAAATGATTCTCTATTCTCATATTAAAATTACATTGCTTAGTAATAAAAGTATCAAATTCATCTAGGCTTTGAGCAGGAGGCTTTGAGTAAGGAATATCTCTATCATCAAACCTTTGGAGAGAGTGTACCTCAATTAATGGCGTAGGAGGAATTGGCTTACATAATTCTTCAATAGGAGGTAAATTCTTCACATCTTCAGATTTAATACCTCTCTCTTTAAGAGATTTCTTGGCTTCCTTCATCACTTCTTCATCTAATTAAATCATACCTCTCTTCCTTGGTGTTGGTGTAGGTGTTGGAGTAGGTTCAGGAATATTCCAATCATCATAATTCTTGCTTATCTTAGCCATTAATTCCTCAGCTTCTTCTGGAGTTCGTTTCCTGAAAACACATCTAGCACAACTATCCAAATATGTCCTAGATTCAACGGTTATTGCACTGTAAAATATATCAATAAGATCATTTTTCTCTAAATCATGGTTCGGCTGGCCTCTTATTAGAGAGCAAAACCGTGTCCAAGCATCAGGCAATTTCTCTTCTTCTTCTTGATTAAAGTTATAAATTCTTAGCAAAGCATCACGTTGACCACTAGCAGGAAAATATTTCCGAAAGAAAGTATCAAACAAACCAATAGGACTAGTAAGGGAACCAGGAGACAAATTATTATACCAAGTTTTAGCTTCTCCTTTTAATGAGAAAGGAAATATTTTAGTGACAAAGTAAGTGCGCATCTTTATGTCCTCAGAAAATATACCACTCAAAGTAGAGAGTTCATTCATGTGTTCTACAGCACTTTCATTTTCGGTTCCACAGAAAGGTTCTCTCTCAACAATAGCTATGTGTGCTAAATCAAGAGAGAAATTATAGTCTTTATCTGTAATGTTTATAGGAGATGTAGCAAATTTAGCATCAGGAGATAATTTATATCTAACAGCATGTTTGTCAAGAAAACCTTTTGTATTACATGCACCAGTAGTAGCTTGACATTCTTCAATAAAATCATCATTAAGTTCAACATATAATTCATCAAGATCATCATCAACATTATTTGTAAATTCAGGTGAATTAACAGGTGTTTCAGCATCTTAATTAGGAATTTCAGCATTTTCAAATTGTTTAGATCTAGCAATTGTAGCATCTAAAAAGGGACCTAATGAACCAGTATCATCAAGAACATTATAAGCATCATCACAAGTAATTTCAGATTCAGCAGGAGTAACAGTGCAAGAAGCTTGAGGTGGTGTAACAAGCTTACTTAAAACAGACGGTGAATCAAGAGCAGCAGCGGTACCCAGAATTATACATTTTCGTGTAGTGGATGGTATGAAGGGAAATTTCTTATCACCAGGTTTTTCCATGATGAATGAATTCCAGCGAGCAATATCACACTCAGGTGAACTTATAAATAAAGCTATGCTCCCCGGCGACGGCGCCAGAAAATAGTCTTGATGACCCACAAGTATAGGGGATCGCAACAGTCTTCGAGGGAAGTAAAACCCAAATTTATTGATTCGACACAAGGGGAGCCAAAGAATATTTATAAGCCTTAACAGCAGAGTTGTCGATTCACCTGCACCTGTGAATAGACTTGCTCGAGACAGATTATCAGTAGCAACAGTTTTATGGGAGAGACAGTAGCGAAATAACAGCAGCAGTAGAGTAAAAACAGCAGTGATGATTATAGTAGACAGCAGGATTAAAATACTGTAGGCATAGGGGCGGATGAACGGGCGTTGCATGGATGAGATATTTCATATAATAACCAAGTCATGGGCATTTGCAGATAAATAATACTCCCTCCGTTCCATAATATAAGGTGTCTAAGGTTTTGGCACGGATATTAAGACGCCAATATTTTACATAGGATGCACTCATTTTGTTTAGACAAAAATCGAGAGAGAGTAATTTCTAATAGTTACAAATTGAAAACAATAGGTCAAATCCCTCCGTTCCACATTTTGACTTGTTTTTTGATGAATAAAATTGTCTATAAATCGCAATACACCTTATATTTTGAAATTTTTCTAAAAACCTTAGACACCTTATATTAAGGAACGGAGGGAGTAGTAAACATACAAGTATTAATTAACCATAGGCATGTGTTCCAATTTAGTTGTGCGTGCTCGCAATGAGAAACTTGCACATCATCTTTTGTCCTACCAGCCCGTTGCAGCGGGGCCTCAAGGGAAACTACTGGTAATTAAGGTACTCCTTTTAATAAAGTACCGGAGCAAAGCATTAACATTCCGTGAACACATGTGATCCTCACATCACAGCCATCCCCTCCGGTTGTCCCAATTGCTGTCACTTTGGGGCCTCGGGTTCCGGACAATAATATGTGTATACTGAAGGGGATCGCAGGCAGAAAATAAAAAATTTCCTAACAGCGATAACCTTAAACTAGCCAAGATCTATACTATGCAGATATAGTAATACGGAGGAGATCGATATACATACCCTCGTAGACTGAAAGCGGGGATGACGCTCCCGCACAAGCGTTGTCGATGAAGCCGACGAAGACCTCGAGGTCGTGTAGAGGAAGCAGACCTCCAGCACCACTAGCGTGGCACCTCGCAGGGCGTTACACACGTACGGTGAAGCCGACGAACTCCGGGCTCCGATCCAGGGACGAAGCAGCGGAAGACTGGGACCGGGAGACCAGCAGCACGGCGGTGTGCGTATGGTGGAGAGAACTTTTCCTCGGCGCAACTCCAACAAGGGAATCACGGGGTCAAGGAGAAAGAGAGAGAGAAATTGGTGTGTTTCAAAGGCCAGGGGTGCACCCATATATATAGGAGGATGGGAGCTGCCAACCTTGCCAGCCGGGCGGTGTGGGACTAAACTCCCACACCCGCCCCCCCTCCTTGGTGCGCCGACCATGGGTGGGCCACATGGGGCCCACCTAGGCCGGCCGAACTCCCTCTCTCCCTTTGGGGTGAAGCTTCCCCCCCCCCCCCCCCCCCCCCCTCATGGGCCCTCTTTGCATGAGAAGGCCCATTTAGGGTATTTTGCCTTTAAAAATTCAGAAAAAATTAAATAAAAATATATTTAACTATCAATTACATTAATTAATATTAAATACATATTACATAATTTATTCCGGCTCCGAAAACTATTTCGTCGCTGCCCGATCTCCATCGGATCTTTCCCGGGACGTTCCCGGTGCTCTCTTTTCCTAATTTCTCTTCCGGTAAACTTGTCGACTCCCCTTAAGTGTGTTACCCTAGCGGTTCGAGATCTCGCCAGACATGATCGAGACACGCTCTCCGATCAATGACTAATTCATGGACCTTGGATACCCAGAATTAATCCCTGTGAGATAACGAATAACTTTGTCGTTCGAACCTAGACGTCTGAGTCTTAAACCCTTTGCCATGGCGATACTTAGCGTGTCCGAGACTCGTTCATAGATATCACAATACCTAGCTTGATCTCGTTACCGACAACGCTATCTTCTACTCGTCCATGATATTATGTCCTGGTGACCTAGTCACACGCTTGCAAGCTCATTTGACATAATCTCACCGAGTGGGCCCTAGAGTATCTATCCTGCTATGCGGACTGGAAAATCCCGCTCTTGATCCCTCGTCTCAACATACTCCCTTCCGATACCCGAGAGGGACACCTTTATTGCCATACTATTAAGACATGACGTTTGATGCAATCAAAGTATCCTTCAGGAATAGCAATAAGAGTTGATCTCACGGTTAAAGGCGTAATGACTACGTCCTACAAATATTGGGTATGTACATCACGTCATTCTCCCAGTGATATGACTCCATTGTCAACTGACATCAATGTCACATGATCGGGAAACCTCGATCATCAATTGCCCAATGAACTAATTAGATAGAGGCTACTAGGGACCTAGTTGTTTATCTACCACACATGTATTAATGTTTCCGCTTAATACAGTTATAGCATGATATAAAACATATAATGAACAATTGAGATATGACGAATAAACTATCTTTATTAAGTGCCTCTAGGGCATATCTCCTTCAGTCTCCCACTTGCACTAGAGTAACACTTAATCTAGTTTACAACTTGGTAAAAGCTCAACACCCATAGCAACTTGGTGCATGCTTGTCTCGTGGAAGAGGAATACAGTCAACAGATCTCACACATTGAGACCTATATGTGCTTTGCAACACTTCTATGTCACCTAGTTTGACATCATCCCGTATCTTACGATGACGGTGAAATATATCTTAGTCGATGGAGTGAGACTCGAACCTTCGCGTAGCATGGGCCTTAAAAGTCTAAGAGATCTATTAAGGGGAACCACATATGCTCGGAAAACTGCTCAGTCTAATCACACTTGCTACTTCTGAAGTTGCCATATATTTATATACCTATGTAGATTATGCGACAGTGCATTCATATGCGACTTCGCAAGCTAACCATGTCTTTCTTCAAAATAAAGGACATCTCCTATATGAGATTTCTAGTCGTATGGGTCAGTGTCATAACTTGCATCATCGTAACCGTTTTACGGCAAGTTGTCTTTCCACTCTTACCCTTTACCAGAAAACATATCTTTAGTTCTCACAGACACTGAAGAATATACTTAACGTTTGTTCATTGATCCACACAAGGATCACTCTAGAACCCGTTCTTCAACCAAGAACTTGGGTCACACCAAGTCGAGCTTTCAGTCTGATAGAATCCATGTCTGAGGCATAGAGAATGTCGAACATCATTTTCTTTCAATAGCTATCACTGAAAATGCCAAGATAAACTTAATATTTTACCTAGTCATACAAGTAAGAACCTTTTTCTTCGCTTGTTCTATTCTGAAACACTTCAGAATCTTAACCTAGGAAAATATTCCGACCTAATGTTATTAAGCCCCTTTTGATCTATACAATTATAGATCGGATGCCTAATACTCCTAACTTCATTCATAGAAAATTTAATCACTTAAATAATCATTTATACTTTACTAGAGGATCTGTATCATTCTCAATATGTCGTTACATATAAATTTATGAATGACACCTAGCTCCCACTCAAATATGCCTTCCACATATAAGATCAAGAAAAGCTACTTAGCTCCCACTCACTTCTTTGCAAATGCAAGTTTCTTCAACTACTTTGGACAACTCCAAAATCCTTTGATCACATCATCAAAGTGAAGATTCCAGCTCCGATATGCTTGCTTCAGCCCATGAATGGACAGCTGAAGTTTGCATACATATTTAGCATCCTCGGGATCACCAAACCATTTCATTGTACTAATTACAACTCTTTCTTAATGATACCATTAAGAAACATGGTTTCCTTATCCATCTATCAATTTCTCAATTTGAAATTATAGTAATTACTAAACGACCCCGAATAGATTTAGGCTTCGCCACTTGAGACAAAATCTCGTTGTGGTCAACTTTTGAATCTGTCGGAACTGTTTCACGACAAATCGATCCTTATCAGTGTCCACTCTCTCATAAAATTCCATATTCTATTAACAGCCTAGATGCCATCAACAAGATCTCCCAAGTCATTACCTGGTAATCGTACATGGATTTTATCTCGGATCATATATGACTCATAGCCATTTCTCGGACTTAGGTCTACCATCTCTTCTTCGTAGTTCGTAGGTCTGTCATATTCCATTAACATGACCTTCATAACAAGATTGTCGTACCACACAGTGTGGAACACAACCTCGTACGCCTACGTTCTTAGTATGAGCTCAGAGCATCATGATCTTTATCATCAGCTTCTTTCCAGTTGAGGAGCATGACACCGGAAACACTTTCTGTTGCGCCACTCTGATGTCTGGAGAGAAAGTTCATTAACTTCATCTTGCTCTACTTTCTTTCCCACTTATACCCTTGGACAAGAAACTATTTCTTTTGCAAGGTATATTCCGGCAACGTTTTTGCCTATGTCGTGAGACATGTACCCAACTAATTCTTTAGGTACGGTATACTACAAAGATTTATCCATTTTAGGTTTGATCACATCGAAACACTAAATTGCTGAAACGACAATCTAGGCTAAAAGCCATGCCATTACTCATATGGTATTGTCTCCATGGATTTAAATGGTTTCCCTATTATCTAACGTGAATGTTACGTTTCTACCATATGACTCCAATGATCACAATAATTCGATAAGAGATTTATTTACCACACACTATCCGATAGGGTGCGATTACGACGTCCTAACATACCATAACACTATGGTGTTCCATGCGACGTAATTTGTGGAACTCTTCTCACAAGTCTTCCAATGATATGCCAACATTATAACTCAAATCTTTATTTCCTCGATCTGTATCGCAGGAATTTGATTTTCTTGTTAAATTTATTTTCCTACTTCATTCTGAACTTGTTTAATCGAATCAAAATTTCCAGACTAACATTTCCTAAGTGGATATCCATATATCTACTCGGAATATTCATGAAGTCTATGAAATAAAGACCTCCACTATACGTTAAAGTACTTCATTGATTCACATACACCCATATGCATGATTCTCAACAAGTTATACTCAAAACGTTCAGTGAAGTTTACGAAATAAAGATCTCCACTACACGTTAATTACTTCATTGATCCACATACATCTATATGCATGATTATCAATAAGTTATATGCCGCTTTCCGAAAACGGTGTCTTAGTTATCTCGCAAGTATCAAAAGATCAAATCTAAAGACTTGTAGATCCATCCGTATGGAGCTTGTTCATTGAGTATAACATTGACATGACTTAAACGGTAGTGCCACACGAATGTGGTGTCTTTATTAAGTTTGTATCTTTTGGCATTAATATTATGAATGTGGGAGCTTCTACCATCTAAATTCAAATCGGCTTATGATCATTACTTCATAAATATAGGACAACGATTTTGTCACTTACATATATGAATAATCGTGTCGCTAGAGGAAACACACTTATAACGATCATACTAACAGGCGATCATAAAAGAATTTATTCAAATGGTAGATCTTGAGGGAGAGTGTCTATGGCCATCACAACATTTTGTCTGCCATCATCAACACACATTGTCGCCTTATCCTTCCAAGCTACTCAAGTAGTAAATCTGGTTTTCATAAAACATGACTAGTATCAAAAACTTAGTCACTATTGCGAGTACTTGCTTAGGTAAAATATTCATAACGTGTATATCATATATACACCATCATCGTTGATGACTTCCCGGCGATCTGTTTCATCTTCTTGATTCTTCCAACGCAATCAAGAACCATGAAGGTGAACGATTCCCCTTGCATGACATAGTCTATGACAAAGCATTTGCATCTGGCAACGTTGTCTGTCACCAGTGATCGAGCTGAGCGAGGCATCTCAATGTCATCAAGTATGACCAATGTCATCGAGTATGACCAGTATCATCAAGTATGACTGCCACGTGCTCCTTCAATGTGTGTATTCTCTTCCATCTTGGTTGAGAAGAAAAACAGTCAACGTACTGATAAACTTCATCAACCCAACTTTAGGTGTATCCTGAGTTTAGCGATCATCTCATATGTTCGCGATCTAACAACTCGCACCCACCGTTAATTCTCTATGGCAGAGATCATAGCATACACTGGACTATAATGATATTATCCGCACAAAAACTTGATAATCCAAATTATCCTTTTGTTAGCGGAATCTCCGGGTTTATCTCCTAGCGGGTATTGTATCACAAAGAGCTAATGGTTTAAACAAGGAGTATCCTCAAGCTAAAGTATAAAACTATGAAGTTTGGACCCAACCTTTTAAGTTTCTCAATCGCAGGATTGCGCCTAATTTTTAAAGAAGGCTATTACATTGGTTAATATCTACAAAGGTTTTGCAAAACATAAAGACTTTGTTCATTATAAAATAGGGTTCAAGTTTTAATAAAATAAAACTACCAGAACTCCCACTCAAAACGAATATCCCTCTAATCGCTTTAGTGATTACACGATCCTCATCCATTATGCAACCCCTTATCGTCAGAGCCGGCAACATAACTTCAAAGGTAGACATCGACATGTCAATCACAACAACTCTGTGACTCATGCTTAACCTTTCGGTCACCGTGTTCCGAGGCCATGTCTGTACATGCTGGGCTCGCCATAATAACCTTCAGCGTATACAAACGACGATATGTCTGACACCCACTGTATACAAACGACGATATGTCTGACACCCGATCGTCACGGCCTGCCTCATAACGTAGAACTTTCTTGGTGGTGCACGCCAAAGGGAGAACACTAATGGTATTTTGGAGGGATCATCTTATATTACCACCGTCGTGTAACTGATATATACTAATATATACACACACAATATAAGATGCACTCAAAACATCAATATGTAATGCGACGTGACATGGTCCTTGCGCCGATGGTCTCCTTCGCGCCCACAGTTTATAAACAATTTAATAAACCTACCTTAACCATATCACATTGCCCCCTACAAAATAAAGTTAGACGCGTTCTACTTTATCTTTTGCATATTTTACGTGGCTTGGGGCTGTCGTAAATAGAACCGCTTCATACCTACGAACCTATGACCACAACAACGATCAAATAATTGCATATTTATTCATCCCTTTCAGGCCCTCCATTGAAAATGCAAAGCCAACTAAAGTGAGAGAGACAGACACCCGCCAGCCACATATACGGTACCAGCCGTATGTCAGTATTGGAACCAGTCTCGCGTAAGCGTACGCGTAAAGTCGGTCCGGGCCGCTTCATCAACTCAATGCTGCCGACATTGCAAGTGCACGCGAGAGGGTAGCAAATAAAAGAACGATGTCCCCGTGATAAACACGGGTTCTAAAAGCGTACAGCTATATCTACGCATAGATCGGCTCTGATACCACTGAAGGGGATCGCAGGCAGAAAACAAAAAATTTCCTAACAGCAATAACCTTAAACTAGCCAAGATCTATACTATGCAGATATAGTAATACGGAGGAGATCGATATACATACCCTTGTAGACCGAAAGCGGGGATTACGCTCCCGCACAAGCGTTGTCGATGAAGCCGACGAAGACCTCGAGGTCGTGTAGAGGAAGCAGACCTCCAGCACCACTAGCGTGGCACCTCGCAGGGCGTTACACACGTACGGTGAAGCCGACGAACTCCGGGCTCCGATCCAGGGACGAAGCAGCGGAAGACTGGGACCGGGAGACCAGCAGCACGGCGGTGTGCGTACGGTGGGGAGAACTTTTCCTCGGCGCAACTCCAACAAGGGAATCACGGGATCAAAGAGAAAGAGAGAGAGAAATTGGGGTGTTTCAAAGGCCAGGGGTGCACCCATATATATAGGAGGATGGGAGCTGCCAACCTTGCCAGCCGGGCGGTGTGGGACTAAACTCCCACACCCCCCCCCCTCCTTGGTGCGCCGGCCATGGGTGGGCCACATGGGGCCCACCTAGGCCGTCCGAACTCCCTCTCTCCCTTTGGGGGAAGCTTCCCCCCCTCATGGGCCCTCTTTGCATGAGAAGGCCCATTTAGGGTATTTTGCCTTTAAAAATTCAGAAAAAATTAAATAAAAATATATTTAACTATCAATTACATTAATTAATATTAAATACATATTACATAATTTATTCCGGCTCCGAAAACTATTTCGTCGCTGCCCGATCTCCATCGGATCTTTCCCGGGACGTTCCCGGTGCTCTCTTTTCCTAATTTCTCTTCCGGTAAACTTGTCGACTCCCCTTAAGTGTGTTACCCTAGCGGTTCGAGATCTCGCCAGACATGATCGAGACACGCTCTCCGATCAATGACTAATTCGTGGACCTTGGATACCCAGAATTAATCCCTGTGAGATAACGAATAACTTTATCGTTAAAACCTAGACGTCTGAGTCTTAAACCTTTTGACATGGCGATACTTAGCGTGTCCGAGACTCGTTCATAGATATCACAATACCTAGCTTGATCTCGTTACCGACAACGATATCTTCTACTCGTCCATGATATTATGTCCTGGTGACCTAGTCACACGCTTGCAAGCTCATTTGACATAATCTCACCGAGTGGGCCCTAGAGTATCTATCCTGCTATGCGGACTGGCAAATCCCGCTCTTGATCCCTCGTCTCAACATACTCCCTTCCGATACCCGAGAGGGACACCTTTATTGTCATACTATTAAGACATGACGTTTGATACAATCAAAGTATCTTTCAGGAATAGCAATAAGAGTTGATCTCACGGTCAAAGGCGTAATGACTACGTCCTACAAATATTGGGTATGTCCATCACGTCATTCTCCCAATGATATGACTCCATTGTCAACTGACATCAATGTCACATGATCGGGAAACCTCGATCATCAATTGCCCAATGAACTAGTTAGATAGAGGCTACTAGGGACCTGGTTGTTTATCTACCACACATGTATTAATGTTTCCGCTTAATACAGTTATAGCATGGTATAAAACATATAATGAACAATTGAGATATGACGAATAAACTATGTTTATTAAGTGCCTCTAGGGCATATCTCCTTCATATACAACTCATAGATATGATCTAAAACAATAATTATCTTCATGATACAATAACATGTTCAGATCTGAAATCATGGCACTCGGGCCCTAGTGTCAAGCATTAAGCATAACAAGTTGCAACATGATACAATAACATGTTCAGATCTGAAATCTTGGCACTCGGGCCCTAGTGTTAAGAATTAAGCATAACAAGTTGCAACAATGACATAAAACACCGATAACGGATACTAGGCACCATGCCCTAATGATATTACAGCTATTACATGAACGATCTTCTCCAATCTCTACCATCCCCTCAAGCCTACAGCGGGAAATTACTCACACATGAATGGGGGAAATGATGATGGTTGATGGAGAGGCGTTGGTGATGACGATGGCGATGATCCCCTTCGATTCCCCGTCCCAGCGGAGTGCCGGAACAGGAACTTCTGGTCCTCGAATTGAGTTTCGAGGTAGCGGCGGCGCTCGGATGCGTTTCTGGAAAAAATGCTCGGGGGTTCTCGGTTTTAGGTCAGAGGGACCTTATATCCGTGAGAGGGACGCGAGGACGTGACCGAGGCGGCCACAACATGTGGTGGCGCGGCCAGGGGCCTACCGCGCCACCATATGGTGTGGGCCCCTCGTGGCTCTCCTCCGTCTCGTCTTCTGGCTCCGTGGGTCTTCGGGCAAAATAGGAGCTTTGGCCTTTTTTCTGGTATTTTTCCTAAAAGCTGAATTTCTGCACAAAAACAAGACACCAGGTCAATTCTGCTGAAAACAACGTTAGTCCGTGTTAGTTGCATTCAAAACACACAAATTAGAGGTGAAACAATAGCAAAAGAGTTCGGAAAAGTAGATACGTTTTGTATGTATCACTGGTCGCAGAGACCCCCACAATGCATCACTTCTTCCAAGATCACTATGTTGTTGAATTCGAATTGGATTTTTATTTGAAATAGAAATTATTGAAGTCATGGATTTGAAATATTCCTTAATTGTGAGTGATGGAAACTTGAAAGTTTCAACTACTGCGACCTAATTAGAGTTAAAATGGAGTCATGTTTATAAAGATAAGAGAAATAGCAAAAAGTTAAATATGGAGACTGAGTTATAGAAAAATGGTGTCCCTATTTCCTAGAAAAATTTCAGGGACCGCCCCTAAAACCAATTTATGTATACCTTTCAAAAGAATCTGCTAGAAATGCTCTCTAAAAGCCGAGGATATATCGTGCATTAAGTCCATATATGATCGTCTCCTCATAAATGGTGATGAGTATATATGGCATTTCGCTATACCAATCCTTTTGTATTGTCCATAAGTTCACCTCCCTCCCTCATTCTATCTAGTAATAAATATTTTCTCGTAGAATTTCTATGGAGACAAACAAATGTGTTCTACCTTTCACATGGTTAAGACTTGTATGATAATCCATAGTACATTTCTGTTCTTATGTTTCAGGTAACGCTTTACCATTCGATTAGAAGGAATCAAGTTATCTCTGAGTTGAGCCAAAATGACCGAAAAGGAGAAATACACACCTAGAGTGAGACGTTTTGTAGACCGAGGCCCGTGTCGCTTTTTTGAATGATTCAAAGTTTGCATTTTGAAGATTCAAAAACAAATCGGGAGAAAATCTTAGCTGTTGATAATGATATGACCGGCATGTGTGAAAAATCTAATTCAAAATTCGTTATATTTTAATCTGGACAAATATGACAAATGAGTGGATCTGGGTAAGTAAACAATACACATTTTTCTAAAACTTAAAGTTTTGCTTGATTTTTTTGGTAGCCTAAAATTATATGAATTTTAGACTGAAATTTTGCACACTTGTAGATCGTCATTATCTACATTGAATATATGTGTTTCAAATATTTTGAAATTCAAAATACCGATTTTGGATATTAAAAAGTGGATACCAGTCTCCATTTTTGCTTCCGCACACGCCTACGGCTAGTTTCATCATGTTTCCATGTTCATTCATGTAAGTATACAGTGGAGGATGTGTTTTGGGTAGTACTGTAGTAGGAGTACCCATCAAGAGAAAAAAAGTATTTTAAAATGTCAAAATGAGTTTTCACGACTAATATATTTTGTCAATTATGTAAAAAAATGATACTACAAAATGAGTTTTTTTGAAAGACTTTTTTTAACACTTGCCATAAATATCTATTTTTTTCTGAAATTTTATGTGCTAGCGTAAATGTTTGTAGATACATTTGGATTTCTGAAAAAAATTGTTGACATTTTAAAAATATATCTCAAACAGTTGAAGTAGATTCTCCTATTAGCCAAAATGTATTTCCGTTTTTTCTATTTGGTACTCCCTCCGTTCTGAATTAATTTAGCGACATTTAGTACAAAATCTGAGTCAATTAATTTAAAACGGAGGGAGTATCAAATGAGCCGGAGAACATCAAACATCAGCGGACCGCAACGTTTGTGAATACCATCATGCCTTCCATACCCCAAAAATGATGGATAACCATCCTTATTTCTTTGCTGGATTTATAGTCATGGATGTCCCGCCAGAGTATCATACGCGCCTTGAGAACTTGCTTGTGGCAAGATGGTTAGGAGGGTGGTTGTACCCCCAGCCCAACAGAGTTCAAACCCCAGGTTCGGCGCTGGTGTTTCTCATTTAGACGGAATATTATTCAGTTGGAGGCGACGTTTCCGTCGACAGCGAGGCATCTGTGGTGACTTCGTCAATCTCAAGACCTAACCCGCCGGCTCAGTCTCTCGGAGGTGCTCGGTGTGCGTGCGTGCGTTCATAGAGGTGAGTGCATGCGCCTGTAGGAACCCTTCCCTCTCCCGCACCCGCGCCGTCGTCGCCGTCGGCGCGAGCCGCCGAGCATGGCTCGGGCGGTGCTGGCGGCGGCGGCTCGCCATTCCCCGCGCGTGGAGGTGGTATCGCGGGGCGGCCTACTTCCGGCGGCGGTATGCTTCGGGAGGCGGTGGTCCGGTGCTCCCCGGGTGGCGCTGGTTCGGCGGCGGCAGGGTGCGACGGGGCGAGGCAGAGGCAGTGCTCTGCATCCCGGCCCAGATCTAGGTCCGTCGGGCCCCATCTGGGCTTGGGAGGGCCGGAGTGCTGAACCTGCCACGCTACCTGGGGATGTCTGCAGTGACGCTGCTGCGTTCGGGGACGGTGGCGCTGCGCCTGCCTGCTGCAACAAGGTTGTGGATCTTCCAGGCGGGAGCAGGCCCGGCCGGGTCAGGTGGCCTGGTTTGATCCGGTGGCTTTGTCCGGTCGGCTACCGCCTCTAGGTGGTGGAGGTTGTTCCCTCCCGTGGGTGCGGTGCTACTATCCCCTGATCCGGCGTTGTCGTTTGCTTCGTCTTGCAGGCCGCGGGACAGTGTTCTTGAAGCGACGACGTTGATGACGACAAGACCGTGGTGGCGCATGCTGGTGGGCGGAGAAGCGGGTGGTGGTGCTCCGGTTGTACCCGGGTGTTTTTGTGGCTCGGGCTCGGGAGAAATCCGTGTCGACTCGTGTGACACCGACGCGGTGCCGCCTTCGGGTGCCGCCATTCCTTGTTGGAGGGCGTCGCGGGAGAAATCTGTGTCGTCTCGGTTGACACCGACGCGGTGCCGCCTTCGGGTGGCACCATTCCTTGTTGGAGGGCGTCGTGGGTAGCCCGGGTTCACCTTACACCGAGTGCCGGGGGAAACCATAGGACCAATGTGCTGGTCCGAGTAGCTGCCCTGTGTCGACGGGGTCCTTTGGGGAGCTGTTGCTTGGTACTGGTCGCATCGGAGTTCCTGGAGTGTGCTGGGAAGATTCAGAGGGCGCAGCGGTGGCGGGTCTTCTTCGCATCGTCGCTTCGCCTCGTCCTTCTTTTCTTTTTGTTTTGGGCATTGTGTTGGCTGCTGCCTCAGCTTGTGTGGTGTGTGGTGTTGTGTTTGTGCGGTTGTACGTTGGTTCGTTGATTTATTTATAAAGCGGGGCGAAAACCTGTTTCGTGAGCGCTTACGAACGTGTTAAAAGGTGCATGATATCCCCTTTTTCTCCGAGAAAAACATGTGCAGCGAACTACCGTCTCTATCGTTGATACTTCGCTTATACACCGGGAAAGTCAAGTCAAGCCCAAGCACGAGGATTAAGGAGTCGGTCGTGTACAAGATATTTTAAGCTCGAAGCAGATGAGTTGTGCATGCGTTATAAGAAGTTATATACGTATTTAAACTGTAAGTGTATTTTACTATATTTTCACGGGAGTAAATAAAAATCGTGGACTTGAATTGAGTCCTATAAAGTTTTTGTTAACTATACAGGGGAAAAACATGGCGTAGTCAGGTGACTAGTTTCTTGCACGCTATTTGTGTGGTGTTTATGAACTGTGTTCCTCTAATAAATTAAAACTGTAAACTTGGTTGATTGTGGATGATTGCAGGACATCTGACTTTTTTGTCTGGCTGGTTGCGGCCCTCCCGACGACTTGTGTCTCTGACTGTGGGAGCGTCTATTTGTCCAAATCATGATGTGGGGTCGATTGTTATTCAAATATATCTCTTCCCCAAGACCGACAGCCTCCCTCCCTTCCCATGCTCAACGTCGACCTTTGTCATAGTATCGACATTGTTGATAGGAGACGGGAGTCCTCTAGCCTACATATGGATTGTGGGGAAGAAGGCTGGAGTCGTCAAGGTCGGAATTGAACACGGCGAGTTTTTCCCAGCTTTGGATCTCACAGTGGTGGCGAGATCCTACGTGCTGCTATAATTCACTCTAAAGCAATAGCTGTGAACAGGTTATAAAGGTATTGAAGCGTGCCTTAAAACTTGGCACTAAAGGCCCCCCGGTGGCCGGCTTATATAGGCGGCCAGACCCCGGGTTACAAGATAAGTACTTGTCCGGCAAGTAAACAGAGTCCTAGACCTAGCCAGCTTGGTTGCCGCCTTCCGTCTTGAGCTTGGTGGCTTGATGGATTCGGTCTTCCGCCTTCCTTGGACCGCCCGCCTAGTTACTTGTACGTCAGCTATCTGGGCCGCCCGGTAGGCATCAGACTTAACCACACTTGGGCCATCCTGGACTAGCCGGATTGATCCATGCTGGAGATACCCTGGTTGGTATATCTCCAACATTAGCCCCCAGAAAGGTTGAAATTCTCCAGTCGCCGGCTTCCTCGTCTTCATGATCTTCAGCTTGAATGTTGGCGGCTGCAGGGCTTGAACCATTCTGAATGAAAAAGGGACACGTGCCGGCTTGATCGCCAGCACGCGGCCGCCTTTATCCTACATGGGAAAGACGGCTAGCTTAACTTGCCGGATGACTTCTCGGGGAAGCTTTATCCTAACTGACAAGTCAAATTAATGTCTGATAGATGACGTCATTTGGTCCACGACAGTTTGAACTCAAATGTAACGAAATCGTGCATTTGTCGGCCATACCACGAAGGCGGCCTTTGCCACGGAGGCAACCATGTCGCTGACGACAAGGTGTTTGTGCCATGAAGGCGGTTGTGTCGCTGACGACAAGACAGTCATACCACGGAGGCGACTGTGTCGCTGACGATAAGTCGGCCGTGCCATGGAGGTGACCGTGTCGCTGACGACAAGGCGGTCATGCCACCAAGGAGGCCTTATTGTCGACGATGAAGCTGCATGTCGTTGATACGTCTCAAACGTATCTATAATTTATTACGTTCCATGCTTATATTATACCAATTGACTACATGTTTTATACACATTTTGTATTGTTTTATGCATTTTCTGAAACTAACCTATTGACAAGATGCCACGGTGCCAGTTCCCTGTTTTCTGCTATTTTTTGTTTCAGAAATCCACTTAAGGAAATATTCTCGGAATTGGACAATTTTTATACCCGAGATCTTATAATTCAAGACACGTTCCAGAAGTCCGAGAGGGAAAAGGAGACGGGCACCGAGGCGCCCACCTCAAGGGGCGCCAGGACCTGAGGTGGGGCCCTCGGGGCTCCACCGCCTTCGCCCTTTCGCCCATATAATGTCCCCGAGATGCAAACCCTAATAGAATAGACCTTTTTCCGAAAAGAGTTCCAGTGCGCCGCCGCCATCGAAGACAAGATTCGGGGTACAGAAGTCTCTGTTCCGGCACCCTGCCGGGACGGGAATTGCCCCCGGAGCCATCTCCATCAACTCCACCACCATCTCCATCGCCGTTGCTGACTCCTACGATGAGGAGTGAGTAGTTCTCCCCCGGGGCTGCGGGCTCTACCGGTAGTTATGTGGTTTATATCTCTCTCCCATGGTGTGATCTTTATGTGATCATGAGCTTTGTAATCTAGTTGAATATGTGATGTTACTCTTTATCTATTATGCACTCTAGAGGTTACTTTAATATGAACTCCGGGATTATTCATGGTTGTAAAGGTGACAGTATGTGCACCGTGTGTGATTCCTTTATGACGTTGTGGTGTTAGTTTACTCTGACTTTGAGGGTGCTCTTGTAACCCTACGCAATGAATGGTGTTTGTCATCCAACAAGAGAGTGTTTGAGAGTAGTATTTATTATTCAGCTTTGATGTCATTGTTGAGAATGTCCCCTAGTGAAAGTATGATCCCTAGGCCTTATTTCTAAGCATTAAAACACCGTTTACAACAAGTTCTGCTACATGTTTGTTTGCTGTCATTTTTATTTCAGATTGCAATTACTACTTATAATCATCCATATTACTTGTATTTCACTATCTCTTCGCCGAACTAGTGCACCTATACATCTGACAAGTGTATTGGGTGTGTTGGGGACACAAGAGACTTCTTGTATCTTAATTGCAAGGTTGATTGAGAGGGATATCTTTGACCTCTACCTCACTGAGTTCGATAAACCTTGGGTGATTCACTTAAGTGAAACTTGCTGCTGTCCTACAAACCTCTGCTCTTGGAGGCCCAACACTGTTTACAAGAATAGAAGCGTGCGTAGACATCAGTCGTGCAGCCCCCAAGTATCGAACGAGGGCAATATCAATGTCGAGCCCCCGAGTGTCCGAGTTTTTCTTGATCCGCCTATCTCCAGCCCCCGAGCGTTGAGTCGATGTACTCGGAAGTCGTCTCGACGCTCAGAAGAACTTGTGGCGTTGTAAATCGATGATTGCAGTCCCCGAGGCTCGTGCCGGCTTGACTGAAAGACGGCTCGAGACATGATGAAAATGTTGCGATTGCAGCCCCCAGGTGTCAAGTATCCTGCATAATAAACATAGCTGCATTAAGATGTACTTTTAATGAAAGCTGAATAATTGGAAGGTCTGAGCCTATAGATTTTTAACAAACACTTATGGGTTGTATATTTTATATGGCCCGCCTTAATATTTATCTGGTTTATATGTTTAACTTTTCATATGTTAGCAGAACCGCAGCCGGAAACTTTAGCTGAGACAACCAGGGCTAGTAACATATAGTTTAGAATCAGAGACAAAAGCCGACATGTTGGTGCTAATGACATACTACTAGGTAACCCGCACATAAACAATCAGATAACGGTATTAGGCGGTGCAAACTGATTTCTTAATTTGGCCCGGAGGCGACAAGTATCTAAAAGTTTGAACCATGCAGCGCGGAGCAAATATCAGGTAACTTAGATACTAAGAGGGATATGATCAAATGAAAAGACAAAATATGGCACGATCTCAGAGCATAATGAGCAAACCATAGACTTTTATTTTATGACCATACATATAATTGAATGTTAAGTGTATAAAACTTAGCTGTTTGATGACTGATGTCGAGGAGGCGGGCGTGGCGAAAGACGCCAGCCCCAGGACGTAGGCGGAAGCCCCAGGCTGAAGAATACAGCCCCCAGGACGTAGGCAGCAGCCCCAGGGATCCCGATGTTGATTTCAGTAAGGCGGCGGCAGCAATTAAGCCGGATGGCAGCGACAAAACGCCATGACACGTTAGCAATTAAGCCGGAACGCGATGATAAATGCGCCGGTAAGACGTCTTGTTGCATTTAGCAATTAAGCCGGGACGCAGAACTTTGCTGTTTTGTATCGATCGATGTCTCCCCAAATCGATCAGGTTTGGGCGATCGGAATAACTAGCAGCGTGGTGATGAATTCGCCTAAACCGAATGCAATAATGACGGCGTCCCATCTAATATTGCGGATACGGCAAGACTGGAATTTGACGACTTGAATAACTGGCCATGTTCGATCCAATGGATTTCTGAACTGACTTATTTATATCAAGTTACTTTTGCCCGAGATATCCGTATAATCAGATAACTCACTTGACGGATCAAAAGATGCCTTTTTGTTTTCGTATGTACGAGAAATAGAAACCAGCATATTCTCTCTCTTGATTGATTCAACGAGTAGTAGAAGCTGTTTCCTGTACGTACGCAAATATGAGGTAAGCTAGCACTGAGCTAGCTCTTTCCTTGTCTGATCCATGCAAACCAAAACGGATTTGGCCATATGATGGATTTGACGTTAGCCCTACCGTCCTCTTTCTTTGGGACTTGGTCCTTAAGAATGCGGATCAGACACGGAGCATTGCAGGAGAGAATCGATCATCAAGATCTGTCGTCAAGATCTGTCGCTGGCGACGAATTGATTTTGGCAGAATCGATCCGGCGAGCACGGAGCTCCTATGGACCGGCAACTTTGATTAGCCGGCTAGACCAGTCCGCTGATAACAACGAGGTCGTTTGTGCCGATCTGCCGGAGCAGATTTGCCGACTAGATTGATCCGCCGTGCGCTGACGCATATTAACCGGCTAGATACGATCTCGTCGATGATGAAGATGATGTTGGCTGTGGACAGCCAAAGATGATCCCGCCTTGAACGTGACGCCAGGAACCCTAGCTTGCCCCACGGTGGGCGCCAACTGTCGTAGTATCGGCATTGTTGATAGGAGACGGGGGTCCTCTAGCCTACGTATGGATTGTGGGGAAGAAGGCTGGAGTCGTCAAGGTCGGGATTGAACACGGCGAGTTTTTGCCAGCTTCGGATCTCACAGCGGTGGCGAGATCCTACGTGCTGCTATAATTCACTATAAGGCAATAGCCGTGAACAGGTTACAAAGGTATTGAAGCGTGCCTTAAAACTTGGCCCTAAAGGCCTCCCGGTGGCCGGCTTATATAGGCGGCCAGACCCCGGGTTACAAGGTAAGTATTTGTCCGGAAAGTAAACAGAGTCCTAGACCTAGCCGGCTTGGTTGCCGCCTTCCGTATTGGGCTTGGTGGCTTGATGGCTTCGGCCTTCCGCCTTCCTTGGACCGTCCGCCTATTTCCTTGTACGTCAGCTATCTGGACCGCCCGGTAGGCATCAGCCTTAACCACTCTTGGGCCACCGTGGACTAGCCGGATTGATCCATGCTGGAGATACCCCTGGTTGGTATATCTCCAACAACCTTCTCCTCCACTTTCCATCCACGACCATCGACCATGGACTGCACAACCTCCCCCTCTGGCCGAGTCCAGCGCTACTGCCGCCTATCTTCTCTTCCCCATAAGCCATCGGCCGCCTCCCTCCCTTTGCCTTATGCATATCCCCACGCCAGGAACCTTTCCCATGCGCCCCTTCGGCCTCCCTTTGCGACGACACCTCCCCACGCGCCCACGAAGCCAGATATTGTGTGATTCACCGCCAGGGATAGTCGAGGAACCTTTGCAGCATGGAAGCACGAGCTGCCCTGTCCGACCCTGGCGCAGCACCACCCGACTCAGCTCCCTCTTGAAGTAACTTGGTAAGTTTCTTTTGAAATTGTATTTTTCACTACTTCTGATCAAATTATTTTTCTATTGCCAAGGAAAATGTGTTCTCCTCACGGGTCAGGGATAAGCTCATGATCTTTATTACTCCCTCCGAATCCGGTATAAGTGTCGTCAGAAACCACCAAACCACGTACAACTTAATACTATTATCCACGACACTTTTTAGGATCGGAGGTTGTATATGGTTGACTTAAACCATGAGAGGAACAAAAACTTCATGGAAAGGTTTTCAAAATTCTTATTCCATGGTATACTCTATTTTTGGTAGACCGTTCTAATGCGAACGCTCATAATACAACAGTTCTTTCATTTAACTTTCTGAAAGGATCGAGTAGGTTTGTCTAGAGGGGGTGAATAGGAAACTTTTGTCTTTTAACAAATTAAGGCTTTGCTTAACTATAAGTTCTTGATGCATGTAAAATGCATACATGAACTTTACAATTATTACTTGATATTCCAACTTATTTGCATCATATATGGGTTATATTCATGTTATATAATGATTTTGGGGGATAATTCACACTTTCCTCATTTATTTGGAATTAACCCTGCAGAACCCGAAAACCCCTTTTTCATGTTTTTTACTTTCAGGGAGCATACGACGTCCAAATGATCTGAAACTTCCTGAACATTATTTTTTGGAAGGAAGAAAGAGTACGAGACAAGAAAGAGCAAAAAAGGAATCTGAGGCCCAAAAGAGGTGGGCCCACGCGGCTAGATTCCTTGCCCGTGTGGACCACCCTCTTTTGGCCCTCGTGGCTCCGATGCCGTTCGTTTTCATCTCCTTGGCTTCGTCTTGACCTAAAAACGTCTATAAAAATAGTCCCCCGAAGAGTTTCGGAAGGAGGCGGCGGAGAAACACGAAACCAAGAAACAGGGAGTCAGAAGGCTACCGCCGGAGAAGATTGGAAGGGAGAAACGCCGCCGAATTACCTCCGGAAGGCTCCTCCATCCCCCCTCCGGAGTCTCCATCAACACCACCGTCAAGACCAGCACCATCTCCATCAACATCTTCGTGATCCACTTCATCCCCCTCATAGTTTGAGATTGTTCGAAACTCTAGCTTTTGTCTAAGTACTATTCTACATGTTTGTGAATTGCTACTTGTCATTGTTTTGTGGGGAGATTATATTTTTAGATTGTGTTGTATCACTTATGCCATTGAATCATATCATGTATTTGCGTTGTGAGTAGTTCTCTCATGTTCCCGGGGGCATAGGACGGATTGGCAATGATTTCACTAAACATGTTTGAGTATTTGGTCAAGTCTTTATCTTTGATGATTATCTTATTGTACAATATATGAGTGCACGCATATGTTGAGGAATGTATGAGGTAATCACACTATGTAATGGATTGGGTAGGACCTGGGAGTTGACAAATAAATCTGTGGTCTAATACATGAAGTTCCATTAGAAGGGGATTAATATCGAGGACCTTAGAGTTTATGTCTATGGTGGGAGTCTTTGTCTTAATAACTCTTGTGCAGTCATTTACTTGGCCACAAGATCCATCATAAGGGGTTTTAGTTCATTTGGCTACACCTAATTATGGCTCCGTCCAAAGAAGATTAAAACTTGACAAAATATTTACCTTATTGTTCTAGAAATATCCATGCCATGAAATCCATGTAGCCCTTGGGAACGTTTTCCACACATAAGAAACACACAGTTAAGCTTGTCCTCTTCCCGCATAGAGGATTGGGCTTTCTCTCATTGAGAGCTTTCACTTGTCATATTTTATTTTCAGCTTTTTACTTTATTGCAAACTCTACACCAAAAACCCAAAACACTTGCATCATTTTACTTTGTCTAGTGCATAGATAATAAGAATAGTGACACTCTTATTTGAAAGGATAAACACTTATACCTTCTACTCCTCATGGGATCGATACTTTACTTACACATCGAAAATTTCAACGATCCCCTATACGTATGGGTATCAAGACATTTTCTGGCGCCGTTGCCAGGGAGTGTAGCGCTTAAGTTTTTATTCTTGTTTGCACTAGATATTTATTTTCAGTTTTGCATATACTCTAGTTTACTTTCAGTTTTGCATTTAGTTTAGTTTTACTTTCAGTTATTTATATATCAAAAACACAAAAAAAAAATATAATGGAAAATAACATAAAAACTTCTGGTAATAAATGGATGGATGATTGGTTATCTAGGTACAATGAAGCTTATAAAATTACTAAGGAATTTAGAGAGTCGAAAGAGGGATAATACTAAAAGGTTTCATGGAAAGATTAAATTATATTGCTGGAGAGTGGCTTTTATTCCATGATGATCAAACTTGTTGCTCTAAACATAGAAAAAGGCACTTTGAATTTCAATGTAAATTCCATGAAGAACGTGTCATAGCATCTTACAATACTAATGATTATACTCATTTAGGGATGGAACAAGTAGAGGAATTTGTTGCTAACTATGCATCTTTTGAATTGGTTCTCTTTGCTCTTGAAAATGAAACTTGCCCTATAGTTATAAGATTTCAACAAGAGGTCGCTTCTATTCTTAATTATTGCATAGCCAAGTTCTCTAAAAATATTTATCTTGTTGACTATAGAGAGAGGAGCAAGGTTCCCCAAGAAAGTACTGATGTTTTGCAGGAAAATAAAGATGAAAACATAAGCTTGGAAGAGGAAGAGTGTGAAGAAGAGGATAAAAACCTAATCTTGGGGATGCCCATGCAACCCCAAGAAGATGATGAAAATGATGAACAACTAGAGAATGAAGAGAGGGAACTTCCACCTTCACCACCTATGGATGAGGGTAACACTCAAGATTTTGTTGATGATAAACTTTGCTTTTATGATTCTGATGATGAGGAAGAATATCAACCTATGCCTACTAAGAACATTATTGATAATGATTTTGAAAATGATGAGTAGTATGGTTTAGACATGCTTTATGATAATGCTTTAGATGATGGTCATGCTTATTGATAATCCTCCATGTTTAGTTGTTACCACTTTATGTGAGGATAAAAATGATATACTTGCTGCTTGTGATAATACTCTCCCTCATGAGTGTCCTACTTTATTTTTGAATTTTCCTATTGACACCATAGAGAAGTTTTTATATGTTGAAAAGTACTTGTGTGGGCTGGAATTATCTTGCACTAATAACCATTCCACCCACAACCACCACGTTTATGATGTTTCTTGCAACTATTATGGGAGAGGAAGAAAGACTTATCTTTATGTTTTTATGCTATTTATAATGCAACCTACTGATCATTACATGCATTGGTTACCACAAAATTGCTGCTATTTATTCATATATAAAATGCCAATGCATAGGAAAGGAGTTAGACTTAAAAGTTATTGGTTTAATATTTTGCGGTGTGCTCTTTATGCTTTTATTTCCTATTCAGTTTGAGCACACCTTTATATATTTTTAACATGCAAAATAACTTTACCTACTGTTTTCTAATAACTAGCTTAAGATTTTCACTTTATATAAAATTTGGGAAAGTAATGAGAAAGATGAGTAATGGAGAAGTTGGGGTCGACCTTGAACATGTGTTGTTCATGCCAATGGAATCATTACAAAGTCTATCATTAAAACTTCTCCCAAAGCAAAAACCAAATAAAAAGAGTGTTCAAGTTGTATATATTTGCTTCTTCTTTTCTCTTTTTGCTAAATCAAAAACAACAAAAATATTTTCTTTCTTCTTTGTTTGTTTCTCTTGAACCATTCTTGGTTCTTCTTGCTTCTTTTTGATTTCTTAAGTTTGGTTTTTAGTTTTTTAGTCAAGGTGATTGTTTACTACTGTAACATCACCTTTGTATCTTATTTTTCATCTTTATGGCAAGAATAAACCTCTTTTGAGAGGTAGTATCAAAAAGTAGTGATTTGCTGTCCAGAAAACAGATTCCTGATCTTCACTGCGAAAAATATATCAAATCACAGAAAAGGAATTTTGACCTGATATTTTACGACAGCAATATTCAGTTATTATTACACATTTCATTAGTTTAAAGTTTTCTGATTTGAGCAACGTAAGTGCCTCTAAAAATTCACTCTTTACGGGCTGTCCAGTTTTTACAGATTCTGTCTTTATTTTGCATTGCTCTCATTACTTGTGTTTTGTGTGGTTCTTTTGATCAAGGAGCAATGCACAACCATAGTAACAGCTAATGTTTAGAATAAACTCATGATATGTCTTTGTTATACCTATGTGGATTTAATTTATGGAGACACTAACCCCTCTAATCAAGTTTTATGATGAGTTTTGTGTAAAGAGAATTTCAAGTGGAAGAGTTGAGGGAGATAAACAAAGATCAAGAGGGACAAACACTCAAGCTTGGGGATGCATACCCTAGTATCATCCTACATATATCAAGTAAGTACAAAAATTCAAGTTTGGGGATGCCAAGCCACCTCACTCCAACCATTTTGATAACACGTAAGTAAGCCTAACTATATAGCTATAAAGAAAGCGCTTTACGGGAGGTAACCCGGTTGTTTTTATTTGTTATTTTCTTTGTGTCCTCATGCTGTAACAAGAGACTTAGTATTTAGTTTAGTTTATAGAATTTTCAATAAAGTGCCAAGTTTTACCCATTTTGGTTTGAAAAGGTTGCTTTTTCTATTCGGAGATTTTATTCCAGCACGAATCTGTGCATGGTATGATTTTTCATTTCTATTATGTAACTCTGAATGAGCTGAAATTTGAACTGTAGTTGCAAATTTTCATCCTCTATAAGCGTGAATTGTTTCAGATTTTTCGACATATTTAAGTGGGGTAAAATAATGCATTTTGCTGCTGCTGTTTTTCTGGAAAGATTCTGTCCCATTTTGTTTTATGCATTCTTTGAACTTTTAAGTTGAATATTTTTTATCCAGTTGAGTTTATGAGAAGGAATACAACATTATGAACTTTCTGGACATGTTTCACACTTTTGTTTAAGGATTTCATACAGCAAGCAATTCAATTGTTTTGTGCCTACTAATGTCAACCCACAGAAAAGAAATGGGAGAAACGGTGTTTTTGAAGTTTTTTCACAGGGATTAGAGGAGATGCACCAAGAGCTATCCAAGGATGGTGAAGACCATAAGCTTGGGGATGTGAATACAACCCCACTGGACCAACACACTCTCGGTTTGCACACGTCTAACTTCTGTTTTTTCGATCAATGCACTTTATCGCATAAACTTGGAGCGTCCTTTTATTGTTCTTTTTATTTTTGTTTTGTTTTTAATAAGATCATCGTTATCATTTATTTTATGAGAGATGTGCTGGAAGTTTGGTTTGAATTGGGTTGGATGCTATTAAAAAATATTTGGGAAGAGGATGTTTGAGTTGATTTAAAAAGAAACATAATGTTGCATTCTTCATATGCTTTTTAATTAATATTAATATGTAAGTGTTTTATGAAGAGTTATTTTTTATTCATGTTTTAGATGCTGACTGCTACTTTACTTTGTTTAACATGGAATGATTAGCTCTATGGACACTTATGCATGCATTTAGATGGTCAACTTTCTCCCTCTTGCTAGCCCAAAAATTCCAACAAGTAAAAAACTTGTTTTCCAACACCTTCAACCAAAGTGTTTCCAGTGAGTCCACCATATCTACCTATTAGCTAATATGCTATTCCAAGTATGTTTACCATGTTATATTGTTTTATCTATGCTTCCAAATTAAGATGCTTATGTTATTGGGATTGTTATGGGTAAAGTTGGTTTGAAAGCTCTCACGAACTTGATGCACACATTACTTTTATTGCACTTAATAAACTTGACCCATTGTTATTAAAATTATGATGTTTTGGGCTTGACAAAGGTCTTTGGTTGGGAGTTAGCTCATATGTGCTGTCATATGGCAAGCTTTCAACTTGTTCTTTATCTCATTTAAGTTGATATCATGTGCTTTTGTCTATGGATGCCTAACATTGCGTGAAATGAAGATGGGAACTCGGTAAGTTTAGGGAGTGAGTATAAATGGCTAGAGAGACTCACCGGGCGGCTAACCCAAGCCATGTGGCACATGGTAGAAATTTGCAGCGTACTCATAGTGGAGGAATCTATGACACATCTCTCAACAGAAAAAGCATTTACAAGAAAAAATCATTAGTAAAAGAAAGAGATGTTGAGATGTCCACTGTCTGCTTACTTTGTCATTGGAACATGGGCTCGTTCTATGTTCTGGGGCAAGGGGTACCCCGGGAGTAAACTCTTTATGATGCTATTATTGCTTGCAACGACTGTAACCTACACTTTCTTTGTGGCCCAAGTTGAGTAGCCAGTCGGAGAGGTTTTTGTTTTCAACGGCATGAGACATTCAACCTATACTTTGTCAAGCACATAACTCATATTTGCTTTCACTTTCAACTATTAATCACTAAAGATGCTATGATAGGGGTAATGAGAACTTCACACCAATGGATACTACATTGCAAACATTAACTTAAGTTGAAGCATTTGGAAACTAGATGATACTCTTACATGTTATACCTCTACTTATTTATCTATGTTTCCAAAGTGTCCACCTTTCATATTCAGATTTCCATAAGAATACTCTATGACCAATATAGGATATCTTTCTACTTTTCATTTATGCATTCATTTGGTCCATAGAACTTTTCTTCTATGTTACACTTTGTGAATTATCATTGAACATCTTTACCTTGAATATTTGATATCACTTGATAATATATCTTGTATGTTGCTACTCCTTATTAAGAATGAATCGTTTGACTCTATGTAGCAATAATAATCATCTTTGATAGTAATAAAATCCCAAGTCCATGCTAGTTTTATCACCTTCATACTCAAGGACGAGTATTGGTGAAGCTTGGGGATGTTGATGCATGTAAAATGCATACATGAACTTTACATTTTATTACTTGATATTCCAACTTATTTGCATCATATATGGGTTATATTCATGTTATATAATGATTTTGGGGGATAATTCACACTTTCCCCATTTATTTGGAATTAACCCTGCAGAACCAGAAAACCCCTTTTTTCCATGTTTTTTTACTTCCAGGGAGCATACGACGTCCAAATGACCTGAAATTTCGTGAACATCATTTTTTGGAAGGAAGAAAGAGTACGAGCCAAGAAAGAGCAAAAAAGGAAGTCCGAGGCCCAAAAGAGGTGGGCCCACGCGGCTAGATTCCTTGCCCGTGTGGACCACCCTCTTTTGGCCCTCGTGGCTCCGATGTCATCTGTTTTCATCTCCGTGGCTTCGTCTTGACCTAAAAACGTCTAAAAAATAGTCCCCCGAAACGTTTCGGAAGGAGGCAGCGGAGAAACACGAAATCAAGAAACAGGGAGTCAGAAGGCTGCCGCCGGAGAAGATTGGAGGGGGGAAATGCCGCCGGATCACCTCCGAAAGGCTCCTCCATCCCCCTCCGGAGTCTCCATCAACACCACCGTCAAGACCAGCACCATCTCCATCAACATCTCGTGATCCACTTCATCCCCCTCATAGATTGAGATTGTTTGAAACCCTAGCTTTTGTCTAAGTACTATTCTACATGTTTGTGAATTGCTACTTGTCATTGTTTTGTGAGGAGATTATATTTTTAGATTGTGTTGTATCACTTATGCCATTGAATCATATCATGTATTAGCGTTGTGATTAGTTCTCTCATGTTCCTGGGGGCATAGGATGGATTGGCAATGATTTCACTAAACATGTTTGAGTATTTGGTCAAGTCTTTATCTTTGATGATTGTCTTATTGTACAATATATGAGTGCACGCATATGTTGAGGAATGTATGAGGTAATCACACTATGTAATGGATTGGGTAGGACCTGGGAGTTGACAAATAAACCTGTGGTCTAATACATGAAGTTCCATTAGAAGGGGATTAATATCGGGGACCTTAGAGTTTATGTCTATGGTGGGAGTCTTTGTCTTAATAACTCTTGTGCAGTCATTTACTTGGCCACAAGATCCATCATAAGGGGTTTTAGTTCATTTACTTGGCTACACCTAATTATGGCTCCGTCCAAAGAAGATTAAAACTTGACAAAATATTTACCTTGTTGTTCTAGAAATATCTATGCCATGAAATCCATGTAGCCCTTGGGAACGTTTTACACACATAAGAAACACACACTTAAGCTTGTCCTCTTCCTGCATAGAGGATTGGGCTTTCTCTCTTTGAGAGCTTTCACTTGTCATATTTTATTTTCAGCTTTTTACTTTATTGCAAACTCAACACCAAAAACTCAAAACACTTGCATCATTTTACTTTGTCTAGTGCATAGATAATAAGAATAGTGACACTCTTATTTGAAAGGATAAACACTTATACCTTCTACTCCTCGTGGGATCGATACTTTACTTACACATTGAAGATTTCAACGATCCCCTATACTTGTGGGTATCAGTTCTCTAAATATGCAACTACGTGAACAATCTTACATAATGAGCAAGATACAAGCTACCAAGATATAATTAACAAGATAAGTTAGCTACAAAAGGTAAAGGAAGGTAAATAGATAACCAAACAATGACGCGGAGATTTTATCCTGAAGTTTACTTTACAAGAAAGCTATTCTTTGTTGGAGTGGTGCGTGATACGTCCAAAACGTATCTACTTTCCCGAACACTTTTGCTATTGTTTTACCTATAATTTGTGTGTTTTGAATGCAACTAACACGGACTAACGCTGTTTTCAGCAGAATTGCCCTGGTGTCTTGTTTTTGTGCAGAAATTCAACTTTAGGGAAGAATACCAGAAAATATGTCAAAGTCCCTATTTTGCCAGAAAAGCCACGGAGCCACAAGATGAGACGGAGGGGGGCGGCGAGCCACCCACACCACGTGGAGGCGCGGCAGGCTCCTGGCCGCGCCACCATATGGTGTGGCCGTCTCGGCCACGCCCTCGCGTGCCCCTCTCGGATATAAGGTCCCCCAGACCTAAAAATCAGTACCCCCCGAGCACTTTTTCCAAAAACACATCCGAGCGCCGCCGCCACCTCAAAACCTCAATTCGGGGACCAGAAGTTCCTGTTCCGGCACTCCGCCGGGACAGGGAATCGAAGGGGATCATCGCCATCGACATCGCCAATGCCTCTCCATCAACCATCATTGTTTCCCCCATCCATGTGTGAGTAATTCCCCGCTGTAGGCTTGAGGGGATGGTAGGGATTGGATTAGATCGTTCATGTAATAGCTGTAATATCATTAGGGAATGGTGCCTAGTATCCGTTGTTAGTACTTTACGTCATTGTTGCAACTTGTTATGCTTAATGCTTGACAATAGGGCCCGAGTGCCATGATTTCAGATCTGAACATGTTATGGTATCATCAGGATAATTATTGTTTTACATCATATCGACAAATTGTATACACATATTATTGTCCGGAACCCGAGGCCCCAAAGTGACAGCAATTGGGACAACCGGAGGGGATGGCTGTGATGTGAGGATCACGTGTGTTCACGGAGTGTTAATACTTTGCTCCGGTACTTTATTAAAAGGAGTACCTTAATTACCAGTAGTTTCCCTTGAGTCCCCGCTGCAAACGGGCTGGTAGGACAAAAGATGATGTGCAAGTTTCTCATTGCGAGCACGCACAACTAAATTGGAACACATGCCTATGGTTATTTTGTACTTGGATGCTTTATATTATTTAACTGGAAATGCCCATGACTTGATTATTATATGAATTATCTTATCCATGCAATGCCCGTTCATCCGTCCCTATGACTACAGTATTTTAATCCTGCTGTCTACTATAATCACTACTGCTGTGTTTATTCTACTGCTGCTGTTATTTCACTACTGTCACTGCTATAAAACTGTTGCTACTGATAATCTGTCTGGAGCAAGTCTATCCACAGGTGCAGCTGAACTGACAACTCAGACTGCTGTTGTTATTTCACTACTGTTACTGCTATAAAACTGTTGCTACTGATAATCTGTCTCGAGCAAGTCTATTCACAGGTGCAGCTGAACAGACAACTCAGTTGTCAAGGCTTATAAATATTCATTGGCTCCCCTTATGTCGAATCAATAAATTTGGGTTTTACTTCCCTCGAAGACTGTTGCGATCTCCTATACTTGTGGGTCATCAAGACTATTTTCTGGCGCCGTTGCCGGGGAGCATAGCTTTATCTATAAGTTCACGTGAGTGTGATATTGCTCGCTGGAATTCATTCATCATGGGAAGACCAGGTGATAAGAAATTTCCCATCATACCATCCACTACAAGAAAACGTACAATTCTGAGTACCGCTGCTGCTCTTGATTCACCGTCTGTTTTGAGTAAGCTTGTTACACCACCTCAGGCTTCTTGCACTGTTACTCCTGCTGAATCTGAAATTACTTGTGATGATGCTTCCACTGTTCTTGATGAAACTGGTTCATTAGGTCACTTTTTAGATGCTACAATTGCTAGGTCTAAACAATTTGAAAATGCTGAAATTCCTAATGAAGATACTGAAACTCCTGTTAATTCACCTGAGTTTTCAAATAATGCTGATGATGAACTTGATGAAATATATGTGGACCTTAATGATGACTTAATTGATGAAATTAATGCTGCTAGCAGTGCTAGTGCTAGGAAAAGTCTTCTTGCAAAACATGCTGTTAAATATAAATTATCTCCTGATGCTAAATTTACTACATCTCCTATAAACATTAAAGATAAAGATTTTGATTTCTCTCTTGATTTAGCACACATAGCTATTGTTGAGAGAGAACCTGTCTGTGGAACCGAAAATGAAAGTGCTGTAGAACACATGAATGAACTCTCTACTTTGAGTGGTATATTTTCTGATGACATAAAGATGTGCACTTACTTTGTCACTAAAATATTTCCCTTCTCATTAAAAGGAGAAGCTAAAACTTGGTATAATAATTTGTCTCATGGTTCTATTACTAGTCCTATTGGTTTGCTTGATACTTTCTTTCGGAAATATTTTCCTACTAGTGCTCAACATGATGCCTTGCTAAGAATTTATAACTTTAATCAAGAAGAAGAAGTGAAATTGCCTGATGCATGGACACGGTTTTGCTCTATAATTAGAGGCCAGCCGAATCATGATTTAGAGAAAAATGATCTTCTTGATATATTTTACAGTGGACTAACCGTTGAATCTAGGGCGTACTTGGATAGTTTTGCTAGTTGTGTTTTCAGGAAAAGAACTCCAGAAGAAGCTGAGGAATTATTGGCTAAAATAAGCTATAATTATGATGATTGGAATATTGCTGAACCTACTCCAACACCCACACCAGCACCAAGGAAGAGAGGTATAATTGAATTAGATGAAGAAGTGATGAAGGAAGCCAAGAAATCTCTTAAAGAGAAGGGTATTAAATCTGAAGATGTGAGGAATTTACCGCCTATTGAAGAATTATGTGAGCCAATTCCTCATCCACCCATAATTGAGGTACACTCTCTCTCCTAAGGTTTGATGATAGAGATATTCCTTACTCTAAACCTCCTGCTCAATGCCTAGATGAATTTGATACTTTTATTGCTAAGCAAAGTAATTTTAATATGGGAATAGAGAATCATTTAATGGAAAATCTCGTGCTATTAGTAACTTGCATGATATTGTTGATAGAACCTCCAATGATGTTAAAATACTTATTAAACATTTTCATATGGTTCAAACTCAAACTGATCAACTCACTAAAGTGCAAAAAGATTTGTTAATGAATGCCTCTATTGATAAAGAAAAACATGTTTGTGAAGTAACAACTAGAGGAGGTATTTACACTCAGGATCCTTTATATCTTGAGGGACATCCTAAAAGAATTGAACAAGATTCTCAACGAATTAATAAACCTAGTGCTCCTTCTAAGAAAAAGAAGAAGAAACATAAACTGTTGTAGAATCCTCTGAACCTGTTAATGATCCTAATAGTATATCTATTTCTCATGCTGAAACTGAAATTGGTAATGAACATAACAATGATAATGATAAGAATGATAATTCCGATAAAGAAGAAGTTGAAGAGGAACCTGAAAAGCATACTAAAAATGAAAAGTACACTAAGGATGATTTTATCGCTAAGAAACATGGTAGTGAAAGAGAGCCTTGGGTCCAAAAACAAATGCCTTTTCCTGGTAAGAAACTTAAAACAAAAGAACAGGAACATTATAATAAATTTTGAGAATGGATGAAACCTTTGTTCTTACAAATTCCTTTGACTGATGCTATTAAGTTGCCTCCTTATTCAAAATATATGAAAGATATTGTGTCTAACAAAAGGAAAATTCCTAATGAGGAAATATCCACTATGCTTACTAATTACTCTTTCAATGGCAAGGTTCCAAAGAAGTTGGGTGATCCAGGTATACTAACAATTCCTTGCTCTATCAAAAATAATTATGTTAGAACTGCTCTATGTGACTTGGGAGCAGGAGTTAGTGTTATGTCTTTCTCTCTTTACAAGAGACTTTATTTGGATAAGTTGATACCTACTGATATATCTTTGCAAATGGCTGATAAATCTACTGCTATTCATGTTGGCATTTGTGAGGATGTTCCTGTTCAAGTAGCTAATAATTGTTTAATCATGACTGACTTTGTTGTACTTGAAATGCCTGAAGATGATAATATGTCTATTATTTTTGGAAGACCTTTTCTAAACACTACAGGGGCTGTTATTGATTGCAATAAAGGAAAAGTAACTTTCAATGTGAATGACAAGGAACATACTGTTTATTTTCCCAAGAGAATGGATAAAGTATATGGAGTTAATACAATTACTAATTTGAGGTCTATCAAAGTGGGAAGTATTGATTGCCCTATGTATGGTTATAAAGATGAATACAAAAGTCTTATTATTGGATCCATATCAATACCATATAAGGTAACATGAGTGTCTCACAATGTTTGAATCCTTTTTATGTCATCTAAAATTTATTTGGTGACAAGACTTGATCAACCTTGCTAACAAATATGTTTTAAATGCATGGAAGTGCTAAACAACATTTTTCTTCTCATCTTTATTTTACCTACTGTAATACTATTTGGTTTGCATAGTTTTAGTTGAATATTATATGAAAAATATTTTTCATGCATTGAATTTGATATCTCAAAATCCAGAAAATGCCCAGAAATAAAAATTCTCAGAATTTTAAAAAAAATATGTCAAAAATCCAATTTTTCGAGGAGGGTCCTGTGAGTACCAGAGAGTGACCAGGGGGACCCACAGGGCCACCACACCACATGGTGGCGCGGCAGGCCTTGGGCCGCGCCTGCACATGGTGTGGGACCCCCAGGTCCCTCCACTTACTCTCCTTCCTCCCCAACCTTTCTCTCTCCCGACCAAACACCCAGCCATTGAAAAATTTCGTGTTCTTGCTGTTTTTCCTCAGCAATTTCGATCTCCTTGCTCAGCCCATCTTTGCTGCTGAGATTTGGGGCATTTGCTCTCCGGTATGTGACTCCTCTGTTCATCCAAATAGAATTTTGTTTAGTGGATTATATCTTGAGTATTTTGCTGCTGTAGATGTCATGTTTAGTGAGTTTAAATGCTTGTTCTAAGTAGGAATAACTAGTTTTGATGCATGGTTAAGCCTCTAGCAAGTCACTATAGTAGTTTCCCTTCATTTAGTTGGCTCAAAATCAATTTTTATGACATTTGTTAAAAATTTCAGAATATGGAGTGGAACACACATCCCATCAACCAACATGAAATTATGGTGCATGAAGTCATGAGAGTTCACCGTAAAGAGGGTGTATTTCCCACTGCTTACCCATGCTCAGAATTCATGAATGCTGCAGGGATTTTTCATGATGTTCAAACTCTAATCTCCAATGCAGGATTGGAATATTTTGCTAGTGATGAACCTAACCAATATGAATAACTAGCTATGTCCATGGTGCTGGATTTTTGTTGCGATTTGTCCTCCTCTAACCCCATGGTTCACTATAAATTTACAATAAAACTGTCCACTTGCCCTTTGATGATTTTTGTGCAGCGATTAGAGTGCCACAATGGGGATCGCGAGAGAAGATGAAGGAGAAGCCTAAACCATTGATGGACTTGTACAAGGACATTTGCCAAGGGAGAAGTTTCTCGCAAGAGAGTGGTAAAATTCGAAGTATTCATCTCCCATCCATTCGCTATTTTGCTTACTTTATCACAAAGTGTGTTCTTGCTAGGAAAGTTGCAAGTAAATTATCTGTGCTTGACTTGGCTTTTCTAGCTGCTGCTTTGCGTAGTGATAGAACTTATAATTTGGGGGCGCTGATTGCCTACCGTCTTACTACTAATCGTGAGAAGGGTGGAGTTTGTGGAGGTCTCATTGCCTCTCGTTTACTAGCTATGCATGGTTTAGTACCTCATCATTTTGATTTTCAGCTTTCCACAGAAAAGCTAGATATTCTTTCCATGAGGAAACATGGCTTTATTGCTCCTAATAGTAACTCGAGTAACCTCCTTTATGAGATAACCTTTTCCAAGAAATCAGCATGGAAAACATCTACATCTGTTAGAACTGTTAGGTTGCCTGTGCCTTCGTTTAACCTTGATGCCAGGGCTAGTTGGTCACTCTCGGAGTCTGAGATTGATGCACTCGTGGGGCAACAAGCCCAGGACGTGGAGGACGATATGGAGGAGCACGTGGATGACGTTGGGCAGCCCCCAGAGACCGCTGGTTTCACATACCCGGATCCGGGGTACGCAGGACCTTCCGGCTCTTCCTCCACCGCAGCCGAGCAAGAGTACGATCACGCCAGATTTGACCCATCGGGCTGGAGTTCATACTCGCCATGGGGCTGATCTCGACTTAGGCCAAAAGCCTAAGCTTGGTGGGAGGTATACGGATAGCTCACTCATCTATATATCATTATCATTCGGTACTTTGTATATCCATGTTTCGCTTTCGTTTTCTTTCTTTCATTTATTTGTTCATGTTTTGTTTTACTTTCTTAAAACTAAAAAAGACCAAAAATATTTCTGTTATTTTTCTTGCGAGTTCATTTAAGTCTCTAGTATTAGTATGCTTAGTATTTACTTCAGTTCAATATGCAAAAATCCAAAAATATTTTGCTTTGTTGTTTGCTGTCTAGCGTAGGGAAAGATTTCTGCTGTACACCGTTTAATTCATAACTTTTCACAGAAAAGTCGAAATGGCCTGAAATTTCTTGTGCACAACCCTCAGATATGTATGCAACTTTCACTAGTTTTGAGTTTTCTGATCTGAGCATGTTAAGGGCCTCGAAAAAATTCGTCTTTGTTGGCTGTTCTGTTTTAGTTTCCAAATCCAAAAACTAAAAATATTTGTTGTTTCTTCTTGGTTTTGTATAGTTTGTTTCAGAGTTCAACACCTTCAGTTACTCCATGAAGCTTGGTTATTATTTCATATCTTTCAAACACACAAGTGAAAAGGCAATAATGATGATCTATGACAATCCGATTTGGGTAAGAGGCTGGTAATGAACTATATTTGTTTTCATTTTTGTACATACTAGATAACCTGTTGCGCCAGCCGACGCAAATGTCGAATTTATGATGAATTTATTGGCATAAGAGGAGCATTGCAAGTTATTCCTAATATCACCACCTTGCAAAGTAAAAAATGGGAGATTGTGGTAATTAGCTATTAACACAACTCAGAACGATAAAAATGTTTTTATATTATTTGTCCTAATTTACTTAAAGCCAAAAGTACTCGACCGTGAAATATCGCATAGGCGTTTGTCCTAATTCCTAAGTGAGGCATGCACAAACGAGCACTCCCTAAATTGAGGACTTCACCACATCGTGGAAGCAAAGCTAAATAGATAATTAACTATATGATCAAATTAAAATGAACCTCACAATATTAAGATCCACAGAAGTACCATGCAAGGTTGGTAAAATCATTTGGGATAAGACCATGTTTTAGCGGGCAGCAACACTACGGAACAAACGCCGACCAACAGCTCTTCGTGGAAGAATTATTTCAGAGTTCTTACCCCTTTTGCCTAGTACAGAATGCCCAGATTAATCCAGAATCCCATCAAATCAGTTTAAATTCAATCACCAAGGATCCATATGTCCCAAGAGCCAACTATATTATGACATTTACAAAGGAACAATTTTACAGAAAAGTTTCTCTTGATGATGCTAATTACATATTACTAAATGTACTACTGCTTGAAGACATGAAACATGCATAAAGAAAGTACAATGAAGCATCAGTTTGAAATGTATAGACACTGTGCACCTCCTATATATATGCACACCTGGACAAGGTGTTCTTTCAAAGCATCTACGACGATCCATCCTGCGATATTTTCAGTGGCTGTGACCCTTTGGGAGCAAGAAAGTTTCGACATACTCCTATGCTTTCCTTGAACTATAGCATCAGACACTTAACAATAGCACATCATATTATTCAAGAAAAGGTAGTGATGATATTGCTTAGTTTCACCATCGAGGGCATAAAGTGATAGCTCTTTTGTTCTATCAAAACAATGCTTAGTTTCACCATCGAGGGCATAAAGTGATAGCTCTTTTGTTCGATCAAAACAAATAATTGTCACAAGTAATTGAACATTGCAGTTACGAATCAATCATCATTTCAGCAGTTAAGCCCCGACGGATTATTGGTAATTGAAAAATATAGTGAAGATTGTGTACTATAGTCAAATGAAGATTCAATGCCTCGATAACATATCCGTAGATCTGAGCAATTATCTAATAGCAATGGCTGAGAAATTCTAACAAGGACATAGTCAACCTTGAACAGAAACCAAAGGACAATCATCATGTTGGGCATGACCTACAAATGACACATAATAATATGATGTATTCACGTTCTACGGAGGCATTGTTAATCGGCAGGGAGGAGGAAGGAGACGACACTATGCTACCTTGGAGCTCGTTGATGGCTTGTGCTTGGTGCTGGCACCTTGAGGAACAAGGAAGACGGGAACGCGGATCTGGTGTGCTAGGTCATCCATCCATCACCGCCTCGCTTCATCTTCTCGTCGTCTCGGCTGTGGACGAGGGAGGGAGGAGGAAACGCCGGGGCGACAGGGTGCCGAACCATCTCTCCAAGTCCGCCTTCCGTGCATGATTCCACCGTGCCTCCGTCCTCCTCCTCGACTCCACTGCGCCGCCGCCGTCATCCTCCTCCTTGACCTCGCTGTGATTCCCGCGTCTCCAACCTGTACCATACCAGGTATAACCGTCCTTCTGTGTGTTTCCTCCCCTCGATCGAGCTCGACAGCGAGCATATACGAAGAGCATGAAGAGGAAGGAAGCGGAGGGGAAGATGGGGGCGCGGCCGCGCGGGGCTGAGGATGCAAGGGGGCTGCGATAGGGTTTTCACCCGCACGCGACTCAAAGGGCCACACGACCCACACGACTATGGACCCACACGTCATCGAGAGGGGTCAGCAATGGGTCTGTGAAAATTGGTTTAAATCGAAGGTTGGTGCTTCGCGAAACGTCTCTGGTGGCCAGGGAGTGCTTCAGCCTTTATAAGTTAAATACTCATTCATGTGAGCATGCTTAGATGGTTTGCATAAGGTATATGTCGATTGGTGGATGCTTAGTAGTCCATGTTCTCTTATGATCAGTCCCAATTTATTAATGGTAGATGACATGTTCTATGGATGTTTGCTTGCATTGTTCTGTTCATAGTAGAGTATGACATTGTGGTATCCTCCTCTGAATAATTCATTTGAATCGACTTGGCACATGCTCACACATGTTATGACTGAAAACTAAAAGTCAATTAAGCCTTGATGATTTATTTTGCCTCAGAGTTCTAGTATCATTTTTATGCCTCCGTTAATTTTATTTTGTCGCAAGCATGATTATGACGGTTATTACTCTCTTGAATTGTCGCTTCCCCATCTATTGCTAGCCTCCACTTGTACTAAGCTATAAATGCTTGTGCTTCCAAATCCCTGAAAACCAAGTTATCTCAAAGAGTCAACCATAAATACCTATGTATGGCATTTCAAACCATTCAAGTAAATTTGCATGTGCTATCTTTAAAACCTTCAAACAACTTCTCATTTTGTGACACTGTTTTAGCTCATGAGGAAGTAGTGGTTGGGCTTGTTATCTTCCATGCTAATTAAGTAACCCTCGACTTGGATGCTTCATCTGCTCGTCATTAATATTGCAAAGGGCTGGTTAGACCACTATAATATCAAAAGATTTGAGAAAGTAAAAATAGACACTCCTCCATGGTATGTGATTGTTGGTGGGCACCCGAGGATTCGGTTAGCCATGGTTTGTGAAAAGCAAAGGTTGGGAGGAGTGTCAAATTATATAAGAAAGTGCATATTATAAATGCTTGTTTTTAAATAAATCGGAACCGCTCTCAACTTGCTTAGTATGGAAGATAACAGGAACTCTATTGCCATTCGTTGACAAAATAATCACCACTCAAAAACAATTTTGCCTCTGTTTTCAAAACAATGAAAAGCTCTAGCACATGTTAAATCACTGCTTCCCTCCGCGAAGTGTCTATCTTTTACTTACTGTTGAGTCACCATCCTTTTTTTGAGCACCTTCTTGAGAGCACAGTTGTCATTCTTAGTGTAATGTGCTTGTCCCTGAATAATGTTAACTGCGGTATAACTTTGATGCTTTTATTTTTTATATCTTTATTTCTAGTCTTCTCTTGAAACTCAGAGGTGCCTGGGCATTTATTTTTTGTTGTACACATTCGGGCTAGCGAGATACCACCTTATCATACTTTATTATGAGCTTTGCAATGCTGTGAATTGATATGTTTCATGTTATTTATTATTGGTATGATTGGCATCTCTTCATAGTTTACATAACTATTAGGTGACACGTTTTGCATATATCTTATCATGAATAGACTAAGCATTTGTCCTCACAGTGAGAATATATACATCATATGAAGCAAATGTGTTAGTGAAAGTTCTTTTATCGCACTCAGTTGTTAACTGAATTGCTTGAGGACAAGCAATAAGGTAAGCTTGGTGAGAGTTGATACGTCCAAAACGTATCTACTTTACCGAACACTTTTGCTATTGTTTTACCTCTAATTTGTGTGTTTTGAATGCAACTAACACGGACTAACGCTGTTTTCAGCAGAATTGCCCTGGTGTCTTGTTTTTGTGCAGAAATTCAACTTTAGGGAAAAATACCAGAAAATATGCCAAAGTCCCTATTTTGCCAAAAAAGCCAAAGAGCCAGAAGATGAGACGGAGGGGGGCAGCGAGCCGCCCACCTGCTGCGCCACCATATGGTCGGCCACGCCCTCGCGTCCCCCTCTCGGATATAAGGTCCCCCAAACCTAAAAATCAGAACCCCCGAGCACTTTTTTCAGAAACACATCCGAGCGCCACCGCCACCTCGAAACTCAATTCGGGGACCAGAAGTTCCTGTTCCGGCACTCCGCCGGGACGGGGAATCGAAGGGATCATCGCCATCTCCATCAACCATCATTGTTTCTCCCATCCATGTGTGAGTAATTCCCCGCTGTAGGCTTGAGGGGATGGTAGGGATTGGATGAGATCGTTCATGTAATAGCTGTAATATCATTAGGGCATGGTGCCTAGTATCCGTTGTTAGTACTTTACGTCATTGTTGCAACTTGTTATGCTTAATGCTTGACACTAGGGCCCGAGTGCCATGATTTTAAATCTGAACATGTTATTGTATCATGAGGATAATTATTGTTTTAGATCATATCTACAAGTTGTATACACATATTATTGTCCGGAACCCGAGTCCCCAAAGTGACAGCAATTGGGACAACCGGAGGGGATGGCTGTGATGTGAGGATCACGTGTGTTCACGGAGTGTTAATGCTTTGCTCCGGTACTTTATTAAAAGGAGTACCTTAATTACCAGTAGTTTCCCTTAAGGCCCCGCTTCAAACGGGCTGGTAGGACAAAAGATGATGTGCAAGTTTCTCATTGCGAGCACGCACAACTAAATTGAAACACATGCCTATGGTCATTTTGTACTTGGATGCTTTATATTATTTATCTGCAAATTCCTGTGACTTGATTATTATATATTTTATCTTATCCATGCAGCGCCCGTTCATCCGTCCCTATGCCTACAGGATTTTAATCCTGCTGTCTACTATAATCACTACTGCTGTTTTTATTCTACTGCAGCTGTTATTTCACTACTGTCACTGCTATAAAACGGTTGCTACTGATAATCTGTCTCGAGCAAGTCTATTCACAGGTGCAGCTGAACTGACAACTCAGCTGTCAAGGCTTATAAATATTCTTTGGCTCCCCTTTTGTCGAATCAATAAATTTGGGTTTTACTTTTCTCGAAGACTGTTGCGATCCCCTATACTTGTGGGTCATCAGTGCGGAGTCACAAAGTGATCCCCGTGTAGCTGTGATATGGCACACTGTAATCTCCTTCGTGCTTCCACCAATGTGGACTGGCATGAGTGTCTTGAGGTCGGCAACCAAACCTTCACAAGGATAAGGCACTATAACGCAACTTAATTGGAGGCTCCCACCGAATTCCTTATGGCCCTTGACGATGATGATGGTTCCAGAAGATAGTCTTGATATCTCTGTATCAACACCTGCGTCAAAATAATGTGGGTTAGGTTGAGACTCCAAGTGCAAAGTGTACAGTAAGGGAAAGACTAGTTTTCTCCACGAGGGTGACTCGAGGGTTTATATCGAACTCTCGAGGAAATGAACCAAAAGTTGTTGTCTCCTTATCCTTCCTTATGAAACCTACAAAACAAAGTAAATTGTTTTGTGCCCTCAACCTCACCAAGTGGTTGTCAAGCACAAGGTGTAAGTAAAAAATATTGAAATAACAAATGCAAAACAGAAATAAATATGCAATGATGATAAATAAATATGCAAGGATGGTATAAATGATAGTGGATGATGTTTTTATGTTTTGTATGGTGTTTGCAGGATATAAAATTATTTTTGTATTTTTGGATTTTTAAATGGCATAAAATGTAAAGTGTTAATAAAGTGTTGGAAAGGTGTTTCTTATTATTAAAAATGGACTGGGGTTCATGGTTTCACAAATGCACTCTCTTTTTAATATAGTGGTGGATAATGGAACATAGGAATTGACATATGAGATTGCAACAAGACAAGTTATTAATAATATGGGCATCACATCCTAACATAGAGGTCTTTTGGTTATTAACCTCTCTTATACTCCACCAAGATGCGAACTAAATCATAACACCTCATTAATTAAGATAAATAGAGTATAGCTTTAAGTTCTATGACATGAAGTTAGAATAAGAACATGCTTGATCTAGTCATGGAGAAAATGGCAAGGTCACCCATATCCCCGGTAGCAATGGTATTCCTTTTAATCCCTAGTGAGGCAACAAAGTAAGGTAAACACCCAAGTGGATCACAGTATTGCTGTCAACTTACCGCACTCACCACCCCCGTTACTCCAACTAATGCACGCGTTCCCCCTCACACGATCTCATACATATGTTGGATCAGAACACATAAACAAGAACGGGGTACATAATATGCATCTACTTTCATAACAAAGACATAACAATTGCAATCATCATAACATATATCAACTTAAGAGATCCACCACAAAGGTATTACATATATGATCATAATCATGTTCAACAGTTCATATGTCACTAATTAGTGAACCTCAAGAGAGAGGAGAGATACATAAGTTACTTCCACAAACCCATAATCTAGGGGTGGACTACTCCCTCTCATCGTGGAGACAGTTACTTCCACAAACCCATAATCCAGGGGTGGACTACTCCCTCTCATCGTGGAGACGGCGGAGAAGTCGTTGGAGAAGGTGGAGACCACCCTGGTAACGCGATCTATTAACGCAGGGGCTTGACCGGTATCAAATTTGAGTAGAGGTGGAATCTGTTTACAGGGCATCTATTTACGGGGCATGTGAACCAAACAAATTTTAATGGTACTTGTAATCAAATTACATTACAGAATCCTGGACGGATCCGATGAGAGAAAATTCTCACGGAGTGTCGTGGTCCGAATGACCAAATCCAACTGCAACATGCATCTCGATCTCGAGCATAACGCCTTCCTTGTCCTCCTTGTCAGCGGCAGTATCTACTTTTTCTCGAATCTTCTTTGCAACTTCGATTTCGAGCATTTTGTTTTACCTGCAGCAGCCAGAGAGTTAGAACTTAGAAATGCCGGTTGTTTTTGAAGGTTCCGCCTAGTCCTCGGTTAACTAAAAAGGTTCAGCGTTGGATTAACATCAAGGGCACATCTTCTTCCTCAATCCTCATCCTCCACCTTGGATTAACAGAAATGTCATTTTTATTACTAAGACTCCATCTTAGTTCGGAGTTGGTAACTGCTGACGGTGACCAAATATATACTTTGCTAACCACAGCTGACTAGAGCTGCTTACCTCATATAGTCATATCCTCTTGAATCATGAAAATACCAACACCGGCCGCATGTTGCATCTAAACTTGTATAAATCTTTTGGGTACTGTTTTTCCTCAATGAGTCAATGGAAGACCTGAAGCAACCAATAACGGCCACTGGTGAGCAATTATGCCAGCTTCCACCTGGTTTTCCTTCCTTGTGAGACTTTCTGTCCAACCATTACAACAAAATTTTGGTATGTGAGACCAATTCCGTGCTTCGATGCGCCAACCCATGCCTCACGAAAACCAGCAAATGTTGTTCGGACCACAAACCTTGCCTCATAAAAACCACTACTAGGCTGCAAGGAAGCCCTAATTAACATACTGTACAAGTGTGCAACATTTTCGGAATATATTTAGGCTTTGTTTGGATGTCCATACTCGAACATAGAATTGGGAATTGGAATAGAGTTTCTCGAATTCCGCCGTTTGATTGTGTTTAGAATTGAAAACTGGAATTGGCAGCCGAATTTTATGGAATTGAACTACAACTAAAAGATGTCTTCTCTAATTCAGAATGTCACACCTCTGAATTGGGTGGCATTGTCTCTTTCTCATGAGATGACCAAATTCAACCAATAAACATTAAACAAAGAATTGAAATTGAATGCTCTTTTTAATTCCATCTACCAATATTTTGCACAACCAAATATAAATTTAGAATTGAAGGCTCATTTCAATACATCCACCAATTTGAAATTGGACTCAATTCAATTCCAAACCCTCCAACAAAAACATCCAAACAGAAAATTATGGTGTTGGTAAGCGGCGACTCCGATACTTGCAAGAATCAAGAGTATGCTCCTGAATTGTAACATGTTCAAAGCATCACATTACACTCTTTTTTACTTTATGAGTTTGCTCTCACGGTTCTCAAGTTTTTGTGCAATGCCGTCGGATGCTAACTGCCACGTTCCGGACGGCAGTGCCAGTGCATGATGCATCTTTCACCTTGAGCGTAACGCCTGCCTTGTCTGCTCAGTGGTGGCTGCCGGAATCCGTCGTACATACACATTTTTCTCTCCATTCTTGTTTGCCAAGAACATTCCAATATTGTTTTGAAACTTATTTGGCGCAGATCTACGTTTTGTTTCTAACTTATGCCGGCCAGCGATTCTCCCATGGAATCCGCTTTGTTCGACCTACAACGGGTGGCAAGCGGAATTTTGAAGAACGGCCATGATTACCTGTAATTGTTCTACTATCTTTGTCCAATAAACGATGTCTCAACTTCATTAAAAATTAGATGTATCTAGACATAATTTAGTGTATACATACATCTAATTTTTTGATCAAGTGAGACATTCTTTATTGGACGGAGTGAGTATGTTATTTATTTGTTTGTCACTACAGCTATACTATGTCAATAGTTGTGTGTTACAATAAGCTAACCAAACACACCCAAACTGTCTGAGTTAGAGAAGAAAACAAGGTACAAAATGAAGAAAAACGGCGACAACCGACAGGGGCAGACAAGTAGCTAAGAAGTCGAAATCTGTTGTCAGGACATACCAAAGAAAGCTACTGACCACAGCCACCACTGTGTGGGATAACTGACAATGAACCACGTTAACTATAAACATGAGTAAGTTGTGGAAGTCAGTGTGATGGGTACTATGTACTGACCATGGCCATCAGAGCCTTGTAGCTCCCGTTCTTATTCTGTAGGCACGAGAAATCGGTACACATTATTAAAAAGTGGACGGATGATTTTCCGGTGACCCGGAGTGAACTGGCTACCGCTACAACGTGACCTAAGCGATTCAGAAATTAAGCTGCTGGGACGCTGGCTGGTAGGCATGAGAGCTAAGAGACAATTGTTTCGCGCGTATGTTTCTTATTAGATTGTTCTTTCTCTCTTCAGACAAGGTTCTCCTCGGAAACGGAAAGGTCCCGTATCAGGAACAAAAGGCAGCGATAGGTTTAGGTCAGAGGAGGCATTTTATGAGAACCCTCTTCCTGACTGCCTCTGCCAATCAAAGGATGATTCTGTTGTTAGCATGTGATCACGATCATGGCGCTAATGGTCTTCACCACCCTTGCTCAATACTCTCAGGTACATAGAGCAAAGGATGGTGCACACTGATGATATGAAGATTCCACAGCATTACAGTTTGACGGTGCACACTGATGACATAAAGTTCCACAGCATTACAGTTTCTGCTTAGATGACACTACTCTCCAGCGATTCATTGGCAGATGGCCACCAGCTCCCTTTGCAATAAGTTGCCGATGTATCAAAGAAGCAAAGATGGCAGCAGATGTATCCAGGAATCAAAGATGGCAGCGTGGTCATGTTCAGAGCTGATGGCTGCTGTACAGTGGTTTAGATAGTCTAGGCTTTTCAGTTTGCACCTGTAAGTAGGACCAATAGTGAAGAGAAGAGTAATAGCTGAAACATCTTAATGCTAACACTCACTGAGGATAGTTCTGCTTCAAGTTGGCAGCATGAGGATGAGAGCACATCTGTACAGAGATTAGATGTAGCTGCATTTGTAATCCTGGTAGTAATTAAATGCCTCTTGTAAGTGAGACCAGTAAAGAGAAGAGGAATCTATAGATGAACCATGTTGATATTTTTTGACACTTGTCATGCTAGTTACGTACTCCTGAAGGACTTCGTGAGTTTCTTGGCTTTTTGAGTGAATGAGCGAATTTGGTCGTTGTATATTGCCGTTGTCTTTGGTCGTTATATATTGCAGTTAAGTTCCGTTTGTCACCAAGAACATCACAAAGCAGGAGTGAAACACCCTCTTCATATTAGAGGGCTTATTGACTGTTTCACACCATACTGTAAACCGTAATGATCATATAAGCCTGTAAAAAAAAGTAACGATCATGTAAACGCTGCAGCTACAAAGTGGAACACTTCTCCCAAGAAGTAAACACAGGAAATCAACAAGCTGATGACCAATTTCACCACCAAAGCGGTTCATCATGCAAAACTCATAGCGAAAAATCAACGAAGTTCACACCAATTTCACCCCCCCATATGATGATTGTAAACTGGTACAGTTGCTGTTCTTCCCAGAAGTAAAACACATGATGAACGCAAGAATTGCACGTAACAGTGAGCAACAACCATCGATCAGTACCATTTGCCACTAAAGCACGAGGAAATCAATGAAGTTCAAGACCAATCTCACCATCAAAGCAGTTCCACATAGCGAAATTAGCAGGGTTCATCACCAATTTAAGCAGTTCATCAAGGCGAAATCAACAGGGTTCATGACCAACAGTAGTACACTTGGAAACATTGCACTAGCATGGAGTTCCTTATTTCTTTGTTAAATGAAAAGCAGAAGGTGCCACAAACTTTTCTAGGTCTAGTTTGTTATTGGTCGTTCTATATTGCAGTCCAGTCCACAACTGAAATTAGCTGGAACAAACAAGGAGAAATCAAAAACCAGAGTAAGTGCCTGTTCTTGCAAGAGTGGAACAGCTACTGTTCTTGCAAGAAGTAAAACAGAGAATACACGCAATAATTCAGCTCATACTGAGCAACAGCCATCGATCAGTAAGTGCCTATAGCAGTTCATCATGTCAAGGAAATCAACAGAGTTCATGATTAATTTCACTACTGCCATAACACCAGATCATAAGCTGTAATCAAAATGAACACTTGTATTCCAAGAATTAAATCACAGGAAAAACGCAAGATTTCCACATAACAGTGAAGAAACAACGATGAGCACAATTTATCACTAAAGAATGAGGAAATCAACAAAATTCATGACCAATTTCACCATCAAAGCAGTTGATCATAACAGAATTAACAGGGTTCCACGGCCAATTTCACCACCAAATCAGTTCATCAAGGCGAGATTAACAGGGTTCATGACCAACTTCACCACCACTCGATCAGCAGCTACGCAGAATAAGGACGATCAGAGAAGCAAAACAGGGTAACGAAGACACCAGACATCAACAAGGCGTCTCTCAACTCCACTCGAACCGGCCGTCGCCATCAGCACTACACTACCGCCACTACTACTGGACTAAATCGTCACCTGGAACACTTCAATGACACGATGGAAACAGATTCAGAAGCAGAACGTCTCCTCAGCTATTCCAACTCTACAACCTGGCATACCAAAGTTTAAGCAGTAAGTCATACAGTAGAGACAGGCATAGGTATCCACTGTCACCCTTAAGACTTACCTGAACATCTGTGGACGGTTACGGGAAAGCTGAGGACGCTTCACAGGTGAGATTATCATATTTCGCAGAGCTGCGGAAGAATTGTTCATGTTAGCTCCAAAGACAGACCGCGATGGCTGTCTGGGTCTCATGTCCATTGGAGGGGCTGCAGTATGACCAGGAGAGCCTGCAGACAGCTCAAATGGACCAGTGTCGCGACTTTGCCTTGGTTGTGCAGCCCACCCCTCGTCTCTGCGCCCTGGGGTATCACGAGGATCAATCGATCAGGCAAACAGTGAATGAGCTGTTTTTGTGGAGAGCTAAAAGCATTTTAATAGCTGGTAGACAGCCAAAGTATTTTGTTAAACATATTCCTAGCTGGATACATAGCAAAAGGAGCAAAAGCCAGGCTTAATTTCGTTTGAGTCATAGACTGAATAACTAAATGAATTGCGTATAATTTACCTTGTCTCAGAGGGTCGCCACCGTCCATTATGTTGGGCATGCCCAAGAATATATCGGGATGAGCTCTTGGGAAGTAGTTGTTTGCGGGTTGAATGGCTGAACGTTTTACCGACTCATACCGTTTCTCATCTGATCATACATCTCGTCAAGCTTCCTCTTCTGTCTGGAAGGGAAAGTGCCATCATTTCGTATATCTTGCATAAAACAGAATATTAGACAGGGAATATAATAGTACAGTAGACTAACCTGGACTTCTCTGCAATTTTTTCTTGTAGCTCATGCTTATCTCTCGTCAGGTTTTCAATCTCTTGTTCCATCAACTGGCATCTTTGGGCCATCTTCTGGTATGAAGTCTGCACTTCTTCCAGTTTCTCACTGAACTTTGCCTGCATAAGTTCACACTTCTGCCTACATTGGCCAACAATTCTGTTCATCTTGTATTGCACCTCAAGCTCCTTTTGTCCAATGTAAAACATGACACTCATGTATGTACTTTTCATAACTGATTTGCATCGTGTTTAAGGAATTACTAAATAATTACCATGCTATATTTCATATGGAAGACAGAGATGTTATTCAACTCTATAGGCCCAGTGAAAAAATATTAAGGATACGTATCTGTGGCGAAACTCCAACCATCGCCATCTGAGGTAACAAATGAAGATATTAAAACAGATGAACTACACTAAAATGGACTACATAATCTCATTTTGAATCAACGTAAAGTGATACTTACATTTATCCATTCATCGCTTGGATTTATGTCAATAGGCTTCACGTGGCTGAGAAATGAAGCTTAGATGATATCAGCAAAGTAAAATATGGATATTAATGTTAACCTCAGATTTGCACCATCAGCATAGTAAACTGACCTTTTTGAAAGCACCTGATCACAAATCGGACATGCACCACCCTTATCCAGTACTTCCTGTGCAGCCTGTGCACCTGCACAATCGGCATCACGTAGAATCAAATAGGTATTCCCTAGTTGGAACAAACGGAAAGAAATATAAGATTGCAGGCATACATAAAATATGGCCACATGCTGTTGATATGGCCTGCCCTTCCAAGTCCCGCCAGCAAGCGTTGCACTTCATTTTGTGATTCCACTAAATCCTGCAGGTAGAAACACAGATATATGACACACGCTAGAAAAACTAGGGTATGTTACAAACTTACAATGTTCTTCAAGTGATTTTGTATCACATTTGTTACAGTGCTTATAAGTTTCAGGTTTCAACAAATTGCTTTTTAAAACCATTTTGTTGCAAGTGTCATTAACTCAACACTCACATATCCGGTCTTAGAAAAGCAGCTTGTCATGCTGACTTTCTAGCCAGAAACATAGATTTAAATAAGCACTTAATAATACGGTGCCACCTAAAATCCTATTTGAAACTTTGGATATTCATGCATTCTGTTAGTTCAAATTTGTCATTCAGTTATGTGCAATTATTTTGGAACGGAGGGAGTATCAGAATCCGTTAACTGTAGCAAGGGGCAGGAACTAAGAAACCCAAACCTATGGAGAAGCTAAATGGCATGTTCCAACCCACTTGAAATAGGTGATCTCAACAGCTAAGATAATAATTATAATTCAAGAGCAAACAAATTCGAAATAATCCAGCATCTACATTCAGTTAAGTTATGGATCCAGAGCACCAAACGATGCAGAATTAAGCAGGCACGAAGGAATTGCACTAAATGATGCAGCAGAGGAAATTTGGTGTCGGACTGAGATTTACACGCATCACCGAGGGAAGTATAGAAATAGCGCGACCGATTGCAGCTGTAAACCTAGCTACCCGCTCGGCCTAAGCAAACTGGATTGCAAAACCTAACCATCTCGTGGACCACCGACCCCTAACAAAACCCACAGCAAAACAAAAATCCCCCGGAAAATCTCTGCGCCCACAAAGGCGAACTAGATCGATCGCAATATAACAACATGTAGGATAGGATCCCGCAACAAAATCCGCAAATCCGGTCGGAAATTGGTCGTAGAGACTGCCCCCCAAAGCAAACCGCGGGGCGGGGTGATTAGTTACCTCACGCACCAGCGCGTCGAGGTGTAGACCTCGTGGACGAAGGTGGCGGTGGTGCTGGTCTCCGGCGAGGAGGAAACCCTCTTTGTCGAGGGCAAGGGGCCCTGGAGGCGGGCGAGAGGAGCTGCGTCGGGGGAAGGGGAGTGGCAAAGAAGTCAGTACCCCGTGTACTTATTTTTGTATTGCCAAGCGCATGTGTCAGGCACTGGTGCGGTCAAACCGTGGCGGCCGGTTCGACCGAGGATTGGGTTCCAATTTGGAGGTTGTTTTTAGTGCTGCTAAATGTGCATACCGCACATGTCACCGCCACATCACGAGCCCGGTCAGCATACTCGGGTGGTGGATTTGCTTCCAATTCCATTGATTGGGGCACAGTACCCCGTGTATTGAAACATAGATAATCCGTGGGAACGAGATCGTCTGACTTTTGGAGGAAAGGAACTACTGCAGAGGCACGTCGCTGCCTTTGGTGTGTTCGTTCCGCATCGAACGACAATCACCTAAACTATAGGCTGCTCCCTTATTCGCTCAGTTGGACACGGAAATAAGCGGCCCACGCGGCCAATGAATCATTTCATCGTGCAAAGTCCATGGGAGTTCCACGTCAACTAGACACCAAAACCGTGGAATAGAAAATAAAACCTAATACGATTACAATAATAATCATGTAGACTAGATATTAAAGTGAATAGATGGAGCATGTTACAAGGACTTTATCACAATAAATGAGTTGTAAAACACTAATTAAATCCACTCATGACTGCCCCACTCATGATTGATATTGTGATACTATTGATGCTCAATGTGTACGCAACACTTATTTTCACATGGATTCATAAGCTAGTTTCTCAAGAAGTTTAAACTAAAAACGAGGTGACCTTTATATGAAAATGTTTGCCCAATAGCCAACAACACTGTATACAAAAATAAGATGTAGCCAGTTTTTATTATTTTTGAACGGTTGCCAACATTGCACGTGCGCTACGATCTAACGTTCCAGATCGCACAGCGTCTCCCATTTCTCCTATCTCAGCCGTCCGTTCTCTAGGGGTATAGGGTTTATAGCTCCGCATCGCACCTCCCTCGCTCCTTCTCTTCCGTCCCCGCGGCAAGAACGGCGGCTGGACAAGAAAAAAAAGAAAGAGCAGAGCGCCACACCAAATTCGATCGAAGCTGTGGATTTTAATCCGAGAAAATCCCCCGAAAATCAGAGGAGCATCGATCCCTCGTCTCCCGATAGCAGAGCGCTTTCCAGCTCCGGCGCGACGTCGAAACCCTAGTAAGTATGGCGGAGGTGTCCACGGCGGCGGCCTCGGCGCCGGTGCCGGAGGGGGTGCTGCACAGGAGGATAGACTTCCACCTCGCCAGGAAGCCCCATGCGGCCTTGGCCGTCGGGGGAGGCGGGTTCCGGATGGAAACCCTGAACCCGGATTCCGGGGGTGGGGCGGCGGCGGCGGCTGGAGCGGCCAAGAGTGAGGCGGAGGCGAGGAGGATGGAGAAGACGGAGTCTGCTGGGTTGGATCCGGAGCTCACTGTGGCCAGGATCTACCTCGGGAGAATTGTGAGTACAGAAAGTCGCAACTCTATTTCCGGGGTTTCGGCTCTTAAAGCTGTGCCTTTTGGTGTTCGGGCAGCAAAGTTGTCAATTTGGGTGTGTAGCTTGCCTAGCGACGATTTTGGTCTCCTAGTCGGTAAAAAATGTACATAATTTGCTTCAAGGAACTGCCATTTCTTGAGGTCTTCGCATGTTTCATGATGATTTTGCGTTCAGCTTGTCTATGTCCTTTCGAGCTCTGAAATTGGACTACATTGCAGGGTGCTGGTCTGCAAAATCTTGGGAACACTTGCTACCTCAACTCAGTTCTGCAATGCTTGACTTACACCGAGCCGTTCGCAGCGTATTTGCAGAGTGGAAGGCACAAGTCTTCATGTAAGTGCTGTCAGAACTTGCAACTGTCCACCGGCTTAGTATCGCATAAATGAATTGATGGTATTGCATCTAGGCTATAAAGATATCCATGCAACTACTATTTGAATATCAGTATCCCTACCAAAGACAACACTTGCATTCTAACGGCTGAAGGCTATTCCTTCCACACCATTGGCATATTTCACCATTCCTCAAGCTTGCATCTAGTATGGATCAAGAAATATGTGCAATCCCATCTCCAAGTTTAATCCGTCAACTGTTAGCATCCGCTGGAAAATTTCATGTAAAAGTTTATTAGTCTACTTGGTTGACAATTTATTGGATGAGAATTGTTGACTGTGTATAGGGATGATTATCCTTACCAATCAGTCGAGTCACACCTAATGGAACATGTATTAAGTCAGATAATAGAATCTTAGTGCTGCATCAAATAAGTGTGACTCAAAATTATTTCTGGCTTTGCCTTATGTGTTACTCCCTCCGTATCAAAATACAAGATGTTTTAGCATTTTCTGTCACGCACATATCTAGACTTGTTGTAGTGTAAGATGCATCTGGGCATACATACTAAAACACGTCTAAATATGTGCTGTTCAGAAAAGGATAAAACATCTTGTATTTTGATACGGAGGGAGTAAATTACAGACCTATTGCCTATATGTAATTTAGTACTTTATCAAGTGCCATGCTTCTGTTTTGAGGTTGGGCATGTGGCTTGCAAATATAAAGCCTACATTCCTTTTGGTCTTGGTTAAAAAGATAGGGCATCTGGGCATGCATATGTATTTAATGGCATTTCTCTCTTCTCCCCTCATTTAACTTTGCTCTAGTTCCAACATTTCCGAGTAAAAAGTCACACTAACATAATCTATCACTACCTTGTTTTTAATACATTAACACCGTGGATAACAATACAACCCTTGCTATTTGTGAATCAACTAAACCCTACAACTATGGAATTTTATGTTTGTTTTATTCTTCTATTCTAGCTAACAGTGATTTTGTATGCTTCCATCATGTTAATTAAGCATGCAGTCTTTGTATTTCATTTTTTGCCCCTCTTTTAAGACATTTATCGCACATCTGTTGGTAATTCCTTTTTTCCCACCATTTTCAGGTCGTACTGCTGGATTTTGTGCACTATGTGCTCTTCAAAACCATGTCAAGACTGCTCTACAATCAACCGGAAAAATAGTGACACCATCCCAGATTGTCAAGAACTTACGCTGTATCCTTCCATGTGCTCCAGCTTAATTCATTTCCTCTTTTAGTTTTAACTTCCAGAATTTGTATGGTCTATTCTTTTCCAGTATCAACTGTGAATCCTTGACTGCAACTAGGCATTTCTCGTAGTTTCCGCAATTCAAGGCAGGAAGATGCACATGAGTTGATGGTTAACTTGCTTGAATCCATGCATAAATGCTGTTTACCTTCTGGAGTACCGAGTGAATCTGCAAGTGCCTATGAGAAGAGCTTAGTTCACAAAATATTTGGTGGCCGCCTAAGAAGTCAGGTACGCCATGTGCATTCGTACATTTGGACTAGCATTTTCTTAGGAAAACCCATTTCCATTGTCATCACTGTTTTGCTACACATCTATGTTCCAGGTGAAATGCACAAGGTGCTCGCACTGTTCCAACAAATTTGATCCTTTCTTGGATCTCAGTCTTGATATTGGCAAGGCCACAACTTTGGTGGGAGCACTTGAAAATTTTACCGAGGATGAACTACTCGACGGGGGTAAACAACAGTATCAGTGCGAGCGCTGCATGCAGAAAGTTCGAGCAAAGAAAAGGTTTACAATTGATAGGGCTCCAAATGTTTTGACAGTTCATCTGAAGCGCTTTAGCCCTTTCAATCCCCGCGACAAGATTGACAAAAAAGTGGATTTTCGACCTGTTCTAGACTTGAAACCATTTGTTAGTGATCCTAAAGTGAGTAATTAGGACTAAATGTTGGATATTTACCTTGATTTCCCTGTAATTAACGCAGCATTTTCATTTGCCATGATCATGTTCAGGGCGCAGATTACAAATACAGCCTTTATGGTGTTTTGGTTCATGCTGGTTGGAGCACGCAATCTGGCCATTACTATTGTTATGTTCGGACTTCCAGTGGGATGTGGCACAATCTTGATGATAATCAGGTCTGGTTAACGATTGGACTTTTACTACGTTGTACTTTATAGTGCTAACCTTACCATGCTGGCTCATATACCACTAGTCAAATACCATTTCTGAAACAATTGTTTTCCCTTTTTAAGTATTGCTGCTTCAACTTCTTGAAGAATTTTGCTATGAATGTTATCTCTATCTTCAGTAACTTGCATTGTATTGCACATAGACTGTACGTACACAAAAGTCGTATTGTCATAATGTCTTGTAATCCTTAGTTTTACAGGATTCATGGCGCAGTAGTCACAGTCTGCCAACCTCACATGTTTCTTTGAAGCCACTCGTTGCTTGTTCCAGTTTGTGATGTATTCACTTCACTGTAGTAGTATATGCTGAACATATTTCATAAGTTACCACTGTACGTTAGAATCTCTTTGTTTGAGAAGAATCCGCTAGCCAGATTTTGAATATCCGAAGTACGGATTGGGTTTTGTTCATTGTTGGGAAGGAATAAGTCAAATCCTGAGCTATATTGCTTGCTGGTTCCCCGTTTGCGCTCCCTTTGTTATTGTGTCAGTCCTTTTATTTTTGACTTACTGATTCCTAAGGCCATCAACTTCAGGTTCGCCAAGTTCGTGAGGCAGACGTATTGAAGCAGAAAGCCTATATGTTGTTTTATGTGCGTGACAGAGTCAGTAACACATTGGTGCGCAAAGACAGTAGCACCCCTAATGGGCCTGTAAACAAAATGATCCCTGGGAAGATCTCATGTCTTAATGGTGTAACACGAAATGGTGTAATGGAAGCAAAGAGTGGTATGCTATCTCCTTATTCAGATAAGAGGTCCCAGAGTATAAGCAATGGTCATTCTGGCATGAGTAGTATAACTTCAGTTGACCACTGTTCAAGGAATGATGGCAAAACAGAAACTGCTGCAGCCCCTCCAAAAAGTGTGATGTCTACTGCACAGAAATCTCTTGTACCTGGGAATGATGGTGCTATCTTATCATCTAAATCAAAACAAGATGCTTCGACTTGTGATAAAGAGGCGTCTTTATTAGGTCAACCTGCACCTCTTATCACCGCAAGCAGCAATCAAACAATATCTGGTTGTGCATTTCCTAAGCTGGGGAACAGTGCCTCTGCTGCCTCATCTATTTGCAGTAATTCAGCTGGACTGTCTGTGACTGATAAACAAACTTCTTGTTCTGAAACATATTCCAAGCCAAGTTCCAAGGTAAATAACACACTTAACATTTTTACATCACTCTTTTCCTACTAAGTTCCAGCACTTCATTACTCATGTTGTCTGTATGCAACATGGTAGGATGTTACTGTTTCAAATGGTGTCATCACTAGCACTAGCAATGAAGTTCCAGTTTCTATGAAGGAAGTGAAGGATTTGAAAGAACCTCTGAATCAAGATGACAGAACAGTGAAGGAACTCCCTATGAGCAAGGTATGCTACTGGCCTATGGCCACCTTTTTCTCTCACTAGGAAAGTGTAGTCATTACATATTACCCTGTTATATGACCAGTAGAATTGTGATCATACTGCTCCAGCACATAAACTGAAAGCTTGCATCTTTTTGCTTAATACGATATCTTTGTAATATGCTTTACACATGCGTCAATGCAGAAGGGTAACATCATAGTACCAGGAATTGAACGAGTCGATGTTGTAAAACAGGTCTCAGAAGTTTCCATGAAGGTTGTTGCAGCCGATTCACGTAACGGTAGAATGACCAAAAGGCTGGACTCCAAGTCAAAGAAACTTGTGAGATATCCTGTCGTGAACTTGCGGCTTGGACCAAGACAATTATTGTTACTAGGATCACTAAAGCTACAGAAGAAAAAGAAGCACAAAAGAACAAAAAAAAAACCTGTATTTTGCAAAGACATGGCAAGCGTTCCTTGTTCTGGTCACAACACCAATGAGCAGCAGGCATCAACATCAGCAACTATGCCGCATGAACTTGCAGAATGTACATCTCGTAAGCGGAAACATACCTGTGCTAGTGTAAGCTCTGAAAATGACACCCAAGCATTTAAAGACACGCAGCAGGTTGTTGGGACCAGCTGTGCTGTTGCTGGTGATCATCACATAGACATCAGAAACAGAAAGAGTGCTGAGCTTCCAAAGTTGGACTCAAGTTCTGCTAATCAACCACGTTCAGGAAACAACATAGAAGCAAAAAAGGGAGCCACCTCCCAACATGTCGGCATTCTCACAAAAGACTTGATGGCAGAAGTTACTGGTTAGCAATTCTCTTTACAGATGCCCAATTACTCATGTCCTGTTAATACTCTGCATCGCTTCCAATTTTAAATCTGGAACATGTTTTTCTTCAGTTGCACGTTGGGATGATGTTGGCGTGCCAAACAGTGAGACTAGAGAGTACAAGAACTCAGGGAAGAACAGCATCGGATATGTCTTGGATGAGTGGTGAGTCTCCATAAAATATATTGTTCTTTGCTCTTAACATTTTCTGTCCGAGTTGTGACTGATTTAGGACACCTGAACTTACTATCCGTTCGACGGCATCTGTTTCCAGGGATGAGGAATATGACCGTGGAAAGGCAAAGAAGGTGAGAAAAGCAAAGGAAGACAACGACGACGATGGGCAGAACCCCTTCCAGGCGGAGGCCAACTTCGTAACGGAGCAAAAAACGAATCAAAAATCCTACAGATCGAGACCTTGGAACAAGCCTGCCAGACCAAACCGCTAGACTGAGTCGGAGAGACAACACCCCAAGAATCCGTATAGGAAAATGTTGTTGTATCACCCATTTTTTCCGGATACGATGATTATCATTTGTTGTTGTTCTTTTTCCACCTTGTTTGATAGCTCGAAAGACAAAACTCTTCATCAGGACCTGTATTTAATCGTGAGAGATTTTGAAGTGCATAGCACTTGAGTTTTTGTTCTCTAGCAAATACAATTATGAATAAATATTACTCCCTCTGTACTAAAATAACTGTCTCAGATTTGTCAAAAAGTGGATGTATCTAGACATGAAACTTGTTAAGATACATCCACTTTTGATCAAACTTGAGACACTTATTTCTAGATGGAGGGAGTATAAGATATTATCCCTACTTTTGATCAAACTTCAGACACTTATTTCTAGATGGAGGGAGTATAAGATATTATCCCTACGGTATTAGAATTACTAAGAGCATCCACACTCGCCGGCGTCAAAAAACCCGCCCAGCCGTAGCCCCCAATTCCAATTTCGCGTCGTCGCGGCCCAAATAGAACTCCGGTGCCTCGGGGGCGCCAGCGCGACGTTTTTTTGGCGCGGGCCATACCTGTCGGCGATAGAATCAGAAAACCCACCCCCACCTTGCCCTTTTTCCTAGCGACGGCCACCGAGGCACAACCACCCCTCCCACCACCCCTCCCCGCCGCCACCACCCCTCTACACCGGAGCTCGTTCGCCGCCGTCCAGCACTCCTCCCCAGCGTGACCACCCCTCCCCGCCTCGCAGCAACCGCCGCCGTGCACCAACGCCCCGCGGACACCTCCGTTCCGACCGCGGCCGCACCGAGCACGCGAGGTGTTCGACGCTGCGCCCAGGCCATGGACTCCGATGATGAGGCGGTGCTCGCCGCCTTGATGGACGAGGAAGTGGTTGCGGCGACGCTGGAAAGGGAAGGGGGCATCGACGACGAGCATATGCAGATCCTCGTCTCCCTCCTCGCCATGATCGCCGAGGACAAGCCAATTGTTGGTGGTTCTGCGCCTGGACGCCGCAAGAGCAGGCCAAGGCAGAGGATGGAAGGGTATTGCATGCTGTGGGCAGACTATTTCAGCGGCGATCCGGTGCACGGCGAGATCAAATTCCGCCGGCGTTTCAGGATGACTCGGCGACTGTTTCTGAAGATTGTCGAGAATTTGAGAGAGTTTGATGATTACTTCAAACTGAAGAGAGATGCCGTTGGTTTGCTTGGATTCTCGACTATCCAGAAATGCACCGTTGCCCTCCGGATGCTGGCATACGGGATGCCTGGAGATGCACAGGACGACTACCTCCGCATGGCTGAGTCCACGGCCATTGACTGCATGTACAGGTTTTGCCGGGCTATTGTGGCAGTGTTTGGAAAGAAGTATCTACAGAAGACATAGCTTGGATCATGAAGCAGAACGCCGAGAGAGGTTTTCCCGAGATGATTGGCAGCATCGACTGTATGCACTGGGTTGGAAGAACTGTCCATTTGCATATCAAGACATGTACAAGGGTCACAAAGGATCATGCAGTGTGGTGCTTGAGGCAGTAGCAGATCAGGATTTGTGGATTTGGCATGCTTTCTTCGGGATGGCAGGATCACACAATGACATTAATGTGCTGCAGTGCTCTAATGTGTTTGCCAAGGTTGTCGAAGGCACTGCTCCTCCTGTGAACTTTGAGTTCAACAACCACCAGTATGACAAGGCATACTATCTGGCAGATGGCATCTATCCAAGATGGTCAACATTTGTCAAGACCATCTCAAACCATGTGCCTGGAGGCAAGAAAGCTTGGTTTGCTCAGCAGCAAGAGTCTTGCAGGAAGGATGTGGAGCGGGCATTTGGTGTGCTACAGTCTCGATGGGCCATTGTACGGTACCCAGCTCTTACTTGGTCGAATGTGGGAGGTCATAACTGCCTGTGTGATCATGCACAACATGATCATTGACGACGAGCGGGGATTTCCAGTCTTTGACACTGAGCCGCATGAACGGCAGGGGACTCTTGAAGAAGTTGATCGCAATGTCCCACCAGCGTTTACAGAGTTTCTCGCTAGGCGGCAAGAACTACGAGACACAAACACTCATCACCAGTTGCAAGATGATCTGGTGGAGCATTTGTGGATGCTCAAAGGAGAAGCTGCATGATTTCATCTATTTGTCATTGTGATTCAAATTTGTTTATTTGCTTGTGTGAAACTTTAATTATTTGAGTGTCTGGTTTGTAAAACTATTATTATTGCTTGTGTGGTCGGTAAAACTTTAATAAATTAGTTTAATTTATGTTTAATTATGAAAATTTAGCCTTTGGGAGCCGTATGGGGAGGACGGCTGGGCGCCGGTGAAAGGACAATGATGTCGCCTAGAGGGGGGGGGGGTGAATAGGCGGTTTAAAACTTTTCCGGTTTAGGCTTGATAATTGCGGAATAAAACTAGGTGTTTAAATTAACAAGCCGACAACCTAAATAAACTAGGCTCACCTATGTGCACCAACAACTTATGCTAAGCAAGATAAACAACAAGGTGATAGCAATATAGAATACTTCAAGCACGAAGGCTATCACAATGTAAAGTGCATAAGTAAAAGCTCGGGTATAGAAATAACCGAGGCACGCGGAAACGAGGATGTATTCCCGAGTTCCTCCTTGTTTAGGGAGGACGTCTCGTTGGAGAGGTGTGAACCGACACAACGGTTCAACAACCACAAAGGTTTCACCTTCTTCTCCGATGAACCGCACCACAAAGGCTTGGTTCACCTTCCACTATCGGAACTCCTTCGAGGCGGAATCCGGAGCCTTTCAACAACAATCCGGGCACAACCCACAATGGGATTGGGGGCTCCCGAACGGCTTCAAGTGACCACACAAGGGTCCAACCACCACAAAGGCGTCTAGGGTCCAAGGACCCAAGAGTAACAAGCTCACAAACTTTCAACTTCCACGAATCCTCGTGGAGAGCACACCGATGCACCAAATGCAAAAGGCAAGAGCACAAGTGCTCAAAATCCTTCACTCTCAAATTCCAACAAAGCAACAAATGCTTATGGGGGAATAAGAGAGGAAGAACAAAGAGGAGATGCACCAAGAACTCCAAGATCAAGATCTACAAGGTTTCCCTCACTTAGAGGAGAAATCGATCGGTGAAAACGTAGATCAAGATCACCTCTCACTTTCCCTCAAATATTAGCAAGAACCATGGGAGGGATTGAGAGGAAGAGCAAGCTTTTCAAAGGGCAACAATGGAGGAGAGAGGTGAGAAAGACTTGCTCTAAAGGTTAGAAAACCATTCGGGAAGAAGGCCCCTTAAATAGCTCAACCCAAATTCCAACCGTTGGGTGCAGATTCGCGCCGTAGCGGTACTACCGCAGGCCCTAGCGGTACTACCGCCCCCCTAGGGAGTTAGGACAAGAAAACGGGCTGAAAACAGACTTCACGTAGCGGTACTACCGCCCAGGGCAGCGGTACTACCGCCCCGGCGGAACTACCGCTCCCGGAACCGCCGAAAATGGCTCTCTGTTTGGTCTGGCGGTACCTCGGGCGGTACCGCGGCGGTACTACCGCCCCGGCGGAACTACCGCTCCCGGAACCGCCGAAAATGGCTCTCTGTTTGGTCCGGCGGTACCTCGGGCCGTACTGCGGCGGTACTACCGCCACAGCAAAAAACAGCAGAACACCAAGTACCAAAACGGGCAAAACTTTTACATCCGGACTCCGTTTTCGATGTTCTTGGGCTCGTTGGAAACGTGACAACGAGCCCTACATGAATGTGCAGAGAAACATCATAGTCCAATAAGGGAGGTTTAAACCAAATGAGGAAAGGTAAGACCTCTCAATAAAAGGATAACCGATAAAACCTCCAACATAAAAAACGCAACAAGATATTCATATGAAATCCGTTTTTGATGAATTAGAGCTTGACATGGAGATGAACCAAACTCTAAATACTCACAAGGATAAAAGCCAAATAAGAACCAAGAAATATGATATGCCAAGTATGCAAAGGTTTGAGCTCTCCACAAAGATGTGATCAAGTTACTCACTCGAGAGCCCCTCTTGATAGTACGCACATCTATCCTATAGCCCTATCAAGATCATACCTTTGCCTTGAGCATTCCACTTGAGTTAGATGATGACGATCTTGACTCTCTCAAGTTGAAACACCTTTCTTGAGTGTGCTTGCTAGCACATGCTTGATGAAGACTTCTCCAAATGCTCCCCCATACTCCATTGTGGGAGGGCCTCGCTAAGCTTCGTCTTCATGTCTCCTTTGCGGGCTTCAATCAAAAGATATCTTCCGAGATGCATCTTATTGAACTTGCACTTCATCTTCTTCTCTTGATATGTATGATGTTTTGGGGGGGGGGGGGGGGGGGTAAACATGATTGTTCACCCAATCTTCTATTCGAAGCCATACTTGCAATGAGCTCAACTCTACACATGACCATTCTACATATAAACCCTTGAATAGAGTATTGGTCATTAAGTCATCTTGAAGAGTCCAACACATGAACTCCTAAAATTTCCCATGGACAAGATCTATAAGAATATCTCAATGTAAACATTAGTCCATAAGGATTGTCATTAATTACCAAAACCACGCATGGGGGAAACCATGCACTTTCAATCTCCCCCATTTTGGTAATTGATGACAATCCCTTTTACGAGGGTTTATATAATGAATTTAAACTACCATGCAACACAAAGAGTAAGGATGCAAGAGAACCGCAAGAGAACAAACCCATATTCCCTCAAACCCTCTAAATTTCTCCCCCATTGGCATCGATTGCCGAAATGGGAAGAAAAACTTAGAAGGCAAATATAGTGAGAGCTCCCCCATAATGTGTGCATTTCTCATAATATGAGTGAAATAAAATGCACATATCCAATGACGAATAGATGGAGGGAGATCAAACTATATAGAGGATCCAAAGATTGCAAAAGAATATCAAATGGAAAGATACTTCAACGAAAGAAGCAAGCAATCAAAAGGATCCGAAAAGTGTTCTAAATATCATGAGGGAACTCCCCAAGGTACGTGCACAAATAGGATTTGTATTTCAATATAGTGTGCACAACATGGAATCCTCACTGCCTCCTAGATAAATTTGAACACAAGCTCATGCAAGAGAATGTAAATGAAAAAGGAGGCAAAACAACTTTCACCTAATAAAATGTTTTGCAACAAGAGCAAGGAGCGGTAAATCAAATAATGGGTGTGAGATAAAAAGACATTATATGAGACTAATACAAGGATGATAGCATCAACATAGTCTTTCAAGAAGAGTTGCACATAGTGCATATCATGTCTTTCCCATACCCACACACCAAAAGAGGTATAGCAAATAGCTCCACAAGCTTAGTAAAATGCACCAAGCATAACACATGGAAAATAAAGCTTGAGCCTTTTAGAAACCACCAAGGAGTCAAAAGCAATAAGAGGTGGTAACTAAAGATTTGGAATATAAATTAAAGATGTACTATTCTCACGTGTATAAGTTTCTAAGTAGACACTAATCACTAAGATATGGGTCTACAAATAAACATGTACACACAAGATAGATACACGGGTAAAGATTATGATATCCAGGAGGAAGTCATAAATACACCAATAAGATCTTTGCTTAAAAGCATAGCACAAAGCCCAATTATATCTTAACGGAATATAAGTGAACTTCCAACACATACTCATCATAGCATCAAAAATTATCCGCAAGGGATAAAGGTTAACAAACGGATGCTCCGAGTAAGATAACAAGTATCACAAAACGCAAATGATTTTGAAAATTCATCAATGTTGCACATGAGAGACTTTAAGTAGAAAGTGCTAGATTGACATAATTGGGATCGACGAATCATATTAATGAATATATAGTCCCCTTATATGTAATCATCCCGGCTTACTCACATTTGCAATAAAGACGTTTTGTAAGAACCAAAATAATTGCACAAAGGGAGATTCATGCCAAGATACAACCTACACAAGGTTGAAAGCTAGAAATGTATGCATGAGGTAGATACTTGTTACCGAGATAGCATTGGTGATGTAGAAGATAAACGTTATCGATCATCCAAACTTGGCTCCAATGAACACATGGTGACACCATCTTCTTTGAAAATGAGACAAGCTTCCAATACATCTCCAATGTACCTAAAACACATTCAAGTACAACATGGTACCCAAACTCATTGGGTCCAAAGTAGTTAGAGCAACTACAATACATAGGACAAACTCCACATAAATATGTGCATATCGATATGAAATTGAATTTCATGCACATCTTAGCCATTTAGGATTTGATGGAGTTTATCCTATATATTGGATCAACGAAAGTAAACATGCCATAAGATATACATATAGAAAATATGCATGCACACGACTTTCAAGAATCAAATGAGATACAATTTGGACAAAACACCAATTAAATCAAGAAAGCACACACGAGTGTGGCAAGAAAAACAAATTGCCCAAACTATATCAAAAACAATATCAACACATGATAGAAGATACCTCTTCGAAAAGATACCAAATGATGAAAATATCATCAAGAAATAAACCAAACCCTCTACACTTTTCATGATGGCACAAAGTACCAAGACGAAAAATGTTTGTCTTCCAAAGAGACACCTCATCGGGATCAAATACCAAATGAAGACACCAAAAGTTCAAAAACATATAGGATTGCTCCCCCAAGATGTGTGCATTATTTATGATCTTGTATTTGAATACAAATGCACACAAATGGGATCATCACTCTCCATATATATTATTCAAGCACTAGTCATGTTCAAGGAAGGCCATAAAATCCAATACCATTTTAAAGAATGGTGTTCTACTCAATGTAGGATAGCTTTTCCAAAGAATAGTGCATTAACAAGAAGTATGACTTTTGAATGAAAATGCACAAGAATGAGATCATTGCTTTACCTAACTCAAGAAAACACAAAACAAGTTTTGAGTAGAACAACAAAGAATCCAACCGGTGCAAGGAAGACAAAACGAGAGTTAGATCGAAACAAATCCTTGGCACTACACTAAGGCAATTCGAAGTAAGAACCAATTTGAAGATGGTCTACAAATTCCACCACAATTATGAGCTTCACTTGTCACGGACAAGGAGTATATGGAGATATTTCTCGGTGGTATATAGGAATGTTATTCAAGACCAACTTCACAACAAGTAAGTATATGGCAAAGAATAGGAATTAAAACCATGGTATATAGATAGATATTCTTGATAGCTTCACAATTCATGCGATAATGCAAAGCAACTCCAAGGAGTAGCTTGAATCCATTGGCTTCCCAAAAAGATATATGAGAACATATTTTAGGGAAAGACATACCAAGAACACAAACAAGATCCAAAAGAGTGAGGGACAAAAAGCATTTAAGTAAATGGGAACTTGTTTGAGCAACATGCCACATAGGAACAAGATAATTAGCAATATCAATTCTCGGTGGCAAAACCTCACATGTTCACACTTTCTAGGCTTGTAATATGCACATAGCTTATTACTCCCCCATAATGTGATAATCCATTTATTTTAAGACAAGAGGTAAATAAAACCAACTCAAGAAATTAATGGACATTATAGAATTTGAATTTCTCATGAGCATGACATGCCACATAGAGAATAGATAATATTGAAATATCAACACTAAGTGGTATTCCTCATGTACACACATTTTTAGGATGGTGAAGTGCACGAAACATATCACCCTCCAAAAATGGATAGTCCATTAATCTCTCAAAGAGAGCCAACACGATAAGATAGCAATTGAAGGCAATAGGGCTCAAAACAAGTAAATGGTGTGCAAACCAAAATACACATACTTGATTTCTCAAGATAAGTAAGTAGAGAGCACAACACATACAAATACTAGCAAGGTACAAAACCTAACACATTCAAGGGTGCAAGCAACTTTCAATGTATATATGATCTAAATAAAAGTTACCGCAAGGAGGAACATTGGATAGAGATAGAACAAAATAATCCATATGACTTGACTTGAGAGAATATAATTGATGAAGATCCCTTAGTTCTTCATAATGTAACCAAGTCTCCAATGCCCTCCAACAACACCTATTAATCAAGTTTTGGCTTGTTGGTCCCCAACCAAGTTGGGTCCTAAGAGGTTAGTCACAATAGGCTTGGCCACCCAAATGGTTCTTTTCTTGAAACCACTTTGAGTACCAACAAATTTGGCAAACACATTGCCAACCTTATCCTTCTGAAGAGAATAAACATCATCAACTATAATGGGGTTGGATAAGATACCATTTGTGCATGAAGAAGCAAGGTGACCCTTCTCACGGCATAGGTAGCAACATCTAATTCCTCCTCTCTTCTTAGTTGGAGTCTTGACTTGAGGAGGGGTAGCTTGATTCTTCTTGGGAAGAGACCGTTCTTCAACTTGAGGACCTCGAGTTTGAACTTGAGGCTTCTTCCCTTGTTGCTTCTCACTAAGAGCCTTCTTCTTCAAAGGGCAAGATCTAACATGGTGCCCTTCAACTTTGCACTTGAAGAAAACAATCTTGGCCGAATCCTTGACTTGTTCTTGGCCCTTGTTCTTCTTGTTAAACTTGGACTTGTTCTTGATTTTGGAGTTGAATCCAAGTCCACTCTTGTCATTGGAGCGTCTTTGAACACTCAACATATTGTCAAGTGTAGAATCCCCAACATGACGCTTTTCCAAGTCTTTCTTCAAAGAAGTGACTTGTTCCTTGAGCTCTTTTAACTCCTCTACATGGTTAGTATCAACACAAATACTAGAGGAAGTAGAAGCTTCATTGTTAGAGCAACAAGGCATGGAAAGAAATTTATCACAAGATGTAGCAACATTGTGAGTGGATGGATCACTTGGACTAGCACATGGCAATATAGCATTAAGAGTAGAAGTTGTGGCATTGTCCACATGAGGCTCACAAGATGTTACCTTTGACATAATAGCCTCATGAGCTAACTTTAGCTTAGCATGGGATGCTACAAGATCGTCATTAGAGATAGAGAGCCTTTCATGACTTTCTTCCAATTTCCCATACTTGCTAGTTAGCAACTCAAGTTGGGCCCTTAGCTCAACATTCTCCTTCACAATAGATGCTTCACAAGAAGTGAAGTTAGTAGCACAAGCATCATTGATATTAGAAATGGAAGAAGACAATTTTGCAAGCTTATCATTATTAGATAGTTGAGTTTGGAGTTGATTATGAGACTTGATGAGGAGAGAGTGTTCACTTTCTAAAGCCTTGTGAGCTTTGTCAAGTTTCTCTATGTCCTCACTTAGTCTAGCATTGCCAACACCAAATTCAAAATTTTCCTTTTTAAGCACTTTATATTTTGCAATAGCATGATCTCTTTCCTTAATGATTTTAGCAATGATAAGATCATTTGATTCATCAAGAGATTCAAGTTGCTCCTCAAGAGACACTCGAAGATCTTGCTCTTCCTCAAGGGCATTCTCTAAGGATGCTTTTTCATAAGCATCTTCTCTCTCAATTTTACATTTTTTGCTCAAATTGGGTATCCAAATCCTCAATGATTTCTATACATTTAATACCATGAGCAACGATTTCACGTAGAGAAGAGATAGCTTCACTACCTTTGGGAAGAGCACCAAGAACAATCTCACCTTTCTTGGTTAAGGTTTCAATGTCAAATTCTTCTCCATGAGGATCCTCAACCACATCATCACATATCTCGGGATTCGAGGTAGAAGTTACCTTGGAATCCTTAGCCATGAGGCAAACATGATTAATGGGTGAGGAGGATAAAGAATTACTTGAAACACCATTGAGGTCCATGTCTTGTTCCAACAAATGTTGGAATTCCTCTACATTGTTAGTCATGCAAATACTAGAGGATATGGAAGCATTATTTTCATGATAACAAGACATAGAGAGCATATCATCATTATATCTAGTTAAGCAACTATTACTTGATATGCAAGGACCATCAACTCTAGCATGTATGACATTTAGAGTGCTAGAAGAGTTTAAGTCCAAAGATAGAACATTGCAATGAGATAGAGAAGAAGTATAATCAATAGTAAGTTCACCATCACCAATACAATTTCTATCACCACTCACCATATCATTACCTTGTGACAAATCACATGTTGGTGAAGTGGAAGGAGTTGTGAACTCATAATAGCCGGAGGTGGAGAGAGAACAATCATCCTCAATAATTTTGGACACTTCATATATATCTTGGAGCTTGGTCCAAAGCTCATGTGCATTTCGAAAAGGCATGATTGAAGTAAGAACTACATCGGTCAAAGCACATATAAGACCATTAGTAACTTGAGTCTCGAGATGAGAGTTTATCTCATCCTCTAAAGATAATTCTTGGGAATCCTTTGGAAGAGATAAACTCACATCTACAATCCTCTTAACATAATTTGGACCCATGGCCCTAAAAAGATTAAGCATGCGAATTTTCCAAACATCATAATTTGTGCCATCGAATATGAAAGTGGGATCGTGCACTAAATCTCTAAACGACATCTTTTACTCTCTAGGCGGTAAAGCCCAACAAGAGAACCCAGGCTCTGATACCAATTGAAAGGACAATGATGTCGCCTAGAGGGGGGGGGGGTGAATAGGCGGTTTAAAACTTTTCCGGTTTAGTCTTGATAATTGCGGAATAAAACTAGATGTTTAAATTAACAAGCCGACAACCTAAATAAACTAGGCTCACCTATGTGCACCAACAACTTATGCTAAGCAAGATAAACAACAAGGTGATAGCAATATAGAATACTTCAAGCACGAAGGCTATCACAATGTAAAGTGCATAACTAAAAGCTCGGGTATAGAAATAACCGAGGCACGCGGAGACGAGGATGTATTCCCGAGTTCCTCCTTGTTAAGGGAGTACGTCTCGTTGGAGAGGTGTGAACCGACACAACGGTTCAACAACCACAAAGGTTTCACCTTCTTCTCCGATGAACCGCACCACAAAGGCTTGGTTCACCTTCCACTATTGGAATTCCTTCGAGGCGGAATCTGGAGCCTTTTAACAACAATCCGGGGCACAACCCACAATGGGATTGGGGGCTCCCGAACGGCTTCAAGTGACCACACTGAAGGAGATATGCCCTAGAGGCAATTAATAAAGTGTATTTCTTTATCATATCTCGTTTGTTCATAATACGTTTTTGTGTCATGCTGTAACCGTATTAAGCGGAAACATTAATACGGGTGTGATGCGTAAACAACCAGGTCCCTAGTAGCCTCTACTAAGACTAGTTTCGTTGCGCGATCGATGATCGAGGTTTCCCGATCATAGGGCATGGCGCCGGTCGGCAATGGAAGTCATATCGTTGGAGAACGATGTGATGGACATACCCATATTTGTAGGACGTAGTCATTACGCCTTTGACCGTGGGACCAACTCTTATTGTTATTCCTGGAAGATACTTTGATTGCACCAAACGTCGTATCTTAATTAGTATGACAATAACGGTGATACTTTTGGGTATCGGAAAGGAGTAGTTGAGACGAGGGGTCAAGAGCGGAATTTGCCAGTCCGCATAGCAGGATAGATACTCTAGGGCCCACTCGGTGAGATTATGTCTAATGAGATTGCAAGCATGTGACTAGGTCACGGAGACATGAAATCATAGACGAGTAGAAGATAGTGTTGTCGGTAACGAGGTCAGCTAGATATGGAGATATCTATGAACGACGCTCGGACACGCTAAGTATCGCTATGGCAAAAGGTTTAAGACTTTACGTTCAGGTTTGATAGATGAAAGTCATTCGTTATATCACAAGGATTAATTCATGGGGTCCAGGCCTACGAGTTAGTCGTTGATCGGAGAGGAGTCTCGATCGTACCTGTTATTATATCGAACCGCTAGGGTAACACACTTAAGGGGTTTCGACAAGACAACCGGAAAGGAAAGAGATCACCGGGAACGTCCCGGGAGAGATCCGATGGAGATCGGGCAGCGACGAAATAGTTTTCGGAGCTAGAATAAATTATATATAATATGTTTGATATTAATTAGTGTAATTAATGTCTAAATATGATTTTATATATTTATTTTCGAATTTATTTAGGCTGATTTCCCTAAATGGGCCTTCTGGTCGAAAGAAGGCCCAAGAGGGGAAAATTCCCTAGGGGAATTCGGTGGGAGCCTTGGGGCCGACCCAGGTGGGCCAAAAGGGGCCCACCATGGGGCCGGCGCACCAAGTGCAGCCGCACCAGGCATGTGGGGATAGTCCCACATTGCCTGGCTGGCAGGTTGGCTCCCCCCTGGGAGCCTATATAAGAAGGGGCACCCCTGGCCTTTTAATTAACCAATTAATTCCCCAATTCTCTCTCGATTTCGTGATTCCCTTTGTCGGAGTTGCGCCGAGTTGAGAGGGGGATCTCTTCCACCATAGCCCGCTGCCGCGCTGCTGGTGTTCCGGTCCAAGTCTTCCGCTGCTCGTCCTGGACTGGAGCTTCGGAGGCCGTCGTCTCCACCGTACGTGTGTAACGCCCTGCGAGGTGCTGCGCTAGCGGTGCTGGGAGGTCTGCTTCCTCTACACGACCTTGAGGTCGGTTTTCGTCGGTCTTCATCGACAACGTTTGTGCGGGAACGTAATCCCCGCTTTCGGTCTACAAGGGTATGTATTCCGATCTCCGTTCGTACTACTATATCTGCATAGAATAGATCTTGGCATGTTTTAAGGATATCGTTGCTAGGAATTTTTTTGTTTTCTGCACTCGATCCCCTTCACACACAAGGGTCCAACCACCACAAAGGCGTCTAGGGTCCAAGGACCCAAGAGTAACAAGCTCACAAACTTTCAACTTCCACGAATCCTCGTGGAGAGCACACCGATGCACCAAATGCAAAAGGCAAGAGCACAAGTGCTCAAAATCCTTCACTCTCAAATTCCAACAAAGCAACAAATGCTTATGGGGGAATAAGAGAGGAAGAATAAAGAGAAGATGCACCAAGAACTCCAAGATCAAGATCTACAAGGTTTCCCTCACTTAGAGGAGAAATCGATTGGTGGAAACGTAGATCAAGATCACCTCTCACTTTCCCTCAAATATTAGCAAGAACCATGGGAGGGATTGAGAGGAAGAGCAAGCTTTCCAAAGGGCAACAATGGAGGAGAGAGGTGCGAAAGACTTGCTCTAAAGGTTAGAAAACCATTCGGGAAGAAGGCCACTTAAATAGCTCAACCCAAATTCCAACCGTTGGGTGCAGATTCGCGCCGTAGCGGTACTACCGCTGGCCCTAGCGGTACTACCGCCCCCCTAGGGAGTTAGGACAAGAAAACGGGCTGAAAACAGACTTCACGTAGCGGTACTACCGCCCAGGGCAGCGGTACTACCGCCCCGGCGGAACTACCGCTCCCGGAACCGCCGAAAATGGCTCTCTGTTTGGTCTGGCGGTACCTCGGGCGGTACCGCGGCGGTACTACAGCCCCGGGCAGCGGTACTACCGCCCCGGCGGAACTACCGCTCCCGGAACCGCCAAAAATGGCTCTCTGTTTGGTCCGGCGGTACCTCGGGCGGTACTGCGGCAGGACTACCGCCACAGCAAAAAACAGCAGAACACCAAGTACCAAAACGGGCAAAGCTTTTGCATTCGGACTCCGTTTTCGATGTTCTTGGGCTCGTTGGAAACGTGACAACGAGCCCTACATGAATGTGCAGAGAAACATCATAGTCCAATAAGGGAGGTTTAAACCAAATGAGGAAAGGTAAGACCTCTCAATAAAAGGATAACCGATAAAACCTCCAACATCAAAAACGCAACAAGATATTCATATGAAATCCGTTTTTGATGAATTAGAGCTTGACATGGAGATGAACCAAACTCTAAATACTCACAAGGATAAAAGCCAAATAAGAACCAAGAAATATGATATGCCAAGTATGCAAAGGTTTGAGCTCTCCACAAAGATGTGATCAAGTTACTCACTCGAGAGCCCCTCTTGATAGTACGCACATCTATCCTATAGCCCTATCAAGATCATACCTTTGCCTTGAGCATTCCACTTGAGTTAGATGATGACGATCTTGACTCTCTCAAGTTGAAACACCTTTCTTGATTGTGCTTGCTAGCACATGCTTGATGAAGACTTCTCCAAATGCTCCCCCATACTCCATTATGGGAGGGCCTCGCTAAGCTTCGTCTTCATGTCTCCTTTGCGGGCTTCAATCAAAATATATCTTCCGAGATGCATCTTATTGAACTTGCACTTCATCTTCTTCTCTTGATATGTATGATGGCTTGGGGGGTAAACATGATTGTTCACCCAATCTTCTATTGCAAACCATATTTGCAATGAGCTCAACTCTACACATGACCATTCTTCATATAAACCCTTGAATAGAGCATTGGTCATTAAGTCATCTTGAAGAGTCCAACACATGAACTCCTAAAATTTCCCATGGACAAGATCTATAAGAATATCTCAATGTAAACATTAATCCATAAGGATTGTCATTAATTACCAAAACCACACAAGGGGGCAACCATGCACTTTCAGCCGGGTCCTCCCATTCTTGCGACCACGCCGGCGCCCCCCATACGAGCGCAAAATTGGCAGTTTTGGAGGCCGTATGGGGGGCGAGTGGGGATGCTCTAACAGCGGTTTAAGGGGATTCCTGGCAAAAGGCCGTGTGTCATGCTTGTTGTGATTTTCACCTCTGGTGCGTGATGTTTAGGGTGTGTTTGGTTGGGTGGCTAGCCACCAAGTGGTTATGGGTAGCCATTTTTTAGGTGGTTACCCCCTGTTTGGTTCGTGGTGTTGGGTGTGTGGGGGTAGCTAAATTTTAGGAATATTCCCTCAAAAAAGTGGCTGAGCTCAACCACCATAAAAGTGGTGATTGAAGCCAACCACTTTGGGCTAGCCCATATCGTGACCTGCGAAATGTTTTGCGGCATGTTCATCGTTGTCACAAAATGTAAATTTTACCCCTTTTAAATATTTGAAAAACTTTTCTTTTCAAAATATATTAATACATTTCACCATTTTACATATTTGAAAAAACTTTTCCTTATTATATATTAAGAAAATCTGAAAAAAAAATCTCTTTTAAATATTGAACAAACTTTTACATTTTAAATATTCAAACAAATTTTCTTTTCTTATATATTTAAAATATTTTAATATACTTTTTTAAATATAGTAAGAAATTTTACCCTTCTAAATAGTTGAAAACATTTTTATTTTATATATTATTAAGAATATTTTAAGAAACTTTTCTATTTTAGCTATTTGAACAAAATATTCACTTTTAAATATTTAAATACACTTTTAATTTTATATATATTTGAATAAACTTTCCTTTTTAATGATTTAAACAAAATATTCACTTTCAAAATATTTAACAAACTTTTCCCTTTTAAATATTTGAACAAGTTACGTCACATGCTGATATTTTATCTCAACTTATTAATAAATTTTCCTCTCATAATTATAGTATACATATTTAAACAAACTTTTCCCTTTTATAAATATATTATGGTGTTTTCTCACCATATTATCACTCTAACATTTCTAATCACTCAAAATAAACATAAATATGTCTAACCCAACCACTTTTTATCCCTTCAACCAAACATAAAATGTGGCTAACCAACACACACAACCAAATAAGAAAAATGGCTACCACCAACCACGTGGTTGGGGGTACCCACAACCACTTTTTCATACCCAATGAACCAAACACACCCTTAATGTCCAGGAGAACGATGGTACGGGGGCCATGCGGTAAGTGCTGCAACGGATAGTGCTATTGGCATCTGTGCGTTTGCTGAGCTGGAGCGTCTCATGAATGCTCCATCTCAATCTGGAGCCTTCAATTCATGGTGATGTAGACCACAAGGCGGAGAAAAGAGAGCCTTTTTGGTTTGGGCTGGAGCTGAAATTCATGGACAATTTGGAGTGGATTTCAGACCAAGATAGCCCGGGTAGACGTAAAAATCCGAGCAATTAAGTTGGTGAAAGCTGTGCAACTTGTCTTGGAGTACCCAGGATTTAACACCAATCAAGTTGCTGAAAGTTGAGCAACATTTTGTTTGCTGGTGCAGGGAGCAGGATAAGAGCATCCTTCAAACGACTCCCAAAAGGTTCAATAGGGGTCGGACGTAAAACCCGTCCACGGCGGCTTGGAGGCCCTCTCAGGGCTGCGGGACATGAGGCGAACATGCCCTCTGACAGGGCTGGGCCCCATCATAGGGAAATCACGCATAAACGGCTAATGGCGCCATGCAGAAGGTCATTCAGTCGGCTTAATGGCGAGGCGTTTCCGGCTTTCTGCAAACGACAAAGGGACGGGACGACAGTGTGTCTGCCGCAAGGGCGATTAAATCTTTCCCGACTTCCTAAGCGCATGTGTGGTGGAAACATCACCACCATTAACTCCAACGCGACGCATGTTCACTCACCCTCCGCTTCCCGTCCAGCACGACCGTTTCCCGCGTCCGTTTCTCACGTCGACCCTCGCCCGATCCGGCTGTGCAGCCAGCACATCACAACACCGTCTCATGAATGCTCCGTCTCAAACTGGAGCCTTTCAATTCATGGTGATATAGACCACAAGGTGGAGAAGAAAAGAGAGCCTTTTGGTTTGGGCTGGAGCTGAAATTCATGGACAATTTCGAGTGGATTTCAGACCAAGATAGCCTGGGTCGACGCAAATTTGACAAATTAAGTTGGTGAAAGCTGCGCAACTTGTCCTGGACCCAGGATTTAAAACCAATCAAGTGACTGAAACTTGAGCAACATTTCATTCGATGATTTCGTATCGTGGATCTCAGGCTAGCCAGATTTAGAGCATGGTTAATAGGGCCGCCGGCTGCCGGCTCCAAATCCATGCCATGTCACTTAGACCATGCACTATGTGCTACAAAAGCGAACCAAAATGGCATATGGTTCGGTTCCTCACATAGCAGGGCATCGATGCATGTTGTCAGATTAAAAAAGCGACTCATCTTTTTGGTTCGCTTCTTTCTGACACACATACGAACTGAGCAGAGGCATGTGAGTGCAATGAGACCTTCTTGTGAGGGAGAAGAGGAGGACATGCATTAGAAAATGAGTTCTCGTACTGTTTTGCAGACCCATTCTTGCATGCAACCGATTCTACACATAGCAAAGAAACCAAAGCATGCCAACTTCTGACAACATTTTTCTTGAATCGATTCCACATAGTGGATGGTCTTACGGGTCATTATACAACCAAGTAGTACAATAGGCTAGCTATAGTCTGGCTCTTGGATTGGCTTAATTAAAGATTTAATGTATTATTTTATTCAATTAATGGGACGCATGCAATTGGCAGGATTTGGTCCAGTGTTGACCGGCAAGCTGCGCTTTTCCTCGTCGAGTGTGATGTAGCCGGGCGATTGAAAAAGCGCCCGCTCGTCCGTGGTGTGACTTCGTTAATCTAAATACTCGATCCGCCGGCTCAGTATTTTGGAGGTGCTCATAGGGGTAGGATGTGCGTGTGTGCGTTTATAGAGGTGAGTGTACGCGCGTGTAGCGTCTGCGTTTGTACTGTGCTTCTCAAAAAAAAGCATCCGCTCCTCTCTCTCTCATCGTTTCTCTCTCTGCCACATAAGATTTAAATGAGCTGGCACAGACTATAACCGGCTGAGTCACCATTATTGTACTTGCTCTTATTGCCGGGCCGGGGACAAGGTGAGATCCAGATAGATCCAGTAGATACTCCCGTATTCATGCATGCCTGGTGGCTGGTGAGTGGTGTAGTAGGCCGTACGTATTCCCGTATTCAAATGTGCGCCTTGATGAGTGTAGAACGCGAGTAAATTAATGCATGGCGGTCACGCGCCTCCTGTGAGATCGAGCTACGTCGTGAACATTGCGAGATGCATGATTTCGTATCCATATGATTGCAGCTGGTTCGATGATCGCCGGTAGGTCTCGGGGCAACAAGATTGAATGGAATGAGGAACTCTACCAGTTGGCGGGATCGATTCAAACAACCGTACTCGATCGAGCTGTAGAATTAATTTTTTAGACGCATGTCTACATACATCCACTTTTTATCAAAGTTGAAACACTTATTTTGGGACGGAGGGAGTATTAGGGGTATAGCTGCAGCATAAACCATCACCAACACAACACCCTCGGTCCAAATTCTTTAAAATCAACGCCTTCAAGAAGAAAATAATACACAAGCGTCATCTTCGTCCGATCATAGATCTTAGGTTTTCACCATTAAAAAAGTTGACGCTATCAAACCAATGTCTTCAACAAACCCATTACTAGGCATAACTAATTAAGGTCAGACCTTAGATTTTTACTGAAAGATAAGACGTACTCCTCTATGCTGCCGCTCCGGTTGTCGATGTCGTTGCTACAAGTTATGAATCACCAAGGAATGTTCTCATCGCCTCAAAGATCCGGTCCACCATTATTAGACCTCATATCTCAGCCGCTAAGACATTCTCCCCTAGTGTCATCACTAACGAAATCGAACGGAACTACCGACATGTCCCATGGTGAGAACAGACGACGAAGCTTCGCGTCACTGCTAGAAATATTGGTGCACACAACCGAATCTCATCCGATCCAGCAATATACAGGAATCAAGCGCCCTATGGAGATCTTCGATGGATCCTTTTGTAATTCGTCACCGGCCAGATCGATGAGGACATGCACCATCTTGACACGAGAGGAAACCTAGGATTGCTGCCGCCCGTCAGCTTCCAACAACAGGCATGGCTGCCACCAGGGTTTTGGTTCCCGAATAAAAAAAAATCCCGGGGGGGGCTCGGGATCCTCGGTTACCGTGGTTACCGAGGAATCCCGAATATTTACTGGACGAATTCAAAAACCAAAATTCAAATTCAAATTAACTTAGCACGTTAACTACGTTCTCAACTGTACTTAATCATAGTCTCTTCTTCGGCCTAGCAGTAAGATCTCCCTTACTCACCTAGCAGGTCTCAGGTTCGATCCTTGCTTGGCACATTTTTGCATTAATATGGAGATTGATCGTGAGACATGTTTTAATGCTCAAAAAATTAATACAAGCGCGGGATTCGAACCTAGGATCTTCGGTACAAGAAACAAGGTTGCTGCCGCTGGGCTGCATCACTAGAATTGCATTTGTTTATAGGTTATATTCTATTTATCACATTTATTGAGTTTAAATTCAAAATTTTCAAAAAAATTGAGATTTTTTGACCGGTTAGCACGTTTCCCGTGGGTACTCGGGAAACTCGGTTACCGAGCGGTAAGTCGAAATCCCGACCGATAACCAAAACCTTGGCTGCCACCACACGCACCATGCAGAGATAAAGGTCAGCTTCCAACAACAGGCACGGCTACCACCACACGCAACCATGCAGAGATAAAGGTCTTAGCCACACCGAGTCCTCCGAACCAACCGCCATGTCACCCTGACGGCCACAACAGCCGCCAAGGGCGCCAAAGAAATCCAGGGCCACCATCCCTACGTTCGTCTCTGTCAAACAAACCTCGCCGTCTAGGCCACCACGAGGCTCCGGACAGAGATCCCTCCCGCCTGCTGCCACCATCCATGCTAGGCGATGAGAGCCCGCCACCGCCGTCAGCCGCACGACCTTTGACCGACAGCATCCTTCGGCGGCGGCGGGGGGATCGGGAACGGAGGGGAAGAAGGCGGCGTCGGCTAGGGATTAGGTAACTCGATAAACCAACTCTGTGTCTTGTGTGTCTGTGGTGGATTCCTTCCTGTCGAGGAACGCATGCAAGTTGAGGTAGCCTACGTACGTAGACCACCCGATCGATCTCGATGAAATTATGGTAGAGACAAGAGATCAAAGGGAAGCCATGTGTAATGAATACGCCATCTCCATCTTCTGAAAATTTCGAAACATGCATGCATAACTATGATCGATCGATGCCTGCGTACGTTACAGTCAAGATATCTTGAAAATCAGTGGTACTCCACGTACGTAGCGTACCCATGTCCATGTGATTTGGAAATTTGAACCATGGCGTGCTACGGACGGATCCATGCATGGATGGAGCCGAGATATGTAGGTCCAACTCAAAACGGGTAGCTTAGATGAAAATGAGCTGTAGGTTTAAAAGAGTAAATGGACGTTAAGTTCGTGTGTGAAAAGTGGTTATTAATTTGATCGGATGTTTCCGTATGTACGTGCTTGAATTATGTATGGTCTCTAAACGCAAGTACGGCACATTTCAAGCTATTAGCTATGGGTAATTAATCCGCTTGTGACCGTACGTAGGATTATGTGCTACTACCGTGGTTAACCACAGGAGTTGGGCACTTCTTATTACCGTGTGTCGCCTGCCCGCAGCAATGGTCCTAAGGGCGGCTCGGGTGTAAATCCTAGCCGTCGCCCCTCAGCTTCTATAGGGAGCCGGCTGACATCGTGGGGGCCGTTAGTTTGGATAAAATAATGGTGGTTTGGACCTATGTCGGCAGGCGAGGGCGGTAACACCGGAGGATTTTATTTTGGCGATGCTACTCGAGTATCGAGTCTTGATTTTTTAGAGTGAAAATTGAAAATTTGACATTTATTGGTTGTATCTGACAATAGTCTTGTTAAAGGAATTGTCGTGAGAAATTGAACCCTTTTATAGAGTGAAAACTTAAGATTTTTTAGCAGACGTTTTTTTAGACGTTCCTTTTGAATAAAACCTTTTTTATAATCCGGGTGATTTCTTTGGTGGTGGTTAGAATGTTGCTGCGAGTAATTGATCATCATGACAGGATCTTTTTTTCTTCTCTTTTGTTTTTTAGCCGCATGATTTATTGAAGTTACTTTAGTGATGAGGCTAGATGTAATTGACATCTTTGTGATATTAGTATAATAATCCCTTTATCGAAAAAAATGCACGTAGCAAGTTGATTGATACTACGGGCATCACGGGCGTTGCTTCTCAGCCGTGAAACGTACGTACGTGACTGCTTGGTTTGACGGGGAATTCGAACTGGAGCGGAGAACGGTCAACCGCTGCCTACTTTTCCGTTCTACTATATAGTTTTACGGCCCTAGCTAGGTTTGTGCCCGTTCATGGCTTTCCGTCCCTTTTTGAATTTTTCACATGCTGATGATTAACTAACCCCATGTGTTTTAGTACGTACGAGGTACTACTAATAAACTTTCAAAATGGCCGATACATATGTACTCGTCCTTGTCTATTAATCTCCCAATCCGATAGGCGAGAGCACGGCCGGGTTAATTACCGCAGTTGAAATGTTGTTGACGTTGTCGTCGTTGCTGTCTAAGACGAAGCTAATTCAACATAATGGGCGTCTCCTAACAGCTACCACTACTTGCGAATCCGGTCCATCCGATGCTGGATCAAACGGCTGTGCGTACATAGTCGCAGGCCCCAAAAATGCTCCCACATCCTCCCCTTCAGCCACCTTTTCCAAGGAGCCGCAAGCCTGCAAAGCTGAAGCTCGCAGATGGAGGCAGAGCACAAAACGAACTGCCATGTACGCCGCCTACTATTCCAGCCGCAGAAGCTCAGCGCTGCGGCCGGGCTGGCTCAGAAGGAAGAAATTCCATTTCCCATGCAGCAGCTCTGCTCCGCGTCTGCGTCCTGCACGGCGCGTCAGTAAGAAGCAGGAATTCACAGCTTCCATTTCGAACAAAAGGTAAAAATGGAAGCCCGCCACAGTCGCCCGCCGTCAGTACTGCCGGCCCCGCCGCCTTCACTGCGGCGACATGGGTTGCTCGCCACCGCACTTAATTCCCCGGCCGCCTGCGCTTTCAGTTAAGGTGGTACTGTTCGCGGTTAATGGCGCGGGCTACTAGCGTCCAAGGATTAGGGCATTGATTGAGTCGCTTGGCGTTGTAATCCGGTACTATTTTTTTGAATGGGCGCCGGGATTTAAACTTGCCGCGCAGCTTCCTAGCCGGCGTTCGCGGATACTGCTCTGCTCCTAGCCGTAGCCGTCTCCTATAAATACCGGACGTCGTCGTCGTGGCCGGAGGCATCCATCCATCCACTGATTCGAATTCCGCGTGCGCTGGTTGATATATCATTGAGCTAGCGACTGCAGATGGCGAGTTCGGTGAGAGGTGGCGGGCGGGGAGGGGCGAGGGCGGAGGAGATGGCGCCAATGCCTCTGCCTCCGCCACCGCGTCTCGCGGCGGCGGCGGCGATGTCGTCGTCCTCGCCGGCGTCCATCCGGGCGTTGCTGTTGAGGACCGGGGGTGGCGCCGCGGACTGCCAGCAGTCGCCGCGCTCGCTGCTGTCGCGCATCCTGCTGCGCGGCGGGGATCATAACGGCGGGAACAGCGGCGGAGGAGGAGGTACGTTCGGGTGCCGAGTCAGGCTGCCGCGACGGTACGGCAGTACTAGCAGTACGTCGTCCCGAGGTTGCGTTGGGAAGGACGACGGCGCCGCCTCAGAGCAGTCCGCGGACGATGTCGCCAGCGCCAGGATCAAGGTCGTGGAGCGGGCGCCGGAACTGCCCGCCGACACGCCCCGGAGCTCTCTAGGTGCTAATTGCATGCCAATTCGCAACGCAACCATGCGCAATCATACCGGTTAATTGATGATACTGATTGTGGATGATCAATGATGGTGTTGTGCAGGGAGGAAGAAGCCGGAGGAGGAGCTGGTGTCGATGAACCTTGGGCTGGGCGCGAGCCTGGTGCTGCTGCTGTCCAAGAGCGCGGTGGAGCTGAACAGGATGGTGGAGCTCCGCTCGCAGATGGAGGCGCTCGTGTCGGAGATCAGGCAGGAGGCCGTCGGGAAGGAGATCACGCAAGGCGCCCCTGCTGCACCGGCCTCCTCGCAAGAATCCAACGGCAGCACCGCCGCCACCACCACCGTGATCAGTGACCCCATCGCCCGCGCCGAGGACGCGCTATCCGACAACTGCTCCGGCGCCCGGACCGCAGACCGCCGGGCCGTTATCGCGATGGACCAGAACCAGATGGAGGCCGAGCTCCAGATCGAGCTTGGACGCCTGCAGACTCAACAGAAACGCGGCGCGCAGCCTATGCATGGACTCGAGGTACTCCTACGTACGATCGAGTGTACCACACGGCATATAATCTTGCTGTCACGAATCACGATGCGTAGCACGTACGCCTTTGCTTGCATGCATGCACGCCTCGGAAATACGCGCGTTCGTTCATTTGCTCATGGTGCACGCGTCTTCTCTGCCCGGCCGGCCACCAGCTGCCGCTGCTGCAGGTCAAGACGAAGAGCCACGTGCTCGACAGCACGTCGAGGAGCTGCGTGGACGACGGCGATGGCGGCGTCGTGGTGGAAGGGAACGCCGAAGATCAGGACGAGGGGGAAGAAGGAGACGATGAAGAAGAAGAGTATGACGATTATGAAGATGACGACCACACGGAGGGGCCTGGCGTGGTTGTAGACGGCAACAACAGCCCGCCGCACGGCGGCGTGTCAGCGCGGGCGCTGGAGCGGCGACTGCACGAGCTGCTGCAGAGGCGGCAGCAGGACCGTATCGTGCAGCTGGAGGCGGCGCTGGACGGCGCGCAGCGGCGGCTCCAGGAGCGGGAGCGCGAGGTGGTGTGGTGGCGCGACGCCGCCAAGCTCGTCTCCCACCGCCGCGACGAGTCCCGCCGCCTCCGATGCGCCGCCACCTCCTAACCGTACATACAGTACCTGATAGGCATTCGTGCGTGTCAGATCACGTGTACGTAGCAGAGTTATGGCGTTGTCAGGGGAATGCAGCGTACGGTCGGGTACTTGTCGACGTTCACGCTGCGCGGGTGAGGTGGTGTAACTCAGAGTCGATCGAGCTTGATTTGGCGCGCGCGCGCGCTCGGGGGCGCTGAGAATTTGGCGGGAACAGATGTTAGTTTGTAGATGGATGCGCGCGCGCGCATGTGGTGTAATGGTTGCTGATCAGAGTTTTGTTCCAGAAATTTGCAAGTTTGTGGGTGTACTTGTTTTGCTGTGTTCGATTATTGCTAGTACCTCTACATCAGGGCATGTTGCTGCTGGAAAAACTACGAATGCCAAGGTATTTCCTCTCATTGATGTGATGGGAGATCATTTTCGGACGAACCTTTTGAATTCCAGCACGGGCATGGATTTTCAAACTTGTACGCGATCCCTAATACAGAATCCGAATCGAAGCTGGTGGAGCAAATTAAAGCGGACTTTCACCGCAAAAATAGCTCGAGCAATTCCATGAATGGAAATTTGCTATGAACTATGTTCCAGTTCCAAATTCTGCGAGGGGAAAATTCCGGTCCAGGCAGCAAAATCCGTTCTGCATTCTGTTTCTGTCCCGGTTCCAAATTCTGAGAGGGAAAATGACCGGGGACCAGGTAAACCGTACATTATCTTCAGCAGCAACAGCAATGGTCTGATTCTGATCGAATTTACTGGGAGACTGCGGCTTAGCAGATTGGCAGCAACGTTTGCTGCTGCGTGCCCTTCAGGGGAAATGAATGTGAAGCAAAAGCAGGGAAAACTGACGGGCCGTTAAAAATCAGACAGCTGCAGTGCAGCAGTAACAGTGGTAAGAATAGAAGCAGCTGAAGCTGCTCCCAGTGAGTGCAGTTACAGTGGCAGGCAGAGCGTGTGCAAAAATAGGCTAATTTCACGGGCAACTCGGTGATTAGAAATGCAAACCAACCTCTGCAAACCAACCTCTGGTTAGATGGTCAGCAGGGTGGTTGTACTCTCAGCCCACCAGAGTTCAAACCTCAGGTTTGACGTCTGTGTGTTGCATTTAGCCGGAATTTTCTTTCAGTGGGAGGCGACATTCCCGTCGACAGCGAGGCACCCGTGGTGACTTCGTCAATCTCAAGATTCGATCCGCCGGCTCAGTATTTCGGAGGTGCTTATAGGGGTAGGGTGTGCGTGTGTGCGTTCATATGGGTGAGTGTACGCGCGTGTACGTGAGCGTCTGCGTTTGTACAGTGTTTCTCAAAAAAAAACTCGGTGATTAGAAATGGGTTTGTTGTTTTTCACTGCTACTCCATTGCTACTCCATGGTGCACTGCAGAATATTTGCGCAATCACAGTATGTGGTTGTTCATTCGTGGAATGTATGCATTTTTTTACTGAAAAGAGTTCTTGACTTACGAAAATCAAGCCGGTTGAAATCTGTAATTTTCTAATATGTTGGCTGGAATACATTTTTCAAAAGCTTTTATGCTCGAATCTCAAGATGATGAAAACGGGCTGTAGAGATGAGGGAGTTGGAGTGGAGTTAGATATTGTTGGCCAAACTACATTTTCGAAAAGGAGGTTGAAACTGCGGCCTCTACGTAAAAAAAACATATGCATACTCTCTTTTATTAAATTATTTAATAAAGCTGATAATTTGAAACCACCACGCCACACTACAAACTCGCAATAGCAAAAATCATGCCACTAAACAAAAACACAATACAGTTAGATCTAGCCATCTAGGGCATCACCGTGTTGTCTGTATCGCGGACCGGGAACACAGATCCGGTCTAGCAAAGTCTAAGCACGCCATTGCTTGCACACGTTTCACAAAAGGTCACCACCATAAAACTCGACATTTTGAGCGTAAAGATACACAATCATTGACATTTAAGTTGTCGACACAATCACGCCGCCAGTCAACACAACCACCCCGCGCCGTTACCGTCGACATGGTAGATACAACGCCGCTCCACGCCTCCACCTCTCTACCCCTCCAGCCAACACTTTCTCAAAAAAAAAAAATCCTCTACAAGGGGGTGCGGCTCTGATCTAGGAGATCTAAATGTAGGGTTTTCCCACGGAGAAATGAACCTTCTAGCCATGTCCACATGGTGGTCCAATGCTAACATGCCTCCAAGATCTCTCCAGCATATTAGCTCCAAAACAATGCCTCCGAAGAGGTAGACGCCGCCACACGCCACCACTGTCCAGTCTGGCAAGTCAAACATGAGGTTTTACAGGGAAATCCATGGACTGCCACCATGGCGTTAACCGTCAAAGTGGTTAGCGGCTCCCGCATACGTTGTTGCATCATCCGCGGCGACAGATCCAGGCAAAGGAATTCTCCCTGGTGTTAGTCCGGCAAAACCGGAGGCATAGGACCTCGTCTAAGACCCAAGTACGTAGAAAAAAAGGGCACACCTGGCCGAACAATTCCAGACACACTACCCAAATCCGTCCAACCAGAGGCACCACCATTGCAAGGGACAAGAACTTCGCGCGCCTGGATATCCGCCGCCACCACCTGTGGCCCGTTGCCATGCACCCCCTTGTAGTTCAAAGAGGTCATGGTGCCACGCCTTCGCCTCAACCAAGCTTCACTCTCTCCTTCAACGGCTGTTTCCCCCCGTCATATAGAGGTAGTGGACGAAATTAGTTTTTTCTAAAGCATACTGGTGTGAAATCTGATGGAGAAAACTAGGTTTGATTTAGAGAGAGCCGTCAATATCCGGGTCTGGCCGTAAATCTGCTCCCTAAGTCTCCTTGAAGTTGCATTCGACGCTCGTTTGACTTTGGCCGATTCACATCATGTGAAATGTTTACATATATTAAGAAGTCCATTTTTGCAAGGAAATAATTGAACGACAAAGAGATTTACACATCTATGCAGTAATTTAGGGGGACGAGGTCTAGAGTGAGGTCACGGGCACTAGCGGACATAGGAGGGCGGCGTGGCGAGATGTCGTGAGAGCGGCGTCGGCCACAGGCTGAGGAAGAAGACGGTCTAGTCGTCGGCAACGGCTGGCAGGAGGAAGGGGTGAAGGAGTATTGACCACACGAAAATGCCCACGAGCGGGGGCGGGGCGGGGATGTTCGTGGTGTGCCTGACCCACGTCCACTTACTTTAGGCGTTGCTGGTGGAACGGACGCACGACCGATAAATAGGAGCACTCCGGTCAATGAGAGTTTAATCGTTCCTCAACTCGACGATTCTTATATGATGCTTCTAGCGTCGATGCCCACATCACACTGCGTTAGCCTAGGTATTATTTTGCTCTCCTGTGAACACTTAATGAAACAATTTGTATTTGAACAATATTTATTAGCCATGTGAATTGTTTTAACTCTATAAATGATATTTCCACCATATTATGAATAACCAAGAATTAATAGCAATAAAGTAAATAATTACAATAAAATATAAATAAATAAACAGGAAAAAAACAAAAAAAAATGAAGAAAAGAACAAAAAGGGAGAAAAAACGTGAGAAGGAAGAAATATACTTGGGCCGGCTAACTAGGAGCATCGACGCGACTACTCGAGCGTCGACATACAGAAGATCCACCTCAAGGCGGGTTGGGCCATCCCCTGGACTGGACTGGGCGCGCTTTACCTGGGCCTACTGCCATGCGCTCGGTATCCTGGGCTAGTCTGCCTGAACAGAACTGCTTCCTTCCTTGCGTGGGCGCCCTACCCCCGCCGACCGCCGCCTTGCTATACTGTACCGTCACCGCCGGCGCCTCAGTCCCACGCTCTTCGCCCCCCACCCCCGGCGTCCGAACACCCCCGCCTCTCACGCCTCCCCCCCCCCCCCCCCCCACATCGCCGTTCCTGTCCTTCCTCGTCGGGACGTCGAGATCCTGCTGTCTCCATCCCGTCCGTAAGTCTCTGTTGATTTTTGTTCTGATCCAACGATTTGTTAAATTTCGACGACCTTCACTACTTCCGGGTGTGCCGCTGCAAATCCTGCACACCATTTAGATTGGCCCCTGCCACCTGTCGATTTAAATTGCAATTTTCTCTAGTAGAAACATTTTCTACTTTAATTTATTGAATTACTGGCGTTTATCTTTTCTATCGAGCAACATCGTGCAAGGCTGTAACCTTCCTACGGAAATCCTCGCTCCACCGCTGGTTGCAGCAGTCTATAGAGCTTCGCAGCGATCACACATTAATCAGCCGATACTAACAACGTAGTGCGTGTTTGATCTGCTCAGTATGTGTTTGGCGCTTGGACTGAACAAGTGAGAGAGGGCTGGCGACAAGGGAGCTGTGGGTCGGCTACTCAGCTGAATCTGGGACTGTGAGTACGTTGGCTCAGCAGCAGCCAACTTGTTTGTTGTTTTGTATTGTTCAACCGTATGTCTAGTATTTGCTGCTTGCGAGGATTGTGGTATGAGAAATTGAGGAACAAAGTGCTCAAAAGAGTGTACTTTGACATCATTTTTATAATCCTCACTGGTTATATTTACATGCTGTGTTTTTTCTCAAATCACGTACACACTCGCCGTACACCTGAATTGGTTTTTCTGGGAAATGCCCTATCCCCATGCAACTTAGAATGTCAATGGTAAACGCTAATCCAACTCTAACCTGACACTGTACCTGTGTTTAGCTAAGCGCGTCAACATCTGTTAGAGGGGCTCATGAGTTTCCGTTGCATTGTTTATATTCTCGATGAATCTAAAACTAGCGGTGTGTTAGTTGAACTACCATGGCTATTGTCTGACTGTCTTTAGGATGCTGTATGGAGATCGCTTCTGATGAACAGTTATGCATAGCCAGTTTCAGGATGGGTAGTGAAGACTCAAAAGATATGCTGAAGAATGCGGACTGGAAGACAGTGAGTGGTGCAGTGACTATCGAGTCAAGTCAGCCGGTTGTCAAGAAGCGTCTCCCGAAGAAAATCAGACAAGTCCCAGAGTGTTACTTTCTGCCTCGACGATCTTTGCCTTCTGCATTGGCAATCTATGGTGCTGTTTGTGCTGCTGGAGTTGGTGCAGGGATGCTGGTTGAGGTTTGGATCAAGAAAAAGATCAAAGGTACAATCTTGCATTTCATGGAAGGAACTTTCAAGAACCACTTTCTTTAAGAATAGTCTATCTGTAAATTTGACATGTTGGACTGTACCACAAAAATCCATCAAGGCATTATGCATGTTCTGTTTCATCGTTTCTGTAGCTTCCACATCTTCTTATGTTTGTTAATTGCTGAATGCAGAGGACGGTGGGGTTGTCTGGGAGATGGGCAAATGATGTTGATGCACTTTGATTGGAAACAATCTGTTTGTCAAAACATTTATACTCAGTCTGCTGGTTAAGCTGTATCATGGTAATAAGTATTAACAAATGTCCGTTGTTCCAGACTATCTTTCGACTTCCGGATGAAAGTCACCAAACTATGTTTTTCAATGATCTGTAGTGGTCATTTCGTTACGATTACCAGTACTGCAAGTCTGCACTGGCAAGAATTATCCGACACTTTGTCTGACGGTAGTTGCATGTTGTGATCGAAATATTATCTCATGATTAATGACTTCTCTGAGTCTGTGTTCTCTGTTACATGATATATCCTGAGAATCTTTCCTTTTGTTTATATCACCAAGTTCGCAGAAGTCATTGATCTTTACCGGTAAAAAGTGTTTAGTGATTCATCAATGCATACATAGTAGCAAAGATTCAAGTAGTGCTGAGCCATATATAGTTTGGTTGGCCTATGCTGTCTATATAATAAAGATTTCATGCAAGAGTGATATCAAAATTTTCATACCCAAGAATACAGATGTTTACCTCTCCCATTTTTATGTGCCGTAGTGCTAATCTGCAGTATTTCCCTCATTATCCAGTCTTTCAGACAAACAGTTAAATAGGGAACTTCTGATTTATCTATCCCCACGACAGAAACCATCTGAAGCACTTCGAAATAACCTCTGTAACGAATCTCGGCTCCTTCCAGGCTCATACTGCATTCTTGTCAAGATTTCCATTCAGTTCATTTGATTTATTACTTAAAATAACTCAATTTGGAAGAAATAAATTCACCTTGAAAGATATTATTGTACAATAGTCCACTCCTTATTACTTGTACTTTTAGGAAGTGCTCTGGTCTCCTGTCTTTGTTCTCTTCTGTAACTTCCTTTCTACAAAGTTGTGCTTTGTTCTCTGTGATATCTGATCTTCTGCTGAAGTTTATTGAACTTTTCTCAAACAAAGCCAAAGCTTAGTATTTTTCTATCGGCCGCACCTGCGAGGACTTACCTCATCCAAAAGTGACTGGACAAGTTGACAACGCCTTTCAACTTTAGTGACAAGTTTCAGCAAGTAACTAATTTTTATTTATGGTTAGTTGATCCAAAGAATTTTGGGGAACCTTAATGCCGAGGAGCTTTGTCTATATCAAACCGTATGATTCGTGGGATTGTAATCTGTAGTGCAGGTTCCTATAGGATTTGAATATTTTTAGACGATTGTACTATTTCTTATGAGTGACACTGCAATTATACATTTTTATTACTGTGTTTTGAGTCTTGTGAATCAAAAAAGGCCTTTAGTAGCTAGTCCTACGGTGGAGAGAAATATGCTAAACACAACACTGGGGAGAAAAGGCTATCATTTTCCAGCGACTGTACATGTATCTCACACTGCTCATGCAGGGCGTCTCCAATGTAGACAAAGAAGAGGTCATAAGCAAAAAAAAACAGCTTAAGACCCACCCTTAAACACTGTGAGCCTCGGTCATAAGAAAAAGATTCCTGAGGTCGGTCTCACCGGTATGGCTCGGTTACAAGAAATAGAAAACGCTTTGTTTCTCTCTCCTCTATCGGATGTGCGCTAGAGAGGAGAAAAAGCAGTTTCTCTCCCGCGAGTTCATCCATGCGATAGAACGGATGAGCAGCGAGGGGAAGCGGCTCGCACTGGCCAAATCGACGAAGGGTCCATGACGCTGGTGACAAGGAGCGTGGGAACAAACTCACCAATGGTCAGGGGCAGCAAGTCCAAAGACGAGCATGGCCCTGTCGGACTATAGGGGCCGCGACGAGGTCGATGACGCCATGGACACCAACCTGTGATCTTTCGTTGACGCCAGCACAGATGCGCGGATCCGTAATTCCTTGCCAGTCCACGCTCTATGGTTGATGCCAACACAGATGCGTGGATCCACAGATCCTTGCTAGTACACGCTCCCTGCCTCGACATAGGCAAGATACCCAACATGAAGGTGGAAAATATGCTTGGCAGGAGAAGGGCAGAGAGCGAGGCCTTTCCAGCGCTACGGTAGACTCATCGTGGGAAGAGTACAAGGGCGCGGAGGCCGGTGAATTCCTACAGGAGTTGAGGCGGCGTTGCCGCGTTGGAACGGGAGGGAGAGAAGCAGGATGAGATTGGGGATTTTTTTTTTGCTTGCATGTAGCAAGGGAGGAGAATAGACGACGGTTGGGTGTGAGAATAAATAAAAATTGGCAGCTGGGCCCAGCTTAAGACCCGTCTCGTACTTAAGCATTGTCAAGATTATACTTCGCTGTAGCATAGGACGTGGGGTCCACCTTAAGACCTCCTTAAGGATTAAGCATTGGAGACGCCCGGGAGAGTGGTTGTACTCCCTGTAGCCAATGCAATGGAGAGTGGTTGTCTTCCCAACGAATGAGAGCTATACATCTTTTACTCTTATAACTTAGTTTGCAGCGATTCGTTCACCCTTATCATAGTACCTCTTTAGATTTTTTTCATACATTTTATGAATTAGATATATATATATGTATGTTGTTAACTTTTTTTATTTTTTAGATTAATGTATATCCTTAGATTTTTTTTCTTTTGTATAAGTAAAAAAAATCCTTCCAAATGTAGTGCAATAGAATGCAACAATAACACGTATGTATGAAAACCAATAGACACGTATAGAAACCAAAAAATAAAGTTAATAGAGGGTGAAAAAATAAACAAAGTATAAGCGAGTAAATTAAAATTCTGGCACATGGACCACTATTAACTATCCAAACCATCTTACTCGGCGCTACACAAGTTTCTACTCAGTCAATGCCACCCCAAGCCTATCGCAAATTAGCTTGATCCTAATATGGTCATTTTTTGTATGGTCACACACACTGAAACTTTAGGAGAGAGTGATTAGAAGAGTGACGAATATCACTAACAACCACTATGGTTTTATACTTGGGAATCGAGTATGGATATGATTTTCCCATGTCACTGGCTTAAGAAGAGTAGGAATGGCACTGGGTACCCTATTAGGGTTAGGGTTTGAGACTAAAAAATACCCATGGGTATATAACGGGGAAATTCTGTAACCATCGGGCAAAGAGGGTATACCCTTGTACCCGTATAGACTATGCCATGTGGGGCTTAGTATAATTAAACCTAACCTAATTTTCTATCCCGCAACCTTATGGTAACTGAAGTGCTGTTGTTTGTGAGAATGTGTTGCTGCTTGTGATATGTTGTCGTTTACATTGTGTTGATGTTATAATTATGCTTGTATGTTGCTGTTTCTGACACTTTTTTTGCATCAATCTATTGTGTTGCAAACACGAATATTTTTACCCACGGGTAACCTTTTACCCTGTCGGCTGAAGGGTCGTATGGAAAAAAATTGTACCCGCTAAAGGGTATGAGTACGAGTGATGGCCAATGTTGAGGGGCACGGGTAAGGTTATGGGGTCACTCCACCCGCACCCATGCCCTATGAGTTCATCCCTGCGAAAGAGATGCGGAGCAAAAGAATTTATACGTGATTTTAATCGACTTCATCATATGACAAGTTACCCTGAACAACATGGTGTGGGTTCTAGTGAAGCATAAAGTGCCAACAAAGTGCAATCCTGATTGAAAGATATGTACGATAATTATCCGTGTATGTGATATTGAGATTGATACCTTTCCAATCACAGTCGTATGACATCAAGGGCCAGCCTTGAACTCATACATTTTGCCTTAGCAATGGATGAAGTGACTAAATATATACACAAAGGTAATCCTTGCTGTACGCTCTTTGCTAATAATTTGGTATTAGTAGTCGAAACTAGGGTTGTCGTCGTTAGGAATTTAAATCTATGGACACGTACTTTGAAATTCACGGGGTTGAGACTTCGTTTAACTAAGACTGAATATGTGAGGTGTGACTTGTGGTGTTGGGGTAGGAAGAGGGATATAATAGTAGTATAATTTAGAAGGGCAAATAGTGCCTAAAAAGAGGGTAACATCATGAAAATCGAGATCAGAACAGGATGGGTGAAGTGGCTAGCATTCCCTGTGACAAGAAAGTCCCCTAAAAGGTAAAGACAAATCTACATGAGGTCAACCACAGCGATGACACTATATTGGGAGAGTGTCCGGCCACTAAAAGATAAGACATACAACAAATGAGTGTCACAAAGTTGCGACATCTTTCGTTCATGACTCCGCTTTGGGCATCTTGTTTGACTGAAATAATGTGGTAGGATAGCTTAGTTAACCATAAAATCATCATGTTTCGAAGCCATCTCCACACCTCAATGGGAATATTATGAGGGCCAGGGATCCAACAATTGGTATAGGGGCAATGTAGGGCAGTATAATCATTATGAAAAATCCCCGTGAGATTCAATCCTACACATATTGAGTAAAACTTCCTAAAAATAATCCATTGCTTCAAAATTTATGAAAAATTCTCCCAATCAAAAGAGGATATGAAACGACGCAGCATAGATGGACACACGTACACACGTTCACACAACTCCTATCTGACTGTCGACGTTTTCTCGCACTAAAATAACAATGATCTACATTATTCCACCTTGTCAAAAGTACACATGACGACAAACTAGGGATTTTAATCCATGATGCACTACCATCCGACCTGATTTGTTTTCTAACTTAAACTAGTATACAAAACTAATGGACGTGTGCCATCAATGTTGCGAGCTTGGGGGAATTTGATTAGCGGCGCAATTAATGCAGTGCTTGGATGACCTAAACAAAGCCGCACGCTGCCACTACCATTCCCCTTGGATCCTCAGCCCTGCAAGAGGAATATGTCGCTGTTAATGCTCGCTGCTGAGTGCTGACTTCGCGTCCACTCCCCGTGCACTCTCTTGGCTTTTTAAGCCCGGCTTCTCATCTGATGATCATTCTCGCGTACTACTTCGTGTCTACGTGCTAGTTAATCACATCCATGCGCTAATGCTGCTATGTTCGTTGGATCTGGTCTCGGAACAGTGTTGTGTTTGTTAATTTTACTAGCAAAATGTCCGTGCGTTGCAACGGGTTTAAAGTAGATAGGTTGTGTCAACAATCTAAAAATAATTTAATCTGTATCAGTCAAACATTGTAGATTAATTTGTAGTTTTTACTTTATATCATTTGAACATGACAAGTTGCACTTAAGACTTAGTCTATCTTCTATTCTCTAAAACCATTAAATCATAATAATATTGAGAAAAAGGCGAAGTAGATTATTTCATTTGGGCAAGACTCACTTTCCATGCCAATTGTCTTATACCTACAACTGAATTACTCTTTGGAAACTAACGATAAAATAATGAGAAAATGATAAAAGTGCAACTTGCAACCATATTTCTCAAAATGAACTTCTACTTAAATGTATAAAGAGTCAAAATAAGGAAATAGAACATGATGTCCAATTGATCTGCTCCAAGTTTCATTCAGAAGTATATTTAAGATTGAGTGAAGCTATCTTTGCCAAAACAGATTGTTGAGCAAGACACCCATAATGCCTTGTTGCCCACCGTGACAAATACCAATCTCTTTACAACCTGGCTCTTCCCTCTGTGCCATCCATCCCTTCTGTGGGAGTACCATAATGGGCAAAAGGAGTACCATAGTTGATGCAGAGCTGCTCCACCACCTCATGTACCACAATATTTAACCGCATATTGTACTGGAAAAAGCGGTAGAAGTTATCACTCAATTAACAGAGGTGGTAACAAAAGATAAACATCCCATACGGCAAGCACAATATGTAAATACAAAGGGGAAAACACATATAAACCGAGATGTACTACCAACATAGGACTTATCATTAGATGAGAAGTGCTTGTGTTCACGTTCCTCAAGTTCATCCCTGAGATTTATGTTCTGTACCTCCAGTTGAGTTTGATGTTCCTCTTTTCTGCATATAAGAAGGCTAAGGAAGATATCTCCGAAAATAATTAAACTTCTTCATTTAGTGTTGCGAAGGTCAATGAATAAAACAATCATGCGAAGGCTGAAGGTTTAGCTAGTTGTATATACTATAAATTGATTCTGGTTGACTAATAAGCCTCACATGAGGAACTTTGCATCATATGAATATGCATTGGTTCTGTATCTCCAGGAAGTGGGAATCCCCAGTTTGCAACTTCGCATCATATGAATTCAGAAGCATCTAATCTATAATTAAAAACAAAAGCATTCCAAAGACTCACCGTAAGTCCAGAAAACCCAACATCAACACAATTGATTGTAGCAAAAGACCATGAACCGATTGGAAATAAGAGGGTAATAAACCAGCAATTAAATACCTACGGAAGCAACCAAATAATGGCAAGAAGCTGATCAAGGACACGCCAAAGTAGCATTATAAATAAGCTGATTTAAGACAATGATATTCTCCTCACAATTAGGGCACTCGTAAAATTTCTATCAGCCTGCGGACTCCTCATAAGAATTTCAGTCACAAAATGTTGATCAGCCTGCAGACTCTGCACATAATGCATATACCTTTTTGTTCACCCTCATGTATGATTGAATTAATTGATCACTTATGCAGTTATGCCAACATGCGTCTAGAAATCTTTACTATATTAACTGCAGAAAGAGTAGAACCTACTACGTGCAATAATACAAGCCTCGGTCACCCTACTTTAATAGTAAATATAGAAGAGAAACAGATGGCAGAATGTGTGCTGTGTGCATCCCTACCAATGAAGAAATTCACTTTCAAAAATGACGTTTGGTATGTTCTGTGCACAAAACACAAATCGGTGGCCGAAACGGATTTTCAAAAACATATTTTTTAGAGCACTGGTTTTGTCATTTTTTCACAGATCAACACACATATCATTTGATCACGAAACTTGGCACGTATTTAGAAAAAATGTATATGTTAGTCACCAAAAAAATTCAGAATTTTTGAAAATGTTTACTATTCTTTAATATAACAGGAGCATACGATCTCATGAGCCCAAACGCCTCTCCCCATACCAACATGTGGTTACTTGATAATATGTAAAGCCATTATAGAGAATGGCACCACAAAGTGAAAAGTAGAAGGTATTCAAGATTACGATCTGCAAGTAATGGTATATGAACTATAGCTTAAAAGTTAGTTTACACGTGATTAATACAATATACTTGAAGATTGATCCAAAAATAAAATATAATTGGGTAGATGCCCCTTAAGAAAATTTCTATCATTTCCTTACAGATCCAAAATTAGTGCCGCTAATTCACAGAATCATGTGGTAGAAAGACCTTAAGAAATAGAAAAACTGAAAGAAGGTATATAAAACTGAATTTGGCCGAATCATCTTCAGGCTTCAGCTCTTGTTGTATTTTTAGAAGGGGGGCTCTTGCTACTAATAATTTAGCAGTACTGATAATTTACTTCCAATCCCAATATCTGATTGCAGAACATGTAGACAAAAAAAATACCTAGAGCATTAGTTACAGCGGTTGCATTTTTTAGCTCACCATGCTTTAGTGCATCCCAGCCATATCAAAGGACAGGACAAAGTACTTCTTTTATATAGGAAACACATGTACAAAAAGCAATGTCAGGATGGCAGCGAGACTACAAAATTTGACACTGGCCGACACATTGATAATTGCTCACCACCAAAGAGATGACTTCTCACCAGCATCATGCGCAGTACCAATCGACCTGCGAGGAGCCGTACTAATGATTCTGGGAGACTCGTGGGCATGTTCATCAGCTACATATGAGAATACAACGCCCTGGTGTCTTTACCATAGTGGCAAAATTGATCCCGATTCTAGCAATTCGTTGGCTTGCACAAGCTGGGCATGAAAAGGTGAAAATCAGCAGCAATATAATCAACTTACAAGGCAGGGAATGAGGAAGGAGCTCGTGCCCGTCTCTGGCAGAGGTGGCCCTGTTCACATCCGCGGAAGAGGTGGCACTCGTCCGCGTTGGAGGCAGAGGCGGCGTTCGCCCCGCATCACTCATTCCCGTCGTCACAGCCGCCTGGTTTGGTATGTCACCTCTACCTCTCTCCTAGAAATCTTTAGATGGCGAATCCTCCAAACCCTAGATGGGAGAGAGTCAGAGATGACGAGGCGCTCAGAGCAAGAATCATAGATGAACGGAAAGGGTTGGGAGAGGGCCGTCATAGGGTTGTGATGCGCGACAGTGGAGATGAGCGGGTGCCGCGAGGTTCGTCGGTGGAGATGAGGGATTGAGGGCAGTGTCCACAAGCTTCGTTGGTGATGGAGCCCTCGCTCGGGGGCATGTGTCTCGATCGGGAACGAAGAGGTATCACTGGACTACGGGTTAATTTCGCACACATTGAAGGGTGAAAATGCAAAATTTCCTCGTTGGACGAAGTTGGGAAGTTGGACGAAGCGGTCCGCTCGGAAGACTATGGAACGCTTCGTATCTTTTAGATAGGAAAAAAGCTGATTATCATCCGGAGGATCGCGTCTCGTGCGTCCTCCGCCTCCCACGCGCGCCACGCGTCCAGTCCGGGCGGAACAAAACGGAGACGGGCACGGTTTGGGCCCACCACGCAACCTTATCTCGTCCCTTTCCTTTCTTCTTCCTCCTTGCAGGTTTGTGCCTTCATACGCAAATCCCCATGACCGATACCAAACCCATTAGATTCGTGGTCGCTCGTCCTGCTCCGACAAGATCCATAGCAGAAGCAAGCTGAGCGCCCTCCCGTGACTGCATGGCGGCAAGCAATCGACGATCGGGGATGCAAATCAGGGCGCCATGTGTTGCCTACGGGTGAGAGGAGATGCTTCCAAGGGGAGGGCGGCGGTGGTGCTGCCGAAGGAGAGCGCACATCGGCGGCGCTGTCGAAGGTCCACGGCGCGACGTTGTGGCGGGAAGCAATCGACCACCTGGGATGCAAATCAGGGCGCTGCATGCTGCCAGCGGGTGAGAGGAAATGCATCCCAGGGGAGGGCGGAGGTGGCGGCTGTTCTATCGAAGGAGAGAAGACGGCGGCGGTGTTGTCGAAAGTGCGCAACGGTGCTTCCATGGGGAGGGCACTGGTGCTGCGGCCGGAGAGCAGTCCTGCTCCCATGCTCGGAACCGGAGTTACCGAGCTGGGTGCTTCAAGTGACGGGGCGGCCGCGCTTCAAGCGATGTGGAGCATCGGCAGAGGGCCATGGTGCTACTAACCTCGAGTGGTGGTGTTGTCATCCACGAAGGGGTGCTTGCTGCAAGCCGCCATGGCTGCGGATCTCGAGCTGGAGGAAGGCTGCAGAAAGGGGAAAGGCGGTGCATCGTATGAGGAATTTTTTTTGCTACTAACTTTCTGTGTTTTTGCATCAATAGAAGAAATTCTTTGCTAGGACCGTCCTGTCATTTTTGCATCATACCACAATTTTTTTGGTGTTGTTACATACTTATGTTTTGTTTGCTACATACTCATATTGTTTTGCTATTTTTCTTTTTTCGAAATGCTACTATGATATATGCGCTTTTTTCCAGTGGTGAAAGTTTGCTACAATGATGCTACATTTGTATAATTTATTTTGCTACAAACGAAACTTTTTTGCACCACCGTAAGATTTTAGGTGAGAATTAGTTTTGCTACGGTGGAATAAATTTTTTCTCCCGTCGAAACGTTTTTGCACCATTGTAGCAAAAGCGGGATTAGAAAAGACGAACTACACGTGGCAGCAGGGGGATGCGGGGGCTGGAAAGTTTCCAGCCCCCGGAGGACGCTCAGCGCTCCCCTTTTAGATAGGAGAGAAGAGAAGAGAAGATATAACACCACATTACTTGGATATGCGAATATGACATGCATCATGTTCTACACGTTTATTTGTTATATTTGTTACTCCCTCCGTTCCGAAATATTAGTTTGTTTTACTTTTTTTCTTGCTTTGTATGTATCTAGACGTATTTTACTTGTTGTAAACTCATTTCAGTTCGTATTTAGTCCATATTGAACCAATGTGTGCCCTTCTCCCGATGATCTGATACTCACTTGGTCCGTATTTACGTGGCCCACATGTTTTTAAGGAACAAATACATCATAAAAATATAAGGAAGGGGGAGTTGCTTGTAGAACCAAATTGAAGTCTTTAGGACCACAGTAGAAAAACTAAAAGAAGATTATTTGTGTTTTACACTAAATGTTCATTGTTTTTTTGGGTACATGTTGTCAGCTGGGTCCAAGTCCTCCTTATGGCTCCCTAGCAGTTGCGCTCCCCCGACGTTCCCCACAGACTGTCCCCAAAGTTTGTTTCTCAGCACCCCTTCAAAAAAAGCAAGGAGGAAGCAGTCTTTCAAATCTATACATTTTTTTTTGAGAAACAGTACAGACGCAGACGCTCACACACGCACGCACAGACACCCCTATGACCGCACACACGCAAACCCTACCCCTATGAGCACCTCCGAGAGACTGGTCCGGCAAATCTTGAGGTTGACGAAGTCACCACGGGCGCCTCGCTGTTGACGGGCACGTCACCTACCACTGAAAGCATAGCGCCGGTTAAATCATAGAAAATCCAGAAAAATGCGAGCACCCATGTCAAGTCCTTCCACCACAAGGAACCAAACCAGTTGAGCTAGGCTCACTTCGCTCAAATCTATACATTTTGTGTGTGTATCGTCATCAAAACCAGTTGTTTCATCAAGTTTTTGACACGTACCCTTGGTAGATTACACCTATGAACTGAAAATGGCGAATTTTATACGAACTAGTTATCTCCAATATATAAATTAAGCCATATTATTCACATGTGGAAAGTGAAACAAGATTGCATATCATAGGTGGTGTTAAATTCCTTGTGTGCATTGTGCAATTTAGTAAAAAAGAATTAAAAATACACACTGCAAACATAATCCAGATTATGCAGATCAAGGAAAATATCTAGTTATAATAGAAACTCTAAACGAAACAATAGTATTTTAACTCCTAAAATTCCTACTCCCTCCGTTTCGTATTAGATGACTTTCATTTGTCTAAAAGTGCATGTATCTAGACTTGTAAGATGTCTAGATACGTTCATTTTTTTACAAATTGAAATCATCTAATTTGAAACGGAGGGAGTATATAAGAAAAAAAGAGTGAATTTCACTTTTTGCCCTTTACTTACGTATTTGTGACACTGATTACCCCATCTAGTGAAAAAACATCTAGATTATTCATTTTAGAAACTTTGAACCCACTTTTCTAATGTATTTCAGTTTGGCACAATGTAACATGATGATTGATACTAAAATATATCAAGACAACGACAAGAAATTGAACATATGGTGAAGAGAAAGTTGAACATTATCGTCGATAGTTCCTTCTGATATTTACATAATCTGACGCACCACATGGTTCTATGGTGCCGGTGTATTCAGGAGATGCATGCATGATGCGAAAATGGGGGTAAAAGCGTGTTAAAAATTTCATATATGGTGTGTTTCTGATTTTGGTTCACTAAATAGGGTAATAAGTGTGCATGTTGCGGGGTAATTTGTGAAATCCACTCTTTCTTTCTTTTTTACTTTGGAGCACAGCAAATAGTAGAAACTTGATATTTCAGTACAGCTTGTAAATTCTCTAGATATTGGTCACGTGAGACTATGCATTACTCAATGTAAAACCAAAGCTAGAGAAAATGAGCAACCTTGGCACAATAGAATTGCAATTTGCATTTGTGAAGTGCGAGTGATGTAAAAAAAGATTAAAGCGAACTTTAAAAATACACATTTAATTATGTTTGGAAAAAGTAACCACTTAATAATGTTTCCAAGAAGATTCGTTCTCTCGGCTCCCAGCGTAATCGACAAAGTGGCTCGGTTATTTGTCCCTGAAATATCAGTGGTGGTGCTCTTACCGATGTTGCTTGATTAATTTAATGGTTGCGTGCGTGCACAAAGCCTTGGCATTGCGGCTCAAAATTAAAAAGGGAGAACCTTCGGTGGTATTACAGGTGTGTGGTTTGATGGTTTTGGCGTTGTTCTACGGCTGCATTCAGAAAAGTACAAGATTGTGTCATGAATGAAGAAAGGGCTTGAAGATCTCATAGATTTGCTAGTCTATTTTAGCTTTGTTTTTATAATCGATATAATCGTGTACTCTTTGTTGGTTTAATATATGTGGAAAATTCAAAAAAAAAGATAATCATTTAATTGTAAGGTGGTTTGTTAATTCAACCTCTTAGTTTTGGAATCTAAGATTTTTGTTAGAGTGAAATTCACTTTTTACCCCGCAGCATGCGTATTTGTGAAGTACAAAGAAGATCATCAATATAGAAATGCCAAAGAGTTGCACGAACTGAGTTGAATTGAATTGTGCTTTTAAAATTGGCACGTAGCACGCGATTATAAAGGCGCGCACGTCGCAACAGATAGTTTTCGCCTCTCCTCCTCCTCCAGCCTTCCCGCGAGCGCATTTACTCGTCAGCTCGTCGTAGCTGCACAGCCCAGGCAGCGGCTAGCTAGATCGATGGCCGGCGGCGATGGCGGCGGGGGCGGCGGGGCGCAGGACGACTTCTTCGACCAGATGCTCTCGACGCTACCCTCCGCGTGGGGCGACCTGGGCGCCGGCGGCAAGTCGCCGTGGGAGATCGCGCCGGGGGGCGAGGATCTCAACGCCTTCGACGAGTCGGCGCTGCTCGCGTGCCGTCTCCGGCAGCACCAGATCGGCAGCGGGGAGAAGCCGGTCATGCTTCAGCTCACCGACCTCCAGCGGCAGGGCCTCTCCGGCGGCGGTGGTGGGGAGGAGAGCGGCGGAGGCGGGTTCTCGCCGCTGCCGCTGTTCGCGGACCGGTCTCCCCCGACATCGCGGGAGGACATGGACGGCGGCTTCAAGTCGCCCAATGGCACGGTAGGATCCTTCTTCTTCTCCTCTCACTTTCTCTCTCTCTCTCTCTCTCTCTCTCTCTCTCTCTCGTCGTTTTTGAAGCTTTGCCGTTGACATGCATGGATTCGTTTTGTGCATGCAGGGAGGCGATCACGCGATGTTCAACGGATTCGGGGTGCATGGTGGCGCTTCCGCCGTTCAGCCGCCGTTTGGCCAGGTAAGCTCATCATGCACCGCTCAGGTCGAAGACCCTTCCATTTCTCCATTTTCCAGTTTGCCGCTAAATCGCTAATGCATTACAACGAAGCGTACACACGATCGAAGTCTGCTAGATATGTACTGCCATCGATCCATTCAGAGCTATTCATCATTTGACTTGTCGTCTGATCGCAGGGAGGATCAATGTCGGGTCAGAGCTTCGGAGGGCCGGCGGCGAGCGGAGGCACGACGGCGCCGGCTTCCTCCGGCGGAGGCGGCACCGCAGCGCCGCCGCGGCAGACGCGCGTGCGGGCGAGGAGAGGGCAGGCCACCGATCCGCACAGCATCGCCGAACGTGTACGTTCCCACACCACCACCACCTACCTACCTCTCTCCTCCCCGGCACGTCCCTTTCCTAGCTCTGAATTTTAAATCCCCGACATGCACGTTCGTGCACATCAACAACCCTAAACTTTTCAACCGCCGGGCCAAGATGATACAGTACTTATTCTCTGTAATTCCATATCTTATCTTGGGATTTCTTGCATTGATACCGGATCTTTACCTATTAATTAGTTTACGCCGAATCAGTAGACGGAACTTGTTCTCACGCTTCTAGATATACTTGTCAAGTTTTTTTCTCTGAAGTTCTGCTTGTGCTGTGTGTCACTCATCGGATCCTATGCATGCAGCTCCGTAGGGAGAGGATAGCGGAGCGGATGAAGTCCCTGCAAGAGCTCGTCCCCAACGCCAACAAGGTAACACCGGCACTCCTGCGTTCCTAGCTTTCTCCCAGTCATCTCGGTCGGCCATGGGTTTGATGTAGAAATGGTGTGAGGCCATGAAGAACCAGAGAGACAGGGACGGCGACGGAATGCTTGCCTGTTTATGTCATTCTTTGATGTGGGAGTGCTTTCTCTAGTGGGGTTGTATTGTATGGTAGAAAAAGGCACGCCGGTTTGGTGTCGCTCCTGTCTAGCTCGATCTTTCATGGGATGATGTGATCTGGCGTTGAGGAGGGGATGTACGTGTCGACTCCCTGAAGCTTGTTCGTGTTGGAAATACTTTAGACTGAAGAACACAGAGTCTTCAGCAAGCTGAAGAATGTGGAATGCAGTGAATGTGCACATGGGCCGCATTCGATGCCCTGCTTCCCCCGATTTGCCATGACTGCATTTGCCCCGGTAGTCATCAGATCATCACTCCCACTCCCACTTCCCATGCCGCGGTCAATCTGCGAACTCGAGGATCGAGGAGCCGTTACTCTAGTCTTGCCGTAAAACGTTGCAGATGCGTCGCTGTTTCTGAGACTCAGAGAGATGTTAACAAAGTACGTCGGCGTCGGTGGATTTTTGTTGATGGTTTGCAGACTGACAAGGCATCAATGCTGGACGAGATCATCGACTATGTCAAGTTCCTGCAGCTCCAAGTAAAGGTACGTACGTAGGTAGAGGACAATGCTTCTGAAAGATGCAGCAGTTTGTCACGATCTCTGAACGTCACGGCGTGTGCTTCTGTACGTGCAGGTTCTGAGCATGAGCCGGCTGGGCGGGGCGGCCGGCATGGCGCCGCTGGTCGCAAGCATGTCATCGGAGGTGAGTAATTTAACGAGCATCCATCCGTAGTACCTACACGTCCCTTCAGTACGTAGTTTCGTCCGGCCATTCTCTGACGCGTCGATCGTGTCGAACGTGCAGGCGAACAGCAGCGCGAAGAGCAGCAACGGCGGCGGAGCCAGCGCCGCCAAGGCAAGCGGCGGAGGCGGCGGTGCAGGGAGCGGGCTGCGGGTGACGGAGCAGCAGGTGGCGAAGATGATGGAGGAGGACATGGGCACGGCCATGCAGTACCTGCAGGGGAAGGGCCTCTGCCTCATGCCCATCTCCCTCGCCTCCGCCATCTCCTCGGCCACCACCACCGGCGGCCCCTCGCCGGCGTCGCTGCTCTCCAGGCCCGTCGTCCGCCACGCCTCCAGCTCGACCTCGCCCGCTGCCGTGCTGGCGTCGGCGAACGGCGGGGGAGACGATGCCACTGCCGGCCGCCCCGTCAAGGTCGACGCTGGCGAAGCGTCTGGGGGGAAGCAGTGAAGCTGACCGACTGGGACGACGTCAAACGAGCTAGGGTGCATGCATTGTCTCTCCTAGCTAAAGGGCAAACTTGGCATGTACTATCTGTCGCTGTATACTCTCATTCCCTTCCATTTCTCTTCCACTGAAAATCAGACTTTCCTGGCAGGCTGGCACACGTACAGTACAAAGCATTAAGCTTAAGCTGCACTTGTATGACATTTGCAAAAGGTTTTGCTCATGGACGTACATGTACTTGTGAGTGACTTCGTCCAGCTTGTGCATGTGGCTTTTCATACTGTCGCTTGTACGACGACTACTGACTATCAGAGAGAAGAAAACTGAATCCACAAAGGAGAGACCGTCAGAACACTAAACCTTTAATTTACTCATTCACGTCGTCTTTGTAAGTGCTAACTTCGACGTTGACTTCAGATTGGCGATAGTAGCATAGTACTCCTACATCTCTGTTCACGGCCGAGTCAACCGTGGACTCTACCTATATATACCTTTCAACAGATGCCGTAAAACAATGAACGCACAGTGCACACCACGACACCACCACCCGATCCTGTAAGAGATCCTGGTACGTGGTTTTGCCGTCCTATCGTGATACAAAGCATTAATGGTTTTGATGCTTGCAGGTGATTAGTTTTAGTTGTGAGTAAAATGATGGCGAGATGTGCAGGCTACTACCGCCGCACGACGTCCCGGTGGGCTGGCTGGCTGGCTCAGGTAAACAAATGCGGCAGAATAATTAAGGGCGTCTACACGACATGGAACCACGACGACGGCGATTATAAGTGGAAGAATCAATCTGCCGCGAGGCGCTGAGGCGCACCCACGTTACTGCTGAAGCTTGCCAACTCTGCCTGAAGAAAGAGAGCACGAAAAAATGACAGGAAAGGATGATGAGCGAGTGACCAAAACGGTTGCGTGTGCCAACTAGGTGACGCGTTTTTCGCGTTTTCCAACTACGGAGTAGTAGAACATAACGCACATTCAAGACAAGTTGGTGTAGTAATCCTACGTTTTACTCATCATTTTATAAGCAAAAGTAGCTAAACGGCTAGAATGACGTGTTTCTGCTGACAACGTGTTACGCCCACACTTGTATTATGATCTCTCACACGAGTATCTCGATTACATATGAAGTTTGGTAGCGATACAAGGATAGTTACAGAGGGAGAGAGGGATCCGAGAGAGAGAGAGATATAGAGAGGAGAGCCGTGAGAGGAAGAGAGCAAGGAGTAGGTGAGACCCCTTCTAGTAGTTCGTTGATGCCGATCCCGATGCGCCGAACATTCCTTTATACTCAGCGGGTCCATTCTTCGCCAGCGTATCGTGTGGCGGGCTGTCGTGAGCGTCTTGGCTGCTGGGCTGGCTCAGCAGCGGGCCGGTTCTCCTCTGGGCCCATGACATTCCTCCCCCCTTCAAAAGCGGCTTGACCCCAAGCCGGTGCTCGCGGGAATCGAGCACGCAGGTCCGCCGTGTTCTCCCAGGTCGTCAGCGATGGTGGTAGACCTGTCCAACGAACCAGAGATTGGTCGAGAAGCTTATGCTTGCGATGTACCTTGCGAGTTGTCAGCACTGCCTCCGGTATGTGATGTGGTGGCGACTGATCCACGATCCCCGGCAGCTCCGGGTGCACCTCCACTGGTGGTTTCCCTGCTCGCAGCTGTGAAACGTGGAACACTGGATGCAGTTTGCATCCCACCGGCAGCTGCAGTTTGTACGACACCTCCCCAATTTTCTGCAAAACCTGAAAGGGTCCAAAGTAACGGAAAGCCAGCTTCGCATTGGATCGGAGCGCCAAGGACGTTTGCACGTATGGCTGCAACTTCAGATATACCCAGTCGTTGACTTGAAACACACGATCAGATCTCTTGGCATCGGCAAAGTGCTTCATGCGAGTATTGGCGCGCTGGAGGTCTTGCCGCAACACTGCTGTGATCAACTGACGTTCCTGAAGCCAATCCTGCAGGTTTTTCACCACTGGCACCGATGCATCCGTGATGCCCAAGTAACGCGGTGCATGTCCATAGAGGGCTTTGAACGGCGCCATCTTGATTGCTGTGTGGTAGGATGTGTTGTACCAAAACTCAGCTAGAGGCAACCACTGACTCCATTTCGACGGACAAGTGCTGATGAAGCAACGGAGATACGTTTCCATGCACTGATTCACGCGTTCGGTCTGTCCGTCTGTCTGGGGGTGGTATGCCGTGCTTATCTTCAACTCGGTGCGCGACAACTTGAACAAGCTCTGCCAGAAGTGACTGGTAAACACTTTGTCCCTATCAGAGATGAGCGCTTCCGTCATTCCATGGAGCTTGAACGCCTGATCCAAGTAGACATGTGCCACTTGTGTCGCAGTGAAGGGATGCGCCAGTGGCAAGAAGTGCGCATACTTCGTCAGTTTATCCACCACTACCAGCACAGAATTATAGCCTGCTGACCTTGGAAGTCCTTCCACAAAGTCCAACGAGACGATCTGCCAAGCTGTATCTGGCACTGCCAAGGGCTTGAGCAATCCCGGGTACTTAACATGTTCCGGCTTTGCTTGCTTGCATATCCCACAGTCCTCCACAAACTTCTGCACTGTCATGCGCATCCGAGGCCAGGCAAAAAGTTGTCGCACACGCTGCAACGTTGCCTGCACCCCCGAGTGCCCTCCGATTGCACTAGCATGCAGTGTCTGCAAAATCTTGTGTTGCATCTGCTTGTTGCCGCCCACCCAAATTCGGCGCTTATAACATAGTAGATTACCCTCTCTCGTCAGGTGTCCCTCGCGAGCACCAGCCTCCTGCATCTGTCGCAGCATCTTCTGTGTAATTGCATCCTCTCCGTAGCCTGTCGCGATCTCCTGGAGCCAGTCTGCCGTGCCGATAGTCATAGCGAGGACCTCGCCTGCTTCAAATGCTGGGTGTCTCGAGAGCGCATCAGCGACCAGGTTGCTGCTCCCTTTCTTGTACTCAATGCTATACTGCAGCCCAAGCAATTTGGTGAGTGCCTTCTGTTGCCAAGGTGTGGTAAGTCGCTGCTCATCCAGGTGTGACAACGCGCGCTGATCGGTGCGTATGACAAAGGGGGACTGACGGAGGTACGGACGCCACTTGTCCACAGCTAACAAGATTGCCAGGCTTTCCTTCTCGTACGTGGACATGCCGCGTAACCGAGGGCCCAATGCTCTACTCAGGAACGCCAACGGGTGTTCGCTTTGCATTAGAACCGCGCCAATTCCTCTGTCACTGGCGTCTGTCTCGACAACGAATGGCTTCTTGAAGTCAGGCAACGCTAGGACAGGTGCTGTGAGCAGAGCGTGCTTCAGAGATTCAAACGCATGTTGGTGATCGTTTGTCCACACGAACAATGTGTTTTTCTTCCGCAGATCTGTCAAGATGCGACTAATCAAGCCGAAGTTACGAATGAACTTCCTGTAGTATCCCGCCATACCCAAAAACTTGCGCAAATCTTTCAGGTTGGTCGGTACTGGCCATGAGTGCACTGCTTGAATACTGGCAGGATCAGTCGCTACGCCTGCCGCTGAAATGAGATGGCCCAAGTACTTTAACTGCTTCTGAGCAAATGTGCATTTGGATTCTTTCACTTTCAAGCATTGCTCCTCCAGTAATTGAAACACTGCCTTTAGATGTTCCTTGTGTTCCTGCAGAGTGCGACTGTATATCAAGATGTCGTCGATGAACACGAGCACACACCGCCGCAACAGTGGAGCGAGAATTGTGCACATGGCGTTCTGAAATGTAGCTGGCGCCCCCGTGAGCCCATACGGCATCACTCTGAACTTATAGTGGCCTTGGTGCGTCTGAAACGCGGTCTTGTGTTCCTCTCCTTCCGCCATCCTGAATTGGTGATATCCTGCCCGGAGATCCAAGCTCGTAAACCAAGCTGCGCCTGACAATTCATCCAACAGTTCATCAATCACAGGCAACGGGTACCGATTTTTGATTGTCAGCGCATTTAAGTAGCGGAAATCAATGCAGAACCGCCAGGTACAGTCCTTCTTTTGCACCAGCAGAACAGGCGAGGCAAACGGGCTGGTACTGAACTGTATTATCCCTTGTCGCAGCATTTCCTTGATCTGCTTCTCAATCTCGTCCTTCTGTTCTGGACTGTATCGATATGGTCGCAAATTCACTGGCCGAGACCCCGGCAGCAAAGAGATTTTGTGATCAAACTCCCTTCTCGGTGGCAGCCCCTGTGGCTCCTCAAACAGCGACGCAAACTGTGTCTTCAGATCTTGTATCTCGACAGGGCATGGCTCCAATTCTGACGCCTCCTTAATCTCTCTTAACTGCACAATATGACAGACTGCATTTAATTCAACCAATGCTTCTAGCTGGCTCACTGATATTGCCTCGCAGGAGGAGGTATCCACCCGAATCCCTTGCAGTTGCACCGTGCGACCCTGATACTGAAACTGCAACTGCTTCAGTCCCCAGTGCACCACCATCGATCCAATACTCTGCAGCCAATCCATTCCCAAGATTATATCATAACACCCAAGTGGAAACATACGCAAGGTTGTCGTGAATTCCTCCCCCTGCGCATGCCAGGTGCAATCTGGCACCTCCAGATCGCAACGCAGGGTGCCACCGTCAGCGATCTTCACTTGCATAGGCTCGCACTGACGAACTCCAGGCCAGCTGTTTGCGATCGTCTCTGCAATAAAACTGTGAGTACTACCTGAATCCACCAACATCAGTACCTCGCGGTTATGCACGCGCCCTTTCAGTCGCACCGTTTGCGGTGGCTCCGCTCCTTGCAAGGCTGCATGCGATATCACGCAGATCTCGCCCGTGTCGCCGGCGAACGAGGAATCTGTGCCCTTCTCGTTCTCCAGCAATCCCATGAGCTCCTCGACCACATGCAGCTGCACTGTTGGGCCACAGACGTGATCATGGCCCCAACGCTCGCTGCAGGTGAAGCACAGACCACGCGCACGGCGGTAGGCGCGCATGGCCTGCACTCGCTCGTCCGTGTGTCGGTGTAGGTGGTGCCGCAGCGCGTCTTTCGTCCACTCTCGGGGCCGCTGGCGGTCCCGGTGGTCGCCCTGTCGTCGGAGGAGGAGGCAGCGGCCACGCCGTCCGCGGCGCCGCGCGTTGGTGCGATGTCGTGGCCGCGCCCGGCCACCATGCTTCGCGCGTGAGCTCCATGGCCTCTTCCTGCAGTATAGCGAGAGAAACAGCAGAATCCAATGTTTTGGGCTGTTGAACCATCACAACGGCGCGAATATCGTGTCGCAACCCATCAACAAAGTGCGTGACGAAATATAGTGGATCCCAAGACTTGTGATGCCCCACCAGGCTATTCATCGCCGTGTTAAACAGCACGGCATACTCCGCCACTGTCCCAGTCTGACGGAGACGAGAGAACTGACGCAGAAGCTGCTCAAACTCTCTCCGACCAAACTTCTCACACACCTTGCCGACGAACTCCTCCCACGACCGAGCGGTCATGTGAGCGTCCGTCCACTGCAACCACAACGCCGCCTCCCCAGTGAAATAAACCACCGCCGTGTCCACCCAAAACTCCCTGTCGATTTTGCACACACGAAAATAGGACTCGCATTTGAGTTTCCACTCCAGAGCTCCCTCACCACTGAACCCAGGACAATCCATCTGCGGTGTCCTGCCCGGTCTATCCTGCTCGCGCGGCGATGGAACAGCAGAGGATGGGAAATCGTACGTACCCTTTGCCGGGGTCGTGAGGGGTAGAGGCCCCATCAGCGATCCCCGTTGTTGTTGCTCGACGCGGAGGCCAATTGGCCCGTGACGCCCTTCGTCACCGTGGCGCGTCATGCTCGCTTCAGGACGCGAATCGAGCACGATCGTCGCCTGACCCCATGCTGTCGGAGACACGATCCCCGGTGGGTTGGTGCAGCGCTCGATTTGTTGACGAAGATCACCGAGATCCGCCCACAGCGCCCCCACCGCCTCATCCACCGACGGCCGCCACTGCGCCAACTCCGCCAACGCCGGCCTGATCTCGTCCAGCGCCTCCACCCGAGCCGAAATCCCCTCGATCTTCGCCGTCTGCTCACCGATCTTCGCCATCGCCGCCACCAGGTTCGCGATCTGGTCCTTGAGCTCGAGATCCGCCATAATATCGGCCAGCGGACGCGTACGGGGTGCCAGATCGGCGGCTCTGATACCAGATTGTTACGCCCACACTTGTATTATGATCTCTCACACGAGTATCTCGATTACATATGAAGTTTGGTAGCGATACAAGGATAGTTCCAGAGGGAGAGAGGGATCCGAGAGAGAGATATAGAGAGGAGAGCCGTGAGAGGAAGAGAGCAAGGAGTAGGTGAGATAGAAGGAGATACGTCCTACAGGCAATTAATAAAGTGTATTTCTTTATCATATCTCGTTTGTTCATAATATGTTTTTGTGTCATGCTATAACCGTATTAAGCGGAAACATTAATACGGGTGTGATGCGTAAACAACCAGGTCCCTAGTAGCCTCTACTAAGACTAGTTTCGTTGCGCGATCGATGATCGAGGTTTCCCGATCATAGGGCATGGCGCCGGTCGGCAATGGAAGTCATATCGTTGGAGAACGATGTGATGGACATATCCATATTTGTAGGACGTAGTCATTACGCCTTTGACCGTGAGACCAACTCTTATTGTTATTACTGGAAGATACTTTGATTGCACCAAACGTCGTATCTTAATTAGTATGACAATAACGGTGATACTTTTGGGTATCGGAAAGGAGTAGTTGAGACGAGGGGTCAAGAGCGGGATTTGCCAGTCCGCATAGCAGGATAGATACTCTAGGGCCCACTCGGTGAGATTATGTCTAATGAGATTGCAAGCATGTGACTAGGTCACGGAGACATGAAATCATAGACGAGTAGAAGATAGTGTTGTCGGTAACGAGGTCAAGTTAGATATGGAGATATCTATGAACGACGCTCGGACACGCTAAGTATCGCTATGGCAAAAGGTTTAAGATTTTACGTTCATGTTTGATAGATGAAAGTCATTCGTTATATCACAGGGATTAATTCATGGGGTCCAGGCCTACGAGTTAGTCGTTGATCGGAGAGGAGTCTCGATCGTACCTGTTATTATATCGAACCGCTAGGGTAACACACTTAAGGGGTTTCGACAAGACAACCGGAAAGTAAAGAGATCATCGGGAACGTCCCGGGAGAGGTCCGATGGAGATCGGGCAGCGACGAAATAGTTTTCGGAGCTAGAATAAATTATATATAATATGTTTGATATTAATTAGTGTAATTAATGTCTAAATATGATTTTATATATTTATTTTCGAATTTATTTAGGCTGATTTCCCTAAATGGGCCTTCTGGTCGAAAGAAGGCCCAAGAGGGAAAAATTCCCTAGGGGAATTCGGTGGGGGCCAAGGTGGCCGGCCTAGGTGGGCCACAAGGGGCCCACCAGGTGGCCGGCACAGCCATAGCCGCACCAGGCATGTGGGATTAGTCCCACATTGCCTGGCTGGCAGGTTGGCTCCCCCCGGGAGACTTTATATAGAGGGGCACCCCTGGCCTTTTAATTCAACCAATTAATTCCCAATTCTCTCTCGATTTCGTGATTCCCTTTGTCGGAGTTGCGCCGAGTTGAGAGGGGGATCTCTTCCACCACAGCCCGCTGCCGCGCTGCTAGTGTTCCGGTCCAAGTCTTCCGCTGCTCGTCCTGGACTGGAGCTTCGGAGGCCGTCGTCTCCACCGTACGTGTGTAACGCCCTGCGAGGTGCTGCGCTAGCGGTGCTGGGAGGTCTGCTTCCTCTACACGACCTTGAGGTCGGTTTCGTCGGTCTTCATCGACAACGTTTGTGCGGGAACGTAATCCCCGCTTTCGGTCTACAAGGGTATGTATTCCGATCTCCGTTCGTACTACTATATCTGCATAGAATAGATCTTGGCATGTTTTAAGGATATCGTTGCTAGGAAATTTTTTGTTTTCTGCACACGATCCCCTTCAGAGATCCCTTCTGCTAGTAGTTCGTTGATGCCGATCCCGATGCGCGGAACATTCCTTTATACGCAGCGGGTCCATTTTTCGCCAGCGTATTGTGTGGCGGGCTGTCGTGAGCGTCTTGGCTGCTGGGCTGGCTCAGCAGCGGGCCGGTTCTCCTCTGGGCCCATGACACAACGTCAATCCGCAAAAAACGAAGTGTCACCCGCAAAAACCGAGCATTAAGGCCACATCTCGACGATGTCGAGACCCGCCTTAGAATAGAAAGACAATTCCACTAGAACTCTCCTCATCGTTAGACGCTCCACCCTTGTTGGCCTTGTGTGCCTTAAGGAGTTGGCGAATGAGGGGCATGGCTTGTTTAGTCAAGAGGAAGGCACCATATTGGGGTCACCGATGACGGCGTACATTAATTGTGCCCCGGAACCTCAAGTATGGGTGGTAGCAAGGACAAGAGCAACACAACAAAAGATCTCATGTGCTCCCGAAGTCGTGTGTGTCTGAACTGATGTCGAAGACGCTTACAACGTCGATTCGGACTCCGATTCTCGGAGTTCACCCGAAGACCACACCCCGAGTGGTTAAAGGTGAAGCCGACACGTCTCACTTTTGTACTAGACACTATCGAGTTTCCGAGAGCCACAACCATCGCAGCGTAGCTCGACGTCGTCAGTACCACCGCGGTGCAGCAACTTCCACAGCCAAGCGCCACCACGTTTCAATGTGCCAACAGACTAGCCCTCGTAGGCTCATATGGCCTAGGTCCGACCCGGATCTACCAGTCGGCGCCAGGGGCAATGTATCTGGGCGAAGGTAGCCCCACCTCCTCTATCATCACCTCGAGGCTCGAGAAAATGACAAGAAACTACGACATTTGGGGTCGAGTTGCCACGAAACTACCACAATTGGGGAAAATGACACATAACTACATGTATTGGGGTCGCATTGTGACACATAGCACTAATTTGAGAATTTAGCAGTGCTAACCATTTTACTGGCAGGTGGGCTCCACCAGCAGGTCCCACGTGGCACAGGCGTTGCTGTCACCACCTCCCGAACTGCCTTTGTTGTAGCTGGTTGATTTATTAAAATGACCACAAGTAAAATAACAACATGAGCTAAAATAAAATGAGCACAACAACTAGATCGACGACAACTTCACATTACCAGGTTCAAAATATCACAGATTCATATAGACCACTTCACGACGAAATGGTTCTTACAGGTTCCAAAACGACCACAATTTCATAAGTTTCTTACAACATGACATAATGACTTAAGGAGCAGAACGATCGAGAGGACCAACACTTGGATCCCTGCCAGCACTTGCATTTGCTCCAGCATTCAGATATGACCAGAAACCCGTTTGTTGATCACAGGTTGGAGCTCTTGGTTCGGCTGATTGTGATGGTCTTGGTGCAGCAAATGGCGCTCTTGCTGCTGCTTGTGGTGCTCTCGGTGTAGCTGCTGCAGTTTGTGGTTGAGGAGGATGCATCTGGCTAGTTGAGGAAGAACTTGCACCAACATCAGGCATTGACCTACTAGCCTGCACACAAGAAGCACTAGTTATAAAATGCATACAAGAAGCACAGAAACTAAAATGATTCTTATACATTACCTTGTGGTTATTTTTCCTAATTGCCAGGTCTGGCCTCAAAGGAACCAAGCAGCTTGTGTACTTATGTCCTTGCAACTTGCAGTTACTACATGTAATTGTAGCCATCCTAGATGTTTCCTTAGGTTTGGGAACTTCAAATTTCCCTTTCTTTCGCTTCTCCTGCCTTCTACCTTCCAGATGGTCTTTGAAACCAGGGGGCATTATGTCTGGTGTATTTGTTTTAATCCATCCATGCTCTCCTGGCATAGGATAAAACACAGGGTTGTAACTCTTCAGATACAAGTATTTTTTGAAGAATTCGCTAACAAAATCTTCTGGATGCATCTCCGCTTTGTATATGGCACTGACAGCATGATTGCAAGGCAATCCTGTCATTTGCCATTTCCTGCAAGAACAGCTCCTAGTGTCTATATTAACCTCAAGAGTTCTGTTTCCACTCTTCACTTGCCACAGTCCCACGTCAGCTCTCTTAGGGATGCAATCTCTGGAATATTTCTTCATCAACTCCAATTTCTCTGCATATTGTGGAGTGATTTCCAGCCTGAAGTTCTAGCACCTTCTCTTTTGCCATCATGTCTAACCATTTGTTTGTCATAAATACCAACTAGCATAGTAACAACGGGCTTTGTTCCTCACATCAAGAATATACTTGTTGAATACTTCACTCAGATTGTTGACTACCAAGTCAGTTTGGCAGTTTGTATCCATTGCCCACCTTGCCCATGTATGGACTGGTATTTTTGAAAGCCAAACCCATGCAGGCTCACATTGCTTCTTCATTTCCTCCATCCCTTGATCAAATCCATCTTTGGTGAACGAATATGCTGCATTATCCATACACTTCTTCAGATCTTCTCCCCTAAACCCCATTGTTTGGAAATTAGCATATATGTGTCTAAGGCAGAATCTCTGTGGGCAATTGGGAAAAACAGTGCTCACAGCTTTGATTAGCCCTTTCTGCCTATCTGACATAATTGTGTAGTATCCAAATTTCCCTTGCTCTCCACCTATTGCTTCCTTCAGCTGTTCGAGAAACCATGTCCAATTCTCTATATCTTCCTTAGCAACTACTGCCCATGCAACTGGAAAAATATTGTTATTTCCATCTCTAGCCATAGCCGCAAGTATTTCAGCTCCGGATGTCAGCTTGATAAAGCAGCCATCTAGGCCAATGAATGGCCTACACCCTTCAAGAAATCCTACTTTTGCAGCATTCACACAGAAGAACAGGGCATTAAATCTTGGAGTGTAGCTGATGTGAACAACTTGTCCTTTCTTCATTGCTTCAATCTGATCTTCAATTGGTCCCGTAATTGTGGTCACAATGCACCGGGACCCTGGATTTTTGTCAATTATAGTTTGCAGGTAGTCTCTGATCCTATGGTACTGCTTCTTGTGATCTTCTAGTACCATCTGCATTGATTTTGTCCTGGCCCTGTAAGCCGATCTCTTGCCCACAGTCACACCAAACTCTTTTCTTGCTTTGTCTTGTATAGTAGTGATGCATGTGGTAATGTTTGACTTGTACTCGTCAACATATACACGGCTCAGCCACTTTGAATTAACTCTGGTGCTCTTAGTATTTGTTGGACAAATGTGTGGCCCATCCATCTTCTTAATGCAAAATGTGTGCTTATTCTTTATTTTAGATGCCGTCAGATAGTATCCACAATTATACTTCTCCTTCTCATTCTCCTCCTCCTCGTCCTTCTCCTTCTCCTTCCCCTTGCACCTAACAATTATACTGTCTGGAGTGTTCCTGTGGTAATGGAAATTTCTTTGCTGCACTATGTGGAATCTACATAGTGCATCTCTAAACTGGTAGACATCTCTGAAACAAAGCCCTATATTAAACTGTTGCTCTGGATTCTCTCTAGTTTCATCATACCAAATCCTTTCCTTTGGCTTCTTTGCTCTGCTCTTTCTGGATCTGGTTATAGGCTGCACAACTGACAGTGGCTCGCACCCATCATCATCTTCAACTTTTAGAAACCCAAAGTCTACCTCATCATCGGAAGGAACCCACTGTGGCACAACGTCTTTCACTACCTGAGAATGTGATCTTGAAGTTGGTCCTTGCCTTTTAGGTTTCTTCTTCAAAGGTTTCTCTAATGCAAGCACTTCTGGTTCCTCTTCGATGTCAAATATGTCCTCTACATCTGTCTCACCCTCACAATGTTGCATTGGATCTTTCTTTCTCTTCATGCTCTCTGCAATTGTTTTCTGCAACTCCTTCTCCTCCTCATCATCATCTGTGCAACTGTAAGCAGATGTCTCTTCTTGCCTTTCTTCCTCTGCCTGCATTCTCTGACAGTGCACACTGGCTTGAGTGCCAAACTGAACTGGTATGTGTTCATCATGCTGTGTGTGTAAATTCTCATAATACACACTGCCTTGTGTGTTCATCTGGAAAGGAACTGTCTGAAACAAGTTCCCACTGCTCTTTTTGAACCCTACGTGAAATTGAACTATCAATTCAAACTAAATTCTAAAACTACAGATCCTAGTTCGTCAACTAGTTTGGACTACAGAAATCACACTTACCAGTCAAGATTGACGAGGTACTGGTGCATCGGGTCGTCGAACCTTGATGTCGTGCCCGGCGCCACCGCCTGCGTCGCCTCCACCGCTTGCAGCCAAGGCGGACCGCCTCCAGCGCCTGCGCCGCCTCCACCGCTTTCCTTTCCACCGCGTCCGCCACCGCTTGCGCCGCCGCCGCCGCGGCCATCCTCTGCTGACCGGTGGCGCGCCGCCACCGCTTCAGATGCGGCAAGCGGGGAACCAGCAGCTCGCAGCCAAGGTGGGCCGCTGCCGCTGTCGCCGCTTGCGCCGCCGTCGCCATCATCCTCTGACCGGTGGCGCGCTGGGCCGCCGTCTTCTCCCCTCGCCATTCCCCACCGTGCGACGTATTGGGGTCGCAGTGTGCTCTGCGTGCGTTTTCGTTGACAGCGACGAGTCAACAAGCTGCTGGTGGAGCCCACCTGCCAGTAAAATTATTAACACTGCTAAATTCTCAAATTAGTGCCACGTGTCACAATGCAACCCCAATACACGTAGGTATGTGTCATTTTCCCCAATTGTGATAGTTTAGTGGCAACTCGACCCCAATGTCGTAGTTTCTTGTCATTTTCTCTCGAGGCTCAGTTGGAATCTTGCGTCAACGCTTCGCCGAAGTTCGACCCTAAGTCGGGGCAACGACGAGACATGAGCGTGTGAGGGGAGGGTAAACCGACTCACATGGCAACCAGTCTCCCTAGCTAGGACGCAACGACGAGACGGGCTACGAGTTTTGAGTGTTTGTGGCAACCTTGTATTCACATTGTTTGACGAAAAATGCTTCAACAATTGTAGGTTTGCAATGTTAAATTTGATTCAATAATCCTAACTCTAGACGGATTCTTTAACAGTTTGAGTTGTCAATATCAAATTTATCAATCAATTTACTATGTCGAATTTATGTGCATTTTTTGTTCTTTTAGAAAAAAAGACAAACAAATATTTGTCCGGTACGCACCCGTCCCACTGGCTCCAAATACTGCATTCGAATGCTCCAGACATACATAATTTGGGTTCACAAACATTCTATGGGGATGTTCTTTTTTATTTTGACATGGGGATGTTTTTTCTTACTTGTATGGGGATGTTGTTGGAGATACTCTAAGCCGGCTCGAGCCCAAACTGATAACGCGTTAGAGCCCAAACTGACGCGATCACCAACCACTACTACCTCGAGCTCACGGCGGCGCAGCGGATGGACACCGCCTGGGACCCCGACAACAACGAGACCTGGGACGCCTTCTTCATCAACCGGCAGGAGAGCCAGCTCGCCAGTTTCGACGAGAACGGCCCGCCTCCGGTGAACTTCAACGAGCCTGGTTGTCGGCTATGGTGGGGTGGCCGGACGCTTCAAAGCGTCCTGGACCACATCGCTGAGGGCGACAGCCCCCGCTTGCGCTACCCCCATTTTCAGCCGGCGAAGGACAGCGGTAGTAGCCGCCCTCAACCTCCTCCCCCACGCGGCCTTCTCCGGCCCGCGCAGCCGCCGTCGGGCTGGCATGCGGTGCCGGAATACGCCGCGGTCGCGCAGCAGGCCAAACTCGCCGGCGACCCAGATGATTTCCCGGGCCAGCGAGCCGCCGTGCTCGCGTCCCTGGAAAGGCTGCAGCCGCCCGAGGGAAGAATCCAGCCCGCCACGGACGCCACCACGACGTGGTGGCGGAAGGAGGAGGCGGCCTACCGCGCACTCCATGAGACCGCCGGCCAAGGTTGCAGCAACTGCGGGCACCAGTCGCCGCCGCCGCGCCCACTGATCCGGCGCTCCCCACCGTCGAGCTTCGTGCCGCGCGGTGCGTCCGACGCCAGTGATGACGACGACGGCGGCGAGTTCGACGACTACTCGGATGAGTACTACCGGCCTAGGCAGATTACAGTAGAATGTTTTTTATGAATAAAAAATATTGTTTTTTTATTTTGTATTGGGGCTACGACTGGGAGCCGACCATCCCAATTTCTTAATCGTGCCGGTGCCTTCCCATACGGGGCACAAATATACCTAATATATAACAACTCCCAACATTGGGCCTCAGTCCCGCGTCCACGTCGCCCGCTTTATGCGGACCGTCGGATCGTTGAAACGGACGGTTGCGATTGAGCCACGCCAGTCCCAATCCACCGGTTACTATTCATTCTCGAGTTTCTACCAACCACGCGCTGACACGTCGCCCGGTTGCCAGCCGGTCAGCTCCGGTTCCACCGGTAACCGACCATTTTTCCAGAAACAACCCCCTAAGAATCGCGACTGAACCCGCAGTCCACCACAATCAACGGGGAAGGGCCTTTCTGCAATTACCAAAAACAACATATGATTTTCTGTAAAAACGACGCGCACAATCCCCCCGCCCCCTTCTCTCTCCCGTGCGGGCAGCTCCGCCGCCGCCGCGTGACCCCGCCGCCACGCTCCCCCTCGCTCAAATCGAAGGGGACGGGGAGGTGCGGCGTCGCTCCGGCCGCATCCTCACCGAAGGGCGCTTGCCGGGAGGCCCTCTCCGCGCCGGAATCGAGGACGGCGCGCTCGGCATCCGCAGCCGCGTCCGCGCGCCGCCGGCGGCGCTCCGGCGACCTACGGCTGGCGGCGCCGCCACCTTCGGACTCCCCGCGTTGGGCCGCTTCCAAAGCGCCTAGACGCGCGCGCTACCTCGCACGGGAACGCCGCTGGCGAGGTCGACGCCGCCGCGGCCGCGGGCGCCAGATCCGGCCGCGGTGACGTCGGCGTGACGCTCGCGCGGGCCCGCCTGTCAGCGGTTTTTTTTTTTCGTCATAAAAAAACAGAAATAATCCTAGATTTGTTAATTTAATATCTTTAGAAATAATCATCAGAAAAAATATAAAAAAATATCTAAATGACCACACAAAAATAACCTAATTATTTATAGCCCAATGCAACCCATTTGAAAAAGTTTCAAATTGGTCGAACTTTAAACAAAAAAACAACATAAAAAACTAAATTTGTTAATTTCATATCTTTAGAAATAATCATCAGAAAAATACATAAAAATTATCTAAATTATCACACAAAAATAACCTAATTATTTGTAGCGCAATGCAACACATTTGAAAAGTTTCGAATTGGTTCAACTTTAGACAAAAAAACAACAAAAAAAGGTATTTTACAACTAACACCTCTCAATAAATTACCAACAAGACCACAACATAAATAGTTACTTAGAATACCTAATTATTTGTAGCCCAATGCAACAAATTCAGAAAAAATCAAATTGGTTTACGTGCACACAAAACACAACAAAAACTAAATTTTTCAAATTAATATCTTCAACTAGAAGCATAAAAAAATGAGAAAATACCAAAATGATCACAGCTGAAACAATTACTTCTGCCACACTGCAACATCATTTTAAAGTTTCAATTTGGTGTAATTTTAGACAAAATTACTAGAAAAAATAAGTGCGCATTATATCTCCACATACGACCATCAGAAAAGTATATAAAAAACAAAATGATTACAAAAGGTACCTAATGACTTATAGCACAATGCAACTAATAGCACAACGCAACAAATCTAACAATTTCAGCACATCATGCCCACCACAACCATTCTTCGGTGTAAATTTAGACAAAAACAACAAAAAAATAGCTACGGTAAATTAATATATTGCAATATTACCATTCCGAAACATATGAAAAAATTTGTCAAAACGAACCTTGAATAATATTCACAAACTAAACGATTTTTAGATGCAAACTTTGTCTACTCCCAGTAATATCGAAACTTACAAAAAAAATCAAACATACATTATTTAAACATACGACCATCACCGTATAAAATCTTTCTTTACCACACGGGTCCACTAGTTGGTCTATTAAAGGCTAAATCGCCGTATGGGGAGACGAGCGGATGCTCTTATCCGCCTATGAAAATCTCAAAATCCCCAGCTTCTCAAACCAGCCCAGCCCACTTCTTCCCTAAATAAATAAAAGCCCAGAGCACTCGTGCTGCCGCTCGACGTCAGACTTGACGTCTTTTGCTCTGGATCTCCCTCCACGTCCAGCTCTCCATAGGAGTCCACCAAACCATCCCGATTCGGCGATTCCCCATCGTCTCCGTTCTTCCCCTCCCGAATCCACAGCACCAGCGTCGAAACCCTAACCCTAGCCCCCGCACCAGCCATGGCGCCCGCCACCCGGTCCGTCATCCTCCGCCTCGACGACCTGGCCCTCCCGCCGCGCTACCTCACCGTCGCCTCCAACCTCCCGGTCTCCCACCTCCTCCGCTCCCTCCCCCTCCCCCCCTCCTCCTTCTACCTCACCTCCGATGGCCGCCCGCTCTCGCCCTCCGCCCCCGTCACCTCCCTCCCGCCCTCCGGCTCCCTCCACCTCCGCGTCCGCGCCCTCCGCGGCGGGGGCGGCGACGGCGGCTCCACCTGCGCCGAGTCGCGCGACTGCTACCTCTCCATGTACCTCGGGAAGAAGCCCGACAAGGCCGACCCCAACGAGGCCCGCCTCTCCCGATTCACCTGCTGCGCGCTCTCGGGGGAGCCCCTCGCCGCGCCCGCCGTCGTCGACCGCCTGGGCAACCTCTTCAACAAGGAGCCCCTCGTCGAGGCGCTCCTCCACAGGCGCCTTCCCAAGGCGCTCTCGCACATCCGCGGCCTCAAGGACATGATCCCCATCCACCTCCACCCCAAGCCCGGCGCCGCTGCCGCCGCCCAAGAGGTCCGGTTCCAGTGCCCCGTCACCGGCTTTGAGTTCAACGGCAAGTCCCAGTTCCTCGCGCTCCGAGGGTGTGGCCACGTCCTCAGCGTGAAGGCGCTCAAGGAGGTGAAGACGCCCGGGTGTTTGGTCTGCCATAAGGAGTTTGAGGAGGCCGACAAGCTGCCCATCAACGGGACGGAGGAGGAGGTGGCCGTGTTGAGGCAGAGGATGGAGGAGGAGAGATGCAAGTTGAAGGAGAAGAAGGATAAGAAGCTGGCAAATGGGCTGAGCGGCACTAAGCATGCTGCTGCTGCTGCTCCTGACACCGAGAAGCTGGAGAATGGGAAGAAAGGGGAGGCAAAGCGGTTCAAGGCCGCCGATCATGCACCGGCCTATGCAAACAAGAAGGTCTATGCGTCGATTTTTACTTCGTCAAACAAGTCTGATTTCAAGGAGACATACTCATGCCGGTCACTCCCGCTCGGAAGGAATTAAATTGATCGATGTTAGAGAGGTGCCAATGGCATGGAGGTGAACCACCTGTGCTGATTCAGCGATTAGCTTCATACCATGGCTCTCCCACAAGTTCTGGCATAGTTGTTGATTGACTGCTGCGTGGAGCTTTGTGTTGTTCACTCCCAGAGAAGGAATATGTTCTTCTAAATGATACAGAGTATATGAAATATGTAACAGTTCAAACTGATAGCAAGTATCATTTGGTACCCAGTCTTCTTTAGCAATTTGTTTGAGTAAAGTTGTGAGTTTACTGATTTATGTGCATACCTCAGGGGACCTCTCAAGTTAACTCAAAGGGTTCCTACTGCTCTTTGATGCAACCTCCACTGTATCTCTGGCTACACAATTTTTATCTAACAATTTGTTTGAATAAAGCTGTGATTTGTGTACACGCCTAAGTGGACTCTCAAGATAAATCAAGTGGTTTCTCTTTTCATCGTTTTAACTTCACTGTATCATTTTATCTAATCTATCTAACAGTATATGCATTACGCTTGTTTTGATGTCTAGTTGTCCATGCACTGTGGCAGTGAGCAGAACACCATTTAGCGGTTATGTTAACAGAAGCATGCCACTGGCAGCACACTCTAGCTAGGTTCTCTTTGCATGCTTCCTTGCAATTTCTGTCGAGTTAACCTTGGAAATGGTGAAAGTTTGCTTAATTTCATTCACTTATTTTCCTTTTGTATTTTATTTCCATGTAGACACGACGTAAGACATGTTTATTTATGAGTGTGTGCGCGTTGTATTTCTCATTATACTTTTGGCATTTTGTGCTATGCTGTGTGCTGAATGTACAACAGGTTTGCTAATTGTGGAATTTCTAAACAGATAGAGAATAGCTAGGACTTTACTCGTTTTGCCAGACAATAGCTAGGACTTTACTCGTTTTGCCCTGTTAGCACACAGCTGGACAAAATTCTGCAAAAGAATCATATGATGCCGTAAACTTATTTAAGAATCAAGACATCAGTTGATTTTTCACACAAGAACTTGACACCACAGTTTCTAAGGCCCAGTTCTTTTGGGCTTCCGGAACAACTTTCCGGAGAACCTGCCCTATCCCCAACTTTCTGGAGAAGCCGCTCCCAAAATTTAGTTAGGCTTCCGAACTAGTTTAGACTAAATTAGTTCGGAAGCCTAACTAAATTTTGGGAGTTGAGGGTAAGGCGGCTTCTCCGGGGAGCCATTCTGGAAGGCCAAAAGAACTGGGCCTAATTCTGTTCAAATGTAGAAAGAATAATGAGATGACACAGTTTCTAATCACGTCCTCTCAAGAGCACACATCCAGAGTTATTTCACGCCTGCATGGGGTACCTCCCTCAATCCATTTGGAAATTTCCAGACTTCCCCTTGTGTGCATTTTGTTTAATATTGAGATGCCACTAGGAATAGCTATCGATTATACTGCTACTGTGTATCATTTTTGGGGCCTCACACCAAAGCTGCAATTCAAAACATTAGCTTTGCCAAAATCAGTGCTATATGGGTAGTAAATCTATTCCAGTTCTGGGGGTACCGACTCAACGACTTGTCACGACTACCTAGTCATGATACCTCGTTGAGCATACTTGAAACAAGTACTACACCACTGCGCTGAAAACTTGTTTTTGCCCTGAGGGACACATCTGCATGTCAGACATCATGAATTCAGACCAAACACATCATCATCAGATGTGGACTAGGAGATAATTGGCTAATGCATCAATTTAATAGGCGTGTGTAATCAGGAATCCGATTTCTCCGAGTCTTAACAGGTCAATTTGACTCCATACGGACGCATGGAATCATCAACCTTAAGCTGACAATTCACAAGTTCCCTGTTTAGATTGAACCGCTCAATGCGCACTTGCCTTATGAACAGATATTTCAATTCTTCCATAGTTATATTTTGGTGTGTATGAGAAATTATGTCTGATGCTACAACAACCAACTTGCATGCCATAACCGGAGGTTGTCGTCGTATATTGACTTTACAAGTTAGATTCAACAAATGCTCTATTCTTAGCTTACTGTTATGTTACTATTTTCTCTACTTTTATTGGTCTTCTATTTTCTGATGAGTTCGGTGTCTCTTACTGTAGATATTCCTTCTTCCTCTCCGTCTTCCTCTGGAAGTAACATCCCAGTATCGGATACACCTGTAGTCCTTCGTATTGGTTCTTACCCGACTCCACCAGGTGGATTTTCAATTTTAATTCTTGGCTTTTTGTTCAGCCTGGATAATGGTTATATGTATGCCTTTCTTTTGGGTTCAGGCCGCTTGCATGTATTCTTTTCTGATTTCACAGTTCTGCCCGTACCTGCTGTAGATCAATGCCAGACTGCTTCTAATCGATGTAAGAGGAAGTTCATTGTTCCCTTTTCCTTTGCGTGCCTTCAATTTTTCATTCTATTATGTTTTTCTTTGCCTTCTTCCAATGTCACTGAACTTAAATATTTTTTGACAGTTCGTCCAGATAAGTTTCTATTTTTTGACCGAGATATAGCTTGGCTAAAAGGTATTTCCGATGTCTCTCTTTTCTTTTTCCTCACACTGTGCTTTCCCCTCTGTGATTTTGTTTCCTTTGCTTATATTTTACTGTGTGTCGTGCACAAAACAGATCCGATGGCACGGTTCAGAGCAAGTTCGAACCGACCAAACTGAAGCCACCATAGCTGATATAGCAGAGATTGAACCAACTGATAATATGGTTTGCTCACACAAACACTGTTCAGAATAGAAACAATACTACACAGCCACTCTACTTCTACTAACTAACTTCTTACATTTCTAATACACACAGGGCGGACACTACAAGATGAAAATCCGTATAACAGAAATAGTTTCAACTTGAGAATGGTGCTACATGGCATGTAAAGGCTGCTGGAAAAAAAGTTAAGCTTGAAGGAGATGCTTATAAATGTCCTCGATGCCCTGTCTGTAATCCTCAACCAAGGTACATATTGTTGTAGTATCGGCATTGTTGATAGGAGACGGGGGTCCTCTATCCTACGTATGGATTGTGGGGAAGAAGGCTCGAGTCGTCAAGGTCGGGATTGAACACGGCGAGTTTACCCAGCTTCGGATCTCACAGCGGTGGCAAGATCCTACGTGCTGCTATAATTCACTATAAGCCAATAGCCGTGAACAGGTTACAATGGTATTGAAGCCTGCCCTAAAGGCTTCCCGGTGGCCGGCTTATATAGGCGGCCAGACCCCGGGATACAAGGTAAGTACTTGTCCGGCAAGTAAACAGAGTCCTAGACCTAGCCGGCTTGGTTGCCGCCTTCCGTCTTGGGCTTGGTGGCTTGATGGGCTTCGGCCTTCCGCCTTCCTTGGACCGTCCGCCTACTTCCTTTTACGTCAGCTATCTGGGCCGCCCGGTAGGCATCAGCCTTAACCACCCTTGGGCCACCCTGGACTAGCCGGATTGATCCATGCTGGAGATACCCCTGATTGGTATATCCCCAACACATATTGCATTACTTACATAACTACATTAAAACTACCCAACATCTAATCACTTTCCCTTTTATACAGGTTCAGAAACCTGCTAAACACTGTTGACGCGGACGCCATCGACCCAGCTACATCGCCAATGGCAGAATTCATATTTTTTTGGTCCACACGGCGAGGCAATCATCGGTAGAGAAGCTTTCATACTTGTGGGCAACGCCAGAGGCCGAACAAACTAGGTGCCTCTAGAATTGACAAGCCTTATAGATCGACAACTCATTGTCACCGTAACACTTAAGTCAGTTGATTCAGATTACAAGCATTACCAGGTGCAAGCAGCTGAGCCACTATACCAGAAATCAATAGCAACACAAGTGCCAAAACAAATATAGATCAAGCAAGTGGATCAAACAGTACATCAGCACCTACTGAACTCTCTGTCACCATAGCGACATCACCTTATGTACAAACAACACCATAGCCAGCCCTATTGTCTCCTAAAGAAACACCTACGGCCATTCCTCCTGATTTCTCACATACCTACTATCAAAGAAATTATAACCACATTTCGTTATACATATTAGATTTTCTCGAGCTTACTTATTTCCACCTAAATAAAAGCCTTCATCTTACAAGGTGGATGTCCAAGACAATGTTGCTTGAATAAATCAGATATCATTATAGTCAATGTTCACCTAACTAAAAGGCTTCACCTTCCGCCTTCCTTGGACCGTCCGCCTACTTCCTTATACGTCAGCTATCTGGGCCGCCCGGTAGGCATCAGCCTTAACCACCCTTGGGCCACCCTGGACTAGCCGGATTGATCCATGCTGGAGATGCCCCTGATTGGTATATCCCCAACACATATTGCATTACTTACATAACTACATTAAAACTACCCAACGTCTAATCACTTTCCCTTTTATACAGGTTCAGAAACGTGCTAAACGCTGTTGACGCGGACGCCATCGACCCAGCTACATCGCCAATGGCAGAATTCATATTTTTTGGTCCACACGGCGAGGCAATCATCGGTAGAGAAGCTGTCATGCTTGTGGGCAACGCCGGAGGCCGAACAAACTAGGTGCCTCTAGAATTGACAAGCCTTATAGATCGACAACTCATTGTCACCGTAACACTTAAGTCAGTTGATTCAGATTACAAGCATTACCAGGTGCAAGCAGCTGAGCCATTATACCAGAAATCAATAGCAACACAAGTGCCAAAACAAATATGGATCAAGCAAGTGGATCAAACAGTACATCAGCACCTACTGAACTCTCTGTCACCATAGCGACATCACCTTATGTACAAACAGCACCACAGCCAGCCCTATTGTCTCCTAAAGAAACACCTACGGCCATTCCTCCTGATTTCTCACATACCTACTATCAAAGAAATTATAACCACATTTCGTTATACACATTAGATTTTCTCGAGCTTACTTATTTCCACCTAAATAAAAGCCTTCATCTTACAAGGTGGATGTCCAAGACAATGTTGCTTGAATAAATCAGATATCATTATAGTCAATGTTCACCTAACTAAAAGGCTTCACCTTACTGATTTCAGTTTCTTTTTTCTTGCAGCAACCCCCTGAATTTCATCTAAATCAAAGTCAAGACGGCTCAAGCACAAGAAACGTAGTACTTATATTGCTTAAACGAATAGGTTGCATCAAAGTAATTGTTCTACAAACTCCTTTCATCAGATATCAAGCAGACACTCTAGACATTCTATAATATATGAAGTACCTATATATAGTTTCACCCATTCTCGTTGTCAATGACCAGCATTGTGATATCTATGCATAATGACAACTATTGCCCTCCACTTACTTTTCATATGTAGCACATAAAGCTGAGGATGAATTGTTATTATTTTATAAATATGGACACAATATGCACGTCCAATTACATATCAGTAAACCAAACGACGGATGTTCTATATAAGCAAACAACTTACCACGTTAGGCGATAAAGTTCCAACCAGCAATATCACCTCACGGGTGCGGCGTGTCGCCGCGCCAAAGTTCCCTAGTTAAATGGAAAGGTTGAAGGTTCGGAAAATGATCAACCAGCTCGTCGTCAATGCAGGTGTGCATGATCTCCCTGACAATCCACCCATCACGGTGCATATGAGGTCCTCCATGAACCTCATATGGCTCCAATAGTATTGCCGGTGATGACCAGTTTGAGTAAATACACTCATATACAATAATAGTTGAATTGTCCTTTTCTCATTTTCTCCAATTTGGTATGCAATAATTGAGTTTCATGACTTTCTTTGTAGGTTATATTATGTATGGTTGCTTTGGCCTTTTGGCGATCAAAAATAATATCAGAAGTACATGTTTTATGTTTCAATACAAACTACATATGCAACAAACTGAGTGAATCTACATAGTAAAATACATATGTGTACCTCAGTAGCTAAAACATACTACCTCTCTTTATAATTGCCGACCTAAGAGGACTGCAGTTGGCGGTCCGCCAAGGGCGACATCATCCCGGCTCCAGCAGCCGGGGAACGGGTAATCCTCACCTCCCACCTAGTTAGGGAAATGGCGCTGCCGCCTTCCGCCTTCTTTACTGAGGTGCTAGATCATTACGGGCTCCAGCCCCACAACATAGCGCCTAATAGCATCTTAGTCCTGGCCGGCTTTACCGCTCTGTTCGAAGTCTACCTAGGTGTTAGGCCTAGTTTAGACTTCTTCAGATTTTGCTTTCGCTGCCGGCGCCAAACTGTGCCGGATGGGGGCCTCGCAACCTGCGGCAGTGTTACTTTCAACTGCCGCCAAGGACGTCCGTGGTATCCGAAGATTCCCTACATCGAGTCCGTCAAAGGTTGGACCTCCACCTTCTTCTACTGCCAAGACATGGCAGCCCCGGCGCAGCGTTTTGGCGTCCCAGAGTTCGTCAACGCGCCACCAATGCCCAGGCCATGCTGGGACGAGGCGGTCCCCAAGTTGACGGAGGAGCTCCGCCTTTATATGAGGCGGATCGAGTTCCTCACCAAGACGATGGACGCTCCGTTGCTGGACGGAGTGGATACCGTCATTTGCTGGCTGTCCCGGCAAATATTGCCCCTGCGGTACAGCCCGCACAAGATGTGTCAGTATTCGCCTACTGACACGGCTTCTCTTCGCGTGAGCGAAGGGGAGTTGCCAGCTTCTGAATTGGCGGCCCGACTTCGCAGCCTCGTCAAGGCGGGGTTTGTGAAGACGGTGGAAGGTGTGCCAATGCACACCCACAACAATCCTCCCCTTGAGGTAAGCTTTTACCTTTCTCGACGATATTGCTGCTAACTTGCTAGATTATTTTAACTCCTTTCTCTGTTGCTTTGTGCAGATCTCCGCCTTGACGGAGAGTGACTTGGCTCCCGCCTTTTATGAGTCGGGGGCTGGGAAAACTAAGAAGCACAAGGCGTCCGGCGCTCCTTCCTCTACCGCCAATGCTGAAAAGAAGAAAAAGACCACGCCGACTACGTCGGCGCCCGTCGATGACGACGAGAACGCGGGGATAAGGATCCCCCAAAAGTAAGTTTGTCTATTTAGCTTTCGTATTTGTCGGTCCGATTCACTGCTGGACTTTCCCGGCTAACCTTTTTACTTGGTTGACAACCAGGAATAGGGTCGCAACTTCCAAGTTGACGGCCAGAGCCTTATCTGCTAGGGGCAAACGGCTCCTTGGCACCTCGCCTGCTACCCAGCCGCCAACTCCTCAACCGCAAGCCGGTGGCTTTATGAGGGATGCCCGCGTGCAGCCCCAGTCCCGAGTCCCGGCTACCAGCCCGCCGCCAACCAGGGGGACATCCTTGGGTCGCACCTCCAATCCCTCCTCCCGGATGGCCGAAGCTGCGGCCAAAGAGGAGCAGGTAGAGAAGACAGTTGGCGGTCAGTCTCGGGCGGCTCCGGCTTCCGACTCGGGGAACGTTCGCGATCCTCGAGCTTCGCTGAAGCATGCCAAGGATTGCGCGCTGTCCTTTGCGGAGTTTGCCGGAGATGCCTTCGCCACTTTGGAAGGGGATGTAGAGGTAAGTTACTGGCTTGTATACATGCACACACACATATATATATAGATATCCCCCCCCCCCCCACCCCCCGAGCACTTAGGTGGCTAGAAAGACTTTTTAGCCGGCTGAGTGGTTCATAATTTTGCTATATATGCGTGTTTTGCAGGGCATCCTTCAGGCCAACGTGGAGCTTATCACCGCCAAGGCGGATATGAATAGGCGATACCGGGCGCTGAAGGAGGATAACAAGGCAAAAGACGGGCGCATTGCCGAACTGGAGGCGATCCAAAAGAAAAATGAAGGTAAAAAAAATGTTGTTTTTTTACTCGCCGCCTTGTTGTGCATTTGTCCGCCAATATTTTCAGCCCCGGCATTCATACTTGTAGAAATGTTAGATCATGCCCAAGAGATCCTGGCGGCATCAACTAACATGCAAGCTATTATGAATGATGCTTCGGATCTGGCGGCCGCCAACTTGGCGATGAAGGAAGAGCACCGGAAGGAGATGGAGGCCCAACAACTCAAGTTTGCGCAGGAGACTAGCCAGTTGACTAGCGAACTGGATAGCCTGCGCAGAAAGTTGGAGGAGGCGGAGAAGACGGCTGCAGAAGAAATATCTAAGCTGTCTTCCCGCGCACAAACCGCAGAGGACGCGTTGTCGAGTTGTCAGTCTTTCACAACTCGGTCCTTGGTAAGCTTTCCTTGCTATTATATAGCTGTCTTTACTTTGACAGGAGCTGACTGTGATTTATTTCTTGCAGTTGCTGCCGGCTTAGGCGATGACAGGATTGTCAGCCCCCGCATGGATCGTATTACGCGTCTGGGCGAGCTGATCACCGAGACGTTGGAGACGTCCAAGCGGTTTGCCGCCAAGTTCTTCATCTCCACGGATAGCCAGGAGCCGTCCGACTTTGGCGATGTGCCCAGCATGCTGGATCAAGCTACAAGGCTGCACAAGAGCGCGCTGAAGTCGGCGGCCAGGGGAGGTGCCAAGACTGCACTTGGCCTTGTTATGGCACACTACCCTTCGGCGGAGATCGACGTCGTCACAGAAGGCATGCCTTCTACCTATGAAGAAGGCAGCGAGGTGGAGTCGGCAGCTGTACTGAACAGCGTTGCCGGCTATGCCACGCGAGTTGCCGACATGGTGGACACGTCTGTCTTCTATAAGCGCCATCTTGTGCCAAGCACCGCGGACGGGGATGAAGTTGCTGCAGAGGCGGAGGGGAGTGATAGCTCCGGGGCTGGTGCTGCCCGCCCCCATGCCGATGACGGCAGCCCCCAAGCCGATGCATGATCTTGTCGGCGCGTCCTCCTTACGCTCCTTGGCGGCCAGTCTGCCCCTGCTCCTGAAACATTAACCTCAATTTGTATTATCTGCTGTAAATAACTTTTGGAGATGTAATGTGTAAGCAGAAACCGGCTAACTTATTTTGCTACTTAGTTGTCTTTAATATATGGCCCGCCTTAATTTTATCTTGACTTATATGCTTGACTTTTTGTATGTTGGCGGAACCTCAGCCGGAAACTTTAGCTGAGACAACCAGGGCGAGTACCATTTGTTTAGAATCAGAGACCAAAGCCAACATATTGACGCCAAAGGCATACTACTAGGCAACCCACATATAAGTAATCAGGATAATGGAATTAGGCGGTGCAAAAAGTTAATTTTGCTTAGTTCGGCTCGAAAGCTGCAAGTATCTAACAGTTGGAACCTTTGCCCAGAGCGAAAATGAAGGTAACTTAGATACATAAATGTATATGATTGTAAGAAAAGACAAAATATGGCATGCTTCTCAACACAGATGAGAAACCATAGACTTTTATTTCATAATCATATATTACTTATTACAATTAAAAATTGCTAAGTGTAGTAAGTACGTAGCTGCTCAATGTTCCAGGGCCGTCTTGTTTGCTCGAACGGATCATCGATGTCTTTCTTTCTCTTGGTTCCTCTCCTGGTTTTCTGCTTCTTGCGCAGTTTCTTTTCTTCTACGTCTCGAATGTCAGCCAGGTAGTAGGAACCGTTGAGCAACGTCTTTGTGACTATAAAAGGTCCTTCCCATGGCGGGGATAACTTATGCAAGCCTTTTCTGTCTTGAATTAGGCGGAGAACCAAGTCACCTGTTCTGAAGCTTCGTTTTCGCACTCTCCGGCTATGATAGCGGCGGAGTTGTTGCTGATACAAGGCGGAACGATGGAGAGCGACGTCTCTTTCTTCATCTAACGAGTCTAGGTTGTCCAGTCTTGCATCTTCTGCATCTTGCTCGATTTAGGCCTGAACTCTTGGGGAATCGTGTATCATGTCGGTGGGTAGCACTGCCTCGGCGCCATATACTAAGAAGAAAGGAGTGTAACCCGTTGATTTGTTAGGCGTTGTACGCAGACTCCAGAGAACTGATTGTAACTCATCTGCCCAGCCGCCGGCTGCCCTATGCAAAGGAGCTTCGAGAAGAGGCTTAAGTCCTGAAAGGACAAGGCCATTGGTACGCTCTACTTGTCCATTAGATTGAGGGTGTGACACGGATGCCAAATCAAGCCGGATGCCTAGATCATTGCAGTATTCTTCAATGTCGACTTGGGACAGGTTGCTTCCATTATCCGTGATAGTGCTGTGTGGAACTCCAAACCGAGAGATTATTCCCGAGAGGAAGTTGGTGGCTGTGCGTGCGTCAAGTTTGCTGATCGGCTTGGCTTCGACCCATTTAGTGAACTTGTCCACAGCGACCAACAGGTGGGTGTACCCACCTGGCGCCTTCTTTAAGGGACCAACCATGTCTAAGCCCCAGACCGCAAACGGCCAGGTGATTGGAATTGTCCTTAATTCTTGTGCTGGCATGTGAGGTTGGCAGGCATACAATTGGCAGCATTTGCAAGTTTTCACAATGTGCTCGGCATCTTCTATGGCGGTCAACCAGTAAAAACCTTGTCGGAAAGCCTTGGATACAATGGACCTGGCGGAAGTATGATGTCCGCAGGTACCAATATGTATGTCCTTTAGAATTTCCCGGCCTTCGTCTGGTAATATACAGCGCTGATAGATGCCGGACGTACTTCGCTTGTATAGCTCGCTGACGAGGGTTGTCCCCGGCAATCCTAGAGTCGGGTACACTAGGTAGATTTTGAGAGAGAAGATGTGCGCGCTGGTAGTTCCAGACGGCTGATAAGCAAGGATTTACCCAGGTTCGGCCCCTCATTGTGAGGTAAAGACATACTCCTGCCTGTGTGATTATGATGATATATGAGGTTACATGGTGGCCGTCAGGGCGATGTGGTGAGAGGCGTTCTCTCTATGCTATGTCTAATTGTGGACGTGTTGTGGCCTGTCTGTTTGTCTATCCCTACCTGTTTTTATATATGCAGCCAGGGGGTTTACATGAGAGTCCTAGTTGACTACGAATAGGAGTCCTTATCTTGTTTTTCAAGTTATTTCCTTAACAGCTTCTTGGTCTTCATTGGGCCACTCGATGGGCCTTCGTCTGGGCTGCACCAGGTATACCAATCGTGGGGTGCCCGGAGGGTATGCCGACGTCACTAGCCCCCGAGTGTCTGGTCGATTCGAAGTATCGGGCAGAGACTCATAACAGTATGTCGAGTAGGCGTAATCAATGACCATATGATAACTGTATTATCCCTTCTTCACGAAATTTGAACTATTTATGAGAAATCCAATATGTGTATGAAATCCAATAATAATAAATCCAGTGCGAGCTATAGAGAACCCGACTTTGATAAATCCGTGCGGGCTATAGAGAACCCGACTTTGAGGAATCCATGCGGGTTATAGAAAACCCGACTTTGATAAATCCGTGCAGGCTATAGAGAACCCGATTTTGATAAATCCATTGCGAATTATAGAGAATTCGATTTTGAAAAATCCATTGCTGGTTATAGAGAATCCGACTTTCAAAATCCATTGCGGGTTTATAGAGAATCCGACTTTCAAAATCCATTGCGGGCTTATAGAGAATCCGACTTTGAAAAATCGATTGCGGGTTTATAGAGAATCCGACTTTGAAAAATCGATTGCGGAACACTCGAACCTACGGCGAGTGCCCTCCCGATATGAGTATAATTAATGAAATATGAGTTGTCCAAGGAGGTGCTCAATTTGGAATTGGTCTTTGCGCCCTTGATGCGTTGTCTGGTGCTTTCGACTCGGAAACATATCGGGTGCGCGTCCTGCGCTCCCGATGGGAGTAGCCCCCGAGTGCCTGGTCGATTCGAAGAATCGGGCAGGGACTCATTTGCAGGTGTATGTCACCATCTGATTCCTTGCTCATTTTGCTATGTATATTTTGAGTCGAGATTGTCTCGATTGTGCTTACTGAGTCGGTAACTCGTCGACTGATATTTTCCATGAACTTTGCTATGTATTTTTTAGTCGAGAATGTCTCGATTATGCATGCTGAGTCAGAAACACGTCGAATAATGCTTTGTTTATTTTGCCTAGGGATTACGACTTAGTAGGCCTGGGTTTACTCGATGAGTCGAGACCAGTTAACTGCACATTTGGGCGAAACCTTACTAGACTTCAATCAAGTTCGAGTCCCCGGGCTCGAACCTGGAACATACTGGACAGACTCGACTCAGTCCGTTGAGATCTTACTGAATCGTTCTGCAGTCTCAACTTTGCTACCCAGCGCGTCCGCCGGAATTTTCATCGCGTCTGTTGACACGGAAAAGTTTAAGGAGTTAGCACTGCCGGAGTGGTACTCAACCCAGCTCGACTGATCGGCGGGTCTTACCTTTACATTTTATGCATGCAGCATCCGAAGCGTCATCGACTGACGTAACTCGGGAATTCCTTTGAATTTATGCTTTTTTGCTTTTGACTGAGACGAGTCTCTTAATCGACTGCCGTTTTTGTTTTTTGAATCTATCGGGTGCGCGACAGCGCTCCCGATATGAGTAGCCCCTGAGTCTATGTGCAACTATTTATAGTTGGGCATAGGCTCAATCTGCCTTCATTTTGCGATTTGTCGAGTACATTTGTGAGTGTTCCACTCTTTGCGTCTGCTGGCATAGATATTTGCTGGGTGCGCAGCACTCGCGTCAATGGCGAGTGCCCTCCTTATTGTCGAGTGCGTTTGAGACTTTTCCGAGTGGCCAAGCTGCACAGCGCAGCCCCCGAGTCTTCGGGTGCGACCGATGTTTGTGTATTTTCCTTAATCTGTGCGGCGCAGCCCCCGCGTGTTCAGGTGCGGCCAAGTTGAGTTTGTCACGACCCATGCGGCGCAGCCCCCGAGCATCTGGGGCGGCCACGTCTTGCAGTGTTCAGTCGGAAGAAGTCGACGCGGCGGGCCGGAGTCGACGCGGCGAAAAAGTCGACGCGACGGATCAGAGTCGACGCGGCGTAATGTGCGGCAAAGAGTTCGACGCTGCGGACCGGAGTCGACGCGGCGGAGTTGTTGAAGATGCTGGAGTCGCCTTTTTGCGTGGAGCAACGAATATGTTGTTTGTTGTTGATGATGAAGCGCCAGCCCCTGAGCGTCGGAGGCGTAGTCGATGAAGTCATAGGGTGTCGATGCGGCAGTCCGGATACGGCGAAGTAGAGTCGAAGAAGGCACTCGGATCGCTTGTCTGGTGCAGCTGTGAAATTGCTTTTTGTTCTTGATGTCGAAGCGCTAGCCCCCGAGGGTTTGTGATGGCGTTGAGGAATTCACGGGTATCGCCTTGCTCCCGAGTCGATGAACTTGTTGCTGTTGTTGTTGTTTGTTGTTGTTGACGTTGAATCGCCAGCTCTCAAGACTTAGGCGCACGTGTGCTTATGCCATCCTCTTCCCGACGATATGTCAGGTATGCGCAGTCGGAGCTGATGTAGACACTTTGGTATTGAATAGGAAGTCGATGCGGCGGCCGCACGTCCAGCCCCCGAGCCCTTTTTGTCGAGTGGGCGACGTGGAGTCGATGTTGCGAAGTCAAAGAAGGCACGAAAGTCTCCCTGTCGAGTGCTGCGATGAAGTTTTGTTGTTTGCTGTCGATGACGAAGCGCCAGCCCCCGAGTGCATATACGCCCTCCCAGGGGCAGGCTATTTATGTTGATACCGCAGGCGCGATCGTTATTGTGATGGTCGATGAACTTGTTGTCGAGTCACGGGCGTCGAATTTTTTTCGAGTGAGGTCGTAGTCGATGATGATGACGACTGATGGTCACGAGTCGAAGGTGGTTGATGCTGAAATGGGCTGCCGCGTTCTTGTTGTTGAAGATTTGATCGACAGCCACCGAGCAAGAGGTATGCATGTTTCCACGTTGATGGCGGTTTGTCGGACAGCCGACGAAGATGTGCAGTGCCGTCACGCCGTGCGTCGCGGCCCAGATTTGCGTGGTCAAATCCATTGTGCCGTTCCGATGCTTGTCGCGGCTGATTGTTGATCCGTCTGAATTAGTAGTACTACTCCGATCCAATTGCAATTGGATTTGCTCAATTGAATTTGCTCCGTTTATGTGAGTCGCCTATGTCTAAGAAAGCAGTGTCCGTGTCAAATTAAACCAGCCGAGGGTAGCGACAATGTCGTCGCTTAATAGCTCGTGTGTAGATGTTCCAGCTGCGATCAATCGTCGGCAAAATCTAGAACGCTCGCTGGCTAGCCGCATCGGTCAATTTTAGACCTTGGTTCTCATCGTACATGCAGACACATGGTTAGAAGAAGTAGCAATTAGTAGTAGTGAATAGTGATCAATAAAATAATCGGAAGAATAAGTAAGAGATTAGTCATGATAATATTCCACGCTCATGGCGGGTTGCACGTAATGCATACGACCTCCTCGCTGCTCTTTGCCAACGTATTAGAACCGGATCAGAACTCCGACTTGTCGACTTCCTGCCCCATGCAAGGATGCTGGTGTTGCGTCGTCTTTTTTTTTTTCAATCTTGATTTGCGCGCGGGTGAGCTGAGCTCTGTTGCCCTGCGGACGTATTCCTTGTCCTGTCCGGCTGCTGCAGCTGGCTGATTTTTTGACGAGATGCTCCTCGAAATCTCCACCAGCCTGCCGACGACTTCGAAGACGGGACGCGATGGCTGGTTGATGTAGCGGATGCTGAGCGCCCGGCGTAACTCAGTGCCGATCAGATCGGAAGTACTCGCCAGCACGTCAGGATCCGGCTGCCGTAGATTGTCGATGTAGATTGGATTTTTTTTTTTGCTGTTGTAGATTGGATCTGCTACACGAGGACGGCGTCGTCGCCGAGACCCCGTGTGCTGATTTTGATACGGCGAGTCGTCATTGTGGTCGATAAAGATTGGGCCATCGCAACTGTAAATAAGGCCGGCAATTACGCCCATGGGCACGTCCGCCCACGGGCACCCGAGCCTAATGGGCAGGGTATGGGCTGCTATATTTGCCCATAGGTCTCGTCCGTGGGCGACCCGATTAGTCATGGGTAGGGTATGGGCAGACATGTGTACCCATGGACGATCCGATGGGTAACCCGATTAGCTGACATGTGGGGTATCAGAGTAAGACAGGATCAGAGCACATATAATTTCCAGCCTAGCCCAACAGTTCAAATCCAACACGCACCGTACTAAGCCACTAACCCTATGTGTGACTGTGTCCCTCCCCAGTCTCTCCCCATCCCTGTCGCAATCCCTCTCCCATACTCTCTCTTTCTGCTAAGTGCTCAGTGCTCACACCTCACGGTGCTCTCCGCTCCCATCCCTTTCACGGCGGCGCCACTCGCTGCCTCCCAAACGACCACGACGCCGCCGTCCCCAACTCACAGCCGGCCTCGACGCCACCGTCCCCAAGGACCCCGACGCCGTCGTCCCCAATACACTCTTTGCGGAGTTTCAATCTGTTCTTACTGATGAAGAAGAACCAATGGTAATCCCCGACACCAAGTTTGATGATATCGATGTACTGATGTTATGATGCATTTCAACACTTATTATGATTTGATTGATGTACTGATGCAGTTTGACACATAAAATATGCCATTTTGGAGTGCCAGAATTGACATGAGGACCTGTTGTATGCAAACCCGACGGGCGACCCGACGGGTCGGGTGACCGGACGGGCATGGGCATGGGCATGAAATCTGACCCATGGGTAGGGTCGCGGGCAGAGAAGCTTGCCCATTTGTTAAATGGGCATGGGTTTGGAAGAGGTCGACCCGACCAAACCCGACCCGATTGCCAGCCTTTAATGACTGTGAATGCTTTGCCTCGTCTTATGATTTGCCTTTTCAACACTTCATCGTCTTCCGGCAACTTCTTGTCGATTAAGAAATCGAGATAGGGGATTGTCCAATCCGGCTGAACCAGGTAGACGACAAAGCTAGCTGCCTCTACTGGTTCTTCTGCATTAGGGTCCAATAAGTCGGCGCCCTTAATGGACGGCTTGTGCAACTGTTCCAGGAAAATGTCCTTTGACACTTTCTTACGTTCTGACCCGAGCCTGGCGAGGGTATCTGCCGCTTCGTTTTCAGCTCTTGGAACATGCCGGACTTCATAGGCCATGAAACATTTAGCGAAATCGTCAACTTTGGCTCCGTATGCCGCCATTGTAGCACTTTTCGCGTCCCATGTGCCGCTTACTTGTTGTGCGACCAAGTCTGAGTCACCATAACAGAGGATTCAGTTGACACCGAGATCCTTTGCCACATGTAGCCCATGAAGCAGTGCTTCATATTCTGCTACATTGTTGGTTGGCTTAAAATGAATCTGCAACACGTAGCTGAGCTTATCGCCTTTTGGCGTGCGCAAAACGACCCCAGCCCCTGAACCCTTGAGCATCTTTGAGCCGTCAAAGTGCATGACCCAATATTCTGATTCGGGTAGCGCTGTTTCCTCCATGGCCTCTTGATGTCTACGCACGCTTCTATTCTCGTAGACAGTGTTGGGCCTCCAAGAGCAGAGGTTTGTAGAACAGCAGCAAGTTTCCCTTAAGTGAATCACCCAACGTATATCGAACTCGGGGAGGTAGAGGTCAAAGATAACCCTCTCACGCAACCCTGCAGTTAAGATACAAAAAGTCTCTTGTGTCCCCAACACACCCAATACCCTTGTCAGATATATAGGTGCACTAGTTATGCGAAGAGATAGTGAAATATAAGTAATATGGATGATTATAAGTAGTAATTGCAATCTGTAATAAAAATGGCAGCAAGCAAACATGTAGCAGAACTTGTTGGAAACGGTGTTTCAATGCTTAGAAACAAGGCCTAGGGATCCTACTTTCACCAGTGGACATTCTCAACAATGACATCAAAGTTAAATAAATAAACACTACTCTCAAACACTCTCATGTTGGATAACAAACACCATTCATTGTGTAGGGCTACAAGAGCACCCTCAAAGTCAGAGTAAACTAACACCAACAACGTCATAAAGGAATCACACACGGTGCACACACAGTCACCGTTACAACCGTGAATAACCCCGGAGTTCATATTAAAGTAACCTCTAGAGTGCATAATAGATAAAGAGTAGCATCACTTATTCAACTAGATTACAAAGCTCATGATCACATAAAAGATCACATCATGGGAGAGAGAGATAGACCACATAGCTACCGTAGATCCCGCAGCCCCGGGGGAGAACTACTCACTCCTCATCGTAGGAGTCAGCAACGGCGATGGAGATGGCGGTGGAGTCGATGGAGATGGCTCCGGGGGCGATTCCCCGTCCCGGCAGGGTGCCGGAACAGAGACTTCTGTCCCCCGAATCTTGTCTTCGATGGCGGCGGCGCTCTGGACCCGTGGAGGAAATATCGAACACCCTGCTAGGGTTTTTAGTCTGGGGGGTATATGTAGGCGAAAGGGCGAGGTCGGTGGCGCCCCGAGGGGCCCACATCACCTGCTGGCGCGGCCCAGGCTCCTGCCGCGCCACGAGGTGGTGTGGCCGCCTCGGTCGCCCACTTCGTCTCGTCTTCGGTTTTCTGGAACGTTCCCAAATAAAAACTGACTTCTCAAAAGAAATCGTCAAATTCTGAGAATATTTCCTTAAGTACTTTTCTGAAACCAAAAACAGAAGAAAACAGGGAACTGGCACTGTGGCATCTTGTTAATAGGTTAGTCCCAGAAAATGCATAAAACTATATAAAATGCATATAAAACATGTAATAAGTTGGTATAATATAGCATGGAACATAAGAAATTATAGATACGTTGGAGACGTATCAACATCCCCAAGCTTAGTTCTACTCGTCCCGAGTAGGCAAGAACGATAAAAGAAGAATAATTTCTGAAGTGACATGCTTTCACACAATCTTGATCACATAATAATGTAAGGCATGTAAACTGAGATCAAATGAATAAGCGCTGTAGTTTATATTGATATCAAATGAGTAATAAATAAACAAGTAGGCAAAGCAAAGTAAAGCTTTCAATGATATAGTACTAGATAGAAATCAACTGTGCAAAGTAGATATTAGAGATGATTTAATCTTCAAGCACAACAATATATTCATCTAATGCTTCCAACAAACATAACAACTTTGTGAAAGGATCAAGTCATGCAATATCAATATGCACGTAGAAGATCAACTCTTTATTTGTTCAAAAGAAACAAGCAAGCGTTCAACGTTGGTTCCTGGCACCAGCATGTTTTGGCTAAGAGAATGTTAGGGGGGTTTGGAAGGCCAACGGAAGAAAGTCTCACAAAGCTGCAAGTGATCATTAAACAAGAGGGAGTCTTATAATCGAAGCTATGCAATGAGTAGTGACTGCCACACAACGGATGCACATGGAGCTATAAGTATATGAAAGCTCTCCAATGGAACTAGTGGGGGTGCATCCAACTTGCTTGCTCACGAAGACCTAGAGCACTTTTGAGGAGGCTCATCATTGGAATATACAAGCCAAGTTCTATAGTGTAAAGTTCCCCACATAGTTATGCAAGTAAGACATGAAAACTCTCTCATATGGAGTAAAGGTGCTAAACATGAGCACAAATGATGATCATAAATGACATGGTGCTATAACATGAGCAAAATTGTGTGATAAAGAATAGTAATGCTGCCCCCTTTTTATTTTTTTATTTTTTTTCTTTTTCTCTTTTTTTCTATTTTTTTTCTTTTTCTGTTTCTCTTTTCGATGGCCTCCATGGCTCTTTTCACTTTTAGGGGCAAGCATCCTAATATGATGATATGACAACACACTAATGATGATATGACAACATACTGATGATACAAGTAGCTAATATGAATGAGACATAATATGTATATGACAACGGTGCCTCTGCCAGTGTAGCAGGTTATGCAATGATCTAGCGTAACATGGGTAAAACCACACATCAGCTTTATAGAATCATGCAAAGCAATATATGAGTAATGAATGACAACAAGTCATGTAATGTAAGATGGATGTTGCATGGCAATATATCTCGGAACAGCTATGAAAATGCTGTAGTAGGTAGGTATGGTGGATGTTTTGAGGAAAATATTTGGCTTATGTGTAGGAGAACAAAATGAAGATCTCCCACGAGTTTGGATGTACCCGCGAAGTATGCACCAACTCTCAATGTAAGAAAGGGCAATGCAAAGTACCGAAGAGGCTAGCAATATGGTGGTGGAAGTGCCATGAAAACCGCAGCTTTAGAACTCACAAGTAAAAAGATTCCAAATAAAAATATGATCTTACAAGGCATAATGAAAATCACTCCAAGAGGTGCTGTGGCAAATGAACAAGTCACTGTTGGGGACCCGACCGTAGCGCATAACACAAAGTCATTACGGTTGCCATTAGCAAATAGAAGTCATATATCATTATGCTATCAACTGGAAATTTAAGTGTGGCACAGCTTCATGTTTTTCTAGACCGACCATTAATCATTCCACTTTACTAAACCATCATGTTTACCATTAAGCAAATTAATATCTCAAAATAACATCAATGATTCAAGTGACACAATTTAATGATCTACAAGATTATGTATCATTTAGTTATACCATCTACCACATTACATTTTCTGTTCTCAACCAAACACCAATCAACTTATTTAAAAGATAAACTCTCCAAATAATTAAACAATGAGATATGAGAGTATGATATAATAAAGCTAACAGCTCTAGCAAGAGATGCATGAAAAACAAGAGCTAGAAAGTATTAAAGTAACATGGAAGAATACTCAACAAATATAATTGAAGAATACGAGTATTCATAAGAAAAAGCGGAGCGTGTCTCTCTCCCACAAAGGAATGCTAGGGTCCATTTTATTCAGAGAATGAAAATAACAAAAACAAAAACAAAAAGCAGACAGACGCTTCAAGCAAGCACATAAGATGTGGCGGAATTAAAATATAGTTTCACTAAAAAGGACCTGATAGTTTGTTGATGAAGAAGGGGATGCCTTGGGCATCCCCAAGCTTTGACGCTTGAGTCTTCTTGAAATATGTTGGGGGTGACCCACCGGGGCATCCCCAAGCTTTGGCTTTACTACCTTCTTGATCACATCATATCATCCTTCTCTCTTGATCCTTGAAAACTTACTCCACACCAAACTTAGACTAAACTTCATGAGAGGGTTAGTGCACAAAAAATTATGATATTCTGTAGGAACACAATCGCTACCAATGCTACTGTACATTAGCTACAGCCACTGATACTTCATAGGATAAAAAAGATCCAATCAAAATAGCAAAAATGACATTGCAAAATAAATAGCAGAATCTGTCAAAAACAGAACAGTCCGTAAAGACGAATTTTTTCGAGGCACTTAAGTTGCTCAGATCAGAAAACTCAAAACTAATGAAAATTGCATATATATCTGAGGATTACGCACAAAAAAGGGCAGATTATTTGGATTTTTCTGTAAAGAGTTATGAATTTAACGGTGGACAGCAGAAAACTGTTCCTGCGCAGGAATCCAAATCTAGTATCAACTTACTATTAGAGGTTTAACTTGACACAACAATGAGATAAAATAAAGATACAAAGGAATTGTTACAGAGGTAGTCATGTTCCTTGACTCAATATAAAAGAAAATAACAGAAATAAAACGTGGGTTGTCTCCCATAAGCGTTTTTCTTTAATGCCTTTTAGCTAGGCAAGGAAATTTTTATGATGCTCTCATAAAAATGAGAGTTGAAAAACAAAGGAGAGCATCAAGAGGTAAATATAAAACACATTTAAGTCTAACCCTCTTCCTATGAAAAATAATCTTGTAAAGAAACAAGTCATGAAAGCACAAAGCAACAAACATAGGAGAGCAAAACAAGTGCAACTTTAAAATTTTCAACATAAAGAGGGGAAACTTAATATTGTTGAGATACATAAAACCATGTTTCCCTCTCTCATAATAACTTTTAGTAGTAGAAATAAATTCAACCATATAACCACAAGAATCATTCAACTTAGATAACATAGGCACATAAAGAGGATCATTAAATTTATTTTGGAATTCATTAGCATGCTTCCCTCTTTCAAAATAGTTATTAAGATCAATATCAAGTTTAAGATCATGGTTGCAACAAAGATTTGGAACTAGAGACAATTGCAAACCACATAAGTATTTCTCAACATAAGCAAATTTCTCCTCCATGGTGTAATTAGGAGAATTCAAGAACAAAGTAGGGCTCTCGTGAGTAAGAGTACCATCACAAGCAGCAATTATATCATTTTTATCCTCAACTTCTAAACATAGAGGATTATCAATAAGCATAGGACCATCATCTAAAGCATTATCATATAGTATATTTAAGCAACACTCATCATTATCATCTATAAGTTCACAAGTAGCATCATGAATAAAATTTACAACATAACTATCACATAAAACATTCTTATCATGAGCCACGTGCATGAAAGAATTAATACTCTCCACATAAGCATAGTCATTCTTATTAATTGTAGTGGGAGCAAATTCAACAAAATAGTTATCATTATTATTCTCATCACCATAACCATCAAATATAGGAGGCATATTGTAATCAACATAAAATATATCCTCAACAGTAGGTGGACCGAAAATATCACAATGATTATAATTATCATATATTGGAGGCAAGGTATCATCAAAGAAAATTTTCTCCTCCGTGCTTGGGGGACTAAAAATATCATGCTCATCAAAACCAACTCCCCCAAGCTTAGACTTTTCCATAGCATTAGCAATAATGGTGTTCAAAGAATTCATACTAATAACATTGCTACTAGCATGTAAATAAAGTTCCATAGGTTTTTTAATTTTCTCTTCAAACACTTCATGTCCTAACTCAAGATAAATATTATAAAGCTCTCTAATATTTTAGTTGGTTTCCATTAACCTAACTAGTGAAAATAAAAACAAGAAACAAAAAGTAATAACTGCAGAATCTAAAGGAGATACCTTCAAGCGCTCACCTCCCCGACAACGGCGCCAGAAAAATAGCTTGATGTCGACGCACGCTTCTATTCTCGTAGACAGTGTTGGGCTTCCAAGAGCAGAGGTTTGTAGAACAGCAGCAAGTTTCCCTTAAGTGAATCACCCAAGGTATATCGAACTCAGGGAGGTAGAGGTCAAAGATAACCCTCTCACGCAACCCTGCAGTTAAGATACAAAAAGTCTCTTGTGTCCCCAACACACCCAATACACTTGTCAGATGTATAGGTGCACTAGTTATGCGAAGAGATAGTGAAATACAAGTAATACGGATGATTATAAGTAGTAATTGCAATCTGTAATAAAAATGGCAGCAAGCAAACATGTAGCAGAACTTGTTGGAAACGGTGTTTCAATGCTTAGAAACAAGGCCTAGGAATCTTACTTTCACCAGTGGACATTCTCAACAATGACATCAAAGTTAAATAAATAAACACTACTCTCAAACACTCTCATGTTGGATAACAAACACCATTCATTGTGTAGGGCTACAAGAGCACCCTCAAAGTCAGAGTAAATTAACACCAACAACGTCATAAAGGAATCACACACGGTGCACACACTGTCACCGTTACAACCGTGAATAACCCCGAAGTTCATATTAAAGTAACCTCTAGAGTGCATGATAGATAAAGAGTAGCATCACATATTCAACTAGATTACAAAGCTCATGATCACATAAAAGATCACATCATGGGAGTAAGGCCGGCAATTACGCCCATGGGCACGTCCGCCCACGGGCACCCGACCCTAATGGGCAGGGTATGGGCTCCTATGTTCGCCCATAGGTCTCGCCCGTGGGCGACCCGATTAGTCATGGGTAGGGTATGGGCAGACATGTGTACCCATGGGCGACCCGATGGGTAACCCGATTAGCTGACATGTGGGGTATCAGAGTAAGACAGGATCAAAGCACATATAATTTCCAGCCTAGCCCAACAGTTCAAATCCAACACGCACCGTACTAAGCCACTAACCCTATGTGTGACTGTGTCCCTCCCCAGTCTCTCCCCATCCCTGTCGCAATCCCTCTCCCATACTCTCTCTTTCTGCTAAGTGCTCAGTGCTCACACCTCACGGTGCTCTCCGCTCCCATCCCTTTCACGGCGGCGCCACTCGCTGCCTCCCAAACGACCACGACGCCGCCGTCCCCAACTCACAGCCGGCCTCGACGCCACCGTCCCCAAGGACCCCGACGCCGTCGTCCCCAATACACTCTTTGCGGAGTTTCAATCTGTTCTTACTGATGAAGAAGAACCAATGATAATCCCCGACACCAAGTTTGATGATATCGATGTACTGATGTTGTGATGCATTTCAACACTTATTATGATTTGATTGATGTACTGATGCAGTTTGACACATAAAATATGCCATTTTGGAGTGCCAGAATTGACATGAGGACCTCTTGTATGCAAACCCGACGGGCGACCCGACGGGTCGGGTGACCGGACGGGCATGGGCATGGGCATGAAATCTGACCCATGGGCAGGGTCGCGGGCAGAGAAGCTTGCCCATTTGTTAAATGGGCATGGGTTTGGAAGAGGTCGACCCGACCAAACCCGACCCGATTGCCAGCCTTACATGGGAGAGAGAGATAGACCACATAGCTACCGTAGATCCCGCAGCCCCGGGGGAGAACTACTCACTCCTCATCGTAGGAGTCAGCAAGGGCGATGGAGATGGCGGTGGAGTCGATGGAGATGGCTCCGGGGGCAATTCCCCGTCCCGGCAGGGTGCCAGAACAGAGACTTCTGTCTCCCGAATCTTGTCTTTGATGGCGGCGGCGCTCTGGACCCGTGGAGGAAATATCGAACACCCTGCTAGGGTTTTTAGTATGGGGGGTATATGTAGGCGAAAGAGCGAGGTCGGTGGCGCCCCGAGGGGCCCACATCACCTGCTGGCGCGGCCCAGGCTCCTGCCGCGCCACGAGGTGGTGTGGCCGCCTCGGTCGCCCACTTCGTCTCGTCTTCGGTTTTCTGGAACGTTCCCAAATAAAAACTGACTTCTGAAAAAAAATCGTCCAATTCCGAGAATATTTCCTTAAGTACTTTTCTGAAACCAAAAACAGCAGAAAACAGGGAACTGGCACTGTGGCATCTTGTTAATAGGTCAGTCCCAGAAAATGCATAAAACTATATAAAATGCATATAAAACATGTAATAAGTTGGTATAATATAGCATGGAACATAAGAAATTATAGATACGTTGGAGACGTATCACCTCTGTCCAGTCGGCAACAAATTCTACAAGTGCCTGGGTCTTAATAGCGGTCCTTGGTTTGTAGACTATATCAAAAGCGACAAGCTCGATGCCCCATTTGGCGACACGTCCGGTTGCCTCTGTGTTATTGATTATGTCACCCAAAGGTGCTTTACTGACTACAGTCACTGAATGCTCCTGGAAATAGTGCCTAAGCTTTCTGGCGGCGAAGAAAACGCCGTAAGCCAGCTTCTGGTAATGTCGATACCTCTGTTTTGAGGCGGAGAAGACTTCACTGATGAAGTAGACCGGACGCTGCTCAGACGGCTCGGCTTCGCTTTCCTTTCTTTCCACAGCCAGGACAACGCTGACAACTGTTCCGGTTGCCGCGACGTAAAGCAGCATTGGTTCCTGTGGTCGAGGTGCTGCCAATATGGGAGCAGACGTGAGTGCATCCTTAAGTTGCCGCAAGGCGGCGTCTGCCTCATCCGTCCACTCAAAGTTGTCGGATTTTTTCAATAGCCGGTAGAGAGGCATTGCCTTTTCTCCAAGGCGGCTTATGAAACGACTGACGGCAGCTACAAAGCCGGCTAGGCGCTGCACGTCCTTCAGACAATTTGGTCTGGATATGTTTTGGATAGCCTTGATCTTCTCCGGATTTACTTCAATCCCTCGTTCAGAGATGATAAAACTAAGGAGTTTGCCGGCTGGGACACCGAAAACGCACTTGGCGGGATTGAGATTCATCTAGTATTTCCGGAGATTTTGGAAGGTTTCTTCCAGGTCCTCCAGGAGATCCGCCTTGTTTTTCGACATCACCGCAATGTCGTCGACGTAGACGTGAACATTGCGGCCGATCTGTTCATGCAGGCAATTTTGCATACAACGCTGATACGTTGCGCCGGCATTCTTCAGGCCAAAAGGCATCGTGATGTAGCAGAAAGTCCCATATGGAGTAGTGAAAGATGTCTTCAGCTGATCAGACTCCCTCATCTTGATTTGATGGTATCCTGAGTAGGCGTCCAAAAAACAAAGTAGTTCGGAGCCTGCTGTGGAGTCTACGACTTGGTCAATTCTAGGCAGCGCAAAGGGATCCTTTGGGCAACACTTGTTAACACCGGTATAGTCGATACACAAACTCAGCTCTTTATTCTTCTTTGGAACAAGTACAGGATTTGCCACCCAATCGGTGTGTACAACTTCTCTAATGAAATTAGCATCTCCCAGCCTATTTATCTCCTTGCCTATAGCCTTGCATTTCTCATCACCAAAGCGCCTTGTTGCTTGCTTCACTGGCTTGGATCCTTTGATGATATTGAGTGAGTGCTCGGCGAGTTCCCTCGGGACACCAGGCACGTCGGATGGCGACCATGCGAAGATGTCACGATTCTCACGGAGGAACTCGACGAGCGCGCCTTCCTATTTGCTCTCCAGGCCGGCCCCGATGACAACCTGCTTGGAGTTGTCACCTGGTGTGAGGTCCGCCTTTTTCGTGTCTTCTGAGGCTTCAAAAGTTTTCTTGACGTCGTTCTTTGGCTTAGGCATGGAGTTGTCTGAGTCTGCCTTAAGTTGCGCGAGCTCTTCGTTGTGGATGACAGCTTCTGCAAAGGCGGACATACCACGCTCGCACTCCTTAGCTTTCTTGAAGTTGCCGGAAACCGTGATGGTTCCGTTTTCCCCCGGCATCTTAAGCTTGCTGTAGATGTAGCACGGCCTTGCCATGAACTTGGCGAAAGCCGGACGTCCAAAGATTGCGTGATAGGCGCTTTTGAAGGGGACAACCTCGAACCGAAGAAATTCTGAGCGATAATTCTCCTGCGGCCCGAAAGTTACCTTCAGCCTAATGTTTCCCATGGACTTTGCTTGTTTGCCGGGCACTATTCCGTGAAAAGTGAGGTTGTTGTAGTCTAGCTGATCCTCAGTCAAATTCATGCGGAGAAGTGTGTCATAGTACAGGATGTTGAGACTGCTGCCGCCATCCATGAGTACCTTGGTGAGTCTGAAGTTGTCGACAATGGGATCGACAACAACGGCGTACTTGCCTGGGTGAGGGATATGGTCAGGGTGGTCGGACCGATCCCATGCTATAGCTGCCTCTGACCAGTTCAAATACTGAGGGACGTCTGGCATCGTTGCGTTGAGCTCTCGCATCTCCGCCTTTTCTGCCTTAGCCGAGGGTGTGCCAACAAAACACACGAGTGACTCTCGGACCTTCGGGTAAGGCTTCTTTTTCTTGGCGGAGGCGTCGTCGTCGCTTGATGTTGACATTGCGTCGTCATCCTCGTTGTCCTTGCTGTCTTTCTTGTCGGGCTTTTTCGACTTCTTTGCTTTCCAGCCAACACTAGGATCCTTCTTCAATTCGTCCAAGAAACGGCATTCGCTAAACTTGTGGTTGACCTTTCCAAGTGAGGCGTGGATCGGGCAAGGTAAGTCCTTTGCCTGCTCGTAAGTTATGTGTGTCGTCTTAGGGCCTGAGCCTGCGTCACGGTTCTTATTTTTCCACTTCTTTTTGCCGGCATTTTCTAGGAAAGCAACGGCAACCTCATTGGATGGTCCGACTTTATCATCAGCCCCTTGTTTGCGTTTGTTCTTCCGCTTTGGCGTGATGCTGACATCTGGGTCATCGTCCCGTGCGTCATCGTCAGCTGCTGCATATGCGGCGGCAAGCTTGAGCATCTCGCCAAGATCCGTGACCTGTTCGCAGACAAGTCTATGACGGAGTAAGGACTTCTTTTGTAGGCCTGTGTAGAAGGCGTGGATTGCCTGAGCATCTGAAACACTGTGACAGTTGGCTTTTGTGGCTATCCAACGGCCGACAAAGTCTGTCATGGTTTCATCTGCTTTCTGAACACAGCGTTGCAAATCCTTATAGGTATTTGGACGCTTGTATGTTCCTTGGAAGTGCTGGGAGAACACCTTTTCCATGTCGTACCAACAGTGGATGGACTTTTCTGGAAGGTTGTCAATCCAAGGTCTTGCGGTGCCTTCCAACATAAGGGGAAGATAGCGGACAACGATGAGATTGTTGCCGCCGGCTATTTCTATGGCCATGGCGTAGTCGGCTAGCCATGAGTCCGGCTTTACGAGGCCATTGTGAAAGGACAATGATGTCGCCTAGAGGGGGGGGGGGGGTGAATAGGCGGTTTAAAACTTTTCCGGTTTAGGCTTGATAATTGCGGAATAAAACTAGGTGTTTAAATTAACAAGCCGACAACCTAAATAAACTAGGCTCACCTAAGTGCACCAACAACTTATGCTAAGCAAGATAAACAACAAGGTGATAGCAATAGAATACTTCAAGCACGAAGGCTATCACAATGTAAAGTGCATAAGTAAAAGCTCGGGTATAGAAATAACCGAGGCACGCGGAGACGAGGATGTATTCCCGAGTTCCTCCTTGTTAAGGGAGTACGTCTCGTTGGAGAGGTGTGAACCGACACAACGGTTCAACAACCACAAAGGTTTCACCTTCTTCTCCGATGAACCGCACCACAAAGGCTTGGTTCACCTTCCACTATCGGAATTCCTTCGAGGCGGAATCCGGAGCCTTTCAACAACAATCCGGGGCACAACCCACAATGGGATTGGGGGCTCCCGAACGGCCTCCAACAACAATCCGGGGCACAACCCACAATGGGATTGGGGGCTCCCGAACGGCTTCAAGTGACCACACAAGGGTCCAACCACCACAAAGGCGTCTAGGGTCCAAGGACCCAAGAGTAACAAGCTCACAAACTTTCAACTTCCACGAATCCTCGTGGAGAGCACACCGATGCACCAAATGCAAAAGGCAAGAGCACAAGTGCTCAAAATCCTTCACTCTCAAATTCCAACAAAGCAACAAATGCTTATGGGGGAATAAGAGAGGAAGAACAAAGAGGAGATGCACCAAGAACTCCAAGATCAAGATCTACAAGGTTTCCCTCACTTAGAGGAGAAATCGATCGGTGAAAACGTAGATCAAGATCACCTCTCACTTTCCCTCAAATATTAGCAAGAACCATGGGAGGGATGGAGAGGAAGAGCAAGCTTTCCAAAGGGCAACAATGGAGGAGAGAGAGGAGAAAGACTTGCTAGAAGCTTGGGAACCGTTGGGGAAGAAAGCCCCCTTAAATAGGTCCCCGAAAAACCAACCGTTGGCAGCTCCGAATCCCGTAGCGGTACTACCGCTGGGGGCGGCGGTACTACCGCTGCGGGCCGCCCAAAAGACCGTTGGCAGCTGAAACTTACGCAGCGGTACTGCCGCTGGGGAGGCCGGTAGTACCGCTGGAGCCCGGTACTACCGCTCCGGTACCGCTGGAGGTACCGCACAAAGAGACAGAGCGCCGAAAACGGCGGTACCTCCAGCGGTACCGCCAGCGGCACCTCGGCAACGAGCTGCCCTGAGGCCCTGCGAAGAAACACACAGCGGTACTACCGCTGGTGGAGCCGGTAGTACCGCTGAACAGCGGTAGAAACCCCTCCATGGCAAGGTTCCAATGCTGCGAAGATGCATGTGGCGGTACTACCGCTGGGGCGGCCGGTACTACCGCTGGCTAGCGGTACTACCGTTCTGGTACCGCTCGAGATACCGCTGTGCCAACCCGAGGGCTAAAAACAGCGGTACCCCCAGCGGTAGCGCGCAACAGTGCACTTAGCAGCGCCGGAACCAGGTGCAGCGGTACTACCGCTGCTTCCAGCGGTACTACCGCTGCCTGGAAAGACAGCAGAACGAAACTACCAGAAACCTCATAACTTTTGCAAATGAACTCCGAAAGAGGTGAGACCAACTCCGTTGGAAATGTACCGACAAGGAGAAGGCTACAAGGTGTGGAACTTTCCTCACGGTTGAACCGGCAATATTTCCGCCACCGAAAACGCAACAAGTTTTCCAAAGTCAAACCGTTTTCGATGAACAAGAGCTTGACATGGAGATGAACCAAGCTCTAGTTCCTCACCACCAAAAAGCCAAATAAGAACCAAGAAAGATGATAAGCCAAGCATGCAAAGGTTTGAGCTCTCCACAAAGATGCGATCAAGTTACTCACTCGAGAGCCCCTCTTGATAGTACGCCTATCTATCCTATAGCCCTATCAAGATCATACCTTTGCCTTGAGCATTCCACTTGAGCTAGATGATGACGATCTTGATCACTCCAAGTGGACCTCCTTTCTTGATTGCGCTTGCTAGCACATGGTTGATGAAGACTTCTCCAAATGCTCCCCCATACTCCATTATGGGAGGGCCTCGCTAAGCTTCGTCTTCATGTCTCCTTTGCAAGCTTCAATCAAAAGATATCTTCCGAGATGCATCATATTGAGCTTGCACTTCATCTTCTTCTCTTGATATGTATGATGGCTTGGGGTTAAACATGATTGTTCACTCAATCTTCTATTCCAAGCCATACTTGCAATGAGCTCAACTCTACACATGACCATTCTTCATATAAACCCTTTGAATAGAGCATTGGTCATTAAGTCATCTTGAAGAGTCCAACACATGAACTCCTATAATTTCCCATGGACAAGATCTATAAGAATATCTCAATGTAAACATTAGTCCATAAGGATTGTCATTAATTACCAAAACCACGCATGGGGGCAACCATGCACTTTCACATTGTACCTAGGACAATTTTTTGACACTGATGTCATGTCCTTAGGAAAAGGCTCTCTACGAACAGCATCGCCGAAACACTTTGGGCCAGAATATAGCGGTTGCTTCCCCCTTTTTATGTCTTCAAGGCGGTGTCGTGCGTCTTCCGGAGAGAGCTGTTGTCCGCCTCTGTTGGCGTGTGGCTCATCCTGCGCAGCCCGGCTTTTGCTGTGCCTGGGCTCTTCTGCCGCCTCCTTTTTCTTATTGCCGGTGCTGCGGGGTGGTGACGTACTCCGGTCCCGGCCTCTCCTGGGAGGGTCGTTGCCGCCATCTTTGCGAGGCGGCTGGCCATTGTTTCGACTCCCCCCGTCACCGCGCCTTGGCGGTGGCAGGTTGTCTTTGTTTCCTGTACGCGAGTGCTCGTCCCGCCTTGGCTTAGGCGGTGGCATCTTCTTTGGAGGCGGCGTCTTTTTCCTTTTGTCGCCATGGCTACTGGAGCCGGACGGGCCTTCGGGGTCGGCATCGGGTGCCACTCTGCATTTTTCCGACTTGGAAACCAGATTTCCCCCTCGGGCATCCGCCATGTGGCCATAGGAATCGGCGCGCGCTTGTTGTTCTAGGGCCTTGTACACGTAGTGTCTTGCGTTCACTATCTTTTCTTCCGTCGTGGTAGCTTGGTCCTCAAGGGTATCTAGTGCTGCGGCCGCGTTGAGGATAGGCGTGCAGAAGACGATGTCTCCTCGCTTGTCCTCACGCTGCAGTGTCGTACGCCAATCGAAACCCAGCATCTGAGATGTTGTTTGCTTACGCGCTTTAGGTTCCTTTTCCCGGCGGCGTTTAGATGACTTGTCTTCAAAGAGCTTTGTTGCCTTAAGGGACAACTTATCCTGCTCCTCTTGGACTTTCTTTGCAAGGCCTTCAACATACTTCTCCTTTTTGCGCAGGAAATCAGAGTGTAAGAGCATGCTTTGTCGGAGTCCCTCTACTTCTTCAAGCGGGGTGTCCTTAGTGACCGGAGTCGCCATCAATTCGTCAATCTCGGCGATGCTTGTGAGCAAATCCTTGTTGGGTTTGCTAGCTTCGCCCTTCTCGAGACCAGACTTGTTCTTCGCGTTCGTTTTGTCGGAGCCTTTGATGACTTGGCCGACAACAGTGTTGTCGACTTCCTCGGCCGCCTTGTCTTGCGCGTTGGAACTTTCTGGGGTCGTCTCGTTGCCGAGTATGACCATCATAGCTTGCTTGTCAGGCATGTCTGTATCCGTTGTGGCCTCGGAAGGCGCTGGATGAGTACTGTTGAAGCAGCTTTTGACTCTTTCTTCGAAAAGACTGACGGAATCATTAGAGTCAGAATCCATGTTGACTTGAACGGTAGATCTGGATCCGGCATCCGACATCGTATCGTCCTGGAGTGCAGGGAGGATCGATTCGGGATCGTTGTTTTCCGGCTGGGAGTCGGATCCCAGTCCGACAACTCCGACGAAGTGGAAGTCCTGATCGGCTGACTCCTGAGAGAAGGCGGACTCAGATCCATCTTGCCGGTCGACTGCTAGGTCGAAGGGTTGGTGGGTGGGCGTGTAAAAACGCGGTAAGCCGTACGCCTCCGGCGTGTACCCGATGAAGACGTCGACCTCTCCGATCGGTACGATTGCGCACCCGATGAGGTAGTCGTCAGTCGGGTGCTGGGACTCATCTGAGTTGACGAAGCTGTAGTTGCCGCAGCGCGTAACGCGGCCGACGGCGATCTGCTCGCCCACGCCGCCAAGTGCTCCCGCCTTGAACGTGACGCCAGGAACCCTAGGCCCCACGGTGGGCGCCAATTGTCGTAGTATCGGCATTGTTGATAGGAGACGGGGGTCCTCTAACCTACGTATGGATTGTGGGGAAGAAGGCTGGAGTCGTCAAGGTCGGGATTGAACACGGCGAGTTTACCCAGCTTCGGATCTCACAGCGGTGGCGAGATCCTACGTGCTGCTATAATTCCCTATAAGGCAATAGCCGTGAACAGGTTACAATGGTATTGAAGCGTGCCCTAAAGGCTTCCCGGTGGCCGGCTTATATAGGCGGCCAGACCCCGGGATACAAGGTAAGTACTTGTCCGGCAAGTAAACAGAGTCCTAGACCTAGCCGGCTTGGTTGCCGCCTTCCGTCTTGGGCTTGGTGGCTAGATGGGCTTCGGCCTTCCGCCTTCCTTGGACCGTCCGCCTACTTCCTTGTACGTCAGCTATCTGGGCCGCCCGGTAGGCATCAGCCTTAACCACCCTTGGCCCACCCTGGACTAGCCGGATTGATCCATGCTGGAGATACCCCTGATTGGTATATCCCCAACACATATTGCATTACTTACATAACTACATTAAAACTACCCAACATCTAATCACTTTCCCTTTTATACAGGTTCAGAAACGTGCTAAACGTTGTTGACGCGGACGCCATCGACCCAGCTACATCGCCAATGGCAGAATTCATATTTTTTTGGTCCACACAGCGTGGCAATCATCGGTAGAGAAGCTTTCATGCTTGTGGGCAACGCCAGAGGCCGAACAAACTAGGTGCCTCTAGAATTGACAAGCCTTATAGATTGACAACTCATTGTCACCGTAACACTTAAGTCAGTTGATTCAGATTACAAGCATTACCAGGTGCAAGCAGCTGAGCCACTATACCAGAAATCAATAGCAACACAAGTGCCAAAACAAATATAGATCAAGCAAGTGGATCAAACAGTACATCAGCACCTACTGAACTCTCTGTCACCATAGCGACATCACCTTATGTACAAACAACACCATAGCCAGCCCTATTGTCTCCTAAAGAAACACCTACGGCCATTCCTCCTGATTTCTCACATACCTACTATCAAAGAAATTATAACCACATTTTGTTATACATATTAGATTTTCTCGAGCTTACTTATTTCCACCTAAATAAAAGCCTTCATCTTACAAGGTGGATGTCCAAGACAATGTTGCTTGAATAAATCAGATATCATTATAATCAATGTTCACCTAACTAAAAGGCTTCACCTTCCGCCTTCCTTGGACCGTCCGCCTACTTCCTTATACGTCAGCTATCTGGGCCGCCCGGTAGGCATCAGCCTTAACCACCCTTGGGCCACCCTGGACTAGCCGGATTGATCCATGCTGGAGATGCCCCTGATTGGTATATCCCCAACACATATTGCATTACTTACATAACTACATTAAAACTACCCAACATCTAATCACTCCCTTTTATACAGGTTCAGAAACATGCTAAACGCTGTTGACGCGGACGCCATCGACCCAGCTACATCGCCAATGGCAGAATTCATATTTTTTGGTCCACACGGCGAGGCAATCATCGGTAGAGAAGATGTCATGCTTGTGGGCAACGCCGGAGGCCGAACAAACTAGGTGCCTCTAGAATTGACAAGCCTTATAGATCGACAACTCATTGTTACCGTAACACTTAAGTAAGTTGATTCAGATTACAAGCATTACCAGGTGCAAGCAGCTGAGCCATTATACCAGAAATCAATAGCAACACAAGTGCCAAAACAAATATGGATCAAGCAAGTGGATCAAACAGTACATCAGCACCTACTGAACTCTCTGTCACCATAGCGACATCACCTTATGTACAAACAGCACCACAGCCAGCCCTATTGTCTCCTAAAGAAACACCTACGGCCATTCCTCCTGATTTCTCACATACCTACTATCAAAGAAATTATAACCACATTTCGTTATACACATTAGATTTTCTCGAGCTTACTTATTTCCACCTAAATAAAAGCCTTCATCTTACAAGGTGGATGTCCAAGACAATGTTGCTTGAATAAATCAGATATCATTATAGTCAATGTTCACCTAACTAAAAGGCTTCACCTTACTGATTTCAGTTTCTTTTTTCTTGCAGCAACCCCCTGAATTTCATCTAAATCAAAGTCAAGACGGCTCAAGCACAAGAAACGTAGTACTTATATTGCTTAAACGAATAGGTTGCATCAAAGTAATTGTTCTACAAACTCCTTTCATCAGATATCAAGCAGACACTCTAGACATTCTATAATATATGAAGTACCTATATATAGTTTCACCCATTCTCTTTGTCGATGACCAGCATTGTGATATCTATACATAATGACAACTATTGCCTTCCACTTACTTTTCATATGTAGCACATAAAGCTGAGGATGAATTGTTATTATTTTATAAATATGGACACAATATGCACGTCCAATTACATATCAGTAAACCAAACGACGGATGTTCTATATAAGCAAACAACTTACCACGTTAGACGATAAAGTTCCAACCAGCAATATCACCTCACGGGTGTGGCGTGTCGCCGCGCCAAAGTTCCCTAGTTAAATGGAAAGGGTGAAGGTTCGGAAAATGATCAACCAGCTCGTCGTCAATGCATGTGTGCATGATCTCCCTGACAATCCACCCATCACGGTGCATATGAGGTCCACCATGAACCTCATATGGCTCCAATAGTATTGCCGGTGATGACCAGTTTGAGTAAATACACTCATATACAATAATAGTTGAATTGTCCTTTTCTCATTTTCTCCAATTTGGTATGCAATAATTGAGTTTCATGACTTTCTTTGTAGGTTATATTATGTATGGTTGCTTTGGCCTTTTGGCGATCAAAAATAATATCAGAAGTACATGTTTTATGTTTCAATACAAACTACATATGCAACAAACTAAGTGAATCTACATAGTAAAATACATATGTGTACCTCAGTAGCTAAAACATACTACCTCTCTTTATAATTATAAGACGTTTTAGATGGTGTGTAGGTTGGCTAGATACACACTTAAATGAATGTACATACACACTAAAACATGTTTACATACATAGACATATGTATGAATCTAGCCAAATGCTAAAACATCTTATATTAGAAAATGGAGGGAGTATTTGAGAAGGTTGTCATCTAGTCTTAGCCATATTTGAGAAGATCTTATTGTATCGATCTAGTGCATTTTCTATATGATTGGATCGATGTGAAGGTTGTCATCATTGGTAATTGTCGGTGAAGGTGAACAGTCGGTCTCACTCATCAAAAGATGAGATCATGATATTAAATCCCAAAGCAGACGGCAAGTTCACAAACTATTTACTTCACCATTTTTATTTGGACGTTGTAACAAATCTGTTGTTTATTAGCTTGAAGATATGGTCGATGGAAAAAATTGTAACAAATAAATACACACCATTAATAAGATAGTACTGATGACCCCTTCTACACCACTCACTAAGATTTCCAATCTTATACAATAAATGAAGTGGAAATACCCTTTTAGAAAAATCAAGATCTAAGGCAGCGTAAGCTAAAAGAATGGCCAAATCACATAACCAATATGGTTGGTGTCTAGATCTTCTGAAATAGGTATTACTCCCTCCGTTTTTTAATATAAGATGTTTTAGACTTTGTCTAGATTCACATGTATCTACATGTATCTAGACATGTTTTAGTGTGTATGTACACTCATTCATGTATCCATCTGGACACCATATGCAATGTCTAAAACGTCCTGTATTTATGAACAGAGGGAGTACACGTTACTTCTACATCTGTGATGTCCTCGTCGCCCCGTGTGTCCTCGTTATTGTGAGGGAGAGATAACTAATGCAGTCATCTCACTTCAACCACACATAGCTACTCCCTCCGTTTAGATGTATAGGGCCTCCAAAGAGGAGCAGCACGACCAAGGCAGATGATAATTGGAGTATTTGTTCCACTATTTTCTCCAATCAGCATGGTACATTAATTAGCCTATTAACTAGGAAAGTGAACCATGCAGCATGCACACCACCGGAAAAAAAGGAGAAAGGAGATCAGCTCTCCCATTAGGAGCAATCGTAGGAGGATAGAGGGCATGTAGCTTCCACTTAATTAGCCTAATTAATATTTGGGGCCTTATTTCTAGCTAGTTTTTAAACAAATATTTTTTCATAAGAGCTCCTACACACCTAAACGGAGGGAGTACATGCCAAGAGTATCCTCGTTTCTTTCCTCGCGCTGAGTGCTATTAAGGTCCCATGGTGGTATATATAGCGTTAATTCTTTCCTCACCTCCTCCTTGAACCACGAAACGAGTGAGCGATGCCAGGGGTGGAGCTGGACTAAAGTTGAACCTGGTGCATTTTAGTCACCATTGTACATTTTATCAGGATTAGCATGGTGCACACACTGTTTTTCAAGCTAATTTCTCAAGTAAATTGTCAAGTACCCTGATGCCTGTGCATCACCCTAGAGCCATGCAGCTCCGCCCCTGAGCGATGCAAGATAGAGACCGCGTGTGCGCGAAATAAGATACACCGCGAGAGAGAGCTTGCAAACGCCACCCTCGCATCTCCTTCCCACCCGCAAAGTACATGCCACTAGACACCTAGGGTGTGTTTGGTTCATTGGCTATGAAAAAGTGGTTGTGGGTACCCCTAACCACGTGGTTTGTGGTAGCCATTTTTCATGTTTGGTTGGGTGTGTTGGTTAGCCAAATTTTATGTTTGGTTGAAAGGATAAAAGTGGTTAGGGGCAGCCATATTTACTTTCATTTTGAGTGATTAGAAATGCTTAGAGTGATAACATGGTGAGAAAACCCCACAATATATTTAGAAAAGGAAATTTTTGTGACATAACTTTATTCAAATATTTAAAAAGGAAAATTTTGTTAAATATTTTGAAAGTGAAATTTTTGTTTAAATCATTAAAAAGTGAAGTTTCTTCAAATATTCTTAATATACAATAGGAAAATGTTTTTAATATTTAAAAGCATAAAATCACTTATTATATTTCAAGAAACGTTTATTCCAGTATTTTTAATATATATAAAAAAGTTTGTTCAAATATTAAAAAGTGAATACTTTGTTCAAATAATTAAAATAGAAAAGTTTCTTCAAATATTCTTAATAATATATAAAATGAAAATGTTTTTCAACTATTTAGAAGGGTAAAAAATCTTATTATATTTAAAGGAAAAAGGTTATTCAAATATTTTTAATATATAAGAAAGGAAATTTTATTTGAATATTTAAAGGTAAATGTTGTTTAATATATAAAAGATATTTTTTCAGATTTTCTTAATATATAATAAGGGAAAGTTTTTTCAATTATGCCGCAAAATGTTTCGGAGGTGACAACAGGGAGTAGCCCAAAGTGATTGGCTTCAACCACCACTTTTAGGGTGGTTGAGCTCAACCACTTTTTTTAGAGAATATGCCTAAAATTTGGCTACCCCACACACCCAACACCACAAACCAAACATGAGTTAACCAACTAAAAAATGGCTACCCATACCACTTGGTGGCTAGCCACCCAACCAAACACACCCTAGTCCCTACCTCCATTTTTTGTTGACACCTAGTACTAGCTACCGCCAACTGAGACATAATAGTGATATAAATTCCGGCAAAACGTGAAAGAAATAAGCGCTCCCCACAATGCCCTCGCGTATGCTCCTTTTGTGTTGTATATACTGCATATTCTTTCCTCACCCTCTTGAATCAGCAAACCCTTGCCGATTAGGAGGTGGTGGAGTGAGAGTGCTAGCAAGGGAATATGCGACGCGTCGGGATGCATAGTCTTGTGTAGCACTTGCGCGTGCGATCGGATAGGCGGTCGCCCAACACGCTTGGCGATTCTGGCAAAGACCACATATTGCATGCTTGGCATGGGATGGATTGGCGCAACGCCGTCCTTGATAATAGGATTGAGCGCAAGGTTGGGTCATGACCACAACCATCACCGCCTACGAAGGTGATGACTCGATCCCAGTCAAAAAATGTTGATGATCGAGAGTATAGATCCTCGAGAAGGATGTGCCATGCACGTGGAGATCACGAACGGCGAAAAGGCCATCGCCACCGTTGTGGAAGATGACAACCCTATCTCCGTCAAACGGGGTGAGGACCCGGATAACAAATTTCAAAAGAGGCCGCAAGGTTAGAAAACATTTACTTTCACCCAAATTTCTATTTAAAAGGTTGTTTTAAAATTTTGTGCATAAAACAACTTTTGGCACTAGTCAAAAAAAAAATCAATATTGAACTGAATAAATGCAATTGGAATTGTCTATTTCCATGGCCACGATCTTTATTTTGTAGAAAAGTCCACATTTCAACGTTTCCTCCTCGTCCTCTCGTGGAGGAGAGAGATATCACGATGCAGTCCTCACACTCCAACCACCAATACCTACATGCCAAGAGTTTCATGTCTCCTCGTCATTACCTTCTTTTATTTCCTCTCATAAGTGCTAGCTTAGGTCCCATGGTGATATAGATAGCACCGATTATTGTCTCACCTCCTCCGCGAACCATGAAATGAGTACGCACAGGCATGAGAGACCATATGTGCAACAAAGAGGAGAGAAAGCTCCCAAACCCCACCCTCACACCTCCTCCCACCCACAACTACATGCCAATAGATACCTCATCACTACATGCCAATATACACCTTTTTCTATTTTCACAATTCTGCTTTGTGTTGTGTACCGGAGATTTCGCCCTCGCACGTCCTAAATCACCAAACCCTAGCCGTTTCGGAGGCCGTGGAGCATGAGGTAGCAAGGGAGTTTAAGCATAACCGACGAGGGAGCACGCTGCGCGTCTCCTTGAACCGGGGATGTGTAGTCTTGTGGAGCGCTTGCGCCTGCGGTCCGATAGTTCTCGACAATCGGAGAGTCCGAGAAAAACCTCATATTGCATGGTGGATGTGGGATGGGTTGATGCAAGACCGTCCTTCCTAATAGGATCGAGCACAAGGATAGGTCAAGACCACAACCATCACCACCTGCGAAGGTGATGACTCTTAGGGCATCTCCAGTCGCCCCCCCCCCCCCCCCCCCAAGAGGCTTTTTTAGCGCCGGCGGCAGCAAAAAGCGCCGTTTTCCCCACCACTCCCCCCCCCCCCCCCCCCCCCCCCCCGAAGCCCAGTTAGTGTCGTTTCGGCGTTATTTTGCGCCGGCGCACCCAGGCGAAACCCAGCCCACTGGGTTCGGCTTGGGGGGGCAAAATGGCGCGAAACGCAACGCGGGCCAGCGCTATCAGCGACGCGGGAGAAATTGGCGCGGAACAGGAACCACCCGTGCTCGTCTTCTCGACTCCCGCGTCGGTCAAAGGCTGCCGTAGTAATGGTGTGGCGGGCGGCCAGTGAGAGCTCCCCAGTCAAAGGCTGCCAGAGTAAATGGCGTGGCGCGGCACGTGGCGCGCAGTAATGGCCACCACCGCCCCTTCGCCTGGCCGCGCCGCGCTATAAAACCCCTCCGAGCCCTCGCCGTCCCTCCCACACCTGCCATTCCTCTCTCGCCGCCTCTACCTCCCTCTCTCTTGTCTCGCCGCTGTCAAGAAGCCGTCAAGAAGATGGACGCCGCCGCCGCGAACGGTTGGGTCCGACGCCACCTCCGCAAGGGTGAGGCGTGGGCGCTGTACAGCGCGGGGTACCCATGTCCTCCCAACATGCGCGTCCCTGGCGCCTCCGCCGGCCACGGGGCGTGGCAACTCAGTGCCGGCGGCGTGCCCGTGCCCCCCGTCCCTGCCGACAGCGAGAGGGAGTACGCCATCGCCGAAGTACGCGCGAACCTGACGCCGGAGCAGGCGGCGAACCGGTGCTGGAGGGCAGATGGCAACGACGCCTTCTGGACGGCGTACTTCCCGCGCCGCCACGACGAGGAGGTCGCCGACCGCGGCAACAACGGCCCGGTGGATGGCCGCTGCAACAGCCACGGCCGCAGGCGGTGGTGGGGAGGCGAGCACCGCACACTCCAGTGGGTGCTCGACTACATCGCCGCCGGCAACGAGCCCCGGCTGACCATGCCGGCGTGGACGCCGAGGCGGATGGGCACCGGCTCCTCGTCCGCGACCTCCTCATCCTCCGGCGCGTGCTCGGCGCCTCCACCAGGTACGTGCTCGGCGCCAAGCTCCGCCACCCCTCCTCTCCTCAACTCCGGGCGCCCTGCCCCCGTGCGCAGCGGCGCCCTCCGCATCGGCAAGCCACGCCAGCGACGCGCGGCTTCTCTGGCCCAGTGGTTCCAGCGCGTCGTCAAGCCGAAGAACGAGCCCAAGCACGAGCCGGAGGAGGAACAGGAGGAGGAGTGGCCCGGCCTGAAGGAGGCCGAGGAGCTCTCCTTCAACACCGTCCAGCCGGCGACAGACGACTTCGCCGAGGACTGGAGCCTGCGCGAATTCACGGCGCAAGAGATCGAGCAACAGCACCAGCTACTCGCCGAGGCGGAGCGGAAGCGCGCGGAGCGCAAACAGCAGGCCGCCCGCCGCCGCCGCCGCGTCCCTCCTCCCCCAGTGGCGAAAGCGGTCGAGAACCACATCCTCGACCCCGACAGCGAGGAGGAGGAGGAGGACGAGCCGCTCCAGCGCACCCTGCAGCAGAGCAGGTGGTGGGGCGACGACGCCGGCGCAGGCCCGAGCAACCGGCGCAAGGACGACGACGGCTCGGACGGCGGCTCGGACGACGACGACGGCGCCGGCGACTACAGCCAGGCGATCGCCGCCAGGCTCGGCCTCCTGAACAACTAGGCGTGTTTTTAGTTATGTATTAATTTAAATTTCTGCAATGTAATAGGCGAGTTTGCCAAATATGAATGAAATCGCCACTGTTTGCGCCAAATCTTGAATGAAATCGCCACTTTGTGTACCCGCCATTTTTTGAATCGCATGGGCCGAAACTTGGGCTGGAGAACGACTGGAAACCGCGCCCCCCAGGTTTCAGATTAGCTCCGTTTGGCGCCGCGGCGGCACCAAAACAGCGGCGTTCTGGGCCCTGGGGGGCGAGACGTAGGGGTGGGCATAAAAACCGAAAACCGTAACCGAAAAGACCGAGACCGAAACCGAAAAGACCGAGACCAAAAAGACCGTTCGAAATTTGGGTAGCAAATTAGAAAAGACCGAAATTATATCAGAAATTCGGTCATCACTTATACATAACCCGAATAGACCGAAAAACCGATTTTATTTTATTTTGAGAGAATTATGTACGAAAGCAGCCAAATTTGTGTGCCAGCTTAGTTTATGTACATATATTCTATTGTCCCAACTACGGAACCAAGCATACCATATAGCCTCTATGCCCGACAACTGAGTATCCTAGCCCCGTGTAATGTATATTCTCCCGTGCGCGAGAGACCAGTCGATCGCTTCCCACTCTCCCATTACCAGGCGCCGATTCCTCTTCTTGCGCACTAGATTTTGGTCTATTTGGTCATGACCGAAGACCGAACCGAATAGACCGAACACCGAATAACAGAAAACCGGAAATACCGAATTTATTACGGGTATCATTTTCTAGATGACCGAAATTGTTAAAGACCAAAAAGACCGAACCGAACTAACCGAAAAGACCGAACGCCCACCCTTAGCGAGACGACCGGAGATGCCCTTATCAAGGTAAAAAAAGTGGATGTCTGAGAGCTGTGTTTGGATGTATGAATTGAGCCTTGGAATTGAATTGGAGTGGGAATACCAAATCAGAGGCGGAAATGAATTGGCCTCTAATTCCAAATCAGTTGTTTGGATGTGCATGATATTACCTGTTGGAATCTAAAGATGGCATCCAATTCCAAATAGCGTTTGGATGTACAAATCCTGGAATCGAAAGATTTGGTGAATCTGACTGGAGGGGAGGATGGCCGGCGGCGGGACGTGGGGCTACAGGGCTCCATCGGCCATGGAGGATTGACGGGGAGGACAGCCGGTGGCGGCTAGGCGGGGACTGCAAGGACGGCCGGCAGAAGGGTGGCGGGGCCGGAGCGGCCAGGGACGGCCAGCGGCAGTGCGCGGCGCCGGAGCGGCCGCCGCCGCCCTTGACCTCTCGCCATTCGCGCCGCTGTTCTTGCCTGCCAATCTAGGGTTGGGGACGCATGCCGCGGTCGGGCCGGACAGAGGAGGACAACCGAGAGAGAGAGAGGATGGCGGGGAGAGGTAGATGGAGAAGAGAGAGAGAGGGAGAGGGAATCCTACCGCCGGCCGCCTGTCGCTCCGCCGTTTCCGTCCAGCTCGGGATATCACCTGAGCGAGCGAGGTCGCCGAGAGCGCGGAGCGAGCACGAAGCGGTACGCGGGGCAGAGGCGCGTTTCCGGGCCTTTCCGAGCTCGTTCGCTCGGAATTGTCGCTCGAGGGGCAGACGTGCGCGCGGGGCTCGCTTGGAATTGGAGCGTGTTTCCAGGGTCCAATACCTAACCATTCCAAACAGCTGAATTTGGTTTGGCAATTCCAAACGGACGATTCCAAGCCTCAATTCTTACATCCAAACACAGCCGTACGGGTTCTGAACAAGGATATGCCATGCAAGCGAATACCACGAGTGAGACGAATAGGCCTCTGCCGCTGCCCCTGCGACCATCCGTGCGCCCAGGAATTGGACGTCTGCGATTTGCCGTTTTGCGTCCGTGTGTGCTTTTCCGTTTCCAAGAAAAAAGAGAAATACGGGTAAACTGCAGAAGTCTTTCAAGTCGCCGGCTCGCCGCAATGTCTTCGCTCCAGCTTATTCTTCCTTCTCCGATCCAATTACATGGCCAGCACAGGGCCATGCTGTCACCGCCGGCGCTCAGGGTGTAAACGGGAGTGGGCTGTCTGCGGCGCCGCAATTTGGGCCCATTTAGCTACGCATGCGAGTTCCCGCAAAGCTGCCAGAAAAAGAAGCGGCCGATCTGGGCCAGCCCGCGGTTGCCGCATCGCGCCGTATATCGCAGCGAACGACCAAGTCTCTGTTCTCGGCTCTGCCATCGGAGCGCCTCCACCCGTCATGGCCGACATTCCTCTTCCGGCTTCGGGTATGGTCGCCTCGTCCGATGCGCCACGTGGGTCGGGGCTGGCGCCGCGCCGTCAGGTCGCCAAAGTTTCGGAGGCGTCGGAGAATCGCCGGGGCTGGCGCCTGGCGCCGCGCCGTCAGGTCGACAGAGTTTTGGAGGCGCCGAAGAATCGCCGTGGTAGCCGAGGATGTCGTGTTCCTCGTCTAGGACGGAAAGACGAGCTCGCGGCCGGAGTGCTGGCTGACTACGGCGAACCTCACCACTGCCGAGCGGCGGCGCGTGAAGTCATGGCGCCATGCCGCTCTTCGCACGGTGCGCGTCCGCCAGCAACGGCAGGCACGTCGTCGTCGTCGGTGGCTGGGATCCCGCGATGTTCCGCCCCACCAGCGACGTCCCCGTGGTCGACATCGGTGCCGGGACGTGGTCCAAGGGCCAGCTGATGACGGAATCTTGCAGCTTCTTCATGAGCGCCGGAGGCGACGGAGAGGTCTTCGTCGCCGGCGGCCACGGCCAGTCCAAGAACGCGCTCCGCTCCACCTTCGCGTAAGACGTCTTGGCCAACGCCTGACGCGCACTCCAGCACATGCGCGAGTCGCAACATTCACACTTACAACTGCGAGAGCTAGCCAATGAGCTAGCCTAACGATCAGCCTACGCGGCGCACGCGGCGCCGCAAAAAATTACGACAATACACGGCTAATACGCGGCATACCGCGTCTACGCAGCGGCATATGCGGCATACTCGCGGACTCCCGCGGTGCGTCCCGCTTGCACCCTGAGCCGGCGCGCTCCAACCCACTCGCCCTCGACAGCAACGGTAATGTTTTATGATTGATAATAACGTCGGATGGTCGCATCAAATTTCTACAAGCAGTGTCCAGTTTTAAATTACTTATCCTGATGGGTTGTTGTGTTAATTAGGATCTGTTGTCCTCTATCAATTTTAGGATTATGCAACTATGTTGCTATCACTGGTACCTTATTCATCTCCGCCGGCGGCCGCGCTAACCACGCTGATTTTACTACTAGTATATATGCGGCGATTCAGTTCAATTCGTCCTACATAAACACTATAAACTTCTATGGTCTCATTCCACCCCGTTGGCAGAAAACTCATCGAGTTTTAACCAGCACAGCAATCGGCCATTGCCGACGTTCTTTGGTGTCGAGCCCAACTGAAGTAGTACTGCTCGATTGGTGAGCTTTTTCCGTGGTGTGCTCCTAGCCGTTTCTGTAGTCAGCCTGCTCATCTCCCCTGTAGGTACGCAATCCTGTGGCCGGCCTCTTCGACGCCGTCGTTCATGGCAGGAATGCCTCTGCCGGTGAAGCTGCAAGCCGATATGAGGTCGCCCGGCGCCCGCGATCGGTGCTACCTGCTGTCTCGACGAGGTTTTACCTCTTCTCGTAGCGCTGACGGCCGTGAGGTCCAAGCCGGCGTGTTGGCGGACGGCGTGGCCGTGTCGCCGGAGCACTAGAATTACTACGGTGCACCTATCGGTTTTCGGTTCGGTGCGAGTATTAAGGGGATACTAGGGGAATTTAGCGCGAGACGCCGCGCCCTTTCAGACCTTGATTTTTAGAGCCGCTGTGTATTCTCTTGAGATGTAGATTATTGATTATGTTGGATTTGAAAAGTAGGATATTAATTCCGCAGGCATAATGAACATGTAATATCTGCTGCATTGGAACAGTAGTTAATATTCATGGTAGGAATGTACATAGGGAACATATTTTTGCTGTCCAAGCTACATTATGCAACCAACTACGTTACAATCCAGATAGTAGGAAGTTAAGTAACATCTAAGGCAGAAACATAAATAATATATACAGCTTTTTTGACAGGCTAGTCAACATAGCAAGCATGTCATGTCACTAAGGTACTTGTGCTTCTGCTAGCAGGATGGTAAACAACGTTTACACTTGGTAAGGACATAGTAAGTACGATCTAGTGGGCGGCCGGATCAATATTGTGGCCATGTCGTGCTAGTGGAGGCGTACGGTATGAATGTCGTGCAAAGGAAGATCAGGACCTGCATAGTGGTGCGTTAAGTTATATTGGCAGGGCAATATGTAGATCATGTAAATTTGCTCACTAAATACAAAGGGTATGCGATGGTACCTTTGCACGCGGCTTCCAAGGTAGGATTTGTAGGAAGTTGGTCACGATGCATCGTCGCTGTCCTCGAAGGCTGCCGGTGTCGACGGTATGATCAGGGAGTCGTAAGTAAGCAACGGAGCAGAGAGGATATGGACCGGGGATTCCAATCCGTTGTTGCTGTCAATGTTCGTAGCAGCGGTAGCATTGTCGTTTTTGAGATTTCCTGCAGAAGTGGCGGTGTCGGCGACGTGGTCAATGTAGCTTTTCCACCGTGAAAATCTAAAGATTACGTAATGCAATAACTATTTAATTTGCTTACCATTAGCCTCTATAGCTGAATTAATTGCTTCCTCTATACATGTGATTGGTCGTAATACATGGGTTGCTATTTATCTACCCCATCGATGAACCTTCAAACAGCTAAGAGAAACTTCCCTGCATCAATATGTTTAAACATTAGGATAAAAGGGTAAAAAACAGTTCGAATGTTGCACTATTGAAATTTTAAGTATTGCTTAACTGATGTTGACATATCAAATTATTTACATAAAACTGCACATACATATATTTTACAATGTCATATTCAGTAGTAGCTTAACTGAGATTGACATATCAAATTATATTTGAAAAAATGCAGATACATATATGGGAATGTAGAAATATCACCTAGATTATCAAACATGATTGAATAAATCACACATCTGTATTCCAGAGCAAATTTATATATGAGAATCAATGTATCACTGTTATAATGCTTAATTTCTTAATTAAACAAATGAAGTTCAAATGCCAACATGGACTGGATTCATTATATTTTAATTCCATACGGTAGGAAGTGATGACAAACAGCTATGAGTTTTGACTTTTGACCAAACAAAAAATAAGTATGGTTACTTAGATGAAGAAGCTCCGGCTCTTGAGCGGGAGCCTGGTCGCGGGCTGCTTGCGCGGTCAAGCCGGATTGTGCCCCATGCGCGCTCACCTTGCTGCAGCCGTCGGGGGAGCAGTCGCGTGCCCGACACAAGATCGGGAAAGGAGCAGAGGAAGTGAGCTCTGCTGGCAAGTTAAAAATGCGATCACAAAACATGTGCCATTGATGATCATCAGGAGGCCATAAAACAACATAAAACCTGAGGTCTCCAAAACCATTTAAATCGGTAATCACATACCTGAACCAAAAGGTAGACAACCTACATTAGCTTATATTATAATATTAAAAGGTCTCCTAATGGCACAAAGGATGAAGTGCTCCAACTATAAGATGACCTCTCGATGACTTCTAAGGAGATTTATTGAATGATTGGCCGTTCCACCTTCTCATGACTCAGAGCATAAAAAGAAATATCAATAAACTAAGATAGTAAGATGTGCTGCTTAATATGCGAATAGTAAGGACCACATACAGAATGCAAAACATCAAAGGTAAAGTCAATAATCAAAACAAACTGTATGGCAGTTGTCTTCGTAAGCAAATGAATTTTACTCAAAGAAATCCATATAGGAGTAACGATGTCTAATCAATCCACCATGTTATGAAGACAATATGTTAGATGACACGTACTAAATACAACTACATCAGAAGATCAAAGGCACACAACAATATCATCTGCATCCAAGTTTTCATTCACACCATTAAGTGTTAGCACATTTTTAATGATCTAAAATGAACAACAACCTCACTGTCAAATTCACATGATTAAGGATATAGTTCAGAATCAGGAAGTAATATAGGGAACACCCAATATATGATATGCTTGTGAAGAGCTAATAATAATAGTTAAATTTTTGGCCAAGCTAATACAGAAAGCATGGAAAAACATGGACCAGAAGTGAGAGTGGTACATATTGTGACATAATGCTCTACATCTGCCCCCATATGTGATAAGCATCTCGTGTTGCTCCTTCAATATCTAGAGCATCAAGGTAAGACTATTAGCATGAGAACTGAGCAACGCCATGTCAAAAATATGAAATATGCACTCATGAACCTCTGAAACATGCACTCATGAACAATCGATCCTGTACATTAACGACTAAGCAGTCCAAGTAGCAAAATCAGCTGAACTAGTTATTTTATTTCTGTACAATTTCGACATGTATACAGAGAAGAAGTTATTGCCATCCTCCGGAAAGAAACTCCATTTTAGCGGTACGAAAATCAAAACATGGACCACTCGTCTCGCCTTATCCTGTCCTAGCTCATATTAAACCAATTACGGTTTAATTTAGTACTAGCAAAAACCTGGACCAATAGACATTGTGTGCAACTTATATCTCCCTAGTAATTAAAGCATGCATGTTTCCATACAAATGAATACATGTTTACTTAAAAATTGCGGTACCTTTTCAGCATGTGCAACTGGAAGGAATGACTTACAAAACTTAAGAATGCCACAATAGTTTGTAACATGTACAACAATCGGCATTTTTAGAAGTCTATCTAATATGCACGATTGCATTAGCAGCTTGAAGTAAGTACATAGGAATTGGTTTTCTTCAGAAAACTTAGACTAAATCATCCATTTTTGGGAATAATAATGATAATAGGGCATATAAGTATTGCATGGCAGTTTTGATACATATCGTTAGGCATCCCCTCATGGACGGCATTGCTGCCTCCATGTCCACCTCCACAACCTACTCCTCGGATATAACAGCAGCCACCATGGTCTCGACAACCTACACGACACCGATAAGGATACAAATGTCTGTAGCAGGCCTATACAGATACGGAAATATGACATTTTGAAAATGCGCCAATACAATGACAAGTTTAATAAATAAGTAATTTAGTAGCTAAAGGGATCAAAATGCCAACACCTTCTAGCACGGATGGAGTTGATTCTATGATCTTTTCAGAAAACTAGTAATCGTGCACGTGCAATGCACGTGTATCCTTATAAAGAAATGTCTTCATATATATCTTGGTTAGCATGCAATATATAATCCAAACCAGCTAATAAATGTATAATAAGGTATGTAGTTGGATTGGACACTGACCATGGAAAAAATGTTTCATAGCGTGCGCATTTGCCATGTCGTTATACGCAAACAAGTTCTGTCATATCGTGAGTGAACTATAGATACATATGTTTTGAAATTGCTTTTGTGTAAATCTGTGATATCTATGAAGCATATTTTAGCTTCTCCCCAATTACAATGGAGATAAATAAGGAAAATCAATATTTATTCATATATACATGTGCACGCGCGCACACACATCATGTCCAGCAGATAGAGAAAATGTCCTTTCAAGAAAACATTATTAACATGTACAAAATAATATAATAGTTATGCAACAATCCCGGGCTATGTGCTCTCTTCTTTTCCACATGGATGCAAGGGATCTGGCAACTAATCTATTATACATAAGAGATGATAAAATACAGTTACTAAGTACATAGGCTCAACAATTGTTCCACCAGGAAGTTTATCTCCGTGCCCCTTGGCATTGAACTTAGCGGGCAGTTACGATCTCTCAAGTGAGACTCAGTTTCGTAGAACAAGCAAACCTAGCCATCAGGAAACAGACTCGTCTAGTGTTGAGGTTGGTGGTGCCACGGACCAGGACCCAACTGACTTTAAAAAACATGTGTGTTGCTAGGAGACTAAAAATTAAGGCATCAAGCAAGGGTTTGTTTTGCCATTGGACATACCTTGTGCAGTTTTTTCCCTGGTCACCCTTTCAAACAATCGCCGTGTATCAGTTTTTTACCCCCTCCCTATCAGAGACAATACTTTCTTGGCTTGATTTATCCTGGTCACACAATAAGATCCCCAATAACGTTAGAAAACAAGGGCATGGAACAACACAATGTCATGCAAAGGTGTTAACAGAGAGGTGAGAACAATGAGGACATATAAGAGTAAAACATTTTCGGGAATGATGCTTGTCTGTTGCTGGTTGAATGGTACCACTGATAAGAAACTCAGACCGAGAATATTGATGCATTGTACAAATGGATAAAAAGCCAATTGTTTGGGTTGCTAAGCAGACTTATCTATGCTCTGTCCTTTGTTGGTCGTCTCCACTTTTACAAAAAGCATTTTGGTTTTCCCACATCAAATGTGCATGCTCAAAATGTCTGTCAGATTACAGAGTTTATACATCTAATTCTGAAACAAATCCATTGCGAAATTGCATAGACTGCATTTTGCAAGAAATATAAAAGCTATGCATCAGTTGATACTCATTCTGTATATTTTAAAGCCGAGTTGTAATAAATACATTATTAAACATTAAAATGTTACATGCTTTCAGTAATTTGAGAAATACAAGATGTACATTCGGCTGAGTAAGGCCATAACTTTCATAGATCTTTATGAGAAGTTTGAATATTTTCTTTCAGATAAATTCACATTTTGTGATATGTGCATGTCATTCAAAAAAGGTGTAGAAAGTTCACACAATAAACAGTTGAGTCACACTGTTAGTCACCGAAGGATGGTACTTACCTTCAAAATGAAATATTAGACTGCAGGATGGTACTTACCTTCAAAATTATTGCAGTTCAATAATCCACCATTTAACCAAACAGTCGACAGTAGATATTCTTCACACCTGCAAGAGGAATGAATCCAAATTCAGGATACTGTTCCATATGAGGATTCTTACCTTCTGAAGCGGTACTAATACTATTATAGACAACAAAATCGTACAAGATTTCTCTTACCATAAGAAAAGCAGAAAATAAGTGTTGATCCAACAATTCTTGATGTCCTATTATTTAACACCTGCAAGTGCATACTTGCCTGCAATAACCAAAAATATGTAGGTGCGTGAGAGATGTAAATCAAATAGCACTTCATGGCTGCTCTTTTGCCTAGCCTTTAGTTGACAAACCATATTAACATGTATAAGGGCAAACTACTGGACAATATTTTCATTAGTAACTTTCATGCCTCACAGTTACATAGCTAAGTTCAGATCTTGAATACTATTTCCAAGAACTTTAGAAATTGTTTACCCATCTGAAACATGAATTATAACACAAAAGATATACCTGGAAGAGCAGGGGGTAGCCACAGAAGAGCAAGTATGACAATGTGTTGACTGCGCTGCAATTTGTACAGATGAAGCTACCAGCATGCCATGGATAAACAACAGCTGCAGATTTGATGACTGATTGATGCAAAATATGGACATGGCGTCATGTCTGGCGCAGAATATGTAAAAAAAGAACAAATTATCTTTGTATACCTGACTCCAATTGCACAAGGCGAGCAGGCTGCACTGGTAGCCAACATGGACGGTCGAGCAGTCTACAGTGTGGCCGGCGACGTGCGCAACGGTGCAGGGAACGGCAGCGGCGCGTGGGCGGGTACTGGGGCGGGGAACGGCAGCGGCGCGTGGGTGGGCGGCAGTGCGGGTACGTCGCGTGTGGATTCTGTGGAGCGGAGAAAAGCGGCGCCGCCTGCGGAGGCGGTTGTGTAGGTAAGGCATCGTTCAGGGAGGCTTATGGCCCTCCGCCTCGCGGCGGAGGAACCCGGGTTGGGGCGGTGGTGCAGGGAGGTCGGTGGCCCACGATCTCACGACGGAGGAAGGCGTGGGGTGGGACGGCCGGGGCAGGTCGATCTGGTGGAAGGGAGGCCGGGGCAGCTCGATCCGGTTGAGGGAAGGGCGGGGCCGCGGGGGGAGTGCTCCGGTGGAGGGGAAGGCTGCAGGAGGGAGGGGCGTCCATGGAAGATGGGAGGAGGCGTCGGGATGGAAGTTGGGTCTCCGGGTATGCGTGGGAACGTGGGTGCGGGGCGGGCAGTTTTTTTTTGTGCGCGTAGCTCAACATACAACATTGGGACACTCTAGAGCGTTGGATAGATGCATATGAACGGTCCAGATCCTCCGGATCTGACAGTCTCGCTCCTTTTATATTAGTGGAGATGGGCTTGCAATCTACATGATTGCATCTGCATTAGATTTTTTTGCTGCCATTGCTATTGCTCTAAAACAGGAACATGACGCCATACTGGAGGCTTAACATTTGTAGGCTGCTACCGTTGTGCCATTAGATAGCAATCTAAAAAAAATATGGAGAGGATGGGAGAAGGCAATGCAATTAGATGGGAATAACCAGCAGAAATAGAGAGGAGGAAGAAACGCACTGGAAAGTGAGGATGAGCAGAGGAGGATTTACTGGTGAGGGCGAGGACGGGAACTGCTGGCCTGCTGCTAGCAGTGCTCATCCGCTCGATTGCCGGCCGGCCGGAGAGGATGTGGTCTGGGTCGCCGCCGGGCGCCGGGCGCTCGATTTGAGGGCGACCGATCAGAAGATCCCGCAGATGGAAGCACACCAAGCGATCCAGGGCGAGGGGAAGATGTAGAAACCGGAGGCACAACAACACCCCGACCCCGCCCTCGTCCCCGGCCGGAAGAACTCGCAGATGCAGACAGGCGAAGCGATCCAGGGTGAGGGGAAACCGTAGAAGCCGGAGGCACAGCAGCATCCCGGCCCCGCCCTCGTCCCCGGCGGCCCGGCTGGAAGATGGCCGGCGAGGCATAGCAGCACACGGGAAGAAGGAAGAAGCGGAAGGAGAACCGAACTCGGGCAACGACCAACTCGAGAAGAGTACGGAAGGAAAGAACGGCGCGTGGAGATAGGCGGCGGCGCAAGGGAAGGCACCGCGGAGGAAAGGTTGCCCTGCGTTTCCCGGTTTGCAGCAGCTCCGTCGACGGGCCATAGAAGCATGCCCTCCATGGCGGGGTTGTGGTCCGGTGAGCGCGAGGACGGGCGGCGGCGTGGGTGGACGTTGTCGCCGCCGCTGTGTCGGGGGAACGGCACCGAGATGGAGAGGGCGAGGAAGAGGAGAGGGAGGGGTGGCGCAGCCTCGCCGTCGTGGCGGCGCCGAGGAGGAGGAGGAGGAAGGGAGCGGGAGCGGGACAGTGAGGGAGGCGGCGTCGGGGCCGAGGCAGCATCATGGAGGAGGATTCGGGAACCGCCGCCGCCGCTGGAGGGAGAAAGGATGAAGCAAGTGTGAGGATTCGCGATCTAGGTTTAGTGATTGGTGTTTTATAAGAAATGATTGATGCGTAAATCTCGGGAAAGGCAAGGGCTTTTCTGCAAAATAGCGGTGCGGACCGTCAGATCGGGAATGGACGGCGGGGAGGTGGCCGGGCGCAGAGCTACAGTAAACGGAGCGAGATGAGCACATCGCGGGCCGTCCGATCGGCAATCAACGGGGCGGAGGTGGTCGGGCACTGTAGCTTCCCAAAAGCTACAGTGCCCAAAGCAAGGAGAGGCCAGCGATTCCGTGGTCTTTAATATAGTTAGGAATGTTATTTCCAGCCAAAAAGCACGAACGGAGCCGAAATTCGCTGAACCGCTCGATGGACGCACAGGCGCAACGGATGGTCGCAGGGGCTGGGCACAGGCAAGCCGCGTCCCCGCCGCTATCTCTATCCGCTATCTCTATCGTGGACCAATCTATGTCAAAAAGGTTGACCAGAATAACAAATCTAAAAGCAAAGCCACAAGGTTAGGAAACAAGGCCTAGTTAGGCAACAATGTATTTTTGAAGTATTCAACCAATATCACAATTTTGAAAAATACTGCAATATTAAATACTTTGACATGTTTAGATGCAGTCCCTATCTGTTTTTCTCTAGACTGAAGTATTCATTTGCCTGACGATTAAATACTTTGGTATTCCAATACTTCGGTTTTAGAAAAACTGCGCTGTCAAATTAGGCCTTATTTTAAGTATTTTTAACAAAATAAATCATTTAAAAATGCTGTATAAATTTCACGTTTGTTTATGTTTTAACAAGGAAAAAGTCTACTTTAAACTCTGAAGTGGTAGAGATTCGGCGAAATGAACCCTGAACTCTAATTCACTGCCGTTTGTACCCTGAACTTGCGAATCACAGTCTAAATCAAAACCTGGAGATGTCTGATATGTCGGGAGGAAAAGCATCCCGGTCGGGATTTCGCATTGTCTCGCTGACAAGCGGACCTACATGTCATATTCATCTCTGTCCATCCCCATCTAAAAGAACAGAAATTGTTGGATCGAGCCCCTTGCCGTGCGCCGCTGTGCTGCACAGGACGGGCCGGGGACGGCGATGCTAGCGCAGGACGCGGGGACGACGACGCGGCGCTGCGCAAGACGGGGACGGCGACGCTGGCGCAGGATGCTGGGACCGTGGGACGGCGACGCGGCGCTGCGCGTGTTACGCCTCATGTGCCTCGCACGCCTTCTACGAGCCCACCGCCACCTCGTACTCCTCTGCCCAGTCGCCTTGCACGCCCCGCCTGCCAATCCCCATCGTGAGCCCACCGACGCGGCCCTGCTCTTCGAAGACATGCTCACCCATGGCGTGTCCCTGGAGCGTGCCTTCTTCCTCCTCCTCCACATCTACGCCTCTCACCTGGACCTCTCTTCCGCCGCCAATTCGTGCTGCTCTGGATGTCTCGGCTCGGCCTCCCGCCCAGCCCAGCCCTGTCGACTACGCCGACCTCGTCTTCTCCTTCTGCCGCGCGGGCCGGCTCCCAGACGCGCTCCAGGTGCTCAACCAAATGCGAACTCTTGGGTACCCGCTCACCACATACGTCACGTGCCCGTCCTCCAGACCCACTGTACCGAGCGCGACATCCGGGCCGCGAACACGCTCATCGACTCGAGGACACTGAGATAAAGGATGAAGATGAATATGACAGTGTGGACCAGTGTAGTCAGTGAGAGTGGTAATTTATATTTTTTATTGGACCCGACTACGTATATGACGCCCGCTAATTAGCTTAAGTCCACGCGCGTATGTGACTACATGCATGCACTAAAATCCGAAAGTGCTGACATTATTGCGCATTAAATGCAAAATTTGAAAATTCAAAATGTTTTGTAGCTCAAATCATTTATCGGATTTATGATCTGTTTTCACCGTTGGACTAGTCGCGTCGAGATGTTTGAAACTAGATCCATGTTGATATGTTCGGACGATATTTTTTTATGGCCTAAAATTTACCACCCATTAACATGTAAGTTACCAGGTTGAATTTATGTAAGTTACCAACCCAAGCAACGATTAAATTTCGGTTTAAAAGTATATTTCACTAGGTAGGTAACAATTATTTAGAGGCATGGTAACTGTATCGATTTCGGTATGCATAACTATATTATAAACACATGGATAAATCTAGCGTGGGTAATGCATAAGTATTAGGATGATAACTGTCGGTTTCATAATAAAACTACACATAAAAAAGATGGATATTGTGTTCTTAAATATTATTTAGTTGACATGTTAACCATATCGATTCGTGGTGGATAACTACATCATGAACACATGAATAACTTCAACTACATTAAAAAACACATGGTAACTTTATCAGTACTAGGTTTTGAGAAAACAAAAACATGGTAACTTTATCAATACTGGGTTTTGAGAAAAGAACATGAAAAAATGGTTTTATTTGAACCAAAAAATTAATCGTTAATATGGTGGTAACTTACATACAATAGTCCAGATAACTTACGTGTTAAAGGTCGGTAAGTTTTGTGCCAAAAACAAAAGTTCTCAAAATATGTGAACATGTGATTTAGTTTCGAAGATCTCGTCACAACTAGCTCAGCGGTGAAAACGGATTCTAAATCGGATAAACGGTTGGGGATACAAAACATTTCGAATTTTTGAATTTTGCATTAAATGCGGGCTGACATGCAGTGTCAAATCTATCTGTCCACGCGTGGATCAATGGATAGTATAGCTGCGTGCACATATGCCCCATAAAAGGCGCCTGCCATTTAGAATTACCGTTTTTATTTTTTGTTGTCAAAAACAGCTACGGGGCTTGATTTAGACCGGGATTCGCACCCCGAAAAAAAAAAGATCGGGATTCGCAAGTTCATGGTACGAACGACCCGGATGTAGAGTTTAGGGTTTATTTCGTCGAATCTCTACGAGTTTAGGGTTTCAAATAGAATTTTTCCTTTCAACAAGCACACGGCGGGTGTACTGAAAAAAAAGCAAAATAAACGCATTGGACACAAATTGGTCACACTTTTAGCACCACGCAACAATATTTCCAATCTCGTACCGGATAAATGCAGCTGCAATTCTCTATATTTCTACGGTTCAGATCTTTATTTACAAATAAGTCCACGGTTTAGATCCGACACGTTCTCAGTTCAGGGTTTCTCTCCAAGATACAAGAAATGCAATTTAGTAATATGATAAGGACCATAATGCAAACCCGGTATAGTTCAGTCCCAGGAGTTCTTCCCTGGGCAGTGGCCGTTACTACTGCCTCCGCCCGCTCCCCTGCGTGCGTCAAGAGACAGAGCGCGCTCTCCCCTCGCCGCCGCCGTCGCGCCTCCTCCCGCCCACAGCTACGCGCCGAGCGCCCACCCCTCGTCACCACCTTCCATCTTCGTCGCCTCCGCCGCTGGCCAGCTCAGGCCTCGTAACGGTACAAATTCCGCCCGATTCCGGGCTCAGCCGTCCCAGAATCACCAAACCCTAGGTAGCCCACTCCGAGGCGGCGGGCCGAGAGTTGGGAGCCGTTGCGAGGGAGCTTGCTGCGTGCTTCCTAGGAGCTTTCTCCCGCCTCGCTTGGCCTAGCTGTTCGCTTTCAAAGCGGCGGCGGCGCAGCGGCGGGATGAGCAGCCTCGTGGAGCGGCTGCGCGTGCGGTCGGAGAAGCGGCCGCGCTACATGCTCGATGAGTCCGACGAAGACCTCCCGCCCCGCGGCGGCAACGGGAAGGGGAAGGATCGGCAGGACGACCCCCCTGCCAAGCAGATCGAGCGCGAGGACGTGGTATGGCTGACAGCGTCATGTTTTTTTCCGTCCTGTTTTATTCGAATTCTACTGACTTTTCTTGAAGTTGGCAGTTGGTAGCAGAGAATTGATGCGCTTCTATTAGGGTTTGTGTTCGGTGGTAAGAGGGAGGAATTCAACTTGGGGATCTGGTGTAGAATAGGGTTGCTGGAATATCATGGCTGACTGAGTGACTGGTGCTACATAAAATTGAGGGATAATTTTGCTAGACCAGTGCGTTGCTTTGTGCCGTTTGGAAACTGAACCGTGGATTTTGGCCTAGTTTATTTGCCCTGTTAAGCAGCAAGATACCACTACATGATTTCGTAGGAAAAAGTTTGGCTGCCAAGAGATAATCCACTGGAATTGGTACATGCCGTAGCGTACATTGTGCATGTGCATTAGGGTGGACGTGGTATAGGGTTGGTGATTTAGGCTGCCACGGTGCTATCTGAGCGAAACTTCTTGAAATAAAGGGGCACCATGATTGTTTCTTAACATCTCGGTGCTATCAGTTAATAACATGTTCTTGTGTACAAAATAGGTAGGTCCTATTTTCTATAATCTCATGCTTGTTCGTTAGGTTACCAGAAGGCAGAGAGCATTGGCCACATTCATTTTTATCCTGTCCTGATTTGCTGATCCGCTTCATTGCCTTGTAGTTGTTGTCTGCATAGCGCAGTTTCAAATGTTTGCGGCGCATGTTCCCGAATTCCAGATTCCTATTATTTATGTGATTCTGCGTTTATTAATATCCCTCTATTTCAGTTTTTGGGCTCCTGTATTTATTTGGAACTCTGTTCCTATTCATTTTTATGTGCAGAAAGAAGATGCTTGTCAGAAGTGCGGACTAAATGAAAATCTTGTATCTTGTTCAACGTGTACATATGCATTTCACCGGAAATGTTTGAATCCTTGCCTAAATATCACATCTGATAAATGGAGCTGCCCTGAATGTGTATGCATTTTCTCTCTTGATTTTTTTATGTCACGTTCTGATTGATACTGTTGGTATATCTAAGCACGTTGTTTATTATTATTATCAGGTAAGCCCATTGACAGAGATGGAGAAGATATTAGATTGCGAGACTCCGAACGTTGCTCCTGAAGAGACTACTTCTTCAGAGTCTATATCAAAGAAAAAGCCTGTCAAGCGATATCTGATAAAATGGAAAGGATTGTCGCACATTCACTGCACTTGGTAGTTACTGCCTGTCCTGCTCGATGTAGAATCGTTCCATACCACCTTTCCTTTATTAACTGTTGACTTTCTATATATCAGGGTGCCAGAAGATGAATATTTTGAAGCTGCGAAGATACACCCTCGGCTTAAAACTAGATTAAATAACTTCAATAGGCAGTTCGAGTCGATTGATAGATCTGACGATGACTATGTTCCAATTAGGCCTGAATGGACAACTGTTGACAGGGTCCTCACTAGCAGGTATGAAGGTTAATTTGACAACTAAGTTGCATTAATGTGGTTCAATCATATTTTACCTTGTATTCTGGTGCTAGTAGCAAAGATGTGATTATTCTCGGATATGTCTATGTTCTTGTCACTTCGACTTTGGCGTATTAGCACATGCATGTATGTTTTCTATCTTTTGCATCTAGACACAAAGCTTTTGGGTTTTCTTGAAAAATGTATGTTTTGCAAGTTTGTGTTATGGAATCCATTCAGTTACTATTTATGGTGTTTATCCCACGATTTTATTAAGTGCCAGATGCTGATTTAGCGTTTGGCCTCCGCCTTTTCCTTTTCTGAAGGATTAAAGCGCTAAGAGTAATTAAGCGCTAGGTGTTTTGCCTCTGCTCAGAGGCAAGTGTGCACTTAGGCGCCCTTTTATAACCTTGGTTTATCCTGAGAGCAGGCAGTTACTCATTATGAAGCTGTTACTGGAGAGTATCATATTTATTCCATAATCTATCATACTGTCCACGCTCCTCATATGGAACACAATAACATTCTTCAATCATAGTGCTATCTTAGGGTGGTCTCACTTATCTGAATGTGTCACCTTTTATCTTCCAACCATGTATACAAGCATTTCTATTTAGTAGTTGACTGATATCTTGATAGTTCTGAACCTATTTTTACATTTTCTGAGCAGAAAGAACTCTACTGGTGAAAAGGAGTACTATGTGAAATGGAAGGAACTTTCATACGATGAATGTACGTGGGAAAATGAGTCTGACATCTCAGTGTTCCAACCTCAGATTGAACGCTATCATGAAATTATGTCCAGACGCAAGAAGTCCACCGACAAGAGCAAGAGTGCCGAGCGCAAGATGAGTCATGTTGATGGGACCCCCAAGTTTCTTTCTGGTGGTATGCTATTAAATATGACTTATTCCTAGATACTAGAATTTAAAATAGTTGGCTATCAATTCAATGGGACGTGTCTACATTTCATTCTTTGAATGCATTTTCTTGTTATTGAAGGCACACTGCATCCTTATCAGCTTGAAGGTTTAAACTTTCTGCGTTTTTCATGGTCCATTAATAAACGTGTCATCCTTGGCGACGAGATGGGTCTTGGTAAGATATTGTTATTATGAGTATGCTAATATAGATCAAACGTTATGTTGAGATCTTCAGAAAATGATGATGATTAATGCAGGGAAAACAATACAAAGTATTGCTTTTTTGGCCTCTGTGTCTGAAGACAAGTTTGGTCCTCATCTGGTTGTTGCCCCCCTCTCAACCTTGCGAAATTGGGAGCGTGAATTTGCAACTTGGGCACCTCAACTGAATGTTGTACGTGTGTTAAACTAATTTGAAATACAATGTTTTTTATATTCCAGACAGATTTAAAATCCTCACTACTGACATTTATTTGCTGTCAGCTGATGTATTTTGGATCCTCAGCGTCGCGCGATATTATCAAGAAGTATGAATTTTACTACTCCAAAGATAAACCTAATAAGCCGAAGAAAAGTAAATCATCTTCATCTAATGATGAAACAAAGCAGTCAAGAATAAAGTTTGATGTCCTTTTGACATCTTATGAGATGATTAACATGGACTCTGCTGTTCTGAAAACTATAGAATGGGAATGCATGGTACTTCTGTTTCCACTTTATTTTCTGGAGGCTATGTGTTACACTGATGTTTTCACTGATGTGTCTCCGATTGTTGACTGTGCATCACAGATTGTGGATGAGGGGCATCGGTTGAAGAATAAAGATTCTAAGCTGTTTGGTCTACTTAAAGATTATCATACTCAACATCGTGTTCTCTTAACGGGGACCCCAGTTCAGGTTACTGCTCTAATTTATTGCTTAAACCATTGTACATTATTCCATTACCTATGAAAATTATTTCTTGTTCATGCAATCATGCTTATGGCCTGTAGTAGTCTTTTTTGAAGTGTTCTTACCTATTTCTCTAGGGGGTCCAGCAGTGGTTAGACTCTTTTTATTATCCGTGGTAAATTATTTTCCTTGTTTATTGAAGAGATGCATACCTTCATGAGTGCATGTCATCGTATCTTCCATATTAAGACATCCAAGGGGCTTCTTGGCCTGATAGGTTATTCATTACATGAATAATCACATTGTTATGTGCTTACCAGTATGCTTCTCTGTGCTTATACATTTTGTGACTAAGAGTTAGGCACCAGGGTTTTACATATATTGAATAAATAACAGAGAATGTTGACCCTGTTCTCGCATACACACATAATTTTATGGCATCATCCAATATGTATATAAAAAATAGTACACCAGTTTACATTATTTTTTCATCCCATTTACTTACTCATGCCACTCCCTCTGTCCCAAAATAACTGTCTCAAATTTCCCAAAAGTGAATGTATTTAGACACGAAACATGTCTACATACATCCACTTTTAGTCAAACTTAAGAGTTATTTTGGGACGGAGGGAGTATTTTCTTTCACTCGATAGGACTGCATGAAAATTGGGAATAAATTTGCTGAAACCTTAATTTATGTTATCTCTCTTTTCACTCGTTGGTTGCCATATGTTATTGTTGCGTTTATCTCCCCAACTTGCTTGGGACATACTTTGTTGTTGTTGTTGATATTTTTTCACTTGAAAACCTTTTGATTTATTTAATTATTTTCTTTTAACTATATCCTACGCATTTGAAGTTGATATCATGTCTTATTTTCTTCTGCAGAATAACCTGGATGAGCTTTTCATGCTGATGCACTTCCTTGAGGGAGAAACTGTAAGATTTGCTGATTCGCGGATGCTAACACTTTATGTTATCTATGCTATTGTAGCTCATTAGGCCCTCTGTCTGTCCTATTTTACAGCCTCTTGATTTATTGTGGTCCTAGTTTATGCTCTGATAACATGTGAGTTGGGGTATTGATGCCACAACCGTGATGTTCCTAATACCTCATGTACATAGCCGAAGATACAAGAAATACAAGGAAATAATCCCTACTAATTCTAACCATAATGGCATGATTACATTCTGTACATCAGGCGTTTATTATGGAAGGGATTATGATATGTGCAAACTACATATGCTGATATTTGATTGCCTTACACTTTCCTAGCTTCTAGCATATGCTGATTGACCAATCTTTCTGATTTTCTGTTGCATTAAATATTACATCCTATACTTCTGTCATGTAATGTTACGACACTTATGTTTGTAGTTTGGGAGCATATCTGATCTCCAAGAGGAGTTTAAGGATATTAACCAAGACTCGCAAGTCGAGAAGCTCCATGGGATGCTGAAGCCTCACCTTCTCCGGAGTATGAATATATCTTATCTTCTGTTTCCGCTAGACATATGGTTTCGCTTATATCAATTAAACATTGTTTAGGATCTTAGACTTAGCACTAGTCATTGGAGCTTTTTTGTTGTTCCTGACCGTTGTATTGTCATTTGTGTCTGGAGTAAGAATGTTTCTTAGCTTTGGTTTATAATATTGTGAATGGTGGTACCTAAATTTCAGCTAAGCTTTGCACAGATGCAGATAAATATGTATATGCTGACAATTCATAATGTTAATTGCATGTTCATGTAACATTCATGATCTAACAAAAATGGTAATAAATCTTCCTATCTAAAAAAAGAGTATGGTTTCGTTTCCTGCCTATTAGCATTTCGCTCCATCTGTCCATCCGTTCCATTTCCTTTTTTCCCACCAATTAACAGCAGTAATTATGGGACACCAAATATTACAGTACACCTCTTATGAGCAGGTAAATCACGTTATCACGCGCTAACCTACTAGAATCTTATGACTTCTGATCAATTATACATATAGAAGATCTGTAGAAGTAGGACCTAATCAGACTTCTGATCAATTATATGTTGAAATTTATTAGTGTACAAAATGATGCGATATGGTTCTTTCACAACCCTTATGTGACCGTGTTTGGCATAGGTTTTGCAAATGGTACATGAGGTTCAGTATATCCTGAGCATAATTAATTTAGTAAACTCAGAAGTAAAGTCGCTGAGAGTAAGATATAGATCAAAGTTATAATTGAGTTTTTTCATCGGACTCAGTTTGAACTTTGTTGCCTATGTGGTATAAATAGGATTCAAGAAAGATGTTATGAAGGATCTTCCTCCAAAAAAGGAGCTGATTTTAAGAGTCGAGCTGACAAGCAAACAGAAAGAATACTACAAGGCAATTCTCACCAAGAATTACACATTGTTATCTCGTCGCGGTGGTGGACATGTAATAGTTACATTTTAATTTCCATGTTGTGGTTTGTACCGGCCTGTTCTGGATGGTGACAATTCATGGTTGTCTGATTACAGGTTTCCCTTATAAATGTTGTAATGGAGCTGCGTAAACTTTGTTGCCATGGATTCATGACAGCTGAACCAGAAACTGAGGCTGAGAGCCTAGAAGAAGGTTTAAGGTTTGTTTGTTGAAGTCCGCTTTTTTTCTTCTTATTATCTCTTTCTTGTTTCTTTGCTGTTCAGGGAAAGTAGCTTGAACTGCTTTTCATTTGTTTTGCGCTCTTTGGATTTCGCTTCTTGTGCTTTGTTGTTGTCTTTTACGTGATGTGCCTTTACAACTGGAAAGTCCGAGTGTCTGTGTACTAGGTGTCATGAACATTCCAACTTCGAAGCTACAACCTTATATTGCAGTTCGTTATTTGTTTCCAGAATGTAGATGCAGTATCTATTAATCATATCTTTTCATCTACACGTAAATACATATGCTACTGAAAATTTGAATTTCATAGACACAATTTGTGATAATTTCATCTACACGTAAATACATATGCTACTGAAAATTTGAATTTCATAGACACAATTTGTGATAATTTGCTTGTACTTTTGGCTAGCACATATTTTTGTTCACTACAACATCTTGTTTATAGTCATCGTTAGTTCCAGATAGAGTAAACTTCCGCATAATCTGCTTGAATGCTTATATGATTTGTTGAGTAAGTTTACTGATTGAAATTTACATTCTATAATATTTACTTTTCGTTGGTTTGCTCCATTGCTTGATTTTATAGGAGGCTTTTAGATTTTTCTGGAAAGATGCAACTGTTGGACAAGATGATGGTAAAGCTGAAAGAGCAGGGTCACAGAGTCCTTATCTATTCACAGTTCCAGCATATGTTGGACTTACTGGAGGATTATTTAAGTTACAGGGTATTTAATTATCTTCCCGTGGCCAGATATGTTAATTATGCAGGCTAATACAACTCATTTACTGTATTTTAAATATCACGTGTTTTAGAAATGGAGCTATGAACGCATTGATGGCAAGATAGGCGGCGCTGAAAGGCAGATACGCATAGACCGCTTCAATGCCAAGAATTCTACTAGGTTCTGCTTTCTGCTTTCTACCAGAGCTGGGGGCCTGGGTATAAATTTGGCAACGGCTGATACAGTAATCATCTATGACAGGTGAATCAATCTCCTTGTTTATATAAAGGTTCATATCTTAATTTTTCGTAACATATATCTTCCATTTACATACAGTGATTGGAACCCACACGCTGATTTGCAAGCTATGGCAAGAGCCCATCGACTAGGGCAGACTAGCAAGGTATTTTACGCCAGACTGTTATGCTTTGTTGGGTAGTTGGTTTTTTGGTTTTGGTTCTTAACTGTTGGCCTTTTAAAAATATTTGTTTTCACCTGCAGGTTATGATATATAGACTTGTTAGTCGAGGTACAATCGAGGAACGAATGATGCAGCTTACGAAGAAAAAGATGATACTGGAGCACTTAGTTGTTGGTAAACTCACCAAGGGTAATAATGTCAATCAGGTAAATGTATTGATTGCCATTCTAATAATTCACAGGTGTTAAAAACATCAACATTTATCGAGCTTGTATGGTTTTACCTATGTACAGAATTATGTTTATGGCATCAAACATCGACTAATTACATTCTATCGGTATGACATGGACTGAAATGCAGAATCAGAGTCTGCTTTTCTTTTTATGGAGCATGTAGCTGCTGGTTCCTCACTTCATTATGTTGCATTTCGCATGGCTTACAAGCTTTGACACCTAGTGTACAGTTGATGATTATTAAGCTCATTTGGATGTAGTCTCTTATATATAAAAAACAATTTATGCTTAACAGTCGACTGTAGTTTCTGATTAGGTACTACTTGACAATAGTAGTCGAAGTTTGAATTGGTTTTGTTTCAAAATCATTGTGTATGTAGGTCAGATTTTATTTTAGCTGGGATTGGTGATCAAGCGATGGACTTGAAGTTTTTTTTTTCTGCAAAGTGTCTTGTAGTTACCAAATCTATTATTGTACACTAGTTATATCTGTATTTTTCAATGGTTAATCAGTTTTTTTTCAGGAGGAGCTAGATGATATCATCCGGTATGGGTCAAAAGAACTTTTTGATGATGACAATGATGAAGCTGGAAAGTCTGGCCAAATACATTATGACGACGCTGCAATAGATAGGTAAGCACTTTATTTTCAAAACGGAATACTGAAACACTGTTCAACATTTTTGGAATTCTGTCCAACAAAACATTCATACTCAAGCACTGTAGTAAAGGGCCAATTCATACTTCAAATCATTCTCTCCAGAAGTGTAAATTCAGCAACATGATAACTTATTTAATCTCCTATTTTTATCTGAATTTCCCTATTGTTTTCTCCTTTTGTAGTAAAATCTAGATTACCGATTTTTCCAATGTTATAGAATGGATGCATTTGGATCCAAAGGTAGCTTACATCTAGACATGCCTGGTGACACATTGTGTTTGGTAGTACAATAAAGATCTTGCTTTGCCAAGTGAGAGACACTGTTCGGGCCAGAATTACCTAGTACAGATCTCGGTAGTCATCTGCACCTCTCGCAGCACAACCAAAGTGGCGGCAATAGCCAAACAAACCCTATATGATAATTTTAGAGAACATGCAGACAAGCGAGCCCTATATGACATTGTGTTCATTCTCTCAAAATGTCTTAGTGGTACCTTGCACTATATCTTTATGTGGTAATGAGTGCTGTGCATCTGATGACACACTTTTTTTGTCACTGGCCTCATAGGTTATTGGACCGTGACCAAGTTGAAGAGGAAGTATTTTTGGATGATGAAGAAGATGATGAATTTCTAAAAGGATTCAAGGTACTGAGGTCTTATTTCATTATTACAAGTCTAAAACGTTAAGGGGACTTCTTCATTTTATTCAGGAACAAGTCGATTTTAACCCACTCAACTATTCCAAGTCCCTAAAATGCACCTTCAAGGGCTCAACTTTTAAGTTTTAACACCATTCACTTTAGATACCTATCTTCTTAAACCGGTGAAAACAACCTCGAGCCCAAAACCACCATGATTTGGTCAAACATGGCATATCTGTGTTTCGCTGGTATGGTTGCCATATTGCATCCATATCAACTTCCCATTCATCCCTTTTCAACTAGCATAGGATGCCCGATCAATAGAGTTGCCTATTGCGGGTATGCGGTAGGCCAAAGCCAGAACGTGGCTAAATGACCAATAACAGAGTCATTGGATGAGAGGACAATTTCGATTAGGAGTGAAAATGCCGCATGATACAACTGCATACGACATCACATTTTCCGCACTAGTTTTCTGAATTTTGGGGCATATTTTGCTTTTGTGTTAACTATGTACCAGGTTGCAAACTTCGAGTACATAGATGAGGCAAAGGCTTTAGCAGCAAAAGAGGAGGCACGCAGAAAGGCTGAAGCTGAGGCCGCGTCCAATAAAGCAAACTATTGGGAAGATTTGTTGAAAGACAGATACGTTGAACAAGAAGTAGAAGAACATACTGCTATGGGAAAAGGAAAAAGAAGCCGCAAACAGGTAAAGTATTTTATTTCTCCCCACTGACTTTTTTCTCTTCCGATCCACAATCTCACTGGGAACTTGCATCTATTTGAAACTTGCATCTATTTAAAACTTTGCTGCTGTTGAATTTATATGTTGTGGTATTACATCTATATAAGCAGAACACAATATAAGTTAGTTCTTATTGCACTTAAAGCATCTCCAGCAGCGTAGCCATATCCCACACTCCATTCCCTCTCCACATCTCTTAACATTCCAACAGACTATCAATATCCCACTCCTTTATTTTAGCAATGTCTTATGAAAAACAATATATTGTAACAGCTATATTTCTAACTCTTATGTTTCTGATCATATGCTAAAAAGATTTTACACATGACAAATGATCCATTAACGTTCTTCGTCTGAAATTCCCCAATTCCCTCTTTTTTTCTGGTCTCCCTTGATCCTTGACGAAGCCCCTCTAGTCCCTTCTTTGTGCCCACAGCTCGCCCCCCTCTTATCTTCCTGCGGTACTGCCCACTCCAACCAGCGCCTACCTCCAGCATCTCCCTCTCTTTTTAGAGAAACCGCAAAGGATTCTTTGCGCTTTATTTCATTGGAAAGATAGAGTTTGTGTTACAACCTCCTAAGAGGGTTACAGGTGAGTCAAAATTACAATCAGTGAACGTCCCAGGTGGACGGCAAAACTACACGAAGTCCTTTTGCCCCTGCTCTGGCCCAGATTCTGGCCTCATCCTTGATCTTCTCGTTGAGGTTGTGTATAGAGGGTTGGGCTCCTTCGAACACGCAGTCATTGCGGTGTTTCCACACCATCCATGGCGTAAGCAGGGTGATCGAACCTAGTCCTTTGCGTAGGAGCTTGGGCGTGCTCTGTTTTGCCCGCAGCCACCAATCCCTCTCTTCCTCTCACCCAAACCAGCTTCCATCTCCCACCTCACTCGGGTGCACCTCGCCCCTCCCCTTTCAGCCCAGCCGACCAGCTCACCCTACTCTCCAGCTTCCTCCCTCTGACAAGCAGAGGCGTCCGCCGCACCTCCTCATCCACCGCTACCACCACTCTCCTTGCAGCCGCTCCTCAGCAGCTCTCTTCCGGGCAGGGCGGCTTCCAGGCAAGGGGGTGACCACTGCAGTTTCAGGGAGCACGGTGATGGGGGAGCTGGCCGGATAGAGGAACTCATTTTTGGTAGAGAGCAAGGGGAGTTGGTGGAAGGGGAGACTGTTGTTGGTCAGTGGGTAGTGAATGAGCACACACCAGATTCGGTTTCCTCAGCAGCTCTCACCGAGCAGGGCGGCTTCCAGGCAAGGGGGTGAGCACTGCAGTTGCAGGGAGCATGGTGATGGGGGAGCTGGCCGGATAGAGGAATTCATTTTGGTAGAGAGCAAGGGGAGTTGGTGGAAGGGAAGGCTGTTGTTGGTCAGTAGGTAGCGAATGAGCACACACCAGATTCGGCATGTGAGGAGGAGGCTTTGGATCATACGCAGCTATGATTTGCCAGCCGGAGAGATGCTTTTGGTATGTTTGCAACTTTTTGGAGATGGGCTCTCCCTCTCTGTCATAGATGGTGCTTTGCTTCACAGACCTCGAACCTCAGACGCCAGTTTTTTTATTTGTTGCTCTTAGCGTTCTAGTTTTCCAAAGTTACTGTATCTATTTTGAGGAAGGTTCAAAGTCTAGCAGTTCTCATTTTGAAAAAAGTGGTATTACTGAGAATATGCATTTAATGAAGAAGACTAATGGGCCCTTATTCTGTTCTTGTATCATGTGTAGATGGCTACTGCTGATGAGGATGACATTACTGGCCTGCATGAGTTAAGTTCTGAAGATGAGGATTACTCCTACGATGATGATGTGTCGGATAATGACACAAATGTACCTGTAAATATTACAGGGAGGAAGGGTCAACATTCTAAGAAAAATTCACGTAATATAAAATATATAGAGCAAATTCTGCAGTATCATGTATTTTTTGATACTCCTTATGGATATTATTCAGTTTACTTACCTCCAGTATGTCTTAACTAGGTAATGTGGATTCGCTCCCTTTAATGGAGGGTGAAGGGCGTTCCTTAAGAGTATATGGATTCAATCAAATTCAACGGACACAGTTCACACAGACACTCATGAGGTTAGTTGGAAATATGAACTGATCTTTTTTCTGCTAGGTCAAGCCCTTACAGCTTACCCTGTAGCTGCATATATGTAAGCATTATTATTGCTTTAGGTAGCATGCTGATCGAATTTGAAGGTCCAGCGGCCTTCCTCCCTCCACCCCTCCCTCCCACCCACTGAGAAATATTAGTTATAGTATGATGTTAAAAGAATGCTATATTGTCAAACTTGAATAGCTCCAATCCTTCGTTTTATGCTCATGGGCATACTGTGGATAGCTTAACTATTTATGCATATGTGACTCAAAACCTGCCTTATTGGCGCGAGAAGCGAGAACTACGGTTCATGTGATGTTGTTTAGATATACTTGTAGAACAGAGCTCCTCAGATAGTAATTTTCTAATTTTGTTGTATTTCTTGTGAACATTTTTCAGCTATAGGACTTATTTTGACTGTAGAATTGGCAAATGACAAGTCCTTTGTTGCTACTTGTATAGTTCATTTGAATGAGCTCTCTTTATAATTTGCTTCAGTGTTATAGGACTTAATGGTTAATTATTTGCTCCGTTCAACTTTGCAGGTATGGTTTTCAGAACTATGATTGGAAAGAGTATCTTCCTCGACTGAAGGGGAAAAGTGTTGAAGAAATTCAGAGGTATGCCCCGGTATTGTCTCCATATTATTGAATACGAAATTTATCTGCTCAGGTGCCAGAATATATGGGAATTCTTGTAGGCATAAGTTGGACCGAGTATCTGTTAAGTATCAGCAATGTCCTTTTCTATTTGTTTATGGGGATTGCATGAAATAAATCAAACAATTATGAACAGCCTAATTTTCTTCTGCCCATTTGATATATATGACCTGCAATTCTGGATTTCTCCCCAGCTGTCAACCATGGATATACAAACTTGAGCATTTAAATATTATTTTCGATGGTTGTCTGAAGCTCAACTATTTTTCATGGTGCGTAGTTTTTTTTCCGAGAAAACGCAAAGACTTTGCGTTTCATTTCATTGAAAAGATAGGTTTTGGTTACAACTTACAACCTCCTAAGAAGCAATCACATAGCAAAGATATTACAATCAGTGCACATCCCAAGTGGATTGCAGGATGGCCCGAAGTCCATGAGCGCCTGCCCTAGTCCAGAGCATGGCCTTGTTCTTGATCTTGTCAACGAGGCCTCAGACCGAGGGCTGAACACCTTTGAAGATGCAATCGTTGCGACCAGATCATCCAAGGTGTGAGCAGGGTGATGGAGTCCAGGCCCTTGAGCAGCTGCCTGGGTGTATCTTGTTTCGCACGCAGCCATGAGTCCATGAGCGAGCTCTCCTGGTTTGGATGGCGACCGTCATCCTTAGCCAGGTGAGGATGTCATGCCACGTTTGTTGGGCGACAGGGTACTCCAGAAGTAGGTGTTGCATGGTTTCGGGGCCTGATCGGAGCAGCGGGGGTGGTGCTGTAGGCCATCGTGCAAGCCGTTCCGCAGTCCAGCATCGAAGAATTTGATGCGCGGAGGTGCCCAGTTCTTCCAAAAGAGCTTCCAGGATGAGCATGTTTTGGAGCCGTGGAAGGTTGCAAGGTAGCATTGGGCAGAGTACATGCGGCAGTCCACTTCCATAGCAACTGGTCGGGCACATCGGAGAGAGCTGTGTGCTTCGTTGATGCCTAGTACCCCCTGTATGTCTCACGGCCAGGAGTTGGCTTGTAGGCCTTCTGCCACCATCCTAGCCTTGCGACGTCTTTTGGGGATGCATCTGTAGAGCAGCAGCGTGATCTCGCGAACGGAACGGCCGTTGGTCCACCCGTCCTCCCAAAATTTGGCAGTCATGCCATTCTCGATCATCATGGTGGTGGATGCGGAGAAAAAAAGACACGCTCCTCGGTTAGTTAACCAACCTTATTGTTGGGATTCAGGGCATCACAGAGAGCTGTGTTGCAGCTCTGTTTCCCCTAGGTGCTTCATTGGTCATGGTACTGGAAGTATAAGTAACTTCATTTTTTATGTTTGCACATAGACATGGTTGATCTAATGTTCCTATGGAGAGCGTAAAAACTATTTTCTGCCCAGCTGATTCTGGATATTTCTTCAGCTGTCAACCATGGATATACAAACTTAAGCATTTAAATATTAATTTCGATGAGTGTGTGAAGCTCAACTATTTGTCATCGTGCACACTTAGTTTACTGACCTTTATTGTTGGTATTAGGGTATCACAGAGAGGTGCGTGATAGCTCTGTCCCCATTGGTGTTGCATTGGTCATGTACTGAAAGTACAAACAACTTTATATTTTGATGTTCGAACATAGACATGTTTGATCTAATGTTTCTATGGAATAGAGACATCCGACAGTGCAGTCAATGTTTACTTCCATTGATTGGAATCAGAAACCTTGGATAATTGTAATCAGACACCTTATACGCCGTTGTACAGACGAGCAAGATATCACTAGTAATTCTAACTGTATTGCTCAGTCTTTAAAAAGTATATTACTGGATGATTGTGTTCTAGCCTGTTTTTGTTCAAAAAAAGTATGTTAGCCCATTTTGCTCTTTCTAGTTTCTACAAATTATTCTGTAATACAACTCCTATTCATTGTGGTTCTTGTAGATATGCTGAGCTTGTCATGGTCCATCTTGTAGAGGACATAAATGACTCAACAACAACATATGCAGGTATATGCCGCTTAGTAACCATTTTATTCATTTTCATTTGGGTTTAATATAATCCATATGCATGAATATAGATGGCGTGCCAAAGGAAACGCGTAATGATGAGACATTGGTCAGGCTAGCCAAAATATCACTTGTGGAGGAGAAGGTATATGTTCAATCACAATATCACCCACCATGTGCTCAGCTTTACATGATGGCACTTGCTTGTATTATTCCGGTTTACTTCCAAAACTGGCTATTTTTTGGAGTACACTGAGTGTTATATTACTGAAGAGATCCTGGGGAAAACATAATCTGCAAAACTGTGGTAGCTGAAACATGAAGCTGTTTTAAAAAATGCTGTTCAATAGCATACGGTTTAAACATCAGTACATTGTCATCATGTAATTTAAGGTACTGCATCAGTGTAAGTACTTAGTATAATGTATGTAAGTATGTAACTATGTATGCTCTCTGCTCACCGTCAGTGCCAAAATATGCTAATGCATCCTTATGTGTTGACACTTGATTGTTAAAGCTGCTCTTGAATCAATTCTCCTTATTTAGTTATAAATCATGCTTGTCAACTTTATTCTATGTTTCATAGTATGCATGTGGGACAGTTGGTATTGGTAATTTGACATCTGACCATGATTTTTTTAATGAAATTGATGACTGCCCAAGCTCATTAACATTGAATTATGATTGGTTAGAGCATTATCGTGGTTATTAGAATTCATAGTCAAGGATCTACGCCCCTGCATACCAGTCAAACTCTCTATCTGGTTCTAAAGACATCTATTGCATTAAAGGACTAGAGTTGCGCATAGCCACATAGTTTATTTCATGGATTTGTATATGCAAAATCAAAATTATTTTTGGAAAAAGAGTCAACACGCCAGGCTTAGCAGATAAACCATGTGTGAATTTTGAACTAAATTTCAGTAGTTTACCTTATTATGTATTTTTGAAGTGGCACTGTTCTTGATGATAGTTTCCAAGCCAGGTAATCCTGGGATCTCAGCAATCTCAAATCCTTGTAGAATTTATGTGATAATATTATTTCAATACATGATTCTGTTGTCACTAATATAGACATTATCTCAACATTATGCTTTTTATGGTCCCAGGTGGCGGCGATGGAACAAGGAAAAATTGCAAAACTCTTTCCCAACTACTTAATGTATGAATTTCCCGGTTTATCTGGTGGAAGAATATGGAAAGGGGAACATGATCTGCTGTTACTGAAAGCACTAGTAAAGTAAGCATCCATTTTATATGTTCAGCTTGTTACCATATTTCCCGGTTTATCAGTTTGTTACCATATGTCTCATGTAACTGGAGAATTGACCTTAGCAAGTATTGCGGTTGATTCTCTAAGAACTATGGACTTCGTACATGACCTGGCTTGACCCACTTGAGGTCTCAAACGACCTGTCGGACTGCATGCTCTTTTTAAATGATTAGATATGTAGGGCAAGCACGAAATGCTGCCATGGACATAAACCATGATGAACTACTTCATCAGTATATTTTTGTATCGATTGGCTATTTTGCCTGTATGATTTTTTTTCACTCAAAATCAATCATGGATGCGTTTGGCTAGCATGCTTAGCTTCATGCTTAAACTTTATGTGTTCCAAGTTCAAGCCTATCTTGGTTAACTTGTAAGCTTTGCTGCAACCCAGAGAAAAAAAAGGCTTGGGGCCTAGCCGGTACACACTCAACTTGAACCGTCAGATTTGTCTTTTCTCTTGCTTTACTAGAAACCTTGTAGGAATTTGTTTTTTTCTCCCGATTTAATGATTAAAGCACGAATTTGCAAACCTGAAAGTGAAGGAGTTCTTTTAATATATTAATACTACCCTGCTTCTGTTTTACTCATGGAAAATGTATTCTTAATCTTCTTGTCTATCTTTTACATTAACATTGTTAATGTTCACCCTCCATATCAAAATTTAAGATGTTTTACCCTTTTCTGGACTGCACGTTTCTAGACGCATTTTATTACGTAGATTCATGTGCATCTTACACTAAAACAAGTCTAGATACGTGCGCGACAGAAAAGTCTTAAACAGCTTATATTTTGATACGGAGGGAGTACCATCTAAGGTTCTGATATTTCCCCCCTTAATCAGGCATGGTTATGCCAGGTGGCAATACATATCAGATGACAGAAAGAACGGGCTATTTGAGGCTGCTCGACAAGAGCTGAATCTTCCTTCAGTCGATGAGATAAGTTCTCAGGCAAACAATGAGGCAAATGTTAGTGTGGGCACATTATTAATTTATTGACTATACACGAAAGGCTGTGAGCTATTAGATTTATTTTACTTGCATGTATTTTCCAGGGAAATCTGGAAAGCACGCAAGAAGTCCCGCCGAACCAAACGAACTTATCTCAGTTCAGGGAATTCCAGAGAAAGATTGTCGAGTTTATAAGGAAGAGATACCATATTCTGGAGAAATGCTTGGACATTGAATATGCTGTGGTATGACTTTTGGTCTCCTAAACATACACTAAGACTATTGATCTAGTATCTTTGTTGTGCAGCAGTTACTTAAGTCATAATTTTCGGTTTGTGCAGATAAAAACAAAAACACCTGTTCCTGATGACCTTACCGAACAAAATATTTCTGTGGGACATAGCCCAGCTGTCCCAGGTATCAGTGAAGTGTTGAGAGAACTTCCTCCCCTTGTACCAATTTGTAAGTGATCTCGTTTTCTCTTTATTTTATCTACGCGAACGTGCTTGTGTGTGTGCATCTGTCTTATTATCCGTTGCATGTAATTTATCCTTCCTCTTGGACTTTGAATATTAGTCGTATAGATGGATGCTTGCACAGAGATAGCAATCTAAATGTATGTCAGCCAAGAAGAATATTTTCAATCTTTGAACAAATATACTACTCAAAACTTTGGAAGCAGTACCTGTAAAATATGTGAGGAACCAGATATGTATATTGTTTTATTTATTTGTATGCCCCAAACATAAAAAATCCCAGAGATCCAAATAGCAAAAAAGATCCATACGGTCTCTTGCCCCCAGAGACTACTGCCTTGAAAATTGGAACTCTGTTGGTTGTGGTTTTGGAGCTGGTTCAAGTTTTGCTAACCCCTGTAAAAACTTTTGTTTGCGCCATGCTGGACTGACACCCCTCCAGTCATTAAGGAGTGTTGTCTTGGGATCCGTGCAATTAAAATTTAGAACTTTACTTGCTCGTAACTCCATGAATGTTGAGTATATACACAAGGAAATGATATCTGTCTTGAAATTCATAATAATGTACTATCTTTATATAACATACAGCCGAAGTTGTGTTTGCGCCATGCTGGACTGGCACCCCCTCCAGTCATTAAGGAGTGTTGTCTTGGGATCTCTGCAATCAAAATTTAGAACTTTACCTACTCGTATCTCCATGAATGTTGAGTATCTACACAAAAAAATGATATCTGTCTTGAAATTCATAATAATGTACTATCTTTATATAACATACAGCCGAAGTTGTGTTTGGAAACCAGGTCAATGTCCAAAATGACACTTTTTTATGACCTTGTTGGATTATGCTCGCAACCTTGAATAGTTATGGCAGAGATCTTGTTGAATTATGCTCTCTTTTTTCGAGAAAGGCAAAAAGCCTTTGCGTTTAATTTGCGAGATCTGGCAGAGATCTTGTTTGCGCAAAACTTAGTGAACGTCCCAGGTTTGCGGTAACACAGCACACAGGCCAAGTGCGCCAGCAGAGGCCCAGGAGGCCGCTTACTCTTTGATCTTTGTGAGCAGACCGGCAGTGGATGGTTGATCGCCATAAAAAGCACATCCATTGCGGTGCTTCCAGATCATCCAGGGGACCAACAGCGTGATGGAGGCAAGTTCCTTGCACATCGGCTTGGGAGTGGTCTGTTTGGTATTGGGGAGCCAGGCGGTAACGGTGGTGTGCCGATCTGGCGGTGTGCAGGTCATCCTGAGCCAGGGCAGGACCTCATGCCATATCTGCTGCGAGAAGGGACTCACCGTCAAAAGATGGGTTATGGTTTCTAGTTCTTGATTGCAGAGGAGGCAGCGAGGATGGTGCTGGAGGCTGTGGTGTTGGAGACGGGCAGCAGTCCAGCACCGTTCTTGGTTGGCAAGCTGCAGGAAGAACTTGACACACGGCGGAGCCCAGCACTTCCAGATCACTTTCTAGTCCGGGCAGGAGGTGGAGCCAAGTAAGGCGGCCTTGTAGCAGGAGCATGCGGAGTAGATTCTGCTCGTCGTCCATCTCCAGACGAGGGTGTCAGCCTGGTCGGTGAGAATGACCTGCGTGATCAGGTTCCAGAGCAGCAGATACTGCCCGATCTCGTGCAGGCCAACCATCCCTTGGATGTCGCGAGCCCAGGCATTGCCCTGTAGCCCCTCTGCAACAGTGCAGATCCTTCTTCGCTTGGGGATGCAGGTGAGCAGCAGTGGGATGATTTCGCCAATAGACTTGCCAACGATTGACCCAAAACTTAGCGGTTTGACCGTTCCCAAGATTCATTGTGGTGGAGACGAAAAAAAAGGCGCGCTCAACAGCAGGGAATTGGAGGTCGATGCTGTTCCAGGCACGGTCGTGGTCTGTTTTGCTGAACCAGAGCCATCGAAGGGCGAAGCCGGCATGGTCGATGTCTTGGATCCCGAGCCACCCCTCCAGGGAGATTGGCCTGTACACTCATCGCCAATTGAATGTGGCAATGGCCGTCGTTTGCTTTGGCGCGGCCCCAGGAAACCGCGCTCCTGCCAGTCTTGTTCATCAGCCCAGCCTTCCAGTGGGGCAGCTGCGCGGCGACACGCTCGACCACGGGTTGGAGCTAGGCGTAGGTGGGCCTTCCGATTGTGAGTGGGATGCCGAAGTAGGTCAGGGGGTCTCGACTGGGCATTCGAGGCCAACGGTGACCGTTTCCACATCCTTGTGCTCGTAATTGAGCAGGACAGCGGCGTAGTTCAACTGCAGACCCGTGGTACTGATGTGGCCGAAGATGTGCAGGATGGCCTTGACAGCAGCGATGTCGCTCGGGGACGCTCGGGGACGGGTGGCAAAAGAGCACGACGTCATTGGGACGTCATTGGCGTAGAGTGAGCTTTGGGGTATTGCCCCCCCCCCCCCCCCCCCCCCCCCCCCCCGTCTCAGTGCGCGGCGGTGCCAGATTGGTGGGACAGGGTCGCCGTTTAACAGGACCCTTGTGCTGGCCGAGCTGAGGAGGATCGTGAGCCAGTCGAGGAAGCGGTTGCTGAATCCGTATCGGCGCAGGACCTCAAAGAGGAACGACCAGGAAACGGAGTGCGGGCAAGGTCCAGCTTCAGGAGAACCTTCAGGACCTTGAGGTGGAGTAGGCGAGCGGATTGGCGGCCGGCGATGAGGCGTTTTGGTTCGTGCTGACTAGATCGTTCAGCTTCGGCGCCAAACAGAGAGACGGGATTTTGCGAAGAGCTTTGCCTCAAGGTGGATAAGGCTAATCGGCCGATAATCACTTGTCGTCGTGGCATCTGGATACTTGGGATCAGCGTCTGAAGGGCCTGGTTGAGGTGATGAAAGCCTGGCCCCCGAGCATAGTGCACTAGTGCAGGTGCGCGAACGCGTCAACAAGGTCCTTCTTCACGATATCCCAACATGCGCGCATGAATTCTGCGGTGAAGCCATCGGGCCCTGGTGCCTTGCTCTCAGATAGCATGTTCAGGTCGAAACCTCACATGTTCAGTGCTATTGCTAGTGTTCTTAATCCTTAGCCTTGGTAATCCTCACTTGATATGTGGCAACTCAACAACTTCGCTCACCTCTTTTGGGTGGGGATATTGTGGTTAAAAACTTAAAATAGTGGCTGTATAAAAATACATTTTTCTTACCATGAAAGATCAAATATGAAGATTTATCTTCTGTAATTTACATCTGTTTGTATTGTATATTATATGCTGTGAGTTATGCCCGTTGCATGTTTGTTAATGGTATTGCTCTTTCCAGCTGCCAAAGAAGTGGCTTCTGATGGCACAACTGATCGGGCACAGGTTCCCCATCTTTACAATAAGGTACCTGATGAAGCATGTTTTTAATGAGCTAATGACGTAACATATTGTTTATTTTCCTCATTTTGTGCCTTGTCAGGTGTAATTTCCTTGGCTGACCGCTGTCTATCTTTTGCAGATGTGCGGTGTGCTTGAAGACAGCGGTGCACGTGCACTCAATTCTTTCTGTGGTGACAAAGCAGCTTCTTCAAGCCTAGTGAACAGCCTCTATCAGTTCGAAAAAGTTTGCGAGGATGTTGATCGGATGTTGAGAGTCCAAGAGAACGGTACGACCCCAAAAAAGGAAGTGGTAGATGTCGGTGTTGAAGAAGCCACACCTCCGGTAAATGCCAGCACCGAGACAGTGAATGGTGATGGGACTTCTTCCTCGATAAAGCCGGAGGAAAAAATGGAAGTCGATGGTTGATGTGTATTGATGAAACGAAATGATAGCCACCTCCGTTTTAGTTTGCTAAACAAAGGTTCTAGTTTACATTGTTTTAACACTAAGCTAGGCACCCAGGACTAATGACCTTCAAGACCGATCTCCAATTTGTCAAATTTTCCTTGCTCCTGCCCCCATACTCTTGCAGTTTTTTTTTGCAAGGTTGACTGTTTTGGGGGTGTGCTGATCGCGAGGTTTTAAATCTGTATTCCTCTTCGTGGTGTACTGTTTCTCCACACCGGAGGTTCAGGCGTGACAGTGATGTGGATGGGTAGTGTACCAATCAATAATATCTGTACTGTCGGGTTGGGATTTGGTTAATCATTTACCTTTTGGTTTCTAACCTAAATAACCATATTTAACAAATGGATTAATAGGTTAACACCATATTTAACAAATGGATTAATAGGTTAACCATTAGGTTAAAAGGATTAAAAGAGGTTAACCCATCGTTAGTAAGGTTCAAACCATTAAGCAAGGTGCTAGATGATTTGGCAGCAACCGAATACAATCAGTTTGGTGTGACAGACTGACAGTACCTGATGTCGTGAACGGGGCCGCACTTGATGTTCCGAATACAGTCAGTTTGGTGTGACAGTACATGATTATCATGGAGAAGCAGTATCGCCGGTACCGGTAATGGTGCTCAGGATGCTGATGTGGCTGCAGAGCTGGACGTGGATGCCGTCTGTGTTGGGCTGTCCGCCGGCGCGTCGATCATGACGCCCTGGACCGTTACGCACCGGAGTCGTAGATGGACATGTGCACGTTCTTGCTGTCCAGCACCGTGGCCCTGCCCGTCCGACGTCCATCTTGCAGGCCCAGTGCGCGTCCCGTCCAGCGTGCCGCCCGTGGATCGCCAGGTCGGGGGCGTAGCGGAACATGATCCATACCGTGCTGTCCACCGCCGGCGTCGCGAAGACGGTGCCGTCGATTGCCACGACCACGCCGACGGTGCTCCGGCAAGCGCCCCTGAAATAGGCCTGGTTGATCCGGGACGCCCCGTGTGGTTGCACGCCGCCGTCCACGCGGTCAGGAACGCGTGAGCTGAGTCCGTCCCGCCGCCGGGCCTTGCACCGTAGTCAACCACGCTGTACTCCTCCGCCGCCGACACTGCAGCCGCAAGCGAGGCCAACACGGCCAGCGAGAGCACGAGGCGCTCATTCAGTCATTCGCATCCCCTCGCCGGGATCATTCTCTGTCGCGCGTGGGAGAAGGCGGCGGTCGCTCGCCGGGAGGCGCTCGTGAGCCGGTCAGGAGGCGTGCGGCACGATCCGCCGGTAGACTATCCGGACGGTTGGTTATATTGGATCGGACCTAAATAACCTAAGAGGTTTGTAGGTTTTTCATTTGGCCCGTTGGGCTCTTTTTTAGGTTAGGTTAACCTATATTCATGCTATCTATCCTCATTGTATGAACTAGTATATTCAAATTCATTGGGACTTGATTTTAGTTAAGCGACTCCACATCTGATAACATTCTGTGTTATCATTCTGTTGCAAGGAAAACCGCACCCTGTAAACTGGTTGAGACTTTGGGAGAATTCCGGAAGCCCGAGATGATGGGGAAGCGATTGATTGATGGAGGACACGAAAGGAGGCCATAAATCCACCACGATGCTTGCTGTCTTTGCCTCCGCGCTTGACCGCGAGAACGCCGTCCTCAACAGCCCCTTTGTCGGTCGTGAGTCCTCTGTGCACTTCGAGAGGCACGACGAGACGGACAACCGCTTCCTCTTTCAACATGAATCCTACGCCGCCCTCGCCATTGAGGATTTCCCCCTTGAGCATTAGTTCCGCGAGCACATCATTGATGCCTCGGTCCCTTTCGCTAACCCACACAACATCAATCCAATCTGCCTCTCTGGGCTGGACTACACCGCCATCCTCATCACTGTTAAGGCTGAGTCTCTTGCCGACATTCCTCAAACTCTGAACTTCAAGAACCACTGCAGCACTGGGACTGTTGCCCGTGTTCGCATCATTGCCTTCGAGGACATCCCCGGTTCGCAGCCTTCTGAGCCTAGTTCTCCACCTTCTGCTGGCTCTGATCCGAATGACTTCGTGCCTGATTTCGAGGAGGTGCTCCTGCACGGTGAGATGGGGTACGGTGATGTGCTCGCTGCCATGGGAATGGCTCCCTTAGTGCCCGCGGCTGATGCTGCGTCCGATGCGGCGCCGGCTGCCCTGCTCGTGGACCGCATCCTCGACGCCGTGCCTCGCCCGCCCATCGTCCGCGGCGAGCCGCTCCGATCCAAGCCAAAGTCGGTCTCCTTCAAGCTGGGCTTTGGCTTCATCGACATCCTCGTCGCCGGGGAGCTCGGAGAACGCGCCTTCTACCGCATCCCTCTCCGACGCGCTGCGGCTGAAAAGGGATGCGAGGGGCTCCTCGCGGTGAATTTCGCCACGACATCGGTGGGACTCATCTACTCCATCGCTTTGGTCGGGCCCGAGCGCTCCCCGGTGCTCACCGTCGACATCTTGGCGCGCGGGGCGCCGCCGCCGCTCTCCGGCTCCACTGCTTCCCCTGAACTTGCCGTTGTTGCGCCAACGGTTGAGCCCATGGCTGCACCTCTGGTTGAGCATGTGCCTGCGCTCGAGCCGGTGGTCGACAACGCGGCCGTCACCGACCTGTTCACTGACGCAGAGCCGTGCGAGCTGGCTTGCCTCCCGCGCCGCAGTGCCCGCATCGCTGGAAGCGAGCCTCCCCACCGCGTCTCCATGCTGGACCGTGTCATCCTCAAGAAGGCTGGCCGCCTTGCTGCTCTTGGTAAGAAACCGCCGCCTTCCTCCTCTATTCCCTCTGATGAGCTGCTGGAATGTGCCCTCGAGTCCTCTGACCATCTCTCTCCAGCAGACCTAGACGACATCGCGCTTGCGTACGGCATCGACGGCGCGGCTCTGCTCACCTCTGCTCCACCTGCCGCCGCTGCCTCTCCATGATGCTGCGACGCCCCTACAGGCCACTTTGGTGGTCCTTGATGGGCCAGCTGGCCCATCCTTGCGTTCGTCCTTCCCGGTGCCTCGCTATCGATACTGGGCTGCCTACGACTTGGGCCTCTTGCGCCCAGCCCAACTCGCACGGCCTGCTTTGCCCTGCTCCGCACTCGGGCCGTTTCTGTTGTTTTCTATTATTGTCTCTAGACATTTTTAATTCGAGCGCATGTGCATGTGCTCCTTATTGTTAAACTCCTCTGTAACGTAAACCTATGTCGTCCTGGAACACTCGTGGTTTGGGCGACCGTGTATAGTGTGACGACGTTAAAGCTTCTCTCCCCCCCCCCCCCCACCGTAGCTTGTCTCCAAGAGTCGAAACTCACGGACATTTCCTCCTTCAAAGCTTCCTCCTTCCTCCCTCCCTCGCTCCGCTCGTTTGTCTTCAAGCCGGCCGATGGCGCCTCCGGGGGCATCGTAACCGCTTGGGACTCCCGCACCCACGACCTTATTTCCCACTCCATAAACGACTACTCCGTCACAACAGTTTTCTCCTTTCGTGCTAACGACCTTAAATTCTCTATCATCAACGTCTACGGGCGCGTCCACCACTCCAAACAAGAGTTTCTAGACTCCCTTTCCCGGGATTTCCTGGCTCTCACTGGTCCGATTGCCATTTTGGGGGATTTTAACCTCACTCGAACCCCTGAAGACCGATCAAATGGGAATTTCAACCATGCAGAAGCCGCCATGTTCAATCTCCGCATCAACTCTCTCACCCTCATGGAGCTCCCCCTTCTCGACCGTCGCTTTACTTGGTTAAATATGCAGTCCACGCCGGTGCTTGTTCGTCTTGATCGGGTCCTGGTTAACACCTGCTGGACATTCGCTCTCCCGGATTCCACTCTCTCCTCGGACTCGAGGGCTGTCTCCGACCATGTCCCCCTCCGCCTCACCGACTCCTCCAAAGCCCCTCGCAGCTCCATTTCCCGACTCAACAACTCCTGGCTTCCTAAAGCTGACTTCGCGAACCTGGTCCTCTCCAACTGGCAGAGCGTCCAAACCGATTGCGGGCCGCACTCTAGCCTGTCTAGCCTCTGCCTTCGCCTCAAACGCGTTAGAGCAGCCGCAAAAAAGTGGGCTGACTTCCCGCCTCCCCTCCCTCCTCTCCGCCAACTGCCGTGCCACCCTTGACTTTCTGGACCGCCTCGAAGAAGCCCGCCCCCTAAACCTCCTTGAATCTCTCCTTCGAACCCTGGTCTAAGAGGCCCTTGCCGCTCACGTCGCCGCTAACGCCACCTACTGGAGGCAACGGGCAAAAATAAGACATTGTACTCTCGGTGACTAAAATTCTCGCTTTTTCCACCTTTGTGCCTTCTCCGGCCTCCAAAAAAACCAAATCCAGGTGCTCACTGTGCCAGACGGCACTCACTCCTACTCCCACTCCGACAAAACTCTCCTCCTCACTAGCTACTACCGCGACCTCCTTGGCACGAGCGTCCCCAGCTCCTTCGCTTTCGACCTTCCCTCATTAGTTGTCTCTACCTCTCTCCTACCCTCACATGCCGAGTCACTGACGCAACCCTTCACGTTGGACGAAATCCGCACCACTGTTCTCTCCATGCGTGATGACTCTAGCCCGGGTCCGGATGGCTTTGGTCCCGCTTTTTTCAAAAAGTTCTGGGATCTTACGAAACATAGCCTTCTCTCGCTCCTTTCGGACTTCCTAAACCCGCATACCGACCTTCGGCCGATAAATAAATCTTACATTGTTCTCCTCCCCAAAAAACCGGGCGCCTCCTCGCCAGAACACTTCCGTCCCATCTCGCTTCAGAACACATGCATGAAGATCGCCACCAAATGCCTCACCCTGCGCCTCAAGCCTTTCATGCCCTACTTGGTCCACCAAGACCAAACTGGGTTCATTTCCGGCCGATCCATTGCTGAGAACTTTGTCTATGCCGCTAACATTGTCCAAGCCTGCCAGATGAGGGGCAAGCCGGCCATGGTCTTCAAACTGGACTTCCATAAGGCATTTGACTCCACTAGCTGGGAGGCGCTCGACTCCATCCTCCTGGTTAAGGGTTCCCCCCTGCCTGGCGTGACTGCATCAAGTCAATCAACCACTCCAGTCAGACCGTTGTTCTCCTTAACGGAAAGCCCTGCAACTGGATCCAGTGCGGCCGTGGGCTGTGCCAGGGCGACCCCTTATCCCCTTTTCTGTTTAATGGCGCCGTTGATGTTCTCCAGCAGATGGTCCTAAGCGCCTCGCGCGAAGGTATGCTTCTCCACCCCCTCGCCGACGACCTACCGTGTCCTGTTCTTTAGTAAGCCGACGACACTCGTATCATCCTCAGAGCTGGGACTGACTACGTCAACACACTGAAGAACATTCTGACGCCACCGGTCTTCACATAAACTTCCACAAGAGCACATTTGTCCCCATCCATGTGCCTGCCGGATCTGCTGCGGAGATGGGCGACGCCTTCGGCTGCCCGGTCGCCTCCTTCCCGCAGATGTATCTTGGCCTTCCCCTCTCACCTCACAAATTTAGGGCTGCCGACCTCGCCCCTATCATCTCGCGTTGCGACAGCTACCTAGCCGGGTGGCGAGGACGTTGCACTCCCATCGGGGGTAGACTTATCCTCGTCAACTTCGTCCTGTCCGCTCTCTTGTCCCATGCCATGGCAGCCGACATCATCCCTAAAGGTGTCATTGAAGCCATCGACAAACGTCGCCGTGCTTTCGTGTGGACGGGCGAGGATACCTGCCATGGGGGCAACTGCAAGGTGGCTTGGACGGAAGTCTGCACCCCCAAACATATCGGTGGCCTTGGTGTCCTTTGCCTCACTACACAAAACTCGGCCCTCCTCTCCAAGTTCCTGACAAAACTTCACAATGGCTCTTCGGCGCCCTGGGCCTGTTGGTTTCGCCGTTCTTATGGTTGGTCGCCCGCTCGGGACCTTGGCGACACCCACCGTCTTGACACTCCCATCTGGAAAGACATCCTCTCCACACTCCCCTCCTTCCGATCTAACTCCATCACCACACTGGGATCCGGGGTCTCTACTTCCTTCTGGGAGGACCGATGGCTTGGGACTGAACCCCTAACCAACCTCTTCCCAGCCTTGGCCTCCCACACTACCCGCCCCCATATCTCCGTCCATCAGGCTCTCTCTTCCACCCTCCTCTCCATTCTCTCTGCCCGTCTCTCTTCCGTGGCCTCCTCTAAGCTTGCCGAGCTATCCGCCCACCTCCAACCCATCATCCTCAACCCCAACCTCCCCGACACCCGGCTCAACCGTTTCACCCGCAAAACTGCTTCGAATAGGGATACCTATGCTAACTATTTCAGATTATTGCCTACCGATGAGTCTGCAGGTGCTGTGTGGCAAAATGCCGCGCCCAACAATTGCAGGATTTTCAATTGGCTCGCGCACCGACGACGAATCTCCACCAACACAAGATGCTATCGCCACTCCCTCGCCGACTCCCCCACCTGCCCCTCCTGCGCCGCCGACGAAGATGTCAACCACCTTCTGCTCCATTGCCACCGTGCCCGAGAGGTTTGGGATGCCCTCCCGCCACTCGCACCCACCCCCATGCCCTCCACCATTGAGGGCCCGTGGGCTGCCGCTGCCCCCGACAAAGGCCGACTTACGTTGCTCACGGCCATAATATGGAACATTTGGAAGCGGCGCAACTCTCTCGTGTTCAACAGCTTCGATGTACCGCCTAACACCACCGCTGAGAAATGCATTGAAGATGTGCAGCTTTGGTCACACCGCTGTCGCAACCCTCGGACGAATTGGTGTAATAATGTTGATCCCCCTGAACATTTGATGTAATCTTTTCTCTTCCCCCTCATCCTGTACTCTCAAAATGTAACACTCCCAAGTTGGTTCGATAAAATGTTCAGGCTGGCCCCGGCCCGTCGTAGTTTCAGTCAAAAAAAAATCCACCACGATTAGCCAGAAAATAATGTCTTGACAGCTGTTCCCTCTATCATTGTACTTTAGATATTTTTCTCGAATCGCTATTGCTAATTTGCAAATCTCCTCCTCCCCAATCCGATATGTTTAGAGTGAGATATTGACGATCTCTTCTCAGGGAAGAAAAGGGAGAAAGTGATTTTTAATCTCGTTTGTCAGAATAAATAAAAGGACGTGCGTGTGATCTTAACGGTAGTCTGTGCCCATCGCATCACACAGCGACGCAACAAGCGTGAAGAGCGGTGGCGCCCGCCATGGAATTGGAAGCATCCGCCGAGCTCCAGGGTCGGCGTCCGCCGTGGCGTCGCACGGTGGCCGTCCAGGCCGCGCTCTGCCTCGCTCTCTACGTGGCCTTCAGCCTCGGCGAGCCGCAGCTCCGGCCGCGGGGCGGAGACGGGCGGCTGGGCAGCGGCGGGCGCGGCGGCATATCCTTCCTCAGCGTCGCGGGCGGCGCGCGGCCGCCCGCCGATCAGGCCCGCCTCCTGAGGCAGGTGCGTGCGTCTTTCTAGTACCAGTCTCTGCGTCCTATCTCTTCTGCCGCGTCTTCAACACCGCAATCGCCCTCCCATTTCGGATCGTTCCGGGCTCGCTGGTTTGTTTCCCCCCTAGCCTAGCTGGGTCGTGTTCTTCGCTTGGTTCGCTCCGTGCTGGGAGAACTGAGATGGCTTCGCCGATCCGCGAAAACTGCATGAATCTAGGCTTCTCGCTTTGTCTGTTACAGGAAATTGCTAGCATTTGGTAATTTTGTCTGAATGTAGGGCCTGTACTTTTGTCATTTGAAGTTCGTGGTGCCATTCACTGAATTTGCACCGTGGTGACACGAATCTAGGTAGTTTTGTCATAATGTACACACATCAGAGAGAAAACTATAGGAAATGTAGCTATTCAGCTAAAGAAATAATAATGCACCCGTCAGTTGATATGGCCATCCTGATCCTGCCCAATCAGGTGATGGCCTGTGCACCAGCAGATCTAAGACTTTTTTTTTTTGAATTTAGATCTAAGACTAGTATACAATGGTAGTGTATAGGCTGCATTGGACCTACCTGGGATGACATAATGTGTTTGTCCCAGTGAGGCACATGTGCGGCGTGCCTCTCCATGTGCCCTCTAACCTTGCTCGTGAACATGACCACGACAGTTTTCTATGGTTGCTTTCTAGGAATGTACTCACTCCGTTCTAAATTAGATGACTTCTATTTAGACAAAAGTGGATGTATCTAGATATGCTATAAGTCTAGATACATCCATTTTTTGACAAAAATAAGTCATCTAATATGGAACGGAGGGAGTATTATTTATGGGCTCTATTCTTTCTAATGAAACTCTATTTGTATGAAGATGGAAATCATTGCAAAGGTTTATGGAGTCAAGTTAGTGTTGGATGTTGCTCGAGTTGGTGATGACCCACTTTGGCATAATGTAAGCACTCCAGTTACGCTAGTAACACTGGAATTCTGTGTAAACAAGTAAATCATATCGTTGTCCTTTACTGGTGTACTTGGTATGGCCGAGATTTGAGTTGGTCCAATCAATTGAACAAAATGCTAAGTTACCCTTTTTTTGTCTTTCAGGGTTCCCTGCACTTCCAAGCTCTGAATATCCCTTGGTATGCTAGTTGTTCCTACCTGAAAATTAACTGAATTTGCACGGTGTACTATAATAGCTACAATTCCTATAGTTTTCTCTCTGATGCGTGTACATGAAAATATGCCTCTACTTCAGGTATTCCACTACATCACATGGGCAGATAGTTGATAATTTCTTAAAGAAAGTGAAGATGCCATATGATCAAAATTTGGAAATTATTGGTGTTGACACAGGGCCTCTTCAGGTATTACATTTTATTATTGAACAGTTCTGAATTTCATCTGGCAGGCAGCCTATCTAAAAACAGCCCATTGATCATGTCAGCATTCCACAATCAACAGTGATTTTAAAAAATATTCCATGTTTGCTCAAGGGTATCTATTATTTAGCACCTTCTACTGATTATTTCAGCGGCACATTCAGCAAGAAGCCAGCAACTTCTTCCTTTGTTTCCTGCTTTATCTTCATTCATGTTCAGGAATCTGTAAAATGAACATTTTTTAGTGCAATATGGTTGCAATTTAAATACTCCCTCCGAACCAGAAAGAGTGTCTGAGGTAGTGCATACGAGTTGTGCTAGTTGTTCATATTATTTTATTATATAGAGACTTTGCTGGATATTGTGGAATATGCTGACCTTTATGCATTCTTTCTGACCGATCTTGTCATCTGGTTAAAGGAATTTCTACATGATGGCAAAATGAGCAATTCTAGCAGGGAACAAATTACATGGTTGGAGCAAACACTAGCACTGAACAGCAGTAACTGGTATAAAGAGTCCATATGAACATGTATGCACATATATTGGTATTAAGGCCGTAATGCCTAATAATACCTTTTATTTTAATCCAGGAAAATAGTTGTTGGATATGATCCATTAGTTGACTGCAATGAGGCGCACACAACAAAAACAGTGAAGTTCTACGAGCCACTTCGGAATATTTTTGAAACATATGCAGTGGTAATTCCTTCTTTTTTGGGATAAGCTATAATTCCTATTCTCTTTGTTGATGATAATTTCACATCAATGCTGGCTTATCCTTGTCTGCTTCGTTTGAAGAATGCATATGTTAGCACAGAAGGTTCTTGTGGACAGTTCCATCAAGACAATACAATATTGTATATTCAAAACCCCAGACGTGGCGATCACACAAATTTAGATGGTTTCTTCTTGCATAGAGTCAGCCTTCTAGAGATGGTGAGTTTATCTATTCTTAGACTTGCCCTTGTTTCCCTGAATATCAGTTTGAAACACTAAAATTTGCGTGCATTTTTTTTTGGTGTGAACTCATCAGGAATCCCTGTTGATAAACTTAGAAGGCGAGATCGTTCAAAGATCTGTAGTTCACCAGCACGGAAGGGGAGCCATGTAAATTCCCTCTTATTACTCTTTAGTTAGGAGTGCAAGCATGCTAATTCTGTCATCAGTTGTTTGTTTGTTTAATATGCTAGGTATTTGTGAAAAGAAATACTTCTGTTTTGGTACTCCCATCCTTTGGAAAGCAGTAATTCTTTTTGTTCACAAAGCGTTGCCAGCTCTGAATATTATGAATTAGCTATTTGGATTATCATTTATATCACCAGATATGATACTTTTGTTGATACCCTATTAGTTTCACTCTCTCTCAAATCAACATGATGCACCGCGTGTTTCTGTGTATGGGCACTGATTCTCCAGTATCTTTGCTGCAAAATTGAATACTTCTATAGTATGGAAAGCTCTGAATCCTATCAAGATATCACAAATGGATGTGTCAGGTACAGAATTTCAGACAAAATAGTGCAACTGCAACGGCCGAAGTCGTCTTTTATCCTTCAAACAGCTCCGACAGCTGATGCTCCAGGTCCTCTGCGCTGCGCCCTGCGGTCATCTCAACCTCCGGGTGGTCGTCGAGATACCGGCGGTATGCCGGCACAACATTCTCCGACACAGTTCTCCGGAGGACGGCCCGGAGCGCCGGGCTTGGCACCTTCCAGCTTCTCTGCATGCTGCACACGTTCTCCAGCGCCGAGTAAAATGCGCTCAGCGGGTTCCGTCGCCGGAGAAGGCTCAAGGCTCCCGGCTTGCCGCCAAGGAGGGGTGACACGACAGGCGCCCATGAAACTTCTAGGTAATCTTTGAGGTAGCCTTTCATGCGCTTCTCGCGGGCGAGGACCCATCCGGGCGGCAGGAACATGCTGAGGTCGGAGCGGACGGCGAGACGCACCAAGGCGCTCGTGTGTTGTTCAGCATGAAGATCTGCCTCAGCCCTGAGAGCGCAAGCGTGCCGGACTTCTCCTCGAGCACGGCCTCCAGGCATGAGATGAGCTCCATCACCAGGCCGCCCTCGTCGGCCGCGAGTGGCGTTGCTGGCTCCTCGTCGCCGCCGGCGAGGACGAGGTAGAGGGAGACGCGATTGCGCAGCACGCAGCGGAAGTAACCCATCCAGAAGACGACGCAGGGGTGCACGTCACCGCCCTGCGGCATTCGCCACGGGTACTGGGGCGCCCGTATGAACCCGCTGAGGTCGCGCACGCAGCGCCTGGACGCGTCCAGCAGGCCGGCAAGCGCCGCTTCGGACGCGGCCGAGACGGGGTGGGAGGGCGGCCATGAGAACGTCCTCGCGAGACCAGGGTAGGTCTCCGAAACAGGGCCGTGCACGTCGAGCGCCGCGAGCAACTTCGACGGGGAGCTCCCGAGCGCGACCACAGAGCCTGCCAGCCTCAGCATCGCGCCGGCGCTCTCCGCCGCGAGCTGCCCCAGGGCCGCCAGCTCCGCGGCCGCAGCATCGTCGACCAGGCTGCGGACCTCCCGGTGCCGGTGACGGTGACGGAAAACGCGCTCCATGCCGCCCAGCGCACGCGCCCACTCGGTGACCCTCCTGCCGACCTCCCGCCGCGGGAGGCTCCCGGGGTCGTCCATGTCCAGCACCCAGCCGACGTCGAAGCCGGAGAGCCATTGACGCAGCGCGTCCGTGCGCAATGCGGAGGTGGCGGCGGAGAAGGCTGGGAGGAGGAGGACCATGCGCTGCAGGTGTTTCTCGACGTCGGCAAGGACGCAGGAGAAGGACGGAGAAATTGATCGGGAGCTGCTAGGATCGACCTCCGCAAGCACAGATGGGGCGAAACGAGAGAGGTGGCGCCGGAACTCGCGTGGGCAGTACTCGTCGCCGGTGCTGGTGGAGCCGTCGTCGCTGTCTACGGAGTGGGTGGTTGGGCTGCTGCCTCCGCTGCTGAAGTTATCGGAGCCGTCGGCGCCGAAACGGACGCCAGTGGTTTCGTGGCACACGTTCATGGCGGCTGCCGGCGGGTCGGTCAGTAAACGGAGTATCGAAGTGTTAAGTAGAAGTCGGCGTCAACGACGCGTGCAGAAAAGGGTTGTGCAGTCAACACCCTAAATTTGCAACATATATCTTCATGAATCCCTCAGATCAAATCATCATTATTTTGTATTTACAATCTTAGATATTTTTAATTAACTTTTAATTAACATTTGTGGATATGTGTTTTTGGAAATGAGTTTTTTGTTTATTTTGGTCTTAAAATTTGTGAATATGTATGTTTTTGGAAATGATCATTTTTTTTAGTATGAACAAACACAGGGAATGTTTTGGATATTTGTGAATATCATTTTCGGATTCATTTTCGGCATTAATATTTGTGACCATGAACATGAACAGGAGCTTGTGAATATCATTTTCAGATTCATTTTCGGATCTTATGAAGCATTAATATTTTGATGAATATTTTCGGATTCACTTGTCAACATGAACATGAACATGAACATGAACATGAACATGAACATGAACATGAACATGAACATGAACAGGAGCTTATGAGGCATTAATATTTTGTTTTCGGATCTTGCATGAACAGGATCTTTCCTCGATGAACAAACACAATAACAAAATTTTCGGATTTTCGGATCTTTTCTTCATGAACAAAAACAGGAACTTGATGAACATACATGAACATTCATTACATTCAGATCTTTTCTTCATGAACAAACCCTAAAAAAACAAACTGCAAAATTCGAGCTCAGATCCGAGGCCATGGCAAGATCTGAATCAAACAAAATAGCAACCAAAATCAAAGAAGAAAATCTTAGAGCATGCCTTTACATGGAATGGATTCGTCAAAAAAAGGTATATTCGGATCTGAACATTCGCATCCCGCATCAAAAAAAAGGAATGGATTCGCATCCCTAATACCGCAGCCTAATTTACGGATCTGGTCAAAAAAGGTATTTACGGAATGGAATGGATTCGAGCTGCATCGCCTTTTTTGCACAGCTTGAAAACGATCCAGATGCAAAATCCATCTGAAAAGCCTGCAAAAGTGTGTGTGCAAATACAAAGAAAATCAGAAAAACGGATCTAGATCTAGGAAGAACGAAGCCAGATCCGGGCTTGAGCTCGTCCAGCACATCCAGATCTTCATGGTGGAGGAGGGGCGTTGGACTGTGACCCCCGACAGCCGCAGGTCAAGGAGAGTGGAGGTCGGAGCAGCGAATCTAGGGGCTCCATGGCCGGATGTGGGAGGAGTTACGGGGAGGGAGAGAGCTCGGGGAGGGAGAGAGAATTGGGGAATGATTAGAGAAAATGTGCCTGCTATGCTGGTTATGTAGCTGGGAGCGAATCATATTTTTGTCAAAGTGTAGGGTCTGTTTTGCAAAAAGTAGTCAACCAAGGTATCTTGATGCAGGAAATCGACGTGGTTTCGACTTTTGCGGAGCGGGGTTGGATTTTTGCTTTTTAGGGGAGTCTCGGGCACTGCTAGCTCACGGTCACCGGTGGCCACGGGCGACAACTACTGTAGCACTGTCGGAACGGACGGAAGGAGGGAAAGAAGAGTAACCGGAGGAGGGAAGAAGAAGCAAGCGCAACCATCTCCAATCCCCCGCGACCAGCAGCTGCCGAACCGCCTGCCTCGATGCCTCGCCGTCCCACCCTGTCCCAACCCTCGCCTCCACCGATCCACCGCCGGCCTGGCCATCCCTCTAAGCTCGGGGAGAGGTGGTGTTTCTTCTCCGACGCCGACACCCCCCACCCCCTTGCGTTAAGTTTCTTCCTCTCCTTCTCCGGCACCGCCGCGGCCAGCCGCGTCGGCCCCGTTTCCGGCGAGGTCTAGACTCACCGTCGCCTTCTCCGCCGCGGCCAGTCGCGGCGTCGCCGGCTCCGGCTCGGGCGGTGGCGGTGCATATTTGGCCGGGTTCTATGGGGGTGGTGGCGCTACATATTTCGCCGGCGTTAATGGCATCAGGAGAAGAGAAGGATCGACGAGATCAAAACAAGAAAACCAGAGGAGTTTGACATCCGGAGGAAGAAGATAAGGAAGGAGAAAGGAGTGGGACCCACCCACGTGTACACGCGCCCAGTCTAACCGGAGCCAGGATGGCTCTTAACCGGGTAACCGTGTACACGGAGCAGTGCCCTACAATAACCACATGTGTCTGCCAACTCCTAATGAGAGGCCATGTTTAGCGAGATCATGTCGAAAATTACTGGAAATAAAAGCCATCGATCTTCGTTGAACTTCCTTGATGATAGGGCCATATACTCCAAGTGAACTACTCAATATGTCATCCACGGCAGCCTTGCAGTATGAGGACAAATGGATTCTTCTGGTGTCAAATCCTCCGCGAGCACTAGACCTTCTCGACATGCAAGGGCTTCAAAAGTATCACCAATCCGTGGAGCTCATCCCAAGCCATCGCCGGCTATGAAGACCCATTCTCCTCCTCCTGCCTGGCTCAATGGAAGATGTCATCGTTGCCATGAAGCTGGCATTGGGCATCAGTGTGCCGTGAGCAGCTGAGATGCAACAGTTGTCGCCTGCTCGGCCACAAAGCAAAGTTCTATATGGGGAAAACTGCTCCGCGCCCTCCTCCGGTCCATGATCTATGTGCTACGCAACTGCGGGTGCCTCCGGGGGTGCCCGTTGCTACTCGTCCTCGTCCTTGGCAGCCACCACCTAGCCCTCCGCAGCCGAAGGAGAAGCCACCTTGCTAGCAAACTGATGTTCAGGTGCCGTCCATCATGGTTGAGCAGGCCGAGCTGCTTTACTCCGAGCTACAAAATTGTTTGGCGCGGGTTGAGAGCTTTGTGAAGCTGGCAGAGGTTGCTCTGACTAGGCTCTCGTTTTTGCCTGCATCGTGTCCTACGGGTGAGTTTGATGTTGGATCTACCGAAGATAGGGGAACAGAGCTCTTTGGTTATCTCTCCCCTCGTGTGAGAGAAAGTTTGTCGTCACTGTCCGGCCTGTCCGCTTTGTTCTCTGTTCCGGCTACCGTTGAGGTTAAGGCCAGTCCCACAGTCGTAGCACCGGTGCTGCAGCTCATGCCTGATCTTGTGGAGCTTTGTGCGAGCCCTGATTTGCCATTGTCTGAGCGGCATATGAAGGTTGACTCGTCGGCAAAGATTGGATCGATGGGAGGGGCCTTGGTGATGCCGATTGCACCCTCGCTCCCGTTGGTGGAGCCCAGTCGATCGCTCACCCTTGTGGACCGTGGAGGTCTGGATGCTGCTATTGCTCCCTCACCCATGGTTGTTGGCCAGGTGGCGTCTATGGAGGATGAGGTTGATGAGGTAGGTGCTTTGGCCCCTAATTCTGAGGCGTTGAAGTCCATCCGGTCACCCTTCTTTGACTGTGATGGTATGTTGGTACGTATTGATGAGGCGGTCTTCGTGAAAAAAGTTGGTGGTTTTCTCGCTTCCTTGGAGGCAGCTAGCACTGGGTCTGGCAAGACGATTGTTTGCCTCCTAGCAGCGGAGGCTTCTACTGGCAAGATCAAGAAGATGAAGAAGGCTCTTAGGAGCATAGGCAAGAAGAGTGGCGCCATTGACAAGGCGTCTGCGGCTGTTTAATGGATGCTACTCGGTCATGGGTTGTTTTTGCTGGGTTCCAAGAAAAGGTCTCGTTTCTACTTGATTGTTGAGACCTTTTGAGGTAGTTAGGTAGTCGGTTCATGGTTGGGATATGTTGGGCGAGTTTGTGAGCGGTCGGGTTGCTTCTGGATGTTGCCATAGGTGTTGGTATTTGTGTTTGTGTGGTACATGGTGTTGAGTTTCGTTCTATGGGTTTCACCCGTTTCTTCCACTAATAAACCGAGCACCTTCTTCTTAATAAATATAAAGCAAAGCTTTTGCCTTCGTTTCAAAAAAAAAAAAAAGTATCAGGAGCTGTGATGCCATGTACTACCATGACCGAAGCGTCTAGATAAGTACCATTAGGGCACGACCAGAGGAGGCAGTATGTCTCTGCAAATTACTGCAGCTGCACATCATCAGCCGACAGTGCACCATCAACATTTATTTTACGGATTTGCTAAGTCTCAGCTGACTGTTTTTTACTTAAGTCTCATCCACTTTTCAGAAAAGTGTAATCGCAGTTCACTGCAATTGTACTTTTCTGTTCAGAAAAGTGCATCTGTTCACAAAAGTGCAATTGCATTTTTCTTTAAACTGTAGTTACACATTTTTTAAGGTGACTGATTTAAGAATATCAGTCAGCTGAGACATAGGCACATCCTTTATTTTGGAGCAGTTTTCCTGGGGAGGTATCCATCGCCTTGTTCCTCTTGGAACAATCCGTGGAAATTGTGCTGACGCCGGAGGTAACGATGAGTACTCTGCAATGTACTGGCCAAAAATAAATAATGTGTAGCCATTGGACTTTGAAAAATGCCCCCATGAATAGATTATCGCCTCGCCGTCCAAATCGCCCACAACGTGACAACCATGCGTATCTGATAGGGAGTCCTTAAGAATAAAAGCTGGTTCTTTGCACTTAGTTCTCCACAAGACCTCAACTTATCAACAAAGCCATCATCTTCTAATGCCCAAACACTTCTGGACATTTAGGCAGTTAAACACAGAATGCCTCCACGAGTCAGCTGCACCACATAGCAAGTAAGCACTGATTCTCGCCAGATTTTTTCGGTTTAGAACATCAGCCGAAGGAAGTGAATGTTGCCCAAGGCGCCAAGTAAAGAACCTGAGTTTTGTTAGAATTTGGGCCCATTTATAGGGCGGCCCAATTAAATAATTTCTGAAATCTGAAATCCTATTTTATTGGCAACTCAAGTGCAAGAGGTAAGCAGTTTTTAGTTTTGACTTGTGCCGATGTGTGAACAACATGAAGTCCATAAAATTACCCTTTTTTGTCTATGCTATCCAAGTCTTTTGACAAGACTTCCGCGACCTTTTTTGTCTATCCTATGTTGTTGTCCCGATTTTTCAAATTTTGCCTGAGATTTCTAAATATTTCTTTCCATCTCTATATGTTTGAGTTTCCTTTGAAATTTCTGTTGGGGATACGGGCAGAAAACAAAAAGTTTCCTAACAAACGCAACACCCGATGCCCAATGATTTATCTAACTAGTAATGCGGTAACGATCGTGGTATCGATAACGTACCTCTTGTAGACCGATCGCGGGGATTACACCCCCGCACAGGTGTTGACGATGAAGATGAACGTAGCCGACCTCAAGGTCGCGGAAGAACTTGGTGCAGCGACCTGGGGCCTCAAGTGTGGCGCCTCCGAGTACTCGTACACGTGCGGTGGTCGATGAAGACTCCCGAAACTCCGATCCAGCAAAATTGCGGAAGTAGATATGTTTAGATCGAATCCGACAGTATCCCGCAACGTGCAATGGTGGAGAATATTTCTCCCTGGCGCAGCTCTTCGAGGAACCACGTGAGAGGGAGAGACACGAGAAAGAATTCCAGAGGAAATTATGGAACCTTGAAAAGGTGGGGGTGCCCTCCTTTATATAGTGGGAGGGGAAGGGAGGAGATAAGGCAGGCCAACCACCTAGATCCAATCTAGGTGGTGGCCGGCGGCCAAAGAGGGCTCAGGGGGTTCGGCCGAACCCGCAAAACCCTAAGCCTAGGAACCACTTGCCTTGGGAGGCAATTCGACCCCATATGGGCCTTCTCCCCGTAAGTAAAAGGCCCATTTAGTGGGCTGCCTCCATAAAGACGAATTTAATCATTATACATTTATTAAAATAATATTAATACACCAATTAACATTAATTTAACATATATAAAATATTTCCTCTCTTCCGGAACTTTTTCGAAACTCTCCGAACTACCTTCGGGTATCCGATACGACTACAGATTCTCTCACGAAACTTTTCCAGTGATCTCTAAATTATTCTCCGCTAACTCCGGAGCATCTAATTCTCCGCTAACTCCGGAGCATCTAAAACCATCTTAAAATTCACTGACCCCTTAGTGTATGACCCTACGGTTCGGGAACACTCCAGACATCACCGAGACCCTCTTCGGCGAATGATCAACAGGGGGACCTGGATGGCCATGTTGATCCCTATGCGCCCACGAAGATATTTTCTAGCTGAACCGTAAACGTGGACTATCAAAACCCTGATCCTTTCGTTCCTGTGATACTTACACCGTCTGAGACCTGATTGTCGGTATTACGATACCTGGTTCAATCTCATTTCCGACAGGTGCTACTTTACTCGTTCTCGTGATTTTACATCTCCTGTTAGCTAGTCACGTGCTGCGCAGCGTTGGATGTAATCTCACCGAGTGGGCCCAGAATACAAATCCCGCTCTTGATGCGTACACCTCAACGTGCTCTATCAAAATACCTGATCGAAACCTTTCTGATCGCTCAAGTACAAAGAGAATACTGGTGCAGTCAAGGTATCCCTCCGAAGTAGTGATTAAGTACCATCTCACGGTCTAAGGATTAGGTTTCAACGTTTCTTATTACTGCAACTTGAACATCGTGTCACGACCTCGTTGCAATACTAATCTTTGGGTATGTCCATCACATCATTCACCTAATGGTGTGACCTCACTACCAACTGATATAAATATCCATGATATCAATCACGATCATCGGTTGCGTAATGAACTAGTATAAATAGAGGCTTACTTGGGACTCTGGTTAGTTTAATACCACACGTGTATCAATGATTGATACAATTACAACATGATATAAACTTATTACGAACTTAATGAGATATGTCAATATTCACTATATTATTTGCCTTTAGAACATATCTCCAACAATTCCCCCCATTCCTTTCAACTAACTCTATGTTTGCACAAGAGGCTTCTCTCTAGATTGGATCAACAAGTGGCAGTGGTCTGACAATTTACTTGGTATGATTGAGACACATACCAAAGGGTAGTGTTCCTCCCATGACTACGAAACTAGGACCCTATCTAATAGTTCATATATGTATACTGAGCTAACGTGGAGTCATATATTCTCCCTTCTGTTTCAACGACCAGTTTATAGAAGAGCCTTTCGGCAAAGAAGACATGTACGGACATTTTCTATAGTGCACATTACCTAATATATAATAGCTCCCAACATCCACCCCCATTCCAGCCCTCCACGTCGTGGAGAAACCTGGGCCGTTCGATTTGCGCGACGGACGGCTGAGATGCAGCCACGCCACCTCAAAACCGGATGGTACTGTTCATTTCCTATTTATAGCCAATCAGGGAGCGCCACGTCATCCCGGTCACCGGCCGGTTGCATCCGGTTTCCACGGTCACCGCGCCTTTTTGCAGAAAGGACCCTGGAAGATCGGCGCCTTAACCCGCAGTCCGCATAACAACGCTGTGGAGGACCTATATGCAAATACCTAAAACGCCACAGACTTTTCTGCAAAAAACCCCGCAAACCCCCCCTCCTTCTCCCTCCCGTGCGACCCGGAGCTCGCCGTCGCCGCCGCCGCGCCGCGCCGCCGCTCCGCGCTTCTCCGCCCAAATCCACGAGCACGAGCCGCTCCGTCGCCGCGTCTTCTGTAATCTCGCCGGCGACCATGTGTCGGGAAGGCCGGAATAGGCGTGATTCGTCGCCGCCGTTCCCCGGGTCCGCCGCCGCGAAATCTCCCGCCGCCGGCAACTCCGACGACCAAATGGTCCTCCGCGCCGCCCATCCGTCTCACCTCTAGCTCCTCTTGCAGATCCGCGTGGTCGCGGCGTCCGCTGCGGCGCGGCCGCGAGTTCGGCAGCTCCGGCGACCTCCAGTGTATCCGCCGCCGCTGACGTCATGCTGACGCCAGCGCGGCCCACCTGTCAGCCGCACAAATCGTAGGAAAATGAAAAAAAAGAAAAACCTGACCTGCGGGTCCCGCTGTCAGTTTTAGAAATTTACATATATTAATTAAAATAGCAAAATTCATAACTTCCAAACCGTAGTTCAAAAAAATACAAACAAAATATCAAAATTTACAGGAAAAAAATATCTTTACAGCTAACACATGGAATTCCATGCATATTCAAACAATTTTCAAAAAATTATTACAACTAATTCGGTTAGAACTAATGTAACTTTTTAATATAATTCACTTTTGGTTTCAAATAACTACAGAAAATATTTGTAACCGTAAAATGTGTAACTTCCAACCCGTAATCACTAAAAATATAACTTATAAGTTCTAATTCAGTTTAAAAAATAAATACAGGAACTAAATATAACTTTTAAATATAACCCACTGTTGGTTTTTTAAATAACTACATAAAATATTTCGAGCTGTAGAAATTGTAACTTTCAAACTGTAATTTACACCAAAAAAACCCGTAATTCACAAAAAAAAGTATAACTTACGAATTCTAATTCAGTTAAAAAAATCAATACAGGAACTAAATATAACTTTTAAATATAACCCACTGTTGGTTTTAAATAACTACATAAAATATTTCGAGCCGTAAAATTTGAAGCTTTCAAACTGTAATTTACAAAAAAAAAACTAAAACTAATACTCTCCATGCATGTTCAAACAACTATTTAATACGCCTCAATACACTCCAACTTCAACAATTTTCGAAATCTAAACAACTTCCAAATGCAGACTTCTTTGAATTTCACTGATCTTCATATCTGAATAATTTTTAAATGTGTCCATTGCCAAATTTAAATTCTATTTACTCCACGGGAGCGGCATCGCCGCGCTAAGTTCACTAGTTAGGGTAAAAGGTAACCTGTTAGATATTTCTGATATTATGTTACAGACTATAACGATAACACTATTCTTGTTTATAAATGTAATGCAGAGCCATTTTAGTGCTTTGTTCTATCAGCCTATTCATGTGTTTTGCCATCTACATTCCCGTACTAGACATCCGAAAAAGCTCAGTACAAACGAGTAGAATAAAAAATCTTATGTGATGAACCTCACATGAGGGAAACAAAGTTTAGTAGAAAATCGTTGCCGATAATTATCCTCACTGGTGACGGTGTTCTGCTTCCGTTGCCATCGTAGGATTTCACATCAACAGGGGGCTTGGAACACATACCCTTTCTTCGTTGCCGATGAGGGTTTTGTCCCTTTTTCCGATGTGTTGTTTTGTACTAGTGGATCCACTCTCAACTTTGTAACACACATGTGGTATGATTCCAAACTGTCCTCCATTTGATTTTGGAATCAGTTTCAAACAAAAATACAACATAGGTTAAGTAAGGTCAACCCAACTATTCGTGATTATGGTCATGGCTATTTGAATATTTTGACACCCTATAGAGGTTGTACACTTTAACGACACGATTAAGTAAACTCACCATACCAGCCATGTCCTGCCATATAAGGTACTAGGGAACCTGGCGCGGCAATGCCGCACCCGTGTAGTAGAAAACAGCCGGTAATGTGTGCATATTGGAACAATATAGGTATAGAAATTAGTGGAATTGAATGAAGCGTGAATTTAAAAATCTTTGGGCTCTAAAAATAGTTCAATTTGGAGGGCTTTTCAGATTGAAACGTTTTTGAATTCGTAAAATGAGTAGATCTAAATCAAAAGAGTATTGTGCATGTAGCATTTTTGAATGTTTTGAAAATGGAGTCTTTTGGTCGTTTCGATATATTTTAAATATATTTTTGGATGAACAGATCTAAATATATTGAATTTGTCTCGAATCATCCATCGTATTTGAATCGGTGAAATATATTTGCATAATAACATAAGCAGTCTTTTGGTCGTTTCGATATGTTTTAAATTTTTTTTTTGGATGAATAGATCTAAATATATTGAATTTGTCTCGAATCATTCATCGTATTTTAATCTTTGAGATATATTTGCATAATAACATAAGTAATTAGGTTTCTTTTTTGTGATCATTTTGATATATTTTTCGTATTTTTTGGATGGATAGATTTCAAGATATTGATTTTGTAGTTTTAATCATTTTCTGGAATTTTTTCCTGTCTGGCTGACGGGTGGGTCCCACCGTGACGCCACCGCGACATCACCGGAGGGCGGAGCACCTGCGGTGGCGACGCCGGCGCCAGCGGCGTATCCGCGGAAGCCAGGACGCGCAGCCGGCCGCGCTAGATGCGCCTCGCCGCTGGCTACGCGGGATGGGCGGCGCCGCCCCTTCTAGGTCGCCGGATCGCCGGCGATGGCGCTCAGATGCGGCGACGGTGGTAGAGCGGGCCGGCGAGAAACGCCGGCGATTGCGGCCGGCCCGGCACGCGTCCGCCGGCTCGGAGATAGAGAGCGCAACGGCGCACCTCCCCGTCCCTCCGATTTGACAGGGAAGGTCGGTAGCGACGGCGGCGCCCGGCGGCGGTGTGCGGCGGCGGCGGAGCCACGGGAGAGAGAGGAGAGGCGGGGTGATTGTGCGAGATGGTTTTGCATAGAAGTCCCTGTCGTTTTCTCGAATTACACATAGGTTCTTGGACTCGTTGACTCCTGGACTGCGGGTTAGGAGTTTGATTTTTCAGTGTTTTTTCTGCAAGATTACACGGCGACCGGCGGAACCGGCTATGACCGGATGGAGACCGGGCGACGTGTCGCCGCGTGATTGGAGGAGAGGGCACTGCTACAGTAATGCGCGTTTGGGGGGGGGGAGGGGGGGGGGGGGGTCGTTTGCGCTCATCTGGACCGTTGGTTGCTTCGATCGGACGGCCAGAGGCTTTCGGGTGACGTGGAGGCTGGATCTGGACGTGAATCTGTTGCACTTTCATATATAGTACTATGTGAAGTTGACTATATGTGAAGTTGAGTAATCGATCATAACCATTCTCCTTTTCACCCTAGTATAGGGCCTACCAACATGAGTGGTTCTCTCAATACTGGGACGTCATGCCCTTCTAACCAACCAGAGCCTTTCCACCCTAGAGTATTGTGGCATCTCAATTTACATAAGTGCCCATAGGTTGTACCCTGTGGCATGTCGATATGCACATGGAATAATCCTGAAAATGCAGGAAGCTCCTGGTTGTTTTTAGCTGAAATCCTCAAACTCCCAATGATGGAAGAAGGCTTCTTGAGTCACCCATACTGAGATGAACAAAGTACTCAATTAAACTATGTCCCATATGGAGGTAATGTGGTCACACGTGTTGGGTTGGTTTGGCAGACATACTTACACGCAATGTCTTTTCGACAACATCACCTTTCTCCACTCCATCTCCATCTTTTCAAATCTTGTTTCGTAGAAACAGACACGGGCAAAAGTTGTCTTCCATGATTTTCGAACTCATTTTCTTGAGTAGGATAACCTTTCCCATTACCTAGTTATTTATTCTCCATGCCAGGTCAACCTTGATGCTCTTACTAGCATCCTAAGAGCAAGTACAATAAGGTCTAGAAAGCAGGCTGTAAGGATTTAAATAATATTTTCATACTTACATGGAGGAGAGAGAATATGAGAGAGAATGGAAGCGGGCTCTTACGCAATAGCCAGCTGCAACACGTGCTCCTAGATGCTCTGTGAGAGTGGAAGGTGGGCCAACTATTAATAACATAGTCCATATTTGTGTTTAGCTATTGTACTTGTTGGTTATTAAGTTGGCTATAGATTACATGACACTACCTTATAGACAACAATCGGCTATACTATTGCCCTCGCTCTAAGGTAAGCATTACCGTCATATTCAAGGAGCGACCAATGGGTACAAACCTATCTAGGGGTGACAAAAGTAGGGCATATCAGTACCTATGGATCCATTTATTTAGCATAGGTCATCACAAGGGTAATATCCACATAACAGAGCATATACTCAACAAAGCACACACATTATAAATACTTGGTAAACCACCTCCAATAAATTTATTTGAGAAATATGATGGGGGGGGGAGGGGGGGGGGGGGTCTTTGCTGCCTTGGCAATGTACCAAACTTCATCTTTGTCTTCTCTTTGATCCTCAATAATTATTATTAATTGAAGCTCTCTCGCGTTCGATATCGTATAAATCAACGAATATACAATCAACACAACTAATTTTTAGAAATCCTAAAATCGTGAGGGTGGTACTTTTGCATAGAACTTGATTTCAAAAAATAATTATTTAATTTAGGTTACTTATGAGAGAGTTTTGAGTTTTAGTGTAGGATCGATATATGGATCAATATTCTAATTAGGCATTTATTCCTATCTGTCTTAGATCTATGGCATTAGTGCCAATAGATAGATATTTAAATATTTAAGCGAAAACTATACATATGCACCAATTTAATTTCCAATAATTCTACGTTGGTCATTCCTGGATGTATATTATAATTTGTGGCATTTAGATAAAACATTTGATTTTGATCAACATTAAGGGAGATACCGAGGTAAGATATTGAGGTGTTAATGCAATATGCTTAAGAACAATTTAATTAATATTTGTTCTTTTCTGTCAAAACTTTACGAGTCCGGTATACTTAGAGTGATATTAATTTTTTTAAATACTGCAAAAATAATTCGGTCATATTGTTTTGTAATTTGAAATATATGAATTTGTGAAGTTCAGTTTGAATTTGAGTACAAGAAACTAGAGATTGAAAAGGAAAGGTGTATTGTTTATACTGGCCATAATGTTTTTGGCGCCAATAGGTCTAAGAGTTAAATCATAATAAAAAGTATGCCTTCGGTCAACCGAAACAGTTTTTCACGATCACAGATACCCAATACATTTCCTAGTGTAAAACACTTATTCTAGTGGTGTGGTCCACATTTGAACCCGACAACGGGCCCGGGTAATCAACGACACAAAGAGAGGGTCTCGTAGCTAGAAATCGGATGGCATGTATTGAAACTGTCATGGTGAAACGTAAGGTGGGTAGGGTAAGTGTGGGGACACGAATTTCGTTTGACCCGAAGTTATAGCAAATTTGCATACATGACAAGTAATGCCTCGTGTTGATACTTATGCGTGGTTCTCTCATGAATATATCTTCCGGTGGAACATCTCTCACTGGAGGCACCTACTGACCTGCATGGCAAGGGGATTCATCATAGACAAAATCGTATAAGGACGCACAAAGACCGAAGCCTCGACTCACCAACTGGCAAAAGACATGCGCCCAGGAGGAGTACGCCACCTAAGACAGGTTGTAGGACCACATGCAAGATACATGTAGATCTCGGTGCCCCATAGCCCGTAAGGGTCCCCCTCTAGTAACCACGGGTCCGCCTACACTAGTCGCCGTCAAGATTCTACCCCTTAAGGCGGGTTCCCTTCTACTTTCAAGTGTTGGTCAACTTGTTGTTGCAGTGTTACTGGTCCAGAAAGGTGTCTACTTAGATGCTAGATGAAACAAGCTTTCATGAGGAGAAAATTATCGTGGTTAAGAGGTATAAACGGACCACGCGAGTCGAAGGACTTCATAGAATACTTTATCCTCTCCTCTATGTTGAAATGATCTTATAGGGTGTAATATTATTGCCACCACCTCGGTAGTGGATCTTGGTTTGAATCATGTAAGGTAAAATATTTGTTTTGTGTAGCAGTTCCACATGCCTCTAGTTTGTATTTAGCACTAAGTCCGAGAAGGTGTTCCACACATGGGACATTAGCTGGTCAGTTCATTCGGTCGTTTAAATAGAAGGCATCACGTGCCCGACTTTAAATTAATAAAGCCACCAGGCAGAGTTTACAACACAAGCACAGCTGGGAGGGGGGGGCACCAGCAGTTAGTAGCAGAGATGTTTAGCACGCCTTAATACATAGGGGCCCGTAGGCACAAATAGAAGTTCGAAGGCAACCAACAGCAAGCCAGACTAACAGAGACGAACACTTAAGTCGACAGAGGGACTCCTTGAGGCGGCTGGCGGGGAGCAGGAGTGTGGGTCTTCACGAAGAGGTCCTGTGTGAGCGCCCTGAGCTCGTCCACCAGCGGTAGCAGATCATGCTTCATGAGAGGGCGCCACTGCTGCAAAAACAAGATGATTTTGTATACCACATCAGCAGGTTGCCGGGGGAAAATGCCCTCAATCGAAAACTTATTGCGAGTAACCCAAAGAGCCCAGCATTGTAACGCAAAGAAAAGCCACAAAACTTGCTTTGTTTTGCCCTTGAACCCCTCAAAAAGAAGGACGACCTCCGCAAACGATCTGGGGTTCCAAGAAGTGTGCAGCATAGACCTAAGGCCACTCCACAGGAATTGTGCAAGCACACACTCAAAGAAAATGTGGTTGACTATCTCTGTAAGCCCACACAGGGAACAGAGACCATCCGAGGGGCCGTGCCTCTTCGCAATCTGTTCCCTGGATGGCAGCTTCCCATACGACAATTGCCACAGAAAAATCTTGAGCTTGAGCGGCACTCGGATGCGCCAGATGTGTCTAATGGGTGGTCTTTGATGTTGTTCACACAGCTTGCAGTACAAAGATTTGACAGTAAAGGCGTTGGACGGGTCGAGATGCCAAGATACACTATCCGGCTCTGGATCCGGGCTGAGGCCTTCCAAATCTTCCTGGAGTTGCAGCCAGCTTGCATTCTCGTCGGGGCCAAACGCACGCCTGAAGCTTAAGTGCCAGCCCTCTCCTGAGAAGGCTTGGGAAACCAAAATATCTTGATCCGCACAGATTGCAAAAAGGCGAGGAAACTTGAGGTTAAGGGGTCCCTCTCCCACCCACCAATCCTGCCAGAAAGCAATGGAAGCTCCAGATCCAAGGTGAAAACGAGCCCCAAGCTTGAAATACTTCTTGATCTTGTGTATGCTGTGCCAGAATTGGGGTCCACCTTGAGGCGAGGAGGAGAAGAAACCTGGCACATCATATTTGGCGCGCACAATGCGCAACCAAATGCTCGTGTCTTCTGGATCAGACGTAAACAGGCGCCAGATCCATTTGGACATCAAGGCAATGTTCATAAACTTAGTGTTGATGATCCCAAGACCACCCTGGTCTCGAGGAAGGCATAACTGTTCCCATTTCATCATATGGTATTTGCGCTTGTTACCCGTGCCTTCCCAGAAAAATCTGCCCCTGTGTCTATCAAAACCAGCGTGTGTACCATCACCCAGCAAGAAAAGACCCATAGCAAACATAGTAAAACTAGACATGCATGCATCAATAAGGGTGAGGCGCGCTGCCGAGGACATGAACCTACCCTGCCAGGGTTCAGTTCTGTGGCCCACATAACGCACCAAAGGTTCCCAGTCGATCAGGCTAAGCCTATGATCGCTCATAGGGAAACCGAGGTACTTGAAGGAGATAGCACCAACTTTGCAGTTAAGTGCATCAGCCACTCTGGCCTGCTCCACCAGAGAGCACCCTAAAACTAAAACTTCGCTTTTATGGAAGTTTATCTTTAACCCTGACATCAGCTCAAAACAGATCAGCAGATATTTAAGGTTGGCTATAGCCAAATCTGAGTTCTGAATCATGATCACCGTGTCATCAGCATATTGGAGATGCGTGATACCCCCCGGGAGAAGGTGAGGGATGACTCCCTTGATATGCCCAGCTGCACTAGCTTTAAGCAAAATCGCATCAAGCGCATCTACCACGAAATCAAAAAGGAGGGGGGAGCTAGGGTCACCCTGACGAACCTCCCTCTTATTTCTAAAGAAAGGACCAACTTCTCCATTAATAGAGATGGCCGTCTGTCCTCCCGAGACAAGTTGCATCAGCCTATGAATGATACCCATGTTGAAACATTTTCTGAGGAGCACTTACTGAAGAAAAGGCCAGTTAACTCTGTCATAGGCTTTTTCAAAATCCAATTTAAGGATGATTGCCTCCGCGCCTATGACTCTGATTTCATGCAAAATTTCATGAAGGGCCAGGGCTCCGTCTACAATGAGCCTGCCTTTAATGAAAGCAGTTTGGGCAGGGGAAATGACCCGATGCGCTACCGGGGTCAGTCTAGCCGCAAACGCCTTGGAGATCAGCTTAAAGATCACATTGATGAGCGCAATAGGGCGGAACTGTTTGATCGAATCCGCCCCAGGAACCTTAGGGATAAGCGTCAGGATTCCAAAGTTCAGCCTGGAGATGTCAATCCTACCCAGCGCAAAGTCATTGAGGAGCCTGAGGAGAAGATGATGAGCAAAAGGCCAGCAGGTTTCAAAGAACGCAACCGGCAAACCATCCGGGCCTGGAGCAGTGTCTGTCTTGGTATCTTTGAGGACTTCTTCCAGCTCACCCAGGGTGAAGGATCGCATCAACTCCTCATTTTCTGCATCCGAGACTTGACGGGAGGATGGCCAGAGATCATGCGCTAGACACAAAAATTTAGGATCATCTGAACCCATCAGGGCAGTATAGAACTGATAAATGTGATCTCTTAACAGCACTGGGTCCGTAATGTCCCCTTGATCAGACGAGAGGCGCGTGATAGCGCATTTCCGGCGTCTCCCGTTGGCAATCGCGTGTAAGTACTTTGTGTTCGCATCTCCCTTCAGTGTCCAGTTAATGCGGCCACGCTGGCACCAATACTCCTCTTCTGTAGCAAGTAGCTGGACCAACTGATCTTCCAGGTGAAATCTGAAGCTCCAGTCCTCATCCTCTAGCCCAATCGAATCAGCTAAACCATCCAAACTTTGGATCTTGGCAAGCAACTCTTGCTTGTTAACCCTAAGCTGTTTACCCAAATTCGCACCCCAGCCCTTGAGGTGCTGACGCAGGCCGCGGGAGATGCAGCTCCAGAGGTCAATAGAACCATAGCGACCCACAGGATCAGTGCTAAGAAAGTTCCAAGACTCTCGCAACATTTCCTTGAAACCTGGTATCTGCAACCACCCTGGTTGGAAGAAGAAGCGAGGAGCTTTCACGGGGGTAGGTACGGATGAGTCCACAATCAGAGCCGTATGATCAGAGCCCACGCTGGACTCTGCTTTGGGGATGAGCAAGGGGAAGAGAAGATCCCACTCCGGAGCCACTAGAATCCTATCCAGCACACTGCGGACAGGATTGGCCTGCCTGTTAGACCAAGTGTAGCGAGCGCCGGTCCGCGGCAACTCCCGTAGCCCCATCCTCGCAATGCACTCATTGAACAGATTAACCCTAGGCCAATTGATGTTTGCATTATTTTTATCTTCCAAGCCTCTGATGAGGTTAAAATCCCCCCCAACCACCACTGGGAAATGCGCAGAACTAACCTTATCCTCCAACTCTTGGAGGAAGGCATGAGATCTTGCGTGGTCAGCGGGGCCGTACACCCCAAAGAAGGACCATTTCGATCTGGATTCCCTGTGCATGACATTGGCCACGACATAGAACTCGCCTTTGCTAAAGGCCTGCACCTCCATGGATGAGACCCTGCACCCTAGCAGGATCCCACCAGAGTGACCCGACGCTGCCAGCCAAAACCACAGAAATTGATCACCATTCCCCAGGCTGCGCAGCTCCTGATCCGAGAAATCTTGCTTAATAGTTTCTTGGATGCAAATGATGTCTACCTTGTGTTTACGGAGATAGTCTCGAAGGGGGTGTCCCTTAGATTCACACGCAGGCCAACCCTTGGCTGTGCGATCTTGGCGCGACGCTTGGCGGGGAGTTTCCTGATTCTGAGGCTAGCAATGGTTATCTTATCGGGGATGCACGCCTCCTCTGCTGGGCACACTGCCTCAGCCGAGGGGGGGGGGGGGGGGGGGGGGCTACTACATCTTGCCTCGGAGGGGGCTCCGCCACATTCTGCGTGCCTTGATCCGTACGGTTGCTCTGTGCCTGCTGTTTGGCTACCTCTTCGGCCTTCTTTTTTGCTTCCTGTTCAAGAGCATGGGCTGCCATTGCCAGGGCCGGGCCGGCAAAATCCGGGGCCCTGTGCGAAAATTTAAAATAGGGCCCCATCTTACACACAATTTAAAAAAATAAATAATCCCAATATAAAATATCACTCTGCTTTGGAATTAAGAGAGTCCCCGTTTTTTGGGTCCAATATATAAGACCGAAAAGAATCATCAACATCCGCACCAGGTGAAGAATTAGTCAAGTTAACATCAATATGTTCTTTCTCTGACTCAATATTATATGTCTCTATTTGGCCATCTCTACAATGATTGTAAGGAACAATTGCAAGTGCAAGAGTAGAAGGATAAACAGACTGATTCCCGGATGAATCTTGTGATGCTTCTTTTCTAATAATAAACTTGTCAAAAGCAACTTTTTTGAGATTTAATCAAATTATGTCCCTTGTCTTTTCTCTTGGGTTTCTAGGAACCATACATATGTTTCCCCATGTCAAATTTGTCTTATTAAAACACAAGATATAATAGATGAATAAAATAAAATTTAAATATGGATACCATCAGAAATTAGAAGTATAGCTACAAAAGATTAACCGGAGTACCGGACTATACCTGTTTTATGATCACCCGATGAGGCGATCAAGAATAATTCCGCGATGAAGATGTGTGCCGGCGCAGCGACGATCTGATGCGATCTGATGAAGATGTCGGTTCGTCGTTTGCTTCCTGGCTCCTGCGTCCACAGTGTGCGACGACGGGCCTGGATCGTGGATCGTGGGCGCAGTGTTTTAAGCAGGTCAATCGATGTATCGTGTTGTACGGTATCCTATAGCTGGACTATCGATCGATCGCACATACACAGCCCACGTGAGCTAGGCCAGACGAGCGGCGCATCGCGCGCAGCAGCCGCAGCCAACAGCAAAAACTCAAAATCTTATGTATATACTCATATACATACATAGTACGGAGTAGAAAATTTGGGGCCCTCAAATTTGTGGGCCCTGTGCCACCGGCACACTTGGCACCATAGAAGGCCCGGGGCTGGCCATTGCCGCAGAAATAGAAGCTTGCGCGAGCTCTTTGGCTCGGATCAGAGAGAGGTGAGCGGAAGGGGAGCCAAAACTCGAATCGAAAGAAATAGCACAGTCACTAGCAACTTGCAAAAGATGGGAGTCGGGGAGCGAAGGGAACACCAAGAAACGAGCAGTATTGAGCGGAGGGGTAGAAGTACCTTGGGAGTCCTTGGCTTTGGCAAGCCTGACCGCCTTATCCAACATGGGTTCCCCGTCCAATCCTTTGCTGCGGGCACTGCGACGCAGAGAGGATGAAGGCGTGGATGCTGAGGCGTTGAGGTTGGAGCGCTTGGCCTTGGTCACCGCTGGGGTAACAGCCGCCACCTCAGTCATGATCGTTGAGGAGTTCCCCTTGTTTGGATTGTCAACTTCACCATCCTGCAGAGACCGTTGCTGCTTGAGCTTCGCCATCTTGACTGACAGTGTTTCATTATCAAACTCCCATTCTTCAGGACTCTGCCATCCCACTTCCTTGCGCTCCTCCTCACTCAGCTTGCGAACCTTGAAGGGGCATGTAGGGGATGCAGGATTCATCGGAGATGCTTGCCCCCTAAGAGGATGAAAGATGTGATCCATATTGGTCAAAGGGAATTGGCGAAAGTTTGGACTTGGCTGGAGCGGATGCCGGCTCCGGAGATGGAGCGCTCTAGCATCGTGGGAATTGGCACACTGCTACTTCCCACGGATGCCTTTGCGGCAACAGCTGCGACCTTGGAGGATAGCTTGTCCCGAAGCGGAGAAGACAGATCCACATGTTGCGTCGCCTCCTGGATCCGCACCGAGGAGTCAGCCCCTTACTTGCTAGAAACCTCGCGGTCCATCTGCTTAGGCTTGTCCTTAGCGGAGCGCTTCCAGTGCGGCTCCGATCAGTACATGTTCATTCGGTCGTTCAACTTGAGTACGTGTTTAACAAGAATTTATGCTGTGTCACCAGGTGTCTCCCATCAGTACATGTTTATCTCAAACGTAGGTGATCCTTTTACCTTTATGCAATGAGTTTCATGAGACACGTACTTCGGAGCAACCATCATTGATGGCGCTACCAATCTTAGTCTACTAGAATGGCTAAGCCAAAGCCCAGTACGAAACCTGGTACCATCTGAAACGTCTTTGTAATTTTTTTATTGATCCATTTTAATATATTGCCATTCTTACATACTTTTGGTACCATTTTATATAAATTTCTATCATTTTCCAGGACTAACCAATTAAGTCGATGCCTACGGACATTACATGTTTCTACTTATTTTTGACTTTAGAAAAACAAATACTTCCGAACCCTACAAATATAGAAAAATCATGAATTTTTTTTTTAGCGGAGAAGGCAGATGACACGAGAACTAGTTGGGAGGGTCAAGCCAGCTCCCACGCGGACATACCCGCCACTGGGGGAGCTCTTGGGTCCCCTGTATAGGCGCCTCGTGGCTCTGTTCCACTACCTCTCACCACCTATATTTTCCTTTAACCCAAAACCCTAACGAAGACAGAGTTTTCTAAAGTCCCCGTGGCCAGTGCATGTTCTGAGAAGATCAAATCTGGAGCCCTCTTCTAGCACCTTGGGGATTCCACCGTTCGAGCCGTCATCACAAAGCTTGCTGCGACCATGACGATGTGTGAGAGAGTTTTTCCTTTTTACCACGGGTTCCTAGCAGAAGCTAGCTACATGGCATCCTCATTCGCCGTGATCTTCAATACAATTATTTCATGAACTGTCCTACATGATTGAGATCAACCTGATGTAATTCATGTTGTGTTTGTAGGGGTATCATGACTTGTCACTTTATGATCTGATATATTCATGAACTCTTTTGACATCTATGATGTTACTTTTCTGCATAATTTATGTTCATGTATATGCTCTCTGATTTATGTATCTGCTTTGGCCAAGTTTGATGGGTAGATCAACAAAGGGAGTGGTGTATCATAGTGGGTTCAACATTAGAGTGATATATATAGCGGTGACAATAAGAGAGGAGACACATATTGTGTTATTTCTATGAAGGATAAAACTATAGTTGCTACTCACTTGGATGGTGTTTTTCCTGTCTACATTATGTCATCACTCATCATGCTTATTGCAATACTCCTTTTGTATGAACTTAATACTTTGACATGCATGCTGGATAGCCGTCTTGAGGTGGAATATAAATTATAGATGTTGGATTAACGGTCTATATTTTGAACGTAACTAGCATGATGGCCCTCGCAAATGCGAGGGCATCGCCTAAATGTGTTGAAAGTAATTGTAAAATACTCCTATATTATTTCATACTTGCTTCTATTATGCAGTTAAAAAAACACAAATCCATACAACCACGTAAATATTATGCTAGATAAAATATAGCCATTATACAAACATCTGAATAAGTTTTTTTCGAGGGAAAATAGTTAGTACACAATTTACAAACACCATTTTAATGACCATATACATCCTTTTGGAAATGTGAGGGTAACAACATTTTAATGTGTTGAAAGTGGTTGTAAAGTAAATATAGATTTATGTCAATGATCTATATGCGACCAGAAAAAATACAATTCTACATAACCACATAAATATTGTGCTACACAAAATTAACCCAATTTTATTTAATTTTAGCTAGAGTGAGATAATTATTGATTGGTCTCTCTAAACACCATATAATAACCATATATTTTATTTATTATGTTTTCTTGAATACTGGTTATACCCTTTTATTTATGTTTAGTTACAGTTACCTCGGGAAATTTTGTTGTTCAATTGGTCAAAGAGAGAATGGTACTAAATGGAGTATTTTCGGGATTCCTAAAAATGGATTGACGGATAAAGTTGGTGGATTGGACATGTGCTAACTTAGTATCCGTCATGGTAGATTTGACCGATGGGATGAATCTTTTTCTTTTTTGATAATCTCTACTACATCACCTAATGTAAGAAAAAATCATACATTCATGATTTGTTAATAACAATGGATTTTTAAAGTATTTTATTATCCATTTTCATTGTGAAATTTACATACATTTTGTCTCCAATAATAATAATAATAATAATGATCGGGTGAATCATACATGGTTTCAACATCCCTCGGTTTCCTCACCTTAAATTGTGGATAAGGAGTATGGAGATGGGGTGTATTCAGGGTTTCAACCTCCATTGGTTCCATCCCCTGTAATTTCAAATATGCACCCTTTTACAATATTCTGCTTCTACAATATGATTACTTGTTTTCTAATGCCTAACAATACATTTCAATGGTAATGGAAGCGAAACAACGGTTGACTATAGACAAAAAACTTTAAGAGAGAAGTTTGAAAGTTCTTGGTTAGTTAAAAAATCTATGGTTATCTAATTTTCTAAGATTAAGCCGCTAGCCATATGGTCTCACACACACCATATTAACTTTTATAAGGAAACAGATTTAATAATTCAAATGTGAATCTACCATAGTCTAGAAATTTTCGGATTTGTTAATTCCAGATCAAATCTCAGCAAATTAACATATCTTACTTTTTAGATCAAATCTCTAGCAAATTTAGATATCTTATTTTAGGTTCATATTTCTTCCCGTGACATATGTCCTTGATGCTCTCGCAGTGTTGGGCAACCCCAAGAGGAAGGTGTGGAGAGTACAGCAGGAAGTTTTCCCTCAGTTTGTGAAAACAAGGTTATTGAACCAGTAGGAAACTAGAGTTCTCCCGGAGGTGTCAACGGCGCCAGAAAAGGTCTTGTGGCGTGTTGCTGACGTGGAACCTGCACACAACACAATCAAGATACTTTGCCCTAACTTAACAGTGAGGTTGTCAATCTCACTGCCTCGCAGTAACAAAAGATTAAACGCATGTGTGGAAAATGATATTTGTTTGCAGAAAAGAACAGGATTGCAGTAGGTTGTAATTATCAGTTTAAAGAAAAGGACCGGGGTCCACAGTTCACTAGTGGTGTCTCTCTATAAATAATAATAGCATACATGCGGGTAAACAAATTACAGCTGGGCAATTGACAGAATAAAGAAGTGCATAATGATGCATATAATATAGTTATGATGTCTAGTGTGAGATTTATTTGGGCATTACAACAATATACATAGACCGTTCCAACCGCATATATGACTAATAATCCACCTTCCGGTTAGCGTCCGCACCCCTTTCAGTATTAAGTTGCAAGCAACATATTATTGCATTAAGCAAAGTGCGTAAAGTAAGAAATACAAATATCATTAGACAAAGTACTACTGTTTTATCCCTAGTAGCAACAGTACATCTACAATCTTAGAGGTTGCTGTCACTCCCCCAGATTAAATAGAGACATGAACCCACTATCGAGCATAAATACCCCCTCTTGGAGTCACAAGCATCTACTTGGCCAAAGCATCTACTAGTAACGGATAGCATGCAAGATCATAAATAACACACACATAATATATTATGAAGTAATAACATAGTACTCAATATTCATCGGATCCCAGCAAACACAACATTGAAGGGGATCGCAGGCAGAAAACAAAATTTTTCCTAACAGCGATAACCTAAAACCAGCCAGAATCTATACTATGCAGATATAGTAATACGCAGGGGGGTCTTCGCACATACCTCTTGAAGACCGAAAACGGGGATTACGCTCCCGCACAAGCGTTGTCGATGAAGCCGATGAAGACTTCGATGCCGTGTAGAGGAAGCAGACCTCTAGCACCACAGGTGTGATGCCTCGCAGGGAGTCACACACGTACGGTGAAGCCGACGCACTCCGGGCTCCGATCCAGGGACGAAGCAGCGGAAGACTGGGACCGGGAGACCAGCAGCACGACGGTGTGCGTATGGTGGAGAAACAATTCCGAGGCGCAACTCCAAACTTGGGAATCACGTGATCCTCGGAGAGAGAGAGAGAGAAAACTGTGTGTTCCAAAGGCCAGGGGGTGCCCCTTTATATATAGGAGCAAGGGGGGTGCCCAACTTGCCAGGCTGGGGGTGTGGGACTAAACCCACAGCCCCAGCCGGCCATGCCCCCATGCGCCGGCCCTAGGTGGGCCACAAGGAGCCCACCTAGGCCGGCCGAACTCCCCCTTCCCTCATGGGGGGGACTTCCCCCCCCTCATGGGCCTCTTTGCCCAAAGAGGCCCATTAAGGGATTTTTGCCTTTAAAAATTCAGAAAAAATTAAAATAAAATATATTTAAGTATTAATTACACTAATTAATATTAAATACATTTTACATAATTTGTTCCGGCTCCGAAAACTATTTCGTCGCTGCCCGATCTCCATCGGAACTTTCCCGGGACGTTCCCGGTCTCTCTTTTCCTATTTTTCTCTTCCGGTAAAATGTCGACTCCCCTTAAGAGTGCTACCCTAGCGGTTCGATTACCTCACCAGACATGATCGAGACTCCTCTCCGATCAATGACTAATTCGTGGACCTTGGATACCCAGAATTAATCCCTGCGAGATAACGAATACTTTTCCTTATCGAACCTGGACGTCTGAGTCTTAAACCTTTTGCCATGCGATACTTAGCGTGTCCGAGACTCGTTCATAGATATCTCCATACCTAGCTTGATCTCGTTATCGACACCGCTAACTTCTACTCGTCCATGATCTTATGTCCTGGTGACCCAGTCACACGCTTGCAAGCTCGTTTGACATAATCTCACCGAGTGGGCCCTAGAGTATCTATCCTGCTATGGGATTGGCAAATCCCGCTCTTGACCCCCCGTCTCAACATACTCCTATCCGACACCCGAGAGGGACACCTTTATTGTCACACTATGTAAGATATGACGTTGGATGCAATCAAAGTGTCTTCCAGGAATAGCAATAAGAGTAGGTCTCACGGTCGAAGGCGTAATGACTACGTCCTATAAATATTGGGTATGTCCATCACATCGTTCTACCAACGATATGACTTCATTGTCAAATAGACGCTATGTCACATGATCGGGAAACCTCGATCATCGATTGCACAATGAACTAGTCAAACAGAGGTTGCTGGGGACCTGGTTGTTTTAGGTATTACACGTGTATTAATGTTTCCGCTTAATACAGTTATAGCATGACACAAAAACGTATTATAAACACTTTATTAATTGCCTCTAGGGCATATCTCCTACAGTCTCCCACTTGCACTAGAGTACAATTTAATCTAGTTACAACCTGGTAAAAGCCGGACACCCATAGCATCTTGGTGTTTCACGTGCTTGTCTAGCAGGAGAGGCTTCGTCAACGGGTCTGCCACATTCAGATCCGTATGTATTTTGCAAATCTTCACTTCACCTCCTTGTACGTACTGTCGTATCACATGGAAGCGTCGGAGTATGTGTTTGGCAGTCGAGTGAGACCTCGGTTCCTTCGCGTTAGCAATAGCACCCATGTTGTCGCAGTAGAGGGTCACGGGGTCTTGCGCGCTAGGGAACACTCCAAGCTCAATGATGAACTTCCTCAGCCACACAGCTTCATTCGCGGCTTCTGAAGCAGCAATGTACTCCGATTCCATTGTAGATTGGGCCACGATGGGTTGCTTCCCACTCCTCCAGCTCACAGCGCCTCCATTCACCTTGAACACATATCCTGTCTGTGACTTAGAGTCATCTGGGTCTGAGCAGAAACTTGCATCAACGTAACCTGTTACGCCAAGTTCTTCCTCACAGTCCCCATACACAAGAAACATTTCCTTTGTATGCTTGAGATTCTTAAGAATACTTTTAACAGCTACCCAATGTTCCTTTCCAGGATTACTTTGGAATCGGCTCGTCAAACTAAGAGCCAATGCTACATCAGGTCGAGTACTTAGCATGGCATACATGATCGATCCTATGGCTGAAGCATAAGGATGTTTAGTCATCGCGACTCTATCATGTTCCGTCACCGGACACTTTGCCTTGCTCAACACCTTATTCTTGACAATAGGCAGAGAACCCTTCTTTGCTCCATCCATATTGAACCGTTTCAGTATCTTGTCAATATAAGTACTCTGACTTAACGCTAATAGGCGCCTTGATCTATCACGATAGATTTTAATGCCTAAAACGTATGCAGCTTCTCCTAAGTCCTTCATTGAAAACTTACTGTTTAAATATTCCTTAACGCTATTCAGTAGTTCCACATTATCTCCTATCAGCAGTATATCATCAACATATAGTGCCAGGAACACAACTGAGCTCCCACTCATTTTCTTGTAAATGCAGGTCTCTTCTCTGTTCCGGACAAATCCAAAACCTTTGATCACCTCATCAAAGCGAAGATTCCAGCTCCGAGATGCTTGCTTCAGTCCATAAATGGAACGCTGAAGCTTGCATACTTTGCCAGCATTTCCTGGATCGACAAAACCTTCAGGTTGTACCATATACAACTCTTCCTCAATGTTGCCATTTAGGAACGCTGTTTTGACATCCATTTGCCATATCTCATAGTCATAATATGCGGCAACTGCTAGCAAAATCCGAATAGACTTTAGCATCGCTACCGGTGAAAATGTTTCATCGTAGTCAATTCCATGAACTTGTCGGAAACCTTTTGCGACAAGCCGAGCTTTATAGACGGTCACATTACCATCAGCATCAGTCTTCTTCTTAAAAATCCATTTATTCTAGACGGCCTTGCGCTCTTCGGGAATCTCTACCAAATTCCACACTTTGTTATCGTACATGGATCCTATTTCGGATTTCATGGCTTCAAGCCATTTCTCGGATTCAGGACTAGCCATAGCCTCTTTGTAGTTCGTAGGTTCGTCTTGTTCAATCAACATGACGGTGCAAACCATGTTGCCATACCATTCAGGGGCGACCCGAGATCTCCCTGACCTACGAGGTAGAATAGCACCCTCGACATCTTCTCCCACTCTATCTGTGGAGGACGGTTCCGGAACAGCTTCCGTTGCGCCACTCTGTATTTCGAGTTCAGGATCAACGATCTCGTCGAGGTCTATTTTCCTCCCACTTACTCCTTTGGCGAGAAACTCTTTCTCCAGAAAGGTACCGTTCTCCGCGACAAACGTTTTGCCCTCAGCTTGGTTGTAGAAGGTGTATCCTATGGTTTCCCGCGGATACCCTACAAAGACGACTTTCTCCGATTTCGGTTCGAGTTTGTCGAGCTGTAGTTTCTTAACATACGCCTCACAACCCCAGACCTTCAGGAACGACAGCTTAGGCTTCTGGCCATACCAGACCTCATACGGTGTCGTTGCTAAGGATTTGGACGGAGCCCTATTTAAAATGAATGCGGCTGTTTCTAACGCATACCCCCAAAAAGACACGGGCAAGTCGGTAAGAGACATCATAGATCGGACGCTATCCAGTAGAGTGCGATTACGCCGCTCAGAAACACCGTTGCGTTGCGGCGTTCCAGCCGGCGTAAGCTGCGGCACGATGCCACAGGCTTTCAGATGTGTGCCAAACTCAAAACTCAAATATTCGCCACCACGATCGGATCGAAGGTGCTTGATTTTCTTGTTGAGTTGATTTTCAACTTCACTTTGAAATTCTTTGAACTTTTCAAATGTTTCAGACTTGTGTTTCATCAAATAGATATACCCATATCTACTCAAGTCATCGGTGAAGGTGACAAAATAACGATAACCATTGCGTGTCGATACGCTCATTGGTCCACACACATCTGTATGTATGACTCCCAATAAGTCCGACGCCCGTTCCATGTAACCATTGAACGGTGTCTTGGTCATCTTGCCCATGAGGCATGGTTCGCATGTGTCGAGGGATCCAAAATCCAACGAGTCTAGAAGCCCATCGGCATGGAGTTTCTTCATGCGCCTTATACCAATATGACCGAGACGGCAATGCCACATATACATGGCGGTATCGCTACTAAGTTTAATTCTCTTGGCATCTATGCTATGAATGTGAGTACTACGATCGAGATTCAACAAGAATAAACCATTACTCTCGGGAGCGTTAACATAAAAGATATCATTCATATAAATAGCACAACCACTTGATACTGATTTGAACGAATATCCGTCTTGCAACAAGCAAGACCCACTGATTATGTTTACACTCAAGGACGGTACAAAATAACACTTATTGAGGACCAAAACTAATCCCGACGGTAGATGTAGAGGGAGTGTGCCGACAGCCACCACGTCAACTCTTGATCCGTTGCCGACGCGCATCGTCACCTCGTCCTTTCCCAGGCGCCTCTTATTCCGCAACTCCTCCTGAGAGTTACATATATGAGCAACAGAACCAGTATCAAATACCCAGGTATTGCTACGGGCGTAGGTTAGGTACGCATCAATAACATGTATATCAAATATACCTTTCTCTTTTCCGACAATCTTGCCGGCCTTCTTATCTTCTAGACACTTGGGGAGTTGTGCTTCCAGGGATCTGACGGTCACCGCCATCTTGTGCATCTTGATTTCCAATTCGGCCATGTTGAGCATCATAAGAATTTCCGACAGGGATTTTGATGTCCCAATCATGTCGTAGTTCATGATGGCGTCCTTATAGGTAGGGGGTAGCGACAACAACACCCTATCAATAACCAGCTCTTCCGGGATCTCACATCCTAGATCTTTCAGGAGCTGAACGCTGCCAAACATATTGGCTAAGTGCTCACTTATGTTACCGTGCTCTTCCATCTGGCCTGAGAAGAAAAGCTTGGTAGCTTCAAACCTCTCATCCTTGACTTGTCGTGCAAAAACAACCATGAGTTCAGTGATTATCTCATAAGCACTCTTGTTCTCAAAATGGTTCAGCAGGTCAGCCTCCATGGCAAAGAGCATGCCACTCCGAACAAAGGAGGAAATCTCCGCCTTAAACTCGTAGACACTCCTAGTGAATTCTGAGGCGGTGTTTGCTGGCTGATCACCCAAGGGGGCTTCAAGGACATAGGCCACCCTGTGGGGAGAGAGGAGGATCCTCAGGTTGCGGAACCAGGCCATGAAGTTTGACCCATTGGTTTTAAGCTTCTCTTTCTCAAGGAACAGGCCTAAGTTAAAGGTGGGGCGAGACATCTACAATGGAATTTGCAAAATATAAGACTTTGTTCATAAAAGATTTGAGTTCAAGTATTTTCGAAAATAACTATAAGAACTCCCACTCAAACGAATATCCCTCTCATCGCTAGAGTGATTACACGACCCTAATCCGTTATGCAACCCCTCATCATCAGAGCCGGCAACACAACTTCAAAGGTAAACATCGGAATGTCAATCACAACAACTTTGTGACTCATGCTCGACCTTTCGGTCACCTTGTTCCGAGGCCATGTCTGTACATGCTAGGCTCGCCATAATAACCTTCAACGTAAATGCTCGTGCAACGTGGCTTACACCCACTGTATGCGAACGACGATATGTCTGACACCCGATCATCACGGCCTGCCTCATAACGTAGAACTTTCTTGGTGGTGCACGTCGAAGGGAGAACACAATTGGTATTTTGGAGGGATCATCTTATATTACTACCGCCGTGTAACTAATATATACTATATACATATATACACAATATAAGATGCACTCAAAACATCAAATGTAATGCGACGTGATATGGCCCCTTGCGCCGATGGTCTCCTTCGCGCCAGCAGTTCATAAACAATTTAATAAACCTACCTTGACCATATCACATAGCCCCTGCAAAATAAAGTTAGACGCTTCTACTTTATCTTTTGCATATTTTACGTGGCTTGGGGCTTGTCGTAAATAGAACCGCTTCATACATACGAACATATGACCACAACAACGATCAAATAATTGCATATTTATGTATCCCTTTCGGGCCCTCCATTGAAAATGCAAAGCCAACTAAAGAGAGAGAGACAGACACCCGCCAGCCACATATACGGAACCAGCCGTATGTCAGTAGTGGAACCAGTCTCGCGTAAGCGTACGCGTAAGGTCGGTCCGGGCCGCTTCATCAACTCAATGCCGCCGACATTGCAAGTGCACGCGAGAGGGTAGCAAATAATATGAACGATGCCCCCGTGCAGAACACGGGTTCAACTAGCGCATAGCTATATCTACGCATAGATCGGCTCTGATACCACTGAAGGGGATCGCAGGCAGAAAACAAAAATTTTCCTAACAGCGATAACCTAAAACCAGCCAGAATCTATACTATGCAGATATAGTAATACGCAAGGGGGTCTTCGCACATACCTCTTGAAGACCGAAAACGGGGATTACGCTCCCGCACAAGCGTTGTCGATGAAGCCGATGAAGACTTCGATGCCGTGTAGAGGAAGCAGACCTCTAGCACCACAGGTGTGATGCCTCGCAGGGAGTCACACACGTACGGTGAAGCCGACGCACTCCGGGCTCCGATCCAGGGACGAAGCAGCGGAAGACTGGGACCGGGAGACCAGCAGCACGACGGTGTGCGTATGGTGGAGAAACAATTCCGAGGCGCAACTCCAAACTTGGGAATCACGTGATCCTCGGAGAGAGAGAGAGAGAAAACTGTGTGTTCCAAAGGCCAGGGGGTGCCCCTTTATATATAGGAGCAAGGGGGGTGCCCAACTTGCCAGGCTGGGGGTGTGGGACTAAACCCACAGCCCCAGCCGGCCATGCCCCCATGCGCCGGCCCTAGGTGGGCCACAAGGAGCCCACCTAGGCCGGCCGAACTCCCCCTTCCCTCATGGGGGGGACTTCCCCCCCCTCATGGGCCTCTTTGCCCAAAGAGGCCCATTAAGGGATTTTTGCCTTTAAAAATTCAGAAAAAATTAAAATAAAATATATTTAAGTATTAATTACACTAATTAATATTAAATACATTTTACATAATTTGTTCTGGCTCCGAAAACTATTTCGTCGCTGCCCGATCTCTATCGGAACTTTCCCGGGACGTTCCCGGTCTCTCTTTTCCTATTTTTCTCTTCCGGTAAAATGTCGACTCCCCTTAAGCGTGCTACCCTAGCGGTTCGATTACCTCACCAGACATGATCGAGACTCCTCTCCGATCAATGACTAATTCGTGGACCTTGGATACCCAGAATTAATCCCTGCGAGATAACGAATACTTTTCCTTATCGAACCTGGACGTCTGAGTCTTAAACCTTTTGCCATGCGATACTTAGCGTGTCCGAGACTCGTTCATAGATATCTCCATACCTAGCTTGATCTCGTTATCGACACCGCTAACTTCTACTCGTCCATGATCTTATGTCCTGGTGACCCAGTCACACGCTTGCAAGCTCGTTTGACATAATCTCACCGAGTGGGCCCTAGAGTATCTATCCTGCTATGGGATTGGCAAATCCCGCTCTTGACCCCCCGTCTCAACATACTCCTATCCGACACCCGAGAGGGACACCTTTATTGTCACACTATGTAAGATATGACGTTGGATGCAATCAAAGTGTCTTCCAGGAATAGCAATAAGAGTAGGTCTCACGGTCGAAGGCGTAATGACTACGTCCTATAAATATTGGGTATGTCCATCACATCGTTCTACCAACGATATGACTTCATTGTCAAATAGACGCTATGTCACATGATCGGGAAACCTCGATCATCGATTGCACAATGAACCAGTCAAACAAAGGTTGCTGGGGACCTGGTTGTTTTAGGTATCACACGTGTATTAATGTTTCCGCTTAATACAGTTATAGCATGACACAAAAACGTATTATGAACAAATGAGATATGATAAATAAAACACTTTATTAATTGCCTCTAGGGCATATCTCCTACAAACATGTAGTATTACATAAAGATGATCTCGATCATGATAGGCAGCTCACAAGATCTAAACATGGTAGCACAAGAGGAGAAGACAACCATCTAGCTACTGCTATGGACCCGTAGTCCAAGGATGAACTACTCACGCATCAGTCCGGAGGCGGGCATGGTGATGTAGAGCCCTCCGGTGATGATCCCCCTCTCCGGCAGGGTGCCGGGAAGAGGTTCTGAACCCTCCCGAACTAGGGTTGGCGATGGTGGCGGCTCTGGAACTCGTGGAGGAAAAGTGTTCGCGTATGAAGGGTTTTCTCGTCGGGGGGTTTAAGTAGGCGAAAGGGCGAAGGCGGTGGAGGCCCGAGGGCCCCACACCACGTGGCCACGCGGCCAGGGGGGCACCCGCACCGGGACCAGGTGTGGGCGCCTCGTGGCCCCACTCAGTCTCGTCTTCGGTGTTCTGGAAGCTCCCGAGAAAAATAGGGACTTTGACATTTCGTTTGTCCAATTCCGAGAATATTTCCTTTACAGTTTTTCTGAAACAAAAAACAGCAGAAAACAGGGAACTGACACTGTGGCATCTTCATAATAGGTTAGTCCCAGAAAATGCATAAAATGATATAAAAGTGTATATAAAACATGTAGCAATTGGCATAATATAAGCATGGAACATAATAAATTATAGATACGGAGGAGACGTATCAGTCCTCAAAGTTGAAATGGTTTTGTACAAAATGAGGTTTCCTAACTCCATCTCTGTCCGATCATGGGTCACATATACCATCAATTTATCTAGAAATGAGGACTTCTCGCATTTTGGATACAATTAGTTTATTAACACTAAGTACATGTCGTGTATTTTTTTAAAATGTTATTGTTGGAAGATCAATCTCAGTTTATTGGAAAATCCTGAACTTTATAGAGGTTTTACCTTTTCTCATACATTTTGGGAATCTATCTAAGTTTCAAAATTTTGAAAATGTGATATCTTAGTTTTAGGGTCATATTTCTTCCGGTGCCATATGTCCTCAAAGTTGAAATGGTTTTGTATGAAATAAGGTTTCCTCACTCCATCCCTGTCCTAGCATGGGTCACAAATACCATCAATTTATCTAGAAGTGAGGACTTCTCTTGTTTTGGTTACTATAAGTTTATTAACACTAAGTGCATGTCGTGTAATTTTTTTAAAATGTTACTGTTGGAAGATCAATCTCAGTTTATTGGAACATCCTGAACTTTTTAGAGTTTTACCTTTTCTTATACATTTTGGGAATCTAGCTAAGTTTCAGATTTTGAAAACGTGACAGTTGAAAGATCATACTGCCAACAACAAAGATGAACCATTTTACATTTTGGGGGTTTTCTATGTCTAGTGACCTCAGTGTACCCTAACCCGCTAGCTATTGTATTCTCAGAACAACCCATATACCATCAATTTATCTAGAATCGAGCACATTCTCCTTTTGGCTACCATAAGTAACACCAAGTGCATGTGGCTTACATATTTTGGAGTATATATTTAAGTGTTACTCATAAATAGGATTGTCAGGTATCCATCCACTTGTGTGTTGGGATTGATAAGTACTATTTTGTTTGCCTGAAAAAAAGTTCATGAATCCAAAATTGCACACAACACAAATAATTATTGTACATGGACTTTCCTGTCACTTACAAGTTTTTAGTATATATTTAAGTAATTCAAGTGGATGGGTCTCGCCCGGTATATATGCACACATGTGTTACGATTTTCTAGGAGATGCTTCTTGGACGAGAAAAAATAGTTCATGAACCTAAATGTGTGCACATTGTAATTATTGTTACGGAATATTTAATAACAAAACAAACAAATCATATATTTATATGTCGTGTATTTCTAGATTCGACATGCAGGATAAATAAGTATGTCAATATCTACTAGACAAATGGTCTATAGGTGTGACATACATATGTGTAAATAAAATATATTAGTATTGGCTTGCTAGGCGATTTTAGTTTTGCATGTTTGCTATTGTGACGTATGAATTCTGCAGCAGTGTAGAAACGATATGCACATGAAAAGATTTGACTTGTTAAGTAATTTAAGTTTGTAGGTTTGCTATCAAGTATCATGTACGGATTGTATAGGGCTGATCAATCGGCAGCTAGGCCGCGCAGTTATTTTTTTGGGACCCACATGAAATAGTTAACACGACACCTTGATACGTGGCATTTGGTTATATGAGACAGACTTTTTTTTGCTAAACATTTGTGATGGACTCTGTATGTAACTTCTAATGTGACATATGACCTCTTGTGTACACGTTTATTTTACGTAACACTACTTATCTGTTAATCTCTAATTACATCGTTACCGTATATTACAGATCTAATGGTTAAAATAATTTTGATGATGTGGATTAACCTGGTGTCTCGAAAAACTAGTTCATTTTACTTTTAGTATATAATAGATGCCTATATGAATCAGGCCATGAATGAACATAACCATAAGTATTGCAAGTTAATTGATGCCCAATTGTAATTTTTTCGCCACAACAGTGCTATTTTGTTTGGAGAGATGCCTCTGGTGAACCTATGGCCAACCATGTATCTTATTTATTAATATCATTGCTCTTTTAATTATTTTCATATCATCTACAACCTGATATGTTTTACTCATTTATCTCTATGTATCAGGCCCTACCACACCATATGTTTAATTCTTACAACTGGCAAGACATGAAGCTTGAAAACCTTCCTGAATAGTTGGGAACAAGTTTAATTGTGTGTGTGTGTGTGTGTGTGTGTGTGTGTGATGCTACTTAGTTGATGATATAATGGTTCCTACTGGCTCGATAAACTTGAGTTCTCAATCGAGATAAATACTTGATGCTGGGCTACATCACCCCTTCCACTTTGGGGTCCCAATAATTTCTATTAAAGTAGCACAACCCTCTATACATGCTCGACAGTCATATTCTTGAAGTGATGGATTGGATGAACCGAGATTTAAGAAAAATTGTATATGCCTAAACCACGTTGTAACAAAAGAACCAACCTTTGATGAAGTTATGCGAGAACTGATGTACTAGAGTAGTTCGGCTGAAACTCAGCCCAATAACCTCTACCCAGCCTCTGGCTAGACCAAACAACTAAAACCTAAGGTACTAAATCAGGTAGGTAAAACCTAGTCACATAACCCTTAAGCTAACCTCGGTTCACCCTAGAATAAGAATTATGCTTAAGTATTCTTTGTTACTCGACTTCAAATTACTCTTGGCAAGTGATACATTAAAACTATCCACAAATCTCCTTACAGAATGACCATAGAGGACTCGCGGTGTACACCAATTAGGTGCACCAAATGCGCACACCCTCCAATGCCAAGAATTGTTCAAGGATTCAAACACTTAACAAGGATGGAGTCCTTCAAGACCCCCCTTTAGGCTACATGATGGCGATCAAGAAAAGACACTCGATGGTCCTGCTAAGGAGAAGGGAACACCTTCACTCAAAGACGACAAGCTACACTTTCAAGTTTTCAAGCTTGAGTTCAATACATAAGCACTCAGAGACTACTGTCATGTTCACGGGATCTAGAGAATCTCACGAGGGTAGAAAAGGGCCACCTAACAATCCGCAACCCTTGACGCTCCCATGGAAGAGATCAATTTTAATCACCTAACAATGGCCAAACTTTGAGATTGTGTTACATCTATTGCTGGAGTGCCCCACATGATTTAGGCCACGCAACATGTGCTTGAACAAGAAAGACACAATGTCCTCAACACACGCCGAGTCATGCTCAATGGCCTCCCACCGCTGGACGACATCACAATACCACTCCACTGTGAACAAGAACCTTGTCTCCGCCCATACTGCTATAAAAATCTTGGTGGTTTAGGCAGGTGCGTCCGACTAAGACGCCTAGAAACGTGTTACCACATTCCATTTCTCTAGCCGAAGAAATGTCGTTGTCTTTGTGCACTTCGAGCAAGTCCTCAACTAGCAAGACATTGGCTCTACATTCTCTTCCCCTCACTGGCATCAACTCACTCAGTGGACCTCCGTTATGCTAAGACCAAGATGCGGGGTTATCGCATTGTGGCGCCCCTTCTGCGTCATACAGTTCTTGCATCCATACATACTCGGGTAAGACCCAACGCTGGCATGACGAATACTTTGGAGGTGGAGGGGTGCTTGTATATCTAGTTGGGTCTTCTTATATGTAAACCGACTCAGGTCCTTGTAACCCTAATCACTGGTTGTGTATATAAGGCGGAGTGGGGCAAATCGAGTCAAATATTGATCTCATCTTATCCATGAACACCATACAGTCTCACGACAACAATACCACCATTGTGCTCGCGGGACAGCCTCTCCAGATCGCAGTTGAGAATAACTAATAGATCCAACAACAAACTAGAGTATGGTTTTTACTGGCCAATTGTTTCCTGGGTCACAGAAGGATCATCTAAGTGCATCACCTTTAATTCTCTATTGTCGATAAAATTCCTTGACACTACCGGACCGCCTAGATTATAGGAAACATTCGAAAGATCTATCCCAGTTGAACCAGTTGTTATTGCTCTGTCCCGGATAATTTTTTACATGGAATATTATCTAGATTCTGGGCAGCTTGGACGTTCAATAAGGAACCTCCAAATCCGACTTCCGGTCTATGCATATTACAAGACTAGAACATATATGGAGAATTTGGCAATTTTGTTATGTGATTTTCTGAAACCTGGGATGTGCAGATATGTCAGTAAGTATAGAAATGATATCCATCGTCATGTTCATTGTTTGCCCCTCTTTATAGTGTAACTTCTCTGTGACTGAAAGCAAGATACATTGTATGCAATATGAAGAAGTCGTCTTTCTTCTCTCTTTTTGTATGTTCTCCAACATTGTGAACTAATATGGTTATTCATTTATTCATTTTCATTTACACAAAACTCACCGATGGGTGAAGATCTCCTTTCACTTACTCATTATGGCCTATGACTATCGGTGTTGTATGGTACGTGCCATCAGAAGTTACGATATATGAACCGTCGTGGCTTTTTTTTTTCATGTGCCTTTAATCACATATTTCCTCCCATAGGTAGTGAAGTTTTCGTGGGCCGCCAAAAGATAGCACCACACGCCACTTCTTACCACCAAACCCTAGCCTTTTTTGCAGCCCATCGAAAGAGAGCGCTCACTACCCTTCCTATATAAGACTAACCCTAGCCGCGTCTCTTGTGACCCTCTCAACCGCCGCCATGGCTATCAGATTCAGATCTCTCCCCCCCACCTCACCTCCTTCCTTCCTTCACCCATGTTCCCCACAAATTCCCTTGTAGTGTACCCAAATCCGATCCTAGATCTAGATGAGCGAGCTCCCTTTCCCTTGACGATCGACTTGAAATGATCATGGCTGGAGAAGAAAAGGGTACCACCATGTGCAACGCATCATGTATGGCATCTTGCGGCGTGGCGTGTGTACATGAGGTATTATTTGGTAGTGTGTTACATCATTTACACTTACCCCAAATTTCCATGGTAATCATTGTGGAAAGACACATGACATTTTATTATATTTTGGGTTCTTATTTGTGTACTTTGTTTTAGCATTTTTAATGCAATTCTGTAGAGATTGTTGCCGTGCACATTCTCATGTCTATTTGAATCCATTTATCATACCTTTTATATCTCATTTTAGATGTTTTCCTAATTATCATCTTTGAATGAACATGCCATATTTCCCTTATCAAGAAAATATATTATATGCCCGCAAAAGATGTTTGGGGATCTCAACTATAAGCAATTTTTGGATACAAAAAGTAAACATATAGTATATAAAAATTATTTATTTTTATTAAGTTCTATACTGTGTTGTACTAATAAGATATATTTTTAATGTCATTTACAGATGGAGAACAATTAATGAAATTTTGTTGTTCCATATAGGAGGTGCCTCTACATGGTAAATTAAGGTATTTGCACTTGAAGTCTCTACATTTTGGAAGCATGTCTAGCAACTCCATCGCTCACAGACTCTTTCCCACGATATAGCTGGTTTTTTTGAAACGAAGGCAAAAGCTTTGCCTTATTCATTAATTAAAAAGAAGGTGCCCGGTTGAGAAGGTGCTACGATACAGCTGTTCAGAATCAAGTAAAAAAACTGTTGAGAATCAATCTTTCTAGTATGCTAGACAATTAGATTCTCAAGAAGAGAGCGTAACTATATTATGGGCACAAGATGACCTCTAGATTACTGGAATATCATAACTGGATGACGCATGTGTGTTTTTGTTTTGCAGCAACAAATAGAGTGGAGTAACATGGAGGTACCATGAGATGATTCTCATGGAATGGTATTGCTACAGGATGTCAGACTACTTTTGTATGCACCAGCTCACATGTTTCGGTTTTCATTTCATTTTACATATGAGCTGGTGCATACAGGATGTCAGAAACCTGTAATTGTTTACATCTTATTTTGGACCTGTCCACAATTTTCCTATTTGCATTAATGGCCTGTATTCTCCTATCAACAAAACATATAATATATGCTAATACCTTCTTTTTATACATGCAGAAAGACACACCATTTTCAAAAGATGTATAAATGCTCAAATAATATTAACTACATATCAAAACAGACCATAGTAATTAACAATTATTGCTTAAATTTAAAAAATATTGTTGTTTGAAGGGAAAGTACACCCGGAAGAATTAGTCTTTGCCCAACTAAAGTGGCTCGTCATTCACCGAATGCCCCAAGCCCAACTCATCTCAATATAAGACGATTTCTTCATTGCCCCTCTTGTACTGCTTCTCTTTCCTCCCCTTCAACCCTCCTTGCCCTCTGCTTTAGCCTTTACAAGTTAGCATTCCTATAGATCTCTATATTGCATCTATTGAAATATAAGGTGATCGTGGTGTTGTGCGTTTCTTGATTTTTTTATGCAGCTATTTTCCATCATCTGCTTTAGCATGGCGTAGGCTGAGTAAAAGTATTTCACCCCAACGTTAGGTGCATTGGACTCGTTGTCGCATGTACAATGCTGAAACCAAATTTATGTGTCCTCTGAAGTCTGCTTTCTTCGTGTTCGATGGGCAAGTTTTGCATGCATAAAGTAGATGAGTGGAGAACAATTCCTTTTTATGGTAATATATACACTACTCATACTGATGGTATATATTTTGTAATCTCATTTCTATTACAGATGGAGAATAGTTGCTCTTTTTTGTTGTTCCGTCTCCCGTATATACTAGCAGGGGGATACATAAGGTAAATGTACGCACTTCGCACATTAAGTTGCTGATTTATGGGAGACTGTTTTTGTGTGGGTTTGTTTTACAGGCGATGCATTGCTGAAGGATGCCATACTAGTTTTGTATCCAGCAATTCATGCTCAATTGCTGTGTACTATTCCATTAAGTTGTAGTAAGTTTCTATACTATGTTTCTCCTTTTTCTCTTTCTGTGTACTATTCCATTACTGTTGGAGAAAGTATACTTTGAACACCGATGTGATTTGCTATAATTTTGTTATAAAGGTGGATTGATTTACATTCGCTTGGTAGCCAGGAGTGGACATGTATCTTCAATTGGAGGCAATTGCCGTCTTTCGTGAGTTCGAGTACCATCTTATTTTCCAGAGATCTCTTTTGAGCTGAGTATAGTTCTCCGTTATACCTAGAATAACTATATTTGTGATCCTACTTTCAGTCAAATGTTACCATGGCTGTCTAACCTATTTTTGTTTCTTGGTACTGCCTTATAGCATTTGTACTTACCCCGACCTTCACATTGGGGATTCATTTCAACAAAGCCCCAAGGTATTTAACATGAAATTCACTTTTTAGCTCTTATCTGTGTATTCTCTTTTTAGCATTTGCTTATGTAATTATCTTACCTACGCATCCCACAGCAACACACCATCTTATTTTGAAGATACATGTATAGATAAATCTTACATCAACACACTCCCTCAGTTAAATTAATTTCTGGCCGTACAATTTTACATCTTATTTTGGATGTGATCATAATCAGTTACCAGCATTCTTGACCGGGTCATATTTCTCATATCAAGAATAGATCTAATTTATGCCTACAAATTTTTGTGCATGCATAAATGCCAAGGAAAAAAATAGCGCGCTATATCGCTGCTAATAGCACGCTATAGCGTTTTGAGGATGGTCACGCTATATCAATTCGTGTATTATAGCATGCTATAGCACGCTATAACACAAAATAGCGCGATATAGCATGCTAATAGCGTATTTTTTAGGTCCGCGCTATATTGCTTTTGCGCACTATTTTTTTCCTTGATAAATGCTCACCATTTCAGAAAATCTATACAAATTCACAAATTTTATTATCGCAGATCAAAACATGTCAGAGTAATCAAGGATTCTTGTTTAAATTTAAAATAGATAGTTGTTTAAAAAGGAAAGTATATATTGAAGAAAATGTACCCAACTTAATCGTTCATGAATTGTAAAACAGACATACCTTAAAAGGAAGATTGGTTAGTTACATAGGATAAATTAGTTTGGTCGCTCTTGATTTTCAGAAGGAAAAAGTCTATTCTAAACCCTGAATTCGTAGAGTTTCGGCGATTTGAACCCTGAACATGTAATTCCTATCGTTTGGACACTAAACTTGCGAATCCCGGTCTATTTTGAACCCTGACCCATGATTCCAGCACCCAAAAAAAGTCAAACTAAATAATTTGCAAGTTTCACTGACTAAGATGGCCGACATGTCATGTGCATCTTCAACCTCTGATAGTAAAACGTTCACGAGTGTCAACCAGACTCCACCGTGTCCTATGCCTCCCACCTCAGCGCCGTCTCTGTAGGTCGCCGCCCGCGTGGGGGCAGAGATGGAGGGCGCCATGCTCTGCGTCGCCAACCACTCGCCACTCACGAGTCACGCCCATCTCCTTACTCGAGCATTCTGCGCTCGTCTACCGGACCGCCCGACCGTTGTCTCGGCCGCCGGTGACGCGCGGCCACGGACGTGGCGGGAGGCCTAGCCGCCACCGCCCTCGAATCCCCCAACTCCGCCGTACCAGCAATCGCAGTCCAGCGCTCTATTACTCTGATATTTTTTGATCTCCAGCAATAAAATTTGAGCATTGTTATAGATTCTTTTTAAAGTGGCGAGCTAATATGTATGTATAGTTGTATACAAAAAAACTTTTGGTGGTGCATATTAGATGTTTTTCCTCATAGGAGAAATATATCCCGTTCATACAAAGCTGATAGTTATGAATACGTGCAAAACTCGAAATAACATGTAGAAGCTGTAAAGACGTCTGGCCAACTCCATGTGCAACGGTTTCATATGCTTCATTCAGATGCCGTCTTAGTAACTTCAACGTACAAATTTAACACTCTCAGAATTTTTTTCTTTCCTTAAAAACGTTGTGGTGCAAAAATGATACGCGGTAATCTGCAATCAATTAAAGGCTCATGTCCGCCGTCAAACTTTATGTTTCTTCTACGTCACAACCGGAACTTTATGTTTCCACACACTTGGGACGGTATAGAGGATTGAATCTTTCAAATGAAAACCACATAGATCTACCTTTCGATCGAAAAGAAGGTGCAAGTGCAATGACGACAACAATGAGATAAAGTAGCAATGAAGTTCAAGTAAAGCAGAAGTATTAGCTGTGATTTTCATAAAAAGAAGAAATAGCGGACACTACTATATATAGACTGCTGTTCCATACCAGAGGGATCAAAATCCAGAACTACTTGAGGACAACCCCACTTGGCAACCTCTTTGGCCATCCTAGCTAGAAAAACTATGATTTGCAAACTTTTTTACAGAAAGTAATCTCTCTCTAGTACAGTATACTATACCACGAACCGCACGAGTGGCAAAACAACCGGCGGTGTGGTAGTTTTGAGGTAATATTCACATGGATCGGAATACCCTGGTGTGTACGTGCTTTTCTCCAGGCATCTATGAAAGGGCATGTATCTAAGAAAGAAATAAACCAAAAGCTAAGCGAGAGATTACTTTCTGTAAAAAAGTTTGCAAATCATTGTTCGTCTAGCTAGGATCGTTGAAGAGGTTGTCAAATGGGGTTGTTTACGCAAATACTTCTGGATTTTGATCCCTGGTATGAAACACTGGTCTATACATAGTAGTGTCCGTGATTGCTTCTTTTTATGAAATTCACAGCTAATATTCTTGTTTCATTTGAAATTCATTGCCACTTTGTCTCTTGGTTGTCGTCAATGCACTTGCACCTTTGTTTTTTTAATTGAAAAAGTAGATTTATGTGGTTTTTATTTGTAAGATTCGATCCTCTATATTGTTCTGAAGTATGTGCAGTGTTGCTTCGAAAAATAGATCCAGTACAACAAGAATATCCTCCTACCTGTGTGAGGCATGGGCTCAAAAAGTAGCTATACAAAATATTACAAAATGAAAACTAGCTATATCTATTTCCATGACAACACTCCACACACCTTTGGTTGTATGCTGTGGACACTTGCAAGAGGAAACCTGTAGATCTACTCCTTGGTGACACATATGGGAAGATACTCTTATTGTATGGAGCAGGTCTTACTTGGTGAAAATTATCTAGATCTACTTTTCGAGCATATACCTCAGATAAGTGGATGATATCCTGTAATAAAGGTTGAAATCTAGCACGATGGAAACAATCTAGATCGACTTTTCGAGCCCATACCGAGGATATTCTTGTAACACCGGACGAAATCAGCGATATTCTGTAATAAAATATGAAATCTTAATGTATTTCATCATTTATTACAGGATATTGTCGACTCCGTAAGAGATCGACAATATCATGTAATAAAGATGAAATCTTAATGGATTACCTTATCATTTATTACAGGATATTGAGTCGATATCCTGTAATAAATGATGAAATACATTAAGATTTCATTTTCTACTACAGGATATCGTCGATTTCGTCCGGTGTTACAAGAATATCCTTGACATGGGCTTGAAATGTAGATTCTAGATTATTTTCGTCTTGCAAGATTTCGCTCTTTGTTATAGGATTCACACCCACATATGTATGGCATGAGTTGGAAAAGTAGATCTAGATAATATCATGATGTAAGATTCCGCTCCTTGCGACAAGGGTATGCTCCCACGTATGCCAATTATGCACTCGGAAGGTTGATCTATGATGTTTTCATATGGTAAGTTTTGAAACTATATAATTAGGCGGTGGCGAGCTAGCCCATGCCTATCACAACTAAGGGGCACCCTTTGTCATATGTCCATATAATGTTTTCTTTTCGTGACTATTACACCTACTGATGGGAATTCATGAGAATTAATGTAGTTTGATTCATCGGAATACTTTAAATTGTATGTACTTGCACCTACCGGTAAATTGTTAAAACAAATCATATTGTTAAATGAGTAGAAATACTCAAATGTTGACTTGGAATGTCATGACACACGTGACGTTGGTGTTTCTCATTTAGTCGGATATATTTTTTTAGTGGGAGGCGATGTTTCCGTCGACAGCGATGCGCCCGTGGTGACTTCGTTAATCTTAAGACCGTGATCTGTTGGCTCTGTTTTTCGGATGTGTTCATCAGGGTAGGGTATGAGTGGGCCCACATCAATTCAAGGGTATTCAGGTGAATACCCATTATTTTTGGCAAAAAACTACTACCTCTGTAACTAAATGTAAGACGTTTTGGTAGTTCAATTTGAACTACCAAAACATCTTATATTTAGATACGGAGGGAGTAGGTATATATAAATGTATGTAGTGAAAAAAGACACTGAGACTCCGAAACGTATAAGCTAACCAATTCAGCCCAAAAATAGAGGAAACCCATCATCTATCACCACGCATGGCCCATATAGACTCTGGCCCAAATAGATGAAACCATGGGACACACGATCAATCCATCTCACGAACTGACGAACGCGGAAAGTTCCAACAGGCAGCGCCGCCGATCCAGGCTATCGATCGATCTGACGATCTCTTACGCTGCTCCCGCACCGCACCGCGCGCACGCGAGCCGAGCCTGATCGGCACCGCCGCACGGCACGGCGGCCAGGGCGCGAAGCTGCCGTTTCGTCTGATCGTATCATCGCCGACGTGCAGGATTTAGGTCTGTAATTGATTCAGTTCAAAGGCACAACCTAAATTGAACAATTGAAGGTATAATTAAAACTTACATGTACTAATTCTTTAACCTAAATTCATCAATTTTCTGGTTAGCATAGATTGTTTGCATGGCGAATCAAATTTCACAGATAAGTTGGAATTTTAGACAGGGTTATTATATGTGAAAGCTTACATGTTACTAACTAGGATTAAAAGGGAATTCTTCTTGTAAGTTAAGAATGGGTGCATCGTCGGTCATTTTCAAAGCATCAAGGATCGCAGAGTTATCCTGTAATTTTGTAAGGTTTCTCGTCATTTGCTAATTCTATCCTCTATATATCTTAGACTTTGCCACAGTGATTTTTATTATTACTTCTATATGTTGAACATTACCAATTTTTTTTTATCAATGTAATATATTATGCTATATCTTTATCTTTAAATGGGAGTCTGGAGTGGTGATGGTTGGTTTGGTTTCGTACGTCGAGCGATCGAACGATCGATCAGCCTGGAGAACCTGACTACGTAAGGCCGGCACAGCCCATTTATATAGACACAAAGGAGGAAAGGAAACTGCAATCACTAAACTGGCTAGGATCGATCGTATCTGTTCCGGTTCTTTCCTTGCAATCAAACGTAGTCAAAGGAAACTTCAATCACATAAGCAGGACATTATTTTTTACGGAACAAATTACGGAAAGAATAAAGAACGAAAAAGGAGGAAAGAAAATATCACGACGCACAACAAATCATTCTAGTGTACACAAAGTTACATCTGCCATTTTCGCCTCATCTCAGCTTGCATCTGTCATTTTCGCCTCCTCTCAGTTTGCATCAGCCATTTTCGCCTCCTCTCAGTTTGCATCAGCCATTTCCGCCTCTTCTCGGCTCCATACCCCATGGCAGCTTGATACCCGTGCTAAAAAAAGGTGGTGTTGCCTCCTCCGGCCTTCTCGCCGCCGCCGATGAACATGTATGCTTCGAGTACCCTCCATTTTTCGTATCGCCTTCATTTTAAGTTCGTAACATGGTCACCACTTTGCTATCATGCACTAAGTAGGGAAGATATCCCGGAAAGCAATGAAATTTTCGCACTAGGGAAGAGATTTCTACGTTCTTTATAGAAATTTAGGCAGTATTATAAAAATTTAGCACTTGAATCAGCGTTGCGGTTAGTAACATCCTTGTACGAAACATTAATATATGCACGCGATTGAATAAGATTCTCAAGCTATGATCATCGTTCTATTTTCTACCCCTTCTACGTTAACTTGTGTCGTCATCCGTAGCAACGCATGGGCATACGACTAGTATATAGTCTAAAACTAGTACAATACGCTGCTATAGCGTTTGTATGCACCAAAAGGAAGGCTATAGGTTTATAGAAAAAAGTTTTAAAATTTTGAATACACTGTTCTTAATTCCTGGGCCCGCCCCTGATGCATGTATTCACAGGGGTGAGTGTATGCACGTGTATATGACAGTCTGGGTTGTAATTTGTTTTGTAAAAAAAGACTTTACCGTTGGATGGAAGATATAACGGTAGTAAGACGTGACCTTGGGTGAGAAAAAAGTCAGGCAACTTTAGACATACGTACAAGGTACAACGCTACCAAATTAAGCTTAATGATACCATGTAAGATTACACGCATTAAGGAGGAAAGTATCTGGAAGATCTTCAAAACAAATGACATTAACCATTTTAATATGACAAGATGCGTAAGGAGAAAAACTGAAAACTTTCCAAGAGGGAAGTCCTGTAGATCGGAATTGCTTCCATATATCACACAGATCCGATCGAAGATTAACCTAGCTAGATGAAATTTTATTCCTCCTCGATCCTTTCTTCCTAGCTACTACTAGCAGGCAATGCATGCATGCACTCAGCATATTTGAAGTTTTCGGACTGGCCGCCGCCGGCGCATGCAGGAGCATAGTGTACTGACATCTACGAGACATATTCGTCTTCTTCAGGGGCTCCGGTTGGTGTTCCGGCACGAGACGGACATGTTCGGGCGGATGGGGGTGGTCGTCGTCTGCGTCATGTGCTCGCTCGTGGCCGCGGCGGCGGTGGCGTGCCTCTTCATGGCGCGGGCGGTGCGGCGGGCTGGAGCGCGGGAGGCGGCGCTCGAGGCCGACCTCGTGAGGCAGAAGGAGGCGCTCCAGCAGGCGGAGCGCAAGAGCATGAACAAGAGCAACGCCTTCGCCCGCGCCAGCCACGACATCCGATCCTCGCTCGCCGCCGTCGCCGGCCTCATCGACGTCGCCCGGCCGGAGGCGCGGGCGAACTCCAACCTCACATACTACCTCAACCAGATGGACGTCGGCACCAAGAAGCTCTTCGGTCAGTCCCCCAATCTAGCTCTGTGCATCCATCCATGGCCCAAGAAACGGCAGGCGCATCCTTGGATCCATGGCTCGTGACATGCATTAATTAATTCATATATGCATATATGCCATGCCATGTATACATGGTAACTTTTTTTTGCTCCATATGTTCTGCACTTGGTAATTTAACTATCGAAATTAATTATATTATTCATATCACTATAGATTTGCACGCAATAAAAACTAAAGTTGCAAAACTAATGTGCTTAAAATGTTTGGTGTACAAGCGTGCAACAGTTCAGCTGGACATTTTTTTCCAAATTAAAATTGCAACCACGTGTTAGTCTTTGTCTATTATCCGGCTAAGCAAATATGTTGTCACATTTTACACTAGCTCCATTAATCTTGGTTGTGTGTGTCTTCGGATGCCGAAGGGACAAGTTCCTCTATTGAGCTTATGTTGGTTCATCATACATTTGTGTAACACATGTCTTTGTAAATGCAGATATACTTAATACTATACTGGATATGAGCAAGGTGGAGTCCGGGAAGATGCGGTTGGAAGAGGTAAAGTTCAGTATGGCCGACGTCCTTGAGGAATCCATGGACATGTCGAATGTTGTCGGCATGTCCAAAGGCGTTGAGGTTGTTTGGGACCCATGTGACTTCTCTGTTATGCGGTGTTACACCATCATCGGTGACTGCAAGAGGTTTAAGCAAATCCTCGACAACTTGCTTGGCAACGCAATCAAGTTCACAGACGAAGGTCACGTCGTGCTCCGAGCGTGGGCCAATCGCCCCATCACCGGGACCTCCATGATAAGCAACCCCTCTAGGTTCACCCCCCGTTGGCGTGTTAGTGGTTTCTGTCGGTGGCTGCTTGGAGCAAGGGAGAACGGAGCTGAGCATAATGCTCGAAGATCACTTCAGAATGATCCCAACTTGGTTGAGTTTTACTTTGAGGTGGTTGATACGGGTGTTGGGATACCCAAGGACAAGAGGGAGTCGGTTTTTGAGAACTACGTTCAAGTGAAAGAAGGGCATGGTGGCACAGGCCTCGGACTTGGAATCGTCCAATCCTTTGTAAGTGGTCTACAACTTGTTTTCATGCATATGCTAAAACTATCACTTGCCACTTCTCTAAGTGTGGCCTAAAATTACAATTTTTTTTTTTACTTTCTAGGCTATATATAAACCGTGTAATTACTTTGTGGATTAGGATGGCTGCAAAACGTGTTAGAATTAAAAACAAGTCAAAATGCACCCTACATCAAAATAACTTTTGTATGCAAAACACATAGATATAATGATCTTGTTTAGAGATAGTTCACCGGTGTGATAAATCAGGTGGCACGAACTAGAATTTTCACTCTATCAATTTTTCTATTCTTATTGTTAGAATGTGACTAATTCACGATCGACTGAAAACTAATTATTTCTCGGTCAGTGGCGTTCTCCGATATTGGTTGCAACCCACATGTTGTAAACTTGTAACTAGCACGAATCATGGAGCAAAACCAATAGTTTGGCACATTTTTTCCGGTTACAACCCCACTTGTAGTTGTAATTCATATGATCATGAACCGCGATGCAAATATGACGGTTCTGAATTTGAATAAGATCTAACTTAATTCTCGTTTGACCGAGAATCAACAAAAACATATTATTATTATGGACCACTAATATTTGTTCTACTTGTTCGTTTTGACAGGTTCGTTTGATGGGAGGAGAGATCAGCATAAAGGAGAAAGAGCCAGGAGAAGCCGGAACGTGCTTCGGCTTCAACGTCTTACTCAAGATCAGCGAGAGGCCAGATGGTGAAGAGGACAACGAGCAAGGGAGGACAACGGCGCCGTCGCTCTTCAGGGAACCCGGCTGCTTCAAGGGCGGGCACTGCGTCCTCCTCGTGCACGGCAACGAGACCCGCCGGATCCTGCACACATGGATGGAGAGCGTCGGGATGAAGGTCTGGCCCGTCCCGCGCGCCGAGCTCCTCGCCCGGACACTGGAGAAGGCGCGCGCCGCCGCGGGCGCCTCACCGTCCAGGCCGGCATCGATGTCCTCGTCACAGGGCGGCGGCGCGGGCGACTTCGACGGCGCCACCGACCGGTGCTTCAGCTCCAAGGATATGGTCACCCAGGTCCTGCGGAACGGCAGCGGCAACCACGCCGGGCACCTCCACCCGTACGGCCTGCTTGTCGTCGTCGACATCTCCGGCGGGACGCTCCACGAGGTCTCCCGAGAGGCGGTGGCGAGCCTCGCCAAGACCAAGCACCAGGTGCCATGCAGGGTCGTGTGCCTGACGGACCTCAAGACCTCCTCCGAGGATCTGAGGAGGTTCAAGGAGGCGGCGAGCTGCGACCTCGATCTGCGCAAGCCCATCCACGGCTCCCGGCTGTGCGAGCTCCTCCAGACCATGAGAGACCTCCAGGCCTCCCCGTTCCAGCAGCATCCGTATCAGGTGGGGATCACCATCAATGAAGAACTGCCGGGGGCCACTGAAATCACGGTCGCTGAGGTGCCGGCGCCCCAGGGACTGCCCGGAGTTGGAGACGACAAGCCGCTGGAAGGGATGCGCGTGCTGCTGGTGGAGGATACTATGGTGCTGCAGACCATCCAGAAGAAGATGCTCACAACTCTAGGCGCAACCGTGGAGATTGCAGGGGATGGATCCAAGGCTGTGGCCATGTTCACCAAAGCTCTCGAGGATGCAAACGGTGTTGTCTCAGAGGATCATGCAGATGCAGTGGCGTTGCTCTATGATGTGATTTTCATGGACTGCCAGGTAGGAGTAGTACTTTTTTCCAGCAACAGCATCAATTCAGTCTTTTGTTTCTGACGATGGTTTTGACATTACTTTTCTTTGTTTTCAGATGCCAGTGATGGACGGCTATGAGGCGACGAAGCGCATCCGTGAGGAAGAAGGCCTTTACGGGATGCACACCCCGATCATCGCGCTGACTGCGCATTCTGAGGAGGAGGATCTGCAGGAGACCATCAAAGCAGGGATGGATCTCCACCTCACTAAGCCAATACAGAGGAAGAAGATTGTGGATGCTGTTTACCAGGTCTGCAAGAAAGACAATAACTAATGTTGTTCGTTTTCCTGGCCACGTTAATCACAATAAGGAGACGTGGGTGTTTTTTTTTTGCAGTGATTAGGATGATGACGATGATGATCGTGGCATGTATCTAGTAACTAGATACATGCCACGATCAGAATCATCATCCTAATCACTGAAAAAACACCTGCATCTCCTGATTGTGATTAATGTGGCCAGATAACCTCTAGCAGCAGCTGCTGAACTTTGGTGTTGCAGAAAATTCTGCTTTTCTCTTATCTATGTATGTGATGTTGAAGGTCGAGAAATAATTATATTGTTAAGTTGAGTTTCCAAATATTTCAGTTTTGAGAGATTTTTTCTAGTGCAGCATACATTAGAGATTATCATATTCCTTGCACATCAATGCTTGCTTTGTGCTACAGCATTTTGGTGAACATGTCACACCACAGGAAAACCGGCACAGGCTTCAATAGACGAGGACCTTAGATTACAGCAACATATTTGCCAGTACTTGTGATGCTCTGAGCTTAACTTCCATTACCTGCTCTACCGGAGAAAGAAAGTACAAACTGTTACAAGCCATTGAATCCCTAGCTAGCAGTCCCAAATACCTAGTGTACACAAGAATAGCTGGGAAATACACCTACAAATAACTGTACAATCCCCTCTTGTCTGTAGAGGACTAGCCTAAATAATAGCTCTCATATGCAGGCACCAAGTGGGAAAAGTTCGCATCCCAGGTCGCTATCCGTGAACGGCACCTCGTTGTTCTCCTGTGTTAAAATCAGAGTAAAACTTGAGAAAGATCATCACTGTTGTTGTAATATAGGTTTACTAAGCATGGATCAGTGCTAGATGCTAGTGATACAAAACAAAATACCATATAGAAACATAGTGGAACTTTAAAGAATAGAAATACAAGATTCGCTCTGTTAACTTTCTTACCACTTTGATTATGGAGTTGAGAAGCCCATCAAAATTGCAGCTACTATAATTAAAACCACCCTGCAGCTTAGAAATGCTGAAATCATACACATCAGTCTGTTCAGGCACACTAGCATCACCATTGTAGTTAAAGCCTCCATTGTTCAGCCCCTGGTTGTGTATATTGTCTTGGCTCATTCCATCCATTCTATGTCTCAAATTGCTTGCAACTCCAAACTGCAAGTATTTTGAATTTCTCTCCGAATCAGAAGGGAGCATCGTCGTACTACCGGTAGAACTAGCTCCACATATGGACTTGTTGGCTGCCATAAGGCTCACGGAAGGGAAAACTGTCACTCCTTCCTGAAACTTCCCTTTTTGGTCCATCTCTTGTTCTGGAGCCGCAAAGCTAGCATCCAATTTTGTCGCACCAACGCTATCAAACGGAATGTGCAACGGTAACTTTTCAACAGAAAATCCATCATTAATTGGAAGAGCACCCTGCTGGGATATACTAGAATCCCGCAAATTCGCGGAAACTCCAACAGACCTTTCAAGAAGTCCTGAACTTGCAGTTGGTACTCTTATTGATGGGTGGGCCCCAACTTCGACCTGTGTGCACTCCAGAAGCTCCACTGGTTGCAGTGAACAGCTTGTAATTCTTTGGAGTGTGCCAGACATAGTGTTAGCCAGAGCACTCCCAGAAAAGACAGAAGACAGATCATTGGTTTCTTGATGGATCCACTTCTGTTGGAGCCCAAGCGACGCGGTCAAGCCTTGTGCCAAATTTGCCTGTTGGTTTTCTTGTAAGTTCACAATGTGGAATTCATTAGTACCGCTACTTGCACACTGAATTGCCTTGGAAGGAGCAAGGTCCTGAAGCCCAAATGCCGTTGCACCAGCACCACTTAGCAGTCCATGTGGATTGAAAGATGAAAGACCGCCAGAAGGGCCAAAAGGTTGGTAACCATGGAGTCCTTCAAATGCTCCCATGTGCAAAAAGGGGTCTCTACCTCCAAAAGCAGCAGCAATGCTGGCTTGCTGTGATGCCACAGCACTTAGCCGTCGGAGGTATAGCCTGTACTTCTGCATGGCATATAAAATCAGTTCATTAGGCATGGAGGCAAGTATACACTCAGTAAATCGCAATGGCAAATATTTCATGCATGAGATATATAACCATAAGAATTCTCAAAACAAGATATGCAGTCATGAGATAACTGCTTTCTGGTTTGGCATCAGGGGCGGCGCCGGGGGTATGCACCGGTATTCCGGTGAATACCCAAGATTTTGACAGGGAAAAAAATACGTATACATATTGGCCCAGTACGCAGCCCTATTCTACACGCGCGGAACTGCCAGCGACTCGCCTCTCTCCCCTCGCTCGCCCCACTCTCCTCAATCCCCTTCTCTCCCCTCGCTCCTCTGGCTCCGACCCATGTCGACAGTTGCCGAGCCACCGGCCTCCTCGCGCTGCAGCCCACCGTTGGGCAAGGCGGCGCCCCAGCCTGGCGATGCGGCCTGACCGGCGGAGCGACGCGTCCTCGGCGGCCTCACCCGACGTCGGCTTCCGCTTCAGGGCGGCCGATCTGTCCGGCGAGGGCTTGGCAGCCGGCCAAAACGGAGGCAAAAGTACTAGTAGCGGGCCAAAACGGAGGTCAGGGCGGCCGATCTGTCCGGCAAGGGCTTGGCAGTCGGCCGCCGTTTGCCAAGGAGAGCTCCATTGCCGCTGCGCCAAGGAAGTTGTCTACCTGCAGATCAACGCCCAGGAATCACGGTATGAATATCCTAAATTTCCTCCTGTTTTCTTATAATGTAGATTGTAGAAGAAGAAAAAAATCCCCTTGATTTCCCATACAATTTGTTCATATAATGCATTTAGAGCAAAAAAAAAATTTGGGTGAATACCCAGCCACGAATTCCTGGCGCCGCCACTGTTTGGCATGGAGATTCTTGCTGAACTGGCACATGAAAGCACCTACAGATATATAAAAACCTAGAAATTTTCTTAACCTTTTAACATCAGGCTTGTAATAACTTTTTTAATCTATCAAAAGATCGAGATGCAAAGCTTATGTGTTTTCTCGATTTTTGTGAACAAAAAGGTGCACAACAGGGTTTACACGTATAGCTAATTTAATCTGGACAAATGCAGGGTTGTATTTTGATATCTTCTTGGTATTAATATATTCCCCTTCATCGAAAAAATGCAAGGTTGTGTCAGTGTGTTCCTTCTAGCAGGTTTGTGAAAGTGAAACAATGTAGGGAAAATGGTACAGCAATCTGTACCACTAATTTGAACATTTTATACTAGCCTAGTTAGATCTACTAGTCTACATGTTTGGAGGAAGAATATGAGCAAGCTGCTTTTACATAAGATAAAATAACATAATTGCTCACATAAACAAGCCATAATACAAAATGAAGCTCTGCTCTGCAACTTATAGGTATATTCATACTAAATATAATAAGAGGAAAAACTCCATTGCATAAAAGAAATATTTTCAAATAAACTTTAAAATAGTTGCTCATAAGGTAGCACTCTTAATCTGACCCAGGACACTAATGCTACTTACCTACTTTGCAGATAATATTAGTGACAAAAAAAATGTTCTGTGTTTCACATGCTCATGAATGAAAATAATAATGGCAAACTAAATGGTGGAAGTAAATGACATGCTACCGTACCTGTAGATGACTCGCAACATTTTCCCTGGTGAGCTTCTCCACGTTCATAAGCTCGAGTATTCTTTTCGGTACCGCTTCTGCATCGAAACAGTAAGAGAAAGGACACAGCATCAATGAGTTGCTGCAAACCTGCAAGCACATTTAACAGAAAGCAAAAAGCAACGTGGTGACTGTTTTCTTACTATCAATCCCGAGCTGGTTGACAGCAGCAACAAATTTCCGATGCAGCTCGACTGACCACACAACCCTTGGCTTCTTTGACGCCGAGGGTTCGTCGTTATCTTGAGCATCGTTGTCGTCCCCGTCGTCTTCCTCTTCGGTATATGGATCTTTCCTCTTCTTACCGGCCCTGTTACCCTGGTCAGATGAACCACAGGTAACCTGGCTGAGTCCATGGTACGAATCTCCGGTCGGCTGTTTACTGAACTCCTTGCAGAAATCAAGGTTACTAGGCTCCCGGTTACTGAACTTCCTCCTCACAACATGCTGCCACACGTTCCGAAGCTCTTCGATGCGAACGGGTTTTAGGAGATAGTCGCAGGCACCATGGGTTATCCCCTTAAGTACAGTTTTCGTCTCCCCGTTTACTGATAACACTGCATTGAGTTGAATGGTACTTCGTTAGCATCCATGTTTTAATCAATGGAAGTAACATTACTCAACAGTAAGTAGTACCAGGAATTAACAGTGGCTGAAAGGAAGTCGTGAACTTACTGATGACAGGGAGGTCCATTTCAAGCCCAACGAGCTCGAGGAGCTTGAAACCGTCCATATCGGGCATGTGGACGTCGCTGATAACCAGATCAAACATGTCCTTGTTCTCCCTTAACAGCTTCAGAGCAGTAATGGCCTGGTTGGTCGTTGTTACTGTCGAGGAGGCAGCAGATGCTCTTATCAGTTTTACAATTGTTGAAAGCAGACGACGGACACATAATTAATAAGCATTTCATTGCATCAAGAGGCTATTTAGATCAGACATCCAACATTTTCTTAAGTGGACTATAAATTCAGAAGTATCAGAAAACATCTGTAAAATATATGGCTGTAATATGCATGTCAGAACAGGGCAGAAGTTTTTTATTCTGCATGTGGAAACTCTTGCAACTGCAGAAGCATTTAAGCAACAGAAATTACTAATGCACTATATAGTACAGTGCTAATATCAGCACAAATTCAGTAGGATAGCGTGATAAGAACAGATAATTGGTGAGTGACAGTGCACTTAATTAGCTGCACAAATAAAGTTTCTTAAACAAAAAACACAATGAAGTGCAAGTAGGTTCTGACCATGATACTGGCAGCGGCGTAGGAGGCCCTCCAGGACCTTGAGGCACACCGGGTCGTCGTCGACGGCGAGTACCCGCATGCCGACGGGGAACTGGTCCCTCTCCCTCCCCATCAACCCCTTCCTGGCCTCCATCATCATGGCGTCCAGAAGCATCCCAATTTGACCAATTTCACAGCACCTTAACAACTCTGTACGCACTATCAACTACACTGGAATGACCTTGAGGGCTCCCCAACTGGCTCAATCCGAAGCAAGAAACCTAACCCTCAGACAATAAATCCACCCAATTGACCCAATTCCAAGCACGAATTGGGAACCCTGAGAAGCTAACGGCAGCCAAGAGCAAGAAAGGGAAAACTTTCCTCAAGCCCTCAACATCAACTCCACCTGAATACGGAAGGGAGAACTAAAGCCCACCAACTAACTGTACCCAAAGTTACTCCGGGAAGAAGAAATGATCAGCAAAATGGAAAGAAGCAGATGTATTTGGATTTTGGAACAGCGGTGGAGATGAGGCGAGACGGGAGGAGAAGACTTCATGAACGAACGAACCCACTACCACTGCTCATCCATCATTATTGAAGCCGAGAAGAGGTTGGGAAAGCGAAAGTCCAAAAGGAAAGCAAGGACGCACACACGCACAGAGAAGAGAGGAGGGGGGAAAGCAGAGACAGACAGTGACACTCCAGGTGACCAAGCAAGCAAGCAAGCAAGACCCTGTGCTCAGCTCAGCTCAGGTCCGCCACACCAAGCAACCAAGCAAGCGGGGAGAGGATGATGGAGAAGAAGCCAAAACCGCAGCAGCGGTGCGCTTGAGAAGGGCGTTGTTTGGGGAGGTTGAAGAGGCAGAAGCGAGATGGCGATGGAAAGCAAAGTTTTGGGCTCTTGGTGGACGATTTATAGGTGGCACGCATGGTGACAAGGCTCCTGCATATGATGCAAGACTACAAAGAGGAGCGCTGGGACCCGCGGGCCACAATCTTCCAATGGCTGTTTTGGCAGCGAGGTTATTTTCCATTCCCTGTGATTTTTACCAGGTTGCTTTTAACAGTTACCATGGGTTGAAATTTGAATAGCAAAATCGTGATGCAGGAGAGGAAGAATATGTGTTGCTGTTTGACTGGCCATGGATAAAAAGAAACGTAAATGTTTGTATCATTTTTTCCTCTCTCTCTGTGTTCTTTGTGCAATACAACCCTATCCTACGGGGAGAACTTATTTGTGGCATGATGGTTAGAAGGGTGGTTGTATCCCAGGCCATCAGAGTTTAAATTCTAGATTTGACGTTGGTGTTTCTTATTTATGCGGAATATTCTTTGGAGACGACGTTCCCGTCGACAACGAGGCGCTCGTGGTGACTTCGTCAATCTCAAGCCCTGATCCGCCGGCTCAGTTTGTCGGAGGTGCTCATATGGGTAGGGTGTGTGCGCGTGTTTATAAGGATGAGAGTATGGGCGTGTATATAAACGTTTGCATTGTACTGTGTTTCAGAAAAAAAAACCTATCCTACGGAGTCGCACACAGGGCCGGCCCTGAGGGGGGGGGGGGGGGGGGGGGTCAGGGGGGCGGCCGCCCCGGGCCCCCAAAATCCAGGGGCCCCGCTCCAAATATGTAACCGTACGTCGTATGGTTATGGCTGTTGCATGCTACGTATTGTGTCAAAGAAAAGGGAATCGATCGCAGTAGCGTGACGATCGCAATAAAGAAAAGCCTTATGCGCAAATGGGCTATGGGATTGAGGCCCAGGTAGGCAACTAGTTGCATCGCATCTCACTTATAGCAGGGAAAACAAGCGTTCCACCGCCGCCGCCGCCGTAATTGTTTCGATCATCGGCTCATGCAGCATGAAATAGTCGCTGCGGTCTTCTTGGCTCCTTCGCTACTTCCTATTTCATCGCTGGTCAGCCGTCAGGTAGCGTTGAGTGAGCGACCCCATGTCGCCATCACAAAAACGCCACCGATGCCGCTGCCACTGTCGTAACTTTTCCGATCGTTGGTTCATCGTCTCTCGGGTTTCTATTCTCGGGGCTCTGATCGTGAGAACACGATCAAACTGCTTTTGGCAATTTTCTTTCTCCTTTCCAGGCGCGCGATATAGGTAGATCACCAATTTGACTAATTTGAGGTATGTAGCAGTAATCTCTACCTATATTTAATTTGATGCATAGTTTGTACGATTTATTTTTTAATATTTGATAAAACAACGACATGTACGTGCCTTATCATGTCGTTAAGAAAGAATCCATTTGTAGCCCTAAAAGGAAAAGAGCAAAAATGTGTGAATGACTAAGAAATCATAGAGGAGAAATTCATAAAAAATCCATAGGTAATACTGGTTAATCAGCAATCACGTAGAGGGGATATTCACAAATTATTAGATGATATTGTCATGAGGAATTTAGAAGGATGTTATAAGGTAATATGTAAAAACTTGCATATTGCTTTTGGCTGCATTTACATGTAATTTTGAACATAAATTTAACTCATATATTAATTGTTAATTTTATGACGTATATTTAAAGGGCCTCAAATTTTAGTTTCGTCCCGGGCCCCTAAAATCTCAGGACCGGCCCTGGTCGCACAGACGACTCTGGAGCCCCTCTGCCGCCAAAAAAGCGAACAGCTACTAACCTCGCTGCTGGAGGAAGAGGCCGTCCTACAGCAGCGTCGACAATGACATCTACACCACGATTTCCCATGGTGCTAGACTGCTAGTAAGACGGGGAATGTCATGCCGGTTATGGCTGAAAGGTCAGAAGGTTTAGATGGGTCATATCCACTTTAAGTCGAATGTAAGAGGCGTATTTTGGATGCTTTGAAGATCACATGCAGTTGTGCAGGCATTTTTTTCTTCTATAAAGGACACTTGATTACTCAAAATATTTCACAGGGGCGCTACATAATCTTGATGCATACAGTCACAAAATCACACAAGAATATTAGAAAAATAAAAGGCAAAAACATATATCATGAAAGGCTGAATTCACATATGGTAGTGGAGGGCTAATCTGAAAATCACACTCCCATCCATGTTGGATAAAAACAACCCTTGTCATGTTTTCCTATCGTATAGACATCTCTATACAAGATTTCAATTTTCTCCTCGAAACAGGATTTTGCCCCGCTTTATAAATAAAGCAACCACCGTTTGATACCGCTGCTGGGCCAGACAGCACAACGCCCAAAAGAAACAACAGAGAAAACGAAAAAGAAAAAGAAGAGAAAACAAAGCCAACAACAGTGCCTCGACGAAGGGTGACCCGCGACCGCTGCACCCTCCGAGAAATCCCACCACGCTGAAGCGTCATGTACCAAGCAGCACCTCCAAGAAGGGAAGCGACGACGACGACGCTGCTGCCCGGACAGGTCCTAGGGTTTCCCCCGGTACGATACGAGAGGTGGGGAGGAGATACACCTGACACCCTTCAAGAAGGTCGATGATACCCACAAGCGTAACCGTGACGGTGTCCAAACGACAAGGATTTCTCCCGACCCCTCCAAACCACACTCCCAGACGCTTTGTATTGCTACACCAAGCTCGCCGCCCACCAGCATACGCCACCACGATCTTGTAGTCACCCACGTCTCACCGTGACACACGATGCGAGGCCGGTAAAGAGGAGAGGAAGAGACTTTGGCGAGGGTTAGCAGAGCATGAGCACGCGGGAGGGAACTGCCTCCATCGCCTTCCAGCGACAGCCGACCAGATACATCAACAGGTCAAACCAGGCCAACCTGGCCCAGTCGTGCCCGAATGGGCTCGTGAAGCCCTGCCGCCGCATTGCAGCAAGGCTGCTACCGTCCGTGCCAACCTAGCACTAATCCCTACTCCTTCTACCAGAAGATCCACAAAGATCCCCGCCGCCAAGTAGCAGCGTCGTCGCCCTCATGTTCACCCGGGCCTGCCGGACCACCGCTGGTCTGAGGAACACTACACCAGCACAGACAACCACCTAGCACACACGACGGGGGAGGTCGAAGGAGCATCAGCGAGGCCGCCGCCAAAACTAAGCCCACCTGACCCAGCTCCGGCCCGTACACGTACGACACAACCTGGCCGCTGCACTGCATAGCCACCACCACCACGACCTCGACCAGAGTCGCCGCAACGACCACGCCTGTTCCAGGCACGCAGCAGGCCCACCTGGCCCGCTGCGGCCCAAATCTAGCCCCGCCCTGCGCCGCTGGGACTGTCGCCGTCAGAGGTGGCGCTCAGCTCCGTCGCCCGCTTCCTGGACTTCGGCCACGCTGCCCTGGAGTCGGCAAGGGGAAGGCGTGACCTCGGAGGGTGGCGAGTACGACGAGCACATCACCTCTGTGTCGTCCCCAAGCCACCCTGCACTCAGCCGGGTGAACCCATGATGACTGAGTTGAAGATCTTCTTCTCAGCAGTTGGAAAACCCCAAGAGGAAGGTGTGAAGCAGTGCAGCAGCAAGTTTCACTCAGTTATGAAACCAAGGTTATCGAACCAGTAGGAGATGAATGTTCTTCTGAAGGTGTCACCGGCGCCAGAAAAGTCTTGTGGCGTGTAGCTGACGCGGAACCTGCACACAACACAACCAAGATATTTTGCCCCAACTTAACAGTGAGGTTGTCAATCTTACTGGCTTGCTGTAACAAAGGATTAGACGTATAGTGTGGAAAATGGTTTTTGTTTGCAGAGAATGAAAAAACAAGATTGTAGTAGGTTGTATTATCAATTTAAAGAAAAGGACCGGGGTCCACAGTTCACTAGTGCTGTCTCTCCATAAATAATAATAGCATACATGAGAGTAAACAAATTACAGCTGGGCAATTGAAAAAATAAAGAACTGCATAATAATGCATGTACAAGTCATGGTGTCTAGTGTGAGATTCATTTGGACATTACAACATGATACATAGACCGTTATCCAACTGCATCTATGACTAACAATCCACCTTCCGGATAGCATCCGCACCCCTTTCAGTATTAAGTTGCAAGCAACAGATTATTGCATTAAGCAAAACGTGTAATGTAAGTAGCACAATTATCCTTAGACAAAGAACTACTGTTTTATCCCTAGTAGCAACAGTACATTCACAATCTTAGAGGTTGCTGTCACACCCCAGATTAAATGAAGACATGAACCCACTATCGAGCATAAATACCCCCTCTTGGAGTCACAAGCATATACTTGGCCAGAGCATCTACTAGTAACGGAGAGCATGCAAGATCATAAATAACACACTCACATAATATATAATGAAGCAAATGACATAGTACTCAATATTCATCGGATCCCAGCAAACACAACATGTAGCATTACATAAAGATGATCTTGATCATGATAGGCAGCTCACAAGATCTAAACATGATAGCACAAGTGGAGAAGACAACCATCTAGCTACTGCTATGGTCCCGTAGTCCAAGGATGAACTACTCACGCATCAGTCCGGAGGCGGGCATGGTGATGTAGAGACCTCCGGTGATGATTCCCCTCTCCGGCAGGGAGCCGGGAAGAGCTTCTGAACCGTCCCAAACTAGGGTTGACGACGGCGGCGGCTCCGTAATGTTTCGTGGAAAAGTGCTCGGGTGTTAGGTCTTATTTCGTCGTGGGGTATTTATAGGCGAAAGGGCGAAGGAGGTGGAGCCTCGAGGGGCCCTCATCATGTGGCGGTGCGGCCAGAGGTGGGGCCGCGCCACCACATGGTGAGGCCGCCTCGGTCTCCGTCTTTTCCTCCTCTTCGGTGTTCTGGATGGTTCCGAGAAAAATGGGACTTCCGCTTTTGTTTCATCTAATTTCGAGAATATTTCCTTAACAGCTTTTTTGAAACCAAAAACAGCAGAAAACAGGGAACTGGGACTGTGGAATCTTGTTAATAGGTTAATCCCAGAAAATGCATAAAAATGATATGAAGTGTATATAAAACATGTAGCAATTGGTATAATATAAGCATGGAACATAAGAAATTATAGATACGTTGGAGACGTATCAAGCATCCCCAAGCTTAGTTCTACTCGTCCCGAGTAGGTAAAACGATAACAAGAATAATTGCTGAAGTGCCATACTTTCACACAATCTTGATCATATAATAATGTAATGCATGTAAATTGAGATCAAATGAATAAGAGCTGTAGTTTATATTGATATCAAATGAGTAATGTATAAACAAGTAGGAAGAACAAAGTAAGACATAAAATGAATCAGTACTAAAGAACAATCAACCGTGCATAGTAGATATTAAAGATGATTTAAACTTCAAGAACAACAATATAATCATCTAATGTAGCAAACACTCATGACAACATTATGTTAGGATCAAGTCAAGAAAAAACAATATGCACGTAGAAAATCATCTCTCTATTGTTTTCACTTAAAAACAAGCAAGCGTTCAGCGTTGGTTCCTGGCACCAGGATGTTGTGGCTAAAAGAACATTAAGTGGGCTTTGGAAGGCCAACGGAATAAAGTCTCACACAGCTGAAAGTGATCATTAGATAAGAGGAAATCTTATAATCGAAGCTATGCAAGGAGTAGTGATTGCCACACAACGGATGCACATAGAGCTATAAGTGTATGAAAGCTCTCCAATGGAACTAGTGGGGGTGCATCCAACTTGCTTGCTCATGAAGACCTAGAGCACTTTTGAGGAGGCTCATCATTGGAATATACAAGCCAAGTTCTATAATGTAAAGTTCCTCACATAGTTATGCAAGTAAAACATGAAAACTCTCTCATATTGAGTAAAGGTTCTAAACATGAGCACAAATGATGACTATGAATACTACAGGTGCTAAAACATGAGCACAAGTGTGGATAAAGAATAGTAATGTTGCCCCCCTTTTTTTTCTTCTTTTTTTTTCTCTTTTTTTCTATTTTTTTTCTCTTTTCTGTTTCTCTTTTCTATGGCCTCCATGGCTCTTTTCACTTTTAGGGGCAAACATTCTAATATGACAACATACTTTTGGTACAAATAACTCATAATGAATAAAACATAATGTATGATACGGTGCCTCTGCCAGTGTAGCAGGATATGCAATGATCTAGCGTAACATGGGTGAAACCGCACATCAGCTGTATGGAATCATGCAAGGCAATATATAAATGATAAATGACAGCAAGTCATGTAATGTAAGATGAAAGTTGCATGGCAATATATTTCGGAACAGCTATGGAACTGTTGTGGTAGGTAGGTATGGTGGATGTTTTGAGAAAGATATTTGGCTTAGGTTTAGGAGAACATTATGAAGATCTCCCACGAGTTTTGGATGTACCCGCGAAGTATGCACCAACTCTCAATGTGAGAAAGGGCAATGCAAAGTACCGAAGAGGCTAGCAAATATGGTGGTGGAAGTGCCATGAAAACCGCAGCTTAGAACTCACAAGTAAAAAGATTCTAACTAGAAATATGATCTTACAAGGCATAATGAAAATTACTCCATGATGGACTGTGGCAAATGAACAAGTCACTGTTGGGACCCCGACCGTAGCACATAACACAAAGTCATTACGGTTGCTTTTAATATTAGAAGTCATATATCATTATGCTATCAACGAGATATTTAAGTGTGACACAGTTTCAAGTTTCTAGACCAACCATTCATCATTTTACTTTACTAAACCATCAAGTTTACCATTAAGCATATTAATATATCAAAACAACATCAATGATTCAAATGAAACAATTTAATGATCTACAAGATTATGTATCCTTTCGTTATACCATCTACCACATTTAACATTTTCTGTTCCTAACAAAACACCAATCAACATATTTAAACATAAACTCTCCAAGTATTTATCAATGAAACAAGAGAGTATAACCTAACCGCTGCGGCTTTTAGCTTTCCCATAAACATAAAACAATAAGTGCTGCGGCTTTCAGCTTTCGCCATAAACATAAAAGATAACTGCTGAGGCTTTCAGCTTTCGTCATAAACATAAAAGAATGCTAGGATCCAATTTATTCAGAAAATTAAAATAACAAAGCAAAAAATAAAAGCAAACTAACGCTTCAAGTAAAACACATATGATGTGACGGAATTGAAATATAGTTTCACTAGAGATGACCTGATAGTTTGTTGATGAAGAAGGGGATGCCTTGGGCATCCCCAAGCTTAGACGCTTGAGTCTTATTGAAATATGCTTGGGTGACCCACTGGGGCATCCCCAAGCTTAGGCTCTTTCATCTTCTTGATCACATCATATCATCCTCTCTCTTGATCCTTGAAAACATCCTCCACACCAAACTCAAAGTAGACTTCATTAGAGGGTTAGTGAATAATAAAAAATTCTCATATTCTGCATGGACAAATCATTACACATGCTACTGGACATTAGCTACAGCCACTGGTATTTTGTGGAGCAAAAAGATCCACTCAAAAACAGCAAAAGGAGCGATGCAAAATAAATGATAGAATCTGTCAAAAACAGAACAGTCCGTAAGGACGAATTTTTTCAAGGCACTTAACTTGTTCAAATCAGAAAACTCAAAACTAATGAAAGTTGCGTACATATCTGAGAATCACGCACAGAAAATATCAGTTTTTTTCCGAATTTTCTGTAGGGAGTTATGAATTAAACGGTGGACAGCAGAAAACTGTTCCTGCCCAGAAATCCAAATCTAGCATCAACTTTCTACTAGAGGCTTTACTTGACACAACAATGCGATAAAATAAAGATACAAAGGAATTGCTACAGAGGTAGACATGTTCCTTGACTAAAGATGAAAATAAAAGATAATGGGTTGCCTCCCAAAAGCGCTTTTTAATGCCTTTTAGGTAGGCTTGATAGTTCTAATGATGCTCTCATGAAGATAGAAAATGAAGCAAAAGGAGCATCAAGAAGCAAATTCAAAACACATTTAAGTCTAATCCACTTCCTATGCATATGAATCTTGCACACAAATAAATTCACAAAGAACAAAGTGACAAGCATAGGAAGATAAAACAAGAGTAACTTCAAAACTTTTAGCATATAGAGAGGTGTTTTAGTACCATGAAAACTTCTACAACCATATTCTCCTCTCTCATAATAATTTTCAGTAGTAGAAATAAATTCAACCATATAACCACAAGAATCATTCAACTTAGATAATATAGGTACATAAAGAGGATCATTAAATTTATTTTGGAATTCATTAGCATGCTTCCCTCTTTCAAAATAGTTACTAAGATCAATATCAAGTTTAAGATCATGGTTGCAACAAACATTTGGAACTAGAGACAATTGCAAACCACATAAGTATTTATCAACATAAGCAAATTTCTATTCCATGGTGTAATTAGGAGAATTCAAGAATAAAATAGAACTCTCATGAGTAAGAGTACCATCACAAGCAGCAATTATATAATTTTTATCCTCACATAAATAAGTAACAACTTCTAAACATAGAGGATTATCAATAAGCATAGGACCATCATCTAAAACATTATCATATGTAACATTAGGGAGCACATTTTTACTTTCTGTAATTTCCCTTTTATTTGAGTCAAGGAACATGCTTATTTCAAATTTATCAAAAGTAGATATTTCAATAGATTTATGACATTCAATAATATAGCACACTTCCTCCTTAGGCACGCATGGAGGGTAATCAAATAATGTAATAGTTAAAGAGTTACTATATTTAGGAGGTAGATCCTCCTTTTGTTCTTCACTCTCCTCCTCATTTTCATCTAATGAGCTTTCAGTTTCAGCAATTTCTTCTTCTACAGGTTCCTGCAATACAACGATTTCTTCTATTTGAGGATGTCTTTTCTGAAGAAATTCAGCAATATAAGGATTATCATTATAACACTCAAGGGAATATCCAAGCATAGCAAAAGTATCAGATCTATAAGGAGCTTCATCTCGATTTTTAAGCAAAGCTGTAATTTCATAAGCTCCAATAAATACATTTTTTGTGTCAATTTGCTCAAGTTTATCGAAGTCATAATATCCTCTAGCATAAGAAGCCAAAGTTTCATTATCATTATAATAACATTGGAAAGGGAGGTGTTTATGCCTCCTACAGCAAAAACATTCATTAAAGCACCATGATTCATCATAAGTAGAGCACAAGTTTTTAGCAAAATAATTCAATCTACTTATTTGTTCCCATAAATGTTCTCCCTATTTAGATAAGTGGTATTCCTTATAATAATTTTGTTGTTCCTCCGTGAACCCACTTAGCCAATAAGATTTTGTTTCAAAGAGAGTAGACATTGATAGCAAATAAATAACTAGACATAATAACAAACCGAAATAAACTAGAAGCAAGAAACTATTTTTTTTGTGTTTTTAACAATAACAAGCAAACAAGACAGTAATAAAAATAAACTAAGCAAGACAATAACAAAAAAAAGAAAGATTGGAAGTGAGAGACTCCCCTCGCAGAAGTGCTTCAGTCTCCCCAGCAACGGCGCCAGAAAAAGTGTTGGCGTCGAAGGGGAGGTTGAAGCCTGCTAAACCGAAGTGCCTTGATCCCCGGCAACGGCGCCAGAAAAAGTGCTTGATGACTGAGTTGAAGATCTTCTTCTCAGCAGTTGGGAAACACCAAGAGGAAGGTGTGAAGCAGTGCAGCAGCAAGTTTCCCTCAGTTATGAAACCAAGGTTATCGAACCAATAGGAGATGAATGTTCTTCTGAAGGTGTCACCGGCGCCAGAAAAGTCTTGTGGCGTGTAGCTGACGCGGAACCTGCACACAACACAACCAAGATATTTTGCCCCAACTTAACAGTGAGGTTGTCAATCTTACTGGCTTGCTGTAACAAAGGATTAGACGTATAGTGTGGAAAATGGTTTTTGTTTGCAGAGAATGAAAAAACAAGATTGTAGTAGGTTGTATTATCAATTTAAAGAAAAGGACCGGGGTCCACAGTTCACTAGTGCTGTCTCTCCATAAATAATAATAGCATACATGAGAGTAAACAAATTACAGCTGGGCAATTGAAAAAATAAAGAACTGCATAATAATGCATGTACAAGTCATGGTGTCTAGTGTGAGATTCATTTGGACATTACAACATGATACATAGACCGTTATCCAACTGCATCTATGACTAACAATCCACCTTCCGGATAGCATCCGCACCCCTTTCAGTATTAAGTTGCAAGCAACAGATTATTGCATTAAGCAAAACGTGTAATGTAAGTAGCACAATTATCCTTAGACAAAGAACTACTGTTTTATCCCTAGTAGCAACAGTACATTCACAATCTTAGAGGTTGCTGTCACACCCCAGATTAAATGAAGACATGAACCCACTATCGAGCATAAATACCCCCTCTTGGAGTCACAAGCATATACTTGGCCAGAGCATCTACTAGTAACGGAGAGCATGCAAGATCATAAATAACACACTCACATAATATATAATGAAGCAAATGACATAGTACTCAATATTCATCGGATCCCAGCAAACACAACATGTAGCATTACATAAAGATGATCTTGATCATGATAGGCAGCTCACAAGATCTAAACATGATAGCACAAGTGGAGAAGACAACCATCTAGCTACTGCTATGGTCCCGTAGTCCAAGGATGAACTACTCACGCATCAGTCCGGAGGCGGGCATGGTGATGTAGAGACCTCCGGTGATGATTCCCCTCTCCGGCAGGGAGCCGGGAAGAGCTTCTGAACCGTCCCAAACTAGGGTTGACGACGGCGGCGGCTCCGTAATGTTTCGTGGAAAAGTGCTCGGGTGTTAGGTCTTATTTCGTCGTGGGGTATTTATAGGCGAAAGGGCGAAGGAGGTGGAGCCTCGAGGGGCCCTCATCATGTGGCGGTGCGGCCAGAGGTGGGGCCGCGCCACCACATGGTGAGGCCGCCTCGGTCTCCGTCTTTTCCTCCTCTTCGGTGTTCTGGATGGTTCCGAGAAAAATGGGACTTCCGCTTTTGTTTCATCTAATTTCGAGAATATTTCCTTAACAGCTTTTTTGAAACCAAAAACAGCAGAAAACAGGGAACTGGGACTGTGGAATCTTGTTAATAGGTTAATCCCAGAAAATGCATAAAAATGATATGAAGTGTATATAAAACATGTAGCAATTGGTATAATATAAGCATGGAACATAAGAAATTATAGATACGTTGGAGACGTATCAAGCATCCCCAAGCTTAGTTCTACTCGTCCCGAGTAGGTAAAACGATAACAAGAATAATTGCTGAAGTGCCATACTTTCACACAATCTTGATCATATAATAATGTAATGCATGTAAATTGAGATCAAATGAATAAGAGCTGTAGTTTATATTGATATCAAATGAGTAATGTATAAACAAGTAGGAAGAACAAAGTAAGACATAAAATGAATCAGTACTAAAGAACAATCAACCGTGCATAGTAGATATTAAAGATGATTTAAACTTCAAGAACAACAATATAATCATCTAATGTAGCAAACACTCATGACAACATTATGTTAGGATCAAGTCAAGAAAAAACAATATGCACGTAGAAAATCATCTCTCTATTGTTTTCACTTAAAAACAAGCAAGCGTTCAGCGTTGGTTCCTGGCACCAGGATGTTGTGGCTAAAAGAACATTAAGTGGGCTTTGGAAGGCCAACGGAATAAAGTCTCACACAGCTGAAAGTGATCATTAGATAAGAGGAAATCTTATAATCGAAGCTATGCAAGGAGTAGTGATTGCCACACAACGGATGCACATAGAGCTATAAGTGTATGAAAGCTCTCCAATGGAACTAGTGGGGGTGCATCCAACTTGCTTGCTCATGAAGACCTAGAGCACTTTTGAGGAGGCTCATCATTGGAATATACAAGCCAAGTTCTATAATGTAAAGTTCCTCACATAGTTATGCAAGTAAAACATGAAAACTCTCTCATATTGAGTAAAGGTTCTAAACATGAGCACAAATGATGACTATGAATACTACAGGTGCTAAAACATGAGCACAAGTGTGGATAAAGAATAGTAATGTTGCCCCCCTTTTTTTTCTTCTTTTTTTTTCTCTTTTTTTCTATTTTTTTTCTCTTTTCTGTTTCTCTTTTCTATGGCCTCCATGGCTCTTTTCACTTTTAGGGGCAAACATTCTAATATGACAACATACTTTTGGTACAAATAACTCATAATGAATAAAACATAATGTATGATACGGTGCCTCTGCCAGTGTAGCAGGATATGCAATGATCTAGCGTAACATGGGTGAAACCGCACATCAGCTGTATGGAATCATGCAAGGCAATATATAAATGATAAATGACAGCAAGTCATGTAATGTAAGATGAAAGTTGCATGGCAATATATTTCGGAACAGCTATGGAACTGTTGTGGTAGGTAGGTATGGTGGATGTTTTGAGAAAGATATTTGGCTTAGGTTTAGGAGAACATTATGAAGATCTCCCACGAGTTTTGGATGTACCCGCGAAGTATGCACCAACTCTCAATGTGAGAAAGGGCAATGCAAAGTACCGAAGAGGCTAGCAAATATGGTGGTGGAAGTGCCATGAAAACCGCAGCTTAGAACTCACAAGTAAAAAGATTCTAACTAGAAATATGATCTTACAAGGCATAATGAAAATTACTCCATGATGGACTGTGGCAAATGAACAAGTCACTGTTGGGACCCCGACCGTAGCACATAACACAAAGTCATTACGGTTGCTTTTAATATTAGAAGTCATATATCATTATGCTATCAACGAGATATTTAAGTGTGACACAGTTTCAAGTTTCTAGACCAACCATTCATCATTTTACTTTACTAAACCATCAAGTTTACCATTAAGCATATTAATATATCAAAACAACATCAATGATTCAAATGAAACAATTTAATGATCTACAAGATTATGTATCCTTTCGTTATACCATCTACCACATTTAACATTTTCTGTTCCTAACAAAACACCAATCAACATATTTAAACATAAACTCTCCAAGTATTTATCAATGAAACAAGAGAGTATAACCTAACCGCTGCGGCTTTTAGCTTTCCCATAAACATAAAACAATAAGTGCTGCGGCTTTCAGCTTTCGCCATAAACATAAAAGATAACTGCTGAGGCTTTCAGCTTTCGTCATAAACATAAAAGAATGCTAGGATCCAATTTATTCAGAAAATTAAAATAACAAAGCAAAAAATAAAAGCAAACTAACGCTTCAAGTAAAACACATATGATGTGACGGAATTGAAATATAGTTTCACTAGAGATGACCTGATAGTTTGTTGATGAAGAAGGGGATGCCTTGGGCATCCCCAAGCTTAGACGCTTGAGTCTTATTGAAATATGCTTGGGTGACCCACTGGGGCATCCCCAAGCTTAGGCTCTTTCATCTTCTTGATCACATCATATCATCCTCTCTCTTGATCCTTGAAAACATCCTCCACACCAAACTCAAAGTAGACTTCATTAGAGGGTTAGTGAATAATAAAAAATTCTCATATTCTGCATGGACAAATCATTACACATGCTACTGGACATTAGCTACAGCCACTGGTATTTTGTGGAGCAAAAAGATCCACTCAAAAACAGCAAAAGGAGCGATGCAAAATAAATGATAGAATCTGTCAAAAACAGAACAGTCCGTAAGGACGAATTTTTTCAAGGCACTTAACTTGTTCAAATCAGAAAACTCAAAACTAATGAAAGTTGCGTACATATCTGAGAATCACGCACAGAAAATATCAGTTTTTTTCCGAATTTTCTGTAGGGAGTTATGAATTAAACGGTGGACAGCAGAAAACTGTTCCTGCCCAGAAATCCAAATCTAGCATCAACTTTCTACTAGAGGCTTTACTTGACACAACAATGCGATAAAATAAAGATACAAAGGAATTGCTACAGAGGTAGACATGTTCCTTGACTAAAGATGAAAATAAAAGATAATGGGTTGCCTCCCAAAAGCGCTTTTTAATGCCTTTTAGGTAGGCTTGATAGTTCTAATGATGCTCTCATGAAGATAGAAAATGAAGCAAAAGGAGCATCAAGAAGCAAATTCAAAACACATTTAAGTCTAATCCACTTCCTATGCATATGAATCTTGCACACAAATAAATTCACAAAGAACAAAGTGACAAGCATAGGAAGATAAAACAAGAGTAACTTCAAAACTTTTAGCATATAGAGAGGTGTTTTAGTACCATGAAAACTTCTACAACCATATTCTCCTCTCTCATAATAATTTTCAGTAGTAGAAATAAATTCAACCATATAACCACAAGAATCATTCAACTTAGATAATATAGGTACATAAAGAGGATCATTAAATTTATTTTGGAATTCATTAGCATGCTTCCCTCTTTCAAAATAGTTACTAAGATCAATATCAAGTTTAAGATCATGGTTGCAACAAACATTTGGAACTAGAGACAATTGCAAACCACATAAGTATTTATCAACATAAGCAAATTTCTATTCCATGGTGTAATTAGGAGAATTCAAGAATAAAATAGAACTCTCATGAGTAAGAGTACCATCACAAGCAGCAATTATATAATTTTTATCCTCACATAAATAAGTAACAACTTCTAAACATAGAGGATTATCAATAAGCATAGGACCATCATCTAAAACATTATCATATGTAACATTAGGGAGCACATTTTTACTTTCTGTAATTTCCCTTTTATTTGAGTCAAGGAACATGCTTATTTCAAATTTATCAAAAGTAGATATTTCAATAGATTTATGACATTCAATAATATAGCACACTTCCTCCTTAGGCACGCATGGAGGGTAATCAAATAATGTAATAGTTAAAGAGTTACTATATTTAGGAGGTAGATCCTCCTTTTGTTCTTCACTCTCCTCCTCATTTTCATCTAATGAGCTTTCAGTTTCAGCAATTTCTTCTTCTACAGGTTCCTGCAATACAACGATTTCTTCTATTTGAGGATGTCTTTTCTGAAGAAATTCAGCAATATAAGGATTATCATTATAACACTCAAGGGAATATCCAAGCATAGCAAAAGTATCAGATCTATAAGGAGCTTCATCTCGATTTTTAAGCAAAGCTGTAATTTCATAAGCTCCAATAAATACATTTTTTGTGTCAATTTGCTCAAGTTTATCGAAGTCATAATATCCTCTAGCATAAGAAGCCAAAGTTTCATTATCATTATAATAACATTGGAAAGGGAGGTGTTTATGCCTCCTACAGCAAAAACATTCATTAAAGCACCATGATTCATCATAAGTAGAGCACAAGTTTTTAGCAAAATAATTCAATCTACTTATTTGTTCCCATAAATGTTCTCCCTATTTAGATAAGTGGTATTCCTTATAATAATTTTGTTGTTCCTCCGTGAACCCACTTAGCCAATAAGATTTTGTTTCAAAGAGAGTAGACATTGATAGCAAATAAATAACTAGACATAATAACAAACCGAAATAAACTAGAAGCAAGAAACTATTTTTTTTGTGTTTTTAACAATAACAAGCAAACAAGACAGTAATAAAAATAAACTAAGCAAGACAATAACAAAAAAAAGAAAGATTGGAAGTGAGAGACTCCCCTCGCAGAAGTGCTTCAGTCTCCCCAGCAACGGCGCCAGAAAAAGTGTTGGCGTCGAAGGGGAGGTTGAAGCCTGCTAAACCGAAGTGCCTTGATCCCCGGCAACGGCGCCAGAAAAAGTGCTTGATGACTGAGTTGAAGATCTTCTTCTCAGCAGTTGGGAAACACCAAGAGGAAGGTGTGAAGCAGTGCAGCAGCAAGTTTCCCTCAGTTATGAAACCAAGGTTATCGAACCAATAGGAGATGAATGTTCTTCTGAAGGTGTCACCGGCTCCAGAAAAGTCTTGTGGCGTGTAGCTGACGTGGAACCTGCACACAACACAACCAAGATACTTTGCCCCAACTTAACAGTGAGGTTGTCAATCTCACTGGCTTGCTGTAACAAAGGATTAGACGTATATGTGGAAAATGGTTTTTTTTTTGCAGAGAATGAAAGAACAGGATTGCAGTAGGTTGTATTATCAATTTAAAGAAAAGGACCGGGGTCCACAGTTCACTAGTGTTGTCTCTCCATAAATAATAATAGCATACATGAGGGTAAACAAATTACAGCTGGGCAATTGACAAAATAAAGAACTGCATAATAATGCATGTACAAGTCATGGTGTCTAGTGTGAGATTCATTTGGACATTACAACATGATACATAGACCGTTATCCAACTGCATCTATGACTAACAATCCACCTTCCGGATAGCATCCGCACCCCTTTCAGTATTAAGTTGCAAGCAACAGATTATTGCATTAAGCAAAGAGTGTAATGTAAGTAGCACAATTATCCTTAGACAAAGAACTACTGTTTTATCCCTAGTAGCAACAGTACATTCACAATCTTAGAGGTTGCTGTCACACCCTAGATTAAATGAAGACATGAACCCACTATCTAGCATAAATACCCCTTCTTGGAGTCACAAGCATCTACTTGGCCAGAGCATCTACTAGTAACGGAGAGCATGCAAGATCATAAATAACGCACTCACATAATTTATAATGAAGCAAATGACATAGTACTCAATATTCATCGGATCCCAGCAAACACAACATGTAGCATTACATAAAGATGATCTTGATCATGATAGGCAACTCACAAGATCTAAACATGATAGCACAAGTGGAGAAGACAACCATCTAGCTACTGCTATGGACCCGTAGTCCAAGGATGAACTACTCACGCATCAGTCCGGAGGTGGGCATGGTGATGCAGAGCCCTCCGGTGATGATTCCCCTCTCCGGCAGGGTTCCGGGAAGAGCTTCTGAACCCTCCCGAACTAGGGTTGACGACGGCGGCGGCTCCGTAATGTTTCGTGGAAAAGTGCTCGGGTGTTAGGTCTTATTTCGTCGGGGGGTATTTATAGGCGGAAGGGCGAAGGAGGTGGAGCCCCGAGGGGCCTTCATCATGTGGCGGCGCGGCTACAGGTGGGGCCGCGCCACCACATGGTGAGGCCGCCTCGGTCTCCGTCTTCTCCTCCTCTTCGGTGTTCTGAATGGTTCCGAGAAAAATAGGGACTTGGACTTTTGTATCGTCCAATTCCGAGAATATTTCCTTAACAGCTTTTCTGAAACCAAAAACAACCGAAAACAAGGAACTGGCACTATGGCATCTTGTTAATAGGTTAGTCCTAGAAAATGCATACAAATGCTATTAAGTGTATATAAAACATGTAGCAATTGGTATAATATAAGCATGGAACATAAGAAATTATAGATACATTAGAGACGTATCAACCCACTAGGTCCACCCCATGGCCCAGACCTAGGCCCAGATCTGGCCGCCGCCGTCGCCTCTCTCCACGATGTAGAAGATGGATTTCACTCCGCCGCCGAAGTCGCCGCCCCCAGTACGTGATGCATGTGAAATGCATACATGAACTTTGCATTGTATTACTTATATTTCAATCATATTTGCATCATATAAGGGTTATATCAATGTTTTATAATGATTTTGGGAATATTTCACAGTTTCCCTATTTATTTGGAATTAACCCTGCACTGTCAGTAAAACCCCTTTTTCTATATTTGGATGTTTTAGGAACCCAAACGACGTCCAAATGAACTGAAACTTCGGGAACATCAGTTTTTGGAAGGAACAAAGCGTAGGAGCGAAGGAACAACAAAAAAGAAAGCCTGAGTCCCAAAAGGGAGGGGCCCATGCGGCCAGATTCCTTGGCCGCGTGGCGCACCCCCCTTCTGGCCCTCGAGGCTCCGATGCCGTAGATCTTTGTCTCCCTGTCTTCGTATTGACCTAAAAACGCCTATCAAAATACTCCCCCGACGCCTTTCGGGAGGAGCGCCGCAGAAACACAGAAACCACGAAACGAAGAACTGGAGCTGCAGATTGGAGGGGGAAAACTCCGGCGGGGCGCTGCCGGTGTGGTCTCCACCTTCTCCAACAACTGCTCCACCGTCTCCATGATGAAGAGGGAGTAGTCCACCCCTGGGCTATGGGTTTGTGGAAGTAACTTATGTATCTCTCCTATCTCTTGAGCTTCACTAATTAGTGTCATATGAGCTGCTGAATATGATTATGGTCATATATGTAATAACTTTGTGGTGGATCTCTTAAGTTGATATATGTTTTGAATATTGCATTTGTTATGTCTATGTTATGAAAGTAGATGCATATTATGTACCCCGTTCTTATTTACTTGTTCTGATCAAACTTGTTATGAGGGCATGTGAGGGGGAACGTGTGCATTAGTTGGAGTAACGGGGGGTGGTTTTGTGGTAAGTGGACAGCAATACCGTGATCCACTTGGGGTTTTAAGTTACTTTGTTGCCTCATTAGGGATAAAGAAAATACCATGCTACCGGGAATGTGGGTGACCTTGGCACTTCTCCATGACTAGATCTAGCATGTTCTTATTTTAACTTCATGTCATTGAACTTAAAGCTATACTCTGTTTATCATAATTACTGAGGTGTTATGATTTAGTTCGCATCTTGGTGGAGTATAAGAGAGGTTATTAACCAAAAGATCTCTATGTTAGGATGTGATGCTCATATTATTAATAACTTGTCTTGTAGCAATCTCATATGTCAATTTCTATGTTCCATTATCTACCACTATATAAAAGAGAAAGCGCATTTGTGAAACCATGTACCCAGGTCCATTTTTAAGCATAAAAAACACCTTTCCAACACTTTATAAGCACTTTACATTTTCTGTCATTTAAAAATCCGAAAATACAAAAAACACTTTTACATCTTGCATTCACAATACAAAACCCAAAAATATCATCCATCATTGTTTACACCATGCTTGCATATTTATTTACCATCATTGCATATTTATTTCTTGCTTTGCATTTACTTTGTTTTCATCTCTTTGCTCACACCTTGTGCTTGACAACCACTTGGTGAGGTTGAGGGCACAAAACAATTTACTTTGTTTTGCAGCTATTCAAGAGATGGACAAGAAGATAAATCTTCTACACACAGTTCACCGAGAGTTCGATATAAACCCTCGAGTCACCCTTGTGGGGAAAACAAGTCTTCCACATCTACAAACTTTGCACTTGGAGCTCAACCTAAGCGTATTATTTTTACGCCCATCAATACTGTTTTCTGGCGCCGTTGCCGGGGAACTAGTGGAAGGTTATCTCACAACAAAGTTAACATCACCAACGTGTGCAAACACCTAAGCTTGGGGAGGTTGCACCTACATGAGCATCATCACATCCATCTTTACCTTCAAAGCATTTTATTTTGTTTTGCTATTGTCTTTTATTATTTCGGTTTGCTATTTTTTTCAGTTTTGCATTTTGTTTTGCATTTATCATTTGGGTTACATTGTTTTAGTGTCATTTTATTTTCAGTTTTGCATTTAAAAATTAAACATACATAAAAACTTGCTAGAATGGAAAAGAGAACTTTTTGGCCATTTAGTGTTAAGAACTTTCCTCAAGACAGGAATATCCCTGTTGAAGAATTTGAAGTAGATCATAATATCACTAAAGTTATTTATGAACATCGTTTTTATGGTAAACCTAAAGAAGATCCCATACAACACCTTAAGAAGTTCAATGGAAGATGCAATGTGTTAAACTTGAATCATGCCAATGTTAATATAATTAAAGTTAAGCTTTTTCCTAACTCTCTTGCTGGGAAAGCCTTGGATTTGATATTAAGATGGCCTCCTGGTAGTTTTAACACTTGGTTTAATCTAAAGGCTTCATTTGTTGAAATATTTTGTTCTACTGAAACCTTATCTAATCTTAGACAAATAGTTATTGCCTTTAAACAAGAGGAAGAAGAACCTTTGATAAAAACTTGGGAGAGGTTTAGAGGTATAGCTTTTGAAATGGAACATGGTCTAAGGGATTGGATGCTTATGCACATATTTTATAAAGGATTGTCTGAAACCTCTCGAATCTTTTTGGATAATGAATGTAAGGGTTCTTTTATGAATACTCATGCTGCTAATACTCATATTTTACTTGATGTCTTACTTTTGGAAGTAAAAATTAAAGAAAGTCTTGAAAAGGCCCAAATACCTGAAGATGTTTTTGATGACCGACATGAACTATATAATCTATACAGTAGAGAGAAAAAAGTTGAAGAAGTTAAGATGCTTAGTGAAGTCAAGGAACCACTACTTGACTTAGAGAATTGTATCTTGCATGAACTCATGTCTATCTTACAAAAGTTTGCTAGTGATCCTTCTATTAATGTTAACCAATATGGTTTTGGTTCTTATATTGCTAGTCATGTTTCAAAAGACAAAATTGCTAGGTACAACAAAGAAGCTATGATGCCACCTAAGCTTGGGGATATATTGGTCCCCAAGGTATTAGTAACAATTGGAAAAGAGACACACCATGCTACATTAGATCTAGGATCTAGTGTCTCTGTTTTGTCTAAAGAATTATATGAAGTACTTGAATTAAAGAATCTTGAAAAATGCTCTGTTGAACTTGCACTTGCTGATGATTCTATTAAACATGCTTTAGGAAAAGTAAGTAATGTTATGGTAGAGTTACATTTTAACATTTGTGCCTTTTGATTTTCTAATCATGGACATGGGGAATAAAACCTCTAGTCCTATTATTCTTGGATTACTTTTTCTTCTTACCACAAGTGCTATCATTGATTCAAAGGAAGGGAACGTGAAGTTTCAGTTCCCACACAAGAAGTGCATGGAGCACTTACCAAGGAAGAGGGACACACCAAAGTTTAAGCTCCCTCATGAGCTTGGTCCACAATAAATATCAAGTAAGAAGCCTAGCTATATGGCTATAAAGAAAGCGCTTTACGGGAGGCAGGCCGGTTGTTTTTATTTGGGATTTTCTTTGTGTCCTCTTGCTGTACCAAGAGACTTTGTCTTTTAGTTTAGGTTCTGGAAATTTTAATAAAGTGCCAAGTTTTACCCATTTGGGCTTTGAAAGTTGCTTTTTTCCATTCGGAGATTTTATTCCAGCACGAATCTGTGCACAGTATGATTTTTAGTTCCTATTCTGTAACTTCGAATGAGCTGAAATTTGAATTGTAGTTGCAACTTTTCATCATCTGTAAGCATGATTTTTTCATATTTTTTCGACATATTTAAGTGGGGTAAAAAAATACGTTTTGCTGCTGCTGTTTTTTGGACAGATTCTGTCCCATTTTGTTTTATGCATTTTTTAAGCTTTCAACTTAAATCTTTTTGATCCAATTGAGTTTATTAGAAGGAATAAAACATTATACAATTTCTGGACATGTTTCTTATGTTTGTCTAAGGATTTCATACAGCACGCAATTCTATTGTTCTGTGCCCACTAATGTCACCCCAACGAAAAGAAATTGGAGAAAATGTGTTTTGAAGTTTTTTCACAAGGATTAGAGGAGACGCACCATGAGATATCCAAGGATGGTGATGACCATAATCTTGGGGATGTGAAGACAACCCCACTGAACCAACATACTCTCGGTTTGCACACGTCTAACTTCTGTTTTTCGTTCATTGCACTTTATCGCATAAACTTGGAGCGTTTTTGTTCTTTTTGTTATTTCGGTTTGGTTTTTTGTTTGAGACCACCACTTTTCATTTATAATATGAGAGAGCTACTGGAAGTTTGGGTTGAAATAAGTTGGATGCTATAAAAATATTGGGAAGAGGATGTTTGAATTGATTTAAGAAGATACATATAGTTGCATGCTTCATATGCTTTTTAATGAGTATTAATTTGCAATTGTTTTATCAAGAGTTATTTCTTATTCATGTTTTATATTCTGAATGATATTTTACTTTGTTTAACATAGAATGATTAGCTCTATGGACACTTATGCATGCATTTAGATGGTCAACTTTCTCCCTATTGCTAGCCCAAAAATTCCAACTAGTAAAAAGCTTGTTTTCCAACACCTTCAAACAAAGTTTTTCCAGTGAGTCCACCATATCTACATATTAGCTAATATGCTATTCCAAGTATGTTTACCATGTTATATTGTTTTATCTATGCTTCCAAATTAAGATGCTTATCTTATTGGGATTGTTATGGGTAAAGTTGGTTAAAAAGCTCTCACGAACTTGATGCACACATTACTTTTATTGCACTTAATAAACATGACCCATTGTGATTAAAATTATGATGTTTTGGGATTGACAAAGGTTTTTGGTTGGGAGTTAGCTCATATGTGCTGTTACATGGCAAGCTTTCAACATGTTCTTTATCTCATTAAAGTTGATATCATGTGCTTTTGTCTATGGATGCCCAACATTGCGTGAAATGAAGATGGAAACTCGGTAATTTTAGGGAGTGAGTATAAATGGCTAGATAGACTCACCGGACGGCTAACCCAAGCCATGTGGCCCATGGTAGAAATTTGCAGCGTACCCATAGTGGAGGAATCTATGACACATCTCTCAATGGAAAAAAACATTTACCAGAAAAAACATTAGTAAAAGAAAGAGGTGTTGAGATGTCCACTGTCTGCTTGCTTTGTCATTGGAACATGGGCTCGTTCTATTTTCCGGGGCAAGGGGTACCCCGGGAGTAAACTCTTTATGATGCTATTATTGCTTGCAATGACTGCAACCTACACTTGCTTTGTGGCCCAAGTTGAGTAGCCAGTCGGAGAGGTTTTTGTTTTCAAGGGGCATAAGACATTCAACCTATACTTTGTCAAGCACATAACTCATATTTGCTTTCACTTTCAACTATTAATCACTAAAGATGCTATGATAGGGGTAATGAGAACTTCACACCAATGGACACCACATTGCAAACATTAACTTAAGTTGAAGCATTTGTGTCGGCCCAGTGGATTCTAGGGTGTGCAGAGCCCACTCTCCACGGCCCTCACACGCGCGGCATCTACGAAACGACTAAGGACCAAGCGGAACGCTTGGGGAGACCCTCGAGGGGAAAGCCCCCTCGAGGGGACTTGAGGGGCAGCGAAGGCCTGAAGGGGTTCCACCCGAGGCTGCCCCACTACAAGACCCTCTCCCCTGGAGAGGAGCCAGCACAACTCCACCCCTCGAGGCCTCCAGGGCCCTGAGGGGATACTTCGCTGCGAAGGAACCGCTGCAGAGCGCACATGGACTCTGCAGCAGCCGCAGAGTGACGCGCGCGTCTGCGCGCGATAACGACGGCGCCGCAGTTGCCGTTCCGGTGATAAAAGGAGTCAACAAAGCTCTGTGTCCCCTGCGCCGCCAGCAAAGCTTTCCTCTTTGGTGATAAAGCAGTTGGCCGGCGCAACGCTCCAACGGCGACGTCACCGTGGGCACCCCCACGATCTCTGCGGTACCAACGGGCCGCTCTGCAAAGGCGGCAGCTGCCCTGCCACGAAGGCAGGCTTTACGACCATAGACCAAGTCTATGGACGGCCGCGCTGCGGTGCACCCCGCTCCTCCGTTTCGTCGCCATGTGGGAACCCTTCTATTGCGCAGGACGCAGGGATGAGGCCCGGGGCACCTATATAAGGAAGAGGAGCGCCATCGTAGCGGGGGATCCGATCGATCGATCATTCATCCTTGTACACCCCACTATAGCCTAGTCTAGCCCAGCGAGCCCAAGGAGGAAGAAGGCCCGGACCTTCCCCCCTCCGTGCTCCGCACCGCCTCGCGAGGGCTCGCGGCGAGCTCGTTGTACTATCGCCCCCGCAGAGCAATACAGACAAGCAGGAGTAGCGGTTTTACCTCACCTTGAGGGCCGTGAACCTGGGTACAGGCCCGAGTCCATCTCTGTCGTGCTGTCCCTCCACAGGCACCGCGAGCAACGTCGCTGTGCCGGTTGACGGTTGTTGACCAACGTGTTCAGTCCCCTTCACGAACTTCTCCCCCGAGAGTGGTTATCCCTGTTCTGTGGGAACTACACCTCGACATTTGGCGCGCCAGGTAGGGGGCTGAGGCGCGTCTTTAACCTCCAGCCGGCCTCCGCGCCATGACGGACACCCGCGCGATGCGCGCCAACAGGCGCGCGGCTGAGAGGGCTCACACCGAGCCCGGCACCGCTCCCACCCGTGGCCGCCGCGGCCGCCCGCGCGCCGCAGAGCGCGCCAACACCGGCCCGCGCGTGGAGGAGCCCGAGAGCGAGGAACACCGCGGCGGCGACCGCCGCGAGGACGAGGACTTCTCCGAGCACCATGAGGACGCGGAGTCCTCGCGTCCGTCCCGGCGCCAAAGCGTGTCCACTCAGGGTCGCCAAGAGTCCAACCCGCACACCGCGCTGCTCATGGCCCAGGAGCTCCTCCGCTACCGGCCGAGCGCTGAGGCCCACGACCAGTGGTTGGACCGCCTCCACCACCTCGTCGACATCGCGACCACGCGCCCTGCTCCGTCGCGCTCCGTAGTCCACCACTCCGGCCACGCAGGGATGGCCGCACCAGGTGCGCCCCCGCCGCCGCCAGGACCACCTCCGGCTGCGGCACAGAGGGCTCCCTCCCACGCATCTTCGCCGCGCGATTGCCAAATCGTGCAGCGCACCGCGCCCGATGCGCGCGTGGGCATGGAGCGCCGCAGGGACCTCCAGAATCGCCTCGTCGAGGAGCTCGGCCAAGCGGGACAACAGAACCGCAGGGCCCTCCAGGGGGGAACTGCCACCTACACCTCGGGCTGCGTGGCGTTCACCCGCTCCCTACGCCGCGTGGTCTGGCCGCAGAAATTCAGGCCAGCCCTCCCCAAGGGCTTCGATGGGTCAACCAACCCTCTCGAGTTCCTGCAGCTCTACACCACCTCCATCCAGGCCGCAGGAGGAGACGACAAGGTCATGGCCAACTGGTTCTCCCACGCGCTCAGGGATTCCGCGCTGTCGTGGCTCCTCAACCTGCCTGAGGACTCCATCGACTCCTGGGAGGAGCTCTGCAGGCAGTTCGTCGCCAACTTCAAGGGCACGTACGAGCGCGCGCTCACCCACAACGACCTGCGCGCTGTGGTGCAGAAGAAGGATGAGACTCTTCGCAAGTACATCCAGCGCTTCAGCCAAGTGCGCAACAAGATTCCGAACATCCCGGACACGCAGGTCATCGCCGCCTTCAGGGAGGGCGTCACGAACCGCAGGATGCTCGAGAAGCTGGGCATTCACGACAAGCTCACCTCTGTGGTGAAGCTATTCGACCTCGCTGACAAGTGCGCCAAGGCCGAAGAGGGACTCCTCTTCGTCAAGATGAGCCAGTGCGGGGATGACCAGGCTGAAAGCTCCAAGAGCCACAAGAAGCGCGAGGAGACCAAGCGCAAAACCACTGCGGTCTTGGCAGCAGAGCCAGCCGCCAAGAGTGCCCGCAGGAGCTCCCCTGAACCTGGCGACAAGGAGGTGGACAACCGCCCGTTCTGTGTCTACCACAACAGGCGCGGCCACGCCACCGACAACTGCTACGACCTCAAGAGGCTGAGCAGGGAGCGCGAGCACGAAGAAGGCAGCGGGAACCGCGGCAGAGGCCGCGGCTACCGCCGCGACAGCAGAGGCGGACGCGGTGGCGGCTACCAGAGGCCGCAAGGCACTCAGGCCAACGCCGCCGAGAGGAACAACAACCTCCCTGACGAGGAAGACGGAGGCTACCAGGCCCCAAGGGGAGCCATGGCCTGCATCCTCGGCGGGGCTCAGGCGCCCAAGTCGAACAACCAGTTCAAGCAGTTCGCCCGCGAGCTCAACGCCGCGCTCCCGAGCACCGAGACCTCCAGGCCCCTCAAGTGGTCCCAGTACACCATCGCCTTCGACGCCAAGGATCACCCCAAGTCGACCAAGACTGTTGGAACCCTCCCACTGGTCTGCTCCCCTACCATCAACAACATCACCGTCTCCAAGACGCTCATTGATGGGGGAGCGGGCCTGAACGTCATTTCTGTCGAGACCTTCGAGACGCTTCAAGTGCCCTACGAGTGGCTTATGCCCTCCAGGCCGTTCACAGGGGTCACCAGTGGTTCCATCGAGCCCCTGGGCCAGGTCCGGCTAGCCGTCACCTTCGGCACGCAGAAGAACTATCGCACAGAGGTGATCGACTTCGATGTCGCCCACATCGGCCGGCCGTACAACGCCATCCTCGGCTACCCCGCCCTCGCGAAGTTCATGGCTGTCACGCACCACGCCTACAACATGGTCAAGATCCCCGGCAGCGCTGGCACCATTGCCATCCATGGTCATATCCTGGACGCCACACGCACTGTCGAGAGCGCCTACAAGGCAGCTGCCATGGCGTTCCCGGCTGACAAGGACATGGAGCCTCTCGAGAGGCCCAAGAAGAAGAAACAAGTGTTCTCTCAGGAGCAAGCTGCCACGAAGAAGGTGTCGCTGGACACCACCAGCTCGGGGGCTGAAGGCTCGGGGGCTAGCGTCAGCATAGGCGCTGCCCTGCCTCCCAAATAGGAAAGCACGCTCGTCACCTTCCTTCGGGCAAACTCTGACATGTTCGCGTGGACTCCGTCAGATATGTCCGGTGTACCAAGGGAGGTGATCGAGCACCACTTAGCCGTGTGTCCAAACGCACGCCCCGTCAAGCAAAAAGCACGCAAGCAAGCCCCCGAGAAGCAAGCATTCATCGTCAAGGAAGTAGAGAAGCTCAAGGCGGCAAAAGTCGTCCGCGAAGTCGCGCACCCCACTTGGCTCTCCAACGGCGTGGTTGTCCCTAAACCCGCTGGAGGAGGCCGACTCTGCATCGACTACACCGATGTCAACAAGGCCTGCCCCAAGGACCCATACCCCATGCCGAGGATAGAACAGATCGTGGACTCCACCGCTGGCTGCGACCTCCTCTGTTTTCTGGACGCCTTCTCTGGTTACTACCAGATTAAGATGGCTAAAGAGGACGAGGAGAAGACAGCATTCCTCACCCCTTGTGGTGTGTATTGTTACACATGCATGCCCTTCGGCTTGAAGAATGCTGGCGCCACTTTCCAGAGGCTCATGAGGATAGCCTTGGGGGCACAGATGGGCAGGAACGCAGAGGCCTACGTCGATGATATCGTGGTCAAGTCTCGAGAGGGGGACACCCTCTTGAAGGATCTCGAGGAAACCTTCGCCAGCCTGCGCAAGGTGAACATCAAGCTAAACCCCGCCAAATGCGTCTTCGGGGTCCCTTCAGGCAAGCTCCTCGGATTCCTGGTGTCCCACCGCGGCATAGAGGCAAACACAGACAAGATCAAGGCCATAGAAGGAATGCAGCCTCCTCGCCGACTCAAGGACATGCAGCGCTTAGCGGGCTGCATGGCCAGCCTTGGCCGATTCATCTCCAAGTTCGGCGAGAGGGCCCTGCCATTTTTCAAGATCATGAAGAGATACGGCACGTTCAAGTGGACCCCTGAGGCGGACAAGGCATTCGAGGACTTAAAGAAGTATCTGGCCAGCCCACCAGTCTTGGTGGCCCCCAGGACAGGCGAGCACCTGAAGCTGTACCTTTCAGCCACTCCCCAGACCGCAAGCGCCGTCTTGGTGGTCGAGGGGGAAGAGCCTGTCCTCCCCAAGAAGAGCACTGCCACTCCAAGCCCAAAACCCCCCGACAAGGATCTCGTCGAAGGAGCAGCCTCCACAGACCCACTGCCAGGCCTACCGCCTCAAGTCGAGTCTGCTCCCAGCACCCTTGTCGAGACTCCTCCACAGGCAGACCTCGACAAGGGCCCTGAAGAGCCTCCGCAGAGGGCTGACGCTGCAACCTCACTGACAACCCTTGTCGAGCACCCCGTCTACTTCGTCAGCACAGTGCCGCGGGACGCTCGGGAGCGGTATCCAATGCAGCAGAAGCTTCTCGTCGCGCTCCTCGTCGCCTCCAGGAAGCTGCGGCACTACTTCCAGGGCCACCCCATCACGGTGGTCACCTCCTTCCCCCTGGAGCAGATCCTGCGCAACCCCAACGCCACAGATCGTGTCGCAGGATGGAACATAGAGCTGCAGCCATTCAACTTGCGCTTCGACACCACAAGGGTCATAAAAGGAAGAGCGCTGGCTGACTTCGTCGCTGAATGGACGGACCCACGCCCCGAGGAGCCTCGCGAGGAAGAGGCCGAGCCCTCTGGAGACACAGTGCCCAGCCACTGGACCATGCACCTCGATGGAGCCTTCGCTTGCCGCAATGGCGGAGCAGGCGTCGTCCTAACCTCGCCCAAAGGTGACAAGTTATACTACGCTGTCCAGTTGTGCTTCACGATTGACAAGATCTCCAACAACATCGCCGAATACGAGGGCCTCCTCGCCGGCTTAAGGGCCGCCATCGCTCTGGGCGTCAAGCACCTACTCGTCAAGGGCGACTCCCAGCTGCTCGTCAACTTCTCCAACAAGAGCTACACGCCCAAGGACGACCACATGGCCGCATACCTTGAAGAGGTCCGCAAGCTCGAGAAGCACTTCAGGGGCATGGAGCTCATGCACGTCCCGAGGAAGGAAAACCAAGAGGCCGATGACATCGCCAAGCGAGCCTCGCGAAGGCAACCCCAGCAGGCCGGCGTCTTTGAAGATAGGCTCGCCAAGGCGTCCATCAAGCAGCCTCGAGAGGCCGCAGCCGCAAGCACAGATGAAGCACTCCCACCACCTCCTGAGTCTGGAGCACCCGATTGCGGTCCCAGCACAGGGGAGCGCCTGTTGCTTACGGCAGCCCACCAAGCCACAGGCTGGATTGATGAGCTCAAGGACTACTTGGCGAAGGGGATCCTCCCTGAAGAAGATGCAGACGCAGAGCGAATCGCCCGACAGGCGAAATCCTATTGCATCCTCGAGGGAAGCCTCTACCGCAAGCGCCCAAATGGCATCGCGCTCAAATGCGTCCCTCCTGAGGAAGGCCGAATGCTGATCAAGGACATCCACAGCGGGGAGTGCGGCCACCACTCATGTGCGCGCACCCTTGCAGGCAAGGTCTTCAGGAGCGGTTTCTACTGGCCCCAAGTGCTTCAAGATGCGGTCGCCATCGTGCAAACCTGCGACGCCTGCCAATTCCACGCCAAGCAGATTCATCAGCCGGCGCTGGGGCTCCAAACCATCCCGCTCTCCTGGCCGTTCGCGGTCTGGGTGCTGGACATCTTGGGCCCCTTCCCGAAGTCGCAGGGGGGCTATCGCTTCCTCTTCGTGGCCATCGACAAGTTCACCAAATGGGCCGAAGTTGAACCAGTGCGCACCATCCCAGCCGGGGCCGCGGTGAAATTCATCAGGAGCCTGGTCTGCTGCTTCGGCCTGCCCAACCGCATCATCACCGACAATGGCTCGCAATTCACCAGCGGCATCTTCCGAGCCTACTGCGACAAACTCGGCGTCAAGATCTGCTTCGCCTCGGTGGCTCACCCACGCAGCAACGGTCAAGCCGAGCGAGCGAACGCAGAAGTCCTCAAGGGCCTCAAGACCAGAAGCTTCAACATCCTCAAGGGCCACGGCAAGGGCTAGATCGACGAGCTCCATTCGGTGCTCTGGTCCATGCGCACAACTTCCTCAAGGCCTACAGGCGAAACGCCGGTCGCCCTGGTCTACGGAGCTGAAGCAGTCCTCCCCGCAGAAATCAAGCATGGATCACCACGGGTCCTTGCCTTCAATGAGGACATCCAAGAGGGCCTCCACAACGACGACCTGCTGTTCCTCGAGGGACTGTGCCGCCAGGCCGCCCTCAGAGCGGCAAGGTACCAGCAAGACCTGCGACGCTACCACAGCCGCCATGTGCGCTCACGCACCCTTGAGGCGGGCGACCTCGTCCTCAGGCGAATCCTCTCCAGGGAAGGCCTCCACAAGCTCTCGCCAATGTGGGAAGGTCCCTACAGGGTCTCCCACGTCGCCAGGCCTGGCGCAGTACGCCTCGAGACCGAAGACGGTATCCCCGTCAAGAACCCGTGGAACATCGCGCACCTGCGCAAGTTCTACCCGTGATCATAGTCACACCAGGCATTTTTTGTCTCTAGAGGGAAGCTCACGGCTTCGCCTCCAAGCTTCTCAAAGCTTCTCCCGAGGGTCAGCCCTCCGAGCTCTCCTGCTAATGAGCCACCGCAGGCCGCAGTGAACTCTGCCACTAATGGGTGGTCCCCATGCCTCGACATGGAAGGAACGTTAGCTTGGCAAACCCAAGTGTAACGAACCGATTTTCGTTCCAAGTGAACTTTGCGCTAAGGCGCCGTTTCGTTCCAAGTGAACTTTGCGCTAAGGCGCCGTGTCGTTCCCAAGTGAACTTTGCGCTGAGGTGCCACCATGTAATATTCCAATGGCAAGTTTTACTTTCATCATTTAATTTCGCATGTGCGCTTATATCCTTTACATGCGCATCTCGCGAGCGGGGGCTGAGTACGGTGCCTGTGCCCAAGAGCACCCCAGCAGCACTGCAAAATCCAAGGGACCCTGAGCTCTGGCTAAAGGGCATGCTCCCGGATACACGCCACCTCTCCAAAGGACCTTGGTACTCTCTCTCCTCGCGAGACACCCATGAGAAAGCCTATAAGCGCGCATGAGTCCTTACTTCTATGCTCTAGCGTTTCGGTTCGCCTCTCTAACATCCACAGGGAGCGAAAGTCTCTCCAGGCCTGTGGAGGAAAAACTCGGCCCCTGAAGGGAAAGACATCGCCAGAGGAGACCTACATAGGGCAAAAAGCCTCGCGAAGCTAAGTTTCCTGCTCGCTTCAAGAGAATCCTTGCATTTCTCTCACGAGCACTCTGCGTCCCTCGAGTGGCCTTTTCCTTCACTCTCCATGGGCTGCTTGCGCGTCAAAGGGGGGCCCTCAGCATCGCGACTCGAGGGCTCTTACCTCCCTAAGCCTTAAACTCCCCCCGGCCTTGCCGAGTCATTGCTCGAGCATACCGTAGCGGCGGAGTCATAGCGTGAGGGGAAGGGTCCAGCGACGCAGAGCGAAAAAGACATGGAGTCGAAGCAAAGGCTCCTCGAGGGAAGCACACACTGACTTAATAGCAATTGTTAAAAAGACAAGGAGTATATTACAGACTGAGAAATGAAGGTCTCTAAAAGGCGAATGCCCCTACAGCGCTACAAGCGCGATACATTGCAGGACGGGACCTCAGGAGGAAGTCAGGCGGAGGCCTCGCCGTCGTCCTGGCCACGTTCTTCTTCTTCAGGCTCGCTCCCCTCATCGCCATCCTCATCCTCCGCTGCGGCTCGCTTGAAGCGGCAGCAGAAGTCGTCCACTTGGTCGCGGACGGAGTTGGAGGCTTTCCACCCATCCTCCCCCTCAAGGGGCTCGGTCACCGTGGCGAGGTCGAACCCGGGCTGGAGGTGCACGAGGTTGGAGAAGACGCGGTCCACCGCCACCGCCAGAAGCTGGCGGCACTCCTCCTCGACGACGTCGCGAAGCTCCGCGGCGGGACCCTCGAGCGCCGTGAAGAGCTGCTCGAAGTATAGGAGGTAGGTGGCGGCGTCAGAGTGGCCTTGAGCCGGGACGGACGGCGCCTCTGCTCCCAGCTTCGCGGCGAGCTCGCGGCCCCGCCCCGTCAAGGACAGGAACATGCGCTCCCGCTGCTGCGACAGCACCTGTGCCGCCTTGACGCTCTCGGCCGCCTCCACCGCCTTCTCCACAGCGGGGCCCACCTGTTGGTTCATCTCCTCCATGTCCGCCATGAGGGAGGCGAGATCCTGCGCCATGCCATCACGGGCCTTCTCGGCGGTACGGCGGCGATCAGCTTCGCGCTTCACCTTGGCAACGAGGGTAGCGTTCATGTTCTCGAGCTAGTGGATCCGGGTGCCGCTCTCGCCAAGCTTCTTCTTGAAGCGATCCTCCTGCTTGGTGAATTTGTCCTTGTAATCTTGGGAGACGGCGGCGCGGAGCTCCTTCTCTTTCTCCTGGAGTTTCTTCATGGCCTCCTCCTTCCGCTCGGCGAGCCGCGTGTTGGCACGCTCCACGTTCCCCTTGTGGGCGGCCACTTCGCGCTCAAGCTTGCTGAGCGCCGCGGCTAGGCTGTCCTCGCGGGCCTCGAGAGCCGCGCGCTGCCCTGACAGCTCCTGCTCCCTCAGCACCAGCTGCTCGTCGCGGCGACGCACATCTTCCTCGCGCTCGCCCAGAGCTCGCCCCCTGGCCTCCAAGCTTCTGCGGACCTCGTCCAGGGCGGACCGCACGATCTCGGAGTCAGCAAGGCTTTTCTTCTCGAGCTCGACGACCTCGCTGTGCTTCGCCGCCAGGGAACGTTCCACGGTCTCCCGCTCTGCCCTGGCCGCGGCTAAGTCTGCAGCCGCGGCCCGGCGCTCGGCCTTCAAGGGCTGCAGAAGCTCCTCGGCGTCGCGCATGGCGCCCTCGCGGACTTCCTCCGCGAAGCGCATCGCCTCCTCGCACTCCTCCTGCAGGGCCAGGTCGCTCTGCCTGCGAGCCTCTACAGCCGCGTGGAAAGCGGCCCAAGCCTCTGCGAGCTCGTCTCGCTGCCGAGCAAGCTCCTGGTCCTCCTGAGCGAGATGGGCCTCTAGCCCTTCCAGAGACTCCCGCACCAAGCGGAAGGCGACGTCTCGGCGCCCTCGGCTCCAGTCCCAGCTGCCTAGGGCGAGGTCCTGGGAGGATCTGCGGAGCACGGAGGGCCCTGCACCTGCGCCCAGCTTGAAGAAGGTGGCCCCCGCGTGGGCCTGGGGGCTCGGTGGCAAGTCCTCCGCCTCGACGTCCGCGCCCTGAGCTTCGATGCTGTCCCCCTCGGGCGGCAGTTCCGAGCTCGCTTCCGGGCCAGGGGCGGTGTGCCCAGCCGCCGTTGTCTCCTCCTCCTCCGCAGTATCTGGCGGGGGCGGGGGAGGATCCTCCCTGCTGGCCTTTGGCGGGCTTGGGGCCGGCGTGGTGCCCACCGCGGCCCCAGGCTGCGCTGGAGGAGTAGTTGCACGGGGAGGAGTGGGCACTCTCTCCACCCGATCCTCCACCCGCTCCTCCTCAGGTGGCGGCTCAGGCGCCTCCGCATGGGGCATGTCCTCCTGAGGGCCTGCAGAGGCCTCCTCCTCAGGCCTCGAGGCCTCCTCTGCAGCGGCCTCGCCCGCTTCAGCCTCTGGCGCGGCCTCGGGAGCAGCCCTCTTCACTTCCGCAGCCTTGCGGAGCCTGCGGCGCTTCGCAGGCGCTGGGTCACTGGCAGTGAGGGGGGAAGATCGGTCAAAAAGAGGAGGCAAGCAAGACTCGAAAAGGAAGGGCGAAAGTCAAAGGCTCTTACCTAGTCTTTTTGGCGCGGGTATCAACCCACGTCATGCCTGGCGAGCGCCATGAGGGCGCGGTCCGGGCCCCTGACTCCTCAGGGGCCGCCTCAGCTTTCCTTTTTTGGGGAGCACTCGGGGGCTCCCCGGCAGGCCTATCATGGGCCGCCTTAGTCCTTGGCTCCTGGCGCCCGGCCTCGGATTCCTCGTCGTCACTGGAGGAGAGGTCATGGACCTCCCCGGCAGGGGGCGCGGCTCCAGACGAGCTTCCCGCGCCTGCAGAGGGCCCCGTCCCCGCCTCCGCGTCGCCTAGCTCCGAGTCAGATGCGCACGGCGACTCGGTGGTATCCGCTGGCATGGGCCCCTCCTCTTCCTCTTCCCCCGCCAGGCCCAGCGGGGTGAACGTGGGCACCTGCGCCAGGGTTGCCCGGCGCTTGTCCGGAGCCTCGAACAGAGGTCTTATCACCACGGGAACCCTCGCGGGCACGTCAGGGTTGACGAAGAGGCCACCCATGATGGTGGCGACGACGTCGGGGCGATGGTCGCAGGGGTGGAGCCGCATCGGATCCGTGTGCCCTGAGTACGCCCACATTGGCTTCTTGTGCGCCTGAAGGGGGGCGATGCGGCGCTTCACAAACTCCCCCGCCACCATCTGGCCAGTTAGGCCGTTCTCGCGGAGCACCCTCAAGTGGCCCACGAGGTCGGCGATCTCGCGGCCCTCAAGGGCCCGCTTGCCCCAGTGGGTGTTCTTCACGGGCGGCGCATCGGGGACGTCGAGGAGAGAGCTCTGCGATGGGACGCCGATGAGGAACCACTTCTGCCTGAAGTCGTCCACCTTCTTCGACACCGCCGTCACGGGCCTCTCACCGCTCCAGGCCATGGGGATGTAGATGTCCCCCATGCCGTCCGCGATGCGGAAGGACACGCAGCCCGTCCGCTCCGTCTTCGCAGTGTTCCGGAGCGCGTAGAAGCTCCGGAAGAGGGCCACCGAGGGCTTCACTCCCAAGTAAGCCTCACACAGGAAGGCGAAGATGGAGAGGATGAGGATGGAGTTGGGGTGGAGGTGCAGGAGGTGGATCTGGTAGAACTCTAGGACCGCCTCCAAGAAAGGAGAATACGGGGGCACCAACCCGGCAAGGAGAGTCTGGAGGAAGATGGGGAAGAAACCCGCCGGAAAGCGGTCGGACCTCGCGGCCTGGATGGCGCTGGCGCCGTGCTCGTTGTGCTTCCCGGCGACTAAGTGCTGGATCTTGTCCAGCGCAGCCGCATTGACGCGCGCCCCGACCAGAGCGGGGCCGAGCGCCTCATCCTCCTTCGCGTCTGGGCGGGCCGCGGTCATCGCCGCCTTGCCCTTGGATCCTCCCATTGGCAGGGAAAGGCAGAAGCGCGGAGGAGCGAAGAGAAGGAAAGAGTTCGCCGGAGAAGAAAGAAGTTCGTCGGAGACGGAAGGCTAGGAGGCCAAGAACTGGGAGACTGGAAGATCAAGGCAGGGTAATGACTGCGGTTTGGACCGACGCACAACTTTATGCCCCGTCCGAGCAGTTACCAAGGCGTGGTCGTGGCGAACGTGGTGGGACCCCCCACTACGCACGTTTCTACCGGAGAAACCGAGTCGCCGCAAGTTCATCTCCAAGCGACGCGTGTCACGGGCCGGCCGGACATATTGGGCCCACGACGCTTCGCCTGGGCCCGATGGGCCCGTCGTGCCCGTCATGGGCCCGGGGGCTACTGTCGGCCCAGTGGATTCTAGGGTGTGCAGAGCCCACTCTCCACGGCCCTCACACGCGCGGCATCTACGAAACGACTAAGGACCAAGCGGAACGCTTGGGGAGACCCTCGAGGGGAAAGCCCCCTCGAGGGGACTTGAGGGGCAGCGAAGGCCTGAAGGGGTTCCACCCGAGGCTGCCCCACTACAAGGCCCTCTCCCCTGGAGAGGAGCCAGCACAACTCCACCCCTCGAGGCCTCCAGGGCCCTGAGGGGATACTTCGCTGCGAAGGAACCGCTGCAGAGCGCACATGGACTCTGCAGCAGCCGCAGAGTGACGCGCGCGTCTGCGCGCGATAACGACGGCGCCGCAGTTGCCGTTCCGGTGATAAAAGGAGTCAACAAAGCTCTGTGTCCCCTGCGCCGCCAGCAAAGCTTTCCTCTTTGGTGATAAAGCAGTTGGCCGGCGCAACGCTCCAACGGCGACGTCACCGTGGGCACCCCCACGATCTCTGCGGTACCAACAGGCCGCTCTGCAAAGGCGGCAGCTGCCCTGCCACGAAGGCAGGCTTTACGACCATAGACCAAGTCTATGGACGGCCGCGCTGCGGTGCACCCCGCTCCTCCGTTTCGTCGCCATGTGGGAACCCTTCTATTGCGCAGGACGCAGGGATGAGGCCCGGGGCACCTATATAAGGAAGAGGAGCGCCACCGTAGCGGGGGATCCGATCGATCGATCATTCATCCTTGTACACCCCACTATAGCCTAGTCTAGCCCAGCGAGCCCAAGGAGGAAGAAGGCCCGGACCTTCCCCCCTCCGTGCTCCGCACCGCCTCGCGAGGGCTCGCGGCAAGCTCGTTGTACTATCGCCCCCGCAGAGCAATACAGACAAGCAGGAGTAGCGGTTTTACCTCACCTTGAGGGCCGTGAACCTGGGTATGGGCCCGAGTCCATCTCTGTCGTGTTGTCCCTCCACAGGCACCGCGAGCAACGTCGCTGTGCCGGTTGACGGTTGTTGACCAACGTGTTCAGTCCCCTTCACGAACTTCTCCCCCGAGAGTGGTTATCCCTGTTCTGTCGGAACTACACCTCGACAATTTGGAAGCTAGATGATACTCTGGCATGTTGTTCCTTTACTTATTTATCTATCTTTCCAAAGTGTCCACCTCATTCATTTATGTAACTTTTCTTTTATGTTACACTTTGTGAATTATCATTAAACATCTTTACCTTGAATATTTGATATCTCTTGATAATATATCTTTTATGTTGCTACTCCTTATTAAGAATGAATCATTTGACTCTATGTAGCAATCATCTTTGATAGTAAAAAATGCCAAGTCCATGTTTAGTTTTATCACCTTCATACTCGAGGATGAATATAGGTTAAGCTTGGGGATGTTGATGCATGTGAAATGCATACATGAACTTTGCATTGTATTACTTATATTTCAATCATATTCGCATCATATAAGGGTTATATCAATGTTTTATAATGATTTTGGGAATATTTCACAGTTTCCCTATTTATTTGGAATTAACCCTGCACTGTCAAAAAACCCCTTTTTGTATATTTTGATGTTTCAGGGACCCAAACGACGTCCAAATGACCTGAAACTTCGCGACATCCGTTTTTGTAAGGAACAAAGCGTAGGAGCGAAGGAACAAAAAAAAAAGGAAGCCTGATGCCCAAAATGGAGGGGCCCACGCGGCCAGATTCCTTGGCCGCGTGAGGCACCCCCTTCTGGCCCTCAAGGCTCCGATGCCGTCGATCTTCGTCTCCCTGCCTTCGTCTTGACCTAAAAACGCCTATAAAAATACTCCCCCAACGCCTTTCGGGAGGAGCGCCGCAGAAAAACAGAAACCACGAAACGAAGACCTGGAGCTGCAGATTGGAGGGGGAAAACTCCGGCTGGGCGCTGCCGGTGTGGTCTCCACCTTCTCCAACAACTCCTCCACCGTCTCCATGATGAAGAGGGAGTAGTCCACCCCTGGGCTATGGGTTTGTGGAAGTAACTTATGTATCTCTCCTATCTCTTGAGCTTCACTAATTAGTGCCATATGAACTGCTGAACATGATTATGGTCATCTATGTAATACCTTTGTGGTGGATCTCTTAAGTTGATATATCTTATGATGATTGCCAATATTATGTCTTTGTTATGAAACTAGATGCATATTATGTACCCTGTTCTTGTCTATGTGTTTTGATCCAACATGTGTATGAGAGCGTGTGAGGGGGAACGTGTGCATTAGTTGGAGTAACGGGGGGTGGTTTTGTGGTAAGTTGACAGCAATACCGTGACCCACTTGGGTTTTTACCTTACTTTGTTGTCTCACAAGGGATGAAGGAAATACCATGCTACCGGGGGTATGTGGGTGACATTGCCACTATCATCATGACTAGATCTAGCATGTTCTTATTTAAACTTCATGTCATTGAACTTAAAGCTATACTCTGTTTATCTTAATTACTGAGGTGTTATGTTTTAGTTTGCATATTGGTGGAGTATAAGATAGGTTAATAACCAAAAGATCTCCACGTTAGGATGTGATGCCCATATTATAACTTGTCTTGTTGCAATCTCATATGTCAATTCCTATGTTCCATTATCTACCACTATATAAAAGAGAGTGCATTTGTGAAACCATGAACCCAGGTCCATTTTTAATGATAAGTAACACCTTTGCAACACTTTATAAGCACTTTACATTTTCTGTCATTTAAAAATCCGAAAATACAAAGACACTTTTACATCTTGCATTCACAATACAAAACCCAAAAATATCATCCATCATTGTTTACACCATCCTTGCATATTTATTTACCATCCTTGCATATTTATTTCTTGCTTTACATTTACTTTGTTTTCATCTCTTTGCTCACACCTTGTGGCTGACAACCACTTGGTGAGGTTGAGGGCACAAAACAATTTACTTTATTTTGCAGGTATTCAAGAGAAGGACAAGAAGATAAATTTTCTACACACAGTTCGATATAAACCCTCGAGTCACCCTTGTGGGGAAACAAGTCTTCCACATCTACAAACTCTGCACTTGGAGCTCAACCTAAGCGTATTATCTTTACGCCCATCAGCACGCCGCGCGCAGGTACCAGTACCGGACAGCAAGCGGGGCAACGGGAGGAGTGGGTGAACCCTGTCAGCCAACTCCCAGGGGAATCAGGCTCAGTTGCACCGTCCCCTGAGCCATAGCTCCCCGTGCAGGCGTCACCATGAACAGAACTTCACGGGGCCGTCATCTCCCAGGAAGTGGAGCCAGAGCCGAAGCCCGCCGGCCCAGATCCAGCCCAGACCAAGCCCAGAACGGCCCAGCAGCTCCCTGCCACGGCACGGCAAAGGCCGGACGCGACGCCGCCCCGAGGACCCGCCACCACCAGGATGAGCTCCGCCACCAGAGGGCCCGTGCAGCCACCGCCCCCGCCGCCACCAGGACGAGCTCGAGCTCACCGCAACGCCAAAGCCAGAGAAATCGAGGCGCCTCGCCGCCGCCCTCCTCGCAGGCCGCGAGAATTCCCGCCGGCCTGCTCCGGCGACGACGAGGGGAGGGAGGTTGGGGAGGGAAATCGAAGGGGCTAGGGTTGGAGTCGCCTCCCGTGTCGCCTCAACAGCGGGAGCGGCGCGGGGGCAGGACGAAGCGTTCCCGATTTTGATTTTCCAAAAGTCAGAACATGGACCACGGACAGATCAAGCTGGTGCGCAGGTAAATAAGAGAACATATTTTATCATTAAAAATCTTCTCATTTATACATAGTCAAAACGAGCATAGTACAACAAGCGCTCCCACTCTAATAAGAATTATAAAAAAATCATCTAACCGGTTGCTAAAAATATTTGTAGTTTATGTGGTGGATAGAAGTTAGGACTTATTTAGATGGCTGGTCATATAGAACGGGCAAAGTGGCAATGAATAAATTAACGGTTTGATCATCTCGTCAAAAAAATAGAATACACACTTTCTACTTCCATTGTGCGGTCATGGTTTATTACGTGGGATGATGTCCACGTCAAAACCGTACATGTAACAACTATATATGAGACTAGTTTGTTTTGTGATTGGCAACAATATCCTCATCCTGGGTGACCCATATTTTTAGCGGCGTTTTTTGAGTACCATGCCCTAAGAAACTCCAGCTCTGACATTTATTAGTCGTACATGGATTTATGTTGAAAACATTGTTTGGAAACTTCAGATTTCTCCCGGTGAAACTCATCTGATGATTGTACACGACGGTGCTTATGCATTGTTCTCTTCTTGTTGCTATTGTAGACTATGTTTTATGGTTATTTGTTGCCATTGGTGGAGGTTTGTACAGGGGCTGACCCAATGACGTGCCCCGAGGTCTAGCCGTACAAGGAAGCACAACCAAATGCCTGCTATCAAATAGGTTGTTCTATCAGTTGTCATCCTATCAATATTTTTACACTGGGTTACTACGTGTTTAACCAATGTACATTTGCATATGGTGTACGTAACGTTTGATTGCAGTTTACAAACAAACATAATTAGTCATGTACTCATGTGTCTAAACTAAAATTCTCAATGTAAAAGGGGTTTCTCTTATAGGCACATAATGCATCTTAAGAGTTAGAGAGATTCATTAGAACCAAGAATTCCTTGATAGCCAACTCAAAATTTTGGTGTGGTATACCCATCGATAAAATTCTATGTCGCCGTTAGGTTCCACTAGTGGAAAAAGGACTTTACGTCCAGACTATCAGTCTCGGTTACATTTGCGGCCGGTACTAATAAACATCAGTACCGGTCCGAACGGACAGAAGGGAGGGGGGCAGCAGTACCGGTCCGTAAGGGACCTTTAGTACCGGTCCGTAACACCGCCCGGTACTAAAGCTCAATGGGATGGCAACGGCCGCGAGGGGCTGGCGAGGGGAGCTTTAGTACCGGGCTGTGTTACGGTCCGGTACTAAAGGTCCTAACCGTTCGACTCCCGCCACGATTTTAAACGGGAGTGGACAGTTTTCTTCCCCCTGTCTCTTCATTTTTCGATACGGCCGGGGCTTTCTTCTTCCTCTCTCCCTCCGGCGACACTCTCTCTCCCCTCTGATCTCTTCATCCACTCCGGCCACCATGAGTCCGGCGCCACCAATCGCGCGCTGTGGACCGGTGCTTGCACACACCACCAATCTGAAGGTGGTTTATACCAACGATAGCACGTTGGTGGGCGGTTATCTCTCCGATTTCAAGAAATGGATTGGTGAAGCTCGGGATCAAGAGAAGTTTATCGGTCTCGATTTCGAGTACACCGCCAATCAGCAAGAGGTTGCGGTGATCCAACTATGTTTTAAGAAGAATGTCTTGGTCTTCCAATGGGCAAGGTACAAAAAATCTCATGCATCCGATCCAAATGTTATATTTTGGGGCAATTTTACTTTAATTTGTTGATTGTTGATCAATATATATAGTTGGCCGAAATGAGATTTGTTGTTTTGTTCATATATAGTTGGCCGAAATAGATATTACAATAGTTGGGCCGAAATGAGATTAATTGTTCAATAAATTAGTTGGCCGAATTATAAATGAGATTTGTTGTTAATTATACATTCCAATGAGATTGTGTTGATCAATATATATAGTTGGCTGAAATGAGGTTGTTGTTGTTCATCAATAGTTGGCCGAAATAAGATTGTTCAATAGTTGGCCGAAATGAGATTAAATGAGATTGTTGTTGTGTATACATATAGTTCCAATGAGATTAATTAATTGTTGATCAATATATATATATATATAGTTGCATTGGCCGAAATGAAATTGTTGTTATTCATCAATAGTTGGCCGAAATAAAGATTGTTCAATATGGCCGAAATGAGATTGTTAATTAATTCAATAGTTGGCCGAATTATACATTGTTCAATTGTCTATATTAATATTGTTGTTGTTGCATAGTTTTCAATAGGTTAAATAGTTGTTATTATTATACATTGTTGGTTAGATTGTTCTATATTGTTGTTGCATATATATATTGTTGTTGCATAGTTTGGCTGAAAATATATATCTTGACACATATGAATATATATATATCGTTGATTGTACATTGTTGTTGCATTGCATAGTACATAGTTGTTGTTAGTATTTTTAACATGTGTTCCATTTGTTGTTGCAGAAGTGACAAGCAATGTCAACCACTCATGGATTTTCTTCGCAGCGGCATTCATTTTGCTAGCGTTGATATAACAAATGACAAGATCAAGATGAAACGCACCTGGCCGGGACTTGAGATACCATCTGCCTGCCACATTGATCTCCAGGCTATCTTTAGGCTTGAGCATCTCAAGACTGGAATGGCTGCTATGGCAAGCGCCGTGCTCGACTAGGACGCGTACAAGGATATGAAGACAAGATTCAAGGGTGGGCAGCATTATCTTTGGGAGAAGTACCCACTTGACGGTTGCAACATTGAGTATGCAGCAATAGATGCGTATGTTGCATACGAGGTGTACCGTAAGATTAGAATCATCAACTACGGGCAGCGTCACCTCGTACCGCGACCAGTGCGCCAGGAGCCTTCTGATTCTGATTATTCGGATGACGATATGTACTAGCTAGTGTTTGTAGTGCCTTGGGGGTCTCCTCATGTATATATGCAGTCGTGTTGTTGGGATGTGAGCTAGTAGTGTTATTGTTACAAACACTATAATATTTTGTAGCTAGTAGTGTTATGTTGCAAACAATTTATCACTAATATTTTGTAGTAGTGTTATTGTTGGATGTGAGTTGTCTTATTGTTGCAAAAAATTTATCTCTAATATTTTGTAGTAGTGTTATTGTTGCAAACAATAACTCTCTAATATTTTGTAGTAGTGTTATTGTTGGATGTGAGTTGTCTTATTGTTGCAAAAAAATTATCTCTAATATTTTGTAGTAGTGTTATTGTTGCAAACAATAACTTTCTAATATTTTGTAGTAGTGTTATTGTTGGATGTGAGTTGTCTTATTATTGCAAATAATTTATCTCTAATATTTTCTAGTAGTGATATAACCACTAGTTGTGTAATTTAAAATGATTTTTCCTCAGAAAGATTTCTTTCTTTGAAGTGTTTATCACATTATTTCATTATTTAAATTGTTGTTATTATATAATCATTTTTAAAATAAAGTAATATTTGTTTTATCATTATTTATTGCAATATTATTATTATATAATATAACCACTAGTTGTGTAATTTAAAATGATTTTTCCTAAGAAAGATTTCTTTCTTTGAAGTGTTTATCACATTATTTCATTATTTAAATATTTATTATTATATAATCATTTTTAAAATAAAGTAATATTTGTTTTATCATTATTTATTTCAATATTATTATTATATAATATAATTGTTTAATCAAGTAAATTTTTATAGTATAAGAAATGAATAAGTGTTTAATCATGACCGAGTGGTTAACATGATTGATAAGATAGAACTATCAGTAAGTTCTCAGTTCTCTCTTCGTATCTAGTTTGAAAGGAACCTAAATGTTAAGCGTGCTAGTGTTATAGCAATTTAAAGATGGATGACCAATCGGGAAATTTGACAGTTCTCAAATAGATTAAGTGTGTAGAGGTTAAATGTGTAGAGATTAAGTGAGTTAGACTAGAGATTAAGTGTGGGTTAGTGGATAGTTAAGTGAGAAATTTCGAAATTCTAAAAAATCTTTTTTTCTGAAAGTTTCAAAAAATAATAATTATTTTGAAAAAACTTTAGTAGTACCGGTCGGTAACATCGACCGGTACTAAAGGTCTCCAGTCGAAACCTCAGTCCGCGACCCCACGTGTAGGCCTTTTGTACCGGTCGCAACACGCCCGGTACTGATGTTGGGGGGGCAACAGTCCCGCTTGGGCAGTTCTGGTTGCAAATCCGGTACTGATACCGCTCCCCGACCGGTACTGCTGGTTCTTTTTCCACTAGTGTTCGGACCCTCCTGCGAGTGGTTGATCAATTTGGTGGTTTTTTTGTGTATTTTTTAATGTTTAGATAAATATTTCATATTATGTGATACAGGTACGTGTGTAATTAATGTCTTCAGGTACCCGACAATATTAATTTTTCTTTTTGGGGGGCGGTGAGCCATGTAATTTTCTGTTGTATACTTTCTCGAATCTTAGTACAACTTTATTCAAATCTTTTGCATGTTCTTAATAAAAATTGACGTACATCAAGAATCAAGATTCAGTAAGGTGTCCTTCTCGGTGCTCATATCAGTGGAAGGAAATACTTGCTAGTTGTCTACATCACTAGGTAAACATGACATAGCGAGATATGCTGAAATATTGCTCAAATATTGAGTGGGCTTTTGCCCATTTAGTAATTTCAGAAAAACCCTTAAAGGTCCATGCTACTGTCATGGCAAGTGGTGAGACTTTAGTCGCATACTGCTATTTCAGTGAGATGTGCATCAGCTTATATACTGAGCCATTCTACTACTAGTATGAGTTGGTGTGAGCTATGAGGAGAATGACTGTGTACTACACGCGCGCTCCTCCTCGCGGCCCGCCTCGCCGCGCCTCGTCACAACACGACACGTCACGACGCGCCGCGGGTTGCGGGAATCTCGCCGCCGAGCCGATGTATTCTTTTTGTCACGCAAAATTGAAGAATACGAGTACGGTCGCAGCTGAAACGTTTTGTCTTAATGGAAAATGAATACGAGTTGTAACGCCTGTATTAAGTACGGCTGTTTCCAGTATACATTGCCTTAATGGAAATTAACTGTGTTCGTTTCGGTTTGCCCTCTCGCCTCCTACGATGTGTATATGAATGAGAGGTCGCTCCTCTCCTGCTATATAGAAGAATAGAAATCATCTGCCCACAGCTGCTACCGCCACCGTCGTTCCTCCTCGCTGTTGCTTCCATCGCTGATCCCATCCCGTCCGCCGCGTACACGGTCGATGGAAGAGCAGGCCTCCGAAATCCCGCCTCTCCGTTTACTGAACGGGAGAGGGGCGATTAGGTTTTTGGGGAGCGTCTCCTACGCGACTGCTCGCCAATCTCCGTCCACTACGTCGTCTACTTCATCTTCGTCGACTACATCTGCTGCGTCACCTTCATCGTCATCATGTCCACCGACGCCGAGATCGAGAAGGCTGCTGCGGAGAAGAGGATCGCCGACGAAGCTGCTTCTGCTTCGGCCAATTGGCCAACTGCCGGGTATGATATGTTCATCCCTCTGCTGATTATTTCCATGCTCGCTGTATTAGTAATCTGTGTAGATGTTTCTACTATCTTGCTAGTACATGGTTACGTCATTAAGTATCAGTACGTCGTTAGCACTATTTACGTCATGATTTTAGTTTATATTTGGATTAATATAATCGAACAATTGCTTATATTCTCAACAATCCAAAAACCTAATATGTAGAGTCAATTTTCGATCCAAGGTTTTGCTGCTGCACTTAAACCAGCCCCGTTTACGGGGACATACTTTAAGCGTTGGCAGACCAAAACCACCTTATGGCTCACTGCGATGAACGTGTTCTGGGTCGCCGGTGTCACTCCCACTGGAACGATTGCTCCTAAACATGAGAAGGCGTTTAGGGAGGCCACCGTCGTCTTTGTTGGAGCCGTTCTGAGCGTGATCGGAGATAAGTTGGTTGACGCATATTTACATGTGCGGGTTGCCAAGAACTTGTGGGAAGCGCTCGAATCTAAATTCGGCGCAACCGATGCTGGAAACGATATGTATACCATCGAGCAGTTCCATGATTACAAGATGGTTGAAAACCGTCCTGTATTGGAGCAGGCTCATGAGATAGAATGCATCGCAAAAGAGCTTGAGCTTCTCAAATGTGATGTACCGGGCAAATTTGTCGCGGGATGCATAATCGCTAAGCTGCCTAATTAGCTTTGCCACTACTCTGAAACATCAGAGGCGTGAATTCTCTGTTGAGGATGTCATTGGCCATATGAGTGTTGAGCAGAATTCAAGGGCAAAGACTCGCATGGAAAAGGCGAAGGTACTTCTGTTGCCAATATGGTACAGAAGAACTTCAACCCCCACAAGCACAAGGGAAAAACAGGTGTCCAACAGAATACCGACTTCAAGAATGTAACATCCCAGGATTTAGAGTCCAGAAATATAGTGGACACAGGAGTGTGCATTGCATTCATGCATCAGAAAATCCGAATAATTTTCACGCATTTAATTTTCAAAACACTAAGTGATTAAAGTTTCACTTGAGTTGGTGGAATTGAAGTAGATCATCAACTTGAGCGCTATAAACTTTGAGATGATCTTGGCTTAAACCTTACTTTGGGGGTAGAGAGATATACAATAAATGTTACACCAAATGAAAGAAAACCTATTATACCAAAACACTACTTAGGAGTTAATGATCAACCTAGTTATTCTTAGTTATTCTCTGAGCATCTATTCCTATCAATTGTTCTAGACATATCTCTAGTACATAGAAATCATGATAGTCTTGAAGACAAATCTGAGTTACCCAAAGCTTAACCCAGATCTTCTTACTTTATCTAGACATCTTATTTTCTTATCTCCCAATCTTCTCGAAGGCATCCACAAGAGAAGCTACCAATAAGGAGATAAAACAACCAGAAAGTCATAAATATTCCTTAGATAGACATAGAAGTGTTATGTCAATCTATCATGGAGAATTGGAAATTCTCATATGATCATCCATCCTATCAAATTATCTAGAAAGAGTGTGATATTCAAAGGTTTGAGTTTCATAGAAGTTGTTTGCTAACAAGCCTCATGACCTTGTTAACAAATCACTTTTGTATGCTTAAAACAATTGAGTGTCATATGCAAGTAAACAGGAAGTCAGACAATCCAGTACATCAAATTCATCAGCCATTGATCATGTGAAATAATTTGGTGACAAGCTTCGAAACCTTGTTAACAAAATCTTCTATATGCATAAGGCCATTTGATGTCATAAATATACCTACATTTATCTATTTCCAAAATATCTACTTCAAAAACATCTATTCTATCAGGAAGGAGTTATCAATCTATGGTCATCACCATGAGTGATGGATTAAAACAAGATATCATTCTCATTATTCTATCTATTTATCTATCCATAAGACCCGATATCAGGCAGGATATTCATACCATGTTTTTCTAAGGACATTCGATCATGTTCGACATGATCTAGTTGTGAGATATCACAAATTAAATCCAATTTGGCAATATCCCATGTTTAAAATGGATTTGAAATATTCATTGTGCATACTCTTTGTAGGCACCAAAATGAAACATTCAATTATCCCTGGACAACAACTTGTTATTGCCCAGGAATTCCTAAAGCAACAAAGCATAGGTTCAAATATTTATTATATATCTTTATCTTAAACTCAAGCCTCAAATCAAATATGCCCAACTTCACTCCATATGTTAAATGCACTCAAAACATACAAGTCATTCAAATTACAAAGTTGAATAAGTAAATCTATTTATATTTTTGAATACAACCTCAAATTTATATTAGAATCTGAAGATAACACACGACCACAAACCATTAGTAGCATGGAACCATGTTGCTTAAATGCACAAACAAAAATAAAGAAGATAAAGCCACAACATCTAGTAATAAAAAAAATTGAAGTTGGCCTAAATTCATCTTACAAGTTAAAAGTAACCAAAATATACAAAGTATTCATCATACAAGGTTGAAATAAACATCCTAAAATAATTCTACACAAGTACTGGACCTATCTGCAAATTCCTGCTTCAAAACAAGTCCAGAACAGAGGCAGGGACCTCTGTACACTGTTCCTGTAATTTCTCAAAAGTCCGGGGGTTTTCGGTAAAATCGCCTTTTAAGCCCTTTCTTCTTCCTGTCGCCAGAAGGCAACCGAGTCGTGGCCGTGCCTCCGCGAAGCCGTGCTATTTCTCCCCGCCTATCTGTCGCGCGAGGATAAGGCCGCGAAGAGACGTCCGCATCGCTCCATCTCTCTCACCCGCGTCTCTCTCTCTCTTCTTCCTCTCTCCCTATTCCTCTCTGAACCCTAACCCTAGCTCTCTCCGGCCGCCGCCGTCCACCGGCGAATACCGTCGATTCCGGCCGCCCCTTGTCGTTCTGAGTAGTTTAGAAGCATCACCATCATCTCCACTCCATCCTCCTCGAGCCGTTCGAGCTAGGAAGCTCGGAAGGTGGAGGATTTCGTCGTCGTCTCCAACTCCGGCCGCCGGCCATTATGGACAAGCTCGTCGCCGTTCGACATCCGTTCGACCTTCGTGCTCAGGGTGAGCACACGCATCTCCCAGTACCCTCCTTTCATCTCAATTCGACACGGATTCGTAGTTCGTCGCGAACCGTCTCTGGCCGCCGCAAGAACTCGCTGCCGGCGAGGTTCCGGTGACCAAAACTCAGCGGCGCCACCACCATTTGGTCCGTAGTTGTTAGCTCCATCTATTTCAAGCGTCTATTTGAACCAATTTTGCACACATCCGCCAAATTGATCCTCGGTAGAGGAGGAACCAGTGTGCTGACGTCACATGACATCTGCAGTTCATAATAAATCAATTCTTTTTAATTCATTTTGAATTTATTTAATTACTTACATATGGGGCCCATCTGTCAGATTTATATTCTTTAGGAAAATAATTCTGTAAATCATAAAACCCTGACATATGGGACCATTCTATTTATTAATTCCTGAAATTGATTTAAATTGAATTAAGCTTCCTAAGTTCATGACTAATTCATATTAAATCAGAAAAATATAATCTTCATATCAAAATGTTCAGAAAAATAAAATCTATAATTTAATATCATTATAATTGGTGTTTGAATAAAATTTAAACCTTTTAAATATTTGAAATACAAATTACTTGACCTTTTAAATATGAAGTTATTTGAAATGCTATTTTGGATGCATTTCAAACTTCATTTAAATGTCTCACATGCTTTTATTATAACATGAACTATTTGTAAATCTATTTTAAAGTGATATTCTATTTTAAAATGATAAATAATAAGAATTATTTTCATAATTTTGAAAATGAAATTATAAGCTTATGCAAGTTGTACTATTACTATTTAATCATCATTTCAAATAAATAAGTTCTAACAACACTTTGAACTACTAAGTTTCTTTTAAATAAATGTTCCCCATATATCATTATTCACATAACTTCCTTTCATTTATATTATGTGTAAGTAAAATAAGTAGGAACACATTCTAAAATTAATAAAACCAAGATAGTAATGCAACTTGTTGTACTCCTAAAACAAACATTCATTTATAAGAACAAAGCCAAGTTTAAGTTATAAGTGCCTGATTGAAGTAAACTAAAATTCATAATGCAATGTCTTGGGTAAAACACACAAAGAAGTAGATTAATGATATAACTTCTCCCTTAACACTTTTTACAAACCAACAAATGTATACATGTATTATGTTCTTCAAAAGTTATTCTTTTTGTATTCTTACATAATAGTACCACCCCATTACTCTAGCTCATTTAAGTTAATACATGCTTCTTTCAAACAAGAAGATGAACACCAATCCTTAAACAACCTTTTAGTGTTTTAATGTTGTTTTATTTTACTCTTATGCTTAATATGATTCTTGAACATTAATGTTAAAGAACTTATCTTTCTCGTGAAGTAAACATGAAGATAAAGCAAATCTAAATCAAATGACCAAACCCAAACAACCTCAACCACGGAGAGTTAGTTACGGGGTTTAGAGCGATGCATCTAATACTTATGCATTAATCATGTTGCTTCTTTAAACATTAGTCCTTACCGGACCAATGATGCTGTTTTCAGATTTCTCGGAGTTTATATTATATCGAAGACCTTGGCTGCATAATCTTGCAGTCAAAAAGGCAAGTTCATCTTTTATTCATGTCCTCTTGAAGTATTTGTTAAGAAACTATTTCAAAATGTTATATTTGCATATCACACAAAAAGGGCAGAAAACTTATTTTATAATAATATGACTATGGTTATCCACCAGTGAGGTGGTAATCTCATATGGCTGGTAGATGGGACCACGGTAAGAATGTTGTGGTGGAGGTTCCATTTGCACGGGAAAGTATCACCTAGGACTTACCAACAAATGTCGCCAGTGATTCTTGCGCCATATATCACGCGCAACCATGAGATCTGGAATGGGACGGAGAAGTCAGCTGTACCCTTTTCCTCTCTTACACCAACGGATGACTAGGACAAAAGCCGGGCGGTGTGTAAATCCGCTGGCCTGAGATGGCCGGATATAATAATCTCACCTTCGGGTTGTGGCTTCTAGTATCTATGAAGGTTGGCTTCGGGAACTAAGCTGGGGTGTCTCCCACTAGTTTGCAGCTAAGCTGGGGTGTCTCCCACTAGTTGGCAGCTGCTAAGTTAGGGTGTCTCCCACTAGCATGCACCGGAGTAATGGGGGGTGTGCGGGGATGGTGGAAAGGCGCAGTGATTGGCTTGGATCACCAACTGGGCCCCACACCAAGGAAGTGTGGACGGGAAAGATTCGTCCGGTTGTGTAACAAGGCGTGGATCTCTCATGGGTAAAGCAGCGCACCTCTGCAGAGTGTATGAATGTGACATGTTACTCCACGTTCCAGGACAGAACGACGAACGTAGCAGGAAAGGAGGCTCCTCAAAGCCCTAGCACCTGTGACTCCTGACGAGCATAGTCTTCAGAATAAAAGCAACCTTTTGAAGAAATGTTTTCGAAAACTTGCATTAGCCTACGACAATCCATTGTCTGTGGCTGTATTTATGCATCAAACTTCCCACCTTATAAATTGAACTTGCTGGGTAACGCTGTTACTCACCCTTTCCTCTTAAACCCCTTCTTAGACGTGCAGGACCACAAGAAGGCAACACTGGACGATAAACTCAAGATACCACAGAAGGCAACTACATCGAGTTGAAGCAATTGAGAGAAGATGGAGGACAAATGAAGACGTAGTGTAGAAGAGGACAGATCCCTAGTCATAGAACCTATCTCTGTTTCGCAATCGCAAGCCTAGCAGTATTAGCAGTAGGCTTAGTTTAGATTAGTTCTCCGAGATTTTCCATTTGATCTTCTTTTATTAGGGCCTTCCCTCATTGTTTCGAGGAGGTTATAGAGATCTGTTGTTTTGGATCTTCTGTTTGTAATCTATAGTTATGCCTTGGACCTGCGATGTTTCTGTTGTACCACTCTGATGACGTAACACTGGTGGGCGGTGATCCATTGGTGCTATGTCAACGACTATAGCATACTACACCATGCAGTGGTATGCTGGGTCACCACAGCTGGTATCAGAGCAAACGCTTTGACCCTAGGATTAAAACCCTCTAAAGGAGACCTGTAGGTTGGGTAGTGACTATAAGTAGACATCTTATCTAAACCAAACTTCTTAAGTCTCGTGATGGATATTCACTTGAGAATAACCTTATCACACTAGGGTAAAATCCTCTTTCACATTATTGGAAGAAGTATTCCCTATCTCTTCTGAGATAAATTTATGTATCTATTCTTTTAATGAATACGTACATATCTCATCCTTAGTAGGTATGACTTAGTAAAGCTTATCCTATAACCACCGGTGTTAATGAAAGGAAATATGACCATTCTAGTAGCATTTATATGTATTGATGGTGGTATCTTTTATAGAGAATCCATCTGAGTGAGTATAACCACAACTACTAAGCACGGGAGAATCACTTGTGATTCTTTGCGTGATGGTGTAGCATGCTTAGAGAGCTAATACCATATGCCAGAATATAGGGAGTTGATGAGAGTAGTACAATAAGAGAAAGTCCCATGGTGAGTTTAGCTCCTAAACCATGATAGGAAAGTTAATTGTGACAATCATCTAGTAATTAACTTTGATAAAAGGAAGGATGTATGATGTAGGATAATGACGGAAGCCATAAATATCACTTAGGTTGGATAATGATATGGTAATAGATAATGTTGCAATCATTTCTAGCAATCTTGAGAGATTATGTGAGGTTAGTTCTAGTTGGAACACAATTGGTAGCATGCATAATAATTAAGCTAGATCACATCTGGTGCTAGATAACTATTACTTTAGATCACTTTATCATAGCTTATCCTGTTGCAAGTGGTCAACTGGGGTAATTAGTGAGACGAAGAGTAGTATGAACCTTACACCTTACGATACAACGGTAGAGACCTATATATTATGATTATATGTGTGTATCATCCTATACTATATATAAGCCTTAGTACGAGAGATGTTATACTCGAAGTGCTATGTTATGGGCTTTACTTATGCATGTATGCATATCATTTGGATTTCTTGGATTTTATTGGTTCTTTGTGTGACTAGATCTATTCATGAAGTTTAGTTTGGTGTGCAACTGCATGTTGCATCACCAAGTTATGGCTTAATGTTATAGACCTAGATACAAAAGGAATCCGTGTAAGGAAGAGACGATTTCCAAGGACAAAGATGAAGACTTGCATGAAGATGAAGGGTTATGGTTCTTGGACTCTTTGTTATGCAGTTTTGGCTATGCCCGTGTTATGGCGCAACTGAGGGGTTGTGTGCCGATGATCCATTCCGAGCACGCCTACCGATGAGCATCGGTCTGGGATTGGTAAACCCAGGGACCTTGGTTATGTAGCATGACCAGTGACACATAGCATTGCTATATAATTCAGAGGTCGAGTCCGACAGTTTGATAAGAATCGGGGATTTTTTGTTATGCATTCTTGGTTATGATTAGCGTGGTGGTCTTCCGAGGGGTTTGTGTGACCGGTGTTCCCGGCACGCCTGCAGTGCAATTCTGCCTGGGAGTGGTACCCCAGTAACTCTCGGCTATCATGTCTAGGAGCACATAACAGTTGTGTATAACTCTGGATTCCAGGATTCGCCACAAGCTTTGGTATCAGAAGAGATAAAGGACATTTTAGAGTGAAGAGTTGTTTGGAGAATTTACCTCGGATATCGACAATTGTGTGGGTACACCGCAGATTGCCTTTGTGAGATCATATAAAGGTAAATGTAAGGCATGTAAAGACCAATATCCCATCCATAAGACCAAGGGTGGTACACACACAGTATAGAGACTCTTACAACACTCCTAGGAGGGGAGTGGATAGTGAAGTAGAAGTATTAAAAGCTGATCCATTGAAGTATAAGATAAGAAGAAACCAAGTTTAGTTGCAGTTGGACCTTATTTTCATAAGGTTAGCTGTAATCCAGGCAAAGATAGAACCCTTGTGGTAATCTCAATTCAGGAGTTGAGATTCCTACTGGAATGAAGTAAGGAGTAGACTTGAAGTGGAGATTGACAAAACCAAGTTGTTGAACTACTTTTGTCAATAAAGGGTCATTCCTTGGAACCAAGAATATGACAAAAGAAGGGTGTTGGCGAAATCATCTAGTAATAGGGATCACTTAGCATCACTAGGATGAGTGTATCATTAAGATTCCAGATGACACGAGAAAAAGGAAAACTGATTAAGTAAGTCTTACAAAGTAAACCATCATGGTCAATCGTGTTAGGGTGGACTAGGCATAGTGTCATTACCAAGGTTGGTTCAAGAAGAAGTAAAAGTGTACCTTAGTAAGACTTCCTAAACCCTAAGTACCTTCCTAATAGTAGGTCAGTTATTAAGTAAAGGAGTTTAGTTAGAGCTACTAATAGGACCAATAAGGAGTGGATGAAGCCTTGGTTCAAGGAGTTTCAAGAAGGTAGACCCAGAAGTGGAGTATTCCAAAAAGGAATCACAAGAATCAAAGGAATTGACAATTAGCAATTGCTAAGTCAAAAGAGGAGTCAAGGAAAAATATGGATTTGGGGATACACAATTATCTCCAGTAAGGATCAACATGAAGTTCGAGAACTACCATCTTATACACAAGACGGATCTACAATCCGAAACGTAAGAGAGTACGAACTTCGGGGACGAAGTTTAGTTTAAGGAGGGGAGACTGTAACATCCCAGTATTTAGAGTCCAGAAATATAGTGGACACAGGAGTGTGCATTGCATTCATGCATCAGAAAATCCGAATAATTTTCGCGCATTTAATTTTCAAAACACTAAGTGATTAAAGTTTCACTTGAGTTGGTGGAATTGAAGTAGATCATCAACTTGAGCGCTATAAACTTTGAGATGATCTTGGAGAAAACCTATTACACCAAAACACTACTTAGGAGTTAATGATCAACCTAGTTATTCTTAGTTATTCTCTGAGCATCTATTCCTATCAATTGTTCTAGACATATCTCTAGTACATAGAAATCATGATAGTCTTGAAGACAAATCTGACTTACCCAAAGCTTAACCCAGATCTTCTTACTTTATCTAGACATCTTATTTTCTTATCTCCCAATCTTCTCGAAGGCATCCACAAGAGAAGCTACCAATAAGGAGATAAAACAACCAGAAAGTCTTGGATAAGTATTCCTTAGATAGACATAGAAGTGTTATGTCAATCTATCATGGAGAATTGGAAATTCTCATATGATCATCCATCCTATCAAATTATCTAGAAAGAGTGTGATATTCAAAGGTTTGAGTTTCATAGAAGTAGTTTGCTAACAAGCCTCATGACCTTGTTAACAAATCACTTTTGTATTCTTAAAACAATTGAGTGTCATATGCAAGTAAACAGGAAGTCAGACAATCCAGTACATCAAATTCATCAGCCATTGATCATGTGAAATAATTTGGTGACAAGCTTCGAAACCTTGTTAACAAAATTTTCTATATGCATAAGGCCATTTGATGTCATAAATATACCTACATTTATCTATTTCCAAAATATCTACTTCAAAAACATCTATTCTATCAGGAAGGAGTTATCAATCTTTGGTCATCACCATGAGTGATGGATTAAAACAAGATCTCATTCTCATAATTCTATCTATTTATCTATCCATAAGACCCGATATCAGGCAGGATATTCATACCATGTTTTTCTAAGGACATCTGATCATGTTCCACATGATCTAGTTGTGAGATATCACAAATTAAATCCAATTTGGCAATATCCCATGTTTAAAATGGATTTGAAATATTCATTGTGCATACTCTTTGTAGGCACCAAAATGAAACATTCAATTATCCCTGGACAACAACAAGTTATTGCCCAGGAATTCCTAAAGCACCAAAGCATAGGTTCAAATATTTATTATATATCTTTATCTTAAACTCAAGCCTCGAATCAAATATGCCCAACTTCACTCCATATGTTAAATGCACTCAAAACATACAAGTCATTCAAATTACAAAGTTGAATAAGTAAATCTATTTATATTTTTGAATACAACCTCAAATTTATATTAGAATCTGAAGATAACACATGACCACAAACCATTAGTAGCATGGAACCATGTTGCTTAAATGCACAAACAAAAATAAAGAAGAGAAAGCCACAACATCTAGTAATAATTTTTTTTTGAAGTTGGCCTAAATTCATCTTACAAGTTAAAAGTACCCAAATATACAAAGTATTCATCATATAAGGTTGAAATAAACATCCTAAAATAATTCTACACAAGTACTGGACCTATCTGCAAATTTCTGCTTCAAAACAAGTCCAAAACAGGAGACAGGGACCTCTATACACTGTTCCTGTAATTTCTCACAAGTCTAGGGGGTTTTCGGCAAAATCGCCTTTTAATCCCTTTCTTCTTCCTCTCGCCATATGGCAACCGAGTCGTGGCCGTGCCTCCGCGAAGCCGTGCTTCTTCTCCCGCCCTCTCTCTCGTGCGAGGATAAGGCCGCGGAGAGACGTCCGCATCGCTCCATCTCTCTCACCCGCGTCTCTCTCTCTCTCTTCTTCCTCTCTCCCTATTCCTCTCTGAACCCTAACCCTAGCTCTCTCCGGCCGCCGCCGTCCGCCGGCGAATACCGTCGATTCCGTCCGCCCCTCGTCGTTCTGAGTAGTTGAGAAGCATCGCCATCATCTCCACTCCATCCTCCTCGAGCCGTTCGTGCTAGGAAGCTCGGAAGGTGGAGGATTTCGCCGTCGTCTCCAACTCCGGCCGCCGGCCATTATGGACAAGCTCGTCGCCGTTCGACCTCTTCTCGCTTCGTCGAGCAGTTCTTCGTGCTCAGGGTGAGCTCACGCATCTCCCACTACCCTCCTTTCATCTCAATTCGACACGGATTCGTAGTTCGTCGCGAACCGTCTCTGGCCGCCGCAAGAACTCGCTGCCGGCGAGGTTCCGGTGACCAAAACTCAGCGGCGCCACCACCATATGGTCCGTAGTTGTTAGCTCCATCTATTTCAAGCGTCTATTTGAACCAATTTTGCACACATCCGCCAAATTGATGCTCGGTAGAGGAGGAACCAGTGTGCTGACGTCACATGACATCAGCAGTTCATAATAAATCAATTCTTTTTAATTCATTTCGAATTTATTTAATTACTTACATATGGGGGCCATCTGTCAGATTTATATTCTTTAGGAAAATATTTCTGTAAATCATAAAACCCTGACATATGGGACCATTCTATTTATTAATTCCTGAAATTGATTTAAATTGAATTAAGCTTCCTAAATTCTTGACTAATTCATATTAAATCAGAAAAATATAATCTTTATATCAAAATGTTCAGAAAAATAAAATCTATAATTTAATATCATTATAATTGGTGTTTGAATAAAATTTAAAAAGAATAAAAATTTGAAATACAAATTACTTAACCTTTTAAATATGAAGTTATTTGAAATGCTATTTTGGATGCATTTCAAACTTCATTTAAATGTCTCACATGCATAAAATTAACTTTAGAAATATGTTATTATTATAACATTGTAAATCTATTTTAAAATGATATTCTATTTTAAAATGATAAATAATAAGAATTATTTTCATAATTTTGAAAATGAAATTATAAGCTTATGCAAGTTGTACTATTACTATTTAATCATCATTTCAAATAAATAAGTTCTAACAACACTTTGAACTACTAAGTTCCTTTTAAATAAATGTTCCACATATATCATTATTCACATAACTTCCTTTCATTTATATTATGTGTAAGTAAAATAAGTAGGAACACAATCTAAAATTAATAACACCAAGATAGTAATCCAACTTGTTGTACTCCTAAAACAAACATTCATTTATAAGAACAAAGACAAGTTTAAGTTATAAGTGCCTGATTGAAGTAAACTAAAGTTCATAATGCAATATCTTGGGTAAAACACACAAAGAAGTAGATTAATGATATAACTTCTCCCTTAACGACTTTTTACAAACCAACAAATGTATACATGTATTATGTTCTTCAAAAGTTATTCTTTTTGTATTCTTACATAATAGTACCACCCCATTACTCTAGCTCATTTAAGTTAATACATGCTTCTTCAAACAAGAAGATGAACACCAATCCTTAAACAACCTTTTAGTGTTTTAATGTTGTTTTATTTTACTCTTATGCTTAATATGATTCTTGAACATTAATGTGAAAGAACTTATCTTTCTCGTGAAGTAAACATGAAGATAAAGCAAATCTAAATGAAATCACGAAACCCAAACAACCTCAACCACGGAGAGTTAGTTACGGGGTTTAGAGCGATGCATCTCATACTTATGCATTAATCATGTTGCTTCTTTAAACATTAGTCCTTACCGGTCCAATGATGCTGTTTTCAGATTTCTCGGAGTTTATATTATATCGAAGACCTTGGCTGCATAATCTTGCAGTCAAAAAGGCAAGTTCATCTTTTATTCATGTCCTCTTGAAGTATTTGTTAAGAAACTATTTTCAAAATGTTATATTTGCATATCACAGAAATAGGGCAGAAAACTTATTTTATAATAATATGACTATGGTTATCCACCTGTGAGCTGGTAATCTCATATGGCTGGCAGATGGGACCACGGTAAGAATGTTGTGGTGGAGGTTCCATTTGCACGGGAAAGTATCACCTAGGACTTAACAACAAATATTGCCAGTGATTCTATCGCCGTATATCACGCGCAACCATGAGATCTGGAATGGGACGGAGAAGTCAGCTGTACCCTTTTCCTCTCGTACACCAACGGATGACTAGGACAAAAGTCGGGCGGTGTGTAAATCCGCTGGCCTGAGATGGCCGGATATAATAATCTCACCTTCGGGTTGTGGCTTCTAGTATCTATGAAGGTTGGCTTCGAGAACTAAGCTAGGGTGTCTCCCACTAGTTTGCAGCTAAGCTGGGGTGTCTACCACTAGTTGGCAGCTGCTAAGCTAGGGTGTCTCCCACTTGCATGCACCGGAGTAATGGGGGGTGTGCGGGGATGGTGGAAAGGAAGTGATTGGCTTGGATCATCGACTGGGCCCCACACCAAGGAAGTGTGGACGGGAAAGATTCGCCCGGTTGTGCAACAAGGCGTGGATCTCTCATGGGTAAAGCAGCGCACCTCTGCAGAGTGTATGAATGTGACATGTTACTCCACGTTCCAGGACGGAACGACGAACGCAGCAGGAAAGAAGGCTCCTCAAAGCCCTAGCACCTGTGACTCCTGACGAGCATAGTCTTCAGAATAAAAGCAACCTTTTGAAGAAATGTTTTCGAAAACTTGCATTAGCCTACGACAATCCATTGTCTGTGGCTGTATTTATGCATCAAACTTCCCACCTTATATATTGAACTTGCTGGGTCACGCTGTTACTCACCCTTGCCTCTTTAAACCCCTTCTTAGACGTGAAGGACCACAAGAAGGCAACACTGGAGGATAAACTCAAGATACCACAGAAGGCAACTACATCGAGTTGAAGCAATTGAGAGAAGATGGAGGACAAATGAAGACGTAGTGTAGAAGAGGACAGATCCCTAGTCATAGAACCTATCTCTGTAGGCGTTGCTATAGCGCAATCGCAAGCCTAGCAGTATTAGCAGTAGGCTTAGTTTAGATTAGTTCTCCGAGATTTTCCATTTGATCTTCTTTTATTAGGGCCTTCCCTCATTGTTTCAAGGAGGTTCTAGAGATCTGTTGTTTTGGATCTTCTGTTTGTAATCTATAGTTATGCCTTGGACCTGCGATGTTTCTGTTGTACCACTCTGATGATGTAACACTGGTGGGCGGTGATCCATTGGTGCTATGTCAACGACTATAGCATATTACACCATGCAGTGGTATCCTGGGTCACCACAAAGAAGAAGGGTAACAAACCCTTCAAGAAGGATAAGAAGAAAGGTGCATGCTACACCTGTGGTTCAGAGGAACATTGGGCTCCTAAGTGCCCAAAGAAGTTCAAGAAACCAGGACATGACTCCAAGTATTTCAACATGATTGTGAGCAACAATGAGAATGGCGCATCCGGGTACGGTAATTTGTTTACTGTATTTTCAGTTTGTCAGTCTAACGAATGGTGGATTGACACAGGTGCAAATACTCATGTATGTATTGACATTTCATTGTTTTCTTCTTATCAGGTCACAGAGAACGGATCCTATTGATGGGGAATGGAGCGAGTGCTTCCGTTCTTGGTGTTGGCACGGTCGATCTGAACTTTACTTCGGGAAGGATCGTGCAGCTCAAGAACGTGCAACATGTCCCCGCCATCAAGAAGAATCTCGTTAGTGTCTCCCTTCTATGTAGAGAAGGGTTTAAATTGATATTCGAGTCTAATAAAGTAGTTGTTACGAAATATGGACTGTTTGTTGGAAAAGGTTATGAATGCGGAGGCATGTTCCGCTTTTCTCTTGCTGATTTCTGTAATAAAGTCGTGAACAATATTCATTCGAATGTTAATGAAACAGAAGTTTGGCATTCACGTCTTTGTCACATTGGTTTCGGTTGTATGACGCGGCTAGCAAAACTAAGTTTAATCCCATCTTTCACTTTAGCCAAAGGTTCTAAATGTCTCTCGTGTGTTCAAGCAAAGCAACCTCGCAAGCCTCATAAAGCTGTGGAGGAAAGACACTTGGCACCGTTAGAACTTATACATTCTGATCTTTGTGAGATAAATGACGTATTGACTAAAGGTGGAAAGAGATACTTCATGACACTGATAGATGATTCCACTAGATTTTGCTATGTATATTTGTTAAGCACTAAAGATGAGGCTCTTCACTACTTTAAAATCTATAAGGCAGAAGTTGAGAATCAACTTGAAAAGAAAATTAAACGAATTCGGTCAGATCGTGGTGGAGAGTACTTCTGGAATGAATTTGACTCTTTCTTTTCGGAACATGGTATTATTCATGAGAGGACGCCTCCCTATTCTCCCCAGTCAAATGGGGTAGCCGAACGAAAAAACCGTACTCTAACACATTTGGTTAACGCCATGTTAGATACACCGGGTTTATCCAAGGCATGGTGGGGGGAGGCGATATTGACGTCATGTTATGTCCTGAATAAAGTTCCAACAAAAGACAATGAACTCACTCCCTATGAGCAATGGGAGAAGAGAAGAACAACACTCTCGTACTTACGTACTTGGTGCTGTTTGGCGAAAGTCAATTTGCCGATCCCCAAAAAGCGTAAGCTTGGACCCAAGACCATGGACTGTGTTAATTTGGGCTACGCTAAGAATAGCGTTGGCTATAGATTCTTGGTAGTGAAATCTGAGGTACCTGACGTGAAGGTCGGTACGATTATGGAGTCTAAAGATGCTACTTTCTTTGAGGATATTTTTCCCATGAGAGATATGCAAAGCACTTCTAGACAGGAATCTGAGGAAACTCCTGAGCCTGCTATTCTTATGGAATATTATGAACAAACCCATGATGAAAATCCTAAGAAGGATGACGAGGAAACCCTTGGTAGGGGCAAGCGACAGAGGACTGCAAAGTTCTTTGGCGATTATTTCCTCGTGTACCTTGTGGATGACACTCCCACTTCTATTTCAGAGTCTTATGCATCTTCGGATGCTGATTACTGGAAAGAAGCAGTCCGTAGCGAGATGGATTCCATCATAGCTAACGGGACATGGGATATTACTGAACGTCCCTATGGTTGTAAACCGTTAGGATGTAAGTGAGTGTTCAAAAAGAAGTTTAGCCCCGATGGTACGATTGAAAAGTACAAGGCTAGGCTTGTGACCAAGGGCTATGCCCAGAAAGAAGAGGAAGATTTCTTCGATACTTATTCACCAGTGGCCAGACTGACCACCATACGAGTTTTACTCTCGTTGGCGGCCTCGCATGGTCTTCTCGTCCATCAAATGGATGTTAAGACGGCTTTCCTAAATGGAGAGCTAGATGAGGAAATCTATATGCAACAGCCAGATGGCTTTGTATTAGATGGCCAGGAAGGAAAGGCATGTAAGTTACTGAAATCTTTATATGGCCTGAAACAAGCACCTAAGCAATGGCATGAGAAATTCAATACAACTTTAACCTCTATTGGTTTTGTTGTAATGAAGCTGACAAATGCGTATACTATCGCCATTGTGGGGGCGAAGGAGTTATACTATGTTTATATGTTGATGACATACTGAGTTTTGGGACCAACCTCAAATTCATTGAGGAGGTCAAGTCGTTTCTATCTCAAAACTTTGAGATGAAGGACCTTGGTGTGGCTGATGTTATTCTGAACATCAAGCTGCTGAGAGATAATGAGGGTGGGATTACACTTTTGCAATCCCATTACGTTGAGAAGATTTTGAGTCGCTTTGGATATTCAGACTGCAAAACTTCTCCAACGCCATATGATCCTAGTGTGCAGATTCGCAAATTCAATGGCACTGCTAAGGATCAACGGAGATACTCTCAAGTAATTGGTTCACTCATGTACCTAGCTAGCGCGACAAGGCCTGACATCATGTTTGCTGTGTGCAAACTTAGCTGTTTTGTTTCCAATCCGGGTGATGTGCATTGGCATGCTGTCAAAAGAATCATGCGCTATCTGAAAGGTAATGAGAACTATGGACTTCACTATACCGGAAGCCCGTTAGTGCTTGAAGGGTATTGTGATGCGAATTGGATCTCTGATGCTGATGAGATGAAAGACACAACAGGGTATGTGTTTACCCTTGGAGGTGGTGCTGTTTCCTGGAAGTCCTGCAAGCAAACGATCCTGACGAGATCGAGAATGGAAGCAAAATTAACAGCATTGGACACATCTGGTGTCGAAGCAGGATGGCTTCGAGATCTTTTGATGGACTTGCCTGTGGTCCTTATGAACTGTGATAACCAAACAGTGATTGTCAAGGTTAAGAGTTCAAAGGAGAACATGCAGTCCAACAAACACATAAGAATGAGATTAAAAGCTGTCAGACATTTGAGAAACTCCGGGGTAATAGTGCTGTATTATATCCAGTCGGCTAAGAATCTGGCAGATCCCTTTACTAAAGGGCTATCACGTGTTGTGATAGAAAATGCATCGAGGGAGATGGGTATGAAACCCACATGAGTTGCCATGGTAGTAACCCAACCTATGTGATCGGATATCCCGTGAAGTGGTACCTGGGAAAACAAATTATTGGTTAACTAAAGAGAGTAAACTTTACTAACCCACTCCGTTGGAGATGCCATACTGTCGGTTACTGTATGGCAGGTTGACATTTGTCTTAATGTGTTCCAAAGCTTTGCATAAGCAAGACGCTATCCTACAGAGCGATCTTTGGAGGAACACACCTATATGAACCTGACTGCTGGTCACAGTCTATGAGATTAGGGTGATCTCTAGTAAGTTCATGAAAAGGTCAGGAGTGACTAATATGCTCCACCCGAGGGGTCAGCCTTCGGCAGCCTAGTACTGGTAAGACATTCAGTGAAACTACTTTACGCCAAACTGACAATTGAAGGCCTAGTCCATTGTCAGTTCTGAAGGAGTATAGCTGATTGCTCTAGGTGGATGTTCAACCTTAACGGGTCTGCACTGAAAATACTGGTATATCAAAACAGTGTTTGGAACAGATGACAACAACATGGGTCTTTGGGAAATATTGCCCAAATATTGAGTGGGCTTTTGGCCCATTTAGCAATTCCAGAAAAATCACTAAAGGCATGCTGCTATCATGGCAAGTGGTTGGACTTTAGTCTCATACTTCTAGTTTAGTGAGATGTGCATCAGCTTATATACTGAGCCATTCTACTATTAGTATGAGTTGGTGTGAGGTATGAGGAGAATGGCTGTGTACTACACGCGCGCTCCTCCTCCGCCGCCCGCCTCACCACGCCTCGACTCGTCAAGACACGTCATGACGCGCCGCGGGTTGCGGGAATCTCGCCGAGCTGATGTATTCTTTTTGTCACGCAAAATTGGAGAATACGAGTACGGTCGCAGCTGAAACGTTTTGTCTTAATGGAAAATGAATACGAGTTGTAACGCCTGTCTTAAGTACGGCTGTTTCCAGTATTCATTGTCTTAATGGAAATTGACTGTGTTCGTTTCGGTTTGCCCTCTCGCCTCCTGCGTTGTGTATATGAATGAGAGGTCGCTCCTCTCCTCCTATATAGAAGAATAGAAATCATCTGCCCACAGCTCCTACCGCCACCGTCGTTCCTCCTCGTTGTTGCTTCCATCGCTGATCCCATCCCGTCCGCCGCGTACACGGTCGACGGGAGAGCTGGCCTCCGAAATCCCGCCTCTCCGTTTACTGAATGGGAGAGGGGCGATTAGGTTTTTGGGGAGCGTCTCCTACGCGACTGCTCGCCAATTTTCGTCCACTACGTCGTCTACTTCATCTTCGTCGACTACATCTGCTGCGTCGCCTTCATCGTCATCATGTCCACCGACACCGAGATCGAGAAGGCTGCTGCGGAGAAGAGGATAGCCGACGAAGCTGCTTCTGATTCGGCCAATTGGCCAACTGTCGGGTACGATATGTTCATCCCTCTGCTGATTATTTCCATGCTCGCTGTACTAGTAATCTGTGTAGATGTTTCTAATATCTTGCTAGTACATGGTTACGTCATTAAGTATTAGTATGTCGTTAGCACTATTTACGTTATGATTTTAGTTTATATTTGGATTAATATAATCGAATAATTGCTTATATTCTCAACAAGATAAACATGGCATGGGATTATTAGAGTGAAAAAAAAACTACCTCGGTCACACGTGCTTCCTGAACCATAACGTAACCAGCTGATATTCCCTCCCGTAACTCGTACTCTCTCCATTCTCCATTCTAAATTGGATGACTTTTATTTATATAAAAATAAATATCTAGACATGTTATAAATCTAGATACATCCAATTTTAAACAAATGAAAATCATCTAGTATGAAACAGAGAGAGTATTAGGCGTCTACGCTGTCGTTCGTTTATGATCGTACATGAGTGGGAGCGTAATCTCCGAATTGGATATTCATCTCCATATGTATTCTATGAGTTCTTTTTAATTATTGTACTTCGCCTCGTTTTATGTTTAATTTGCATCGCTGCTATGAAGATGTTTTTTTGATAAAAGCCGCTTTATTGCTACGAAGATGTTGATTATGACACTTTGTACGTACGCGCTACCATGAGTAATAAAATTTACCCTTTATCGATAAAGGTAGTCTGAGTGCTGTGCTGTCGCTCCAAACGAAACCCACAAACACCTGCAGCGGGTGAGCAAAGCAATCTCTTTCTGCTTAACCTCAACCTCAACGACTCTGTATTCGTTCACAATCACAAGGTTGCATTGCTTTTCCTTCTCCAAGGGTCAAGTAAAACGGTGCCGATGCAAAGGACGATGAACGGTTCAAGATAAGCATGCTTGAAGCTGGAATCAGCTATCAAGATTTCATTTTCAAACAACATGCGTAAATCCTGATCAGCGTGCCAGATACATAAAGCCTGATCCCATCACAGCTTCACTAACTGCCTGCCTTACTCAATGCGGAGAGATCACGATCGATCTTTCTAATGAATATAGAAATCTCTTTGCAGCCTGTGGAACCTTAATTAAGCTCTCGGTATACGCTGCAGACTGCCGTGGTACGTGCCAGACTTCAAGGCATAATTGGTTCTATACTACCTGTTGAACTTAATAGTCCTAATTAAACTAGTCGTAGATGGTACTCTATCTCTATGCATATATATCAGCATATGCCACGGTCTATGGTTTAATTTTCCACGGTACGTGCGTGCAAGCCTGTCGACGAGAGCGACCAGGGGCAGGTCTTCATTAGTGCTTTAATTACTACCTAGGCAAATACCGTTACGGTAGGACAGTGCGATAATCGACCAATATGCAGCTTGAAGTGTATGAGACTGTTTATGTGTATAGCATGCACTTCTTACGAACTGGTGTATACCATTAATTTTCTGTTTTCTGGGCGACATAATTTTGCTCTCCATTAATGGTTCAGGTTCATTTCCAATGAAATGATAGACTGATTTTCAAGATTTAGTGGAACATTTTATTTTGCTCTCCATTAATGGCTGCTCAAGACTCTTTCCCTCATTTCCTCCTGGCCTCCCTGAGCTTCGGCGAACGGCGACTGGCGAGGATTTCCATGCATAGCGAGTAAGCCACGCAATATTCGCCTAGGGGCTTCTTCTTCCACGTCGGAGCCACCGGCTCCGCCTCCTCTGGCTTCCAGCAAGTTTGATCATCTTGATCTCTGCTAATTGACTACGTGGCTATTTCTTCCTCAATATCTATGCCACTAACATGTAAACCGACATGTAGTACCGGTCGGTAAGCGGCATCAGTACCGGTTTCGCAACCGGTAATGCGCAATCGGGACTAATGCCCCCAGCATTAGTACCGGTTGGGTATCGACCGGTACTAAAATGACTCCACGTGGGGCGCGGGGCGAGCTTTCGGCTGGAAACTTTTAGTGCCGGTCGGTAACACCGACCGGTACTAACGTTCTGAGGGTTTTAGGTTTTTCGTTTCCTGTTTTTTTTCATTTTATTTTCTGTTTTTGTTTTCTTTTGTTTACTGCAATTTAGGGTACTGCAACTTTATTTATGTTTTCTTTTTCATCTACTGTTTTACATACATACGGTATTATATATATACGGTACACGTTGATGCATACGTAATATACTTTCGTATATGTAATCTACGCTACTACATACGGTACACGTTGATATAAAAGGTGCAGTTGGCTGATTTAACAAAACACCACAAAGAAGCATGTTGACAACAATCTAAAATAATTTAGAAAACAGCAAGCATTACATTATAGCACCAACAACTGGATATGGTCATAAAACATAAACACAACAACAAGCAGAATATACAAAAACACTTAGTGTTATAAATTGGCATCTAATAGACTATGCTAGACACAAACATACAAAACACCATAACACTATTAGTGTGTTCAAGTATTAAGGTTAAGTTTAGGTTCTGGATCCCAAAGTTAATTTAAAATAAACACATGATTTATATTTTCCAAAAACAGAGAATAAAATTAATACATCTAAATAGCCATTTTGGTGCTGTTTTAGGTGAAAAAGCCATAACTCATAAAATAATGTTCAGAAAATTAAACCCTTCTACCACATCCTTCCTAGCACTCACTGGAACCTCGGAAAATTTGATTTGCATCCATAGGGTTCATAAAACAGAAACTAAAAATGCTAGAAGTGCTTCTGTACTCAAAACTATTCTGCACATAACTTTTGTTTTGGGATTCTCCTGCATGCAAGACTAATTTCTATGGATGGATAATGATTTTAGCTTTCTGTAGGATTTTTATTCACCCCATTTGGATTTGTCTAGCTCAAGTTATCCCATTTTTAGTAAAAGGGTATACTTTTTACATGTTTTAGTATACAGGAAAAAGTATAACTTATTTTTGAGCAAAACCAACTTTGTATGTTCATGAAAACACATAAGTATCCAGCAAAAATACTATTAATATATTTGCATAAACATATCTAGCCCAAACCATCAAAACTAGACACATACAATTAACAGAAAATAAAAATATCATTTTCAAGTGTCAAAACCCACTGTTTTAGAAAATCATTCACCATGTGCAAAATATAGGCTGGAAAATTATACCAAGCTAGGATATGATAGCTACTATCCATATATAACACAAGAAATTGGATTTACTCCAAAAAGTATTTTCATTGATGAATTAAAAATCACCAAAAACCTACTGGTGCCAAACTTAAACTTAATAGAACTTTAGTTTCACAAATCTCCTGCATGCATGGCTTACATATATGGATAGGTAATCTCCAAAGCTTTACAGAGAAATAAAGTTTTCATGATTTGGATTTTCCCAACTCAAGTTATAAAAGAAATACGGAAAAAGATACTGTTTACAAGATTCAACCTAGCATGCACATACAAACACATTTTTGAGAAAGGCCAGTGCCACATGATTAAGAAAACTCATAGGAACTCAACAAAATTTGTTTCACTCGATTTGCATGTCTAGATTTACCACAAACGAATTAAAGCTACACTGCCAGAATACAGGAAATTAAACAGGGAAAAGATTTAAAAGGGAAAACAGTAAACGGGCCAGATCTGCACGGATTTGGGCCGCCAGAGGCAGGCCGGCCCAGGGCGCTGCGCGCGCGAGTGGAGCAAGCGCAGCCGCCAGATCGGACGCGAGCGGCCAGGATTAGATCTAGGCTTGTTTGAAATGGAGCCGTAGATGAGGAGATCGACGGATCTGGGATGTCTTCAACCTCCCGACGGGAATCCCACGGACGGAAACCCTAGGAAAGGAGAGGATCTCACCCTGCTCACCTGCGGCATCTCAGGACGAAGGGGAGGCGTGGATATGGGCGCGGAGAGCAAGGGGAAGGCGCGGGTGGCAGCAGATCTCGCCGGGGAGCTTCGGAACGATGGCGGCGTCGAGGGCGTCCGCGGCGGCCATGTCGAGGTCCAGGCGTCTCCGGCGTACCTGCACGCAAACGAGGATGTCTAAGGGCTAGCTCACGGATAGGGGGACGAGTTAGAGCAAAAAGAAGGAGAAGAGGGGGCCGGAATCCATGGCATTCGCGCTCGAAAGCTTCGGGTCCGAGCGGCGGTCTCCTCACGATTCCGAGCGGGAGAGGAGGGGAGCTTGAGCGGCATCGCTTGGGGTAAGAGAGGAGAGGTAGGGGAAGCATAATGGCAATGAGAGAGGGGCTGGGGGAGTCTCGAGTCCCTTACCCGAGATGGTGCTCGATTTATGGTGGTCACGGGCAGAGTGAGAGAGAGGGGGCTCGGGATGGGAATTGGGCGAGAGGGGCGGTGGAGGAGCGTCTGGGCGAGATGCTACACGCCTTGGCATCTAGCAAATGGCCCTGTGCTTATGGAGGGAGTGGAGTTATGGAGGGGAGGTATTCTGCCCGCCAGGTGTTCGATGCAACGCCCAAAAGAAAAAGAAATGGGGAGGCAGGGCTAGGGTTGTCCAGGGTCGAGGGCAAAAGGTCCAGGGGGTGTGAGAGGATTCAATGCTCGTCTAATACCAGAGTAAGAGGAAGAGGGGGTGTGGTTTTAGATAAACATGGTATTTGGGCTGATTAAACTTACACACACAACAAGGATGGATTAGTCAATCCTTTTACTAGAAAAATAAGAGACAAGGTGGGTTGATCAGAAAGGGTATAGGTTAAGCATTAGGCTTAAGAGTTTAGGTCAAGAGGTTCAACAACAACTAGATACAAAAATGGCAAGTTGCTAACTAGTAACAACACATATGGTCACCTTATCATGAAGCACTCAAAACAAGCATGAATTAGTGATCAACCAATTTTGAAGACTTTAATTAAGGTTATTGATGAGCAGTAGAGATGATAAGGATGAGGTTAGGTGAGTGGCATTTCCAAATTGAATAAAGAAAATTCTAATTGTAAGGCTCTAGAGAGGCTTAAAGTTAACAGAAAAGAAGATAGTTATCCACTATTTGAAAATTGAATATTTTTAGTTTCTTATGAACCAAATCATAAATAAAGAGATGAAACACACCACAATCATAGAATAGGACATTTAAGCATGAAAGATCTCAATCAAGCCTCACTCCTAAGTGGACACACAAACTTCATTTAACCACATGCAATACAAGCAAATTTTTAAACAACCAACGAAGAACTTAATGCAAATCAAATATGTTGGTGAGGTTGTGAGCATCATGATTATGACAAGACTTTTGGAGGAAGAGGTTTAAACACTTTTATTAAAATTATCCTATAAATTAAGAGTTTTGAAAATGAGAGTTGCTAACACTAGCAACATACTAAACTCAAAATATATTAGGACTCATTAAATGGTCCTTTATAGTTTTGCAAACATTTAGCTTTTGGAAAGACTTTTATTTTCTCCAATAATATATTTTTGGGTATTTGCTAAAATCAAAACATCAAGGTAAAATAGAGTTTGTTAAAATCATGACAAGAGAAGATATATAGACTATTTTACTTGTCATAACATTGATCACAAGGGTCATATTATAACTAGTTTGAGTTCCAAGGTTGATAATTAGGGAGGTCATCCACACAAACACAAACCACCACATGGCAAACAGAGTAAACATGAGTAAAACACATCTATTAACAAGACATTTCAAAAAGTTTTTGTTCCCTCAGAATTTTGGGTCTTTATTAATTAAGTTTTTGTTGCTTCCAAAATTTGGGGTGTTACACTAGGAAATGTTTGTCAGTGTTAAAATAGAAAAGAGAAGATGAATGCTATTGTTAGGATTTTGTAGGAAATATTTATATGAATGTATTGTTAGGATTTAAAGTGTAATAGTGTTAGCAATAATATATTTATGTGAATGCTAGTTTTAGCATTTAAAGTGTAATAGTCTTAGAATATTTATGTCAATGCAAGTGTTTTTAAGTTGCTAGGAATGTAAATATGAAGATGTTTAAATGTGAATTTTTTTATTTAAATATTTTAGGATTGCTAGAAATTGCTAGGAAATTGCTAGAAATGCTACTGGTTTTTAAATTGCTATAGGAAATGCTATTGTTTTTAGATGAATTCCTAGGAAATGCTACTGTTTTTAAGTTTGTAAATGTTGTTTACGTGTTTGTACATGTTAAATTTAAACGAAATTGCATATATTGTGGCCTAAATGTTGTAAATGCTACACTTGTAAGTAATTTGCAAAAATGTATTGAATAGATTGTTCTAATTTCCTACCAATGTGACTTTGTTAAAATGCAACCACAATTCTCGCAGCAGCGCGCGCAACAATAATTCCCGCAGCAACGCGTGGGGAATGCGACAACGTAATATGAAATATTTCTATCGTCGTGTCTTATCGTGATAATGTGACATCAATGTAGGATTCTACGTCGTCACGCGCCTCACCGTCGTTTCCGCGCATCCCCTCGTGCCCCCCCCCCCTCCCCCCCGCGGTGAGCCTCTACATCATAGCAAATGAACAGAAATTGTTCGACATCATAGCTTCGCCCGATCACAACGATGGTGAAGATGATGGCTCGCAATATCTTAACCTGTCCAGTGATGGAATGGAGGATGAGGAGATTTATAACTTAGAAGCTCCTCCCTCCGGATCGAACAATAATGCCGCTGAGAATGTAATGAAGAATACCGACAAGGTATACATAGCCTCTGGTGATAAATGATTTGATATGTATACATATACATATATTAACATAATATTTCTTCTTTTAGCCCTCCGGATCGGGATCGAGCAAGGCTGGTAAAAGAAAACGAGGCCCGGCCAAAAAGTTGAAAGATGAAAGATTTGATATCGAAGCAATCTCTGAAATTAGTGAACCGATTGCCCCCAAAGAGCACGCTGATGGCTCCCAAGTGCAGGAGATCAATCGTACCTTTCGAATATAAAAGGTTGTCGAACCCACGAGGAGCTGAAGGTATTGGTTAGTAAGAATGATAGATAAAACAATGAAAGATGCAAGTGTTTTTGGGGTTTTTGGTTGGATGGTTGCAAATAAAGTAAAGGTGCAGAAAGTAAATAATAACAGTTGAAAGCTCTCAATGAGAGAAAAGCCCAATCCTTTATGTGGCAAGAGGACAAGCTCAAGTGATGTGTGTCTTATATTTGGAAAACGTTCCCGAGCGCGGCTTGGATATAACTAGGCATATAGATTTATTAAACAACACGTTGAATATCTTGTCAAGTTTTAATCTTGTTTAGGACGGAGCCACAACTTAGGTAAAGCTAATTAGCTAAATAAATAAACTAAACCCTCTTATGATGGATCATGTGGCCAAGCAAATGACTGCACAAGAATTATCAAGGCATAATGTCCCACCATAGCATTACACTCTAAGGTCCCCGATATTAATACCCCATAATAATAACTTCATGACTCATTCTCAGGTTTCTTGTCCTCCCAAGTCTTCCTCATTCATTATACTACGGTGTTCTCCTATGAGCCCATATAGGTGAAGTGTTGTGCAGTCGACGTTCGCACAACACCATCATAGAATCACATAAAAAGATAAACACTAGACAAAATACCAACACATGTCATATATAAATCATTGCCAATTCATCCTATGCCCTCAGGAACATACGGGAACTACTCACAACGTGCAAACATGATAATATTCAGTGGCATAGGTGGTACAACACAATCTGAAAATATAACTTCACCACCAAATAAAGACAAGTGCTCAATCACAAACATGAATAGTAGCACAAAACAAGTATCTAGGGTATAGCAACTCTCAAACTATGAGGGGAAGTGAGTGGATCACGGAGATGATGATGGAGATGGTGCTGGTCTTGGTGATGGTGATGATGGATAGGCCTCCTCCCACGCCAAGAAGGAGAGGTGATGGCGGCGATGATGATTTCCCCCCTCTCCGGAGCTCCGGAGCAGCAGGATCTGACCCCCCTCGGAGGGAATCAGGAGTTTCGCCGCCGCAGCGGTCTCTAATCCTCTGGGGAAAAATTAGGGCGTGGGTTTTTCGGAGGAGACGGAGTTCATGGTAAAAAGCCCCAGGCGAGGAAGTGCCCGAGGCTCAAGTTGGTGGGCCCCACGCGGCCAAGCAATCTGGCCGCGTGGGCCCCCTCTTTTGGGCCTTGTGGCTCTTCCCTCTTCGATCTTTTGCCCACTGTCGTTCTCTTGGTGTAAAACCAACTGTGCAATTTTTCTTTTTCCATTTGGATCCCTGTAGCTCCTGAAACAATAAAAACAAGAAAAGGGGGGTTTTCTGCCTCCCAGATATTAAATACCAAAAATAGGGACTTTGTATGAAAATCCCCAAAATCATCTAAAACATGTAAAATATTGATATAATAGTTCCAATAACATTCTAATATGATGATATAAGTTATATAAATGATGATATAAAATGCACTTATCACACGCACGTAAATTTGTGAGTTAGTGCGGAGTTGTTGTTCGGGACAACATTCCGATCACCGTCCGAGAATGGCACAAGCCGAAGGGTGGAGGAGTGAGTTTTGTGTCAAATATTTGCAAGAAGGAACTTCTGATGTCCCTTTTCCACAATTTCGCCCTATTGGCAGGCCTCAGAGATGCCGAGAAAAAGAAAGTCTTTCAGTGGACTCTTAAGAAATTGGCCCAACAATTCATGAACTAGGAGAAAAGGTTATACCTCAACTTCATCAAGATAGGCAAAACCCCCAATTTTTAAGACGTACAGTACAGGAGGATAAGAGATCAGTGGGACTACAAGGAATCAGAAGGAGCTCTGGAAAAGTCAGGAAAGAATAAGGAGAATGCCGACAAAAAGCAATATTTCCAACGTTTGGAGCCAGGTGGCTACAAGACCGCCGTTCCTCTGTGGGAAGAAAGAGACGCCAAGTTAATTGCTGCCGGGGTCACTCCAAGTACATCGAGCTATCCCACAAGGGCGAAGCATTGGTTGAACGGCATCAGGATGGAGCCCGACTCACGGACAGGGAGTCTTGTGTTGAAGGAAAAAGTTAAACCAGGCCCCAAGGGGCAGCCCAAAAGAGCCAAAATACTGAAGAAAGTCCAAGAAATTGATGATGCAGTAGTTGCCGCTCAGGAGGGAAGGTTCGCGGCCGATAGAGAGAACGACGAGCTTACACTCGCCCTCGGGAATCCCGAACACACTGGACGAGTACGAGGCATGGGCGTCGTCCCTTGGAAGGTTGGGTTTGCCGCGACAGGAAGAAGAAACAGGAGGTAGAGAGGTATCAGCGGTTGGAAAACATGATATTAGACCTGCAGCAGCAGCAACATGCAATGAGGCAGGAAAGGGCATCTGAGCCGCAGGAGGACCAACTGGATATGGCATCTCAGCGGAGAAGCAGCGTGGCTTCCACGCAAAATGTCCAGCCTGATGACAGATGGGCGTAAAGATAATACGCTTAGGTTGAGCTCCAAGTGCAGAGTTTGTAGATGTGGAAGACTTGTTTTCCCCACAAGGGTCACTCGAGGGTTTAAATAGAACTCTCGGGGAACTGTGTGTAGAAGATTTACCCTCTTGTCATTCTCTTGATTACTTGCAAAACAAAACAAGATGTTTTGTGCCTCCAACCTCACCAAGTGGTTGTCAAGCACAAGGTGTGAGCAAAGAGATGAAAATAAAGTAAATGCAAAGCAGGAAATAAATATGCAATGGTAGTAAATAAATAAACAAGGATGGTATAAATGATAGTGGATGATGTTTTTGTGGTTTGTATGGTGTTTACAAGATGTAAATGTATTTTTGTATTTTCGGATTTAATAATGGCAGAAAATGTAAAGTGCAATAAAAGTGTTGGAAAGGTGTTTCTTATGATTAAAAATGGACTGGGGTTCATGGTTTTACAAATACACTCTCTCTTTTATATAGTGGTAGATAATGGAACATAAGAATTGACATATGAGATTGCAACAAGACAAGTTATTAATAATATGGGCATCACGTCCTAACATAGAGATCTTTTGGTTATTAATCTCTCTTATACTCCATCAAGATGTGAACTAAATCATAACACCTCAGTAATTAAGATAAACTGAGTATAGCTTTAAGGTCAATGACATGAATTTTAAATAAGAACATGCTAGATCTAGTCATGGTGATAGTGGCAATGTCACCCACATACCCCCGGTAGCATGGTATTTCCTTCATCGCTTGTGAGACAACAAAGTAAGGTAAAACCCAAGTGGATCACGGTATTGCTGTCAACTTACCACAAAACCACCCCCCGTTACTACAACTAATGCACACGTTCCCCCTCACACGCTCTCATACACATGTTGGATCAAAACACATAGAGAAGAACGGGGTAAATAATATGCATCTACTTTCATAACAAAGACATAATATTGGCAATCATCATAACATATATCAACTTAAGATATCCACCACAAAGGTTGTCGAGGAGTGACTCCCGCGTAACCGGGGTAGTCTCGCCCTGAAGAGAGGTTCGAAGGGGGGGACTGAACACGGAGGTCTAACAACTCTCGAGGGGCTCGACGACGATGCTCGCCGAGCCTGAAGAAGGACGATCACGCCAGAGATGGACACCAGCCCGTACCCAGGTTCACGGCCCTCGAGAGGAGGTAAAACCGCTACTCCTGCTTGTCTGTATTGCACTGTGAAGGTTACAGGACAATGAGCATGCCGAAGGCTCTCTTGAGGCAGCTTGGTGCCTGGAGAGGGACACAATGATTGTCTTCCTCCTCCAGCAGTTGGCTATCCTATCTGCTTAGGGGGCGATTGCGCGATTGGGTGCCCCATCCCTCTCTACGGCGGAGTTCCTGCTCCTTTTATAGGCGCTCCGGGCTCCGGCCTCGTGCTGGTGGGCTCCCACACGTCGGTGGCGTCAAGAAGAGGGAGCCCACAGCGGCCCCTCCGTCCATGGACGCGGCTCATCCGTGCTAAAGTAGCGCGCCGTGGCCGACAGGTTGCAGGCGGTGCAGGGCGGCTCGCAGGCGCAGCAGAGGTCGTGGTGGAGCCCACGGTGACGATCTTCTTGGAGCGTTGCGCCGTCCAGCCGCTTTATCACCAAAGAGGAAAGTACTGGCTGTCCGGCCGCAGGCGGCGCGGCTTTGTTGACTCCTTTATCACCAGAATGGCCACTGGGATGCTCGCGTCACCCTGTGGCTGCTGCAGGGGCCATGTGCGCCCTGCAGCGCTTGCTTAGCCGCGAAGTGTCTCCACAGGGTCGTGGTCGCCTGTGGAGGGGTTTTCTGCTGACTCCTCTCCAGGCGGGCTGTGCCTGGGGAGTCTCTTGAAGCGCAGGATCCTCTTCAGGCCCTGGCGTCCTCTTCAGGCCTCGAGAGGGGGTACCTCTTGAGGATCCCTCCAAGCGGTAGCCTGGTCCTCAGCCGTTCTGCCGAAGTTCTACGCGGGCGAGGCCTGTAGGGAGTAGGCCGTGCATACCCCGGTCCTTACTGGGCCGACAGTAGCCCCCGGGCCCACGATGGGCACGACGAGGCCCGTTGGGTCTAGGCGAAGCGTCGTGGGGCCAAACCTGCAGGCCGGGCCGAGCCACGCGTCACTCCGGCGAGCAACGGTTGCGCACGATATGGGACGTGCGTCGTGGGGGGTCCCACCACGCCCCGGTAACTGCTCCTTGACGAGACATAAAAACCCCGGCGCCGGAGCAGGGAGCCGTTACTACTCCCACTTCTTCTCGCAGACGCCAACCGCACAGAGCTCTCCGCTCCTGCAATCCGGCGCCCTCTTCTCCGTTTTCTCCAACTTCCCCTCGCGCCGCTCCCTTCTTCCCTCCGACGATGACTCCGCCGAAGAACAAGGGCAAGGCGGCCGCGGGGTCTTCATCGCAAGCGGCGCCCGCTGAGGCCGCACACGCCGCGGCACTGCTGGGCGTGCGCGTCAACGACAAGGCGCTCGAGAAGGTCCGCTTCCTGGTGGCGGACCGGACCAACGAGCACGGCGCCACCGCACTCAAGCCTGCGGCGCACGGGAAACGCCCGCGAGGGTTTTTCCCCATCTTCCAGCACTGCGTCTCGGCGGGCCTGGTGCCGCCCTTCTCCCCGTTCCTGGAGGCGGTGCTGGCCTTCTACCAAATCCAACTGCTGCACCTCCACCCCAACTCGGTGCTCATCCTCGCCATCTTCGCCTACCTCTGCGAGGCGTACCTAGGCGTGGAGCCCACGGTGGAGCTCTTCCGGTGCTTCTACGCGCTACGGAGCACGGCGAAGAACGAGCGCTCGGGATGCGTCTCCTTCCGCATCGTGGACGGCATGGGGAGCGTCTACATCCCCATGTCGTGGAGCGAGGGCAAGGCTATCACCTCCGTGACGAAGAAGGTGGACGACTTCCGCCAGCGGTGGTTCTTCGTTGGCGTGGAGCAGCCAAGCGCCTTCCTCGAGGTCCCTGACGCGCCGCCCGTGAAGAACTCGCACTGGGGCAAGGCCACCTTCTGCGGCGCGCAGAACGTGATGCTGTCGGGCCGCCTGAGCTACCTCCGGGAGGAAGGCCTCACGGGGCAAATCGTCGTGGCGGACTTCGTGACGCGCCGCCTCGCCCCACTCCAGGCGCACGCGATGCCGATGTGGATGTACTCCGGCCCCAATGACAAGATGCGGCTCCATCGCGAGGACAATGACAAAGATGCCGTCGACAACGTCCTGTCCGCGCTCTTCATCAACCCCGCGGTGCCCGCCATGGAGGAACTCCCGATCTCCCTCAGGCCTCTGCACCAGTACAACATGACCGAGCGTCTGGCCGTTCTGGAGGGGGTCCCTCCGTACACTCCGGCAGGCCCGGCGCGGAAGGTGGTGCCCGTGCCTGTGGTGCATGATGCGGAGGGGGCAGAGACGCCCTCTGCCTCAGGAGCCGGGCAAGGCGAGGAGGAAGCCGCGGCAGGCGAAGAGGAGGCCGCGGCGGGCGAGGAGGCCTCTTCGAGGGCCAGGCCCCAAGCGGGCGAGATTTGCGACATCTCGTCAGGTGACGACGAAGGCGCCTTCGCGGGGGCGCCCACGCGTCGCGCGGAGGAGGAGGAGTCTGAAGAGGAGGCCTCTGACGAGGAGTCCTTGCTGGGGCGTCGCGAGCCCCGGTCCAAGGCGGCCTGCGACAGGCCTGGCGCGAGGCCGTCTGACGTCCCTTCTAAGAGGAAAGCCGAGGCGCCTCTGGAGAGGCCAGACGCCAGGCCCAGGCCCTCCTGGCGCTCGCCAGGCTTGGCGTGGGTTGACACCGGCGCCAAGCGGTCTGGGTAAGTTCCTTCAATTACTAAACGCTTGATTATTGCACTCTTCTTCTCATATTTCTGACACTCGCCCCCCGATTCTTTCAGCGACCTAGTGCCTGCGAAACGCCGTAGGCTTCGCAAGGCAGCGGAGGTGAAGGGAGCCGCGGCAGAGGCCGTGGCTGGAGAGGCCGCGAGGCCCGGGGAGATGGCCACGGCAGGCCCAGCCGAATTGGCGCCTCAGGCGGGGGCAACTGAGCTTCTGGCGGAGGCAGCAGCACCTCAGGAGGAGGCCGCTGCACCGCCCCCCGTGCCCTTAGTGGTGGAGGTGCAGGAAGAGCGGTCGGCCAGCCCTCCTCGAGCTCCTGCACCGCCTCGCGCGGCTACGCCGCCGCGTGAGTCGATTCCGGCACGCGAGGCCACCCCACCTCGCACGGCTACGCCTCCCGCGCAACCAGAGGCCGAGGCAGACCAGGGCCCACCAAGCGCGGGCGCCTCTGCAGGGGGAGCTCCTCCTTCTCCGCCACGCCCCACAGCGGGGGGCGAGGCGCAAGAGGCGACGCGACCAGGCGACGAGGGCGGCGAGACCATCCTGGGCGCGGCGAAGGACCGGGAGCAGCCTAGCCCCCAGGCACGCCCAGAGGCCTCATCCTCGAGGTTCGACGCCGGGGCCGGGCCCTCCTCGCAACGCGGCCTGGTCCTGAGCGGCTGGGACTGGAGCAAGGGATACCGCGGGGTGGCCTTCCGCGTGGTGAGGGAGTCCCTGGAGGGCCTGGAGGCGCAGCTCGCCTTTGAGGACGCCCAACTTGCTCAGCAACGCGACGAGCTCGCGGGGGCCTGGGGGCGCTTCCATGCCGCGGTTGAGGCCCTGCGCCAGGAGGATCAGGCGCTCCAGGCCGCCCGCGAGGAGGCCATCCGCTTTGCTAAGGAGGTCCGAGAGGGAGCCGTCCGCGACGCAGACGAGCTCCTTGCCCCCCTCCAGGACGCGCGCGATGCGGCCGCCGATCTCCTCGCGAAGGTGAAGGCCGAGCGCGCGGCTAGGGAGGGCTCGCTGGAGCAGAAGCACCGCGAGGTCTCCCAGCTAGAGTCCCAGCTCCTCTCCGCCCACCGGGCCGCGCAGGAGACCCTGGAGGAGGACCGCAAGAGCTTAGCCGAGCGTGAGCGGCAGCTGGCCTCCAGGGAGAAAGACGTGGAGCAGCGCGACGAGCAGCGGCTCCAGGCGGAGGGTGAGCTGGCCACCAAGCGGGAAGAGCTCGAGGCGCGTGAGGGGGACCTGGCCCAAGCGCTCCAGCGGCACGACGATAACGTCACCGCCCAGAGGCAAACCCTGGAGCGCTTCCAGCTGCGGTTCGATAAGAAGAAAAAGGAGGCGGAGGCTGCCCTTGCGGAGCGCGAGAAAGACTTCAGGCGGACCATCTCCCAGGAGTTCCGCGACAAGGCCAAGAAGCAGGAGGACCGCTTCAAGGCCAAGCACATTGCTGACGCCAAGCGGATCGCGGAGCTTGAGAAGGTCAACTCCAAGCTCGAGGTCCGCCTCCAACGCGCCAAGGACGCCTACCGCCAGGCTGAGGAGGGCCGCCGGGCTGCCGCCCTGGAGCTGGACGCCCTCATCAAGGACGTGGAGGGGCAGGCGGGCTCTGCAGACAAGCAGGTGACGGAGGCGGTGGACACCGCGCAGGCGGCTCTCGTGCTCGCGAAGCAGCGGGACCGCATGTTCCAGGCGCTGGTAGCGAGAGGCAATGAGCTCGCGGCCCAGCTCGGCGCAGAAGCGCCGCTCACCGAGGCTCACGGTCGTGGTGATGCTGCGATGTACCTGGTCTACTTCGACCAGCTCTTCACGGCCCTCGAGGGTCCCGCCGGCGATCTCCGCGAGGTGATTGAGGTCGAGAGCCGCCAGCTTCTGGAGGTGGTGGTCGACCGCATCTTCACCAACCTCCGGCTCCTTTCGCCCAGCTTCGACCTCTCCACGGTGACCGAGGCGCGCCCGGCTGGAGAGGCCCTGCAGGTCTCCAACGCCCTCCGCGAGCAAGTGGAGGCCTTCTGCAACCGCTTCAAGCGTGCGGAGGTGGCTGCGGAGGACAGCGAGGAGGAGGCCGCCCCTGCCGAAGAGGAGGACGCTGAGGAGGAGCGTGCTGGCGCGGACTCCGCCTGAGTCTTGCTGGTCGCGCCTTTGAGCGCTTGTATCTGAGACAATTTTTTGTATTCAGACATTGTACGTTTTGGGCCTGTAATATACCTCTTTAAGCTTATTTATGCTAGCTTGTTTGCCCCTCGAGAGGCCTTTTCTGCTTTACTTTCATGTCTATGTTTTCTCTGCGTCGTTAGGACCCGTCTCTTCGCACTATGACTCCGCCACTACGGTATGCTAGAGCAATGACTCAGCAAGACCGGGGGGAGTTTAAGGCTTGGAGAGGTAAGAGCCCTGAGTCGCGATGCCCAAGTGCTCCCCTTTGACGTGCGAGTAGTCCATGAAGCGTAAGGGAGAACGAAATCGCTCGAGGGACAAACGTGCGCTTGGAGAGAAAAGGCTCTCGAGTCGCAGGAGCGGGACTTAGCTTCTCGAGGCTTTTGCCCTGTAGAGGCTTTTTAGCTCGCCGGGGAGGTCCTCTTCAAGGGTTTTTTCCCTGCTGCCTCCTCAGGCTTGTAGAGACGCTTGTTCCCTATAGATGTTAGAGAGGCAGGACCAAACGCTTGTGCACTTTACCATGGACTAATGCGCGCTTATAGGTCTCCCCAGGCGTTCCTTGCGAGGAGAGAGAGTACCAAGATCCTTTGTAGAGATGGCGTGTTTGTGAGGGCCTGCCCTCTAGCCAGAGCTCGGATCCTTGGGTTTTGCAGTGCTGCTGGTGTGTCATTTGAGGCACTGGCACCGTACTCAGCCCCCGCTCGCGAGGTGCGCATGTGGAGAGATATAAGTGCCCATTTTCAATAAGGAAAATAATGCTGAAATAAACTCACCACCAAAATATTACATAGCGGCGCCGCAGCGCATAGTTCGCTTGGGAACGAAATTGTCTCATTATGCTTGGAGTTGCCAAGTTAATGTATTTGACCATGTCGAGGCATGGGGACCACCCATTAGTGGCAGAGACTCTCAACGGCCTGAGGCGGCTCGTTTACATGGAGAGCTCGGAGGGTTGACCCTCGAGAGAAGCCTTTGGAGCTTGGAGGTTTAAGCCGTGAGCTTTTAACCTCTAGAGACAAAAAATGCTTGGAGGTGGAGCCGTAAGCTGCCTCTTCAGCTAGATGTCTTGACGTGACAATGATCACGGGTAGAACTTGCGCAGGTGCGCGATGTTCCACGGGTTCTTGACGGGGATGCCGTCTTCGGTCTCGAGGCGTACTGCGCCAGGCCTGGCGACGTGGGAGACCCTGTAGGGACCTTCCCACACTGGCGAGAGCTTGTGGAGGCCTTCCCTGGAGAGGATTCGCCTGAGGACGAGGTCGCCCGCTTCAAGGGTGCGTGAGCGCACATGGCGGCTGTGGTAGCGTCGCAGGTCTTGCTGGTACCCTGCCGCTCTGAGGGCGGCCTGACGGCGCAGTCCCTCGAGAAGAAGCAGGTCGTCGTTGTGGAGGCCCTCTTGGGTGTCCTCATTGAAGGCAAGGACCCGTGGCGATCCATGCTTGATTTCTGCGGGGAGGACTGCCTCAGCTCCGTAGACCAGGGCGAACGGCGTTTCGCCTGTAGGCCTCGAGGAAGTTGTGCGTATGGACCAGAGCACTGAGGGGGGCTCGTCGATCCAGCCCTTGCCGTGGCCCTTGAGGATGTTGAAGCTCCTGGTCTTGAGCCCCTTGAGGACCTCAGCGTTTGCTCGCTCGGCTTGACCGTTGCTGCGTGGGTGAGCTACTGAGGCGAAGCAGACCTTGACACCAAGCTTATCGCAGTATGCTCGGAAGACACCGCTGGTGAATTGCGAGCCGTTGTCGGTGATGATGCGGTTGGGCACGCCGAAGCGGCAGACCAAGCTCCTGATGAATTTCACCGCAGCCCCAGCTGGTATGGTGCGCACCGGCTCAACCTCGGTCCACTTGGTGAACTTGTCGATGGCCACGAAGAGGAAGCGGTAGCCCCCCTGCGACCTTGGGAAGGGGCCCAAGATGTCCAGCCCCCAGACTGCAAATGGCCAGGAGAGCGGGATGGTTTGAAGCTCCAGTGCCGGCTGATGAATTTGCTTGGCGTGGAATTGGCAGGCGTCGCAGGTTTGCACAATGGCGACCGCATCTTGAAGCACCTGAGGCCAGTAGAAGCCGCTCCTGAAGACCTTGCCTGTGAGGGTGCGCGCACATGAGTGGTGGCCGCACTCCCCGCTGTGGATGTCCTTAATCAGCTCTCGGCCTTCCTCAGGAGGGACGCACTTGAGCGCGATACCATTTGGGCGCTTGCGGTAGAGGTTTCCCTCGAGGATGCAGTAGGATTTCGCCTGTCGAGCGATTCGCTCTGCGTCAGCATCCTCTTCAGGGAGGATTCCTTTCACCAAGTAGTCCTTGATCTCATCAATCCAGCCTGAGGCCTGGCGGGTTGCCGTCAGCAACAGGCGCTCCCCGGTGCTGGGGCCGCAATCGGGCGCTCCAGACTCAGGAGGTGGTGGGAGCGCTTCGTCTGCGCCTGCGGCTGTGGCCTCTCGAGGCTGCTTGATGGATGCCTTGGCGAGCCTCTCTTCAAAGACGCCGGCAAGCTGGGGTTGCCTTCGCGAGGCTCGCTTGGCGATGTCGTCAGCCTCTTGGTTTTCTTTCCTCGGGATGTGCATGAGCTCCATGCCCCTGAAGTGCTTCTCGAGCTTGCGGACCTCTTCGAGGTATGCGGCCATGTGGTCGTCTTTTGGTGTGTAGCTCTTGTTGGAGAAGTTGACAAGCAACTGGGAGTCTCCCTTGACGAGCAGGTGCTTGACGCCCAGAGCGATGGCGGCCCTTAAGCCGGCGAGGAGGCCTTCGTATTCGGCGATATTGTTGGAGATCTTGTCGATTGTGAAGCACAGCTGGACAGCGTAGTATAGCTTGTCACCCTTGGGCGAGGTTAGGACGACGCCTGCTCCGCCATTGCGGCAAGCGAAGGCTCCATCGAAGTGCATGGTCCAATGGCTTGACGCTGTGTCTCCCGAGGGCTCGGCCTCTGCCTCGCGAGGCTCCTCAGGGCTTGGGTCAGTCCATTCGGCGACGAAGTCAGCCAACGCTCTTCCTTTTATGACCCTCGTGGTGTCGAAGCGCAAGTTGAATGGCTGCAGCTCGATGTTCCATCCCGCGACACGATCTGTGGCGTTGGGATTGCGCAGGATCTGCTCCAGGGGGAAGGCAGTGACCACCGTGATGGGGTGGCCCTGGAAGTAGTGTCTCAACTTCCTGGAGGCGATGAGGAGCGCGACGAGGAGCTTTTGCTGCATTGGATACCTCTCGCGAGCGTCCCGCAGTACTGTGCTAACGAAGTAGACGGGGTGCTCGACGAGGGTTACCTGAGGTGGCGCAGCGTCAGCCCCCTGTGGAGGCTCTTCAGGGCCCTTGTCGAGATCTGCCTGTGGAGGCGTCTTGACAGGGGTGGTGGGAGCAGACTCGACTTGAGGCGGTGGGCCTGGCAGTGGGCCTGCGGAGGCTGCTCCTTCGACGGGGTCTTTGTCGGGGGGTTCTGGGCTTGGAGTGGCAGTGGTCTTCTTGGGGAGGACAGGCTCTTCCCTTTCGACCACCAAGACGGCGCTTGTGGTCTGAGGGGTGGCTGAGAGGTACAGCTTCAGGTGCTCGCCTGCCCTGGGGGCCACCAAGACTGGAGGGCTAGCCAGATACTTCTTTAAGTCTTCGAAGGCTTTATCCGCCTCAGGGGTCCACTTGAATGTGCCCGATCTCTTCATGATCTTGAAAAATGGCAGGGCTCTCTTGCCAAGCTTAGAGATGAAACGGCCAAGGCTGGCCATGCAGCCCGCTAAGCGCTGCATATCCTTGAGTCGGCGGGGAGGCTGCATTTGCTCTATAGCCTTGATCTTGTCAGGATTTGCCTCTATGCCACGGTGGGACACGAGGAATCCGAGGAGCTTGCCTGAAGGGACCCCGAAGACGCACTTGGCGGGGTTCAGCTTGATGTTCACCTTTCTCAGGCTGGCGAAGGTTTCCTCGAGGTCCCTCAAGAGGGTGTCCCCCTCTCGAGACTTGACCACGATATCATCGACGTAGGCCTCGGCGTTTCTGCCCATCTGTGCCCCCAAGGCTATCCTCATGAGCCTCTGGAAGGTGGCTCCAGCGTTCTTCAGGCCGAAGGGCATGCATGTGTAGCAGTACACACCACAAGGGGTGATAAATGCCGTCTTCTCCTCGTCTTCTTTAGCCATCTTGATCTGGTGATAACCAGAGAAGGCGTCCAGAAAGCAGAGGAGGTCACAGCCAGCGGTGGAGTCCACGATCTGGTCTATCCTCGGCATGGGGTATGGGTCCTTGGGGCAGGCCTTGTTGACATCGGTGTAGTCGATGCAGAGTCGGCCTCCTCCAGCGGGTTTAGGGACAACCACGCCGTTGGAGAGCCAAGTGGGGTGCGCGACTTCGCGGACGACGTTTGCCGCCTTTAGCTTCTCTACTTCCTTGATGATGAAAGCTTGCTTCTCGGGGGCTTGCTTACGTGCTTTTTGCTTGATGGGGCGTGCGTCTGGACACACGGCTAAATGGTGCTCGATCACCTCCCTTGGTACACCGGACATATCTGACGGAGTCCATGCGAACATGTCAGAGTTTGCCCGAAGGAAGGCGACGAGCGCGCTTTCCTATTTGGGAGGCAGAGCAGCGCCTATGGTGACGCTAGCCCCCGAGCCTTCAGCCCCCGAGCTGGTGGTGTCCAGCGGCACCTTCTTCGTGGCGACTTGCTCCTGAGAGAACACTTGCTTCTTCTTCTTGGGCCTCTCGAGAGGCTCCATGTCCTCGTCAGCCGGGAAAGCCATGGCGGCTGCCTTGTAGGCGCTCTCGACAGCGCGCGTGGCGTCCAGGACATGGCCATGGACGGCGATGGTGCCAGCGCTGCCGGGAATCTTGACCATGTTGTAGGCGTGATGCGTGACGGCCATGAACTTCGCGAGGGCGGGGTAGCCGAGGATGGCGTTGTACGGCAAACCGATGTGGGCGACGTCGAAGTCAATCAGCTCCGTGCGATAGTTCTTCTGCGTGCCAAAGGTGACCGCGAGGCGGACTTGCCCCAGAGGCTCGATAGAACCACTGGTGACGCCCGTGAACGGCCTGGAGGGCATAAGCCACTCGTAGGGCACTTGAAGCGTCTCGAAGGTCTCGACAGAGATGACATTCAGGTCCGCTCCCCCATCAGTGAGCGTCTTGGAGACGGTGATGTTGTTGATGGTGGGGGAGCAGACCAGGGGGAGGGTTCCAACAGTCTTGGTCGACTTGGGGTGGTCCTTGGCGTCGAAGGCGATGGTGTACTGGGACCACTTGAGGGGTCTAGAGGTCTCAGTGCTCGGGAGCGCAGCGTTGAGTTCGCGGGCGAACTGCTTGAACTGATTGTTCGACTTGGGCGCTTGAGCTCCGCCGAGGATGCATGCCATGGCGCCTCTCGGGGCCTGGTAGCCTCCATCTTCCTCGTCGGGGAGGTTGTTGTTCTTCTCGGCGGCGTTGGCTTGAGTGCCCGACGGCTTCTGGTAGCCGCCATCGCGCCTGCCCTTGCCGTCTCTGCGGTAGCCGCGACCTCTGCCGCGGCTTCCGCTGCCTTCTCCTCGCTCGCGTTCCCTGCTCAGCCTCTTGAGGTCGAAGCAGTCGTCTGTAGCGTGCCCACGCCTGTTGTGCTAGACGCAGAACGGACGGTGGTCCACCTCTTTGTCGCCGCGCTCGGGGGAACCCCTGCGGGAGCCCTTCGCGTCAGGCTCTGCCGCGAGGACCGCGGTGGCCTTGCGCTTGGGCTCTTCCTTCTTCTTGTGGCTCTTGGACCCCTCGCCAGGGTCGTCCCCCCGCGCGCTCATCTTGACGAAGAGGAGTCCCTCTTCAGCCTTGGCGCACTTGTCCGCCAGATCGAACAGCTTCACCACAGAGGTGAGCTTGTCGTGGATGCCGAGCTTCTCGAGCATCCTGCGGTTCGTGACGCCCTCGCAGAAGGCAGCGATCACCTGGGTGTCGGGGATGTTTGGAATCTTGTTCCGCACCTGGCTGAAGCGCTGGATGTACTTGCGAAGAGTCTCATCCTTCTTCTGCACCACAGCGCGCAAGTCGTTGTGGGTGAGGGCGCGCTCGTACGTGCCCTTGAAGTTGGCGACGAACTGCCTGCAGAGCTCCTCCCAGGAGTCGATGGAGTCCTCCGGCAGGTTGAGAAGCCAGGACAGCGCTGAGTCCCTGAGGGCGTGGGAGAACCAGTTGGCCATGACCTTGTCGTCGCCCCCTGCAGCCTGGATGGAAGTGGTGTAGAGCTGCAGGAACTCGAGAGGGTTGGTGGACCCGTCGAAGCCCTTGGGGAGCGCTGGCCTGAACTTCTGCGGCCAGACCACACGACGCAGGGCGCGCGTGAAGGCCATGCAGCCTGAGGCATAGGTGGCCGTTCCTCCCTGGAGGGCCCTGCGGTTTTGCTGCCCCGCCTGACCGAGCTCCTCGACGAGGCGGTTCTGGAGGTCGCGACGTCGCTCCATGCCCACGCGCGCGTCAGGTGCGGTGCGCTGCACGATTTGGCAGTCGTGCGGCGAGGAAGCATGGGAGGGAGCCCGCTGTGCCGCGGCCGGAGGTGGTCCCGGCGGCGGTGGTGGCGCACCTGGTGCGGCCGTCCCTGCAGGGCCGGAAGGCACGATGGAGCGCGACGGAGCAGGGCGCGTGGTTGCGATGTCGACGAGGTGGTGGAGGCGGTCCAGCCACTGGTCGTGCGCCTCGTCACTTGGCCGGTAGCGGAGGAGCTCCTGGGCCATGAGCAGCGCTGTGTGCGGGGCGGGCTCGTGGTGCTCCCGCGTGGACACGCTGTGGCGCCGGGACGGGTGCGAGGACTCAGCGTCCCCACGGCGCTCGGAGAGGTCCTCGTCGTCACGCTGGTCTCCTTCGCGGTGCTCCTCGCTCTCCGGCTCCTCCACGCGCGGGCCGGTGCCAGCGCGCTCGGTCGTGCGGGGGCGACCACGGCGGCCACGGGTGGGAGCAGTGCCAGGCTCGGTGTGAGCTCTCTCAGAGGTACGCCGGTTGGCGCGCGTCGCGCGGGTGTCCATCATGGCGCGGAGTTCGGAGGTTGAAGACGCGCCTCAGTCCCCTACCTGGCGCGCCAAATGTCGAGGAGTGACTCCCGTGTAACCGGGGTAGTCTCGCCCTGAAGAGAGGTTCGAAGGGGGGGACTGAACACGGAGGTCTAACAACTCTCGAGGGGCTCGACGACGATGCTCGCCGAGCCTGAAGAAGGACGATCACGCCAGAGATGGACACCAGCCCGTACCCAGGTTCACGGCCCTCGAGAGGAGGTAAAACCGCTACTCCTGCTTGTCTGTATTGCACTGTGAAGGTTACAGGACAATGAGCTTGCCGAAGGCTCTCTTGAGGCAGCTTGGTGCCTGGAGAGGGACACAATGATTGTCTTCCTCCTCCAGCAGTTGGCTATCCTATCTGCTTAGGGGGCGATTGCGCGATTGGGTGCCCCATCCCTCTCTACGGCGGAGTTCCTGCTCCTTTTATAGGCGCTCCGGGCTCCGGCCTCGTGCTGGTGGGCTCCCACACGTCGGTGGCGTCAAGAAGAGGGAGCCCACAGCGGCCCCTCCGTCCATGGACGCGGCTCATCCGTGCTAAAGTAGCGCGCCGTGGCCGACAGGTTGCAGGCGGTGCAGGGCGGCTCGCAGGCGCAGCAGAGGTCGTGGTGGAGCCCACGGTGACGATCTTCTTGGAGCGTTGCGCCGTCCAGCCGCTTTATCACCAAAGAGGAAAGTCCTGGCTGTCCGGCCGCAGGCGGCGCGGCTTTGTTGACTCCTTTATCACCAGAATGGCCACTGGGATGCTCGCGTCACCCTGTGGCTGCTGCAGGGGCCATGTGCGCCCTCCAGCGCTTGCTTAGCCGCGAAGTGTCTCCACAGGGTCGTGGTCGCCTGTGGAGGGGTTTTCTGCTGACTCCTCTCCAGGCGGGCTGTGCCTGGGGAGTCTCTTGAAGCGCAGGATCCTCTTCAGGCCCTGGCGTCCTCTTCAGGCCTCGAGAGGGGGTACCTCTTGAGGATACCTCCAAGCGGTAGCCTGGTCCTCAGCCGTTCTGCCGAAGTTCTACGCGGGCGAGGCCTGTAGGGAGTAGGCCGTGCATACCCCGGTCCTTACTGGGCCGACAAAGGTATTACATAGATGACCATAATCATCTTCAGCAGCTCATATGGCACTAATTAGTAAAGCTCAAGAGAGAGGAGAGATACATAAGTTACTTCCACAAACCCATAGTCCAGGGGTGGACTACTCCCTCTTCTTCATGGATACGGTGGAGAAGTCGTTGGAGAAGGTGGAGACCACACCGACAGTGCCCCGCCGGAGTTTTCCCCCTCCAATCTGCAGCTCTAGGTCTCTGTTTTGTGGTTTATGTGTTTCTGCGGCGCTCCCTCCGAAAGGGTTCGGGGGGCTATTTTTATAGGCATTTTTAGGTCAAGAAGAAGCCACGGAGACGAAGATCAACGGCATCGGAGCCACGAGGGGTAAGTTAGTGGGCCCCACGCGGCCAAGGAATCTGGCCGCGTGGGCCCCCTTTTTCCTCCTCGGACTTCCTTTTCTGCTCTTCCTTCGCTCCTAAGCCTTGTTCCTTCCAAAAAAAATGATCCCCGTGGAATATTAGGTCATTTGGACGTCATTTGGGCCCCTGAAACATCAAAATATAGAAAAAGGGGTTTTCTAACAGCACAGGGTTAATTCCACATAAATAGGGAAAGTGTGAAATATTCCCCAAAACATTATGAAACATTGATATAACCCTTATATGATGCAAATATGGATGAAATATGAGTCATACAATGCAAAGTTCATGTATGCATTTTACATGCATCAACATCCCCAAGCTTAACCTATACTCGTCCTCGAGTATGAAGGTGATAAAACTAAACATGGACTTGGCATTTTATTACTTAACAAAGGATATCAAAGATGATTGTTACATAGAGTCAAATGATTCATTCTTTAATAAAGAGTAGCAACATACAAGACATATTATCAAGAGATATTAGATATTCAAGGTAAAGATGTTCAATGATAATTCACAAAGTGTAACATGAAAGAAAAGTTATATGGACCAAATGAATGCATAAATGAAAAGTAAAAGATATCCTATATTGGTCACAGAGTATTGTTATGGAAATCTGAATATAAAAGGTGGACACTTTGGATAGATATATAAGTAGAGGAATAACATGCAAGAGTATTATCTAGCTTCCAAATACTTCAACTTAAGCTAATGTTTGCCATGTAGTGATCATTGGTGTGAAGTTCTCATTTCCCCTATCATGGCATCTTTAGTGATTAATAGTTGAAAGTGAAAGCAAATATGAGTTATGTGCTTGACAAAGTATGGGTCAAACATCCTCATGCCCGTTGAAAACAAAAACTCTCCGACTGACTTCTCAACTTGGGCCACAAAGCAAGTGAAGGTTACAGTCATCGTGAATAAAAGTGACTCATAGAGAGTTTCACCCCGGGTACCCTTTGCCCCAGGACATGGAAGTGGGCACATGTCCAAATGACAAAGCAAGCAAACAGTGGACATCTCTACATCTCTTTCTTTAATCATGCTTTTTTCTTGTAAACGCTTTTTCTGTTATGAGATGTGTCATGGATTCCTCCACTATGGTTATGTTGCAAATTTCCACCATGATCCAGATGGCTTAGGTTAGCCGCCACAGGTGTCTCTCTAGCCAATAATATCACTCACCCGAACTTACTAAGTTTACATCTTTATTTCACGCAATGTTAGGCATCCATCACCAAAGGAACAAGATATCAACTTTCATCAAGAATAAAGTGCAATGTTGAAAGCTTTCCACGTGTCAGCATGTATTAGCTAGCTCCTAACCAAAGATCTTTGTCAAGCCCAAAACATCATAATCTTAATCACAATGGGCCATGTTTATTAAGTGCATGAAAAGTAATGTGTGCATCAAGTTCATGAGAGCTTTTAGACCAACTTAACCCATGACAATCCCAATAACATAAGCATCTTAATTTGCAAGTATAGATAAAAAAATATAACATGGTAAACATACTTGGAATAGCATATTAGCTAATAGGTAGATATGGTGGACTCACTGGAAAACTTGTTTGAAGGTGTTGGAAAACAAGCTTTTTACTTGTTGGAGTTTTTGGGCTAGCAAGAGGGAGAAAGTTGACCATGTAAATGCATGCATAATTGTCCATAGAGCTAACCATTTAATGTTAAACAAAGTAAAGCATCATTCAGAATATAAAACATGAATAAGAAATAACTCTAGACAAGACACTTGCATATTAATATTCATTAACAAAGCACATGAATCATGCAACTATATGTATCTTTTAAATCAACTCAAGCATCCTCTTCCCAATATTTTTATAGCATCAAACTTAATTCAACCCAAACTTCCAGTAGCTATCGCATAACATAAATAAAAAGTGGTGGTCTCAAACAAAAAACCAAACCAAAATAACAAAAAGAACAAAAACGCTCCAAGTTTATGCGATAAAGTGCAATGAACGAAAAACAGAAGTTAGACGTGTGCAAACGGAGAGTATGTTGGTTCAGTGGGGTTGTCTTCACATCCCAAAGCTTATGGTCTTCACCATCGTTGGATAACACTTGGTGCATCTCCTCTAATCCCTATGAAAAAATTTCTAAACACCGTTTCTCACATTTCTTTTCTGTGGGGTGACATTAGTAGGCACAAAAAAATAGAATTACTTGCAGTATGAAATCCTTAGACAAACATAAGAAACATGTACAGAAAGTGTATAATGTTTTATTCCTTCTAATAAACTCAATTGGATCAAAAGGATTCAAGATAAAAGCTTAAAGAGTGCATAAAACAAAATGAGACAGAATCTGTCCAGAAAAACAGCGGCAGCAAAACGTATTTTTTTACCCCACTTAAATTTTTTGAAACAATCTGAAAAAATTCACGCTTATAGAGGATGAAAAGTTGCAACTAAAGTTCCAATTTCATATCATTCGGATTTACATAATAGGAAATAAAAATCATACCGTGCACAGATTCGTGCTGGAATAAAATCTCCGAATGGAAAAAGCAACTTTCAAAGCCCAAATGGGTAAAACTTGGCACTTTATTAAAAATTCTAGAACCTAAACTAAAAACAAAGTCTCTTGGTACAGAAAGAGGACTCAAATAAAATCTCAAATAAAAACAACCGGGCCGTAAAACGCTTTCTTTATAGCCATATAGCTAGGCTTCTTACTTGATATTTATAGTGGATGAAACTCATGAGGGAGCTTGAACTTTGATGTGTCCCTCTTCCTTGAAAAGTTCTCCATGCACTTTTTGTGTGGGAATTGAGACTTCACGTTCCGCTCTTTTGAATCTATTATAGCACCTGTAGTACGAAGAAAAGGTCTTCCCAAAATGATAGGACTAGAGGTTTTATTCCCCATGTCCATTATTACAAAGTCAATAGGCACAAAAGTCATGTGTAACTCTACCATAACATCACTTACTTTTCCTAAAGCATATTTAATGGAATCATCAGCAAGTGAAAGTTCAATAGAGCATTTCTCAAGATTCTTTAATTCAAATACTTCATATAGTTCCTTAGACATAACAGAGACACTAGATCCTAGATCTAATATGGCATGGTGTGTCTCTTTTCCAATTGTTACTAGTACCTTGGGAACCCAAATATCCCCAAGCTTAGGTGGTGTCATAGCTTCTTTGTTGTACCTAGCAATTTTCTCATTTAAAACATGCTAGCAATAAAAGAACCAAAACCAGATTGATTAATATTAATAGAAGGATCACTAGCAAATTTCTGTAAGATAGACATAAGTTCATGCAAGCTACAACTCTCTAAGTTAAGTAGTGGTTCCTTGACTTCACTAAGCATCTTAACTTCTTCAACTTTTTTCTTTCTACTGTATAGATTATATAGTTCATGACGGTCATAAAAAACATCTTCAGGTATTTGAGCTTTTTCAAGACTTTCTTTAATTTTCACTTCCAAAAGTAAACCATCAAGAAAAATATGAGTATTAGCAGCATGAGTGTTCATAAAAGTGCCCTTACATTCATTATCCAAAAAGATTCTAGAGGTTTCAGACAATCCCCTATAAAATATATGCATAAGCATCCAATCCCTTAGACCATGTTCCATTCCAAAGGCTATGCCTCTAAACCTTTCCCAAGTTTTTACCAAAGGTTCTTCTTTCTCTTGTTTAAAGGCAAAAACTATTTGTCTAAGATTAGATATAGTTTCAGTAGAACAAAATCTTTCAATAAATACAGCTTTTAGATTAAACCAAGTGTTAAAATTACCAGAGGCCATCTTAATATCCAATCTAAGGCTTTCCCAGCAAGAGAGTAGGGGAAAAGCTTAACTTTAATCACATTAACATTGGCATGTTTTAAGTCTAACACTTTGCTTCTTTCATTAAACTTCTTAAGATGTTGCATAGGATCTTCTTTAGGTTTACCATAAAAACGACGTTCATAGATTACTTTAGTGATATTATGATTAATCTCAAATTCTTCAACAGGGATATTCATATCTTGAGGAAAATTCTTAACACTAAATGGCCAAAAAGTTCTCTTCTCCATTGTAGCAAGTTTTTATATGTTTTTTAATTTTTAATGCAAAACTGAAAATAAAAATAGCAAACCGAAATAATAAAAGACAATAACAAAACAAAATAAAATGCTTTGAAAGTAAAGATGGACGAGATGATGCTCACGTAGGTGCAACCTCCCCAAGCTTAGGTGTTTGCACACATTGGTGATGTTGACTTTGTTGTGAGATAACCTTCCACTAGCTCCCCGGCAACGGCGCTAGAAAACAGTCTTGATGGGCGTAAAGATAATACGCTTAGGTTGAGCTCCAAGTGCAGAGTTTGTAGACGTGGAAGACTTGTTTTCCACACAAGGGAGACTCGAGGGTTTATATCGAACTCTCGGGGAACTGTGTGTGGAAGATTTACCCTCTTGTCCTTCTCTTGATTACCTGCAAAACAAAACAAGATGTTTTGTGCCCCCAACCTCACCAAGTGGTTGTCAAGCACAAGGTGTGAGCAAAGAGATGAAAATAAAGTAAATGCAAAGCAAGAAATAAATATGCAATGGTAGTAAATAAATAAACAAGGATGGTATAAATGATAGTGGATGATGTTTTTGTGGTTTGTATGATGTTTGCAAGATGTAAATGTATTTTTGTATTTTCGGATTTAATAATGGCAGAAAATGTAAAGTGCAATAAAAGTGTTGGAAAGGTGTTTCTTATGATTAAAAATGGACTGGAGTTCATGGTTTCACAAATGCACTCTCTCTTATATAGTGCTAGATAATGGAACATAGGAATTGACATATGAGGTTGCAACAAGACAAGTTATTTATAATATGGGCATCACGTCATAACATAGAGATCTTTTGGTTATTAATCTCTCTTATACTCCACCAAGATGCGAACTAAATCATAACACCTCAGTAATTAAGATAAACAGAGTATAGGTTTAAGTTCAATGACATGAAGTTTAAATAAGAACATGCTAGATCTAATCCTGGTGATAGTGGCAATGTCACCCACATACCCCCGGTAGCATGGTATTTCCTTCATCCCTAGTGAGGCAACAAAGTAAGGTAAAAACCAAAGTGGATCACGGTATTGTTGTCAACTTACCACAAAACCACCCCCCGTTACTCCAACTAATGCACACCTTCCCCCTCACACGCTCTCATACACAAGTTGGATCAAAACACATAGACTAGAACGGGGTACATAATATGCATCTAGTTTCATAACAAAGACATAATATTGGCAATCATCATAGCATATATCAACTTAAGAGATCCACCACAAAGGTATTACATATATGACCATAATCATGTTCAGCAGCTCATATGGCACTAATTAGTGAAGCTCAAGAGAGAGGAGAGATACATAAGTTATTTCCACAAACCCATAGTCTTGTGGTGGACTACTCCCTCTTCATCGTGGAGACGATGGAGAAGTCGTTGGAGAAGGTGGAGACCACACCGGCAGCGCCCCGCCGGAGTTTTCCCGCTCTAACCTGCAGCTCCAGGTCTCTGTTTCGTGGTTTCTGTGTTTCTGCGGCGCTCCCTCCGAAAGGGTTCGGGTGGCTATTTTTATAGGCGTTTTAAGGTCAAGACGAAGCCACGGAGACGAAGATCGACGGCATCGGAGCCACATGTGGGAATTTGGTGGGCTTCACGCGGCCAAGGAATCTGGCCGCGTGGGCCCCCTGATGCACTGGTGTGGTGTTGTTGGGAAACCCCAAGAGGAAGGTATGAAGTAGTGCAGCAGCAAATTTCCCTCAGTTGTGAAACCAAGGTTATCGAACCAGTAGGAAACGAAGATTCTTCTGGAGGTGTCAACGGCGCCAGAAAAGAGCTTGGCGTGTAGCTGACGTGAAACCTGCACACAACACAATCAAGATACTTTGCCCCAACTTAACAGTGAGGTTGTTAATCTCACTGGCTTGCTATAACAAAGGATTAAACGTATGTGTGGAAAATCATGTTTGTTTGCAGAGAATGAAAGTAACAGGATTGCAGTAGGTTGTTTTATCAGTTTAAGGAAAAAGGACCGGGGTCCACAGTTCACTAGTGGTGTCTCTCCATAAATAATAATAGCATACATGCGGGTAAACATATTACAGCTGGGCAATTGACAGAATAAAGAACTACATAACAATGCATATACAAGTCATGATGTCTAGTGTGAGATTCATTTGGGCATTACAACATGATACATAGACCGTCATCCAACTGCATGTATGACTAATAATCCACCTTCAGGATAGCATCTGCAACACCATTCAGTATTAAGTTGCAAACAACAAATTATTGCATTAAGTAAAGTGTGTAATGTGAGTAGCACAGATATCCTTAGATAAAAAACTACTGTTTTATCCCTAGTAGCAACAGTACATCTACAATCTTAGATGTTGCTGTCACTCCCCCAGATTAAATAGAGACATGAACCCACTATCTAGCATAAATACCCCCTCTTGGAGTCACAAGCATCTACTTGGCCAGAGCATCTACTAGTAACGGAGAGCATGCAAGATCATAAATAATGCACTCATAAGATATATTATGAAGCAAATGACATAGTACTCAATTATTCATCGGATCCCAGCAAACACAACATTTAGCATTACAATAAGATGATCTTGATCATGATAGACAGCTCACAAGGTCTAAACATGATGGCACAATAGGAGAAGGCAACCATCTAGCTACTGCTATGGACCCGTAGTCCAAGGATGAACTACTCACGCATCAGTCCGGAGGCGGGCATGGTGATGTAGAGCCCTCCGGTGACGATTCCCCTCTCCGGCAGGGTGCCGGGAAGAGCTTCTAAACCCTCCCGAACTAGGGTTGACGACGGCGGCGGCTCCGTAATGTTTTTTGGAAAAGTGTTCGGGTGCTTAGGGTTTTCCCGTCGGGGGGTTTAAGTAGGCGAAAGGGTGAAGGAGGTGGGGCCCCGAGGGGCCCACACCACGTGGTGGCGCGGCCAAGGGGGGAGCCGCGCCACCAACAGGTGTGGCCGCCTCGTGGCCCTCCTCCGTGTCCTCTTCGGTGTTCTGGATGCTCCCGGTGAAAATAGGGGTATTGGCTTTTGTTTCGTGCAATTCCGAGAATATTTCCTTAACAGCATTTCTGAAACCAAAAACAGCAGAAAACAGGGAACTGGCACTGTGGCATCTTGTTAATAGGTTAGTCACAGAAAATGCATAAAACCATATAAAGTGTATATAAAACATGTAGCAATTGGTATAATATAAGCATGGAACATAAGAAATCCCAGCAAACACAACATGTAGCATTACATAAAGATGATCTTGATCATGATAGGCAGCTCACAAGATCTAAACATGATAGCACAATAGGAGAAGACAACCATCTAGCTACTGCTATGGACCCGTAGTCCAAGGATGAACTACTCACGCATCAGTCCGGAGGCGGGCATGGTGATGTAGAGACCTCCGGTGATGATTCCCCTCTCCGGCAGGGAGCCGGGAAGAGCTTCTGAACCGTCCCGAACTAGGGTTGACGACGGCGGCGGCTCCGTAATGTTTCGTGGAAAAGTGCTCGGGTGTTAGGTCTTATTTCGTCGTGGGGTATTTATAGGCGAAAGGGCGAAGGAGGTGGAGCCTCGAGGGGCCCTCATCATGTGGCGGTACGGCCAGAGGTGGGGCCGCGCCACCACATGGTGAGGCCGCCTCGGTCTCCGTCTTCTCCTCCTCTTCGGTGTTCTGGATGGTTCCGAGAAAAATGGGACTTCCGCTTTTGTTTCATCTAATTTCGAGAATATTTCCTTAACAGCTTTTTTGAAACCAAAAACAGCAGAAAACAGGGAACTGGCACTGTGGAATCTTGTTAATAGGTTAATCCCAGAAAATGCATAAAAATGGTATGAAGTGTATATAAAACATGTAGCAATTGGTATAATATAAGCATGGAACATAAGAAATTATAGATACGTTGGAGACGTATCAAGCATCCCCAAGCTTAGTTCTACTCGTCCCGAGTAGGTAAAACGATAACAAGAATAATTTCTGAAGTGACATGCTTTCACACAATCTTGATCATATACTAATGTAATGCATGTAAATTGAGATCAAATGAATAAAAGATGTAGTTTATATTGATATCAAATGAGTAATGAGTAAACAAGTAGGAAGAACAAAGTAAAACTTTCAATGAATCAATACTAGAGAACAATCAACCGTGCAAAGTAGATATTAAAGATGATTTAATCTTAAAGAATAACAATATAATCATCTAATGCATCCAACACTCATAACAACTTTGTGAAAGGATCAAGTCAAGCAATAACAATATGCACGTAGAAAATCATCTCTCTATTTGTTCATTTAAAAACAAGCAAGCGTTCAACGTTGGTTCCTGGCACCAGGATGTTGTTGCTAAAAGAATAATAAGAGGGATTTGGAAGGCCAACGGAGTAGTGATTGCCACACAACGGATGCACATAGAGCTATAAGTGTATGAAAGCTCTCCAATGGAACTAGTGGGGGTGCATCCAACTTGCTTGCTCATGAAGACCTAGAGCACTTTTGAGGAGGCTCATCATTGGAATATACAAGCCAAGTTTTATAATGTAAAGTTCCCCACATAGTTATACAAGTAAAACATGAAGACTCTCTCATATGGAGTAAAGGTGCTAAACATGAGCACAAATGATGACTATGAATACCACAGGTGCTATAACATGAGCACAAGTTTGGATAAAGAGTAGTAATGTTGCCCCCTTTTTTTTCTTTCTTTTTTTCTTTTTTCTATTTTTTATTTTTTTTTACTTTTTCTGTTTCTCTTTTCGATGGCCTCCATGGCTCTTTTCACTTTTAGGGGCAAACATTCTACTATGACAACACACTTTTGATACAAGTAACTCATAAGGAATAAAACATAGTGTATGAAACGGTGCCTCTGCTAGTGTAGCAGGATATGCAATGATCTAGCGTAACATGGGTAAAACCACACATCAGCTGTAAATAATCATGCAAGGCAATATATAAATGATAAATGACAACAAGTCATGTAATGTAAGATGGAAGTTGCATGGCAATATATCTCGGAACAGTTATGGAAATGCTATATTAGGTAGGTATGGTGGGTGTTTTGAGGAAGATATTTGGTTTATGTGTAGGAGAACATGATGAAGATCTCCCACGAGTTTTGGATGTACCCGCGAAGTATGCACTAACTCTCAATGTGAGAAAGGGCAATGCAAAGTACCGAAGAGGCTAGCAAATATGGTGGTGGAAGTGCATGAAAACCCTAGCTTAGAACTCACAAGCAAAAAGATTCCAACTAGAAATATGATCTTACAAGGCATAATGAAAATGACTCCATGAGGGACTGTGGCAAATGAACAAGTCACTGTTGGGACCCCGACCGTAGCGCATAACACAGTCATTACGGTTGTTTTTAACATTAGAAGTCATATATAATCATGCTATCAACTGGATATTTAAGTGTGGCACAGTTTCAATTTTCTAGACCATCCATGAATCATTCCACTTTACTAAACCATCATGTTTTACCATTAAGCATATTAATATCTCAAAACAAAATTAATGATTCAAGTGACACTATTTAATGATCTACAAGATTATGTATCATTTCATCATACCATCTACCACATCAAACATTTTCTGTTCTTAACCAAACACCAATTAACTTATCTAAAAATAAACTCTCCAAGTATTTAACAATGAGATATGAGAGTATAACATAAGAAAACTAACAGCTCTAACAAGAGATGCATGAAAAACAAGAGCTAATAGTATTGAAGTAACATAGAATAATACTCAACAAATATAAGTGAAGAATACGAGTATTCATAAGAAAAAGCGGAGCGTGTCTCTCTCCCACAAAGGAATGCTAGGATCCATTTTATTCCGAGAATGAAAAAAACAAAAAAAAACAAATAGACGCTTCAAGTAAAGCACATAAGATGTGTCGGAATTAAAATATAGTTTCACTAGAGAGGACCTGATAGTTTGTAGATGAAGAAGGGGATGCCTTGGGCATCCCCAAGCTTAGACGCTTGAGTTTTCTTGAAATATGCTTGGGTGACCCACAGGGGGATCCCCAAGCTTAGGCTCTTTCATCTTCTTGATCTCATCATATCATCCTTCTCTCTTGATCCTTGAAAACTTCCTCCACACCAAACTCAAAGTAGACTTCATTAGAGGGTTAGTGCATAATCAAAAATTCTCATATTCTGCATGGACAAAACCATTACACATGCTACTGGACATTTGCTACAGCCACTGGTATTTTATGGAACAAAAAGATCCATTCAACAACAGTAAAAGAAGCAATGCAAAATAAATGGCAGAATCTGTCCAAAACAGAACAGTCCGTAAAGACGAATTTTTTCGAGGCACTTAACTTACTCAAATAAGAAAACTCAAAACTAATGAAAGTTGCATACATATCTGAGGATCACGCACAAAAAAGCCCAGGTCATTTTGATTTTTCTGTGAATTCTTACAAACTAAACGGTGGACAGCAGAAAAACTGTTCCTGCGTAGGAATCCAAATCTAACATCAACTTTCTACTAGAGGCTTAACTTGACACAACAATGCAATAAAATAAAGATACAAAAGAATTGCTACAGAGGTAGACATGTTCCTTGACACAACAAAATAAAATAACAGAAATAAAAAGTGGGTTGTCTCCCATAAGCGCTTTTCTTTAACGCCTTTCAGCTAGGCACAGAAAGTGTAACTCAAGTGTTTCCAAGAGATGAAGCATCAACATCATAATTTGTACGAATGATAGAATCAAAAGGTAGCTTCATTCTTTTTCTAGGGAAGTGTTCCATAACTTTCTTGAGTGGTAATTGGTATCTAATATTTCCTTCTTTCATATCAATAATAGCACACACAGTTCTAAGAAAAGGTCTTCCCAACACAATAGGACAAGATGGGTTGCATTCGATATCCAAGACAAACAATCAACAGGGACAAGGTTATTATTAACCATGATAAGAACATCATTAACTCTCCCCAAAGTTTTCTTCAGAGCATTATCAACAAGAAAAACATCCAAATAGCAATGTTCCAAAAGTGGCAAGTCAAACATATCATAGAGCTTTTTAGGCATAACAGAGATATTTGCACCAAGGTCACATAAAAAATTGCAATCAAATTCATCTAATTTTATTTTAATGATGGGCTCCCAACCATCTTCTAACTTCCTAGGGATAGAAGCTTCAAGTTTTAATTTCTCTTCCCTAGCTTTAATGAGAGCATTTGTAATATGAGTTGTAAATGCCATGTTCATGGCACTAGCATTAGGACTTGTGGCTAAATTTTGCAAGAACTTAATAACTTCAGAGATATTACAATTATCAAAATCAAAATCATTATCATCAAAGCAAACCGAACCATGATTTTCTATGTTCTTAAAAATTTCAGCACTTTTATCAAGAACAGTTCAACAGTTTTAGGCAATTTTAATTTTTTTGAAGAAGTAGAGGAAACGTTGCCAACACCAATTATGTTACCATTAGTAGTAGGAAGTTTACTAGCATGTGAAGTAACTTTATTTTTAGTAGTAGTAATAGTATAAACTCTAGCTATTTTATCCTTTTTAGCTAGTTCTTCTCGTTCCCATCTAGCACGTAATTCAGCCATCATCCTAACATTATCATCAATTCGAACTTGGATGGCATTAATTTTAGCAAAGGTCTTATTCTCTTTAACATCATTAGGCATAACTTTAGATTTCAAAAGATCAACATCAAGAGCAAGACTATCAACTTTAGAAGCAAGAGTACCAATTTTACCAAGCTTCTCCTCAACAGTTTTATTAAAAGCAGTTTGTGTAGTGATAAAATCCTTAAGCATGGTTTCAAGTTCAGAGGTGGTGTTCCTATTATTGCTATAAGAATTACCATAAGAATTACCATAGCTATTGCCATTATTAGGAGGATAGGGCATGTAGTTGTTGTTACCATAATTGTTCCTATAGGCATTATTGTTAAAATTATTGTTTTTAATGAAGTTCACATCAACATGCTCTTCTTGTGCAACCAAAGAAGCTAAGTGAACATTATTTGGATCAATATGAGATTTACCATTCACAAGAATAGCCATAATAACATCAATCTTTTCACTCAAAGAAGAGGTTTCTTCAACAGAATTTACCTTCTTACCTTGAGGAGCTCTTTCAGTATGCCACTCAGAATAATTAGCCATCATATCATCTAGAAGTTTTGTTCCAGCCCCCAAAGTGATGGACATAAATGTACCTCCAGCAGCCGAATCAAGCAAGTTCCTTGAAGAAAAGTTCAGTTCTGCATAAAAGGTTTGGATGATCATCCAAGTAGTCAGTCCATGGGTAGGGCAATTTTTAACCAAAGATTTCATTCTTTCCCAAGCTTGAGCAACATGTTTATTATCATATTGTTTAAAGTTCATAATGCTACTTCTTAAGGAAATAATCTTTGTCGGCCCAATGAGGACCGGGGTGTGCATAGCCCACTCCCTACAGTCCTCGCCCGCGAGGGATTCGTCAAAACGACTAAGGACCAAGCTACCGCTTGGAGAGACCCTCGAGAGGCATCTCCTCTTGAGGGCCTGAAGAGGAAGCCAGGGCCTGAAGAGGACCCCGCACTTCAAGAGACTCCCCAAGGCTCAACACGCCTGGAGAGAGGTCAGCAGGAAACCTCCCCACAGGCCACCGCGGCCCTGTGGAGACACTTCGCGGCTAAGCAAGCGCTGCAGCGCGCACATGGCCCCTGCAGCAGCCGCAGGGTGACGCGAGCATCCCAGTTGCCGTTCAGGTGATAAAGGAGTCAACAAAGACGCGCCGCCTGCGCCAGGACAGCCAGGACTTTCCTCTTTGGTGATAAAGCGGCTGGACGGCGCAACGCTCCAAGAAGATCGTCATCGTGGGCTCCACCACGACCTCTGCCGCGCCTGCGAGCCGCTCTGCACCGTCTGCAGCATGTCGGCCACGGCGCGCAACTTTAGCACGGATGGACCGCGTCCATGGACGGATGAACCGCGGTGGACTCCCGCTCCTTCGCGCCACCGGCATGTGGGAACCCACCGGCACGAGGATGGAGCCCGGGGCGCCTATAAAAGGAGCAGAAGCTCCACCATAGAGGGGGATTGATCTCCAGTCGGCTGATTGCTTCCTAGACCGAGGGAGCCTTAGCCAAACGCATAGGATAGCCAACTGCTGGAGGAGGAAGACGACCATTGTGTCCCTCTCCAAGCACTAAACTGCCTCAAGAGAGCCCTCGGCAAGCTCATTGTCCTGTAACCTTCACAGTGCAATACAGACAAGCAGGAGTAGCGGTGTTACCTCCTCCTGAGGGCCGTGAACCTGGGTACGGGCCGGTGTCCATCTCTGGCGTGATAGTTCTTCTCCAGGCCCGGCGAGCACCGTCGTTGTGCCTCTCGAGGATTGTTTGACCTCCGCGTTCAGCCCCCCCTTCGAACCTCTCTTCAGGGTGTGGCTACCCCTGTTCCGTGGGAGTCACTCTCCGACAATCTTAGCAGGAGGATAGTATTTTCCAATAAAATCATCTTTGCATTCAATCCATGAATCAATACTATTCCTAGGCAATGAAAGCAACCATTCTTTAGCCTTTCCTCTCAAGGAGAAAGGAAATAATTTCAGTTTTATAATATCACCATCTATATCCTTAAACTTTTGCATTTCACAAAGTTCAACAAAATTATTAAGATGGGCAGCAGCATCATCAGAACTAACACGAGAAAATTGCTCTCTCATAACAAGGTTTAACAAAGCAGATTTGATTTCAAAGAATTCTGCTTTAGAAGCAGGTGGAGCAATAGGAGTGCATATGAAATCATTATTATTTCTGCTAGTGAAGTCACACAACTTAGTATTCTCAGCAGTACTCATTTTAGCAAAATAAAAGCAAAAACCGAAATAAATAAAACAAAAACCGAAATAACAATATTAATGCAAGTAACTATTTTTTTGTTTTTTTGATATTAAGCAAACAAGACAGTAATAAAAATAAACTAAGAAAGACAATAAAAAAATAAAAAGATTGGATGTGAGAGACTCCCCGGCAACGGCGCCAGAAAAGAGCTTGATGCACCGGTGTGGTGTTGTTGGGAAACCCCAAGAGGAAGGTAATGAAGTAGTGCAGTAGCAAATTTCGCTCAGTTATGAAACCAAGGTTATCGAACCAGTAGGAAACGAAGATTCTTCTGGAGGTGTCAACGGCGCCAGAAAAGATCTTGGCGTGTAGCTGACGTGAAACCTGCACACAACACAATCAAGATACTTTGTCCCAACTTAACAGTGATGTTGTCAATCTCACTGGCTTGCTGTAACAAAGGATTAAACGTATGGTGTGGAAAATGATGTTTATTTGTAGAGAATGAAAGTAACAGGATTGCAGTAGGTTGTTTTATCAGTTTAAGGAAAAAGGACCGGGGTCCACAGTTCACTAGTGGTGTCTCTCCATAAATAAATAATAGCATAAATGCGGCTAAACAAATTACTGCTGGGCAATTGACAGAATAAAGAACTGCATAACAATGCATATACAAGTCATGATGTCTAGTGTGAGATTCATTTGGGCATTACAACATGATACATAGACCGTCATCCAACTGCATCTATGACTAATAATCCACCTTCACATAGCATCCGCAACACCATTCAGTATTAAGTTGCAAACAACAGATTATTGCATTAAGTAAAGTGTGTAATGTAAGTAGCACAAATATCCTTAGATAAAAAACTACTGTTTTATCCCTAGTAGCAACAGTACATCTACAATCTTAGAGGTTGTTGTCACTCCACCAGATTAAATAGAGACATGAACCCACTATCGAGCATAAATACCCCCTCTTGGAGTCACAAGCATCTACTTGGCAAGAGCATCTACTAGTAACGGAGAGCATGCAAGATCATAAATAACACACTCACAAGATATATTATGAAGCAAATGACATAGTACTCAATTATTCATCGGATCCCAGCAAACACAACATGTAGCATTACAATAAAATGATCTTGATCATGATAGGCAGCTCACAAGATCTAAACATGATGGCACAATAGGAGAAGACAACCATCTAGCTACTGCTATGGACCCGTAGTCCAAGGATGAACTACTCACGCATCAGTCCGGAGGCGGGCATGGTGATGTAGAGCCCTCCGGTGATGATTCCCCTCTCCGGCAGGGTGCTGGGAAGAGCTTCTGAACCCTCCCGGACTAGGGTTGACGACGGCGGCGGCTCCGTAATGTTTTCTGGAAAAGTGTTCGGGTGCCTAGGCTTTTCCCGTCGGGGGGTTTAAGTAGGCGAAAGGGCGAAAGAGGTGGGGCCCCGAGGGGCCCACACCACGTGGTGGCACGGCCAAGGGGGAGTCGCGCCACCAACAGGTGTGGCCGCCTCGTGGCCCTCCTCCGTGTCCTCTTCGGTGTTCTGGATGCTCCCGGTGAAAATAGGGGTATCGGCTTTTGTTTCGTGCAATTCCGAGAATATTTCTTTAATAGCTTTTCTGAAACCAAAAACAGCAGAAAACAGGGAACTGGCACTGTGGCATCTTGTTAATATGTTAGTCCCAGAAAATGCATTAAAGCCATATAAAGTGTATATAAAACATGTAGCAATTGGTATAATATAAGCATGGAACGTAAGAAATTATAGATACGTTGGAGACGTATCACCCCCCTCTTTTCCTCCTCGGACTTCCTTTTCTGCTCTTCCTTCGCTCCTAAGCTTTGTTCCTTCCAAAAAATGATCCCCGTGGAATATTAGGTCATTTGGACGTCATTTGGGTCCCTGAAACATTAAAATATAGAAAAAGGGGTTTTCTGACAGCACAGGGTTAATTCCAAATAAATAGGGAAAGTGTGAAAATTCCCCAAAACATTATAAAACAATTATATAACCCTTATATGATGCAAATATGGATGAAATATGAGTAATACAATGCAAAGTTCATGCATGCATTTTACATGCATCAATGACACAACATACCCCGTGGATCGAATTAAGGTGAGGACAAATTGTGAGCTGCACACCAAACTGAAGAACCTATCCATGAAGGTGGCGGTCGGCTTTGCTTTAGAGAATCCAGCCGGAGTAACCCTTCATGGCGGTCAGATTCCAGCTGGCTACGCTCGAGTCGGGGTGGATGAAATTATGCCGGGATTCGAGGAACTAGAGCTTGACTTTGTTGGAGCTGAAGGGGAGAGTACACTGGGAGAAATGTTGCGTGCAGTCATTCTATGGAGAAAGGAACACATCATGTTTTCAGAATAGACGCGTAGGCCACCAACCCCTCCGAGTAGCAATAAATCTCCAAGTCTACGCCACATTGATAATATTGACATCGAGAGGGAACCCAGCGCGACTCCATCTCCCCGGTGCGCGAGTCCACCCCAGCGGGAGTCCACCCCGGAGCTTGCAAAGAGTCCGCCCACCGGCAATAGGTCCTTCTCAATGATACAGAAGATGCTTGCCGATGTGTCGAGTGGTGCTCCAAAGGACACCTACAAGTACGGGCCTTCGTTGAAGGATCTTCCGATGTTAACTTACCACCGGACCGTTGAGGAGAATGCTCCCTTGGTAAAAGCTCACAATGACGCACACTTTGCGAAGAAAGTGCCCGAGCCAAAACAGGTACTAAACCCTAAGGGTGTTAAACACTGTTTAGACATTGTATGTGATACTGACCATAGAACTTTGCCTGATAACTATGAACGCTCTATCTCGAAGAGTTTTGACACGCAAGAGGAGAATAAAAAGAAAAGGTTCGCTGCACAGAAGAAGAAGAAGGCGAAACAGATTCCCCAGCTCGGAGAACAGAAAGTACAGTCGGTCGCCCCGCTGAAGGTTCAGACAGACAAGCGTCCCAACGTTGGGACAAATGTTCCTGATTCAGACTACATGGACGATGATGCAATTGACACACTTTTTCCCAAGACGACTGAGATAGCACGGAAGTTTGTGTACGGGAAAGATCTTCTCCCTCCTGATGAGATGGTGCGTCTAGCTTTTCAAATACGGAAATTGCATGACTGGTACATCAAGGTTGCAAAGAACAAGCAAACAGTGTTTTACGTGACATACCGGGAAGACCAATTCTTCATCGATAACGAGATATTGTCGAATTTGAAGAATTATGGCAGTTATACAACCGGCGTGCTCTCAACGCAACTATCATGAGTTGCTATGTTCTGTAAGTGATTTTTTCTAAGACTGTAGCTGAGCATGTAATTATCCTCACTAGTTGAGCCTGTAATTATCCTCACCATATTCTTTTGTATGCTATTATATATGCAGGTGAATGATTGTCCAGTGTAAAAGGAAAAGAATCTGGGACGTTGGGTTCATTGACCCATTCATCGTTAACTGCAAAAACTTAGCGCGGAAGCCCGAGGACTGCGAGGATGCATTGTTGTGTAAGGACAGACGTCGCCTAGAGGAGGGGGGGTGAATAGGCGATTTAAAATTAATAAGGTTTAATGCTTGAATATATGCAGAATAAAACTATAGTTTAATCTATCAAGCAAGAAACCAAAACAAGCTATGTTTACCTAAGTGCACCAACAACTTATGCTAAGCAATACAAGTAACAAGGTGATAGCAAGATGAATGACTTCAAGCACGAAGGCTATCACAATGTAAAGTGCATAAGTAAAGAGCTCGGGTATAGAAATAACCGAGGCACGCGGAGATGAAGATGTATTCCCGAGTTCCACCCAAAGGGTGTACGTCTCGTTGGAGAGGTGTGCGCAACCACAACAGGTTAGCCGCAACGCCACAAAGGCTCACCTTCTTCTCCTGATGAACTCAACCACAAAATGTTGCGAGTTCACCTTCTACTATTGATCCCCTTTGGGGCGGAGATCGAATCCCGTACAAAAATCTTGAGGCACACACCCACAACTTAATTGGGGGCTCCCAAGTGACCACAAAAGGTCTTGACCACAAAAGGTCTTGGCCACAAAAGGCCGGCCACAAAAGGCGTCTAGGGTCCAATGACCCAAGAGTAACAAGCTCACAAATTTCACCACCACGAATCCTCGTGGAGGGCTCAAACGGATGCAAATGCAATGGCAAGAGCACACGAAGTGCTCAAGTCATTCACTCTCAAATTCCAACAAAGCAACAAATGCTTATGGGGGAATAAGAGAGGAAGAACAAGGAAACCACAACGGAGTCAAATCCTTCACTCCCAAATCCCACCAAAAGCAACTAATGCTTATGGGGGGAGAAGAGAGGAAGAACAAAGGAGAAGAACTACAATGGAACTCCAAGATCAAGATCCACTAGGTTCCCCTCACTTAGAGGAGAGATTGATTGGTGGAACGGTGGATCTAAATCTCCTCTCACTATCCCCTCAAAGATATGCAAGAATCGTGGGAGGGATTGAGAGGGAGCAAGTTTTTCCAAGGCAACAATGGAGGAGATAGAGAGGGAAAAACGTGCTTGAGTGCTTGGGAACCGTTGGGGAAGAAAGCCCCCTTAAATAGGTCCCTGAAAAACCAACCGTTGGCAGCCCCGAAACCCGTAGCGGTACTACCACTGGGGGCGGCGGTACTACCGCTGCGGACCGTCCATTTGACCGTTGGCTGCGCAGCGGCGGAACTGCCGCTGCACTACCGGAGCAACCAACTCGACGGTACTACCGCCAACCTCAACGGTACTACCGCTGTGAGCAGTACTACCGTTGAGGTACCGCTAGAGGTACCGCTAACGAAACCCGAGGGCCGAAAACGGCGGTACCCCAAGCGGTATCGAGGGCGGTAGAAACCCCTCCATGGCAAGGTTCCAATGCTGCGAAGATGTACGTGGCGGTACTACCGCTGGAACGACCTGTGGTACCGCTGGCTAGCGGTACTACCGTTCTGGTACCGCTCGAGATACCGCTGTGCCAACCCGAGGGCCAAAAACAGCGGTACCCCCAGCGGTAGCGCGCAACAGTGCACTTAGCAGCGGCGGAACCAGGTGCAGCGGTACTACCGCTGCTTCCAGCGGTACTACCGCTGCATGGAAAGACAGCAGAATGAAACTACCAGAAACCTCATAACATTTGCAAATGAACTCCGAAAGAGGTGAGACCAATTTTGTTGGAAAGATAGCGACGATAAGCACCTAACAAATTTTGTTGGAAATATTGCATCCCATAAATAGAGTAAAATCACCACACATGGCAAGGTGTGGGACTTTCCGCACGGTTGAACCGACAATATTACTGCCACCGAGAACGCAGCGAGTTTTCCAAAGTAAAACCGTTTTCGATGAACAAGAGCTTGACATGGAGATGAACCAAGATCTAGTTCCTCACCACCATAAAAGCCAAATAAGAACCAAGAAATATGATATGCCAAGGATGAAAAGGTTTGAGCTCTCCACAACGATGCGATCAAGTTACTCACTTGAGAGCCCCTCTTGATAGTACGCCTATCTATCCTATAGCCCTATCAAGATCACACCTTTGCCTTGAGCATTCCACTTGAGTTAGATGATGGCAATCTTGATCTCTTCAAGTGGATCATATTTCTTGATTGCGCGTCCAAGCACATGCTTGATGAAGACTTCTCCACATACTCCCCCATACCCATAATGGGAGAGTCTCGCTAAGCTCTGTCTTCATGTATCCATAGCAAGCTCCAAGCATAGGATCTCTTCGAGAAAGCTTCTCTTGGTCTTGCACATTTCAACCTTTCTTCACTAAGATGATGTCTTGAATCTTCAGGACATACTTGCAATATGCTCCACTCAACACATGACCATCCATCATATACACCTTTAAATGGAACCTTGGTCATCAAATAAGCTTCAAGAGTCCAACACATGAACTCCACTATTTCCATGGACAAGATCTATAAAGATATCTCAATGCAAACATTAGTCCATGGAGGTTGTCATCAATTACCAAAACCACACATGAGGGAAAATGCTCTTTCAGTCGCTATTGAAGCAAACTCAGGCGGCAGATATACTTCTTCCTTGCAACTTAAATTGAGTGTGACTGTCTTGAACATATTTCTATATTGCTAATTACTAGATGTTAAGTTTAATTGATGAGTTATATGCATGCCTCACTATATGAACGTGTGCAGCTACCATTGGATTCTACTGGACATTTGTATTGACAAGGGATTTGTTGAAGTCTTTGACTCATTAAAGCTTAGTTCTACTCGTCCCGAGTAGGTAAAACGATAACAAGAATAATTTCTGAAGTGACATGCTTTCACACAATCTTGATCATATAATAATCTAATGCATGTAAACTGAGATCAAATGAATAAAACCTGTAGTTTATATTGATATCAAATGAGTAATGAGTAAACAAGTAGGAAGAACAAAGTAAAAGTTTCAATGAATCAATACTAGAGAACAATCAACTGTGCAAAGTAGATATTAAAGATGATTTAAGCTTTAAGAATAACAATATAATCATCTAATGCATCCAACACTCATGACAACTTTGTGAAAGGATCAAGTCAAGCAATAACAATATGCATGTAGAAAATCATCTCTCTATTTTATTCACTTAAAAACAAGCAAGCGTTCAGCGTTGGTTCCTGGCACCAGGATGTTGTGGCTCAAAGAATAATAAGGGGGGGTCTGGAAGGCGAACGGAAGAAAGTCTCACACAGCTGAAAGTGATCATTAGACAAGAGGAAGTCTTATAATCGAAGCTATGCAAGGAGTAGTGATTGCTTCACAACGGATGCATATAGAGCTATAAGTGTATGAAAGCTCTCCAATGGAACTAGTGGGGGTGCATCCAACTTGCTTTCTCATGAAGACCTAGAGCACTCTTGAGCAGGCTCATCATTGGAATATACAAACCAAGTTCTATAATGTAAAGTTCCCCGCATAGTTATGCAAGTAAAACATGAAAACTCTCTCATATGGAGTAAAGGCGCTAAACATGAGCACAAATGATGACTATGAATACTACAGGTGCTATAACATGAGCACAAGTGTGGATAAAGAGTAGTAATGTTGCCCCCTTTTTTTTTATTACCTTTTCTGTTTCTCTTTTCGATGGCCTCCATGGCTCTTTTCACTTTTAGGGGCAAACATTATAATATGACAACACACTTTTGATACAAGTAACTCGTAAGGAATAAAACATAGTGTATGAAACGGTGCCTCTGCCAGTGTAGCAGGATACGCAATGATCTAGCGTAACATGGGTAAAACCACACATCAGCTGTAAAGAATCATGCAAGGCAATATATAAATGATAAATGACAACAAGTCATGTAATGTAAGATGGAAGTTGCATGGCAATATATCTCGGAACAGCTATGGAAATGCTGTAGTAGGTAGGTATGGTGGATGTTTTGAGGAAGATATTTGGCTTACGTGTAGGAGAACGTGATGAAGATCTCCCACGAGTTTTTGATGTACCCGCGAAGTATGCACCAACTCTCAATGTGAGAAAGGGCAATGCAAAATACCGAAGAGGCTAGCAAATATGGTGGTGGAAGTGCCATGAAAACCGTAGCTTAGAACTCAGAAGCAAAAAGATTCCAACTAGAAATATGATCTTACAAGGCATAATGAAAATCACTCCATGAGGGACTGTGGCAAATGAACAAGTCACTGTTGGGACCCCGACCGTAGCGCATAACACAAAGTCATTACGGTTGTTTTCCACATTAGGAGTCATATATCATTATGCTATCAGCTGGATATTTAAGTGTGGCACAGCTTCACGTTTTCTAGACCAACCATTAATCATTCCACTTTACTAAACCATCATGTTTTACCATTAAGCATATTAATATCTCAAAACAACATCAATGATTCGAGTGACACAATTTAATGATCTACAAGATTATGTATCATTTCATCATACCATCTACCACATTTAACATTTTCTGTTCTTAACCAAACACCAATCAACTTATCTAAAAATGAACTCTCCAAGTATTTAACAATGAGATATGAGAGTATAATATAAGAAAACTAACAGCTCTAACAAGAGATGCATGAAAAACAAGAGCTAATAGTATTGAAGTAACATAGAAGAATACTCAACAAATAATAGTGAAGAATACGAGTATTCATAAGAAAAAGCGGAGCGTGTCTTTCTCCCACAAAGGAATGCTAGGATCCATTTTATTCAGAGAATGAAAATAACGAGAAAAAAACAGACGCTTCAAGTAAAGCACATAAGATGTGTCGGAATTAAAATATAGTTTCACTAGAGAGGACTTGATAGTTTGTTGATGAAGAAGGGGATGCCTTGGGCATCCCCAAGCTTAGACGCTTGAGTCTTCTTGAAATATACTTGGGTGAGCCACGGGGGCATCCCCAAGCTTATGCTCTTTCATCTTCTTGATCACATCACATCATCCTTCTCTTTTGATCCTTGAAAACTTCCTCTTCACCAAACTCAAAGTAAACTTCATTAGAGGGTTAATGCATAATCAAAAAAAATTATATTCTGCATGGACAAAACCATTACACATGCTACTGGACATTAGCTACAGCCACTGGTATTTTATGGAACAAAAAGATCCATTAAAAAACAGCAAAAGGAGCAATGCAAAATAAATGGCAGAATCAGTCAAAACAGAACAGTCCGTAAAGACTAATTTTTTTGAGGCAATTAACTTGCTCAAATCAGAAAACTCAAAACTAATGAAAGTTGCATACATATCTGAGTATCACGCACAAAAAATCACAGGTCATTTTGATTTTTCTGTGAATTCTTACAAATTAAACGGTGGTCTTGTATTGTCGGGGGGTTTAAGTAGGTCTTTATGAGCAAGCAAGTTGGATGCACCCCCCACTAGTTCCATTGGAGAGCTTTCATACACATATAGCTCTATGTGCATCCGTTGTGTGGCAATCACTACTCCTTGCATAGATTCGAATATAAGACTTCCTCTTGTCTAGTGATCACTTTCAGCTGTGTGAGACTTTCTTCCGTTGGCTTTCCAGACCCCCCTTATCATTCTTTTAGCCACAACATCCTGGTGCCAGGAACCAACACTGAACGCTTGCTTGTTTTTAAGTGAACAAATTGAGAGAGGATTTTCTACGTGCATATTGTTATTGCTTGACTTGATCCTTTCACTAAGTTGTCATGAGTGTTGGACGCATTAGATGATTATATTGTTATTCTTGAAGCTTAAATCATCTTTAATATCTACTTTACACGGTTGATTGTTCTCTAGTATTGATTCATTGAAAGTTTTACTTTGTTCTTCCTAGTTGTTTACTCATTACTCATTTGATATCAATATAAACTACAGGTTTTATTCATTTGATCTCAATTTACATGCATAACATTATTATATGATCAAGATTGTGTGAAAGCATGTCACTTCAGAAATTATTCTTGTTATCGTTTTACCTACTCGGGACGAGTAAAACTAAGCTTGGGGATGCTTGATACGTCTCAAACGTATCTATAATTTCTTATGTTCCATGCTTATATTATAACAATTGCTACATGTTTTATATACAATTTATATGGTTTTTATGCATTTTCTGGGACTAACCTATTAACAAGATGCCACAGTGCCAGTTCCATGTTTTCTGTTGTTTTTGGTTTCAGAAAAGCTGTCAAGGAAATATTCTCGGAATTGGACGAATCAAAAGCCAAAGTCCCTATTTTTCTCGGGAGCTTCCAGAACACCGAAGAGGAGACGGAGAGGGGCCATGAGGCAGCTACACCATGTGGTGGCGCGGCTCCCTTCCTGGCCGCATGGCCACGTGGTGTGGGGCGCCCACTGACATCGCCCTTTCGCCTATAAAAAGACCCCGACGTGAAAACCCTAAAATAATCAGCCTTTTCCCGAGAAGAGTTCCGCTGCGCCGCCACCATCGAAGACAAGTTTCGGGGGGCATAAATCTCTGTTCCGGCACCCTACGGGGACGGGGAATTGCCCCCGGAGCCATCTCCATCAACTCCACCGCCATCTTTATCGCCGTTGCTGACTCCTACGATGAGGAGTGAGTAGTTCTCCCCCGGGGCTGCGGGCTCTACCGGTAGCTATGTGGTTTATCTCTCTCTCCCATGTGATCTTTATGTGATCATGAGCTTTGTAATCTAGTTGAATATGTGATGTTACTCTCTATATATTATGCACTCTAGAGGTTATTAAATATGAACTCCGGAGACTCCACGGGGTAAAGGTGACAGTGTGTGCACCGTGTGTGACTCCTTTAATTTATGACGTTGTGGTGTTTGTTTACTCAGACTTTGAGGGTGCTTTTGTAGCCCTACGCAATTAATGAATGGTGTTTATTGTCCAACAAGAGAGTGTTTGAGAGTAGTGTTTACTTATTTAATTATGATGTCATTGTTGAGAATGTCCACTAGTGAAAGTATGATCCCTCGGCCTTGTTTCTAAGCATTGAAACACCGTTTACAACCTGTTTATGCTACATGTTTGCTTGCTGCCATTTTTATTTCAGATTGCAATTACTCCTTATAACCATCCATATTACTTGTATTTCACTATCTCTTCGCCGAACTAGTGCACCTATACATCTGACAAGTGTATTGGGTGTGTTGGGGACACAAGAGACTTCTTGTATCTTAATTGCAGGGTTGCCTAAGAGGGATATCTTTGACCTCTACCTCCCTGAGTTCGATAAACCTTGGGTGATTCACTTAAGGGAAACTTGCTGCTGTTCTACAAACCTCTGCTCTTGGAGGCCCAACATTGTCTACGAGAATAGAAGCGTGCGTAGACATCACATGTCTATCTTGTCCTCCACTCCCACGATGTTTCTTTTCCCTGAAAGAACTATGTGGCATTTTGGCTCGTCTGATGTATTCGCTTCCATGTTGTTTTCTTTTTTTCGGTTTTGTAGACATGTCTTTCACGTAGAAAACTTGAGCTACATCATTTGCTTTGACGAATGGTTCGTCATTGTAATCAAGATTGTTCAGATCCACCGTTGTCATTCCGTACATCGGGTCTACCTTTACCCCGCCTGCATTCAGCTTGACCCATTTGCACCGAAACAAAGGGCCCTTAAAAGAAGGTCCATACTCAAGTTCCCATATCTCCTCTATGTAACCATAATATGTGTCCTTTTGCCCATTGTTGTTTGTTGCGTCAAAACGGACACCACTGTTTTGATTGGTGCTGTTTTTATCTTGAGCGATCGTGTAAAATGTATTCCCATTTAACTCGTACCCTTCGAAAGTGACTGTAGTCGAAGATGGTGTCCTGGCCAACAAGTACAGCTGAACTCCAACTTTGGTGTTACTCATGAGATGTGTTTGCAACCAACCGCTGAATTTCACCTTGTGTTGATCTTTAATCCAGAACTCATCCTCCACCGGGTTCTCGGATCGTAAAATTTTCATGTGTTCCTCGATATACGGAGCTGCCAACGAGGAATTTGTAGAACTGTATAGTGTGCTTGACTGAAAGAAGGTTCGTCCCTACATACTAATACTTTTTTTCCTAGAGTGCCTTTTCCCCTCAGTCTCCCCTCATGTCGCGACTGAGGAACACCAATCGGATTAATGTCAGGAATAAATTCAACACAAAACTCAATGACCTCCTCGGTTCCATAGCCCTTGGAGATTCTTCCTTCTGGCCTAGCACGGTTATGAACATATTTATTTAAGACTCCAATGAACCTCTTAAATGGGAACATATCGTGTAGAAATACGGGACCGAGAATTCGAATCTCTTCGACTAGGTGAACCAAGAAATGCGTCATTACATCGAAGAAGGATGGGGGTAACACCAATTCAAAACTGACAAGACACTGGACCACATCATTATGTAACCTTGGTAGGATCATTGGATCGATTACCTTCTGAGATATTGCATTGAGGAATGCACAAAGCATCACAATGGGTACTCGGACATTTTCCGGTAGAAGCCCCCTCTATGCAATCGGAAGCAATTGCGTCATAATCACGTGGCAGTCATGAGACTTTAGGTTTTGAAATTTTTGGTCTGCCACATTTATTATTCCCTTTATATTCGACGAGAAGCCACACTGTTAGCACCCATTTTTGGCAGATGTCCGGTTTCAGGATCGCAAACCTAGAACAAGGCGGAAGGCGGATTTGGGTGTGCAAAGTTGCTCGGAGGTCCATGAAGGCAAGACAATTCTAGCCTAAGGAAAAGCAAGGTCAGAAGAAGGTGGTTGAAAAGAAGCCAACGTCCAAACAAGGTGGCGGAAAGGAAGCCAACTTTATCAAAACAAGGTGGATGAAAAGAAGCCAACTTTGTCAAAACAAGGCGGCAGAAAGCCAACTTTATCAAAACAAGGCGGCAGAAGCCAACTTTGTCGAAACAAACAAGCAGAAAGTCAACTTTGTCAAGACGAGCCGGCAGAAGGGAAGTTAACTTTGTCAACACAAGCCGGCAAAAGAAGGCAACCGTCCTCGAGCAAGGTGGAAGACAAAAGGCAACTTTTCTTAAGATAACTTGCCCGTATCAAGGCGGAAGGCTGAAGGTGGCAAAAAAGAAGGCAACTTTGCGATCAGGCTGTAAGAAGCAGGCAACTTTCCAAAGAAGCCAGACAGATAGTCCGGGTCTAGCACGAAGCCGATCAAAGATCCGCCAAAGTTAGGATAGAATCTGACTTAAACCATGAATTGTAATTCGCGTAAGAGTCCAAAACTTGTACGGGAAGTCCAGCTGCCTCATATATATGTGAGAGGTGATGGCCGATTGAAATTAAGCAAACAATCGACAACCTATCAATACAACCCTACTTTTGCCTCCTACAACCTTTGTTCCTGCTTCCGTTGTTCGGTGATTTCATGTAGATCTTGCCGGATATCGAGAACCGAGCTGAGAGCGGCAAAGTCCGGCTTATTTCAGCCAATCGTTGCCAGCTTTCCTCAGACGGGGCTTCCCGAGGGGCTGGGGCGTCTGGTCTCAAAAGCGCCGGCTTACTGTCTTGCGTATCGCGCTGGAAGCCGGCCTCCCGCGGGGCGAGTTGCGGAGTATCTCCCCCGGCACCGCGGGTACACGAGGACGTGTTCGTGTGACGCGTTTTGAGCGCAACACACTTTTTGGCAACTCCGCTAGGGAACAGATCATCATGTCAAAATCAATTCCTCAGCCATCTGATGTTAGCGCCGAAAACATCATCAAGCCTAGTTTTGATGATTTTTCGGCTGAACAGCGCCAAGCCTATGAGGAGTGGAAGAAGGAACGTCAAGAGTAATTCGAGGCTCTGGAGAAAAGGCAGGAAGAAGAGGACGCCGCATCGTTCCTCTCTGGGTACAAGAAGTGCCGCCGAGGGGACGTCGTTCCACTCGACGACAACAAGCTGCCACCAATGCTCGGTATCCTAGCCGAGCCTGCTGTAAGTTCCGATGTCTTCTCTAAAGATCAAATAGCTGCGATTAATCATTACGCTACCGAGTCTAGTAACTTAGCTTATGCGGCCATGTTAGATATGATAAAAGCTGGGAAAAATACATCTGATAATTTTGCTAACATTGGTAGCACGAGTATTCCCGCTAGAAATCCTAATATGGTTCCACCTAATTCATCGGCAACTCTCCCGAATACGCCGATGAGGTGTCCGTTTCAAGACAATCAGCTAATCAACATGCCAACTTCTCCAGTACCTATTGGCGGCGTGTTATATTCGGCCCCGCCGCCAAATCAGGCCATGCCACCGGTAGGTAATTTTACGGTGCCGAATTACAATTCGGTGCCCGGTACGCAAATGAATTTTGCACCAAGTGTTGCAAATCCGGTTGCGGCTCTACCAGTAGGTACTTCGGTCATGGGCAAAAACATGGTTACCCTTAGGGCCGAATTACAGAAGATGTTTTATGACAACTTCGGCATAGAGCCGAAGCCGATCAACCGGATGTGCCAAAAACCATACCCGGAATACTTCGATAGCATACAGTATCCCCATGGTTATAAGGTCCCTGATTTTGCTAAGTTCAATGGGGTAGATAATAAAACAACATGGGAACATGTGAGTCAATATTTAGCACAATTAGGAGAGGCTGGTAACACTGATCCTTTGAAAGTGCAGTTGTTTCCATTATCATTGACTGGTACTGCTTTTTCATGGTTTTCCGCTTTACCTTATGGCTCTATTCATACTTGGTATCATCTGGAAAAGAAATTCCATGAACACTTTTATACCGGAGATAATGAGTTGAAGTTATCCCACCTTACATCGGTTAGGCAAAAGTCTGACGAATCGGTCACCGATTATGTCAAGCGATTTAGAGATACCAAAAACCGGTGCTATAGTTTGGTAATAACTGAAAGAGATATGGCTGATTTAGTTCTCAATGGTCTGAAATCTCACATAAAAGAAAGAATTGAGGGTTTCGAGTTTCTGAATATTAGTCAAGTCTTGCAAAGAGCATTGGCTCAAGAAAACCGAAACAAAGAAGTAAAAGGAACTCATAGGACTAAGTTTGATCGTCCTCATCTTCATATGGTTGAGTATAATAGTGAGAACTCTGGTGATGAAGCCGATGTCTATTCTGCCGAGTTTGTTTGGCCTAGTAAGGCTAAACCTTACGTGTGTGACGACTTAAAGCCGATTGGTAAGAATCGAGATGATGAATTAAAGTGCAGCTTTGACGTAGGCAAATGTGATAGAATATTTGATGCCTTGTTAAAAGACAAAGTGATAAGGGTTAATCATGTTATACCATCGCCTGATGAATTAAGGCGGCGAGCTTATTGCAAATACCACAATTCTTTCTCTCATGCTATTAATGATTGCAATGTCTTTCGTCGACAGATCCAATCGGCCATCAATGACGGACGATTGAGCTTTGCTGGCATGGCAATTGACACACAGCCGTTCCCGATGAACGCGCTAGATTTGGAGGGAAAGAAGGTTTTGCTTCGGCCAGAGGCGGCCGAAGGTGCTAATAAGTCTAATGTTGTTGTTGGTGAACCCAGGAAAAAGACTGATAACAAGGCGGCAAAAAGGCAAGTCACTGTAAGCCGGCAACCCAGTGGCCAGGAAGTCATCAAGGTTACCATCAACAATCCTGTGCTCGGGGGGCAAGATACACGCTCGGATAATTTGCTGCCAAGATTTATAAAGCCCAAGAACCCAGAAGTTGGCAGATGGAAAACAAACCAGGTTGAATATAGACCAAGGAAGATAAAGCCAACTTTTGACATGTTGTTGAATAAGTATGTGTGCCAAGCCGGGTCGAGATCCAACCAATGCCAGTATAGGAAGCGGCCAAGGTCGCCATCTGCTAAGCAGGGAAGTCGGCATGAGAAGCCACCTGACGAGTTCAAACGCAGGGCAACCCGACAGTCTATGCAGAGCCGGCTTGTATATCCCGGAGACTCGTCATATTGGCGGGTCAAGGCGCAAGGTGATAAGAAGGCTCCAGAAGGTGGAGAAAAAGCAGGCAACGTGCTGATCATTGGGAGTCATGTTTTCAAGATGAAGGACCCGGTTGTAGAGCCGGTGAATGACAAGCCAATACTTGCTATCGTGCCAAAGCCGGCAACCAATGATCACGAGGCCAGTTCCAGTCAGTCTGTGGCTCCTCAGCCTAGGGATCCAAAGTACACTCAGCCAAAGTGGTGCCCGCCGGGTATAACGAAAACACAAAAGCGGAAACTACAAAGGGCAAGGAACCGAGAGAAGGCAGAGAAAGGAGCCGAGCAAGCCAGGGATGCCAGATTCAATGCTGAACGGCCAATGGTGCCAAGTCAAGTATGGGTCCCTAGGCCAGTCCTTATAGCAGCATCAACAACGATCGCGCCAAGTCTAGCTGCAGTCAATGATACGATGTTGGCTAATGCACCGAATGTTACCCACTCGTCATGGGCAGATGAAGTGGAAGCGGCAGACTTGGCAAGGGAGAAGTCGGCAAACGACAAGCCGGCTACGGGACAGTACGATGGAGGAGCCGGCAACCGGGGATATCACGATGGAAGAGCCGGAAAATGCAACAGAGAAGTTGGCGGAACAAGATCCGGCAACATCAGAATTGGCGGTAGACGAATCGGGCAGTATGACCGATGATGAGGAGTTGCTGGATTACGAGGAAACACCGAGCCGGACAGGCATGGATATCAACATGGTGTATTATTTGCCTGCCGAGTTTCGAGCTGTTGAGGAAGAAGGCGAAATTGCACAAATCAACTTCGGACCCAAGAATGCCGTTTTTGAGAAACCTGAGGGACCGGTTAAACACTTAAAGCCTTTATACATCAGAGGACATATTGATGGAAAGCCAGTTACTAGAATGTTGGTAGATGGCGGAGCGGTGGTAAATCTGATGCCCTATTCTGTCTTCAAGAAGCTGCAATTAGACGATGGTGACTTGATGAAGACTAACATGGTGTTGAATGGGTTCGAAGGAGGAGAAGGAATAGAAGCCAAAGGGGTCATAAGTTTGGAACTCAAAGTTGGCAGCAAAACTCTGGCTACTGCCTTCTTCGTTGCTGAAGTGAAGGGAAATTACAATGTACTATTGTGTAACGTCCCCAAATTAGCTCATGGATAATTAGGATTGTTTTGTGCATCATGAACATCATTTGCATCTAACTTAAGATTTCACAAAATTGAGTTTCAAAATAAAAGAGAAAAACCCTAAGTGGCATAAACCACTTGTTAATTTGAATGTGTTAAAAAGATTTCAAAATTTTCAAAATCCAAGGTTGCCAATGGCTTCCTTGTAAAATTATGAGTCTCCTGGTATTTTTGTACAATTTTTATCTTTCCAGAAAGGCCCTCAAACTCTTTATTTTCCAAAACAGGGGCCCGTTTCCAAAGGTTTTGTGGTATTTCTTAAAACTCAGGGGGTTTTCTGTAAACCTCCAGTCGTCTTCAACCTTCTAACCCGGAGCTGCGCGCTGTCGTGCGCGAGACCGTCCAACGCCGTGGCCACGCAGGGTGGCCTTCAAATCCTCCTCTCCGCCGCCTGGGAAACCCTAATTTCCTTTCTTCCTCTCTTCTTCTTCCTCACCTCACCGAAACCCTAGCCTCGGGTCACCTCGGATTGCCATTGATTCCGGCAACTCCAAGCGCAGGGGAACCGCCCTGGAGGTCCGCCGTTCTCTCCTCTTCAACCTAGACTTGTGGAGCTTTCTGGGAAGCCGACAATCGGAAGAATTCTTCCGTTCCCTTCCGCCTCTGTCCGCCGGCGACGAGCTCGATTGCGGCCTACTCCGGCCTCCCCCGCTCCCCGCTTCCCTCTCGCCCAGGATCGTCGCGCCCGTGTGCAGCAGGGAGCTCAGCTCCATTGCTGACGTCACCATGACGTCAGCGGGGCCTTTTCTTTTCTGAAAATAATTTAAATGTTTTCTGGAATTATTAATTGTATGGCAGGTGGGTCCCTGATGTCAGAATTTTATTGTTTTTCAAAAATGTTTTCTGTAATTGATAAAAATCTGACATGTGGGTCCAATATTATTCATTTAATTTCATAAATGTTTAAATTGAATTAAAAATGGTTTAAACTTTGAAAATTCATAAGTAATTCATTTTAAATCAGAAAAATATGATTAATATATCAAAATTTGCAGAAAAATAAGATCTACTCAATTATGTCCAGATCATGCATATTTAACCAACTTTGAACCATGTTTACAATAGAAGAACAATTTACTAATTATTAAATATGGGGTCTGTTCCAACTCAATTTAAAATGTGCTTACATGTGTAGGGTCTACATTTCAATTCTTAAACATGTCATGTCATACATTGTGCGCATTGCATATATGCCATGGTTGAATGTTGTTTAACCGTTTCTTTTCCGGTGTTTTGTTCTTCGCGGTAGAATGCGAATTCGAAGTGAAGATCGACAATATCGAAGGCCAGTGCTGGATCATCGACGATCAATTCAAGCGGAGAATTTATGAAGAGCTATTATTGGTTATGTTGAGCAAGTCAAGCCGAAGATTTCCAAAAGCGTTATATTTTGCTATCGAAGAGCAAGGCAAGCATAACCTCTTATCTGCACATATAAGATTTCAAAGTATTTGATTCTGGTATTGTGCATACGATTCAAATGTGTTTTTGAGTTGAGGTATAGAGTGTTGCTTGTGTTGCATCGCTAGAATTTGCTATGCTTAGATCTTCCCTCTGATCCATCCGGTTGATGAGTCAGAACTGTGAAGGATGACGTGGAATGATCAGAGATGTGTTGAATATGCTAAAGGCTTGGATGGGAGGCCACATTGGGTTTGTGGTGGGTTGTTCCATTCTTGCCGACCTAGGAACCGAGTTCTCGTCTTTGGAACCAATACTTCGTATGCCCACATAGGACTTGGACCTCCCTCGACCCCAACTTGTCTAGCCTACTACGTGAAGCCACTAGTTCGAGTGTTCCATTTGCGTGTGCGGTAAAATGAGTTGAGGAAATTAGGGCTCGGGTCAGGAGAGTGTGACGCTCTGATCTTGACCCTGGCAACCCGCACTAGGGATCGCTGAGATGGCGGTCTGACCTACTGCTGTGGCTCATGGACATAGGCGAAGCTTGGGAAAGGTCGTGGCCAACCCTTCTGCTGGCACTCCCCGGAACAGTGCTAATAGCTGTCGTATCGGTTGGTTGGCGTGTGTGGGAATGTACACCCCCTGCAGGGTAAATCTTTTCGGAAAGCCGTGTCCACGGTTATGGACAACTTGGTAACTTATGTCTGATGATCATAGATAACATTAATCTAATTATAAAACTTGCCAACTAAGGGTGGTTAGGATTGCTTCCTCGGGTTGAGCGAGGGGGTGATTCGGGTGGGTGGTACAACTCATGATCATCTTGTGGAGACTGAAGATGTGGATGAAGCTACTGTTTCAATCTCTTATCCCTTTTAGAAAAGTCTACTGACGCGAGATTCTCTCCTCCCTCGATTAAAAACAAAACTGGCTTTATGCAAAGGACATTCATGAATACTCTCTGAACGGGCAGATATATAGTAGGTTAAAAAAGTCTTGTTGAGTACCTCCTGTACTCAGCCTTGCGCAATTATTTGGACAGGTGTGTTTTGAGGACATCGACATCGACGAGTAGGTTGGGGTTCCCAGACGGCAGCCTGGAATCTATGGACTGGGACGTCGCCGTTAAGCTTTCTGGCCTTTTAGGCCTTTTGCTAATCTTGCTATGTCTAATAGCATAATTTGCCTTCCGTTGTATTGGTGATTGACAGGTCAGTGACCTTATTTGGTGATATTTGCTTCTTCGCTCTGTTAAGAGCTTAATATATTGCTTCTGGTGTTGTAGGGTCTCTGTGGTGTTACCGATTTCAATTATTGGCTTTCGAGATCTATGTTAGACTTATCTCAGATTAAGGTCTCAGATTTGTCTAGCTTGGCTCTCGGGGGTGCTACATATTGGGACGAGATTGGCATCATGCCAACCAATGTGTTCCATCAACTATGCACCAGCAACTGGTACAATGGGTTGACGACGAAATTGAGGTCGTTCATGCTGACGAATCGGCCTGCATTGTATTAGCCGAGTCAGTTGTTGATTGGCAACATTCCAATGTCACATGCCTATCTGGGCGTGATTTATCCGGGTTTGATTTCCTGAGTGCTACCAGGGATGGATTTGTGCCAGTATCTCTAAAGCCGATTGGTGGAAATTGACTGCTGCTCAAGTAGATGGATAAAAATGACGAGTGGCTGCAGAAACATCTGGGCAAGTATCGGTCCGAGAGGAACGATATGTGTGAAGCAGTTGAAGAACCAGACGATATGGACTAGTTGGGACAAGGCTTTGCGTCGGCTGACTTGCTTGAAGAGGTAGACATTGGGGATGGCACTATCCCTAGGCCGACATTTGTGAAGCAGAAGTTGGCAGCCGATTATAAATCCAAGTTAATCGCGCTAGTCAGGGAGTATATAGATTGCTTTGCGTGGGAATACCACGAGATGCCTGGGTTAAGCCGAGAGTTGGTCGAACATCGGTTGCCTATCAAAGCCGGCTTTAGACCTCACAAGCAGCCGGCTCGTAAATTCAATCCGACAATATATGACCGGATCAAGGCGGAGATAGGCCGGCTTTTGGAAGCCAACTTTAATCGGCCTTGTAAGTATGCAGAGTGGATATCCAATATTGTTCCGGTCGAGAAGAAAGGATCTGGCAAGATCAGGGCGTGTATTGACTTCAGAGATGTGAATCGTGCTACGCCCAAAGACGAATATCCTATGCCAATAGCCGATATGCTTATCAACGAAGCCTCAGGTCACAAAGTTATCAGCTTTCTGGATGGCAATGCAGGCTACAACCAGATATTCATGGCCGAAGAAGATTCGGCTAAGACGGCGTTTCGCTGCCCATGCTTTGTTGGCTTGTTCGAGTGGACAGTGATGACCTTTGGCTTGAAGAATGCCGGAGCCACATATCAGAGAGCAATGAACCTGATTTTTCATGATCTTCTGGGAGTAGTACTGGAGGTATACATTGACGACGTGGTGGTTAAGTCGGACGGCGAAACAAGTCATTTGGCCGACTTGCGACTTGCGTTTGAAAGAATGAGGAAGTACGGGCTCAAGATGAATCCTTTGAAGTGTGCCTTTGGCGTGTTTGCTGGAAAGTTCTTAGGTTTTATCATACATGAAGATGGCATAGTGATTGATCCGGCAAAGATTGAAGCTATCCAAAAGATGGCAGCACCGAGTTGTAAAAAGGAGATGCAGAAGTTTTTGGGCAAGGTAAATTATTTGAGGAGATTTATCACTAACTTGTCCGGAAAAGTTGATGCATTTACAGAAATCATTCGGCTCAAGAATGACGATGAGTTCACCTGGGGGGCAAAGCAACAAGAGGCATTTGACAAGATCAAAATGTGCCTATCTACTCCGCCAGTTTTGAGGAAGCCTACTCGGGGGCAGCCTTTCCGGCTTTATATTGCTGCTAAAGAAAAGGTGATTGGAGCTGCCTTAACCCAAGAAGCCGAAGGGAAGGAATATGTTATCACGTATCTAAGCAGGCGTTTGCTGGATACCGAGTCAAGGTATAGCTTTGTGGAGCGGTTATGCTTGGCTCTTTATTTCGCTTGCACCAAGTTGCGCCATTATCTGCTATCTAGCGAATGCCAAGTCTTTAGTCAGACCGATGTTCTCAAACACATGATCCAAAAGCCGATTCTCAGCGGACGAATCGGCAAATGGGCGTACGGATTGATCGAGTATGAGTTGGCTTATGAGCTCCTCAAGTCTATAAAAGGCCAGATTGTAGCTGATTTCATTGTTGAACATCGGGTTGACCTGGAGCAAGAAGCCGACTTGAATCTTGTGTCGGCTGTACCGTGGAGACTTTATTTTGACGGCTCCGTTTGCGATGAGGGACAGGGAGTCGGCGTTGTGTACATTTCGCCACACGGTACTATTTTTGAGGCCTCTTATCATCTTAATTATATTTGCACTAACAATGAAGCCAAATATGAAGCATTATTATTCGGGCTAGAACTTCTAGTTGACGCAGGGGTGACTCATGTCGAGGCATATGGTGACTCATTGCTTGTTGTCCAACAAGTGGCCAAGATTTGTCAGTGTCATAGCGGGTCACTTAATGTGTATCTTGACAGTTGCCGGGATATTATCTCAACGTTGGATTATTTCAACATATCACACATTCCCAGGCAAGATAATTGGATTGCCAATGAGTTAGCACAACAGGCATCGGGCTATCATATCAGTCGAGGTATGTTCTTTGTTAAGCAGCAGCCAATGATTCATGTTGCCAACTTGGAGGAAGCCAAACAGGAAGTCGGCTTATTGGAGTCGGCTAAGGAGAAGCCGGAAATTGAGCCATCAAGCGAATGGAGAAAGCCTTATATATGTTGATTATCTGCAAAATCCAAGTCAGAAGGCAGACAGGGCAGTTCGGCGCACAGCTCTCAAGTATACGTTGGTGGATGCTGCCTTGTATCGCCGAACTGTTGATGGCCTTCTTCTAAAATGCTTGAATGAAGATGAAGCTAGAGTTGCTATGGGAGAGGTACATGATGGTTTGTGCGGGACGCATCAGTCGGCTCACAAAATGAAGTGGATGCTCAGGCGACCCGGATTTTATTGGCCAACAATGAGTGCTTTAGATACTACAAGGGATGCGAAGCTTGCCAGAAGTTTGGAGATATTCAGTTGGTGCCGGCTTCACTTCTTAATCCAATCATAAAACCGTGGCCTTTCCGAGGTTGGGCACTTGACTTTGTCGGGATGATCCATCCGGCTTCTTCCAAGGGGCATCGGTTTGTTTTGGTTGCTACTGATTATTTCACCAAGTGGTCTGAAGCAGTACCTCTCAGAAATATGACTCATAAGGAGGTGATGCAATTTATCACAGAGCACATAATTCACAGGTTCGGCATACCGCAGACATTGACTACAGATCAAGGTACTTCCTTCATGGCTAAGGAGGTGAAACAGTTTATCGAATCACTTAGGATCAAGATGCTCAATTCTTCTTCGTACTATGCTCAAGCCAACGGGCAAGCCGAGTCAAGCAACAAAATTTTGATCAAGTTGATTAAGAAGAAGGTGCAAGACTTTCCCAGAAGGTGGCACGAAGTGTTGTCTGAAGCCTTATGGGCTCACAGGATTTCAAGGCATGGAGCTACCAAGGTGACTCCTTTTGAGTTGGTGTATGGGCAGGAAGCCATTTTGCCAATAGAGGTGAATTTGGCCGCCTTAAGGCTTGTCAGGAAAAACGATTTGTCGGCTGATGATTATTGCAGTCTAATGATTGACAACATTGATGAAGTGGCCGACAAACGTGTTATTGCACTACGTGATATCAAGAAAGAGAAGTTGCGGGCGGCAAGATCTTACAACAAGAAAGTCCGGCTAAAAGACTTCCAAATTGACGACTTGGTCTGGAAGTTTATGTTGCCAGTTGGCTCCAGAAGCCGGAAATTTGGCAAATGGTCCCCGAGCTGGGAAGGGCCACTACGGGTTGTGAGGATAGTACCCGGCAACTCTTATCTGGTGGAAACATTAGAAGGCGACATGTTGCCTCGAGCCATCAATGGGAAATACTTGAAGAAGTTCCACCCGAGCGTTTGGCAAACTGCGTGATTTGCGCGTATGGCCGATATACATATATTTCCCTTAGCATATGGCCGATGAGCTTAAGCATCGCCCTTGGACAAAGACTGCTACGTTGAATATTTTCTAGTACGCAAGCTCTACTAGAAAACAGGGGGGCATGTGTTAGCACCCGTTTTTGGCAGATGTCCAGTTTCAGGATCGCAAACCTGGAACAAGGCGGAATGCGGATTTGGGTGTGCAAAGTTGCTCGAAGGCCCATGAAGGCAAGACAATTCTAGCCTAAGGAAAAGCAAGGTCAGAAGAAGGTGGTTGAAAAGAAGCCAACGTCCAACCAAGGTGCCGGAAAGGAAGCCAACTTTATCAAAACAAGGTGGATGAAAAGAAGCCAACTTTGTCAAAACAAGGCGGCAGAAAGCCAACTTTGTCAAAACAAGGCGGCAGAAGCCAACTTTGTCGAAACAAGCCAGCAGAAAGTCAACTTTGTCAAGACGAGCCGGCAGAAGGGAAGTTAACTTTGTCAACACAAGCTGGCAAAAGAAGGCAACCGTCCTCGAGCAAGGTGGAAGACAAAAGGCAACTTTTCTAAAGACAACTTGCCCGTATCAAGGCGGAAGGCTGGAGGTGGCAAAAAAGAAGGCAACTTTGCGATCAGGCTGGAAGAAGGAGGCAACTTTCCAAAGAAGCCACACAGATAGTCCGGGTCTAGCACGAAGCCGATCAAAGATCCGCCAAAGTTAGGATAGAATCTAACTTAAACCATGAATTGTAATTCGCGTAGGAGTCCAAAACTTGTACGGGAAGTCCAGCCGCCTTATATATATGTGAGAGGTGATGGCCGATTGAAATTAAGCAAACAATCGACAACCTATCAATACAACCCTACTTTTGTCTCCTTCAACCTTTGTTCCTGCTTCCGTTGTTCGGCGATTTCACGTAGATCTTGCCGGATATTGAAAACCGAGCTGAGAGCGGCAAAGTCCGGCTTAGTTCAGCCAATCGTTGCCGGCTTTCGTTAGACGGGGCTTCCCGAGGGGCTGGGGCGTCTGGTCTCAAAAAGACGGCTTACTGTCTTGCGTATCGCGCTGGAAGCCGGCCTCCCGCGGGGCGAGTTGCGGAGTATCTCCCCCGGCACCGCGGGTACACGAGGACGTGTTCGTGTGACGTGTTTTGAGCGCAACACACACATCGACTACGTCCTCGACATCCGCTCCGGCCGCCGGCGTAGGTCTTCCCCGAGCGTGAACGCCTACATCCGCACCCTCACCGTGAGCTCCGAGTCCTATTCCTCTCGAATGCATGTTTGTTTTAGCTGTTTAGTTGATTAGAGGTTGTGAGGAGGGAGCCGGTGGTGATCTCACACGAATGCATGTATACACATTTTGGTTAATTAGCTAGTATGTGCGGGGAGGGAGCCGGTGGTGATCTCACACGAATGCATGTATACACATTTAGAAATTTTGTGTGTTTCCAAGTATGGCATAATTTTTTTGAATCTTGTTTTGTCAAGTCTTCATTTAGAATTTTTACTTACATGTCACCATTAAGCACGTTTAATGTGCTTTACTAACCGTTGAAACTCCTCTTGTGTAGACGATGCCGCCGCGCCGCCGCGGGTCGTCCGGCTACCGCGGTGTTCGGGTGCGGCCCAAGAGCACCTACTACGCCGAAATCCGCGCCGCCGAAGGGAGGCACAATCTCGGCACGTACCCCACGCCGGAGGAGGCAGCGCGCGCATATGATGCTGCCGCGTGGCGTTTCCGGTGCCCGCGGAGCGAGCTCAACTTCCCGAACTGCGAGTCCATTACGGAGGCGATGTTCCTTGCGCCACAGCCGACCCTCCTCACCGACGAGGATCGCGACCGCCATAGCCATCGCCAGGCGCAATGCCGGATCATCATCGCCGAGCGTGGCGAGGAGCTGATGCGCGAGTGGAGGGAGCGGTTACCGGAGGATGTCGCCGACGAGCAAGCATTCTTCAACAACAAAAGGGAGCATAGGAGGGCAGACCGGCGCCGCTGTCGCGAGGCCTCCGAGAAGGAGGGCGACCTCGACAATCCGACGTGGGCCAATGGTGATCCAAGGTGGCTTGACCTTTTCACTACCGACACCTCCGAGGACGAGTAGCACTCGCTACTTGTAGTTTTTATATATCCTATGACAACTGCTACTTGTAGTTTTTATATATCCTATGTAGAACTGCTAGCTGCTTGACTACTAGTTGTTGTTATATATGATGTGGAACTGCTATATACCTGTCGCTGGTATATATATATATATATATATATATATATATATATATATATATATGATGTTTTTGTGTTGTTTCACTTCTGTTTCAGTGCTTCTGATCGATAAATGGTCAAAAAAAAATTTATACCCAAATTGATACTATTGGCGCACCGTGTGATGCGCCACAGTTATATGCTAATCTGTGTGATGCGCCACAGATTAGGACATAACTGTGGCGCATCACGCGGTGCGCCACAGATATAAAAAAATCAGTGGCGTGAATAGTTGTGGCCCACCAGAATGAGCCACAGATTGCCAAACCTGGTGCGCCATAGATCCCTTTTTCTGGGGTAGTGTATGGTCGGGCTGATTTTCCGGTTCAACTACCTCCTAGATAAAAATATATCTAAGTCAAGTTGGTCGGTATAATTGTTATAAACACGAAATTAAACAAACATATACTTATAACAAACAATCGTACCACATCCGAATAATTGAGCGGGCGAGAGCCGGTGTGGACAGATGTCAAAACCATAACACTATATATAACAAAAAAAATACACAAATAAGAAAATTATACAAGTAATAATTATATAACTAAGATTTTTAAAATAAAAGATAAAAACAAGAGGCTCACCGAGGTGGTGTCGCCGACGGGACGACACGGGAGATCGACAGCGGTGAGGAAGGGGACGGGACGACACTACAAAAAACCACAAATCATAATTTAATTTGAGCTCAAAATGCATATAAAACAAATGAAATCTCTAACTTAGTCATTTCATCAAACACCTTGCTAGCACTACAAAAATCAAATGAGTTAAACTAGCAAGAAAATGAGCTAAACTTGAAATGCCGGAATAGTAGATGAAGGTGCTAACCCTTATATAGGTAGGTGCCACCAATCTAGACAAATGTTAGAGAAAAATGTGGTGAACTAGAGCTCTTGGGAGAGGAAAGAGAGAGAGCAAAAATGGAGTATGCCCGAGCTGGAAAAACGGTGCTGGCTCGGGGTGGAAGATAAATATAGGGAAATTTTTAGTATCGATTTGTATTATAAACCGGTACTAAAAGTCCATCTTCTGGCCCTCGCCCGTCCGGCCGTTTGGACCGGTACTAATGTCATATTAGTACCGGCCGCAAACGCGTGCGGGACTAAAAGTCTGAACCAAAGGTCCGTTTTCTACTAGTGAATATGTCTGATAACAAACTTTTGTCTTGTCGACAGCGGCAACAAATCATACTGTGACATCTCAAAAGAAAAGGAAAATATTCCCAGAAAAACTAAAAAAAATTATCCTTGGGGTCACCGGGTAATCAATGACAATAGATGGAAATTCAGAAACCCAAGCCAAATCACTTAACGCATGAGACAACTATACATATGTGCATGGGATATGCCACCAAGAATTATTAATCCTAACGACCAGCTCAAAAATATTAACCCGATTGGCGAAAAACACATCAACCAATGAAGCACCCTCCACTGAACATAGGTTTACAGGAGCTGAAGATACAAGAAAAGTTCTTAACCCGCCATTGTGATCTTGTAGATGTTGATTAGGTTTTTTTGCAGTTAGGATTTATGTGGTGGTTCGGGTTTGTGTAGCGACTGGTGGTAATTGATTACTCCTCCATTGTGGTCTAATTGTCTGTGATGAACTCCCTCCGTTACAAAATACTTGAATTTGTGCAAATTCGGATATATCTACACACTAAAACACACATATGGATACATCCAGATTTAGACTAATCCACGTCAAATATGTTGCAACGGTGGAAGATAGGTAGATTTACACTCATAAATCTATAGGCTAGATTGACCTGCATGTACTTGTGCATGTGCTTATGATCGTGCTGATCACTAAAGACATTGCTTGTTACTATTGTGGTGATCATCAAGATATTGGGCATGGCTCATTTGCATTGTACTACATTGTAGTGCATCGTTGTGTAGAAATGCATTGTTGTGAATTTTGTAATATAGAAGTGCATTGATAGCTTGTTGCATATTGCTCCAATGCATCGATGCTTGTGGTAATCAGGAAACACCATCAGCATTGTACTAATGTGTCGTTATGCTTGTGTAATATGCTAGTGCCTTTGTGTAATTTTGTAGTGTAATCTGCTAGTGTATATGCTTGTTATGGTGTGCAATGATGTACATGCCAGGCCGGAAGATTTTCAAGTCAAAGCATCCAGGCAAGAACATCATGACTACTACCTGTATGTTAGAGTATATGGACTTTCAGTCCCACACCTACAAAAGATTCGGAGGTACTGCATGTATATGACTTCGCCTATGTTGATGACTTGTCTTCAACAGATACGACCGGATTTTCTTTAAGATAAGGCAAGGCTTACAAGTGCTTAAAAATTTTTGCCACCCCAATTCAAAATGAGTACAATCTCAAAATAAATAAAAAGGTGAGGAGTGACAACTGACACAAAATTCAAGAATTAACGCATTTACCGAGCATCAAGATGTCCGGGGCATCATACACGAGTTCTCCCCAACCTGCACACATAACAGAACCCTAATTGAGATGGCTTGTACAATGTTGAATGAATACAACATGACATATCAATTTTTGGCCGATGCAATCATCACCGCACCTCATGCTATCAAATGTTTATCTTCACAAAATTATGAAGAAAACTTCTTATGACTTGTTAACCGGTAAGAAGTCTAATGTTTCATGTTATTGAGTTGTTGGTACAAAATTCTTCATTTTGGACAAGCACTGGCAAGAACATACGTGTACACTGACTCGTTGGCACTCCAACCATAGAGTGTTGTAATAAGTGGCTCTTTTTACAAAGATAACCCGTGCGGTTGATTATCGACCACATGGATCTACAGATGACTCCTTCCTTTCAAGAAATATCTATAAAATGAGAAGAAAAATCCTTTTGTTTCCAACTCAACAGTGGTCATTCCAAGGCACATGGTGCTTAAAATGAGATGAAAAATACAAGATATATAAAAACAAAAGCATTGGCGCCAGAAAAAGTTTTTGACGTGGGATCTAAGAAGAAAACATGTAAATGTAAATTCAATATATGTGTTTTTCCAAATCGTAATATTCATTTCTAGAAAATATAGAAGGTTTTGCAACAATTAAAGTTGTGTTCTTATGATAGAAAGTGGACAGGATTTACTGGTTCACTTAACCTCTCTCTCTTAAACATAAAACATGGTGGCACAAAATAAGCACTTGTAGAAACGATGAAGGTTGCACAACTTATTAATGTCGTCGTGTTTGATTTGCATTGGGCTTCATGTTCTAATGTAGAAATTAAGATGCAGCACATTTCTTCAATACTCCTCCAAGAAGGTGGGTTTGTTCGCATGCTCAGAAATAAGTGTTACACTATTATATGGTTACTTAATTATGTGGTTACACAAAGTATTGAGTTAAGTGGTGACATGGTGTTCGAAGATCTCATACTCCAGTTCAAACAAATGAGATCACCTTTGTTGTTACTAGACGTATATATAACACATCTCATCTCATTATTGCTAGTAAGATAGATATTGAAAGGTAAAAAACACAATAGCTCTCAAATTTTCTGTTACTGTCAAAACACATACTAAAATTTCACTAATAACTCATTTCAAATAGAAAGAGCAAGCATATTTAATACAAATATGATCATGATCATATAGGAGAGCTCGTATGGTTTTAGAAATAGATATTACATAATGAAGATAGATCATTAACCACAAACCCATGGTATAAAGTTGGACTACTCCCTTAACATCATAGAAAATATGCTGGAGAGGTCGAGGCGTAATCGGAGGTGACTCCGACCACATAGAGGCGCCACCACTCTCGATTTGTTGTTATGGTTTTTCATAGAGGCGCCACCACTCTCTCGAAGTCGTGGATGGGTCATATGTACTCGGTTTTAGATCAATATGGAACATTGGTGAAAGAATCGATAAAAACATATGGTTAAGGGTGGCCGATACGTCAAGGGTGCGTCCCACCGCCTTAGGCCACAACTAGTTAGCTGCTAGATCTGTAATTGCTTGTTTTCCCTAAATATTGACATGGCCAAAATCACAAGTGAGTTGAGGTTCGGAAGATTCGTGAAAGTTTGGAATATGACAAAACATGAATTTGTTGCTTGTAAACCAAATAAAAGAATCGTAAGAAATCACATAAAACATAAAAAAACTGATGCTAATTCATTCTATGAAGGAAATGTATGATATATAAATTAAAAAGTATACGTTTCCAATGTAGCACACAAGTAGTTTTCACCAAAAGGACATGGTTTATTTCTCAATTATGTCTCAAACTATCATGCCTACGGAGTCTTCAAAAATCATACTTGGAATGCTGAATAGACTATAGATGTGAAGTTTGAAGAATGTAGTGGGAATGTTGAATAAGCTGTAGATGTGAAGTTTGAAGAATGTAGTGGGCTCCCACATAGAGAAATTTCCATTAGATATAGAGATAGGAATACTATCTGCAACCACGAGCCCCTCTCTCTAGTCCTAGGCTTCGCCCTTTACTACTAATAACTAATGCACCGAAAAACCTGGCCCACTGGAGAAATCAAACCATTTGAAGATTCAAATGATGAGAGTGAATCTTGAACAACTGAAATTGGAGAGTAATCAAGACAAATGAAGAACTGATGCATGTAAAATGCATACATGATTTTCGTAGTTTTTTACTCTATATTCCCACATATTTGCAACTTAATTACATAGGGTTATGTTTATGATTTATGATGATTTTGGGGATTTTCCAAATGATCCCCCTTATTTTGGTTATTACCATGCAGAACATGAAACAGTTGTTTTGTTTTTTTTACACCACGGGTCAAATAAGGAAGAATTTTTTTTACAGGGCCAAATAAAGAACTAAGTTTTAAAAGAGGGCCAAATAAGGAATTCTCTCATATCCATATTGTTGTAAAATTTGTGGATATTCTTCATGAGGAGGGCTTTGTTCTGAGTTCTCAAATTGAAAACTATGACAAAATCAATTTGGGTCCCGAGATCCGTGATATCTTTATTTAAATAAGAACTCAAAAATCCTATTTACATGATTTAGAAAAAAACCGAAGCATTTTTTAAAATGTAGGCAATGATACATCCTATAAGCATGTAAAATAAGAATGTGAAAATTCTTTATATTATGTGCTATTTTTTTAAAGTTTTGGAGATTAAAATTGCGTATACTCATTACTCATATGCACACATTTGTAACTTTTATGTAGATCTGAAGATGAAGTATTTCGAAGTGAGGTTTTGCATGTTTCTTGAGATATATTATATATTTACAATATGGAGATTTTCTTTTCAGATTTTCAAAAACTTGTAGATATGATTTTCATGTAGATCTGAATGCAAAGACAGCTGTCGTGCATGCATGGACCAACACCCATATTGCACCTGCGCCAGCACTAACCAACTAAAACGATTGATTCTAACGCAGAGATCTCCATTTTCAGCCAAGTAATCATGGACGCCCGTGCATGGCGCATGAGAGTATCCATGATGCATGCACGCATGGGGAACTAAATTCGACGGATCGATCTGGGCTCTGGCTACCGCGACCACTAATCTGACACACATAGTTACGTCAGTTTTGTTGCCTCCTATTCACCCGGTTTTAGAGTGCATTTAACACCGGTCACGGTCAACCGGTGTTAAAAGGTCGGAATTAAAGGGGTACCCATTTAGCCTCGATATCATCTAAAACTGGTGCTAAATGACTCCACGTGGGCACTGCTCTGCGCGCGCGGGCAGAGGACCTTTTGTACCGGTTGGTGTTACCAACCGGTTTTACTAGTTTCTTTTTTTTCCTTTCGTATTATTTTTAGGGTTTCTGTTTTTGTATTATTTTCGGGGTTTCTGTTTTTTTCTTTTACGCTTATTTTTCGGGGTTTAGAGTTTCTGTTTTTTTCCTTTTCGCTTATTTTTCTGCATTTCGGAGGAGATCACGTATAAAGTACCCATTACACATATAAATTACTCATTACACATATAAATTAAGTACTCATAATTACACATATATATATGAAGTACTTTACATGGAGATCACTGCTATTACATGAAGGGAGTCTATAAATCGATATAGTGGAATTCACCGGATGGAGGTATGACTTGCGTTAGGAAAAACCCCGCCAATTCCTCCGCAATTGCTTTTACGTGGTTTATTGGTGGGAGCTGGTTCCGCTTCCTTGCCATCTTTAAAAGGAGGAGATCAAATAAGTTATGATCAAACTAAACACAATTGAAGGTAGCAAAATAAAGTTGTGAATGGTGTTTACGTACCTCTTGGTTTGTTACATTATTGATTCTCTCATTGACCTTCATGTGAATGAACTCACAAACGTAGTATCCACATAAATCCGTCCCAGCTGGTTGTAGCAGACACCACTATACAAGAATATGATTTAATCAAATAATAACCAAGAGAATGATAATGGTATTAGAAAGATACACGGACCCACTAGTAGGGAAAAGGCTACTGCTGGCGAACACATTTTGCCTACCGCTGGCGAACAACTGTTCGCCAGTAGGAACTCGCCAGTGGTAGCACTTAGCACTGGCGAACAAGCGGTAGCGGTGGTAACTCGCCAGCGGTAGCGCGGTTAGCGCTGGCGAACAGTCCTGGTTCGCCAGCGGTGCTATATCCGCCCGCCAGCGCTGGTCTCTGCGGGTGGACCGTGTTTGCCAGCGGTAATGGGTCGTGTTCGCCAGCAGTATGTTTTCCGAATTTTATTTTTTTATTAAAAATTGCATTACAGGCTATATATATATATATATATATATATATATAGGACATATTCATACTACTCCCGGGTGTAACTACACCCACGTGTGTTTCACACATGTATGAAGTATCTATCATACCGGAGGGTATGTAACATGTAGTATGTAGTATATAATGCTATTTTAGTACTATAGATAATTCTTTTTTGGTAGTATGTAGAAAATTTTTACATACTACTCTTTTATATGCACATATATCGATATTTCGAGTATATAGTGTAAAATATTAGGACAGTTGCAACTTTTTCATGTAAATTGTTTTGGGGTATCTTAGATATAGTATATGAACATACTCAAACCGATAAAGTATGACAAATACTTCCGTAAGGTTGTATACGAGACGTGGGCATTTGTCATACTTTATCGGTTTGAGTATGTTCATATACTATATCTAAGATATCCCAAAACAAGTTTCATGAAAAAATTGCAACTGTCCTAATCTTTTACACTATATACTCGAAATATCGTCATATGTGCATATAAAAGAAAAGTATGTAGAAATTTTTTACATACTATAAAAAAAAAGTATCTATAGTACTAAAATAGCATTATATACTCCATACTACATGTTACATACCTGCCGGTATGATATATATATATATATATATATATATATATAGGACATATTCATACTACTCCCGGGTGTAACTACACCCATGTGTGTTTCACACATGTATGGAGTATCTATCATACCGGGAGGTATGTAACATGTAGTATGGAGTATATTATGCTATTTTAGTACTATATATACTTCTTTTTTGGTAGTATGTAGAAAATTTCTACGTACTTCTCTTTTATATGCACATATATCGATATTTCGAGTATATAGTATAAAATATTAGGACAGTTGCAACTTTTTCATGAAACTTGTTTTGGGGTATCTTAGATATAGTATATGAACATACTCAAACCGATAAAGTATGACAAATACTTCCGTATGATGTTATATGAGACGTGGGTGTAGTTACACCCGGGAGTAGAAACCATTTAACCTATATATATATATATATATATATATATATATATATATATAGGGTGGGACTATTCTACAACCCCCCTTAAGTGTTTGTAGAATAACTATTCTACAACCCCCCCCCCCCCCCAAAAATTAGAAAACCTTCTACACCCGAACCCGCGCCGTCCCGGAGTGAACTCCGAGACCCGGTCAACACCCACCTACCCCGAACCCACCTACTATGCATCGATCCCCATCCCCCATCGTCCTCAACCTGCCAAGTTCCCTCCGCCGCCAGTCGGCCGGCCGACGGCGCGGGCCCCCCACCTCCACACGTCGCCGGGACCCCGTCCTCCGGCACGCCACCGCCCTTCTCCCTGCCATACGCCGTCCCCCACCCATCCCGCACGCCGTCACCCCCCCCCCCCCCCCCCCCCCCCGCCTCCAATCGACCGCACGCCGTCGGGCCCCCCACCTCGGCACGCCGCCGGGACCCCATCCTCCAGCCCGCCGCCACCAGCCTCCTGCATCGCACGCCACCAGACCTCTGGCATCCATGGGATTCGGTCCTCCTCCACTCGCCAGCGCGTGAGAACGCCATCTCCTCCGAGAAAACGCCACCACGGCTCTACAACGGACGGCGACGACCAGAGGTGCAGCACTCCTCTTCCTCCACCATGGCCATGGGAGTTTACCCCGAGTCTCCATGGGAGACCACCGTGCGCGCGGCCACCCCGGAGATCACTTCGAGGACGTCTAGCGTGACTAGTCCTTGTGTGTATCGCTGCGAAGTTGAGAGAGATGAACACGTGAAGTTCAGAGAAAATATATCGTGTCCTTTCTCTCGTGGTTTTTTGTGTTTCGAAGTGTGAGCAACACAATTTTGTCTATCTTCGGAGTTCACTAGCCCGACGAACGAAGTTTAGTGAAAAATGATGGTTAGTCGAGAGATTTATTTAACGAAATTTTGTGAAGAACGAAGTTAACTAATGTGACGACTGAAGTTTAAAAGATGAACCGAGAAGTTCACTTATGAGATGACCGAAGTTTTAAAAATGATGCTCAGCCGAGAAGTTTACTCGTGAAAATTCGGTGAAGTTCACGTGTGGGACGTGGGAAAGTTCAGAAAAAATTATGGTCAACCGATAAATATATTTGCGGAAATTTTTCTGTGAACTTCACAAAAAAAGTAGTAGTTCACTTACGTGAAGTATGAAGTTTACATTGGACGAGCGAAGTTGAGAGAAAAAAGGTCAGCTGAGAAATTCATTTGAAAAACCCGGAGTTCACTTACGTGACTTCCGAAGTTAACACTTGACGGGCGAAGTTCAGGAAAAAACTTGTCAGTCAAAAAAATCATTTGTAATTTTTTTTGTGAAGTTCACTTAAAATAATCCGAAATTCACTTACGTCAAATTCCGAAGTTCACGCTGGACTGGTGAAGTTCAGGAAAAAAAATTATCAGTCAAAAAATTTATTTGTAACTTTTTTGTGAAGTTCACTTGAAAAAACCCGAAGTTCATTTAAACGAATTTCCGAGGTTCAGAAGGGTTGTAGAATAATTGAGACATATATATATATATATATATATATAGGGCAGCGCTATTTGACTTCCTGGGAGCAGAATATTATTCTGCACCCGGCCGTACGGCGGCCCGTCCGTTGTGCAGCGATCCAGCGCGCCCTTGTAAAAACCTGTACATGCGAGGTAAGGAGAAGACGAATCAACGTAACTTGTGGCCGAACTGACCAGCCCACGATACAATCACCACGTCGTGGGAAACTTCCATGCCACACGAACCATTTTAAACGTGAGTGTGATGTAAAAAAAGGCCAGCCGTAAAAAGATGGAGGCCATCAGCAATCATAAGAAGATGCTAGTCAATCTAGAGCAAAATGGACGTATTATTTAATCCAACAGTACTTATTCGTAGCAATAATTATCGGCCTAAGATTTTTAATCCAACGTAAGAGAACTGATCCCTAAGATTATGCTAATTGCATCACCCGATTACACTCATGTGAGATTAATCTTGATTAAATTACCTGATCACAGGATATGATAATCTAACGGATTACACACCATAAAAATGCCGGATGATACGCCAAATAACTCGTGTGCCATTGATTCAAAGTTATGTAAAACTGATGCTGGTGGCATTAGCCTCATTTACACACAGAATAAAATATCAAAGTGGACTAATTAGAAATGCCTACAAAAAACAAAACAAAAATCTCCAGAACATGTAGTGATCGTACATGACTCGCTTCTACTAGGCAGCACGGTGTTGAAGGCCACTTCATCAGCACCTTGCTGGGGCTAGCACACTATAATGTCAAGCCTTTCAATAACTTGCTCCTCATAAGTTTTGAACTGAAATGTCTCATCACCATCATGCCCTTTCTTCTTCCAGGTATGTTGCAATAAATATGCCAAATGGATGTTAAATCTGCAAGCTCAATCAGAAAGTAAAGATTGGAAAAATAAGATTATTGTTCTAGTAATATCTGCAAAATGCATGTGTCTCAACTAATTTAATCGTACAATAAGGAAATGAAAAATCGGCAATTCATTCCATAATGGATCAGAAATTATTTCCTTGGCTACATACAGAACCTGAGCCAAAGTATATTTTTTTCTTACATACGAAGGTAAATTAAGATTACCAACTATGAAAAAATAAGACAAAGCATAGTAGGCCACAAATAAATTGCAGTAAAAGAGCCAGTATAATATGAACATGCAACAAATTAGGCAAATGCTTATAAGTGATCCTGACAAAGATACGGCCCGTGCTCTGTCTGACATGAAACGATCCTCAACAGAGCTCAAGCCGCCCACCGAGTCGCCCGAAGCAACCAGATAGGGATACACACAAGGGTCATGTGTAAGAGATTCAATATCATTGTTTCTGGGAGACAAATGCATTTCGAATTGGCGTAATGCCCCAAATGATTGATGCAAGATTTCAAATATCATTGTTGTTGTTTTGCGGAATTTTGCGGACTGCTTACAGTGACCGACAAGTTCAAATAAATAAGGAAATCAGCAGCAAATCCTTGTGCAAAAAGTAAGACGTGACAACTTAGAAAATAGACTCGATTAAATCCAGGAGTGTAGCATAATCAAATTAGCTTGGCAGATCGAACCATAATTCAGGTCACATGACCATAGGCAATGACAGTGATACATACAATCTATAGAGCATTTGGTTAGTTATCTGTCCATGAGATTAAGTAATCTCAGACCAGTTAACAGCATATGTTTGTTTCAAGAATTTGCCAAAGTAGAGGTTAAATCTGACCCCCAACTGAAATTGGGAACTTAACACATAGCATTTTGTTTGGTCGATGCATGAATTATATTTTGGGAGCAACTAATTTACTGCATGATTAGAACTATTAGTAGCTAGATTTGGTATTTTACATAGAACCTACTTGAGTAGCACTAAACTGGGAATACCATTGCAGCCAATAAATTAGAATTACTTATCTCAATATTCATTTTCCATAACAAAAAAGTTAGGTCAGTAAAGTTGAATAATTACGGACCAGAACAATGCACAATGGAAGGAGAAAATCAAGGCTTTCTCATCCAAATTGGTAGCGCGATATTGAATGGTACCAGAAAGAGAGAAATAAGCAGCCAGCGCAGACGTTTATCACCATATATCCAATCTCGTATTGCTTAACCTTATAATGAACATTAGATGGGATCCAGACAGAAAAACAAATGGAGCTCTCTAGAGACACACAACCGGATTAGTAGCTATGTTTATGGTAAGACAAAAAGAAATGATTGATAGCAGGATTTGAGGCAGCCGTAGGTTTACGGCCGGAGAGAGTTCTTTCATTCGTCCCAGGCACCTAATGTTGTACGGACCAGATCACCTCAAACTATGCAAAAAATTGTTCAGACTTGCTCATTTAGAGATCTAGGTGGAAATAATCAGTAGCTGCTGGCTAGTGGGCTAGCTCCCGAACCCCCACGACTGTATTCAATGCGGGAAAGAAAATCGCCCCAACGTACCTTGAGATTGAAGCCCTCTGCCGTTGCTCCGCCCGCGGCAGCGCCTTGGCTCAACAACGAGGCAGCAAGCTGCTCCTCACGCAATGGAGTCCACGACGGCACCGTCAAGAGCACCGCCGTTGGCGTCAGGCGTCAAAGCGGCCCAAATCCCTAGATGCAGATGCCCGCCGCCGGCCATAATCTCCAGGTGCAGTCGCTCGCCGCCCGCCTCAAAACCTAGATGCAGACGTTCTCGGCCAGCCGCTCGCCGCCAACCGCAATCGCCAGTCGCTCGCCGAAAATCCAGAACCGCCGGCCGCACATGCTGCTCTGAATTAGACGACGGGCCTAGCTCATAACATAGTAGTGGGCAAAGAAACCGTCGTGGTAAAAGGCAGAACGAAATTACGGGACTGCGCCACCGACCGCACCTGTTACGGTGGAGCCAGATGCAACATGGTTCGGTCGAAACGACCTGGGTGCAGAATTGTTATTCTACACCCAGGGTATCAAATAGAGCTTCTATATATATATTCTATATATATATATATATATATATATATATATAGAAGCTCTATTAGACACCCTGGGTGCAGAATTACTATTCTGCACCTGGGTCGATCGTCCGAGCCAGTCTGACCATGTTGCGGTGCGGCTCACGCGGTCTCATCCCGACGTAATTTTTCTAGGATTATTATTTCGCTCGCTCGTTTTCGTTTTTCAATCGTGGGGATCGGGATCGGGATCGTGGCTTCCCCACTCGTCCAGTTTCTGGAAACCGCCATCGTGCCCCTCCTAGCTCGTGAGATCCGGCGACCTCCGGTTCCCCGCCATTGCCGCCGGCGATTCCTCGCCTCCGCGCCTTACCCTCCTCCTGCTCGCTGACGCCAGCTCCTCGAGCTCACTTCCTTCCCCTTCCTCGCCGGCGGTCCAGAATCCAAGGCGGCGGGCGTAGGAAGCGAGCTGCGCCCGGGGCGCTTCCTGGTGGACGACGACGCGTCCACGAGCGACTGCGACTCGACACTACTGCAGGCGGTAGGCGAGCAGGCAGGTGTCGGGCGTCGCGGAGACTGGTCGCGGTCCGAGGTGTCGAGCCGAGCGTCTACGACCTGTGGGTGTTCCACGCTGGAGAAGAAGATTACTCTCCCGGTGGGCCTTCTCCGTGGAGTTAAGCCATCATCAGCGCCTACATCTCGCAGGACCTGTCCTGCATCCACCTCCACGGAGTCCACGAGTCCACGACTAGTCAATAGGCTGCGTTGGTAAGAAATTCTCACACGAATCTTATTTCCCATCTCATCTTCATTACGTGTGTATTTATCCAAACACGCTCCAGATTTAATACATCACGTAATTTTTTTTTGTTTTATTTTTTATGAGCTAGACATTCATGGAGCTGTCAATTTGCGTTAAATCTATTTCGATTGCAATGAGATGACTCGTACTGATCCTTCCCCAACCTGTTAGTCCTCGCTGCATTTATTGTTCATTCAGGTTAGTGCTTGTTATTTCTGTAGCATGAACGATTTGGGAATCTGCTGTCAAAATTGAGCCACCCTCGCCCAGCCTAGATCTTTTTGATGCACTAACTTTTAGTGTATACAAAAGTTGTATGCTATTTTTTTGGTTCCTTACTTCGTTCTGATATAGGAATGTAGCCCGTATAATGTGTGTCTATATCCTTGATCACATGGGAGTGCGATATTCAGTAATAGTACTGTCGCCATGGTGTTTTGCTTTATTGCCTGAGTAGTAAATATTCGTTTGGGAGAAATATGGGATAGAAGATGCAGGTTCTAAATCCGATTCACTAGTTTCTCAGGATCGAGGAGCGCAAGATAATATATAATTTTTTAATTGTCAAATCTGTAAAATCCATGTTGTCTGTATCTTCGTGCTATTCCAAATATTGATGAACCAGTGCTGAAGTCAATGTGTTTTTTCTTTCATATTCAACTCCATATATAGCTAGCATTATCGAACTGTTACACAGTATACCGTTTAATGCTTGTTGAACAAAATAACTTGCTTCCAATTCCTTTTAGACATCTTATATGGTAAATATTGGCATCTTTTATAATGCTATATTCGGCTTGTCACTAGCTGGTATTTTAGGTTTGCACATAATCAGCTTACTCATATCCCAGTCAGTACCATGGTTGTTTGGAGCATGGATTTACATCTGCAACGTTTTTAGGGCAGTTGAGAGGACTTCTGATATGATGTTTAGTGTTTGTATTTCTGCATTTTCTGTTTATGATTATCTTTCAAAAACTTTCGTTCTTGCTGCTGTGATATATAATCCCTCGAAGACGGCTATCACATTCTAGCTTGTCACTCACACATATCTTTTCAGAATCCTTGTTTGTGCCTGAGTAATAAATTTTCAGGATTCTAACAAAAAATCAAGGGACGGAAAAAGATGCACGCCATAAACAGCACGGCCGGTGGTGGTTCAGGTAAGCATCGGCATCCAGGTTGCTGTGGGCGTCCTCAGTCCTGCCTTATGTTGTCTTGTCTTTTTGAAGAAATTAGAATTTAATTTTATACCATCTTGCTACTAGTTTGCAATCAATTGTATGCACACTTGATTTGTTGATCGCTTGCTGTTATAATTTCTTCTTTCACCCGCCGATCCCTTGGATTTGTAGAAAATCCCGATCTACACTAGCTGCATCGGCACAAAGATTATGGTTGGAGTGGCCAGCACTCGTCTATTCTTGTTGACTACTATGCTTGGCAGTGCCTTGTTTCTTGGAATTGGTCCACATTTCCCTGTACCAGTGCAGAGCAACGGTAATTCTTATCTTGCTCTAATTCTATGGAAAAAAGAAATGAGAAAAGTAGGCCACAAACAAATTGAGGAAACACAATTTTATCATAGTAGAATTGGTGTGCTTTCTTACTGTGTGTTTCTTGGGGAGAGCTGGGAGAGTACTAATCTTTAGTTGCTGGAGGGATCAGCTCCATGATGCGCGGGCGACAACCTAAGGTCATATCATGGCGGCTGGGCACTGCAGCTGGCTTGACTGACGGTGTGGTGGCTACCCTTTCCTTCCTAGTGGTTACTTTGTTCAGAACTAGCAAGGAGGATAAGTTCATATATGATTTGAAGCATGTTAAAAAAAATCAATAGAAATTTTGATGTCATTGCTCCAAATTATTATTGCAAAGCTATTATCATCTGACATCTCCTTGGCATGTGTGTAATATGTTGCCATAATATCTGCTTATTTTGGTAGGTTACAGTGGTTTCAAAAATTAGTCTTGTTTGGACATGTCAGGGAGCAGGTATTCAGCAAGCTCAAGAGGTTGTCAAGAAATAACAAACCATTCTTGAGGCATATTGCTTGTTTTGATCATGATATGATGCTAACCTTTTGCATCTTTGCAGGGTGCTATCAGACAACACCAATGATTACGTTGTAAACAATGCTGCCTGCCTGTCATAGTTACCAAGCCAGCGAACACCCATATCATTGAAAATATCCATGTTGTTTCAGTTTGCTGAATACTATATATCTAGTTGTCAGCAACTTATGCAAGATATATTGGCTGTAATAATATCCAATTAGCCTGCTGATTGATGAAGATATCATGTTCTATGTTTTGTGTATGCGTCGTCTACACTTTCTATTTATCTTCAGCTTCTCGGCACAGTGCTGTTGTCTATTACCGGAGATACGACTCGTACAGTTTCTATTTTTTGGGCTAGCAATTGGCTGGCTAGATTCAACAATTCTAATATGCAAAATATCATGTGCATGGAAACGAGTTGAAGGTCACGAATACATGCATACAAGTACAAACTAATTATGTTAAAACGTTGGTAAAGATTTCAGACGTAGAGTCAAAATGTCTAAAGCTAGAGTTTGCAGACTGCCGCAAGTTAGTGTCAACTAATTTTCTTATGCCTGCCTAAAAAAACTAATATTCGTACCCCAAAAAAGGGCTGCGCTTTCCGTAATAATCTTACGCTCGTAGGTGATTCCTGGCCGGATCGTGGGGCAGTTCTTTGGTCGTTTTACGTTACCTCCAGATTTCTTACGACAGTGGTTAGCCAAAGAAAACCCACGCGAGGCTGATGGAGCGGGGCTGGCTCAGGCGCTCGGCAGGACAGACGGCTCGGGTGCAGAATAATATTCTACCCCCAGGGAGTCAAATAGCGCTACCCTATATATATATATATATATATATATATAACTCAGCTAAAAAGGAACCTATTCCTGTTTAAGCTAAACAGGAACTTTCTGAACTTTCTGAGACTGTTATGTGAACCTTCTCGCGCATGACATGTGAACCTTTAGACGGAGCATGAAGTGAACTTTTTTTCGTGAACATATTTTTTCAGAACTAGGTGAACTTTTTTTCGTAACTGCACTTTTTTTCCGAACCAAGTGAACCTTTTTTTATGAATGAAGTGAACTTTTTTTTTTTAACAAAGCGAACTTTTTTCTAAACTTTTTGGAATGAGGTTTTCTGAAAATGTCTCGGCAATGATATGTGAACCTTCTCGCGCATGATATGTGAACCTTCAGACGGAGCATGAACTGAACTTTTTTTCGTGAACATATTTTTTCAGAACTAGGTAAACTTTTTTTCGTAACTGCACGTGAACTTTTTTTCTGAACCAAGTGAACCTTTTTTTTATGAATGAAGTGAACTTTATTTAACAAAGCGAACTTTTTTTTAACAAAGCGAACTTTTTTCTAAACTTTTTTGGAATGAGACTTTCTGAAAATGTCTCGGCAATGGTATGTGAACCTTCTCGCGCATGACATGTGAACCTTCAAACGGAATATGAGGTGAACTTTTTTCCTGAACATTTTTCCGAAACGAGGTGAACGTTATGAACTTCCTCGCGACTGCTATGTGAACCTTCTCGCGCATGACATATGAACCTTCAGACGATGAACTTTTTATGTGAACATTTTTAAAATAATAAATTCACCACTGCAAGATAGTGTCACAAGAAATAAATGTATATCATCTACGGGTAAAGCATGTTTATAGCATGATTTTAAGCGGTGAACTTTAAAAGTTCATCAAACAAACTTTCATCTAAACTTTATAAACATCCAAGTAAAAAAGCAGTTCACATACTAATTTGGATCCAATGTAAAGAAAACCAGTTCAGATCGGGGAATGTCATGAGTGCACAGAGGACTTCATTCGTGGATGGACTGAACTACAAAGAATTGTTGTGAACTTAAAAAATCCATCAAGTGAACTTTTATTTAAATGAAGCTCCCAGGAAAAAAAGTTCACATTTGACTCATGAATGAATATTTGATTTTATTATGAATTAAAAGGTGAACCTCCTACATGAACAATGTGACCTCACTATTTTAAATTTCAGCAGGAAACCCTTGTTAAATAATTGAAACCACCCGGTTGATATAGTTAACTGACCGCAGATTAAATACGAACCTTAATTTAAGTTACCACGGGTGAATCTTTGGTGATCCAGGTGTGATTTAGAAGATTAAAAGTAAAATATGAAAAACAAAAATAACGAGTAAACTGCCTATGTTGTACTAGTAAACTGTCGAAAATAGCAGTGCACATCCGAGGCCTTCACATACTACAGTACCTTTTTTATTCATTTTGGTGGGTTGCTGGACAAAGATCACAACTTATTTTTGAGTCAATCCGTCACTGTTCTGCAATCTTCTTTATGTAGTAATAATTTCGATCGCTTACGCATTCTGGGGAATGGGAAATGATACCATGGATCAGAGAAAGTGGAGTTCACATGGTACAAATAAAAGGTTCAGACATGCGGATAACTGCATAGGCTTATCATAGATTTTTAGCCAAGGGGCAGTGAAGTGCCCGGCACCATCAAAGTTCAGAATTTTTGCAAACAAGGTTCAGAACCACACCGCCGCTGAATCATTACAGAGAGGCGTCGACTTTGCACAAACAGTAATACCTGAACTTTCTCCACACGAAAAATCAAGTATCTGAACTTCCTTTTTGGGGCACCAAAGCAGCAGCAGACAAGGTGGCTGAGCCAACGACCAGGACGGGGGACCGGTGGAGGCTGTCGCTGGTGCGCCCGCTGGAGGTCGTCTGACGTGCGGCCGTGCAGGATGTGCAGGTCACGCCCGCTGGTGGAGATGGAGGAGGAAGCTAGGGGCCGTCCAGATGGAAGCGCTCGAGCTGCGGGGAGCGCTCGCACAGACGAAGCTGCAGGAAACATGGCGCCTCGCCGCGTGGAAGTAGCGCTGCTTCGCTGGAGGAGCAAGGTCGGCGCTCCAGGAGGAGCAGGGACGCGCTCCGTGGGGTAGCAGGGATTCCTCGCCGGAGGAGCAGGTCAGCTGCGCCGTGGATAAGCAAGGGGTCGCGCCATGGAGGAGCAGCGCGTCCGACGGCAGGGGCGGGCGAGCAAAGAGGTGGCGGGCGGCGCTCGCGCTGGGTGGTGGTGTTGGGAGCCGTCTTCTCGGGAGGTAATCGTTGTATCCGTCGCCGACTCCCTCACGCCGGCCGCCGCCGCCGCTCGCTCGCCGGCGCCGGGGAAGAAGGTACTCTAGGCGGGGGAGGTCAGCGCAGCTTCCGTCGCCGGCTCCCTCGCGTCGGCCGCCGCCGCCGCTCGCTTGCCGGCGCCGGAGGGAAGAAGATAGGTGGGGATCGGGGGTGGGGATCGGGACGGAGGTGCGTGCGCATTTATTTTTGTCCGGTCGGGGGTGTAGTGCAGGTCGGTCCGGTCTCCTTCCCTCCCTGCCGTCGGTCTCCTTTAGTGTAGGATAGTTCCTACTTAAGGTAAATAGGAATCTCTTAAGGGAGATTCCTGTTTAGTCCTGCCCTATATATATATATATATATATATAGAAGCTCCCGGTATGATAGATACTCCATACATGTGTGAAATACACATGGATGTAGTTACACCCGGGAGTAGAGTAACTACACCCATGTCTCATATACCACCATACGGAAGTATTTGTCATACTTTATCGGTTTGAGTATGTTCATATACTATATTTAAGATACCCCAAAACAAGTTTCACGAAAAAATTGCAACTGTCCTAATATTTTACACTATATACTCAAAATTTCGTCATATATGCATATAAAAGAGAAGTATGTAGAATTTTTTTACATACTACCTAAAAAGAAATATCTATAGTACTAAAATAGCATTATATATTCCATACTACATGTTACATACCTCCCGGTATGATAGATACTCCATACATGTGTGAAACACACATGGGTGTAGTTACACCCGGGAGTAGTATGAATATGTCCTATAGAGGTTATACATATACGGCAGGTATTTCATACAGAATTTCAGAAAATCAAATATTGACAAAATATAGCAGGTGTACATATTGATTCATCACATTACAAATATAGTGTTCATCGCATTACAAAACAAGTAGTCGACTCCTCCTTACAAATATAGTGTTCATCGCATTACAAAAACAAGTAGTCGGTTCTGGTTCTGGTTCTAGTTTCCGGGTCCAAGCTTCTAGCTCCTCCTTCCTTGCTCCACTCACGTCAACACAAGATTTGCATTCATGCATATCACAAGATCTGCACTCATGCATAAATATATATAGGTACTTGAATTAATAGAACTTGAATTGACTTACAAAGTGAGAAATAAAAAAAGTTGGTATTGTCAACTGAAAAGCATGCCGCATATAGTGAAACACACAAGCAATCCTAATAGTTTTGTGGAACCAAGTAGGAAGCACACAACTTATGTATGTGCATGATACAATGTTCCACAAACTATCAGGATATCATATAGTGTGTCACATCATTTTAATCATCGGCATTATAGAAATGAATTAGGGTCAACTGAAAAGCATGCCTCATATTTAGAGAGAAAGTAAAATGCAAGTTAAAAAGCACTCAACAAAATCAAGCAAGGGCTCATATGAAATTGATGACACACATGAATTTCAGGGATGGTGTAAGCGAACAACGTTGTCGGAGAGTGACTCCCACGGAACAGGGATAGTCACACCCTGAAGAGTAGTTCGAAGGGGGATTGAACGCGGAGGTCAAACAACCCTCGAGAGGCACGACGACGGTGCTCGCCGGGCCTGGAGAGGGACAATCACGACAGAGATGGACGCCGGCCCGTACCCAGGTTCACGGCCCTCAGGAGGAGGTAACACCGCTACTCCTGCTTGTCTGTATTGCACTGTGGAAGTTACAGGACAATGAGCTTGCCGAGGGCTCTCTTGAGGCAGTTTGGTGCTTGGAGAGGGACACAATGGTCGTCTTCCTCCCCCAGCAGTAGGCTATCCTACGCGCTTGGCAAGGGTTCCCCGGGTCTAGGAAGCAATCAGCCGATCCCCCTCTACGGTGGAGCTCCTGCTCCTTTTATAGGCGCCTCGGGCCTCTTCCCTGCGCAGCGCGCTTACGGTGGGCTCCCACTGGGCAGTGACGCGAAGGGGAGGGAGTCCACCGCTGCCGAAATCTCCATGTACGCGGTCCATTCATGCTAAAGTTGGGCGCGGTGGCCGACAGGTTGCAGACCGAGCAGAACGGCTTGCAGGAATTGCAGTGGTCATGGTGGAGCCCACGATGACGATCTTCTTGGAGCGTTGCGCCGTCCAGCCGCTTTATCACCAAAGAGGAAAGTCCTGGCTGTCCTGGCGCGGGCGGCGCAGCTTTGTTGACTCCATTACCACCAGAATGGCAACTGAGGAGCTTGCATCACTCTGCGGCTGCTGCAGGGGTCATGTGCGCCCTGCAGCACTTGCTTAGCCGCGAAGGGTCTCCACAGGGCCGTGGTGGCCTGTGGAGAGGTTTCCGCTGACCTCTCTCCAGGCGTGTTGAGCCTTGGGGAGTCTCTTGAAGCGCGGGGAACTCTTCAGGGCCTGGCTTCCTCGTTAGGCCCTCAAGAGGAGTTGCCTCTCGAGGGTCTCTCCAAGCGGTGGCTTGGTCCTTAGTCGTTTTCTCGAATCTGTCGCGCGCGAGGCCTGGGGGGAGTGGGTTCTGCACACCCTGGTTCTCACTGGGCCGACAGTAGCCCCCGGGCCCGCGATGGGCGCGGCTGAGCCCATGGACGCAGCCGGAGCGTCGTGGGCCCAAAGTGTCCGGCCGGCCCGAGCCACGCGTCACTCAGATGAGTAACGGCCACGCACGATCTGGGGCGTGCGTCGTGGGGGGGTCCCACCGCGCCCCGGTAACTGCTCCTTGACGAGACATAAAGCCGGCGCGCCGAGGCGAGGAGCCGTTACTGCTTCCCAATCTTCTCGCATAAGCCTTCTCTGTTCCGAGCTCTCCGCTCCTGCCCTTCGGCGCGCTCAACTCCTCTCTTCTCCAGCTTCTTCCGCCGCCGCTCACGCCTCTTCTCCGACGATGAGTCCAGCCAAGAACAAGGGCAAGGCGGCCGCGGGGTCTTCTTCGCAGGCGGCGCCTGCTGAGGTCGCGCACGGCGCGGCATTGCTAGGGGTGCGCGTCCACGACAAGGCCCTCGCCAAGGTCCGCTTCCTGGTGGCGGACCGGACCAACGAGCACGGCGCTACCGCGCTCAAGGCCGCGGCGCACGGGAAGCGCCCGCGAGGGTTTTTCCCTGTCTTCCAGCACTGCGTTGCGGCGGGGCTGGTGCCACCGTTCTCTCCATTCTTGGAGGCGGTGCTGGCCTTTTACCAGATCCAGCTGCTGCACCTCCACCCCAACTCCATGCTCATCCTCGCCGTCTTCGCCTACCTCTGCGAGGCGTACTTGGGCCTGGAGCCCACGGTGGACCTCTTCCGGTGCTTCTACGCGCTCCGGAGCACGGCGAAGAATGAGCGCTCTGGATGCGTCTCGTTCCGCATCGTGGATGGCATGGGGAGTGTTTACATTCCCATGTCGTGGAGCGAGGGCAAGGCCATCACGTCGGTGACGAAGAAGGTGGACGACTTCCGCCAGCGATGGTTCTTTGTCGGGGTGGAGCAGCCCTGCGCCTTCCTCGAGGTCCCTGACGCGCCGCCCGTGAAGAACTCGAACTGGGGCAAGGCCCCCGTCAGCGGCGCGCAGAACGCAATCTTGATGGGCCGCCTGAGCTACCTTCGGGAGGAGGGCCTCACGGGGCAGATCATCGTCGCGGACTTCGTGACGCGCCGCATTGCTCCCCTTCAGGCGCACGCGACGCCCATGTGGATGTACTCCGGTCCCCAGGACAAGATGCGGCTCCACCGTGAGGACAACGACAAGGACGCAGTCGACAACGTCTTGTCCGCGCTCTTCATCAATCCGGTGGTGCCCGCCATGGACGAGCTCCCTATCACGCTCCGGCCTCTGCACCAGTACAACATGACCGAGCGCCTGGCCATTCTAGAGGGGATGCCCTCGTTCACCCCGTCGGGCCCGGCGGGGAAAGAGGTGCCTAGGCCGGTGGTGCAGGTGGTGAAGGGAGCTGAGTCGCCCTCTGCCTCAGGAGTTGGGCGAGGCGAGGAGGAGGCCGCAGCAGGGGAGGAGTCCTCTTCAAGGGCCGGGCCCTTTACTGACGAGATTTGCGACATCTCGTCAGGCGATGATGACGACGCCTTCGTGGTGGTGCCCACGCGCCATGTGGAGGAGGAGGAGGCCGAGGAGGAGGCCTCTGATGAGGAGGCCTCGCCAGGGCGGCGCGAGCCCCGCTCCAAAGCGGATGTGGACCGGTCCGGGGCGAGGCCGTCAGACGTCCCCCCCAAGAGGAAAGCCGAGGCGCCCCCTGAGGGGTCAGGTGCTAAGGCCAAGCCCTCCTGGCACTTGCCAGGCTTGGCGTGGGTCGACACCGGCGCCAAGCAGTCCGGGTAAGCGCTTCTAGCTATTAGTTGCTTGATTCTTGTTCTTTTCTTCTTCACCCATCCCTGACGATCTTTCCCTGATGCTTGCCAGTGACCTTGTGCCCGTGAAGCGCCGTAAGCTTCGCAAGGCAGCAGAGGTGAAGAAGGCCACGGCTGAGGTCGTGGCTGAGGAGGCCGCGAGGCCTGTGGAGACGGCCTCCACAGGCCCAACCGAAGAGTTGCCTCAAGCGGAGGCAGCTGGGCCTCTAGCGGGGGCAGCAGCGCCTCAGGCGGGGGCAGCTGCGCCGCCCCCCAAGCGGATGGTGGTGGAGGCGCAGGAGGAGCGGGTTGGTATCCCTCCTCGCGCCCCTACCCCGCCTCGCGCGGCCACTCCACCGCGTGAGCCAACTCCGGCCCGCGAGGCTACTCCACCCTGCGCGACCACGCCTCCCGCGCAGCCGGAGGCCGAGACGACCCAGGGCCCGCCAGGCGCGGGCGCATCTGCAGGGGGAGCTCCTTCATCTCCGCCACGCCCCGCCGCAGGGAGCGAGCCGCAGGAGGGGACGCGCCAGGATGGCGAGGGCGGCGAGGCCAGCTCGGGCGCCGCGGGGGACGGAGCGCGGCCTAGCCCCTAGGATCGCCCTGAGGCCAGGTTCTCCAGGCTTGACGCCGGGGCCGGGCCCTCCACGCACCGCGGCCTGGTCCTTAGCGGCTGCGACTGGAGCGCGGGGCACCGCGAGGTCGCCTTCCGCCTCGTGAGGGAGTCCTTGGAGGGCCTGGAGGCGCATCTGGCTCTAGAGGACGCGCAGCTCGCCCGGCAGCGCGACGAGCTTGCGGAGGTGTGGTCGTCCTTAAACGCCGCGGTTGAGGCCCGCCGCCGGGAGGATCCGCGACGCAGATGAGCTCCTTGCCCCCCTCCAGGACGAGCGCAACGCCGCCGCCGAGCTCCTCGCTGAGGTGAAGGCCGAGCGCGAAGCTATGGAGGGCTCGCTGGCGCAGAAACGCCGTGAGCTGGCCCAGCTGGAGTCCCAGCTCCTCTCCGTCCACCAGGCCGCGCAGGAGACTCTGGAGGAGGACCGCAAGAGCCTGGCCGAGCGCGAGCGGCAGCTGGCCTCCAAGGAGGCAGACGTGTTGCTGCGCGACGAGCAGCGGCTGCAAGCGGAGGGCGAGCTCGCCACCAAGCGCGAAGAGCTTGAGGCGCGTGAGGGGAACATGGCTCAGGCGCTCCAGAAGCATGACGAGAACGTCACCGCCCAGAAGCAAACCCTGGAGCGCTTCCAGCAGCGGTTCGCCGAGAAGAAGAAGGAGGCGGAGGCGGCCCTCGCGGAGCGCGAGAAGGAGTTCAGGCGGACCACCTCCAAGGAGTACCGCGACAAGGCCAAGAAGCAGGAGGACCGCTTCAAGGCCAAGCACGCTACCGCCGCCAGGCGGATCGCGGAGCTCGAGAAGGCCAACTCCAAGCTTGAGGCCCGTCTCCAGCGCGCCAAGGAGGCCTATCGCCAGGCGGAGGATGCTCGCAAGGCCGCCGTCCTGGACCTGAACGCCCTCGTCAGGGACGTGGAGGAGCAGGTGGGCCCCGTGGCTGAGCAGGCGGCGGAGGCTGCGGACACCGCGCAGGCGGCTCGGGCGCTCACGAAGCAGCGGGAACGCATGTTCCAGGCGTTGGTCGCCAGGGGCAACGAACTCGCTGCCCAGCTTGGCGCGGACGCGCCGCACGCCGAGGCTCGAGGCCGTGGCGACGCTGCCCTGTACCTGGTCTACTTCGACCAGCTCTTCACGGCCCTCGAGAGCCCTGTCGCTGACCTCCGCGAGGTGATCGAGGTCGAGAGCCGCCAGCTCCTGGGGGTGGCCGTGGACCGCATCTTCACCAACCTCCGGCTCCTCTCGCCAGGCTTCGATCTCTCCACGGTGACCGAGGCTCGCCAGGGCGACGAGGTGTGGCGGGTCTCCAACTCCCTCCGCGAGCAGGTCGACGCCTTCTGTAACCGCTTCAAGCGCGCGGAGGTTGCTGAGGACGAGAGCGAGGAGGAGGCCGCCCCTGCCGAGACAGAGGGAGACGCTGCGGAGGAGGAGCATGATGGCGCAGACTCCGCCTAAACCTTGATTACTGCGCCTTCGAGCGCTTGTATCTGAAACAGTTTTATGTTTAGACACTACGCATTCTGGGCATGTAATATACTCTTTGAGCTATTTATGTCAGCTCGTGTGCCCCTCGAGAGGCCCCTTTTGTCTTATTTTCATGTCTATGTTTTCTCTGCGTCGTTAGGACCCGTCTCTTCGCGCTATGACTCCGCCTCTGCGGTATGCTAGAGCAATGACTCAGCAAGGCCGGGGGAAGTTTAAGGCTTGGAGAGGTAAGAGCCCTGAGTCACGATGCTCAAGTGCCCCCCTTAGACGTGCGAGTAGTCCATGAAGCACAAGGGAAAACGAGATCAATCGAGGGACAAACGCGTGCTGGCAGCGGGAAAAGGCTCTCGAGGCATGAGTGCGGGACTTAGCTTCTCGGGGCTTTTGCCCTGTAGAGGTTTTTTTTGCCTGGCGAGGAGGTCCTCTTCAAGGGCTTTTCCCCTGTTGCCTCCTCAGGCTTGCAGGGACACTTGTTCCCTGCAGATGTTAGAGAGGCGAACCCAAATGCTTGTATATGGTAGTGGGAACTCATGCGCGCTTATAGGTCTCCTCAGGCGTTCCTCGCGAGGAGAGTAAGTACCAAGGTCCTTTGTAGAGATGGCGTGTTTGTGGGAGCTTGCCCTCCAGCCAGAGCTCGGATCCTTGGGTTTTGCAGTGCTGCTGGTGTGTCATTTGAGGCACTGGCACCGTACTCAGCCCCCGCTCGCGAGGTGCGCATGGGGAAAGATATAAGCGCACATTGAAAAAACAATAATGCGGGAATAAGCTCACCACTGAAATATTACATAACGGCGCCGTAGCGCAAAGTTCACTTAGGAACGAAATTGTCTCATTATGCTTGGAGTTGCCAAGTTAATGTATTTGACCATGTCGAGGCATGGGGACCACCCGTTAGTGGCAGAGACTCTCAACGGCCTGAGGCGGCTCGTTACATGGAGAGCTCGGAGGGTTGACCCTCGAGAGAAGCCTTTGGGGCTTGGAGGTTTAAGCCGTGAGCTTTTAACCTCTAGAGACAAAAAATGCTTGGAGGTGGAGCCGTAAGCTGCCTCTTCAGCCAGATGTCTTGACGTGACAATGATCACGGGCGTGACAATGATCACGGGTAGAACTTGCGTAAATGCATGATGTTCCACGGATTTTTGACGGGGATGCCGTCTTGAGTCTCGAGGCGAGCCGCGCCAGGCCTGGCGATGTGGGTGACCCTGTAGGGGCCTTCCCACATGGGTGACAGCTTGTGGAGGCCTTCCCTGGAGAGGATCCGCCTGAGGACGAGATCGCCTGTCTCCAGGGTGCGCGAGCGCACGTTGCGGCTATGGTAGCGTCGCAGGTCCTGCTGGTACTTTGCCGCCCGGAGGGCGGCACGGCGGCGTAGTCCTTCGAGAAGCAGCAGGTCGTCGTTGTGGAGGTCCTCTTGCTCGTCCTCATTAAAGGCAAGGACCCGCGGGGATCCATGCTTGACCTCTGTAGGGAGGACTGCTTCGGCTCCGTAGACGAGGGCGAACGGCGTTTCTCCCGTAGGCTTGGGCGGCGTGGTGCGGATGGACCAGAGCACCGAAGGGAGCTCGCTGATCCAGCCCTTGCCGTGGCCCTTGAGGATGTTGAAGGTCCTGGTTTTTAAGCGCTTGAGGACTTCTGCGTTTGCGCGCTCGGCCTGGCCATTGTTCTGCGGGTGAGCTACCGAGGCAAAGCAGAGCTTGATGCCCAGTTTCTCGCAGTAAGCCCTGAAGATGCCGCTTGTGAATTGCGAGCCGTTGTCGGTGATTATGCGATTAGGCACTCCGAAGCGGCAGACCAGGCCTCGGACGAACTTCACCGCTGCGCCTGCTGGAATTGTGCGCGTCGCCTCAACCTCGGGCCACTTGGTGAACTTGTCGATGGCCACGAAGAGGTAGCGATAGCCCCCTTGCGCTGTTGGGAATGGTCCCAAGATGTCCAGCCCCCAGACCGCGAACGGCCAGGAGAGCGGGATGGTCTGAAGTCCCAGCGTGGGCTGATGGATTTGCTTGGCGTGGAACTGGCAGGCTTCGCAAGCTTGAACGATGTCAACTGCATCCTGAAGCGCTTGCGGCTAGTAGAAGCCACTCCTGAAGACCTTGCCTGCTAGGGTGCGGGCGCACGAATGGTGGCCGCATTCCCCGCTGTGGATGTCCTTGATCAAGCTCTTTCCTTCTTCAGGAGGGACGCATTTGAGCGCGATGCCATTTGGGCGCTTGCGGTAGAGATCTCCCCCGAGGATGTGGTAGGATTTTGCCTGGCGAGCGATTCGCTCTGCTTCGACATCTTCCTCGGGGAGGATTCCCTTGGCGAGGTAATCCTTGAGCTCGTCGATCCAGCCTGTTTCTTGATGCACCGCTGTGAGCAACAGGCGCTCCCCTGTCTGGGGGCCGCAGTCGGGAGCCCCAGTTGTAGGTGGTGGCGGGGGCACTTCGTCTGTGCTTGCGGGCATGGCCTCTTGAGGCTGCTTTATGGACGCCTTGACGAGTCTCTCTTCAAAGACGCCGGGCAGCTGAGCTTGCCTCCTTGATGCGCGCTTGGCGATATCGTCAGCCTCTTGATTCTCCTTTCTTGGGATGTGCATGAGCTCCATGCCCCTGAAGTGCTTCTCAAGCCTGCGGGCCTCTTCAAGGTATGCGGCCATGTGGTCGTCCTTAGGCTTGTAGCTCTTGTTGGAGAAGTTGACGAGCAGCTGGGAGTCGCCCTTGACGAGCAGGTGCTTGATGCCTAGAGCGATGGCGGCTCGTAGTTGGCGACGAACTGCTTGTAGAGCTCTTCCCACGTGCCCACGGAGTCCTCAGGGAGGTTCAGGAGCCACGACAGCGCAGAGTCGCGCAGCGCGTGGGAGAACCAGTTGGCCATGACCTTGTCGTCTCCTCCTGCAGCTTGGATGGAGGTGGTGTAGAGCTGCAGAAACTCGACGGGGTTGCTGGAGCCGTCGTAGCCCTTGGGGAGGGCTGGCCTGAACTTCGGGGGCCAGACCACGCGGCGCAGGGAGCGGGTGAACGCCATGCAGCCCGAGGCGTACGTGGCGACCCCATTCTGCAGAGCTGCGCGGTTCTGCTGGCCCGCCTGGCCAATCTCCTCCACGAGGCGGTTCTGGCGGTCCCGCTGGCGCTCCATCCCCACGCGCGCGTCCGGCGCGGTGCTTTGCACGATTTGGCAGTCGCGCGGCGAGGAGGCGTGCGAGGCGGCTCTCTGTGTCGCGGCCTGGAGCAGGTCCTGGGGGCGGCGGAGGCGCGTCATGCGCAGCCATGCCCGCGAGGGAGTGGTGCACAATCGACCGCGACGGGGCCGGGCGAGTGGCGGCGATGCCGACGAGGTGGTTCAGGCGTTCCAGCCACTGCTCGTGAGCCTCAGCAGTAGGCTGGTAGCGGAGAAGCTCTTGCGCCATGAGCAGGGCCGTGTGCGGAGCTGGATCCGCGCGTCCCTGGGAGGAGGCGCTCTGATGCTGCGTCATGCGCGAGGACTCCGCGTCGGCCTGCTGTTCGGGGTGCTCCTCCCCGTTGTGCTCGGGCTCGCTCTCGGGTTGCTCCACGTGCGGCTCGGTGTTGGCACGCTCTTCACGGTGGGGGCGACCCCGTCGTCCACGAGTGGCGGTGGTGCCTGGCGCGGCGGTGGCTCCTTCAGGCACGCGCCTGCTGGCGCGGGCGGCGCGTGCGGCGCGAGTGTCCGTCATGGCGCGGAGGCGGCTCGAAGGTTGTTGACGCGCCTCAAACCCCCTACCTGGCGCGCCAAATGTCGGAGAGTGACTCCCACGGAACAGGGATAGTCACACCCTGAAGAGTAGTTCGAAGGGGGATTGAACGCGGAGGTCAAACAACCCTCGAGAGGCACGACGACGGTGCTCGCCGGGCCTGGAGAGGGACAATCACGACAGAGATGGACGCCGGCCCGTACCCAGGTTCACGGCCCTCAGGAGGAGGTAACACCGCTATTCCTGCTTGTCTGTATTGCACTGTGGAAGTTACAGGACAATGAGCTTGCCGAGGGCTCTCTTGAGGCAGTTTGGTGCTTGGAGAGGGACACAATGGTCGTCTTCCTCCCCCAGCAGTAGGCTATCCTACGCGCTTGGCTAGGGTTCCCCGGGTCTAGGAAGCAATCAGCCGATCCCCCTCTACGGTGGAGCTCCTGCTCCTTTTATAGGCGCCTCGGGCCTCTTCCCTGCGCAGCGCGCTTACGGTGGGCTCCCACTGGGCAGTGACGCGAAGGGGAGGGAGTCCACCGCTGCCGAAATCTCCATGGACGCGGTCCATTCATGCTAAAGTTGGGCGCGGTGGCCGACAGGTTGCAGACCGAGCAGAACGGCTTGCAGGAATTGCAGTGGTCATGGTGGAGCCCACGATGACGATCTTCTTGGAGCGTTGCGCCGTCCAGCCGCTTTATCACCAAAGAGGAAAGTCCTGGCTGTCCTGGCGCGGGCGGCGCAGCTTTGTTGACTCCTTTACCACTAGAATGGCAACTGAGGAGGTTGCATCACTCTGCGGCTGCTGCAGGGGCCATGTGCGCCCTGCAGCGCTTGCTTAGCCAAGAAGGGTCTCCACAGGGCCGTGGTGGCCTGTGGAGAGGTTTCCGCTGACCTCTCTCCAGGCGTGTTGAGCCTTGGGAAGTCTCTTGAAGCGCGGGGTCCTCTTCAGGGCCTGGCTTCCTCGTTAGGCCCTCAAGAGGAGTTGCCTCTCGAGGGTCTCTCCAAGCGGTGGCTTGGTCCTTAGTCGTTTTGTCGAATCTGTCGCGCGCGAGGCCTGGGGAGAGTGGGCTCTGCACACCCTGGTCCTCACTGGGCCGACAAACGTGGAATGAACACTGCATATGTGCTCAGACAACATAGTTCGCTCACACCTCCCTGAAGATGCAACGTGCAACCATCTGTTCTAATCATCTGTGCGACATTGTTTTAATCATCGGCATTCTAGAAATGAAATACTATGTCAACTGAAAAGCATGCCTCATACTTAGACTGGACACACAAATTTAGAGATGGCGTCAGCGAGATCCAGTGGGATGTAGAAATGTGTATACGTGCACATCACAGGTCTCACTCACGCCACCTCTGGATCACACGGTGTCACAATAGTTTAATCATCGGCATTTTAGAAATAGAGTGGCAACTGAAAAGCATGCCTCATACTTAGACTGGACACACAAATTCAGAGATGGAGTAAGTGAGATCAAGTGAGATGCAAAAAATGTATATTCATGCACATCACAGGTCTCACTCACTCCACCTTTGGAACACACGGTGTCACCTCGATTTAATCATCAGCATATCAAAAGATGGTAAATAGTACAGAGAGAAGGTAAAATACAAATTAAAAAGCACTCAACAAGCAAGGCCTCATATGGAATTGATCACACACACATGAACTTCAGGGACGGTGTAAGCGAACAACTTGGAATGAACACTTCAGACAACATGGTTCACTCACACCTCCCTGAAGATGCAACGTGTGCAACCATCTGTTTAATCATCGGCCAAAAGTAGTCATCAAATCATCATCATGAAAATATACAACAAAAAACTAGGGTAGGACTCATAATATAGGCACTGAAAGAAAACCACAATTGGTTGTATCCAACCAAGTAGTATGCACAATTCAAATGTTTGTGAGAAGTGTACTCGGTTGGATAGATCCAATTGCGGTTCACTTAGTCCTGTTTCTAATCATCGGCCCGATTCCGATTGCATGTTAAGATCGACTGAATTCCAGATATGACTGAAGTTATTTTTAGGTGAAAAGAAGAAAGCACTCTACCACTATTGCTCTTCAATAATTATCAAATGTATACCTTTGTTAACCTTTGTTGCGACTACGGAGGTCACATCCCTTGTATCTCCCCCAGATTTTCGCTCACCACCTCGATCTCCCACTCGAAATCAACCTTGATCAATTCCGGCTCGACCCAGCTTGTCATGTAATGGATCTAATGCAGGCTCGCCGCTTGGGTTCTGCTCATTGCCGACAGATGACGCACTGAATTTGCCTTGTTTAGTACCATCACCATCACAGGTTGTTCCTCTGTTGGCAGATTTCTCGAGGCAGCTCTCCGGAGCGCGTTCGCCGTCGAATCGCGCACCGCGAACGCCCTGAACGCTTGCCCCAGTCGATCTCGCTGCAGGAGCTGCCAGCCTCTCCCCTGGCACTCCGCCACCAGCCGCATCACCTCCACCTTCCTCGTGTCGCGCGGGAACGACAGCGCCTGTATAGTGGCTGCTGTCATGTCGTGAAAGTGCAGCGCCCCGATCCTGGTCGTCTCCCCCGCGATTGGCGCTCTCCTTGAGAGCTCCAGCAGCGCCTCCGCACTCACCATCTCCGGCGAGCCCACATCTCCCTGAATCTTCTCCGGATCCATAGAGAAGCCGTGCTCCGGAGCCTCGTACCGTTGCCGTAGACGTCAACTATTCTCTATGAAAAATTACACATGGAGGAGGAGAGGAACCTCATTAAGCAGCAGATTAAGAAAGCACTCTACCACTATTGCTCTTCAATAATTATCAAATGTATATAAAATGTCATATTTTATAAGAGAGGTGAGGTGATGATTGATGATATAAGTGGGCTGCACCACTATACCATACATATATCAGAAGTGGTCATCGTAAAATCCATACTTTTATCACATTTAAATTAGGCCTCAACCATGTGCAATTGTCCATAATAAGTTGATAACAGTACAACACAAACAGTATTAGCATTTCAATTCGGCATTCATGGTGAAGAACCGAAGTGCATATCGCACTACATATGCTCTTAATTATAACAGTGCCAAATTCAATAACAAGTGCCATTTAGCCACTAGCAATCATCGTGAAACAAACATGCATAAACAGGCAGGCGCCGGGTATCACCTCTGTGTGTGGAGGCGGGCGCAGGGTGGAGCGTGCTGCCAGCAGCAGAGGAGGACGGACGCGATGGCCACCGCCTCCCGTAGCTCCAGCTACGCCTCCCGCAGCGCCAAGAATGGGACGCGAGGGCCACCGCGCAAGAAGAGGAGGGCGGGGCCGCCGTTGGCGGGGAAGCAGGAGGCGCCGCGGTCCGCGCCCCCGCCGCCGCAGCGAGCAGGCCGACGAAGGAGGAGGCGGGGAAGCAGGAGGCGCCGCAGTCCGCACCCCCGCGGCGGCAGCGAGCAGGCCGACGAAGGAGGAGGCGGGGGCCTCAGATCCTGCCGCGCCGGCAGGGAAGCAGGAGGCGCCGCGGTCCACGCCCCCGCGGCGGCAGCGAGCAGGCCGACGAATTGGTGCGCGCGCTGGGGGGAGGAGGCCGAGGAGGAGAGGAGGAGGACGGGGGCGGCGCAGCGGCATGGCGCCACTGGTGCGCGCGCTGGGGGAGGAAGCCGAGGAGGAGAGGAGGAGGACGGGGGGCGGCGCAGCGGCAGGGCGCCGCTGGTGCGCGCGCTGGGGGGAGGAGGTCGAGGAGGAGGACGGAGGCGGCGCAGCGGGGTGTGTGGTCGCGGGGAAGAGGATAAGGCTAGCGCGTGCGGGTATATTACAGCCGCCACGCTGATTAGCGCCGCGCTACCACCGCTGCCGCACAAATAAGTAGCTCGCCAGTGCTACGCGTCGTACCGCGGGCGAACAGCTTGTTTGTTCGCCAGCGGGAAGCCTAGAGTACACCCGCCTCCAGCCAGACGCTATCGCTGGCGAACAATTCTGTTTGTTCGCCAGCGGTAGCACTTTTACCACTGCCGTACAAACAGATTTGTTCGCCAGCGGTATAATTAGTGGCGCACAAAAAGGATTGTTCGCCAGCGGTAACATGGTGGCTATAGGCATATCCCTACTGGTGACCTAGTTACGTAGTAGTACTTACTTTGTTAGCTTTGAACTCCGGCTTTTCTTTCCATTCACCGGGTTCTTGCTCGATGAACTTTTTCCAAACCCTGCCCGAAAAAGAAAATGAATTGATGAGTTATTACTTACTTGCAGAGCTCAGTAAATGAACAAAAAGAGGCCGATATAGTGCGATTAAAATTACCTCTTGAGCATTATACGGACGCTTTTGAATTCCTCTTGATCTGTCCTTTTTGAGTCCCAGATTTCAACTTCTCCAACCTCGATTCTAATGATTAGAAGAATGTAGTGGTACCTGCGAACGTTATTCAGAACTCATCAATTGCACTTAATAGCGGGAAAGCAGAATAGAATGTGTACAAGACAGTTACACTCACTTGAAGTTGTAAGAAAAAATTATTTCTTTTTTGGTACTTTGTCGCTTAAAGAACGACGTTAGTAAAACGTCCTCTATGGACTCGGGTTGATTTTCTAAAGTCTGGACATGAACTTTATCCGGGTCAATGAACCCAATGTCCCAGATTCCGAGCAATTTGCATTCACGAATCTTCATTCTGCATAATAATGAATAAAAGAATGATGTGAGGATAATTACAGGCAATGAACGAGCTTAACTAAATAATTAAAGTACATAAATAAATTACTTACATACAATAGCAGCTGATGATAGACTTGTCGAGAGCACGTTGATTTTACATCTGAAAAAGTTTGGAGAACTCAATCTGCACAGCATATTCTTGGAAGTAGTGTTCTTCCTTAACTCCCGCCATGAAATAGAAAATCCCTTGTTTTGCTTGGTCCATGTACCAGTTATGCAATTTCCATAACTGTGTTGTGAGAGCACTCGGGTTTGTGACCAGAGGCAGCCCGAGAACAAATTGATATGCTAACTCAAGAGTCTCGTAATCTCTCCCGCCATGGATTACAACTTCTCCAGGCTCGATTTCCTGAGCAGCCCGAGAAGGCACAATGAGCGGGGCGATCGATTGTACTTCTTGTTCTCCGAGCTGGGCACCTTTTTTCCCGCGTTTCTTTTGGTTCTGTTCCTCCAGCTACTCCTCCATCTGTGAGCTATGTACCTTGATAATACCGTGCTCATAGTCTGTATAGGGCGCCGGTGGAGGGTTATATAAGTTGTCAATGGTGCGCTCTTTTATTTCTGTTGGTATAGTCTTCAGGAGTTCCTTTATGGGGTCCAGGCTTGCGGCAAGTTTTTCCTGTTTTCTCCGTGCAAAAAAAGGCTGCCACCTCGCCACGTGTGCTTTCTTCTAATTCCTCCTTAGTCATCTCGCAGGTAATTTCTCAGGAGCCATGACTTTCTGCGGTTTCTTTGCACGTTTAATGACAGGGGACCTGTCTTTCCTGAACATCATCCGCTTTGTCACATGACCAGTGGGCGCATCAGTCGGCTGACGGGACGACGCGGGCAATGGACTTGCGGTGGGCACCCAATCGTCGAGGAAGGCGGGTGGACTTTGAGGTGATAAATTTCTACCCGGAGGAGTCGGTGGCCTTGGCGCCGAGTCTGCAAAGATGATGTATTTATTCTTCCATAGGACGATACCATGCTCGACTTCTCCCAAAGTCTTCTCGTCATCAGTTCCAGGAATGTCAAGATCCATTGAGTGGAATCCCGACATAACTTTTGTGACCCCGACACGAGCATATCCAGCTGGAATTTGACCAAAATGGAAGGTTGATCTAGGTTGATGTTGTAAAGCATAGCCTTTCGCCACCGGATAACTGATGTTCTTCATTGGCATATGTAACTCACAATTTGTCTTCTCCGTGATATCATCCACGGGGTAGTGAGCCGCGGACGGTTCATCAACTGCAGGATATTCTAGATGCGTGGAACCCACGCTGCTTTTCCGCTAAGATGGGCAGACATCGACTGCAGGATCTTCTAGCACCATCCGAGATTCCCTTTGCTGGATAATTGAGTCCAGTTGCTCCTGCTGCCGCTGCACCCGGGCCTGCCATGTGTGGACCTGGCATTCTAATTGTGATAACTGGTCCGCCTCTTTCTTCTTACTTCTGGAATGACTTTTATAAGTTGCAACGTCCGCGGGAAACCCGTGAAGGAAACCAACCCCGCCTCCTCTACCTCGACATCGTCCCCAGTGTTCAGGATTCCCGAGGGCGAGTGTCAGCTCGTCGTCCTCTCTATCGGGAACAAATGTTCCCTCTCGGACGGCCGCTATTGCTTTCTTTAGCTTTTTTTACGACTCTTGTAATTCTTTTCTTCCATTTTCCTTTTGCAACAATTAGCCCTGTGTCTGGGTCCAACACTGCTCCATGCGCGAACAACCAGTACTTGGACCTCTCGGGCCAGTCATATGTCTGTAGATTGATCCCTTTTAGACGCAGTTTGTTTTCAAAGGATTACCACTTAGGCAAGGCAGTCTTGTAGCCACCTGGCCCCAAAGTATGGTGGTATTTCTTCTTCTTAGCATTCTCCTTATTTTTGGCCGATCGGTCCAGAGCGACGGCTGATTGCTTATACGCCAAAAATGCGGGCCAATCATCTTTTATCTTCACTAGAGGGCCCTTGAAATCTGGAGTCTTTTTCTCATAATTTTTCCACAATTTTTTCTTCCAGCTGTTGAATTTTGTGGCCATCTTCTTAAGAGTCCACTCCCTGACTTTCTCCAGCTTCTTGTCTGGAAGACCTTCCGGTAGGCTGAAATCATTCAAGATTGTGTCCCAAAGTGTTTGCTTAAGTTTGTCGTCGACATAACTTGCGCCAACGTTGGCTTTCTTCGGCTCATTCCATTCTGCAAGGGTGATCGGGAGAATGTCCCTAGCAATAGCTCCGCATTGAGCTACATATTTCCGGCAGGTGTTTTCGGGTTTCAGCGGTTTGCCATCATTGCCTACTTCGTCGATCGACAACTTTGCACCATCTTGCAGCTTCAACCTTTTGGCCGGGACTAGTGTAGGGTTTGTCCGCTTCTTTTTAGATCCGGAGGGCTAAAAGAAAAATGTTTTGATATTAAGTGCAATATAAATCAATTTATGCATCAACAAGACTTAATATATATATATACCTGGCCGGAGTTTTCTAAGGGCACTTCGTCGTCGTCTCTTATTTCTTCTAGCTCAAGTCCCTCACCGGATTCGTTCAAACATCTTGAGCTGGAATCATCGTCTTGTTCATCATCGGAATCTTCTCCATCGGAATTTACTCCAAGGCTCTTCTCAAATATAATTGTTGCCATTCGCGCTTCATCGTCCTCGTTTCTGATGAAGGGGTTGTTCTCCTCCATAGCTGAATGTCACTTCAAATTTAAAATTGAATCAAGCTTACAATTAAAGTTGATACAAAAAATGCAACAAATATGTCTTATACACATAAATTGCAACAAATATTTCTTAACAAAATATTTCTAACTTGCACCAAATTGATACAAAAATTGCAACAAATTGATACAAAAATTGCAACAAATATTTCTTAACAAAATATGAAGTATTAACTAACATTGTTTTCCTAACACAAAATTTAACATTGTTTGCTAACTTTGCAACTAATTATGTAGTACTAACAATAATTGTTTTACTAACACAAATTTTAACATTGTTTTCCTAACACAAAAATATTGCAACTAATTATGAAGTATTAACAATAATTGTTTTACTAACACAAATTTTAACATTGTTTTCCTAACACAAAAATATTGCAACTAATTATGAAGTATTAACAATATATATTGGAACTAAATTTGCTACACATTTGCTAAACACATTTGCTACACATTTGCTAAATTTCCTACACATTTGCTACCCATTTGCTAACCATTTTCTAAATTTGCTACACATTTGCTAAACACATTTGCTAAATTTCTAAAGCTAGCTATAATCTAAGCAGTACTAATAACCTAAACAATACTAATTAATCTAGCTAAACATAGCTAAAGCTAGCTATAATAAAAAAAAACCTTGGAGGAGGAGACGCCGACGATGGCGGTGGAGGTGCGGTGGCCGGAGCGGGGAGGTCGCGAGGTGGCCGGAGCAGGAAGAGGGAGGCCGAGGGCGCGCGGGAGGCCGGAGCAGGAAGAGGGAGGCTGACGATGGCGGTGGCGGAGGCGATGGCCGGAGGCAGCCGGAGCGGGAAGAGGGAGAGGCCGAGGGCGCGCGCGGGGGAGGCCGACGATGGCGGTGGTGCGGAGGGCCGGCGAGCGGGAAGAGGTGCAGGCCGGAGCGGGGCCGGAGCAGGACAGAGCGCGGCGACAGGGGCGGAGGGCTGGCGACGGTGGCGGCGGGCAGGGCTTCGCCGGAGAGCTCGAGAGACGAAGAGGGAAGGAGATGAATCGCGACACTTAGCCGATTTGGGGCGGTTCCCCTGTGTAACTGCTCGAAATCGAGCTTTAGCACCGGTTGGTAACATCAACCGGTGCTAAAGGTCCATTTTGTGCCGCACCTCATTTTCGCGCGCCAAGCCAGCCCCTTTAGTACCGGTTGGTTATACCAACCGGTACTAATGGGTTTATGAATTGAATTTTCTGTTTTCTGTTTTCTTACAATATATTTTCTTATGTTTTCTGTTTTGCTTTATATCTATTTGGTTTCTATTTTGTTTTTTTCTAGTTTCTTTTTCTTTTATTTCTATGTATTTTAATTGTCTAAAAATTTGTAATAACTATCTATTTGTTTTTTCTCTAGTTTCTTTTTCTTTTATTTCTATGTAATTTAATGGGACAATTGCTTATGTGCCCCGGTTCTCTCTAGTTTATCCGTTTGTGCCATACCTGCGTAGTTCTCTCGTCCGTGCCCTAGATGGCTCGGAAATCGTCCAAACGCTCCATTGCCCTCTAGGCAACCGTCACTTGGCCTGACTGGTGGGGTCGGCCTGGCGTGGCTCGGTTGGGATTTCCCGGGGTCGGCTTGTGTGCGGCTCGACACAAACTTACCACGCCTGCTGCTGTGTTGTTGAGTTGTTTTTTAGTCCCACCTCGCGACCTCTTTATATACCACAACATTCCAAGGCTATTGTTAAGCATTGAAATGAGCAGGGTTTAACCGGGCCCGGACCCTCTTCTTTCAATGCTTTTACGGATGATTAGTCATTTGTCCCAACAAATATAAGCAATTTCTGGTGTAAAATACGTGTTGCTGTATAGATCCGCCCCTAAAATTGTAGATAGTTTTGGTACGGATGATTAGTCATTTGTAATAGTAGATAGTTTCAGTATGGATGATTAGTCATTTGTAAGCAATTTCTAGTGTAAAATACGTGTTGGTGTATAGATCTGCCCCTAAAACTAAAACTGTAGATAGTTTCGGTGATTAGTCATTTGTCCCAAAAAATATATGTAATTTCTGGTGTAAAATACGTGTTGGTGTATAGATCTGCCCCTAAAACTGTAGATAGTTTCGGTAGATATGATTAGTAATAAGCGGTTGGTCCAAATGAGACGACTGTTTTATCATGAGCGGTTGGTCCAAATAACATAGAGGTTACATTGCATTAATTATGCTTACATCGCATTAATTAACTATGACTGAAAATCAGCAGATAAACAAATCCTAAAGCAAGTATATAGAGATAAAATCCTGCAGCTATCAGATTAGCCTGCTTCTTCAGATCATTCATCTTCCTTAAGTTCTTGTTCAACTTCTTCAGTTCGCCTCTCACTTCCTCAAGCCCCATCGGCGGAGCAACCATGTCAGACCCCATCGACGGAGCAGAGGGTGCAATCTCCACATCAGACGGCAGAGGAAGGTCGCTGGGCGCGGGCCACCTTCCATCCCGTTTAAGCTGCGAAACGTATTCATCCATCCACTGAAAATGGCTGCATGGTTCCAACCACTGGAAAAGTCAACCTGAACCCTGAATCCCAAATCTGAGCAAGAAATTGAAAACACTGAAGAAATCAAAACAAAAGGATGTGAGAGAAAGATCTTTACATCATGTGGCAGGCTCTGGCATTTAAAATACTCGCGCCCCTTGTTGGGTGTCTCCGCCTTACTAGCCTTACGGAACAGTGGCTCCTTGCGTGAGCATTTAGAACATGGCGTCAACGGCACCTCAGGCTGCTTTGGCCAAGTGGGGCGAAGGAATGATCTGGAGGAGCTCGACATTGCTGCTGCCCTTTGTCGCCGGAGAGGAAGAAGAGGAAGGAAGAGTAAGGAAGAGGAAGAAGAAGATGGTCCAAAGAGGATGGATGCTCTGTCTGTGAAGAGGAGGAAAATGGTGGGTCCGCGGTGAGCGTGTAATGGTCCCATGCGGTGGTGCGGCTGTTGCGAGTCCACCAACCCTTTTTGCTTAGAAATGGGGCCGTTTACCCTACCTTTGGAGCTCATTTGAAACACATCGAACGGGTTGTGCAGAATGAGATTCTCACACGGGTTACAACCAATCAGATCGCAGAATGAGCCTCTCGCGGATCGCCCCGAGTCTGCCAGATTCTTTCTAGAGGACGATCAAACGGCTGCAGTTCAGCGCTAGGGTTAAATCGACGGTCATTGTTCAAATGGGGTTTGGAGGCAATCAATGGGGGTTTGAAAAGTTTGATAAAGTGTCCAAGTTTCATTTTCGAGTGACTAAGAAGGATTGATGCTTCGTTTTTCAAATTTCATGTTTTAAACTTGTTACCGAAATTTGAAATGAGCTTCAAATATTAAAAAAAATCAAAAAAAGGAAAATATTGCGCACATCGTCGTCTTATGTCATATACCAGCGACTCAAGTTGAAAAACATGGTCTACATACATTCAAAAGGAGAAGGGCATGGATCTCATGTGATATTGCATAACTCAAACTATGAGATCTAAGGTTAGAGAGAAGTGGTTTTGGAATTGCAACATGAAATTTTCAAAAACCTCACAAAAGCTTCATTTTGGAGTGACTAAGAAGGATCCATGCTTAGTTTTTCATTTTCTTTTTTTCAACTTGTTTAAATGTCGGTCAAACTTAGGATTGACATAAATTTGAAATGAGCTTCAAATATTCAAAAACATTAAAAAAAAGGAAAATCCTGCGCACATAGTCGTCTTATGTCATATACTAACGATTCAAGTTGATAAACAAGGTCTACGTACATTCTGACGAGAAATGCATGTATCAATTGTGTTTCTCAAACTATGTCGTATGAACTCAAGAGTAAAGAGAAGTGGTTTTGGACTTGCAACATAAAAGTTTGAAATAAATGACCGGAGGCAAGCTTATCCATCATAATATAATTACGGTGACGCATAGAGCGCGCACAGAACGCGCCCAGAGTGCGCCAGAGCGCGCCACAGCGCGCCCAGAGTGCGCCAGTTCATGCCCAGAGTACCCCCATAAGGTGTTCGACCAAAATACATTCGACCAAAATACAACTCATAGTAATATTAATCAGTCTCTTCTTTGACGTCGTCGAAGCCGGACATCATCTCGTCAGCCCACTGCTCGATCTCTTCGCTGGGGTCTCTGATCTCTTCGTCCGACTGCTCGATGTCTTCGTCGGGCCCCTCGACGTCTTCGCTGACTTTCTCAAATGTCAGCTCGATGTACTCCTCCTTGAAGATCACCTTGATAACATAGAGATCACCAAAGAGAATCGGCAGTTGCTCCCAGAATAGATCCCAGTTCTCCATGAACTCGATGTAAACCTCGTCGTTGACCACTCGATATGATCCAAAGATCTCGACATCGTCTCTCGCCAAAAGACGAGAATTTCCGTGAACTTGACGTAATATGAGATCACGCGATTGAATAACATCGTAGTCATCTAGTACCTCAATCTTGAGATGCTATCAAAATAACATGAGCATCATATTAGAATAGTTCAAATGACAGAACTGAGGGATCATTCAAATGACAGAGTATGAGCATCGTATCAGAATACCAGAGATACGACATCTAGAGAATCATTCTCAATCCCGCGCACGTAGAACTGAGGGATCTCTTCCAACTCCTCCGTGGCATCTTTGAATAAAGCGAGAGATATCGCATTCATTTCTGAATAGGTGGCATCTCTCGGTTCATGAAATATGCTCGACAGGAGGGCTAACTTGCAGCATCCGTCAATCTGTTTAAACTCTGATCAAAGAGAGGAAGACATTGAGAAAACTTGTAAACTACTCAATGTGTAAGAAAAAGAACACAAACCAGCATACCCGTGTGTTGCACAAAAGGTTTTGCAGCATTATGCTCGTTAGTCACTTCAATATTGAACAAATGTTGATCTTCATTCCAAGTGAATTTGACAACATCGCCATCCTCGATGTCGTAGCATTCACATAGTGCTCTCCACTGCGTTCCACAGATCTCCGTGTACTTATGGATGTTCGGTCTACCACTTAGCCGCTTACAGAGATAGCTCTGATCTGTTTCATTTTCAATTACCCACCTATCCAGGTAGAAGAAGTACTGGTCTCCGTTCGGACACCTAGCCTCCATCCAGTTCTTATGAGGGCCAATTGCCCGGCTCTCTAGAAGATATCTTAAAGGGCATGGCAGAATCTACATGTAATACAAAACCGGAGAAACTATGAAGACACTCATTGAAGGAAAAACAAATGACATTCCCTCGAATTTGAAAGGCAATACTTACAACGGCCGTTTTGTAACCGTGTTCCATCCGGACTTTGAAAGTATTGGAACGACGAGTTAGTGTGCGACAGAAAGTTGCTTCGTAAAGGCACATAGCACAGTAATCGACGCCATCGCTATCACTATCGGAATCCTATTTTAACAAACGAAATTTAGAATCAGATAAACAGGCGGAACCTGGGGTTTTTCCCCATTCCGCAAGCCAAATAGAAAATCAAATCTACTCACATATAATGCAGCAAACAAGAAAATGAAACATGTAGAGAAGATAGCATTGACCATCGAAATGGAGTTGATGGACTGCAGCTGGAACCGTTGGCGACCAAAAAACCCCAAACAGTGAAGGCGGCCGTACAATGGCGATGACGATGGAGCTCCTTGCTTGTCCCTTCTTCTCGACGGGCCACGGGAGACGAGCGAGCGACGACAATGGCGATGGCGATGGAGCTCCTTTGCGCCTTCAATCACCCTGCTCTCCGCCCTCAATCCAACTCCTATTGCTCTGTTCTTGGGGGTTCCTCGGGGGTTCTCTCGGCGGCAGCAGTGAGCCAGGGAGAAAGACCACGTGGGCCCCATCGGTTGTATCCCTTGATTAAACAAGTGCCCCGGCCCCACGCCGACTCCACACGCCGACCCCACGCTCCGACCCCACGACGACCCCAGGAAATCCCAACCAAGCCGCACACAAGCCGACCCCAGGAAATCCCAACCGAGCCGTGCCAGGCCGACCCCACCAGTCAGGCCAAGTGACGGTTGACCAGACGGCAATGGAGCGTTTGGCCGATTTTCGAGCCATCCAGGGCACATACAAGAAAAACTACGCAGGTATGGCACAGAGGATAAACTAGAGAGAACCGGGGCACAGAAGCAATTGTCCCTAATTTAATTGTCTAAACATTTGTAATAACTATCTATTTGTTTTTTCTCTAGTTTCTTTTTCTTTTATTTCTATGTAATTTAATTGTCTAAAAATTTGTAATAACTATCCATTTGTTATTTCCCTAGTTTCTTTTTCTTTTATTTATATGTAATTTAATTGTCTAAATATTTGTAATAAATATCTATTTGTTTTTTCTCTAGTTTCTTTTTTCTTTTTTTATATATAATTTATTTCAGTGTAGTTCATTTGATATACAAAGCATTCAGATTCCCTGCATACGCCCAACAGTGCATTTGATATGCGGGCACTCACGAGCCACTGTTGGGCTGTATGTAGGGAAACTGTGTGTTTTGTTCTATCTACATAATACTTTAGTTCATCGACCGAATACAAATCATTTGGATTCCCGTCATACAGCCCAGCGGTGCATTTGATATGCAGGTTTAATAAATTGTTACACATCACGAACAACCACCCTATCTAGTGTTCATTTTTTCTTCGTGTGTGTCCCTTTCTTCTCATTGCGCCGTAGCCATGGACAATCTTCATCATTTAACACGATGCTTGGGTCAGTTTTCACTTTGAAGGGCGGAATTTCATCAAACTTATTGTAATCTTCTGACATGTCTGTCTTGTCCTCCACTTCCACGATGTTTCTTTTCCCTGAAAGAACTATGTGGCGCCTTGGCTCATCGTATGATCACTACAAGAAATCGGGTCTATTGCAACAACGGTATTCGTGGCAATAAGTGCCAAATTGTGGCAATTGGTACCTATTCCCACGACATTACTTTCGTTGCCAAGCGTTGCGAAAGGTCGTATGGTAATAGGTTATTGCTACGAAAAACAAAATGTGGCAAGAAAGTTTGCAATTGCAACGACTATGTAGTTAGTTGCCACATTTTTTCTTGTGGAAACGTACGCTTGACGCCACAGTTTGGTTCTTAGGGATAGCTTATTGCAACAGACGCTAAACCCGTTGCGATTGCTAGTTTGTTGTAATAGGAATTTGTGGCGATAGTCTATTCCAACAATAGCACGTTCGTGGCGCATGGTCTTCCGTTGCAACATATATTTGTTGCAATAGACCCGAACCCTATGGCAACAACTCTTATTTTCATGGGAATACCTCTTTTACCACAAACCTATTCTTCGTCGCATTAATTTATAGAAACAACTCTCCAAACGTGGTAACAAAACATTGCAACATGATACTGTTGGTAGCGATAGAAACTTATCACAACGGCCAAATAAATTGTGGCAAGTAGCTATCACCACAATACAAATGTTTCGCGGCAAAAATGTTATTCCAACAAAACTAAATTTGGTGGCGAAAGGCAGTTATCTCAATGTTTAAAATAATTGTGACGATAAGTTAATGCGACAGTACGATCGTAATGCAACAAAGACAGTACGATCATAATGCAACAAAGGCGGTAGACGTGGCAGCTAATATTTGACCCAACAGTATATTTCCGTGGTACTAACATGTTGCAACTAAAACTTGGTTGTGGTAATACATAATTGCAACGGAAAAAAATACAAGCATTCAATTACATGATTCGAACCATAGCCATATGATGTAGATTCATAAAATATGATATTTCACATAGCCAATATCCATAAAATAATTTAGCAAATTCAACACGCTGAATGTGCTATCCTAATTAAGTGAAAAGATCACAATGTGCTATCCTAATTAAGTTAAAAGATCAAAATATCCAAGGTCGATACTCCAGTCAAGTTAAATTTTTGGATCCTGCAATCAGAAAATGAAGAAATTGTTTAGCTCAAGTTAATCAGTCCAACATAACATAAGCCATAAAATTATTTCAGCACCATTGTAATATTCATTGACAAACTACAGTAGTGCAAGGTGTCATAAAGTAACATTTGCAATAAGAATTAAGAATGTAAATAACTACAGTAGGCATCTGCAGCAGCCCAGCAAAATGGTTGTCAAATTAAGTTAAGTAGCTCAATAGTGGTATACATAAGAGGTTCTGTTTTTCGATTAAAATATGCGATGACATGATTTCTTTACTTGGATGGTCAATTATTATCATCTAAGTCGTCACAAGAATCATAAAAACTGTATCAGGTCGCAAGGCTCCGCCGGGTGAAGTCAATACCCAACAATGTAAGTGTTTTGGTGGCCAGTGGGTTCAGTGAGCCAGTTTCATCGGATAGATGATTCCAGTTTAAAAAAAAGTGAATGAGGAAAGCTTGCTATTTATTTCCTGCAATCCAATAGAGTAATATTTTTGGAGTCTTTATTTGAAATAGTAAAGAGGGAGGTGAATGGATTTAGTATTTGCAATAATAAAAATAGGTTGGCAACAAAATAATATTTTGTGTTTAGCAAAATATGCAAGGTGTAAAGGATGCATGATGACATGATGATGTAAAAAACACACAGTTTTCTAATTGGGGAAATCCCGGGGCTTTACAGGCTACTAAAATAATGCAATTCCCGGTGAGCCATGGCCCGGGTGCCCCACGTCAAGGCCCGCCGTTAACAGTATGGAATATCGTTGCAATATTTTGTTCTTTATTGCAACAGTAGTAGGTTGTTGTAATATATTGTATATATTGCCACGGATGCACAATTTGTCGCAGTAAACATTTGTTATTGCAACACGGTGAAATTGAGGCGAAAAATATATAGTATTACGACCAATACGTGTTTTGTTGCAATAGGTGGCTAATTTTTTGCAACAATATTTGTGCCTATCGCAACGTGACAAATTTGTTGCAATATCTGTATGATTATTACCACATATTACTATTTTGTTGCGATACCTAGCTTCTATCTAATTCGCGCAACAAAATTTGGTTGTCGCGATATCGGGGCCATATTGCAACGTCCATGCATATTGTTGCAATACACGACCTATATTAGAACAAAACGTGTACTTATCGCGACATAAGTAAATTGTGGCAATATACGGGGCATATTACTACAAACATGAAATTGGTGGCAATATTACGTTTTATAGCAACAAAATATGGTTGTAGCAATAGATATTGTTGCAATAGACCGGATTTCCTGTAGTGATGTATCGGCTTGCTTATCTTTTCTTTTTTTCGGTCTGGAAGACATGTCCTTGACATAGAAAATCTGAGCCACATCATTGGCTAGGACGAATGGCTCGGTGTAGTACCCAAGATTGTTGAGATCCACGGTAGTCATTCCGTACCGTCGGTCTATCTCTACCCCGCCTGACAGGTTGACCCATTTGCACTTAAACAGAGGGATCTTAAAAGAAGGTCCATAGTCAAGTTCCCATATCTGTTGTATGCAACCATAATATGTGTCCTTTGTCCCATTGTCGTTTGTTTCATCAAAGTGGACACCACTGTTTTGGTTAGTGCTCTTTTTGTCTTGGGTTTCCATGTAAAATGTATTTCCATTTATCTCGTACCCTTCGAAAGTCAATATAGTTGAAGATGGTGACTTGGCCAACAAGTATAGCTCTACTCCAACATCTTTGTTATTAATGAGATGTGTACGCAACCAACTGCCAAAAGTATCCACGTGTTTTCCTTTAATCCAGAAGTCAGTCTGCTCCGGGTATTCGAAGCATAAAATATCCATGTGTTCCACGATATACAGAGCCACCAATCTGGAATTTTGTAAAACTGTGTAGTGTGCTTGCGTGAAAGCATGCCCGTCCATACTTGTTGTTGCTTTCTTTCCTAGCGTGCCTTTTCCACGCAGTCTCCCCACATGGCGCGATTGAGGAACACCGATCGGCATAAGATCAGGAATAAAGTCCACACAAAACTCAATGACCTCCTCTGTTCCATAGCCCTTAGACATGTTTCCTTCTGGCCTAGCACGATTATGAACGTATTTCTTTAAGACTCCCATGAACCTCTCAAAGGGGAACATGTTGTGTAGAAATACAGGACCGAGAACGGAAATCTCTTCGACTAGGTGAACTATGAGGTGCGTCATAATATTGAAGAAGGATGGTGGAAACACTAACTCGAAGCTGACAAGACATTGCACCAAATCCTTCTGTAAACTTGGTAGAGTTGTTGGATCGATTATCTTCTGAGATATTGCATTGAGAAATGCACATAGCTTCACAATGGGTTCTCGAACGTTTTCCGGTAAAAGCCCCTCAATGCAACCGGAAGTAATTGTGTCATAATCACGTGGCAGTCATGAGACTTTAGATTTTGAAACTTTTGCTCTGTCATGTTTATTATTCCCTTTATATTCGACGAGAAGCCAGATGGAACCTTCATACTGTGAAGACATTCAAAAAATATTTTCTTCTCTTCTTTCATAAGAGCGTAGCTGGCAGGAGTTGCTTCATTATCTGTCCCATTGTCGTCTCGATGCATCTCTTCGCTCATACGTTGATGGGCATGCCTTCCTTTCGGTGTATCTTTTGACTTCCCTTTTTTTGACTTCCCCTTTTTTGACTTCCCATCTTTTGACTTCCCATACACGCCTAAGAAGTTTAGCAGGTTGCAGCAAATATTTTTTGTCACGTGCATCACGTCGATTGCAGACTGAACATCTAGCAATATCCAATAGGGCAGCTCCCAAAATATAGATTTCTTCTTCCACATGGGTACGTGGTTGTTTGCGTCATTCGGAACTATTAGTCCGCCTGGACCCTTTCCAAAGATTACTTTTAAATCCTTGACCATATCATATATAACAGAACTAGAAGGGCGGGTAGGCCTCTGCCAATGATCTGCCTCACCTTTGTAATGTTTGCCTTTCTTCCTTAAGGGATGCTTGGGTACAAGAAACCGACGATGCCCCAGGTACACAATCTTGTTACATAAATATATACTGTCAGTCTTAACTAAACAGTGCGTGCATGCATTGTATCCCTTGTTTGATTGTTTTGAAATGTTACTAAGAGCAGGCCAATCATTGATGGTTACAAACAGCAACGCTCTTAGGTCAAATTCCTCCTGTTTGTACTCATCCCACACACGTACACCTTCGTCAGACCACAACTGTAAAACTTCGTCAACTAATGGCCTCAGATACACATCAATGTCATTGCTGGGTTGCTTCGGGCCTTGGATAAGTACTGGCATCATTATATATTTTTTCTTCATGCACAACCAAGGAGGAAGATTATAGATACATAGAGTCACGGGCCAGGTGCTATGGTTGCTGCTTGATACGTCTCAAACGTATCTATAATTTCTTATGTTCCATGCTTATATTATACCAATTGCTACATGTTTTATATACACTTTATATGGTTTTTGTGCATTTTCTGGGACTAACCTATTAACAAGATGCCATAGTGCCAGTTCCCTGTTTTCTGCTGTTTTTGGTTTCAGAAAAACTGTTAAGGAAATATTCTCGGAATTGGACGAATCAAAAGCCAAAGTCCCTATTTTTCTCGGGAGCTTCCAGAACACCGAAGAGGATACAGAGGGCAGCCACGAGGCGGCCTCACCTGGTGGAGGCGTGGCCCCCCTTCTGGCCGCGCCACCACGTGGTGTGGGCCCCTCGGGGCTCCACCGCCTTCGCCCTTTCGCCTACAAATACCCCCCGACGAAATAAGACCTAGCACCCGAACACTTTTCCACGATACGTTCCAGAGCCGCCCCCGCCGTCAACCCTAGTTCCGGAGGGTTCAGAACCTCTTCCCGGCACCCTGCCGGAGAGGGGAATCATCACCGGTGGGCTCTACATCACCATGCCCGCCTCCGGACTGATGCGTGAGTAGTTCATCCTTGGACTACGGGTCCATAGCAGTAGCTAGATGGTTGTCTTCTCATATTGTGCCATCATGTTTAGATCTTGTGAGCTGCCTATCATGATCAAGATCATCTTTATGTAATGCTACATGTTGTGTTTGCTGGGATCCGATGAATAATTGAGTACTATGTCATTTGCTTCATAATATATCTTGTGAGTGCGTTATTTATGATCTTGCATGCTCTCCATTTCTAGTAGATGCTCTGGCCAAGTAGATGCTTGTGACTCCAAGAGGGGGTATTTATGCTCGATAGTGGGTTCATGTCTCTATTTAATATGGGGGAGTGACAGCAACCTGTAAGATTGTAGATGTATTGTTGCTACTAGGGATAAAACAGTAGTTCTTTATCTAATGATATTTGTGCTACTTTCATTACACACTTTACTTAATGTAATAATCTGTTGTTTGCAACTTAATACTGAATGGTGTTGCGGATGCTATCCTGAAGGTGGATTATTAGTCATAGATGCAGTTGGATGACGGTCTAAGTATCATGTCATAATGCCCAAATGAATCTCACACTAGACATCATGACTTGTATATGCATTGTTATACAGTTCTTTATTCTGTCAATTGCCCAGCTGTAATTTGTTTACCCGCATGTATGATATTATTATTTATGGAGAGACACCACTAGTGAACTTTGGACCCCGGTCCTTTTTTGTTAAACTGATAAAACAACCTACTGCAATCCTGTTACATTCATTATCTGCAAACAAACATCATTTTCCACACCATACGTTTAATCCTTTGTTACAGCAAGCCAGTAAGATTGACAACCTCACTGTTAAGTTGGGGCAAAGTATCTTGATTGTGTTGTGTGCAGGTTCCAGGTCAACTAAGCACCAGCATTTTTCTGACGCCGTTGACACCTTCAGAAGAATCTTCATCTCCTACTGGTTCGATAACCTTGATTTCACAACTGAGGGAAACTTGCTGTTGCACTACTTCATACCTTCCTCTTAGGGTTTCCCAACAACGCCACCGTGTGCATCAAGCTCTTTTCTGGCGCCGTTGGCGGGGAATTGAAACTCTAATGCGAGGGGAGTCTCTCACATCCAATTTTTTTATTTTTTTATTGTCTTGCTTAGTTTATTTTTATTACTATCATGTTTGCTTAATATCAAAAAAAAAAAAATTAGTTACTTGCATTAATATTGTTATTTCGGTTTTTGTTTTATTTTGCTAAAATGAGTACTGCTGAGAATACTAAGTTGTGTGACTTCACTAGCACAAATAATAATGATTTCATATGCACTCCTATTGCTCCACCTACTTCTAAAGCAGAATTCTTTGAAATCAAACATGCTTTGTTAAACCTTGTTATGAGAGAGCAATTTTCTGGTGTTAGTTCTGATGATGCTGCTGCCCATCTTAATAATTTTGTTGAACTTTGTGAAATGCAAAAGTATAAATATCTACATGGTGATATTATAAAACTGAAATTATTTCCTTTCTCCTTGAGAGGAAAGGCTAAAGAATGGTTGCTTTCATTGCCTAGGAATAGTATTGATTCATGGATTAAATGCAAAGATGCTTTTATTGGAAAAATACTATCCTCCTGCTAAGATCATTTCCTTAAGAAGTAGCATTATGAACTTTAAACCATTTGATAATGAACATGTTGCTCAAGCTTGGGAAAGAATGAAATCTTTGGTTAAAAATTGCCCTACCCATGGACTGACTGCTTGGATGATCATGCAAAACTTTTATGCAGGACAGAATTTTTCCTCAAGAAACCTTCTTGATTCGGCTGCTGGAGGTACATTTATGTCCATCACTTTGGGGGCTGCAACAAAACTTCTAGATGATATGATGGTTAATTATTCTAAGTGGCATACTGAAAAAGCTCCACAAGGTAAGAAGGTAAATTCTGTTGAAGAAACCTCTTCTTTGAGTGATAAGATCAATGTTATCATGGCTATGCTTGTGAATGGTAAATCTCATATTGATCCAAATAATGTTCCCTTAGCTTCTTTGGTTGCACAAGAAGAGCATGTTGATGTAAACTTCATTAAAAATAATAATTTTAACAACAATGCCTATAGGAACAATTATGGTAACAACAACTACAAGGCCTATCCTCCTAATAATGGCAACAACTATGGTAATTCTTATGGTAATTCTTATAGCAATAATAGGAATACCTCCTCTGAACTTGAAACCATGCTTAAGGATTTTATCACTACACAAACTGCTTTTAATAAAACTGTTGAGGAAAAGCTTGGTAAAATTGATACTCTTGCTTCTAAAGTTGATAGTCTTGCTCTTGATGTTGATCTTTTGAAATCTAAAGTTATGCCTAATGATGATAAAGAGAATAAGACCTTTGCTAAAATTAATGCCATCCAAGTTCGAATTGATGATAATGTTAGGATGATGGCTGAATTAGGTGCTAGATGGGAAAGAGAAGAAGAACTAGCTAAAAAGGATAAAATAGCTAGAGTTTATACTATTACTACTACTGAAAATAAATTTACTTCACATTCTAGTAAACCTCCTACTATTAATGGTAACATAATTGGTGTTGGCAACGTTTCCACTACTTCTTCCAAAAAAATTAAAATTGCCTAAAACTGCTGAAACTGTTCTTGATAAAAGTGCTGAAATTTTGAAGAACATAGAAAATCATGGTTCGGTTTGCTTTGACGATAATGATTTTGATTTTGATAATTGTAATATCTCTGAAGTTATTAAGTTCTTGCAAAAGTTAGCCACAAGTCCTAATGCTAGTGCCATGAACATGGCATTTACAACTCATATTACAAATGCTCTCATTAAGGCTAGGGAAGAGAAATTAAAATTTGAAGCTTCTGTCCCTACGAAATTACAAGATGGTTGGGAGCCCATCATTAAAATAAAAGTGGATGAATTTGATTGCAATGCTTTATGTGACCTTGGTGTAAGTATCTCTGTTATCCCTAAAAAGCTCTATGATATGTTTGACTTGCCACCTTTGGAACATTGCTATTTGGATGTTTTTCTTGTTGATAATGCTATGAAGAAACCTTTGGCGAGAGTTAATGATGTTCTTATCATGGTTAACACTAATCTTGTCCCCGTTAATTTTATTGTCTTGGATATCGAATGCAACCCATCTTGTCCTATTGTGTTGAGAAGACCTTTTCTTAGAACTGTGGGTGCTATTATTGATATGAAAGAAGGAAATATTAGATACCAATTCCCACTCAAGAAAGGTATGGAACACTTCACTAGAAAAATAATGAAGCTACCTTTTGATTCTATCATTCATACGAATTATGATGTTGATGCTTCATCTCTTGGAAATACTTGAATATCACTTTCTGTGCCTTGCTGAAAGGTGTTAAAGAAAAGCGCTTATGGGAGACAACCCACTTTTTATTTTCTGTTATTTTATTTTGTTGAGTCAAGGAACATGTCTACCTCTGTAGAAACTCCTTTGTATCTTTATTTTATTGCATTGTTGTGTCAAGTTAAGCCTCTAGTAGAAAGTTGATGCTAGATTTGGATTCCTGCGCAGGAACAGTTTTTCTGCTGTCCACCGTTTAATTCGTAAGAATTCACAGAAAAATGAAAATGACCTGAGATTTTTTGTGCGTGATCCTCAGATATGTATGCAACTTTCACTAGTTTTGAGTTTTCTGATTTGAGCAAGTTAATTTCCTCGAACAAATTCGTATTTACGGACTGTTCTGTTTTTGACAGATTCTGTCATTTACTTTGCATTGCTCCTTTTGCTGTTTTTGAATGGATCTTTTTGTTCCATAAAATACCAGCGGCTGTAGCTAATGTCCAGTAGAATGTGTAATGTTTTTGTCCATGCAGAATAGAAGAATTTTTGATTATGCACTAACCCTCTAATGAAGTTTACTTTGAGTTTGGTGTGGAGAAAGTTTTCAAGGATTAAGAGAGAAGGATGATGTGATGTGATCAAGAAGATGAAAGAGCCTAAGCTTGGGGATGCCCCCGTGGGTCACCCAAGCATATTTCAAGAAGACTCAAGCGTCTAATCTTGGGGATGCCCAAGGCATCCCCTTCTTCATCAACAAACTATCAGATCCTCTCTATTGAAACTATATTTTAATTCCGACACATCTTATGTGCTTTACTTGAAGCGTCTGTTTGTTTTGTTTTTGTTTTTGTTATTTTCATTCTCTGAATAAAATGGATCCTAGCATTCCTTTGTGGGAGAGAGACACGCTCCGCTTTTACTTATGAATACTCGTATTCTTCACTATTATTTGTTGAGTATTCTTCTATTTTACTTCAGTACTATTAGCTCTTGTTTTTCATGCATCTCTTGTTAGAGCTGTTAGTTTTCTTATATTATACTCTCATATCTCATTGTTAAATACTTGGAGAGTTTATTTTTAGATAAGTTGATTGGTGTTTGGTTAAGAACAGAAAATGTTAAATGTGTTAGATGGTATGATGAAATGATACATAATCTTGTAGATCATTAAATTGTGTCATTTGAATCATTGATGTTGTTTTGAGATATTAATATGCTTAATGGTAAACATGATGGTTTAGTAAAGTGGAATGATTAATGGTTGGTCTAGAAAATTTGAAGCTGTGCCACACTTAAATATCCAGTTGATAGCATGATGATATATGACTTCTAATGTTAAAAACAACCGTAATGACTTTATGTTATGCGCTACGGTCGGGGTCCCAACAGTGACTTGTTCATTTGCCACAGTCCCTCATGGAGTGATTTTCATTATGCCTTGTAAGATCATATTTCTAGTTGGAATCTTTTTGCTTGTGAGTTCTAAGCTGCGGTTTTCATGGCACTTCCACCACCATATTTGCTAGGCTCTTCGGTACTTTGCATTGCCCTTTCTCATATTGAGAGTTGGTGCATACTTCGCGGGTACATCCAAAACTCGTGGAAGATCTTCATCATGTTCTCCTACACATAAGCCAAATATCTTTCTCAAAACATCCACCATACCTACCTACGACAACATTTCCATAGGTGTTCCGAGATATATTGCCATGGAACTTCCTTTTTTTTTTTTTTGAAAGTAAAATATGGGACTTTATTAACCAACGTGCTCAGCTAAATCACTGGCAACTAGTACAGATACAAAAGAAGGGACTTGATCAGTCCATCCATTACATTCAGACTCATGTCTGTACCCAAATTGAGCAAGGGAATGTGCTACAGAGTTGCATCTCCGAGGACAGAAGATGAACTCAAAAGAATCAAAGGAGGTAATACAACTGCTCCTTATTTCACGCAGAAGAACACCGATTTCAGCCAGTTCATGAGAGTTGGACTTGAGGGCCTTTACTAGAATCTGGGAGTCAGATTCAAAGATGACCCTATGAAGACCTAAAGCTGCAGCTCCTTCGACCGCAGCAGAGCAAGCTTCAACTTCCGCCTGGAGTGCATCGCGCAGGTGTCTCAGTTTGCCTGCAGCAGCTCCAACAATCTCACCTGATTCTGACCTTGCAATAAATCCCCAAGCTCCATCGCTGGATCTCTCTTGGAAGGCCGCATCGAGGTTTATTTTTACCTTCCCCGAAGGAGGCAAAGTCCAGTGCAGCGTTGCCGGATGAGCAACAGTAGTCTCGGTTGATCGATCTAATTGCGGAGAGACTCCAGAAAGAGTGAAGTCTGCAAGATGCCTCTGGATTATAAAACATACCTCTGTCGTTGTTTTATCCTTCTCTCCAGCACAGACTTTATTTCGTACTGACCACCAATCCCATAAAAGAATACCAGCAAGATTTCGTTTGTGTAGAGGTAAATCACACAAAAGATTCATCATCAGGCGTGCATTGGGTGCTTCCAGCAGCTGAAGCCGGACATCCTCCAACAATAACACCCGCCAAACCTGCCTCACTCTTTTGCATTTCAGAAAAAGATGGCCCCCGTCCTCATCTAACCGGTTACACATAGGGCAGATTGTATCCAGCTCAACATTTTTTCTCTTAACATTTAGTCTGAGAGGCAAACTATTATGAGCAAAACGCCAAAGAAAAACTCTAACCTTTACATTACATGACTTGTTGTCATTTATCATTTATATATTGCCTTGCATGATTCTTTACAGCTGATGTGCGGTTTTACCCATGTTACGCTAGATCATTGCATATCCTACTACACTGGCAGAGGCAACGTTTCATACACTATGTTTTATTCCTTATGAGTTACTTGTATCAAAAGTGTGTTTGTCATATTAGACTGTTTGCCCCTAAAAGTGAAAAGAGCCATGAAGGCCATCGAAAAGAGAAAGAGAAAAAGTAAAAAAAAAATATAGAAAAAGAGAAAAGAGAAAAAAAAAAAAAAAAAAAAAAACGGGGCAACATTACTATTCTTTATCCACACTTGTGCTCATGTTATAGCACATGTAGTATTCATAGTCATCATTTGTGCTCATGTTTAGCACCTTTACTCCATATGAGAGAGTTTTCATGTTTTACTTGCATAACTATGTGGGGAACTTTACATTATAGAACTTGGCTTGTATATTCCAATGATGAGCCTCCTGAAAAGTGCTCTAGGTCTTCATGAGCAAGCAAGTTGGATGCACCCCCACTAGTTCCATTGGATAGCTTTCATACACTTATAGCTCTATGTGCATCCGTTGTGTGGCAATCACTACTCCTTGCATAGCTTCGATTGTAAGACTTTCTCTTGTCTAATGATCACTTTCAGCTGTGTGAAACTTTCTTCCGTTGGCCTTCCAAACCCCCTTTATCATTCTTTTAGCCACAACATCCTGGTGCCAGGAACCAACGCTGAACGCTTGCTTATTTTTAAGCGAACAAATAGAGAGATGATTTTCTACATGCATATTGTTATTGCTTGACTTGATCCTTTCACAAAGTTGTCATGAGTGTTGGATGCATTAGATGATTATATTGTTATTCTTGAAGCTTAAATCATCCTTAATATCTACTTTGCACGGTTGATTGTTCTCTAGTATTGATTCATTGAAAGTTTTACTTTGTTCTTCCTACTTGTTTACTCATTACTCATTTGATATCAATATAAACTACAACTTTAATTCATTTGATCTCAATTTACATGTATTACATTATTATATGATCAAGATTGTGTGAAAGCATGTCACTTCAGAAATTATTCTTGTTATCGTTTTACCTACTCGTGACGAGTAGAACTAAGCTTGGGGATGCTTGATACGTTTTAAACGTATCTATAATTTCTTATGTTCCATGCTTATATTATACCAATTTCTACATGTTTTATATACACTTTATATGGTTTTTGTGCATTTTCTGGGACTAACCTATTAACAAGATGCCACAGTGCCAGTTTCCTGTTTTCTGCTGTTTTTGGTTTCAAAAAAACTGTTAAGGAAATATTCTCGGAATTGGACGAATTAAAAGCCAAAGTCCCTATTTTTCTCGGGAGCTTCCAGAACACCGAAGAGGATACGGAGGAGAGCCACGAGGCAGCCTCTCCTGGTGGAGGCGCGGCCCCCCTTCTGGCCGCGCCACCACGTTGTGTGGGCTCCTCGGGGCTCTACCGCCTTCGCCCTTTCGCCTAAAAATACCCCTCGACGAAATAAGACCTAGCACCCGAACGCTTTTCCACGATACGTTCCAGAGCCGCCGCCGCCATCAACCCTAGTTCGGGAGGGTTCAGAAGCTCTTCCCGGCACCCTGCCGGAGAGAAGAATCATCACCGGAGGGCTCTACATCACCATGCCCGCCTCCGGACTGATGCGTGAGTAGTTTATCCTTGGACTACGGGTCCATAGCAGTAGCTAGATGGTTGTCTTCTCCTATTGTGCCTTCATGTTTAGATCTTGTGAGCTGCCTATCATGATCAAGATCATCTTTATGTAATGCTACATGTTGTGTTTGCTGGGATCCGATGAATGATTGAGTCGGGGATGTAATCCCCGGTACCCCAAGGTTACACGGTTATTAGTTTATACAAGAGGTAATATAAGGTGTAAAGGAGAAAAAGGTAAAGAGATATAGCTGGATAGGCAGCCTGGGCTAAGTTTGGCAGTGCCCAGGCCGGTATTCCTTAGATGGGCCGAGTTGGTGTTCAACTCGGCGGACCGACACAGCACACCTCGGGCTGGCCCAGTGTCCTTCTGCATCTCCTCATCTCGGTCAACGCCTCATCCACACCCGAGCTCGCCCACAGCGCCGACTCGCCCCGAGCCTCCTCCGCGCCTCCTCCAAGCTCGCGCCCAGCGCGCCTCCTCTCCTCCGAGACGCCGCCGCCCGACCTCCGCCTCGGCCGCGTCCTCCCCGACTTCGGCCTCCACCGCGCCGACCTCGCCGCTACCCGGCTTCCTCCGACATCGGCGCGCCCCCGACGTCGACCTGGCCGGCCCCGACTTCACCGCGGCAGCACCAGCACGCCTCCGTCCGCGCCCGGCATCTCGCCCCAGCCTCGGCACCAACCTCGCCGCGCGCCGACGTCAACCCCGACCCCGAAATCAGCTGCGCCGCCACCGACATCATCAACTCGTCATCACCGACGCCACCTCCGACATCCTCTCCGACATCCTCTCCGACATCTCGCCCTCGACGCACAGCCTCGGCCACCTCCTCGCCAAGAAGACGCCGCCGGACTTCCCTCCCCCACACCCGACCAACCTCGCCATGGCCAGCTCCGAGTTCCCCTTGCCTCGGGTTGGATTGGACCGAGACAAGTCAAACACTGCTCTGCCGAGATCCCATCCGCCGTGGTCTGAGCGAGCCAGAACTCCAGCGATTCTGCTCATATCGACACCTCCACTTCCCGGGCGTCATGCGCCTTTCCTTCTTCTGGTGATCCCGAAGACACGGACAAGAAGACAAGAAGAGGACGTCCAGTATGCGCGCCACACGGGTCAGACCTACCCACAGCGCGGGCAGCCGCTGGTACAGTGGAGCGGATGTGACTAGTGTACAGAGGGTGGCATGGGCAACAATGGTGATTAGACCCCATTGGTCAAATCGTCTACAGTACGCGTGAACAGTGCGCGGTGGGCCGCCCTTTGTCCCCTGGGCTCCTCTATATAAGAGCACCAGGGGGAGGCACACAAAGACGACGAAGACGGACACAGCCAAGCCACGGGCACGGCTCTCCCTTGCTCATTTTCTCCCCCAACACCTCTTAGAGGCAGGATTAGAGCAGCTCGTGGAGCATTTGTACCGCGCGAATACCAATGAGATATATACCAAATAGGATAGATGCTGCAGTAGGGGTTTTATCTCCTCACGAGAGCCCCGAAGCAGGGTAAATCCTTGTGTCCCCGTGTTGATTGTATTTATTCGTGTGTGCTATTTAGCGCGCTATCCCTCCCCGAATCCTCTAGCGTCCATCCGGTCCCACAAATTAGCCTACCCGTAGGCATCTGTTGTTCGCCACGACGACAGTTGGCGCCCACCGTGGGGCAGACAATGGCGCTTGCTGGACTAAATTCGGACCGGACCTTCTTCATCAACGCGGGGACTCGGCATCACCATTGTCCTCGCACTCCAACTCGCCCCCACAAGCAGAGGCCGGCGCAGCCGGTATTAGCGCTCGTCTTCGACAGATCCCGGGTAACTCCCCGACAGTTGCCCGGGTCGTGTCGATTCATTCGGTCCGCGCAACACCAGCCAGGCTCCGTGAGTACTTTTTCCGGTACCGCATGCAGTTAGCTAATTTCAAATATTACTCGGGGACTGCCCCTTCGTGCCTAGTTTAATTATTTACCCGGGAACGAAATTTCGTAACCCGGGGACAGCCCTGTTATGTTATCTGTATATTTTTCCCCGGGGCAAGATGTCTTGACCCGGGGACTGGCTCACCGGTCAGTTATGCTTTTCATCCTAAGTCGGTAGAGCAACTCGAGTTTAATGTATCTGTGTGCAGGCGGTTTATCTCGGGTATGTCTATGCCGTTTGCATGCCGGCACCCCGACATGGAACTCGGGGACTGCCATGTTTATATGTCTGTCTTGTTATCTGTGTAGTCTGTATGCCGAATAAACTTATAACCGTGTTTCAAAGTTAAAGTAATGTATGCTATCGGATATAATCTTGTGACTCGACTGACGAACGCCTAAATGGTAGTCAAGAGCAGATATTTTGGAGTGTAGTAAACATGAAAACAAACTCGGGAACTCGGTCTAAAAAGCAGTTCGGCATGCGTTGTCTGTATGTTTTCCCCGTGAGCAAGGTGTCTTGATCCGGGACTGGCGTCAGTGTGTACTGTTCTTTCTGTTAGATCTGTAAAGTAACTCGGGGACTCGGTGAAACCGAGTCCGCATCCCAGTGCCTAGCTCGGCAACTCGTCGTAATTTCTGTCTTGAGTTAAATTTAGTTTGACTTGTCAAATAGAGCTATCGCTCCTGTTGAATATTTATTATGCATGCATTCCTGGACTAACATTGAAAGGTGATGTCGGTCTTACCGACAGAATATTCATGTCAAAAGGTCCTGGTTATGTCGGTTATCTCGGATCCATCTTATATTTATTATGGCCTGAAAGTATATCCCGGACTATCTTTGATGTCGGTTTGCCGAGTTATAAATGGCCTGTTATGCCGAGTTGTCGCTTATGTCGGTAAGATTTAATTTGATCGGTTAATTAGAATTGTCGCTCCTATTGGATATACATTATATATGTATGCACGAACTGACATTGAAGAGTGATATCATTTTTATCGAGAGAATACTCATGTCAAAAGTCTTGGTTATGGCGGTTATCTCGGATCCATCTTATATTTGTTATTGCCTCAAGGTATATTACATAGTCTTTGGTATCGGCTTGCCAAGTTATAAATGGCATATCATACCAAGTTGTTGCTTATGTCGGATAGTCTTTGGTACCGGCCTGCTGAGTTGTAGATAGCGTATCATATCCCGGTTATTACTTATGTCGGTTCGCCAATATATCATGGCATCATGCAATATCTCCAGATCGCCGTTTATGTCAGTTTGCCGATACATCATGGCATCATCCAATATCTCCAGATCGCCGTTTATGTCGGTTCGCCAATGTATCATGGCATCATGCAATATCTCCAGATCGCCATTTATGTCGGTTCGCCAATGTATCATGGCATCGTGCAATATCTCCAGATCGCCATTTGTTTCGGTTTGCCAAAGTTCGCCAAAGGAAAAATACGAGATACCCTTATGTCAAACCAGCAGTGGCTGGAGACATCCATGTCGGTAAGTACCCAGAATGGCTACCGGACATTCGAGACACCCGAGATACCCTTATGTCAAACCAGCAGTGGTTGAAGACGTCTTTGTCGGTAAAACGCCCAGAGTGGCTAAGGAACTGACATATGATAATATTTTTGCAGGTACAAGGTAGAGTATGTGAAGACGGTGATGTTGTTATTTACCTTGGTAAGACTGCGCGCGACTCGGCGAGTCCCCCGCAGCCTCGGGGACTAGTGTTGGGGACGTGACCCCGGGTATCCCAAGAATATTGGTTTTGTGGAATTCTTAGAAGAGGCAGCAGGAAGTTCTGGGTACGGAGTTTTTCTAGGTACTGAGCGCGACTCTACGAGTCCCCCGCAGGCGCGCAGCCTCGGGGACTAGTGTCGGGGATGTAATCCCCGGTACCCCAAGGTTACACGGTTATTAGTTTATACAAGAGGTAATATAAGGTGTAAAGGAGAAAAAGGTAAAGAGATATGGCTGGATAGGCAGCCTGGGCCGAGTTTGGCGGTGCCCAGGCCGGAATTCTTTAGATGGGCCGAGTTGGTGTTCAACTCGGAAGACCGACACAGCACACCTCGGGCTGGCCCAGTGTCCTTCTGCATCTCCTCATCTCGGTTAACGCCTCATCCACGCCCGAGCTCGCCCACAGCGCCGACTCGCCCCGAGCCTCCTCCGCGCCTCCTCCAAGCTCGCCCCCAGCGCGCCTCCTCTCCTCCGAGACACCGCCGCCCGACCTCCGCCTCGGCCGTGTCCTCCCCGACTTCAGCCTCCACCGCGCCGACCTCGCCGCTGCCCGGCTTCCTGCGACATTGGCGCGCCCCCGACGTCGACCTGGCCGGCCCCGACTTCACCGCGGCAGTACCGGCACGCCTCCATCCGCGCCCGGCATCTCGCCCCCGCCTCGACACCAACCTCGCCGCGCACCGACGTCGACCACAACCCCGACATTAGCTGCGTCGCCACCGACATCATCACCTCGGCATCACCGACGCCACCTCCGACATCCTCTCTAACATCTCGCCCGCGACGCACAGCCTCGGCCACCTCCTCGCCAAGACGATGCCACCAGACTTCCCTCCCCCACGCCCGGCCAACCTCGCCATGGCCAGCTCCGAGTTCCCCTTGCCCCGGGTTGGATTGGACCGAGACAAGTCAAACGCTGCTCTGCCGAGATCCCATCCGCCATGGTCCGAGCGAGCCAGAACTCCAGCGATTCTGCTCATATCAACATCTCCACTTCCCGGGCGTCATGCGCCTTTCCTTCGTCAGGTGATCCCGAAGACACGGACAAGAAGACAAGAAGAGGACGACCAGTACGCGCGCCGCACCGGTCAGACCTGCCCACAACGTGGGCAGCCGCTGGTACAGTGGAGCGGATGTGACTAGTGTACAGAGGGTGGCATGGGCAACAGTGGTGATTAGACCCCATTGGTCAAATCGTCTACAGTACGCGTGAACAGTGCGCGGTGGGCCGCCCTTTGTCCCCTGGGCTCCTCTATATAAGTGCACCAGGGGGAGGCACACAAAGACGACGAAGGCGGCCACAGCCAAGCCACGGGCACGACTCTCCCTTGCTCATTTTCTCCCCCAAGACCTCTTAGAGGCAGGATTAGAGCAGCTCGTGGAGCATTTGTACCGCACGAATACCAATGAGATATATACCAAATAGGATAGATGCCGCAGTAGGGGTTTTATCTCCTCACGAGAGCCCCGAAGCAAGGTAAATCCTTGTGTCCCCGTGTTGATTGTATTTATTCGAGTGTGCTATTTAGCGCGCTGTCCCTCCCCGAATCCTCTAGCATCCATCCGGTCCCACAAATTAGCCCACCCGTAGGCATCTGTTGTTCGCCACGACGACACATTTGCTTCATAATATATCTTGTGAGTGCGTTATTTATGATCTTGCATGCTCTCCGTTACTAGTAGATGCTCTGGCCAAGTAGATGCTTGTGACTACAAGAGGGGGTATTTATGCTCGATAGTGGGTTCATGTCTCTATTTAATCTGGGTGAGTGACAGCAACCTCTAAGATTGTAGATGTACTGTTGCTACTAGGGATAAAACAGTAGTTCTTTATCTAAGGATATTTGTGCTACTTACATTACACACTTTACTTAATGCAATAATCTGTTGTTCGCAACTTAATACTGAATGGTGTTGCGGATGCATCCTAAAGGTGGATTATTAGTCATAGATGCAGTTGGATAACGGTCTATGTATCATGTTGTAATGTCCAAATGAATCTCACACTAGACATCATGACTTGTATATGCATTGTTATGCAGTTCTTTATTCTGTCAATTGCCCAACTGTAATTTGTTTACCCGCATGTATGCTATTATTATTTATGGAGAGACACCACTAGTGAACTGTGGACCCCGGTCCTTTTTTCTTAAACAGATAAAACAACCTACCGCAATCATTTTACTTTCATTCTGTACAAACAAACATCATTTTCCACACCATACGTTTAATCATTTGTTACAGTGAGATTGACAACCGCACTGTTAAGTTGGGGCAAAGTATCTTGATTGTGTTGTGTGCAGGTTCCACGTCAACTAAGCACCAGCATTTTTCTGACGCCGTTGACACCTTCAGAAGAATCTTCATCTCCTACTGGTTCAATAACCTTGGTTTCACAACTGAGGGAAACTTGCTGCTACACTACTTCATACCTTCCTCTTGGGGTTTCCCAACAACACCACCGTGTGTATCACTTCTCTGCTCCCCAAACGGATTCAAGCCATATGTACTTAGACCAAACCTTAAGTTCCTTACGTCAGCTGCAAAATCCCGAAACTCACTGTTGATTTTTCCTACTGCGACCCATCAGCGGGGTGTCTCAGCATCTCGTCTTCCTTACGGTCTTCTTTGTGCCATCGCAACAACTTGGCATGCTCTTTGTTTCGGAACAAACGTTTCAACCGTGGTATTATAAGAGCATACCACATCACCTTGGCAGGAACGCTCTTCCTGGGGCTCGGCTCGCACTCAACATCACCTGGGTCTTCTCGCCTGATCTTATACCGCAATGCACCGCATATCGGGCATGCATTCAAATTATCGTACTTCTCACCACGGTAGAGGATGCAGTCGTTGATGTATGCATGTATCTTCTGCACCTCTAATCCTAGTGGGCAGACAATCATCTTTGTTTCGTACGTACTGGAGGGCAATTCATTCTTCCTTGGAAGCATCTTCTTAAATATTTGTAGCAACTGTTCAAATCCATTGTCAGATACTACATTCGTTGCCTTCCATTGCAGCAATTCCAGGGTGCTACCCAGCTTTTTCTGCCCATCCTCACAAGTTGGGTACAACAATTTTTTTTGATCCTCTAACATGCGCTCTAACTTCAACCACTCGTTTTCAGTTCCGCAGATTATCTGTTCATCAAGAATAACCTGACGAAGATCATCATCAGACTGATCATCAACAATGACATCATGCTCAGCTTCGTCTTCCCCCATTTTAGTATCACCTGTTCAGAGAACACATGATAGTTGTCATCATCATCTTCTTCATTATCCTCCATTATAACCCATGTTTCTCCGTGCTTGGTCCAACAAAAATAATTGGGCATGAAGCCTTTCCGGAACAGGTGGAAGTTTAGGGTTCTTGCGCTAGGGTAATTCGTCTAATTCCGACGCTCATCGCATGGACAAAACATAAAACCATTCTTCTTGTTTAACTCGGCCGCACGGAGAAATTCCTGCAAACCGCTAATGAACTCCAGAGAGCGTCGGTCAACGTACATCCATTGTCGATTCATCTGCATTATATAAATATATCTAAAACCATTACACCACAGCTATATCATGAACAGAGATACGTGACTAAATTTATTAATACAAGTTCACCACATTTAAACAAATCAAATACATAGTTCTCATAAACATTCATTAATTTAAACTAACATACAACTAGATAAAGAATTTAAATCCAACGATAAATGCGATCAAAATCGCAGCTAAGATAATTATTGAACCAACAGCATAATGATACCAAGCCTCTTGACTAATGACATATTTTCTAATCTTTTTAATCTTCAAGTGCATTGCATTCATCTTGATCTCGTGATCCAAGCGCATTGCCTCCATCTTGATCTCGTTATCATCAACGACGTCGGCAATCAATCTTAAACTCCCATTTCATCTTCTCTTCGAGACGAAGATCTTCACTTCTTTTCAGTTTTGCTTTCAACTCATTGTTTTCTTTTACAAAAAACTCGAGAATAGGGTCGGGTTGATTTTCCGGTTCAACAACCTCCTAGATAAAAATATATCTACGTCGAGTTGGTCGACTTAATTGTTATAAACACGAAATTAAACAAATATATAGTTATAACAAACAATCGTACCACATCCGAATAATAGAGCGGACAAGAGCCGGTGTGGACAGATGTCAAAACCATGACACTATATATATAACAAACAATTATCAAGTAAGAAAAATATACAAGTAATAATTATGCATCTAAACCATATAACTAATATTTTTTAAAAATATAAGATAAAAAAAGAGGCTCACCGAGGTGGTGTCGGTGACGGGGCGCCGCGGGCGATCGACCGCGGTGAGGAAGGGGATAGGACGACACTATAAAAAAGCACAAATCATACTTTAAACTGAGCTCAAAATGCATATAAAACAAATGAAATCACTAACTTAAACATTTTATCAAACACCTTGCTTGCACTAGAAAAATCAAATGAATTAAACTAGCAAGAAAATGAGCTAAAATTGAAATGTCGGAATAGAAGATGAAGTTGCTAACCCTTATATAAGTAGTTGCTACCAATCTTAACAAATGTTGTAGAGATCAAGGAGTGAACTAGAGATTAGGAGAGCAAAGAGAGAGTAAAATGGAGTTTGAATCGAGCAATGGAGCTGTGTTCGGGTGGAAGAAAGCAATATACGGCCAGACCCTTTAGTACCGGTTTGTATTAAAGGGGCATTAGTACCGGTTCCAGTCTATCCGATTTCAAACATGGCCTCACCAAAGGGCATGTTTCTACTGGTGTATTGGCTCATGATGGATGGATCGATCGCCAATGGCGCGCGAGGGCGGAGGAGATGGGATCATGCAGATATGCAGTGCCAGAACGCAGTTGTGCGATCAATAATCGATAGGATTTATCGCGCGCAGGCTGCTACAGACTACAGTAACTCGTACGTAGGAATCTATTTATGGACACGGATCGGGGGATCTTCGTCTCCTCTCACACTGAAATAATCATGGCGTGTGCACTTTAGTACTAGAAGGGGTAGGCGCGCTTTGCTGCGCCTGTTTGTACAGTGGAATAAACAGTTTGATGTAGAAACATGTTTGAAATCATTTCAAATTAGATAATTTCATATTGTGTCAACCAGATTTTCTGCCATAGTCAAATCAATGAATCATATATCCATACTTTGGACATTACATTGTTGGTCTACTACTGCAGTGCAGACCCAATGGGTTTTGTAACATGTGCTCACACCTATCCTGAACCTTAACCGAGAGGACATTTCCCGTACGTGGATTCAACCTTCAGGATATTTTCAGCTCCCGACATCTTCTTGATACACCTAGCAAGCTATTTTTCTTCTCATGCACAACCTGAAAGAACAAAACCTATTGACACACTTTCTGTAAAATGGTTACATGAAACTTTATAAGATCAAAAGTCAATTAAGAGTAAAAACAAAAAAGTGGAAAAAACTACAGATAACCAACAATAATCTTGGAAACAGAGCAAATGAAATTTCCAGTAGTTATAAGTAGTGTAGCATAAATCAAATCTTCCTACATAGAAGAACAATCGTTTCACAAACATGATAAGCATGCACTAAATGATATCTGAATTCAATGAAACTACCATTCAAACTGCTTGTGAAATAGTTACGCAAAGTTTATGTCCCTATATCCGTATGTCCATGAATTAAAATGTATGAACTCGTCACCATGTGTAGAAAAGCTATGACACTACAGTCCACAAGAGAATAAAAATGGACGGAAAGACTACGAGGGAACAAATATCCTGAAGTCACAACAGAATGATTTAGAACTGAACACTTGCTTTGAAAAGATGCGTTTGTCCCTCCGGATGCCTCCACTGTTGGAATGCTCCAGTATGACAACGCTCATACAAGTCATCTACTTTTCTTGTCTATGAATGCCCATGTAGTAGAAAAGTTATGAAACTATAGTCAACAAAACAATAAAATAGATATAAAGGTATATGAGAGAACAAATATCCTAAAATCACAGCGAAGTGATTTAGAACTGAAAGCTTTCTTTGTGTTTATGCCTTGTCCCTAGGGGCACCTCCACTGTTGGGATGCTCCGGTACAACAATGCTCATGTAACTCATCTACTTTTTTTCTCTATGAATGCAAGTTTTTTTACTGTATATCCAAAGGCTAACACTTACTTCAAGAACTACGAAAACAGAATATGAAATACATGTGCTGGAACGCATGCATCACACAAGAAACACAAGATATTTGTCTCATTAACCAAAGAATACTTACCTTTGTGAAATGAAAAACCATATACTTAACTGAAAAATCATGAGCATGCCAGGCTGCCAGCATTCCCTGTATTTCGAAAAATATATTTAAGCATTCCTTATGTCCCCAAAAAACTTGGTTGAGTATTCTTCTAAATCAAATCCAAATATGTACGGAGTAGAAAATGGAGTAAGTGTCAGTAAAGATCTGAGACTAAACTTTCTAAGATTTAAGATTTCTAGTCAAAATTTATCTTAACTTCCACAGATCTCAATCACAAGTTTCAAATATCAATGCAGTCTTTTATATCACCATGATAAAAAGTCTACGGAAGTTCTGTTTTAAAAAAACATTTTATGATTCAGCCCTACGAATCAAGGACTGCACCTCAGATTCGACAATGCACAATGAACTGACGAACCAAAGCCCATGCAAAATGATCAACAGCTAATTTGGCAACTCAGCTAAAAATTGCAAGAATAAATTTTGCGGAGCACTCCAATTGTGAGCGATGGTCAGCATGTAAGCTCCTTGTCAAGACCTCCTGTGGCAGCACCCTTCTGAAACTCAACAGAACAAAATTGTAAAACAAACACATGGCAATCAGTCAGACCTCACTGCCAATAATCCCTTTGGCAACTCCCTCTTCCGAAACTCAACAGTATACAAAGCTGTAAAACAAACACATACCACAAAACTAAACAAAGATGAACAGACACCTGTACGTGTAGGTCCAAAAGCGCACCATCCTTCACCTCCTCAAGTTTTCAACTTAAAACCCCTTGAAAACAATATACGGAGTGCATCATGTGTTGATCTGAATTTAGTATGTTGCAGTCCTTGTTACCCTGTTAGATATGGAAAAACAATTGCTGGCTCAGAACAAATGCATCTTGATTGAACGGAAAAAGAATTGCTGGCTCAGAACAAATGCATCTTGACTGAACCAGTGATATATATGAACAATGATTACACCCTCAATTGAGTAAGCTTACACAACTGTTCTTCGCCTCCTTCAAGTCTAGTTTTCTTAAACATATGCACATTACACCCTGTATAACATAGTTCTTTTCTTTTCCATGGATTCTAACTACAAAGGAAGTTGTAAACATAGTTTTACTCTTGTATTAACTGGCCTTCATTAGATGGGCAATCTGTGACCTGCGGTCTGTACTCTGAAGAAGTCTGCAGGTAGACTTTCATGAACCATTGGAGAAGTGCAGAATAACCCGGCAAAGCAGTCAAAGCTCCAGTAGTGCTAAAAATTCTAACCTGATGACAACAACCAAATGCCATGTCCGAGAGTTTGGAAAAGCAAACTGGGCAAAGCTGTTGGATATCCACAAAAATACATGTACGATTGGTTCAAGTTCAATGAAAACATTTTATGAAAGCTTTGGTTGAAGAATAAGAAAATATAAATTTCACTAATAATGATAAAATGAGTATTCTTCATTCTTGGGCAAAAAAATATCTAGCCTGGCTTGGCTAGGCTGGCCATTGTATAAAATGCAATATTTCATACCAACATGACCTCTTAAATCTCTACTCGTATCTAACAACATTAGAACTGAAAACAGTGATAGTTAAGATTAGTAGAACAAACAGAATTTTCTTGATCCCTTGGCTTAGCAAGCAAGTCATACCTGACATTTAACTTTCTATAAATGCACAACAACCCAACACAATGATCCAAAGCGTACGTAAACAGAAAGAATATGTACGATTAGTACAACTGCAAATACTTGTCTTGCATTACATCAGATAATTCATGCAAGGGGTTCCACCGTGAGGAGTTTTTTTTTACCCGTGCTAGTAGGATAAAAAGGAAGGAAAGGAAGAAACAGATTGGAAACTTGATCGGACCTGCAATCTCAGCAAGGAATTGCTCTGTTCCTTCGTCCAGCACGCCTCCCAACCCCGCTGCACCATCCGTTTCTTCGTTTTCGTCCACGGGGCGGCGATTCGCTCTAGATCTGGCCAGGGACGGGGTGATTCATCTGGATCCGGCGGTGGTTGAAGTCGGTCAAAATGTATTGGACGCTCACCTCTTTTCACTCCTGCGGCCCTCCATCTCCGCGACCCTCCATCGCCACCTGCAGATTGGGGAGGATGGAGTTCGAGGAAGGGTAGATGGTGCTCAGCTTGAGGACGGCGGTGCTCAACTTCGGAGGACAACACTCGAGGACGGCTGCTCCTCCAGGGTCTGTGCGCCGTCATCGCTACCCATTACCTTGCTGCATGGGTGACCAGCTCGCCGCCTCCCTCGTCGTTGTCACCCGCAACCAGCGCCTCAACCTGACGACGTCCGGCGGCGCGGCGGTGGACTTAGACCAAGAGAGGAGGGCTCGAGAAACTCAAGGAGAGCAAATGAGACACGACCAGGCAGTCAAAAGGAGGTGAGGGCATGACCGCATGAGGCGGGTGTAAACCGACTATTGTTTGAACCGACTGAACGGAGGGTCGACACTTCCATCTGGAGAGCCAAACCAAACAAGCCTAAATCAGCTTTTTGGACAGCTATACTCAAGGTTAAACCTCTTTTACTTTCAGCTGCTTTTTATTAAATCTTTGATGGAAGTAGTTCGATCTGGAACTCCCCCTGGTTCTCGGAGTGGGAAACCATTTATGATAATCTCAATATTCAAACTCCACCTTTTATTTACCCTACTGTTGTCAAAGATTTGTGGTTACCTAACCAGAAGGCATGGAATACAGAATTAGTTCATCGTCTCTTTGCTCCTCACACTGCCAATGCCATACTTCAAACTCCAATCATAAATGCAGATAGACAAGATACTTTAGTTTGGAAACTGACCCCTGCAGGAGAGTGTACTCCTAAGAGTGCCTACAAACTTTGCTTCAACAATCTTTCACGCCCTGTCAACCAGCAGCCCAAAGAAGTTGCCCCACAGATTATTTCTTTGCTTCATCAGGTATGGCAGGATACAACGTTGGCGCCTCGAGTTCAAACCTTTGCTTGGAGGCTTCTTCGAAAGGCATTACCCACAGGTAAACGTGCAAGCACATGCTCCAAGCATATTAAGCCTGAATGTTCTATCTGTGGTTCTGTAGAAGATCACATGCACCTTTCTTTCCTTTGCCCTTTTTCCAAAGCAGCATGGTACTGTCATCCTTGGTACGTTAAAACTGAAATTTTAGCTACTTCTCACCGTAATGTTCCTGACATGGTACAAGCTTTATTATCATCTCCGCATCCCCAGATCAATACAACCAGTTTATACACCTACCTCTGGTGCTTATGGAAGGCGAGAAATGATTGTCTTTTTAACAGGAAACATTCTAGCCCTACCCAGGTTTTTGCTGTTTCAAATGCTATTATGCAGGGAACCAAGCTAGAAAGATCAGACTTGCATGCGGAGAAGCGGAAATTCCAGAAACTTAGTTCCTTGAGATGTGCAATGCAAATTTCATCTGACTTTGCAGGGGTTGCCATCTTCTGCGATGCTGCATGGAAGTTACAGCAAGGTGCTCAAACCGCACCAGCAGGAATAGGTGTATTCATCAAAATGGAGAACAATGAACATTGTAATCGGCTATACATATCGGCAAGATCCCCTCCAGCGTCTTCACCTTTGCAGGCTGAAGCATATGGTCTACTACTAGCCACTAAACTTGCTGAAATACTTCAGTTACAGGAACCACACTTCTATACAGACAACTCTATCCTAGCGCTTGCAGCGGCTTGAAGTGATATTGTCAAGGCGCCGGTACATTGGACAATCAGGCCACTAATAGCAACTATTCAAGCAAGCAAATCATTCCATACTAGCAGGATTACTCACCTTCACAGGAGCTACAATATTAAAGCCCACCATCAGGCTAGACTAGCAACTAGAATTCAAAGCAATGCTCTATCTTTCAGGTGTATAACTTCTGCTTTAGATCAATGTCCAACTCAGGACATCTTCTCTGTATCTAGCGTGCCTTCCTTCACGCTACTTTGTGTAAAATGTGCTTAAGTAATAAAATACTGTTGTTCAAAAAAAAAAAGAGATGGATTCACTCTTGATCTAACGAACTATTAGCGTGTAAACCCAACGATGAACCACGGGGCTGCATTTCCCGGGAGCTTAGGTTTAGGAAGGATACTAGTAGACGTGCACTCGTGCAACCGCACGTCTCTAAAATATATATTTCATTTTTAGTTTAGCAAATATATATTTTATTTTTAGTTTGGCTAGTTATTTGTTTTCAAGAGTAAGAGATTTCATGATTACACCATGTAAAGATGTGCGAACAACTAACAATTCACGCATGTTTCATCACTTAAAATTCACAGATCACGAAATAATAACTATAGCTTGCATAAATATTACTCAGTACAATTAAACACGAGTTCAAATCGATAAGTGCAAAACAAGATCCAAGTAACAATATGCCCTATTTATTATTTCATGAACGTTAATATCTTTATACGACAATAATTCCACGTTTCAAGTTAGGAATATTGTTTATGCTTCATTGATATGTACAAAAAATCACTTTCTCAAATCAAAACAATCTTACATATTCATTATACTACAACATTATCGTATACATTTCATGATCAAAGTATATATAGCAAATGAGTATGATTGAGAAAATTCATTGTGGCGGTCAGAAAAAATGCGCTTCATCGTACCATCAGTACATTAGACTAAAAACCAAATAATCAGACAAAGCACTGCATACACATGAAAAATGTCACGTTAAACAAAGCAAGTACGTTAGAATAATAGGAACTTTGCGTCCCCATATATGAAGATTTTGATCTATTTTGAGAACACCCCGCCCGACCGAACTGCTCCCCCATCCCAACTACCACGCTTCCCCCACTCACCTTCTTCCTCCCTGCGTCCACCAACCACCCACCTCCCACGCACACGTATTTCTCTCGTGCCGAATATTTGTTGGAATGGACGTCGCATCTTCACGCGAGGTTTGTACATGTCTTTAGTTCTGCATAAGACAAATGATGGTGTTGTATTTTTGTCCAGGATAATACCGAAATACAATTTATAATTGTTAATAGAAATCACCTGAAAAATATATCTGTGAATAATAATTTTGGTCGTATCCGAGATACTCATGTCCATATCAATCTTGCACAGTTGATGAATACTTGTGGGACAACTCTTTACTTGCTCACTTCCACGGCAACGGCGTCAGAAAATGTCTTGATGACCCTTAACGATGATCAAAATGGCACCAGAGAATATCTTGATGATCCAAGATTCGGGCTCCAAGTACCTGCGTCAAAAGAATGTGGGTTAGGTTGAGACTCCAAGTGCAGAGTGTATAGTGAGGGAAAAAGACAATTTTCCCCACGAGGGTGACTCGAGGGTTTAATATCGAACTCTCGGGGAAATGAACCAAAAGCTATTATGAAACCTACAAAACAAAGTAAATTGTTTTGTGCACTCAAACTCACCAAGTGGTTGTCAAGCACAAGGTGTAAGTAAAACATATAAAGATAACAAATGCAAAACTCAAATAAATATGCAATGATGATAAATAAAAGTGCAAGGATGGTATAAATGATAATGGATGATGTTTTTGTTGTTTGTATGGTGTTTGCAAGATGTGAAAGTGTTTTTGTATTTTCGGATTTTTAAATGGCAGAAAATGTAAAGTGCTAATAAAGTGTTGGAAATGTGTTTCTTATGATTAAAAATGGACTGGGGTTCATGGTTTCACAAATGCACTCTCTCTTTTATATAGTGGTAGATAATGGAACATAGGAATTGAAATATGAGATTGCAACAAGATAAGTTATTAATAATATGGGCATCACATCCTAACATAGAGATCTTTTGATTATTAATCTCTCTTATACTCCATCAAGATGCGAACTAAATCATAACATCTCAGTAATTAAGATAAACAGAGTATAGATTTAAGTTCAAATAAGAATATGCTAGATCTAGTCATGGTGATAGTCGCAATGTCACCCACATATCCCCGGTAGCATGGTATTTCCTTTATCCCTAGTGAGGCAACAAAGTAAGGTAAAAACCAAAGTGGACCACGGTATTGTTGTCAACTTACCACAAAACCACCCCCCGTTACTCCAACTAATGCACACGTTCCCCCTCACACGCCCTCATACACATGTTGGATCAAAACACATAGACAAGAACGGGGTACATAATATGCATCTACTTTCATAACAAAGACATAATAATTGCAATCATCATAACATATATCAACTTAAGAGATCCACCACAGAGGTATTATATATATGACCATAATCATGTTCAGGAGCTCATATGGCACTAATTAGTGAAGCTCAAGAGAGTGGAGAGATACATAAGTTACTTCCACAAAACCATAGTACAGGGTGGACTACTCCCTCTTCATCATGGAGACGGTGGAGAAGTCGTTGGAGAAGGTGGAGACCACACCGGCAGCGCCCCGCCAGAGTTTCCCCCCTCCAATCTGCAGCTCCAAGTCTCTGTTTCGTGGTTTCTATGTTTCTGCGGCGCTCTTCCCGAAAGGCGTCGGGGGAATTTTTTTATAATCGTTTTTAGGTTAAGACGAAGGCGTGGAGACGAAGATCGACGACATCGGAGCCACGAGGCGCCAGATGGCATCAAACCGCGTGAGCCCACCTATCTTGGCCCTCAAGCCTCCTCTCGTGCGCTTACTTCGCTCCTACGCTTTGTTCCTTCTAAAAAAAATGATCCCCGTGGAATATTAGGTCATTTGGACGTCATTTGGGTCCCTGAAATATCAAAATATAGAAAAAGGGGTTTCTGACAGTGCAGTGTTAATTCCAAATAAATAGGGAAAGTGTGAAATATTCCCAAAATCATTATAAAACATTGATATAACCCTTATATGATGCAAATATGAATGGAATATGAGTAATATAATGCAAAGTTCATGTATGCATTTTACATGCATCACCGCTCCAGCTTCCTCCACTCTCGCCGGCAGCACCAAGGTCAGGGCACAAAACTCAACATACGAAGCAGGTCAGGGCCTCCAACAGTGATGCCCCCAAGAGGGGAGCGAAAACGCCGCCATCGCCCGCTCGAGCAAACCCGGAGCTAGGGCTTTCATCCGGAGGACCCAATCGCGAGGTAGAAACGGAGTTTTGCAGCAACGCCTCCAAAGAGGGGAACGATGCCCGAACACGTCACCGTCGCCGGTGACGACCCACGTCGTCGCAAGGATTTCTCTTGAAACTCCACTCCACCCCACCCGCCACCCCCTTCAGCGCGCCAAACAGCTCGGAGTCGGCCGACCTCGAAGGCAAGAGCTTGTACATATACACAACGGCAGAGCCACCGTCCACCACACTAGCTGCCACCAGAGCCACCTCCATCGCAAATCGACAGGCACCGCAGCGCCCTCGAGGCCCAGATCGAGGCCGTCAGTGATACACTCGGACTATAGTAAGTATTTACCACTGTACATGTTTTTCTACATGCACTATCATGGCCGTCAGTGATACACTCGGACTATAGTAAGTAAAACGCGCTCTGCATCATATCAGGACCAAAATTCTGGATCGTACGACGCGTATGGATACCGTAAGTGATTAATGGGTGAGGGTTTACACGTACAGTATATTTACGTACGCGTACGGGCGCGCGTCAGATAGTGAATGCAATGCGTACAGAATAGTGAACCAGTTGGCAGTTTGGCACCTGCACTTGTGTATCCCTGAGTATATATAGTACCCCTCTGCACTTGTGTACCCTCGATCTACAGGGTGCTTTCGTGCAAAAAAAAAAAATCTACAGGGTGCTCATGGATGGCCCAGATGATGCATGACAAAAATTATATTGATTAAAAAGGTTCCGCGCAAAGGAAAACAATTGGTTGAGCGAGTAGGGAAATTCTTGAAGCTCTACACCTGCAGCTTGCTTTTTAAATTTTTAGTTGCTACAAATTAAAAGCTACCTCCATTAATTATTAAAACACTAAAACGTTTGAAAAGGATGGTGAAAACTTTATATTTTAAGATAACATATATATGAACTAAATATTAACTACATTACGAAAAATAAACAAAGAAAACCCTTCTCTTAGATGGATATTAAATAAAAGAAATGAATTCGCAATTTTGATTTTGCTTACGGATCTTTTTGTACCCTACCTTTTTGTTCATATTTTGGTGTTATATGTTTATTGGCTTATTTCAGGTGTTATCAGGAAAAAATAACGGCTATCGGTCGCATGTCTTTGGTTGAGCGCTTCCTCGATCTACCCTCGTTGGAGGGCGAACGGGAAGGGTCTTTTTTTCTAGTACCGGCACTCCCTGGTCACACGAAGGAGAGTTGGACATGGTGATGGAGGACTGTGGAAGGCGATCATGTAAAGGGGGACACATTCTTTATAACGTGTAAAATGAGCTTCGGTGTGCAGAAACTCTAAAGAATTGGATGTCCTCATTTCAACTTTTAGAATTCCAGCTTAGCGTAAGGGTAAGATGATGCAAAGTTTGTAATACATGACATTCAATTGTGTCATATCACATTACTAATGTCATCCTTGTTTTTTTATATCTTACCCTATATGTGAGAATAAAATCAATTTTGAACATAATAAAGTGTCAAATGACACACAAAAAACACATGTGAATTATTGCTATGCCAGTAAGGTAATAAATATGCCAAAATAGCACAAAATTGTGATGCTTTAAATTTATTTGGCTGACAACGGTGTGTGGTGCACAAACCCTGTATGCTGAGATGGGCTCGACGGGAGGAGGAAGGAGGGACGTGATGGAGGCAATCAGGCAAGGGGTTTGATGTGGGGGTACTTGGTGGCAGTTGTTTGCAAATCCTATCATAAGTTCAAGGGAAAATGTGAGATGCTGGAAAAGCCAGGAACCCGGCAACTTCTTTATCAATGAGAACGAATTTGAGAGGAGATCACAGGAGAACTTCCGAATAAGGTCGATTTTCTTTTCAGTTTGAGCATCTTGAAACCTAGAGATATATTATATGCTGAGATGAAAATAACGAGGCCATATTCTGCAAGGAAGATCGAAGAGCTCGTGTCTAAACCCTCAAAACAAACGCACGTAGATGCGTGGATGATGATATTTTGATTCAGGCCGTAGCGATCCATGTGTGGGGTGGTACGTGCACACTATCGGATCTGGGGATCATGGCATTCATGGGGACTGTGATGGTCCTCTACACACCCCTACGTGCAGCCGTAATTATTTTTCTTGCAACGTGGACAGTGAAATGAATCAAAATGAATCGGTACGAGAGAACTTGCCTGTGCCAAGATGATTAGGAGGGTGGTTGTAACCCAGCCCATCAGAGTTCAAACCACAGGTTTGACGTTGGTGTTTCTCATTTATACGGAATATTCTTCAGTGTGAGATGACGTTCCCGTCAATAACGAGGCGCCTGTGTGGTGACTTCGTCAATATCAAGAACTGATCCATCGGTTTAGTCTCTCAAAGATGCTCATAGAGTAGTGTGTGCGTGCGTTCATAGGTGTGAGTATTTGCGCGTGTATATAAGCACTTGCGTTATACTGTTTTCTCAAAAAAAATCGGTACGAGCCGGCCTGGCCGGATTTACGGGATGCTATTTGTTATAACTTGGACAACCGAGAACGAAATGATATTGCCATTGAAGCCCCAGATGGACAGCTCACAGCTGATCAGAAGAAACTAAAACTCGAGTAGTATGCATGCAGGTATATTCATGGCCGGGACCAAAGATGTCTTGGCTTGTCTAGCAATGCAGGCATCTTCATTAGTCATTAGTCATTAGTGGGTCGCGTCGTCTAGAGATTAAGGCTAAGCTCAATTTTCATGCATGCATACCACGCACAAAAGTATGATAGTACAACTCTTCTCTGAGCCACGGCGGAACTAAAACTCACCAACCTTTCCATCTATGGCACACCCACCCATTCTCTCCTTCCCAGCTTGCATCACACCCTTGTTCTTCCTCCTTCCGAGTAATGTTTCCCGACACAGGCACCGTCATCTCTAGTCCATGTCACAATTGTCGCCTTCTTCCAACTTTTCCTTCTCCTGCTCCCTAGTCCAGTTCGCCAGCCCAACCCACCGCCTCTCTCCTCATAGATCTACCGTAAACCCTTGCTCAAGGTGGGGCATAGGGGCGGTGTTCATGTCAATCAGGCTATCGGTCTATGCAAGACCGATGTCGTCGCAGAAGTTTTGAGTTGACTCCTCCATCCCTCCCTCTCGTCTTCTTCCACTTCTCTAGATCCATGGGCTTCTCATATCCCCTTTGGCCTTTTCCTCTCATCGCTTGATCTGCCCTAGATCGACGTAAAATGTTAGGGTTCGCTCCCTACGATCATGAATCGAACATTCACTTTGTAGATACTCTTGTTGAAGTTAATTGCGCTATGACATGTTTCCTTAGGGACAGTGTTAGGTTTGTTCAAATGATTTACTAGGGTCGTGTTTTGTATATACGTACTCTTATAGTGTTATACTTTGTAGCCCGTTGTTGAAATTAATACTCTATGGCATGGCATGTTTTTAGAAGAAAAATATCTTAAGAGAAGTGATCCTGTACTTTCTGAAGATTTTTTTTTGCATGAATTATAAAGCGTATCGATGGCTGTAATTAGGGGCGGGGATTGAATGCTCCTTGCTTTCCGTAAAAAAAATATGCACGGATTTTTAAATGCATCGATGGCTCTGACTAGGGGCGGGGATGGGGTGCTAATCCCACATCTTACGTCATTTCTAGACCCCATGTGAAGCTAATCATAGTTGTCGATGTGTTTTAAAATTCATGCAGAAAACCTTTCCGAAAAGCATAGGAGCACTTCTCCTATCTTAAATATGAATCCAAGTGAAACCACTATGTACTTATATATACATGCATGGATAATTTTGGAAAGTAGGTATGTTTATTACACGCTAACTGTGGGTCGACGCATGAAGGTATGAAGCTAGATGTTTGTTTCATGTTCGTACACATCGTGTGATGCGACGTCACATGGCCGATAGCAAAGACATGGTACGGTAATGTCGGTCCCCCTGATGGATCAATATGGACCTTGGCAACATGTGCAGGCAATATGTATGGTCATTCATGGCGGAGGCAAGATGAGCACTCGCCATGCAGCAGGGACCATCAGATCTGCACATAAATCTTCTCGCCGTTTAACTTTGCCACGCGCGCATATACAAGGGGAGGAGTAACGGGAGCGAGTACGTACTTCGTGCTTCTTCTATCTCGATTCTCCCCATGAACGGGTACGCCGTACGCACACCATCGATGATCGATCCACGCCGACACGGGTATTACACATGCACATGGTGCCACAGCTAGCAAACAAGATAAGCGTATACATCGAGCTCATTTTGGTTGGACGATCCACCGTCTAGGGGTACGTTTGGTTCAGTGGCTATCTGCTGTATGGTGAGGAATAGCCATTTTTTTTTAGTAATTATCCATTGTTTGGTTCGTAGGTTAAGTGGTGACAGGGGTATCCAGATTCTGAGGATATAACTTGAAAAACTGGTTGAGCTCGTCCGCTCGAATCTGCCGGACGAGACAACCACCTCTGGTTGACGTCCTACCCACATCGCCGAACCGTTTTCCTTGTTGATTTGCTAGTTCTTCTTTCTCTATTCTTTCCCTTCGTGTCTCATTTTCCCCTCTCCCATCTTCGAGTCTATGCACGTCGGCACCAGATCAAGGCGGCGCTGGCTCCAGATCAAAGCAGCGGCGACGGACGCTGAGTACATGCGGCGGCGGCTGTTGTATACAGAGGTGGCGGCCGGTGAGTCCAGACGGTGGCGCGGCTCCAGATCAAGAACCAAGGCGACCTCGTAGCGCGCGCGGTCGCCTGGAGCAGAGCAGGGGCACAGCCGAGCGTTGGTGTCGTGCGCGTCAAACATGCCCCGCCGTGCTAGCTAGCTCCCGATGAGTGCGTGCTGCCAATCGATTGATGGCCAGTTTGACAAAACTGACCTTGAGGCAAAACTTCAGCTCAAAATGAACCCAATCTAATCTTTTAGCCACATGTAACCTATTGTATTACCCCTCAACATAGTGGCGGTAGGATTAGCTGGACTACCGCCTATACTGCTGGCGGTAGACGTTCTGTAGGATTAGCTACGCTAGCGCTATCACAAAGCTGCTACGCGTCAGGGAAATTGGGAAAAGCAGGGAGCTGGACTAGCTACGGTCGCATGACTCCGTCGTTGTATGTTATGCATGCTAGCTGAAGCTTGGAAGTGTGCCTTTGTGTGCCCGGCTGGCTGCCTTAGGGCATCTCGAGCCGTCCCCGAGCGCCCCTACAGGAGGCTTTTTTAGCGCCGGCGCAAGCAAAAATCCACCAGCCGCCCCCCCAGGAGTCGATTTAGCGCCGGTCGGCGCCGTTTTTCGCGCCCTTTCGTGCCGGCGAGCCAGGCCAAACCCAGCGCCCTGGGTTCCGCTTGGGGGGCAAAAGGCGTGCGCGGGCCAGACCTGTCGCCGAGAGAATGCGATTTCCCTCCATACTTTGATCTTTCCCCCATTTCTCCCCACATATATCTCTCCCTTCCCGCCCGATCCCGGCATTTCTCACAGTTCTGGCCGCCATGGCTCCCGCCAAATTCACAGGACCCCGAGCCGCCGCTGCCGCAGCCGCCGTCATCCCCGCGACCTCCGCCACCGCCTCCATGCCCGGCAAGAAGAAGCGCAAGCCGAGAGCGCCGAAGGAGAAGCCGCCGGGCATGAGCAACAAAGATTGGATTGTCGAGCAGATGCGTCTGAAGGCGGAGAATCTCCAGCGCCGGGAGAGAGAGACCAAGCAGCGGCAAAGGGAGCTGGCCGCGCAGCTGGCGGAGGCCGCGGGTGAAGCCGTGGCCGAGAAAGAAGAGGGAGAGGAAGCGGAGGCGCCGGATGAAGAAGTGGAGCCGCCAACTCCGGCTGGAATCAAGACTCGGCTGCGACCGCATCCCCAGTTTGTCGGTTGGAGCCAAGCCTCCGTCGCTTCGCCGTCGCCGTCGCCGCGCTGGAGCGCGTCTCCGCGGTACTCTCCGGGGTGCGCCGACGCCGAACCCCATGGCGGTTTCAACCCCAACCTCACCCTCCCTCCATCATCCACCCATGATGTACGTCAGTTCGCCGGGCTACGTGCCTTTGCCGCCACCTCGCTGTTCCCCCACTTTCGCCGCGCAGTCCATGCTCGGGATGCACCAAGACAGCAGCTTCACCATGGACGAGATCATCACCACGGGCTCGGCGGCGGCAGCGGCGGCCCCGGGCTTCCTGTCGGTCCCGGGCAGGGAATTTCTCGCGGGCGGCGGGTACGGCGGCGTCACGGAGGAAGCGGAGGCGGAGGAAGAAAGAGATGAGACGCAGGCTGCCCAGGGGGCGGGCGAAGGTCCGGCCAAGGAAGGCGACACGGGCGGCCGTCGTCCCAGGAAGGGCAAGGGTGCCGCGAACCCAAAGCCGCCCGTCGAGCCTCGCATCAAGTGGATGACCAGGGAGGACATCCTCCTCGCCGAGGCATGGAAGGTGACCACCATGGACACGATCATCGGCGCCAACCAGCCCCTGGACAACTACTGGAAGCGGGTGAAGACGGCGTACGACGAGCGCCGGATGATCGATCCCGACTACGCCAGGTGCGTTACGGAGCGCGGCCAGAAGGCGATGGCCAACCATTGAGCGGTCATGCAGGCTGCCTGTAACAAGTGGCATGGCATACAGGAGGAGGTCGCCCACAGGCCGAAGAGCGGGGCCAACCGGGAGATGGAGATCGCCCGGATGCTCGAGGCGTACAAGGACGACGAGAAGACGGACTTCAAGTACCTCCACGTCTTTCTCGTCATCGACGGGTGCTAGAAGTGGACGGAAGCACGCCGCTCGCTGGCCAAGGGCGGCAAGGACTATGCCCCGGACGAGGTGGCTGCAGGTGCATCTGATGGCCGTCCCCCAATGAGCAACAAGAAAGCCAAAGCGGCGAGGGAGGCCGCGCCGGCATCGACGAAGCTCCAGGCGTCAATCGACACCTGCATCGCCGACGCCCAGATCCACGCCGCCAAAAGGGAGGAGACCTCCAAGCAGAGGTGGGCGGCGGTCATTGACAACTCCAAGGTCAAGATCGACCTCCTGAGGACCGGCACCGAGGCGAAGAAGAGGAACCACGACCTCGCCTTCCTCGTGAGGGGCGATCCGGACGCGATGGACCCCGAGGTGAGGGCATGGTTCATGGCGCAGCGCCGCCTCATCCTCAGCGACATCAGCCAGCCGGACACCACCCCGATGGGCGCGGCCTGCGACAGCCCGACAAGCTCAGCCACTCCAGCTGAGACGCCGGACGTTCAGCCTGCAGCCACTACTGCTGCGACGGCCATCGACCTGGAGGACGCCGCGCCCGTCGTCGACCTCGAGGCCGCCGAGGATGTCACTCCAAGATCGGCGCCAGTTCGACCACCGCGCCCATCTTCGACGTTGACTCTGACGCCGCGCCGGCCTCTGCCTGATCTGTCGAATGTGGTCGTGATCGCCCAACTGTGGCGTTTTTTGTATGATTGCCCAACTGTGGCCGCTGTGATTGCCGAACTCGGGCTGTTTTTTGGGGGCGGGAAGAAGAACTTTTAAATTTATGTTCCATGTGTTTTTTCTTGGGGCGCCGAACGGCTGGTGAAATCGCCCCCCCCCCCCCCCCCCAGGTTTTGGTCCGGGCCGGCGTTAAGGCTAAAAAGCGCCGAATCGAAACCTGGGGGGGCCGAACGACTAGAGATGCCCTTAGAGTATTTCCAACATTCGCTGGAAACTTGTCGCGCACAGAATAAACGTTGTTTGCCACTCACGAGGGTGAAAGAGCATTTTCCCTAATGTGTGGTTTTGGTAATTGATGACAACCTCTATGGACTAATGTTTGCATTAAGATATCTTTATAGATCGTGTCCATGGGAATGGTGGAGTTCATGTGTTGGACTCTAGAAGCTTATTTGATGACCAATGTCCCATTCAAGGATGTATATGATGGATGGTTATGTGTTGGGTTGAGTATATTGCAAGTATGTCTTGAAGGAGTCAAGACATCATATTAGCAAAGAAAGATTGGAAGATAAAAGGTTGATCAAGTTGTTGATCAACACACAAAGCTACAAGATGTCCCAAGTGGGATCATGTATCTCTTGGGATGGTAAGCATTGTCCATATAGCTTTGTGAACTAACCCATGATAGATGTGTGTGTGGTATCTTTATATGAGGTTAGGTATCTTCCCATGGGCTTGCATCAAATGAAGATTTATATAGCTCGTGGAGGATGACGTCATGTGGTGATCGTCATCAAGTATAAGGTGTGCAAGACCAAGAGAAGCTCTTGAAGATATCCTATGCTTGGAGCTTGCAATGGAGGCATGAAGACGAAGCTAAGCGAGACTCTCCCATAATGGAGTATGGGGGAGTATTTGGAGAAGTCTTCATCAAGCATGTGCTAGCAATCGCAATCAAGAAAGGTGATCCACTTGAATAGATCAAGATAGTCTTCATCTAGCTCAAGTGGAATGCTCAAGGCAAAGGTATGATCTTGATAGGGCTATAGGATAGATAGGCGTACTATCAAGAGGGGCTCTCAAGTGAGTAACTTGATCGCATCGTTGTGGAGAGCTCAAACCTTTGCATACTTGGCATATCATATTTCTTGGTTCTTATTTGGCTTTTATGGTGGTGAGGAACTAGAGCTTGGCTCATCTCCATGTCAAGCTCTTGTTCATCGAAAACGGTTTTACTTTGGAAAACTTGTTCGGTTTTCGGTGGCGGAAATATTGCCGGTTCAACCGTGAGGAAAGTCCCACACCCAGCAAAGCAAATGAAATGCTCAACTGTTGCTACATGAAAACACATCTTAATGGAAGTGTTGAGAGTATGTTTAAACACATCTTTTTGTTGGGTGCTTATCGTCGCTATCTTTCCAACAAAATTGGTCTCACCTCATTCGGAGTTCATTTGCAAAAGTTATAGCTGTTTTCGTTTCGGTGTTCTGCTGAACCGGATTATTGGGGCCGGATATTTCGCTCTACCGGAATATCCGGTTTCCCAGCTCGTCCAAGAAAACGGCTAAGGAAAGAAGGAAAAGAGGTGCTGGACTCAACCGGAAATTGTGGTCGGATATTTTGATGACCCGGAATTTCCGAGTTGCCCTCAAAGAGCCTCGCGAAAACGGCTAAGGAAAGAATTGTTTTCGGCACTGACTCCTACCGGAAATTCAGCTCGGAGATTTTCTTTGACCGGATATTCCGGGTGACCGGAATTTCCGAGTCTCACTTAAACCGGAATTTCCGAGTGTCGACTCAGCCAACGGCTATTTTTCCTGGAGGGGTATAAATACCCCTCCCCTTCTTCTTCCTTGCCCAATCCAAGGCAGCACGTTTTCCCTCTCTCTCCTACTCCATTGTTGACCTTGGAAAGCTCACTTCCCTCTCAATCCCTCCATAGATTTTTGCATATTCTTTAGGGAAAGTTGAGAGGAGATCTAGATCTACAATCCTACCAATCCATCTCTCCTCTAAGTGAGGGGAACCTAGTGGATCTAGATCTTAGAGTTCCTTTGTGGTTCTTCTCTTTGTTCTTCCTCTCTTCTCCCCCCATAAGCATTAGTTGCTTTTGGTGGGATTTGGGAGTGAGGGATTTGACTCCTTTGTGGTTTTCTTTGTTCTTCCTCTCTTATTCCCCCATAAGCATTTGTTGCTTTGTTAGAATTTGAGAGTGAAGGACTTGAGCACTTCGTGTGCTCTTGCCATTGCATTTGCATCGGTTTGAGCCCTCCACGAGGATTCGTGGTGGTGAAATTCGTGAGCTTGTTACTCTTGGGTCATTGGACCTTAGACGCCTTTTGTGGCCGGCCTTTTGTGGCCAAGACCTTTTGTGGTCAAGACCTTTTGTGGTCACTTGGAGCCCCCAATTAAGTTGTGGGTGTGTGCCTCAAGACTTAGGAGCCCCCAATTAAGTTGTGGGTGTGTGCCTCAAGATTGTTGTACGGGATTCGATCTCCGCCCCAAAGGGGATCAATAGTGGAAGGTGAACTCGCAAACTTTTGTGGTTGAGTTCATCAGGAGAAGAAGGTGAGCCTTGGTGGCGTTGCGGCTAACCTGTTGTGGTTGCGCACACCTCTCCAAACGAGACGTACACCCTTTGGGTGGAACTCGGGAATACATCCTCGTCTCTGCGTGCCTCGGTTATTTCTATACCCGAGCTCTTTACTTATGCACTTTACATTGTGATAGCCTTCGTGCTTGAAGTCATATATATATCTTGCTATCACCTTGTTACTTGTATTGCTTAGCATAAGTTGTTGGTGCACATAGGTGAACCTAGTATGTTTAGGTTGTATGCTTGCTAAAGTAAAGCACTAGTTTTATTCCGCCTTTATCAAGCATACCGGAATTTCCGGTCCATCTTGGCTCGGAAATTCCGGCTCCCCGGAAAAAGTTTTAAATCGCCTATTCACCCCCCCCCCCCTCTAGGCGACATCTGTCCGTTCACGAGGGCGTATCGCACGCTCCAGCAGACGTGGAAAAATGTTGTGCGCGGTAAAAACTTTCTCGCATGTCAATGCGGTGCACGCTGCGTCATATATATCGCGACGCGTCTAGCGCGTTGAAAAGACACACGCACACCAATTGTCACCGTTTTCCCCCCCGCACGTAGTGAAAAAAACCACCGCTTCCGTAGCGCTTCCGCCGTCACCACCACCATGCTGCCGCGTCGAAGGAACAACTCCGGAGCGTTCGCACACGGCCGAGCAGGACCTACCATGCGGAGATCTGCTCCGGCGACGAGCGCATCTCCCTGACACGTTCGAGGCGTCACACGAGGCCAACCGCGCCTACGACATGGTGGCGTGGTGCCTTGACCGGCCACGCCGCGGCATATTGTATAGATTAGTGGATTACCTAAACATTTATTATACGATAATGTCTTGGTAAAACATAATACTCACTCTGTTCAACAAAAGATGTCACAGTTTTGATCAAATTTGGATATATCTATACACTAAGTCATGTCTAGATACATCCAATTTTTGATCAATTTGAGACATCCTTTATTGGATGGAGGGAGTATATTATAAAAGTGTCCCTCCGAGACCTAGTTGGTGACGAAGCCGATGAACTCTATGGAGTACTCATGGATCGAGGTATAGTTTGATGACACGGAAAGTAGCTTCGTCCATGCTTAACAGTCAGAACTATATTTATATACCGAGAACCATGACTTTTTTCTTAAAGATATCCAACAGCGTTGTTAAACCCAACAAAGTTTAATTGAATATAATATTTTCTTTCAAACAAAACTGCCTTTTTGAACTATTCTGTTTGACCTATTTAAATTTTAGTTATACAATTGTATTTTAAAAAAATATTTATTAACTCGGCAGATAATTTTGGTCGTTTAATACAAACTTATTATAATCCTTTTGTACAAAACAAATTCTTTTTTTTGAGTAAAAACTATTTTACTAAGCAATATACATATTTTTATTTTGTTAGATTTTAGGCGTTTCTTTACTTGTTTTTTTAAGTTGCCTTGAGATTTTATAAGATTTATTCCATTTCTTTACTTACACATATATTTTTTCTTATAAGAAAAGTGAACACTGAAACTAGCTAACAAGTTGCTAGAGCTAGCTGGCTGCCCCAACACACACACACTAGCAAACTGCACGAAACACTCCATGCCCTGCATCCATGCAGACGCTCTAGGCTCTATCCGGCAGTCAGTCCAGTGCCATGATTATGTGCGCGCGTAGCTTTGGAGCAGGCGGTAAGACACATACGGTACCGCCTGAAGGTTCGGCGGTAGGCTACCATATCAGCACGGTCAAGTATTACCTGATCATCGTGGACCCTGGCGGTAGCACTGCTAAGTATACCGCCTACATGTTGAGCGGTAGTAAAACAGGTTAGATTTGCCTAAAGAATTAGACTAGGTTTATTTTTAGCTGAACTTTTGTCTCAAGGCCAGTTCCGTCGATTTGGCTTCGATTGATGGATCTAGCTAGTCACCCCCGTGTAGTACTAGTACGTGGCCAATCGATCCATCGATCTAGCTAGCTGAATCGATACTAGCTAGCTGAAGTCCGACATATGTTTGACAAATATGCAAGTTGGTGAATTTGAGTATATATACTTCTAAAATATGCGTTCGAAACTTGTGAAATACTTTTATTGATCAATAACTCGTATAGACGGAAATCTCACTATGTCAACCAAAGAGAGTTTTCACAACTACCTAGCTACTGATCTCATCCCTCCAAACCAAACAAAAAATTGGTTATTCATAACCTTTTCTCATCCTTTCAACCAAACAAAAAAAGTAGCTATCGATAACCAATTGGTCGGGGATATCCTCATCCCCTGAATCGTACCCTCTAAAAAACACTAAAACATTTGTGTGAGTAGAACGTCGAATCGGCCGTTTATGCACAATGAGGACAGTAGCCACATCGGCCAATCTACATCCAAATCTCCGCGCCATTCACTCAGGCCACCCGCGCATATTCAGGGAGTAATGAGAGCAATAAGTACGTGCTTCTTCAAAGTTGGCAACATGGACATTATACATGCACTTTTTTTTGAAACATTTTTCATTCCAACCAGCCTTCCACACCCGTTTCTATTATACTCCCTTCGTATCAAAATATAAACTTTCTAGCACTTATGCATGTGCTATGATTAATATGTATATAGACATATTTTACTGTATTAATTTGGATAAGATCAAAAAGTTTAGAAAGTATTATATTTTGATACAGAGAGTATATTACTTTCGAAACATTATACGTGCACATGCCACGGCAAACCACAGATACATGCATGTCGAGTTCATCTTTTTCACGAAACACAGTACAACGCAAACGCTCATATACATCCGCGTACACTTATCCTTATGAACGCACACACGTACACTACCCGTATGAGCACCTCCGAGAGACCGAGTCGGCTGGTCAGGTCTTGAGATTGACGAAGTCAGTACAGGCGTCTCGCTGTCGACGGGAACATCACATTCCACTGAAGAATATTTCGGCTAAATTAGAAACACCAGTGTCAAGACTGGGTTTGAATTCTAGCGGCTGGTGATACAACCACGTTTCTAACCATGTTGCCACGGGTAAATTCTCACGTGGAGTTCATCTCATGTTTGGATTCGCTTCACCGTGTGATCTCCAATAGCATCGACCCCTTGGGCCCGCGCATGCAGTCATACTTATAAGTACTCTAGGCGCGTGCATTTGTTGGCATATTTGTGATCTGGATATCCAGCACTTCTTTTTTTTTTTTTTTCCACCGGGGGGGCCAAAGCCCCACCTGAATATCCAGCAGTTCTGAAACTGTACCGTGGCCATAACTGGGGAGTATATGCGTATCGCTGTTGAATCCTGCAGCATTGCGCGTTCCGTCGCTGTCGAAATGATGGGTTCATTCATTGGATTCCCAGCCAGCTCCGATCGAGGGTCGATCGATCCACGCGGGTTCCGCTCGCCAACGTGCCAGTCCGATCCACACAGGTTTCAGGTTTCTTCCATCAGCTGCATGACGCAGAGAGAGCCAGGGAGCTCGTTAATCAATCTGGGTATCCTGGCCCCTGCGTGTGAGTTTGTTCCACGGTTTCCAACTATCTGGAAATATTGCAGTTCTGGCGGAAATAAAAATGAATTTTCAACTCTTGTATATATGCAATTTCTTTCGAAAACATCTACAACTTCTCGCGAAAACCTGCAGTATTGAAAAGACTTTGCAGAAGACGCCAAGTATCGATGTATCATCTTGCTTCGTGTGTTCATAGAAAACGTGTACAAGGTTGTAGCATCTTGAAAAAGTATGCATGCAGCATCACGAAACGCAAAAAAACTAACCTCGATATGGACCATCGACCTCGCCGTCCGTCCGGGCGCGCTAGAGCGGGAGCTCGACCTTGGGGTGGGGAGGGCGTGTTTCGAGGAGAATCGGAGAGGTTAGAGCATTTCCACCGGTGGCCTCAAAATGTGTGTCCCGCATTCTCAATTGGTCTTTTCTATGGTGCCGGACATGTGATCGGGCAACATTTGCAGGCCGCTCACAACGGCACTCTCGCCCCTCAAACGGCCCAAATTTTAAGCAAACTGTCGAACATCTTGCAGGCGCACGAACCGTCGCCGGCAACCGCCGCATCGCTCCGCATTACGACGCTTCGTGTGGATTGCAACCGCCGCCGCGTCGATTCGGGTTGCGTTCGCACCGCTTGGCACCAATATAACAATTCCCGCGGCCACACATCGATCTTATTCTTTCCGTCCACAACTCGCTCGCCATGTCGTCGCCTGAGAAGAAGGCGGTGCTGCCCGATCAGCAGGAGAAGAAGGAGGCGGTGCTGCCGATCAGGAGGAGGAGAAGGAGGCGTTCGTTGTGGTCGGTCAGGAGGAGGAGAGGGAGGCCGTGCTGGTCGACGATCAGCATGCCGTGGTCGCCGCCGAACAACAGCAGGAAGTGGACGCGACGGAACAGGACGGCGAGCCCGCAACTCCATCACTGGCATGCCCTGCTTTCTCTCCCTGGGAACCTTGGTCGCCGTGGCTGTGCCGTGCGGCAGGGGCATATGCAGGACCGGCCGTTCCCCAGGCCCCAGAACCGGAGTGGCAGCCGGGAAATCCTGACGCTGCTCCGTCGGACGACGTACCTGGGACACCGCCGCCTAAGGCTGAGTCCGATGACGACGAGTAGTTCTAATTATATGTAATAAGTACGTGCATGCATTAATAAAGTTTGAAAGTATTAGGTTCTATTACAACACAATTTCATATTTGTTTACAAAGTTTAAATTCGAATTAAACTTAAAGACATATCACTCAACCGCTTTGATAGCCCATGTGTGTGCCACGAGGTTATTGTGCAGGTTATGCGTAGCTACATCACGAATTTCCCGAGTTACGGTAACAAATTCAACATACGCCGTCGGCACGCCCGGCTGTGGATTAGCCATAGGCCTCTGGAAATCGAACTGTTCGCCGACCTGTTGCCTCCTTGTAGGACGCTCGTCCTCAATGATCATGTTGTGCATGATGATACAAGCATTCATGATACCATCCATTTTGTCTGGCGACCATGAAAGACAAGGGTAGCGGACAACAGCCCAGTTGGCCTGGAGCACACCAAAAGCCCGCTCCACATCTTTGCGAATAACCTCTTGTCTCTTTGCAAAATGGCAATCTGCCTCGCCGACAGGGTTGCAGATTGTTTTCACAAATGTACCCCACCTGGGGTAGATACCGTCATCAAGATAGTACCTCTTGCTGTACTCATGGCCGCCGATCACATAGTTGCATGGTGAAGCTAGGCCATCCACAAGTTTCTTGAACACAGTGAAATTGTAGAGCACGTTGATGTCATTGGCGGGCCGAAGTAGGCATGCCATATCCAAAGTTCATGATCTGCCACGGCTTCAAGTATAACACTGCACTTCCCGTGATGCCCTGACTTGTACATCCCTTGCCACGAGTAGGGGCAGTTCTTCCAGTTCCAGTGCATGCAATCTATGCTTCCAAGCATCCCTGGAAATCCTCTTGCTGCTCCTTGTGCCAAAATACGCGCCGTGTCTTCCTCATTTGGCGTTCTCAGATAGTGCTCGCCGAACACCTTCACAACTGCCCTACAGAATCTGTAGGTGGCTTCGACGGCTGTGGACTCAGACATATGGAGATAGTCATTCAGAGCATCCGTGGGTAACCCGTAAGCAAGGCACCGTATGGTCGCCGTGCATTTCTGAATAGACGAGAACCCAATCATGCCGGTGCCGTCTCTCTTCAGCTCAAAGTAGTCGTCGTAGTCACGAACGCCGTGCAAGATCCTCCAAAAAAACTTCCTGCTCATCCTAAAGCGCCGGCGAAATTCATGAGGCAAGTTCGTCGGTTTCTCGGCAAAGTAGTCCTGGAACAACAGAGCGTGCCCAGTTGCTCTGTTGCGGTTCTTGTTGGGCCGCCGCCCCTTTGATGATCCTCCAAATTTCGGCGCCGCGTCTGCCTCAACTGCGGCATCTGGAAGTGCTGCCATCATCATCTCATTCTCCTCTGCGTCGACCACAAGAGCGGCATCCTCCGCCATCATTTCAAAAAACATGACCTCGTCGTCGCTGTCCTTTGCCTGTTTGACGAATTCAGCCTATCAACCAATGGTCGAACAGCTTGCGTGCGGGGCGGGAGGGAAGAGGGGGCGTACTCGGGCTCGAACTAGATGCGCCGGCGCTAGACGAGTATTGCGCTCGAAACGCGTCACATGAACACGTCCTCGTGTACAGCGGTGCCGGGGGAGATACTCCGCAACTCTCCCCGCGGGAGGCCGGCTTCCAGCGCGATACGCAAGACAGTAAGCCGGCGCTTTTGACAACCAGACGCCCCAGCCCCTCGGAAGCCCCGTCTGAGGAAAGCCGGCGACGATTGGCGAGCTAAGCCGGACTTGGCCGCTCTCAGCTCGGTTTTCAATATCCGGTGAAATCTACGCGAAGTCGCCGAACAACGGAAGCATGAACACGGGTTGAAGGAGGTAAAAAGTAGGGTTGTATTGATAGGTCGTCGATTGTTTGCTTCATTTCAATCGGCCATCACCTCTCACATATATATGAGGCGGCTGGACTTCCCGTACAAGTTTTGGACTCCTACGCAAATTATAATTCATGGTTTAAGTCAGATTATATCCTAACTTGGCGGATCTTTGATCGGCTTTATGCTGGACCCGGACTCCATCTGTTTGGCTTCTTTCGAAAGTTGCCTCCTTCTTACAGCCTGATCACAAAGTTGCCTCCTTTTTTGCCACCTTTAGCCTTCCGCCTTGATACGGGCAAATTGCATTTAGGAAAGTTGCCTTTTGTCTTCCGCCTTGATCGGTGAAAGTTGCCTTTTTTCCTCCGCCTTGATAGGGGGAAGTTGCCTTTTTCCCTCCGCCTTGACCGGGGAAATTTGCATTTTTCCTTCCGCCTTGATCGGGGAAAGTTGCCTTTAGTCTTCCGCCTTGATCAGGGAAAGTTGCCTTTAGTCTTCCGCCTGGATCGGGGAAAGTTGCCTTTTGCCGTGGATCGAGGAAAGTTGCCTTCTTTTGCCGGCTTGTGTTGACAAAGTTGACTTCCCTTCTGCCGGCTTGTCTTGACAAAGTTGGCTTTCTGCCAGCTTGTTTCGACAAAGTTGGCTTGTGCCGCCTTGTTTTGACAAAGTTGGCTTTGTGCCGCCTTGTTTCGACAAAGTTGGTTTTTGCCGCCTTGTTTTGACAAAGTTGGCTTTCTGTTGCCTTATTTTGGCAAAGTTGGCTTCTTTCCATTAGAATTGACTTGCCTCCATGGGGCCTTCAAGCAACTTTGCACACCCGAATCTGCCTTCCGCCTTGTCCTGTTCAGAAACCGGCCAGCTGCCAAAAATGGGTGCTAACACATGCCTCCCAGTTTTCTAGTAGAGCTTGCGTGCTAGAAAATATTGAACGTAGAAGTCTTGGTCTAAGGGCGATGTTTAAGCTCATCGGCCATATGCTAAGGGCAATATATGTATATCGGCCATATGCGCAGATCATGCACTTTGCCAAACGATCGGGTGGAACTTTTTGATGTATTTTCCTACAAAGTAATCCACGTATTACCTGACTAGCGCGATTAACTTAGACTTATAATCGGCTGCCAACTTCTGCTTCACAAATGTCGGCCTAGGGACAGTGCCATCCCCAATGTCTACTTCAAGTAAGTTAGCTGACGTGAAGCCTTGTCCCAACTTGTCCATACCGTCTGATTCTTCAATTGCTTCGCACATATCGTTCCTCTCGGCCCGATACTTGCCCCGACGTTTCTGTAGCCACTCGTCGTTTTTATCCATCTACTTGAGCAGTAGCCGATTTCCACCAATCGGCTTTAGAGATACTGGCACGAATCCATCCCTGGTAGCACTCAGGAAGTCAAACCCGGATAAATCACACCCAGATAGGCACGTGACGTTAGAATGCTGCCAATGAACAACCGACTCGGCTAATGCAATGCATGCCGATTCGTCAGCATGGACGACTTCAATCTCGTCATCAACCCATTGTACGAGTTGTTGGTGCATAGTTGATGGAACACATTGCTTGGCATGAAGTCAATCTCGTCCTAACAGCACATTGTAATTTCCCTACACCTCAGCAACAAAGAAGGCAGTAGCCAGAGTTTTGCTGCCAACTGTGAGCTCCAAACTTATAATTCTTTTGGCTTCTATTCCTTCTCCTCATTCGAACCCATTCAACACCATGTTTGTCTTCATCAAGTCATCATCGTCTAGTTGTAGCTTCTTGAAGACAGAATATGGCATCAGATTCACCACAGCTCCGTGATGACCCACAAGTATAGGAGATCGCAACAGTCTTCGAGTGAAGTAAAACCCAAATTTATTGATTCGACACAAGGGGAGCCAAAGAATATTTATAAGCCTTAACAGCTGAGTTGTCAGTTCAGCTGCACCTGTGAATAGACTTGATCGAGACAGATTATCAGTAGCAACAGTTTTATAGCAGTAACAGTAGTGAAATAACAGCAGCAGTAGAGTAAAAACAGCAGTAATGATTATAGTAGACAGCAGGATTAAAATACTGTAGGCATAGGGACGGATGAACGGGCGTTGCATGGATAAGATATTTCATATAATAACCAAGTCATGGGCATTTGCAGATAAATAACATAAAGCATCCAAGTACAAAATAACCATAGGCATGTGTTCCAATTTGGTTGTGCGTGCTCGCAATGAGAAACTTGCACATCATCTTTTGTCCTACCAGCCCGTTTGCAGCGGGGCCTCAAGGGAAAATACTGGTAATTAAGGTACTCCTTTTAATAAAGTACCGGGGCAAAGCATTAACATTCCGTGAACACACGTGATCCTCACATCACCTCCGGTTGTCCCAATTGCTGTCACTTTGGGGCCTCGGGTTCCGGACAATAATATGTGTATACAACTTGTAGATATGATCTAAAACAATAATTATCCTCATGATACAATAACATGTTCAGATCTAAATCATGCCACTCGGGCCCTAGTGTTAAGCATTAAGCATAACAAGTTGCAACAATGACGTAAAGTACTAACAACGGATACTAGGCACCATGCCCTAATTATATTACAGCTATTACATGAACGATCTCATCCAATCCCTACCATCCCCTCAAGCCTACAACGGGGAATTACTCACACATGGAAGGGGGAAACAATGATGGTTGATGGAGAGGCGTTGGCGATGACGATGGCGATGGTCCCCTTCGATTCCCCGTCCCGGCGGAGTGCCGGAACAGGAACTTCTGGACCCCGAATTGAGTTTCGAGGTGGCGGTGGCGCTCGGATGTGTTTCTGGGAAAAGTGATCGGGGGGTAGTCGTTTTTAGGTCTAGGGGAGTTTATATCCGAGAGGGGGACGCGAGGCGGCGGCTGGGGCAGCCACACCATGTGGTGGCGCGGCCAGGAGCCTGTCGTGCCACCATGTTGTGTGGGCCCGACGTGGCTGATGCTCACAGGTGTGAGGAGTTGGAAAACCCCAAGAGGAAGATGTGATGAGCGTAGTAGCAAGTTTTCCCTCAGTTATGAAACCAAGGTTATCGAACCAGCAGGAGATGAAGAACACAACGAAGGTCTCCCCGGCGCCAGAAAAGTGCTGTTGCAGGGAGGTGGAATCTACACAACACAATCAAGACACTTTGCTCCAACTCAACAGTGAGGTTGTCAATCTCACCGGCTTGCTGTAATAAGGATTAAACGTATGGTGTGGAAGATGATGTTTGCAGAGAATGAAAGAGAGCAGTTTGAAGTTGGTTGTATTATCAGTTTAAAGAAAAGGACCGTGGTCCACAGTTCACTAGTGGTGTCTCTCCATAAATAATAATAATAGCATACATGCGGGTAAACAAATTACAGCTGGGCAATTGACAGAATAAAGAGCTGCATAATGATGCATATACTAATGTCATGATGTCTAGTATGAGATTCATTTGGGCATTACAACAATATACATAGACCGTTCCAACCGCATCTATGACTAATAATCCACCTTCCGGTTAGCGTCCGCACCCCTTTTCAGTATTAAGTTGCAAGCAACAGATTATTGCATTAGGCAAAGTGTGTAATGTAAGTAATACAATTATCCTTAGACAAAGTACTAATGTTTTATCCCTAGTAGCAACAGTACATCTACAATCTTAGAGCTTGCTGTCACTACCCCAGATTAAATAGAGACATGAACCCACTATCGAGCATAAATACTCCCTCTTGGAGTCACAAGCATCTACTTGGCCAGAGCATCTACTAGCAACGGAGAGCATGCAAGATCATAAACAACACACAACATGATATATTATGAAGCAAATGACATAGTATTCAATATCCATCGGATCCCAGCAAACACAACATGTAGCATTAAATAAAGATGATCTTGATCATGATAGGCAGCTCACAAGATCTAAACATGGTGACACAAAAGGAGAAGATAACCATCTAGCTACTGCTATGGACCCGTAGTCCAAGGATGAACTACTCACGCATCAGTCCGGAGGCGGGCATGGTGATGTAGAGCCCTCCGGTGATAATTCCCCTCTCCGACAGGGTGCCGGGAAGAGCTTCTGAACCCTCCCGAACTAGGGTTGACGACAGCGGCGGCTCCGTAATGTTTCGTGGAAAAGTGTTCGGGTCTTAGGTCTTGTATTGTCGGTGGCTTTAAATAGGTGAAAGGGCGAAGGCGGTGGAGGGCCGAGGCCCCGTCATCAGATGCTGGCGCGGCCAGAAGTGGGGCCACGCCGGCACCTCATCTGGGGGCCTCGTGGCCCCTCTTCGTTAGGTCTTCGGTGTTCTGGAACCTCCCGTGAAAAATAGGGACTTTGGTATTAAATTCGTCCAATTCCGAGAATATTTTCTTAAGTGGTTTTCTGAAACCAAAAACAGCAGAAAACAGGGAACTGGCACTATGGCATCTTGTTAATAGGTTAGTCCCAGAAAATGCATAAAACAATGCAAAGTGTATATAAAACATGTAGCATTTGGTATCATATAAGCATGGAACCTAAGAAATTATAGATACGTTTGAGACGTATCAAGCATCCCCAAGCTTAGTTCTACTCGTCCTCGATTAGGTAAAACGATAACAAGAATAATTTCTGAAGTGACATGCTTTCACACAATGTTGATCATATAATAATGTAATGCATGTAAACTGAGATCAAATGAATAAAAGTTGTAGTTTATATTGATATCAAATGAGTAATGAATAAACAAGTAGGAAGAACAAAGCAGAACTTTCAATGAATTAGTACTAGAGAACAATCAACCGTGCAAAGTAGATATTAAAGATGATTTAAGCTTCAAGAATAACAATATAATCATCTAATGAATCAAACACGCATGACAACTTTGTGAAAGGATCAAGTCAAGCAATAACAATATGCACGTAGAAGATCATCTCTCTATTTGTTCACTCAAAAACAAGTAAGTGTTCAGCGGTGGTTCCTGGCACTAGGATGTTGTGGCTAAAAGAATAATAAGGGGGGTTTGGAAGGCCAACGGAAGAAAGTCTCACAAAGCTGAAAGTGATCATTAGACAAGAGGAAGTCTTACAATCGAAGCTATGCAAGGAGTAGTGATTGCCACACAACGGATGCACATAGAGCTATAAGTGTATGAAAGCTCTCCAATGGAACTAGTGGGGGTGCATCTAACTTGCTTGCTCATGAAGACCTAGAGCGCTTTTGAGGAGGCTCATCATTGGAATATACAAGCCAAGTTCTATAATGTGAAGTTCCCCACATAGTTATGCAAGTAGAACATGAAAACTCTCTCATATGGAGTAAAGGTGCTAAACATGAGCACAAATGATGACTATGAATATTACAAGTGTTATAACATGAGCACAAGTGTGGATAAAGAGTACTAATGTTGCCCCCTTTTTATTCTTTCTTTTTACTTTTACTTTTTATGTTTCTCTTTTCGATGGCCTCCATGGCTCTTTTCACTTTTAGGGGCAAACATTCTAATATGACAACACACTTTTGATATAAGTAACTCATAAGGAATAAAACATAGTGTATGAAACGGTGCCTCTGCCAGTGTAGCAGGATATGCAATGATCTAGTGTAACATGGGTAAAACCACACATTAGCTGTAAAGAATCATGCAAGGCAATATATAAATGGTAAATGACAACAAGTCATGTAATGTAAGATGAAAGTTGCATGGCAATATATCTCGGAACAGCTATGGAAATGCTGTAGTAGGTAGGTACGGTGAATGTTTTCAAGAAGATATTTGGCTTATGTGTAGGAGAACATGATGAAGATCTCCCACGAGTTTTGGATGTACCCGCGAAGTATGCACCAACTCTCAATGTGAGAAAGGGCAATGCAAAGTACCGAATAGGCTAGCAAATATGGTGGTGGAAGTGCCATGAAAACCGCAGCTTTAGAACTCACAAGCAAAAAGATTCCAACTAGAAATAAGATCTTACAAGGCATAATTAAAATCACTCCATGAGGGAGTGTGGCAAATGAACAAGTCACTGTTGGGACCCCGACCGTAGCGCATAACACAAAGTCATTACAGTTGTTTTTAACATTAGAAGTCATATATCATTATGCTATCAGCTGGATATTTAGTGTGGCACAGCTTCAAGTTTTCTAGACCAACCATTAATCATTCCACTTTACTAAACCATCATGCTTTACCATTAAGCATATTAATATCTCAAAACAACATCAATGATTCAAGTGACACAATTTAATGATCTACAAGATTATGTATCATTTAGTTATACCATCTACCACATTTAGCATTTTCTGTTCTTAACCAAACACCAATCAACTTATTTAAAATATAAACTCTCCAAGTATTTAACAATAAAGCAAGAGAGTATAACTTATGAGAACTAACAGATCTGAACAAGAGGTGCATGAAAAATAAGAGCTGAAAGTATTACAGTAGCTATAGAAGAATACTCAACAAGTATAAGTGAAGAATAGGAGTATTCAAATGACAAAGCGGAGCGTGTCTCTCTCCCACACAAGAATGCTAGGATCCATTTTATTCAGAAAACAAAAATAACAAAAAGCAAAAATAAAAACAAACAGACGCTCCAAGTAAAGCACATAAGATATGGCGGAATTAAAATATAGTTTCACTAGAAATAACCTGATAAATTATTGATGAAGAAGGGGATGCCTTGGGCATCCCCATTTGACGATTGAGTCTTCTTGAAATATGCTTTGGTGACCCACGGGGTCATCCCCAAGCTTAGCATCTTTCATCTTCTTGATCACATTATATCATCATCTGTCTTGATACTTGAAAACTTTCTCCACACCAAACTAAAAGTAAACTTCATTAGAGGGTTAGTGCATAATCAAAAATTCTCGTATTCTGTATGGAGACAATCATTATAATGGTACTGGACATTAGATACAGCCACTGGAATTTTATGGAACAAAAAGATCCATTCAAAAACAACAAAAGAACCAATGCAAAATAGATGGCAGAATCTGTCAAAAACAGAACAGTCTGTAAAAACAAATTTTTCGAGGCACTTAACTTGCTCAAATTAGAAAACTTAAAACTAATGAAAGTTGCATACATATCTGAGGATCACGCACAAAAAATCCCAGGTCATTTTGATTTTTCTGTGAATTCTAGCAAATTAAACGGTGAACAGCAGAAAACTGTTCCTGCGCAGGAATCCAAATCTAGTATCAACATTCTACTAGAGGCTAAACTTGGCACAACTATGCAATAAAATAAAGATACAAAGTAATTGCTACAGAGGTAGGCATGTTCCTTGACTCAAGAAAATAAAATAACATAAATAAAAAGTGGGTTGTCTCCCATAAGCGCTTTTCTTTAACGCCTTTCAACTAGGCACAGAAAGCAAATCCCAAGTATTTCCCGGAGAAGCAGCATCAACATTATAGTTTTTACGAATAATAGAATCAAAAGGTAGCTTCATCTTCTTCCTAGGGAAGTGTTCCATACCTTTCTTAAGTGGGAAGTGGTACCTTATATTTTCTTCTTTCGTATCAATAATAGCACCAACCCTGCGGAGGAAAGGTCTTCACAAAACAATAGGACAAGAGGGGTTGCACTCAATATCCAAGACAATAAAATCAACGAGGACAACGTTATTATTAACCATGACATGAACATCATTACCTCTCCCCAAAGGTTTCTTCAAAGCATTATCAGCAAGAAAAACTGAAAGTGCATGGTTGCCCCCATGCGTGGTTTTGGTAATTAATGACAATCCTTATGGACTAATGTTTACATTGAGATATTCTTATAGATCTTGTCCATGGGAAATTATAGGAGTTCATGTGTTGGACTCTTCAAGATGACTTAATGACCAATGCTCTATTCAAGGGTTTATATGAAGAATGGTCATGTGTAGAGTTGAGCTCATTGCATGTATGGCTTGGAATAGAAGATTGAGTGAACAATCATGTTTACCCCCAAGTCATCATACATATCAAGAGAAGAAGATGAAGTGCAAGCTCAATATGATGCATCTCGGAAGATATCTTTTGATTGAAGCTTGCAAAGGAGACATGAAGACGAAGCTTAGCGGGGCCCTCCCATAATGGAGTATGGGGGAGCATTTGGAGAAGTCTTCATCAAGCATGTGCTAGCAAGCACAATCAAGAAAGGTGTTTCAACTTGAGAGAGTCAAGATCGTCATCATCGAGCTCAAGTGGAATGCGCAAGGCAAAGGTATGATCTTGATAGGTTTTCTATTTTACCGGTCTCATGGTGTTAGTGGGAGACCGGGTTTTAGGATAGACGGCGTACTATCAAGAGGGGCTCTCAAGTGAGTAACTTGATCGCATCGTTGTGGAGAGCTCAAACCTTTGCATACTTGGCATATCATATTTCTTGGTTCTTATTTGGCTTTTATGGTGGTGAGGAATTAGAGCTTGGTTCATCTCCATGTCAAGCTCTAGTTCATCGAAAACGGTTTTACCTTGGAAAACTAGTTGCGTTTTCGGTGGCGGAAATATTGCCGGTTCAACCGTGAGGAAAGTCCCACACCTTGCCATGTGTGGTGATTTTACTCTATTTATGGGATGCAATATTTTCACTTTTTGTAGCCTTCTCCTTGTCGGTACCTTTCCAACGGAGTTGGTCTCACCTCATTCGGAGTTCATTTGCAAAAGTTATAGCTGTGTTTTTGGTGTTCGGACAGGCCCGGTAGTACCGGAGAGTTTTGTTCCGGTAGTACCGCAGTCAGCCGGTAGTACCGGGCTCGCTGCGGTAGTACCGGGCTCTCTGCGGTACTACTCTCTGAAGTTGGTTTTCGGACGTTTTGGCACGGATGGCCCCGGTAGTACCGGGGTTGGAGCCCAGCACTTGGGCCCGGTAGTACCGGGGTATTTTTCCCCGGTAGTACCGCGCGCTCGGTTTTCTGCGTTGACGAAGGTACCGCAGGGCCGGTACTACCGGGCTTTAGGCCGGTACTACCGCACTTGCGGAACAAGAAGTGCTGCAACGGCTGGATTTTTGAGTTGAGCTATTTAAGGGGCCTTCTTCCCCAATGGTTGACAAGCTCTAGAGCAAGTCTTTCTCCTCTCTCTCCTCCATTGTTGCCCTTTGTAAAGCTTGCTCTTCCTCTCAATCCCTCCCATGGTTCTTGCTAATATTTGAGGGAAAGTGAGAGGTGATCTTGATCTACGTTTCCACCGATCGATTTCTCCTCTATGTGAGGGAAACCTTGTAGATCTTGATCTTGGAGTTCTTGGTGCATCTCCTCTTTGTTCTTCCTCTCTTATTCCCCCATAAGCATTTGTTGCTTTGTTGGAATTTGAGAGTGAAGGATTTGAGCACTTGTGCTCTTGCCTTTTGCATTTGGTGCATCGGTGTGCTCTCCACGAGGATTCGTGGAAGTTGAAAACTTGTGAACTTGTTACTCTTGGGTCCTTGGACCCTAGACGCCTTTGTGGTGGTTGGACCCTTGTGTGGTCACTTGAAGCCGTTCGGGAGCCCCCAATCCCATTGTGGGTTGTGCCCCGGATTGTTGTTGGAGGCCGTTCGGGAGCCCCCAATCCCATTGTGGGTTGTGCCCCGGATTGTTGTTGAAAGGCTCCGGATTCCGCCTCGAAGGAATTCCGATAGTGGAAGGTGAACCAAGCCTTTGTGGTGCGGTTCATCGGAGAAGAAGGTGAAACCTTTGTGGTTGTTGAACCGTTGTGTCGGTTCACACCTCTCCAACGAGACGTACTCCCTTAACAAGGAGGAACTCGGAAATACATCCTCGTCTCCGCGTGCTTCGGTTATTTCTATACCCGAGCTTTTACTTATGCACTTTACATTGTGATAGCCTTCGTGCTTGAAGTATTCTATATTGCTATCACCTTGTTGTTTGTCTTGCTTAGCATAAGTTGTTGGTGCACATAGGTGAGCCTAGTTTATTTAGGTTGTCGGCTTGTTAATTTAAACATCTAGTTTTATTCCGCAATTATCAAGCCTAAACCGAAAAAGTTTTAAACCGCCTATTCACCCCCCCCTCTAGGCGACATCATTGTCCTTTCAATTGGTATCAGAGCCTGGTTTCTCTTTTTGGGCTTTACCGCCTAGAGAGTAAAAGATGTCGTTTAGAGAATTAGTGCATGATCCCACTTTCATATTCGATGGCACAAATTATGATGTTTGGAAAATTCGCATGCTTAATCTTTTTAGGTCCATGGGTCCAAATTATATTAAGAGGATTGTAGATGTGAGTTTATCTCCTCCAAAGGATTCCCAAGAATTATCTTTAGAGGATGAGATAAACTCTCATCTCGAGACTCAAGTTACTAATGGTCTTATATGTGTTTTGACCGATGTAGTTCTTGCTTCAATCATGCCTTTTCGAAATGCACATGAGCTTTGGACCAAGCTTCAAGATATATATGAAGTGTCCAAAGATATTGAGGATGATTGTTCTCCCTCCACCTCCGGCCGTGATGAGTTCACAACTTCTTCCACTTCACCAACATGTGATTTGTCACAAGGTAATGATATGGTGAGTGGTGATAGAAATTGCCTTGGTGATGGTGAACTTACTATTGATTATACTTCTTCTCTATCACATTGCAATGTTCTATCTTTGGACTTAAACTCTTCTAGCACTCCAAATGTCATACATGCTAGAGTTGATAGTCCTTGCATATCATGTAATAGTTGTTTAACTAAATCTCATGATGATATGCGTCATATGTCTTGTTGCCATGAAAACAATACTTCCATATCCTCTATTTCTTGCATGACTAACAATGTAGAGGAATCCCAACATTTGTTGGAACAAGACATGGTCCTCAATGGTGCTTCAAGTTTTTCTTCATCTCCCTCAACCATTAATCATGTTTGCCTTATGGCTAAGGATTCCGAGGTATCTCCCACCTCGAATCCAAATTGTGATGATGTGGATGAGGATTCTCATGAAGAAGGTTTTGACTTTGAATCCTTAACCAAGATGGGTGAGATGGTACTTGGTGCTCTCCCCAAAGGTAGTAAAGCTATCCCTCCTCTATGTGAAATCATTGCTTATATTATTAAGAGTAGGGAATTCATTGAGGATTTAGAAAGTCAATTTGATGAGAAGTGTCAAATTGAGAGAGATGACTCTATCACCATAGCTTACTTGAACGCTTCTCTTGAAGAAGAAGAAGAGCTTAGGTCTTCTCTTGAAGAGAAACTTGAATCTCTTGATGAGTCTAATGATCTTATTATTGCTAAAATCATTAAGGAAAGAGATCATGCCCTTGCTAAGTATAAAGTGCTTAAAATGGAAAAGGTTGAATTTGGTGTTGGCAATGCTAGACTAAATGAGGACATAGAGAGACTTGACAAAGCTCACAAAGCTTTAGAAAGTGAACACTCTCTCCTTATCAAGTCTCATGATCAACTCCAAACTCAACTATCTAAAAATGACAAGCTTGTCAAATTGTCTTCTTCCATCTCTAATATTAATGATGCTTGTGCTACTAACTCCACTTCTTGTGAAGCATCTATTTTGAAGGAGAATGTTGAGCTAAGGGCTCAACTTGAGTTGCTATCTAGTAAGTATGGGAAATTGGAAGAAAGTCATGAAAAACTTTCTAGCTCTAATGATGATCTTCTAGCATCCCATGCTAGGCTAAAGTTAGCTCATGAGGCTATCTCTACAAAGGTAACATCTTGTGAGCCTCATGTGGATATTGGCACAACTTCTTCTAGAAATGCCTTATTGCCATGTGCTAGTCCGAGTGATTCATCCACTCACAATGCTTCTACATCTTGTGATGAATTACTTTCCATACCTTGTTGCTCTAACAATGAAGCGTCTACTTCCTCTAGTGTTTTTGTTGATACTAACCATGTAGAGGAATTAAATGAGCTCAAGGCCCAAGTCACTTCTTTGAAGAAAGACTTGGAAAAGCGTCATGTTGGGAAGTCCACACTTGACAATATGTTGAGTGTTCAAAGACGCCCCAATGATAAGAGTGGATTTGGATTCAACTCAAACAACAAGAACAAGTCCAAGATCATTAAGAAGAAAAAGGGCCAAGAACAAGTCAAAAATTCGGCCAAGATTGTTTGCTTCAAGTGCAAAGTTGAAGGGCACCATGTTAGATCTTGCCCTTTGAAGAAGAAGCGTCTTAGTGAGAAGCAACAAGGGAAGAAGCCTCAAGTTCAAACTCAAGTTCCTCAAGTTGAAGAACGACCTCTTCCCAAGAAGAATCAAGCTACCCCTCCTCAAGTCAAGACTCCAACTAAGAAGAGAGGAGGAAGTAGATGTTGCTACCTATGCCGTGAGAAGGGTCACTTTGCTTCTTCATGCACTAATGGTACCTTATCCAACCCCATTATAGTTGATGATGTTTATTCTCTTCGGAAGGATAAGGTTGGCAATGTGTTTGCCAAATTTGTTGGTACTCAAAGTGGTGTCACGAAAAGAACCATTTGGGTTGCCAAACCTATTGTGACTAACCTCTTAGGACCCAACGTGGTTGGGGACCAACAAGCTAAAACTTGATCAATAGGTGTTGTTGGAGGGCATTGGAGACTTGGCTACACTATGAAGAATTAAGGGATCTTCATCAATTATATTCTCTCAAGTCAAGTCATATGGATTATATTGTTCTATCTCATATCCAATGTTCCTCCTTGCGGTAACTTGTGCTTATACCATATATTTATTGAAAGTTACTTGCACCCTTGCATGTGTTAGGTTTTATACCTTGCTAGTGTTGGTATGTGTTGTGCTCTCTACTTACTTATCTTGAGAAATCAAGTATGTGTATTTTGGTTTGCACACCATCTACTTGTTTTGAGCCTTATTGCTTTTATATGATATCTTATCTTGTTGGCTCTCTTTGAGAGATAAATGGACTATCCATTTTTGGAGAGTGATACGCTTCGTGCACTTCACAATCCTAAAAATGTGTGTACATGAGGAATACCACTTAGTATTGATATATCAATATTATCTATTCTCTATGTGGTATGTCATGCTCATGAGAAATTCAAATTATATAATGTCCATTAATTTCTCAAGTTGTTTTTGTTTGCCTCTTGTTTTAAAATAAATGGATTATCACATTATGGGGGAGTAATAAGCTATGTGCATATTACAAGCCTAGAAAATGTGAACATGTGAGGTTTTGCCACCTAGAATTGATATTGCTAATTATCTTTCTCCTATGTGGCATGTTTCTTGGTGCTTTGCATGATCTTTGATCAAATTGAAGTTGTCAAGAATCTCTATCTAAGCATGTGCTCAATTTCCTATCTTTTGTCATATGCTTTATTTGTTGTGAAGATTGGTCTTGTTTATCATTCCTATATACCATCGAGTAATATTTCTATATTCCTTGTTCATAACAAGTGATACTCACAATTATGGTGGAATTTGTAGACCATCTTCGTTTTGGCTATTGCTTTGAATTGACTTATTTGATTGCCAAGGATTTGTTTTTGATCTAACTCTTATTTGTCTTCTTTGTATCTTTTGGATCCTTTATTGCTCTACTTGAAATTTGTTTTGTGCTTTCTTGAGTTGGGAAAAGCAATGATCCAATTCTTGTGCATTGACTTTCAAAAGTCATACTTTTTGATAATGCACTATTCTTTGGGAAGCTATCCTACTTTGAGTGGAACATCATTCTTTAAATTGGTATTGCAATTTCTTGCCTTTCTTGAATATGACTAGTGTTTGAATATATATATATATATATATATATGGATATATGGAGAGTGATGATCTCAGTTGTGTGCATTTTGTATTCAAATGCAAGATCATAAATAATGCACACATCTTGGGGGAGCAATCCTATATGCTTTCGAACATTAGTTGTCTTCATTTGGTATTTGATCCCGATGACGTGTCTCTTTGGAAGACAAACATTTTTCGTCTTGGCACTTTGTGCCATCATGAAAAGTGTAGAGGATTTGGTTTATTATTTGATGGTATTTTCTTCAATTGGTTTCTTGCTTTAATTTGGTATCTTTTCAAAGTGGTTTCTTCAATCATGTGTTGATTTGGGTCTTTGATATAATTTGGACAATTCTTTTTCTTGTCACACTTGTGTGTGCTTTCTTGGTTTAATTGGTGTTTTGTCCAAATTGTATCTCGTTTGGTTCTTGAAAGTCTTGTGCATGCATACTTACTATATGTATATTTTATGGCATGTGTACTTTCGTTGATCCAATATATAGGATAAACTCCATCAAATCCTAAATGGCTAAGATGTGCATGAAATTCAATTTCATATCAATATGCACATATTTATGTGGAGTTTGTCCTATGTATTGTAGTTTCTCTAACTACTTTGGACCCAATAAGTTTGGGTACCATTTTGTACTTGAATTTGTTTTAGGTACATGTGGAGATGCATTGGAAGCTTGTCTCATTTACAAGGAAGGTGGTGTCACCATGTGTTCATGGGAGCTAAGTTTGGATGATCGTTAACTCTTATCTTCTACATCACCAATGCTATCTCGGTAACAAGTATCTACCTCATGCTTACGTTTCTAAGCTTTCAACCTTGTGTAGGTTGTATCTTGACATGAATCTTTTTGTTGCAATTAATTTGGTTCTTGCAAAACGTCTTTATTGCAAATGTGAGTAAGCCGGGATGATTACATATAAGGGGAATATATATTCATTTCTATGATTCATCGATCCCAATTATGTCAATCTAGCACTTTCTACTTAAAGTCTCTCATGTGCAACATTGATGAATTTTCAAAATCATTTGCGTTTTGTGATACTTGTTATCTTACTCGGAGCATCCGTTTGTTAACCTTTATCCCTTGCGGATAATTTTTGATGCTATGATGAGTATGTGTTGGAAGTTCACTTATATTCCGTTAAGATATAATTGGGCTTTGTGCTATGCTTTTAAGCAAAGATCTTATTGGTGTATTTATGACTTCCTCCTGGATATCATAATCTTTACCCTTGTATCTATCTTGTGTGTACATGTTTATTTGTAGACCCATATCTTAGTGATTCGTGTCTACTTAGAAACTTATACACATGAGAATAGTACATCTTTAATTGATATTCCAATTCTTTAGCGACCACCTCTTATTGCTTTTGATTCTTTGGTGGTTTCTAAAAGGCACAAGCTTTATTTTTCATGTGTTATGCTTTTTGCATCTTACTAAGCTTATGGAGCTATTTGCTATATCTCTTTGGGTGTGTGGGTATGGGAAAGACATGATATGCACTATGTGCAACTCTTCCTGAAAGACTATGTTGATGCTCTCATCCTCGTATTAGTCTCCTATAATGTGTTTTTATCTCACACCCATTATTTTATTTGTCGCTCCTTGCTCTTGTTGCAAAACATTTTTGTTGCAAGTTGTTTTGCCTCACTTCTCATTTATATTCTCTTGCATGAGCTTGTGTTCGAATTTATCTAGGAGGGAGTGAGGATTCCATGTTGTGCACACTATATTGAAATACAAATCCTATTTGTGCACGTACCTTGGGGAGTTCCCTCATGATATTTAGAACACTTTTCGGATCCGTTTGATTACTTGCTTCTTTCGTTGAAGTATCTTTCCATTTGATATTCTTTTGCAATCTTTGGATCCTCTATATAGTTTGATCTCCCTCCATCTATTCGTCATTGGATATGTGCATTTGATTTCACTCATATTATGAGAAATGCACACATTATGGGGGAGCTCTCACTATATTTTCCTTCTAAGTTTTTCTTCCCATTTCGTCAATCAATGCCAATGGGGGAGAAATTTAGAGGGTTTAAGGGAATATGGGTTTGTTCTCTTGCGGTTCTCTTGCATCCTTTCTCTTTGTGTTGCATGGTTGCTTAAATTCATTATATAAACCCTCGTAAAAGGGATTGTCATCAATTACCAAAATGGGGGAGATTGAAAGTGCATGGTTGCCCCCATGCGTGGTTTTGGTAATTAATGACAATCCTTATGGACTAATGTTTACATTGAGATATTCTTATAGATCTTGTCCATGGGAAATTATAGGAGTTCATGTGTTGGACTCTTCAAGATGACTTAATGACCAATGCTCTATTCAAGGGTTTATATGAAGAATGGTCATGTGTAGAGTTGAGCTCATTGCATGTATGGCTTGGAATAGAAGATTGAGTGAACAATCATGTTTACCCCCAAGTCATCATACATATCAAGAGAAGAAGATGAAGTGCAAGCTCAATATGATGCATCTCGGAAGATATCTTTTGATTGAAGCTTGCAAAGGAGACATGAAGACGAAGCTTAGCGGGGCCCTCCCATAATGGAGTATGGGGGAGCATTTGGAGAAGTCTTCATCAAGCATGTGCTAGCAAGCACAATCAAGAAAGGTGTTTCAACTTGAGAGAGTCAAGATCGTCATCATCGAGCTCAAGTGGAATGCGCAAGGCAAAGGTATGATCTTGATAGGTTTTCTATTTTACCGGTCTCATGGTGTTAGTGGGAGACCGGGTTTTAGGATAGACGGCGTACTATCAAGAGGGGCTCTCAAGTGAGTAACTTGATCGCATCGTTGTGGAGAGCTCAAACCTTTGCATACTTGGCATATCATATTTCTTGGTTCTTATTTGGCTTTTATGGTGGTGAGGAATTAGAGCTTGGTTCATCTCCATGTCAAGCTCTAGTTCATCGAAAACGGTTTTACCTTGGAAAACTAGTTGCGTTTTCGGTGGCGGAAATATTGCCGGTTCAACCGTGAGGAAAGTCCCACACCTTGCCATGTGTGGTGATTTTACTCTATTTATGGGATGCAATATTTTCACTTTTTGTAGCCTTCTCCTTGTCGGTACCTTTCCAACGGAGTTGGTCTCACCTCATTCGGAGTTCATTTGCAAAAGTTATAGCTGTGTTTTTGGTGTTCGGACAGGCCCGGTAGTACCGGAGAGTTTTGTTCCGGTAGTACCGCAGTCAGCCGGTAGTACCGGGCTCGCTGCGGTAGTACCGGGCTCTCTGCGGTACTACTCTCTGAAGTTGGTTTTCGGACGTTTTGGCACGGATGGCCCCGGTAGTACCGGGGTTGGAGCCCAGCACTTGGGCCCGGTAGTACCGGGGTATTTTTCCCCGGTAGTACCGCGCGCTCGGTTTTCTGCGTTGACGAAGGTACCGCAGGGCCGGTACTACCGGGCTTTAGGCCGGTACTACCGCACTTGCGGAACAAGAAGTGCTGCAACGGCTGGATTTTTGAGTTGAGCTATTTAAGGGGCCTTCTTCCCCAATGGTTGACAAGCTCTAGAGCAAGTCTTTCTCCTCTCTCTCCTCCATTGTTGCCCTTTGTAAAGCTTGCTCTTCCTCTCAATCCCTCCCATGGTTCTTGCTAATATTTGAGGGAAAGTGAGAGGTGATCTTGATCTACGTTTCCACCGATCGATTTCTCCTCTATGTGAGGGAAACCTTGTAGATCTTGATCTTGGAGTTCTTGGTGCATCTCCTCTTTGTTCTTCCTCTCTTATTCCCCCATAAGCATTTGTTGCTTTGTTGGAATTTGAGAGTGAAGGATTTGAGCACTTGTGCTCTTGCCTTTTGCATTTGGTGCATCGGTGTGCTCTCCACGAGGATTCGTGGAAGTTGAAAACTTGTGAACTTGTTACTCTTGGGTCCTTGGACCCTAGACGCCTTTGTGGTGGTTGGACCCTTGTGTGGTCACTTGAAGCCGTTCGGGAGCCCCCAATCCCATTGTGGGTTGTGCCCCGGATTGTTGTTGGAGGCCGTTCGGGAGCCCCCAATCCCATTGTGGGTTGTGCCCCGGATTGTTGTTGAAAGGCTCCGGATTCCGCCTCGAAGGAATTCCGATAGTGGAAGGTGAACCAAGCCTTTGTGGTGCGGTTCATCGGAGAAGAAGGTGAAACCTTTGTGGTTGTTGAACCGTTGTGTCGGTTCACACCTCTCCAACGAGACGTACTCCCTTAACAAGGAGGAACTCGGAAATACATCCTCGTCTCCGCGTGCTTCGGTTATTTCTATACCCGAGCTTTTACTTATGCACTTTACATTGTGATAGCCTTCGTGCTTGAAGTATTCTATATTGCTATCACCTTGTTGTTTGTCTTGCTTAGCATAAGTTGTTGGTGCACATAGGTGAGCCTAGTTTATTTAGGTTGTCGGCTTGTTAATTTAAACATCTAGTTTTATTCCGCAATTATCAAGCCTAAACCGAAAAAGTTTTAAACCGCCTATTCACCCCCCCCTCTAGGCGACATCATTGTCCTTTCAAAAACATCCAAATAGCAATGTTCAAAAGGTGGCAAGTCAAACATATCATAAAGTTTCTTAGGCATAACAGAAATACTTGCACCAAGATCCCACAAAGCATTGCAATCAAATTCATTCACTTTTATCTTAATGATGGGCTCCCAACCATCTTCTAACTTCTTAGGGATAGAAGATTCAAGTTTTAATTTCTCTTCCCTATCTTTAATGACAGCATTTGTAATATGTGTAGTAAAAGCCATATTTAAAGTACTAGCATCAGGACTTGTGGCTAGCTTTTGCAAGAACTTAATAACTTCAGAGATATTACAATTATCATAATCAAATTCATTACCATCAAAATTAATGGGACAATTATCTCCTATGCTATTAAAAATTTCAGCACTTTTATCAAGCATAGTTTTAGGAGTTTTAGGCAATTTTAAACATTTGGAAGTAGTAGAAGAAACATTGCCAACACCAATTATGTTACCATTAATAGTAGGAGGTTTACTAGCATGTGAAGTAACATTATTTTCAGTAGTAGTAATGGTGCAAACTCAAACAATATCATCATCTTTAGCTAATTCTTCCTCTCTTTCCCATCTAGCACGCAATTCAGCCATCATCCTAACATTTTCATCAATTCGAACTTGGATAGCATTAATTTTAGCAAGGGTCTTACTCTCATTAGTATCATTAGGCATGACTATAGATTTTAAAAGATCAACATCAATAACAAGACTATCAACTTTAGAGGCAAGAATATCAATTTTCCCAATCTTTTCCTCAACAGTTTAATTAAAGAAAGTTTGTGTAGTGATAAAATATTTTAACATGGTTTCAAGTTCAGAGGAGGTATTCCTACTATTGCTATAAGAATTACCATTATTATGAGGATAGGGCTTATAGTTATTATTACCATAATTGTTCCCATAGGTATTATTGTTGAAATTATTATTTTTAATGAAGTTCACATCAACAAGCTCTTCTTGTGCAACTAAAGAAGCTAAGGGAACATTATTAGGATCCATATGAGATTTACCATTCACAAGCATAGACATGATCATATCAATCTTTTCACTCAAAGAGGAGGTTTCTTCAACAGAATTTACCTTCTTACCTTGAGGAGTCCTTTCAGTATGCCACTCAGAATAATTAACCATCATATTGTCCAAAAGTTTTGTTGCAGCCCCCAAAGTGATGGACATAAAAGTATCTCCAGCAGCCGAATCCAATAAATTTGTTGAAGAAAAATTTAGTCCTGCATAGAAGGTTTGGATGATCATCCAAGCAGTCAGTCTATGGGTTGGGCAATTCTTAACTAGAGATTTCATTCTTTCCAAAGCTTGAGCAACATGTTAATTATCAAATTGATTAAAGTTCATAATGCTACTCCATAGGGAAATGATCTTAGCAGGAGGATAGTATTTTCCAATAAAAGCATCTTTGCATTTAATCCAAGAATCAATACTATTCCTAGGCAATGAAAGTAACCATTCTTTAGCTGTTCCTCTCAAGGAGAAAGGAAATAATTTCAGTTTTATAATGTCCCCATCTATATCTTTATATTTTTGCATTTCACAAAGTTCAACAAAATTATTTAGATGGGCAGCAGCATCATCAGAACTAAGACCCGTAAATTGCTCTTTCATGACAATATTTAACAAAGCAGGTTTAATTTCAAAGAATTCTGCTTTGGAAGCAGGTGGAGCAATAGGTGTGCATATAAAATCATTATTGTTGGTGCTAGTAAAGTCACACAACTTAGTATTCTCAGCAGTAGTCATTTTAGCAAAATTTAAAAGCAAACCGAAATATAATATTAATGCAAGTAACTATTTTTTTGTGTTTTTTTATAATAAGAAGCAAAGAAGATAATAACAAAGTAAATAAAATGCAAGTAACTATTTTTTTGTGTTTCTGACATTTAATAGCAAACAAAACAGGAAATAAAATTTAACTAAGCAAGACAAAAACAAAGTAAAGAGATTGGGAAGTGAGAGACTCCCCTTGCAGATGTGTCTTGATCTCCCCGGCAACGGCGCCAGAAAATTTTCTTGATGCTCACAGGTGTGAGGAGTTGGAAAACCCCAAGAGAAAGGTGTGATGAGCGTAGTAGCAAGTTTTCACTCGGTTATGAAACCAAGGTTATCGAACCAGTAGGAGATGAAGAACACAACGAAGGTCTCCCCGGCGCCAGAAAAGTGCTGTTGCAGGGAGGTCGAATCTGCACAACACAATCAAGAAACATTGCTCCAACTCAACAGTGAGGTTGTCAATCTCACCGGCTTGCTGTAACAAGGATTACACGTATGGTGTGGAAGATGTTGTTTGCAGAGAATGAAAGAAAGCAGTTTGCAGTTGGTTGTATTATCAGTTTAAAGAAAAGGACCGAGGTCCACAGTTCACTAGTGGTATCTCTCCATAAATAATAATAATAGCATACATGGGGGTAAACAAATTACAGCTGGGCAATTGACAGAATAAAGAGCTGCGTAATGATGCATATACTAATGTCATGATGTCTAGTATGAGATTCATTTGGGCATTACAACAATATACATAGACCGTTCCAACCGCATCTATGACTAATAATCCACCTTCCGTTAGCGTCCGCACCCCTTTTCAGTATTAAGTTGCAAGCAACAGATTATTGCATTAGGCAAAGTGTGTAATGTAAGTAATACAATTATCCTTAGACAAAGTACTACTGTTTTATCCCTAGTAGCAACAGTACATCTACAATCTTAGAGCTTGCTGTCACTACCCCAGATTAAATAGAGACATGAACCCACTATCGAGCATAAATACTCCCTCTTGGAGTCACAAGCATCTACTTGGCCAGAGCATCTACTAGCAACGGAGAGCATGTAAGATCATAAACAACACACAACATGATATATTATGAAGCAAATGACATAGTATTGAATATCCATCGGATCCCAGCAAACACAACATGTAGCATTACATAAAGATGATCTTGATCATGATATTCAGCTCACAAGATCTAAACATGATGGCACAAAAGGAGAAGACAACCATCTAGCTACTGCTATGGACCCGTAGTCCAAGAATGAACTACTCACGCATCAATCCGGAGGCGGGCATGGTGATGTAGAGCCCTCCGGTGATGATTACCCTCTCCGGCAGGGTGCCGGGAAGAGCTTCTGAACCCTCCTGAACTAGGGTTGACGACGGCGGCGGCTCCGTAATGTTTCGTGGAAAAGTGTTCGGCTCTTAGGTCTTGTATTGTCGGGGGCTATAAATAGGCGAAAGGGCGAAGGCGGTGGAGGGCCGAGGCCCCGTCATCAGGTGCTGGCGCGGCCAGAAGTGGGGCCGCGCCGGCACCTCATCTGGGGGCCTCGTGGCCCCTCTCCGTTAGGTCTTCGGTGTTCCGGAACCTCCCGTGAAAAATAGGGACTTTGGTATTAAATTCGTCCAATTCCGAAAATATTTCCTTAAGTGGTTTTCTGAAACCAAAAACAGCAGAAAACAGGGAACTGGCACTGTGGCATCTTGTTAATAGGTTAGTCCCAGAAAATGCATAAAACAATGCAAAGTGTATATAAAACATGTAGCATTTGGTATAATATAAGCATGGAACATAAGAAATTATAGATACATTCGAGACGTATCAGTGGCTCGTCTCCGTCTCGTCTTCTGGCTCCGTGAGTCTTCGGGGAAAATAGGGACTTTGGCCACTTTTCTGATATTTTTCCTAAAAGTTGAATTCCTGCACAAAAACAAGACACCAGGGCAATTCTGCTGAAAACAGCGTTAGTCAGTGTTAGTTGCATTCAAAACACACAAGTTAGAGGCAAAACAATAGCAAAAGTGTTCGGGAAAGTAGATACGTTTTGGACGTATCAACTCCCCCCAAGCATAGCTTATTGCTTGTCCTTAAGCAATTCAGTTAACAACTAAGTGTGATAAAAGAACTTTCACGAACACATTTGCTTCATATGATGTATATATTCTCACTATCTGGGCAAATGCTTAGGCTATTCATAATAAGATGTATGCAAACGGTGTCACTTAATAATTATGTAAACTATGAAGAGATGCCATTCATACCAATAATAAATAACATGAAACATATCAATTCACAGGATTGCAAAGCTCATAATAAAGCATGATAAGGTGGTATCTCGCTTGCCCGAATGTATACAGCAAAACATAAATGACCAGGCACCTCTGAGTTTCAAGATAGGACTAGAAATAAAGATATCGAAGATAAAAGCATCAAAGTTATACCGCAGTTAACAGTATTTTGGGACAAGCACATTACGCTAAGAATGACAACTATGCTCTCAAGAAGGTGCTCAAAGAAGGATGGTGACTCAACAAATAAGTAAAAGATAGGCCCTTGATGGAGGGAAGCAGGGATTTAACATGTGCTAGAGCTTTTCATTGTTTTGAAAACAGAGGAAAAATTGTTTTTGAGTGGTGATTGATTTGTCAACGAATGGCAATAGAGTTCCTGTTATCTTCCATACTAAGCAAGTTTAGAGCGGTTCCGATTTATTTAAAAACAAGCATTTATAATATGCACCTTATTTATATAATTTAACACACCTCCCAACATTTTCTTTTCTCAAACCATGGCTAACTGAATCCTCGGGTGCCCACCAACATTCACATACCATGGAGGAGTGTCTATTTATTTTCTCAAATCTTTTTGGAATATTATAGTGGTCTAACCAACTCTTTTGCAATATTAATGACGAGTAGATGAAGCATGCAAGTCGAGGGTTACTTAATTAGCATGGAAGATAACAAGCCCAACTACTACTTTCTCATGAGCTAAAACAGTGTCACAAAATGAGAACTTGTTGAAGGTTTTAAAGATAGCACATGCAAATTTACTTGAATGGTTTGAAATTCCATACATAGGTATTTATGGTGGACTCTTTGGGATAACTTGGTTTTCAGGGATTTGGAAGCACAAGCATTTACAGCTTAGTACAAGTGGAGGCTAGCAATAGATAGGGAAGCGACAATTCAAGAAAGCAATAACCGTCATAATCATGCTTGCGACAAAATAAAATTAACGGAGGCATAAACATGATGCCAGAACTATGAGGCAAAATAAATCATCAAGGCTTAATTGACTTTTTGTTTTCAGTCATAACATGTGTGAGCATGTGCCAAGTCGATTCAAATGAATTATTCAGAGGAGGATACCAAAATGTCATACTCTACTATGAACAAAACAATGCAAGCAAACATCCATAGAACATGCCATCTACCATTAATAAATTGGGACTGATCATAAGAGAACATGAACTACTAAGCATCCACCAATCGACATATACCTTATGCGAACCATCTAAGCATGCTCACATGAATGAGTATATGTACAAAAATGAAAACAAATAGAGTTCATTACCAGCCTCTTGCCCAACTTGAATCGTCATAATCATCATTATTGCTTTTTCACTTGTGTGCTTGAAAGATATGAAATAATAACCAAGCTCCACGGAGTAACTGAAGGTGTTGAACTCTGAAACAAACTATACAAAACCAAAAAGAAATAACAAATATTTTTGGGTTTTCGGATTTAGAAACTAAAAACAGAACAGCCAGCAAAGATGAATTTTTTCGAGGCCCTTAAGTTTCTCAGATCAGAAAACTCAAAACTAATGAACGTTGCATACATATCTGAGGGTTATGCATAAGAAATTTCAGGCCATTTCGATTTTTCTGTGAAAAGTTATGAATTAAACGGTGGACAGCAGAAATCTGTCCCTGCGCAAGACAGCAAACAACAAATCCAAATATTTTTGTGTTTTTGCATATTTAACCGAATTAAACACTAAGCATACTAATACTAGAGACTAAAGTAAACAAGCAAGAGAAATAACAGAAATATTTTTGGTATTTTTGAGTTTTAAGAAAGTAAAACAAAACATGAACAAATAAAAGAAAGAAAGAAAACGAAAGCGAAACATGGATATACAAAGTACCGAATGATAATGATATATAGATGAGTGTGCTATCGGTATACCTCCCCTCAATCTTAGGCTTTTGGCCTAAGTGGAGATCAGCCCCATGGCGAGTATGAACTCCAGGCCGATGGGTCAAACCTGGCGTGATCGTACTCTGGCTCGGCTGCGGTGGAGGAAGATCCGGAAGGTCCTACGTACACAGGGTCCGGGTGTGTGAAACCAGCGGTTTCTGGGGGCTGCCCAACGCCATCCTAAGGCTCCTCCATATCGTACTCCACGTCCGGGGCTTGTTGCCCACGAGTGCATCAATCTCAGCCTCCGAGAGTGACCAACAAGCCCTGGCATCAAGGTTAAACGAAGGCACATGCAACCTAATAGTTCTAACAGATGTAGATGTCTTCCATATTATTTTCTTGGAAAAGGTTATCTCATAAAGTAGGTTACTCAAGTTACTATTTGCAGCAATAAAGTTATGTTTCTTCATGGAAAGAAAATCTAGTTTTTCCGTGGGAAGCTGGAAATCAAGAGGATGAGGAACTAAGCCATGCATAGCTAATAAACGAGATGCAATGAGACCTCCACAAATTCCGCCCTTCTCACGGTTAGTAGCAAGACGGTAAGCAATCAGTGCACCTAAGTTATAAGTTCTATCACCACGCAAAGCAGCAGCTAGAAAAGCCAAGTCAGGCACGTCTAATTTACTTGCAACCTTCCTAGCAAGAACACACTTGGTGATGAAATAAGCAAAGTATCGGATGGATGGGAGATGAATACTTCAAATTTTACCACTCTCTTGCGATAAGCTTCTCCCATTGCAAATGTCCTTGTAAAAGTCCATCAATGGTTTGGGCTTCTCCTTCATCTTCTCTCACGATCCCCATTGTGGCACCTTAATTGCTGCATAAAAATCATCAAAGGACAAGTGGACTGTTTTATTATAGATTGTGTAATGAACCATGGGGTTAAGCGAGGTCAAGTTGCACTTGAAATCCTGCACCACAGACATAGCTAATTTCACATATTGGTTAGGTTCATCAACAGCAAAAATATCCAATCCTGCATTAGAGATTAGATTTTGGACATCTTGGTAAATCCCTGCAGCATGCATGAATTCCGAGCATGGATAGACAGCTGGAAATACACCATCTTCACGGTGAACTTCCATGACTTCATGCACCACAATTTCATGTTGGTTGATAGGATGTGTGTTCCACTCCATGTTATGAAATTTTTAACAAATGTCATAAAAATTGATTTTAAGCCAACTAAATGAAGGGAAACTACTATAGTGACTTGCTAGAGGCTTAACCATGCATCAAAACTAGTTATTTCAACTTAGGACAAGCATTTAAACCCACTAAACATGATATCTACAATAGCAAAATACTCAAGATATAATCCACTAAACAAAATTATATTTGGATGAACGGAGGAGTCACATACCGGAGAGTGAATACCCCAAATCTCAGCTGCAAAGATGGGCTGAGAAAGGAGATCGCAATTCCAGAGCAAGAACAGCAAGAACACGGGTTTGAGCAGAGGCAAAGTGATTTTTCGGGAGAGAGAAAGGATGGGGAGGAAGGAGAGTAAGTGGAGGGACCTGGGGGTGCCACACCATGCCAAGGCGCGACCAAAGGGCTGCCGCGCCACCATGTGGTGTGGTGGCCCTGTGGGTCCCCCTGGTCATCCTCTGGTACTCCCAGGTACCTCCTCGAAAAATAGGAATTTTGACATAAATTTTTTAATTTTCTGAGAACTTTTATTTTTCACATTTCCTGGTATTTTGCAATAATGATTTTAATGTTGAAAAATTGTTTTCTAAAACCAAACACAACTAAACTTTGCAAACTAAATAACATTACAGTAGGTAAAACAAGAATAAGAGAAAGAATGTTGTTTAGCTCTTCCATGCATTTAAAACACATTTGTTAGCAAGGTTGATCAAGTCTTGCCACCAAATAAATTTTAGATGACATAAAAGGATTCAAACATTGTGAGACACTCATGTTACCTTATATTGTATTGGTATGGATCCAATAATAAGATTTTTGTATTCTTCTTTATAAGGGCAATCAATACTTCCCACTTTGATGGACCTCAAATTAGTAATTGTATTAACTCCATATACTTTATCCATTCTGTTGGGAAAATAAACAGTATGTTCCTTGTCATTCACATTGAAAGTTACTTTTCCTTTATTGCAATCAATAACAGCCCCTGCAGTGTTTAGAAAAGGTCCTCCAAGAATAATATACATATTATCATCTTCAGGCATTTCAAGCACAACAAAGTCAGTCATGATTAAACAATTATTAGCTACTTGAACAGGAACATCCTCACAAATACCAACAGGAACAGCAGTATATTTATCAGCCATTTGCAAAGATATATCAATAGGTATCAATTTATCCAAATAAAGTCTCTTATAAAGAGAGAAACGCATAACACTAACTCCCGCTCCCAAGTCACATAGAGCAGTTCTAACATAATTATTTTTGATAGAGCAAGAAATGGTTGGTATACCTGAATCACCCAACTTCTTTGGAACCTTGCCATTAAAAGAGTAATTAGCAAGCATAGTATATATTTCTTCATTAGGAATTTTCCTTTTATTACACACAATATCTTTCATATATTTTGAATAAGGAGGCAATTTAATAGCATTAGTCAAACGAATTTGTAAGAACAAAGGTCTCATCCATTCACAAAATTTATTATAATGTTCTTCTTCTTTTGTTTTAAGTTTCTTATCAGGAAAAGGCATTTGTTTTTGGACCCAAGGTTCTCTTTCACTACCATGTTTCTTAGCAATAAATCTTCCTTAGTGTACTTTTCATTTTTATTATGCTTTTCAGGTTCTTCTTCAACTTCTTCTTTATCAGAATTATCATTCTTATCATTATCATTGTTATTACTATCATTGTTACGTTCATTATCACTTTCGGTTTCAGCATCAGAACTAGATATACTATTAGGATCATTAACAGGTTCAGAGGATTCTACAACTGTTTTATGTTTCTTCTTCTTTTTCTTAGAAGGAGCACTAGGTTCATTAATTCGTTGAGAATCTTGTTCACTTCTTTTAGGATGTCCTTCAGGATATAAAGGATCTTGAGTAGATCTACCTCCTCTAGTTGTTACTTCACAAACATGTTTTTCTTTGTCCTTAGAGGCATTTTCTAACAAATCTTTTTGCACTTTAGTAAGTTGATCAATTTGAGTTTGAACCATATGAAAATGTTTAATAAGTATTTTAACATCATTGGAGGTTCTATCAACAATATCATGCAAGTTACTAATTGCACGAGAATTTCCCATTAAATGATTCTCTATTCTCATATTAAAATTACTTTGCTTAGCAATAAAAGTATCAAATTCATCTAAGCATTGAGCAGGAGGTTTTGAGTAAGGAATATCTATATCATCAAACCTTTGGAGAGAGTGTACCTCAATTAATGGTCTAGGATGAATTGGCTTACATAATTCTTCTATAGGAGGTAAGTTCTTTACATCTTCAGATTTAATACCCCTCTCTTTAAAAGATTTCTTGGCTTCCTTCATAACTTCTTCATCTAATTCAATTATACCTCTCTTCCTTGGTGTTGGTGTAGGTGTTGGAGTAGGTTCAACAATATTTTAATCATCATAATTCTGGCTTATTTTAGCCAATAATTCCTCAGCTTCTTCTGGAGTTCGTTTCCTGAAAACACAACTAGCAAAACTATCCAAGTATGCCCTAGATTCAATGGTTAGTCCACTGTAAAATATATCAAGAAGATCATTTTTCTCTTAATCATGATTCGGCTGGCCTCAAATTATAGAGCAAAACCGTGTCCATGCATCAGGCAATTTCTCTTCTTCTTCTTGATTAAAGTTATAAATTCTTAGCAAGGCATCATGTTGAGCACTAGCAGGAAAATATTTCCGAAAGAAAGTATCAAGCAAACCAATAGGACTAGTAATAGAACCAGGAGACAAATTATTATACCAAGTTTTAGCTTCTCCTTTTAATGAGAAAGAAAATATTTTAGTAACAAAGTAAGTGCGTATCTTTATGTTATCAGAAAATATACCACTCAAAGTAGAGAGTTCATTCATGTGTTCTACATCACTTTCATTTTTGGTTCCACAGAAAGGTTCTGTCTCAACAATAGCTATGTGTGCTAAATCAAGAGAGAAATCATAATCTTTATCTATAATGTTTATAGGAGATGTAGCAAATTTAGCATCAGGAGATAATTTATATTTAACAGCATGTTTTGCAAGAAGACTTTTCCTAGCACTAGCACTGCTAGCAGCATTAATTTCATCAATGAAATCATCATTAAGGTCCACATATATTTCATCAAGTTCATCATCAGCATTATTCGAAAACTCAGGTGAATTAACAGGAGTTTCAGCATCTTCATTAGGAATTTCAGCATTTTCAAATTGTTTAGACCTAGCAATTGTAGCATCTAAAAATGGACCTAATGAACCAGTTTCATGAAGAACAGTAGAAGCATCATCATAAGTAATTCCAGATTTAGCAGGAGTAACAGTGCAAGAAGCCTGAGGTGCTGTAACAAGCTTACTCAAAACAGACGGTGAATCAAGAGCAGCAGCGGTACTCAAAATTGTACCTTTTCTTGTAGTGGATGGTATGATGGGAAATTTCTAATCACCGGGTATTCCCATGATGAATGAATTCCAGCGAGCAATATCACACTCAGGTGAACTTATAAATAAAGCTATGCTCCCCGGCAACGGCGTCAGAAAATAGTCTTGATGACCCACAAGTATAGGGGATCGCAACAGTCTTCGAGGGAAGTAAAACCCAAATTTATTGATTCGACACAAGGGGAGCCAAAGAATATTTATAAGCCTTGACATCTGAGTTGTCAGTTCAGCTGCACCTGTGAATAGACTTGCTTGAGACAGATTATCAGTAGCAACAGTTTTATAGCAGTGACAGTAGTGAAATAACAGCAGCAGTAGAGTAAAAACAGCAGTAATGATTATAGTAGACAGCAGGATTAAAATACTGTAGGCATAGGGACGGACGAACGGGCGTTGCATGGATGAGATATTTCATATAATAACCAAGTCATGGGCATTTGCAGATAAATAACATAAAGCATCCAAGTACAAAATAACCATAGGCATGTGTTCCAATTTAGTTGTGCTTGCTCGCAATGAGAAACTTGCACATCATCTTTTGTCCTACCAGACCGTTTGCAGCGGCGCCTCAAGAGAAACTACTGGTAATTAAGGTGCTCCTTTTAATAAAGTACCGGAGCAAAGCATTAACATTCCGTGAACACACGTGATTCTCACATCACAGCCATCCCCTCCGGTTGTCCCAATTGATGTCACTTTGGGGCCTCGGGTTCCGGACAATAATATGTGTATACAACTTGTAGATATAATCTAAAACAATAATTATCCTCATGATATAATAACATGTTCATATCTGAAATCATGGCACTCGGACCCTAGTGTCAAGCATTAAGCATAACAAGTTGCAACAATGACGTAAAGTACTAACAACGGATACTAGGCACCACGCCCTAATGATATTACAGCTATTACATGAACGATCTCATCCAATCCCTACCATCCCCTCAAGCCTACAGCGGGGAATTACTCACACATGGATGGGGGAAACAATGATGGTTGATGGAGAGGAGTTGGCGATGATCCCCTTCGATTCCCCGTCCCGGCGGAGTGCCGGAACAGGAACTTCTGGTCCCCGAATTGAGGTTTCGAGGTGGCGGCGGCGCTCGGAGGTGTTTCTGGGAAAAGTGATTGGGGGGTAGTCGTTTTTAGGTCTGGGGGAGTTTATATCCGAGAGGCGGACGCGAGGCGGCGGTTGGGGCAGCCACACCATGTGGTGGCGCGGCCAGGAGCCTGTCACGCAACCATGTGGTGTGGGCCCCACGTGGCTCGTCTCTGTCTCGTCTTCTGGCTCCGTGAGTCTTCGGGGAAAACATGGACTTTGGCCACTTTTCTGTTATTTTTCCTAAAAGTTGAATTCCTGCACAAAAACAAGACACCAGGGCAATTCTGCTGAAAACAGCGTTAGTCCGTGTTAATTGCATTCAAAACACACAAGTTAGAGGCAAAACAATAGCAAAAGTGTTCGGGAAAGTAGATACGTTTTGGACGGATCACTCCACCATCCACCAACATTCTGGTGACCGGCTTTCCATCAATATGCCCTCTGACGTATAAAGGCTTTAGGTGTTTAACCGGTCCCTCAGGTTTCTCAAAGATGGCATTTTTGGGTCCAAAGTTGATTTGTGCAATTTCGCCTTCTTCTTCAACAGCGTGGAACTTAGTAGGCAGATAATACACCATGTTGTTATCCATGCTCGTCCGGCTCGATGTTTACTCATAATCCAGCAACTCTTCATCATCGGTCATATTGCCCGATTCATCTATTGCTGATTGTGAAGTTGCCGGATCTTCTTCCGCCAACTTTGCTGTTATACTTGCCGGCTCTTCCATCGTGATGTCTCGAGTTGCCAGCTCTTCGGCTACCAACTCTTCATTTGTCGACTTCTTCCTTGCCAAGTCTGCTGCTTCCACTTCATCTGCCCATGACGAGTAAGTAATAGTCGACACATCAGCCAATATTGCGTCATCGACTGCAGCTAGACTTGGCGCGATCGTTGTCGACGCTGCTGATATCCCACAAGTATAGGGGATCGTGCATAGCCTTTTCGATAAGTAAGAGTGTCGAACCCAACGAGGAGCTAAAGGTAGGATAAATGTTCTCTCAAGTTCTATCAACCACTGATACAATTCTACGCACACTAAACGTTTGCATTATCTAGGAAATAAAACTAGAGCAATAATACGGGTATGAGAGGTAGCTTTGCAAGATAATAAATACAAGAAATTAAATTTTAGTGCTGCAGCAATAAGATATACTAAGTAACCATATACTAACAGTACCATGAGTGTGGAAAAGTGGTGGTAATTGTGGTGGCTTTGTCCAAGATTAATTAGTGAAGATATTGGTTTTATTGTCTTCGATGCAGTTTTCTATGTGGGAGAGGCTAAATATACATGCACTCCACTACTTGGGATTACAAGTACTATATGATTGGATTGTTAGCAAACAGACGTAAATACTAACAATGCATTAAGGTTTCCCCAACCATAGCCTTAAGTTCATGGTCCTCTTACTCCCATACGTGCAACTAAACGGTTCAAGTCCTCAGGTTTCTGTCGCTCCGGTAGAAATACCCCTGTAACACCCCAATTTTGGAAGCAACAAAAACGTAATTATAAAAGACCCAAAATCCTGAGGGAACAAAAACTTTTTGAAATGTCTTGTTAATGGATGTGTTTTACTCTTGTTTCCTTTGTTTGTCTTGTTTTGTTTTGGTTTGTGTTAGTGTTGATGATCTCTCTAGCTATCAACACTAAAACTCAACCTAGTTATAATTTGACATCTGATATCAGTGTTATGACAAGTAAGATAGTACATATATCTTCACCTATCTTATTTTTAACAAACTATATTCACCATGATGTTCTGAATTTAGCAACTAACCAAAGACCTTTTTTTTCAGAAAACAAAAGTATTTCCAAAAGCTTTATGAAGTAAAACTATAAAGGACCATATAATAAGTCCTAATATATTTGTGAGCTTAACATTTTGCATGTATTAGCAACTCTCTTTTCAAAACCCCAACTTTAATAGTCTTTGGAAATCAATTCCCAAAGTGTTGTTTAATTAACTTTATCCAAAACCTTGCCATAATCATGTTGATCACCACCTCACCAAATATATAATACACTCTTGGAATTTGGTGGTTTATCCAAATGTTTGTTGGTTGCCCTAGTGGGTTTGTGTTTGAATTGATTAAATTGAGTGTGTTATTGTATGAGTGTTCATGTGGTGTTGTGTGTAGCCCCCTTTATTGCACATGAGTTGATCTGGTATCTAAATGTTTGTTTTGCTTGTCTTGCTTGAGTGGAGTGTATTATTTCTTGTAGAATTGTTCTGTGTTGATATTTACCAACATTTCTATTTTAAATAGATATACAATATATCTTCACTCCTGTTAACTTTTAGCATTTCTAGAGACTTAGCATTTGTGTTTCTTTTATTCATTTTGGACATGAAACCCATCTTAACTCTTTTTCAACATCCCTAGTATACAACCATACCCTTATGTAAAATTTACAAAAATGTTTAATCACTAATTCATGCTTGTGTTGAGTGCTTCATTATAAGGTGGCTTTATGTGGTGTTATAAGTGTGCATTTTGTCATTTTTGTATCTAGATGTTATTGAACCCCTTTGTCCTAAACTTCTAAACCAATTGCTGAACCTGTAGCCCCACTTCCCAACCCAACTTGTTTTATAATTTCTTAGTAAAGGGATTGACTAATCCATCTATTGTTTTGTGGCTATGTTTAATCAGCCCAAAATTATTCAAAACCCTAATCTCCAACCCCTCTTCCTCTTACTCTGGTCTTAGACGAGCATTGGATCCTCACACACCCCCTGGACCCCTTGGCCTCGCCCCTGGCAAACCCTAGCTCCCCTCTCCTTTGTCTTTTTCTTTGTGGCATTGTGTCGAACACCTGGCGGGCAGGAAACCTCTCCTCCATTACTCCAACCCCTCCAACGACTCAGAGGCAGTAGCTAGCCTCCAAGCCTTGAAAACAGTGCCCACAGACGCTCCCCCACCGCCCAACCTTGCCAATCCGCGGCCTGCATCCCCCTCCACCACTCCCGTGCTCGAAGTCCATGGTGCACCGGCCTCGGGCTCGGATAAGAAACCCGAGACCCTCTCTGCCCCTCTCACCTTGCCCATTCCCTCCCTCTGCCCTCACTCCACCATTCGGTGCGCTCCCGAGAGAGACCTTGCAATAGCACGGCCAGGAACGGCCGTGAACCACCGCCCGGCCGGAGCTCTTGCGAGCAAGCGCTCCTCCGACTCCGCCCACTTCTTCCTCTCTTATCTAAACCACCTCGTTACCCTTGCTCTGGCCTACCCCTGAGACGCCTCCCTTTTGTTGCAGGCCCACTGGAGCTCCCACGACCTCACCGTGCCCGTTCTGGACGCCATCGGCGTTCCCGCCGTTTGGAGTCTCGACGTCAAGAACTGCTGCCACCCCCGCCTGTCCCAAGCCCTCTGCATCCGCCTCCATGCGCGCCATCGTCTCGGAGCGACCCTAGGTGAGCCTCGCGAGCTCGCATCGTAGTCTAGGTCTTCTGCTCAGCATGTCCAGGCCGTGAGGAAGAAGACGAGCGTGGTCCATTGATCTTTCGATCGACGGCTCTGGTTGAATCTGGCTGGATCTGTTCCCGACCCTCCGATCTGGATCCAGCGGCCGCGTACCGCCTCGCGTGCGCGCGCATCGCAGCGGGCCGGCCCAGCACTGTGCGGCTCGGTCCGGCACAGATCCGGCCCATCTGCATATTTTTCTTGCCTGAGCTTTTTCCTGTTTGTGTTTTCTGTTAAAATTGCCTGATCACTTTAATTCCATTGTGGTAGATCTGTTCATCCAAATGGTGCGATTCAAATTTTTTTGAGTAGCTATGTGTTTTCTCCACCATGTGGCACTGGCCTCTTGCCAAAATATGTTTTCATGTGTGTGCTAGGCTAGATCTAGTAAAAAGTGTCTTTTTCACCATTTGGTTACTAACTTGAGTTTTATAGATCCAAATATTGCAAACTTTGGTTCTCTGGAAAGCCAGCAAGAATACCTATCTAGATCTATAAGCCATGCATGCAGTAGATTTATGAAAATAAAGATATATTAAGTTTAAGTTTAACAACAGTAGCTGTTTGGTGATTTTTAACTCATTATTAAAAATACTTTTTGGAGTAAATCCAATTGCATGTGGTGGATATGAGTAGTAGCTATCATTTCCTAGTTTGCAAGAACTGTCTAGCCTATATTTTGCTCTTGGTGAACTATTTTCCAAAACAGTGTGTATTACACTTGAAAATAAATATGTTTATTTTCTGTTATTTGCATGTGTCTAGTTTTACTTGTTTGTGCTAAATATGTTTGTGCAAGTGGTTTAAGAGTAATTTTGTGGAGTACCTATATATTTTATTTATCATGCAGAACTAGATTTGTCCAAAAATAAATTATACTTAGTGTTGTGCTTAATTATTAATAAAAATGTTTGTCTCCCCTTTAAAACTAGTATATCTAGAGCTAGGAGTGTCCAAATGAAGTGAATCCAATTTCTACAGAAAGCCTAAGTCAATACCTTCGCATAGAAATTAACTTTGCATGCTGGAGATTCCTAAAACAGTAGCTACTGTCATTTTGGTTTTAGGACCAGTAGCACTTGGTGCATTTTTAATTCACCATTGAATTATGATTTTTGTGCAAAATCCAATTTTCATAGTTTGGTATGAGTACTAGGAGTACTGTGGTAGAAGGGATTAATTTTCTGAATACTATTTTAAGACTTATGCATTTCCTCCCAAAACAGCAACTTGTTTAACTAATGATAGTCTTAAGTTAATCCCCTGTTTTAGTAATGTAAATTGTGTGTATGCTCCTAATCAACTTAGATTTCCAGAACCTTAACTTAAACCATAATAACTTGGTTTAAAGACTTTAATAGTGTTGTGGTGCATTTCTTGTTTGTGTTTAACATAACTCACTTTGTACCCTAAGAATGGCACCAAGTGTTTCTATATGCTTTGTATGTAGTTATGATCATGTGTGAGATTGTTATCCAGTAGATGGGTGTGTTCAGTAATGCTTGTTGTTTACTGGTTTATTTTAGATTGTTGTCAACAACTTGTGTGAGCAGTGTGTTAAACTTTATTGGTTACTTAATTACTTAATAGTAGGTGCTCCTAGAGCTAGTAACATGCTTGCATGAGAGGTGCTTAATGCTAGTGTTAATGCTTGCTTGTTAAGATACTTTTGTCTGGTGTACTTCCTTATTTATTAAAATACTTTTGTCTGGAGTATTTCCTGAACTAGTATAACAACTACTGCTACCTAAGCTGATAAACCTAAGAGGTGTTTAGCTTAAGTGTGTAGTTAGAACTACCTATTTAACTATTGTGATTGTTGTATATATTTTCTTAGGTATGTTGTTGTTTGTCTTAGCCATATGGATTTGATACTTGTTATTGCTTAACTAAGTGAATTGCTTGCCCTTGATTGTTAGCTTAGTGGTTGGTGCAGTGCTTGGTGTTTGTTATGTCCTTATGGCATTGTTTTGTATTTTGAGTGTTGTTTCTTTTCTTGTTTACAACGTTAGATATGATCGGGAAGGAACCGGAAGTAAGGAGTGAACCTGAGGAACATCAAGATCAAGACCATGGATATATCGCTGAGCCAGGCAAGCCACCTCACCACTATGAATCCTATTATTTTCAAAGCATGTTTTGTTTTCAAAATAAAATAATGCATGTTTCACTTCTTTTGTGGCACTTTGCCACCCAAAAACTATTTTACAAAATATTGTTTGGCCAAAGTATCTACTAGATTATAATAGGTCTTATGAAAATAAGTATTCACTTTATACGCCTTGTTGTTGAAGGCGCTATAAAGAAAATCATATTTTATCTAGTAGTATATCTTCATATTCTTCCCTCAAAATCTTAGGATGGGAGCCTGGTTTTGATAAAAAGATTTCGGAAGAAAAACCCGAGTTGCTGGGAGCAATCGGCGAGCAAGTGTTTTATAAAACCCGAGTTGCTGGGAGCAATCGGAGATGTTTACGAAAACCCGAGCTGTTGGGAACAGTCGAAGGTGGAGATGTTTTTGAAAAACAAAGTACAGCCCTAGCAGCCGCCCGAACAATTAACCCGTGCAACCACATTACCTGACATGGGTAGGGCTTAGCCGGAAACTTGTTCATTTTAGTATGGAGCTACCCCAATTGGCTGTAGGGGGTGGCTGTGGCCCCTGAACCGACGGGAAGTGTCGCCAGGCATGGGACATTCTAAGTGAGGGAAATGCGAGTACCTCCAGGTGCAACAGTGGGTCTCCTGCCGTGGCGCTGTGCAGTCTGGAGAGACCGGATCGATACGATGGCCAGCTCACAGGGTGCCGGGGAGGGCAAGCCCACTGAAGGGGATGCTCTATACTAGGGTGGACATAGTGAAAAGCTTTGATCGTGTTATCCGGACCCCCGCATACGGTCGTATGACGGGCCGTGGCAGACACGGCGGAATGACCGTTTGGTGTGGGTAAAGTGCGCAACCTCTACAGAGTGTAAATCTATTCGAATAGCCGAGTCCTCGGTCATGGACGGTTGGAAAGGCCACTGATCTAGGCGTATGGGCAAGTTTTGGTTTTAAAAAGAAAATGGTTTCGGTGGAAACAAGGAGGCATCAAGGAGGTACCTGGGAGGTACGGAAATTGGGAGAAGATGGTTGGTCTCGGGGAGACAATCAGTCCGATCTCATGGAAAGAAAAAGGGAAAATCCCCATCCTAGTGTTTTAGAAAGATTTTACAAAAGAGTTTTCAAAACGTGGAGATAGTACATGCTATTTCTACAAGAGAGATTTCAATCTCTAAATGTTTTCTTCAACAAGGATATAGAGATGTCGTATTCTCTATGTCAAAAGCATCTTTGCGAAAACTAAGCCTGATAGTCGTATATAGCAGCTATCCCAGTCTATGAAAACGCTTTTATTGCATTACCATGAAAAACTTAAGCCATAGAGGTGGTTTTGCGAGTACGTAAATGTACTCATATGGCTGTGTCCCTGGATATTCAAACGTCCAAATTACAACGAGGAGAGGAACGATGAGGACGAGAAGGACGCCGACGACTACGCCAACTGAGTGTCACCGGTCAACTGCTCTGTGGAAACGCGTCTTGTTGTGACGAGGGCCGACGCTACCGCAAGCTTCCGCTATATCGTAGTTAATCCCGTCCTGTGTGACGATGATTGCAGGCTTGGTCATGTGACCACCTATTTATGTAAGTCTTGTATTATTCGATTTGAATGATGTAACTTTGTATACCATGTTGGTTATGTGATCGCGATGCACTGATCATTGGGATCGTGATCTGTTTACATAACGTGGGCATCTCGGACTGGTAGTCTGAGGGGTCCTCACAACCCCCTTCCTTTGCACATACTACTAACCCTAGGGTGTGTTGATCCATGCGCGCACAAATATAATGGACACCAAAGGACAGTACCATATCAACATACAACTCTAATGAACCTCATGCATTAAACAAAGCAATCAAAAGACAAATAACTACGCAAACATGTCATAGATCATAGGATAAATATTATAGCATCAAGCACCATGTTTACATAGGACGGTACAGAGGGTTGTGGGAGGATGAACCACTGAATACAAGGAGGAGTTGGTGATGGAGATGGATGTGAAGACGGCGGAGAGGGCAGCGAGGAGCGCAGGGCGGCGGCGGCGGCGCGGGGAACTCCTTCCCTGCGCCGGCATCATGGGGGAGCGCCGCCCCTTAGCCTCCCACAAGATTATTAGCAGAAAATTTCCATGGAGATGGGATCCATGGGATCCACAAGATTATTAGCAGAAAATTTCCCAAGAAGTCCGACGGGGAACTCGGATTGGGCCGAATTTTAAGTCCAAGATTATTAGCAGAAAATTTCCATGGAGATGGGATCCATGGGGTTCTTGGGACTTCTTGGGAAATTTCCGTCAACCCCTCCTTCATGACTTCTTGGGAGCCCTCCCCCATGGAGATGGGATCCATGGGGGAGGCAAAACTGTGGTTTTGGTGGCTGGAAATTCGTGGGTGGAGGAGTCCTTCACGACCTAGGGCTTCCTCCTTTATATAGACTCTCGGATTTCCGTCAACCCCTCTTGGGCTCCATGAAAACGGGCATATATGGAGTATCCGAACTCGGATTGGGCCGAATTTTAAGTCCAAGATTATTAGCAGAAAATTTCCTATAACTTTGTAACAATTTTGATTTCCATTTGACGTCGTCTTCAGGCCCAAACGTGACAATCTTTGAAAATAGTTTTCAGACAGATTTCTGGAAAGTCCCAATTCGACTCCAACAAGGTTTCCTCTTGTATTATTGATAATTTCTACACATCAAAGAGTAAAACAAGAACATTGTGTACTTTTGCAACCATTAGTAGGTTAGTCCAAATAAATAATGAACTTAATATAAAAACAAGTATTAAAAGCATAAAAATGGCATGAAACAATCAAAAATTATAGATACGTTTTGGACGTATCAGCTGCCAAAAGGACTGGCCTAGGGACCCATACTTGACTTAGCACCATCGGTTGTTCAGCATTAAATCTGGTATCCCTGTCTTGCTCAGCTCCTTTTTTTGCCTTCTCTCGGTTCCTTGCCCTTTGCAGTTTCCGCCTTTGTGTCTTTGTTATACACGGTGGGTACCACTTTGGCTGAGTATATTTTGGATCCCGAGGTTGAGGAATCACAACTTGGATAGAGCTGGCTTCGTGATCATTGGTTGTTGTCTTTGGCACGATAACGGGTATCGGCTTGCTATTTGCCGGTTCTACGACCGGGTCTTTCATCTTGAGCACATGACTCCCAACGATCAACACGTTTCCGGCTTCCGTTCCACCTTCTGGAGCCTTTTCAGCACCTTGCGCCTTGACCCGCCAATATGACGAGTCTCCGGGATATACAAGCCGGCTTTGACAGGTTGTCGAGTTGCCCTGCGTTTGAACTCGTTAGTCGGCTTCTCATGCCGACTTCCTTCCTTAGCAGATGGTGACCTTGGTCGTTTGACATGTTGATATTGGTTTCTTGACACGGCTTGGCGCACGTATTTGTTCAGCAACATGTCAAAAGTTGGCTTTATCTTTCTTGGTCTATACTCAACTTGGTTTGTCTTCCATCTGCCAACTTCCGGGTTCTTCGGCTTTATAAATCTTAGCGGCGACTCATCTGAACGAGGTCGTTGCCCCCCGAGTGCAGGATTTTTAATGGTGATCTTGATGACTTCCTGGCCACTAGGTTGCCGGCTCACAGTAACTTCCCTTCCTGCCGCCTTGTTATCGGTCATTTTTCTGGGTTCACCAACAACAACATTAGACTTATTAGTGCCTTCGGCCGCCTCTGGCCAAAGCAAAACCTTCTTTCGCTCCAAGTCTAGCGCGTTCATTGGGAACGGCTGTGTATCAATTGCCATGCCAGCAAAGCTCAATCGTCCATCATTGAGGGCCGATTGGATCTGTCGACGAAAAAAATTGCAATCATTAATTGCATGAGAGAAAGAATTGTGATATTTGCAATAAGCCCGCCGCCTTAATTCATCAGGCGATGGAATAACATGATTAGCCCTTATCACTTTGTCTTTTAACAAGGCATCAAATATTCTATCACATTTGCCTACGTCAAAGCTGCATTTTTTATCGTCATCCCGATTTTTGCGAATCGGCTTTAGGTCATCACACACATAAGGTTTCGCCTTGCTGGGCCAAACAAACTCGGGAGAATAGACATCGGCTTCATCACCGGAGTCGGCGTTATTGCTGAGCACATTAAGCCGGCTCCTGTTCATCCGATATGGGTCTTTTGACTCATTAACCCGGTGATACATGTAAAATGCATACATGAACTTTACATTTTATTACTACATATTCCTACATATTTAGAACTTATATGATGTTATATTCATGTTTTATAATGATTTCGGGGATTTTCTAGACAATCCCCTTTCTTTTGGTTCTAACTCTGTTTTCCAGAAAACGTCTTTTTTAGTGTTTTGCACTTTCCGGGAGCTTTGGGACACCAAAAAGGTCAAGTCCAAAGAGCACGGTTCCGAATTTTCGAGACGAACGCAGTGGGCCAAAAATGAAGACCAGAAACCCAACTAGCAGGGAGATAGGGGGCCCGGCACAGTCAGATTCCCTAGCCGCATGGGACCCCTTCTTTTCCCCCTCGTGGCTCCGATGCCGTCCGTTTTCGTCTCCGTGGCTTCGTCTTGACCTAAAACCGGCTATAAAAATAGTCCCCCGAGGAGTTTCGCAACACGGCGGCGGAGAAACACAAAACCACAAAACAGTGAGGCAGACGGCTACCGCCGGAGAAGATCGGATGGGGGAAACACTGCCGGAATCACCTCCGGAGGGCTCCACCCCCCTCCGGCGTGTTCATCATCAACATCTACAGCAAGATCATCTCCTCCAACATCCCCCTCAAGTGATTTTATCTAGTTTTCGGAATCATAGTGACAACATGGTACCAAGGTGACAGTGGGGGTACTTGTGAGTGACTCTATGAATAATTTAGATATTTATCATGGCCTATTCTTATGGAATTGTGGTGTTTGTTTAGTACTATCTTGGGGTGCTCATAGTGACATTGGGGTTCCCTAGATGTGGAATAAAACTTTGAGGTGTGCTTTTGTAGCCCTACACATAGTACTCTTGTTTTATCAAGAAGGAGAATAATCCCGAGTAGCACTTACTTGCGTTCATTCATGCTAACATGTTGAGAGAGACCACTAGTGAAAGTATGATCCCTAGGCCTTATTTCCAAGCATTGAAACGCCGTTGTCCATTGTTCCTATAAGAGAAAACCTTTGTCTTGTCCTCTTGCATTGAAGAGGATTGGGACACTTTTTACATTCTTGTTTTGTTACATTAAACTTCCATTCATTAAAACAACCATCTTGTTCTTTAAACTTGTTTAGTGCATAATCAACTAAAACTTGTGACACTTTAGTTGTAGAGAATAGATAACTTTTCCTTCTTGCTCCTGCGGATCGATACCCTACTTCCACATTGAGAGGTACTACAGTGATCCCCTGCTCTTGGGGGATATCACCCGGCTTTCTTGAGCCAAAGCTCTCGCTTGGACTTGACCAACAGACAAGAATTCATGGCCTTCCAACCTTTCTTTCAAGTAAGAGTTTAACCCATTAAAAACTAGGTCAGCCATATCTCTTTCAGTTATCACCAGACTATAACATCGGTTTCTATTGTGTCTAAATCTCTTGACATAATCGGATACCGATTCGTCATGTTTTTGCTTAACCGATGTAAAGTGGGACAACTTTAGTTCTACCTCCCCGACAAAGAAGTGTTCATGGAACTTTCGCTCTAAATGAAACCAAGTATGTATAGAATTAGGAGCTAAAGCTGAAAACCAAGAAAACGCAATGCCGGTCAAAGACAACGAGAACAAGCGAACTTTAATATGATCATGGTTAGCTTCGCCTAATTGAGCCAAGTACTGACTAATGTGTTCCCATGTTGACTTATTATCCACCCCATTGAACTTAGCAAATTCAGGAACTTTATAACCAGGTGGATAAGGCCGCAGGTCAAAATAATCGGGATAAGGCTTAATATAAGTCCTATGGTTTGGCATAACCCCGAGTTTGTCATAAGCTATTTGATCCAATTTTCTCCTGAACTCTGCCATCAAATTGTCCATAGTGGCCGATTGAGCCGGCACAAGAGAAGAATTGGCTGCAAGGCTGGCTTGTGTCAAACAAGCCGAACTTTGGTTCGGCAATGACTCTTGACCAAAAAGTCGTACCGTTTGTCCCGGCTGGCTTGCCGGGTTAGGCAGACTCTGGATAGGAGTTGGACATGGCATACTAGACATAAGTTGGTTTTCCCTGACTTGACCGATCGTTTGTTTGTCCGATGGCTGGCTATGGAGCGTGTTTTTCTTAGCCTTTTCATGTTCGAGCATAAGATCATGAACGTTTGCAGTACCTTGCGAAACATGATATTGAATTTCGGCTATCTGTTTAGAGGAGAAAAGACTTTTGCTTACAGCGGGTTTGTTGATGTCTTCCAACGTACAAATTTCGGCTCCTTGATCGGCGAAATCACCCCCTGCCGATCTACCTTGAAGCTGGACAAGTACAGGTCTTGATCTTCCTGATCCCGCTTGCTGCGCAAGGCTTCAAACTCCTCATCTCTTTTCTTCTTCCACGCCTCCAGGCCTTGGCGTTGTTCTTCTGACAACTTTTCTAAAGTTGGCATGATAATGTTGTCAGCATTGATGCCGGCAACGTCGGTCTTAGAATTGGTCATTGTTGTCCAATTTTTAGATCGAATTGTCCCCAGCGGAGTCGCCAAAAAGTGTGTTGCGCTCGAAACGTGTCACACGAACACGTCCTCGTGTACCCGCGGTGCCGGGGGAGATACTCCTCAACTCGCCCCGCGTGAGGCCGGCTTCCAGCGCGATACGCAAGACATTAAGCCGGTGCTTTTGACAACCAGACGCCCCAGCCCCTCGGGAAGCCCCGTCTGAGGAAAGCCGGCGACGATTGGCTGATCTAAGCCGGACTTGGCCGCTCTCCGCTCGGTTTTCGATATCCGGTGAAATCTACGCGAAGTCGCTGAACAAGGGAAGCATGAACAAGGGTTGAAGGAGGTAAAAAGTAGGGTTGCATTGATAGGTTGTCGATTGTTTGCTTCATTTCAATCGGCCATCACCTCTCACATATATATGAGGCGGTTGGACTTCCCGTACAAGTTTTGGACTCCTACGCGAATTACAATTCATGGTTTAAGTCAGATTCTATCCTAACTTGGCGGATCTTTGATCGGCTTTGTGCTAGACCCGGACTCCATCTGTTTGGCTTCTTTGGAAAGTTGCCACCTTCTTCCAGCCTGATCACAAAGTTGCCTCCTTTATTGCCACCTTTAGCCTTCCGCCTTGATACGGGCAAATTGCCTTTAGGAAAGTTGCCTTTTGTGTTCCGCCTTGATCGGTGAAAGTTGCCTTTTGCCTTCCGCCTTGATAGGGGAAAGTTGCCTTTTTCCCTCCGCCTTGACCGGAGAAAGTTGCATTTTTCCTTCCGCCTTGATCGGGGAAAGTTGCCTTTAGTCTTCCGCCTTGATCAAGGAAAGTTGCCTTTAGTCTTTTGCCTAGATCGGAGAAAGTTGTCTTCTTTTGCCAGCTTGTGTTGACAAAGTTGACTTCCCTTCTGTCGGCTTGTCTTGACAAAGTTGGCTTTCTGCCGGCTTGTTTCGACAAAGTTGGCTTGTGCCGCCTTGTTTTGACAAAGTTGGCTTTGTGCCGCCTTGTTTCGACAAAGTTGGTTTATACCGCCTTGTTTTGACAAAGTTGGCTTTCTGCCGCCTTATTTTGACAAAGTTGGCTTCTTTCCATTAGAATTGACTTGCCTCCATGGGGCCTTCAAGCAACTTTGCACACCCGAATCTGCCTTCCGCCTTGTCCTGTTCAAAAACCGGTCAGCTGCCAAAAACGGGTGCTAACAACGAAGTTGGAAACCAGCGGCGCGAGACGGTCCCTAGCGCTGCGCCAAGATCCCCTAGGTGCGAATCAAACAGGTGGCGCCGAGAGTGACGACGATGGTGCGAATCGCCGGCGAGAGGAAAAAAGGAGAGACTGTGGGGGACGAATGACTCAGGGGACAGGCGCGTCGTGTGTATGACGGGCGGGCCATCGCTATCAGGGCTATGCCCGATGCAATGTCTGACAACCCCCAGGAGGGCCTATTGGGGGTGCCGGACAAAAAATCGCTCGGAGCGAGACTTTGGGGGTGCCGCTGATGGGCGTTTTTTGTATCCGGCCCCCCAAAGGGCCTTTGGGGGTCCTTTAGAGGACCCCGGTAGAGATGCTCTTAGATCAGCCGAAACAGAAGGGGATTGTTTGTTGGAAGGCAACTGGCCATATCTTCAACCTATGTAACAGCTACTGGCGTAGTGTACTAGTTCATGACTTGATGCAGCTTGAATGCCTGAGACAATTCTCACTCGGATCTCTCGGCTCATGGACCAGTCTTGTTTTAGTTATTGGCTGCATATATGTATGCGTACGTAGAACATGATCATGGACTGTATCGACTACAGTAGCTAGGTTAACCAGTAGCATTTGTTTCAGAATCTGCCCGCCTGCCTTGTGAATGAAGAGCACCACGCCTAGATGTCTGGGCTATTTGAGGTGAAGCATGTTGGCAGGAACTCTGCCGTAACGGCTATTTCAGGCTAGCGTCTACACTGTATCGTGTAATGGTGAATCCTGTGAGGATCTCTTGATCGGCGATGCATGGAGATCTTAGCTGTGCAAGATCTTAGTAGTTCTTTCCTGCCTATAATTTAATGGCCCGTACGTGCAGGCCAGCAGGAGGCTAAGCAACCATTGCAACAAAAAACAATTGAGGATTTTTTTAAAAACAATTTCACCATTGCAATTATATGGAAAGATTTATATTTTTCAATGTTGCGCATGTTGTGTACATCTTTGATTCAAAAGATTACAGCCGCAATGTATGATGGACTGTGCTATTAAGTGCACGTGCCCCAGGTTAACTTTTCGTGGGCACGGAAAGAATATGACAACCGAGATTTGCATGCGGCAGCCACGTAGATTCTTTTTGGATATTGGAGTTTATAAATGTTTTATTTATCAAACCGTGAACCAAATTTCAAATCTGCTTTCATGGTTGACTTTGTCGCGACAAGATCTTCGAAACTAAATCTCATTTTGATATCTTTTGACAATATTTTTTCTGAACCAAGTTAGCAGATTATAATCACTTAGTCACCAGGTATTGTCAAGTTGGTTGCTAGATTAAAATCAAATGGTTGCCTGGTTATTTGAACTTTTTTACTCGCCGAAGTAATCCTTTCATGATGGTATTTCATGTTTTACGTATTTTGAATGGATCATATACTCACTATTTGACGTGTAAATCATGGATATGACAAAAAAAAATATAAATTTTACCGTGTAACGAGGTATTATTTGGATGATAAGTGTTAACTAGTAATATGTCAACTACGATAATATAACCTGATATCTAACGGTGAAAAAAAAGTTCGTCAAAACATATTAAGATGGGATCTTGTTTTGAATTTCTCGTCGATCCAAACTCAACGGTGAAAACGGATCGTTAATTGGACTGACGTATGAAGAGATAATTTATTTTAAATTTTCGGTTAAGGAAAAGATTCCTTTTGTGCATGTATGCCGTTGGTCTCACGTCCCTATAGGGGAGATTTCTAACATGCACCCGCCGGATAGAGAAGTTTCATGGGGCACGTACTCTAGATAGATTACTATCTTCCATAAATTCACAGCTGAATGTAAAATATTAATTTGTTACTGGGCCGAGCCTTTGGGCATGCAGCCCGTACAACGAAAAGGGCCCCAAAATTTGGAGCATCCATCCCGAGTACATCACGGGACGGGCTCAGAAATCCGGCCACCCGGGACAATATCGAGACAGTAAGGTCCCCAAAAGGGCCTGCTCTAGGTCAATGCGTGTAAATCCTCAAGGGTGAACCTTTTACAATATCGAGACGGTAAGGTCGTTTTTTTTATTGAAGACGGTAAGGTCGTTGACAGTCGGGAATTTATCCTCATAACTTTAACTTCTGACCTAGACGACTAGGGTTTCCGAGAGCTAGGCGACTAGGGTTTCTCTCTCATGGCGGAGTCTCTCTCCGGCGCGATCTCCGTTCTCCCCATCCGCCTTCATAGATCAGTGTTGTCCTTGAGGACGGGGTGGGGGTGCTAGCGTTCGGTGGCAGGGATGGTGACGTTCTCGCCTGCCGCAAGCGAGGAGAGTCTGGCTGGAAACGGATCTTGCAGGCAGATGGACGAGAGCATTGGTGACATGCTGCAAAGGCTGGGGATTGATGAGGATGAAATCAAGGATCTCGTTTTTGAGGATGAAGCTGATGCTCCGAAGGATGGCATGAAGTGGTTATCTTTGGCGAAGGTTCACACGGCAAATTTCTTTAGTCCACAAACTTTTGAACAACACATGATGGTGGCCTGGAGTCCGGCGAGGGAGGTCAATATCAGACCTCTTGGCAACAATCTGTTTACTATACAGTGCTCCTGCCTAGGAGATTGGTTGAAGGTCACGAAGAGGGGGCCATGGCTTTTCCGTCAGAACGCGGTTGCTATTGAGGAATACGATGGATTGGCAGGGCCAGAATCCATTTATCTGAACTAGATTGCTGTATGGGTGCAAATTCACAAGCTTCCTACCGGTTACAGAACTGAATCTTTGGTCATGAACTTAGCAGAGAGAAAGATTGGCCCGGTAATTGACGTGGAAAAACACCAACATGGCATGGGAGACTTCATCCGTGCCCGTGTAAAGCTGGATGTTCGTAAGCAATTGGCTAGGTTTGTCATAGTTTCTCGCGAGGGACAAAGGGAATTCTACAAAATTCATTTCGAGAAAATCCCAAAATTTTGTGGGGCTTGCGGTCGATTCGGCCACATTCACCTTGAGTGTGGCACGGGGGAACACAAAGAATCCAAACTGAAGCGGGGAGATTTCCTCACGGCTGGTCGTGAAACTTGGCATGATAGGCCTGTTTTTGGAGGTTTTAGGGGTGGATTTAGAGGTGGTCGTGGTCGTGATTCTGGGGGAAGAGGACGTGCTGATATTGCTCCAAATTCTATGGGAGCTGAGGAACCAAAAAGCTGGCGATATAAAGCCTTACCTCAATTTTGTGAGAAGGTGGAAGATCCTCTGAAGGACACGGCCACTAGCCTAGTAAAGCTGAATGGCACTCACATGGATTTGGATGAGGAGTCCGAAGGAGGAGTAAGAAAGAGGTTGGCACTTGGATGGACAGAAGATATTGCGGACCAGGACCGTGATGGCGATAATATGATAACTGAAAACTCACATGTCAATGCAAGAGATCAAGAGAAAGAGGAGATAGTGCGCGCTAAGAAGTCGAGGACGGATGGAGGAAGCTTAACAACAAACTATGAATCGGCGGGCTCCCGTGAGGAGCCTGTCCGGTCGCAATGAAAATCAGAAGTCTGAACTGCCGTGGGTTACGTAAATCCACGGCAGTTCGAGCGCTCTTGGTCCTGCAAGAGCGGATAAAATCAGATGTTCTTTTTCTGTCCGAGACACATCTGAATAGAGCTAGGGCAGAAAGGTTAATGAGGAAGTTCTCTTTTGATCACATGCTTATTTCGGAAAGTGATGGGAGAAGCGGTGGTCTTCTTTTGTTTTGGCGTAATGATCTCAATGTTATGTCTTCTAGTGTTCACCAAAACTATCTTGACATCAGGATTGATGAACAATCAGATAATGCTTGGAGGTTAACAGGGATCTATGGAGAACCGAGTGCGGATCGGAAACATCTTACTTGGGACTATATTCGTACACTGAATGGAATGGTTGACCTCCCCTGGGTTGTGATAGGGGATTTTAATGAGATCTTGATTGGTGCAGAAAAACAAGGGGGTAGGCTGAGACCCCAAAGATGCATGCAATTATTCCGGGATGCCCTCACTAGTAGAGAACAAGGCAGTAGCACCGGCTTTAAAGGGCCTTTAACACCGGGTGTGCAACCGGTGTTGAAAGGTCGGGACTAAAGGGGTACCCCTTTCGCACCGGTACCCTATGAACCCGGTGTTAAAGGGATCCACGTGGGCACGGCTGCGCGCGCGGGGGCGGAGGACCTTCTGTCCCGGTTGGTAACACCAACCGGTTTTAATAGTTTCTGATTTTTTTTTCATTCATGTGAGGACCCCTCAGACTACCAGTCCGAGATGTCCACGTTATGTAAACAGATCACGATCCCAATGATCAGTGCATCGCGGTCACATAACCAACATGATATACAAAGTTACATCATTCAAATCGAATAACAAAAGACTTACATAAATAGGTGGTCACATGACCAAGTCGGTAATCATCGTCACACTGGACGAGATTAACTACGATATAGCGGAAGCTTGCGACTAGCGTCGGCCCTCGTCACAACCAGACGCATTCCCACAGAGCAGTTGACCGGTGACACTCAGCTGGCGTAGTCGTCGGCGTACTCCTCGTCCTCGTCGCACATCTCCTCGTTGTAATCTGGACGTTTGAATATCCAGGGACACAGCCATATGAGTACATTTACGTACTCGCAAAACCACCTCTAGGCTTAAGTTTTCATGGTAATGCAATGAAAACGTTTTCGAAAAACTGGGATAACTGCTATATACGACTATAGGGTTTAGTTTTTGCAAAGATGCTTTTGACATAGAGAATACGACATCTCTATATCTTTGTTTGAAGAAAACATTTAGAGGTAGAAATCTCTCTTGTAGAAATAGCATGTACTATTCCCACGTTTTGAAAACACTTTTGTAAAACTTTTCAAAAACTCTAGGATGGGGATACCCCTTTTTCCTTCCTTGAGATCGGACTGATTGTCTCCCCGAGACCAACCATCCTTACTCAACTTCTGTACCTCCCAGGTACCTCCTTGTTTTCCTCCGAAAACACCTTCCTTTTTGAAATCATAAAACAGCCAGCATGCCTAGTGGGACCTTTCCAACCGTCCATGACCGTGGACACGGCTATTCGAATAGATGTACACTCTGCAGAGGTTGTGCACTTTACCCACACCAAACGGTCATTCCGCCGTGTCTGCCACGGCCCGTCATACGACAGTATGCGGGGGTCCGGATAACCAGATCAAAGCTTTCCACTATGTCCACCATAGTATCGGGGCCTCCCGGTAGGTTTGTTCTCCCCGGCACCGTGTGCTCCACTAGACCCCTGGTCTCTCTTAGGACGCCACACCGCCACGTCGGGAGACCCACCGTAATCTTCCGGCGCGATCCTTACATGTGTATTGCCTCGTCCAGACGGCAACCCGGCTTCAGGGGCCCAGCCCCTATAGAAAGTGTGAGAGCCCCAATACTAAAACAAACAAGCTTCCGGCTAAGCCCTACCCATATCAGGTAATGTGGTTGCACGGGTTGTTGTTCGGGCGGCAGCTAGGGTCACACTTTGTTTTTCAAAAACATCTCCACCTCCGACTGTTCCCAACAGCTCGGGTTTTCGTAAACATCTCCGATTGCTCCCAGCAACTCGGGTTTTATAAAACACTTGCTCGCCGATTGCTCCCAGCAACTCGGGTTTTTCCTTCCGAAAACATTTTATCAAAACCAGGCTCCCATCCTAAGATTTTGAGGGAAGAATATGAAGATATACTACTAGATAAAATATGATTTTCTTTATAGCGCCTTCAACAACAAGGCGTATAAAGTGAATACTTGTTTTCTTAATACCTATTATAATCTAGTGGATAACCTTGGCCAAACAATATTTTGTAAAATAGTTTTTGGGTGGCAAAGTGCCACAAAAGAAGTGAAACATGCATTATTTTATTTTGAAAACAAAGCATGCTTTGAAAATAATAGGATTCATAGTGGTGAGGTGGCTTGCCTGGCTCAACAATATGTCCATGGTCTTGATCTTGAGGTTCCTCAGGTTCACTCCTCGCGTCCAGTTCCTTCCCGATCGTATCTAACGTCGCAAACAGGAAAAATGAGCAACACTCAAAATACAAGACAATGCCATAAGGACATAACAAACACCAAGCACTGCACCAAACACTAAGCTAACAATCAAGTGCAAGCAATTCACTTAGTTAAGCAATAACAAGCACCAAATCCATATAACTAAGACAAACAACAACACACCTAAGAAAATATATAAAACACCCCTAATTGTAAATGGTACTTCTAACTACACACTTAAACAAAACACCTCTTAGGGTGATTAGATTCTTTAGCAGGGCTTATATATTATTTCAGGAAATACTCCAGACAAAAGTATTTTAATAAATAAGGAAGTACTCCAGACAAAAGTATCTTAACAAGCAAGCATTAACACTAGCATTAAGCACATTCACATGCATGCATGTTACTAGCTCTGGGAACACATACTAATAAGTAGTTAATAAATCAATAAAGTTTAACACAACTGCTCACACAAGTTGTTGACTAAGAGCTAAAAAGGTGCAGTTGGCTGATTTAACAAAACACCACAAAGAAGCATGTTGACAACAATCTAAAATAATTTAGAAAACAGCAAGCATTACAACATAGCACCAACAACTGGATATGGTCATAAAACATAAACACAACAACAAGCAGAATATACAAAAACACTTAGTGTGATAAATAGGCATCTAATAGCTTATGCTAGACACAAACATACAAAACACCATAACACTATTAGTGTGTTTTAAACAAGTATTAAGGTTAAGTTTAGGTTCTGGATCCCAAAGTTAATTTAAAATAAACACATGATTTATATTTTCCAAAAACAGAGAATAAAATTAATACATCTAAATAGCCATTTTGGTGCTGTTTTAGGTGAAAAAGCCATAACTCCTAAAATAATGTTCAGAAAATTAAACCCTTCTACCACATCCTTCCTAGCACTCACTGGAACCTAGGAAAATTTGATTTGCGTCCATAGGGTTCATAAAACAGAAACTAAAAATGCTAGAAGTGCTTCTGTACTCAAAACTATTCTGCACATAACTTTTGTTTTGGGAAGCTCCTGCATGCAAGACTAATTTTTATGGATGGATAATGATTTTATCTTTCTGTAGGATTTTGATTCACCCCATTTGGATTTGTCTAGCTCAAGTTATCCCATTTTTAGTAGAAGGTATACTTTTTGCATGTTTTAGTATACAGGAAAAAGTATAACTTATTTTTGAGCAAAACCAACTTTGTATGTCCATGAAAACACATAAGTATACAGAAAAAATACTATTAATTTATTTGCATAAACATATCTAGCCCAAACCATTAAAACTAGACACATACAATCAACAGAAAATAAAAATATCATTTTCAAGTGTCAAAACCCACTGTTTTAGAAAATCATTCACCATGTGCAAAATATAAGCTGGAAAATTATACCAAGCTAGGATATGATAGCTACTATCCATATCTAACACAACAAATTGGATTTACTCCAAAAAGTATTTTTAATAAAGAATTAAAAATCACCAAACAGCTACTGTTGTTAATTTTAAATCTAATAGATCTTTAGTTTCACAAATCTCCTGCATGCATGGATTATATATATAGGTAGGTATTCTTATTATATTTCCATAGAACTAAAGATTGCAAGTTTTGGATCTACAAAACTCAAGTTATGAAGTAAATGGTTAAACAGATACTTTTTACAAGATCTACTCTAGCACACACATAAAAACATATTTTTTGAGAAAGGCCAGTGCCACATGGTTAAGAAAACTTATAGGAACTCAAAAAAAATTATTTCAAAATTTTATCATGCACAGATCTACCACAATTGAATAAAAGCTAGGCCATTACTTTTCTGGAAAACAAAACAGGAAAAAGATCTATAAGGAAAAACAGCTAAACGGGCAAGATCTGCCCCGGGTCGTGCCGTGCGAGCTGGGCCGGCCCACGGCGGCGCGCGCGCGACCCATGCGGTAAGTCGCCGTTAGATCTGGCGCGGACGGCCGAGATTAGATGCGAGATCGTTCAAACGTGGCCGTCGATCGGAGATCCGACGGCCCTGAGTCTTCTTCTTCCTCGCGACACAGAGAGCAGGGACGGGAACCTAGGGGAAGAGGATGCGCACGCGGGGGCTCACCTCGGGCGTGTTCCGGACGAAGGCGAGGACGAGGCGGCTGCGGAGGCTCGGGGAAAGACAGGGGTAGGCTCGGTTCTCCTCGGTGTGCTCTGGAACGCTGGCGAGGACGACGACGTCCGAGGCGGCCACGAGCTCGATACGAAGGCTCCGGTGTTCCTGCATGCACGAGGGGATGTCTAAGAGGCAGAACGCGAGGATACGAACCCGAGGGAGCAGAAATGGAGGGCTGAGAGGGACGGTGGAGCTGGCGGGCGTCCATGCAAATCCTCGGACCCGAGCGGAGGTTTTCGGCCGTTCCATGGCGATTCCGAGCTAGAGCTCGCTCGGGAGAGCGCAGGGTGGTGGAGGAGAGCGAGGGGAGTAGGAATGGCAAGGAGATGGGGAGAGGGAGCGGCTGTGGTGCCTTATCCGAGCGGGTGGTTGGCTTGCACGCTCAAGGGCACGGGCAGAGGGGGAGAGAGGGCTCGGGCTAGGGATTGGCTGAAGGAGGCGGTGCTGCAATGATGCATTGCCCCACTGGCCACCTTGGAAACTAGCAAAAGGGCTGTAGTTTTTTTGAGGGGGGGGGGGGGGGGGGGGGGGGGGGGGTGTTTAATGGAGAGCTGGTCCACTGCCTGCTAGGTGTTCGACAGAAGGTCCAAGAGAAGAGGACAAAAAGTTGCCGTGCTAGGGTTTGGGTAAGGTCCTCAGGATTATCCAGAGGGGTGGAGGTCCAGTGTACACTCTAGAACACATGTAGGACCAAGGGAGAGGGGTAGGTTTAGTTAAACACATTTTTGGGAAGAATGGATTTGGTCACTTTGCTAATATGGATTAGTCAATTCTCTGACTAGAAAATTATGACCCAAAGTGGAATGATTACATGGGACATCGGTGCAGTATTTGGCTTAAGAGTTTATATCAAAAAGGGTTCAACAACAACTAGATACAAAAATAACAAAAAGACTAACTAGCAATGCACATATGGTCACCTTATCATGAAGCACTCAAAACAAGCAAGAATTAGTGATCAAATAATTTCATAAATTTCAAAGAAGGCTATTGATAGGTTGTAGAGATGATAAGGATGAGGTTAGGTGAGTTGAATTTCCAAGTTGAACAAAATAAATTCTATTTGATAAGCTCTAGAAAGGCTTAAAATTAACAGGACAAAAGATAGTCAATCACTATTTGAAAATCAAGATTTTGAGTTCCTTATGATCCAATTAAAATGAAAAGAGGTGAAACACACCACAATCATAAAGGACAATAATCAAGCATGATAGATCTCACAACAATCCACACACCAAAAATGCACACATAATATCCACATATAAAAACAAGCAAAAACAAATACATACCACTCAATTCTAGAAACAAGTAGATGAATAAGCAATCCAAGCATTTAGGATATAACCAGTGTAAGGTGAGGTGATGACCAAAATGTTCAAGACAAGGTTTTTGGTAGATATAAAATTAGACAACACTTTGAAAATTGTTTTCCCTAGTCTACTAAAATGAGAGTTTTGAAAAGAGGGTTGCTAGTACTTGCAACTTATTATTTTACAAAATGTTTTAGGACTTATGGTATGGTCCTTTGTAGCCTTTGAAATCATATAGCTTTTAGAAATACTTTTATTATCTCAAATAATTGTCCTTTGGGTAAATGCTAAAATCAAGACATCATGATAAATATAGTTTGTTAAACATAAGATATGAGAAGATATATATGGACTATTTTTACTGGTCATAACATGGTCACAAGAGTTATGACAAAACTTAGTTGATTTAATAGGTGGCTATTTTGAGGTTAACAACACAAACAACATACCACCATAAGTCAAACAAGGCAAGCAATGGTGAAAAACATCCATAAGTAATACTTTTCAAAAAGTTTTTGTTCCCTCAGAATTTTGGGTCTTTTATAATTAAGTTTTTTGTTGTTTCCAAATTTTGGGGTGTTACAGATCTTCCCCCCTTAAAAGAATCTCGTCCCGAGATTCCTAAGAAGGTAGTAAGAGAGTGCAGGGTTAGGGGGTTCGTTATTTCTTAATCTTCCGAGGTTGTTGATTCTTGAATGAGGTTTCCTTGTCGATGCGGCGTTTGATTTCTCCTGGAAGATTTGGGTCTTTGGTGAAGGTACATGTTGGTCGATGCTGATGCAGGGGTCTTGTTGAGTTGACTTCAAATACTCCAGGGTTGGGGCACAAAGAACAATTTGACAAAATTTCCTAATAAAACTAGCATATGTCTTCCCCCCTTAAAAAGAAGCCTTGAAGGGTTGATGTTGATGGTAAAAGTTGTTGTCGGCTTCAAGGTGTAATTGGCCTTGAGTAACCTGACGATCTTCATCTTGGTCGTAGTTCCTCGGTTCTTGGGATTGATGCTGACACTTGTCCTGATTTTGCCGTCTTGAGGGGTTAGCAGTTAAACACACGTCAACCGTTTTCAAGCCTCACAGGGGTGTCAAATCCATAGACTTGACTCACTTTCGTTCTTACTAACGAGTTAGAGGGTGTTACAAGTCACTAATAGCGTCACAACTAGCTTGGGTTAATTTCGTTAACATCAACAGTCTTCGGGTTTTCCGTCGTTCTTGGCACCTTGTTGAATACGACATCTTCTACTGTGTCCACCTTCTACTCAGCAAACGAAGAGAGTTGATGAAGACTTCCTTGGCTCTGCGACTTCGTGATGCTCAGCACAAATCCTCAAAGGTCAATTGTATCATAGTTATCCTAAAAGATTAGTGAAGGTTCTTCACGCTATCTGTCTCTAGTCGGGGCAAGCTGAGCTAATTTGGTTGGCGCATAGAGGGTACTAACGACTCTTGCTTCGTGGTACATCTTCATGTAGACGATCTTCAGCGTTGGTTGTCTTTGTTGTTATTGACGTCGATCTCCTTTGTACGTCCTGGCTCCAGGGCTTCATAGAACCTTCCAAAAGTAGTGGCTCTTATTGATCTTTGAGTCCTTCGTGTTGCCATCTGTAGGTGCGAGTTACGTTGGCACTCCTTTTCTTGGCTCAGATTGTAGGTCTTGAAGAGGTTAGTTAGTAACAAGTTACAGGTGTTAGATGTTACTCTAAGTTAGATATGTTAAGTTAGTAATGATATACTTGTAATTCAAAAAGTTAATTAAACTATACAAGACTCGTCACTTCACGGGAATGGCTTTCTTCGGGTGGTCTCTGTATCATGAGTAGTTAAAAGCTCTCTTGTGCTAAAGTTTTGGTTAGAGGGAAAACATTTTAGAGAGGTTTCCAATACAAGTTTTAGAAGTACCTCAGGGTGTAACTATACCAAAGGGCTAAAAAGGTTTTTCATGCAGAGGCATAAAGATTTTTTTTAAACAAAGGTAGGTATGTGTTTAATAAGTGTTGCCGACAAGGCGTGTTTGTGAACACACCAGAAAAACAACACACCAACAATAAGGACACAAACAAGACACACACAAGCAAAAGCATACCAGCAAGAGAGCACACGAGACACCTATAGTACCAATAAGGGCACTTAACAATCGCGATAGTCGGGTAATCCAACCAATGGTCATATCCTAGATGTCCTATGGGTCTTAGGCAATCCTTCTTGTTGGAGTAACATTGTTAGGGTTGAGTCGAGGGAGCGAAGGTGATCCTTTCTTTGTTGCCTTCAATGATCTGGGTCTCGCAAACTGTGCATCTGATGGTTCTTGTCTCCGTCTTGGCTCTAGCTATTGAGGTCTCACTTGGGTCCATCGTCAAGTATAAACAAGTTTTGAATAGGGACAAGAGAGTAGAGAAAACTCTTTTGAGATGCATAGAAATTAGAGAGGTAAGATAAAGATATTTTTGAGAAAAGGTGAGGAGTGGAAGCTATACTAGAACTTCCTAGATAAAAATAGATTTCGGTAGAAATAGGTTTTAACAAAATATTTCCTTCCTAAGCTAACGGCCATGCTAACTAAGGTCTCCTAAGGTCAACGACCGCTCTGATACCAAGTCTGTGAGGACCCCTCAGACTACCAGTCCGAGATGTCCACGTTATGTAAACAGATCACGATCCCAATGATCAGTGCATCACGATCACATAACCAACATGATATACAAAGTTACATCATTCAAATCGAATAACAAAAGACTTACATAAATAGGTGGTCACATGACCAAGTCGGTAATCATCGTCACACAGGACGAGATTAACTACGAAATAGCGGAAGCTTGAGACTAGCGTCGGCCCTCGTCACAACCAGACGCATTCCCACAGAGCAATTGACCGGTGACATTCAGCTGGCGTAGTCGTCGGCGTACTCCTCGTCCTCGTCGCACATCTCCTCGTTGTAATCTGGACATTTGAATATCCAGGGACACAGCCATATGAGTACATTTACGTACTCGCAAAACCACCTCTAGGCTTAAGTTTTCATGGTAATGCAATGAAAACGTTTTCGAAAAACTGGGATAGCTGCTATATACAACTATAGGGTTTAGTTTTCGCAAAGATGCTTTTGACATAGAGAATACGACATCTCTATATCTTTGTTTGAAGAAAACATTTAGAGGTAGAAATCTCTCTTGTAGAAATAGCATGTACTATTCCCACGTTTTGAAAACACTTTTGTAAAACTTTTCAAAAACTCTAGGATGGGGATACCCCTTTTTCCTTCCTTGAGATCGGACTGATTGTGTCCCCGAGACCAACCATCCTTACTCAACTTCTGTACCTCCCAGGTACCTCCTTGTTTTCCTCCGAAAACACCTTCCTTTTTGAAATCATAAAGCAGCCAGCATGCCTAGTGGGACCTTTCCAACCGTCCATGACCGCGGACACGGCTATTCGAATAGATGTACACTCTGCAGAGGTTGTGCACTTTACCCACACCAAACGGTCATTCCGCCGTGTCTGCAACGGCCCGTCATACGACAGTATGCGGGGGTCCGGATAACCAGATCAAAGCTTTCCACTATGTCCACCCTAGTATCGGGGCCTCCCGGTAGGTTTGTTCTCCCCGGCACCGTGTGCTCCACTAGACCCCTGGTCTCTCTTAGGACGCCACACCGCCACGTCGGGAGACCCACCGTAATCTTCCGGCGCGATCCTCACATGTGTATTGCCTCGTCCAGATGGCAACCCGGCTTCAGGGGCCCAGCCCCTATAGAAAGTGTGAGAGCCCCAATACTAAAACAAACAAGCTTCCGGCAAAGCCCTACCCATATCAGGTAATGTGGTTGCACGGGTTGTTGTTCGGGCGGCAGCTAGGGTCACACTTTGTTTTTCAAAAACATCTCCACCTCCGACTGTTCCCAACAGCTCGGGTTTTCGTAAACATCTCCGATTGCTCCCAGCAACTCGGGTTTTATAAAACACTTGCTCGCCGATTGTTCCCAGCAACTCGGGTTTTTCCTTCCGAAAACATTTTATCAAAACCAGGCTCCCATCCTAAGATTTTGAGGGAAGAATATGAAGATATACTACTAGATAAAATATGATTTTCTTTATAGTGCCTTCAACAACAAGGCGTATAAAGTGAATACTTGTTTTCTTAATACCTATTATAATCTAGTGGATAACCTTGGCCAAACAATATTTTGTAAAATAGTTTTTGGGTGGCAAAGTGCCACAAAAGAAGTGAAACATGCATTATTTTATTTTGAAAACAAAGCATGCTTTGAAAATAATAGGATTCATAGTGGTGAGGTGGCTTGCTTGGCTCAGCAATATGTCCATGGTCTTGATCTTGAGGTTCCTCAGGTTCACACTCCTCGCGTCCAGTTCCTTCCCGATCGTATCTAACGTCGCAAACAGGAAAAATGAGCAACACTCAAAATACAAGACAATGCCATAAGGACATAACAAACACCAAGCACTGCACCAAACACTAAACTAACAATCAAGGGCAAGCAATTCACTTAGTTAAGCAATAACAAGCACCAAATCCATATAACTAAGACAAACAACAACACACCTAAGAAAATATATAAAACACCCCTAATTGTTATAAATGGTACTTCTAACTACACACTTAAACAAAACACCTCTTAGGGTGATTAGATTCTTTAGCAGGGCTTATATATTAGTTCAGGAAATACTCCAGACAAAAGTATTTTAATAAATAAGGAAGTACTCCAGACAAAAGTATCTTAACAAGCAAGCATTAACACTAGCATTAAGCACATTCACATGCAAGCATGTTACTAGCTCTAGGAACACATACTAATAAGTAGTTAATAAATCAATAAAGTTTAACACAACTGCTCACACAAGTTGTTGACTAAGAGCTAAAAAGGTGCAGTTGGCTGATTTAACAAAACACCACAAAGAAGCATGTTGACAACAATCTAAAATAATTTATGTCGGCCCAGTCAGGACCGGGGTACACACGGCCCACTCCCTACAGGCCTCGCCCGCGGGTAACTTCGGCAGAACGGCTGAGGACTAGGCTACCGCTTGGAGGGATCCTCAAGAGGCATCCCCTCTCGAGGCCTGAAGAGGACGCCAGGGCCTGAAGAGGACCCTGCGCTTCAAGAGACTCCCCAGGCACAGCCCGCCTGGAGAGGAGTCAGCAGAAAACCCCTCCACAGGCGACCACGGCCCTGTGGAGACACTTCGCGGCTAAGCAAGCGCTGCAGGGCGCACATGGCCCCTGCAGCAGCCGCAGGGTGACGCGAGCACCCCAGTTGCCATTCTGGTAATAAAGGAGTCAACAAAGCCGCGCCGCCTGCGGCAGGACAGCCAGAACTTTCCCCTTTGGTGATAAAGAGGCTGGACGGCGCAACGCTCCAAGAAGATCGTCACCGTGGGCTCCACCACGGCCTCTGCTGCGCCAGCGAGCCGCCCTGCACCGCCTGCAACCTGTCGGCCACGGCGCGCTACTTTAGCACGGATGGACCGCGTCCATGGACGGACGAGCTGCGGTGGACTCCCGCTCCTCCATGCGACTGGCGTGTGGGAGCCCACCAGCACGAGGACGGAGCCCGGGGCGCCTATAAAAGGAGCAGGAGCTCCCCCGTAGAAAGGGACAGAAGGGCCCAATCACGCACGGGCACCCAGAACACATAGGATAGCCAACTGCTGAAGGAGGAAGACGACCATTGTGTCCCTCCCCAGGCACCAAGCTGCCTCAAGAGAACCTTCGGCAAGCTCGTTATCCTGTAACCTTCACAGTGCAATACAGACAAGCAGGAGTAGCGGTTTTACCTCCTCTCGAGGGCCGTGAACCTGGGTACGGGCTGGTGTCCATCTCTGGCGTGATTGTCCTCCTTTAGGCTCGGCGAGCATCGTCGTCGAGCCCCTCGAGTGTTGTTAGACCTCCGTGTTCAGTCCCCTCTTCGAACCTCTCTTCAGGGCGAGACTACCCCTGTTACGTGGGAGTCACTCCTCGACATTTGGCGCGCCAGGTAGGGGGACTGAGGCGCGTCTTCGACCTCCAACCTCCGCGCCATGATGGACACCCGCGCGACGCGCGCCAACCGGCGTACCTCTGAGAGAGCTCACACCGAGCCTGGCACTGCTCCCACCCGCGGCCGCCGTGGCCGCCCCCGCACGACCGAGCGCGCCGGCACCGGCCCGCGCGTGGAGGAGCCGGAGAGCGAAGAGCACCACGCAGGAGACCAGCGCGACGACGCGGACCTCTCCGAGCGCCGCGGTGACGCCGAGTCCCCGCACCCGTCCCGGCGCCAGAGCGTGTCCACGCAGGAGCACCACGAGCCCGCCCCGCACACAGCGCTGCTCATGGCCCAGGAGCTCCTCCGCTACCGGCCAAGTGCCGAGGCACACGACCAGTGGTTGAACCGCCTCCACCACCTCGTCGACATCGCAACCACACGCCCTGCTCCGTCGCGCTCCATCGTGCCCTCCGGCCCTGCAGGGACGGCAGCGCCAGGTGCGCCTCCACCGCCTCCAGGGCCGCCTCCGGCCGCGGCACGGCGGGCTCCCTCCCATGCTTCCTCGCCGCACGACTGCCAAATCGTGCAGCGCACAGCGCCTGACGCGCGCGTGGGCATGGAGCGACGTCGGGACCTCCAGAACCGCCTCGTCGAGGAGCTCGGTCAGGCGGGGCAGCAAAACCGCAGGGCCCTCCAAGGAGGAACGGCCACCTACGCCTCTGGCTGCATGGCCTTCACGCGCGCCCTGCGTCGTGTGGTCTGGCCGCAGAAGTTCAGGCCGGCGCTCCCCAAGGGTTTCGACGGGTCCACCAACCCTCTCGAGTTCCTGCAGCTCTACACCACTTCCATCCAGGCTGCAGGGGGCGACGATAAGGTCATGGCCAACTGGTTCTCCCACGCCCTCAGGGACTCCGCGCTGTCCTGGCTACTCAACCTGCCTGAGGACTCCATCGACTCCTGGGAGGAGCTCTGCAGGCAGTTCGTCGCCAACTTCAAGGGCACGTACGAGCGCGCACTCACCCACAACGACTTGCGCGCTGTGGTGCAGAAGAAGGATGAGACTCTTCGCAAGTACATCCAGCGCTTCAGCCAGGTGCGGAACAAGATTCCGAACATCCCCGACACCCAGGTGATCGCTGCCTTCCGCGAGGGCGTCACAAACCGCAGGATGCTCGAGAAGCTCGGCATCCACGACAAGCTCACCTCTGTGGTGAAGCTGTTCGATCTGGCGGACAAGTGCGCCAAGGCTGAAGAGGGACTCCTTTTCGTCAAGATGAGCGCCCGGGGGGACGACCCTGGCGAGGGGTCCAAGAGCCACAAGAAGAAGGAAGAGCCCAAGCGCAAGGCCACCGCGGTCCTCGCGGCAGAGCCTGACGCGAAGGGCTCCCGCAGGGGCTCCCCCGAGCGCGGCGACAAAGAGGTGGACCACCGCCCGTTCTGCGTCTACCACAACAGGCGTGGGCACGCTACAGACGACTGCTTCGACCTCAAGAGGCTGAGCAGGGAACGCGAGCGAGGAGAAGGCGGTGGAAGCCGCGGCAGAGGTCGCGGCTACCGCAGAGACGGCAAGGGTAGGCGTGATGGCGGCTACCAGAAGCCGTCGGGCACTCAAGCCAACGCCGCCGAGAAGAACAACAACCTCCCTGACGAGGAAGATGGAGGCTACCAGGCCCCGAGAGGCGCCATGGCCTGCATCCTCGGCGGGGCTCAAGCGCCCAAGTCGAACAATCAGTTCAAGCAGTTCGCCCGCGAACTCAACGCTGCGCTCCCGAGCACCGAGACCTCCAGACCCCTCAAGTGGTCCCAGTACACCATCGCCTTCGACGCCAAGGACCACCCCAAGTCGACCAAGACTGTTGGAACTCTCCCCCTGGTCTGCTCCCCCACCATCAACAACATCACCGTCTCCAAGACGCTCATCGATGGGGGAGCAGGCCTAAACGTCATCTCTGTCGAGACCTTCGAGACGCTTCAAGTGCCCTACGAGTGGCTTATGCCCTCCAGGCCGTTCACGGGCGTCACCAGTGGCTCTATCGAGCCTCTGGGGCAGGTCCGCCTCGCGGTCACTTTTGGCACGCAGAAGAACTATCGCACGGAGCTGATCGACTTCGATGTCGCCCACATCGGCTTGCCGTACAATGCCATCCTCGGCTACCCCGCCCTCGCAAAGTTCATGGCCGTCACACATCACGCCTACAACATGGTCAAGATCCCCGGCAGCGCTGGCACCATTGCCATCCATGGTCATATCCTGGACGCTACGCGCGCCGTCGAGAGCGCCTACAAGGCAGCCGCCATGGCTTTCCCGGCTGACGAGGACATGGAGCCTCTCGAGAGGCCCAAGAAAAAGAAGCAGGTGTTCTCTCAGGAGCAAGCCGCCACGAAGAAGGTGCCGCTAGACACCACCAGCTTGGGGGCTGAAGGCTCGGGGGCTAGCGTCACCATAGGCGCCGCCCTGCCTCCCAAATAGGAAAGCGCGCTCGTCGCCTTCCTTCGGGCAAACTCTGACATGTTCGCGTGGACTCCGTCAGATATGTCCGGTGTACCAAGGGAGGTGATCGAGCACCACTTAGCCGTGTGTCCAGACGCACGCCCCGTCAAGCAAAAAGCACGTAAGCAAGCCCCCGAGAAGCAAGCTTTCATCGTCAAGGAAGTAGAGAAACTCAAGGCGGCGAATGTCGTCCGCGAAGTCGCGCACCCCACTTGGCTCTCCAACGGCGTGGTTGTTCCTAAGCCCGCTGGAGGAGGCCGACTCTGCATCGACTACACAGATGTCAACAAGGCCTGCCCCAAGGACCCATACCCCATGCCAAGGATAGACCAGATCGTGGACTCCACCGCTGGCTGTGACCTCCTCTGTTTTCTGGATGCCTTCTCTGGGTATCACCAGATCAAGATGGCTAAAGAGGACGAGGAGAAGACGGCATTCCTCACCCCTTGTGGTGTGTACTGTTACACATGCATGCCCTTTGGCCTGAAGAACGCTGGAGCCACCTTCCAGAGGCTCATGAGGATAGCCTTGGGGGCTCAGATGGGCAGAAATGCTGAGGCCTATGTCGACGACATCGTGGTCAAGTCTCGAGAGGGGGACACCCTCTTGAGGGATCTCGAGGAAACCTTCGCCAGCCTAAGAAAGGTGAACATCAAGCTCAACCCCGCCAAGTGCGTCTTCGGGGTCCCTTCAGGCAAACTCCTCGGATTCCTCGTGTCCCACCGTGGCATAGAAGCAAATCCTGACAAGATCAAGGCTATAGAGCAAATGCAGCCTCCCCGCCGACTCAAGGATATGCAGCGCTTGGCGGGCTGCATGGCCAGCCTTGGCCGTTTTATCTCCAAATTCGGCGAGAGAGCCCTGCCATTTTTCAAGATCATGAAGAGATCGGGCACGTTCAAGTGGACCCTTGAGGCGGATAAAGCCTTCGAGGACTTAAAGAAGTATCTGGCTAGCCCTCCAGTCTTGGTGGCCCCCAGGGCAGGCGAGCACCTGAAGCTGTACCTCTCAGCCACCCCTCAGACCGCAAGCGCCGTCTTGGTGGTCGAGAGGGAAGAGCCTGTCCTCCCCAAGAGGAGCACTGCAACTCCAAGCCCAGAACCCCCCGACAAAGGCCCCATCAAGGGAGCAGCCTCCACAGACCCACTGCCAGGCCCACCGCCTCAAGTCGAGTCTGCCCCTCTCACCCCTGTCGAAATGCCTCTACAGGCAGATCTCGACAAGGGCCCTGAAGAGCCTCCGCACGGGGCTGGCGCTGCGCCACCTCAAGTAACCCTCGTCGAGCACCCCGTCTACTTCGTCAGCACAGTACTGCGGGACGCTCGCGAACGGTATCCAATACAGCAAAAGCTCCTCGTCGCGCTCCTCATCGCCTCCAGGAAGTTGAGACACTACTTCCAGGGCCACCCCATCACGGTGGTCACTGCTTTCCCCCTGGAGCAGATCCTGCGCAATCCCAACGCCACAGATCGTGTCGCGGGATGGAACATCGAGCTGCAGCCGTTCAACTTGCGCTTCGATACCACGAGGGTCATAAAAGGAAGAGCGTTGGCTGATTTCGTCGCCGAATGGACTGACCCAAGCCCCGAGGAGCCTCGAGAGGCAGAGGCCGAGCCCTCGGGAGACGCGGCGCCCAGCCACTGGACCATGCACTTCGATGGAGCCTTCGCTTGCCGCAATGGCGGAGCAGGCGTCGTCCTGACCTCGCCCAAAGGTGACAAGCTATATTACGCCGTCCAGCTGTGCTTCACTATCGACAAGATCTCCAACAACATCGCCGAATACGAAGGCCTCCTCGCCGGCTTAAGGGCCGCCATCGCTCTAGGCGTCAAGCACCTACTCGTCAAGGGAGACTCACAGCTGCTCGTCAACTTCTCCAACAAGAGCTACACGCCGAAAGACGACCACATGGCCGCATACCTCGAAGAGGTCCGCAAGCTCGAGAAGCACTTCAGGGGCATGGAGCTCATGCACATCCCGAGAAAAGAAAACCAGGAGGCTGACGACATCGCCAAGCGAGCCTCGCGGCGGCAACCCCAGCAGGCCGGTGTCTTCGAAGAAAGGCTCGCCAAGGCATCCATCAAGCAGCCTCGCGAGGCCGCAGCCGCAAGCACAGGCGAAGCGCTCCCACCACCTCCTGAGTCTGGGGCGCCTGATTGCGGTCCCAGCACAGGGGAGCGTCTGCTGCTGACGGCAACCCACCAGGCCTCAGGCTGGATTGACGAGCTCAAGGACTACTTGGTGAAAGGAATCCTCCCTGAAGAAGATGCTGACGCAGAGCGGGTCGCACGACAAGCAAAATCATACTGCATCCTCGAGGAGAACCTCTACCGCAAGCGCCCAAATGGTGTCGCCCTCAAATGCGTCCCTCCTGAAGAAGGCCGAGAGCTGATCAAGGACATCCACAGCGGGGAATGCGGCCACCACTCATGTGCGCGCACCCTCACAGGCAAGGTCTTCAGGAGCGGCTTCTACTGGCCTCAGGTGCTTCAGGATGCGGTCGCCATCGTGCAAACCTGTGACGCCTGCCAATTCCACGCCAAGCAAATCCATCAGCCGGCCCTGGGGCTCCAGACCATCCCGCTCTCCTGGCCGTTCGCAGTCTGGGGGCTGGACATCCTGGGCCCCTTCCCGAGGTCGCAAGGGGGCTACCGTTTCCTCTTCGTGGCCATCGACAAGTTCACCAAATGGACCGAAGTTGAGCCAGTGCGCACCATACCAGCGGGGGCCGCGGTGAAATTCATCAGAAGCTTGGTCTGCCGCTTCGGCGTGCCCAACCGCATCATCACCGACAACGGCTCGCAATTCACCAGTGGTGTCTTCCGAGCCTACTGCGACAAGCTTGGCATCAAGGTCTGCTTCGCCTCGGTAGCTCACCCACGCAGCAACGGTCAGGCCGAGCGAGCAAACGCAGAAGTCCTCAAGGGCCTCAAGACCAGGAGCTTCAACATCCTCAAGGGCCACGGCAAGGGCTGGATCGACGAGCTCCCCTCCGTGCTCTGGTCCATACGCACAACTTCCTCAAGGCCTACAGGCGAAACGCCATTCGCCCTGGTCTACGGGGCTGAGGCAGTCCTTCCTGCGGAAATCAAGCATGGATCGCCACGGGTCCTTGCCTTCAACGAGGACACCCAAGAGGGCCTCCACAACGATGACCTGCTGTTCCTCGAGGGACTGCGCCGTCAGGCCGCCCTCAGGGCGGCGGGGGTACCAGCAAGACTTGCGACGCTACCACAGCCGCCATGTGCGCTCACGCACCCTTGAGGCGGGCGACCTCGTCCTCAGGCGAATCCTCTCCAGGGAGGGTCTCCACAAGCTCTCGCCGATGTGGGAAGGCCCCTACAGGGTCTCCCATGTCGCCAGGCCTGGCGCAGTACGCCTCGAGACCGAAGACGGCATCCCCGTTAAGAACCCGTGGAACATCGCGCACCTGCGCAAGTTCTACCCGTGATCACATTCACGCCAGGCAATTTTTGTCTCTAGAGGGAAGCTCACGGCTTCACCTCCAAGCTTCTCCCGAGGCCCAGTCCTCCGAGCTCTCCTGCAAATGAGCCCCCGCAGGCCGCAGTGAACCTCTGCCACTAATGGGTGGTCCCCATGCCTCGACATGGAAGGAACGTTAGCTTGGCAAACCCAAGTGTAATGAACCCATTTTCGTTCCAAGTGAACTTTGCGCTCAGGCGCCATTTTCGTTCCTAAGTGAACTATGCGCTACGGCGCCGCTATGTAATATTTTGGTGGTGAGTTTTATTCCAGCTTTATTTCCTTTGTTGAAAATGGGCACTTATATCTCTCCACATGCGCACCTCGCGAGCGGGGGCTGAGTACGGTGCCAGTGCCTCAAATGACACACCAGCAGCACCGCAAAACCCAAGGCTCCGAGCTCTGGCTGGAGGGCAGGCCCTCACAAACACGCCACCTCTACAAAGGACCTTGGTACTCTCTCTCCTCGCAAGGAACGCCTGAGGGGACCTATAAGCGCGCATTAGTCCCTTGTACCGTGCACAAGCGTTTGGGTTCTCCCCTCTGACATCTACAGAGAACAAGCGTCTCTACAAGCCTGAGGAGGCAGCAGGGAAAAACCCTTGAAGAGGACCTCCTCGCCAGGCTAAAAAGCCTCTACAGGGCAAAAGCCTCGAGAAGCTAAGTCCCGCTTCTGCAACTCGAGAGCCTTTCCTCTCCAAACGAACGTTTGTCCCTCGAGCGATTTCGTTCTCCCTTACGATTCATGGACTACTCGCACGTCAAGGGGGAGCACTTGGGCATCGCGACTCAGGGCTCTTACCTCTCCAAGCCTTAAACTCCCCCCGGCCTTGCTGAGTCATTGCTCCAGCATACCGCAGCGGCGGAGTCATAGTGCGAAGAGACGGGTCCTAGCGACGCAGAGAAAACATAGACATGAAAGTAAAGCAGAAAAGGCCTCTCGAGGGGCAAACAAGCTAGCATAAATGAACTTAAAGAGGTATATTACAGGCCCAAAACATGCAAAGTCTGAATATAAGAAATTGTCTCAGATACAAGCGCTCAAAGGCGCGACAAGCGAGGCTCAGGCGGAGTCCGCGCCAACACGCTCCTCTTCAGCGTCTTCCTCCTCGGCAGGGGCGTCCTCCTCCTCGCTGTCCTCCACAGCCACCTCCGCACGCTTGAAGCGGTTGCAGAAGGCCTCCACTTGCTCGCGGAGGGCGTTGGAGACATGCAGGACCTCTCCGGCCGGGCGCGCCTCGGTCACCGTGGAGAGGTCGAAGCTGGGCGTAAGGAGCTTGAGGTTGGTGAAGATGCGGTCGACCACCACCTCCAGAAGCTGGCGGCTCTCGAGCTCTATCACCTCGCGGAGGTCGCCGGCGGGGCCCTCGAGGGCCGTGAAGAGCTGGTCGAAGTAGACCAGGTACATCGCAGCATCACCGCGACCGCGAGCCTCGGTAAGCGGCGCTTCTGCGCCGAGCTGGGCCGCGAGCTCGTTGCCTCTCGCTACCAGCGCCTGGAACATGCGGTCCCGCTGCTTCGCGAGTACGAGAGCCGCCTGCGCGGTGTCCACGGCCTCCGTCACCTGCTTGGCTGCAGAGCCCGCCTGCCCCTCCACGTCCTTGACGAGGGCGTCCAGCTCCAGGGCAGCAGCCCGGCGGCCCTCTTCAGCCTGGCGGTAGGCATCCTTGGCGCGCTGGAGGCGGACCTCGAGCTTGGAGTTGGCCTTCTCAAGCTCCGCGATCCGCTTGGCGTCAGCAGTGTGCTTGGCCTTGAAGCGGTCCTCTTGCTTCTTGGCCTTGTCGCGAAACTCCTGGGAGATGGTCCGCCTGAAGTCTTTCTCGCGCTCCGCGAGGGCGGCCTCCGCCTCCTTCTTCTTCTCAGCGAACCGCAGCTGGAAGCGCTCCAGGGTTTGCCTCTGGGCGGTGACGTTATCATCGTGCCGCTGGAGCGCTTGGGCCAGGTCCCCCTCACGCGCCTCGAGCTCTACCTGCTTGGTGGCCAGCTCGCCCTCCGCCTGGAGCCGCTGCTCGTCGCGCTGCTCCACGTCTTTCTCCCTGAAGGCCAGCTGCCGCTCTCGCTCGGCTAAGCTCTTGCGGTCCTCCTCCAGGGTCTCCTGCGCAGCCCGGTGGGCGGAGAGGAGTTGTGACTCCAGCTGGGAGACCTCGCGGCGCTTCTGCTCCAGCGAGCCCTCCATAGCCGCGCGCTCAGCCTTCACCTTCGCGAGGAGATCGGCGACCGCATCGCGCGCGTCCTGGAGGGGGGCAAGGAGCTCGTCTGCGTCGCGGGCGGCTCCCTCTCGGACCTCCTTGGCAAAGCGAATGGCCTCCTCGCGGGCGGCCTGGAGCGCCTGATCCTCCTGGCGCCGGGTCTCAACCGCGGCATGGAAGCGCCTCCAGGCCTCCGCGAGCTCGTCGCGTTGCTGAGCAAGTTGGGCGTCCTCAAAGGCGAGCTGCGCCTCCAGGCCCTCCAGAGACTCCCTCACCACGCGGAAGGCCACCGCGCGGTGTCCCTTGCTCCAGTCCCAGCCGCTCAGGACCAGGCCGCGTTGCGAGGAGGGCCCGGCCCCGGTGTCGAACCTTGAAGATGAGGCCTCTGGGCGTGCCTGGGGGCTAGGCTGCTCCCGGTCCTCCGCCGCACCCAGGATGGTCTCGCCGCCCTCGTCGCCTGGTCGCGTCGCCTCTTGCGCCTCGCCCCCCGCTGTGGGGCGTGGCGGAGAAAGGGGAGCTCCCCCTGCGGAGGCGCCCGCGCTTGGCGGGTCCTGATCTGCCTCGGCCTCTGGTTGCGCGGGAGGCGTAGCCGTGCGAGGTGGGGTGGTCTCGCGTGCCGGAGTCGGCTCGCGCGGCGGCGTAGCCGCGTGAGGCGGTGCGGGAGCTCGAGGAGGGGTGGCCGGCCGCTCTTCCTGCACCTCCACCTCTAAGGGCACGGGGGACGGAGCAGCGGCCTCCGCCTGAGGCGCTGCTGCCTCCGCCAGGAGCTCAGTTGCCTCCGACTGAGGCGCCTCTCCGGCTGGGCCTGCCGTGGCCATCTTCCCAGGCCTCGCGGCCTCTCCAGCCGCGGCCTCAGCCGCGGCTCCCTTCACCTCCGCTGCCTTGCGAAGCCTACGGCGTTTCGCAGGCACTAGGTCGCTGAAAGAACCGGGGGGCGAGTGTCAGAAATATGAGAAGAAGAGTGCAATAATCAAGCGTTTAGTAATTGAAGGAACTTACCTGGACCGCTTGGCCCCGGTGTCAACCCACGCCAAGCCTGGCGAGCGCCAGGAGGGCTTGGGCCTGGCGTCTGGCCTCTCCAGAGGCGCCTCGGCTTTCCTCTTAGAAGGAACGTCGGAGGGCCTCGCTCCAGGCCCGTCGCAGGCCGCCTTGGACCGGGGCTCGCGACGCCCCAGCAAGGACTCCTCGTCAGAGGCCTCCCCCGCAGACTCCTCCTCCTCCGCGCGACGCGTGGGCGCCCCCGCGAAGGCGCCTTCGTCGTCACCCGACGAGATGTCGCAAATCTCGCCCGCGTGGGGCCTGGCCCTCGAAGAGGCCTCCTCGCCCCCCGCGTCCTCCTTCTCGCCCGCCGCGTCCTCCTCCCCGCCAGCCGCGGCTTCCTCCTCGCCTTGTCCGGCTCCTGAGGCGGAGGGCGTCTCTGCCTCCTCCGCATCATGCACCACAGGCACGGGCACCACCTTCCGCGCCGGGCCCGCCGGAGTGTACGGAGGAACCCCCTCCAGAACGGCCAAACGCTCGGTCATGTTGTACTGGTGCAGAGGCCTGAGGGAGATCGGGAGTTCCTCCATGGCGGGCACCGCGGGGTTGATGAAGAGCGCGGACAGGACGTTGTCGACGGCGTCCTTGTCGTTGTCCTCGCGATGAAGCCGCATCTTGTCGTTGGGGCCGGAATACATCCACATCGGCATCGCGTGCGCCTGGAGTGGGGCGAGGCGGCGCGTCACGAAGTCCGCCACGACGATTTGCCCCGTGAGGCCTTCCTCCCGGAGGTAGCTCAGGCGGCCCGACAGCATCACGTTCTGCGCGCCGCAGAAGGTGGCCTTGCCCCAGTGCGAGTTCTTCACGGGCGGCGCGTCAGGGACCTCAAGGAAGGCGCTTGGCTGCTCCACGCCAACGAAGAACCACCGCTGGCGGAAGTCGTCCACCTTCTTCGTCACGGAGGTGATGGCCTTGCCCTCGCTCCACGACATGGGGATGTAGACGCTCCCCATGCCGTCCACGATGCGGAAGGAGACGCATCCTGAGCGCTCGTTCTTCGCCGTGCTCCGGAGCGCGTAGAAGCACCGGAAGAGCTCCACCGTGGGCTCCACGCCTAGGTACGCCTCGCAGAGGTAGGCGAAGATGGCGAGGATCAGCACCGAGTTGGGGTGGAGGTGCAGCAGTTGGATCTGGTAGAAGGCCAGCACCGCCTCCAGGAACGGAGAGAAGGGCGGCACCAGGCCCGCCGAGACGCAGTGCTGGAAGACGGGGAAAAACCCTCGCGGGCGCTTCCCGTGCGCCGCAGGCTTGAGTGCGGTGGCGCCGTGCTCGTTGGTCCGGTCCGCCACCAGGAAGCGGACCTTCTCGAGCGCCTTGTCGTTGACGCGCACGCCCAACAGTGCCGCGCCGTACGCGGCCTCAGCGGGCGCTGCTTGCGATGAAGACCCCGCGGCCGCCTTGCCCTTGTTCTTCGGCGGAGTCATCGTCGGAGGGAAGAAGGGAGCGGCGCGAGGGGAAGTTGGAGGAATCGGAGAGAAGGGCGCCGGATTGCAGGAGCGGAGAGCTCTGTGCGGTTGGCGTCTGCGAGAAGGAGTGGGAGTAGTAACGGCTCCCTGCTCCGGCGCCGGGGTTTTTATGTCTCGTCAAGGAGCAGTTACCGGGGCGTGGTGGGACCCCCCACGACGCACGTCCCGTATCGTGCGCAACCGTTGCTCGCCGGCGTGACGCGTGGCTCGGCCCGGCCTGCAGATGTTGCCCCACGACGCTTCGCCTAGACCCAACGGGCCTCGTCGTGCCCATCGTGGGCCTGGGGGCTACTGTCGGCCCAGTCAGGACCGGGGTACACACGGCCCACTCCCTACAGGCCTCGCCCGCGGGTAACTTCGGCAGAACGGCTGAGGACTAGGCTACCGCTTGGAGGGATCCTCAAGAGGCATCCCCTCTCGAGGCCTGAAGAGGACGCCAGGGCCTGAAGAGGACCCTGCGCTTCAAGAGACTCCCCAGGCACAGCCCGCCTGGAGAGGAGTCAGCAGAAAACCCCTCCACAGGCGACCACGGCCCTGTGGAGACACTTCGCGGCTAAGCAAGCGCTGCAGGGCGCACATGGCCCCTGCAGCAGCCGCAGGGTGACGCGAGCACCCCAGTTGCCATTCTGGTAATAAAGGAGTCAACAAAGCCGCGCCGCCTGCGGCAGGACAGCCAGAACTTTCCCCTTTGGTGATAAAGAGGCTGGACGGCGCAACGCTCCAAGAAGATCGTCACCGTGGGCTCCACCACGGCCTCTGCTGCGCCAGCGAGCCGCCCTGCACCGCCTGCAACCTGTCGGCCACGGCGCGCTACTTTAGCACGGATGGACCGCGTCCATGGACGGACGAGCTGCGGTGGACTCCCGCTCCTCCATGCGACTGGCGTGTGGGAGCCCACCAGCACGAGGACGGAGCCCGGGGCGCCTATAAAAGGAGCAGGAGCTCCCCCGTAGAAAGGGACAGAAGGGCCCAATCACGCACGGGCACCCAGAACACATAGGATAGCCAACTGCTGAAGGAGGAAGACGACCATTGTGTCCCTCCCCAGGCACCAAGCTGCCTCAAGAGAACCTTCGGCAAGCTCGTTATCCTGTAACCTTCACAGTGCAATACAGACAAGCAGGAGTAGCGGTTTTACCTCCTCTCGAGGGCCGTGAACCTGGGTACGGGCTGGTGTCCATCTCTGGCGTGATTGTCCTCCTTTAGGCTCGGCGAGCATCGTCGTCGAGCCCCTCGAGTGTTGTTAGACCTCCGTGTTCAGTCCCCTCTTCGAACCTCTCTTCAGGGCGAGACTACCCCTGTTACGTGGGAGTCACTCCTCGACAATTTAGAAAACAGCAAGCATTACAACATAGCACCAACAACTGGATATGGTCATAAAACATAAACACAACAACAAGCAGAATATACAAAAACACTTAGTGTGATAAATAGGCATCTAATAGATTATGCTAGACACAAACATACAAAACACCATAACACTATTAGTGTGTTTTAAACAAGTATTAAGGTTAAGTTTAGGTTCTGGATCCCAAAGTTAATTTAAAATAAACACATGATTTATATTTTCCAAAAACAGAGAATAAAATTAATACATCTAAATAGCCATTTTGGTGCTGTTTTAGGTGAAAAAGCCATAACTCCTAAAATAATGTTCAGAAAATTAAACCCTTCTACCACATCCTTCCTAGCACTCACTGGAACCTAGGAAAATTTGATTTGCGTCCATAGGGTTCATAAAACAGAAACTAAAAATGCTAGAAGTGCTTCTGTACTCAAAACTATTCTGCACATAACTTTTGTTTTGGGAAGCTCCTGCATGCAAGATTAATTTTTATGGATGGATAATGATTTTAGCTTTCTGTAGGATTTTGATTCACCCCATTTGGATTTGTCTAGCTCAAGTTATCCCATTTTTAGTAGAAGGTATACTTTTTGCATGTTTTAGTATACAGGAAAAAGTATAACTTATTTTTGAGCAAAACCAACTTTGTATGTTCATGAAAACACATAAGTATACAGAAAAAATACTATTAATTTATTTGCATAAACATATCTAGCCCAAACCATTAAAACTAGACACATACAATCAACAGAAAATAAAAATATCATTTTCAAGTGTCAAAACCCACTGTTTTAGAAAATCATTCACCATGTGCAAAATATAAGCTGGAAAATTATACCAAGCTAGGATATGATAGCTACTATCCATATCTAACACAACAAATTGGATTTACTCCAAAAAGTATTTTTAATAAAGAATTAAAAATCACCAAACAGCTACTGTTGTTAATTTTAAATCTAATAGATCTTTAGTTTCACAAATCTCCTGCATGCATGGATTATATATATAGGTAGGTATTATCAGTAGATTTCCATAGAACTAAAGATTGCAAGTTTTGGATCTACAAAACTCAAGTTATGAAGTAAATGGTTAAACAGATACTTTTTACAAGATCTACTCTAGCACACACATAAAAACATATTTTTTGAGAAAGGCCAGTGCCACATGGTTAAGAAAACTTATAGGAACTCAACAAAATTTATTTCAAAATTTTATCATGCACAGATCTACCACAATTGAATAAAAGCTAGGCCATTACTTTTCTGGAAAATAAAACAGGAAAAAGATCTATAAGGAAAAACAGCTAAACGGGCCAGATCTGCCCCGGGTCGTGCCGTGCGAGCTGGGCCGGCCCACGGCGGCGCGCGTGCGACCCATGCGGTAAGTCGCCGTTAGATCTGGCGCGGACGGCCGAGATTAGATGCGAGATCGTTCAAACGTGGCCGTCGATCGGAGATCCGACGGCCCTGAGTCTTCTTCTTCCTCGCGACACAGAGAGCAGGGACGGGAACCTAGGGGAAGAGGATGCGCACGCGGGGGCTCACCTCGGGCGTGTTCTGGACGAAGGCGAGGACGAGGCGGGTGCGGAGGCTCGGGGAAAGACAGGGGTAGGCTCGGTTCTCCTCGGTGTGCTCTGGAACGCTGGCAAGGACGACGACGTCCGAGGCGGCCACGAGCTCGATACGAAGGCTCCGGTGTTCCTGCATGCACGAGGGGATGTCTAAGAGGCAGAATGCGAGGATACGAACCCGAGGGAGGAGAAATGGAGGGCTGAGAGGGACGGTGGAGCTGGCGGGCGTCCATGCAAATCCTCGGACCCGAGCGGAGGTTTTCGGCCGTTCCATGGCGATTCCGAGCTAGAGCTCGCTCGGGAGAGCGCAGGGTGGTGGAGGAGAGCGAGGGGAGTAGGAATGGCAAGGAGATGGGGAGAGGGAGCGGCTGTGGTGCCTTATCCGAGCGGGTGGTTGGCTTGCACACTCAAGGGCACGCGCAGAAGGGGAGAGAGGGCTCGGGCTAGGGATTGGCTGAAGGAGGCGGTGCTGCAATGATGCATTGCCCCACTGGCCACCTTGGAAACTAGCAAAAGGGCTGTAGTTTTTTTAAGGGGGGGGGGGGGGGGGGGGGGGGTGTTTAATGGAGAGCTGGTCCACTGCCTGCTAGGTGTTCGACAGAAGGTCCAAGAGAAGAGGACAAAAAGTTGCCGTGCTAGGGTTTGGGTAAGGTCGTGGCTCAGGATTATCCAGAGGGGTGGAGGTCCAGTGTACACTCTAGAACACATGTAGGACCAAGGGAGAGGGGTAGGTTTAGTTAAACACATTTTTGGGAAGAATGGATTTGGTCACTTTGCTAATATGGATTAGTCAATTCTCTGACTAGAAAATTATGACCCAAAGTGGAATGATTACATGGGACATCGGTGCAGTATTTGGCTTAAGAGTTTACATCAAAAAGGGTTCAACAACAACTAGATACAAAAATAACAAAAAGACTAACTAGCAATGCACATATGGTCACCTTATCATGAAGCACTCAAAACAAGCAAGAATTAGTGATCAAATAATTTCATAAATTTCAAAGAAGGCTATTGATAGGTTGTAGAGATGATAAGGATGAGGTTAGGTGAGTTGAATTTCCAAGTTGAACAAAATAAATTCTATTTGATAAGCTCTAGAAAGGCTTAAAATTAACAGGACAAAAGATAGTCAATCACTATTTGAAAATCAAGATTTTGAGTTCCTTATGATCCAATTAAAATGAAAAGAGGTGAAACACACCACAATCATAAAGGACAATAATCAAGCATGATAGATCTCACAACAATCCACACACCAAAAATGCACACATAATATCCACATATAAAAACAAGCAAAAACAAATACATACCACTCAATTCTAGAAACAAGTAGATGAATAAGCAATCCAAGCATTTAGGATATAACCAGTGTAAGGTGAGGTGATGACCAAAATGTTCAAGACAAGGTTTTTGGTAGATATAAAATTAGACAACACTTTGAAAATTGTTTTCCCTAGTCTACTAAAATGAGAGTTTTGAAAAGAGGGTTGCTAGTACTTGCAACTTATTATTTTACAAAATGTTTTAGGACTTATGGTATGGTCCTTTGTAGCCTTTGAAATCATATAGCTTTTAGAAATACTTTTATTATCTCAAATAATTGTCCTTTGGGTAAATGCTAAAATCAAGACATCATGATAAATATAGTTTGTTAAACATAAGATATGAGAAGATATATATGGACTATTTTTACTGGTCATAACATGGTCACAAGAGTTATGACAAAACTTAGTTGATTTAATAGGTGGCTATTTTGAGGTTAACAACACAAACAACATATCACCATAAGTCAAACAAGGCAAGCAATGGTGAAAAACATCCATAAGTAATACTTTTCAAAAAGTTTTTGTTCCCTCAGAATTTTGGGTATTTTATAATTAAGTTTTTTGTTGTTTCCAAATTTTGGGGTGTTACAATTCCACTTTTTTCCAGGGTTTCTGTTTTTTCATTTATGCTTATTTTTTGGGGTTTAGGGCTTCTGTTTTTTCATTTCTGCTTATTTTCTAGGGTTTCGGAGGAGATCACGTATAAAGTACCCATTACACATATAAAGTATTCATATTACACGTATTAATATTTTTGTCTTGCCTCGAAGAGGACTAGGGCTTTTAGAAGATTTACACATATAAAGTATTCATATTACACATATTAAAATTCAGTCTATATATATACACCTCGCCGGAGTTTCTTTCGACCAAATCTTCAATTCGAAGTCCTTCACCATGGTCGTTTAGAACTTGTGTAAAATCACCGGCATCTTCTATCTCCTCGTCTCGCAAGTTTTTCGTATCTCAATGTACCCTGCAATCAATAAAATTTGCAACTATAATTTTGCATCTATAAATAAATTGTAACAAGAAAATGCAATTCTGCAATGTTTAAAAAATACAGCCCAAATTTGGGCCAGCATTGGGTCCTACCTGCCAGCCCAAATTTGGGCCAGCAGTAGGTCCTTAATAATTCCAGACTCGCCTTCTGCCAGCCCCAATTTGGGCCAGCATCCGCCCCTGGCCAGGAGCGCCTGGTCAATGCTGGCCCACCTGCGAGCGACCCGCAGGGCAACGTGCCCGCATGGCCACTTCGCGCGGCCAACCGCCACGTCCCCCGCGACCGCGCGTGACCGCCCAACTGGCCTAGGCTGGCCCACCTGCCAGCGACCCACCCGCCCCCCTCGTATTCCACCCGGAAGTCAATGCGTCCCCGCGAGACCGCCCAACTGGCCTATGCTGGCCCACCTGCCAGCGACCCACCCGCCCCCCTCGTATTCCACCCCGAAGTCAATGCGTCCCCGCGTGACCGCCCAACTGGCCTATGCTGGCCCACCTGCCAGCGACCCACCCGCCCCCCTCGTATTCCACCCTGAAGTCAATGCGTCCCCGGCCCCACCTGCCAGCGAGCCACCGTCTCCCACCAAACGTCTCCCACCAACCGTAGTCAATGCGGCCCTTGCTGGTCCTTTAAAAATTGACCCCGGGCGATAGCGAGCCACCGTGTCCCACACTTCCCCTTCCGGCGCCCCCACCTCCAGCCCTATAGCCATGTCGAAGTGGTTCAAGCCAGCCAATAACCAGCGTGAGTCCGGCGGCTCTGGCTCTGGCCGTCGCGCCGCGCTTCCTCCTCCTCCGTCACCGCGCCCCGCCAATCCTCCACCTCCTCCGCCGGCCGCGTTCGGCCTCGCACCGGAGGGCGTGCAGATGGTCGGGGTGACGGGGCCGCAGACGGCGCCGCAGATCAAGAAGAAGCGGCGCCGCCGCTACGTCCGCGTGGAGGAGTGCTGGTGGCATTTGAACAATGCCACCCCGGTGTACTGGCCGGACGTCCACCTGCCGGACGACTGGCACCTGAATCCGCAGCGGATTCCGGTGCCGCCCATTCCGGCCAGTGGCCGGTCCAGGGCGGTGGAGATCGCACGCCGCCGCCGTCTCCTCCCACCGGACCTCTACAACGACCCGGCATACGGGCCGGCATCCCGCAACTGGGACCGCTGGTTCGCAGCCGAGCACGACGACCGCCGCCGCACCTACTTCGCGCCGGCTCCAACACCGCCGACCGGCCAGCTCCCAGAGTACCCCGCACCGCCGCCGGGCCAGGAGCCCGAGCTGTGGATCGAGGAGGATGTCGTCGACGATGATGACGACCCGTAGATGAAGGCCGTCTACGAGGCCTCACTCCGCACCCTCGTCAGCGACGAGGTCAAGCACTTGGAGCGGGTCGTGGCCGCGGCCGCCATGCCGCCGCCAATGCAGTGGTGGCAACATCTGGCCCAGGAGCAAGAGGATTCGGAGGAGATGGAGATGGGGACGGAGCCCATAATGCCAAGCGGGCTGCTCGACCAGTCGTGGACCTGGACTGGCCAGGTCCCAAGTCCGCCGCAGGAGCAGCCGCCGCAAGAGCAGCCCCAGCCGGAGCTGCCGCCGCAAGAGCAGCCGCCGCAGGAGCCGGAGGAGCATCACATTCCGGCGGAGGAGCAGCCGCCGCCGAGCTATCTGTACACCCCGCCGCCGTACTACATCCTAGACTAGGCCTCCGGCGTCGCCGCCCCCCGTATCAGACCTGAAAATGTAATGGCCTTAGGCCATATCGCCGCCCCCCTTATATATATAAATGTTTAAATTTGCAACTTTTATTTTACTTGGCCGGACGGAGCTCACCTCGGTCCGATTCCGGAAGGGGATGATTGAGCTCGGGGACGGGCACTGGGAGGGAGGAGGAGCTCACCTCTCGGTCCGATTTCGGAGGGGATCAAGCTCGGGGAGAGAGAGGAAGGGCTCACAACAACGCATGCGCCGGGGACGGGGGATGGCGACGATGACGGGCCGGGGACGGGGGACGGCGATGATGACACCACAGCTGCCCGGGGACGGCAACGGCGACGAGGAAGGGCCTCGGGAGGAACGGCTAGGGGCGAGTTCGCCGGACGGCCGTCAGGGCCGTGGAGGAGGAGGGCGAGGCGCACGAGGCGACGGCGAGCGGAGCATGGCTTCGCCGGAGGCCTCGGAGCGGAGGATTGCGTGGGCGCGGCGTCGATTTTGAGAAGTGAGAATGCAAAATTTCGGGCGCGGGCACACATATTGCCGCGAAAGCAGGCCTCTAGCACCGGTTGCAGATACAAATCGGTGCTAAAGGTTGATTTGGGCAGCTCCAAAATTTCGCGCGCGTAGCCCACCCCTTTAGCACCGGTTGGCATAACCAACCGGTTTTAATGGTCTTTTGAATTTTTTTTGGTTTCTGTTTTCCTATGTTTTTTGTTTTTCTTTATATCTAGTTTCTTTTTCTTTTATATGTATGTAATCTAGTTTCTTTTTTCTCTAGTGAAAAAAATAACTTTTTTTGTGAACAAAGTACACAAAATATGATGCAAAATCCTTTGGTCGCTTTTAAGAAAAAATGAAATAAATTGATAAACATCTCAAAAAATGAAATCCTTTGGCATGGGCTCCTTATATGTGTACTAGTTGCTATGAAAAATGATAAACTTGATTTTTGACAAAATGTGCAAAAAAAAGTCTTCACAAAAAGGTCTATCACGTATGAACATCTAGAAGTTTCAAGACAAATGACCAAGTTATGGTCATTTCCACGGCATAGTTTGTGATAAATATCTCATATCCCATAAATAGATGTATCTTGGTATAAGAAACAACCTTGCCAAAGGAAATCTTAAAATTAATTTCATAAGTATTATTTTCCATTTTTTAAGTGAAAAAATGACTTTTTTTTTGAACAAAGTACCAAAAATATGATGCAAAATGGGACCCATTTAATTTTCATGGAAACTAGTACACATATGATGGATAATCCCCATGTATTACGTTTTTCCTTGATTTCTAACTAATTTCCCATAGTTTAATGAGTTTATGTTGATTTATCGAAAGTAATTCAAATTTGAACTACAACTGTTTGATAGTTTGTTCTGAAATTTTTGGAAAAATCATTTTGAGGTACACAACTAGTGGTTATATCACAGAAACACTGATAATTCTAGAAAATATTACATCTTTCGATGAATAGTCATCGCGACCGTTTTGATCGCTTTTAAGAAAAAATGAAATAAATTGATAAACATCTCAAAAAATGAAATCCTTTGGCATGGGCTCCTTATATGTGTACTAGTTGCTATGAAAAATGATAAACTTGATTTTTGACAAAATGTGCAAAAAAAGTCTTCACAAAAAGGTCTATCATGTATGAACATCTAGAAGTTTCAAGACAAATGACCAAGTTATGGTCATTTCCACGGTATAGTTTGTGATAAATATCTCATATCCCACAAATAGATGTATCTTGGTATAAGAAACAACCTTGGCAAAGGAAATCTTAAAATTAATTTCATAAATATTATTTTCCATTTTTTAAGTGAAAAAAATGACTTTTTTGTGAACAAAGTACCAAAAATATGATGCAAAATGGGACCCATTTAATTTTCATGGAAACTAGTACACATATGATGGATAATCCCCAAGTATTAGGTTTTTCCTTGATTTCTAACTAATTTCCCATAGTTTAATGAGTTTATGTTGATTTATCGAAAGTAATTCAAATTTGAACTACAACTGTTTGATAGTTTGTTCTGAAATTTTTGGAAAAATCATTTTGAGGGACACAACTTGTGGTTATATCACAGAAATACTGATAATTCTAGAAAATATTACCTCTTTCGACGAATAGTCATCGCGACCGTTTTGATCGCTTTTAAGAAAATATGAAATAAATTGATAAACATCTCAAAAAATGAAATCCTTCGGTCAACGTACATCCATTGTCGATTCATCTGCATTATATAAATATATCTAACACCATTACACCATTACACCACAGCTATATCATATGACTAAATTCATTAATACAAGTTCACCGGATTTAAACAAATCAAATACATAGTTGTCATAAACATTCATTAATTTAAACTAACATATAACTAGATAAAGAATTTAAATCCAACGATAAATGCGATCAAAATCGCAACTAAGGTAATTATTGAACCAACAGCATAATGATACCAAGCCTCTTGACTAATGGCATATTTTCTAATCTTTTTAAGCTTCAAGCGTATTGCATTCATCTTGATCTCGTGATCCAAGCGCATTGCCTCCATCTTGATCTCGTTATCATCAACAACGTCGGCAATCTTCAACTCCCATTTCATCTTCTCTTCGAGACGAAGATCTTCACTTCTTTTCAGTTTTGCTTTCAAATCATCGTTTTCTTTTACAAAAAACTCGAGAATAGGGTCGGGTTCATTTTGCGGTTCAACAACCTCCTAGATAAAAATATATCTACGTCAAGTTGGTCGAATTAATTGTTAGAAACACGAAATTAAACAAATATATAGTTATAACAAACAATCGTACCACATCCGAATAATAGAGCGGACGAGAGCCGATGTGGACAGATGTCAAAACCATGACACTATATATATAACAAACAATTATCAAGTAAGAAAAATATACAAGAAATAATTATGCATCTAAACCATACAACTAATATTTTTTAAAAATATAAGAAAAAAACAAGAGGCTCACCGAGGTGGTGTCGGTCACGGGGCGATCGGCGGCGGTGAGGAAGTGGGGACGACACTATAAAAAGGCACAAATCTTATTTTAAATTGAGCTCAAAATGCATATAAAACAAATAAAATCCCTAACTTAGCCATTTCATCAAACACCTTGCTTGCACTAGAAAAATCAAATGAGTTAAACTAGCAAAATGAGCTAAAATTGAAATGCCGGAAGAGAAGATGAAGTTGCTAACCCTTATATAAGTAAGTGCTACCAATCTTAACAAATGTTGTAGAGATCAAGTAGTGCTAGAGATTGGGAGAGCAAAGAGAGAAGAAAATGGAGTTTGAATGAAAGCAATGAAGCTGTGCCTCGGGTGGAAGAAGTCAATATAGGCCGAACCTTTAGTACCGGTTTGTATTTCAAACCGGTACTAAAGGGTCTGGCCGTGGGGGCCGCGCGCTGCTGCCGACTGAGCCAACCCTTTAGTACCGGTTTGTATTACCAACCGGTACTAAAGGGTCCAACGCAACCGGTGCTGTTGCCGGCCGGCTGTCTCGCCTCTGGAACCGGTACTAATACCCCTTTAGTACCGGTTCCAGTCAATCCGGTGCCAGATGTGGCCTCACCAAAGTCTTGTTTTCTACTAGTGCCTCCTAGATTGCGATCTTGATGATCTAGGATACATTGGTGACTGTTTTACTTGGTGAAGAGGACGGATGAGAGAAAGATTGGATAGAGTGGTTTGTAACTCGAGATGGGCTGCTAATTCCCATTGGCAGTGTTGCTGCATGAAGATTACACGAAATCTGATCATCGACCACTCTTGCTAGATTGTCTATAATATGAGAATTCCCACTTTGTTAGGCCGGCGGGGAAAAAGAAATTTGAAGCTAGGTGGTTGCTTGAGGAGGATTTTGAATCAGTGCTAAATTCGGCTTGGTGCCATACACAGGAAAACCAGCCACGAAACTTGGCACATAAACTGAAGGAGGTGCACCAAGCTCTACCCAGCTGGGATAGGCATACGTTAAAATTACCGCGTCTTCGTCTTACTGAACTGCAAAAAGAGTTAAATCAGGTTATTAGTGGCCCCTTGTCAGACGAGGCGACACTAAGGCAGCAAGAGATACAATTGGAGATGGAGAATTTGCATGAAAAAGACGGAATGATTTGGGTTCAACGTAGTAGAGCAAACTGGCTGAAATTCGGCGACAGAAATACAAATTATTCCATAATTTTGCCACGCCTAGAAAGAAGAAAAATCTCATCAAAAAGCTACAGAATAATGCGGGGGGCTGGCTGGAGGATCAATCGGACTTGTCTGATCATATTAAAAGCTATTTCGAGGGGCTGTTCACCTCGGAAGTCCCAGAACCTGATGATGAGGTAATTAATAAAGTTAAACCTTGTGTTTCCGATAATATGAATGATGTTTTGTGTTCCGAGTATTCGAGTGAGGAGGTCAAGAAGGCGCTCTTTAATATTGGAAATTTAAAGGCACCGGGGCCGGATGGACTACGGGTGTGTTTGTTTGGTCTGGCTGTGGGTAGCTGCGGCTGGCTGTGCTGCTGCGGAGTGAAAGCTGCTGTCCAGAGAAAGCCGATGTTCTGAGTTTTGATGTCTGGCAATTTAGTTGGCTGTGAACAGATGAATTATCTGAAATAGCTCAGAATTCTTCTAAAAACATATATTTTACTAATTTAACGGTAAACAACATACACTTGACATAAATTATAGACAAATGTATCACAAATCGAATTATTATTAATTATAATAATGCCGTAAAATTATCACTCGTTGCAATAATCGCAAGCTCTATGTACTATTGTACTTGACGAAAACAAGAGCGGTCTGGAAAAAACTGAATGAATAGAAAATGCATCAACAGTGATGCCCCCAAGTTCTTCACGCATGCACTCGGGTCAGATTTGGCGAGGAATATTGGTCCCTATTCGGCGAGGAGCTAACTGATGAAGTATTAGCCGCAATTAATACGAAAAATATTCCTGAAGGCTGGAACGATACAATCGTAGTGTTAATCCCGAAAACGGATTGCCCGGAGAAGGTAACACAATTTCGTCCCATCAGTTTATGCAATGTGGTATACAAAGTTATTTCCAAGGTAATTGCTGCCCGCCTCAAAACAATTCTTCCTGAGATTATCTCTCCTATGCAAAGCGCCTTTGTCCCTGGTAGATTAATCACTAATAATTTCCTGGTTGCTTATGAGTCCTATCATGCGATAAAGAAAAAGATATAAGACAAATATGGACTGTGTGCGATTAAACTAGATATGCATAAAGCCTATGACAGGGTTGAACGGGCGTTCCTTGAGAAGATTATGAAGCGACTGGGTTTTAGAGATGAGTGGGTTCAGCTTGTCATGAGTTGTGTTAAATCAGTGAAGTATCAAATCCGAGTTAATGGCCATGATTCGGAGGTGATCACTCCTACTCGAGGCTTACGGCAGGGTGATCCATGTCCCCCTATTTATTCTTATTATATGTGCTCAGGGTTTTTCGAGCTTGCTAAAGCATGAAGAGGAAAACGACAATTTAATTGGGGTGAAAGTGTGTCGGGATGCTCCAGCGATCTCGTATTTGCTATTTGCGGATGATTCGTTAATTTTGCTAAGAGCTGATCTAAATAATGCTACTACACAGCATAAAGTTTTGCAGGACTATTGTTCGAATTCTGGACAGCTGGTTAGTGTTGAGAAATCAAGCATTTTCTTCGGCCCTTCTACCTCCACTAGTAGGAAAAGGCTTATAGGTGGGATGATATTTTGTGGCGCACCATTAAGCCCATGCGCCACAAAATATATTTAGTGTCGCATCCTCTAAGGTGCGCCACAAAGTTCTGTGGCGCATATATGCGCCACTGAATTTTCCATTTTTGTGGCGCACCCAGGAGCATGCGCCATAGAAACATCATGGGCCCCGCCAGCTTCGTGTGAATTTTGAAATCCGGGATTTTCAGTGGCGCACCAACGGCATGCGCCACAAAAAGTGAACATTATGTGGCGCATCCGAGCAAATGCGCCACAAAAAGTGAACATTCAGTGGCGCATCCGAGCAGATGCGCCACAGAATGTCTATCCGGCGCCTCACTCTCTCCCCCTTATCTCTTCCACGCGCACACGCACCACACACAACCCCTCTCTCTCTTATCCGCTCCGGCCCCCCATCCCGCCGCCGCGCCGCCCTCGAGGCCACCCCCGAGGTCGCCACCGCCGTGCACAGAATGTCATTTGCTTCATAATATATCTTGTGAGTGCGTTATTTATGATCTTGCATGCTCTCCGTTACTAGTAGATGCTCTGGCCAAGTAGATGCTTGTGACTCCAAGAGGGGGTATTTATGCTCGATAGTGGGTTCATGTCTCTATTTAATCTGGGGGAGTGACAGCAATCTCTAAGATTGTAGATGTACTGTTGCTACTAGGGATAAAACAGTAGTTCTTTATCTAAGGATATTTGTGCTACTTACATTACACATTTTACTTAATGCAATAATCTGTTATTTGCAACTTAATACTTAATGGTGTTGCGGATGCTATCCTGAAGGTGGATTATTAGTCATAGATGCAGTTGGATGACGGTCTATGTATCATGTTGTAATGCCCAAATGAATCTTACACTAGACATCATGACTTGTATATGCATTGTTATGCAGTTCTTTATTCTGTCAATTGCCCAGATGTAATTTGTTTACCCGCATGTATGCTATTATTATTATTTATGAAGAGACACCACTGGTGAACTGTGGACCCCGGTCCTTTTTTCCTTAAACTGATAAAACAACCTACTGCAATCCTGTTAGTTTCATTCTCTGCAAACAAACATCATTTTCCACACATACGTTCAATCCTTTGTTACAGCAAGCCAGTGAGATTGACAACCTCACTGTTAAGTTGGAGCAAAGTATCTTGATTGTGTTGTGTGCAGGTTCCACGTCAGATACACGCCAAGCTCTTCTCTGGCGCCGTTGAGACCTTCAGAAGCGCCTTCATCTCCTATTGGTTCGATAACCTTGGTTTCATAACTGAGTGAAATTTGCTGCTGCACTACTTCATACCTTCCTCTTGGGGTTTCCCAACAACACCACACCGGTGCATCAAGCTCTTTTCTGGCGCCGTTGCCGGGGAGAAGAAGCACCTCTGTTCAGAAGACTTTCACACTCCCTCGTCAACTTAGCGCCAGCTCTTTTCTGGCGCCGTTGCCGGGGAGTTGAAACTCTTCTGCGAGGGGAGTCTCTCACATCCAATCTTTTTATTTTGTTATTGTCTTGCTTAGTTTATTTTTATTACTGTCATGTTTGCTTAATATCAAAAATACAAAAAAATTAGTTACTTGCATTTATCTTTTTATTTCGGTTTCATTAAAATTTGCTAAAAATGGGTAGTACTGAAGTTGAAGTTCGATCGTTTAAACAACAAGGAGGAGAAAGTTTGAAACATGCATGGTATAGGATAAATGATGCTCATCAAAAATGCACTAAGAAACATTCCACTTTAATCCTTCTTAGGAATTTTTATGTTGGTATTTCTAGCTGGTATAGGTATGTTCTTGACACTCTTACGGGGGGTAATTTTCTTGGTACACCTGCTTTGGAAGCATGCAATTTAATTGAGAGTTTGGTAGGATCACCACCACCTACTAAAGAAATTAAAACTGAGATCACTTTGGAAAGATGTTATTAAAAGGTTGGATTCTATGGAGAATTTTTTTCTTGATAAAGCTAGCAAGGGTAATGAATCAATAGAGGATATTAATGGAAGAATCACTGTTTTAGAAACTAGCAACACACTTGATACTCATAATCATAGAATAGATGAATTAGAAGAAGCTATGGAAACTTTAAGTTCAACTTTTTCCTCTATTAAAACTAAGAAAGAGAAGACCTTTGTAGGAAGGGAGCAAAAGTTCATCTACATCACCAAACAAAAACCTTCATGGATACCTAAAGCACCTATTACAAAAAAACTATGTATTGGATGAAATTATTGATGTTGATGCTTCATCTCTTGGAAATACTTGAATATCACTTTCTGTGCCTAGCTGAAAGGCGTTAAAGAAAAGCGCTTATGGGAGACAACCCACATTTTATTTCTGTTATTTTATTTTGTTGAGTCAAGGAACATGCGTACCTCTGTAAAAATTCATTTGTATCTTTATTTTATTGCAATGTTGTGTCAAGTTAAGCCTCTAGTAGAAAGTTGATGCTAGATTTGGATTCCTGCGCAGGAACAGTTTTCTGCTGTCCACCGTTTAATTCGTAAGAATTCACAGAAAAATCAAAATGACCTGGAATTTTATGTGCGTGATCCTCAGATATGTATGCAACTATCATTGGTTTCGAGTTTTCTGATTTGAGCAAGTTAAGTGCCTCGAAAAAATTCATCTTTACGGACTGTTCTGTTTTTGACAGATTCTGCCATTTATTTTGCATTGCTCCTTTTGCTGTTTTTGAATGGATCTTTTTGTTCCATAAAATACCAGTGGCTGTAGCTAATGTCCAGTAGCATGTGTAATGGTTTTTTCCATGCAGAATATAAGAATTTTTGATTATGCACTAACCCTCTAATGAAGTTTACTTTGAGTTTGGTGTGGAGTAAGTTTTCAAGGATCAAGAGAGAAGGATGATGTGATGTGATCAAGAAGATGAAAGAGCCTAAGCTTGGGGATGCCACCGTGGGTCACCCAAGCATATTTCAAGAAAACTCAAGCGTCTAAGCTTGGGGATGCCCAAGGCATCCCCTTCTTCATCAACAAATTATCAGGTCCTCTCTAGTGAAACTATATTTTAATTCCAACACATCTTATGTGCTTTACTTGAAGCGTCTATTTATTTTTGTTATTTTCATTCTCTAAATAAAATGGATCCTAGCATTCCTTTGTGGGAGAGAGAGAAGCTCCGCTTTTTCTTATGAATACTCGTATTCTTCACTCTTATTTGTTGAGTATTCTTCTATGTTACTTCAATACTATTAGCTCTTGTTTTTCATGCATCTCTTGTTAGAGCTGTTAGTTTTCTTATATTATACTCTCATATATCATTGTTAAATACTTGGAGAGTTTAATTTTAGATAAGTTGATTGGTGTTTGGTTAAGAACAGAAAATGTTAAATGTGGTAGATGGTATGATGAAATGATACATAATCTTGTAGATCATTAAATTGTGTCACTTGAATCATTGATGTTGTTTTGAGATATTAATATGCTTAATGGTAAACATGATGGTTTAGTAAAGTGGAATGATTAATGGTTGGTCTAGAAAACTTGAAGCTGTGCCACACTTAAATATCCAGTTGATAGCATAATGATATATGATTTCTAATGTTAAAAACAACCGTAATGACTTTGTGTTATGCGCTACGGTCGGGGTCCTAACAGTTACTTGTTCATTTGCCACAGTCCCTCATGGAGTGATTTTTATTATGCCTTGTAAGATCATACTTCTAGTTGGAATCTTTTTGCTTGTGAGTTCTAAGCTGCGGTTTTCATGGCACTTCCACCACCATATTCGCTAGACTCTTCGGTACTTTGCATTGCCCTATCTCACATTGAGAGTTGGTGCATACTTCGCGGGTACATCCAAAACTCGTGGAAGATCTTCATCATGTTCTCCTACACATAAGACAAATATCTTCCTCAAAACATCCACCATACCTACCTACTACAGCATTTCCATAGCTGTTCCGAGATATATTGCCATGCAACTTCCATCTTACATTACATGACTTGTTGTCATTTATCATTTATATATTGCCTTGCATGATTCTTTACAGCTGATGTGCGGTTTTACCCATGTTACGCTAGATCATTGCATATCCTGCTACACTGGCAGAGTCACCGTTTCATACACTATGTTTTATTCCTTATGAGTTACTTGTATCAAAAGTGTGTTGTCATATTAGAATGTTTGCCCCTAAAAGTGAAAAGAGCCATGGAGGCCATCGAAAAGAGAAACAGAAAAAGTAAAAAAAAAATAGAAAAAGAGAAAATAGAAAAAAAAGGGGGGGCAACATTACTATTCTTTATCCACACTTGTGCTCATGTTATAGCACCTGTAGTATTCATAGTCATCATTTGTGCTCATGTTTAGCACCTTTACTCCATATGAGAGAGTTTTCATGTTTTACTTGCATAACTATGTGGGGAACTTTACATTATAGAACTTGGCTTGTATATTCCAATGATGAGCCTCCTCAAAAGTGCTCTAGGTCTTCATGAGCAAGCAAGTTGGATGCACCCCCACTAGTTCCATTGGAGAGCTTTCATACACTTATAGCTCTATGTGCATCCGTTGTGTGGCAATCACTACTCCTTGCATAGCTTCGATTGTAAGACTTTCTCTTGTCTAATGACCACTTTCAGCTGTGTGAGACTTTCTTCCGTTGGCGTTCCAAACCCCCCTTATCATTCTTTTAGCCACAACATCCTGGTGCCAGGAACCGACGCTGAACGCTTGCTTGTTTTTAAGTGAACAAATAGAGAGATGATTTTCTACGTGCATATTGTTATTGGTTGACTTGATCCTTTCACAAAGTTGTCATGAGTGTTGGATGCATTAGATGATTATATTGTTATTCTTGAAGCTTAAATCATCTTTAATATCTACTAAGGACGGTTGATTGTTCTCTAGTATTGATTCATTGAAAGTTTTACTTTGTTCTTCCTACTTGTTTACTCATTACTCATTTGATATCAATATAAACTAAAACTTTTATTCATTTGATCTTAATTTACATGCATTACATTATTATATGATCAAGATTGTGTGACAGCATGTCACTTCAAAAATTATTCTTGTTATCGTTTTACCTACTCGGGACGAGTAGAACTAAGCTTGGGGATGCTTGATACGTCTCAAACGTATCTATAATTTCTTATGTTCCATGCTTATATTATACCAATTGCTACATGTTTTATATACACTTTATATGGTTTTGTGCATTTTCTGGGACTAACCTATTAACAAGATGCCACAGTGCCAGTTCCCTGTTTTCTGCTGTTTTTAGTTTCAAAAACTGTTAAGGAAATATTCTCGGAATTGGACGAATCAAAAGCCAAAGTCCCTATTTTTCTCGGGAGCTTCCAGAACACCGAAGAGGATACGGAGGAGAGCCACGAGGCGGCCTCACCTGGTGGAGGCGCGGCCCCCCTTCTGGCCGCGCCACCACGTGGTGTGGGCCCCTCGGGGCTCCACCGCCTTCGCCCTTTCGCCTACAAATACCCCCCGACGAAATAAGACCTAACACCCGAACACTGTTCCACGATACGTTCCAGAACCGCCGTCAATCCTAGTTCGGGGGGGGGGGGGGGGGGGGTCAGAAGCTCTTCATTGCTCTAATGAAGTTTACTTTGAGTTTGGTGTGGAGTAAGTTTTCAAGGATCAAGAGAGAAGGATGATGTGATGTGATCAAGAAGATGAAAGAGCCTAAGCTTGGGGATGCCACCGTGGGTCACCCAAGCATATTTCAAGAAAACTCAAGCGTCTAAGCTTGGGGATGCCCAAGGCATCCCCTTCTTCATCAACAAATTATCAGGTCCTCTCTAGTGAAACTATATTTTAATTCCGACACATCTTATGTGCTTTACTTGAAGCGTCTATTTGTTTTTGTTATTTTCATTCTCTGAATAAAATGGATCCTAGCATTCCTTTGTGGGAGAGAGACACGCACCGCTTTTTCTTATGAATACTCGTATTCTTCACTTATATTTGTTGAGTATTCTTCTATGTTACTTCAGTACTTTCAGCTCTTGTTTTTCATGCATCTCTTGTTTAGAGCTGTTAGTTCTCTTATGTTATACTCTCTTGTTTCATTGTTAAATACTTGGAGAGTTTATGTTTAAATAAGTTGACGGTGTTTGGTTGGAAACAGAAAATGCTAAATGTGGTAGATGGTATAATGAAAAGATATACATGCTCTTATGGATTGTTATCTTGTATGTTGTGGTGCTTGGCAATTGTTTTGAGAACTCAAGTAGATCATGTTTAAGCTTTTACATCATGCAGTTAAAACCTATTAGTGAAGAACTACCGTAAAACTTGTTGAAATTTGTTTGCATGTTTGGTATCTCTAAGGTCTAGATATTTTCTAGTAAAGGTGTTTGAACAACAAGGAAGACAATGTACAGTTTTATAATACTTGCAATATGTTTTTATATACGTCTTGTTGTCATAGTTTATACTTGTGTTTACTTCAAATAACCTTGCTAGTCAAAGCCTTGTATTGAGAGGGAATGCTTCTCGTGCATCCAAAACCTTGAGCCAAAACTCATGCCATTTGTGTCCACCATACCTACCTACTAAATGGTATTTCCTGCCATTCCAAGCAAATACTTCATGTGTTACCTTTATTCAAAACTTATTATCCCTTATTTGTGTCAATGTTTATTAGTGGCATATCAACCTTGTCATTTGCTTTTAGACGGATTTTCACCAACCGGACTAGTGGCATATACACCGCTTATACATTAACTTTGCAAAAAGAGCTGGCAAATGCGGTGCCCAATCCCAATTAATTACAACTTTAAACGCTGCATTCTCTTCACATTTTTGCCCTGATCTAATTAGTCAAGCAATGACACCAGTTTTTAACTGCATGTGTAAACAAAAGAGATAAGAGGGATGATCTGCCTTGCTGGTAGAAATAACGTGATTCAATGGGAGCCGCTCTTGAAAGTCTGGTTGACAAGGGGGGTAGAGTGCCCATTACCATTCGTTGACAACGACAAACACCACTCAAAAACTTATTTTTATGCTCTCTATATGATTTCAAAACCTATACAAATTAAAAAGCTCTAGCACATGTTTGTATCCCTGCTTCCCTCTGCGAAGGGCCTATTTTTTAGTTTATGTTGAGTCAGTTTACCCATTTCTTTCTATCCCCGAAGCAAACACTCGTGTCAACTGTGTGCAACAATTCTTATATGCTCACTTATTGCACTTGTTATATTTCTTTGTGTTGACAACTATCTATATGATATACATGTTCAAAAGTTGAAAGCCAATGTTGAAACTTATATCTTCCTTTGTGTTGTTTCAATGCTATTTTACTTAGAAACTATTGCTTTATGAGTTAACTCTTATGAAAATCTTTTTTATGCTTGTTTGAAAGTACTATCCATGAAAAGTTTTTTACTTATATGATGTAGTTGTTTACTCCTTATCTATTTGTTAGCAAATTATAGACCATTGCCTTGATTCACTTCATTCATAACATGAGCTTTACATTATTATATGATCAACATTGTGTGAAAGCATGTCACTTCAGAATTTATTCTTGTTATTGTTTTACCTACTCGGCACGAGTAGAACTAAGCTTAGGGATGCTTGATACATCTCAAACGTATCTATAATTTCTTATGTTCCATGCTTATATTATACCCATTGCTACATGTTTTATATACACTTTATATGGTTTTTATGCATTTTCTGGGACTAACCTATTAACAAGATGCGACAGTGCCAGTTCCCTGTTTTCTCCTATTTTTAGTTTCAGAAAAGCTGTTAAGGAAATATTCTCGGAATTGCACGAAACAAAAGCCAATACCCATTTTTTTCCCCGAAAGCATCCAGAACACCGAAAAGGATACGGAGGAGGGCCACGAGGCGGCCACACCTGTTGGTGGCGCGGCTCCCTCCTTGGCCGTGCCACCATGTGGTGTGGGCCCCTCGGGGCTCCACCTCTTTCGCCCTTTCGCATATAAATACCCCCGACAAAATAACCCTAGGCACCCGAGCACTTTTCCACGAAACATTACGGAGCCGCCGCCGTCGTCAACCCTAGTTTAGGAGGGTTCAGAAGCTCTTCCCGGCACCCTGCCGGAGAGGGGAATCATCACCGGAGGGCTCTACATCACCATGCCCGCCTCCGGACTGATGCGTGAGTAGTTCATCCTTGGACTACGGGTCCATAGCAGTAGCTAGATGGTTGTCTTCTCCTATTGTGCCATCATGTTTAGATCTTGTGAGCTGCCTATCATGATCAAGATCATCTTTATGTAATGCTACATGTTGTGTTTGCTGGGATCCAGTGAATATTGAGTACTATGTCATTTGCTTCATAATATATTATGTGTGTGTTATTTATGATCTTGCATGCTCTCCGTTGCTAGTAGATGCTCTGGCCAAGTAGATGCTTGTGACTCCAAGAGGGGGTATTTATGCTCGATAGTGGGTTCAAGTCTTCATTTAATCTGGGGGAGTGACAGCAACCTCTAAGACTGTGAATGTACTGTTGCTACTAGGGATAAAACAGTAGTGCTTTGTCTAAGGATAATTGTGCTACTTACATTACACACTTTGCCTAATGCAATAATCTGTTGCTTGCAACTTAATACTGAAAGGTGTTGCGGATGCTATCCGGAAGGTGGATTATTAGTCATAGACGCAGTTGGATAACGGTCTATGTATCATGTTGTAATGCCCAAATGAATCTCATACTAGACACCATGACTATAGTATATGCATTATTATGCAGTTCTTTATTTTGTCAATTGTCCAGCTGTAATTTGTTTACCCGCATGTATGCTATTGTTTATTTATGGAGAGACACTACTAGTGAACTGTGGACCCCGGTCCTTTTCTTTAATTGATAATACAACCTACTGCAATCATGTTCTTTCATTCTCTGCAAACAAACACCATTTTCCACACTATACGTCTAATCCTTTGTTACAGCAAGCCAGTGAGATTGACAACCTCACTGTTAAGTTGGGGCAAAGTATCTTGGTTGTGTTGTGTGCAGGTTCCACGTCAACTAAGCACCAGCATTTTTCTGGCGCCATTGACACCTTCAGAAGAACATTCATCTCCTACTGGTTCGATAACCTTGGTTTCATAACTGAGGGAAACTTGCTGCTGCACTTCTTCACACCTTCCTCTTGGGGTCTCCCAACTGCTGAGAAGAAGATCTTCAACTCAGTCATCAGCCGCGCCACCGTATGGGTGTGGCCGACTCGGCCACGCCCTCGCGTCCGCCTCTCGGCTATATACTCCCTCTGACCTAAAAACGAGAGGAGCCTGTTCACTTTTTCCAAAAGACCTCCAGAGCGCCGCCGCCATTGCGAACCCTATTTCGGGGATCAGAAACTCCGTTTTGGCACTCCGCCAGGACAGGGAATTGGAGGAGATCGTCACCATCGTCATCACCAACGCCTCTCCATCAACCATCCATGTTTCCCCCATCCATGTGTGAGTAATCCCCCGCTGTAGGCTTGAGGGGATGCTAGGGATTAGATGAGAGCGTTCATGTAATAGCCGTAATATCATTAGGGCATGGTGCCTAGTATCCGTTGTTAGTACTTTACGTCATTGTTGCAACTTGTTATGCTTAATGCTTGTCACTAGGGCCCGAGTGCCATGATTTCAGATCTGAACATGTTATTGTATCATGAGAATAATCATTGTTTTAGATCACATCTACAAGTTGTATGCACACATTATTGTCCGGAACCCGAGGCCCAAAAGTGACAATAATTGGGACAACCGGAGGGGATGGCTGTGATGTGAGGATCACATGTGTTCACGGAATCTTAATGCTTTGCTCCGGTACTTTATTAAAAGGAGTACCTTAATTACCAGTAGTTTCCCTTGAGGCCCCGCTGCAAACGGGCTGGTAGGACAAAAGATGATGTGCAAGTTTCTCATTACGAGCACGCACAACTAAATAGGAACACATGCCTATGGTTACTTAGTACTTGGATGCTTTATCTTATTTATCTGCAAATGCCCATGACTTGATATTATATGAATTATCTTATCCATGCAATGCTCGTTCATCCGTCCCTATGCCTAAAGTATTTTATTCCTGTTGTCTACTATAATCATTACTGATGTCTTTATTTCACTACTGCTATTATTTCACTACTGTCACCGCTATAAAACTGTTGCTACTGATAATCCGTCTCGAGCAAGTCTATTCACAGCGGTGCAGCTGAACTGACAATTCATCTGTTAAGGCTTATAAATATTCTTTGGCTCCCCTTGTGTCGAATCAATAAATTTGGGTTTTACTTCCCTCGAAGACTGTTGCGATCCCCTATACTTGTGGGTTATCAAGACTATTTTCTGGCGCCCTTGCCGGGGAGCATAGCTTTATTTATAAGTTCACCATAGTGTGATATTGTTCGCTGGAATTTATCATCATGGGAAGAGTTGGTGATGAAAGGGTTCGTGTCATACCATCCACTACAAGAAAAGGTACAACTCTGAGTACCGCTGCTGCTCTTGATTCACCGTCTGTTTTGAGTAAGCTTATTACACCACCACAGGTTTCACACACTGTTACTCCTACTGAATCTGAAATTACTTATGATGATGCTTCTACTGTTCTTGATGAAACTGGTTCATTAGGTCCTTTTTAGATGCTACGATTGCTAGATCTAAACAACTTAAAAATGCTGAAATTCCTAATGAAGATCCTAATACTCCTGTTAATTCACCCGAGTTCACAAGTAATATTGATGATGATCTTGATGAAATATACGTAGAACTTAATGATGATTTTATTGAAGAATGTCAAGCTACTACTGGTGCAAGTAATATGAAAAATCTTCTTGCAAAACATGTTGTTAGATATAAATCATCTCCTGATGCTAAATTTGCTACATCTCCCATAAACCTTAAAGATAAAGATTATGATTTCTCTCTTGATTTAGCACAGATTGCTATTGTTGAGAAAGAACCTTTCTGTGGAACTGAAAATGAAAGTGTTGTAGAACACATGAATGAGCTCTCTACTTTGAGTAGTATATTTTCCGATGACATAAAGAAACACACTTACTTTGTTACTAAAATATTTCCTTTCTCATTAAAAGGTGAAGGTAAAACATGGTATAATAATTTCTCTCCTGGTTCTATTACTAGTCCTATTGGTTTGCTTAATACTTTCTTTTAGAAGTATTTTCCTGCTAGTGCTCAACATGATTCCTTGCTAAGAATTTATAATTTTAATCAAGATGAAGGAGAGAAATTGCCTGATGCCTGGACACGGTTTGGCTCTCTACTTAGAGCTCGGCCTAGTCATGATTTAGAGAAAAATGATCTTCTTGGTATATTTTACAGTGGGCTAACCGTTGAATCTGGGACATACCGGGATAGTTGAGCTAGTTGTGTTTTGAGGAAAAGAACTCCAGAAGAAGCTGAGGAATTACTCGCTAAAATAAGCCAGAATCATGACGATTGGAATATTCCTGAACCTACTCCAACACCAACACCAAGACCAAAGAAGAGAGGTATGATTGAATTAAATGATAAAGAGATGAAGGAAGCCAAGAAATCTCTTAAAGGGAGGGGTATTAAATCTGAATATGTGAAGAATCTACCACCTATAGAAAAGTTATGTAAGCCAATTCCCCCTTCATCCATAATTGAGGTACACTCTCTCCAAAGGTTTGATGATAGAGATATTCCTTACTCTAAACCTCCTGCTCAATGCTTAGATGAATTTGATACTTTTATTGCCAAACAAAGTAATTTTAATATGAGGGTAGAGAATCATTTAATGGAAAATTCTCGAGCTATTAGTAAATTGCATGATATTGTTGATAGAACCTCTAATGATATTAAAATACTTATCAAACATTTTCATATGCTTCAAACTCAAATTGATCAACTCGCTAAAGTGCAAAAAGATTTGTTAGTAAATGCTTCTAAGGATAAAGAAAAACATGTTTGTGAAGTAACAACTAGAGGAGGAATTTCTACTCAGGATCATTTATATCCTAAGGGACATCCTAAAAGAATTGAACAAGATTCTCAACAAGTTAAAGAAACTAGTGCTCCTTCTAAGAAAAAGAAGAAGAAACATAAAACTGTTGTAGAATCCTCTGAACCTGTTAATGATCCTAATAGTATATATGTTTCTGATGCTGAAACTGAAAGTGGTAATGAACATAACAATGATAATGATAAGAATGATAAATCTGATAAAGAAGAAATAGAAGAGGAACCTGAAAAGCATGCTAAAAATAAAAGGTACACTAAGGAAGATTTTATTGCTAAGAAACATGGTAGTGAAAGAGAACCTTGGGTCCAAAAACAAATGCCTTTTCCTGCTAAGAAACTTAAAACAAAAGAAGAAGAACATTATAATAAATTTTGTGATTGGATGAAACCCTTGCTCTTACAAATTCCTTTGACTGATGCTATTAAATTGCCTCCTTATTCAAAATATATGAAAGATATTTTTTTCTAACAAAAGGAAAATTCCTAATGAGGAAATATCTACTATGCTTGCTAATTATTCTTTCAATGGCAACACTTGAAGTCTATCAAAGTGGGAAGTATTGATTGCCCTATATATGATTATGAAGAAGGATATCAAAATCTTATTATTGGATCCATATCAATACAATATAAGGTAACATGAGTGTCTCAAAATTGTTTGAATCCTTTGTGTCATATAAAATTTATTTGGTGGCAAGACTTGATCAACCTTGCTAACAAATATGTTTTAAATGCATGGAGGTGCTAAACAACATTCTTTCTTCTCATCCTTGTTTTTCCTACTGTAATACTATTTAGTTTGCATAGTTTTAGTTGAATATGATTTTGAAAAATATTTTTTCATGCATTAAAATTGATATCTCAAATACCAGAAAATGTCCAGAATTAAAAATTCTCAGAATTTTAAAAAAAAATCTGCCAAAAGTCCTTTTTTTCGAGGAGGTACCTGGGAGTACCAGAGGATGACCAGGGGGCCCCACCAGGCCACCACACCACATGGTGGCGCGGTAGGCATCTGACCGCGTCGTGGCATGGTGTGGGGCCCACCTGGCCCTCCACTTACTCTCCTTCCTCCCCATCCTTTCTCTTTCCCGACCAAACACTTTGCCCTTGCTTAAACCTGTGTTCTTGCTGTTCTTCCTCTCGAATTTCAATCTCCATCCTCAGCACATCTTTGCTACTGAGATTTGGGGCATTTGCTCTCCGGTATGTGACTCCTCCGAATATCCAAATAGAATTTTGTTTAGTGGATTATATCTTGAGTATTTTGCTTCTGTAGGTGTCATGTTAAGTGAGTTTAAATGCTTGTTCTAAGTTGGAATAACTAGTTTTGATGCATGGTTAAGCCTCTAGCAAGTCCATATAGTAGTTCCCTTCATTTAGTTGTCTCAAAACCAATTTTTATGACAATTGTTAAAAATTTCAGAACATGGAGTGGAATATGCATCACATTAACCAACATGAATTGGTGGTGCATGAAGTCATGGGAGTCCACCGAGAAGAGGGTGTATTCTCCGCTGCTTACCCAAGCCCAGAATTCGTGAATGCTGTAGGAATTTTCCAGGATGTTCAAACTCTAATCTCTAATGCAGGATTGGAATATTTTGCAATTGATGAACCTAACCAATATGCACAACTAGCTATGTCTGTGGTGCAGGATTTTTCTTGCAACTTGTCTTCACCTAACCCCATGGTTCACTACAAAATCTACAATAAAACTGTCCACTTGCCCTTTGATGATTTCTGTGCAGCAATTAGGGTGCCACAATGGGGATCGCGAGAGAAGATGAAGGAGAAGCCCAAACCATTGATGGACTTGTACAAAGATATTTGCCAGGGAAGAAGTTTCTCTCAAGAGAGTGGTAAAATTCGGAGTATTCATCTGCCCTCCATTCGATATTTTGCTTACTTCATCACTAAGTGTGTTCTTGCTAGGAAAGTTGCAGGTAAATTATCTATGCATGACTTGGCCTTTCTAGCTGCTGCTTTGTGCCATGATAGAACTTATAACTTAGGTGCACTGATTGCCTACCGTCTTGCTACCAACCGTGAGAAGGGTGGAATTTGTGGAGGTGTCATTGCTTCTCGTTTATTAGCTATGCATGGTTTAGCACCTCATCATCTTGATTTTCAGCTTCCCATAGAGAAACTAGATATTTATTCCATGAAGAAACATAATTTTATTGCTTCTTATGGTGATTTGAGTAGCCTCCCTTATGAGATAACCTTTTTCAAGAAATCGGGATGGAAAACATCTACATCTATTAGAATTGTTAGTTTGTCTGTGCCTCTTTTTGACCTTGATTCCAGGGGAAGTTGGTCACTCTCGGAGGCTGAGCTTGATACACTCGTGGGGCAACATGCCCCAGACGTAGAGGATGACATGGAGGAGCCTGAGGACGACTTTAGTCAGCCCCCTGAGATTGTTGGTTTCTCACACCTGTATCCAGGGTACGCAGGGCCTTCCGGTTCTTCTTCTACCCCAACCGAGTCGTATTACAATCACGCCAGGTTTGACCCATCGGGCTGGATTTCATACTCACGGTGGGGTTAATCTCCACTTAGGCCAAAAGCCTAAGCTTGGGGGGAGGTATACCGATAGCTCACTCATCTATATATCATTATCATTCGGTACTTTGTATATCCATGCTTTGTTTTCTTTTGATTGTTTCCTGTTTTGCTTTACTTTCCAAAACTCAAAAAGACCAAAAATATTTCTGTTATTTCTCTTGATTGTTTATTTAAGTCTCTAGTATTAGTTGGCTTAGTTATTTAATTCGGTCAATATGCAAAAACCCAAAAATATTTTGCTTTGATTGTTTGTTTTTCTGCGTAGGGACAGATTTCTGCTGTCCACCGTTTAATTCATAACAAATCACAGAAAAATCGAAATGACGTGATATTTTTTGTACGTAATCCTCAGATATGTATGCAACTTTCATTAGTTTTGAGTTTTCTGATCTGAGCAAGTTAAGGGCCTCGAAAAAATTCGTCTTTACGGCTTGTTCTGTTTTTGTTTTCTAAATTCGAAAATCCAAAAATATTTGTTGTTTCTTTTCGGTTTTGTTTAGTTTGTTGCAGAGTTCATCACCTTCCGTGACTCCGTGGAGCTTGGTTATTATTTCATATCTTTCAAGCACACAAGTGAAAAGGCAATAATGATGATCTATGACGATTTGAGTTGGGTAAGAGGCTGGTAATGAACTCTATTTGTTTTCATTTTTGTACATATACTCATTCATGTGAGCATGCTTAGATGGTTCGCATAAGTTATATGTTAATCGGTGGATGCTTAGTAGTTCATATTCTCTTATAATCAGTTCCAATTTATTAATGGTAGATAACATGTTTTATGAATATTTTCTTGCATTGTTTGGTTCATAAAAGAGTATGACACCGTGGTATCCTCCTCTGAATAATTCATTTGAATCGACTTGGCACATGCTCACACATGTATATGACTGAAAACAAAGAGTCAATTAAGACTTGATGATTTATTTTGCCTCGGAGTTCTAGTATCATTTTTATTTTGTCGCAACCATGATTATGACGGTTATTGCTCTCTTGAATTGTCACTTCCCGGTCTATTGATAGCCTCCACTTGTACTAAGCAGTTAATGCTTGTGCTTCCAAATCCCTGAAACCAAGTTAACCCAAAGAGTCCACCATAAATACCTATGTATGGCATTTCAAACCATTCAAGTAAATTTGCATGTGCTACCTTTAAAACCTTCAAACACTCCTCATTTTGTGACACTGTTTTAGCTCATGAGGAAGTACTAGTTGGGCTTGTTATCTTCCATACTAATTAAGTAACCATCGACTTGCATGCTTCATCTGTTTGTCATTAGTTTTGCAAAAAGAGCTGGTTAGACCAATATAATATTCCAAAAGATTTAAGAAAATAAAAAATAGACACTCCTCCATGGTATGTGATTGTTGGTGGGCACCCGAGGATTCGGTTAGCCATGGTCTGTGAAAAGCAAAGGTTGGGAGGAGTGTCAAGTTATATAAGAAAGTGCATATTATAAATGCTTATTTTTAAATAAAACAGAACCGCTCTCAACTTCTTTAGTATGGAAGATAACAGGAACTCTATTGCCATTCGTTGACAAATCAATCACCTCCCAAAAACAATTTTGCCTCTGTTTTCAAAATAATGAAAAGCTCTAGCACATGTTAAATCCCTGCTTCCCTCCATGAAGGGCCTATCTTTTACTTTACCATTGAGTCACCATCCTTTCTTTGAGCACCTTCTTGAGAGCATAGTTGTCATTCTTAGTGTAATGTGCTTGTCCCAGAATACTGTTAACTGCGGTATAACTATGATGTTTTTATCTTTGATATCTTTATTTCTAGTCCTCTCTCGAACTTCAGAGGTGCCTGGGCATTTATGTTTTGCTGTACACATTCGGGCAAGCGAGATACCACTTTATCATACTTTATTATGAGCTTTGCAATCCACTGAATTCATATGTTTCATGTTTTTTATTATTGGTATGATTGGTATCTCTTCATAGTTTACATAACCATTAGGTGACACTGTGTACATACATCTTATTATGAATAGCCTAAGCATTTGTCCACATAGTGAGAATATATACATCATATGAAGCAAATGTTTTCGTGAAAGTTTCTTTTATCGCACTCAGTTGTTAATTGAATTGCTTGAGGACAAGCAATAAGCTAAGCTTGGGGGGAGTTGATACGTCCAAAACGTATCTACTTTCCCGAACACTTTTGCTATTGTTTTACCTCTAATTTGTGTGTTTTGAATGCAACTAACACGGACTAACGCTGTTTTCAGCAGAATTGCCCTGGTGTCTCGTTTTTGTGCAGAAATTCAACTTTTAGGAAAATACCCAGAAAATATCGGAAAGTCACTATTTTGGCAGAAGACCCACGGAGCCAGAAGACGAGACGGAGGGGGCAGCGAGCCGCCAACACCACGTGGTGGCGCGGTGGGCCCTTGGCCGCGCCACCGTATGGTTTGGCCGACTCGGCCATGTCCTCGCGTCCCCCTCTCGGCTATATACTCCCTCTGACCTAAAAACGAGAGGAGCATGTTCACTTTTTTCGAAAGACCTCTAGAGCACCGCCGCCATCGTGAACCCTATTTCGGGGGTCAGAAACTCCGTTCTGGCACTCTGATGCATGTAAAATGCATACATGAACTTTGAATTGTATTACTCATATTTCATCCATATTTGCATCATATAAGGGTTATATCAATGTTTTATAATGTTTTGGGGAATATTTCACACTTTCCCTATTTATTTGGAATTAACCCTACGCTGTCAGAAAACCCCTTTTTCTATATTTTGACGTTTCAGGGACCCCAAACGACGTCCAAATGACCTAATATTCCACGGAGATCATTTTTTGGAAGGAACAAGGCTTAGGAGCGAAGGAAGTGCAAAAGTGGAAGGCCGAGGGCCAAGATAGGTGGGCCCACGCGGCCCTGGCCGCGTGGAGCAACCCATCTGGGGCCTCGAGCCCCCGATGCCATCGATTTTCGTCTCCGTGGTTTCGTCTTGACATAAAAAGGACTATAAAAATACACCCCCGAACCCTTTTGGAGAGGAGCGCCGCAGAAACACAGAAACCACGAAACAGAGACCTGGAGCTGCAGATTGGAGGGGGGAAACTCCGACGGGGTGCTGCCGGTGTGGTCTCCACCTTCTCCAACGACTTCTCCACCGTCTCCATGATGAAGAGGGAGTAGTCCACCCCTAGACTATGGGTTTGTGGAAGTAACTTATGTATCTCTCCTCTCTCTTGAGCTTCACTAATTAGTGCCATATGAGCTGCTGAACATGATTATGATCATATATGTAATACCTTTGTAGTGGATCTCTTAAGTTGTTATATGTTATGATGATTACCAATATTATGTCTTTGTTATGAAAGTAGATGCATATTATGTACCCCGTTCTTGTGTATGTGTTTTGATCCAACATGTGTATGCATGAGAGCGTGTGAGGGGGAACGTGTGCATTAGTTGGAGTAACGGGGGGTGGTTTTGTGGTAAGTTGACAGCAATACCGTGATCCACTTGGGTTTTTACCTTACTTTGTTGCCTCACTAGGGATAAATGAAATACCATGCTACCGGGGATATGTGGGTGACATTGCCACTATCACCATGACTAGATCTAGCATGTTCTTATTTAAACTTCATGTCATTGAACTTAAAGGTATACTCTATTTATCTTAATTACTGAGGTGTTATGGTTTAGTTTGCATCTTGGTGGAGTATAAGAGCGATTAATAACCAAAAGATCTCTATGTTAGGACGTGATGCCCATATTATTAATAACTTGTCTTGTTGCAATCTCATATGTCAATTCCTATGTTCCATTATCTACCACTATATAAAAGAGAGAGTGCATTTGTGAAACCATGAACCCCAGTCCATTTTTTAATCATAAGAAACACCTTTCCAACACTTTATTAGCACTTTACATTTTCTGCCATTTAAATATCCGAAAATACAAAAACACTTTTACATCTTGCAAACACCATACAAACCACAAAAAAATCATCCACCATCATTTATACCATCCTTGCACTTTTATTTATTATCATTGCATATTTATTTCTGTTTTGCATTTACTTTGTTCTCATCTCTTTGCTCACACCTTGTGCTTGACAACCACTTGGTGAGGTTGGGGGAACAAAACATCTTGTTTTGTTTTGCAGGTAATCAAGAGAAGGACAAGAGGGTAAATCTTCTACACACAACTCCCCGAGAGTTCGATATAAACCCTCGAGTCACCCTAGTGGGGAAACAAGTCTTCCACATCTATAAACTTTGCACTTGGAGCTCAACCTAAGCGTATTATCTTTACGCCCATCAAGACTGTTTTCTGGCGCCGTTGCTGGGGAACTAGTGGAAGATTATCTCACAACAAAGTCAACATCACCAACGTGTGCAAACACCTAAGTTTGGGGAGGTTGCACCTACGTGAGCATCATCTCGCCCATCTTTACCTTCAAAACATTTTATTTTGTTTTGTTTTTGTCATTTTTATATTTTGGTTTGCTATTTTATTTTCAGTTTTGCATTTTATTTTACTTTTTTTTATTTCGGTTTCCATTATTTAGTGTCATTTTATTTTCAGTTTTGCATTAAAAATTTAAAAATACAAAAAAAACTTGCTATAATGGAAAAGAGAACTTTTTGGCCACTTAGTGTTAAGAACTTTCCTCAAGATATGAATATCCATGTTGAAGAATTTGAGATTGATCATAATATCACTAAAGTAATCTATGAACGTCGTTTTTATGGTAAACCTAAAGAAGATCCTATGCAACATCTTAAGAAGTTTAATGAAAGATGCAAAGTGTTAAACTTAAAACATGGCAATGTTAATGTGATTAAAGTTAAGCTTTTCCCCTACTCTCTTGCTGGAAAAGCCTTAGATTGGATATTAAGATGGCCCCTGGTAATTTTAACACTTGGTTTAATCTAAAAGCTGCCTTTATTGAAAGATTTTGTTCTACTGAAACTATATCTAATCTTAGACAAATAGTTCTTGCCTTTAAACAAGAGGAAGAAAAACCTTTGGTAAAAACTTGGGAAAGGTTTAGAGGAATAGCCTTTGGAATGGAACATGGTCTAAGGGATTGGATGCTTATGCATATATTTTATAGGGGATTGTCTGAAACCTCTAGAATCTTTTTGGATAATGAATGTAAGGGCTCTTTTATGAACACTCATGCTACTAATACTCATATTTTCCTTGATGGTTTACTTTCAGAAGTGAAAATTAAAAAAAGTCTTGAAAAAGCTCAAATATCTGAAGATGTTTTTGATGACCGTCACGAACTATATAATCTATACAGTAGAAAGAAAAAGGTTGAAGAAGTTAAGATGCTTAGTGAAGTCAAGGAACCACTACTTGACTTAGAGAGTTGTAGCTTGCATGAACTTATGTCTATCTTACAGAAATTTACTAGTGATCCTTCTATTAATATTAATCAAGCTGGTTTTGGTTCTTTTATTGCTAGACATATTTTAAATGAGAAAATTGCTAGGTACAACAAAGAAGCTATGACACCACCTAAGCTTGGGGATATTTGGGTTCCCAAGGTATTAGTAACAATTGGAAAAGAGACACACCATGCCATATTAGATCTAGGATCTAGTGTCTCTGTTATGTCTAAGGAACTATATGAAGTACTTGAATTAAAGAATCTAGAAAAATGCTCTATTGTACTTTCACTTGCTGATGATTCAATTAAATATGCCTTAGGAAAAGTAAGTGATGTTATGGTAGAGTTACACATGACTTTTCTGCCTGTTGACTTTGTAATAATGGACATGGGGAATAAACCTCTAGTGCTATCATTTTGGGAAGACCTTTTCTTCGTACTACAGGTGCTATAATAGATTCAAAGGAGGGGAACGTGAAGTTTCAGTTCCCACACAAGAAGTGCATGGAGCACTTTCCAAGGAAGAGGGACACATCAAAGTTCAAGCTCCCTCATGAGTTTCGTCCACTATAAATATCAGGTAAGAAGACTAGCTATATGGCTATAAAGAAAGCGCTTTACGGGAGGCAACCCGGTTGTTTTTATTTGAGATTTTCTTTGAGTCATGTTGTTGTACCAAGAGACTTTGTTTTTAGTTTAGGTTCTGGAATTTTTAATAAAGTGCCAAGTTTTACCCATTTGGGATTTTAAAGTTGCTTTTTCCATTCGGAGATTTTATTTCAGCACGAATCTGTGCACGGTATGATTTTTTATTCCTATTCTGTAACTCTGAATGAGATGAAATTTGAACTGTAGTTGCAGCTTTCCATCCTCTGTAAGCGTGATTTTTTTCAGATTTTTTCGACATATTTAAGTGGGGTAAAAAAATACGTTTTTCTGCTGCTGTTTTTCTGGATAGATTCTGTCACATTTTGTTTTATGCATTCTTTAAGGTTTTAACTTGAATCTTTTTTATCCAATTGAGTTTATTAGAAGGAATATAAAATTATACATTCTCTGGACATGTTTCTTATGTTTGTCTAAGGATTTCATACAGCAAGCAATTCTATTATTTTGTGCCTCCTAATGTCACACAGAAAAGAAATGGGAGAAACGGTATTTTGAAGGTTTTTTCACAGGGATTAGAGGAGATGCACCAAGAGCTATCCAATGATGGTGAAGACCATAAGCTTGGGGATGTGAAAACAACCCCACTGAACCAACATACTCTTGGTTTGCACACGTCTAACTTCTGTTTTTCATTCATTGCACTTTATCGTATAAACTTGGAGCGTTTTTGTTCTTTTTGTTATTTTGGTTTGGTTTTTTGTTTGAGACCACCTCTTTTATTTATGTTATGAGAGAGCTACTGGAATTTTGGGTTGAATTAAGTTGGATGCTATAAAAATATTGGGAAGAGGATGTTTGAGTTGATTTAAAAGATACATATAGTTGAATGATTCATGTGCTTTGTTAATGAATATTAATATGCAAGTGTCTTGCCTAGAGTTATTTCTTATTCATGTTTTATATGCTGAATGATGCTTTACTTTGTTTAACATGAAATGGTTAGCTCTATGGACACTTATGCATGCATTTAGATGGTCAACTTTCTCCCTCTTGCTAGCCCAAAAACTCCAACAAGTAAAAAGCTTGTTTTCCAACACTTTCAACCAAGTTTTTCCTGTGAGTCCACCATATCTACCTATTAGCTAATATGCTATTCCAATTATGTTTACCATGTTATATTGTTTTATCTATGCTTCCAAATTAAGATGCTTATGTTATTGGGACTGTCATGGGTTAAGTTGGTCTAAAAGCTGTCACGAACTTGATGCACACATTACATTTCATGCACTTAATAAACATGACCCGTTGTGATTAAGATTATGATGTTTTGGGCTTGACAAAGGTATTTGGTTAGGAGCTAGCTCATACGTGCTGACACGTGGAAAGCTTTCAACATTGCACTTTCTCCTTTATGAAAGTTGATATCATGTTCCTTTGGTGATGGATGCCTAACATTGCGTGAAATAGATATGGAAACTTAGTAAGTTCGGGTGAGTGATATTATTGGCTAGAGAGACACCTGTGGCGGCTAACCTAAGCCATGTGGATCATGGTGGAAATTTGCAACATAACCATAGTGGAGGAATCCATGACACATCTCATAACAGAAAAAGCATTTACAAGAAAAAAGCATGAGTAAAGAAAGAGATGTAGAGAAGTCCACTGTTTGCTTACTTTGTCATTTGGACATGTGCCCACTTCCATGTTCTGGGGCAAAGGGTACCCGGGGTGAAACTCTCTATGATGCAACTTTTATTCACGATGACTGTAACCTTCACTTGCTTTGTGGCCCAATTTGAGTAGCCAGTCGGAGAGGTTTTTGTTTTCAACGGGCATGAGGCTTTTTGACCCATACTTTGTCAAGCACATAACTAATATTTGCTTTCACTTTCAACTATTAATCACTAAAGATGCTATGATAGGGGTAATGAGAACTTCACACCAATGAGCACTACATGGCAAACATTAGATTAAGTTGAAGCATTTGGAAGCTAGATAATACTCTTGCATGTTTTTTTTCTACTTATTTATCTATCTTTCCAAAGTGTCCACCTTTTATATTCAGATTTCTATAACAATACTCTATGACCAACCTAGGATATCTTTTACTTTTCATTTATGCATTCATTTGGTCCATAGAACTTTTATTTCATGCTACACTTTGTGAATTATCATTGAACATCTTTACCTTGAATATTTAATATCTATTGATAATATGTCTTGTATGTTGCTACTCTTTACTAAAGAATGAATCATTTGACTCTATGTAGCAATCATCTTTGATATCCTTTGTTAAATAATAAAATGCCAAGTCCATGTTTAGTTTTATCACCTTCATACTCGAGGACGAGTATAGGTTAAGATTGGCGATGTTGATGCATGGAAAATGCATACATGAACTTTGCATTGTATTACTCATATTTCATCCATATTTGCATTATATAAGGGTTATATCAATGTTTTATAATGTTTTGGGGAATATTTCACACTTTCCCTATTTATTTGGAATTAACCCTGCGCTGTCAGAAAAACCCTTTTTCTATATTTTGATGTTTCAGGGACCCAAACGACGTCCAAATGACCTAATATTCCACGGAGATCATTTTTTGGAAGGAACAAGGCTGAGGAGCGAAGAAAGTGCAAAAGTGGAAGGCCGAGGGCCAAGATAGGTGGGCCCACGCGGCCAGATCCCTGGCTGGGGCCTCGAGCCTCCGATGCCGTCGATCTTCGTCTCCGTGGCTTCGTCTTGACCTAAAAACGACTATAAAAATACTCCCCCGAACCCTTTCGGAGACGAGCGCCGCAGAAACACAGAAACCACGAAATAGAGACCTGGAGCTGCAGATTGGAGGGCGAAAACTCCGGCGGGGCGCCGCCGGTGTGGTCTCCACCTTCTCCAACGACTTCTCCACTGGCTCCATGATGAAGAGGGAGTAGTCCACCCCTGGACTATGAGTTTGTGGAAGTAACTTATGTATCTCTCCTCTCTCTTGAGCTTCACTACTTAGTGCCATATGAGCTGCTGAACATGATTATGGTCATATATGTAATACCTTTGTGGTGGATCTCTTAAGTTGATATATGTTATGATGATTTCCAATATTATGTCTTTGTTATGAAAGTAGATGCATATTATGTACCCCGTTCTTGTCTATGTGTTTTGATCCAACAGGTGTATGAGAGCATGTGAGGGGGAACGTGTTGATTAGTTGGAGTAACGGGGGTGGTTTTGTGGTAAGTTGAAAGCAATATCGTGATGATCCACTTGGGTTTTTACCTTACTTTGTTGGCTCACTAGGGATAATGTGGGTGACATTGCCATTATCGCCATGACTAGATCTAGCATGTTCTTATTTAAACTTCATGTCATTGAACTTAAAGCTATACTCTGTTTATCTTAATTACTGAGGTGTTATGGTTTAGTTCGCTTCTTGGTGGAGTATAAGAGAGATTAATAACCAAAAGATCTCTATGTTAGGACTTGATGCCCATATTATTAATAATTTGTCTTGTTGCAATCTCATATGTCAATTCCTATGTTCCATTATCTACCACTATATAAAAGAGAGAGTGCATTTGTGAAACCATGAACCCCAGTCCATTTTTTAATCATAAAAAACACCTTTCCAACACTTTATTAGCACTTTACATTTTCTGCCATTTAAAAATCCGAAAAATACAAAAACATTTTTACATTTTGCAAACACCATACAAACCACAAAAACATCATCCACCATCATTTATACCATCCTTGCACTTTTATTTATTACCATTGCATATTTATTTCTGTTTTGCATTTACTTTGTTTTCATCTCTTTGCTCACACCTTGTGCTTGACACCCACTTGGTGAGGTTGGGGGCACAAAACATCTTATTTTGTTTTGTAGGTAATCAAGAGAAGGACAAGAGGGTAAATCTTCTACACACAGTTCCCCGAGAGTTCGATATAAACCCTCGAGTCACCCTTGTGGGGAAAACAAGTCTTCCACATCTACCAACTCTACACTTGGAGCTCAACCTAAGTGTATTATCTTTACGCCCATCACACTCCGTCGGGACGGGGAATTGGAGGAGATCTCGCCATCGTCATCACCAACACCTCTCCATCAACCATGCTCCTGATGAACTTCACCGCGGCTCCGGCTGGTATGGTGCGCACTGGTTCGACCTCGGCCCACTTGGTGAACTTGTCGACGGCCACGAAGAGGAAACGATAGCCCCCCTGCGACTTCGGGAAGGGACCCAAAATGTCCAGCCCCCAGACCGCGAACGGCCACGAGAGCGGGATGGTCTGGAGCCCCAGCGCCGGCTGGTGAATTTGCTTGGCGTGGTATTGGCAGGCGTCGCAGGCTTGAACGATGGCGACCGCATCTTGAAGCACTTGTGGCCAGTAGAAGCCGCTTCTGAAGACCTTGCCCGCGAGGGTGCGCGCACACGAGTGGTGGCCGCACTCCCCGCTGTGGATGTCCTTGATTAGCGCTCGGCCTTCCTCAGGGGGGACGCATTTGAGCGCGATGCCATTTGGGCGCTTGCGGTAGAGGTTTCCCTCGAGGATGCAGTAGGATTTTGCGTGTCGAGCGATTCGCTCTGCGTCTGCATCTGCTTCAGGGAGGATCCCCTTCGCCAAGTAGTCCTTGATCTCAGCAATCCAGCCTGTGGCTTGGTGGGCTGCCGTCAGCAACAGGCGCTCCCCTGTGCTGGGACCGCAATCGGGTGCCCCAGACTCAGGAGGTGGTGGGAGTGCTTCATCCGTGCTTGCGGCTGTGGCCTCTCGAGGCTGCTTGATGGATGCCTTGGCGAGCCTTTCTTCAAAGACGCCGGCCTGCTGGGGTTGCCTTCGCGAGGCTCGCTTGGCGATGTCGTCGGCCTCTTGATTCTCTTTTCTCGGGATGTGCATGAGCTCCATGCCCCTGAAGTGCTTCTCGAGCTTGCGGACCTCTTCAAGATATGCGGCCATGTAGTCGTCTTTAGGCGTGTAGCTCTTGTTGGAGAAGTTGACGAGCAACTGGGAGTCGCCCTTGACGAGTAGGTGCTTGACGCCTAGAGCGATGGCGGCCCTTAAGCCGGCGAGGAGGCCCTCGTATTCAGCGATGTTGTTGGAGATCTTGTCAATCGTGAAGCACAACTGGACAGCGTAGTAGAGCTTGTCGCCTTTGGGCGAGGTCAGGACAACGCCTGCTCCGCCGTTGCGGCAGGCAAAGGCTCCGTCGAAGTGCATGGTCCAGTGGCTGGGCGTTGTGTCTCCAGAGGGCTTGGCCTCTTCCCCCCGAGGCTCTTCAGGGCTTGGGTCAGTCCATTCGGCGACGAAGTCAGCTAGTGCTCTCCCCTTGATGACTCTTGTGGTGTCGAAGCGCAAGTTGAATGGCTGCAGCTCTATGTTCCATCCCGCGACACGGTCTGTGGCGTTAGGGTTGCGCAAGATCTGCTCCAGGGGGAAGGAAGTGACCACCGTGATGGGGTGGCCCTGGAAGTAGTGTCGCAGCTTCCTGGAGGCGATGAGGAGCGCAACGAGGAGCTTCTTCTGCATGGGGTACCGTTCTCGAGCATCCCGCAGCACCGTGCTGACGAAATAGACGGGGTGCTCGACAAGGGTAGTCAGTGGGGTTGCAGCGTCAGCCCTCTGAGGAGGCTTTTCAGGGCCCTTGACGAGAGCCGCCTGTGGGGGGGTCTCGACAGGGGTGCCGGGAGCAGACTCGACTTGAGGCTGTGGGCCTGGCGGTGGGTCTGCGGAGGCTGCTTCTTCGACGAGGCCCTTGTCGGGGGCTCTGGGCTTGGAGTGGTTGTGCTCTTCTTGGGGAGGACAGGCTCTTCCCTTTCAACCACCAGGACGGCGCTTGCGGTCTGAGGAGTGGCTGAAAGGTACAACTTCAGATGTTCGCCTGTCCTGGGGGCCACCAAGACGGGTGGGCTGGCCAGATACTTCTTTAAGTCCTCAAAGGCCTTGTCCGCCTCAGGGGTCCACTTGAATGTGCCAGATCTCTTCATGATCTTGAAAAATGGCAGGGCTCTCTCGCCGAACTTGGAGATGAAGCGGCCAAGGCTGGCCATGCAGCCCGCTAAGCGAGGAGGCTGCATTCCTTCTATGGCCTTGATCTTGTCAGGGTTTGCTTCTATGCCGCGGTGGGACACCAGGAATCCGAGGAGCTTGCCTGAAGGCACCCCGAAGACGCACTTGGCGGGGTTCAGCTTGATGTTCACCTTGCGTAGGCTGGCGAAGGTTTCCTCGAGGTCCTTCAAGAGGGTGTCCCCCTCTCGAGACTTGACCACGATATCATCGACATAGGCCTCTGCGTTCCTGCCCATCTGTGCCCCAAAGGCGATCCTCATGAGCCTCTGGAAAGTGGCGCCAGCATTCTTCAGGCCGAAGGGCATGCATGTGTAACAATACACGCCACAGGGGGTGAGGAACGCTGTCTTCTCCTCGTCCTCTTTAGCCATTTTGATCTGGTGGTAACCAGAGAAGGCGTCCAGAAAACAGAGGAGGTCGCAGCCAGCAGTGGAGTCCACGATCTGGTCTATCCTCGGCATGGGGTATGGGTCCTTGGGGCAGGCCTTGTTGACATCGGTGTAGTCGATGCAGAGTCGGCCTCCTCCAGCGGGTTTAGGGACAACCACGCCGTTGGAGAGCCAAGTGGGGTGCGCGACTTCGCGGACGACATTTGCCGCCTTGAGCTTCTCTACTTCCTTGACGATGAACGCTTGCTTCTCGGGGGCTTGCTTGCGTGCTTTCTGCTTGACGGGGCGTGCGTCTGGACACACGGCTAAGTGGTGCTCGATCACCTCCCTTGGTACCCCGGACATATCTGACGGAGTCCATGCGAACATGTCAGAGTTTGCCCGAAGGAAGGCGACGAGCGCGCTTTCCTATTTGGGAGGCAAGGCAGCGCCTATGGTGACGCTAGCCCCCGAGCCTTCAGCCCCCGAGCTGCTGGTGCTCAGCGACACCTTCTTCGTGGCAGCTTGCTCTTGGGAGAACACTTGCTTCTTCTTCTTGGGCCTCTCGAGAGGCTCCATGTCCTCATCAGCCGGAAATGCCATGGCGGCAGCCTTGTAGGCGCTCTCCACGGCGCGCGTGGCATCCAGGATATGACCATGGATGGCAATGGTGCCAGCGCTGCCGGGGATCTTGACCATGTTGTAGGCGTGGTGCGTGACGGCCATGAACTTCGCGAGGGCGGGGTAGCCGAGGATGGCGTTGTACGGCAGGCCGATGTGGGCGACATCGAAGTCGATCAGCTCTGTGCGATAGTTCTTCTGCGTGCCGAAGGTGACGGCTAGCCGGACCTGGCCCAGGGGTTCGATGGAACCACTGGTGACCCCAGTGAACGGCCTGGAGGGCATAAGCCACTCGTAGGGCACTTGAAGCGTCTCGAAGGTCTCGACAGAGATGACGTTCAGGCCAGCTCCCCCATCAATGAGCGTCTTGGAGACGGTGATGTTGTTGATGGTGGGGGAGCAGACCAGGGGGAGGGTCCCAACAGTCTTGGTTGACTTGGGGTAGTCCTTGGCGTCGAAGGCGATGGTGTACTGGGACCACTTGAGGGGCCTGGAGGTCTCGGTGCTCGGGAGCGCGGCGTTGAGCTCGCGGGCGAACTGCTTGAACTGGTTGTTCGACTTGGGCGCCTGAGCCCCGCCGAGGATGCAGGCCATGGCTCCGCTCGGGGCTTGGTAGCCTCCGTCTTCCTCGTCAGGGAGGTTGTTGTTCCTCTCAGCGGCGTTGGCCTGAGTGCCTTGCGGCCTCTGGTAGCCGCCACTGCGTCCTCCTCTGCTGTCGCGGCGGTAGCCGCGGCCTCTGCCGCGGTTCCCGCTGCCTTCTATGCGCTCGCGCTCCCTGCTCAGCCTCTTGAGGTCGTAGCAGTTGTCGGTGGCGTGGCCGCGCCTGTTGTGGTAGACGCAGAACGGGCGGTTGTCCACCTCCTTGTCGCCAGGTTCAGGGGAGCTCCTGCGGGCGCCCTTGGCGGCTGGCTCTGCTACCAGGACCGCAGTGGTTTTGCGCTTGGTCTCCTCGCGCTTCCTGTGGCTCTTGGAGCCTTCAGCCTGGTCATCTCCCCACTGGCTCATCTTGACGAAGAGGAGTCCCTCTTCAGCCTTGGCGCACTTGTCCGCGAGGTCGAACAGCTTCACCACAGAGGTGAGCTTGTCGTGGATGCCCAGCTTCTCGAGCATCCTGCGGTTCGTGACGCCCTCCCTGAAGGCAGCGATGACCTGTGTGTCGGGGATGTTCGGGATCTTGTTGCGCACTTGGCTGAAGCGCAGGTCGTTGTGGGTGAGTGCGCGCTCGTACGTGCCCTTGAAGTTGGCGACGAACTGCCTGCAGAGCTCCTCCCAGGAGTCGATGGAGTCCTCAGGCAGGTTGAGGAGCCACGACAGTGCGGAGTCCCTGAGCGCGTGAGAGAACCAGTTGGCCATGACCTTGTCGTCTCCCCCTGCAGCCTGGATGGAGGTGGTGTAGAGCTGCAGGAACTCGAGAGGGTTGGTCGACCCATCGAAGCCCTTGGGAAGGGCTGGCCTGAACTTCTGTGGCCAGACCACGCGACGCAGGGAGCGGGTGAAGGCCATGCAGCCAGAGGCGTACGTGGCGGTTCCTCCCTGGAGAGCCCTGCGGTTCTGCTGCCCCGCTTGGCCGAGCTCCTCGACGAGGCGATTCTGGAGGTCCCTGCGGCGCTCCATGCCCACACGCGCGTCAGGCGCAGTGCGCTGCACGATTTGGCAGTCGTGCGGTGAGGAGGCATGAGAGGGAGCCCTCTGTGCGGCAGCTGGAGGCGGTCCCGGCGGCGGCGGAGGCGCATCTGGTGCAGCCGTACCCGCATGGCCAGATTGCTGGACCATGGAGCGCGACGGAGCGGGGCGCGTGGTGGCGACGTCAACGAGGTGGTGGAGGCGGTCCAGCCACTGGTCGTGGGCTTCAGCGCTTGGTCGGTAGCGGAGGAGCTCCTGGGCCATGAGTAGCGCGGTGTGCGGCGTGGGCTCTGGGCGTCCCTGAGAGGACGCGCCTTGACGCCGAGACGGATGAGAAGACTCAGCATCGTCGTCGCGCTCCGGGGGGCCGTCCCTGTCGTCGCGGTGGTCGCTCTCGTCATGGTATTCTTCGCTCTCGGGCTCCTCCACATGCGGGCCGGTGTTGGCACGCTCGGCAGCGCGAGGGCGGCCACGGCGGCCGCGGGTGGGAGCAGTGCCGGGCACGGTGTGAGCCCTGTCAGCTGCGCGCCTGTTGGCGCGCGTCGTGCGGGTGTCCGCCATGGCGGAAGGCTGGCTGGAGGTTGAAGACGCGCCTCAGTCCCCTACCTGGCGCGCCAAATGTCGAGGTGTAGCTCCCACGGAACAGGGATAGCCACTCTCGGGGGAGAAGTTCGTGAAGGGGACTGAACACGTTGGTCAACAACCCTCAACCGGCACGGCGACGGTGCTCGTCGAGCCTGTAGAGAGACATCACGACAGAGATGGACTCAGGCCCGTACCCAGGTTCACGGCCCTCAGGGTGAGGTAAAACCGCTACTCCTGCTTGTCTGTATTGCTGTATAGGGGTTACAGTACAAAGAGCTTGCCGCGGGCCCTCGCGAGGCGGTGTGGAGCACGGAGGGGGAAGGTTCGGGCCTTCTTCCTCCTCGGGCTCGCTGGGCTTGGCTAAGCTATTGAGGGGTGTCAAAGGATGAATGATCGATCCCCCGCTACGGTGGCGCCCCCGCTCCTTAAATAGGCGCCCCGGGCCTCATCCCTGCGTCCTGCGCAGTGGAAGGGTTCCCACATGGCGACGAAATGGTGGAGCGGGGTGCACTGCAGCTGGGTTGCGCATGGACTTGGTCCATGGTCGCAAGGCCTGTCTTCGTGGCAGGGCAGCCGCCGTCTTTGCAGAGCGGCCAGCTGGTACTGCAGAGATCGTGGGGGGTGCCCATGGTGACGTCGCAGTTGGAGCGTTGCGCCGGCCATCTGCTTTATCACCAAAGAGGAAAGCTTTGTTGGCGGCGCAGGGGACACAGAGCTTTGTTGACTCCTTTTATCACCGGAACGGCAACTGCGGCGCCGTCGTCATCACGCGCAGACGCGCGCGTCACTCTGCGGCTGCTGCAGAGGCCATGTGCGCTCTGCAGCGGTTGCTTCGTTGCGAAGTATCCCCTCAGGGCCCTGGAGGCCTTGAGGGGGGAGTTGCGTTGACTCCTCTCCAAGGGAGAGGGGCTTGTAGAGGGGCAGCCTCAGGGGGAGCCCCTTCAGGCCTTTCGCTGCCTCCTCAAGTCCCCTCGAGGGGGGCCTTCCCCTCGGGGGTCTCCCCAAGCGTTCTGCTTGGTCCTTAGTCGTTTCGTAGATGCCGTCGCGTGTGAGGGCCGTGGAGAGTGGGCTCTGCACACCCTTGAATCCACTGGGCCGACACACGCACAACTAAATAGGAACACATGTCTATGGTTACTTAGTACTTGGATGCTTTATCTTATTTATCTGCAAATGCCCATGACTAGATATTATATGAATTATCTTATCCATGCAACGCATGTTCATCCGTCCCTATGCATACAGTATTTTATTTCTGATGTCTACTATAATCATTACTGCTGTCTTTATTTCACTGCTGCTATTATTTCACTACTGTCACTGCTATAAAACTGTTACTACTGATAATCCGTCTCGAGCAAGTCTATTCACAGGTGCAGCTGAACTGACAATTCATCTGTTAAGGCTTATAAATATTCTTTGTCTCCCCTTGTGTCGAATCAATAAATTTGGGTTTTACTTCCCTCGAATACTGTTGCGATACCCTATACTTGTGGGTTATCAGAGATGAAGATGCTTCTGAAGGTGTCAACGGTGTCAGACAATCTTCTGAGATGTAGGGAGTTGAACAAAGGTGCTTCTCCCCCCTAGCAATGGCGCCAGAAAGTCTTATGGTGGTTTGACGAGAGACATGCACACAACACAATCAAGATATTTTGCCACAACTCAATAGTGAGGTTGTCAATCTCACCAGCTTGCTGTAAACAAAGGATTAGACGTATAGTGTGGAAAATGATGTTTGTTTATAGAGAATGAAAAATAATAGTGTTTGCAGTAGGTTGTATTATCGATGTGAAAGAATGGATCGGGATCCAAAATTCACTAGTGGTGTCTCTCCATAATAAATAATAATTAACAAGAGGGTAAACAAATTACAGCTGGGTAATTGGTAAAATAAAGAACTACATAACAATGCATATACTAGTCACTCACAGTGTCTACTATGAGATTTACTGGGCATTACAACATGATTCATAGACGTTCTAACCGCATCTATGACTAATAATCCACCTTCCGGTTAGTGTCCGCACCCCATTCAGTATTAAATTGCAAGCAACAGATTATTACATTAAGTAAAGTGTGTAATGTAAGCAACACAATTATCGTTAGACAAAGCATCGTTGTTTTACCCCTAGTACACTACCCCAGAAAAGGCAATCTGTGGCACCTGGCGCATTCTAGTGAGCCACAACATTTCACGCCGCTGATTCTTTCATATCTGTAGCGCATCACAAATGCGCCACAGTTAAAGACTTACCAGTGGCGCACGAAATGGAATGTGCGCCACGTATAAGGGCTATACAAGTGGCGCATATGGTACCTCATGCGCCACTAGTAATTGTTTGGATGTTTAAAAAATAATAGTACCAGTGGTGCACCCATTAGAATGTGCACCACTAGTACCAATTTGGGTATTAAAAAGTTCCACCAATTCAGTATTCATTTATCCAATATTTCATTAAATAGTTCAAAATACACATTTATCCAAATACACAGTTCACACATTCAGAAGCGGCATGGGCATCACTTTAGCCCCGTGCCGACGTCGTCAGTGCATCCCATGTCATCATCGTCGCTGCATTCCATGTTGTCGTTGTCATCGTTGCCAGCAACAGATCGTCAGCAACACCTGAGCAGAGAGTACTTGTGTTAACAAGACTATTTTGTTACCTCTATTTATATTATCTTTATACAATTGTCAACTTGAAAGATAATAGGCACACAAGAACTCATGATCTGAATTTACCGTTACATATAAGAGTACAAATATAATATGTATGGAACAATTATCAGTTATCAAAATTCTAAATTAGTCACTAGCAGCAACAACCAGTGCTCAGATTTCTCAAACACAACACACAAGAATTCAAAAAGGTTGCTTATCTTTGATAAACAGATTCCAAGTCTATTATATGTCCACTATTTCATATCTGGTGTTCATGGCATACATAAATTAGACCAGCTTTATAAATTCTATGCATCCTACAACTGGTCAACTTATCTGTTCGTGAACGATCAACATAATAGACACATGTACCTGTTTGAGTCTGGTGCTTGTCCCTGATCCAACCAACAAAAGCTTTTGGATCGTCCTTTCCTCCAAGTAGTCAGGTCGATTTCCCACATTATAAGCCTCTTCACCACATTGATTAGTCGCTTTGTTAGGAGTTGGCAATGACAGCACAGGACTAAGTAGCTTCACTATAGGCTGGTACTGATACATTTAGCTTTGGTCAGATTCCTCACCATGAAATATATGTTGTCGATGAAAAGATGAATTTTGGAACTATCTTATCCCAGCACACTGAACTCCTGCCAAGTTAAGCCAAAGAGATAGGTAAGGAAAATGTAACTCAGAATCTCAAAATGAGGCAGGAGTTAATCAATTCCAGACCTTAAGTATTTGCAGCTCAGATTTTGTAATCACACAACCATTTATCATGATTCCAATGTTCCCAGGAGTAAATCAATTCCAGACCTTAACTAATCATGGCAATGATAACTTATGCAGGAATGCACTAACGCTTCGGATGCATAAAAATACAAAACCTTCCTGATGCATAGAAAGAGCCTATACTGAAGAGTGCAAAACTAATCTGGAAATACTAGTGTCTACATTTGTACGCACTTAAAGTAAGCTTTTGCCAGTCATAGTTAGCCTCGGAGTATAGTTTTCTGACACAATCCTGCGCGGATACTGCTAAATTGATAAGAAATACTGGTTAAGTAGAGGGTAAACGGTTCACAAGAGACTCTTTTCTTGAGTTGAGAAACCTCTCAATCTTAGCAATCAACACAGAATTCCAAAGACAGGTGTGAACTGAAGAATGACACAGCTTCATTCATCTGGAGTTGTGTCAACCCTATGATAAACAAAATAATGAAATGCACATACAACAATTTTATCTAGACTGACGATTGTGTTTTTAACACAGTACAAAGCAAATATGGATGATAACCAGCATAAATCGAAGGACGTGATGTTATCACGAACCTCCCCACAATTAATCATAGCAAAGGAAGGCACTACTCTACATTACACGGTCCTCACATACAACATGTATCGGCACCGAGGCAGATCCTAACCGGAAGCAGGGAGTTTGGGGTTTCAAGAGAGGGCTTTTTGCAGAGGGGGTCGTTACCTTGTTGAAACTGGGGGAGGAATCGCGGGGGGTGGTCAAATCAGGGGACGTCGCCTGCATCTCCTCTCCGACGCCGGAGGACGACGAGGCCCAGCACTTGCCCCGCGACGCGGGCGCCGGAGAACAAGCCCAGTCTCCTCGTCCGACGCCGCGTCCGTCAAGTGGGGATAGAGGAGGAGGTGGCGGCGGTGGTGTCAGGCAAAAGGATGGGGGCGGGGAGACTGGGGGAGAGGCGCGGTTGCAGGGAGAAGGAGGGGAGGCTGCAGGAGAGGCGCGGTCGCTGATAGAGGTGAGGAGGGGCTGCGGCGGCATGGGGACGGCGGCGCGAATCGGAGTGGGCGGCGCGAATCGGATGGGGAAGCCCTAGCTCGTGGGAGAGAGAGAGAAATGAGAGCACGGGGAAGAGGGGATGGGGAAGGGGACCTGTTGACCTGGTCCAGGTGTGCATGTGATGCATCACAGTTAGGAGGCTTAACTGTATGGACTGATGATCTGATCCCATCCCACCTTACCTGTGGCGCACCATGCGCCGCAGTTAGTTACTTGTAGCGCATTGCATATGAGATGCGCCGCAGTTAAGATTTACACATTAAGCTTTTTTTTGGGTAGTGGTAGCAATAGTACATACACAACCTTAGAGGTTTTTGTCGCCTCCACCAGATTAAATGGAGACTGAACCCACTATCTAACATAAATATCCCTATTGGAGTCACAAGCATCTACTAGCAACGGAGAGCATGCAAGATCATAAATAACATACACATGATATATAATTAAGCAACTTGACATAGTATTCAATATTCATCGGATCCCAGCAAACACGACATGTAGCATTACAATAAGATGATCTTGATCATGATAGACAGCTCACAAGATCTAAACATGATAGCACAAGTGGAGAAGACAACCATCTACCTACTGCTATGGACCCATAGTCCAAGAATGAACTACTCACGCATCAGTCCGGAGGCGGGCATGGTGTTGTAGAGCCCTTCGGTGATGATTCCCCTCTCCGGCAAGGTGTCGGGAAGAGCTTCTAAACCCTCCCGAACTAGGGTTGACGACGGCGGCGGCTACGGTATGTTTCGTGGAAAAGTGTTCGGGTGTTTAGGGTTTTTCCGTCAAGGGCAATATATAGGCGAAAGGGCAACGTCGGTGGGCGCCCCGAGGGGCCCACACCATGTGGCGCGCGGCCAAGGGTGGGGCTGCGCCACCAACAGGTGTGGCTGCCTCGTGGCTGGTCTTCGACTGCTCTTCGGTCTTCTGGATCCTTCCAGGAAAATAGGGGCTTTGGTTTTTGTTTGCTCCAATTCCGAGAATATTTCCAGAACTTTTCTGAAACAAAAAAACTGCAGAAAACAGGAAGAGGCACTATGGCATCTTGTTAATAGGTTAGTCCCAAAAATGCATAAAAATGATATAAAGTGTGTATAAAACATGTTGCACTTGGTATAATATAAGCATGTAACAAAAAAAATTATGGATACGTTGGACACGTATCAGTCACCTATCCTCAAACTGCTCCAACCCCAGCACGCTTAACATTTAGGTTCATTTCAAATTAGATACTAAGAGAGAACTGAGAACTTACTGATATTACTATCTTATCAATCATATTAACCACTCGGTCATGATGTTACACTTTTTCATTGCTTGAATTATAAAAATTTGGTTGAATAAACAACAATGATTATATAATAATAATATTGAAATAAATAATGATAAAATAAATTTTACTTTATTTTTGCCTTTTTCATTTAGTATGGAATAATTCGTATCTTTAAATCGTTAAATCGTAATTTAACAAATAAAATGTCTAAATTGATCAAAAAATTAGAGGAATCCAAATATGACATACAAATCATCTTTTGCATTACAGAATCATCGATAGCCACGGTGACCATTTTAATCGTTTTTACGAAAAAATGAAATAAAATGATAAACACCTCAAAAAATGATATCCTTTGGCATGGGGTCATTATATGTGTACTAGTTGCTATGAAAAATGATAAACTTGATTTTGGACAAAATTTCCAAAAAAATCTTCACAAAAAGGTCTATCATCTATAAACATCTATAAGTTTCACGCCAAATGATCAAGTTATGGTCATTTCCACAGCATAGTTTGTGATTAATATCTCATATTCCACAAATAGGTGCATCTTGGTATAGGAAACAATCATGCCGAAGGGATTCTTCGAATTATTTTCATAAATATCATTTTCCATTTTTTAAGTGCAAAAAATGACTTTTTTGTGAACCAAGTACAATAAATTTGATGCAAAATGGCATTCATCTAATTTTTACAAAGAGTAGTACACATTTGATGAACAATCCCAAAAGATTATGAGTTTTCTTGATTTCTAAATAATTTTGCCTACTTAAATAAGTTTATGTCGATTATTCAAAAGTAATTCAAATTTGAACTACAACTGTTTGATTGTTTGGTCTGAATTTTTGAAAAATCATTTTCAACGTACACAACTAGTGGTTATATCACAGAAATATTGATAATTTTAGAAAATCTTACCTCTTTCGATGAATAATCATGGTGACCATTTTGATCGTTTTTACGAAAAAATGAAATAAAATGATAAACGCCTCAAAAAAGGATATCCTTTGGCATGGGGTCCTTATATGTCTACTAGTTCTATGAAAAATGATAAACTTTATTTTTGACAAAATTTCCAAAACAATCTTCACAAAAAGGTCTATCGTCTATAAACATCTATAAGTTTCAAGCCAAATGATCAAGTTATGGTCATCTCCACAGCATAGTTTGTGATAAAGATCTCATATTGCACAAATAGGTAAATCTTGGTATAGGAAACAATCATGCTGAAGGGATTTTTCAAATTCTTTTCTTTTACATTTTTTAAGTGCCAAAAATGACTTTTTTGTGAACGAAGTACAATAAATATGATAAAAAATGGCATCCATCTAATTTTCACAAAGAGTAGTACACATTTGATGGACAATCCCAAAATATTATGATCTTTCTTGATTTCTAACTAATTTCGCCTACTTAAATGAGTTTATGTCGATTATTCAAAAGTTGAACTACAACTGTTTGATAGTTTGGTCTGAATTTTTTGAAAAAAATCATTTTAAGGTACACAACTAGTGATTATATCACAGAAATATTGATAATTATAGAAAATCTTACCTCTTTCGATGAATAGTCATGGTGACCATTTTGATCGCTTTTACAAAATAAAAAAATAAAATGATGAACACCTCAAAAAATGATATCCTTTGGCATGGGGTCCTTATATGTGTACTAGTTGCTATGAAAAAGGATAAACTTGATTTTTGACAAACTTTTCAAAAAAATCTTCACAAAAAGGTATATTATCTATAAACATCTATAAGTTTCAAGCCAAATGATCAAGTTATGTTTATTTCCACTGCATAGTTTGTGATAAAGATCTCATATTTCATAAATAGGTGAATCTTGGTATAGGAAACAATCATGCCGAAGGGATTCTTCAAATTATTTTCATAAATATCATTTTTCATTTTTTTAAGTGAAAAAATGACTTTTTTTGTGAACCAAGTACAATAAATATGATGCAAAATGGCATCCATCTAATTTTCACAAAGAGTAGTACACATTAGATGGATAATCTCAAAATATTATGATCTTTCTTGATTTGTAACTAATTTCGCCTACTTAAATGAGTTTATGTTGATTATTCAAAAGTAATTCAATTTGAACTACAACTGTTTGATAGTTTGGTCTGAATTTTTTGAAAAAAATCATTCTAAGCTAGATAACTAGTGGTTATATCACAGAAATATTGATAATTTTGTAAAATCTTATCTCTTTCGATGAATAGTCATGGTGACAATTTTGATCGTTTTAACGAAAAAATGAAATAAAACGATAAACATCTCAAAAAAGGATATCCTTTGGCATGGGGTCCTTATATTTATACTATTTGCTATGAAAAATGATAAACTTGATTTTTGATAAAATTTCTAAAAAAATCTTCAAAAAAAAGGTCTATCATCTATAAACATCTATAAGTTTCAAGCCAAATGATCAAGTTTTGGTCATTTTCCACGGCATAGTCTGTGATAAAGATCTCATATTCCACAAATAGGTGCATCTTGGCATAGGAAACAATAATGCCGAAGGGATTCTTCAAATTATTTTCATAAATATCATTTTCCATTTTTTAAGTGCCAAAAATGACTTTTTTTTGTGAACCAAGGACAATAAATATGATGCAAAATGGCATCCATCTAATTTTCACAAAGAGTAGTACACATTTGATGGACAATCCCAAAATATTATGAGTTTTCTTGATTTCTAACTAATTTCGCCTACTTAAATGAGTTTATGTCGATTATTCAAAAGTAATTCAAATTTGAACTACAGTTGGTCTGATTTTTTTAAAAAACTCATTTTAAGGTACACAACTAGTGGGTATATCACCGAAATATTGATAATTTCAGAAAATCTTACCTCTTTCGATGAATAGTCACGGTGACCATCGTTTTTAAGAAAAAATGAAATAAAATGATAAAAACCTCAAAAAAGGATATCCTTTGGCATGGGGTCATATGTGTACTAGTTGTTATGAAAAATGATAAACTTGATTTTCTACAAAATTTTCATAAAAATCTTCACAAAAAGGTCTATCATCTATAAATATCTATAAGTTTCAAGCCAAATAATCAAGTTATGGTCATTTCCACGGCATAGTTTGTGATAAAGATCTCATATTCCACAAATAGGTAAATCTTGGTATAGGAAACAATCATGCCGAAGGGATTCTTCGAATTATTTTCATAAATATCATTTTACATTTTTAAGTGCCAAAAATGACTTTTTTGTGAACCAAGTGCAATAAATATGATGCAAAATGGCACCCATCTAATTTCCACAAAGAGTAGTACACATTTGATGGACAATCCCAAAAGATTATAAGTTTTCTTGATTTCTACCTAATTTTGCCTACTTAAATGAGTTTATGTCAATTTTTTAAAAATAATTCAAAACATGGTTATAGCCGAAACCATTAGTATCGGTTAGTACCGGTCCTAGACACGAACCGGTACTAAAGGTTTTGGCTCGGGCCCAGCCTGGCGCAAAACCTTTAGTATCGGTTCGTGTCACGAACTGGTACTAAAGGTTCATTACGAACCGGTACTAATGCCCCTGGCCGAGCTAGCCGTTGGGACCGGTACTAATGCCACATTTGTACCAGCCTGCAACCCGGCAGGGACTAATGCTCTGAACGAAAGCTCCGTTTTCTACTAGTGTTGGGCCTGCCACCCATTGGTTGTATGGACAGAACGGATTGTTTTATGCATCTTATTGATAGGATTATCAGTAAACTTAATGGGTTTAAGGAAAAAATGCTCTCTTTTGGGGGAAAGGAGATTCTTTTGAAAGCTATCGCGCAGGCCATCCCTGCATATGCTATGTCAGTGTTCAAACTCTCGAAACAAGTACTTAATGGGATAACTACAGCCATGTCCCGGTATTGGTGGGGAGATGAAGCAGACAAGAAGCACATGCATTGGTTTGCATGGTGGAAAATGTGTGTTCCGAAAAAAAGAGGAGGCATGGGTTTTAGAGACCTTCACTGCTTTAATTTAGCAATGTTGGCGAAACAAGCGTGGAGGCTGCTATGTGAACCGGAGTCTTTGTGTGCCCAAGTTCTTAAAGCTAAGTAGTATCCCAATGGCGATTTACTGAATGCCGACCTGAAAAAACGATCCTCCTATACTTGGCAGAGCATCTGGTCGGGGATTCAAACTTTTAAGAAAAGATATATTTGGCGCGTTGGTAATGGTGAGGAGATTAACCATTGCGCCATTGCCAAGCGTGCCTCGAGTCTTCATAGAAAGCATGGGCATATATTTGGCAATAATTTTTGCTAAGTACGAATGTTTGGTAGAGTGGTTTGGGAAAGGAGAGTATTGGAGAAGCCAATCCTTCCAAGGAGTGTTTGTGGCATGAAGGAATTTGTAGCAAAATTTCAAAAGCAAGCAAACATTCTCTGCGTTTAATTTGTTTACTCCTAGGCCCTAGCAAGTAAATTTGGCAAACAAGTAAAGGAAACATACTGGAATGAAGAACTGATCCAGAGTTTGCAGACAGCAACTTCTGAAACTAGGTTTGCTCAAGATCAAATTTCTAGAACCAAACATCAAAACAGAATATACCTTCGATCACGACTACAGCACCTTGGAGGACCATTCAGCTCAGGTGACTGCAGTACTATCGTATCCAACTCCAAGATAATAAAATCAGAAGATTTTGAATTGTATTACCCCAGACCATATGTTTTCCAATGAACATCTAGCTACATGCTACGACGGCAATAAGAAATGAAGGAAATATGCCCGGGCAGGGTTCATGAACATACAGAGCACTTATTTTTCACCTGCAATTTCAGTAGAAGGACTGGGCTTATCTTCAGGTGGATTAGTAGCAGAGAAATGATGTTTATCAGGTGGTTAAAGCTGCAAGAGATAGTTTTCAGCACCCCTTCTTCGGTGAGGTGGTATTTTTGGCTCTCTGGCATATTTGGAAGATTAGAAATGTGAAAATCTTTCAACATACTAGGCCTTCCTTTGCAGCCCGGCGCTGCAATTTCATCCTTGACATTATCTTACATCTGTATAGGTTTAACTCAAAGCTCTCTGACAAGCTTAAGATCTGGATAGCTGATCTTCCTTAGATTTTGTATAGGTTTATAAATATTTCTCGTACCCTGGTACATATTCTATTTTGAGGTGAAACAAAGTTGGGACTGTGGGGGTTTTGCCTCACAGTAAGCGGTAAAAAAACATGCATAAAATGAAATATGAGCAGAGTAAACATTGCAATCACAGAGTACAAGGTAAACTCCACTTACATTGAACAACCACGTAAGATGTTTGGAGGAAGGTTCGATATTTGATCTAGAGCACTTACGACAATTACAGAATCCTCATGATATGCTTTAGGTCACAAATCCTACACGTTTTCTTGTTCTTTGCTTAGGCATATAGATACTGAGACACATACATGGCACTTCTGATAAAGGTATAATCAGTTAATCACAACCTATGCTGTTTGCCACACTTCAAAACTCACATGGTTATCTGTGATGGTTTATGAAATAACCACAGAAACATAAGTCTAACAAGTTCTTTTCTTCACTTTTAAGCTGGAGATCGAAATTTCAAATGATACTTGCAATAGTTCCATGAGAGACAGTCTGAAGTAGTCTAGGAAGGTCAGTAGGAAGAACAAAATATCACAAGAGTGAACTTGGTGCAAAATTAAATGTACAAATTGCGAAACTTAGATAAGAACTTCTCTGCAACAATGTTGCATACATTAAGCCGTGGATGTGCAAACTAAAATTAAGAAACAGTAAGTAAGTCTGAACCAAGACAAGTACGCCCACTCAGATATACTACATGCAAAACCCAGAATGTGATACTCAGGGAATGAATTGCCAGCGTCAACGTGCCATGAGCACCAGAAAAATCAAAACAGCATGACACATGTTTTAAAATACAAAGCATGCAGCATGTATGGTTCGGGATTTTCCTTATAATACTTCCTTTCTCGCAAACTCCGATAGGCCCATAGCATTTCAGTGATGTGGGAGTTCAAAAGTTCACATCACAGCACTGCCAAATGAAGTATGTTGACGCGGTAAAATAAGAAACTAAAACGAACCTGAATCCAGAATAAAACATGGTCAGCATGGTTGATAACTTGATATGAATTGCCACCGTTGACACTGTTATTTTCACATGCACGAGGAATCACGCCAACATTCAACATTTCCTGAATAGTTACGTGAGTTGTTCATCCTCTTCCAAATTGCAGATGTGCTTTCCTAAAAGGATAAAAGAACAAATGGAACCAGAAGGTAGTACAACACTAAATGGAGGATTCATTGGAAATATCCCAGTGTGATAGTACCCGGGACTGAGATTACAGATAAGTAGATTACTTGGTAGGGAGTACTGGGTCCAACAGATAATCATAATCAATTTACCACGGAGTACATTATTTATCTAGTATAAATTTATCTCATAAGTGCTCTTGTTTGAACTCTGCAACAAGTTGCTTTGTCACGCAGAATTTTCCCGTGTCACTATCCCAAGCCCCAACAATGCGTGCAAGGAAAAGAAGCATAGGAATAAAAACATCCTAAACAGTAAACACATTAGGATCGCCTAAACCGCATACGACAATGCAGCCTGTACTCTTTTTTAACAGCTTCGTCAGCATCGCCACAGCAGACTTACATATAATCCAGGTTCACCATTCTTTGTACAAGTCTAGACGTCACATGTGCTCACGTGGACGCTTGTACAGGACAGTCTCCTCGTCAAGCTCAGCCCCAGCGCCACTCACCAGCACCCACACCTCAGAGATTTTCTCGACGGCACCGTCAAAGAGGTCGACGGTGGTGAACACCCGTGACGTGGGTGCCATGGATCCTGATCCTTGGAGCCCGTCTCTTTTGCTAGTGGAGATCACAGAAGTGGTGCTTTCTCCAACCTGCTTCACCCTAGGCACGACCGCTCCATTTAGATATATGGTCTGCTTGGCCCCGAAGGTGATCATCTTCCTCAGGCCTCCCCCGTAGGCTAGGCTCTTGTGCATGTGCCCAAACACGACAAGCGGGATTGAAACACCAGTTTCCTTTTGCAGGTCGGATATCGCTTGTTCCAGATCTGTGGAGGTTGCATATAAAGCAACTGCTTCAGAAAGGGGTAACTATAGGGGAGAGTACCGTCATGAATGATATAAGACCTGGGTCACCATGGTCGCCACCACCAGCTACCCAATCCCGCCCACAGATATCATCCATTCTTGAACCTAGACCTGTGTAGCCATGATTAAATGTAGGCTTGTTAGGACAGAAAACACGTTAGTGATGAGTTCCATAAGATATCTGTACAACTTGGTTATTTGAATGTTCAGAGACCTGTTGGTCCATTATGTGCGAGTAGTATGAGAGAATGCTCCTCTGGTGCAGCTGCCGCAGCGTCGCATATCTTCATTGCACTTCCTGCCATATCATCAACACCGTACCTACATGATGATCACAGCAAACAACGAGAGGTCATGGATTATCACAAGCATTATGACTTACGAACAACAGCAGAGGTTCTCTAGAAGAGGGCAAGGACAAAAGCGAAAATGGTCTGTGATGTACTTCTTTTAGAAGATTAAGCTAAAAAGTTTCCAGAATGGGCAAAAGCAAGAGGTGGAAATAGTTTTCGTGAAACTTTTGGAGCCTGGGCTATATTAATCTTAGGACTCAAAGAACGCGGACTAATAACTTAATAAGCAAGTTCCACATCAAAACCAACTAAGCAATCAATTACTCTATATATCTGATCCGATGTACTCATCTTCCTAAGATGATTTGAGAATTGAGACTATGACATACAACATATTTCCCTCAAATCCTAAGAACCATTATGCGCACTGGTGGACAAGGATAAGGTCATAATAGTTTTGCACTTCATTTTTACTGCCTAGCACAGTCAAGTACATGATAAGAAACTAGCCTGGTGATACAACTGGGAAATTACCTAATCTAGAACAGACTATCAGACTTTAAGCTTGACATCTTGATGTTTATCTGCTAACAAGTACAATAAAACCTTTTTTACATACACAATTCAGTACTACTTAACATGACATATCTGCCACTCTGTTCGTGGTACACCTCAGCCATTTCTGAACAAATTCTCATCACAGCGTTAAGTTCCTAATAAATCAAAAAGAGCAGAACAGAAGGACAAGATTGTTTGTAGAAACAAATTCACAGCAAAGATATACCTAACATAATATTTGAGAAAAATATGTATCTACTGGTTAGTGCATCTCTTACCAACCGTTTTGACAGAAGCTTCGGTCTAAATAACCTGTCACCCCCGCAAGAAAATGGTCGCCCGCCAACAACACTCAGCTTTATTGTTGCAAAATCCAAACATTTATATCCCACATGCTGCTCACCAAGGCTGATATACATACACAAGAAAAGGGGGAAAACAAGAGAAGATTATTGGCCACATTTACTCCATAAAGATTATCATAGTATGCTGAAGACTGCCCATACCCCACACAGATTAATCCTGCACTTCTCCAGTAACTTGGTTGGGCATTGATGACAACTCAAGCCGAATTTGAGTGATAAAATAGTTATCATTATATTTGTCAACAGTTCCTAACAACAGTTTACACAACTCACTCCCTCTTTAACTTAAGTATAATTCCAATTTATTTCTTTGCGTCAAAATCAAAAGACAAACAAGTAATGAAATGGCCTAGCAGTAAAGCTTGAAGTCTTATGGTTGTCATGGTACAACTGAAGAACATGCAGCAATTCGGCAAACCTGCACGGCTAATTCATTGTTCCTTCAAAAAAAATCTCCTAAAATGCAATTCATATCATATGAAAGGATCTTACCTTTCCAGCTGAAGACGGACACGATCAACCTTCCTGATTAACGAAGCACACAAGATTTCAGAAAAACTAAATGAAGTTATTTTATATATTTTAATATTTTTTCTAAATGAAACTATGACTCATACTTCTCTGAAAATTGGTGTGTGCGCCAACAATCATGATTGCCAAGAATTGCTGCCTTTGGAAACTGAATTTCTGAAATGCTTTTAACAAGTTGAACATTCTCATTGCCATAATCACCTGCCACAGATAGAGGAGACAAAACAGGAGATAGAAAATTACTATATTGCATGTACTTCTAAAACAAAAAACAAGATTAGCAAATGGTGTAATACAGAAATAGCAGGTGAGGGGAAGGGGGATATACCTGTAAAAAGCACCAGATCTGGCTGCATTTCAAATAGAACAAGTTAGACCTTATGTGGATAACAAAACGAGGATAAATAAATATTTGTAGTATGGACATTTGTTTCAAAGTGCAATGTCAATATTAGTAATGATACGAAACAGGTGGCAAGCAAATGGAGGCCACCACATTACTACATAAAGACAAGACATGTCACATTGTAAAACTAGGAAGAAGCTACGACAATGAAATGTGGACATTATAATGAGATATCGTCCTCGTCAAATAAAAAATGAGATACCGAAATACAACAGATTGGATCCATAAAAATGTGCAATGTGCAAGACCTGAAGAAAATGGAGGGCCTTCGTATCTTCATCAAGGATCCAATCATCGTGCTGCAAGGTTCAGTGCATAACACCCAATTAACGCCATGCTCTCATTAATTAGTTAAGATTGTTACTTATCGTAGTTCAGTGATTAAGTTAAAAACAAACACACCAAAATTGACTAATCCATGCGTTGAACCCCTCCAATCTCACTCCCTCTGCTCTCCCTCTCCATAACCAAGCTTTCATGGGGGGTTGGTCGGTCATATCATCTCATATTCTCATGCATAACCAACCCTACTCTTGGTTCATATAGACGCCAGACCTGACTCCGAAACAGCAATCAAAACACATCCAATTCGTCATCCTATATTGGCCTACCATTAAGAACGACACGTGCCACCATCTAAACTACGATCAAAGGCCTCTAAGATAAACGCACACCACTAGCAATTCGCAAACATCAACGAATATCACTGGACCTGAATCCCCGTTGTGGCATCCAAATGGGCTCCCCATCCAAATGGGATGGGAGCCTACCGAATTAATCAGATCAACGAGCAGAGACTTCAGTGTCCAACCCCCTCCTCGTCTAGCTACGAATCGGCTACGCGTACGATTACGAACCCCTTGAAGAAGAACCACAAGTATCATGCCCGCGAGGAAAAGAGGCCAGACGATTTTAAGCATTTAAGAGAAGGAGTGAGGGGGGAGGAACAGGAGAGTACCACGTCCCCGACGACCGCGACGCGGACGCGGCCGGCGCCGGCGGAGGAGGAGGCCATGGACCTTTGCCCGGGCTTGGGCGGCGTCGGGGCGGGGGAGGAGGGGAGAGGAGGATTCCCGGGGGCGCGCGCGGCTAGTGCTGCTGCTCCCGCCGCCGACCACGATGAAAGGGAGCAAGACCGCACGAACATTCTTGTTTGAGGTTGGAGTCGTGCTTGGTTGAGAGGACAGCTGCACGCCATCCGGTGGATGCACGCGTGCGAAAAAGTCTATTCCAAACCCTGAATTCATAGAGTTTCTGCGAATGAAATCCTGAAATCGAAATCACTGTCGTTTGTATCCTAAACTATTGAACTCCGGTCTAAATAAAACCTTGGACATGTTTATCATATAAAAGATTAAAAAATTAAATAGGTAAACTCTCACTACAATATTGTCCCACATGTCATATTCATCTTCTTGCTTCTTTATAATCCGTGAAACACGGGGAAAGTGGCAGCAGCAGCACTGGCTGCGCCCGCACGCCGCGCACATGCGCTGCTCGTCGGCAACCGGGTGGTCGCTGGCCGCCCCGCTCGGTCGCGCGCTCGCCGTTGGCGGCCCTGGGCCTACTCGTAATCATCCTGCTCGGCTAGCCGTGTTAGCTAGAGTAGATTTGTCCGTACTGCTGCTAGCTAGATTGGCTGGTGATTAGTGAGCAATCGTGCTAGCTGCACATCCTTATTGTTGCGTACGCAATACGAACTGGACCAAAATAGACTTTTTCCCTTGCACTACTACACCCGTGCGCGAGCGACGCAGTTGACACGAGACACGTGTTGCGCGGTCGTGGTTAGAGCATCTCCAACCGGCTATGTCCAGCGGATGTGCGTTCGGTTAACACGGTTATTTGGTTAGGTTTATACGATAATACGATAAATATTGTTTTGATACTTTGGTAATATAATTATGTATGAAGATATGATTCGGTTTCGGTGATAACCATTTGTTCGTTTCCGTAATAATCAAATTAATCAAAACTGATGTCAAGTTTTAAGTAACATATGAAAAAATTACGATCATATATTTCATTTTTTTATTTTATATGACCAAACTAATGTGTTGTAAAAATAAGAGATAAAAAACAAATAAAATTTCAGTCACAAACTAAACGTAATCTCCTGCCGTACTGACACACAATAGAAGCATCCACATCAGCATGCTTTACTGTTATGATATCATATCGGGTGGACTTTTAATGTAATTTTTTTTGTAGGACTGGGCTCTTCGGTTTTCAATTAAATTTCGGGTTTTTTGGTTAACCGAGGTCGTATACAATTTTTCTATCTGAATAAAACTGGAATTTTGTTTGCGGTTAGGTTTTTGGTTTCGGTTCGGTTATGTGCACAGCTAGTCGGAGAGCACAAAACATGTATGTGCTAGGATGGTTAGAAGGGTGCATGGTTGTACTCTATCAGATTTCAAACATTAGATTTGACACTCGTGTTTCTCATTTGGGCGGAAGATAACGAGGCGCATATGGTGGCTTTGTCAATCTCAACTCGACTCGTCGGTTCAGTCCATCGGAGATGCTTATAGGGGATGGGTGTACGTGCATGCGTTTATAGGGTTAGTTCGTGCCTGCATTCATAGCGGGTCTTTGTTGTGTTTAGCAAAAAAGAAACGGACAACCACACCATTCAGAGTCAAGGAAAATAGCGTGATACGGCCTTAAAATACTCTATTTACATGCTATTGGCGTGACATTGTATAGTAATTTTGAAACCAGACAAGTCTCAACACGTTATAGCGTGCTAAGTGCTATTAGCGGCCATATAGCACGCTATTTTTTCAATGACTAGTAAAAATGCCCGTGCGATTGCACCGGGAGTAAAAAATATTTTTCATGAGAACGGGGCAAAGTGGTTAGGGTTGCGGTGTGGCGGCCCAATGAACTAATTTGATCCCCGCCGGGTACGAATTTCCTGTAATTCTCGCAAAGGAGCATTCTATTTTAAAAATCTCTCGGTGCTAGTGTCCATGGGTCTTATTTTTTCAAAATATTTTTCATAGAAAAACGTCGGCACAACCCAAATTTTACCCCAAAATAGTATAATATTTTTTCTAACGTACCAAATCCTTACAATAGTGAAAATAGCTCGACGGGTAAAACAAATGTGTTGCTACATTTTTATCTCCGTGATAACTTCAAATAGATAGATGTACATACTTTCCACCTATGTTCCTTCAGTATATGCAGGGTTTATCATCGCAATTGACTCTTTACATGGTGTGTTGCCCCTATACTCACGATTTGCCATAATTTGCTTTATTCTTGCTTTCTTTTGTTCGGACTGCATATTTGCATATTTATGCTTCTCTCGCTCGCATTTTTTTGTCTTCTGTTCGGGCTCGAAATCTACATATTTCTTCCTCCCTTGTGTGTATTTTTTTTGCAACTTGGTTGAATCTTTAATTGCTTTTTTTAGCTGATAGGTTTCACGACGCCTTTTCAGTTTTTCTTGTTTTACTTCATTGGTCATCCGTGCATACCGATCTCTATCTTTTTTCCTTGTTTGCTCCTTGGAATCCATGATTGAAGATTGCGTCCGAAATTGCTCTGAATGCATAGGAGTTTTATTTTCTGTCATTGATCAAAAAGAAGAGACTCGTAAATAAAGTATGTGTAGGTACTTATAAATTACTTTAATCATGCTACTGATTATTACTAATAAAATATATGTATCTAATAATAAAATCAAGGCAGATATTAATTTCTTTTATTTTATTATCACCAACTAATTTCATCGCAGTTTTTGACCGAAGCCTAAAAATGTGTATCAATTGTGTTCCATAATTCTTGTGGAAGCTAGGTAGAAACTATTTATCGACAGTCGGCACTATAGCAACGTAACATTATGCATACATTACCCAATAAAAATAGCAGAAATGACACATAGATTAGAAAGTGGGTCAACCTTCAGTATGGGTAAAAAGCAAATAATAGTGAGTCACTTTCCCATAGATTTTGGTAATACAAACAAAAGAACATTATTACCATGCAACAGATGATTCAGTAAAATAATAAAATGGGCTAGCAGCATCAAGTGAACGAAATTGAGAATTAGGAGATCATGGATGTCAGTCCCATCCTTCTTCTGGCGCCACTGACGGACCTCAGCCAGAACTGAAGAAAAAAAACAAAAAGGGGTGGATTTGCACAAAGCTAGGATTTGAAATACGATCTGCTCGGTAGAGGGTCAAGCTGCTAGCCACTGGCATAATGCCTTTCAGACGCGATTGCACATGAACTCTAGAGCGGTCGTTAACTGAACTTTGGACAGACAAAAGCTTCAGGCTTTGAGCTGGACGACGACGGGGCCAGCGACCATGAACTGGAAGCGCGGTGCAGATGTGTGAAGTGGTACCGTGCCGCGTGCAGCACGAGAGAGCGAGCAGCAGCAGAAACAGAGGACGGTGGACGCGGCAGGATGAGCACAAGCTCGGAAGCGAGCGTCCATGTTGGACGAGCTCAGATGAAACACACAGGAGCGAGATAAAAGGGGAAAATAGCAGAGGCTCACGGGGAGGTTTCTGGTGCAGACGAACGGGATCGGGCTCCTCACGGACGGACATCGATCTTGGCGTGGCTGAGAAGCAAGCGGGCGGTGTCATCTGCGGCGCGTGGTCGGCGGAATCAAAGCAAAGGTACGACGGCTGTCAACAAACCGGAGATGGAGAATCCATCGAGATTACGGATCCAACATGATGATCGCGAACAACTGACCTGGCAAGCTCGTCGCGCCGGTCTCCTGCATCCGCCGCTCGGCTGACGAGGATGCGCTCCGTCCTTGATTGGCCCTCTGTGTCGAGCTCGTCACGCCGGTCTCCTGCAACCTCCGCTCGGACGGTGACGGCACGCTCCGTCCTTTGATTTTTGTTCTGCGCCGAGTTCGTCGCGCCGGTCTCCAGCATCCACCGCACGGCCGCGCTCCGTCCTTTGATTTTCCCTCTGCGCCGAGCTCGTCGCGTCGGTCTCCTGCATCCACCGTACGGCCGGCTAGGGTGCGCTCCGTCTTTTGATTTTGTCTCTGCGTCGAGCTCGTCAATGATTTCCGCTACAATTCTGTGGTTTGATGCGACGCTCTTGGGAGGAGTATATAGGGATAGGAACGGATTCGTGTCGTGCTTCCATCCGGAGTTAGGGACGGCTTCATGTCCTTCTTCCATCCGGAGTTAGTCTAGATCGAGAATTTCAATACGACGGACGACAACTCTTCCTCCTCCAACGAACCAAACCAAGGAAACAGATGAAAACGTATGACCAGACGGACGAAAAAACGAACGAAAATTAGGAGGAAGAAACCTTACTGCTTTTATTATTAGGTATAGATTTCGGACAGAGGTCCCACAATCAACCGGACCCAAACTTAGCCCAACTGTCGGATCTATCCAACAATTGTCATATCCGGCCCATTTATGTGTGTGCAACAACTTAATGAGACTTGACGCACGAACAACTTGTGCAGTTTGTTTTTTAAGAACTCAACTATGTGACAGCTAGCGGACTGTAAATGTTAAAGCCCCATTAGGCTTAGGGCTTAGTAAACCCCACCCGCCTATGGACACGGTGTAAGACATCAAATTGCGCCTATATAAAGGTAAGTTGTGGAGATGGACGAAGGGCATCAAAGTAGTGAGTGGAAGAAAGCCACATTACACCAACATCGCTCCGTCGATGTCACTTACCTTGGCGAGATGGGTCCATCAACCCGCTGGCCGGAGCTACTCCTTGTACGTGCGTACTAGGAAAGGTGTTGTATGTTCAACTCGTTGAGGTGACAGAGTTGTTTGAGACGAGCATAACAACGACACAAAATTTCTATAGTACACAAACACTATACATTACCAAAACACAATCGACAACATCTGCACACTATAACAGGATGAAGAAGGTTTACATGATATTTACTTAGCCTTTTTATGTGATAAATAATCATTTATGTACGTGTATAAACTCAGTATAGTCATCGTAGTCTCGTATAACTGTCAACCGTTACTTCGATTACTTCGACCATTATGTATGATGCTTCTACGATTCAATTTTACACGAAAGTGCTGATTATAGAATTGGATTGAATTTTAGACAAACACTGGTTGTATGCACCCAGATTTCTGCGGAGAACATTTTAGCTTGTGGCATGTATTCGAAATTTCAACGTTGAATTAATGATGGATCACATCAAAAGCATGAGTAGCCTCGTTTGCTCTTTATTTTTTGAACGGTTAATCTAACTAGGGAACGTGCCCCAGCAGCGTCTTCCATACGGCGCATGAGAGAGATACGGAACAACACATACATGCATGCAGCCTAGAGAATCTTTTTGCAATCGAAAATTTAAAATAAATTATCTCTTAAACCGTTAATCCAATTGACGATCTGTTTTCACCGTTGGGTTCGTCTCGACGAGTACTTCGAAACAAGATACCATCTTAATATGTTTTTACGATCTTTTTTTTCGTTCGTCAGTTGCCATGTTATTATACCGCCGTTAACATATTAGCAGTTAAAAGTTACCATTCAAATATTATATAGTTACCAGGTAATTTTTACATTTTTTTTATTATAGTCATAATGTACATGTTAAAAGTGTGAGAATTTGATCATTCTTAACCCGTAAATTTGGAATTAACATCAACAATGAGGTTACGTTGATGTGTAGAGACTTTTAAAGAGCATGGGAACCTTTTGATTTTAACCTGGTAACCAACTTCAATATGTGGTGACTGATGACACAGTTTGTTCGGCTTTGGGGCATTCTGCAGGGGGTGGAGCTCACCCAGGAGCCGGACTCCATTAGATGGAGATGGACGGAGTCGGGGGTCTTCTCGGTGTCGTCAGCTTACAGCAGCCAGTTCGTTGGCTCCTACGCCCCTTTCCGCACGGGGAAGTTCTGGAAGGGCCATGCCGAGGCCAAGTGTCGCTTCTTTGCTTGGCTGGCCCTCCACGGGAAGGCTCTCACGGCTGACAATCTGGCCATCAGAGGATGGCCACATGATCCCATCTGCAAGTTATGCAGGATCCACCCTGAGACGGTGCAGCACTTGACGCTCGACTGTCATTTCGCCACCGCAGTTCGGGAGCAGGTCTTTGCGTGGGTTGGCACGATAGGCGTCCCACCGCCCCCGGGAGGGAGGTGCCTTAACTCGTGGTGGGATTCTACCATTGCGGGCATTCCGAAGGAGATGCGGAGACAGGCGAGTGGGGCGATCATCTACTCCATTTGGGGGGTATGGAAGGAGAGGAACCGACGCATTTTCCAAAATACCGCGCTGCAGATTACTCAGGTGGCCGCTTTGGTCAAGGAGGACATCGACCAGCGGGCATTTGCACACACACAGGACCCAGGAGATGTGCCCACTGTGTAGGGCGGTCTGGCCTTTCGCCAGCTTTTGTCTCAGTTTCGGTGGACCGGTTTTCTGTAATTAAACTCTATTCTCCTATCTAATCGAATGGCAAACGACTGCTTTATCCTCAAAAAAAAAGAAAAATGTGGATAAAACATATCAAGATGGGATCTACTTTTGAAGATCTCGTCGCGAAAAGCCAACCGTGAAAACGGATCTTAATTTTGATTTACGGTTAGTACGTGCCCTTAGTAGTACTTATCCATCTGGGGCACGGATGGCTTACTTAGAGCATCTCTAGCAGACACCGCATTTTCTGAACCTGCAAACGCGATTTACAGTTCGCGAAAAGCCCGTATGCAGGCCGAGTTGTGTCGAGTACAGAACATACACTCAGATAGGAACTGCAAAATCATCCATTTCGAACTTCGTGGGAGAATTTCATTACAGTATCGTCGGAGTACTGGCCGGAGCTCGCTCGATCAGCCAAAAACTATCTACACTACACGGACCTAACCCTAACGGAGCAAAATGAGCTCACTGGAGCTTCCAGGGTGCGGCCGCGCCGACGCCGGAGTGTCTTCACTCCTCGTCGGAGGTGTCGTCGTCGACGTAGATGACGACGCCCTTCCCCTTCCCCTTGCTGTTGCTCGCCTCCTGCTCGCGGTGGCGGCGGTCCTGGTCGAGGCCCTGCTCAAGCAGGATCTCGTCGATGTCCTGCTCGCGACGGCGGCGCTTGGCGTCCGCTTGGACCTCCTCCGCGGAGCGCGCTTGCACGGCGCCGGTGACCGTGTCGAGGACCTCGTCGGGGACGAAGTCGGCGCGGGTCACCGAGGACTCGAAGGCGGCGGGATCGTAGATCTCGAAGCCTTCTTCGTCCACGGCGACCTCGGGTGGACTGCGCGGCGACGGCGACAATGTCCATGTGCCGGAGAAGGTCCCCTCGTCGTCGGATGGCGCGGCAGCCGCGGGCGGCGCTGGCGGCGCTTGATACGTCTCAAACGTATCTATAATTTCTTATGTTCCATGCTTATATTATGCCAATTGCTACATGTTTTATATACACTTTTATATCATTTTATGCATTTTCTGGAACTAACCTATTAACGACATGCCACAGTGCCAGTTGCCTGTTTTCTGCTGTTTTTGGTTTCAGAAAAATTGTTAAGGAAATATTCTCGGAATTGGACAAACGAAACGTCAAAGTGCTTATTTTCCCCGGGAGGTTCCAGAACACCGAAGAGGAGACAGAGGAGGACCCCGAGGGGCCCACACCCCCTCCCGGCGTGGCCCCCCCCCCTTCTGCCGCGCGAGCACGGGGTGTGGGGCCCTCGAGGCCCCGCCGCCATCGCCCTTTCGCCTACTTATACCCCTTGGATATCTAAGACCTAGGACATGCACCTTTTTCCTCCACGAAGTCCAGAGCCGCCGCCGTCGTCAACCCTAGATCGGGAGGGTTCAGAAGCTCCTCCCGGCACCCTGCCGGAGAGGGGAATCATCACCGGAGGGCTCTACATCACCATGCCCGCCTCCGGACTGATGCGTGAGTAGTTCATCCTTGGACTACGGGTCCATAGCAGTAGCTATATGGTTGTCTTCTCCTCTTGTGCTACCATGTTTAGATCTTGTGAGCTGCCTAACATGATCAAGATCATCTTTATGTAATGCTACATGTTGTGTTTGCTGGGATCCGATGAATATTGAGTACTATGTTATTGCTTCATAATATATCTTGTGAGTGCGTTGTTTATGGTCTTGCATGCTCTCCGTTGCTAGTAGATGCTCTGGCCAAGTAGATGCTTGTGACTCCAAGAGGGGCTATTTATGCTCGATAGTAGGTTCATGTCTCTATTTAATCTGGCGTAGTGACAGCAAGCTCTAAGGTGGTAGATGTATTGCTGCTACTAGGGATAAAACAGTAGTATTTTATCTAAGGGTATTTGTATTACTTACATTACACACATTGCCTAATGCAATTATCTGTTGCTTGCAACTTAATACTGAAAGGGATGCGGACGCTAACTGGAAGGTGGATTATTAGTCATAGATGCGGTTGGAATGGTCTATGTATATTGTTGTAATGTCCAAATGAATATCACACTAGCCATCATAACTATAGTATATGTATCATTATGCACTTCTTTATCCTGTCAATTGCCCAGCTGTAATTTGTTTACCCGCATGTATGCTATTATTATTTATGGAGAGACACCACTAGTGAACTGTGGACCCCGGTCCTTTTTCCTCAAACTGATAAACAATCCTATTGCAATCCTGTTACCCTTATTCTCTGCAAGCAAATATCATTCTCGACACATAAGTTTAATCTTTTGTTACATCAAGCCAGTGAGATTGACAACCTCATTGTTAAGTTGGGGCAAAGTATCTTGGTTGTGTTGTGTGCAGGTTCCACGTTCGTTGCTGACACCGGTAGTGCGCCCTGCCAAAGTCATCTTCAACAACCTCCGGAAGATCTCTAGTTTTCTACTGGTTCGATAAACCTTGGTTTCACAACTGAGGGAAAACTTGCTGCTTCACTATTTCATACCTTTCTCTTGGGGTTTCCCAACAACACCTCACTGGTGCCATCAAGCAATTTTTCTGCCGCCGTTGCCGGGGAAACAAGAGTTCATCTGTTCAGCAAAGTTTAGCTTCCCCTTCGACGCCAGCCATTTTTCTGGGGAAGCTAAGCTCTTCTTCGAGTGGAGTCTCTCACATCCAATCTTTTTATTTTGTTATTATCTTGATTAGTTTATTTTTATTATTGTCTTGTTTGCTTAATATAAAAAATACAAAAAAATTAGTTACTTGCAATTTATTTTATTGTCTTGTTTGCTTAAATATAAAAAATACAAAAAATTTAGTTACTTGCATTACTATTTTTATTTCGGTTTAGTTTTTATTGTTCGGTTTGTTATTTATTATTTCGGTTTACTTTTTAATTTGCCAAAATGAGTACTGCTGAGAATACTAAGTTGTGTGACTTCACTAGCACCAATAATAATGATTTTATATGCACTCCTATTGCTCCACCTGCTTCTAAAGCAGAGTTCTTTGAAATAAAACCTGCTTTGTTAAACCTTGTTATGAGAGAACAATTTTCTGGTGTTAGTACTGATGATGCTGCTGCCCATCTAAATAATTTTGTTGAACTTTGTGAAATGCAAAAGCAAAAATATGTAGATGGTGATATTATAAAACTGAAATTATTTCCTTTCTCTTTGAGATGAAGAGCTAAAGAATGGTTGCTTTCATTGCCTAGGAATAGTATTGATTCATGGACTAAATGCAAAGATTCTTTTATTGGAAAATACTATCCTCCTGCTAAGATTATTTCTCTAAGAAGTAGCATTATGAATTTTAAACAACTTGATAATGAACATGTTGCTCAAGCTTGGGAAAGAATGAAATCTTTGGTTAAAAATTGCCCTACCCATGGACTGACTACTTGGATGATCATCCAAATCTTTTATGCAGGACTGAATTTTTCTTCAAGAAATCTTCTTGATTCGGCTGCGGGAGGTACCTTTATGTCCATCACTTTGGGGGCTGCAACAAAACTCTTGGATGATATGATGGTGAATTATTACGAGTGGCATACTGAAAGGACACCTCAACGTAAGAAGGTAAATTCTGTTGAAGAAACTTCCTCTTTGAGTGAAAAAGTTGATATTATTATGTTTATGCTTGTGAATGGTAAATCTCATGTTGATCCAAATAATGTTCACTTAGCTTCTTTAGTTGCAGAAGAAGAGCATGTTGATGTGAACTTCATTAAAAATAACAATTTCAACAACAATGCCTATAGGAACAATTATGGTAATAATAACTATAAGCCCTATCCTTCTAATAATGGTAATGGTTATGTTAATTCTTATAGCAATAATAGGAATACCTCTACTGAACTTGAAACCATGCTAAAAGACTTTATCACTACACAAACTTCTTTTAATAAAACTGTTGAGGAAAAGCTTGGTAAAATTGATAATCTTGCCTCTAAAGTTGATAGTCTTACCCTTGATGTTGATCTTTTAAAATCTAAAGTCATGCCTAATGATACTAAAGAGAGTAAGGCTTTTGCTAAAATTAATGCCATCCAAGTTAGAATTGATGAAAATGTTAGGATGATGGCCCAATTGCATGCTAGATGGGAAACAGAGAAAGAGCTAGCTAAGGAAGATAATATTGTTAAAGTTTTTACTATTACCACTACTGAAAATAATGTTACTTCACATGCTAGTAAGACTCCTACTACTAATGGTAACATAGTTGGTGTTGGAAATATTTTTTCTACTTCTTCCAAAAAGTTAAAATTGCCTAAAACTGCTGAAACTGTTATTGATAAAAGTGCTAAAATTTTTAACAACATAGGAGATGGTGGTTCGGTTTGCTTTGATGATACTAATTTTGATTTTGATAATTGTAATATTACTGAAGTTATTAAGTTCTTGCAAAAGTTAGCCACATGTCCTAATGCTAGTGCCATGAACTTGGCATTTAAAACCCATATTACAAATGCTCTCATTAAGAATAGGGAAGAGAAATTAAAACTTGAAGCTTCTATCCCTAAGAAGTTAGAAGATGGTTGGGAGCCCATCATTAAAATAAAAGTGGATAAATTTTATTGCAATGCTTTATGTGACCTTGGTGCAACGATCTCTGTTATGCCTAAAAAGTTTTATGATATGTTTGATTTGCCACCTTTGCAACATTGTTATTTGGATGTTTTTCTTGTTGATAATGCTATGAAGAAACCTGTGGGGAGAGTCAATGATGTTCTTATTATGATTAACAATAACCTTGTCCCCGTTGATTTTATTGTCTTGGATATTGAATGCAACCCATCTTGACCTTTCCTTCGCACGGTTGGTGCTATTATTGATATGAAAGAAGGAAATATAAGGTACCAATTCCCACTTAAGAAAGGTATGGAACACTTCCCTAGGAATAAAATGAAGTTACCTTTTGATTCTATCATTCGTACAAATTATGATGTTGATGCTTCATCTCTTGGAAACACTTGAATATCACTTTCTGTGCCTAGCTGAAAGGCGTTAAAGAAAAGCGCTTATGTGAGACAACCCACTTTTTATTTCTGTTATTTTATTTTATTGAGTCAAGGAAGATGTCTACCTCTGTAGCAATTCCTTTGTATCTTTACTTTATTGCATTGTTGTGTCAAGTTAAGCCTCTAGTAGAAAGTTGATGCTCAATTTGGATTGTTGTGCTGAAACTGTTTTCTGCTGTCCACCGTTAAATTCATAACTCTTTACATAAAAATCGGATGGACCTGAAATTTTTTGTGCGTAATCCTCAGATATATATGCAACTTTCATTAGTTTTGAGTTTTCTGATTTGAGCAAGTTAAGTGCCTCAACAAAATTCATCTTTATGGACTGTTCTGTTTTTGACAGATTCTGCCATTTATTTTTGCAATGCCTCTTTTACTATTTTGACTGGATTTTTTTGTTCCATAAAGTATCAGTGGCTGTAGCTAATGTCCAGTAGCATTGGTAGCAATTGTGTTCATGCAGAATATAATAATTTTTTGTGCACTAACCCTCTAATGAAGTTTACTTTGAGTTTGGTGTGGAGGAAGTTTTCAAGGATAAAGAGAGAAGGATGATATGATGTGATCAAGAAGATGAAAGAGCCAAACCTTGGGATGCCCCCGTGGGTCACCCAAGCATATTTCAAGAAGACTCAAGCGTCAAAGCTTGGGGATGCCCAATGCATCCCCTTCTTCATCGACAAACTATCAGTTCATCTCTAGTGAAACTATATTTTAATTCGGCCACATCTTATGTGCTTTACTTGAAGCGTCTGTTTGTTTTTGTTTTTGTTATTGTTATTTTCATACTCTGAATAAAATGGATCCTAGCATTCTTTTGTGGGAGAGAGACACGCTCCGCTTTTTCATTTGAATACTCGTATTCTTCACTTATATTGTTGAGTATTCTTCTATAGCTACTGCAATAATTTCAGCTCTTGTTTTTCATGCATCTCTTGTTCAGAGCTGTTAGTTCTCATATGTTATACTCTCTTGATTTATTGTTATATACTTGGAGAGTTTATGTTTAAATAAGTTGATTGGTGTTTGGTTAGGAACAGAAAATGTTAAATGTGGTAGATGGTATAACTAAATGATACATAATCTTGTAGATCATTAAATTGTGTCACTTGAATCATTGATGTTGTTTTGAGATATTAATATGCTTAATGGTAAACATGATGGTTTAGTAAAGTGGAATGATTAATGGTTGGTCTAGAAAACTTGAAGTTGTGCCACACTTAAATTTCCAGTTGATAGCATAATGAAATATGACTCCTAATGTTAAAAGCAACCGTAATGACTTTGTGTTATGCGCTACGGTCGGGGTCCCAACAGTGACTTGTTCATTTGCCACAGTCCCTCGTGGAGTGATTTTCATTATGCCTTGTAAGATCATGTTTCTATTTGGAATCCTTTTTCTTATGAGTTCTAAAGCTGCGGTTTTCATGGCACTTCCACCCCCATATTTGCTAGCCTCTTCGGTACTTTGCATTGCCCTTTCTCACATTGAGAGTTGGTGCATACTTCGCGGGTACATCCAAAACTCGTGGGAGATCTTCATCATGTTCTCCTACACATAAGCCAAATATCTTCCTCAAAACATCCACCATACCTACCTACTACAGCATTTCCATAGCTGTTCCGAGATATATTGCCATGCAACTTTCATCTTACATTACATGACTTGTTGTCATTTATCATTCATATATTGCTTTGCATGATTCTATATAGCTGATGTGTGGTTTTACCCATGTTACGCTAGATCATTGCATATCCTACTACACTGGCAGAGGCACCGTTTTCATACACCATGTTTTATTCATCATGAGATATTTGTACCAAAAGTGTGTTGTCATATTATCATATTAGGATGTTTGCCCCTAAAAGTGAAAAGAGCCATGGAGGCCATCGAAAAGAGAAACAGAAAAATACAAAAAAAAAAAAGAGAAAAAAAAGGGGGCAACATTACTACTCTTTATTCACACTTGTGCTCATGTTATAGCACCCATATTATTCATAGTCATCATTTGTGTTCATGTTTAGCACCTTTACTCCATATGTGAGAGTTTTCATGTTTTACTTGCATAACTATGTGGGGAACTTTACACTATATAACTTGGCTTGTATATTCTAATGATGAGCCTCCTCAAAAGTGCTCTAGGTCTTCATGAGCAAGCAAGTTAGATGCACCCCCACTAGTTCCATTGGAGAGATTTCATACACTTATAGCTATATGTGCAACCGTTGTGTGCCAATCACTACTCCTTGCATAGTTTCGATTATAAGACTTCCTCTTGTCTAATGATCACTTTCAGCTGTGTGAGACTTTCTTCTGTTGGCTTTCAAAACCCCCATTATTATTCTCTTAGCCACAACATCCTGGTGCCAGGAACCAACGCTGAACACTTGCTTGTTTTTGTGTGAACAAATAGAGAAATGATCTTCTACGTGCATATTGCTATCGCTTGACTTGATCCTTTCACAAAGTTGGCATGATTGTTTGATTCATTAGATGATTATATTGTTATGCTTGAACCTTAAATCATCTTTAATATCTACTTTGCACGGTTGATTGTTCTCTATTACTGATTCATTGAAAGTTTTGCTTTGTTATGCCTACTTGTTTATTCATTACTCATTTGATATCAATATAAACTACAGCTTTTATTCATTTGATCTCAACTTACATGCATTACATTATTATTTGATCAAGATTGTGTGAATCATGCCACTTCAGAAATTATTCTTGTTATCGTTTTACCTACCTGGGACGAGTAGAACTAAGCTTGGGGATGCTTGATACGTCTCAAAAGTATCTATAATTTCTTATGTTCCATGCTTATATTATGCCAATTGCTACATGTTTCATATACACTATTATATCATTTTATGCATTTTCTGGGACTAACCTATTTACAAGATGCCACAGTGTGAGTTGTCTGTTTTCTGCTATTTTTGGTTTCAGAAAAGTTGTTAAGGAAATATTCTCGGAATTGGACAAACGAAACGCCAAACTGCTTATTTTCCCCGGGAGGTTCTAGAACACTGAAGAGGAGACGGAGGAGGACCCCGAGGGGCCCACACCCTCGAGGCCCCGCCGCCTTCGCCCTTTCGCCTACTTATACCCCTCGGATATCTAAGACCTAGGACACGCACCTTTTTCCTCCACGAAGTCCAGAGCCGCCGCCGTCGTCAACCCTAGATCGGGAGGGTTCAGAAGCTCCTCCCGGCACCCTGCCAGAGAGGGGAATCATCACCGGAGGGCTCTACATCACCATGCCCGCCTCCGGACTGATGCGTGAGTAGTTCATCCTTGGACTACGGGTGCATAGCAGTAGCTAGATGGTTGTTTTCTCCTCTTGTGCTACCATGTTTAGATCTTGTGAGCTGCCTAACATGATCAAGATCATCTTTATGTAATGCTACATGTTGTGTTTGCTGGGATCCGATGAATATTGAGTACTATGTTATTGCCTCATAATATATCTTGTGAGTGCGTTGTTTATGGTCTTGCATGCTCTCCGTTGCTAGTAGATGCTCTGGCCAAGTAGATGCTTGTGACTCCAAGAGGGGGTATTTATGCTCGATAGTAGGTTCATGTCTCTATTTAATCTGGGGTAGTGACAGCAAGCTCTAAGGTTGTAGATGTATTGTTGCTGAAGGGGATCGCATGTAGAAAACAAAAAATTTCCTAGCAACGATAACCTTAAACTAGCCAGAATCTATACTATGCAGATATAGTAATACGCAGGGGGTTCGGTGCACATACCCTTGTAGACCGAAAAGCGGGGATTACGCTCCCGCACAAGCGTTGTCGATGAAGCCGACGAAGACTTCGATGCCGTGTAGAGGAAGCAGACCTCTAGCACCACTAGCGTGGTGCCTCGCAGGGCGTCACACACGTACGGTGAAGCCGACGAACTCCGGGCTCCGATCCAAAGACGAAGCAGCGGAAGACTGGGACCGGGAGACCAGCAGCGCGGCGGCGTGCGTATGGTGGAGAAAACTTATCCTCGGCGCAAGTGCAAACTGGGGAGTCACGGGATCCAAGGAAAGAGAGAGAAGAATTGGTGTGTCTTCAAAGGCCAGGGGTACCCCTCTATATAAAGGGGTCCAGGGGGCTGCCCAACCTGTCAGGCTGGTGGTGTGGGACTAATCCCACACCCCAGCCGGCCAAGGTGGTGCGCCGGCCCTAGGTGGGCCCCACTTGGCCCACCTAGGCCGGCCCCTCCCTCATGCGCACCAAGGAGGGGGGGCTTCCCCCCCTCATGGGCCTTCTTTCCACCAGAAGGCCCATTTAAGGTATACAGCCTTTAAAAATTCAGAAAAAATTAAAATAAAATATATTTAACTATCAATTACACTAATTAATATTAAATACATATTACATAATTTATTCTGGCTCCGAAAACTATTTCGTCGCTGCCCGATCTCCATCGGAACTTTCCCGGGACGTTCCCGGTCTCTCTTTTCCTATTTTTCTCTTCCGGTAAAATGTCGTCTCCCCTTAAGCGTGTTACCCTAGCGGTTCGATTATCTCACCAGACATGATCGAGATTCCTCTCCGATCAATGACTAATTCGTGGACCTTGGATACCCAGTATTAATCCCTGCGAGATAACGAATATTTTTCCTATCGAACCTGGACGTCTGAGTCTTAAACCTTTTGCCATGCGATACTTAGCGTGTCCGAGACTCGTTCATAGATATCTCCATACCTAGCTTGATCTCGTTACCGACACCACTAACTTCTACTCATCCATGATCTTATGTCCTGGTGACCTAGTCACACGCTTGCAAGCTCGTTTGACATAATCTCACCGAGTGGGCCCTAGATTATCTATCCTGCTATGGGACTGGCAAATCCCGCTCTTGACCCCCCGTCTCAACATACTCCTTTCCGACACCCGAGAGGGACACCTTTATTGTCACACTATGTAAGATATGACGTTTGATGCAATCAAAGTGTCTTCCAGGAATAGCAATAAGAGTAGGTCTCACGGTCGAAGGCGTAATGACTACGTCCTACAATATTGGGTATGTCCATCACATCGTTCTACCAACGACATGACTTCATTGTCAAATAGACGTCATGTCACATGATCGGGAAACCTCGATCATCGATTGCACAATGAACCAGTCAAATAGAGGCTACTGGGGACCTGGTTGCTTTACGTATCACACTTGTATTAATGTTTCCGCTTAATACAGTTATAGCATGACACAAAAACGCATTATGAACAAATGAGATATGATAAATAAAACTCTTTATTAAGTGCCTCTAGGGCATATCTCCTTCAGTCTCCCACTTGCACTAGAGTACAACTTAATCTAGTTTACAACTTGGTAAAAGCCGGACACCCATAGCATCTTGGTGTTTCACGTGCTTGTCAAGCAGGAGAGGCTTTGTCAAAGGATCTGCCACATTCAGATCCGTATGTATTTTGCAAATCTTCACTTCACCTCCTTGTACGTACTGTCGTATCACATGGAAGTGTCGGAGTATGTGTTTGGCAGTTGAGTGAGACCTCGGTTCCTTCGCGTTAGCAATGGCACCCGTATTGTCGCAGTAAAGGGTCACGGGGTCTTGCGCGCTAGGGAACACTCCAAGCTCGATGATGAACTTCCTCAGCCACACAACTTCATTCGCGGCTTCAGAAGCGGCAATGTACTCCGATTCCATTGTAGATTGGGCCACGATGGGTTGCTTCCCACTCCTCCAGCATACAGCGCCTCCGTTCACTTTGAACACATATCCTGTCTGTGACTTAGAGTCATCTGGGTCTGAGCAGAAACTTGCATCAACGTAACCTGTTACGCCAAGTTCTTCCTCATAGTCCCCATACACAAGGAACATTTCCTTTGTATGCTTGAGATTCTTAAGAATGCTTTTAACAGCTACCCAATGATCCTTTCCAGGATTACTTTGAAACCGGCTCGTCAAACTAAGAGCCAATGCTACATCAGGTCGAGTACTTAACATGGCATACATGATCGATCCTATGGCTGAAGCATAGGGATGTTTAGTCATCTCGACTCTATCATGTTCCGTCACCGGACACTGTGCCTTGCTTAATACCTTATTCTTGACAACCGGCAGAGAACCCTTCTTTGCCGTCTCCATACCGAACCGTTACAGTATCTTGTCAATATAAGTACTTTGACTCAACGCTAACAGACGTCTCGATCTATCACGATAGATTTTGATGCCTAGAACGTATGCAGCTTCTCCTAAGTTCTTAATTGAAAATTTACTGTTTAAATATTTCTTAACGCTATCCAGTAGTTCCACATTATCCCCTATTAGTAGTATATCATCAACATATAGTACTAGGAACACAACTGAGCTCCCACTCATTTTCTTGTAAATGCAGGTCTCTTCGCTATTTTGGACAAATCCAAAATCTTTGATCACCTCATCAAAGCGAAGATTCCAGCTCCGAGATGCTTGCTTCAGTCCATAAATGGAACGCTGAAACTTGCATACCTTGCCAGCATTTTCTGGATCGACAAAACCTTCAGGTTGTACCATATACAACTCTTCCTCAATGTTACCATTTAGGAACGCTGTTTTGACATCCATTTGCCATATCTCATAGTCATAATATGCGGCAACTGCTAGCAAAATCCGAATAGACTTTAGCATCGCTACCGGTGAAAACGTTTCATCGTAGTCAATCCCATGAACTTGTCGGAAACCCTTTGCGACAAGCCGAGCTTTATAGACGGTCACATTACCATCAGCATCAGTCTTCTTCTTAAAGATCCATTTATTCTCGACGGCCTTGCGCCCTTCGGGAATCTCCATCAAAGTCCACACTTTGTTATCATACATGGATCCTATTTCGGATTTCATGGCTTCAAGCCATTTCTCGGACTCAGGACTAGCCATAGCCTCTTTGTAGTTCGTAGGTTCGTCTTGTTCAATCAACATGACGGTGCAAACCATGTTGCCATACCATTCAGGGGCGATCCGAGATCTCCCCGACCTACAAGGTAGAATAGCACCCTCGACATCTTCTCCCACTCCATCTGTGGAGGACGTTTCCGGAACAGCTTCCGTTGCGCCACTCGGAATTTCGAGTTCAGGGTCAACGATCTCGTCGAGGTCTATTTTCCTCCCACTTACTCCTTTGGCGAGAAACTCTTTCTCCAGAAAGGTACCGTTCTTCGCGACAAACGTTTTGCCCTCAGCTTGGTTGTAGAAGGTGTATCCTATGGTTTCCCGTGGATACCCTACAAAGACGACTTTCTCCGATTTCGGTTCGAGTTTGTCGGGCTGTAGTTTCTTAACATACGCCTCACAATCCCAGACCTTCAGGAACGACAGCTTAGGTTTCTGGCCATGCCATACCTCATACGGTGTCGTTGCTACGGATTTGGACAGAGCCCTATTTAAAATGAATGCGGCTGTTTCTAACGCATACCCCCAAAAAGATACGGGCAAGTCGGTAAGAGACATCATAGATCGGACGCTATCTAATAGGGTACGATTACGTCGCTCGGACACACCGTTGCGTTGCGGCGTTCCAGCTGGCGTAAGCTGCGGCACGATGCCACAGGCCTTCAGATGTGTGCCCAACTCAAAACTCAAATATTCGCCACCACGATCGGATCGAAGGTGCTTGATTTTCTTGTTGAGTTGATTTTCAACTTCACTTTGAAATTCTTTGAACTTTTCAAATGTTTCAGACTTGTGTTTCATCAAATAGATATACCCATATCTACTCAAGTCATCGGTGAAGGTGACAAAATAACGATAACCATTGCGTGTCGACACGCTCATTGGTCCACACACATCTGTATGTATGACTCCCAATAAGTCCGACGCCCGTTCCATGAAACCATTGAACGGTGTCTTGGTCATCTTGCCCATGAGGCATGGTTCGCATGTGTCGAGGGATCCAAAATCCAACGAGTCCAGAAGTCCATCGGCATGGAGTTTCTTCATGCGCTTTATACCAATATGACCGAGACGGCAATGCCATATATACATGGCGGTATCGCTACTAAGTTTAATCCTCTTGGCATCTATGCTATGGATGTGAGTACTACGATCGAGATTCAACAAGAATAAACCATTACTCTCGGGAGCATTAACATAAAAGATATCATTCATAGAAATATCACAACCACTTGATACTGATTTGAATGAATATCCGTCTTGCAACAAGCAAGACCCACTGATAATGTTTACACTCAAGGTCGGTACAAAATAACACTTATTCAGAACCAAGACTAATCCCGATGGTAGATGTAGAGGGAGCGTGCCGACAGCCACCACGTCAACTTTTGATCCGTTGCCGACGCGCATCGTCACCTCGTCCTTTGCCAGACGCCGCTTATTCCGCAACTCCTCCTGAGAGTTACATATATGAGCAACAGAGCCAGTATCAAATACCCAGGTGTTGCTACGGGCGCAGGTAAGGTACACATCAATAACATGTATATCAAATATACCTTTCTCTTTTCCGACAATCTTGCCGGCCTTCTTATCTTCCAGATACTTGGGGCAGTTGCGCTTCCAGTGACCATCTCCCTTGCAGTAGAAGCATTCCACGCCAGCTTTGGGGCCAGGTTTGTTAGTCTGAGGCTTGGCAACGTGCTTGCCATCCTTCCTAGACCTCCAGTTTCTCCTGCCCCTGCCGCCAGGTTTCTTAAAATCGACGGTCTTGTTGACCATCAACAGCGTGTGCTCCTTCTTGATTTCCACCTCAGTAGTTTTGAGCATCACGAACACCTCACCCAGGGACTTTGCCATGCCCTGCATGTTGTAGTTCATGACGAAGCCTTTGTAGCTAGGAGGCAACGATTGCAGCACCCTATCAATCGCCAGCTCATCAGGAATCTTGCATTCCAGAGCATTCAGGCGTTGAACGTAGCCAGACATCTTGACCACGTGCTCGCTCACACTGCTGTGCTCTTCCATCTTGGCTGAGAAGAAAAGCTCAGAAGCTTCATATCTCTCAGCCTTAGCCTGCGGCGCAAAGACAACCTTGAGATCAGAAATTATCTCGAAGGCACTCATCTTCTCAAAGCGCTTCTGCAGGTCGGCTTCCATGACATAGAGCATGCCACTCTGGACAAAGGAGGAATCCTCCGACCTGGTCTGGAAGACCTTCTTCTCATCGTCGGAGGCATTATCTGCCGGAGGGTCACCCAGAGGGGCTTCAATCACGTAAGCCACCCTGTGGGGAGTGAGGAGGATCCTCAGGTTGCGGAACCAGGCCATGAAGTTTGACCCATTGGTCTTAAGCTTTTCTTTCTCAAGGAACAGGCCTAGGTTAAAGGAGGGGCGAGACATCTACAATGGAATTTGCAAAACATAAGACTTTGTTCATAATATTTTGAGTTCAAGTATTTTCGAAAATAACTATAAGAACTCCCACTCAAAACGAGTATCCCTCTCATCGTTTTAGTGATTACACGGCCCTAATCCATTGTGCAACCCCTCATCATCAGAGCCGGCAACACAACTTCAAAGGTAGACATCGGAATGTCAATCACAACAACTCTGTGACTCATGCTCGACCTTTCGGTCACCTTGTTCCGAGGCCATGTCTGTACATGCTAGGCTCGCCATAAATAACCTTCAACGAAAGTGCTTGTGCAACGTGGCTTACACCCACTGTATGTGAACGACGATATGTCTGACACCCGATCATCATGGCCTGCCTCATAACGTAGAACTTTCTTGGTGGTGCACGTTGAAGGGAGAACACAAATGGTATTTTGGAGGGATCATCTTATATAACTACCGCCGTGTAACTAATATATACTATATATATATATATACACACACAATATAAGATGCACTCAAAACATCAAATGTAATGCGAAGTGATATGGTCCTTGCGCCGGTGGTCTCCTTCGCGCCAACAGTTCATAAACATTTTAATAAACTTACCTTGACCATATCACATAGCCCCTGCAAAATAAAGTTAGACGCCTCTACTTTATCTTTTGTATATTTTACGTGGCTTGGGGCTTTCGTAAATAGAACCGCTTCATACCTACGAACCTATGACCACAACAACGATCAAATAATTGCATATTTATTCATCCCTTTCGGGCCCTCCATTGAAAATGCAAACCAACTAAAGAGAGAGAGACAGACACCCGCGTAAGGTCGGTCCGGGCCGCTTCATCAACTCAATGCTGCCGGCAGTGCAAGTGCACGCGAGAGGGTAGCAAATAATAAGAACGTTGCCCCCGTGAAGAACACGGGTGCAGCTAGCGCACAGCTATATCTACGCATAGATCGGCTCTGATATCACTGAAGGGGATCGCATGCAGAAAACAAAAAAATTCCTAGCAACGATAACCTTAAACTAGCCAGAATCTATACTATGCAGATATAGTAATACGCAGGGGGTTCGGTGCACATACCCTTGTAGACCGAAAAGCGGGGATTACGCTCCCGCACAAGCGTTGTCGATGAAGCCGACGAAGACTTCGATGCCGTGTAGAGGAAGCAGACCTCTAGCACCACTAGCGTGGTGCCTCGCAGGGCGTCACACACGTACGGTGAAGCCGACGAACTCCGGGCTCCGATCCAAAGACGAAGCAGCGGAAGACTGGGACCGGGAGACCAGCAGCGCGGCGGCGTGCGTATGGTGGAGAAAACTTATCCTCGGCGCAACTCCAAACTGGGGAGTCACGGGATCCAAGGAGAGAGAGAGAAGAATTGGTGTGTCTTCAAAGGCCAGGGGTACCCCTCTATATAAAGGGGTCCAGGGGGCTGCCCAACCTGCCAGGCTGGTGGTGTGGGACTAATCCCACACCCCAGCCGGCCAAGGTGGTGCGCCGGCCCTAGGTGGGCCCCACTTGGCCCACCTAGGCCGGCCCCTCCCTCATGCGCACCAAGGAGGGGGGGCTTCCCCCCCTCATGGGCCTTCTTTCCACCAGAAGGCCCATTTAAGGTATGCAGCCTTTAAAAATTCAGAAAAAATTAAAATAAAATATATTTAACTATTAATTACACTAATTAATATTAAATACATATTACATAATTTATTCTGGCTCCGAAAACTATTTCGTCGCTGCCCGATCTCCATCGGAACTTTCCCGGGACGTTCCCGGTCTCTCTTTTCCTATTTTTCTCTTCCGGTAAAATGTTGACTCCCCTTAAGCGTGTTACCCTAGCGGTTCGATTATCTCACCAGACATGATCGAGACTCCTCTCCGATCAATGACTAATTCGTGGACCTTGGATACCCAGAATTAATCCCTGCGAGATAACGAATACTTTTCCTATCGAACCTGGACGTCTGAGTCTTAAACCTTTTGCCATGCGATACTTAGCGTGTCCGAGACTCGTTCATAGATATCTCCATACCTAGCTTGATCTCGTTACCGACACCACTAACTTCTACTCGTCCATGATCTTATGTCCTGGTGACCTAGTCACACGCTTGCAAGCTCGTTTGACATAATCTCACCGAGTGGGCCCTAGATTATCTATCCTGCTATGGGACTGGCAAATCCCGCTCTTGACCCCCCGTCTCAACATACTCCTTTCCGACACCCGAGAGGGACACCTTTATTGTCACACTATGTAAGATATGACGTTTGATGCAATCAAAGTGTCTTCCAGGAATAGCAATAAGAGTAGGTCTCACGGTCGAAGGCGTAATGACTACGTCCTACAATATTGGGTATGTCCATCACATCGTTCTACCAACGACATGACTTCATTGTCAAATAGACATCATGTCACATGATCGGGAAACATCGATCATCGATTGCACAATGAACCAGTCAAATAGAGGCTACTGGGGACCTGGTTGTTTTACGTATCACACCTGTATTAATGTTTCCGCTTAACACAGTTATACCATGACACAAAAACGCATTATGAACAAATGAGATATGATAAATAAAACTCTTTATTAAGTGCCTCTAGGGCATATCTCCTTCAGTTGCTACTAGGGATAAAACAGTAGTACTTTATCTAAGGGTATTTGTATTACTTACATTACACACATTGCCTAATGCAATTATCTGTTGCTTGCAACTTAATACTGAAAGGGGTGCGGACGCTAACTGGAAGGTGGATTATTAGTCATAGATGCGGTTGGAACGGTCTATGTATATTGTTGTAATGCCCAAATGAATATCACACTAGCCATCATAACTATAGTATCTGCATCATTATGCATTTCTTTATCCTGTCAATTGCCCAGCTGTAATTTCTTTACCCGCATGTATGCTATTATTATTTATGGAGAGACACCACTAGTGAACTGTGGACCCCGGTCCTTTTTCCTCAAACTGATAAACAATCCTACTGCAATCCTGTTACCTTTATTCTCTGCAAGCAAACATCATTCTCCACACATACGTTTAATCCTTTGTTACAGCAAGCCAGTGAGATTGACAACCTCATTGTTAAGTTGGTGAAGGGGATCGCAGGTAGAAAACAAAAAATTTCGTAGCAACGATATCCTTAAAACAGCCAGGATCTATACTATGCAGATATAGAAGTACGGCGGAGATCGGAATACATACCCTCGTAGACCGAATAGCGCGGATTACGCTCCCGCACAAGCGTTGACGACGAAGACGACGTAGCCGACCTCTAGGTCGCGAAGAACTCGGCGCGACGAAGACGATGAAGATGACCTCGAGGTCGGGTGGAGGAAGTAGGCCTCCGAGTACCGCTAGCGCAGCACCTCGCAGGGTGTTACACACATACGGTGGAGACGACGGCCTCCGAAGCTCCAGTCCAGGACGAGCAGCGGAAGACTTGGACCGGAACACCAGCAGCGCGGCAGCGGGCTATGGTGGAGAGATCCCCTCATCCTCCTCGGTGCAACTCCGACAAAGGGAATCACGTTATCGAGAGAGAATTCGGGAATTAATTGGTTGAATTAAAAGGTCAGGGGTGCCCCTCTATATAAAGGCTCCCGGGGGGAGCCAACCTTGCCAGCCAGGCAATGTGGGACTATCCCACATGCCTGGTTCGGCCAAGGCTGATGCGCCGGCCCTAGGTGGGCCCCATTTGGCCCACCTAGGCCGGCCAAGCCCCCCCATCGAATTCCCTTGAGGGTTTTTCCCCCCCATGGGCCTTCTTTCCACCAGAAGGCCCATTTAGGAAAATCAGCCTAAATAAATTCGAAAATAAATATATAAAATCATATTTAAATATTAATTACACTAATTAATATCAAACATATTATATATAATTTATTCTAGCTCCGAAAACTATTTCGTCGCTGTCCGATCTCCATCGGACCATTCCCGGGACGTTCCCGGTGATCTCTTTCCTTTCCGGTTGTCTTGTCGAAACCCCTTAAGTGTGTTACCCTAGCGGTTCGATATAATAACAGACATGATCGAGACTCCTCTCCGATCAATGATTAACTCGTAGGCCTGGACCCCATGAATTAACCCCTGTGATATAACGAATGACTTTCATCTATCAAACCTGGACGTCTAGTCTTAAACCTTTTGTCATAGCGATACTTAGCGTGTCCGAGCATCGTTCATAGATATCTCCATACCTAGCATGATCTCGTTACCGACAACACTATCTTCTACTCGTCTATGATATTATGTCAGCTGGTGACCCAGTCACATGTTTGCAAACTCATTTGACATAATCTCACCGAGTGGGCCCTAGAGTATCTATCCGGCTATACGGACTGACAAATCCCGCTCTTGACCCCTCGTCTCAACTATTCCTTTCCGATACCCAAAAGTATCACCGTTATTGTCACACTTTATAAGACATGACGTTTGGTGCGATCAAAGTATCTTCCAGGAATAACAATAAGAGTTGGTCTCACGGTCAAAGGCGTAATGACTACGTCCTACAAATTATGGGTAAGTCCATCACATCGTTCCACCTAACGATATGACTCCATTGCCGACAGACGCCATGTCTCATGATCGGGAAACCTCGATCATCAATCGCGCAATGAAACTAGTCTTAGCAGAGGCAACTAGGGACCTGGTTGTTTATCTACCACACGTGTATTAATGTTTCCGCTTAATACAGTTATAGCATGGTATAAAACATATAATGAACAATTGGAATATAACCAATAAACTATCTTTATTAAGTGCCTCTAGGGCATATTCCCTTCAGTCTCCCACTTGCACTAGAGTAACACTTAATCTAGTTTACAACTTGGTAAAAGCTCAACACCCATAGCATCTTGGTGCATGCTTGTCTCGTGGAAGAGGAATACAGTCAATAGATCTCACACATTGAGACCTATATGTGCTTTGCAACACTTCTATGTCACCTAGTTTGACATCATCCCGTATCTTACGATGACGGTGAAATATATCCTAGTGGATGGAGTGAGACTCGAACATTCGCGTAGCATGGGCCTTAAAAGTCTAAGAGATCTATTAAGGGGACCACATACGCTCGGAAAACTGCTCAGTCCAATCACACTTGCAACTTCTGAAGTTGGCATATATTTCTATACCTATGTAGATTATGCAACAGTGCATTCATATGCGACTTCGCAAACTAACCATGTCTTTCTTCAAAATAAAGGACATCTCCTATATGAGATTTCTAGTTGAATGGGCCAGTGTAATAACTTGCATCATCGTAACCTCTTTACGGCAAGTTGTCTTTCACTCTTTCCATTTACCAGAAAACATATCTTCAGTTCTCACAGACACTGAAAAATATACTTAACGTTTGTTCATTGATCCACACAAGGATCACTCTAGAACCCGTTCTTCAACCAAGAACTTGGGTCACACTAAGTCGAGCTTTCAATCTGATAGCATCTATGTCTGATACATAGAGAATGTCGAACATCATTTGCTATCACTGAAAATGCCAAGATAATATTTCACCTAGTCATACAAGCAAGAACCATTTTCTTCGCTTGTTCTATTCTGAAACACTTTAGAATCTTAACTTAGGAAATATTCCGACCTAATGTTATTAAGCCCCTTACGATCTATACAATTATAAATCGGATGCCTAATACTCCTAACTTCATTTCATAGAAAATTTAATCACTTAAATAATCCTTTACACTCTACTAGAGGATCTGTGTCATTCAATATGTCGTTACATACAAAATCACAAATGACACCTAGCTCCCACTCAAATATGCCTTCCGCATATAAGATCAAGGAAAGCTACTTAGCTCCCACTCAAATATGCCTTCCGCATATAAGATCAAGAAAAGCTACTTTGCTCCCACTCACTTCTTTGCAAATGCAAGTCTCTTCAACTATTTTGGACAACTCCAAAATCCTTTGATCACATCATCAAAGTGAAGATTCCAGCTCCGATATGCTTGCTTCAGCCCATGAATGGACAACTGAAGTTTGCATACATGTTTAGCATCCTCAGGATCACCAAACCATTATTGTACTGATTACAACTCTTTCTTAATGACACTATTAAGAAACATGGTTTCCTTATCCTTCTATCAATTTCTCATTCGAAATTATAGTAATTGCTAAACGACCCAGAATAGATTTAGGCTTCGCCACTTGAGACAAAATCTCATTGTGGTCAACTTTTGAATCTGTCGGAACTGTTTCACGACAAATCGATCCTTATCAGTGTCTACTCTCTCATAAAATTCCATATTCTGTTAACATCCTAGATGCCATCAAGAAGATCTCCCAAGTCATTACCTGGTAATCGTATATGGATTTTATCTCGGATCATACATGACTCATAGCCATTTCTCGGACTTAGGTTTACCATTTCTTCTTTGTAGTTCGTAGGTCTGTCATATTCCATTAATATGACCTTCATAACAAGATTGTCGTAACCCACAGTGTGGAACACAACCTCGTATGCCTACGTTCTTAGTATGAGCTCAGAACATCATGATCTTGTATCATCAGCTTCTTTCAAGCTATGGAGCATGACACCGAAAACACTTTCGGTTGCGCCACTCTGATGTCTGGAGAGAAAGTTCATCAACTTTTCCTTGCTCTACTTTCTTTCCCACTTATACCCTTGGACAAGAAACTATTTCTTTCACAAGGTATATCCCGGCAACGATTTTGCCTATGTCGTGAGACATGTACCCAACTAACTCTTTAGGTACGGTACACTACAAAGATTAATCCATTTTAGGTTTGATCACATCGAAACACTAAATTGCTGAAACGACAATCCAGGCTAAAAGCCACGCCATCACTAATATGGTATTGTCTCCATGGATTTAAATGGTTTCCCTATTATCTAACGTGAATGTTTACGTTTCTACCATATGACTCTAATGATCACGATAATTCGGTAAGAGATTTATTTACCACACACTATCCGATAGGGTGCGATTACGACGTCCTAACATACCATAACACTATGGTGTTCCATGCGACGTAATTTGTGGAACTCTTCTCACAAGTCTTCCAATGATATGCCAACATTATAACTCAAATCTTCATTTCCTCGATCTGTATCGCGGGAATTTGATTTTCTTGTTAAGTTTATTTCCTACTTCATTCTGAACTTGTTTGATCGAATCAAAATTTTCAGGCCAACATTCCCTGAGTGGATATTCATATATCTACTCGGAATATTCATGAAGTCTACGAAATAAACACTTCCACTTTACGTTAAAGTACTTCATTGATTCACATACACCCATATGCATGATTCTCAACAAGTCATACTCAAAACGTTCAGCGAAGTTCACGAAATAAAGGTCTCCACTACCCGTCAATTACTTCATTGAACCACATACATCTATATGCATGACTATCAATAAGTTATATGCCCGTTTTCCGAAAACGGTGTCTTAGTTATTTTGCAAGTGTCAAAAGATCAAATCTAAGGACTTGTAGATCCATCCGGTATGGAGCTAATTCATTGACTATAACATTGACATGAATTAAACGGTAGTGCCACACATATGTGGTGTCTTTATTAAGTTTGTATCCTTTGGCATTAATATTATGAATGTGGGAGCTTCTACCATCTAAATTCAAATCGGCATATGATCATTACTTCATAAATATAGGACAACGAATTTGTCACTAATATATATGAACAATTGTCTCGCTAGAGGAGACACACTTATAACGATCATACTAACAGGCGATTATAAAGAATTTATTCAAATGGTAGATCTAGAGGGAGAGTGTCTATGGCCATCACAACAATTTGTCTGCCATTATCAACACGCAATGTCGCCTCATCCTTTCAAGCCACTCAAGCAGTAAACCTGGTTTTCATAAAACATGACTAGTATCAAAACTTAGTCACTACTGCGAGTACTTGCTTAGCTAAAACATTCATAACATGTATATCATATATACACCATCATCATTGATGACTTCCGGCGATCTGTTTCATCTTCTTGATACTTCCAACGTAATCAAGAACCATGAAGGTGAACGATTCCCCTTGCATGATATAGTCTATGACATAGCATTTGCACTTGGCAACGACGTCTGTCATCCAGTGATCGAGCTGAGCGAGGCATCTCAATGTCATCACGTATGACCAATGTCATCAAGTATGACTGCCACGTGCTCCTTCAATGTGTGTATTCTCTTCCATCTTGGTTGAGAAGACAATCAGTCAATGTACTGATAAACTTCATCAACCCAACTTTAGGGGTACCCCGAGTTTAGCGACCATCTCATATGTTCGCGATCTAATAACTCGTACCCACCGTTGGTTCCCTATGGCAGAGATCATAGCATACACTGGACTATGATGATATCATCCGCACAAAAACTGATAATCCAAATTATCTTTTGTTAGCGGAATCTCCGGGTTTATCTCCTAGCGGGTATTGTATCACAAAGAGCTAACGGTTTAAACAAGGAGTATCCTCAAGCTAAAGTATAAAACTATGAAGTTTGGACCCAACCTTTTAAGTTTCTCAATCGCAGGAATGCGCCTAATTTTAAAAGATGCTATTACAATGGTTAATATCTACAAAGGTTTGCAAAACAGACTTTGTTCATTATATTTTGAGTTCTAGTATTTCAGAAAATAACTATCCGAACTCCCACTCAAACGAACATCCCTCCTGGTCGTTTAAGCGATTACACGACCCCCATCCATTGCACAACCCCTCATCGTCAGAGCCGGCAGCACAACTTCAAGGGTAGACAATTGTCAATCACAACAACTCTGTGACTCATGCTCGACCTTTCGGCCTCCGTGTTCCGAGGCCATATCTGCATATGCTAGGCTCGCCACAATAACCTCCACGTAACGCTTGTGCAACATGGCTTACACCCACTGTATGCGAACGACGATATGTCTGACACCCGATCGTCACGGCCTGCCTCATAACGTAGAACTTTCTTGGTGGTGCTCGTTGGAGGAAGAACACTAGTGGTATTTTGAAGGGATCATCTTATATTTCTACCGCCGTGTAACTAATATATACTAATATATATAATCACACAATATAAGATGCACACAAAACATCAAATGTAATGCGATGTGATATAGTCCATTGCGCCATGGTCTTCTTGGCGCCCGCAGGTCATAAACAATTTAATAAACCTACCTTGACCATATCACATTGCCCCTGCAAAATAAAGTTAGACGCTTCTACTTTATCTTTTGCATATTTTACGTGGCTTGGGGCTGTCGTAAATAGAACCGCTTCATACCTACGAACCTTATGACCACAACAACGATCCAATAATTGCATGTTTAAGCATCCCTTTCGGGCCCTCCATTGAAAATGCAAGACCAACTAAAGAGAGAGAGACAGACACCCGCCAGCCACAGATACGGTACCAGCCGTATGTCAGTAGTGGAACCAGTCTCGCGTAAGCGTACGCGTAAAGTCGGTCCGGGCCGCTTCATCAACTCGATACCGCTGGAATCACAAGTGCACGCTAGAGGGTAGCAAATAACAGGAACGGTGCCCCCGTGCAGAACACGGGTTCTAACAGCGTACAGCTATATCTACGATAGATCGGCTCTGATACCACTGAAGGGGATCGCAGGCAGAAAACAAAAATTTTCCTAGCAACGATATCCTTAAAACAGCCAGGATCTATACTATGCAGATATAGAAGTACGGCGGAGATCGGAATACATACCCTCGTAGACCGAATAGCGGGGATTACGCTCCCGCACAAGCGTTGACGACGAAGACGACGTAGCCGACCTCTAGGTCGCGAAGAACTCGGCGCGACGAAGACGATGAAGATGACCTCGAGGTCGGGTGGAGGAAGTAGGCCTCCGAGTACCGCTAGCGCAGCACCTCGCAGGGTGTTACACACATACGGTGGAGACGACGGCCTCCGAAGCTCCAGTCCAGGACGAGCAGCGGAAGACTTGGACCGGAACACCAGCAGCGCGGCAGCGGGCTATGGTGGAGAGATCCCCTCATCCTCCTCGGTGCAACTCCGACAAAGGGAATCACGTTATCGAGAGAGAATTCGGGAATTAATTGGTTGAATTAAAAGGCCAGGGGTGCCCCTCTATATAAAGGCTCCCGGGGGGAGCCAACCTTGCCAGCCAGGCAATGTGGGACTATCCCACATGCCTGGTTCGGCCAAGGCTGATGCGCCGGCCCTAGGTGGGCCCCATTTGGCCCACCTAGGCCGGCCAAGCCCCCCCCACCGAATTCCCTTGAGGGTTTTCCCCCCCCCCCCCCCCCATGGGCCTTCTTTCCACCAGAAGGCCCATTTAGGAAAATCAGCCTAAATAAATTCGAAAATAAATATATAAAATCATATTTAAATATTAATTACACTAATTAATATCAAACATATTATATATAATTTATTCTAGCTCCGAAAACTATTTCGTCGCTGCCCGATCTCCATCGGACCATTCCCGGGACGTTCCCGGTGATCTCTTTCCTTTCCGGTTGTCTTGTCGAAACCCCTTAAGTGTGTTACCCTAGCGGTTCGATATAATAACAGACATGATCGAGACTCCTCTCCGATCAATGATTAACTCGTAGGCCTGGACCCCATGAATTAACCCCTGTGATATAACGAATGACTTTCATCTATCAAACCTGGACGTCTAGTCTTAAACCTTTTGTCATAGCGATACTTAGCGTGTCCGAGCATCGTTCATAGATATCTCCATACCTAGCATGATCTCGTTACCGACAACACTATCTTCTACTCGTCTATGATATTATGTCAGCTGGTGACCCAGTCACATGTTTGCAAACTCATTTGACATAATCTCACCGAGTGGGCCCTAGAGTATCTATCCGGCTATACGGACTGACAAATCCCGCTCTTGACCCCTCGTCTCAACTATTCCTTTCCGATACCCAAAAGTATCACCGTTATTGTCACACTTTATAAGACATGACGTTTGGTGCGATCAAAGTATCTTCCAGGAATAACAATAAGAGTTGGTCTCACGGTTAAAGGCGTAATGACTACGTCCTACAAATTATGGGTAAGTCCATCACATCGTTCCACCTAACGATATGACTCCATTGCCGACAGACGCCATGTCTCATGATCGGGAAACCTCGATCATCAATCGCGCAATGAAACTAGTCTTAGCAGAGGCAACTAGGGACCTGGTTGTTTATCTACCACACGTGTATTAATGTTTCCGCTTAATACAGTTATAGCATGGTATAAAACATATAATGAACAATTGGAATATAACCAATAAACTATCTTTATTAAGTGCCTCTAGGGCATATTCCCTTCAGTTGGGGCAAAGTATCTTGGTTGTGTTGTGTGCAGGTTCCACGTTCGTTGCTGACACCGGTAGTGCGCCCTGCCAAAGTCATCTTCAACAACCTCCGATGATCTCTAGTTTCCTACTGGTTCGATAAACCTTGGTTTCACAACTGAGTGAAAACTTGCTGCTGCACTACTTCATACCTTCCTCTTGGGGTTTCCCAACAACACCTCACCGGTGCCATCAGCGCTACAGCAGCGGGCGGCGCCGGAGGCGGCACGAGACCGTGGAGGAGATCGAACTCCTCCGTCTCCCGCCGCAACAGCGACAGCGGCACCGGCATCCCGTGCCTCGTCCACTTCCAGCTCGCGCGCTTGCGTGCCCCGTCGGCGATGACGCAGCGGCGCCGCTCTTGCTGCAGGTGCGGCGGGAGCCCGTCCATGGTGGCGGTGGCGGCCGGAATCGACGACTGGAGGAGATGCCGTCGGCGAGGAATGTCGGGTATTTGGATAGGGTTTCGCGGCGGAGGGGAACAAGCTCGGACTGCAAATCGACCGCGGATCCGCATTAATAGCGTCCCGTCTGTTCGATTTGCAGTGACCTGGAAATGGAATTCAGGCCGGGCCGCATTTGCGGTTTCTATTCTGCGCACCGAACTGGGCCCGGCCCGCATTCTCACCGAAAAAATTGCAGTTCCACGAAAAATGCGGTGTCTGCTAGAGATGCTCTTATCCATTCCTTAGTAGTACGGTCCTTTTTTGAATGGTAGAGTAACCTCGTTTGCTAGTTTCGCTTAAAGATCGCTTAACGCATAGTACTGGGAAGCCCTGCAAACCATACGTGCAAGGACCCGAGGTTAGCAATTTGGACACTGCTGAGCGTCCCCCGGGGGATCCGGGGGCGAAAATCCTCCCCCTCCCCGTGCTAACACGTGCCCCCTCCGTTCCCCACCAAATCCCACCAGATCCCGCTTTTGCTTCCGATAAACGGTTCGACCGAAATAAAAAATTTGTACTATTGAAGCAAAAAAAATTCCGTCAAAAATCACGTAACAGATCCCGCTTTTGCTTCCGATGCAGCAAAACGGTTCGCCCGAAAAAAAAATTGTACTGTTGAAGCAAAAAATTATTTTCCACCAAAAATCACGTACCAGATCTCGCTTTTGCTTCCGATGCAGCAAAACGGTTCGCCCGAAATAAAAAAATTGTACTATTGAAGCAAATAATTATTTTCCACCAAAAATCACGTACCAGATCCCGCTTTTGCTTTTGATGCAGCAAAACGGTTCGATCAAAATAAAAAATTTGTACTATTGAAGCAAAAAATTATTCTGTACTATTGAAGCAAAAACGGGTTGTTTCTGATAAGAATTTTGTACTATTGCAGCAAAAGCCAATTTCCTCTCAAATCTCACAAAATGTTTCTACGGAGCAAAAAAAAAGTTTATTTGCGACAAAAAATTTGTGCTGCTCGTAGCAAAAAGTTTTACTATTGCAGCAAAAAAGTTTCACTCGTAGCAATTTTTTCTATTGAAGCAAAAGTCTGGGCAAAAAAATGGTTCTACGTAGCAAAAGTTTTATTCGTAGCAATTTGTTTTGCTACTATCACCACACAATTGGTGCTCAGTAGCACAAACGAAATTGCTACAAATTCTCTACAGATTTGCTTCAAAAATGAAAAACAATTGCTACAAAAAGTCTAAACATTTGCACCACATCTAGAAAAAATCGAAAAAAGAAATTTGCTTCAAACTTTTCAAGAATTTGAATCACAAAAAAGAAATTTTGCTACAAACCTTATTTCTTTTTGCATCAGAAGAAGAAAATTGCTACAAAAACCTAAAAGATTTGCACCTCGTATTGCTACAATTGCTCAACATATTTGCATCAAAAATTGAAAATATTTGCTACAGAACTTCAATACATATGCACCACACTAAGAATTGCTACAAAACTTCAATGGGTTTGCATCAAAAGTGGAAACAATATGGTACAAAAGCTTCCAAAATTTGCACTACATTGTGAAAAGAAAAGGACAAAAAGTCATTGAGAAATTTTCTCTCGTGGACATGGCAGCACCATGGGAGCATCGTTGCCCTCCTATGGCAGCACCGCAGCGCGCAGCTGAGAGCACCACCAATTGATTGGGGAAATTTCTGGCACGGGGCTGTGTTGGAGATTGATGAAGGCTAGTAGATGAACGGCGCCTGGCCTGCGGAGGAGCAGCGGGCGGTGCAGCGAGCGGCGTAGAACCGGGCGGCGGAGAACAGGGCGGTGCAGCGGTCGCGGAGGAGCGGCGGGCGGTGCAGCAAGCGACGGAGGAGCAGCGGGCGGCGGAGCGGCGGGCGCGGAGGAGCCCCGGCCTCGACGCAGGCGTCAAGGAGCTCCCCGTAGCCGACCACAACGCCGCGGCCGTTGTCCCGCAGCCGGAGCTTGAGAGCCTCCAAGCCGACGAGCCGCACCAGCCTCCGCGCCTTCGCCGCCGTCACCTCGGCCTCGGGGCCCGGACGCGGCTGCGGGGGAGGCGGGGAAAAGAGGCGGAGGTGCCACAGGGTGCAGGCCTCTGTGGAGGGGCCTGGAGAAGGCGAGCGGAGGAGGAGGCGGGAGGCCGCAGCGCGGCGGAGAAGGCCGTCGCCGGGACGCGGCGTGTGGGCCGAACGACGACCGACTGGTGGCGTGAGCTTTTCCTCACCATAGCTGTGATGGGGAGAAAAATACGAGATGTGAGACGAGATTTTTTTACAAATATGACCCTCTGCCGAACGTAATTGTCAAAAATGACCCCCTCCGAATTTTATTGTCAAAAATGACCTGGCGGGAGGAGGAGAAAGCGACACGTGGCACTTCCCGCCATAGGGGATGGAGGGATGTACTTCCCGCCACCTCCCGCCATAGGGGGTGGCGGGAAGTGCCTTTTCACCAGCCGCGCGTCCCACCTCCTGTCAAATGGTGTTGCGGCACCTCACCTCTTTCCGCCATAGGGGATGGAGGGAGGTACTTCCCGCCATCCCATGTGGCGGGATGACACGTGTCGCTTTTTCCTCTTCCCGCCAGGTCATTTTTGACAATAAAATTCGGAGGGGGTTATTTTTGACAATTACATTCGGCAGAGGGTCATATTTGTAAAAAAATCTGTGAGACGATGGTGTGGGGAACGGTCAACGGATAAGCTTGCGGTGCGGTGATGTGTTCTCTTCGAACGCGTGGCGCGTCAGGAAGGCGGAGGAGGCGAGCGACGCGATCCTCCGGGGAACGGTATCATTTCCCTAGCAATTTCCGCGGGTCAAGCGACCCGTTCAACCGAATGGCCCACGTGACAGCTACACTTCTCCTGGAACAAGACAAAAATCTGATCGCCCTCTTTCCAAAGAATTTCTAACCCGCACCCCGTTAACTCACACGAGATAGTAACGCCTCACTGACACTGGCCCCGGATAAGCAGCAAAGTAGAAATAGAAGACCTGCTAATTCTTCATGCACGCAAAAATTAACCCAACCCGTAGTGCCGGAAGCAATGGGCCATAGCTGTCATTGTACAGTAATATTTAGCGTGACGTAAGCTGGCTGCCAGGTGATATAAAAGAAGGAAGTTCTGGCGACGGACCGGTCCACCGGCAGAGAGAGAGAAACACCTCCCGCGAGGCCGCAACAGGGGTCGCACAGCATTTCCACCGCCTTCACGCCTCCGATGGCGCCCACGTGGCACCCACCCTAAGGAAGAGAGCCTGAGCCGTCGGATCCGGGTATAAATAACCACGCGCACCCGAGGCGTGCGGCTATTCCTGTACTACTTGCCTCGCCGACCACCCCCCTCCTCCTTTGGTTCCATCCACTCCATTCCACACCTGCAGGACGGCGAGGCGCGCGAGGCGGAGGCGGAAGGAAGCGGACCGCGCTCCCGGCCTCTCGTCTCGCTCTAGGGTTCGTCCGCGCGTGCTCTCTCTCTCCCCCGTTCCCCCCGAATCAACCCTAGCGCTGACCCTGGCCCGAATGCAGGAGGAAGCCGCCCCGGCCCCGAGATCGCGAGGAGGCGCGCGGAGATGACGACGCCGCGCGGTGGCGGGGATGAGCCGCCGTCGACGGCGTCGGCCGCCACCGCCGAGCCCACCACGCCTACGTCGGCGGCGCACGCCTCGGGGCTGAACCGGCGCGGGTCGAGGAGCGCCACCATGGCCACCTTCTCCATGGAGGTCTTCGACAACGAGGTGGTGCCGTCCACGCTGAACAGCATCGCCCCGATCCTGCGCGTCGCCGCCGAGATCGAGCACGAGCGCCCCCGCGTCGCCTACCTCTGTAAGTTCCACCGTGGAACCTCCATTTCGCTGTGGCCAGTTTGGGACGATTTTTGTTTGGCACATCCTGGCGCATTTGGTGTCGCAGACGAAACAGAAACTCGTTATGATTTTCTCTGGTTTTGATATAAAATCAACAACAGCCTGTATAGCGTGTGTTTGGGAGGTTTTGTTTGTGTTTATAAGTTTCCAAAAGTTCGATCGGGCTGAGATTTTTCGGGCGCGTGCGTCGGTTTGTGCTTCTATTGGTTTATTTGGTTATTACGAGTTTATTATGGGGACATGTCCGAGGTTTCTCCGCGTGTGTTGGTTTTGCTCCGTCAGCTTGTTTTTCGTACTTGGTATGGTTAATTTTCCTCATTCGTGAAGCTGATTTGTGGAAACAGCTAGCTATCTTCTCTCCTGTATGAAATGAAGCACGCCTGAGCTGTTCGTGTCAGATCAGAGATTACTTGTCAGAATACATTTAGTTGATGCCGTCCCTCGATTGTGTTGCTTTTTGTTGTTGTTGTCGAATTAGGTATTTGATGTGTGCTGGTTTGTTTTTTTGAATCGTTTTGCTTGGAAATTGGAATAGCATATATCACGTAACTCGACTACTCGAGTGGGTTCTTCGGTTTCTCTATGCATGTGAGATTTGTTCGCGTATGTTCTAGCTAATTTTGTGGTCATAACCCCGTTCGCTTCTGATGCTCGAGCTATTCGTACCAAATCGCTCTTGTTTTTGGGAGTGCAGAGCCGCAGTTTTGATTCAGTTCATTGTGTTTGTTGGGTTGTTTGAATCATGTCAGAATATCACGGAGCACGAATGGGTTCTTCGTTTTCTAGCCCATAGCTCTCACACGACTCACGTTGATCTGTTTCTTTCCAAACTAGGTCGGTTCTATGCATTCGAGAAGGCGCACCGGCTGGATCAGAACTCTGTTGGTCGTGGCGTCCGGCAGTTCAAAACTGCCTTGCTGCAACGCTTAGAGAAGGTGAGAGACATATCCCTCTCTGCTCTTCCCTCCATGATTTCTGCATGATCTAGCTGGCTTTGCGTGCACGAGGCTTTTGCTAGTTTGATGCATTTGAATCTGCGTGTGTTCCCTTGCTGGTTTTAACTAGGTTTTAACTAGCCTCCGGCTTGGTGACTTTATCTGGGCTTCATGGTTATTCATGTTATGCAAGTTGGTGGATAATTGCTATTATCTTAGCTTTGAACGTTTGTAGGATATTTGTAGCTATATATGGGTTTGTTTGGTTGATAAAAATCTCAGAGTTAAAAACACGCTGGAAGCTAATATAGACGACTACCTTAATTTAACTTGTCAATGTAGGTGTGCTCCAAGGTTCGTTGTCCGAATACTCAGATAAACCAAAGGGAAATAGGCATCATGCAGTTTAAGCTGAGAAATGTCTTCCTACAAAATTTGCATTGAACTACTATATATTACACTTAAACTATCTTTAATGAGAAGAGTTTGGTCACTAGACTTTAATTCAATACAAATTTGTTTCATGATAATCTTTACTAGCTCCATTTCAAAATAAATGATGCCGGAAGCGTGTAGTGAAAGCTGTTTATCTTTGATCACCAGTGGAAAATGAACTACTCAGATTTTTTCATAGATTAGATTTGTTACGCAAAACAGTCTGAAAATGTTTTTTACTTACATGTTCACTGAAGGATATTAAAATTACAATGTTATGTATGCTAGAACGAAGCAAGTATTTATTACTCCCTCTGTTCCGCAAAATAAGGCGTATAAAGTTTGTTCAAAGTCAAACAATGTAAGCACTGATTTTATAGAAAAACCATTGACATGTACGATATAGATATAATATGAACATAAATTTCATGATATATTTAATGATATTGTACATGTTAATATTTGTTTTCTACAACTTGGTCAAAGTTAACAATTATTTACTTTTCAAAAAAAAAAAAACGACTTATTTTGAGGATCAGAGGTGTATTTTCTTAGTGATAAGTTGATAACTACCGACAGTCAATATGTATATATTTCTGGCAACGGCGGTGTTGCTGCCCTATTGCTCCCAGCCCCGACACCTCGCCATCCTGGGTTGGAGGAAGGCTGATGAGACCTGATGTTGTAGTCTGTAGTTGAGAGCACCTCCTCACCTAGTTGTAGTCGCTTGGTGAGGACGGTTGTGTGTGTGTGTGTGTCCCTCTGTGGAGGTTGTACCCGTGTTCTCTTCCTGTTCAATGAAAAAAAACGCAAACTCTTTTTGCGTTTTTCTCTATATATTCTTGTGATTTACTTAAGTTGATGACAGTGTTGGAGTTGTGATCAGCCAAGCAAACCTGCAAGCTGACTAAATCCTACCTGGTAGATAAAGAACATAGTTCCAGTAATACAATGTTGTGCTTTGTTCTAAAGTTCAAATTATTTTATTGCTAAGTCACAACTAAACCTCAGGTGCACATTTAATATTTTTCGGGGTGTCTGTCGGGAAGGGGGCTCGGTTGAAGTGATTTCAGATTATAACACCGTCCTCATGATTTGTCTCAATCGATTATTTTTTATTAGAGATATAATGAGGTAGCCACATTCTCATATTTATTCGTCCTTTTTTTGAATTATCAAGTTCAGTTTTCCCAATTAGTTTTTTGTTGTTGCTTGAAATGGCCAGAAAATGTAGAAACAGAGAAAGGGAACAGGAGGTGAGGGTTCCTTTTTTAACCAGATTTTGCATAACCTACTATTGAATCCAAAAATCTTCTCTTAAAATTTCTCTCTCGCTCTTGCCCAATCCAACAGGACAATAGTCCCAGTCTGGCGAAGCGATTGAAGAAGAGCGACGCCCGCGAAATGGAGAGTTTCTATCAACAATATTATGAGAACTATGTCCGTGCCCTTGACAAAGGGGAACAAGCCGACAGGTAATTTCAGTCCCAACATATACTGCAATCTCCTCTATAATCCTAATCCTTGTTCCTCGCAAATCGAGTCTCACGCCAATGTCGCCTGCAGGGCTCAACTTGGGAAGGCCTACCAGACAGCCGGAGTCCTCTTCGAGGTGCTCTGTGCCGTCAACAAGAACGAGAAGGTTGAAGAGAACCCGGAGGTTTGTGCTCGCTCCTGTCTCTGCGCTAATTGTCATTGTTCTCTCTCAATTGAAATCTAGGTTCCCTCTGCAATGAGTTTCTCTACATTTCCTCTGCACAGATTATGCGCTTGCACAATCATGTACAAGAAAAGAAAGACATCTATACGCCGTTCAATATTTTGCCCCTCGATGCTGCCAGTGCATCCCAGTCCATTATGCAGCTGGAGGAGGTATGTACGACTCACAACAACGTAGCCTGTTTCCTCAAAACGAGCAATTGCATCATGTACTGGTTCGATGAGAGAAATTGACATGGTCATCGAATGCAACCTTAACAGATCAAAGCATCAGTAAAAGCGCTGCAAAATACAAAGGGCTTGACCTGGCCTTCTGCATTCGAACCAGAAAGGCAGAAGGGGGGTGAGCTTGATTTGCTCGATTGGTTGAGAGCTATGTTTGGCTTTCAGGTCTGCTAGCAACTCTGGACAAACTATTTTTTCAATTTTCCCGTTCTATTACTAAGCTAAATGTCTTCTTCTGTGCAGCGGGACAGTGTTCGGAATCAAAGGGAGCATCTGATTCTCCTCCTTGCCAATGTGCATATTAGACTTGAGCCAAAGCCTGATCCAAGCAAGGCATGCTCATCTATTGATATTTACTTTGACAGCTTGACTTTATGGATATAAATGTGACAAGCATAAGATCACTGGGTATTCCATACATAAGAAATGTGGTGGTAACCTTTGAACAGAACAGGATATATGCTTCAGTTTTATTTACAAAAAAATAGAGTTCTGTTTTCACTTGATTAGTAGCCAATTAATTCTGTTCAATTCTATATTGTGATTGTTGGTGTACTTTTCCATCACATACACACGCAGTTTAATTTTGTTCTCTAGACATTTCTTTCACTTCCATATTATTGACATTATAATTTGTTGGACTGTTGGTGCAACTGCTTGCAAAAATGCCAGATGGCTTTATTGCTATCCATCACATGATGAAACTTATTATCATAAAATTAACTGATAAAAAATTCTGTATCTTTTCCTCTGAACCAAGTGCTTGGCTAAATAATAATAGTGACACCGTCCATTTATGATGATTTCCCTTACTACTTTTTGCTCATCAATGCTTCTTGACTGACCGCAGCCGTTCTTTCACCCATGAAACAGCTTGATGATCGAGCTGTTGACGTAGTGATGAATAAGTTATTCAACAACTACAAGAAGTGGTGCAAATTTTTGTCACGGAAGCATAGTTTGAGGTATGTAGTTCCTTACATTATTTTCCTTCGTGTACATTACTATGCTGATAATTTTACAACTGCAGAAATCCTCCGGGTGCACAACCACTGGAAGTTCAGCAGCGAAGGATTTTGTACCTAGGTCTTTATCTTCTCATCTGGGGTGAATCAGCAAATATCCGGTTTATGCCAGAGTGTCTTTGCTACATTTTCCACAATGTAATTTGAATGTTCTTAATTGTTGTATTAAGTACTAGAGCTCGTTGGAAGAATATCTCTTTGAACGTTATCTTTCAATGTGTTCAGATGGCATACGAGTTGCATGGGTTGCTTGCTGGAAATGTCAGTATTGTGACTGGCGAAAATATCAGGCCATCTTATGGTGGGGATGAGGAGTCTTTCTTAAAGAAAGTTGTAACACCTATTTACCGTGTCATCAGAAAGGTACATTGATAAACCACCAATGTCTGAAATCCCAAACTAGCTCATTCTAAATATAATTGTGGTGGTTTTGTAGGAGGCGGGAAAAAGCAAACATGGGAAAACACCACATTCAGCCTGGTGTAATTATGATGATCTAAATGAATATTTCTGGTCTGTTTAGAGCCTAATTTTCTGGTCACACACTGACAGCCTTTTCAGATTTCTCTAAGATATCCTACTCCGTTGCAGGACCTCTGATTGTTTCTCACTGGGATGGCCAATGCGGGATGATGACGAATTCTTCAAATCTGTGCATGATTCAAGGCGTGTAACAGTGGTACAATTCGACATCACTCTGTTAATATCTTTTACCAAATAATTTGATTAGGAAGAGAACACTGACAAAAAACTTTTATAGGCTGGAAACTCGTCACCAAAGGGTTCTAGTAAAAGCACAGGGAAGACAAATTTTGTAGAGACGAGATCATTTTGGCACATTTTTCGTAGTTTCGACCGAATGTGGACCTTCTATCTATTGGCTCTACAGGTACTGGGCTGAAACTTTAGATGAACTTCTTCTTCTGGACTAAGGTTTGACACTCTGAATGTGAATCCTTATATCTATTAAACCAAACAGGCAATGATGATTTTTGCTTGGAGTGATTATCCAGTGACTGAAATTTTTCGGAAGGACCTCTTATATTCTCTGTCAAGCATATTTGTCACCGCAGCATTTCTACACTTCCTCCAAAGTATGTTCCCATTTTATAAAATTGCTTTATATGCATGGCATTTGATCTGAAGAATGTAGTTTTCTCGTTTTATTTTGTGAGAACGTGAAAATTTAGTATGACAGGTCATAATGTTTTTTCTGTCAATGGATTTTCATTGGATGATTTCTCCCTTTATGTACGCACCACCGTTTGCTTTTGTTCTTGAGATTCTCGCCAGTATGGAACTTGTGGTCTTTTGAGTCTTCTGGTGCAATAACAAATTTGAGGCCCAAAACGAAACTGATATTTTGTTTAATTGATGGCAGGTATTTTAGACTTTATTCTGAACTTCCCTGGTCACATCAGATGCAAGTTCCTTGATGTCGTGAGAAATATTCTGAAGATAATAGTTAGTGCCGCATGGGCTGTGATTCTTCCATTTTTTTACATCAGCACTGCACAAAAAGTCCATTTACAGCTGCGAGGGCTGGAAAAATTGGTTGCTTATGTCAAAGGAGTGCCACCCTTATATATTCTAGCTGTGGCCGTTTACCTGATACCGAATATTATTAGTGCGACGCTCTTCCTTTTTCCTATGTTCCGAAGGTGGATCGAAAACTCAGATTGGCATATAGTGAGAATACTACTGTGGTGGTCTCAGGTATTCAATTCAATTCAATCCATTTTATTTTCTGTTATTCAATTTTTTATTCTGTGGCTTATGCTTGTTGTAAATATTCATTTCAAAATTTGTGCTGTGAGGCAATTTTTACTTAAGGTAATGCGTCATAAGAGGGAACTGAATTTTTTGAATGAATTTGATAACAGCATGGCATGTCGGCTTTCCATCATGGGTTTTAAACAATTTGGACACATTCTGAAAATATTATTTATCCTATCAAGGATTCAGTTGAATAATGTAAAGCTCCATCTTTGAATGCGGACTATCAACTCCACTAGGTGCAGATCGCTTTGCATGCTAATCGCTTGTCAGTTATCCTGATATCCTGGCATTTCCATACAGTTTATTATTTGTCATAGTTTCGTAATGGATTGATAAACTACTAAACTGATATTTGCGGGAAAAGAGAAATAATCCGATGACTTCTGATGCCAGGGCACTATCCTACCATTTATCATCAGTTTGGAAAAGCTCGGTATGGGTAGTTGGATAGTTTCTTGATGCTTATGTTGATCGAGAGATTCACTTATCTAACAATATGGGCTCCGTTGAACAGCAATTTCCATTGTTAGGGCTACAATATAGATAATTAAGGAGATCATATGCACGCCTGTTTGATATTCTGGTGTCCTAGGCGTAGAGGAACCCCACTAGTCCATCCTGAATTTGGTGGTTAAACTCTACCGCGTTGACGATGGGGAGGAGCAACAGAAGTATTTTTTCATAATTATTTTTTGACCAAAAGGCTCTCCACATTTATATATTTTTCTGTATTTTTTGCTTGGGCCATGTCTTGATACACTACACTAATGTCATGTCCATTTATTGTCCTTTCCTCCTTGTTCGTTCCTCACTAATTTCATAAATTGCAGAAACGAATTTACGTTGGCCGTGGAATGCATGAAAGCCAAGCAGCACTTTTTAAGTAAGTTACTGTGTTCTACTTTTTCCCGTTAGAGCTTTATTCTGCTGGAAAACTTATTCTCTTCTGTTCAACTGAAAAGGTATACATTATTTTGGATTTTGCTGCTCTGCTCGAAGCTTTCCTTCAGTTACTTTGTCCAGGTAAGTTCTACGCTTAGCTATTTGCAAACATGCTTCGATGATATGGATCTGAAACTCAGTTTAATTTTGCAGATAGAACCACTTATAAAGCCGACCAAGGATATAATGAGTGTTCATAATATTCGTTATGAGTGGCATGAGTTCTTTCCAAATGGTAATTCCAATGATTTTTTTTTGCGAATAGTAATTCCAATGATTTTGTGGTGATATCTGTATTGTGGAGCCCTTTTCACTGAAACATTGTTGCCTTTTCAGCATCATATAATATCGCTGCCATCCTATCACTCTGGGCCCCTGTTCTGCTGGTATGCGCTTAGCCAGCTTTCTAGTGCAGTGCCTATCAACCTTACATCTATTAGCTGAATTAGCTACATTCTTCTCATTTGTTTTGAAATTTCATTCTTGGAAAATTTGTTTTGAAATTTTATACAAAATATGTAGGTCTATTTCATGGATACCCAGATATGGTACGCCATCTTCTCTACAATATCGGGCGGTATGTCTGGGGCTCTTGGACGACTTGGGGAGGTAATAATTAATCTAAACTATTCTCTGTAACCTGTTGTTTTGCTTTAGAGTTTACAGCACCTCTGAGGCATTCTTTTCATATTAAGAACTGAACTGAATCTGTCAAGGTCTCGGTCAATTGCATAAACCAAATAGCTCTTATAAACATATAACATGCTATAAATAACGTAATACAGTTTTATGCAGAATACTCTGTATGAGAAGGCTTACCGAAGTATGTTGATAAGTTGAAATCAATTTTGTGTTTTTATAGCCGAGAATTCAGAATATATTTCATCACATTATAATACTAATTTTAAGTAGATAAATGTGAAAGTTGTTAATTATTACTCAAAGGGCAATGTTACAGGACAACAGATTTTTTATCCATGAAATAAAGCAAACAGTTGTTACTGATGGCTTGGTGCACGTACTGTTGGATATTCTCCTCCCTAGCTGTCAACATTATTGAAACGACCCTCCTTTTTTTCTGTGTTACATTGCCCTTCTGTGACGTGTAACCTTTTTCTGAAGCTGAGCTTCGTGAGTAGTTTCTGATGGAAAACCCTCTATGTATCAGATCCGGACATTAGGAATGCTGAGATCACGATTTCACTCTTTGCCCGGAGCCTTCAATACATATTTGGTGCCATCAGATAAAAACAGAAATAGACGGTTTTCACTCTCAAAGCGCTTTGCTGAGGTACCAAATGACAGTAGCAGAATTATTGTCCCGATTTTACTTATAAACCCCCGGGAAGTCATAAGATAATGCATAATTTAATGTACAGGTTTCCCCCAACAAGAGAACTGAAGCTGCCAAGTTTGCTCAACTGTGGAATGAAATAATTTGCAGTTTCCGGGAAGAAGATTTTATCAGTGATAAGTGAGGCCCTTATCTCATGTTTACCTATAGAATACTACCAGTGCAATGTAGATAATGGACCTTTTGTCATGCAGGGAGATGGATCTATTGGTGGTTCCATACTCGTCAGATCCAAGCCTAAAATTAATGCAGTGGCCATTGTTCTTGCTTGCTAGCAAGGTTTGACAGAACAAAAAATGTCGACTCACCTTTTTGGTACACTTTTTGTGTTGGCCTCTTATTGGAAATCATGTTTGATCAAAATTTGCAGATACCTATAGCGTTAGACATGGCAGCACAATTTAGACCAAGAGACAGTGATTTATGGAAGCGTATATGTGCAGACGAGTATATGAAATGCGCTGTAATTGAATGCTATGAATCATTCAAACTTGTTCTTAATTTAGTAGTGGTTGGAGAAAATGAAAAAAGGTATCATCTAATACTTTCACTCTTCACACTGTTTCATGTATCTCTACATGAGAAAAGGCATTGATGTTGTTTGTCATAGCTATTAGGTATGCGGTTTAATGGTAACACTTGAAAGAAATTAATACTCCCTCCGTCCCAAAATAAATGTCTCAAGTTTGATAGAAAGTGGATGTATGTAGACATAAAACATGTCTACATGCATCCATTTTCTATCAAAGTTGAGACACTTATTTTGGGACGGAGGGAGTACTTACATTTGGAACAGACAGTACGTACTATTGTTCTTCTAAATCTGTCAGTAGTACCTATTAAGTTGTAACAACTATGATATTTAATGCTCTTCTTCGACGAATACTAGTACATTTTGAGCAAGGCAGGGTAATCTAGGAAATCTTTTTTTTTTCGATCAAAACATCCTTGCTAACGACTCTTCCAGCTGAACCTACGCTTGGGAACACGTGGTGGAAAGTATTTCTGAACAAATAAAGTGTAACATATGACCTATGGCCGAATATTTGGAGTACTTTGAACGTGCAATATTTCCACTTTTACTAATGATGCCTCAATATAAGCATCTTTATAAAAAAATCAATATAAGCATACAAGTTTTATATCACTAAGAAGTCTACAACCAGATATGATAATGGGGGTGCGATTCCAAGGTTAACAAGCCTATTACTTTTACCAAGTCATCACATTCAAATTTAAGAAACATGAAGTTCCAAATTTAACCTGGAAGGACTACCAAGCTACCACCGTTGTTGCAATATACATGGAAGGGAAACCATGGCTGGTTGTACCAATTAAATGTGTAACTCTGCTACATAGGCAGACTTAATACTACTGAAGTCATCTGTGTATCCATCTTGCGTCTTAGTTTGCTTCTTTGACTACATCACTATTTACCATATACCGTATAATGTATGCTCACTGCTATTTTGATCTTCTACTAACATGTGTGTTAACCTCAACAGGATTATTGGCATTATAATCAAAGAAATTGAAGCAAACATTGCAAAGAATACATTCCTTGCCAATTTTAGGATGAGCGCACTTCCAGACCTTTGCAAGAAGTTCGTGGAGCTTGTATCCACCTTGGTAAGCATTGTTACTATCTCTACAGAACCCAATCCGCACTGCTTGAGTTTTTTTGTAGACCAGTAATAATTGTCAATTATTGTTAAGATTTATGTTGGTCACATCTGCAGAAAGAAAGAGATGCCTCAAAATTTGATAATGTAGTATTGTTGCTTCAAGATATGCTGGAAGTGATCACGAGAGATATGATGGTCAATGAGATCAAGTAACACCTTGTGAACTCATGATAATATTAATATGCTTCGTCATAGAAACTGGTGGCAATCTTTTTTACCTTGTGTCTCTTACAGAGAGCTAGCTGAATTTGGTCATGGGAACAAGGACTTTGTACCAAGAAGACAACTTTTTGCGGGCACGGGCACAAGGCCTGCAATTGTTTTCCCTCCACCAATTTCAGCACAATGGGAAGAACAAGTAATAGGAGCAGATTCTTATTTGTCTTATATAAAGAAAACATACACTAACTTCACCTGTCTGCAGATTAAGCGCTTATACCTTCTTTTGACTGTGAAAGAATCTGCAATGGATGTGCCTACAAATCTTGAAGCCCGCCGGAGAATATCATTTTTCACTAATTCACTATTCATGGACATGCCACGCGCACCTAGAGTACGCAAAATGCTCTCTTTCAGGTTTGTCTCTTATATAACGTTGTGAACATATTGCAGAGTTGCTTTATTTTTTAAAGAAAATATAGTGCATCATTTTTCATAATGTGTCTAAACTGAATCAGCTGGACTCATTGGGAGTCTGATGACTATAGACTAATGTTTTACTGTGCTTCTTAAATGTTTTATGTTGTATATCCGCTTGACAAGAAATATTTTTCGTTGAATCCTGGTCTGTTCCCAACTCTGACCAACAGGCCTTAATAAATGAAATCATGAGTTCTGATAAATTTATTCTGAATATTCTCGGCATGGAATTTCGAATGTTTACTAGTCGGGAAAGTGGAAAACCACTACTACAACCATCAAGATGTTTATCAGGGGGTTGTGGATTTTTAAAACTGAAACTGTTGCTGTTTGATGAATTCGTACTTCGTTTTTCTGATAAGTTGTTTAGAAATTTGTGTTTATTATCAGTGGTTATTTTGATCACGGTTAATACGTACTCTCTACAAATTTCTCGCTGTCATTTTGTGTATCGTTTAGGCTATATACATATGGAAGTCTTAGTGACCTGATGCCATTAATGGTACTGGTTGCTTTTGGAACTACCGTTTGAGTCTGACCATCTTACTGTTTCAGCTACCTTTGGATGCCCCTTTAGATATTAGTTTGTTCTGAACTCAGGTAAAAAACTTACAGAATCTAGAGTCTTGTCTTGACCGGTTAACCCAATGATCCCATGATCTTAGTAGAACATAAGTTCATCTTCAGTTTTGATGACATTTCATTCAAAATTGCATTATATTTTTCCTGATTCTGTACATCAACTCATGTTCGCTTGATTGTAACAAAAAAAATCCTTTTGTTTTGGGAAACTGATTGTACAAAAAGAAGTGCTGAGCTTCCACAATGACTTCCACTCTGTACTCTTTTTCACTAGCACATGTGCTTCCAGCTTATGGAAAAAAGAAAACAACGGTGTTTTAAACTTCAAGATGCAGGCCTGGAGAATAGAACATTTCTGTACCACCTATGGTGAAGCTCCATGTCATAGTTAAAACGACAATAATCTAAAAAAAAAGTTAAAACGACAACGCCGACACCAGAAATATATTATATCAGTTCACAGCAACAAATGTCTGATAAACCTAGTATAAATTTGGTCTGCCATCATAAGAGTTTCAGCGAAAAAGATTGAGATCTAGATGATTCTGTATGACCCTTTGTTCTTTGCAGTGTAATGACCCCATACTACAGTGAGGAAACTGTATATTCGAGAAATGATCTTGATCTGGAAAATGAGGATGGTGTATCAATTATATTCTACCTCCAGAAGATCTTTCCAGGTTCCTTTCCTGTTGAATGTGTTTTTTAGGAATTTTATCGCCAAGTTTCCGTCTCTTATTCTTCAAAAAAATTGTATAGATGAATGGAATAATTTCATGGAAAGAATTAACTGCAAGAGAGAAAGTGAAGTTTGGGGAAATGAAGAAAATGTTCTTCAACTTCGGCATTGGGCTTCTCTTAGAGGGCAAACGCTCTGTCGGACAGGTAATTCGGCCATACTCATCGACCTTATCAAATATGAATCATTTGGTTGATTCCATGGTACATTCTTTCTTATTGTGAATAGTTAGAGGCATGATGTATTATAGGAAAGCGTTGAAGCTTCAAGCATTCCTAGACATGGCTTCTGAATCTGGTAAGCTTCTTCAACTTCCAAGCTGAAGCATACCTCTTTTACTATCTTTTTTATAAATAGTTGCTGAGAATGAGATGAATAGATTTTCTGTGTAGTTTAGGTACCACCAAGAAAGAGAACTAGGTCTAGATATTGTATCATTCTTATAAAATTTACAACTACTCTTAAATGACAACCTAAACAGGATCTATACACTGAGGATGCTCTCAGGACCCCCACACCCTTACGTAGAAACACTCAAACTGGGCTTACACTGAAGTCGTACATGGTCCTCCAACAGATTATCTAAACTCCATTATGACTCTACTGCAACTCTTACTGGAAACTGATACGAGCTGTTCAACGTATAACCTTTTTTGTTTGCAGAGATACTAGAAGGCTATAAAGTCGTCGCAGATCCTGTGGATGAAGAGAAGAAAAGCCAAAGATCTCTGTCTTCTCAACTTGAAGCTGTAGCAGATATGAAATTCACATACGTTGCGACATGCCAAATCTATGGAAATCAGAAACAGTCGGGTGATCGGCATGCAACAGATATTCTGAACTTGATGGTGAAGTAAGTGATATCGATACTCGCAATACACACCATATCTACCACAATGTCTTGATTACGTTTATATTTTCTCAATTAATGTCCCTTGAGGAAAAATCGCTGAACCTGTTTGTTCTATTTCAAATGATATCTCTGTGCAAAGTAATTTCAGTTTGAATCTGAAACTACAGTTATCCTGGTCTCCGCGTGGCATACATTGATGAAGTTGAAGAGAGGAATGGTAATAAGGTGCAAACGGTCTTCTATTCGGTGTTAGTTAAAGCTCTTGACAATCATGATCAGGTAATCTTTTTTTGTAAAATGAGGAATCCAAACTTTCTGGTTTTTGGGGTCTGATTAAACTTCAGTACTCAGTAGTTCTTATGTACTTTTCCCTGTGAAGGAAATATACCGCATCAAATTGCCAGGACCAGCAAAATTAGGTGAAGGGAAACCTGAAAATCAAAATCATGCGATCATTTTTACCCGTGGCGAAGCTTTGCAAACGATCGATATGAACCAGGTGAACTTCATTGTTTTGATACCTCTTAGTACGAATGTTGCATTCGGTCTTTTCTACTTACCAATGGTGTTCAGGACAATTATTTGGAGGAAGCTTTGAAAATGCGGAATTTGCTGGAAGAGTTTAATGAAAACCATGGTGTTCGTCAGCCTACCATCCTTGGAGTACGTGAACATATTTTCACTGGAAGGTTTGTTGTGAGCTTTACACTGTTATTTACATAGTGTTTTTTTCAAAATTGTAAATCAGTGCCTAACATCTGAAATTTGCTGGATTGTAGTGTGTCATCTCTTGCCTGGTTTATGTCAAACCAGGAAACCAGCTTTGTCACGATAGGACAGAGGGTTCTTGCCAATCCACTGAAGTAAGTCTGAATCACTATGAGATGTCCTATTTGAATTAAGCGAATCCATAACTATCATATGAAACATTGTCATTTTTACATTGCAACATGAAGTTGTAAGCATCTATGGTGCATATATTCTACTCCCTCTGTCCAACAAAAGATGTCACACTTTCTATCAAATTTGGATGTATCTATACACCAAGTCATGTCTAGATACATCCAACTTTTGATCAAGTTGAGACATCCTTTCTTGGACGGAGGGAGTAGCAAATACAACAAAGCTCTGTGGTTGAGCACTTATGTTTTTCACACGCACGTCTGTCGAAGATTAGATTTATTATTTATTAGGATATAATATCTGACATATCCTGTTTTCTGGCCAGGGTACGTTTTCACTATGGGCATCCTGATGTATTTGATAGGCTTTTTCATATTACAAGAGGTGGAATTAGCAAGGCTTCCTGTGGTATAAACTTGAGCGAAGACATTTTTGCTGGTATGTGCTTCTACATTTATTCTAACTGTCACTTCTGGATTTTTTGGAAAATTTCTGCTGGACAGGTCTAGTGGACCTCCAAATCCTTCTATATGTAACTCAAGCTGGGTTTGACAACTGACTCAACACATGGGGCCACATGGGCTTCCAAAAGAGACTACTCTAGATTCTATTAGGACACTAATGCTGCTTTATCCAACATACTAACTCACTCTCCAATGTTACCAATTTGTGCCCTTGGACAACACAAACTTATTTTTTTTTTTCAGGTTTTAACTCAACTCTGAGGCGAGGAAATGTCACCCATCATGAGTACATCCAAGTCGGAAAAGGACGTGATGTTGGTCTGAACCAAATTTCACTCTTTGAGGCCAAAGTGGCATGTGGCAATGGAGAGCAAGTGCTTAGCCGAGATATCTACCGTTTGGGTCACCGCTTTGACTTCTTCCGAATGCTCTCGTGTTACTTCACAACCGTTGGATTTTATGTCAGCTCAATGGTACAAAACATCTGCATTCGCCATGTGTGTCTTGATTTGCCATCATGCATGTTTTATGATACTCTTGTTTTATTGGTGTGCAGATGGTTGTCATAATAGTATATGTTTTCTTGTATGGAAGACTTTATCTGGCGTTAAGTGGACTTGAGTTCGCAATTATGAAGCAAGCACGGATGAGAGGTAACCGTGCTCTTCAGGCAGCTATGGGATCCCAATCTATTGTGCAGTTAGGTCTTTTAATGGCCTTGCCTATGTTCATGGAGATTGGACTGGAAAGGGGTTTTAGAAGCGCCTTGGGGGATTTCATCATCATGCAGCTTCAGCTATGTGCAGTATTCTTCACCTTTTCCCTCGGGACAAAATCACATTATTTCGGCCGCACAATCCTTCATGGTGGTGCAAAATACAAAGCAACTGGCAGAGGTTTTGTTGTTCGCCATGTAAAGTTTGCTGAAAATTATAGAATGTATAGCAGGAGTCATTTCGTGAAAGGACTCGAGCTCATGTTACTGCTAGTAGTGTATGAGCTGTATGGTGATGTGGCTACAGATTCGACTGCCTATGTTCTGCTGACATCATCTATGTGGTTCTTGGTAATCACATGGCTTTTTGCTCCATTCCTCTTCAACCCATCTGGATTTGAATGGCAAAAGGTGGTGGATGATTGGGATGACTGGAACAAGTGGATAAGCAGCCGTGGCGGGATAGGTGTGCCGGCCAATAAGGCCTGGGAGTCCTGGTGGGAAGAGGAGCAGGAGCACCTGCAGTCAACAGGCCTAGTGGGACGCATATGGGAAATCGTATTATCTTTCCGATTCTTCATGTTTCAGTATGGTATCATGTACCATCTGAATATCTCCAATGGAAACAAAAGTTTATCTGTAAGCTGTCCACTTTATTTGAGCTATTTTACAACTCTATTCCAACCAAATGAGTTTCATGGTATTGTGATAACATAATCTTTGTTTACCAGCCTGTTTGCTAATACGATTTCATGGCTGACCTGATTTTGTGGTTTCAGGTTTATGGTCTGTCTTGGCTGGTAATTGTAGCAGTAGTGTTGGTCCTCAAGGTAAATTTCATGTGCTCGACATTGATGAAATCAACAAGTACATATATTGTTTGGCATATACTTGTAGTTCTGTCCTTGTTATGCTTCTAATGTGGTTCCATTTCATTAGGTGGTATCTATGGGAAGAAAGAAATTTAGTGCAGATTTCCAGCTTATGTTCCGGCTCCTCAAATTGTTCTTATTCATTGGATCTGTTGGAACTCTGGCCATTCTTTTCACCCTTCTCCATCTAACAGTTGGTGACATATTCGCTAGCTTCCTTGCCTTCGTACCCACAGGATGGGCCATTCTGCAGGTACAACATTTTCCTTTTGTTTAGCTTTACGGTTTCACTCCCCAGCCTATTATGAGAGTATCAAATCAAAAGGGGAGAAACAAAATAGAGGATTTTGGTCAAAGTTAAATTAGCTATGAGCAAAATTGGGGACTCTGTTCGTTTCTGGAAAATTATGTACTGCGTCGGCGCACTTACAGTTCACTTCGGCCTAAACTTGTTTTCTTCTGTTAAATGCTGTAAGATTGTCATAACAAAATATGACATCTTTCACTGACTCTAATCCGTTTGGAACCAGATATCACAGGCAAGCAAGCCGGTGGTGAAGGCATTGGGCCTGTCGGGGTCTGTCAAGGCGTTGTCGAGGGGGTACGAGTACCTGATGGGGATCGTCATCTTTGTGCCAGTCGCCGTGCTGGCATGGTTCCCATTCGTCTCGGAGTTCCAAACGAGGCTGCTATTCAACCAGGCATTCTCCCGAGGCCTCCAAATCTCTCGCATCTTGGCTGGCGGGAAGAAACAAAACTGAGATGAGTCCAGGAGGCGGAGTCCCATCAGATTAAGCACAGGATAGGAAGTGGCAGTAGTTAGGTCCAGGTTCGGTGTACTATGGTGTTGGGGTCCTTGCACATGGGTGTTGTTGGAGGGTGCTGCTAACATATATGCTGACGCTTTCAGAAATTTCTTACTCTTGTACACATAGGGCGGGTTTTCTTAGGCATTTTTTCATGTATATATCAGCCTAATACACTCTTACGTCTGATACTAGATTCTACTCTCCTAGCTTGTACAGATGTATGCTCCACAACAGTAGCAACAAATCATTTTAGTTCTTTAAGATTGCCTAGACCAGATTTCTGTGCGTGAATCAGCAAAATAGATCGTTCTTTTTATGTGCACGAAGATGTCTGTCTGTATACCGATCAGTTCCTGGTTTATGCTTGGGATGTCTCAAACTCTGAATTCATATTATCAAGGTCTATTCTTCTAGAATACTACATCCATACATACCTTGATCTTTTTGTTATGTTGTATTGCAGCTTATGAGTGTAGTATCACTTGACGGAGTTTTGCGTTCTGTTTCATGTAGACAATGATAATGCGGCTGGTACTAGATTTCAGTAGATTGTGTAAATTATGCTGGTAGGTACAACTTAACATTTATGTGAAGGATGGTATTGAGTAAAGGTTGTGAATCGATCACCTACAAGCCAGCTAATCCAGGCGTCGTTCTCTCCGGAGGGCGACCCGGGGGCCCAAACCCTAGCCGCCGCCACCCCTCCCTCCACTGCTCTCTCTCCCCGCCGCCGCCGTCGGCGGCCGGCCAGCGGCGGCGGCGGGGCGTCGTCGCCTCCTCCTTCTCCAGCCCTGCCCTCCCCTCTCCCCTCATCTCCCGGTGCATCTCCTCCTCTAGCCGGCGCCGTTTTTCGAGCTGGCCCTCGGCCGTGGCGTTGTGTGTGAGCTCGGCGGCGAGCTCCTGCCTTGGGCGAGCTCCAACACGGCTTGGGGGGCGGCGGTTGGTGCTCTCCGGCAGATCCACCACGTCCAGATCGGCGGCCACGCGGCCAGATCCGATCGGGACCCCCGCGCGCTGGGCTGTCCCGCCGGCCGGTGGGCCACCTCCTGCCCTCCATGGGCGTTCGGTGAGGAGGAGAGGTGGTGGGTGTTGGGTGGCTGATGCGGGCAGGGGTCGCGGAGTTGTGCTCGCCGCGGTGGCTGGGGTGGACGGCCTTGCGTGGGCAGCCCGTCTTCTTCGTCGATGGGTGAGCTGGGCTCTCTGTGGTTGCCAGGGCGGCGGCCCTGGTAGGTGGGAGCCGTGATGCCGAGGCGGGGGTTGCGGCTCAGGTGCTGCCGGTTCTTCATGGCCGCGAGGGCGGCATGTCGACCGGGGAGTGACGAACATTGGTTGTGGTGTGGTAGCTACCTCGGCAGCCGACCACACTCGGATCTGGAAGCGGGGATTTATGTCGGGGTGAAAACCTGCCCGGCGTTTGCCTTGGCCGGCGGCGGCGACGCCTGTGGGCGCTGTTTCCTTCTTGAAGGCGCCATCGCGACTCTTCCCCACTTCCTCCAGGTGCTCTGGGTGAAAACCCTGATCCCTCCGGATCGGGCGGCGACGAAACTCTGGTGCCGTTTCCTTCCTGAAGGCGTCGCCTTGGAGTCCATGGCTTGTCTCTCCTCTGATGGTTGTTTTGCGATCATCGTTTCCGGGGTGCGTGTATCTCTGCCTACGCCTCTTTGTACAAGCCTTTGGTTTAATCTTTTTGTGTGTGTAAGCTGGTTTTCAGCACTTTGTATCTTCCGCCATTGGCGTCATTAATTCAACGTTGGGATACGGCCTATTGTCTCAGTAAAGGTTGTGAATCCGAGCTTGATATCATTCGAGCTTTAAGCAGATCACCTAACCGAAATCTCTAGTCGCAATATGAGCTGAAGCGACATCGATTGCAATCATACGTACCAGGCCGGTGACTAATTACAACTTTCAGCTTGTTCGTGCCCGATCATAATGATCGTCCAAGGGCACAGTACTGCGAATGAAGTACAAACGAGGTGACTCTGAAATCTCGCAACAGCTATGATATCATAGTTAAATGCTTTTTTCCTGCTTTTATTCTCCCCCAACGATTGCTATAGTTTAGTCGTTTAGGCGCCATCATTTGAAGTCTGGGTATTGAAATTTTTCATTGGATATGCCGCACCAAAAAATATTAGCAGGTTCGATAAAATTTGTTTAACTGTTCAACAAATAATTATGAACTTGAATTTTAATAGGGTATAAAAAATGTAACTAAGCTTGTGTCCTGGAAGGGAAACACATAACCTCAGCGCGGAAGGTCTGTTCTCGTGAAGGTCTGTCCTCACCTCTCAGGTCATCTTCCACCTTGTCCCCTGGGTGCCGTGGGAATCTTGTGCAACTTCAAAAAATTGAGTGCACATTTCTTTGCCGGATGCAACAAGATCTCTGGAGGCAAATGCAAGGTCAACAAGTACTCCCTCCGTTCTGAATTAATTAACTCAGATTTAGTACAACTTACACTAAATCTGAGTCAATTAAATTAGAACGGAGGGAGTAGGTCGTATGTTGGTCCAAGCGTTTGAGTGGTCTTGGCACTCTACACCTTGACAAGTTTGCACACCCACGTCGGCTAAGTTTGCCTTGGTTTGCGTGGAACGATCCATACAAGACTTGGATCATATGGGCAACCTGTGCGATTCATGACATGACCTTATCTATATGTCTCTAAATATCACTATGGATGATGGAGGCAAGGCGAGCTTCTGGGAAACGTCTTGGTTGAACGGTTAAGCCCTAACCTGCTACCACCTCACCTTTCTGTAGTGAATTTGTCACCCTTTGGAGTCTCATTCACCACGTGCATCTTCACAAAGGTATTGTTGATTCCATCTTGTGGAAACCCACTACTTTAGGGACTTACTCTACTTTGTCTGCCTCCTGAGCTCAGTTCAAGGGCACTTTGGTGTCCCCGATGTCGACGCTTGTTTGGAAAGCCTAGGCACCACCTAAATGCATTTTTTTCATGGTTCATCCTCCAGAATAAGGTATGGATCGTCTCGAGCATCGAGGCTGGACTCATTGTGGTTCATGGCAGCTATGCAATAGAGAGTCTGAGTCAGTGTCGCACCTCTTTTTTCGCTGCTGCTTAGGCCACCAAGATTAATTATTGGCGGACCATCATGTCTGCTACAAACGGGGAAATGCGGGTCATCCCATCTATCGCCATGGTCGTGTCTTGGAAATTTGGAACAGTCACAACACTGGAGTATTCAATAAGTCATATATGATGTCACTGACCGTCGTGTAAGATCAAGGATGAGGCAAATTCTTGGGTGAAAACCATCACTAGGCACTTTGGGGTCCATTTTTGTATGAGAGTAGAGTTTTGTTTCTTATAGCATGGTCACATCCATGCTGGATTTATTGAGCATTTCTGTTATGCAATACTCTCCTTAATTAGTGTAACGATTGCAAAGATTTTACCTACAATTGAGAAAGGAACATCTAGTTAGAATATAATCAGCGAAACATCCTAATTGCCTACACAACCATTACATTTACCTATTGGTCCTTCACCCTCACCCATCTGGTATTCCGGTATGGGTGTCGGTTCATGCCACGGTTCGTACATGACATGCACTATGTCGCCCACCACTAAGTAAGTTTTCAGAACTTTAGTACTCACGACCTCGACTCTGAATGTTAGAAGAAGAAAAAATCACATTGCTTATGTTGCAAAAAATTATGAAGAAAATCATACATGAATATAATATATGGATACAAGTGTATTGGGCGTAAATTTTTGAAACTTAAACATGAGCGTATGCAACCCGTGCAAAAAATCTCAAGCTACGGACATTCATTTTCTCATTTTTCGTGGAGGTGGCACACGGTCATACTGTACTATTTTACAAAACTTTGCGCGAATAAGTTTCAGCTCAAAATATGGATGCCTGATTTTATTTCCGTATTTTCTTCAAATATTTAGAAATAGTAGAAGGGGGTAGGAGAAGAAGATACCCAACCCAAGTGAAGAAGTAGAAGTCTGGCCAGCCTGCCAAAGCACCAAATGCGATGCCACGAAAAAGGCGATCGACAAAGCTGTTTAAAACAAGAACAAGAAAGCAACATAGTAAAAAGGAAAAAGTCCAAAACAAACCTTGAACTTATAGGCAAAAGCTAAATCAAACCTTGAACTTTGAATCCCTGAAATTGGCACTCTAAACTATTAAATCCTGGTCTATTTTCAACCTTATACCTGTTTGGCACGCCGGGGATAGCACGCTACTCTCACTGACAATAAGGCCCCACTTGTCATATTCATCACTAACCTCTCTCACTTTCACCAAACCGTCACTACTTGTGCCTTGGCCCTGCTGGTTGGCACCGGTCTCGAACCACCAAGATTCGGCAAGCCACAAGATGCTCATGGCCCTGCTACGCACGGCTCGAGCTGCTCCAGGTCGCCGGTGCAGCATGTGGCACAATCGTCGTTGAATTGGTATTTTGCTCCAGATCTCCAGTGCCTCTAATTAATGGATTGACTACTGCAGCTAGCTAGCTTGTCTTACATAATCTGGTGCCAATTAATCGATTGACACAGTAGTTGCCAAATCAGTATCAATCGAGCTAGAGGAATCAAAAAGATTTGTTGGCTCGTGGAAATAAATCAAAGTCAATGGGCGTCGAAGGCCGTTCGTCGCCGGCGGCCGAGCAGCCGGAAGAGGAAGCGCTTTCCTGCATCCTCGCTGACTCGAGAAGGCGCCACAGTGGCCTCCGCCCGAGCTCCACCCCGCTGTGGCTGCAGCTGCCCTCGATGGGGGATTTCCGCTGGGCTTCTGCATCCCCTACTGGCGCCGGATGGTTACTCCGGTCTACGGATTTCCGCTGCATACCTCTACTCGAGGATTAGACAGAGATTGACCAAGGTGGAAGATGGACCGGACATGTGGGACCTCTTTGTCAGTGAGATAATCAAATTATTCAGTTTATTAAATTGTTTTTTCTCAAGTCCAAAATAAGTCCAGGGTCCGGGATAGACCGGGATTCATTAGTTCAGGGTACCGATTTCAGGGATTCAAAGTTCAGGGTTTAATTTAGCTTTTACCTATAAGTTCAAGGATTGTTTACACACAGCCGCGCGGGCGCGGCGAACAACAAGGTGCCCGGCGGGCGGTGTCCGTCTCTCTCGGCCGACGCGGCGCCCATGGCTTCCTCGTCCTCTTCCTGCTCCTCCTCCTCGGCCGGCTCCGCCGCCTCCACCTCCACGCCCCGGCCGCCGCACGCCGCCCCCGCGCCGCCGCCGTCGTCGTCCCCGGTCTTCCTCAACGTGTACGACGTGACCCCCGCCAACGGCTACTCCCGGTGGCTGGGCCTCGGCGTGTACCACTCGGGCGTGCAGGTCCACGGCGTGGAGTACGCGTACGGCGCGCACGAGGGCGCCGGGAGTGGCATCTTCGAGGTGCCCCCGCGGCGGTGCCCCGGGTACGCCTTCCGCGAGTCCGTGCTGGTGGGCACCACGGAGCTGACCCGCGCCGGGGTGCGCGCGCTCATGGCGGACCTCGCCGCCGACTTCCCGGGCGACGCCTACAACCTCGTCTCCCGCAACTGCAACCACTTCTGCGACGCCGCATGCCGCCGCCTCGTCGCCCGCGCCCGCATCCCGCGCTGGGTCAACCGCCTCGCCAAGATCGGGGTCGCATTCACCTGCGTCATCCCCTGCGGTGGCGGCGGCGCCAAGCAGCAGCAGGTGCGCGGCGGCCGCAAGGGAGAGGCACCTGCCCGCATCAGGAGCCGCTCCGCGCGCCAGGCCGCCGCACCGACGCCGCAGCAGCGGCCCAGGACCTTCTTCCGCTCCCTCTCCGTCGGCGGGAGCAAGGACGTGACGCCCAGTCCGCTACCAGTCCCTACCACGACACCGAAGCCGCCGGCGGTGGCTCCCGCCTTGACGTCAACGTCAACGCCGTCGGTGGCCTCCACGTAACGGCGCCATTATTCCTCTTTTTTCCTTTTACAGCTCACAGATTCTTCCTTTTCTTTTCACAGTTTTATCTGATTTTCTGTGCATAGTACTTACATCAGAATTGAGATCCACTAAGACTTGAGCTGTACTATCACTATGATACCAGTAGTAATTGCAGTTCATTAGGCTCTTAATTGCCCAGTGTAAACCAAATTCTTTCCAGCTCTAGTACACCTGGAGGTCTGGGTGCCATCAATTTACATTTACGTTGTGGTCAAGGACTTCACGACGTCCATTGCGCCGTCAATTTGTAGATAGAACCAATTCTCTCGGGCGAGCCATCCAACAGGAATAGAACAGTATATTCTCTTCTCCTTTCGCTCTCTTTCTTTGGATTTAACAAGAATGGCTAAAGTTTTCATATATAGGATTTAACAAGATAAAGCTGTACCGACAACCAAACTAATATCAAATGCCAAAGTTGATCATCGACATGCTTTTGCTAACGCAAAGAATTCCTCATGTCTGCCTCTGCGTCAGCTTGCATTCGGTCCGGCCGGTCCTTTCTGGGAAATGATGAAGAGTAATTTACACTGTAAATTTTACAGCGCTTGTCAAAACAAGAAGGGTTCTTCTTTTTCAGTTGAAGAGAGATCTTGTTTACAGAGAAATCATTTGTGGAGTGTGTATTGTTCGTCCACTCGCCGGCGGAGGTCCAAATTCGGCCACTACCGACCGACGGCCAGGGGTGAAGACTGAAGATTTAAGACAGACAAGCATATGGAGATGATCCGTGGTGGAGTAGTAAAGGAGTCACGGCTCAGCAGTACATTGACTTCCAACAAGACATCTTCTGTTCTGCCACCATGGCCCGTGACCCGTGTGATCCATGCATGGGGCCTCCAGTTGCGCGGCGGCGATCACTTCGCCGGAGGCTGGACCCCGGCCGGCTGATCGTGATCGTTTCCGGTGCACGGAATGTGATGCGCAGATCGACAACATCTTTCGGCTACAGGAAACAAATACCTAGAGCATGGGCGTCGTACGCGTAGCCTTTTCCGGCTTATCTCCTTGCCGGCCGCTGGAATCACATCATCATTCATATTCATATTCATGGGGGCGAGATGTTTGGTGATCGAATCATTCGTCCACACGACGTGCCCCCCATGGCGTCGAGTCGAATAGGAAGGGCTCTTTTTGGCGGGTGGGGAGGCTGCTGGTGGTGGTGGCGCTCCAACTAATCCCGGCGCCAATAATTCGCCTTCGGGTCGCCGACGACGTGTGCCCGACTACTGTGCTGTGGAGCAGCGAGTTTCACGAGAGATAGAAAAAATGGTGTCGCTAGCTTTCGCGTAGGGGTACTAGGAGCGTTGTAGCTGGAGACGGTGATCGATTAGATACCACGATCTACCGGTAGGTACGCCCAAGCAACAAAAAAAATGTCCTAGTATTAGCTTCAGCGGATATGTAAACAGATCCAATTGGATTTTTCGTTTTACGGCATCTTCTAACATACTCCCTCCATTCTAAATTAGTGGTTGTATCTACACTGCGTTAGGTGTGTATATACATCTACTTGTGTACAAATGCAAGTCATCTAATATGAAACGGAGTAAGCATATTGTTTCGTCGGAATTAGGTACATATATAAAATTAATCGGGTCGATAGATACGCACTCATAAGTTTTTACACGCAACCCTCATGGGCCGATTTTCATTATCAACATAACGAAAATACAAGAGTTCAAACGCCCCATTCCACCAGAAAGAAAGGAAGGCCCTAAACAGAAAAAGATCTCCGTTTGTCAGCCAGGCCAAGTGGCGACAAAACCATATCAGGGCAACACCGAGAGGATAAAACCTACTCCTAACCGCAGACAAGTATTTTTAAACCACAGTAAATTTACAGATGCATCTCCACCCGAGAGCACCAAAAGCGAGCGCAACACATCGCAGGGTTTTTGTAGAACCAAGCAGTACATAGGGATGAAAGCACGTCTGCAAGAGGAGACAGCAGACCGGAATAGCGATAGCCAAGCTTGCTAGATATCATCACCAACATCAGGACCTCGGAGCTGGAGAGGAGCAGTGGATCTAGCTGCATGTGAACTTGAGGTCGTTGCATTTGCAGCACCCGCTGTAGCCAGCATCATCAACATGTCAGCCCCTGCACGCAAATCCGCCTGATCCGCGGGGTTATGCAAACCTGCCCAATGTTTTACAAAAACACACAAGAAGCTTATTAGTTCCACAAGACTTTTTCTTCGAAGCAGACTCGATTGCGCAGCTTCCAGGTGGCCCAACACATATCAGCTAGCAGAGTGATCTGCACATTCCTATTAACAGGGAGAAAACGAGGTAACCACCAGAAGAATTTGTTGGGGTTTCGCAGCAGATAACAAAAATTTATGCAGGTAGCGCTTCCCTTTTGCCCAGATCTATCTTTGAAGTAATGCGGTAATGAAAAGTAATACGGAACATACCCTCATAGACCGGACGCGGGATAACGTTCCCGCACAAACGTGGACGATGTAGACGTACGTAGTCGATCTCAAGGTCGCGGCGATCTTGACGTAGCTCCAATAGACTCCTCTTCCTATACCACACATGGACTTCCCCATTGCACAGTATGCGGATGATACCCTCCTCATTCTGCAAGCCTGTCCCGCTCAGCTCTTAGCTCTAAAGAACCTACTCCAGGTTTTCTCGGCTGCCACCGGTCTAAAGGTGAACTACTCGAAATCGTGTCTGATGCCTATCAACGTTGACGCTGACCGTCTAGCGAGTTTGGCTGCTGTTTTTGGATGTTATGTTGGGTCGCTACCGTTTACGTATCTGGGACTCCCGCTTGGATCTTCTCGGCCTACTGTGCATGATTTGTCTCCCATTATCGACCAGGTTGAACGTAAACTGAACGCCAGTGTCCGTTTCTTGGACTATGGATGCGGGCTGACTTTTGCCAATTTCGTCCTCTCCTCGTTACCCATCCATTTTCTCCGCGCCCTGAAAATCCATAAGACGGTTCTGAAAACTTTTGATAGATCGAGGCGTCATTGCCTCTGGGCTAAAGAGGAGGATAGCTCATCTGTCAACTCGCTAGCTGCATGGTCTGTTGTCTGTCGCCCCAAGAAGCATGGTGGTTTGGGGATAATCAATTTGGAATTACAAAACAAAGCGCTGCTGATGAAACACCTCCAGAAATTCTTCAACCGAGTGAACCTTCCGTGGGTGACCCTTGTTTGGCATCTGTATGATCCTGATACACCACCGCAGGCTCAATCCGCTAGAGGCTCCTTTTGGTGGAGGGATATTTTGAGTGTGCTTCCTCTCTACAGAGGAGTTACGACTACCAAGGTGGGCGACGGCTCTACAACCTTGTTCTGGAAAGATATGTGGTGTGGCTCGGAATTGCTCTATGACAAATTTGCTCGTCTATTCTCTTTTGTCATCCATGAAAACATCTCAGTCAGTGCTGCCAAGAGGAGTGACCCCAGCTTGCAAATTTTAATCTGCCGTTATCGGAACATGCCTCTCAGGAACTTGATCAGCTCCAGTGCATTATCAATGATACTACCATCTCTGATCTTGCCGATGAGAAATGCTTCCCTTGGGGTACCTCTGTCTTCACAGCAAGAAAATTGTATAACTTCCTTTTTGCTAGGGTACGCCAAGATGTCTCTCTCCAAGCCATCTGGAAATCAAAGTGCATCCCAAAACTGAGGGTTTTTGCTTGGCTGCTTCAGATGGATAGACTGAATACAAAGGACCTTATGATCCGAAAACACTGGCATGTTCCCTCCGGTCCTGACTGTGTTCTTTGCAGCTCGCATATGTTGGAAAACCGTGATCATTTGTTCTTCTCTTGCCCTTTTGTGAAGGAATGTTGGGACTACATTGGTGTCCTTTGGGACTGCTCACTGCCAATTTCAAATAGATTCTGCCAAGCGAACAGATCCTTTACAGGGCCTTGCTTCATGGAAATTGCCATCTGTGGCCTTTGGAACATCTGGAGAGCAGCGTAATGATCTCATCTTCAAAGACAAGCCACCTTCTATTGATCGCTGGAAAGTCCTTTTTCAGGCTGATTTGCTTATATAGGCTGATTTGCTTATACATCAGCACAGGGTCAAGGCGCCCTCTGTCCAACCTCTTCTGAATTGGGTTTTAGACACATTCACTTAGATAGTTGTATCCATTTCTTTTTACTTCCTGCCTCCTTGAGGTTTTTGACCAGCTTTGTAAATCTTGTGTTGGATAAACCTCTGGTTTTCCCAACACCCCCATATATATATAATTTACACCGTAGGGGTTCTCCCTTACAATAGCATGGTCAAAAAAATCTTCAAAACGGATTCGGTCGCGGAATTTATCATATCTGTTAACATCCTTACTTCAGGCCGCAACTCCCAACTAAGGCTCGGTTTCCCAATGGGCATATATCACAACCCATTAACAAGTACACGTTTTGTATTTCATTATGCAAAAATCAGTTTAATAATTAGAAAATGCATGTGATGTAAGAGATAAGTGTTCAAATACATCTACATAAATTTTCACCTTTTATGAATAGAAAAGCCTACATCTAATGGTGTTACCTATATATAATGAAGATGTTCACATAGTAGAAATGTTGTTCATGATATGCAATAGAAGTTCATAAATGTCCAAATTAATGTTGACAGTATATTTAAAAGAGTTTTGTCTATTATAACAAAACAGAGAAAATAAAGTACTCCCTCCGATTGGAAATGGTTGTCGTAGATTTGTCTAAATACGGATGTATCTACACACTAAAACATGTATAGATGCATTCGTATTTTGACAACTCCATGTCAATCGTTTCAGATCAGAGAGAGTACAAAAAAAAAGGACGATAAACACAAAACAAAAAAATTGTATTTTAAAAAATATGCATGCCCTTGCCCCCCAAAAAAGAAAATAGACAAATACAAACGAAATAAATGTAAACAGTAAAAACTCGAGAAAAGGCGGAGCAGAAAGTCTAGGCAAAATTATAAAATAACAGAAAGGAAGCTTGTGAAACAACGAAAGAGAACCATAAAATGAAAATTCAGAAGAAAAGGGGAAAATCAGACGGCCAACGGGAAAACCGAAAAGCAGGCGTAAACAACTCCTAGCGGTCGAAACAGGTAGCTCCTATTCAGTGCTTAACACGTTGGTTCGAGAGTCGACACGTGAAGCACGAGCACTAGTGGGCATGTCCTGTAAATTATTCGACAGAGTAAAAAAAAAATTCGTATTGCCGTTCTTTTCGTTGGTCCAGTTAATCTGATTTTTCTAGTTAATAACTTGGTGACATGAAAAAAGTTCGAGAATTATTAGAAAATGTCGATTTTTTAATAAATAGACACAAATATATTATTTATATGAATTGAATTTTTTAAGAATCACAACATTTTTTATTTTTCTAAATATCTTCGAAATTTGAACATTTTATATTTCCAAAATCTGAATATTTTCAATTTGAATGATTTGCAAATCTGAACATTGTTAAAGTGGATATTTTAATCTGGAATTTCCAGAAAAAAATGAAGAAAAACCAACCCCAAAAAAACCAGAAATGAAAAAAAAACCTTCCCAAAACCGTTGGATATATCCTAAGTGGGCCGGCTGACCAAAAGAAGGTTAGCATGCAAAGTCAGCCTAACTCAACTGGTTTGGTTCCTTGTGGTGAAACCAGCCCACCCAGGTTCAAGTACCAGACTTGACATGGGTGCTCGCATTTTTCTGTATTTTACAGGATTTAACCGGTGCTATGCTTTCGGCGATAGGTGACGTGCCCGTCAACAACGAGGCGCCCGTGGTGACTTCGTCAACCTCAAGATATGCCGGACCAGTCTCTCGAAGGTGCTCATAGGGTTAGGCTTTGCGTGTGTGCGTGTTTGTGAGTGTCTATACGTGCGTGTTTGTTTGTGAGTGTCTGCGTGCATGACGGACGTGGTAAGCGTCACATAGCATTCGCCGTCCAAACAGTAGAGTTACGGGAGCGAAATTGGCCAGCCCGTTTCCGCGTGGTGCTACCCTGTTTACGGGCCGCACGCGTGCGAATACGGGGCGTGATGCGCGGCCCAACTTGGGCCTTCTTCTCCAACGCACGGTGCGACGCTAGGACGTCGGCCATGCGACTCGCTCTAGGGTGACCTGGTCAGCGACGTCGACGGCGCACTTGCACCTACTACTACTACCACTCTACCAGAATCAGTAAAGTGGCCGCGTGCGTTCACTCTGCGCGGTCGGGTCAAACGGCGCAAGGTCAGATCAAATCAGATGAGCGAGCGAGCGTCGCTCTCGATCCATGTCGCACTCACTTGCAAATCCCATCGATCAAGCCTGCCCTATCTCGGGGAAGAAAGTTCTCACACTTCTTGGCTTCCATGATGTCCATGGCAAAGAGAAAGTGAGAATCGATAATCTGTGATTCATCATTGATAATGCCGATCCAAGTACACGAGTCAAGAACGAACATGGACATAATCCAACTCTCTGAAAAATTCATATATCCATAATCCATTCCATTCCATGGTGGCAAAAAATAAAAATAAAATTCACAACATCGATCAGGACCCATTCTTCCTACTACAATCCGAAGCGGCGCGGCTAGCGCGCCATCGATCGCCATGAATCCTGTCATCACCTTGACCTCTTCTTCTTCTTCCAGAGGTACACTACGAGCGAGAACCCGTCCCCGCCGTCCAGCAGCGCCGCCTCCTCCGCGGCGGCCCACTCGGCCACCGTCGCCACGCTAGCCGCCGACGACGCCGCGGACGTCGACGCCACCGACACCGTCGGGGACGAGTCCGAGCCTGACCGGAACGGGCCCCGCCTCCACGGTCCTCTGTCGCCGCCGCTCTCGTCCCTGAAAGAGCTCTGCGTCAGCGCGAGTGCGCCAGCGTCCTCCTCCATGTCGCCCGCCTTGGGATTCGTGCCGTCCGGGTCGTCGAACCGGAGGACGAAGACGGCGGCGGCGTCCTGGGCGAAGAGCCAGCCGTGGAGGTCCCACGTGACGCGGACGCCGCGGCCGCCGCAGCGCGGGAGGTCCAGCCTTTCGCTGCCCCGGAACTTCCACCGGAGGCGGCGGACCTGGAGCGCCCGCTCGCCGTCCACGGCCACCCACATGGCCGCCCCCTCCACGGCCAGCGACACCTCGTGCTCCTCGCCCGCCACGGCCACGGTGGTCGTGTACGCGCCGCCGCGGATGGCCGCGACGGCATTCTCGCGGCGCGACAGGAGGATGCCCGCGGACGCCGGCGTCGTGAGGTCGCCCACGGCCAGGGCGAGCTCGCCGTCGACCGTCACGTGGACGGAGTACCCGGACAGCGGCTCCGGCCGGCGCGGTGCGTGCCGGGCGCGCGACAGGTCCCAGGCGAACGCGACGGAGCTGCCGGACGACGTGGAGAAGCGCTTGCACCCCCGCCGCCGCCACGGGAGCCACGGCAGGAGCACGAAGCGCGCGGGCGCGCCGGCGAGGCTGACGTCGGCGGTCAGGACGAGGCCTAGCGCGGCGCGGGACCACGTCAGGTTGATCGAGCCGAGGTGCGTCCAGTAGACGGAGGTCGCTTGGGACGAGTCGTCCCGGCCGCCGGCGAAGCAGTAGAGCGGCATCGGGAACGCCGGCGCGCTGGACGCGGCAACGGTGGATTGGTTTCGCTTTTGTGTGGGCGACTTGGGGGAGATGGTGCGCCAGTGCGTACGTGGCGGCGACTTGATGGGAGAGTTGACGGGAGTTGTTTCTTTTTTTTAGGGTCTTCCTGGCCCGTACGGCACTCGATTGTGTCGTGTTTTTTTCCTATTCAGATTTTCTAAAACACTGGATTTCCTGCTAACTGCGAATTTCCTTTCTTCATTTTTTTACTACTCCCTCCGTCCCAAAATAAGTGTCTCAACTTAGATAAAAAGTGGATGTATGTAGATATAAAACATGTCTACATACATCCACTTTCTATCAATGTTGAGACACTTATTTTGGAACGGAGGGAGTAGTAAATATGCCCGTACGTGCAACGGTAAGGAGAAAAAAAATACTTCAATTAAGCAACTACACAATTGTTGATCAACGCATAATTAAATCTCTGCTAAATAGCTAGGTACATGCACATTGTGGAAATCATCAGTTAAGTAAGTACAGCTTGATTACTTCAGTTAAGCAACTATACCTTGGGTGCTTGTGCTGCACGGCCTGCTGGAGTGGTCGGCGGAGGTCTGTGTGGTCGTTGTGCTGTCGGCGATGATGGCGGCAGCGGCGATTATCATCGCCGTGCTCGGACTTATGCTTGTGGTGATCGTCGTTGTCATCGCGGGCGACCTTTGGGGCGCTGCCCGCTGCATCCTGGCGGCGCGGATATTGGTGAAGTCCAGGGAGTAGTCCGGCATCACACCGGCGGCCTTCATGTCGTCCCACTCGCCGAACGTCGTGCCGACTCCCGCTGCCCCTGCACCTTCCCCTCTTGCTGCACACAAACGGGCATCAGAAAACATATGGAGCTACACAAGAATGCAATGCAAGACCTCCCGAATATAGGCAGACCGAGCTCTCACCTTCGTTATCTTCTACATCGATCGAATCGATTCGATCACCCCTTCTGAAGAATCGACTCTTTCAGCTGATGCAATGCAAGAGTTAGCACACAACACGAGCAGTTAAGCCCAGAGATGTTCGTCGAGAGAGCACCTCCATCGGCGGTCGGGGTCTTCCTCCAATGCAAGTATCAGTCTAGCACTGCGACCATGAGAGGCTGAGATACGAAGGACCCGATTGAGCCGCTACCAGCTGACGCGCTAACCGACATCGACAACCTCCGTCGACCAGACCAACCATCGGTCATGCTGATGAACCGGCGGAGCACGCAATCTACGACAGAGCGACATTCGCGTAGCTTAAGCTTGAGCAGACCTTCACGCATTCATGCTCTATGTCTCTAGCCGATCCTCTACGAAGTTCACCTCGTCAGTCGTTGGGTCGGCCCCTCGCGCGGCCATGGAGATCTCAGGGACAACACAAACGTCCGATAGCATGGCCCCATGGTGCTATGCCTCAAGAGAAGAAAAAAAATTCCACTTTAGTTTTTGCCCATTCTACTTTTGCCACTCTAAATTTTGACCTTTTGCTTTTGCTATTTTGAGATGCAAAAACGAAAACAAAACAGCAACAGTTGGGGCAAAAGCAAAATGGACAAGAACTAGAGAGTCAAAAACAAAATAAATTTTTACCATTTCCATTTTGCCTTTGACCTAGAGAGGGCAAAACTGATGTATTATCACAAACTAAGAGGGTAAAAGCAAATGTCAAAATTTAGAGTAGCAAAAGAAAAATGGACAAAAATTAGAGTGGCAAAAATAAAAAAATTCCCATGCCTCAAAGTTGAGGACGAAAGAAGAAAATCATACGGACGATAGAGAACGGATAAAGTACAATTGTTCATTCGAGAGTTGGGAAGGAAAAGAAACCTAGCCGGTACAACTTACTAATGACATAGGTGGGTAATTATTGATAACTTTAGGAGTAGTTTAAGTGTTTCACCAAATCAAACCTGCGGAAGCCTTAGCGATTGTTAGGAATAGATTGCAGTCAAACGACCGATGGAAGTCAATATTTGTGCAAACCGCTTAGGTGTGTACAGCCCGCACACGGTTTATTTGTGATTCAATTGAATTTAACATATTTGGTTTTTCTATAACCAAAGACAATTTTGTTAAACTTAACTAACATGGATGTACTATGTGACTTTTATGTCCACAACTCCACATAAGGAGACGATCAAGCATCTTATTCTTCAAATACAAGTTTCCCTGTTATATTTCATCAGACATCCAAGTAGGTTCTAACTTGTATCCATCTTATAAATATTTTTATAATTCGTTACATAGTATTAATCACAAGTTATAATCTCCGGATAACCGTACGGAGATAATTGCCCATCAAACGTTATCCATGGAACTCATTGCACAAATAAGGGCATGCCAGCCCCTAAGGAATTTTGCATAGGTTCCTTCCGTAACTCTAGCATTTCCGAACTCATCACAAACTTTCACCTGCCTAGCCAATATTGACCTCACATCTCTTCTCATCGATATTGATGACCCACAAGTATGGGGGTGTATCATAGTACTTTCGATAAATAAGAGTGTCGAACCCAACGAGGAGCAGAAGGTGCTGACAAGCAGTTTTGATTAGGAGTTCACTGTAAATACTAGCAGACAAGTTTTTAAGAGTTTTTGATATAGCAGATAGATAAAGTGCGAAAAAATAAAGTGCAATAATAATAATTGCAGCGAGTGGCCCAATCCTTTCTAGAGCAAAGGACAAGCCGGTTGGTTTACTTAGATTGGACAAACGTTTCTGAGGACACACGGGAATTCTGTCTAGTGCTTTCGCTTCATATAGATGATTAATCTTTAGTGTTTCGATAAGTGTTGTGTGGGTGAACCTATGCTAATGCACCGCCCTTCCTAGGACTAATACATACTTGTGAATATACCCCTAGCAAGCATCCGCAAATACTAGAAAGTAATTAAGATAAATCTAACCACAGACTTAAACTCTAAGATCCTGCTATCCCTCATGCATCGAGATACCAACGGGGGTTTAGGTTTCTGTCACTCCGGCAACCCCACAATTAATATTCGAATACACAATGCATTCCCCTAGGCCCATAAAGGTGAAGTGTCATGTACTCGACGTTCACATGACACCACTAGAAGAATAACACCACAACTTAAATATCAAACATTAAATATTACTCAACATAGTTCACTACTAACATCTAAACTTCTCCCATGTCCTCAAGAACTAAACGAACTACTCACAACACATCATTTGGAACATGATCAGAGGTGATATAATGATTGATAACAATCTGAACATAAACATTAATTCAACGGTTTCACTCAATAGCATCAATAACAATAGTAATCAACACCGGGAGAGTTTCCCCTATCAAATAGACAAGATTCAGCCCTAGATGTTATAGCGGGAACGGAGTGTAACGATGGAGATGACGGTGTCGGCGGTGTAGATGGTGGTGATGATGATCCCGATGAAGTGCAGCTCGATGACGGTGACGGTGGCGACGATTTCCCCCCTCCGGGAAGGGATTTCCCCGGCAGATTTCTCCCTGCCGGAGAGTTTTTCTCTCTCTGGTATTTTCCGCCTCGTGGAGGCGGCGGAATATTTCTTCGAGCCTCCCCCGTGTCTTAGAGTTTCGGGGGGATGAAGTACGCGAAGGGGCTCGACCAGTGGTGGGCCAGGGCGCCCTCACCACGCGCCGGCGCGGATCAAGGGGGTGCCGCGCCACGCCATGGTGTGGGCCCCCTGGGGCCCACCTTGGCCTCCCCTTTTGGCTCCCTCTGGCATCTGGCAAAATAGGAACTTTCATATGGTCACTTTTGATTTATGATCTTCGCAAATATTGTATCTTGACGGTGCTTTTTTCAGCAGAATTCAGACTCCGGTGATCCATTCTCCAATAATCATCAAACATGCAAAACAGATGAAATAACATAAGTATCACCTCTAAATATGAAATATATCAATGAATAACAGTAAATTATGATATAAAATAGTGATGCAAAATGGACGTATCAACTCCCCCCAAGCTTAAACCACGCTTGTCCCCAAGCGAAAGCTGAATTCAGTAAACATGACCACAAGTTTATGGAGTGAAGTGTTGATAAAGAATATACGGACAGGAAGCATCACATCTATTAATACACAAGTCATCTTAGATAACAAATCCATTCATATAACTCAACTTGTAACAAATAAAGGGAAATCACAATAAGGTGCATAGGGATAATCAAGTTGGTTTGGCAAACTTCGTTCTTGGTCAGAGAACAATGAACAGATTGAACTTACTCTACAAAACAGCCCTCTTAAGTAGTTGCTAATTTTCAAAGTTATATAGATAACAGCATTGTGCTAAACGAGGAAGAAATAAAGACATGATTAATAAAAAAATGTATAAAAGGTTGAATCACAACAACTCAAATGCTTGCTTAAGACAGAAGGAGATAGGTTTACTGACTCAACATAAAGTAAAAGATAGGCCCTTCGCAGAGGGAAGCAGAGATACAAGCATGTGCTAGAGCTTTCTAGTTTTTATAGGTTTTTGAAATCATATAGAGAGCATAAAAGTAAGTTTTTGAGCGGTGTTTGTCGTTGTCAACGAATGATAATAGAGTTCTCGCCATCTTCCATACTAAGCAAGTTTAGAGCGGTTCCGAATTATTTAGTAATAAGCATTTATAATATGCACTTTATTTATATAACTTGACACTCCTCCCAACCTTTACTTTCACAAACCATGGCTAACCGAATCCTCGGGTGCCCACCAACAAGTGGGCACACGAAGTATTTACTTGGAGTGGCGCAAAATACCACATGATAGGTAGTTATGGTGGACACAAGTGGCAAGGGTTTTGGCTCAAGGTTTGGATGTATGAGAAGCATTCCCTCTAGATACAGGTCTTTGTCTAGCAAGGTTATGTAGGTAGCACAAGAGTTGATGGATACAAACAAACATACATGTAGTAAAAACAATCATGCAATCTTACTTGAAAGCACAAACAATTTTAATTGGTGAATACTAAACTTATCAACTACAAGTGAGAAAGATCATTGAACAATATATCTACATGTAATTCTTTTTCTCCATTTAAGTCTCAAATTATTGTAGCTACTGACCAATGCTAAGTTTGCCAAAACCAAAAGATTTACCATATGCTCCCAAAGTGATACCAATACTAAATGACAAGATCAATCATATAATAGAAGTTGCAAGCTAAAATAAAGTGTGCAGAAATTAAATGATAAAACTTCTCATTAATATTCCATATCGGCAACTCACACCAAGGGATACATAGATAACCAACTAAAAGAGAGATACTTCCACATTGCAAACTATCCTATAAGATAACTTCTCTACTCATGATATGACTCTACTAAGAAGGTAAAAAGGTGAAAGATAATGGTGTGATACCGCGACACTCCCCCAAGCTTGGAACAAGCCAAGGGGATGCCAATACCGATGATGAATTACTCCTTCGACGGTGATGGGTGATCCTTAATAAGCTTCATGACAAGCTCCTTCAACTCATCAATTCTGTAGGTGAGGTTACGAATCATCTTCGTGTTGCTCTCAATTCGGTTCATGAACATATCAGTTTGTGAATCCCAGCTCTTGGAGTTATTTCCGCACTCATTATCAGGCTCTTAGCTCTCCTTCCCTGCATTGTTAGAACAATCCATATCCCACCTACTAGGCACCTTGCCTTGAGGGATTTTTCCAGTTTGGTACTTATGGATTAGAGTATGGTAAGGGTTGTTGTTGCCTGTAGAGGGTGTCCTTGGAGCTAGAAAGTGACGTGGAACCTTCCCTCCGGTGCTCATCCGCACGCCCATCTTGCGGTTGGAGGGGTTTGTCACCACTCCAATGCTCGCAACGGTGGCGCGAGGGTTTTGACGCGGATCTTCTTCCACCTCTTGTTCATCTTCACTCTTGACCTCCTCCTCTAGCTTGGGATCTTGGAGATCATCCTCCAAAGGCTTCTTGCCCTTGTCGTTGGCGGAGACCATGGTGCTTATAAAACTAAAAATAATTCCGGGCAGAAACAGCTCGAACAAAAACACCTCGAAAACACGATATACGGACCTCAGGGGATCCGGGGGATTATATAGAAAAAAATTACGCAACAAAAGGAAGGCTACGGGAGAAAACCTAGTCGGAGACGAGCTCCGAGGCTCCCTCACCATACGGTGGCGCGACCAGGAAGGGCCCCGCGCCACCACGTGGTGACGTGGCCTTGGGCACCGTCTCGTGCTCGTTTTTGTCTCGTAATTTTCCATATTTTCTAAATATAAATATAGTATCTTCCAAAATTAAAAACGCGTACTTTTTCTTACCAAAACTTTACCTTTTCGAATTCAGCTTCTGCAGACTCAGAAAATTTCTCTTTAATAAAAACTTCCAGAATAATCACTTGAATAATATCAACATCTTCATTATAAGAATCTCCAGAAATATAATGTTTGAGTCTTTGTCCATTTACCACTTGTGTAGTATCATCCTTGAGTGAAGCAATTTTAATCGCACCAGAACGATATACTTCCACAATAACATAAGTTCCTTCCCATTTGGAGAGTAGTTTTCCTGCAAAAAATCTAAGACGAGAACGATACAATAGAACTTTCTCACCAACGTGAAACTCTCTCTTAAGAATTCTCTTATCCTGCCATTTCTTAACTTTCTCTTTAAAGAGTCTAGCATTTTCATATGCCTCACTTCTCCATTCATCTAAAGAACTCAAGTCTAGCAACCTCTTCTCACCAGCAAGTTTAAAATCTCTATTAAGTTCTCTCACTGCCCAATAAGCTTTGTGTTCTAATTCTAAAGGCAAGTGACAAGCTTTTCCATAAACCATTTTATAAGGAGACATACCCATTGGATTTTTATAAGCAGTTCTATAAGCCCATAAAGCATCATTTAATTTACTAGCCCAATTTTTCCTAATTCTATTTACAGTCTTTTGCAAGATAGATTTAATTTCTCGATTTGATAATTCTACTTGCCCACTAGTTTGAGGATGATAAGCTGAAGCAATTCTATGATTAACACCATATTTAGCAAGAACTTTTCTAAAACCACCATGAATAAAATGAGAACCTCCATCAGTCATAAGATATCTAGGTACACCAAACCTAGGGAAAATAATATCTTGAAGCATTTTTAATGAGGTCTCACCATCAGCACTTTTGTATGTATAGCTTCTACCCATTTAGTAACATAATCAACAACAACAAGTATATGAGTATAACCCTTTGAAGGAGGAAAAGGACCCATAAAGTCAAGTCCCCAACAATCAAATGGTTCAATAATAAGAGAATAATTCATAGGCCTTTCATTACGTCTAGAGATATTACCAGTTCTTTGACACTCATCACAAGATAGAATAAACCTTCTGGCATCTTTAAAGAGAGTAGGCCAATAAAAACCTGGTTGAAGAACCTTTTGTGCAGTTCTATCTCCAGCGTGATGTCCTCCATAAGCACTACTGTGGCATTTTCTCAATATCTCTTTTTGTTCATATTCCGGAACACATCTTCGCATAATACCATCCACTCCTTCTTTATATAAATGTGGGTCATCCCAAAAATAATGCCTCAAATCATAAAAGAATTTTCTTCTTTGTTGAGCTGAAAAGGTTGGAGGCAAATACTTCGAAACAATAAAGTTAGCATAATCAGCATACTAAGGACTATCACGTGAACTCACCCTTATTGCTGCCAATTGTTCATTTGGAAAACTATCATTAACAGGAATAGAATCATAAGCAATGTTTTCCAATCTAGACAAATTTTCAACAACAGGATTTTCATCACCTTTCCTATCTACAATATTGATGGGGATACGCCAACCGGGTAGGCCCATAACTACGAGTCGGCCCACGAGGACCAGGTGGCCCAAGACAAGCTGGAAGGCCCTAAAGAGGATGCCGGGTCCGTAACAAACTCGGTATGCCGGCTCGAAAAGGAAGGAGATCCGATATCCACTCGGATCATGGAAGGTTATCCCGAAGATCACTCGTCAAGCCGGATATCTCGTGTGTAGTTAATGCCGTGCTGGCTAGCCCGTCATCTCCATGTAAACCCTAGTCGTCCCTGAAGGGGATCGCAAGCAGAAAACAAAAAAATTCCTAACAGCGATAACCTTAAACTAGCCAGAATCTATACTATGCAGATATAGTAGTACGAAGGGGGGTCGGTGCACATACCTCTTGTAGACCGAAAAGCGGGGATTACGCTCCCGCACAAGCGTTGTCGATGAAGCCGACGAAGACTTCAATGCCGTGTAGAGGAAGCAGACCTCTAGCACCACTAGCGTGATGCCTCGCAGGGCGTTACACACGTACGGTGAAGCTGACGAACTCCTGGATCCGATCCAAGGACGAAGCAGCGGAAGACTGGGACCGGGAGACCAGCAGCACGATGGTGTGCGTATGGTGGAGAAAACTTATCCTCGGCGCAACTCCAAACTGGGGAGTCACGTGATCCAAGGAGGGAGAGAGAGAGAAATTGGTGTGTCTTCAAAGGCCAAGGGTACCCCCATATATATAGGAGGCCAGGGGCTGCCCAACTTGCCAGGCTGGCGGTGTGGGACTAATCCCACACCCCAGCCGGCCAACCATGATGCGCCGGCCCTAGTGGGTCCCATGTGGCCCACTAGGGGCCGGCCGAACCAGCCCCTCCCTTGGGAGGGACTCCCTCCCCCCCTCATGGGCCCTTTTGCCCAAAAAGGCCCATTTAGGGATTTTTGCCTTTAAAAATTCAGGAAAAATTAAAATAAAATATATTTAACTATTAATTACACTAATTAATATTAATTACATATTACATAATCTATTCCGGCTCCGAAAACTATTTCGTCGCTGCCCGATCTCCATCGGAACTTTCCCGGGACGTTCCCGGTCTCTCCTTTCCTATTTTTCTCTTCCGGTAAAATGTCGACTCCCCTTAAGTGTGTTACCCTAGCGGTTCGATTATCTCACCAGACATGATCGAGACTCCTCTCCGATCAATGACTAATTCATGGACCTTGGATACCCAGAATTAATCCCTGCGAGATAACGAATACTTTACCGATCGAACCTAGACGTCTGAGTCTTAAACCTTTTGCCATGCGATACTTAGCGCGTCCGAGACTCGTTCATAGATATCTCCATACCTAGCTTGATCTCGTTACTGACACTGCTAACTTCTACTCGTCCATGATATTTGGTCCTGGTGACCTAGTCACACGCTTGCAAGCTCGTTTGACATAATCTCACCGAGTGGGCCCTAGAGTATCTATCCTGCTATGGGACTGGAAAATCCCGCTCTTGACCCCCCGTCTCAACATACTCATTTCCGACACCCGAGAGGGACACCTTTATTGTCACACTATGTAAGATATGACGTTTGATGCAATCAAAGTGTCTTACAGGAATAACAATAAGAGTAGATCTCACGGTCGAAGGTGTAATGACTACGTCCTACAAATATTGGGTATGTCCATCACATCGTTCTACCAACGACATGACTTCATTGTCAAATAGACGCCATGTCACATGATCGGGAAACCTCGATCATCAATTGCACAATGAACTAGTCAAATAGAGGCTACTAGGGACCTGGTTGTTTTACGTATCATACGTGTATTAATGTTTCCGCTTAATACAGTTATAGCATGACACAAAAACGTATTATGAACAAATGAGATATGATAAATAAAACTCTTTATTAATTGCCTCTAGGGCATATCTCCTACAGTCTCCCAATTGCACTAGAGTACAACTTAATCTAGTTTACAACTTGGTAAAAGTCGGACACCCATAGCATCTTGGTGTTTCACGTGCTTGTCAAGCAGGAGAGGCTTCGTCAAAGGATCTGCCACATTCAGATCCGTATGTATTTTGCAAATCTTCACTTGACCTCCTTGTACGTACTGTCGTATCACATGAAAGCGTCGGAGTATGTGTTTGGCAGTCGAGTGAGACCTTGGTTCCTTCGCGTTAGCAATGGCACCCGTATTGTCGCAGTAGAGGGTCACGGGGTCTTGCGCGCTAGGGAACACTCCAAGCTCGATGATGAACTTCCTCAGCCACACAGCTTCATTCGCGGCTTCAGAAGCAGCAATGTACTCCGATTCCATTGTAGATTGGGCCACGATGGGTTGCTTCCCACTCCTCCTGCATACAGCGCCTCCGTTCACCTTGAAAACATATCCTGTCTGTGACTTAGAGTCATCTGGGTCTGAGCAGAAACTTGCATCAACGTAACCGGTTACGCCAAGTTCTTCCTCACAGTCCCCATACACAAGGAACATTTCCTTTGTATGCTTGAGATTCTTAAGAATGCTTTTAACAGCTACCCAATGATCCTTTCCAGGATTACTTTGGAACCGGCTGGTCAAACTAAGAGCCAATGCTACATCAGGTCGAGTACTTAACATGGCATACATGATCGATCCTATGGCTGAAGCATAAGGATGTTTAGCCATCTCGGCTTTATCATGTTCCGTCACCGGACACTGAGCCTTGCTCAATACCTTATTCTTGACAACCGGCAGAAAACCCTTCTTTGCCGTCTCCATACCGAACCGTTTCAGTATCTTGTCAATATAAGTACTCTGACTTAACGCTAATAGACGTCTTGATCTATCACGATAGATTTTAATGCCTAAAACGTATGCAGCATCTCCTAAGTCCTTCATTGAAAATTTACTGTTTAAATATTTCTTAATGCTATTCAGAAGTTCCACATTATCCCCTATTAGTAGTATATCATCAACATATAGTACTAGGAACACAACTGAGCTCCCACTCATTTTCTTGTAAATGCAGTTCTCTTCGCTATTTTGGACAAATCCAAAATATTTGAACACCTCATCAAAGCGAAGATTCCAGCTCCGAGATGCTTGCTTCAGTCCATAAATGGAACGCTGAAGCTTGCATACCTTGCCAGCATTTTCTGGATCGACAAAACCTTCAGGTTGTACCATATACAACTCTTCCTCAATGTTACCATTTAGGAAGGCTGTTTTGACATCCATTTGCCATATCTCATAGTCATAATATGCGGCAAGTGCTAGCAAAATCCGAATAGACTTTAGCATCGCTACCGGTGAAAACGTTTCATCGTAGTCAATCCCATGAACTTGTCGGAAACCCTTTGCGACAAGCCGAGCTTTATAAACGGTCACATTACCATCAGCATCAGTCTTCTTCTTAAAGATCCATTTATTCTCGACGGCCTTGCGCCCTTCGGGAATCTCCATCAAAGTCCATACTTTGTTATCATACATGGATCCTATTTCGGATTTCATGGCTTCAAGCCATTTCTCGGACTCAGGACTAGCCATAGCCTCTTTGTAGTTCGTAGGTTCGTCTTGTTCAATCAACATGACGGTGCAAACTATGTTGCCATACCATTCAGGGGCGATCCGAGATCTCCCTGACCTACGAGGTAGAATAGCACCCTCGACATCTTCTCCCACTCCATCTGTGGAGGACATTTCCGGAACAGCTTCCGTTGCGCCACTCGGAATTTCGAGTTCAGGATCAGAGATCTCGTCGAGGTCTATTTTCCTCCCACTTACTCCTTTGGCGAGAAACTCTTTCTCCAGAAAGGTGCCGCTCTTCGCGACAAACGTTTTGCCCTCAGCTTGGTTGTAGAAGGTGTATCCTATGGTTTCCCGCGGATACCCTACAAAGACGACTTTCTCCGATTTCGGTTCGAGTTTGTCGGGCTGTAGTTTCTTAACATACGCCTCACAACCCCAGACCTTCAGGAACGACAACTTAGGTTTCTGGCCATGCCATATCTCATACGGTGTCGTTGCTACGGATTTGGACGGAGCCCTATTTAAAATGAATGCGGCTGTTTCTAACGCATACCCCCAAAAAGATACGGGCAAGTCGGTAAGAGACATCATAGATCGGACGCTATCTAATAGGGTACGATTACGTCGCTCGGACACACCGTTGCGTTGCGGCGTTCCAGCTGGCGTAAACTGCGGCACGATGCCACAGGCCTTCAGATGTGTGCCAAACTCCAAACTCAAATATTCGCCACCACGATCGGATCGAAGGTGCTTGATTTTCTTGTTGAGTTGATTTTCAACTTCACTTTGAAATTCTTTGAACTTTTCAAATGTTTCAGACTTGTGTTTCATCAAATAGATATACCCATATCTACTCAAGTCATCGGTGAAGGTGACAAAATAATGATAACCATTGCGTGTCGACACGCTCATCGGTCCACACACATCTGTATGTATGACTCCCAATAAGTCCGACGCCCGTTCCATGAAACCATTAAACGGTGTCTTGGTCATCTTGCCCATGAGGCATGGTTCGCATGTGTCGAGGGATCCAAAATCCAACGAGTCCAGAAATCCATCGGCATGGAGTTTCTTCATGCGCTTTATACCAATATGACCGAGACGGCAATGCCATATATACATGGCGGTATCGCTACTAAGTTTAATCCTCTTGGTATCTACGCTATGGATGTGAGTACTACGATCGAGATTCAACAAGAATAAACCATTACTCTCGGGAGCATTAACATAAAAGATATCATTCATAGAAATAGCACAACCATTTGATACTGATTTGAACGAATATCCGTCTTGCAACAAGCAAGACCCACTGATAATGTTTACACTCAAGGACGGTACAAAATAACACTTATTCAGAACCAAAACTAATCCCGATGGTAGATGTAGAGGGAGTGTGCCGACAGCCACCACGTCAACTCTTGATCCGTTGCCGACGCGCATCGTCACCTCGTCCTTTGCCAGGCACCGCTTATTCCGCAACTCCTCCTGAGAGTTACAAATATGAGCAACAGAACCAGTATCAAATACCCAGGTATTGCTACGGGCACAGGTAAGGTACACATCAATAACATGTATATCAAATATACCTTTCTCTTTTTCGACAATCTTGCCGGCCTTCTTATCTTCCAGATACTTGGGGCAGTTGCGCTTCTAGTGACCATCTCCCTTGCAGTAGAAGCATTCTACGCCAGCTTTGGGACCAGGTTTGTTAGTCTTAGGCTTGGCAACTTGCTTGCCATCCTTCTTAGACTTCCAGTTTCTCCTGCCCTTGCCGCCAGATTTCTTAAAATCGACGGTCTTGTTGACCATCAACAGCGTGTGCTCCTTCTTGATTTCCACCTCAGCAGTCTTGAGCATCACGAACACCTCACCCAGGAACTTAGCCATGCCCTGCATGTTATAGTTCATGACGAAGCCTTTGTAGCTAGGGGGCAACGATTGTAGCACCCTATCAATCGCCAGCTCATCAGGAATCTTGCATTCCAGAGCGTTTAGGCGTTGAACGTAGCCGGACATTTTGACCGCGTGCTCGCTCACACTGATGTGCTCTTCCATCTTGGCTGAGAAAAAGAGCTCAGAAGCTTCATATCTCTCAGCCTTAGCCTGCAGCGCAAAGACAGCCTTGAGATCAGAAATTATCTCGAAGGCACTCATCCTCTCAAAGCGCTTCTGCAGGTCGGCTTCCATGGCATAGAGCATGCCACTCTGGACAAAAGAGGAATCATCCGACTTGGTCTGAAAGACCTTCTTCTCATCGTCGGAGGCATTATCTGCCGGAGGGTCACCCAGGGGGGCTTCAATCATGTAAGCCACCCTGTGGGGAGTGAGGAGGATCCTCAGGTTGCGGAACCAGGCCATGAAGTTTGACCCATTGGTCTTAAGCTTTTCTTTCTCAAGGAACAGGCCTAGGTTAAATGAGGGGCGAGACATCTACAATGGAATTTGCAAAACATAAGACTTTGTTCATAAAATTTTGAGTTCAAGTATTTTCGAAAATAACTATAAGAACTCCCACTCAAAACGAATATCCCTCTCATCGCTTTAGTGATTACACGACCCTAATCCATTGCGCAACCCCTCATCATCAGAGCCGGCAACACAACTTCAAAGGTAGACATCGGAATGTCAATCACAACAACTTTGTGACTCATGCTCGACCTTTCGGTCACCTTGTTCCGAGGCCATGTCTGTACATGCTAGGCTCGCCATAATAACCTCCAACGTAAACACTTGTGCAACATGGCTTACACCCACTGTATGCGAACGACGATATGTCTGACACCCGATCGTCACGGCCTGCCTCATAACGTAGAGCTTTCTTGGTGGTGCACGTCGAAGGGAGAACACAAATGGTATTTTGGAGGGATCATCTTATATAACTACCGCCGTGTAACTAATATATACTATATATATATATATATATATATATATATATATATATATATATATATATATATATATACACACAATATAAGATGCACTCAAAACATCAAATGTAATCCGACGTGATATGGTCCTTGCGCTGGTGGTCTCTTTCGCGCCAACAGTTCATAAACATTTTAATAAACTTACCTTGACCATATCACACAGCCCCTGCAAAATAAAGTTAGACGCCTCTACTTTATCTTTTGCATATTTTACGTGGCTAGGGGCTTTCGTAAATAGAACCGCTTCATACCTACGAACCTATGACCACAACAACGATCAAATAATTGCATATTTATTCATCCCTTTCGGGCCCTCCATTGAAAATGCAAAGCCAACTAAAGAGAGAGAGACAGACACCCGCCAGCCACATATACGGAACCGGCCGTATGTCAGTTGTGGAACCAGTCTCGCGTAAGCGTACGCGTAAGGTCGGTCCGGGCCGCTTCATCAACTCAATGCTGCCGGCAGTGCAAGTGCACGCGAGAGGGTAGCAAATAATAAGAACGTTGCCCCCGTGGAAAAACACGGGTGCAGCTAGCGCACAGCTATATCTACGCATAGATCGGCTCTGATACCACTGAAGGGGATCGCATGCAGAAAACAAAAATTTTCCTAACATCGATAACCTTAAACTAGCCAGAATCTATACTATGCAGATATAGTAGTACGCAGGGGGTTCGGTGCACATATCCTTGTAGACCGAAAAGCGGGGATTACGCTCCCGCACAAGCGTTGTCGATGAAGCCGACGAAGACTTCGATGCCGTGTAGAGGAAGCAGACCTCTAGCACCACTAGCGTGGTGCCTCGCAGGGCGTCACACACGTACGGTTAAGCCGACGAACTCCGGGCTCCGATCCAAAGACGAAGCAGCGGAAGACTGGGACCGGGAGACCAGCAGCGCGGCGGCGTGCGTATGGTGGAGAAAACTTATCCTTGGCGCAACTCCAAACCGGGGAGTCACGGGATCCAAGGAGAGAGAGAGAGAGAAATATGGTCCTTGCGCCGATGGTCTCCTTCGCGCCAACAGTTCATAAACAATTTAATAAACGTACCTTGACCATATCACATTGCCCCTGCAAAATAAAGTTAGACGCTTCTACTTTATCTTTTGCATATTTTACGTGGCTTGGGGCTGTCGTAAATAGAACCGCTTCATACCTACGAACCTATGACCACAACAACGATCAAATAATTGCATATTTATTCATCCCTTTCGGGCCCTCCATTGAAAATGCAAAGCCAACTAAAGAGAGAGAGACAGACACCCGCCAGCCACATATACGGAACCAGCCGTATGTCAGTTGTGGAACCAGTCTCGCGTAAGCGTACGCGTAAGGTCGGTCCGGGCCGCTTCATCAACTCGATGCTGCCGGCAGTGCAAGTGCACGCGAGAGGGTAGCAAATAATAAGAACGATGTCCCCGTGATAAACACGGGTGCAGCTAGCGCACAGCTATATCTACGCATAGATCGGCTCTGATACCACTGAAGGGGATCGCAGGCAGAAAACAAAAAAATTCCTAACAGCGATAACCTTAAACTAGCCAGAATATATACTATGCAGATATAGTAGTACGAAGGGGGGTCGGTGCACATACCTTTTGTAGACCAAAAAGCGGGGATTACGCTCCCGCACAAGCGTTGTCGATGAAGCCGTGGAAGACTTCAATGCCGTGTAGAGGAAGCAGACCTCTAGCACCACTAGCGTGATGCCTCGCAGGGCGTTACACACGTACGGTGAAGCCGACGAACTCCGGGCTCCGATCCAAGGACGAAGCAGCGGAAGACTGGGACCGGGAGACCAGCAGCACGGCGGTGTGCGTACGGTGGAGAAAACTTATCCTCGGCGCAACTCCAAACTGGGGAGTCACGTGATCCAAGGAGGGAGAGAGAGAGAAATTGGTGTGTCTTCAAAGGCCAAGGGTACCCCCATATATATAGGAGGTCAGGGGCTGCCCAACTTGCCAGGCTGGCGGTGTGGGACTAATCCCACACCCCAGCCGGCCAGCCATGATGCGCCGGCCCTAGTGGGCCCCATGTGGCCCACTAGGGGCCGGCCGAACCAGCCCCTCCCTTGGGAGGGACTCCCTCCCCCCTCATGGGCCCTTTTGCCCAAAATGGCCCATTTAGGGATTTTTGCCTTTAAAAATTCAGGAAAAATTAAAATAAAATATATTTAACTATTAATTACACTAATTAATATTAATTACATATTACATAATTTATTTCGGCTCCGAAAACTATTTCGTCGCTGCCCGATCTCCATCGGAACTTTCCCGGGACGTTCCCGGTCTCTCCTTTCCTATTTTTCTCTTCCGGTAAAATGTCGACTCCCCTTAAGTGTGTTACCCTAGCGGTTCGATTATCTCACCAGACATGATCGAGACTCCTCTCCAATCAATGACTAATTCATGGACCTTGGATACCCAGAATTAATCCCTGCGAGATAACGAATACTTTACCGATCGAACCTAGACGTCTGAGTCTTAAACCTTTTGCCATGCGATACTTAGCGCGTCCGAGACTCGTTCATAGATATCTCCATACCTAGCTTGATCTCGTTACTGACTCTGCTAACTTCTACTCGTCCATGATATTATGTCCTGGTGACCTAGTCACACGCTTGCAAGCTCGTTTGACATAATCTCACCGAGTGGGCCCTAGAGTATCTATCCTGCTATGGGACTGGCAAATCCCGCTCTTGACCCCCCGTCTCAACATACTCCTTTCCGACACCCGAGAGGGACACCTTTATTGTCACACTATGTAAGATATGACGTTTGATGCAATCAAAGTGTCTTCCAGGAATAGCAATAAGAGTAGATCTCACGGTCGAAGGTGTAATGACTACGTCCTACAAATATTGGGTATGTCCATCACATCGTTCTACCAACGACATGACTTCAATGTCAAATAGACGCCATGTCACATGATCGGGAAACCTCGATCATCAATTGCACAATGAACTAGTCAAATAGAGGCTACTAGGGACCTGGTTGTTTTACGTATCACACGTGTATTAATGTTTCCGCTTAATACAGTTATAGCATGACACAAAAACGTATTATGAACAAATGAGATATGATAAATAAAACTCTTTATTAATTTCCTCTAGGGCATGTCTCCTACAGCCCCCCTATATAAGACGACTAGGAGAAACCCTAGTGGAGGGTCCATCTCACATTCGTAGCCGCCAGAGCTATCTTCTACCTCTAGCCACATACATTGTACACCCATACAGATCCAATAATATACAAGCAGGAGTAGGTCTTTACCTCCTATGTGAGGGGCCGAACCTGGGTAAACTCGGTGTGTACGAACCCCTCTGTGAATCCTTGATGTCGCCTTGCTCCAAACCTAAGATGAGCCACCCCGTGGCATCCGTCGTGACTTCCCCACGACAGTTGGCGCCCACCGTGGGGCAAGCGATCTCAGGGATCTACTTCATGGAGGGTCATCCTGATCAAAAGGAAGGAGTGTGCTTCGGATCCGGCGTGTTCGCGGGCAACGGCAGCATCGTCCACGGCCCTACCACCGCGCCGGCAACCTCAACATTGTCTACAACGCACACACCTACGGTACGCCCGCACGCGGACACGTCGACCGCTCCTACATCATCCCCTTCGGCACGGCGACGATCGGGTACGTTGGCTTCTGCGGTATCGACGAAAGCATCACCGACAATCACAACGGGCGCGACTCCAACGCCGCTCCGACCAGCGCCGACTCCGACCTCTCGCTCCGGCGGACATCGTCCGCAACATCATCGACTCGACACTCGCCACCGAACTTTCGCACACCGCCGACTCGGAGGGATTGGCCGCCTACGACGCGGAAGAAGAAGACGACGACGACTCGTCTATTCGACCAGTCCCCGACTATGAGTCGGACCTGGCCTCCGACCCGTCAATCGACGGGATAATCACCCGCACACGTCTCCACGCGGCAGACGACATCACCACCGCCGCCAGGTTCGGCCCGGAGCCGATCTTCGAGTTCGCCAACACCGGAACGGCTTTCGCGAGCCCAACAACCGCCATCGACCGGTTTGGCATCTTCAACGCGCCGGCTCGCGCACACAAGTGAGGAAACTCGCGACCCCCGGTCTCAACGAGACTTCAGGCGCGCCGCGACTTCAGCCGCCAGGCGACCTTGGAGAAGCAATGGGCGGACTGCCACAACGACCCGGCAAGCGGGTCCAAGACCTCTAGCCAACGAGAGGCGGCAACAGCTCTAACGGCATCGATGAGCCACTAGCAAAAAAGTTGAGGGCCGTGGAGTCGTTCCCACGCCCGCCGATCGCATTGCGAGAGTCATATCCTTCTTCAAGCAACTTCAAGTCCGGGACGACTCGGATGACGACTACGCTGACAAGAGCGCCAGCGACATCCAGGTTAAGATCATGTCCAGAAGACACGACAAGCGCAAGAGCAAAGGCGGATCGGAACAAGCGGACCTCGCAAGGACCGCGACAGAAGGGAAGCGCAAAAGTCAACGCATCACTTATCAACCTCACAAAAGGCTCACCGCTACTGACGTCCTGGCACAGCCCTGCCGCTTTCACAGTCAACCCGGGCATCTCGCCAGACACACCACTGATGAGTGCTCCCTGACCGCGGAAATAGTCAGAGTCAGAACAGGCGCCCGCAATAACGACACGCCCCCTCTGACTTCATGGGTCACACTTACGTGGCCCTCGACGATAAGCGGGAAACGAAGGTCATGCTGCGAGCCGTCCACGTGACAGCTCCCGACGTCCCCCAGTGGCTGGACTGGTCCGAACAGCAAGTTACATGGAGTCGCAAAGACCACCCTCCCCGTGTTGATTACCCAGGCAAATTAGCCCTAGTCGTCGCCCCCAAGTCCAGGGCTATGTCCTTTCCAAGACCCTCATGGACGGAGGAAGCAGTATAAACATACTGTACTAACATATCTTCAAGCAGATGAAGCTCTCCGATCAACAGCTGATCGAGACCGACACCTCCTTCTACGGCGTCGTCCCCGGCAAAAAAGCTCGCCCAATTGGCAAAATCGTCCTCGACGTGGTATTCGGCGACAAGAAAAATTTCCGGCAGGAAAAAATCTTGTTCGAGGTGGTGAACTTCCGCAGCACCTACCACGCCATCTTGGGTCGACCAGCCTTCGCCAAGTTCATGGCCCGCCCATGTTATGCTTACCTGAAGATGAAGCTGCCCGGCCCCAACGGAATCATCACCGTTCAAGGTGATATCGACCGCGCCATCGAATGCGAATCTGGCAATGCCGACTTCGCCGAATCCACCGTCGCGGCCGAACACCTGGAACAACTCAAGCCCCAAATAGACCCCAATGACATGACAATCGTCAAGAAGCCAACCCTGGACGCTCGGGACAAATTCCAGTCGGCACAAGAAACCAAGCGCATCGAGTTAATTGCTGACGACTCATCCAAGACCGCAGTAATCGGGGCGCACATGGACGCCGCACAAGAAGACGCGCTATGCAGCTTTCTGCGGGAAAAGCGGGACATCATGGCATGGAAGCCATCCGACATGCCGGGTGTCCCGAGAGATCTCGCAGAACACAAGCTCAGCGTCGACCCCAAGATGAGGCCAGTAAAGCAGTTCTTGCGCCGCTTCACCGGGGATAGATACAAAGCTATCGGTGAGGAGATAGCCCGGCTCCTAGCTGCCGGGTTCATCGCTGAAGTTACGCATCCGGAATGGCTCGCCAACCCGGTGCTAGTTCTCAAAAAGAACAATACCTGGCGCATGTGCATCGACTACACGAGTCTGAACAAGGCCTGCCCCAAAGATCCGTTCGCCCTACCACGCATCGACCAACTGATCGACTCGACTACAGGGTGTGAAGCACTCTGTTTCCTCGACGCCTATTCCGGATACCACCAGATCAAGATGGCACCCGAAGACAGGGAAAAGACCTCGTTCATCACACCCTACAGGGCGTTTTGCTACGTATCTATGCCTTTCGGCTTGAAGAACGCGGGGGCTAAGTACCAACATGCATCCAAAACTGTCTGCATGACCAGATAGGCCGCAATGTGCACGCCTAAGTCGACGACATCGTCATCAAGTCACGCATGAAGTCCGACCTCATCGCCGACTTGACGGAAACCTTCGACAACCTCCGCAAGTACCGGATCAAGCTAAACCCGGAGAAATGTGTCTTCGGCGTACTTGCCGGGAAGCTACTGGGCTTCATCGTCTCCGAGCGAGGCAGCGAAGCCAATCCAGAGAAGATCAAAGCTATCGAGGCACTTCAAAGCCCGAAGAACCTCCGAGACGTGCAGCGACTCACAGGGTGCGTAGCAGCCCTGAGTCGTTTCCTATCACGCTTGGGGGAAAAGGCCATGCCTTTGTATCGGCTCCTGAAGAAATCAGACACCTTCGCCTGGGACGCCGAGGCAGACGCCGCTCTAACGGCTCTCGAAAAGATGCTAATCGAGATCCCAATCCTAGCCTCACCTCTAGAGAAGGAGCCAATGATGCTCTACATCGCCGCGACGAATCGAGTCGTCAGCGCGGTGATTGTCGTCGAACGGAAGGAGGAAGGTAAAGATCTCGCCATACAACGACCGGTATACTACACAGCGAAGTCCTCACCGAGTCCAAGCAACGGTACCCACACTACCAGAAGCTTGTCTACGGCGTGTTCTTCGCATCATGAAAACTGCGACACTTCTTCATGGGACACCAAGTCACAGTCGTCAGTGCCTCCCCACTCGCGGAAATAATCCGCAACAGAGAAGCCACAGGACGCGTCGCCAAGTGGGTGTACGAGCTGCAACCCTTCGGGTTGATGTACGCGGCTCGCACCGCCATGAAGTCGCAATCCCTACCCGACTTCATCATCGATTGGATGGAGGCATCTCTGCCGCCCCCAACCCATGAAGAAGGAAAGTGGATTATGTTCTTCGACGGGTCCAAGATGTACGAAGGCTCGGGGGCTGGCATGGTCCTCACTTCTCCCAAAGGAGACAAGCTCCGCTACGTCCTTCAGATACACTTCACCTGCACCAACAACGTCGCCGAGTACGAGGCCCTCCTTCACGCCTCCGGGTAGCCAAGGAAATCGGGGTCAGCCGCATCAAGTGTTATGGCGACTCCGACCTGGTGGCACAACAAACCATGGGAACATGGGATACGAACGACGGAAACATGGCGGCATACACCGCCGCCTGGTTGACCAAGTCGGGGGACACTTCGCTGGCTTCGACATCGAGCACGTTGACCGCAGGAAGAATGAGGCGGCGGACGAACTATCGCGATTCGGCTCCAAGCGAGCGCCGATCCACCCGGCATCTTCCTCGATCATCTTCACAACCCCTCCGTCAAGCCTCCCGCAGAAATTGACGTCGCCAACCCGCCCCCACCATCAGAAGTGGCACTCGTGGCCTCGGATAACATCGAGCCCGCCTTGCGGACGCCCTACATCAACTACCTGGTCACCAAAGAGCTGCTAGTCGACACAGTCCGTGCATGGATCATCGTACAACGAGCATCGGCGTACACCATCATCAACAACGAGTTGTACAAGCGCAGCCCATCAGGAGTCTTCCTCCGCTGCGTCCAGCCAGAGGAAGGACGCGCATCCTCAACGAGATCCACTCCGGCGACTGCGGCCATCACGTCGGCGCCCGCAACCTGGTGGGCAAAGCATTCCGCCACGGTTTCTTCTGGCTCACCGCACATCAAGATGCCAAGGAAATAGTTCGACGTTGCGTCAGGTGCCAGAAATACGCTCGACAGGAACACATGCCGGCTCAGGCGCTCAAAACCATCCCCCTCACTTGTCCATTCGCCGTCTGGGGGCTGGACATGGTCGGTGGCTTCAAGCCGGCGCGAGGAGGCGTCACGCATCTACTGGTCGCCGTCGATAAATTCACCAAATGGGTGGAAGTGAAGCCCATCAAGAAGCTCTACGGTCACAACGCCGTCAAATTCATAAAGGAAATTATTTTCCGATTTCGATACATGCACAACATAATCACCGACAACGGCTCCAACTTCACAGGCGAGCTGAAGGCTTTCTGCCAAAAGAAAGGGATCTGATTGGATCTAGCATCTGTGGCCCACCCACAGTCCAATGGACAAGCGGAGAGGATGAACCAGGAGATCCTACACGGAATCAAGCCGCGGTTAGCGGCTCCGTTGGAGCGAACACCAGGATGCTGGCTGGACGAATTACCCTCAGTCCTTTGGGGCATACGTACTACCCCAAATCGCTCCACCGGCTTCACTCCATTCTTCATGGTTTACGGCGCTGAAGCAGTCCTACCAACGGACCTCGAGCACGACTCACCCAGGGTCGCCAACTACGACGAACAAGCCAATGAAGAAGCCCGCCTAGTCGGCGTCGATCTGCTGGAAGAAGCCCGCGAACTCGCCCTGTCCTGAACGGCGATCTACCAACAGGGTCTGCGACGCTACCACAGTCGACGAATCCGGGGCCGGTCATTCCAAGAAGGGGACCTGGTCCTCCGCCTCATCCAAAGGGCAAAAGGGATGCACAAGCTCTCTGCCCCATGGGAAGGACCGTTCGTCGTCAGCAAGGCACTCGGCAACGGATCCTACTACCTCATCGACCTTCGCGACCAGGACAAGAGCTCCAAGTCAGAAGAAGAGACTAAAAGGCCATGGAACATCAGCCTCCTACGCCCCTACTACACGTAGTATCCATGTAATACTATAAGATCAATCAAGGAAATAAAGCCGGCAGCCCTTGACACGCTCGGGGGCTCCGTTTCGTTACATCGCGCTTTCGAGTCTTTATGTTTTCCTACTCCCACGTCATGTGATTGATAGGTAGTCAAAGAGGGTACACGCCACGATGCGCGACTCACCACTGGATTCCCACGCCCACGCGGCAAAAATTCAAACAAAGAGTTTTGTTTTCTCCTAAGTCGTCAGCCCATCGCTTATATGAACAAGTAGTGCAGCCGGCAACCCGGGCCTGACATTGCAGCCGTTAAATCGGACTTTGCCAGCAAAGGGAGTCGCGTTCGACACGAAATCATGCGAAGCACACTTAGCGAGGTCGCACGCTCGACTAGTTTCCACAAGCGACAAACGTAACTATGTGACAAAAGCGCACAAAAATAAACAAACTCAAGGTAACATATAAGTCCTATTCGAGCAACAGTAACAGCATGAAGCTCCGACTTATAAATACACCGGATTCAAGAAAAAATGGGGCGTAAAACACATCCCCTATTACATCATAACAACCCGAGGATCATCGCGAAGATGGCGCCGGGTCCACACCAGGGATCGCCGCCCCAGCGGCCTGCCGGCTTGAAGAGGGTGTCCCGCCAGGCGCGGCTTCGGGAATTCGAGGCAGAGTCCTGGCCCGCTCGAAGAGGCGATTGTTGCACGGCTCCACCATCTGCCTCACAACGCCGACATCTTCTGGCGCCAGGTAGTCACTGGTGAAGCCGGCATAGTCGATCATCCTCTCCACTTGACTGGCGTACGCGGCGAGTGCTTCTGCGGCGGCGTCAACGTCAAACTCTTGACCGTCCGACGTCGGCGGGAACCCGCTGGTCAGTCGGTTCATGTCGGTCCGGGGTTACCTAGACCGAACAAGAACAAGCGCCCCCAACGCCCCAGATTGACAGCAAGACATCCGATGCCAGGTGACGACGGTGGGCACATGCTCCAGCAAAAGAGCAGCAGCTGCTGGCGAGTTCGGTGGAAGGTCATCGGGAGACAAAAACTCCACGACGGCCTTGCCAACCAAAAACACATGCTCGGCAAAAGCGCCAAGGCGATGCATCTGGGCGGCCGTAGTGGCACCCTCTCCAACACCACCTGACATACGAACACAACGGCTCGTCAAGAAGATGCAGGCAGCACAAAGAAGAAAAAACAAAGCATCGCCAGAAAAACCCACCAAAAACCTCCGCATCCAAGGCGGCAACCTGGGCCACCAGTCTGGCCAGTTCACCCTGGGCGTCGGCGGCCTTCTTCTCCAACCCCTCCAGGTCGAACGAATATCCCTAGGTAGCGGTGGTTAGCGACTTCTCGCTCTCTTGTAGCCGCCGCGCAAGATCAGAGCAAGCCTCCTGCAGGGTATTGACAGCTGCGATATGCGCGGCGTCCGCTTCCTCCCGACCTACACGACGAGTTGGGGACGCCTCCACGACGGGCGCTTTGCCTGCAACTTGGGCGCGAAGACGACGCGACTCCTCCCGCTCGGCCTCCAGTTGCCGGGTCAACTCTCCGACCTCCCTCTACGACAACAAACAATAAACGACCCGGGTTACAACTTCAACGACAACTATACCCCGCGGGCTACGTCCAGCTGAATGAAAGTCTCGAGTCGCCTCCTGAGAAGACAACTCAAGACTTGGGGGCTACATATGGCTACAACGAAATAAGATCATTCCTTCACCTGATGCGCTTCCGCCAAGATCTGAACGACAGCCAAGAAGGTCGGAGTCGACGAAGCCGGAGGTCGCGCCGACTCGGTCCCGGCCAGGTCCGGATCAAGGTGGCTCGACGCAGCCAAAGGAGCAATCGCACCCTCGGGGGCCGTAGGTTGAGGTACGACTCCCGTCGACGTCAAGTCGGCTCCCGAGCCAAGTGGTGCCTCCCGTTGGCTATCCAGCCCGCCGGGATTGTGGACGGCACCCCCGACCCGCGACGCGTTCTTGGGGACCTCGTCGGACGGTCTCTCGTCCTCCAAGTCACTAAGACTCCCAGCCTCAGTCCTGTGAATAAAGGGAAGGTCAAGAACAAGGCGAGATGCTAAAACAAGCGATCAAGGAAAAGCACGAGCTGTTACCAGTCAACCGTGACGGGTTGAGCGGACACGAACTTCAGTCGTGGCCAGCCAGACCGTGGCGACATGGGAGATAGGGAAGCTGACGCACCGGCCGATGCCACGTGCGATTCGCCCCTCTCTCTCTCGTCGACGGCAGCCGCCACCCGCGGTGTCCCGCCCGATAAAGAGCGGAACGCCAACGCCTTCCTCCTCTTGGGTCCAACGGGAGTGGCGCTGGAGGAAGGGCGTTTCCTCCTGATCCGAAGAGGGGCGTCGTCGTCATCATCATCCTCCTCCTCACTGCCACCCATGATGGGTGTGGAGCCGGCAGGAAGTGTGGAACCCGGCCTCCGACTCACGCCTCCAGCCGCCGGCTCGCCAACGACGGGAGGTAGCCCCTCCAGCACTTGAAACTCCTACATAAAGAAGACATCGCGAGAGGCAAATCAGGATCTGCTTCGACAAAAACCCGACTTAACATCTCCATCATCAAAGATGCTCACCTCGGGAGCCAGACGCGACTCGCAGTGCGGTCTGCAGCCGCTCGATTCCCAGGTGGCGACGTGGGTCGTGAGCCGCTTCATGCGGTTCACGAACTCTTCCCGCGTCCCGTAGGGCTTCGAGTCGTGGCGCGACGGGTCCTTATGCCCCATATACTCGCACATAAGGGTAGGCAGCCGTTGAAGCGGCGCGATCTTGGCCTTCACCCAGGCGCCGATTAAGTCGAGGCCGCAGAGCCCCTCCGCCTTCAGGGAACGGAGCCGCGCCATGAGTCGATCCACCGTGGGTTGGGCGGCGGCCTTGGGCGTCGCTTGCAGATGACGGGGCTGACTCGGCGACTCGACGAAGGGGAGGAGCCGGACTTCGCCGGCCGGCGCCCTATCCTTCACATAGAAGGACATCTTCCTCCATAGTACCTTGGTGGGGAGCGCCAGGTCCACATAGTCCGCCTGGTTGCGGACTTGAAAGTTCAACCCGCCGAAGGCGGGCATCTCTCCCTTATCAGCAAGCTTGCCGCGGAAAAGGTGCAGCCACAACGGGAAATATGGGGCACACCCCAAGAACGCCTCGCACAACGTCACGAAGCAAGAAAGATGAAGGATTGAGTTTGGTGTAAGATCGTGCAGACGGACCCGGTGGAAGAGAAGAACGCGTCGGAAGAATTCCGACATAGGAAAACCGAGGCCGCGCTCGATGAAGGAAGTGAAGGCAACAACCTCGTCGTCGCGCGGAACAGGGCGCGGATCGGCGCTGGCGATCCTCCATCTCCCTGCCTCAAGCAACCCTTCGTCCTCCAAGCGGACAAGGCCGGGTACTTGGACGGCGGAGTGTTCCCACCCGTTCCTCGCCGGAGCCATCAAATGAAGAAGGACCGCGGAGTTGGGGCTGTTGACGAAGAATCGGCGGACGAGCTTGGGAAGGCAGAGGAAGAGCAAAGGGAAGGCGAGGCAAGCATGAAGAAGATGGAAAGGATCTCGCCGTGCCATCACTCCGCATTTATAGCGGAACGAAGAGGCAACCGTTTCAACTCCACGTCGCCCACTCCGCACGTTTCCCCAAAATCGTGGCGGGAAATGTCGTTTCGTTTCCTGACGAAGGGTCGCCACGTCAACCAGCCTTTGCGCATTCCCGCCGCTCTGATCGCCTTCCAGCCGTTGGATCAGCCTGCCACGTCACCGACAGTCATCATCATCACCGCTTCGTCCCGAGGCACGCGCAGTCGAGGCGCCTGAGTTGTCAAATCAATCGACTCGGCGCGTCAGGCTGACAAACGCAATCAGATGAAGGGTCAAAGATGCCATGACGTCACCTCCGCAAATAAGAAGTGACAAGTCGGAGGGAAGCAAATCGGCGAGAGGGAAGCACCTCTTTGGAACTCGAAATAAGTCTGGGCGTGAACTCGTCGGGATTATTATTCCTACCACAACCTGTTGTCTCCTCTTTTTATTTTCAGGAGTTCATCTAACGACACGATCCTGGAACAGTCCAAGACGGGATACAACTCGGAAACGAGTCCTTGACGAACTCGGGGCCTAATGATGGGGATACGCCAACCCGGGTAGGCCCATAACTACGAGTCGGCCCACGAGGACCAGGTGGCCCAAGACAAGCTGGAAGGCCCTGAAGAGGATGCCGGGTCCGTAACAAACTCGGTATGCCGGCTCGGAAAGGAAGGAGATCCGATATCCACTCGGATCATGGAAGGTTATCCCGAAGATCACTCGTCAAGCCGGATATCTCGTGTGTAGTTAATGCCGTGCTGGCTAGCCCGTGATCTCCATGTAAACCCTAGTCGTTCCCCTATATAAGACGACTAGGAGAAACCCTAGTGGAGGGTCCATCTCACATTCGTAGCCGCCAGAGCTATCTTCTACCTCTAGCCGCATACATTGTACACCCATACAGATCCAATAATATACAAGCAGGAGTAGGTCTTTACCTCCCAAGTGAGGGGCCGAACCTGGGTAAACTCGGTGTGTACGAACGCCTCTGTGAATCCTTGATGTCACCTTGCTCCAAACCTAAGATGAGCCACCCCGTGGCATCCGTCGTGACTTCCCCACGACAAATATGCAAATCGAATTCTTGCAAAAGCAACACCCATCTAATAAGTCTAGGCTTAGCATCTTTCTTTTCCATAAGATATCTAATAGCAGCATGATCAGTATGAATAATAATTTTAGAATCAACAATATAAGGTCTAAACTTATCGCAAGCAAAGACAACAACTAGAAATTCTTTTTCAGTTGTAGCATAATTCTTTTTGTGCAGAATCAAGAGTCTTACTAGCATAATGAATAGCATTCAACTTCTTATCTACTCGTTGTCCAAGAACAGCACCAACAGCAAAATCACTAACATCACACATAATTTAAAATGATAAATTCCAATCAGGTGGTTGAACAATAGGAGCACTTATTAAAGCCTTTTTCAAAGTTTCAAAAGCTTCCTTACAATCATCATCAAAAACAAAAGGTACATCTTTTTGTAGAAGATTAGTAAGAGGCTTTGATATTTTAGAGAAATCTTTAATAAACCTTCAATAGAAACCAGCATGACCAAGAATACTACGAATACCTTTAACATCTCTGGGGCAAGGCATTTTCTTAATTGCCTCCACTTTAGCTCTGTCAAGTTCAATACCTCTTTCAGAAATTATATGTCCAAGAACAATTCCTTCATTAACCATAAAATGCATTTCTCCCAATTAAGAACAAGGTTAGTTTCTTCACATCTCTGCAAAAATTTATCAAGGTTGTGCAAAAAATTATCAAAAGAAGTTCCATAGATGGAGAAATCGTCCATGAATACTTCCACAATCTCCTCACAAAAACCATGAAAAATAGCAGACATGCATCTTTGAAAAGTAGCAGGAGCATTACATAAACCAAAAGGCATACGTCTATAAGCATAAGTACCATAAGGACAGGTAAAAGTGGTTTTCTCTTGATCTTGCGCCTTAACAGCAAATTGAGAGAAACCAGAATAACCATCAAGAATAAGTTCATCATTTCATTAGGCACAACAGTAATTCCTCCTTTCTTAGGGACACAGTGCACATGACTTACCCATCTACTATCAGCAATAGGATAAATTATACCAGCATCAAGAAGTTTTAATACCTCATTTCTTACCACTTCTTTCATCTTGGGTATTAAACGGCGTTGATGTTCAACAACTGGCTTTGCATCAGGCTCCATATTAATAGAATGTTGACATATAGTAGGAGAAATCCCTTTTAAATCGTCAAGAGTATAACCCATAGCTCCACGGTGTTTGTTCAATACTTCCAATAATCTCTCCTCTTCTTTACCTGAAAGGTTAGCACTAATAATAACAGGATATATTTTCTTATCATCAATATGAGCATACTTAAGATTATCGGGTAAGGTTTTAAATCAAAGACAGGATCCTCTTTAGGTGGGAGTGTTTTACCCAAGTCTTCCACCTTTAAATTGTGTTTCAAGATAAGTTGACGAAGAAATATTTCATCAAGCTCATTCCTTTCTTCTCTAAAGACTTCACTTTCACGATCTTCCATAAATTGCTGCAAAACATTGTTAGGAGCAAGAGCAATAGGAGCAAGCTGTTCAACTTTAAAATCTTCATTAGGCAATTCGGTTTCATAAGGTGCTTTAGCAAATTTCGAAAAATTGAATTCATATGAATCACCAGCAAACATAGTAAAGATTTTCTCTTTCTTACAATCTATAACAGCACCACAAGTGTTCAGAAAAGGTCTACCAAAAATGATAGGACAAGTCTTACTAGCAACTGAACCAAGTACGAGAAAATCAGCAGGATATTTAATCTTACCACACAAAACTTCAACAACTCTAACAATACCAATTGGAGAGATAGTTTTTCTATTAGCAAGTTGAATAACCACATCAATTTCTTCAAGTTCACAAGGACCTATCTCATGCATAATTTCTTTGTAAAGCTCATAGGGAATAGCATTAGAACTTGCACCAATATCACATAAACCATAATAGAAATGATCACCAATTCTAACAGATAACACTAGTTTTCTTTGAACTTTTAGGATGAGAAACAACATTAGAAGCATCCTCACAAAATATAATATACTCATCTCCAACATTTTTAGTAACAAGATCTTTTACTATAGCAACATGAAGTTCGATTTTAATTTGTTCATCAGGTTCTATAGCTTTCTTAGCACTTTTGTTAACAACACTAGCCATAACAGAATGTTCCTTCATCTTAACAGGAAAATGATTTTTTTCAATATAAGGCTCAGGAATAATATGATCAACAGTATTAACTTCAATGATTTTAGTTATAGGAGCAATAGACTCATCTTTATAAGGCTCATGATATTTCTTAAAACCTTCCTTAGGCAAACCGAAATAAGAAGCAAAGGCTTTATAATAGTTTGCAACAACTTGAGAATCAAGACCATAAGCATTACTAATATTTTGAAATGCTCAGTATTCATGAAAGTTTTAATGCATTCGAAGTCATATTTTATACCTGACTCCCTACCTTTGTCGTTCTCCCATGCTTCAGTATTCTCTTCAATACGATCAAGAAGATCCCATTTAAAACCTTCTTTATTACGCGTGAATGATCCAGAACAAGCAGTATCCAATAATGTTTTATCTTCAAAGGAGAGTTTTGCATAGAAGTTATCAACAATAATATTAGAAGGAAGCTCATGAATGGGGCATTTGAGCATTAGTGACTTCAATCTCCCCCAAGCTTGGGCAATACTTTCTCCTTCATGAGGCCAGAAATTATATATAGAATTCCAATCTTGGTGAATTTCACTTGGAGGATAAAATTTAGAATAAAAGAGAGGTACAATTTCCTCCCATCCAAGAGAATCCCTATTCTTCAACAATTTATACCAATGCGAAGCTCTTCCACCAAGTGATATAGAGAATAATTTCTTCCTTACTTTGTCCATTGAAATACCTGCACACTTGAACAACTCGCATAATTCATGTAAAAATGGCAAATGATCACCAGGATGGACAGTTCCATCGCCTACATAGCGGTTATTCATAACACGATCAACAATTTTTATAGGTATTTTAAATGGCACTATTTCTTCAGGTGGCGCCTCCTCTTCTACCTCAGCAGTGGCAGAAGCTCTTCCAAACAGGAATGCAATAGATCCCTTCTCCATAATTAAGCAAATTAGGAGACAGAAATAAAAACAGCACGTACAGCTAAAGTTTTCCTTACCAACTCCACTTACCAATAGCGATTTACTCCCCGGCAACGGCGCCAGAAAATAGTCTTGATGACCCACAAGTATAGGGGGTGTATCGTAATACTTTCGATAAATAAGAGTGTCAAACCCAACGAGGAGCAGAAGTTGCTGACAAGCGGTTTTGATGAGGATTTCACTGTAAACACTAGCAGACAAGTTTTTAGGAGTTTTTTATAATACAGATAAATAAAGTGCGAGTAAATAAAGTGCAACAATTATAATTGTAGCGAGTGATGACCAAACGTTCCTGAGTACACACGGGATTTTCTAGAGCAAAGGACAAGACGGTTTGTTTACTTATGATGACCAAACGTTCCTGAGGACACACGGGATTTCTGTCTAGTGCTTTTGCTTCATATAGATGATTAATCTTTAGTGTTTCGATAAGTGTTGTGTGGGTGAACCTATGCTAATGCACCGCCCTTTCTAGGACTAATACATACTTGTGATTATACCCCCAGTAAGCATCCGCAAATACTAGAAAGTAATTAAGATAAATCTAACCACATGCTTAAACTCTGAGATCCTACCATCCCTCATGCATCGAGATACCAACGGGGGTTTAGGTTTCTGTCACTCCGGCAACCCCACAATTAATATTCAAATACACAATGCATTCCCCTAGGCCCATAAAGGTGAAGTGTCATGTAGTCGACGTTCACATGACACCACTAGAAGAATAGCACCACAACTTAAATATCAAAACATCAAATATTACTCAACATAGTTCACTATTAACATCTAGACTTCTCCCATGTCCTCAAGAACTAAACGAACTACTCACAACACATCATTTGGAACATGATCAGAGGTGATATAATGATGGATAACAATCTTAACATAAACCTTAATTCAACGGTTTGACTCAATAGCATCAATAACAATAGTAATAAACACCGGGAGAGTTTCCCCTATCAAATAGACAAGATTCAGCCCTAGATGTTACAGCGGGAACAGACTGGAACGATGGAGATGACGGTGTCGGCGGTGGAGATGGTGGTGATGATGATCCCGATGAAGTGCAGCTCGATGACGGTGACGGTGGCGACGATTTCCCCCCTCCGGGAAGGGATTTCCCCGGCAGATTTCTCCCTGCCGTAAAGCTTTTCTCTCTATGGTGTTTTCCGCCTCGTGGAGGCGGCGGAATATTTCTTCGATCCTCCCCTGTGTCTTAGGGTTTCGGGGGGATGAAGTACGCGAAGGGGCTCGGCCAGTGGTGGGCCAGGGCGCCCTCACCACGTGCCGGCCCGGCTCAAGGGGGTTTCGCGCCACGGCATGGTGTGGGCCCTCTGGGGCCCACCTTGGCCTCCCCTTTTGGCTCCCTCCGGCATCTAGCAAAATAGGAACTTCCATCTGGTCACTTTTGATTTATGATCTTCGCAAATATTGTATCTTGACGGTGCTTTTTCCAGCAGAATTCAGACTCCGGTGATCCATTCTCCAATAATCATCAAACATGCAAAATAGATGAAATAACATAAGTATCACCTCTAAATATGAAATATATCAATGAATAACAGTAAATTATGATATAAAATAGTGATGCAAAATGGACGTATCAATTATCATCCACAAAGCCATGCATGGTGAACATATACACTAGAGGAAAGGCCCCGACCAATGTTGTTTCTTTGTAATGACCGACGGCGGGTGCTGCATGAGTTTACGTGGGTTATATATATATTCACTTATGTAGTCGAGTTAGCGTATAAGTGTGTGACATCGGCTGCATCGACGGGGTATTTAGCGTATTCAGAATTTGAGTTTTTTAAAAAGTAAAGACACGATATATTAGGCAAGCAAGGCGCCTCATTAAAAACCTTCCGGTCCCCTTAGGTACCTGGTAAGGAAAAAAGTGCATCAAAAACTTGATGCCACGAGTTCAAATCATAGTTACATCATCCAGCAGGGGTTGAAGAATAAATCTGATTCAAAGATCAATTCCTATAAACAATCAAAGAACTAGCTTAGTATTTATTTCAGAATGTCTTTTCTAGCTTATTCAGAATTTGAGTTGAGTTGTACAAGGTATGATTAACTGAGGAAATGTTGGACCAGGCTGAACTATGATTACCTATCCTAATTCGGGCTGGCCCAAGTGAGCTTTGTATGTTTTTCCACGGGCCAATACTTATTCTCTTTATTTCGATCCATTAGGACAGGAGCAAACCAAACGAAAATAAAACATATGAGTAGTATTTATGCCAATTTGAAATCATGTGACATGTATGTCACATATGAGTACTATCTATGCCCATTTTTTTTTAAACTGGCCGTGACCCGTTCTCGCAAAAAAGCAGCTGCTCACGTAAGGAGTGAACTGTGTTAGAGCATCTCCGCCGGGGGCCGCTAAAGGACCCCAAAGGCCCTTTGGGGGGGTCGGACACGAAAATCGCCCACCAAGGGCACCCCAAAGTCTCGCCCCGAGCGATTTTGTGTCCGGCACCCCCAATAGGGCCTCCAAGTTTGGAGGCCCTCCTGGGGTGCCGGACATCGACTCGGGGATGGCCCTGACAGAGATGGTCCGCCCGTCATACACACGACGCGCCGCGTCATTTTTTCTGAATGCAGTGTGATTCGCAACATTTTTTTGGATAATGGTGTGATTCGCACCATGACTACAAGAATCAGAAAACCTAACCTAACCTAACCTAATCTAGTTGAAGTGGCGGCAGAACTCGTCCCAGTCTTCGGTCGGCTCCTCCTTGACCTCACCGGCGTCTGGTCCGGTCGCCGTCGGCTCGGCTTCGTCGTCCGAGAGGACGACGATGCCGGCTTCACGGGCGGAGAAGGCCTCCGCGTACTACACGGTCGCCGGTTGGACGGTGTTGAAGGAGAGGCGCGTCGCCTCGACCATCTGCGCCTGGAACAGCGCCTCGGCCTCCTCCTCTGTCATCTGGCGCGCAGGAGCGGCCGACGAGCCCTCGCCGTCCTCCGTCTTCACCTTCTTCGTGCTGGTGCCGGCGTGGGCCAAAACGGCAGGCCTAGTCCGGCGTGGTGGCGGCGCCGACCAGCTCGGCTCCTTCTTGAAGGCGAGGGGGAGCGTCTGGCGCGATACAGTTGACATCGTCATCGCCGAACGCGAGGAGGACTGGCGCGACGATTCCGGCTTCGGCGTCCTCGACGCCGGCGCCAACCACGGGGCCCGCTGCGCAAGGGGAAGGAAGCCGCGCTCGGCGAGGACGGCCTGGAAGTTGCGGCCGCCCCACCAGTGCCGGCGCCACTCCCTGTTCCACGCCGCCGTCTTGTACAGGCCGGGCTGGTCGTCGATGGACGCCTGGCGCTCCGCGGCCAGAAGCGGGCGCCAACTCGGGCTGTTCACCGCGTACGCCGGGTCTTCGCGCTGCTCCGGCGTCAGGTCCAGCCGGCGGGCGAGGATGAGCGCGTCGAGCCCGGCCCCTTCCTCCGGCAGGGGAGGGACGGCGTAGCCCATGGCGCTAGTCACCCACCGCCCGGGCAGGCGCATGCCCGGCGGAACCGGGATGCGCTCACTAGCCATGAACTCGGCCTCCTCCAGCCGGATGTTGGTCCTCAACGGCGCCGCGCGGCCGCTGCCTCTGGCCTCGCTATTGTGCGCCATCGCCGCCGGTGGAGGAAGAGGAGAGGGAGAGGGGGCGTCGTTGGGAGGGAGAGGAAGAGGGGGCGTCGGTGGGAGGGAGACGGAGACATGGCTGATATAGCCGGGGGAGAGACACCGCCGGCGGTTCCCGAGGCCGCCATTTACTCCGGCTGAGCGACGCGGTCATTCAATGCGGAGCGACGCGACGGTTTGCCGACGGCGGTTCGTGCGCCCGCAAGATGTTCGAAAATTTACGCACAAGTGGGGGTGGGCCTTTGGAGAGTGCCGCTGTGGGCGGCCTATAAATATTGACCGGACACATGTCCGGCACCCAAAGGAGAGCCAATTGGGGGTGCCGGACACAGATTTAGAGTCCCCGGTGGAGATGCTCTTATCTCGTGAAAACCCGAGATGCATGTGGCGGCACATGGCAAGACCGGGTCTCCTCCTGCCCTAGATGTAGATGCACGTACTACCAGCTGAGCTCCCCATTGGCATTCACGCACCACTGAGCTCCCGTCCGTCAGAGTCAAATGTCATCGGTGACGCAGCGGGACAGCAATTGTCCATCTGACTCCATGGATATGCTCTGATCTCTGCCCTGCCAATGGCGCAACCGGCGAGTCCGGCTTGTTCACTGCCTACGTACGGCCGTTCGCGGTTCTCTCGTCTCGTCGCTGCACACTGTCCGCAATGCAATGCAGGTCATAATTAAGTGCCATCCTGCTGCGTGCTTGGGGCGCCGGGATTCGTTCTAGGTGTGTGTTCATGATGGAGTGCCATTATTTGTGTTGTGCCTTCCTTTTCTGATTTTATTCTCGTTTTGTTTTAGTTCGTGTTGTGATCATCTTTAGTCTGGTTCGGATTGCGGTTTCAACAAATACAGGATGCTCAAACTGTATATCTTTATGGGTGTCTCTATGGCCCAGTCGACTGGGAAAAAGCTTTTCCCCAGTCGACAGTCCACCGCGCACGGGTATCACTAGGGAGGGTTGTCTTCACGAAGGTCTATTTTTGGCCCGCGCGTCCTCTCTCAGCTCGCCACGTGGCGTACAAAACGCGGGACCGCACCAGATCCAGATCTAGATCCAGTTGTAGATAAGATGTACAAACACCACACAACATCATGTACAAAAATAAACTTAACTAGTACAACTACACAGACATGGTTGTACGTACAACTACACAGATCACGTTGTACAACTACACAGCAGGTTGTACAGATCAGGTCGTACAACCTGAAGGGGGATCGCATGCAGAAAACAAAAAAATTCCTAACCGCGATAACCAAAAACTAGACAGGATCTATACTATGCAGATATAGTAGTACACAGGGGGGGTCGGTATACATACCCTTGTAGACCGAAAAGCGGGGATTACGCTCCCGCACAAGCGTTGACGACGTAGACGACGTAACCGACCTCAAGGTCGCGGAGAACTTGGCGCGACGAAGAAGACGATGACGCGGCGATGTCGGTGAAACCGACGACGACCTCGAGCCCGTATGGAGGAAGCAGACCTCCAGCACCAATAGTGTGGCACCTCGCAGGGCGTTACACACATACGGTGAAGCCGACGAACTCCGGGCCCGATCCAGGGACGAGCAGCGGAAGACTGGGACCGGAAGACCAGCAGCACGGCGGCGGGCTATGGTGGAGAGAGAACTCTCATCCTCCTCGGCGCAACTCCGACAAAGGGAATCACGAGATCGAGGAGAAATCGAGAATTAATTGGATTAATTAAAAAGCCCCTCTATATAAAGGCTCCCGGGAGGAGCCAACTTGCCAGCCAGGCAATGTGGGACTAATCCCACATGCCTGGTTCGGCCAAGCTGGCCGCCGGCCACCTGGTGGGCCCCTTTTGGCCCACCTAGGCCGGCCAACACCCCCCCACCGAATTCCCTAGGGGATTTTCCCCCACATGGGACTTCTTTCCACCAGAAGGCCCATTTAGAGAAATAAGCCTAAATAAATTCGAAAATAAATATATAAAATCATATTTGGACATTAATTACACTAATTAATATCAAACATAATATATATAATTTATTCTAGCTCCGAAAACTATTTCGTCGCTGCCCGATCTCCATCGGATTTCTCCCGGGACGTTCCCGGTCTCTCTTTTCCTATTTTTCTCTTCCGGTAAAATGTCGACTCCCCTTAAGTGTGATACCCTAGCGGTTCGATTATCTCACCAGACATGATCGAGACTCCTCTCCGATCAATGACTAATTCGTGGACCGAGGATACCCAGAATTAATCCCTGCGAGATAACGAATACTTTACCTATCGAACCTGGACGTCTGAGTCTTAAACCTTTTGCCATAGCGATACTTAGCGTGTCCGAGCATCATTCATAGATATCTCCATACCTAGCATGATCTCGTTACCGACAACACTATCTTCTACTCGTCTATGATATTATGTCAGCTGGTGACCTAGTCACATGTTTGCAAACTCATTTGACATAATCTCACCGAGTGGGCCCTAGAGTATCTATCCTGCTATGCGGACTGGCAAATCCCGCTCTTGATCCCCCGTCTCAACATACTCCTCTCCGACACCCGAGAGGGACACCTTTATTGTCACACTATGTAAATATGACGTTTGATGCAATCAAAGTGTATTCCAGGAATAGCAATAAGAGTAGATCTCACGGTCGAAAGTGTAATGACTACGTCCTACAAATATTGGGTATGTCCATCACATCGTTCTACCAACGACACATGACTTCATTGTCAACTGACATAAATGTCACATGATCGGGAAACCTCGATCATCAATTGCCCAATGAACTAGTTAGATAGAGGCTACTAGGGACCTGGTTGTTTATCTACCACACGTGTATTAATGTTTCCGCTTAATACAGTTATAGCATGGTATAAAACATATAATGAACAATTGGAATATGACTAATAAACTATCTTTATTAAGTGCTTCTAGGGCATATTCCCTTCACAACCATACCGATCAGATTATACAGAACAGAACTGAACGTACAACTACACATATCAGGTTGTACAGATCTGGTTGTACGTACAACTACACACAGTTTAGTTGGATGTACAACTACGCATACCAGGTTGTACGAACTGTACACAATCCGAAGTACAAAAAAAAAAGTTTGTCGAAACCTATCAACAATGGATCTAGTTTTGAAGATCTCGACGCGAGGAGTTCAAAAGTGAAAACGGTTCGTAATTCGGATAAACGGTTCTTAAGATATTTCATTTTGAAAAAAACGAATCTAAAAAAAATGCACGTACAACTCTCTGTCCACCACCAGGAAGCTGCCACTTGTCATGCGCGGAGGAAAGGTGGAGATTAAAAGCGCCCGAAAATGCGACACTTGGCAGCAGCGGAGCGGACGAGAAGCGACCTTCGCGAAGGAACCCTTTTTCTAAGGATTTCGACCGCGCGCTTTTTTGTGGCCTTGTCCAGCGCTGGCGTTGGCGCACGCGTGCGGCGCGCAGCAGCCCATCTGCGCGCAGCCGGCCCGTTCTGTTTTTTTCGCGGTTCTGTTTTTCCCTGTTAGACAGATTTTCAAACACTCGTAACTTTTAAACCGTAGCTCCGTTTTTGGTTAATCAACTTTCTAAATCTTCGCCTCGACGAGATCTACGCATTGGTACTGGTTTTGTTGTCTTTAAAAAAATTCTCAACTGCAACCCTAATTGCAACTACCACCCCTATTTTGTAACAGAGATATCGGTTGTGTGCCGAGTTGCAACTGAAATAAAAATAAAAATCTCAATTGCAACCCTAATTGCAACTACCCCCTATTTTGCAACTAGAGTAGCGGTTGCGTGCCGAGTTGCAACTGAATAAAAAAAAAGAGAAAGTTTATTTTTGAAATTGAAAATGTCAATTTCGTGTCAAGTTGCAACGTGAAACCCCCTCCGATCTCCCAATTACAACCGTAACTGTAAACTGACTCCACCTAGAGTTGGTTGGGATCAAAAATGGGAAAAAGTCAGTTGCGTGCCGAGTTGCAACTGAAATAAAAATAAAAATCTCAATTGCAACCCTAATTGCAACTACCACCCCACCCCTATTTTGCAACTAGAGTAGCGGTTGTGTGCCTAGTTGCAACTGAATAAAAAAAGAGAAAGTTTATTTTTAAAATTAAAAACGTCAATTTCGTGTCGAGTTGTAACATGAAACCCCTCTCCGATCTCCCAATTACAACCGTAAGTGTAACTGACTCCCACCCAGAGTCGGTGGGGATCAAAAATGGGAAAAAGTCAGTTGCGTGCCGAGTTGCAACTGAAATAAAAATAAAAATCTCAATTGCAACCCTAATTGCAACTACCACCCCACCCCTATTTTGCAACTAGAGTAGCGGTTGTGTGCCTAGTTGCAACTGAATAAAAAAAGAGAAAGTTTATTTTTGAAATTAAAAACGTCAATTTCGTGTCGAGTTGTAACATGAAACCCCTCTCCGATCTCCCAATTACAACCGTAAGTGTAACTGACTCCCACCCAGAGTCGGTGGGGATCAAAATGAGAAAAAGTCAGTTGCGTGCCGAGTTGCAACAAAAATAAAAAATAAGAGTCTCAATTGCAACCCTAATTGCGAGTCGAGTTGCAACTGAATCCGAGGGGGGGGGGTATACGGGCAGCTGCATGTCAAGTTGAAAACTAGCTACACCTACAAAAAATGGGTGCGAGGATGTGTGAGTTGCGAGTCGAGTTGTAACTGGCTACGAGGGGGGTGTATACGGGTAGCTGCATGTCAAGTTGAAACTAGCTATAACTACAAAAAAATGGGTGCGAAGATGTGTGAGTTGCGAGTCGAGTTGAAACTGACTCGGAGCTAAATAAAAATTTAACAAAAAAAAATTAACCAAAAAAAAGAGATGACAATAATTCAGAAAATTTAAAAATTTGCTAAAGAAAAATGAGAAAAAAAACCTACAAAATGATGTCCATGTATGAAAGGGACAAAAAATAAAAAACAACAAACCCCCCCGCAAAACAGAAAAAAACTAATCCAGAAAAAAACAAGTTTACTGGATCTAAACGAAGAAAGAAAAAATTCAACTAGCCCCCCCCCCCCCCCCCCCCCGACCTGCACAAAAAGAAGCCCAAAAAACAAAAACAAAAAACTCGCGGGAAGCCGAAAACGCGGCCCACAACAAAAACGCGGCCCAGAAACAAACCTACAGCGCTCGCGGGGAAAACGGGCCGGATCAAACAAACCTACAGCGCACGGATCTTGGCTCGCGGGAGGAATCGGACGGCCCACGACCTAGCTGGGCTGTAGCTGAGAAATAGCAAAACCCTATCTTTATACTCTTCGAAAATGAGATACATGCTTGAGTATGCACCTATCCACCTTGAGGCTTGAGCAGGATAGCAACACCATCTTTTGTTTCTCTTCAAACAGAAAAAAGATACTCCTATACCAAGGTAACCGAGCTACCACTTATAGCGGTACGTACAGTACAGACCTCTAAAAGCTTGCAGTGTCAACGATGTTAGCCATTCAGTAGAAAAGATAAAAACGAAAGTAGTTAGCCATGTCATCATAGAGTACATGAAAACTAATTTCCCGGGGTGTCTCTGAAAACTGTTGGCCGAGCTAACATGAAGATCAAAGCAAATGACACTGAACTGGGCATCAATGGTAGTACAAGAATCAAGGAACTTTGCTATGCTCTAAGGAAGCTACTGACTAGTGTATACACAAGCCGTTGGAGAACTCGGGTGATAGACCATACTAACCTCGAGTTCTTCCTGACGACACACCATGCTAACTAAAGAACAAACGCACACTCGCAGAGAGAGAGAGAGAGAGAGAGAGAGAGAGGGTAGACAACAGAGCAAACGGAAGATCGACGCGGAAGCAGAACATGCGCAACAACTAGTAAGAGATCTCCATGGAGAAGTTGGAGTCCAGCAGCTCCTCGATCATCTGCTCCACGTACTGCTCCTCCAGGAACCCTCCGCTCCACCCCGCTGCCGCCGCCGCCGACGGCGCGCCAGCATTGCCCATGCCAGCATACGACGCCGCCGCTGGCGCGCGCGGCTCCACCATCGACGAGGCGTCCTTCTCGGCCCGCCGCTGCGCGGCCTGCGAGCCGGACGCCAGGTTGAAGCGGTGGAGCTTGGCCACGAGCGCCGGGGAGAGGAACGACGACGACGGGGCGTCGTCGGGGAAGTTGGTGCGCTCGCGCGGCCCGCACATGATGCGCGCCGCCTCGTCGTAGGCGCGCGCCGCGTCCTCCGCCGTCTCGAAGGTGCCCAGCCAGATCCTCGTCTTGCTGCAAGAAAACCGCTGCCGTGGTCAGACTCAGATCCTCGTCTCGCTGCTACTGCAAGATAAAGGCTTTTCACGGATAGATCATACGTACAGGAGTGGGTGCCGGATCTCGGACACCCAGGAGCCCCAGTGGCGCTGACGCACCCCGCGATACCGTTGCTGTGGCCGCGCCATTGGAGACCTCGCGCGCTGTTGCTTGCTTCCTCGACGAGAGTGGTGAAGACTGGCGTGTCCCGGGGCTAGCTCGGGGAAGACGATGCAGTTGGTGCTGGTGTGATTAGTCTGGTGTGTGCGCGAGCTTTTGGGGCACTATAAATAGAAAATGGATCGAGGGAGGACGGCTTTTTAAAAAAAAAATCACGTATATTAAACCAACAAAGAGTACATGATTACATCCATTATAAAAACAAAGCTAAAATAGACTAACAAATATATGAGATCTTCAAGCAATTTCTTCATCCATGACACAATCTTATACTCGCTCCGTTCTAAATTAATTGACTTCTATTTGCCCATATATGTGTATTTCATGTGGGCAGATAAAAGTCAGTTAATTTGGAACGGAAAGAGTACTTTTCTGAAGCCGTAGAACAACATCAAAATCACCAAACCACACACCTGTGAATACCACCGAATGTTCTCCCTTTTTAATTCGAGACGCAATGCCAAGACTTTGTACACGCACGCAGCCATTAAATTAATCAAACAGTATCGATAAGAGCACCACCACTGATATTTCAGGGACAAATAACCGAACCACGTTGACGACGTCGTTGGGAGCCGAGAGAACGAATCACCATTGTCGAAGACGTTGTAGCCGGGATAGATATTACGAGGACAAACCTCCTCGCGACAACCATGAGAAACATGTTAGAAGTATAATACGTATAGGTTGGAATATTATAGAGTTAGAGATAGACTAGATTTAAACCTAGTATTACTTGCCTTGTACTCCAATCCTCTACCCCTTTGTACCTCCATATAAACCCCCCATGAGGGTCCAATCAATACACAAGAAAATATTAGAGATTCATAATTTCTACACACATCACTTCATAGTTGCTCGTTTCTTCATTTGAACCCTTCCATGTGTTTGGATATGGATAATTTGGTTTGTAAATTTTAAATTGTGTAATATTTCATGAATTGGTTGAACCGTAATTATTATGTTAAAAAAAGAGAGAGAGGAGAGACCATCAGAGATGCAGTTGATGATGACGGAGAGGAGTGAATCTCTGATGGTCTCTCCTCTCTTATGTAGAAAATATTGAAACCCTAATATTTGTTGTTGTATTGATTGGACCCTCATGGGGGGTTTATATGGAGGTACAAAGGGGTAGAGGATTGGAGTACAAGGCAAGTAATATTAGGTTTAAATCTAGTCTATCTCTAACTCTAGAATATTCCAACCTATACGTATTATACTTCTAGCATTCCCTCTCAGTTGTAACGGGAGTGAAACGAACGTTTACGACTGGTTTTAAAGTCTTGCGCTTTCGTCGTCTTCTCCTCTCCGTCATCATCAACTGCGTCTCTGATGGTCTCTCCTCTCTTCCCTCCCGCAGTCACAGCGGGAGTGTCGTGGACATAAGTGACGACACATACGGTGTTGACCGGAGTTGTTGTCGATGTGTTGTTGTAGACGTTGTTCTGGATGTCGATGTCGAGGTAGCCGGTCGTGATGTAGCCGTGGTCGATGTTGTCGTGGTCGTCGTAGCCGAGAGCGCCGAAGGCGCAAAAAAAATGCGCGGTCTTGGTCATAGGGTTTTGTGCGGCGGCGGCAGGGATTCTGCGGCGGCGGCGGCGGGTTTTATCATAGGCGGCGACGGATCCGACAGGATCGGCGGCGGCGGGTTTTTGTCATAGGCGGCGGCGGCGGATTCGTTGGGATCGGCGGCGGCGGCAGGGTTTTGTCATAGGCGGCGGCGGCGGATTCGTTGGGATCGGCAGCGGCGGCAGGGTTTTGTCGTAGGCGGCGGCGGCGGATCCGTTGGGATCGGCGGCGGTGGCAGGGTTTGTCGTAAGCGGCGGCGGCGGATCCGTTGGGATTGGCGGCGGCTGCATGGTTTTTGTTGGCGACGGCGGAAGACCACGTGGATGTAGACCTTGGCGATGATTTGTTGATGGCGATGTAGAACTCGACGAAGATCTTGGTGTAGTCGTACAGCTTGATGTAGATGTTCGGCTTGGTATAGTTCCGGCTTGATGCATCAAGCCGGAACTATACCAAGCCGAACATCTACATCAAGCTGTACGTCTACACCAACCCAAGAACTCCAGTCAACAGCGTCTGCGTCGTCACTTGCGTCCATGCCACTCCCGCTGTGACTGCGGGAGGGAAGAGAGGCACTAGAAGGGTACGCAGTCACCGCACTAGGTGTCAGACATGATCAGACGCAGTTGATGATGCCAAGGAGGAGAAGACGATGGAAGACTTCAAAACCAATCGCAAACATTCGTTTCACTCCCATTACGACTGAGGGGGAATGTTAGAATACGAGTAGGACCAGGAGTTAGAGATAGACTAGTATTAGACTTCCTGTACTTCTAGTTTACCCCCCTCCTTGTACTATATATACCCCATGAGGGTCATGGCAATACAACAACAAAAGATTAGGGTTTCTATAATTTCTACAAAACAATCTTGATCTGGCAAAGTAAGATCTGAAGAACTATACCTATACAGATTTAATCTTCCAAAGCCATCATTGACGTCGGGAAGGATATCTCATTGTCGAACGAAGCGTGGGAGATCACTTATTGCAGACGATACCATCTCCATTAACGAAGAAGATGACGATCAAAACCAAGCTCTAACATTAAGGACATTCGTATAGCGCCGTGCAGGTCTGAGGTCCCCACCCCTCCTAGTGCCAGAACGGCAAATAGAGGAGGCGAGGACCCGTCGAATCTTTGCCGGCGATGACGATGAAGCTGCAGATGCATGGCACTGCGGCGACGGCTAGGATTGAAACCCTAGGCCGCCGTCACGGTCGCCCCGAGGCTAGCTGAAACCTAACCAAGTATGGATCGGTATTTGATTGGATATCGAGGGAGGGCGGCTTGTTTGAACGGCTTCTAGTTATGTCTCTCGGGGCCCACAAGGATTCAAGTAGGAACTAACTAGAAACACATTAAAGAAAAAGAAAAAAAGGTACGAACTCTTAGAAACAATGGATGTGCTCTCGCTTGATCGTCTATACTCTATAGCTTGCTCTTGTATTCTTGGCTAGCTATTTGCTAAGAGCTTCTTCGATAATTTCGGGCAAGGTATTTTTGCGGGATTTGATCAGGTTAGTTTTTTGGGTTTAGTAACAGTAGTTATTCTCCAGGCCGGGAGCTTATTCAGGATCTATAGAGATATTTTAACACAAAATTTCAAAAGTATAGAATGGAAAATGTAAAGATACAATGTAGCGGCCAGATGATTAAATGTATTCCCTAATTTTCATCTGAGAAAATAAAAAGAAATATCCATGGATTGAATCAATGGAATTTTTTCTTTGGAGTTATACCAGGAAATTCTTGTCACAAAGGAAACTTAACTACTCCCTCCATTCTGATTTTATTGTCGTGGAGAAACAACCAAGGAAGTACAAATTTGTAGTGCAAGTGGCAACAATTAAAAAGTACAGAGGAGAATGGTTTTGAATCCTACAAACCAAACACGAATCATGGGAGGCAAATTACATGGTCTGCATTGTGTTTGAGTGTTTACTAATCAAAAAGTTGTTTAAATTACTAAATGATCAGAAGGGTGCGTGGCAGAAGTTGCTACACAATCATGGTTGTTTAAATTATGGAAAAGTCCCAATTAGAGTTAAAGAAGATTTCTTTCAGCGAGATTTTAGAAAAAAAATTGGAGGTGGTATTAGCGCCAGATATTGCAAGGAAATTTGACTGTTTGACGCGCCACTCGGCTCTACAATACCCATCATTGTATAAATATAATGCAGCAGGAATATGTTTTGGGTTCTAATGTTTCATCACAAGCTCCAACATCGGTTTAATAAGGTCATTTACTGGTAATAAGTGGATTGGGTGGTACACTTATGCAAAAGGTTGACAAGTTCGTAACGCTAGCTTCTACTATAAAAATCCATAGCTAATGTCATACGAGACACCCCCCCCCCCCCCCCCCCCCCCCCCGATCGTAGGCATAGATCACCAATTTCCCATGTAAAAGCATAGCTACCTAATAATCCTCTGAGGCTTTGACGAAACGAGTAAATAACGAGGGTTTAGGCCCAAACTAGCGTTATACACAAGTCCAATCCATGTTAGATCACCCATATGGTAGGTAAGCATTATTCTCAAAGAAAAAAAAATATGGTAGGTAAGCATAGAATTTTAATAAAACATATGATTAGTTAATAGCTTCCGATTTCCCACAAGTGCACAAACAAGTAGCAGCACGGAGATGCCCTCATGGGACACACTGATCTGCAACTAAACGTACTACGATTTTCTTCCATGTACTTGTTGTCTACTATTAGAGCATCTCCACCGGGGGCTTCTAAACGACCCCAAATGAACTTTGGGGGGCGGACATGAAAAACGCCCACCAGCAGCACCCGCAAAGACTCGTCCCGAGCAATTTTGTGTCCGGCACCCCCAATGGCCACCAAGTTTGGAGGCCCTCCTGGGGTGCCGGACATTGACCGGACATGGCCTCTAACAGGTGCGCCCCACCCGTCATAGAGAGGGCGCGAGGAGGTGCTGTAAATTGCGCCGTGCAGGAGGCCGTTCCGCCCGCGTTAATGGCGACGCGTTTCTGCAGTCGACGAAGCGACGGGACGGCGAGGCGTCTGCGGCACGCCTCGCAACTACGCCGACGCCTAGACTTTCCCGACTTCCCAAACATCGGCGTGGCCGAATCGCGTCGCCGCCACATAACTCCGACGCGACGCGTGCTCACTCACCCGCCGCTTCCCGCCCCTCCGTTTCCTGCCCCCTCACCGCCTATATAAAACTCCTCCGCCGTGCAGCCTCGGCGCACACTCCTCCGCCGTGCAGACTCACCACACCAACACGCCAAGCACCATGCCTCACCGCCTCCAAACCACCTGGTCCACCCTCACCCAGGCAGCGCGCCGCGCTCACCCTCTGGAGCAGGCGCCGGACAGGTGCTCCAGCCTGTCGTCGACGAGGAGCCCTTCGATTGGGCGAACGTCGACGACATCGACGTGGAGGAGCAGCTGGAGCAAGAGCCGGCCCAGGATCCTTACCCTAGGCAGGAGCCGCCTCCGGAGGAGAAGCCGGCGCAGGAGCAGGAGCTGCCGCCGCCGCTGTGGCCCGACCAGGTGGTCGCCGTCAACTCCTTCGACACCTGGCGTGCCGAGCAGGCGGCCAACCAGTTAAAGCTCGGCTATGAGGCGGTTGGCGACGCCGTTGAGGCCGCCATCCTGAAGGCCTCCCTCGAGACCCCGGAGCGAGACGATCGCTGCCGCGCCTTCATGGCCGCCGAGCGCACGGCGTACGCGGACCTCAACGCCGTGGCCGCGGAGCGGGAGAATCCGGCCTCAATGGAGTCCGCCAAGCAGACAGTTCACGAGGAGCTGAACCGGGCGCGCGAAGCGAGGCAGGCAGCCAGGGATGACATGCGCCGGGCGGCGAGCGCGCTCCGGCAGGAGAGGCGTGTCCGTCGCGCCTAGCCCAACAGAGACAGAAGGCCTCCCTGGCAAGACAGGCGCCCCGCTACGACGATTGAGGCAGGTCAGGACAGCGGAGTTTAGATTAGGGTTTAAATTTCAATCGTTGAATCGTTTAACTTTAAATCGCTTAAATTTCATGTCGCTCGCAAGGTGTTCGACCATTTGCGCGCGATTGGGGGTGAGCCTTTGAGGAGTGCCGCTGTGGACGGCCTCTAAATGTTGCCCGGACACATGTCCGGCACCCCCAAAGGAGGACCAATTGGGGGTGCCGGACACCGATTTAGAGGCCCCGGTTGGAGATGCTCTTACAATTTCCTTAACATCACAGCTACGACGTCGACGTCGGCCTAGTTGGACCAACTCAAGTTGCTTACAGTTACAATTGCCTAGTTAGAACAAGAGACTGAAAATCTGCAGCCTCTCATTGGGCTGCTACATTTGCATTTCCTTAACATCACAGCTACGACGTCGGCCTAGTTGGATCAACTCAACTTGCTTAGGCTAGTTACTATGGGGAGTAGCTTCAACTAGTAACATACACATGTTACGAGTCTACGTTAGTACCTTCACAGTGCAAAGTAACTGTGTATGTTACGAGTCTATGTTAGTACCTTCACAGTGCGAAGTAACATAGAGGTAGTGTCATATGTAGTCTCATTTATTACTCTATACACACATTTTCTCTTAAAAACTGTGATGTGATGGTAACTAGCTAAGTTACTCCATTTGCTTCTCTTTACACATCATTTTTTTTACCTACGTGGCATCTATGTTACCACTTTAGTTACTCCCAGCGTGACTAGTGTTACGATTACAATTGCCTAGGTAGAACAAGAGACTGAAAATCTGCGGCCTCTCATTGGGCTGCTACATGTGCATCTGTTTCTATTGGCGCCATCCGTGGAGGCCACCTTGGGACGAGCAGAGCCTGCTCCTTGGGAAGAGCGTCCATCGACTGGTTGAAAGAAGGATAGCATTTTAGCCCCTAAAAAGACAAAACCATGCAATTCATTATTTTTCTTTGAGTAGATAAATCGCAATTCATTGATGCAAATGCAAAGTGCTGATTCTGCTGAGGACCCGAGGCGCATCACATGATCCATGCTGCATATGATCATGTTCGCTTGTGCGCACCTGCCAAAATCTGAACTTGTGATGTGTCATCGATGTGTGTTTCCTTGTGCAATGCATCTTAGAGCAAGGTTAATAATAGAGCCGTTGTTGGCTATAAGTCATTGTCACGTTATCTCTAGTCAGGTTATAGCCACCATGTATAATAGTTGGCTATATGAATATAACTTTATCAACATATGGTCCACCTTACACTCTCATATAATGCTTAGGAGCACGTGCTGCAGTTGGCTATTGCATGAGAGCGCGTTTCACTTCTCTCTCTTCCATGTAAGAATAAATATATTATTTAAATTCTTATAGCCGACTGACTGTACCTTATCGAGGGCAGCGGCGCCGGGCAGTGATACAACTGGCTGGACATGTATGACTGGAGTTTGCAGCGCGATCAGCCACGGATCCACTGGACAGAGGAAATTTAGTGATGCTGCTTTGGACAATGGAGATCGACGTCCCCTTTGGCTTAATCTTTTTGTGTGTGTGGAGTTGTGTGTAAGCTGGTTCTCAGCACTTTGTATCTTCCGCTATGGTGTCATTAATTTAACGCTGTTACTGCCTATTGTCTCACGTCTCCGGTTGTAGTTGGCTGAGTATCTATGCTGCTGATCCGATGTTCAGTGTTTGTCAGGGTTTCCTGCAGGGAGGCCAATGGGCAGAGTATCATGTGTGCTTTTATTTTTGGAGGCTGCTCACGGGTCATGTCAGCTGCTGATCCATGTGGGTTCCGAGCTTCCGAGGCCTTCAACAGGACAGGGGTGCCCAATTCATAAAAAGATTGCCAACTCATCAGCGACGCCTAGAATTTTTTAGGCACGGGGCTCACAGCGTGAGGATCTTTGTCAGCTCTAAATGGCATGCCCCACAACATGATGAACAATGGATTTGGCCAATCCCAACACTTTTTTTCACACGAATTCCTCTAGTACACAAATAGTTATAATTTTTTGGTTGAAAAGTTGTGGCATCGGAGCACCTACTTGCTCCGGATCCCAGAAAATTTTCTTGGGCACCTCTCAGGCAATGGAGGGCACCGGTGCCCAATGCCTGAAAAGTTGTTTGGGCACAAACCACACGTTGTGGAGGGCCTGACTGTACTTTTCTTAGCCATGCACGCATGGTGAGCGCAATTGGTCTAGTCAGTTGATAAGAGATAGAATGGAACTCGGTGAGTCAGCGGAGGATAAAGCATCAGGGTGCCTACGGGTGCATCAAGAGAGAAAAATTATCTTTTGGGGTGCATATATGATGGATGGAAATTTGCTACTTTAACAAGAATTTCTCCTACCAGGCCGGTGCACCCCCTTGAGCACTTGATCCGCCACTGTTGTCAGTTGTTTTCATCTTTGTTAATTATTAACGAAAAATCTAGTTTTTTTTGCCAACCGAGCGTAGCCTCGCTCATTAGGTTCCTTATAGTGGAATAATATTCACATGGGTTCAAGTCTTATACCTGACAAGGCGATCTCATTTTACTAGATTTATCTAGGCATTGTGAGGATCTTCTTTGAGTGGAAGATATCCGTGCCCCCCCTTGACTATGAGACCTCTATGGTGAATTAGTCAAGATCAAAACTGGACTTCGGAGGTGCTCATATAGGGGTTAGTGTATGTTAGTGTGTGTTTTAAAAATCACTCGATCACTAACAACGTTTAAACTTGATCTTTAGCTTTCAAAATTATGTAGATTTCATGTGGTCACGACACTTTGTTGCTATTAGTGCAACAACAAGGGCACAACCCCATCCTCCAGCCTCAGGATCCCCTTCCATTCCAGTACCACCTCTCCTCATCACACCTGCCATCAGGGTTTGCCCCTCAAAGATGAGGTTGTGTTTATGTGGTATGTTGGAGCTCGTTGCTCTGGGTGAGTACTACTCTACCCATCTCGCTTTCTACGTGCATGGCGATTTCGAAACTGATCTTCCCCACCTGCTATCCCTCCCTTCCCCTGATCACTCCTCTCATTTGTGTTGGTTATGCGATTTCCACTAAATAATACAACCTTTTGGTTTCATGAACATGTATTTAGAGCTTTCGAGATGGATTATCAAACCACCCTATATTGTTCCATCCATTTATTCTACGGTTCATCAACACCGTCAAAGAGGCCAAACAAATGAGAAGAACTCTAGACAAAAAATGAGGATCTCCAAAGGAACTCCACGTCAAGTCTTCGCACCATCCCGGCATTGCTACTCCTATGATGAGTAGGGAAGAGTCCACCACTGAGCTATGGGTTTATGGTGGCGATGTGCTTCATTGTTTCAAATGTCCTAAATGATTATGATGCTCACTATGCATTTGTGATGGCTCTGTTATTTTATCTTATCGACGAATCGTCTTTGGTGCTATCTCGGGAGTATTATCTCTACATATATATTTTCTCTCTGATCTTGATGTTAGAAATGTTCACTTTAAATAGAGGGAACAACAATAGCCTATTAGTGACGGAAAGGTCAAAGCACCTATATCTGCTTGGTACTTTCTTGGATCAACTCCTATACTAGTACCTTAACATGGCAGCACATGTCACACAAAGAGGTACGTGAACAATCAATAAATATGTGCACCTAGTCTGACGAACTGCCGCACAGTACACATATATCTATGACCTATCCAGAATTCCATATCCGAATCGTGGTACACAGCATACATTTACTCCAAGATCGATCGATCGATGGACCGATACTGAGCACGCATAGCTTCGGTTGTTCATCACTGTTGGACTGCGACTCCCCGAAAGGACAAGCAATCCGGCCACTGTCGCACACAGTGCAGAACTGCAGAGATGTAGACGAACCATAAAACCTCTCACCGATCACATCACATCACCGATCGACGCCGCAGCCGGAGCGGATCCTCCCCGTGATCCGGCCATCCGCATGGAGATCCGCCGGCCCGTGGCGCGCGTACGCGCACGGCGGCGCGCAGGCCCCTACTGCGGCCGGATACGGGGGAGATGCGCGGTTCAGAGACAGAGAGAGAGGGGAGATCCATGGCGTGGTACCACGAGATCTTGGTCTGATCCCCGTGGCAGTGGGCACTGTGGGTACACAGAATGACAGAAGCACCATCGTCCATTGATCGCTGTGTGTGCGGGCATGCAGTACGTGGCGATGAGATGAGGTGATGGAGGACGGGGGACATGGGAGTGGTCATCTTTGGTTGTGGATTGTGACGGCTGGAATGGTTTATGGGGATCATGCATGCATGCATTCTCCTTTGAGGAGATGATGTCGATGTGCGGGTACCCGGCCAGCCATGTGATGCTTCATGTTTGATGGATTTTTTTAATCAGGTATCAGCACGGCGCTAAGTCAGCTGAGAATTAGTCGAGTGCCGTCCGGTCGTCTTCTTCACCATCCGCGGGCATGCACCCCCCAAATTAAGTTAAGTTGTTCCTCGCCTTCGTGGCAGCCAGCCGTGGCTACGGCGGCTCCGGCTCAGCTTCACGTTGTTGTCGTCACGAGGAAGAAGAAGGCCTAGGGTTTGCACAAATCACCACGCATTTTTAATGGAGGATGAATCGACTAAACCCTAAGCTAATTTTCGGTCGACTGAGAGTTAGCAAAACCCACGTCTTTGCGTTGTTCTTTCTTTTCTTCGTAGCTCTAGCGGTAACCTACAATTCTGAGTATTAGTCTTCTCTATTTTACCCTAATTGTTTGTTCATCTTAAATAGTTGTGTTGTACTGTATGTATGTACCATGGTCTAAGAAAATTCCCGGGGAAAAATAGACAATGTGAAGGACGTTGTTGGCTTGTTGCTACCTAACACATGCCTTGGAGGCATTGGCCGAGTCTGAGTAGCTAACAAGACACAAAATGATGTATTTTGACGGAAATTTGGTGGCCATCATTTGCTATATGTCTTACAACATTGTTTCTTTAGCCACACCAAGTAACATGGCAACTGGAAAGGACGTTCAACTGCCAATATGCCTCTTGGAAAATGAGTGTTTGCCGAAAATATCATTTCAAACATAGGTCCTTGGAGCCTCAAAAGTTATTGTTTATATAGAAAAGACAGACTTTTAGGAATCAATACTAATACTTAATAAAAATGTAAATTGGCAAAACTTTGAACAAGTATGTCTTCTTATGATGCACCAAAAATATGCAATTATGTATATTCAGTTACTCACTGCCTTCCCTCTCCCAACCCACCCGCTGCCGCCTATGGGCAAGGCTGCTAGGCATATGTTGGATGCGGGCTTTTGTTCGCTTGAGGAATGAACTGTTGTACACTTATAACTCTTTTTTTTTTGAAAAATTAGACGAATTTCATTTAAGTGAGCAAACATAGCAAGAAACAAGGCAATTCAAAATATTTGGACAATATCCATTAAAATATGGTCTAGTCGGTGTGAAAGTAGAGCGATGCCATTTGCACCATATTAATTGCAGTGCTCAAAAACCATATTTCCGGCATTTAGAAAAAAAACATAGCCACGGTATCATGAAGCGAGTACCATTTTAAATTTGTGTATTGAATGGTACTATCTATCTAAACGATCTTCATGACAACCTTTTGAATTTCTGAAAGTTATTACTTCAGTTTTTCAATTATACAACTTAAAAGTGTAAATAAATGTTGTGTTGATGAAAGAAACTAGAAATTAGTAAATTGTGCATAATATTTATTTTACTTCTTAACTGCGGTTAAAATGGACATGTGTTAGGAGTTGGTCGAGTGTTTTTTATTCTGCCAGTGTCATGCCAAGCAACACCCGACAAATTAGGAGTCTGCCGGTGTCGGCAAATTAGGACTATGCCGGTGTTTTTTTAGAGTTCTACGGCGTACTAGTTTGGTTACCTAGTGTCCGATAAAATGCACTCAATTAATAAGCGTAGTGATACTGATACTTCTGCCATAATCTTTGCCCTCTCTCCTTCGCTTAGCTGAATCCAGGTGGTCACAGTTAAGCATGCAATCGCATTGCTAGGTTGGAGATCGCCTATAAACTGTGATCGGCGTGTCATGCATGGATCTGCGATCGGAACATGGCGATCTGATGCCCATTTGATAGTACGATGATCAGCAACTAGCTCAGACCAGATGCGTGGCAGGTTAATCAAACTACGTCAAGCCACTCAAGTTGTCGGTATGCAGTGCAAATCTTGATGCAAGCAGTGCAATGTTCCTCTCCAAGTGGGCATAATGTGCAAATCTTGTTTCATGGTTGTTAGGAATAAGCCTGGACAATCGCGGTTTAAGGCGGTTTCAACTGGTTCCTCAAACCGGACCGTCGGCTATCAGTTTAAGTTGGATTGGTTTGGTTTAAACCGTTGGACATGAGGCGATACCACGGTTTGGTGCGGGTTGGTTAGGCGGTATAGACGGTTTGACACCGGAATATTCCCACCGGAGACCTTGCGACGGCGCGGCGGCGCATCCCGGATCGCGCAGGTGTGCTTCTCGCAGCAGCGACCTCGCGATGGCGTCCCTCGAACGGCTGGGCGATGGAGTTGCTATAACTGATACGGATTGGCCTCGCGCCCGGTCTGCTCGCCGCCTGAGCTGACCTCGCTCGCCGACTAACGACGCGGCCGCTCTCGCAGGTTTGACCGCAAGTCAAGATCCTTCTTGATGTCGCCCACGACCGCCGCCGGTCCGCCTGATGCACGCGGAGGCCCGCACCTTTTTCTCCCAGGCGCTGTCGCCGGGTGACGAGGACGGAAAGGCCACAGCCGCCGGTCGGCCTGACGAGCGCGGAGGCCCGTGTCTTCTTCTCCCAGGCGGCGCCTGTCGGGGGGCTACCCCCGGGTAGGGTAATGGCATGGTTAACTCGCTCATGTTACCGTGGTAATTGTCCTTCGGGGAAGTGAAAGAGGCGACTCCTGAGAGGGGTCAAGGGGTGCCCTTTGGAGGTTGCGGGGGCCAGGCTATCTCCCTTGATACTGCTATAAATAGACCCCCAGCCCTCCATCCTCATTCAGGCAGGAGCAGGGAGTTCTCCTAAGAACCAGCTTCTCGAAGATGTCTTTGGGAGTGAGCCTAAGACATCTTCGAGCGGCTGGGTCTAGGGGCATTCTCTTGTGCAACACCCCGGACAAGTATTGGAGAACAGGGTCCTGGCTGGACCAGTTTGTATGCTCGGCCGACTTAAGCTTATGTCGGAAGTAGCCGACATGTTCTAACCGACATCTCCTTGCCGAGGTTATCTGCATGTCTGTGCTATGCAGGAAGGAGGCTCCGGCATAGCCATGCCGGGACCCAGGGAGGTGTGCCGGATGTCCAGGCCCGGCATACCCTTGCCGGGACACGGAGAGGAGCCCGGCATAACCATGCCGGGATAGGCAGAACCGTCCGACATATCCTATGTCGGGCAGCAAGTCAAGGGCAAGTACATGGCGAGGACACTGATCCGCCTGGCACGGAAGTAAAGTCACCTCCCGTCTGACACGAGCGCGGGACAGAAGGCACGAGACAAGGGCGACGTGACTATTCCACTGTACTGGCAACTGACTGACAGGAGACAAGGCATGGAGAAGGCACGTCCTGTCTCTGACAGGGGAAGCATCATCACCTAGGCCGGCGGCGGCTACGGCAAGAGGCATCATGGCCTACCTCGACCTATGTCGGATAGCCCGGCGGCTAGGTCGCGGTAGGGATGTCGACATTACCGTTGGACTGTAGCTGTTGTCCGGTGGGGCCCGGAGGAGCTAGGGTTTCCGGACAACTCGGCTGGACTTCTATAAATAGCGCCATAACTCCTCCTGTGAGAGAGAGACCAACCAGAGGGCCGAAGTTATAGTTGCATTCACTGCTAGAGCATTTACTTCTCCCCCTTAGTAGTTCATCCTGGTTCTTACCAAAACAGCTCAAGGAGCGTCTTGTAGATCTTGTGAGAGACTTATATTGAGAGGCTAGGCAGGAGTAGGGGTCTTACCTCCTCACGAGGGCCCCGAACCTGGGTACATCGTGCGTGTTGGTGGTGCTTTGTGGATTTGCGTGTGTTCTTGAGTGTTCTTCCTAGTTCTTGATCCGAGTTAAGTCGGTTTCGGCCACACTTGGCCGTCTTTCGTGTGAGCTTCTTAGCTCGCTAGCCCTCCCCGGATCCACCAGCGTCCATCGGCCCCACACTTTAGCCATCCTATGGCATCTGCCGTGATACCACCACGACAGTTGGCGCCCACCGTGGGGCAGGTAGAGGCGCTGGCTGGTGTACTCATCCGGACGGGCTCCGTGCGGGTCTACTCCGGCCTCGTCGTCAAGATCGGCGAGATGGAGTTCGTCAGCGATAACGCTAGCTGTTTCCGCGGCAGGCCGTTCCCGGCCAACGGCTGCGTCATCGAGTTCGGCGCCTTCGCCACCTACGTCGCCACCGAGGTCGTCTGCGAGTACCCGGAGCGGGTACTCGTGGCCGAGGATCCCCCAGCTGTCTGTGCGGCTCGCGGCCGGCGTACCACTCGCCCCGAGAGCTGCGCGGTCATGATGGCCGGGGTGACGGCTCCTCCGGCAGAGGAACTTGTCATCGCGCCCGAGGCAAGGTCAACCCGGAGAGCCAAGCAAGCACTGGAGAGGCAGGCCAATGACGGCGCCGAGACATCTCGTGTCCCGGTAAGGACTGAACCTCTTAGAGAGACAGTTGAGAGATTGACTGTGCCAGGGGCAGCCGAGTTAGAGGCAGAGCAGCTGAGCTTGCTGGAGGAGGCCGAGAGGTTAGCCGAGGTCCGGAGGGACTTCGACCGAGTCAGGCGTGAGTATGACGCGGCTCATGGTTTCTCACCGGTAGGAGGTCGGCCGAACCGTGAGGCTGATGTGCGCAGAAGAGGCAAGGGCCTCAATGCCAAGATAGATAGGGATGGCAGGGCTGCATCCAGTGTGACTCCCAGCGTAATGTCGGCGGCTAGGCCGAATTACAGCTCTCCGGCCATGACTCTCAGGGCTGCCGAGGCAGCGATGGTCGAGTTATCTGGTCTGACCGGAGAGGCCCGCCGCAGACAGCAGGACCGAGTCAACGAGCTAGTGGAGGTGGCAACCCGGGAGAATGAGGCCTTCAAGAGGGCCAACACGGCCGTGGGTGGATCTCAGGTCGTCCACTCAACCAGAGCGGCCAGCGGCAGGTCTAGAGGACAAGCTTCCTCTCCGCATGTCGGGGGAAGTCAGGACCGGAGTAGGAACTCCGGAGGAAATCAGCAGCTCCAGATGCTGACATACGATCCGGCCTATGCCGGGCAGCAGATGGCGGAGCAGGGCAACCGTGGGCAGGCCCCGAGTAGAAGCAGGCAGGCTTCGGGCAATCGGAACGTTGGCAACGCCAACTCGGCCAGACGAGGGCACCCACCTCGTTACCCGGTGCAGGATCGGATGCCGAGAAATCAAGCTGTCGGAGCAGCGCCGCAGCGGCAAATGGGTGGACAGGACGTTAGCCGGTATGATGACGGCAACTCAGCGATGGCCAGGGCTGGGTACCATGCCTTGGAGAGTGCTCTGGGGTCGCGATTGGGAACTCACCAGTTGGATCCACATGATGCCCGTTACAAGCTGGATCGGATATACCGGTCCGAACTGATGGAGGAGCAAGGCCCACCCGGTCCTACTTGTTTCGGGCCCAGAATCATGTCGGAGCCACCAGTCCGACACTTTCAGCTGAACAGGGGAGCTAAGACCTATGACGGCAGCACCAAGCCGGAGGACTGGCTCACTGACTATGTGACCGCAGTGCACATCGCGGGGGGAAATCGCCGATGGGCGGTAAGGTACATCCCGCAGATGCTGGAGGGGCCTGCTTGGATCTGGCTCAACAACCTGAGAGAGGGAAGTGTCAACAGCTGGCTAGACTTCGAGGAAGCCTTTGTCAGCAACTTCTCCAGCACCTACAAGAGGCCCAACCGACCTCACCAGCTTGCGATGTGCAGGCAGAGGGACAATGAGACGGACCGAGAGTACCTGACTCGGTGGAGCACTATCCGCAACTCTTGCGAAGGGGTCGTGGAGGCCCAAGCCATTTCATGGTTTGCGCAGGGATGCCGACATGGCTCCATGCTTTGGCAGAAGCTGCAGAGGGAAATGCCGGCCACCTTGGCCGAGACTATGAAGATTGCCGACAGCTACGCTCTCGGTGATCCGATGCAGCCTCTGCTGGACTCGGGCGAACCGAGTAGGAGGAACCCGGGAAACAACAGATCCGGACCGGGCAGGAACAATGACCACCAAGACTTTGGCCTGAAAAGGAGGGAGCCCGACTTTCGTTATGCCTCGCACCAGGTGGCGGCAGTAACCCGGGAGCAGGGAGATGCCGGCAGCAACCAGCGGCAGAAAATCGACGGCCAGGGTTGGGGCCAGAATCAGGAGGTGAAGAAGACTTGGGCCGAGCAGAGGAAGCCCTTGACTTACGAGGAGATGCTGGACAAGCCCTACTGCTATCACACTATCGAGCCCAACCGGCCAGCAAATCACACAACTCGGCAGTGCAGCTGGTATCAGCGCATGCGGCGAGAGGGCGCACCGGGGGGAGCTCTGGTGACTGCCCCGGAGAGGCCCGCGGCTCCAAGGCCACCGGCACCGGTAACAGGGGCCAATGCTGTCCGGGTTAACCCACCAGCTCAGAGGCGACCACCGGAAAGGCCGGTAAACGTGGTAAACATCCGGGGTAACAATGATGCCGGTCCCAGCAAACGGGGCGGGTACCCGCAGGGCAACTATCAGGAAGCTCATCAGAGCTATGTGGTCTTCGTGACCGAGCCCACTGACAAGAAGAGTCTGCGACAGCGCGCTCTTGAGGTGAATGCAGTGATGCCGGCAGTGCCCAAGTTCATGCACTGGTCCGAGATGGAGATCACCTGGGGACGGAAGGATCACCCCCGAGTCATGCCAAAGCCGGGAGGCTACGCCCTAGTGGTGGACCCGACATTCATCGGGCCAAGTATCAACGTCCGGTTCAGCAGAGTCCTGGTCGACAATGGCAGTGCCATCAACATCATGTACAAGGACACAATGCTGAAGTTGGGAGTGTCCCTGAACACACTGCTGCCGACCAACATGTCGGGGGGCTACCCCCGGGTAGGGTAAAGATATGGTAAAAGCTACGTCCAAGACGGAACCGACATACTAATTGACCGACATATGCCCGGATCGGAAGGGACCGGGATATGATATTGATGCAGCCCGGCATACTCTAACCGACTTAACCGTATTTTACCCGACATATCTATGTCAGTATGCATTGTGTTATTCTAATGTGCAGGAAGAACGGTTTATGAAGGGTCATCCGGCATAACCATGCCGGATCTCGGGAGAAGAAGATTATCCGGCATACCCACGCCGGGTTGAGAGGTCGAATCCGGCATACCCAGGCCGGGTTGCCCAGGAGAGGAGTCGCCAGGTTATCCGGCATATCCATGCCGGGTTATGCGGAGAAGATGCCATGCCAAGCGCTACAGGACAAAGGACAGACAAGACATGGCGGCACCCCGGCTTCTCCGACTCGGCGTCACGCCCGGCTTCCCCGACTCGGCGTCGCGCCCGGCTTCCCCGACATGGCGGCACCCCGGCTTCCCCGACATGGCGGCACCCCGGCTTCTCCGACTCGGCGTCACCCCCGGCTTCCCCGACATGGCGGCACCCCGGCTTCCCCGACATGGCGGCACCCCGGCTTCTCCGACTCGGCGTCACCCCCGGCTTCCCCGACTCGGCGTCACCCCCGACTTCCCCAACTGGTACGGAAGATTCTGAAGACAGGCGCAAGCAGACAAGACAAGTACGCGCGCCGCACGGGTCGTGTCTGTGCTGGAAGTGACCAAGCATGGCTACAGTGCCAGTGGTGTGACTAGAGTACACTGCATGATGCAGTGAACAGTGCGGACAAGACCCCAGTAGTCACCTTAGCTACAGTGCATGTATAGTGTCGCGTGGGCCACCTCTTGTCCCCTGGGCTCCTCCTATATAAAGGGCACCAGGGGGAAGGCCAGAGGAGAGGCCACACCCACCCACGGCCACGGCCGGCCAAGCCACGCACGGGTTGTTACTCTTCGCCCCTTGCTCTCTTCCTCCCCCAAAACCTCTTAGAGGTAACTCGGTAACTCGGTTCAGCTCATGGAGCATCCTGTACACAGCATATGAGGAGAGAAGAAATACACCAAATAGGCTAGATGCTGCAGTAGGGGTGTTATCTCCTCACGAGAGCCCCGAAGCAGGGTAAATCCCCTTGTCCATGTGTTCATCTGTGTGTGCTTCTCAGCGCGCTATCCCTCCCTGAATCCTCTAGCGTCCATCCGGCCCCACAAATTAGCCTACCCGTAGGCATCTGTCTATTCACCACGACGACAGGTTGCGCCCACCGTGGGGCATCAGTGGCGCTTGCTGGACTAATTTCGGACGGGGCCTTCTTCATCGGCTCGGGGACTCGACATCACCATGGTCCACACGCTCCAACTCGCTGCCGCACGCAGAAGCCGTTCCGACCTACACCAGCGCTCGCCGTCGACAGATTCCGGGTAACTCCCCGACAGTTGCCCGGATCGTGTCGGCTCCGTCGATCCCGACCGCACCAATGCTCCGTGAGTATCTTCGTCTGTATCATGCAATTGGCCAGTCTTGAGAGTAACTCGGGGACTGCCCCTTCATGCCTAATTTAGTTGTTAACCCGGGAGCGAGAGGTCGTAACCCGGGGACTGCCATGTTGTGTTATCTGTATGTTTTCCCCGGGGGCAAGATGTCTTAACTCGGGGACTGGCTCACCGGTCAGTTGTGCTTTTTACCCTAAGTCGGTATAGCAACTCGAAAATCAATTTATCTCTATGCATGTGGTTTGTGTCTATTAGTTCCGAGTTATTTGCATGTCGGCACCCCGGGGTGAACTCGGGGACTGCCATGTTTATATGTCTATCTTATTATCTATATTGTCCGTATACCGGATAGCTTTCAACCTTGTTTCAAAGTTCAAGTAGTGTATGCTATCCAAGATGATCTTGTGACTCGACTGACGAACGCCTAGAATGGTAGTCAAGAGCAGAGGTTGTGGAGTATAGTAAACATGAAAGCATACTCGGGGACTCAGTCTAAAAAGTAATTCGGCATATGTTGTCCGTGTGTTTTCCCCGGAGCAAGATGTCTTGACCCGGGGGCTGGCCCGCCAGTGCATTCTACTCTTTCTGCTAGATCTCTGATTTAACTCGGGGACTCGGTGGAAACCGAGCCACTACCCTAGTGCGTAGCATTGCAACTCGTCGTAATTTCTCTAAGTTAAAGTTAGCTTGACCTATTAAATAGAGCAGTCGCTCCTGTTGAATATTTATTACACATGCATGCCTGGACTAACGTTAAAAGGTGATGTCGGTTTTACCGAGAGGATATCCATGTCAAAGGGCTTGATTATCTTGGTGATCTTGGTTGTTATGTCGGTTATCTCGGATCAATCGTATATTTATTATGGCCTGAAAGTGTATCCTCGACTATCTTTGATGTCGGTTTACCGAGTTATAAATGACCTATTATACCGTGTCGCCACTTATGTCGGTAAGATTTAATTTGGCATGTTAAATAAAGTTGTTGCTCCCGTTGAAAATTCATTATATATGCATGCATGAACTGACGTTGAAAGGTGATATCGGTCTTATCGGGAGAATACTCATGTCGGAAATCTTGGTTATGTCGGTTATCTCGGATCCATCTTATAATTGCTATTGTCTCAAGATATGTTGCATATGGTCTTTGGTATCGGCTTGCCGAATTATAAACGGCATATCATACCAGGTTGTTGCTCATGTCGGATAGTCTTTGGTATCGGCTTGCCGAGTTATAAATGTCCTAACATTTCCCGGTTGTCACTTTTGTCAGTTCGCCAACGTATCGCGGCATCATTCCGTATCTCCAGATCGCCGTTTATTTCGGTTCGCCATAGTATCGTGGCATCATCCTGTATCCTCGATCATCGTTCATGTTGGTTTGTGAAATGAGATGTGTGATATGCCCAGAGTGGCCGAGGTACCGAGACATGTGTGATATGCCCAGAGTGGCCGAGATACCGAGACATGTGTGATATGCCCAGAGTAGCCGAGATACCGAGACACCCGAGATACACTTATGTCAAATCAACAGAGGTTGGAGGCGTCTGTGTCGGTATACGCCCAGAGTGGCTAAAAGCCGGCACATAAGACTCTGTGTCGGTATACGCCCAGAGTGGCTAAAGGCCGGCACATGAGACGTCCGTGTCGGTATACGCCCAGAGTGGCTAAAAGCCGGCATGTGAGGTATGTTTGTGTCAAGCCGGCAGTGGCCGAAGACATCTATGTCGGTAAAACACCCAGAGCGGCTAAGGCACCGGCATATGATTGTATTTTTGCAGGTACACGATGGAGTAGGTAAAGATGGTAGTGCTGTCATTTCTTCTAAGTCTGCACGCGACTCGGCGAGTCCCCCGCAGCCTCGGAGACTAGTGTCGGGGGGCTACCCCCGGGTAGGGTAAAGATATGGTAAAAGCTACGTCCAAGACGGAACCGACATACTAATTGACCGACATATGCCCGGATCGGAAGGGACCGGGATATGATATTGATACAGCCCGGCATACTCTAACCGACTTAACCGTATTTTACCCGACATATCTATGTCAGTATGCATTGTGTTATTCTAATGTGCAGGAAGAACGGTTTATGAAGGGTCATCCGGCATAACCATGCCGGATCTCGGGAGAAGAAGATTATCCGGCATACCCACGCCGGGTTGAGAGGTCGAATCCGGCATACCCAGGCCGGGTTGCCCAGGAGAGGAGTCGCCAGGTTATCCGGCATATCCATGCCGGGTTATGCGGAGAAGATGCCATGCCAAGCGCTACAGGACAAAGGACAGACAAGATATGTACATGCCGGCACCCCGGCTTCTCCGACTCGGCGTCGCGCCCGGCTTCCCCGACTCGGCGTCACTCCCGGCTTCCCCGACATGGCGGCACCCCGGCTTCTCCGACTCGGCGTCACCCCCGGCTTCCCCGACATGGCGGCACCCCGGCTTCCCCGACATGGCGGCACCCCGGCTTCTCCGACTCGGCGTCACCCCCGGCTTCCCCGACTCGGCGTCACCCCCGACTTCCCCAACTGGTACGGAAGATTCTGAAGACAGGCGCAAGCAGACAAGACAAGTACGCGCGCCGCACGGGTCGTGTCTGTGCTGGAAGTGACCAAGCATGGCTACAGTGCCAGTGATGTGACTAGAGTACACTGCATGATGCAGTGAACAGTGCGGACAAGACCCCAGTAGTCACCTCAGCTACAGTGCATGTATAGTGTCGCGTGGGCCACCTCTTGTCCCCTGGGCTCCTCCTATATAAAGGGCACCAGGGGGAAAGCCAGAGGAGAGGCCACACCCACCCACGGCCACGGCCGGCCAAGCCACGCACGGGTTGTTACTCTTCGCCCCTTGCTCTCTTCCTCCCCCAAAACCTCTTAGAAGTAACTCGGTAACTCGGTTCAGCTCATGGAGCATCCTGTACACAGCATATGAGGAGAGAAGAAATACACCAAATAGGCTAGATGCTGCAGTAGGGGTGTTATCTCCTCACGAGAGCCCCGAAGCAGGGTAAATCCCCGTGTCCATGTGTTCATCTGTGTGTGCTTCTCAGCGCGCTATCCCTCCCTGAATCCTCTAGCGTCCATCCGGCCCCACAAATTAGCCTACCCGTAGGCATCTGTCTATTCACCACGAGGACACAACACGACCTTCCATGGCATTGTGCCAGGGGTTTCTTGTTCGCCTATGGGCAAAATCTCGATAGATGTGCTGTTCGGAACCCGGGAGAACTGCCGGACTGAGAGTCTTGAGTTTGAGGTGGTGGACCTTGAAAGCCCATACCATGCCCTGATTGGCCGACCTGCTCTGGCCAAGTTCATGATCTCCACTCACATGGGCTATCTGAAAATGAAGATGCCAGATCCGAATGGCATAATCACCATCTCGGGGGACTACAAGCGCTCTATCGAGTGTGCTACTGCCGGCTCATGCTTGGCCGAGTCCTTGGTCATAGCCGAGGAAAAGAAGAGAATCCAGCAAGTGGTGACGCTGGCCCAAGCCTCACAACTCGGCATGCCCGGGATGGCGAACCCGGAGCAGCATGCTTCCTTCCAGCCGCCAAAGGAGACCAAGAAGGTCGTGGTGGACCCGGCTAACCCAGAGCACCGGGTGATCATCGGCACCAGCTTGGACAGCAAATAGGAAGGCGAGCTCACCGACTTCCTCCGTGAGAATCGGGACGTCTTTGCTTGGTCGAATGACGACCTTCAAGGAGTTCCGAGAGAGTTGGCTGAGCACTCTTTATTCGTGAGGCCGGATGCAAAGCCGGTGAAGCAACCGACAAGACGTCTCTCGGACGAGAGAAGAGCTGCGATCATGGAGCATCTAGCCGTACTGCTCGCGGCTGGATTTGTGATGGAAGTGCTACACCCAGACTGGTTGTCTAACCCGGTCCTGGTAGAGAAGAAGAAGGATGACCCCCTGCTGGCCAAGGTGTGGCGCATGTGCATTGATTTCACCAACCTCAACAAGGCATGCCCGAAAGATCCTTTCCCGCTCCCCCGGATAGATCAAGTGATCGACTCCACTGCCGGGTGTGAGCTTTTGTCTTTTGTAGATGCGTACTCTGGTTTTCACCAGATACCATTGAATCCGGCTGATCAATTAAAGACTGTTTTTATTACCCCGTACGGGGCATATTGCTATTGTGTCATGACCTTCGGGTTGAGAAATGCTGGTGCCACTTATCAAAGATGCATGCAGAAATGCTTGCATGAACAAATAGGTCGGAATGCAGAGGTGTATGTCGACGACATAGTCATAAAAACAAAAGAAAAATCCACTCTGATCGATGATCTAAGAGAAACATTCGCTAACTTGAGAAAATTTCGAATGAAACTTAACCCGGATAAGTGTACTTTCGGTGTGCCGGCCGGAAAATTACTCGGTTTCCTGGTGTCTAGCCGGGGCATTGAGGTTAACCCGGGCAAGATCCGAGCTATCGAGATCATGAAACTGCCCACCCGACTTAAAGATGTACAAAAATTCACCGGGTGCCTGGCATCCCTAAGTCGGTTTGTGAGCCGATTAGGAGAGAAAGCTTTGCCTCTGTATCAGCTCATGAAAAAGAGCAAAACCTTTGTATGGACACCGCAAGCTGATGCAGCTTTTAACGACCTGAAAAAGACACTCTCAAACGCACCAGTGTTGGCATCCCCATTACCCAAGGAGCCGATGTTGCTCTATATCACAGCCACAAACCGAGTAGTAAGTGTGGTGATGGTGGTAGAACGAGAGGAGGGTGAAAAGGTGGTGCAGAGGCCTGTGTATTATCTGAGCGAGGTGCTCTCCCTCTCCAAGCAGAATTACCCACACTACCAGAAGATGGCTTATGGCGTATACCTGGCGGTCACCAAGTTGAAGCACTACTTTCAAGAGCATCCGGTTACAGTGGTGAGCGAGGCTCCCTTGTCCGAGATTATCGGGTGCAAAGATGCCAGCGGCCGAGTTGCCAAGTGGGCCATCCAGTTATCTCCGTACGCCCCGGCTTACGAGAGGAGAGACGCTATTAAGTCGCAGGCGCTGCTGGACTTTTTGGTGGACTGGGCCGAGATGCAGTATGAGCCTCCCCTGCCCGACTTCAACTTCTGGAAGATGCACTTTGATGGGTCCAAGGCAAATATTGGATTGGGTGCCGGTGTGGTCCTCACCTCTCCGAAGCAAGATGTATTGAAATATGTGCTCCAAATTCACTTCTCGGCATCCAACAATGTGGCTGAGTATGAGGCACTCATGCATGGCCTCAATGTCGCTAAGGAAATTGGCATCCGTCGGGTAGAGTGTTATGGCGACTCAGACTTGGTGGTGCAGCAAGTGTCGGGGAATTGGGACGCCTTGGATGCCAACATGGCGTCATATCGGTTCCATGTGCAGAAAATTTCCGGGTTTTTTGAAGGATGCGAGTTCAAGCACATACCCCGGGGAGAGAATGAGGCTGCGGATGTACTATCCAAGTTGGGGTCATCACGGGACGCGGTCCCACCCGGCATAGCTTTGGAGCACTTGAGGAAACCGTCAATCAAGCCATCACCTGAGTCAGAGTCCATCTTCATCCCGAAGAGCTTGGTAGCAGAGGCTGTCTCCATGGAGGTCGATGTCGGGAGTATTTGGGTCAACCCGGGGACTGCGCAGAATGTGTCGGCAGGGGTAATGTCGGTCGAGCCTATGGACATAGACGCCCCAATCTTCCCTGTGCGGCCGGTGCCGGGTTGGGCGCTACCCATCATGGCATATATCCTGGATGGGACCTTGCCTGACAATGAAGTGCAAGCTCGGCAAGTGGTGAGAAGATCCAAGGCTTACACGGTGATCAACCAAGAGTTGTACAAGAGAAGTGTCACTGAGGTGCTGCAGCGTTGCGTTGACCCAGAAGAAGGGCAAGAAATGCTGCTCGAGATACATCAAGGTGAATGCGGTCATCATGCTTCCTCAAGGGCACTGGTAGCAAAGGTCTTCCGACATGGGTTTTATTGGCCTTCGGCTCTGCAGTAGGCAGAAGAGATCGTCCGGAAGTGTGGAGTTGCTTGAGGTTTGCCCACAGAATACACATGCCGGCGGCAGCGCTAAAGACTATCCCCATCACTTGGCCGTTTGCTGTATGGTGTTTGGATATGGTGGGTGCATTCAAGCCGGCGCGAGGTAACATGACTCACATGCTGGTCATGGTGGACAAGTTCACCAAGTGGATCGAGGTGAAGCCAATTCGGAAGTGTGACGGAGCTACTACCGTCTCATTCTTGAAAGATATCATATTAAGATATGGTTATCCCCACAGCATTATCACGGACAATGGCACCAACTTCGCAGTAGGGGAGTTTGCTCGATTTTGTGCAGAGAAGAGAATCCGGCTTGATGTGGCCTCGGTGGCACACCCAGAAGCAAATGGGAAGGTTGAAAGAGCCAACGCTTTGGTGCTTGCCGGCATAAAGGCCCGATTGATAGAACCACTCCTGCGGACTCCGGGATGCTGGATAGAAGAAATACCGGCGGTGCTATGGGGTCTCCGGACCACACCTAACAGATCCACCGGATACACACCATTCTTTATGGTGTATGGTGCTGAGGCAGTGTTGCCAACCGACATACAGTATGACTCGCCCAGAGTGGCGATGTTTACAGAAACCGAGGCAAGAGAAGCCCGAGAGAATGATGTCGACTTACTCGAAGAGGCAAGAGAATTGGCCCTATCTCGGTCAGCAATATACCAGCAGAACCTCCGACGCTATCATAGCCGGAAGGTACACCCCCGGGTGTTCAGAGAAGGAGATCTGGTGCTGAGTCTAATACAACGCACTGTCGGCATGCACAAATTATCCCCTCCATGGGAAGGACCTTTCGTTGTGAGCAAAGCCTTGCACAACGACTCATATTATCTTGTAGATGCGCAGGAAGCTAGAAAAGGTGTAATGGATAGAGCCGGGGAGGAAACCAAACGACCATGGAATGTAGCTCTACTTCGTCCCTTTTGCGCATAAAGGGTACAGTGTATGTATCTCGGTCCCTTTTGAATGAAATGCCGGCGCCCCGAAATGAATCTCGGGGACTGCCTTATCCACATGATGGTTCCTTTCTTATGTCTTTTGCATGTCGGCACCCCGGGATGAACTCGGGGACTGCCTGGTCTTTAATTGTGTTTGTAACTCAGTTATTTCTTTCTTATCTGTATGCCGGCGTCTCGAGGTGAAACTCGGGGACTGCCTTGTATGTTTCGTATATATTGTCCATGTGCCGAATGAGCTTTCAACCCTCCTTCAAAGTTAAGTAATGTATGCCGTGTGAAGTGATCTTGTGACTCGACTGACGAATGCCCAGAGTGGTAGTCAAGAGCAAAGATAGTGGAAGATGGTAGACACGAAAATGAACTCGGGGACTCGGTATAAAAGCAATTCGGGACATGTTGTGTGCTAACCCTGTTTTTAATTATTTTCTCGTGATGTCGAACACCTTTAAATCGTTACTCGGGCGTTTTCGAGTACCGTATACTATAGCCATGATTTTGTGACTCGACTGTCGAACACCTGTATGGTAGACAAGAGCAGAAATCATAAGTATAGTAAACGAGAAAGTAAACTCGGGGACTCGGTGTAAAGAGATCCGACATGACAGCATGCTTGTTTGATTCAATCAGGCAGAGTAGCAGAATTTCCTACTTAAAATGGTATATGTTACATATGCACCCGGCATTCCGGGGATCTAATAAGTTTGCCTAAGTGGTTTCGGCAGCAGGGGTGGAAACCGATGTAGAGGCGGCAGCAGAGGCTTGCTCGGAGGGAATCTCAGGCGCAGGTGGCACAGCGGAGCCAGTCGTTTCTGGATGACCAGGATCGGTGGTGGCCGACTTGGTGACGTCGGTTGCTCCCGGCATAGTGGTGTCGGCGGCGGCATCCTCACTGCCAAGGTCGGCAGTCCCGGAAGAGGAAGCCTTCCTGGATGGCTGACCTTTACCAGAGGTCTTGGAGGTGTCGCGGGGGCTATCTTCGTTTTCTTCCGCGTCATCGTCCTCCTCGTCCTCAAGATTGTCGGCGTAGTCTTCGTCATCCGAGTAGACCTCGCCCTCGACATATTGGTGGGGCTGTGAGTAGCTGGCAAAGTAATGCGCAGCATCTTGTCGGAGCTGGATCTTGACGGGATCGGTTGTCCACGCTGAGTTCTCGCGCTGCTCCCGCACCTTCTGAAGATCAATTCTCTCATACCAGGATAGTATGAAAGAAAGTGCCTGTTCCGCACCGGCACGGGCGGCAGAGGATCTCCATTCCCGGAGGCGCCGTTCCGTCTTCATCAACTCCTGGGCCAAGTCGGACACATTGTCCGGAGGCGTGGCGCCGGGCCAGAGCTTCCGATAGACGTGAACGCCGGCATCAAGGAGCTCCATCCCGATACTCTTGAGCAGCGCGAAGCGCGCGTTGAGTGCTACGAGGTGGTCCTCCACGTCCCACTCGCCAGAGATGGGGCCGGCTTCAGCCCTCTTCGCACGCGCCCGGTTGATGGCCTTCACCGCAACGGTGTGCGTGTGGGAGAAGTGTTCTGAGGAGAAGAAGGCTGCTGATAAATTAGAGGACGGGCCGATATAGGGCGTGTGTCGGCAAAGAAGTCAAGCAAGAAGGGAAAAGTTAGGAGGAACTCACTGTCCATCTGGTCGTTGATCTTCTTCAATTCGGCCAACCAGATGTCGCACTTGGACTTGAGGGTGTTGAGCTTTTCCTCGGCCAAGGTGGCGCGAGACTCAGTTTGCTCGAGCACTTCACCCTGAATCCGCGCGGTGTCCGCCAGGGTCTTCTCCAACTCGGCCTTCTCTGTCTTGGCCTGCTCCAGTTCTTGTTGGAGCCGAGTGGATTTGGCCTGCTCCTTCTCCAACTCGAGCTTGTGCTCGGCGGCAACTCGGGCGGCGGTGTCGGCTGGAAAAAGCGACAGATCGGTTATGATGGTGAAGGGAACTTAAAAAGAAGAAGGGTATCTCGAAAACAAGGAAATATACCATGGCCCTGGTGCGCAGCCTGGAGCCCTTTGAACCGTCTCCGGAGGGACACATGCTCGACCAGCAGCCTCTGGAACACCCGGGTACGCTCCTTGCTGCACGACTGAGATGGAAAGCGAAATGTTAATACAGGTTGTTGAAGATGCCAGCCGGGTAACCTTTACTCGGGCAAGTATTGTTACTCGGCAGGAATCTCGGGGACTGGATATGAAGCGTTTTTTGAAGATTCTCGCCGAATGGTCTTAACTCGGTCGAGTCTTAACCATTCGCCCAGAACCTCGGGGACTGGGGATGGTAGATGTTGGAGAGACTTACCTCTGCAGCCGTTGTCAGTTGGAGGACCGCAGATTGAAAAGCATACAATGACTGAGCAACCCTCCCGGGGCCAGCCGGGTGGTCGATGCTCGGGTCGGAGGAGGTAGCCTCGTTGATATCGGCGGCATTCCAATCCATGTTGTACTGCTCCATTGAACCTGAAGAGTCAGCACTAGGCATAAGGAAACCCGAGCTCTCCAAGTCTGCAGCAGAGGCAACCCGGTCGACAGTGGCCTCCAGCATGCGCAGCGCCGCCGTCTTAACGGCAATGCGAGGAGGGTGCACCACTTTGAGTTTACCCGGAGGAGTCTGACCTTTCTTGGCCGCCAACTGATCCGGGGTCGGGGCAGATTTCTTCTTGGCGGTCTTGGCATCGGTACGCGCCTTCGAGGTAGGGCCCTCGGTTTGTGCCGGGCACTGCTGTTGTGCGGGTGGCTGCTGGGTTGCAGCGGAGGGTTGTGGTTCTGGCGGTGCCGGTTGCTGCGGGGGTGCGTCCGACACCACCGTGGTCTCGGCTTGTGCAGCGGCGGGACACGCTTGGTTGCCGCCAGACCCGACATCTCGGTTCGGGATTGCTCGGCTCCCTTCCGCCGCGGTCTTGGATGTCGGCGGTGAAGCATCGGGCATGACTATGTCGGCGGCCGCAGGTGTTGCCCGGGGTGGACTGCCGACTCCGGTGTTTGTCGGGGCTGCCGAGTCACTCTGGTCGAGCTCGAGTGGGGCTCTGCGCATGAAATAAAAGGTTAGATTGGGTGAGGCAAAGGGGTCGAAAGACGAGAGGAAGAATGCTTACCCGGCGGCAGTCGGGATCTTTTTGCGGGAAAGCTTCTTGGTGGTTTTGGCCTTCTTGGCCCCCGGGTTATCAGCGGCAGAGGTACTCGGGGCAGCTGATGGTGGAGGCAGAGGGTCAGCACAGGCCAAGGGGATGGCGTGTGTGATCTCTAACATCACACAGTCGTCGTCATCAGATTCGTCTTGGGGGCGAGACCGAGTTCGAGGCTTACCCGGGCCGGAGGTACGGGATACCGGGATCGACAGGTGGTCCTCATCATCCGGATCTTCCGTGAGCGGGGTTGCCGGCGTGACAAGATCTGCCCGCCAACCACCGTTGGCCCACCTCTTGTCCTCCCGGGTTTGACGGCCAAACCTCTGCAAAAGGAAGATAGCGAGAAATGGTTAAGGAAACAAGAAAGGCAAGAGGACAGTATAGCCGCCATGTCGGTTACTAGGTTATGTCGGAGAGGAGGAGCAAGAATTTACCTCGGGCGGGGGATTTGCGCGGCTGTGTGGCTCGAGTCCCCATTCCCAGTCATCTCCCATGGAGGTCTGGGCGATGGCACGAACACGCCTGCGCACTGCCGGCTTATCCAACTCAAACGGGCTGATCCGAGTTGGGTCGTGGAGCCCACTCATGTGGCAGATCTTGTGCGCCCGGTTCTGCAGGGGGCTTATCCGGCGGATGACGAAGGTCCTCAAGAGGTCGTCCGCCGTCAGCTCGTCCTTGATCGAGAGCAGGTGGTTGTGAATGGCCTGGATCTCCGCGTCGCCGCCCGACGGATCCCAGCCCCAGTTCGCCTGAGTGTAAGGCGGATCGATACGAAACTCTGGGAGGTTGATGAAGTCGTACCCCTTGGCGTTGTCGGCGGAATCCGGATTCTTCACATAGAAGAAGCTGCGCTGCCACTTACGGTAGGACTCCAGCCCGGTGACCTTGGGGAAGTCGGAGAGCTTCCGGGCGGCAATGGTGGCGGCTCCGCAGGCGGTCATCTCTTTGTCCTTCACGCCCTTGTTCGGAATGCTTTGCTTCCGGAGCACGAAGTACTTCGCCCAGAGGCTGACCAGGGGCCACAGGCCGAGGTACCCCTCGGAGAAGGCGACAAAGGCCGAGAGGACCGTGATGGAATTAGCCGGCAAGTGATGCGGCTGCAGCTCGAACTTGTCGAGGAAGGCCCGGAAGAATCTGCTTGTCGGAAGGGCGAAGCCGCGCTCGAAGTGCGCGACAAAGACCACCCGTTCTCCTTCCTCGGGTGCGGGCTCAACTTCGTCACCAGGAAGCCGGCATATGATTGGTGCCGGGACGCGGCGCGTGCGACGTAGCCAGTCGAGGTCGTCTTGCACGACGTCGGAGCCTTCCCATCCTCCTCGGATTCCTTCCGCGGATGTGTCGGGCTGCTCTGAGGAGTGGCTCGAAGACATGTCGGCTTCTCTGCAAAACAGATGCCGGGTTATAGACCGAGGTGAAGAGTAAGTCGGACAGCAGTCGTCGAATACCGGGAAGAAAATAGAGTTGTATCGGTCACAAGGCATACGGGAGATCTGAATAATGGAAATAAAGGAAGACCTATCTATAAACTAGGGGAAATGAACCATGAGTGCGGCGCCTAATATGGCTAAGATGAACAAGGGAAGATCTGGGGAACGGTAGCAAGACCGGTGAGTGCGAGGAACACTCACTCCCCTCCAATGGGTGCGCATAGGGCGTCTACGGTGGCCGGAGCAGAGGCAAGGGCGGAGGAAGAGCATCGGACACGAGCACGCCGGCGAGGTCCTAGGGGATCTAGTCGAGTACGGGGAGGAGAGGACACTCACCGGAGTTCCCGGCTTGCGGCGGAGGAACGGTGAGGATGGCGGCTCCGGGCTGCGTCTTCCGTTCGACGGCGAGGTCGCCGGTGTGCGGCTGCGGGCGTTCGGGCGCGACGGCGGCGAAGGAGAGTAGAGGAGGAAGAAGATGGGGAGTATGGACGCGAAGGGACGAAGGAATCGTGCGCGTGCCTATTAAAGTGGGAAGGTGGCCAGGCGGTTGCCAATTTTTCCCGCCCGTTGGTTTTGAGCAGGTAGTGGGATCGTGCGTGCAGCAGTTCACGAAGGTGGAGCGGTTGTGGCCGCCCGATCTGCCGCACAACGGGCTACAGAATGGGAACCGTCGGCAGCGGATCTGGTGCGGTTGCCAGCCCGGGAATCGAGGAGGCGCCTGTAACGCCCCGAAAATTTAAACCGAATTTTAAATTATTTTCGGACGCCGGAAAACTTTTTCTAACTTTGACAAATGGTTTCTATAATCTTTCAAGACGATTCGACTTAGGATTTTCGCTCGTTTTAAATACCGGAGGACTCTCCTACCCATTTCTAGACGACCCGCTCAAAAACATTTCGGACTCCAGTACCAAATTTCCATTTGCGACGTACACTGTTAAATGTCGGCACCGATCCCTAATTCTTCGGCCTAGTTAGAAGACTCAGAAAATTCTCATATTTTAGGAGGATGCATATTTTCGCATTTCCTACACTTCTTCAGTTGAACCCAAATTCATTTGAGCAAGTTTTGACATACTTCCTTTGTAAACCAAACATCGATGTCGGTACGCGGCTTAGCGACAATTTGCAAAACCCTTTTCCACGACACCAAATGAGCTCAAACTCCATATACACTCTCCATATACCCAACCTACTCCGTGATAATTATTTCAGATTTTTCTGAGTTCGGCAAAACCCATGTCATTTTGTCGAACACCTTCTGTGCGCGTGGTTTTCCAAAATAATTGTTTTACCAAATGCATCGTTAGAGCGTGAGGACGTTGCAGTGCCGTAGACCCTCTCGTTAGTCACCCGTAGGTACCCTCCATTTTGCCTTTGGTGCTTTGAGTCACCCGGAACGCGTCGATGCCGCTCGCGTCACGCTGGACGAACACTTTGGCATGACCTTAACCCCTCCTAGCACTACTACCCACCTAATCCCTCTCCTCTAAGCAGGCCTTTACACCCTCCACCACAGCCACATACCCTCTCCTCGTTCCTATCTTCATCATGTGGAGGAGGAGGGCTTGGAAAGGGCTAGGTAGCCATCAATGGTCATCAAGGAGCTTTGAATGGCCACCACCTACACCTCTCCTCTCCCTCTATATAAGCCACCCCAAGCAGCCCCGAACCAAACCCTAGCCATTCCACACCTTCTCCTCTCCCTCTGGACCTCTCCCTCGGTGCGTACGAACGGGAACAAGCTCCTTCACTCCTTGCTTTAGCCCTGGAGCACCACGTCGATCCTCGGATCGATCCGTGAGTCTGTGAGCCTTGTTGTTCGTGCATATCGACAGAGAGAGTTCCTATACGTCTTAGCTACCACTCCTGATCTCCAGTTCATCAAAAACCTCACCACCCGAAGCTCCACAATTTGGCCACCATGGCCGAGCTCCTCGAGCTCGGGTGTGCGCACGGGAGGCCATCCACACCCCGGCCCTGCCTCCCTTGGCCGCGGTACGCCGCCCCCGTCCGGTCCCCGCCGCCGGCGAGCCCTCCCGGCGTCCTCCTCGGCCGTCCTTGGCCATCCCCTGCTCGCTCCCGTGCGGGAGACAGAAGAGGAAGACGACCCTGTGTCGTTCGATCCGTTTTTTTTTTTTTTTCTCTTCCGTTCTGTTCCCTCCCGTTTTCAGCCCAGCAGAGGCAGCAGCCTCGCGGCCCATTCGCGGCCTGCCCAGCGCTGGCGCTGGCGCAGCGCGCGCGGCGCGCAGCCTCGGCCCAGTTCGCGCGGCCGGCCGCCGTCCGTTTTTTTTTCCGCGCGTCAGTTTTTTTTTATTGCTGGGCAGATTTTCAAACGTCCGTATCTTTCAAACCGTAGCTCCGTTTCCAGTGATTTAAATTTCTAAATGTTCGTATCGACGAGACCTACACTTTGGTACTAGTTTTGCTTTCTTTGGAAATATTTTATTTCACTGTCTTTTTCGAACTTGTTGTTTGTAGTTTCGCGGTTTAGCTGTTTTTCGAGTTTCTGACGCGCGACGACGCCGAAACTTTCCGGAACATTTGGAACCCGTCTTCAAAGGCAAGCTAACCCCTTGCTATGATCTGTCCCGCAATGTTTGTTTGTTGTTTGCTATTGCCATGTCGTGTGTTTATATTTGTTGATGAACTGCTACACTAACTCGCTGACTTATCTAACCCGCTGACTCATTTGTATTGTGTTATTTATTATGTGCTAACCCCACCATTCTTGAGACATTGGACTGGGGGTACCGCCGCCGTCAATGGAATGGTGGATATTAATAACCAACTAAAGACGACACGAGGTGATTCCGGCACACCCGCCGCGAATGCCCGGTCGGTTTAATCGGACTTGTTTGTTGCTATTGTTTGATATATTGTGCCTGTTAATAACCAACTAAAGACGACACGAGGTGATTCCGGCACACCCGCCGCGAATGCCCGGTCGGTTTAACTTGACTTTATTTACTCCTGTTGTGTTATATATATATATATATATCTATCTTGTTATTGATATGTGATATATATTGTGATGATCATGTGGAACTTTGCGTGCTATCACCCTGATATTGTTTTGTTGACGCATCTGGAAACTTTGGTTTTGCATTCATTGTTGTGGAAACATCTTTTGGAAAAGATCTTGATAAACTTGACTAAGAACTTAATAAACTCCCTCGACTAGATTGAGTCAGCGGTGCCATTCACCAAACATTATCGCTCAGTCACGCGTCGTCTGTATGGGCGGACCTAGCTTAGTAGCATTATCGGGATTCCCCTTTGATGTCACCCCTTGGTGAGTCTAGTCGGTTACCTGTGTGGTCGGGGCTGGTCTTGTGATGGTTCCGGAGCTCGGCGTCGCTCATAGGTTGGGGACGTGCCGGAATTTTAGTTCAGCCTAAGACAAGGCCCGTAGGGCATGTCGGTGACTATACAGGGGGCGTCTTGGTTTTGTGGACCGTTGGGGAGTGTGGAGTTATACTTGCCGCCAGGAATGGTTTAGTACTTCGGTACCGGTGGGATTTCTTTACACTCCAGCGTGTGTATTGTTGCAACCTCTCGAGAGTGTATCTAGATACTAGCCTAGTCCCCAGGTCACGGGACAAGTTTGGGTCGAGTCACACTTAGAGTCAGTCTCGTCACGGGGAAAACTTTACAAATGAACTTGAAACAGGTTGTTGAAACAGGTTGTGAGACTCGTGGAGTCTAAGTGTTGCGCCAGAGTTGGCGAGGGGCCGGAGTGCCCGGAATTGTGAACCTACCCGTGTGAACTATGCATTTTGGACACCGCTCCTCGGTGTCGATATTTAAGTCCTTGCCATGATATATTCTGAATTTATGCCATGCTATATTCTGAATTTATGCCATGCTTGATTGTTGATACACATTGATTGTTCATGCCATGTTGTTTGTAATGCCATGCTACTGTTATGTTGTTCTGCTTAGTTAAGACTCTTGCCACGTCGTAGGATATTTTATTTACGAATAACTTGTCACATGATTGTTGCTTCATGATTGTTGGATTGTTTGTAGCAAGGGACTACCTCTTGCTGAGTACATATGTAATGTACTCACGGGCCTTGTGATTGTGGCCAGATGTCGGCGAGGATTCGTCTTCCACCTTAGCGAGGAGATGGAGCAAGAGCGTGCGTGCTAGGAATCCGTAGTCCAGCCAGATGCCCGTGGGAATGGAGTCGCTCCAAGCCGTTGCCTCAATTCTTCTTCCGCTGCCAGTTAAAACTCTGACCCGTGCCATGCTTGGCTCGATATTTTATCGTGCCTCGATGGCCTTGTAAACCCTTTTGTAGCATTTATGTGCCTGATTGTGTAATGATATCACATATGTTACACTGTCGCGACGTGCGGCCAGATATCTTGGGCTGGCGCACGGGACGACCGCCTCGCTGGCAAGTTGTGCCAGGGAGGGGTGTTACAGCGCCTCGGGGTCAAGCCTCTCGAGTGCCTGCTGGATGAGACAGATGGTGGGGCCCGGGCGACGTGTTTGTGACGGGTTGTCAGGCCGCGTGGCGTGATTCGCGAGAGGGTGCAGTAGGTCAGTGACACATCTCAGAGGAGAATCCGAGAAAGAGTCGTTGAGGTCGGGGGCTCCGCGCTATGTCGGATAAAACATATCGGACTCTCCTTGTCGGGCCGGCATGGTGATGTCGGATCAGTTGTGTGAGAACCGACTTATGCAACTCGGAGCATCTGGTCAGCCCGGCACGATAATGTCGGCGGCTGGTCCCAAGCAGTTGTTTTGTTAAATCTGATGCAGCCCTTCATCCAAGTCTGCAGGACTACACCACCTTCGGGGACTAGTGTCGGGGGGCTACCCCCGGGTAGGGTAATGGCATGGTTAACTCGCTCATGTTACCGTGGTAATTGTCCTTTGGGGAAGTGAAAGAGGCGACTCCTGAGAGGGGTCAAGGGGTGCCCTTTGGAGGTTGCGGGGGCCAGGCTATCTCCCTTGATACTGCTATAAATAGACCCCCAGCCCTCCATCCTCATTCAGGCAGGAGCAGGGAGTTCTCCTAAGAACCAGCTTCTCGAAGATGTCTTTGGGAGTGAGCCTAAGACATCTTCGAGCGGCTGGGCCTAGGGGCATTCTCTTGTGCAACACCCCGGACAAGTATTGGAGAACAGGGTCCTGGCTGGACCAGTTTGTATGCTCGGCCGACTTAAGCTTATGTCGGAAGTAGTCGACATGTTCTAACCGACATCTCCTTGCCGAGGTTATCTGCATGTCTGTGCTATGCAGGAAGGAGGCTCCGGCATAGCCATGCCGGGACCCAGGGAGGTGTGCCGGATGTCCAGGCCCGACATACCCTTGTCGGGACACGGAGAGGAGCCCGGCATAACCATGCCGGGATAGGCAGAACCGTCCGACATATCCTATGTCGGGCAGCAAGTCAAGGGCAAGTACATGGCGAGGACACTGATCCGCCTGGCACGGAAGTAAAGTCACCTCCCGTCTGACACGGGCGCGGGACAGAAGGCACGCGACAAGGGCGACGTGACTATTCCACTGTACTGGCAACTGACTGACAGGAGACAAGGCATGGAGAAGGCACGTCCTGTCTCTGACAGGGGAAGCATCATCACCTAGGCCGGCGGCGGCTACGGCAAGAGGCATCATGGCCTACCTCGACCTATGTCGGATAGCCCGGCGGCTAGGTCGCGGTAGGGATGTCGACATTACCGTTGGGCTGTAGCTGTTGTCCGGTGGGGCCCGGAGGAGCTAGGGTTTCCGGACAACTCGGCTGGACTTCTATAAATAGCGCCATAACTCCTCCTGTGAGAGAGAGACCAACCAGAGGGCCGAAGTTATAGTTGCATTCACTGCTAGAGCATTTACTTCTCCCCCTTAGTAGTTCATCCTGGTTCTTACCAAAACAGCTCAAGGAGCATCTTGTAGATCTTGTGAGAGACTTATATTGAGAGGCTAGGCAGGAGTAGGGGTCTTACCTCCTCACGAGGGCCCCGAATCTGGGTACATCGTGCGTGTTGGTGGTGCTTTGTGGATTTGCGTGTGTTCTTTAGTGTTCTTCCTAGTTCTTGATCCGAGTTAAGTCGGTTTCGGCCACACTTGGCCGTCTTTCGTGTGAGCTTCTTAGCTCGCTAGACCTCCCCGGATCCACCAGCGTCCATCGGCCCCACACTTTAGCCATCCTATGGTATCTGTCGTGATACCACCACGACAGCGCCGCTCCATGTGGCGTTGGGGGGAGGCGTGGAGGGAGCAGTGCGGGGAGAGGAGCGAGGTCTGGTGGTGTTGGTGGCGCGGGGGCAGGCGACGGTGGTGGAACTGCGGCTTCGTCGTCCACTTCCGCTGTATCGATGCAGCCAAGATGACGGTTTAGACGGTTTGCTGGTTCCAGCCCGTCTCAACCCGCCACGAGACTTTCCGATCGTGGTTTGAAACCTCTAAACCAGTTAACCCGGCATAAACCGTTAGTATGGTCCGGTGCGGTGTGGTCTCACGGTTTCGCCGGTTTCAAACCGAATTGTGCCCAGGCTTAGTTAGGAACATGGTTTTAATTGAGGGTCCTGTTTCTCGAAAAAAAAAATTCAGTTAAGAATCTTTCTCTATATATGAAAATCACATGAAATGCTTGATTTTGGAAGATTATAAGATACAAAACACGTAGTAATTAGGACCATATATGTAGGATCATATATACTCCAATCAATGAATAGTTGGAAAACAAGAATTGGTCTATTCTGCAAGTGCGGTTGTCGGGCTCGGTCGTGCAATACAAACAAGGGCATTTCCACGCGTCAATCAACGTTGAATGGGCACATGAACTTGGCTAGAGCATGACTAGTTTCTTAAGCAATTCGCTATCATTAGCAAGACAGCATCTGGAAAACCCATGTGAGCATGATTAACGCCCATACTCCTCAGATGATGAGATTGACCTATAAGATGCCAAGAGAAGCTCGAGTGCCATCCATGCATGCATGTATCCTACCCAGCGAGACTAGTAAGATAACGCCAGAGTTGATATCTTATTTCTGATTAGTGCCTCCACATATTGTCTGCTGCTCAGGAGACGTAATGCTGGTGAGTCACGTTCTGCAACAAGCCAAGAAAGATGTTTATAATCCCTGGGCTTATTCTGGTCGTGCAAATATTTACGTATGAAAAACGGGAAAAATATTCGAGGCTTCTGTTTCTAGAGCACAGCCGATCCTTGGCCAGTTCTATCTAGTTACCTGAAATGTGTCTTTGTGGGTAAACGAACTGTCCCAAATATGAATTATGACTAGTGAATAATGTTGTAATTTCAAATGCACTATATCTATTGTTTATATAACACAAGTTAACGAAAAGTGTAAGAGTACAATGTTTATACGTAAGACCGTACACTGATGAAATTACACGCATTAGGAATTTCGAAACAGAAGACAGAAGCTGGTTTCCTGCAAAAACCATGTAGACAAACCTATTATTTTACCGCGAAAAATATTTTTTTGTATGATCACTCGGCTATATCAGATCACTGCAAAAGCTTAGTTACAACAACCACTTTCTAAAGATAATGAGCCACCAGTTTGATAATGAATATGTGTGCTTGCTAATCTTTTATTGGCCAAGAGGAAACTAAACTGCACAATGTGAAGTTTTTCTTTTGCTGACTGGAGTACAATTACCTACCAACAAACTAACTTTATAAATCAAGTATAGACGTTACATTAAAAAGGAAAACAAAGCGAGAAACAAAAAAATAACTCTAGAATTACATCAAACATTTGGAACTCACAACCTACAGCCCTGCCAGACCCATGCCAATGTCCTTCATGCATGTGATGAAGAAGTCGGAGAATAACATACCTGCACAAACTTGGACTAACTCATAATTTTTTAATAGCTGCATGATCCATCCACAACAATGGGCGAGTAACTTATCATTGAACACACTCCTAGAAACACATGTCTCGAACCATCACTTCAAAGAACGAGAAGATGAAAATGCTAATAGGATGAAGAGAGAATTCCTTATTTGACACCGGCTTAAATTTGCCTTCCCTATTTGACACTCCTAAATTTTTTCTTCCCAATTCGACATGTAAAGTTCATTTCTTTCCTTTCTTGACACTTCCGTCACTCACGTTTTCTTCTGCCGTTAGTTAGAAATTGTTTGGACTGAAATGCCCCCAGCTATCTCACCCCATATCCAGTCAAGAAAAAGAGGAAAAAACGCTCCCGACTGCATCTTCTCCAATCGATCCGACCGCACCTCTTCCTCAACCCCCAACCCTAGCGACGGCGGCGGCGGGAGCTGACACCGCTTAGAGGATGGCGGTGAAAGCTGGAGGCGCGGGCACGGCTGCAGTGGCCACGGCCGGCGCGGGCACGGCTGCGTCCGCCGGCGGTGGCACGGCTGCAGTGGCCAAGGACGGCGACGCAGGCACCGTGGCGGCCAGCGGCAAGGACGACGACCCAGGCACAGGCGTGGCTGTGGATGGAGGCCTGGGCGCAGCCCTGGAGGTTTCTTCAACGAGCTCGGCGGAAGGGTCGCGCCATGGTGCTGCGACGGCCATGGCTCCAGGTTTGGTCGCGGATGCGGACGGGGATGGTCCAGGGTCGGCCTCGGGTGCAGCAGCATCGGCATGGCCGGAAGGGTGACTTCAATGATATTTGGACTGATAATATTGCTTACGTTAATATCCAACTAAGACATGGTTCTCATTTGGTCAATTATGCACTCGTATAGAGTTTTTTGGTCATATAATTCATCAGGGGTAAAACCGACTTTTCACATTCATATTTAACACCGTTAGTGCTTAAAATGCACTAGAGTGTCAAGAAAGGAAAGAAATGAACTTTACATGTCGAATTGGGAAGAAAAAATTTAGGAGTGTCAAATAGGGAAGGCAAATTTAAGCCGGTGTCAAATAAGGAATTCTCTCTAGGATGAAACGAGAAAAGCCAATACAACACTAGCTCACCAACATTGGCCTTTGATGCCACGACAAGACGGATATGAAGATAGATGACCTTTATTCCACGTGACACCGCCTCTTCATCGAGATGCTGCCTTTAAGGACACAAAACCACGACACAAAGATGAAATCGTTTCTCATTCGAAAACCCGGGATTCTGCCACCTCCTAGAGGTTAGAAGGCTGTAGCCGACGATGATGGAGATGGAGGACTCTGGAGCTGGTTTAAGGGTTAGATTTTAGCATCTATAACTAGTAGTAGGCGGTTGTTTCAAGGTCTCACAGGTCCAACTTAAGTGAAAATATAGTTGTGGAAGTAATCTTGCCCACTTAGTGCCAAGGGTCGACTTTCTAATACCATTGCCTAGCTTTTTCATCTAGAAATGCAAAATAATCATTGGATAGCCGATGACACATCTCTAAAAGAAACATGGGGAGATACTGAGCATTGCTGCAACTTCTTCTATTCCTTGTCGGCGTTCAACACCTTATGTCCCTGAATCCTCTACTCTGCCCTTTTTTTACTATTATTAGTTAGTGCTATTGTTATCCATTGGACCCGAGTCATCTCAGATATTCTCCCGCGACTGAAGTGGTTAGCTTGTTGTTATTAGCTATAGGTTAGCAAAAGCATGATTTCGTTTTCCTTCCCACGTAAAAGGCGGGTCTTCCTTTGATTTCCCGGTCATTGTTACGCTCATCGATTGGCCTCTTACTTACATTACCGTTAAAGGGCATCTAGCAGGGGATAAAAAATTGGTATGCTAGTGGCAAAGAAACAAGCAAGCACATATATAGCACTTGTATGTACGACAAGTGACAAGCTTGTGACTATGACAACCGGCTCATACAAGGTGTGTTGACCAACCCACGCCGAACCAGTGAGGAGTTTTTTATACTTATGACCGGCATATACCTTCCACAAGTTTAGAATAACGGCGTACACGGCTTCCCTATAACAAAAGTCCATTGCCTTCTAAACAAAAGAAGCGGAACATGGTGAAAATTACCGTAGTGAATTTCTCGACATTAGGAGTTTTCTATAATTCAAGTAGACTTAAAATAAAGTAATTATCTCTTTTTAAATTCAAAAGGTCGATTTTGAACTGACAAAGCAGGCGTTGGAACATCAGCATGTTAATTATTCAAGCACACCATTGTGTACGAGATTGTTCTTTGAGGGAAGGAGATTTTTTTCTTCAAATGAGAAATGAATATACTGTGCGAAGTTTTTTGTTAGAACCATCCGATGTTATTCAACTGTGCGAAGTGGTGATATAGCATGACGAGCCCAGGAAAGCCCAGTAGCGTTATTCGACACCGAGGGCCAGCCCATTTGGCCCATATGGCGCTGCACTCTGCTATATATACTCTCTCGGCCTCCATTTTGAGTTTCCTCAGATCCAAGGGTTTCCTCGCGCCGCCGCCGCCTTCGTACCAGCCGCCGCCGCCGTCGTCCCCGCCGCCACGATGGTACGCACCTCCGTTCACTCCCACCCGAATTCGTCGATTCCTCCTCTCTCTACGTTCCCTCGTTCTTGGATTTCCTCTAACTTGGTTCCATTGCCTCTCGCCTTCGTGCAGCCGTCGCACAAGACCTTCCGGATCAAGCAGAAGCTGGCCAAGAAGCAGCGCCAGAACCGCCCCATCCCCTACTGGATCCGCATGAGGACCGACAACACCATCAGGTACGTCTCGCCTCCATGGTCTCTTATCTGCTTGCTTGGTGTGGAATCCCTGTAGATGCGACAGTCCCTGTACATTTTCCTGATTAACTGTTTCTTTCTAAGGTACAACGCGAAGCGCAGGCACTGGCGCCGCACCAAGCTCGGGTTCTAAGCAGGGGAGGAGACGGGGCACCGGACGCTGCTGCTGCATGGAGAGGGATCTAGGGTTTATGGGTTACCTCATATTTCTTTGATGTTTTTGCAAGCTAGCAAGTGTCTCCGGATTCCCAGTTTTAAGTTTTTACTTGTGTTGAAGAGATTATGTTATGTTAGTACTGCCTGTAGCGTACTCGGGATATCATGCTTAGATTCCTGGCGTTGTCTTAGTTGCAGTGGTTTGATCAGTTGAAATCTATTATTAGCTTGGTTGATTTATGTGTTGTATGAATCTCTTTCATGTGTACTGAATTTACCTTCACCTCCGTGTTGTGATTATGCATTGGTTACTGGTTGCTTGGTTAAGTGAATTTCTTCTTGTTGTTCGTGTGGATCCTGTATCCTTTAGTAGCCAGTTATAGGCGTGGGTAATTCCTGACATGTACCTAGAGCCCCCATACAATTCTATCTTCATGCTACATGTCTACTTGTTCACATCAATTCTTAGATATCTAGGAGTTCCATTTTCATCCCTTGCTTCTCAAATGCTTTGCACTAGATATAGCATCCAGGTGATTTGTATGCTAAGATCTGTGCAGGTTCATAATACCCATATTTGTTACTGTGCAACCACTATATTTATGTATGATGTTCAAACTATATTTTAGTTATCTCTGTGCTTTGTTAGTGTTGCTATACTTTGCAAGCATAGTGTTTAAGTGTGATATGCATTCCTGATTCTTAGATGTAAATGGCAATATCAAGTTTCTGTACCAATATTCTGTATTTATTATGAGAAGTTGCTTTTTTAGTACACAACATCTGCACACTTTGGTAGATGGTATGATCTAAAGAAGTTTGATGATCAATGTTTGTGTTGCTAAAGTGATTTTTTCTTTCACATTTGCTCCTGCTGCACTATATCTTAAGCTCAATATAGGCCGTGCCAGATGAGGATTTCGTGTGCTGCTTAAATCAGACTATTAGAGGAGTACTCCGCTCTACTGATTAAATAACCACTTTATCCTGCCTAGGTTCTATAACTAGTCTGAGCTGCCTTTTGCTTTCTGAGTTGCATTCATGTATTTATTGTATGCGTAGGTTTGTATTGTTTGTTCTCCAAAGTAGACTTTTTGGCGTGTGGTAGTATAAAGGTTTACTTGCTATGGTGCTCCTGTTTTATTTAGCTTATAACTTTAATTCCTGGCTACCTACGTGCTACCACATGATTTGTGTGTACATCGTGTTGGAGGGAGTTTAGATAAGGAAAGCAACTCCCTCCATTGGACGTTAATTCCCTCGTATGGTTGCATGGGTGTTCAGTAATGTTTGGGAATGGGAGTTTAGATAAGCAACTCCCTCCTGTCTCTTGACTGCTAACCCCTGTTAATTTCGCCCAGAAAAGGAATTGATGAAGGAAAACTAATCTTCCGTTAGCTAGGCCATCCTGCTATGAGTGGAACTGAAAATACCTGTGAAAAATCTTTGCCAGTTCGAGGAAAAACCGTCGCTGAATAACCCTACTGCTCCGTTCGGATGTTCGCATTGGGAGCCTTGATATTATATTGGGTTGAATATTGCTCCGTTCGGATGTTCGCATTGGGAGCATCGATATTATATTGGGTTGAATATTGATATTGAGTCTGAATGTCAATATTTTCTGTTTGCATGTGTTAGATATTTAGACCTAGACAAGATATTGAGTTTGAATATCAAATGTTGTTTGGATGTTATAAAAGCAGTTTTTTGAGACATTGATCATTGTACTGTTATATTCATGACAAAATGTGCAAAACAAACACATATTATGGTACAAACAACAGCTAGACAAATACGTAAAATTCTCCAATATTTCCAAATGAATCTCTAAAATCAGAGGACTAAATACATCACGATTGTACATGTAAGAAATCAGAGGACTAAAATCAGAGGATAAAACTGAATCTGTACATCAACGAGTCTGTACATGCCCAACTATCGGAGGACAAAACTGAATCTGTACATCAACGAGTCTATCGGAGGACAAAACTGAATCTGTACATCAATGAGTCTGTACATGCCCAACTGAAGGTCTATACCTATAGCAGAGGTGTAGCCCTCCTCACCGGCGGCAGCCCGCCCCTCCCTCTCCTCCAGCGACGGATAGCAGCACTAGCTGGATCGATTCAGCACAGCACTAGCACGGTTGATTCAGCACAACATGCACAGCACGCAGCTCAGCATGCACAACACCAGATGCAATAAGCACCGCATGAGCTGCAACGATGGGAGAGGGTGGCGAAGGAGGGGAAGGAGCGGAATTGAATCACCAGCACCCGCCGTCGGAGCTCCTCCAATTGATCCGTTCCTGCGGCAGATTAGAGGGTGAGACGGGACAGAGGGAGAAGGTGCCGGCGCCGGGAAAGAGTAGTACAAGAGGGCAGCGGATGGATCGGATCTAGCCGGGGAAGGAGACAAGGCCGGAGGCTCCTACCTGGTGCGCCGCCGCAGGGAGCTTCGATATGGTGATCGTGATCGAAGGTTTCTGTTTTATCCCCACGTAAGGGGAGACGAGGACGCGCACGGGAGCGACCGGCCGAATATCGACCCAATGTCGAGCTATTCTCTGGGGTCATTTTTCCACTAGCGAGGCAAAACTAGATATCGTGTGCGAATACCACGCTGCAATATCCAAAACATCTGAACATGCAAAACTAGATATTGGGGTATAAAAAGCTCCAAATATCCAATATCTGTGTCAATATCAACATCCGAACGGAGCATACAGGATTAATCTACTAGGGGTAATCTCTTCTCGACACCACATGAGAAAAACTCACATACGATCGACATTATCTTATTCTAATTTTGGTTTTCTCCTAATAATAGATTTATCCCTCTATCTATTTTTGGTTTTCCCCTTCAAATAGATTTGTTGATATAATTAATGTACTTCTCTTGGATTGTGCGCGTTTGTGCTAGTGCTCGTGGGGTCAATGCATGAGCTAAAATCCTACTCGCTCTGTTCCAAATTAATTGACTTCCATTTGCCCACATGACACGGAGGGAGTACAAGGCTACCGGGATCTCTTTCGACTGTCTGCATGTCCGGGTTTTCAAGTACAGTAGCCTACATAGGCAACGAGTTGTACGTGGTTAGGCCGACGAGGACCAGTGCTTCCGTCAATTTATCGATGAATGTTTAAACGGGGGAACCAAAAAAAAACATCCTGTGAAGTTCCAACTGATTTCCACCACATACTGAATTGGTATTGGCACTATAAACTAACTTCCCAAGTTTAATCCCCCAACTAATTCCCCCATCGACTCCCATTCCCTCTCCCCAAAGTTGCCTAACACGCTGTGAGAGTAACAAATGACACTATTCGCCTCTTCTAAAAATCCTATAGATAGTATGTATGCTATGAACGTTATGCAGTGACCTGCTGGCCATCCTCTAGTAACATTTCTTGTAATACAGTAATAGTCTATGGTATGATTTATGTTTGTGTTGCTGGTGCCTGGTGATGCCAATGCGCAAGTATCATGGTTCGTTCTATCAGTATTTTACTCAACAGTATGAATGTTGTATCAGTATTTTACTGAACAATATGGATTCATAGGATCCTTGTGGTTTTTATGCGGTTGCAGGAAATTCTAATTTCTTGTGTTTTACTTCATGTTTTGGTCATGATGAAATGCGCTTTTGCAGAAGATGAAGCTTAATTAATTGCGGAGTTGAGATATGATATCTAGAAAGATACGAGTAATATATACTGATTGATTACATGTTTGTTTGGCATAAGAGATATAAATTTCATTGAAAACCCTATGCGGCAGATCAGCTGAATTCATTTGATTTATTATTTATCATAGTCCACGTGATCCGATTGTTGTCAAATTTCAAAAAAAAAATGAAATCTTGATAATTCATGATGAAAGAACTGGCATTACTGCGTTGAATTTTTTTACATAACGACCAGTGCAAGCTTTCAGTTACTGGTACAATCCATAAAGATATCGTTTTCAAGCCCAATTAATCGGAGTGCTTGGTGTTTAGTTGTCTAGACATGAGCGTTTTAGTTATTGTTTTTTTGCGAATAACCAGAGCGTTTGAGTTAAGCTGATGCAGACCGATTGTGTTTGGCGCTGTGCGAATTAGGTGTCCAGTTTGCCATTTCATTTGATCAGAGAGGATACACATTGCTCATCGAGCGTCATATGCATGTACGTCACACAGTGGGCATCGAGCATCACACACATAAAGTGCCACACAGTACACACCTGGCCTAACTCGGTTATTTCCTAGTACGATCCAAACGTCCCTCAGAGCATCTCTAACAGAGCACTCAAACCGCGCCGAACCGTAAAATAACTGTCAAAGACGGTTCGCGAAACTTAAAAAGAGAAATAGCAGCGCCCACAAACGTCGCGGGCCCGTAAATTTTTTTGAGCGCGCCCGGGAAATCGGCCCGCGGACCTGGGAAAATTTGATTTTCGCCTCCAAACCGAATCGCGAACCCTATCTTCTCATTGCGTTGGCGGGAGGGACATTTCAGCCCCGCGCGAAACCATCTTCCGCCGCCGCCACCGCCGTTTCTTTCTTCTTCCCGTGTTCCTGCGAAGCACGCTCCCCTCGCGCCGCCATGGAGGACGCCGGTGCCGGGCTATTCACCGTCCCTGTTGCGGAGGTCCAAGCGGCAGATCCAGTGGGCTCCTGGCTCGGCCAGCCGCGGCCTCCGCCGGCGCCACCGAGGCGCTCCTCCGCCGGCCCCCGCCCCTCCGGTGCCTCGCCAGAGGCCGATGCTGCCGGCAGGAAGCGCAAACGGCTCGGAACTGCTGGTGCGGCCCAAGCTATGGCCGCAGGCGACGTCGCAGCCGGTGGGACGGCCGGATCCCCATCCCGCGGCCGGGCAAGAGGGCAGCAGTTCGGAAGGTGAAGGCCGTCGCTGCGGCCGCTGCCGCCGGCCCCGTTCATGTGGACACCGCCGCCATGGACCCGCCCTCTGCTAGCCCGAGGTATGTGCCCAAAATCGCCGCCGTCCCCCATTCTTGTTGCTCCAAATTCGTGCTCCAATTTGTAGCATCCCTCCGGTCGACGGTCCCAATTCGTTTGTCGAGATGATGAACGACGCGTCTGTGGACATTGCCGAACCCCCTCTCGGTGATTATTCCTACGACGAGACCGATGCCGGCGTTGAGGGTGGAGTTGGAGGTGATGGAGGAGGAGGTGATGTTTAGGTGTAGTTTTACAAGTGGGTGGCTATTTTGGATGCAAGTTTTTGGTCATATGTGTGCACAAGTTTGTGAACTACGTTTATTTGCCCTGTACTATGATCAAAAATATGTTATTTGCAAAACTGCTGATGAAATTCTGAACATTTCGACATATTTTGGTACCAAACGTGTTTAAGGTTCACAGTTTGAGGATAGCCGCGCCATAGCAGTACCCGTAAATTCAGAATTTACGGGTACTGCTATGACGCGGCGTGTTTACGAGCAAAAAACACGACTTTCGCGACCCTTATAATGCGTTTACGGTTCCGCGGTTGGAGGGCTCTGTTAGAGATGCTCTTAGTTGCCTCGGCTGCCTCTCTGATATTTCCAAGACGCCATTTACGCTTCTTTGGGTACTCCGGCCCTCTTATATACTCTCTCCGTTTTTAAATATAAGATGTTTTGGATTTTGTCCAAATTCACATGCATACAAATGTATCTAGACATGCTTTAGTGTTTATTTTCACTCATTTTAGTGTGTATCTAGACAACATGTATAACACCTTAAACATCTTATATTAAAAAACGGAGGGAGTATATGTGTGACACACTGACAGTCTTGAACAGTCATATGGAAATCAGACACAAATATTGTGCGGTACCAGACCTCTAATGCGTGCCCATTCTGGTGGTGTATTCAGGTATGGTCAGACTTGATATGTTTTCTCCACTTTGGCAGACCCTCACGACTAAAATGTTAGCGAATTTAGCACATACAAGTAAAGTCATCTCTTGTGCGCAGGTCCAACGAGCAGCTCCATTATCCCTGATAGAGGTTTGCTCACCTCATTTCTAGCATGAAACATCTGGCTGCATAGTTCTTCCGAAAAACAGAACAAATAGTCTTGGCATGTTTCGGTAGTCCAAATAAACCATGTACATTTGAGAAAAACTTTGAGAAGAGGAAAACAAACATGCATGTATGTAAGTTAATTAAGAATGCATGCGTGCTCTCGGTAGCCCGCCCTTCGGGTATATCGAACCTAGGTGGGGTTGGGGTTGCCCTCGGTGGTGCTTTGCCCTTCTATCACGACGATGAACCCTGCGTGTGGTGGGGCTGTCTTTGATGCCCCCCGACCTAACCTGGCGGCACACAGACGTTATGGCACCGTCTCTGTCGTGTGCAACCTTTCGGCCACACCCCCGACGCAGATGGCGCCGGCGCACTGTGTGGTCTCGGATACATGCGGTTTGGTTTCGACGATGTAGTTTCTTGGCTGGTCCCCGCTGTCAAGTACTAACAGCCACCTGAATTTCATTGCCTCAATAACAGGTCTAGTGTTTTACAGATTACACGAGATGAGTTACATCAGAGAAGTGATTCCTCCAACTAATGATTTCCGCTTGCTGCCAAATATTGCGTACACGGTGGGCCAAAAAGGATAGATCGTCCTCGACTGTCTGAATGGTTGGTAACCCTAGCAGGCTTATCCGTGTCTCTGGACACAAGGGCGTTCCTAGCGTTCCAAGCCTTCCACAGCGCGGAGAGGAGAGCGAACGTCCAAGAATCGTCTGACAGAGCTTGGTGCCTGCATGTCGTGAGTTCTTGCATGCCGATGGTGTTCCAGACCTGCATGGCTAGAACTGGAATCAGATCCGGCCGGAACGCCTAACAGAGACCTCCGGCGCCATAGATTCCTTACGGACTCCGACTCCGAATCACACAATGACAAATTCGATCTCCAGATCGGTGTCGGAAACGCCTTCATCGATAAAAAGTTGGCTGGCCGTAGCATAAAGCCCTACCAGTTGATCTCATCGATCGATTACCTACCCGGCCGCAAGTCGCAGATCTCAGCACCGTAACGGTTTTCCCCTTTAATATATATAGACACGTCGCATAATTCTGCATGGCCGGGCGTTATCAGATGAGCCCGCAGCAGCTCGAGCAGAGGCGGCTCAGGCGGGACTCCGTCAATCAGATGATGCTCGCCTTGCAAGCCCGTAACGCTGCCAAGGCGGCTGCCATCGTACCGGTGAGCGAGCAGGTCGCGAGGATCAACAGCCGGCTCGTGGGCGAGGCGGTCTCCGACGAGGCCCTGATCGAGTCGCTCCGGAAGCTCAAGGCCGTGCCGATGACCTACGAGACGCTGGACGCGACCAAGATCGGCCAGACCCTCCTTGTCCTGAGGAAGCATGCCTCCGAGCAGGTGCGCCAGCTCGCCGTTAGCCTGTTCAAGAGCTGGAAGCCTCTGGTCGAAGAGCACTTTGGGATCTGCCGGAATACATCCGCAACGTCGTCGACACCAGCCGTCGGAGAGGGGGCTAAGGTAAAGACGGCGGCTCCGTTGCCCGGGCCAACATCGGAGCCAGCTAGCTCCAACCAACAAGAAACTCCGACGCCAGCCAGCCGTGAGACTCCCAAGGACGCCACCAAGCTCAAGGAAGCCTCGGTAAGCATCAGTGATGATGCGAAGATGGCGAGGACGAAGCGGAGGCTCTACAATGCGTACGTATCGGCGGCGGCCATCAAGAGACAGAGGAGGATACAGGTCATCGACGATCAGCCCGCAGGAGAATACAGTTGTCCGGCTTGATCCTCGCCAGCACACGGCCGCTGGCGCCTAACCCGTTTCGGATGTGTACCCTGAGATCTTAAACCTTTTTTTTTCAGTTTGGTGCTACTCCTACTAAGCACAACATTGCAAGAAATAATCGTCACTTAATTTGTTTGAGTCTAATTAGCTTATTAGCTACCTTGATTAATTATTATGTAGTTGTATATCCGGATTGTATGCCGTCGCCAAGACCGTCGGCGTAGCGCATGTATGCCTACGGCATAGTTTTCACGGAGCTACGCCATCGTCAATGCCGTCGGCGTAGTTCTGTCAGAGCTATGCCGACGTAGAAAAGTCGTAGGCATAGCTCTTATTTTCCATTTTCTTCCAAATGACCAGTCTATGGTCATTATCATATCATATTTTGTGATAAAATGTCCATATTTAGTACATATGTGTGCCATGGTATGGTAAATAACGTCGCCGAAGCGATTTTTAAAATTCTTTTTAGAAATATCATTTTCCATTTTTAAAGTGCTAAAAATGAATTTTTTGTGAAGCAAGTACATAAAATATGGTCCAAAATGACACCCATTTAATTTTCACAAAGAGTAGTACATATTTGACGGATAATCACTAAATATGAGGAATTTCCTTGCTTTCTATCTAAATTCCCCTCTTTAATTGACTTTATGTCAATTTTCCGAAAGTAATTCAAATTTGAACTACAACTGTGTGATAGTTTGCTCTGAAATTTTTTTAAAAATAATTTTAAGTTACACAAGTAGTGGTTACAACATAGAACCGTCGATAGTTTTGGAAAATTCGACCACTTTTGATAAATATAGTCATGCTCTCCGTTTTGACCGTTTTTGAAAGAAATGAAAAAAGTGAAAATATACAAAAAGAAACCTTTGGCATGAAGTCCTTTTATCTGTACTAGTTTCTAGGAAAAATGATAAACTTGTGTTTTCAAAAACTTTTCAAAACAATACTTGACAAAAATGTCAATCATCTACAAACATGCATAAGTCTCAAGCCAAATAACCAATGTATGGCCATTATCGTGTCATAGTTTATGATAAAGTGCCCATATTCAGCACATATGTGTGCCATGGTATGGAAAACAATTTCGCCGAAGCGATTTTCAAAATTCTTTTTAGAAATATAATTTTCCAATTTTAAGTGCTAAAAATGACTTTTTTTTGTAAAGCAAGTACATAAAATATGGTACAAAATGACACCCATTTAATTTTCACAAAGAGTAGTACATATTTGATGGATAATCCCTGAATATAAGGAATTTTCTTGCTTTCTATCTAAATTCCCCTCTTTAATTGACTTTATGTCAATTTTCCGAAAGTACTACAACTGTGTGATAGTTTTCTCTGAAATTTTTACAAAAATAATTATAAGGTACACAAGTAGTGGTTACAACATAGAACCGTCGATAGTTTTGGAAAATTCGACCACTTTTGATAAATAGCCATGCTCTCCATTTTGACCCTTTTTTGTAAGAAATGAAAAAAAGTGAAAAAATATTTAAAAAAACCCTTTGGCATGGAGTCCTTTTATGTGTACTAGTTTCTATGAAAAATGATAAACTTGTGTTTTGACAAACTTTTCAAAACAATAATTCACAAAAATGTCAATCATCTACAAACATGTATAAGTTTCAAGCCAAATGTCCAATGTATGGCCATTATCGTGTCATAGTTTGTCATAAAGTGCCCATATTCAGCACATATGTGTGCCATGGTATGGGAAACAACGTCGCCGAAGCGATTTCAAAATTCTTCTTAGAAATATCATTTTCCATTTTTAAAGTGCTAAAAATAACTTTTTTGTGAAGAAAGTACATAAAATATGGTCCGAAATGACACCCATTTAATTTTCACAAAGAGTAGTACATATTTGATGGATAATTCCTAAATATGAGTAATTTCCTTGCTTTGTATCTAAATTCCCCTCTTTAATTGACTTTATGCTGATTTATGTTGGTTCTTGTTTGTTTTAAAAGACATTATTCATTATGCAAACGATGACATGGATGTCATATTTGGATTCCTCTGAATTTTATGATCGATATAGACATTTTAATTAGTAAATTCCGATATACAAATATGAAGATATGAATTATTTCTTATTAAATGGAAAAGACAAAACTAAAGTAAAATAATTGATTATTATTATTCAAGTATTATTAAACATAGTTATTTTGTTTATTCAAATCTTATTTTTGAAATTTTAAAGATTAAAAAGTGTAATATCATGAATGAGGGTTAATATGATTGATATCATGCTAATAGCAACAAGGTATGAGATCTCAATTGTAATCTCATTAGCATGGATCTCAATAGTTAAGCGTGCTTGGTCTGGAGCAATCTGAGACTAGGTGCCGTCTGAGAAGTTTGACTAATGGTGGATAGTTTGACCTTATATTAAGTGTGTGATATGAGATTAAATATATGACTAAATTGGAATTGAAATAATAATGAAAAATGTTGAAACAAAGACCGGAAACAAATTCGAAAAAAAATAAGTTTTTTTGGAAAATTGTTTTTGAAAAATATTTGGTACAGCTGTGCCGATGGAGCTATGCCGACGGCGTAGCTATTAGCCCGACGGAAAAAATTACGCCGATGAATTGTACGCCGACGACGCTAGGTCAATGGTGGCCGTCGGCGTACCACTACGACGAGGGTAGCCGTGCTGAGCCCGACGGCAAAAGCCGTCGGCACTTCCAGTGATTCCTGTAGTGCGCGTCGTGTGGGTAGCTGAGTTACGAGTCGGTGTGGATTTGCTTGTCATGAACTACCGTGTGAACAGCGACAAGATTGTTTTTGGACAAAGGAAGTATATTAACAATATCTTAAATATACTAATTACACCTAGTTTTTGCACCCAATATAATGTTTAAAACTATTCCATACGAGTTAAGAATGCAGACACCTAAAATGGAAAAGGAATAAGAAAGAAAAGGGACCTAAACCTAATAGCTTGCAGCAGTCGGATACAAACTATCAATACAACATCCAAAACTATGAAAAGCTTCTCTAAAATCGACACCTCCAAGAAGAGAATAGTGCATGAACGTCATTGTCGTCTAATAAAAAATGTCGATTTTCATCCAAGTGAAATCCGAAATCAACAAAGAAAATGCCACCACCACCATTAGGAACAACAAATGAAGACCAGACCTAAGACTTTCACCCTGCATGCTGACAACCAAAAATCACCACTAAAAATTGGAGTCCCAAGTGTTGCCGATCACACCGAGGGCGCCACCGCCACAGCAAAGCACCTATCACTAGTTCCACATGCACATGTGCAGCTCGGACAGGAACTTGTTATGCAGTCATGCCCGCACAACAGCGTGTGAAGCTTCACAATGTTTTTAGTGCATTCAAGATTACACAGCCGCCAATATGCTAAATGTTGTAACCATGTGCTAAATGTTTTGGTGTTAATTACAGGACAATTAATGTTCTAACCATGTGCCAAATGTTTCTAAGTTGATTCAATGATTTGCCCAAAACAGTTGACAATCTCCCAAGTCAGTCTTCCTTGCTTCTACAATACTTTTGTAAGTAGGAAAATCTCACCATCAAGAGGGGGTTGCATGACCGAAGATGCCGAGAAATCAAATTTTCATGCGTACAAATCTACATTGCACACACCAGCCCCACCCATCCCCCAAGCTATGGTTGTTCCTCCTAGTTTGGACTCACCAAATATTCTGGTGTGTCCTTGGCCGGAACCGCTGGTGGTTAAACAGTAGAACTTCCGGCCATGGACAACGGGTATATCTGGTGTGGTTTTCCTTGTCCATAGAGAATCAACCCTTAGAGCATCCCCGCTCGTGCCCCCCAATACGTACGGCGTGCAAAACGGCCATTTTTCAGTCCATATGGGGGCGCCGCTGCGGTTTAGAAATTGGGGGCCGACCGGCTCCCAGCCGTGCCCCCAATTGAAACAATTCAAAATATTGAACTTACTTGAAATTTAACAACTTTATAGATAGTTCGGCGGTTACAGGATAATTTGCATAAATTTAAAATATTTAAACTAAAAACGGCCCCGACCGAGGCCGAGGCGGTAGTACATCTCCGCGGCGTAGTCGCCCTCGCCGTCCTCGTCGTCGGGCTCGTCCTTGGGACGCCGCATCGCCGGGCCGCGGCTGCAGCCCTCGCCGGGGTCACGGCGGCCGCGGCCAGCCGGCCTGACGAGAGGCCCCTTAATGGGGATGTCGTCTCCGTCGGAGTCGACGTAGAGGCCGCGGCGGCGCTCCTGCTCGGCCTTGTACTCGGCCTCCGACCACGCCGCGGCGAAGTCGGGGGTGGCCGCGGGGACGTCGTTGAAGGACGCCAGCATGGCGGCGCGCTGTCCCGGGAACTCCTCGTTGTCGTCCTCGAGCTTCAGCTGGAGGGCCGCCGCCTTGTACTCCGGAGGCGGCGTCCACTCCTTCTTCACCGGGCGCGATGTAGACGTGCCCGGGCGCGAGGACGAGCCTAGCCGGAGATGGCCGCGAGGCGGTGAAGGCTGGCGGCGGCGGAGAGGCGCGCTGTCCTCCTCGTCCTTCACTGGCTGCAGCGGCGAGTAGCGCCCTGACGATCTGCCAGAGCGCGACGTGGACGCCGAGCGCGACGACGAGCCCGCCGACGACATACGCCGAGCACCCCATTGCTGGGGATAGCGTGGCCGCGGCGGCATCGTCAACGGGGGATTATTCCTGTTGGCGATGTAGTCCATGACGTCGCAAGCGTACGCCCTGGAGCACCCCACCAGCGCCGCCGGCCCTCGGCGTTGAAGTTGGTCGGTGGCGGCCCGGGGCCGTCGTAGGCGGCGATGCGGTCCTGTCGCTGCTGCTGGAAGAAGGCGTTCCACGTGGCGACGTTGTCCGGGTGCCACTGTGGGTCGTTGCGCTCCTCCGCCGTCAGCTCGTTCCAAAAATGGTCGTAGATGGCGAGGGCTCGCTCACGGCCAGCGGGCACTGGCGGCACCGGGACGCCGCCGACGCGGAGCACCCACCCCGCCGAAGGACATCAGAAGTCCGGCGGGGCGGGGTACCCCACCTCGAACAGAGCCTGGGCCTCTCTCTTCAACAGCGAGCGGCGGCCAAAACCGTTCGCGGCGTCGTCGTTGTAGCGGCTCATGGCTGGAGGATCTGAGCGCGGTGGGGAGGTGGCTAGAGGTGGAGAGCGCGGTGTGTCCTCTGCAGCAGCCCCGCCGAATGGATTTTATAGCGGGAAGGCGAAGGGGTAGGCTGGGGGCTGTGGCCGCATTTACGCCGACAAGACGCGTCATTAGCTGCGGCGGTCCGCCTGACCACTGCGTCGCAGGCGAGCAGGCCATAAACGCGGCACGGATGGCGAGGAGAAAGATGATCGATCGGTCAAATTTTCCTCGCGAACGGGCGCGAGTCACTGCCAGCGGTGGCCCACGACGCTAAAGCGGTTCGCGCGTTTTTTTCCCGCAGAAACGACGTCGCGCCGACGCCCCCGCTAGCCCCCCTGTGTATTGGGTTTGGCCTAGGGACGCCAGAGTTCTGTTTGGGCCCAGCCGGCGTGATTAAGGAAATAGGGGCCGCGGCTGGGCGACTTTTTCTGCGCCGGCGCCCCCCATAAGCCTTTGGGGGGCCTTTGTGGGGGCGAGTGGGATGCTCTTAGATGGTTCTCCTCTGTGGCAGGGACGGATCTTTGTCAGAACCCCCCCCCCCCCCCCCCCCCCCCGACCGTTGCAATGGTTAGATTTTTTATGGACCTATGGAGTTCAGGAGTTGGCTGCTCAAGTTGTCCCATCTCTCATCCATCACTCCATAGTTTTAAATACACAGACCTTTCACTCCAACCACCCAAACTTAGTGGAGATAGCCCCATTTTAAAGGTTTGGTTCTTATCCGAGTCCAAACGTTATGGATTTTGTCCCGATTCGACTCGGCTCCAATCCTATTTGGCTTATTTCAGTCGGATCATATCTGGCTGACTCATTCCTCTTAAGGGTGTGACCCTACATGTTCAGAACCACTCGGACATAAATACTTACCCTTCTGACTTCCCACCGCGGCGTCGAATCCGGCACGCTCCCATGAACACCCAACCTCAAGTCGTTAGTCTTAACAGCTTCTAATAAAAGGTGCCAACTCTCAAGTGACGTAAATTCATAACAACAAACATATATATCCAAATTTTCATATGTCTCATTACCTTCACTTCATTATATATCTAGTCAAAACTATGGGCGAGCATATCACCCTTTATTATCTTGCTTCACAGCCGCCCAAAAATATATTTTTATTAATATCAAGTTTACATAATAGCGTTTGATGGATCATAAGTCAGCCGATCAACAATTCAGATCATGCGAGAATCTCATGTCTAAGGCTATGACATAAACATTGGTGATATTAACAAATAACAACTTGCTCGGTACGGCTCGTATTGGGTATGTCCGACTCGGTAAACTCTTTAACTGTGTGAGTTTTTTTTCGAATTGACATCACATGCCCATGACGAGTGATATCAGATCATCATCCGACTTATATAGACCGGTCGATATTATGTGTTCTCATAACGTTATTGACTAGGGACCATTTAGAGAAATCATCGATATACATACCACTTATAATGTTCAAGGACAATTACATAACTTATTATGAATACACTTCAAAATATCATTATACATGACTTACTCTAGGGCATATTCCTCTGATTTACGTGGATATATTGTGGTAACTCTTGTCGGCAGGCTACTGATGACCTTGTCCTAGATCTTCATGCGGATTTTGTAGTCATGCACCTTGGTGATGTTCACTTCTTTCTTGGCATTGAGATTTAGCACCATCCTCGATATCTCAGTTTCGATCAACGGAAGTACGTGAAAGATCTCATGTCTCGTGCGGGGCTGACAACCCGCAAACTGGCTACGTCCCCATGACCTTCACCAACCAACTCTCTTCCGTCGATGGAGAGTATCTTCAACTTAATAAAGCCACAAAATATCGAAGTATTTTTGGAGATCTCTTCAATATCTCACTGTCACTTGTCGACACATATCTTTTTTAGTCGTCTAGTTTACTATTTACTAACGCATAATCAGATCATGTTAAAAAATATTTGTTCCTTGACAATTTGAAACAAACCTTCCAAGTACTTCAAGGACTTAAATACTCTTTAATAGATGAAAACAAAAGGTTTTTGAATTTCGATAGTAACATAATGTTGGATCCATTCCTTTTGAATTTTCTAAAAAAAAATCCTTTTGAATTTTCACTTTGTCAGCCATGATTCTTGGGAGGAGACATCGGCAATAATTCACCTTTGAAATTTTATTTTTCAAAATGTATGTATATTTAAATCGCACATACAAAAATCTGGCCAAATTATCATTGTTAATATGGACTCGGCAAATCCCATGGTTAAGCACCTGGTTTGTATCTAAAGGAATCGGTATATTGGTGTTGGTGAGTTCGGACGGTAACAAGCAAAGCTTTCGCTTGTTCAATTATCGATCTGAGGATCTCAAGGTGATTACAATGGCTACCCGGCGAGTTAACAGCTCGCTAGGGTTTCTAGGGTGAGATTGCGTATCCCCTGTGTAGGCTCCCTCCTGGCCTTTTTATAAGCGGCCAGGTCTCGGGAGTTTGAGTACACTCAATCTACAGATATGACCAATTCTAAGCCAATACGACTCCTTCTTTCTTGAGCCGCACTCTAGCCATATCGGGCTGTCTTGCGCCATCTTGCAAGGTTGTCTTTATGGGCCACTGGGTGGGCCTTCCGGTAGTTTAAGCCTTATTACAATAGCGTGGGTATACCCGTTGGGTATAACCACATCAGTAGCCCCCGAGTGCCTATTCGACTCCAAGGGATCGTGTAGGGACTCACCACTCTTTAATCTGTCGAGTCGTTTCTTTGATGATATTAGACACACCTGCTCACAAGGACATAACAACGAGGCGAAAACATCTCACTACTCGTTATAACATATATATATATTTTCCGTTCGTCATTTCGAAAGGATGGATGACGTAGTAGGCCTGATTCAACCGACGGATCGGGGTCAAGTTAACTCGCGACTCGGCCGAGATACCTTACTAGCCTACTCAAATTCGACTCCCTTCTATCGAATCTGGTAAGACCATTCAAGTTCGACTCAAGCCTGCTGGGACTTACTGGTCGTAACCCGGCCATATTTTAGAGTACCCTTGGCGCGTCCGCCGGGATTTTGCATCGCACCTGCTGGCACGGAAAGTTATCAGGTCCACGTAGCTGGTACGGGCCACCCGGCCTTATTCAGGTCTTACCTTTGCACTTGCTTGTACAGCATCCGAGGACCAGTCTAGGCTGGAACATCCCGAGAATTGTCATTTAGATAATTGAATACGACGCAGGAATTACTCGACTGGTCATCGACTATGAATGTCTCGTATTTGCAATTGATGTGACTTCGAGTGACTCCGATTTGTCGAGTGAGCTTATTCTTCGACTGACGCTGATCGTCAACGTAATTCATCGGGTGCGCGACAGCGCTCCCGATGGGAGTAGCCCCCGAGATTGAGTGCAATTGCTTGTAATTGTACTTAATCTAAAAATTAAAAATACAAGAATTGATATTTACCATTTACCGCTCCCGATGGGAGTCCATTTTTCTGGCATGCCGTGAACTGGCCAGGAAATTCATCGACTGTCTTTCTTTAACAAATATACGCTTTGCTCCTTTAAGTCGACCTTTATTCGGGTTGCTCTCCTTGCAAAGCCGCGTCGTGTCACGTTATGACCGAAGTATAAGGTGAAGCTGAGCGATCATTATTTTATTCCACTGCCACTGTCAGGACGTGACCGGTTGTGGGCCCTCATTGGCAGAGGCGACCGCTGCCGGCCTGATTTGACCGCACGACGCGTTCGAAAAAAGGGGCATGATGATGACGAGCTCCTCGTTTTACGCGCGTCGTGGGCGTAGTGCGGCGACGGTTGCCCTCCGCCGTGCCCGCCTGGATGACTGCCACGCGTCCTATATTCGATATGGACGGTTAGCATCGCTTCACTTTATCCTATAAAAACTGTGGGGATTTTCCTTTTCCATTTCACCGGTTTCATTTGCACCGCCGCCGCCTGCACTTCATCTTCTTCCTCGCGCCCTTCCTTTCTCCACCCTTGCCTCCGCTGCGAGCATCGCTGCTGCAATGAAGAAAGCCATGTCCTCGAGGACAAAAGACGCTGGGAAAAGCAAGGACACCACGGCCGCGGAGACCGTGGAGAAAGGTGCATGGTGCCGCTCCGTGTTGAAGGAGGCGCACGTTGAATCTCTCCGGGCGATGCTGCCCGCCGCCGACAACTTCGTTCGCCTCCCCGGCGACGAGAACCAGCCCGAACCCGCAGGCGACGAGCGGGTATGTTTTCTTGACCACATGAATCGGGGCTTGTCCTTCCCGATTCACCCCTTCCTTCGCGGCCTGCTGTGCGTGTACGGCGCGCAACTCCATGACTTGCCTCCAAACGCCGTGCTCCACATCGCATTCTTCATCACCCTCTGCGAGTGCTTCCTCGGAATAGCCCCTCACTGGGGATTATTCCGACTCTGCTTCAACGTCAAGGGGCAAGGATCCGGCAGTGGCCCTAGCGGCCTTGGGATACAAGCTCGTCCGAGGTCGGGTTACTTCAAGATCCCGATGTCGGAGTCAGTGCAGAACTAGCGCGGCCGCTGGTTTTATATCAAGTCTGAAGTTGCTCCTGGTATATCTTCGGGTGTGCCTTCCTTTGACGGGAATGCTGAGCTTCAGAAGAAGCGTTCCTGGAGCCACTCCCTGACGGCTAGGGTAGAGCGAGATGCGCGGTCGCTGCTCACCAAGGTGGAAGAACTCCAATCCACCGAAGGAAAGGTATTGACTGGCGCGCACCTTGTTACTGCCTTCCTTCGACGCTGAGTCCAGCCTCTGCAGGATCGCACTCACCCGATGTTTGAATACACTGGAGCGGACGACTGCACTAGAGTGTCGACTGTAGACTACTCGAACAACGAACTACTGGCGATAGTTAAGCATTTGACTGGCCTGAAGTCTGCCAGAATCGGGGACCTGACCTCGCCGGTCGCTGCCTATGACGCCAAGAACCCTGTACCTGAGGTACGTTACGGCTTAGTCGTACTAATCTAGTTTTCATTTGCAGCTGCATAATGTTGTATGACATCTTTCTTTGACAGGGTCATGCTCCTCCAGTGTCCGAACCGACTATACTAGAGGAAGAAATTCCTGTGACGAGCACTCGAGGGCCTGCCTCGGAACCGTCAGTCGCCACCGCAAACTCTGATGAAGACGCGGCTGAGAAGACTGCAAACCCAAAACGAGGGCGATCGCCGACTGAAAGTTCTGGCGATTCCCAGGATAGGAGAAAACGAGCAGCGGTGGATGTTGCTCACAAAGATGCTGATCTATCATCGGCTGCCGTGTTAACAACAGTTGTTCTAGCTGCCACTCCTCTATCCTTCATACCACCTGCCGCTCCGAAACCTCGTAGCCTGGAAGATGTCGCGCCCTGTCTGGCTTCGTAAGTAAATTTACTTCTTTTCTCTGCCTTTTGTTTTCTCTGCCCTTTAGAATACGACTGGTTCATCCGCTGAGGCGTCGACTATTTCTTTAGCTCGAGTAACGAACGGGACACAGACCAAGACTCGCCTGCTCCATCTCTTCATGAGGAAACTTCCACCCAGCAGGAGGAGACTGGAGTCATGGCTGAGGGTCCTCTTTCGATGACTCCGACTGTGGGGCTGAATGTAGAAGTACAGCCAAGCGCCAAACCTGCTTCGGAGGCTCCGACCCCAAGTGCTGACCACGTGAGCTTCTTTTTTTTTCCCTCTGAATACTGCCTCAACCTTTTATCTGTCCGATTGCGACTTGTATTTATGTTAACTGTGCTGATTGACCACGCAGCCTACCGTTAGCCGATTGCTGGACATTGGCAAAGAGTTCGTTCAACTGGAGTCCGAGAACAAGAGACTCCAGGAGCAACTCAATAACCTCGAAGGTACTCCACTGATTGGTGCACGAGTCTTTCAATTGCGCATCTTGACTTACTAAACGCTCACCTTCCTACCACAGATGCCTTGGCCAAGACTGAGCAAGAGAGAGATCAGGCCCGCTGTCTGGCGAAGGATCTGAATGCTGAGGTCAAGCGTCTGCAACAAGACCTGGCGGACCAAGTTAAGGCTGCGTGGGCTGACGGGTTGCGAGAAGCCGAGGAACGCCTGAAGCAGGAGCACGCTGAGAGAGACCGTACTTTAGCCAGCCGCCTGCTTGCGTTTGGCAACTCGTTGGCGAGTAAGTGCTCCTACTTCCTATATGTTTTTATCCCGAGCAATTGTCACTGCGTTTTTTCCTGGCCGCTGACGGGATTTTTGTTGACTTGAACGGCAGAGGCTCTTGGTTTACATGCCGATCAATATGCACCTCCGTCTGACCTTCCGTTGGAGACTGCAGTTGAGTCGGCTGAAGGTTTCACAAGTAAGCTCTCCGCTGTTCTCTCGGCATCGACTGCTGCATTGTCGGCGCTCCATCGACTTGTTCTGCCGAAACAGGAGGTGCCTCAAGATCTTGCGACGCTAGCCGAGATTTTCCGGCCCGAAGGCGACTCCTTTCCCAAGTTCATCCGCGAGCAGACGGTATGTGGATCCGCAACTGCTTTCAAGATGCTACTTGGGCATGGGGTGGCCGTCGATCTGGGTAGCCTCGTTTCTGCTCTTCCGCTTGACTCGGCTGGCAAGAGGGTATCCCTCAGCCAGCATGAGGAGGAGGCGCGTAGACTGGCGGACTCCCTTCTTGCGACTTTTGAACAAAGAGTCGCGAAGCGCAAGAAAAAAGGATCCGCCTCTACGTCGAGTGCTCCAAGAATGAAGTAGTTAGTAGACTGGGATAGTCCAGCTGGAGTTATTTTGTTGGCACTATGCGCCTGCCGCGCATTTAACCTGTAAAACTTGACCCTTGTATTATGACTTAAGCTCTGGGGGCTACCAAGGGCGAAAAACCCAGCCCCCGAATCCTTTATATATGCTGAGTTTGATCCTATCTTGTTGGAGTTGCCAAAATGAAATGTGTTTTTTGATTTTTGGATCTCCTTCTTGCTGTTTCAACTGCAGTCTGCTTCTACCACTTCTTCTGGGGTTGTGCCGCCATTTTATCCACGAGATCAATACTTGTACAATATGATAAAAGTGCGCTGCGAGACCGCCGAACAAGACTTGAGGGTGACTCGGGGTGCATTGGCCATACTCCAGTCGAAGCAACCTCGTCCCGTTGAAAGAGAGACCGTGTTGATGAAGGAAATTGAACACGCGAACCTTGGCCTGCAATGTGAGCTACTCGCCGAGCCCCCGAGTGTCTTATTTTGTCCCTTTATCGATGACTCTGAGTCCTGACGACTTCACCTAAACTACTTCTGCTTTTTCCAGGTGTCCAAACTGACGCGACAGCCGAACAAAGTCGAGTCCGATCTCGCTTTGTTGACGTAGTGGCTGAGCACGGTCGAGACGCATCATCCATATGGTCCATGCGTAGCGGGACGATGGCGCTGCTTACCCTACGGGACCGAGTCGGTCAAGTTGGTGAGTTTGTTGCTCTATGCACCTCCGTGCTGTCGCGTGTGCACCAGGCTCTGTTTCCCCTTAATGAACAGCCGCACGGATTGACTGCTCTGCTGAGCCGTTTCCGTCAAGGAGATGCGATTCGCGACTTCATTCGCCTTCAACTGGTTGCCGGAGCGACCACGGCGTTTGCTGTTCTGCGCCTGCACCAGCCTAATATAGACTTGGCGACAGTCGGAGCTGGTCCCCCCGAGGGTGCGGGTACTGTTTCGATGGAGGAGCACTACCAAGCTGCACATGGTCCAGCCAGTTGTATAATAGGACTGATGGAAAAGGAGACGGACATGGAACTTGATCGCCGGCGACTGACAGCTGAGGTAAAGCAGGAACCACTGTAGGGCAGCGTACTTTTAGAAACGACCCTGCGTTCACCCCAGTGCAGCCCCCGAGCCTGGTTGTGCCCAGTAGTTCTTACCGTCCCCTAAAGTTGTCATTGTTCCTGATGTAGACGGGGCCGGACGTGGCCCAGTCTGACATGGCAAGTAAAAAAAAACTGGAAATTGTGCAGACTGTAAAGATTTTGTACAGTATTCATATGGAGAAACATTGTAATTTATTGCTGGTCAATAGAGGATTGTCTGACACAAACGCGGCTGAGTGCCGCCTTTATTTTATTCTAACTATACTAAATGAAGGGTGCTATGCTACTATGCATAAAATCGGCGAAGGTGGGCTGCGTTCCACGGGTTGTGGGAGGGTCCCCCCGTCTCGGCGTGCTTCAGTCTGTACGCTCCATTGACGATGACTTCTGTGACAATGAAGGGTCCTTCCCAAGGCGATGCGAGCTTGTGAACTTTCTTCTGATTCAGGCGAAGAACGAGGTCGCCTACAGCGAACGATCAAGGTCGAAGGCGGCGACTGTGGTAGTTCCGCAATGCTTGCTGATAGGTCACTGTTCTGGCGAGGGTGATGTCGCGTGCCTCGTCCAGGGTGTTCATGTCGTCCTCAAGTGCGGCCTCGGCGTCCTGCTCATCGTAGGCCATTACTCGAGGTGCGTCGAACTTGAGATCATATGGCATGACCGCTTCGGCTCCGTGTACCAAAAAGAAGGGCGTGTACTGTCTGGATCTGTTGGGCGTCGTGCGCAGACTCCAAAGTACGGCGGGTAATTCCTCGGCCCAAGCGCATGCCGCGCGTTTGAGCGGTACTAGGAGTCTTTTCTTCAAACCGCTGCACACCAGGCCGTTGGCCTTCTCCACCTGCCCGTTGGACTGCGGGTGAGCGGCTGATGCGTACTTGAGTTTGATTCCTTGAGTCCTGCAGAAGTCCTGGAACTCCTCGGATGTGAAATTGGTTCCGTTGTCTGTGATTATACTGTTGGGCACCCCGAAGCGGAAGTTGATGGACTTGATGAAATTTACTGCCGAGGTTGCTGTGTTGTTTGTGACTGGAACTGTTTCAATCCACTTGGTAAACTTGTCGACTGCCACTAGGAGGAAGGTGTGGCCACCCCGTGATGACTTCTTCAAAGGACCGACCATGTCCAGCCCCCATTGAGCAAAGGGCCAGGCTAGTGGGATGGTCTTGAGTTCTGATGCTGGGGCGTGTGGCCTGGTCGCGTACTTTTGGCACCCCAGGCACTTCTTTACTATGTCCTCTGCGTCTTGCATAGCTGTGGGCCAATAGAAACCGGCTCGCAGGGCCTTTGCTACGAGCGCCCGACTGCTTGCGTGATGTCCGCACGTCCCGGCATGAATGTCTAGTAGTATTGCACTCCCGTCCTCGAGTGCGATGCATCTCTGAAGGACGCCGGAGATACTTCTCTTGTAGAGTTCCTTGTTGATTACCGTAAACCCCTTGGAGCGCCTGGAGATGCGCTTTGCTTCGACTGAATCCGCCGGTAGCTCCTGGTGGAGGAGGTACGCTAGGAAAGGCTTCGTCCATGAGGGTTCTATGAGAAAGACTTCAACCGGAGGCGGAGCGGCCAGTGCATTGTCGGGCTGCTGCTCAGCCGGTGTTTGTTCGAGTGCTGCTGCTGGAGGCTCGACTGGGCCCTCTGGTGCTACTGGATTCTTTATCTTGACTGATCTCTCTTTGATGCGTTCGAAGAAAACTCCGGGTGGGACGGGTTCCTTCTTGGACCCGATGTTGGCTAGTATGTCTGCTTCCTCGTTGCTTTCCCGGCCTACGTGTCGCAGTTCGCAGCCGTCGAAACTCCCCTCCATGATGTTGTACATGTCGCGGTACGCCTGCATGTTATCTGCATTGGCGTCGCATTCCTTCATCGTTTTCTGTACCACAAGGTTGGAGTCGCCGTATATCATCAGTCGTGTCGCGCCACAAGCCTTGGCCATACGCATGCCGTGCAGCAGCGCCTCATACTCTGCCTCGTTGTTTGAGGCCCTCTGAAAGTCCATCTGGAGTATGTAACGCAACTTGTCGCCTTTGGGGGAAGTCAAGATTACTCCAGCCGCTGCGCCATCATGTCGCTTGGATCCGTCGAAGTACATGGTCCAGGAATTGGACAAGTCGGGGACGTGCGGCAACTGCGCCTCCACCCACTCGCATGTGAAGTCTGGGAGGACCTGCGCCATGATGGCTTTCGGGTGCCTGTATGTGATGTCTCGAGGTCCAAGCTCGATACTCCACTTAGCGATTCGCCCTGTCGCCATAGAGTTGTTTAGGATATCAGCCAACGGGGCGCTGCTTACCACCACGATTGGATGCTCCGTAAAATAGTGTACGAGCTTGCGGCTTGCCATGAACACGCCATAGGCGAGCTTTTGATAGTGCGAGTAGCGCTCCTTGGAGGGTGAGGGTACCTCGCTTAGGTAGTAAACGGGGCGCTGGACTGGTTGCGTTTTCCCTTCTTCCGGCCGTTCGACTACGAGTACTGAGCTGACTACCCTGTTGGTGGCGGCTATGTACAGATACAGAGTTTCCTGATCTCGGGGAGCCACAAGGACGGGCGGGTTTGCGAGCATGCGCTTTAAGTCGCTAAAGGCTGCTCGTGCTTCTGCAGTCCATTCGAATTTGTCTGTTTTCTTCATCAACCGGTAGAACGGCAAGGCTTTCTCACCCATGCGACTGATAAACCTGCTGAGAGCTGCTATCCGGCCCACGAGTCCCTGGACGTCGCGCAGTTTCGCTGGTTCCGGCATTGTTAAGATTGCCTGGATTTTGTCTGGGTTGGCCTCTATGGCTCTGGCAGACACGAGGTATCCTAGTATTTGCCCTGATGGCACCCCGAACACGCACTTAGTGGGGTTAAGTTTAATTCTGTACTTGTTGAGGGCTGCGAAGGTCTCGCGAAGGTCGTCGATCAGGGTGTCGACTTGCCGAGTCTTGACGACGATGTCGTCGATGTATACTTGTATGTTCCTGCCGATTTGATCCTTCAGGCAGTTCTGCATCATGCGCTGATATGTTGCTCCCGCGTTTTTCAACCCGAAGATCATCTTCGTGTAGCAGTACACACCGTGAGGGGTGATGAATGCCGTTTTTTCCTCGTCTTCCTTTTTCATCTGGATCTGTTGGTACCCAGAGTACGCATCTAAGAACGAGAGGCGCTCGCAGCCTGCCGTGGAATCCACGATCTGATCGATCCGCGGTAAGGGAAAATGATCCTTAGGACAACACTTGTTTAGCGACGTGAAATCGATGCACATGCGCGCATTCTTGACCCCTTTCTGACTTCTTAAGTTTGCGGATGAACTTGGCATCCAGTAGTCTGTCAATCTCTCTTCCGACTGCTAGCCGCTTCGGCTCGGATAATCGCCGCATTGTCTGCTTGACTGGCTTCGTGTCTGGGTAGATTTGTAAGGCGTGCTCGGCGAGTTCTCTGGGAATACCTGGCATATCGGTTGGGTGCCAGGCGAACATCTCCCAGTGCTCACGGAGGAACTCGACGAGCGCGCCTTCCTATGCCTTGTTAAGGCTTGATGACATGAGGACTGTCTTGTCCTTGTCGGTCGGGTGCACCTGATGTGCCCTCGTGTCGTTGGCGCTGAAAGAGTTTTCCGATGCCGGCTTCTTGCCTTCGGGGAATAGGCTTCGGTCGTTGTCCAGGGCGATTTCCGCAAGCTGTTCTTGTGCGCCGAAGGATTCGGAGATTTTGCTGAATTCTCTGTCGCAGTCATCTGACTTTCGGAAGTCGCCGCGGACTGTTATGACGCCCTTGGGCCCGGGGAGTTTGAGCATCAAGTACGCATAATGAGGGACTGCCATGAATCGCGCGAACGCTGGTCGCCCGAGGATTACATGGTACTGAGATTTCCCATCCACGACTTTGAACTCAATGCTTTCTTTCCTGAAGTGATCGGCGTCTCCGAAAACGACGTCGAGCCAAAGCGAGCCCAAAGGATATACTGCTTTGCCCGACACGATGCCGTGGAACGTGTTGTCTGATGGTTTCAGATTGGTGAGCGACAAGTTCATTTTGTGCAATGTGTCTGCGAAGATAATGTTGATGCCGCTGCCGCCGTCGATGAACACCTTGCTCATCCTGAAACCTCCGACCAAGGCATGTAAGCAATAGGGGTCTCTGAACCCCGAAGGTACTCCGGCGCGGGTGGTGGTGAAGTAGTTGCTAGGTGGACCTGCCTACTGATTAGCTTTTGGCATCGGTTTGACGGTCGCCCTTTCTGTATCATGTACATGGCCCCTCTGGTCTGCGGGTAATGTTCCTGAGTTGCGGCTGTGCTGTCCTGCCTCTGGTTTGCGTGGACTGCTCCCGCCATGTGCCCAGCAGGAGGGGGAGGTGACCCTTCTGGTGCTGGCAGCGCTAGTGGTAATCCTGCACTTCTTCGCATCTCCGCCTGCAGCGCTATGAAATCCCGACAGTCCTTGAGGAGGTGGTTTGCCGTGAGTTTACCATCGTCTCCCCTGAACATGTGCATTCTGCATGGATCGTTGAGTTGTTCAGCCGGGGTTCGGAATGGGCGTTCCTCCCTTCGGGTTCCTCTTGGCTTCCACTCGCGCTTCCGGCTCCCGTCGTCTTGACTTCTGTCATCGCGGCTTCTGTCGCCACGGTCATCGCGTGGTGTGTCTCCCCTCTGGGGATTACTCCGATTGCGACTGTCTGGAAAACCAGCTGCGACCTGCTCGATCCCGTCCGACTCGCCGTACGGTCGCTGCCTGTTGCGTCTTTCGTTCCGGCCGCGTCTGCCCCAGTTGCCCTGATGGCGATCATCGGGTGAGGGAACCCTGTCGGCTCGAACGGAGTCTTCCCCATCGGCCCACTTGTTGGCTATCTCCATCATGTGCGCAATTGTTCTGGGGTTCTCGCGTCCAAGTGCCTCCTGAAGGTCGTTGCGCCTTACTTCTTGAATGAATGCAAAGATGGCATTGTCCTCTGATATATATGCTCCCGAATTTTTTTAATGTGATCCAACGCTGAATATACTCGCGGAGAGACTCGCCGGCCTTTTGCTTGCAGGCCCTGAGTTGTTGAAAAGAAGCGGGTCGATGGAAGGTGGAGGAAAAATTCCTCTTGAAGTCGCTGCAGAAAGCGTCCCATGTTCCGTACGAGCTGCGCGGCAAGCTCCTAAGCCACGCTCGAGCTGACCCCGTGAGCATCAACTGTATGTACTGCATTGCGGTCGTTGTATTCCCTCGCCGACAAGCGATCGCCGTGGTGTAATCTTCCAGCCAAGCTGATGGATCTTGGGTTCCATCAAACTTGGGGGTTTCGGATGTTAGCCTGAACCTCTTGGGCATGCGAGTTTCCCGAACAGCGGTTGTGAAGCACATGGCTCCACATGGCTCTACCTCCGAATTCGTGTCCGAACTGCTTCGGCTGGAGCCCGGCGTCCGGCTGCGTTGCCTTCGTTGGTGTCTCCGCCTATTTACTATTCTCTGGGTGATATAATTTCGCGCATCGACTCCTTCCTCCACGAAGTCGTGCTCGAAACCGGTGACCTGCCGTTGCTGACGGCGTTCTTCTCTATCGCGCCTTCGCTCCTCCCGCTCGCGGCGGCGGCGAGTGGCTCGCTCTTCCTCTGTTTCGGTCCTGTCCCGACTGCTACGGTGACGCTGCCTGGACCTGCTTCTCTCCGGCTCGTCCCTATCACGCCCATCACGGTGACGGCGTCTAGACCTGCTTCCTTCCGGTTCGTCGTGGTCCTGACCCCCACGACGTTGAGTGTTATGGCGTGTGTCATCGCCCTGGGGGGTAGCTGTGCCAATGGGCCTACTGCCGCTTGCTCGGGCACCGATGTTGGGGATGTTTCTACCAGGGCTGGTCCCCGTTCGGCCTAACGTGGTGGCTGCGGGTACCAACGCTGTTCCGACTGTTCCCAGGGAATCTATCTGCGCCATGTGGAGGCCATACCGCGGGTCGTTTACGGGAGGTAGCGTGGATCTGAGGTAAGTCGCCACCGAAGCGACTGCTGCTGCGGTCGTCTGCGGTACTGGAATACCGTCGTCCGCAATTGTTATGAATCTCTGTCTGACGCTTGACGGTTGGAAACCAGCCGCAGTCGCCTGGGGCATGCGGGGGTGGGTTCTCACATGTTCTGCAGTTTCTGGCTCGTATCTTGTCGAATGGGACGACGAATTGCCTTGACGCCTTGCGCTGGCTGAATCGGCCCGAACCTGTCTTTCGGCGTGTTCACGCTCTAACGCAATTAGCTCCAGATTTTTCTTGCGCAGTAGATACTGATAAGCCAATAAGTCATCCATGGGGGAGTTCTCTGGCATCACAGTCCCGCTGTCGACGACGTTTTGGATTCGGACTGCCATCTCCTCTGTGATAGAGAGTTCCTTGTCAGCGCTGAGTCGGACCACCAACGGGTACTGAGCGGGCTCCGGCTCCCTGTGCTGCGGCGGGGTCGTAAACGTGCCTGATGTGCCGTTTACTACGAACACCTGGCTAGCGGGACGGTTATGCGCGTTGCGTCCTTCGTGGCGATGATCGCCATCCTCGCTTGATGTGGAGTCGATGCCGCGCAAGACGGCTGCTACCTGAAAAATAGTGCAGTCGGACAATAGCAAGTGACGCCAGAGCCGCCAGTTGATGACGATGTAGAGTCGGTGGCGGTCGGAGTCGTTGCAGGTGTGGAGTCGTCGACAACTGGAATCTGAGTCGGAGCAGAACCGGTGGCACTCGACGTTGATGCAGGGGCGGAGTCGATGGCGTTTGACGCAGGCGCGATCATTGCATCCGTCCTCGGAGATCGGGCAGGACTTGACACGTCGAGCGTTCCCAACTGGCTGACAAGGAAACGGAAACTGCCGAACGTCAGATCCATACCTGAGTGAACGTCGGTGAACATTGATCGCTCGGACGCCGAGTGCGGGCGGAAGTCGAAGGTGCCGAGGGTGTAGGGCCTCCGCAGACCTGGCAGATCACGAATCGCTGCGGATGCTGAAGACGAAGTTGATGATGTAGGTGGCGGATCCGCCGAACCCGTGAGTCCAACACCAGTTCTTCCCACAGACGACGCCAATTGACGAGTCATGGACTCGGCAAATCCCATTGTTAAGCACCTGGGTTGTATCTAAAGGAATCGGTATATGGGTGTTGGTGAGTTCGGACGGTAACAAGCGAAACTTTCGCTTGTTCAATTATCGATCTGAGGATCTCAAGGTGATTACAATGGCTACCCGGCGAGTTAACAGCTCGCTAGGGTTTCTAGGGTGAGATTGCGTATCCCCTCTGTAGGCTCCCTCCTGGACTTTTTATAAGCGGCCAGGTCTGGGGAGTTTGAGTACAACTCGATCTACAGATATGACTAATTCTAAGCCAATACGACTCCTTCTTTCTTGAGCCGCACTCTAGCCATATCGGGCTGTCTTGCGCCATCTTGCAAGGTTGTCTTTATGGGCCACTGGGTGGGCCTTCCGGTAGTTTAAGCCTTATTACAATAGCGTGGATATACCCGTTGGGTATAACCACATCAGATTCCTTTGTTAGTTTGTGTTTTTCATGCTTCAACTTCTGATTAGGCTGATGTTAAGCAATTTTTGCTTTTTGGTATTAAGATCACTTCTTCATATATCTTATAATTTTGCTCCGTGTATCCTCATTTTCTCTCTACTTTCTTGAATATACATCGGGATGGGAACATTGACAACTAGTGCTCAATTGACAATTTGATCACATGAAGCTCTCGTAAGCATGGAAATGTCTCTCGACAGCAGAGAGTTCGGGTACAAAATATATTGTCAATCCAATGTCGAGCTGAACTGGGTTCAATCTCTTCTCTAAGAACTTGATGTTTTGTATGATCAAATTCGTTTTTTAGGAACGCCTCAAAGAAGGGCAGGGAAAACCTGCAATTTATCGAAGAAGAGAGAATTGACCCGATTTAAGAGGAAAACTAGGTCACAAAATCATACAAACCACGGTTTATTCAAGGAAAACCGTGTAAAATCCCGACTACGAACAAGCTACCCGGCTAGAAGTTTAGGCTCGGAATATCGCCGGAACTAAAAGCCGTGTCAACCAAACAAACCTTTGTCGGGGCTGGAGAGAAGCCACATCCATACAGCGGGAGAAGGTGTTATAATCAAGTAGATTGGTGTGGATTCCAACTTTGTATGGGAGAGGATTATAGAGAAGCTATTGCACAAAGTGTATATCATTCAAGAATCAGGTGGCAAGACATTGTGACCAAAGCCCTCTCATGTACTTGTTTTCGTCCTTTAAGAGCAATCTCAACACACGGTTGTATCTGGCTGGTCGGTTTGTGATCCAATGGCTGAAAAAAAAGGTGCAAAAGCAGGGGCACTGTTTGTTCGTTGACTTGCCCACACCAAGTCAGCGAATCCGGAGCCCATATATTTCAGCGGTTCGGCGGGTTGCTATTTCTAAAGGAAGCTGTACTACATTGCTAATTTCTTTTAAATTACACATTTTTCTTAACAAATTTGAGAAATAATACAATTATTGAGGATTTAAAAAAGAATACACATACACCGTTGGTGTTGTCGAAACCGACAGGTACATATCAGACATGACGTGGCCAATTAGTACCTGATATGTGTCAAACGTATCTATAATTTATTATGTTCTATATTTATATTATACCAATTGTTACATGTTTTATATACACTTCATACCATTTTTATGCATTTTCTGGGACTAACCTATTAACAAGATGTCACAGTGTCAGTTCCCTGTTTTCTGCTGTTTTTTGTTTCAGAAAAGTTATTAAGAAAATATTATCGGAATTGCACGAAACAAAAGTCAGAAACACTATTTTTCCCGGAACCATACGGAACACCGAAGAGGGGCAAGAGGGGGGCCACATGGCGCCCACACCTGTTGGCGGCGCGGCCCCCCTGCCGCGCCATGATGTGGTGTGGGGCCCACGGCCCTCCACCGATGTCGCCCTTTCGCCTATTTAATCCCCCGACAAATAAACCCTAGCAACCCGATCAAAAATCCACGAAACATCCCGTAGCCGCCGTCGTCAACCCTAATTCAGGAGGGTTCTACAGCTCTTCCCGGCACCCTGCCGGAGAGGGGAATCATCACCGGAGGGCTCTACATCACCATGCCCGCCTCCGGACTGATGCGCGAGTAGTTTATCCTTGTACTATGGGTCCATAGCAGTAGCTAGATGGTTGTCTTCTCCACTTGTGCTATCATGTTTAGATCTTATGAGCTGCCTATCATGATCAAGATCATCTTATTGTAATACTACATGTTGTGTTTGCTGGGATCCGATGAATATTGAGTACTATGTCAGTTGCTTCATAATATATTATGTGAGTGCGTTATTTATGATCTTGCATGCTCTCCGTTGCTAGTAGATGCTCTGGCCAAGTAGATGCTTGTGACTCCAAGAGGGGGTATTTATGCTCGATAGTGGGTTCATGTCTTTATTTAATCTGGGGGAGTGACAACAACATCTAAGATTGTGAATGTATTGTTGCTACTAGAGATGAAACAGTAGTGCTTTGTATAAGGATAATTGTGCTATTTACATTACACACTTTGGCTAATGCAATAATCTGTTGCTTGCAACTTAATACTGAAAGGGGTACGGACGTTAACCGGAAGGTGGATTATTAGTCATAGATGCGGTTGGAACGGTCTATGTATATTGTTGTAATGCCCAAATGAATCTCACACTAGACACCATGACATGTACATGCATCATTATGCAGTTCTTTATTTTGTCAATTGCCCAACTGTAATTTGTTTACGCACATGTATGCTATTATTTATTTATGGAGAGACACCACTAGCGAACTGTGGACGCCGGTCCATTCTTTTACATTGATAATACAACCTACTGCAAACACTGTTTTCTTTCGTTCTCGGCAAACAAACATCATTTTACACACTATACGTCTAATCTTTTGTTACAGCAAGCCAGTGAGATTTACAACCTCACTGTTAAGTTGGGGCAAACTATTTTGGTTGTGTTGTGTGCAGGTTCCACGTTCATTGTTGACACCGGTAGTGCGCCCTGCCAACGTCAGTTTCAACAACCTTCAGAAGAGCCTTCATCTCCTACTGGATTGATAACCTTGGTTTCATAACTGAGTGAAATTGGCTGCTGCACTACTTCGTACCTTCCTCTTGGGGTTTCCCAACAACACCACACCGGTGCATCAAGCTAATTTCTGGCGCCGTTGCGGGGGAGATTGAAGCACTTCTGCAAGGGGAGTCTCTCACTTCCAATCTTTTTATTTTGTTATTATCTTTCTTAGTTTATTTTTATTACTGTCTTGTTTGCTTATTATTATCAAAAACACAAAAAAATAGTTACTTGCATTTTTATATTTCAGTTTTATTTTTAATTTTGCTAAAATGAGTATTCCTGAGAACACTAAGTTATGTGACTTTACTAGCACAAATAATAATGATTTTATATGCACTCCTATTGCTCCACCTGCTTCTAAAAAACTTTTATGAAATTAAACCTGCTTTGCTTAATCTTGTTATGAAAGAGCAATTTTCTGGTGTTAGTACAGATGATGCTGCTGCCCATCTTAATAATTTTGTTGAACTTTGTGACATGCAAAAATATAAGGATATAGATGGCGATATTATTAAGCTAAAATTGTTTCCTTTTTCTTTAAGAGGAAGAGCTAAAGAATGGTTACTATCATTGCCTAGAAATAGTATTGATTCATGGACCAAATGTAAAGATGCTTTCATTGGAAAATATTATCCTCCTGCTAAGATTATTTCCTTAAGAAGTAGCATTATGAACTTTAAACAATTTGATAATGAACATGTTGCTCAAGTTTGGGAAATAATGAAATCTTTGGTTAAAAATTGCCCTACCCATGGACTGACTGTTTGGATGATCATCCAAACCTTTTATGTAGGACTGAACTTTTCTTCAAGAAACTTGTTGGATTCGGCTGTAGTAGGTACCTTTATGTCTATCACTTTGTGGGGGGGGGGGGGGGGGCAACAAAACTTCTTGATGATATGATAATTAATTATTCTGAGTGGAATACTGAAAGGACTCCTCAAGTTAAGAAGGTAAATTCTTTGAAAAACCTCCTCTTTGAGTGATAAGATTGATGTTATTATGTCTATGCTTGTGAATGCTAAATCTCATATTGATCCAAATAATGTTCCCTTAGCTTCATTGGTTGCACAAGAAGAGCATGTTGATGTGAACTTTATTAAAAAATAATAATTTTAACAACAATACTTATAGGAACAATTATGGTAATAACAATTATAAGCCTTATCCTTCTAATACTGGTAATGGTTATGGTAATTCTTATAGCAATAATAGAAATATCTTCTCTAAACTTGAAACCATGCATAAATACTTTATCACTACACAAACTGCTTTCAATAAAACTGTTGAGAAAAAGCTTGGCAAAATTGATACTCTTACCTCTAAAGTTGATAGTCTTGCTCTTGATGTTGATCTTTTAAAATTAAAAGTTATGCCTAATGATGTTAAAGAGAATATATTTTTTGCTAAAATTAATGTCATTCAAGTAAGAATTGATGATAATGTTAGGATGATGGCTGAGTTGCATGCTAGATGGGAAAGAGAAGATGAAGTAGCTTAGAAAGAATAATATGGCTAGAGTTTGCACTATTACTACTACTGAAAATAATGTTACTTCACATGCTAGTAAACCTCCTACTATTGATGGTAACATAATTGGTGTTGGCAATATTTCCTCTACTTCTTCCAAACGTTTAAAATTGCCTAAAACTGCTGAAACTGTTCTTGATAAAAGTGCTGAAATTTTTAAGAACATAGGAGATAATGGTCCCATTTCTTTTGATAATAATAACTTTGATTTTGTTGATTGTAATATCTCTGAAGTTATTAAGTTCTTGCAAAAGTTAGCTACAAGTCCTAATGCTAGCACTATAAATATGGCCTTTACAACACATATTACAAATGCTCTCATTAAAGATAGGGAAGAGAAATTAAAACTTGAATCTTCTATCCCTAGGAAGTTAGAAGATGGTTGGGAGCCCATCATTAAAATAAAAGTGAATGAGTTTGATTGCAATGCTTTATGTGACCTTGGTGCGAGCATTTCTGTTATGTCTAAGAAACTTTATGATATGTTTGAATTGCCACCTTTGGAACATTGCTATTTGGATGTTTTTCTTGTTGATAATGCTATGAAGAAACCTTTGGGGAGAGTTGATGATGTTCTTATTATGGTTAAGAATAACCTTGTCCCCGTTGATTTTATTGTTTTGGATATTGAATGCAATGCATCTTGTCCTATCGTGCTGGGAAGACCTTTTCTTAGAATTGTGGGTGCTATTATTGATATGAAAGAAGGAAATATTAGATACCAATTCCCACTCAAGAAATGTATGGAACACTTCCCCAGAAAAAGAATGAATCTACCTTTTGATTCTATTATTAGAACAAACTATTCTTTTGATGTTTCTTCTCTTGGAAACACTTGAGTTTTACTTTCTGTGCCTAGCTGAAAGGCGTTAAAGAAAAGCGCTTATGGGAGACAACCCACTTTTTATTTCTGTTATTTTTCTTTTTCTTGAGTCAAGGAACATGCTTACCTCTGTAGCAATTCCTTTGTATCTTTATTTTATTACATTATTGTGTCAACTAAAGATTCTAGTAGGAAGTTGATGCTAGATTTGGATTTCTGCACGGGAACAATTTTCTGTTGTCCACCGTTTAATTCGTAAGAATTCACAAATCAAAATGACCTGAGATTTTTTGTGCGTGATCCTCAGATATGTACGCAATTGTCATTAGTCTTAAGTTTTCTGATCTGAGCAAGTTAAGTGACTTGAAAAAATGTCTTTATGGATGTTCTGTTTTTGATAGATTCTGCCATTTATTTTGCATTGCCTCTTTTACTATTTTTGAGTGGATCTTTTTGCTCCATGAAATACCAGTGGCTGTAGCTAATGTACAGTAGCATTGGTGATGATTGTTTCCATGCAGAATATGAGAATTTTTTATTATGCACTAACCCTCTAATAAAGTTTACTTTGAGTTTGGTGTGTAGTAAGTTTTCAAGAATCAAGAGAGAGGATGATATGATGTGATCAAGAAGATGAAAAATACTAAGCTTGGGGATGCCCCCGTGGGTTACCCAAGCATATTTCAAGAAGACTCAAGCGTCTAAGCTTGGCGATGCCCAAGGCATCCCCTTCTTCATCAACAAACTATCAGGTCATCTCTAGTGAAACTATATTTTAATTCCTTCACATCTTATGTACTTTACTTGAAGCGTATGTTTGCTTTTATTTTTACTTTGTTATTTTATTTTCTGAATAAATTGGATCCTAGCATTCCTTTATGTTTATGGCGAAAGCTGAAAGCCGCAACACTTATCTTTTATGTTTATGGCGAAAACTGAAAGCCGCAGCACTTATTATTTTATGTTTATGGCGAAAGCTGAAAGCTGTAGCGGTTAGAAAATACTCTCTTATTTCATTGTTAATTACTTGGAGAGTTTATGTTTAAATAATTGATTGGTGCTTGGTTTGAAACAGAAAATGCTACATGTGGTAGATGGTATAATGAAAAAAAAACATGCTCTTATGGATTGTTATCTTGCATGTTGTGGTGCTTGGCAATTGTTTTGAACTCTCAAGTAGATCATGTTTAAACTCTTGCATCACGTAGCTAAAAAACTAATAGTGAAGAACTACCGTAGAGCTTGCTGAAATTTGGTTTGCATGTTTGGTATATCTAAGGTTCAAAACTTATTATCTCTTATTTGTGTCAATGTTTATTAGCTCGTGAGGAAGTATGTGGTGTTTTGGATATCAACCTTATTATTTGCTTATGACAGATTTTCACAACCGGACTAGTGGCATATACACCGCTTATCCATTAATTTTGCAAAAAGAGCTGGCAAATGGGGTGCCCAGTCCCAATTAATTACAAGTTTAACCGCTCAACTCTCTTCACATTTTTTCCCTGATTTAATCAGCCAAGCAATGATACCAGTTTTTAACTGCATGTGTAAACAAAATAGAATAAGAGGGATGATCTGCCAGCTCTTTTTTCTTTCAGAAAATCTGTTAAGGAAATATTCTCGGAATTGCACGAAACAAAAGCCAGAAACCCTATTTTCCCCGAAAGCATCCAGAACACCGAAGAGGGGCAAGAGGGGGGCCACAGGGCGCCCACACCTGATGCCCCCCCCCCCCCCCCACGACAAATAAACCCTAGCAACCCGATCAAAAATCCACGAAACATCCCGTAGCCGCCGCCGTAGTCAACCCTACTTCGGGGGGGTTCTGCATCTCTTCCCGGCACCCTACCGGAGAGGGGAATCATCACCGAAGGGCTCTACATCACCATGCCCGCCTCCGGACTGATGCGTGAGTAGTTCATCCTTGGACTATGGGTCCATAGCAGTAGCTAGATAGTTGTCTTCTCCACTTGTGCTATCATGTTTAGATCTTGTGAGCTGCCTATCATGATCAAGATCGTCTTATTGTAATACTACATGTTGTGTTTGCTGGGATCCGATGAAAATTGAGTACTATGTCATTTGCTTCATAATATATTATGTGAGTGCGTTATTTATGATCTTGCATGCTCTCCGTTGCTAGTAGATGCTCTGGCCAAGTAGATGCTTGTAACTCCAAGAGGGGGTATTTATGCTCGATAGTGGGTTCATGTCTTTATTTAATCTGGGGGAGTGACTGATGACCCACAAGTATAGGGGATCGCAACAGTCTTCGAGGGATGTAAAACCCAAATTTATTGATTCGACACAAGGGGAGTCAAAGAATATTTATAAGCTTTAACAGATGATTTGTCAGATCAGCTGCACCTGTGAATAGACTTACTCGAGACAGATTATCAGTAGCAACAGTTTTATAGCAGAGACAGTAGTGAAATAATAGCAGCAGTAGTATTACGACAGCGATTGTGATTACGGTAGACAGCAGGATTAAAATACTGTAGGCATAGGGACGGATGTACGGGCGTTGCATGGATAAGATAATTCATGTAATATCATAACATAGGCATTTGCAGATAAATAATATAAAGCATCCAAGTATTAACTAATCATAAGCATGTATTCCCATTTAGTTGTGCGTGCTCGCAATGAGAAACTTGCACATCATCTTTTGTCCTGCCAGCCCGTTTGCAGCGGGGCCTCTAGGGAAACTGCTGGCAATTAAGGTACTCCTTTTAATAAAGTACCGGAGCAAAGCATTAACATTCCGTGAACACATGTAATCCTCACATCACAGCCATTCCCTCCGGTTATCCCAATTGCTGTCACTTTGGGGCCATCGGTTCCGGACAATAATATGTGTATACAACTAATAGATATGATCTAAAACAATAATTATCCTCATGATACAATAACATGTTCAGATCTGAAATCATGGCACTCGGGCCCTAGTGTCAAGCATTAAGCATAACAAGTTGCAACAATGACATAAAACACCGATAACAGATACTAGGCACCATGCCTAACGATATTACAGCTATTACATGAATGATCTCATCCAATCCCTACCATCCCCTCAAGCCTACAGCGGTGGATTACTCACACATGGATGGGGGAAACATGGATGGTTGATGGAGAGGCGTTGGCGATGACGATGGCGATGATCCCCTTCGATTCCCCGACCCGGCAGGGTGCCGAAACATAAACTTCTGGTCCCCGAACTAGGGTTCACGGTGGCGGCGGCGTACGGAGATGTTTCTGGCGAAAGTGGATACCCACCGTGCGTTTTTAGGTCAGAAGGGTCTTATAGCCGAGAGGGGGTCGCGAGGAGGCGACCGAGGCGGTCCAACCTGGTCCTCGCGCGGCCAGGTCCTTGCCGCGCGGGCAGGGGTTGCGCGGCCTCGTCGCTCCCCTCCGTTAGATCTTCGTGGTTCCTGGACTCTCCGGGTAAGAAAACGACTCCTAGGTGTTTTCGGGGTTTTTCCATAAAGTTGATATTTCTGCACAAAAACGCGACACCAGGGTAATTCTGCCGAAAATAGCGTTAGTCCGTGTTAGTTGCATTCAAAACACACAAATTAGAGGTAAAACAATAGCAAAAGTGTTCGGGAAAGTAGATACGTTTTGGACGTATCAACTCCCCCCAAGCTTAGCTTATTGCTTGTCCTCAAGCAATTCAGTTAACAACTGTGTGCGATAAAAGAACTTTCACGAACTCATTTGCTCATGTGATGTAAATATTCTCATTATGATGACAAATGCTTAGACTATTCATAACAAGACATATATAAACGGTGTCACCCAATAGTTATGTAAACCATGAAAAGATGCCAATTATACCGATGATAAATAACATGAAACATATCAATTCACAGGATTGCAAGGCTCATAAGAAAGTATGATAAAGTGGTATCTCGCTTGCCCGAATGGAACAGCAAAACATAAATGCCCAGGCACCTCTGAGTTTCAAGGGAAGACTAGAGATAAAGATATCAAAGATAAAAGCATCAAGATTACACCGCAGTTAACATATTAAGGGACAAGCACATTACACTAAGAATGACAATTATGCTCTCAAGAAGGTGCTAAAAAAAGGATGGTGACTCAACAATAAAGTAAAAGATATGCCCTTCATTGAGGGAAGCAGGGATTTAACATGTGCTAGATCTTCTTATCATTTTGAAAACAGAGGTAAAATTATTTTTGAGTGGTGGTTGTTTGGTCAACGAATGGCAATAGAGTTCTTGTTATCTTCCATACTAAGCAAGTTGAGAGCGGTTCCGAATTATTTTTAAAACAAGGCACTTATAATATGCATCTTTATATTCATTCATTTTGATAGCTTGACACTCCTCCCAACCTTGCTAACATAACCATGGTTAACTGAATCCTCGGGTGCCCACCAAACAATCTCAAACCATGGAGGAGTGCCTATGTTTTATTTTCTCAAATCCTTTTTGATATTACAATGGTCTAACCAGCCCTTTGCAAAATTAGTGACGAGCAGATGTAGCATGCAAGTCAATTACTTAATTAGTATGGAAGATAACAAGCCCAACTACTACTTCCTCGTGAGCTCAAAACAGTGGCACAAATTGAGAAGTGTTTGAAGGTTTTAAAGATAGCAAATGCAAATTTATTTGAATGGTTCGAAATTGCCATGCATAGGTGTTTATGGTGTACTCTTTGGAATAATTTGGTTTTCAGGGGTTTGGAAGCACAAGCATTTTCAGCTTAGTACAAGTGGAGGCTAGCAAAAGATGGGAAAGCGACAATTCAAGAGAGTAATAACCGTCATAATCATGCTTGCGACGAAATAAAATTAACGGAGGCATAAAAATGATACTAGAACTCTGAGGCAAAATATGTCATCAAGGCTTAATTGACTTTTTGTTTTCAGTCATAACATGTGTAAACATGTGCCAAGTCAATTCAAATGAATTATTCAGAGGAGGATACCACAATGTCATATTCTATTATGAGCAAAACAATGCAAGCAAATATCCATAGAAATATGACATCCATCATAAATAAATTGGAAACGATCATAAGAGAACACGAACTACTAAGCATCCACCAATCGACATATACCTTATGAGAACCGTCTAAGCATGCTCACATGAATGAGTATATGTACAAAAATGAGAAACAAATAGAGTTCATTACCAGCCTCTTACCCAACTCGAATTGTCATAGATCATCATAATTGCCTTATCACTTGTGTGCTTGAAAGATATGAAATAATAACCAAGCTCCATGGAGTAACCGAAGGTAATGACCTCTGAAACAAACTATACAAAACCAAAGAGAAACAACAAATATTTTTGGGTTTTCGGATTTAGGAACTAAAAACAGAACAGACAGCAAAGACGAATTTTTTTCGAGGGCCTTAACATGCCCAGATCAGAAAACTCAAAACTAATGAAAGTTGCGTACACATCTGAGGAACATGCACGCGAAATTTCAGGTCATTCCGATATTTCTGTGAAGAGTTATGATTTAAACGGTGGACAGCAGAAATCTGTCCCTGCGCGAAACAGCACACAACAAAGCAAAATATTTTTGTGTTTTTGCATATTGAACTGAAATAAATACTAGGCATATTAATACTAGATACTAAAACAAACCAGCAAGAGAGATAACAAAAATCTTTTTGGTGTTTTTGGGTTTATGGAAAGCAAACAAAGCATGAACAAATGAGAGAAAGAAAGAAAACAACAACGAAACATGGATATACAAAGTACCGAATGGTAATGATATGTAGATGAGTGTGCTATCGGTATACCTCCCCCCAAGTTTAGGCTTTTGGCCTAAGTGGAGATCAGCCCCAATGTGAATAATGGCCCCAACTCGGTGGGTTAGGCCCCGTGTAGTCATACTCCGCATCGGCTGCGGTGGAGGAAGATCCCGAAGGTCCCGCATACCCCGGATCCGGGTACACGAAACTAGCTGTCTCCGGGGGCTGAATGAAACCACCCCCATACTCCTCATCGCCCCTACTATCCGAGTCGGGCTGCTCCTCAAGTGTGTCAAGTTCAGCCTCTAAGACTGACAAGTTCCCCCTGCCAACAAGGTTAAGCAGAGGTGCAGGCAGGATAACAATCCTATCAATGGTAGATACTGTAAAATGTTTCCTCCTTGGAAAAGTTATAGTGTAAGGGAGAAAATACAAATTACCATCCTTAGCAATCCTCATCGATGTCCCCACGTCCGCTGTACCTATCACCTCACAAAATTCCTGCAAAGTTAAGCTAACAGGCCTATCATATATCTTGAAAGAAATGGCTTTCCCATAATACTTGGAGTTAAAAGTGAAAGACTTAGAAAAAGTCTTGGTGAGCCCATAGTATTGAGGCCTCTCATCCATCATGTAGGAGGTCAAGCCTACACTCTCCACAAGAGTTAGGAAGTCCTCAAGTAAACCTGCAGCACGAAGGAAATCATTACATGGGCGAGACGCGGAGTTTGGAACTCCCGCATCTCGCTCATCTCCAAACGTTGGTGCTAGGATTTCCTCGCTGTAGGATTGCCTAACACGAGTGGCAGCCCTTGGAGGCCTTGTCCTCCTCTGGAAATCTTCCTCAAACATGTCATCAAAGTCATGGTTATGCATCTTCCTTTTCTGAAATTTTTGACAAACATCATAAAAATCGATTCTTAGCCAACGAAATGAAGGGAAACTACTATAGTGACTTACTAGAAGCTTAAGCATGCATCAAAACTAGTTATTTCAACTTGGAACAAGCATTCAAACTCACTAAACAAGATATCTACAAGAGCAAAATACTTCATATATACACCACTAAACAAAATTCTACTTGGATATTCGGAGGAGTCACATACCGGAGAGTAGATGCACCAAATTTCAGCAACAGAAATTGGCTGAATGTGGAGATCGAAATCACAGGAAATGAGCAGCAAGAACACGAGTTTGAGCTATCCAAAAGTGATTTTTCAGGCAAGAGGAAGGCAGGGGAAGGAGAGAGAGCAAGTGGGGGGGGCCTGTGGGCCCCACACCATGTGCTGGCGCGGCCTGGAGGCTGCCGCGCCACCATGTGGTGAGGTGGCCCTGTGGGCCTCCCTGGTTGCTCTCTGGCACTTCCAGGTCCCTCTTCGAAAAATATGATTTTTGATATAAATTTTTTAATTTTCTGAGAAACTTTTTTTTTCATTTTCTGGTATTTTGCATTATTAAATTCAATATTGAAAAATTATTTTCTAACAACAAATTCAACTAAACATTGCAAACTAAATAACATTACAGTAGGTAAAACAAGAATGAGAGAAAGAAAACTGTTTAGCTTCTTTATGCATTTAAAATGCACTTGTTAACAAGGTTGATCAAGTCTTGCCACCAAATGAATTTTATATGACATAAAAGATTTTAAACTATATGAGACACTCATGTTACCTTATATTGAATTGGTATGGATCCAATCATGAGAGTTTTGTATTCTTCTTTATATGGGCAATCAATACTTCCCACTCTAATAGATCTCAAATTGGTAATTGTATTAACTCCGGGCATTTTATCAACTTTCTTGGGAAAATAAACAGTATGCTCCTTGTCATGAACATTAAAAGTAACTTTTCCTTTATTGCAATCAATAACAGCCCCTGCAGTATTTAGAAAAGGTCTTCCAAGAATAATAGACATATTATCATCTTCAGGCATTTTAAGAACAACAAAGTCAGTCATAATTAAACAATTGGTAGTTATTTGAACAGGAACATCCTCACAAATTCCAACAGGAACAGCAGTAGATTTATCAGCCATTTGCAAAGATATATCAGTAGGTATCAATTTATCAAGGTAAAGTCTCTTGTAAAAAGAGAAAGGCATAACACTTACTCCAGCTCCCAAGTCACATAGAGCAGTTTTAATATAATTATTTTTGATAGAGCAAGAAATAGTTGGAATACCTGGATCACCCAGCTTTTTGGGAACTTTGCCATTAAAAGAGTAATTAGTGAGCATAGTAGATATTTCCTCATTAGGAATTTTCCTTTTGTTAGTCACAATATCTTTCATATATTTAGAATAGGGAGGCAACTTAATAGCATCAGTCAAAGGAATTTGCAGGAACAATGGTTTCATCCAATCACAAAATTTATTATAATGTTATTCCTCTTTTGTTTTATGTTTCTTAGCAGGAAAAGGCATTGGTTTTTGGACCCAAGGTTCTCTTTCATTACCATGTTTCTTAGCAATAAAATCTTCTTTAGTGTACTTTTTATTTTTAACATGCTTTTCAGGTTCCTCCTCTAATTCTTCTCTATCCGAATTAGCATTTTTATCATTATCATTGTTATTAGCATCATCATTGTTGTGTTCATTACCACTTTCAGTTTCAGCATCAGAAACAAATATACTATTAGGATCATTAACAGGTTCAGAGGATTCTACAACAATTTTATGTTTCTTTTTCTTTTTCCTAGAAGGAGTACTAGGTTCATTAACTCGTTGAGAATCTTGTTCAATTCTTTTATAATGTCCTTCAGGATACAAAGGGTCTTGAGTAGATTTACCACCTCTAGTTGTTACTTCACAAACAGGGTTTTTTTTAGCTATAGAGGCATTCGCTAGCAATTCTTTTTGCACTTTAGTGAGTTGATCTATTTGAGTTTGAACCATATGAAAGTGTTTAATGAGCACTTTAACATCATTAGAAGTTCTATCAACAATATCATGCAAATCACTAATAGCACGAGAATTTTCCATTAAATGATTCTCTATTCTCATATTAAAATTGCATTGCTTAGTAATAAAAGTATCAAATTCATCTAAGCATTGAGCAGGAGGTTTAGAGTAAGGGATATCTCCATCATCAAACCTTTGGAGAGAGTGTACCTCAATTACGGTTGAAGGAGGAATTGGCTTACATAATTCTTCAATAGGAGGTAAATACTTCACATCTTCAGATTTAATACCACTCTCCTTAAGAGATCTTTTAACTTCCTTCATCGTTTCTTCATTTAATTCAATCATACCTCCCTTCTTCGGTGTTGGTGGTGGTGTTGGAGTAGGTTCAGGAATATCCCAATCATCATTATTCTTGCATATCATGGCTAATAATTCCTCAGCCTCTTCGGGAGTCCTTTTCCTGAAAACACAACTAGCGAAACTATCCAGGTATGTCCTAGATTCAGCAGTTAGTCCACTATAAAATATATCAAGTAGATCATTTTTCTCCAAATCATGATTCGGCTGGCCTCTTAAAATGGAACAAAAGCGTGTCCAAGCTTTAGGCAATTTCTCATCTTCATCTTGATTAAAATCATAGATTCTTAACAAATCATCATGTTGAGCACTAGCAGGAAAATATTTTTGAAAGAAAGCATCAAGCAAACCCTTAAGACTAGTGATGGAACCAGGAGACAAATTATTATACCAGGTTTTACCTTCTCCTTTTAATGAAAAAGGAAATATTTAGCAACAAAGTAAGTGCGTCTTTTAATGTCCTCAGCAAATATTTCACTTAAATCAGACAATACATTCATGTGTTCTACAGCACTTTCATTTTCAGTTTCACAAAAAGTTTCTCTTTCAACAATAGCTATATGAGCCAAATCAAGAGAGAAATCATAAACTTTATCTTTAATGTTTATAGGAGATGTAGCAAACTTAACATCAGAAGATAATTTATATCTAACAGCACGTTTTTCAACAAGATTTTTAATAGCACTAGCATTTTTAATAGCATTAATTTCTTCAACAAGAGCATCATCAAGATCCACATACATATCATCACGCTCATCATAAGTATCACGTGTAAATTCAGGTGAATTAACAGGTGTTTCAGCATTTTCATCAGGAATTTCAGCATTTTCAGTTTGTTTAGATTTAGCAATAGTAGCATCTAAAAAGGACCTAATGAACCAGTTTCATCAAGAGCAGTAGAAGCATCATCATAAGTAATTTCAGATTCAGCAGTAGTAACAGAACGTGCAGGTTGTACTCATCACAGTTGGAGAGTCAAGAGCAGCAGAGGTACTCAGAGTCGTACCTTTTCTTGTAGTGGATGGCAGTATGGGAAACTTCCTATCAGCAGGTTTTCCCATGATGAATAAATTCCAGCGAACAATATCACACTCAGGTGGGCTTATAAATAAAGCTATGCTCCCCGGCAACGGCGCCAGAAAATAGTCTTGATGACTCACAAGTATAGGGGATCGCAACAGTCTTCGAGGGAAGTAAAACCCAAATTTATTGATTCGACACAAGGGGAGCCAAAGAATATTTATAAGCTTTAACAGATGATTTGTCAGATCAGCTGCACCTGTGAATAGACTTGCTCGAGACAGATTATCAGTAGCAACAGTTTTATAGCGGAGACAGTAGTGAAATAATAGCAGCAGTAAAATTAAGACAGCGATTGTGATTACGGTAGACAGCAGGATTAAAATACTATAGGCATAGGGACGGATGTACGGGCGTTGCATGGATAAGATAATTCATGTAATATCATAACATAGGCATTTGCAGATAAATAATATAAAGCATCCAAGTATTAACTAATCATAAGCATGTATTCCAATTTAGTTGTGCGTGCTCGCAATGAGAAACTTGCACATCATCTTTTGTCCTGCCAGCCCGTTTGCAGCGGGGCCTCTAGGGAAACTACTGGCAATTAAGGTACTCATTTTAATAAAGTACCGGAGCAAAGCATTAACATTCAGTGAACACATGTAATCCTCACATCACAGCCATTCCCTCCGGTTATCTCAATTGATGTCACTTTGGGGCCATCGGTTCCGGACAATAATATGTGTATACAACTCATAGATATGATCTAAAACAATAATTATCCTCATGATACAATAACATGTTCAGATCTGAAATCATGGCACTCGGGCCCTAGTGTCAAGCATTAAGCATAACAAGTTGCAACAATGACGTAAAACACCGATAACGGATACTAGGCACCATGCCATAACGATATTACAGCTATTACATGAATGATCTCATCCAATCCCTACCATCCCCTCAAGCCTACAGCGGTGGATTACTCACACATGGATGGGGGAAACATGGATGGTTGATGGAGAGGCGTTGGCGATGACGATGGCGATGATCCCCTTCGATTCCCCGTACCGGCAGGGTGCCGGAACAGAGACTTCTGGTCCCTGAACTAGGGTTCACGGTGGCGGCGGCGTACGGAGATGTTTCTGGCGAAAGTGGATACCCCCGTGCGTTTTTAGGTCAGGAGGGTCTTATAGCCGAGAAGGGGTCACGAGGAGGCGACCGAGGCGGTCCCACCTGGTCCTCGCGCGGCCAGATCCTTGCCGCGCGGGCAGGGGGTGACGCGGCCTCGTCGCTCCCCTCCGTTTGATCTTCGTGGTTCCTGGACTCTCCGGGTGAGAAAACGACTCCCAGGTGTTTTTCGGGGTTTTTCCATAAAGTTGATATTTCTGCACAAAAACGAGACACCATGGTTGTCGTCGTGGTGAACAGACAGATGCCTACGGGTAGGCTAATTTGTGGGGCCGGATGGACGCTAGAGGATTCGGGGAGGGATAGCGCGCTGAGAAGCACACACAGATGAACACATGGACACGGGGATTTACCCTGCTTCGGGGCTCTCGTGAGGAGATAACACCCCTACTGCAGCATCTAGCCTACTTTGTGTATTTCTTCTCTCCGCATATGCTGTGTACAGGATGCTCCAGGAGCAGAACCGAGTTACATCTAAGAGGCTTTGAGGGAGAAAGAGAGCCAAGGGGGGAAGAGAGCGGCCCGTGGCTAGGCCGGCCGTGGCCGCGTGTGTGTGTGTCTCCCTCCCTTTGGCCTTCCCCCTGGTGCTCCTTATATAGGAGGAGCCTAGGGGACAAGAGGTGGCCCACGCGACACTATTCCGGCACTGTAGCTGACATGACTACTGGGGTCTTGTCAATACCATTCCCTGCATCATGAGTTGTACTCTAGTCACATCAGGGGATGGGCTTGTCATGTCTTGTCTGTCCTTTGTCCTGTAGCGCTTGGCATGGCATCTTCTCCGCATAACCCGGCATGGATATGCCGGATAACTTGGCGACTCCTCTCCTGGGCAACCCGGCATGGATATGCCGGATTCCACCTCTCAACCCGGCGTGGGTATGCCGGATAATCTGCTTCTCCCGAGACCCGGCATGGTTATGCCGGATTACCCTTCATAAACCGTTCTTCCTGCACATCAGAATAACACAATGCATACCAACATAGATATGTCGGGTAAAATCTGATTAAGTCGGTTAGAGTATGTCGGGCCGCATCAATATCATATCCCGGTCCCTTCCGACCCGGGCATATGTCGGTCAGCAAGTATGTCGGTTCCGTCTTGGACGTAGCTTTTACCATATCTTTACCCTACCCGGGGGTAGCCCCCCGACACTAGTCCCCGAGGCTGCGGGGGACTCGCAGAGTCGCGCGCAGACTTAGAAGAAATAACAACACCACCATCTTTACCTACTCCACCGTGTACCTGCAAAAATACAATCATATGCCGGTGCCTTAGCCGCTCTGGGCGTTTTACCGACATAGATGTCTTCGGCCACTGCCGGCTTGACATAAACATACCTCACATGCCGGCTTTTAGCCACTCTGGGCGTATACCGACACGGACGTCTCATGTGCCGGCCTTTAGCCACTCTGGGCGTATACCGACACAGAGTCTCATGTGCCGGCTTTTAGCCACTCTGGGCGTATACCGACACAGACGCCTCCAACCTCTGTTGATTTGACACAAGTGTAACTCGGGTGTCTCGGTATCTCGGCCACTCTGGGCATATCACACATGTCTCGGTACCTCGGCCACTCTGGGCATATCACACATGTCTCGGTACCTCGGCCACTCTGGGCATATCACACATGTCTCGGTACCTCGGCCACTCTGGGCATATCACACATCTCATTTCACAAACCAACATGAACGATGACCGGGGATACAGGATGATGCCACGATACTATGGCGAACCGAAATAAACGGCGATCTGGAGATACGGAACGATGCCGCGATACATTGGCGAACCGACAAAAGTGACAACCGGGAAATGATAGGCCATTTATAACTCGGCAAGCCGATACCAAAGACTATCCGACATGAGCAACAACCTGGTATGATATGCCATTTATAATTCGGCAAGCCGATACCGAAGACCATATGCAACATATCTTGAGACAATAGCAATTATAAGATGGATCCGAGATAACCGACATAACCAAGATTTCCGACATGAGTATTCTCCCGATAAGACCGATATCACCTTTCAACGTTAGTTCATGCATGCATATATAACGAATTTTCAATCGGAGCAACAACTTTATTTAACACGCCAAATTAAATCTTACCGACATAAGTGACGATATGGTATAATAGGTCATTTATAACTCGGTAAACCGACATCAAAGATAGTCGAGGATACACTTCCAGGCCATAATAAATATACGATCGATCCGAGATAACCGACATAACAACCAAGATAACCAAGATAATCAAGCCTTTTGACATGAATATCCTCTCGGTAAAACCGACATCACCTTTCAACGTTAGTCCAGGCATGCATGTGTAATAAATATTCAACAGGAGCAACTGCTCTATTAACAGGTCAAACTAATTTTAACTTAAAGACAGAAATTACGACGAGTTGCAAAGCTACGCACTAGGGTGCAGACTCGGTCTTCACCGAGTCCCCGAGTTACACTAGAGATCTAGCAGAAAGAACAGAACGCACTGGCGGGCTAATCCCCGGGTCAAGATATCTTGCTCCGGGGAAGACACACAGACAACATACGCCGAATTACTCTTTAGACCGAGCCCCCGAGTTTGTTTTCATGTTTACTATACTCCACAACCTCTGCTCTTGACTACCATTCTAGGCGCTCGTCAGTCGAGTCACAAGATCATCTCGGATAACATACATTACTTTAACTTTGAAACACGGTTATAAGTTTATTCGGCATACGGACACCACAGATAACAAGACAGACATATAAACATGGCAGTCCCCGAGCTCCATGTCGGGGTGCCGGCATATAGGCAATATAGAAACAACTGAGATAAAACACACAAGTAAAGGCGGGGCAGCCCCCGAGTTCATCCCGGGGTGCCGACATGCAAATAACTCGGAACTAATAGACATAAACCACACGCATACAGATAAATTGATCTCCGAGTTGCCCTACCGACTTAGGATGAAGAGCACAACTGACCGGTGAGCCAGTCCCCGAGTCAAGACATCTTGCCCCCGGGGAAAACATACAGATAACATAACATGGCAGTACCCGGGTTACGACCTCTCGCTCCCGGGTTAACAACTAAATTAGGCATGAAGGGGCAGTCCCCGAGTTACTCTCAAGACTGGTCAATTGCATTATACAGACGAAGATACTCACGGAGCATTGGTGCGGTCGGGATCGACGGAGCCGACATGATCCGGGCAACTGTCGGGGAGTTACCCGGAATCTGTCGACGGCGAGCGCTGGTGTAGGTCGGAACGGCTTCTGCGTGCGGCAGCGAGTTGGAGCGTGTGGACCATGGTGATGTCGAGTCCCCGAGTCGATGAAGAAGGTCCCGTCCGAAATTAGTCCAGCAAGCGCCACTGATGCCCCACGGTGGGCGCCAACTGTCGTCGTGGTGAACAGACAGATGCCTACGGGTAGGCTAATTTGTGGGGCCGGATGGACGCTAGAGGATTCGGGGAGGGATAGCGCGCTGAGAAGCACACACAGATGAACACATGGACACGGGGATTTACCCTGCTTCGGGGCTCTCGTGAGGAGATAACACCCCTACTGCAGCATCTAGCCTACTTTGTGTATTTCTTCTCTCCGCATATGCTGTGTACAGGATGCTCCAGGAGCAGAACCGAGTTACATCTAAGAGGCTTTGAGGGAGAAAGAGAGCCAAGGGGGGAAGAGAGCGGCCCGTGGCTAGGCCGGCCGTGGCCGCGTGTGTGTGTGTCTCCCTCCCTTTGGCCTTCTCCCTGGTGCTCCTTATATAGGAGGAGCCCAGGGGACAAGAGGTGGCCCACGCGACACTATTCCGGCACTGTAGCTGACATGACTACTGGGGTCTTGTCAATACCATTCCCTGCATCATGAGTTGTACTCTAGTCACATCAGGGGATGGGCTTGTCATGTCTTGTCTGTCCTTTGTCCTGTAGCGCTTGGCATGGCATCTTCTCCGCATAACCCGGCATGGATATGCCGGATAACTTGGCGACTCCTCTCCTGGGCAACCCGGCATGGATATGCCGGATTCCACCTCTCAACCCGGCGTGGGTATGCCGGATAATCTGCTTCTCCCGAGACCCGGCATGGTTATGCCGGATTACCCTTCATAAACCGTTCTTCCTGCACATCAGAATAACACAATGCATACCGACATAGATATGTCGGGTAAAATCTGATTAAGTCGGTTAGAGTATGTCGGGCCGCATCAATATCATATCCCGGTCCCTTCCGACCCGGGCATATGTCGGTCAGCAAGTATGTCGGTTCCGTCTTGGACGTAGCTTTTACCATATCTTTACCCTACCCGGGGGTAGCCCCCCGACAATGGTAATTCTGCTGAAAACAGCGTTAGTCCGTGTTAGTTGCATTCAAAACACACAAATTAGAAGTAAAACAATAGCAAAAGTGTTCGGGAAAGTAGATACGTTTTGGACGTATCAGTGACAGCAACCTCTAAGATTGTGAATGTACTGTTGCTACTAGGGATAAAACAGTAGTGCTTTGTTTAAAGATAATTGTACTATTTACATTACACACTTTGCCTAATGCAATAATTTGTTTCTAATGCAATAAGGTGGATTATTAGTTATAGATGCGGTTGGAACAGTCTATTTATATTGTTGTAATGCCAAATGAATCTCACACTAGACACCATGACATGTACGTGCATCATTATGCAGTTCTTTATTTTATCAATTGCCCAGCTGTAATTTGTTTATCCACATGTATGCTATTATGTATTTATGGAGAGACACCACTAGTGAACTGTGGACCTCGGTCCATTCTTTTACATTAATAATACCACCTACTGCAAACACTATTTTCTTTCGTTCTCTGCAAACAAACATCATTTTCCACACTATACGTCTAATCCTTTGTTACAGCAAGCCAGTGAGATTTACAACCTCACTGTTAAGTTGGGGCAAACTATTTTGGTTGTGTTGTGTGCAGGTTCCACGTTCATTGTTGACACCGGTAGTACGCCCTGCCAACGTCAGTTTCAACAACCTTCAGAAGAGTCTTCATCTCCTACTGGATTAATAACTGAGAGAAATTTGCTACTACACTATTTCATATCTTTCTCTTGGGGTTTTCCAATTTAGGCGGAATATTTTTTTAGTGGGAGGCGACGTTCCCGTCGACAGCGAGGTGCCCGTGGTGACTTCGTCAATCTCAAGACTCGATCCGCCGGCTCAGTATTTCGAATGTACTCATAGGGGTAGAGTGTGCATGTATCCGTTCATAGGGGTGAGTGTGTGCGTGTGTATGTGAGCGTCTACGATTGTACTGTGTTACTCAAAAAAAAACACCACCGGTGCATCGTTACCTATCAGTTACGGTGTGGACGTCTACGTGGCCGAGGTCATACTATTTTTGCAAATTTCTAAAAAACCGTAGATCCTAAAAAACTACTGACGCAGGATATGACTTACGCACGTACAAATTTCCGAAGACCTCCCGACAGTTATTTGGGATTGGAGGGATTATTATTATTTCTTAAATTTATTAAGAAAAATGTATGATAAAAAAATAGCTACAGTAATACATTGGGCTAGGCACATGCGAGACGCGTCGTCCAAGCCCAGCCCAGCGCGCGAGATCGTCAGGAGGCAGAGCCAATGGCGCTCCACGAAGCTCGGGACGCATGCAATCCAGGCGCACCCGCCCGCGAAAATCTCCCGGCCGTCCGCGCGTGGGTCGCGTCGCGGCGATGTCCTCCACCGCACGACGCAGCTATAATACGGCGCCGCGGGGGCCATTGCCATCCCCTCCATTCCCACGGAGAGAGGAGGCAGGCAGCCAGGCAGCGCTTGCCCCCGCCCTCCCTCCGTGCCCACCCCAACAAGGCCTCCCCCGCGTGGGTGAGCGCCGGCGCGCGCGCCACCACCACCGCCACCCCGGCTCCGCCGTAGCTAGATCTCAATAAAATACAGTAATAAACACTAGCTAACTATTAGCCATGGCGTCCCTCTCCCTCGAGGACGTCCGAAACGAGACCGTCGACTTGGTATGTCCATCGTCGCCATTGGTCGATCCTTCCTATGTCCATCCTAATTTCTTCTCGTCTCCTACTCGCTGATTTCATTGATTTTCAGTCGACGGTCCCGGTGGAGGAGGTGTTCAAGACGCTGAAATGCGACAGGAAGGGGCTGAGTGGCGCGGAGGGGGAGAACCGGCTCAAGCTCTTCGGGCCCAACAAGCTGGAGGAGAAGAAAGAGAGCAAGCTGCTCAAGTTCCTGGGATTCATGTGGAACCCGCTGTCGTGGGTCATGGAGATCGCCGCCATCATGGCCATCGCGCTGGCCAACGGCGGCGGAAGGCCTCCGGACTGGCAGGACTTTGTCGGCATTGTCTCCCTGCTCTTCATCAACTCCACCATCAGCTACATCGAAGAGGCCAACGCTGGGGACGCCGCCGCCGCGCTCATGGCCGGCCTCGCGCCCAAGGCCAAGCTGCTCCGGGACGGCAGGTGGGAGGAGCAGGACGCCGCCATCCTCGTCCCCGGCGACATCATCAGCATCAAGCTCGGTGACATCATCCCCGCGGACGCGAGGCTGCTCGAGGGTGACGCGCTCAAGATCGACCAGTCGGCGCTCACGGGCGAGTCGCTGCCGGCGAACAAGTTTCCCGGGCAGGAGGTGTTCTCGGGCTCCACTGTGAAGCAGGGCGAGCTCGAGGCCGTCGTCATCGCCACCGGCGTACACACCTTCTTCGGCAAGGCAGCGCACCTCGTCGACAGCACCAACAACGTCGGACACTTCCAACAGGTGCTCACCGCCATCGGCAACTTCTGCATCATCTCCATCGCTGCCGGCATGCTCGTGGAGGTGGTCGTCATGTACCCGATCCAGCACCGCGCGTACCGCGACGGCATCGACAACCTCCTCGTGCTCCTCATCGGCGGGATCCCCATCGCCATGCCCACCGTGCTCTCCGTCACCATGGCCATCGGCTCCCACCGGCTGTCGCAGCAGGGCGCCATCACCAAGCGCATGACGGCCATCGAGGAGATGGCCGGCATGGACGTGCTCTGCAGCGACAAGACCGGCACGCTCACGCTCAACAAGCTCACCGTCGACAAGACCCTCATCGAGGTGTGCTCCAAGGGCGTCGACAAGGATATGGTGCTCCTGTACGCCGCCAGGGCGTCCCGCGTCGAGAACCAGGACGCCATCGACACCTGCATCGTCAACATGCTCGCCGATCCCAAGGAGGCCCGCGCTGGCATCCAGGAAGTCCATTTCCTCCCCTTCAACCCGGTCGACAAGCGTACGGCTATCACATACATCGACGGCAACGGCGATTGGCACAGGGTCAGCAAGGGCTCCCCCGAGCAGATCATCGAGCTAAGCAACATGGCGCCGGACGCCGAGAAGAAGGTGCACGCGCTGATCGACCAGTATGCCGACCGTGGTCTCCGGTCGCTCGGCGTGGCATATCAGCAAGTCCCGGAGAAGAGCAAGGAGAGCGCCGGAGACCCGTGGCAGTTCATCGGACTGCTCCCTCTGTTCGACCCTCCGAGGCACGACAGTGCGGAGACCATCCGCCGCGCGCTCCACCTGGGCGTCAACGTCAAGATGATCACCGGCGACCAGCTTGCCATCGGGAAGGAGACCGGGCGGCGGCTCGGCATGGGCACTAACATGTACCCATCCACCGCCCTCCTCGGGGACAAGAACGTCCCGGTGGACGGCCTCCCCATCGACGAGCTCATCGAGAAAGCAGACGGGTTCGCCGGTGTGTTCCCTGAGCACAAGTACGAGATCGTGAAGCGGCTCCAGGACAGGAAGCACATCGTCGGCATGACCGGTGACGGTGTGAACGACGCGCCGGCGCTGAAGAAGGCAGACATCGGCATCGCCGTAGACGACGCGACAGACGCCGCCCGGTCAGCGTCGGACATCGTGCTGACGGAGCCTGGGTTGAGCGTGATCATAAGCGCCGTGCTGACAAGCCGCGCCATCTTCCAGCGGATGAAGAACTACACCATCTACGCCGTGTCCATCACAATCCGGATCGTGCTGGGGTTCCTCCTCGTGGCTCTCATCTGGAAGTTCGACTTCGCGCCATTCATGGTGCTGATCATCGCCATCCTCAACGACGGTACCATCATGACCATCTCCAAGGACCGTGTGAAGCCATCGCCGAAGCCGGACTCCTGGAAGCTGGACGAGATCTTCGCCACGGGGGTGGTGCTCGGCACCTACATGGCGCTGGTCACCGTGATCTTCTTCTACCTCGCCCACGACACCGACTTCTTCACGGAGACGTTCGGTGTGCGGTCGATCCGGGACAACGACAGGGAGCTCATGGCGGCGCTGTACCTGCAGGTGAGCATCATCAGCCAGGCGCTCATCTTCGTGACCCGGTCCAGGAGCTGGTCCTTCGTGGAGCGGCCGGGATTCCTCCTGCTCTTCGCCTTCTTCGCCGCGCAGCTGGTGGCGACGGCCATCGCCGTGTACGCCAATTGGGACTTCTGCAAGATGCAGGGGATCGGGTGGGCGTGGGGCGGCACCATCTGGGTCTTCAGCGTCGTCACCTACATCCCGCTCGACGTGCTCAAGTTCATCATCCGGTACTCGCTCAGCGGCAAGGGCTGGGACAACGTCCAGAACAAGGCAAGCTAAGCCCTCGCCATTGTTCGATTCGCGTCTATCCTGTCGCGTCGTGATCTTGATTGATTTCTCATTTTTGGCATCGTCCCAGTGAGACATTTCTTCTGGGTGTTTGTGATCTTGGCACAGACGGCGTTCACCAACAAGAAGGACTACGGCAAAGGCCAGAGGGAGGCGCAGTGGGCGGCGGAACAGAGGACGCTCCATGGCCTCACTCAGCCGCCCGCCTCCGACCTCCTCAACACCAAGGAAGAGCTTTCCACCATCGCCGAGCAGGCCGCCAAGCGCGCCGAGATCGCCAGGCTCCGGGACCTGCACACGCTCAAGGGGCACGTCGAGTCGGTGGTGAAGCAGAAGGGTATCGACATCGACACCATTCAGCAGAGCTACACCGTCTAGACGGTGGCCTGAGAGGGAGCCCGGCTGGGCTGGCCCTCTCTTCCCTTCCTTCTGTTGGTGTTCCCCTCAGGTCATTGTGATGTGTGGTTTCGAGTGGGTAGAGCAGCTTGTACAACTATGCTTTGTGCTACTATGTATACATCTCTCTGTGAACTGCTGCATAGGTTTTCTTGTGCTCTATGTCTGATTATCTTTAATACAAGTGTGTGGAAACGGCGCGTTCGCATGAACATATATTGCCAACAATCTCTTGCTTCTCTGACTTCTACTTACCACCCTAAACCCAAATAAACTGGGCACCTTCTTCTTAATTAATGGAAAGGCAAAGCTTTTGCCTTCGTTTTTCTTTTAAAGTCGTGTGTATATATACTGCTGATGCATCACTGTATCCAAAATCTCTCCTATCTTTTCAAGTGCATATCTCATTAAAAAAAAAAGAGTGCAAAATTTTAGGAATAGAAGATTTTACATCTTTCACGAAAAAAGAAGAAGATTTTACATATTCTAATCTATTCACACAGAACTGCCTCGCCCGCTGAGGTTTGCATAACAGATGATTCAAGTACGAAAATAAAATTTAACATGACTCCTAACAAAATCATACCCAGGCATCAGGGGCACTTCATTAGCCCTAAACATGGTCTTCTGGAACATGAGGAGATTTCTGTGGCTTAACCAAGCTTCTGATAGCTTCGGAAATAACCATCAGAACACGGGTGAAGCATCCAGTGATATTTGTGACTATTTGTTATCCGTACTGTGCGGAGTGACCAGGAATGGCTTCATATCAGCAATTGCAGTTAAACCATCCTCTTGGGCTCTTGGGAAAGCTTGCTTTTTGTTCACTTCAATCTCATACGTGTAACATAGTAGAACAACATAATGGTATTCACCGTGAAACCTTGATCGCCTTCCAGGAAGTGAGCTCGGAAGGTATTAGGGTTTCATCACCGGAAACCACAGCTTTGGCAGTCAGCTTTCCAGCTAAACCATGGTACAGAAGGCCCCTGGCGCCAAGGCCACCAACTAGCCAAAAGGCACAGTTGCTGCTCCTGCCTATTACGTCATTTAAACAACCCAAGAGCGGCAAAGATCCATTAGCTGTCAGTGGAGGCATCGCTCTTATCCCAGCCCTTGCTTGTACGTAATCCCATTTACTTATTCCTGGATAAACAGCAGAAGCTTTTGGGAGCAACTCTGCCACTGCAGTACGAGCTTCTTCATCAGAGACACTTGACGCAAAATTGTCAGACTTCCATTGCCAGGTTGACCCAACAGAAACCGTACAGGGACCTTGGAATGCCAGCCATGCATCAGATAAGATTGAAGGACTTTGACTGCCATATTTTTCCCTGGAGAAAAGAAAATTAAGCCATCAGACAGTTTCAGCTAATCCCCTAATGATTTCAACTCACAGAAACACCTTACACTGTATCTGATGGCAGCTGGAATTCAGCAATAACTCCTCTGCAGGTTCTAAGAGGCAACTTATTTGTGAGTTCTGGAAGTGAGCTAGCTTTGCCCCCAAGGCAGATGATCACTGCATCATAATCTCCTGCTCATGTTTGAAAGTGTCTTTCAAGCATTAAAAAAAGTTGATGCTGAGACACAATAGCTTCAGTGGTTCACACGTTGAATTTTCATATTTTTCTTGACAGGAGTTACTGAACTCATAAGTTGTAAATTGACAAAAGTTCAGCACGTGATTTTTAGCTTAAGTTAGTCATAAATATGCAAATAATTTATTTTAACGTCGATGGAAAGCCAACATCTGAAGGGCCATATATACTGTGAAGTCTAAGTTTGTGTAAAGTAATTTCCATTTCTTTCTTCGGACTGAGAGAATATACCTGAAAGTTGTTGTAGATTATTGATATGTTCATTGTAGAGATTGAACTCTTTCTGCTCACTCGGAAACACAGATGATTCCTTTGCCACACTTTGGCATGCAGAGAACAATGCCTACAGAAACACAAGAATGAAGTGCATCAACATATCAAGAATATAAGATAACAAACAATTGAAGGTGAAAAAAAGCAGGAGGATGTGCAGCACCTGTAAATATTTCTTAGGGTTGATGTTCAGTGCTAGTGGCATATAAACCGCAAGGTTGAGCGGAACACATAACCCAGGGATCAGTAGTTGTGCAGCATCTGAATCAAGAACTTGAAGGCTGCAACTCTGGAGGCAACTCTGAGCATTCTAACTTGAATAGGTCGAAGTCGAAGCCATTAAAATCACACACCAATATACACAAAAGGAAGCACCTGAGCATATATCTTCGTAATCTCAGTCCAGCAGTACCTCTAACAATATATCAGCAGCCTTCTCCGTGGTAGGTGGACGCAAAATGCCCCTGCTCAGCAAAAGGTATTCTTATCAATAAGACAATCATCACCAACAACAAAAAGAGTGAAGTACAGTACAACACAACTACCATGAAATTTTATAAGAATATTATATAGATAAAAGGAACAAATGATTGCCTTCTCCAAATAAGGGCCTCATCATCTTGACCAGCGCCATCAGATTCAGCGGTTCTATTCGCTTGCTCTGCGCTGCGTAGGAGATCCATACTCTCTTTCCAGAATTCAGCTCCCTTCCAGAGAAGCTTGGCTGCAGTTAAGCAAAAAAAATCATGTGTCTACCAGAATTATGCTGAACGCGGAATTGTTCACAAACGGTAGGCGTAGAGCGAAGTTGGGTGAAACCACGGACTGAAATGCTTGCACACTTGCAGTGATGGAGGATACCTTTAGGCGAGTATGGGTGGAGAAGTCCTCCCGAGACACCCGAGGCGCCTCCCCCTACGCCGTTCTCGTCGTAGACGTCCACCGACACTCGAGAATCCTTCGGGCCATGCTGCAACCACACATCGCCGCGCCGGGCCGGTTCAGGCGATGCTGCTGTGAGAATGAACGAAGGCCAGGAGGGAGAAAGAGAGGACCTTGAGGAGGTGCCACGCGACGGAGAGCCCCGCGAAGCCGGCGCCGAGCACGGCGTAGCGGAGAGGGGGGTGGCATCCAGTGGGCGACGGCGGCGGGGAGGCGGCGGATGTGACAGCTCTTCTGGAGTACGAGCCGAGGCGCGAGAGGCGGGGGCCGCGAGGAACGGAAGATGGGAGCGGTGCTCCGTGACTGTGAGGCGGCGGCATGGCGGCTGTCTCGGCTCCTGTCGGACGAGGAGAGAAGGCGGCGGCTGCTGCTCTGGATAGGAAGAACGGCGGGCGGTGCGACGGCGGAAGTGAAACGCTCGGCCCGAAGAAGAATGATGCGACTTTCAGTGTGGGTTGGGCCAAGGCCTCTAACAGACAGAGACATTCGCCGTTTAGGAGCAAATTGCACATAACACCACATGTTGGTGCAGCTGTTGCACAGAACCACACCTTCAACTTTGTTTTGCACAGAACACCGGTTTTTGACTTAATTATTTGCACAGACCACATACAACCTAAATAGCGATCCTAATAGCCCATTAGTCAGTAAGGCCCGTGTCAGGACCAGCCACGCACGCTCCATAACCCCTGCACTGTACGGTTCGTTCATCATTTGCCCATTAGTCAGTAGGAGCAGAGCGAGGCGGCGACCTGGAGACCGGCAACAGCGGCGGGGCTGGTGACGTGCCGGTGGCCAGAATGGGGGAGACGGAAGAATACGAGCCAGACCTCAACGACCACACGAAGAAAACCATATTGACGTCCATGGATTCCCCATTGGATTGCTGCAACCACCATGGCCGCAACACCCATAGGATCAACTCCGGCGACACGTCGAGGCGCTCGGCACTGGCTCAACATGGATTCCTCGCCGCCGGATTCCGATAACAGCCGTGGAGCAAGGGCGCTGTCCATGGTGGCGTGGCATGGAGTCCTCACCGCACGACGACGCGCTGCCGCTGTCGTTGTCGACCTGGGGACACTGCTGCTGCCGCCGTCGTCTCCATGGCAGAGGTGCGTCGCCGCTCCCGCCGCCGTCGTCTCCATGGCATAGCCGCGCCGCCGCTCTCGCCGTCGTTGCCGAGCCTGGCGACATCGCCGCCGTCTTCAGGACTGGCCGTCGTCGTCTCCATGACAGAGGCGCGCCGCCGCTCCCGACGTCGTTGCCGAGTCTGGCGACACCGTCGCCGCCGTCTCCATGGCAGAGGCGTGCCGCCGCTCACGCTGTCGTTGCCGAGCCTGGCGACACCGCCGCCGCCGTCGTCTCCATGATAGAGGCGCGCCACCGCTCCCGCCGTCGTTTCCGCTATCGTCTCCATGGCAGAGACGCGCCGTCGTCGTCTTCATGGTAGAGGCGTGTCGTCGTCTTCATGGTAGACGAACTGGTCAAACAAATTGACTCCATTTACTTCTCCGCCAAACGCAGAATTACTTAGTTATACACTTATTGTTTATTTCGGTTGTTAATAACTACCTATGTGGTCTGTGCAAATAATTAAGTCAAAAACTGGTGTTTTGTGCAAAACAAAGTGAAAGTTGTGGTTCTCTGCAACAGCTGCACCAACATGTGGTGTTATGTGCAATTTGCTCGCCGTTTAGGGCCTGACATTTGCGCCGCTAGGAAGAGAATGTGGCAGCTGGAGTAGTCGCCATTTTGTTTTGACTTTAAAATAAAAAGGTTGGCTACACTTCATTCGGGAAACCCAATGTGCCAGTTCAAAAATTGAATCATCGTCGAACAGGATGTACTCACTCTGTCCAACAAAAGATGTCACACTTTATATCAAATTTAGATGTATCTATACACTAAGTCATGTCTAGATGCATCAAATTTTTGATCAAGTTGAGACATCCTTTATTTGACGGAGTGAGTATAATTTTTTTACAAGCGGATCCCACAGATCGATTTTCTTTACCATCAGATAACGAAAATACAGAGTCAGAACGCCCCAGTACCTCCAAGTAACAGAAAACCGAAAGAACAAAAGCTAACCTAACAAAGGGGCAGCAAATGCAAACGCAAACGCAGCATGGGGGGATGGGGGGGGCGAAAGCACAGGCCAGAGCAGCAAGCCAACGTGAAAACTCTCTATTACAGATGTTCTCGCTCCCAGAAGAGGAACACTCGATATTACACATGTTCTCACTCCCAGGAGAGGAACACCAAAAGGAAGTTTTTTAACAAACAGCAAAGAGCGGAATCAGTAGCTTAACTCCACCATCAGGGTCTTCTCAACAACAACAGAAGCTCTCGACTCACTTGTCAACATCTCCAGGTCCTTTTAACAGCAAGATTGTAGAGGCATTTCCACGAACATGATGCATAATAAACTAATATGTATATACTTGCAGAAAAATATGGGGGAAAATGTGACCAATTTGTGAGATTAAAAGACTGTCTTGTAGATATATATCCAATAATTTCAAGAACACTCCTGCAATGGTTGGGATTAGATTATGTCTGAACAAACACAACAACATTCCAGCAACACAGAAGATGCTGGAGCAGCCCCTAAATTTCTAAAGAGAGACTCTAGAACAATAATATCAGCTAGGGAAGCTCAAGGCAGCCTGCCAAAACGCATGACCTGCAACTTCACCATAATCAACCACCCTAATGTAAACTATATCCCTGTGTAAATAAGCCCCGCTTGCCAACTCCGGTATGTTTCTCTGTTACCTCATCATGTTTCTCCACTTGTCCTTCAAGTCGACCTGCAAGGTTACGGCCATTAAGGCGGTTATGGCTACATGAAAGATTAGCGAAGAAAAAGAACTTCAGTGTCAAATTCAAGTACTCACCGCTGTTCTACCAATAAAAACATCAGGATTGTGGAGCAAAATATCCTTCCAACTGCCACTACCAAACCTTCACAGGAGACAAACAAGGAAAACGGTAAAACTTTATGCACGGAAAGAGACACTAAACAGCAACCAAGCAGGAAGAGGAGGTATGGAATAACGAATTCCAACAACAGGACAAAAGCCATACTCTTCCACACCCTTCCTTAATGTTTCTTCTTCGATCGAGCTCCACTTCCTTGCCCTTCTACGCATAGTTTTATTATCTCCCACCTTCAAAGGAGAAACCGGTATTCTCCTTGGGCTAGGCAGGTGTGGTCTATGTGAGTCTGATCTTGAGCCCTCGGGATCAAGCGAATCCTCCCACTGCAAACAAGGTTCTTTAGCATAGTCGCCAAAAAATTAATCTTTTCAGGCTTATGAATGAAGCTATCCTACATACTAAGACAATGTTCTGATGCCCAAAGCACTTAAAACACACCTCTTACTCTAATTAGACTAGGCATGGTTCAATTCGTGAGATATGCACTGCCAGCCGACATGCATGTCGAAAACTGAAATCAAGTTTACTAAGAGTATTAGTCATTTGAAGTTTATAAACTTAAATGAATGCAATTAAACATGGATAGCACAAGAAGTTACAACAGTAATTTGTTCTACTTTCATTTGATAATCTTTGGTCACAAATAAGAAAGCAGCTTATAGAGAAAGCATATGTCCACGTATTTTATAACATACTATCCAGTTTCCCACAAAGTACCAAAAGCGAAGGCAGCAGTGGAAAGGTCACAACATGCTAATTTGGACCTTACCAAAGTAACAAATGCAAATAAATATGTGGGGTTTAAGGCGTTCATTGACATGACAATGACGCTGAGAAAGCATACTTGATTGCAGTTCTAAAAGAATTAAAATCAGGATGAACCGCAGTTGTCTCAAATCAATTTAATTGCACAAAGTGAATCAAATAGACCATCCTAGGAAAATATAAACCAATAATACACACGAAAAACTAACCTGAAAACTCTGCGCCGTAGGGTTCCAATCCATAAAGCTGGATGGTGTGCCTTTCCTCAACGCCTCATTTTGAGCATTCACAGCACTTGGACCAGCAACGCTAGAATTAGTTGTTTTACTCATCCTTGCAGCCAAAACCTCATCTGCAGCTGCTTTTACAGCTGGTAAGGGGTCGTCCACCACACTACGAAGGTCAGTGCAGCTTGATTTGAGAGCATCTATGACCTTATTAACTTCAGGCGTCGAAATCGGATTTACATGAGAGGCTGGTTCTTTCAATGTGCGCAAAATTTCACGTGCCCTTTCTTCCCCAACTGCAAGTTTCATTAAAGTACCAGCAGTTACAGAGACATAATGACCTTGTACAAACTAATGCAGCAGTTTCAAATAACTCCAGCTAGTACTCCAAGTGTACGAGTGATGTACGAAAAAGAACAGGACCAGAGAACAGAAATCCAAAATGAATTTCCTGTCAGCCGTCAGGGTCCTATGATCTGCAGGGAAAGGCGTCACTCATTTCCACTGGGGACAATTGCACGAACGGCAAACTCCAAACATCAGACATCCGCCAACTATACTTATCATCTACTATATCAAGCGTACCATGTACAATTAAGTTGCAGAAAGAGGATGTACAAATCAAGTCAACAAAGTATTTGGAGAACATATTCAAGTCATAGGAGTTTCAAACATAACATTTTGGGCATTTAGGTCTCGAAAATTCTTTCTCGTCATTCCTCTAAATTTGGTAGTTTGTGTTTCCTCGGCTTATGAGCCTTTTCCTATCTTCAACCGAGACTGGTTATGGTGCAAGGTGGATGGGTATTCTGAATTTGTACGCTGTAGTTCCCAGCAAAAAAAAGGCTCTGTTTTCATATTTCAAGCTTTTTATAAGAAGCTTGGCCGATTATGGATTATTGTCAAAGATAATCAATAAAATGAAGCACATGCGCACATAAAGCAAGTGAGGCTCAAACCCTGAAAACTATGGTGCAGAGATGCAATCTTTACCCTCATTGACTATGTTCCTTCAAAACATCACAGCCATAGTATGAAATTGTGGTCTATCATCTGCATGAAACTACCAAGACAGTACATCACAATGTTTACACATGTATTTTAGCTGCTATCTAATGTAACACAAAGCATATTCCAAGGAAGTCTCCAAAAAAGTGTGAGTAATTTACCTAGGAATGTTCAAAACACACTGTCTAGATAACTATCATGGCACAGTAATCGTCCTCAAGGTGGTGACTGAGAGGCGTTTCCACTACATAATAAGAAACTACAGTATGATCTTGGACATGAAATATTTAGGGCTAGATATCTCTCGTTGAACGCTCTAGAGTTGTGACCGAATTCTCCATAGATGCATTTCAGTTTACTCCTAGAAGATAGGGATTAAATTTCCATTGATGCTAAAAATAAAAACGTACATGCAACCTAGAACAGGATGCTCACCTAGCAGGCGATACTTGGCGCGGGTGGCCTCGTCCGCTTGGCGCCACGTCTCGACGGCGCCGTCCCCGGCAATCCGCTCCGCTGCCACCTCCAGCTTTGACGGTCCGAGCGCGGCCCATTCGGCTGCCAGGAGGTCCCTCACCCGCCCCTCCGCCTTAGCCCGGTCGCCCCACAAACTCCTCAGCAGAGCCTGCGCGAACGTGTTTCCGACGGCGTCCTCGAACTGGTTCGCGGTGGCGACAGCCTCGGGGGAGACGAGCGCAGGGTCCCCACCCTCCTGGTAAACCACGCGGCGCGCGCGGCCGCCTGGGCGCGCGAAGAGGGCCCGCGCGGCGGCGTCGAAGTCGGGCGCGGAGACGGCGAGGAAGGCCGCGACGGCGATGTGGGCGGCGGCGACGGGGGGGCCGGTGGAGGGCAGGGAGGCGAGGAGCTGGAGGGAGTCGAGCGCGGCGGGGGAGACCGGGTCGGAGGTGAGGCGGCGGAGGAGTATGGAGCGAAGGAGGCGCGGGGTGGTGTCGGAGGGGAAGGGGAGATTCGCGAAGAGCAAGTTTGCCGCGGCGGCGGGGATGGAGGGGTTCCCCACGACGTGGTCGAGGATCAGGGACGCGTCGGCCGGCGTCAGCGCCGGCATTTTTCTAGCGGTGGTTCGGGCGGCGCGCGCGGATTTGGGAGGGAGAGAACGGCGACGGCGAGGCGCAGTGGCGGCGGCTTTGGTAGTTGGGTACTTTTTTTTTTGAAGTGGTGCGAGTGCGATTCAGTTCAGTCAGTTCCGTTCACCGTGTGTACGTCTTGTTTGAGTTTTTTTTTCAGAAAAGACACTCAAAATAAAGAGATACTATTCGATGCAACAAGGTTAGTATAAAATAAAATACACTCAAAATCATACGGGTCATCATCTTCCGATTTTTTTTTAAATATATAAATTGAAAAACTCATACACAAATTAGATCAATTTGAAAAATAGCACACTGTCTGTTGTAGCAGTGCTGAAACACATGGTTTCGTCGAGGTCCGAGCCGAAACACTCTCAGAAAAGACACCCGAAATAAAGAGATACTATTCGATGCAAGAAGGTCAGTATAAAATAAAAATACACTCAAAATTATACTGGTCATCATCTTCCGATTTCTTTAATATATAAATTTAAAAAACTCATACATGAATTAAATCAATTTGAAAAATAACACACCGCTGGAGCAGTGCCGAAACACGTGGTTTCGGCGAGATCCAAGCCCAAACACTTCTTTCGGCGCTGTCTGTAACGAAAGTGAGTTGAATATGTAGGCTGACCACATGCACTGCTTTGGTTTGTTTGAGTCTTGATTTGAAATAGATGTTGCTTAACCTCATGTGGATTCGAGATAAAATGTGCATTGATGAGTAGGTTTCATTCTCGTGATCGGTTTCAATTTCGTACACTCTAAGATTTTAATTTTGAATCATAGTTCACACCATTTTTTGACAAATTTTGTCGAACTCGATCGACCTTTCGAAATTTCCTTTCACAAGTAGATGGATCTTGTCCTTCGCCACTACTTTATATTATAACTTTTCTGTTTCGATAGACATATACATATTTTATGTCTAATACCACTGTTTCTTATTATTCAATTCGTCCATCTAATAGGTGTGTTTTCGTGTAGATGATATTTTAGATCACCGAAACAAATAAAAGGTTACAAGTTAGAAGCTGTGGTGAATGGCGAGATATATCTACTCGTGAAACAAAAATTCAACGGTTTATCGAGATTGACGAATTTGTAAAATTCATCTAAAAATGGTGTGAAAATTAAAAAAATTAGAATGGAGGAAAGTCGAAACCGATCTCGGGAATGAAACCTACTCGCTGATGTACATATATTTCGTGTACATTTTATCTCAACTCCACACACGAGTAAGCAACCTTCTATTTAAAAATCCTCAAACAAACTAAAAGCAGCTACATGATCATGTTTGTTTTGGTACACGCAATGTCGAAAGCAGTCTTTCGGCTGGAGCAATACCGAAAGGGTTGTTTCGGCTTGGATCGTGCATAAACACATGGTTTCGGCATTGGTTGTGCCGATGGTGTGCTATTTCTAAAATTAATTTAATTAGTGTGTTAGTTTTCAAATTTATATTTTCAAAAATATTATTTAAAAAAATCATCATCTTCCTTTGATTGTTCCATGAACTATTGGGAACTGAAATATGTTGAACAAGTAGTAAAAAAATGGGACAGATGTAAACGCCCTCACTAAGTAAGGTTTTGAAGATCGCAATAACCACTTGTCCCGAATGAGATCGAATAATCGCTCGAGGAATATCGGCTCAAGGAATAGGCTTCCGGACACACTGCCAATATCCAAATGAATTCAACAATTGTCTTTTGCCGTAAACTAATATCCAACTGAAAACGTTGGTGTGGTAGGAAATAACCAGAGAGACATTATTATAGTCGCCACCACCTCGTCGATGTTGATAGGGAGACCAAAACCAAACTCTGTCTTTAGGAGTAGGGGCTACAGCGCAGGTCCGGGGTCCCTACCTCCTCCCACCGTCAGAACGGCAAACGGTTTTCTAAGACGATTATTTTTAAGCTAGTGTTATAAACTATCCGAGCAAATTATTATGACTCGTGCAAAAGTAGGGATAGCTCGAATAAGGTAGTCATAATTCATTTTCTCCAAAGAGACTCTTTATCTCAAAGATCAAACGAGTACAAAGTAATCCTAGGTGGTCTCTGCTTTGTCTCCTGTGTTCATCAGCAATTGTAGTACAGTAAACTGATGTCGGGATTCAGGTTGTAAGCGGCAGCGGCATCCGCTGGTCCCGTTTACGCCGCCCGCTAAATTCATTCTAAATGGCGTTTATGGATATGGCGTATGTGGCTAACTCATCAAGTCCACCATCGACAGCGGCAGAGCAAGTTTTCCTCCTCACGAGTCACGACCCTAGCGCGGGAGGCCCCAACAACCTCAGCGGGGAGCAGCGCTGCACAGGGGCCTGCACTCGCAGCTCACGCTGCTGGTCGGCCAGCTCCACCTGCCGCTCGGCGACCGGTGGCTCGACGAGTACATGGACGAGACCGCGCGCCTCTGGGACGCCTGCCTCGCCGTCAAGCTCAGCCTCGCCGCCGTTGAGCGCTACTGCACCGCCGCCGCCGTTCTCAACGACTGGCTCCAAGACCCGTCCCCTCTCTCCTCCCGCCATGGGCAGGAGTGCTGCAGGAGATCGATCTCACCCCGACGGAGCGGAGCAGAGAAAGATCCATGGATGCATCAGGAGCCGGCATGCAACAGGAGCCAGCGACGATTGGCAGGTGGACTGATCGATCTAAAGGAGCAGAGCAGGATCGATGGATCGCTAGCTAGTATTGTGTGTATTGTTCGGCGCGGCTGTTGCGGCAGCAGCGGCACCATTTAGCCGTATAAAACCGCGAGTTTTGTTAAGTGGTTGCCAGAAAATCCACGAAACTGCTATGTGGCCGAAGCGGCTCTGTCCACATCGTCCAATGGACAGACCATTTACATCCTTAGTCGGGATAGAGCTGGCTGATGCATACGGTGGGTGTGTTGTTGGGAGACCCCAAGAGGAAGGTATGAAGTAGTGCAGCAGCAAGTTTCCCTCAGTTGTGAAACCAAGGTTATCGAACCAGTAGGAAATAATTAATTCCCCCCCGAGGTGTCAACGGCGCCAGAAAAATCTGCGACGTAAGGGCGCTAGAAAATGCTTCCTGGGACGTAGGTGACGTGTAACCTGTACACAACACAATCAAGATACTTTGCCCCAACTTAACGGTGAGGTTGTCAAACTCACCGGCTTGCTGTAACAAAGGATTAAACGTATGTGTGGAAGAAAGATGTTTGTTTGCAGAAAGTAACAGGTTTGCAGTTTGTGGTTTATCAGATTAAAGAGAAGGACCGGGGTCCACAGTTCACCAGTGGTGTCTCTCCATAAATAATAACATTCATGCGGGTAAACAAATTACAGCTGGACAATTGATAGAATAATGATGAGCAAACCAATGCATATACCAACGTTATGATGTCTAGTGTGAAATTCATTCGGGCATTACAACAATATACATAGACCGTTCCAACCGCATCTATGACTAATAATCCACCTTCCGGTTAGCGTCCGCACCCCTTTCAGTATTAAGTTGCATGCAACAGATTATCGCCTTAAGCACTGTGTGTAAAGTAAGTAAGTAACATCATCCTTAGACAAAGTACTACTGTTTTATCCCTAGTAGCAACAGTACATCTACAACCTTAGAGCTAGTTGTCACCGCCCCAGATTTAATAGAGACATGAACCTACTATCGAGCATAAATAACCCCTCTTGAAGTCACAAGCATCTACTTGGCCAGAGCATACACAAGTAACGGAGAGCATGCAAGATCATTAAATAGCACACACATGATATATTATGAAGCAATAACTTTAGTACTCAATATTCATCGGATCTCAGCAAACACAACATGAAGTATTACATAACGGTGATCTTGATCATGATAGGCAGCTCACAAGATCTAAACATGGTAGCACAAGAGGAGAAGACATCCATCTAGTTACTGCTATGGACCCGTAGTCCAAGGGTAGACTACTCACGCATCAGTCCGGAGGCGGTCATGGCGACGTAGAGGCCTCCGGTGACGATCCCCACCCCCCCCCCCCCCCCCCCGGCAGGGTGCCGGGGAGAAGTTTTGATCTCTCCCGAATTGGTGTTGACGACGGCGGCGGCTCGGGACCCGTGGAGGAAAATATGAACACCGTGTTAGGGTTTTTAGTCTGGGTGGTATTTGTAGGCGAAAGGGCGAAGTCGGTGGCGCCCCGAGGGGCCCACACCTGGTCCTCGCGCGGCCAGGGGTGCTGCCGCGCGAGCACGTGGTGGCGCCGCCTCGGTGGCCCACTTCGTCTCGTGTTCGGCTTTCTGGAACGTTCCCGATGAAAAACTAACTTCAGAAAAGAAATCGTCCAATTCCGAGAATATTTCCTTAAGTACTTTTCTGAAACCAAAAACAGCAGAAAACAGGGAACTGGCACTGTGGCATCTTGTTAGTAGGTTAGTCCCAGAAAATGCATAAAACTATATAAAATGCATATAAAACATGTAATAACTTGATATAATATAGCATGGAACATAAGAAATTATAGATACGTTGGAGACGTATCACTGGCAACCGCCAGATGACGCAATAGGCCGGCGTCCATGTCTATGGGAGCATTCGCCCGAACCAAGGAACTGACAGAGCACGCTTGACGACCTTAAGGAAGGGTAGGGAGCAGAGATCACGGGCCACCGCGACCCTGATGAGAGAGCACGGCCTACCGTAACCCTGCGATGACGAGCTTTTGGCTTCGAGATGGATGGAGGAAAGGCGTGGAGAGTAGGGTAGATCTGGTCACGGAGCTAGCAGGGTGGCTGGAGAAGGGAGATCACAGCGACAACACGGGTGCACGGTTGAGAGCGTGTTTCTGTGCTCTGTTTTTTATATCCCTTCTCAAGTTAATCCTCATGTTTATTAATACACTTATTATTATAGATAATTATCACACATGATGTAAATATTACCCATCCTAACAAAACCTATGAAATGGGGGTGATTATGAGAGCCACATATGTGTGAGAGACAAATATGTCCATGTAAGAGGATGAGTTGTGCTAACATACTGTGTGTCCTTTTGGGTTTATGTCTGATGACGACATCATAGGTGTATCAGTTGTCTATGTAGCAAAATATATGATAAGTCGGAATTAATTGGAGCTTTAGATATGATATATATCTTTAAAGCTAATGAAATATACTACTCTCTTCGTCTATGAAAGAAAGTTTGTCTTAGTTTCGTCTAAATTTGAATATATTTAGACATGCTTTACTGTATAGATACATACAATTTTAGATAAAGTTGGGACATCCTTTTATGAACGGAGTTGTAAAAGTAATAGCCAAAGAGTACCTCAAGGTCCTAGGATGAAATAAGAGCCTTTTATATTTTAAGAAAGAAAGAGCACATGCGTTAATTCATTTACTGTTTAGAGACCCAAATATAAAAGAGGTGAGAAATCATGCAATGAAAATCCAGCATCCAATACTCAAGTACTCAAGAATCAACTACCTAAACAATATCAACTACTATCAATTAAAACGGAAACAATCAATTCTATAGAGTGTTAAAACGAATGTAATCAATTACTAACTAAATTTTAGTATAAAATAATCATCCACACGGGGGCGTCGTGCCTGCACGCCAAGACCTACTAGGAGGACAGTACCCCGAAATTGACAGGAACCGTTCATTTTTGTCGATCCAATCGCCTGTGTACTCCATGATTGGCACACGGAGTACTCGCCGAAAAACTCAGGTAAAACTCCGGAGTACCTCCACCAAAGAGTATTCTGGTCTTTTCGTGTTTTAGATTTTTTATTAAAAAGTTCTCCCGGCGAACTGGTCGTCCCAGATTAGATCTAGGGGCCATGGCTGTTGTCGCTAACAGGGAGTAGACATTGGAGAATCACACGCATGTCCGTGCGTCGCCGCTCGCCATGACTGCCGCCACTGATGAGGAATGGGAGAAAGATACGGTCATCCACATGGAGCCGCGCGCCATGGCTGTTGTCGCTGGCAGGGAATGGGAGGAGCACCACAAGCCTGTCCACGCCCTGCAGTTCTCCATGGCTGTCGTCGCTGGCGAGGCAGCTAGCCGTCCGTTGCCCTAATCCCGGGACCGGTGCCGGAGACCTTCCCTACCTCCACGCTGTCAAGTTACAGCCATCTACTTCTACAGGACTACAGCAAATCCCTATTTTGCTTATGCTTAACGTCTCACTCGATCAATCGATCAACACATCAAGACCAAAAAATTATAGATCTGTCGGCTCAGTATTTCGAAGGTGCTCATAGGGGTAGGATGTGCGTGTGTGCGTTCATAGGGGTTAGTGTGCGCGCGTGTTGTGACCGTCTGCGTTTATACCGTGTTTCTAAAAAAAAGATACCATCTCACACATTAGAACCAAACAATCATGCAAAAAATAAGAATCTCAGTATCTAAAATAGCTCATGAAATACATTGTAGTGCTCATTAAGGTTGTCGGCGTGACATGAGATGGATCAGTCGTTGGCGCCTTGGCGGTGCTACGAGTATTGGAACCCAGCTCATCCTGAGGAATTACGTGCATGGTTTAGTCGGAGCGCGTGTATGCAGTGTGTAGCCCTGAGGCACGACGTCGTCGCTGAGCATGCATGCCGCCGAGTTAACCTTGCCGGAAATTGGAAAATAACCACGCCGGGATGTCATACACGCCCCGAGCTTGCAATCCTGAGGAACGGCGGCAACTAGGGACGCTCATTACGACGGGCGCAAAGAAAGAAGAAACAATCCAGATCCTGAGAGCATCACTAGCAGTGCACTCAAACTGGTAACCCTCAAAACCAGTTTGAGTACCGAGAAATCGCGATTTTGAAGGCTCAAAACGGCTGGCGCAGATCAGTGCCCTCAACCCAACCCTCAAAACACGCCGACCTTCAAACCTTCAAAACAGGATCTCATAATCATGAAAACATGATTTCCTAAAAAATGACATCAACATACAATATTTGCAAATGGATATTAGCAAAACACAATCATGGAACACACATATCATGAAACAAACTTGCAAATGACCGGCATGAACCAAAGAGTGAGGTTGAGTATACTCACATAGTCACTCTCAACGGTGCCACTTGGTGGAGCGTTTATCACTTGGTCCATAGCCGCACTCCAACGAGCACAAGCGGGCTTTATCACCTCCCACCGTCCTTTAAGTGACCGGTAAGAACGATGGGCCAAGCACGAGGTCTTGGGTTTGAGCTTGCAATACTTGTCCTCGATTCTTTGCCAATAGCGTTTACCGGTTTGATCCGTGCCATGAATGGTATCCATCCCAACTTCGGACCAAGCACGGACCAAAAGGACATCTTCAACCTCGGTATAGTTCGACGAGCGGATTATGGGCCGGCGAGCACCCCCTTCCTCTTGAGCGGTTTGGAACGCCGCCTCTTTGATCTCGGTCACCTCTTCCTCCTCCGCACTCGCCTCCTCATCCTCTTCCTCCTCAACTTCGAAGTCGAATGAATCGAGGGGAGGAGCCCCAATGTTCACCTCGGCATCGTTGAGAAGTCCCATGTTAGAAGCAGTTGGGGCCGACATTTCGTCGACCACCTCTTTGGCGCTTGGCGGCGGAGGAGTGGCCTTCTTGCGGCTGACCGGCTTCTTCGCCGGGGCGGCGTTCCTCAACGCTCGGGCATGCTTTGGCCCCAAGGAGGAAACCTTTTTCCTCTTCGGCGCGGGGGCGGGGGCGACGGAGGCGGTGATGACGGCGGGGGCGGGAGCGGGGGCGACTGCCGCGGCGGGAGAGACGGCCGCGGCGGCTGCGGGAGCCACGACCGCGGCGGCGTGGCCTGTGAGGACGTGTGCCCGCCTCCTCTTAGAGCTGACGTGCGTGGAGGCCACCATGCCGGCCACCACGGAGCGCTCGGGGCCGGGGCGGGAGGCGGCTGCGCGGGGGCGGGAGAGGCGCGGCCAGGCGCGGGAATCGGCGGCGGGGCGGGGGCCGGCGGTGCCTCCATGGCCGGCGACGGGGCGGACGAGGGCCGGCGGCGGCGCACGGAAGGAGGAGGCCTCGAGCGGTTGAGGGATTTTTCCCTCCCGCGTGGCTTGGTTGACCAGGATGCAGGGCCTGTGAATTGGGCTCTCAACCTGTGTTTATGCAGGTTGGGATGAAAAATGAGGGCTGGGCCTTCAATTTTTTTTGAGGGTTCACGGGTTTGAGGGCTCTGTTCCGCGCCAACTTTTGGCCTCAACCCTTAAAAAAGCAGTTAATTTGAGGGTTTGACCAATTTGAGAGCACTGCGATGCTCTGAGGGCTACGGGTCCATTGGGCTGACAGGAAAAAAACTCCAAATTAACCGCCCTCTGTCATTGACGGCTAGATTTACCTGGTACTCCAGCGCATGGTTTTGGAGTACCGGGTACCGTAAAACTTACCACTGGTAACCAAGTCCTCCGTGTACTAAAGCACACCACGACCACCGAATTATTGGCAGAATAAAAGCAACTCAAGCCCATGACAGATATGAAAACAGATCATACGCTCTTCCTGAAACCAACTTGGGTAATTTACAGCAAAAAGGCGCGCGTACTTGGTGTTGCTGCGAACACGCATGCTCACACACAATAGCTAGGCAGCCAGGGAGATTCCATCATCGATCAATGGCGGCGCGGGCGCGCACAGCACGGAAACACGTACGTACGTCCATGACTTATCTCGGTCTATATATGTCATCTCATGGCGACTTGAGCTTGGCGGCGAGGCAGGAGGCGGCGCGCTTGCATGAGCGGTAGAGGCCGAGCACGGAGAGCCACTCCGCGAGGGCGTGGCCCACCCTCTGGCTCCGCCGCCGTACACGGAGGCGCCCAGCCGCCCGTCCTGCCGGGAACGCGGCGTACTCGAGGGGGACAACGGAGGAGGGGTCGTAGGGGTCGTCGGACCTGCAGAGGAGCGAGGGCGGGAGAGGGAGAGGCTTTTTCCCTGTCTTGGAGGAGCGAGACCGCGCCGGCGTCTTGGGGATGCCCGGGCGGTGCTCCCACGAGAAGGGCACCGAGGATGCTCGGAGCGGGGAGGGGAGGAACCGGTGGAAGGGCGACGGCGAAGGCGGGAAGAAGGAGAAGGGGGAGGGGGAGGACGACGGGGAGGCGTTGGAGCTGGACGGGAGGAGGCGCCGACGCCGGCGTGGGGTGGGGGCCGCGGCGGCGCTGGGGGTCGCCGGCGCGGGTGGAGTGGAGGAAGTGGGCATAGCGATGGTTGTGTGCCTGTGTGATGGTTGGTGCCGATCGATGGTGGCAGTGGTCGTCAGGTTTTATTCGCGCGCGAATATTTGGGTATGGACAGAAACCGACAGCGACACCGAGGAGGGAATGGGCGAGTGCAATATTCTGAGACCACGCGGCGTCTTGAGTTTCAGAGAAATTCTGTTGAAAGTCGTAAATCATGGAAAAAACTGTTGTGCGAAAAGGGTATTAATATAAGATGCAAACGTTTGCAGTTGAAAGGTAGGAGAACGCACTACGCAATGCAATGGTATGAACACCACGCAAGAAGTGGGAAATCGATCTCCTTCGATAAAAAGCGAAGAGAAAAGTGGAAAGGCACTGTATGAAATTTGCAGCTCCCATCCATCTGGTAACACGTCGTGCATCACGTTAATCTGGCTTAAGCTTTGCATGGCCCGTAATTAGTGCCAGTAGTTAGTGGTACTATCACCGGTGAGGCATGATTCCCTTTCATCTAAGCTCAAAGACACGGACAAGCATGCTTGCTCACTGCTCAGTAAGTCAGTGTATACACTAGGTAGTGAAATGGAGTAGGCAGTAAGAGTTAACTTGCAAACAAACAATGTACCGAGGCGTACGTTGAAAAACAATGTTGGATTACGGCAAGACAATAGAAGAAGACATATATCCTCCACGAAGGCCGAATCTCAACCCATTACTTCCTCTCCCCGTTTCAGCCAGGTAGGGAGGACCACCATGGCACCATGGATGAACTTCACGCATGAATCCCCACGAAGACAAAGCGCAACAAACCCGGCCGGTCGAGAGACAGAAACAACCAGGAAGCAAAGCAAAGCGATCGAGTGAGTAGGCCGAAAAGAACCGAAAGAAATATCCACAGATTCTTTCTCTCTTCCGCAATCCATCCATAGCCATATCCTCTCGTACGCAACCTCTCGCCTCCGCGACTGCATCCATCAGACGGAGACGTTGATCATGGCTCCTTGATTCTTCTAGCAGGCATGCCTGCATGATGCATATAGTATATGATCGCACAATATAATGCGTGTCTTTAGTTTATTATCTTCGCCATCGCTTTTAGTAGGGGAGCGTTTTCAGCTCACAACAGACAAACCGCAAGCTCACAAATGCAGGGTTAGCTAGGAGTTGCCCCAAGCTGAAGGAACTCATTTGTTGTATTTGGCATCGTCTTGTAGAGAAGACGTCGGCAGCAGATCTCAATCATGGAAATTGGGGGTGACTCTTCACTCGCTTTCAGTGCGCATCCCAATTAACTGATCGACCCCTAATTGTGTATGAGCCATGTGGTGCACACGCTGACCTAACCTCGTTTGTCTGGCAGCAAAATTACTATTCTATATTTTTGTTTCAATCCACACGATTTTTGCAAGACGTAAGATACCTACTGACACAATATTATGGCAAAGTACACATCAGGCCTAGTGGCTAATCTAGTTGGAAGTGGCCTCACTACAGCTTAGCTAACCATTTCGCACACCACGAAACAAATAGTCAAATACTCTCTGAACCGACACTCTCCTCCGTCTGATTAGTGCGAGACAGGTTGTCTTCACATCTCTCGCAGGGCAAATGCAGCACCACGAAGCAAACAAAAAGCGGTGGTCCGGCTAAGCTAACCGTGGGGTACTAGACTACTACTAGTACTGTACTACCAGTGGACATACTGCCTACATAATAAAGGGTTAGAGTGTGCACACTGGAAGTAACACTAGTACAGATACATCCTTGCAGCCAAAACCTCATCTGCAGCTGTTTTTGCAGCTGGTAAGGGGTCGTCCACTACACTACCAAGGTCAGCGCAGAGTTGAGAGCATCTATGACCTTATTAACTTTAGGCGTCGAAATCGGATTTACATGAGAGGCTGGTTCTGCAAATCTGCGCAAAATTTCACGTGCTCTTTCTTCCCCAACTGCAAATATCATCATTATTTAAATGTAGCAGTTTCCAATAGCCATAGTTCATTCTCTCCAAAGAGACTCTTTATCTCAAAGATCAAACGAGTACAAAGTAATCCTAGGTGGTTTCTGCTTTGTCTCTTGTGTTCGTCAGCAATTGTAGTGCAGTAAACTAATGTCCGAAGCAGTCTGTCATTTTTTTTACCTGAAACACACTTCATTCACTTCATTCCATTAACCTGGCACACCTAACATGGTGGCCACCATAACAGGAACATCATCCAAATTAGTGTCTGGCAGTACGCCGGATCACCCTTTGATCCTGGCTGAGTTGTAATTTATCTTTTCTTTTGGCTAGGATTTGTCCGATGCTAAAACTTAAAACTGTAAGCCCTCTTCTATCGCCATCAATAGAGCAGCTCTCCTGCCTTTATTCAAAAAAAAAAAAAATAGTGTCTGGCCTTAATTTCGAACCGTTTGGCTTGCACTGTAACTCTTCTCTCGAGCTAGTTTAGCTCACCCTCATGTTTTTCAATATTATCAGGTAGGGGCCTCCCCTCCCGTCGTTTCGTTTCAAAATACATAAGCCACAAGAGCGTGGCTTAATTTCTTAGAGCATCCCCACTCGCCCCCCCCCCCCCCCCCCCCAAAGGCCCCCCCAAAGGGCTATGGGGGCCGCCGGCGTCAAAAATCCCGCCCAGCCGCGGCCCCCAATTCCAAATTCGCGCCGGCTCGGCCCAAGGAGAACTCCGGCGCCCCCAGACCAAACCCAATACAAAGGGGGGCAAGCGGGGGCGCCGGCGCGACGACGTTTCGGCGCGAACGGCGCGGGAAAAAAAGGCGGGCACCGCTTCGGCGTCGTGGGCCACCGATGTCAGCGACACGCGACCGTTCACGCCACCGTTTTGACCGGTCCGTCGTCTTCCTCGCCATCCGCGCCGTGTTAATGGCCTGCTCGCCTTCCGCGCATGCGCGGCAGTGGTCAGACGGACGACCGCAGTTAATGACGCGTCTCGTCGGCTTTAATGCGGCTACCGCTCCCCGGCCAACCCCTCACGCGCTATAAATCCCCTCCACTGCGCCGTACTCAGCACACACCACCGTTCTCTCCTTCTCCAGCCTACTCTCCACCGCGCTCTCCGCCTCTTCCCGCACAATGCACCGCTCTGACGACGACGGCGCCGCCGCGAACGGCTTCGGCCGCCACCTGCTGAAGAAGGAGGCCCGCGCTTTGTTCGAGGCGGGGTACCCCGCCCCGTCAGACTTCCGGTGTCCGTCTGCCGGGTGGGTGCTCAGCGTCGGCGGCGTGCCGGTGCCGCCCGTGCCCAGCGGCCGTGAGCGCCCTCGCCATCTACGACCACTTGGAACGAGCTGACGGAGGAGGAGCGCAACGACCCGCAGTGGCACCCGGACAACGTCGAGGCGTGGAACGCCTTCTTCGAGCAGCAGCGGCAGAACCGCATCGCCGCCTACGACGGGCCCGGGCCGCCGCCGATGGACGGCGACGCTGGTGGGGCGCTCCTGGACGTACGCTGGCGGACGTCCTGGAGTACATCGCCAATGGGAACAATCCCCCGTTGACGATGCCGTCGCCGCGCCCACGCTACCCCAAGGCCCAGCAATGGGGTCCTCGGCGCACGTCGCCGGTGGCCTCCTCGTCGCGCTCGGGTGGCTCGTCCGGGTGCTACTCGCCATACGGGACGCCGTCCCCGCGCTTCTACCAGGCCCTCCAGCCGGTGAAGGCCGAGCTCGAGGAGGAGGAGGACAGCGCCCCGCTCCGCCGCCGACAGCCATCCCGGCGTCTCCCTCGCCAGCCATCGCCGCCTCGAGGCCGCCTCCGCCTCGGCTCCTCCTCACGTCCGGGCCCGTCGTCATCGCGCCCGGTGTAGAAGGAGTGGATGCCGCCTCCGGAGTACAATTCGGCGGCCCTCCAGCTCAAGCTCGAGGACGACGACGAGGAGTTCCCGGGGATGCGCGCCGCGATGCTCACATCCTTCGACGACGTTTCCGCGGCCACCCCCGAATTCACCAGAGCAGGCGCGGCGCCGTGGCCAGTACATCGACGTCTCCAACGAGGAGCACCCCATCAGGAGGCCGACCAGGCCGCTCGAGCGAGGAAGCCGCGGTGACGCCGGCGAGGGATGCATCCGCTTCCCGGTGATGCGGCGGCCCAAGGACGAGCTCAACGGCGAGGGCGACTACGCGGCGGAGATGTACTACCGCCTCGGACTAGGCGAGGCAGGTTTTTGTTTAAATATTTTTAAATTTATGTAAAATTTCGTGTAATCACCGAACTATATATGAATTTCTATTAAGTTTACTAAATTTTAAATTGTTTGAAATGGGGGGCGCGACTGGGAGCCGCTGGGCCCCCAATTTCTCAAATGCGCCGCCCCTCATATGGGCTAAAAAAAAGCCGTTTTGCACGCCATATGGGGGGACGAGCGGGGATGCTCTTAGAAAGCCTGGGACAAAACGAGATATCAATATAGATGAAATTTAATTGGGAGAAAGTACGGATTTCTCTAATAATTAGTCCTTCTGGCGCCATGTCGTACTCGTGCGTCTTCACCGCAGTTACAAGGTTTTTGCAGTCCGTCTCCACCTGGATCCTTCCCATTCCCCACTCGGCAGCAGCTTGTATAGATTCTAGACTAGACAAGCAGTGGCTTCCATATGCAAAGCTGAATTTGCAGATTCGATTCTCCCCACAGCTGCCGGGAGCCGTCTGTTGGTATCACACTCAACCAGCCCCTATGCCATCAGGCCCATCACAACCAGCTCAGGCAGGAAACAGGTCTGAGGTCAACCTCATAGAACAAGTCCGGAGTAGACCACGAGCCCCTATATAACAGCAGATTCAACGACTGATGCCATGACACCTCGTGTATATGCTCTTACATTTGCCTTTCGGATTTTGGAAAGCATCACCACATGAAGTGTCAAGCAACCACACGGGGCCAAGCTCATCTATACGCGTTACCCGCTTTCTTCTATCTTTCACCCCGTTCATGTACAGAGCTAAGGTCGTCTATTTCTGCGGTTGTGCTGCCTTGGTAGGGGAAGTCGCCATGGCCCGTAGCCTCTTGACGACCTCCGTAAAGCTCGGTCTCTCCGACGGCTCGGCCGACCAGCACTGCTCCATCAACGACCTCCACTGCGGATCGCACGACTCGGGCACCAGAGGTCGCAGCGTGTTATTCACAATCCCACCTGGTTGCAGTTGGCAAAATGTTTCAGAAACAAAAATGACACTGAACTCAGAGCAGTGAGGCTAATGCAGTGTGCATCACAGTATGCAGTTGCCAAAATGTTACAGTAACAAGAATGGCACTGCACTCAAGGCCAGTGAGGTCAATGCAGCAGTGCACATTACAGTGGAAGTCGCAAACGTACCTATAATGGCGCCATAATGCAAGTCCGCGTAAGGCTCTTCACCGGTAAGCAGCTCCCACATCACAATTCCGAACGAGAAAACGTCGACCTACAAGCAAAAGCATGTGGAGGCAAGTAAAAAGGCTGTACGTGTTGAGAAATGGATCAGGGGAAGGGTCGCACTGGGATGAAGGATGCAGCGGATCAAACCTTTTCCGAAACGAGGTTACTGCTGCCATTTAACAGCTCAGGCGCCATCCAAGGAAGTGTTCCTCTCACTCCACCAGAGATTAGTGTCTGGCATTTAACCTTTGATAAGCCCAAATCACCAACCTATACACATAACACGGTTAGTGGAAAATCAAAAATCTCCACATACACTTTCTGCGTGCAAACAAGGTGCTAGGATACAGATAATAAGTTTTTATTTGAATTGATTTTCCTATGTATCAAAATATACAGAAAACAGGGGTGTGAAATGGATAATTCTCTCACCTTGCATATAGGGCGTTGCGGATCTCTTAGATTGACAAGCAGATTATCACTCTTCAAATCGAAGTGTACAATATTCTTCCCATGCAAATATTCCATACCAAATGCAACATCCATCACAATCAGTAAACGCCTACGCCTATCAAATATCCTGCTCACAAGAAAGAAACTAACATTAAAACGTGTCATCATATGAAAAGCAATATCATTTGCACTCAACAGACAGCATACTTTTCATGTCTTTGTAATGCTTGTCGAAGCGAACCGTTAGCCATGTACTCGGTGACTGTTGCAACAGATCCTCCTGGTCCATCCAGAACAACACCGTAAAAAGCTACGACATTTGGATGGTGCAAGGATGCAAGCTTGCATGCTTCATTCCAGAAATCAGTTTTCTGCAGGTATGAGAAAAAGTTAGAAGAAGATAAACCAAAGTTTGAAAAGAAGCGGTAGGACGTTTAACACACACCATGCGTTGTTCCTCAGAATCCTTCCCAGCAAAGCATCGATCGCTGATCCTTTTTATAGCGACATCAGAGCCTCTCCATTTTCCATGGTAAACAGTACCAAAGGTTCCAGAACCCAGTTCGCGCAATTCTTCAAGATCGCTGTTCTTTATTATCTGCAATTACAAAGGAGGTTGTAAGGATGATTATTTGAAAGTGCATATGGAAAGCACACATATAATGAACTTTTAAATCGTAATTACCTGAAGGTTATCGATATCATCAAGAAATGGAACACCTTGGCTTGTTTTGTCCGATTGTTTGTTCGGCGCATCCTGAACCGTAACACACAAAAAAATTACAGCTAATCAAAGGGCAAAGAGCTACAACAGGGAAGAAATAAACTTCATCAACCTCAATTTTGGGATCAACTGCAGGTCCATGCGAATCGATGTGATCCCCAGAGAATTTAGTTGTTTTTTCAGACAAAGATGATCGAAGAACAGATGCTGCCACGCCTTCAGCAACAGCCTGTAACTGACATTTGATACTTTCTTCTCCACCTTTCAGAAACAATAGCAAAGGGCAAACAACATTTAGCTCATTTCAGTTCGAGAATGATGTAAAAATTATGTGGTACTACAGAGCAAATTATATTCAATGAGAGAGCATACTGACCATTGCTTATTTGATCAGGTTCCGGGTAGATATCCTTGAAAGTAGGGTTTTGAATGCGTCGAAGATTGCCTTCTTCTAAGAGAGTGACAACATTTGAACTGGTGACTGCAGGAACATGGCCCTCCATATATGGATCTCCAGAAACAATAGGTTCCTTAACCAACTTGTTTGGTCTTGGGGGAACTAAAGAAGCATTTCCAAGTGTTTTCCAAGGATCCTGGTTTGAGAAAAGAGATTCTTGGTAAGCTGGTTCACGTGTAGCTTGCACACGAACAGTACCAGCAGTAGCCTGCAATACAGCTTGACCACTAACAGTATGGGGAGGAGAAACCATGTGATCCAGCATTTCCAAGGGTTGCGGTGGAGGTCCAGCAGGAGCCTGAATACCAGAATAAGCAGGTTTCACAAGAATCCTTTCGCGTGGAACAGGCTGTTCGATAGCTACACCAATATTACTGGACACAGGAACATTGAGTAACACATTTTGCTGCTGGATTATCTCAGGATGGGCATTTTGAGCACCAACATTCAGCAAGGGAGGTGATTGCTCAGTATGTCTCACAAGATTGTCCTCTGGGATAAAAGCAGGAGCAGGGATTGCATTGTTGATGTCCAAGTGATAGCCTCCAGCTTGAGATTTGTAGATAGAACCACCATCCATGGTCATAGGTGGGTTAACAGTTTTCTCATCAAAAATAGCACCATGGGGAATAGCTGAGTTTCCCTGCGTAACAAATTCTGGTGGGGCAATAGTACCTAAATTAACTTCTTGCATCTGAGCATCGATACCTCTGGCATAATCCCGAGGAAGATCATGGTCATATTCTCTAAGTGGGTTTGCTACTGTGTGATTTGAATCCTTAAATGCACTAGCATCAATCGCATGTGGATTGCGACCAACTCCATTCACCGGAACTTGAGGTGGCTGCATACTATACATCTGTTGCTGCTGATGTTGGTATGTAAAATGATCTTCAGCACGGGAGTGTGGAGGATGCCCCACTAATACTCCATTTGAAGTAGGTGCACTGGAAACTGGTAAAGTAACTATGGTGGGTTGAACCATCACTCCTGCGGCTGCAGATGGTGTTGCTTGCACTGCAGGGATTCTGGCAGAAAGTTTTTGATCATACTGGGCTATCTCTGCTCTTGATTCTGCTATGTAATTAGCAGGTGCTGCTGCCATTGCGCCTGGAACAAGCTGGTTGGTTGCATTCTGTTGATGGAGGCTGTAAAATACTGGAGTAGCATCAGGATAATTGGCTGCAAGAGGATTTCCCTGATCCTGGATCATGTTATCCGAGTGAGCATGTGGCAGTATTTTCTGGCACATCGTGCAATCATCGTACCTCACTGCTGACAGGGTAGCCGAGCTTACCACCGCTGGAAATGTCCCAGAGCTAGTCGACGCTGGTGAGCTTACTGTGTTTCTGACTACGGTCTGAACGCCTTGTGTCTGTACATCACTTGTCTGCAAAGTCATGTGAGACAAAGGAGGAAGCTGTGAAAGTGGCTGCAGCACCCTGTAATTTGGATCAACTGGAGTTTGCATTGGCCTTGTGAAATGAACATTGTCCAAAACACGTTCTGTACCTGCAGAAACAGGCCTGAAAGTGCCAATTGGGGTGGCAGCGGTCGCCATGGAGTTTGTTTGCAGAGTAATGGGCATATACTGGCTCATTTGCACAGGCATTAAACCGACAGATTGGGACACACCATGCTGACCAAATTGCTGCGCATTAATGTACTGGACCTGCTGCGGCTCTATATGCGGTTGTGGCATTTGTGGTGTAAACGAGGCGACCTGAGGCCGCTGCGGCGGCGCATAAGAGGCAACCTGGGCTTGCTGTGTTGGCTGCGCGTAAGAAGCAACCTGGGCTTGCTGTGTTGGCTGCGCGTAAGAGGCAGCCTGAGGCTGCGGCGCCGGCGCGTAAGAGGTGACCTGAGGCTGCAGCGGCGGCGCATAAGAAGCGACTTGAGCTGGCTGGTGATGTGGCACATAAGAGGCAATTTGAGCCTGCTGATGATGCAAAGGCGCATAAGTGGCAGTTTGATGAGGCTGCAGCGGCGAGGGCTCTGTCCTAACGAACACAGGATTTTGCGCCGGTATGCCGATTGCCGGAGCTGACGCCGTTACAGCGGTAACAAATCCTAAGGACTGCGGAAAGGCGCTATGGTTCCCAGCTGAATACAAATATTCAGGTGGAACAGAAGGGGTCTGCGGTACCGCCCGCGGCGACATACCTTCTAGGACTACAAATCCGCCGTGCTCCGAGGCCTCCGAGTTGTGCGCCGACGACGACCCGGCGCTGGCGACGCTCTCCTTCCGGCGGACAGCCGGGGCGGCGTCCGCGGAGACGCAGTTGATGGCGTCGACGTAGCGCTGCCCCGACTCGTCGAGGTGCGAGCCGGAGCCAGACGCCGCCGGCTCGCTCCCGGAGGAGGCCGGGAAGAGGAAGACGCGGAGCTTGGCGGAGCCGTCGGGGGCGGCGGCGGCCAGCTTCCCGTACTCCTCCAGCATGTTGGCGTAGTCCTCCGCGCAGGACACGGAGATGAGCGAGTCCAGGTCCTCCCCGGGGAGCTGGTACTTGACGAGCGCCGCCCCGCAGCCGCACCCGGCGGTGGCGGTGGCGGACGAGCCGCTCTCGTCCGCCGCGGACTCCACCTTCCGCATGAGCTCCCCGAAGGAGGCGGTGCGGGGCAGGGAGATGAGCCGCATCTGCCCGCCCACGTACCGCAGCGCGCCGTCCCCGGACCGCGGCGCGATCCGGCCCCCGAAGCTGCAGAGCAGCTTCACCTTCCCTCCTCCTCCGCCCGCCGCGTCCTCCTCCCCCGCCGCCGCCCGCGCGCTCGGACTGCCCGGGTCCGCCGCGCCGCTCCTGTTCGCCATCATCGCCGCCCGCCCTGGACTCCTCGGAAACTCGCGACGGAATCACGGGGATCGCGGTCCGGTGGTGGAGTGGGGATAAATTCCAACTTCTCCGGTCTATCGTCGCGGCGGCCGTCCTTTTTCCGTGCGTGCGCTGCGCTGCGCCGTGCTATAATAACTGAACTCGGCGCGTGGCCGTGTCCGACTGCTGCTTATATTGGAATTCGAGTTCGACTGAGCATGACGATGACGATGGGGATGGGTCAATTCGGTGGGGGGTGTGGGCGCTGGACCGAATCACCCACGACTTTGATGGACGAATAAATGGATTATATTAATATTAATCCAGCTAAAATTAATCACGGGAGATACAAGTCCTGTGTCGTCTCCTCTTTGCGTATCTAGCGCTTATATTTTCGACTTTACAAAAAATTAAAACAGTCGTCCGATAGGCACTGTATATCGGCCTGGCAAAAAAAAAAGCGACAGGGGAAATCGACCCTCTCCTGTATCCAATCGGGGCGCTCAAACAGCCGTTCAAAAGCCTTCAGCGTCTTCCGGATGATTTTCATTCCCACTCATGGCATTTAAATTTGATTTCCGTGCGCCGTGTCGAAAGTCCAGAGCATGATGCGCTCGGGGCCGAGCGCATCTCCGCGTAGAACATCCCGCTCGGCTGGTGGCCGGAGACGCTCCTACGGCGCGAGGCATGGCGGCGCAGGACCGGTGGCGGAAGCACCGACAAAAACGACAGAGGTAGGGGTTTGGCGAAAGCGGTTGCGAGACGTGTGGCTGTCCAGCGTGCTGGGCGCGTCGCCGAAGAAGTAGGAAGACATGCACCACTTTAGAGCGCGCGGGGAAATATTTGTCGCGTGAGGTATTTTCCCGCGTCCACTCGAGCGCGTAGAACGGCCCCGTGCACAGTAAAACATCGGCTTTTTACTCGCGCGGCTTATTTTGGACGTCTGTTAGAGTTGATGTAAAGGGTACCACGGGATTTAGGGTTTACCTTCATGATATAAACGTTGTACCGTCGGGGGCAATCGATCAATCCGGAAATTTTACAGAAACCGTTACATATGTTATATGCCGTTGTTGTTTATCTCTGCTTGAAGATGCGCGCATAGTTTCCGCAGGTGAAGTTTCCCCACTTCCAGCTTTTCACCCGTGGAAACTAGAGTGCGCATCTACTGGTTTCTCTTACTAGTTTTCATCTAATTGTGCACATGTAAAATTTCATTTGCACCTTGGCAACAATAGTGTTGACACACGAACACGTCACGTGTACCCACGGCGTCGAGGGAGATGATCCGCAACTCACTCCGCAGGAGGCTCGCCGGAAGCGCGATACGCAAGACAATCCGGCGGGCGCTTTTTTAGACCCGAAACCCCGCTCACCCGGGAGGGACCCCGTCTGGGCTTGCGGCGGCTATGGGCTGCCCTAGGTCGGCCTGACCGCCCCTAGAGCCTCGTGGATTCGCAGCCTCCAATCTTGAAGAACGACGAAGAACGAGAAGAAAGATACAAGGGAAGAAGATAAAAATAGATGAACACGAAAAAGTATTAGATGTGTTTGTTCGATTGGTGTTGTTCAATCGACCGTCACCCCTCATGTATATAAGGAGCGGCTGGACTTCCCGTGCAAGGAAACGACTTGGATCCACGTCCAAAACCCTAATTTGGGTCCAATTCGGATAGCTGACCCGAACTTTCCAAAACTGTTCGGTCTAAAAACTGGTTGCACCTTGCAGGTCGGTTTTAGGGCAGTTATCTATCTCGGATCGAAATACCGTAGAAGACAAATTTGTTCGCCATGAAAAAACTAAGAACTTTCATTTTATGTGTTTTTCCATCCGACTCCATCTTGAATGCTCATCCGGGTTTGTATTGAAATCTGTTCGAATCGGATCCGAATCGTAGAAATTTGATTTGTCCGTAATTGCCAGCTTTGATCTAGTAAATGACCTTAAATCAAAAATTCGTCAATAGAAAAATTGTTCGTCTCAGGAAAACGAAAAGCTGTTCTTTTATACGTTTTTGCATCCGAACCTTTCTTAATGATCGTTCGGTTTAATCAATAAGCAAAACTAGTTGGCCGAAATTCTGAACTTGACTAGTACAAGAACTAGTTACGGTCTGTTTCGGCCTATTATTCTGAAAAGAACTTTCTATAAACCAAAAATGACCGTCAACAAATAGTTTTTACGCCCATCTTATGATTATCCCTAAATTTATCAATAAATCTCTTTGTCAGGAAACTAACAATTCGTGCCTTCCTGCATTGCATTTGTCAATTTCAATGGGAAAATTCAGATACTTTCCTTCATTGCACAATGTTGCAATAACATTAGCACACAAAAGCAAAAAAAAATCTATTCTCCACACCGAAACTCTGCTTAATTTCACCCAGTGGCGGAGCTTCAACAAAAAATCTGGGCGGGCCACACTAAGGGCGAGAAGATTTTTTAATTAAATAATTAAGAATTTAAGAAACATTTAGTGGAAAATCATGCTATTAATCCACTTTACATGTGATAGGCTAGTGTAGATAGACGAACTGGTTTTTTTTAAGCTTAGATACACGATCTTTTGAACTTCACTAACGAATATAGTTTACTAACAAATATAGTTAGCTTGCTATAGAATACAAGTTCGTTCCAGAAAAAGGAAAAATCAAGGAAGCAACGAAAGCAGAGTCGTGTCTTCATGGGCTTTATTGGTCTTTCTCACCACCTACTACCGCATAAGAGGGTACTCTGGCTGGATCACTTTAAATCCATGCGGAACTGCTGGCCTACTTGGTGATGCTCTTCCGGTTCCAGCAGATTGGGCCAACAACGGTGCTCCGCCAGTGATTTCACCTATACAAGTTAAGCAACATGATCAAAGAATGCTAGTTGACGGACATGTCCAAAATCTCCGAGACATGTTAGTCAAAATGTTGAGCTATAGTGATCCATTCATTTAAAATAATGAAAATCATATTTATGAGGTTTTAAAATGTTGACAAAAAAAATGAAAACCATATTTATGAGCAGGCGCCCGGACTGCCGGGACGTTGGGTCCGCCCGTGACATCAACAACAACAACAAAAAATCAGAACTCTTAGATACTCATGATCATGATTTTGAAAGAAAAAAAACATTGTAATGAAGGTAGCTCATTTTGGATGTATGCGTATATTTTAAAACAAGCTAGTGTACATTCGAATTTAGACAAATTCAGAACATTTATCTCCAGATTGGTGAGTACGGATGTGAAAATAGTGTACGCATGTGTCACGGGCAAGGCCGTTGCAGTATTTTTTTTTTTGAAATTAAGGCCGTTGCAGTATTGGTGCTGCGCGGCGGTGCCGACATTGGCTACGACTCGTAGGCCGTAGCCTTGTGTGTTTGAGAAAGAGAAGCAGCGCAGTTAGAGGAGCCGGGCTCAGGGAGCTTAAACAAACGCTGAACCTCAACATCAGGGCCTCCGGAAACAAAACAAATCAAATCTTGGCCCGGCCGGCCGGTCAAAACATCCGCCCAGAGCCGTAGCTGTAGCTGGTCCCTGTGAGCCAGCAGCACGCCTAGAACTCGCAGCGACGCGTGCGCGCGTGACAGCGAGGCTCGTGACGAGGCGCCGTAGGAACCAACACACAAACAAGGACATGGACAGTTCGTGGTTCCGAGTAATAAAAGAAAGAAAGAAAAACAATTCGGAGCGGAAAGTGCTTCGGCTCGAAGGAAGGAATGAAGGAAGGGTGGGAGCTCGGAGGTGGCGGCGCGTGGCGAGGGTGCGGACTGCGGACGTGTGCTGGGTTTTGAAAACGGCAATGGGCGGAAGTGTACGTGGCGCGGATACGTGGAGACTGCAGGATGACGGCCGATCTCGGACCGTCCGTACGGCCTCGGGGTGTGTGGAGACTGCAGGGAGGTGTGCTGATTTGTGTGAACCAGCGGGGTGCGTTGCGTGCATGCTTTTTTTTTTCATGTAATACGTTTCTCATTTATATTTATATACGAAAGAAAAGTTACAAAACACGTATACACCGATATTACATATCTGAAAAGATAGGATGAACCTATGAAAAACCCAACGCCTATCCTCCTCATTCGACAGCACCGAAGTGATCATCAAAAAAACGGAAGACAGATCACCTCTTCACCTGACCTCGAAGCGGCTCCATCGCTGATCAACAGCTTTACGGACCTCCAGAGTAGTTTGCCAGAAGCAAAACCATTACCGTTGAAAGAATCAGACCGGGGCATCATGTCCCCGGACACGCCATCGAACTCCAGAACTGACACCGCCGCACGACTACGACGTCGAACGGGAGAGCCAAAACTGTCAACCTCCAACCACAAATGCAGCACAGGATACACCATCTTCCAGCTGTCAACTACGCAGACAACAGTCGACGCGTACTCCTGAACGACACATCCTCCCTGCTCCACCATGACGCCGGAGATAACGCCACAGCAACGGGGACAGAACAGAAGGAGAGACACACCTGATGGGGTCGCCGCCACCGCCTCACCGACACCATCCATGAACCCCAAAACCACCGATCTGAAAGATCGGCAAGCACACGATGCCACCAACTCCGAGACGCCGCCATGAAGGAGAACGCCGGTGTGAGAGTAGAGTTGAGGCAGATTTATTCGCCCGGGTGCCGCTCCCACCACCCAACGACGCACCATGCAAAAACTATCTAAACCCTAACTACCATGCAAAAACGGAGAAGACGGGGTCCCTCTCCTTCCTGCCGCCGCCGAAGCAGCAAGCGGAGGAAGAGAGGCCCAGCTTAACAGCCGGTGGAGATCGGTGGAAAAAAGTCCTCCTGTCGCCTGAGGCGGCGGCTAGGTTAGGAAAATCTACACAACCTCGCTAGCTCATGCCGTCAACTATCGTGGAATCGTCTTTTTTATTTCGGATTCGGATTCGTTATAAAATGCATACACGAACTTTACACTTTCTTATTTGATATTTCATCATATATGGGTTATATTCATATTTTATATTGATTTATGAGAATAATTCTCAGTTTTCCTATTTTCTAGAATTAACCCTGTAAAATCAGAAACCCTATTTTTCTATATTCACGTTTCAGGAAACCCAAACAACATCGAAATGACCTAATATTTTATGGGATCAGTTTTTAGAATGAAGTAAACGTACGAGCCAAGAATCAACAAAAAAAGGAAAACCGAGGAGGAAACGGGAAGGGCCCACGCGGCCAGATTCCCTGGTCGCGTGGGGGTCCCATTTGCCCCTTGAGTCTTCGATGCCATCGTTCTCGTCTGTGTGGTTTCGTTTTGACCTAAAACTGGCTATAAAAATAGTCCCCCGGCGGCGTTCGGAAGAGAGCGCCGCAGAAACACAGAACCATGAAACAGAGACCTGAAATGGTACATTGGAGGGGCACTAGTAGAAAATGGGGCTTCGGTTTTGAGCCCTGAGTCCCTTCAGTCCCGGTCCTGCCTGGAATCCGGACTAAAGATACTATTAGCCCCGGTTCCAACGGCTAGTAAGGCATCTCGAGGTCGAAACCTATCAGTCCCGGTTCCGGGCAAACTTTTAGTCCCGGTTGGATATACGAACCGCGACCAAAGGTTTTAGTCGCGGTTCGTGTAACAAACCGGGACTAAAAGTCCCATTTTATATATACTTCGTCCCTCTCGCCCGAGCCGGCCGTTGCATTTTCTGGTCAGAGCGCGTGTGGAGAGCTGCTCAAGCTGTTCTTCGTGTTCTTCGCGTGGAGCTCGAGTTCATCAGCGTTGCCGTCGATTTGTGAATATTTGAAACTTCCTGCTTTCTAAAAGGTTAGCCATTGTATCCTATTATCTCTTACTGCTAATTTTTGCTCATTTCATGCTTTAGAAGTATAGAGATCGGTGGATTTAGCTTTAGGAGTAATTTTGTGAGAAGTGTGAGCTCAAATTTTAGCTACCTAGCTAGTTTGCATATGTGTGAAGATATGGTCAACTTAGCTCAACATAGGCAACAATAGCTCAACTTTAGCTCAACTTAGTTATTTATATGTATATAATGATATGTCACATATCCGAGCCACGCAGCCGTATACGATGGTCGACAACAGCGAGGTCCCCTACGGCGTCGTGAACAACTCCTCCTTTTCGGATGAGGTATTATTAGCACATCTAGATGTCATGTCGTCTCTGTAATATAAAAATAATTTTTAATTTAGGGTGAGAATTTCCTAATTTAATTTTTCCAATTATAAATATTAGGAATCAGTATGTGAGTGCGGCATTCGTGATGGATGTGTCCAGTTTCAACATTGTCTACAAGGAAAAGTCATTCTCCTAGAAGAATTAAATTTTACAATAGAGGAGAAGAGAAAGACCGATGAAAATTTGAGTAGGACCGAAGAGAAGTTAATGGTAGCTCATGATACAATCCACAAGATGAAGCAAGATTTAAAAACTCTGAACGAAAAAAGAGACATGGTTGTGGAAAATAAGGGGGAAATAGAGTTGGATTTGGCGGATGTCATCGATGGACACATGATCCAGACTCGTGAAACTAGGGAAAGAACGAGGTTGAAGATTAATAAGATGAAAAAGGCAGCTCTCCGAAATGAAATGTTCCTACATTTCTCATTCGGTGTCATTGTTCTCCTAGTCGCGATTATAATCGTCATGTACGGTTTTTTAAAGTGTGCAAACTAGTGTTGTCGTACTGTGTTGGGACTCAGAATTGTTATTAGAATTGTGTGATTGCTCTTGTATTGTGATGAACACTATATTAATTTGAGCACTTACTATCTATATATATAATTGTGTGTAGATGAGACGACAATGGATGTACAGTGGCCGGCGATCGAATGAGTTCATGCAAGGCGTGCGGGAATTTGTCGAGGTTGTTAAGACAAACGCGCATAATGGTTTTATGTGTTGTCCATGCTGTGTGTGTCGGAACGAGAGGGATTTCCCCGACTCACGGGATATTCACATCCACCTCTATACGTCCGGTTTCATGCCCGGCTATAAATGTTGGACCAAGCATGGAGAAATAGGGGTCATGATGGAAGACGACGAAGAAGAAGATAATAATGACGACTATCCTATGTTCCCTGAACAGTGTGAGACAGAAAATGTCGAAAATGAAGAACAACAAGAAGAAGAAGTTGAAACACCAGATGAGCCTATTGATGATCTTGGTCGGGTCATTGCTGATGCGAAGCGAGACTGCGAAAGTGAAAAGGAGAGGCTGAAGTTCGGGCAGATGTTAGAGGATCACAAAAAATTGTTGTACCCAACTTGCAAAAATGAACAGAAAAAGCTGGATACCACGCTAGAATTGCTGAGATGGAAGGCAGAGAACGGCGTGACCGATAAGGGATTTGAAAAGTTGCTAAAAATTATGAAAAAGAAACTTCCAGAGGATAACGAATTGCCCGTCAGTACGTACGAAGCAAAGAAGGTTGTCTGCCCTCTAGGATTAGAAGTGGAGAAGATACACGCTTGCCCAAATGACTGCATCCTGTACCACGGTGACTATGAGAATTTGGTTGCATGCCCGGTATGCACTGCATTGCGGTACAAGATCAGACGAGATGACCCTGAAGGTGTTGAGGGCAAGGGCACCAGGAATAGGTTTCCTGCCAAGGTGATGTGGTATGCTCCTGTAATACCACGGTTGAAACGTTTGTTCAGAAACAAACAGCATGCCAAGTTGATGCGATGGCACAAGGAAGACCGTAAGAAAGACGAGATGTTGAGATACCCCGCTGATGGGTCTCAGTGGAGAAAAATTGATAGAACGTTTCCCGACTTTGCAAATGAAGCAAGGAACTTAAGGTTTGGTCTAACTACAGATGGCTTTAATCCTTTTGGGGAGCAGAGCAGCAGTCATAGCACCTGACCCGTGACTCTATGTATCTATAACCTTCCACCGTGGTTGTGCATGAAATGAAAGTTCATTATGATGCCATTGCTCATCCAAGGACCGAAGCAACCCGGCAACAACCTTGATGTGTACCTCAGGCCATTAGTTGAGAAATTTTTACAGTTGTGGCAGGAAGAAGGTGTACGTGTATGGGATGAGTACAAACAGGAGGAATTTATATTAGTTATTCAAATTGAAACACTCTTCATGTTCAAAGTTTTATCAGAATCCAAATTTGTAGTCAGAACTTATTTAAATGTATGTTCAACCTCTTTTGAAATCATAAAATGAAAAATAATTGAGATTTGGCGCAAAAACACACGTTTAGTCGCGGTTGGAGCCACGAACCGCGACTAAAGGTGTGGCACCGCGCGCGAAAACTGAGCGGCCGAAAGCTCAGCAGGTCGCGGTTCGTGGCTCCAACCGCGACTAAAGGCTGTATAAATACTCCCTCTGCGCAATCCCGGTTCAATCCACGAACCGGGACAGCGCTAAGGAACCGCAAGGACGCCGCCAGCCTGCCCAAATCGATCTCGCCGCCGTCCGCTGCCGAGCTCCGCCTCGCCGCCGTCCGCTGCCGAGCTCGCCGTCCCCGCTTCCTCTTCTTCTCCCTCAACGCCGCGCCGCCGAGCTCGTCGTCCCCGTCCCCGCCGAGCTCGTCGTCGCCGTCGCAGCCGGTGAGCATTCCGGACTCTCCCCTCGATCACTTAGTGTTCGGGCTAGGGTTAGGGTTAGTTGATTTAGTGAAATTGTTTTAGGAATTTAGTTGATTTAGGAATTTAATTAGTGTGTTAGCAAATTGTTATAATATTTTAGTGTCTTCAATTTAGAATTTAGAAATATTGTTTTAGTACTTAGTTGAATTTAGTTGATTGATTTAGGAATTTAGTGTCTTCAATTTAGAATTTAGGAATTTACAAATATTGTTTTAGTGTCTTAGCAAATTGTTATAGTATTTTAGTGTCTTAGCAAATTGTTGTTTCTTAGCAATAGGAATTTAGTTGATTTAGGTCTTCAATTTAGAATTTATAATTTAGAACTATTGTTTTAGGACTTAGTAGTTGAATTTAGAATTTACCAATATGTTGGAATTTAATACAATGTCTTTGAATTTTACAATGTTTTATACAATGTCTTGAATTTTAAGAGTTAATGTAAAGATTCATAGTTTCAAGATGGACGGGACTATGGATGTCCGGGACTGGGCTCCGCCGGGTTGGCACTGGGAGGTGCTACCTTCCGGTGTGCGCAGATTGGTGAGGAATGAGGGAACCATCGTCGACCCGGAGCTTCTTTGTTGGCGGTCACGTGGGCCCCGATGGGTACAGAGGGTGCCGGCCCCCGAGGAGTTGGTACGTCGTCGTGTCAGGGCGGAGGACGAGCACGTCCGTCGGTACATGGTCGCGTTGGATGTCCGTCCGTCCAACACTTGGCAGCATCTTCAGGGATCTCACATTAGTTATGATCCTGTTTGGGTTCCTTCACTTTGGGTTTTCACCGCACGCGGCATGTTTTCGGCGGTTCGACGTCCATTTTGATTAGCGTGATGTATTATGGATGCGATATATATTATTATGACTTGTAACTAATTGATGTTATTGCTACTACTACTTTCAATGTCCCTCTTTGTTGTTATTGCTACTACTTTTAATCTTTATTTAATCATTTTTCTTTATAGTTAAAGCTATGGACCACAACGGTAACGGTAGAGATCCTCAGGAAGATGCATTGTTGAATATGATAGGGGAAAGCCGACCAGAAGATGTAGAGAACTTTGTAGATGACGGCTCACAATATCTGAATGATGATGGGTATTGCTTGTTGGAAGATTTGTTACAAGGAGACAACCCGCAAACAAGTATTGATGTCGATACTAGCGCTGGGCCCTCAACCTGCAAGTACTCCGATGTAAATATTTAAGTCTTTGCTCATGATATATATCACTAGTTAGACCTTCTTACATTGAGCATATATTAAACGAATGTTTTTTGTAGACCTCCAAATCGAACAAATCCTCCACTCCAAGGGGCCCGATCAAAAAGTGGGACGAGAATATGCACATGAGGATTGATGTAGTCAGTGCCGATGGGATCCCTTTGGAGCCCAAAAAGAGCGTGACAACATTTACAAATCAAGCAGGAGTTCTTGTTAGGGATATGATCCCGATCACCTGTCGAGAATGGAATAAGCCAGCAAGAGCCGACAATATAAGTTTTGTCTCTGACAAATTAAAGAAATCTATTTGGGAGAAGCTGATATCACACTTCACTCTGCCGAAGATGGACACCCGGAGCAAACAAAGGCCATGATGGACAAAGTGAAGGCGTGGATCCTTAAGAAGATGGCCACACAATTCTGTAACCACAAGAAAAGATTGTGGGCGACTTATGTCAAGAGCGGGAAAATTACTCCGGAGTTCAAGGGAACTCAAGCGAGGTTACGTGCTCAATGGGATGATTTCAAGACGTACAAGGAATCGGAAGAAGCTAAAGCACGGTCGAAAAAGAATGCAGATAATGCCGCGCTGAAGATATATCATCATAATCTGGGGACAGGTGGCTACAGGACTGCCAGGCCTAAGTGGGATAAATTTAAGGCTGAAATTAAGGCAAAAGGGCTATCTCCAGGTACAAAGAAAGTGCCCGAAAGAGCAGGAAATTTCCTAATGGCGCATGGTATGACGTTGGATATGAAAACAGGGGAGTTAGTTCTTCGTGATCCGACGAAAAAAGCAGTGTTGACTCCCCTCAAGGATCTTGAAACAGCAATAGCCGAGGTGGAGGCGGGAACTTTTGTTCCTGATAGAGATAACGACGAACTGACAAAGGCACTCAAAAATCCTGAGCACGGAGGACGCGTACGAGGCTATGGAGGTGTTACTTGGAAGATAAGGTTTCATGAGAACATAAACACTTATAGAAGCCGAGCGAGAGCACAGAAGATGAGGGAGCAGCAGGCGGCAGACCGGCTGAAGAATGTGGAAGAAAAGAACGAGCAGCTCTTTGCGCTGTATTCTCAGATGCAGGAGCAAATATCAAGCCGTCCAGAGGGAGAACACATGTACATAGATCCCTCACCCGACTGCCGGAGAAGCAGCATGGCTTCCACGGTGTTGCATGTCAGCGTTGATGATGCACAGGTTGATGTGTCACCGATGGAGCGCTACCCCGTGGACAATATCGAAGAGAAGACTGATTGTGAGCTACACCAGCCATTGAAGAATATATCCATGAAGGTGGCCGTCGGCTTTGCTTTGAAAGTTGATCCTGCAGCGCGTTGGCATGGCCGCGAGATTCCAGCTGGGTATGCTCGTGTCGGGGTGGATGAAATTCTATCCGGATGTGAGACATTGGAGATTGACTTCGCTGGTCCTGAAGGGGAGTCGACCCTGGGAGAAGTCTTGCATGGAGTTATTTTATGAAAAAAGAAATACATCATATTTCCAGGCTCGAAGCAAAGGACTAAGGCTTCCTCAGCTCCACCTCGATCATCGCCGCCTAAGGCTCCCTCACCTTCACCTCGACCATCGCCGCCTAAGGCTCCCTCACCTCCACGTCGATCATCGCCGCCTAAGACTCCCTCACCTTCACCTCGATCATCGCCGCCTAAGGCTCCCTCACCTGCACCTCGGCCATCGCCGCCTAAGGCTCCCTCACCTCCACCTCAACCATCGCCGCCTCGATCTGCGCCTAAGGCTCCCTCATCTACGCCTAAGGCTCCCTCATCTGCGCCTAAGGCTCCCTCATCTGCGACTAAGGCTTCCTCATCTGCGCCTAAGGCTCCCACATCTTCCACGCTGCATCAGCGGACTCGATCTTCGGCGCCGCCCACTCAGTACATTGGAGTAAAGCGGAAGTGCCCGACTCCGCCTACTAAGGAGAAAGTGTCACCGCTCCCCAAGGGTCGTCTCACGGAGAATAAGAGGCAGCAGAGAGCCGACGTTGCCCAGCTTGGACAACAGAAAAAACAATCGATCGTTCCGTTGAAGGTGGCATCCCCAATTGTATTACCAGAAAAGTTTGAAGAAATTCCTGGTCTGACGATTGGTGAAATGCTAGGCCTAGTTGAAACCGGCATGGCTCTCCTGGCAAGGCAATTTGTCATGGGGAAGGAACTGGTCACAGAGGCGGAGTTGGCACTGCTACCTCCAAGGATACGAGAATTACATCAGTGGTACATGGAGCGCACAAAAGACGGCCAAACAATGATGTCTCTTACATATAAAGATGAACATTACTTCATCGGAGAACAGACAATCCATATTGATTTTGATGAATTATGGCAGTTATTCAATATGGAAGCCCTCGACAAATGTATCATGAGCTGCTATTGTCTGTAAGTGATTAATTTTTATTTCTATTAATTAAGTCTCTAGCTAATTAAGTCTCACTACATACATTCGTTCATATGCTATTATGCAGAAAGAAGATTCTCGAATGTAAGAGGATGCCTAATTATCAAGTTGGGTTCGTTGACCCGGATCGAGTTCATGTACATAACCTAGAACAGTTTCCGGAGGAAACGGAGAACAACTTGTTCAATGCATTGAAGCAACAAAATTATAAAGATGTGATTTTGTTTCCTTACAACTTCAGGTGAGAGTGTTCTTACTGTCTTGTGCACATTAACTTTTCGCTCTGACTAAATGTTGATGAACGTGTGCAGCTACCACTGGATTCTCTTTAACATTCAAATTGACCGTGTGATAGTTGAGATCGAGGACTCAATAGCGCATACCTTGGAGTATTACACAAGCATTACTGATATGCTCCAAAAGTAATTTCAATCGTTATTACACTATATCGGCCTCTTTATTTTCCTGTGTTCTAGTTATTAATATCTTCTTTATTCATTTTATTTGTAGGGTATGGAAGCGGTTCACAAGATCTGAGAGTGGTCATTTTGAATCAGAGCTGACCTTTAAACAAATCCCCGTAATTATAGTACTCATTTTAATTCAAGTTTTAATATCGGATTTTCCTGTTTCATTATTATTTGATTCAACTCTATTTTCGTAAAGTGCGATTAACAGCCACCGGTGACTAATCTATGTGGATACTTCGTTTGCGAGTACGTGCGCACGTGTGTCAGTGCGCGGACTTCTCCACATGTACGTTCAACATTAATATATATAATCAGAGTTTTACTTTTGTTAATGACAATTTATATATTCATATCAACCTTCTATTTGATACAGAATGTGGCTTCACGGTCGCAACTCCCAGCAAAGCAACGCATAAGAGAAATTCAAGAGGAAATTGCTGGTTTTTTGCTTGACGAGGTCATAGCCCCAATAGGAGAATACCATGAAAACCCATAAGTGATATTCATGTAATTCTCGTGTTCGGAAGACACTCGTGTGTATATATGATCGAATATATATATATGTTTGTACGACTGACTCGTTATATTATATATGCATGTATGCTTAATTTAGACTCGTCATACAATATATGCATCGATGTGTGTAATTGTACCGTACGAATAATAGCTTAAATCATAAATAAAACAGAAAACAAAATAAAAAAACCTAAAACCTAAAACCTCTCGAACTTTTAGTTCCGGTTTGTAATACAGACCGTGACAAAAGGTTATCGCCTGAGCAGCTCGCCTGCGAGCCCACGTGGATACTATTTGTCCCGGTTGCAGACGAGACCGCGACTAAAGGGGTTGGCCTTTAGTCCCGATTCCGCAGTAAGGCCCTTACAAACCGGTACTGTTAGGCTGTTTTCTACTAGTGGGGGAAAACTCCGGCGGGGCGCTGCCGGCATGGTCTCCATCTTCTCCAACGACTCCACAATCGTCACTATGATGAAGAGGGAGTAGTCCACCTCTGGACTATGGGTTTGTGGAAATAGCTTATGTACCTCTTCTCTGTTGAACTTCATTGTATTACGGTCACCGTTGTATTACCCTTTATGGTGGATCTTTTTATGAGTTAATATATGAGGTTGTAATTGTTTTAAGTTTCAGTTATAAGAGTAGATACATATTATGTACCCGTTCGTGTTTAATTTGTTTTGATCAAGCATGTTCATAAGGGCGTGTGAGGGGGAGCGTGTGCATTAGTTGGAGTAACGGGGTGGCTAACGGGAAGCTGACCACTTAATCTCGTGATCCACTTGGGTGTTTACCTTACTTTGTTGGCTCACTAGGTATAAAGAAAATACCATGCTGCCGGGGATTTGGTGTGACCATTGCCACTTCTTCATGACTTGATCTAGCATGTTCTTATTTAACTTCATGTAATTCAACTTAAGGCTATACTCTGATTTATCTTAATAATAGGGTGCTAGATTTATTTCCCATCCTGGTGGAGTATGAGAGAGACGAATAACCAAAACATCTCTATGTTAGGACGTGATGCCATATAATTATATTCTTGACATAAACATTGTTGCAATCAAATATGTCAATTATGGTGTTCCATTTCCACCACTATCTTAAAGAGAGAGTGCATTTGTGAAACCATAAACCCCAGTCCAATTTTAATCATAAAAAACACCTTTCAACGCATTTAGACCACTTTTCACTTTCAGCTACTAAAAAATCCGAAAATACAAAAACACTTTTCATTTATACACACAGCTCCCCGAGAGTTCGATAAAACACTCGATTCATGCTCGTGGGGAAAAGAGTCTTCCACTACTACACACTCTGCACTTGGAGTCTCAATCTAAGCGTATTAACTTTACGCCCTGCCCATCAGGGAGGTACAAGTATAACTTTTAGATTTCAAAAGGAGAGCTTCATTTTGAATTTTTAGGTTCATAACACACTTTCCTCCTTTCGTTTTTGGTCTACAAACTCTGTCCCAAGCAATAAGGGAGCAATAAGGGGGTTGCAGTTCTCAATGAAGATGGAAAGCTTAGAAATCGACTTACTCCAGTGTTTTCAAGTCATATCTAAGTCGTTTAAATTTAGCATCTAAATTTGCAAAACTGTTGGTTTCATGTGTGGGGTTAGACCAACTAGCAGCCATTGTTGCCGAAAACTCTGAGGCTCTCGAAAACTCTGAGGCTCTGTTTGGATGTCCATATTGGAGCATAGAATTAGGAATTGGAATTGTGTTTTTGAAATTCTACTGTTTGGTTGTGTTTGGAATTGGAAAATGGAATTCGTAGCTGAATTCCATGGAATTGGAAAATCGGAATTGGTAGCTGAATTCCATGGAATTCAATGGAATCGGTCGAGCGCGTCAACGTTGCGGAGGGCTCGGTCGAGCGCGTCAGCCCTGTCGGCGAGCTCGGCGGCCAGGCGGTCTTTGTCGGCCAGCTTCTGGCAGAGGCGCGCGGCAACGGCCACGGCGGTGATCTTGCGGGCCACCTCCAGCTACTCGTACGGGTCCGAAGGCAGCGCGGCCGTGATGGCGTCGGACAGGCCGGTGCTCTCGGCGGGAGGAGGCACCGGCGTAGCGGTGGCTGGAGTCTGCGTCATCGAGTGGGGAATGGCGCCGTGGTGGGATCGATCCGAAGTGAGGTTATTGGCGGGCGAGGTAGAGATCCGGCCTCTTGTCCGTGCAGCCATACTTCGGTGAGCGGACGAAGTCGGAGCTGCGGCTGGATCGGCGGATATTTGGTGGAGGTCAAAGCAGCCGAGCAGAGGATGACAGGTGGGGCCCACGTTGTGCTGCGCCACGTCATTGCCACGTCGTCGCCTAGTCATTGTAGAAAACTACCCAAATCGAACAAAAACCACTCCAGGGGTTTGATTTCACTGGTTTGGCAAAGTTCGAGGTACAAATTATCTAAATTAAAAGTTTAGAATGAATTGTCTCCAAATCATGACATTTCAGGGTGAAATATATAGTTTTTCCTTTTTAGAATAACTTGGGCCTTATCTCGTCAGGAAAGCTGAGGCCACGATCCACAATTCCGTTTCGGTATCCTGGCCAACCACTGTCAGGCCCAGTTGAATGGGACCTTTCCTTTTTTTGTTTTCACAAAGTTCCATGGAATTTCTGTTCACATCTTCATGCTTTACCAAAGTCAAGCCCAGAAGGAGGAAGAGCTTTCCCCACCTTTTTTTTCTTTTTGTTTTGACAGAGTTCCATGGGACTTCTATTCACATCTTCAGGCTTTACCAAAGTCGAGCGTGTGTATCAGAAATCCTGCTTACTTCGTATCAGAAATCGAGATACTATCGAGCTCAAAAGAAGAACTCTCGAGACACTATCCATCTAAAAAAAAAGTTGAGATACAGTATCTCAGATACAGCTGATTTTTTTTTATAAAAAAAACACAGTACAACGTAAGCGCTCATATACACGCGCACAAACTCACCCCTATGAACGCAGGCACGCACACGCTACTCTATGAGCACCTCCAAAAGACTGAGCCGGCTGATTTTAATATAGAATATTAACTATAAAGAAGGTAGGGCTGATTACAAAGAGGCCGAAAGAAAGAAAATAAAAGGAAAGGAAGAAAAAGGAAGAAGAACTAAGAAGAAAGAAGGAAAAAGAAAAGGCGACAGCAATTACAAAAGAAAAGAAAAGAAAAGAAGAAGGCAAGAAGCAAAAAGCAAAACTATACAAGGTGGAGCCTCCTCAGTTGCCCAGTAGTGTAAGTTTTCCACTTGATACTGTATCTCAGCTGATTCAGTAGTTGCCAACAGATATTCAGAAACTCTGTGCCAGGAGCTCATCACGCTAGACAATTTCTCCACCGATCATGCGTGTAGAGCTCTGCTCCCGATCCGATCTTCCTATCTGGCCACTCTGCGCGCTGAAAGCCACTAAACTACAGGATCACGATTTCGTGATATATATTCTGAATGAGTACTTAAACCACAGACTGATAGCAGTGTCGGCAATCAGTCCCGTAGGAGATCCCAGATCACAGTCCAGGCGGCGAAACGATCACGACAACCACATTTTGTGCTGATTTTGTGGACGGAATGTTGAATAATTAGACAATTTAGTATATGATTTAATTCGCGAAAACAGTGAATAATTCATGACTAGAATAACACAGAGTAAGCTAATCATGTGATCTACGAAAACAGTAGATAAACCGATTCAATCTAGAGCACATATTACAAGTAAAAACTCTAGCAAAACTTCATAGAGGAAGATCAAAAACACCTACAGTGCAGCGGCAGCCGCACCGCTGGAGTTCGCCGTGTCGCCCATGTCATCGATGAAGAGGTTGGCGCTATCGGGAAAGAAGTCGTCGTTGGGCAAGAAGTCGAAGCCAGTAGTCGCGCGAGTGCGCTTCCCAAAAACCTGATCGCACCTCTCCCGTACAGGATCACAAGAGGCGGGGTTCCGGAGCCTTACTGTCCCTTCAACCGGTGCACGTCGGAAGACGGGATGGAGAAGACTTGGAAGACGGCGGCGCAAGGTTCTGGAACGGTGTGAGACCATGTATCGCGTGGTAGCGGCTAGGGTTTGCCCTGGGCTGTATATATGGTGCGAGTCGGATAGGACGTGGGCTGTAAGCCACGACTGAGTCGGTAACGCCCCACGATCCCCATTGGAATCGGAAACGGCAAAGTAATTAACGTGTCCGTTAATTACCAATTAATGACTCATTAATTTTCACAGATTGCAAAAATATAAGCTCAGATCGGCGAGATTCCCGCAACCCGCGGCGCGTCGTGACGAGGCGAGCGAGGAGGAGGAGCGCGTGTGTGGCACTCTTCATCTTCTCATGCTCTCACTATCTCATACTAATATTAGAACATCCCACTATATAAAGTGGTGCAGCTCACTCTCCACTAGCAGTATGAGACTAAACATTAGTCACGTACTCACTCAACCATCCACTTATTAATGGGCCATGGGAATTTCGGATTTTAGTTGGGCCGGTCCAAGTACACTAAAATTCCAGCAATCCACCACAAGTCTCATTGGCACATTATACCACATTTGTTCCAAAACATTGTTTTATATACCGGTACTTAGTGGAGACTGTTAAGTTGAACTTTCACTTAAAAACTTATGCTACGTTAGACCGCAAGTTGAATAGTGGACTATGTCTTGAAGTACAAGTTTGCTGCGAACTAATTTCACACAAGCCCTTGACCGATACTAGGCTACCGCAAGAATTCCCCGCGGGTGGAGCTTATACGTCATACTCCAAGGCCTTTCATGAGTTTATTAAAGAGCACCCAACTCTTATAGACTGTGACGTTTAACAGTCAGAATCATATAGGTGTATTCCTCAAGAGATGCTCTGCAGGACAACATCTCCGCTTATATAATTAAGCCGCTTGGAACACATTAAAATAGATATCAACCTGCCATGCAGATCAGGAGAGTATTGCATCTTTGCGGAGTGGGATAGTAAAATGTAAGGATACTCTCCTTCCAGCCGACCAACAGCTTGTCTCCCACTTCTACTTCACGGGATCTCCGATCACATAGAGTAGGTTACCACTGTGGACAACTCATACCGTGGGTCTCAAACCCATCACACTCGATGCACTATCTATCACATTACGTGATAAACCCTTTGTGAAAGGATCTGCCAAGTTTTTAGACGTTTGGATATAATCCAACGCAATAACTTCGGAGTTCTTCAATTTTCTGACAGATTTCAATCTCCTTTTCACATGCCTTGATGACTTTAAATTATTTTTAGAACTTTTAATCTTAACTATTACAGTTTGATTATCACAGTTCATAAGGATAGCGGGTATTGGTTTTTCAACCACAGGTAAGTCCATCAAAAGCTCTCGAAGCCACTCTGCTTCAACAGTGGCTGTGTCTAACGCTGTGAGTTCTGCTTCCATAGTTGACCTCGTTAAGATGGTCTGCTTGCAAGACTTCCAGGAAACAGCTCCACCGCCGAGTGTAAACACATAACCACTCGTGGCCTTAATCTTATCAGCATCAGATATCCAATTTGAATCACTATAGCCTTCCAGTACCCTAGGATAACCGGAATAGTGAATCCCATAGCTCGCAGTGGTTTTTAAATAGCGCATAACTCTCTCAAGCGCATTCCAATGATTATCTCCCGGGTTGGAAACAAACCGGCTCAACTTGCTTACAGCAAAAGAGATGCCAGGCCTCGTGGCACATGCCAAATACATAAGCGAGCCAATGATCTGAGAATATCTCAGTTGATCGGTAGCAATGCGATTATTCTTTCGAATCATCACGCTAGGATCATATGGTGTCGGAGAAGGTTTGCAGTCGTCATACCCGAAGCGACTCAAGATCTTTTCCACATAGTGAGATTGAAGCAGTGTAATCCCACCATCACCATCTCTCAGCAGCTTTTTTTTTTTAATTTAAATCTCTCAGCTGCTTGATATTCAAGACAACATCAGCTACTCCAAGATCCTTCATCTCAAAACAACGAGATAAGAAATCCTTAACCTCCTTGATTAAATCAAGTTTGGTTCCAAAGATCAATATGTCATCGACATAAAGGTAGACAATAACTCCCTCGCCCCCACCATGGCGATAGTACACACACTTATCGGATTCGTTAACAACGAAATCTGCAGCAGTTAAAGTTCTTTCAAACTTCTCGTGTCACTGCTTAGGAGATTGCTTAACGCCATATAAAGACTTCAGTAACTTGCACACCTTTGCTTCCTGACCCGGTACTATAAAACCATCTGGCTGATCCATATAAATTTCCTCGTCCAACTCTCCATTTAGGAAAGCTGTCTTAACGTCCATTTGATGAACGAGAAGACCATGCGAGGCAGCCAATGAAAGTAGCACCCGAATCGTGGTCAGTCTAGCCACAGGTGAGTAAGTATCAAAGAAGTCTTCTCCTTCTTTCTGGGTATAACCCTTGGCCACAAGCCGCGCCTTGTACTTCTCGATAGTACTATCAAGCCTAAGCTTTTTCTTAAACACCCATTTACATCCTACAGGTTTGCACCCATAAGGTCGATCAGTAACTTCCCAGGTTCCATTAGCTAAGATGGAATCCATCTCACTACGGACAGCTGATACGTCCATTTTGCATCACTATTTCATATCATAATTTACTGTTATTCATTGATATATTTCATATTTGGAGATGATACTTATGGTATTTCATCTATTTTGCATGTTTGATAATTATTGGAGGATGAATCACCGGAGTCTGAATTCTGCTGGAAAAAGCACCGTCAAGATACATTATTTGCAAAGCTCAGAAAATAAAATGAAGAATACCCAAGGTCCTATTTTCCAGATGACGAAGGGAGCCAAAAGGGGGGGACCAGATGGGCCACAGGGGGCCCACCTCAGGTCCTGACGCGGCTCCCAATGCTGCCGTGCCAGCACCAGATGGCGCCGCTCTGGACCACCTCTAGCAATGCCCTTTCGCGTACTTGAAGTGTAATACCCCGTAGTTATAGGATCCGAGAGGGGTAGAAATTAGAATTGTGCATTTTGCATTCATGCATGTTTGAAAAACCCGAATAATTTTCGCGCTTTTGTGCAAAAGGGAAAAGGAGTCGATACCGACAAACGTCAGCGATCCCTGCTATGATCTCGGACAAGTAGTCGAGTGTTGTCGATACCCTCAAAACCTGGAGTGCAAGAGAGGGGGATTTTTATAACTGAATCTCTCGAACTCTAAAAAAAAAGAGAGTCTCGAGATAATTAGGAGAAAACATTTCAAATCTTATCTTCTCTCTATTCATACACTAATTAGAACAACTCAAATAACCAGGAATTTAATCATGAACTTATTTGCAAATACATAGATGGAACATGATCATCTCAAAGTCGCAAATTAAATACACCAATTCATGCATTACATATTTACAAGAATTAAAGAATACAATTCACAAATAATTCCAAGCTACATAATTCACACACAATATATGAAGCAAAATATCCTTATCCATTTTTACACAAACACTTCTTAACTTAAGAATTTGAAATACAAGTTTAAGAATCACAAAGCAATTCCCAAAGGGAATTAATCACTTACAATAATATTACACAAAGGTACAAATACATAATCACAACATTGGAAGTTCATTACAATTTACAAATGCCTTTACATGGCCGAATGCAAAATAAACTAAATCCTAAAATCTCTAAGTGGAAGCCTTGCATTCTTGAAGTCTTGAACCTGCAAAATAAACAACTAAAAAGAAAAGAAAATGTTGATTAGGATTAAAATGTTGTCAACACCATTTGGTGTTGACTATTGTTAATTAAACCCTGGCTTTACTTAATCAAAACTAAGGTTTGATTAAGTAACAAAAAGCAAATGGAGTTGGAAATGCTTTTAGGCAACAAATAGTGATCTGATTCCAATAGAGAAGGCAACAAAATGGGGCAAAGGCGTTCCAGTGCTTAATCAACATATAAGTAAAGGGACAAGGCAACCTGCACTGGTTTTGAGATCACTTAGAAATCACAAGGGGCGAAGGCAGCAGCATTTCCAACCATTAGTAGCCAGGAATTCTAAAATAAAACCTGAGGCAACCAAAGAGCGGCAAATGGTATCACATTTGCCTATGAATTAGGCAAATGGACCCTGAAATCACTAAGCAATTAGTAATCCGCATAATAAAGCCACCAGCAAGATCAATCAAGCCCATACCGACATATTAAACCATTACTTCACAGCCAAGTCTTGGCAACACAAACATCCCAAAGGAGATAGGGACAATGACTCAGAACTTATCACCTAGGGGTGATGAACTGCGCAGCAAATCTTATCACCTAGGTGAGAATCAGTGCAAGTTCTACCAGCAAGGTGGAACCGAGTGCAAGACCCAGTCAACAAGGGCAGCTCGAGGAGAAGGGCCACAAGCAGTGAGAGTAGCCCAAATGTAGTTAACCTGTAAGTGAGCATAGTCGGTTCAAAAGCCTATAAATAAATCCCAGCCGCAGGAGCAAACCCCACACACAAACCTGAGCAAACACAAGCCATTGGAGCAACACTTATAGTGTTCTTGAATCAAGAACAACACCAGACCATGTCTGGAACCTAAGAAATACATCCACAAGCCTTTTCAGCTAGAGCATACACCCTAGGAACTCTGAAACAGCTAGGAGGTGCAGGCACAACCCCTGGAGCAAGAACCAACCCTACAGTCATGTACAACTACACTACAACAGCAGGTTGACACTTTATTGTGTGCAAGCATCACTGCAACATGGCAGTGTTATGCTGGCAAACCCAGCTTTGTGCTCAGAGAGAAACAGAGATGTGAGAAGGGAAGAGCAGGTTATGTATGCACAGAACTCAGCTAAGCAATTAAAATTGCTCGGTGAGCAAGAGAGAAGGAGAGGTGCAGCATCTGTTCTTTTATTTTAACACACACAAGTGAACCAAAAATGCTTCTGGAATAACTTGTGAATGCATTAGGTGTACACCAAGCACCTATGTGCAGAAGAAGCACATGAAAGCATCAGAAAAGACACATCTAAAAAACTGAACACAAAAAAATAATGTGTAACTCCAAATAGGAGGCATCAGCATTAAAATTATGTGTTAGTCAAGTGTGTATTGCTTGAACATCATTGCTTGTACTCTAGTGAGTATAGCTCAGTATTTATTTAAATCCTAGCTGGATTAAATCCAAGCCTAAGGATTGATGGGATAGAAGAGAAGGAAAATTGTTGCTAAGCAACAAGTGCTCAACTGCTAACACAGTAGCATGAGCAAGAGGAGGTAATTACACTGTGTAGAAAGGAGATTAGAATGCATTAGTGGTGTGTATAGCACACCAAAGCATCTATAAGTGATGTTAATGCATCACTAGAAAAATATCAGAGGAGGTGATCTAGTTGGTAGGCAAATGCCACACTGGTATATCCAGAGAAGCCATTATACAGCTTCTACACTGCAATAGGAAGCAATATGCTTCAGTAAGCAGCAAGTAGAGGCATAAACATGCTAGCAGAGCATCAGAGAGGACTACAGGAACATAATAGCCTAGCATCAGAGCATACATAGCCGTCACAGCGTGCATCAGAGAGTAGCAAGGCATTTAGGAGAACATTTGTTCTCAAGACTAAGCATCTGGTTAACAGTGACATCACTGAACAGCCAAATCCCAAAATCTGAAGCATAGGAAACCCTAAAACCATAGGAAAAGGGCCTAAGCATGCATGGATTTGAGCAACTAGTGCTCAAACTGATACAGAGGAGTAGGAAACCGTCCCAGAGGAGGACCAGAGCCACTAGGATTAGCGGGAGGAGAAGAACACTTACACGCGGCCATTGCCCTAGCTCCGAGGCGACGAGGCAGTGCCCGTGCAACCTCTGGAGGGGGCAAACGGCAGTAGTGGAACTCTTGCACCACACCAGAGCACCATGCGAGCTCGGAGGAGCCATGGCGCTGCACAGCGCAGCGGCGAAAGCGCCGTCACCGAAACCCTAGCCGGGGATCGAGTTGCGCGAGGAGGCGAGAGAGGAAGCGAGAGACGAATCGCCTGGACAAGAAGGTGCGCCGGAGCGTGGGGAACATTTTGCCCCACAGCACGGTGGCGGAGGTGGCCGGAGTTGGCCAGAAGCAGCAGAGGCGTGGCGGCGCCGGCGGGTCGCCAGCGGCGTCACGAGAGAGGGAGAGGGAGAGCACGAGAGAGAGAGAGCGATGCGGGTCGACCAGACTGGCTCGGTCGGAGCCAGGTCTGGGTCGTTTTGACTCGGTTCGATCTAGTCAGTCTAGGGGCATTTAAGTAATTTCACATTTTGTGAATTATACAAGATAAAATAATTATTTCTCACTGAAATAAAACCCTAAAAATACAGTAAAAATATCCACACACATCAGAAAAATCCAAGGAATTTGATTATAATTTTTATTGAATTTTTGGAAAACTTTTGAGTGATGAAAAATTCAAGGTTCCTTAAGTGGATAATCCTTGAAATACTTTCCAAAATATATTTTCTACAAGGAAATAATCTTGGGAAAATTATTGAACAAGTTCAAATGACATTTTGAACATCATCCACATTTCAAAATATGACTGTCCAGTCACTCATCCTAGAACATAAAACACACCAAGAAATCATCTTTAAATTGGGGAATTTTGGGAAAACACCTCGAATGCATATCATTTATGCATAAAGACATGCATTTGGATTTTTGAACATTGTCTCATATGAGCAATGATTTGGTTTCAGAACACGAGGGTCTCAATTCGTCGGAAGCTTTAGACTGCACTACTTGTCAGTCTCAAGGCAAGTTTCATACTTGCATGTTCTGATTGATTATTTTACTACAAAGTATGTGCAAAATAATATCATTGCATTTCAAAAAGAAAAATTATTTTCGAATGATGTGAAGTGCTATAAATATTGTTTGGCGGGCGATGGAACCATGGACGGTACGGATATCATGGTGGAGGTTCCTTCGTACGGAAAGTAAATACCTAGGAATTAATCACCCAAGTTCTAGTGATCCTAGCGCCGTGTTGAAGTATCGGCCAACAGATTTACTATGGATGGGCTAGTCAGAAGTATCTTCCCTCGTCCATTTATCCTCGGCAGAATACTACCTGGGTTGTGTCCGTTGCGGCGGCCAACTACGTGGAAGCGCGTAAACTTCCCACCCGACGGGGTGTCTGGAGTATAGCTCGGGAGGGGTGATGAGCGGCTGTGTCTCGTACCGTCTCGATCATAAATGGGTGGATATTTGGGGTGCGGGGAGGAGCTCCACATGACTAGGTGCCCTGAGTCCTGGCTATAGCACAGATGGTGTGCAAAGAAAGCATTTAAGGGCCAGGCTGCTGTTGGGTAAAGCGATGCAGCTCTGTAGAGTCATAAAAAGAGAAACTGTGACCGTCACATCCTTGTTCCAGGAAGGAACCACAGAACCCAGCGGGAAAGGCATCCCAAGTGATGGTTATGAACCCGTGGAGACTGGGAGCTTAGTTTTCTAAATTAAAATTGGACATTTCAAGAAATGTTTTCCAAAACATGCATATTCATTTTGACTTTTTGGTCAAAATGGTAGATAGTGCATACCACTTATCTAAGCATAATGCTAAACTTGCTGTGTAACGCTGTTACTCATTCGTTCCCTCTTTGATCCCTTGCTTAGATTGTGAGGGGAATTTGGAGGTGGGTTACGGACTGTACCATACTAGCGAGGTGGACTATGAAGAGCCGGACCTCTCCGGAGCAGTGGAAGGCGTGGACTACCTGATCGCCTATGGAGCTAGCGACGACGAGGAGGAGGAGCCCCAAACTTAGAAATAGTTTGGAACCGGGCCGAGCAATACTAGACTAGTACTACTTAGTCCTGAGCCTTTGTTCTTAGTTTGCTGTTATCAATAAGCCGGAGGTTGACACCTGTCACCTGGCCAGTAGTTGAATTTCCACCTTTACAGGGGGAAAACGTTGAATCTTGTATGCATTTCTGGCTTGTAATATTTAGTAGTGTGAAATAAGGTGGACCCGCAATGTTTCTGTTGTACTACTCTGTGTGATGTAATATTTACGGATCAGTCCCTCCGTGGGTGTTATGTCAAGACTTGTACACTACAATATGCAGTGGTCTGCGGGGTCACTACAGATGGTATCAGAGCAATTGCTAGACCTTAGGTTGGAAACCTATTAAAGGGAAAGCATGTAGGTATGCGAGGAATAGGATTATAAATAAAAGTTTTAAATTGTTATGACTGATATTCACTTGAGAATAGCATCATCATGCAATTAATCCTTTTTAGATGTTACTAATACGTTTTCTTGATTAACAGCTAGGATGGAGAAAAGAATTCCAAAGCGGTCCATCCGGGTGAGAGACGCGGAGTTAGGAAAGGGATTGTTCAAAGGGAATTGGGCTGAGATTCTGCAGCAGTTACTCACATTTCTTGGTATCGGGACCAAGGTAGTTGTGAAGGTGCTGAGTTACTATGACGGGTTAGCATTAGCCAAATACCGTGTGTCACTTAAGCTTCCAGCAGAGCTTAGGATGGGTCTTAAAATGCCTTACGGTGAAGCAAAGAATATAGAAGCCGCATTTCAGATTGCGGTGATTAGAGCCATCACTAATATGAGGACCGAGAAGAGTAAGCACTTAGAGGGCACCCTGTTTCATGCGATTCCTAGCACTCACTATCGCTTCGAGGCAGAGGTAGACTTTATGTCTTTCATAAAGACTAATCCGGAGGATACATCATTATTCATAGAGTGTTTTGTCAGGCTCATCTGAACGTATCACAAAGCGTTTGGAATAGTTGCTGAGGAAGTAGAGTCGATGGTAGAGCAGTTCTCATGTCCAGAAGTTATTCAGGAGAAGAGTGATATGCTAAGTTATGAGGCAGTAAGGGGATTTACTGAACCACCATCCACACCACTTAGGATTGTGGAGGAAGTAGAACCTCAGACACCAGTTTATCCCGTGTGCGAGTTGCCACAGACTAGTTATGTGTCGCTTAGCAGTGAGACTGGTGAGGAGACTAGTGGTTGGAGTGATGAGGAACCATATGCGGGTACTCGGAGTGATCCCATAAATATTCCGAGTGATCCAGAGGAACATGAGGTTACTAGTCGTACACCTAAGAGAGATGCGAAGTCAAAGATGAAAAACCGTGCTAGTCCACAGCAGTCTAGGGGAGAGTTTTCCAAGGGCAAAGGAGTGAACAAATCCAAGGGCGCTAAAGTCAAGCCTAAGATAGAACCGATTGAGGAAGTGCAGAGTTATCACTGCAACATGGATAATATGACCACTGGGTACGTTGGTGAAGGTGAGGATTTCGGTGGTGGAGAAGTTTGTGATGGAGGCGTTTATAATGGTGAGATGGAGGCGTACAAATACTTGAGTGAGTATTTCTCAATGACGGATATGACGCTAGAAGCTACCCCATCAGACCCAGAATATGAGCCACAGGTCGAGGTGAAGTTACCCGGAATTCTTAGAAGAACCAGTCGTAATAGCCGGTGGAATCCGGGGAAGTATGCAGAAGAGTGAAGACTGACGGAGAGAAGCAGTAGATGTAATATATGTATCATACATAGTTGGTAAGGCGTATTGTAAGGGTACGGTAGGAATAAGTGAGACTGACTCACTTTAGTGTTTGTTATCTTTATGTACCCATGTTTGTAACAGTACCTGTATAATACATGGTATATGTTTTGAAAACTCTGGTGTTATTAGATTTTCTTGGATCTTTGTTTGACTAGTACTTGTGCATGGAATAGGAATCAACGTGCATATGCATAATGTAACAATGAGTCTCGATTCGATGTTACAGGACTAGAGAATAATGGCGGAAGTCGGTGAGGAGAGTGACGTGCAGCGACAGGAAAGGGAGATGAAAGAAAAGCAAGATGCTGATACGGGAGGAAATCCACAACCAATGAGGCCAATTACGGAACTGAATTTCATGCAGTATATGCAGTTAGTGGAAGATGGAAGACGTCGTGACCAGGAACAACAAAATAAGTTTCTACATGACATGTTGGAAAAATAAGCAGGCCATACAAGGGATGAAGCTATCCGAGGAGTCACACTATCTGATTTCCAGAATACAAAACCAATACCTTTTGCCAGAGCTCCAGAACCAATGGATGCTGAAGATTGGATATCAGATACGGAAAGGAAATTAAACACAGTAGGCTGCAATGATGAGGAGAAAGTAAGATATGCATCATATCTGCTAACTGGACCTGCCGCAGCATGGTGGGAAACCATCGTGGCAACACTACCTGAAGGGTATGTTGTAACCTGGGCGGAGTTCAAGAAAAGATTCCGGGAAGCACATGTTCCGGAAAGCATCATGGAATTAAAAAGGAGGGAATTTGAGAATCTGAGGCAAAATGAATTACCCATCGGACGTTACGTCAACATATTCAACATGCTATCCAGATATGCCTTAGATGAGGTGGATACAGAGGAGAAACGGAAGAAAAGATTCCTACAGGGGCTAAATCCTTTCATGAAAATGCAGTTGAGGCTGGCAAAGCCTAAAGAATTCCAGGAGTTAGTGGATTCTGCGATAACTTTGGAGGATGATTTCAAATCCCTGCAGGAAGAGAGGAGGAAAAAGGCAAGGATGGAGCCTAAAAGATTTCAAGTGCAAAGAGCACCACCAAATCTGCGTTTCAAGCCCAAACTTAGGCCTGAAGTCCGAAAACCATTCCAGAAGACACCATTGCCAATGAACCAAATCACCTGCAATAATTGTGGTTTGTGTGGGCACTACGCCAAGGATTGTTTGAAACCCAAGATAGTATGCTATGGGTGCGGACAAGCTGGGCACATCAAACCAGATTGTCCAAACCGTCAGAACCAGCAGGTGGGTCGTGGAAATGGAGGTGGAGATAACCGGGGTACCGGTGGATTCAAACCCAGAGGTGGTGGAAGTGGGTTAAGTTCGGGCGGCCGCGGAAGAGGAAGGCCTTATGGTAGGCTGAACTGCACCAGTTTGGAGCAAATCAACAACACGGACAATGTGGTGATCGGTACACTCAAAATTCTATCTAATCCCGGCAAAGTTTTATTTGACACTGGAGCTACTACTTCCTTTATATCGCAAGAATTTGTGGAGACATTTGGGATTAGATGTCAACCTTTAGAAGTACCCATAACAGTCATGTCGGCCGGGGAAAAAATCTTAGTCACGCAAGTCAAAATGGATCAAGTAATTATGATCTGTGACCGCGTGTATGACGCCGATTTGCTAGTGATACCAATGAAAGATGTCGCCGTCATTTTAGGGATGGATTGGTTGTCAGACCATGGAGCCCAAATTGATTGTGCCGAAAAAACTGTGTCATTAAGAGGACCCGGTGGAACTAGGATAATTTACCAAGGGGACCGGCATAGTCAGATCAGGGCAGACTTACAGTTGAATTCCATGAAAACGGTGAGGATGGAAGAAATACCGGTCGTAAAGGAATTTCAAGATGTATTTCCCGAGGAGTTACCAGGAATGCCACCTGACCGAGAAATAGAGTTTACTATCGATTTAATTCCGGGCACATCCCCAATAGCTCAACCACCATACAAGATGGGACCAAAAGAGTTGGTGGAGCTGAAAGAATAGTTGGATGAGTTAGAGGCTAAAGGATTTATAAGAGAAAGTGTATCACCGTGGGCAGCACCGGTGATTTTTGTGGATAAAAGAGACGGTGGTAGAAGAATGTGTGGAGACTTCAGAAATCTAAATCATGTGACCATCAAAAATAAGTATCCATTGCCAAGGATTCAAGATTTATTTGATCAAGTCAGAGGAGCCGGTGTATTCTCAAAAATTGACTTAAGATCAGGATACCATCAGATAAAAATAAAATCTGAGGATATCCCAAAAACTGGATTTGTATCCAGATATGGACAACATGAATATTTGGTCGTACCATTTGGATTGACAAATGCACCCGCAATATTCATGAACTTGATGAATAAGATATTCATGCCTTATTTGGACAAGTTCGTGATAATATTTATTGATAACATTCTGATCTACTCGAAAAATAAGGAGGAACATGGCAGACATTTACGGACAGTGTTGCAAACACTAAGGGAACATCAGCTGTATGCCAAGTTCAGTAAGTGTGAATTTTGGCTAGACCAAGTTGAATTTCTTGGACATGTGATAAGTAAGCAAGGAATTGCGGTAAAACCCAATAAAGTAAAAGTCGTAATGGATTGGGAAGTACCCAAAAATCCCAAGGAAATACGAGGATTCCTAGGAATGGCTGGTTACTATCGAAGGTTTATTGAAGGATTTTCAAAGATAGCCAGGACAATGACTCAACTACTAAGAAAAATGCCAAGTTTGAGTGGAATGAGAAGTGTGACGAAAGTTTTCAGCTACTGAAAAAGAAATTGACCACAGCACCTGTGCTCGCAGTTCCGGAAACGGGAAAAGATTACACCGTGTATTGTGACGCATCCAAGTTAGGAATAGGATGTGTGTTGATGCAAGATAGGAAAGTAAATGCTTATGGATCTAGGCAATTAAAACCTCATGAGCTGAATTATCCAACACACGATTTAGAATTAGCAGCCGTTGTTTATGCACTGAAACAATGGAGACATTTTCTCTATGGAGAAAAATGTGAACTTTACACTGATCATAAGAGACTAAAATATTTCTTTACTCAGAAGGAGTTGAATATGAGGCAAAGTAGATGGTTGGAATTAATCAAGGATTATGACTTGACGATCAATTATACCCCGGGCAAAGCTAATGTAGTAGCAGATGCTCTAAGCAGAAAAGTTACATGTAACAAAGTGGAAATACAAGGGATATCTCCTGAGCTGAGAAAGGAATTGGAACAAACTCATATTGAGATCTGGGAAGGGCCTGAGATGGCAAGTGTTGCAGCAATCCAGATGATCGGAGAAATGGACTTAGAATTACAAAAGGACATTATCTATAGGCAGATGGAAGATGAATTTTTCAAGGAAGAAGTGCGGAGAATTAAAGCCGGTCAGATCTCAGAATTCAACTTGAGAACGGAAGACGAATCTTTGTGGTTTCAGAAACGAATTTGTGTTCCAAATATTCCTGAACTCAAGGAAGTGATACTAAAAGAGGCACATGAAGCACCATATTCAATACATCCTGGGAGCACCAAGATGTACATGGACCTGAAAAAGATATTCTGGTGGAGTAATATGAAAAGAGAAGTTGCTAAATTTGTGTCAGAATGCCATATATGCAGACAAGTGAAGTCGGAACATCAACATTCAGCGGGAATGTTACAACCTCTACCTATCCCAGAATGGAAATGGAAGGAGATAAGTATGGATTTTATTACCGGGTTACCCAAAACAAGGAATAAGAAAGATTCTATATGGGTAATAGTGGATCGTTTGACCAAGAGTGCTCATTTTATCCCGGTAAAGCAAACAGATGATACGGCGAATTTGGTGAATGTTTACATTAAAGAGATAGTCAGTAAACATGGAGTACCACTAAGTATTGTATCGGATCGTGGTTCCATATTCACCTCGGCATTTTGGAAACATCTGCAATCACATTTAGGAACTTCTTTAAAATTTAGCACGACATATCATCCCCAAACTGACGGTCAGACAGAAAGAACCAATCAGATTCTAGAAGACATGCTACATGCATGTGTATTGGAATTTGGAGGATCATGGGATGAACATTTGCCATTGGCAGAATTCTCATACAACAACAGTTATCAAAGTAGTATTCAAATGGCACCATTCGAAGCACTATATGGAAGAAAGTGCAGATCACCAATATGTTGGTTTGAACCCGGCGCAAACAGAGAGTTTGCACCCGAGTATGTTAAAGAGCAACAAGCTATCATAGACATCATAAGGGATCGACTTAAGATAGCACAGAGTCGACAAAAAAGTTATGCAGATCTTAAGAGAAGACATTGGGAACCAATCCTGGAGGATATGGTCTATTTAAGAGTGAGTCCCACTAGAGGATTGAAAAGGTTTGGAGTTAGAGGAAAATTGAGTCCCAGATATATCGGACCATTCCGAGTAATAGGCAAAAAGGGAAACACAGCATTTGAAATAGAATTACCAGAGATACTATCACAAGTGCACAACGTGTTCCACGTATCCCAGTTGAGAAGATGCTTGAAACCACCTGAAGGACCTCTTGAGATAGAAAAACTCAATTTGCAACCAGATTTGACTTATGAGGAAGAACCGGAGAAGATTCTCTGGGAGAACTGGAAAAGATTAAGGAATCGAGCAATTAAATAATGTCTGATTCAGTGGAAACATCATACCGAGAGAGAAGCAACTTGGGAAAAAGAAGAAGTTCTTCGCAGAGATTACCCTCAACTATTCAGGTACCAGAGATATGAAACTTCGGGGCGAAGTTTAGTTTAAGGGGGAGAGGATGTAATACCCCGTAGTTATAGGATCCGAGAGGGGTAGAAATTAGAATTGTGCATTTTGCATTCATGCATGTTTGAAAAACCCGAATAATTTTCACGCTTTTGTGCAAAAGGGAAAAGGAGTCGATACCGACAAACGTCAGCGATCCCTGGTATGATCTCTGACAAGTAGTCGAGTATTGTCGATACCCTCAAAACCTGGAGTGCAAGAGAGGGGGATTTTTATAACTGAATCTCTCGAACTCTAAAAAAAAAGAGAGTCTCGAGATAATTAGGAGAAAACATTTCAAATCTTATCTTCTCTCTATTCATACACTAATTTGAACAACTCAATTAACCAGGAATTTAATCATGAACTTATTTGCAAATACATAGATGGAACATGACCATCTCAAAGTCGCAAATTAAATACACCAATTCATGCATTACATATTTACAAGAATTAAAGAATACAATTCACAAATAATTCCAAGCTACATAATTCACACACAATATATGAAGCAAAATATCTTTATCCATTTTTACGCAAACACCTTTTAACTTCAAGTTTAAGAATCACAAAGCAATTCCCAAAGGGAATTTAATCACTTACAATAATATTACACAAAGGTACAAATACATAATCACAACATTGGAAGTTCATTACAATTTACAAATGCCTTTACATGGCCGAATGCAAAAATAAACTAAATCCTAAAATCTATTAGTGGAAGCCTTGCATTCTTGAAGTCTTGAACCTGCAAAATAAACAACTAAAAACAAAAGAAAATGTTGATTAGGATTAAAATGTTGTCAACACCATTTGGTGTTGACTATTGTTAATTAAACCCTAGCTTTACTTAATCAAAACTAAGGTTTGATTAAGTAACAAAAAGCAAATGGAGTTGGAAATGCTTTTAGGCAACAAATAGTGATCTGATTCCAATAGAGAAGGCAACAAAATGGGGCAAAGGCATTCCAGTGCTTAATCAGCATATAAGTAAAGGGACAAGGCAACCTGCACTGGTTTTGAGATCACTTAGAAATCACAAGGGGCGAAGGCAGCAGCATTTCCAACCATTAGTAGCCAGGAATTCTAAAATAAAACCTGAGGCAACCAAAGAGCAGCAAATGGTATCACATTTGCCTATGAATTAGGCAAATGGACCCTGAAATCACTAAGCAATTAGTGATCCGCATAATAAAGCCACCATCAAGATCAATCAAGCCCATACCGACATATTAAACCATTACTTCACAGCCAAGTCTTGGCAACACAAACATCCCAAAAGAGATAGGGGCAATGACTCAGAACTTATCACCTAGGGGTGATGAACTGCGCAGCAAATCTTATCATCTAGGTGAGAATCAGTGCAAGTTCTATCAGCAAGGTGGAACCGAGTGCAAGACCCAGTCAACAAGGGCAGCTCGAGGAGAAGGGCCACAAGCAGTGAGAGTAGCCCGAATGCAGTTAACCTGTAAGTGAGCATAGTCGGTTCAAAAGCCAATAAATAAATCCCAGCCGCAGGAGCAAACCCCACACACAAACCTGAGCAAACACAAGCCATTGGAGCAACACCGATAGTGTTCTTGAATCAAGAACAACACCAGACCATGTCTGGAACCTAAGAAATACATCCACAAGCCTTTTCGGCTAGAGCATACACCCTAGGAACTCTGAAGCAGCTAGGAGGTGCAGGCACAACCCCTGGAGCAAGAACCAACCCTACCGTCGTGTACAACTACACTACAACTGCAGGTTGACATTTTATTGTGTGCAAGCATCACTGCAACATGGCAGTGTTATGCTGGCAAACCCAGCTTTGTGCTCAGAGAGAAACAGAGATGTGAGAAGGGAAGAGCTGGTTATGTATGCACATAACTCAGCTAAGCAATTAAAATTGCTTGGTGAGCAAGAGAGAAGGAGAGGTGCAGCATCTGTTTTTTTATTTTTAACACACACAAGTGAACCAGAAATGCTTCTGGAATAACTTGTGAATGCATTAGGTGTACACCAAGCACCTATGTGTAGAAGAAGCACAGGAAAGCATCAGAAAAGACACATCTAAAAAACTGAACACAAAAAAATAATGTGTAACTCCAAATAGGAGGCATCAGCATTAAAATTATGTGTTAGTCTAGTGCGTATTGCTTGAACATCATTGCTTGTACTCTAGTGAGTATCGCTCAGTATTTATTTAAATCCTAGCTGGATTAAATCCATGCCTAAGGATTGATGGGATAGAAGAGAAGGAAAATTGTTGCTAAGCAACAAGTGCTCAACTGCTAACACAGTAGCAGGAGCAAGACGAGGTAATTACACTGTGTAGAAAGGAGATTAGAATGCATTAGTGGTGTGTATAGCACACTTGAGCATCTCTAAGTGATGTTAATGCATCACTAGAAAAATATCAGAGGAGGTGATCTAGTTGGTAGGCAAATGCCACACTGGTATATCCAGAGAAGCCATTATACAGCTTCTACACTGCAATAGGAAGCAATATGCTTCAGTAAGCAGCAAGTAGAGGCATAAACATGCTAGCAGAGCATCAGAGAGGACTACAGGAACATAATAGCCTAGCATCAGAGCATACATAGCCGTCACAGCGTGCATCAGAGAGTAGCAAGGCATTTAGGAGAACATTTGTTCTCAAGACTAAGCATCTGGTTAACAGTGACATCACTGAACAGCCAAATCCCAAAATCTGAAGCATAGGAAACCCTAAAACCATAGGAAAAGGGCCTAAGCATGCATGGATTTGAGCAACTAGTGCTCAAACTGATATAGAGGAGTAGGAAACCGTCCCAGAGGAGGACCAGAGCCACTAGGATTAGCGGGGGATAAGAACACTTACACGCGGCCATTGCCGTAGCTCCGAGGCGACGAGGCAGTGCCCGTGCAACCTCTGGAGGGGGCAAACGGCAGTAGTGGAACTCTTGCACCATACTAGAGCACCATGCGAGCTCGGAGGAGCCATGGCGCTGCACAGCGCAGCGGCGAAAGCGCCGTCACCGAAACCCTAGCCGGGGATCGAGTTGCGCGAGGAGGCGAGAGAGGAAGCGAGAGACGAATCGCCTGGACAAGAAGGTGCGCTGGAGCGTGGGGAACATTTTGCCCCACAGCACGGTGGCGGAGGTGGCCGGAGTTGGCCAGAAGCAGCAGAGGCGTGGCGGCGGCGGCGGGTCGCCAGCGGCGTCGCGAGAGAGGGAGAGGGAGAGCACGAGAGAGAGAGAGCGATGCGGGTCGACCAGACTGGCTCGGTCGGAGCCAGGTCTGGGTCATTTTGACTCGGTTCGACCGAGTCAGTCTAGGGGCATTTAAGTAATTTCACATTTTGTGAATTATACAAGATAAAATAATTATTTATCACTGAAATAAAGCCCTAAAAATACAGTAAAAATATCCGCACACATCAGAAAAATCCAAGGAATTTGATTATAATTTTTATTGAATTTTTGGAAAACTTTTGAGTGATGAAAAATTCAAGGTTCGTTAAGTGGATAATCCTTGAAATACTTTCCAAAATATATTTTCTACAAGTAAATAATCTTGGGGAAATTATTGAACAAGTTCAAATGACATTTTGAACATCATCCACATTTCAAAATATGACTGTCCAGTCACTCATCCTAGAATATAAAACACACCAAGAAATTATCTTTAAATTGGGGAATTTTGGGAAAAACACCTCGAATGCATATCATTTATGCATAAAGACATGCATTTGGATTTTTGAACATTGTCTCATATGAGCAATGATTTGGTTTCAGAACACGAGGGTCTCAACTCGTCGGAAGCTTTAGACTCCACTACTTGTCAGTCTCAAGGCAAGTTTCATACTTGCATGTTCTGATTGATTATTTTACTACAAAGTATGTGCAAAATAATATCATTGCATTTCAAAAATAAAAATTATTTTCGAATGATGTGAAGTGCTATAAATATTGTTTGGTGGGCGATGGAACCATGGATGGTACGGATATCATGGTGGAGGTTCCATCGTACGGAAAGTAAATACCTAGGAATTAATCACCCAAGTTCCAGTGATCCTAGCGCCGTGTTGAAGTATCGGCCAACAGATTCACTATGGATGGGCTAGTCAGAAGTATCTTCCCTCGTCCATTTATCCTCGGCAGAATACTACCTGGGTTGTGTCCAATGCGGCGGCCAACTACGTGGAAGCGCGTCAACTTCCCACCCGACGGGGTGTCTGGAGTATAGCTCGGGAGGGGTGATGAGCGGCTGTGTCTCGTACCGGCTCGATCATAAATGGGCGGATATTTGGGGTGCGGGGAGGAGCTTCATATGACTAGGTGCCCTGAGTCCTGGCTATAGCACAGATGGTGTGCAAAGAAAGCATTTAAGGGCCAGGCTGCTGTTGGGTAAAGCGATGCAGCTCTGCAGAGTCATAAAAAGAGAAACTGTGACCGTCACATCCTTGTTCCAGGAAGGAACCACAGAACGCAGCGGGAAAGGCATCCCAAGTGATGGTTATGAACCCGTGGAGACTGGGAGCATAGTTTTCTTAATTAAAATTGGACATTTCAAGAAATGTTTTCCTAAACATGCATATTCATTTTGACTTTTTGGTCAAAATGGTAGATAGTGCATACCACTTATCTAAGCATAATGCTAAACTTGCTGAGTAACGTTGTTACTCATTCGTTCCCTCTTTGATCCCTTGCTTAGATTGTGAGGGGAATTTGGAGGTGGGTTACAGACTGTACCATACTAGCGAGGTGGACTATGAAGAGCCGGACCTCTCCGGAGCAGTGGAAGGCGTGGACTACCTGATCGCCTATGGAGCTAGCGACGACGAGGAGGAGGAGCCCCAAACTTAGAAATAGTAAGAAACCGGGCCGAGCAATACTAGACTAGTACTACTTAGTGCTGAGCCTTGGTTCTTAGTTTGCTGTTATCAATAAGCCGGAGGTTGACACCTGTCACCTGGCCAGTAGTTGAATTTCCACCATTACAGGGGGAAGACGTTGAATCTTGTATGCATTTCTGGCTTGTAATATTTAGTAGTGTGAAATAAGGTGGACCCGCAATGTTTCTGTTGTACTACTCTGTGTGATGTAATATTTACGGATCAGTCCCTCCGTGGGTGTTATGTCAAGACTTGTACACTACAATATGCAGTGGTGTGCGGGGTCACTACATGAAGCCCCCGAAAACCTAAGATCAGGGGGATTACGGAGAAACAGAGCCGCCGCCTCCACGAGGCGGAAACCACCGAGAGAGAAAAGCTCTCTGGCAGGCTGAAAAGCTGCCGGGGAAATCCCTTCCCGGAGGGGGGAAATCGTCGCCATCGTCACCGTCATCGAGCTGCACTTCATCGGGATCATCATCACCACCATCTCCACCGCCGACACCGTCATCTCCATCGTTCCACTCCGTTCCCGTTGTAACATCTAGGGCTGAATCTTGTGCATTTGATAGGGGAAACTCTCCCGGTGTTGATTACTATTGTTATTGATGCTATTGGGTGGAACCGTTGAATTAAGGTTTATGTTCATATTGTTACCCATCATTATATCATCTCTGATCATGATCCACATGATGTGTTGTGAGTAGTTCGTTTAGTTCTTGAGGACATGGGAGAAGTCTAGATGTTAGTAGTGAACTATGTTGAGTAATATTTAATGGTTTGATATTTAAGTTGTGGTGCTATTCTTCTAGTGGTGTCATGTGAACGTCGACTACATGACACTTCACCTTTATGGGCCTAGGGGAATGCATTGTGTATTCGAATATTAATTGTGGGGTTGCCGGATTGACAGAAACCTAAACCTCCGTTGGTATCTCGATGCATGAGGGATGGTAGGATCTCAGAGTTTAAAGCTGTGGTTAGATTTATCTTAATTACTTTCTTGTATTTGCGGATGCTTGCAAGGGGTATAATCACAAGTATGTATTATTCCTAGGAAGGGCGGTGCATTAGCATAGGTTCACCCACACAACACTTATCGAAAACCTAAAGATTAATCATCTATATGAAGCGAAAGCACTAGATATAAATCCCGTGTGCCCTCAGGAACGTTTGGTCATCATAAGTAAACAAACCGGCTTGTCCTTTGCTCTAAAAAGGATTGGGCCACTCGCTGCAAGTATTATTGCCGCGCTCTATTTACTCGCACTTTATTTATCTGCATTATCAAAAACTCCTAAAAGCTTGTCTGCTAGTGTTTACGGTGAAATCCTCATCAAAACTGCTTGTCAGCACCTTCTGCTCCTTATTGGGTTCGACACTCTTATTTATCGAAAGTACTACGATACACCCCCTATACTTATGGGTCATCATCAGCTTCCTTCCAGTAGTCAGCATCAAGAGATGCATAAGCTTCTGAAATGGTACTGGGGGTGTCATCCACAAGGTACACAATGAAATCATCACCAAAGGACTTTGCAGTCCTCTGTCTCTTGCTCCTAACAGGAACTTCATTGTCATCCACAACAGGATTATCAGTGTGTTCTATCGAAATGGTAGGGTCAGGAATCTCAACTAATTCCTGACTAGATGTATTACGTATCTTCTTATTTGATGAGCTAGACATATCCTTCATGGGAAATATGTCGTCAAAGAAAGTCGCATCATTCGACTCCATAATAGTACCAACATGCATGTTGGATACCTCAGATTTGATTATAAAAAATCCATAACCAATGCTATGAAAATCATAGCCCAGAAGAACTCAATCCACGGTCTTTGGTCCTAGCTTGCGCTTCTTGGGAATTGGAATATTGACTTTCGCCAAACAACCCCAAGTACGTAAGTAAGAGAGTTTCAACTTTTTCCTTTCCCATTCCTCAAATGGAGAAACTGTTTTGTTCTTTGTGGGAACTCGGTTTAGGACATGACAAGCTGTCAATAGCGCCTCCCCCCACCATGCCTTGGAGAGACCCGAAGTGTCTAACATGGCGTTAACCAAATCTGTTAGAGTTCGGTTCTTCCTTTCGGCCACCCCATTTGACTGAGGTGAATAGGGAGGCGTCCTCTCATGGATTATACCATGTTCCGCACAAAAGGAATCAAACTCATTGGAAAAATACTCTCCACCACGATCAGACCTTAGCCGTTTTTTCCTTAGATCAAGTTGGTTCTCTGCTTCAGCTTTATAGATTTTGAAGAAGTTTAAAGCCTCATCTTTCGATTTCAGAAGATACACATAACAATATCTAGTGGAGTCATCTATAAGCATCATGAAATATTTCTTTCTGCCTTTTGTCAACACGCCATTCATCTCACAAAGATCTAAATGTATAAGTTCCAGTGGTGCCAAGTCTCTTGCCTCAGCAGCCTTATGGGACTTGCGAGGTTGCTTAGCTTGAACGCACACTTGACACTTGGAACCTTTGACATTAGTGAATTTCGGAATTAAATCCAAATTAGCTAGCCGCGTCATGCTACCAAAGTTAATATGACAAAGTCGTGAATGCCAAACATTAGACTCAATTTCATGACAAACATGATTAATAATTTTGGAGCAAATATCCGATAAAGATAGGCGGAACAAGCCTCCGCACTCAAAGCCTTTTCCAACAAATTGTCCATACTTAGAAATTACAACTTTATTGGATTCGAAAACCAACTTAAAACCATCTCGACACAGCAAAGATCCGCTGACGAGATTTTTATTGATGGCGGGTACATGATGAACGTTCTTCAGGCGCACAGTCTTCCCCGAAGTAAACTTCAGATCGACCGTACCAACACCACGAACGAAAACATGTGACCCGTTCCCCATCAGCACGGGAGAAGTCCCTGTGACCTGGTAAGAAGAAAACATCGAGGCATCAGCACAAACATGTACATTGGCACCAGTGTCAATCAACCATTCAGGAGAATGACAAACTGAAAGGATGGTAGGAAATATACCGTACCCTGAATCCTTCATCTCAGTATCGTCAATGACAACATTGGCATTCTTGCCGTTGTTCTCAAGTTCGCGCAGCTCATGGCTTTTGGGACAACGAGGTGCCCAGTGATTTGGATCACCGCAAACATGGCATGACCCCTTCCTCGGTTTGTTGTTGTTCTTCTTGAAGTTGGTAGGCTGTGATGACTTGAACTTCCCATCAGACTTGCCTTTTCCCCCAGATTTATTCTTGTTAAATTTGGTCTTGTGGGGCGGCTGGTAATTATTATTCTGTACCACATGGGCACTAGAACCAGCCCGGTAACTCGAGCACGTGTATCCTTTGCTCTCGCATTCTCTTCCACATCAAGCGACCCAATGAGATCCGAAACGGAAAACTCTTGTCTCTTGTGTTTCAGAGAAGTAGCAAAGTTGCTCCACGAAGGTGGAAGCTTGGCGATAATGCCACCGGCCACAAACTTGTCTGGTAGAATACACGTAAAGTGCTTAAGTTCCTTAGCGAGTGTATCTCATGAGCCTGCTGTACAACAGAGCGCTCATCAGTCATCTTGTAGTCATAGAATTGCTCCATGACATACAACTCGCTGCCCGCGTCCGAGACCCCAAACTTGGCCTCGAGCGCATCCCACATGTCCTTGCCGTTAGAAAACGATATATACGAATCCACAATGGAATCGTCAAGAAGAATACTCAAGAGGGCAAGAATACTCAAGAGGGCACTCTTAAACATGGTGTCGAGCTTCTCAAAAGGCTCCTACTGTGCAGGATCAAGCTCGCCATCAGGCTTGCCTTTGGTGGCAGCATAGCAGTTCATGTTTTGAAACCATAACACTGCTCTCATTCGCCACCGCTTATACAGTACCCCTTTGTAGACGCGATAAAGCCAGCAGGTGCTAATTGCCTATAATCAGATTTTTGGATTGTTGAATAATTAGACAATTTAGCATATGATTTAATTCGCGAAAACAGTGAATAATTCATGATTAGAATAACACAGAGTAAGCTAATCATGTGATCTACGAAAACAGTAGATAAACCGATGCAATCTAGAGCACATACTACAAGTAAAAACTCTAGCAAAACTTCATAGAGGAAGATCAAGAACACGTACAGTGCAGCGGCAGCCGCACCGCTGGAGTTCGCCGTGTCGCCCATGTCGTCGATGAAGAGGTTGGCGATGTCGGGAAAGAAGTCGTCGTTAGGGAAGAAATCGAAGCCAGTAGTCGCGCGAGTGCGCTCCCCAAAAACCTGATCGCCCCTCTCCCATACAGGATCACAAGAGGCGGGATTCCGGAGGCCTACTGTCCCTTCAACCGGTGCACGCCGGAAGACGGGATGGAGAAGACTTGGAAGACGGCGGCGCATGGTTCTAGAACGGTGTGAGACCATGTATCGCGTGGTAGCGGCTAGGGTTGGCCCCGGGCTGTATATATGGTGCGAGTCGGGTAGGACGTGGGCTGTAAGCCACGACTGAGTCGGTAACGCCCCACGATCCCCATTGGAATCGGAAACGGAAAAGTAATCAACGCGTCCGTTAATTACCAATTAATGACTCATTAATTTTCCCAGACTGCAAAAATATAACCTCGGCTCGGCGAGATTCCTGCAACCCGTGTCGCGCCGTGTCGTGACGAGACGAGCAAGCAGGAGGAGCGCACGTGTGGCACTCGTCATCTTCTCATGCTCTCACTACCTCGTACTAGTACTAGAACGTCCCACTATATAAAGTGGTGCAGCTCACTCTCCACTAGCAGTATGGGACTAAGCATTAGTCACGTACTCACTCAACCGGCCACTTTATCATGTGAATTTCAGATTCTAGTTAGGCTGGCCAAGGACCCTAAAATTCCAGCATGGAACCCAATAAAATTTTCGCACGACGACGGAGCGAAATTGCTTGCAGCCCTGCTCGGATGCTCCAATGCGGCCACGAAAATTAAGATCGATGGAGGAGGCCAGAAGAAGAGGATAAACGCCGCTGCGGGCTTGCGGGGTGTGGACAGCGTCGATAGCAACAAGGCGAGGCGGGGGAAGGGGTGGGGCAGGTGACGATGGAGCGAGCCCGCTAGCTGCGCGTTAATGGCGGATGATGCGCCCGCATGTCGTTGTGTCCGGCCAGGAAGCTTCCCGGAAAGCGCCCGCCCGCAGCTACCACCAGCCACCAGGGCATGCAGATGACAGCATGCATGATTGTACTCGCCTGTCGCTTATGAATTAATCAGGACGATCGAGTCCTGTTGCTCCGATCATGACACTGTTCTCTTCAATCTCCATGTCGATCAACTTGAACAAACAGTGTCGTACTATCGTTTATCCCGTTTACTAAGGGTTGTTTGGTTACTTGGGTGTCTTTTTTGCCTGTTACTCCATCCATATAAAAATATAAGATGTTCTAGCAGTATCAGATATATCCACATGCATGTAGACATATCTTACTGGAAGATTCTAAAACATTTTACAGAGGGAGTACATCTTAGTGATAACCAAACTCGTTCTGCTAAGACCAAGTTAATTATGCTCTCCAAGAACAGAGATACCTTATGAGAAACACCATATAATTAAGGCCGGTCAACTGACCTCAACGAAAACTACAAATCGTTCTACTCCCTCCATTATTAAATGCAAGATGTTCTACATATTTCACATGTCGTAAAATGTGTACTAATATGAGTGTACATACATATTAGAAAATATCTAAACAAATGCGGACAAATGCTTAAACATGTTATATTTATATTTATATTTAGAAACAAATAGAGTACTAAGTAATACACCCTCCTTCTCAAAACAAGTGTCTTAGATTTATAAATGTGTCTAGACATAAAACAGATCTAAATATATCTAAATTTGGACAAATCGAAGACACTTATTTTAGAACAGAAGGAGTACCTACTTATAAGAAGGAGTACTTACTTATAGAGATGACCCCACTATTACATGGATATGACCCCATTGACAAACATTCCTAGCTTTGTCCCATATGCCTTGCTGTTTGGTTTCATGTCTGCGTATCGAGGACAAAAATATATGGTGTTTGGTTGCTAAACGATGTTGGTTAAAAATAGGTGTAGCAAGAACATTTGTTGATTGGGTTTACTGCTTTGAAAGAATAGGTTCAAAGTAGGTATATGTACTGAATATATAGTCCATGTAAAGAGATTAATCAAATTTTGTTGGGTTCATGTGAACCCACTTGTTATATGTTGCCATATTGGCTCCGTCACTGGGTTCAGGTCACCTCTTCGCAACATTGGTGACCTTACATAGAGTACAGTAAAGGGAAATATTTTATGATCTTAGCAATGTTTGGCCCTAGCTAATAAAAAATAGCAATTTATCAGGACATAGAAGTTCTTTTATCACACATACTGGTTAAGAGGACAATTTCTCATGGTCTGTTTTGCGGTCACTTCTTCTTTAGCCCATTCCTTTCTCAAGTTCTTTCAAGTTTTTTGATCATGAGCTTCGACACCATAACCCAAGTCCTGGCCATTTGGTGTCACATCTTAAATCTGGTTTTCAAATCAGTAAAAGCTCTGGCCATCATAACTCTAAGGCTGGGCAGTCCTAAGGTAGTTCTTACGGCTAAAATCATTGAGATGGTAACCGGTACACACGAAGGAATGAAGAAAACCAGGGCGACATGCATATCTATCATCTCCCAGGTAGAACTTGCCTTCTGAATATTTAGCCCATCTTCTCGACTCATGCTGTCAGACAGTAAGCACATTGGTGAACTTAAGGTCAAAATCAACAGCCGCAAGCACGTTCTATGATTTCTAAATTAGTAGTCGGCAAACTATGACCTTGGCACTCTTGCAGTGACATCACTATCATCAATTGGACCTATACATTCTTGTTGAAATGAACATCATGTAATGTTACGCATCAGTACAATGATGTCTTGACATGAACTAAAAAAAATCTGAGTTGCTCACCTTGAAATATGGATACTCCCTCTACCTTTCTCGTATCTTCTGTGAAGTCTAACCAGATGGTGGCTTGATCGTCTCTCTTCTTAGCTCTCCAAACACATATAAGACTTGCTTGAAATACCGTTTTTTCTTCATTCGATCTCCTGAATGTGTTGTGAATCACTTTGAACCTCTAATTATGACCAACAACATTAAATGACATTGCTACTTGCTATTCTATATACGTGTGGATGCTACCTTGTAACAAGCCTCTACCCCTAAATGTCTCCACAAGCTCCACAAAAGGGGCTCTACCCATTCGTATTATGTTCATAGTCTCAACCTTATTATTATTGTATATGTAGTTCAGATTGGCAATCCTTTCTTTGTCTGGGACAAATAATGATCCCATGTCATTGCGACGAACGTCTCTATGATGGACTAAAAACATCCATGCCTACATCACTGCTATCAAGGTAGTTATCTGAATATTTAGCTTCATCCGCGTGTCCTAGTTAAAACAAGTTCCAAAGTAATTTAAATATGCACCTACTACTGCTATTCCACGCCGGCCCCGTTTGAAACAAAGGAAAACCGTAGGAATTTTGAAGGATAGGAATTTTACAGGAAAATTTTCTATGGTACCGTTTGGAACAAAGGAATAGGAAACTTGGATTCCTTTGAAATTCCTATGGGATAGGCTATTCCATAGGAATTTTGGAGGAAACTAAACATGAGGTCTCACCTCATGCTACAATTCCTGTGCTTTTCCTGCGTGACATCCAAACGACACTTTGGAAAATTTCCTGTGGTTTTGATTCCTGTAGGAATTCAGAAAACATGACACCTCAATTCCTGCGTTATTCCTGTTCCTACGTTTTTACTTCCTGTGTTCCAAACGGGGCCAGTGTGGGATAGTGTTTGCCTCCATGGAGAAGAAGGTCTAGACCTGCTGGTGCCTTATTCAAGGCGGTAGAGCTTGGTCCAGGCTCTAGAGCTCCTGGCCCTCGCCGCTACCAGTGTCGTTGTCACCCTCGCCCTTAAGTCCCAAGTTTGTAAGTTGCCGCCCAATTGTAGCTCAATTCTAAATCATCCACGCCGCCACCTCTGTCGGTGCCTAAATAATGGAGCCTCTCCCGCTAGAGGTGGCCGAGTAAACGTGGTGATGGGCATAGCCGCACCAATTTTTCGTTTCCCACCATCTCATTTCCTGCATCACCACGCAATAATGCGGAAACCTCAGTCAATCAGGCTTACTACCTCGCTGGATTTGGTGTCCACGGTCGAGGCTTCTGTTCTTCTTTTTACGCTTGTCATGGAGACGAGGACGAATATCGGAATATGGCTTCCAAGCTCCCGTCGATTGGTGTCAGATCTACTTCAGGGGACGAACCACACTTCTCTTTGGAGCTTTCTCGAGACGGTGTGCTCACCATTGTTCTTCACGGTCGAAGGGTGACCGCTCCCACCTTAGCCGCTACTTACAGCTCATTCCAACCGATGTCAGATGGTCTTCTCCAGGCTACAACGTCATATCGGAGTACCAACCTAAGTTCTGCTGCAGCAAGCTCTTGCGCTCTCCGTCCCAAGTGGTGTCCTCCCCGAAGACGCTGAGGTTGGTTGCACCGAGCTCCAAGTCCGTCGACGTGGAGAAAGATCAGGACTGGATCGGTTTTCTATTTATTTGAGGTTCTATATAAATGCAAAAAAAAAAGGCTTGTGTGTAATTCGTTTTTCAAGTAAAAAAGAACTCCTAGAGCAAGACGACAGAATATTGTCCACAATTTTCTGGTGAATTGTGACCGTTTGGCACTGCCAGTCGGACGGAGTGTTTCAGTGAGATCGGCGGTCGCGTGGAATTGACCTCTGATCCGGCCCCCCAATAATTTCCCAACACCAGTGGATTTCTTTCCCATCCGTGGGCCCACCCATAATTCTAACCCGATCGCCTACTGTGGTGCGCGCGCATGATCGAGCCCAGTGGCAGCGACACTCATTAATAAAGCGCGCGCGACGACGAGGAGGAGCCTTGCAAATAAAGCCACCCCCTCTCCCACCCGCTACCACTCCGTCGATCGAGCCAAAGAGGGAAAGATCGATGCCGATGGCGGAACACCTTCCTCAAATGGCCGGCGCCACCACAGCTCTCCCCGCCGCCGCCACTAGATCCTCTCCCCGTAAACGCACCCCCAGCAGTTAATTTGGTGCGTGCTCGGAGTGGCATAGTCGTCGATCGACCTCGTTGCCGTGACCTGCCGGTGCGTACATCCGTTTATCGTCGTCATCATGGCCGGGATGCTTCCTGGCGTGGAGTGCGCGCGGCGGCGGCGGATGGGCACCGGGCCGGAACAGGCGGCCGGAGGCGCGAGGCGGCTCTCCTTCTGCCTGTACGCGGCGGGCCACGGCGCCGCCGCTGGCGCTCATCACCACGCCGTGGGCGCCGGCAATTCCGGCGGCAAGGTACGTGAACAGTCCGCGAGCTCGGTGACCACTACTGAATTTCTCTGTTGTTCTTGTGGAGTGACTGGTTTGGTCGGTGGTGTCTCGGGTGGTTGGAAATTCGCAGCAGATCAGGAGCGGCGGCGCCGTCATGGAGCTCCTGCACGGGTGGACGCTGGACAGCAATGCGCGGGAGGCCAAGGAGCGGCTGGACCAGAAGCTCAGGAGCAACCGAGCCGACACCGTCATCAAGAGGTGGTTAACTAATATTAACTCGATCGACTTCGATGTCGTTGCAAAGATTCATTCTTCACTACTGTACTTCACTTCATACTCTGCTACTGCGATCGGTGAGCGGTTCAAACTATAACCAGCTGATCGGCCGTTCACTTCTGCAGGCATCACAGCACGGGGAGCATCAAGGTGGGCAGAGCAAACGGCGGCGGCGCCGGAGCCGCGACAGGCGTGCAGCGGGAGGTGTACTCGAAGAAGGGCATGATGAGGCGGCTGATGCGGTGGAGCCGGCTGCGGTGGGAGGCGGCAGAGCAGGCCGAGTGCGCGGTGTGCCTGGATGAGTTCGCGGCGGGGGATGTCCTGGCGCACCTGCCCTGCGACCACCGCTTCCACTGGGCCTGCGCGCTGCCATGGTTCGAGGGCGCCTCCAACTCCTGCCCCTTTTGCCGCGCCGCCGTCGACGCCGCCTCCTAGCGACATCGGCGTCGTGTCTGACGCGGGCTGACCACATCGTAGGATGCGATGGCCGGTGATGGCCGGTGGCTCGCCGCGCACATGATGCACACAATCACCATGCTTGCGATGCACCTGTAGCGGTGTCACCGGATCCATGGAAATGATCGCCGGATTGCCCGCTTTTGGGTGCATCCGTGCATGATCCGGCATGCCGTTTCTGTTTTCCGGTGGGTGATCGGTGAGGGGGTTCTTTTGGTGGGTAATAACCGGTGTGCTGCTTCCTCATAAGAAATGTACAGTAGATTATTAAGAGCTTAATTTGAAAAGCTGGGATTTTGTGCTATCGCTGGTATCCGGTTCTCGCAGGCCGATTCATTCTGATGGCGTCACGGACATGCAGTGGTTAACACTCTTTAGGCTTTGGCACTCTCAGGTCAAGCTGAACAGAAATAGAAATGTGCAGCAGTTAACAAGATTGTCTTTCTGTACCCTATCTTGGAGAAGACAAAAAAAAAAGTTCCATTCAGCCAACATTTTTGCGGCAGCTACTTATCATTTCTGTTTCTAATTTTCAATTAATATGAATTTAACATCTCTAATTTCAATGTTTTCTACTAGGATGCGAAAAATGCTCGGTCGACCGAGTATTAACCCAATTCATGGTCAACTATGCAAATTCAGTAGCAATTGCAACCCATGTGTAATTAAAAATCACGATACAAATTTAACACTCAAGGTTGACCGAGCACTAATTTAATTCTCGATCGACCGGGAACTAGCATAATCGTTATTTATTCCTTTGTTTTAGGAATCCCACAAGTCATAGTGGCCATTGTTGATTGCTTAGAAGAACTATAATTGGGTGTTTTGAAATCGTGTCTATAGAAAAAATTTAGATAGAAGAGTTTAAATATTGTTTTTCAAAATTTGTCACCGTGAGTTTCTACAATTCTTTATTCGGTTTTAAATAAAGGGTGAAATACTAGTTGTTTTTATATGATCCCAAATTTCCGGTGTCGCTACAACCGAGTCATGTATATCCACTAATTAATAAGGAAGCGAAAAGTGTTTTCATCTCCCGAGATCTGGTGCTCTCTCCTATTTAAAATATTCAAAAATATATATTTATAGGTCTAAAAAATTCTGAAAACAATAGCCAGTGATATAACCTTCAAGCATGGAAAAATGCAATGCAAAATTATTTGTATTATGAAGTACACAAAATGAAAAAATCTGATAAATTTAGAACTTCAAAAATTCGCATACTCAAATCCACGCTCTTATTATATCTATGTTACTCAGAATATAAAGTATTTGAAATTCATATTTTTAGAAGTTTGTGAGGACGCATCATTGCCTACATCCAGTTTTGTTAGTTTTGTTTTCAATCTATTGAAACCAATAAAAAAAATCGATTTTTTTGAAATAACCGGAACACCGGAGCTCGCGGGTGAGAAATCTCCGCTAAGAAGGAAGACCATGTAGAACTTTTAGGCCCAGTTTTTTTTGCTGGCTTAAAAAAATAAGCTTCCTCCTCTCCAGCTTCTCTCATATATAAGCCATCCAACTTATTTTTTGGAGTTTCTGTATTAGTTATCTCACGACTAAATTAAAAGCTGTGAGTAATAAGTTGTTTGGCTTACAAAACAAGCTAGGAAAGGGTAGTTTATGAAACAAGCCCGCAAAAAACTAGATCATAATTTGCCACGCTGGGTTAGCCCGTTCTGCTGCATATCTATACCAATAATATAAAAAGGCACAGAGGGGGCAGATCCAACTGTCGGCCCAGTGGATTCTAGGGTGTGCAGGGCCCACTCTCCACTGCCCGCACACGCGACAGCATCTACGAAACGACTAAGGACCAAGCAGAACGCTTGGGGAGACCCCCGAGGGAAAAACCCCTCGAGGGGGCTTGAGGGGGCATCGAAGGCCTGAAGGGGGGTTCCACGCGAGGGCGCCCCGCTTCAAGGCTCTCCCCCCTGGGGGGGAAGCCAGCATAGCTCCCCCCCCCCCCCTCGAGGCCCCCAGGCCCCTGAGGGGATACTTCGCGGCGAAGGAACTGCTGCAGGGCGCACATGGACTCTGCAGCAGCCGCAGAAGTGACACGCGCGTCTGCGCGCGCGACAGCGACGGCGTCGCAGTTGCCGTTCCGGTGATAAAAGGAGTCAACAAAGCCCTGTGTCTCCTGCGCCGCCAACAAAGCTTTCCTCTTTAGTGATAAAGCGGTTGGCCGGCGCAACGCTCCAACGACGACGTCACCGTGGGCACCTCCCACGGTCTCTGCGGTACCAACGGGCTGCTCTGCAAAGGAGACAGCTGCCCTGCCATGAAGGCAGGCTTTACGACCATGGACCGAGTCCATGGACAAGCGAGCTGCGGTGCACCCCGCTCCTCCGTTCGTCGCCATGTGGGAACCCTTCCACTGCGCAGGTCGCAGGGATGAGGCCTGGGGCGACTATATAAGGAGAAGGGGCACCTCCGCGCCAAAGATGGACCTTTCACCCCCCAACTCGATCCCAGATTCATCCTTGTACACCCCGTAGAAGCTTAGCCTAGCCCAGGGAGCCCGAGGAGGAAGAAGGCCTGAACCTTCCCCCTCCAAGCTCCGCACCGCTTCACGAGGGCTCTCGGCGGGCTCGTTGTACCGTAGCCACTGCAGTGCAATACAGACAAGCAGGAGTAGCGGTTTTACCTCACCTTGAGGGCCGTGAACCTGGGTACGGGCTTGTGTCTCTCTCTGTCGTGCAGTCTCACTCCAGGCACCGCGAGCAACGTCGCGGCGCAGATCGAAGGTTGTCGACCAACGTGTTCAGTCCCCTCACGAACTTCTCACCCGAGGGTGGTTATCCCTAATCCGTGGGAACTACACCTCGACACCAACAAATCACAGCCATCAAATAAACATCTAGCTATTCAGATACAACCCGTGATTAGCGCTAAAACACCACGGAAGCGGACAATCCAATCGCTAACCAAACCAATAAATCCCGTCAGCCGTGATTAATCCAATCCCTCTCCCGTTTCCAACAAAATTAAAAAGGGAAAACCTTCGGTGGTATTCACATGTGTGTGGTTTGATGGTTTTGGAGTTGTTCTACGGCTGTTTTCAGAAAAGTACAAGATTGTGTCATGGATGAAGAAAGGGATTGAAGATCTCATAGATTTGCTAGTCTATTTTAGTTTTGTTTTTATAATCGATATAATCATGTACTCTTTGGTGGTTTAATATATGTGGTAAATTAAAAAAAAAAACATCCCGTGCACCACGCGAGGACACCGCCGCCGAACTCCATACGCCGCCCCGCTCGCCTCTCCGCACACGTCCTGCCACGCTGCCGGCACACTGCCCTATGCGAGGGCGCAGGCAGCGCCCAACCCGCGGACATCGGCCCCGCCCCCACGTCGTCGCCTGGGCAACTGACCTGCCCGCCGCCAGCGCACATATGTGAATTTTCAAGCATGGCACTACGCCGCCCCCGACGAAGCTGCACTGCCCGCTGTTGGACGCCGCCGCCACACTGCACCGCCGGACGCCGTCATCCTTCACGTCCCCTGCGTCTGGCAACCGGCCGTTCCCAACTCGACGACAATCTCTTTGGTCTGTCTAGGTTGCAACGCCAGAGAAAAAAAGGTTTGTTTTTAGAATCTGTATTTCACTTTTCCTAAAGTCTGTTTATTTGGAATAAAGATTAGATTCAGTTTCAGAAACATAGTCTTGCAATCAAGATGTATACATGTGAGTTCGTTGTATCCTCACATCATTATTGCTGGCTGTTTGGCAACATGATGCCGCTGGCTGGTTTGGAATATGACTTTGCAATCAGAAGAGAGATGTATCTCTGGGTGCATAAAAGGAATTTACGTCTGCTAGCTGAAACCAGATGGTTGCCGTTGGCAGATATGGAATTTGTGCAGGCAAAGGATGGATTTCCCTGAACCAGCATGCCTAAATCTTTCTAATTGATAGCTAATGTCTTCAGCAATTACACCTTTATGAAGTTTCAATGATTTTAGTCCAGCACAAATGGCCTTTTATAAATGTGAAAAGACAAATGTTTTCTGCTAGATTATATTGTAACCTCCCATTTCATGGTTTTGTTTTCAGTTATGCTTCTACATAATTATGCTTTTCTTTGCTTTGGTAGCAGAACTATTCAAGATCTATGGGTGCTAATACATTGTTCTATTTTTGAGTTCTTAGGTTGTGAACGTAAATTGCTGCAATATAACAATTACTATATTGTGGCTCCAATTTACTGTGATAAATTCAGTGACACTGCCCCTCTTTGAGAATACACAAAGGCCCATATCTGATCATATCAATCAATTAAAGCATCCGTTCTGTTAGAGAACTCCACGGTTTGTTTTGCTACTCTTTCTTAAATCTGCATGTTTAGCTCTTTGCATGATTGTGTATGAAGCATTGATCTCGGAAAGTATTGATTAATCATACCAGTGCAGATTGCATGCTCCAAGTTCATAATTTTACTCCAATTGTGTTAATATTCTACAACATCATAATATTACAAGATTTAAATGCATTGAAAAATATTTTCTTTTCTACAATATATCGCTGTGAGGAGAGTTATTTACTGATACCCAGTGTCCAATTTTTTTAGAGATTATATTATGCATATACATATTTAATAGCAGCAAATGTTGGCAGTATATTTATATTGTACAAAACTTATTTTGGGTATAAGACCAACACGTGCATTGCACGTGCACAATTACTAGTACTATGCAGTATGCCAGTATCTAAAGCACATGACGCAAAGCTTAAGATGACGGTTCTTCATTATTTCTTCTTAAAATAGTTTTTCGTCCCGCTTTATAAATAAAGTCCAGGTTTTCCATTATTTCATCAGCTCTATCTCCAATGACTCACTCTGCTAGGTACAACGACATCTCCGATGACGTTTGCGTCCACACCGATCAACACCGCCGAAGCAGCTGCCACCACTGTAACTTTCTCACCGTCTTCTCGGCGATGAATTAATACTCCTAGGCAGTGAAAATCGCGATCGACCTCGACGACAAAGTGCAAAGTAAAAGCCTCCTTGACGAATGAGGACCAAATACGCAATTGAATCCGGCCACATACGATGGAGTGAAAGCCTACATGGACCAGACCAAGTGCGCATGAACGTGGCTGACATCCCGATGAAGGAGGAGTTAATTAAACCTCCAAATTAAAGCAACCGCATTACGATTGTAACAATTTGTCATGTCGCACGGACAGAAAAGTGTGCAACTTCTTCACTTTCGGTTTTTGATTGACTTTTGTTTACGAACGGTTTGTGATTGATTAGAGTGGACAACTTTGTTTTGTCGAGCAGAGTAGACAGACTGATCGTGTTATGTCGTGTGGCCCGAAGAGGTGCATGGGCTGCAGGCCCGTAATAGGAACATCAGGTGGGCCAATCGAACCTCTTAGGCCTGTCTAAAACGGACGCGTGAGGAAAACATAAGCTGACAGTGTTGTTCGACTTATTTTTTTGAGTTTTAAAGCAGTCGTTTCTGCCGTCCGATTAGATAGATAAGAGGTTTATGTATAGAGATTACTCGGCAAGGGACCGAGATACAAGTTCAGAACGGAAACAAAAAAAGCATGTGAGCATGCAAAAGAACACGAACAAGGAGCTAGCCTCCTGGGTCCTGGGAGTGCGCTAAGACCCGCTGCTGAATCTCTTCCCAAACCAAATGAGCTACCGCATCCGGCTGCAAGGCGGTGTTGCGAAAGATTCTCCTGTTCGAGCTCGTGAAGTGTCTCCCCCACCAACCCGCCAACTTGGTACCAAGCTTGTCGAGCAACGGCTGGAAATGGACCGCCTTCAGTCTGGAATGATGCAACGGCCCCAGATAAGTACACGGGAACACTCCACGCTTCGCCGGAAAGATGAGCAACGCCTCCGCCACCTGCTCCTCCGAACACTGAATAGGGAAAGCTTCGGACTTGGACAAATTTGTTCGCAACCCGCTCGCGTTTCCGAACGCCTCCAAATTTTGCAAGTGACACGGATGTCCTGCGCCTCCGGTCCCACAAAAATCCCCGCATCATCAGCATACAAAGGGACTGTGAACCTAACGGGCCTCTCTCTGATCGGCCTGAGAATGCCCACCTCCGTGGCAAGGCGAAACAAATGATGTAGTGGATCGATCGCCAAAATGAATAACATCGGCGAGATAGGGTCTCCTTGCCGCAGTCCGCGCGCATGCCGAATCGAAGGGCCAGGCTTGCCGTTGAGCATGATCTTGGAGGATGCCGTAGATAGCAAGAGGCAAATCCATCGTCTCCATTTTGGGCCGAACCCAATAGCCTCCAACAGCTCAAGGAGGTACGGCCAACTGACAGAATCAAACGCCTTAGCAATATCCAGCTTGAGGAAGAACCCGGGCGTCTTCTCTTTATGCATCTCCTTGATCAATCCTTGCACATGTAGGAAGTTGTCGTGAATGCACCGCTTTTTGATGAAGGCCGACTAGCTCGGGGAGACAAGGTCAGGTAGCAAAGGGGCCAAGCGTGATGCCAGAACCTTGGAAAAGATCTTGGAGAAGTTGTGAATTAGACTGATCGGGCGGTAATCCGCAATGCACTCGGCCGCTGCCCTCTTTGGTAACAGGACAATGTTGGCCTTGTTGAGCAAGCCAAAAGCAGCGCCTCCCTGCTCCATGAGGGCGAGCATGGAAGCGAGCAAGTCCTCGACAATGATATCCCAGCACTCTCTATAGAACCGTCCAATGAAGCCGTCTGGGCCCGGTGCCTTTTCTGCCGGAAGGTCATGCACCGCCGCCCTAAGCTCGTCAATATCAACCGGGGCGTCGAGCAGCGACAAGTCCCGCCGCACGTAGCCGAGCGTCTCCCAATTAAGGGAGGTGAGCCTGGGCGAAGACGATCCCAGAAACTCGCTGTAGTGCGCGCGCAGCGCCTCCGTCTTCTCCTCATGTGTTACTGCAAGGCCATTTGGGGTGGCGAGCAATTGAATGAAATTCTTCCGGCGCCTCCCATTAGCGCGAAGGTGAAACAGCCGCGAGTTGGCATCCCCGAGTTTGATTGCGTTGAGCCGAGCGCGCTGACGGATGCGGATCTTATTAATGGAGGCAATACCCAGGATCTTCACGCGGAGACTGCTCCGCAGCCTAAGCTCGTCAACAGACAGACTTCTAGCTTCCTCTGCCGTGTCCAATCTACCAATGACCTCTCTAGCAATAGCAGTTTGCATTCTCAGATTGCCAAAAAACTTTTTGTGCCAAGTTTTGAGTGCTTTGGCCGTTCTCTCAAGCTTGACATGGAACCTACGGAGCGGATCATTCGTCGCCACCTCTTGCTCCCAGGCCAGCTGGACAATCTGTTGGGAACCCTCCATGCGCGTCCAAAAGGCCTCGAACCGGAAAGTGGCGAATCTCGGTATCTCCGCCACCCCAACGAGCAACAAAGGTGCATGATCCGAGAGGGAAGAGGGTAAAGCTTGCAAAATTGCCGAGGGAAAACCCACGTTCCAATCGTCGGAGCAGAAGAAGCGATCGATCCTCGTCAGCGTGGGGTTGACTTGACCATTGGACCAAGTGAACTTTCTTCCCTTCATCTTCAACTCACGCAGCCTCATTGCGTCCAACGCCGCCTTAAACCTCCCCATAAGCCGCCTATTTAAGTTCCCATTGTTCTTGTCCGCCGCGAGGTAGATCAAATTAAAATCACCAAAGATCAGCCAACTAGGAGGCCTAGCGTGCGCAATGGTGCGCAACTCGTCAATGAAAGCATTCTTTTGCGCCTCCCCTTGCGGCCCGTAGACCCCCGTGGCCGTCCATGAGGATCCTTCTTCCCTGCTAGTGATGGGCGCTGAAATGGTGTTCGCCGTGAGGACGACATTGGACAGATTATAGCATCTCGAGGCTGCTGCGAGGATGATGCCGCCGCGGGTGCCATCCGCAGGTAGGAAGGCAAAATTATCAGCAAAGTCAGGCCCAATAGCATCAGACACCATCCTCCTGCAATTTGTCAGCGTCCCGGGCCCAGCTCCACACACTCGTGTCGTGTTTGGACGTTTCCTGGCCCACGTCCGCGCACACAACTCAATATTCAGCGGAGAGCCCATTTCATCCTAAAAGCCCGGACTGAAAGGTGGAGGGGACTCTCTCTTATAAGCTGGGTGTGACCTCCCACTATCACTACATGATTCACTGAGAACGCCGACGGCCTTTGCCATCGGGCTCAGCGCCATTGCCGTCGGCGTAGTGGTGCGCCGACGGCCACCGTCGGGCTCAACTCGTCGGCGTATAATCCATCGGCGTAGCTCAGTTACCGTCGGCGTAGCTATGGCCGTCGGCGTACCTTCGTATGCCGACGGTATTTGTCCGCCGTCGGCGTCATCTGGCCGTCGGTGCACGGCTCTGACCGGACGGCGCCGGTCGGCCGTCTGACGACGTCAAAGACCTACGCCGACGGCATTGCAAAAAGGTTTATCATGTATAAACATCTAGAGGTTTCAACCAAAATGATCAAGTTATGGTCATTCGCACGACATAGTTTGTTATAAAGATCTCATATTCCAGAAATAGGTGCATATTGGCTTAATAAACAATCATGTAAAAGGGATTCTAGAAATTATTTTCAGAAATATCATTTTCCATTTTCTAAGTGCAAAAAATGACTTATTTTGTGAACAAAGTACAAAAAATATGATGCAAAATGGCACACATCTAATTTTCACAAAGACTAGTCCAGATTTGATGGATAATCCCCAAGTATTAGGTTTTTTCTTGATTTTTACCTAATTTTGCCTAGTTAAATGAGTTTATGTCGATTTTTCGAAAGTAATTCAAATTTGAACTAAAACTGATTGATAGTTTGGTCTGAATCTTTTGAAAAAATCATTTTAAGGTACACAACTATTGGTTGTATCATAGAAACATTGATCCTAGAAAATCTTACCTCTTTCGATGAATAGTCATCGCGACCGTTTTGATCGTTTTTACAAAAAAATGAAATAATATGATAAACACCTCAAAAAAGGAAATCCTTTGGCATGGTGTGCTTATATGTGTACTAGTTGTTATGAAAAATGATAAACTTGATTTTTGACAAAATTCACAAAACAATTCTTCACAAAAAGGTCTATCATGTATAAACATCTAGAAGTTTCAACCCAAATGATCAAGTTATGGTCATTCGCACGACATAGTTTGTTATAAAGATCTCATATTTCAGAAATAGGTGCATATTGGCTTAATAAACAATCATGTAAAAGGGATTCTTGAAATTATTTTCAGAAATATCATTTTCCATTTTCTAAGTGCAAAAAATGACTTTTTTTGTGAACAAAGTACAAAAAATATGATGCAAAATGGCACCCATCTATTTTTCACAAAGACTAGTCCACATTTGATGGATAATCCCCAAGTATTAGGTTTTTTCTTTATTTCTACCTAATTTTTCCTAGTTAAATGAGTTTATGCCGATTTTTCGAAAGTAATTCAAATTTTAACTACAACTGATTGATAGTTTGGTCTGAATCTTTTGGAAAAATCATTTTAAGGTACACAACTATTGGTTGTATCACAGAAATATTGATAATTCTAGAAAATCTTACCTCTTTCGATGAATAGTCATCGCGACCGTTTCGATCGTTTTTACGAAAAAATATTGTTCAACCTCTGATCCGTAGTTTGAACTACTAACTATTGGATGTAGTTAGTGATGTATCCTATAAGTATGTAGTTAGTGATCACAAAATATCTACTTGTTCAACCTTGATCCGTAGTTTTTATTATTTTATTTGTGAGTTAAGACCCACCCCATTTAGACTGTCCATAACTTTGAAAAAGGCCAAGCTAACATTTTTTCTATAGGCCAGAATGAAAGGAAAATTAGTAGGCCAAGAAGCATAACGCTTCGTCCTTGTCATGAACAGAACTTTTACCTGCTGCAATTTGTGGCGGACCTAGGATTTTACTAAAGGGTATGCCGCATTAAAAAATTACTCCGCAATTGACTATCAATTTTATCTAAAGATGTAAAGATGAAATTTTAATTATTGAATACAAAATTGTAAATAAAAAAGTAATTCTTGGACCTGATTTTATATTTAACTATCTTAATATTTTTGGAGCTGATTTTTATCATAAAATAGAGGACCACAAACATGTTTTAAACTTTGATAGATAGGTTCCTAACCAAAAATAGAAAAGTCAATCCTGCCCCCAATCGTTGGAGCTAGCTAGCTCAGAACACAGTCGCATCGGCCGCCGTGGCTCGTCGCAGGTCGCCCGGCCGCCGCACGCGCCGCTCGGCTGGCCCCCACTGCTCACCGCGCTCTTCTCCGCCAGCCACCGTCCGTGCTGCTCCGCCACTGGCTGCAATCGCTACGCCGAGGGCTGCGTGTACGCCGACGGCCACCCTCGGCTGGACCACTCCTCCACACCGACGGCCGGGATACGCCGAGGGCCACCCTCGGCACAGCCTCCTACACCGACGGCTTTCCTACGCCGAGGGCAGTCCGGCTGGCTGGCTCTGCGAGCTCTACGCCGACGGCCCCGACACTTTGCCGTCGGCGTAGCAGCCGGCCGTCGGCGCCTCCGGTGTTTCCCGTAGTGTATCGAGGTGGGACTAAATTCACCGGCAACGCTTGGTACCTAACACCCCACCCCCCTAGGAAGCCCCCCAGGCGGGCATGGCGATGCTGGCTCTGATACCAATTGTCAGCGTACCGGGCCCAGCTCCACACACTCGTGTCGTGTTTGAACGTTTCCTGTCCCACGACCGCGCACACAACCCAATATTCAGCGGGAGCCCATTTCATCCTAAAAGACCGGACTGAAAGGTGGAGGGGACTCTCTCTTATAACCTGGGTGTGGCCTCCTCCCACTAGCGAGGTGGGACTAAAGTCACCGGCGACGCTTGGTACCTAACACAATTTTGTTTCTTGTAAACATACAAGCGTAGCCTTGGAGTCCCTGACCAGACACCGCATCACATCTCGCCTGGCTGTTAAACCCGCGTACATTACCCGAAAACAATCGCAGTTTATCAGCTTCCATTTGACCACAAGTTAAACAACAGGAGACGCACAACTAACAACCAGAACAGGCCCGATTGGCACAAAGCAGGCGATATGGCAACAAACTGCCTCGCCGGGGTAGCAAACGACAGTGCCCAGGCTACGACAACAACACAGCAGACCTGAACACCCTCAACAAACAGCAAAACATGGCTCACAGGCCCAGCGACAACCCAGGACAGACTCGAAGAGGCCCCCGCGGCGACATAGGCCGGGTGCGACCTGCAAACAGCAACCTGCAGCGACATCTACACAGCAGCGAGCAGCCCAGGCTGCCCGTCGTGCCCGACCCCAGTTCCCACCTCGGGGATGCTCTTCTTCTTCTTCTTGATCACGAGGACGAGCTCCTCAATCGCCTTGACGGCCAGGTCCGAAAGCGGACCCTCAAACAGAGTCAAGTAGGCCCTGAGAAGCCTGTACCCGAATGGGGTTTCCGGCGGCAGCGAGCCCAGGCGCCTCGCAACCGCCTCCCTGGCCAGCGTCTCTATGGGGACCCCCTTGCCCGGACGATTCGCGATCCTCTCACTAAGCCGAGGTGATGCAACTACCTCGGTCGCCTGCGCCAACACTGGTGCCCCAAGCACCGGCTCCCTCAGATGAGCTGAGATGCTGCTGATGAAAACACCCAGCGCGTCGGTGTCGTCGTCTTGCCCAGGTTGCAGTGTCACTGGAGCCTGAACCTGCACGCTGCCCTCTTCCTGCACCCCTTCCAACAGCAGCAGTGGTGTAGCCACGTGTTCTGCATCTTCCGGCTCCTCCCGCGGTCCGTCTTCAAGCAGCAATGGCGGAGACACGGCGTCGAGGGCCGCATCACAGCACCCTCCCTCCAGGCCCACCAGCGAGGCTGTGGCCCCAGGAGAAGGCGGCGCATCCTCCGTGGCCGCATCGTGCACGCCCGCGTCCAAGAGACACGGCACTGCCCGCACTGCGCGCGACGGCGGGCGCCCAGCACGCAGCCTCCTCCCCGTCCTCCTGACAGGGCCGCACGCGGCACGCCCTGTACGTGCAGTCGTAGCGCGCGCTCCTGCCATCCGAGCGGCCAGTAGGGTAAGGCTCCGCGCGCCCCCACCGGCCCCCGTGACGATCCTTCGCCGCATCCCTCCTGTGGCTCTTTGAGCCATTGCCACGGCACGGCTCCCGTCCCTGTCCCGGTCCTGGTCGCGGTGTCGGCGATCCTCACGTTTCCCGTCCTTGCAGTGGCGGGGAACCGATGAGTTGCGCGGCGCCTCCTTCTCCGGCTTGCCCAAGTCCAGCTCGAGCAGGTTCCAATCGTACCGTTGGATGGAACGATGGCCCCTAGACGAACCAGAACCCGCCGCAGCCGCCCTTCCCAGCGCCGTGAGATCCTCGACCACATCAATGTGGATGATGACCAGTGCGCGCCGGCCCTCCAAAGCGGAGCGCGGTGCTTCCCTGTTGAAGGACGAAGCACGTCCACCTCTTCCCCACCATCCACGGGATTCATGAGGTTGAAGCCATACCGACGCGGGAGGGAGGCCGGGTTCTGGGTCCACACCCAGACGTTGAAGGTGGATGTATCTTCACGGCTCTCTGACGACCCCTCGACGAAGTGCACCGTGCCCCTCCTGCCGATGATCCTTTCCACCATGTCCCTGTTCCACGCCCCGTCGGGGAGGCCCTCAAGGCAGAGCCTGACGTGGTAAGGAGCTGCAACCCAGGTGCTGTGCCGGTCCCCGCTCCACGCCAAGATGGTGAACTCGCGGCCTCCAGACTCGAACCTCTCCCGATCAACCATGTCGTCGCGGAGACCCGAGTTGTCGAAGAGGATGAAGAAGTCCTCGGGGTGGTGGGTTGAGACCACCATCTCCTCCTCGCGGATGCCGAATTCCCGGCGGAAGGCGTCGATGACCTGCCGCGTGCCGGTGCGGTGCCGGTCCTGTAGTCCGGCAGTATAATAGAGTGTGTACTGAGTTTAAAAAACTGCACTTGAAGGAAGCGTGTACATTATCAGTGGGCAGGACGGCTTTGGAACAATAATGGTAGAGAAGTAGGAGTATAATGGTAGAGAAGTCACATCTTTTTATACCATCTACATCATCATATCGATAAGATAAAAGATATAAGTTATAAAATGTATTCTCTAACAATTAATGGGAATCGATTACAATTTATTATCAAATTGTGTTTCTAAGGGCATATAGTACGATTGAGAAAAAATAGCATTCTCTTATAAGAGATCATATTTTAGATAAGACAAGAGAAGACAACCTTCTCTTTCTTCATACATGTTTTGTCTGTGGATAGAAACTTGGTAAATATGTTTTCAAAAAATCAAGTTCGAGTGTCGCCATGTCTGTCGATGGTTGTAGTTGTAACACTGTAGAAGAAGCAATGCATGAGTCTAGTCTTATCAATTGTTACACTAGTAGAGAAAGGGGCAGTAGCACCGGTTGTAAAGGGCATATAGCACCGGTTGCGCAACCGGTGTTAAAAGGTCGGGACTAAAGGGTTACCCCCTTTGGCACCGACACAATTTGAAACCGGTGTTAAAGGCCTCCACGTGGGCAGAGCTGCGCGCGCGCGGGCGGAGGCCTTTTGTACCGGTTGGTTTTACCAACCGGTATTAATAGTTACTGTTTTTTTTTATTTCGCTTATTTTTCAGGGTTTCTGTTTTTTTCTTTTGCGCTTATTTTTAGGGGTTTAGGGTTTCTGTTTTTTTTCCTTTTCGCTTCTTTTTCAGGGTTTCGGAGGAGATCACGTATGAAGTACCCATTACACATATAAATTGTACTCACTACGTACACATATAATTGTACTCACTACACATATAAATTAAGTACCCATAATTACATATAATTAAAGTACTTTCTTCACAGAGATATCACTGCTATTACATGGAGGGAGTCTATTTTTCCACATAGTGAAATTCACCGGATGGATTTATGACATGCGTAAGGAAAAATCCCGCCAATTCCTCCGCAATTGCTTTAACGCGGTTCGTTGGTAGGAGTTGGTTCCGCTTCCTTGCGATCTTTAAAAGGAGGAGATCAAATTAGTTATGATTGAAACTAAACACAAGTGATAGTAGAAAAATAAAGTTGTGAATGATTTTTGCGTACCTCTATGTTTTTTTGACTATTGACTCTCTCATTGACTTTCATGTGAATGAACTCACAAACGTAGTATCCATATAAATCCGTCCCATCTGGTTGTTGCAGACACCACTATACAAGAATATGATTTAATCAAATAATAATAAAGAGAATTAGAAAGATACACGGACCTAGTTAAGTAGTAGTACTTACTTTGTTAGCTTTGAACTCCAGCTTATCTTTCCATTCACCGGGTTCTTGCTCGGTGAACTTTTTCCAAACCCTGCCCAAAAAGAATATGAATTGAGGAGTTATTACTTACTTTTGATATCAAGTAAATGAAGGAAATAGAGGCCTAGTGCGATTGAAATTACCTCTTGAGCATTATACGCACGCTTTTGTATGCATCTGGATTTGTTTTTTTTTGAGTCCCAGATTTCAACTTCTCCATCGTCGAGTTTAATGATCAGGAGAATGAAGTGGTAACTGCGCACGTAATTCAGAACTCATCAATTGCACTTAATATCGGGAAAGCAAAAAATAATGTGTACAAGACATTAACACTCACTTGAAGTTGTAGGGAAAAAGTATTTCTTTTTTGGTACTTTGTCGCTTAAAGAAATTCAGTAGAACGTCCTCTATGGCATCGGGTTGATTTTCTAAAGTCTGGACATGAACTTTATCCGGGTCAATGAACCCAATGTCCTAGATTTTGAGCTGTCTGCATTCACGAATCTTCATTCTGCATATATAATAGCGTACAAAAGAATGATGTGAGGATAATTACTGGCAATGAACGAGCTTAACTAAATAACGAAAATACACAAATAAATTACTTACAGACAATAGCAGCTGATGATAGATTTGTCGAGAGCACGTTGATTGTACATCTTAAAAAGTTCAGAGAACTCAACCTGTACAGCATATTCTTGGAAGTAGTGCTAATCCTTAACTCCCGCCATGAAATAGAAAGTCCCATCTTTTCAGATGTCCATGTACCAGTTATGCAATCTCCATAACCGTGTTGTTAGAGCACTGGGGTTTGTCACCAGAGGCAGCCCGAGAGTATATTGATATGCTATCTCAAGAGTCTCGTACTCTCTGTCTGCACGGTATACAACTTCTCCAGGCTCGATTTCCTGAGGAGCCCGAGACGACACAATGAGCGGGGCCATCGATTGTACTTCTTGTTCCCCGAGCTGGGCAACTTGTTTCCCGCATTTCTTTTGTTTCCGTTGCTCCTCCTCTTCCTCCATCTGCGAGCTATGTACCTTGTTAATACCGCGCTCATAGTCTGTAAACGGCGCCGGTGGAGGGTTATATAAGTTGTCAATGGTGCGATCTTTTACCTCAATTGGTATAGTCTTCAGAAGTTCCTTTAAGGGATCCAGTGTTGCGGCATGTTTTTCCTCTTTTCTCCGTTCAAAAAAGGTTGCCGCATCGGCATTTAAGCTCACCGTTATTTCCTCCATAGTCATCTCGCAAGCCGGTTTCTCAGGAGCTAACTTCTCAGGAGACTTCAATTTATGCGTTTTCTTTGCACGTTTAATGACAGGGGACCTGTCTTTCCTGAACAAACTCCGCTTTGTCACATGACTAGTGGGCGCATCAGTTGGCTGACGGGACGGCGCGGGCGATGGACTTGCGGTGGGCACCCAATCATCGCGGAGGGCGGGTGGACTTTTAGGTGATAAATTTCTACCCGGAGGAGTCGGTGGCCTTGGCGTAGAGTCTGTAAAGATGATGTATTTCTTCTTCCATAGGACGATACCATGCTCGACTTCTCCCAAAGTCTTCTCGTCATCATTTCCAGGAATGTCAAGTTCCATTGAGTGGAATCCCGGCATAACTTTTGTGACCCCGACACGAGCATATCCAGCTGGAATATGACCAAAATGGAAGGTTGCTCCAGGTTGATGTTGTAAAGCATATCCTTTCGCCACCGGATAACTGATGTTCTTCATTGGCACATGTAACTCACAATTTGTCTTCTCCGTGATATCATCCACGGGGTAGTGAGCCGCCGGTTCATCAACTGCAGGATATTCTAGATGCGTGGAACCCACGCTGCTTTTCCGCTGAGATAGGGAGACATCGACTGGAGGATCTTCTAGCACCATCCGAGATTCCCTTTGCTGGGAAATTGAGTCCAGTTCCTCCTGCTGCCGCTTCACCTGGGCCTCCCATGTGTGGACCTGGCGTTCTAATTGTGATAACCGGTCCGCCTCCTTCTTCTTACTTCTGGAACGGCTTTTATATGTTGCAACGTCCGCGGGAAACCCGTGAAGGAAACCAACCCCGCCTCCTCTACCTCGACATCGTCCCCAGTGTTCAGGATTCCCGAGGGCGAGTGTCAGCTCGTCGTCCTCTCTATTGGGAACAAATGTTCCCTCTCGGACGGCCGCTATTGCCTTCTCTAGCTTTTTTACAACTCGTGTAATTCTTTTCTTCCATTTTCCTTTCGCAACAATTAGCCCTGTCTCTGGGTCCAACACTGCTCCATGCGCGAACAACCAGTACTTGGATCTCTCGGGCCAGTCATCTGTCTGTGGAGTGATCCCTTTTAGACGCAGTTCGTTTTCAAAGGATTCCCACTTAGGCAGGGCAGTCTTGTAGCCACCTGACCCCAAAGTATGGTGGTATTTCTTCTTCTTAGCATTCTCCTTATTTCTCTTGGATCGGGCTAGAGCGACGGCTGATTTCTTATAAGCTACAAATGCAGGCCAATCATCTTTTATCTTCTCTAGAGGGCCCTTGAATTCTGGAGTCTTTTTCTCATAATTTTTCCACAATTTTTTCTTCCAGCTGTTGAATTGTGTGGCCGTCTTCTTAAGAGTCCACTCCCTGACTTTCTGCAGCTTCTTCTCTGGGAGACCTTCCGGTAGGCTGAAATCACTCAAGATTGAGTCCCAAAGTGTTTGCTTAAGTCTGTCGTCGACATAACTTGCGCCAACGTTGGCTTTCTTTGGCTCATTCCATTCTGCAAGGGTGATCGGGATAATGTCCCTAACAATCGCTCCGCATTGAGCTACATATTTGCGGCAGGTGTTTTCGGGTTTCAGCGGTTTGCCATCATCGCCTACTTCAACGATCGACAGCTTTGCACCATCTTCTAACTTCAACCTTTTGGCCGGGCCTCGTGTAGGGTTTGTCGGCTTCTTTTTAGATCCGGAGGGCTAAAAGAAAAATGTTTTGTTAGTAGGTGCAATATAAATCAATTTATGCATCAACAAGACTTAATATATATATATACCTGGCCGGAGTTTTCCGCGGGCACTTGATCGTCGTCTATTATTTCTAGCTCAAGTCCCTCACCGGAGTCGTTCAGACATCTTGAGCTGAAATCATCCTCTTGTTCATCATCAGAATCTTCTCCATCGGAATTTACTCCAAGACTCTTCTCATATATTATTGCTGCCATTTGCTCTTCAACGACCTCGTTTCGGATGAAGGGGTTGTTGTCCATAGCTCAATGTCACTTCAAATTTAAATTTGAATCAAGGTTACAATTAAAGTTGATACAAAAATTGGAACAAATATTTCTTATACACATAAATTGGAACAAATATTTCTTATATACATAAATTGGAACAAAAATTTGCTAACTTTGCAAAAATATTAACGAAATATGAAGTATTAACTAACATTGTTTTCCTAACACAAATTTTAACATTGTTTGCTAACTTTGCAAAAATTGATACACAAATTTGATACAAAATATGATACAAAATATGATACAAAATATGATACAAAATTTGCTAACTTTCCAAAAATTGATACAAAATATGAAGTATTAACAATATTGTAACAAAATTTTCCAACTTTGCTAAATTTCTAAATTTGCCACACTAATTATAACCTAAACAGTAATAACCTAAACATTAATTACTAATAATGAAAAAAATTGCTAGCTATAATGAAATTTTTTGCTAGCTATAATAACCTAAACACTAATCTAATAAACAGTACTAATAACCTATAATTAATTTGCTAATAACCTATAATTAATTTTCTAGCTATAATGAAAAAAAATACAAACCTTGGAGAGGCCGGCGGTGGTGGAGGAGATGGCCGGAGCGGGGAGGTCTCGCCGCGGCCGGAGCAGGGAGGGAGGGACGGCGCGGCGGCCGGAGGCGACGGCGTGGCGGCGGAGGCGATGGCCGGAGCGGTGGCGGAGGCCTGAGGCGTGCGCGCGCGCGACCGGAGGCGGAGGGAGGCCGGAGCGGGGCGCGTGGGAGGCGATGGCGCGGTGGTCGGAGGGACGGCGCGGCGGCCGGAGGGACGGCGCGGTGGTCAGAGGGACGGCGCGGTGGTCGGAGGGACGGCGCGGCGGCGGAGGAGCAGGGCTTCGCCGTAGGCGTGTGGAGCTCGAGAGACAGGGCCGGGAAGATCGAAGACTTAGCAGTTTTGGGCGGTTCGCCACCCTTAACTGCTCGAAATCGAGCTTTAGCACCGGTTGCTATTACCAACCGGTGCTAAAGACCCTTTAGCACCGGTTGGTAATAGCAACCGGTGCTAAAGGGTTATTTTCGGAGGCACCGAATGGTTGCGCGCCAAGACAACCCCTTTAGTACCGGTTGTAGTTACAAACCGGTACTAAAGGGCTTTTGAATTGAATTTTGTTTCTTTTTTGTTATGTTTTCTGTTTTCTTATATTTTCTTATGTTTTCTGTTTTCCTTTATATCTATTTGGTTTCAATTTTGTTTTTTCTCTAGTTTCTTTTTCTTTTATTTCTATGTATAAGAAACAACCTTGCCAAAGGAAATCTTAAAATTAATTTCATAAGTATTATTTTCCATTTTTTAAGTGAAAAAAATGACTTTTTTTGTGAACAAAGTACCAAAAATATGATGCAAAATGGGACCCATTTAATTTTCATGGAAACTAGTACACATATTATGGATAATCCCCAAGTATTAGGTTTTTCCTTGATTTCTAACTAATTTCCCATAGTTTAATGAGTTTATGTTGATTTATCGAAAGTAATTCAAATTTGAACTACAACTGTTTGATAGTTTGTTCTGAAATTTTTGGAAAAATCATTTTGACGTACACAACTAGTGGGTCATATCACAGAAACACTGATAATTCTAGAAAATATTACCTCTTTCGACGAATAGTCATCGCGACCGTTTTGATCGCTTTTAAGTAAAAATGAAACAAATTGATAAACATCTCAAAAAATGAAATCCTTTGGCATGGGCTCCTTATATGTGTACTAGTTGCTATGAAAAATGATAAACTTGATTTTTGACAAAATGTGCAAAAAAAGTCTTCACAAAAAGTTCTATCATGTATGAACATCTAGAAGTTTCAAGACAAATGACCAAGTTATGGTCATTTCCACGGCATAGTTTGTGATAAATATCTCATATCCCACAAATAGATGTATCTTGGTATAAGAAACAACCTTGCCAAAGGAAATCTTAAAATTAATTTCATAAGTATTATTTTCCATTTTTTAAGTGAAAAAAATGACTTTTTTTGTGAACAAAGTACCAAAAATATGATGCAAAATGGGACCCATTTAATTTTCATGGAAACTAGTACACATATGATGGATAATCCCCAAGTATTAGGTTTTTCCTTGATTTCTAACTAATTTCCCATAGTTCAATGAGTTTATGTTGATTTATCGAAAGTAATTCAAATTTGAACTACAACTGTTTGATAGTTTGTTCTGAAATTTTTGGAAAAATCATTTTGACGTACACAACTAGTGGTTATATCACAGAAACACTGATAATTCTAGAAAATATTACCTCTTTCGACGAATAGTCATCGCGACCGTTTTGATCGCTTTTAAGTAAAAATGAAATAAATTGATAAACATCTCAAAAAATGAAATCCTTTGGCATGGGCTCCTTATATATGTACTAGTTGCTATGAAAAATGATAAACTTGATTTTTGACAAAATGTGCAAAAAAAGTCTTCACAAAAAGGTCTATCATGTATGAACATCTAGAAGTTTCAAGACAAATGACCAAGTTATGGTCATTTCCACGGCATAATTTGTGATAAATATCTCATATCCCACAAATAGATGTATATTGGTATAAGAAACAACCTTGCCAAAGGAAATCTTAAAATTAATTCCATAAGTATTATTTTCCATTTTTTAAGTGAAAAAATGACTTTTTTTGTGAACAAAGTACCAAAAATATGATGCAAAATGGGACCCATTTAATTTTCATGGAAACTAGTACACATATGATGGATAATCCCCAAGTATTAGGTTTTTCCTTGATTTCTAACTAATTTCCCATAGTTTAATGAGTTTATGTTGATTTATCGAAAGTAATTCAAATTTGAACTACAACTGTTTGATAGTTTGTTCTGAAATTTTTGGAAAAATCATTTTGACGTACACAACTAGTGGTTATATCACAGAAATACTGATAATTCTAGAAAATATTACCTCTTTCGACGAATAGTCATCGCGACCGTTTTGATCGCTTTTAAGTAAAAATGAAATAAATTGATAAACATCTCAAAAAATGAAATCCTTTGGCATGGGCTCCTTATATGTGTACTAGTTGCTATGAAAAATGATAAACTTGATTTTTGACAAAATGTGCAAAAAAAGTTTTCACAAAAAGGTCTATCATGTATGAACATCTAGAAGTTTCAAGACAAATGACCAAGTTATGGTCATTTCCACGGCATAGTTTGTGATAAATATCTCATATCCCTCAAATAGATGTATCTTGGTATAAGAAACAACCTTGCCAAAGGAAATCTTAAAATTAATTGCATAAGTATTATTTTCCATTTTTTAAGTGAAAAAAATGACTTTTTTTGTGAACAAAGTACCAAAAATATGATGCAAAATGGGACCCATTTAATTTTCATGGAAACTAGTACACATATGATGGATAATCCCCAAGTATTAGGGTTTTCCTTGATTTCTAACTAATTTCCCATAGTTGAATGAGTTTATGTTGATTTATCGAAAGTAATTCAAATTTGAACTACAACTGTTTGATAGTTTGTTCTGAAATTTTTGGAAAAATCATTTTGACGTACACAACTAGTGGTTATATCACAGAAGCACTGATAATTCTAGAAAATATTACCTCTTTCGACGAATAGTCATCGCGTCCGTTTTGATCGCTTTTAAGAAAAAATGAAATAAATTGATAAACATCTCAAAAAATGAAATCCTTTGCCATGGGCTCCTTATATGTGTACTCGTTGCTATGAAAAATGATAAACTTGATTTTTGACAAAATGTGCAAAAAAAGTCTTCACAAAAAGGTCTATCATATATGAACATCTAGAAGTTTCAAGACAAATGACCAAGTTATGGTCATTTCCACGGCATAGTTTGTGATAAATATCTCATATCCCACAAATAGATGTATCTTGGTATAAGAAACAACCTTGCCAAAGGAAATCTTAAAATTAATTCCATAAGTATTATTTTCCATTTTTTAAGTGAAAAAAATGACTTTTTTTGTGAACAAAGTACCAAAAATATGATGCAAAATGGGACCCATTTAATTTTCATGGAAACTAGTACACATATGATGGATAATCCCCAAGTATTAGGTTTTTCCTTGATTTCTAACTAATTTCCCATAGTTTAATGACTTTATGTTGATTTATCGAAAGTAATTCAAATTTGAACTACAACTGTTTGATAGTTTGTTCTGAAATTTTTGGAAAAATCATTTTGACGTACACAACTAGTGGTTATATCACAGAAACACTGATAATTCTAGAAAATATTACCTCTTTCGACGAATAGTCATCGCGACCGTTTTGATCGCTTTTAAGTAAAAAAGAAATAAATTGATAAACATCTCAAAAAATGAAATCCTTTGGCATGGGCTCCTTATATGTGTACTAGTTGCTATGAAAAATGATAAACTTGATTTTTGACAAAATGTGCAAAAAAAGTTTTCACAAAAAGGTCTATCATGTATGAACATCTAGAAGTTTCAAGACAAATGACCAAGTTATGGTCATTTCCACGGCATAGTTTGTGATAAATAACTCATATCCCACAAATAGATGTATCTTGGTATAAGAAACAACCTTGCCAAAGGAAATCTTAAAATTAATTCCATAAGTATTATTTTCCATTTTTTAAGTGAAAAAAATGACTTTTTTTGTGAACAAAGTACCAAAAATATGATGCAAAATGGGACCCATTTAATTTTCATGGAAACTAGTACATATATGATGGATAATCCCCAAGTATTAGGTTTTTCCTTGATTTCTAACTAATTTCCCATAGTTTAATGAGTTTATGTTGATTTATCGAAAGTAATTCAAATTTGAACTACAACTGTTTGATAGTTTGTTCTGAAATTTTTGGAAAAATCATTTTGACGTACACAACTAGTGGTTATATCACAGAAACACTGATAATTCTAAAAAATATTACCTCTTTCGACGAATAGTCATCGCGACCGTTTTGATCGCTTTTAAGAAAAAATGAAATAAATTGATAAACATCTCAAAAAATGAAATCCTTTGGCATGGGCTCCTTATATGTGTACTAGTTTCTATGAAAAATGATAAACTTGATTTTTGACAAAATGTGCAAAAAAAGTCTTCACAAAAAGGTCTATCATGTATGAACATCTAGAAGTTTCAAGACAAATGACCAAGTTATGGTCATTTCCACGGCATAGTTTGTGATAAATATCTCATATCCCTCAAATAGATGTATCTTGGTATAAGAAACAACCTTGCCAAAGGAAATCTTAAAATTAATTGCATAAGTATTATTTTCCATTTTTTAAGTGAAAAAAATGACTTTTTTTGTGAACAAAGTACCAAAAATATGATGCAAAATGGGACCCATTTAATTTTCATGGAAACTAGTACACATATGATGGATAATCCCCAAGTATTAGGGTTTTCCTTGATTTCTAACTAATTTCCCATAGTTGAATGAGTTTATGTTGATTTATCGAAAGTAATTCAAATTTGAACTACAACTGTTTGATAGTTTGTTCTGAAATTTTTGGAAAAATCATTTTGACGTACACAACTAGTGGTTATATCACAGAAGCACTGATAATTCTAGAAAATATTACCTCTTTCGACGAATAGTCATCGCGTCCGTTTTGATCGCTTTTAAGAAAAAATGAAATAAATTGATAAACATCTCAAAAAATGAAATCCTTTGCCATGGGCTCCTTATATGTGCACTCGTTGCTATGAAAAATGATAAACTTGATTTTTGACAAAATGTGCAAAAAAAGTCTTCACAAAAAGGTCTATCATGTATGAACATCTAGAAGTTTCAAGATAAATGACCAAGTTAAGGTCATTTCCACGGCATAGTTTGTGATAAATATCTCATATCCCACAAATAGATGTATCTTGGTATAAGAAACAACCTTGCCAAAGGAAATCTTAAAATTAATTCCATAAGTATTATTTTCCATTTTTTAAGTGAAAAAAATGACTTTTTTTGTGAACAAAGTACCAAAAATATGATGCAAAATGGGACCCATTTAATTTTCATGGAAACTAGTACACATATGATGGATAATCCCCAAGTATTAGGGTTTTCCTTGATTTCTAACTAATTTCCCATAGTTTAATGACTTTATGTTGATTTATCGAAAGTAATTCAAATTTGAACTACAACTGTTTGATAGTTTGTTCTGAAATTTTTGGAAAAATCATTTTGACGTACACAACTAGTGGTTATATCACAGAAACACTGATAATTCTAGAAAATATTACCTCTTTCGACGAATAGTCATCGCGACCGTTTTGATCGCTTTTAAGTAAAAATGAAATAAATTGATAAACATCTCAAAAAATGAAATCCTTTGGCATGGGCTCCTTATATGTGTACTAGTTGCTATGAAAAATGATAAACTTGATTTTTGACAAAATGTGCAAAAAAAGTTTTCACAAAAAGGTCTATCATGTATGAACATCTAGAAGTTTCAAGACAAATGACCAAGTTATGGTCATTTCCACGGCATAGTTTGTGATAAATATCTCATATCCCACAAATAGATGTATCTTGGTATAAGAAACAACCTTGCCAAAGGAAATCTTAAAATTAATTCCATAAGTATTATTTTCCATTTTTTAAGTGAAAAAAATGACTTTTTTTGTGAACAAAGTACCAAAAATATGATGCAAAATGGGACCCATTTAATTTTCATGGAAACTAGTACACATATGATGGATAATCCACAAGTATTAGGGTTTTCCTTGATTTCTAACTAATTTCCCATAGTTTAATGAGTTTATGTTGATTTATCGAAAGTAATTCAAATTTGAACTACAACTGTTTGATAGTTTGTTCTGAAATTTTTGGAAAAATCATTTTGACGTACACAACTAGTGGTTATATCACAGAAACACTGATAATTCTAGAAAATATTACCTCTTTCGACGAATAGTCATCGCGACCGTTTTGATCGCTTTTAAGTAAAAATGAAATAAATTGATAAACATCTCAAAAAATGAAATCCTTTGGCATGGGCTCCTTATATGTGTACTAGTTGCTATGAAAAATGATAAACTTGATTTTTGACAAAATGTGCAAAAAAAGTCTTCACAAAAAGGTCTATCATGTATGAACATCTAGAAGTTTCAAGACAAATGACCAAGTTATGGTCATTTCCACGGCATAGTTTGTGATAAATAACTCATATCCCACAAATAGATGTATCTTGGTATAAGAAACAACCTTGCCAAAGGAAATCTTAAAATTAATTCCATAAGTATTATTTTCCATTTTTTAAGTGAAAAAAATGACTTTTTTTGTGAACAAAGTACCAAAAATATGATGCAAAATGGGACCCATTTAATTTTCATGGAAACTAGTACACATATGATGGATAATCCCCAAGTATTAGGTTTTTCCTTGATTTCTAACTAATTTCCCATAGTTTAATGAGTTTATGTTGATTTATCGAAAGTAATTCAAATTTGAACTACAACTGTTTGATAGTTTGTTCTGAAATTTTTGGAAAAATCATTTTGACGTACACAACTAGTGGTTATATCACAGAAACACTGATAATTCTAGAAAATATTACCTCTTTCGACGAATAGTCATCGCGACCGTTTTGATCGCTTTTAAGAAAAAATGAAATAAATTGATAAACATCTCAAAAAATGAAATCCTTTGGCATGGGCTCCTTATATGTGTACTAGTTTCTATGAAAAATGATAAACTTGATTTTTGACAAAATGTGCAAAAAAAGTCTTCACAAAAAGTTCTATCATGTATGAACATCTAGAAGTTTCAAGACAAATGACCAAGTTATGGTCATTTCCACGGCATAGTTTGTGATAAATATCTCATATCCCACAAATAGATGTATCTTGGTATAAGAAACAACCTTGCCAAAGGAAATCTTAAAATTAATTCCATAAGTATTATTTTCCATTTTTTAAGTGAAAAAAATGACTTTTTTTGTGAACAAAGTACCAAAAATATGATGCAAAATGGGACCCATTTAATTTTCATGGAAACTAGTACACATATGATGGATAATCCCCAAGTATTAGGGTTTTCCTTGATTTCTAACTAATTTCCCATAGTTTAATGAGTTTATGTTGATTTATCGAAAGTAATTCAAATTTGAACTACAACTGTTTGATAGTTTGTTCTGAAATTTTTGGAAAAATCATTTTGACGTACACAACTAGTGGTTATATAACAGAAACACTGATAATTCTAGAAAATATTACCTCTTTCGACGAATAGTCATCGCGACCGTTTTGATCGCTTTTAAGTAAAAATGAAATAAATTGATAAACATCTCAAAAAATGAAATCCTTTGGCATGGGCTCCTTATATGTGTACTAGTTTCTATGAAAAATGATAAACTTGATTTTTGACAAAATGTGCAAAAAAAGTTTTCACAAAAAGGTCTATCATGTATGAACATCTAGAAGTTTCAAGACAAATGACCAAGTTATGGTCATTTCCACGGCATAGTTTGTGATAAATATCTCATATCCCACAAATAGATGTATCTTGGTATAAGAAACAACCTTGCCAAAGGAAATCTTAAAATTAATTCCATAAGTATTATTTTCCATTTTTTAAGTGAAAAAAATGACTTTTTTTGTGAACAAAGTACCAAAAATATGATGCAAAATGGGACCCATTTAATTTTCATGGAAACTAGTACACATATGATGGATAATCCCCAAGTATTTGGTTTTTCCTTGATTTATAACTAATTTCCCATAGTTTAATGAGTTTATGTTGATTTATCGAAAGTAATTCAAATTTGAACTACAACTGTTTGATAGTTTGTTCTGAAATTTTTGGAAAAATCATTTTGACGTACACAACTAGTGGTTATATCACAGAAACACTGATAATTCTAGAAAATATTACCTCTTTCGACGAATAGTCATCGCGACCGTTTTGATCGCTTTTAAGAAAAAATGAAATAAATTGATAAACATCTCAAAAAATGAAATCCTTTGGCATGGGCTCCTTATATGTGTACTAGTTTCTATGAAAAATGATAAACTTGATTTTTGACAAAATGTGCAAAAAAAGTCTTCACAAAAAGGTCTATCATGTATGAACATCTAGAAGTTTCAAGACAAATGACCAAGTTATGGTCATTTCCACGGCATAGTTTGTGATAAATATCTCATATCCCACAAATAGATGTATCTTGGTATAAGAAACAACCTTGCCAAAGGAAATCTTAAAATTAATTCCATAAGTATTATTTTCCATTTTTTAAGTGAAAAAAATGACTTTTTTTGTGAACAAAGTTTCAAAAATATGATGCAAAATGGGACCCATTTAATTTTCATGGAAACTAGTACACATATGATGGATAATCCCCAAGTATTAGGTTTTTCCTTGATTTCTAACTAATTTCCCATAGTTTAATGAGTTTATGTTGATTTATCGAAAGTAATTCAAATTTGAACTACAACTGTTTGATAGTTTGTTCTGAAATTTTTGGAAAAATCATTTTGACGTACACAACTAGTGGTTATATCACAGAAACACTGATAATTCTAGAAAATATTACCTCTTTCGACGAATAGTCATCGCGACCGTTTTGATCGCTTTTAAGAAAAAATGAAATAAATTGATAAACATCTCAAAAAATGAAATCCTTTGGCATGGGCTCCTTATATGTGTACTAGTTTCTATGAAAAATGATAAACTTGATTTTTGACAAAATGTGCAAAAAAAGTCTTCACAAAAAGGTCTATCATGTATGAACATCTAGAAGTTTCAAGACAAATGACCAAGTTATGGTCATTTCCACGGCATAGTTTGTGATAAATATCTCATATCCCACAAATAGATGTATCTTGGTATAAGAAACAACCTTGCCAAAGGAAATCTTAAAATTAATTCCATAAGTATTATTTTCCATTTTTTAAGTGAAAAAAATGACTTTTTTTGTGAACAAAGTACCAAAAATATGATGCAAAATGGGACCCATTTAATTTTCATGGAAACTAGTACACATATGATGGATAATCCCCAAGTATTAGGGTTTTCCTTGATTTCTAACTAATTTCCCATAGTTTAATGAGTTTATGTTGATTTATCGAAAGTAATTCAAATTTGAACTACAACTGTTTGATAGTTTGTTCTGAAATTTTTGGAAAAATCATTTTGACGTACACAACTAGTGGTTATATCACAGAAACACTGATAATTCTAGAAAATATTACCTCTTTCGACGAATAGTCATCGCGACCGTTTTGATCGCTTTTAAGTAAAAATGAAATAAATTGATAAACATCTCAAAAAATGAAATCCTTTGGCATGGGCTCCTTATATGTGTACTAGTTGCTATGAAAAATGATAAACTTGATTTTTGACAAAATGTGCAAAAAAAGTTTTCACAAAAAGGTCTATCATGTATGAACATCTAGAAGTTTCAAGACAAATGACCAAGTTATGGTCATTTCCACGGCATAGTTTGTGATAAATATCTCATATCCCACAAATAGATGTATCTTGGTATAAGAAACAACCTTGCCAAAGGAAATCTTAAAATTAATTCCATAAGTATTATTTTCCATTTTTTAAGTGAAAAAAATGACTTTTTTTGTGAACAAAGTACCAAAAATATGATGCAAAATGGGACCCATTTAATTTTCATGGAAACTAGTACACATATGATGGATAATCCCCAAGTATTTGGTTTTTCCTTGATTTATAACTAATTTCCCATAGTTTAATGAGTTTATGTTGATTTATCGAAAGTAATTCAAATTTGAACTACAACTGTTTGATAGTTTGTTCTGAAATTTTTGGAAAAATCATTTTGACGTACACAACTAGTGGTTATATCACAGAAACACTGATAATTCTAGAAAATATTACCTCTTTCGACGAATAGTCATCGCGACCGTTTTGATCGCTTTTAAGAAAAAATGAAATAAATTGATAAACATCTCAAAAAATGAAATCCTTTGGCATGGGCTCCTTATATGTGTACTAGTTTCTATGAAAAATGATAAACTTGATTTTTGACAAAATGTGCAAAAAAAGTCTTCACAAAAAGGTCTATCATGTATGAACATCTAGAAGTTTCAAGACAAATGACCAAGTTATGGTCATTTCCACGGCATAGTTTGTGATAAATATCTCATATCCCACAAATAGATGTATCTTGGTATAAGAAACAACCTTGCCAAAGGAAATCTTAAAATTAATTCCATAAGTATTATTTTCCATTTTTTAAGTGAAAAAAATGACTTTTTTTGTGAACAAAGTTTCAAAAATATGATGCAAAATGGGACCCATTTAATTTTCATGGAAACTAGTACACATATGATGGATAATCCCCAAGTATTAGGTTTTTCCTTGATTTCTAACTAATTTCCCATAGTTTAATGAGTTTATGTTGATTTATCGAAAGTAATTCAAATTTGAACTACAACTGTTTGATAGTGTGTTCTGAAATTTTTGGAAAAATCATTTTGACGTACACAACTAGTGGTTATATCACAGAAACACTGATAATTCTAGAAAATATTACCTCTTTCGACGAATAGTCATCGCGACCGTTTTGATCGCTTTTAAGTAAAAATGAAATAAATTGATAAACATCTCAAAAAATGAAATACTTTGGCATGCGCTCCTTATATGTGTACTAGTTGCTATGAAAAATGATAAACTTGATTTTTGACAAAATGTGCAAAAAAAGTTTTCACAAAAAGGTCTATCATGTATGAACATCTAGAAGTTTCAAGACAAATGACCAAGTTATGGTCATTTCCACGGCATAGTTTGTGATAAATATCTCATATCCCACAAATAGATGTATCTTGGTATAAGAAACAACCTTGCCAAAGGAAATCTTAAAATTAATTCCATAAGTATTATTTTCCATTTTTTAAGTAAAAAAATGACTTTTTTTGTGAACAAAGTACCAAAAATATGATGCAAAATGGGACCCATTTAATTTTCATGGAAACTAGTACACATATGATGGATAATCCCCAAGTATTAGGTTTTTCCTTGATTTCTAACTAATTTCCCATAGTTTAATGAGTTTATGTTGATTTATCGAAAGTAATTCAAATTTGAACTACAACTGTTTGATAGTTTGTTCTGAAATTTTTGGAAAAATCATTTTGACGTACACAACTAGTGGTTATATCACAGAAACACTGATAATTCTAGAAAATATTACCTCTTTCGACGAATAGTCATCGCGACCGTTTTGATCGCTTTTAAGTAAAAATGAAATAAATTGATAAACATCTCAAAAAATGAAATACTTTGGCATGCGCTCCTTATATGTGTACTAGTTGCTATGAAAAATGATAAACTTGATTTTTGACAAAATGTGCAAAAAAAGTTTTCACAAAAAGGTCTATCATGTATGAACATCTAGAAGTTTCAAGACAAATGACCAAGTTATGGTCATTTCCACGGCATAGTTTGTGATAAATATCTCATATCCCACAAATAGATGTATCTTGGTATAAGAAACAACCTTGCCAAAGGAAATCTTAAAATTAATTCCATAAGTATTATTTTCCATTTTTTAAGTAAAAAAATGATTTTTTTTGTGAACAAAGTACCAAAAATATGATGCAAAATGGGACCCATTTAATTTTCATGGAAACTAGTACACATATGATGGATAATCCCCAAGTATTAGGTTTTTCCTTGATTTCTAACTAATTTCCCATAGTTTAATGAGTTTATGTTGATTTATCGAAAGTAATTCAAATTTGAACTACAACTGTTTGATAGTTTGTTCTGAAATTTTTGGAAAAATCATTTTGACGTACACAACTAGTGGTTATATCACAGAAACACTGATAATTCTAGAAAATATTACCTCTTTCGATGAATAGTCATCGCGACCGTTTTGATCGCTTTTAAGTAAAAATGAAATAAATTGATAAACATCTCAAAAAATGAAATCCTTTGGCATGGGCTCCTTATATGTGTACTAGTTGCTATGAAAAATGATAAACTTGATTTTTGACAAAATGTGCAAAAAAAGTTTTCACAAAAAGGTCTATCATGTATGAACATCTAGAAGTTTCAAGACAAATGACCAAGTTATGGTCATTTCCACGGCATAGTTTGTGATAAATATCTCATATCCCACAAATAGATGTATCTTGGTATAAGAAACAACCTTGCCAAAGGAAATCTTAAAATTAATTCCATAAGTATTATTTTCCATTTTTTAAGTGAAAAAAATGACTTTTTTTGTGAACAAAGTACCAAAAATATGATGCAAAATGGGACCCATTTAATTTTCATGGAAACTAGTACACATATGATGGATAATCCCCAAGTATTAGGGTTTTCCTTGATTTCTAACTAATTTCCCATAGTTTAATGAGTTTATGTTGATTTATCGAAAGTAATTCAAATTTGAACTACAACTGTTTTATAGTTTGTTCTGAAATTTTTGGAAAAATCATTTTGACGTACACAACTAGTGGTTATTTCACAGAAACACTGATAATTCTACAAAATATTACCTCTTTCGACGAATAGTCATCGCGACCGTTTTGATCGCTTTTAAGTAAAAATGAAATAAATTGATAAACATCTCAAAAAATGAAATCCTTTGGCATGGGCTCCTTATATGTGTACTAGTTGCTATGAAAAATGATAAACTTGATTTTTGACAAAATGTGCAAAAAAAGTTTTCACAAAAAGGTCTATGATGTATGAACATCTAGAAGTTTCAAGACAAATGACCAAGTTATGGTCATTTCCACGGCATAGTTTGTGATAAATATCTCATATCCCACAAATAGATGTATCTTGGTATAAGAAACAACCTTGCCAGAGGAAATCTTAAAATTAATTCCATAAGTATTATTTTCCATTTTTTAAGTGAAAAAAATGACTTTTTTTGTGAACAAAGTACCAAAAATATGATGCAAAATGGGACCCATTTAATTTTCATGGAAACTAGTACACATATGATGGATAATCCCCAAGTATTAGGTTTTTCCTTGATTTCTAACTAATTTCCCATAGTTTAATGAGTTTATGTTGATTTATCGAAAGTAATTCAAATTTGAACTACAACTGTTTGATAGTGTGTTCTGAAATTTTTGGAAAAATCATTTTGACGTACACAACTAGTGGTTATATCACAGAAACACTGATAATTCTAGAAAATATTACCTCTTTCGACGAATAGTCATCGCGACCGTTTTGATCGCTTTTAAGAAAAAATGAAATAAATTGATAAACATCTCAAAAAATGAAATCCTTTGGCATGGGCTCCTTATATGTGTACTAGTTTCTATGAAAAATGATAAACTTGATTTTTGACAAAATGTGCAAAAAAAGTCTTCACAAAAAGGTCTATCATGTATGAACATCTAGAAGTTTCAAGACAAATGACCAAGTTATGGTCATTTCCACGGCATAGTTTGTGATAAATATCTCATATCCCACAAATAGATGTATCTTGGTATAAGAAACAATCTTGCCAGAGGAAATCTTAAAATTAATTCCATAAGTATTATTTTCCATTTTTTAAGTGAAAAAAATGACTTTTTTTGTGAACAAAGTACCAAAAATATGATGCAAAATGGGACCCATTTAATTTTCATGGAAACTAGTACACATATGATTGATAATCCCCAAGTATTAGGTTTTTCCTTGATTTCTAACTAATTTCCCATAGTTTAATGAGTTTATGTTGATTTATCGAAAGTAATTCAAATTTGAACTACAACTGTTTGATAGTTTGTTCTGAAATTTTTGGAAAAATCATTTTGACGTACACAACTAGTGGTTATATCACAGAAACACTGATAATTCTAGAAAATATTACCTCTTTCGACGAATAGTCATCGCGACCGTTTTGATCGCTTTTAAGTAAAAATGAAATAAATTGATAAACATCTCAAAAAATGAAATCCTTTGGCATGGGCTCCTTATATGTGTACTAGTTGCTATGAAAAATGATAAACTTGATTTTTGACAAAATGTGCAAAAAAAGTCTTCACAAAAAGGTCTATCATGTATGAACATCTAGAAGTTTCAAGACAAATGACCAAGTTATGGTCATTTCCACGGCATAGTTTGTGATAAATATCTCATATCCCACAAATAGATGTATCTTGGTATAAGAATCAACCTTGCCAAAGGAAATCTTAAAATTAATTCCATAAGTATTATTTTCCATTTTTTAAGTGAAAAAATGACTTTTTTTGTGAACAAAGTACCAAAAATATGATGCAAAATGGGACCCATTTAATTTTCATGGAAACTAGTACACATATGATGGATAATCCCCAAGTATTAGGGTTTTCCTTGATTTATAACTAATTTCCCATAGTTTAATGAGTTTATGTTGATTTATCGAAAGTAATTCAAATTTGAACTACAACTGTTTGATAGTTTGTTCTGAAATTTTTGGAAAAATCATTTTGACGTACACAACTAGTGGTTATATCACAGAAACACTGATAATTCTAGAAAATATTACCTCTTTCGACGAATAGTCATCGCGACCGTTTTGATCGCTTTTAAGTAAAAATGAAATAAATTGATAAACATCTCAAAAAATGAAATCCTTTGGCATGGGCTCCTTATATGTGTACTAGTTGCTATGAAAAATGATAAACTTGATTTTTGACAAAATGTGCAAAAAAAGTCTTCACAAAAAGGTCTATCATGTATGAACATCTAGAAGTTTCAAGACAAATGACCAAGTTATGGTCATTTCCACGGCATAGTTTGTGATAAATATCTCATATCCCACAAATAGATGTATCTTGGTATAAGAATCAACCTTGCCAAAGGAAATCTTAAAATTAATTCCATAAGTATTATTTTCCATTTTTTAAGTGAAAAAAATGACTTTTTTTGTGAACAAAGTACCAAAAATATGATGCAAAATGGGACCCATTTAATTTTCATGGAAACTAGTACACATATGATGGATAATCCCCAAGTATTAGGGTTTTCCTTGATTTATAACTAATTTCCCATAGTTTAATGAGTTTATGTTGATTTATCGAAAGTAATTCAAATTTGAACTACAACTGTTTGATAGTTTGTTCTGAAATTTTTGGAAAAATCATTTTGACGTACACAACTAGTGGTTATATCACAGAAACACTGATAATTCTAGAAAATATTACCTCTTTCGACGAATAGTCATCGCGACCGTTTTGATCGCTTTTAAGTAAAAATGAAATAAATTGATAAACATCTCAAAAAATGAAATCCTTTGGCATGCGCTCCTTATATGTGTACTAGTTGCTATGAAAAATGATAAACTTGATTTTTGACAAAATGTGCAAAAAAAGTTTTCACAAAAAGGTCTATCATGTATGAACATCTAGAAGTTTCAAGACAAATGACCAAGTTATGGTCATTTCCACGGCATAGTTTGTGATAAATATCTCATATCCCACAAATAGATGTATCTTGGTATAAGAAACAACCTTGCCAAAGGAAATCTTAAAATTAATTCCATAAGTATTATTTTCCATTTTTTAAGTAAAAAAATGACTTTTTTTGTGAACAAAGTACCAAAAATATGATGCAAAATGGGACCCATTTAATTTTCATGGAAACTAGTACACATATGATGGATAATCCCCAAGTATTAGGTTTTTCCTTGATTTCTAACTAATTTCCCATAGTTTAATGAGTTTATGTTGATTTATCGAAAGTAATTCAAATTTGAACTACAACTGTTTGATAGTTTGTTCTGAAATTTTTGGAAAAATCATTTTGACGTACACAACTAGTGGTTATATCACAGAAACACTGATAATTCTAGAAAATATTACCTCTTTCGATGAATAGTCATCGCGACCGTTTTGATCGCTTTTAAGTAAAAATGAAATAAATTGATAAACATCTCAAAAAATGAAATCCTTTGGCATGGGCTCCTTATATGTGTACTAGTTGCTATGAAAAATGATAAACTTGATTTTTGACAAAATGTGCAAAAAAAGTCTTCACAAAAAGGTCTATCATGTATGAACATCTAGAAGTTTCAAGACAAATGACCAAGTTATGGTCATTTCCACGGCATAGTTTGTGATAAATATCTCATATCCCACAAATAGATGTATCTTGGTATAAGAAACAACCTTGCCAAAGGAAATCTTAAAATTAATTCCATAAGTATTATTTTCCATTTTTTAAGTGAAAAAAATGACTTTTTTTGTGAACAAAGTACCAAAAATATGATGCAAAATGGGACCCATTTAATTTTCATGGAAACTAGTACACATATGATGGATAATCCCCAAGTATTAGGGTTTTCCTTGATTTCTAACTAATTTCCCATAGTTTAATGAGTTTATGTTGATTTATCGAAAGTAATTCAAATTTGAACTACAACTGTTTGATAGTTTGTTCTGAAATTTTTGGAAAAATCATTTTGACGTACACAACTAGTGGTTATATCACAGAAACACTGATAATTCTAGAAAATATTACCTCTTTCGACGAATAGTCATCGCGACCGTTTTGATCGCTTTTAAGAAAAAATGAAATAAATTGATAAACATCTCAAAAAATGAAATCCTTTGGCATGGGCTCCTTATATGTGTACTAGTTTCTATGAAAAATGATAAACTTGATTTTTGACAAAATGTGCAAAAAAAGTCTTCACAAAAAGGTCTATCATGTATGAACATCTAGAAGTTTCAAGACAAATGACCAAGTTATGGTCATTTCCACGGCATAGTTTGTGATAAATATCTCATATCCCACAAATAGATGTATCTTGGTATAAGAAACAACCTTGCCAAAGGAAATCTTAAAATTAATTCCATAAGTATTATTTTCCATTTTTTAAGTGAAAAAAATGACTTTTTTTGTGAACAAAGTACCAAAAATATGATGCAAAATGGGACCCATTTAATTTTCATGGAAACTAGTACACATATGATGGATAATCCCCAAGTATTAGGTTTTTCCTTGATTTCTAACTAATTTCCCATAGTTTAATGAGTTTATGTTGATTTATCGAAAGTAATTCAAATTTGAACTACAACTGTTTGATAGTTTGTTCTGAAATTTTTGGAAAAATAATTTTGACGTACACAACTAGTGGTTATATCACAGAAACACTGATAATTCTAGAAAATATTACCTCTTTCGACGAATAGTCATCGCGACCGTTTTGATCGCTTTTAAGTAAAAATGAAATAAATTGATAAACATCTCCAAAAATGAAATCCTTTGGCATGGGCTCCTTATATGTGTACTAGTTGCTATGAAAAATGATAAACTTGATTTTTGACAAAATGTGCAAAAAAAGTCTTCACAAAAAGGTCTATCATGTATGAACATCTAGAAGTTTCAAGACAAATGACCAAGTTATGGTCATTTCCACGGCATAGTTTGTGATAAATATCTCATATCCCACAAATAGATGTATCTTGGTATAAGAAACAACCTTGCCAAAGGAAATCTTAAAATTAATTCCATAAGTATTATTTTCCATTTTTTAAGTGAAAAAATGACTTTTTTGTGAACAAAGTACCAAAAATATGATGCAAAATGGGACCCATTTAATTTTCATGGAAACTAGTACACATATGATGGATAATCCCCAAGTATTAGGTTTTTCCTTGATTTATAACTAATTTCCCATAGTTTAATGAGTTTATGTTGATTTATCGAAAGTAATTCAAATTTGAACTACAACTGTTTGATAGTTTGTTCCGACATTTTTGGAAAAATCATTTTGACGTACACAACTAGTGGTTATATGACAGAAACACTGATAATTCTAGAAAATATTACCTCTTTCGACGAATAGTCATCGCGACCGTTTTGATCGCTTTTAAGTAAAAAAGAAATAAATTGATAAACATCTCAAAAAATGAAATCCTTTGGCATGGGCTCCTTATATGTGTACTAGTTGCTATGAAAAATGATAAACTTGATTTTTGACAAAATGTGCAAAAAAAGTTTTCACAAAAAGGTCTATCATGTATGAACATCTAGAAGTTTCAAGACAAATGACCAAGTTATGGTCATTTCCACGGCATAGTTTGTGATAAATATCTCATATCCCACAAATAGATGTATCTTGGTATAAGAAACAACCTTGCCAAAGGAAATCTTAAAATTAATTCCATAAGTATTATTTTCCATTTTTTAAGTGAAAAAAATGACTTTTTTTGTGAACAAAGTACCAAAAATATGATGCAAAATGGGACCCATTTAATTTTCATGGAAACTAGTACACATATGATGGATAATCCCAAGTATTAGGTTTTCCTTGATTTCTAACTAATTTCCCATAGTTTAATGAGTTTATGTTGATTTATCGAAAGTAATTCAAATTTGAACTACAACTGTTTGATAGTTTGTTCTGAAATTTTTGGAAAAATCATTTTGACATACACAACTAGTGGTTATATCACAGAAACACTGATAATTCTAGAAAATATTACCTCTTTCGACGAATAGTCATCGCGACCGTTTTGATCGCTTTTAAGTAAAAATGAAATAAATTGATAAACATCTCAAAAAATGAAATCCTTTGGCATGGGCTCCTTATATGTGTACTAGTTGCATGAAAAATGATAAACTTGATTTTTGACAAAATGTGCAAAAAAAGTTTTCACAAAAAGGTCTATCATGTATGAACATCTAGAAGTTTCAAGACAAATGACCAAGTTATGGTCATTTCCACGGCATAGTTTGTGATAAATATCTCATATCCCACAAATAGATGTATCTTGGTATAAGAAACAACCTTGCCAAAGGAAATCTTAAAATTAATTCCATAAGTATTATTTTCCATTTTTTAAGTGAAAAAAATGACTTTTTTTGTGAACAAAGTACCAAAAATATGATGCAAAATGGGACCCATTTAATTTTCATGGAAACTAGTACACATATGATGGATAATCCCCAAGTATTAGGTTTTTCCTTGATTTCTAACTAATTTCCCATAGTTTAATGAGTTTATGTTGATTTATCGAAAGTAATTCAAATTTGAACTACAACTGTTTGATAGTTTGTTCTGAAATTTTTGGAAAAATAATTTTGACGTACACAACTAGTGGTTATATCACAGAAACACTGATAATTCTAGAAAATATTACCTCTTTCGACGAATAGTCATCGCGACCGTTTTGATCGCTTTTAAGTAAAAATGAAATAAATTGATAAACATCTCAAAAAATGAAATCCTTTGGCATGGGCTCCTTATATGTGTACTAGTTGCTATGAAAAATGATAAACTTGATTTTTGACAAAATGTGCAAAAAAAGTTTTCACAAAAAGGTCTATCATGTATGAACATCTAGAAGTTTCAAGACAAATGACCAAGTTATGGTCATTTCCACGGCATAGTTTGTGATAAATATCTCATATCCCACAAATAGATGTATCTTGGTATAAGAAACAACCTTGCCAAAGGAAATCTTAAAATTAATTCCATAAGTATTATTTTCCATTTTTTAAATGAAAAAAATGACTTTTGTTGTGAACAAAGTACCAAAAATATGATGCAAAATGGGACCCATTTAATTTTCATGGAAACTAGTACACATATGATGGATAATCCCCAAGTATTAGGTTTTTCCTTGATTTCTAACTAATTTCCCATAGTTTAATGAGTTTATGTTGATTTATCGAAAGTAATTCAAATTTGAACTACAACTGTTTGATAGTTTGTTCTGAAATTTTTGGAAAAATCATTTTGACGTACACAACTAGTGGTTATATCACAGAAACACTGATAATTCTAGAAAATATTACCTCTTTCGACGAATAGTCATCGCGACCGTTTTGATCTCTTTTAAGTAAAAATAAAATAAATTGATAAACATCTCAAAAAATGAAATCCTTTGGCATGGGCTCCTTATATGTGTACTAGTTGCTATGAAAAATGATAAACTTGATTTTTGACAAAATGTGCAAAAAAAGTCTTCACAAAAAGGTCTATCATGTATGAACATCTAGAAGTTTCAAGACAAATGACCAAGTTATGGTCATTTCCACGGCATAGTTTGTGATAAATATCTCATATCCCACAAATAGATGTATCTTGGTATAAGAAACAACCTTGCCAAAGGAAATCTTAAAATTAATTCCATAAGTATTATTTTCCATTTTTTAAGTGAAAAAAATGACTTTTTTTGTGAACAAAGTACCAAAAATATGATGCAAAATGGGACCCATTTAATTTTCATGGAACCTAGTACGCATATGATGGATAATCCCCAAGTATTAGGTTTTTCCTTGATTTCTAACTAATTTCCCATTGTTTAATGAGTTTATGTTGATTTATCGAAAGTAATTCAAATTTGAACTACAACTGTTTGATAGTTTGTTCTGAAATTTTTGGAAAAATAATTTTGACGTACACAACTAGTGGTTATATCACAGAAACACTGATAATTCTAGAAAATATTACCTCTTTCGACGAATAGTCATCGCGACCGTTTTGATCGCTTTTAAGTAAAAATGAAATAAATTGATAAACATCTCAAAAAATGAAATCCTTTGGCATGGGCTCCTTATATGTGTACTAGTTGCTATGAAAAATGATAAACTTGATTTTTGACAAAATGTGCAAAAAAAGTCTTCACAAAAAGGTCTATCATGTATGAACATCTAGAAGTTTCAAGACAAATGACCAAGTTATGGTCATTTCCACGGCATAGTTTGTGATAAATATCTCGTATCCCACAAATAGATGTATCTTGGTATAAGAAACAAACTTGCCAAAGGAAATCTTAAAATTAATTCCATAAGTATTATTTTCCATTTTTTAAATGAAAAAATGACTTTTGTTGTGAACAAAGTACCAAAAATATGATGCAAAATGGGACCCATTTAATTTTCATGGAAACTAGTACACATATGATGGATAATACCCAAGTATTAGGTTTTTCCTTGATTTCTAACTAATTTCCCATAGTTTAATGAGTTTATGTTGATTTATCGAAAGTAATTCAAATTTGAACTACAACTGTTTGATAGTTTGTTCTGAAATTTTTGGAAAAATCATTTTGACGTACACAACTAGTGGTTATATCACAGAAACACTGATAATTCTAGAAAATATTACCTCTTTCGACGAATAGTCATCGCGACCGTTTTGATCGCTTTTAAGTAAAAATGAAATAAATTGATAAACATCTCAAAAAATGAAATCCTTTGGCATGGGCTCCTTATATGTGTACTAGTTGCTATGAAAAATGATAAACTTGATTTTTGACAAAATGTGCAAAAAAAGTCTTCACAAAAAGGTCTATCATGTATGAACATCTAGAAGTTTCAAGACAAATGACCAACTATGGTCATTTCCACGGCATAGTTTGTGATAAATATCTCATATCCCACAAATAGATGTATCTTGGTATAAGAAACAACCTTGCCAAAGGAAATCTTAAAATTAATTCCATAAGTATTATTTTCAATTTTTTAAGTGAAAAAAATGACTTTTTTTGTGAACAAAGTACCAAAAATATGATGCAAAATGGGACCCATTTAATTTTCATGGAAACTAGTACACATATGATGGATAATCCCCAAGTATTAGGGTTTTCCTTGATTTCTAACTAATTTCCCATAGTTTAATGAGTTTATGTTGATTTATCGAAAGTAATTCAAATTTGAACTACAACTGTTTGATAGTTTGTTCTGAAATTTTTGGAAAAATAATTTTGACGTACACAACTAGTGGTTATATCACAGAAACACTGATAATTCTAGAAAATATTACCTCTTTCGACGAATAGTCATCGCGACCGTTTTGATCGCTTTTAAGTAAAAATGAAATAAATTGATAAACATCTCAAAAAATGAAATCCTTTGGCATGGGCTCCTTATATGTGTACTAGTTGCTATGAAAAATGATAAACTTGATTTTTGACAAAATGTGCAAAAAAAGTTTTCACAAAAAGGTCTATCATGTATGAACATCTAGAAGTTTCAAGACAAATGACCAAGTTATGGTCATTTCCACGGCATAGTTTGTGATAAATATCTCATATCCCACAAATAGATGTATCTTGGTATAAGAAACAACCTTGCCAAAGGAAATCTTAAAATTAATTCCATAAGTATTATTTTCTATTTTTTAAATGAAAAAAATGACTTTTGTTGTGAACAAAGTACCAAAAATATGATGCAAAATGGGACCCATTTAATTTTCATGGAAACTAGTACACATATGATGGATAATCCCCAAGTATTAGGTTTTTCCTTGATTTCTAACTAATTTCCCATAGTTTAATGAGTTTATGTTGATTTATCGAAAGTAATTCAAATTTGAACTACAACTGTTTGATAGTTTGTTCTGAAATTTTTGGAAAAATCATTTTGACGTACACAACTAGTGGTTATATCACAGAAACACTGATAATTCTAGAAAATATTACCTCTTTCGACGAATAGTCATCGCGACCGTTTTGATCGCTTTTAAGTAAAAATGAAATAAATTGATAAACATCTCAAAAAATGAAATCCTTTGGCATGGGCTCCTTATATGTGTACTAGTTGCTATGAAAAATGATAAACTTGATTTTTGACAAAATGTGCAAAAAAAGTCTTCACAAAAAGGTCTATCATGTATGAACATCTAGAAGTTTCAAGACAAATGACCAAGTTATGGTCATTTCCACGGCATAGTTTGTGATAAATATCTCATATCCCACAAATAGATGTATCTTGGTATAAGAAACAACCTTGCCAAAGGAAATCTTAAAATTAATTCCATAAGTATTATTTTCCATTTTTTAAGTGAAAAAATGACTTTTTTTGTGAACAAAGTACCAAAAATATGATGCAAAATGGGACCCATTTAATTTTCATGGAAACTAGTACGGATATGATGGATAATCCCCAAGTATTAGGCTTTTCCTTGATTTCTAACTAATTTCCCATAGTTTAATGAGTTTATGTTGATTTATCGAAAGTAATTCAAATTTGAACTACAACTGTTTGATAGTTTGTTCTGAAATTTTTGGAAAAATAATTTTGACGTACACAACTAGTGGTTATATCACAGAAACACTGATAATGCTAGAAAATATTACCTCTTTCGACGAATAGTCATCGCGACCGTTTTGATCGCTTTTAAGTAAAAATGAAATAAATTGATAAACATCTCAAAAAATGAAATCCTTTGGCATGGGCTCCTTATATGTGTACTAGTTGCTATGAAAAATGATAAACTTGATTTTTGACAAAATGTGCAAAAAAAGTCTTCACAAAAAGGTCTATCATGTATGAACATCTAGAAGTTTCAAGACAAATGACCAAGTTATGGTCATTTCCACGGCATAGTTTGTGATAAATATCTCATATCCCACAAATAGATGTATCTTGGTATAAGAAACAACCTTGCCAAAGGAAATCTTAAAATTAATTCCATAAGTATTATTTTCCATTTTTTAAGTGAAAAAAATGACTTTTTTTGTGAACAAAGTACCAAAAATATGATGCAAAATGGGACCCATTTAATTTTCATGGAAACTAGTACACATATGATGGATAATCCCCAAGTATTAGGCTTTTCCTTGATTTCTAACTAATTTCCCATAGTTTAATGAGTTTATGTTGATTTATCGAAAGTAATTCAAATTTGAACTACAACTGTTTGATAGTTTGTTCTGAAATTTTTGGAAAAATCATTTTGACGTACACAACTAGTGGTTATATCACAGAAACACTGATAATGCTAGAAAATATTACCTCTTTCGACGAATAGTCATCGCGACCGTTTTGATCGCTTTTAAGTAAAAATGAAATAAATTGATAAACATCTCAAAAAATGAAATCCTTTGGCATGGGCTCCTTATATGTGTACTAGTTGCTATGAAAAATGATAAACTTGATTTTTGACAAAATGTGCAAAAAAAGTCTTCACAAAAAGGTCTATCATGTATGAACATCTAGAAGTTTCAAGACAAATGACCAAGTTATGGTCATTTCCACGGCATAGTTTGTGATAAATATCTCATATCCCACAAATAGATGTATCTTGGTATAAGAAACAACCTTGCCAAAGGAAATCTTAAAATTAATTCCATAAGTATTATTTTCCATTTTTTAAGTGAAAAAAATGACTTTTTTTGTGAACAAAGTACCAAAAATATGATGCAAAATGGGACCCATTTAATTTTCATGGAAACTAGTACACATATGATGGATAATCCCCAAGTATTAGGTTTTTCCTTGATTTCTAACTAATTTCCCATAGTTTAATGAGTTTATGTTGATTTATCGAAAGTAATTCAAATTTGAACTACAACTGTTTGATAGTTTGTTCTGAAATTTTTGGAAAAATCATTTTGACGTACACAACTAGTGGTTATATCACAGAAACACTGATAATTCTAGAAAATATTACCTCTTTCGACGAATAGTCATCGCGACCGTTTTGATCGCTTTTAAGAAAAAATGAAATAAATTGATAAACATCTCAAAAAATGAAATCCTTTGGCATGGGCTCCTTATATGTGTACTAGTTTCTATGAAAAATGATAAACTTGATTTTTGACAAAATGTGCAAAAAAAGTTTTCACAAAAAGGTCTATCATGTATGAACATCTAGAAGTTTCAAGACAAATGACCAAGTTATGGTCATTTCCACGGCATAGTTTGTGATAAATATCTCATATCCCACAAATAGATGTATCTTGGTATAAGAAACAACCTTGCCAAAGGAAATCTTAAAATTAATTCCATAAGTATTATTTTCCATTTTTTAACTGAAAAAAATGACTTTTGTTGTGAACAAAGTACCAAAAATATGATGCAAAATGGGACCCATTTAATTTTCATGGAAACTAGTACACATATGATGGATAATCCCCAAGTATTAGGTTTTTCCTTGATTTCTAACTAATTTCCCATAGTTTAATGAGTTTATGTTGATTTATCGAAAGTAATTCAAATTTGAACTACAACTGTTTGATAGTTTGTTCTGAAATTTTTGGAAAAATCATTTTGACGTACACAACTAGTGGTTATATCACAGAAACACTGATAATTCTAGAAAATATTACCTCTTTCGACGAATAGTCATCGCGACCGTTTTGATCGCTTTTAAGTAAAAATGAAATAAATTGATAAACATCTCAAAAAATGAAATCCTTTGGCATGGGCTCCTTATATGTGTACTAGTTGCTATGAAAAATGATAAACTTGATTTTTGACAAAATGTGCAAAAAAAGTCTTCACAAAAAGGTCTATCATGTATGAACATCTAGAAGTTTCAAGACAAATGACCAAGTTATGGTCATTTCCACGGCATAGTTTGTGATAAATATCTCATATCCCACAAATAGATGTATCTTGGTATAAGAAACAACCTTGCCAAAGGAAATCTTAAAATTAATTCCATAAGTATTATTTTCCATTTTTTAACTGAAAAAAATGACTTTTGTTGTGAACAAAGTACCAAAAATATGATGCAAAATGGGACCCATTTAATTTTCATGGAAACTAGTACACATATGATGGATAATCCCCAAGTATTAGGTTTTTCCTTGATTTCTAACTAATTTCCCATAGTTTAATGAGTTTATGTTGATTTATCGAAAGTAATTCAAATTTGAACTACAACTGTTTGATAGTTTGTTCTGAAATTTTTGGAAAAATCATTTTGACGTACACAACTAGTGGTTATATCACAGAAACACTGATAATTCTAGAAAATATTACCTCTTTCGACGAATAGTCATCGCGACCGTTTTGATCGCTTTTAAGTAAAAATGAAATAAATTGATAAACATCTCAAAAAATGAAATCCTTTGGCATGGGCTCCTTATATGTGTACTAGTTGCTATGAAAAATGATAAACTTGATTTTTGACAAAACGTGCAAAAAAAGTCTTCACAAAAAGGTCTATCATGTATGAACATCTAGAAGTTTCAAGACAAATGACCAAGTTATGGTCATTTCCACGGCATAGTTTGTGATAAATATCTCATATCCCACAAATAGATGTATCTTGGTATAAGAAACAACCTTGCCAAAGGAAATCTTAAAATTAATTCCATAAGTATTATTTTCCATTTTTTAAGTGAAAAAAATGACTTTTTTTGTGAACAAAGTACCAAAAATATGATGCAAAATGGGACCCATTTAATTTTCATGGAAACTAGTACGGATATGATGGATAATCCCCAAGTATTAGGCTTTTCCTTGATTTCTAACTAATTTCCCATAGTTTAATGAGTTTATGTTGATTTATCGAAAGTAATTCAAATTTGAACTACAATTGTTTGATAGTTTGTTCTGAAATTTTTGGAAAAATAATTTTGACGTACACAACTAGTGGTTATATCACAGAAACACTGATAATGCTAGAAAATATTACCTCTTTCGACGAATAGTCATCGCGACCGTTTTGATCGCTTTTAAGTAAAAATGAAATAAATTGATAAACATCTCAAAAAATGAAATCCTTTGGCATGGGCTCCTATATGTGTACTAGTTGCTATGAAAAATGATAAACTTGATTTTTGACAAAATGTGCAAAAAAAGTCTTCACAAAAAGGTCTATCATGTATGAACATCTAGAAGTTTCAAGACAAATGACCAAGTTATGGTCATTTCCACGGCATAGTTTGTGATAAATATCTCATATCCCACAAATAGATGTATCTTGGTATAAGAAACAACCTTGCCAAAGGAAATCTTAAAATTAATTCCATAAGTATTATTTTCCATTTTTTAAGTGAAAAAAATGACTTTTTTTGTGAACAAAGTACCAAAAATATGATGCAAAATGGGACCCATTTAATTTTCATGGAAACTAGTACACATATGATGGATAATCCCCAAGTATTAGGTTTTTCCTTGATTTCTAACTAATTTCCCATAGTTTAATGAGTTTATGTTGATTTATCGAAAGTAATTCAAATTTGAACTACAACTGTTTGATAGTTTGTTCTGAAATTTTTGGAAAAATCATTTTGACGTACACAACTAGTGGTTATATCACAGAAACACTGATAATTCTAGAAAATATTACCTCTTTCGACGAATAGTCATCGCGACCGTTTTGATCGCTTTTAAGAAAAAATGAAATAAATTGATAAACATCTCAAAAAATGAAATCCTTTGGCATGGGCTCCTTATATGTGTACTAGTTTCTATGAAAAATGATAAACTTGATTTTTGACAAAATGTGCAAAAAAAGTTTTCACAAAAAGGTCTATCATGTATGAACATCTAGAAGTTTCAAGACAAATGACCAAGTTATGGTCATTTCCACGGCATAGTTTGTGATAAATATCTCATATCCCACAAATAGATGTATCTTGGTATAAGAAACAACCTTGCCAAAGGAAATCTTAAAATTAATTCCATAAGTATTATTTTCCATTTTTTAAGTGAAAAAAATGACTTTTTTTGTGAACAAAGTACCAAAAATATGATGCAAAATGGGACCCATTTAATTTTCATGGAAACTAGTACACATATGATGGATAATCCCCAAGTATTAGGTTTTTCCTTGATTTCTAACTAATTTCCCATAGTTTAATGAGTTTATGTTGATTTATCGAAAGTAATTCAAATTTGAACTACAACTGTTTGATAGTTTGTTCTGAAATTTTTGGAAAAATAATTTTGACGTACACAACTAGTGGTTATATCACAGAAACACTGATAATTCTAGAAAATATTACCTCTTTCGACGAATAGTCATCGCGACCGTTTTGATCGCTTTTAAGAAAAAATGAAATAAATTGATAAACATCGCGACCGTTTTGGTACACAACTGTTTCTTTTGTCCCGGGTTAGGGGAGTGTTTCTTTTGTCCCGGGTTGAGCCACCAACCGGGACTAAAGAAGCACATGGATCGTGTGTTTCTTTCAAGCACTTGTGAGCCGTTAGATCAGGAGTGTGTTTCTTTCAAGCACTTGTGAGTCGTTAGATCAGGAGTGTTTCTTCTGTCCCGGGTTGAGCCACCAACCGGGACTAAAGATGCCTCCCCCTGGCGATGCTATAAATAGGTGCCCAGACGTTCTGGGTTGAGCCACCAACCGGGGCAAAGAGAGAGGACTCCTCTAGGAACCAGCTTCTCGAAGATGTCCTTGTGAGCATACTAAGGACATCTTCGAGAGGCTGGGCTTAGAAGCATTCTCTTGTGAGTTAGGAGGAGGAAGCAGACATGTCTAAGCTATGTCAACACTTAGTGTAGTTCATTTGATATACAAAGCATTCGGATTCCCTGCATACGCCCAACAGTGCATTTGATATGCGGGCACTCACGAGCCACTGTTGGGCTGTATGCAGGGGAAACCGTGTGTTTTGTTCTATCTACATAATATTTCAGTTCATCGACCGAATACAAAGCATTCGGATTTCCTGCATACGCCCAACATTGCATTTGATATGCAGGTTTAATACATTGTTACGCATCACGAACAACCACCCTATCTAGTGTTCATTTTTTCTTCGTGTGTGTCCCTTTCTTCTCACTGCGCCGTAGCCATGGACAATCTTCATCATTTAAAGCGATGGTTGGGTCAGTTCTCACTTTGAAGGGCGGAATTTTATCAAACTTATTGTAATCTTCTGACATGTCTGTCTTGTCCTCCACTCCCACGATGTTTCTTTTCCCTGAAAGAACTATGTGGCGCCTTGGCTCATCGTATGATGTATCAGCTTGCTTATCTTTTCTTTTTTTCGGTCTGGAAGACATGTCCTTGACATAGAAAACCTGAGCCACATCATTGGCTAGGACGAATGGCTCGGTGTAGTACCCAAGATTGTTGAGATCCACGGTAGTCATTCCGTACCGTCGGTCTATCTCTACCCCGCCTGACAGGTTGACCCATTTGCACTTAAACAAAGGGATCTTAAAAGAAGGTCCATAGTCAAGTTCCCATATCTGCTGTATGCAACCATAATATGTGTCCTTTGTCCCATTGTCGTTTGTTGCATCAAAGCGGACACCACTGTTTTGGTTAGTGCTCTTTTTGTCTTGGGTTTCCGTGTAAAATGTATTTCCATTTATCTCGTACCCTTCGAAAGTCAATATAGTCGACGATGGTGAATTGGCCAACAAGTATAGCTCTACTCCAACATCTTTGTTATTAATGAGATGTGTACGCAACCAACTGCCAAAAGTATCCACGTGTTTTCCTTTAATCCAGTAGTCAGTCTGCTCCGGATATTCGGAGCGTAAAATATCCATGTGTTCCACGATATACGGAGCCACCAATCTGGAATTTGCTAAAACTGTGTAGTGTGCTTGGGTGAAAGAATGTCCATCCATACTTGTTGTTGCTTTCTTTCCTAGCGTTCCTTTTCCACGCAGTCTCCCCTCATGGCGCGATTGAGGAACACCGATCGGCATAAGATCAGGAATAAAGTCCACACAAAACTCAATGACCTCCTCTGTTCCATAGCCCTTGGACATGCTTCCTTCTGGCCTAGCACGATTATGAACGTATTTCTTTAAGACTCCCATGAACCTCTCAAAGGGGAACATGTTGTGTAGAAATACAGGACCGAGAACGGAAATCTCTTCGACTAGGTGAACTATGAGGTGCGTCATAATGTTGAAGAAGGATGGTGGAAACACTAACTCGAAGCTGACAAGACATTGCACCACATCCTTCTGTAAACTTGGTAGAGTTGCTGGATCGATTACCTTCTGAGATATTGCATTGAGAAATGCACATAGCTTCACAATGGGTTCTCGAACGTGAGCGGACGAGAGCCGGTGTGGACAGATGTCAAAACCATGACACTATATATATAACAAACAATTATCAAGTAAGAAAAATATACAAGTAATAATTATGCATCTAAACCATACAACTAATATTTTTTAAAAATATAAGAAAAAAAAAGAGGCTCACCGAGGTGGTGTCGGTCACGGGGCGCCGCGGGCGATCGGCGGCGGTGAGGAAGTGGGGACGACACTATAAAAAGGCACAAATCTTATTTTAAATTGAGCTCAAAATGCATATAAAACAAATAAAATCCATAACTTAGGCATTTCATCAAACACCTTGCTTGCACTAGAAAAATCAAATGAGTTAAACTAGCAAAATGAGCTAAAATTGAAATGCCGGAAGAGAAGATGAAGTTGCTAACCCTTATATAAGTAAGTGCTACCAATCTTAACAAATATTGTAGAGATCAAGTAGTGCTAGAGCTTGGGAGAGCAAAGAGAGAAGAAATTGGAGCTTGAATGAAAGCAATGGAGCTGTGCGTCGGGTGGAAGAAGGCAATATAGGCCGAACCTTTAGTACCGGTTTGTATTACAAACCGGTACTAAAGGGTCTGGCCGTGGGGGCCGGGCGCTGCAGGCCGAACCTTTAGTACCGATTGGTAATACAAACCGGTACTAAAGGGTTGCATCAGTCGGCTGCGCGCTGCAGCCGACTGATGCAACCCTTTAGTACCGGTTTGTATTACCAACCGGTACTAAAGGGTCCAACGCAACCGGTGCAATTAACTGCCGGGCTGTCTCGCCTCTGGAACCGGTACTAATACCCCTTTAGTACCGGTTCCAGTCAATCCGGTGCCAAATGTGGCCTCACCAAAGCCTTGTTTTCTACTAGTGTTAGGACCGAGTCAACGGAGCCGAAATCACTCTAACGGTTTTGTTGGGTCCCACTAGTCTGAAAATAATATATATTTTCTAACATTTTCATTTCTCTGGCATCTTACCAGTTGATGTAAAATTATCTCTATCATTTCATATATTTGCCGCCACTCTTTAATCCAACGGCTTCCATGTTCCATTCCTAAGGCGTCGGTATCTCTCCCTCACCTCGTAATCCCTCTACCAAATTCCATGAGCTTTGTTGCAAACGAGCAATCTGTTTTCAGTCATATGTGGCGAGAACTTGGGCACGTGACGAGGGGTGTCCTCATCAATATCCATAGTCGAGTACCTAGTGTTAGAGTTATGTGGTAGAGAACGCGTAGTGTTAGTAGAATCGTCGGCTGACAAGCGGGATTTACCCAGGTTCACGGCCCTCGACTGGGTTAACACCCCTACTTCCTGCCTATCTGTATTGATTATGGAATATGCGGCTGTTACAAGAGGCTAGCAAGAGGTTGATCTCGCTAGTGTTTGGTGATTCTGGTATGGCGTGTATTTGATCGGTCGCCCTCCCAGCCTTTATATAGGAGGCCGGGTCTCGGATTTGTAACCGACTAGAACTTACAGATAAGGAAATTACTACAACCGACTACACGTAACTTGGGAAGCAATCTTTGCCTTGGGCCTCACTTGACGGGCTTTGTCGGACTGTTGACAATTGGGCTTTAGTCATCACGTACACCAGGTACCCACATGGTAGGATACCCGTTCGGTATATCCTCGTCATTAGCCCCCCGAGTGCTTGACTGACTCGAAGATTCAGGCAAGGACTCAACACGTCCTATGCTTATGCTCATGTTTATGCCTCATATTAACTTTTTGACTGTAATTTATGTTTTGACAAAGGATTATGACTTAGTAGGTCTGGATTTACTCGACAAATCAAGACCAGTTAACTGCTCATTTGGGCAACACCTTACTAGCCTTCAATCAAATTTGAGTCCCCGGGCTCGAACCTGGAACATAATGGACAGAATCTACTCAGGCCGTTGAGGTCTTACTGAATCATTCTGCAGTTTCAATATTGCTACCTAGCGCGTCCGCCAGGATTTTTCATCGCGTCTGCTGATACGGAAAATTATATGGACTTAGCATTGCCGGAGTGGTCCCTAGCCCAGCTCGACTGATCGGCGGGTGTTATCTTTGCATCTTTTGCATGCAGCATCCGAAACATCATCGACTGACGTGGCTCGGGAATTCCTTTTATTTTTCTGCTCTTTTGCTTTTGACTGACTCGAGTCGGTAATCGACAGCTACTTTTTTTCCTTTGAATCAATCGGGTGCGCGACAGCTCTCCCGATGGGAGTAGCCCCCGAGATTATGCTTTATTACTTGTAATTAAGGACAATCTCAAATTTGTATTTTCCTGCATATGTCAGTCAAAGATAATTGTTTAAACGCTCTCGATGGGAGTACACTCTTCAGCTTATCGAGTGTACGCTTTTTTCCTAGTCGATAGAATTTGAAAACTTTGTGATAGGTGCCTAGTCGAACAACTACTCGACCACCACTCTCTGCGTCTCAAGACTATGATCGATGGGTTACGTCATGCATGACATCCTTGGCGTGCGCGCAGAATTTTGACAAGACGTGTCATCGTGGGGCCACTGCTTGATCGCAGAAGACGCCGCTTCAGTTGTGATTTGACCGGACGTGGCGAAATTTTCGCCGCGTGATCATAACCTCCCCGTTTTTCGTGCGTAGTGGGCAGTGTAGGGCGGCGTTCATGCGCATCAACCACTACCTGTTGCCGACTGCAGCCCAGCCGCAAGGTATTCATGATTTGGCTGATCTTTTCCAATCTGCCGAATCTATCCGAGAGGCGATAACCCAACGGGTTGTGCTTGGAGCCAATGCTGCTATGGCCTATGTGCGCAGCCAGCGACCGCTTCTGCAGATTCCTTCCCCTGCGATTGGCTCGCGGCTAGATAGGCAGTACTTAGATGGGACTGCAGAGTCGGCCCAAACACTGGTGGAGCGTTTTTATGACCAGATCGTTGGCTCTAACCTTCCTTTGAAGGATGAACCTTTGTAATGATTTGTATAGCCAAAGTGAATAGAGAAAAACAGCCCCCGAGTCTGTCGAGTGGGATGTATGAAACACAGTGTTTATTTTACTTATGTAATTATCCAGCCCCCGAGCATGTCGAGTGGGGTGGTGTGAGAGTAACTGTGAGTTCTTTCCACACCTTGAGTAATTGATTTATGCTTTGAAAATATGACTTTCGTTACTATCTTGATTTGAGACCTAGCCCCCGAGCACTCGGGCATGGTTGCATTTTTTTAGTGCCATGTAAGGCTCAACCCCCGAGTACTCGGGTGGGGTATAATTTGATTATTGCTTGCGAGAAAGATTGTATGATCCGGCTCCCGATGTCTCGGGTGTTTAGACAGAAGAAAATATGCGAGTAACTCATAGAGGAACATTTTTCTTTATTCCATATATTGGCCAGCAAGCCGCCTCATTAAAAACCTTCCAGTCCCCTTAGGTACCCTGGTAAGGAAAAGAGCGCGTCTGAAACCTGCTGGCCGTTTGACATTGTGATCTATAAAATTGATCGACTAGGAAGCCTAAGCATAGAAGCGACGCAAGTGCGCCACGTTCCATGGATTATGTGATAGTTGATACGTCCATTTTGCATCACTATTTTATATCATAATTTACTGTTTTTCATTGATATATTTCATATTTAGAGATGATACTTATGTTACTTCATGTATTTTGCATGTTTGATGATTATTGGAGAATTGATCAACGGAGTGTGAATTCTGCTGGAAAAAGGACCGTCAAGACACCATATTTGCGAAGATCAGAAATCAGAAGTAAATAGATGGAAACTCCTATTTTGCCAGAAGAACGAGGGAGCCAAAAGGGGAGACCGAGGAGGGGCTCAGGGGGCCCACACCATGTGGTGGCACGAGCCCCCTACTTGCCGCGCGGCCACGTGGTGTGGCCACCCTGGCCCACCTCTGGCCGAGCCCTTTCGCGTACTTCTTCTCCCCGAAACCCTAAGACCTAACAGATCATCGTGGAAATATTCCACTGCCTCCACGAGGCGGAAAACACGAGAGAGAGAAAAGCTCTCCGGCAGGGAGAAATCTGCCGGGGAAATTCCTTCCCGGAGGAGGGAAATCGTCGCCATCGTCACCGTCATCAAGCTGCACTTCATCGGGATCATCATCACCACCATCTCCACTGCCGACACCATCATCTCCATCGTTCCACTCCGTTCCCGCTGTAACATCTAGGGCTGAATCTTGTCTATTTGATAGGGGAAACTCTCCCGGTGTTGATTACTATTGTTATTGATGCTATTGAGTGAAACCGTTGAATTAAGGTTTATGTTCAGATTGTTACCCATCATTATATCACTTCTGATCATGTTCCAAATGATGTGTTGTGAGTAGTTCGTTTAGTTCTTGAGGACATGGGAGAAGTCTAGATGTTAGTAGTGAACTATGTTGAGTAATATTTAATGTTTTGATATTTAATTTGTGGTGCTATTCTTCTAGTGGTGTCATGTGAACGTCGACTACATGACACTTCACCTTTATGGGACTAGGGGAATGCATTGTGTATTCGAATATTAATTGTGGGGTTGCCGGAGTGACAGAAACCTAAACCCCCGTTGGTATCTCGATGCATGTGGGATGGTAGGATCTCAGAGTTTAAGGCTGTGGTTAGATTTGTATTAATAACTTTCTAGTATTTGCGGATGCTTAATAGGGGTATAATCACAAGTATGTATTAGTCCTAAGAAGGGCGGTGCATTAGCATAGGTTCACCCACACAACACCTATCGAAACACTAAAGATTAATCATCTATATGAAGCGAAAGCGCTAGACAGAAATCCCGTGTGTCCTCAGGAACGCTTGGTCATCATAAGTAAACAAACCGGCTTGTCCTTTGCTCTAGAAAGGATTGGGCCACTCGCTGCAATTTTAATTGTTGCGCTTTATTTACTCGCACTTTATTTATCTGTTATATCAAAAACTCCTAAAAACTTGTCTGCTAGTGTTTACAGTGAAATCCTCATCAAAACCGCTTGTCAACACCTTCTGCTCCTCGTTGGGTTCGACACTCTTATTTATCGAAAGTACTACGATACACCCCCTATACTTGTGGGTCATCAATAGTTCTCATGCCTTCGCGTGCTTCAGTTGATAGGCGCCACCATCGATGACCTCAGTAATGATGAATGGGGATGCAAGTTTGTGCACCTTCTTCTGCTTTAGTCGGAGTACTAAATCTCCTACCGTGAATGACCTTGTGCGCTATCGACGGCTGTGGTAGTTGTGGAGATCCTGCTGGTAAACCGTTGTGCGAACCAGGTCCGTATTGCGTGCTTCTTCGAGTAAGTCGACTGAGTTTTCGAGTGATTCGTTCGCATCTTCTTCATCGTATGCTTCGACTCTGGGAGCACTAAACTTCACCTCTTGAGGTAGCACTGCTTCTGCGCCTGATACGTCTCAAACGTATCTATAATTTCTTATGTTCCATGCTTATATTATACCAATTGCTACATGTTTTATATACACTTTATATCACTTTTATGCATTTTCTGGGACTAACCTATTAACAAGATGCGACAGTGCTAGTTCCATGTTTTCTGCTGTTTTTGGTTTCAGAAAAATTGTTAAGGAAATATTCTCGAAATTGCACGAAACAAAAGCCAAAGTCCCTATTTTCCCCGGAAGCATCCAGAACACCGAAGAGGAGGAGGGGGGGGGGGGGGGGGGCACGAGGCAGCCACACCATGTGGCGGCGCGGCCATTTCGCCTATTATACCCCCGACGGAAAAACCCTAAGTACCCGATCAAAATTCCACGAAACATCCCGTAGCCGCCGCCGTCGTCAACCCTAGTTCGGGAGGGTTCTACAGCTCTTCCCGGCACCCTGCCAGAGAGGGGAATCATCACCGGAGGACTCTACATCACCATGCCCGCCTCCGGACTGATGCGTGAGTAGTTCATCCTTGGACTATGGGTCCATAGCGGTAGCTAGATGGTTGTCTTCTCCACTTGTGCTATCATGTTTAGATCTTGTGAGCTGCCTATCATGATCAAGATAATCTTATTGTAATGCTACATGTTGTGTTTGCTGGGATCCGATATATATTGAGTACTATGTCATTTTCTTCATAATATATTATGTCACTGCGTTATTTATGATCTTGCATGTAGATGCTTGTGACTCCAAGAGGGGGTATTTATGCTCGATAGTGGGTTCATGTCTTCATTTAATCTGGGGGAGTGACAACAACCTCTAAGATTGTGAATGTACTGTTGCTACTAGGGATAAAACAATAGTGCTTTGTCTAAGGATAATTGTGCTACTTACATTACACACTTTGCCTAATGCAATAATCTGTTCCTTGCAACTTAATACTGAAAGGGGTGCGGACGCTAACCGGAAGGTGGATTATTAGTCATAGATGCGGTTGGAACGGTCTATGTATATTTTTGTAATGCCCAAATGAATCTCACACTAGACACTGATGCACCGGTGAGGTGTTGTTGGGAAACACCAAGAGGAAGGTATGAAGTAGTGCAGCAACAAATTTCACTCAGTTGTGAAACCAAGGTGACGAGGTGTGTCCTCATCAATACCCATAGTCGATAGCCTAGGGTCAGAGTTATGAGGTAGAGAACGCGTAGTGCTGGTGGACTCGACGGCTGACAAGCGGGATTTACCCAGGTTCAGGGCCCTCGACTGAGGTAACACCCCTACTTCCTGCTTGTCTGTTATTGCTCTTGTTAATATGCGATGGCTACAAGGGTCCAGCGAGAGTTCGTCTCGCTAGGGTTTGGAGGTTCTGACGTGCGTGTCCTCGATCGGTAGCCCTCCCAGCCCTTATATAGGGGGCTGGGTCTCGGGTACGTAACCGATTAGGATTACAAATATGGTAACTACAACCGACTATGAATGTCTTGGAAAGCAATCTTCGTCTTGGGCCTTCCTTGATGGGCTTTGCCAGCCTATTGACAATTGGGCTATAGTCATCACGTGCACCGGGTACCCACACGACAGGATACCCGTTCGGTATATCCTCGTCACTAGCCCCCGAGTGCTTGGCTGATTCGGAGAATTAGGCATGGACTCACTTGACAGTGCACATCACATGTTTGTGTTCGGTACCGTACGTCGCGTATTGTCTTTCGACTATGAATTTATGTTTTTGTCAAAGGATTATCGACTTAGTAGGCCTGGGTTTACTCGACCAGTCGAGACCAGTTAACTGCACATTTGGGCAAAACCTTACTAGCCTTCAATCAAGTTCGAGTCCCCGGGCTCGAACCTGGAACATACTGGACAGATTCGACTCAGGCCGTTGAGGTCTCACTGAGTCGTTCTGCAGTTTTAACTTTGCTACCCAGCGCGTCCGCCGGGATTTTCATCGCATCTGCTGATACGGAAAGAATTAAGGACTTAACACTGCCGGAGTGGTCCTCAGCCCAGCTCGACTGATCGGCGGGTCTTACCTTTGCATTTTATGCATGCAGCATCCGAGTGTCATCGACTGACGCAACTCGGGAATTTCCTTGAGTTTATGTCTTTTTGCTTTTTGAATCTATCGGGTGCGCGACAGCGCTCCCGATGGGAGTAGCCCCCGAGATTGTGCTTTATTACTCGTAATGAAGGATAATCTCAAATCAATGAGCGTGAAGAAAAATGCCAGTCGAAGACATTTTCACCCGCTCCCGATGAGATGCGTTTGAAGTCACTCGAAGTGTTAGCTTTTGACTTAGTCGATAGACTTTTGAAGGGTTGCGTGACTTTGGCATACGTCAGTCGAAGAATTTTTTACCCGCTCCCGATGGGAGTATATTTGGCTGTGCTTGGGTCAGTCGACTACTTGTCGACTATAACTTTTGTATGTGTAGTCGAGAAACTTTCACATGACTGCATGTCACTGGTTCAGTCGACTGTCATATCGACTATTACTTTTGCATTCACCAACCTGCCAACCGAGTGATGTCATGCATGACCACCGTGGCGTGCGCGCAGACCTTTGACAGGACGTGTCATTGTGGGTCCGCTTGTTTGACCGTGGTGACCGCCGGTTCAGTTCTGATTTGACCGGACGTGGCGAAATTTCCGCGGGCGTGATCATGACTTTCCTCGTTTTTCGTGCGTAGTGGGCGTTGTGGCCTGCGACGGTTTCTCTTCGATAGCGCCACGTGGCTTAGTGATTATGCACGAACGGCTGAGATTGTTTCTTCCACCGTGGTAAATACAGATCTCACCGCCGTAGATTAATTCCCTTTGCCATTTGCTTCCTCTGCCTCCTGCTCCTTGCGCGCGCACCCTTTGCCCCTTGCTCTTTGTTCCTCCTCTGCTTGCCATGGCGCCAAAGAAGAGCACGAGCGCCGCCGTCCCTGCTTCCTCTGCCAATGCTGGCAAGAAGAGGAAGGGTGCTGCGGCCGCTGCGACCTCCACGGGGAATCCCGCCGCTGCTTTGAAGAAGATTCCCGGCGACTGGGTGAAGTCCACCGTCACCGAGAAGAAGCTGGCAGCGTTCCGCCACACAGGCCTTCTCCCGCCGGCCGACAAGCTCGCCGCCCGCGCGCCCTCCAACAGGGAGGTACTCCCTGAGCCCCGCGCCGGCGAGCGCGTTTGCTTTGCTGAATTTTTGCCTCGCGGCTTTGCTCTCCCGCTGCACGATTTTGTGCGCGGGCTTCTTTATGCGTACGGGGTGCAGATCCACGATCTCACCCCCAATAGCATTTTGCATATTGCCTGTTTCATGGCTTTGTGCGAGTGTTTTTTGGGGGTGTCCCCAAGCTGGGCACTCTGGAAGTCCATCTTCCGAGTGCGCCACATGGTCCGTGATGGGCGTGTGTGCCCTCTTTGCGGGGTGGGCATCCAGGTCCGCAGCGACTGCCACTACTTCAACCTCAAGGCAGTCGACTCTGCCCAAGGATGGAGGAACAAGTGGTTCTACGTCCCAATCGACCAGGACGTGCGCCCGGCCTTCTCGATTGGGAGGACCCCGCTGAAGACGAAGGCGTGGGAGCATTCCCCCCTTATGGAAAAGATCAGCAAGCTGTTGGGCACCGTTACTGGTGTCCAGTTGATGAGCACCTTCATCAAGCGTCGAGTGTGGCCCCTGCAGCAACGCTCCCACCCTATGTGGCGATACGAAGGCCCACTCGATGCCACTCGAATGAGCGATGTGGAGCTGTCGCCCAATGAGCTGGACGCGCACGTGAAATACATCACCAGCATCAAGGCCGACGAAGCCATCGACTTCAACTCCTCCGTCGCTCCTTTTGGATTGGAGAACGCCCTCCCTGAGGTAAGCATTATCGACTGTGTTTTTTGTTTTCTGGTGTACGTACCTTTTGAATGTTGTTTTTGTGTTGGCGATCAGGGCCATTCGACTGACGCCTCTCTTCCTCCCCTCCCCGAGTCTGGTCCTGCCGATGAGGCAGCTTTGCTAGATGAGGGGAAGAAGACCGTCACTCCTCCTCCCTCGGCTAACACCTCCGCCACAGAGGAGACGGAAACCGAGGAGGTGGGCCCGGTTCGTATGGGTGTCAACACTGCGACTGAGCCTGCCGCCAAGCGTCGCCGTGTGCCTCGACAGGAGGTCTCGAGTTCCCACTCGGGAAGCGCGGAGCAACGGGACTTGGAGGATTCTGGCTGTTCCTCGCCTGCGAAGGCCGTGTCCCCTCTGGCTCGGCGCTCACCATCGCACTCGACTGGCCGCCTGAGCTTCGGAGGCCCCTGCCTCGACGTTGAGCCGGACTCAGATGAAGGCGAGCACAGGTATGCAGTTATGAAGTATTTTTGCTATGTTCGTCTTTCGCTTGCTTTCATACTTTGCCTTGAGCTCGTTGACACTATTGCAGCAGCGCCAGTGACGATCGGGTGCAATCGCCTCCTTTTGTGGAGGAGTCGACTGTGGCCTTCCCTCGTGCTGACGTGGATGTCACTAAGAGCCCTCTGGTGGTTGAGGCGACAACCACCGCTTTGGCGCCACCCACTACCGCTTCGACTGCGCCCCCTTCCACATCTGCGTCTTCCTCCTGGACCGACCACGTGAGTGTTTTCACATTTTTATGTGTTATGCTGAATCCTCCATCTTGCTGACGTGTGTTGCAAATCTTTTCGAAGCCTGCCGTCCGCGATCTTGTCGCGGCTGGTAAGGCCTTTGTGCAGTCGGAGGAGGAACGGGTCATTCTTCGCACCCACCTTGATGGTTTAAGCCGTAAGCTTTTCTGATTTTTTCCTGAGATACGTCGCCTTTTTTTTTCTTTGGTGTTTTGCGACTGAGCTTGAAAGTGACTGTATCAGGTGAGAGAGACGCCATTGCGAAGCAGTCGTCTGAGCTGGCGCAGCGACTGAAGGATCTGGATCGACAATTGGTCGACCAGCAGTCGCGTGCGAAGAAGGATCTGGACGATGCGCTGAGCTCGGCTGCCTTGCGCGAGCAGGAGTACGCGGCTCAGGTGTCCGAACTCGCGCGTGTGATGGAAGGTTAGCAGGCTTTGCTTTTGCCTTTCATGCTTTTATTTCCTGGTCCTTGTGTTGATTTTTGCCTTTGTTTTCTTTTGAAATCTTGAAGGGTCTGCAGCTTCATCCGCTTCCAAGGGCAAGGGGAGTGAAGACCTGTCACTCGACCGTGCCATTGAGAAGCTGAGTGCTGCCATCCAACACGCCAAGAATTCTCTGGATACGTCCACTCGCACCCTTGGCGCTGTCTTTAAGGAGGTGCTTCCGTCGAGCGAAGTTCCTGCTACCGCGCAAGGTTTTGCGGACGTGCTAGGCCCCGGCTCGTCGACTGTGGCGGAGTTTGCGCGCGACTTGACGGTACGCGGCTCGGAATCTACCATCAAGCTTCTTCTTGTTAACGGCGTTGTTGCCGATTATGAGGCTGCCCTGTCTGACTTCCCGAAAAGACCAGACGGGCAGCCTTTGTCCTTGAAGGGTGTGACCGAGGCCGCGACGCGACTATCGCGCACTTGTATCGCCACCATGGAGCGCAGATCTGTTGCTGTTGCTTCTATGCCGAAGTCGCGTAGGGCTAGATCTGAGTCAGTGTCTCATACTTAGACTTTTAATTTTGACTTTATGTAATGAAGATTTGACAACTAGCATGGGCACTTCATTGCCTGCTTTGTTTATGATATTGCCCCTAAAAATGCATCTTTCGCTACGTATTTGGCATCTGTTGTCTTGTCTTGATTCGTAGCCTCATCTGAAATATATGATTATGCGTTTGTCAGCCCGACGATATCAATTCGACTGAACCTTCCCAGCCGTGGGCGGATACTCGAGCGGCCGCTGAAGCGAGGAATAACGCCAAGGTTTTGGCTTATGCGAAGAAGCGGGTGGTTACTCTAGAACAGGAACTAAAAGCCACTCAAACAGAGTTGAAACTTCTTAAGGCAAAACCTGCTCTAGCCACCCAGCGTGAAGAATATGTGCTTGGTGAAGTCGAACACTCGAACAGGCAGCTCGAAGGTATGTACCCGACGATCGCCCTTGTGATCTTCTTATGTCTTCCTTATAGCTTGCTGATAGTTGATCGTCTGCAGTTTTTGTTCATAATTTCAAAGAAGAGGTGGAACGGGTTAACGAGCGTTTGGATAACGCAACTGATAACCCGGTCTCCGGCCGCCAGCATTTTTGGGCTGACAGGCATCGCGCCCGCGAACTTGCTACCCTTAAGGATCGAGTGTTTCGCGGCGCGGTCTTACTCGAGCATTGCCGGGCGGCGTTTATGCGCATCAACCACTTTTTGTTTCCTGAGGGACCGCAGCCGCAAGGAATTCATGCGTTGGTTGATCTCTTCCAATCTGCCACTCCTATCCGAGAGGCTTTGACTCGAAGGGTTGTCCTTGGAGCCAACGCCGTCATGGGATATATTCGCAGCCAGCATCCTACCTTTCGTATCTCTTCGCCTACATCTGGCTCGCGTCTGGAGCAGAAGTTTTTGGACAGGACTGCGGCTTCGGCGGAGGTGTTTGTAGGTTGTTTGCACGACCAGCTTATCGACTCTAACTTGCCTGTAAAGGATGAGCCTATGTAGTTTGTGTACCTAACCGGCACCTGAGTCCTTCGAGTGGGGTGTAAGTAGAAAGATGTTTATGTAAGTATGTATGTATCCAGCCCCCGAGCCTTCGGGTGGGGTGTGACAAGTAGGGCGTTTATGTGAATTTGTATATGTAAAGCGCCCAAGCTTTCGAGTGTAGCTGAGTTTTGCTATTTATGATTAAGATCCAGCCCCCGAGTCTTCGAGGGTGGCTGAGTTTTGCTGTTTATGACTAAGACCCAGCCCCCGAGTCCTCGAGTGTGGCTGAGTCGGGAGTGATTTGGCTTGTGATAGCAAATTATGCGAGGAAGAAAATCTTTCTTTATTCCAGATATTGGCCAGCAAGCCGCCTCATTAAAAACCTTCCAGTCCCCTTAGGTACCCTGGTAAGGAAAAGAGCGCGTCTGAAACCTGCTGGCCTTTCCGCCATTTATGTTCTGTTACATTGATCGACTATGACATCTAGGCATAGAAGCGACGCAAGTGCGCCACATTCCATGGGTTATTTGATAATTCCCCCGTCTGGGCGTGCTTGAGTCGATAGGCCCCACCGTCGATGACTTCCGTGATGACGAAAGGACCTTCCCATGGTGACGCGAGCTTGTGCACCTTCTTCTGCTTCATCCGGAGTACTAAGTCGCCCACCATGAATGTTCTGGGACGGAGTCGTCGACTGTGGTAGTTTCGGAGATCCTGCTGATAAACAGCTGTGCGGGCAAGGGCCGTGTTGCGCGATTCTTCGAGTAGATCCACCGAGTCTTCGAGTGACTCGTTTGCGTCGTCCTCGTCGTACAGCTCTACTCGTGGTGCGCTGAATTTCACCTCCGGTGGCAGTACTGCTTCTGCGCCGTAAACCATAAAAAACGGGGTAAACTGAGTCGAGGCGTTTGGTGTTGTGCGCAAACTCCATAGTACTGCCGGGAGTTCCTCGACCCAAGCGCCTGCGGCCCTTTTGAGTGGTACCAGTAGTCTTTTCTTAATGCCCGTGCAGACGAGACCATTGGCTTTTTCAACTTGTCCGTTGGACTGTGGGTGCGCGACTGATGCGTAATTGAGCGCGATGTTCCACTCTTTGCAGAAGGAACGAAACTCCTCGGCTGTGAAGTTTGTGCCGTTGTCCGTGATGATGCTGTTTGGGACGCCAAATCGATAGACGATAGATTTTATGAAATTGACTGCTGTAGCGGCAGTCGAGCTTGTGATTGGGACCGCTTCTATCCATTTTGTGAATTTGTCCACCGCCACCAGTAGGTGAGTATGTCCTCCGGGAGATGACTTTTTGAGTGGTCCGACCATATCCAGCCCCCATTGGGCGAAGGGCCACGCGAGTGGTATGGTTTTGAGTGCTGATGCGGGTGCATGAGGCTTGGTGGCGAATTTCTGGCACCCGATGCACCTTTTGACGATGTCGTCTGCGTCCTTAAGCGCTGTGGGGCAGTAAAACCCTGCTCGGAAGGCTTTGGCTACGAGTGATCGACTGCCGGCATGATGACCACAGGTTCCTGCATGAATATCGCGAAGTATGGTTTTTCCATCCTCAATTTCCACACACCTTTGGAACATACCTGAAATGCTTCGCTTGTAGAGTTCACCGTTGATGATGGTGTATGCTTTGGAGCGTCGAGTGACTCGTCGAGCCTCTGCTGCATCGTCTGGTAGTTCGTCGCGGAGCATGTAAGCTAGGAAAGGTTGAGTCCATGCGGGAATTACTTGATCGTCCTGGCATAGTAGTACTTCGACTGGCGGATTCTCTGAGCTGGGCGTTTTGTCTTTGGATGTAGCAGTCGAGGTTAATGGGGGCCGCTGTTTTTCGATGGACCTGTGCTGGATTCGCTCCAGGAAGATGCCTGGGGGGACTTGCGCTTTAGTCGAGCCGATGTTGGCTAGTATGTCTGCTTCCTCATTGCTTTCTCGTCCAACATGCCGCAGTTCGCATCCGTCAAAGTCGCCTTCGAGTGTGTTGTAGAGGTCACGATATGCGATCATGTTGTCGGCTATGGCGTCGCAAGCTTTCATTGTCTGCTGTACGACTAGATTTGAGTCGCCGTATATCATCAGTCGAGTACATCCCATCGCCTTAGCCATTCGCATGCCGTGAATCAGGCCTTCGTATTCGGCCTCGTTGTTGGATGGTCGCTTGAAGTCCATCTGTAACACGTACTTGAGTTTGTCGCCTTTGGGTGATATGAGTATGACGCCTGCGCCTGCGCCTTCGTTCTTCTTAGACCCATCGAAATACATTGTCCATGAGTTGGACACATCCGGGATTCCTGGCAGCTGGGATTCTATCCACTCCGTTGTGAAGTCGGGTAAGACTTGTGCCTTGATGGCCTTCGGGTGATCATATGTGATCCCGAGTGGCCCGAGCTCGATGAGCCATTTTGCTACACGTCCTGTTGCATCGGGATTGGTGAGTATGTCCCCGATTGCTGATTTGCTGATCACTGTTATCGGGTGCTCCGTAAAATAGTGGCGCAACTTTCTGGATGTTATGAAGACAGCGTATGCCAGCTTTTGGAAGTGCGGGTATCTTTGCTTTGACAGGGACAGGACTTCGCTGACGTAGTAGACTGGCCTCTGTATGCTCTGAGTTTTTCCTTCCTCCATGCGTTCGACTACCAAAGCCGTACTTACCACTCTGTTTGTGGCTGCCACGTATAGGTACAAAGGTTCTTTCTCCTTGGGTGCCGCCAGGATGGGGGGATTTGTGAGTATCCGCTTGAGGTCTTTGAAGGCTGCTTCAGCTTCATCTGTCCACTCGAACTTGTCTGCCTTCTTCATCAGTCGATAAAGTGGTAATGCCTTTTCGCCTAGCTTACTGATGAAGCGACTGAGCGCTGCTACTCGACCTGTCAATTGCTGTACCTCGTAGAGCTTTTTGGGTCTTTGCATGGTTAATATGGCCTGTATCTTTTCTGGGTTTGCCTCTATTCCCCGAGCTGATACTAAGTACCCCAAGAGTTCTCCGGCTGGAACACCAAAGGTACACTTGTCTGGGTTGAGTTTGATGTTGTACCGATTGAGATTGTCGAATGTTTCTCGCAAGTCTGCGAGTAATGTGCTTTCTTCTTTCGACTTGATGACGATGTCGTCTACATAGACCTCGACGTTGTTCCCAATTTGTGTCTTCAAACAGTTCTGCATCATACGCTGGTAGGTGGCGCCTGCGTTCTTGAGCCCGAAGGGCATTGTGGTATAGCAATATACTCCGAGTGGAGTTGTGAAGGCTGTCTTCTCCTCGTCTTCGACTTTCATCCTTATCTGGTGATACCCTGAGTATGCATCCAGGAAGGATAAACGCTCGCATCCCGCAGTGGAGTCGACGATTTGATCGATACGCGGCAGTGGAAAATGATCTTTTGGGCAACACTTGTTGAGCCCGGTGAAGTCGACACACATTCTAGTTGCTCCTGTCTTCTTTTTCTCAACTAGAACGGGATTGGCTACCCACTCTGATTTTTTGATTTCTCGAATGAAGTTTGCTTTGAGTAGCTTGTCTACATGCTTCTCTATGGCCTCTCTTTTGGGTCCGGAGACGCGACGTATTGCTTGTTTGACCGGCCTAGTTCCTGGATTAAGCTGGAGGGAGTGCTCGGCGAATTCCCTGGGAATACCTGGCATGTCGGCTGCACACCATGCAAATATATCCCAGTTCTCACGGAGGAATTCGACGAGCGCGCTTTCCTATGCAGGAGATAGGCTGGTGGACACCCTGACTGTTTTGGCTGGATCAGTCGGGTGAACCTGGTGCTTCTTTATGCCGTCTGCAGCGCTGAATGCCTTGTCGACTGCCTGCTTCTTTTGCTCGGGCATGTATGTTGGGTCGTTGGTGAGCGAGAGCTCTTCGAGAGTTTGTTCCATACCGAACGTCTCGGAGATTTTGCTGAAATCGCGGTCGCAAGCGTCTGACCTTTGAAAATTTCCGTTGACTGTGATGACTCCTTTCGGGCCTGGCATCTTCAACTTGAGGTATGCGTAGTGTGGCACCGCCATGAACCGAGCAAATGCGGGGCGCCCTAATATGGCATGGTATTGTGACTTCCAGTCGACGACTTCGAATTCGATCGACTCGGTTCTGAAGTGGTTTGCGTCGCCGAAGGTGACGTCGAGTTGTATCGTGCCTTCTGGGAGAACAGGTTTACCTGGGACAATACCATGAAAAGTGTTTGTGGACTGGGGTAAATTTTCGACTGACCTATTCATCCGGCGAAGCGTGTCGGCGAAGATGATGTTGATGCCACTGCCTCCATCCATGAAGACCTTGGTCATGGCGTATCCGCCAATCTGAGCGTCGAGTACCAGGGCTGCGTGGCCTGGCCGGTAGACAGATGGTGGGTGATCTTCTCGACTGAAGGTTATTGCGGTTTCAGATCCCCGCAGGAAGTCTGGTATGGCTGGAGGCGCCATAACCGCCATGTTAACGTGTCGAGTGTGGATCTTTTGCTGCCTGTTGGAGGGACGCCCTTTTTGAATCATGAACATCTGTCCCTGAGGCTTCGGGTATTGCTCCTCCGTTGCTTGAGGTATATGATGTATGGCTCCCGCGACTTGGCTTCCCGGGTTGTATGGCGGCGGAGGTGGTAATGCCGCGACTGGCTGTGCTGGTGGTGGGGCGATGTACGCTAGCGGTGCAATCGAGGGTGTAGCTTTTCTGATTCTTGCCGCGTAATCAGCCACCATTTGTTCGAACTCTCGACAATTTCCCATGGTGTGGTTGGAGGTTAGCCTCCCGTCATCTCCCTTGAATAAGTGTAGCCTGCAGTGGTCATCCATCTTTTCTTGAAATGTTTTTTCTGGCTTTGCATCTGTTCGTTTGCGCCATTCTTGCCTTCGGTATCCACTGCTACGCTGATCGCGATCTCGACTGGTTCGTCGGCCGTCTGTTCGATTGTCTCGGCGGTCGTCTCCTCGACTGTCGCGGCGACTGTCGTTTCGACTGTCGCGACGATCTTCTTGCCGTCTGTCATCCTGGACGTGATTGTCCTGTGAGAAACCTGCTGCGACGAATTTTACCTTGTCATTGTCACTGTAATCACTTTTGCGTCTTCGTCTTCTGTCGTCCCTATCATGGTGGTTTCGACTGCTGCGTCGATCTTCGCGGTCGTGTGGGGAAAGTGGACGCTTGGTCCTTATGGAATCTTCGCCATCCGCCCACTCGGTCGCTATCTTCATGAGTTCTGCCATGGATTTTGGTTTTTGGCGGCCGAGTGCTTCTCTGAAGTCTTCCCTGAGGACTCCCATGGTGAAGGCGTCCATGGCTCTGTCTTCGGAGATTGTGCCGACTGAGTTGCGGATGGCCGTCCATCGCCTGATGTATGCTCGAATTGGTTCGTCCGACCTTTGCTTGCAAGCCCGCAATTCCTCGAATGTTTTGGGCCGCTCGCACAGAGGATCGAAATATTTGATGAAGTCTTCCCGAAAGTGATCCCAGGAATCGTATGATGCTTCGGGTAATGCTTTGAGCCAGTCGCGAGCTGTGCCTTCAAGCATCAGCTGTATGTATTGCAGCGCTGTTGTGGTTGTCCCTCTTTGGCATACGACTGCGAGCTTGTAATCCTCGAGCCAGCCTGACGGCTCTTGTTTGCAGTTGAATTTTGGCGTTGTTGGTAACCCGAACTTTTTGGGCAACTTGGCTTCGCGGATCCGCCGTGTGAAGCATCGCGCTCCGCAAGTTCCTGTATCGCGGCCATCACTCGAATCGTTGCTGGCAGATCTCCTAGACCGGCTCCGTGAATGGTGATGTCTCGAGTGCCTTCGTGTGCCACTCCTATGAGGGCTTCGACTGCGACGACCTCGCGAACGGCTTCTGCTGCGCTCTCTGTGCTTCTCCGACTGGAGTCCTTTTGCCGCGAGTGCAAGCGCCTTTAATTGCTGGAGATGCAGTTCTTCGGCTGGATCGCCTGCTGGAGGTGCCGTCGCCTTGAGGTATGCTCCAAGCGATATCAAGGCACCTTCAGCTGTTTTGGGTACTAGCACGCCTTCGGAGTCCAGGGTCATGAACGAATGTTCTAAGTTGCGAGTGACTCCGGATCTCTCACCCTCCGGGATATTGGCGAATCTCGATCTATGTCTGTGCTCCGTCGCACTCGTGGAGCTAAGGGAAAACTGCCTTCTCCGCATACTCGAGATGCTAGCTTGCTTTCTGCGTTCTTCGAGTGTTGCTCTGTACTCCTTTAAGCGCATCGCTTCCTGCCAATTAAAATAATTGTATGTCATCCACTCCTCTGGGGTCGCGTCGGCGGGCATCATTGTGCAGTCCTTTATGATTTTGTCAACTTTTGCCGCCATCTCTGCTGTGATAGTCAGCGTTGTCACGCCATCTGGTAATGTGACTGTGCAAGGAAATTCTGTAGGTCTGCGACTAGCCGCTGCCGCTGAGGTTTCGGCGCTGAATGCAACATAGACCTGCCGAGGTATGGCCGGGGGATATGTGTATGTGCTATCGACACCGGTTATGGGTTCGGAGTCGTCGTCCCAGCTCATGTCGGAGTTGTTGTTGATCTGGGCGTCGATGTTGACGTATGTCTCGGGTGTTTTTTCAGGATCGTCTTTGTTGCTGGAGAGGAATTCGTGATCCGCTTGGATCTCTGGCCCGGTGAAGTCGGCGAGGTAGATACTGTCGCCCGTGTCTTCAATTTGCCTGTAGTCGGGTGCAGTGTCGAGTGCCGTGATGCGTTCGACTGTGGTGACTTGATAGTCAGACTGTACCTCATCACCTAGGAGCTCTTGCGCCAAGAGTTTATTGAACTCTTGGGTCGTCATAGAGTCGACTAGAGATCTTGATGGCGAGATCGAGTTGACCTTTGACGACGTAGCTTCCATGCCCGCGGTAGCTGTGACCGTAGTAGATAGTTTCTCGACTGCGTCTACCTGATGGGTAGACTGTTCCTCATCTTCCGGGAATTCTTGCGCCATGATCCTATTGAACTCTTCAGTCGCCATGGATGAGGTTGGCGATGGGATCGAGTCGATCTGTGATGAGGTACTTTCCTTGCCTGCTGGCGATGCGATCGCGGTCAACGGATCTTCGAGTACCCTCATTGCGATCACGTCGGTCAAGTCCTGCACACCAAGCTTATCGACGAAAAAATTGTGCTCCCCAATGGTTAGATCGAAACCTGAATCGAGACTAGCGAAAACTTCCTGTGCTTCCGATGAGTACGGCTTGATTCTTTTTGGCGAGGCAGCTTGCGAAGTTGGCGACTGATCGCCTGATGCTCCAACGCCAGTCGAGACTGTCAGCGCGTGGCTGTCTGCAGATGTAGTCGGCGAGTTGCCGTTTGAGGTCAGAACCGGCGAGTCTGTAGACCCAACACTACAGTTTCCCACAGACGGCGCCAATTGACGAGGTGTGTCCTCATCAATACCCATAGTCGATAGCCTAGGGTCAGAGTTATGAGGTAGAGAACGCGTAGTGCTGGTGGACTCGACGGCTGACAAGCGGGATTTACCCAGGTTCAGGGCCCTCGACTGAGGTAACACCCCTACTTCCTGCTTGTCTGTTATTGCTCTTGTTAATATGCGATGGCTACAAGGGTCCAGCGAGAGTTCGTCTCGCTAGGGTTTGGAGGTTCTGACGTGCGTGTCCGCGATCGGTAGCCCTCCCAGCCCTTATATAGGGGGCTGGGTCTCGGGTACGTAACCGATTAGGATTACAAATATGGTAACTACAACCGACTATGAATGTCTTGGAAAGCAATCTTCGTCTTGGGCCTTCCTTGATGGGCTTTGCCAGCCTATTGACAATTGGGCTATAGTCATCACGTGCACCGGGTACCCACACGACAGGATACCCGTTCGGTATATCCTCGTCACAAGGTTTATCGAACCAGTAGGAAACTAGAATTCTTCTGAAGGTTGTTAGCGGCGGAATATGGCACGATGCAACACCAGGGATTCCGGCACTGACGCGGAACCTGCACACAACACAACCAAGATACTTTGCCCCAACTTAACAGTGAGGTGGCTTGCTGTAACAAAGGATTAAACGTATGTGTGGAAAATGATGTTTTATCAGTTTAAGGAAAAAAGACCGGGGTCCACAGTTCACTAGTGGTGTCTCTCCATAAATAAATAATAGCATACACGCGGGTAAACAAATTACAGCTGGGCAATTGACAGAATAAAGAACTGCATAACAATGCATATACAAGTCATGATGTCTAGTGTGCGATTCATTTGGGCATTACAACATGATACATAGACCGTCATCCAACTGCATCTATGACTAATAATCCACCTTCAGGATAGCATCCGCAACACCATTCAGTATTAAGTTGCAAGCAACAGATTATTGCATTAAGTAAAGTGTGTAATGTAAGTAGCACAAATATCCTTAGATAAAGAACTACTATTTTATCCCTAGTAGCAACAGTACATCTACAATCTTAGAGGTTGCACTCCCCCAGATTAAATACAGACATGAACCCACTATCGAGCATAAATACTCCCTCTTGGAGTCACAAGCATCTACTTGGCCAGAGCATCTACTAGTAACGGAGAGCATGCAAGATCATAAATAACACACTCACAAGATATATTATGAAGCAAATGACATAGTACTCAAATATTCATCGGATCCCAGCAAACACAACATGTAGCATTACATAAAGATGATCTTGATCATGATAGGCAGCTCACAAGATCTAAACATGATGGCACAATAGGAGAAGACAACCATCTAGCTACTGCTATGGACCCGTAGTCCAAGGATGAACTACTCACGCATCAGTCCGGAGGCGGACATGGTGATGTAGAGCCCTCCGGTGATGATTCCCCTCTGCGGCAGGGTGCCGGGAAGAGCTTCTGAACCCTCCCGAACTAGGGTTGACGGCGGCGGCGGCTCTGGAACGTATCGTGGAAAAGTGTTCGGGTCCTAGGTCTTATTTTGTCGGGGGGTTTAAGTAGGCGAAAGGGCGAAGGCGGTGGAGCCCCTAGGGGCCCACACCACGTGGTGGTGCGGTCAGGGGGGGGGGGGGGGAGCCAGGCGCGGCCGCCTCTTGGCCCTCCTCCATCTCCTCTTCGGTGTTCTGGATGGTTCCGGGAAAAATAGGAGTATTGGCTTTTGTTTCGTCCAATTCCTAGAATATTTCCTTAACAGCTTTTCTGAAACCAAAAACAGTAGAAAACAGGGAACTGGCACTGTGGCATCTTGTAATAGGTTAGTCCCAGAAAATGCATAAAAACCATATAAAGTGTATATAAAACATGTAGCAATTGGTATAATATAAGCATGGAATATAAGAAATTATAGATACATTGGAGACGTTTCAAGCATCCCCAAGCTTAGTTCTACTCGTCCCGAGTAGGTAAAACGATAACAAGAATAATTTCTGAAGTGACATGCTTTCACACAATCTTGATCATATAATAATGTAATGCATGTAAATTAAGATCAAATGAATAAAAGCTGTAGTTTATATTGATATCAAATGAGTAATGAGTAAACAAGTAGGAAGAACAAAGTAAAACTTTCAATGAATCAATACTAGAGAACAATCAACCGTGCAAAGTAAATATTAAAGATGATTTAAGCTTCAAGAATAACAATATAATCATCTAATGCATCCAACACTCATGACAACTTTGTGAAAGGATCAAGTCAAGCAATAACAATATGCACGTAGAAAACATCTTTCTATTTGTTCACTTAAAAACAAGCAAGCGTTCAGCGTTGGTTCCTGGCACCAGGATGTTGTGGCTAAAAGAATAATAAGGGGGGTTTGGAAGGCCAACGGAAGAAAGTCCCACACAGCTGAAATTGATCATTAGACAAGAGGAAGTCTTATAATCGAAACTATGCAAGGAGTAGTGATTGCCACACAACGGATGCACATAGAGCTATAAGTGTATGAAAGCTCTCCAATGGAACTAGTGGGGGTGCATCCAACTTGCTTGCTCATGAAGACCTAGACCACTTTTGAGGAGGCTCATCATTGGAATATACAAGCCAAGTTCTATAATGTAAAGTTCCCCACTTAGTTATGCAAGTAAAACATGAAAACTCTCTCATATGGAGTAAAGGTGCTAAACATGAGCACAAATGATGACTATGAATACTACAGGTGCTATAACATGAGCATAAGTGTGGATAAAGAGTAGTAATGTTGCCCCCCTTTTTTTTCTTTCTTTCTTTTTCTTCTATTTTTCTATTTTTTTTTACTTTTTCTGTTTCTCTTTTCGATGGCCTCCATGGCTCTTTTCACTTTTAAGGGCAAACATTCTAATATGACAACACACTTCTGATACAAGTAACTCATAAGGAATAAAACATAGTGTATGAAACGGTGCCTCTGGCAGTGTAGCAGGACATGCAATGATCTAGCGTAACATGGGTAAAACCACACATCAGCTGTAAAGAATCATGCAAGGCAATATATAAATGATAAATGACAACAAGTCATGTAATGTAAGATGGAAGTTGCATGGCAATATATCTCGGAACAGCTATGAAAATGCTGTAGTAGGTAGGTATGGTGGATGTTTTGAGGAAGATATTTGGCTTATGTGTAGGAGAACATGATGAAGATCTCCCACGAGTTTTGTATGTACCCGCGAAGTATGCACCAACTCTCAATGTGAGGAAGGACAATGCAAAGTACCGAAGAGGCTAGCAAATATGGTGGTGGAAGTGCCATGAAAACCACAGCTTAGAACTCACAAGAAAAAAGATTCCAACTAGAAATATGATCTTACAAGGCATAATGAAAATCACTCCATGAGGGACTGTGGCAAATGAACAAGTCACTGTTGGGACCGCGACCGTAGCGCATAACACAAAGTCATTACTGTTGTTTTTTAACATTAGAAGTCACATATCATTATGCTATCAACTGGATATTTAAATGTGGCACAGCTTCAAGTTTTCTAGACCAACCATTAATCATTCCACTTTACTAAACCATCATGTTTTACCATTAAGCATATTAATATCTCAAAACAACATCCATGAATCAAGTGACACAATTTAATGATCTACAAGATTATGTATCATTTCATCATACCATCTACCACATTTAACATTTTCTGTTCTTAACCAAACACCAATCAACTTATCTAAAAATAAACTCTCCAAGTATTTAACAATGAGATATGAGAGTATAATATAATAAAACTGACAGCTCTAACAAGAGATGTATAAAAAACAAGAGCTAATAGTATTGAAGTAACATAGAAGAATACTCAACAAATAATAGTGAAAAATACGAGTATTCATAAGAAAAAGCGGAGCGTGTCTCTCTCCCACAAAGGAATGCTAGGATCCATTTTATTTAGAGAATGAAAATAACAAAAACAAAAACAAACAGACGCTTCAAGTAAAGCACATAAGATGTGTCAGAATTAAAATATAGTTTCACTAGAGAGGACCTGATAGTTTGTTGATGAAGAAGGAGATGCCTTGGGCATCCCCAAGCTTAGACGCTTGAGTATTCTTGAAATATGCTTGGGTGACCCACGGGGGCATCCCCAAGCTTAGGCTCTTTCATCTTCTTGATCACATCACATCACATCATCCTTCTCTCTTGATCCTTGAAAACTTCCTTCACACCAAACTCAAAGTAAACTAGATTAGAGGGTTAGTGCATAATCAAGAATTCTCATATTCTGCATGGAAAAAACCATTACATATGCTATTGGACATTAGCTACAGCCACTGGTATTTTATGGAACAAAATGATCCATTCAAAAACAGCAAAAGAAGCAATGCAAAATAAATGGCAGAATCTGTCAAAAACAGAACAGTCCGTAAAGACGAATTTTTTCGAGGCACTTAACTTGCTCAAATCAGAAAACTAAATACTAATGAAAGTTGCATACATATCTGGGGATCACGCACAAAAAATCCCAGGTCATTTTGATTTTTCTGTGAATTCTTACGAATTAAACGGTGGACAGCAGAAAACTGTTCCTGTGCAGGAATCCAAATCTAGCATCAACTTTCTACTAGAGGCTTAACTTGACACAACAATGCAATAAAATAAAGATACAAAGAAATTGCTACATAGGTAGACATGTTCCTTGACTCAATAAAATAAAATAACAGAAATAAAAAGTGGGTTGTCTCCCATAAGCGCTTTTCTTTAACGCCTTTCAGCTAGGCACAGAAAGTGATATTCAAGTATTTCCAAGAGATGAAGCATCAACATCATAATTTGTAAGAATGATAGAATCAAAAGGTAGCTTCATTCTTTTTCTAGGGAAGTGTTCCATACATTTCTAGAGTGTGAATTGGTATCTAATATTTCCATATTTCATATCAATAATAGCACCCACAGTTCTAAGAAAAGGTCTTCCCAACACAAGTGGACAAGATGGGTTGCATTCAATATCCAAGACAATAAAATCAACGGGGAAAAGGTTATTGTTAACCATAATAAGAACATCATTAACTCTGCCCAAAGGTTTCTTCATAGCATTATCAACAAGAAAAACATCCAAATAGCAATGTTCCAAAGGTGGCAAGTCAAACATATCATAGAGCTTTTTAGGCATAACAGAGATACTTGCACCAAGGTCACATAAATAATTGCAATCAAATTAATACACTTTTATTTTAATGATGGGCTCCCAACCATCTTCTAACTTACTAGGGATAGAAGCTTCAAGTTTTAATTTCTCTTCCCTAACCTTAATGAGAGCATTTGTAATATGAGTTGTAAATGCCATGTTCATGGCACTAGCATTAGGACTTGTGGCTTTGCAAGAACTAAATAAATTCAGAGATATTACCATTATCAAAATCAAAATCATTATCATCAAAGCAAACCGAACCATGATTCTCTATGTTCTTAAAAATTTCAGCACTTTTATCAAGAACAGTTTCAGCAGTTTTAGGCAATTTTAATTTTTTCGAAGAAGTAGAGGAAACAATGCCAACACCAATTATGTTACCATTAGTAGTAGGAGGTTTACTAGCATGTGAGGTAACTATATTTTCAGTAGTAGTAATAGTATAAACTCTAGCAATTTTATCCTTTTTAGCTAGTTCTTCTCTTTCCCATCTAGCACGCAATTCAGCCATCATCCTAACATTATCATCAATTCGAACTTGGATGGAATTAATTTTAGCAAATGTCTTATTGTCTTTAGAATAATTAGGCATAACTTTAGATTTCAAAAGATCAACATCAAGAGCAAGACTATCAACTTTAGAAGCAAGAATATCAATTTTACCAAGCTTTTCCTCAACAGTTTTATTAAAAGCAGTTTGTGTAGTGATAAAATCCTTAAGCATGGTTTCAAGTTCAGAGGAGGTATTCCTATTATTGCTATAAGAATTACCATAGCTGTTGCCATTATGAGGAGGATAGGGCTTATAGTTATTATTACCATAATTGTTCCTAAAAGCATTGTTGTTAAAATTACTGTTTTTAATGAAGTTCACATCAACATGCTCTTCTTGTGCAACTAAAGAAGCTAAGGGAACATTATTTGGATCAATATGAGATTTACCATTCACAAACATAGCCATAATAACATCAATCTTTTCACTCAAAGAAGAGGTTTTTCAACAGAATTTACCTTCTTACCTTGAGGAGCTCTTTCAGTATGCCACTCAGAATAATTAACCATCATATCATCTAGAAGTTTTGTTGCAGCCTCCAAAGTGATGGACATAAATGTACCTCCAGCAGCCGAATCAAGTAGGTTCCTTGAAGAAAAGTTCAGTCCTGCATAAAAGGTTTGGATGATCATCCAAGCAGTCAGTCCATGGGTAGGGCAATTTTTAACCAAATATTTCATTCTTTCCCAAGCTTGAGCAACATGTTCATTATCAAATTGTTTAAAGTTCATAATGCTACTTCTTAAGGAAATGATCTTAGCAGGAGGATAGTATTTTCCAATAAAAGCATCTTTGCATTTAATCCATGAATCAATACTATTCCTAGGCAATGAAAGCAACCATTCTTTAGCCTTTCCTCTCAAGGAGAAAGGAAATAATTTCAGTTTTATAATATCACCATCTATATCTTTATACTTTTGCATTTCACAAAGTTCAACAAAATTATTAAGATGGGCAGCAGCATCATCAGAACTGACACCAAAAAATTGCTCTCTCATAACAAGGTTTAACAAAGCAGGTTTGATTTCACAGAATTCTGCTTTAGAAGCAGGTGGAGCAATAGGAGTGCATATGGAATCATTATTATTTGTGCTAGTGAAGTCACACAACTTAGTATTCTCAGCAGTACTCATTTCATCAAAATAAAAGACAAACCGAAATAAACAAAAACAAAAACCGAAATAAAAATAACAAAACCGAAATAAAAATATTAATGCAAGTAACTATTTTTTTTTGTATTTTTGATATTAAGCAAACAATACATTAATAAAAATAAACAAAGCAAAACAATAGCAAAATAAAAAGATTGGGTGTGAGAGACTCCCCTCGCAGAAGAGCTTAGTTTCCCCGACAACGGCGCTAGAAAATAGCTTGATGCACCGGTGAGGTGTTGTTGGGAAACCCCAAGAGGAAGGTATGGAGTAGTGCAGCAGCAAATTTCCCTCAGTTGTGAAACCAAGGTTTATCGAACCAGTAGGAAACTAGAATTCTTCTGAAGGTTGTTGGCGGCGGAATATGGCACGGCGCAACACCAGGGATTCCGGCACTGACGTGGAACCTGCACACAACACAACCAAGATACTTTGCCCCAACTTAACAGTGAGGTTGTCAATCTCACTGGCTTGCTGTAACAAAGGATTAAACGTATGGGTGGAAAATGATGTTTGTTTGCAGAGAATGAAAGTAACATGATTGTAGTAGATTGTATTATCAGTTTAAGGAAAAAGGACCGGGGTCCAAAGTTCACTAGTGGTGTCTCTCCATAAATAAATAATAGCATACATGCGGGTAAACAAATTACAGCTGGGTAACTGACAGAATAAAGAACTGCATAATCATGTATATACAAGTCATGATGTCTAGTGTGAGATTCATTTGGGCATTACAACATGATACATAGACCGTCATCCAACTGCATCTATGACTAATAATCCACCTTCATGATAGCATCCGCAACACCATTCAGTATTAAGTTGCAAGCAACAGATTATTGCATTAAGTAAAGTGTGTAATGTAAGTAGCACAAATATCCTTAGATAAAGAACTACTGTTTTATCACTAGTAACAACAGTACATCTACAATCTTAGAGGTTGCTGTCACTCCCCCAGATTAAATAGAGACATCAACCCACTATCGAGCATAAATACCACCTCTTGGAGTCACAAGCATCTACTTGGCCAGAGCATCTACTAGTAACGGAGAGCATGCAAGATCATAAATAACGCACTCACAAGATATATTATGAAGCAAATGACATAGTAATCTAATATTCATCGGATCCCAGCAAACACAACATGTAGCATTACATAAAGATGATCTTGATCATGATAGGCAGCTCACAAGATCTAAACATGATGGCACAATAGGAGAAGACAACCATCTAGCTACTGCTATGGACCCGTAGTCCAAGGATGAACTACTCACGCATCAGTCCGGAGGCGGGCATGGTGATGTAGAGCCCTCCGGTGATGATTCCCCTCTCCGGCAGGGTGCCGGGAAGAGCTTCTGAACCCTCCCGAACTAGGGTCGACGACGGCGGCGGCTCCGTAAGGTTTTGTGGAAAAGTGTTCGGGTATTAGGTCTTGTATTGTCGGGGGGTATTTGTAGGCGAAAGGGCGAAGGCGGCGGAGGCTCGAGGCCCCGTGATGAGGTGCTGGCACGGCTGGGGGTGGGGCCGCGCCCCCATCTCATCTAGGCACCTCGGTGCCCGACTCCGCCTCGTCTTCGATGTTCTGGATTGTTCCGAGGAAAATAGGGACTTCGGTATAAAAATTCTCCAATTCCGAGAATATTTCCTTAAGTGGTTTTCTGAAACAAAAAACAGCAGAAAACAGGGAACTGGCACTGTGGCATCTTGTTAATAGGTTTGTCCCAGAAAATTTATAAAACAACACAAAGTGTATATAAAACATGTAGCAATTGGTATAATATAAGCATGGAACATAAGAAATTATAGATACGTTTGAGACGTATCAGTACCCTAAGGTTATGGCATTATTATGCTTATACTAGAGGAAAAAGAGAAGTCAAATGTATGAGTGGGTGAAAGATAAGATGATAGGCAAAGAGATGCTACTCGGGCCGACATAAGCATTCTCCCGGCCAGCCTAAGCTGGGATGGGCCGACTTTATGGATCAAATAATTTCTGAAGTAACATGCTTTCACACAATCTTGATCATATAATAATGTAATGCATGTAAACTGAGATCAAATGAATAGAAGCTGTAGTTTATATTGATATCAAATGAGTAATGAGTAAACAAGTAGAAAGAACAAAGTAAAACTTTCAATGAATTAGTACTAGAGAACAATCAACCGTGCAAGGTAGATATTAAAGATGATTTAAGCTTCAAGAATAACAATATAATCATCTAATGAATCAAACACTCATGACAACTTTGTGAAAGGATCAAGTCAAGCAATAACAATATGCACGTAGAAGATCATCTCTCTATTTGTTCACTAAAAAACAAGCAAGTGTTCAGCGTTGGTTCCTGGCACCAGGATGTTGTGGCTAAAAGAATAATAATGGGGGTTTGGAAGGCTAACGGAAGAAAGTCTCACACAGCTGAAAGTGATCATTAGACAAGAGGAAGTCTTATAATCGAACCTATGCAAGGAGTAGTGATTGCCACACAACGGATGCACATAGAGCTATAAGTGTATGAAAGCTCTCCAATGGAACTAGTGGGGGTGCATCTAACTTGCTTGCTCATGAAGACCTAGAGCACTTTTGAGTAGGCTCATCATTGGAATACACAAGCCAAGTTCTATAATGTAAAGTTCCCCACATAGTTATGCAAGTAAAACATGAAAACTCTCTCATATGGAGTGAAGGTGCTAAACATGAGCACAAATGATGACTATGAATATTACAGGTGCTATAACATGAGCACAAGTGCGGATAAAGAGTAGTAATGTTGCCCCCTTTTTATTCTTTCTTTCTTTCTTTTTTATCTCCTCACGAGAGCCCCGAAGCAGGGTAAATCTGAAAGGAAAGACGTCGCCTAGAGGGGGAGTGAATAGGCGAGGTGCACTTTTTACAATTTAGGGTTGATAAATGCGGAATAAAACTTAGTGTTTAACTTATCAAGAACACAACATAAATATACTAGGTGAACCTATGTGCACCAACAACTTATGCTAAGCAAGACAAGCAACAAAGTGATAACATGTTGGTGAAGTGGAAGAAGACGTGAGCTCATCACGGCCGGAGGTGGAAGGAGGACAATCATCCTTGCTAATGTTGGACACATCATATATATCTTCAAGCTTTGTCCATAATTCATGAGCGTTCCGACAAGGCATGATTGACGCAAGAACTACATCACTCAAAACATAGATGAGACCATTAGATGCTAGAGTATCGAGATAAGAGTTTTTCTCATCCTCTAAAGATAATTCTTGGGAATCCTTTGGAGGAGAAAAACCCATATCTACAATTCTCTCTAAATTTGGATCCATGTCCCTAAGAAGATTAAGCATGCGAATTTTCCAAAGATCATAATTTGTGCCATCAAAAATATAAGTGGGATTGTGCACTAATTCTCTAAACGACATCTTTAATCTCTAGGCGGTAAAGCCTAATAATGAGATAACCTGGCTCTGATACCAATTGAAAGGAAAGACGTCGCCTAGAGGGGGGGTGAATAGGCGAGGTGCACTTTTTACAATTTAGGGTTGATAAATGCGGAATAAAACTTAGTGTTTAACTTATCAAGAACACAACCTAAATATACTAGGTGAACCTATATGCACCAACAACTTATGCTAAGCAAGACAAGCAACAAAGTGATAACAAGGTAAATGACTTCAAGCACGAAGGCTATCACAATGTAAATGACTTCAAGCACGAAGGCTATCACAATATAAAGTGCATAAGTAAAGAGCTCGGGTATAGAGATAACCGAGGCACGCGGAGACGAGGATGTATTCCCGAGTTCCTCCTTCTTAGGGGAGTACGTCTCGTTGGAGAGGTGTGAGTGACCACCACAGGTCCGACTCAACGCCACAAAGGCCTCACCTTATTCTCCGATGAACTCGACCACAAAGGTCCGGGTTCACCTTCCACTATGAACTCCTTTGGGGCGGAGAACAATCCCGTACAACCACCTTGGGGCACACACCCACAACCGAATTGGGGGCTCCCAAAAGACCACACAAGGTCTTGACCACAACAGGTCCAACTTGACCACAAAGGTCCCAACTAGCCACAAAGGCCTTGACCACAAAAGGTCCTAACCGACCACAAAAGGTCTCCGCCACAAAGGCCGGCCACTAAGGCGTCTAGGGTCCAAGGACCCAAGAGTAACAAGCTCACGAATTTCACCACCACGAATCACGTGGAGGGCTCAAACCGATGCAGTCGATGCAATGGCAAGAACACAAGTTCTTCACTCCAAAATCCCACCAAAAGAAACTAATGCTTATGGGGGAGCAGAGAGGAAGAACAAAGAAACCACAAAGGAGTCAAATCCCTCACTCCCAAATCCCACCAAAAGAAACTAATACTTGTGGGGGGAGAAGAGAGGAAGAACAAAGAAGGAGAACCACAAAGGAACTCCTAGATCTAGATCCACTAGGTTCCCCTCACTTAGAGGAGAGATGGATTGGTGGAAACGTAGATCTAGATCTCCTCTCACTTTTCTCTCAAAGATATGCAAGAATCATGGGAGAAATTGAGAGGGGGCAAGCTTTCCAAGGTCAACAATGGTGGGAGAGAGAGGGGAAAGTCATGCTAACTCTAGGAAGAAGAAGGGGAGGGGTATTTATACCCCTTCCACAATTCTAGCCGTTACAGCAGCTTAGACCGGAGATTTCCGGCCTAGGGCCGGAAATTTCCGACCCCCGGAGATTTCCGGAAAGATCTCCGAAGTTTTCTGGACGAAAACAGTACTGAAATTCGCGCGGTTCGGAAATTTCCGGTCCAGGTTCGGAAATTTTCGAGCTCCCAAAAACTGCAGAAATACCAACACGAAAACGACAATATCTTGACCATCCGAACTCCGTTTTCGATGATTTTTGGCTCGTTGGAATCACAACGAAGAACTCTACAAGATAATGCAGAGAAACATCATAGTCCAAGATGGGAGGTTAAAACCAAATGGGTAAACAAGAAACCTCTCAAAATAGGAACAACCGGTAAAACCTCCAACATAAAAAACCAAGAAGCTTTTCATACGAACTTTGTTTTTGATGAACTTGAGCTTGTTATGAAGATCACAACAAGCTCTGAAACCTCACAACGAGAAAAGCCAAATAAGAAACAAGAAATATGATATGCCAAGCATGCAAGGTTTGAGCTCTCCACAAAGATGAGATCAAGTTACTCCCTCGAGAGCCCCTCTTGATAGTACGCCTGTCTATCCTATAGCCCTATCAAGAACAAACCTTTGCCTTGAGCAATCCATTTGAGCCTTGAGCATTCCGCTTGAGCTAGACGATGACGGTCTTGATCTCTCCAAGTGGACCACCTTTCTTGATTGCGCTTGCTAGCACATGCTTGGTGAAGACTTCTCCAAATACTCCCCCATACGCCATTATGGGAGAGCCTCGCTTAGCTTCGTCTTCATGTCAATCTCCAAGCTCCATTAGCTTCGTTTTCATGTCTTCATTTCGACCTCCAACCTACAAGCATAAGATATCTCCGAAATGCTTCTCTTGGTCTTGCACTTCTTAACCTTGATGACGAATACCGCATGACATCATTCTCCATGAGCTCTATGAGATGTTCTTTTTGTTCCAAACCCATGGAAAGATACCTAACTCCACATATAGATACCACACACACTTGGGTTAGTTCACAAAGCTATATGGACAATGGCTTACCATCCAAGGGATACATGATCCACTTGGTACATCTTGTAGCTTCGTGTGTTGATCAACATCTTGATCAATCTCGTATCATCCCATCTATCTTCATATAGGTGATGTCTTGACATCTTCAAGACATACTTGCAATATGCTCCCATCTATCTTCATATGGGTGATGTCTTGACATCTTCAAGACATACTTGCAATATGCTCAACACAAACATTAGTCCATATGGATTGTCATCAATTACCAAAACCATATAAGAGGGCACATGCCCTTTCAAAATCCTTGTGTCCGTGTGTTCTTCGTGTGCGATCCCTTCGCGCTATCCCTCCCCGAATCCTCTAGCGTCCATCCGGCCCCACAAATTAGCCTACCCGTAGGCATCTGTCTGTTCACCACGGCGACAGTTAGCGCCCACCGTGGGGCTGACAGTGGCGCTTGCTGGACTAAATTCGGACGGGACCTTCTTCATCAACTCGGGGACTCGACATCGCCATTGTCCTCGCACTCCAACTCGCGGCCGCAAGCAGAGGCCGGCGCAGCCGATATCGGCGCTCGTCTTCGATAGATCCCGGGTAACTCCCCGACAGTTGCCCGGGTCGTGTCGATTCATTCGATCCGCGCAACACCAGCCAGGCTCCGTGAGTATTCTTTCTGGTACCGCATGCAGTTAGTTAATTTAAAATATTACTCGGGGACTGCCCCTTCATGCCTAGCTTATTTGTTAACCCCGGAACGAAATGTCGTAACCCGGGGACTGTCCTGTTGTGTTGTATGTGTATTTTTGCCCGGGAGCAAGATGTCTTGACCCGGGGACTGGCTCACCGGTCAGTTATGCTTTTCATTCTAAGTCGGTAGAACAACTCGGGATTTAATTTATCTGTATGCATGTGGTTTATGTCTGTTTATTCCGAATTAGTCGTGTGTCGGCACTTCGAGGTGAACTCGGGGATTGCCCTGTTATTTATATGCATGCCCGCTGTTTATATCGTTGGTATGTTGGCATCACGGGATGATCTCGGGGACTGCCTCGTCTTTATACTTACGTTTTATCTCGGTAATTCCTATATCGTTTGTATGTCGGCAAACCGAGATAAACTCGGAGACGGCCTGCCTATCTACATGTATGTTGTTGTTTATGTTGTTCGTATACCGAATAGCTTTCAACCTTGTTTCAAAGTTCAAGTATTGTATGCTATCCGAGAAGATCTTGTGACTCGACTGACGAACGCCTAGAATGGTTGTCAAGAGTAGAGGTTGTGGAGTGTAGTAAACATGAAAACATACTCGGAAACTCGGTCTAAAAAGTAATTAAGTATATGTTGTCTGGGTGTTTGCCCCGGAGCAAGATGTCTTGACCCGGGGACTGGACCGCCAGTGCATTCTGTTCTTTCTGCTAGATCTGTAAAATTAACTCAGCGACTCGATGAAAACCGAGTCCGCATCCCGGTGCCTAGCTCGGCAGCTCGTCATAATTTCTGTCTCGTGTTAAATCTAATTTGACTTGCTAAATAGAGTTGTCGCTCCTGTTGGATATTCATTACATATGTATGCCTGAACTAACATTGAAAGATGATATCGGTGTTACCGAGAGGATATTCATGTCAATGGTCTTGATTATGTCGGTTATCTCGGATCCATCTTATAGTTATTATTGTCTCAGTGTTTGTCACAGACAGTTTTCGGTATCGGCTTGCCGAGTTATAATGGCATATCATACCAAGTTGTTGTTTATGTCGGTTCGCCACTGTATCACGGCATCATTTCATATCCCAGATCACCGTTTATGTCGGTTCGCCACTGTATCACGGTATCCTTCCATATCTCAGATCACCGTTTATTTCGGTTCGCCACTGTATCACGGCATCCTTCCATATCTCAGATCGCCGTTTATGTTGGTTCGCCACTGTATCACGGCATCATTCCATATCCCGGATCGCCGTTTATTTCGGTTTACCACAGTATCACGACATCTTTCCATATCTCAGATCATCGTTTGTGTTGGTTTGCCAAAGGCAACATGTGTGATATGCCCAGAGTGGCCGAGGTACTGAGACATGTGTGATATGCCCAGAGTGGCATATCACTGTATCACGGCATCATTCCATATCCCGGATCGCCGTTTATTTCGGTTTGCCACAGTATCACGACATCTTTACATATCTCAGATCATCGTTTGTGTTGGTTTGCCAAAGGCAACATGTGTGATATGCCCAGAGTGGCCGAGGTACTGAGACATGTGTGATATGCCCAGAGTGGCCGAGATACCATTATGTCAAACCAGCAGTGGCTGGAGACATCTATGTCGATAAGTGCCCAGAGTGGCTACCGGACATCCGAGACACCTGAGGTACCCTTATGTCAAACCAGCAGTGGCTGGAGACATCTATGTCGGTAAATACCCAGAGTGGCTACCGGACATCCGAGACACCCGAGGTACCCTTACGTCAAACGCCCAAAGTGGCTAAGGAACCGGCATATGATTGTATTTTTATAGGTACAAGGAGGAGTATGTGAAGACGATGATGCTATTATTTTTTAAGTCTGCGCGCGACTCTGCGAGTCCCCCGCAGCCTTGGGGACTAGTGTCGGGGATGTAACCCCCGGTACCCTAAGGTTATGGCATTATTATGCTTATACTAGAGGAAAAAGAGAAGTTAAATGTGTGAGTGGGTGAAAGATAAGATGATAGGCAAAGAGATGCTACTCGGGCCGACATAAGCATTCTCCCGGCCAGCCTAAGCTGGGGATGGGCCGACTTTATGGATAACCCGGGTGGACCGAGGTAGCCAGCAGAGGGGCACGATGCCTTTGGACTTCGGGCCGTCCGAGTTACCTCCAACCTCGACCTTCACCTCACCGACACCACCGCGCCGACTTCGACCTCGCCCCCGCCTTCAGCTCGCCCGCGCCATCTCCCGGCTTCCCCGACTTGGCGGCACTCCCGACTTCCTCGACTAGGCGGCACTCCCGGCTTCCCCGACTTGACGGCACTCCCGGCTTCCTCGACTTGGCGGCACTCCCGGCTTTCTCGACTTGGCGGCACTCCCGGCTTCCCAGACTTGGCGGCACTCCCGGCTTTCTCGACTTGGCGGCACTCCCGGCTTCCCCGACTTGGCGCCACTCCCGGCTTCCCCGACTTGGCGTCACCCCCGACTCCCCCGACCGGTGCGGATGATTCTGAAGACAAGCACAAGCAGACAAGACATGGACGCGCGCCGCACGGGTTCTGCTTGCCCTGAGTGTGACCCGGCATGGCTACAGTGTCGATGATGTGACTAGAGTACACTGCATGATGCAGTGAACAGTGCTAACAAGACCCCAGTAGTCAAGTCATGAACAGTGCATGTGTAGTGATATGTGGGCCACCTCTTGTCCCCTGGGCTCCTCCTATATAAGGAGCACCAGGGGGAAGGCCAAGGAGACGTCTCCTTGATGCACATGGTGGTGTTGTTGGGAAACCCCAAGAGGAAGGTATGATGAGTGCAACAGTAAGTCTTCCCTCAGTTATGAAACCAAGGTTATCGAACCAGTAGGAGATGAAGAACAGGTCTGAAGGTTGTCGGTGGCGAACTTGGCACGGCGCAACACTAAAGGATTCGGCGCCAACGTGGAACCTGCACATAGCACAATCAAAGTACTTTGCCCCAACGAAACAGTGAGGTTGTCAATCTCACAGGCTCGCTGTAACAAAGGATTAAACGTATGTGTGGAAGATGATGTTTGTTTGCAGAGAATGAAAGAAACCAGTTTGCAGTTGGTTGTATTATCAGTTTAAAGAAAAGGACCGGGGTCCACAGTTCACTAGTGGCGTCTCTCCATAAATAATAATAATAGCATACAGGTGGGTAAACAAATTACAGCTGGGCAATTGACAGAATAAAGAGCTGCATAATGATGCATATACTAATGTCATGATGTCTAGTGTGAGATTCATTTGGGCATTACAACAATATGCATAGACCGTTCCAACCGCATCTATGACTAATAATCCACCTTCCGGTTAGCGTCCGCACCCCTTTCAGTATTAAGTTGCAAGCAACAGATTATTGCATTAGGCAAAGTGTGTAATGTAAGTAATACAATTATCCTTAGACAAAGTACTATTGTTTTATCCCTAGTAGCAAGAGTACATCTACAATTTTAGAGCTTGCTGTCACTACCCCAGATTAAATAGAGACATGAACCCACTATCGAGCATAAATACTCCCTCTTGGAGTCACAAGCATCTACTTGGCCAGAGCATCTACTAGCAACGGAGAGCATGCAAGATCATAAACAACACACAACATGATATATTATGATGTAAATGAGATAGTATTCAATATCCATCGGATCCCAGTAAACACAACATGTAGCATTACATAAAGATGATCTTGATCATGATAGGAAGCTCACAAGATCTAAACATGATGGCACAATAGGAGAAGACAACCATCTAACTACTGCTATGGACCCGTAGTCCAAAGATGAACTACTCACGCATCAGTCCGGAGGCGGGCATGGTGATGTAGAGCCCTCCGGTGATGATTCCCCTCTCCGGCAGGGTGCTGGGAAGAGCTTCTGAACCCTCCCAAACTAGGGTTGACGACGGCGGCGGCTCCGTAATGTTTTGTGGAAAAGTGTTCGGGTCCTAGGTCTTGTATTGTCGGGGGCTTTAAGTAGGCGTAAGGGCGAAGGCGGTATAGGGCCGAGGCCCCGTCATCAGGTGCTGGCGCGGCAAGAAGTGGGGCCGCGCCGGCACCTCATCTGGGGGCCTCGTGGCCCCTCTCCGTTAGCTCTCCGGTGTTCTGGAACCTCCCGTGAAAAATAGGGACTTTGGTATTAGTTTCGTCCAATTCCGAGAATATTTCCTTAAGTAGTTTTCTGATACCAAAAACAACAGAAAACAGGGAACTGGCACTCTGGCATCTTGTTAATAGGTTAGTCCCAGAGAGTGCATAAAACAATGCAAAGTGTATATAAAACATGTAGCAAATGGTATAATATAAGCATGGAACATAAGTAATTATAGATACGTTTGAGACGTATCAAGCATCCCCAAGCTTAGTTCTACTCGTCCTCGAGTAGGTAAAACGATAACAAGAATAATTTCTAAAGTGACATGCTTTCACACAATCTTGATCATATAATAATGTAATGCATGTAAACTGAGATCAAATGAATAAAAGCTGTAGTTTATATTGATATGAAATGAGTAATGAATAACAAGTAGGAAGAACAAAGCAAAACTTTCAATAAATTAGTACTAGAGAACAATCAATCGTGCAATGTAGATATTAAAGATGATTTAAGCTTCAAGAATAACAACATAATCATCTAGTGAATGAAACACTCATGACAATTTTGTGAAAGGATCAAGTCAAGCAATAACAATATGCACGTAGAAGATCATCTCTCTATTTGTTCACTCAAAAACAAGCAAGTGTTCAGCGTTGGTTCCTGGCACCAGGATGTTGTGGCTAAAAGAATAATAAGGGGGGTTTGGAAGGCCAACGGAAGAAAGTCTCACACAGCTGAAAGTGATCATTAGACAAGAGGAAGTCTTACAATCGAAGCTATGCAAGGAGTAGTGATTGCCACACAACGGATGGACATAGAGCTATAAGTGTATGAAAGCTCTCCAATGGAACTAGTGGGGGTGCAACTAACTTGCTTGCTCATGAAGACCTAGAGCACTTTTGAGGAGGCTCATCATTGGAATATACAAGCCAAGTTCTATAATGTAAAGTTCCCCACATAGTTATGCAAGTAAAACATGAAAACTCTCTCATATGGAGTGAAGGTGCTAAACATGAGCACAAATGATGACTATGAATATTACAGGTGCTATAACATGAGCACAAGTGCGGATAAAGAGTAGTAATGTTGCCCCCTTTTTATTCTTTCTTTCTTTTTTTTTATTTTTTTTTATTTTTTTTGTATTTTTCTGTTTCTCTTTTCGATGGCCTCCATGGCTCTTTTCACTTTTAGGGGCAAACATTCTAATATGACAACAAACTTTTGATACATGGACCTCATAAGGAATAAAACGTAATGTATGAAACAGTGCCTCTGCCAGTATAGCAGGATATGCAATGATCTAGCGTAACATGGGTAAAACCACACATCAGCTATATAGAATCATGCAAAGCAATATATAAATGATAAATGACAACAAGTCATGTAATGTAAGATGAAAGTTGCATGGCAATATATCTCGGAACAGCTATGAAAATGCTGTAGTAGATAGGTATGTTGGATGTTTTGAGAAAGATATTTGGCTTATGTGTAGGAGAACATGATGAAGATCTCGCACAAGTTTTGGATGTACCCACGACGTATGCACCAACTCTCAATGTGAGAAAGGGCAATGCAAAGTACCGAAGAGGCTAGCAAATATGGTGGTGGAAGTGCCATGAAAACCGCAGCTTTAGAACTCACAAGAAAAAAGATTCTAACTAGAAATATGGTCATACAAGGCATAATGAAAATCACTCCATGAGGGACTGTGGCAAATGAACAAGTCACTGTTGGGACCCCGACCGTAGCGCATAACACAAAGTCATTACAGTTGTTTTTAACATTTGAAGTAAATATATCATTTTGCTATCAACTGGATATTTTAGTGTGGCACAGCTTCAAGTTTTCTAGACCAACGATTAATCATCCCACCTTACTAAACCATCATGTTTTACCATTAAGCATATAAATATCTCAAAACAACATCAATGTTTCAAGTGACACAATTTAATGATCTACAAGATTATGTATCATTTAGTTATACCATCTACCACATTTAACATTTTCTGTTCTTAACCAAACACCAATCAACTTATTTAAAACATAAACTCTCCAAGTATTTAACAATAAAGAAAGAGAGTATAACATATGAGAACTAACAACTCTGAACAAGAGGTGCATGAAAAATAAGAGCTGAAAGTATTACAGTAGCTATAGAAGAATACTCAACAAGTATAAGTGAAGAATAGGAGTATTCAAATGAAAAAGCGGAGCGTGTCTCTCTCCCACAAAGGAATGCTAGGATCCATTTTATTCAGAAAATAAAATAACAAAAGAAAAAATAAAAACAAATAGACGCTCCAAGTAAAGCACATAAGATGTGGCGGAATTAAAATATAGTTTCACTAGAGATAACCTGATAAGTTGTTGATGAAGAAGGGGATGCCTTGGGCATCCCTAAGCTTTGACGCTTGAGTCTTATTGAAATATGCTTGGGTGACCCACGGGGGCATCCCCAAGCTTAGGCTCTTTCATCTTCTTGATCACATCATATCATCCTGTCTCTTGATCTTCGAAAACTTCCTCCACACCAAACTCAAAGTAAACTTCATTAGAGGGTTAGTGCATGATCAAAAATTCTCGTATTCTGTATGGACAAAACTATTACACATGCTACTGGACATTAGCTACAGTCACTGGAATTTTATGGAACAAAAAGATCCATTCAAAAACAGCAAAAGAACCAATGCAAAATAAATGACAGAATATGTCAAAAACAGAACAGTCCGTGAAGACGAATTTTTTCGAGGCACTTAACTTGCTCAAATCAGAAACCTCAAAACTAATGAAAGTTGCATACATATATTAGGATCACGCTCAGAAAATATCAGGTCATTCCGACGTTTCTGTAAAGAGTTATGAATTTAACGGTGAACAGCAGAAAACTGTTCCTGCGAAGAGATCCAATTCTAGCATCAACTTTCTACTAGAGACTTAACTTGGCACAACTATGCAATAAAGTAAAGATACAAAGGAATTGCTATAGAGGTAGGAATGTTCCTTGACTCAACAAAATAAAATAACAGGAATAAAAAGTGGGTTGTCTCCCATAAGCGCTTTTCTTTAACGCCTTTCAGCTAGGCACAGAAAGCAAAACTCAAGTGTTTCCAAGAGAAGAAGCATCCAAATAAATAATTTCCTTTAAAACATGGCTTGTTCCATTAGGTACTTTAGGTATCCATGTTAAGCACGTTGGGGGGTTTGGGTTTAGGTACGTTAGGGATATAAATGAATTTCTGCTCTTTTTCCACAAAAGCCTTTTCTTTCTTAGTTTTGAGATAGGAAAAAGTTGAACTTAAAGTTTCCATAGCTTCCTCTAACTCACCAATCCTATTATTTTGAGTATCATGGGTGTTGCTAGCTTCTAAAACAATGATTCTATCATTAATATCCTCTATTGATTTATTAACGTTGCTAGCATTATCAATGAAGTTTGCTAAATTTCCCTCCATAGAGTCCAATTTTTTAATAACATCTTCAAGAGTGATCTCAGTTTTAATATCTTTAGTCGGTGATGGTGATCCTACCAAACTTTCAATTAAGCACATAAGATGTGGCGGAATTAAAATATATTTTCACTAGAGATAACCTGATAAGTTGTTGATAAAGAAGGGGATGTCTTGGGCATCCCCAAGCTTTGACGCTTGAGTTTTCTTGAAATATGCTTGGGTGACCCACGGGGGCATCCCCAAGCTTAGGCTATTTCATCTTCTTGATGACATCATATCATCCTCTCTCTTGATTCTTGAAAAGTTCCTCCACACCAAACTCAAAGTAAACTTCATTAGAGGGTTAGTGCATAATAAAAAATTCTCATATTCTGTATGGAGACAATCATTATCATGGTACTGGAAATTAGCTACAACCACTAGAATTTTATGGAACAAAAAGATCCATTGAAAAACAGCAAAATAACCAATGCAAAATAGATGGCAGAATCTGTCAAAAACAGAACAGTCTATAAAGATGAATTTTTTCGAGATACTTAACTTGCTCAAATCAGAAAACTCAATACTAATGAAAGTTGCGTACATATCTGAGGATCACGCACAAAAAATTCCAGGTCATTTTCATTTTTCTGTGAATTCTAACGAATTAAACGGTCGACAGCAGAAAACTGTTCCTGCGCAGAGATCCAATTCTAGCATCAACTTTCTATTAGAGGCTTAACTTGACACAACTTTGCAATAAAGTAAAGATACAAAGGAATTGCTACAGAGGTAGGCATGTTCCTTGACTCAAGAAAATAAAATAACAGAAATAAAAAAGGTGGGTTGTCTCACATAAGCGCTTTTCTTTAACGCCTTTGAGCTAGGCACAGAAAGCAAAACTCAAGTATTTCCAATAGAAGAAGCATCAACATTATAGTTTGTACGAATAATAGAATAAAAAGGTAGCTTCATTTTCTTCCTAGGGAAGTGTTCCATACCTTTCTTAAGTGGGAAGTGTTCCATGCGGAGGAAAGGTCTTCCCAAAACAATAGGACAAGAGGGGTTGCACTTAATATCCAAGACAATAAAATCAACGGGGACAAGGTTATTATTAACCATTACATGAACATCATTAACTCTCCCCAAAGGTTTCTTCAAAGCATTATCAGCAAGAAAAACATCCAAATAGCAATGTTCCAAAAGTGGCAAGTCAAACAAATCATAAAGTTTGTTAGGCATAACAGAAATACTTGCACCAAGGTCACACAAAGCATTGCAATCAAATTCATTCACTTTTATTTTAATGATGGGCTCCCAACCATCTTCTAACTTCTTAGGGATAAAAGATTCAAGTTTTAATTTCTCTTCCCTAGCTTTAATGAGAGCATTTGTAATATGTGTAGTAAAAACCATATTTAAAGTACTAGCATTAGGACTTGTAGCTAGCTTTTGCAAGAACTTAATAACTTCAGAGATATTACAATTATCATAATCAAATTCATTATCATCAAAAGTAATGGGACCATTATCTCCTATGCTCTTAAAAATTTCAGCACTTTTATTATTAATAGTTTTAGGAGTTTTAGGCAATTTTAAACGTTTGGAAGTAGTAGAAGAAGCATTGCCAACACCAATTATGTTACCATTAATAGTAGGAGGCTTACTAGCATGTGAAGTAACATTATTTTCAGTAGTAGTAATGGTGCAAACTCTAACAATATCATCATCTTTAGCTAATTCTTCCTCTCTTTCCCATCTAGCACACAATTCAGCCATCATCCTAACATTTTCATCAATTCAAACTTTGATGGCATTAATTTTAGCAAAGGTCTTACTCTCATTAGTATCATTAGGCATGACTTTAGATTTTAAAAGATCAACATCAATAACAAGACTATCAACTTTAGAGGCAAGAATATCAATTTTCCCAAACTTTTCCTCAATAGTTTTATTAAAGGAAGTTTGTGTAGTGATAAAATCTTTTAACATGGTTTCAAGTTCAGAGGAGGTATTCCTATTATTGCTATAAGAATTACCATAAGAATTACCATTATTCGGAGGATAAGGCTTATAGTTGTTATTACCATAATTGTTCCTATAGGCATTGTTGTTGAAATTATTATTTTTAATGAAGTTCACATCAACATGCTCTTCTTGTGCAACTAAAGAAGCTAGGGGAACATTATTAGGATCCATATGAGATTTACCATTCACAAGCATAAACATGATCATATCAATCTTATCACTCAAAGAGGAGGTTTCTTCAACAGAATTTACCTTCTTACCTTGAGGAGTCCTTTCAGTATGCCACTCAGAATAATTAACCTTCATATTGTCCAGAAGTTTTGTTGCAGCCCCCAAAGTGATGGACATAAAAGTACCTCCAGCAGCCAAATCCAATAAATTTCTTGAAGAAAAATTTAGTCCTGCATAGAAGGTTTGGATGATCATCCAAGCAGTCAGTCCATGGGTTGGGCAATTCTTAACCAGAGATTTCATTCTTTCCCAAGCTAGAGCAACATGTTCATTATCAAATTGCTTAAAGTTCATAATGCTACTCCTTAGGGAAATGATCTTAGCAGGAGGATAGTATTTTCCAATAAAAGCATCTTTGCATTTAATCCAAGAATCAATACTATTCCTAGGCAATGAAAGTAACCACTCTTTAGCTCTTCCTCTCAAGGAGGAAGGAAATAATTTCAGTTTTATAATGTCCCCATCTATATCCTTATATTTTTGCATTTCACAAAGTTCAACAAAATTATTTAGATGGGCAGCAGCATCATCAGAACTAACACCAGAAAATTGCTATTTCATGACAAGATTTAACAAAGTAGGTTTAATTTCAAAAAATTCTGCTTTGGAAGCAGGTGGAGCAATAGGTGTGCATATAAAATCATTATTGTTGGTGCTAGTAAAGTCACACAACTTAGTATTCTCAGCAGTAGTCATTTTAGCAAAATTTAAAAACAAACCGAAATATTAATATTAATGCAAGTAGCTAATTTTTTGGTGTTTTTGGTAATAAGAGGCAAACAAGATAATAACAAAGTAAATAAAATGCAGGTAACTATTTTTTTTTGTGTTTTTGATATTTAATAGCAAACAAAAAATAAAATAAAATTTAACTAAGCAAGACAAAAACAAATTGGTAAAGAGATTGGGAAGTGAGAGACTCCCCTTGCAGATGTGCTTCAGCTCCCCGGCAACGGCGCCAGAAAACAAGCTTGATGCACACGGTGGTGTTGTTGGGAAACCCCAAGAGGAAGGTATGATGAGTGCAGCAGCAAGTCTTCCTTCAGTTATGAAACCAAGGTTATCGAACCAGTAGGAGATGAAGAACACGTCTGAAGGTCTCCCTGGCAATCGTGCCAGAAGACAGCTTGTTGGCGCGAAAGGGAGGTGGAACCTGCACAACACAATCAAACTACTTTGCCCCAACGAAACAGTGAGGTTGTCAATCTCACTTGCTTGCTGTAACAAAGGATTAAACGTATGTGTGGAGGATGATGTTTGCAGAGAATCAAAGTAACAGTTTGCAGTTGGTTGCATTATCAGTTTAAAGAAAAGGACCGGGGTCCATAGTTCACTAGTGGTGTCTCTCCATAAATAATAATAATAGCATACATGTGGGTAAACAAATTACAGCTGGGCAATTGACAGAATAAAGAGCTGCATAATGATGCATATACTAATGTCACGATGTCTAGTGTGAGATTCATTTGGGCATACAACAATATACATAGACCGTTCCAACCGCATCTATGACTAATAATCCACCTTCCGGTTAGCGTCCGCACCCCTTTCAGTATTAAGTTGCAAGCAACAGATTATTGCATTAGGCAAAGTGTGTAATGTAAGTAATACAATTATCCTTAGACAAAGTACTACTGTTTTATCCCTAGTAGCAACAGTGCATCTAAATTCTTAGAGCTTATTGCTGTCACTACCCCAGATTAAATAGAGACATGAACCCACTATCGAGCATAAATACCCCCTCTTGGAGTCACAAGCATCTACTTGGCCAGAGCATCTACTAGCAACGGAGAGCATGCAAGATCATAAACAACACACAACATGATATATTATGAAGCAAATGACATAGTATTCAATATCCATCGGATCCCAGCAAACACAACATGTAGCATTACATAAAGATGATCTTGATCATGATAGGCAGCTCACAAGATCTAAACATGATGGCACAATAGGAGAAGACAACCATCTAGCTACTACTATGGACCCGAAGTCCAAGGATGAACAACTCACGCATCAGTCCGGAGGCGGGCATGGTGAATTAGAGCCCTCCGGTGATGATTCCCCTCTCCGGCAGGGTGCCGGGAAGAGCTTCTAAGCCCTCCCGAACTAGGGTTGACAACGGCGGCGGCTCCGTAAGGTTTTGTGGAAAAGTGTTCGGGTGCTAGGTCTTGTATTGTCGGGGGCTTTAAGTAGGCGAAAGGGCGAAGGCGGTGGAGGGCCGAGGCGCCCTAATGAGGTGCTGGCGCGGCCAGAATTGGGGCTGCGCCGGCACCTCATATGGGGGCCTCGTGGCCCCTCTCCGTTAACTCTCTGCTGTTCTGGAACCTCCCGTGAAAAATAGGGACTTTGGTATTAAATTCGTCCAATTCCAAGAATATTTCCTTAAGTGGTTTTTTGAAACCAAAAACAGCAGAAAACAGGGAACTGGCACTGTGGCATCTTGTTAATAGGTTAGTCCCAGAAAATGCATAAAACAATGCAAAGTGTATATAAAACATGTAGCAATTGGTATAATATAAGCATGGAACAGAAGAAATTATAGATACGTTTGAGACGTATCAGACTACTCCCCCCTCATCATGATGTTGATGATGAACACGTCGGAGGGGGGTGGAGCCCTCCGGAGGTGATTCCGGCAGCGTTTCCCCCCTCCGATCTTCTCCGGCGGCAGCCTTCTGCCTCTCTGTTTTGTGGTTTTGTGTTTCTCCGCCGCCGTGTTGCGAAACTCCTCGGGGGACTATTTTTATAGTCGTTTTTAGGTCAAGACGAAGCCAGGGAGACGAAGATCGACGGCATCGGAGGCTCGAGGCGCCACATGGGGTGCTCCACGCGGCCAAGGAATCTGGGCGCGTGGGCCCACCTATCTTGGCCCTCGGCCTTCCACTTTTGCTCTTCCTTCGCTCCTAAGCCTTGTTCCTTCCAAAAAATGATCCCCGTGGAATATTAGGTCATTTGGACGTCGTTTGGGTCCCTGAAACATCAAAATATAGAAAAAGGGGTTTTCTGACAGCACACAGGGTTTATTCCAAATAAATAGGGAAAGTGTAAGATATTCCGAAAATCATTATAAAACATTGATATAACCCTTATATGATGAAAATATGGTTGAAATATGAGTAATACAATGCAAAGTTCATGTATGCATTTTACATGCATCAACATCCCCAAGCTTAACCTATACTCATCCTCGAGTATGAAGGTGATAAAACTAAACATGGACTTGGCATTTTATTACTTAACAAAGGATATCAAAGAAGATTGCTACATAGAGTCAAATGATTCATTCTTTAGTAAAGAGTAGCAACATACAAGACATATTATCAAGAGATATTAAATATTCAAGGTAATGATGTTCAATGATAATTCACAAAGTGTAACATGAAAGAAAAATTCAATGGACCAAATGAATGCATAAATGAAAAGTAAAAGATATCCTAGGTTGGTCACAGAGTATTGTTATAGAAATCTGAATATAAAAGGTGGACACTTTGGAAAGATAGATAAATAAGTAGAGGAATAACATGCAAGAGAATTATCTAGCTTTCAAATGCTTCAACTTAAGCTAATGTTTGCCATGTAGTGATCATTGGTGTGAAGTTCTCATTGCCCCTATCAGAGCATCTTTAGTGATTAATAGTTGAAAGTGAAAGCAAATATGAGTTATTTGCTTGACAAAGTATGGGTCAAAAAGCGTCATGCCCGTTGAAAACAAAAACCTCTCCGACTGGCTACTCAACTTGGCCACAAAGCAAGTGAAGGTTACAGTCATTGTGAATAAAAGTGGCATCATAGAGAGTTTCACCCCGGGTACCCTTTGCCCCAGGACATGGAAGTGGACACATGTCCAAATGACAAAGCAAGCAAACAGTGGATATCTCTACATCTCTTTCTTTACTCATGCTTTTTTCTTGTAAATGCTTTTTCTGTTATGAGATGTGTCATGGATTCCTCCACTATGGTTATGTTGCAAATTTCCACCATGATCCACATGGCTTAGGTTAGCCGCCACAAGTGTCTCTCTAGCCAATAATATCACTCACCCGGACTTACTAAGTTTCCATCTTTATTTCACGCAATGTTAGGCATCCATCACCAAAGGAACATGATATCAACCTTTATAAAGAATAAAGTGCAATGTTGAATGCTTTCCACGTGTCAGCACGTATGAGCTAGCTCCTAACCAAAGACCTTTGTCAAGCCCAAAACATCATAATCTTAATCACAATGGGTCATGTTTATTAAGTGCATGAAAAGTAATGTGTGCATCAAGTTCGTGAGAGCTTTTAACCCAACTTAACCCATAACAATCCCAATAACATAAGCATATTAATTTGGAAGCATAGATAAAACAATATAACATGGTAAAAATACTTGGAATAGCATATTAGCTAATAGGTAGATATGGTGGACTCACTGGAAAAACTTGGTTGAAGGTGTTGGAAAACAAGCTTTTTACTTGTTGGAATTTTTGGGTTAGCAAGAGGGAGAAAGTTGACCATCTAAATGCATGCATAAGTGTCCATAGAGCTAACCATTTCATGTTAAACAAAGTAAAGCATCATTCAGCATATAAAACATGAATAAGAAATAAATCTAGGCAAGACACTTGCATATTAATATTCATTAAGAAAGCACATGGATCATGCAACTATATGTATTCTTTTAAATCAACTCAAACATCCTCTTCCCAATATTTTTATAGCATCCAACTTAATTCAACCCTAACTTTCAGTAGCTCTCCCATAACATAAATAAAAAGTGGTGGTCTCAAACAAAAAACCAAACCGAAATAACAAAAAGAACAAAAACGCTCCAAATTTATACGATAAAGTGCAATGAACGAAAAACAGAAGTTAGACGTGTGCAAACCGAGAGTATGTTGGTTCAGTGGGGTTGTCTTCACATCCCCAAGATTATGGTCTTCACCATCCTTGGATAGCTCTTGGTGCATCTCCTCTAATCCCTGTGAAAAAACTTCGAAACACCGTTTCTCCCATTTCTTTTCTGTGGGGTGACATTAGTAGGCACAAAACAATAGAATTGCTTGCTGCATGAAATCCTTAGACAAACATAAGTGTCGAGGAGTGACTCCCACGTAACAGGGGTAGTCTCGCCCTGAAGAGAGGTTCGAAGGGGGGGACTGAACACGGAGGTCTAACAACTCTCGAGGGGCTCGACGACGATGCTCGCCGAGCCTGAAGAAGGACAACCACGCCAGAGATGGACACCAGCCCGTACCCAGGTTCACGGCCCTCGAGAGGAGGTAAAACCGCTACTCCTGCTTGTCTGTATTGCACTGTGAAGGTTACAGGACAATGAGCTTGCCGAAGGCTCTCTTGAGGCAATTTGTGCCTGGAGAGGGACGCGATGGTCGTCTTCCTCCTCCAGGAGTTGGCTATCCTATCTGTTTCGGGTGTGATTGCGCAATTGGGCGACCGACCGATCCTCCCTTACGGCGGAGCTCTTGCTCCTTTTATAGGCGCTCCGGGCTCCGTCCTCGTGCTGGTGGGCTCCCACACGTCGGTGGCGCAAAGGAGAGGGAGTCCACAGCGGCTCCTCCGTCCATGGACGCGGCTCATCCGTGCTAAAGTAGCGCGCCGTGGCCGACAGGTTGCAGGCGGCGCAGGGCGGCTCGCAGGCGTAGCAGAGGTCGTGGTGGAGCCCACGATGACGATCTTCTTGGAGCGTTGCGCCGTCCAGCCGCTTTATCACCAAAGAGGAAAGTCTTGGCTGTCCGGCCGCAGGCGGCGCGGCTTTGTTGACTCCTTTATCACCAGAAGGGCCACTGGGATGCTTGCGTCACCCTGCGGCTGCTGCAGGGGCCATGTGCGTCCTGCAGCGCTTGCTTAGCCGCGAAGTGTCTCCACAGGGCCGTGGTCGCCTGTGGAGGGGTTTTTGCTGACTCCTCTCCAGGCGGGCTGTGCCTGGGGAGTCTCTTGAAGCACAGGGTCCTCTTCAGGCCCTGGCGTCCTCTTCAGGCCTCGAGAAGGGGTGCCTCTTGAGGATCCCTCCAAGCGGTAGCCTGGTCCTCAGCCGTTCCGCCGAAGTTCTACGCGGGCGAGGCCTGTAGGGAGTGGGCCGTGCATACCCCGGTCCTTACTGGGCCGACAGTAGCCCCCGGGCCCACGATGGGCACGACGAGGCCCGTTGGGTCTAGGCGAAGCGTCGTGGGGCCAAACCTGCAGGCCAGGCCGAGCCACGCGTCACTCCGGCGAGCAACGGTTGCGCACGATACGGGACGTGCGTCGTGGGGGGTCCCACCACGCCCCGGTAACTGTTCCTTGACGAGACATAAAAACCCCGGCGCCGGAGCAGGGAGCCGTTACTACTCCCACTTCTTCTCGCAGACGCCAACCGCACAGAGCTCTCCGCTCCTGCAATCCGGCGCCCTCTTCTCCGATTTCTCCAACTTCCCTTCGCGCCGCTCCCTTCTTCCCTCCGACGATGACTCCGCCGAAGAACAAGGGCAAGGCGGCCGCGGGGTCTTCATCGCAAGCGGCGCCCGCTGAGGCCGCACACGGCGCGGCACTGCTGGGCGTGCGCGTCAACGACAAGGCGCTCGAGAAGGTCCGCTTCCTGGTGGCGGACCGGACCAACGAGCACGGCGCCACCGCACTCAAGCCTGCGGCGCACGGGAAACGCCCGCGAGGGTTTTTCCCCATCTTCCAGCACTGCGTCTCGGCGGGCCTGGTGCCGCCCTTCTCCCCGTTCCTGGAGGCGGTGCTGGCCTTCTACCAAATCCAACTGCTACACCTCCACCCCAACTCGGTGCTCATCCTCGCCATCTTCGCCTACCTCTGCGAGGCGTACCTAGGCGTGGAGCCCACGGTGGAGCTCTTCCGGTGCTTCTACGCGCTCCGGAGCACGGCGAAGAACGAGCGCTCGGGATGCGTCTCCTTCCGCATCGTGGACGGCATGGGGAGCGTCTACATCCCCATGTCGTGGAGCGAGGGCAAGGCTATCACCTCCGTGACGAAGAAGGTGGACGACTTCCGCCAGCGGTGGTTCTTCGTTGGCGTGGAGCAGCCAAGCGCCTTCCTCGAGGTCCCTGACGCGCCGCCCGTGAAGAACTCGCACTGGGGCAAGGCCACCTTCTGCGGCGCGCAGAACGTGATGCTGTCGGGCCGCCTGAGCTACCTCCGGGAGGAAGGCCTCACGGGGCAAATCGTCGTGGCGGACTTCGTGACGCGCCGCCTCGCTCCACTCCAGGCGCACGCGATGCCGATGTGGATGTACTCCGGCCCCAATGACAAGATGCGGCTCCATCGCGAGGACAACGACAAAGATGCCGTCGACAACGTCCTGTCCGCGCTCTTCATCAACCCCGCGGTGCCCGCCATGGAGGAACTCCCGATCTCCCTCAGGCCTCTGCACCAGTACAACATGACCGAGCGTCTGGCCGTTCTGGAGGGGGTTCCTCCGTACACTCCGGCAGGCCCGGCGCGGAAGGTGGCGCCCGTGCCTGTGGTGCATGATGCGGAGGGGGCAGAGACGCCCTCTGCCTCAGGAGCCGGGCAAGGCGAGGAGGAAGCCGCGGCAGGCGAGGAGGAGGCCGCGGCGGGCGAGGAGGCCTCTTCGAGGGCCGGGCCCCACGCGGGCGAGATTTGCGACATCTCGTCGGGTGATGACGAAGGCGCCTTCGCGGGGGCGCCCACGCGTCGCGCGGAGGAGGAGGAGTCTGCAGGGGAGGCCTCTGACGAGGAGTCCTTGCTGGGGCGTCGCGAGCCCCGGTCCAAGGCGGCCTGCGACCGGCCTGGCGCGAGGCCCTCTGACGTCACTTCTAAGAGGAAAGCCGAGGCGCCTCTGGAGAGGCCAGATGCCAGGCCCAAGCCCTCCTGGCGCTCGCCAGGCTTGGCGTGGGTTGACACCGGCGCCAAGCGGTCCGGGTAAGTTCCTTCAATTACTAAACGCTTGATTATTGCACTCTTCTTCTTATATTTCTGACACTCGCCCCCCGGTTCTTTCAGCGACCTAGTGCCTGCGAAACGCCGTAGGCTTCGCAAGGCAGCGGAGGTGAAGGGAGCCGCGGCAGAGGCCGTGGCTGGAGGGGCCGCGAGGCCTGGGGAGATGGCCACGGCAGGCCCGGCCGAAGAGGCGCCTCAGGCGGAGGCAACTGAGCTTCTGGCGGAGGCAGCATCGCCTCAGGCGGAGGCCGCTGCACCGCCCCCCGTGCCCTTAGTGGTGGAGGTGCAGGAAGAGTGGTCGGCCAGCCCTCCTCGAGCTCCTGCACCGCCTCGCGCGGCTACGCCGCCGCGTGAGTCGACTCCGGCACGCGAGGCCACCCCACCACGCACGGCTACGCCTCCCGCGCAACCAGAGGCCGAGGCAGACCAGGGCCCACCAAGCGCGGGCGCCTCTGCAGGGAGAGCTCCTCCTTCTCCGCCACGCGCCACAGCGGGGGACGAGGCGCAAGAGGCGACGCGACCAGGCGACGAGGGCGGCGAGACCATCCTGGGCGCGGCGAAGGACCGGGAGCAGCCTAGTCCCCTGGCACGCCCAGAGGCCTCATCCTCAAGGTTCGACGCCGGGGCCGGGCCCTCCTCGCAGCGCGGCCTGGTCCTGAGCGGCTGGGACTGGAGCAGGGGACACCGCGCGGTGGCCTTCCGCGTGGTGAGGGAGTCCCTGGAGGGCCTGGAGGCGCAGCTCGCCCTTGAGGACGCCCAACTTGCTCAGCAGCGCGACGAGCTCGCGGAGGCCTGGGGGCGCTTCCATGCCGCGGTTGAGGCCCGGCGCCAGGAGGATCAGGCGCTCCAGGCCGCCCGCGAGGAGGCCATCCGCTTTGCCAAGGAGGTCCGAGAGGGAGCCGTCCGCGACGCAGACGAGCTCCTTGCCCCCCTCCAGGACGCGCGCGATGCGGTCGCCGATCTCCTCGCGAAGGTGAAGGCCGAGCGCGCGGCTATGGAGGGCTCGCTGGAGCAGAAGCGCCGCGAGGTCTCCCAGCTAGAGTCCCAGCTCCTCTCCGCCCACCGGGCCGCGCAGGAGACCCTGGAGGAGGACCGCAAGAGCTTAGCCGAACGCGAGCGGCAGCTGGCCTCCAGGGAGAAGGACGTGGAGCGACGCGACGAGCAGCGGCTCCAGGCGGAGGGTGAGCTGGCCACCAAGCGGGAAGAGCTCGAGGCGCGTGAGGGGGACCTGGCCCAAGCGTTCCAGCGGCACGACGACAACGTCTCCGCCCAGAGGCAAACCCTGGAGCGCTTCCAGCTGCGGTTCGCTGAGAAGAAAAAGGAGGCGGAGGCCGCCCTCGCGGAGCGCGAGAAAGACTTCAGGCGGACCATCTCCCAGGAGTTCCGCGACAAGGCCAAGAAGCAGGAGGACCGCTTCAAGGCTAAGCACGTTGCTGACGCCAAGCGGATCGCGGAGCTTGAGAAGGTCAACTCCAAGCTCGAGGTCCGCCTCCAACGCGCCAAGGACGCCTACCGCCAGGCTGAGGAGGGCCGCCGGGCTGCTGCCCTGGAGCTGGACGCCCTCGTCAAGGACGTGGAGGGGCAGGCGGGCTCTGCAGCCAAGCAGGTGACGGAGGCCGTGGACACCGCGCAGGCGGCTCTCGTACTCGCGAAGCAGCGGGACCGCATGTTCCAGGCGCTGGTAGCGAGAGGCAATGAGCTCGCGGCCCAGCTCGGCGCAGAAGCGCCGCTCACCGAGGCTCGCGGTCGTGGTGATGCTGCGATGTACCTGGTCTACTTCGACCAGCTCTTCACGGCCCTCGAGGGCCCCGCCGACGACCTCCGCGAGGTGATTGAGGTCGAGAGCCGCCAGCTTCTGGAGGTGGTGGTCGACCGCATCTTCACCAACCTCAAGCTCCTTACGCCCAGCTTCGACCTTTCCACGGTGACCGAGGCGCGCCCGGCTGGAGAGGCCCTGCAGGTTTCCAACGCCCTCCGCGAGCAAGTGGAGGCCTTCTGCAACCGCTTCAAGCGCGCGGAGGTGGCTGCGGAGGACAGCGAGGAGGAGGCCGCCCCTGCCGAGGAGGAGGACGCTGAGGAGGAGCGTGCTGGCGCGGACTCCGCCTGAGTCTTGCTGATCGCGCCTTTGAGCGCTAGTATCTGAAGCAATTTTTTGTAATCAGACATTGTACGTTTTGGGCCTGTAATATACCTCTTTAAGCTTATTTATGCTAGCTTGTTTGCCCCTCGAGAGGCCTTTTCTGCTTTACTTTCATGTCTATGTTTTCTCTGCGTCGTTGGGACCCGTCTCTTCGCACTATGACTCCGCCGCTACGGTATGCTAGAGCAATGACTTAGCAAGGCCGGGGGGAGTTTAAGGCTTGGAGAGGTAAGAGCCCTGGGTCGCGATGCCCAAGTGCTCCCCCTTGACGTGCAAGTAGTCCATGAAGCGTAAGGGAGAACGAAATCGCTCGAGGGACAAACGTGCGCTTGGGGGGAAAAGGCTCTCGAGTCGCAGGAGCGGGACTTAGCTTCTCGAGGCTTTTGCCCTGAAGAGACTTTTTAGCCTGTCGGGGAGGCCCTCTTCAAGGGTTTTTCCCTGCTGCCTCCTCAGGCTTGTAGAGACGCTTGTTCCCTATAGATGTTAGAGAGGCAGGACCAAACGCTTGTGCACTTTACCATGGACTAATGCGCGCTTATAGGTCTCCTCAGGCGTTCCTTGCGAGGAGAGAGAGTACCAAGGTCCTTTGTAGAGATGGCGTGTTTGTGAGGGCATGCCCTCTAGCCAGAGCTCGGATCCTTGGGTTTTGCAGTGCTGCTGGTGTGTCATTTGAGGCACTGGCACCGTACTCAGCCCCCGCTCGCGAGGTGCGCATGTGGAGAGATATAAGCGCCCATTTTCAATAAGGAAAATAATGCTGAAATAAACTCACCACCAAAATATTACATAGCGGCGCCGTAGCGCATAGTTCACTTAGGAACGAAAGTGGCGCCCGAGCGCAAAGTTCACTTGGAACGAAAATCGGTTCATTACACTTGGGTTTGCCAAGCTAACGTTCCTTCCATGTCGAGGCATGGGGACCACCCATTAGTGGCAGAGGTTCACTGCGGCCTGCGAGGGCTCATTTGCAGGAGAGCTCGGAGGGCTGGGCCTCGGGAGAAGCTTTGAGAAGCTTGGAGGTGAAGCCATGGGCTTCCCTCTAGAGACAAAAAATGCCTGGCGTGACTGTGATCACGGGTAGAACTTGCGCAGATGCGCGATGTTCCACGGGTTCTTGACGGGGATGCCGTCTTCGGTCTCGAGGCGTACTGCGCCAGGCCAGGCGACGTGGGAGACCCTGTAGGGGCCTTCCCACATCGGCGAAAGCTTGTGGAGGCCTTCCCTGGAGAGGATTCGCCTGAGGACGAGGTCGCCCGCTTCAAGGGTGCGTGAGCGCACATGGCGGCTGTGGTAGCGTCGCAGGTCTTGCTGGTACCCTGCCGCCCTGAGGGCGGCCTGACGGCGCAGTCCCTCGAGAAGAAGCAGGTCGTCGTTGTGGAGGCCCTCTTGGGTGTCCTCATTGAAGGCAAGGACCCGTGGCGATCCATGCTTGATTTCTGCGGGGAGGACTGCCTCAGCTCCGTAGACCAGGGCGAACGGCGTTTCGCCTGTAGGCCTCGAGGAAGTTGTGCGTATGGACCAGAGCACTGAGGGGAGCTCGTCGATCCAGCCCTTGCCGTGGCCCTTGAGGATGTTGAAGCTCCTGGTCTTGAGGCCCTTGAGGACTTCTGCGTTTGCGCGCTCGGCTTGACCGTTGCTGCGTGGGTGAGCTACCGAGGCGAAGCAGACCTTGATACCAAGCTTGTCGCAGTAGGCTCGGAAGATGCCGTTGGTGAATTGCGAGCCGTTGTCAGTGATGATGCGGTTGGGCACGCCGAAGCGGCAGACCAAGCTCCTGATGAACTTCACCGCAGCCCCAGCTGGTATGGTGCGCACCGGCTCAACCTCGGTCCACTTGGTGAACTTGTCGATGGCCACGAAGAGGAAGCGGTAGCCCCCCTGCGACCTTGGGAAGGGGCCCAAGATGTCCAGCCCCCAGACCGCAAACGGCCAGGAGAGCGGGATGGTTTGGAGCTCCAGTGCCGGCTGATGAATTTGCTTGGCGTGGAATTGGCAGGCGTCGCAGGTTTGCACAATGGCGACCGCATCTTGAAGCACTTGAGGCCAGTAGAAGCCGCTCCTGAAGACCTTGCCTGTGAGGGTGCGCGCACATGAGTGGTGGCCGCACTCCCCGCTGTGGATGTCCTTAATCAGCTCTCGGCCTTCCTCAGGAGGGACGCACTTGAGCGCGATACCATTTGGGCGCTTGCGGTAGAGGTTTCCCTCGAGGATGCAGTAGGATTTCGCCTGTCGAGCGATTCGCTCTGCGTCAGCATCCTCTTCAGGGAGGATTCCTTTCACCAAGTAGTCCTTGAGCTCATCAATCCATCCTGAGGCCTGGTGGGTTGCCGTTAGCAACAGGCGCTCCCCCGTGCTGGGGCCGCAATCGGGTGCCCCAGACTCAGGAGGCGGTGGGAGTGCTTCATCTGCGCTTGCGGCTGTGGCCTCTCGAGGCTGCTTGATGGATGCCTTGGCGAGCCTCTCTTCAAAGACGCCGGCCTGCTGGGGCTGCCTTCGCGAGGCCCGCTTGGCGATGTCGTCAGCCTCTTGGTTTTCTTTCCTCGGGATGTGCATGAGCTCCATGCCCCTGAAGTGTTTCTCGAGCTTGCGGACCTCTTCGAGGTATGCGGCCATGTGGTCGTCTTTCGGCGTGTAGCTCTTGTTGGAGAAGTTGACAAGCAACTGGGAGTCTCCTTTGACGAGCAGGTGCTTGACGCCTAGAGCGATGGCGGCCCTTAAGCCGGCGAGGAGGCCTTCGTACTCGGCGATGTTGTTGGAGATCTTGTCGATTGTGAAGCACAGCTGGACAGCGTAGTATAGCTTGTCACCCTTGGGCGAGGTTAGGACGACGCCTGCTCCGCCATTGCGGCAAGCGAAGGCTCCATCGAAGTGCATGGTCCAGTGGCTGGGCGCCGCGTCTCCCGAGGGCTCGGCCTCTGCCTCACGAGGCTCCTCAGGGCTTGGGTCAGTCCATTCGGCGATGAAGTCAGCCAACGCTCTTCCTTTTATGACCCTCGTGGTGTCGAAGCGCAAGTTGAATGGCTGCAGCTCGATGTTCCATCCCGCGACACGATCTGTGGCGTTGGGATTGCGCAGGATCTGCTCCAGGGGGAAGGCAGTGACCACCGTGATGGGGTGGCCCTGGAAGTAGTGTCTCAACTTCCTGGAGGCGATGAGGAGTGCGACGAGGAGCTTTTGCTGCATTGGATACCTCTCACGAGCGTCCCGCAGTACTGTGCTGACGAAGTAGACGGGGTGCTCGACGAGGGTTACCTGAGGTGGCGCAGCGTCAGCCCCCTGTGGAGGCTCTTCAGGGCCCTTGCCGAGATCTGCCTGTAGAGGCATCTCGACAGGGGTGGGGGGAGCAGACTCGACTTGAGGCGTTGGGCCTGGCAGTGGGTCTGTGGAGGCTGCTCCTTCGACGGGGCCTTTGTCGGGGGGTTCTGGGCTTGGAGTTGCAGTGCTCTTCTTGGGTAGGACAGGCTCTTCCCTCTCGACCACCAAGACGGCGCTTGCGGTCTGAGGGGTGGCTGAGAGGTACAGCTTCAGGTGCTCGCCTGCCCTAGGGGCCACCAAGACTGGAGGGCTAGCCAGATACTTCTTTAAGTCCTCGAAGGCTTTATCCGCCTCAGGGGTCCACTTGAATGTGCCCGATCTCTTCATGATCTTGAAAAATGGCAGGGCTCTCTCGCCGAATTTGGAGATGAAACGGCCAAGGCTGGCCATGCAGCCCGCCAAGCGCTGCATATCCTTGAGTCGGCGGGGAGGCTGCATTTGCTCTATAGCCTTGTTCTTGTCAGGATTTGCCTCTATGCCACGGTGGGACACGAGGAATCCGAGGAGCTTGCCTGAAGGGACCCCGAAGACGCACTTGGCGGGGTTCAGCTTGATGTTCACCTTTCTCAGGCTGGCGAAGGTTTCCTCAAGGTCCCTCAAGAGGGTGTCCCCCTCTCGAGACTTGACCACGATATCATCGACGTAGGCCTCGGCGTTTCTGCCCATCTGCGCCCCCAAGGCTATCCTCATGAGCCTCTGGAAGGTGGCTCCAGCGTTCTTCAGGCCGAAGGGCATGCATGTGTAGCAGTACACACCACAAGGGGTGAGAAATGCCGTCTTCTCCTCGTCTTCTTTAGCCATCTTGATCTGGTGATAACCAGAGAAGGCGTCCAGAAAGCAGAGGAGGTCACAGCCAGCGGTGGAGTCCACGATCTGGTCTATCCTCGGCATGGGGTATGGGTCCTTGGGGCAGGCCTTGTTGACATCGGTGTAGTCGATGCAGAGTCGGCCTCCTCCAGCGGGTTTAGGGACAACCACGCCGTTGGAGAGCCAAGTGGGGTGCGCGACTTCGCGGACAACGTTTGCCGCCTTTAGCTTCTCTACTTCCTTGATGATGAAAGCTTGCTTCTCGGGGGCTTGCTTACGTGCTTTTTGCTTGACGGGGCGTGCGTCTGGACACACGGCTAAATGGTGCTCGATCACCTCCCTTGGTACACCGGACATATCTGACGGAGTCCATGCGAACATGTCAGAGTTTGCCCGAAGGAAGGCGACGAGCGCGCTTTCCTATTTGGGAGGCAGAGCAGCGCCTATGGTGACGCTAGCCCCCGAGCTGGTGGTGTCCAGCGGCACCTTCTTCGTGGCGGTTTGCTCCTGAGAGAACACTTGCTTCTTCTTCTTGGGCCTCTCGAGAGGCTCCATGTCCTCGTCAGCCGGGAAAGCCATGGCGGCTGCCTTGTAGGCGCTCTCGACAGCGCGCGTGGCGTCCAGGACATGGCCATGGACGGCGATGGTGCCAGCGCTGCCGGGAATCTTGACCATGTTGTAGGCGTGATGCGTGACGGCCATGAACTTCGCGAGGGCGGGGTAGCCGAGGATGGCGTTGTACGGCAAACCGATGTGGGCGACGTCGAAGTCGATCAGCTCCGTGCGATAGTTCTTCTGCGTGCCAAAGGTGACCGCGAGGCGGACTTGCCCCAGAGGCTCGATCGAACCACTGGTGACGCCCGTGAACGGCCTGGAGGGCGTAAGCCACTCGTAGGGCACTTGAAGCGTCTCGAAGGTCTCGACAGAGATGACATTCAGGCCCGCTCCCCCATCAATGAGCGTCTTGGAGACGGTGATGTTGTTGATGGTGGGGGAGCAAACCAGGGGGAGGGTTCCAACAGTCTTGGTCGACTTGGGGTGGTCCTTGGCGTCGAAGGCGATGGTGTACTGGGACCACTTGAGGGGTCTGGAGGTCTCGGTGCTCGGGAGCGCAGCGTTGAGTTTGCGGGCGAACTGCTTGAACTGATTGTTCGACTTGGGCGCTTGAGCTCCGCCAAGGATGCAGGCCATGGCGCCTCTCGGGGCCTGGTAGCCTCCATCTTCCTCGCCGGGGAGGTTGTTGTTCTTCTCGGCGGCATTGGCTTGAGTGCCCGACGGCTTCTGGTAGCCGCCTTCGCGCCTACCCCTGCCGTCTCTGCGGTAGCCGCGACCTCTGCCGCGGCTTCCGCTGCCTTCTCCTCGCTCGCGTTCCCTGCTCAGCCTCTTGAGGTCGAAGCAGTCGTCTGTGGCGTGCCCACGCCTGTTGTGGTAGACGCAGAACGGACGGTGGTCCACCTCTTTGTCGCCGCGCTCGGGAGAACCCCTGCGGGAGCCCTTCGCGTCAGGCTCTGCCGCGAGGACCGCGGTGGCCTTGCGCTTGGGCTCTTCCTTCTTCTTGTGGCTCTTGGACCCCTCGCCAGGGTCGTCCCCCCGCACGCTCATCTTGACGAATAGGAGTCCCTCTTCAGCCTTGGCGCACTTATCCGCCAGATCGAACAGCTTCACCACAGAGGTGAGCTTGTCGTGGATGCCGAGCTTCTCGAGCATCATGCGGTTCGTGACGCCCTCGCGGAAGGCAGCGATCACCTGGGTGTCGGGGATGCTTGGAATCTTGTTCCGCACCTGGCTGAAGCGCTGGATGTACTTGCGAAGAGTCTCATCCTTCTTCTGCACCACAGCGCGCAAGTCGTTGTGGGTGAGGGCGCGCTCGTACGTGCCCTTGAAGTTGGCGACGAACTGCCTGCAGAGCACCTCCCAGGAGTCGATGGAGTCCTCTGGCAGGTTGAGAAGCCAGGACAGCGCTGAGTCCCTGAGGGCGTGGGAGAACCAGTTGGCCATGACCTTGTCGTCGCCCCCTGCAGCCTGGATGGAAGTGGTGTAGAGCTGCAGGAACTCGAGAGGGTTGGTGGACCCGTCGAAGCCCTTGGGGAGCGCTGGCCTGAACTTCTGCGGCCAGACCACACGACGCAGGGCGCGCGTGAAGGCCATGCAGCCTGAGGCGTAGGTGGCCGTTCCTCCCTGGAGGGCCCTGCGGTTTTGCTGCCCCGCCTGACCGAGCTCCTCGACGAGGCGGTTCTGGAGGTCGCGACGTCGCTCCATGCCCACGCGCGCGTCAGGTGCGGTGCGCTGCACGATTTGGCAGTCGTGCGGCGAGGAAGCATGGGAGGGAGCCCGCTGTGACGCGGCCGGAGGTGGTCCCGGCGGCGGTGGTGGCGCACCTGGTGCGGCCGTCCCCGCAGGGCCGGAAGGCACGATGGAGCGCGACGGAGCAGGGCGAGTGGTTGCGATGTCGACGAGGTGGTGGAGGCGGTCCAGCCACTGGTCGTGCGCGTCGGCACTTGGCCGGTAACGGAGGAGCTCCTGCGCCATGAGCAGCGCGGTATGCGGGGCGGGCTCGTGGTGTTCCCGAGTGGACACGCTCTGCCGCCGGGACGGGTGCGAGGACTCAGCGTCCTCACGGCGCTCAGAGGGGTCCTCGTCGTCGCGCTGGTCTCCGCCGCGGTGCTCCTCGCTCTCTGGCTCATCCACGCGCGGGCCGGTGCCAGCGCGCTCGGTCGTGCGAGGGCGACCACGGCGGCCACGGGTGGGAGCAGTGCCAGGCTCGGTGTGAGCTCTCTCAGAGGTACGCCGGTTGGCGCGCGTCGCGCGGGTGTCCATCATGGCGCGGAGTTCGGAGGTTGAAGACGCGCCTCAGTCCCCTACCTGGCGCGCCAAATGTCGAGGAGTGACTCCCACGTAACAGGGGTAGTCTCGCCCTGAAGAGAGGTTCGAAGGGGGGGACTGAACACGGAGGTCTAACAACTCTCGAGGGGCTCGACGACGATGCTCGCCGAGCCTGAAGAAGGACAACCATGCCAGAAATGGACACCAGCCCGTACCCAGGTTCACGGCCCTCGAGAGGAGGTAAAACCGCTACTCCTGCTTGTCTGTATTGCACTGTGAAGGTTACAGGACAATGAGCTTGCCGAAGGCTCTCTTGAGGCAATTTGTGCCTGGAGAGGGACGCGATGGTCGTCTTCCTCCTCCAGGAGTTGGCTATCCTATCTGTTTCGGGTGTGATTGCGCAATTGGGCGACCGACCGATCCTCCCTTACGGCGGAGCTCTTGCTCCTTTTATAGGCGCTCCGGGCTCCGTCCTCGTGCTGGTGGGCTCCCACACGTCGGTGGCGCAAAGGAGAGGGAGTCCACAGCGGCTCCTCCGTCCATGGACGCGGCTCATCCGTGCTAAAGTAGCGCGCCGTGGCCGACAGGTTGCAGGCGGCGCAGGGCGGCTCGCAGGCGTAGCAGAGGTCGTGGTGGAGCCCACGGTGACGATCTTCTTGGAGCGTTGCGCCGTCCAGCCGCTTTATCACCAAAGAGGAAAGTCTTGGCTGTCCGGCCGCAGGCGGCGCGGCTTTGTTGACTCCTTTATCACCAGAAGGGCCACTGGGATGCTTGCGTCACCCTGCGGCTGCTGCAGGGGCCATGTGCGTCCTGCAGCGCTTGCTTAGCCGCGAAGTGTCTCCACAGGGCCGTGGTCGCCTGTGGAGGGGTTTTTGCTGACTCCTCTCCAGGCGGGCTGTGCCTGGGGAGTCTCTTGAAGCACAGGGTCCTCTTCAGGCCCTGGCGTCCTCTTCAGGCCTCGAGAAGGGGTGCCTCTTGAGGATCCCTCCAAGCGGTAGCCTGGTCCTCAGCCGTTCCGCCGAAGTTCTACGCGGGCGAGGCCTGTAGGGAGTGGGCCGTGCATACCCCGGTCCTTACTGGGCCGACAATAAGAAACATTCCCAGAAAGTGTATAATGTTGTATTCCTTCTAATAAACTCAATTGGATAAAAAAGATTCAAGTTCAAAGCTTAAAGAATGCATAAAACAAAACGGGACAGAATCTATCCAAAAAACAGCAGCAGCAAAACGTATTTTTTTCCCCACTTAAATATGTCAAAAAATCTGAAAACATTCACACTTACAGAGTATGAAAAGTTGCAACTACAGTTCAAATTTAATATCATTCGGAGTTACAGAATAGGAATTAAAAATCATACCGTGCACAGATTCGTGCCGGAATAAAATCTCCGAATGGAAAAAGCAACTTTCAAAGCCTAAATGGGTAAAACTTGGCACTTTATTAAAAACTCCATAATCTAAAATAAAAACAAAGTCTCTTGTTACAGCAAGAGGACACAAAAAAATCAAAAATAAAAACAATCGGGTTGCCTCCCGTAAAGCACTTTCTTTATAGCCATATAGCTAGGCTTACTTACTTGGTATCAAGATGGTTTGAGTGAGATGGCTTGGCATCCCCAAGCTTGAATTCTTGTACTTACTTGATATATGTAGGGTGAGCCTAGGGGATGCATCCCCAAGCTTGAGTGTTTGTCCCTCTTGATCTTTTGTTCATCTCTCTCAGCTCTTCCACTTGAAATTCTCTTTACACAAAACTCATCATAAAACTTGATTAGAGGGGTTAGTGTCTCCATAAATTAAATCCACATAGGTACAGAAAAGACATATCATGAGTTGATTATAAACATTAGCTACTGTTACTACGGTTGTGCATTGCTCCTTGATCAAAAGAACCACACAAAACACAAGTAATGAGAGCAATGAAAAATAAAGACAAAATCTGTCAAAAACTGGACAGCCCGTAAAGAGTGAATTGTTAGAGGCACTTACGTTGCTCAAATCAGAAAACTTTGAACTAATGAAATGTGTATTAATAACTGAATATTGCTGTCGTCAAATATCAAGTCAAAATTCCTTTTCTGTAATTTTATACATTTTTCGCAGTAAAGATCAGGAATCTGTTTTCTGGACAGCCATGATAGTTTTAATGATGCTCACATATGAATAAGAACTGAAGCACAAAAGAGAGCATCAAAAGAAAAATATGAAACATATTTAAGTCTAACCCACTTCCTACGCATTGGGATCTTGTAAGAAAATACATCATTGAAACACAAAGCAAGTAGCATAGGAAGATAAAACAAAAGCAATTCTAAGACTTTCAACTTAGAGAGAGGGAATGTAATAATATTGAAATATTTAGAACCAAGTTTCCCAATAAAGGTGTTCAAAGAATTTATACCAACAGTATTATCACTCACATGATTATTATGCAAATAAATTTCCATATATTTTTTAATTTTCACCTCAAACACTTCATGTCCTAACTCAAGATAGATATTATAAAGTTCTCTAATATTTTTGCTGTTTTCCATTTTATAATTTTTTTGTGTTTTTGATATATATATAACTGAAAGTAAAACTAAACTAAATGCAAAACTGAAAGTAAACTAGAGTATATGCAAACATGAAAATAAATATCTAGTGCAAATAAGAATAGAAACTAATGAGAAACTTACAACCAAACAAGTTTAAAGAAACCTCCCCAAGCTTAGATGATTGCAAGGTATCAAACAAGATAAAATAAATCTAAAGTCTAGTGCACACAAGAATAGAAACTTAAGCGCTACGCTCCCCGGCAACGGCGCGAGAAAAGTACTTGATTACCCCCAAGAGCAGGGGATCACTGTAGCACCTCTCAATGTGGAAGTAGGGTATCGATCCGCAGGAGCAAGAAGGATAAGTTGTCTATTACTTACAACTAAAGTGTCGCAAGTTTTAGTTAATTATGCACTAAACAAGTTTAAAGAACAAGATGATTGTTTTAATGGATGGAAGTTTAATGGAACAAAACAAGAATGTAAAAGTGTCCCAATCCTCTTCTATGCAAGAGGACAAGACAAAGGTTTCTCTTATAGGAACAAAGGACATGGGTTCATGGGTTCACTCAATCCTCTCTCTCCCATCTACGGTGATTATCATGTTATAGATAAAGTACACACAATTGTCATGTTTTAATGGTAGCTTTTATAACGGCTATATGTTTTAAAACACATAGTTGAAAGAAATACTCATTTGTGTTGGTAGTGTCACCCTCGTAAGGCTAGCGTGGTTGCTGTCACACCCACATCATACTTCTCCCTTTTTACCATAGATAAAGGATGTTGGACGGTACTGTGTCACTCAATACCTATGCCTTCTGTCATATTGGCCATCCCGTACCCACATACATCATACTTCATAATGGATAATATTCTAAACACTAGTGCAATGATTCATATTTCGTGTTCACGACCACAACTCTCTCATCTATCTACACTTGGTGGTGTCAATCACCTCATGACAAGGATAAACAAGGCATTATGCATAACTCAAACCATCACATGCATCATAGAATATCTCCAAAGTATGACAAGCCATAAAAGATCCAACACAACGGTAAATGTATAACTAGTATCATCTCACACCACAATATCCACCATAGGAATTACATAGATAGATTCATAATCATGCAAGGCACATCAAATGGACTTCAACAATGATCATACATAGAGAGATTAGATCAAGTTACCACCACAAACCCAAAGTCCATGGGGTGGACTACTCCCCCCTCATCATGATGTTGATGATGAACATGCCGGAGGGGGTGGAGCCCTTCGGAGGTGATTCCGGCAGCATTTCCCCCCTCCGATCTTCTCCGGTGGCAGCCTTCTGCCTCTCTGTTTTGTGGTTTTGTGTTTCTCTGCCGCCGTGTTGCGAAACTCCTCGGGGGACTATTTTTATAGTCGGTTTTAGGTCAAGACGAAGCCAGGGAGATGAAGATCGACGGCATCGGAGGCTCGAGGCACCAGATGGGGTGCTCCACGCGGCCAAGGAATCTGGCCGCGTGGGCCCACCTATCTTGGCCCTCGGACTTCCACTTTTGCTCTTCCTTCGCTCCTAAGCCTTGTTCCTTCCAAAAAATGATCCCCGTGGAATATTAGGTCACTTGGACGTCATTTGGGTCCCTGAAACATCAAAATATAGAAAAAGGGGTTTTCTGACAACACAGGGTTAATTCCAAATAAATAGGGAAAGTGTGAGATATTCCCAAAATCATTATAAAACATTGATATAACCCTTATATGATACAAATATGGTTGAAATATGAGTAATACAATGCAAAGTTCATGTATGCATTTTACATGCATCAGGCATGCAGGTTTTTATCGTAGGTTTATTTAAAAATTCAAAAATATCAAAGCCTCTAGCCAATCTTTTGTAAACGGATGTTCCTTTCTCTTTTAATGACGATTGTATTGAATCCTTTAATATTTTGAAGAATGCTGTAATAAGTGCTCCTATTATTCAACCTCCTGATTGGAATTTGCCTTTTGAGATTATGTGTGATGCTAGTGATTATGCAGTTGGGGCTGTTTTGGGTCAAAGAGTTGATAAGAAACTTAATGTTATTTACTATACTAGTAAGACACTTGATGGTGCCCAAAGAAACTATGCCACAACTGAGAAAGAATTTTTAGCAGTGATATTTGCATGTGATAAGTTTAGACCTTATATAATTGATTCAAAAGTTATTGTGCATTCTGATCATTCTGCTATTAAATATCTGATGAATAAGAAAGATGCTAAGCCTAGATTAATAAGATGGGTACTTTTGCTGCAAGAATTTGATTTACATATTGTTGATAGGAAAGGGGAAGATAATCAAGTAGCTGATCATCTTTCTAGAATGGAAAATATACCTGATGATCCTATTCCTATTAATGATAGTTTTGCTAATGAACAACTTGAAAACATTAATGTTTCTATGGCTAAAGTTGCATCTCCATGGTTTGCTAATTATGCAAATTTTATTGTTGGCAAAGTTTTGCCACCACACTTTACTCTTCAACAAAGAAAGAAGTTCTTTTATGATCTTCGACATTATTTTTGGGATGATCCTTTCCTTTATAAGAAGAGTGTAGATGGTATTATTAGACGTTGTGTACCTGAGCATGAACAATGGGCTATTATTAAAGATTGTCATGATAGTCCTTATGGAGGGCATCATGTAGGAGATCGCACAGGAGCAAAGGTATTACAATCTGGTTTTTATTGGCCTACTTTATTTAAGGATTGTGCTGAATATGTTAAAACTTGTGATAAATGTCAAAGAGTAGGAAATATTGGTAGGAGAAATGAAATGCCTATGAATTATTCTTTACCACTTGAGCCTTTTGATGTGTGGGGTTTTGACTTTATGGGACCTTTCCCAACCTCAAAGACAAAGCATACTCACATTTTGGTTGTAGTGGATTATGTAACAAAGTGGGTGGAAGCAATTCCAACCAAAAGTGCAGATCATGCCACAACAATGAAGATGCTGAAGGACATCATTTTCCCCAGGTTTGGTGTTCCAAGGTTTTTAATTACTGATGGTGGTTCTCATTTCTTGCATGGTATTCTTAGGAAAACATTAGCAAAATATGATGTTAATCATAGAGTTGCATCTCCTTATCATCCTCAAACAAGTGGACAAGTTGAATTAAGTAATAGGGAAATTAAACTCATTTTGGAAAAGACAGTTAATAGGTCTAGGTCTGACTGGCCACTTAAGATTAATGATGCACTATGGGCTTATAAAACTGGTTATAAAAATCCTATGGGAATGTCTCCTTACAGAATGGTTTATGGAAAAGCTTGTCATTTACCTGTTGAATTAGAACATAAAGCTAAATGTGCTATTAAAAAACTTAACTTTGATTTAAAAACTGCTGAAGAGAAGAGAATTCTTGATTTAAACCTACTTGATGAGTGGAGAAATGAAGCTTATGAAAGTGCTAGGCTATTTAAAGAGAGAGTTAAAATTTGGCATGACAAGAAAATTAAGAAGAAAGAATTCAAAGTAGGTGATCAAGTTTTATTATACAACTCTTGTTTCAAGTTTTCTGCAGGAAAGTTAGCTTCAAAATGGCAGGGACCATTGGTGATACAGGAGGTGTACCGTTCAGGAGCCATTCGTCTTCACGGTGACATGAAAGGTAAACCTCATGTGGTCAATGGACAACGCCTTGAACACTATATTGCAGGAAAAAGCTTCATCGGAATGGTGGAAGAAATGGATTTCAAGACACCGGAGGAGGTAATAGAGAGAAACTCTGCAGTTTTGGAAACCCAGAATCAATAATTAACTTTTGTGTTTGGAAGTTTCTCGGAATTGCATAATATTTTACGGAGATCATTTTTTATGAAAATTAGCATATAGGACAAGAAACTTGGAAGGAACGGAGCCCCGAGGGAGGAAAGAGGGGGTCCCACGCGGCTAGATTCCTTGGCCGCGTGGGCCCACTCCTTTTGCCCCTCGGAGTCCCGTTTCGTCTCGTTTTGGACACCGACGCTTCGTCTTGCCCTAAAAACCGTCAATATATACCCCCTTTCATCAATCTGATCTCGCACCGAGCGTTCTTGAGCGATCTTTGTTTTCTTTGTTTCTGTCTGTCAGGGTTTTGGCCATGTCTTCGGGAGACTCTTTCCAATGCTCCTCCATGGACTATGTTGATGATGAGCTTGAGGGGAACAACCCCACGTCCATGTGGAGGAGGAACAGGAAGAGGAAGGACTACTCGGATGATGAGGACGTCAAGCCCGACGTAGAGAAGATGGAGGAGGAAGAGGAAGAAGATGGAGAATACAAGCCCTTCGTCCACCTCGTGCCTGCACCACCTTCGCCACCTGCTCCTATCCCTGTTGCTGCCGTGAGAGTGAACATGCCTCTTCCGAAGAAGAGGCAGGCCGCTCGCATGAGCACTGGAGGGAAGGCTCCTAGGCACGCTCTTGCAAGCAGGAACGTGGTTTCTACTCTTATTGACTGGGAATTTCAGAAGGTTACCTCGGATAACTATCTTGGTGAGTGGGACCGCAAGATCCCAAACACCAAGGTACCAAGTTGGAGTGGAAGCCTAGCAAGGAGTCAAGGGAGAAGAGTCTCATGGAGAAGCTGGGAGGTGCCACAAACCAGTTTGAGCAAGCCTACAATCTTATGACCACTGTCATTGGAGAACTTGAAGACAACTACTATGAAGTCAAGAAAGAGGAGAAATAAAGAGTCTGCAGAACCTCAAGCTTGGGGGAGTTCAACCTAGTCTTTATCTTTACTAGTTTGTCATATCTATCTAGTCATGGTGTGCTTTGCTTTTATCGTTTAGTTATCAATCACTCTTAGGCTTGTGTGAGCTCATTGAGCATTATCATGTATCCCCTATGGTTTATCAATGAATATTAAAGTATGGTGTCATTCATGGGTCTCTTGTTTTGGAGATTTATGGGTAACACTCATGCAAATGTGCGTGGTATATTTAGAAGTTTCAGTCACATCTTGCTTTGAACTTGGTTAACTTGAGTATGTTGGACACTTGTAGAATTATCTCATCAATAGAATAAGTGAAAGAATAAGTCAATATGACATGAAGTATATAAGTTTAAAGTGAAGATGTGGTCTTGTAGAATAAATATTTAGGAAGGTTAATGAAAGGAAATATGAAACACTCTTGCTGGACTTTGGTATCTTTTGAGCAAATTAATGATCATGGATGTTTCAATACTTATGCTCTTGAAAAGTGAATGAAAAGGTGGGCACCCGAGGATCCGGTTAGCCATGGAAAGTGTTAGGCAAAGGTTGTGTTGAGCATAAGAACTTGATTGAAATATCCATGACTTAAGTTTGTACTAGTTACTAGAGAGGCAAGGTGATAAGCAATATCACATTTATCTTTTCATTTGTCTTCCTCTAACTATTTATCCCATGAGAGTTTATCTTGTCTTTAAATTTCAGCAAAGCATAAAGAGTATAATGCTTGCAAATGAGAGCAAAAGCATTGGTAAAAGAGTATGAATAAGAGTTTAGTTCAAATTGTCCAACATACAATGGTTTTCTATGTTCAAAAGTAAGGGGTGATTGCTAGAGCTTCTACTTATATTGCCCACATGTGTATGAGTTTTAGTTCATTTATCTTACTTTACAACTAAACATGATGATGATACTATGCCCGTATTTATTTATCAACCATAAGTCCATTGACGCATGTAATGATCTATGTCCTTACTTACTCGAGGACGAGTAAAGGTTTAAGCTTGGGGGAGTTGATACGTGCATTTTATATCATCATTTATATAACTTATATCATCATATTAGAATGTTATTGGAACTATTATATCAATGTTTAACATGTTTTAGATGATTTTGGGGACTTTCATACACAGTCCCTATTTTTGGTATTTAATATCTGGGAGGCAGAAAACCCCCCTTTTCTTGTTTTTATTCTTGCAGGAGTTACAGGAACCCAATTGAAAAAAGGAAAGTTGCACATCAGTTTTTGCATCAGGAGAACCAGAGGGGGCAAAAGATCGAAGAGGGAAGAACCACGAGGCCCAAAAGAGGGGGGCCCATTCCTTGGCCGCGTGGGGCCTACTAAGTGGAGCCTCGGGCACTTCCTCGCCTGGGGCTTTTTACCACGACCTCCATCTCCTCCGAAAACCTACGCCCTAATTTTTCCCCAGACGATTCGAGGCCGCGGCGGCGGCGAAACTCGTGATTCCCTCCGAGGGGGGGGGGGGGGGGGGGTCAGATCCTGCTGCTCCGGAGCTCCGGAGAGCGGGGAAATAATCGTCACCGCCATCACCTCTCCTCCTTGGCGTGGGAGGAGGCCTCTCCATCATCACCATCACCAAGACCAGCACCATCTCCATCATCATCTCCGTGATCCACTCCGTTCCCCTCGTAGTTTGAGAGTTGCTATACCCTAGATACATGTTTTGTGAAGGGAATATGCCCTAGAGGCACTTAATAAAGATAGTTTATTGGTTATATTCCAATTGTTCATTATATGTTTTATACCATGCTATAACTGTATTAAGCGGAAACATTAATACACGTGTGGTAGATAAACAACCAGGTCCCTAGTTGCCTCTGCTAAGACTAGTTTCATTGCGCGATTGATGATCGAGGTTTCCCGATCATGAGACATGGCGTCTGTCGGCAATGGAGTCATATCGTTAGGTGGAACGATGTGATGGACTTACCCATAATTTGTAGGACGTAGTCATTACGCCTTTGACCGTGAGACCAACTCTTATTGTTATTCCTGGAAGATACTTTGATCGCACCAAACGTCATATCTTATATAGTGTGACAATAACGGTGATACTTTTGGGTATCGGAAAGGGGTAGTTGAGACGAGGGGTCAAGAGCGGGATTTGTCAGTCCGTATAGCCGGATAGATACTCTAGGGCCCACTCGGTGAGATTATGTCAAATGAGTTTGCAAACATGTGACTAGGTCACCAGCTGACATAATATCATAGACGAGTAGAAGATAGTGTTGTCGGTAACGAGATCATGCTAGGAATGGAGATATCTATGAACGATGCTCGGACACGCTAAGTATCGCTATGGCAAAAGGTTTAAGACTCGACGTCCAGGTTTGATAGATGAAAGTCATTCGTTATATCACAGGGGTTAATTCATGGGGTCCAGGCCTACGAGTTAATCATTGATCGGAGAGGAGTCTCGATCATGTCTGTTATTATATCGAACCGCTAGGGTAACACACTTAAGGGGTTTCGACAAGACAACCGGAAAGGAAAGAGATCACCAGGAACGTCCCGGGAATGGTCCGATGGAGATCGGGCAGCGACGAAATAGTTTTCGGAGCTAGAATAAATTATATATAATATGTTTGATATTAATTAGTGTAATTAATGTTTAAATATGATTTTATATATTTATTTTCGAATTTTTAAAGGCTGATTTCCCTAAATGGGCCTTCTGGTGGAAAGAAGGCCCATGAGGGGCGGAAAGTCCCCCCAGGGCTTCGGATTGGGGGAGGGCCGGCCTAGGTGGGCCAAATGGGGCCCACCTAGGGCCGGCGGTTCTATCTTGGCCGAACCAGGCATGTGGGATAGTCCCACATTGCCTGGCTGGCAAGGTTGGCTCCCCACGGGAGCCTATATAAGAAGGGGCACCCCTGGCCTTTTAATTCAACCAATTAATTTCTCTTTCTCTCCTCAATAACGTGATTCCCTTTGTCAGAGTTGCGCCGAGTTGAGAGGGGATCTCTCCACCGTAGCCCGCTGCCGCGCTGCTGGTGTTCCGGTCCAAGTCTTCCGCTGCTCGTCCTGGACTGGAGCTTCGGAGGCCGTCGTCTCCACCGTATGTGTGTAACACCCTGCGAGGTGCTGCGCTAGCGGTACTCGGAGGCCTACTTCCTCCACCCGACCTCGAGGTCATCTTCATCGTCTTCGTCGCGCCGAGTTCTTCGCGACCTAGAGGTCGGCTACGTCGTCTTCGTCGTCAACGCTTGTGCGGGAGCGTAATCCCCGCTTTTCGGTCTACAAGGGTATGTATTCCGATCTCCGCCGTACTTCTATATCTGCATAGTGTAGATCTTGGCTAGTTTAAGGATATCGTTGGTAGGAAATTTTTTGTTTTCTGCATGCGATCCCCTTCAGTGGTATCAGAGCCGATCTATCATAGATATAGCTGTACGCTGTTAGAACCCGTGTTCTGCACGGGGGTACCGTTCCTGTTATTTGCTACCCTCTAGCGTGCACTTGTGATTCCAGCGGCATCGAGTTGATGAAGCGGCCCGGACCGACTTTACGCGTACGCTTACGCGAGACTGGTTCCACTACTACATACGGCTTGTACCGTATCTGTGGCTGGCGGGTGTCAGTTTCTCTCTCTTTAGTTGGCTTTGCATTTTCAATGGAGGGCCCGAAAGGGATGCTTAAACATGCAATTATTGGATCGTTGTTGTGGTCATAAGTTCGTAGGTAAGAAGCGGTTCTTTTTACGACAGCCCCAAGCCACGTAAAATATGCAAAAGATAAATTTGAACGCGTCTAACTTTATTTTGCAGGGGCAATGTGATATGGTCAAGGTAGGTTTATTAAATTGTTTATGAACTGTGGGCGCCAAGAAGACCATGGCGCATGGACTATATCACATCGCATTACATTTGATGTTTTGTGTGCATCTTATATTGTGTGATTATATATTAGTATATATTAGTTACACGGCGGTAGTTATATATAAGATCATCCCTTCATAATACCACTAGTGTTCTTCCTCCAACAAGCACCACCAAGAAAGTTCTACGTTATGAGGGAGGCCGTGACGATCGGGTGTCAGACATATCGTCGTTCGCATACAGTGGGTGTAAGCCATGTTGCACAAGCGTTACGTGGAGTGGAGGTTATTGTGGCGAGCCTAGCATATGCAGATATGGCCTCGGAACACGGAGGCCGAAAGGTCGAGCATGAGTCACAGAGTTGTTGTGATCGACAATTCGTTGTCTACCCTTGAAGTTGTGTTGCCGGCTCTGACGATGAGGGGTTGTGCAATGGATGGGGGTCGTGTAATCGCTTAAACGACCAGGAGGGATGTTCGTTTCAGTGGGAGTTCGGATAGTTATTTTCTAAAATACTAGAACTCAAAATATAATGAACAAAGTCTGTTTTGCAAACCTTTGTAGATATTAACCATTGTAATAGCATCTTTTAAAATTAGGCGCATTCCTGCGATTGAGAAACTTAAAAGGTTGGGTCCAAACTTCATAGTTTTATACTTTAGCTTGAGGATACTCCTTGTTTAAACCGTTAGCTCTTTGTGATACAATACCCGCTAGGAGATAAACCCGGAGATTCCGCTAACAAAAGATAATTTGGATTATCAGGTTTTGTGCGGATGATATCATCATAGTCCAGTGTATGCTATGATCTCTGCCATAGAGAACCAACGGTGGGTACGAGTTATTAGATCGCGAACATATGAGATGGTCGCTAAACTCGGGGTACCCCTAAAGTTGGGTTGATGAAATTTATCAGTACGTTGACTGATTGTCTTCTCAACCAAGATGGAAGAGAATACACACATTGAAGGAGCACGTGGCAGTCATACTTGATGACATATGGTCATACTTGATGAACATTGAGACGCCTCGCTCAGCTCGATCACTGGATGACAGACGTCGTTGCCAAGTGCAAATGCTATGTCATAGACTATGTCATACAAGGGGAATCGTTCACCTTCATGGTTCTTGATTACGTTGGAAGTATCAAGAAGATGAAACAGATCGCCGGAAGTCATCAATGATGATGGTGTATATATGATATACATGTTATGAATGTTTTAGCTAAGCAAGTACTCGCAGTAGTGACTAAGTTTTGATACTAGTCATGTTTTATGAAAACCAGGTTTACTGCTTGAGTGGCTTGGAAGGATGAGGCGACATTGCGTGTTGATAATGGCAGACAAATTGTTGTGATGGCCATAGACACTCTCCCTCTAGATCTACCATTTGAATAAATTCTTTATGATCGCCTGTTAGTATGATCGTTATAAGTGTGTCTCCTCTAGCGAGACAATTGTTCATATATATTAGTGACAAATTCGTTGTCCTATATTTATGAAGTAATGATCATATGCCGATTTGAATTTAGATGGTAGAAGCTCCCACATTCATAATATTAATGCCAAAGGATACAAACTTAATAAAGACACCACATATGTGTGGCACTACCGTTTAATTCATGTCAATGTTATAGTCAATGAATTAGCTCCATACCGGATGGATCTACAAGTCCTTAGATTTGATCTTTTGACACTTGCAAAATAACTAAGACACCGTTTTCGGAAAACGGGCATATAACTTATTGATAGTCATGCATATAGATGTATGTGGTTCAATGAAGTAATTGACGGGTAGTGAAGACCTTTATTTCGTGAACTTCACTGAACGTTTTGAGTATAACTTGTTGAGAATCATGCATATGGGTGTATGTGAATCAATGAAGTACTTTAACGTAAAGTGGAAGTGTTTATTTCATAGACTTCATGAATATTCCGAGTAGATATATGGATATCCACTCAGGGAATGTTAGTCTGGAAATTTTGATTTGATCAAACAAGTTCAGAATGAAGTAGGAAATAAATTTAACAAGAAAATCTAATTCCTGCGATACAGATCGAGGAAATAAAGATTTGAGTTATAATGTTGGCACGTCATTGGAAGACTTGTGAGAAGAGTTCCACAAATTACGTCGCATGGAACACCATAGTGTTATGGTATGTTAGGACGTCGTAATCGCACCCTATCGGATAGTGTGTGGTAAATAAATCTCTTACCGAATTATCGTGATCATTAGAGTCATATGGTAGAAACGTAACACTCACGTTAGATAATAGGGAAACCATTTAAATCCATGGAGACAATACCATATTAGTGATGGCATGGCTTTTAGCCTAGATTGTCGTTTCAGCAATTTAGTGTTTTGATGTGATCAAACCTAAAATGGATTAATCTTTGTAGTGTACCTAAAGAGTTAATTGGGTACATGTCTCACGACATAGGCAAAATCGTTGCCGGAATATACCTTGCGAAAGAAATAGTTTCTTGTCCAAGGGTATAAGTGAGAAAGAAAGTAGAGCAAGACGAAGTTGATGAAACTTTCTCTCCAGACATCAGAGTGGCGCAACTGAAAGTGTTTTCGGTGTCATGCTCCACAGCTTGAAAGAAGCTGATGATACAAGATCATGATGCTCTGAGCTCATACTAAGAACGTAGGAGTACGAGGTTGTGTTCCACACTATGTGTTACGACAATCTTGTTATGAAGGTCATATTAATGGAATATGACAGACCTACGAACTACGAAGAAGAGATGGTAGACCTAAGTCCGAGAAATGGCTATGAGTCATATATGATCCGAAATAAAATCCATGTACGATTACCAGGTAATGACTTGGGAGATCTTCTTGATGGCATCTAGGATGTTAACAGAATATGGAATTTTATGAGAGAGTAGACACTGATAAGGATCGATTTGTCGTGAAACAGTTCCGACAGATTCAAAAGTTGACCACAATGAGATTTTGTCTCAAGTGGCGAAGCCTAAATCTATTCTGGGTCGTTTAGCAATTACTATAATTTCGAATGAGAAATTGATAGATGGATAAGGAAACCATGTTTCTTAATAGTGTCATTAAGAAAGAGTTGTAATCAGTACAATAATGGTTTGATGATCCTAAGGATGCTAAACATGTATGCAAACTTCAGTTGTCCATTCATGGGCTGAAGCAAGCATATCGGAGCTGGAATCTTCACTTTGATGATGTGATCAAAGGATTTTGGAGTTGTCCAAAATAGTTGAAGAGACTTGCATTTGCAAAGATTTGAGTGGGAGCTAAGTAGCTTTCCTTGATCTTATATGCGGAAGGCATATTTGAGTGGGAGCTAGGTGTCATTCGTGATTTTGTATGTAACGACATGTTGAATGACACAGATCCTCTAGTAGAGTGTAAAGGATTATTTAAGTGATTAAATTTTCTATGAAAGAAGTTAGGAGTATTAGGCATCCAATCTATAATTGTATAGATCGTAAGGGGCTTAATAACATTAGGTCGGAATATTTCCTAAGTTAAAGATTCTGAAGTGTTTCAGAATAGAACAAGCGAAGAAAATGGTTCTTACTTGTATGACTAGGTGAAATATTAACTTTATCTTGGCATTTTCAGTGATAGCAAATGATGTTCGACATTCTCTATGTATCAGACATAGATGCTATCAGATTGAAAGCTCGACTTAGTGTGACCCAAGTTCTTGGTTGAAGAACGGGTTCTAGAGTGATCCTTGTGTGGATCAATGAACAAACGTTAAGTATATTTTTCAGTGTCTGTGAGAACTGAAGATATGTTTTCTGGTAAAGGGAAAGAGTGAAAGACAACTTGCCGTAAAGAGGTTACGATGATGCAAGTTATTACACTGGCTCATACAACTAGAAATCTCATATAGGAGATGTCCTTTATTTTGAAGAAAGACATGGTTAGTTTGCGAAGTCGCATATGAATGCACTGTTGCATAATCTACATAGGTATAGAAATATATGGCAACTTCAGAAGTAGCAAGTGTGATTGGACTGAGCAGTTTTCCGAGCGTATGTGGTCCCCTTAATAGATCTCTTAGACTTTTAAGGCCCATGCTACGCGAATGTTCGAGTCTCACTCCATCCACTAGGATATATTTCACCGTCATCGTAAGATACGGGATGATGTCAAACTAGGTGACATAGAAGTGTTGCAAAGCACATATAGGTCTCAATGTGTGAGATCTGTTGACTGTATTCCTCTTCCATGAGACAAGCATGCACCAAGATGCTATGGGTGTTGAGCTTTTACCAAGTTGTAAACTAGATTAAGTGTTACTCTAGTGCAAGTGGGAGACTGAAGGGAATATGCCCTAGAGGCACTTAATAAAGATAGTTTATTGGTTATATTCCAATTGTTCATTATATGTTTTATACCATGCTATAACTGTATTAAGCGGAAACATTAATACACGTGTGGTAGATAAACAACCAGGTCCCTAGTTGCCTCTGCTAAGACTAGTTTCATTGCGCGATTGATGATCGAGGTTTCCCGATCATGAGACATGGCGTCTGTCGGCAATGGAGTCATATCGTTAGGTGGAACGATGTGATGGACTTACCCATAATTTGTAGGACGTAGTCATTACGCCTTTGACCGTGAGACCAACTCTTATTGTTATTCCTGGAAGATACTTTGATCGCACCAAACGTCATATCTTATATAGTGTGACAATAACGGTGATACTTTTGGGTATCGGAAAGGGGTAGTTGAGACGAGGGGTCAAGAGCGGGATTTTTCAGTCCGTATAGCCGGATAGATACTCTAGGGCCCACTCGGTGAGATTATGTCAAATGAGTTTGCAAACATGTGACTAGGTCACCAGCTGACATAATATCATAGACGAGTAGAAGATAGTGTTGTCGGTAACGAGATCATGCTAGGTATGGAGATATCTATGAACGATGCTCGGACACGCTAAGTATCGCTATGGCAAAAGGTTTAAGACTCGACGTCCAGGTTTGATAGATGAAAGTCATTCGTTATATCACAGGGGTTAATTCATGGGGTCCAGGCCTACGAGTTAATCAATGATCGGAGAGGAGTCTCGATCATGTCTGTTATTATATCGAACCGCTAGGGTAACACACTTAAGGGGTTTCGACAAGACAACCGGAAAGGAAAGAGATCACCAGGAACGTCCCGGGAATGGTCCGATGGAGATCGGGCAGCGACGAAATAGTTTTCGGAGCTAGAATAAATTATATATAATATGTTTGATATTAATTAGTGTAATTAATGTTTAAATATGATTTTATATATTTATTTTCGAATTCTTAAAGGCTGATTTCCCTAAATGGGCCTTCTGGTGGAAAGAAGGCCCATGAGGGGCGGAAAGTCCCCCCAGGGCTTCGGATTGGGGGAGGGCCGGCCTAGGTGGGCCAAATGGGGCCCACCTAGGGCCGGCGGTTCTATCTTGGCCGAACCAGGCATGTGGGATAGTCCCACATTGCCTGGCTGGCAAGGTTGGCTCCCCACGGGAGCCTATATAAGAAGGGGCACCCCTGGCCTTTTAATTCAACCAATTAATTTCTCTTTCTCTCCTCGATAACGTGATTCCCTTTGTCGGAGTTGCGCCGAGTTGAGAGGGATCTCTCCACCATAGCCCGCTGCCGCGCTGCTGGTGTTCCGGTCCAAGTCTTCCGCTGCTCGTCCTGGACTGGAGCTTCGGAGGCCGTCGTCTCCACCGTATGTGTGTAACACCCTGCGAGGTGCTGCGCTAGCGGTACTCGGAGGCCTACTTCCTCCACCCGACCTCGAGGTCATCTTCATCGTCTTCGTCGCGCCGAGTTCTTCGCGACCTAGAGGTCGGCTACGTCGTCTTCGTCGTCAACGCTTGTGCGGGAGCGTAATCCCCGCTTTTCGGTCTACAAGGGTATGTATTCCGATCTCCGCCGTACTTCTATATCTGCATAGTGTAGATCTTGGCTAGTTTAAGGATATCGTTGGTAGGAAATTTTTTGTTTTCTGCATGCGATCCCCTTCATTTTGTGCTACTATTCATGTTTGTGATTGAGCAGTCGTCATTATTTGGAGGTGAAGTTATATTTTCATATTGTGTTGTACCACCTATGCCACTGAATATGATCATGTTTGCACGTTGTGAGTAGTTCCCGTATGTTCCTGAGGGCATAGGATGAATTGGCAATGATTTATATATGACATGTGTTGGTATTTTCTCTAGTGTTAATCTTTTTATGTGATTCTATGATGGTGTTGTGCGAACGTCGACTGCACAACACTTCACCTATATGGGCTCATAGGAGAACACCGCAGTATAATGAAATGAGGAAGACTTGGGAGGACAAGAATCCTGAGAATGAGTCATGTAGTTATTATTATGGGGTATTAATATCGGGGACCTTAGAGTGTAATGCTATGGTGGGACATTATGTCTTAATAATTCTTGTGCAGTCATTTACTTGGCCACATGATCCATCATAAGAGGGTTTAGTTTATTTATTTAGCTTTACCTAAGTTGTGGCTCCGTCCTAAACAAGATTAAAACTTGACAAGATATTCAATGTGTTGTTTAATAAATCTATATGCCTAGTTATATACATGCCTCCCTCGGGAACGTTTTCCAAATATAAGACACACATCACTTGAGCTTGTCCTCTTACCACATAGAGGATTGTGCTTTTCTCTCATTGAGAGCTTTCAACTGTTACTATTTACTATCTGCACTTTTATTTTATTTGCAACCATACAACCAAAAACCCCAAAAATTGCATCTTTCATTGTTTTATCTATCATTCTTACTAACCAATACCTTCAGCTCCTCGTGGGTTCGGCAACCTTTTCTATTCGAAAGGTACTACAATTGATCTCCTGCACTTGGGAGCCATCACTTGACCATCATGGACCCGGAGCAAAGGGCATGGATACTCAAGAAGCAAAAGATGATCCGTGAGCGCGAGGACGTGTGATGTCCTATTTATTTCTATTTATTATGTTTTGAACAATTTGTATTAGGTTTTGAACTATTTATTTATGTCCTAGTCAATGCATCCCTGTTTTTCATGGCCCGTTTCCGCCCTAGTTTTAAAAACCGGACCGGGCCAGCGGTTCAACCGGAAAAAACCAGAACCAGCGACTTGTCCGGTTTTTTAAGCGGAAAAGACCGAAGTAGATTTAAACCGGAAAAATGTCCAAAAATAATAGGAGGGATTCGAACCTGAGAGCTCTAGATATGAGCCAGGAACAACGCACAAAGCCCAATACCACCTACGCTACCTTTCTTTTCTGTTATATATCATAAAAGTAGATGGAATATATAGCATTTCACGATGTTTTTTCCCAAAATTTACAATGTGATTTATAAAATTTGTCGGTTTTTTTGTCGCCGTTGAACCGGCTAGGCCGACGGTTGGACCGGTGAACCAGCGAACCAGACACCCCACCGGTTCACTCACCGGTTCGGTTTTTTAAACTATGGTTTGCACCAGGCCGTTGGGGGCACCCCAACCCCAATGGACAAAGGCCCAAAATGTGTCCATGGTCCGCCCTCAAATGGACCAAAAATCGGACACATTTTGGTATCCGTATGCGTCAGCCCGTTGGAGGTGCCTCAGAGCAGTGGTTCGTGTTGCGATTACAAGAGAGGGGTAATCACTAAAAAAATTCTTCACTTTGCAAAGAGAACTTTACCCTCACTCTCGTGGTGACAAGTGTCACTTTCTGCTTGTGTTTGGTCCCCGATAGTTGTTTACATGTCCAGCAAGTTAAATGTCCGCCAAGAGTCGCTACCAGAATAAAAGTGGGAATGAGCATTACATACGGGGGAGGTTGGAGGGCAGTTTTCTCTTTTATTTTTCGAAAACGAAGTTTCAAAACAAAATATCTCGAGAACCGTTTATTCATATTACGAACCGTTTACACTTTTGAGCTACTCACGTCGAAATTTTCAAAACTAGATCCAATGTTGATAGGTTTTGACAAACTTTTTTTTGTACTTACCGTTATGTATAGTTCGTACAACCTGAGTCAGTGGAGTTGTACGACAACCTGATTCTGTGGAGTTGTACGACTGAGTCTGTGTAGTTGTACGTGTACAAAACTGAGTCTGTGTAGTTGTACGTCTGAATCTATGTAGTTGTACGTCTGAGTCTGTGTAGTTGTACGTCTGAGTCTGTATAGTTGTACGCCTGAGTCTGTGTAGTTATACGCCTGAGTCTGTGTGGTTGTACGCATGAGCATATATAGTTGTACGCCTGATTGCAGTTGTACGTACAAATTTAATTTGTGTAGTTGTCTGAATTATACGTCTGAGACTGCATAGTTGTATGTATAACCAGAATTCGTACAATCTCAAATTTATTACGTACAACATTATTATGTACACAATCCTTTCTAAATACTAAGCTCCCTAGAATTGGTGTCTTCTCCTTATTCTACATGTCCACATCATGGTGGACCCCATTCACGTTTCACTTTATATTAATTTATAGTTCACATTTAAATATAGTTTTAGAACCATTTATTGGATATATCTACTAATTTTTTGGTGAAATAAAAAAGGATCCCATCTACATAAAAAGAAAATTGTGGTTGCAAGAAAGAAAAATTAGCTACATTCTTCTCAAAATTACTCTTTTTGTGTAGACCAAAATACAAAAAAAGAACTTCTAGAATGTGTACAATACGTGTTATATGTTTATTTCAAAAAAATTAAATCTAAACATGTCGTTTCGATTTTTGTAAAGAACATGCGGTTATCGGCACACACCTCTGGCTCCGTCAAGCACCTGAGACTACAGGGCACCTCCATCGCTGATGTCCAGTCTCAAGTCCATTGTTAACTTGCACAGCACATGCGCTCCCCTCTGGTGACTACCCAACGCCAAGTCTATTGTTAACTTGCACGCCGCGTTCGCTCCCCTTTGGTGGCCAGCCAACACCATTCAGCTGACTTCCTACAACCTTCATAGTAGCTGCACGTGAACACCATGCCCGCATCGGCCGTTGTCACCGTTGCTGTTAGTAGTGGTCGACTGTCCATCCCTAATGTCGCGCCTCAATTTCATTGTTAACTTGCACGCCACGTGCGCTCCCCTCTGGTGGCCACCCAACAGACATTGACTTGATTTTCTACAATCCTCGCAATAGTTGCACATGAACACCCATATTTCCTGCCGGCCGTTGTCACTGTTGTTGTTGTTAGTAGTGGTCGACTCGATGGTGGTGGCAACAACGGTTGAAACCGTGAATGACAAATCGATGGTGAATGGGGTGGAAAGATGAGTTATATGTATCGTTGTTAGATGCCACCAATTGCTTATGAAAGATGATGTGGGTATTTATCTGTGAATGTTATATATTTTCTTATATCTCATTTGTATGCAGAGCACAAGTCAGATTATGTAAAAAAATGCATGTAAGTATTTTGTAGATAGTTGAATGCATACACTAAAAAAGACCTATGTTTGATTAGACTCGGTTGCAATCATCATAGTGTGGAAAAGTCATGACACCGAGGGAACAATAATAAAATAGCATGTGGTGTTGAAGTGGCGAACATGTAAATTATATGTTAAAATAAGGACATTCTTGCAATTAGATATATAATTGTTGGTGGTATTCACGCATGTTAATTTTTTTATTTTTTTTTATACAATCTGGATCGAATGCACAAATTGATATTGTATGTAAACAGTTTAAAATCTCAGTTTGCTCTATATGGTAGTGAATTTTTAAATATTTATTTGTGGAATACTCTTCTGTTTTTATGTAGTATCCACCGTATACGATGCAATTTATTTAAATATGCCAAGACATAATTATGCCAGTTTATGTCAGAAAATTCTACCTGATTTCATTTTATTAAAATCAATGACCTTCGTTATAGGACCTCGATGGCTAATGAAAACTTGGCTAATCTCTCTCTCCGATTTTGCAATTTTCATCATATCGTACAATGTTTGCAGATTGTCAGAATTTTGATCAATTGTTTTTTTATCAAATCATTATAGAACCATATACACAATTTTACGTTCATGATATTTCATAATAATCGTTATCCTGATTCTCTAATTGAGTTGTAAACTTTTTTAAGTGGGGTCATGCTCTTTCTGATAAGTGGTGTATTCTTAATTTTACTACAACTAAATAGTAGTTTTCCTTCTCTGATTCTCTAAGTAGTTATCCAATGATACTATTTTTTCCATCATTATTACTATTTTATATATGTGGTTCGCTAAGAAAATTGTTTATTCATCTATTATTGTTCGTATTAGGACGGACGCGGCAACGCGCATCTTTTCATTCTAGTATGTACTAGGAAAATACCCGTGCGTTGCTACGGGTAAACCGAATATTCAGCCATGTATTTAGAAAAATAATGAGATTTAGTTTTTACTAAATGCAAATGATGAACAAAAACATGTCTCTTTTATACTTCCAAATTAATACATGTTCATGTTAAACTGTTTTGTCTAGAGAATATCAGCATGCTTTGATTGAGCTAAAATGAAATTCATGGCCAGACTCGCAACTATTGTTCGGCTCAACAAATAGAGCATATACAAAATAAATGACTACTCTTTCACTAAGATCTCTTCTATGCAGGCTGATCAACTATTGTACTGAATGCCCTCTCCTTCAAGTGTCTAGCGATGAAGTACAAATAACAATCAACAATCTCCTAGCAGCAATAGGTAACAATCAGAACGTAATTCCACTTCGTCTAACAATCATGCCACTTGCTTCAGAGGAAGAGATAATCCTTATTACATATAAGAAATGATGAAAAAAGTAGTAAACATTGATAATGCCATCACTGAAATGGTTACCTCGCGGAAGTCACATTCCAATATAAGTCCAGGAAATAACTGTATACAATATTGTCCTACAGGACAAGACATGAAGCTGGAATACTGACATGGTTATAATGTGCAAGTAAAAGAAATGTGCAAACTTGTATACTCGACTTCCTTTAACACAACCCGTAAGTACAAGAACTGTGCAAGTAAAGCAATGTGCCTATAATCTCATCTCGTAATGTGTAAGTAGTACCAGGAATGAGGACAAAATTCATCTGTTACCTAAGTACTGAGAAAGTGAGAAGAGGGCAGGAAAATGAACCATGGAGTGACAAACTCAGTCTGATCCGTGCTTTCAGGTTTCCCACTATTCCAGCTCTAGTATGCGATAATTTGAAAATTCACATTAGATGATCGAATATCACTGAACATGTCAACTAAAAGCACACATTATTTTCTTTCTGCAGCCATGATAATCATGGAAGTGGACAAAAAGGAATATGCAATATTGAAGGTTGTGATCATCCAGAATGACAAAATCTAAGTTCGTGCACCTTTTTTTGCAAGTCCGTGCAATCCAATGGCATCCAATGACCCTTATCTGTCATGATTTTAAGTATCCTGTCTACCTTCGTCTCAGACTCTATCCACCTGACAGAGACAGAAATATGAGTCATTGCAGTGTTGTCATCAAAAGAACAAACTCAAGGAAATGTAAACAAACATGGACATGTCAGCCATTCCGAAGGAACAATGCGCATCTACACTAAATTGATTGTGCGCGAGCAAGTTCAGCTATAAGTTGACGAGCTCCTGGAGGGCGGCATCGAGGTCGCCATTGTGGTCCTTGGGGCAAGAAGCTATTGACCTCCTGCAAGTAGATGTGATCCCCCATCGCCCCTCGATCCACTGCCGGTCTTCTTCCTATGGACCCTCCACCTCCGGCGCCGGCGCACTGCAGGCTATCGTCTTCCCGTCGACCCTCCACCTCCGGCGCGGCGCCGACGCTGCAGGCCGCCTGCTTCCCCCTTCCCGTCGAACCTCCACGGCACGGGCGCGCTGCAGGCCGCCGTCCTGTTCTGCAAGACTATCGCGCATGTCAAGAAGGCCATGAGCGACGCCAGGCTCTCCAATGGCGAGATCGACGAGGTCCGGCGGCCGGGAGGGCCTCCGCACCGTGCTCGATCTGGCCGCAGTGGAGGTCGCTCTGCTCGCGGGACGCTCGATGTGGTTGCGGTGCCGGTGGAGTTCGATTTGGTCTCTGTATATAGACTGCGGGTTAATTTCACGGAAAGGGAAGGGCTAACATGCGAAAGTGCCACGACGTACGGGACACCTTAGGCCGTATTATATTGTAGAGATTATATTGTCACGCTCCGGATGTACAGCAGGGCTCCGGATGTACAGACGGCAAGAGCGCATCTGGCGGAAAAAAAAGAGTCCCTGGGAGTTTCCTACGCCGTTATGCAGTGTACGCGCGCGGCAGGATGCTGTACGCGGGGCGGGGGTTCGCCCCGATCGCTGGGTGCCTGCGTACACGCGACGCCACGTGGACGCGAGCGAGCGATGGCTGGACCTTTACGAAGGCCGTCTTTTTTTAGGATACCCTGAGGTAACTGATCGTGTACATTACGTTTCTCTCGATGGAATTCCGGTGTTTTTTCAAGATGGGCTACTGGGCCACAATAGGCAGATCAAACTGGCCCCTTTTAAATCCTTCGGCCTTCCAGAAACGCACGCGCAGGGAAATATGAACCGTTGTTTTTTTTTTTGAACTGATGAACCGTTGTTTGAGATCAATCTTTTAGTCCCACTAGTAGCCATGCAATCTCAATTTTTTTGAGTTTAGTGAATATTTTCTTATCCGAGCAATAAATTTCTTGACTGAACCTTCTATCAATGTAAAAAAAATACAATCCACATACAAGATTGCACCATTTAAATTTCACAACCATAAAATATTAGTTATTGTCTGCATAATTACACATGTTAGAATCCTCTCTATTGATTCATTCTAGTGAACTTCAAAAATATGTACCAAAAGCTCTTCCGAGAATAGTTCCCATCAATGATTTCTACAGCTTCATCCTCATTCCTCATGAGACATTTATTATTGAATAAAACAGATTATCCAAACATTTGAATATTCCTAAATTAAAATTTAGAAGAAAGGGGATATTTATATCATATATTTTATGACATAAAAAAGGAAGTCTATGGTACAGGCCCTGGCTTGATTAAAAAAACACTGCACACACAATTTAGTTGGCATTGCACGTGCTCATAGTTAAAAGGAACAATTTACAAGACTTCACTACGGGGGACAATTTACAAGTAGAAAAAGACTCGTACGTAGATAGATTACTTGTTTTTGTTTTGGTGTAGGTCAATATCAACACACCATAACTCGATCATCATCTGCAGAAAAGCCACGACAATACGCAAACTTAACTAATAATTACCACGTATTTTTTAAATAATAATCGGTACCACAACTTAGCACGCAATATTTTTTTTTTGTACACCGCATTTCTTCAAAGTCGAATACCCTGCTAAGCCGACAAATATCCGTTTGTCGATTTTCCTCTCCATGATTGTTGGGATTGAACCGCTCAGCGTTTATGATGTTGTACCGCCACTCACAAGCACAGTCCACAGATACATTCCTACGAGCAAAGATCCATTGTTAGCTTTGCTTCGAGGTAGCATTTAAACATGACCATGTTACAAGCAATCTAACCAAATGTGACGCGTAAATAGATGGAGAACAATTTTGTTATGTACAAAATTTCAGCTTTGACCGTGCTAACAATAGCCAAAGACATTTATATAGTGTATAAACATATTTATGGCAAATGCAAGTCGATTGGTCGAGATGTTTTTTTTTATGGTCATTGGTCGAGATGTTAACCTAAGAATTCTCATGAAGATGGCAACGGACCAGCTTTAGGGCAACAGATCAAATAACAATAAGGACATGAGAAGGCAACGGACCAGCTTTAGGACAACAGATCAAATAACAATAAGGACTATCACAATGTGATAAAAGAAATTCTACTATTAAGGTCAACCAGTTTAAATAACTGTATGTAAGTTTTATGTCAATCCGCTCAAACTTCTTATGAATGTAGGTAATTCTCTATGAATAAAATTAAGACTCATTTCACATTGCAATTTGTGTATAGATCCGCCAACGCCTCAAGATCCATATGGAAAACATAACATGGAAAACAATGCTCAGCTTGTAGTACTTGAGACGACACAAGTAGAACCAGAACCTGGATCTGGGCTTCATATATATATTATCATCTTGAGTTAATATGAGAATATCCATACCTTTATTATAGCAAACTCGAACCCAAACTCAGATGATTCTCACGCACAAATCAAATATAGGAAGGACTTATCTCCAATGAAATATATGACTTGTCTTTCATACCTATGAGCGAGAGTAAAAATGTCAAATATTATTTTAAATTGACATGAATTAAACTTATAATACATATATTCAATATTCACCAATATCAATGTTGGAATAAACCATATTTACACTCGGTAAACTACAAGTAAGAAATATATACATTAGACTACATGTTGTGATTATACAATTTCAGCTAACAATGGAAGAGAGAATCGCTGACCGGCCGTAGGCAACATGTGGTTGAAAACTCATGTACATTGATATTGGTGAAGAACTTTCGGCTCTAGGGATGTGCTCAGCCGTAGGCTCTGGGGATATCCCACTTCCGGCGATCACCGGGTGTTTATCAGGAAGGCGATGCGGCCCCTGGGACGGCGTCTAGTTCACTGGCGTTCCGGACACCGTCACCGACACACGACCAGCTCCATTAACAGCGCCCAAGAAGTCACATACAGCTTTCACGTATGCCCTTGTCTGAGTTCACGACTGCAGAGACTTGTTAAGCGGAAGCGGTGGTTGGTCGACGTTGCCACGTTGGTGTCGGCGTCCGGCCGTGCGGGCCCAACGGTGACACCAACAGGATGCTCGTCTGCTCCTGCCTGCCGGACGAAGGTCGCCGGCCGCATGGGCGCTGCAGGACGGCCGGGACGGGTGCGTGCGGTTGATGCTGCTCGACTGTGGCGGTAGGAACGGCAGCGCCGCCGTCGACAGGTTGGACACGGTGAGGCACGCCAAGGTGCCCGACACGGCGGCGTGCGGACGCACGGCGGATGGGGAGGCGAAACTGAAGGCCGCAGATCGCGAGGCGGAGATCGCGGGCGAGCTATTTGGCAGGCAGAGAGCGACGGGATCGCGGGCGTAAAAAATCATCCTTGGCAGAGTTTTCGTCTGCCATGGAAACCGCTAAACGTACCCATCTGTGTTTTTCTTTACGGTGACGGTTAGATCTATCGATGTGGATCTGATCATGAGGCTGTGATTCATCAATATTGTTGTGTGCACGTTTGGGGGTGGCTTTAGAGAAAAAATTGTTTGCTCTTTTAATAGTAGTAGAGATAGAGATAGTAGAGATACGGAAAGTTTGGGAAGAGCCACGCAGGAAACACCGTATATTAGCAGGGGTAGGACAACATGAAAACTCACTTACCTGGACGGGGTCAATGGGTGATCAAGAATACTCATGGCCTAGACCAATGGTTCACAATGCACTCGGTGAGCACGTTGATCAACCTTCTCCCTTCGTGGGAGAGTGGACGTCGTAATTTGTGGTAGAGGGGGTACGCGTCGGCCCCTACCTAGTTTGAATTTAAAGTTTTTTAGTTGCTCAGAAGAATCATGTTGAAATCACTGTAATCTTTTTGTTCAACAGAATGTACGTTTTGAGGATGATGGCGAATCATCCTTGAGGTTGAGGAGACCAACTTTGCAAGTTCAGTTGATAACGCAGCTCTGAAAGCGCGGATACCTACGTACTTCGATACTGCAACAACACCCATGGCCACCGGTTTATGTTTGTCAAGATGCCCGACGCCAATCAGTTCTGCCGTTTTGGTCTCGGCTTCGAACCCTACAAACTCGATAATACTGTATCTAATAAGCGTGCTATACAGAGACAGTGCATCAGCAAAATTGGTTCCAGGTTATATATATATCCTGAGCCAGATAGTGAGATAGCTTAAGTGCACCACTCGTTATTGACCTACAGTACCAGCTAGCTTAACTGCACGGTGCAGTCTGCACCGCACTGTACGCTCGTCATGTACTGCAGTAAGGTTGCCGCTTCTACACTGCTCGACTGCTCGTGGCTGCCCTCTTCCTCTGCTCATGGCGCTACTCCGTTGGTACGAGCAGCGAAGTGGAGGGAGTCCATGGTGACAGGAGAGCATCGGCGAGTACAGTCATGAATCATGATCAGGTCGCCGGGATAGAGGCTGCCGGCGAAGGCGCCTCCCACCTCTGAACCCCAACAAGTCTGTTGGGGCAAGGACTGACACGGAAATGCCATACATTTCTTCGGCTGGTCCGGACCGAAAGGTGGTGCCGCTGGGACCGTTTTTCTGTCCTGACCGACATATTAGAGCATCTTCATCGGTGGCATCTAAATGACCCTCGTCTCGCCCCAAGCGATTTTTTTGTCCGGCAACCCAATAGGGCCTTCAAGTTTGGAGACCCTCCTGAGGGTGCCGGACATCGCCTCGGCCATGTCCCTGACAGCGCTGGCCCACCCGTCATACACACGACGCGGCCGTCCCGTGTTAACGAAGCCTGTGCAGGAGGCCGTTGCGACTCGTTTAATGTCGAGGCGACTAGACGGCGCCACGCCTGTCATCATGCGTCGCAATAACGCCACGCCCGTTCCCCTGGCGGACGCAGACCGAAGCGACGCGCCGCAATTAAGCCGCGTCGATTCCAATGGCGCAGACGGAAGCAACGCGTGCTGGAGCCGCAGCGCCTGGCCACAGCGGCGCTATGCAGATGTTTTGTCGGCGTCAATGCGCGGCCAGGCGAAGCGGTGGCCGCGTTAATGCAGGCCACCCAACCCTGCTCCTCTGACCGCTTTAAAACCCGACGCAGCGCAGCCCTCCTCTCCTCACACCAACACTTCTCCATCTCTCTCCGTCTCCCCTAAGAACATAGGCCACCATGGCGGGCAGCCACGCCACGAGCAGCTGGAGGAACCTGGCGTCGCAACGAGGAGGCGGAGTTGGCCAAGGCGTTCCCGCGAGGCGTGTGGCGTGAGGAGGCCGAGAACGCGCCTCCCTACGTGCTCTCGCTGGAGACCGCGCGGCTGAGCAGCCGCCACCAGCTGCCGGTGGCCGACAACGCCACCCTTCCGGACGGGTGGGTGAGGAGCGCCGCCAACAATCCGGTGGCGCCGCGGCTCAGCTGGCAGGACCGCGTCGAGTTCGTCAACCGCAAGTGGACGGAGATGTCGTACGAGCAAAACCTCGACCCCAAGTACTCCATCTCGGCGTCCTACTAGCACGCCGTGGTGAACAAGGAGTACAAGGCGCGTCATAGCGGTCGACGAGAGCCAGCGCCGGAATTGTCCTCAACGGACGACGACCGTGACGGTGAGGACGGCGACGCCAATGACGACGACCCTGAGCTGCCCGGTCTGCCTCTATAACCGACTGCATGTTGGTCAGCAGCGTCGCTGTCACCGAAGAAAGGGGTGGCGCAAGCCGAAGAGGCTTCCCATCAAACGTCCCGCCGCATGTCACGGCGGTGAATCAAAACGACGCGCCGGCAAATCCAGAAGGTTCCAGGGCTCAGCCGAGGCTATGGTACCGTTTCTAAAGATTGTAGCCGATGGGAACAGTGATGAGCGATGGCCAGAAGTGAAGCGTTGTTACTTCTTTGGCTTGGTTCGCATCTTCTTCCCCTCGCTGGCCATGAAGCGACATATCTTTTCCTCGCCGGCGCGTGTAGTGGTTGGCGAGAAGCTGCATGGGCATTCTCTCTCGCCCCTAGTCTAGGTTTAGTTTGTTAAATCTCGTTTAAATTTGAAATTGTAAATTTGTTAAATCTCGTTTAAATGAAGTTTGAATAAATTGGGGCGACCACGGCATGCCCGCATTTGTGTTGTTCGTCGGCGGCACCATCCTGTTCCTCATTTGTGTTGTTCATCGACGGCGGTTCATGCGCCCGCAAGGTGTTCGGCCATTTGGTCACGTTTGAGGGGTGGGCATTTGGGGAGTGCCGCTGTGGGCGGTCTCTAAATATTGACCGGACACGTGTCCGTCAAACTCCAAAGGAGGCCCAATTAAGGGGTGCCGGACACAGATTTAGAGCTTCTCGGTGGAGATGCTCTTGGTGTCTCAGAGCCACAATATGCTACCGGTGAGAATCTGCCCGCTTATTCAGCTGCATCTACGCAATTTGCATTATAGAACTTCAGCTTACTCACACGCATGCACCATACATTACAAGATCCAAGCTTCACATTTTATTAGTCTGAACTTCAGTGCCTTTCCTGACAGGTTGGCCATTCATCTCTTCTTTTGAGCGGAGGTTGGCCATTCATACCCGTGATACCCGAGGCTAATGTTGCGATGAGATGAACTGCCATCCACTGGATGTGCTGAAACGTCAAGCGAAGCAACTCGCGATTAGAAAAACGCCCTGCGCGGTTGCACGAGCTCCTGCAGTTAGTGACTGCAGTTTACAATGCGCCTAACCGCTGGCAAGCAGCAATCCGCTGGATTTCAGATTTGCTCTGGACAACCCCTCATGCCGATCGATGGAGTATATATACAGCGGGTTGACACAGGCTCCTCACGTTTCCAGCTCCGAAGTCTAGCTGTTAATCGCCCGTATAGTTTCAGAGTTGCAGCGTCGTCGACGGCGTGCGCGGCCATGGATCGTGGCGACCTGTTCGCCTGGATGCTCGTCGCCGGGCTCCTCCTTGGTTCTTGCATCAGCCCAGCAGCATGCTCCGCGCGCCATCTTCTAGCTGGTACGTGATTCTGCCTCCGCCGCTCGCTAGCTGCACGCGCGCAGTATGATTTGCGAGGAGCTGATGGTGATGCTCGACATGCATGCAGCTGCAGATACTAGTGATGCGAAGCCATGGGTCGCTGCGGTGGTGCGGCGGGTTCTGGGGTCGAGGCTCTCGTGGCCGCCGTCGCCGGTGCCGAACCCTCCGAGGGCCAGTGCGGCGCCAGTGCCCCCGCAAGAGCAGTACTGATATTCATTTTTGAAACCAAGTTCTGTAATACTCCCTCCGTCTCAAAATAAGTGTTTTAAATTTGATAGTAAGTGGTTTATGTCTACCTACATCCACTTTCTATTAAAGTTGAGACACTTATTTAGAACGGAGGGAGTACGTGCTGTTTATATACTCATTCCGTCTGAAAAAGTGAGAGATGTTTTTTGTTTCAATTTCTGCAGTCAATAAATTTGATTACAATAGAGATTGCAGAAAAGATTGCGCGATATTATTCTAGAAAAGATTGCTGAGATAATTAAGTTGGATTATACTCCAAGTTCTAGATATATATGCCTCTCCACAACCGGAGATCAGCCTAAATATACAAGGAAGTGGCGACAAACAACCAGCACGTGAGATAAATACTCTTTCAGTAAAACCGTAAGTCTGAATTCAAACAACAACCAGTCGTTTTGGGCCGTCTGATCGGAGATCCACGGTTATACGGTGTCGGAGCTAGCGGTAACCGATACGATGACAGGTGTTTGGATACGGTGTCGACAAAGGACATAAGCTTAAACAAGTGAAGTTGCTGAGTTCAACTGAACGAACTGCTAATTAATACAGACAGACTAAACACCGAGTCTTCCCTGGCTTCATCATTGGGTAGATTAATCCATTTAATCGGCCACTACAACACTATCATGAACTCATGATAATATTGGCCTTCATTCTGGAGATGAGCTTTCTGACTTCCATCTGGGTTAAAAATAGGTAGTGTAAGCTGTAAGTTTAGGTACTGATGTGGGAACAATGTGGTTCTTTAGCTTACTGCGTGGAAGGTAGGTTGCCGTTACAGCCATCAGCTAATAACATTTTAAAAGAAACTTTGCCAAAAGATTTCTAGAATTTTGAATAGGCCATAATACTTAGTAAACTAGGTTTACAGTGCTCTGTTATATCCAGTATCCACAAAAGTATTTGGGAGAAGTTTTGCTTGAAAATTCTTTGCTAGGTGTTCTTTCAGACCGTGAATGCTAAGAGCAACTATAGTAGTGATCGTAAAAGTGGTCAAACCTGTAAAAATCTGACGTTTTCAGTTTTCGTTGCCAAAAAAGCCTCTAGCAGTGCCCGCAAAAGTGGTCAAGCCCGTAAACATTTTTCAGTCACCCGAGAATTCACACCCACGACACTACTTGTACAGATTTGAAGGCAAAACTGAGGGAGCCGGGAATTGTGCCCTGTGTCCGCCGCTATGCACCCGGGACGCCGCCTCCAAGTTCTTCTTCCCCGTCGGCAGGAACTCATCTTCGATGAAATTCACCGCTGATACGTCTCAAACGTATCTATAATTTCTTATGTTCCATGATTATATTATACCCATTGCTACATGTTTTATATACACTTTATATAGTTTTTATGCATTTTCTGGGACTAACCTATTAACAAGATGCCACAGTGTCAGTTCCCTGTTTTCTGCTGTTTTTTGTTTCAGAAAAGTTGTTAAGAAAATATTCTCGGAATTGGAGTAAACAAAAGCCAAAACTCCTATTTTTCCCGAAAGGATCCAGAACACCGAGGAAGCGTCGAAGACATGCCACGAGGCGGCCACACCTGGTGGAGGCGCGGCCCCCCTCTAGCCGCGCCACCACGTGGTGTGGGCCCCTCGGGCGCCCACCGACGTTGCCCTTTCGCCTATAAATCCCCCCGACGAGAAAACCCTAAGTACCCGATCAGAAATCCATGAAAAGTTCCAGAGCCGCCGCCGTCGTCAATCCTAGTTCGGGAGGGATCAGAACCTCTTCCCGGCACCCTGCCGGAGAGGGGAATCATCACCGGAGGGCTCTACATCACTATGCCCGCCTCTGGATTGATGTGTGAGTAGTTCATCCTTGGACTACGGGTCCATAGCAGTAGCTAGATGGTTGTCTTCTCCTTATGTGCTACCATGTTTAGATCTTGTGAGCTGCCTATCATGATCAAGATCATCTTTATGTAATGCTACATGTTGTGTTTGCTGGGATCCAATGAATATTTAGTACTATGTCATTTGGTTCATAATATATTTTGTGTGTGTTATTTATGATCTTGCATGCTCTCCGTTGCTAGTAGATGCTCTGGCCAAGTAGATGCTTGTGACTCCAAGAGGGAGTATTTATGCTCGATAGTGGGTTCATGTCTTCTTTAATCTGGGGGAGTGACAGCAACCTCTAAGATTGTGAATGTACTGTTGCTACTAGGGATAAAACAGTAGTGCTTTGTTTAACGATAATTGTATTACTTACATTAAGCTGGATTATTAGTCATAGATGCGGTTGGAACGGTTTATGTATATTATTGTAATGCCCAAATGAATCTCATACTAGACATCATGACTATAGTATATGCATAATTATGCAGTTCTTATTTTGTCAATTGCCCAGTTGTAATTTGTTTAGCCGCATGTATGCTATTATCTATTTAGGAAGAGACACCACTAGTGAACTGTGGACCCCGGTCCATTTCTTTACATTGATAATATAACCTACTGCAAACTGTTAATTTCATTCTCTGCAAACAAACATCATTTTCCCCACCATACGTTTAACCCTTTGTTTACAGCAAGCCGGTGATACGTCTCAAACGTATCTATAATTTCTTATGTTCCATGCTTATAATATGCCACTTGCTACATGTTTTATATACACTTTTATATCATTTCATGCATTTTCTGGGACTAACCTATTAACAAGATGCCACAGTGCCAGTTGCCTGTTTTCTGCTGTTTTTGGTTTCAAAAAAGTTGTTAAGGAAATATTCTCGAAATCGCACAAACGAAACGTCAAAGTGCTTATTTTCCCTGGCAGGTTCCAGAACACCGAAGACGACACGGAGGGGGGCCCCGAGGGGCCCACACCCCCAGGAGGCGCGACAGCCCTCCCGACCGCGCGAGCACAGGGTGTGGGGCCCTCGAGGCCCCGCCGCCTTCGCCCTTTCGCCTACTTATACCCCCCAGAATTACAAGACCTAGGACGCGCACCTTTTTCCTCCACGGAGAACAGAGCCGCCGTCGTCGTCAACCCTAGATCGGGAGGGTTAAGAAGCTCCTCCCGGCACCCTGCCGGAGAGGGGAATCATCACCGGAGGGCTCTACATCACCATGCCCGCCTCCGGACTGATGCGTGAGTAGTTCATACTTGGACTACGGGTCCATAGCAGTAACTAGATGGTTGTCTTCTCCTCTTGTGCTACCATGTTTAGATCTTGTGAGCTGCCTAACATGATCAAGATCATCTTTATGTAATACTACATGTTGTGTTTGCTGGGATCCGATGAATATTTAGTACTATGTTATTGCTTCATAATATATCTTGTGAGTGCGTTGTTTATGATCTTGCATGCTTATGCTCGATAGTAGGTTCATGTCTCTATTTAATCTGGGATAGTGACAGCAAGCTCTAAGATTGTAGATGTACTGTTGCTACTAGAGATAAAATAGTAGTACTTTATCTAACGGTATTTGTATTAATTACATTACACACATTGCCTAATGCAATTATCTGTTGCTTGCAACTTAATACTGAAAGGGGTGCTGACGCTAACCGGAAGGTGGATTATTAGTCATAGATGCGGTTGGAACGGTCTATGTATATTGTTGTAATGCCCAAATGAATATCACACTAGACATCATAATTATAGTATATGCATCATTATGCACTTCTTTATTCTGTCAATTGCCCAGCTGTAATTTGTTTACCCGCATGTATGCTATTATTATTTATGGAGAGACACCACTAGTGAACTGTCGACCCCGGTCCTTTTTCCTCAAACTGATAATCAATCCTACTGCAATCCTGTTACTTTTATTCTCTGCAAACAAACATCATTTTCTACACATACATTTAATCCATTGTTACAGCAAGCCAGTGAGATTGACAACCTCACTGTTAAGTTGGGGCAAAGTATCTTGGTTGTGTTGTGTGCAGGTTCCACGTCAACTTCGACGCAAGATCTTTTCTGGTGCCGTTGTCACCTTGGGAAGATCTCTTGTTTCCTACTGGTTCGATAACCTTGGTTTCACAACTGAGGAAAATTTGCTGCTGCACTACTTCATACCTTCCTCTTGGGGTTTCCCAACAAGACCTCACCGGTGCATCAAGCTCTTTTCTGGCGCCGTTGCCGGGGAAGCAAGGGTTCTTCTGTTCAGCAGAATCTAGTCTCCCCTTCGACGCCAGCTCTTTTCTGGCGCCGTTGCCGGGGAGACTAAGCTCTTCTACGAGGGGAGTCTCTCACATCCAATCTTTTTATTTTTTTATTGTCTTGCTTAGTTTATTTTTATTATTGTCTTGTTTGCTTAATATCAAAAATACAAAAAAATTAGTTACTTGCATTATTATTTTCATTTCGGTTTTGTTATTTTTATTTCAGGTTGTGTTATTTTGTTATTTCGGTTGCCTTTTTGTTTTGCTGAAAATGGGTAGTCCTGAAGTTGAAATTCGTTCGTTTAAACAACAAGGGGGAGAAAGTTTGAAAGATGCATGGTATAGGATAAATGATGCTCATGAAAAATGCACTAAGAAACATTCCACTTTAATCCATCTTAGAAATTTTTATGTTGGTATTTCTATTTGGTATAGGTATGTTCTTGACACTCTTACGGGGGGTAACTTTCTTGGTACACCTGTTTTGGAAGCCTGCAATTTAATTGAAAGTTTGGTAGGATCAGCACCACCTACTAAAGAAACTAAAACTGAGATCACTTTGGAAGATGTTATTAAAAGGTTGGATGCCATGGAGAAAACTTTTCTTGATAATGCTAGCAAGGGTAATGAATCAATAGAGGATATTAATGGAATAATCACTGCTTTAGAAACTAGCAACACCCTTGACACTCATAATCATAGGATATATGAATTAGAAGAGGCTATGGAAACTTTAAGTTCAACTTTTTCCTCTATTAAAACTAAGAAAGAGAAAGCCTTTGTAGGAAGGGAGCAAAAGTTTATCTATATTCCAAAACCTAAACCCCCTAATATGCCTAAAGATGATGGTAATGATTTACGTAATAGGAAACCTTCATGGATACCTAAAGCACCTATTGCAACCAACAGTGTCTTGGATGAAATTATTGATGTTGATGCTTCATCTCTTGGAAACACTTGAATATCACTTTCTGTGCCTAGCTGAAAGGCGTTAAAGAAAAGCGCTTATGGGAGACAACCCACTTTTTATTTCTGTTATTTTATTTTGTTGAGTCAAGAAAGATGTCTATCTCTGTAGCAATTCCTTTGTATCTTTACTTTATTGCATTGTTGTGTCAAGTTAAGACTCTAGTAGAAAGTTGATGCTAGATTTGGATTGCTGTGCTGAAACTGTTTTCTGCTGTCGACCGTTAAATTCATAACTCTTTACCGAAAAATCGGATGGACCTGGGATTTTTTGTGCGTAATACTTAGATATATATGCAACTTTTATTAGTTTTGAGGTTTATGATTTGAGCAAGTTAAGTGCCTCGAAAAATTCGTCTTTAGGGACTGTTCTGTTTTTGACAGATTCTGCCATTTATTTTGCAATGCCTCTTTTACTATTTTGAATGGATCTTTTTGTTCCATAAAGTATCAGTGGTTGTAGCTAATGTCCAGTAGCATTGGTAGCAATTTTGTTCATGCAGAATATAAGAATTTTTTGTGCACTAACCCTCTAATGAAATTTACTTTGAGTTTGGTGTGAAGGAAGTTTTCAAGGATCAAGAGAGAATATGATGTGATGTGATCAAGAAGATGAAAGAGCCAAAGCTTGGGGATGCCCCCGTGGGTCACCCAAGCATATTTCAAGAAGACTCAAGCGTCAAAGCTTGGGGATGCCCAAGGCATCCCCTTCTTCATCAACAACTTATCAAGTTATCTCTAGTGAAACTATGTTTTAATTCAGCCACATCTTATGTGCTTTGCTTGAAGCGTCTGTTTGTTTTTGTTTTTGTTTTTGTTATTTTCATTTTCTGAATAAAATGGATCCTAGCATTCCTTTGTGGGAGAGAGACACGCTCCGCTTTTTCTTATGAATACTCTTATTGTTCACTTATATTTGTTGAGTATTCTTCTATAGCTACGGCAATACTTTCAGATCTTGTTTTTCATGCATCTCTTGTTCAGAGCTGTTAGTTCTCATATCTTATACTCTCTTGCTTCATTGTTAAATACTTGGAGAGTTTATGTTTAAATAAGTTGAATGGTGTTTGGTTAAGAACAGAAAATGTTAAATGTGGTAGATGGTATAACTAAATGATACATAATCTTGTAGATCATTAAATTGTGTCACTTGAATCATTGATGTTGTTTTGAGATATTAATATGCTTAATGGTAAACATGATGGTTTAGTAAGGTGGAATGATTAATGGTTGGTCTAGAAAACTTGAAGCTGTGCCACACTTAAATTCCCAGTTGATAGCATAATGAAATATGACTCCTAATGTTTTCAACTGTAATGAATTTGTGTTATGCGCTACGGTCGGGGTCCCAACAGTGACTTATTCATTTGCCACAGTCCCTCGTGGAGTGATTTTCATTATGCCTTCTAAGATCATGTTTCTATTTGCAATCATTTTTCTTGTGAGTTCTAAAGCTGCGGTTTTCATGGCACTTCCACCTCCATATTTGCTAGCCTCTTCGGTACTTTGCATTGCCCTTTCTCACATTGAGAGTTGGTGCATACTTCGCGGGTACATCCAAAACTCGTGGGAGATCTTCATCATGTTCTCCTACACATAAGTCAAATATCTTGCTCAAAACATCCACCGTACCTACCTACTACAGCATTTCCATAGCTGTTCCGAGATATATTGCCATGCGACTTTCATCTTACATTACATGACTTGTTGTCATTTATCATTTATATATTACTTTGCATGATTCTACATAGCTGATATGTGGTTTTACCCATGTTACGCTAGATCATTGCATATCCTGCTACATTGGCAGAGGCACCGTTTTCATACACCATGTTTTATTCATCATGAGATATTTGTACCAAAAGTGTGTTGTCCTATTATCATATTAGGATGTTTTCCCCTAAAAGTGAAAAGAGCCATGGAGGCCATCGAAAAGAGAAACAGAAAAATACAAATAAATAGAAAAAAGAGAAAAAAAAGAAGAAAGAAAGAATAAAAAAAGGGGGCAACATTACTACTCTTTATTCACACTTGTGCTCATGTTATAGCACCCATATTATTCATAGTCATCATTTGTGCTCATGTTTAGCACCTTTACTCCATATGTGAGAGTTTTCATGTTTTACTTGCATAACTATGTGGGGAACTTTACACTATAGAACTTGGCTTGTATATTCCAATGATGAGCCTCCTCAAAAGTGCTATAGGTTTTCGTGAGCAAGCAAGTTAGATGCACCCCCACTAGTTCCATTGGAGAGCTTTCATACACTTATAGCTCTATGTGCATCCGTTGTGTGGCAATCACTACTCCTTGCATAGCTTCGATTGTAAGACTTCCTCTTGTCTAGTGATCACTTTCAGCTGTGTGAGACTTTCTTCCGTTGGCCTTCCAAACCCCCATTATCATTCTCTTAGCCACAACAACCTGGTGCCAGGAACCAACGCTGAACACTTGCTTGTTTTTGTGTGAACAAATAGAGAAATGATCTTCTATGTGCATATTGCTATTACTTGACTTGATCCTTTCACAAAGTTGTCATGATTGTTTGATTCATTAGATGATTATATTGTTGTGCTTGAAGCTTAAATCATCTTTAATATCTACTTTGCACGGTTGATTGTTTTCTATTACTGATTCATTGAAAGTTTTGCTTTGTTATGCCTACTTGTTTATTCATTACTCATTTGATATCAATATAAACTACAGCTTTTATTCATTTGATCTCAACTTACATGCATTACATTATTATTTGATCAAGATTGTGTGAAAGCATGTCACTTCAGAAATTATTCTTGTTATCGTTTTACCTACTCGGGACGAGTAGAACTAAGCTTGGGGATGCTTAATACGTCTCAAACATATCTATAATTTCTTATGTTCCATGCTTATATTATGCCCCTTGCTACATGTTTTATATACACTTTTATATCATTTTATGCATTTTCTGGGACTAACCTATTAACAAGATGCCACAGTGCCTGTTGCCTGTTTTCTGCTGTTTTTGGTTTCAGAAAAGTTGTTAAGAAAATATTCTCGGAATTGGACAAACGAAACGTCAAAGTGCTTATTTTCCCCGGGAGGTTCCAGAACACCGAAGACGACACGGAGGGGGACCCCGAGGGGCCCACACCCCCAGGTGGCGCGGCAGCCCTCTTGGCCGCGCGAGCACAGGGTGTGGGGCCCTCGAGGCCCCGCCGCCTTCGCCCTTTCGCCTACTTATACCCTCAGAATTACAAGACCTACGACGCGCACCTTTTTACTCCACTGTCGGCCCAGTAAGGACCGGGGTATGCACGGCCCACTCCCTACAGGCCTCGCCCGCGTGGAACTTCGGCAGAACGACTAAGGACCAAGCTACCGCTTGGAGGGATCCTCGAGAGGCATCCCCTCTCGAGGGCCTGAGGAGGACGCCAGGGCCTGAAGAGGACCCCGCGCCTCAGGAGACTCCCCAGGCGAAACCCGCCTGGGGGGAAGTCAGCAGAAAACCCCTCCACAGGCAACCGTGGCCCTGTGGAGACACTTCGCAGCTAAGCAAGCGCTGCAGGGCGCACATGGCCTCTGCAACGGCTGCCGGGTGACGCGAGCGTCCCAGCTGCCACTATGGTGATAAAGGGGTCAACAAAGCCGCGCCGCCTGCGTCCAAGACTTTCCTCTTTGGTGATAAAGCGGCTGGACGGCGCAACGCTCCAAGGAGGTCGTCATCGTGGGCTCCACCGCTGCCTCTGCTGCGCCTGCGAGCCGCTCTGCAACGTCTGCAGCTGGTCGGCCACGGCGCGCTACTTTAGCACGGATGAGCCGCGTCCATGGACGGGGGAGCCGCTGTGGACTCCCTCTCCTTTGCGCCACCGGCGTGTGGGAGCCCACCAGCACGAGGACGGAGCCCGGAGCGCCTATAAAAGGAGCAGGAGCTCCGCCATAGAGGGGGATCGCGCAATTGCACCTCCAATTGATCTCCAGTCGGCGAACCGCCTCCTGGACCCAAGAAGCCTTAGCCAAACACATAGGACAGCTAACTGCTGGAGGAGGAAGACGACCTGTACGTCCCTCTCCAGGCACCAAACTGCCTCAAGAGAGCCTTCGGCAAGCTCAGTGTCCTGCAACCTTCACAGCGCAATACAGACAAGCAGGAGTAGCGGTTTTACCTCCTCTCGAGGGCCGTGAACCTGGGTACGGGCTGGTGTCCATCTCTGGCGTGATTGTCCTCCTTCAGGCTCGGCGAGCATCGTCGTCGAGCCCCTCGAGAGTTGTTAGACCTCCGTGTTCAGTCCCCCCTTCGAACCTCTCTTCAGGGTGAGACTACCCCTGTTACGTGGAAGTCACTCCACGACATTTGGCGCGCCAGGTAGGGGACTGAGGCGCGTCTTCAACCTCCGAACTCCGCGCCATGATGGACACCCGCGCGACGCGCGCCAACCGGCGTACCTCTGAGAGAGCTCACACCGAGCCCGGCACTGCTCCCACCCGTGGCCGCCGTGGTCGCCCCCGCACGACCGAGCGCGCTGGCGCCGGCCCGCGCATGGAGGAGCCAGAGAGCGAGGAGCACCGCGGCGGAGACCAGCGCGACGACGAGGACCTCTCCGAGCGCCGTGAGGACGCTGAGTCCTCGCACCCGTCCCGGCGCCAGAGCGTGTCCACTCGGGAACACCACGAGCCCGCCCCGCATACCGCGCTGCTCATGGCCCAGGAGCTCCTCCGCTACCGGCCAAGTGCCGAGGCACACGACCAGTGGCTGGACCGCCTCCACCACCTCGTCGACATCGCAACCACGCGCCCTGCTCCGTCGCGCTCCATCGTGCCTTCCGGCCCTGCAGGGACGGCCGCACCAGGTGCGCCCCCACCGCCGCCAGGACCACCTCCGGCCGCGGCGCAGCGGGCTCCCTCAAATGCTTCCTCGCCGGACGACTGTCAAATCGTGCAGCGCACTGCGCCTGACGCGCGAGTGGGCATGGAGCGACGCCGAGACCTCCAGAACCGCCTCGTCGAGGAGCTCGGCCAAGCGGGGCAGCAAAACCGCAGGGCCCTCCAGGGAGGAACGGCCACCTATGCCTCAGGCTGCATGGCCTTCACGCGCGCCCTTTGTCGTGTGGTCTGGCCGCAGAAGTTCAGGCCAGCGCTCCCCAAGGGCTTCGACGGGTCCACCAAGCCTCTCGAGTTCCTGCAGCTCTACACCACCTCCACCCAGGCTGCAGGGGGCGACGACAAGGTCATTGTCGGAGAGTGACTCCCACGTAACAGGGGTAGTCTCGCCCCGAAGAGAGGTTCGAAGGGGGACTGAACACGGAGGTCAAACAACCCTCGCTGCGCGCCGCGACGCTGCTCGCGGTGCCTGGAGCGGAGCTGCACGACAGAGAGTGACACTGGCCCTTACCCAGGTTCACGGCCCTCAAGATGAGGTAAAACCGCTACTCCTGCTTGTCTGAATTGCACTGTGGTGACTGCAGTACAGCGAGCCTCCGGGCGCTCAGGAGGTCCGGAGGTGGAGGACGCTATCTAATTTGGGATCCAATTCCCGGGGGTCCCTTTCTACGGAAGTGCCCCCTCTCCTTATATAGTTGCCCCGGGCCTCATCCCTGCGACCTGCGCAGTGGAAGGGTTCCCACATGGCGACGAGCAGCGGAGCGGGGTGCATCATTACTCGCTCGTCCATGGACTCGGTCCATGGTCGTAAAGCCTGCCTTCGTGGCAGGGCAGCTGTCTCCTCCATCCTTGGACGCAGCTCCTCCGCGCTAAAGCGGCGCGCCGTGGCCGACAGGCCACAGGCTTTGCAGAGCGGCCCGCAGATGCGGCAGAGACCATAGAGAGCGCCCGCGGTGACGTCGTCGTTGGAGCGTTGCGCCGGCCAACTGCTTTATCACCAAAGAGGTAAGCCACGTTAGCGGCGCAGGAGCCACAGAGCTTTGTTGACTCCTTTTATCACCGGGACGGCAACTGCGGCGCTGGCGCTGTCGCGCGCGCAGACGCGCGCGTCACCCTGCGGCTGCTGCAGAGCCCATGTGCGCTCTGCAGCGCTTCCTTCGCCGCGAAGTATCCCCTCGGGGGCCTGAGGCTCTAGAGGGGGAGGGGCCGTGCTGGCTCCCCTCAGAGGGAGAGAGCCCTCAAGTGGGACGCCCTCGGGGGGAGCCTCCTTCAGGCCTCCGGACGCGCCTCAAGTCCCCTCCAGGGGTTTCCGCCTCGGGGGGCTCCTCAAGCGGTCTGCTTGGTCCTTAGCCGTTTTGTAGATGCTGTCGCGGGTACGGCGAGTGGAGAGTGGGCTCTACACACCCTAGAATCCACTGGGCCGACAGTAGCCCTCGGGCCCATGATGGGCACGGCGAGGCCCATCGGGGCTAGGCGAAGCGTCGTGGGCCCAAAACTGCAGGCCGGCCGCGGTACACGCGTCACCCGGAGGTGGACTTGTGGCGACTCGTTTTCTCCGGCGAAGACGTGCGTAGTGGGGGGGGCCACCACGTTCGCCACGTCCTCCACGATCGTGCCTCGGTAACTGCTCGGACGGGGTTAAAAGCCGTGCGCTGGTCCGAGCCGCAGTCATTACCCCGTCCTGTCTTGTCCATCCGCCCATCAGTTCTCCGCCTCCTAGACTGCCACCTCCGGCGAATCTTCCCCTCCTTCGCTTCCTCCGTGCTCCCGTCCTTCTCCGACGATGGGAGGATCCAAGGGCAAGAAAACGGCGGCCTCGGCCCGCCAAGACGCACAGGGGGAGGTGGAGTTCGGCCCCTCTCTGGTCGGGGCGCGCATCACCGCGGCGGCGCTGGACAAGATCCAGCACCTGGTCGCCGGGAAGCACAATGAGCATGGCGTCAGCGCCATTCTGCCTGCGCGGACCGGTCGCTTCCCCGCTGGCTACTTCCCCATCTTCCTCCATACACTCTACGCTGGACTGGTGCCGCCGTATTCTCCTTTCCTCGAGGCCGTCCTCGAGTTCTACCAAGTCCACCTTCTGCACCTCCACCCCAACGCCATCCTTGTCCTCTCCATTTTCGCCTTCTTGTGCGAGGCTTACTTGGGAGTGAAGCCCTCCATCGCTCTCTTCCGAAGCTTCTACGCACTGCGGAACACTGCGAAGAAGGAGCGGACGGGCTGCGTATCCTTCCGCATCGCGGACGGCATGGGAGACGTCTACATCCCCATGGCCTGGAACGGCAACAGGCCCGTGACGGCGGTGTCGAAGAAGGTGGAAGACTTCAGGCAGAAGTGGTTCCTCATCCGCGTTCCCTCGGAGAGCTCCCTCCTTGAGGTCCCCGAGGCGCCGCCCGTGAAGAACACCCACTGGAGCAAGCGTTCCCTGGAGGGGCAAGCAATAGCCGACCTCGTGGGCCACCTGAGGGCGCTTCGCGAGCACGGCCTGACCGGCCAGCTGGTGGCGGCGGAGTTCGTGAGGCGCCGCATCGCCCCCTGCAGGCGCACAAGAAGCCGATGTGGGCGTACGCGGGGCCTACGGACCCGCTGCGGCTGCATCTGAGCGACCACCGCCCCGCGGTCGTCGAGACCATCCTGGGAGGCCTCTTCGTCAACCCAGAGGTGCCCGCGAGGGTTCACGTGGCGATACGGCCTCTGTTTGAAGTCCCAGACAAGCGCCGGGCCACCCTGGCGCAGGCGCCCGCGTTTACCCCGCTAGGCTTGGCGGGGGATGAAGAGGAGGAGGAGCCCATGCCAGCGGAAACTACCGAGTCGCCAAGCGCATCCGACTCGGAGCAGGGCGACGCGGAGACGAGGGTGGAGCCCTCTGCCGGTGTAGGAAGTTCTGCGGGCGCGGGAAGCTCTTCCGGCGTTGCGCCCCCGGCAGGGGAGGTCCAAGAGCTTTCCTCCGGCGACAGCGAGGAGGCTGCGGCGGGGCGCCATGAGCCGAGGACCAAGGCGGCCCATGACAGGCCTGCCGGGGAGCCCCCGAGCGCTCCCCACAAGAGGAAAGCCGAGGAGGCCCCCGAGGCGGGGGTGCGGGCTGTGCCTTCATGGCGCTCGCCAGGCATGACGTGGGTAGACACCCGCGCCAAGAAAACCAGGTGAGATTCTTTTGCCTTTTCCTTTCCTTTCTGAGTCCAGCTTGCTCGCTCTTCTTTCTTGACCAATCTTTTCCTTTTACCTCAGCGGCCCTGATCCTGCGAAGCGCCGCAGGCTTCGCAAAGCCGCGGACGTGAAGAGGGCCGCCCCCGACGCTGCACCGGAGGTTGAGGCCAGCGAGACCGCGGCGGCGGAGGCCTCGAGGCCTGTGGTGGGGGGTACCGTAGGCTCTCAGGAGGAGATGCCTCAGGCGGAGACATTTGTGCCACCACCCGAGGAAGAGCGGGTGGAGGAACAGGTGGAGAAGATACCCACTCCACCCCGCGCAGCTACTCCTCCAGCGCAGCCAGGGGCTCCCGCGGGTGCCGAATTGGCGCCGAGCCCTCCCCAGTCTCGCAGGGAGGATACTCCACCACCGCCGCCGGACACCGCGGAGGAGGAGGAAACAGCAAGGACCGGGCCTCACGCACCTGCCCCGGACGCGGACCGGGAAGTGCCGCCCGAGGGGGGAAGCACAGGAGGCCTGGGACCGGGTACGGAGGCGGAGGACCTGCCCCCGAGCCCCCAGGCCCACGCGGGGGCTTCTGCCGCCGAGCCGGACGCGGGTGCGGGACCCTCTAGGCCGAGCGGTCCGCCCCCGGGCCTCGCTCTGGGCCGCTTTGACTGGGGCCGAGGACGCCGCGACGTCGCCTTCCGCTTCGTGCGGGAGTCCCTGGAGGGGCTCGAGGCCTACCTGGCCACAGAAGACCAGGCGCTCGCCCGTCAGCGCGACGAGCTCGCCGACGCCTGGGCTGCCTTCCATGCGGCAGTAGAGGCCCGCCGCAAGAGCGACCAGGCGCTGCAAGAGGAGCGCGAGGAGGCGGCGCGCTTTGCCGAAGAGGTCCGCGAGGGGGCCTTGCGCGAAGCCGAGGAACTCCTTCAGCCCCTGAGGGCTGAGCGCCGAGCCGCTGCAAAGGACCTCGCCGCGGCCAAGGCGGAGCGGGAGGCCGTGGAGCATTCTCTGGCGGCGAAGCATGCCGAGCTCGTCGAGCTCGAGAAGAAGATCCTTGCGGATGCCGGGGTGGTGCGGACCGCCCTCGATGAGCTCCGCACGAGCCTGGAGGCCCGCGGGCGCGCTTTGAGCGAGCGCGAGGAGGATGCACGCCGGCGCGACGAGCAGCTGGCGCTGAGGGAGCAGGAGCTGTCAGGACAGCGCACGGCCCTTGAGGCCCGCGAAGACAGCGTTGCCACGGCGTTCAGCAAGCTCGAGCGCGAGGTCGCCGCCCACAAGGGGAATGTGGAGCGAGCCAACGTGCGGCTTGCAGAGCGGAAGGACGAGCTCAACAAGGAGCTCCGGGAGAAGGAGAATAAGATCCGCGCCGCAGTCTCCCAGGACTATAAGGATAAATTCTCCAAACAGGAGGACCGCTTCAAGGCGAGGCTGGGGGAGAGCGGCGCCCGGATCCAAAAGCTCGAGAAGGAGAACGCCAAGCTCGCTGCCAAGGTGAAGCGCGAAACTGACCGCCGCCTCGCCGCCGAGAAGGCCCGAGAGGACATATCCCAGGACCTCGCCTCCCTCATGGGGGACATGGAGGAGATGAACCGGCAGGTGGGGCCTGCTGTGGAGAAAGCAGTGGAGGCGGCGGAGAGCATCCAGGCGGCGCAGGTGCTGTCGCAGCAGCGGGAGCGCATGTTCCTGTCCTTGACGGGATGGGGCCGTGAGCTCGCCGCGAAGCTGGGGGCGGAGGCGCCAAGCGTTCCGGCTCAGGGCCACGCTGACGCCGCCACCTATCTCCTGTACTTCGAGCAGCTCTTCACAGCGCTCGAAGGCCCTACTGCGGAGATCCGCGACGTGGTCGAGGAGGAGTGCCGTCAGCTTCTGGCGGTGGCGGTGGACCGCATCTTCTCCAACCTCGTCCACCTCCAACCCGGGTTCGACCTCGCCACGGTGACCGAGCCACTGGAGGGGGACGCTGCGTGGAAAGCCTCCAGCTCCGTCCGCGACCAAGTGGACGACTTCTGCGGCCGCTTCAAGCGGGCCGCTGCAGAGGGAGGCGGTGAGGGGAGCGAGCCCGAGGAGGAAGAAGAGAGCGACCAGGACGACGCTGAGGCCTCCGACTAATCTCCTCCTGCAACGCGTCGCGCTTGTAGCGCTTTAGGGGCGTTTGCCCGTTAGAGAATTTCATTTTCCACCTTGTAATTTATTTCTTCACTTTGTAAACATTTTGCTATCGATTAAGTGTGCGCTTCCTTCGAGGGGTCTTTGCTTCATCTCAGTGTCTTTTTCGCTCTGCGTCGTTGGACCCTTCCCCTCGCGCTATGACTCCTGCCGCTGCGGTATGCTCGAGCAATGACTCGGCAAGGCCGGGGGGAGTTTAAGGCTTGGGGAGGTAAGAGCCCTCAAGGCGCGATGCTGAGGGCCCCCCTTTGACGCGCAAGCAGTCCACGGAGAGTAAGGGAAGAACCACTTGAGGGACGCAGAGTGCTTATGAGAAAAATGCGAGGATTCCCTTGAGGTGGGCGAGAAACTTAGCTTCGCGAGGCGTTTGCCCGATGTGGGCCTTCTCTGGCGGAGTTCTCCCCTCCAGGGGCCGAGGGTTCTCCTCCGCAGGCCTGGTGGGGACTTTCGCTCTCTGTGGATGTTAGAGGGGCAAGCCGAAACGCTAGATCACAGCATCAGGGACTAATGCGCGCTTATAGGTCCCCTCAGGCGTTCCTTGCGAGGAGAGAGAGTACCAAGGTCCTTTAGAGAGATGGCGTGCTTGGGAGGGCCTGCCCTCTAGCCAGAGCTCGGATCCTTGGGTTTTGCAGTGCTGCTGGTGTGTCATTTGAGGCACTGGCACCGTACTCAGCCCCCGCTCGCGAGGTGCGCATGTGGAGAGATATAAGTGCCCATTTTCAATAAAGGAAATAATGCTGGAATAGACTCACCACCAAAATATTACATAGCGGCGCCGTGGCGCATAGTTCACTTAGGAACGAAAGTGGCGCCTGAGCGCAAAGTTCACTTGGAACGAAAATCGGTTCATTACACTTGGGTTTGCCAAGCTAACATTCCTTCCATGTCGCGGCATGGGGGCCACCCATTAGTGGCAGAGGTTCACTGCGGCCTACGAGGGCCCATTTGCAGGAGAGCTCGGAGGGCTGGGCCTCGGGAGAAGCTTTGAGAAGCTTGGAGGTGAAGCCATGGGCTTCCCTCTAGAGACAAAAAATGCCTGGCGTGACTGCGATCACGGGTAGAACTTGCGCAGGTGCGCGATGTTCCACGGGTTCTTGACGGGGATGCCGTCTTCGGTCTCGAGGCGTACTGCGCCAGGCCTGGCAACGTGGGAGACCCTGTAGGGGCCTTCCCACATCGGGGAGAGCTTGTGGAGACCTTCCTTGGAGAGGATTCGCCTGAGGACGAGGTCGCCCGCTTCAAGGGTGCGTGAGCGCACATGGCGGCTGTGGTAGCGTCGCAGGTCTTGCTGGTACCCTGCCGCCCTGAGGGCGGCCTGACGGCGCAGTCCCTCGAGAAGCAGCAGGTCGTCGCTGTGGAGGCCCTCTTGGGAGTCCTCATTGAAGGCAAGGACCCGTGGCGATCCATGCTTGATTTCTGCGGGGAGGACTGCCTCAGCTCCGTAGACCAGGGCGAACGGCGTTTCGCCTGTAGGCCTCGAGGAGGTTGTGCGTATGGACCAGAGCACTGAGGGGAGCTCGTCAATCCAGCCCTTGCCGTGGCCCTTGAGGATGTTGAAGCTCCTGGTCTTGAGGCCCTTGAGGACTTCTGCGTTTGCTCGCTCGGCTTGACCGTTGCTGCGTGGGTGAGCTACCGAGGCGAAGCAGACCTTGATACCAAGCTTGTCGCAGTAGGCTCGGAAGATGCCGCTGGTGAATTGCGAGCCGTTGTCAGTGATGATGCGGTTGGGCACGCCGAAGCGGCAGACCAAGCTCCGGATGAACTTCACCGCAGCCCCAGCTGGTATGGTGCGCACCGGCTCAACCTCGGTCCACTTGGTGAACTTGTCGATGGCCACGAAGAGGAAACGGTAGCCCCCCTGCGACTTCGGGAAGGGGCCCAGGATGTCCAGCCCCCAGACCGCGAACGGCCAGGAGAGCGGGATGGTCTGAAGCTCCAGTGCCGGCTGATGAATTTGCTTGGCGTGGAATTGGCAGGCGTCGCAGGTTTGCACAATGGCGACCGCATCTTGAAGCACCTGAGGCCAGTAGAAGCCGCTCCTGAAGACCTTGCCTGTGAGGGTGCGCGCACATGAGTGGTGGCCGCACTCCCCGCTGTGGATGTCCTTAATCAGCTCTCGGCCTTCCTCAGGAGGGACGCACTTGAGCGCGACACCATTTGGGCGCTTGCGGTAGAGGTTTTCCTCGAGGATGCAGTATGATTTTGCCTGTCGAGCGACTCGCTCTGCGTCAGCATCTTCTTCAGGGAGGATTCCTTTCACCAAGTAGTCCTTGAGCTCATCAATCCAGCCTGAGGCCTGGTGGGTTGCCGTCAGCAGCAGGCGCTCCCCTGTGCTGGGACCGCAATCAGGCGCCCCAGACTCAGGAGGTGGTGGGAGCGCTTCGCCTGCGCTTGCGGCTGTGGCCTCTCGAGGCTGCTTGATGGATGCCTTGGCGAGCCTCTCTTCGAAGACGCCGGCCTGCTGGGGTTGCCTCCGCGAGGCTCGCTTGGCGATGTCGTCAGCCTCTTGGTTTTCTTTCCTCGGGATGTGCATGAGCTCCATGCCCCTGAAGTGCTTCTCAAGCTTGCGGACCTCTTCGAGGTATGCGGCCATGTGGTCGTCTTTCGGCGTGTAGCTCTGGTTGGAGAAGTTGACGAGCAGCTGTGAGTCTCCCTTGACGAGTAGGTGCTTGACGCCTAGAGCGATGGCGGCCCTTAAGCCGGCGAGGAGGCCTTCGTATTCGGCGATGTTGTTGGAGATCTTGTCGATTGTAAAGCACAGCTGGACAGCGTAATATAGCTTTTCACCCTTGGGCGAGGTTAGGACGACGCCTGCTCCGCCATTGCGGCAAGCGAAGGCTCCATCGAAGTGCATGGTCCAGTGGCTGGGCGCCGCGTCTCCCGAGGGCTCGGCCTCTGCCTCACGAGGCTCCTCAGGGCTTGGGTCAGTCCATTCGGCGACGAAATCGGCCAGCGCTCTTCCTTTGATGACCCTCGTGGTGTCGAAGCGCAAGTTAAATGGCTGCAGCTCGATGTTCCATCCTGCGACACGATCTGTGGCGTTGGGGTTGCGCAGGATCTGCTCCAGGGGGAAGGCAGTGACCACCGTGATGGGGTGGCCCAGGAAGTAGTGTCTCAACTTCCTGGAGGCGATGAGGAGCGCGACGAGGAGCTTTTGCTGCATTGGATACCGCTCGCGAGCGTCCCGCAGCACCGTGCTGACGAAGTAGACGGGGTGCTCGACGAGGGTTGTCTGAGGTGGCGCAGCATCGGCCCTCTGTGGGGGCTCTTCAGGGCTCCTGTCGAGATTTGCCTGTGGAGGCCCCTCGACAGGGGTTGTTGGAGCAGGCTCGTCTTGAGGCGATGGGCCTGGCAGTGGGTCTGCGGAGGCTGCTCCTTCGACGGGGCCTTTGTCGGGGGGTTCTGGGCTTGGAGTGGCAGTGCTCTTCTTGGGGAGGACAGGCTCTTCCCTCTCGACCACCAAGACGGCGCTTGCTGTCTGAGGGGTGGCTGAGAGGTACAGCTTCAGGTGCTCGTCTGCCCTGGGGGCCACCAAGACCGGAGGGCTAGCCAGATACCTCTTTAAATCTTCGAAGGCTTTATCCGCCTCAGGGGTCCACTTGAATGTGCCCGACCTCTTCATGATCTTGAAAAATGGCAGGGCTCTCTCGCCGAATTTAGAGATGAAACGACCAAGGCTGGCCATGCAGCCCGCAAGGCGCTGCATTTCCTTGAGTCGGCGAGGAGGCTGCATTTGTTCTATGGCCTTGATCTTGTCAGGATTTGCCTCTATGCCACGGTGGGACACGAGGAATCCGAGGAGCTTGCCTGAAGGGACCCCGAAGACGCACTTGGCGGGGTTCAGCTTGATGTTCACCTTTCTCAGGCTGGCGAAGGTTTCCTCGAGGTCCCTCAAGAGGGTGTCCCCCTCTCGAGACTTGACCACGATATCATCGACATAGGCCTCAGCATTTCTGCCCATCTGCGCCCCCAAGGCTATCCTCATGAGCCTCTGGAAGGTGGCTCCAGCGTTCTTCAGGCCGAAGGGCATGCATGTGTAGCAGTACACACCACAAGGGGTGAGAAATGCCGTCTTCTCCTCGTCTTCTTTAGCCATCTTGATCTGGTGATAACCAGAGAAGGCGTCCAGAAAGCAGAGGAGGTCACAGCCAGCGGTGGAGTCCACGATCTGGTCTATCCTCGGCATGGGGTATGGGTCCTTAGGGCAGGCCTTGTTGACATCTGTGTAGTCGATGCAGAGTCGGCCTCCTCCAGCGGGCTTAGGAACAACCACGCCGTTGGAGAGCCAAGTGGGGTGCGCGACTTCGCGGACGACATTTGCCGCCTTGAGTTTCTCTACTTCCTTGACGATGAATGCTTGCTTCTCGGGGGCTTGCTTACGTGCTTTTTGCTTGACGGGGCGTGCGTCTGGACACACGGCTAAATGGTGCTCGATCACCTCCCTTGGTACACCGGACATATCTGACGGAGTCCACGCGAACATGTCAGAGTTTGCCCGGAGGAAAGCGACGAGCGCGCTTTCCTATTTGGGAGGCAAGGCAGCGCCTATGGTGACGCTAGCCCCCGAGCCTTCAGCCCCCGAGCTGGTGGTGTCCAGCGGCACCTTCTTCGTGGCGGCTTGCTCCTGAGAGAACACCTGCTTCTTCTTCTTGGGCCTCTCGAGAGGCTCCATGTCCTCGTCAGCCGGGAAAGCCATGGCGGCTGCCTTGTAGGCGCTCTCGACAGTGCGCGTGGCGTCCAGGACGTGGCCATGGACGGCGATGGTGCCAGCGCTGCCGGGGATCTTGACCATGTTGTAGGCGTGATGCGTGACGGCCATGAACTTCGCGAGGGCGGGGTAGCCGAGGATGGCGTTGTACGGCAAACCGATGTGCGCGACGTCGAAGTCGATCAGCTCCGTGCGGTAGTTCTTCTGCGTGCCAAAGGTGACCGCGAGGCGGACTTGCCCCAGAGGCTCGATAGAACCACTGGTGACGCCCGTGAACGGCCTGGAGGGCATAAGCCACTCGTAGGGCACTTGAAGCGTCTCGAAGGTCTCGACAGAGATGACATTCAGGCCCGCTCCCCCGTCGATGAGCGTCTTGGAGACGGTGATGTTGTTGATGGTGGGGGAGCAGACCAGGGGGAGGGTTCCAACAGTCTTGGTCGACTTGGGGTGGTCCTTGGCGTCGAAGGCGATGGTGTACTGGGACCACTTGAGGGGCCTGGAGGTCTCGGTGCTCGGGAGCGCGGCGTTGAGTTCGCGGGCGAACTGCTTGAACTGATTGTTCGACTTGGGCGCTTGAGCTCCGCCGAGGATGCAGGCCATGGCGCCTCTCGGGGCCTGATAGCCTCCATCTTCCTCGTCGGGGAGGTTGTTGTTCTTTTCGGCGGCGTTGGCTTGAGTGCCCGACGGCTTCTGGTAGCCGCCATCGCGCCTGCCTTTGCCGTCTCTGCGGTAGCCGCGACCTCTGCCGCGGCTTCCGCTGCCTTCTCCTCGCTCGCGTTCCCTGCTCAGCCTCTTGAGGTCGAAGCAGTCGTCTGTAGCGTGCCCACGCCTGTTGTGGTAGACGCAGAACGGACGGTGGTCCACCTCTTTGTCGCCGCGCTCGGGGGAACCCCTGCGGGAGCCCTTCGCGTCAGGCTCTGCCGCGAGGACCGCGGTGGCCTTGCGCTTGGGCTCTTCCTTCTTCTTGTGGCTCTTGGACCCCTCGCCAGGGTCGTCCCCCCGCGCGCTCATCTTGACGAAGAGGAGTCCCTCTTCAGCCTTGGCGCACTTGTCCGCCAGATCGAACAGCTTCACCACAGAGGTGAGCTTGTCGTGGATGCCGAGCTTCTCGAGCATCCTGCGGTTCGTGACGCCCTCGCGGAAGGCAGCGATCACCTGGGTGTCGGGGATGTTTGGAATCTTGTTCCGCACCTGGCTGAAGCGCTGGATGTACTTGCGAAGAGTTTCACCCTTCTTCTGCACCACGGCGCGCAAGTCGTTGTGGGTGAGTGCGCGCTCGTACGTGCCCTTGAAGTTGGCGACGAACTGCCTGCAGAGCTCCTCCCAGGAGTCGATGGAGTCCTCCGGCAGGTTAAGAAGCCAGGACAGCGCGGAGTCCCTGAGGGCGTGGGAGAACCAGTTGGCCATGACCTTGTCGTCGCCCCCTGCAGCCTGGATGGAAGTGGTGTAGAGCTGCAGGAACTCGAGAGGGTTGGTGGACCCGTCGAAGCCCTTGGGGAGCGCTGGCCTGAACTTCTGCGGCCAGACCACACGACGCAGGGCGCGCGTGAAGGCCATGCAGCCCGAGGCATAGGTGGCCGTTCCTCCCTGGAGGGCCCTGCGGTTTTGCTGCCCTGCCTGACCGAGCTCCTCGACGAGGCGGTTCTGGAGGTCGCGACGTCGCTCCATGCCCACACGCGCGTCAGGTGCGGTGCGCTGCACGATTTGGCAGTCGTGCGGCGAGGAAGCATGGGAGGGAGCCCGCTGTGCCGCGGCCGGAGGCGGTCCCGGCGGCGGCGGTGGCGCACCTGGTGCGGCCGTCCCTGCAGGGCCGGAAGGCACGATGGAGCGCGACGGAGCAGGGCGCGTGGTTGCGATGTCGACGAGGTGGTGGAGGCGGTCCAGCCACTGGTCGTGCGCCTCGGCACTTGGCCGGTAGCGGAGGAGCTCCTGGGCCATGAGCAGCGCTGTGTGCGGGGCGGGCTCGTGGTGTTCCCGCGTGGACACGCTCTGGCGCCGGGACGGGTGCGAGGACTCAGCGTCCCCACGGCGCTCGGAGAGGTCCTCGTCATCACGCTGGTCTCCTTCGCGGTGCTCCTCGCTCTCCGGCTCCTCCACGCGTGGGCCGGTGCCAGCACGCTCGGTCGTGTGGGGGCGACCACGGCGGCCGCGGGTGGGGGCAGTGCCGGGCTCGGTGTGAGCTCTCTCGGAGGTGCGCCTGTTGGCGCGCGTCGCGCGGGTGTCCATCATGGCGCGGAGTTCGGAGGTTGAAGACGCGCCTCAGTCCCCTACCTGGCGCGCCAAATGTCGGAGAGTGACTCCCACGTAACAGGGGTAGTCTCGCCCCGAAGAGAGGTTCGAAGGGGGACTGAACACGGAGGTCAAACAACCCTCGCTGCGCGCCGCGACGCTGCTCGCGGTGCCTGGAGCGGAGCTGCACGACAGAGAGTGACACTGGCCCTTACCCAGGTTCACGGCCCTCAAGATGAGGTAAAACCGCTACTCCTGCTTGTCTGAATTGCACTGTGGTGACTGCAGTACAGCGAGCCTCCGGGCGCTCAGGAGGTCCGGAGGTGGAGGACGCTATCTAATTTGGGATCCAATTCCCGGGGGTCCCTTTCTACGGAAGTGCCCCCTCTCCTTATATAGTTGCCCCGGGCCTCATCCCTGCGACCTGCGCAGTGGAAGGGTTCCCACATGGCGACGAGCGGCGGAGCGGGGTGCATCATTACTCGCTCGTCCATGGACTCGGTCCATGGTCGTAAAGCCTGCCTTCGTGGCAGGGCAGCTGTCTCCTCCGTCCTTGGACGCAGCTCCTCCGCGCTAAAGCGGCGCGCCGTGGCCGACAGGCCACAGGCTTTGCAGAGCGGCCCGCAGATGCGGCAGAGACCATAGAGAGCGCCCGCGGTGACGTCGTCGTTGGAGCGTTGCGCCGGCCAACTGCTTTATCACCAAAGAGGTAAGCCACGTTAGCGGCGCAGGAGCCACAGAGCTTTGTTGACTCCTTTTATCACCGGGACGGCAACTGCGGCGCTGGCGCTGTCGCGCGCGCAGACGCGCGCGTCACCCTGCGGCTGCTGCAGAGCCCATGTGCGCTCTGCAGCGCTTCCTTCGCCGCGAAGTATCCCCTCGGGGGCCTGAGGCTCTAGAGGGGGAGGGGCCGTGCTGGCTCCCCTCAGAGGGAGAGAGCCCTCAAGTGGGACGCCCTCGGGGGGAGCCTCCTTCAGGCCTCCGGACGCGCCTCAAGTCCCCTCCAGGGGTTTCCGCCTCGGGGGGCTCCTCAAGCGGTCTGCTTGGTCCTTAGCCGTTTTGTAGATGCTGTCGCGGGTACGGCGAGTGGAGAGTGGGCTCTGCACACCCTAGAATCCACTGGGCCGACAGTCATGGCCAACTGGTTCTCCCACGCCCTCAGGGACTCAGCGCTGTCCTGGCTTCTCAACCTGCCGGAGGACTCCATCGACTCCTAGGAGGAGCTCTGCAGGCAGTTCGTCGCCAACTTCAAGGGCACGTACGAGCGCGCACTCACCCACAATGACTTGCGCGCTGTGGTACAGAAGAAAGATGAAACTCTTCGCAAGTACATCCAGCGCTTCAGCCAGGTGCGGAACAAGATTCCAAACATCCCCGACACCCAGGTGATCGCTGCCTTCCGCGAGGGCGTCACGAACCGCAGGATGCTCGAGAAGCTCGGCATCCACGACAAGCTCACCTCTGTGGTGAAGCTGTTCGATCTGGCGGATAAGTGCGCCAAGGCTGAAGAGGGACTCCTCTTCGTCAAGATGAGCGCACGGGGGGACGACCCTGGCGAGGGGTCCAAGAGCCACAAGAAGAAGGAAGAGCCCAAGCGCAAGGCCACCGCGGTCCTCGCGGCAGAGCATGACGCGAAGGGCTCCCGCAGGGGTTCTCCCGAGCGCGGCGACAAAGAGGTAGACCACCGTCCGTTCTGCGTCTACCACAACAGGCGAGGGCACGCTACAGACGACTGCTTCGACCTCAAGAGGCTGAGCAGGGAACGCGAGCGAGGAGAAGGCAGCGGAAGCCGCGGCAGAGGTCGCGGCTACCGCAAAGACGGCAGGGGTAGGCGCGAAGGCGGCTACCAGAAGCCGTCGGGCACTCAAGCCAACGCCGCCGAGAAGAACAACAACCTCCCCGACGAGGAAGATGGAGGCTACCAGGCCCCGAGAGGCGCCATGGCCTGCATCCTCGGCGGAGCTCAAGCGCCCAAGTCAAACAATCAGTTCAAGCAGTTCACCCGCGAACTCAACGCTGCGCTCCCGAGCACCGAGACCTCCAGACCCCTCAAGTGGTCCCAGTACACCATCGCCTTCGACGCCAAGGACCACCCCAAGTCGACCAAGACTGTTGGAACCCTCCCCCTAGTCTGCTCCCCCACCATCAACAACATCACCGTCTCCAAGACGCTCATCGACGGGGGAGCGGGCCTGAATGTCATCTCTGTCGAGACCTTCGAGACGCTTCAAGTGCCCTACGAGTGGCTTTTGCCCTCCAGGCCGTTCACGGGCGTCACCAGTGGTTCTATCGAGCCTCTGGGGCAAGTCCGCCTCGCGGTCACCTTTGGCACGCAGAAGAACTATCGCACGGAGCTGATCGACTTCGATGTCGCGCACATCGGCTTGCCGTACAACGCCATCCTCGGCTACCCCGCCCTCGCGAAGTTCATGGCCGTCAAGCATCACGCCTACAACATGGTCAAGATTCCCGGCAGCGCCGGCACCATTGCCATCCATGGCCATATCCTGGACGCCACGCGCGCTGTCGAGAGTGCCTACAAGGCAGCCGCCATGGCTTTCCCGGCTGACGAGGACATGGAGCCCCTCGAGAGGCCCAAGAGGACGAAGCAACTGTTCTCTCAGGAGCAGGCTGCCACGAAGAAGGTGTCGCTGGACATCACCAGCTCGGGGGCTGAAGGCTCGGGGGCTAGCGTCACCATAGGCGCTGCCCTGCCTCCCAAATAGGAAAGCGCGCTCGTCGCCTTCCTTCGGGCAAACTCTGACATGTTCGCATGGACTCCGTCAGATATGTCCGGTGTACCAAGGGAGGTGATCGAGCACCACTTAGCCGTGTGTCCAGACGCACGCCCCGTCAAGCAAAAAGCACATAAGCAAGCCCCCGAGAAGCAAGCTTTCATCATCAAGGAAGTAGAGAAGCTAAAGGCGGCAAATGTCGTCCGTGAAGTCGCGCACCCCACTTGGCTCTCCAACGGCGTGGTTGTTCCTAAACCCGCTGGAGGAGGCCGACTCTGCATCGATTACACCGATGTCAACAAGGCCTGCCCCAAGGACCCATACCCCATGCCGAGAATAGACCAGATTGTGGACTCCACCGCTGGCTGTGACCTCCTCTGCTTTCTGGACGCCTTCTCTGGTTATCACCAGATCAAGATGGCTAAAGAGGACGAGGAGAAGACGGCATTCCTCACCCCTTGTGGTGTGTACTGCTACACATGCATGCCTTTCGGCCTGAAGAACGCTGGAGCCACCTTCCAGAGGCTCATGAGGATAGCCTTGGGGGCGCAGATGGGCAGAAACGCCGAGGCCTACGTCGATGATATCGTGGTCAAATCTCGAGAGGGGGACACCCTCTTGAGGGACCTCGAGGAAACCTTCGCCAGCCTGAGAAAGGTGAACATCAAGCTGAACCCCGCCAAGTGCGTCTTCGGGGTCCCTTCAGGCAAGCTCCTCGGATTCCTCGTGTCCCACCGTGGCATAGAGGCAAATCCTGACAAAATCAAGGCCATAGAGCAAATGCAGCCTCCCCGCCGACTCAAGGACATGCAGCGCTTAGCGGGCTGCATGGCCAGCCTTGGTCGTTTCATCTCCAAATTCGGCGAGAGAGCCCTGCCATTTTTCAAGATCATGAAGAGATCGAGCACATTCAAGTGGACCCCTGAGGCGGATAAAGCCTTCGAGGACTTAAAAAAGTATCTGGCTAGCCCTCCGGTCTTGGTGGCCCCCAGGGCAGGCGAGCACCTGAAGCTGTACCTCTCAGCCACCCCACAGACCGCAAGCGCCGTCTTGGTGGTCGAAAGAGAAGAGCCTGTCCTCCCCAAGAAGAGCACTGCCACTCCAAGCCCAGAACCCCCCGACGGCGACCCCGTCGAAGGAGCAGCCTCCACAGACCCACTGCCAGGCCCGCCGCCTCAAGTCGAGCCTGCTCCCACAGCCCCTGTCGAGATGCCTCTACAGGCAGATCTCGACAAGGGCCCTGAAGAGCCTCCGCAGGGGGCTGACGCTGCGCCACCTCAGGTAACCCTCGTCGAGCACCCCGTCTACTTCGTCAGCACAGTGCTGCGGGACGCTCGCGAGAGGTATCCAATGCAGCAGAAGCTCCTCGTCGCGCTCCTCATCGCCTCCAGGAAGTTGAGACACTACTTCCAGGGCCACCCCATCACGGTGGTCACTGCCTTCCCCCTGGAGCAGATCCTGCGCAACCCCAACGCCACAGATCGTGTCGCAGGATGGAACATCGAGCTGCAGCCATTCAACTTGCGCTTCGACACCACGAGGGTCATAAAAGGAAGAGCGCTGGCTAACTTCGTCGCCGAATGGACTGACCCAAGCCCTGAGGAGCCTCGCGAGGCAGAGGCCGAGCCCTCGGGAGACACGGTGCCCAGCCACTGGACCATGCACTTCGATGGAGCCTTCGCTTGTCGCAATGGCGGAGCAGGCGTCGTCCTAACTTCGCCCAAGGGTGACAAGCTATACTACGCTGTCCAGCTGTGCTTCACGATCGACAAGATCTCCAACAACATCGCCGAATACGAAGGCCTCCTCGCCGGCTTAAGGGCCGCCATCGCTCTAGGCGTCAAGCACCTACTCGTCAAGGGAGACTCTCAGCTGCTCGTCAACTTCTCCAACAAGAGCTACACGCCGAAAGACGACCACATGGCCGCATACCTCGAAGAGGTCCGCAAGCTTGAGAAGCACTTCAGGGGCATGGAGCTCATGCACATCCCGAGGAAAGAAAACCAAGAGGCTGACGACATCGCCAAGCGGGCCTCGCGAAGGCAACCCCAGCAGGCCGGTGTCTTTGAAGAAAGGCTCACCAAGGCATCCATCAAGCAGCCTCGAGAGGCCACAGCCGCAAGCGCAGACGAAGCACTCCCACCACCTCCTAAGTCTGGAGCACCCGATTGCGGTCCAGCACAGGGGAGCGCCTGTTGCTCACGGCAACCCGCCAGGCCTCAGGCTGGATTGATGAGCTCAAGGACTACTTGGTGAAGGGAATCCTCCCTGAAGAAGATGCCGATGCAGAGCGAATCGCTCGACAGGCAAAATCCTACTGCATCCTCGAGGGAAACCTCTGCCGCAAGCGCCCAAATGGTATCGCGCTCAAGTGTGTCCCTCCTGAGGAAGGCCGAGAGCTGATTAAGGACATCCACAGCGGGGAGTGCGGCCACCACTCATGTGCGCGCACCCTCACAGGCAAGGTCTTCAGGAGCGGCTTCTACTGGCCTCAAGTGCTTCAAGATGCGGTCGCCATTGTGCAAACCTGCGACGCCTGCCAATTCCACGCCAAGCAAATTCATCAGCCGGCGCTGGGGCTTCAAACCATCCCGCTCTCCTGGCCGTTTGCGGTCTGGGGACTGGACATCTTGGGCCCTTTCCCAAGGTCGCAGGGGGGCTACCGTTTCCTCTTCGTGGCCATCGACAAGTTCACCAAGTGGACCGAGGTCGAGCCGGTGCGCACCATACCAGCTGGGGCCGCGGTGAAATTCATCAGAAGCTTGGTCTGCCGCTTCGGCATGCCCAACCGCATCATCACCGACAATGGCTCGCAATTCACCAGCTGCATCTTCCGAGCCTACTGCGATAAGCTTGGCGTCAAGGTCTGCTTCGCCTCGGTAGCTCACCCACGCAGCAACGGTCAAGCCGAGCGAGCAAACGCTGAGGTCCTCAAGGGCCTCAAGACCAGGAGCTTCAACATCCTCAAGGGCCACGGCAAGGGCTGGATCGACGAGCTCCCCTCCGTGCTCTCGTCCATACGCACAACTTCCTCGAGGCCTACAGGCGAAACGCCGTTCGCCCTGGTCTACGGAGCTGAGGCAGTCCTCCCCGCAGAAATCAAGCATGGATCGCCACGGGTCCTTGCCTTCAATGAGGACACCCAAGAGGGCCTCCACAACGACGACCTGCTGCTTCTCGAGGGACTGCGCCGTCAGGCCGCCCTCAGAGCGGCAGGGTACCAGCAAGACCTGCGACGCTACCACAGCCGCCATGTGCGCTCACGCACCCTTGAGGCGGGCGACCTCGTCCTCAGGCGAATCCTCTCCAGGGAAGGCCTCCACAAGCTCTCGCCGATGTGGGAAGGTCCCTACAGGGTCTCCCACGTCGCCAGGCCTGGCGCAGTACGCCTCGAGACCGAAGACGGCATCCCCGTCAAGAACCCGTGGAACATCGCACACCTGCGCAAGTTCTACCCGTGATCATTGTCACGTCAAGACATCTAGCTGAAGAGGCAGCTTACGGTTCCACCTCCAAGCATTTTTTGTCTCTAGAGGTTAAAAGCTCACGGCTTAAACCTCCAAGCTCCAATGGCTTCTCTCGAGGGTCAACCCTCCGAGCTCTCCATGTAAACGAGCCGCCTCAGGCCGTTGAGAGTCTCTGCCACTAATGGGTGGTCCCCATGCCTCGACATGGTCAAATACATTAACTTGGCAACTCCAAGCATAATGAGACAATTTCGTTCCTAAGTGAACTATGCGCTGCGGCGCCGCTATGTAATATTTTGGTGGTGAGTTTATTTCAGCATTATTTTCCTTATTGAAAATGGGCACTTATATCTCTCCACATGCGCACCTCGCGAGCGGGGGCTGAGTACGGTGCCAGTGCCTCAAATGACACACCAGCAGCACTGCAAAATCCAAGGATCCGAGCTCTGGCTGGAGGGCAGGCCCTCACAAACACGCCATCTCTACAAAGGACCTTGGTACTCTCTCTCCTCGCAAGGAACGCCTAAGGAGACCTATAAGCGCGCATTAGTCCCTGGTACAGGGCACAAGCGTTTGGTCCTGCCTCTCTAACATCTATAGGGAGCAAACGTCTCTACAAGCCTGAGGAGGCAACAGGGAAAAACCCTTGAAGAGGACCTCCCCGGCAAGCTAAAAAGCCTCGAGAAGCTAAGTCCCACTCCTGCGGCTCGAGAGCCTTTTCTCTCCAAGCGCCCGTTGTCCCTCAAGCGATTTCGTTCTCGCTTATGCTTCATGGACTACTCGCACGTCAAAGGGGAGCACTTGGGGATCGCGACTCAGGGCTCTTACCTCTCCAAGCCTTAAATTCCCCCCGGCCTTGCTGAGTCATTGCTCTAGCATACCGTAGTGGCGGAGTCATAGCGCGAAGAGACGGGTCCTAACGACGCAGAGAAAACATAGACATGAAAGTAAAGCAGAAAAGGCCTCTCGAGGGGCAAACAAGCTAGCATAAATAAGCTTAAAGAAGTATATTACAGGCCCAAAACGTGCAATGTCTGAATATAAAAAATTGTCTCAGATACAAGCGCTCAAAGGCGCGACAAGCAAGGCTCAGGCGGAGTCCGCGCCGGCACGCTCCTCCTCAGCGTCTTCCTCCTCGGCAGGGGCGGCCTCCTCCTCGCTGTCCTCCGCAGCCACCTCCGCACGCTTGAAGCGGTTGCAGAAGGCCTCCACTTGCTCGCGGAGGGCGTTGGAGACCTGCAGGGCCTCTCCAGCCGGGCGCGCCTCGGTCACCGTGGAGAGGTCGAAGCTGGGCATAAGGAGCCGGAGGTTGGTGAAGATGCGGTCGACCACCACCTCTAGAAGCTGGCGGCTCTCGACCTCAATCACCTCGCGGAGATCGCCGGCGGGGCCCTCAAGGGCCGTGAAGAGCTGGTCGAAGTAGACCAGGTACATCGCGGCATCACCACGACCGCGGGCCTCGGTGAGCGGCGCTTCCGCGTCAAGCTGGGCCGCGAGCTCATTGCCTCTCGCCACCAGCGCCTGGAACATGCGGTCCCGCTGCTTCGCGAGCACGAGAGCCGCCTGCGCGGTGTCCACGGCCTCCGTCACCTGCTTGGCAGCAGAGCCCGCCTGCCCCTCCACGTCCTTGACGAGGGCGTCCAGCTCCAGGGCAGCTGCCCGGCGGCCCTCCTCAGCCTAGCGGTAGGCATCCTTGGCGCGTTGGAGGCGGACCTCGAGCTTGGAGTTGGCCTTCTCAAGCTCCGCGATCCACTTGGCGTCAGCAGTGTGTTTGGCCTTGAAGCGGTCCTCTTGCTTCTTGACCTTGTCGCGGAACTCCTGGGAGATGGTCCGCCTGAACTCTTTCTCGCGCTCCGCGAGGGCTGCCTCAGCCTCCTTTTTCTTCTCAGCGAACCGCAGCTGGAAGCGCTCCAGGGTTTGCTTCTGGGCGGTGACGTTCTCGTCGTGCCGCTGGAGCGCTTGGGCCAGGTCCCCCTCGCGCGCCTCGAGCTCTTCGCGCTTGGTGGCCAGCTCACCCTCCGCCTGGAGCCGCTGCTCGTCGCGCTGCTCCACGTCTTTCTCCCTGGAGGCCAGCTGCCGCTCACGCTCGGCCAAGCTCTTGCGGTCCTCCTCCAGGGTCTCCTGCGCGGCCTGGTGGGCGGAGAGGAGCTGGGACTCCAGCTGGGAGACCTCCCGGCGCTTCTGCTCCAGCGAGCCCTCCATAGCCTCGCGCTCGGCCTTCACCTCCGCGAGGAGATCGGCGGCCGCATCGCGCGCGTCCTGGAGGGGGGCAAGGAGCTCGTCTGCGTCGCGGACGGCCCCCTCCCGGACCTCCTTAGCAAAGCGGATGGCCTCCTCGCGTGCGGCCTGGAGCGCCTGATCCTCCTGGCGGCGGGCCTCAACCGCGGCATGGAAGCGCCCCCAGGCCTCCGCGAGCTCGTCGCGTTGCTGAGCAAATTGGGCATCCTCGAAGGCGAGCTGCGCCTCCAGGCCCTCCAGGGACTCCCTCACCACGCGGAAGGCCACCTCACGGTGTCCCTTCCTCCAGTCCCAGCCGCTCAGGACCAGGCCGCGTTGCGCGGAAGGCCTGGCCCCGGCGTCGAACCTTGAGGATGAGGCCTCTGGGCGTGCCTGGGGGCTAGGCTGCTCCCGGTCCTTCGCCGCGCCCAGGATGGTCTCGCCGCCCTCGTCGCCCGGTCGCGTCGCCTCTTGCGCCTCGCCCCCCGCTGCGGGGCGTGGCGGAGAAGGAGGAGCTCCCCCTGCAGAGGCGCCCGCGCTTGGCGGGCCCTGGTCTGTCTCGGCCTCTGGTTGCGCGGGAGGCGTAGCCGCGCGAGGTGGGGTGGCCTCGCGTGCCGGAGTCGACTCACGCGGCGGCGTAGCCGCGCGAGGCAGTGTAGGAGCTCGAGGAGGGCTGGCCGACCGCTCTTCCTGCACCTCCACCACCAAAGGCACGGGGGGCGGTGCAGCGGCCTCCGCCTGAGGCGCTGCTGCCTCCGCCAGAAGCTCAGTTGCCTCCGCCTGAGGCGCCTCTTCGGCTGGGCCTGCCGTGGCCGTCCCCCCAGGCCTCGCGGCCTCTTCAGCCACGGCCTCTGCCGCGGCTCCCTTCACCTCCGCTGCCTTGCGAAGCCTACGGCGTTTCGCAGGCACTAGGTCGCTGAAAGGAATCAGGGAGCGATTGTCAGAAATATGAGAAGGAGAGTGCAATAATCAAGCAATTAGCGATTGCAGGTACTTACCCGAACTGCTTGGCGCCAGTGTCAACCCACGCCAAGCCTGGCGAGCGCCAGGAGGGCTTGGGCCTGGCGTCTGGCCCCTCCAGAGGCGCCTCGGCTTTCCTCTTGGAAGGGACGTCGGAGGGCCTCGCGCCAGGCCTGTCGCTGGCCGCCTTGGACCGGGGCTCGCGACGCCCCAGCAAGGCCTCCTCGTCAAAAGCCTCCTCCTCGGCCTCCTCCTCCTCCGCGCGGCGCGTGGGCGCCCCCGCGAAGGCGCCTTCGTCATCACCTGACGAGATGTCGCAAATCTCGCCAGCTTGAGGCCCGGCCCTCGAAGAGGCCTCCTCGCCCGCAGCCGCCTCCTCCTCGCCTGCCGCGGCCTCCTCCTCGCCATGCCTGGCTCCTGAGGCAGAGGGCGTCTCCGCACCCTCCGCATCGTGCACCACAGGCACGGGCACTATCTTCCGCACCGGGCCCGCCGGGGTGTACGGAGGAATCCCCTCCAGGACGGCCAGACGCTCAGTCATGTTGTACTGATGCAGAGGCCTGAGGGAGATCGGGAGTTCCTCCATGGCGGGTACCGCGGGGTTGATGAATAGCGCGGACAGGACGTTGTCGACGGCATCCTTGTCGTTGTCCTCGCGGTGGAGCCGCATCTTGTCGTTGGGGCCGGAGTACATCCACATCGGCATCGCGTGCGCCTGGAGTGGGGCGAGGCGGCGCGTCACGAAGTCCGCCACGACGATTTGCCCCGTGAGGCCTTTCTCCCGGAGGTACCTCAGGCGGCCCGACAGCATCACGTTCTGCGCGCCGCAGAAGGTGGCCTTGCCCCAGTGCGAGTTCTTCACGGGCGGCGCGTCAGGGACCTCGAGGAAGGCGCTTGGCTGCTCCACGCCGACGAAGAACCACCGCTGGCGGAAGTCGTCCACCTTCTTCGTCACGGAGGTGATGGCCTTGCCCTCGCTCCACGACATGGGGATGTAGACGCTCCCCATGCCGTCCACGATGCGGAACGAGACGCATCCCGAGCGCTCGTTCTTCGCCGTGTTCCGGAGCGCGTTGAAGCACCGGAAGAGCTCCACCGTGGGCTCCACGCCTAGGTACGCCTCGCAGAGGTAGGCGAAGATGGCGAGGATGAGCACCGAGTTGGGGTGGAGGTGCAGCAGTTGGATTTGGTAGAAGGCCAGCACCGCCTCCAGGAACGGGGAGAAGGGCGGCACCAGGCCCGCCGAAACGCAGTGCTGGAAGATGGGGAAAAACCCTCGCGGGCGTTTCCCGTGCGCCGCGGGCTTGAGCGCGGTGGCGCCGTGCTCGTTGGTCTGGTCCGCCACCAGGAAGCGGACTTTCTCGAGGGCCTTGTCGTTGACGCGCACGCCCAGCAATGCCGCGCCGTGTGCGGCCTCGGCGGGCGCCGCTTGCGACGAAGACCCCGCGGCCGCCTTGCCTTTGTTCTTCGGCGGAGTCATCGTCGGAGGGAAGAAGGGAACGGCGCAAGGGGAAGTTGGAGAAATCGGAGAAGAGGGCGCCGGAATGCAGGAGCGGAGAGCTCGGTGCGGATGGCGTCTGCGAGAAGAAGTGGGAGTAGTAACGGCTCCCTGCTCCGGCGCCGGGGCTTTATGTCTCTTCAAGGAGCGGTTACCGGGGCGTGGTGGGACCCTCCACGACGCACGCCCCGCATCGTGCGCATCCGTTGCTCGCCGGAGTGACGCGTGGCTCGGCCCGGCCCGCAGGATTGGCCCCACGACGCTTCGCCTAGACCCAACGGGCCCCGTGGTGCCCATCGTGGGCCCGGGGGCTACTGTCGGCCCAGTAAGGACCGGGGTATGCACGGCCCACTCCCTACAGGCCTCGCCCGCGTGGAACTTTGGCAGAACGACTAAGGACCAAGCTACCGCTTGGAGGGATCCTCGAGAGGCATCCCCTCTCGAGGGCCTGAGGAGGACGCCAGGGCCTGAAGAGGACCCCGCGCCTCAGGAGACTCCCCAGGCGAAACCCGCCTGGGGGGAAGTCAGCAGAAAACCCCTCCACAGGCAACCGTGGCCCTGTGGAGACACTTCGCAGCTAAGCAAGCGCTGCAGGGCGCACATGGCCTCTGCAACGGCTGCCGGGTAACGCGAGCGTCCCAGCTGCCACTATGGTGATAAAGGGGTCAACAAAGCCGCGCCGCCTGCGTCCAAGACTTTCCTCTTTGGTGATAAAGCGGCTGGACGGCGCAACGCTCCAAGGAGGTCGTCATCGTGGGCTCCACCGCTGCCTCTGCTGCGCCTGCGAGCCGCTCTGCAACGTCTGCAGCTGGTCGGCCACGGCGCGCTACTTTAGCACGGATGAGCCGCGTCCATGGACGGGGGAGCCGCTGTGGACTCCCTCTCCTTTGCGCCACCGGCGTGTGGGAGCCCACCAGCACGAGGACGGAGCCCGGAGCGCCTATAAAAGGAGCAGGAGCTCCGCCATAGAGGGGGATCGCGCAATTGCACCTCCAATTGATCTCCAGTCGGCGAACCGCCTCCTGGACCCAAGAAGCCTTAGCCAAACACATAGGACAGCTAACTGCTGGAGGAGGAAGACGACCTGTACGTCCCTCTCCAGGCACCAAACTGCCTCAAGAGAGCCTTCGGCAAGCTCAGTGTCCTGCAACCTTCACAGCGCAATACAGACAAGCAGGAGTAGCGGTTTTACCTCCTCTCGAGGGCCGTGAACCTGGGTACGGGCTGGTGTCCATCTCTGGCGTGATTGTCCTCCTTCAGGCTCGGCGAGCATCGTCGTCGAGCCCCTCGAGAGTTGTTAGACCTCCGTGTTCAGTCCCCCCTTCGAACCTCTTTTCAGGGTGAGACTACCCCTGTTACGTGGAAGTCACTCTACGACATCCACGGAGTCCAGAGCCGTCGCCGTCGTCAACCCTAGATCGGGAGGGTTCAGAAGCTCCTCCCGGCACCCTGATGTCTACGCACGCTTCTATTCTCGTAGACAGTGTTGGGCCTCCAAGAGCAGAGGTTTGTAGAACAGCAGCAAGTTTCTCTTAAGTGAATCACCCAAGGTATATCGAACTCAGGGAGGTAGAGGTCAAAGATAACCCTCTCAAGCAACCCTGCAATTAAGATACAAAAAGTCTCTTGTGTCCCCAACACACCCAATACACTTGTCAGATGTATAGGTGCACTAGTTATGCGAAGAGATAGTGAAATACAAGTAATATGGATGATTATGAGTAGTAATTGCAATCTGTAATAAAAATGGCAATAAGCAAACATGTAGCAGAACTTGTTGGAAACGGTATTTCAATGCTTTGAAACAAGGCCTAAGAATCCTACTTTCACCAGTGGACATTCTAAACAATGACATCAAAGTTGAATAATAAATAATACTCTTAAACACTCTCATGTTGGATAACAAACACCATTCATTGTGTAGTGCTACAAGAGCACCCTCAAAGTCAGAGTAAACTAACACCAACAACGTCATAAAGTAATCACACACGGTGCACACACTATCACCGTTACAACCGTGAATAACTCCGGAGTTCATATTAAAGTAACCTCTAGAGTGCATAATAGATAAAGAGTAGCATCACATATTCAACTAGATTACAAAGCTCGTGATCACATAAAGATCACACGGGAGAGAGATAAACCACATAGCTACCGTAGATCCCGCAGCCCCGGGGGAGAACTACTCACTCCTCATCGTAGGAGTCAGCAACGGTGATGGAGATGGCGGTGGAGTCGATGGAGATGGCTCCGGGGGCAATTCTCCGTCCCGGCAGGGTGCCGGAACAGAGACTTCTGTCCCTCGAATCTTGTCTTCGATGGCGGCGGCGCTCTGGACCCGTGGAGGAAATATCGAACACCGTGCTAGGGTTTTTAGTCTGGGGGGTATATGTAGGCGAAAGGGCGAAGGCGGTGGAGGCCCGAGGGGCCCACACCACATCCTCGCGCGGCCAGGAAGCTAGCCGCGCCTGGACCTGATGTGGCCACCTCGTGGCCCCTCTCCGTCTCGTCTTCGGTGTTCTGGAACGTTCCCAAATAAAAACGGGCTTCAGAAAAGAAATCGTCCAATTCCGAAAATATTTCCTTAAGTACTTTTCTGAAACCAAAAACAACAGAAAACAGGGAACTGGCACTGTGGCATCTTGTTAATAGGTTAGTCTCAGAAAATGCATAAAACTATATAAAATGCATATAAAACATGTAATAAGTTGGTATAATATAGCATGGAACATAAGAAATTATAGATACGTTGGAGACGTATCAACATCCCCAAGCTTAGTTCTACTCGTCCCGAGAAGGCAAGAACGATAAAAGAAGAATAATTTCTGAAGTGACATGCTTAAACACAATCTTGATCATAATATAATGTAATGCTCATGTTATGAATGAAGTGACTCAAGGCAATGATCTGTAGTTTGCCAACAAATAGACAAGGAGTAAACAACTACATCATATAAGTAAAACTTTTCATGAATAGTACTTTCAAACAAGCATAAAAAAGATTTGCATAAGAGTTAACTCATAAAGCAATATTATCTAAGTAAAAGATCATTGAAGCAACACAAAGGAAGATATAAGTTTCAGCATTGGCTTTCAACTTTGAACATGTATATCATATAGATAGTTGTCAACACAAAGAAATATAACAAGTGCAATAAGTAAGCATATAAGAATTTTTGTACACAGTTGACACAAGTGTTTGCTTCGGGGATAGAAAGAAGTAGGTAAACTGACTCAACATAAAGTAAAAGATAGGCCCTTCGCAGAGGGAAGCAGGGATACAAGCATGTGCTAGAGCTTCTTAGTTTTATAGGTTTTTGAAATCATATAGAGAGCATAAAAGTAAGTTTTGAGCGGTGTTTGTCGTTGTCAACGAATGGTAATGGGCACTCTACCCCCCTTGTCAACCAGACTTTCAAGAGCGGCTCCCATGAAGGACGTCATTTCTACCAGCAAGGTAGATCATCCCTCTTATCTCTTTTGTTTACACATATAGTTAAAAACTTTTGTCATTACTTGACTGATTGGATCAGGGCAAAAATGTGAAGAGATTGCAGCGGTTAAAGTTGTAATTAATTGGGACTGGGCACCCCCATTTGCCAGCTCTTTCTGCAAAGTTAATGGATAAGCGGTGTATATGCCACTAGTCCGGTTGGTGAAAGTCTGTCTAAAAGCAAATGACAAGGTTGATATCCGTAACACCACATACTTCCTCATGAGCTAATAAACATTGACACAAATAAGGGATAATAAATTTTGAATAAAAGGTAGCACATGAAGTATTTACTTGGAATGGCAGGAAATACCATGTAGTAGGTAGGTACGGTGGACACAAATGGCATAGGTTTTGGCTCAAGGATTATGGATGCACGAGAAGCATTCCCTCTCAGTACAAGGCTTTGGCTAGCAAGGTTGTTTGAAGCAAACACAAGTATAAACTATGACAACGAGACGTATATAAAAACATATTGCAAGCATTATAAAACTCTACATTGTCTTCCTTGTTGTTCAAACACTTTAACTAGAAAATATCTAGACCTTTGAGATACCAAACATGCAAACCAAATTTCAGCAAGTTTTACGGTAGTTCCTCAGTAATAGGTTTTAACTACATGATGTAAAAGCTTAAACATGATCTACTTGAGAGCTCAAAACAATTGCCAAGCACCACAACATGCAAGATAACAATCCATAAGAGCATGCATATCTTTCTTTATACCATCTACCACATTTAGCATTTTCTGTTCTCAACCAAACACCAATCAACTTATTTAAAAGATAAACTCTCCAAGTAATTAAGCAATGAGATATGAGAGTATGATATAATGAAGCTAACAGATCTAGCAAGAGATGCATGAAAAATAAGAGCTAGAAAGCATTGAAGTAACATAGAAGAATACTCAACAAATATAAGTGAAGAATACGAGTATTCATAAGAAAAAGTGGAGCGTGTCTATCTCCCACAAAGGAATGCTAGGATCCATTTTATTCAGAGAATGAAAATAACAATAACAAAAACAAACCGACGCTTCAAGAAAAGCACATAAGAAGTGGCGGAATTAAAATATAGTTTCACTAGAAAGGACCTGATAGTTTGTTGATGAAGAAGGGGATGCCTTGGGCATCCCCAAGCTTTGACGCTTGAGTCTTCTTGAAATATGTTGGGGATGAACCACCGGGGCATCCCCAAGCTTTGGCTTTATTATCCTCTTGATCACATCATATCATACTTCTCTCTTGATCCTTGAAAACTTCCTCCACACCAAACTTAGAGTAAACTTTATTAGAGAGTTAGTGCACGAAAAATTATGATATTCTGTAGGAACACAATTGCTACCAATGCTACTGGACATTAGCTACAGCCACTGATACTTCATAGGATAAAAAGATCCAATCAAAATAGCAAAAGAGGCATTGCAAAATAAATGGCAGAATCTATCAAAAACAGAACAGTCCGTAAAGACGAATTTGTTCGAGGCACTTAACTTGCTCAAATCAGAAAACTCAAAACTAATGGAAGTTGCATATATATCTGAGGATCACGCACAAAGAATCCCAGGTCCTTTTGATTTTTCTGTGAATAGTTATGAATTTAACGGTGGACAGCAGAAAACTGTTTCAGCACAGCAATCCAAATCTAGCATCAACTTTCAACTAGAGGCTTAACTTGACACAACAATGCAATAAAATAAAGATACAAAGGAATTGCTACAGAGGTAGGCATGTTCCTTGACTCAATATAAAAGAAAATAACAGAAATAAAATATTGGGTTGTCTCCCATAAGCGCTTTTCTTTAAAGCCTTTTAGCTAGGCAAGGAGATTTTTATGATGCTCTCATAAAATGAGAGTTGAAAACCGAAGAGAGCATCAAGAGGCAAATATCAAACACATTTAAGTCTAACCCTCTTCCTATGAAAAATAATCTTGTAAAGAAATAAGTCATGAAAGCACAAAGCAACAAACATAGTAGAGCAAAACAAGTGCAACTTTAAAATTTTCAACATAAAGAGGGGAAATTTAATATTGTTGAGATACATAAAACCATGTTTCCCTCTCTCATAATAACTTTCAGTAGTAGAAATAAATTCAACCATATAACCACAAGAATCATTCAACTTAGATAACATAGGCACATAAAGAGGATCATTAAATTTATTTTGGAATTCATTAGCATGCTTCCCTCTTTCAAAATAGTTATTATGATCAATATCAAGTTTAAGATCATGGTTGCAACAAAGATTTAGAACTAGAGACAATTGCAAGCCACATAAGTATTTCTCGACATAAGAAAATTTCTCCTCCATGGTGTAATTAGGAGAATTCAAGAACAAAGTAGGACTCTCATGAGTAAGAGTACCATCACAAGCAGCAATTATATCATTTTTATCCTCAACTTCTAAACATAGAGGATTATCAATAAGCATAGGACCATCATCTAAAGCATTATCATATAGTATATTTAAGCAACACTCATCGTTATCATCTATAAGTTCACAAGTAGCATCATGAATAAAATTTACAACATAACTATCACATAAAACATTCTTATCATGAGCCATGTGCATGAAAGAATTAATACTCTCCACATAAGCATAGTCATTCTTATTAATTGTAGTGGGAGCAAATTCAACAAAATAGCTATCATTATTATTCAGATCACCATAATCATCAAATATAGGAGGCATATTGTAATCAACATAAAATATATCCTCAACAGTAGGTGGACCAAAAATATAACAATGATTATAATTATCATATATTGGAGGCAAGGTATCATCAAAGAAAATTTTCTCCTCCGTGCTTGGGGGACTAAAAATATCATGCTCATCAAAACCAACTCCCCCAAGCTTAGACTTTTCCATAGCATTAGCAATAATGGTGTTCAAAGAATTCATACTAATAACATTGCTACTAGCATGCAAATAAAGTTCCATAGGTTTTTTAATTTTCTCTTCAAACACTTCATGTCCTAACTCAAGATAAATATTATAAAGCTCTCTAATATTTTTGTTTTTTTCCATTAACCTAACTAGTGAAAATAAAAACAAGAAACAAAAAGTAATAACTGCAGAATCTAAAGGAGATACCTTCAAGCGCTCACCTCTCCGGCAACGGCGCCAGAAAATAGCTTGATGTCTACGCACGCTTCTATTCTCGTAGACAGTGTTGGGCCTCCAAGAGCAGAGGTTTGTAGAACAGCAGCAAGTTTCACTTAAGTGAATCACCCAAGGTATATCGAACTCAGGGAGGTAGAGGTCAAAGATAACCCTCTCAAGCAACCCTGCAATTAAGATACAAAAAGTCTCTTGTGTCCCCAACACACCCAATACACTTGTCAGATGTATAGGTGCACTAGTTATGCGAAGAAATAGTGAAATACAAGTAATATGGATGATTATGAGTAGTAATTGCAATCTGTAATAAAAATGGCAGCAAGCAAACATGTAGCAGAACTTGTTGGAAACGGTGTTTCAATGCTTAGAAACAAGGCCTAGGGATCCTACTTTCACCAGTGGACATTCTCAACAATGACATCAAAGTTGAATAATAAATAATACTCTTAAACACTCTCATGTTGGATAACAAACACCATTCATTGTGTAGGGCTACAAGAGCACCCTCAAAGTCAGAGTAAACTAACACCAACAACGTCATAAAGGAATCACACACGGTGCACACACTGTCACCGTTACAACCGTGAATAACTCCGGAGTTCATATTAAAGTAACCTCTAGAGTGCATAATAGATAAAGAGTAGCATCACATATTCAACTAGATTACAAAGCTCGTGATCACATAAAGATCACACGGGAGAGAGATAAACCACATAGCTACCGTAGATCCCGCAGCCCCGGGGGAGAACTACTCACTCCTCATCGTAGGAGTCAGCAACGGCGATGGAGATGGCGGTGGAGTCGATGGAGATGGCTCCGGGGGCAATTCCCCGTCCCGGCAGGGTGCCGGAACAGAGACTTCTGTCCCCCGAATCTTGTCTTCGATGGCGGCGGCGCTCTGGACCCGTGGAGAAAATATCGAACACCGTGCTAGGGTTTTTAGTCTGGGGGGTATATGTAGGCGAAAGGGCGAAGGCGGTGGAGGCCCGAGGGGCCCACACCACGTCCTCGCGCGGCCAGGAAGCTAGCCGCGCCTGGACCTGATGTGGCCACCTCGTGGCCCCTCTCCGTCTCGTCTTCGGTGTTCTGGAACGTTCCCAAATAAAAACGGACTTCAGAAAAGAAATCGTCCAATTCCGAGAATATTTCCTTAAGTACTTTTCTGAAACAAAAAACAGCAGAAAACAGGGAACTGGCATTATGGCATCTTGTTAATAGGTTAGTCTCAAAAAATGCATAAAACTATATAAAATGCATATAAAACATGTAATAAGTTGGTATAATATAGCATGGAACATAAGAAATTATAGATACGTTGGAGACGTATCACACCCTGCCGGAGAGGGGAATCATCTCCGGAGGGCTCTACATCACCATGCCCGCCTCCGGACTGATGCGTGAGTAGTTCATCCTTGGACTACGGGTCCATAGCAATAGCTAGATGGTTATCTTCTCCTTATGTGCTACCATGTTTAGATCTCGTGAGCTGCCTATCATGATCAAGATTATTTTTATATAATACTACATGTTGTGTTTGCTGGGATCCGGTGAATATTGAGTACTATGTCATTTGCTTCATAATATATTTTGTGTGTGTTAATTATGATCCTGCATGCTCTCCGTTGCTAGTAGATGCTCTGACAAGTAGATGCTTGTGACTCCAAGAGGGAGCTCGATAGTGGGTTCATGTCTTCATTTAATCTGGGGGAGTGACAACAACCTCTAAGATTGTGAATGTACTGTTGCTACCTGGGATAAAACAGTAGTGCTTTGTCTAAGGATAATTGTATTACTTACATTACACACTTTGCCTAATGCAATAATCTGTTGCTTGCAACTTAATACTGAAAGGGGTGCGGACGCTAACCGGAAGGTGAATTATTAGTCATAGATGCGGTTGGAACGGTCTATGTATATTGTTGTAATGCCCAAATGAATCTCATACCGGACATCATGACTACAGTATATGCATCATTATGCAGTTTTTATTTTGTCAATTGCCCAGCTGTAATTTGTTAATTTGTTTACACGCATGTATGCTATTATTTATTTAGGTGGAGACGCCACTAGTGAACTGTGGACCCCGGTCCATTTCTTTACATTGATGATACAACCTACTGCAAACTGTTACTTTCATTCTCTACAATCAAATATCATTTTCACACCATACGTTTAACCCTTTGTTTACGGCAAGCCGTTGAGATTGACAACCTCATTGTTTCGTTGGGTCAAAATAGTTTGATTGTGTTGTGTCTAGGTTTCACGCTCGTTGTTGACACCGGTAGTGCGCCCTGCCAAAGTCATCTTCAACAATTTTCAGAAGAGTCTTCATCTCCTACTGTATTTGATAACCTTGGTTTCATTACTGAGTGAAACTTCCTGCTGTACTTTCCACACCTTCCGTCCACCATGGACGAGCTCGTCTTCGAGCTCGAGGAAGAAGAAGATTGTAGAGAATATTCAATTTTACAGTCCGTTTTTACAGGGTCTGTTCTGCCCGAACAATTTTCAGCCTTTAAAACAGCCAAAACACAAACCGAAAATCATGTTTTCAGTTCGAACTTTTACGGTCACCGCTAGAGTTGCTCTAATAGAGTGTGCCCATATGGCTCAATCTTTAGGTATCACAAACAGCAAATTCCTTTTTTTTCATCATACAATTTCATTCTCTGCTGGGCTTGGAGCAAATTTTCTTTGATATGCACTGCAATTGTTTTCGGTGATAAACTACCGGATTGTGAAATTCGGTGGGAAGATGCGACGAGAGGTGTGATTACTAGGATGTGTGACACCATCAGACACAACCACGAATTCAATTTTAGACATAAACAATACCCTACCTGCGTGTGCAGAACTGGAGATCCCGTGGCCGCTGGCTGCGGTTGCACGCTTGCGGGTGCTACCGTACGAGCAGACAGCACAGCTCGAGACCCCCAAGAATGGCTGCAGGCAACTCCGGAGTCCCTTCCCTAATCTAAGCGTATTTAGGTTAGATTAGGTATGGCCTTGCAAAAAAATCGCTTGTCAGTTGTTATGCAGGTAGCAAGCTTGCAAAGTCCACCAGAGCGAGACAACGCTGGGAATCCCCCCTCGAACTCCGAAGCCATGCGTGAAATGCGTTTTGTCATCCAGGTCACCGATGCTACTCCCCAACTAATCTATGTACCAATGCATAACGACAGTGGAGCATGCACTGTCAGCGCCGTTTTATTTAGATGCAGGTATTGCGTATGTAATATGTTTCGAGATGGAGTTGCTTGTTTAAGAAATGCCCAAGTCAACCGATGGATCTACCGGCCTAGTTTGAGGAACTGTGCACGAGCAACAATTAATTAGTACAGACAGAATGCGCTTAAGAGCATCTTCACCGGCACCCCCAAACGGCTTCAAAGGCTCAATGGGGTCCGGACAAAAAACCCGCCGCAGCGGCACCCACCAAGCGTGTCCGCCCTCCAAATTTGTGTCCGGCACGGCGGCACCCCCAGCCCACCCGTCAAACTTGGGGGCCTGCCTAAGGGCGCCAGACATCGTCCGGGCACCCACCCAACAGGTGGCCCTCACCCGTCATTGAGACAAGAAGAAGGCGTGATGCCGGTATGTGAAGTCATGTCGCCGGTGCGCGCGTTAATACCGCGTCGCCAGTTCCCAATGTGACGGGACGTCGGCCCACAGCACGCCTAGCAGTTACACCGGCGACACGACACGGCGCATTTACGACGTCGCCGCCCTTCGGCCAAGGATTAAAGGCAAGGCGACACCTTTTGCCTCGCCGTGCACATCCCCCAACCTCGCCTCCCACATCCTCCCGCCTCGCATCGCCTCGCCTCGCCTCCCACATCCTCTCGCCGTCCCCCATGGCCAACACGGATGAGGCCAGGGAGCTCTACCGGTATGGGCTCCTCGCCCCTCGGGATTGCCGTGTCCCGAAGGGGTGGCACATCTCCAATGGCGGCCTCCTCGTGCCGCCGATCCCCCGAACTGAGGAGCTAGTCCGCCGATACGTCGCTCGCCGACGTAGTTGGCTGACGCCCGCAGAGCGCCGCCTCCCCGAGAACGACAACGGCTAGCACAACTGGGGGAGGTGGCTCGATCAGTTGGAGGAGGAGCGGCAGGCCGTCATCGAGCTCGTCGACAGCCCCGACGTGCTCTTTTCGCGGTGGAACGCCACCGGGCGCCACCGCTGGTGGAATCGGACTGGCCACACCGTGGCCAGCCCGATCGAAGCCGCCGGGCGGCACGCCACGACGGGGAACGTCCTCCCGCTCCGGCTGATGCCGCTGCCGCCGCCGACGTGGGGCCCCATCGCGCAGACGCGCCGGGGAGCGCCAGGCATCGTCATCTGCGACGAGCCATGATACGTTTCCAACGTATCTATAATTTCTTACGTTCCATGCTTATATTATACCAATTGCTACATGTTTTATATATACTTTATATGGTTTTTATGCATTTTCTGGGACTAACCAATTAACAAGATGCCACAGTGCCAGTTCCCTGTTTTCTGCTGTTTTTGGTTTCAGAAAAGCTGTTAAGGAAATATTCTCGGAATTGCACGAAACAAAAGACAAAACTCCTATTTTCCCCGGAAGCATCCAGAACACCGAAGAGGAGATGGAGGGGGCCCACGAGGCAGCCACACCACATGGCGGCGCGGCTCCCCCCTCTGCCGCGCCAGCACATGGTGTGGGCCCATCGGGGCTCCACCGCCTTCGCCCTTTTGCCCATATATTGCCCCCGACAAAATAACCCTAGACCAATAGGCGTTTTCCAGAGAAGAGTTCCGCTGCGCCGCCGCCATCGAAGACAAGTTTCGAGGGACAGAAGTCTCTGTTCCGGCACCCTACCAGGACGGGAAATTGCCCCCAGAGTCATCTCCATCAACTCCACCGCCATCTCCATCGCCGTCGCTGACTCCTACGATGAGCAGTGAGTAGTTCTCCCCCGAGGCTGCAGGCTCTACCGGTAGCTATGTGGTTTATATCTCTCTCCCATGTGATCTTTATGTGATCATGAGCTTTGTAATCTAGTTGAATATGTGATGTCACTCTTTATCTATTATGCACTCTAGAGGTTACTTTATTATGAACTCCGGGGTTATTCACGGTTGTAAAGGTGACAGTATGTGCACCGTGTGTGATTCCTTTATGACGTTGTGGTGTTAGTTTACTCTGACTTTGAGGGTGCTCTTGTAGCCCTACACAGTGAATGGTGTTTATCATCCAACAAGAGAGTGTTTGAGAGTAGTATTTATTATTCAGCTTTGATGTGATTGTTGAGAATGTCCACTAGTGAAATTATGATTCCTAGACCTTGTTTCTAAGCATTGAAACACCGTTTACAACAAGTTCTGCTACATGTTTGCTTGCTGCCATTTTTATTTCAGATTGCAATTACTACTTATAATCATCCATATTACTTGTATTTCACTATTTCTTCGCCGAACTAGTGCACCTATACATCTGACAAGTGTATTGGGTGTGTTAGGGACACAAGAGACTTCTTGTATATTAATTTCAGGGTTGCTTGAGAGGGATATCTTTGACCTCTAACCTCCCTGAGTTCGATAAACCTTGGGTGATTCACTTAAGGGAAACTTGCTGCTGTCCTACAAACCTCTGCTCTTTGAGGTCCAACACTGTATACAAGAATAGAAGCGTGCGTAAACATCAAGCTATTTTCTGGCGCCGTTGCCGGGGAGGTAAGCGTTGGAAGGTATCTCCTTTAGATTTTTCAGTTATTACTTTTTGTTTCTTGTTTTTATTACACTAGTTAGGCTAAATGGCAAACAACAAAAAAATTAGAGATCTTTATAGTATTTATCTTGAGTTAGAACATGAGGTGTTTGAAGAGAAAATTAAAAAACCTATGGAACTTTATTTGCATGCTAGTAGCAATGTTATTAGTATGAATTCTTTGAACACCATTATTGCTAATGCTATGGAAAATTCTAAGCTTGGGGAAGCTGGTTTTGATGACCATGATATTTTTTGTCCCCCAAGCACGGAGGAGAAAATTTACTTTGATGATACTATACCTCCAATATATGATGATTACAATGATGAATATGATATTTTCAGTCCACCTACTATTGAGGAGAAAATTAATTATGATTACAATATGCCTCCTATATTTGATGATTATGGTGATGAGAATAATAATGATAGCTATTTTGTTGAATTTGCTCCCACTACAATTAATAAGAATGAATATGCTTATGTGGAGAGTATTAATTCTTTTATGCATGTGGCTCATGATAAGAATGTTTTATGTGATAGTTATGTTGTAAATTTTATTCATGATGCTACAAGTGAACTTATTGATGATAATGATGAGTATTGCTTAAATATGCTATATGATAATGCTCTAGATGATGGTCCTATGCTTATTGATAATCGTCTATGTTTAGAATTTACTACTTATTTATGTGAGGATAAAAATGATATAATCGCTGCTTGTGATGGTACTCTTACTCATGAGAGTTCTTCTTTGTTCTTGAATGCTCCTAGTTACACCATGGAGGAGAAATTTGCTTATGTTGAAAAATACTTATGTGGTTTTCAATTGTCTCTAGTTCCAAACCTTTGTTGCAACCATGATCTTAAACTTGATATTGATCTTAATAACTATTTTGAAAGAGGGAAGCATGCTAATGAATTTCAAAATAAATTTAATGATCCTCTTTATATGCATATATTATCTAAGTTGAATGATTCTTGTGGTTATATGGTTGAATTTATTTCTACTACTTGCAACTACTATGAGAGAGGAGAATATGGTTGTAGAAATTTTAATGGTACTAAAACACCTCTCTCTATGTTGAAAATTTTGAAGTTGCACTTGTTTTGCTTTCCTATGCTTATTGCTTTGTGCTTTCATAACTTGTTTCTTTAAAGATTAATTTGCATAGGAAGTGGGTTAGACTTAAATGTTTTTGATGTTTACTTCTTGATGCTCTTTTTTATGTTTCAACTCTCATCTTTATGTGAGCATCATAAATATCACTATGCCTAGCTAAAAGGCTTTAAAGAAAAGCGCTTATGGGAGACAACCCACTATTTTATTTCTATTATTTTATTTTCTTGAGTCAAGTAACATGTCTACCTATGTAGCAATTCCTTTGTATCTTTACTTTATTGCAAAGTTGTGTCAAGTTAAGCCACTGGTAGAAAGTTGATGCTAGATTTGGATTCCTGCGCAGGAACAGTATCTGCTGTCCACCGTTTAATTCGTTAGAATTCACAGAAAAATCAAAATGACCTGCGATTTTTTGTGCGTGATCCACAGATATGTATGCAACTTTCATTAGTTTTGATTTTTCTTATTTGAGCAAGTTAAGTGCCTCGAAAAAATTCGTCTTTACACACTGTTCTGTTTTTGACAGATTCTGCTATCTATTTTGCATTGATTATTTTGCTATTTTTGAATGGATCTTTTTGTTCCATAAAATTGCAATGGCTGTAGCTAATGTCCACTACCATGATAATGATTGTCTCCATACAGAATATGAGAATTTTTGATTATGCACTAACCCTCTAATGAAGTTTACTTTGAGTTGGGTGTGGAGAAAGTTTTCAAGGATCAAGAGAGAGGATGATATGATGTGATCAAGAAGATGAAAGAGCCTAAGCTTGGGGATGCCCCCGTGGGTCACCCAAGCATATTTGAAGAAGACTCAAGCGTCTAAGCTTGGGGATGCCCGGGCATCCCCTTCTTCATAAACAAACTATCAGGTCATCTCTAGTGAAACTATATTTTAATTCCGTCACATCTTATGTGCTTTACTTGAAGTGTCTGTTTGTTTTTGTTTTTGTTATTTTCATTATCTGAATAAAATGGATCCTAGCATTCCTTTGTGGGAGAGAGACACGCTCCGCTTTTTCTTATGAATACTCGTATTCTTCACTTATATTTGTTGAGTATTCTTCTATGTTATTTCAGTACTATTAGCTCTTGTTTTTTCATGCATCTCTTGTTAGAGCTGTTAGTTTTCTTATGTTATACTCTCATATCTCATTGTTAAATACTTAGAGAGACTATTTTTAGATAAGTTGACTGGTGTTTGGTTAAGAACAGAAAATGTTAAATGTGGTAGATGGTATAACTAAATGATACATAATCTTGTAGATCATTAAATTGTGTCACTTGAATCATTGATGTTGTTTTGAGATATTGATATGCTTAATGGTAAAACATGATGGTTTAGTAAAGTGGAATGATTAATGGTTGGTCTAGAAAACTTGAAGCTGTGCCACACTTAAATATCCAGTTGATAGCATAATGATATATGACTTCTAATGTTAAAAGCAACCGTAATGACTTTGTGTTATGCGCTACGATCGGGGTCCCAACAGTGACTTGTTCATTTGCCACAGTCCCTCATGGAGTGATTTTCATTATGCCTTGTAAGATCATATTTCTAGTTGGAATCTTTTTGCTTGCGAGTTCTAAGCGACGGTTTTCATGGCACTTCCACCACCATATTTGCTAGCCTCTTCGGTACTTTGCATTGCCCTTTCTCACATTGAGAGTTGGTGCATACTTCGCGGGTACATCCAAAACTCGTGGGAGATCTTCATCATGTTCTTCTACACATAAGCCAAATCTCTTCCTCAAAACACCCACCATACCTACCTACTACAGCATTTCCATAGCTGTTCCGAGATATATTGCCATGCAACTTCCATCTTACATTACATGACTTATTGTCATTTATCATTTATATATTGCCTTGCATGATTCTTTACAGCTGATGTGTGGTTTTACCCATGTTACGCTAGATCATTTCATATCCTGCTACACTGGCAGAGCCACCGTTTCATACACTATGTTTTATTCCTTATGAGTTACTTGTATCAAAAGTGTGTTGTCATATTAGAATGTTTGACCTAAAAGTGAAAAGAGTCATGGAGGCCATCGAAAAGAGAAACAGAAAAAGTAAAAAAAAAAAAAAAAAAAGAGAAAAAAAGGGGGCAACATTACAACTCTTTATCCACACTTGTGCTCATGTTATAGCACCTCTAGTATTCATAGTCATCATTTGTGCTCATGTTTAGCACATTTACTCCATATGAGAGAGTTTTCATGTTTTACTTGCATAACTATGTGGGGAACTTTACATTATAGAACTTGACTTGTATATTCCAATGATGAGCCTCCTGAAAAGTGCTCTAGGTCTTCATGAGCAAGCAAGTTGGATGCACCCCCACTAGTTCCATTGGAGAGCTTTCATACACTTATAGCTCTATGTGCATCCGTTGTGTGGCAATCACTACTCCTTGCATAGCTTCGATTATAAGACTTCCTCTTGTCTAATGATCACTTTCAGCTGTGTGATACTTTCTTCCATTGGCCTTCCAAACCCCCTTAACATTCTTTTAGCCACAACATCCTGGTGCCAGGAACCAACGCTGAACGCTTGCTTGTTTTTAAGTGAACAAATAGAGAGATGATTTTCTACGTGCATATTTATCGCTTGACTTGATCCTTTCACAAAGTTGTCATGATTGTTGGATGCATTAGATGATTATATTGTTATTCTTAAAGATTAAATCATCTTTAATATCTACTTTGCACGGTTGATTGTTCTCTAGTATTGATTCATTAAAAGTTTTACTTTGTTCTTCCTACTTGTTTACTCATTACTCATTTGATATCAATATAAACTATAGCTTTTATTTATTTGATCTCAATGTACATGCATTACATTAATATATGATCAAGATTGTGTGAAAGCATGTCACTTCAGAAATTATTCTTGTTACCGTTTTACCTACTCGGGACGAGCAGAACTAAGCTTGGGGATGCTTGATACGTCTCCAACGTATCTATAATTTCTTACGTTCCATGCTTATAATATACCAATTGCTACATGTTTTTATATACACTTTATATGGTTTTTATGCATTTTTGGGACTAACCAATTAACAAGATGCCACAGTGCCAGTTCCATGTTTTCTGCTGTTTTTGGTTTCAGAAAAGCTGTTAAGGAAATATTCTCGGAATTGCACGAAACAAAAGCCAAAACTCCTATTTTCCCCGGAAGCATTCGGGGCACCGAAGAGGAGATGGAGGGGGCCCACGAGGCAGCCACACCACATGGCGGCGCGGCTCCCCCCTCTGCCGCGCCAGCACATGGTGTGGGCCCCTCGGGGCTCCACCGCCTTCGCCCTTTCGCCCATATATTGCCCCCGACAAAATAACCCTAGACCAATAGGCGTTTTCCAGAGAAGAGTTCCGCTGCGCTGCCGCCATCGAAGACAACTTTCGGGGGACAGAAGTCTCTGTACCGGCACCCTGCCGGGACGGGGAATTGCCCCCGGAGTCATCTCCATCAACTCCACCGCCATCTCCATCGCCGTTGCCGACTCCTACGATGAGGAGTGAGTAGTTCTCCCCCGGGGCTGCAGGCTCTACCGGTAGCTATGTGGTTTATATCTCTCTCCCATGTGATCTTTATGTGATCATGAGCTTTGTAATCTAGTTGAATATGTGATGTCACTCTTTATCTATTATGCACTCTAGAGGTTACTTTATTATGAACTCTGGGGTTATTCATGGTTGTAAAGGTGACAGTACGTGCACTGTGTGTGATTCCTTTATGACGTTGTGGTGTTAGTTTACTCTGACTTTGAGGGTGCTCTTGTAGCCCTACACAGTGAATGGTGTTTATCATCCAACAAGAGAGTGTTTGAGAGTAGTATTTATTATTCAGCTTTGATGTCATTGTTGAGAATGTCCACTAGTGAAAGTATGATCCCTATGCTTTGTTTCTAAGCATTGAAACACCGTTTACAACAAGTTCTGCTACATGTTTGCTTGCTGCCATTTTTATTTCAGATTGCAATTACTACTTATAATCATCCATATTACTTGTATTTCACTATCTCTTCGCCGAACTAGTGCACCTATACATCTGACAAGTGTATTGGGTGTGTTGGGGACACAAGAGACTTCTTGTATATTAATTGCAGGGTTGCTTGAGAGGGACATCTTTGACCTCTACCTCCCTGAGTTCGATAAACCTTGAGTGATTCACTTAAGGGAAACTTGCTGCTGTCCTACAAAACTCTGCTCTTGGAGGCCCAACACTGTCTACAAGTATAGAAGCGTGCGTAGACATCAAGCCAGGCCGTCGCACCCCTCCCCGCCGCCACTCCCCACCTCGGGGACGGCTTTTCCTCCGCCAGCATCGCAAGGAGCCGCGCGCCACTGTCAAGGTCAAGGAGGAGCCACAGAAGCCGTAGACGGATGACCTGTACAAGCTCCTGTCACCGCTGCATGACCCGATGGACGGAAACTGCCCCGGCCTCCTTGATGCCATGGCCGCTTCGGTGGCCATGTTGGAGCAGGAGGCGCAGGGGTGACTTCAGACGATGCACTCCACGGCGCCTCCTCGTTGATGGTGCTGAGTTGATTAGGGAGGTGATCTTCTTCTCGGCAGTTGGGAAACCTCAAGAGGAAGGTGTGATGAGTGCAGCAGCAAGTTTTCCCTCAGTATGAAACCAAGGTTTATCGAACCAATAGGAGATGAAGATGCTTCTGAAGGTGTCAACGGTGCCATAAAATCTCTGTTGCAGGGATGTGATGTCTACGCACGCTTCTATTCTCGTAGACCGTGTTGGGCCTCCAAGAGCAGAGGTTTGGAAAACAGCAGCAAGTTTCTCTTAAGTGAATCACCCAAGGTTTATCGAACTCAGGGAGGTAGAGGTCAAAGATATCCCTCTCAAGCAACCCTGCAATTAAGATACAAGAAGTCTCTTGTGTCCCCAACACACCCAATACACTTGTCAGATGTATAGGTGCACTAGTTCGGCGAAGAGATAGTGAAATACAAGTAATATGGATGATTATAAGTAGTAATTGCAATCTGAAATAAAAATGGCAGCAAGCAAACATGTACCAGAACTTGTTGTAAACGGTGTTTGAATGCTTAGAAACAAGGCCTAGGGATCATACTTTCACTAGTGGACATTCTCAACAATGACATAAAAGCTGAATAATAAATACTACTCTCAAACACTCTCATGTTGGATGATAAACACCATTCACTGTGTAGGGTTACAAGAGCACACCCCAAAGTCTGAGTAAACAAACACCACAACGTCATAAAGGAATCACACACGGTGCGCACACTGTCACCTTCACAACCGTGAATAACCCCGGAGTTCATATTAAAGTAACCTCTAGAGTGCATAAAAGATAAAGAGTAGCATCACATATTCAACTAGATTACAAAGCTCATGATCACATAAAGATCACACCATGGGAGAGAGAGATAAACCACATAGCTACCGGTGGAGCCCGCAGCCCCGGGGGAGAACTACTCACTCCTCATCGTAGGAGTCAGCAATGGCGATGGAGATGGCGGTGGAGTCGATGGAGATGGCTCCGGGGGCAATTCCCCGTCCCGGCAGGGTGCTGAAACAGAGACTTCTGTCCCCCGAATTGGTGTTTTTGGTGGCGGCGGAGCTTCGGGCTCTTTTCTGGAAAACGACGATTGATCTAGGGTTTTTAGGGCAGAGGAAATATATAGGCGGAATGGCGGCGCAAGGGGGTGGCTGAGTCGGCCTCCTCATGTGGGGGCGCCCCCCACCCCCCCCCCCCCCCCCCACTCCCTGGCCGCGCGAGCACGTCATGAGGAGGCTGTGGGCCTCCGCTGAACTTGCCCTTCTGGCTCCGTGAGTCTTCTGGCAAAATAGAATTTCTGTGATTTTTCTGGATTTTTCCTAGCACTTTGGTTTTCGGGCCTTTTCTGCAATAAACAGACATAATAAACAGAAACTGGCACTTTGGCATCCTGTTAATAGGTTAGTCCAATGAGTGTCATAATATGATATAAAGTGTGTATAAAACATGTGATAATTGATATAATATAAGCATGAAACGTAAGAAATTATAGATACGTTGGAGACGTATCAAAATCCCCAAGCTTAGTTCTACTCGTCCCGAGTAGGTAAAAAGATAACAACAAATAATTTCTGAAGTGACATGATTTCACATAATCTTGATCATATAATATTGTAAGGCTCATGTTATGAATGAAGTGACTCAAATAAATGATCTATAGTTTGCTAACAAATAGATAAGGAGTAAACAAGTACATCATATAAGTAAAAACTTTTCATAAATAGTACTTTCAAACAAGCATCAAAAAGATTTACATAAGAGTTAACTCATAAAGCAATATTCTCTAAGTAAAAGAGCATTGAAACAACACAAAGGAAGATATAAGTTTCAGCATTGACTTTCAACTTTGAACAAGTATATCATATAGATAGTTGTCAACACAAAGAAATATAACAAGTGCAATAAGTAAGTATATAAGAGTTGTTGCACACAGTTGACACAAGTGTTTGCTTCAGGGACAGAAAGAAGTAGGTAAACTGACTCAACATAAAGTAAAAGATAGGCCCTTCGCAGAGGGAAGCAGGGATACAAGCATGTGCTAGAGCTTCTTGGTTTTATAGGTTTTTGAAATCATATAGAGAGCATAAAAGTAAGTTTTTGAGTGGTGTTTGTCGTTGTCAACGAATGATAGTGAATGAAAACTATATTTACCATGTTATCTAGACTTTTAAGAGCGGCTCCCATTGAAGGACGTTATTTCTACCCAAGGGTAGATCATCCCTCTTCTCTTTTGTTTACACATGCACACTTTTTATAAATTGGTTTGGCACTCCTCCCCACCATTGTTTACACAATCCATGGCTAACCGAATGCTCGGGTGCCTTCCAATCTATCTCAAACCATGGAGGAGTGCCTATTTTTGAATATCATAACACTTTGGAACTCTCTTTTTGATAACTCATTGAAAACCATGTGAAGAGAATTGAACAATTAAACTTGGGACTGGGCACCCCATTTGCCAGGTCATTTGAAAGTCTATCTAACAAGTTAAACATAGAGTAACCCACATATTTCCTCATGTGCTAATAAACAGTGACACAAATAAGGGACAATAATTTTGAATAAAGATAGCACACGAAGTATTTGCTTGCAATGGCAGGAAATACCATGTAGTAGGTAGGTATGGTGGACACAAATGGCATGGTTTTTTGCTCAAGTTTTTGGATACACGAGAAGCATTCCCTCTCAGTACAAGGCTTTGGCTAGCAAGGTTATTTGAAACAAACACAAGTATAAACTATGACAAAAAGGTGTATATAAAAACATATTGCAAGCATTATAAAACTCTATGTTGTCTTCCTTGTTGTTCAAACACCTTTAATAGAAAATATCTAGACCTTAGAGATACCAAACATGCAAACCAAATTTCAACAAGTTTTACGGTAGTTCTTCACTAATGGGTTTTAACTACATGATGTAAAAGCTTAAACATGATCTACTTGAGAGCTCAAAACAATTGCCAAGCACCACAATATACAAGATAACTATTCATAAGAGCATGTATATCTTTTCATTATACCATCTACCACATTTAACATTTTCTGTTTCCAACCAAACACCAATCAACTTATTCAAACATAAACTCTCCAAGTATTTAACAATGAGACAAGAGAGTATAACATAAGAGAACTAACAGCTCTAAACAAGAGATGCATGAAAAACAAGAGCTGAAAGTATTGCAGTAGCTATAGAAGAATACCCAACAAATATAAGTGAAGAATAGGAGTATTCAAATGAAAAACGGAGTGTGTCTCTCTCCCACAAAGGAATGCTAGGATCCATTTTATTCAGAGAATGAGAATAACAAAAACAAAAACGAAAACAAACAGATGCTCCAAGTAAAGCACATAAGATGTGACGGAATGAAAATATAGTTTCACTAGAGAGGACCTGATAGTTTGTTGATGAAGAAGGGGATGCCTTGGACATCCCCAAGCTTAGACGCTTGAGTCTTCTTGAAATATGCTTGGGTGACCCACTGGGGCATCCCCAAGCTTAGTCTCTTTCATCTTCTTGATCACATCATATCATCCGCTCTCTTGATCCTTGAAAACTTCCTCCACACCAAACTCAAAGTAAACTTCATTAGAGGGTTAGTGCATAATCAAAAATTCTCATATTCTGTATGGAGACAATCATTATCATGGTACTGGACATTAGCTACAGCCACTGGAATTTTATGGAACAAAAAGATCCACTCAAAAACAGCAAAAGAACCAATTCAAAATAAATGGCAGAATCTGTCAAAAACAGAACAGACCGTAAAGACGAATTTTTTCGAGGCACTTAACTTGCTCAAATAAAAAAAACTCAAAATAACGAAAGTTGCGTACATATCTGAGGATCATGCTCAGAAAATATCAGTTCATTCCGACATTTCTGTAAGAGTTATGAATATAACGGTGGACAGCAGAAAAACTGTTCCTGCGCAGAAATCCAAATCTAGGATCAACTTTCTACTAGAGACTTAACTTGGCACAACTATGCAATAAAATAAAGATACAAAGGAGTTGTTACAGAGCTAAGCATGCTCCTTGACTCAAATAAAAGAAAAATAACAGAGATAAAATAGTGGGTTGTCTCCCATAAGCGCTTTTCTTTAAAGCCTTTTAGCTAGGTAAGGAGATTTTTATCATGCTCTCATAAAAATGAGAGTTCAAAAACAAAAGAGAGCATCAAGAGGCGAACATCAAACACATTTAAGTCTAACCCACTTCCTATGCAAAGGGATCTTGTAGTAGGATAAATTATTGAAACATAAAGCAACTATCATATAAAGATGAAACAAATGCAACTTCAAAACTTCCAAAATAAAGAGAGGTGTTTTAGTTACTTGAAAACTTTTACAACCGTATTTTCCTCCCTCATAATAACTTTCAGTAGCATCATTGATAAAATCCACAATATAACCATCACATGAAACATTCTTATCATGATCCATATGCATAAAAGTATCACTATTTCCCTCATAAGAAAAGTTCTTCTCATTAATAACAAGGGGAGCAGGATCATCATAAAGAACTTGAACATGATAGACGAGTTGTATATTAAAAGGATTGGTTTGAGTAATTCCTCTATAACTATGACAAGTTTCAAGAGGATAGTTGTAATTATAACCCATGTCATAGTATTCATTATAATTATCAAAGACTGGAGGCATAGTATCATCATAAGCAATAGAATAGTTATCCTCCAAAGTGTGTTCATTTGTAAACATATCATCATTTTTACTAGAAGGAGAGGTATCAAATATATAATCATTGGTAGCAAAAGGATTTTCAAACACCTCATCCCTAAGCTCAGAGCTTTCTATATCATCATGGGAAGAAACATGGATAGTACTAATAGTATAGCAATTATTAACATCATCATTTTCAAAATTAGTGTCCCAGAGATCTTCAATATCAAAAGAAGTGTGCGTTTCCCAATCATGATAACTAATATAAATAACAGGCATAGGTTCATCATCAAGTTCAGAATCATCAAATTCAGAATTATAAGTATTAATTGTAACAGGAGCAACAAGTTTGGGAGTAGATACCGTTTCCTCTCTCCTTTTACTCCTCTTCTTCTTCTTCTTCTTCTTCTTCTTCTTCTTCTTCCTTCCCTTTTTCTTCTTCTTTTCCTCTTTAGGAGGGAGAGGCTTGAAAGGAAGCTTCTCCACATAACCTGATTTAGTATTAGAGACGATGGAAGAAACTTGGGGGAATTCCCCTCTTTCATTAATAAGATGAAAACAGATATTAGTCCTGTCATACTTTGGTAAAGTCCCATCCTTTATAATATTTTGTATGTAAGTGTTAGCATGTCAATTATTAACACAATAGAGATAACATCCATGCAACACATCATTCATATCAATATCACTCATATTTAACAAAGAAGTTTTTCTTGATAACTCTTCACACCCAAAAATAATGTAAGTTCATCATGTTGATTAGGAGTGATCATGTTATCACAAAAGTCTCCTGTAATATCCCTATTAGAACCTGAGTATTGAAATTCGAAATGACCCTCTTCATAGCAAAGTTCACAAATAAAAGGATAGGTGGCACAAACTTTTTCACCAAGATCTCTTAGAACCTTATACCAAGCTCTAGTATTTTCATTCCTATGATGGATACAATATTCATCTTCAATTTGATTAATTCCACAAGGTCTATGTATTCCACAAAAATTAACATGCTTATAAGAACTAGTATTTTCAGAAGTTTGAGCATGTTTATTGCAATCATTAACAACAATTTCAATTTCCATGCAAGTGTCTTTGAAAGGTTCATGATACACGTCCCAATTTTCTTTAGGAACATTAATATGAGAAGCAAAGGTTCTAGAACAATCAACAATAATATGAGAATCAAGACCATATTTAGCACTAAGCTCTTCAAAACCAGCAGTTTCAACGAAAGACTTAATGCAATCATATTCATAGTTTATACCTGATTCTTTACCTTTGTCATTCTCCCAATCTTCAGCATTGTTTCAAATTGTTTCAAGAAGATCCCATCTAGCTTCAACCTTCTTACTTATGAAAGAGCCCTCTGAACAGGTATCTAGATAATCCTTGCAATGTCCTGAAAGTTTTGCATAAAAATTATTAATAATTATTTTATCAGGAAGCTCATGGTTAGGACATTTGAGTATTAATATTTTCAGCCTTCCCCAGGCTTGAGCAATGCTTTCTCCTTCATGAGGCCATAAATTATATATAGAATTCCGATCTTTTTGAATCTCACTTGGAGGATAAAATTTAGAATAAAAGAGAGATACAATTTCCTCCCATCCAAGAGAGTGCCTATTCTTCAACAATTTATACCAATGCGCAGCTCTTCCACCAAGTGACATAGAAAATAATTTCTTCTTAACTTTGTCCATTGAAATACTTGCACACTTGAACAACTCGCATAATTCATGTAAGAATAGCAAATGATCACCAGGATGGACAGTTCCATCCCCTACGTAGCGGTTATCCATAACACGATCAATAATTTTCTTAGGTATTTTAAATGGCACTATTTCTTAAGGTGGCTTTAGAATATCACAAGCATCATTAGAATTATCACATATTGGAGGCAAAGCATTATCAAGGCAAAATAATTCCTCCAAAGCTGAGGAGCAAAAAAGATTATTTTTATATAAACTAGCTTCTCCAAGCTTAGGCTTTTCCATAGCCTTAGCAATAATGGTGTCCACAGAATTTATACTAATAACATTACTACTACTATTATGCAAACTAACTTCCATAGGTTTTTTAATTTTCTCTTCAAAAGTATCATGTCCTAATGCAATATAAACTTCATAGAGATCTCTATTTTTTTGTTGTTTTCCATTTAGCCTAACTAGTGAAATAAAAACAAGAAACAAAAAGTAATAACTGCAGAATCTAAAGGAGATACCTTCAAGCACTCACCTCCCCGGCAACGGCGCCAGAAAATAGCTTGATGTCTACGCACGCTTCTATTCTCGTAGACAGTGTTGGGCCTCCAAGAGCAGAGGTTTGTAGAACAGCATCAAGTTTCCCTTAAGTGAATCACCCAAGGTTTATCGAACTCAGGGAGGTAGAGGTCAAAGATATCCCTCTCAAACAACCCTGCAATTAAGATACAAGAAGTTTCTTGTGTCCCCAACACACCCAATACACTTGTCAGATATATAGGTGCACTAGTTCGGCGAAGAGATAGTGAAATACAAGTAATATGGATGATTATAAGTAGTAATTGCAATCTGAAATAAAAATGGCAGCAAGCAAACATGTACCAGAACTTGTTGTAAACGGTGTTTCAATGCTTAGAAACAAGGCCTAGGGATCATACTTTCACTAGTGGACATTCTCAACAATGACATCAAAGCTGAATAATAAATACTACTCTCAAACACTCTCATGTTGGATGATAAACACCATTCACTGTGTAGGGCTACAAGAGGACACCCCAAAGTCTGAGTAAACAAACACCACAACGTCATAAAGGAATCACACACGGTGCGCACACTGTCACCTTCACAACCGTGAATAATCCCGGAGTTCATATTGAAGTAACCTCTAGAGTACATAAAAGATAAAGAGTAGCATCACATATTCAACTAGATTACAAAGCTCATGGTCACATAAAGATCACACCATGGGAGAGAGAGATAAACCACAAAGCTACCGATAGAGCCCGCAGCCCCGGGGGAGAACTACTCACTCCTCATCGTAGGAGTCAGCAATGGCGATGAAGATGGCGGTGGAGTCGATGGAGATGGCTCCGGGGGCAATTCCCTGTCCCGGCAGGGTGCCGAAACAAAGACTTCTGTCCCCCGAATTGGTGTTTTTGGTGGCGGCGGAGCTTCGGGACTCTTTTCTGGAAAACGGCGATTGATCTAGGGTTTTTAGGGCAGAGGAAATATATAGGCGGAAGGGCGGCGCAAGGGGGTGGCTGAGTCGGCCTCCTCATGTGGGGGCGCCCACCCCCCCCCCCACCCCCTAGTCGCGCGAGCACTCATGAGGAGGCTGTGGGCCTCCGCTGAACTTGCCCTTCTGGCTCTGTGAGTCTTCTGGCAAAATAGAATTTCTATGATTTTTCTGGATTTTTCCGAGCACTTTGGTTTTCGGGCCTTTTCTGCAATAAACAGACATAGGTTAGTCCAATGAGTGTCATAATATGATATAAAGTGTGTATAAAACATGTGATAATTGGTATCAGATAAGCATGAAACGTAAGAAATTATAGATACGTTGGAGACGTATCAGGATGGTCCTGACGGTTGACTTGGAACCTGCACACAACACAACCAATAAACTTTGCCCCAACATAACAGTAAGGCTGTGAATCTCACTGGTTTGCTGTAAACAAAGGATTAGACGTATAGTGTGGAAAATAATTTTTGTTTGCAGAGAATGAAATAGAACAGTGTTTGTAGTAGGTTGTATTATCGATGTAAAAGAATGGACCGGGGTCCACAGTTCACTAGTAGTGTCTCTCCATAATAAATAATAACTAACATGCGGGTAAACGAATTACAGCTGGGCAATTGACAAAATAAAGAAACTGCGTAGCTGCATATACTAGTCACGGTGTCTACTATGAGATTTACTTGGGTATTACAACATGATCCATAGACCGTTCCAACCGCATCTATGAGTAATAATCCACCTTCCGGTTAGCGTCCACACCTCATTCAGTATTAAGTTGCAAGCAACAGATTATTGCATTAAGTAAAGTGCGTAATGTAATCAACACAATTATCCTTAGACAAAGCATCGTTGTTTTACCCCTAGTAGCAACAGTACATCCACTACCTTAGAGGTTGTTTTCACTCCCCCATATTAAATGGAGACTGGACCAACTATCTAGCATAAATACCCTCTCTTGCAGTCACAAGCATCTAGTTGGACAGAGCATCTACTAGCAACGGAGAGCATGCAAAATCATGAATAACATACACATGATATATAGTTAAGCAACTTGACATAGTATTCAATATTCATCGGAACCCAGCAAACACAACATGTAGCATTACAATAAGATGATCTTGATCATGATAGGTGATGCACCTAAAATGCATCTACTTTTCCAATCACTTTGCATCATTATTTGCTATGGAGTCTTCCCATATTTGATTAAAACTGCAGAATTTGACGTTGTTTTTAGCAAAGTCTTGTTTCTGTCTATTTTTGCAGGAAATTAAATCGGAGAAAAATACCACACGAGTTTTTATGGAAAAAGAAGGACATCGAGCAAAGGATGGACACGAGGGGGTGCCCGAGGCCCAAAAGGGGGGCCCACGCGGCCAGATTCCTTGGCCGCATGGGCCCACCCATCTGGAGCCTCGAGCGCCGCCTCCCCTTCGGCTTTGGCGTACCCCTTCATATAGATGAAAAACCTGATGACCTAGGAGGAGAGGTCTATTCGCGAAACAGAGCGCCGCCACCACCACGATCTTCGTTTTCGGAGACAGATTGATCCAGGATTTCTCCCCTGTAGGAGGGATTCGGAGGCCGTCTTCACCGCCTTCATCTCCATCGACCATGAGCTCCTCCACCATCACCATGTGTGAGTAGACCGCTGTAGGCATATGAGGTGAATGGGGATTGGATGAGATTGATCATGTAATGATACCCGTTGTTCGAGATCTTAGGGGTTTATCTTGAGGATACTTTTGTATTGTGTTGATGCACTTATGCTATGTTTAATGCTTGCTACTAGGGCCCGAGTGGCATGATTTCAGTACTGAACTTATTTTGCCCCATCATATAATTGAGTTTGGTATTTATCTACAAAGTGTATTACCTGCTATTATTTTGAACCTGCGAACCCTAAAAGTGACATATAGGGAAAACAAGGGGAGATGTTCTAGTTTGAGGATTCTATGTGTTCATGAAGTGTTAAGGCATTGTTCCGGTCTACTCGAAAGGGTAGATCTTAATTACCTGTAGTTCCAAGTTGGTGATGACCCACAAGTATAGGGGGTCGCAACAGTCTTCGAGAGAAGTAAAACCCAAATTTATTGATTCGACACAAGGGGAGCCAAATAATATTTATAAGCTTTAACAGATGATTTGTCAGATCAGCTGCACCTGTGAATAGACTTGCTCGAGACAGATTATCAGTAGCAACAGTTTTATAGCAGAGACAGTAGTGAAATAATAGCAGCAGTAGAATTAAGACAGCGATTGTGATTACGGTAGACAGCAGGATTAAAATACTGTAGGCATAGGGACGGATGTACGGGCGTTGCATGGATAAGATAATTCATGTAATATCATAGCATAGGCATTTGCAGATAAATAATATAAAGCATCCAAGTATTAACTAATCATAAGCATGTATTCCAATTTAGTTGTGCGTGCTCGCAATGAGAAACTTGCACAACATCTTTTGTCCTGCCAGCCCGTTTGCAGCGGGGCCTCTAGGGAAACTACTGGCAATTAAGGTACTCCTTTTAATAAAGTACCGGAGCAAAGCATTAACATTCCGTGAACACATGTAATCCTCACATCACAGCCATTCCCTCCGGTTATCCCAATTGCTGTCACTTTGGGGCCATCGGTTCCGGACAATAATATGTGTATACAACTCATAGATATGATCTAAAACAATAATTATCCTCATGATACAATAACATGTTCAGATCTGAAATCATGGCACTCGGGCCCTAGTGTCGAGCATTAAGCATAACAAGTTGCAACAATGACGTAAAACACCGATAACGGATACTAGGCACCATGCCCTAACGATATTACAGCTATTACATGTATGATCTCATCCAATCCCTACCATCCCCTCAAGCCTACAGCGGTGGATTACTCACACATGGATGGGGGAAACATGGATGGTTGATGGAGAGGCGTTGGCGATGACGATGGCGATGATCCCCTTCGATTCCCCGTCCCGGCAGGGTGCCGGAACAGAGACTTCTGGTCCCCAAACTAGGATTCGCGGTGGCGGCGGCGTACGGGGATGTTTCTGACGAAAGTGGATACCCCCTCGACGTTTTTAGGTTAGGAGGGACTTATAGCCGAGTGGGGGTCGCGAGGGGGTGACCGAGGCGGCCAAACCACCTCCTGGCGTGGCAGGGCCCCACCCGCGCGAGCACGTGGTGTGGGCGCCTCGCTGCCCTGCTCCGTTTGGTCTTCTGGCTACTGGACTCTTCGGGTGAGAAAATGACTTCCAGGTGTTTTTCGGGGTTTTTCCATAAAGTTGATATTTCTGCACAAGAACGAGACACCAGGGTAATTCTGCTGAAAACAGCGTTAGTCCGTGAATTCAAAACACACAAATTAGAGGTGAAACAATAGCAAAAGTGTTCGGGAAAGTAGATACGTTTTGGACGTATCAACTCCCCCCAAGCTTAGCTTATTGCTTGTCCTCAAGCAATTCAGTTAACAACTGAGTGCGATAAAAGAACTTTCACGAACTCATTTGCTCATGTGATGTAAATATTCTCATTATGAAGACAAATGCTTAGACTGTTCATAACAAGACATATATAAACGGTGTCACCCAATAGTTATGTAAACCATGAAAAGATGCCAATTATACCGATGATAAATAACATGAAACATATCAATTCACAGGATTGCAAGGCTCATAAGAAAGTATGACAAAGTGGTATCTCGCTTGCCCGAATGGAACAGCAAAACATTAGCTAGCAATTCTTTTTACACTTTAGTGAGTTGATCTATTTGAGTTTGAACCATATGAAAGTGTTTAATGAGCACTTTAACATCATTAGAAGTTCTATATCAACAATATCATGCAAATCACTAATAGCACGAGAATTTTCCATTAAATGATTCTCTATTCTCATATTAAAATTGCATTGCTTAGTAATAAAAGTATCAAATTCATCTAAGCATTGAGCAGGAGGTTTAGAGTAAGAGATATCTCCATCATCAAACCTTTGGAGAGAGTGTACCTCAATTACGGTTGAAGGAAGAACTAGGGTTCTGGTCCCCGAACTAGGGTTCGCGGTGGCGGCGGCGTACGGAGATGTTTCTGGCGAAAGTGGATACCCCCTCGACGTTTTTAGGTTAGGAGGGACTTATAGCCGAGAGGGGGTCGCGAGGGGGTGACCGAGGCGGCCACACCACCTCCTGGCACGGCAGGGCCCCACCCGCGCGAGCACGTGGTGTGGGCGCCTCGCTGCCCTCCTCCGTTTGGTCTTCTGGCTCCTGGACTCTTCGGGTGAGAAAATGACTTCCAGGTGTTTTTCGGGATTTTTCCATAAAGTTGATATTTCTGCACAAGAACGAGACACCAGGGTAATTTTTCTGAAAACAGCGTTAGTCCGTGTTAGTTGCATTCAAAACACACAAATTAGAGGTGAAACAATAGCAAAAGTGTTCGGGAAAGTAGATACGTTTTGGACGTATCAGTTGGCCCCGGTGAAATGGGCAGGTAGGACAATAGATGCTGTGCAAATTCTCTTTGTTAGTACGCGCAACTATTTATGAAACACATACCTACATATATCGGAGTTAGAGATAAGTCCCATTGCAATTTATATCTTATTATATGATCAATCTTATTCATGCAACACCCCGCTGTCACCTCGTGCCTACATTTTAAATCTCTGAGTTACACCTTCACTTTTTCCGGTGAAAACTGGGAAACCCTTTTGTTACTACTTGAGAGTGACGTCTCAATTGCTAAAGTCTTATTGGTATTCTTGTGTTCCCCTTGAGTCGAACTATAAATTTGGGTAATACTTCCAAACAAAGATTTCAGCGATCCCCTACACTTGTGGGCATCAAGACATTTTCTGGCGCCGTTGCCGAGGAGCCTAGCTTTATTAGAGAGACCACTTGTTATCATTTATTTGCTGCATCTGCTTTTTCCCAACTATGGGAAAGGAAAGAACACTGAAGGTGGTAAGACCTTCAACCTACTCGTAGAGGTACGGATTTGCCAAGTAGGCCAAACTTTTCACCTGATGTTACTTCTACTGTTCCTGTTAAAAAGAAAGGTAAAACTATATCTAGTTCACCATTGTCTAAAATGTCTACTAGTCTTGAAAATAATGAGATATGTAGTAGCATGGACAAAGAAGTGACACCTGAAACATCTGAGATAATTGAAGCACCTGAAATGCCCGAATCTTCTATTAATTCTAATGTTGAATCTCAGATAGAAGATAATGAACACTGTTAGGATGATTATACTTCTTTTGAGGAAGAAGATGCATTTTGTATGGCTTTTATGGATCCTGATTTTGATAAATAGATAAACTTGATAGCTATAAGGATTCTCCTCTTGATGAATATTTCTCTATTGCTAAAGAAATGAATGCTCCTGCTATTAATATAAAAGATGAAGATTATGATTTTAGTGTTGATCCTGAAATTATTAAGAAGGCTGAGAAGGTTAAGTTTTATGGGTGAGATGATGAGTTTCCTCATGAGCATATTACTCATTTGCATGAATTATCTGTGTTATTTGGTAAAGATGAAATTCACCAGCGCTACTATTTCTTAAAGCTGTTTCCTTTTACTTTGGGAGGAAATGCTAAAAGTTGGTATAATTGCTTAGCACCTGGATCTATTAATAGTAAAGAAACATGCTTGCAACTGTTTTATAATACATATTTCCCTGATGATAAGATTCATGGTTTAACTATTGAAATTAGCAACTTTTCACAGAAAGAGAAGGAGGATTTACCCCAAGCTTGGGGGAGGTTTAATAAGATGGTTATGAAATGTCCTACCCATGGCTTTAAGAAGAATGAAGTATTTGATATATTTTACAATGGACTAACTGAAAGTACTAGAGGCTACCTTGATAGTAATGCATGTAGTGTTTTCAGGGAAAGGATTGTTGATGAAGCAACGTGATTATTGGAGATGATTGCTAGAAACTATCAAAATTGGAATATTGAAGAGTTTGATGAAAAAGAAATATTTACTGAGAAGAAAAGAGGCATTTTTAAACTGAGTGAAGAAACAATGAAAGAAGCTTCCAAGGATATTAAAGAGAAGGGAATTAAAACCTCTCATCTCAAGGAATTATCTGAAATGGGTGTTAAACTTCCTATTGATCAACCATACTTTCCAATACAAGTCAATGCTATTAACTCCGTGGAAGGTAATGAGAAGGTAACACCACCCATTGATGTGTCTTATGTTAATGATTTTGCTTATCATCATAATCCTGAAGAGCATGCTATTAGAATGAGTATTATGGAGAACTCTCATAAAATTAAATTCCTTCGTGAAAATTTAAATGCTAGTGTAGGAGAGGCTAAAAGAATTATTAAACACTGTGAGATGATGAATAATCAAGTTGAACAAATGGTTTCTCTTCAAAATCAATTATATGAAAATCTTATGGAGAAGAAACATGTTTGTGGAGTTAATACTAGAGGTGGTGCAAGTACTCAGGATCCTGACTATCCTAAAAACCATCCCAAGAGAAAAGAGCAGAGGCTCTTAAAAAGAAATCTTCTGCAAGCAAATCTCCCAATGAAAACAAAGATATTGATAACTCGCAAGAACAAGATAAGGATATTTCTATTTCTGATGCTGAAACTGAAGATGATAATATTGAAGAGGAGGAATCACCTCCACCTGATGAAGAACAACAAGAAGAGGAAAATAATGAAGAACCTGAAACTACTAAGAAAGAAGACACTCAACCATCTATTGATAAGAAGAAGAAGAAGAAGAAGAAGAAGAAGAAGAAGAATCCAAATCAACGAAAAGGTAAAGAGAGGGATCCATGGGTACAAAGACCCATACCACATCCCCAAGAGGTAATGAAATCTTTTGATGATGCTAGGTTTGATAAGTTTCTTGAATTGCTTAAAACTTTGTGTTTGCAAATCCCTCTTGTTGATGCTATTAAAATCCCTCTTGTTGATGCTATTAAAATTCCTCCAGTTATAAACTAAAAGAAAGGCCCTTCGCAGAGGGAAGCAGAGATACAAACATGTGCTAGAGCTTTTTTAGTTTGTATAGGTTTTTGAAATCATATAGAGTGCATAAAAGTAAGTTTTTGAGTGGTGTTTGTTGTTGTTAACGAATGGTAATAGGCACTCTACCCCCCTTGTTACCAAACTTTCAAGAGCGGCTCCCATTGAAGGACGATATCATCCCTCTTGTTCTCTTTTGTTTACACATGCAGTTAAAAACTGGTATTATTGCTTGACTGATTGGATCAGGGCAAAAATGTGAAGAGAATGAAGCGGTTAAAGTTGTAATTAATTGGGACTGGGTACCCCATTTGCCAGCTCTTTTTGCAAAATTATTGGATAAGTGGATGTGCCACTAGTCCATTGGTGAAAGTCTGTCATAAGCAAATAACAAGGTTGATATCGAAAACACCACATACTTCCTCATGAGCTATAAAACATTAACACAAATAAGGGATAATAAGTTTTGAATAAAGGTAGCACACGAAGTATTTAATTGGAATGGCAGAAAATACCATGTAGTAGGTAGGTATGGTGGACACAAATGGCGTGGGTTTTAGCTCAAGGTTTTGGATGCACGAGAAGCATTCCCTCTTAGTACAGAGTTTTAGCCTAGCAAGGTTGTTTGAAGTAAACACAAGATGACAACTGGCACAACAAAACTTACATAAAAAACATATTGCAAGCATTATAAGACTCTACATTGTCTTCCTTGTTGTACAAACACTTTTACTAGAAAATATCTAGACCTTAAAGATACCAAACATGCAAACCAAATTTCAACAAGCTCTACGGTAGTTCTTCACTAATAGGTTTTTAACTACATGATGCAAGAGCTTAAACATGATCTACTTGAGAGCTCAAAACAATTGCCAAGCACCACAACATACAAGACAATGATCTATAAGAATATGTATGTCTTTTCATTATACCATCTACCACATGTAGCATTTTGTGTTTCCAACCAAAGACCAATCAACTTATTTAAACATAAATGATGTGGCTTTCAGCTTTCGTCATAAATAATAAATAATAAGTGTTGCGGCTTTCAGCTTTCTCCGTAAACATAAACAATAAGTGCTGAGGCTTTCAGCTTTTGCCATAAACATAAATGAAGAATACAAGTATTCATATGAAAAAGCAGAGCGTGTCTCTCTCCTACAAAAGAATGCTAGGATCCAATTTATTCAGAAAATGAAAATAACAAATCAAAAATAAAAGCAAACAGACGCTCCAAGTAAAGCACATGAGATGTGAGAGAATTAAAATATAGTTTCACTAGAGATGACCTGATAGTTTGTTGATTAAGAAGGGGATGCCTTGGGCATCCCTAAGCTTAGACGATTGAGTCTTCTTGAAATATGCTTGGGTGACCCACGGGGGCACCCCCAAGCTTAGACTTTTCACTCTTCTAGATCACATCATATCATCCTCTCTCTTGATCCTTGAAAACTTCCTCCACACCAAACTCAAAGTAAACTTTATTAGAAGGTTAGTGCATAATAAAAAACTCTCATATTCTGCATGGACACAATCATTACCAATGCTACTAGACATTAGCTACAGCCACTGGTATTTTGTGGCGCAAAAAGATCCACTCAAAAAAAGTAAAAGAGGCAATGCAAAATAAATGACAGAATCTGTCAAAAACAGAACAGTCCGTAAAGACGAATTTTTTAGAGACACTTAACTTGCTCAGATCAGAAAACTCAAAACTAATGAAAGTTGCGTACATATCTGAGGATCACGCACAAAAAATCTCAGGTCATTTTGATTTTTCTGTGAATTTTTACGAAATAAACGGTGGACAGCAGAAAACTGTTACTGTGCAGAAATCCAAATCTAGCATCTACTTTCTACTATAGACGTTACTTGGCACAACAATGCGATAAAATAAAGATACAAAGGAGTTGTTACAGAGGTAAGCAAGCTCCTTGACTCAAATAAAAGAAAATGACAGAAATAAAATATTGGGTTGTCTCCCATAAGCGCTTTTCTTTAACACCTTTCAGCTAGGCACAGAAAGTAAAACTCAAGTGTTTCCAATAGAAGAAGCATCAACATTATTACGAGGGGACGTACGTCTATTTTTCTTACTCTTATTCTTACTCTTGGTTCTAGGAAATACCTGACCGCATCCTGGGGAGGAGGTAAAATTCATAGTACCTTTTCCCACATCTATTACTTCTCCCAAGAGTTTTAACAGAGATCTTCCAAGTGTAATTTGTCCTGTTCCTACACATTCAATAACAAGATAATCAGTGATACCGTTCTTCATAGGAATGTTGAAAACACTCCTTCAGATACCCCAAGGGGTTGTATAATGGCATTATTAGTAAAAGTTATTTCTTCTCCACCTTCAGAAAGTCCCCAAAGATTTAAAGATGCATGAATATACTTAGCCATAAGACAAAACTCAGATATAATATCACAACGAGCATGAAAAGTTTCACCACAAATAGCAATTTTCATTATAGGGAGCCATGTTGAAGGTTCAAAGTTTATTGGAATATAATCATAATATTCACGAATCTGATTATACCTGTCTTTCAAACAAGATATATGTGTCTCAAGTGTGTTTAATCTAGCATGAATACTCCGAAGGCTTAAATCACATTTATTAGTTGAGCAAGAAGATGCAATCAATTTTTTATGGAATTAAAAGCTTGATCTCCATCACATTGAAGGAAATCTCCCCCCGCAACAGCATCCAAAGCATATCTATAGCAAAGAACAAGTCCAAAATAGAAGCTACTAAGAAGCAGGCTTAAAGTCATTTTAGATTCAGTTTTACCATAAGATTCAAAAATTCTAGACCAAGCTTCTTTAAAATTTTCCTCACTCCCTTGTTTCAAAGTGAAGATCAATTCCTCAGGTGACTGATACGTCTCAAACGTATCTATAATTTCTTATGTTCCATGCTTATATTATACCAATTGCTACATGTTTTATATACACTTTGTGTTGTTTTATGCATTTTCTGGGACTAACCTATTAACAAGATGCCACAGTGTCAGTTCCATGTTTTCTGCTGTTTTTGGTTTCAGAAATCCACTTAGGGAAATATTCTCGGAATTGGACAATTTTTATACCGAAGACCTTATTTTTCCCGACACGTTCCAGAAGTTCGAAGAAGAGACGAAGAAGGGCACTTTGTCTAAGGATAATGCTATTCCTTACATTACACACTTTGCCTAATGCAATAATCTGTTGCTTGCAACTTAATACTGAAAGGGGTGCGGACGCTAACCGGAAGGTGGATTATTAGTCATAGACGCGGTTGGAACGGTCTATGTATATTGTTGTAATGCCCAAATGAATCTCACACTAGACATCATGTCATTAGTATATGCATCATTATGCAGCTCTTTATTCTGTCAATTGTCCAGCTGTAATTTGTTAAAGTGTTTAACCGCATGTATGCTATTATTATTATTTATGGAGAGACACCACTAGTGAATTGTGGACCCCGGTTCTTTTCTTTAAACTGATAATACAACCAACTGCAAACTGTTAATTTGATTCTCTCCAAACATCATCCTCCACACATACTTTAATCCTTTGTTACAGCAAGCCAGTGAGATTGACAATCTCACTGTTTCGTTGGGGCAAAGTAGTTTGATTGTGTTGTGCAGGTTCCACGTTGGTGATCGTAAACAGCGCCACCAACAACCTTCGGACGTGTTCTTCATCTCCTACTGGTTCGATAAACTTGGTTTCATCACTGAGTGAAATTTGCTGCTGCACTACTTCACACTTTCCTCTTGGGGTTTCCCAACAACACCACCACAGAGTGCATCAGTGACATAGTAACAGGAATAGGACTAGACATGATAATAAACTGTAAATAAACTAAATGCAAGTAACTATTTTTTTTGTGTTTTTAATAATAAAAGGCAAACAAGACAGTAACAAAAATAAATAAAGCAAGACAATAACAAAATAAAAAGATTGAAAGTGAGAGACTCCCCTTACAGAAGTGCTTGATCTCCCCGGCAACGGCGCAAAAAAATCTTGATGGTGCTGAGTTGATGAGGGAGGTGATCTTCTTCTCAGCAGTTGGGAAACCCCAAGAGGAAGGTGTGATGAGTGCAGCAGCAAGTTTTCCCTCAGTATGAAACCAAGGTTTATCGAACCAGTAGGAGATGAAGATGGTTCTGAAGGTGTCAACGGTGCCAGAAAATCTCTGTTGCAGGGATGGTCCTGACGGTTGACTTGGAACCTGCACACAACACAACCAAGAAACTTTGGCCCAACTTAACAGTGAGGTTGTCAATCTCACTGGCTTGTTGTAAACAAAGGATTAGACGTATAGTGTGAAAAATGAAGTTTGTTTACAGAGAATAAAAGAGAGCGGTGTTTGCAGTAGGTCGTACTATCGATGTAAATGAATGGACTGGGGCGCACAGTTCACTAGTGGTGTCTCTCCATAATAAATAATAGCTAACATGCGGGTAAACGAATTACAGCTGGGCAATTGACAAAATAAAGAACTGTATAACAATGCATATACTAGTCACGGTGTCTACTATGAGATTTACTTGGGCATTACAACATGATTCATAGACCGTTCCAACCGCATCTATGACTAATAATCCACCTTCCGGTTAGCGTCCGCACCCCATTCAGTATTCAGTTGCAAGCAACAGATTATTGCATTAAATAAAGTGCGTAATGTAAGCAACACAATTATCTTTAGACAAAGCATTGCTGTTTTACCTCTAGTAGCAACAGTACATCCACAACGTTAGAGGTTGCCGTCACTCCCCCAGATTAAATGGAGACTGAACCCACTATCTAGTATAAATACTCCTTCTTGGAGTCACAAGCATCTATTTGACCAGAGCATCTACTAGCAACGGAGAGCATGCAAGATCATAAATAACATACACATGATATATAATTAAGCAACTTGACATAGTATTCAATATTCATCGGATCCCAGCAAACACAACTTGCAGCATTACAATAAGATGATCTTGATCATGATAGGCAGCTCACAAGATCTAAACATGATAGCACAAGTAGAGAAGACAACCATCTAGCTACTGCTATGGACCCATAGTCCAAGTATGAACTACTCACGCATCAGTCCGGAGGCGGGCATGGTGATGTAGAGCCCTCCGGTGATGATTCCCCTCTCCGGCAGGGTGCCGGGAAGAGCTTCAGAACCCTCCCAAACTAGGGTTGACGACGGCGGCGGCTACGGGATGTTTCGTGGAAAAGTGTTCGGATCCTTAGGGTTTTCCCGTAGAAGGGTTTAAATAGGCGAAATGGCAACGTCGGTGGGCGGCCGAGGGGGCCAACACCATGTGGTGGTGCGGCCAGGGGGCGCGCCGCCACCAGGTGTGGCCGCCTCGTGGCCCCTCTTTGTCTGCTCTTCGGTCTTCGCGAACCTTTCTGAAAAAATAGGCAATTTGGTTTTTGTTTCGTCCAATTCCGAGAATATTTGCAGAACAACTTTTCTGAAACAAAAAACAACAGGAAACAGGAACTGACACTGTGGCATCTTGTTAATATTGTTAATAGTTTAGTCCAAGAAAATGCATAAAAGTGGTATAAAGTGTGTATAAAACATGTTGCAATTGGTATAATACTCTGCCTCGTCGTTCATACACTTTGGTGGGCGTCCCCGAGCAGATGAGCTGCTCGCCGGAGCTGACTTCCAGTGCTCATGATGCAGCTGCAGAAGGCGACGTGAAGGCATGGGCGGCCGGAGACGCATGCCGCGGCGGCCAGAGGGTCAAAACGCGGCGGTCTTTGCTGCAGAGACTGTCGAGTCCACCGTCACTCACCGGTGCCGAACACGCCGAGGTCCTCAGCGACGCCAGGTCCACCGCCTCGGTTTGCTTAGCAGAGTCCCGGTCGATCCCTCTTCGGCTCCTCCCCATCGCTTCTCGTACTCTTTTTTTCGTACTCGTGGAGTCTCGTGTACATAGTCTGCACCGCAGGCTCTCTGTACCATTGGTGAACATATGCGACATATATACTCCCTCGGTCCCTCCCTTTCATAAAAGGGAAAATCTATAGAAAGGCGGCGCAACAGACGGGCTCTCGTGCGGCGGGCGCGTGGAGATGCGTGTACCGCCCAATACCGTTCACGCGCAACTTACAACCTTATCCACATGGGTGTCGCTACGGAAAGGGAACCCTTTCCGAAGGTCAATCCCGTTCGGCCGAGCGTGCTCGTACGCCACGTGGCGAGAACGTAACGAAGCCCCCGCGAGGTTCCACGCGCGTAACGTAACCAAGCCCCCTATTTACTGCCGCGAGGTTCCACGCGCGTAACGTAACCAAGCCCCCTATTTACTGCCGCGACAGTACGGGGTCACAGAAAGTTTCCGATCCTACGTACAATACAACCACATATACTCACATGTACAACTACACAAATACAGATAACTACACAGATTTAGACGGTACGTACGACTACATAGACTCAGTTGTACGACTACACAGACCGGGTTGTACAACAACACAGACCGCGTTGTACAGCAACGCAGACCGGATTGTACAGCAACGTAGACCGGGTTGTACAGCAACCACGACCGGGTTGTACAGCAACACAGACCGGGTTCTACGTACAACTACATTCGGGTTGTACGAACAACTACACCTAGCAGGTTGTATGTACAACTACAAAATTCAGGTTGTACGTATAATTACACTTAGGTTGTACAAAACATACACAATCCGAAGTACAAAAAAAAAGTTTGTCGAAACCTATCAATATGGGATCTAGTTTTGAAGATCTCGACGCGAGGAGTTCAAAAGTGAAAACGGTTCGTAAATCGGATAAACGGTTCTCAAGATATTTCGTTTTTAAAAAACGAATCTCAAAATAAATGCACGTACAACCCTCTGCCCATCAGGGAGCCGCCACTTGTCACCGCGTGGAGAAAAGGTGGAAGCAGAAACGAACGAAATTGCGACACTTGTCAGCACCGGAGCGCATGCACGTGGACGTTTGCGAAGGAAACTTTTTTTTTTAAGAATTTCCTATCCACATCGCCACCACTCCACATAATCCCCAGTTAGATGGAGATGGACGGAGTCGGGGGTCTTCTCGGTGTCGTCAGCTTACAGCAGCCAGTTCGTTGGCTCCTACGCCCCTTTCCGCACGGGGAAGTTCTGGAAGGGCCATGCCGAGGCCAAGTGTCGCTTCTTTGCTTGGCTGGCCCTCCACGGGAAGGCTCTCACGGCTGACAATCTGGCCATCAGAGGATGGCCACATGATCCCATCTGCAAGTTATGCAGGATCCACCCTGAGACGGTGCAGCACTTGACGCTCGACTGTCATTTCGCCACCGCAGTTCGGGAGCAGGTCTTTGCGTGGGTTGGCACGATAGGCGTCCCACCGCCCCCGGGGGGGAGGTGCCTTAACTCGTGGTGGGATTCTACCATTGCGGGCATTCCGAAGGAGATGCGGAGACAGGCGAGTGGGGCGATCATCTACTCCATTTGGGGGGTATGGAAGGAGAGGAACCGACGCATTTTCCAAAATACCGCGCTGCAGATTACTCAGGTGGCCGCTTTGGTCAAGGAGGACATCGACCAGCGGGCATTTGCACACACACAGGACCCAGGAGATGTGCCCACTGTGTAGGGCGGTCTGGCCTTTCGCCAGCTTTTGTCTCAGTTTCGGTGGACCGGTTTTCTGTAATTAAACTCTATTCTCCTATCTAATCGAATGGCAAACGACTGCTTTATCCTCAAAAAAAAATAATCCCCAACCCCCCGCCTCTCTCAAACGCCATTGGGAGTTTGCTGAATGCCGCCGCGAGAGGTGCGGGCATGCGGGAGGAGGGGATCGCCGCTGCCTAGCTTGCAGCATGGACCGCCGAGTTCATGGCCGTAAGGCGTCTCGCCAGGAGATTGAGGAACTCCCGCGTCGGAAGGCACGAGAGGACGGGGTCGCCCCCGCCTAGCTCACAGCCGGAGACTAGAGGAGAGGTCGTCATCATCGTCGAGATCGCAGCGGTGAGGCGCTTCGCAGGAAGGCACAATAGGAGGTGGTCGCTTCCGTTGAGGTAGCCCTTCTTTGCTCCTTGCCCGCCGTTTCGTTGTGGGCTCGTTACGGACGCTGCTCGCCGGCAACGCGCACCTCGAGGCCATCCTCCAGTGCGTGTCAGGAAATCCAAATAGTCGCGTCGCAGACTAATTCTTCCTCGTCGCTGCTATGAGCCTGGCGCAACGCTAACACGCCGACGATATCTGGTGTTTGATAAGGCGGCGTAGAGAGCTTGCGATGAACCACATAGGTGGCCATGAGCCACGAGGAGAATTAGCGAGTTTCGCGAGGCTGCTGCCGCTGGTGATGCGTGTGTGCTCGAGTTTTTTCTGTGCCTTCTTGTCGCTGAGTACTGATTTTGTGAGGCATAATCTGATAGTTGCACTAGTTAATCTGGTAGCTGCTACTTCGATAACTTTGGTCAGTTGTGGATAATTAATCATGTAGCTGCTAGATAACCTGATAATTGTGATTAATTAATCTGATAGCTGCTACATAAATAATCTGATAACTGTGATTAATTAAGTTGATAACTTCTGCTGAATAACCTATAAAATCTGATAGCCGCTACAGAAATAGCCTAATAAGTGATTGATTAATTTGATAGCTCTTGTTGAAATAAGCTGATAAATTTGAAAAACAAATACAATGGGATTTTGGTAACTAGGAGATTGAATTTGACAACCAACGACACGGTACCAGATTAACCTGTCACGGTTAACACCGGATTAACCTTTCACAGTTAACAGATTAACCTGAAAGTTGTGATAATTGTGAGGTAGCTGTTGCTTTGGTAATTGTGATGGGTAGCCACTACTGGAAACCAGCTATATTGACTCATTAAGCGGATAATTGTGATAAATTATTTGGGTATTTTGAATAATTAACCTGGTAGCCGGGACTAATTAATAGGATAGCTAATGCTTTACTTGGATAAGCTGATATTGTGACTAATTAACCTGGTAGCCGGGACTAATTAATAGGATAGCTAATGCTTTGCTTGGATAAGCTGATATTGTGGACTAATTAACCTGATAATTCTGAGAAAATATTTTGGTAATTTTGGCTAAATAACTTGGTAGCCGGACTAATTAATCTGATAGCTGACAATACTATTAGTGTGTATCAAAGTTTTATAGTTTTCGGCCTGATTTTTTCAAAAAAATTGTAGACCTTTTCCTAAAGAGCCTGATAGTCTCGTTGGAATGTGTGATAATTGATCTTAAGCAGCTTAGCTGCACTACATAACTTGTATCTGTATTTTAAAACCCTTTAGTTCTGTGTAAATATTTTGATAGGTGTTTCGGGGAAATGTGGTAGCTACTTCTAAAAAACATGGTAAACGTTGCAGCATAAACCTGATAATTTTTTAATACTGAGAATAACATGGTAAGTGTTTATGATTAATTCCATAGTTCATCATAGACAACCTGATAGACCTCGCGCGAACCTGATAATTGTTTTTTTAATCTTGGTAGCCGTATCGGAAAAACCTGATAAGTGTTCTAGAAAAATGTGATGTTTGATCTGATCAATTTGGTAGATGTCATAGGCTGAACCCGACAATTGCTTTTTTACAAATCCCAATATTTCTACCAGAATAATTTGGTAACTATTTAGAGAAATTTTGATGGTTGATTTTAAACAACGTGGTTGATGTCGTAGGGCAATCCCGATAAATTTTTCTACTTATTGTAGTTGCATCATAATATCTTGGTAAGTGTCCAGCACTGTGGTAGTTGATTCTAAACAACTTGGTCAACGTCGCAATGCAAACTCAATAATATATTTTTATCCTTGTTTAGGAAAAATATGGTAGCTGATTATAAAGAATTTCATAACTGTAGTTTGAACTTGTAATTCGCAATTTTGAAAATATTGATGTGTGAACAATATGGTTAGTGTTCAAAAAAATACAGCAATTTGTTCTAGACATTTTTTTAGTTGTAAGATGAATGTGATTAATTGGTTTTGGAAAAAACTGATAGTTGTAGCAGAACGATCTGATAAAAAGACCTTCAAAAAAAAATCTGATAAAAAGGAACACGCCTCCTTTCGAAAGAACACCGATAAGTCTATTATGATGCATGCAAATTGAATTGAAGAGGTACGTTGTAGCCTTTCAAAACTCGGGTAGCCAGTCAGCTTAGAACCGAGTAAATATGCTAAGCAAGTTCATAGTTCTTTAAAACGCTTACAATAATAACTTGAAAATTACGGACAAGATGTATAGGAATCTCTCTCGGTACTAGTTAGTTGTAGAACGTAGTATTCTATTGATTTTTTTAGAATAAGTAGTATTCTATTGATGCATCGGGGAGTACTAGTAGTACTATTAAAGCAAATCGGACTGCTACTGCACTACGCACGTGGCCTGCCACGCGCAGATACTCGCATGCATGTTGCACAGGCCGTGCTTAGCGTTATCATGGGCCGCCGCACAGAAACGCACCGGTGCGGCGCCGCCGTGTAGCACAGTCCTTCATAATTTTTTTTTAATATTCCACACATGTGTACACATATAGCTACACATGTTTTTATGTACATTTTAGCTTGAATATATATAAAGTGTGTTACACCTAAAACATTTTATATTAAAACATAGAGAGTATATACGAGCACTAGTATGATTATGTTGCCTTTGAATCGGGCAGCGTCCATGCATGTTCGCCGCGAAGTGGCACTAGGTCCCATCTCATGGCGGTGCGCCGTATGGCTACGATCGTAGCGGCAGGAACACTCGATCCTAGCAGCGGGAAGACTCGCGCATGAGTAAGAAATTTATTTATGATACCACAATAATAAAATTAGACATGTCATACCATTTGCAATTTCAACAAATATATATGGTATGTCAATTCCTATCTCTAATCTTTTGTCATTTCACTTGCCAAATGACATCATTTTATTTTTGTCAAATAAAATGATGGGCGCCAAACAAGCTCCTAAGGGGCCATGGCGGTTTTAAGGCCGGTGTTCAGTCAGAATCGAAAACAGCCTTGCGCTGATAGTTTTTTTTACGGCGGCCTTTTGCTCATATAAGTGTCCATTTGTCATTCATTTCTTCTCTTCTTGTTTTTTTTTGAGAAAATTGACCAAGCAATTTCACTTTCATTCAGAATAGTACCTTCAATTCAAGGTAGACAGCCTAAGCAAATATAGCGAGTGGAGCAGCTATAGTATGATGGTGACGGTGATTCAGTAGCGCTGCCCTTCCACTGATACCCCAAAATCTCGATTTTAAAAAGTATCATTAACTCATTCGGGCATATATCAACACGGGTAATTCAGAACATTTATATTCCTTTGATGGGGCTAGGCTAAATCCAATGCTTTTGTTCTTACTTTCTTTTTCGATAAATGAAGCTCAAAACTCATGAATGACAAGAGGCGATAGCATAAACAAAGATGGACCTATTTTTCTGTGCTGATCTCTTCCTCTTGCATCCATATCAACCACATCACCCAACATATTGGAGACACAAAATTTACCCAACGAAAGGGGTAAGTTTTTTTCTTTTTGAGAGAGTTAGTTATTTTGCTTTGTGATTCATATACTCACTCCGTCTCAAAATAAGTGTCTCAAATTTGATAGAAAGTGGATGTATGTAGACGTATTTATGTCTACGTGCATCCACTTTCTATCAAAATTGATACACTTATTTTACGACGGGAGTAGTTTTGTTCTTTTTTTAGCCAACCAATGGTATCAAGGCTGTTTCTGCGCCACAAAAAAGGGCCGTTTCTGGGCCATCGTGTCTTTCGCGTGCACTTACCGAGCCCAGCATAAGCGTTGGGCGTCACAGGCCCACCCCACAGTCCGCTTGCAGTTCTCCTTCGCCAATGCGGATCTCTCTCGTTCTCTGCCTCTTCTTCTTTGCCGAGTCGAGTCGAGTCGCAGCCCACCCAGCACGCCACCACCTCCTCGCCGGCCGGACCGCCTCGTGCCGCTTTGGCTGATCGCCGGTGCACGCTTATCGTAAACTCTCCACTCCTGCTCGCTCGCCGGCCGGCCTCCCGTCCGTCCATGGCGGCGGCGACCGCCGGCATCAGCAGGCCCAGCGCGGCGGCGGGGGCGGGCAACAGCAGCAGCGAGTTCCGCTTCTTCCTGTCCTGCGACATCAGCCTCCCCCTGGCCTTCCGCGTCCTCCAGGCCCCCATCCCCCCTCCCGCCCATGGTCACCCCCTTTGTCCCCTCTTCTTCCCCCCCCAAAATTCTCTCCTGACGTCCCGTCCCTACTTCCTCGCAGAAGGTCTCGACAAGAAGGTCTCCGAGCTCTTCGTCGAGTGCAAGCTCTATATCGACGGCGTCCAGTTCGGCCTCCCAGTCAACACAAGGTATTCCCAATCTGGTCCTACGAGTTATGTATATCGCCATCATTCCCTTCCGTTACCCAAGGAGTACCAATCAAACCTGCACAAGCAACATTTACCTCGTTGGCATCCACACCGAGCGCTGTTTCTGATAGTCACTTCGTTGGTGCCAGGCTTGAATCGTCAGGCCCCCCTTACTGCTGGAACGAGCTCATCACGCTGTGCACCAAATACAGGGACCTAACCTCCCTCGCGCAGCTCGCCTTCACGGTATATCTTCTCCACTTTGGTGCTGTCGAATTGTAACGAAAAGGAACTATCTTTCTAGAGGGATTGGTATGTTGTAGTACTTGGTTTTCGAGTCCTCAACCTGATTTTTTTGTGTCGAGAACAAATGTAGGTTTATGATGTGTCGTCCGGTGAGGGCAGCAGTGTCGTCGGTGGAGCCACCATATTCCTTTTCAACAGCAAGAAACAGCTTAAAACGGGGAAGCAGAAGCTGCGGCTCTGGCCCCAAAAGGAGGCAGACGGAAGAGTACCCACCACAACCCCTGGCAAGGTGGACAGCTTTGTTTTTAAGGATCATTGGTCTCTGCATCTGTTGTTTGCTTCTATTACCTCACGACGAACTTACCTTTTTTTTAATCGAATTAATGCCTGTAGGTTCCTAAGAATGAGCGTGGCGAGATTGAGCGGCTGGAGAGGCTTGTTAACAAGTATGAGAGAGGACAGATACAGCATGTGGATTGGCTGGACCGTCTTGCCTTCAGTGCTCTGGACAGAGTTAAGGAGAAGGAGTGCGAGAGGCCGGAAAATTCATTCCCAAGCTTAGTTGTTGAATTCTGCAGTTTTGAACACAGAGTTGTCTTCCAGGTTAACATTGTTTCATCATTTTGTGTTTATGTGTCTTCTTTTCAATATCTGGTAACATTTTATATATAAAGGATAAACTGTGCTCTTGAAAATAGTCTGATGTTTATTTGAATGTAATTTATAGCCAAAAAATAGTCATTACTAATTTCATGTTGTTATTATTCACAAAGAAATCTACTCTTATTCTTGTTTGCTCAGGAATCTGGAGCGAATTTCTATGCACCAGCCCCTATGTCATTATCAAATGAGCTTGTTACTGTGTGGGATCCTGAACTTGGACGAACCAATCCATCTGAGCACAAGCAGTTAAAGCTTGCTAGGAGTTTGACTCGTGGAATTATCGATAGAGATCTGAAACCAAGCTCAAATGAGCGAAAGTGAGTGCAAGCTGCAGTGTGTTATTCGTCCGTTTTTTTGTTTGTTTCCGTCACCTTATGATCTTCTTCCTGCTTGGCTGTCATGCTGTAGTAGCACTCAAAGAACAGAAAGTCACATGACGGCTGATGTTACTCTCAGTAGTTGCTAATAGTCTTTTCACATGAATTCATGGGCAAACACATTTACATGTTAGCTGCATGAATTATAAGTTGCAAGGAACACTTTTTTATTTTGCAAATTGAGATATGTTGATTAAATCAAAGCATTACATTCTCACTGGCAGAGTGGCAAGACACCCAATTCATTTACTTAGCTTAACAGTCATGTGCATTTGCGAGTTTTCTAGATGAATAACTTTGTGCTCTATGGGTAGATTTCTTCAAAGAATCATCAAATATCCTCCTACACGGGATATACAGGCAGACGAGAAGCAATTGGTGTGGAAATTCCGTTTCTCATTGATGTCTGAGAAGAAAGCTCTCACAAAGTTTGTCCGCTCAGTGGATTGGAGTGATATCCAGGTTAGAAAAAGCATCCATATCTCAGTGTACTGTCATACTTCATATGTGCATCAGAGGAAACCAGGGGATGTTTCTTTTCTTGCTTGTGCTAAATGACCTGGCGGCCTGTTTAATTTTTGTAATACAAACTCTACGATTATCTTGATCTAACTTCTAAATGATCTGGCAGCTTCTTATGTTTAGTATGTCATAATGTGCAGGAGGCTAAACAAGCTATTGAATTGATTGGGAAGTGGGAAACAATTGATGTGGCTGATGCATTAGAGCTTCTCTCACCAGATTTTAAAAGCGAGGAAGTAAGCTATCTAGGCGCCTTTGTGTTTCAGTTTTTCATAGATGTCTGTGTGAGGTTGTTTTTATATCATTGTTTTGTTTATAGAGGGCCTTTTGTTTGTCGCTCTTCCTTCCATTAAGTGAATTATGTTACAGTATATGTGGATTGCCCGCCTTCTTTCCATCACTTCGGACATTTGGTTCTACTGGTTGGTGCATGAAACTTAACAAATCACTCATTAGTAATTATGCAATTCATACGTTAGATGTTTTTGAAATTTTGTGGTATGACAAACAGAAAGGCATGTCTTCTTTTCAAGTCTGCTTATTCAGTTATACCATCAGTATCACATTTTTCTCGTATATAATGGATCTGCTGTGGTGCAATAGAGATATTGTCCACCTTTTCTTCCTTGTATGACATATTTATGCAGTTGGCCTGTTCTATGTTTTGGATTAGCATGGTCTAGGAAAAATATTTGCTATCTGTCTATTTTTGACTCGATAGGCACCTACCACACGCACACACACACATTACTTACAAAGATGTAGGTTTTTTGCCTACTATTTTAGCTTGTGAGCTCTCATTTTTTAACCTTCTTAAAAATCTCTTTCTCCTGCACTGCTACTTTCTCATTGTTTCTTTCCTACCTCTTGGTTACTAAAGAATGATGGGGTAACTAGTCCGTGACTCAGCATGCCACATTTTTTCATCTCACACCCTTCCACCCTTCCAAATATTCTATTCTAAGGTGTACTATTTTCTGCAAAGGTCCGTGCTTATGCTGTGAGCGTACTTGAAAGAGCTGATGATGAAGAATTGCAATGCTACTTACTCCAACTAGTGCAAGCTCTTCGATTTGAAAGATCGGACAAGTCTCGTCTGGCACACTTTCTTGTAAACCGTGGTATGCTTTATCCTTCTTTGTATAAATTTAAATTCTACAAGGAATGTGATCATGAATCCGTTTGTCACATTTGGTACCAGGATCAGCGTTCTTTTTGTTATGTATAAACTGCACAGAAAATTCATGCTGTTCAATCTTATGTCCATTTCAGCTTTGTCAAACATTGAAATTGCTAGTTTCCTTCGCTGGTATGTGGTTGTTGAGCTACATAATCATGCATACGCAAGACGATACTACAGTACATATGACATGCTTGAAGATGAAATGATGAAAGTATGTTCTCTTTTTGGGTACATGCTGTTGGTTCTATCATTCCTAATATGTAATCTTTCATTAATTACCATTGTTTCTGTTATACAGATGGTTGCTAGGGAGGATGGAGATGAAGATGGGTTTCGACTGTGGCAGAGTTTAACACGCCAGACAGAACTTACTGCTCAATTATGTTCGATTATGAAGGATGTAAAAAATGTTCGTGGTAATGCACAAAAGAAAGTGGAGAAATTGAGGCAGTTGTTGTCAGGAGTTTTCAGTGAGCTTACTAACTTTGATGAGGTAACTCTTATTACATCATTATCATGCACATGTTTGCTATTTTTTAGTTCTAGAGAAGCAAGGAACATATAGAATTATAAATTAAGGTGTCTCAGTTGCTTTAACTGATTCTAATAAATTAATTTCAGCCAATTCGTTCACCATTAGCACCTACACTTCTCCTTACTGGTGTTGTGCCTCAAGAGTCATCTATATTCAAGAGTGCCTTAAATCCGTTGCGGCTTACATTTAAGACCGCAAGTGGGGGAGCATCCAAGATAATTTTCAAAAAGGGAGATGACCTCCGCCAAGATCAATTGGTAATTATTCAAGTCTGTTTTACATTTAATGGAAATCATTTTGCCTTTTTTTTCTAATCTTTTTTTTTTGAATTCGTTCTAATCTGTATACTCGACATGTATCATCATCTTTATGTGCTGGGTTTTACATTCTGAGCTAGTAGTATTCACATTGTAATATTCGTGTGAAGCCAGACAGTCGTATTTCCATTCCTTGCTAGCTTTGCCACTTACGCTAAATAAAATGAACTATTGTGCATTGTATATGACTGCATGCTATAGACCTGAGTTTTCATTTAAATGCACAGTGACGTAATCGTTGGTCTAAAATCAGTGCGAGTGTCTGCTTGAGGATGAACCTTAGGTTGCTCTTCATTGTTACTCCGTCGATTATATTTTAGTCATATTCGCCAAAAAAAGATTATATTTTAGTCATGTGGGGAATTCAGTGGTTATTGTAAAAGAGCACAAACCACAAACTACATATCTCATTCCTGTTTTTGTGGTACATTTGTATGTAAGTTTTAATGTTTAGATAGCCTATATTTAGGTTTAGCATATCCACCATACCGTTATATACATAGATACATCCTTTTTACAGTAGTGCAGCCGCATGATGCAACATGCAGCACAAATGCTTAAAAGTATGGTGACTTTTCATGTGCTATTATTTGGAACACTGGTATGGTAGGGAGGGATATCATGACTAATTCTTTATCTGCTTTATAGGTCATTCAAATGGTCTCTTTGATGGACCGGTTGCTTAAACTAGAAAATATGGACTTGCACCTTACCCCATATCGAGTTCTTGCAACCGGACAAGATGAAGGGATGCTTGAATTTATTCCATCTAGTTCACTTGCACAGGTAATTTGGTGTTGAAGGTCATGGTAGTCAGTAGCTAATACTGGGTTTTCAGATGACTAGTTATGTTTAACACTATCACAAAGTTTTCTACACATTACAGGTTCATTTCTAAAGTAGTTTCTTTCTACATAAAATTACCTTTCCTAAATTAAGTTATTTTTTGCTCACAGATTTTATCAGAACATCGCAGTATTACAAGTTACCTACAGAAGTTCCATGCTGACGAAGATGGCCCTTTTGGTATAACTGCCCAATGCTTAGAGACTTTTATCAAAAGCTGTGCTGGTTACTCTGTCATTACATATATTTTGGGTGTTGGAGACAGGTTCGTACCCTCTCGTTTTGTGTGCCTGCTGGATTTAGGATAGCTAACATTTTTTTGCTAGTAATAAGTATACGGAAGCATTTCCCTCATTTTTCTGTACATTCAGCCATCTTGAACTGTCAATCATGTATTGCTGCATTTCCGAGACCATTCATTTTTATTTGTGTGCCCCATTTCATTTTTATTCTTCTTGATTACTGTTCAGCAACTAAAATGGTTATTTTTTGTGTTCCGTTTTGTAAGGATTATATTGCGCAGTTAGGTGTTTATTATTTCTGACTAATAGTTCTGATTCTTAACGCATTTTGCATCAGGTAGTTTGCCAGCTATATTATCTCATTCATGGAATAATGTCTATTGCCAGGACATTTTCTATAGGAATTTTCATCAGTAGCAAGGGTCTTTTTAGCTGACAATATCATCCAATATTGTATGCCCTTTTGTCTATATAGATTTAGATGTATGCAGTTTCTCAGGAATAACAAGTGGCTATTTTTTTCCTCCCTCTCTATTTCTCTCTAGACATCTAGATAATCTTCTGCTAAGTGATGACGGGTGCCTTTTCCATGTGGATTTTGCTTTTATTCTGGGTCGAGATCCAAAGCCATTTCCACCTCCAATGAAACTATGCAAAGAAATGGTCGAGGCCATGGGTGGCACAGAAAGGTAATTCATCAATCACTTCTGTCAATGCAACTATATTAGGGTTTACTCGCTCACAGCTCTTGCAACCACTGTAACTTGCTTTTCGCATTCAGCCAATACTATACGAGATTCAAGTCCTACTGCTGTGAAGCATACAACATCTTAAGGAACAACAGCAGCCTTATTTTGAATCTCTTCAAGTTGATGGAAAGATCCAATATTCCAGACATCTCGTGCGATGAAAATGGAACCCTTAAGGTAATTTAGTTGGTTTTTACGAGTCTGGGGACTTTTCACAGAGAGCAGAGCAGCTTATCATCACGCATTATTTATTTCCCCTTGTATGGTGTGCATTTATCAGCTTCAGGAGAAATTCCGGTTGGATCTGGACGACGAGGAGGCTATACACTTCTTCCAGGCTCTGATCAACGAGAGTGTCAGTGCCTTATTTCCTCAAATGGTTGAGACTATCCATAGATGGGCTCAGTATTGGCGATGATCACATCTGTTTTATATAGATGGTGAGTTTGTTCATGTCAATTGTTGCCCGTTGACTTATAAAATGCTCTTACTATGGACATTGATGATCTCCCTTTTTTTGTTTAATCGTTGCTTCTTGCAGCAGATTATTAACAAATAACAATGGATGTCAAGAAGAGACTGTAAATGCTCACCTCCACCCACCTGGATACTTCTAACTTGTTAGGCTGGAAAGCATAAATTTGTGAATATGATTTGTCTTTAACTTGGCTTGTGTATAATGTACCCAGAACATATATTTGTGAATGTGTGTTATAAGCCTGTGAAAAAATGTGCCAGCAACTCGGTGTTATGGTATGGTAGCACACCTGTAATGCAAATGTCACGTGCCTGAATCAGTGAGATCGTGAACATGGTGTGATGAGCCTTCAAACTAGTGTGCTATGGCTCGGACGGACAAAACTGAGACATACTCGTGGGTCTGTGGATGGAAATTTGTTAAGACCTCAAAATGCCGTGCATTGCTACAACAAAGAGCCGGTTTGATGCAAGAAAAAAAATGGACTTATTATGTTGCAATATTGTATTTGAGTTTCAAAATTGAGCCAATCTTATCCGTTGATCTAGAAGGAAGGGCAAACATGGCCACATGGGGCATATTTGGTGGGTGACTGTTGAGCGAAGTCACCGAAGCTGCGTCCTGATGACTAGGGGGTGGGGGAATAGATGAACGGCATGGTGATCTTGTGATCTTGTCGAGAAACTCAGAAGATAAGGATTGTGAATAAAATAAAAAAATTACCTGTTTTGCTTAAAATTCTCAAGACTTGATGCATAACATTTTAAAGCAAGTTTCAGGTTCTCAAAATCTATATAACCCTGAGATTGGAATTAAAATTCAAAAACTGGAAATGATTTTTCTAATGCGGCTGTTAAGTTTTGAGATCTGCGACATACTCCAATTTATATAAACCGAATTTAGTGAGAGAGTAGATGTCATTATGTTTCTCACTTTCAATGAACTTCAATGAATTTAAATAAGAAGTGCTAACGAAATATTCCCCAGTTTCAGTATCTTGGCGTCAGCTCGTCAAAAAAAAAGTACAGTATCTTGGCGTCAGACGGAGGTTGCTTGGTGTAGTGTTCAGTTCAGTTTTACGTTTTGGTGCTGCACTAGGCAAAGTCCCAACTCCCACCTTCCCTCCACTTCAGAACTCAGCCATGGCAGCGCCGTGCGGCCGCGGCGCCCCGCCGCTCGTCCTCATCACGCTCTCCGCGGCGTTCCTCACCTACAACGCGCTCCTCTCCCCCCGCTCCTTCCTTCCCCTCCCCTCCGCCTCCTTCCCCGACGCCACCACCGCCTTCTCTTCCTCCTCCTCCTCCCGCCGCCTCGCAGCCGGCGGCGACGGCGGGCCGAGGCCGTTCCACACCGCGGTGACCGCGTCGGGGTCCGTGTACAACACGTGGCAGTGCCGCGTCATGTACCACTGGTTCAAGGAGGCGCGGCGGCACGCGCGCGGCGCCGAGATGGGCGGGTTCACCAGGATCCTGCACTCCGGGAAGCCCGACGAGTTCGTCCACGAGATCCCCACCTTCGTCGCCGACCCGCTCCCACAAGGGGCGGATCAGGTAACGCTCTGCGCTCGGTTGCTACATTAGCTGAAACGGCAAGTTTACCAGGCAATTTTACCTTATTGTTGCTTCCCTGGTTTCTTGTTAGTTACTGGTAGGTTTACGACTAGTACCGGAGAAATGTGGGTAAAAATTAGGTGAAATCGAGAAGCGCGCGAGATTGTTTATTCGGGACCATGTGGATTGGTCGAGATGGAGTAATATGTACTAGCTCTAACATAAGAACATCATACCAGTTCTAGACTAGACACTGGTTTTGTGTTAGCTTTCATTCTCAGCTGAGCTCCATAATACAGTACTCCCAAAAAAATTAAAAATGATGTCCAAAGTCCTCCACTCCTGCTTCACTTGAATGGTTGAGACATAAATTATGATTCCAGAAACTTCTGGACAAAACAACAGCTGTCCTACTTTACCTTGTGGTACTAACATGTGGGGATCAAGTACATGTGGATATGAGCAAGTGGTGAGGCCAACTTGGGGGAAAAGACTGACCGGCAGCTAGGATGAATAAACAGGATTGGATCCTGCTGCTACCTATTATTCATCACGTGGCGTCCAAGCCAAGAACTACTGATGTTTTGGTGCGGGTCTCTCACCATGACAAAACCCTACGGTGAACCAGAAGTCCGGAACAGTCACTGTTTGGCCATATCCTAGTCCTATCCATTCTTCAGTCTTGACGTATCAGTGCCTACTAGTGTACCAATGGATAAGAAATGCAAGAGCTAAATTTTGTTTCGCCAAGCCTTAGTACTAAAACTATGTATTATATTTGCAAATATATTTTTATTTGCTGTGGCAAATTGATTCCCAAATGCTGCTCTTTGGATTTTTCTCTTAACAGAGTTCATCCTAAATCTCAGGGATACATTGTTCTTAATAGGCCCTGGGCATTTGTTCAATGGCTCCAGAAGGCAGACATACAGGAAGAGTGAGTTCAGTAAGCTCATATAAGAAGCATACACCAGCCTTCAGATTCAGTATTTTGATTGATTCTTATGTATTCTGTAGATATATCTTGATGGCGGAGCCAGATCATCTTATTGTCAAGCCTATCCCAAACTTATCAAGAGATGGCCGTGCCGCAGCTTTCCCTTTCTTTTATATTGAGCCAAAAAAATATGAAAATGTGTTGCGTAAATTCTTCCCCGAAAATGAAGGGCCAATCACTAACATTGATCCCATAGGAAATTCTCCTGTCATCATTGAGAAGGTAAATTTTCCCTGTGGAATATATTCAGAGCATCTCCTCATACTGAATGAATTAATCAATTATATTCTCCCTGATTTACTAGGTATCTCTTTCTAGGATTGCACCGACATGGATGAACATTTCGCTGGCAATGAAGAAAGATCCTGAAGCTGATAAAGCTTTTGGCTGGGTTCTTGAAATGTAACGCCCTGATAATCATTATCTTATTTCCACGTTTTGTCCAAGCTTCCAACCAGGCTTTGGGAAATACGTTCTAAACTATTCTAGTCAATGTGGAGTGTACTGCATGCACAAACTGTTATGCATACTAATATTTGTATGGTCTTATTCTGGAATACAGGTATGCATATGCTGTAGCATCTGCTCTCCATGGAGTGGGGAACATCTTAAACAAGGACTTCATGATCCAGGTTTATTATTTGACTGATTGGCTCTGTATCATGTGTCCATGCATATTGGGGAACTCGTGCAATCCTTTTCTGTGTTGATAATCCCACTCTTTTGTTTCAGCCACCATGGGACTTGGAAATTGGTGATTCATTTATTATACATTATACTTATGGGTGTGATTATGATATGAAGGTATATAGTATTATAGTTTTCTCTTTGATGCGAAGTTTCAGGATTATCCTACTTTAATTATGTTCTTCTCTGAACTAGGGTAAATTAACTTACGGCAAAATTGGAGAGTGGAGGTTTGACAAAAGATCCTACGAGAATAGACCTCCTCCTAGAAATTTGCCATTACCTCCGAAAGGCATACCTCAAAGTGTGGTACGATCCAGCTCTATCTGCAGATATCTACATTAATTTTCCTCTCTAGGAACTTTTTATTTGTCATTCTATTGGGCATTATTCTGAATTTTATGCTCTAGCGAACCCATATCGTCTTGGTTATCTAGGGTATCTTTGGTTCTAGCCAAAATTTTGGGTAAGCTTTTCTTGCCCATGAATTGGTCAACAATTGACAAGAAAAATGAACTTCAGTTGACAAAGAAGCATTGGCATACGAAATTGGTAACCATCCAAACAAACACCAAACTTTTAGTCAGGAACAAAAAATGGTAGGGTGAGAGTTGGCACCATCCAAACATACCCCCTAGTCTTTCAAGGAAGATTTTTGTTGTTATTCTGTACCAATACACACTACATAAACGACAAAGGATAAACCGCGGATTGATATAGTTACCGGTGCTGCAGATCTCAATGAAGCATCAGCACATGATGAATAGGTAATTAAATACTACTCCTAGGTTATACATATTGTGTCAGTTCCATGGTAGAATAATACAAGGCATTCATTATTGTTCGAGGATATTAATTCTTAATGTTTATCACCCAAAATAAGTCAGTTTGTTGTAATAGCTGTGCTAGAAATACCTTCACTATACATTTTTCTTCAGACACTTACGGCACCGAAATGTGATGAAGCGACTAGGGGTGATTGATGATTCACAGATACTACATAGTAGCCATTATGTTGCTATGTATACCCTTCTCCTTCTATTATGTTGTGATATATACTAACACACTAAATGGATTTTGTGTATTCCACAGGTGACACTTGTGAAAATGGTTAATGAAGCAACGGCCAGCATACCCAACTGGGAATCTTATGCAGCCGAGTGACCTTGTACAGTCTGATACTTGGGGAGTTGGGGTGCCAATTTTGTTCGCTTGGAGACGGGCTTGGATAAGCAGTTCGTATACAGGTTTATCAAGAGCTGCTGACTCCATATGTTTCTGCTTGAATTGCCAAGTGTGTGTTGAGTTGAGGGCTTAGATAGCCGAAAGCTGCAATGGCGCATGTCAACCTCATCCCTTTATTAGGTACAATCACACATACAACATGCCTTAATGTATTTTAGGCGAAGATTGCAGTGTAAATGTGTACCATGAATCCTCTGTTTACTTGTTTTGCTTGCTGAGTAGTTTGTTTTGGTCTGGTTACATATAAGTTTTACTGATTAAATAATAACTGGTTGCCTTAAAAAGGAGTTTGTGGACTGCCGGTTGTCGGGGATGACTTTGTGGACCGGTGGTCTCCTGCCGCGTGCGTTGCACTGATTTTAGATTTTGTTCTAAATTGATGAATATAAATTAATACCATTGAGAACAGAAATTTCTTCCTGTCTTGTTAATAGTTTAACAATGAAGAAAGTTTTTGGTTTCTGGAAAAGAAGAGTCAATTCCTTGGTTCTTAGGGCTCGCACCCTAGGGCCCAAGACGCCGCTGTTTTGGGGCCGCCGCGGCGCCAAACGGCGCTAATCTGGAACCTGGGGCGCGGTTTCCAGTCGTTCCCCAGCCTAAGTTTCGGCCCATGCGATTCAAAAAATGGCGGGTAGAAACAGTGGTGATTTTCATTAATATTACGGCACAAACTGTGGCGATTTCATTCATATTTGGCAAACTCGCCGATTACATGGCATAAATTTAAACTAAAAACTTAAAACATAAATAAAAACTTAAAACATAACTAAAAACACGCCTAGTTGAACAGGCCGAGGCTGTTGGCCATCGCCTGGCTGTAGTCGCCGTCGCCGCCGTCGTCGTCCGAGTCGTCGTCGTCGCGCTGCTTGCTCGGGCCTGCGCCGGCGTCGTCGCCCCACCACCTGCTCTGTTGCAGGGTCGAGTATGTAGTACTCGACCGGTTTCGCCGCTGGAGGAGGAGGGATGTGGCGGTGGCCGGCGGTCTACTGTTCGCGCTCCGCGCGCTTCCGCTCCGCCTCAGCGTTGAGCGTGTGGGGAGGGGGGGGGGAGGAGCTCCTGGCGGAGGAGCCGCTCCCGGCGGCGCCCATACACCGCGGGTTCCACACTGTGTCTCGACGCGGCGGCATGGTAAGCCGAGGCTCGTTGCCGGCCGCAATGTAGTCCAGGACCTAGGCGAGGTGCGGCCTTCGCCACCCCACCAGCGCTTGCGCCCCATGGCGTTGCAGCGGCCCTCCACCGGGCCATTGTTGCGGCGGTCGGCGACCTCGTCGTCGTGGCGGCGCTAGAAGTAGGCGTTCCATAAGGCCTCGTTGCCTTCTGTCCTCCGGCGCGGGTCTGCCGCCTGCTCCAGCGTCAGGCCCGCGCGCACTTTGGCGATGGCGTAGGCGTGCTCGCTCTCGGCAGGGACGGGGGGCACGGGCACGCCACCGACACTGAGTTGCCACACCCCCTGGCCGCCGGAGGCGCCGGGGACGCACATGTCGGGTGGGCATGGGTACCCCGCGCTGTACAGCGCCCATGCTTCACCCTTGCGGAGGTGGCATCGGCCAAAGCCGTTGGCGGCGGCGACGACGTAGTCCATGGCGGAGGCAGGCTAGAAGAGGAGGCAGAGGGAGGCGGCGGGAGAGAGGAGAGGCGAGTGTGGGGGAGGACGGCGAGGGCGCGGTGGATTAATATAGCGGGGCGCGGCCAGGCGAAGGGGCGGTGGTCGCTGGCCATTTACTGCGCCGCGTGCCCCACGATTGGACGCCGAAGCAACGGCTCGCCGGCCACGCCATTACTCCGGCAGCTTTTGACTGGGCGCGTGCACTGGCCGCTCGTCACGCCCTTTACTCCGGCAGCCTTTGACCGACGCGGGAGCCGAGAAGACGAGCACGCGGCCTCACGGGCGGTTTCTGTTCCGCGCCATTTTCTCCCGCGTCGCTGACAGCGCTGGCCCGCGTCGCGTTTCCCGCCTTTTCGCCCCCCAAGCCGAACCCAGTGGGCTGGATTTCGCCTGAGTGCGCCGACGCAAAATAACGCCGAAACGACGCTAACCGCTCAAACGGCGCCTTTTCTTACGCGGCGGTAAAAAGGCCTCGGGGGGCAACTGGAGATGCCCTTACTTTTCCTTTCTGTCCTCTCTCTCGATCTCCAGATCCCACCTTCCCCTTGTCTCCGATGTCCCCGAACTCCCCAGCTCCTCCCTAGCTTCCGTCTCCTCTGATGGAACCGGCGGTGGCGCCGCCAGTCTCTCACGTGAGACCTGAGGGCGCCCATGCCGCCGTCGGCAGCACCGCTCGTGGCCTCCTCCGGCGGCGCCAGTACGCTGTGCTGGCGCTCACCTTCGCCGCCTACGCTGCGTTTCACGCCTCCCGCAAGCCGCCCAGCATCGTCAAGGGCGTCCTCTCGGCGGGCTGGACGCCCTTCTCCGGGCCCCGAGGGACCCGCCACCTGGGCGAGCTCGACCTCGCTTTCCTCTCCGCCTACGCCGCCGCCATGTTCGCCGCGGGCCACCTCGCCGACCGCGCCGACCTCCGCGTCCTCCTCGCCGCCGCCATGCTCGCCTCCGGGGCCGCGTCGGCGGCGCTCGGCGCGGCCTACTTCCTCGACGTCCACAGCCTCGCCTTCTTCCTCGCCGCGCAGGTCGCCAGCGGCGTCGTCCAGTCCGCCGGGTGGCCCTGCGTCGTCGCCGTCGTGGGCAACTGGTTCGGGCACACGTCCCACAGGGGTACCATCATGGGTGTGTGGACCTCGCACACCTCTGTCGGCAACATCGCTGGCTCGTTCCTCGCCGCAGCGGTGCTCGAGTTCGGGTGGGGATGGTCGTTCTTGTTACCAGCATTTGTCATTGCCGCGCTCGGAGTCGTAGTGCTAGTGTTCTTGGTCGCTCACCCGAGTGATGCTGGTCTGGAGCTGGATGCCATGGAGGTTGAGATGAATGGGGAAGGTGGGGAGGAGGTGGAGCTTCTTGTAGAGGACAAGAAAGATGTTAAAGTGGAGTTTGATGAACTGGAGGTGGAGATGAGGTCTCAGCTGCCTAGGGCAATTGGGTTCTTGGAGGCATGGAGATTGCCCGGTGTCGCGCCGTATGCCTTCTGCCTCTTCTTCTCCAAACTTGTTGCTTATACCTTCCTCTACTGGTTGCCATTCTACATTCGGAATAATGGTATGTTCTCATATTATCTTAGTTATTTATGCAGTCATAATATCATCTGCTGCTTGCGGTTTAGAGGTTTACTATTGGACACTTAGGAGATATTGGTTCTAAAAAAAGGAGAAACAGGCCAGGATTAGTTTGAACTCCTACCTCTGAACATTGTATGTTATAACTTAAAATCTCAATGTTAACTGTTAAATCATCCATCCTATCTTAGCAACTTGATATAGCAGTTGTTCCACTTCAATGTCGTGGTTAGCTGGTTGTTGGACAACATTTCTAGATGAAAGGCTCAAAGAGCCCGGCTTTAAATAAATAAAGCCCTGAACGGCCAAGCAAAGAATACAACATTGTTAATGGTTGCTTCTTGTTAGACAACATAACCCGCAGTTCTGTGATAAGGAGCAGATTGGTCTCTAGTGATTGCCAGGGATCACATGCTTTTTTTGAGGTTTGTTTGTCAGCATTTATATGCATATATAAGTACTACTGTAGCTGCGTCAGTTTGCTGAGCGGCTTTGTGTAAGAGGTTAATAGTTTGCATACAACATCCATGGGTCGATGCATCAGTAATCTGTCTAGTTTCCCAGGTAGTGATGTGACAACAAATTAACAATTGATATAACTGACTGGACTAGCTTTCAAAAGTGTAAACTACCCGCACTTTCTTATTTTTGCTTCTGAAGTTCTAATAAGATGGTGAAAAATACAAGTAACAGGTGCTATTGGGAGTTACTGAGTTACTGTTATTTTTTGCAAGTTTTTTTTTGCGGGAATTGCCAGCTTTTTGTTTAATAAAGAACTTCTCCAAAGTATCATTTCTAATTTTAGTACACACACTTGATGCATGTATTATATGGCGTGCCAACTATATTGCAGCTGTAGCAGGCCAGTTCTTGTCAGACAAGGCTTCAGGAATTCTGTCGATTGTATTCGACATTGGAGGAGTTCTGGGAGGGATTTCCGCGGGTTTCCTCTCAGACGCACTCGGTGCTCGTGCTATAATATCATCTCTGTTCCTTCTCCTCTCAATCCCTGTTCTTATCCTTTACCGGGCATTCGGAAGCATATCCATGCGTTACAACATCGGCCTCATGTTCCTCTCCGGCTTCTTTGTGAATGGCCCCTACTCCCTCATCACCACCGCCGTGGCAACGGATCTCGGCACCCAGGACGCGATCAAGGGGAACTCGCGAGCGCTGGCTACGGTATCCGCAATAATTGATGGCACCGGCTCTGTCGGTGCTGCGCTGGGACCCTTGTTGACGGGATACATCTCGACCAGAGGATGGAACAGCGTGTTTTTCATGCTGATCGTGTCTATATCGCTCGCCCTATTATTTTTGGTACGCATAGCCAGAGATGAGATAGTTGCTAAGGTCGGTGCCAGGCATTAGGTTTTGTTTGCTTTGCTGATGCTATTGCGAGAGACCTGATTTATTTTTGGAGGTTGCGACTTGTGACAGACTTTATTAGCAAAAGTTGTAAGCCTGTAGGAGTTAGGTCACGGCTATTTCTTGGTTCATGTAAATTGATTGGTTGGTTGCACATATGTACACTGATAGAAAACAAAGGCTGAATACAAATGTTCCTTTTTCTTTTTGCATAACAGTAGCTCTCAGTAAGTGTCTACTAAAAAAGATCAGTAATTCATTATGTTATCCATTTTTGTTCTGATGCTTATGGCTTTTCTCAGTGGTAGACTGTTAAACCGATTTTAAAAACAATTCAAAAATCACATCTAGAAGTTTTCGAAAAAATCTGATATTTTTTCACAAGTACGTAAGTTTATTTCATGGAAAAAATGTTTATTCAATAGCTAAAAATGAAAGATACGTGGATCTAATGTATGTACTATTTTGCTTATATTATAGATCCACATATTTTGTTTAGTTTTGTGCAGAGCACAAATAAAATATTTATTCATATTTCTTTGCATATGTGTGCATACATGTGAGGCTATATTTTTTCTAAAGACGAAATTTCATGCCTCTGCACTAATTTACCTGGGAATCAAAACACTAAATCCTTGGTGCCTCTGCACCATCTTGAAGCTATCAGAAATTGTACGTACAATGGTGTCACATCAACATTGTTTTAGTCATGCCAGTATATCAAGTATTAGTCTAAATATAAGACGTTTTTGGTCCGTAGACGGAAGGCTAAGGGAACCGATATGCTCCTTAAATTGAGGGCACTGGGGAAAACATTTATGTAACAGAAGAACATTCTCCAACATTGCACTACATATTTCATTATTACGTCTAGATGAGAACCATGGAAAGTTTCAGAACCATGGAAAGTTGCATAAACTTGTAGCTTATGTATCTTATTCTTTTTTATATTACGTTGCATCTCTACATTTCATTTGAGATCGCCATTAATATATGATCTGAAATAAATATCTATCAAAAGAATACCAGGTACTGAAATAAATATCTATCAAAAGAATACCAGGTACTTTAAATTTTTGCGCTATGTTTTTAACGTGGAATAGGTATCGTTGAGTGAGTGTCATATTGAGCACTAGCTTTCATTTCTTCATGGATGTAAAATAGTTATTGATCTTGTACTATACGATGGCACTGTTTGTAAGCTCTCTTAATTGTTAACTTTCTCTTTTTGCTAACGTGTCACGTACTATGTATGATGTAGTGTTTTTGCATTCAAATCTCCTGAGACAAGTTATTTTTGTATATATGTCCACCATATGTACCTATTATGTCGTCCTACACCACCACTTCAAGTAAATTTTCATGTGGTAACTAAAATATTAAAAATCTAATATCTTTTATTGTTTCCGTTTCATAGATCACGGGGAATTAGTTGTGGGTTGACCATGATCTGATATGCTAGCCATTTACTTCTATAGATAATTTTTTACGAAACAGGCCGTAGCCCCGCTTTATAAATAAAGCCACAACGGCCGAACCGATACAATGTGATAGAGGGAACCTCTTACAAAGCATATCATAGATAAGAAAAAAAAAGAACAAGGAACGCCAAGCTTGCCACCGAGGAACAGTAAAATAAGCCCATGAGATACCCTAGCTCCACGAGGTCGCCCCCAAGAGGGTAACGACGTGGCACGTCGCCGTCCTCGAGACCAGAGGTCAATGGTTTTCACCCGGAGCCGTGGCGCGTCGAAGGTACCCACAATAGCGCCCCCAGGAGGGTAACCATACCCACAGGCATGGCCGCCATTGGCACCGAAGTGCTGGGCTTTCACCCGAAAGACCATCCGAACCACGCCCGGTATAAAGGACCCATCTACCGTCGCCGAGCTTGGCCTCCGCAGCACGATATGGGAGCTGCCAGCCGAAGCACCGCAGCACCAGGACCCCCGCTGTCCGCTCCTCATCGTCCAAACAACCAAGGAGAGAGACCATCACCACCGCTACGACGCTCGCCGCAGAGACGCCCGTGCAGTCCACCTTCCAGGGCCGCCGCCCCGGCGTCCGCAACCTCAAACCGAGAGCCCCAGCAAGTTGCAAGGTCATCGTGACTAACGTGTAGGGCCGGCACCAGATCCAGGCCTACAAGAGGGACATCCGCAATCGATAGGAGAAGGCCCTGTCCTCCACCGTCCGAGACGGTCGCCGACCGGACACAGTAGTAGGTCCGGTCAGGCCCAGATCAGGCCCGACCAGTCCCGCCGCCGCGCTGCAGCATCACGATCACAGATGTGCCCTGCAGAAGGACTCATGCGCACCGGCCGGGGTCCTAAGGTCCAGATCGGGTCCACCTGACCCAGATCTGGTCCAGAAACCCTAGCCATGGCACATCCGAGCTCCACCCGCCCTGCTACCGTGCTATCCCTACCGCCGCCGCCGATGAACCCTGCCGCCATGGCCGACGCGCGCGTCCGTCCTAGGACAAGCTGGCTGCTCACCGGCGGAAGGCCGCAGCCCCGCTCGAACACGCGCCGCCGCCGTGAAACGCCGCCGCCGCTCGAGCGCGCCTGGATGCGCAGCCTCCACGCCGCCGCCAGCCGGAGCTCGCCGCCACGCCACGACCCCCCAAGCCGAGGGCCGCGCCCCCACACGCCGGCCACGAGCCGCGTCGCAGCCGCCGCGCGAGGGAGACACGGGGCCCCGCCGCCATCGACGCTGCCAGGGCTTTGCCCGGCAGAGCGCCCCGGCGGCGGCGAGGAGGAGAGGGAGACGAGGAGGGAGAGAGGAGGGCGGCGCAGGGAGCCCCCGGTCGCCCGCGGCGGCGACGCGGGGGGCTAGGGTTTCGGGGAGGGAGACCGGGGAGAAAAAAGGGAGAAACAACTCAATCGGAGAAACCATCTATAGATAATTTTTAATTTCAGTATTGAGCATGAATAATGTGCTCGTACATCTAAAACAAGAGCTGGTAAAGGAACCTGCTCCGCTGCTCGGCCTCAGGTTAAAGCTTTTAACAAAGCCACAGGACATGGAACCCCTCTCAAAATTATAGACTCTATTATGTGCACTATTCTATAAGTATTTCCACGAAACGTTGAACTATTATGATATACGTTAGACTGAATGTTATCGTGACATATACTCCCTCCGTCCCAAAATAAGTGTCACAACTTTGATAGAAAGTGGATGTATGTAGACATAAACATGTTTATATACATCCACTTTTTATCAAATTTGAAACACTTATTTTGGGACGGAGTGAGTATATATATTTTAAAATATGTGATTTTTCACGCTGAAGGCAGCAATAACTTAGAGACAGCAATAACTTAGAGATTCAACGTACACACTCACACAAGTCACAAGTCCGTGGAGCTTCGAGATGTGTACACCTTATATCGTCACTCCTTAGCACACATAGCTGGATATATATAGTACTACTATACTATTATCTGATCATTGCATATTGAAAGCTCGGCATGAAGGGTGAATCCAGAAGTCTTGGTACGGTATTATTTTTCTTAGAAGCCCGCCTGTGACATCTAACTAGTAACTACCCACGGTACCGAGACAGCAGCAAGCAGCACAAAGCCCTTAATTTGTCTGAAAAAACAGCTAGCTTAACTTCTGGCTTCTGGGTTGTGGCCGGCCTTGTCTCAGCCTTTACTTATGCTTCCTCATATTGAGCACATACAAGTGGTATCTCAAGGGAATGAGTCATGTATAATTAAGAAAGACCCATGCAAGTTTGCTCACTTAAACAAACCTACATCTGGTACAACGTACGTTTGCACTTTGGAGGGGCATGTGAGAGGAGCAGCTACCACTCACCGCTCATACATTATGTTTGATCGATCTTCCAAGCCAATGATGTCCATGAAAACATACGAAGAACAATCAAGAATACTTCAAGATTTACATGCTGGCGCATCGGCCGGCAGTGGCGGACCTAAGATTTTGGTAAAGGGTATGCCACACCAAAATTTTGACGCGCGTCTAAAATATTTTTTTATAATTCTTTATTGATTCCCCTTGCTCTCAAGTGTTAACTTGCCATAGATTTAACCAAAGAATGATTGGAAATAGCGGGTTTCCCGTCTTTTGCTCAACTCTCACATTTTCTTCTATTTTAGGCTGACTTTAGAAAATTTGGGATTTCTCGACAGATTAAAAACTTATCGAGCATTTGGATTTAGTTTATAAGCATGCGTCTGGATATCACAGTGGGAGCTCTACTTTTATGATATTTTGTACAAATGCATCCACAATATACATGAGATAATATTCATGTAAAAAAATGCATGCATATGTATGCAAGTGCTGGCAGTTACACTAGTAGGAAAACACTTATCTGTGGCGCACCAAATTGTCTTTCTGTGGCGCACCAATTGGGCATGGTCGGTGTGCCACAGAATTCTCGCCACTAAATATATTTCTGTGGCGCACCCGCCCGGTGCGCCACAAAAACATTTCTGTGGCGCACCCCATCACCATGTGCCACAGAAACATTTCTGTGGCGCACCCCCACTTAGGTGTGCCACTAATTTTTTTGAACTAAAAAAAAGGCGGCCAGATCTGGCGCCGTCCGAATTCGCCGAAATTTTGTCGGAGCTCGTCGGAGGCTGTGGTGCCCGTGGTCATGGCCGTAGGTGGGTGGGTGTAGGATGGGGGTCGCCGGAGATGGTGGTGCAGGAGGTGGTCACCGGAGATGATGGAGGAGGAGGAGGAGGTCGCCGGAGGTGGTGGTGGAGGAGGAGGAGGAGGTCGCCGGAGGTGGTGAAGGAGGTGGTCGCCGGAGGTGGTGGTGGAGGATGTCGCCGAAGTTGATGGAGGAGGAGGAGGTCGCCGGAGTTGATGGAGAAGGAGGAGGTCGCCAGAGAAGTAGAGGAGAGGAGAGGAGGAGGAGGAGGAGGAGGAGGAAATGAGAGGAGAAGTGGAGGAGAGGAGGAGGTGGAGGAAATGAGAGGGGAAGTGGGGGAGAGGAGGAGGAGGAGGAGAAAAGAGAAGGAGAAAAGTGAAGGGGGGGCGCCGGATTAAAATTTCGAATTATGCCAATAATTCTGTGGCGCACCACCTCCAGGTGCGCCATAGATTTTTTTTCCATTTTTTTGATTTTGCTAAAAAAATAATCTTTCTTAAATAACTTTTTTCCTTTTGAAATTTAAAGAATCTAAAAAAGCCTAACCGGGCAAGCCCAGGTGTGGGCATTTTTTTATTTTTCTCTAGTGTTTTTAAAGGTATTAAACACATTTCTTCGACGTCGTATGCAAAAGTTATGGCCGTTTCGACTTTTTTTTACAGTGATTTTGCATAAAAGGTCAAAACTCTTATTTCAAATATTCTACACGAAGTAGACACTAATAACTAACCATATCTTAAAGGATGGAATTTTTTTGAACATTTTTTCATTTTCTTCTTTTTGCCGCAAAATTGAAAAGGCGATCCAGGGGGATCTGAGTGCAGAAATTATGTGGCGCATGGGACGCCATGCATCACAGAAAGTGCAGAAATTTTGTGGCGCACCCCACCTGATGCGCCACAAAATGTTCAATTTCTGTGGCGCACCCGAATCCATGCGGTACAGAAATATGACTTTCTGTGACGCATGCAAAAGGATGCGTCACAAAAATGTTTTTCTGTGACGCATTTAATTTGATGCGCCACGAAAAGGCTCTACCTATAATTTTTTTCTACTAGTGTTAGTGTCCCAGCTTATGGGCTAGCCAGCTATTTTCTTTGATAAAATAATAGCCATTTTCTTTGATAAAATAATAGCCAGTTAATTAGTTAGCTATGTAATTAACTAGACCTATATGGGATTATGGGTGTGTATACTTTCATTTGACCCGGCCGTAATCTGGCTGGAACACCTGCACTAGTTCAACAAATGGACCATGATAGACTAATCGATGCATGCAAGATAGCGATCAGATACAAATGCACTTATGCCACGGCATACCGGCCATACCCCTGGACCCGCCACTGTCGGCCGGCGCACTGCATGCATGTTGGCACCAGCTGCTGCAACTATTTTTTTTACCTGTATAGCTTCCTACTCCTAGCCCTCTATAAAGGTCCTACGCGAACTATGAGCCAGCCACACAAGTGAAGTGAGTGAGGAGATTACTCAGAGAAGTTGTCGGGAGAGAGGTCTGTTGTTGGTGTTAGATCTGTCAGTTTTAACGGACAAAGACAGAGTTAAATAAACGTTACAACAAGGAAAAGAAAGAAAAGAAAGAAAGAAAAGTAGAGGCCCACGAACAAACTTTCGTTGCTCGGGGGCACCCTAACCGACTAATGGTTCTGCCCCCCGCTTCCGTGCGCACAATATAAGGGGGGAGTCCGGCGGCCGGTTGATTCTACCCTGTTAGTTTCCAGCCTGCAGCTCCACTAAATTTCTATCCACTCCGATCGTGGCTTGCGCATAGCAACTGGAAGAGCTGGAACCCCAGCGTGCCGTCCCCGGACAGTGCCGCTGGAGACCGGAGGGGATCCGCACCTTCCCGCAACCTTCGTCGACCTCTGCTACATCTACTTGCACTACGTCAACACTCAACCTCGCCTGCACCGAGCTGGCGACGATGTCTTCAATGGCTGGAGCTTGTAATGATCTCCAAACCCTCTCTGTTTTTAATCCGTTTTGGTGTTCTAGATTGCTGTCATGTTCATCTAGTTGTTCCTAGATGGTTTTAAGGTCTAACATTGGTATCAGACGCCAAATTTGATAGCTCTAGAACCCTAAACACGATCTGTAGATCAAATTTGGGTTACTTAAGTTCATGTTTAGGCAATTAATTGTTCTTATAAGTCTAATTGTTCCTAAAACATGCACTGTTATGCTAATGGTCAATTTAAATTAACAATTTCTGTCTAAATTAGACAAATTCATTTTCGGTTAATTATAATTGATCCACAGTTAGTCATGTTTTGAAGCAATTAGAAGGAGATGAGTAACCAAAACCCTAGATAAAATCCCCAAATTCGGATAAGAAAAAAGATGCAATTTTCGGATTGATCTTACCGAGTTGACGCCGGACCACCGCCTTCACCTTCGGGTCCGTGCAGCCCTTAGCTGCACGAGGGCGCTGGCCCCGCGACGCCGTTCCTCTCCCATCGGAGGAGGACGTGCGGAATTACGCCCCGCGACGCCGTTCGGCTCCCTTCGAACCGGATGCGCGGAAGAACACGCGCCCCGGCGCGGAATGGACGCGCGCGACACCGGTGGCCTCGCTACCCGTCGACGCCGTCGTCGGAAGGCCGCCGTTTCCATTGGCGCGCACCTCCTCCTCACCACCACCGATGCGACGCACCGGCCACGCTCGACCGAGCACCGCGCGGACATCAATTCGTTGCACGCTGCTCGGCCGAGCGGAGCCACAGCGCCGCCAGGGCTAGGGCGGGTCTTCGGGCCGCCACAAATCGCCGTATAGGCGCGGTGGCCTCCGGCGCCGTTTTTTCCGTGCGAGAGAATCGGGGGAGAGGAGAGAGTCGGGGAGAGAGTGGGGAATTAGGGTTAGGTTTTTGGACCCGGTTTCAGTTAAGCACGACCGGGATGCATCTCATCCGTTCGTTCCGATCGGACGGTGCAGACAGCTCCGGGAAGTTTCGGGCCTCCGTCAGCTTGGTGGGTTTTTGAGATGGGCTGCGGCCCAGTTTTTTTTTGGGCTGCATTTTCTGTCCGATTTCCTTTTCATTCTGTTATTTAAATTTCAGTGCATTATAAGTTTTATTGTTCAGTTTTATGCACTGTTTTAAATACAGAAAAATATTGCCTAAAATATGAATTGAAATATGTTATTATTCTGAATGAAAATGAACCAACGAGAATTTTTGTTTAGAATATTTAGCCTGTTTAAATGATGAATTATCAAATTAGACATCATATGAAGTTTTATCCTTTAAGTTTAAATTTGATGTTTAATTTGAGAAGATTTATGACAGTAAAATTAAATCTGACCAACGTTGTTTTAATTTTACAAGTCAATTCCCTAAAGTGCTTTCTAATTTTATGTCATTACTGCCCAACGGTGTTTTGACATAGAATTGGAATTTTATAATGTTGGCATGTTTACGTAATTTTATCAACGTAAATTTTATATTCATGCCATACTTATGAGCGTCCATTTAAATTTCAGCTTCCGCTCTGTTTAGACCAGATACTAAGTAACTTCCCTCGTTGGAAGAATGCTATGGAACTCTGCTTGGCTTTCAATGAATTTTATTACGCCTTGCGGGAGGACAAACCTGTGGCACCACCTGTCGGTGCCACGGGGTATGACGAAGCAAAGAAAGCCTATGATTCCAAACAGGAAAAATGAGAAAAGACAAATCACGTTGCAATGCTCGTGATGAAGTCGTCGATATCTCCAGATATCATTGGGGCTCTCCCCAAGAAAGACAATGCCAAGGAGTTCATGGCAGCTTTGGAGGAGCAGTTCAAGGGCTTCGAAAAAGTTTATGCTCAAGAGCTGTTTCATAAGCTCCTTGTAAAATATAATAATGATGGAGATGTTAGGTCTCATATTCTGAGGATGGTGAATGCTTCCAACAAACTGAAAGCTTTACAGTGTGAGCTTAGTGATAACCTCCTTCTGATTATGATACTAGAGACCCTCCCTTCAGAGTTTGAGCAGTTTAAGATAAATTACAACTCTCTCAAAAAAAAAATGGTCACTCACTGAGTTATCCCCACGACTCGTTGAGGAAGAAGAGAGGATTAATAGGCAAAACAAGGATCAACTCTTTCATGTTGGATCTGCCAAGAGAAAACATGATGGACCAACTTCCTCCAAGCCTGCAAAGAACAACGCACCAAAGTCAGTTAAGGGAAAGGACAAGGTTCCTGATGAGTCTTTCGACAACAAGTGTCTCTTCTGTTCAAAAGAAGGGCATTTTAAGAAGGACTGTCCAGATTTCCTGAGATGGCTCAATAAGAGAGGTACAGATGAAATAACATTTGTTGATGAAAGTTTTTATGTTAATTTCTCTAGTACCGAATGGTGGATTGATTCAGGTGCAACTGCTCATGTTGCTAGTTCTATGCAGGGATTAAGTATGATCCAAACTATAAGAGAGGGGGCAAGAAGACTTAAAGTCGCGAATGGAGTTGAAGTCGATGTCGAAGCTGTAGGGTCACTCATCTTGGAGCTCCACACCGGCTTCCAGATTCATTTGAATAATGTTCTTTATGTACCTACTTTAATTAGGAATTTGATTTCAGTTTCTTGCCTAGATGATGACATGTTTGAGTGCAAGTTTGGCAACAAACAATTTGAGTTAAATTTTTGTAATAAGAATGTTGGCCTCGGTGTCAGACGAGGCAAATTATATATGTTATCAATGAATGATTCAATTCTGTATGTGAGTGATGTTTCTAAAAATGAGAAGAAATGGAAGGGTGCTAGTACTTTTTCGAAATTGTGGCACCGTCGTTTGGGCCACATTTCGAGGGGGAGAATAGAAAGACTCATTAAAAATGACGTACTTTTTCCATTAGACTTTTCTGATGCAGACAAATATATTGACTGCATCTACACTTACTATTAAAAGAGCAAACATGTCGGGATACATTAAATCTCACGCGTATAATTGTCTATCAACGTTTCAGATCGTCCTGATGTCGAGCACCAAACAACTTTGACCGGTCAAATTATTTTTGTTACCAGAACGTACGATCCATCACAATCACAAGGCAACAAAGAGTCTCGGTCTGTTACGTTAGTAAAAAGCGTACGATCCATCACGTTAGTATTCAGAACGGGAGAAAAGAAAAAAACAACAACAAAGAGTCCGAGAAAGGAACTCTGATCAGTCAAAGCAATGACCTTGTAGCCTAAACCCTAACTGCTGATGGTGCCCACCTCACGTCTCCCGGCCGCTACATCCTCCCGATTGACCTCAACCTCGCCGAACCCTGCATCTTCGCCTCATCTCACCATAGCGCGGCACCCCCGCCAGTGACGCCGTTTCCGAAACCTCAATGACAACCATCGGCACCCACCGGATGATATCATGCCGTCGATCGCCGCGTTAACACTTCGAGCTATCTCACCGCGTTCTGGGATTCCCGGAAGAGCATGTTGGTCGGTAGGTTCGTACCGTGGTTCGCTCGTTCAGGCCTCACCGGAGGCAGTGGCAAGGCGTCCGTCTTGTCGATGTCCAAGTCCAACGCGGCAGAGCGGCCAAGGTGGGATAGGAGCGCAGCCACAGGTCGACGCACTCGGCCTGGAAGTCGTGCCCGCACTTGGGCAAGAACCTTGCCGCCTCGCCGTCGGACACGGTACAGAGTAACCGGCAGCGGAGTCGTTCGCAGGGAGCACCACCGGATCAACGCCTTTTCTAACGCTAGAAGCGGAGGCTGCGACGCCAACTCTAGGGCGCAGACTGCTAGGCGCCGTCCCTACGGCACGCCGAACGCCACCGCGGTTACGATGAGGTAGTGGTAGAGCACGAAGAAGAGGACAAGGGCGAGGAAAATGAGGGCGACAACGGAGAAGACGACGACGCCATAGAGTGGGAGTCGCACTGGGGCGCTGCCCACGTCGTCCTCCGGCAAGGGTGACATGTTGACGCACGCCTCCGCACTTCACAGTGAGCAATGAGCTTCGTGCTTGCCTTGGAGCGCTTGTGGCCGCCGACGCCGGCGTAGGGATGGAAGGTAAGGCCACCGATATGTGCGAGCTCTTGAGAAGAGAGTACGGATTAGAGGATTTCTATCGGGACTTGGTGATCGGCTCTTGAGTTTTGCCCCAGCGCCCCCAAAGCAGCCAACATGGAAAACATGTATGTGTATGCAAGTGGATCTCCAGCTGCGTCGGATGACGGCCATGAAGTTTCCACCGATGAAGACAATGATCTGGGCAATCATGGTTGCAAGTCCTCCTTCTGCCCCTCAGCCCCTCTCCACTGTGAAACCTCCTACCTCTCATGGCCGTACGAACCACGGCAGGGAGACACTAGCAGCTTCAGTTAGGCTCCCTGCCGGCACCGTCGAAGATACGTCCATCTGAGAAGAGATCTAGCAAATCACACCTCTAGAGTGCGGAGGATGCTGTGAGCTAAGAAATTAGTCCTGCTTCTCTGATTGTTCCTATTCAGATAGAGAACGTATAATTAGGTTACTAAGTGATTAGAGATCTTACATAGACATGGAGGTTGTGCTTGTATAGCTCTCTGATGAAATGGACTACTTATGTTTTTCATTGTGTATACAATTTTCTCAGAATCCCTGCGCTTGCTATTGTCCCCATTGCGATATGAGTACAAGACCATAAAGAAAGATATGAGTACATGGTTAGAATGATTGACATTTACTAAAATTACTCCATGGTGGATTGACAAATAGTTTTGATAGGTTTTAGGCTGGTCTTCCGTTAATTAACCGGTCAATTCCCACTTCTTCTTAATTAATGAAAATGATAAATCTTTTGCCTCGGTTTTAAAAAACAAATAGTTTTGATAAAAATAGGTTTAACTTAACTGTTTAATACATTTTTTAAATGAAGACAGCGCGCGTTTTAATTTTTTTAGATTTTCTTTATTATACGTGTGTTGTACGTGTACTATTATGTGCAATAGAAGGGAAGCTACATTAGAATAGCGATATTGGCTTTCTTAAAAAAAAGACAATCTGAACAAAAGAAAGAAGTGTACCATCCAATAGTACGATTGCACATAATTATTCCTGCTGTTTGACTATAGTGTGTGACATGCAAATATGCTGGAAAAGCCATCTCAATTTGGGGAACTTTTTTAACTTTTTCTCATGGCTTAATAAACTGATTTTTTTTAAAGAATTTCCTGTTATTGGTTATCAAAGTTCTGAATCCATTCGTAGGTTTCATATCGATTCGTATAAAGTGTTTTAACAGATTGTTAGACGTGATTGCATGTGCATGTGTACTACAATCATCAATTTATACATATCATCTTCATCTTCATTAGTTTCGATTATTTTCAAAACGGTTGACTTATTTGTGGAAACACATATCTATAAGTTGAATTTTTTCTACTGCTTCCACTCGATTATACGTGCATTGCACGTGCAAATTTACTAGTTAAAGGAAAATATGCAAAAACGATTAAGAAAGGAGCAGTAAGATCTACGGGTGTCCTAGAACTTATTCATACTGACATATGTGGACCCCTTAACGTTAAGTCTATAGATGGTTTTGATTCATTCATCACCTTTACAGACGACTTTTCCCAATACGGGTATATTTATCCGATACGTGATTGTTCGGAAGTTTTGGAAAAATTCAAAATATTCAAAGCCGAAGTTGAGAACCAACTGAATGTTAAAATAAAAGTTGTACGATCTGATCGCGGGGGAGAGTATTACGGTAGACATGCTCCTTATGGTCAAATTCCAGGACCTTTTGCCAAGTTCCTAGCTGAGAATGAAATTTTTGCCCAATATTTAATGCCTGGCGAACCTCAGCAAAATGGCGTGGCTGAGCGTCGAAATCGCACACTTATGGACATGGTGCGAAGTATGCTTAGTCATGCAAGTTTGCCAATAAGCCTATGGATGGAGGCATTAAAGACAGCCGCACATATTATAAATCTTGCTCCTACTAAGTCAGCACCGAGCACACCTTACGAGATGTGGACGGGAAGAAAACCGAGCTTGAATTATTTGCGTGTATGGGGTTGTCATGCTGAAGATAGAATATTCAATCCACAACTTAAGAAATTAGATCCAAAAACAGTAAGTTGTTTCTTTATTGGATACCCTCATAGGGGAAAGGGATATCGCTTTTATTGTCCGAATCATACCACCAAGTTTGTGGAGACTAGACAAGCGATATTTTTTGAGGATAATGAAGTCACTGAATTAAGAAAGATCGACCTTGAGGAAAAACGGGTGTGTGTTTCATTCCCAACTCCGATTGAGCTCGTTCTGCCAACATGAAGAAAGGTGACTCGTAGTTTCGGTTCTGAATCTTTTGGTTCAGATCCTGAGCCCAATGTTCATCATGAAAATAATGATGAAAATCCAGAAAGCGAAGAGGATCACCATACAGAGAATGAAGTAGATCATCAAAATAATGATGTTCCTCCGCCTCCTGTGAGAAGATCACAACGAGACAAAAAGAAAGCCATTTCAGACGACTATTCACTTACATGAGTGAGGATATAAATGACGTAGAAAAGGTGGAGGATCCAACCTCATATAAAGAAGCCATTAAAAGTGAGAATTCGTCCAAGTGGCAAGTTGTCATGGAAGACGAGTTAAAATCTATGGGAAATTCCCAAAGGTGCTAAAAGAGTAGGCTGCAAATGGGTCTACAAAACCAAGTTCAGTTCCAAAGGGAATATCGAAAGGTTCAAAGCGAGACTTGTGGCGAAAGGCTTCACGCAGAGAGAAGGAATCGATTATAATGAGACCTTTTCTCCTGTGTCAAGTAAAGATTCTTTTAGGATCGTCATGGCTCTAGTAGCTCATTTCGACCTAGAGTTACACCAAATGGACGTTAAAACGGCATTTCTAAATGGTGACCTTAATGAAAATATTTACATGACTCAGCCGGAAGGTTTGTCGTGGAAGGAAAGGAACATTTAGCGTGTCGGTTGAACAAATCCATCTATGGCTTGAAGCAAGCTTCAAGACAGTGGTACCTCAAGTTCGATAAAATTATTCGAGCTTTTGGTTTTGAAGAGAATGTGAAGGACAACTGCATTTATGTTAAATTTAAAGGCAGTAGGTTCACAATTTTAGTCCTATATGTGGATGACATATTGTTTGCCAGCAGCGATAAGGATATGCTGCATGAGACCAATAATTTTCTGTCTTCCAATTTTGATATGAAGGATCTCGGTGAAGCCTCGTATGTTCTTGGCAATGAGATTCATCGAGATAGGTCTAAGGGGGTGTTAGGACTATCCCAAAAGTCATACTGTGAGAGAGTACTGAAGAAATACAATTTGCACAAGTGCTCTCCCACACCTGCTCCTATAGTTAAGGGCGATAAGTTTGGGACATTTCAATGTCCGAGGAACCAAATAGAAACTGATCAGATAAAGTCGGTTCCTTATGCTTCAGCTGTCGGAAGCATCATGTATGCACAAGTGTGTACACGCCCTGACTTAGCTTTTGTAACGGGAATGCTTGGCAGATTCCAATCAAATCCAGGAAAAGACCACTGGAATGCCGCAAAGAAAGTCTTGGTTTATATGCAAGGTACGAAAGATTACATGCTTACGTATAGAAGGTCTGATAACCTCGAAGTTGTAGGTTATTCAGATGCTGATTATGCTGGCTGTGTGGATAGTAGGAAATCCACATCAGGTTATATATTCACACTGGCCGGAGGAGCTATATCGTGGAAAAGCTCCAAACAAACGATAACTGCTTCGTCCACGATGCAGGCAGAATTTATAGCATGTTTTGAGGCCACTGGGCAGGCTATATGGCTAAAGAATTTCATTCCCGGGCTAAAAGTGGTTGACAGCATTTTAAAACCACTTTTGCTATACTGCGATAATGAACCCGCAGTTTTCTATACGAGTAACAACAAGTCAAGTGCTGCTGCCAAGCACATTGACATTAAGTTTAGTGTTGTGAAAGATAGAATCCAGGATCAAACAATTGAGGTAAAAGCATATAAGTACGACACGTATGCTTGCGGATCCGCTAACGAAAGGCTTACCACCCAGTATTTTCCAAAAGCATGTTGCCGGCATGGGTTTTCTAGGAGCCTTATGATTCTGGAATAAGAGGACCACAATAAAGAACCACTCCCATTAAGAAGAATGTTTTCCATTTCGAAATAGGCTGTGTACTATAAGTGTTGGGGTTCAACGACATTTCATTGGTTGTTGTAGTGCCTCACTTTGGTATATTATTCCTATGGAGAATGGGCGTAAGAAGTTAAACCTAACGATCTAGGGGGAGAATGTTGGTGTTAGATCTGTCAGTTTTAACAGACAAAGGCAGATTCAAATAAACGTTACAACAAGGAAAAGAAAGAAAAGAAAGGAAGAAAAGGAGAGGATACATCGATTGCCCTGGATCAAATCGATCCAAGCCTCGAGCATAATCGATTGTTTGAAGCCATTAGACAAACGAGCTTTGAACTGGACTCGACTCAAGATCAAGCAAAAACTATGGCGGCGACCAAGACAGTGAAGGGGATCGCAGGCAGATTTTTTTTTCTCCTAACAGCGATAACCTTAAACTAGCCAGGATCTATACTATGCAGATATGGTAATACGGAGGAGATCGGTATACATACCCTTGTAGACCGAAAAGCGGGGATTACGCTCCCGCACAAGCGTTGTCGATGTAGCCGACGAAGACGACCTCGAGGTCGTGTAGAGGAAGTAGACCTCCAGCACCACTAGCGTGGCACCTCGCAAGGCGTTACACACGTGCGGTGAAGCCGACTTCCTCCGGGCCCGATCCAGGGATGAGTAGCGGAAGACTGGGACCGGAAGACCAGCAGCACGGCGGCGTGCGTATGGTGGAGAGAAATTTTTCCTTGGCGCAACTCCAACAATGGGAATCACGGGATCAAGGAGAAAAGAGAGAGAAATTGGTGTGATTTAAAAGCCAGGGGTGCCCCTCTATATAAAGGGGGCCAGGGGGGTGCCCAGCCTGGCGGTATGGGACTATTCCCACACCAGCCCTGGCCGACCTAGCATGGTGCGCCGGCCTAGGTGGGCCCCATGTGGCCCACCTAGGGCCGGCCGAACCAGCCCCCCTCCCTTTGGGGGGATCCTTCCCCCCTTCATGGGCCCTAAGGCCCATTTAGGGTATTTTGCCTTTAAAAATTCAGGAAAAATTAAATAAAAATATATTTAACTATTAATTACATTAATTTATTCCGGTTTCGAAAACTATTTCGTCGCTGCCCGATCTCCATCGGATCATTTCCGGGACGCTCCCGGTGCTCTCTATTAATTTATCTTCCTCTTCCGGTCTATTAAACTTGTCGACTCCTCTTAAGTGTGTTACCCTAGCGATTCGAGATCTCACCAGACATGATCGAGACATCCTCTCCGATCAATGACTAATTCGTGGACCGAGGATACCCAGAATTAATCCCTGCGAGATAACGAATACTTTGTCGTTCGAACCTGGACGTCTGAGTCTTAAACCTTTTGCCATGGCGATACTTAGCGTGTCCGAGACTCGTTCATAGATATCACTAGGCCTGGGCATTCGGTTCCCCCGAACCGAACGGTTCGGTGCTTCGGGTAGTAGAGAATATCGGTTTTGAGAAAATGACAACCGATCGGTCAACTAGAAAATAGATAACCGAGGGATTCGGTGCATTGAAAAATCGGTTCGGGACTCGGTTATGACCGAACCGGAACGAAAAGAATCATTGCCGATTTTGTATATTTGTGCCGGCACGGATGCTATAGATTGCTAGTCGAAGCGCAGCCACGCCGGTCGCCGACGTTGAGACAGAAGATGCGGAAGGTGCTGAAAAGGCAGGAGATGGAGGAGAGGGCCCCAGGCGCGTGCTGCCGAAGGCCGTCGCCGCCGCATATTGATCTGCAGGAAGATGGAGAGTAGCGCCATGGCGGCTAGGTTTAAGGATGCACCTACGACTGAGCCTGGATATGAGTCTGGGAGCAACACGACTACTCACGTGGGCTTCACTTTGTGGGACTAAAAGAATGAAGAGGTTACGAGGAAAGGCTTGGAGAATTAGAGAAGTGGGCTGGGCTAGTTTACAGATTTTAGGCCATGTATGTTTATTCGGTTTAATAGGTCAATTCGGTCAGGCAAGGGTTAAACCCGAATTACCTTTAATTAATTCGGTTTTTCACAAATGATGACCGATTTTAGCAACATTTTTTCGGTTTCGGTCTATTTGGCTTCGGTCCCGGTTTTTTCGGTTCGGTACTTCGGTCCTCGGTTTATATGCCCACCCCTAGGTATCACCATACCTAGCTTGATCTCGTTACCGACACCGCTATCTTCTACTCATCCATGATATTATGTCCTGGTGACCTAGTCACATGCTTGCAAGCTCATTTGACTTAATCTCACCGAGTGGGCCCAAGAGTATCTATCCTGCTATGCGGACTGGCAAATCCCGCTCTTGATCCCTCATCTCAACATACTCCCTTCCGATACCCGAGAGGGACACCTTTATTGTCACACTATTAAGATATGACGTTTGATGCAATCAAAGTATCTTTCAGGAGTAGCAATAAGAGTTGATCTCACGGTCAAAGGCGTAATGACTACGTCCTACAAATATTGGGTATGTCCATCACGTCATTCTCCCAATGACATGACTCCATTGTCAACTGACATCAATGTCACATGATCGGGAAACCTCGATCATCAATTGCCCAATGAACTAGTTAGATAGAGGCTACTAGGGACCTGGTTGTTTATCTACCACACGTGTATTAATGTTTCCGCTTAATACAGTTATAGCATGGTATAAAATATATAATGAACAATTGAGATATGACGAATAAACTATCTTTATTAAGTGCCTCTAGGGCATATCTCCTTCAGTCTCCCACTTGCACTAGAGTAACACTTAATCTAGTTTACAACTTGGTAAAAGCTCAACACCCATAGCAACTTGGTGCATGCTTGCCTCATGGAAGAGGAATACAGTCAACAGATCTCACACATTGGGACCTATATGTGCTTTGCAACACTTCTATGTCAACTAGTTTGACATCATCCCGTATCTTACGATGACGGTGAAATATATCTTAGTCAATGGAGTGAGACTCGAACCTTCGCGTAGCATGGGCCTTAAAAGTCTAAGAGATCTATTAAGGGGAACCACATATGCTCGGAAAACTGCTCAGTCCAATCACACTTGCTACTTCTGAAGTTGCCATATATTTCTATTCCTATGTAGATTATGCGACAGTGCATCCATATGCGACTTCGCAAGCTAACCATATCTTTCTTCAAAATAAAGGACATCTCCTATATCAGATTTCTAGTCTTATGGGTCAGTGTCATAACTTGCATCATCGTAACCGTTTTACGGCAAGTTGTCTTTCCACTCTTACCCTTTACCAGAAAACATATCTTTAGTTCTCACAGACACTAAAGAATATACTTAACGTTTGTTCATTGATCCACACAAGGATCACTCTAGAACCCGTTCTTCAACCAAGAACTTGCGTCACACCAAGTCGAGCTTTCAGTCTGATAGAATCTATGTCTGAGGCATAGAGAATGTCGAACATCATTTTCTATCACTGAAAATGCCAAGATAAACTTAATATTTTACCTAGTCATACAAGCAAGAACCTTTTTCTTCGCTTGTTCTATTCTGAAACACTTCAGAATCTTAAGATAGGAAAATATTCCGACCTAATGTTATTAAGCCCCTATTGATCTATACAATTATAGATCGGATGCCTAATACTCCTAACTTCATTCATAGAAAATTTAATCACTTAAATAATCCTTTATACTTTGCTAGAGGATCTGTATCATTCTTAATATGTCGTTACATAAAATCAGGAATGACACTTAGCTCCCACTTAAATACGCCATCCGTATATAAGAACAGGTAATTTCTTTTAGCTCCCACTCAAATATGCCATTCACATATAAGATCAAGAAAAGCTACTTAGCTCCCACTCACTTCTTTGCAAATGCAAGTTTCTTCAACTATTTTGGACAACTCAAGAATCTTTTGATCACATCATCAAAGTGAAGATTCCAGCTCCGATATGCTTGCTTCAGCCCATGAATGGACAGCTGAAGTTTGCATACATGTTTAGCATCCTCTGGATCACCAAACCATTTCATTTTACTAATTACAACTCTTTCTCAATGATACCATTAAGAAACATGGTTTTCATATCCATCTATAAATTTCTCAATTTGAAATTATAGTAATTGCTAAACGACCCCGAATAGATTTAGGCTTCGCCACTTGAGACAAAATCTCGTTGTGGTCAACTTTTGAATCTGTCGGAACTGTTTCACGACAAATCATTCCTTATCAGTGTCTATTCTCTCATAAAATTCCATATTCTATTAACAGCCTAGATGCCATCAAGAAGATCTCCCAAATCATTACCTGGTAGTCGTACATGGATTTTATCTCGGATCATATATGACTCATAGCCATTTCTCGGACTTAGGTCTACCATCTCTTCTTCGTAGTTCGTAGGTATGTCATATTCCATTAACATGACCTTCATAACAAGATTGTCGTACCACACAGTGTGGAACACAACCTCGTACGTCTACGTTCTTAATATGAGCTCAGAGCATCATGATCTTTATCATCAGCTTCTTTCCAGTTGAGGAGCATGACACCGGAAACACTTTCCGTTGCGCCACTCTGATGTCTGGAGAGAAAGTTAATTAACTTCGTCTTGCTCTACTTTCTTTCCCACTTATACCCTTGGACAAGAAACTATTTCTTTTGCAAGGTATATTCCGGCAACGTTTTTGCCTATGTCGTGAGACATGTACCCAACTAATTCTTTAGGTACGGTACACTACAAAGATTTATCCATTTTAGGTTTAATCACATCGAAACACTAAATTGCTGAAACGACAATTTAGGCTAAAAGTCATGCCATCACTCATATGGTATTGTCTCCATGGATTTAAATGGTTTCCCTTTTATCTAACGTGAATGTTATGTTTCTACCATATGACTCCAATGATCACAATAATTCGATAATAGATTTATTTACCACACACTATCCGATAGGGTGCGATTATGACGTCCTAACATACCATAACACTATGGTGTTTCATGCGACGTAATTTGTGAAACTCTTCTCACAAATCTTCCAATGATATGCCAACATTATAACTCAAATATTTATTTCCTCGATCTATATCGCATAAATTTGATTTTCTTGTTAAATTTATTTCCTACTTCATTCTGAACTTGTTTGATCGAATCAAAATTTCCAGATTAACATTCCCTAAGTGGATCACTACTGCGAGTACTTTCTTAGGTAAAACATTCATAACGCGTATATCATATATACACCATCATCATTGATGACTTCCCGGCGATCTGTTTCATCTTCTTGATTCTTCCAACGCAATCAAGAACCATGAAGGTGAATGTTGCATGACATAGTCTATGACAAAACATTTGCATCTGACAACGTTGTCTGTCATCCAGTGATTGAGCTGAGCGAGGCGTCTCAATGTCATCAAGTATGACCAATGTGATCGAGTATGACCAGTGTCATCAAGTATGACTGCCACGTGCTCCTTCAATGCGTGTATTCTCTTCCATCTTGGTTGAGAAGAAAAACAGTCAACGTACTGATAAACTTCATCAACCCAACTTTAGGTGTATCCTGAGTTTAGCGATCATCTCATATGTTCGCGATCTAAAACTCGCACCCACCGTTAATTCTCTATGGCAGAGATCGTAGCATACACTGGACTATGATGATATTATCCGCACAAAACTTGATAATCCAAATTATCCTTTTGTTAGCGGAATCTCCGGGTTTATCTCCTAGCGGGTATATTATCACAAAGAACTAATGGTTTAAACAAGGAGTATCCTCAAGCTAAAGTATAAAACTATGAAGTTTGGATCCAACCTTTTAAGTTTCTCAATCGCAGGATAATTTTTAAAGAAGGCTATTACATTGGTTAATATCTAGAAAGGTTTTGCAAAACATAAAGACTTTGTTCATTATAAAATAGGGTTCAAGTTTTAATAAAATAAAACTACCAGAACTCCCACTCAAAACGAATATCACTCTAATCGTTTTTGTGATTACACGATCCTCATCCATTATGCAACCCCTTATCGTCAGAGCCGGCAACATAACTTCAAAGGTAGACATCGATATGTCAATCACAGCAACTTTGTGACTCATGCTCGACCTTTCGGTCTCCGTGTTCCGAGGCCATGTCTGTACATGCTAGGCTCGCCATAATAATTTTCAGCGTATACGCTTGTGCAACATGTCTTACACCCACTATATGCGAACGACGATATGTCTGACACCCGATCGTCACGGTCTGCCTCATAACGTAGAACTTTCTTGGTGGTGCACGCCAAAGAGAGAACACTAATGGTATTTTGGAGGGATCATCTTATATTACTACCGCCGTGTGACTAATATATAACTGTATATATATATACACACAATATAAGATGCAAACAACAAAATAACATCATATGTAATGCGATGTGATATGGTCCTTACGCCGATGGTCTCCTTCGCGCCCGCAGTTTATAAACAATTTAATAAACCTACCTTGACCATATCACATAGCCCCTGCAAAATAAAGTTAGACGCGTTCTACTTTATCTTTTGCATATTTTACGTGGCTAGGGGCTGCCGCTACATACCTACGAACCTATGACCACAACAACGATCAAATAATTGCATATTTATACATCCCTTTCGGGCCCTCCATTGAAAATGCAAAGCCAACTAAAGAGAGAGAGACAGACACCCGCCAGCCACATATACGGTACCAACCGTATGTCAGTAGTGGAACCAGTCTCGCGTAAGCGTACGCGTAAAGTCGGTCCGGGCCGCTTCATCAACTCAATGCTGCCGACATTGCAAGTGCACGCGAGAGGGTAGCAAATAAAAGAACGATATCCCCGTGATAAACACGGGTGCAACTGGCGTAAAGCTATATCTACCCATAGATCGGCTCTGATACCACTGAAGGGGATCGCAGGCAGAAAAGATTTTTTTTTCTAACAACGATAACCTTAAACTAGACAGGATCTATACTATGCAGATATGGTAATACGGAGGAGATCAGTATACATACCCTTGTAGACCGAAAAGCGGGGATTACGCTCCCGCACAAGCGTTGTCGATGTAGCCGACGAAGACGACCTCGAGATTGTGTAGAGGAAGTAGATCTCCAGCACCACTAGCGTGGCACCTCGCAGGGCGTTACACACGTGCGGTGAAGCCGACTTCCTCCGGGCCCGATCCAGGGACGAGCAGCGGAAAACTGGGACCGGAAGACTAGCAGCACGGCGGCGTGCGTATGGTGGAGAGAACTTTTTCCTTGGCGCAACTCCAACAATGGGAATCACGGGATCAAGGAGAAAAGATAGAGAAATTGGTGTGATTTAAAGGCCAGGGGTGCCCCTCTATATAAAGGGGGCCAGGGGGGTGCCCAGCCTGCCAGCCTGGCGGTGTGGGACTATTCCCACACCAGCCCTGGCTGACCTAGCATGGTGCGCCGGCCTAGGTGGGCCCACCTAGGGCCGGCCGAACCCCCCGATCCTTCCCCCCTTCATGGGCCCTAAGGCCCATTTAGTGTATTTTTGCCTTTAAAAATTTAGGAAAAATTAAATAAAAATATATTTAACTATGAATTACATTAATTAATATTAAATACATATTACATAGTTTATTCCGGCTTCGAAAACTATTTCGTCGCTGCCCGATCTCCATCGGATCATTCCCGGGACGCTCCGGGTGCTCTCTATTAATTTCTCTTCCTCTTCCGGTCTATTAAACTTGTCGACTCTCCTTAAGTGTGTTACCCTAGTGGTTCGATATCTCACCAGACATGATCGAGACATCCTCTCCGATCAATGACTAATTCGTGGACCGAGGATACCCAGAATTAACCCCTGCGAGATAACGAATACTTTGTCGTTCGAATCTGGACGTCTGAGTCTTAAACCTTTTCCCATGGCGATACTTAGCGTGTCCGAGACTCGTTCATAGATATCACCATACCTAGCTTGATCTCGTTACCGACACCGCTATCTTCTACTCGTCCATGATATTATGTCCTGGTGACCTAGTCACACGCTTGCAAGCTCATTTGACTTAATCTCACCGAGTGGGCCCAAGAGTATCTATCCTGCTATGCGGACTGGCAAATCCCGCTCTTGATCCCTCGTCTCAACATACTCCCTTCCGATACCCGAGAGGGACACCTTTATTGTCACACTATTAAGATATGACGTTTGATTCAATCAAAGTATCTTTCAGGAGTAGCAATAAGAGTTGATCTCACGGTCAAAAGCGTAATGACTACGTCCTACAAATATTGGGTATGTCCATCACGTCATTCTCCCAATGACACGACTCCATTGTCAACTGACATCAATGTCACATGATCGGGAAACCTCGATCATCAATTGCCCAATGAACTAGTTAGATAGAGTCTACTAGGACCTGGTTGTTTATCTACCACACCTGTATTAATGTTTCCGCTTAATACAGTTATAGCATGGTATAAAACATATAATGAACAATTGAGATATGACGAATAAACTATCTTTATTAAGTGCCTCTAGGGCATATCTCCTTCAGACAGAGAAGTATCTGTATTCCTCTGTTGCATAGGTTCACGGAACAGAGTACGATCTGGCCATCTGGGTGTGCCGTACGTCGCGTCCGTGTTGTGTTCAAAGGCAGCGGCGGCGTGAGCTTGTACGGCGGCGGCGGATCCATCCCAGAGATCGACGAGGCAACGACCTATGGGTAGACCGGCGACAGGTCCGGACAAGCCGGGCTCCACGGCTCGCTCACCAGCGACCCCCCATGTCATACCTCCTCGGTGCACAACGCCAGCGTTGTGGTTTTGCGGCGACACACGCGGTATCTAGCGGTGTGGCAGTCGCGAGCACGACGGTGCGTAGCAGGCGTGGATGAAGCTCGTCGTCAACATGGGGACGAGGTGCGACGCGAGGCTGCGCCGGCGACCAGCAGGGACGGGCGCCGACGGGCGTGAAGGCTTGGGGCAACGGTGGTTCACAGCGGCGCGCGGCATCAGGCCCGGCCCTGGCGTAATGCGGCACAGGATGGTGGTCGTTGTGGCCTTCCTGATCGTCGTCACGACATCCCGCTCGTAGGAAGCAACCGACGTGGAGGTGGCGGAACTGGAGGCGAATTTGTCCATCGCCCCAAATAGATACAAACAGACATTTATGTTTTCTCGATGTAAGCTCTGTATAATTTTTTAACGGATTAAATTTCAGTAAAAACAAAGTAGAATTAGTTTTTGTGATATTATGTGTATATTTCTTTCTATGCTCATTAATTCTGTTTACGTGTGGGGTAAGAAAAATTGAGAAAGCCCTATGCACCTTCACGACATAGAATTTGCTAACGTTCTCTTTCTTCTCCATCTCCCTGCCCATGACGACCCTCCCTTTAATTACTCCTGCCTGCAAGATAAAGAACCAGACTCCTTCACCTGGCCATGCCCGTCGAAGTGGACTTCTTCAGCCGAGAACCTGAAAGAGGAGGAGGAGGCACCGGAGGCCATCGTCGCATCCAGAACACGTACTCCGGTGTCGACATGGCCGTCGGCACCACCAATGGTACGGTTCATGAAGGCAGCACACAGTGCTGCAGTCCATCCATGACCTGATGGGCGGCAGCACGGCGGCGATACGGTTCCCTACCGGAATAATCGGATGTGGCGGCGCGGGTGACGCCATTGATCGTGGTGTGCTCTTGGAGATTTTTAACTCTTCATTTACCGTTTTGATCCTTCATTCCTCTACTCTCTGATGAGCGCAAATCTGAATTTTCTGTTTGTGAAATTTCTGTACAAAACTGGTTTGTAGATTCGAATTGGTTTGTTCAAATACAACTTGTCAGACCGTTTGTTGAAATCGCCCGATATCGACGTGTTGCACGGTGCAGCTTTGCTCACTACAGGAATCGACTGAGATGCCGACGGCAAAAGCCATCGGCCTAGCACTGAAAACCATCGGCATGAGTAACCGTCGGCGTAGAGTCCATCGGCATAACTCCGAGTCCGTCGGCGTAGATGGTGCCGTTGGCGTAGACTGTACCCCCGACGACTTTTACGTGCCGTCGACGTGTGTTGGCCATCAGCGTGGCGGAACTAACAGACGACAGCTGACGGTCTTCGCCAACTACGCCGACCGTACCTAGGCACGTGGCAGGCATCCGTGACCGTTGGCGTCGAGGGACACCTGGTGAGACCTGAGAGGTTGGCAAGATCACCCGTGCCGACGACCATTGCGCTGACGGCATTTGACCGTCAGATACACTGGACACGTGGCCGGGTCGAACCTGGGCTCGCCTGGCACCGATGGTAAAAGATGTTGGATTACATTACCAGCCCTACGCCGATGGCATTGCCGTCAGCCTAGCACCGACAAAAATGGTTTTCTACTAAGTAGCGCTGACGGCCTTATCGTCGACATACTTTTACCAGCCGCACGCTGACAATCATCTTTCAGTCTCTGTCTGAATCTTCTTTGAACAGAGCCGTGCCGACGGTGATGTCGTCGGCATATCACTGACGTTTGTATGCCGACGGTGGCAGTCGGCATACTCTAACGACGTTGAGTTGTAGTTCCCTGCATGCACGCGAGGAGGAGGAATGACAACGGCCATTATACGCCGACGGCTATATTTTAGTGGCCGTCAGTATAAAGACAGAAACGCTGACGGTGCTGTTACGCCGATGGTAGCCGTCAGTATATAGCTAGGTACGCCGACAGTGTTTTCGTGGCCGTAGGCGCTCGGTGACTGTGCCGACGGCCCCGACATATGGCCGTCGGCACATCGCCGACCATCGACATCTCTATGCATTCCTGTAGTGGCTTGCCTGTCCCTCCCATTATGGGAGTCCCGTACTTACTTTCTACATAAATAGAGGTCGAGATGAAGCAGGAGTAGAAGAAACTAGCAAGAGCGTGCGCACGAAGCAAGGACCTGCAGGACCGGCCATGTCGCGCCCATCGCCGCCGGTGGCGCGCGGTGCTATGCTTGGTGGTGATATGCGGTTCGCTATTTGTGCCGCCGTGCGAGGGGTGTCCGCACGGCGAGACGACGGCGATTTTGGACATGCTCGACCAGTTCAATGACTACACACCGCTGGACTGGAGCAACAACAGCGATTGCTGCGGGTGGGACGGGGTGACCTGCAGCTCCCGCACAGGCCCTGTCACCGGCCTCGACCTCAGTATACTTTGGTACGTTGTATAGCTGGCCAAATGGGTCAGCCCGAGGCACGGAAATTTTGGCCCGGTCCAAGCACGGCCCGCCATGATTCTGACCGTGCCGTGCCACGGCCCGGCCCGATGCGTGCTTGTGCCTAACTCCAGTCTAAAGCCCGTGGGCACGGCTGGCACGACACGGTAACGGCCCGCGATGAGCACCTTCTCCTTCTTCTCCCCGTCGCCTCCTTCTCCATCTCCTCCTCCCCGCGATTCGTCTCCATCTCCTCATCCCCTCCCCTCCCCCACCCTCCTCCTCCGACGCCGTGCCGCCCAAACTCAAGCTCGTCGTCTTCTCCAGCCCCAACCGTGAAGGAGACACCGGAGGTGGAGCCGTGGAGGAGACGCCGGAGGTGGAGGAGAAGCCAGGCTGGTCGTGCCGCCGTACCGCCACCGTGCTCGCCGTGCCGTGCCCAGCTTAGGCCCGCGTGCCGGCCCGGCACGGCACGATGGCCAGCTATAGTATGTTGATGACTCCGGCTCCAGTCTACTCAACACTACTATCTTCCTTCCCCTTCAAGAGATGAGGAACCTGTCCCTCCAAAAAATAGAACAAATCACAACATTCCAAATGTACCAAAAATAAATCAGTAAAAACATGCTCAAAGCAGCGTCAGTCTCAACCGACGGTAGCACCTACATCGACCAATGGTAGCACCGTCGCTGACCGTTGGCAGCATCGCCGTCTGCCGTTCGTAGCACCTCCGCCACATATGGTAAATTGGTACCACGTCGTGCGATGTTGAAAGATCAAGAATGTCGAACATTGACCAATTTATGTGAATCAATTAAAATTTTCAATACCCAAATTGTTTGAACTTTCTATATTCCTAGCTATTTTAATGAACATTGACCAATTTATGTGAAGCGATTAAAATTGTCAATTACAAGTGCATTATAATTTTGTCCTAACGATATAAAAATAATTTAGGTTGCCAAATAGGATTATATGCAATAGCCAGAGAGTGTGCTAAAAAATTGGATCCTTTCTATGAATAAAGTGGTAACGATTTTGACACAATTTTGAGATAAACAAAAAGAAAACTCCGAAAACTGTAGTACTTTCACATGGAATCATTTTATGTTCAATAGGTTCCACAAATAAGGTAGGATTAAATTTTGGTAACTTTTTTAAACAATCCTTCACAGCATGGCCTATTAAGGTTAAACATATTCGAATTTCAAGCCAAATGACTAAAACGATAGCCATGTCCATTGCATAGTTTATAGTAATGTGACCATACTTGGCACAAAAGTGCATTTTTTATGCCACACAATATCTGCAAAACAGTTTCCAACTTTTTGTTATAAAAAACTGCATTTTCATTTTCTATATGAAAAAACATTCTTATGAGGCAAGTGCAAATATTATGGTGCAAATGGCACATCTCTAATCTTCACACAAGTATGACCATACTAGATGACCAACACCCGAAGAGTTTGAATTGTCTATCTATGTAGCAACTTTTGCACATTTAAAATAAATTTAGTCGATTTCTCAAAATCAATTTAAATTTGAATGACAGGCGTGTTATAGTTTGATCCTAATAGTTGTTGATATTTTTTAATGTAGCTACTTAGGATTCTATGCAAGAAATAGAGGGTTTTGAAATATTCATTTTTTTTTTACAATTACTTCGCAAGGGTCATACAAACGGAGTTTGTCAAATGCAGCACTCGACAAAGCCATCTAAAATGTGTTTGTCAAGTGTAACAACTAGAAAATTCGTAGATGCGTTGATTGGTCATTTCGACCATCCGATGAATTACGATATCTTTTTTTTTAGAAACACAGTACAAACCAGACGCTCACAACACGCAACACACACTCACCCGTATGAACGCACACACGCACACCCTACCCCTATGAGCACTTCCGAAATACTGAGCCGGCGGATCGAGTCTTGTGATCGACGAAGTCACCACGGGCGTCTCGATGTCGACGGAAACGTCGCCTCCCACTGAAAAAAATAGTATCACAGACGTTAAACCTGGGGTGTTGGTTTACGAATTACGATATCTCTATTCCTCCTAGACCCAATAACTCTCCCTTTTACTCTTCGTCCCCTCTCTTTTCTCCTGACCTCCTCCCTTCTTTGTCCCACGACCACGATGGAGTTGTCGACGGACTAGGCTATAATTTACTTTCTTCGAACTCCTTGTAAAAATTGTAGTGTGCCCTTTAATAATACAGCTTTAAGTCCTCCTTAGGCCAAATAAATAAATAAAAATATCGCGAAAGTGTTAAACCAAAATCAACAATACCCTTAAGCCCAAACCCGTCACATCCGACGCTTGTGCACCACGTGTCTTTCTTCCTCCCTCCATAAAAAAATCGAGCTCCAACAGCAACAAACAAGAGAGAATTGCCGGTATACCACTAGTCAGAAGCTAAAGTGCCAAAATACCACCGAAGAAAACAACCTTGCCAAAATAACACTACACTCTAGTTTTTCATGCCAAAATACCACTAGACACAAACTGAGACTAACACCAACATGAAAAGACACTTGTGCCCTTACCTGCTCACACAACTCACGTCCTTCCATTTCAGCAGCAAATTAACGACACTTCATCAACATCTAATCATGATTACAGCAACACTTTGACAGCAGTTTAGTAATACTTTTAACAGCAGTTCAGCGACACATAAATATTTCAGGACAGAGTTTCAGAACAACAATTCATCAGCATTTCAGCATCATCTTTTACATGATTTCAGCATCATTTTTACAGCATTTCAGCAAAATAACCAAAAGGAACCCACAACTTTGACATAACTTCAGTAAGGTAACCAAAAGGACCGCACTATATACAAGATTGTCACGACAAACAAAACTAAACTTGTTTGAGCGGACTATTTGTAGTACTTTTGCTCCTCGTAGAAGCACTAGGAGGTGAAGAAGCCTTTGCAATAGTGGCTGCCATCGACCTTGTCATCGGGCTTGAAGTTGCAATACAAGGTTGAGTATTTTGCTTAGTTGGCGTGCATGGAAGAGTAGAGGTGGTGGTTGCTGCAGCTTTGTTTGTCTTTTGCCTACACATGAGAACTTGAAATAGTAAGCAAAAGATGTGTTAATTAACAAGCTGAAATACATGCACAAGAAATTACCGTTTTGGAGAAGGAGTTGCATCTCGATCCGCATCGTTGTCCTTTTCCGGCTCTTTGCATGTCTTCATAAGATGACCTTTTGCTCCACATCTTTTACATACATGTTTCCTACCGGTTCCACCCTCGCTACTATTCTTGTACCTTCTAGTTCTTGGTCGCCCTGCACTCCTTGACAACTTGGGGGGAATCATCTCAAAGTCAGGTTGTACCTTAGGCCATTGGGATTGGCCCCTAATTGGCATGAGAATTGGCTCATATGCAGCCTTGAACCTTGCGACCGAGAAGTAATCATCAACATATTGTTCTACCTTCTCTCCTTTCGAGAAGATGAAATGGAGAGCATGTGTGCAAGGCTTACCACAAATCTGCCAACGCCTACAAGAGCATTCCTTTTTACCTAAGTCGACTGTGTGTCTCCATCCATTTCCTGATATTTCGGCTATGGTTGGTGTTGCCCTTACTTCACCGTAGCGCAGCCCCTTGCTTTTCTGATTCAATTCCTTGACCACACTAGGTAATATTGTTCCTTGTAGCTTATCTGCAACCTCTCTCCTTTTTCCTCTCATTTGCATCACCATTTCCCTATATGTGTCTGCAAGCTCCACAATTACAAGTTGCTTCTTCTCCCTGATCCAATTATTGAACACTTCGGCCAAGTTATTACTAACATACTCAACCTTGGTTATTGATGAAAACTTGCTTCTTGTCCACACACGATTGTGTTCCTTTCTTAAGTAGGCTATTGCTTCTGGGCTGGCAGCTTCTATCTCCGCCATTAGGGACTCATGCTTGTCAACTTCATATGTCCAGGCTGCAGGCCACATTTTATCAAGTATATCACCTTTGAACTTCTTCTTGAAGTTGAGCATGAGATGCATCATGCATTCTCTATGCTCACAGTCTGGGTACACCGTATGAATGGCATTCTCCAGTCCTTTGCATGCATCTGTATGGATTGTAAGCCCTATTGGATCACCAATACACAACTTAAGTTGTTGCATGAACCAGACCCAGTTTTCAGTGTTCTCTTTCTCAAAGATCCCAAATGCCACAGGAAACATCCAACTATGTCCATCAACACCAATAGCTGCGGCCAACTGTCCCGTGTATTTTCCTGTAAGAAAGGTTGAATCGACCCCCAAATATGGTCTACAACCTGCTAGAAAACCATCAATGCAAGGTTTGAAGGCAATAAACAACCGATTGAAGTAGTGCACGACGCCACCTTTCTTACTAACTGTCTTGATGTCAATTTCACATACACTTCCCGGGTTGGCTGCCAACAATTCAGCCTTAAAGTTCCACAATAGCTGAAAATTCTCGTGATATGTACCATTGAGGGCAGCCAGTGCACGGTCTCTCCCTTTCCAAACATTACTATACTCCAACTTCATGTTATACTCCCTTTGCAACCGGTCCTTGAGACCTTTTGCACTAAGTGTGACCTCCTCTTGCATGATGGCTTTCCCCCTATCAGCAATCCAATTCTTGTTTGCCATTCTTGCTTTTCCTTTTTGCTTGTCACTTTTATTGACACTTCCACAAGTATGAGCAAACGGTAGTTTCTTTACCTACAAATTTTCACAAACATAAGTATGTTTATGAATTGCAATAACAAGTGTAGAAATAAAAGCAATAGAAGAAGCTATTATATCATACCATGAATGTATCACAACCCTTTAACTTGGAAGCATGTATTTTCCATGGACAATCTACATCACAACAAGAAGCACGAAGTCTCGTCTTGTCACTATATTCTGTGTTAAAAGACCATTCTTCTCTAATTGCTAGTTGTCTCAAGGCAACCTTAAAAGTATGTCCATCAACAAAGGTGCTCTTCTCTTGAATTTTCGGACAATTGCTATCATGGATATGAGTGGGAACCACATTGTTAGCAATAATACCCTCATCATCCCCGGGTACATTTTGTTCATCATATGAATTATCAACATCTAGTCTTCCCAATGGAATCCTTGTAGGAGCTACCTCTGCCTCATTTTCATGAGTCTTCACATGTACTGCCTTCTCCTCCACCTCCTCATATTGCACAGGCTCATCATCCTCATACTCCCCTACATAGGCTTGGTTCGGCCAAGCAAAGAATGGAGCATGAACCGGCTGATCATTCTCATCCCCGTCGTTGACATGAGCAGATTCACTACTTTTGCTCTCAATAGTCACACCAAATCTTACAATTCTCGAGTCATTGCAATTATCAAATAATTGTGCTATCTCTGACTCTGAAATTAAAGGAAGGGTGTCATCTCCAGATCCATACCAAATGGTCATTCTCTAATCTGCGCCACGGACAAGTCTCGACCCACCACAAAATCCCATGTTTTGCCCCTTTGATACACTCTCCGGCCATCGACGATCGTCAAGTATGATTGAACATCTATCTCAACTTTAAAACTATCCATCAACGCTGAAACACAAACACAAAAAAAACTAAATTTGTCTCTATTGCCAAGAACAATGATACACACACAATGGAAATTAGGGAATAAGAAGAACAAACTGACTTTGCAGTGTTGTACAACGTCTTGGATGCCGACCAGGGACCAGACTTGCAGGTCAGCTACTGCTGCAGGAGGCCGGTCGCGTCCGGCCAGAGCCGCTGGCAGCAGCCCGACGCAATGGAGAGAGAGGAGCGGCGCAGTCCGAGCAGGATCGTCCGCCTCCGTCCTGGGTCGGCTGCTGCTGCACGAGGCCGGTCGCGTCGGGCCAGAGCCGCGGGCAGCAGCCCGGCGCAATGGAGAGAGAGATGCGGCGCAGCCCGAGCAGATTGATGACGGCGACCAAGCAGCCGTGTGATGGAGAGGGAGGAGCGGCAAGGGAGGGGCCTGTGCCGGCGGCGGGCGGCCGGCGGCTAGGGTTCACGGCGAGTGACCATGGTTAGGTCGGGAGAGGAAGATGCAGTTCGTGTTCAGGTTGGCTCTTGGTTCTGGACGAGTAGAAGTTTAGAAGGTGGCCAATTTGGGCATATCCAAATACCTGACAACAATTTCACATGTTGACTAACGGGAGTACATTGAACATTGACGGCAGTGCTATATTAGAACTAAAAACCTAAACGGTAGTGTCATTTTGGCAAGGTTGATTTTTTCAGTGCTGTTTTGGAACTCTAGGTTTTTAGTAGTGGTATACCGGCAATTCTCTCAACAAACAACCACCTCAAGCTTCCCCTTCGCCTCGCCCACGCTCCCACTTTCCCCGCGGGATTTCTTTCTCCATAGATATTCCCGAAGCATCTCCTCCGTTGCTCTCCTCCTCGGATTCCTCTTCCTCTGTGCCCCTCCTACTCTCCCTCTCCTACTCCTACCCTTATTATTCTTCTCCCTCCTAACCTGTTTCCCTTGCGATTGAGCTTAGTCTCTCTCCATATCCTTTGCCCTCGTGCCCGATCTTCCCACCAGCACTCCAGCAGAGCAGCAGTCGTGCCAAGAAACGCCGGAGGCAGGCCTGTCCGGGACCGGCATGTGCGTGGACGACGCGGAGAGGCTCGATTTTGTAGACGCCGGAGCTGAGAAGCCCGCCGAGTTCCCCTTGCCTCATGTGGGTGCCGACCTCTGTCTCCCTGAGCTAAGATTCAATTTTGAGATGGGTGCCCCTTTGCGAGCCTAGATGAATCTCGACGTTTTGTTGGAAATTTTGATGCTTTCTGTCGGTTCATCTGAGTTTTGTTTCGTCACGGTAGTAGAAAAGCATGGATTGTGCTGGATGCAACCGCGTTGTGTTTGGTTTGTGCGCACGCGTCTGGTGCTTCCGTTTCGTCATGGTAGAGAATCTATGGTGAGTGGTAGTCAGTACTGGTGGTAGTGTTCGGTTGGAGATATCTGGTGAGAAGTGACAGGTTGTTGTTTGTCTATGCATTGCGATTTGTTCGTCAGTAGTACTCTCAAACTGTACTGAGTGTAGACGTGGTGTCCAATCATTTGCTTGTTTAAGCGTGATGAGATTTACTGCCACAGGGTGTCAGGTAGGTACCAGTTTCAGATCATTGTGCCTAGCAAACATGAGTAAGCAATACTTAGTTCTTCAAAGATTTTTTGCCTCTAAGGCTGAAGTGTAACAAAACATGCATAGTCCTATTGCTTTGCTAAGTAAAGGTCATATTATTGATCCATGTTGATTGCTTACTTTGAATCGCCTTGCACTATATAAGTGATCGATCTGACTGTATCATGAGTGCTGCTTACCGATGTCATCGGTTGCCATCATTAGTTTGTGCAATTGTAGTGTGTAGCCATGTAATTTCGTTATATTTATCTATTTATATAAAGCTCTGCATATTTAATCAGCAGACAACCCAAGTTAACATTTCTTGTGTCATTCGCGCTTACTGTCGTAGATATAGTCAGCCATTTATTGATCTTATTAAGTTTGAAAATTAGTTAGTTAAACTAGATGCTTTACTAATTCCATGCAAAGAAGGATTCTTTACCACTTTATGCAACTTATTTGTATTTCGAAGTTACTATTCCAAGAGTAGTACACCCTCCATTTTTAAATATAAGATGTTTAAAACTTTATCCACAATTCCACATTCACATGTATACAAATGTATCTAGACATGTTTTAATGTGTACGTTCACTCATCTTATTATGGATCTAGATAACATGTGTAACATCTAAAACATCTTACATTTAAAAACGGAGGGAGTAACACTTATAGGATTGTCTACCCAAATTGGCTAATAGCAGTTATGGTCAAGTTACCTGGTCGTCACATGCAGTTTCAATAAAATTTGTTATGATCATTAAGTAATATATGTTTATAAAATCTAGTATGCAAATCAGTGCTTCATCTTCGAATGGAATTCTTTCCTGTTATTCCAGCTGGCATTATAGAGTGAGTGTAGTTTTTTTTAGTTTCTAATGCTATGTACTTTTTTTTTAACATACAGATGGAGAGTGTTTGTGAGAACACCACAACTGCTGATTTCAAGCAGAGTAACTTTCCAAATTTCCTTCCAATTGTTCGATCAGGTGGTTGGTCAGATATTGGAAGTCGTCAGTATATGGAAGATACCCATGTGTGTATTGCTGACCTAGCTAAAAACTTTGGTTATCCAACATTGGATAAGGACGTTGTTTCTTTTTACGGGGTAGGTACTTGCTCTCTCTTTTTTAGTTTTTGCTCATTTTGACATAGAAATTAGCTTTATTCAAATTTACTAGTGTATATCCGACAATTATTGAGATACTACAGTGTATTTTTTACCATGTAGATTTTGTATTAAAAGTAACAGGATCCCAAGAATTAAAAAAATCTAAGGAGGTAAAAAAGGAAAAGAGCACAAAAGCAACATTCTAAATAAAAGTATCCAGGACCCAATTGAGGAGGGGCTGCACTTGAGATACTACAGTGTCCACTGTGGGAAGATAATTATGGCACATTACACCCGGTAGTAAAAAAAATGAGTTGTATGTCGCGTACCAGCAAATTTGTATAGAGTATTAGAGTATGTACAGACACATCTTTATCTTCAAGAACTACCCTCAGCCATTCCTATTCTTGATCCTTGACTTCTAAGTTCTAACCCTGATCTACGTTTTGTATCATGCCACCATCCAGTAAAAGTTATCTTCATAGTTCGTGTAGAATGCAGTGTGTGTTGCATAGCTCAAAGTGCAATTATCATACTGTAGTGCTTACATAGTTCCATTTTTATTTAATTGTAAAGATGTGTAATGACAATGTGGTAATCATTTTACATGTTCTCCCTTTGTATAAATCACAAGATATTATGTTCGTGTAAGTTAAGTTTTTACACTTTCAATTTCCAGGTCTTTGATGGGCACGGTGGAAAAGATGCTGCCCACTTTGTTCGTGACAATTTACCAAGGGTCATTGTGGAAGATGCTGATTTTCCTCTTCAGCTTGAGAAAGCGGTGAGCAGATCCTTTCTGCAGATAGATAGTCAGTTTGCTGATAAATGCTCTCACCAAAGAGCTCTGTCGTCCGGCACAACGGCACTTACAGCAATGGTTTCCGGAAGGTACTTTCTGGCACATATTAACTGTGGTTCTTTCTTCTAAATTGCATCTTTGATTGAGCTGGTCAGTAATACCATATGCGTGTAATTTATTTTTTTGAAATGGGGAATATAACCCTGGCCTCTGCATCAATTGATGCACACAGCCTTTTACTGCAAAGTTTCAGAATTCAAAATGTACAAATCATGGGTCACACAAAGTGTACATAAATATAAGCCATCGGAACAAGAGAAGCACTAAACGTCTAAGCATCTTTCAGCCGTTTAATTAGCCGCCAGAATCTCCGGTTGTAGATATCCCGAGCGACAGGCGGGTGCCTCCACAGTCTATATGCGCACGTTGCGCCTCCAGGAGAAGAAAGCCCACTCGTGGATCCAATGAGTAGCCATATGGATAAACTGCAGAAAGATAATATCATCTCGACAATTCCAAAAAGCCCAAACGAAAGCACACGTCCCTACTCGAATTTGATCTTTTGCACATTAGTTTGAGGGTAATATTAAACGCACACTGAACCACATTCCAAATAAGTTTAGGGAATGGTGAAGTGAAATATAAATTGTCATTAGACTCCTCAGAGTCACAAAAAACACATTTTTTACACCCATTCCCTTCGCGTTTTACAAGATTATCTTTTGTGAGGATCACTTTGTTATACAGAAACCACATAAAAATATGCGTGTAATACACTTGGTTTCCTTAGAAAGTCTCATTGTTCATCATCTATTAAATCAATTGGAACACAAGGACATATGATGAAAATGCATGGTAAACTGGCATCATGATATTTGTCGAAGTTCTAAATTTATGCTGTTTTTGTGCTGCATGGACCACCTTGTGTGTTCTGCAACTTGGTCGGCCTGAGGATTCTGCGTTTTTTTAATCTTTATCTCAAGCATAGGATTTATACGTAATTTTATTCATCGCTGGAGATATTTCTAAAAGCCTAATACTGCTAACATTCCTCCAAGGCCATCTGATTTTTTTATGTTAAGCTTTTGCTTGTTTTTGTACCTGTAAAATTCATTGCACTGATTGACATTTCTAATGACCAATAAAGGCAATACTAATTGTTATCATGTCGGATGCAGGTCCCTTCTGGTTGCAAATGCTGGTGATTGCAGAGCAGTTCTTTCCCGGTGCGGTATTGCAATGGAGATGTCGATGGATCACAGGCCTTGCAGCCTCAGTGAAAAGCTGCGGGTAGAGTCACTTGGTGGCTATGTGGACGACGGTTACCTGAATGGTTTGTTAGGAGTCACTAGAGCCCTTGGTGACTGGCATCTTGAGGGGATGAAAGAAGCTGGTAGGCCTGGAGGAGGTCCCCTGATTGCTGAACCAGAGGTGAAGATGACCACACTGACAAAGGACGACGAGTTCTTGATAATCGGCAGCGACGGTATCTGGGATGTCTACTCAAACCAAAACGCCGTGGATTTGACACGGAAGCATCTCCAAGAGCACAACGACGTGAAGCTGTGCTGCAAGGAAATCGTCGACGAGGCAATAAGGCGGGGAGCCACAGACAACTTGACCGTGGTGCTGGTTTCTTTCCACCTGATGGCGCCGCCTCAGATCAGAGTAAATCGGCCCAGTAGGGTGGCGAGGAGCATATCTGCTGACGGGCTCAATAGCCTCAGGATACTCCTGGGAAGCCAATAACGACATTCTTGTGCTACGGTCAGGGGTACTATGCCGTGTCGCTGAATTCTAATTGTATGTAGTCAGGTTGTCACCTCATTGTTTCTACTCCCTCCGTATCAAAATATAAGATGTTGTGGCCACTTTTGATCATTATGTATCTAGACACGTTTAAATACATGGTTCATTTGAATTTTGCACTAAAACATGTCTAGATGCATAATGATCAAAAGTGGCCACAACATCTTACATTTTGATACGGAGGAAGTAGTTGTTAACCATTGTGGAGACAGTGGTTACTATTCTTGTTGGTAATTAAACCAACAAACATGAGCTCACACTCGTGAGCAATTCTAAGTAGCTTGAACTCGGCCTACCAGGCTCACTTTGTTATACATTTCATGTTTCCTCTGTAAATAAAATTCACTGCAATTCAAATTTGACTATGTAATATCGCGTGGGACAAGTGGTAAGCCATCTCAAACCAAAAAAATGACAAAGTATAACATATACTTCATGGTGTTGATTTGCCGTGAGTTGGTGATCTTTCATATGGTCCTGTCACATGAATTTTCAGTTGCCAAGTCTCAAAAGTACAGACCTGAACAGAAACGAGCAAAAAAATGCCTGATGATAATAGTATGCATATCACGAGAAAGATAATGCCAAATTACACAGTTCACTGGCCCTTCCCGTCCGCCAACAGGCGGATGCACACATATAAACTATTCCAACTTTTTTTTTGTAAGCCAATAAACTACCCCAATTCAACCAGTTCGTCCTGGATACTTTTTTCTGGGAGGAATGCACGAGCAAATACACGCAGTCCTGTGCGTTTCCTGGGAGACACGCATGCTACTTTCCAGGAGCAGATGTCCATGACAAATTCTTAATCCCATACTCCCATGGCATTAATGCACCTAATCCAGGGTCCAATGTCCTAAACATGGTTCCATGGTTGGGGCAGACATACTTGTCCAAAGCGTGGCACAGATGGCATAAACAATGGCCAACATTCCTGCATTGGCACTTCAGGTAAGAGACCCCTTGGCCGCAGACATGAGTACGCCAATCACTGGGTGGGCTCGGGCTGGTGTCCCTGAAGCAAAGTTGTGTGCCTGTATATATGGTCTCAGAGTCGTCAAATGGTTCTTCAGGCAACACAGTCCACATCTCCTTCTGACTTGGTCACTGCTCCGTTCCATCTGAGCTGAGTTGAAGAGGAGTTGAAGCAGTATTTGTTTCTCAAGTATAGGGTCAGCTGTCTCTCAAGATCCTTACATAGATACTACCAGATGGTGAAGACCCGCGTGCCAAAGGTTGCAGCTGCCATGATTCTGCTCCTGATGGTGGTAACAGCCCAGGGCATCAGGCTGGATGCAGGGAGCCAGGCAGCACTCAGCACCAAGGTGCTCAATGTAAGTGACTGCGATTCCCATTTCCGGTGTTTCGACAATGCATGACATTGGTACATTCTGTTTGGATCAGTTAACTAACTCGTGCTTGTTCTTCGACCAGTTACAGACATCTGTGGACAAAGGAGTGGTAACCAAAGTTGACGGTGAGCCTTCATCAGGTGAAGTGGAGGAAACCCTCTCCGAAGAGAAAGATAGGGCAGGGCACAGGATGCCTGATATCCATGTGGATTACTATGGCCCTAGGGGCCATAATCCCAGACACCACTGAGCAGTTTTTTCTCCCTGCATTTTCCGTTCCTATTTTACTTCTCCTTTAGATGACCATGACCAGACGGGATTTTCCTTTCCTTTTTGCCCTGCTGAAGAAGGGAAGAAGCATAGCTGATGTAGTACTAACTCATTGACGACATTCGGTTCAAATAACTATGAATTACATGGATAAATTCAAAACAAAAAAAACTATGAATTACATGGATCGGTGGGTAGGCTCATGTATGGCTGAGACATTGCCGGAAATGCTGCAGTTTTTCCTGCACTCTGTTTGTGTCTGGGGCTACGATATTATTGGAACTACTGCACCAAAACGCTGCCCCTTTTTCCAGTGGGGACATCGAAATGGTATCAATTAAAATAGCTTATGGTACAATAATACTAAACTAGCATAAGCACACACACTCCTTGTTCAAGTAGCTATTTGGTCTTATAGAACGTGTATTAAGTACATGTCTACCTCTGAAGTTATCGCCGATTTTTTTTAAATAATATTTATTTTATTAGAATTTCGGAAAATATTGTGCAGAAATAGGAATTTGCAAAAATAATATAGCCTCGGTCCGGAGGAGGCCGAAACGGCTGCGTCGGCCCAGAGGAGGCCGAGCAGGCCTCGTCGGTCCAGAGGAAGCCGACTGGGGCGCATGCAGGTCACGGGCCACGGCCGACTGCCTGATCGGCGGCGAGTGGCTGGGATTCGGCCACGTCTAGGCCGAAGCACGGGTCGGCCTCCTCTGGGCCGACGAGGAGGCTTCAAGACCTCGCGCGGCGCGGCCTTCCTCTTCCTCGCGCCGGCTCTCTCCTCTCTCTCTCCTGTTCTTCGTTACCCGAAAAAACAGCACCGTTTTCCCCGCGATTTGTTCCATCTAGCCACAAAAAATTAATTCTAGGGTGTTCCTAATGCTGTGGGGTGGCTCATCTACGATGGGGTAGGCTGTGGAGGCGATTTGGTGGCGTTTGGAGTGCGGTTTTGGAGGTGTTCGTGCTCGTGGTGGTGCTCTGTTGGTGCTCCGGTGGAGGCTCGAGGTGCTGCGGTGGTGCGCTGCTCCGGCTGGTGCGGTTGTGCTGCTGTCACGCTTCAAGGGTAAGACATTTTTCGTACATTAGGGTTAGGGTTTGTGTTATATGTACATTAGGATTTAGTTTGCAGTCAGTGTGTAGTTAGTCCGGATGGATTTGTAGTTAGTATGGTAGTACTGGTAGTTGATATTGTAGTAGTGTGTAGTTACCGTCGCCATAGTTTCATGCATTAGGGTTAGGGTTTGTGTTTAATCTTGGATTAGGCTTAGGGTTCGTGTTTACGTAATCTGGTAAAATTAATTCCGTGTATTTTAATTATGTAGTAGTTTCGGTAGAATTTTAGGTACGATGTGATATTAATATTTGATGCGTTTTAATATTTTTTAGGTGAGGAATTATGTCGAACATAGTAAAGTTTGTTTTCTACTACGGTGCCGGTTCAGTAAAGCAAAATGAGTATGGGATGGACCTGAGTCAGTTTCAGCACGTCGAGTTGGATCTGACTGACCCTGAAAATTGGTCTGTTAGTCAGTTAAAAGATTGGTTGGCACAGTGTTTGGGATTAAATGCAGAAACACACACTGTCGGGGTGCACGCGTTATGGTCCAGGTCCAGTAAAAAAATTTGGTACACTCTGAGGCCGATTGATCGGGATTCTCAGTGGGTGAACTGGTTGCAAGGTTGCGAAAACAGGGGAAGCCACCCAGTTGCCTTGTTGCTTCCTGTCGTTAATGAGGTAAATGTCAATCCTCCTGTAGGCGAAGGTGGGCACGATCCAGGGCAGAGCAGTGCAGCAACCATGGAAATTGAACATGATGAGAGCCATGGTTATGATGGAGGCAGTGGTTATGAATCAGGGCAGAGTAGTATGGTTGGAGGGCATGATGACGGTGAAAATGTGGAGGCAGATGGGGATGAGGAAGATGGCCGAATGCAGAACGAGATGGAAGATGAAGATATTGAGGGTGATTGCGGGGACGGCAGTGATTCTGATTCGTCGAATGACGCAGAGTACGAGCCGGAGGTGCCTTATCCAGCTTCATGGACTCAGGACATCTCATCTGGCATGACTCTGGACGATGGTCATGATTCTTCCTGGCAATATCACCAGAGCAGCATGGCTGTGGGAGCAATGTACGCTGACAAGCAACATCTGCAGGAAGCAATCATACAGTGGGCAATGTCGACATCAAGGGTTTTCAAGACAACTGTGTCGAGTAAGAAATATCTGACCATGGAATGCTCGAGGATAGACTGTCCGGGTAGGGTGCACGCATATGTCCCCAAGTATGATACGAATTGGGTTGTGAGTGACATGGTAATGCATACATGTCGTATTCCCAGCATCCTTCAGGATCACCGTAATCTGTCATCCACGCTTATTGCTCGTTTGTTTTACACGGAGATAGTGGAGAGCAAGGCGATGGAAGTGAAGGCAATAAGGAACAAAGTCTTCACGAGATTCAATTTCAACATTTCTTATGGCAAGGCCTGGAGGGCTAAGCAGAGCGCGCTGGAGCAGAGATTTGGGTCATTCTTTGACTCATATGATTCTGTTGTCCGTTTGCTCCGCACGCTTCAGGCGAGGAATCCTGGCACATATGTTGATCTTCAAGACTTCTACATGCCAGAGTTCCCTACAGTTAGGGTGTTGCACCGTTTGTTCTTCTCTTTTGGTGTATGCATCGAAGCCTTTAGCCACTGCCGACCAGTGTTATGTGTCGATGGCACATTTTTGACCGGCAAGTACAAGGGTCAGATATTGACTGCTATTGGCCAAGACGGCAATAACCAACTGTTGCCCCTTGCTTTCGCTTTTGTTGAGAGCGAGAACACGGATAGTTGGACGTGGTTCTTTAGGCAGTTGAAAAAAGCAGTTGTGAAGGATAAGCATAATGTTTGCGTTCTACATGACAGACATGCGGGTATACTGAACGCTATAAAGGCATTAACAAACCCTGGACCAGATGAAGAAACACCGTGGGTGGATCTTCAGAGTCGTTGGTGCATGCGCCATCTAGCTGCTAACTTCTTCTCACAGTTCAGAAATAAGAGTCTCATGAATCTGTTCAAAAAACTTTGCAAGCAGAACCAGGAGTGGAAGTACAATTTTATCCGTGGCAAGCTTGATGAGTTCACGAACAAACATGTTCGGGAGAGGAAAGCTGCACGTACTGCGGCAGTGGCGTTTCATGTAGCCCAAGTAGCGGCACAAGCAGCTACAGGGCCTGCACCGCCTGAAGAAGAACCGATCGGTCTGTGTGATCTGCCAGGCTTTGACCCACCGGGCACGAGGAGAAAGGGTGGACGGTTGATTAAGAATTTCCAGCAGTGGATTGAGCATGAGCCCGTGGAGAGGTGGTCATTGTTGCACGACTCATACGGAGCCAGATATGGCGTCATGACTACAAACCTTGCCGAAACATACAATTTTGTCCTCCGAGGGAACAGAGCCTTGCCATTAACTGCCCTTGTGGAGGGAATTTTCCAAGGCACGGTTAATTACTTCAGAGTCAAACGCCAGCAAGCCGAAATGCATATACTTCGCACTCCAAACTCCCCCTGGTGTGAAAAGATTACGAAGTACATGGATGCTAAGATTGATGCAGCACAAGGTTGTGAAGGAACAACTCCACCTTGCTGCTACAATATGACCAGCACAAATGTTGAAGGAACCACTTCAACGTGCCGAGCTAGATATCGCTCTAGAGGCGTGAGTTGTCAAGAGTTCAGTCCAAACTCTTGGCACACAAGATCTAATCCAAGATCTCTAGGATAGAACACAAAGTTCCTTTTTATTAGTAGGTAGTGGGTACAAAGTCTGGTTCATAGGTAGAGGTGAGGACCTCTATTTATAGGCTTCATGAGCCTTCACTACTTAGCTCTACTTCTAGCTAGAGTGTTCTAGAGAACACTATCTAAAGTTAGGAAAGTAAATACAAACAACATGGCTACTCTACATGGCTGGAACACTCTAGAAGCCACCACACTACATATGACTATAGTGCCAAAATATGTAGGATATAGTAGAAGTGTGTAGAAGCCACTACACCAGATATGACTCCTAGTTTATGTTATTTTATTTCTCTACTGTCCCTCATCATCCTCCCCTGGTTGTTTAGAACTCGACCTCGAGTTATCCTCATAAAGCGCTTGTTCCGGATGATAAAGAGCCAAGTCTGCCACATTGAATGTATTGGAGATTCCCATCTCAGTTGGAAGATCTATCACATAAGCATTATCATTTATCTTTCTCAGAATTGAGAAGGGTCCATATTTCCGCTGCCTAAGCTTCCCTTTGATGCCTAAAGGCAGTCTTTCCTTGCGCAGGTATACCATTACCTTGTCACCAACTTGGAATGACTTCATCCTTCGTTTGCAATCAGCTAACTGTTTATACTTCAGATTTTGTGCCTCCAACACACGGTGAATTTCTTCAAATAGTTCAGTGTAGTTATCAGCAAAGGACAATGCTGCCTTTGAGTTTCCCCTTGATGGTAGCTTCACTAGATCCACCACATGTGTTGGAACTTTAGTGTAGACAATAGAGAAAGGACTCCTTCCTGTTGATCTATGCTTGGAGTTGTTGTAGGAGAATTCAGCAAGGGATAAAGCCAAATCCCACTTTCCCTTTCTATCTCCACATATGCAACGAATCAGATTACCCAAAAACTTGTTCACAACTTCCGTCTGACCATCTGTTTGTGGGTGAGCAGTACTAGAGAATTTTAATTCAGTGTTAAACTGCTTCCACAAAGTGAGCCAAAATGCAGCAAGAAACTTGCTATCACGGTCTGAAACAATGGACCTTGGAACCCCATGAAGTCTCACCACTTCTCGGAAGAACAGATTTGCCACATGATGAGCATCTGTTGTCTTACGGCATGGAATGAAATGAGCCATTTTAGAAAATCTATCCACCACGACAAACACTGCATCATTTCCGCGTCTTGTTCTTGGCAAACCCAAGACAAAGTCCATAGAGAGATCCTCCCATGGAGCTTCAGGGATCGACAAAGGCATGTACAACCCTGTGTTCGTGACTTGACCTTTGCAGGTTTGACATACGGGGCATCGTTGGACAAACTTTCCAGCATCTCTCTTCAGTTGTGGCCAAAAGTATCGAGCCTCAAGATTAGCAATAGTCTTATCGCGTCCAACATGGCCACTAAGATCACTTGAATGGAGTTCTCTAATTAACTTGTCACGTAGAGAACTTCTTGGGATGCACAAGCGATCATTCTTAAAGAGATAGCCATCTTGCACCAAATAGTCGTCACCTAATGGTTGGCCCCTCATGTGCTTTACCCAAACGTGGCCAAAGTCTTTGTCCTCCTCATACAATTCCTTTAGTTGATCCATGCCGGGAAGTTCGGCCTCAAAAGAAGTCAAGAGGCATGCACGACGACTCAAAGCGTCGGCTACTCTGTTGGTGGCTCCAGATTTGTGCACAATGAGATAATTAAACCTCTCCAAATATGCAGCCCATCTTGCTAGCATGCGATCCACATGCTTTTGATTCCTAAAATGCTTCAAGGATTGATGGTCAGTGTAGACAATAAACTCCTTAGGCAACAAATAGACTTCCCAAGTCTTTAAAGCCCTGAAAATAGCATATAATTCATGTTGATATGTACTCCACTTTTGCCTTGCTTCGCTTAGCTTCTCACTGAAGAAAGCAATGGGTTTTCGTTCTTGAGATAGAACAGCCCCAATGCCTACTCCACTTGCATCGCACTCCAACTCAAAAGTCTTACCAAAATCAGGTAGCACCAAGACAGGTGCTTGTGACAATCTTTCCTTTATTTCCTTGAAACTAGCTTCAGCCAATTCGTTCCAATGAAATTTTCCTTTCTTTAGACATTCAGTGATTGGTGCCATGATTGTACTGAAATTCTTTACAAACCGCCTATAGAACGTTGCAAGACCATGAAAACTTCTCACCTCCGAAATAGTCTTTGGAGTTGGCCATTCTCTGATTGCTTCAACTTTAGAGTCATCAACATGAATGCCCTCACTTGTTATGACAAAACCCAAGAAAATAAGTCGTGTTTGAAGGAAAACACATTTCTTCAGGTTGACATAAAGTTCGTTTTCCTTTAGTACACATAGCACCTTATGGATGTGATCCAAGTGTTCATCTTCATCCTTACTATATATCAAGATGTCATCAAAATAAACCACAACAAAGTGGGATAAGAAGGGTCGAAGTACCTGGTTCATCAAGTGCATGAAGGTACTCGGCGCATTTGAGAGTCCAAATGGCATGACCATCCATTCAAACAACCCTTCCTTTGTCTTGAATGCTGTTTTCCATTCATCCCCGGGCCTAATGCGAATTTGATGATATCCGCTCTTCAAATCGAGCTTTGTGAACACTTTTGCTCCACTAAGTTGATCTAACATGTCATCCAAACGGGGGATAGGGAATCTATACCTTACGGTGATCTTGTTGATGGCTCTACTATCCGTACACATACGCCAAGATCCGTCCTTCTTTGGCGTGATCAAAGCTGGTACGGCGCATGGACTGATACTTTCTCGAATGTGCCCCTTCTGTAACAATTCCTCCACCTTTTCCTTCAGTATAGCATGCTCTTTTGGGCTCATTCGGTAGTGTGGGAGATTAGGAAGACTTGCTCCTGGAATTAAGTCAATTCGATGTTGAATTCCTCTCATTGGCGGTAGGCCTTGTGGCTCTCCAAGTATGCTCTGAAATTCAGCTAGTAGGCCATGTACCTTTGTTGGAATTTCAACGATCGGTTGTTCTTCACCTTTCACAATAAGTGCAGCACACACATTTGCCTCCTTTAAGTCTTCCATAAACTCACTAGAGGTGTGTGAAATAGTCAACATGTTCTTCTCCTCCTCCTTAGAGGTTTTATGATCTGATTGGTTTGGTAGTATAATGATCTTTCGCTTATTCCAAGTGAAAGAGTAGGAGTTTTCCTTCCCTTTGTGTGTAGAATCCACATCAAACTGCCAAGGCCTCCCAAGAAGAACATGGCTGGCATCCATATCAACAACATCACACAACACATTAGAGCGATAATACTTACCCAAAGAGAGTGGCAGGTTGCATTGTTTGGTGATCTTCATGTTCACTCCTTTCTTGATCCATCCAATATTGTAGGGGTTTGGATGATCATGAGTCTCAAGCTTTAAATGGTTCACCAAATTCTGGGAGATAAGATTCTCGCAGCTGCAACTGTCAATCACTAATTTGCATACCTTGCCATTCACCGTGCATTTGCTCTCAAATATTTTCTTCCGTTGTGTGTTGTCTGATTGTGGTGTTGAGCACAAAAGACGTTGAATCACACACACCACCTCTTCACCCTCTTCTTCACAAACATCTTGTCCTTCTACATCCTCAGATTCATACTCTTCGTTATCTTCATCATCATGGACGGTTGTGTTGACGAATTTTCTCAATGGGCAATTGCTAGATACATGTCCCTCTTCACCACATTTATAGCATTTTATCACCGGCTTTGTCCTACTCTTGCCAGCTTGCCTTGGGGCAGGTTGTTTTGTCTTGGGTTGAGGGGATTTCTCTTCCACTATATGGGAGTGACTCCTAGATAAACCTTCAGTATGAGGATATGGAGTCTTACTTGCCTTTCTTGTCCTTACCAACCTCTCAGCTTTTAACGCTAGAGCTTGTGCTTGGTCAATGGACCAAATTTGTTGCATCATCAAACGATCCTGAATAGTATCATTGAGACCATTGATGTACCTTGCAACTTGTTGATCTTCAGTTTCAGCAAGGTTGCACCTCACTTGTAGCCTCAGGAATTCTTCCGTATATTCCGAAACGGTCCTCTTCCCTTGAGCACAGTTTTGAAACTGAATAAATAGGATCTGATCATAATCTGCAGGCAAGAATCTCCCTTTTAAAAGACTCTTCATCTGCCGCCAAGATCTCACACGAGGTTCTCCTCTTAGTCTGCGGTCTTCTTGAAGGCGATGCCACCATGCACCAGCTCCTCCTTTCAACTTGTATGCGACCAAAGAAACTCTACGGTCTTCGGGAATATTCATGACCTCAAAGAAAGTCTCCACTTCATATAACCAATCAAGGCACCCTTCGATATCAACATTTCCATTAAAAGTTGGGATCTCAGCTTTCACCTTGTATGCATCCCTTGCATATGCAGGGTTGGGTACTCTTGGATATGTATAGAGATCAGGTTCTTCAAGGGTCTCATCATATTCTTCATCTTCCGAAGTTTCAGCATGAGTTGGCCTTCTTGAGGTACGCTGAACCGCATGTCGATGAGGTGTTTTTGCTTCGAGATGACTTCCCTTCCTCCGCTGCTGAACATCTTCCTGCTCTTTTGATGATTCTCCCTCATTAGCAGTAGGAGGAACACCCTTTCTGATCATCTCCACGAGCTGATCGAATCTCCGGTTAAGATCTTCACGTAGTGCTTGGATTTGCTGCTCTGTAGCATCTATTCTCTTTCCCAATTCTTCCATTGCTTGTTGCAGCTTACTTTCAAAGACTACACCAAGAACTGGTACGGATCAGCAAGGCTCTGATACCACCTGATGCAGCACAAGGTTGTGAAGGAACAACTCCACCTTGCTGCTACAATATGACCAGCACAAATGTTGAAGGAACCACTTCAACGTGCCGAGCTAGATATCGCTCTAGAGGCGTGAGTTGTCAAGAGTTCAGTCCAAACTCTTGGCACACAAGATCTAATCCAAGATCTCTAGGATAGAACACAAAGTTCCTTTTTATTAGTAGGTAGTGGGTACAAAGTCTGGTTCATAGGTAGAGGTGAGGACCTCTATTTATAGGCTTCATGAGCCTTCACTACTTAGCTCTACTTCTAGCTAGAGTGTTCTAGAGAACACTATCTAAAGTTAGGAAAGTAAATACAAACAACATGGCTACTCTACATGGCTGGAACACTCTAGAAGCCACCACACTACATATGACTATAGTGCCAAAATATGTAGGATATAGTAGAAGTGTGTAGAAGCCACTACACCAGATATGACTCCTAGTTTATGTTATTTTATTTCTCTACTGTCCCTCATCAAAGATGGAGAAGGCACGAACTTTCCAAGTGGTTGCCATCGGAAATCAGGAAAGGAGGTTCGAGGTCCGCTTACCTACCGACAAGTTCGGTTGTGGCAATGTGTTGAGAACGCATGAGGTGAAGATTGGAAATGAAGCATGGCCAACCTGTGAATGCACATGCAACAAACCGAAATTGTTTCACCTTCCATGCTCGCATGTACTTGCTGCTTGTGAGCAGCTTGGTTTGGAAGCAATCTCGTTTGTCTCACCGTACTTCAGTCGTGAAGCTGTCTTGAACACATGGACAGGTGAGATGCAAGGATTCCGAGCCATGGGTAATTTCAACACCGTTGAGCCTAGTGAGAGGAGATACATTCCTGACCCAAGGTTACTTCGTCCGGGTAGAGGTAGACGGCAGTGTAGACGCATACGTAATGATATGGATGAATCGGAAGCTGGAGGACCTACCAGGCAATGTTTTCTATGCAACCAATTTGGCCATAGGGATACGAACTGTCCGGAGTTTGGACCTGGTGGAGCTACGGTGCGTGGAAGAGGCAACCGAGGCCGGAGAGGAAGAGGAAGAAACTAGAGTACCTTTATATTTATAATAAATGCAGACTACGTATCTGCCTCTATGTATTACTCTGTAATCGTGGAACCATTATGTTTGGATTTGTACTCGTTTAGCTACAAAGTCAAATTTGTAATTTGTTTGGATTTGTACTCGTTTAATTTTTTTTATTTGGTCATCATGTTTAATTGGTACTTCGGTTCATGTTTAATTTGTGTTATTCTATTATCATTTTCAATCTGTGCTTACAGAGATGGCGGGGATGGCGTTGCTTAACCCGGTGGTGGACAGCAAGCATCGTGCTAAGCTAATGCAGGATAATGTCTTCCAACCTCTTATCACTCGTGGTCAGAAGGATGATTGGCAGATACACCCAGCTTGGATCGATCGGTAAGTTTTATATTTATTTTGCTCATAATATGTACTTGTCAAATAGTTAACAATTTTCTGATACATGCAGTTTGACGTGGGCTGGGCTCCTACCCTTTGCTCGCCTTGTTGAGGCGTCAGATGTGAGTGGTCGGCTTGCGATGGACCACTGTTTGCTCACCTGCTTGGTGGACCGATGGAGACCGGAGACGCACACGTTTCACTTTCGCTGGGGCGAGATGGCTCCTACTCTACAGGATGTCTCCTACCTATTGGGCCTTCCTATAGCTGGTGAGGCCATAGGTCCGTTGCAGGCCCCTGATATGTGGTCTGAGGATATGGCAGACCGGTTATGAGGCATACTGGATGACGAAGTCGAAGATTATCTTCGACGTCAGCGTTGAGGAGATGGCCCAGCAGCGTGTTATGAGGCAGTTCGGTCTGCGCCAGATGTCGGTTCCCCCGCCTATGGATGCCCCTCTACCAGACATCGTCCACCGGTACGTCCATTTCTTATCCACACAGTTTTGTTTGAACACTTGTCATCCACAATTATGCACATGTTTCTTTTCTTGTAGATGGAGCAGGAAGGGAACTAACAGAACTGCGACACAATGGTTGCAAAGAGTGCAACCTTACGTGGCCGAGTGGGTTCATGCGCTGACTCGTCTCTGGGTCGAGGCGCAACCCTTCGATCAGGCGCAGTACGACGAGTACCTACAGTGGTACGTCAGGTCCACACGGGTTTCTCTCGTTCATCACGCCCAGCCGGATGTGATGCCGGCCCCTGCTACGTGGGATATGTACCCCAGCCAGTCTATGTCCGGCTCACGGCAACACGCGGTATAAATAATTAACTTCTCTACAATCATTTACTTTTTTTTTATATTGTCCTTCATTTCCTAAATGTCTATATCACTTTCAGGCTGAGTTGACGTGGGATCTTGGAAATGATATAGACCAGTTAGACCGTTCACTTTCGACCGGGCCTTTGCTTACACGCGAAGAGCATCGGTCTTGGTTGCAGTCCGCTGCCCAGAGAGTGCGACAGATCTACGAGGCTATCACGTGTGTCCGCTCGTCTGACGTTCTCCCACATGCTGCACGACGGCCACCGCATCCGTCCACGCAGCTGCCTCAACGGCGGGCACGGCGTAACGTGCAGCCACCTCCAGAGGCACACCGACAGCACCCGCGTCCACGTGTCGCACCACCTCCACCTGACCAGCCTGGAGGTTCGGGCTGGCAGCAGCAGAGTTACCACCAGGGGGGCTATCAGCAGAGCCCCGCTGGGGGCTACCATCAGGGGGCCTACCAGCAGAGCCCCACTGGGGGCTACCAGCAGCGACCACCACCAGGTATGTCGATTCGTACTACTACATTCTCATGTCTTCAAACTATTTACGAAATAACATGTTACATAAAATTTCTCGATTCTAGCACAATTCGACTTCGACTTGGGGCCTATTATCTCCGAGCATTACTCGGGTGCGTCGGGTTGGGCGAGTCAGCAGGACGTGTTTCCCGATGCGGATGCGGACACCCAGTGGCTCAACATGTACAACAACACTCCTCCTCCACCCCCCACACAGGATACACAGCAGGCAGATGACGGGTCTTTGCTTCCTCCACGAGTCACCCGCCCACCCCATCGGTTAGGATGGAGCACTCCTCAGCCACATCCGCCACGTCGTGGCAGAGGCGATGACTGAGACTCTACTTATGTATCAGAGACGTATGTTCGCTATTTTCCATGTACCGTAAGACCTATGTATGAGACATATGTATGCTACTTCTTTACTTCTGTGTCTGACGTATTCATATGTATGAGATACACTACGTAATACGAACACCAGACCGTCAAATAAATGCGGAAGTAAGATACAATTCTAAAAATACAACTGCAATACTTCAAATAAACTGATACTGAAAGTAAGATACAACACAACTCGAGTCCATAATGACCACAGATACTGATACCTATCTTCCATCGACGCATCCTGCACCGTCCACCGCGTTTGCACTCTTGCCCTTGGACGAAGATTCAGCCTTCTTGCCTTTACCCTTGCTCGATGCTTCTGCCTTCTTGTTCTTGCCCTGTCTCGATGCTTCAGCCTTCTTGTTCTTGCCCTTTCTCGATGCTTCCGCCCTCCTTTCCTTTTCCGACGGCATAAAATCGTCGGAATCATCGCTGGAGTATACCCAGAGATAGGAATCCGCGTAACTAGCACGGTCAGCTTCAGTCTTATGAAAAGGACCATTGGTAACTTTCCTCTCATACTTATCTGCAAGCCTAAAGATTTCTGCACGGACTTGCTGCGGGGTCCTATACGGAAACCCATCTCGGCATTGCCTCGCCGAAAGAAAAGCGAGATGTCTCTCACTATCAACAATTTCTTGATGTGGAACTATCCTACCATCTACCTTCAAATCCTCGGAAATCATAGCCAGATGCTGGGATGCGGCTATGTGATACCCGGACACACACTTCTCACAAGGAACAATACACACCATCGTGCGCTCTTGAGAGTAACATGCCTAGCCTCGGGTGGTTTTTATAGAGGCGGGAGTCCGCGGGCGGGAATAATTTGGCGGGAGAATCATGCGGGAAACGGCCACGCGAAAAAAGAGGCGTGAAACGGTGGCGGGAGAAAAAACAGGCGCGAAACGGTGGCGGGACAAGGCGGGAAACGGTCACGCGAAAAAATAGGCGCGAAACGGTGGCGGGAGAAAAAAGAGGCGCGAAACGGTGGCGGGAAAACAGCCCATGCAAACGTCGGCATTCCCTGGGCCGAAAGGGCCTGGTCGGCCGAGAGGAGGCCGACCAGAGCCATGCAGAACGTTGCCAGGCGCCTGCACGCGCGCAGATGCGGCCGACGGCCCCAGTCGGCTTCCTCTGGGCCGACTAGGCCTGCTCGGCCTCCTCTGGGCCGACGCAGCCGTTTCGGCCTCCTCCGGGCCGAGGCTATATTATTTTTGAAAATTCCTATTTCTGCACAATATTTTCCAAAATTCTAATAAAATAAATATTATTTAAAAAAAATCGGCGAAGTTATCTACCACATCACTCCCCTGATGGTTCTCTCGGAACGCCCCATGCCGCTGAGAAATATGACTGCCTTTTTCTGGGCCGGTACTTCTGCAATTTATGGAGGCAAGTGCAAAGTCAAATGAGACTCGGTTTGTCCTTTTAAGAGCATCTCCAGCAACGGCTCTATTCGCAGGGCACGCTGAAAAAACCGCTTTTTAATGCGTGAGATGGTAAAAAATTGCTTCAGCAAGCATCTGTAAAATAGCCCGCGTGCAAAAAAATATTTTCATGCACTATCCAAAGAAGACGCACGCTGAAACAACTGAGCCGCGAGCCAACTGCCGTGCGGAAATTTCCGTAATCACTCCGCTGCCGCCGCCCGCCTTGACCGGAATCGATCTGGCTTGACCGGAATGGCTCCACCTTGACAGGAATCGGTCCGCCTCCGTCCACGGCTGTGGCCATCTCGTCCAGCGCTGCCTCGTCTCCGACCGCCTCCGTCCCCGGCCGTCTTGTCCTGCGCCGCCGCGTCCCCGGCCTGTTCCCGGACGTCGCCGACCTCGCCCCCGCCTGCGTCCTCTTCTCCAACGTCACGGAGCCGGACGCCCTGCGCGCCGTCTTGCGTTCAGAAGCCGCTGCTCGAGTTCCAGCGCGCCAAGCTCAAGTTCGTGGGAACCAACTCGCCGCCGAGGCGGCCCGGGACCCGGCCTTCACCTACAGCCCCGTTCGTCAGGTGCTCCTCTCTCTTCTTGATCTTGGTACTGTACTGCTGGTCTCGCGGATCCTAATCCCCATTATTCGTCAAGCAAATCCTAATCCTACTGTACTGCTGGTCTCGCGGATCCTAATCCCCATTGTTCGTCAAGCAAATCCTAATCGTACTGTACTACTGGTCTCGCAGATTGGAGATTGACCCGCAGATTTATTTGCCATTGGAGCCTTGGGGCGAGAGAGAGGGCTCACTGCTGCTAAGCTATCCTATCTCTTCCAACTGGTTGCCGCGCCGGCGAGAGGAATAGCGGCAGGATGCAGGCCCCCGTAGCTGTAGTCTGTTTCGCGGATACAACACGCTCGAAACGACATTTACAGCGTCAAAATACAGCGCTACCGCTGGAGGTGGTGCATACGGACCGGCAAGTCTGATTTTGTCCGAACGGACAAAAGAGGAGCTCTAATGGGATGGCGTAAACAAGCATGTGTTCGCGCGGTCCAATTTTGGACCTGCTTTGGGGCGACACGGACAGCCAGCCTCTCGGTCCGCTTCTTTGTCCCCCTTGTCCGCGTCGGACCCAACGGCCAGCCACACATTCCCTCCCCTCCAACCTCCTTCGGCCCCCTTCGGCCGCGCGACCGCCTGATACGTTCAAAACGTATCTACTTTCCCGAACATTTTTTTTATTGTTTTATCTCTAATTTGTGTGTTTTGAATGCAAATAACACAGACTAACGTTGTTTTCAGCAGAATTGTCCTGGTGCCTTGTTTTTTGCAGAAATTCAGATGAGACGGTGGGGGGCATCGAGCCAACCTCACCAGGCATGATGAGGCCGACTCGGTCACCTCCTCGCGCCCCCCTCTCGGATATAAGGTCCCCCAGACCTAAAAATCAGATACCCTCGAGCACTTTTCTCAGAAACACATCCGAGCGCCGCCGCCACCTCGAAACTCAATTCTGGGACCAGAAGTTTCTGTTCCGGCACTCCGCCGGGACGAGGATTTGAAGGGGATCATCGCCATCATCATCGCCAACGCCTCTCCATCAACCATCATTGTTTCCCCCATCCATGTGTGAGTAATTCCCCGTTGTAGACTTGAGTGGATGGTAGGGATTGCATGAGATCGTTCATGCAATAGCTGTAATATCATTAGGGCATGGTGCCTAGTATCTGTTGTTAATACTTTACGTCATTGTTGCAACTTGTTATGCTTAATGCTTGACACTAGGGCCCGAGTGACATGATTTCAGATCTGAACATGTTATTGTATCATGAGGATAATTATTGTTTTAGATCATATCCACAAGTTGTATACACATTATTGTCCGGAACCCGAGGCCCCAAAATGACAGCAATTGGGACAACCAGAGGGGATGGCTGTGATGTGAGGATCACGTGTGTTCACGGAATGTTAATGCTTTGCTCCGGTACTTTATTAAAAGGAGTACCTTAATCACCAGTAGTTTTCCTTGATACCCCGCTGCAAACGGGCTGGTAGGACAAAAGATGATGTGCAAGTTTCTCATTGCGAGCACGCACAACTAAATTGGAACACATGCCTATGATTATTTTGTACTTGGATGCTTAATATTATTTATCTGCAAATGCCCATGACTTGGTTATTATATGAATTATCTTATCCATGCAACGCTCATGTCTACGCACGCTTCCATTCTCGTAGACAGTGTTGGGCCTCCAAGAGCAGAGGTTTGTAGAACAGCAGCAAGTTTTCCTTAAGTGAATCACCCAACGTTTATCGAACTCAGAGAGATAGAGGTCAAAGATATCCCTTTCAACCAACCCTGCAATTAAGATACAAGAAGTCTCTTGTGTCCCCAACACACCCAATACACTTGTCAAATGTATAGGTGCACTAGTTCGGCGAAGAGATAGTGAAATACATGATGATTATAAGTAGTAATTGCCATCTGAAATAAAAATGGCAGCAAGCAAACATGTAGCAGAAGTTGTTGGAAACGGTGTTTCAATGCTTAGAAACAAGGTCTAGGAATCATACTTTCACTAGTGGACACTCTCAACAATGACCTCATAGTTGAATAATAAATACTACTCTCAAACACTCTCTTGTTGGATGATAAACATCATTCATTGTGTGGGGCTATAACAGCACCCCCAAAGTCAGAGTAAACTAACACCACAACGTCATAAAAGAATCACACACGGTGCACACACTGTCACCTTCAAAACCGTGAATAACCCCGGAGTTCATATTAAAGTAACCTCTAGAGTGCATAATAGATAAAGAGTAGCATCTACAATTCAACTAGATTACAAAACTCATGATCACATAAAGATCACACCACGGGAGAGAGAGATAAACCACATAGCTACAGGTAGAGCCCGCAGCCCCGGGGGAGAACTACTCACTCCTCATCATAGGAGTCAGCAACGGCGATGGAGATGGCGGTGGAGTTGATGGAGATGGCTCCGGGGGCAATTCCCCGTCCTGGCAGGGTGCCGGAACAGAGACTTCTGTCTCTCGAAACTTGTCTTCGATGGCGGCGGCGCAGCGGAACTCTTCTCGGGAAAAGTTCGATTCCTCTAGGGTTATTTTGTCGGGGGTATATGTAGGCGAAAGGGCGAAGGCGGTGGAGCCCCGAGGGGCCCACACCATGTGGTGGCGCGACAGAGGGGGGAGCCGCGCCACCATGTGGTGTGGTCTCCTCGGTCCCCTCCTTCGTTTCCTCTTCGGACTTCTGGAACGTGTCGGGAAAAATAGAGACTCTGGCTTTTGTTTCGTGCAATTTCGAGAATATTTTCTTAACAACTTTTCTGAAACCAAAAATAGCAGAAAATAGGGAACTGGCACTTTGGCATCTTGTTAATATGTTAGTCCCAGAAAATGCATAAAACCATATAAAATGTATACAAAACATGTAGTCAATTGGTATAATATAATCATGGAACATAAGAAATTATAGATACGTTTAAAACGTATCAAGCATCCCCAAGATTAGTTCTACTCGTCCTCGAGTAGGTAAAACGATAAAAACAAATAATTTCTGGAGTGACATGGTTTCACATAATCTTGATCATATAATATTGTAAGGCTCATGTCATGATCGAAGTGACTCAAAGCAATGATCTATAGTTTGCTAAGAAATAGACAAGGAGTAAATAACTATATCATATAAGTAAAAACTTTTCATGAATAGTACTTTCAGACAGGCATCAAAAAGATTTACATAAGAGTTAACTCATAAAGCAATATTATCTAATTAAAAGAGCATTGAAGCAACACAAGGGAAGATATAAGTTTCAGCATTGGCTTTCAACTTTTTATAAATGTATATCATATAGATAGTTGTCAACACAAAGGAATATAACAAGTGCAATAAGTAAGCATATAAGAGTTGTTGCACACAGTTGACACAAGTGTTTGCTTCGGGGACAGAAAGAAGTAGGTAAACTGACTCAACATAAAGTAAAAGATAGTCCCTTCGCAGAGGAAAGTAGGGATACAAACATGTGCTAGAAGCTTTTTAGTTTTTATAGGTTTTTGAAATCATATAGAGAGCATAAAAATAAATTTTTTAGTGGTGTTTATCGTTGTCAAAGAATGGTAATGGACACTCTACACTGCTTGTCAACCAGGCTTTCTAAGAGCGGCTCCCGTTGAATGACGTTATTTCTATCAGCAAGGTAGATCATCCCTCTTATCTCTTTTGTTTACACATGTAGTTAAAAACTAGTATCATTGCTTGGCTGATTAGATCAGGGCAAAAATGGGAAGAGATTGCAGCGGTTAAAGTTGTAATTAATTGGGACTGGGCACCCCATTTGCCAGCTCTTTTTGCAAAATTAATGGATAAGCGGTGTATATGCCACTAGTCCGGTTGTGGAAATCTGTCTAAAAGCAAATGACAAGGTTGATATCCGTAACACCACATACTTCCTCATGAGCTAATAAACATTGACACAAATAAGGGATAATAAATTTTGAATTAAAGATAGCACATGAAGTATTTACTTGGAATGACAACAAATACCATGTAGTAGGTAGGTATGGTGGACACAAATGGCATGGGTTTTGGCTCAAGAATTTTGTATGCACAAGAAGCATTCCCTCTCAGTAGAAGGCTTTGGCTAGCAAGGTTGTTTGAAGCAAACACAAGTATAAACTATGACAACAAGACGTATATAAAAACATATTGCAAGCATTATAAAACTCTACATTGTCTTGCTTGTTGTTCAAACACTTTTACTAGGAAATATCTAGACCTTAGAGATACCAAACATGCAAACCAAATTTCAACAAGTTCTACGGTAGTTCTCCATTAATGGGTTTTAACTACATGATGTAAAATCTTAAACATGATCTAGTTGAGAGCTCAAAACAATTGCCAAGTAACACAACATACAAGATAACAATTCATAAGAGCATGTTTCTTTTCTTTATACCATTTACCACATTTAGCATTTTCTGTTTCCAACCAATCAACTTATTTAAACATAAAAACTCCAATTATTTAACAATGAAGCAAGAGAGTATAACATATGAACACTAACAGCTCTAACAAGAGATGCATGAAAAATAAGAGCTGAAATTATTGCAGTAGCTATAGAAGAATACTCAACAAATGTAAGTGAAGAATAGGAGTATTCAAATGAAAAAGCGGAGCGTGTCTCTCTCCCACACAAGAATGTTATGATCCATTTTATTCAGAAAATAAAAATAACAAAGTAAAAATAAAAACAAACAGACGCTCCAAGTAAAGCACATAAGATGTGACGGAATTAAAATATAGTTTCACTAGAGATAACCTGATAAGTTGCTGATCAAGAAGGGGATGCATTGGGCATCCCCAAGCTTTGACGCTTGATTCTTCTTAAAATATGCTAGGGTGACCCACAGGGGCATCCCCAAGCTTAGGCTCTTTTCATCTTCTTGATCACATCATATCATCCACTCTCTTCATCCTTGAAAACTTACTCCACACCAAACTCAAAGTAAATTTCATTAGAGGGTTAGTGCATAATCAAAAATTCTCATATTCTGCATGGAGACAATCATTACACATGCTACTGGACATTAGGTACAGCCACTGGAATTTTGTGGAACAAAAATATCCACTCAAAAACAGCAAAAGAACCAATGCAAAATAAATGACAGAATCTGTCAAAAACAGAACAGTCCGTAAAGACGAATTTTTTCGAGGCACTTAACTTGCTCAAATCATAAACTCAAAACTAATGAAAGTTGCATACATATCTGAGGATCACGCACAAAAAATCCCAGGTCATTTTGATTTTTCTGTGAATTCCTACGAACTAAACGGTGGACAGCAGAAAACTGTTCCTGCGCAGGAATCCAAATCTAGCATCAACTTTCTACTAGAGGCTTAACTTGACACAACTTTGCAATAAAATAAAGATACTAAGGAATTGCTACAGAGGTAGACATGTTCCTTGACTAAAGCTAAAAACAAAAGATAATGGGTTGCCTCCCAAAAGCGCTTTCTTTAATGCCTTTTAGCTAGACTTGATAGTTCTAATGATGCTCTCATGAAGATAGAAAATGAAGCAAAACGAGCATCAAGAAGCAAATTCAAAACACATTTAAGTCTAACCCACTTCCTATTCATAGTAATCTTGTACACAAATAAATTCACAAAGAACAAAGTGACAAGCATAGGGAGATAAAATAAGAGTAACTTCAAAACTTTTAACATAAAGAGAGCTGTTTTAGTAACTTGAAAACTTTTACAATCGTATTTTCCTCTCTCATAATAATTTTCAGTAGCATCATTGATAAAATCCACAATATAACTTTCACATGAAACATTCTTATCATGATCCATATGCATAAAAGTATCATTATTTCCCTCATAAGAAAAGTTCTTCTCATTAATAACTAGGGGAGCAGGATCATCATAAAGAACTTGAACATGATAGACAAGTTGTATATTAAAAGGATTGGTTTGAGTAATTTCTCTATAACTATGACAAGTTTCAAGAGGATGATTGTAATTATAACTTATGTCATACTATTCTTTATAATTATCGAAGACTGGAGGCATGGTATCATCGTAAGCAATAGAATAATTATCCTCCAAAGTGTGTTTATTTGTAAACATATCATCATTTTTACTAGAAGGAGAGGTCTCAAATATATAATCATTAGTTGCAAAAGGATTTTCAAACACCTCATCCCCGAGCTCAGAGCTTTCTATATCATCATGGTAAGAAACATGGATAGTACTAACAGTATAGCAATTATTAACATCATCATTTTCAGAATTAGTGTCCCAGAGATCTTTAATATCAAAAGAAGTGTGCTTTTCCCAATCATGATCACTAATATAAATAACAGGCATATGTTCATCATCAAATTCAGAATTATAAGTATCAATTGTAACATGAGCAACAAGTTTGGGAGAAGATACCGTTTCCTCTCTCCTTTTACTCCTCTTCTTCTTCTTCATCTTTCCTTTCTTCTTCTTCTTTTCCTCTTTAGAAGGGAGAGGCTTGAAAGGAAGCTTCTCCACATAACCTGGTTTAGTATTAGAGACAATGGAAGAAATTTGGGGGAATTCCTCTCTTTCATTAATAAGCTCAAAACACACATTAGTCATGTCATATTTTGGTAAAGTCTCATCCTTTATAATATTTTGTATGTAAGTGTTAGCATGGCAATTATTAACACAATAGAGATAACATACATGCAACAAATCATTCATATCAATATCTCTCATATTTAACAAAGAAGTTTTTCTTGATAACTCTTCACACCCCAAAAATAATGTAAGTTCATCATGTTGATTAGGAGTGATCATGTTATCACAAAAGTCTCCTGCAATATTCTTATTAGAACCTGAGCATTGAAATTCAAAATGACCCTTTTCATAGCAAAGTTCACAAATAAAAGGATAGGTGGCACAAACTTTTTCACCAAGATCTCTTAGAATCTTATACCAACATCTAGTATTTTCATTCCTATGATGGGTACAATATTCATCTTCAATTTGATTAATTCCACAAGGTCTATGTATTTCACAAAAATTAACATGCTTATAAGAAATAGTATTTTCAGGAGTTTGAGCATGTCTATTGCAATCTTAACAACAATTTCATTTTCCATGCAAGTGTCTTTGAAAGGTTCATGATACACGTCCCAATTTTCTTTAGGGAACATTAATATGAGAAGCAAAGGTTTTATAACAATCAACAATAATATGAGAATCAAGACCATATTTAGCACTAAGCTCTTGAAAACCAGCAGTTTCAACGAAAAACTTAATGCAATCATATTCATAGTTTATACCTGATTCTTTACCTTTGTCATTCTCCCAATCTTCAGCATTGTTTCGAATTGTTTCAATAAGATCCCATCTAGCTTCAAGCTTTTTACTTGTGAAAGAGCCCTCTGAACAGGAATCTAGATAATCCTGCCGCTCTTCTGCCTACACTTTAAGCAAAGTGGTGTCTTATTAATATTTTTGGAATACTATGTGATTAATGTTTCTTGCACGTGGATTTCACCTGCATTATATCGACACTAGTACTCAGTCTGTATCAGAATATAAGATGTTTTAGCACAATACTAGCAATAACCAAGGCGTGCGTACCATCAATGAAGTTCCACCGGACGGGGCAGCAGGTGAGCACGTCCTCATAGTAGACGATGAACACTTCCTTACCCCAGACATGGCACTCGATCCAGACTGGGATTCAGTAACTAGCTTCAGGCCAGTCACCACGTAACTGGACTCTCTCATCCGCCCTTGCTTCTCCATCCAACGCTCCAGACCAAATCAAGGCAAATCAGAAGAGGAGTTCCGGTCAGACACACAGCAGCCAACAAAAGAACGCATCGACGGTAGGAATTCGCGATTTGGCGGGCGTTTTTGTGCTCGTTCCCGCCGTCCGCCGCAGAGGAGAGAAGGGGGAGGAGGCGGGAAGGAAGGAGCTTGCCGGCGCCGCCATCCCAGTCCGCCCGCGAGCTCCTCGTTCTTCAGGAGGGCGGCCGCGCTGCTGCAGAGAAGCGGAGAAAGCCGCGCTGCTGCAGAGACGCGTCGGGCAGAGCGCCACCGCTGAGGAGTAGGCAGAGGACCGGCGGGGATGGCCGCCACGGAGGAGACCAGCGCCGCCGCGGCCGTCCCGTTGATCTTCAGCACGGAGGTGTCCTCCAAGGTATGAATTCTCCTCCAATCTTTGATTTTTTTGCTATGTGCAATCTGATAGTGATGTATATCTGTGATTGTTGTGCAGTCTGTAGATTTTTTGTGTTGATCTGAAACTTGGCAGAACTTGGGTGATGAGCTATGCAATTGGGTGCTGTTTGTTACACTGTTACACTGTAAAAAATGCAGTCTAGAACACTAAAAACTGCAGTCCAAAGCTTGTTCAGATTCGGTGCAAAGAGTGGAGATAAGCAGCAGCCGTTGGATGTGTATTGAATGGTGGAGATATGCAGCCAGTTACGTGGTGACTGGCCTGAAGCCAGTTACTAAATCCCAGTCCCTCGATCCCGCCGGTGCTCTCGCGGCCGAGGTAGACGGCGCCGCCGTCCGAGATCTAGCCGGGCGCAGCACACCGATGGGGAACTGCTCCGTGCGGCAGGTGGTGGAGTCGAAGTAGAAGGTGGTGTCGTTGTCCCACTCGGCGGAGAGCGGGGCGGCGGAGAGCTGGTGCTGGACCAGGTTCAGGTTGCGCCGCCGCGGCCAGTCATAGTACAGGTCCGTCAGACGCAGCGGCGGGCCCGTCGATGCTAAGGACACGTTTTTTTTAGAGCAACCACGTATTTCATTAATTGAAGAACAAGTTACAATAAGTAACACATGTGGAAACTAAAAGACAAACCAGGATAAAATGATTATCCTGAATTTGCAGATAAAAACCTAAAAGATCGAGATGTACAAAACGATTCCTAGGGTTTCCTGCAACCACCGTAGCGAGCGGCCGCCGCCCAATCCCAGCGCCGCCGAGGCGAACGCCGGAAGAGACGCCAAGCCTACACCATTGCAAGATCCGAGAAAGCACCATCGCCAACGAGGCTTTGTGAGTCGATGAACAGGCCCGCTGCACGCAGTAAGGCACATGTCGCGTGGCACGGCGACCGGGGGACGTCCCCGTGCTGTCTTGGACCAAGATCTGTCGCCTCCCATCGACGAAGTCGGAGAGGAACGGCAGATCCACCACCTCCGGACCTGCATCTTTGCTCCAAAAGAACCACCTCGCCCCGGCCGCCAACGCCGCCGCGAATAACCACGAACGCTAGGGACACACCGAGAAACTGATCTCGCCAGATCTGAAGAACAGCGAGAAGACCAAGCTGCCGATCTGAAGGACCGAACAGCACACGTTGCCATCAACTCCGAGGCGCCGCCGTGAAGGTCGCCGCCGGTGTGGGAGTAGAGTTGAGGCAGATTTATTTGCCCGAGCGTCGCTCCCACCACCCAACGACACCCCAAGGATACACTAGGCAAACCCTAACTAGACGCATGGCCAACGGAGGAGTGGCCAACGGAGGAGGCAGGGACCGGCGGCGGCCGGTGGAGTTGGGCGCAGATGGGATCGCTCCGATCGCCTTTTCCCTCGGCCTGGAGCGAAACGGTTTCGGCTGCTAAGGACACGTTGTGTGTGTGCGCCCGTCGCTGCTGAGGCCGACGCAGCGGTGGCGGCCACGAGCAGGAGCAGGTGCAGTAACCGTGCCATTTCGCGACCTTATCCTTGCACCTGTCTGCTGGTGGATCCGAGTGACCACAAGAAAGGCATTCATGTGTAGCTTCGTTGAAATTTGAACGGCACAAGATTTGAAGCTACAGATATGATTGGGCCCTGTCTGCTGGTGCACGGTGATGTTGTCACCAATCTTAACACTACGTTAAGTCCATAAACTGAAAATATTTAGACAAGCACTCTGAATTTCGTTCATCGAAAATAAAAGTTCAGAATTTCATCAGTAAGCAAATTATCGAGCCAATTTGTGATATATGAACGACATGGTTACTTAGTTGCACACCAATTTGTGCAGTCAGTCAAACTTCTGCTATTCATAATCATATAGATATAGGAAAACTGGAAGCACATTCTATAACAAAATACGCAGCTATATGATAGTATTGCCCACAAACCAATTCCAGACTCCACACTACCACTGTAGTTTATCAACAACCCAACCATCAAGCGATGAACAAGGAAGGAACTAAGAACCCCACCGCCAACTCCAGACTCCACACTACCACTGCAGTTTATCAACAACCCAACCATCAAGCCATGAACAAGGAAGGAACTAAGATCACCATCAGATCCTGCGACCCGACGATGACCGTATCCCGAACCTCCTATCCTTGACCTCAGAGGGCTTGGTGGCGGTGGCACAGGACGACGCCGCAGAGGGCTTCTTCATCTCCTTGCGGCTTCTCAGAGAGGACCTCATGGCGCTCATGCCGCTGCTGGGCCTGTAGCTCAGCGAGGACTCTGCTGCTGGCATGGACCTCCTCACCACGGACTCAGAGCCAGGCTTCTTGGCGACCCGTCGCTTGGACAGCTCAACAGCGACGGCGAAATCCAGCTTCCCACGCGGGCTCGTCTCAAAATATGAGTAGGAGGACGGCGGGAGAGCGCAGATGGACGAGCGAGTCGGGGTCTGGGCTTTCTTGCGCAATCCTGCATAAAAGGTTAGTGACAGGAAAAGCACATCAGGACACGGACAATACCAAGTCGTGACAATTCATATGTTCACAATTTTACAGCAATCAAAACAAGAGCTGACGAACACGCGGTGTAATCATCATGAACTGAACTGGGAAAGGGGGTTAAACACAATCTCATTTGGCCATCTAAAACAGTACACAATATGTAATTCTTCTGTGTGTGTTTTCAGCGCAGAAAGGAGGCGGGTAGCAATCGCTGGCTAACGTAATCTACGTACGATACGAGGGGACATTGCACATTTACACCTAAACATTCAAGGTTAAATTAAGCGTCTAAGCCGGAAACAGAACGAGAAGAACGCACTGAATCAGGGCAGAAAGTCTGTGACCAAACGATCTTTTAGCCATCAAGAACTTGCTGGGATTTACCTCCAAAAGCAAAGCTGGGAACTCTGAAGAGATTTTCGAATCCGGTTGTTGACGGAGACGGTTAAGATTCATGAGAAAATCGGTTCAGAAAACTGCAAGATTGCACAAACTGTCGATAGGAATTCATCAAACCGGATTTGAACGGGATTTAACCAGCAGGGTTCCTCCACCGGATCACAAGAAAGACAAAGAGAGAACCAGAGAAAAGAAAAGAAACTCGACTCATCCATCAAACACGAGAAGAGAAGAGGATCCGTATAGAGCAGAACACCGAAACTGATGAAAATATGAGCAATTTAACACAAAATAAAACTAGTGGAAATAGTAGATCAAGCACTACTAACAGTATCGGAATTAAGCTAGTCATGGCATGTAACAAATTGTAGGAGAAGACCATAGCAAAAGTAGATGAAAGCATCACTAATGACAGTATGATCCTAAACATGAAGATCACCTCTAAACATGCAGCAGCAGACATATTCGATCCCACTATTCCAACTAGAAAAAGCAGCAGTAGGCATAAAAGAGATGATATGAAAACATACGGTGCGGGTGCTGGAGGAGCAGGCCCGTTGTTGCCGTGACCGTCGCTGTCCATGTCGAAGATGTCGTTGACGTCCGGGAAGAAGTCGTCGTTGGGGAAGTAGTCGTCGGCGTCCGTGATGAAAGCCAGTAGTCGCGCAGAGCGCTCCCCAAAAACCTTATCGCCCTTCTCCCGTACAGGACTCGAAGTGGCGCGGTTCCGGAGGCCTACTGACCCGACAGGCGGTGCACGCCGCAAGCCGGGATGGGGAAGATCTTGGCAGCGCAGTGCTCTGGAACTTGCAGGCAGAAGGTAGTGCTCTGGTGTGTGTCGCGTAAGGCTGAGCGTAGAGGAGCGACCTCTTTATATAGCCGCAGCGGAGGAGGCGAGCAGGCTGCGAAAGAGTAAAGGAGAAGAAACTGCCGCCATTAAGCGGAAGAAACGGCCGCACTTAAGCGCCAGAAACTGCCGCATTTAAGCGACGGAAACTGTCGCACTTAAGCCAGCGTTTCAGTTTGTCTCCATATAATTGCAGCGACTGTTCGTTTTTCCTACGTGGCAAAAAGATAGAGAAGCTCTCGGCTCGAGGCATTCCCGCAACCCGCGGCGCGGCGCGTCGTGACGAGGCGAGGCGAGGCGTGGCGAGGCGAGGCGGGCGGCGGAGGAGGAGGAGCGCGCGTGTACGTGTCTCCTCTTCTCACACTCTTACTAGTGGAGGGAAAGATTGGGTATTTAAGTTGGTCCAACTCTCTCTCAACTAGCAATGTGGGACTAAACTTCCCACCTCTTGCCATGCATGAATGGGCCACATGGGCCTCTAGGATTTATAATATAGTGACATTTAATTTATTGGGCTGGGCCAATATACAATATATGTCACACATATCTAACAATCCCCCACCAGATCCGAGAGGCACATGAAGTTTGCCTTTGGTTCCAAAACATTGTTTATATACCGGTACAACAGTGGAGACTGTTAAGTTGAACTTCCACCTAGAACTCTATGCTTCACTAGCTCACAACTTGTACAGTGGACTATGCCTTGAACTGCAAGTTTGCTGTAAATCTAGCTTCACACAAAGCCTTGACCAATACTAGGCTGCCGTGGGACTTCCCCGCGGTTGGAGCTTATGCGTCATACTCCGTGGCCTTTCATGAGTTTTGAAAGAGTACCCAACTCTTATCGACTGCGACGTTTTAACAGTCTAACTCATATAGGTGTGTTCTTCAGAAGATGTTCTGCAGGACAACATCTTTGCTTATAATAAGCCACTTAGAACACATTAAGGTAAAACCAACCTGCCATGCAGAATAGAAGAATATTGCATCTTATGGAGTGGTATTTAATAGAGGTAGGGATATTCTTCTCTCAGCTGAGCAACAACTTGTCTCCCAATTCTACTTCACGGGATCTCCGATCACATAGAGTGGGTTGCCATTGTGAACAGCTCAAATTGTGGGTCTCATACCCATCTCCCTCGATGCATTATCTATCACATTACGTGATAGACCCTTTGTGAAAGGATCTGCCAAATTCTTAGATGTTTGGATATAATCCAAAGCAATAACTCCGGAGTTTCTCATTTTTCGGACAGATTTCAATCTCCTTTTCACATGTCTTGATGACTTCATATTTTCCTTAGAGCTGTTCACTTTAATAATCACAGTTTGATTATCACAGTTCATGAGGATAGCGGGTATTGGTTTTTCAACCACAGGTAAGTCCATCAAGAGTTCACGAAGCCACTCTGCTTCAACAGTGGCAGTGTCTAATGCTGCGAGTTCTGCTTCCATTGTTGACCTCGTTAAGATGGTCTGCTTGCAAGACTTCCAGGAAACAGCGCCACCACCAAGTGTAAACACATATCCACTTGTGGCCTTAATCTCATCAGCATCAGATATCCAATTCGAATCACTATAACCCTCCAGTACCCTTGGATACCCGGTATAGTGAATACCATAGCTCGCAGTGCCTTTTAGATAGCGCATAACTCTCTCAAGAGCATGCCAATGATCATCTCCAGGATTTGAAACAAATCGACTGAGTTTGCTTACAGCAAACGCGATGTCAGGCCTCGTGGCGCTAGCTAAATACATAAGCGAGCCAATAATTTGAGAGTATCTCAATTGGTCTCTAGCGATCCTCTGATTCTTTCGAAGAAGAACACTAGCATCATATGGAGTTGGTGAAGGATTGCAGTCACTATACCCAAAACGACTCAATACCTTCTCCACATAGTGGGATTGAAGCAGGGTAATCCCACCATCGTCATTTCTCAACAGCTTGATGTTCAAGATAACATCAGCTACTCCTAGATCTTTCATCTCGAACGAGCGAGATAAAAAGTCCTTGACTTCCTTGATCACATTGAGGTTGGTCCCGAAAATCAGTATGTCATCAACATACAGACAGAGAATAACTCCCTCGCCCCCACCATAGCGATAGTACACACATTTGTCTGCTTCGTTTACAGCAAAGCCTGCAGCGGTTAAAGTTCTTTCAAACTTTTCATGCCACTGCTTAGGAGCTTGTTTGAGGCCGTATAAAGACTTCAACAACTTACACACTTTTCCTTCTTGACCACTTACTACAAAACCATCTGGCTGATCCATGTAAATTTCCTCTTCCAAATCTCCATTAAGGAAAGCCGTCTTAACGTCCATTTGATGAACGAGAAGACCATGTGAGGCAGCCAATGAAAGTAGTACTCGAATGGTGGTCAATCTGGCTACTGGTGAGTAAGTATCAAAGAAATCTTCACCTTCTTTCTGGGTATAACCCTTGGCCACAAGCCGTGCTTTGTACTTTTCAATAGTACCATCAGGCCGAAGCTTCTTCTTAAACACCCACTTACATCCTACGGGTTTGCACCCATAAGGACGATCAGTGACCTCCCAAGTTCCATTAGCTAAGATGGAATCCATCTCACTACGGACAGCTTCCTTCCAGTAGTCAGCATCTGGTGATGCATAGGCTTCTGAAATGGAGGTGGGTGTGTCATCCACTAGGTACACAACGAAATCATCACCAAAGGACTTTGCAGTCCTCTGTCTCTTGCTCCTTCTCGGAGTTTCATTGTCATCCTCTTGTGGATTTTCAGAGTGTTCCATCACAATGGTAGGTTCAGAAATTTCAACTAATTCCTGGACAGATGAACTAGGCATCTCCTGATTTGATGAGCTAGGCTTATCCTTCATTGGAAAGATATCCTCAAAGAAAGTCGCATCGTTCGACTCCATGATTGTACCAACATTCATGTCAGGTACTTCAGATTTTACAATCAAGAATCTATAGCCAATGCTGTGGAAAGCATATCCAAGGAAAACACAATCAACGGTTTTTGGTCCAAGCTTGCGCTTCTTGGGAATTGGCACATGAACCTTTGCCAAACATCCCCAAGTGCGTAAGTAAGAGAGTTTTAACCTTTTATTCTCCCATTCCTCGAATGGAGTAACTTCTTTCTCCTTTGTGGGAACTCGGTTTAGGACATGACACGCTGTCAAAATCGCCTCCCCCCACCATGCCTTGGAGAGACCCGATATGTCTAACATGGCGTTAACCAAATCAGTTAGAGTACGGTTCTTCCTTTCGGCCACACCATTTGACTGGGGTGAGTAGGGAGGCGTCCTCTCATGAATTATACCATGTTCCGCACAAAAAGAGTCAAACTCGTTAGAAAAATACTCTCCACCGCGATCAGACCTAAGCCGCTTGATCTTTCGATCAAGTTGATTTTCAGCTTCGGCTTTATAGATTTTGAAGAAACTCAATGCCTCATCTTTTGTTTTCAGAAGATACACATGACAATATCGAGTGGAGTCATCAATCAACGTCATGAAATATTTCTTTCCACCTTTTGTCAGGATACCATTCATCTCACAAAGATCTGAATGTATAAGCTCTAGAGGTGTCAAAGCTCGTGGCTCCGCAGTCTTATGGGGTTTACGAGTTTGTTTTGCTTGCACACAAGCTTGACACTTTGACCCCTTGACCGTAGTGAATTTGGGGATTAGATTTATTTTGGAAAGCCGCGTCATACAACCAGAACTAATGTGACAAAGTCGTGAATGCCAAATATTTGATTCAGTATCATTGTAAACATGATGCACAACTTTATTACATAATTCTGTCAAAGATAGGCGGAACAAGCCTCCGCATTCATAACCTTTACCAACAAAAGTTCCAAACTTGGACACTACACATTTATTGGACTCAAAAACAATCTTGTAACCATCTCTACACAGAAGAGAGCCGCTAACAAGATTCTTGTTTATTGAGGGCACATGATGCACGTTCTTCAGCCGCACGGTCTTTCCCGAAGTGAACTTCAGATCGACCGTACCAACACCATGAACAGAAGCATGTGACCCGTTTCCCATCAGCACGGGGGAAGTCCCTGAGACCTGATAAGAAGAAAACATGGAAATATCAGTACAAATGTGTACATTGGCACCAGTGTCAATCCACCAATCAGGAGAATGACAAACTGAAAGGACAGTAGGGAATATACCGTACCCTGCATCCTTCATCTCAATGTCACCAATGACAACATTGGCGGTCTTGCCGCCCTTCCCATGCTGGCGCTTGTCAAAACGGTGTGGGCAGCTAGGAGCCCAATGTTCAGGATCACCGCATACATGACATTCGCCTTTCTTCTTCTCAGGCTTCTTCTTGAAGTTGGTAGAGTGAGATGGCTTGTTCTTCCCATCAAACTTTCCCGGAGCATTCTTCTTATTCTTGAACTTGTGGGGCTGAAAGTTCCTCTTCTGTACCAAGTTGGCACTGGAACCTCCCTCAGTAGCCCGAGCACGTGTGTCTTTTGCTCTCGCCTTCTCTTCCACATCAAGAGTCCCAATAAGGTTTGAGACTGAGAACTCTTGTCTCTTGTGTTTCAGGGAGGTAGCAAAGTTTCTCCAAGAAGGAGGAAGTTTGGCAATAATGCCTCCGGACACAAACTTGTCCGGTAACACACAAGCGAAGTGCTCAAGTTCTCTGGCAAGTGACTGTATCTCATGAGCCTGCTCAACTACGGAGCGGTCATCAGTCATCTTGTAGTCATAGAATTGCTCCATGACATACAATTCGGAACCAGCGTCCGAGACCCCAAACTTGGCCTCGAGCGCGTCCCACATTTCCTTGCCAGTATCAAGTGATGCATACGGGTCAGCAATGTTCTCACCGAGAACACTCAAGAGAGCCAGCTTAAAGAGGGTATCCCTCTTCTCAAAATCTTCCTCCTGGATAGGAGTCAGATCACCCTCTGGTTTGCCAAGGGTGGCGCCATAGCAGCTCATGGTTTGAAACCAGAGGATTGCTCTCCTGCGCCACCTCTTATAGTGCAAACCCTCAAAGGGAGGCGGCTTCATAGACGCAGCAAAACCAGCAGTGTTGAATTGCCTAAAATAAGGTTTTTGGATTGATGAAAATATGAGCAATTTAACACAAAATAAAACTAGTGGAAATAGTAGATCAAGCACTACTAACAGTATCGGAATTAAGCTAGTCATGGCATGTAACAAATTGTAGGAGAAGACCATAGCAAAAGTAGATGAAAGCATCACTAATGACAGTATGATCCTAAACATGAAGATCACCTCTAAACATGCAGCAGCAGACATATTCGATCCCACTATTCCAACTAGAAAAAGCAGCAGTAGGCATAAAAGAGATGATATGAAAACATACGGTGCGGGTGCTGGAGGAGCAGGCCCGTTGTTGCCGTGACCGTCGCTGTCCATGTCGAAGATGTCGTTGACGTCCGGGAAGAAGTCGTCGTTGGGGAAGTAGTCGTCGGCGTCCGTGATGAAAGCCAGTAGTCGCGCAGAGCGCTCCCCAAAAACCTTATCGCCCTTCTCCCGTACAGGACTCGAAGTGGCGCGGTTCCGGAGGCCTACTGACCCGACAGGCGGTGCACGCCGCAAGCCGGGATGGGGAAGATCTTGGCAGCGCAGTGCTCTGGAACTTGCAGGCAGAAGGTAGTGCTCTGGTGTGTGTCGCGTAAGGCTGAGCGTAGAGGAGCGACCTCTTTATATAGCCGCAGCGGAGGAGGCGAGCAGGCTGCGAAAGAGTAAAGGAGAAGAAACTGCCGCCATTAAGCGGAAGAAACGGCCGCACTTAAGCGCCAGAAACTGCCGCATTTAAGCGACGGAAACTGTCGCACTTAAGCCAGCGTTTCAGTTTGTCTCCATATAATTGCAGCGACTGTTCGTTTTTCCTACGTGGCAAAAAGATAGAGAAGCTCTCGGCTCGAGGCATTCCCGCAACCCGCGGCGCGGCGCGTCGTGACGAGGCGAGGCGAGGCGTGGCGTGGCGTGGCGAGGCGAGGCGGGCGGCGGAGGAGGAGGAGCGCGCGTGTACGTGTCTCCTCTTCTCACACTCTTACTAGTGGAGGGAAAGATTGGGTATTTAAGTTGGTCCAACTCTCTCTCAACTAGCAATGTGGGACTAAACTTCCCACCTCTTGCCATGCATGAATGGGCCACATGGGCCTCTAGGATTTATAATATAGTGACATTTAATTTATTGGGCTGGGCCAATATACAATATATGTCACACATATCTAACAGAAACGATACCTGGCGAGGCGATGTGGACGGAGGACGCCAGGGGGGGCGGCCAGCGGCGGCGCCGCCACCCGGTCGTGGGCGGAGCCTGCGCGGGTAGACGGCTAGCGGCGGCCGGCGGTCCATGGATCGATCGGCCAACGAGGACGAAGATGGATCTGTGAGAACAGAAAGCGTCGGATCGGGATTCGAGAAAGGGCGGCGGTGGCGGCGGCGGTGGCATGGTGGGGTGGATGACGAGGTTATAAGAGGTCCAACGGTCGGATTGGTCTTTCTTTTTTTTGACTTGCGGTCGGAATGGTCTTTTGAATTGTCCCGGCCCGCCTGGCGACCGGGCCTGTCAAGGTGGCACTGTTTCATTGAAGAAGAAAAATGCTGGTGGGACCCACGTTGCGCTGGGACTTTGGTTTGATTTGGCTTCTTTTATTGGATGTAATAATGGGTCGCCTTTTGCCTTCAGGGTTCACCAGGAAAAACACTCGTACTTCAATAGGGGAGCAGGAGGCGGCAGACGGCGACGAACTCGGCGTCCTGAGCGTACAGAGGACGAGGAGGATAGGGGAGGTCGTACGAGAGTAGGAGCTAACCAGGAACGTCATGAAGGGCTCAACGAGGCAAGCGGAGGTCGAGGGCGACCGAATCGAGGTTGACGGGGCGGCGGCCAACCCCGAGGAAGGCGACCACGGCGGCAGTGATTCCGGCACGCCTCGGGCGTCCCAGGACACGTGAGTTGATGGAGATGGAGAGGAGAAGGTGGCGGACCTCCTTGTGGCTTTCGATTTATCGGGGGAGGAGCGTAGCGGCCGCGGCTCACGGCGGCAGCTTCCTACTCCTCCCCTCGAGACGGTTGCGTCCTCCTTCCCGCGCGCTGGAGGCGCCGGCGGACGCCTCCTCCTCCCCTCGCGCCGGCGACTGCCGTCGTCCTCCTCCGCTCGCGTGCCGGCGACGGCCGACCTCCTCCTCCGCTCGCGCGCCAGCGGCGGCGGCCCTCCTCCGCCCTTCGCGCCGATGGCGACCGTCCTCCTCCCATCACGCCGACTGCGTTCTGCGGGTAAATTCCCTATTCGTCGGGGATTTTTCTGTAAAACGACGCAGCACAACGTCCCCTTCTCGCCGGACTGCGTGTTGATTTCACTATTTGTCAGGGGGTGTTATGCAAAATTGACCGACACATGAGGCTAATAGGTGGGCCCCATGACCAACCAACCAAACAAAGGTATTAAGCATTAGTCCCTTTATTAGTAGGTATAGATATGGTTATGGTTTCAAATAGGACGGACGTGCAACTAATCCCGTGTCTCATCCACCGTAAAACTCCCACTTATCACGCTGAATGAAGTTCGGTTGTCCCATACACTTGGAACGGGCAAACCCATTTAATACGTCGGTGACCCGTATTATGCCCGCACAATTGCTACTACTTTCTACTGGTCGCTTGTCTGGAAAGAAGATCTGAACGGAAGTGAAAGCACGGTTGTTTCTTAATTTGATGGGAACTACTAAACGAGATTAGGTGGGTTTATTAAGAGACACGCGGGACATCCAACAAAATTCCACGTATTGTGTCGTTAATGGGATACTCCCTCCGTATTTGAAAAAGTGTACATATACCTTTATAGTAAGTCAAACTTATTAACATTTGACCAAACTTATAGAAAAACGTGCCAACATTTATGACACTAAATTAGTATCAATAGATTCGTTTTGAAATAAAGTTTCAAAATATATCAATTTGATGTCATACTTATTGTTATATTGCTCTATAAATTTGGTCAAAATATTAAAATATTGACTTAATACAAAAGTTAGATATACACTCTTTCGAGGACGGAGGAGTAAGTGGGAAGCATACTTTTCTGTAGGAGTTTGCTATTCAGCAGGCGCCTGCTGGTTGGCACAACCGTACGCACGCGCTTGAGCAAAGAAACCAAGCCTGCCCCGCGTTTCACGCACGCGTGCTTAAGGGTTTGTCGAAAATTCAAAAAGTTTTATATCCCAAACCGTTTACCCGACTGAGAAACCGTTTTCACAATTAGACTAGTCGCGACGAGATCTTCAAAACTAGATCCCATATCGATATGTTTCGACAACTTTTTTTCCCAGAAGTTACTACCCCGTGACAAAAAAAGTTACCCGGTCTCGTATACATAAGTTACCCACCATATTAGCGATTAGTTTTTGGGTGAATAGAACATTTTTTCTTGTTATTTTAATCTTTACTAGTTTTAAAGTTATCACATTATTTTGAGATGGTAAATTTATCATGCATGCATAAGTATTAGGATGATGATTACCCACCCAATTGTGAAAAGTACACATAAAAAAGATGGACATTGTGTTTGTAGCTATTATTTAGTTGACATGGTAACTACATCATAAACATATGGATAACTGCATAAGTACATAGTGGGTAACTTCATCATTATTGGGTGCGTTACTCTCTATGGTAACTACATTGGTTTCTTGTTGGATAAATTCACCATAAAAACACGATCAATACTATGTGGGTAAATCTGTCAGTATTGGATGGTAATTATTACCAATAGAGTAGGGTAACTATAACTAGTATTGATTTTGTGTATTGAGTGATAAGTTCATCCATATTGGGTTGATAAAATATTATCCAAAATGTATGGTAATTTTTATCGAAATAGTATGGTAACTTATGTGTTACGGACATGGTAATTTTCGGGACGAAAAAATAAGTTCTCAGAATATGTCAACATGGGATCTAGTTTCGAAAATCTCGTCGCGACTGGCTCAGCGGTGAAAACGGATTCCAAATCGGATAAACGGTTTGGTCTACAAAACATTCTTAATTTTCGAATTTTGCAATTAATGCGGGATGACATCATGCATGCTTGTGGTTGTCAGGCGAATATGCATGCAGTACCGTGGGGTTTAGCTGGCTGTTCGATGTGCGTCGACTTGTGACAGCCAGCAGGCGCCTGCTCTTTAGATATTCCGTTTTTGTATCCGGCTTGTTTCCCGTGGTAGGAGGCGGACGGTATTATCCCGGGCCAATAGCTTCTGTACTACATCTTTCCATGCCAATAGCTGGAGAACGTAGTTTTTTCGAGAAATAGCTTAGAGGATACAGATGGACAGGCCCAAATCGTGAAGGCCCTTTAAGCCCTTATTAAACGGAAGAGAACTGTCAGCTTCAATTATGTGAGCTGGGCTGTTAGAAAGCGGGACCCACCAGGCGACCGCTGCCACGCGGGACCCACTGTGGGCCAACTTAGACAGGAACCCACCACTTATCCACGTCAACATTACCGTCATTTGTTTTTTTACGAGAACCTTATCCATTTATAAAAAAGCAGAGGGAGCCTCCCGTGGTCCTGCCCTCCCCCCGACATTACCGTTGCCTCTCTTCCTCTGTTCTTCCGCGCAACTTCTTCTTCCTCTTCTCCGGCAACAGTCCACGGCGGCGGCGGCGAAGGATATTGAGCTCCGTTTCTGGCTCCCAGAAGTCGTGGCCGCGTTACGGAGAAGTCCCGATGTTTAGATGCCCGGACTGCCCTCGCCTAGATCCACTTAAGCGCTTGACATGTGTGCGCTCGACGAGGAGCAATGTCGGTCGGGAATTTGTCAAATGCGAGAGCGCCCCGCATCTTGGGAGGGATGGGAAGGTAGGATTTGTACTGGTTTGTCTTGATTTGGTCTGAATTTGGTTTTGCACAATGGATTTGGAAAATAAGTGTTTCCATTCCCCTTTTCAGGAATTGGCGGAATGCGGCTATTTTATGTGGATGGACAAGTACATTCGAGATCGAGGGCTTGTTGCTGAATTGCTGCCCCCAATTCGGTGTCCCCCAATCCAGGAGGCTCCCAATGCCCCTGCCATGTCGTCTGCTGTGGAGGAGCAGATCTCATACATAGCAGACCGTCCTCCATTGGAGTATGTTTTGGTGAATAGGGAGTTGGAGAAATTGAACAAGCAGTTGAAGAAGCAGTTGAGCTAGCTTGTGGAATTGAAGAAGCAGTCAAACATGATGGCCGGAGCATTTTATGTGTGTATCATTGCCATTTATTTGGTTTATCTTTGTCGTTCGAATTAGAAATTTCGATTTAGGAGTTAGAAATTTCGATGTAGGAGATGTTTGTCATATGAACAATGTTATGATTTCGATGTAGGAGCTGTTTGTCGTATGAATTCAGTTAACATCTCGAACAGGTTCAGTTAGCCGTATAACGAAATAGAAAAATCAACAAGTTCATGGGCCCGTTGTTTGGGCCAAGCCGTGATTGCTCGTTTAAAATAGGTGCAGGAAAAAAAATCATATTGTTGGGTCTAGCCGTTGTTGGGCCTAGCCGAAACAAAGGTTAAATTAAATCGTGTTGACTAAATAAATTGGCTAAAAAAATAACGTTTTAAGTTAGAGGAAAATGTACATAGAAGTGGTGTTTTTGTACATAGAACCCCGAAATGACTCCATATTGATCGCGGACACTAGTGGTGTTTTTGTACACTAGATGTTAAATAAATTATAGAACAAGGAGATTTATATTTCCATGAAGATTGAGTTCATTTATAGAAGGTTAAAAAATTGCTCGGATTAGAACAAGGAAGATTTGTATATGAAGATTTGTATATAACTACATAATAAGATATATATATATAATAATAGACCTCAATAAGAAATAACTCTTACATAATAAGATATATAATAAGACATAACAAGCACACTTATAACTTGTGCCCTCTCTTACAACTTACGAACACGAGAAAATAAACTACTAGAATTGAAATAAACATGGAAATAAGCCCTAAATATAACGGGCTTCTGGGCTTCTTCTGGGCTCCTCCTCCTCTTCTTGGTGGCTCACTCGGGGGCCCCTCACTCGGCGTAGTGGACGCCGTGGATGGTGCCGCGGAAGCGGAAGATCTCGTTGAATTTGGTGAAGACGTCATAGTACGTGAATGCGAGGTACTCGCACCCATACCAAAACGCCGTATAACGCAGCTGCTCTGCGTCATGGCGGTTGGTGAAGGTCACGTAGTACCCCACGTCGAGCTCTCCTTCGTACTGCTCCTCGATCTGGTACATGGGCGGCCCGCCAGGAGAAAGGTGGCGGAAGCTAGCCTCGAGGAAGAACTCAATCAGGTCCCGTGGGGACCTCCACCTCGAGAAGGCCCACACGCGGACCTGGTTATGCTCCAGGAGCAAGGGCGATGAAGACCGGGGGATCTGGCGCTCCGGCTGGAGGTTGGGGAGGCGGTAGGTCGGGCCGCTGAACTGCGGCATGGTTGCTAGGGGCAGGGCGCGCTGCGTGTTTGAGAGAAGAGGGTTGGAGGAAGAGGGAGCAAGATGGGATGCGGTGTGCGACTTGGAGAACAACGATGGGTGCCATTTTATATCGGACTGATCTTGTTTAATGCGATAGTTGGGAGATCAAATGTGATGGTTGAGAGGCACGCGCAGCCGGTCGATTCAGTTCTGGGCTGCGTGCACACTGCAATAGCGCGTCGTCTCGCCGCCGCTGTCAGCGCAAAAGTCGATCCGTCAAAGAAAGGAGCAGTAATAGCTCTGCTACTACGTGCCTACGCGTCGGAAGAGGCGTGCAGCGCAAAATAGCCTAGCTGAGACGTCTACATGCCTGGAAGCGGGCCCACTCGATGGCATGCCTGCGTCAACGAGGCTCCGCTCAATCCAACGGCTCGACCAGTGCACCGCCTCTCAGCCAATCAGGTAGCAGAAACAGCCATCCCACGGATCGTGTGTGAGCTCACATACAGGGGGCCAGATCGCACGGCCACAGGGCGATCACATGGATGAACGGTCGACGTTGCATACGAATTAGAAATTATCACAAAATATTCAAAAAACATCAAAAAAATGCAAATCCAGTGCACATGGTCTTCGTTAATCATGTACTAACATCTCCAACCGATAAACAAGGTATAAACACATATTATACAAGAGATGCTTCATTATGGTGTGAAATAGGCCGAATTTGAAATAGTCACAAAATATTCAAAAAACATAAAAAAAATGCAAATCTATTGCACATGGTCTTAGTTTATCATGTACTAGCATCTCCAACCGATAAACAAGGTCTAGACACATATTATACAAGAGATGCTTCATTATGGTGTGAAATAGGCCGAATTTGAAATAATCATAAAATATTCAAAAAACATAAAAAAAATGCAAATCCAGTGCCCATGGTCGTAGTTCATCATGTACTAACATATCCAACTGATAAACAAGGTAAAGAGACATATCAATCAAGAAATGCTTCAATATGGTATGAAATCACACATCTCGAACTAAAGAGTTCATAGTTTGAGATGTGTGATTTCACACCATATTGAAGCATCTCTTGTTTAATATGTTCTTATACCTTGTTTATCAGTTGGAGATGTTAGTACATGATGAAATAAGACCATGGGCACTGGATTTGCATTTTTTGGATTTTTTTTTGAATATGTTATGATTATTTAAAGTTTTGACTTTAAATAATCATAAGATATTCAAAAAACATTAAAAAAAAGCAAATCAACATATTGAAGCATTTCTTGATTGATATGTCTCTTTACCTTGTTTATCAGTTGGATATGTTAGTACATGATGAACTACGACCACTGGATTTGCAATTTTTTGATGTTTGTTGAATATTTCAAATTCGGTCAACAAAAGTCAAACCAAATTTTAAAGAAATTTTGAGTTAAATTGGTCTAGGACACTATATTAGTGCAATAGATGTTAACCCTACAGTTTGAGATCATTTGGAGAAGGTCGAAAAATTGACAAGATTAGAAATGGAGCTGTTTTGGCTACCTTTGGGGCTCTTTTCTAGCTCATTTTGGATGACCGATTTTTGTTGGAGATGTTTACCCCAGCAAAAGAGAAGGATTGTTCATACAATGAGCATATCAACTAAGAAATCATGGTTGGTTCAAAATGTGAGAAATGATTCACACAATTTTCAATTATTACGCAAATTCAAATCCAAATTCAAATTCAAATTATTACACAAATTCAAATGTTTCACGGCAAATGTCACGCTCTCGATTTTCTCTTCTTCTGGCCACTAGATTGTGGCGGCACACCAGACAAAACGTTGATGCTGCCAGCTTTCTTGGAGTGAGTCATAAGAGGCCGAGGCCACACAAGTCGTTCTTCGTCTTCAGATGACACCTCTTCAGAATTCAGATCTGTAACAGCTTCAGCTTCAATGTGCACCACATCGACCAAAACTGCATCAGGTTGCAGCACATCGACCAAAACTGCATCAGGTTGCACAAAATCATCCAGAACTGGATCATTCTCAATGTGCACCAGCTCTTCAAAATCTTGAGGTTGCACAGTTCTCCTTATTCTCTGTTTTCCCTTTTTTGCAGCCGGGGGAGCAGATTCAGAATTCTCAACGATGGGCTCACTTGCAGCCTTTGCTCTGAAAAAATAAAACCGAGTACGAAAACACAGTAGAATTGTAGTTGAATTTAAATAAATGATTTGATACTTGAACTTACTTTGGTTGCTTCGGTTGTTTTGGTTGCCTTGGTTTTCTTTGTTCTTTTGGACGAGGGTAAGCACATTTGGCTGATCCAGCATTGTGACCAAGTACCTGACACTCCGTGCATCTATGTTTGTTACCTTTCTGAGTCCGTTTTGGTTTGTCATCTTTTTTCTTCTTCTTACTACTGCCTTCTTTCTCAAACCACTGCTTGAATCTGCTCATCTTAGGCCTGCCAGCTTTTCTTTTGGCAAGGGGGGGACACATATCAAAATCAAAATGCACTTCAGGCCACTGCATTTGATCTGTAAGTACTGGTATTGGCTCTGCATAAGCAGCCTTGAATCTTGCTACTGAATAATATTCATGGAGATAAGGGTGCATGTTTACCCTCGGTTTTCCAGCCAAGAAGAGTATGGCATGCTAACACGGTTTTCCAGTATGTTGCCACTCGAGGCAAGTGCATTCATGCAGTTCAGTGTTGACCACATGCCTTCTTCCAGTCTTGGTATCTCTCACTTCAGCTCCCCACAATGAAGAATTCTCAACTGCTAAATGTGTAAGGCTTCTGCTCCTGTTAACCACCTGCTGAACCACTGCTGGAAGCTTATCCGTCGTCATAGCATCACCTAATCTTCTTCTCAAATCCCACATCCGCATGATCATGATCCTGATTTGGTCAACCATGTCATGCACAGGCAAGTCTTTCAACTCTTTCACCTTGTTGTTAAAACTTTCAGCTAGATTGTTGTTGATATGATCACACTTGATGGCTGTATTAAATCCTGACCTATACCACAAAAGAGAATGGTATGCTGTCCGCCAGTGCTCAAACTCAGGATCTGCTGCAATAACCTTCGCAAGGTGATAATCATGTGTCCTTTTCGAGTAAGATCTTGCTGCTGGCCACAGTCGCCCAAATTCTTCTCCCCTATGTCTCTTGATCACATTCATCCTCATATGCCCGAAGCACTCCCTTTTCTCAGCATGTGGAAATCGGTGCTGACAGCATTTTCTAGCCCTTTACAAGCATCAGTGTGTATAGACAGAGGTGACACATGCCCAATGCATCTTTTCAACTGCATCATGAACCATGTCCATGAAGCCTCTGTTTCTGATTGAAACAGGCCAATAGCAACGGGAAACATCCAGTTGTGTCCATCTAGAGCATTGCAGGCTGCCAATTGACCATTCCACTTTCCAGTCAAAAAAAAGATGAGTCTATGCTCAAATATGGCCGACATCCTGCTTTGAAGCCGTCGATGCAAGGCTTGAAAGCCATAAAATTTTTGGAGAAAAATATCTTGCCATCAGGTGCAACCTCAGTATCTATCTCCACGACACTGTCAGGTGACCTCTTCTTCACCTCTTTCTTGAAACTATACAGCATCCGGAAGGTATTTGCCCAATCACCATATAATTCTTTCATTGCCTTTTGTTTTGCTTTCCACACTGTGGTATATTTCAGCTTAATAGGGTACTGGGCTTCCATGTCTGTTTTCAACTGCTTGGCAGTAGTGTTTGGGGTTTTTGTCAAAATAGGTGTGATCTTTTCGGCAACCCAGGCCTGTGATGTCATGGAGGTGGGCTTCTGTGAACTAGTAGTACAAGTATGTTCATTGGGGATTTGATTAATTCTGACTGCGTCTAGCAGAAATGTACCACTTGCAAGGATCTGCATTTCCATCCCAGCCTTTGCACTTCACATAAAATTTCTTTGTATCTGACCACAGAGTCCTGCTGTCAAACTGCCTCCTCACTGCAAAAGTCCTGTAACACATCCTAAACTCAGCCATAGTTGGAAAAAACTTTCCTACTTCAATTAAAGGGTTCTCTTTGTCATATACATTAACCATCTCAGCATCATTCTCATCATCTACATCATCAGCAGCCTCCTTCATCAACTCTGGATCCACAACTCCAGAACCAGAAGCCCTGTTAGACGCATCCCTCTTCTTCTTCCCCTTGTCTTTCTCATCAACTGGAATTCCAAAAAGGTCTGCCATCTCAATGTCATCCATGGGTGCAATGACCAAATCAGTAAGCTCATTCAGTTCTACTGAATTCCAGTCAACAACGGTCGGGGCCGTAATAGCCACCTCATTAGCAATAACAAGGGCTCGTTCTTCTGCATCATCAGCTAACACTGTCAATTCGGTTACAATGGGCACTATCGGTCTAGTTGCAGCCCACTCATCATCTGCAATCTGCATAGCCCTCTTTGATGTCACATATCCTACCCTTGAATCTGATTTCAGATCAACCAGCTCGGCAAGAAGTGTAGCACGTTTGTTGTCAAAGCCCAATTGACTTTGAATTTCATCAACAAGCGCTTCGCCAACCTCCATTCTCTCATACTCTCCCTTCCAATCGTCGTACCGTACCAATGCCACTTCTTGGTCTGGACCCCAAGGAATACTCTCCCCTATTCTCTCCACAATATCTCTCACCGCTTTCTCTTCTTGGTCCACTAGTGCTTGTGGATCGATGTCGTCAAATGAAAGCTGAAATTAACTACTGTGTTGTGATCTATGGACCTCATGCTACCATCAGCTAGCTTCGCCGTAGAACGCATAAAATTTACTTCCAATTCGAAGATTTTGGGTTCATCTCCCCTGTTTCGACAACGAGGCGGGAATGTGACGATTTGAGTTGAATTTGACGACTTGGAAGTGAACGAGCTAAAATCGATAAAAGAATGAGCACGAGAGTGATAAATTACCCCGAATTTGTCTCTGCCGGCTCCGCGGATCTCGCCATCTGCCTCCTCCTTCCGGGCTGCTTGCCCCGCCTCCAATACGCCTGGCCGCGAGCATAAACGGCGGGGAATGTGTCAGATTTGGGGCAGAACTAAGAATGGAAGGTCACGCTGGTTCGATTTGACTCACCCCCAGATGCCAGCGACAACGAATTCGACGCCCCACGAGTTGATAGCTCCACCGCCAGAGAGGGAGCTACGGCGCGCACTGTTGGGTTCAGATGGCGGGCTAGGGCAAGGTCGGTCTGAGCGGTTGCTCGAACCGGTAGGGTTGACCGGGTACAACTATGTGGGTACTACATCCGCTAAACCTAATTCGACACTCCTTAACTAGCAAAGGTAAGTGACACGGCCGTTTAACCACAATCGGTGGGTCGTGGCTATTTTGCTGCGAGGACCCGTAGCACCGTAGCTATTCATGTGGAAACATGTCGCTGCTGAGCCAATTCCCCGAAAATATGTTGTACAGGAGCTATTCGCCCGTATTATCCCATCCCCACTTGAATCCATGCATATGGTTGGCGTGAAAACATAAAGGGTCGTGACAACACACGGGCATTTAACTAGTAAGAGTATGTGGAGAGAAAATGGTTTATATAAATCGCAAATGAACAAACCATGCAATACAATTGAAATGGATCGAATCTTGCAGCATACAATTGAAATGGATCGAATCTTGCGGCAAACCGATTACTGCAAAGTTGATCAAGATGGGCACATTTTTTGATAAAAAAACATTTATAATTTTATCATATATTATGAGAATAATTCCCATAATTTCAAACATAATCAAGTATGTCTACCAATGGCACATTGATCATATATCATCATTTGTTTTCTTCGAAAAGAAGAATATGCCCCGGCATCTACATCAAAACATGGACACAACCGGATTTTATTGCAAAATCCCATTATACCCAAGTGCCATGAGACTCCATAAAAAAAACATAAACTGCACAGCCACTCGATCCAGACTCTGCCAAACCAAACTCATGCAAATTAATGTCGCGTAGCCGAATCCAGAAAGGCACGCGCGCATGCAGATCACGCTCCCATTAATTAATGAAATCATTCCATGGTCGCCGCCGTGACGGTGACGGCGCCGAACCACCGGGAGCAGGTGTAGACGGAGCAGAAGGCCTGGAGGGTGGTGAGCATCAGCATCATGATGGCGGCGAGGAAGGTGAGCAGCTGCCACGAGCTGAAGATGTACTTGCGCATGAACCGCTTCGTCTTCACGCGCCACCGGCCGTTGTAGTACCGGTTCATGTCCTCCACGGCCCTGTCCACCGCGGGCACCTTCGTGAGCCTTGTCGATCGGCTCATGCCGTTCCAAAGCTTGGTCACCTCGCCGTCGCTCTTCATCCGGTTCAGCACCACCCCGCGCTGCCGCAGCAGGGCCACGTCCCCGTCGCCGTCGATGATGCCGTTCATCAGCTCCGTGTACCGGGTGAGCACCAGCGGGCCAGACGCCGCGGACGACTCGTAGGCAACAAGGTTTCGGATCATCACCTCCGTGTTGCTGTCGACGGTCACCACCGGGAGGTGGAGCGTCGCCGTGTTGCAGTCGAAGCAGATGGTGGAGAGGCCACCGGTTGTGGCGGCTACCTGCACACCAGCGTTGACGAGCTCGGTGACCGACGGAACCATGATCTCCTCGATCAGCGGCGACCGGCTTAGGTTGGACGACGTGGACGACGGGTCGCCGTGGCCGTCGGCGCCGGACGTGAAGAACGACTCGACGGGGTGCTTTATCCCGGACATCCCGGGCACGACGGTGAGCATCTTCCACGGCGCCTTCACCGCGAACGCAATCGGCTTCATCATGAGGTGGAGAGGGCCTCTCCCGAGTTTCGACGCCATGCCCCACAGCGCGGCGAACAGCTGCGCCACGTACTCGCCGCCGCCAGCGGACGCCTTCTCATCACCTCCGCCGCCGCCACCTTCCTCCGTCTGCTCCTCGATGTCGACGAAGCTCTCGTCGTGATCTTGGGCCTCATCGCCCTTGGCGGTGTTTTCGGCCGGCTTGGGCACGAGCAGATAGTAGAGAAGCTCGAGCAGGTGCGCGTGCTTGGCGACGTCGACCACCGGGAAGCCGCCGTCTGTCATCTTGAACGGGTAGATCTCCTTCATGAACCCTGTGACCATGCTGGCGAGGAGCTCCCCGGCCTCCTCCGGCGAGATGCACTGCGGCTCGAGGATCTTGCGGAGGAGGAAGAGCGGCATTTGGTTCTCCAGCATGAGCATGTCCCGGAGTATAAGCCCGTGCGCCGACTTCCTCCCAGCGAAGTCCACCAGGTGCGCCATCCTCGACGACACCCTCCGCAGCGCCGGCTTGCTGCCTTCGGCCGCGGCGTAGATCTGCAGGAACTCGAGGAGGAAGGCGCCGTCGACGACCATCATCCAGGAGAGCGTCTCGCCGCTGAAGTCGAGGTAGCGGTGGTAGTAGGCGCGGATCTTGCGCTCGAGGCGGGCGGCGAACTGGGCGACGAGGGTGTCGAGCTTGTGGCCGGCAGGGCGGAGGCGGCGTTGCACGCGGCGGGCGGAGGCGAGCTTGTACCTCTCCATCTCGTACAGCTCGGGGCGCCAGTGGTGGTAGGGGCCGAGCGCGATGAACTGAGGCACGTACGCCTCCGGCTTGTGCACCAGCAGCTGCTTCGGCACGTTGAACACGGAGACCGGGATGCCGTTATCGTCCTCGTCGTCGGCGTCCTCCGTCAGGGACTCCCGGATCTGCACCACCCACCGGAGCTCGTCGAACACCAGCGGCCGGCGACCGCTGCCGCTGCCCTCGTGATCGGAGCTGGAAGACATTGACTAATTTCTGCTCGCTCGCTAGTCGCTACGTTGGCAGTGTGTGGTGTATCGTGCTCTGCTTCCACTACGTACAACGTAGGAGAGCAGCTGGTTTTGGGTTGTGAGGCTCACCACCAATGGTGCTAATATATATAGTTCCACTAGTGATCCATGGATACATACTGGTGAAATTAGTAGTTATATATAACGCGGGAGACGCGCCGATACGATAGGAACGTGGGAATCAAGAAGAACGAGGGTTCGGTTGATGTCCCGATCGAACTACCAACATTTGGAGTTCCTTTTTGTTCTTGGTTTAGCTTGTTTGACTAGCAAAGTTGATATATACATTTAACCTATATATATATATACACTACGGAGTAGAACATTTTATCTATAGTTCTTGTGTTGTACTTGACAAATGGGCATTGGTATCCTTGTCTCGTCCTTCGTTTTTCACATGCTGCCTAGCTTTGTGCAGTATGTAAGGGGGCAGCCAGAAACCTGGTCTCGGCATTCCGGCTCTATCGTGCATACCTAAATAATGCACAATGGTCGATTGATAGTTTGATACTAGCAACGAACCAAAAAAAAAAATAGCATTCTACGGTGGACCCAAAGGGTCGGCCTGAACCATTTTCATAAAACTCAGAGTTGCAAAATACAAACCATGCCCAAAAAGGCAAAAAATAAAGAACAAAGAGAAATCACCTAAAAGAAAACACAGCACGATAGCCCTAACCTAAATGATGTCTCAGGTGACACATACTGTGGTACCGAGAAAAGAATATTAAGGTTATATAAAGTCTTGATTTTGTTTTACAAAATTGATGTAAATTATCAACCTAAGTCCTCAATCATGGCTGTGATTAAGGGCATAAAAAGTAGTGGATAAAAGGCCTTATCTTGATTAAACGTTACATGATGTTAGAAATGACAAAAAAACACATGTTATACATTGCTTACCTCTTACTGTTATCTATAATAATTATTATTCGCATGATCCTTAAATATTGCATAATTAATATAAACTAAAATATGTGCCTAAGATAAGTCATTCCGTACAATGAGGGGAAATCTAACTATGCACAGCTGTGGGACGAGTACACTGGACAAAATATTCTTACTCTGCACAAAATGTGGGACAAGTTCAACTTGAATACTGAACTTTAAGCGACTTTGGTGTACAGAAAGTACAATTGTGGTACCAGTTCAATATTCATGTTGTACTAAAAAACTGGTTAGAATGGAGCAATCAGCTCTCATAGTGTTGATGTCCTCGTCTACAACAACAAATGTGGTTTATTTGTACTCCCACCGTTGCTAAATGTAAGCCTTTCTAGATTTTTTCTGCACACATGGGCTCACACATAGGAACGGACGGAGTAGCTGATTGCACCTATGTGTGTATTTGTTTTGATGGGATATTGTCCACGTGAAAAGCATAACTAATTCGAAGAAATTGGTTTAAATTATTAATAAAAAATGTATGAAATATTTAGGTTAAATATCAAAATACTTTACAAAATGGATAAAAATGATTAATTTGTGAGAAGTATATTTAATCGGTAAACCAAAAATCAGTAATCACAAAAAGACTTGGGAAAAAACAGATTGTATAACAAAACTGAAAGCGGATATATATTTGGTAAAGATATGGGTGCATATGGTCTAGTTCTCCTACAAAATTATAATACTTCCCTTTTAAAAGTTTTCCTACGGTATTTGAAAACTTTAAACATATAGCTAATATACGTGTTTCCAAATGTAATATTATAAATGTCACACGTAAAGATGACAGCCTACTTGACGACCTCTTGGCCACCTAATCACGGAACGGTGGAGTTCTTTTTGTCAACCATGAAGGAGATATGCCCTAGAGGCAATTAATAAAGTGGTTTATTTATCATATCTCATTTGTTCATAATACGTTTTTGTGTCATGCTATAACCGTATTAAGCGGAAACATTAATACGGGTGTGATGCGTAAACAACCAGGTCCCTAGTAGTCTCTACTAAGACTAGTTTCGTTGCGCGATTGATGATCGAGGTTTCCCGATCATGGGGCATGGCGCCAGTCGGCAATGAAAGTCATATCGTTGGTGGAACGATGTGATGGACATACCCAAATTTGTAGGACGTAGTCATTATGCCTTCGACCGTGAGATCAACTCTTATTGTTATTCCTGAAAGATACTTTGATCGCACCAAACGTCGTATCTTATATAGTATGACAATAACGGTGATACTTTTGGGTATCGGAAGGGAGTAGTTGAGATAAGGGGTCAAGAGCGGGATTTGCCAATCCGCATAGCAGGATAGATACTCTAGGGCCCACTCGGTGATATTATGTCTAATGAGCTTGCAAGCATGTGACTAGGTCACGGAGACATGATTTCATAGACGAGTAGAAGATAGCGTTGTCGGTAACGAGGTCAGCTAGGTATGGAGATATCTATGAACGATGCTCGGACACGCTAAGTATCGCTATGGCAAAAGGTTTAAGACTAGACGTCCAGGTTTGATAGATGAGAGTCATTCGTTATATCACATGGATTAATTCATGGAGTTCAGGCCTACGAGTTAGTCATTGATCAGAGAGGAGTCTCGATCATACCTGTTATTATATCGAACCGCTAGGGTAACACACTTAAGGGGTTTCGACAAGACAACCGGAAAGGAAAGAGATCACCGGGAACGTCCCGGGAGAGGTCCGATGGAGATCGGGCAGCGACGAAATAGTTTTCGGAGCTAGAATAAATTATATATAATATGTTTGATATTAATTAGTGTAATTAATGTCTAAATATGATTTTATATATTTATTTTCGAATTTATTTAGTCTGATTTCCCTAAATGGGCCTTCTGGTTAAAAGAAGGCCCAAGAGGGGAAAATTCCCTAGGGGAATTCGGTGGGGGCCAAGGTGGCCGGCCTAGGTGGGCCACAAGGGGCCCACCAAGGGGGCCGACGCACCATGTGCCGAACCAGGCATGTGGGAATTGTCCCACATTGCCTGGCTGGCAAGTTGGCTCCCCCCCGGGAGCCTTTATATAGAGGGGCACCCCTGGCCTTTTAATTCATCCAATTAATTCCCCAATTCTCTCTCGATTTCGTGATTCCCTTTGTCGGAGTTGCGCCGAGTTGAGAGGGGGATCTCTTCCACCATAGCCCGCTGCCGCGCTGCTGGTGTTCCGGTCCAAGTCTTCCGCTGCTCGTCCTGGACTGGAGCTTCGGAGGCCGTCGTCTCCACCGTACGTGTGTAACATCCTGCGAGGTGCTGCACCAGCGGTACTGGGAGGTCTTCTTCCTCTTCACAACCTTGAGGTCGGCTTCGTCGGTCTTCATCGTCAACGTTTGTGCGGGAACGTAATCCCGCTTTCGGTCTATAAGGGTATGTATTCCGATCTCCGTTCGTACTACTATATCTGCATAGAATAGATCTTGGCATGTTTTAAGGATATCGTTGCTAGGAAATTTTTTGTTTTCTGCACACGATCCCCTTCAGTGGTATCAGAGCCGATCTATCGTAGATATAGCTGTACGCTGTTAGAACCCGTGTTCTACACGGGGGCACCGTTCCTGTTATTTGCTACCCTCTAGCGTGCACTTGTGATTACAGCGGCATCGAGTTGATGAAGCGGCCCGGACCGACTTTACGCGTACGCTTACGCGAGACTGGTTCCACTACTGACATACGGCTTGTACCGTATATGTGGCTGGCGGGTGTCAGTTTCTCTCTCTTTAGTTGGTCTTGCATTTTCAATGGAGGGCCCGAAAGGGATGCTTAAACATGCAATTATTGGATCGTTGTTGTGGTCATAAGTTCGTAGGTAAGAAGCGGTTCTTTTTACGAAAGCCCCAGCCACGTAAAATATGCAAAAGATAAAGTAGAAGCGTCTAACTTTTTTTTGTAGGGGCAATGTGATATGGTCAAGGTAGGTTTATTAAATTGTTTATGAACTGCGGGCGCCAAGAAGACCATGGCGCAATGGACTATATCACATCGCATTACATTTGATGTTTTGTGTGCATCTTATATTGTGTGATTATATATATTAGTATATATTAGTTACGCGGCGGTAGTTGTATATAAGATGATCCCTTCAAAAATACCACTAGTGTTCTTCCTCCAACGAGCACCACCAAGAAAGTTCTACGTTATGAGGCAGGCCGTGACGATCGGGTGTCAGACATATCGTCGTTCGCATACAGTGGGTGTAAGCCATGTTGCACAAGCGTTGCGTGGAGGTTATTGTGGCGAGCCTAGCATATGCAGATATGGCCTCGGAACACGGAGGCCGAAAGGTCGAGCATGAGTCACAGAGTTGTTGTGATTGACAATTGTCTACCCTTGAAGTTGTGCTGCCGGCTCTGACGATGAGGGGTAGTGCAATGGATGGGGGTCGTGTAATCGCTTAAACGACCAGGAGGGATGTTCGTTTGAGTGGGAGTTATGTTAGTTATTTTCTAAAAATACTATAACTCAAAATTATTATGAACAAAGTCTTATGTTGTCGCAAATTCCATTGTAGATGTCTCGCCCCTCGTTTAACCTAGGTCTGTTCCTTGAGAAAGAAAAGCTTAAGACCAATGGGTCTAACTTCATGGCCTGGTTCCGCAACCTTAGGATCCTGCTCACTCCCCACAGGGTGGCTTACGTGATTGAAGCCCCCCTGGGTGACCCTCCGGCAGATAATGCCTCCGACGATGAGAAGAAGGTCTTCCAGACCAAATCGGAGGATTCCTCCTTTGTCCAGAGTGGCATGCTCTACGCCATGTAAGCCGACCTGCAGAAGCGCTTTGAGAAGATGAGTGCCTTCGAGATAATTTCTGATCTCAAGGCTGTCTTTGCGCCGCAGGCTAAGGCTGAGAGATATGAAGCTTCTGAGCTTTTCTTCTCGGCCAAGATGGAGGAGCATAGCAGTGTGAGCGAGCACGTGGTCAAGATGTCTGGCTACGTTCAACGCTTGAATGCTCTGGAATGCAAGATTCCCGATGAGCTGGCGATTGATAGGGTGCTGCAATCGTTGCCCCCTAGCTATAAAGGCTTCGTCATGAACTACAACATGCAGGGCATGGCTAAGTCCCTGGGTGAAGTGTTCGTGATGCTCAAGACTGCTGAGGTGGAAATCAAGAAGGAGCACACGCTGTTGATGGTCAACAAGACCGTTGATTTTAAGAAATCCGGTGGCAAGGGAAAGAAGAGCTGGAAGTCCAGGAGGGAAGGCAAACTGGTTGCCAAGCCCAAGACTGCCAAATCTGGTCCCAGAGCTGGCGTGGAGTGCTTCTACTGCAAGGGAAAAGGTCACTGGAAGCGCAACTGCCCCAAGTACCTGGAGAACAAGAAGTCTGGCAAGATAGTCGACAAAGAGCAAGGTATATTTGATATACATGTTATAGATGTGTACCTTACATCCGCCCGTAGCAACACGTGGGTATTTGATACTGGTTCTGTTGCTCATATATGTAACTCTCAGGAGGAGTTACGGAATAAACGGCGGCTGGCTAAGGATGAGGTGACAATGCGCGTCGGCAACGGATCGAGAGTCGACGTGGTGGCTGTCGGCACGCTCCCTCTACATCTACCATCGGAATTAGTTTTGATTTTAAATAAGTGTTATTTTGTACCAACCTTGAGTGTAAACATTATCAGTGGGTCTTGCCTGTTACAAGACGGTTATTCATTTAAATCAGTATCAAGCAGTTGTGCTATTTCAATGAATGATATATTTTATGTTGATGCTCCTGAGAATAATGGTTTATTCTTGTTGAATCTCGATCGTAGTACTCACGTACATAACATAGATGCCAAAAGGATTAAGTGTAGTGATGATACCGCCATGTATATGTGGCATTGCCGTCTCGGTCATATTGGTATAAAGCGCATGAAGAAACTCCACTCCGATGGACTTTTGGACTCGTTGGATATTGGATCCCTCGATACATGCGAACCATGCCTTATGGGCAAAATGACCAGGACACCGTTCAAAGGTTTCGTTGAACGGGCGTCGGACTTGTTGGGGATCATACATACAGATGTGTGTGGACCAATGAGCGTATCGACACGCAATGGTTATCGTTACTTCGTCACCTTCACTATTGACTTGAGTAGATACGGTTATATCTATTTGATGAAACACAAGTCTGAAACTTTTAAAAAGTTCAAAGAATTTCAAAGTGAAGTTGAAAATCAGCTTAACAAGAGAATCAAGCACCTCCGATCCGATCGTGGTGGCGAGTATTTGAGTTTTGAGTTTGGCACACATCTGAAGACATGTGGCATAGTGCCGCAACTTACGCCTGCCGGAACACCCCAACGTAACGGCGTGTCCGAGCGACGTAATCGTACTCTATTGGATAGCGTCCGGTTTATGATGTCTCTTACCGATTTGCCCGTATCCTTCTGGGGTTATGCGTTAGAAACAGCCGCATTCATTTTAAATAGGGGTCCGTCCAAATCCGTGGAAACGACACCGTATGAGTTATGGTATGGCAAGAAGCATAAGTTATCGTTTCTGAAGTTTTGGGGTTGTGAGGCGTATGTTAAGAAACTACAGCCCGACAAACTCGAACCGAAGTCGGAGAAAGTCGTCTTTGTAGGATATCCGCGGGAAACCGTAGGATACACCTTCTACAACCAAGCTGAGAGCAAAACGTTTGTCGCAAAGACCGGTACCTTTCTAGAGAAGGAGTTTCTCGCGAAATGAGTAAGTGGGAGGAAGGTAGACCTCGATGAGATCGTTGATCCTGAACTCGAAATTCCGAGTGGCGCAACGGAAGCTGTTCCGGAAACGTACTCCACAGATGGAGTGGGAGAAACTGTCGAGGAAAGTATTCTATCTCGTAGGTCTGGTAGATCTCGTATCGCACCAGAATGGTATGGCAACATGGTTTGCACCGTCATGTTAATTGAACAAGACGAACCTACGAACAACAAGGAGGCAATGGCGAGTCTAGAGTCCGAGAAATGGCTAGAAGCCATGAAATCCGAAATAGGGTCCATGTATGATAACAAAGTATGGACTTTGATGGATATTCCCGAAGGGCGCAAGGCCGTCGAGAATAAATGGATCTTTAAGAAGAAGACTGATGCTGATGGTAATGTGACCGTCTATAAAGCTCGGCTTGTCGCAAAGGGTTTCCGACAAGTTCATGGGATTGACTACGATGAAACGTTTTCACCGGTAGCGATGCTAAAGTCTATTCGGATTTTGCTAGCAGTTGCCGCATATTATGACTATGAGATATGGCAGATGGATGTCAAAACAGCCTTCCTAAATGGAAACATTGAGAAAGAGTTGTACATGGTACAACCGGAAGGTTTTGTCGATCCAGAAAATGCTATCAAGGTATGCAAGCTTCAGCGCTCCATCTATGGATTGAAGCAAGCATCTCGGAGCTGGAATCTTCGCTTTGATGAGGTGATCAAAGGTTTTGGATTTGTCCAAAATATGGAAGAGATCTGCATTTACAAGAAAATGAGTGGGAGCTCGGTTGTGTTCTCTGTATGTAGATGACATATTGCTAATTGGGAATAATGTGGAACTTCTGAATAGCGTGAAGGATTATTTAAACAGTAAATTTTCCATGAAGGACTTAGGAGAAGCTGCATACGTCTTAGGCATTAAAATCTATCGTGATAGATCAAGACGTCTATTAGCGTTGAGTCAGAGTACTTATCTTGATAAAATACTGAATCGTTTCGGTATGGAGATGGCAAAGAAGGGTTCTCTGCCGGTTATCAAGAATAAAACATTGCGAAAAGCACAGTGTCCGGTAACGGAACAGGGTAAGGCCGAAATGACTAAACATCCTTATGCTTCAGCCATAGGATCGATTATGTATGCAATGTTAAGTACTAGACCTGATGTGGCATTAGCTCTAAGTTTGACAAGCCGTTTCCAGATTAATCCAGGAATGGCGCATTGGACTGCTGTTAAGAGCATTCTTAAGTATCTCAATAAGATAAAGGAAACGTTTCTTGTCTATGGTGGCTGTGATGAAGAATTTGGCGTAACAGGTTACGTTGATGCAAGTTTCTGCTCAGACCCCGATGACTCTAAGTCACAGACAGGATATGTGTTCAAGGTGAATGGAGGCGCCGTGTGCTGGAGAAGTGGGAAGCAACCCATTGTCGCGCAGTCTACAATGGAGTCGGAGTACATTGCTGCTTGCGAAGCCGCGAATAAAGCTGTGTGGCTGAGTAAGTTTATCATTGAACTTGGAGTGTTCCCAAGCGCGCAAGACCCCGTGATCCTCTTCTGCGACAATACGGGTGCCATTGCTAACGCGAAGGAGCCAAGGTCTCACTCCACCGCCAAACACATACTCCGACGCTTCCATGTGATACGACAGTACGTACAGGAAGGAGATGTAAAGATTTGCAAAGTGCATACGGATCTGAATGTGGCAGATCCCCTGACGAAGCCTCTTCCGCTTGACAAGCATGAGAAACACCAGCTAGCTATGGGTGTCCGGCTTTTACCAAGTTGTAATCTAGATTAATTTGTACTCTAGTGCAAGTGGGAGACTGAAGAAGATATGCCCTAGAGGTAATTAATAAAGTGGTTTATTTATCATATCTCATTTGTTCATAATACGTTTTTGTGTCATGCTATAACCGTATTAAGCGGAAACATTAATACGGGTGTGATGTAAACAACCAGGTCCCTAGTAGCCTCTACTAAGACTAGTTTCGTTGCGCGATTGATGATCGAGGTTTCCCGATCATGGGGCATGGCGCCAGTCGGCAATGAAAGTCATATCGTTGGTGGAACGATGTGATGGACATACCCATATTTGTAGGACGTAGTCATTACGCCTTCGACCGTGAGATCAACTCTTATTGTTATTCCTGTAAGATACTTTGATCGCACCAAACGTCGTATCTTATATAGTATGACAATAACGGTGATACTTTTGGGTATCGGAAGGGAGTAGTTGAGACGAGGGGTCAAGAGCGGGATTTGCCAATCCGCATAGCAGGATAGATACTCTAGGGCCCACTCGGTGATATTATGTCTAATGAGCTTGCAAGCATGTGACTAGGTCACGGAGACATGATTTCATAGACGAGTAGAAGATAGCGTTGTCGGTAACGAGGTCAGCTAGGTATGGAGATATCTATGAACGATGTTCGGACACGCTAAGTATCGCTATGGCAAAAGGTTTAAGACTAGACGTACAGGTTTGATAGATGAGAGTCATTCGTTATATCACAGGGATTAATTCATTGAGTTCAGGCCTACGAGTTAGTCATTGATCAGAGAGGAGTCTCGATCATACCTGTTATTATATCGAACCGCTAGGGTAACACACTTAAGGGGTTTCGACAAGACAACCGGAAAGGAAAGAGATCACCGGGAACGTCCCGGGAGAGGTCCGATGGAGATCGGGCAGCGACGAAATAGTTTTCGGAGCTAGAATAAATTATATATAATATGTTTGATATTAATTAGTGTAATTAATGTCTAAATATGATTTTATATATTTATTTTCGAATTTATTTAGACTGATTTCCCTAAATGGGCCTTCTGGTCAAAAGAAAGCCCAAGAGGGGAAAATTCCCTAGGGGAATTCGGTGGGGGCCAAGGTGGCCGGCCTAGGTGGGCCACAAGGGGCCCACCAAGGGGGCCGGCGCACCATGTGCCGAACCAGGCATGTGGGAATTGTCCCACATTGCCTGGCTGGCAAGTTGGCTCCCCCCCGGGTGCCTTTATATAGAGGGGCACCCCTGGCCTTTTAATTCATCCAATTAATTCCCCAATTCTCTCTCGATTTCGTGATTCCCTTTGTCGGAGTTGCGCCGAGTTGAGAGGGGGATCTCTTCCAGCATAGTCCGCTGCCGCGCTGCTGGTGTTCCGGTCCAAGTCTTCCGCTGCTCGTTCTGGACTGGAGCTTCGGAGGCCGTCGTCTCCACCGTACGTGTGTAACACCCTGCGAGGTGCTGCGCCAGCGGTACTGGGAGGTCTTCTTCCTCTTCACGACCTTGAGGTCGGCTTCGTCGGTCTTCATCGTCAACGTTTGTGCGGGAACGTAATCCCGCTTTCGGTCTACAAGGGTATGTATTCCGATCTCCGTTCGTACTACTATATCTGCATAGAATAGATCTTGGCATGTTTTAAGGATATCGTTGGTAGGAAAAATTTTGTTTTCTGCACACGATCCCCTTCAAACCACATCATCATCACTCATCTATCCCTCTTGTGACCCTGGATGCTCATCTCATTTGATTTCTTTCTTCATCATGGAAGGGAGCTATTCTTCCGGAAAGGCCATCAACATCTGCATACCGCTCGTTGTATATCTATTTTGATGCCTCCTTTCGCAATGGATGATATCTCTTCTTCCTGCGAGAATACCTGGACTGCGATACCTACTTGCGACCCGAGTGCTCATATTCTTCGAAGCCGACTAATTTATGATTTCCATGCCTTGTTTTGAGGATCCATTTTCATTTGTCCAGTTCATATAGGTTTTTAATTCTTAAAATAGCTAATAAATTATTTAAGAAAACCATCTACTATGGTGGAGACAGCAGTGCGAGAAACACATATGTCATGGAGGGGCGCCAGAGACCATGAAGGGAATCTCCTTCGCTGATTCTTTGATGGTTCTTCTGCCAGCAAAGGTTCTACGCAATGACAAATGGGAGGAGATGGCGTGACCGAAGGTGGCGAGGGTGCCAGGGTTGGAGAAATATTCGGCAAGGTCAGGAGGAGCTACCCGTGGTTGGAGTCTAACTGGCTAGGTCATTAACAACGAGGGTATCACAAAGGAGCCGGCTAGGTCATAAAGGAGCTACTCCGAGTCGAGGACAACTGGCAATGTGGGTGAGGAGCCGGCGGGGGTCGGGGGGTAGGAGTGGGCTGGTGGAGCCGTATCGACAGATGGAATTGCGGGGACAACCCTAAGGACTTTGAGCAAAGGAGAAGTTGATGCAGAGGAGTCGGTACTATGGTAGAATCGACTAGGTGAAAGCTAGAATCACTTTTCGATTTGCAACTAACTTCAGAGTTACAACCATAGAATTATTCTAAACATAAACCAACTGAGTTGACCGCTCGGCCGTCAATGGTATGTTTTCTGCAAAACCAGTCCCGGTTTGTTGGCCCCAATGCTCATTTTTGTATCAAATACTATTCCGAAATTGTTTCTGATTATTTGTTAGGTTCTCATATTTATTCAACTATTTTGAATTATTTATTTGACATATGTGAATACGATTATATGTGTTTTATATCTTAACACCAGTCTCAGTGCCGAGCATAAGACTCTTACCATGTGAAAATGACGTGAGAAAAAAAAATATGTGGATGGAAAGTTAGCCAAAAAAAATATTTCATTAATGGCAAAGGTGGGTAAAGTGAACAATTTTGAGAGTTCTTGGGTCTCTTCTATCTAGTTTTGAATCACAGAATTGCAATTAAACCTGACCAATAGTTTAAGAGAGTAATGCGATAGCACTCTATTTGTTAGCTTTCCCGTGGCAATCTAGGAGTTGAACTCGATCGGGTGGACAGGTTTCACCACAGGAAAGCTGACCAACCTAGCTCGGGAGTATATGGATAGAGCAGCTAAATATCCGGCTAGAATTCAAATACACCAGCTTAATTCTAGTTCACTTGAAGTTTTTGGTATACTCCCATGTGTGAGCACATAACGTAAGCACGCATCAGCTAGTCGATCGCTGCTTAATCACGCAGGTGTGCTGCGTGCTGCCTACAATGCATGAGCGGCCGGACACAACTACGTCCTTGTTGCTTCCAAGTGATTAATTAATCTGATCAATGGCGGCAATATAATTACAATGATTAGGCGAATAAAGTGGACTGAAGTTGGTGGCGACTGTTAGTGGGATGCCGATAATTAAGAACGTAGAAAGGAGAACAGTTCGGCCGATCGATATGATGCTCCCAAAATTTTGGAATTCTTTTGGTTTCGAAAGTTGAAGTTTGTTCTTTTTTTTAGGGGAAAAGGTTGATGCTTGTCCTGCACTCCATCGATGCCCAATGTGTTAGAATTGAGTCCATTGCTGCGCAACCGAATTAACAATTTCAGAAATCTTAAATCTCTAGTTGGCAGCTCATGTGAGTGGAGTTGGAGCTAAATTTTAGTCCGACACTGCTGGTTGGAGAGGAGTGGCACCACCTTATAGTGGAATGTTCTGCTACTTGATAAAATTGTGAAAATAAGGGACTCTATCACGCGCTTCTTCTACTCCGCCGCCGCACACACGCAACCCGTGTCGACGCGACGCGGTTCGTGGGAATCTCGCCGAACCGAGATTTATTTTTGCAGTAGAGGAAAACGGTTTCGACGGACGCGTCGTAGTTATTCAGTTCGTATCGCTCCCGGGTCGTGGGCTACCTACCGAACTAAACGTGTGCGACGTGGACGTGGCCCACTCCGTACCCGTTAGGATTTTCCAAGTTGCGTAATATAATGCTCTGCAACGCGTGCGCCGAAACGACAGGTTTTGCCAATCTCGTGCCTTGCGCCGCCACCGTAGTCTACTCCATCTCGTACGCCAGCGTGCACCGGTGAACGGGACAACGGGTTTCTGAAACCGCTCGCCTATGTGATCTTGTACGGGAGAGTGCGAATAAGATTTTTGGAAAGCGCTTTAAAATCGCGCGACTCTTTTCAAGTTCTTCATCACGGCTCGCCTTTCTGCACGATCGCCGGATTTACGGGCGACTCGTCTCCTACGTCGTCGTCGTCGTCTTCAGGAAGTTGTTGTTGTCGCAGCTATTATAACTATTACGACTAATTCATCTACAATCGTTCAGTACGTTCGCCACGTTCTGATGTGCTGTTTTGTTATGGTTGTGCTCGTAAATGTCTTGCTTCTGTTTATGTTAATTAATACGTCTAGTATTATCGAGATTAATATGTTAGTAGCTCTTACTATCATGCTTTATATTCTGGAATTAATCATAAAAATTTATACGTAATAATCCAACACAATGATCGCCTCACAGGTCATGGCTATGCATGTCTCGCGTCGCTCTTCATTTTTCACTTGTTTTCTAACCTGTGCCGGCCGGTGACAACAGAGGTGCAAATCCAAACGTCGAACTAGAGTGACATTTTAATGTTCAACCAGGATTCTTCAGCTTACAAATCATATGTGAAGACGTTGTCCAAACTAGCGTGGATTTGTAAATAATAAAAAAGCGAATGTACCACTCATCTTTGACGTATATATATAGACGTACCCCATCGACAAGTTCATTACTCGCCTCTGCTCACTCCATTTTTATGCGCCTTTTCCGTCGCGGCTCAATAGAAGATGTGTGAGGCGACCAAGCCAGCCATCGCGCTCGTAGAAAAGTAATTTCGGCCTAAGATGCATGACTGGATCTAGTCGCATGCCAGTAGCTATCGCATGCATACATGGTTAATTGGTTATACTGTGGCGGCGGTTGGTGCAACGGTGCTTTCACTCAAACAGTGCACCACACTTGCAAAATTGCCATGCCATCGACCAGGTTTGATATCATAATATGGGCCGGACAAATCGATTAAAAGATACCCGCTCCGTTTTTTAACATAAGATGTTTAAGTGTATCATATATTGTCTAGATCGATGTATTAAAATGAGTAAACACACACTAAAACATGTCTAGATTCATTTATATATATGCAACCGTAGTCAATGCTAAAACATGTTATATTTAAAAACGGAGGAAGTATCAATGAATGCGAGTCTTCGCCACATGATGGATCGACCGAATGGCAGCCCATGAAACAGCACGAAGCGTAACGATGCATCCGTGCGCTGGCAGATGAGCTAGCGCGCGGGGCCTTGGCACCGAATTCGGGCTCTTGTGGTCGTCAAATCAACTTGTGTGTACAGGCAGTGTGGGCATCCGCCATCAATCATTACGTCCAGCTCCCCACCAGTCATGTTTCTTGGATCTATTATTGACAAGTTGGGAATGATCATAAGGTTCGATAATAAGTACAAATTAGATCGTGAGAAGGTTTATGCCGGCAAGTGGGGAGGACGATGATGTCGTCATTCGGTACTGAATTCTCAAGTGGATCGGGGCGACAAAGGTGGGCAGGAATGGTGATGAGATGGAGCATATATCATGTATCCAAGAAATGTCTAGATGACCCTTTTCTCTTGGTTTTTAAAACATGAGGAAGGGCATTCTTGGATGCCTCTACATCCATCTCTATATCTCATTTTCATTTTGTAGTATGATTTGTTGATGATCTGAGCTAGCTCCCATATATACATTTTGTCAGTACATTGTTATAGAATGCTAATGGTCGCTTTCGCCTCTGTACGAATAGAGATCATGCGCATGTAAATATAATCTTTTCATTTTTTTGCGGGTAATATAATCTTTTCCTTATGGATTCCTACCATGTGTTGAAAACACTTCTTCCATAAAAATGCTATATAGTTGCTTGATATTTACTGTTCAAGAACTAAACTTGATGGCCCCTCCCCGGACATCAAAAAGCGCCTTCTTCAAAGGTATTTAGAGCATTCATGATGTTAAGAACTTCACACTGGAGTAGGGAGTGACTAGTGGAGGAGAATTAAGCCAAAAAAAAAAACTATTATGGACTCCGACACTGAACAACAAAAATCTAGTACTCCCTTCATCCCGGTTTCTAGGGCATAATTTGCAAATATCTTGGCCCAAGGTGCTAAATAATTGAGGCTAAAATGTGGCATGCATTGGCGGGAAAAGGCAAACAACAACTAATTGGGAGGGAATTAAATGAAATTATGTCTACGAGGTGGATAGTTTTGGAACTAATTGTTTTTTAAATTAAGCCCTACAAACTGGGACAGAGAGAGTAGTAACAATATCTCTCGGTTGTAATCAATGATCATTTTTTCATAAACAAAAAGTTGTTTCAGCGATCGCGTTCCCGGTAGTTAAATGAAAAAAAATAGAGCTACTAATTAAATGAACTGATTCAAACGAAATTCCACTGGACTCGTACGTCTCTATAGCCCACCAAACACCCCGCGCTTACTTTGTGCATACGGCCTTGTGCTTCCTTTATTCTCACCGCACATAAATGCTCTAGGATTAGATGCTAATCCAACACTTAATAAATACATTTTCTTTGCAAAGGATATAAGTTCGAATACAAGATGTACATTTCAGAATATAAGGACGTAGGGCAAGATATTTTTAAATAAGAGAGGAATAAAAGGACCCATAATGAATGCTTATGCAACTTCCATACTTTTAGTTGACTTTAGAAGAAAACTACTCTCTCTGTCCCGGTTTGTAGGGCTTATGCAACGTCCAGACTTATGCAACTTTCCTGGCCCCCACGTAGATAATTCCATCACCCATACGGATTTAGTGCAGCTTCCAGACTTAATTGTTCATTAAATTCCATCACCCATACGGATAATTCCATCACCCATACTTTTTCAGGAGTACAATATAACATTAAATTAATACTTTCCTGGCCCCCACGTAGATAATTCCATCACCCATACGGATTTAGTGCTTACCATCTCATTATTTGTTTAATTGTACTTTTTTTGATAAACACAGTACAAACGTATACGATTTGTTCAATGGTACTAATTATTCCACTAAACACCTATTAATACAATGCTATTTGGTCACATGAGCTCCTAATTGTTTCGTACACCCAGTAAAACCGAGGAAATTCGGAGAGAGGCCAAATGTTGAAAACAATACGTTGCAAGAATGTTCAATATTGAATAAAGCAAATGCGGAAAGTGTTGTTTGGCACTCAAGCTCATATTCTCCTGCCTGATTAGGAAATTAATTTTTTATAAAACAATCCAAAACGTTCTTATAAATTTTTTAATGAACATTTGCCACAAGAACTACGAGTTAGTTGGATTCGGCGTGTGTGTTAATTTTGATAATAAAGCAATCGAGTGGTTCAGCGTAGAAACAATGGTTAACTACTTCCATTAAGGTTATGGAACTGAAAAATGCATAAGTATTGACCTTGTACACACTTTTTTTCAAAGAAAAAGGGGGGTCCCGTGTAAAGACCCCCTTTTATTATAAGGTAGCGACCTACTGTGTATAGTGCTAGTCACTGTATCGACTTGCTAGCACACACAGTTTAAGATGAAATATCATAACATTGCATCAATATTCATTACACGATGATCCAGAAATGAAAGGGGTTCGATACAAGGTGCATAGCCCATGGCTAGCTCAAACCGAAATAAACACACAGCGGAAATCAAATGGATAAAGTGAGCTGCATCTTCATCATGTGCCACAGGCAAGGCATGTTGGTTGGAGACTCGCGACCCTAACAATCTTCACTCTTCGTCAGAGGGTCCTGCAATGGTGAGTTGCAGCCCAAACTATATTGGGTCAGCACAATTGAATTGTGGTGGCAAGATGACACTATGTTGACTAATCTAGTAAGTCTATTCTACATGCATATTTGGCCAGGTGGAGTTTGAGGCTGATTTGCATAAAAGCCAATTTTGTCCTATCATTTAGAAAACATCTTTTCATCCTAGATAAAGAGTACCACTGATAGACATCAGTGAACACCTTTGACAACAAAGAGTACCACCGATATACATCGGTGAACAACTTTGAAAACTACGCACAAAGAGCACCACCGATAGAAAGCGGTGAGCTCTCCCAAACCCTGGTTCACCCATCAAATTTTATTAAGAAATTGGGATGAGGAGATCTTCAACATCTGCCCTGTCTAGTTGCTCAAACGTCCATAACCGGGGACACGGCTAAGTATACTTAGTTTTTCACTCTCGAGAGGGTGTGCACTTTCACCACAAGACCCAATCATTCCCTCGTCCATGTCACCCAATTATGAAATGGAAAAGAGAAGATCGAGACGAGACCTTTCAGAAGCAATTCCCCAAAATCCATAAAGCGGACCCCTCCCACCTATCATTCCCCTACATCTGCCAGTCACGCTTATTTCGGAGTCTCGCAACTTATATGGTCAAGACAGAGCCCATATGACATGTGGCTACACTGGAAGCTACTAAACAAGGTGCGTCTACAATCTCTTTAAGCCTGGGTGACTTTCCACTATTGTGCGCTTCCACCAAGGGCGATTACCATAGATATGGACCATAGATATGGACCCCCTGAGTAGCCACCCACCATGGTTCTCCAACCAGCACCCAGGTAGTTCATTGATTAGTTTCAGTTAATTTTCACTATCCAACTAATCAACACGTTTTTATTGCTTGATTAAGCATTCTACCATGTATGGTGCCACTACGTTTCAGGGTGGGGGAAGGCTACACACTAAATAGGAGCATAGCATAATATAGTATCCGCACACAATTCCTAACATGCATACTACAGAAAAACACTACTATGCAATATATCAAAATAATAGGAGGCACTTGCCTTGGCCAACTGAAGAGTTGAAGTTACACTCTTCACAACAAGTAAGACACTCCGCACAATCTAACAAGCAACAAACATACAATGATTCAATACATATGCACAATACAAAAACAATGTTATGCAATTATGGATGCAAACCACTTTATTAAAAGAGTAACACTCTTTAATAGTTCTCTGGTTGCTAAATGTATGCATGATGGCATGAGTCAAATTTTAAATTAATTTGCATTTTAAAAATCATTTGATTAAATTAAGTTTTACACAAAACAATTACACTTTCATAAATAATTACTAATAAAAATTATGTTTTGGTTCCTCTGGACAGAGGATATAATTTAGTAACATTTATCAAAAGGTTTCATTTTAAAATATTTTTGGATAATGAGTTATGGTCTATATGGCCGAAATGACTCTCTGCAAAATATTTCATTTTAACCGATGCAAAATGGGAAAGTAATGATGTCAAAATTATCTACATGTTCATAGCTATCCAACGGTATAAAATTTATTAAATTTGGACTTACGGTTTAAAAGTTATGAATTTTTGAAGTTTGAATTGTTTTCTGTTTTATTTAACCATTTTCAGACGGAAAAGAAATAAACGTGGCGACGTGGCGCAACCTGATTGGCCCGTACCGGTTCGGAAATAAAATTAAACCACAGCCGATGGATTTCGATCCAACGGCTCTGGATCTAGGCGACCTAAAAGGAGCGGCGCGGTTCACCGGCGATTCTCCGGCCGCGGCGGCGCCATGCTCGGCTACCACGGACTTGACGGGGCAGAGGGGACCGGGCTGAGAGGTTGGTACCTGGGGACGGAGAAAGTGGCGGCGGAGCTGACGGTGTGGTCGCGGTCGTCGGGGGTGGTCTCTTCTCCGGCAATCGCTCGCCGGAGTGGTGGCAGCGGGCGATGGAACTCGGTCGACGACGGTGCGGCCGTTCTGGAGTGCGAGGGAAGGCAAGGAGGTGTCAGCGGGGTGCGCAACAGCGAGGGAAGGCGGAGGGGAGAAACGAGAGGGGCAGAGGCTTACCGTGCTCGCCGGAATCGCCGACGCACGGCGGCGGCCAACGGTGGTGCGGCGGACCAAAACGATGCGGCCTGGCGGCGTGAGTGGGGCGCGCTTGCTGGGCGAAAGTGAGCGGAGGGGGGGGGGGGGGTTTAAAGGGGGCGGTCAGCGCGCCGTTGCGGCCTCGAGGGCGTGCAGAGCGTGCGGGGCGTGGGCGACGGCGTCGTGGGCGCGCGCGTGGAGCGGGGACGGTTGGAGGGGAAGGTGGCTGGGCCGCACTCGGGCCGAAGATGGGCTGCTCTGCGCTGCTCCGCGCGGCAATGAAAAGTTGGGCCGGCTCGGCCGGCCTGGCATCTTTTTTCTTTTTTCTTTTTCCTTTTCTGTTTTAATTTCCAGGACTCAAATTTGAATTATAAATTGATTCAAACCTTTTTAGAAAATTATGGAAAAATATGTTTTGGAAGGTTTATCCAAAATAGCACTTTTTAATCATACTTGTAACTTAAAGTGATTAATAAAATTTACATTATTGCCCAAGACATAATTGGTGCATTTTAAATTATAAAATCATTTGTTATTTGATAAAAGGGAAACAATGTGTCAACTAGAGATCTAAAATGCAAAGATGGTATGATGGATGTATGCATGCTTTTGAATCGAAAATTTGGGATGTTACAAACCTAACCCCCTTAAGATGAATCTCGCCCTCGAGATTCGGATGGGATAGCGAATAGGTGTGGGTGGTCTTCGTGAAGATCTTCCTCTCGTTCCCAAGTTGCTTCTTCCTCTATGTGGTGTTTCCATTGGACCTTGCATAACTTGATCGTCTTGGTACGAGTGAATCTTTCGGCGGTCTCGAGTATCTTGACGGGTTTTTCTTCGTAAGTGAGGTCGGTTTCCAACTGAACTTCTTCCAGTGATACGGTATCCTTCAATGGAGTTGGTGCCATCTCTGGGTGACACTTCTTCAATTGACTTACATGAAACACATTGTGAACCGCTGAGAGGACCTCTGGGAGTTCCAACTCATATGCCACTTCTCCCTTACGAGAGAGAATCTTATATGGCCCAATGAACCGTGGTGCTAACTTTCCTTTGATTCCAAATCTCTTCACGCCACATAGTGGGGAAACTCTAAGATATGCTCTATCACCAATTTCATACGTAACCTCCCTACGCTTAGAATCAGCATAGCTCTTCTGTCTAGATTGGGCTATCTTTAATCTGTCTCGGATCAGTCTGACTTTTTCCTCTGCCTCTTGGATAATATCTGGTCCGAAGAGGCTACGCTCTCCTACTCCACTCCATAGTAATGGGGTGGTGCATTTCTTCCCATACAGAGCTTCAAACGGAGCCATCTCTATACTAGCTTGGTAGCTGTTGTTGTACGAGAACTCTGTGTATGGCAGATTTTCATCCCAACTGGTTCCATAGTCTAATGCACATGCTCTCAGCATATCCTCAAGGATTTGATTAACCCTTTCGGTCTGTCCATCAGTCTGTGGGTGGAATGCTGTGCTGAACTCCAATCTTGTTCCCAAGGACTCATGTAGTTGCTTCCAAAAATGAGAAGTAAACTGGGTTCCTCTGTCGGAGACAATACTCTTTGGAACGCCATGTAGACATACGATTCTGCTCATGTATATCTTGGCTAGTTTGGCACTGGTGTAAGTGGCTTTTACTGGTATAAAGTGAGCCACTTTAGTCAAACGGTCAACCACTACCCAAATAGAATCATATCCTGATTTGATCATAGGTAAACCTGTGATAAAGTCCATTCCAATCTTGTCCCATTTCCACTCGGGTACCGGTAACGGTTGTAGTAGTCTTGCTGGTTTCTGATGTTCTGCCTTGACTCTGTTACACACGTCACACAAGGCAATATACTCTGCTATGTCCTTCTTCATGTTGCTCCACCAAAACCTACCCTTTACATCTATGTACATCTTAGTATTGCCAGGGTGAATTGAGTATGGTGAATCGTGAGCTTCCTGTAGTATTAGCTTCCTAAGCTCTTTGTCTTCAGGCACGCAAATACGTTTTTCAAACCATAATGTGCCTAGATCATCCTCATGAAACCCTTTTGCCTTATCCTTGCTCATGTTAACTCTGATTTCTTCCATATCCTTATCAGTCTTCTGTGCCTCTCTGATCCTGTCCATCAAGGTTGGTTGGACCTCCAATGATGCTACAAAACCTTCAGACACCACTTCCAGCCTGAGATCCTTAAATTGTTCACATAGGTCTTCTGGCAATTCACCCTTTGTGAGGCCATTCACGTAGACCTTACGGCTCAAGGCGTCCGCTACTACATTGGCCTTTCCGGGGTGATACTGAAGGCTAAGATTATAGTCCTTGATTAGTTCTAACCACCTCCTTTGTCGTAAGTTTAACTCCTTCTGGGTGAAAATGTACTTCAAACTCTTATGGTCGGTGAACACTTCACATCGTTTTCCCATCAGGTAGTGTCTCTATGTTTTCAACGCATGCACTACTGCGGCCAACTCTAAGTCATGTGTGGGGTAGTTGCCTTCATGCTTCTTCAGTTGTCTAGATGCATAGGACACAACTTTACCCACTTGCATCAACACACATCCCAGTCCTTGACGTGATGCATCACAATAGACTTGGAAGTCTTTCTCCAAATCGGGTAGGCATAATACTGGAGCTGACACTAAACGCTTCTTTAATTCTTGGAAACTTGTTTCACATGCCTCAGTCCATTCAAACTTCTTTTCCTTCTTCAACAAATTAGTCATAGGTTTGGCTATCTTGGAGAAGTTCTCTATGAACCTTCTATAATATCCTGCCAAACCTAAGAAGCTGCGGATTTCTGCCACATTCTTTGGTGACTCCCATTCCGTCACCGCTGCTACTTTTACAGGGTCAACTGCAATCCCTTCTCCCGACACTATGTGTCCTAGGAAAGCTACTTCACTCAACCAGAACTCACATTTGCTGAACTTTGCATAAAGTTTGTGCTCTCTGAGCTTCTCCATGACTAAACGCAAATGTTCTTCATGTTCCTTCTTATTCTTGGAATAGATTAATATGTCATCTATGAACACCACTACAAACTTATCCAAGAAATCCATGAATACCTTGTTCATCATGTTCATAAAATACGCGGGTGCATTGGTCAGCCCAAAAGGCATCACTGTATACTCATATAATCCATATCTAGTGGTGAAGGCTGTCTTAGGTATATCGTGTTCCCTAACCTTTAACTGAAAGTATCCAGATCTTAGGTCGATCTTGGAAAACACACTAGCTCCTTCCAGCTGGTCAAATAGGTCGTTGATTCTTGGTAGTGGATACTTATTCTTAATGGTCACTTCATTCAAGGATCGGTAATCCATACATAACCTCATACTCTTGTCCTTTTTCTCCACGAACAGCACAGGTGCTCCCCAAGATGATGAACTAGGACGGATGAACCCTTTTCCCAACTGCTCCTCAAGTTGTGCCTTAAGCTCCTTCAGCTCCTCTACGGACATGGGGTAAGGTCTTCTTGCTATTGGTCCCGTTCCCGGTAGTAGTTCTATCAGAAACTCTACCTCTCTATCTGGCGGCATTCCTGGTAGTTCGTCTGGAAACACATCGAGGTATTCCTTCACAATAGGTACCTCTTCCATGCTAACCCCCTTAAGAGAATTCAACTTAGCTTCTTTTGATCCATAGAATGACTGGTACTAGATTCTCTTCATCTCCGGGGTGGTGAGGGTGATCGCTCTACTAGCACAGTCGATCTGTCCCCTATACTGGGACAACCAATCCATACCCAAAATGATATCAAGGCCTTGGTTTTCAAGAATGATGGGCTCAGTGGGAAATTTGTGATTCCCAATGTCTAGGGTCAGGGAGCGAGCTCCTAAAAATGCTAGCATTCCCCCCCCCCCCCCCCCCCCCAGGAGAGCTTACTCTGATTGGATTATCTAGGGTCTTGGTTGGTAACTTATGCTTGTTCACATATGCTCTTGAAATGAATGAATGCGATGCTCCAGAATCAAAGAGAACAAGTGCTGAATTCAAATTGACTAGGAACTTACCGATCACTAGGTCGGGTGCTTCCATGACTTCCTCCACTTCCATATGGTTCACGTGTCCTTTCTGGAATGAGTTTGACTTGATGCCCTGATCAGCTTTCTTCTCCGGGCATTCGTTGGAGTAGTGTCCCATCTTCTTGCATGAGTAGCATTGTATCTGGCTCAGGTCCTTCTTTTCATGGTGGTTGTGGCGAGGTTGTCCATTGTGGTTCCCCTGACCGTTGTGGTTATTTCCCCGGTATCCTCCGTTAGGGTTGTGGCCATGATTGTGGTGGCCACTGCTCCCATGTTGATGTCCATTTCCACCATGTTTGTGGAATCCCGAATTGCCACCTCCTTCGTGATGGCTACGCATTTTCTGAGGTGTTCCAGAGTAGTGCTTGTCAAAGCTGTGCTTCCTCTTCCTATTCTCGGCCTGCTTCTGCTTGCTCTCCAGGATGGTGGCTTTGTCAAGTAGGGACTGGTAGTTGGGTGCGTAGACAACTGACAGTTGAACGGCTAGTTCATCATTCAGACCATCCAAGAACCTTTCCCTCCTCTTGGTGTCCGAGTCCACATCATCGGGTGCATAACGGGCCAGATTGTTGAATTCCTCAATGTATGCCGAAACCGTGCGGCTACCTTGACGCAGGTTGCGGAACTCTCTTTTCTTCAAACTCATCACACCATTGGATATGTGAGCAGTGCGGAAACCTTCTTGGAACAGCTCCCAGGTAACCTCCTCGATTGGACGGGTGATTTGGAAGTTGTCCCACCAGCTGGCAGCAGGTCCTTCTAGCAGATGTGCCGCAAATCTGACCTTCTCGGCATCAGTGCAGCCGATGGTTACTAGGTTCTTATTCACCGAGCGCAGCCAGTCATCTGCCACAACAGGCTCTGAGGCGCTGGTGAATGTTGCTGGCCTCAACCTCAGGAATCGGGTGAGCATGTCTACTTGAGGGGGTGGTGGTGGCGGTGGATTATTGTTGTTGTTGTTGTTTGCAAGGAACTGAGTCATCACTTGCATGAGTTGGGTCAACACTTGTTGCATCCCATTGTTGTTGTTGTCCTCATTGTTGTCATTGTTGCGGTTGTCACGGCGAGGAGGCATCTGTGTGAATAGTATAGATGAGAAAAGGATGGAAAGGATCTAAAAGGAAAACTTCTACCCATCAAACACAAACAAAGCAGCAAGCCACTCACAAGCAACAATCCCAACTCATGACAAGAATTAACAAAATGGATTTTTGGAAAGTAAACGTTCTAGTGTTGCCTTACCACAAGCATTCGGTAAGGTCAACACTCTAATCGAATGAAGAAAGAAATAAACTGGTGGTCAGACTACTACTGACGGAAAGCTCTAATGGCCTTGGTGCAAATGACCTTGCGTCGGTGGGATCGGGTGTTGAAGGCGGGTTTATCCTCCTTCTCTGGGACAATCCAAAGTACCTCCCCATCAGACGTCTCTATGGCCCGTTCTTCTGGGTCTTCATCCACCTCGGTCATCTCCTGGTTGGCTGCAGGCTCCCTCCGATCTGCTAGTGCCTCTCCCAGCTTCTTCTTCAACTCCTTAGCCTCCTTGCACCAGATGTCTCGACGCTCAGTTGCCAAGCACAAAGTCTTGACCAAGATCCCGTTGAACGCTTTCTGCTCTAGGAGTTCCTCTTCCATCTTCTGGGGTTCCTCCATCCTTCTGATCTTCTCCTCCAGCTTGGTCTTGGTCTCTTCTAGTTTACTGTTAGCTTCCTGAAGTTCCTTCCTCTGCTGATCCAAATACAGTGCTGTGTTCTCCAACGTCTCAATCCTATCATTTGCCTCCTTGACCACATCAGCAGCTTGATCGACTATCTTCATCTCATCCTTCAGCATATCCTCAAGAGCCGCTGCACTACACTCATGCTCCATCAAGTAGCGGCGCTGCAACGTCCAGTGCTCGGTCACGGTGTAGTAGAATGGAGCTCCATCCATGCCGCGTCTGCCAAGAGTGCGAAAGGCGGAGCCCGTGGGTGTGAGATGGCGGTAGATCCCAGAGATGCGTCCAATGGCTCCCTGCATGGCTATCGATAGCGACAACTCCCAATCCGGGTATCTCTCCTCATAAATCTCCTCATGGGTCGCCGGATCTTCAGGGTTAGCCGGAATGGTAGTCTCAATCAGCCACCTCTCGATCTCGCCTTGCTTGTACAGCTGCTGGCCTCGGAATATCGGCGGGGGTATCCCAACAAGGGTAGCGAGCTCAGCTAAGTGTCTGTCGAAAAACACCGTCACTCCTTCTCCAGCTACAGCATGGTGCGTGAAGGTGGTCATCTAAAAAAGATTTTGGAAGACAAAAGATTAGATAAGAGTATGACAGAAAAATTTATGCAAACTTAATGAAATAATATTTTATTTCCTATGGTAATCCCTATGAACTAATCCAAACCTAGGGTCACAAACCTACAGGCAACACAGTGCTCTGATACCATCTGTAAAGGCCCCCCTTTTATTATAAGTTAGCGACCTCCTGTGTATAGTGCTAGTCCCTGGATCGACTTGCTAGCACACACAGTTTAAGATGAAATACCATAACATTGCATCAATATTCATTACACGATGATCCAGAAATGAAAGGGGTTCGATACAAGGTGCATAGCCCATGGCTAGCTCAAACCGAAATAAACACACAGCGGAAAGCAAATGGATAAAGTGAGCTCCATCTTCATCATGTGCCACAGGCAAGGCATGTTGGTTGGAGACTCGCGACCCTAACAATCTTCACTCTTCGTCAGAGGGTCCTGCAATGGTGAGTTGCAGCCCAAACTATATTGGGTCAGCACAATTGAATTGTGGTGGCAAGATGACACTATGTTGACTAATCTAGTAAGTCTATTCTACATGCATATTTGGCCAGGTGGAGTTTGAGGCTGATTTGCATAAAAGCCAATTTTGTCCTATCATTTAGAAAACATCTTTTCATCTTAGACAAAGAGTACCACTGATAGACATCAGTGAACACCTTTGACAACAAAGAGTACCACCGATAGACATCGGTGAACAACTTTGAAAACTACGCACAAAGAGCACCACCGATAGAAAGTGTCGAGGAGCGACTCCCACGTAACAGGGGTAGCCTCACCCTGAAGAGAGGTTCAAAGGGGGGACTGAACACGGAGGTCTAACAACCCTCGAGAGGCTCGACGACGGTGCTCGTCAGGCCTGGAGAAGGACAATCACGCCAGAGATGGACACCAGCCCGTACCCAGGTTCACGGCCCTCAGGAGGAGGTAAAACCGCTACTCCTGCTTGTCTGTATTGCACTGTGGAGGTTACAAGACAATGAGCTTGCCGAAGGCTCTCTTGAGGCAGCTTGGTGCCTGAGGAGGGACGTACAGGTCGTCTTCCTCCTCCAGCAGTTGGCTATCCTATGTACTTAGCTACCGAGGAACAGCGTCTCCGAGGCCGACCGATCAGGGATCAATCGATGGTGTAATCGCGCGTCGTGGAATCCTCCTCTTGTGCGGTGGAGCTCATGCTCCCTTTATAGGCGCCCCGGGCTCCGTCCTCGTGCTGGTGGGCTCCCACATGCCGGTGGCGCGAAGGAGTGGGAGTCCACAGCGGCTCCTCCGTCCATGAACGCGGTCCATCCGTGCTAAAGTAGCGCGCCGTGGCCGACCGGCTGCAGACGTTGCAGAGCGGCTCGCAGGCGCAGCAGAGGCCGTGGTGGAGCCCACGATGACGACCTCCTTGGAGCGTTGCGCCGTCCAGCCGCTTTATCGCCAAAGAGGAAAGTCCTGGGAGTCCTGGCGCAGGCAGCGCGGCTTTGTTGACTCCTTTATCACCAGAATGGCAGCTGGGACGCTCGCGTCACCCGGCAGCCGTTGCAGGGGCCATGTGCGCCCAGCAGCGCTTGCTTAGCCGCGAAGTGTCTCCACAGGGCCACGGTTGCCTGTGGAGGGGTTTTCTGCTGACTTCCCCCCAGGCGGGTTGTGCCTGGGGAGTCTCCTGAGGCGCGGGGTCCTCTTCAAGCCCTGGCGTCCTCCTCAGGCCCTCGAGAGGAGATGTCTCTCGAGGGTCTCTCCAAGCGGTAGCTCGGTCCTTAGTCGTTCTGCCGAAGTTCTACGTGGGCGAGGCCTGTAGGGAGTGGGCCGTGCATACCCCGGTCCTTACTGGGCCGACAGTAGCCCCCGGGCCCACGATGGGCACGACGAGGCCCGTTGGGTCTAGGCGAAGCGTCGTGGGGCCAATCCTGCGGGCCGGGCCGAGCCACGCGTCACTCCGGCGAGTAACGGATGCGCACGATGCGGGACGTGCGTCGTGGGGGGTCCCACCACGCCCCGGTAACCGCTCCTTGACGAGACATAAAGTCCCCGCGCCGGAGCAGGGAGCCGTTACTACTCCCACTTCTTCTCACAGACGCCATCCGCACCGAGCTCTCCGCTCCTGCACTCCGGCGCCCTCTTCTCCGATTTCTCCAGTTTCTCCTCGCGCCGTTCCCTCCTTTCCTCCGACGATGAGTCCGGCGAAGAACAAGGGCAAGGCGGCCGCGGGGTCTTCTTCGCAAGCGGCGCCCGCCGAGGCCGCACATGGCGCGGCATTGCTAGGCGTGCGCGTCAACGACAAGGCCCTCGAGAAGGTCCGCTTCCTGGTGGCGGACCAGACCAACGAGCACGGCGCCACCGCGCTCAAGCCCGCGGCGCACGGGAAACGACCGCGAGGGTTTTTCCCCATCTTCCAGCACTGCGTCTCGGCGGACCTGGTGCCGCCCTTCTCTCCGTTCCTGGAGGCGGTGCTGGCCTTCTACCAAATCCAGTTGCTGCATCTCCATCCCAACTCCGTGCTCATCCTCGCCATCTTCACCTACCTCTGCGAGGCGTATCTAGGCGTGGAGCCCACGGTGGAACTCTTCCGGTGCTTCTACGCGCTCCGGAACACGGCGAAGAACGAGCGCTCGGGATGCGTCTCGTTCCGCATCGTGGACGGCATGGGGAGTGTCTACATCCCCATGTCGTGGAGCGAGGGCAAGGCCATCACTTCCGTGATGAAGAAGGTGGACGACTTCCGCCAGCGGTGGTTCTTCGTCGGCGTGGAGCAGCCATGCGCCTTCCTCGAGTTCCCTGACGCGCCGCCCGTGAAGAACTCGAACTGGGGCAAGGCCACCTTTTGCGGCGCGCAGAACGTGATGCTGTCGGGCCGCCTGAGCTACCTCCGGGAGGAAGGCCTCACGGGGCAAATCGTTGTTGCGGACTTCGTGACGCGCCGCATCGCTCCACTCCAGGCGCACGCGATGCCGATGTGGATGTACTCCGGCCCCCAGGACAAGATGCGGCTCCATCGCGAGGACAACGACAAGGACGCGGTTGACAACGTCCTGTCCGCGCTCTTCATCAACCCCGCGGTGCCCGCCATGGAGGAACTCCCTATCACGCTCCGGCCTCTGCACCAGTATAACATGACTGAGCGCCTGGCCGTCCTGGAGGGGATTCCTCCGTACACCCCGTCAGGCCCGGCGCGGAAAATGGTGCCTGTGCCGGTGGTGCACGACGCGGAGGGGGCAGAGACGCCCTCTGCCTCAGGAGCCGGGCAAGGCGAGGAGGAGGCCGCGGCAGGCGAGGAGGCCTCTTCGAGGGCCGGGCCCCTTGCTGGCGAGATTTGCGACATCTCGTCAGGTGATGATGAAGACGCCTTCGCGGTGGCGCCCACGCGCCGCGCGGAGGAGGAGGAGGCCTCTGACGAGGAGGCCTTGCTAGGGCGTCGCGAGCCCCGGTCCAAGGCGGCCAGCGACAGGCCTGGCGCGAGGCCCTCCGATGTCCCTTCCAAGAGGAAAGCCGAGGCGCCTTTGGAGGGGCCAGATGCCAGGGCCAAGCCCTCCTGGCGCTCGCCAGGCTTGGCGTGGGTTGATACCGGCGCCAAGCTGTCCGGGTAAGTACCTTCAGTTGCTAATTGCTTGATTATTGCACTCTTCTTCTCATATTTCTGACAATCGCTCCCTGATTCCTGTCAGCGACCTTGTGCCTGCGAAGCGCCGTAGGCTTCGCAAGGCAGCGGAGGTGAAGGGAACCGCGGCAGAGGCCGCGAGGCCTGTGGAGACGGCCACCTCAGGCCCAACCGAAGGGGCGCCTCAGGCGGAGGCAGCTGAGCTTCGGGCGGAGGCAGCAGCGCCTCAGGCGGAGGCCGCTGCACCGCCCCCCGAGCCGTTGGTGGTGGAGGCGCAGGAAGAGCGGACGGCCAGCCCTCCTCGAGCTCCTACTCCACCTCGCGCGGCTACGCCGCCGCGTGAGCCGACTCCGGCACGCGAGGCTACCCCACCTCGCGCGGCTACGCCTCCCGCGCAGCCAGAGGCCGAGACAGACCAGGGCCCGCCAAGCGCGGGCGCCTCTGCAGGGGGAGCTCCCTCGTCTCCGCCACGCCCCGCAACGGGGGGCGAGGCGCAAGAGGCGGCGCGACAGGGCGACGAGGGCGGCGAGTCCAGCCTGGGCGCGGCAAAGGACGGGGAGCAGCCTAGCCCCCAGGCACGCCCAGAGGCCTCGTTCTCAAGGTTTGACGCCGGGGCCAGGCCTTCCACGCAACGCGGCCTGGTCCTTAGCGGCTGGGACTGGAGCAAGGGGCACCGCGAGGTGGCCTTCCGCGTGGTGAGGGAGTCCCTAGAGGGCCTGGAGGCGCAGCTTGCCTTCGAGGATGCCCAGCTTGCTCAGCAACGCGACGAGCTCGCGGAGGCTTGGGGGCGCTTCCATGCTGCGGTTGAGGCCCGCCGCCAGGAGGATCAGGCCCTCCAGGCTGCACGCGCGGAGGCCATCCGCTTTGCCAAGGAGGTCCGGGAGGGGGCCATCCGCGACGCTGACGAGCTCCTTGCCCCCCTCCAGGACGCGCGCGATGCGGCCGCCGATCTCCTCGCGGAGGTGAAGGCCGAGCGCGAGGCTATGGAGGGCTCGCTGGAGCAGAAGCGCCGCGAGGAGTCCCAGCTGGAGTCCCAGCTCCTCTCCGCCCACCGGGCCGCGCAGGAGACCCTGGAGGAGGATCGCAAGAGCTTGGCCGAGCGCGAGCGACAGCTGGCCTCCAGGGAGAAGGACGTGGAGCAGCGGGACGAGCAGCGGCTCCAGGCGGAGGGCGAGCTGGCCACTAAGCGCGAAGAGCTCGAGGCGCGTGAGGGGGACCTGGCCCAAGCGCTCCAGCGGCATGACGAGAACGTCGCCGCCCAGAAGCAAACCCTGGAGCGCTTCCAGCAGCGGTTCGCTGAGAAGAAGAAAGAAGCGGAGGCGGCCCTCGCGGAGCGCGAGAAGGAGTTCAGGCGGAGCATCTCCCAGGAGTACCGCGACAAGGCCAAGAAGCAAGAGGACCGCTTCAAGGCCAAGCACACCGCTGACGCCAAGCGGATCGCGGAGCTTGAGAAAGCCAACTCCAAGCTCGAGGTCCGCCTCCAGCGCGCCAAGGAGGCCTATCGCCAGGCCGAGGAGGGCCGCCGGGCAGCTGCCCTGGAGCTGGACGCCCTCGTCAAGGATGTGGAGGGGCAGGCGGGCTCAGCGGCCAAGCAGGTGACGGAAGCCGTGGACACTGCGTAGGCGGCTCGCGTGCTCGCGAAGCAGCGGGACCGCATGTTCCAGGCGCTGGTGGCGAGAGGCAATGAGCTTGCGGCTCAGCTTGGCGCGGAAGCGCCGCTCACTGAGGCTCGCGGCCGTGGCGATGCTGCCATGTACCTGGTCTACTTCGACCAGCTCTTCACGGCCCTCGAGAGCCCCGTCGCCGATCTCCGCGAGGTGATTGAGGTCGAGAGCCGCCAGCTTCTGGAGGTGGTTGTCGACCGCATCTTTACCAACCTCTGGCTCCTCACGCCCGGCTTCGACCTCTTCACGGTGACCGAGGCGCGCACGACCGGGGAAGCCTTGCAGGTCTCCAACTCCCTCCGCGAGCAAGTGGAGGCCTTCTGCAACCGCTTCAAGCGTGCGGAGGTGGCTGCGGAGGACAGCGAGGAGGAGGCCGCCCCTGCCGAGGAGGAAGACGCTGAGGAGGAGGAGCGTGCTAGCGCGGACTCCGCCTGAGCCTTGATTGTCGCGCCTTTGAGCGCTTGTATCTGAGACAATTTTTATATTCAGACATTGCACATTTTGGGCATGTAATATACTCTTTAAGCTTATTTGTGCTAGCTTGTTTGCCCCTCGAGAGGCCTTTTCTGCCTTATTTTCATGTCTATGTTTTCTCTGCGTCGTTAGGACCCATCTCTTCGCGCTATGACTCCGCCACTGCGGTATGCTAGAGCAATGACTTAGCAAGGCCGGGGGGAGTTTAAGGCTTGGAGAGGTAAGAGCCCTGAGTCGCGATGCTCAAGTGCCCCCCTTTGACGTGCGAGTAGCCCATGAAGCATAAGGGAGAACGAAATCGCTCGAGGGACAAACGTGCGCTTGGGGAGAAAAGGCTCTCGAGTCGCAGGAGTGGGACTTAGCTTCTCGAGGCTTTTGCCCTGTAGAGGCTTTTTAGCTTGACGGGGAGGTCCTCTTCGAGGGTTTTTCCCTGCTGCCTCCTCAGGCTTGTAGAGACGCTTGCTCCCTAAAGATGTTAGAGGGGCAGAACCAAACGCTTGCGCACTGTACAAGGGGCTAATGCGCGCTTATAGGTCTCCTCAGGCGTTCCTTGCGAGGAGAGAGAGTACCAAGGTCCTTTGTAGAGATGGCGTGTTTGTGAGGGCCTGCCCTCCAGCCAGAGCTCGGATCCTTGGGTTTTGCAGTGCTGCTGGTGTGTCATTTGAGGCACTGGCACCGTACTCAGCCCCCGCTCGCGAGGTGCGCATGTGGAGAGATATAAGTGCCCATTTTCAACAATGAAAATAATGCTGAAATAAACTCACCACCAAAATATTACATAGCGGCGCCGTAGCGCATAGTTCACTTAGGAACGAAATTGTCTCATTATGCTTGGAGTTGCCAAGTTAATGTATTTGACCATGTCGAGGCATGGGGACCACCCATTAGTGGCAGAGACTCTCAACGGCCTGAGGCGGCTCGTTTACATGGAGAGCTCGGAGGGTTGACCCTCGAGAGAAGCCTTTGGAGCTTGGAGGTTTAAGCCGTGAGCTTTTAACCTCTAGAGACAAAAAATGCTTGGAGGTGGAGCCGTAAGCTGCCTCTTCAGCCAGATGTCTTGACGTGACAATGATCACGGGTAGAACTTATGCAGGTGCGCGATGTTCCACGGGTTCTTGACGGGGATGCCGTCTTCGGTCTCGAGGCGTACTGCGCCAGGCCTGGCGACGTGGGAGACCCTGTAGGGACCTTCCCACATCGGCGAGAGCTTGTGGAGGCCTTCCCTGGAGAGGATTCGCCTGAGGACGAGGTCGCCCGCCTCAAGGGTGCGTGAGCGCACATGGCGGCTGTGGTAGCGTCGCAGGTCTTGCTGGTACCCTGCCGCTCTGAGGGCGGCCTGACGGCGCAGTCCCTCGAGAAGCAGCAGGTCGTCGTTGTGGAGGCCCTCTTGGGTGTCCTCATTGAAGGCAAGGACCCGTGGTGATCCATGCTTGATTTCTGCGGGGAGGACTGCCTCGGCTCCGTAGACCAGGGCGAACGGCGTTTCGCCTGTAGGCCTCGAGGAAGTTGTGCGTATGGACCAGAGCACTGAGGGGAGCTCGTCGATCCAGCCCTTGCCGTGGCCCTTGAGGATGTTGAAGCTCCTGGTCTTGAGGCCCTTGAGGACCTCTGCGTTTGCTCGCTCGGCTTGACCGTTGCTGCGTGGGTGAGCTACCGAGGCGAAGCAGACCTTGACGCCAAGCTTATCGCAGTAGGCTCGGAAGATGCCGCTGGTGAATTGCGAGCCATTGTCGGTGATGATGCGGTTGGGCACGCCGAAGCGGCAGACCAAGCTCCTGATGAATTTCACCGCGGCCCCAGCTGGTATGGTGCGCACCGGCTCAACCTCGGTCCACTTGGTGAACTTGTCGATGGCCACGAAGAGGAAACGGTAGCCCCCCTGCGACCTTGGGAAGGGGCCCAAGATGTCCAGCCCCCAGACCGCAAACGGCCAGGAGAGCGGGATGGTTTGCAGCCCCAGCGCCGGCTGATGAATTTGCTTGGCGTGGAATTGGCAGGCGTCGCAGGTTTGCACAATGGCGACCGCATCTTGAAGCACTTGAGGCCAGTAGAAGCCGCTCCTGAAGACCTTGCCTGTGAGGGTGCGCGCACATGAGTGGTGGCCGCACTCCCCGCTGTGGATGTCCTTGATCAGCTCTCGGCCTTCCTCAGGAGGGACGCACTTGAGCGCGACACCATTTGGGCGCTTGCGGTAGAGGTTTCCCTCGAGGATGCAGTAGGATTTCGCCTGTCGAGCGATTCGCTCTGCGTCGGTATCTTCTTCAGGGAGGATTCCCTTCACCAAGTAGTCCTTGAGCTCATCAATCCAGCCTGAGGCCTGGCGGGTTGCCGTCAGCAACAGGCGCTCCCCTGTGCTGGGGCCGCAATCGGGTGCCCCAGACTCAGGAGGTGGTGGGAGTACTTTGTCTGTGCTTGCGGCTGTGGCCTCTCGAGGCTGCTTGATGGATGCCTTGGCGAGCCTCTCTTCAAAGACACCGGCCTGCTGGGGTTGCCTTCGCGAGGCTCGCTTGGCGACGTCGTCAGCCTCTTGGTTTTCTTTCCTTGGGATGTGCATGAGCTCCATGCCCCTGAAGTGCTTCTCGAGCTTGCGGACCTCGTCGAGGTATGCGGCCATGTGGTCGTCTTTCGGCGTGTAGCTCTTGTTGGAGAAGTTGACAAGCAACTGGGAGTCTCCCTTGACGAGTAGGTGCTTGACGCCTAGAGCGATGGCGGCCCTTAAGCCGGCGAGGAGGCCTTCGTATTCGGCGATCTTGTTGGAGATCTTGTCGATTGTGAAGCACAGCTGGACAGCGTAGTATAGCTTGTCACCCTTGGGCGAAGTTAGGACGACGCCTGCTCCGCCATTGCGGCAAGCGAAGGCTCCATCGAAGTGCATGGTCCAGTGGCTTGGCGCTGTGTCTCCCGAGGGCTCGGCCTCTGCCTCGCGAGGCTCCTCAGGGCTTGGGTCAGTCCATTCGGCGCCGAAGTCAGCCAGCGCTCTTCCTTTTATGACCCTCGTGGTGTCGAAGCGCAAGTTGAATGGCTGCAACTCGATGTTCCATCCTGCGACACGATCTGTGGCGTTGGGGTTGCGCAGGATCTGCTCCAGGGGGAAGGCAGTGACCACCGTGATGGGGTGGCCCTGGAAGTAGTGTCTCAACTTCCTGGAGGCGATGAGGAGCGCGACGAGGAGCTTCTGCTGCATTGGATACCTCTCGCGAGCGTCCCGCAGCACTGTGCTGACGAAGTAGACGGGGTGCTCGACGAGGGTTACCTGAGGTGGCGCAGCGTCAGCCCCCTGTGGGGGCTCTTCAGGGCCCTTGTCGAGATCTGCCTGTGGAGGCATCTCGACAGGGGTTGTGGGAGCAGGCTCGACTTGAGGCGGTGGGCCTGGCAGTGGGTCTTTGGAGGCTGCTCCTTCGACGGGGTCTCCGTCGGGGGGTTCTGGGCTTGGAGTGGCAGTGCTCTTCTTGGGGAGGACAGGCTCTTCCCTCTCGACCACCAAGACGGCGCTTGATGTCTGAGGGGTGGCTGAGAGGTACAGCTTCAGGTGCACGCCAGCCCTGGGGGCCACCAAGACTGGAGGGCTAGCCAGATACTTCTTTAAGTCCTCGAAGGCTTTATCCGCCTCAGGGGTCCACTTGAATGTGCCTGATCTCTTCATGATCTTGAAAAATGGCTGGGCTCTCTCGCCGAATTTAGAGATGAAACGACCAAGGCTGGCCATGCAGCCCGCTAAGCGCTGCATGTCCTTGAGCCGGCGAGGAGGCTGCATTTGCTCTATGGCCTTGATCTTGTCAGGATTTGCCTCTATGCCACGGTGGGACACGAGGAATCCGAGGAGCTTGCCTGAAGGGACCCCGAAGACGCACTTGGCGGGGTTCAGCTTGATGTTCACCTTTCTCAGGCTGGCGAAGGTTTCCTCGAGGTCCCTCAAGAGGGTATCTCCCTCTCGAGACTTGACCACGATGTCATCGACATAGGCCTCAGCGTTTCTGCCCATCTGCGCCCCCAAGGCTATCCTCATGAGCCTCTGGAAGGTGGCTCCAGCGTTCTTCAGGCCGAAGGGCATGCATGTGTAGCAGTACACACCACAAGGGGTGAGGAATGCCGTCTTCTCCTCGTCCTCTTTAGCCATCTTGATCTGGTGATAACCAGAGAAGGCGTCCAGAAAACAGAGTAGGTCACAGCCAGCGGTGGAGTCCACGATCTGGTCTATCCTCGGCATGGGGTATGGGTCCTTGGGGCAGGCCTTGTTGACATCGGTGTAGTCGATGCAGAGTCGGCCTCCTCCAGCGGGTTTAGGAACAACCACGCCGTTGGAGAGCCAAGTGGGGTGCGCGACTTCGCGGACGACATTTGCCGCCTTGAGCTTCTCTACTTCCTTGACGATGAATGCTTGCTTCTCGGGGGCTTGCTTACGTGCTTTTTGCCTGACGGCGCGTGCGTCTGGACACACGGCTAAGTGGTGCTCGATCACCTCCCTTGGTACACCGGACATATCTGACGGAGTCCATGCGAACATGTCAGAGTTTGCCCGAAGGAAGGCGACGAGCGCGCTTTCCTATTTGGGAGGCAGGGCAGCGCCTATGGTGACACTAGCCCCCGAGCCTTCAGCCCCCGAGCTGGTGGTGTCCAGCAACACCTTCTTCGTGGCAGCTTGCTCCTGAGAGAACACTTGTTTCTTCTTCTTGGGCCTCTCGAGACGCTCCATGTCCTCGTCAGCCGGGAACGCCATGGCGGCCGCCTTGTAGGCGCTCTCGACAGCGCGCGTGGCGTCCAGGATATGACCATGGATGGCGATGGTGCCGGCGCTGCCGGGGATCTTGACCATGTTGTAGGCGTGGTGCGTGACGGCCATGAACTTCGCGAGGGCAGGGTAGCCGAGGATGGCGTTGTACGGCAAGCCGATGTGGGCGACATCGAAGTCGATCAGCTCCGTGCGATAGTTCTTCTGCGTGCCGAAGGTGACCGCGAGGCGGACTTGCCCCAGAGGCTCGATAGAACCACTGGTGACGCCCGTGAACGGCCTGGAGGGCATAAGCCACTCGTAGGGCACTTGAAGCGTCTCGAAGGTCTCGACAGAGATGACATTCAGGCCCGCTCCCCCGTCGATGAGCGTCTTGGAGACGGTGATGTTGTTGATGGTGGGGGAGCAGACCAGGGGGAGGGTTCCAACAGTCTTGGTCGACTTGGGGTGGTCCTTGGCGTCGAAGGCGATGGTGTACTGGGACCACTTGAGGGGCCTGGAGGTCTCGGTGCTCGGGAGCGCGGCGTTGAGCTCGCGGGCGAACTGCTTGAACTGATTGTTCGACTTGGGCGCTTGAGCTCCGCCGAGGATGCAGGCGATGGCTCCCCTCGGGGCCTGGTAGCCTCCGTCTTCCTCGTCAGGGAGGTTGTTGTTCTTCTCAGCGGCGTTGGCCTAAGTGCCTTGCGGCCTTTGGTAGCTGCCGGTGCGTCCACCTCTGCCGCGGCTCCCGCTGCCTTCCTCACGCTCGCGTTCCCTGCTCAGCCTCTTGAGGTCGTAGCAGTTCTCGGTGGCATGGCCGCGCCTGTTGTGGTAGACGCAGAATGGGCGGTGGTCCACCTTCTTGTCGCCGCGCTCGGGAGAACCCCTGCGGGAGCCCTTCGCGTCAGGCTCTGCCGCGAGGACCGCGGTAGCCTTGCGCTTGGGCTCTTCCTTCTTCTTGTGGCTCTTGGACCCCTCGCCAGGGTCATCCCCCCGCGAGCTCATCTTGACGAAGAGGAGTCCCTCTTCAGCCTTGGCGCACTTATCCGCCAGATCGAACAGCTTAACGACAGAGGTGAGCTTGTCGTGGATGCCGAGCTTCTCAAGCATCCTGCGGTTCGTGACGCCCTCGCGGAAGGCAGCGATCACCTGGGTGTCGGGGATGTTCGGAATCTTGTTCCGCACCTGGCTGAAACGCTGGATGTACTTGCGAAGAGTCTCATCCTTCTTCTGCACCACAGCGCGCAAGTCGTTGTGGGTCAGTGCGCGCTCGTACGTGCCCTTGAAGTTGGCGACGAACTGCCTGCAGAGCTCCTCCCAGGAGTCGATGGAGTCCTCTGGCAGGTTGAGGAGCCAGGACAGCGCTGAGTCCCTGAGGGCGTGGGAGAACCAGTTGGCCATGACCTTGTCGTCACCCCCCGCAGCTTGGATGGAGGTGGTGTAGAGCTGCAGGAACTCGAGAGGGTTGGTGGACCCGCCGAAGCCCTTGGGGAGCGCTGGCCTGAACTTCTGCGGCCAGACCACGCGGCGCAGAGCTCGTGTGAAGGCCATGCAGCCTGAGGCATAGGTGGCCGTGCCTCCCTGGAGGGCCCTGCGGTTTTGCTGCCCCGCCTGACCGAGCTCCTCGACGAGGCGGTTCTGGAGGTCGCGGCGTCGCTCCATGCCCACGCGCGCGTCAGGCGCGGTGCGCTGCACGATTTGGCAGTCGTGCGGCGATGAAGCATGGGAGGGTGCCCGCTGTGCCGCGGCCGGAGGTGGTCCTGGCGGCGGCGGGGGCGCACCTGGTGCGGCCGTCCCTACAGGACCGGAGAGGTGGACGATGGAGCGCGACGGAGCAGGGCGCGTGGTTGCGATGTCGACGAGGTGGTGGAGGCGGTCCAACCACTGGTCGTGTGCCTCGGCACTTGGCCGGTAGCGGAGGAGCTCCTGGGCCATGAGCAGCGCGGTGTGCGGGGCGGGCTCTTGATGCTCCCGCGTGGACACGCTCTGGCGCCGGGACGGGTGCGAGGACTCAGCGTCCTCACGGCGCCCAGAGAGATCCTCGTCGTCGCGCTGGTCTCCTTCACGGTGCTCCTCGCTCTCCGGCTCCTCCACGCGCGGGCCGGTGCCAGCGCGCTCGGCCGCGCGAGGGCGACCACGGCGGCCACGGGTGGGGGCAGTGCCGGGCTCGGTGTGAGCTCTCTCGGAGGCACGCCGGTTGGCGCGCGTCGCGCGGGTGTCAGTCATGGCGCGAAGTTCAGAGGTTGAAGACGCGCCTCAGTCCCCTACCTGGCGCGCCAAATGTCGAGGAGCGACTCCCACGTAACAGGGGTAGCCTCACCCTGAAGAGAGGTTCAAAGGGGGGACTGAACACGGAGGTCTAACAACCCTCGAGAGGCTCGACGACGGTGCTCGTCAGGACTGGAGAAGGACAATCACGCCAGAGATGGACACCAGCCCGTACCCAGGTTCACAGCCCTCAGGCGGAGGTAAAACCGCTACTCCTGCTTGTCTGTATTGCACTGTGGAGGTTACAAGACAATGAGCTTGCCGAAGGCTCTCTTGAGGCAGCTTGGTGCCTGAGGAGGGACGTACAGGTCGTCTTCCTCCTCCAGCAGTTGGCTATCCTATGCGCTTAGCTACCGAGGAACAGCGTCTCCGAGGCCGACCGATCAGGGATCAATCGATGGTGTAATCGCGCGTCGTGGAATCCTCCTCTTGTGCGGTGGAGCTCCTGCTCCCTTTATAGGCGCCCCGGGCTCCGTCCTCGTGCTGGTGGGCTCCCACATGCCGGTGGCGCGAAGGAGTGGGAGTCCACAGCGGCTCCTCCGTCCATGAACGCGGTCCATCCGTGCTAAAGTAGCGCGCCGTGGCCGACCGGCTGCAGACGTTGCAGAGCGGCTCGCAGGCGCAGCAGAGGCCATGGTGGAGCCCACGATGACGACCTCCTTGGAGCGTTGCGCCGTCCAGCCGCTTTATCGCCAAAGAGGAAAGTCCTGGGCGTCCTGGCGCAGGCAGCGCGGCTTTGTTGACTCCTTTATCACCAGAATGGCAGCTGGGACGCTCGCGTCACCCTGCAGCCGTTGCAGGGGCCATGTGCGCCCTGCAGCGCTTGCTTAGCCGCGAAGTGTCTCCACAGGGCCACGGTTGCCTGTGGAGGGGTTTTCTGCTGACTTCCCCCCAGGCGGGTTGTGCCTGGGGAGTCTCCTGAGGCGCGGGGTCCTCTTCAGGCCCTGGCGTCCTCCTCAGGCCCTCGAGAGGAGATGTCTCTCGAGGGTCTCTCCAAGCGGTAGCTCGGTCCTTAGTCGTTCTGCCGAAGTTCTACGTGGGAGAGGCCTGTAGGGAGTGGGCCGTGCATACCCCGGTCCTTACTGGGCCGACAGAAAGCGGTGAGCTCTCCCAAACCCTGGTTCACCCATCAAATTTTATTAAGAAATTGGGATGAGGAGATCTTCAACATCTGCCCTGTCTAGTTGCTCAAATGTCCATAACCGGGGACACGGCTAAGTATACTTAGTTTTTCACTCTCGAGAGGGTGTGCACTTTCACCACAAGACCCAATCATTCCCTCGTTTATGTCACCCAATTATGAAATGGAAAAGAGAAGATCGAGACGAGACCTTTCAGAAGCAATTCCCCAAAATCCATAAAGCGGACCCCTCCCACCTATCATTCCCCTACATCTGCCAGTCACGCGGATTTCGGAGTCTCGCAACTTATATGGTCAAGATAGAGCCCATATGACATGTGGCTGCACTGGAAGCTACTAAACAAGGTGCGTCTACAATCTCTTTAAGCCTGGGTGACTTTCCACTATTGTGCACTTCCACCAAGGGCGATTACCATAGATATGGACCATAGATATGGACCCCCTGAGTAGCCACCCACCATGGTTCTCCAACCAGCACTCAGGTAGTTCATTAATTAGTTTCAGTTAATTTTCACTATCCAACTAATCAACACGTTTTTATTGCTTGACTAAGCATTCTACCATGTATGGTGCCACTACGTTTCAGGGTGGGGGAAGGCTACACACTAAATAGGAGCATAGCATAATATAGTATCCGCACACAATTCCTAACATGCATACTACAGAAAAACACTACTATGCAATATATCAAAATAATAGGAGGTTTATGAGCGTCACTTGCCTTGGCCAACTGAAGAGTTGAAGTTACACTCTTCACAACACGTAAGACACTCCGCACAATCTAACAAGCAACAAACATACAATGATTCAATACATATGCACAATACAAAAACAATGTTATGCAATTATGGATGCAAACCACTTTATTAAAAGAGTAACACTCTTTAATAGTTCTCTGGTTGCTAAATGTATGCATGATGGCATGAGTCAAATTTTAAATTAATTTGCATTTTAAAAATCATTTGATTTAATTAAGGTTTACACAAAACAATTACACTTGCATAAATAATTACTAATAAAAATTATGTTTTGGTTCCTCTGGACAGAGGATATAATTTAGTAACATTTATCAAAAGGTTTCATTTTAAAAATATTTTTGGATAATGAGTTATGGTCTATATGGCCGAAATGACTCTCTGCAAAATATTTCATTTTAACCGATGCAAAATGGGAAAGTAATGATGTCAAAATGATCTACATGTTCATAGCTATCCAACGGTATAAAATTTATTAAATTTGGACTTACGGTTTAAAAGTTATGAATTTTTGAAGTTTGAATTGTTTTCTGTTTTATTTAACCATTTTCAGACGGAAAAGAAATAAACTCGGCGACGTGGCGCAACCTGATTGGCCCGTACCGGTTCGGAAATAAAATTAAACCACAGCCGATGGATTTCGATCCAACGGCTCTGGATCTAGGCGACCTAAAAGGAGCGGCGCGGTTCACCGGCGATTCTCTGGCCGCGGCGGCGCCATGCTCGGCTACCACGGACTTGACGGGGCAGAGGGGGCCGGGCTGAGAGGTTGGCACCTGGGGACGGAGAAAGTGGCGGCGGAGCTGACGGTGTGGTCGCGGTCGTCGGGGGTGGTCTCCTTCTCCGGCAATCGCTCGCCGGAGTGGTGGCAGCGGGCGATGGAACTCGGTCGACGACGGTGCGGCCGTTCTGGAGTGCGAGGGAAGGCAAGGAGGTGTCAGCGGGGTGCGCAACAGCGAGGGAAGGCGGAGGGGAGAAACGAGAGGGGCAGAGGCTTACCGTGCTCGCCGGAATCGCCGACGCACGGCGGCGGCCAACGGTGGTGCGGCGGACCAAAACGATGCGGCCTGGCGGCGTGAGTGGGGCGCGCTTGCTGGGGAAAAGTGAGCGGAGGGGGGGGGGATTTAAAGGGGGCGGTCAGCGTGCCGTTGCGGCCTCGAGGGCGTGCAGAGCGTGCGGGGCGTGGGCGACGTGGGCGACGGCGTCGTGGGCGCGCGCGTGGAGCGGGGACGGTTGTAGGGGAAGGTGGCTGGGCCGCACTCGGGCCGAAGATGGGCTGCTCTGCGCTGCTCCGCGCGGCAAGGAAAAGTTGGGCCGGCTCGGCCGGCCTGGCATCTTTTTTTTTTTCCTTTTCTGTTTTAATTTCCAGGACTCAAATTTGAATTATAAATTGATTCAAACCTTTTTAGAAAATTATGGAAAAATATGTTTTGGAAGGTTTATCCAAAATAGCACTTTTTAATCATACTTGTAACTTAAAGTGATTAATAAAATTTACATTATTGCCCAAGACATAATTGGTGCATTTTAAATTATAAAATCATTTGTTATTTGATAAAAGGGAAACAATGTGTCAACTAGAGATCTAAAATGCAAAGATGGTACGATGGATGTATGCATGCTTTCGAATCGAAAATTTGGGATGTTACATCCCGGCCTCTGCATCGATTGATGCATACGGCCTTTATTAATTTATTAAAAGTCGGTTACAAAGAGAGATACATCATGGGTCACACAAGGTCGAAACATGGATCAACCATCTAAACATCAAAGAAGACATGTAATGATGTTGCATTAACATGTTATTCTCCTATCAGAACGCTAACTGCACTGGTTGTATAAATCCGATGCGACCGACTCCAGGCGGTTGCACCCAAAATCCATGGCGTCTCTCTTCTCCACGGACTGTAGGAAGGATCACGTACGGATCCAATGCGTGGCCATCGGAATCACCTGCATAAAAGAAGTTTTCTTGGCTCTGTTAAAAATGTAATCATTTCTTATATTCCACATTGCCTAAAATAAAGCACAAACTCCCACTCGGATTTGAGCTTTAACTTCCTTAGGGACTCCCCTCAACCAATTACCAAACAAGTTTGCTATACTAGTTGGCGGTTCAATACTAAAACTCATGTGGACAATTCGCCATACCATTTTCGCGAAGGGACATGTCAGAAATAAATGATGAACTGTTTCATCCTGATCACAAAAACAACACTTTCTACATCCCTCCCATTTGCGCTTTGCCAAATTATCTTTGGTTAGTATTACTTTACGATTTAGAAACCACATAAAAATCTTTATCTTTAGTGGAACCTTCATTTTCCAAAGATAAGTACGGAGAAATCTTGTATGACCACTCATGTAATCTAGATACAAGGATTTAACCGAAAATTTTCCATTTTTCGTCAACTTCCAAACAAAAACATCTTGTTCATCTGAAAGTTGAATATGCATTAAACGGTTTACCAATTGAAGCCACGTTGTCCATCTAGCCCCAGTTAGGCTTCTCCTAAAACCTATGTTTATTGGAGGTGCTTACGCTAACACCGTGGCCACGGGAACTTCTTTTCGTTGGACAATGTTATATAAGGATGGATACTGGCTCGCCAAAGGCTTATCCCCCAACCACGTATCTTCGCAAAAGCGAACTTGCTCTCCATTTCCCACAACAAAGGAGCAACGGTCAAAGAACTGATCCTTTACCTTCATTAGGCCTTTCCAGAAAGGTGAATCAGTGGGTTTAACTTTTACTTGAGAGAGGGATTTCGAGTGAAAATATTTATTTGAAATTAGTTCCTGCCAAACACCCTCTTCGGATAAAAGCTTAAAAAATCACTTGCTTAATAAGCATTTATTTTTTATATCCAGCACCTCTATTCCCAGCCCACCTTGATCCTTAGGCCGACATATGATGTTCCATTTTGTAAGTCTGTACTCTCTTTTATGGCCATCACTTTGCCAGAAAAATCTCGATCTAAAGAAATCCAATCTTTTACGGACCCTTATGGGTATTTCAAAGAAGGATAACAAAAACATTGGTAGGCTCGTTACGACCGCATTAATTAGAATTAACCTGTCCCCATATGAAAGAAGCATTAATTAGAATTAACTTTGTACACACTTTGAATAAGCAAAATATGACCGAGCCATCAGTTGGCTATACACCCCTACTAAGGGGCTGTTTGTTTCCGCTGCGGCTGCAGCTTTTGAGGTTCAAAAGCGGCAGTGCAAACAAACAACTAATGGTAGGAAAGCGCTTTGCGAAAGCGCGGCCGGAAAATGAACTACGAGCGTGAGCGAGAGGGAAAGCTACCGCGGAGCTGCTTCCCGAGCTTTTTCCTGCTTCCCGAGTGCCACCGGACGAAATTGCCCTCAATAATTTACAGTATTAACAGAAAAACTGCCACCCAATAAAACTCCAACTCCTCACCGCAAAATTATTCTGACCGAGCGCCCCCAACCATTGTCCCCTTTCTCCCCGTCTCCTAGCTATGCCTGGATAGGGTTAGCGTTAAGCACTCCGGCCGCCGCCGCCATTCCCCGCCGCCGGCATCATCGTTCCCCGCGGTAGACGCAGCTATACATCGCCGCCTTCCTCCCCTATCCATTCCCGGCCTCCTGCAGCTCGCGTCTTCCCCGCAACAGAAGCTCCGTTGCTCTGCTGCTCCGACCCTGTAGCACCACCGCCGGCGCTGCCGTTCCTTGCCGCCAACGCCGCCATTCGTCGCCCCATTAACCCGCCTCCTCCAGCTCGCGTCAACCCTCAATCGCCCGTACGGTCACCCGTCAGCTGCCGGCGACTGGATCTGTTCGATGCGGCCGCCGGCGACTAGAGTTTCTCGTCCAACTGCCCGCCTGATATTCTCGTACGAGTGTTGGTCCGACCGCGCAACACCACCTGCGCCGCCCTGCTGCACGAACCTCCTCCAGTGGCCAGAAAGGAGCTCGTCCCCATCCTCACAAGCACCAGCAGGATTGAGTAGCTCGTCCGCGATTGGCCTCCAGTCCAGCAGCGTGCGTCGTGCTCAAGAGCCCCTCTTTCTGTGTAAACTATGGATGTACCATTGATTAGTTATGGATACCTGATGAATGGATGATAAGGAAACGATATACATCAATTAGAAACATCTTGTATTTTATAAAATCAAATCAGCACTTATATAACATCTTTAGCACTCAGGGTCATTACAGACATTTCACGTAGAAAAGCAACAGCAACATCTACCAACAGCACTCCTACCAAACATCAAATCTCTGCTTCCAACAGCTGATTCTCACAGCTGCTTTTCCACAGCTCAACAGATACAGCTGCTTCTCAAAAGCTACAGCCCAAACAAACAGACCCTAATAGCCGTACAAGGTGTATGACTTAACAGTGCACTTGGTCAAATATCTTTTTTTCCTTTTGATGGAGGAAGACCACAATTAAAGCAGGAAATCAAAGACTAGTTGAGCCCAGGAGGTGGCGGCAAGTTGTATCATCAAGCATACCTTTTGAAGGTAAATTACTCCCATCTGATAAATTCATTGTTTTTTTACCAAGTACTTCGCATTTTCAGTGATTTTGTTCTCACGGGTCAGACGATGGAAAGATACATGAGCAGCATGGCAACTGTGGCCACACCGACATTCTTCATAGCAATATTTAATTATTTACATGATGCCACTATTTTCCACTGGAACATCTCGTCGTAGAACACTACTAAGAAAATAGACTTTGTCCTCCTTACATTTAAAACCGTCCAGTTGGGGGCTACCACAGGTCAGCGGTGTCTGGCTACGTCGTGCTGCGCACTGGCCGCACAGACGCAACGAGCTGTTATAATAACGGATAATTAGCAACTAAGCACTGATCTTATGTATTTTCCTGCGGATTTACGCTGCATGCACAGAAGGCTGACAAACTAGACCCAAATCTCCAGGGCTTGATCAAACGACAGACAAGGGGGTGGTATAGCCAATGGGTGATAAAAAATCCGCTCTACTTGAATAATTAGATTGTTGTGCATAATCGAGACCTCAAATGCACATGTATCATTTAGTGCATTGCACAACTTAGGCTGAGGTTTCTATTTGCTATTAGACCTTTACTTCCTCTCCATGCGATTTGACTACACTTAGTATTAACATGCAAGGACAATATAATTCGTACGTGCTTTAAAAATGAGTATAACCAGTTTTTTCTTGCTTAAAACTTATTGTAGCAACTAGTTGACTGGATCGAGTGCTCAAATACTAGTACAACACATACAGTTCAATCACTTTTATTCACTTCCTGTTGGCAGGTTCATAGTTTTAAAAATGCTACATACTATAATAATTTACATACAATCTTGTCAGTTTATGTTTGAAACAAACTTTGTTATGAAATTTTCATATTCCTAGCATGCTACATCCACTATGGAAATATTAAATATAATATGCAGATAATTACAATCCGTCTCATGTACAATGTATTTGAAGCGTAATGGGTGTATAGTTTTGAGATTCTTGTGAGTGAAATTGATGTTTTCATCCCCAACAGTTTAATATTGGCGGTAGCTAAAAATAAACAACGGCTAGCCATATTTGTTGGTCACTGCTCTTATGCATGTTGGGAACCGACATAGCTCCTAACTCCAACTATATTGGAATATCTACTCACTTCTTTGGCAACTAGTTTTGAGTTTCTCCATGTCTAAAGTTGATTAAACTGTTGTCGCTAGTGTTTTGCCTCAGCGTGAATACACCATTCTGTTTAAAGCACTATTGTTTTAGGCAAACACAGCTAACCCAACATCCCGACATCGAATATGAACTAAATCACTAAGCAGTAGAACTATTATGGTTTCTTGAGCGGGCGGGTGCACCCTAATTATATATACTTATACAAGGATGTTGTACTATCGTCACTCCTCATGGTTCTATCACTAAATATACAGCAAAAATATCCAAGCAGGGCATATTCCCAATGACTATCTTCTCTCTAGAGTTCTCTGCTTATTCCGTGAATCATGGTGACTCAATCATGGCAAGTGTCTAGTCTCGAGATATTTCCTAATTTACCTTGAAGTATTTTTGTAGGTTCATGAATGAATATCTAAGTTTGTAAGGGAGATCGCAACCCTCCTCGAATGTTTTCAAATCGCAAGTACACATGGCTTGTTCTTAACAAAAAAAAATACGTAAAAGAAAAGAGTGGGTGTGTGAACTCTGACAAGAAAGAGACTGTGTGTGGTTTTGATGCTTTGTCCCATTTCAGACCATCAGTCCCGCCACCCAGCCCACTGACCAGGCCCATACAAGCTCGCCCATCCGTTACGCCGGCCCAGACAAGTCTCTCGCTTTCCCTTGCCATTTGCCAAATACCGAGATCGGCAGACTGATCGTGCGACGAAACAAATTACAAATTTGGTTTCTGAGGTCGGAGCCAATGAGGATGGAGCTAACTTTATACAGACCGGCTCCATTCTCTCTGGAGCTGACCTCTGTTTTATTTTATTTTAATTCTTAGAAAAATTACGGGATTAAAATGGGTGGCGCCAACCTTAAGGGCTTAGATTTGAAAATAGTTTCACCACACATATATTTATATATTTATTAGTTCATCAAAAGTGTCAAATCAAGATTTGAAAGAAAAAGAAATTTACGCAGCTTCCCCGGACGGGCCGACGCTGCGGACCGTCGCCAATCGCCATCGATCCCTGCCTTCTCACCTGTCCTTTTCCGGTTCCTCCTTTTCCACCGTTTCCTGCTCCTCCACCTGCCCGAAGGCAGGGTTCAGATTCAGCTGCCCAAAACCCCCATTAAAAATTCCCTCACACTCAGCGAATCCCACGGAGCTTTGCCTTCTTCTTGCCCCAGAAAAAACCCAAGCTTTGCCTGAGCTAGCTAGCCGCCCATCAAAGCGAGAGCTCGATCGCGGGCAGCGGTGGCCGTGGGGACGATGCGGGCGGGGGCGGTGAAGGCGGGGAGCCGGCCGCCGTGGCTGGGCCTGAGCGCGGCGGTGTGGGTGCAGCTGGCGGGGGGAGCCAGCTCCACCTTCGCGCTCTACTCGCACGCGCTCAAGCTCGCGCTCGGGGTCGACCAGCGCCGCCTCGCCCTGCTCGCCGTCGCCTGCGACGTCGGGGAGAACCTCGGCCTGCTCCCGGGAGTCCTCTGCAACAGGCTCCACCCCGCGCTGCTCCTCCTCATAGGCGCCGCAGCCTGCGTCCTCGGATACGGCACCACCTGGCTCGTCGTCTCCGGCGTCGCTCCGGCGCTGCCATACTGGCTAGTGAGCCTCTCGATCTTACTCTACTTTAATCCTTCTTTTAATTTTGCCAGAACCTGTATATTAATCTTTTATTTTGGGGGAAAACCTGTACATTAATCGATTATCATTTCTTTAAGATCAATTTTGTTCAGTAGATGCAATCGGGTACACGTTAGTGTAAGGTTGTGAAATGGAACTTGAATTGCTCTGCTGTACTATAGTGCAAGTAATTTCAGGGGAAAGGCATATTCTTTTGTGAAATGGAACTTGAACTGCTCCGCTGTATTGTGCAAGTAATTTCAGGGTAAAGGTACTGCCATCCTTCTTTTTTTGCCAGGACATGTATATTAATCTTGGATCATTTCTGAGGTCAGTTTATTAAGATCTGTTTTGTTTAGTAGTTGCAATCGGGTAGACGTTACCGTTAGGTTGTGAAATGGAACTTGAACTGCTCTACTGTATTATAGTGCAAGCAATTTCAGGGCAAAGGCATATTCTTTTGTGCCAAGTGGCCCCTTTTGCAGGTGCAAGTTAACTCCCCTGATGTTCCTATAATAATATGCAATTTGTAAACCTGCTCCTCATAAACGAATGTCCCTTTCCAAGATCCCAGAAACTGAAATATAATAGCGAACACTAGCAAACAAGGAAGCCCTGATTATGTTTGGGCGGAAAGAAGGCACGTTGGGCTTCATTTGCCAGTATGCACATATTGAGCCTTTTATGTGAGACATCACTCTGGTACTAGTGTAAATTGACCCGTAACCTTTTTCCTGTATTTCATTGCAGATATGGTTGGCATTGTGCCTTGCCGCAAACAGTGGCGCGTGGTTGGGAACTGCCGTTTTGGTGACCAACATGAGGAACTTCCCGCTCAGCAGAGGTGCTGTTGCAGGCATCCTTAAAGGCTATGCTGGTCTAAGTGCTGCTGTCTACACTGAAATATACACTGGCGTTTTTCATGATTCAGCTGCAAGCCTTTTGCTCTTACTCACCCTGGGAGTTCCAGCTGTGTGCCTTCTGACAATGTACTTTGTGAGGCCTTGTGAGCCCTCCCTGGCGCCGAATTCTTCAGAGCAAGTTCACTTCCTGTTCACACAAATCGGGAGTATTCTTCTCGGGATTTATCTTGTTGGGTCAACAGTATTGGATCATGCAGTAACACTTTCAGATGCTCTGAACTATTCTATTCTTGCTATTATGGTCCTTCTGATTTTTGCGCCACTTGCCATACCCCTGAAAATGACATTGTTTCCAAGTAACCGAGGAAAAGGCCCGCTGGACTGTTTCACCGCTGACAGTGATCACGCAGAACCATTTCTTCCTCCTTCCTCTGGATCAAACCTTGCTAATATAGAAGATGATGATGCCTCAGATATCGACATCCTCTTAGCGGAGGGTGAAGGAGCTGTAAAGCAGACGAGAAGAAGACCAAAAAGGGGGGAGGACTTCAGATTTCGTGAAGCACTGCTGAAGGCAGATTTCTGGCTTCTCTTTGCAGTATATTTTATCGGCGTTGGATCTGGAGTAACTGTTCTTAACAACTTAGCACAAGTTGGAATTGCAGCTGGTGCTGTGGACACAAGTATATTGCTCTCTCTGTTCAGTTTCTGCAACTTTTTTGGCCGTTTAGGAGGTGGTGCTATTTCTGAGTATCTTGTCAGGTAACAGAATCTCCTGTTTTATTCAAGTGCATTTGTTCTGTAGATGAGTAATTTATAACACGTACTTTCATCTACCAGTCCAAACACCAGCTGTGTATTAGCTTTTAATGTTTAAAGCATCTATTCCAGCTTCAAATTACTTGCCAATAAAAATGGACCCACACTATTCACTATTTATGGAGCTGGAACTGTAGGATAGTCCAGTACTCCAGTCCCAACTGCGTGTTCAGTCAACAACTTTCCTTGTTTGGATGCATGGTTGAAATGCCTTGGTTTAGATTTTGACCTTTGATATGACCATCCTGCTTCATTTGCAGGTCATGGATACTTCCACGGACAGTATTGATTATATGCACCCAAGTTGTGATGATAATTACATACCTTCTATTTGCACTGGGTCTCCGCTCTACACTTCATCTCTCTGTTGCTTTTCTTGCCATATGCTATGGTATCCAATTCTCCGTGATGATCTCAACTGCATCGGAATTGTTTGGGTTAAAGCAGTTTGGAAAGATCTATAATTTCATATCACTGGGAAATCCACTAGGAGCGCTCCTGTTTAATAGTCTTGCAGGGTATATTTACGACCTCGAAGTGGAAAAACAGCACTCCACAACGACGGACTTTGATATCGCGTGCCATGGACCCAATTGCTTCAGACTTACGTTTTATGTTCTGTCTGGCATGGCCTGCTTGGGTACATTGCTAAGCATACTTCTAACCGTGAGGATTCGTCCAGTATATCAGATGCTCTACGGTGGGGGATCCTTCAGCATGCCCAGGAGCTCTGCACATTGACTGACGGTTGAACGCAGCTCTCAGGTCCCCGGAGATATGATGATCGGAGAGCTTGCTTAATGATCATTTGTAATTCATTGCACTTGAAATATGAGCACGGGCTCTCATCTTCTGTGCTCTCTGTTGCCATTTTGGACCTGGTTCTTGGATCTCTGGACCTTCAGGATGACGAATGATGTATTAAATTTTTGACTTGCTCGTTAGTAGTGGTTAATGAACTGAAGCATGAACACAAGGATAAAATAACTGAACTGGTGCACTTGTAAAATAATATCTGTTTGGCATTCTTATGAAACCAACCATCGAGAATGATGGCCTTACTAGTGCTATGTATACCACTGTAAAGCTTTTGAAATGATACTGGTTATCTTCTTAGCATGCCCTTACTATTGATAATGTTTTATTTCAAAGGCAGTTGTTCAGATTTAAGCAGAGTTGGCCAGCTAAACTGCACCCACCCAGATAGATCTACATCTCGCTAAAACTGCACTGAAACCGACAGATCTATTACTATAGTACGAAGTGTTGCTGTCCTTTCAGTACCCACCTGTTAGTTTTTTCCACTTCGTTTGTAATATTATATTTTGATGTAGAATTTCATGTCTCTAAATATGGCCTAAAAAACTAAAGAATGCTGATTATAAAATTTTAATGGCAAAACGTTGTTATCTTTATATGAGACATACTGCACTCAACAACAAGAGTTGAAATCCTGATTACCAAAGATTAACGCTAAAATAACAATGTACTCCATTAAACTATTCTTTCAAGTCCCGCAGAAGCGAATTCCATGAAGTGATTTCTTCATTACGATACAAACAACATGAATGTAATGCCCTTGCCAATCAGCAATGTCTATGCTAAGACGCTCCATATGGTGCAAAATAACCAACATGAATGTAATGCCCTTGCCAATCAGCAGTGTCTGCTAAGACACTCCATATGGTGCAAAATAACGCTGAGTTAAGAGTTTTAGCCATAGAAATAATAAGAAAATAACAGATGAAAGGATGGATTCAAGGCACTTCCAAGGTTAATTGCATCTAAACGGTCGGTTCCTCAGCCCAGTGTCAGAAAAAATCCCTAAGCTCCACTAACCGAAACAACAGAGCTGTCCATGTGCGAACTTGAATCTCAAGTCAACACCTTGAGGTGGAAGCCACCTTTGGGCAACTCGACGCGAATTTGCAGAATTTACATTTCCACCACTCCTCTTCAGTCACAAATTTAGGTTCTCGTGTGCCCAGCCAGAAACTGAGGGTTTCTTGGATTTGATCCTTGAACCATTGATCATCATAAGAGAACTGGTATTCTTCCAGCAGGGAATGATCTGCCTGCAGTTCATATCTGCAATTATAAAGAAAAATGGAAGTAGAATAAGTTTTCGATGTTTGGTTTGCCAAATATTGGAACAATCATGCAGCATTAACAGTGAAACCCATTTTAGCTATTAGGTATTCAGTAGTGACTGCAGGTCAGTGATGTTCAGGCCGCACCATATTTACCTCAAGATGAGCTGTTCTTGAGATCGTGATAGCGTATGGCAGGTAACCCTATAGTATTTCAATACATCCCCAAAAGTCTGCAGACAGAAACCATAAGTTCCACACATTGGCATGAACACCCACGATGTCAACCAAATAGCAATTCTAGCAATCACTTACTGGACTAAGAAAATGGAAGGAAATTGTTTCCCAATAAGAGTTGGTTATTCAAATCTCTAGAAAATGTTTGAATAGCAACAGAAATTAAAATTTAAAGGTGACATGCAGAACCTGTGCATTGAAACCGAATGAGCTAATGTACCGCTTGACATCGTCTGATAATAGGAAACCAGGGTTCAGGCCAAAATAGCTGAAGAAATTCTCTGCTGGGAATTTCTCAGCAATCAAACTGTCCCATAGGTACTTATAACACATCAGCTGAAGCCTGTGACAAATATTACCGTATATCAGACAACTTTCGCAGCTGCTACCTTGCTATTATCATAGTGCATGACGAAAACAAAAACAAGTTGCAGAAAGTTACGCATAATAATAATAATAATAATAATAATAATAATAATCATCTTCAAACAATTTCAGCGATAAGTCCACATGAACAGCATAAGATGCGTCTTTTAAACAAGGCAATACACACTTGCACAGGAATGCATGTGCAACAAATGCTTCTAATGACTGCATTTTCCCAGTACAACAACTTGAAGGTATAGATTGTAAAGTAGTTTCCTCAGAAGGAGATACCATAACTTGATCTTTAGTGGCTCTACATGTTTAGATAGTATATAGATTTTTCTCGAGAATTCTTAACACTGAAGTATTGTCCATCAGCAAATCATCAGTTCCCTCTCTAACAAGGATTTCGATTGACCAATGAGCACCCTGAGCGCACCAACGGAGCACTAATCCAACTTCAGATAAAGGCAGAAGTCTACTTGGAGGATTCACTATTCTAAGGGGCATAAATCTATGCTTCATTATTACTTGCCAATGCCAGAACAGCATATGATTGGCCAGTCTCTCTGCTTTTAATGGTTAGTAAAGGAATGATAAAGGCAAAACCTTCCATTTCTTTTCTGTGCTTCCGAGGGAACTGTTGCTTTGAACCGTGTCTTCGTATCCACCAGAATTGGATGAAAAGATATTCTATCCACAGGCATTCGTATCTCATCGATAATTCCTACCATCCATGAACCTTCAACAACCCCAATCCTGCAGGACAGAATTTTCATCAACATTAAGAAGAAAGACTCCTGAAGCAAAAAAAAAGCTTCAGTATCTGCATTCAGGAAATTAATATTACACCAAAGAATTTTTATTGACACAGAAAAATAATACGGATGCATGTTAGAGCATATTAGAACATACACTAGAAGTTCCCGTGTCAAGCCATTGAACAATAACTGGTTTGTTCCCACTATAAAGTTCATGAATTTGACAGCCCACGACTCTTCTGCAGATCTAATGGTAATATCGACTCTCTCAATAACCTGTTCCAAAATGAAATGAATGAATCTCATTCTTTATGTCATCTTTTTCAAGGTTTAGATCGATTTAATGCTCGAAACTCTTCATAAGATATCAGTAGTATTTATGCAAGCTATATAATTAGGATATGTATGCAATTAGGACATGATTGGCAGTGAGGGTGACTATTGCGATCACATATCAAGTTTGTCTGAATCTAAAAGACACCGTAGTTGATTCAGTATCCATGACTCATGTTATCTATCATCAAGAATAACTTGAAGATAAAAAAAATACGATTCTTAGGACAAGTCGAGAGGAACACAAAGCCCATGACAACATCGAATCAGTCTTATTCTGTAATCTGGAGTGATTTGTTAACAGAAGCCCTGCATTCTGATGTCAAGCTGAAAACACAAACAGTACTCCATTACTGACCATGGAAAATCAGCATTATCATTCAGTTTTGGGTCCCATCCAAATTTCCAAGACAGCATTATCATTCACCTCTTGCTCGAGCTGGGCGTGGCGGTCAGAACCAGCCTTCATCGCCTCGGTCCTCTCCGGCTTGCCGTGTTCCAGCACGAACTCCATCTGCTTATCGCACCATTCCTGTCACAGGAACGAAGCGCCGCGAAATGAATGAATTAATGAATTGAGGGGAGGGAAATCAATCAATCTGCCCACATCAGACGAGGAAACACCATTCCTGTGACGGCGACACTGCACATTCGTTGAGGAGGCAAATAATCGATAAGGGCGGCTCACCGTGGCGGTGATGTCGGTGACGGCGAGGGCTCGGCGCTCCCGGAACCGGGACAGCAGGGACCTCCGCAGCGGCGGCGCGGAGTCCTCGATGTCGCCGGCGGTCGAGTAGGCCGCGCAGGAGAGAGTGGCTACACCGCGGGTGATGGCGCCGGAGAGGAGGGGACGGGCTGCGGCGGCGGCGAGCGCGGCCTCGATGATGGCCATCTCGTCGTCACTGACGATCTCAACCTGGAGCTCAGGGCGCATTGCAATTTGCAACCGAAGGGTGAGGAGACTCAGATGCGGGCCCCACGCGGGTTTCTCGTAGGCGCTCAGCACGACTACTGCGGGCATCTCCAGATCGCCGAATTCCGTAGAATTCTAGCCGGTCGCGTCTTTTAGAGCATCTACAGGATGTGTATATGGAGGTGGGTGGTAAATATACACGTTGAAAATCAAAAAATCGCTTCTTAGTGGATCGTGTATAAGGTCGTGTACCGATACACGTCGCCTCCACGAGCGTACCAGGCGTGGGAGTAAACACGAGGGAGCCACGCTCGTGAAAGGAGGCAAATCGAAGCTCTGCTCCCGTTCTCCTCCCGCTCTGCTCCCGCCTCTGTCCGGAGCACCAAATCGAAGGTCGTCGGCGACCACTCCCCTCCGGTAAGCTCTCTCTCGCTCTCTTTTTCCATTCCCGCTGGTAGAGATTAGATTAGAGGAGACGGCCGCCGTCGGGCGGCGGCCGCACGGCTCGCCCGATCTGGCGGCGGCGTGGACCATTGAGAGGGGAGGGCGGAGAGAGAGGGACTGGGGGAGGTGGGATGAGCTCCGGCCACGGCCGGCTCGATGTGGGAGGTGCTCGATGGGGGAGTTGCTCTGGGCCACGGCCGGCCGGAGAGAGAGGGAGATGGGGGAGGTGCTCTGGGCAGGTGAGCGCCGGCTCGATCGATTTGGTGAGAGAGGAGATGGGCAGGTGCTCCGGGATGGAGGAATTGGTGCGCTCCGGGCTGCCCATCGATCTGGTGAGCGCCGGCTCGATCTGGAGAGAGAGGAGATGGGGGAGGTGCTGCGGGCTGGAGGAATTGGTGCTCCGGGCTTCGGTTTGGGGAGCAATTTGGAGGAATTGGTGCTGCGGGCTGGAGGAGATGGGGGAGGTGCTGCCCATCGATTTGGTGCTCTGGTCTTGATATTTGGTATCCGTCAATTGGAATTTGTTGCTTCCCCATGTCAATTTGATGCCAGATTGTGGTCTAAATTAGTTGTGCTTTGTGTTTTGCTTGCAGATGGAGAACCAAAGTTTCTTGGACACCATTGGTTTTGGTTATACAGAAACACAACCAGAAAGTCCAATTGGAGAGCAGGCAACTCCATCAACTCAACATCAAGAAACACAATCAACGCAGCAACGTTCTGCAATAAAGAAAGGAAAATCCAACAAAGGAAATGAGACAGGGAAATGAAAAAGGACCAAAGCAGAGAAGTGTACTAATTACGAACCTTCGTCGAAACAAATGTTCGGGAAAGCGAGGAACTTCTTTGAAGTAGGCGTCCCACAGAACAACAAATCCGGCATCTCTTCCTCGATCGATTGACTGGCGTCCATGGTTGGAACCGCCATGGCGTCGAGCGTTCTTCCTCTCTTCCTCCTTGCGCTCGGCGAATGCTGCAAGTATGAGTTCATCGTCGCCAGATGAAGATGACGAAGAACTCATGTCCCAAGTGGATGTGTTCATTGTGTTGCGTGAGAGACGATAGAGAAATCTAGGTGAGAAGAGAAGTCACAGGTAGAAGTGTGCTGGAAGAGAGGTGGTAGGGGTGGTTTATATAGATAAAAAATATGGCCGTTAAAAATCTAGCCGTTAGAAATATAGCCGTTGGAAATATCCCGGTGTATAATTTAGCAAGGTGTATATGGACGTGTATATGGAGATATACACGTCCAAATTTACACGTTCCACTGGAGATGCTCTTATACAGCATCTCCGGCACCCCCAATTGAACATCATTTGGGGCACCGGACATGTGTCCACGAATTTAGTGGATGTGCTCTACAGCGGCGCCCCCCAACCGGCGACCTTTATTTTTACGTTATAAACACAAACACCTTGTGCATGCCGTCCTTTAGAACTAAATTTACAATTTCATTTAAATTTAGAAATATTTTACATAACTTGCATAAAATTTGCAAATACAAGCCGACCTAACCCTAGCCTACTCTACTTGTCGTCCTCATCGCTCTAGTCGAACTCGTTGTCGTCGCTGCCGTCGAGGATGATGACTTTGCCGGAGGAGGAGGTGCTGGCGTGGCTGGAGGAGGGGCCGGCACGAGCGGATTGGGTGCTGGAGGTGGCCGTGGCCACGCTGCTGCCGCCGCGGCTCCCAGACGCCTCCACCGCCGTGGAGTGCATCGTCTGAAGCCATCCTGGCGCCTCTTGCTCCAATATGGCCACTGAGGCGGCCATGGCAGCGAGGAGGCCGGGGCAGTCGCCGTCCATCGGGTCGTGCAGCGGCGAGGGCAGGTGATACAGGTCCTACGGCTCCTCCTTGACGGTGGCGCGCGGCTGCGGTTCCTGGCGGCGTTGGCGGAGGAAAAGGCGGCCCGAGGTGGGGAGCGGCGGCGGGGAGGGGTGCGGCGACGTGGCTCGGCGCGGATGACGATACCTTGGGCTCCCCGGCGCCTCTGCGCAATGGCGCCGTGCGTAGTCGACGGCGACAGCGGCATCAATCGGAGCGGGTGGACGTTCCCCGTCGTCGCGTGCCGCCTCGCGGCTTCGATCGTGCTGGCCACGGTGTGGCCAGTCCGATCCCACCACCGGCGGCGGCCAAAGGCGTTCCACCGCGACAGGAGGACGTCGGGGCTGTCGACGAGGTTGAGTACGGTCTGCCGCTCCTGCTCCAGCCGATCAAGCCAGCTCCCCCAGTTGTGCTGGCCGTCGTCGTTCTCGGGGAGGCGGCACTCTTCGGGCGTCATCCAACTGCGCCGGCGAGCGATGTAACGGCGGATCCCAGTTGTGCTGGCCGTCGTCGTTCTCGGGGAGGCGGCACTCTTCGGGCGTCATCCAACTGCGCCGGCGAGCGATGTAACGGCGGATTTGCTCCGCCGTTCGGGGAACCGCTGGCACGACGAGGCCGCCATCGGAGATGCGCCACTCCTTTGGGATGCGGCAATCCGGAGGGGCGAGGAGCCCATACTGGAACATATTCCAGGCGCCGTGGGTGTTAATGGTGGGCCCGCTCGTCAGCCTGTCGTCGGAGGACGCCCCGGCCTCCCAGTTGTTGGCCATGGTGCACGGCGAGGCGAGGGGGAGGTGAGGCGATGGCGAGGCGAGGGCGAGGCGATGGCGAGGCGAGGAGTGGGATGTGCACGGCGAGGCAGAAGGCGCAACTTAAATTGTTGGCCGAAGGGCGGCGACGCCGTAAATGCCGTCGCGTCCCGTCGCCGGAGTAACTGCTAGGCGTGATGAGGTTTGCAGTCCGGCATCCCGTCACATTGGGAACTGGCGAGCGGCGTCCTGTGGCTTGGGAACTGGCGTCACGACTACGCGAACCGGCGTCACGACTTCTTGTCTCACTGACGGGTGGGGGCCGTCTGTCGGGTGGGGTGACCGGACAATGTCCGGCACCCCAGGCAGGCCCCCAAGTTCAGCGGGCGGACACGTTTGGGGGTGCCGCTGCGGCGGTTTTTTGGTCCGGACCCACATAAGGTGGTGTCACTCCTCTCCAACTAGCAATGTGGGTGGGACTAAATTTTTCTTAAACACGGGTGCTTATTTGTATGTAAAAGGTGCCTAGTTAGGCATCTATCTTGTATATGTGAACTCCGGTGCAAAAATAAAAACCGGTTTATTTTTGTAAGCACCTCTCCAATCCTGGCTTGAAAAGATGAGTTACAAATGAATGGCTCAATGCATGCGCAGTTCTTAAGTGACTCACGTATACCCACTCAGAAAAGACTGACAGTGACAATATGTTGTTCCACACACTCAGAACATCCACAATGTATGCCAAATATAGGTGTCAAATTAGATTTTTGGCATTTGGGAGCGGCTCCCTCCGTTGTTGACTTAATACCAAAGCCAAATTTTAGGAAGCCGGCGCAAATTCATGCGCCGATGCCAAATCTTTCATTTGAATAAAATAGTCCCTGCATGCACGGAGAGAAAGAGCTGTTGCATGCAACGAGAGAGGGAGCCGGCGCTGTGATCCATGTATCCTGAGCACATATGAGATTGTTTAATATTTTGTGGGTCCAACGCTTAGCTTATTTAGCTTCAGCGTGTTTTTAGAACCGTTGCTATATGATACAACGTGGCAAATTTGGTTATGGCTACACTGTGGCAGAAGAAAAAATATTGTCAGTGATGAGAGGACAACGGGAAATCGCTCAGATCTAAAACCATCCCTTTTGGCACCACTCCAGCTTGTTTTCTCCAGGTTTGCATGTGAACCTGGATGTCGTGTATCGACGTTGTACATGCATGGTTTGATGAGCGGGAACTTGAAAGTCGAGGTAGTGTTAAGCAGTGGGCACTGCAAGATGCATCCATGGCTGCCAGTGGGTGCTGCACTCCACTGAGATTACGAGACTACCTGCTGCATTGCACTCCACGGCAGGAAAGTTTGAGAAAATGCATGCCATCGTATAGTCAACGCCATCAGTAATGCAGGAATTAACAGAGTGGTAAAACCACAAGACAAGCGCTCTCTCTCTCTACCATTTCACACGAAACATATATACACAAACATAGTAGGAGCCACTGGCGAGAGTGGTTAGTAGTGGTGACCACTGAGAGCCAGTGGCCAGTGTACCATGGTCCATGGACCATGGATGGATGTGTCTTTTCCTGACGCACGCATGCGCCTCGCCTAAGTTGGATTCAGATTCTGGAACATGGCCTCCCACGGCGTCTCCGGATCCTTGTCCATCTCCTCGTCGTCCTCCCCCTCGTCATCGTCGGCGTCGTAGTCGCCGCATGTCTCCGCGCTCGAGAAGCACCCTGCCGCAATAGCTGTGGTCCTACGCGTCGTCGGCGCCGCGCCTTTTATCTCCTTCCCGCTAGTGTTCGTTAGCATGAGCATGGGCTTGCCCACGCGCGTCAGGATGGCCGCCAGCTTCCTCCTCGTCGCTCCCGGGCCGTCCACGGCCGACGACACGCCCTTCGGCCGCGCCGGCCCTGCCGCAGCGACGCCGCGCTGTTGGCAGAGCGCTAGCGGGCGCGGCGCGACGGCCGCGCGCCTGTCCCGGCGCGCCACCGCCGAGCGGAGGCAGTCGGTAACGGAGCGGACGGACCGGTGCGTGGCCGCGGCGAGCAGCCTGCTGGCACGCCACGGCAGGACGGCGATGGAGGAGGAGGCGGAGGAGGATTCTTTCCTGGCGAGCTTGAGGATCTCGAGGCGGTGCTTGGCGACGGCGACGCCCATGGTGGCGAGGAACGCGTGGTCGAGGTGCCGGAGGTCGGCGGCGCCGAGCTCGTTGCGCTCGAAGAGGGCCGCGTACTCGGCGGCCAGGTCCTCGCCGAGCCCCGCCCTGCTTAGCCACGCGTACCAGTCGTCCATCGCTCGCTCACAGCTCGCGGACAGGGATGATGGTAGCGCGCCCGCGCGAGCGGCGTGACGGCACGGGGCGAGAGGTTTTAGTAGAGCGGCTTGCAGCTGGCTTGTGATCTGGTACGTAGGTGCGTCGTCGTGAGGTGAGCATGATTGGGGAGGAGGTTGGTGGATGGTTGGAGGGGAGCGACCGTGATGGGTGGTGGGCCGATCGAGGAAGACACCAAGGAGTAGGAAGTAGCCGGAGATGCATGGCTAGCCGGTTTGGAATGTATTCTCTCCGTGTCGAATTTGACATATCTTAGCGCAAGATTTATAAGATGTTTTAGCATAAGATATGTCCACAATATCGTAGTGCAAAACATTTTATAATTTGATACATAGGGGAGTAGCCGGTAGCATCATTGTGAAAGAACAACAAAGACACACGGTGCAATCTCGTGACCCTATTTATCCCGACCATCTATTCTGCATGTATCTAGACCGGTGTTCCATAGCTAACTGTTTTGACAACCTCTTGAGTCTTGTCTGACCCAACCTTCAGGGCTGATTTCGAGATGACGAAACACGGCTGCCAGGACTACGACAGGCGGGCACCACATGCCAGCGACCTTGCTATTCTGTCGCTCCCTTATTTATCCAGTGTCCAATCTTCCTCTCTACCTCACCGAATCGCATCACCACACCACATTTCGCCGTCGACTGGAGTTCTAGCGAGCATGCATGCCAACCTGTCGATGAACCCACAAGTACAGTGGATCGCAACAGATTTTGAGTGAAATAAAACCCAAATTTATTGATTCGACACAAGGGGAGCCAGAAAATATTTATAAGTCTTAACAGATGAATTGTCAGTTCAGCTGCACCTGGAAATAGACTTGCTCGACACAGATTATCAGTAGCAACAGTTTTATAGCAGTAGCAGTAGTGAAATAACAGCATCAGTGAAATAACGACAGCAGTAGTGATTGCACTAGACAGCAGGATTAAAACACTGTATGCATAGGGACGGATGTACGGGCGTTGCATGGATAAGATAATTCATATAATAGTCTAGACATAGGCATTTGCAGATAAATAAGATAAACCATCCAAGTATTAAATAACCATAGGCATGTGTTCCTATTTAGTTGTGCGTGCTCGCAATGAGAAACTTGCACATCATCTTTTGTCCTACCAGCCCGTTTGCAGCGGGGTCTCAAGGGAAACTACTGCTAATTAAGGTACTCCTTTTAAAAGACTATCGGAGCAAAGCATTAACACTCCGTGAACACATGTGATCCTTACATCACAGCCATCCCCTCCGGTTGTCCCAATTATTGTCACTTTGAGGCCTCGGGTTCCGGACAATAATGTGTGCATACAATCCCTACCATCCCCTTCAGCCTACAGCGGTGGATTACTCACACATGGATGGGGGAAACATGGATTGTTGATGGAGAGGTCGTGGCGATGACGATGGCGATCATCTCCTCCAATTCCCTGTCCCGGCAGGGTGCCAGAACGGAGATTTCTGATCCCTGAATTGAGATTCGAGGAGGCGGCGGCGTGATACGTCCATTTTGCATCACTATTTTATATCATAATTTACTGTTATTCATTGATATATTTCATATTTGGAGACGATACTTATGTTATTTCATCTATTTTGCATGTTTGATGATTATTGGAGGATGAATCACCGGAGTCTGAATTCTGCTGGAAAGAGCACCGTCAAGATAGAATATTTGCGAAGCTCAGAAAACAAAACGAAGAATACAGAAAATCCTATTTTTTCAGATGACGAAGGGAGCCAAAAGGGGGAACCAGATGGGCCACAGGGGGCCCACCTCAGGTCCCGGCGCGGCTCCCAATGCTGCCGCGCCAGCACCTGAGGGCGCCGCCCTGGCCCACCGATGGCAGTGCCCTTTCGCGTACTCCATCCCCCCGAAAACCTAAGATACGGGGGTTAGACGAGAAACAGAGCCGCCGCCTCCACGAGGCGGAAACCACCGAGAGAGAAAAGCTCTCCGGCAGGCTGAAAAGCTGCCGGGGAAATCCCTTCCCGGAGGGGGGAAATCGTCGCCATCGTCACCGTCATCGAGCTACACTTCATCGGGATCATCATCACCATCATCCCCACCGCCGACACCGTCATCTCCACCGCTCCACTCCGTTCCCGTTGTAACATCTAGGGCTGAATCTTGTGCATTTGATAGGGGAAACTCTCCCGGTGTTGATTACTATTGTTATTGATGTTATTGGGTGGAACCGTTGAATTAAGGTTTATGTTCCGATTGTTACCCATCATTATATCATCTCTGATCATGATCCACATGATGTGTTGTGAGTACTTCGTTTAGTTCTTGAGGACATGGGAGAAGTCTAGATGTTAGTAGTGAACTATGTTGAGTAATATTTAATGGTTTGATATTTAATTTGTGGTGCTATTCTTCTAGTGGTGTCATGTGAACGTCGACTACATGACACTTTACTTTTATGGGACTAGGGGAATGCATTGTGTATTCGAATATTAACTGTGGGGTTGCTGGAGTGACAGAAACCTAAACCTCCGTTGGTATCTCGATGCATGAGGGATAGCAGGATCTCAGAGTTTAAGGCTGTGGTTAGATTTATTTTAATTACTTTCTTGTATTTGCGGATGCTTGCAAGGGGTATAATCACAAGTATGTATTAGTTCTATGAAGGGCGGTGCATTAGCATAGGTTCACCCACACGACACTTATCGAAACACTAAAGATTAATCATCTATATGAAGCGAAAGCAATAGACATAAATCCCGTGTGTCCTCAGGAACATTTGGTCATCACAAGTGGAAAGCCCGAACTAGGTGCGGCTCCTGGACAAGTTGAAGTTCCGGTCAAAGTTGAGGGGGTTCCATAGGACCTCCCACGAGTGGGCAGTGCGCTCGTCTTGGGTCCGAGGACAAGAACTGAGTTCCTAGGACGACACTAGCAGAACAAAGCACCTCGCAAGGCCTTCTGCCGGTGCCTTATCATTAAGTGATCGTCCCCACAAACAGAACATCATATTAATTAAAGTTGAACCCATCTATCCAACTAAGCATGTGAAACATAAGACAGACAGACGACTCGCACAACCAACTCTAAGCATGCACTACGACTCGCAAGGCCAACAGATAAACATGCAACAGGTAATAGGTGGTGGGGGTAAAGCTGTATAAGGCTGCAGGATAAACATGTGATGGGATCGCGACACAAGAATCGAATACTAGGCTAGCAGAGATCAACGGTAAGAATGAAAGACAATGTATAGGTAAACAAGCAAACTTTGCTTGCCTGAAATCCCGCATGGAAGAAGATCTTGTCGTTGCTCACACATCTCAACGTCTTATCCGCGAAGAAGCAACAAACACTGGAAAGCGCAAAAGATGCATCTTACACTACGGCAAAAGGTCCGGCATGATCATGAGATGATGCATGACATGGCAACATGCAATACGAGATGCACTTAATCCAAATTAAGCGGAACCGGGATTCCGACAATTAACATTTCGGTGCAAGTTATCTATCTACCCATCAAATTAAATGTTGGTTAACATGGCAAGACATGGCATAGGTGATCTACACAAAATTAAATGGAATAGGGTAATAACATAAATAATTACCCAACACATCCCATATTTAATATTTAGGTGAATTACTAAAGTACAACTAAAGATCAAGATACAAAATGGAAACATGAACATGGATGAGAAATTAATGTTCATTGCATTTTGCTGACGAGAATAGACATAAAGTTTATATTATTTGAATTTAATATGAGCAAGTTATATCATTTACAGAATAAAGACAATTTCTGGAAAAAGGAAAGAAAAGACGGAGAATAAAATAAAAACGGTGGGTATTTGTGGCTGCGTGGTATTCGAACCAGGGAGCTGGCAGGCTGATGGGGAGGAGCGCAGCCACTAGGCTGTTGCTCGGTGTGTGATTCTACAAGAGCCTGACGTTTAAAAAACGCTAACTCCAGTGTTAGCTGAACTTGAAGACAGTGAAGCTGCAGACTCCAGGCGCGAGGCAAAAGAAGAAAAAGGGGCGGAAATCCTGACGAAGGCGATTCGAACTATGGATCTTGTTGATGCAGGACGATAGGCGCGCATCCACTGGGCTACGACTCGGTTGTTGCATGAATGGGACACAGACTGAAAATGACGCATTGTAGACGCGTTAACTGAATTTGACAGTGCAGTTCAGACTTGCGGGAACGGAGGCGACGGCGGCGTACTGCAGCTATCGGCCGCGTCTGGGTGCTGGTGTGCGTGCGAAATCGTGGGCGCCGGGATGCGGTGTAGGAAGGAGGGCGGACCTACTACTCGCCGGAGTGTGCACGAAGGCGAAGCACAGGACCAAAAGTAAGGCGCTCGGAGCTTCCTGCTACGGCGTCCATGGCGGACGGAAGTGGAGCAGACGCTCGCGACGCGTACAGGATGAAATCGAGCAGGGGGAGAGGGGGAATCGATAGAGTAGCTCACGGTGAGGGTGCGGATGTAGCCGATCGAGCTCGACGATGATCGGAGGCGGCGAATTTCAGCGGCGAGGCTCCGCTGGCCGTGGAGAAGAGGAAGAAGCACTCGACGGCTGCAGACGATCACAGCTTGATTCCTTCGCCTGGCACGGCGAGAAAGACGAGGCACAGCTCCCAGGCTTGACGGCAGTCCTACGACGTTGCCGGAGCGGCGGCGCGACGGTGAGGGCCTCCGGTGGAATTCTGGGTGGGGAGAAAACAGAGAAAAGGAGGGGGGAAGAAGAGGGTGGCGGCGCATGGAAGGGGAGAGGAGGAAGGAGCTAGGGTTCCCAGGGGGGGGGGGGGGGGGTGGGGATTAAAAGGAGGGGCTCCATGGCAGTGGAGGTCACGCTCCTCACGCACATGGCGTGCTCGCTGGTACAGACGAAGAGGACGAGCAGGTGGGCTGGGCTGGCTTGGTGGGCTGGGGGTTGGCCGAATTGGGCTGCTCCTCTTTTTCCATAAACCAGAAAAAAAATACAGAAAGAAAGAAATAAAAGGGAGAAGGATTTATTATTTTAGAAACAAAATGAGGTTTGCGTAAAAATGACATTGTGAGTTATTTAAGCAAATATGCAATGTGATAGAATGCATGATGATATGATGATGCAAAAAAGAAAAACAAACAATTTCTAATTGGGGAAAACCCGGGGCGTTACACCAGTTAAAATGAAAGAACATTCTGTTATGGCTAGTGTTGTTAACAAAAGTGAAAATAAAGCTATAGAACCTGATGAACAAATTAAAATTGAAACTCCTGTGGCTATAGTTAAAGATCTTGTTACTAAAAATGTTGCAGATGAGTATATTATATTTTGTGAAGATGCTTCTAATGTTGTTTCTCATCCTAAAAGTTCAAGGAAAACTAGTTTTCCTGTGTTATCTGTTAAAATTGGTGATCATTGCTATTATGGTTTATGTGATATTGGTACAAGTTCAAGTGCTATTCCTTATGAGCGTTATAGAGAAATTATGCATGAGATTGGTTCTTGTGAACTTGAAGAAAATGATGTGGTTATTCAACTTGCTAATAGAGAAACTATCTCTCCGACTGGTATTGTTAGAGATGTTGAAGTTTTATGTGGTAAGACTAAATATCCTGCTGATTTTCTCGTACTTGGTTCTGTTGCTAGTAAGACTTGTCCTATCATTTTTGGTAGACCTTTTCTAAATACTTGTGGTGCTATTATAGATTGTAAGAAAGAGAAAATCTTAAATAAGTTTGCTGGTGACTCATATGAGTTTAATTTTTCGAAATTTGTTAAAGCACCTTATGAAACCGAAATGCCCAATGCAGATTTTAAAATTGAACAACTTGCTTCTATTGCTCTTGCTCCGAACAATACTTTGCAGCAATATATGGAAGAGCACGAAAGTGAAGTCTTTATAGAAGAAAGAAATGAACTTGAGGAAATATTCCTCCGTCAACCTATTCTTAAACATAATTTACGGGTGGAAGACTTGGGTAAAACACTTCCACCTAAAGAGGATCTTGTCTTTGATTTAAAACCCTTGCCTGATAATCTTAAGTATGCTCATATTGATGATAAGAAAATATATGCTGTTATTATTAGTGCTAACCTTTCAGGAAAAGAAGAGGAAAGATTATTGGAAGTATTGAAGAAACACCGTGGAGCTATGGGATATACTTTGGATGATTTAAAAGGGATTTCTCCTACTATACGCCAACATTCTATTAATATGGTGCCCGATGCAAAGCCAGTTGTTGAACATCAACGCCGTTTAATACCCAGGATGAAGGAAGTGGTAAGAAATGAGGTACTAAAACTTCTTGATGCTGGTATTATTTATCCTATTGCTGATAGTAGATGGGTTAGTCATGTGCACTGTGTCCCTAAGAAAGGTGGAATTACTGTTGTGCCTAATGATAATGATGAGCTTATTACTCAAAGAGTAGTTGTTGGTTATAGAATGTGCATTGATTTTAGAAAGGTTAATAAAGTTACTAAGAAAGATCATTATCCATTACCCTTTATTGATCAAATGCTATAGAGATTGTCTAAAAAGACTCATTTTTGCTTTCTTGATGGTTATTCTGGGTTCTCTCAAATTGCTGTTAGAGCTCAAGATCAAGAGAAAACCACTTTTACTTGTCCTTATGGTACTTATGCTTATAGACGTATGCCTTTTGGTTTATGTAATGCTCCTGCTACTTTTCAAAGATGCATGTCTGCTATTTTTCATGGTTTTTGAGAGGAAATTGTGGAAGTGTTCATGGACGATTTCTCTATCTATGGAACTTCCTTTGATAATTACTTGCACAATCTTGATAAAGTTTTGCAGAGATGTGAAGAAAATCCTGAATTAAGGGAACGCGAGAAATCTTTCTCTATGTCAATTCAAAACAAAACAAACGGATGACTGAATCTAAAGAAATTCTTTTGAGAATATAATATCTTTGCGGAATCGTTGATCATACTTCGTGTGTACTAATTGAAATCAGTTGTGCACGTCCGTGCTGCTGCCGTCCCAGGACAAGTGCCCCCGTCGACTATGGAGGAGCTTTCGACGTCCGTGCCGCGCGAGGGGTCATTCGAGCCTATGGAAATAGGATACTCTGTTTACATAGAAATCCCTACGCCCTTACATTCTATTTAGGACTAATCTTGTTCTTAATTGGTAGAAATGTCACTTTATGGTTAATGAAGGAATTGTTCTTGGACATAAAATTTCTGAAAGAGGTATTGAAGTTGATAGAGCTAAAGTGGAGGCAATTGAGAAAATGCCTTGCCCCAGAGATGTTAAAGGTATTCGTATTATTCTTGGTCATGCTGGTTTCTATAGAAGGTTTATTAAAGATTTTGCTAAGGTATCAAAGCCTCTTACTAATCTCTTGCAAAAAGATGTACCATTTGTTTTTGATGATGATTGTAAGGAAGCTTTTGAAACTCTTAAGAAGGCTTTAATTACTGCTCCTATTGTTCAACCACCTGATTGGAATTTACCATTTGAAATTATGTGTGATGCTAGTGATTTTGCTGTTGGTGCTGTTCTTGGAGAAAGAATAGATAAGAAGTTAAATGTTATTCATTATGCTAGTAAGACTCTTGATGCTGCTCAAAAGAATTATGCTACAACTGAAAAAGAATTTCTATCTGTTGTCTTTGCTTGTGATAAATTTAGACCTTATATTGTTGATTCCAAAATTACTATTCATACTGATCATGCTGCAATTAGATACCTTATGGAAAAGAAATATGCAAAGGCTAGGCTTATTTGATGGGTATTACTTTTGCAAGAATTTGATTTGCATATTGTAGATAGGAAAGGTGCTGAAAATCCTGTTGCTGATAATCTGTCTAGATTGGAAAACATTGCATATGATCCTATTCCTGTTAATGATAGTTTTCCAAATGAACAGTTGGCTGCAACGAGATAGTCCTTGCTATGCTGATTATGCTAACTTTATTGTTTCGAAATATTTGCCTCCAACCTTTTCAGCTCAACAAAGATGAAAATTCTTTTATGACTTGAGGCATTATTTTTGGGATGACCCACACTTATATAAAGAAGGAGTGGATGGTATTATGCGAAGATGTGTTCCGGAGTATGAACAAAAAGAGATATTGAGAAAGTGCCATAGTAGTGCTTATGGAGGACATCACGCTGGAGATAGAACTGCACAAAAGGTTTTACAATCAGGTTTTTATTGGCCTACTCTCTTTAAAGATGCAAGAAAGTTTATTTTATCTTGTGATGAATGTCAAAGAGTTGGTAATAGCTCTAGACGTAATGAAATGCCTATGAATTATTCTCTTGTTATTGAACCATTTGATTGTTGGGGATTTGACTTTATGGGTCCTTTCCCTTCTTCAGAAGGTAATACTCATATACTTGTTGCTGTTGATTATGTTACTAAATGGGTAGAAGCTATACCTACTAAAAGTGCTGATGGTGAGACATCATTAAAAATGCTTCAAGATATTATTTTCCCTAGGTTTGGTGTTCCTAGATATCTCATGACTGATGGAGGTTCTCATTTTATTCATGGTGGTTTTAGAAAAGTTCTTGCTAAATATGGTGTTAATCATAGAATTGCTTCAGCTTATCATACTCAAACTAGTGGGCAAGTAGAATTATCAAATAGAGAAATTAAATCTATCTTGCAAAAGACTGTTAATAGAACGAGTAAGAATTGGGCTAGTAAATTAAATGATGCATTATGGGCTTATAGAACTGCTTATAAAAATCCCATGTATATGTCTCCTTATAAAATGGTCTATGGAAAAGCTTGTCACTTACCTTTAGAATTAGAACACAAAGCTTATTGGGCAGTGAGAGAACTAAATAGAGATTTTAAACTTGCTGGTGAGAAAAGATTACTTGATTTGAGTTCTTTAGATGAATGGAGAAGTGAGGCCTATGAAAATGCTAAACTCTTTAATGAAAAAGTTAAGAAATGGCATGGTATGAGAATCCTTAAAAGAGAGTTTCATGTTGGTGAGAAAGTCCTATTGTATAGCTCTCGTCTTAGATTCTTTGCAGGGAAATTACTCTCCAAGTGGGAAGGACCATATGTTATCATGGAAGTGTTTCGTTCGGGTGCAATAAAAATTACTTCACTCAAAGATGACTCTACACAAGTGGTAAATGGACAAAGACTCAAGCATTATATTTCTGGAGATTCTTATAATGAAGATGTTGATATTATTCAAGCAATTACTCCGGAAGCTTTTATTAGAGAACATATTTCTGAGTCTGCAGAAGCTGAATTCGAAAAGGTACAGTTTCGTTAAGAAAAAGTTCGCGAATTTAATTTTGGAATATAGAATATTGGCTTTTAGAAAATATGAAAAAATACAAGACCAAAACGAGCACGAGACGGTGCCCGAAGCACCGCCATCAGGTGCTGGCGCGGGCCCCATCCTGGCCGCGCCAGCACATGAGGACGGCGCCTTAGAGTCTGTCTCCTACTCGATTTCGCCCTGTTGCCTTCCTTTTGTTGCATATGTTTTTGCTATATAATCTCCCGAGACCCTCGAGGTCCGTATATCGTGTTTTTCGACGTGTTTTTGTTTCGAGCTGTTTCTGCCCAGATGTCGTCCCAGGGTTCCTGTTCTGAAGACTACACGCTTCGTCGCCGTCGTGAACTCCTCCAAGACCTTGACCAAGGATCTTTCATTGGATGGGCGGAGGAGGAGAAAGCGAAGGCTAGGCGCAAGGACATGGATGAAAGCGTCATGGAGGAAGTGAAGAAGATGACGTCAGCCAAAAGAAATCGCGCAAGGCCAAGGACTAGCAAGCCCACCTTTGTGGGATCGATTAACCCTCAACGTGCTTTTTCTCATAACATGCAGGGAGAAATACCACCTGTTCCGGCTTAGCTCTTTCCCAGATGTGGCTGACGCTCTGCGTGTCACCGATCAGTTCTGCGACCAGTACCGGGTCTTGCGGATGGAGGTGGATATACTTCAAGATGAGAACAACAGGCTTCGTAAAATGCTGGAACGTTACCTTACCCCGCTCCAAGTCGTCCCTCCATCACCACCGAAGGAGTAATTCGTCATTGGTATTGGCATCTCCTTTAGCTTGTTCCAAGCTTGGGGGGAGTGCCGCGGTATCACACCATTATCTTTCATCTTTTACCTTTTAGTAGTGTCATATCATGAGTAGGGAAGTTATCTTATATGATGGTTTGCAATATGGAAGTATCTCTCTTTTAGCTGGTTATCTATCTATGTATCCCTTAGTGTGAGTTGCCGTTATGGAATATTAATGTGAAGTGTTATCATTTACTTTATGCACACCTTATTTTAGTTTGCAACTTCTATCATATATGATTGATCTTGTTATTAGTATTGATATCACTTTGGGAACATATAGTAAATCTTTTGGTTTTGGCAAACTTAGCATTGGTCAGTAGCTACAATACTTTGAGACTTGAGGGGAGAAAAAGGAGCTACATGTAGATATATTATTCAATGATCTTTCTCACTTGTAGCTAATAAGTTTTGTATTCACAATTTAAAATTGTTTGTGCTTCCAAGTAAGAATTGCATGATTGTCCTTTACTACATGTATATTTGTTTGTATCTTTCAACTCTTATGCTTGCTACCCAACCTTGCTAGCCAAAGACCTGTATCGAGAGGGAATGCTTCTTATACATCCAAACCTTGAGCCAAAACCCTTGCCACTTGTGTCCACCATACCTACCTATTATGTGGTATTTTGCGCCACCCCAAGTAAATACTTCATGTGCTACCTTTATTCAAAACTATTACCTCTTATTTGTGTCACGGTTTATTAGCTCATGAGGAAGTATGTGAGTTACTCTATGTTTAACTTGTTAGATAGACTTTCACCTTTGGACTAGTGGCATATACACCGCTTATCCATTAATTTTACAAAAAGAGCCGGCAAATGGGGTGCCCAGTCCCAATTAATTACAACTACAACTTTTATTCTCTCCACATTCTTTACCATGATTTATCAAAAGGAAGTTTCAAAGTGGTAGACTATTTAAAAAATAGGCACTCCTCCATTGTTTGAGATTGTTGGAAGGCACCCGAGGATTCGGTTAGCCATGGATTGTGTAAGCAATGGTGGGGAGGAGTGCCAAACCAATTTATAAAATGTGCATGTGTAAACAAAAGAGAAGAGGGATGATCTACCCTTGGGTAGAAATAACGTCCTTCAATGGGAGCCGCTCTTGAAAGTCTAGATAACATGGTAAATATAGTTTTCATTCACTATCATTCGTTGACAACGACATACATAGCTTAAAACTTATTTCATACTCTCTATATGGTTTCAAAACTAAAAAGCTCTAGCACATGCTTGTATCTCTGCTTCCCTCTGCTAAGGGCCTGTCTTTTACTTTATGTTGAGTCAGTAAACCTATCTCCTTCTATCTTAAGCAAGCATTTGAGTTGATTGTGATTCAACCATTTATACATGTATATTGTTAATCATGTCTTTTATTCTTCCTTGTTTAGCACATTGTTGTTATCTAATAAATATGACCTTGGAGTTAGCAACTACTTAAGAGGGCTGTTTTATAGAGTAAGCTCAATATGTTCATTGTTCTCTGACCAAGAACAAAGTTTGCCAACACCAACTATGGTTTTCTCTATGCACCTTATTGTGATTTTCCTTTACTTGTTACAAGTTGAGTTATATGAATAGAGTTATTATCTAAGATGACTTGTGTATTAATAGATGTGATGCTTCTTGTCCGTATATTGTTTATCGACACTTCACTCCATAAACCTGTGGTCATGTTTACTGAGCTCAGCTTTCGCTTGGGGACAAGCGAGGTCTAAGCTTGGGGGGGGGGGGGTTGATACGTCCATTTTGCATCACTATTTTATATCATAATTTACTGTTATTCATTGATATATTTCATATTTGGAGACGATACTTATGTTATTTCATCTATTTTGCATGTTTGATGATTATTGGAGGATGAATCACCGGAGTCTGAATTCTGCTGGAAAGAGCACCGTCAAGATACAATATTTGCGAAGCTCAGAAAACAAAATGAAGAATACAGAAAATCCTATTTTTCCAGATGATGAAGAGCCAAAAGGGGGGAACCAGATGGGCCACAGGGGGCCCACCTCAGGTCCCGGCGCGGCTCCCAATGCTGCCGCGCCAGCACCTGAGGGCGCCGCCCTGGCCCACCGATGGCAGTGCCCTTTCGCGTACTTCATCCCCCCGAAAACCTAAGATACGGGGGTTAGACGAGAAACAGAGCCGCCGCCTCCACGAGGCGGAAACCACCGAGAGAGAAAAGCTCTCCGGCAGGCTGAAAAGCTGCCGGGGAAATCCCTTCCCGGAGGGGGGAAATCGTCGCCATCGTCACCGTCATCGAGCTACACTTCATCGGGTTCATCATCACCATCATCCCCACCGCCGACACCGTCATCTCCACCGTTCCACTCCGTTCCCGTTGTAACATCTAGGGCTGAATCTTGTGCATTTGATAGGGGAAACTCTCCCGGTGTTGATTACTATTGTTATTGATGCTATTGGGTGGAACCGTTGAATTAAGGTTTATGTTCAGATTGTTACCCATCATTATATCATCTCTGATCATGATCCACATGATGTGTTGTGAGTAGTTCGTTTAGTTCTTGAGGACATGGGAGAAGTCAAGATGTTAGTAGTGAACTATGTTGAGTAATATTTAATGGTTTGATATTTAAGTTGTGGTGCTATTCTTCCAGTGGTGTCATGTGAACGTCGACTACATGACACTTCACCTTTATGGGCCTAGGGGAATGCATTGTGTATTCGAATATTAACTGTGGGGTTGCTGGAGTGACAGAAACCTAAACCTCCGTTGGTATCTCGATTCATGAGGGATAGCAGGATCTCAGAGTTTAAGGCTGTGATTAGATTTATCTTAATTACTTTCTTGTATTTGCGGATGCTTGCAAGGGGTATAATCACAAGTATGTATTAGTCCTAGTAAGGGCGGTGCATTAGCATAGTTTCACCCACACGACACTTATCGAAACACTAAAGATTAATCATCTATATGAAGCGAAAGCACTAGACATAAATCCCGTGTGTCCTCAGGAACGTTTGGTCGTCATAAGTAAACAAACCGGCTTGTCCTTTGCTCTAAAAAGGATTGGGGCACTCGCTGCAATTATTATTGCCGCGCTCTATTTACTCGTACTTTATTTATCTGCATTATAAAAAACTCCTAAAACCTTGTCTGCTAGTATTTACAGTGAAATCCTCATCAAAACTGCTCGTCAGCACCTTCTGCTCCTCGTTGGGTTCGACACTCTTATTTATCGAAAGTACTGCGATACACCCCCTATACTTGTGGGTCATCACGGCGCACGGATGTGTTTCTGGGAAAAGTGATCAGGCCCCCGACGTTTTTAGGTCAGAGGGAGTATATAGCCGAGAGGGGGACGCGAGGGCGTGACCGAGGCGGTCACAGCATGTGGTGGCGCGGCCAGGAGCCTGCCGCACCACCATGTGGTGTGGGCCACCTGTGGCTCATCTTCGTCTCGTCTTCTGGCTCCGTGAGTCTTCTGGGAAAATAGGGACTTTCGCATATTTTCTGGTATTTTTTCCTAAAGTTGAATTTCTGCACAAAAACAAGACACCAGGGCAATTCTGCTGAAAACAGCGTTAGTCCGTATTAGTTGCATTCAAAACACACAAATTAGAGGCAAAACAATAGCAAAAGTGTTCGGGAAAGTAGATACGTTTTGGACGTATCAACTCCCACTAGTGGAAAAAGGCTTATAGGTGGGATTCCTGTTTGTGGCGCACCCTAAGCCCATGCACCCTAAGTAAAACAAAACAAGAAACAAACAAACGAAAAGAAAGAGAGAAAATCGAAACATGGATATACAAAGTACCGATATAATGATATGTAGATGTGTGAGTTATCGGTATACCTCCCCCAAGCTTAGACTTTTGGCCTAAGTGGAGATCAACCCCATGGTGCCCAGGATGAGGCGCCCTCAAAGTATGACGAAGAAGAACCCTCGTCCTGATAAGAACTCGAAGACGCACCAGTGTAGTGCGCGGTGTAGTCCTCCGCGGGTGTCCTGTCCGCGGCGTGATGTCCGTAGAAACCAAGCACGTTCAGCTGCTCGTCCAACTCCTCCTTCGAGCGCGACCACGGTCTCCTGGCAAGATTGAACAAACCGGGCTGCGGCAAAGGGATTCCCTCTCGTCCCCATCAGTAAATAAAACTCTATAGACAAGTTGTCCTGGACTAGAGTTAGTGGTCACAAATTGATGGCCTTTCATTGCAGCAAGGTCAAGCCTGTAAGGGGTTAGTAACTCATCACTAGGATCAATAGGAAGACGCAGATGTGCAATAATACGTGAGGCAATAATCCCTCCATACATAGGTCCCTTAGCAGCTAAGCGACGAGCAATAAGAGTACCAAGATTATAAGTACTATGACCATTAAGTGCAGCAGCAAGAAAGGCAAGATGATAGCTAGAAATGTTACTAGTGTTCTCCCTACCAAGAATGCTAGTAGCAATATAGTAAGCAAAATATCTAATAGCTGGGAGTTGGATGTTCCTTATCTTGCCACGTTGGGCTCTACGGTTGTCATCATTCGTCACCCCTCGGTAAAGCTCCATCAACTCGGTGGGGTTCCCTTGAATCTTCTTTGATGTCCCTGAATACGCGGTACCTATCACAGCACAAAACTCCCGCAAAGGTATAGTGATAGCCCTATCATAAATCTTAAATGAAACAAATGCACCGAAAGTTGAGTTGCTAAAAGTAAAGCTCTCAGCAAAAGTTTTGGTAAGCCTGACATATTGGGGACTCTCATCCAACATGTATTGAGTCAAGCCAACCCTCTGCGCAAGAAGCAAGAAATCATCAAGAATCCCTGCATCACGCATAAAGTCAGTGCATGGGAAGGAAGATGGGTTTGGAATTCCATCATCCCCCTCATCTCCAATGCTTGGTGCCAAGATATTCTCATTGTAAGATTGCCTAATGCGAGTAGTTGATTTTGAGGGCCTTGACACCCTTGGTGCATCACTCTCAAAGATCTCCCCAAATGTGTGGTTATACATCTTCCTTTTCTGAAATTTTTAACAACTATCACAAAAATTGATTTTGAGACAACTAAATGAAGAGAACTAATACAGTGACTTGCTAGAGGCTTAATCATGCATCAAACCTAGTTATTCAAACATAGAACAAGCATTTAAACTCACTTAACATGACACCTACAGCAGCAAAATACTCAAGATATAATCCACTAAACAAAATTCTATTTGGATGATCGGAGGAGTCACATACCGGAGAGCAAATGCCCCAAATCTCAGCAACAAAGATGGGCTGAGGAAGGAGATCGAAATTCCAGAGCAAGAACAACAAGTACACGAAATTTTTCAATGGCTCGGTGTTTGGTCGGGAGAGAGAAAGCAATGGGAGGAAGGAGAGTAAGTGGAGGGACCTGGGGGTCCCACACCATGTGGTGGCGTGGCCACATGGCTGCCGCGCCACCATGTGGTCTTGTGGCCCTGTGGGTCCCCCTGGTCACTCTCTGGTACTCCCAGGTTCCTCCTTGAAAAATAGGACTTTTGGCATAAAAAATTTAATTTCTGAGAACTTTTATTTTTTACATTTCCTGGTATTTTGCTATAATAAATTTAATGCAGAAAAATTGTTCTCTAAGACCAAATCCAACTAAACTTTGCAAACTAAATAACATTACAGTAGGTAAAACAAAGATGAAAGGAAAAATATTGTTTAGCATCTTTATGCATTTAAAACATACTTGTTAGCAAGGTTGATCAAGTCTTGCCACCAAATAAATTTTAAGTGACATAAAAGATTTAAAACATTATGGGGCACTCATGTTACCTTATATTGTATTAGTATGGATCCAATCATGAGAGTTTTATATTCTCCTTTATAATCATATATGGGGCAATCAATACTTCCCACTTTGATAGATCTCAAATTAGTGATGGTATTCACTCCAAATATTTTATCCACTCTCTTGGGGAAATAAACAATATGCTCTTTGTCATTCACATTGAAAGTTACTTTTCCTTTATTGCAATCAATAACAGCCCCTGCAGTATTTAGAAAAGGTCTTCCTAGAATAATGGACATATTATCATCTTCAGGCATTTCAAGCACAACAAAGTCAGTCAAAATTAAGCAATTATTAGCTACTTGAACAAGAACATCCTCACAAATGCCAACAGGAACAGCAGTAGATTTATCTGCCATTTGCAAAGATATATCAGTAGGTATCAATTTATCCAAATAAAATCTCTTATAAAGAGAGAAAGGCATAACACTAACTCCTGCTCTCAAGTCACATAGAGCAGTTTTAACATAATTATTTTTGATAGAGCAAGGAATGGTTGGTATACCTGGATCCCCCAATTTCTTTGGAACCTTGCCATTGAAAGAATAATTAGCAAGCATAGTAGAAATTTCCTCATTAGGAATTTTCCTTTTGTTAGAAAGAATATCTTTCATATATTTTGAATAAGGAGGCAATTTAATAGCATCAGTCAAAGGGATTTGCAAGAACAAAGGTTTCATCCAATCACAAAATTTATTATAATGTTCTTCTTCTTTTGTTTTAAGTTTCTTAGCAGGAAAAGGCATTTGTTTTTGGACCCAAGGTTCTCTTTCACTACCATGTTTCTTAGCAATAAAATCTTCCTTAGTGTACTTTTTATTTTTATCATACTTTTCAGATTCCTCCTCTATCTCTTCTTTATCCGAAGCATCATTCTTATCATTATCATTGGTATTAGTACTATCATTGTTACGTTCATTACCACTTTCAGTTTCAGCATCAGAAATAGATATACTATTAGGATCATTAACAGGTTCAGAGGATTCTACAACAATTTTAGTTTTATGTTTCTTCTTCTTTTTCTTAGAAGGAGCACTAGGTTCATTAACTCGTTGAGAATCTTGTTCAATTCTTTTAGGATGTCCCTCAGGATACAAAGGATCCTGAGTAGAAGTACCTCCTCTAGTTGTTACTTCATAAGCATGTTTCTCTTTATCCCTAGAGGCATTTACTAACAAATCTTTTTGCACTTTAGTGAGTTGATCAATTTGAGTTTGAACCATATGAAAATGTTTAATAAGTATTTTAACATCATTAGAGGTTCTATCCACAATATCATGCAATTTACTAATAGCTCGAGAGTTTTCCATTAGATGATTCTCTACCCTCATATTAAAATTACCTTGCTTAACAATAAAATCATCAAATTCATCTAAGCATTGATCAGGAGGTTTAGAATAGGGAATATCTCTATCATCAAACCGTTGGAGAGAGTGTACCTCAATCATGGATGAGCGGGGAATTTGCTTACATAATTCTTCTATAGGTGGTAGATTCTTCAAATCTTCAGATTTAATACCCCCTCTCTTTAAGAGATTTCTTGGCTTCCTTCATCACTTCATCATTCAATTCAATTATGCCCCTCTTCTTTGGTGTTGGTGTTGGAGTAGGTTCAGGTATGTTCCAATCATCATGATTCTGGCTTATTTTAGCCATTAACTCCTCAGCTTCATCGGGAGTTCTTTTCCTGAAAACACAACCAGCATAACTATCCAGGTATGCCCTAGATTCAACAGTTAGTCCAGTATAAAATATATCAACAAGTTCATTTTTCTCTAAATCATGACTAGGCCGAGCTCTAAGTAGAGAGCAAAACCATGTCCAAGCTTCAGGCAATTTTTCTCCTTCATTTTGATCAAAGTTATAAATTTTCAGCAAAGCTGCATGTTGAGCACTAGCATGAAAATATTTCTGAAAGAAAACATCAAGCAAACCAATAGGGCTAGTAATAGAACCAGGAGACAAATTATTATACCAAGTTTTAGCTTCACCTTTTAATGAGAAAGGAAATATTTTAGTAACAAAGTAGGTGCGTTTCTTTATGTCATCAGAGAATATATTACTCAAAGTAGAGAGCTCATTCATGTGTTCTACAACACTTTCATTTTCAGTTCCACAAAAAGGTTCTCTCTCAACTATGGATATGTGTGCCAAATCAAGAGAGAAATCATAATCCTTATCTTTAATGTTTGTGGGAGATGTAGAAAATTTAGCATCAGGAGACATTTTATATCTAACAGCATGTTTTTCAAGAAGACTTTTCCTAGCACTAACACCACTAGTAGCATTAATTCCATCAATAAAGTCATCATCAAGTTCCACATAAATTTCATCAAGATCATCAGAAAGAATACTCTCTAAACTCAGGTGAACTAGTAGAAGTATTAGAATTTTCATTATGTGTTTCAGCATTTTCAGTTTGTTTAGATTTAGCAATTGTAGCATCTAGAAAAGGTCCTAATGAACCATTTTCATCAAGCACGGTAGAAGCATCATCACAATTTTCAGAAGCATTTTCAGATTCAGCAGAAGTAATAGTACGCGTAGCATGTGGTGGTGAAATAAGGTTACTCATCACAGACGGAGAATCAAGAGCAGCAGAGGTACTCAGAGTTGTACCTTTCCTTGTAGTGGATGGCAATATGGGAAATTTTTCATCACGAGGTCTTCCCATGATGAATAGATTGCAGCGAACAATATCAATCTCAGGTGAACTTACAAATAAAGTTATGCTCCCCGGCAACGGCGTCAGAAAATAGTCTTGATGACCCACAAGTATAGGGGATCGCAACAGTTTTCGAGAGAAGTAAAACCCAAATTTATTGATTCGACACAAGGGGAGCCAAAGAATATTTATAAGTCTTAACAGATGAATTGTCAGTTCAGCTGGACCTGGAAATAGACTTGCTCGACACAGATTATCAGTAACAACAGTTTTATAGCAGTAGCAGTAGTGAAATAACAGCAGCGGTGAAATAACGACAGCAGTAGTGATTGCAGTAGACAGCAGGATTAAAATACTGGGCATAGGGACGGATGTACGGGCGTTGCATGGATAAGATAATTCATATAATAGTCTAGACATAGGCATTTGCAGATAAATAAGATAAATCATCCAAGTATTAAATAACCATAGGCATGGGTTCCTATTTAGTTGTGCGTGCTCGCAATGAGAAACTTGCACATCATCTTTTGTCCTACCAGCCCGTTTGCAGCGGGGCCTCAACGGAAACTACTGGTAATTAAGGTACTCCTTTTAATAGAGTATCGGAGCAAAGCATTAACACTCCGTGAACACATGTGATCCTCACATCATAGCCATCCCCTCCGGTTGTCCCAATTATTGTCACTTTGGGGCCTCGGGTTCCGGACAATAATGTGTGCATACAACTTGTAGATATGATTAAAATAATGATTATCTTCATGATACAATAACATGTTCAGATCTGAAATCATGGCACTCGGGCCCTAGTGACAAGAATTAAGCATAACAAGTTGCAACAATGACGTAAAATACCAACTACGGATACTAGGCACCATGCCCTAATGATATTACAACTATTACATGAACGATCTCATCCAATCCCTACCATCCCCTTCAGCCTACAGCGGTGGATTACTCACACATGGATGGGGGAAACATGGATGGTTGATGGAGAGGTGGTGGCGATGACGATGGCGATGATCTCCTCCCATTCCCCGTCCCGGCAGGGTGCCAGAACGGAGACTTCTGATCCCCGAATTGAGTTTCGAGGAGGCGGCGGCGCACGGATGTGTTTCTCGGAAAAGTGATCAGGCCCCCGACGTTTTTAGGTCAGAGGGAGTATATAGTCGAGAGGGGGACGCGAGGGCGTGACCGAGGCGGGCACACCATGTGGTGGCGCGGCCAGGAGCCTGCCGCGCCACCATGTGGTGTGGGCCACCTGTGGCTCGTCTTCGTCTCGTCTTCTGACTCCCTGAGTCTTCTGGGAAAATAGGGATTTTAGCATAGTTTCTGGTATTTTTCCCTAAAGTTGAATTTCTGCACAAAAACAAGACACCAGGGCAATTCTGCTGAAAACAGCGTTAGTCCGTGTTAGTTGCATTCAAAACACACAAATTAGAGGCAAAACAATAGCAAAAGTGTTCGGGAAAGTAGATACGTTTTGGACGTATCACCCGTGGATGAGGAGTGGCTTCTTCTTTATTCTTGACCCTCCTTTCCGGTCGCCCCGTTTCATTGGCTCGGCAGCTTTGTTCCGAGGTGAGTTCTTTCTTTGGCTTCATTGTGGCCATGACTCAGGCTACAATAGCAGCGATAGCCATGGCAGGGATGGGGCGGCTCGGTCGGTGAGTCGGCTATGAAATCTATAATATATAAATGGGAGCAACCCACTACATGTATTTCTCTCAACATGCAAGGTGTCCACCTCATCGAGCACCTCTAAGCAATCATAACCTGCCACGTCGTACAAGTCTACACATCTTTCATCTCCAACTACTCAACCGTCATCAATTTTATTATTTATCTATCACTTTGTGAGCAAGAAATATTCCGACGGTCTTCCCATTTATTTCTCCTCCGAGCGCTTCAATTCCACCCTCTATCTTATTCCTTTACCCTTCGATCACTTCCTGCAAATCAATTTCCTATACATGGTCCGTTTCCATCCTATCAGTTTCAAACATACGTTTCCATCCCATCAGCTTCAGATATTGATGTCGTCTCTTCCTGTTCCTATGCTTTGTTATATAAACATGGCATCTCTCTATTTATCTCTCTATAGGCCAACGACCCAACCAGACGACTATCGAGTATCGCCAGGCTGCCATGATGCCTGATCGAGAGGACCATCAGCCCGAGACCTAAAGCAGTCAAGAGTGAGTGCGTCATATACATACACGGATACACCGATTGCGTTCTCTTTGCCTTCAATTCCGCTGTCCTTCGATTCTTTGCCACCTCGATGCATGTCAACTTTTACCTCCATCCAACAAACTCAATGCGCACTTCAGGGCCAACCAGCTCTATTATCTCTGCCGAGCAGTCTACATGGGCGCCATGGGTTTGTGGGTGGTTGAAAGTGTGAAATCCTCTTAATTTCCCATGCAGTTACAGGATTGAGTTTCTTGTCTTGATTTGTCCCTCGCAGGATTACGACAGGGTTTGGGTTCTGGCGGTCCAGGGAGTTCCACAAGATAAGATTTCGATGATATGACTAGCTTACTTCTCGGATGGGTTTTTTCTTCTGGAAGTTTGATTGGTTTGATCCATAAGGAGTCATCTTCTCTGGCGTCACCGGCTTGCCCTCTGAATACCAATGTGTTGGTTTTTCCAAAGCATGCTTTTATCGCACCCAATTCACCAAGTAAAGCCTCTCTCTACTTATATTTGCTAAGTATTTGACAAGCGCATGTACATACGTATGCATGCTATTTATAAAAGCGCAACGTCCTTGAGCAAGAGACCAGCGTGAAATGATCAGTAGAAAAAAGTTATGTTAGCTTTAATTTTTATTCTCCTTTTGCATTCACAAGCTTACAAATTCATTTTTTTAAACATGTACATCACCGCAGAACATGCAACCTGTAATCTTTATCCGTGTTTCATGTTCCTCGCTGCTACGCTGATGCCATGTCGGTGTCCTAGGTTTCATCTCTACATTGCTGAACGTTTAGAAAGTTAGAAATTGTACAATTCTCTTAATTGTAACACTTGGCAGTTCGGAAAATTCTGCTAGGAAATGCAGTTTGAGAACTATGTTTGCTATATATTCCAGTAATTATTTGCAAGATAAACATGAACATTGATTAATTTTAGGCGCCTATATATGGTATGGTATTGGTTGGTGGATAGCGCGACTCATTTTCCTTGATAGCTCAACTTATTTTTCCATATTTTTTTTGTTCATGGTCGCCACAACTGCACAAGCTGGCTCTGCCGGATTCAGTGGACTTCTGACAAAAGTTTTACTCGAGTATGTAGCTTGTAGCAGAGTACACCATTATTGTACGCGATTTTCTTCTACAATCGTTGTTCTACATGAACATAAAGTATGTAAATTATTTTAGTTGATTTTGATCTCCGGCAATTCGTGAGTGTCCATGGTGCCCACCAATATGAAACTCAACATAATGTTGATTGTTTTATTTGTTCACATGCGAGCTTATCATCTAAGCACATACATTTACTACTTATTCCCGCTGCAACGCGCGGGGTATCGTCTAGTTTTTATAGAGAAGGCGCATGAGTTTGGCTTAGAAAAGGAATGGGTGATGTGAAAATTGTGTGCTACTGGTGGGCGCGGGTTAGGGGAGGACACCACGGTCGTCCATGCTTGTTTGGACCAGAGGCAAAACCAGCCCAAGTTTAGGCTCTAAAAGGTATATGCTCTAGTCGGGTTCGGGATCCGATCCGTGCAGTGCCATGATCCGGCGTGTATGTCTCTGGTTGTTTCTTTAGGAAACAATACTCTCACACGTTCTCTTTCTTTTTAAGAAACATGCTCTTTCTTTTTAGGAAACGTAGTATTCCAGACATACAAGGTTTGACCGCGAGTGAGCCAAGAGAAAAAAAAAAACATGGAAATTAGGAGTATTTGCAAATTCAACGGGGCGGTGTATTTCATCGATCCGCGTTGTTCACGTGGATAAAAATCTTTAGTCAATGCGTCGACATCAACGGACCAGTTTCCGTTTTCCGGTCTAGTTTTAAATAGCATTTTGAGTAATGAATCCTGTACAATCTATCCGCTATAGCCCCTTTTATCTCCCATTTGAGGGTTGCCGCTATTTGCTATAACCCACTATTTAAACATTGAAAATAAACTGAACCCTATTGTTTTTTTTCGCTATTTAGAACGTGGCTAATGCAATGACTCTGTGTATGGCTATGTGCAAGCATGACTCTGTGTTTGGCTATGTGCAAGACATGCGGTGTGGTAACCTCTTCTGAGATTACCGGCATCAAGGTTGAAATGAGCAGTAAACAGGAAACGCCGCAGATCAAGAATTGACATATGTCCATGAAGTCGACGCGACGAACAAGAGGGCAGTTCTACAAACAGGGCAAACAATAGAGGCTTATTTTCTCTCATCAGATCAAGAATCAATAGAGGCTTATTTTTCTCTCTCATCAGATAAGAATTGACAGATGAAACGATCTATGCAATGCAAACTCAAGGCCAATGCTTGCTGCGCCAGATCAAAATATTGCTTGGTTGAGATCTTGGCTTACCCTTGTCCCAAAGAAGTATGAGAAATGCATGGCTACTGGTAATAGACAGATGGAAAATATTCTTATACTCCAAAGTCATAAGCGATTTGTTTGACTCCCAAAGATAGGCACATAGGTGGAAGAAGAAACTCCCAAACTATACATAAAAACATAAACTAACTGTATCTTTAGAGTTCCAAAGTCAAGTAATATTCCGTACTAAGTAACGAAACCAAATCCATGCCCTAAAGTTAATGAAAAGCGATCGATCTCTAGCACTTAATTAAGCACCGCCCCTAAGAGCTAAGACGAGGTGGAGCACGTCGCCACCCTTAATGTTGTAGTCCGCGGCCGTCTTGTCGTCGGCGATCTGCTTCCCTCCGAAGATGAGCCTCTGCTGCACGGGCGGTATGCCCTCCTTCTCCTCGACGCGCTCCTTGATCCTGTCGATGGTGTCGGTGGGCTCGATGTCGATCTCAATCTCCTTGCCGGTGAGCGTCTTGATCTTGATGGTGGTGCCGCCGCGGAGGCGGAGCACGAGGTGCAGCGTCGACTCCTTCTGGATGTTGTAGTCGGCGAGCGTGCGGCCGTCCTCGAGCTGCTTCCCGGCGAAGATGAGCCGCTGCTGGTCCGGCGGGATGCCTTCCTTGTCCTGGATCTTGGCCTTGACGTTGTCGACGGTGTCGCTGCTCTCCACCTCCAGCGTGATCGTCTTGCCCGTCAGGGTCTTCACGAAGATCTGCATGTTGCCGACCGGCGGCTTCTGTTTGCGGCGAGGTGTGCGACTCGAGTCGATGAAGATTCACCGGCCGCGAGACTTGTGTTTCGATCTCGTCTTGGCCGCTTGCGTTCGATGGCGTTGTGTGGGAATCAATCGGGGTAGTCTAGACTACATATATAGGTTCCATCGGGGGGCTTTGCATATGTTTCAGTAGGGTTCGGAATCCTATTCGTGCATTGCCATGATCCTGCACGTACTCTGTCAGATTTTTTCAGGTAATCGATCGACCAAACGCGCGTGAAGTCCATGACTGGAAAGTGTACGAACGATGGGCTGTGATGGCGTTGGGCTTTGTGGCCCTAAAAGGCGAGTAGGGTAGGTACCAAACACAGCAAGCCGCCTCAGCCAGGGCGTTTCCTATTTTTTTTTTTTTGAGAAACACAGTACAACGCAAGCGCTCATATACACGCGCATACACTCACCCCTATGAACACACGCACGCACACCCTACCCCTATGAGCACCTCCGAGAGACTGAGCCGGCGGATCAGGTCTTGAGATTGACGAAGTCACCACAAGCGCCTCGCTGTCGACGGGAACGTCGGCTCCCACTGAAGAATATTCCGCCTAAATGAGAAACACCAGCGTCAAATCTGGTATTTGAACTCTGCTGGGCTGGGGGTACAACCACCCTCATAACCATCTTGCCACAGGCAAGTTCTCGGGCATTTCCTATTTGACGCCCGGCAGCGTCAGCTACGGACCGACGCCCACATGCTGCCCAAGTGGGTCGGTCTAGTTAGACTACTTTTCTCCTCTCACTTTTTTTTCGTTTTTCGTTTTTCTTCTTTTTCTCCTTTTTCTTATGTCCTTCTTTCGTCGTAGTACAAACATCTTTGTATCTCCAGAACAAATTTTTAATGTGCGACCAAACATGAATAGTTCTTTGTTCTCACGAACAATTTTGTGTTGTGCAGACATTTTCTTGCCTCTCATATTTAAAATTTTCTTTAAGCTACAATTCGAGTGGCTGAAAATGCCACAATTCGAGTGACGCTCAAAGAGCTTAAAATTTTCTTTAAGCTACAATTCGAGTGGCTTTATTTTATTGGGCTGGGGCCTCTTTTGGGCAAGATCATATCATGTATATCAGATCCGACCCGTAAAACTTTTACCGTGCCATCAAATCAATCAGAGGTGGGAATCTCTCCGACAATGAACATAAACACTGTGTAGGCTCCGACGCTGCTCGGAAGTGCAGCGTGCGCCGGTTCACCAATTGGAACCGGACCCCGCCGAGCGCCTTTACAACTGCGAGGTCGAGGAGCACGACTACCGCCACCGCTTTGAGGAGGGGATCTCTAGCGGCATGGGAAGGCACACACTGCTTCCGCCACTGAAGAGGGAGGAGGAGTTGCACCTCCCTCTAGAGAGACACGACGCTGCGGCATTCGCCGCTGCCATCTGGCCGGAGGACTTCGTCGGCGAGGGCTCTGTCTCGTCGGAGGAGACGACACGAAGCAACGCCGTCAGGACATTGAGATTTAGTGTTTCTGTTCTGTGCGACACACTTCGACCCTCTAAAAGTGGAAAAAACCAAATTGTAAAAGCTTATGAAGGATCACAATACAAGGTGTTTGCGAGAGATGCTCTTGTAGCCCCTCCGGACCGGATAAAGTCGAACCCCCCCCCCCCCCCCCGAGTTCTAGAATCGAGTGATCCATTTGTTTTTTAAACTCTAAAATTGTTTCTACAAGTTTTAAAGATATTGTAGACAATTTTTTTAATGTACCCAATGATTTATTCTACAAAAATGCAAATCATAATTTGAATACAGTCCCAAAATAAGTCTAGATACAGTTCCGAGTGCAATCATGTTCTCAAAATTTGAATACAGCCCCGAGTTATGGATTTGTTCTACTCCATCTGTCCTAAAATAAGTGTCTTACATTTGTCCAAATTTAAAGTATCCCGACATGAAACAACTCTAGATACATCCATATTTAAACAAATCAAAAATACTTATTTTAGGACAGAGGGAGTACAAACGTGCAAAAATGAAGAAAAAATATGGATCCGAGTAATGTAACAACAGATATTTTCAAAAAGTCCAAATTATCAGAATTTTATTTGCTAACCGAAAACTTAAAGAAATTGTTACGGATATACTTGCACGAGTCATTAACTACATATAAAATTATCTTTATATATTTTTGAAACTTACAAATACGATTTTCTTTTTTGAAGAAAATGTAGGGATCACTGAAACTCGGACCTGAAGAGAGCTTTCACTCTCCGGGATAGATTCTCAAAAAAATATTACGTCTAAGACAAGATTGGCGTGTCATTCACTTGTAGTGCAATTTGATTTATTTATTTTGATGAAGGGATTTTTTTTAATTAAAAAGTTTAAACATTACACCCGGCCTCTGCATAACTAAGATGCACACAACCCGACAAGTCCACAAGTTCCATCTCAACGATAAATAAAAGAAAGACGACGTACATATCAAAATGAGAAATTGTAAAGACGTCTAAGCCTAGACGTCTAAGCCTACGGTGACGTAGGACCGATGCGTAGATTATGTTGTCATCCATGTTGAGAAAACAAGTCCCTCGCCGCAGCCTCCAACCGAGTAGCCACCTCCAAAATAGATCCCGATGCTCCACACATTGTATAGATGACCATGACCGGTGTGTAGTAAATAACCTGTATTATAGATGCATTTTTATCATTAAAAACCTTGTCATTTCTAGATAGACATAGCGACCAAATAATGACAATCGTTCCCACCCTAATAATACGCTTAAATCTAGGATCCACACTATTTAGCCAATTACCGAAAATATTCGCAACGCTATAGGGTGGGTATAAGGTAGAGCCCATTTGGATGGCTGACCACATAGAACCAGCAAATTTACAATAGAAGAATAAATGCTTTATAGTCTAGTCGTGATGACAGAAGAAACATTTTTTACTTCCTTACCAATTGCGTTTTGTAAAGTTATCCTTTGTAAGAATTACTCCTCGACGGAGATACCACGCAAAATCTTATCTTCATCTTCCAAATTTTGTTATTGTTATCAACTGGTAAATTAGGATGAATTAACGCATTGTACATTGAATCAACTTTGAATCAACTGAGAATTTACCATTCTTAATTAGATTCCAATGAAATTTATCTAATCTATGTGTCAAATGGACAGCGTCCAATCGCACTAATAAAGCATCCCAAGATGCTTGTTTAGGACCGAATAAACTCCTTCTGAACGTCACCGACGATGGAAAGTTCCCAACAACTTGGCGAGAGTATCACTTTTGTGACGCACAAATTATACAAAGCCGGATATTGTTCACCGAGTGTAGTTTGGCCTAATCATTTGTCCTCCCAGAATCTAATTTCCGAACCATTCTTAATTGAGAATGATCCATGTAGGAAAAAAACTTCTTAGTAACCATAAGCCCAGTCCAGAAGTGCAATCTGATCGCTTGGCCGTGGTGGAAGCGATGAACTCTAATGAAGCCATGTCATCAGTTGGAGCGCCAATTCTCGGAGAATGTCGCAATCTGCTAAACGAGTTCAGGAAGGCCATTTTTCAACGCTGTAATAGAGAGTCTAATATTGCTGTGCACAAGCTAGCTAGTGTTGGGAGGAAGATATTGTTTTACCCTTAATTGTGAATCTGATGTAACCGTTGCGGTGAATTAATAAAGCTAGCTACGATGGTCTTTCCCTGAAGAAAATATTATGTCTAACAGGCCCCGTTTAGAAAAAAGTAAAAACATAGAAATTGGAAAAATACATTAATTAAGGTGTCATGTTTTGTAAATTCTTACATGAACTAAAGCCACGGGATATTTTTTTTTTTTAATTCGTTTGGATGACACGCATGGAAAATATAGAAATTATAAACACAGAAAAATTAAAACATGAGGTGAAACCTCATATTTGTTTTCTTAAAAAATCCTATGAAATAGCTTATCACGTAGGAAATTCAAAGAAATCCGAGTTTCCTACTCCCATGTTTCAAACGGTATCATAGGAAATTTTTCTGCAAGATTCTTGTTCTCTAAAATTCATATCATTTTTCTTTATTCCAAACACTGCCTAATATATTGAAGAATTTTATGCGCGCAGGTGTAATCTGAGCTGTCGGTTGCGGACATTTTCAGCTGTCCGATGGTGAGGATTCAGCGTTGCAAGATAATGTTTCCAGCGAGTAGAGAATCGTTCAGAGAGGGTCTTCGTTGTGGATTGTTCATTGAACCCAGCTTCAAAAGCGGGACGACATGAACCAAGACGAGCAGCGAAATCAGCAGCTCAGCTGGGGTCAAATACTTACTTTTCCGTTTTCCTCGATTTCTTTTTGCAAAAAGTCCACTATTTCGACGGCGCCAAATGCTCTTTTTGGCATGACGCTTGGGGAGACGGGGGACCTCTCAAGCTGCGGTTCCCAAATCTGTTTGCGATCGCCACTAGGAAGAACCGGTCTGTTAGGAAGGAGGTAGAAGGTGGGAATTGGATCCGCGCCTTGCAGAACATCGCCTCCGCCCAAGACCTTGAGAGCTTCACTCAGCTTTGGGGTATCATGCGGGAGGTGCAGCTTCTTCCACAACCGGACACGATCATTTGGAAATGGACACCATCGGGAAGCTACACAGCGGCATCGGCGTACAAGTGCCAATTCCTTGGCGCCTATGCTCCTTTTGACACGAAGAAGATTTGGAGGGCTCATGCCGAGCCCAAATGCAAGTTTTTCGCTTGGCTTGTGGCTCACGGCAAGATCCGCACAGCGGATAACCTTGCTATACGGGGATGGCCTCATGACCCCATTTGCAAGCTTTGCCACATCCACCCCAAGACGGTGCAACACCTTTGTCATGACTGCTCATTCACCAAGGCGGTCCGTGACTCTGTGTTACAGGCACACGACCTCCCGGTGCCCCCCATCACAACTACGACAAACAGAGACTTTGACGGATGGTGGCTGCATTTCATCAAGAACTTCACAAACGAGAAAAAGAGGACGGCTAGCGGTGTGATCACATACATCATTTGGGGTGTGTGGAAGGAGCGAAACCGGAGGGTTTTCACGAACACGGCGCTGCCAGTGTTGGATGTAGCGCGCCTTGTTCGGAACGAGATAGAGCAGAGGGCCTTTGCTTTCACGGATGATCCAGGAGACCGGGGATTGTAGTTTATTTTTGTCCCGTGTTTTTATTTTTTCTAGCCTCGTTTGAGGCCTTCCTGTAAAGGAATTGCTTTCTATCTAATCGAATGGCAGAGCGCCTGCCTTAAAACCTCAAAAAAAAAAGTCCACTATTTCTCTTCTTAAAAAATGCAAATTTGGGCGTGAATCGACTAAATCAATTCAGAGACGCCAGCGGCCACCACGGCGACCCTAGGAAGAAGACGGCTTCGTCTCCCGTCGTGGCAGCGCGAGCCGAGGGAATATGGGGCTATATGCCTATGCGAACACCCCCGATTGGTCACTGGCAATGAGCTGTAGATATGGTCTCCGGCCAGGCCTGGCCGGCGGCGGTCGCCATCGGATCGGCGCCGCTTCAGTCCATGGCATTTTTTTACACTTTCTTTCCAGCGGTTCTTCCTTAGTCCTTTGCCACGCCGCCCCCGACCTGAACCCTCTTTAAAACCCGCCACCGCCTCCTGATCTCACACAGCTCTCTGCTTTCTACCACCGGCCGGAAAGTCACACTGATAAAGGAGCGAGCTTTCGCGAAGCGGTGGTCGGGGAGGAGGAGGGATGGCGATGGGGCAGGTGAAGGCGGGGACCAGGCCGCCGTGGCTGGGGCTCGGGGCGGCCGTCTGGTTGCAGTCGTCGGCGGGGACCAGCTCCGCCTTCGCGCTCTACTCGCCCGCGCTCAAGGCCGCGCTCGGCGCCGACCAGAGCGGCGTCGCGCTGCTCGGGGTCGCCTGCAACATCGGGGACAGCTTCGGCCTGCTGCCGGGTGTCGTCTGCAACAAGCTCCACCCGGCCCTGCTCCTGCTCGTCGCCGCCGCGTCCGGCTTCCTCGGCTACGGCGCCACCTGGCTCGCCGTCTCCGGCGTCGCGCCCGCGCTGCCCTACTGGCTGGTGAGCGCCCGCCCAGATCCCCTCATTGTTTGAATCCTTGATCTGTTCTCGTAGCACTTGGAATTGCTCTGCTGGATTGTAGCTAGTGTAATGTTTTCATGGGAAAAGGCTAATAGAGGGGACCAGCTAAACAAATGTCCCTTTCTAAGAACGGAACTGCTTACAAGTAGGCACAAATTTGGCTTCATTTGCCGGCAATGTGCACATAGCCACATACTGAGAACTGCTTACCTAATTTTCCCAGAAGAGTGGGCTTACTAGGCTAGCTTATTTTGGATGGTGCCAATGTTTTTTGCATTGATCCAACAGTGTATATTTACAAGTGGCAATTTTTTTGCTTTCGCCTTATTACAGATATGGATTGCATTATGCGTTGGTTCAAACAGTGGTGCGTGGATGTCGACAGCCGCTTTAGTAACCAACATGAGGAACTTCCCACTCAGCAGAGGTGCTGTTGCTGGCATCCTCAAAGGCTACTCTGGTTTAAGTGCAGCCGTCTACACTGCCATCTACACCGGCGCTCTCCACGGTTCAGCTGCAAACCTCTTGCTGTTTCTCACTCTGGGGGTTGCTGTCGTGTGCATTCTGGCAATGTACTTTGTGAGGCCTTGTGAACCTTCTCTGGTGGAGAATTCCTCGGAGCGACTTCACTTTCTGTTCGTACAGATCAGCAGTGCTCTTCTTGGGGTTTATCTTGTCGCGGCAACAACATTGGATCGTTATGTGACTCTTACCGCCGCCTTGAACTATTCCCTGATAGCTATTATGGTCATTCTCATTCTTGCACCCTTTACAATACCCTTAAAAATGACATTGTTTCGAAGTAACCCAAGGAAAGGATCTTCTTCCGCTGATAATGATCATAAGGAACCACTTATTCTGCCTTCTTCCTCTGGACCAAACAACGGCAACATTGAGGATGAGGATGCTGCAGATATTGACCTTCTTTTAGCTGAGGGTGAAGGGGCTATAAAGCAGAAGAGAAGGAAACCAAGAAGGGGAGAGGACTTCAGGTTCCGTGAAGCTCTGCTGAAGGCAGATTTCTGGCTGCTCTTTGCAGTATTTTTCATAGGTGTTGGATCTGGAGTTACCGTTCTTAACAATCTAGCACAAGTTGGAATTGCAGCAGGTGCTGTTAACACGACTATAGCAGTCTCTCTATTCAGTTTGGGCAATTTCTTTGGCCGCTTAGGAGGTGGTGCCATTTCAGATTATTTTGTCAGGTAATGAAATCTCTTATTTATTCAAGCAACATAGCTGCTCTGTCAATTTCATGGAGTTCTGATTATGTAGTCATTATTTGTTTGTTTCTTGGGTGAAGTGTTGCATGCCAGGTTAGCTAGGTTAATAGGTTTTTCCAACAATAACATATTTTGTCTGCCATTTTCCTAATAGAATTGTTAAAGCCTTCATTCACTGCCAGCTAAATAGCTGACTTTTTATATGAAGAAATACATTATCCCTGCCGTGGATTATGGATGGAACTGTTTCTTTAATATTAAAGCCCAGATTCCAGCTTCAAAATATGCCAGTAAATAATGGGTTGACAATATTTCTCTCCTCTAAATCTGGAACTGTTCTTTTCCAAACCATTTAAAGCTCGAAGAGTAAAGAAGGTTCCCAGTCCCAACTACTCCTTGTTTGGAGTATATAGTATGAAACATAAATATTCGATCAGAAAACTTCTTGTTTGGATGCAATGCACGGTTAAAATGCTGACATTTTGAATTCAATACGCTCATCCATCAGTTATTTAACCAAGCTTCTTTTCCAGGACATGGATACTTCCACGGACAGTATTGCTCACAGGCACCCAAGTGGTGATGATAATACTCTACCTAGTCTTTGCATTGGGTCTAAATGCTACGCTCTACATCTCCGTAGCCATACTCGGCATCTGCTACGGTGTCCATTTCTCGGTGATGGTTTCAACTTCATCAGAGCTGTTCGGGCTGAAGCAGTTTGGGAAGATCTACAATTTCATCTTGCTGGCGAACCCGCTCGGCGCGCTTGTGTTCAGCAGTCTTGCAGGGTACGTCTACGATCTTGAAGCGGCAAAACAGCACAGTGCTGGAGCAGTTGCAGGCTCTGACAATGTCACGGTATGCTACGGCCCCAGCTGTTTCAGGCTCACGTTCTGTGTCCTGTCAGGCATGGCCTGCTTGGGAACATTGCTGAGTGTGATTCTGACCGTGAGGATCCGGCCAGTGTATCAGATGCTCTATGCATCCTCGAGCCAGCCGAGGAACTCTGCACATTGATGACCGGTGACTGTTGAGCTTGTGTGCTGATGTGTTGTAATTGTATTGTACTTGAAAAGTGAGCATGAGTTTATTTTATTTTTATTTCACTACGCTGTATTGCGATTTTTTGGGACCTGGTTCTTGACTAGTTCGGTCTTGGTCTCTGTATATGCTCAGGAATGAAATACGTTTTTTTTATGGTTTCTTATTGATCTGCGGGAGAGATCACTCTCTCCCTGGTGTCCGCGTTCGCACACGCGACATTTGCTAGAGCATTGAACTAAGTAAAGTAAATATAATAATTGAGTTGCTGCGTTTGTATATAATACTGGTGATTTTTTATTTCCTTATGCACCTAGGATCATGTGTTGTTAGACGGGAGTTTGGAGAAACCAACCGTCCAACCGTGTTGAATGGATTCTCAGACCTAGTCGTTAAACACAGCTCACTTGTAACTAAAGTTCTTGTGAGTTGAAATCAAGTGCACCTACCAGTTTTCTGGAGAGCGAAAATATATTTCAAAGTGCTCTCAATGCCACTACAATTTGTTTTTCTGGAAAACAAGATTGGGTGTCACATTGGCAGCTTTCCAACTTGCCCGAAGTTTGATTCACTCTCGACTGTAATTGTAGAAAGGGGATGTGCTAAGGCTAGAATGAAGTCATTTGCTCGCGTGCAGGAGACCAAATTCTTTGAGAAGAAGAGGTTCAGAGCTGAACATCTATGAGTTCGAGTTTAGCATCAGGAAGCGTCTCGACGCAGATCTTCTCCAGGTCATGCACAACCCATTAGAATCTACAATAATATATTAGAAATGTGATTTTGAAGTCGTTGCCAGTGAAGAGTGGTTTCGGAATATGGTGATGTTGTGTAGCTATCTGTGGTGTCTGAATTTATCAGTCAATGAATGATTCTTTTTGAAATCTGGAAACTTCAACAAGGCATTTCTGATACCAACATGGAGAAAAACCAGAAATTAGGCTAAGGTGTTATTATCAGGTTCGCCTTACAAGGGTATCAATAAAACACAGGGAAAACACATTTTGGCTGGAGTGTTTTCGTTTTTAGGAATACCAAAGCAGACTCCTACTGTATGAACTATGAAGCACTGCCTCCGTTCCAAAATAGAGTACAAAACGCTTTGTTAGGCTATTCTAGCCTAGCAAAACGTCTTATAATTTAGTACATAGATATTAATATATTATGTAAGTAATAATGAGGTAATAAAATAAAAGGAAGGCTTACAAACTTTGGGCTGGCGACACGTTGAAGAGTGTTTTATTTTACCTATTGAAACCATGGAAAATTTTGAGCTTGTTAGAATAGAATACGTATACGAGTTAGTATTAGACTAGGACTTCTAGACTTTCTCCTATTCCAAGTCTATCTAGCCTTGTACCACTATATATACCCCATGAGGGTCATGGCAATACAACAACAAATATTATGGATTCTATATTTTCACATGGTATCAGAGCGGTTAGTCTCACGTCGCCGATCTTAGGGTTCTAAACACTTCCGCATCGCGCCGCCCCCGGGGAGATTGATCTCTTCTCCTCGGGGGCGCGGCACTTTTTTTTAGATTAGATTCAATTTCGGTTCATAGTTTAGACAATTTCCGAAATCCCCAATTTCATAGATTAGATCTAGTTTAGCTAAATAAATCCCTAAATCTCACTACCTCAAGACTCCTGCGAAAATTCTGACGACAAATTTTCAGCGAAACTCGGTACAAGAAGCAGTTTTTTCGGAGCATGCATGGAAGGCCAAGCCGACGCCCGCGGTCAAGCCATCGAGGCGCGAGCAGGCCGGCCGCCATGTTCGGTCGGGCGACTAATCTCCAATCTGCAGCGCCCACGCGCGAAGCCCGGCCATCACGCTGGGAGCATGTCTACGTCAAGCAGCCAAGAATCAGCCGTCTACACCACGAGCCAAACCGAGCCAGGCGAGAGTGCAGAACACCAAGATCGCAGGAGCCTCATCCGGTACATGCATGCACGTTGCACTCCTCTGAAGCAGCAACTCCAATTACAAACACAAGGTGTATGAGCCAGAAAATTGGATGCATCACCGCGTATGAGTACGTCGCCAAGATCGAAAGTTCGTTCGGATAGGCCGGGTGCTCTACGCCAAACGATCTGCACTGCATCGTCGGATCTACACCGAACCCAACAACATCAAAATCAAGTTGTAGGACTACGCCGTTAGGCTACAAGTCGCTCTTCGTCGAGTTCTACATCGCCGACACATGATCGCCAAGGTCTACATCAATGTGGTCTTCATCGACAACCTCGTCAACACACCGCCGCTGCCTCTACAACCTCGTCCACAAGGATGGACGCACGCCCTCTGACAGTACAACTGCAAGGCACGACACGACATCGACGACGGCATTGACCGCGTCCGACGGCTAAGACTGCATAAAAAAAACGGCATCACAATTGTGAAAGCCCCTACGGCCGCACACACTGTTCTGGCAAAACCGTTGTGTGCTCGGTGAGTTTTCACCAGTCTTGGCAAAACTGGTTGACCACCTACGACCGCATCCTCTGACATCTGCAAAACGCCCCCGACGGTACCTCTGAAGGTGCAAAACGTCGGCTTCGACGGTACCCCTCAAGGGTGCAAAACGTCGTATAGAAAAACAACAACTGCAGCTCCGTCATAAAAAAAAAGCGCATTTTTTTTACGCCTTCGTCATTGCGCTACAACGACCACGACGAGTACTACATCGACCACAACATCTCGACCACGGCAACATCACGATCGGCTATCTCGACATCGACATCAAGAACAACGTCTACAGCAAATCAAGAACTCCAGTCAACAGCGTCCGCCTTGTCACTTGCGTCCACGACACTCCCGCTGTGACTGCGGGAGGGAAGAGAAGAGACCATCAGAGACGCAGTTGATGATGATGGAGAGGAGAAGACGACGAAAGCGTAGGACTTCAAATCCAGTCGCAAACGTTCGTTTCACTCCCGTTACGACTGAGGGGGAGTGTTAGAATAGAATACGTATACGAGTTAGTATTAGACTAGAACTTCTAGACTTTCTCCTATTCCAATTCTATCTAGCCTTGTACCACTATATATACCCCGTGAGGGTCATGGCAATACAACAACAAAGATTAGAGATTTTATATTTTCACATGAAATATAAAAGGTCGGGTTCTGTTTCCGGAAGAAGTTTTACTGGATCATTACTTTTAAACCTTAATATGATTTATCGGTATAGGTAACAATAAAAAGCTGTTGCATTTGAAGCATGAAAAGGTTGATACACTTGCTGTGCCATGCTCGAAATTGATCATACAATTTTAGAGGTCATATATGGCATGCAGTCAATGGAAATTTTCACCCCACTTGCAGTTCAAGTAAATAAGCAAACATCATCTGAAAAAAGAAATTACCGCAAAAAAATGTTGGCGATATAGTACGTAGTATTACTTGCTGGAATAGATGTATGAAGCTTGATTTAAACACAGAAACATCTACACATTTTATCACTTTATTTCTGAAGCTTAGTTTACTGGATCGTTGTTCCAAAGTTTCTCATAAATTACAGAAAACTATTTTGGAGTTTCTGTCAAAGATGAATCGAAACAAACATATAACTTGATACAAAAGAAAAAAAATTACTCATGAAAAACCTTTGATCCTCATTTCCCTGCTGCCGTGCTTGTGCTTGGCTGTGAGCTAGGTACAATAATCTTGCCTATCAGGAGCTTAGGGCGTTTGACGTGCTGACTGACCTGACATTGCAATTCCTTTATCAGTTTATCCTTCTCGCCGCATTGCTTGACAAGAAGCTCATTCAAGTTCGCCAGATACGGCACTCCAGACAATCCATCACCACTGTCACGTAGTGCTCTGCAGTTTTTCACCCAAAGTTGCTCAAGCTCAGGCATGGCGCGCACCATTTCAATCTTATCTATCCCGTCAATATCAAGGAATTTGGGTTCAGGTTCCTTGATCGTCGCCATCTGAATCTTATCTAGCCCATCAATCTCAATGAATTTCAGCTTGGGTTCCTCGATCGTCACCATTTCAATATTCTCTAGCCCATCAATGTCAAGGAATCTGAGCTTTGGAAATTTACCCCTTCTGAAATACAATGACTCCCCTATGTAGGATTTCTCCCATAAGCCAAGGAAAGCCAGATTGCGCAAGTTCCCAAGGATATCAACTTGCTCTTGCTCCAACTTTGTCCCTAGCAGCTTCACCTTGGCCAGATCATTGAGCGAAGTGATCCAATTAGGCAACAAGAATAGATTGGCTAGTAGCTTCAGTGAAGCTAGATGCTTTGGTGCTGCTAACTGATCCATTTTGGCAAGAAAGTCAAGTGAACGGGCTTGCACCTCAAGCTTTTGCAAGCGACCGAGCTTCCCTATAGATTTTCATGATTCCACACTTCCTTCCACTGTGAGACCTGTGACGGTTACCACTAGACTTTGCAGGTTCGTCAACTGCTTGAGCCTCTTCGCCAACCCATTGCCATGACCAACATTGAATGCACCTAGCGTATGCAAATTCCTTAGATTCACGATACCTTTGGGGGCCCTCACTGTGAATTGGTCCATGTTGGAGATCTTGCAATGATCATTATGGTATAGAATGGCTGACATGTTTCTCAAATCTCAACAGGTTGGTCTTGTTGCTATCCATCTCTAGTTGCGCCACCTTTTGATGTCGATCTCTCGAGAACTTGACGCCAGCAAGAATATAACGTAGCTTCTTAAGTTTGACAATACCTTGAGGGAGTTGTTTCACTTTTGTGTCTTGGATGTCTAGTGTCTCTAGGTACTGGAGGTTTTTCAAAGAAGATGGAAGCTTTGAAATATCTGTTCCTCTCAAAGAAAGATACCTTAGGTGATGTAGATCCCCTATGTTTCTAAGGTCTTTATTCTTCACATTGATTGTGTCTTCTAGGTCCAGCACTCGCAACATTCTCATTTTAGGAGAGATAAGAGAAACAGGGCAATCTCCAAAGACCGTCAATGATCGAATATGGGCCAAGTTTATGTCCTCTAGCTTCTCCTCGATGTTCCATCTAGACACTACCAGGTGGCGTAGCTTGCTTTGTGGAACCTCATTGCATAACTTCTCGATGATAAAAAGTTGGTTTTCCTCAATTGCCTTGGACATGATGATTTGAAGGAGTATGCTGTGAATCGTGCAGCGACCAACTCTCAAGCCTGGTATATGTTGGTGCAGCCCGAGCTGCACCCTCTCTCCTCGCTCTAGCTCGCTCTGAACATAGACAGGAGGTGGAAGAGAGGACCGGAGAGGAGACGCAGGATGTCACTGGCCGGCGCACAGGGCGCCGCCGTGGGCGCACAGACGCCCTAATTACTTTTCTCTTCAGCTCACGGTACAACACAGAGATTACATGGGGGCTTATATAGCCAGCGCACACACCAGCGCACGCACGTACTAGCCGTCCACACCGGCCACTAACCCCATGCCTAACTAACTCCACCCATGATGCTAACTAAGCACTAGCTACACTCACGGCCACGCCCACCACTTGCGCAGCGTCTGCTCACGGATCACAACCACTTAGCCAACTCAGTGCATGCATGCAGCTGCACAACGCCTCGGCCGCAGGACTCGGCTAGCAACCGGACCACGCACGTCAAGATTAGTGCTAACAGTATAATATTCTTCTTGGAAGGTTGGATCATACTTCTATTCATAAGTTCATTGTAGAAACGCTCTCCTACTTCCGCCACAGGCATATTGCGGTTCTTTGTAATGTAGCCCTCCGCCATCCACCGCCTCAACAAGCGAGTGCGTCTGATCTCTTGATTCTCAGGGAAGATACTGAGATATAGAAATATTGATTTCAAGTGATATGGCAAGCCATCATAACTTGAGGCAATCACTTTGATGTTTCCGGGATCAGACTCAAGCTCTGCTCCAAGGTATTCATGCAGCTTCATCCATTCCATGCTTGTCTTGGGCCTGTTGGCTAGGAGACCTCCTATTGTGGATATGGCAAGGGGAAGGCCCATGCATCTCTTTAAAATGCAATTTGCTTGCTTTTCCATTTCGGTTGGCACAATACACTCGGTTGTTTTATAGACCTAAACATGTCAGAATCATAATAAATTGGTGAGTCTTCTCAAAAGGTAAATTAAATATCTGAAAAGCTAGAGTAGACAACATTAAGGTATTTGGGACAAACGTTCATTTAGTTCTAAAAGTGGTATTGCTGGGGACCTAAATATCCAATTAAAAAAAAAACGTTGTGCACACAGCACAGTAGTTCAGTTTGAATGCTCCAACAGTTCTTCCTCTTATGTTTCATACCATAACTACTTTGCAGAAATTTAGATTGTACTCTACTTTCCAAGGTAATTAATAATAACTCATCCTTCACTTTTTTTTAGAAAAGGAGGGTGCGAGTCCCCGGCCTCTGCATTAAAATGATGCACACATCCATTCGCAATTATTAACCAAACCAGATTTACAAGATACAACATTGAAACAAACTGAAGTCAACCTCTCGACAACAAGGGTCGCTACCACTATGATAGGGGTGCCTAAGACCGAGCCGATGCCTATGATCTCACACCTACGCACATCATCTACAACCGGAGTACCAGTTCAGCAGACACTCAACGCACAATGTGCACGCTTTAGAAATCGCTGTCGCCGTCTTCCACGAACCCATCTTCAAAAAGTATCAACACCATGACCTTGCAAAATCAGGCCTACCGTCGGTATCGCCACGATGCCAGACAGCGCCACCATCGTGCGCGAGTCCATCATCAAGCATCCGAAAACGAGACCCTGCAGCGCCACGTCGCCAAGACTCGTCTCTCTCCAATCAACTTCTGCTCCAAAGACAATGCCCCCAAGAGGGAGAGCGACGTGAAACGCCGCCATTGTCCGGTCCGGACTAACCGGACATGAGGTTTCCCTCGGAGTCTCACGGGTGAGATGGCGGGATCAACGAAGGCGATGCCTTCGACAAGGTAACGACATGAATGCCGCCACCGCCCGCCGTGACCGTAGACTTGGCTCGGTTTTCACCGGAATCCACGCCTCCGCAACCCGCCGCCTCGAACATCTGGTCGATCTCCTCCAGCGAAGGAGGAGGCCACCTACCACCATGCCGAGGGCACAGCCCCCGACCTCCTCAGGCTGCGGGCGAAGCTTAGGGCAACCAAGCCGTGATGGCCCGGCCACCCTGACCGTCGATGCTCCGCCGTTGCCTTGCTGTAGATCCCGTCGTTGTGGGCGCCGCCACGCTGAGGAGACCCACCGCCGAGGAGATCCGCCGCCACCTCCTACGCCAACCGGATTCGCCAGGATTCGCGCGGCGGCGGCGGCGGGAGAGGGAGAAGCGCGTGGAGGGTCGCAGCCGGGAGGAGCGGGACGCCCCGGTGCGGCGTAGCACCGCCGCGCGGACCGCCAGGAGGAGAGGAGAGGTGGCCAGGGGAGAGGAGGCGGCTACCTTACCCGGAACAGTTCGGTGTAATGGTTGTAGAGTCAGCTCCATCCTTGACACCAATGACCTTGTGGCTCCATTGACGGACAAAACAACGTCCACTGGTGTTGTTTTCCACCCAACTAGTGCTAACTTCCACATAGGGTTGTGGCGTGGTGTCCCGCATAGGCCCGTATAAGTGAATCCCAGTAAAAACTGAACTAGCACATCACAACTCATTTATAACTAAATCACCCACGTTTTCATAAGGGCGGGCACGGTCTAGACCCCCATTTCCATAGTTGGGCCGTTGTGTTCTACAGGTTAAAGGAAGTCTGGATCCACGACAACTGGCAGTAAGGGCATCTCCAGTCCCCCCCCCCCCCCCCCCAGCGCCCCCCCAGGAGGCCTTTTGGCGCCGGCGGAAGCCAAAAAACGCCGTTTTTCTACCAGCCGGCCCCCCAGACGCCCAGTTAGCGCCGTTTCGGCGCAAATTAGCGCCGGCGCACCTAGGCGAAACCCAGCCCACTGGGTTCGGCCTGGGGGGTCGGCGGAAGAAAAAGCGCGCGTGGGCCAGGTGTGTCGGCGAGACACGTCTTTTTCTCTTCCCGGGCTCGCTTTTTCCCCACCTCGGCTCGACGTCGCCCCGCCGTCGCCGCCACCACCCCTCCTTGCGCCGCCGCACAGAAGCAGCTAGGAAGCCCGCCGTTTAGCCACGCCACGCCGCCGGCGCCGCCCACCACCTCCGCCGCGATCCCGCCTCCGGGGAGATCCTCGGGGCGGAAGGGCGTCCACCCCGCCCGCAAGGTGTTCGGCGAAAGGCGAAAGGCATGGACTCCAACGACGAGCACGTACTCGGGGTATTGCATCCTCTACTCCGACTACTTCGCCGATGATCCCACCCAGGACGCGAGGGTGTTCCGGCGCCGTTTCAGGATGAACCGCAACCTCTTCCTCAAGATCATGGGCGAAATCCGGGAGTTCGACGCCTACTTCAAATTGAAGAAGGACTGCACCGACACGGTAGGGTTTACTTCTATTCAGAAGTGCACGATGGCCATGAGGTTGCTTGCATACGGTGCTCCCGCAGATGCACAGGATGACTATCTGCGCATGGGCGAGTCCACGGCCATTGAGTGCTTGAACAAGTTCTGCCGGGCAGTGGTTGCAGTCTTCGGCCCAACGTACTTGCGATCACGCAATGCGCAAGACACTGCTCGCCTTCTCACAGAGAATGAAGCAAGAGGCTTTCCTGGGATGCTTGGTAGCATCGACGGTATGCATTGGGCATGCAAGAACTGTCCATTTGATTGGCAGGGGATGTACAAGGGAAAGGAAGGAGAGTGCTCGGTGATTCTCGAGGCTGTGGCTTCATATGATATATGGATTTGGCATTCATTTTTTGGTATGCCAGGAACTCACAACGACATCAATGTCTTGCAGTGCTCGGATGTCTTTGCTGATCTTGTCGAAGGCCATGCTCCCCCTGTGAACTATGAGATCAATGGGCACCAGTACACAAAGGGCTACTATCTTGCAGATGGCATCTACCCCAAGTGGGCAACATTTGTGAAGAGCATCTCCAACCCTGTGCCAGGAAGCGCGTGAAACGGAACAACCCGGTAAGGTGTTGTATCCCGTGTATAGTGCTAGTCCCTGGATCGACTCGCTAGCACACACGTTTCCAAATAAATATCAAAAATCCAGTGCATCATTATTACAACGTATTGATCCAGAATAAAATATTTATTACAATCTGCATAGCTCACGGCTAGCTCAAATAAAGTATCAAGTAGCAAATAACAACGGAAGTAAAATGATAGAAGGCTCCATCTAGATGTGCCACAGGCGACCATGTTGAGTGGAGTCTCGCGACCTACCGCAACGATCACTCGGAATCGGTATATCCTGCAATGATGAGTTACAGCCAGAAAACCACTGGTCAACACAATTGAATTGTATTGGCAAGATGTGCAAAAAGAATGGTTATTTATTATACCTAGCATCTACATGCATATTTGGCTAGGTGGAGGTTTAGGCTCTTTTGCGAAAAGCAATACCTTTATCCTATCATTTATTAAACAAAATAGTTTTCCAATAATCACTTGGACACACTGCTTGACAACAGGTGCTCCTACCCATTAGTTCAACCACAAGTTTTAAGAAATTATGAAATTGGGATGAGCGAGAAATCGACATAGTTACAAGCCTAGTTGTTCAATTTGTCCTTAATCAGGGACATGGCTAAGATCTTAGTACTCTCGAGAGTTTTGTACACTTTACCCGTAAGACCCGATTAGCCCCGTTTACCAAAACACACAATTTGTATAATGGTTGGGAGAAAACCAAGATAAAACCATTGGGAAATAGACCCTCAAACCACCCGCGGACCGGTACATCCTACTATAAACTACATCTGCTAGTCACGACGGGTTCGAGGTTCTATAACTTACTAGGTTCCATCAACGCCCATACTTATGTTGACAAACGGTTGTACACGTAAACTACCAAACAAGCAACCAATCTATTCTCTTGAAACCTGGGCGGCGGTCCCCACCATACAACACACTCCGATGACCACTCTAGCAATCCGCCCAGAGAATTGATTAACTTAAGTTGTTTTCATCATAACGTAAAATATCAATAACTTTAAAATCTTTTTTCATATCACGAAATCCATAACCCCGTTTACTAAGCATGGCTAAGCACAACTATACCTACGATGGCGACAAGAGGACAATTAATTGTCATGGTAGAACATATGGTCCTAACTGGGTTTTCATAGCAATGCGTAATAACACAATATCTCCTATACATGCAAGACTACTTAAAAACCTAATAATGCATAGGAAAATAATAGGACATTTATGGTAAAAACACACTTGACTTGGTGAATGTTGTTCACGCAATCCTCACAGTCGTAAGGGTTGCACTCCGCACAATCTACACGTTATCGATAGTACCACAATAAGAACAACAAACAATTACAAGAAACACATACACATGCATGCATGTCAAATTAATAGTGCACACTGTTTTCAGTTTGTTCTCTGACCATTAAACTAGAATGATTCTTATGCAATTTATTAGAATGCAACAATATAGTTAATATAATTTTCAGAGCCTTTTAAAAGGGTTTAATAAGTTTCTGCAATTCTCCATATGATTATGTGTTCGAAAATTATATATTTTATCTCCTCTGTATAGAAAATATAATTATCTTCCATGAACAAAAAAAATTAATTCATTTGGATTTATAGAAATAAGGTTATGTCCGAAATACTATATTCAACGTTTTGATTTCTGCAGCATGTAGGTTCGGAAAACATGTAATATTTTTGTATATTCAAATTCTACACAAAATTCTGAATCCAATGGTATTTTATTTGTAATTTGCTGACGTAAGGATTATTTTATATGATTTTTACAAGATCTGCAATTTCTCTGTGTTTCTATTTCGAAAATCCCAGCTCAAACTGCCACATGGCGTGCTGTGATTAGCCGGTACCCCTTCAGTTTAAGTCATCTATTCTAACCATCGATCAAGGATCCGACGGTAGCTGTGCATCTTCTCAAATGACACTAGTGCATACGGTAATGGCAGGGAAAGAAACTCACGGAAGTAGGGCAGCTCGGATTGCAGACGGCAACGACGTTCTGCTACCTCCTGGGCTTGGCGACGGCGGAGATTCCTCTCAGCTCCTCTCCTCCTCCTCCGCTAGCTCCCAAACGGAGGTTGTGACGACTTCCCAAGACGGTTCTCCGGCGAACTTCCGGTGACGAGATTGATTCGTCTAGGGCATGATTGTGAAATTGAATCGTTAAAAATGGTGCAGAGGTGAAAGTGGAACAACAGGGGATAGGATAGAAGGGTTCGGGAGGTCCCGGACAAGCGACAACAACCTTCCGAAGCTCCGCACGGAGGCAATGGCGGTGAGCACCGCCCGAGCTTGAACTGGCGGCTAGGGTTCGTGATATGTGGGAAAACGGAACGGCGGAGATGAGGGAATATATATATGCTAGCTTTGGATGGCGAAGAGTTAACGATTCGAACATGGATTAGCGATTTTTGTGGGAACCAGTTCGGTACAATCACGTACGTCTCCAGCACTTCGTTTCTGAATTCAGTTTTCAGAAAAACAACGACGACTATACTGATGTGTTGTACTTTACATTCAGAGAAAGAAAGGTATTCAGATAGAGAAGGAAAGAATTAGAACGTGAGGGAGAGAAAAGAATTGGCTCGTGGACTCTTAGCCAAGTTGTACTACGGCTGCTCTCTTCTTCCTATTCTACTCTCCTTTGCTATTTTCTGTTTTTCACACGTAGCACAGTATCAGGGAAATTAAACAAAGGAAAATAGAAATTGGGGAGAGAGAAAAAGAAGGCTGGTACGGTGGTATCCCTTGGCCAAAGTGGCCTACTGTCCCCTTCTTATTTCTTTTGCTTTGTTCGTTTTTGTTTATTGTTTTCTCTATTTAAAGTAGCAACCAAACCAACAAAGTAAAATACAATACAGAAAAAAATATTGAAATCTGTAGACTGAAATTTGAAAACATGTAGCACGGTTTTCTCACATAGTAGAAATAGGAAAATACTTTTTGTGCTTATATTGCACTTATGCATTTATAAATATTGATTTGATCTTTGTTTAGTGGTTTGAGGTTGTTCATTTTTTTTTTAATAAAATGAATAAAAATACAAACTATATGATGCTATGCACGAGAATGATGTGCAAACATCCAATTCTAAAAATTGGGATGTTAAAGCGCGAAAGCTTGGTTTTCCAAGTGCCAGGAGGCTTGCAGGAAGGATGTCGAGCGAGCATTTGGTGCGTTGCAGTCTCGATTTGCCGTTGTCCGGTACCCCGCGATGACTTGGTCGAAGTCCAACATGTGAGAGGTGATGCAGTGTTGTGTGGTCTTGCACAACATGATCATTGAGAGTGAGCGGGATGACCCGGTGCCTATTAGTGAGGCAAGGGTACCGTACTACCGTCAGGGTCCTCTGGCAGATGTTGATCACCAGGTGCCGGCATCATGGGTAGACTTCCTCGCCGCGCGCCAGGAGATTCGAGACACTGCAACACATCAAGCTCTACAAAATGATCTGGTCCAGCACTTGTGGGCGCGCAAGGGTCATGGCGATGCTGATGCCCAGGACGATTATTTTATTTTTTTGCATTGTTGAATTATTTATTTGTGTCTGAATTTGTATGGTTAAACGTGTGAATTTGTATGCCAAAATGGGCCGAATATGTTTTCGCCGAAATATGGCCGAATTCGCGGCGGCTGGGGTGCGGCCTGGGTTTCACGGCTGGTAAACGCGCCCCCCCCCCCGGCTTCTGGATTGGCGCCGTTTCGCGCCGCGGCGGGCGCAAAAGGCCGGCGTTTTGGGCCCTGGGGGGGCGCAACGACTGGAGATGCCCTAAGTACTTCAGGAGCACTTTAGCTGGTCCGTCAGTGGAATTTTTTTATTAAAAATGGGGTCCTCGGAACATGCTCAGGACAGTCTAGCCCTGCCCCTCCTAAGGGTGCAGTCTAGCCCTTTTCTCCACCCATCATCTGGATCTCACCTCTTCCCTATGTCTCATTAGCTTGAAAAGATAAATCTAAAACCCTATCGAGCTCAAGATCAAGATTCACTAGTAGGAAATAGGCTTATAATAGCAAGTGGAGTTTTCTATTGGAAGCATGCATTTGGCATGCCACCAGTAATACATATAATGGTGACTTATGATGCACACCAAACATTAGCACAAGTTGCGATAAAGGTTGGTACATCGGCGGCACAACATAGTGATAATAGGTTCTAAAAAATAGGATCTAGACCGACAAATTTAAACAAAATCGATGAATTTTCATTCATTTTTAGATATATTTTAGAAATATAAATGAAACTTGAATATAAACCCTAATCTAGCTGCGCAGTTGGCTCTAGCCATGAGAACTTGGATGCCGCTGGCCGGCCTAGTCGGAGTTGAAGTCGATGACCGGCGTATCCAAGCGTGGAGGTGGTGGATATGACACGCCCGAGATGCTTCAATTGCCGCCTACATGTCATGCCACTGCTCATTGGCCTCATCCGAGAACACCTCTATCTCCACTTCCATCTTCCGACGTCAACCACTCGGCTAGCTGCGAGCAATTGTCATTGGAGGGGAAGAAACTTAGAGCCAGCCCTCATACTCCGGTTGTACTTCTCGGTCCCAATAGGGCGCCGATATGGTGTACTCGGGGTGAATCTGAAGCTTCCATGGCAAGGCCTAACAAGAAAGTTCGATGTAGTCGAGCCGTGCCTCACTGGCGAGGGGCGTCACCACCTGGACGTGGATGGTGTTTTTTTTCCAGCCCTTCGGGAGGCGGTAATTGACCGGCAAGGAAGTGTTCTTGCGCACATGGTCACACGCCTTCCGGATCGTTAGTAGATAGCGGCGTCAGTCGCGTGTGGTCGGCCCGCCTCGCGTAGTGGGACCCTCATGCATCGTCCATCTGGCGGCGGCTAGATCTGAAGTGGGGGAAGGAGAGGCCGGATGTTTGTGAGAAAGCGAGCCAGCTAGATCTGAAAATGGGCCGGTGTTCCACAGTTATTTAAGAGCCACTAGTACAGAACGACACTATGGACACCCCTCTATGGAAACAACGGCAATAAGTCGACAGTAAATCGCGATTTGACCATTTCCATGTGGCATAATAGGCCGGGTTGGCCCACCAACATTGGTTACGGAGATACTCAATTCTCTGTCACTCATTATGTTGGCACGGGTCAGATTTATAACCCCTTTCCAATTTAATCTATGGCAACATAATCTTTTTTGAACCCGTTTGCAATGTGGACACGTTCCATCTCCAAGAATTGTAAGTAAGCCGAATAAATGCAGCTGTGTCGTGGAACCGCCCGCTACTTCTCAACAAACCACTTCCTTGCTATCTCGGTACGACGTAGAATCTCTTCTCTCTCGGTCCCTGCTTTCTCAGTACGTCGTACTGATTAGCCAAGATGGCTCGGAGCTGGGAATCACAGGAGCTGGGAATCAATGGCAATTTCTTATTGGATCACCACGAATAGAGGAATATATGCATGGTTTGGGGCAAGAACCACGACACACAAGGGTGGAGCTCTCAGTCAGTGTGAAAACTCCTAGCCAAATACGCCAATTTAAATGTCTATGTTTCTGTATCTTCACCAGCGAATATCCTAAGTATTTGTAAAAGCTCTGGAATCTACCCCAATCCCGCCCACAACACACAACCGTATCTCTCTCTCTCTCTCTCTCTCTCATTTCATGCGCAACTAAATCTGCAAATAGTTTTAACTTCCTACTATTAGGTACATTTAGTTAGTTTAGGGTGAATTCACTACCCTACCCCTAGTTGATAAATCCAAATAGTTAAGTTTTGTCTATATTGATACATTTAAGAAACTTTGAAGCCTATTACTGTGATGCATATACGTTATCCAAGGTGTGATGTGATGATTGAGCTTAATTTGAGGATACTAGGAAGACAATGAACATATGGAGTAGAAAAGGCTTGGCATGATCATGGATGACGGCCTCCAAACTTTACACATTGTTGTCGCACCACATCGACCTAACACTTTGGTCGTATAACCAAATGGAAAAAAATACTAAAATGAGATCAAACAGATATCAAGTTTGTTTTGGAGTAGGATTTTCACTAAATGAGTAATATGTGTCACAAATTAAGGAATTAGAAAATGGTTTCCCCTCAATTAATTTAATATTCATCTACTTACTTTATATTTGGTCCCTTGATCTAAATTATATCTAGTCACATTTCGATGTATCAAAGTTGAGCATTTTTTCTGCAACCTAAGTTGAGCAACTGTGCACTAGAAACTAGAATAGTTTCAGGGCATGTACGTTGGTAGATAAGGCACGCCTTCTCTTAGCCATCCATGTTATTTAGGAAAGACAAAATTATAAGTTATACAATGCATTATCTCTTATTGCCATCCCTAGTAATTAATGAGAATTAATTATATTTTAGTAGGAATTAAATTTTTAAGGGAAGACAATTGATACAATGATGAAATTAGCTTTCTAATATTTCATAAGAGATCATCTCTTAGCTAAGGGATGTCAGTCTTCCCTTTCTTCATTCTCTCTCGTCCACCTAGACAATTATCATACGTGTAAATGCTAAGAGAAAGCTGACGTCATCCCATTATACATGTCCTCACAATAATTTTCTTTTGCAAGTGTATGCACTTTTACTCCTTAATGGTCCATATTACAAGGTTATATCGTTTTATTTTCAAACTTGATTCTGTGTGCAATTGGGCAAATATGTAATATCTAATAAGAATAATTTTACTAATTATCTTCTTTGGGATTACATTTTGATAATATTTTATTCAATTACCTATGTATTATGTGTAATTTCATGTTTTTCAAATTCCAAAATACCAGACAAGAAAAATACAAAGGTAAGACCACTATATAACCATGATTTTCCTAAATAACTAGTATTATAAAGGAAGATTGAGGAAACCTGAAGGAGTACTGTTCCATGGACAACCGTTTCTGGGCACAATCCTAAGGAGTATTCACCGTGTTATATTATGTTCTTCTTGTGAAAAAGTGTAGTACTATTTTATCAGCCGCCCGAGGAAAACATGGAACACACAATCAACTTTATAAATCTGTTCATATAAATGTAAAAAAAATATAGTTTATGTTCATATAAATGCTTATGCTCTAAGAAATTGTTCATCGAGTGTAAAAAATATAGTTTTTATTCTCAAAATTAAAAAATATAAAATCTTGAATTGATCTTACGCGTTGACTAAGAAGTAAGAACTAAGAAATTCTCAAGCCACAAAGACTAGCAAAACCGTTTTCCACAAAGGCTTAAAGTGTGCTAATAGAGTTCTAGTATTTTCATTCTATTCATTCAGGAGTTGGGATGAAATTTGAGATTGAATATTTTGGGTTGTATCATTCTTTCCACTATGACCGATCCTATACTCAGTATTGACATTTGACTGATGGAATCCGCAAAAACAGCACTACTGAGTTAGTGTGACAAGCAATTTTGCCATTCCGTTATGTCTACCGTCAGTATCTAATTAGCATTCCCTTATTTTATCTTCCTTTAGCTCTCACGAAATAATGGTGTTCCTGAGGATTCGATTGCTCAAATAGCAATTCTGTGTATAGAGTCGTCCATCATAGTGACAAAATGATAAAAAACCCAATATGAAATTGTCACACTGGGAGGATTATTTAAATGATTACCTTCTTGCATAGGAGATTCATGGACTCGTTATCATCAAGTCGCTTGAGCTGGTAGACTCGGCCATGCCCCTCCCCTACGCTCCCGGCGCAGTGCCGGGCGACGTCCTCTCGCCGCGTCGTGACGATGATACGGCTTCCCTTGGCATTCTTGAGCTTGACCAATTTTTGCCATACCTGATCCCACTCCTCCTGCGACAGCAGGTCGTCGACTACAATCATGTAGCGCTTGTCACTCAGGTGCTCCTGGAGGTCGCGGTGGTCGTCATGCGCTGCCTCTGCTCCGAGCCCGAGCTGTTTCCTCAGCCGCCGCATGAACTCGTCGGTGTTGTCCAGCGGGTGTGGCACGGTTACCCAGGCGGCGCAGTCGGACGTGTCGAGGAGCGCCGGGTCGTTGTGCACCATGCTCACCAGCGACGACTTGCCCATGCCGCCCATCCCCCACACCGACACCACGCCCATCGCGGCGGGGTCACCGGCGGAGATGATGTGGTTCTTCAGCTCGGCCTGCTCTTTGCTCCGGCCAATGATTTCCCACTCCCGGAACGCGATCTCATCGGAAGAGAGCCCGTCGTGGTAGGGAAGGAGCTGCTGCTGGACGTCGACCTCGGCAGCACCACCGCCGGGTGGTGCGCGTTTGTGGTCGACGACGACGTGGTACCGCAGGTTGCGTCGGTTGAGCTCCACGACGCTGGCCTTGAGCTCCCGGATCCGCTCGGCCATGTCGTGGCGCGCGGCGAGGGGTCCCGGGAGGCATGGCCAGGCCCACGTCGACGACGAGGCCGTGGCGGAGTAGAGGGCGAAGTCGAGGAGGCAGTCCTCAACGTCGTAGGCGAGGTCGCGGACCTGCTTCACCCACGTCCGCACCGTGTCGTTGCGCGCGGCGGCGTCGGAGCGGGTGGAGGCGACCCGCAGGAAGGACCGCATCATCTCTAGCTCGTTGCGGATGAACTCTACCTCCCTCGGCACGCCCAATAGACGTGCGACCTCGTCGGCGACGGCGGAACCAGCGCTGCTCAGCACGCCGTCCAGCACGGATCTCGCCAAGCTCACCGCCGTGGCTTCCATGTCTTCCTGATCTCCGTCTCTCTCACACACACGCACACACGGAGAAAGAGTCGCGAATGGTTTATTGTTTGCCACGGTATATTCCTAACTAATGCATCGCTTATATAACTTTGGTGCAGATACGCATATACGTAGACCGGCCAATCGAATGTACTCCGTAGCTGACAACGAGTACTATCATGGCCTCATGGGGTGCGTGCAGTGTACTCCATCACCACCACAGAATTCTGGGTTGACTTTCGTCCGTTTCTATATCTATATCTATATCTATACTATTATTAAAATAGCAAACATGTTCTTTCCTACGGCCACCCACCAAATATACACAGAGTAATAAGAAGAGATTAAAGCCTTACGATCAGTCTACTAATTCAGATCCAACCGTCCAGATAAGGCTAACCCTCACCATGTGTACATTTAGCAATTTGAGTACGCAGACGAAAACTCTGCCATCCGCGTCCATGCCTGATAACCTCCTCGCTCGCTCACAACTAATCGCTCGCAAGCCATGGATGGCCGCGGGCGCCGCATCCGGATGCCCATCATCTGCGCGGGGCGCGTCTTCCAGCTCATCCACGAGCTCGGCGACAAGTCCGACGGCCAGACCATCGAATGGCTGCTCCGCCAGGCCGAGCCCTCCATCGTCGCCGCCACCGGCTCCGGCACCGTCCCGGCCTCCTTCTCCACCTCCTCCCCCTCCCGGGCACCCATCTCCAGCGCCGCGTCCCCCCAACACATGCACATCCCGCACGCCGCGCCCTTCATCCTCGGCAAGCGGGTCCGCGGCGCCGACGAGGACGGCGACCCAGCGGCCGCCGCTGCCGTCTCCATGGGTGGCCCCGCGCCGGGCTTCTGGGCACTGCCGGCGAGGGACTTCGCCCAACACCATCACCAGTTCTGGAGCTTCGCGCCGCCGCCGCATGCGCAGGAGATGCCGGCGCCGGCCATGTCGGGCGAGGCGTCGGCGGCCCGCGTCGGCAACTACCTCCCCATGGCGCAGGCTAACCTCAACCTCCTCGCATCCTTCTCCGGCGGGCCCGACGGCGCCGCGGCCGCCACGGCCAGGCGGGCCGAGGAGGAGGCCACAGCGCACTGATATGGGCGTCCGCCGCTGCGTAATGTTTCTTTTTCTCCGTTGATGCTGGTCGTGGACTCGTGGTCTCTGTGTCGGTCAACTCCCGGTGCCGGTTGCTTCCTGGAGAGCAAATTGCACATAATGTTGGCGCAGCTCTAAGCTGCGCCTCTCTCTTCTCACGCTCTCTCTGGCTCGAACAAGAACTGGAGGTGGAAGACAACGGTGACCGAAGTGGAGACACAAGAGATTTGTCGGCCGACGCACGGCCCAAGTTTCTTTACTCCTTAAACTCACGGTACAACACATACAAAGAGTACAGTGGGCTTATATAGCCAGGTGCACACACACCAGCACACGCACGCACGCATCCACTAACCCACTAACGCATGACCAGGCGCACAACGGCCACTACCACACGACCCGGCCATGCACACCAGCTAACTATGCTAGAGCAGTACACCGCCTGGCCATACACACGCACATGCACCTAACTGTTACGCATGTAGCTAGCTAACAAACTAACGTCAAGATTAGTGCTAACAATTTCCCTTCTAATCTTGACTCGGTTAGTTGTCGCTGTTCTTGACCGCCTGACGTCATCATGCGCATCTACGCGTAGTCGCGCCTCGATGCTCGCCACCGGTGACGCACCTCGCCGATGACTCGCCTCCATGTTGTCGTCGATGCCGCACACCTCCTCGATGACTCGCACATGGTACTCATATCCGCCACCGGTGCCGCAACTCGCCGGTGACTCACCTCCATGTTGCCGTCGATGCCGCACACCTCCTCGACGACTCGCACATGGTACTCATATCCGCCACCGGTGCCGCAACTCGCCGGTGACTCACCTCCATGTTGCCGCCGATGCAACACACCTCCTCGACGACTCGGACATGGACTCATATTCGCCGCCGGTGCCGCAGCTCGCCGGCGACTCACCTTCATGTTGTCGTCGATGCCGCACATCTCCTCGACGACTCGGACATGAACGATGACCTCATCATGGCAATGGCCTCGCACCTTGGCCACCTCCTCCTTGCCGCCGGCGATGCAATTTACCGGGCAGCACACCTTTCTCCATCGGCCGTGACGCAGCTTGACGACGATGGACACCCGAACTCGACGAACGAGGCTCTGATACCAATTGTTGATCTTCTCACGCTCTCTCTCGCTCGAACAAGAACTGGAGGTGGAAGACAACGGTGACCGGAGTGGAGACACAATAGATTTGCCGGCCAACGCACGGCCCAAGTTTCTTTACTCCTTAAACTCACGGTACAACACATACAAACAGTACAGTGGGCTTATATAGCCAGGTGCACACACACCAGCACACGCACGCACGCATCCACTAACCCACTAACGCATGACCAGGCGCACAACGGCCACTACCACACGACCCGGCCATGCACACCAGCTAACTATGCTAGAGCAGTACACCGCCTGGCCATACACACGCACATGCACCTAACTGTTACGCATGTAGCTAGCTAACAAACTAACGTCAAGATTAGTGCTAACACATAACACCACATGTTGGTGCAGCTGTTGCACAAAACCACAACTTCCACTTTGTTTTGCACAGAACACCAGTTTTTGAGTCAATTATTTGCACAGACCACATAGATAGGCATTAACAATCTAAATAGAAAATTAGTAAAATTAGTGATTCTAGGTTCGATGGACAAGTAAATTGAACTAATCTCTCCGTCCAGTTCATCCAGGCACGAGGCGTCTGGCATGGAGACAACAATGAAACAAGAAAAAAAGCTCCAGCCATTGAAGCACGTACACGAAGGAAGAACAAATTGATATTGTGGCAGCTCAGGACAGTGGATTCCCCATCGGGTTTCCGCGGCACAACCACCGCGGTGGCAACACTCATAGAATCAACGTCGGCGACACGTCGACGCGCTCGGCACCGACGCATCATGGAGCCCTCGCCGCCAGATTCACCATTGGATAACCGCCGTCAAGTAAGGGCGTTGTGCATGGTGGCGCGGCATGGAGTCCTCGCCGGCGCTCCCGCCGCCGTCGCCGGGCATGGCGCTGGCGGCGCCGCCGCCACTGCCATCGCCGTTGTCTCCATGGCAGAGGCCTCGAGCCTGGACGAACTGGGAAGACAGATTAGTTCAGTTTACTTGTCCAGCAAACTTAGAGTCACTAATTGTCCAATGATTGTCTATTTGGATTGTTAATGCCTACTTGTGTGGTCTGTGCAAATAATTAACTCAAAAACTGGTATTCTATGCAAAACAAAGTGGAAGTTGTGGTTTTGTGCAACAGCTGCACCAACATGTGGTGTTATGTGCAATTTGCTCCTTCCTGGAGTCAGTTGCTTCTGTTTTTTTTTGGGTTCTGAATTGGGAATCTAGGAAGAGCAAGGATGGAATTACTGCTGCTTCTGCTGCTGCTCAAATTAAGGAGTTCATCACACATGGTCGTGTGGTTAAATTCAGTAGTAGCTTAGGTCAGTTCAGGTCAGGTCTCAGGTGCCTCTTAATTCCTCTTCCTGTTCCCCATCCCCTGCAGCTTCCAGCACCAGATACACAATTCATCTTCCTTCCTTTTCTTGCAAAATCTGGGGAAGATGTTTCTTGTCAGTCGGGTAGCCAATCAGTCAGTGAGCGGTGCAGCTGTCAAATGGAGTAAGCATCATTCTTGCTTGCTTCAGTGGTGTGCTGTTAATTAGTTTCAAGGAAGAAGAACAAGGCAGAAAGGTTTTCGATCTTCCTTGCACAGTCCAGCATGCAAATGGCCACATATCAATCTTTGTCGCTCGCCAATGCGCCTCTCTGACACCCTCCCTCCCGAACATCTCTTCCACGCCGGCAAATATTTTGACAAAGTAAGTTCATTGAAACAACAAATATTTAGTTTAGCTGAATAACATAATTAACATGTTGATATAGTACTCTCTCTTTATTCGTAGCCAGATTGTTTTTTGCTCTAATTTGTCTCTTGCTACATGAATACCGAAACATAGCAATAGGTCAGCAAAAAGTTGGGTCACTCCAAGCTGAGGTTGTTTAAATCTTACCATATTGTATTGTTCTTTATTTTGTAGCTACCGAGAATCATGAACATTAAGTGCAGATCAGGCCTGTCGTTTGGGGGCGTTTGAAGTCTTGCATGAATTGCCAAGATCGAAGGTTCTTCTCCGTTCATTATTTTCTCTAAATCTGTAGCCTCAGCTACATTTGATCCACATGCCGCTGCAGTTCAAGCTGATAATGTGAGGTTTTGCTATCTAATCGATGTTCTGAATTTTAGGAAATGCACCTCCTCTTTTTATAACATCAAGTACCGTCAAGGGTGGTGTTCTTCATTAATTAGCCTGATGCTAAGAATGATGTATAAAATACGGTAATTGACTGCTGCTTCATGTATTTATGACAAATTTTCGCGTGCGTGATGATCATTTCCTGGTTCAGTTCTGATTTGACTTGACATGGCGAGATTTTCGCGTGCGTGATGATCGTTTCCTCGTTTTGCGTGTGTAGTGGGCGGCGTGGTCTTCGACGGTTGCCCTCCGAGGGCGCCACATGTTGCGACGATTTTGCACGAACGGTTGAGATCGTCTCCTCGGCCTTGGTAAATATGGATCTTGCCGCCGTAATTAAATTTTACCCTGGCATTTGCTTCCTTCGCCTTTGCCTTCTCTTCTTCTTCCTCGCGCGCGCGTGCTCTGTTCTTGCTCCCGCTTCGCTTTCTCGCCATGACTTCGAAGAAAAATTCTGTCCCTGCCGCTCCTTCCTCCTCCGCCCAGGCTACCAAGAAGAAGAAGGAGATTTCGACTGCTGCGACCGCTACTGCGGGTCCCGCCGTAATTTTGAAGAAGATGACCGGTGACTGGATTAAATCTGCAGTCACCAAGGAGAAAATGGCGGCGTTTCGTCGAGGTGGATTGCTTCCTTCGGCGGACAAGCTTGATGCCCGTGTCCCTTCTAACAGGGAGGTGCTCCCCGAGCCTCGCCCCGGCGAACGGGTATGTTTTGCGGAATTCCTCCCCCGCGGTTTTGGTTTCCCGCTACACGATTTTGTCCGCGGTTTTCTGTATGCATATAGGGTGTAGATGCATGACCTCACCCCCGAAGGTGTCTTGCACATTGTCTGCTTTATGGTTTTGTGCGAGTGTTTTTTGGGGGTTTCACCCAGTTGGGCGCTCTGGAAGTCTATCTTCCAGGTGCGTCTTATGCACTGCTACGGTCGCGTCTTCCCCACCGGAGGATTCTGCATCGAGGTGCGCGATGACTGCCATTACTTCGACCTAATGGCAGTCGACCCTGCCCCGAGATGGAGAAACAAGTGGTTTTACGTCCCTGTCGACCAGGATGTACGTCCGGAGTTTTCGACTGGGACGCCTCCCCTGAAGACGAAGGCGTGGGAGCATTCTCTATCGACGGAAGAGAAAAAGGAGGCTGATCCCCTTATGGTCAAGGTCAGAGAACTGCTGAAGACTGTCACAGGTGCTCAGCTGATCAGCACCTTTCTGAAGCGTCGAGTGTGGCCGCTGCAACATCGTGCCCATCCCATGTGGCGATATGAAGGCCCACTTGATGATACCCGTATGAGCAATATGGAGCTTTCATGCCATGATTTTTACGACCATGTCAAGTATGTTACCAGCATCAAGCCAGATGATGTTGCTTCCTTCGACTTCACCGTAGCTCCTTTCAGTTTGGGGAATCCTCTTCCTGAGGTATTTGCGCTGTTTTTTGCTTTTTCTTTCGGGTTTGCTATCTTTGTGTGAATATTTTATTGAATGTGCCGTTGCCTGTTTATGATTAGGGGCTTTCGACTACGTCATCTCTTCCTCCCCTCCCTGAGTCTGGTGACGCTCAGGAGGCGACTATGTTGGCCGAGGCAGAGAAGACTGTTGCTGATGGAGAACATCCCGTCCCGGTAGTTGACGAGCCTGCGGCTGGGCGCATTGTTAAACGTCGCCGCCTTCGCCGTGCACAGGCTTCAAACACTCGCTCGGGGAGCGAGGAGAAGAAAGATCTTGAAGATTCCGGTATTTCTTCACCTGTTGCCAGTGTGCCGCCTCTGGTGCAGCAATCGCCACCTTTTTCGACTGAGCCAACTAATTTTGGAGGCCTAGGTCTTGATATTGACCCCAGTTCGGACGAAGATGATCACAGGTATGTACTCTTTTGATTTGCTTTTCTCGCTTTGCCTTACGCTTTTTTGTTTGCCGGTTTTTGACTGAAATGTGCTTGTTATTGTGATAACAGTACCAACGCCGAGCAGGTGCATGCTCCCCCAACTGCAGAGGAGACGATTGCGGCTTCCCCCCACGCTGATATTGCTGCAGTTGCTTTGGTGGTTGCGGCTACCACTGCGGGTTTGACGCCACCTGCGGCTGCTCCGTCTGCAATCCCGTCTTCGTCTGCCACCCTTTCCTGGACTGAGCATGTAAGTCCTTCTGCTTTTTTGTGCCCTTTTAAGTGTGTCGTCCTCTATGCTTTAATATATAGGTCGTACTCTTCTTGTGTAGCCTGCTGTAAGCGATCTTGTTGCTGCTGGGAAAGCTTTTTTGCAGTCGGAGGAAGATTGTATCTCCCTCCGCTCCCGTCTGGAAGAACTTAGCCGTAAGTTTCTGAGCTTTTGTTGCTTGTGGTGCCCTTCCCGTTCTTTGTTTCCTGACATGTTGCGATTGTTTGCGGTTGTCACCTCAGGGGACAAAACTGCCGTTGAGAAGCGACTAGCCGACGCGGAGAAACGCCTCGCCGCCCAGCAGTCGCATGTGGAGGACGAGCTTAAAAAGGTTCGGAACTCTGCTGCCATCCGCGAGGAAGAACGCGCCCAGCAGCTGCTAGGCTTGATGCAAGTTATAGAAGGTGAGTACTTTTCTGTTGCGCGTGCATCCTCTTTTTGTCGTCTGCATCTGTCTAAGACTTTATCTTTTCGATTTGGTGAAGGTTCTTCTTATCCTGCTTTTGATGGTGCGGCGAGTGACAATTTGTCACCTGACCATGTGATCGAGCAGCTAGGCGCAGCCATCCACCACGCCAAGGGTTCTTTGGATACGTCCATTCAGACCCTTGGCGCTGTTTTCAAGGAAGTGTTGCCGTCGACTAAAGTCCCTTCCAACGCGCAAGGATTTGCGGATGTGCTTGGTCCCGACTTGTCGACTATGAAGGCTTTCGCGCATAGCTTGACGGTACGCGGCTCGGCGTCCACCCTCCAGCTTCTTCTTGCTAATGATGTGACCATCGACTATGAGCGTGTCTTGTCTGACTTCCCGAAGAAGCCAGACGGGAAGCCTTTGCCGTTGGAGAGGGTAGTCAAGCGCGCTGCGCAGCTCTCCCAAGTTTGCATCGACACCATGGAGCGCAGGGTAGCTGTATGTGGTGCGAAGTACAAGTCGCGTAGGGACAGATCTGAGTCTGTATCTCGTAGTTAGGCGTCTATTCTTTATGTCTTGTAATGTGAACTTTCGCACGACCAGTATGTTTTTTGCCTTGTGTATAATCCAAGTTGCGATTTTGTTTATGACTTCTTTTTTTTCTTCGTCTTTGCCTTGAGCTTGTATATTTATCCAACCCCTGAGTATGTCGAGTGGGGTATGTAGAGCAACATATTTGCGTGAAAAATGTGTATATCGAGCCCCCGAGCCTTTTGAGTGTGGCTGGGCATTTTGCTATGATGACTGTGGCTCAGCCCCCGAGTGTTTGAGTGGCTGAGTTTTTGCAAATTATGAGCAGGACGCAGCCCCCGAGTGTTCGAGTGGCTGGGTTTTCGCTTTTTATGAACAAGACACAGCCCCCGAGTGAGGTGTGGTGTGGTAGTAAATTGTGTAGAAATCTTTATGAATGAGTATCTTCTTTATTGCGGATATTGGCCAGCAAGTCGCCTCATTAAAAAACCTTCCAGTCCCCTTAGGTACCCTGGCAAGGAAAAGAGCGCGTCTGAAACCTTCTGGCCGTTTTTTGACATTATGCTCTTATTACACTGATCGGCTCGCGGAACCTACACATAGAACCGGCGCAGATGCGCCACATTCCACGGGTTATGAGATAGTTCTCCCGTCTGGGCATGCTTCAGTTGATAAGCGCCACCGTCGATGACTTCCGTGATGATGAAAGGTCCTTCCCATGGTGATGCGAGTTTGTGCACTTTCTTCTGTTTCAATCGAAGTACCAGGTCGCCCACCATGAATGTTCTGGGTCGTAGCCGTCGACTGTGGTAGTTTCGGAGATCTTGCTGGTAGACAGCTGTGCGGGCGAGAGCTGTATTGCGAGCTTCTTCCAGTAGATCAACCGAGTCCTCGAGTGATTCGTTTGCTTCATCTTCATCGTATGCCTCGACTCTTGGTGCGCTAAATTTCACTTCTGGTGGCAATACTGCCTCTGCGCCATAAATCATAAAGAATGGAGTGAACTGGGTTGAAGCATTTGGTGTTGTGCCCAAACTCCAGAGTACCGTGGGGAGTTCATCGACCCAAGCCCCTGCGGCCCTTTTGAGTGGTACCAATAATCTTTCCTTGATGCTTGTACAGACGAGGCGGTTGGCTTTTTCTACCTGTCCATTGGATTGCGGGTGTGCCACCGATGCGTAGTTGAGCGTGATGTTCCACTCTTTGCAGAAGGAGCGGAATTCCTCGGCTGTGAAGTTTGTGCCATTGTCCGTGATGATGTTGTTTGGTACGCCAAAGCGATGGACGATGGATCTTATGAAATTGACTGCTGTAGTAGCAGTCGAGCTTGTGATTGGAACCGCTTCTATCCACTTTGTGAACTTGTCCACTGCCACCAGTAGGTAAGTATGTTCTCCAGGCGATGATTTTTTGAGAGGCCCAACCATATCTAATCCCCATTGGGCAAAAGGCCATGCCAACGGTATGGTTTTGAGTACCGATGCGGGTGCGTGGGGCTTGGTAGCGAATTTTTGGCACCTGATGCACCTTTTGACTATGTCTTCTGCGTCTTTTAGCGCTGTAGGCCAGTAAAACCCTGCTCTGAAGGCTTTGGCTACGAGTGATCGACTGCCGGCGTGATGCCCGCAAGTTCCTGCATGAATATCGCGAAGTATAGTTTTGCCGTCCTCGAACTCCACGCACCTATGGAACATACCTGAGATGCTACGTTTGTAGAGTTCACCGTTGATGATAGTGTATGCTTTGGCTCGTCGAGTAACTCGTCGAGCTTCTGCTGCGTCTTCTGGTAGTTCGTCGCGGAGTATGAATGCTAGGAAAGGTTCAGTCCATGCTGGTGTTACCTGATCGCCTTGGCATAGTAGTACCTCGACTGGGGGGTCTTCTGAGCTTGGGGCTTTGCCTTTGGATGTTCCAGTCGAATTTGTCGGGGGTCGTTGTGTTTTAATGGATCTGTGCTCGATTCGCTCCAGGAAGACCCCTGGTGGTACTTGTGCTTTAGTCGAGCCGATGTTGGCAAGTATGTCAGCTTCTTCATTACTTTCTCTTCCAACGTGTCGTAGCTCACACCCATCGAAGTCACCTTCTAGCGTATTATAGAGGTTGCGATATGCGATCATGTTTTTGGCTATGGCGTCACAAGCCTTCATTGTTTGCTGTACGACTAAGTTGGAGTCGCCGTATATCATCAGTCGAGTGCAACCTAATGCTTTGGCCATGCGCATGCCGTGGATTAACCCTTCATACTCTGCTTCATTGTTTGATGGTGACGAGGGGTGTCCTCATCAATACCCATAGTCGATAGCCTAGGGTTAGAGTTATGAGGTAGAGAACGTGTAGTGCTGGTAGACTCGACGGCTGACAAGCGGGATTTACCCAGGTTCAGGGCCCTCGACTGAGGTTACACCCCTACTTCCTGCTTGTCTGTTATTGCTCTTGTGAATATGCGATGGTTACAAGGGTCTAGCGAGAGTTCGTCGTGCTAGGGTTTGGAGGTTCTGGTGTCCGTCTTGCCTGATCGGCGACCCTCCCAGCCCTTATATAGGGGGCTGGGTCTCGGGTACGTAACCGACTAGGACTACAAGTATGGAAACTACAACCGACTATGGATAACTTGGAAAGTAATCTTCGTCTTGGGCCTTTCTTGATGGGCTTTGCCAGCCTATTGACAATTGGGCTATAGTCATTACGTGCACCAGGTACCCACACGATAGGATACCCGTTCGGTATATCCTCGTCACTAGCCCCCGAGTGCTTGGCTGATTCAGAGAATTGGGCATGGACTCACTCGACAGTGCACGTCACATGTTTGTGTTCAATATCGTATGCTTTGTATTGTCTTTCGACTATGAACTCATATTTTTGACTAAGGATTATCGACTTAGTAGGCCTGGATTTACTCGGTAGGTCGAGACCAGTTAACTGCACATTCGGGCAAAACCTTACTAGCCTTCAATCAAGTTCGAGTCCCCGGGCTCGAACCTGGAACACACTGGACAGACTCGACTCAGGCCGTTGAGGTCTTACTGAATCGTTCTGCAGTCTTAACTTTGCTACCAAGCGCGTCCGCCGGGATTTTCATCGCATCTGCTGATACGGAAAAGAATTAAGGACTTAACACTGCCGGAGTGGTCCTTAGCCCAGCTCGACTGATCGGCGGGTCTTACCTTTGCATTTTATGCATGCAGCATCCGAAGTGTCATCGACTGACGCAACTCGGGAATTTCTTTGAGTTTATGCCCTTTTTTTTTTTTACTTTTTGAATCTATCGGGTGCGCGACAGCGCTCCCGATGGGAGTAGCCCCCGAGATTGTGCTTTATTACTCGTAGTGAAGGATAATCTCAAATCAATGAGCGTTAAAGAAAATGTTAGTCGAAGACATTTTCACCCCTTCCAGATGAGATGCGTTTGAAGACATTCGAAGTGTGTGCTTTTTAACTTAGTCGATAGACCTTTGAAGGATTCACGACTTTGTCATACGCCAGTCGAAAAAGTTTTTATCCCCTCCCGATGGGAGTATATTTGGCTTTGCTTGGATCAGTCGACTAGCTATCGACTATAGCCTTTGTATGTGTACTCGAGCAACTTTTGTATGACTGCATGCCATTGGTTCAGCCGACTGGCATATCGACTACTACCTTTGCATTCCATCAACTTGCCAACCGAGTGATGTCATGCGTGACCACCGTGGCGTGTGTGCAGACCTTTGACAGGACTTGTCATTGTGGGTCCACTTGTTTGACCGTGGTGACCGCCGGTTCAGTTTTGATTTGACCGGACGTGGCGAAATTTCCGCGGACGTGATCATGGCTTTCCTCGTTTCTCGTGCGTCGTGGGCATTGTGGCGTGCGACGGTTTCTCTCCGATAGCGCCACGTGGCCTGGTGATTATGCGCAAACGGTTGAGATTATTTCTTCCACCGTGGTAAATACAGATCTCACCGCCGTGGATTAACTTCCCTTGCCATTTGCTTCCTCTGTCTCCTGCTCCTTGCGCGCGCTTCCTTTGCCCTTGCGCCTGCTCCTCCTCTGTTTGCCATGGCGCCGAAGAAGAACACGAGCGCCGCCGTCCCCTCTTCCTCTGCCAATGCTGGCAAGAAAAGGAAAGGTGCTGCGGCCGCCGCGACCTCCGCGGGAAATCCCGCCGCCGCTTTGAAGAAGATCCCCGGTGACTGGGTGAAATCTGCCATCACCGAGAAGAAGCTGGCGGCGTTCCGCCACACAGGCCTTCTCCCACCGGCCGACAAGCTCGCCGCCCGCACGCCCTCCAACAGGGAGGTACTCCCTGAGCCCCGCGCCGGCGAGCGCGTTTGCTTTGCTGGATTTTTGCCTCGCGGCTTTGCTCTCCCGCTGCACGATTTTGTGCGCGGGCTTCTTTATGCGTACGGGGTGCAGATCCATGATCTCACCCCCAATAGCATTCTGCATATCGCCTGTTTCATGGCTTTGTGCGAATGTTTTTTGGGGGTGTCCCCAAGCTGGGCACTCTGGAAGTCCATCTTCCGAGTGCGCCACATGGTCCGTGATGGGCGTGTGTGCCCTCTTGGCGGGGTGGGCATCCAGGTCCGCGGCGACTGCCACTACTTCAACCTCAAGGCAGTCGACTCTGCTCAAGGATGGAGGAACAAGTGGTTCTATGTCCCCATCGACCAGGACGTGCGCCCGGCATTCTCGACTGGGAGGACCCCGGTGAAGACGAAGGCGTGGGAGCATTCTCTCTCGAATGAGGAGAAGGAAGAAGCTGCCCCCCTTATGGAGAAGATCAGGAAGCTGCTGGGCACCGTTACTGGTGTCCAGCTGATGAGCACCTTTATCAAACGTCGAGTGTGGCCCCTGCAGCAACGCGCCCACCCGATGTGGCGATATGAAGGCCCGCTCGACGCCACTCGAATGAGCAATGTGGAGCTGTCGCCCAATGAGCTGGACGCGCACGTGAAATACATCACCAGCATCAAGGCCGACGAAGTCATCGACTTCAACTCCTCCATCGCTCCTTTTGGGTTGGAGAACGCCCTTCCTGAGGTAAGCATTATCGACTGTACTTTTTTTTTTTTTACCGTCCTTTGATTTCTGGTGTACCTTCCTTTTGAATGTTGTTTCTATGCTGGCGATCAGGGCCATTCGACTGTCGCCTCTCTTCCTCCCCTTCCCGAGTTTGGTCCTGCCGATGAGGCGGCTCTGCTAGATGAGGGGAAGAAAACCGTCACTCCTCCTCCCTCAGCTAACACCTCCGCCACAGAGGAAACGGAAGCCGAGGAAGTGGGCCAGGTTCGTAAGGGTGGCCACCCTGCGACTGAGCCTGCCGCCAAGCGTCGCCGTGTGCCTCGACAGGAGGTCTCGAGTTCTCACTCGGGAAGCGCGGAGCAACGGGACCTGGAGGATTCTGGCTGCTCCTCACCTGCGAAGGCCGTATCCCCTCTGGCACGGCGCTCACCATCACACTCGACTGGCCGCCTGAGCTTCGGAGGCCCCTGCCTCGACGTTGAGCCGGACTCAGATGAGGGCGAGCACAGGTATGTAGTTATGAAGTATTTTTTGCTATATTCGCTTTTCGCTTGCTTTCATATTTTGCCTTAAACTCGTTGGCACTATTGCAGCAGCGCCAGTGACGATCGGGTGCAATCGCCTCCTTTTGTGGAGGAGTCGACTGTGGCCTCCCCTCGTGCTGAAGTGGACGCCGCTAAGACCACCCTGGTGGTTGAGGCGACTACCACGTCTTTGACGCCACCCGCTACCGCTTCGACTGTGCGCCCTTCCGCATCTGCGTCTTCCTCCTGGACTGACCATGTGAGTGCTTTCACGTTTTATGTGTTATGCTGCATCTTTAATCTTGCTGACATCCTTTTCAAATCTTTTCGAAGCCTGCCGTCCGTGATCTTGTCGCGGCTGGTAAAGCCTTTGTGCAGTCGGAGGAGGCACGGGTTGCTCTTCGCTCCCACCTCGACGATTTAAGCCGTAAGCTTTTCTGACTTTGTCCTGAGATTTTCCACTTGGTGTTTTGCGACTGAGCTTGGAGTCAACTATCTCAAGTGAGAAGGACGCCATCGCGAAGCAGTCGGCTGAGCTGGAGCAGCGACTGAAGAATCTGGAACGACAACTTGTCGACCAGCAGTCGCGTGCGAAGGAGGATTTGGACGATGCGCGGAGCTCGGCTGCCTCACGTGAGCAGGAGTATGCGGCTCAGGTGTCTGAGCTTGCGCGTATGATGGAAGGTTAGCAGGCTTTGCTTTTGTCTTACGCGCTTTTATTTGATTGTCCTTGTGTTGATTTTTGCCTCTTGTTCTCTTTTGAAACTGTGAAGGGCCTACTGCTTCATGGGCCTCCAAAGACGAGGCGAGTGAAGACCTGTCACTCGACCGTGCCCTTGAGAAGTTGAGCGCTGCGCTCCAACACGCCAAGAGCTCTCTGGATACGTCCACTCGCACCCTTGGCGCTGTCTTCAAGGAGGTGCTTCCGTCGAGCGACGTTCCTGCCACCGCGCAAGGTTTTGCGGACGTGCTAGGCCCCGGCTCTTCGACTGTGGCGGAGTTTGCGCGCGACTTGACGGTACGCGGCTCGGAATCCACCATCAAGCTTCTTCTTGGTAATGGCGTTGTTGCCGACTATGAGGCTGCTCTGTCTGATTTCCCGAAAAGGTCAGATGGGCAACCTTTGTCCCTGAAGGGTGTGACCGAGGCCGCGACGCGACTATCGCGCACTTGTATCGATACCATGGAGCGCAGATCTGTTGCTGTTGCTGCCATGCCGAAGTCGCGTAGGGCTAGGTCTGAGTCCGTGTCTCGCGTTTAGATTTTTGCTTTTGAATTTATGTAATGAAGATTCGATGTCCAGCATGGGTATCTCAGTTCCTGCTTTGTTTATGCCCTGGACTCTATAATGTGTTCTTTTCACTATGAATTCAGCGTTTGCTGTTTTGTCTTGATTCGTGCCCTTGCCTGAAATATATGATTATGCGTTTGCCAGTCGGACGATATCATCTCGCCTGAAACTTCCCAGCCATGCACGGATACTCGAGCAGCTGCCGAAGCCCGTAATGACGCCAAGGTTTTGGCTTATGCGAAGAGGCGAGTGGTCACTCTAGAGCAGGAACTAAGAGCCACTCAAACGGAGTTGAAACTTCTTAAGGCAAAACCTGCTCTCGCCACCCAGCGTGAAGAGTATGTGCTTGGCGAAGTGGAACACTCGAACAGGCAGCTTGAAGGTATGTAATAGACGATTGCCTTTGTGATCTTCTTATGTCTTCTTTATAGCCTGTTGATAGCTGTTCGTCTGCAGTTTTTGTTCATAACTTTCAGGAAGAGGTGGAGCGGGTTAACGAGCGTCTAGACAACGCGACTGATAACCCGGTTTCCGGCCATCAGCATTTTTGGGTGGACAGGCATCGCGCCCGCGAACTCGCTACCCTTAAGGATCGAGTATTTCGCGGCGCGGTCCTACTCGAGCGTTGCCGGGCGGTATTTATGCGCATCAACCACTTCTTGTTTCCTGAGGGGCCGCAGCCGCAAGGAATTCATGCGCTGGTTGATCTGTTCCAGTCTGCAACTCCAATCCGGGAAGCTTTGACTCGAAGAGTTGTCCTTGGAGCCAATGCCGTCATGGGATATATCCGCAGCCAACATCCTTCCTTTCGCATCTCTTCACCCGCGGCTGGCGCGCGACTAGAGCAGAATTTTTTGGATAGGACTGCGGTTTCAGCGCAGGTGCTTGTGGACTGTTTTCACGACCAGCTCGTCGACTCAAACTTACCTGTAAAGGATGAGCCTATGTAGTCTGTGTAACTAACCAGCGCCCGAGTCTCTCGAGTGGGGTGTGAATAGAAAGATGTTTTATGTAAGCCTGTATGTATCCAACCCCCGAGCATTCGGGTGGGGTGTGAAAAGTAAGGCGTTTATGTGAGTTTGTTTATGTAAAGCACCCGAGCTTTCGAGTGTAGCTGCGTTGTGTTGTTTATGATTAAGACCCAGCCCCCGAGTAGTCGAGTGTCACTACACCATGGACCAAACCTAAGGGCACTCTTACTGCCGGGAAAAGTCACTTAAGACGGCAATGTAACTGCCGGCAAGGTTCTTTTCCGGCAGTTTGGCCTGCCCGCTATAACTCTGTCGGCAAAAGTCTTTGCCGGCAGTTACATATGTGCCGGCAGATAGCCTGCCATGCTAGCTCTGGTATTGCTGGCAGTTCTGTTTTTTGGCCGGCACGTAGATAAACTGCCGGGGATGACTTCTGCCGGCAGGCTGGACTATTCCCGGCAGGCTGATTGCCCTGATACTTCTCTCAGTAATTTTAGCAATCTATCCTAATTCTTGCTTCCAGCCACACCTGGTTTTCTCTGACTATATTCACAGTACAATCAAAGTTTCACAACACATACAAGATATATACTTGAGCGGAAACATTCAAATATTCCATATAAAATCTGGTCACATACAAGAAATAGTTGAAACTTCATGCATTTCTGGAACATAACACTTGATCTCAAAATGAACAATAGGAGCATATATATGCTTCCAAAAGAAGTGAACAAGAATATCATCCATCAAGCGGTAACTGAAACAGAAATGAGAACTTGTACACTTCTGAACGGCACCAACCAAAAATACTAGTTCAAGATCACACGAACTCAGAAATTGCAAAAGTGACCTCTGCAACAACTTCTTGTGTTGTCAACCTGAAAAAAATGAAAGATGTAGTAAGCAAATTATGGTGCCAACGCACGATGTTTTACTTAATTCAAAGAGTAAAAACAAATAGAAAGCCCATCCACATTTGAATATGATTTCAGCTTTCTACTTATGATAAATAATCAGAACGACATGCACAGGATTTGAGTGAATTTTGCTTGCACAGGTGAACATGGGACTTTGCTGTGAGGCATAACAGAACCATTACATGCATATATTCCAGCAGAACGACATGCATATTGCAGTCTCAAAGTCAATGTTGCAGCAACGAAGAAAATTAGAAGTCATAAGCAATGTGTGCATGTGTTCTGGACAGTGCATGCATTCATGATCTTGGCCAGCAACGAAGAAAATAATCAAGTCAGTAATCATTCTACTATAGGTATGTTGACCTGTCATGCATGATATTGGCCAGCATACACATGCAGGTTATAGTATGCTGCAGATTTGTTGAAGGCAATAGAATACCAACTGGTCGGAAACAGACCATCTACATACTAGATCACTTCTTTTCCGACTTTGAATCACTAAATCTGCACATGCAGGAGATCCATACAGAATCACCAGGTCTGTACAGCAAGAAAGAATCACCAGGACAAAATATTTTACTTGGGAAGGGGAGCTAATAATGTTATAAGTATCGTAGACAACAAGACATGGCTTTGACTCCTACAAATAATGCATACTATAAGCCAATCACTACAAAACAGGCCATTAACATCTAAAAATGCTTATGTGCTCTACTTATATATATAAGTACAAGTCTCAATAGTACATTATGATCATCAGGAATGCATCAGCTAGCTAGCATGCATCAGGACGTGTCACTGTGATATATGACTGAACAACAACATCACTAGTTCCAAACTTTTCAAAACTGAAACAATAAGCGAGGAAAAATGCAGCATTTATTTTATTACCTATTGGGGAGTTCATTCTTCTTGTGGTGGCGAGGCTTGCTTTGTCTTGGACGTGTCCAACTCCAGCTGCATATGAAGCAAAGATTTGTCAGAAACTTCAAACAATATTGATTATTGGTATTGCAACTACAGAAAAACAATCCTACATGTTTATAAAGCCAAGCAATAGTTCTTCCTTGAGCTTGTCCCATGGTCGTCACATTCCCAATGGGACGAGGTAATATGGCATCTCTCTTGATGATGTAGTTGACGACAACTTCACAACATTCCGTGCCAAGCTCATGACCCCCTATGATCTTCTTCCTATCAGTTGATAGAATGGTAGCTTTTGCCACAGGTGTACTATGATCACGGTAAACATTGTACAAAATCACTTCTTTTCCTTTCTGAAAATGAATTGTGAAACTCGAGTAAGAAATAAGCAGTAGCAACTATTGTGAAACTCGAGTAAGAACTGAAGTAGAAAAGGCCTAAGTCGACCTGATGATTCTTTTGTGTAACGTTGCTTCCTTCTTCTTATGTATTTCATTTTCCCTTGCTGAATGGATTTTTCTAAGCACTCGTGTTGTTTCTGGAATATTGGACAGAATTATCTTACTGAACCACATTTGAAATAACATGCACATAACTGAAAAGATAAATCCAACTCATACTTTTGTAATATAGTTTTCATCCTAACACGTACTGTTTATACTGAACAAACCAAAAGCTAAATAATGTTGTATAGTTTTGGAATGCACAAAGAATACCTTTAACTTTTCAAAATGCTATTATTTTCTCAGAAATAAATCCATTGAAGCAATTTATTTTGGAATGCAGATCTAGTTGTTACTGTAAGGAAGTACAACTTACTCATTGTTCTAAATCTCTGCTGCATGATGCAGATGACAATAGACCCTATTACCACAAGCTATTTTCATGTACAGATTTAGGTGATATTAAATATATTATGGATAATAGATATTAGAAATGTAGGATAGCAAGAGAATAATAAAAGGAAGTCATAACAACAATTTTAATTCTCTTTTTGGAACTGAAACTCACAACTATGCAAGGAAAGCACATACACAAACAAAACACAAACACGATAAATTTGACATTTAAAATCATTACCTTTTAGATGAGATAGATGAACTCCATTTCAAAAGCTTCGGGCATATCCATCAGATGCTAATTATGTCATATGCAGAATGTGCATTTCCTGTAAAAGATAAATACATAATGCATCACAAAGTCTTTTTCCAGTACACGAAGAATTAATCTGCAGTGCAAGAAAACAAAGCACGGTAGGATATAGCTGCAAGAGTAATTTTCTTTGGAAAAATGAGGAAAGATCCCCAACTTGCACTATAGTCCAGATTCAAAATAGTCCAACCATTACCTCCTCGAATAGCAAGATATTGGTCCAATCTTCTATTTAACTTCATTTTCTTGCCACGAAATACATCTACACATATAAACCAGAGGCAAAATTTCAGAAACAGAAAAACTCACAGATTCTAACCAAAATCAAATCAAGTAACAATCCATTCACCTAAAATATAAATAACAAAAGCATTATCACCTCGGGCAACATCTCCAGCAGTTTCTCCAGCTGCTGCTCAGGCATAGGCATCAATGACAACCTGTACTGAAGAACCGAACAGGCATCAAATTACACATTGAAAAAATGGGCATTGCTAAGAACATGAAGAGAAGGGCATGTCGGCGGCGGCGGCAGTGTCGGCGGGCGCGGACGCGAGGGGCTGCTCCTCGGCGGTGGGGGGCTGCATGAGGAGGGCGGTGTAGTAGGGCACCTGGAGGAACGAGGCGGCGCCGTGGCCGGCGACGGGGACGGCGGCGGGGGGCGCCTCCTGCGGGGAGACGCCGGTGCCGGTGGCGGCGATGATGGAGGGCTCGGCCTGGCGGAGCAGCCACTCGATGGTCTCGCCGTCGGTGCGGTGGCCGAGCTCGCGCGTGAGCTGGAAGACGCGCGTGGCGACCATGGCCGGGAGACGGACGCGGCGGCCGCGGCCCGCGACCTTCGCGTGGCGGTTCGAGGAGCGGCGCGCGCGGACGGGGCCGCCGCCGGCGGCGGTGGGGGTGGGGGCGGGAGGGTTTAGGGTTTGGGTGGGGACGAGGTTGTAGAGGACCAGTTCGGAGGGCGAGGTAAGGTGTATGGTGGAGCAAGGAGGGGAGCAGGCGTCGGAGAGGCGCGCGGCGGCGCTGGACGGGAAGAGGCGCCGGCCGCTAGCTAGGTCTTGGGTTTGGATAAGGAAAGGGTGGCTCAGAAACAATATAATCCGCCTCTGCCCAAAACTTTTAAAGTCCCCGCGCTCTATTTTCGCCTCCCGCCCAGCCAATTCTACCGCGCGCCCAGGCCCACCTATGTGCCGGCAGATGAACTGCCCTGCAGAGTTTGCCGGCAGTTGACTGCTTATTTTTCCGGGCAGTTTATTTACCCGGCAGGTCCATTGCCCTCTCTAGTCTATTTTCGCCGGCAGTTAACTGCCCGTATGTTTGGTCCGTGGTGTAGTGTGTGGTTGGGTTTTGCTGTTTGTGACAAAGACCCAGCCCCCGAGTATTCGAGTGTGGTTGGGTTTTGCTGTTTGTGACAAAGACCCAGCCCCCGAGCCTTTGAGTGTGGCTGAGTCGGGAGTGATTCGGCTTGTGATAGTAAATTATGCGAAGGAGAAAATCTTTATTTATTCCAGATATTGGCCAGCAAGCCGCCTCATTAAAAACCTTCCAGTCCCCTTAGGTACCCTGGTAAGGAAAAGAGCGCGTCTGAAACCTGCTGGCCTTTCCGACATTTATGCTCTGTTACATTGATTGACTATGACATCTAGGCATAGAAGCGACGCAAGTGCGCCACATTCCATGGGTTATGTGATAATTCCCCCGTCTGGGCGTGCTTGAGTCGATAGGCTCCGCCGTCGATGACTTCCGTGATGACGAAAGGCCCTTCCCACGGTGATGCGAGCTTGTGCACCTTCTTCTGCTTCATCCGGAGTACTAAGTCGCCCACCGTGAATGTTCTGGGACGGAGTCGTCGACTGTGGTAGTTACGGAGATCCTGCTGATAAACAGCTGTGCGGGCAAGGGCCGTATTGCGCGATTCTTCGAGTAGATCCACCGAGTCTTCGAGCGACTCGCTTGCGTCGTCTTCGTCGTACACCTCGACTCTTGGTGCGCTGAATTTCACCTCTGGTGGCAGTACTGCTTCTGCGCCATAGACCATAAAAAACGGAGTAAACTGAGTCGAGGTGTTTGGGGTTGTGCGCAAACTCCATAGTACCGCCGGGAGCTCCTCGACCCAAGCGCCGGCGGCCCTCTTGAGTGGTACCAGTAGTCTTTTCTTAATGCCCGTGCAGACGAGACCATTGGCTTTTTCAACCTGTCCGTTGGACTGTGGGTGCGCGACTGATGCGTAATTGAGCGCGATATTCCACTCTTTGCAGAAGGAACGAAACTCCTCGGCTGTAAAGTTTGTGCCGTTGTCCGTGATGATGCTGTTCGGGGCGCCAAATCGATGGACGATAGATTTTATGAAATTGACTGCTGTAGCGGCAGTCGAGCTTGTGATTGGGACCGCTTCTATCCATTTTGTGAATTTGTCCACCGCCACCAGTAGGTGAGTATGTCCTCCGGGTGATGACTTTTTGAGTGGTCCGACCATATCGAGTCCCCATTGGGCGAAGGGCCACGCGAGTGGTATGGTTTTGAGTGCTGATGCGGGTGCATGAGGCTTGGTGGCGAATTTCTGGCACCCGATGCACCTTTTGACGATGTCGTCTGCATCCTGAAGCGCTGTAGGCCAGTAAAACCCTGCTCGGAATGCTTTGGCTACGAGTGATCGACTGCCGGCGTGATGCTCGCAGGTTCCTGCATGGATATCACGAAGTATGGTTTTTCCATCCTCAATTTCCACACACCTTTGGAACATATCTGAGATGCTTCGTTTGTAGAGTTCACCGTTGATGATGGTGTATGCTTTGGAGCGTCGAGTGACTCGTCGAGCCTCTGCTGCATCGTCTGGTAGTTCGTCGCGTAGCATGTATGCTAGGAAAGGTTGAGTCCATGCTGGAATTACCTGCTCGCCCTGGCATAGTAGTACTTCGACCGGCGGATCCTCTGAGCCGGGTGTTTTGTCTTTGGATGTAGCAGTCGAGGTTGATGGGGGCCGCTGTTTTTTGATGGACCTGTGCTGGATTCGCTCCAGGAAGACGCCTGGGGGGACTTGCGCTTTAGTCGAGCCGATGTTGGCTAGTATGTCTGCTTCCTCATTGCTTTCTCGTCCAACATGTCGTAGTTCGCATCCGTCAAAGTCGCCTTCGAGTGTGTTGTAGAGGTCACGATATGCGATCATGTTGTCGGCTATGGCGTCGCAAGCTTTCATTGTCTGCTGTACGACTAGATTTGAGTCGCCGTATATCATCAGTCGAGTACACCCCAGCGCCTTAGCCATTCGCATGCCGTGGATCAGACCTTCGTACTCGGCCTCGTTGTTGGATGGTCGCTTGAAGTCCATCTGCAACACGTACTTGAGTTTGTCGCCTTTGGGTGATATGAGTATGACGCCTGCGCCTGCGCCTTCGTTCTTCTTAGACCCATCGAAATACATTGTCCATGAGTTGGACACATCCGGGATTCCTGGCAGCTGAGATTCTATCCACTCCGTTGTAAAGTCGGGTAAGACTTGTGCCTTGATAGCCTTCGAGTGATCATATGTGATCCCGAGTGGCCCGAGCTCGATGAGCCATTTTGCTACACGCCCCGTTGCATCGGGATTGGTGAGTATGTCCCCGATTGCTGATTTGCTGATCACTGTTATCGGGTGCTCCGTAAAGTAGTGGCGCAACTTTCTGGATGTTATGAAGACAGCGTATGCCAGCTTTTGGAAGTGCGGGTATCTTTGCTTTGAAAAGGACAGGACTTCGCTGACGTAGTAGACTGGCCTCTGTATGCTCTGAGTTTTTCCTTCCTCCATGCGTTCGACTACCAAAACCGTACTTACCACTCTGTTTGTGGCTGCCACGTACAGGTACAAAGGTTCTTTCTCCTTGGGTGCCGCCAGGATGGGGGGATTTGTGAGTATCCGCTTGAGGTCTTTGAAGGCTGCTTCAGCTTCATCTGTCCACTCGAACTTGTCTGCCTTCTTCATCAGTCGATAAAGTGGTAATGCCTTTTCGCCCAGCTTACTGATGAAGCGACTGAGCGCTGCTACTCGACCCGTCAATTGCTGTACCTCGTAGAGCTTTTTAGGTCTTTGCATGGTTAATATGGCCTGTATCTTTTCTGGGTTTGCTTCTATTCCCCGAGCCGATACCAAGTATCCCAAAAGCTCTCCGGCTGGGACACCAAAGGTACACTTGTCTGGGTTGAGTTTGACGTTGTAGCGGTTGAGATTGTCGAATGTTTCTCGCAAGTCTGCGAGTAATGTGCTTTCTTCTTTCGACTTGATGACGATGTCGTCCACATAAACCTCGACGTTGTTCCCAATTTGCATCTTCAAACAGTTCTGCATCATACGCTGGTAGGTGGCGCCTGCGTTCTTGAGCCCGAAGGGCATTGTGGTGTAGCAATATACTCCGAGTGGAGTTGTGAAGGCTGTCTTCTCCTCGTCTTCGACTTTCATCCTTATCTGGTGATACCCTGAGTATGCATCCAGGAAGGATAAACACTCGCATCCCGCAGTGGAGTCGACGATTTGATCGATACGCGGCAGTGGAAAATGATCTTTTGGGCAACACTTGTTGAGCCCGGTGAAGTCGACACACATTCTGGTTGCTCCTGTCTTCTTTTTCTCGACTAGTACGGGATTGGCTACCCACTCTGATTTTTTGATTTCTCGAATGAAGTTTGCTTTGAGTAACTTGTCTACATGCTTCTCTATGGCCTCTCTTTTGGGTCCGGAGACACGACGTATTGCTTGTTTGACCGGCCTAGTTCCTGGATTAAGCTGGAGGGAGTGCTCGGCGAATTCCCTGGGAATACCTGGCATGTCGGCTGCACACCATGCAAATATATCCCAGTTCTCACGGAGGAATTCGACGAGCGCGCTTTCCTATGCAGGAGATAGGCTTGTGGACACCCTGACTGTCTTGGCTGGATCAGTCGGATGAACCTGGTGCTTCGTTATGCCGTCCGCGGTGCTAAACGCCTTGTCGACTGCCTGTTTCTTCTGTTCGGGCATGTATGTTGTGTCGTTGGTGAGCGAGAGCTCTTCGAGGGTTTGCTCCATACCGAATGTCTCGGAGATTTTGCTGAAGTCGCGATCGCAAGCATCTGACCTTTGAAAATTTCCGTTGATTGTGATGACTCCTTTTGGGCCTGGCATCTTCAACTTGAGATATGCGTAGTGTGGCACTGCCATGAACTGAGCAAATGCGGGGCGCCCTAGTATGGCATGGTATTGTGACTTCCAGTCGACGACTTCGAATTCAATCGACTCGGTTTTGAAGTGGTTTGCGTCACCGAAGGTGACGTCGAGTTGTATCGTGCCTTCTGGGAGAACAGGTTTTCCTGGAACAATGCCATGAAAAGTGTTTGTGGACTGGGGTAAGTTTTCGACTGACCTATTCATCCGGCGAAGCGTGTCGGCGAAGATGATGTTGATGCCACTGCCTCCATTCATGAAGACCTTGGTCATGGCGTATCCACCAATCTGAGCGTCGAGTACCAGGGCTGCGTGTCCTGGTCGGTAGACAGATGGTGGGTGATCTTCTCGACTGAAGGTTATTGCGGTTTCAGATCCCCGCAGGAAGTCTGGTATGGCTGGAGGCGCCATAACCGCCATGTTAACGTGTCGAGTGTGGATCTTTTGCTGCCTGTTGGAGGGACGCCCTTTTTGAATCATGAACATCTGTCCTTGGGGCTTCGGGTATTGCTCCTCCGTTGCTTGAGGTATATGATGTATGGCTCCCGCGACTTGGCTTCCCGGGTTGTATGGTGGTGGAGGTGGTAATGCCGCGACTGGCTGTGCTGGTGGTGGGGCGATGTACGCTGGCGGTGCAGTCGAGGGTGTAGCTCTTCTGATTCTCGCCGCGTAATCAGCCACCATTTGTTCGAACTCTCGGCAATTCCCCATGGTGTGGTTGGAGATTAGCCTTCCGTCATCTCCCTTGAATAAGTGCAGCCTGCAGTCGTCATCCATCTTCTCTTGAAATGTTTTTTCTGGTTTTGCATCTGTTCGTTTGCGCCACTCTTGCCTTCGGTATCCACCGCTACGCTGGTCGCGGTCGCGACTGCTTCGTCGGTCATTTGTTCGACTGTCTCGGCGGTCGTTCCCTCGACTGTCTCGGCGGTCGTTTCCTCGACTGTCGCGGCGATCTTCTTGTCGTCTGTCGTCCTGGACGTGATTGTCCTGCGAAAAACCTGCTGCTACGAATTTTACCTTGTCGTTGTCGCTATACCCACTTTTGCGTCTTCGTCTTCTGTCATCCCTGTCGTGGTGGTCTCGACTGCTGCGTCGATCCTCGCGGTCATGTGGGGAAAGTGGACGCTTGGCCCTTATGGAATCTTCGCCATCCGCCCACTCGGTCGCTATCTTCATGAGTTCTGCCATGGATTTTGGCTTTTGGCGGCCGAGTGCTTCCCTGAAGTCTTCCCTGAGGACTCCCATGGTGAAGGCGTCCATGGCTCTGTCTTCGGAGATTGTGCCGACTGAATTGCGGATGGCCGTCCATCGCCTGATGTATGCTCGAATTGGCTCGTCCGACCTCTGCTTGCAAGCCCGTAATTCCTCGAATGTTTTGGGCCGCTCGCACAGAGGATCGAAATATTTGATGAAGTCTTCCCGAAAGTGATCCCAGGAATCGTATGATGCTTCGGGTAATGCTTTGAGCCAGTCGCGAGCTGTGCCTTCAAGCATCAGCTGTATGTATTGCAGTGCCGTTGTAGTTGTCCCCCTCTGGCATACGACTGCGAGTTTGTAGTCCTCGAGCCAGCCTGACGGCTCTTGTTTGCAGTTGAACTTTGGCGTTGTTGGTAAGCCGAACTTTTTGGGCAACTTTGCTTCGCGGATTCGCCTTGTGAAGCATCGTGCTCCGCAAGGTCCTGTATCGCGACCGTCACTTGAGTCGTTGCTGGCGGATCTCCTGGTCCTGCTCCGTGAACGGCGACGACTCGAGTGTCTTCGTGTGCTACTCCTGCGAGGGCTTCGACTGTGGCGATCCCGCGAACGGCTTCTGCTGCGCTCTCTGTGCTTCTCCGACTGGAGTCCTTTTGCCGCGAGCGCGAGCGCCTTTAATTGCTGGAGATGCAGTTCTTCGGCTGGATCGCCTGCTGGAGGTGCTGTCGCCTTGAGGTATGCTCCCAGTGATATCAGGGCACCTTCAGCTGTTTTGGGTGCTAGTATGCCGTCGGAGTCCAGGGTCATGAACGAATGTTCTAAGTTGCGAGTGACTCCGGATCTCTCGCCCTCTGGGATATTGGCGAATCTCGATCTATGCCTGTGCTCCGTCGCACTTGTCGAGCTAAGGGAAATCTGCCTTCTCCGCATACTCGAGATGCTAGCTTGCCTCCTGCGTTCTTCGAGTGTTGCTCTGTACTCCTTTAGGCGCATTGCTTCTTGCCAATTGAAATAATTGTATGTCATCCACTCCTCGGGGGTCGCATCTGCTGGCATCATTGTGCAGTCCTTTATGATTTTGTCGACTTTTGCTGCCACCTCTGCTATGATAGTTAGCGTTGTCACGCCATCTGGTAATGTGACTGGGCAAGGAAATTCTGTAGGCCTGCGACTAGCTGCTGCCGCTGAGGTTTCGGCGCTGAATGCAACGTAGACCTGCCGAGGTATGACCGGGGGATATGTGTATGTGCCATTGACGCCGGTTATGGGTTCGGAGTCGTCGTCCAAACTCATGTCGGAGTTATTGCTGAACTGGGCGTCGGTGTTGACGTATGCTTCGAGTATCTTTTCGGGATCGTCTTCGTTGCTGGAGAGGAACTCGTGATCCGCTTGGATCTCTGGCCCGGCGAAGTCGGCGAGGTAGATGCTGTCGCCCGTGTCTTCAGTTTGCATGTAGTCAGGTGCAGTGTCGAGTGCCGCGATGTGTTCGACTGTGGTGACTTGATAGTCAGACTGTACCTCATCATCTAGGAGCTCTTGAGCCAAGAGTTTATTGAACTCTTGGATCGTTATGGAGTCGACTAGAGATCTTGACGGCGAGATCGAGTTGACCTTTGACGACGTAGCTCCTGTGCCTACTGGCGATGTGGCCATGATAGGTGGTTCTTCGAGTACGCTTATCTGATGGACAGATTGTGCCTCGTCTTCCGGGAACTCTTGCGCCATGATCCTATTGAACTCTTCAGTCGCCATGGATGATGTCGGCGATGGGATCGAATCGATCTGTGATGAGGTACCTTTCTTGTCTGCTGGCGGTGCGATCGCAGTCGATGGATCTTCGGGTGTCCTCGTTGCGATCACGTCGGTCAAGTCCTGCACACCGAGCTTGTCGACGAAAAAATTGTGCTCCCCAATGGTTAGATTGAAACTTGAATCAAGATTAGCAAAAACTTCCTGTGCTTCCGATGAGTACGGCTTGATTCCTCTTGGCGATGCAGCTTGCGAAGTTGGCGACTGATCGCCTGATGCTCCAACGCCAGTCGAGACTGTCAGCGCGTGGCTGTTTGCAGATGTAGTCGGCGAGTTGCCGTTTGAGGTCGAAACCAGCGAATCCGTAAATCCAGCACTACCATTTCCCACAGACGGCGCCAATTGACGAGGGGTGTCCTCATCAATACCCATAGTCGATAGCCTAGGGTTAGAGTTATGAGGTAGAGAACGTGTAGTGCTGGTAGACTCGACGGCTGACAAGCGGGATTTACCCAGGTTCAGGGCCCTCGACTGAGGTTACACCCCTACTTCCTGCTTGTCTGTTATTGCTCTTGTGAATATGCGATGGTTACAAGGGTCTAGCGAGAGTTCGTCGTGCTAGGGTTTGGAGGTTCTGGTGTCCGTCTTGCCTGATCGGCGACCCTCCCAGCCCTTATATAGGGGGCTGGGTCTCGGGTACGTAACCGACTAGGACTACAAGTATGGAAACTACAACCGACTATGGATAACTTGGAAAGTAATCTTCGTCTTGGGCCTTTCTTGATGGGCTTTGCCAGCCTATTGACAATTGGGCTATAGTCATTACGTGCACCAGGTACCCACACGATAGGATACCCGTTCGGTATATCCTCGTCAGATGGCTTCTCGAAGGTCATCTGCAACACGTACTTGAGCTTGTCGCCTTTTGGTGATACAAGTATGACGCCTACACCTGCGCCTTCATTCTTTTTGGACCCATCGAAGTACATTGTCCATGAGTTGGACACATCTGGGATTCCCGGTAGTTGCGATTCTATCCATTCTGTTGTGAAGTCGGGTAAGACTTGTGCTTTGATGGCCTTCAGGTGGTCATACGTGATCCCGAGTGGTCCGAGCTCGATGAGCCATTTTGCTACCCGTCCACTTGCGTCTGGGTTGGTAAGTATGTCTCCAATTGCTGATTTGCTGATTACCGTAATTGAATGTTCTGTGAAGTAATGTCGTAGCTTCCTTGTTGTGATGAAGACGGCGTGTGCCAGCTTTTGAAAATGTGGGTACCTTTGCTTAGATAAGGATAGTACTTCACTGACGTACTAGACTGGTCTTTGGATGCTGATGTGGTTATACCCAACGGGTATACCCACGCTGGTATAATGAGGCCCACTCAACTCGATGGTCCACCCGGTGGCCCACAAAGATAGCAGTACAAGGTGGCGCAAGTCGGCCTGATATAGATGGAGTAAGGCTCAAGACAGAAGGAGTCGTATCGGCATAGATTTAGAGGCATATGTAAACCGAGTTGTATTCGAACTCCTGAGACCTGGCCGTGTATAAAAGGGCCAGGAGGGAGAGAGCCAAAGACACGCAATCTTATTCTCCCGAAACCCTAGCGAGCCACGATCTCGCCAGGTCTCCATTGTAGCCACCTTGTAACCTGCAAGTCAATACATCAACGGGCGAAACCCTTGCTCGTTGCCGTCCGAATTCGCCAACACCTATATACAGATTCCTCCCGATATAACCCAGGGTACTTGACCATGGGATTTGCCGAGTCCATGACTCGTCAATTGGCACCGTCTGTGGGAACAACTGGTGTTGGATCAACGGGTTCGGCGGACCCGACAACTGCATCATCAACTCTGTCGACAGGACCTACTTCGCCTCGGAACTCGCCGGATCTGCGGAAGCCGTTCGCACTCGGCGCGTTCGACTTCGTTCCGCACTCGGAATCTGAACGTCCAGCGTTCGCTGAAATTCACTCAGGTATGGATCTGACGTTCGGAGGTTTCCGTTTTCTTGTTAACCAGTGGGGCACGCTCTACATACCGGGCTCACCTCGGTCCACGAGATTGGAGGGCGAGATCGCCTCCGTAGCAGACGCCATCGACCCTGAGATCTCCGCGACTCCTGAAGTCGTCGACTCCGCGTCCGCTTCAACCACCAACATCTCCGACTCGGCATCAATCTCACGCGTCATCGACTGCGCGGACCCCTCGACTCCGCCATCCATCGAGTCGCCAGGCGAAGCCTCCGACGTCACTTGTTACTGCTCCGACTGCACCACCTTCCAAGTGGCTGCCATCCTTCGCGGAGCGCATTCATCATCAAGTGACAAGCATGGCCACTAGGGCGAGGGACGCAACATACGCAACCGCATAGCCAGTCAAGTCTTCATGGTGAACCCCAATGGCACAGCAGGTGCCACAACAACACCGGTTAGGCGATCCGGGATGTTTCCTGTACAGTACCCCCTGACCGTGCAACTATCAGCCGACACGGAGCTTATCATCACAGAGGAGATGGCGCAGAGGATCCAGGACGTCGTCAACAACAGAACACTCATGCCTGAAGATGCTCCCAGAAACGACCTGCTAGCTTATCAGTACCTGCAGCACAAGAAAAATCAGGAGTTGATAGAGATGCAGCAGGAACTCAACGAGCGGCAGCAAAGAGCAGACTCAGCCAGCGCAAGGAGGTTGGCCGACTCATCGTCCTATTCGACTGGGGCAGATCCGCACTCGGCTCAGCACGTGAGAACTCGGTCGCGTCTGCCGCAAGCCGGTATAGAGCCAGTCAACATGCGCCAAAGGTTTATGAGGATAGGAGAGGACAGCATCCCAGTACCGCGGACAACGGCAGCCGCAGTCGCATCGGTCGTGACCTACCTTCGTTCCACGATGCCCCCCGCGGACGATCCACGTCATAGTCTGCATCGAGCACAGATCGACGCTCTGGGACAAGTGGGGACTGCATTGGTACCAACTGGTGCTCCTCCACGTCGGCCGGGGACCAGCCCCGCGCAGAACATACCGAACACCGGCACTCGGGCAAACGGCAGCAGGCCAAACGAGATACCCACCCCTCAGAACGAAGACACACAACAAGGCACCAGGCCTCACGAGGACCGCGACCAGGAAATACCAGAAGGGAGCAGATCCAGACGCCGCCACCGCGATGACCGCGATAGAGACGAGCCTGAAAGAAGCAGATAGAGGCAGCGCCATCGCGGTGAGCACGACAGAGACGAAACAGAGGAACAACGGGCCACTCGCCGTCGCCGCGACAGAGAAGAGCGCCGACAAGACAGAGAGGAACGACGTCAGCAAAGGGGCGCGTCAGGTTTCCAGCACGACTACGTCGAGGAAGGCGTCGACGCTCGTGACATCATTACCCATCGCACGGTAAACAAGCGGAGGCATCAGCGAAGGCACCGCAGCCGCACACCAGGCTCCAGTCGCAGTAGCTCGTACACAGACTCAGACGTCGAACCCTGCGGAGCCATGTGTTTTACGACTGCCGTGCGCGAAACTCGCATGCCCAAAAGATTCAGGCTCACGTCAGAAACTCCAAAGTATGACGGCAGCCAAGAGCCAGCGGCTTGGTTGGAAGACTACAGAACAGCAGTAGCCTGCCAACGAGGAAATTCTACAACCGCCATGCAGTACATACAGTTAATGCTCACGCGATCAGCCCGAGCATGGCTTAGAGGGCTGCCTCGCAGCTCATATGGAACATGGGACTCCTTCTGCAGCGATTTCAAGAGAAACTTCTCGTCGACCTTCAAGCGACCAGCGTCGTTTCAGCAACTCAGAGCATGTAAGCAGAAAGCCGGCGAGTCCCTGCGCGAGTACATACAGCGTTGGACGACGAGGAAGAATTCAGGTGTCAATATATCAGAGGACAACGCCATATTCGCCTTCATTCAAGGTGTCCGGCGCAACGACCTCCAGGAGGCACTAGGTCGTGAAGATCCAAAAACAATAGCGCACTTAATGGAAATAGTCAACAAGTGGGCAGATGGAGAGGACTCTGTCAGATCGGATAGACTACCGTCACCCGAGCAGGAACGCCCACAGGGCAACTGGGGGCGCCGCGGGCGCAATGACAGGCGACACAGGCAGCGACATTACGCCGAGTTAGACGGAGTCGAGCAAGTCGCGGCTGGTTTCCAGGACAGTCGCAACCGCAACAACACCCAGCAGGGGGAGCCTCAGCACGACGAGCGCGACGACAGACACAAAAGCCGCGATGACAGGAACCGCGAGGACAGAAGCCGCGACGACGGAGGACGGAAACGCGAGTGGAGACCCAGGGGGCTCGACGAGACGAACGACCATACCGGACCCCGGCTGAGCAGTTGAACGATCCTTGCAGGATGCACATGTTCAGAGGGGACGACGGCAAATTGACAGCAACCCATCTACTCAAGGACTGCCGCGACTTCAGAACTATCCAGGCAGAATTGCGCAGAAGCGCGGGACTGTCCCTTAGTCTACCCGCACCCGGGGCACCACCACCTCCACCTGCGGGGCACATCGCAGGGGCAATTCAGGTCAACCAGCGGCAGGAAGATCCAGCCGCCGCGCAAGAACAGTACCCGCCGACAAGAGGAGCCATGTACATGATATAGAAAGGTCGCCCGTCGAATCGTTGTCAGTAGTTAATCACTCGACAGGTCCACCTCTCCACAACCACACCACCCGCCGCTCCAGAGTACCTGCGCGGATCAGAAACTCCCATCAGTTTCACTCGCGAGGATCACCCTCCACGAGTACCACGCCCCGGCCACGCGCCGCTGGTCCTACACACGCTAGTCGGGGGTTTTCGGATGAACAAGGTGTTCATGGACGGAGGCAGCGGTATTAACATCATGTTCGCAGACACTCTGCGCAAGATGAACTTGTCAGTCGAAAACCTGAAGCCATCGGACAACACCTTCCACGGCATCGTCCCAGGAAAAGCAGTGTACCCGCTAGGTTCTTTATGGCTTGATGTTGTTCTCGGTGAAGCGGATCACTTTAAAACAGAGTGCATCGAGTTCGAGGTCGTCGACTGGCAGTCTCAATATCATGTCATCCTCGGGCGCCCAGCATTTGCACGGTTCATGGCGGTTCCGCACTATGCGTACCTAATGCTCAAGCTACCTGGACCCAAGGGAATCATAACAGTTAGGGGCGACTTCCGAAAGTCAGACAGCTGCGACAGGGAATTCAACAAGATTTCCGAGTCCTTTGGCACGCAAGAGCAGCTTGCAGAGATAGCCCTAGATAACGACCGGTCACTCTTCCCCGAAGGAAAGAAGTCTGCACCCGGCAACTCTTTCAATGCGCAGAGAGACACAAGAGCACATCAGGTGCACCCAACAGATGCAAACAAGACGGTCCTAGTGTCAAATAACCTTGCTAGCGCATAGGAAGGCGCGCTCGTCGAGTTCCTCCGTGAGAATTGGGATATGTTCGCCTGGCACCCAACCGATATGCCAGGTGTACCCAGGGAACTCGCCGAGCACGTCTTACAAGTTTATCCAGATGCCAGGCCAGTTAAACAGACAATGAGAAGACTCTCCGAGCCAAAGCGATTAGTAGTCGGGAAGGAGATAGATAGATTATTGGATGCAGGGTTCATCCGAGAACTCAATAAGTCCGACTGGGTCGCGAACCCAGTACTCGTGCCAAAGAAGGGCGTCAAGAATGCCCGCATGTGCATAGACTTCACCAGCCTTAATAAGTGTTGCCCGAAGGACCACTTCCCGTTGCCTCGGATAGATCAGATCGTAGATTCGACTGCCAGGTGTGAGCGCCTCTCGTTTCTGGACGCTTACTCGGGTTACCAGCAGATCCAGATGAAAAAGGAAGACGAAGAAAAGACGGCGTTCATCACCCCTCAAGGCGTGTACTGCTACACGAAGATGACGTTCGGGCTCAAAAACGCAGGCGCCACATACCAGCGTGTGATGCAGAACTGCCTAAAAGATCAGATCGGTCGAAACATCCAGGTCTATATCGACGATATCGTCATCAAGACGCAGAAAACAGATACACTCATAGAAGACTTGCGAGAAACCTTCGCCTCGCTCAGAAAATACAGAATTAAGTTAAACCCAACGAAGTGCGTCTTCGGGGTGCCATCAGGGCAGATTCTGGGATACCTCGTGTCCGCCAGGGGCATTGAAGCGAATCCTGAGAAAATACAGTCGATCCTCACAATGCCCGAGCCAACAAGCTCCGAGAAGCACAAGGACTAGCCGGCAGGATAGCGGCTTTAAGCAGGTTCATTAGTCGAATGGGGGAAAAGGCCTTGCCTTTCTACCAACTACTAAAGAAAGCGGACAAATTCGAGTGGACGATGGAAGCTAGAGTTGCCTTTACCAACCTCAAGCGCATGCTGACCATGCCTCCAATCCTCGTGGCCCCGCAAGAGCAAGAAACCCTGTACTTCTATATTGCCGCCACCAACAGGGTGGTCAGCGCGGTCCTAGTGGTAGAAAGACCAGAGGAAGGGAAAACACAGCCGGTACAACGACCAGTCTATTATCTCAGCGAGGTGTTATCCCCCTCCATGGAGCGATACCCGCACTATCAGAAGCTCGTTTACGGCGTTTTCATGGCAAGTCGCAAGGTCGTGCACTACTTCACGGAGCACCCGATAGTGGTGGTGAGCAGCGCCCCGCTCGCCGACATCCTCAACAATTCAATGGCAACAGGCCGAGTCGCCAAATGGGCAATCGAGTTAGGTCCATTAGACATAACGTATCGGCACCCGAAGGCCATCAAGGCTCAAGTTTTACCAGACTTCACCACCGAGTGGATCGAGGCCCAGCTCCCTCATGTCCCCGACTTGTCCAACGCCTGGACTATCTATTTTGACGGGTCAAAAAGGTATGACGGAGCCGCAGCTGGAGTTGTCTTAACATCCCCCAAAGGTGATAAACTGCGGTATATTCTGCAAATGGACTTCCTAAGAGCTACAAACAACGAGGCTGAGTACGAGGCACTTTTTCATGGCATGCGAATGGCAAAAGCCTGTGGGGCAACTCGACTGATGATATACGGCGACTCAAACCTCGTCGTGCAACAAACAATGAAGGAGTGCGATGCCAACGCGATTAACATGCAAGCCTACAGGGACTTATACAACATCATGGAAGGCAGCTTTGATGGATGCGAGCTGCGGCATGTAGGCCGAGAAAGCAACGAGGAGGCTGACATGCTAGCAAACATCGGGTCCAAGAAGGAGCCGATACCTCCAGGCGTTTTCTTGGAGCGCATAAAGGAGCGCTCGATCAAGTTAAAAAAGGAACATCCACCTGAGGCAGTGACCGAGGAAGCAGATGATAAACCTGACAAAACACCGGCTGAGCAGCAGCCCGGTAACGTATTATCAACAACCCCTCCAGTCGAAGTGTTACTCATGGAGCCTTCCTGGACGAAACCTTTTCTGTCGTACATCCTCTGTCAGGAGGTACCTGCGGATCCAGTCGAGGCGTGGCGATTAACTCGACGATGCAAGGCCTTCACCGTAATAAACAAGGAGTTGTATAAGCGGAGCATTTCAGGCGTATTGCAGCGATGCATCGCACCCGAGGATGGAAGAGCCATTCTGTTGGACATACACGCTGGAACGTGCGGTCATCACGCAAGCAGCCGGGCGCTAGTCGCCAAAGCCCTACGCGCCGGGTTCTACTGGCCCACGGTTATGAGAGACGCAGAGGACATCGTCAGAAAATGTCTCGGGTGCCAGAAGTATGCGACAAGGCCTCATGCACCAGCCTCGGAGCTTAAAACAATACCTTTAGCTTGGCCCTTTGCTCAGTGGGGGCTCGACATGGTCGGGCCACTGAAGAAGTCATCACACGGAGGTCACACCTTTCTCCTAGTCGTAGTCGACAAATTTACCAAGTGGATCGAAGCAGTCCCAGTCACAAACGCAACATCGACGTTGGCGATCAACTTCATCAAGTCTATTATCTTCCGATTCAGCGTACCTAACAGCATCATCACCGACAATGGCACTAACTTCACGGCAGATGACTTCCGTGACTTTTGCAAGGATCAAGGCATAAAACTCAACTACGCCTCGGTTGCGCACCCGCAATCCAACGGTCAAGTCGAGAAGGCCAATGGGCTGGTATGCCGAGGTTTGAAGAAGCGACTCCTGGTGCCACTCAAGCGCGCAGCAGGCGCCTGGGCAGAGGAACTACCCGCGGTACTATGGAGCTTGCGAACGACCCCCAACAGGTCCATGCAGTACACCCCCTTTTTATGGTGCACGGGGCTGAGGCAGTTATGCCACATGATCTCAAATTCGACGCACCCCGAGTAGTTGCTTACGAAGAACAAGACTCCGAGGAAGCGCTCGAGGACGACATCGATACCCTCGACGAAGCACGCGACATCGCCCTTGCCAGAACAGCGGTTTACCAGCAAAGCCTAAAGAACTATCACAGTCGACGCTTGCGGCCGCGCACCTTCGGAGTAGGCGATCTGGTGTTGAGACTGAAACAAAAGAAAGTACACAAGTTAGCCTCGCCTTGGGAGGGCCCTTTCATCATCACAGAAGTCATTGGGAACGGAGCTTACAGACTGAAGCACGCCGAGACGGGAGCACCCTCCCACAACCCATGGAACGCGGCCCACCTACGCCGCTTTTATGCATAATAGTTATAGAATTCTTCTTCTAGCATATCAGAATTAGAGGCTGCACTCAGCCGTGTTTGTATCAGACAATCCTCTATTGACCAGCAATAAAGTACAATGTTCCTCTATATAAGTACTGTACAAACCTTTACAATGTGTGGAAGTTCACGTTTAAACTAGCATTGTTAACCGGATCCTCTTTCGGCCTCGTTTACACCAAGAACATTACAACTCTAGGGGAAGGAAAATACTACTGGACGCATGCACGCTCGGGGGCTACCTTCGAGTTGACGCAGGGACAGCTGTGTAGACTCGCTGTCCTACAGCGGCTCTTGCTTTACATCAACTGTCAGTCGCCGGCGGTCAAGCTCTGTGTCTGTTTCCTTTTCCATTAGACCTATGATACAGCTGGCTGGGCCATATGCAGCCTGATAGTGCTCTTCCATTGAAACAGTACCCGCACCCTCGGGGGGACCAGCTCCGACCGTGGCCAACTCAATATTCGGATGGTGTAAGCGCAGAACAGCAAACGCCGTGGTCGCGCCAGCAACAAGTTGCAGACGAATGAAGTCGCGGATTGCCTCTCCTTGTCGAAATCGGTTTAACAAGGCAGTCAATCCGTGCGGCTGTTCTTTAAGAGGAAACAGAGCCTGATGCACACGCGCCAGTACGGAGCTGCACAAGGACACGAGCTCACTAACTTGGGCAACCCGATCACGCTGGGTGAGTAGCGACATCGACTTGCTACGCATGGACCATATAGAAGAAGCGTCTCGACCATGCTCAGCTATTACTTCGACAAGTCGAGTTCGAATTCGATGTTGTTCGGCTGTTGCATCAGTTTGAACGCCTGCAAAATCAGTAGCAGTTCAGATGAAGCCGTCAGGGCTCAGAACTATCAGTACAGGGACAAGCAAAAACACTCGGGGGCTCGGCGAGTAACTTACATAGTAAGCCAGTGTTCGCGTTGTCAATTTCTTTCATCAAAACCGCCTCTCTTTCAATAGGACGAGGTTGTTTCGACTGGAATATGGCCAACGAACCGCGGGCCACCTTCAAGTCTTGCTCGGCGTTCTGGCAGCGCACTTTCAGCATATCGTACAAGTACTGATCTCGAGGGTCAAACGGCGGAACAGCACCCGAGGTCGTGCTACCAGACGGCTGCAGAAACAGCAGAAAAGGAAGTACACATCTAAAAACACCTTAGTCGGAAAGAGCTTAAGTCAAAGTGGATCAAACACAGCGTAATTAAAAGGACTCGGGGGCTAGATAAGCCCCCAGAGCTTAAGTTGTGTTACACAGGACAAGTTTACGAACTACTTCGCGCTGGGAGCACTCGACGTGGAGGCGGATCCCTTCTTCTTGCGCTTCACAAACCTTCGTTCGAAAGTCGCAAGAAGGGAGTTCGCCAGTCTACGCGCTTCATCCTCATGCTGGCTAAGGGATACCCTTTTGCCAGCCGAGTCAAGCGGCAGAGCAGAAACGAGTCTACCCAGGTCGACGGAAACCCCATGCCCAAGCAGCATCTTGAAAGCAGTCGCGGACCCACATACCGTCTGCTCGCGGATGAACTTGGGAAATGAGTCGCCTTCCGGACGGAAAGTCTCTGCAAGAGAGGCTAGGTCTTGAGGCACCTCCTGGTTCGGCAAAATAAGTCGGTGGAGGGCCGACAAGGCAGCAGTCGAAGACGAAAGGACAGCGGAGAGCTTGCTTGTGAACCTTTCCGCTGATTTAATTGCAGTTTCCAACTGAAGGCCAGGAGGAGGTGCGTACTGATCGGCGTGCAGTCCAAGAGCTCCTGTGGGTGAAATCAACATGAATATAGTTACTGGCCAATATAATACAGTGACACCTGTCCGAGTCAAAACAATACTGGAAACGAGGAACTTACTCGCCAGCGAGTTGCCAAACTCAAGAAGGCGGCTCGCTACGGCTCTGTCTCTCTCAGCTTGGTTGTTCGTCAGGCGCTCCTCAGCTTCTCGCGCCCCTTCAGTCCGCGCAGATTCTACTTGGGCAGCTAACTCCTCTTTCAGTCGTTTAAGCTCAGAGTTCGAATCCTTTGCCAGACTGCGGGTGTGGTCCCTTTCTTGCTTTGTCTTGGCCAAGGCATCTGCAATATGGAGTCGAGCGGTTAGCAAGTCAAGACACACAGCTAGGAGTTTGGTTTGTCAGTCAGTGGGATACCTTTGGACTTAGTAAGTTCCTCCCGAAGGCTCTTATTCTGTGCCTCCAGTTGAACAAACTCGTCGCCAATATCCAGCAGTCGTCGAATAGTAGGCTGTGTGGGTAGATGACACAGTTAATACAAACACGGAACTTTATTTTCTGAGCCTGCACCCAACTACTGGTAGTTGACTACAGGCTCGGGGGCTACTCCCATTGGGAGCGCTGTCGCGCCCCCAATAAACAACGGAATTGCAGAGAAAAATGATAGGCGAAGAGATAGAAGCTTGAGGCAGTATTCAGAAGAACAAAAAATGTCTTACGTGATTAGCAGTTGGGGTCGAAGCCTTGTGAGTGGATTTGTCCGCATGCTGAATCTCTACATGCAGCGGCGCAGCAGGAGTTTCCACAGGAGATGCCTCAATCCTGTCTTCTTTCTCCTCTTGCCGAGTGGATGTTTCCTCGCGAGGGGACTGAACGGGCGAGTCCTTGTCTGTGGTCTCTCCGCTACTTATGCTAAGGAAGCAGTCAGCGAATCAGTAGAGGAAATGATTGAGAAAAGAAAGAAGAGAAAAGGAGCGAGAATAGTTTTACTTACGAGGCCAACCAGGGCGCCACATCCTCCAGGGAGCGGTGAGTCGAAGCTGTAGGCGGGATGAAAGATAAGGGGGTGATGTCGAGAACTGAAGGGAATATGCCCTAGAGGCACTTAATAAAGATAGTTTATTAGTCATATCCCAATTGTTCATTATATGTTTTATACCAGGATATATTTCACCGTCATCGTAAGATACGGGATGATGTCAAACTAGGTGACATAGAAGTGTTGCAAAGCACATATAGGTCTCAATGTGTGAGATCTGTTGACTGTATTCCTCTTCCACGAGACAAGCATGCACCAAGTTGCTATGCGTGTTGAGCTTTTACCAAGTTGTAAACTAGATTAAGTGTTACTCTAGTGCAAGTGGGAGACTGAAGGGAATATGCCCTAGAGGCACTTAATAAAGATAGTTTATTAGTCATATCCCAATTGTTCATTATATGTTTTATACCATGCTATAACTGTATTAAGCGGAAACATTAATACACGTGTGGTAGATAAACAACCAGGTCCCTAGTAGCCTCTACTAAGACTAGTTCATTGTGCGATTGATGATCGAGGTTTTCCGATCATGTGACATGGCGTCAGTTGGCAATGGAGTCATGTCATTGGGAGAATGACGTGATGGACATACCCATAATTTGTAGGACGTAGTCATTACGCCTTCGACCGTGAGATCAACTCTTATTGTTATTCCTGAAAGATACTTTGATTGCATCAAACGTCATATCTTATATAGTGTGACAATAAAGTGAAGGAGATATGCCCTAGAGGCAAATAAATAAGTAGTATTTATTGCATTATCTCATAAGTTTATAATAGGTTTTTGTATTATGCTATAACTGTATTAATCGGAATTATTAATACACGTGTGATACATAAACAACCAGAGTCCCTAGTGAGCCTCTATATGAACTAGTCCATTGGGCAACAGTTGATCGAGATTCCCGATCAAGGACAATGACGTCGGTTGACAATGGGGTCATCTTATTAGCAGAATAAGGTGATGGACATACGCAAAGTATTGCAACAAGATCGTATTACGATGTTTGGCATTTGCAATAGATAAGTAATATGATAGCTTATTCCTTAGACCGTGAGACCGTGCTTATTGCTACTTCGTAGGGGTACTTTGAGAGCATCAAACGTTGTGTCTTATATAGCATGACAATAACGGTGTCCATCTTGGGTATCCCGAAAGAGTATGTTGAGACGTAAGGATCAAGAGCGGGATTTGTTCATTCTTGTAATGGAAAGATACTCTGGGCCCACTCGGTGAGATTGCATCTATATAGCTGCGCAGCTTATGACTAGGTCATGGAGATGTAATATCACAGACGAGTTAATAACCTATGTCGGTAACGAGATGCAACAGGACATTGGATGTCTACGATCACATCTCGGACAAGGTAGTATCGCAGAGACAAAGGGAATGAATATCATGTTTACGGTTCAACGACGATATTCGTAGAATGCACAGGGACCGTCATATGCATCCAGGTATCCCTGGCGGTCATTGGTGAGCGGAGTGTCTCGACCATGTCTGGAGTGTTCTCGAACCGTAGCGTAACAAACTTAAGGTCTTAACGACACCTGGAGAAGGTTCTGGAATAATATAGGATTTTATTGGAGAGAGAGAAATGATCCGGAAAGAGTTCCGGTGGTCCGGAAGGAGTTCCGGGAAGGTCTGGAATGGTTCCAGGAATGTCCGAAAGATGTTCGGGTGGTCCGGAAAATGTTTCGGAGTCACGGGAGATTAAATTATATGTAAATATATTAATTATGAATTAATAGTATTTTATATTAATTTAATATTAATTAAAAATAAAGGAAAAAGGGGCAGCCCACCTAATGGGCCAATTGGGGCCCATTAGGGGGAGCCGCACCAAGGAGGGGGTGGGGCCCATGGCTGGTTCGGCCAGCCCATGCTGGGCCGAACCCCCTCCCCCCTCTCCTTTGTTTAGTCCCACATGGGGGAGCTAGGGAGTTTGCACACCCCCTCCCCCCTTTATATAGCAAGGCATATTAATTGGATTAATTCATGGAAAATACAATTAAATTTGTAGCAGGCCGGCCGAGATGTTTCTCCGCCCGTTTCGCCTCCTCTCTCCACCAAAGCTATACCGTCGGGCGCCGTTGCCCTGCGGGATTCCAGAAAAGTTCTACCCCTGCGATTTCAGCTGGATCTGAATGACCGGGGGTTGTTGTTAAGCTCCGTATGTTTGCGAGTGCTCGGAGGCGCCACATTTGAGGAGCCAGGGCGACATCGTCTCGCCCACCCAGCAGCCCTGTCGCTGCCCTGCCGCCGGCGCCACCCCCTCGGCCGCCGGCGCCACGCCACCTTCCGCCCGACGCCCGTCGACGCAGGTCTTCGTCGACACCCTGGCGTCATCGTCTACATCATCGCGGCAAGTTCTCCGCGACCTCGAGGTCGGCTACGTACGACTTCATCGTCAACGCTTGTGCGGGAGCGTAATCCCCGCTATCGGTCTACATGGAGGTAATGTAACCCGTTCCGCCACCGTTATCACATGTACTAGATAGATAGATCCTGGCTAGTTAGGGTGTTCATACGCTAGAAAAATTATTGTTTTCTGCACCGGAACCCCTTCAGTGGTATCAGAGCCGATCTATGCGTAGTACTGCTGGTACGGTTAGAACTCATGTTGAATGAGGACGTCTTTCTTATATTTGCTACCCTCTAGCGTGCACTTGCGATGCCTTCGGTATTGAGTTGATGAAGCGGCCCGGACCGACTTTACGCGTACGCTTACGCGAGACTGGTTCCACTACTGACATACGGCTTGCACCGTATCTGTGGCTGGCGGGTGTCTGTTTCTCTCTCTTTAGTCGGCAAAGCATTTTCAATGGAGGGCCCGAAAGGGATGCTTAAACATGCAATTATACGATCGACGTTGTGGCACAAAGTTCGTAGGTAGGGAAAACGGTTCTCTTACGAATAAGCCTATATGCCACGTAAAACTTGCAAAACTAAATAAAGGTAGAGGCGTCTAACTTTGTTTTGCAGAGGCGTTATTTTATGTGACATGGTTACGGTAAGTTTGATATTACTCGTACTGTCGAAGGCAATGGAGGGCACCGTAGACTCGAAGCCATGCCGGGGCGCCCGGGGCCAGGCACATGGCGCCATGGAGGTCCAGGCGCATCGACCATGTCACATCGCACTTCATTGCATCATTATTGTGTGCTGTTGTGTGTGCATCCTATTGATTGCTTATATGTTAGATATACAACGGTAGCATCATAAATAGGATGATCCCTAACAAATACCAAAAGTGTGTTCTCCCTCGTTGCGCACCACCAAGAAAGTTCTGCGTTATGAGGCAGGCCGTGACGATCGGGTGTCAGACATATCGTCGTTCGCATACAGTGGGTGTAAGCCATGTTGCACGCGCAGGGTCTTCGAGGTTTGATTGGCGAGCCTAGCATATGCAGATATGGCCTCGGAACACGGGAAGATCGAAAGATCGAGCATGAGTCACAGAGTTGTTGTGATCGACATTTTATGTCCACCTTTGAAGCTGTGCCGCCGGCCGTGACGATCGGGGGTGGTATAGTGGATAGGGGTCGTGTAATCGCTATCATTATTTTAGGGATAATAATTTTAGCGGAGTGTGGTTGATAATATGATTATAAACTAAAACTCACATATATTATAAACTTTACCTTACCTCTTTTGCGATCACATCTGTAGACTACGGAACTATACTTCGGTTACTTCCTCAAGAGCCCGGATTCTACCTTAGAAGCCGACGGGTCCAACTTCATCAGATGGTACAATGGTTTTAGAAACATTCTCCAACACAACAAACATCCTATATGTCCTAGAACATAAGTTAGGAGATAGACTAGATGATTCTACTAGCAAGGAGGAAGATGATGAGTTCCGTAAGCATCATGATATTTTCATAGAAGTGGAGGTCGTCATGAGCGTATGCCTAGCACCAGAGTTGAAAGTTGTTTCAACACATGGAGCCATATGTCGTGATTGATGCGATCAAAGGACACTTCAAAGATGAATTGAGTCTTGAGCAATTCAGACAGCTTAGAAAGTTCCGGACCATTCACATGGGGAGCATACCTGTCTGGAGACTCATTTGAAGAAGTTGTATGACATCTACTTCAGGCTTACGAATATCTACGATTTCTAGATAGCGGACTCTAGTGCAATAGAGATTGCGCTTGTATCTCTACCTCCTAGCTATGAAGAGCATGTGCGTGAATATGCTATAGACACACGATGAGCTTCTTCACGTTCGTGAACAAGTTCAAATCTCTAAAAGTTGATTCCATCGAAGAAGAGTTCTTCGACGCTACGAGTATATTTGATATACGAAGATATAAATGTATTCTTCTCATACTTGATGAAAAGTATTTGATACTTGTTCTGTTTATGAAACAGTCCCTGATCATCACAAGTATGCGGCGATGGGTGACGTGACAGTGCACAAGTGATGGCAAGCAAGGAAGTTGATGGCCAGTAGTGCTCACGCCCTCGAGATATCATATTAGTTATCATCAATAGTTTTTGATAAGACATTTTGTAATAGTGAGAGTGTGATCTAGTTTGGTGTCTTGAATGTTACAAGACATAGTTATTCATATAAAACAAATCAGTTGTTTTATGTTATGAAACAAAGCAGTTGTTTTATATTATGAGTAATTTGTATCACATCTCAATTACATTATGCGTATGATATACATTTATAATAGCGGGAATGATAAAATTATGTGTCCAAGGAATAAAAGATTTTGTTACTAGAACAAACACCATCGAATTTCATCATAAAGGCAATGTAAGAAGTAATAGATACTTTGATCTATTTAAGTATTACATGTGCCGAATTGATTGAGTTTGAAATTAGTATTGAAGTGTCAATACGAAAGGAAATTAATTAAGAGTCATTTCGAATGATTATTGAATTAATTATATGGTGAATTTTTCCTTGATCCGAATTCTTCTATGATTATTGGTAAATAAGTGTATTTACATAATACATCATGAGTCTGAAATTAATTTGATAAAAGATCAAATGGGGTTTTTCAGAAGAAAGATTTGTGAATATCGTATTCGCAAGATTCGATCAAAAGGGCAATATTTTTGAATTATGGTTTCAACACAAAAGACTTGTGGAAATTCGTTTCACAATATTATAATATCATATATGGTGATATGTGAAGTATTATAATCATACTCTATTTTAGATAAAGTGTGGTCTTTCAGAATCTGTCTTAGAATCTCTTAATATGTTCGAAACATTATAGTCGATGTCCACTTTAGAAAATAGATGTTTTTCAACGGTAATTCGTGAGATCGACAATAGTGTCGTTATATAGAGGATTATGCGATAATTCAGAATATACACGAATAGTTCTTTGTAGATCACTCACATTGGATGAGAGTGTATTCCAAAACCCAATAGAAACAAAACTTGTGTTGTTGTCTATGTAATTCCGAGGAAAATATGATTTTTCGAATTATGGTTTATGGATTGGAATCAGAAGCTTGAAATAAGGTGTCAGACCTATATTCATAAAAGTAGAATATTGGAAAGTGTTCCAAGAGATATATGTCTACAAATGAAAATTTGATGATTAAGAGTGAAGGAGACTAGAAAATTGTTTTCTGTTTGCAATCCTCTTCGTGAAGATCATAATATTTTCATGAAAGAAGCTTCTAAATAAAGTGTTGTTATATTTAATATTGCTGTCAGGTCACAGCATAATATTAAGTGTTTCAGATCTTGTTGACAGATCAAGGTGCACCTTATGAATACAAAGAAAGTTGAGAAAATATCAGAATACGAACAAAGGCTTTTGAGCCTGAAAATCCAAGTTACATTTAGAAAGGATTGAAACAGTAAATGTTACTATAATTCCTTTTGGAGAAATAAGATTTCTTGATCATCATATAAAGTGTTATATGAGAAATGTAACTATAAGAAAGACGTGAAAGCATATTTTGTCAAGAAATGTGTCTTGGACAAGATCAAATTTGTTGACTACATTGATGTAGACATGCTTGAAGTCTGTGGGATTTGTATTAATGTAATACTGTAGTTTGTATTGAATTCGAATTGATAAGAGATCAATGATTTTGGTTTGACCAAAATGTCGAAATAAATTATGAATTTAAGTGGGAGTCAAAGTTAGTTCACTCAGGTAGAATATGTAAAGGACATATTTTTGAGTGGGAGCTTAGAACCTCAAATATGTAGGAGACATAATTTGAGTGGGAGCTCGTGTTCTCAAATGTGTGGAGACATAATTTGAGTGGGAGCTCGTGTTCTCAAATGTGTGGAGACATAATTTGAGTGGGAGCCGGATTCATCTTGTGTAAATGACACATTGTGAATTGTACCAGTAGAATTAATGAAGTTGTGAAACTATTTGAAAGTTAGTGTCTATTTGGAATAGAACGGGAATTTTAAATAGTTAGTCGAGTTGTTTTTGGATTATATCTGAGGAGTCAGAATAGATTAAATCCAAAGGATGGTTCTTGGAAATCCAATTAATCATTAAGAGTAATGATACACGGTAATAGTGGTTGTATGACATGTTGGTCTATTATGTGATATTAGACATCATACAGAAACCATATTGTCTGCTCGATGAAATATGACCGATGTTCTTAGAAGAAGAACAGTTGTGAAAGTAAATTTGGAATTTACTGGAAGTAGAAGTGTATTAGTTTTTGGATTGACATAAGTATGTCAAGTCTTCTACATAGGTGTGAAAGTATATATAGATATCGCAAGATTGTAATTGTTACAAGGAGCTCTCTATGACTGAGTGTGTTTTCAAGGCAATTATCTGGTTAACAGAATCAGAGTAAGCGCTGGGAAACAGAAGTCTCACTTAGTTACGGTATTTGTATATATGTTATTGGATAACATGTTGGTATCAAACAAGTTGATATCAATGGATCGCAAAAGAACGCACAATTATGTATTGTACAGATTGTCAGAGTAACACTCTTCCACAAGCAAGCATTATCATATAACGCTTATTTGATAAGGGGTTTTTGATGAAGTAAAATGCAGCTAGTTTATTTGTACTCTAGTGCAAGTGGGAGACTGAAGGAGATATGCCCTAGAGGCAAATAAATAAGTAGTATTTATTGCATTATCTCATAAGTTTATAATAGGTTTTTGTATTATGCTATAACTGTATTAATCGGAATTATTAATACACGTGTGATACATAAACAACCAGAGTCCCTAGTGAGCCTCTATATGAACTAGTCCATTGGGCAACAGTTGATCGAGATTCCCGATCAAGGACAATGACGTCGGTTGACAATGGGGTCATCTTATTAGCAGAATAAGGTGATGGACATACGCAAAGTATTGCAACAAGATCGTATTACGATGTTTGGCATTTGCAATAGATAAGTAATATGATAGCATATTCCTTAGACCGTGAGACCGTGCTTATTGCTACTTCGTAGGGGTACTTTGAGAGCATCAAACGTTGTGTCTTATATAGCATGACAATAACGGTGTCCATCTTGGGTATCCCGAAAGAGTATGTTGAGACGTAAGGATCAAGAGCGGGATTTGTTCATTCTTGTAATGGAAAGATACTCTGGGCCCACTCGGTGAGATTGCATCTATATAGCTGCGCAGCTTATGACTAGGTCATGGAGATGTAATATCACAGACGAGTTAATAACCTATGTCGGTAACGAGATGCAACAGGACATTGGATGTCTACGATCACATCTCGGACAAGGTAGTATCGCAGAGACAAAGGGAATGAATATCATGTTTACGGTTCAACGACGATATTCGTAGAATGCACAGGGACCGTCATATGCATCCAGGTATCCCTGGCGGTCATTGGTGAGCGGAGTGTCTCGACCATGTCTGGAGTGTTCTCGAACCGTAGCGTAACAAACTTAAGGTCTTAACGACACCTGGAGAAGGTTCTGGAATAATATAGGATTTTATTGGAGAGAGAGAAATGATCCGGAAAGAGTTCCGGTGGTCCGGAAGGAGTTCCGGGAAGGTCTGGAATGGTTCCAGGAATGTCCGAAAGATATTCGGGTGGTCCGGAAAATGTTTCGGAGTCACGGGAGATTAAATTATATGTAAATATATTAATTATGAATTAATAGTATTTTATATTAATTTAATATTAATTAAAAATAAAGGAAAAAGGGGCAGCCCACCTAATGGGCCAATTGGGGCCCATTAGGGGGAGCCGCACCAAGGAGGGGGTGGGGCCCATGGCTGGTTCGGCCAGCCCATGCTGGGCCGAACCCCCTCCCCCCTCTCCTTTGTTTAGTCCCACATGGGGGAGCTAGGGAGTTTGCACACCCCCTCCCCCCTTTATATAGCAAGGCATATTAATTGGATTAATTCATGGAAAATACAATTAAATTTGTAGCAGGCCGGCCGAGATGTTTCTCCGCCCGTTTCGCCTCCTCTCTCCACCAAAGCTATACCGTCGGGCGCCGTTGCCCTGCGGGATTCCAGAAAAGTTCTACCCCTGCGATTTCAGCTGGATCTGAATGACCGGGGGTTGTTGTTAAGCTCCGTATGTTTGCGAGTGCTCGGAGGCGCCACATTTGAGGAGCCAGGGCGACATCGTCTCGCCCACCCAGCAGCCCTGTCGCTGCCCTGCCGCCGGCGCCACCCCCTCGGCCGCCGGCGCCACGCCACCTTCCGCCCGACGCCCGTCGACGCAGGTCTTCGTCGACACCCCGGCGTCATCGTCTACATCATCGCGGCAAGTTCTCCGCGACCTCGAGGTCGGCTACATACGACTTCATCGTCAACGCTTGTGCGGGAGCGTAATCCCCGCTATCGGTCTACATGGAGGTAATGTAACCCGTTCCGCCACCGTTATCACATGTACTAGATAGATAGATCCTGGCTAGTTAGGGTGTTCATACGCTAGAAAAATTATTGTTTTCTGCACCGGAACCCCTTCATAAAGGTGACACTCTCGGGTATCGGAAGGGAGTAGTTGAGACGAGGGGTCAAGAGCGGGATTTGCCAGTCCGCATAGCAGGATAGATACTCTAGGGCCCACTCGGTGAGATTATGTCAAATGAGTTTGCAAACATGTCACTAGGTCACCAGGACATAATATCACAGACGAGTAGATGATAGTGTTGTCGGTAACGAGATCAAGCTAGGTATGGAGATATCTATGAACGAGTCTCGGACACGCTAAGTATCGCGATAGCAAAAGGTTTAAGACTCGACGTCCAGGTTTGATAGATGAAAGTCATTCGTTATATCACAGGGGTTAATTCACGGGGTCCAGGCCTACGAGTTAATCATTGATCGGAGAGGGGTCTCGATCATGTCTTATTATATCGAACCGCTAGGGTAACACACTTAAGGGGTTTCGACAAGACAACCGGAAAGGAAAGAGAAATTAGGAAAAGAGAGCACCGGGAACGTCCCGGGAAAGTTCCGATGGAGATCGGAGAACCGAAGGTAGTTCGGAGAGTTTCGGAAAAGTTCCGGAAGAGAGGAAATTGTTTATATATGTTAAATTAATGTTAATTAGTGAATTAATATTATTTTAATGAATTTATAATGATTAAATTCATATTTAAACATGCAGCCCACTAAATGGGCCTTCCCCGGAGGGGAGAAGGCCCATATGGGGCTGAATTTCTCCCAAAGGGCCAAACCCACCATTGGGGGAGCCGCATGGGCCCTAGGGGCCCATGTGGGGGCCGGATCCCCCCTCCCCTTTAATTGGTGCGGTTTGGGGTTAGTCCCACCTTGCTAGTTGAGCAAGGTGGGGTGCCCCTTTTCTCCTATATATAGAGGGGTAGAGAGCCCCTCTCAACAGACCAATTTCTCTCTATCTTTTTCTCCTTGGATCACGTGACTCCCCTGTTTGGAGTTGTGCCGAGGAGAGACTTCTCTCCACCATACGCCCGCTGCCGTGCTGTTGGTGTTCCGGTCCAAGTCTTCCGCTGCTCGTCCTGGACTGGAGCTTCGGGAGTCGTCGTCTCCACCGTACGTGTGTAACGCCCTGCGAGGTGTTGCGCTAGCGGTGCTGGGAGGTCTACTTCCTCTACACGACCTTGAGGTCGGCTTCGTCGTCTTCATCGTCAACGTTCGTGCGGGAACGTAATCCCCGCTTTCGGTCTACAAGGGTATGTATTCCGATCTCCGCCGTATTACTATATCTGCATAGTATAGATTCTGGCTAGTTTAAGGTTATCGTTGCTAGAAAAATTATTGTTTTCTGCCTGCGATCCCCTTCAGTGGTATCAGAGCCAATCTATGCGTAGATATAGCTGTACGCTAGTTGCACCCGTGTTTATCACGGGGACATCGTTCTTATTATTTGCTACCCTCTCGCGTGCACTTGCACTGCCGGCAGCATTGAGTTGATGAAGCGGCCCGGACCGACCTTACACGTACGCTTACGCGAGACTGGTTCCACAACTGACATACGGCTGGTTCCGTATATGTGGCTGGCGGGTGTCTGTCTCTCTCTCTTTAGTTGGCTTTGCATTTTCAATGGAGGGCCCGAAAGGGATGAATAAATATGCAATTATTGGATCGTTGTTGTGGTCATAAGTTCGTAGGTATGAAGCGGTTCTATTTACGACAGCCCCAAGCCACGTAAAATATGCAAAAAATAAAGTAGAACGTGTCTAACTTTATTTTGCAGGGGCAATGTGATATGGTCAAGGTAGGTTTATTAAATTGTTTATAAACTGTGGGCGCCAAGGAGACCATCGGCGCAAGGACCATATCACGTCGCATTACATATTGATGTTTTGTGTGCATCTTATATTGTGTGATTATATATATTAGTATATGTTAGTTACACGGCCGTAGTAATATAAGATGATCCCTCCAAAATACAACTAGTGTTCTTCATTCGACGTGCACCACCAAGAAAGTTCTACGTTATGAGGCAGGCCGTGACGATCGGATGTCAGACATATCGTCGTTCGCATACAGTGGGTGTAATCCATGTTGCACGCGCGTTCGATGAAGGTTATTGTGGCGAGCCTAGCATATGCAGATATGGCCTCGGAACACGGAGGCCGAAAGGTCGAGCATGAGTCACAGAGTTGTTGTGATCGACATTTCGATGTCCACCTTTGAAGTTGTGTTGCCGGCTCTGACGATGAGGGGTTGCGCAATGGATGGGGGTCGTGTAATCACTAAAACGATTAGAGGGATATCGTTTTGAGTGGGAGTTCTGATAGTTTTATTTTATTAAAACTTGAACCCTATTTTATAATGAACAAAGTCTGTTTTGCAAAACCATTGTAGATATTAACCAATGTAATAGCCTTCTTTAAAATTAGGCGCAATCCTGTGATTGAGAAACTTAAAAAGTTGGGTCCAAACTTCATAGTTTTATACTTTAGCTTGAGGATACTCCTTGTTAAACCGTTAGCTCTTTGTGATACAATACCCGCTAGGAGATAAAACCGGAGATTCCGCTAACAAAAGGATAATTTGGATTATCAAGTTTTTGTGCGGATAATATCATCATAGTCCAGTGTATGCTGTGATCTCTGCCATAGAGAACTAAAGGTGGGTGCGAGTTGTTAGATCGCGAACATATGAGATGATCGCTAAACTCAAGATACACCTAAAGTTGGGTTGATGAAGTTTATCAGTACGTTGACTGTTCTTCTTCTCAACTAGGATGGAAGAGAATACACACATTGAAGGAGCTCGTGACAGTCATACTTGAAGACACTAGTCATACTTGATGACATTGGTCATACTTGATGACATATGGTCATACTTGATGACATTGAGACGCCTCGCTCAGCTCGATCACTGGAAGACAGACGACGTTGCCAGGTGCAAATGCTTTGTCATAGACTATGTCATGCAAGGGGAATCGTTCACCTCATGGTTCTTGATTATGTTGGAAGTATCAAGAAGATGAAACAGATCGCCGGGAAGTCATAGATGATGATGGTGTGTATATGATATACACGTTATGAATGTTTTACCTAAGCAAGTACTCGTAGTAGTGACTAAGTTTTTGATACTAGTCATGTTTTATGAAAACCAGATTTACTACTTGAGTAGCTTGGAAGGATGAGGCGACATTGTGTGTTGATAATGGCAGACAAAATGTTGTGATGACCATAGACACTCTCCCTCTAGATCTATCATTTGAATAAATTCTTTTATGATCGCCTGTTAGTATGATCGTTATAAGTGTGTCTCCTCTAGCGAGACAATTGTTCATATATGTTAGTGACAAATTCGTTGTCATATATTTATGAAGTAATGATCATAAGCCGATTTGAATTTAGATGGTAGAAGCTCCCACATTCATAATATTAATGCCAAAGGATACAAACTTAATAAAGACACCACATTCGTGTGGCACTACCGTTTAATTCATGTCAATGTTATAGTCAATGAATTAGCTCCATACGGATGGATCTACAAGTCCTTAGATTTGATCTTTTGACACTTGCAAGATAACTAAGACACCGTTTTCGGCAAACAGGCATATAACTTATTGATAATCATGCATATAGATGTATGTGGATCAATGAAGTAATTGACGTGTAGTGGAGACCTTTATTTCGTAAACTTCACTGAACGTTTTGAGTATAACTTGTTGAGAATCATGCATATGGGTGTATGTGAATCAATGAAGTAATTTAACGTATAGTGGAAGTCTTTATTTTATAGACTTCATGAATATTCCGAGTAGATATATGGATATCCACTTAGGGAATGTTAGTCTGGAAATTTTGATTCGATCAAACAAGTTCAGAATGAAGTAGGAAATTAAATTTAACAAAAAAATCAAATTCCTGCGATACAGATCGAGGAAATAAAGATTTGAGTTATAATGTTGGCATATCATTGGAAGACTTGTGAGAAGAGTTCCACAAATTACGTCGCATGGAATACCATAGTGTTATGGTATGTTAGGACGTCGTAATCGCACCCTATCGGATAGTGTGTGGTAAATAAATCTCTTACCGAATTATTGTGATCATTGGAGTCGTATGGTAGAAACATAACATTCACGTTAGATAATAGGGAAACCATTTAAATCCATGGAGACAATACCATATGAGTGATGGCATGGCTTTTAGCCTAGATTGTCGTTTCAGCAATTTAGTGTTTCGATGTGATCAAACCTAAAATGGATAAATCTTTGTAGTGTACCGTACCTAAAGAATTAGTTGGGTACATGTCTCACGACATAGGCAAAAACGTTGCCGGAATATAACTTGCAAAAGAAATAGTTTCTTATCCAAGGGTATAAGTGGGAAAGAAAGTAGAGCAAGACGAAGTTAATTAACTTTCTCTCCAGACATCAGAGTGGCGCAATGGAAAGTGTTTTCGGTGTCATACTCCTCAACTTGAAAGAAGTTGATGATGAAGATCATGATGCTCTGAGCTCATACTGAGAACGTAGGCGTACGAGGTTGTGTTCCACACTGTGTGGTACGACAATCTTGTTATGAAGGTCATGTTAATGGAATATGACAGACCTACGAACTACGAAGAGGTGATGGTAGACCTAAGTCTGAGATAAAATGGCTATGAGTCATATATGATCCGAGATAAAATCCATGTACGATTACAAGGTAATGACTTGGGAGATCTTCTTGATTGCAGCTAGGCTGTTAATAGAATATGGAATTTTATGAGAGAGTAGACACTAATAAGGATCGATTTGTCGTAAAACAGTTCCGACAGATTCAAAAGTTGACCACAACGAGATTTTGTCTCAAGTGGCGAAGCCTAAATCTATTCGGGATCGTTTAGCAATTACTATAATTTCAAATTGAGAAATTGATAGAGGGATAAGGAAACCATGTTTCTTAATGGTATCATTGAGAAAGAGTTGTAATTAGTACAATGAAATGGTTTGGTGATCCTGAGGATGCTAAACATGTATGCAAACTTCAGCTGTCTATTTATGGGCTGAAGCAAGCATATCGGAGCTGGAATCTTCACTTTGATGATGTGATCAAAGGATTTTGGAGTTGTCCAAAATAGTTGAAGAAACTAGCATTTGCAAAGAAGTGAGTGGGAGCTAAGTAGCTTTTCTTGATCTTATATGCGGAAGGCATATTTGAGTGGGAGCTAGGTGTCATTCATGATTTTATATGTAACGACATATTGAATGATACAGATACTCTAGTAGAGTATAAAGGATTATTTAAGTGATTAAATTTTCTATGAATGAAGTTATGAGTATTAGGCATCCGATCTATAATTGTATAGATCAAAAGGGGCTTAATAACATTAGGTCGGAATATTTTCCTAGGTTAAGATTCTGAAGTGTTTCAGAATAGAACAAGCAAAGAAAAAGGTTCTTACTCGTATGACTAGGTGAAATATTAAGTTTATCTTGGCATTTTCAGTGATAGCAAATGATGTTCGACATTCTCTATGTATCAGACATAGATTCTATCAGACTGAAAGCTCGACTTGGTGTGACCCAAGTTCTTGGTTGAAGAATGGGTTCTAGAATGATCCTTGTGTGGATCAATGAACAAACATTAAGTATATTTTTCAGTGTCTGTAAGAACTGAAGATATGTTTTCTAGTAAAGGGTAAGAGTGGAAAGACAACTTGCCGTAAAACGGTTACGATGATGCAAGTTATGACACTGACTCATACGACTAGAAATCTCATATAGGAGATGTCCTTTATTTTGAAGAAAGACATGGTTAGCTTGCGAAGTCGCATATGAATGCACTGTCGCATAATCTACATAGGTATAGAAATATATGGCAACTTCAGAAGTAGCAAGTGTGATTGGACTCAGCAGTTTTCCGAGCATATGTGGTTCGCCTTAATAGCTCTCTTAGACTTTTAAGGCCCATGCTACGCGAAGGTTCGGGTCTCACTCCATCCACTAGGATATATTTCACCGTCATCGTAAGATACGGGATGATGTCAAACTAGGTGACATATAAGTGTTGCAAAGCACATATAGGTCTCAATGTGTGAGATCTGTTGACTGTATTCCTCTTCCACGAGACAAGCATGCACCAAGTTGCTATGGGTGTTGAGCTTTTACCAAGTTGTAAACTAGATTAAGTGTTACTCTAGTGCAAGTGGGAGACTGAAGGGAATATGCCCTAGAGGCACTTAATAAAGATAGTTTATTAGTCATATCCCAATTGTTCATTATATGTTTTATACCATGCTATAACTGTATTAAGCGGAAACATTAATACACATGTGTGAAGGGAATATGCCCTAGAGGCACTTAATAAAGATAGTTTATTGGTTATATTCCAATTGTTCATTATATGTTTAATACCATGCTATAACTGTATTAAGCGAAAACATTAATGCACGTGTGGTAGATAAACAACCAGGTCCCTAGTTGCCTCTGCTAAGACTAGTTTCATTGCGCGATTGATGATCGAGGTTTCCCGATCATGAGACATGGCGTCTGTCGGCAATGGAGTCATATCGTTAGGTGGAACGATGTGATGGACTTACCCATAATTTGTAGGACGTAGTCATTACGCCTTAAGACCGTGAGATCAACTCTTATTGTTATCCCTGGAAGATACTTTGATCGCACCAAACGTCATATCTTATATAGTGTGAAAATGATAGGTGATACTTTTGGGTATCGGAAGGGGGTAGTTGAGACGAGGGGTCAACAGCAGGATTTGTCAGTCCGTATAGCCGGATAGATACTCTAGGGCCCACTCGGTGAGATTATGTCAAATGAGTTTGCAAACATGTGACTAGGTCACCAGCTGACATAATATCATAGACGAGTAGAAGATAGTGTTGTCGGTAACGAGGTCATGCTAGGTATGGAGATATCTATGAACGATGCTCGGACACACTAAGTATCGCTATGACAAAAGGTTTAAGACTCGACGTCCAGGTTTGATAGATGAAAATCATTCGTTATATCACAGGGGTTAATTCATGGGGTCCAGGCCTACGAGTTAATCATTGATCGGAGAGGAGTCTCGATCATGTCTGTTATTATATCGAACCGCTAGGGTAACACACTTAAGGGGTTTCGACAAGACAACCGGAAAGGAAAGAGATCATCGGGAACGTCCCGGGAATGGTCCGATGGAGATCGGGCAGCGACGAAATAGTTTTCGGAGCTAGAATATATTATATATAATATGTTTGATATTAATTAGTGTAATTAATGTCTAAATATGATTTTATATATTTATTTTCGAATTTATTTAGGCTGATTTCCCTAAATGGGCCTTCTGGTGGAAAGAAGGCCCATGGGGGGAAAAACCCTCAAGGGAATTCGGTGGGGGAGGCTTGGCCGGCCTAGGTGGGCCAAATGGGGCCCACCTAGGGCCGGCGCACCAGCCTTGGCCGAACCAGGCATGTGGGATAGTCCCACATTGCCTGGCTGGCAAGGTTGGCTCCCCCCGGGAGCCTTTATATAGAGGGGCACTCCTAGCCTTTTAATTCAACGAATTAATTCCCTAATTCTCTCTCGATTTCGTGATTCCCTTTGTCGGAGTTGCGCCGAGTAGAGAAGGGGGATCTCTCTCCACCATAGCCCGCTGCCGCGCTGCTGGTGTTCCGGTCCAAGTCTTCCGCTGCTCGTCCTGGACTGGAGCTTCAGAGGCCGTCGTCTCCACCGTATGTGTGTGACGCCCTGCGAGGTGCCACGCTAGTGGTGCTGGGAGGTCGGCTTCCTCCACCCGACCTTGAGGTCATCTTCGTCGTCTTCGTCGCGCCGAGTTCTTCGCGACCTAGAGGTCGGCTACGTCGTCTTCGTCGTCAACGCTTGTGCGGGAGCGTAATCCCCGCTTTTCGGTCTACAAGGGTATGTATTCCGATCTCCGCCGTACTTCTATATCTGCATAGTGTAGATCTTGACTAGTTTAAGGATATCGTAGGTAGGAAATTTTTTGTTTTCTGCATGCGATCCCCTTTAGTGGTATCAGAGCCGATCTATCGTAGATATAGCTGTACGCTGTTAGAACCCGTGTTCTTCATGGGGGCACCGTTCCTGTTATTTGCTACCCTCTAGCGTGCACTTGTGATTCCAGCGGCATCGAGTTGATGCAGCGGCCCGGACCGACTTTACGCGTACGCTTACGCGAGACTGGTTCCACTACTGACATACGGCTTGTACCGTATCTGTGGCTGGCGGGTGTCTGTCTCTCTCTCTTTAGTTGGTCTTGCATTTTCAATGGAGGGCCCGAAAGGGATGCTTAAACATGCAATTATTGGATCATTGTTGTGGTCATAAGTTCGTAGGTAAGAAGCGGTTCTTTTTACGAAAGCCCCAGCCACGTAAAATATGCAAAAGATAAAGTAGAAGCGTCTAACTTTATTTTGCAGGGGCAATGTGATATGGTCAAGTTAGGTTTATTAAATTGTTTATGAACTGCGGGCGTCAAGAAGACCATGGCGCAATGGACTATATCACATCGCATTACATTTGATGTTTTGTGTGCATCTTATATTGTGTGATTATATATATTAGAATATATTAGTTACACGGCGGTAGAAATATAAGATGATCCCTTCAAAAATACCACTAGTGTTCTTCCTCCAACGAGCACCACCAAGAAAGTTCTACGTTATGAGGCAGGCCGTGACGATCGGGTGTCAGACATATCGTCGTTCGCATACAGTGGGTGTAAGCCATGTTGCACAAGCGTTACGTGGAGGTTATTGTGGCGAGCCTAGCATATGCAGATATGGCCTCGGAACACGGAGGCCGAAAGGTCGAGCAAGAGTCACAGAGTTGTTGTGATTGACAATGGTCTACCCTTGAAGTTGTGCTGCCGGCTCTGACGATGAGGGGTTGTGCAATGGATGGGGGTCGTGTAATCGCTTAAACGAGCAGGAGGGATGTTCGTTTGAGTGGGAGTTCTGATAGTTATTTTCTAAAATACTAGAACTCAAAATATAATGAACAAAGTCTGTTTTGCAAACCTTTGTAGATATTAACCAATGTAATAGCATCTTTCAAAATTAGGCGCATTCCTGCGATTGAGAAACTTAAAAGGTTGGGTCCAAACTTCATAGTTTTATACTTTAGCTTGAGGATACTCCTTGTTTGAACCGTTAGCTCTTTGTGATACAATACCCGTTAGGAGATAAGCCCGGAGATTCCGCTTACAAAAGATAATTTGGATTATCAGGTTTTGTGCGGATGATATCATCATAGTCCAGTGTATACTATGATCTCTGCCATAGAGAACCAACGGTGGGTACGAGTTATTAGATCGCGAACATATGAGATGGTCGCTAAACTCGGGGTACCCCTAAAGTTGGGTTGATGAAGTTTATCAGTACGTTGACTGATTGTCTTCTCAACCAAGATGGAAGAGAATACACACATTGAAGGAGCACGTGGCAGTCATACTTGATGACATATGGTCATACTTGATGAACATTGAGACGCCTCGATCACTGGATGACAGACGTCGTTGCCAAGTGCAAATGCTATGTCATAGACTATGTCATGCAAGGGGAATCGTTCACCTTCATGGTTCTTGATTACGTTGGAAGTATCAAGAAGATGAAACAGATCGCCGGAAGTCATCAATAATGATGGTGTATATATGATATACATGTTATGAATGTTTTACCTAAGCAAGTACTCGCAGTAGTGACTAAGTTTTGATACTAGTCATGTTTTATGAAAACCAGATTTACTACTTGAGTAGCTTGGAAGGATGAGGCGACATTGTGTGTTGATAATGGCAGACAAATTGTTGTGATGGCCATAGACACTCTCCCTCTAGATCTACCATTTGAATAAATTCTTTTATGATCGCCTGTTAGTATGATCGTTATAAGTGTGTCTCCTCTAGCGAGACAATTGTTCATATATGTTAGTGACAAATTCGTTGTCCTATATTTATGAAGTAATGATCATATGCCGATTTGAATTTAGATGGTAGAAGCTCCCACATTCATAATATTAATGCCAAAGGATACAAACTTAATAAAGACACCACATATGTGTGGCACTGCCGTTTAATTCATGTCAATGTTATAGTCAATGAATTAGCTCCATACAGATGGATCTACAAGTCCTTAGATTTGATCTTTTGACAATGGCAAGATAACTAAGACACCGTTTTCGGAAAACGGGCATATAACTTATTGACAGTCATGCATATAGATGTATGTCGATCAATGAAGTAATTGACGGGTAGTGGAGACCTTTATTTCGTAAACTTCACTGAACGTTTTGAGTATAACTTGTTGAGAATCATGCATATGGGTGTATGTGAATCAACGAAGTACTTTAACGTAAAGTGGAAGTGTTTATTTTATAGACTTCATGAAAATTCCGAGTAGATATATGGATATCCACTCAGGGAATGTTAGTCTGGAAATTTTGATTCGATCAAACAAGTTCAGAATGAAGTAGTTAATAAATTTAACAAGAAAATCTAATTCCCGCGATACAGATCGAGGAAATAAAGATTTGAGTTATAATGTTGGCACGTCATTGGAAGACTTGTGAGAAGAGTTCCACAAATTACGTCGCATGGAATACCATAGTGTTATGGTATGTTAGGACGTCGTAATCGCACCCTATGGGATAGTGTGTGCTAAATAAATCTCTTATCGAATTATTGTGATCATTAGAGTCATATGGTAGAAACGTAACACTCATGTTAGATAATAGGGAAACCATTTAAATCCATGGAGACAATACCATATGAGTGATGGCATGGCTTTTAGCCTAGATTGTCGTTTCAGCAATTTAGTGTTTCGATGTGATCAAACCTAAAATGGATTAATCTTTGTAGTGTACCGTACCTAAAGAATTAGTTGGGTACATGTCTCACGACATAGGCAAAATCGTTGCCGGGATATACCTTGCGAAAGAAATAGTTTCTTGTCCAAGGGTATAAGTGGGAAAGAAAGTAGAGCAAGGAAAAGTTGATGAACTTTCTCTCAAGACATCAGAGTGGCGCAACCGAAAGTGTTTTCGGTGTCATGCTCCACAGCTTGAAAGAAGCTGATGATACAAGATCATGATGTTCTGAGCTCATACTAAGAACGTAGGTGTACGAGGATGTGTTTCACACTGTGTGTTACGACAATCTTGTTATGAAGGTCATGTTAATGGAATATGACAGACCTACGAACTACGAAGAAGAGATGGTAGACCTAAGTCCGAGAAATGACTATGAGTCATATATGATCCGAGATAAAATCCATGTACGATTACCAGGTAATGACTTGGGAGATCTTCTTGATGACATCTAGGATGTTAACAGAATATGGAATTTTATGAGAGAGTAGACACTGATAAGGATCGATTTGTCGTGAAACAGTTCCGACAGATTCAAAAGTTGACCACAATGAGATTTTGTCTCAAGTGGCGAAGCCTAAATCTATTCTGGGTCGTTTAGCAATTACTATAATTTCGAATGAGAAATTGATAGAAGGATAAGGAAACCATGTTTCTTAATAGTGTCATTAAGAAAGAGTTGTAATCAGTACAATAATGGTTTGATGATCCTAAGGATGCTAAACATGTATGCAAACTTCAGTTGTCCATTCATGGGCTGAAGCAAGCATATCGGAGCTGGAATCTTCACTTTGATGATATGATCAAAGGATTTTGGAGTTGTCCAAAATAGTTGAAGAAACTTGCAAAGAAGTGAGTGGGAGCTAAGTAGCTTTTTTTGATCTTATATGCGGAAGGCATATTTGAGTGGGAGCTAGGTGTCATTCGTGATTTTGTATGTAACGACATATTGAATGACACGGATCCTCTAGTAGAGTGTAAAGGATTATTTAAGAGATTAAATTTTCTATGAAAGAAGTTAGGAGTATTAGGCATCCAATCTGTAATTGTATAGATCGTAAGGAGCTTAATAACATTAGGTCGGAATATTTCCTAAGTTAAGATTCTGAAGTGTTTCAGAATAGAACAAGCGAAGAAGATTGTTCTTGCTTGTATGACTAGGTAAAATATTAAGTTTATCTTGGCATTTTCAGTGATAGCAAATGATGTTCGACATTCTCTATGTATCAGACATAGATTCTATCAGACTGAAAGCTCGACTTGGTGTGACCCAAGTTCTTGGATGAAGAACGGGTTCCAGAGTGATCCTTGTGTGGATCAATGAACAAACGTTAAGTGTATCCTTCAGTGTCTGTGAGAACTGAAGATATGTTTTCTGGTAAAGGGTAAGAGTGGAAAGACAACGTGCCGTAAAACGGTTACGATGATGCAAGTTATTACATTGGCCCATACAACTAGAAATCTCATATAGGAGATGTCCTTTATTTTGAAGAAAGACATGGTTAGATTGCAAAGTCGCATATGAATGCACTGTCGCATAATCTACATAGGTATAGAAATATATGGCAACTTCAGAAGTAGCAAGTGTGATTGGACTGAGCAGTTTTCCGAGCGTATGTGGTCTCCTTTAATAGATCTCTTAGACTTTTAAAGGCCCATGCTACGCGAATGTTCGAGTCTCACTCCATCCACTAGGATATATTTCACCGTCATCGTAAGATACGGGATGATATCAATCTAGGTGACATAGAAGTGTTGCAAAGCACATATAGGTCTCAATGTGTGAGATCTGTTGACTGTATTCCTCTTCCACGAGACAAGCATGCACCAAGATGCTATGGGTGTTGAGCTTTTACCAAGTTGTAAACTAGATTAAGTGTTACTCTAGTGCAAGTGGGAGACTGAAGGGAATATGCCCTAGAGGCACTTAATAAAGATAGTTTATTGGTTATATTCCAATTGTTCATTATATGTTTAATACCATGCTATAACTGTATTAAGCGGAAACATTAATACACGTGTGGTAGATAAACAACCAGGTCCCTAGTTGCCTCTGCTAAGACTAGTTTCATTGCGCGATTGATGATCGAGGTTTCCCGATCATGAGACATGGCGTCTGTCGGCAATGGAGTCATATCGTTAGGTGGAACGATGTGATGGACTTACCCATAATTTGTAGGACGTAGTCATTACGCCTTAAGACCGTGAGATCAACTCTTATTGTTATCCCTGGAAGATACTTTGATCGCACCAAACATCATATCTTATATAGTGTGACAATGATAGGTGATACTTTTGGGTATCGGAAGGGGGTAGTTGAGACGAGGGGTCAACAGCGGGATTTGTCAGTCCGTATAGCCGGATAGATACTCTAGGGCCCACTCGGTGAGATTATGTCAAATGAGTTTGCAAACATGTGACTAGGTCACCAGCTGACATAATATCATAGACGAGTAGAAGATAGTGTTGTCGGTAACGAGGTCATGCTAGGTATGGAGATATCTATGAACGATGCTCGGACACACTAAGTATCGCTATGACAAAAGGTTTAAGACTCGACGTCCAGGTTTGATAGATGAAAGTCATTCGTTATATCACAGGGGTTAATTCATGGGGTCCAGGCCTACGAGTTAATCATTGATCGGAGAGGAGTCTCGATCATGTCTGTTATTATATCGAACCGCTAGGGTAACACACTTAAGGGGTTTCGACAAGACAACCGGAAAGGAAAGAGATCACCGGGAACGTCCCGGGAATGGTCCGATGGAGATCGGGCAGCGACGAAATAGTTTTCGGAGCTAGAATAAATTATATATAATATGTTTGATATTAATTAGTGTAATTAATGTCTAAATATGATTTTATATATTTATTTTTGAATTTATTTAGGCTGATTTCCCTAAATGGGCCTTCTGGTGGAAAGAAGGCCCATGGGGGGAAAAACCCTCAAGGGAATTCGGTGGGGGAGGCTTGGCCGGCCTAGGTGGGCCAAATGGGGCCCACCTAGGGCCGGCGCACCAGCCTTGGCCGAACCAGGCATGTGGGATAGTCCCACATTGCCTGGCTGGCAAGGTTGGCTCCCCCCGGGAGCCTTTATATAGAGGGGCACCCCTGGCCTTTTAATTCAACCAATTAATTCCCTAATTCTCTCTCGATTTCGTGATTCCCTTTGTCGGAGTTGCGCCGAGTAGAGAAGGGGGATCTCTCTCCACCATAGCCCGCTGCCGCGCTGCTGGTGTTCCGGTCCAAGTCTTCCGCTGCTCGTCCTGGACTGGAGCTTCGGAGGCCGTCGTCTCCACCGTATCTGTGTGACGCCCTGCGAGGTGCCACGCTAGTGGTGCTGGGAGGTCGGCTTCCTCCACCCGACCTTGAGGTCATCTTCGTCGTCTCCGTCGCGCCGAGTTCTTCGCGACCTAGAGGTCGGCTACGTCGTCTTCGTCGTCAACGCTTGTGCGGGAGCGTAATCCCCGCTTTTCGGTCTACAAGGGTATGTATTCCGATCTCCGCCGTACTTCTATATCTGCATAGTGTAGATCTTGGCTAGTTTAAGGATATCGTAGGTAGGAAATTTTTTGTTTTCTGCATGCGATCCCCTTCAGTGTGGTAGATAAACAACCAGGTCCCTAGTAGCCTCTACTAAGACTAGTTCATTGTGCGATTGATGATCGAGGTTTCCCGATCATGTGACATGGCGTCAGTTGGCAATGGAGTCATGTCATTGGGAGAATGACGTGATGGACATACCCATAATTTGTAGGACGTAGTCATTACGCCTTCGACCGTGAGATCAACTCTTATTGTTATTCCTGAAAGATACTTTGATTGCATCAAACGTCATATCTTATATAGTGTGACAATAAAGGTGACACTCTCGGGTATCGGAAGGGAGTAGTTGAGACGAGGGGTCAAGAGCGGGATTTGCCAGTCCGCATAGCAGGATAGATACTCTAGGGCCCACTCGCTGAGATTATGTCAAATGAGTTTGCAAACATGTGACTAGGTCACCAGGACATAATATCAAAGACGAGTAGAAGATAGTGTTGTCGGTAACGAGATCAAGCTAGGTATGGAGATATCTATGAACGAGTCTCGGACACGCTAAGTATCGCTATGGCAAAAGGTTTAAGACTCGACGTCCAGGTTTGATAGATGAAAGTCATTCGTTATATCACAGGGGTTAATTCACGGGGTCCAGGCCTACGAGTTAATCATTGATCGGAGAGGGGTCTCGATCATGTCTGTTATTGTATCGAACCGCTAGGGTAACACACTTAAGGGGTTTCGACAAGACAACCGGAAAGGAAAGAGAAATTAGGAAAAGAGAGCACCGGGAACGTCCCGGGAAAGTTCCGATGGAGATCGGAGAACCGAAGGTAGTTCAGAGAGTTTCGGAAAAGTTTCGGAAGAGAGGAAATTATTTATATATGTTAAATTAATGTTAATTAGTGAATTAATATTATTTTAATGAATTTATAATGATTAAATTCATATTTAAACATGCAGCCCACTAAATGGGCCTTCCCCGGAGGGGAGAAGGCCCATATGGGGCTGAATTTCCCCCAAAGGGCCAAACCCACCATTGGGGGAGCCGCATGGGCCCTAGGGGCCCATGTGGGGGCCGGATCCCCCCTCCCCTTTAATTGGTGCGGTTTGGGGTTAGTCCCACCTTGCTAGTTGCGCAAGGTGGGGTGCCCCTTTTCTCCTATATATAGAGGGGTAGAGAGCCCCTCTCAACAGACCAATTTCTCTCTATCTTTTTCTCCTTGGATCACGTGACTCCCCTGTTTGGAGTTGCGCCGAGGAGAGACTTCTCTCCACCATACGCCCGCTGCCGTGCTGTTGGTGTTCCGGTCCAAGTCTTCCGCTGCTCGTCCTGGACTGGAGCTTCGGGAGTCGTCGTCTCCACCGTACGTGTGTAACGCCCTGCGAGGTGCTGCGCTAGCGGTGCTGGGAGGTCTACTTCCTCTACACGACCTTGTGGTCGGCTTCGTCGTCTTCATCGTCAACGTTCGTGCGGGAACGTAATCCCCGCTTTCGGTCTACAAGGGTATGTATTCCGATCTCCGCCGTATTACTATATCTGCATAGTATAGATTCTGGCTAGTTTAAGGTTATCGTTGCTAGAAAAATTATTGTTTTCTGCCTGCGATCCCCTTCAGAACACCCGTCGTTGACACAGCAGCCGACGAGAGATCGGCGTCTTTGTGAGCAACGTCTACTGCTGCTCGTTTCCTCCTGTCCTGGGAGTCGCCAGAACTTTCAGTCGGCGAGCGCCCTCGCTTCGGGTTTGCGCTCTTCTCAGTCGCATCCTCCTCAGAGTTAGCACGGGCGACTGAGGGGTCCGACGCAGGCTCCCGAGTGCTCGCCACAGGAATCTCCTCCTACAGTATAGTCGGCTCTGATGCCGGATGTGCGTGACCCTGGCAGAAAAAGAGCTCGTAAGGAAGCAAGCAGGTGAAGCATAAAAACATAGTAGTGCGACTACACCGTCACATACTTCAGGGACCGGGTTCTTCACGTCATATGCAGCGACTAGCGAGGTCAGGTCCCCGATTTGGGCAGCCTTAAGGCCAGTCAACTGTTTCAGTATTGTCACCAGCTCATTGCTCGAGTAGTCTTCAGTCGAAACTCGCGTACAGTCATCCGCTCTAGTGTATTCAAACATTGGGTGAGCGCGATCCTGCAGAGGCTGGACTCGACGTCAGAGGAAGGCCATGACAAGATGAGCGCCAGTCATTACCTTGCCTTCGGTCGACTGCAGCTCTACAACCTTGTCCAGTAGGAGCTTGGCTGATTTTTCTTCGGCATCGCTCAAGGAATTGCCCCAGGAACGCTTTTTCTGGAGCTCGGTGTCCCCGATAAAGCGTGGAAGACCCGTAGACTTCCCGTCTGCGACTTCATCCTTGATGTAGAACCAGCGCTAGCGCTAATTCTGCACCGACTCCGACAGTGGGATCTTGAAGTATCCAAACTTCGGGAGCGCCTGGATACCAAGGCCACCAGGGCCGGTTCCGGAGCCTTGGCCCTTGATGTTGAAGCAAAGACGAAATAACCCCCAGTGTGGAGCTATTCCGAGAAAGCACTCGCACATCATGATGAAACACGCAATGTGGAGAACGGCGTTCAGTGGCAGGTCATGAAGCTGTGCACCGTACACGCAGAGGAGACCACGAAAGAAAGGATGAATCGGGAAGGAAAGACCCCGAATCATCTGGTCAACGAAACATACCCGTTCGTTGCTCGCCGGCGTGGGTTGGCTCTCGTCGCCGGGGAGACGAACGAAGTCCGCTGTCGCAGGAAGCACCATGCGAAGAGACTCGATATGCGCCTCCTTCACCACAGAGCGGCACCAGCCGCCCTTCTCCATGATCTCCGCGGTCGCGTCCTTGCTCTTCCCGGCGTCCTTGCCCTTCGTGGAGGTTGGTTTTCCCATTGCGGAGGAGCAGCGCGTGGTGGTGGCGAAAGTGGGGAAGAGAAGTGCGCGAAGAAGAAGATGTGTTGCAGGCGGCGGCAGCGCAAATGAATCCGGTAAAAAGTGAAAAGAAAATCCCCGCAGGGTTAATAGCCTACAGCGAAGAGGTGCCAGCCGTCCATATCGAATCTTGGACGCGTGGCAAACATCCAAGCAAGCATGTTGGAGGGCAACCGTCGCCGCACTACAACCACGACACGCGTAAAACGAGGAGCTCGTCATCATTATGCCCCGTTTTTCAGACACGTCGTGCGGTCAAATCTGGCCGGCAGTGCTCGCCTCTGCCAGTGAGGGCTCACAACCGGTCACGTCCTGTCAGTGGCAGTGGAATAAAATAATGCTCGTTCAAACTCACCTTTTCCGTCGGTCATAACGTGGCACGACACAATATTGGAAGAAGAGCAGCTCGTAGAAAGTTCGACTTACAGAAGCGAAGTGAAGATTTATTACGGAAAGCCAGTCGATGAATTTTCTGGTCAGTTCACGACAGTCCAGAAAATGCACTCCCATCGGGAGCATAAAATGGTAAATGTCAGTTCTTTTGTTTTCTATTTTTAGATTAAGCACAATTACAAGCAATTGCACTCAATCTCGGGGGCTACTCCCATCGGGAGCACTGTCGCGCACCCGATGAATTAGATTGACGATCAGCGTCAGTCGAAGAATAAGCTCACTCGACGAATCAGAGTCACCCGAAGGCGTATCAAGAGCAAAAACGAGACATATACAGTCAAAATCCGGTCGAGTAACTCTTGGATCGCATTCAAATATCTAAATAACAATTCTCGGGATGTTCCAGCCTAGACTGGTCCTCGGATGCTGTACAAACAATTACAAAGGTAAGACCTGGATAAGGCCGGGTGGCCCGTACAAGCTACGTGGACCTGTTCATATCCGCACCAACAGGTGCGATGCAAAATCCCGGCGGACGCGCCAAGGGTACTCTAAATATGACCGAGTTACGACCAGTAAGTCCCAACAGGCTTGAGTCGAACTTGCACGGTCTAGCCGGACTCGAGAGACGGGACTCGAGTTTGAGTAGGCTAGAAAGGTATCTCGCCCAAGTCGTGAGTTAACTTGACCCCGATCCGTCGGTTGAATCAGGCCTACTACGCCATCCATCCCCCGAATGACGAAAAGAGAATATATTTAGATAGCGAGATGTTTTTTCCTCGTCATTATATCTTTATACGCAGGTCTAATTCTTATTATCAGGAACCACTCGAAAGAGTAAAGGGTGATGAGTCCCTACACGATCCTTTGGAGTCGAATAGGCACTCGGGGGCTATCCATGTGGTTATACCCAACGGGTATACCCACGCTAGTATAATGAGGCCCACTCAACTGGATGGTCCACCCGGTGGCCCATAAAGATAGCAGTACAAGGTGGCGCAAGTCGGCCTGATATAGATGGAGTAAGGCTCAAAACAGAAGGAGTCGCATCGGCATAGATTTAGAGGCATATGTAAACCGAGTTGTATTCGAACTCCTGAGACCTGGCCGTGTATAAAAGGGCCAGGAGGGAGAGAGCCAAAGACACGCAATCTTATTCTCCCGAAACCCTAGCGAGCCACGATCTCGCCAGGTCTCCATTGTAGCCACCTTGTAACCTGCAAGTCAATACATCAACGGGCGAAACCCTTGCTCGTTACCGTCCGAATTCGCCAACACCTATATACAGATTCCTCCCGATATAACCCAGGGTACTTGACCATGGGATTTGCCGAGTCCATGACTCGTCAGATGCTTTGAGCTTTGCCCTCCTCCATGCGTTCGACTACCAACACCGTGCTTACCACCCGATTTGTGGCTGCGACGTAGAGATACATTGGTTCTCGTTCCTTGGGAGCTGCCAGGATTGGAGGTTTTGTGAGTATGCGTTTGAGGTCGAGGAAAGCTGCTTCTGCTTCGTCAGTCCACTCGAATTTATCTGCTTTCTTCATCAGTCGATATAGTGGCAGAGCCTTTTCTCCCAGCTTGCTGATGAAGCGACTGAGTGCCGCTACTCGTCTCGTCAGTTGTTGCACCTCGTAGAGCTTTGTAGGTCTTTGCATGGTTAATATGGCTTGTATTTTTTCTGGATTTGCTTCGATTCCACGGGCTGACACCAAGTATCCCAGCAGTTCTCCGGCTGGAACGCCAAAGGTACACTTGTCTGGGTTAAGTTTGATGATGTATTTTCTGAGGTTTTCGAATGTCTCTCGCAGGTCCGCGAGTAGTGTGTCTTCTTCTTTTGATTTGACAACTATGTCATCGACATAGACTTCGACGTTTTTCCCGATATGCGTCTTCAGGCAATTCTGCATCATGCGCTGGTAAGTGGCACCTGCGTTCTTGAGCCCGAAAGGCATTATGGTGTAACAATATACCCCGAGTGGAGTTGTGAAGGCTGTCTTCTCTTCGTCTTCGACTTTCATCTTTATCTGGTGATACCCTGAGTATGCATCCAGAAAAGATAAACGTGCGCATCCTGCAGTGGAGTCGACGATTTGGTCGATGCGAGGTAACGGAAAATGATCTTTTGGGCAGCATTTGTTTAGCCCGGTGTAGTCGACACACATCCGAGTTGCGGTTGTCTTCTTCTTTTCGACTATCACAGGGTTGGCCACCCACTCTGATTTTTTGATCTCTCGGATGAAGTTTGCTTTGAGTAGCTTATCCACATGCTTCTCTATGGCTTCTCTTTTTGGACCTGAGACGCGTCGTACTGCTTGCTTGACCGGTCTAGTACCTAGACTTAGTTGGAGGGAGTGCTCGGCGAATTCTCTGGGTATGCCTGGCATGTCGGCTGCACACCATGCGAACATGTCCCATTTTTCGCAGAGGAATTCGACGAGTGCGCTTTCTAGTGCTGGAGGCAAGCTTGTGGAGACTTTGACTGTCTTGGCTACGTCAGTCGGATGGATCTGGTGTTTCCTTGTATCATCTGTGGTACTGAACGCCTTGTCGAGTGATTGCTTTTTTTGCTCTGGCATATCTGTTGGGTCATTGGTGAGCAAGAGCTCTTCTAGTGTTTGCTCCATACCGAACATCTCGGATATTTTGCTGAAGTCGCGGTCACACGCGTCTGACTTTTGGAAGTTGCCGTTCACCGTGATTACACCTCTGGGGCCAGGCATCTTCAGTTGGAGGTATGCGTAGTGTGGGACCGTGATGTCTACGCACGCTTCTATTCTCGTAGACAGTGTTGGGCCTCCAAGAGCAGAGGTTTGTAGAACAGCAGCAAGTTTCCCTTAAGTGAATCACCCAAGGTTTATCGAACTCAGGGAGGTAGAGGTCAAAGATATCCCTCTCAAGCAACCCTGCAATTAAGATACAAGAACTCTCTTGTGTCCCCAACACACCCAATACACTTGTCAGATGTATAGGTGCACTAGTTCGGCGAAGAGATAGTGAAATACAAGTAATATGGATGATTATAAGTAGTAATTGCAATCTGAAATAAAAATGGCAGCAAGCAAACATGTAGCAGAACTTGTTGCAAACGGTGTTTCAATGCTTAGAAACAAGGCCTAAGGATCATACTTTCACTAGTGGACATTCTCAACAATGACATCAAAGCTGAATAATAAATACTACTCTCAAACACTCTCATGTTGGATGATAAACACCATTCACTGTGTAGGGCTACAAGAGCACCCCTAAAGTCAGAGTAAACTAACACCACAGCGTCATAAAGGAATCACACACGGTGGACATCTGTCACCTTTACAACCATGAATAACCCCGGAGTTCATATTAAAGTAACCTCTAGAGTGCATAATAGATAAAGAGTAGCATCACATATTCAACTAGATTACAACGCTCATGATCACATAAAGATCACACCATGGGAGAGAGAGATAAACCACATAGCTACCGGTATAGCCCTCAGCCTCGGGGAGAACTACTCACTCCTCATCGTAGGAGTCAGAAACGGCGATAGAGATGGCGGTGGAGTCGATGGAGATGGCTCCGGGGGCAATTCCCCGTCCCGGCAGGGTGCCGGAACAGAGACTTATGTCCCCCGAAACTTGTCTTCGATGGCAGCGGCGCAGCGGAACTCTTCTCGGGAAAAGGCTTATTGTTTTAGGGTTTTCACCTCGGGGAGAATATATAGGCGAAAGGGCGAAGGCGGTGGAGCCCCGAGGGCCCCACCTCATGTGCTGGCGCGGCCAGGAGGGCTGCCGCGCCACCACCTGAGGTGGGCGCCTCGGTGCCCGTCTTCGTTTCCCCCTCGGACTTCTAGAACGTGTCTGGAAAAATAAGGTCTTCGGTATAAAAATTGTCCAATTTCGAGAATATTTCCTTAAGTGATTTTCTGAAACCAAAAACAGCAGAAAACAGGGAACTCGCACTGTGGCATCTTGTTAATAGGTTAGTTCCAGAAAATGCATAAAACTATATAAAATGTATATAAAACATGTAGGCAATTGGTACAATATAAGCATGGAACATAAGAAATTATAGATACGTTTGAGACGTATCAAGCATCCCCAAGCTTAGTTCTACTCCTCCTCGAGTAGGTAAAACGATAACAAATAATTTCTGGAGTGACATGCTTTCACACAATCTTTATCATATAATAATGTAATGCATGTAAACTGAGATCAAATGAATAAAAGTTGTAGTTTATATTGATATCAAATGGGTAATGAATAAACAAGTAGGCATATCAAAGCAAAACTTTCAATGAATCAGTAATAGAGAACAATCAACCGTGCAAAGTAGATATTAAAGATGATTTAAGCTTCAAGCACAACAATATAATCATCTAATGAATCAAACACTCATGACAACTTTGTGAAAGGATCAAGTCAAGCAATAGCAATATGCACATAGAAGATCATTTCTCTATTTGTTCACTCAAAAACAAGCAAGCGTTCAGCGTTGGTTCCTGGCACCAGGATGTTGTGGCTAAGAGAATGTTAAGGGAGGTTTGGAAGGCCAACGGAAGAAAATCTCACAAACCTGAAAATGATCATTAGACAAGAAGAAGTCTTATAATCGAAACTATGCAAGGAGTAGTGATTGCCACACAACGGATGCACATAGAGCTATAAGTGTATGAAAGCTCTCCAATGGAACTAGTGGGGATGCATCTAATCTGCTTGCTCATGAAGACCTAGAGCACTTTTGAGGAGGCTCATCATTGGAATATACAAGCCAAGTTCTATAATGTAAAGTTTCCCACATAGTTATGCAAGTAAAACATGAAAACTCTCTCATATGGAGTAAAGGTGCTAATCATGAGCACAAATGATGACTTTGAATAATATGGGTGCTATAACATGAGCACAAGTGTGGATAAAGAGTAGTAATGTTGCCCCCCTTTTTTTATTCTTTCTTTCTTTTTTTCTCTTTTTCTCTTTTTTCTATTTTTTTTCTATTTTTCTGTTTCTCTTTTCGATGGCCTCCATGGCTCTTTTCACTTTAAGGGGCAAACATCCTAATATGATAATATGACAACACACTTTTTGGTACAAATATCTCATGATGAATAAAACATAATGTATGAAACAGTGCCTCTGCCAGTGTAGCAGGATATGCAATGACCTAGCGTAACATGGGTAAAACCACACATCAGCTGTAAAGAATCATGCAAAGCAATATATAAATGATGAATGACAACAAGTCATGTAATGTAAGATGAAAGTTGCATGGCAATATATCTCGGAACAGCTACGGAAATGCTGTAGTAGGTAGGTATGGTTAGGGATGGCAATGGGGCCCCGTTCCCCGTATACCCGTGGGGAATTCATCTATTAGGGGATGGGTATGGGGAATTATGATCCCCGCCATGTTAAACGGGGATGGGGATTAAAAGGTCTCCCCATCCCCGTTCCCCGTCATTCCCCGTTATATACACGTATACATATACATTAGTATACTTTAACATTTAAGTTGTTGCAGTATTGTATCGAGTGTGGTCTATATTTAATAGTATACAACATATGATACTATTTTTTTAATCATTTTACCACATGTGTGATACATAAGTTGCTTACATTTGTGTTTTGAGAGTGTAAAATCATAAGATTATGTCAATATCTTTTGAATTTAGCTTCTTAACGGGGAACCCGATCCCCGCCCCGAACCCAGCGGGGATGGGGATGGGAGAAAATACTCCCCGATTGTTAAATGGGGACGGGGATGAGATGGCACTCCCCGGCGGGGAGCAGACCCGTTGCCATCCCTAGGTATGGTGGATGTTTTGAGGAAGATATTTGGCTTATGTGTAGGAGAACATGATGAAGATCTCCCACGAGTTTTGGATGTACCCGCGAAGTATGCACCAACTCTCAATGTGAGAAAGGGCAATGCAAAGTACCGAAGAGGCTAGCAAATATGGAGGTGGAAGTGCCATGAAAACCGCAGCTTTAGAACTCACAAGTAAAAGGATTCCAAATAGAAATATGATCTTACAAGGCATAATGAAAATCACTCCACGAGGGACTGTGGCAAATGAACAAGTCACTGTTGGGACCCCGACATAGCTACCGGTATAGCCCTCAGCCTCGGGGAGAACTACTCACTCCTCATCGTAGGAGTCAGCAATGGCGATGGAGATGGCGGTGGAGTCGATGGAGATGGCTCCGGGGGCAATTCCCCGTCCCGGCAGGGTGCCGGAACAGAGACTTCTGTCCCCCGAAACTTGTCTTCGATGGCAGCGGCGCAGCGGAACTCTTCTCGGGAAAAGGCTTATTGTTTTAGGGTTTTCACCTCGGGGAGAATATATAGGCGAAAGGGCGAAGGCAGTGGAGCCCCGAGGGCCCCACCTCATGTGCTGGCGCGGCCAGGAGGGCTGCCGCGCCACCACCTGAGGTGGGCGCCTCGGTGCCCGTCTTCGTTTCCCCCTCGGACTTCTGGAACGTGTCTGGAAAAATAAGGTCTTCGGTATAAAAATTGTCCAATTCCGAGAATATTTCCTTAAGTGATTTTCTGAAACCAAAAACAGCAGAAAACAGGGAACTGGCACTGTGGCATCTTGTTAATAGGTTAGTTTCAGAAAATGCATAAAACTATATAAAATGTATATAAAACATGTAGGCAATTGGTATAATATAAGCATGGAACATAAGAAATTATAGATACGTTTGAGACGTATCAGACCGCCATGAATCGAGCGAACGCCAGACGCCCGAGGATGGCGTGGTACTGTGACCTCCAGTCGACGACTTCGAACTCAATCGACTAGGTTTTGAAGTGGTTGGCGTCGCCGAAGGTGACAACGCCATGGAACGTGTTTGTGGATTGGGATAGTTTTTCGACTGACCTGTTCATCCTGCGAAGTGTGTCGGCGAAGATGATGTTGATGCAGCTGCCTCCATCCATGAAGACCTTGGTCATGGCGTATCCGCCAATTTGAGCATCGAGCACCAAGGCAGCATGGCCTGGTCGGTAGACTGAGGGTGGGTGATCCTTTCTGCTGAACTCGATTTCTGTTTCGGATCCTCGCAGGAATTCTGGTATAGCCGGTGGCTCCATGACTGCCATATTGACATGTCGAGTGTGGAGTTTTTGCTGTCTATTGAAGGGTCGCCCCTTTTGAATCATGTACATCTGTCCTTGTGGCTTCGGATACTGCTGGAGGCGTTGTGCTTCTTGCCAGTTGAAGTAATTGTAGGTCAACAACTCATCTGGAGTTGCGTCCGCTGGCATCATGATGCAGTCGGTTATCATCTTGTCGACTTTTACCGCCATCTCTGCCGTGATAGTTAGTTTTGTTGTGCCATCTGGTAATGTGACTGTGTAGGGGAATTCTGTAGGCCTTCGACTGGCTGCTGCTGCCGAAGCTTCTGCGCTGATTGTGACGTAGACCTGCCAGGGTATGACCGGAGGGCTTGTGTATATGCTGTCGACGCCAGTCATGGGCTCGGATTCATCGTCCAAGCTCATGTTAGCGCTGCTGCTTTTGCTGATCTGATTGTCGTATGCTTTGAGTGACTGCTCAGGATCGTCGTCGTCGTTGAAGAGGAATTCAAGATCTGTGTAGATCTCTGGGTAGGTGAAGTCGGCGAGGTAGATGCTCTCGTCCGTCTCTTCTTCTTGCATGTAGTCGGGTGTAGTGTCGAGTGGATGGTTGTGTTCGACTGTGTTGACTTCATAGTCAGACTGTACCTCATCTTCTAGGAGTTCTTGCGCCATGAGTTCGTCGAACTCTTTCGTCGTCATGGAGGCGACTGGAGATCTTGGCAGTGAGATCGAATTGATCTGTGATGAAGTAGCCCCGAAGCTTGCTGGAGACGTGACCATGAAAGATGGTTCTTCGACTGCGTCGTTTTGATAAGTGGACTGCTCTTCATCGCCAGGAAATTCTTCCGCCATGATCTTGTTGAACTCTTGAGTCGACATGGATGAGGTTGGGGATGCTGGTGATGTGATCGAGTCGATCTGTGATGAGGTATCCTTGTTGTCTGCTGGTGATGCGATCGTAGTCGATGGATTGTTGACTGCCTCCGTCGCGATCGAATCGGTCAAGTCCTGCACACCAAACTTATCGACGAAAAAATTGTGCTCCCCAACAGTTAGATCGAAACCTGAATCAAGATTGGCGAAAACTTCCCGTGCTTCCGGCGAGTATGGTTTGATTCTTTTCGGTGATGCGATTTGTGCGGTTGGCGACTAGTCGCCTGATGCCTCGACGCCAGTCGAGATTGTCAGCGCGTAGCTGTTTGCAGATGCAGTTGGCGAGTTACCTTTTGAAGACGAAACCGGCGAATCCGTAGATCCAACATTACCACTTCCCACAGACGGCGCCAATTGACGAGGGGTGTCCCCATCAATACCCATGGTTATCAGCCTAGGGTTAGTTTATATGGTAGAAACGCGTAGTGTTAGTAGATTCGACGGCTGACAAGCGGGATTTACCCAGGTTCAGGGCCCTCGACTGAGTTAACACCCCTACTTCCTACTTGTCTGTTATTGATTGTGGAATATGCGGCGGATACAAGGGTCCAGCAAGAGTTCGTCTCGCTAGGGTTTGGTGATTCTGATTGTGCGTGTCCCTGGTCGGCTACCCTCCTAGCCCTTATATGGGGGGTCTAGGTCTCGGGTATGTAACTGACGAGGGGTGGCCTCATCAATACCCATAGTCGATAGCCTAGGGTTAGAGTTATGAGGTAGAGAACGCGTAGTGCTGGTAGACTCGACGGCTGACAAGCTGGATTTACCCAGGTTCAGGGCCCTCGACTGAGGTAACACCCCTACTTCCTGCTTGTCTGTTATTGCTCTGCGAATATGCGGTGATTACAAGGGTCTAGCGAGAGTTCGTCTCGCTAGGGTTTGGGGGTTCTGATATGGCGTATTCTCGATCGGTCGCCCTCCCAGCCCTTATATGGGGGGCTAGGTCTCGGGTACGTAACCGACTAGGATTACATATATGGAAACTACAACCGACTATGACTAACCTGGAAAGCAACCTTTGTCTTGGGCCTTCCTTGATGGGTTTCGCCAGTCTATTGACAATTGGGCTGTAGTCATCACGTGCACCAGGTACCCACACGACAGGGTACCCGTCTGGTATATCCTCGTCATTAGCCCCCGAGTGCTTGGCTGACTCGGAGAATCAGTCATGGACTCACTCGACAGTGCACGTCACATGTTTGTTTTTGGTATCGTATGTTTCATATTGTTTTTCGACTATGACTTTATGCTTTTGACAAAGGATTATTGACTTAGTAGGCCTGGATTTACTCGATAAGCCGAGACCAGTTAACTGCACATTTGGGCAAAACATTACTAGTCTTCAATCAAGTTCGAGTCCCGGGCTCGAACCTGGAACATACTGGACAGACTCGACTCAGGCCGTTGAGGTCTTACTGAATCGTTCTGCAGTCTTAACTTTGCTACCTAGCGCGTCCGCCAGGATTTTCATCGCATCTGTTGACACGGAAAAAGAATTAAGGACTTAACACTGCCGGAGTGGTCCTCAGCCCAGCTCGACTGATCGGCGGGTCTTACCTTTGCATTTTATGCATGCAGCATCCGAAGCGTCATCGACTGACATAACTCGGGAATTTCTTTGAGTTTATGCCTTTTTGCTTTTGACTAAGGCGAGTCTCTTTAATCAACTGCCTTTTTTGCTTTTTGAATCTATCGGGTGCGCGGCAGCGCTCCCGATGGGAGTAGCCCCCGAGATTGTGCTTTATTACTCGTAATGAAGGATAATCTCAAATTAATGAATCGTAAAAAATGTCAGTCGAAGACATTTTCACCCGCTCCGGATGGGAGTATGCTCGACAATATCCGAAATGCTTGCCTTTAGCTTAGTCGATAGACCTTTTGAAGAGTTGCGTGACCTTGATGTACGTCAGTCGAAGAAATTTTTACCCGCTCCCGATTGGAGTATGCTTGACTATACTTGCTGCGTTTGCTGTATGATTAGCCGAGAGACTTTTGCAGGATTGCATGTCATTGGTTCAGTCGATTAGTTGATCGACTATCACTTTTGTATTCCACTACTTTGCCAGCTGGGTGATGTCATGCATGACCACCGTGGCGTGCGCGCGGACCTTTGACAGGACATGTCATTGTGGGTCCGCTTGTTTGACCGTGGTGGACGCCGGTTCAGTTCTGATTTGACTAGACGTGGCGAGATTTCCGCGGGCGTGATCATGATTTCCTCGTTTTTCGTGCGTAGTGGGCGTCGTGGCCTGCGACGGTTACTCTCCGAGAGCGCCACGTGGCTTGGCGATTATGCACGAACGGCCGAGATCATTTCTTCCGCCGTGGTAAATATAGACCTCACCGCCGTAGGTTATCTTACCCTGCCATTTGCCTCCTCTGCCTCCTGTTCCTCTTCTTCCTCGCGCGCGTGCTTCCTTTGCCCTTGCTCTTGCTCTCACTGTTCGCCATGGCCCCGAAGAAGAACACGAGCGCCGCCGTCCCCTCTTCCTCCGCCAACGTCAGCAAGAAGAGGAAGGGTGCCGCGGCCGCCGCGGCCTCCACGGGGAATCCCGCCGCCGCCTTGAAGAAGGTCTCCGGTGACTGGGTGAAGTCCGCAGTCACCGAGAAGAAGCTGGCGGCGTTCCGCCATACGGGCCTGCTCCCGCCGGCGGACAAGCTTGCTGCCCGCGCGCCCTCCAATAAGGAGGTACTCCCTGAGCCCCGCGCCGGCGAGCGTGTTTGCTTTGTTGAGTTTCTGCCTCGCGGCTTTGCCCTCCCGCTGCACGATTTTGTGCGCGGGCTTCTGTATGCATATGGGGTGCAGATCCATGATCTCACCCCCAATAGCATTTTGCACATTGCCTGCTTTATGGTTTTGTGCGAGTGTTTCTTGGGGGTATCCCCTAGCTGGGCGCTCGGGAACTCCATCTTCCGAGTGCGCCATATGGTCCGCGACGGGCGTGTGTGCCCGCTTGGCGGGGTTGGCATCCAAGTCCGCAGCGACTGCCGCTACTTCAACCTCAAGGCAGTCGACTCTGCCCAAGGATGGAGGAACAAGTGGTTCTACGTCCCAGTCGACCAGGACGTACTCCCGGCATTCTCGATTGGGACGACCCCACTGAAGACGAAAGCGTGGGAGCACTCTCTCTCGACTGAGGAGATGGAGGAGGCTGCTCCCCTTATGGACAAAATTAGCAAGCTGCTGAGCACCGTTACTGGTGTCCAGTTGATGAGCACCTTCATCAAGCGTCGAGTGTGGCCTCTGCAGCAGCGCTCCCACCCGATGTGGCGATATGAAGGCCCGCTCGATGCTACCAGGATGAGCGATGTGGAGCTGTCGCCCAATGAGCTGGACGCTCATGTGAAGTACATCACCAGCATCAAGGCTGACGAAGTCATCGACTTCAACTTCTCGGTCGCTCCTTTTGGTCTGGAGAACGCCCTCCCTGAGGTAAATATTCTGGACTCTGTTGTTTTTGCCGTCCTTTGACTCTGGTGTAAATACCTTTTGAGTGTCATTTTTTGTTTGCAATCAGGGTCATTCGACTGCTGCATCTCTTCCTCCCCTCCCCGAGTCTGGTCCTGCCGAGGAGGCAGCTCTGCTAGATGAGGGGAAGAAAACCGTCACCAACCCGCCTTCGGCTAACACCTCCGCCACAGAGGAAACAGAAGCCGAGGAGGTGAACCAAGTCCGTAAGGGTGGCAACCCTGCGACTGAGCCTGCCGCCAAGCGCCGTCGTGTGCCTCGGCAAGAGGTTTCGAGTTCCCACTCGGGGAGTGCAGAGCGAAGGGATCTGGAGGACTCTGGCAACTCCTCGCCTGCGAAGGATGCCTCCCCTCTTGCTCGGCGCTCGCCGCCGCACTCGTCTGGGCGTATGAGTTTCGGAGGCCCATGCCTTGATGCTGAGCCGGAGTCAGATGAGTTCGAACACAGGTGCGTATTTATGAGGCACTTTTGCCGTTTTTGCTTTTCACCTATTTTGTTACTTTGCCTTATGCCTGTTGATACCGTTTCAGCAGCGCTAGTGACGATCGGGTGCAGTCTCCTCCCATTGTGGAGGAGGCGACTGTGGCCTCCCCCCGTGCTGACTTAGATGTCGCTAAAACCACTTTGGTGGTTGAAACGACTACCATGGGTATGACGCCACCTGCTGCTGCTTCGACTGCGAACCCTTCCACTTCTGCAACTCCCTCATGGACTGACCATGTAAGTATTTTCGTGTTTTATGTCTTGTTCTGAATCAATCGCCTTGCTAATATCTATTGCATATCTTTTGCAGCCTGTCGTCCGTGGCCTTGTCGCGGCTGGCAAGGCTTTTGTGCAATCGGAGGAGGAACGGGTCATTCTTCGCTCCCACCTCGACGAATTGAGCCGTAAGCTTTTCTGATTTACTTCTTGAGATGCTTCGCTTTTTTGCTTTTGATGTTCTGCAGCTGAGTTGGGAATTAACCGTCCCAGGTGAGAAGGGCATCGTCGAGAAGCGAGCGACTGAGCTGGAGCAGCGACCGAAAGATCTGGAAAGACAATTCGTCGACCAGCAGTCGCGTGCGAAGAAGGATCTTGACGATGCTCTGAGCTCGGCTGCCTCTCGCGAGCAGGAGTACGCGACTCAAGTGTCAGATCTTGCGCATGTGATAGAAGGTTAGTAGGCTTTGTTTATGCTTTGCGCCTTTCTTTGCTGGTCCTTGTGCTGACTTTCCAGTCGTTCTTCTTTTTTGAAATTGTGAAGGATCTGCTGCCTCATCTGCCTCCGAGGGTATGGCGAGTGACGACCTGTCACTTGACCGCGCCATTGAGAAGCTGAGCGTCGCCATCCAGCACGCCAAGAGTTCCCTGGATACGTCCACTCGCACCCTTGGCGCTGTCTTCAAGGAAGTGCTTCCGTCGAGTGAAATTCCTGCCACTGCGCGGGGGTTTGCAGACGTGCTGGGTCCCGGTTCGTCGACCTTGGCTGCGTTTGCACGCGACTTGACGGTACGCGGCTCGGAGTCTACCCTCAAGCTCCTCCTTGGTAGCGGCGTTATTGCCGAGTATGAGGCTGTCCTGTTTGATATGAACCCCATGACTCGGCACCCAACGTGGGCGCTTTTGCTACTTGCTTTCTTTATGATATGAACCCCATGATGCGCCTCTCTTTTTATACTTGTCTTCTGTTGTCTTGCCTTGATTTGTGCCTTCATCTGAAATATATGATTATGCATATGTCAGCCGGACGGTACCAATCCGACTGAGGCTTCTCAGCCGTGTGCGGATACTCGGGCAACTGCCGAAGCAAAAAATAATGCCAAGGTTTTGGCTTATGCGAAGAAGCGGGTGGCCACTTTAGAGCAGGAGCTAAAAGCCACTCAAACGGAGTTGAAAATTCTTAAGGCGAAACCAGCTCTTGCCACCCACCGTGAAGAATATGTGCTTGGTGAAGTTGAGCACTCGAACAGGCAGCTCGAAGGTATGTATCAGGCGATCGCCTTTGTGATCTTCTTATGTCTTATTTATCCTCTGTTGATAGTTGCTCGTCTGCAGTTTTCGTCCATAACTTCAAAGAAGAGGGGGAACGGGTCAACGAGCGTTTGGACAACGCGACTGATAACCCAGTCTCCGGCCGTCAGCATTTTTGGGCAGACAGGCATCGCGCCCGCGAACTCGCTACCCTGAAGGATCGAGTGTTCCGTGGCGCGATCCTACTCGAGCGTTGCCGGGCGGCATTTATGCGAGTCAACCACTTCTTGTTTCCCGAGGGGCCCAGCTGCAAGGAATTCATGCGCTGGTTGATCTGTTCCAATCTGCAACTCCCATTCGGGAGGCCTTGACTCGAAGAGTTGTTCTTGGAGCCAATGCCGTCATGGGATATATTCGTAGCCAACATTCTACTATTCGTTTTTCTTCACCTGCAGCTGGCTCGCGTCTGGAGCAGAAGTTTTTGGACAGGACTGCGGCTTCAGCGAAAGTGTTTGTGGATTGTTTGCACGACCAGCTTATTGACTCCAGCTTGCCTGTAAAGGATGAACCTGTGTAACTTGTGTAATTATCCAGCCCCCGAGTCCCTCGAGTGGGGTGTGAATAGTAAGATGCTTATGTAAGTATGTATGTATCCAGCCCCCGAGCCTTCGGGTGCAGCTGGGTGTTCATGACAAGTACCCAGCCCCCGAGTCTTCGAGTATGGCTGAGTTTTGCTGTTTATGACAAGGACCCAGCCCCCGAGCCTTCGAGTGTGGCTGAGTTTTGCTGTTTATGACAAGGACCCAGCCCCCGAATCTTCGAGTGTTTCGGGTTGGGAATGATTGGACTTATGATAGTAAATTATGCGAAACGAACATCTTTCTTTATTCCAGATATTGGCCAGCAAGCCGCCTCATTAAAAACCTTCCAGTCCCCTTAGGTACCCTGGTAAGGAAAAGAGCGCGTCTGAAACCTGCTGGCCTTTTATGCTCTGTTACATTGATCGACTATGACACCTAGGCATAGAAGCGGCGCAGGTGCGCCACGTTCCATGGGTTATTTGATAATTCTCCCGTCTGGGCGTGCTTAAGTCGATAGGCACCACCGTCGATGACCTCCGTGATAACGAAAGGCCCTTCCCATGGTGATGCGAGCTTGTGCACCTTCTTCTGCTTCATCCGGAGTACCAAGTCGCCTACCATGAATGTTCTGGGGCGGAGCCGTCGACTGTGGTAATTTCGGAGATCCTGCTGATAAACAGCTGTGCGAGCGAGGGCCGTATTGCGCGATTCTTCTAGTAGATCCACCGAGTCTTCGAGTGACTCGTTCGCGTCGTCTTCGTCGTAGACCTCGACTCTTGGTGCGCTGAATTTCACTTCTGGTGGCAGTACTGCCTCTGCGCCGTAGACCATAAAAAACGGAGTAAACTGGGTCGAGGCGTTTGGGGTTGTGCGCAAACTCCATAGTACTGCCGGGAGTTCGTCGACCCAAGCACCTGCGGCCCTTTTGAGTGGTATCAGTAGTCTTTTCTTAATGCCCGTGCAGACGAGACCATTGGCTTTTTCAACTTGTCCATTGGACTGCGGGTGCGCCACCGATGCGTAATTGAGCGCAATGTTCCACTCTTTGCAGAAGGAACGAAACTCCTCGGCTGTGAAGTTTGTGCCGTTGTCCGTGATGATGCTGTTTGGGACGCCAAAGCGATAGACGATAGATTTTATGAAATTGACTGCTGTAGCGGCAGTCGAGCTTGTGATTGGGACTGCTTCTATCCACTTCGTGAATTTGTCCACTGCCACCAGCAGGTGAGTATGTCCTCCAGGCGATGACTTTTTGAGTGGTCCAACCATGTCAAGCCCCCATTGGGCGAAAGGCCATGCCAATGGTATGGTTTTGAGTGCTGATGCGGGTGCGTGAGGCTTGGTGGCGAATTTCTGGCACCCGATGCACCTTTTGACAATGTCTTCTGCGTCCTTAAGTGCTGTAGGCCAGTAAAACCCTGCTCGGAAGGCTTTGGCTACGAGTGATCGACTGCCGGCGTGATGCCCACAGGTTCCTGCATGAATATCGCGAAGTATGGTTTTGCCATCCTCGATTTCCACACACCTTTGGAACATACCTGAGATGCTTCGTTTGTAGAGTTCACCGTTGATGATGGTGTATGCTTTGGAGCGTCGAGTGACTCGTCGAGCCTCTGCTGCATCGTCTGGTAGTTCGTCGCGGAGCATGTATGCTAGGAAAGGTTGAGTCCATGCTGGTATTACCTGATCGCCCTGGCATAGTAGTACTTCGACGGGCGGATCCTCTGAGGTGGGCGCTTTGCCTTTGGATGTGGCAGTCGAGGTCGATGGGGGCCGCTGCTTTTTAATGGACCTGTGCTGGATTCGCTCCAGGAAGACGCCTGGTGGGACTTGTGCTTTAGTCGAGCCAATGTTGGCTAGTATGTCCGCTTCCTCATTGCTTTCTCGCCCAACATGTCGTAGCTCGCATCCATCGAAATCACCTTCTAATGTGTTGTAGAGGTCACGATATGCGATCATATTGTCGGCTATGGCATCGCAAGCTTTCATTGTCTGCTGCACGACTAAGTTTGAGTCACCGTATATCATAAGTCGAGTGCACCCCAGTGCCTTAGCCATTCGCATGCCGTGGATCAGGCCCTCGTATTCTGCCTCGTTGTTGGATGGTCGCTCGAAATCCATCTGCAACACGTACTTGAGTTTGTCGCCTTTAGGTGATATGAGTCTGACGCCTGCACCCGCGCCTTCGTTCTTCTTAGACCCATCGAAGTACATTGTCCATGAGTTGGCCACATCGGGGATTCCTGGCAGCTGAGATTCTATCCACTCCGTTGTGAAGTCGGGTAGGACTTGTGCTTTGATGGCCTTCGGGTGGTCGTATGTGATCCCGAGTGGCCCGAGCTCGATGAGCCATTTTGCTACTCGCCCCGTCGCGTCGGGATTGGTGAGTATATCTCCGATTGCTGATTTGCTGACCACCGTTATCGGGTGTTCCGTGAAGTAGTGGCGTAGCTTCCTGGATGTTATGAAGACAGCGTATGCCAGCTTTTGAAAGTGCGGGTATCTTTGCTTTGACAAGGACAGGACTTCGCTGACGTAGTAGACTGGCCTCTGGATGCTCTGAGTTTTTCCTTCCTCCATGCGTTCGACTACCAAGGCCGTACTTACTACTCTATTTGTGGCTGCAACGTACAGGTACAACGGTTCCCTCTCCTTGGGTGCCGCCAGGATGGGAGGATTTGTGAGTATTCGTTTGAGATCTATGAAGGCTGCTTCAGCTTCATCTGTCCACTCGAACTTGTCCGCCTTCTTCATCAGTCGATAAAGTGGCAACGCCTTTTCAGCCAATTTACTGATGAAGCGACTGAGCGCTGCTATTCGACCTGTCAACTGCTGCACCTCGTAGAGCTTTTTAGGTCTTTGCATGGTTAATATGGCCTGTATCTTTTCTGGGTTCGCTTCTATTCCCCGGGCAGACACCAAGTACCCCAAGAGCTCTCCGGCTGGAACACCAAAAGTACACTTGTCCGGGTTAAGTTTGATGTTGTACCTGTTGAGATTGTCGAATGTTTCTCGCAAGTCTGCGAGTAGTGTGCTTTCTTCTTTCGACTTGATGACGATGTCGTCCACATAAATCTCGACGTTGTGTCCAATTTGTGTCTTCAAACAATTCTGCATCATACGCTGGTAGGTGGCACCTGCGTTCTTGAGTCTGAAGGGCATTGTGGTGTAGCAATATACTCCGAGTGGAGTTGTGAAGGCTGTCTTCTCCTCGTCTTCGACTTTCATCCGTATCTGGTGATACCCCGAGTACGCATCCAGAAAGGACAAACGTGCGCATCCCGCCGTGGAGTCGACGATTTGGTCGATACGTGGTAGTGGAAAATGATCTTTCGGGCAACACTTGTTGAGCCCGGTGAAGTCGACACACATCCTAGTTGCTCCTGTCTTCTTCTTCTCGACTAGCACAGGGTTGGCTACCCACTCTGATTTTTTGATTTCTCGAATGAAGTTTGCTTCGAGTAACTTTTCTACATGCTTCTCTATAGCCTCTCTTTTGGGACCGGAGACACGACGTATTGCTTGCTTGACTGGCCTAGTTCCTGGATTAAGTTGGAGGGAGTGCTCGGCGAATTCCCTGGGAATACCTGGCATGTCGGCTGCACACCATGCAAATATATCCCAGTTCTCACGGAGGAATTCGACGAGCGCGCTTTCCTATGCAGGAGGCAGACTTGTGGACACCTTGACTGTCTTGGCTGGATCAGTCGGGTGAACCTGGTGCTTCTTTACGCCATCTGTGGCGCTGAATACCTTGTCGACTGCCTGTTTCTTTTGTTCGGGCATGTATGTTGGGTCGTTGGTGAGCGAGAGCTCTTCGAAGGTTTGCTCCATACCGAATGTCTCGGAAATTTTGCTGAAGTCGCGGTCACAGGCATCTGATCTTTGAAAGTTTCCGTTGACTGTGATGACTCCTTTCGGACCCGGCATCTTCAACTTGAGGTATGCGTAGTGTGGCACCGCCATGAACCGAGCAAATGCGGGGCGCCCTAATATGGCATGGTATTGTGACTTCCAGTCGACAACTTCGAATTCAATCGACTCGGTTCTGAAGTGGTTTGCGTCGCCGAATGTGACGTCGAGTTGTATCGTGCCTTCTGGGAGAACAGGTTTACCTGGGACGATACCATGAAAAGTGTTTGTGGACTGGGGTAAATTTTCGACTGACCTATTCATCCGGCGAAGTGTATCAGCGAAGATGATGTTGATGCCGCTGCCTCCATCCATGAAGACCTTGGTCATGGCGTATCCACCAATCTGAGCGTCGAGTACCAGGGCAGCGTGGCCTGGTCGGTAGACAGATGGTGGGTGATCTTCTCGATTGAAGGTTATTGCGGTTTCAGATCCCCGCAAGAAGTCTGGTATGGCTGGAGGCGCCATAACCGCCATGTTAACGTGTCGAGTGTGGATCTTTTGCTGCCTGTTGGAGGGACGTCCTTTTTGAATCATGAACATCTGTCCCTGGGGCTTTGGGTATTGCTCCTCCGTTGCTTGAGGTATGTGATGTATGGCTCCCGCGACTTGGCTTCCTGGGTTGTATGGTGGTGGGGGTGGTAATGCCGCGACTGGCTGTGTTGGTGGTGGCGCGATGTAGGCTGGTGGTGCAGTCGAGGGTGCGGCCCTTCTGATTCTCGTCATGTAATCCACCGCTATTTGTTCGAACTCTCGGCAATTCCCCATGGTGTGGTTGGAGATTAGCCTTCCATCATCTCCCTTGAATAGGTGCAGCCTGCAGTAATCATCCATCTTCTCTTCAAATGTTCTCTCTGGTTTTGCATCTGTGCGTTTACGCCACTCTTGCCTTCGGTATCCACCGCTACGCTGATCGCGGTCTCGACTGCCTCGTCGGTCGTCCGTTCGACTGTCTCGGCGATCATCTCCTCGATTGTCACGACGACTATCGTTTCGACTGTCGCGGCGATCTTCTGGTCGTCTGTCGTCCTGGACGTGATTGTCCTGTGAGAAACCAGCTGCTACGAATTTTACCTTGTCGTTGTCGCTGTAACCGCTTTTGCGCCGTCGTCTTCTGTCATCCCTGTCATGGCGGTCTCGACTATTACGTCGATCCTCACGGTCATGTGGGGAAAGTGGTCGCTTGGACCTTATGGAATCTTCGCCGTCTGCCCACTCGGTCGCTATTTTCATGAGCTCTGCCATGGATTTTGGCTTTTGGCGACCGAGTGCTTCTCTGAAGTCTTCTCTGAAGACCCCCATGGTGAAGGCATCCATGGCTCTGTCTTCGGAGATTGTGCCAACTGAATTGCGGATGGCAGTCCATCGACTGATGTATGCTCGAAGTGGTTCGTCTGACCTTTACTTGCAAGCCCGTAATTCCTCGAATGTTTTGGGCCGCTCACACAGAGGATCGAAATATTTGATGAAGTCCTCCCGGAAGTGATCCCAGGAGTCGTATGATGCTTCGGGTAATGCTTTGAGCCAGTCGCGAGCTGTGCCTTCGAGCATCAGCTGTATGTACTGCAGTGCTGTTGTAGTTGTCCCCCTTTGACACACGACTGCGAGCTTGTAGTCCTCGAGCCAGCCTGATGGCTCTTGTTTGTAGTTGAATTTCGGCGTCGTTGGTAACCCGAACCTTTTGGGCAACCTGGCCTCGCGGATTCGCCGTGTGAAGCATCGTGCTCCGCAAGGTCCTGTATCGCGATCGTCACTCGAATCGTTGCTGGCGGATCTCCTGGATCTGCTCCGTGAACGGCGACGGCTCGAGTTTTTTCGTGTGCCACTCCTGCGAGGGCTTCGACTGCGACGATCTCGCGAGCGGCTTCTGCTGCGCTCTCTGTGTTTCTCCGTCTGGAGTCCTTTTTCCGCGAGTGCGAGCGCCTTTAATTGTTGAAGATGCAGTTCTTCGGCTGGATCGCCTGCTGGAGGTGCTGTCGCCTTGAGGTATGCTCCAAGTGATATCAAGGCACCTTCAGCTGTTTTGGGCACTAGTACGCCTTCGGAGTCCAGGGTCATGAACGAATGTTCTAAGTTGCGAGTGACTCCGGATCTCTCTACTTCTGGGATGTTGGTGAATCTCGATCTATGCCTGCGCTCCGTCGCACCTGTGGAGCTAAGGGAAAGCTGCCTTCTCCGCATACTCGAGATGCTAGCCTGCTTTCTGCGTTCTTCGAGTGTTGCTCTGTATTCCTTTAAGCGCATTGTTTCTTGCCAATTGAAATAATTGTATGCCATCAACTCCTCTGGGGTTGCATCTGCTGGCATCATTGTGCAGTCCTTTATGATTTTGTCAACTTTTGCTGCTATCTCTGCTGTGATAGTTAATGTTGTCACGCCATCTGGTAATGTGACTGTGCAAGGAAATTCTGTAGGTCTGCGACTAGTTGCTGCCGCTGAGGTTTCAGCGCTGAACGCAACGTAGACCTGCCGAGGTATGACCGGAGGATATGTGTATGTGCTATCGATGCCGGTTATGGGCTCGGAGTCGTCGACCAAACTCATGTCGGAGTTGTTTCTGATCTGGGCGTCGGTATTGACGTATGCTTCGAGTATCTTCGCAGGATCGTCTTCGTTGCTGGAGAGGAACTCGTGATCCGCTTGGATCTCTGGCCCGGCGAAGTCGGCGAGGTAGATGCTGTCGCCCGTGTCTTCAGATTGCCTGTAGTCGGGTGCAGTGTCGAGTGCCACGATGTGTTCGACTGTGGTGACTTGATAGTCAGACTGTACCTCATCATCTAGAAGCTCTTGCGCCAAGAGTTTATTGAACTCTTGGGTTGTCATGGAGACGACTAGAGATCTTGACGGCGAGATCGAGTTGACCTTGGACGACGTAGCTTCCATGCTTGCTGGCGATGTGACCATAGTAGATGGTTCCTCGACTGCGCCTACCTGAGGGGTAGACTGTGCCTCATCCTCCGGGAATTCTTGCGCCATGATCCTATTGAACTCTTGAGTCGACATGGATGAGGTTGGGGATGCCGGCGATGGGATCGAATCGATCTGTGATGAGGTATCTTCCTTGCCTGCTGGTGATGTGATCGCAGTCGATGGATCTTTGAGTGCCTCCATCGCGATCGAATTGGTCAAGTCCTGCACACCAAGTTTATCAACGAAAAAATTGTGCTCTCCAACGGTTAGATCGAAACCTGAATCGAGATTAGCGAAAACTTCCTGTGCTTCCGGTGAGTACGGTTTGATTCTTTTCAGTGATGCGATTTGCGAAGTTGGCGACTGAGCACCTGATGCTTCAATGCCAGTCGAGATTGTCAGCGCATGGCTGTTTGCAGATGTAGTCGGCGAGTTACCGTTTGAAGACGAAACCAGCGAATCCGTAGATCCAACACTACCTGTTCCCACAGACGGCGCCAATTGACGAGGGGTTGGCTCATCAATACCCATAGTCGATAGCCTAGGGTTAGAGTTCTGAGATAGAGAACGCGTAGTGTTGGTAGACTCGACGGCTGACAAGCTGGATTTACCCAGGTTCAGGGCCCTCGACTGAGGTAACACCCCTACTTCCTGCTTGTCTGTTATTGCTCTGCGAATATGCGGTGATTACAAGGGTCTAGCGAGAGTTCGTCTCGCTACGGTTTGGGGGTTCTGATATGGCGTATTCTCGATCGGTCGCCCTCCCAGCCCTTATATGGGGGGCTAGGTCTCGGGTACGTAACCGACTAGGATTACATATATGGAAACTACAACCGACTATGACTAACTTGGAAAGCAACCTTTGTCTTGGGCCTTCCTTGATGGGCTTCGCCAGTCTATTGACAATTGGGCTGTAGTCATCACGTGCACCAGGTACCCACACGACAGGGTACCCGTCTGGTATATCCTCGTCAGTAACCGACTAGGGTTACAAGTATGGAAACTATAACCGACTATGTATAACTTGGAAAATAATCTTCGTCTTGGGCTTCTCTTGATGAGCTTCTTTGATCAGTTGACAATTGGGCTGTAGTCATTACGTGCACCAGGTACCCACACGATGAGGTACCCGTTTGGTATAACCTCGTCAACGACGTTGGAGAAGAGTCGCCCGCGGATCCGGAGATCGTCCAGGAAGTCGAGTCGTGATGAAGAACTTGAAAGCTGTCGCGCGGAGCGCTTCCCAAAAACCTTATTCGCCCTCTCCCGTACAGGATCACAAAGGCGAGCGGTTCCGGAGACCTGCTGTCCCGTTCGCCAATGCACGCCGACGCTCGGGATGGAGTAGACTATGATGGCGGCGCAACGCACGAGATTGGCAAAACCTAGATTGGTTCGGGTTGTTCTGCGGCGCATGCAATGTGGAAATATATAGTGCGGCTCGGGAAAACCCTATCGGGTATAACGTGGGCCACGTCCACGTCGCATACGTTTTAGGTCGGTTACAGTAGCCCCCGTCTTTCCTGGACTGCAAAAATAAAGCTCGGCTCAGCGAGATTCCCGCGCTGCGGCGGGCGGGCGGCGGAGGAGGAGCGCGTGAGAGAGCCTCTTTGAACGGATAGACGTCGCCTAGAGGGGGGGGGGGGGGGGTGAATAGGCGATTTAAAACTTTTTCCGGGGAGCCGGAATTTCCGAGCCTAGATGGACCGGAAATTCCGGGGAGCCGGAATTTCCGAGCCTAGATGGACCGGAAATTCCGGTATGCTTGATAAAGGCGGAATAAAACTAGTGTTTTACTTTAACAAGCATACAACCTAAATATACTAGGTTCACCTATGTGCACCAACAACTTATGCTAAGCAATACAAGTAACAAGGTGATAGCAAGATATATATATGACTTCAAGCACGAAGGCTATCACAATGTAAAGTGCATAAGTAAAGAGCTCGGGTATAGAAATAACCGAGGCACGCGGAGACGAGGATGTATTCCCGAGTTCCACCCAAAGGGTGTACGTCTCGTTTGGAGAGGTGTGCGCAACCACAACAGGTTAGCCGCAACGCCACCAAGGCTCACCTTCTTCTCCTGATGAACTCAACCACAAAAGGTTGCGAGTTCACCTTCCACTATTGATCCCCTTTTGGGCGGAGATCGAATCCCTTACAACAATCTTGAGGCACACACCCACAACTTAATTGGGGGCTCCCAAGTCTTGAGGCACACACCCACAACTTAATTGGGGGCTCTCAAGTGACCACAAAAGGTCTTGACCACAAAAGGTCTTGGCCACAAAAGGCCGGCTACAAAAGGCGTCTAGGGTCCAATGACCCAAGAGTAACAAGCTCACAAGTAACACCACCACGAATCCTCGTGGAGGGCTCAAACCGATGCAAATGCAATGGCAAGAGAACACGAAGTGCTCAAGTCCTTCACTCTCAAATTCCAACAAAGCAACAAATGCTTATGGGGGAATAAGAGAGGAAGAACAAAGAAAACCACAAAGGAGTCAAATCCTTCACTCTCAAATCCCACCAAAAGCAACTAATGCTTATGGGGGGAGAAGAGAGGAAGAACAAAGAGAAGAACCACAAAGGAACTCCAAGATCTAGATCCACTAGGTTCCCCTCACTTAGAGGAGAGATGGATTGGTAGGATTGTAGATCTAGATCTCCTCTCAACTTTCCCTAAAGAATATGCAAGAATCTATGGAGGGATTGAGAGGGAAGTGAGCTTTCCAAGGTCAACAATGGAGTAGGAGAGAGAGGGAAAACCTGCTGCCTTAGATGTCTCAAGGAAGAAGAAGGGGAGGGCTATTTATAGCTCTCCAGGAAATATAGCCGTTGGCTGTTTCGAAACTCGGAAATTCCGGTATAAGTGAGACTCGGAAATTCCGGTCAACCGGAAATTCCGAGTCCATGAAATTTCCGAGCTGAAATTCCGGCTGGAGTCAGAACCAAAACCAAACTTTCCTTAGCCGTTTTCGCGAGGCTCTTTGAGGGCAACTCGGAAATTCCGGGTCATCAAAATATCCGACCACAATTTCCGGTTGAGTCCAGCACCTCTTTTCCTTCTTTCCTTAGCCGATTTCTTGGACGAGTTGGGGAACCGGAAATTCCGGTGGAACGAAATATCCGGCCCCAATAATCCGGTTCAGAACAGCCAAACTAAAACCGCTATAACTTTTGCAAATGAACTCCGAATGAGGTGAAACCAACTTTGTTGGAAATATTGCATCCCATAAATAGAGCAAAGTCACCACACATGGCAAGGTGTGGGACTTTCCTCGCGGTTGAACCGGCAATATTTCCGCCACCGAAAACGCAAGAAGTTTTCCAAAGCAAACCCGTTTTCGATGCGCTTGGGCTTGTCATGAGGATCAATACAAGCATCAAAACCCAACATCCAAAACACAACAAGATGAACGAATGAAATCCCGATTTGGATGAGCTAGAGCTTGGTATGACGATGAACCAAGCTCTAATTCCTCACACGGATAAATGCCAAATAAGAACCAAGAAATATGATATGCCAAGTATGCAAAGGTTTGAGCTCTCCACAAAGATGCGATCAAGTTACTCACTCGAGAGCCCCTCTTGATAGTACGCCTATCTATCCTATAGCCCTATCAAGATCATACCTTTGCCTTGAGCATTCCACTTGAGCTAGATGATGACTATCTTGATCTCTTCAAGTGGATCTTCTTTCTTGATTGCGTGTCCAAGCACATGCTTAATGAAGACTTCTCCAAATGCTCCGTCTTCATGTATCCATCGCAAGCACCAAGCATAGGATATCTTCAAGAGTCTTCTCTTGGTCTTGCACATCTCAACTTCAACACATGACCATCCACCATATACATCATGGAATGGAACCTTGGTCATCAAATAAGCTTCAAGAGTCCAACACATGAACTCCACTATTCTCATGGACACGATCTATAAGATATCTCAATGCAAGCATTAGTCCATAGAGATTGTCATATAATTACCAAAACCACACATGAGGGAAAATGCTCTTTCACTCTTGTTCTCACATGCTTACTAAGTAGCACAACACTCAACTATATAAGGTGGTGCCACTACTCTCCAACTAGCAGTGTGAGACTAAACTTTAGCACCCACTCCACTCTCATGTGAGCTGCCACAAATTTGGGTTTTGAGATTTCAGAAATTGCTTATTGGGCTGCCCACTAATGGGCCCAATTCTAACAGTAGTTAGGTTGTGTAACTGATTTGGTCTGTCTAATCAATGAGCACACACGCACACCCTACCCCTATGAGCACCTCCGAAATACTGAGCCGGCGGATCAAGTCTACCCGAGTACATATAGCTAGTACTCCCTCCGTTTTTTCATATAGGATGTTTTATATGTTCTACATAATGTATAGATGCATGTTAGAATGAGTGTACATATACACTAAATACATTTACATATATATGAATATGGACAAATGGTAAAATATCTTATATTTAAAAATAGAGAGAATATCATGTAGGTAAAAATGATGATGTGACAACGAGTAAACCGTATCATGTAATATATGTATGACATAAACCATGTTACATGGATAACTTTTTTGAATTCGGCTTATTAGTAAAAAAAAATGTTTACTTATGTGTGCATCTTGTAAACGATATGATGTAAAATGAAATAGTTGAATTGTTGACAGGCTTATATCTTTGTGATCATGTTGGGTTGTTGGCTAATGTTAAGTAGTGTTTGCTTGGTATACTGCTACCGCTTTTCTCACATAACTTCTGTGCACACATCATGTATCTGACCACCCAATCGAGAGTCGTTGACATAGCTAATTTCACTCGCAAAAGTTGGTTTCACTTCGCTCTCTATTTGACAACGAGTAGATATAAAAGGCCACACGTAGGTATATCGGCCAACAGAACGCAGTTGGCGTTGCTAATTTTGGCTCTAAAAAGTTGTTGCACACAGCCAATCCTCAAATACTCGTATAGTAGTACAGTGCCATGTACATGGGGAGGAATTGCTAGCACCACGAGGCAAAACAGTTGCCATGAGAAGTTACATTAAAAGACGCTCGATGCCATGAGGAATCACAACGGCGCGGGTCAGATGGGGCGGCGACGGGAGCTGCAGGGAGGGATCATGGATGTGCGAGTGAGATGGGGCGGCGACGGGAGAGGGAACGCAACGAGAGAGGATTTCTTCATTTTACGAGATGGAAAGGACGGACATGTTCGTGTCAAACTTGTGTAAGGACGTGCGTGTTTCGTAAAATTGCAAGGGCGTGTATGCATAGATGACAGATTCTGAAGGATTTTTTTCTTAAAATCACCAATGAAAGTTCACTGGCATGTGAAACAATTACCCCTTATAATAATGAATATGTGGTTTTTTATGTCTTTGATGCCTACAATTTTGAGACCTTGAGCGCTTCGGAAGGGCTTTGCGGGTTAGACGGCCTTAATATAACTAGAAGATACCCCGCGCGTTGCTGCGGAAATACATGGTACAAACTAAAAAAAGTGTAAGCCACTTCAAGTAGATATTCAGATGACAAAACGAGATTTCTTAGGAAATTAATGTGGGATCAACTATGAAGAAGGAGAATAAACCATAGTGATATAAATCACTAAAGTGGTAAAACACTGGTTGGACCTGAATACCGAAAGATATCTATTTTTTTACTTTGTATATAATTATACATTGCGTTGTGAGATAAAATATATGGTATAGCAGAGACATGCTATACACACACACACCGAAAATTGGCTCCACAAACAAAAAGATTTATGGTTTATTTCTCTCGTCCCTAGTAAACAAAGAAGAAGATTTATGGTTTATTTTTCTCGTCCCTAATAAACAAACAAAGAAGGGTTTATATGCTAGAGCACATGGGCAAAAAGTATGATTCATTTTGCCAAAATTTTAGGAAAATAGCCGAAGAAAAATCTCAGTACTTGTGTCTTATGAGTTTATATAGAAGCACACTTATGTATTGACATCGGACAACAATCTTTATGGTGGCAAATAAATATGGAATTCCCTGGTCAGTGAGAGTAGAATGGGAAGAGCAGAGCGATACATTGCAGAACCTCATTTTGTATTGCATTCCATAGAAAATACAGAGACTGTGGAATAATTAAGTTACATCTATTGATTTTTCATCGGTTGCCCACTGCATGGTTATATACAATACTATTGTGTATGCTTTTCTAGTCTGCAAGAGGAAGAGGGTAGCTACCAAAATCTTGAAGAAATATGATTCTCGCCATTAATCCTAACTCGCAAGTACAAACAGAAGTATACTTTATCTTACAAAAAAACAGCAAGCGTGTGTCGGCAATAAACATGTTAGAATAACAACATTCTATTATATTATTGATACCTTTTTTCCCCTGCATTACCAGACAAAAGGAAAGAAAGATACAATGAGATTTTTAACCGAAGATCAAACAAAATTACAACCTTTTGGTGCTCCTACATAAAAAATACTGATAGTAGTTAATCTGTACATACCAATAAATGACCAATATTTTTTATCTTGATCCTTCATCTAGTATAATTTCCTGGTCCCCTGTTACCATGTTCAAATAAGTACATATATGGTAAGATATACAATGTGATGGACTTGAATGAAAAGGTAACGAAGATGTATATGCAAACAATTAAATCAATGTTGTGGTGGCCATGGAAAAATAGCCAATACCATATACCGAGTCAATGTAGCAACACTATGGATCACATTAGCAAGAAGCTTCAGGGACAACCAACCGACATTTACCTGTGAATGTGATGGTGTCAGATTGAGGCAGAGGACAATTAAGCGTCACAGCACGCCCGGCCGGAACACACCATCGAGTAGGACTCGTGAGGCCAAGCAAACATACATCTGATCTGAGTGTCTTGATGAACGTAGTTATCTAACAATTGGCGGATTTAAGTATGAATTTTTTATCGATGCGAACTGTTGCTGGAGACAAACAACCGCAATCCACCTACATGGAAAATGAGAGGGGGTGACAGCACGAAGATGTGTACAGAACATGAAGAGGTGCGGCTCAGTGAGTTCTCCTTCCTTTGCTTCATTTCCCGTTGGATCCATGGAGAGACAATTTAGGAACCGTGTGGGTTGTGGCAGGCAGTACGACGGAGCTGGTGTGGTGCTGAATCCGGCGATGGAAGCTAGCCTAACACAGTCGGTGGAAGCAGTGATGAAGTCACACATGATTGCCATGAGGGTGGAGATTATATTGGAGCAAGAGGTGATGCGAGCGACGTTTTATTCTGGAGTTAAATAGCGCCCCTTGGGTCCCTGGCTGGGAAGAGGAAACATATAGCATGAATTAATAATGTCGTATTAGTGGAATGAAGAAACCCACCAGGAAGCGGAACGGTGGCTACAAAAGTAATGGACCGTCTCCTCTTTTTTTGTTTAGAATAAATAGGCAGTTACTTTATACTATAGATACCAATGGACAGACCCTGGGCGCCCCTGGGTAGGCTCCAAGTTTTTTTCGATAAAAAGAGCTTTATTAGTTAAAGAGTTTTAAGTATTACATCCGGCTTCTGCATAGCGAAGATGCACACGGCCGACAGGTTCGAAATTCAAAAAGTAAAACAAAGTAGATGTATTACGAGAAAGTGTAATAAACGCTTAAGGAGGTGGAGGGCCGATCCGCAAATTATGATTCCATCCATGTTGGGATAAAAAGTCTCTCGCCGTATCCTCCAGTCTTGTACACACCTCCATAAATAGGTCGTGATGCTCCACACGTTGCAACGGAGACCACAAACGGAGTTACGGAGTGTAGCAGTAGTCCGGTAGATAACCTGCATAAGAGAAGAACTTTTATCATCAAACATCTTGTCATTCCTAGAGATCCATAACGACCATATTACGGCCAGTGCTACCACCCTAACAGGTTGTTTGAACCTAGCATCCACACCATTGAGCCATGTGCCAAAAATATTAGCAACGCTCGTTGATGGGTATAAGGTAGAACCTATCTGGATGATTGACCATATAGAACAAGCAAATTTACACTCGAAGAATAAATGCTTAATTGTCTCGTCCTTGTGACATTAGACGCATTTTTTACTTCCATGCCAATTGCGTTTTGCAAGGTTGTCTTTAGTTAAAATTACCCCTCGACGAAGATACCACGCAAAGACTTTGTTTTTTAGTGAGATCTTCATCTTCCATAGATTTTTATTATTCTCCACTGGCACTGCCGGTTGGATTAAAGCTTTACACATAGATTCCACGGAGAATTTGCCCGTTTTGTGTAAATTCCACCTAAACTTATCCGCCCCCAGTGTCAGGTTGACCAAAGCCAACCGTTGTAGCAACTCGGTCCAAGAAGCTAGACGGGGACCAATAATATCTCTTCTGAACGTCACGTTAGGCGGGAAATTCTCCAACACCTTAGCAAGTGTATCTCTTTTGTGACGTCCAAGGACAATGTTGTATAAAGCCGGATATTGCTCTCGGAGTGAGGTAGGACCAAGACACCTATCCTCCCAGAAACTTATCTCTGACCCATCCTTAATAAAAAAAAGTACCATATGGGAAGAAAAATTTCTTCGTCGCTATCAGGCCAGCCCAAAAATACGAATCACCTGATAATATTAATTCACTTTTATGGAAGTTGATTTTTAGCCCGGAAAGTTGCTCGAACGCTAATAATATTAATTTCATGTTCTTCGCTTTTTCCATGTCATGTTCCATAAAAAGAATCGTGTCATCGGCATACTGAAGAATGGACAACCACCCATCAACAAGATGTGGAACGAGTCCTTCAATTTGGCCGTCCGATTTAGCACGCTCAATGATAATGGCTAGCATATCAGCTACTATATTAAATAATATAGGTGATAGTGGGTCGCCTTGACGTAAACCTTTTTTCGTTTGAAAGTATTTACCAACGTCATCATTGACTTTGATGGCCACACTCCCTCCCGAAACAAAGTTATGAATCATAGCACGCCACTCATCAGAAAACCCTTTCATTTTAAGTATTTGCTGAAGAAATGACCACTTGACTTTATCATAAGCTTTTTCAAACTCTCTTTTTAGAATTACCCCATTAAGCTTCTTGTGATGCAATTCATGAACCGTTTCGTGCAGAACCACAACACCATCAAGTATGTTGCGGCCCTGCATGAAAGCCGTCTGAGTTGGGCGCACCACATGATCGGCCATTGAATTTAGCCTAATAGTTGTTGTTGTCGTGAATATTTTGAAGCTAACGTTAAGAAGACATATAGGTCTAAATTGTGGGATCCTTTCTGCTTCGTTAACCTTTGGCAACAAAATTATCTCTCCAAAATTTAGGCGAAATATCTCGAGTTGCCCAGCATGTAATGCGTGGAATAACTCTAGCAAGTCCATCTTGATTATCTCCCAAAATTGCTGATAAAACTCAGCTGGAAAACCATCCGGACCTGGGGCTTTGTTGTGTTCCATTTGAAAAACAGCATTTTTAACCTCCTCAGAAAACTGAGAAGTAAGATGGGCGTTCTCCTCATGGGAAACTTGCGGGATATCATCCGTTCGTGATTCATCCATTGAGAAATCACTCTCGTCGGGTGCACCGAACAGATTCTTATAATATCTCTTTATATAAGATTTGAGTTGCTTGTGACCTTCGATCATGCCCTCATCCTGGTTAACAGAATGAATGAGTTTCTTTCTATGCCTGCCATTCGCAAGGCTATGAAAGTATCTCGTATTTGAATCTCTCTCCAAAATAAATTGGGCTTTCGATCGTTGGTACCATTTGACCTCCTCCTCACGGAGAAGTCCGGCCATCTCCGCATTGGACTTATTTTTATAGTCAATCTCATGCGAAGATAGTGGACGCGTTTCCGCTAAAGCCTCTAGTTCGTCAATTATAGTGGACAACCGAAGCTTCTCATTTTTTAGTTGACCAACCATGTGTCTCGCCCATTCTCGTAGGTGTTTACGCAACGCGTATATTTATTATTCCACCTTTGGATCGGGGTTTGGCCACATACTGGTCTTTCCAATATCTTTTTAACTATATCAAAGAAACCTTCCCGATGTAGCCAACCTAATTCAAATTTGAAAAGTTGTTTACATATTGGTCTAGGAGTCCCTGTGGCTATAAGTATGGGAGCATGATCTGACACTGCCTCTATACGTTCAAGTGCCCGTACCGAGACCATTGGAAACTTGGTTTCCCAATATGAGTCCATTAGTACACGGTCCAACTTTTCGTATGTCGGCTCTGGGAGACAATTTGCCCAAGTGGATTGTCTCCCAACCATAGTAACCTCTCGTAAATCAAGGCTGTCAATGACAGCGTTGAATAAGAGGGGCCACTTATTGTCAAATCTCCCCCTGCTCTTCTCATGTGCAAACCTCAGCAAGTTGAAATCACCACCTATAATTATAGGGTATGGATTATCTTTTGCAAGGTTTACTAGTTCGCGGAGAAAAGCAGGTTTGTGCTCATCCTGGGCTGCCCCATACACGGATACAAGACTCCATGTGAAATTGTCGGCTTTGTTACGGATGTGGAACTTTATATGAAAGTCACCCTCCGAACTAGCCAACACATCCATGGTGCCTTTTCTAACCCCGAGTAATAGGCCCCCGGATCGGCCACGTGGTGGACGAGATACCCAAGTGAACTCTACACCACCAGATAGGCGATTTAGTAGATTCACTGAGAAGTCCCGTTTACCCGTTTCCGAAATCCCCACAAAGTCCAATTTATGATCCCTGATGGAATCAGCAATGCGTGCGTGTTTAGCCAAGTCCCGAAGACCTGTGCTATTCGCGAACATGCCATTCATCGGGAAACAATTGGGAGTGTGGATACTTTCGCCTTTTTGTGGTGTTTTTTTTATTATTTTTCTTTGAGGAATTAGCTTTGGATTTCCGGTCGGATGCTTTAAGATCATATAATGAACTTAACATCGCCTCATCCAAGCCTCCCTCAGTGACCTCCCCTACCAGATTTGCGAGGAGCTGGACATCAATTGTGTCATGTAGCTCCTCCTCATCCGGGTGTACAGTATACGACTTACACGAGACCTTTGTAGTGACTGTTAACCGGTCATATTCCAAGTGTCTCAATGCTCTAGTCGATTATGCAATGTTGTTACTATTATTACCCAAAGAAACTCCTACACTACTCAACTTCGCATAGATATTTGAATTTGAATATGCAAGAAAAGATTTATGGGCTTTTTCCGTACCAGCATTGTCGAGGTTCTGTTCCGCTTTGCGCCTCACCGCCTTCCTCATAGAGTCCTCGTCCGAGTGAGACGACCCGTCCGGTGCGACGGCGTGTCTCCCACTCCTCCTAAGTGGTGTCGGCCCCGGGGTTAACGAAGGCGATGAAGAGTGAACCCCAGGTGTGACAGCGCCCGCGGGCGTCATCATCTGTAGCACCTCCTGCGTCTTGCTCCAGCTTACCACGGCACTTCCCGGAGCCACAGCATCGAGCACACAGCCATCCTCCATAGGCTCTGGCACAGCCGAGGGTGTGCGGGTATGAGCGAGGTCGAGCGCAGCCCCAGCTTCGGTTCGCTGGGCAGGTACCAGCCCCTCCCCGTTGCTGGGCTGCAGAGTCTGCTGTCCTCCGCACGCGGGTGTCGGATAATTGATCGCCGCGCGCTGCGCCTCTGCGGGCTGGGCCGCCTACTGCAGTTCCTGCGTCAGCGCACCGGAGCTGGGCCTCTGATGCCCACAAGTGTAGGGGATCGCTGAAATCTTCGTTGGGAAGTATTACCCAAATTTATAGTTCGACTCAAGGGGAACACAAGAATACCAATAAGACTTTAGCAATTGAGACGTCACTCTCAACCACACCTCTATATCAAATAACTTGCAGCAACAATAGTGATAGCAGTGATATGGTTCAAGTAAGCAAAATATAGCAGCAGTAGTAATAAAAGGGTTTCCCAGTTTTCATCGGAAAAAGTGAAGGTGTAACTCAGAGGTTTAAAACGTAGGCATGAGGTGACAGCGGGGTGTTGCATGGATAGGATTGATCATATAATAAGATATAAATAGCGATGGGACTCATCTCTAACTTAGATATATGTAGGTATGTGTTCCATAAATAGTTGTGCGTACTAGCTAAGAGAATTTGCACAACATCTATTGTCCTACCTGCCCATTTCACCGGGGCCAACTTGGAACTACTGGTAATTAAGGTCTACCCTTTCGAGTAGACCGGAACAATGCATTAACACTTCATGAACACATAGAATTCTCAAACTAGAACATATTCCCCTTGTTTTCCCTATATGTCACTTTTAGGGTTCGCAGGGTCAACATAATAGCAGGTAATACACTTTGCAGATAAATACCAAACTCAATTACATGATGGGGCAAAATAAGTTCAGTACTGAAATCATGCCACTCGGGCCCTAGTAGCAAGCATTAAACATAGCATAAGTGCATCAACACAATACAAAAGTATCCTCAAGGTAAACCCCTAAGATCTCGAACAACGGGTATCATTACATGATCAATCTCATCCAATCCCCATCCACCTCATATGCCTACAGCGGTCTACTCACACATGGTGATGGTGGAGGAGCTCATGGTCGACGGAGATGAAGGCGGTGAAAATGGCGGTGAAGACGGCCTCCGAATCCCTCCTCCAGGGGAGAAATCCTGGATCAATCTGTCTCCGAAAACGAAGATCGTGGTGGTGGCGGCGCTCTGTTTCGCGAATAGACCTCCCCTTCTAGATCATCTGGTTTTTTGTATATATGGAGGGGTACGCCAAAGATGAGGCCGAGGGGACGCTCGAGGCGCCAGATAGGTGGGCCCACGCGGCCAAGGAATCTGGCCGCATGGGGCCCCCTCTTTTGGGCCTCGGGCACTCCCTCGTGTCCATCTTCTTCCCGATGTCCTTCTTTTTCCATAAAAACACACGTGGTATTTTTCCTCGATTTAATTTCCTGCAAAAATAGACAGAAACAAGATTTTGCTAAAAACAGCGTCAGATTCAGCAGTTTTAATCAAGTTTAGGGAGATTCCGGGACAAATAATGAAGCAAAGTGATTGGAAAAGTAGATGCATTTTAGGTGCATCAACTCCCCCAAGCTTAGCCTATTGCTTGTCCTCAAGCAATTCAGTTAACAACTGAGCGATAAAAGAAACTTTTACGAACACATTTGCTTCATATGATGTATATATTCTCACTATGTGGACAATGCTTAGGCTATTCATAACAAGATGTATGTAAATGGTGTCACTTAATGGATATGTAAACTATGATGAGATACCAATCATAATAATAAATAACATGAAACATATCAACTCACAAGATTGCAAAGCTCATAATAAAGTATGATAGAGTGGTATCTCGCTTGCCCGAATTTGTACAGCAAAACATAAATGCCCAGGCACCTAAGTTCAAGAGAGGACTAGAAATAAAGATATCAAAGATAAAAGCATCAAGGTTATACCTCAGCTAACAGTATTCTGGGACAAGCACATTACACTAAGAATGACAATTATGCTCTCAAGAAGGTGCTCAAGGGAAGCATGGTGACTCAACAGTAAAATAAAAGATTGACCCTCCATGGAGGGAAGCAGGGATTTAACATGTGCTAGAGCTTTTCATTGTTTTGAAAACAGAGGTAAAATTGTTTTTGAGTGGTGATTACTTCGTCAACGAATGGCAATAGAGTTCCTGTTATCTTCCATACTAGCTAAGCAAGTTGAGAGCGGTTCTGAATATTATTAAAAACAGGCATTTATAATATGCATCTTTATATTTATAGTTTGACACTCCTCCCAACCTTTGATTTCACAAACCATGGCTAACCGAATCCTCGGGTGCCCACCAACAATCACATACCATGGAGGAGTGTCTATTTTTACTTTCTCAAATCTTTTGATATTATAATGGTCTAACCAGCCCTTTGCAATATTAATGACGAGCAGATGAAGCATGCAAGTTCAGGCTTACTTAATTAGTATGGAAGATAACAAGCCCGCCTATGACTTCCTCATGAGGTAAAATAGTGTCACAAAATGAGAAGTGTTTTGCAGGTTTTAAAGGTAGCACATGCAAATATGCTTGAATGGTTTGAAATGCCATACATAGGTATTTATGGTGGACTCTTTGGGATAACTTGGTTTTCAAGGGTTTGGAAGCACAAGCATTGCTGCTTAGTACAAGTGGAGGCCAGCAATAAGATCGGGAGCGACAATTCAAGAGAACATAACCGTCATAATCATGCTTGCGACAAAATAAAATTAACGGAGGCATAAAAATGATACTAGAACTCTGAGCCAAAATAAAATCATCAAGGCTTAGTTGACTCTTTGTTTTCAGTCATATACATGTGTGAGCATGTGCCAAGTCAAATCAAATAAATTTATTCAGAGGAGGATACCACAATGCCATACTTCTCTTATGAACATAACAATGCAAGCAAACATCCAGAAAACATGTCATCTACCATTAATAAATTGGGATTGATCATAAGAGAACATAAACCACTAAGCATGCATCATTCAACATACATCTTATGCGAACCAACTAAGCATGCTCACATGAATGAGTATATGTACAAAAATGAAAACAAAGGAGTTAATACCAGCCTTTTATCCGACTCAAACTGCCATAATCATCATCATTACATTCTCTCCTCTCCCCACTTGAACTACACAATTAAAACATCAAATCTGCCAGAAAACGTCACTGCAATCAGTACTGTTTTTACCCTACCTAGACACATCAGAAAAACCTCATATTTTACGGGTGCGTAGGTTACGAAAAGTTGCAGTAGCAGTTCAAATTTCAGCTCAATCGGAAATACAAAAAAAAAATGAAAAATAAAACAGTGAACAGATTTCAGCAGTTTCAGCACAACTGTTTTGACACTTGATTCCAGAAAACGAAAATATTTTTGTTCTTTTTTATTTTAAGATGCATAATGAAAGTGATCAGAAGTAAACAAGCTAAATAAACAAATAAAATCTTTTTGTGTTTTCATGATTTTCAGGATAATAAAGTAAAACATAACAAGATAAAAGTGATATAAAACAACGAATGAAAAAGGGGAGAGAAGTACTCCCCCAAGCTTGCGTTCAAGCTAGTATCCCGGTGGGTAGTATCCACCGCTTCCACCTCCACCGTAGTAAGGCGGTCCACCACTTGATGACCCTCCTCCATAGTAAGAGGGGTCACCACCTTGGTAGCCTCCATACTCCGATCCTTGGAAGCCCCATTGATAGTTTTGCATCTCCGGGTTTTGGGGCTCCACTTGTGGTTCTTCTTGTGGTGGTGCTGCTCTCACCACCCATTTTCCAGTGGCCCTGTCAAAAAGGTCAGTACGAGGGAGCACAATGGACACTCTTTGTCCATTGTCCCCCTTATAGATATAGTGGCAACAATTATGGTGCCATTCACTCATTTCCATGCGACAGGTTACACCAAAATCTAGTAAATAGGCCTCCTTGACAAGCCTACCCATGTTATTATCAAACCCTCTTTCTTCCTTAATGTGCTCATATATTGAAGTAGCAATGGCACCACCATAAATAGGAGTTCCATCAGTAAGGTTTCTCCTCACGGCTATATGTAAAGTTCTAGCAAGAACTACTCCCAAATTATATTGGCAAGGTGTTCCCTCTTTTGCACATTTTAGTAAATAAACCATGGGTCCTGTGCAAGCAGAAGTGTTATCCCTAGCTAGAAATCCTCTAGCAAGAAACAAAGCAAAGTACCTTAGGGCTGGATGTTGTATGCTAGTAAATTTGCCCCTATTAAGTCTCTCAGGAACTCTAACAGAAATGCTCTTCCAAAAAGAAACAAGTTCCTGATTCGAATCAGCACCTATCTCAACCCAACTACCTGTGTTCTCAACACGAATAGCTCTACAAAATTCTTCCAAATTCATAACAAGGCGCTGCCCCCTCATAGTGAATTTAATGGTAAAAGTAGGAGGGGGTGGATTACTTCTCTTACTGTGCCGGTAGAGTTCCGGGCCCTCAAAGCGGAAGGTGGAGAGGAACTCCCGCGCAATCTCCTCATATGTCTCCCGTGGATGGCGGGAGAACTCCAGCAAGCCCGCGGTGGTGACGAAGGCGTTGAAGTCTTCCTCTATCACCCAATGCTCAAGAACACCGGGGTCTTGCCATTTTGTTGTATGAATCTTAAGCTTCTCCCCCACGAACACCGCCTCATCTTCCCATAGGTGGTCGTCATCATGATTATTGGAGGCTCTAGATGGCCTCCTCCTTGTTCTTGACATCATCCCCATGAGTCCCTTGCCTTTGTTCATGATGAAAGCTTGCTGTCCAAAAATAAAATCCATCAAACATTAAGATGTAACACCCTAAAACAACATTGAGCCATCCATAACAAGTCTCTACATCAGTATCATGCATGAATATCAACTAGAAAACTCAAACTCATGGATTTCTCAAGCATTTTAGGTGACACCTAGTGCAGAAAAATACTTCATATATAAAGCATAAGAACAAAACGTAATTGGATGGGTGAAGGAGTCACATACCAAGGAGCAATTCCACCAAACAGATTTGAAAAATCTGCTCAAACTTGGGAGATCGAAGATGGCAGGAAGCGGGAGCTCGGGAAAAATTGGGAAAAATACCCTGGGGGTGGTTTTCTGTCGAGGGGAAGGAGATGGGCACTGGATGGCCACCTAACTCCCTCTGTGGCTCAAAGTGGTGGGTCCCACACGGCCAAGGAATCTAGCCGCATGGGGCACCCCATTTTGGCCCCTGGTGGCCTTTTGGCCTTCCCCTTTTTGCTACTAGTCCCTCTGGTAAAATAACTGACACCCAAATTTTTCTGGAATTTTTCGAGAAAATTTTCTGAAGAGAATTTTTCAAAGTTCATATTCTGGAATTTCTGGAGTTCTGAAATAATTAAACTTATGCAAATATTCTAATGATCTAAGACAAATAAAATTAAAATGCAATGCAAATTTTTATGGGAATCAAGTTTGCATCATTTGCACATTAGTAATGAGGTTGATCAAGTCTCATTAATAGTATGCAAAAGATATAAAGCATGATTCATTTTATATTTGTATGTGAAATAAAACTCAAGATACCTCATAGTTGATTGGGATGGTCCCAATCATCAAAGTAGCATATTTTGGTGGTGGAGGTGGTAATGCAAACTCAAAGCCCCCAATCATAAAAGTATTTCTTTGGATAGAGTTCACTCTTTTGTTTAGCATAGCAACATAATTCTTCTTAGGAAAATAAATGGTATGCTCATTGCCCTTGACATTAAATGTCACTTTGCTCTCAGTGCAATTTATGACAGCCCCTGCAGTGTTCAAAAATGGTCTTCCAAGAATAATAGACAAGTTATCATCTTCAGGAATTTCTAGTATAACAAAGTCTGTAGGGATTAATACATTAGCAATAGAAATAGGAACATCCTCACATATGCCTATAGGAATAGCAGTAGATTTATCAGCCATTTGTAATGAAACATCAGTTGGAACCAATTTGTTTAGGTTAAGTTTCTTATATAAAGAAAAATGCATAACACTAACACCAGCTCCCAGATCACACAATGCATATTTCACATAAGTCTCTTTAATATGACAAGGGATAATAGGAATACCAGGATCTCCACGTTTTTCAGGCAATTTTCCATCAAAAGAGTAATTGGCAAGCATAGCAGTAATTGCATCATTAGGTATCTTTCTCTTATTAGTAACAATATCTTTCATGTATTTTGAATATGGAGGAATTTTAATAGCATCAATAAGAGGGATTTGTAAACACAAAGTCTTAAGTATCTCGAAAAACTTATCAAACCTAGCATCATCCAAGGACTTCATTACCTCCTGGGGATATGGTATGGGTCTTTGCACCCATGGATCCCTCTCTTTACCTTTCTGTTTGTTTGGATGCTTCTTCTTGTTAGTCTTATCAATAGATGGTTGAGTGTCTTCTTTCTCAGTAGTTTCAGGTTCTTCATTATTTTCCTCTTCTTGTTGTCCTTCCTCAGGTGGAGGTGATTCCTCCTCTTCAACATTTTCATCTTCAGTTTCGACATCATAAATGGAAATATCCTTGTCTTGTTCTTGAGAATCCCCATTATCTTGATTTTCATTGGGAGATTTTCCTGCAGGAGTTTTCTTCTTAAGAGCTTCTTGCTCATTTCTTTTAGGATGACCATCAGGATAATCAGGGTCCTGAGTGAAAGGACAATGATGTCGCCTAGAGGGGGGGGGGGGGGTGAATAGGCGGTTTAAAACTTTTCCGGTTTAGGCTTGATAATTGCGGAATAAAACTAGGTGTTTAAATTAACAAGCCGACAACCTAAATAAACTAGGCTCACCTATGTGCACCAACAACTTATGCTAAGCAAGATAAACAACAAGGTGAAAGCAATAGAATACTTCAAGCACGAAGGCTATCACAATGTAAAGTGCATAAGTAAAAGCTCGGGTATAGAAATAACCGAGGCGCGCGGAGACGAGGATGTATTCCCGAGTTCCTCCTTGTTAAGGGAGTACGTCTCGTTGGAGAGGTGTGAACCGACACAACGGTTCAACAACCACAAAGGTTTCACCTTCTTCTCCGATGAACCGCACCACAAAGGCTTGGTTCACCTTCCACTATCGGAATTCCTTCGAGGCGGAATCCGGAGCCTTTCAACAACAATCCGGGACACAACCCACAATGGGATTGGGGGCTCCCGAACGGCCTCCAACAACAATCCGGGGCACAACCCACAATGGGATTGGGGGCTCCCGAACGGCTTCAAGTGACCACACAAGGGTCCAACCACCACAAAGGCGTCTAGGGTCCAAGGACCCAAGAGTAACAAGCTCACAAACTTTCAACTTCAACGAATCCTCGTGGAGAGCACACCGATGCACCAAATGCAAAAGGCAAGAGCACAAGTGCTCAAAATCCTTCACTCTGAAATTCCAACAAAGCAACAAATGCTTATGGGGGAATAAGAGAGGAAGAACAAAGAGGAGATGCACCAAGAACTCCAAGATCAAGATCTACAAGGTTTCCCTCACTTAGAGGAGAAATCGATCGGTGAAAACGTAGATCAAGATCACCTCTCACTTTCCCTCAAATATTAGCAAGAACCATGGGAGGGATGGAGAGGAAGAGCAAGCTTTCCAAAGGGCAACAATGGAGGAGAGAGAGGAGAAAGACTTGCTAGAAGCTTAGAAAACCATTGGGAAAGAAGGCCCCTTAAATAGCTCAACCCAAAATCCAGCCGTTGGGTGCAGATTCGCGCCGTAGCGGTACTACCGCTGGCCCTAGCGGTACTACCGCCCCCCTAGGGAGTTAGGGCATCAAAACGGGCTGAAAACAGGCTTCCATAGCGGTACTACCGCCCCGGGCAGCGGTACTACCGCCCCGGCGGAACTACCGCTCCCGGTACCGCCGAAAACGGCTCTCTGTTAGCTCCGGCGGTACCTCGGGCGGTACCGCGGCGGTACTACCGCCACAGCAAAAAACAGCAGAAACTGGTAAACGAAAACGTCAATATCTTTTCCATCCGGACTCTGTTTTCGATGATTTTTGGCTCGTTGGAATCGTTACAACGAGCTCTACTTGAATGTGCAGAGAAACATCATAGTCCAACAAGGGAGGTTTAAACCAAAAGAGGAAAGGTGAAACCTATCTAAAAAGTAATAATCGGCAAACCTCCAAAACCGAAAACGCAACAAGTTTTCCATATGAAATTAGTTTTCGGTGAACTTGGGCTTGTCGTGAAGATCACAACAAGCACCAAAACCCAACAAGGAGAAAAGCCAAGTAAGAACCAAGAAAGATGAAATGCCAAGTATGCAAAGGTTTGAGCTCTCCACAAAGATGCGATCAAGTTACTCACTTGAGAGCCCCTCTTGATAGTACGCCGTCTATCCTAAAACCCGGTCTCGCACTAACACCATGAGACCGGTAAAATAGAAAACCTATCAAGATCATACCTTTGCCTTGCGCATTCCACTTGAGCTCGATGATGACGATCTTGAATCTCTCAAGTTGAAATACCTTTCTTGATTGTCCTTGCTAGCACATGCTTGATGAAGACTTCTCCAAATGCTCCCCCATACTCCATTATGGGAGGGCCTCGCTAAGCTTTGTCTTCATGTCTCCTTTGCAAGCTTCAATCAAAAGATATCTTCCGAGATGCATCATATTGAACTTGCACTTCTTCTTCTTCTCTTGATATGTATGGTGGCTTGGGGGGGAAACATGATTGTTCACTCAATCTTCTATTCCAAGCCATACTTGCAATGAGCTCAACACTACACATGATCATTCTTCATATAAATCCTTGAATAGAGCATTGGTCATTATTTCATCTTGAAGAGTCCAACACATGAACTCCTATATTTCCCATGGACAAGATCTATAAGAATATCTCAATGTAAACATTAGTCCATATGGATTGTCATTAATTACCAAAACCACGCATGGGGGCAACCATGCACTTTCAATCTCCCCCATTTTTGTAATTGATGACAATCCCTTTTATGAGGGTTTATATAATGAATTTAAGCAACCATGCAACACAAGGAGCAAGGATGCAAGAGAACCGCAAGAGAACAAACCCATATTCCCTTAAACCCTCTAAATTTCTCCCCCATTGGCATCGATTGCCGAAATGGGAAGAAAAACTTAGAAGGCAAATATAGTGAGAGCTCCCCCATAATGTGTGCATTTCTCATAATATGAGTGAAATCAAATGCACATATCCAATGACGAATAGATGGAGGGAGATCAAACTATATAGAGGATCCAAAGATTGCAAAAGAATATCAAATGGAAAGATACTTCAACGAAAGAAGCAAGCAATCAAAAGGATCCGAAAAATGTTCTAAATATCATGAGGGAACTCCCCAAGGTAGGTGCACAAATAGGATTTGTGTTTCAATATAGTGTGCACAACATGGAATCCAAATTTAGAGGGTTTAAGGGAATATGGGTTTGTTCTCTTGCGGTTCTCTTGCATCCTTACTCTTTGTGTTGCATGGTTGCTTAAATTCATTATATAAACCCTCGTAAAAGGGATTGTCATCAATTACCAAAATGGGGGAGATTGAAAGTTTGTGAGCTTGTTACTCTTGGGTCCTTGGACCCTAGACGCCTTTGTGGTGGTTGGACCCTTGTGTGGTCACTTGAAGCCGTTCGGGAGCCCCCAATCCCATTGTGGGTTGTGCCCCGGATTGCTGTTGGAGGCCGTTCGGGAGCCCCCAATCCCATTGTGGGTTGTGCCCCGGATTGTTGTTGAAAGGCTCCGGATTCCGCCTCGAAGGAATTCCGATAGTGGAAGGTGAACCAAGCCTTTGTGGTGCGGTTCATCGGAGAAGAAGGTGAAACCTTTGTGGTTGTTGAACCGTTGTGTCGGTTCACACCTCTCCAACAAGACGTACTCCCTTAACAAGGAGGAACTCGGGAATACATCCTCGTCTCCGCGTGCCTCGGTTATTTCTATACCCGAGCTTTTACTTATGCACTTTACATTGTGATAGCCTTCGTGCTTGAAGTATTCTATTGCTATCACCTTGTTGTTTATCTTGCTTAGCATAAGTTGTTGGTGCACATAGGTGAGCCTAGTTTATTTAGGTTGTCGGCTTGTTAATTTAAACACCTAGTTTTATTCCGCAATTATCAAGCCTAAACCGGAAAAGTTTTAAACCGCCTATTCACCCCCCCCCCCCCTCTAGGCGACATCATTGTCCTTTCAATTGGTATCAGAGCCTGGTCTCTCTTTTTGGGCTTTACCGCCTAGAGAGTAAAATATGTCGTTTAGAGAATTAGTGCACGATCCCACTTTCATATTCAATGGCACAAATTATGATGTTTGGAAAATTCGCATGCTTAATCTTTTTAGGGCCATGGGTCCAAATTATATTAAGAGGATTGTAGATGTGAGTTTATCTCCTCCAAAGGATTCCCAAGAATTATCTTTAGAGGATGAGATAAACTCTCATCTCGAGACTCAAGTTACTAATGGTCTTATATGTGTTTTGACCGATGTAGTTCTTGCTTCAATCATGCCTTTTCGAAATGCACATGAGCTTTGGACCAAGCTTCAAGATATATATGAAGTGTCCAAAATTATTGAGGATGATTGTTCTCCCTCCACCTCCGGTCGTGATGAGTTCACAACTTCTTCCACTTCACCAACATGTGATTCGTCACAAGGTATTGATATGGTGAGTGGTGATAGAAATTGCCTTGGTGATGGTGAACTTACTATTGATTATACTTCTTCTCTATCACATTGCAATGTTCTATCTTTGGACTTAAACTCTTCTAGCACTCCAAATGTCATACATGCTAGAGTTGATAGTCCTTGCATATCATGTAATAGTTGTTTAACTAAATCTCATGATGATATGCTTCATATGTCTTGTTGCCATGAAAACAATACTTCCATATCCTCTATTTCTTGTATGACTAACAATGTAGAGGAATCCCAACATTTGTTGGAACAAGACATGGTCCTCAATGGTGCTTCAAGTTTTTCTTCATCTCCCTCAACCATTAATCATGTTTGCCTTATGGCTAAGGATTCCGAGGTATCTCCCACCTCGAATCCAAATTGTGATGATGTGGATGAGGATTCTCATGAAGAAGGTTTTGACTTTGAATCCTTAACCAAGATGGGTGAGATGGTACTTGGTGCTCTCCCCAAAGGTAGTAAAGCTATCCCTCCTCTATGTGAAATCATTGCTTATATTATTAAGAGTAGGGAATTCATTGAGGATTTGGAAAGTCAATTTGATGAGAAGTGTCAAATTGAGAGAGATGACTCTATCACCATAGCTTACTTGAACGCTTCTCTTGAAGAAGAAGAAGAGCTTAGGTCTTCTCTTGAAGAGAAACTTGAATCCCTTGATGAGTCTAATGATCTTATTATTGCTAAAATCATTAAGGAAAGAGATCATGCCCTTGCTAAGTATAAAGTGCTTAAAATGGAAAAAGTTGAATTTGGTGTTGGCAATGCTAGACTAAATGAGGACATAGAGAGACTTGACAAAGCTCACAAGGCTTTAGAAAGTGAACACTCTCTCCTTATCAAGTCTCATGATCAACTCCAAACTCAACTATCTAAGAATGACAAGCTTGTCAAATTGTCTTCTTCCATCTCTAATACTAATGATGCTTGTGCTACTAACTCCACTTCTTGTGAAGCATCTATTTTGAAGGAGAATGTTGAGCTAAGGGCTCAACTTGAGTTGCTATCTATTAAGTATGGGAAATTGGAAGAAAGTCATGAAAAGATTTCTAGCTCTAATGATGATCTTCTAGCATCCCATGCTAGGCTAAAGTTAGCTCATGATGCTATCTCTACAAAGGTAACATCTTGTGAGCCTCATGTGGATATTGGCACAACTTCTTCTAGAAATGCCTTATTGCCATGTGCTAGTCCGAGTGATTCATCCACTCACAATGCTTCTACATCTTGTGATGAATTACTTTCCATACCTTGTTGCTCTAACAATGAAGCGTCTACTTCCTCTAGTGTTTTTGTTGATACTAACCATGTAGAGGAATTAAATGAGCTCAAGGCCCAAGTCACTTCTTTGAAGAAAGACTTGGAAAAGCGTCATGTTGGGAAGTCCACACTTGACAATATGTTGAGTGTTCAAAGACGCCCCAATGATAAGAGTGGACTTGGATTCAACTCAAACAACAAGAACAAGTCCAAGATCATTAAGAAGAAAAAGGGCCAAGAACAAGTCAAAGACTCGGCCAAGATTGTTTGCTTCAAGTGCAAAGTTGAAGGGCACCATGTTAGATCTTGCCCTTTGAAGAAGAAGGCTCTTAGTGAGAAGCAACAAGGGAAGAAGCCTCAAGTTCAAACTCAAGCTCCTCAAGTTGAAGAACGGTCTCTTCCCAAGAAGAATCAAGCTACCCCTCCTCAAGTCAAGACTCCAACTAAGAAGAGAGGAGGAAGTAGATGTTGCTACCTATGCCGTGAGAAGTGTCACTTTGCTTCTTCATGCACTAATGGTACCTTATCCAACCCCATTATAGTTGATGATGTTTATTCTCTTCGGAAGGATAAGGTTGGCAATGTGTTTGCCAAATTTGTTGGTACTCAAAGTGGTGTCAAGAAAAGAACCATTTGGGTTACCAAACCTATTGTGACTAACCTCTTAGGACCCAACTTGGTTGGGGACCAACAAGCTAAAACTTGATCAATAGGTGTTGTTGGAGGGCTTTGGAGACTTGGCTACACTATGAAGAATTAAGGGATCTTCATCAATTATATTCTCTCAAGTCAAGTCATATGGATTATATTGTTCTATCTCATATCCAATGTTCCTCCTTGCGGTAACTTTTATTTAAATCATATATACATTGAAAGTTGCTTGCACCCTTGCATGTGTTAGGTTTTGTACCTTGCTAGTGTTTGTATGTGTTGTGCTCTCTACTTACTTATCTTGAGAAATCAAGCATGTGTATTTTGGTTTGCACACCATCTACTTGTTTTGAGCCTTATTGCTTTTATATGATATCTTATCTTGTTGGCTCTCTTTGAGAGATAAATGGACTATCCATTTTTGGAGAGTGATATGCTTCGTGCACTTCACAATTCTAAAAATGTGTGTACATGAGGAATACCACTTAGTTTTGATATATCAATATTATCTATTCTCTTTGTGGTATGTCATGCTCATGAGAAATTCAAATTATATAATGTCCATTAATTTCTCTAGTTGTTTTTGTTTGCCTCTTGTGTTAAAATAAATGGATTATCACATTATGGGGGAGTAATAAGCTATGTGCATATTACAAGCCTAGAATATGTGAAAATGTGAGGTTTTGCCACCTAGAATTGATATTGCTAATTATCTTGTTCCTATGTGGCATGTTGCTCAAACAAGTTCCCATTTACTTAAATGCTCTTTGTCTCTCACTCTTTTGGATCTTGTTTGTGGAGGATGTTCTTGATATGGCTTTCCCTAAATATGTTCTCATATATCTTTTTGGGAAGCCAATTGATTCAAGCTACTCCTTAGAGTTGCTTTGCATTATCACATGATTTGTGAATCTATCAAGAATATCTATCTAAGCATGGTTTTTAATTCCTATTCTTTGCCTCATGCTTATGTTTTGTGAATATGATCTTGAATATATCCTTGCAATCCACCACCGAGAAATATCTCCATACATTACTTGTCTTGACAAGTGATAATCATATTTGGGGGTAAATATGTTGATCATATTCACTTTGGTTCTTGCTTTGTATTGACTTATTTGATTGCCAAGGATTTGTTTTTGATCTAACTCTTATTTGTCTTCCTTGTATCTTTTGGATCCTTTATTGCTCTACTTGAAATTTGTTTTGTGCTTTCTTGAGTTGGGAAAAGCAATGATCCAATTCTTGTGCATTGACTTTCAAAAGTCATACTTTTTGATAATGCACTATTCTTTGGGAAGCTATCCTACTTTGAGTGGAACATCATTCTTTAAATTGGTATTGCAATTTCTTGCCTTTCTTGAATATGACTAGTGTTTGAATATATATATATATATATGGAGAGTGATGATCTCATTTGTGTGCATTTTGTATTCAAATGCAAGATCATAAATAATGCACACATCTTGGGGGAGCAATCCTATATGCTTTCGAACATTAGTTGTCTTCATTTGGTATTTGATCCCGATGACGTGTCTCTTTGGAAGACAAACATTTTTCGTCTTGGCACTTTGTGCCATCATGAAAAGTGTAGAGGGTTTGGTTTATTATTTGATGGTATTTTCTTCAATTGGTTTCTTGCTTTAATTTGGTATCTTTTCAAAGTGGTTTCTTCAATCATGTGTTGATTTGGGTCCTTGATATAATTTGGACAATTCCTTTTCTTGTCACACTTGTGTGTGTTTTCTTGGTTTAATTGGTGTTTTGTCCAAATTGTATCTCGTTTGGTTCTTGAAAGTCTTGTGCATGCATACTTACTATATGTATATCTTATGGCATGTGTACTTTCGTTGATCCAATATATAGGATAAACTCCATCAAATCCTAAATGGCTAAGATGTGCATGAAATTCAATTTCATATCAATATGCACATATTTATGTGGAGTTTGTCCTATGTATTGTAGTTGCTCTAACTACTTTGGACCCAATGAGTTTGGGTACCATTTTGTACTTGAATTTGTTTTAGGTACATGTGGAGATGCATTGGAAGCTTGTCTCATTTACAAGGAAGGTGGTGTCACCATGTGTTCATTGGAGCCAAGTTTGGATGATCGTTAACTCTTATCTTCTACATCACCAATGCTATCTCGGTAACAAGTATCTACCTCATGCTTACGTTTCTAAACTTTCAACCTTGTGTAGGTTGTATCTTGGCATGAATCTTTTTGTTGCAATTAATTTGGTTCTTGCAAAACGTCTCTATTGCAAATATGAGTAAGCCGGGATGATTACATATAAAGGGACTATACATTCATTTCTATGATTCATCGATCCCAATTATGTCAATCTAGCACTTTCTACTTAAAGTCTCTCAGGTGCAACATTGATGAATTTTCAAAATCATTTGCGTTTTGTGTTACTTGTTATCTTACTCGGAGCATCCATTTGTTAACCTTTATCCCTTGTGGATAATTTTTGATGCTATGATGAGTATGTGTTGGAAGTTCACTTATATTCCGTTAAGATATAATTGGGCTTTGTGCTATGCTTTTAAGCAAAGATCTTATTGGTGTATTTATGACTTCCTCCTGGATATCATAATCTTTACCCGTGTATCTATCTTGTGTGTACATGTTTATTTGTAGACCCATATCTTAGTGATTCGTGTCTACTTAGAAACTTATACATATGAGAATAGTACATCTTTAATTGATATTCCAATTCTTTAGTTACCACCTCTTATTGCTTTTGACTCCTTGGTGGTTTCTAAAAGGCTCAATCTTTATTTTCCATGTGTTATGCTTGGTGCATTTTACTAAACTTGTGGAGCTATTTGCTATACCTCTTTTGGTGTGTGGGTATGGGAAAGACACGATATGCACTATGTGCAACTCTTCTTGAAAGACTATGTTGATGCTATCATCCTTGTATTAGTCTCCTATAATGTCTTTTTATCTCACACCCATTATTTGATTTACCGCTCCTTGCTCTTGTTGCAAAACATTTTATTAGGTGAAAGTTGTTTTGCCTCCTTTATCATTTACATTCTCTTGCATGAGCTTGTGTTCGAATTTATCTAGGAGGGAGTGAGGATTCCATGTTGTGCACACTATATTGAAACACAAATCCTATTTGTGCACGTACCTTGGGGAGTTCCCTCATGATATTTAGAACATTTTTCGGATCCTTTTGATTGCTTGCTTCATTCGTTGAAGTATCTTTCCATTTGATATTCTTTTGCAATCTTTGGATCCTCTATATAGTTTGATCTCCCTCCATCTATTCGTCATTGGATATGTGCATTTGATTTCACTCATATTATGAGAAATGCACACATTATGGGGGAGCTCTCACTATATTTGCGTTCTAAGTTTTTCTTCCCATTTCGGCAATCGATGCCAATGGGGGAGAAATTTAGAGGGTTTAAGGGAATATGGGTTTGTTCTCTTGCGGTTCTCTTGCATCCTTACTCTTTGTGTTGCATGGTTGCTTAAATTCATTATATAAACCCTCGTAAAAGGGATTGTCATCAATTACCAAAATGGGGGAGATTGAAAGTTTGTGAGCTTGTTACTCTTGGGTCCTTGGACCCTAGACGCCTTTGTGGTGGTTGGACCCTTGTGTGGTCACTTGAAGCCGTTCGGGAGCCCCCAATCCCATTGTGGGTTGTGCCCCGGATTGTTGTTGGAGGCCGTTCGGGAGCCCCCAATCCCATTGTGGGTTGTGCCCCGGATTGTTGTTGAAAGGCTCCGGATTCCGCCTCGAAGGAATTCCAATAGTGGAAGGTGAACCAAGCCTTTGTGGTGCGGTTCATCGGAGAAGAAGGTGAAACCTTTGTGGTTGTTGAACCGTTGTGTCGGTTCACACCTCTCCAACAAGACGTACTCCCTTAACAAGGAGGAACTCGGGAATACATCCTCGTCTCCGCGTGCCTCGGTTATTTCTATACCCGAGCTTTTACTTATGCACTTTACATTGTGATAGCCTTCGTGCTTGAAGTATTCTATTGCTATCACCTTGTTGTTTATCTTGCTTAGCATAAGTTGTTGGTGCACATAGGTGAGCCTAGTTTATTTAGGTTGTCGGCTTGTTAATTTAAACACCTAGTTTTATTCCGCAATTATCAAGCCTAAACCGGAAAAGTTTTAAACCGCCTATTCACCCCCCCCCCCCCCCCTCTAGGCGACATCATTGTCCTTTCACTGAGTACTTGCATCTCCTCTAGTGTTGACTCCACAAACCTGTTTCTTCTTCATAAGATTTTCATAAAGTTGATTTTGAAGAGAAATCATCTGTTCAACTTGATTATTCATCATCTCACAGTGCTTAACAGTTCTTTTAACTTCTCCTACGCTAGCATTTAAATTTTCACGAAGAAATTTAATTTTATGAGAGTTCTCCATAATACTCATTCTAATAGCATGTTCTTCAGGATTATGATGATAAGCAAAATCATTAACATATGAAACATCAATGGGTGGTGTTACCTTCTCATTACCTTCCATGGAGTTAATAACATTGACTTGAATTGGAAAACATGGTTGATCAATAGGAAGTTTAATGCCCTTCTCAGATAATTCCTTAAGATAAGAGGTTTTAATTCCCTTCTCTTCAATATCCTTATTAGCTTCTTTCATTGTTTCTTTAGATAACTTAAGAATGCCCCCTTTCTTCTCAGGAAATATTTCATCAAACTCTTCAATGTTCCAATCTTGGGTGTTTCTAGCAACATCTTCCAATAGTTTTGTGGCTTCATCAACAGTTCTCTCCCTGAAAACATTACCTGCCATACTATCAAGGTAGCTTCTAGTGGTTTCGGTTAGTCCATTATAAAATATATCAAGTAGTTCATTCTTCTTAAAACCATGAGGAGGACATTTCCTAACCATCTTAGTGAACCTCCCCCAAGCTTGGGATAGATCCTCCTTCTTTTTCTGTGAATAGTTACTAATTTCCATAGTTAAGTCATGAACCTTTGCATTAGGGAAATATTTAGAAAAGAACAATTGCAAACATTCTTCTTTACTAGTAATACATCCAGGTGCTAAGCAATTATACCATGTTTTTGCACTCCCTCCTAAGGTGAAAGGAAACAACTTTAAGAAATAATAACGTTGGTGGATTTCATCTTTACCAAACAACACAGATAAATCATGCAAGTAAGTGACATGCTCATGAGGAAACTCATATTTTCTACCATAAAACTTAACTTCTTCAGCTTTTTTAATAATTTCAGGTTCAACACTAAAATCATAATCTTCATCATTTATTTCAACAGCAGCAACATTCATTTCTTTAGCAATAGAGAAATATTCATCAAGAGTGGAATTCTTATAGCTATCAAGTTTATCAAAATTCGGATCCATAAAAGCCATACAAAATGCATCCTCTTCCTCAGAAGAAGTATATTCATCCTCAGAGTATTCATTATCCTCTATCTCAGTTTCAACATTGGAAGTAATAGAAGATTCAAGCATTTCAGGTAATTCAGGTGTTTTAGTTATCACAGATGTTTCAGGTGTCACTTCTTTGTCCATGCTACTATATATCTCATTATCCTCAGCATCAGTTGACATTTTAGACAATGGTAAACTAGATACCTTTTTACCTTTCTTTTTAGCATGAATAGTAGTAGTAGAAGTAACAGTAGGTGAAAAGTTTGGCCTACTTGGCAAGTTCATACCTCTACGAGTAGTTGAAGGCCTCATTTCCTTCGGAGTATTTTCCTTTCCCATAGTTGGAAACAAGCAAATAAATGATAACAAGTGATCTTACCAATAAAGCTAGGTTCCCCGACAACGGCGCCAGAAAATGTCTTGATGCCCACAAGTGTAGGGGATCGCTGAAATCTTCGTTGGGAAGTATTACCCAAATTTATAGTTCGACTCAAGGGGAACACAAGAATACCAATAAGACTTTAGCAATTGAGACGTCACTCTCAACCACACCTGTATATCAAATAACTTGCAGCAACAATAGTGATAGCAGTGATATGGTTCAAGTAAGCAAAATATAACAGCAGTAGTAATAAAAGGGTTTCCCAGTTTTCACCGGAAAAAGTGAAGGTGTAACTCAGAGGTTTAAAACGTAGGCATGAGGTAACAGCGGGGTGTTGCATGGATAGGATTGATCATATAATAAGATATAAATAGCGATGGGACTCATCTCTAACTTAGATATATGCTGGTATGTGTTCCATAAATAGTTGTGCGTACTAGCCAAGAGAATTTGCACAAAATCTATTATCCTACCTGCCCATTTCACCGGGGCCAACTTGGAACTACAGGTAATTAAGGTCTACCCTTTCGAGTAGACCGGAACAATGCATTAACACTTCATGAACACATAGAATCCTCAAACTAGAACATATTCCCCTTGTTTTCCCTATATGTCACTTTTAGGGTTCGCAGGGTCAACATAATAGCAGGTAATACACTTTGCAGATAAATACCAAACTCAATTATATGATGGGGCAAAATAAGTTCAGTACTGAAATCATGCCACTCGGGCCCTAGTAGCAAGCATTAAACATAGCATAAGTGCATCAACGCAATACAAAAATATCCTCAAGGTAAACCCCTAAGATCTCGAACAACGGGTATCATTACATGATCAATCTCATCCAATCCCCATCCACCTCATATGCCTACAGCGGTCTACTCACACATGGTGATGGTGGAGGAGCTCATGGTCGATGGAGATGAAGGCGGTGAAGATGGCGGTGAAGACGGCCTCCGAATCCCTCCTCCGGGGGTGAAATCCTGGATCAATCTGTCTCCGAAAACGAAGATCGTGGTGGTGGCGGCGCTCTGTTTCGCGAATAGACCTCCCCTTCTAGGTCATCAGGTTTTTTTATATATGGAGGGGTACGCCAAAGATGAGTCCGAGGGGACGCTCGAGGCGCCAGATAGGTGGGCCCACGCGGCCAAGGAATCTGGCCGCGTGGGGCCCCCTCTTTTGGGCCTCGGGCACTCCCTCGTGTCCATTTTCTTCCTGATGTCCTTCTTTTTACATAAAAACACGCGTGGTATTTTTTTCCCGATTTAATTTCCTGCAAAATAGATAGAAACAAGACTTTGCTAAAAACAGCGTCAGATTCAGCAGTTTTAATCAAGTTTAGGGAGATTTCGGGACAAATAATGAAGCAAAGTGATTGGAAAAATAGATACATTTTAGGTGCAGCGTCTGGGCAGGCTGAACGCCACACGCCGGCGTTGGGTCAGTGTTCACCGTACACAGCTCCCGCGCCGTGGTTCGCTGTGCCGAACCAGCACCAGCCTCCTGTACGCTGCGTACGGCATGCAAGCTGTTGTCTATCGCCTGTAGCTGCACATGGTCCTCCGAGGGATCCAGCTCCGTCACGGACATAGCAGACACTCCCTGCTGCATAGCAACATCACCATGCGCCACCTGATACAACTCCTCTGCGGTTTTGGATTAAAGGGAGCGCAATACCTTGTATCCCATGCGGAACCAGCGATATACTACCTCTGTTTATAATTATAAGACGTTTTACATAGTGTGTATGTTGCCTAGATACATACTTAAATGAATGTACATGAACACTAAAACATGTCTACATACATATAGATACATGTGAATCTAGCCAAATGCTATAACATCTTATATTAAAAAACGGAGGGAGTAGATGCAGTTCCCGGCCCCGACACATTTGCTTGAGGCATCGGTGTATCTGCATCCGTCACCGTATCATTTCCTGACGGAGAGAGTTGAAGAGCGGAGGGGGCCCGCCGCCGTGCATCTAGCGCCGCCTAGCGCGCCTTGCGCCGCCGCCGTCATGCGTACCTAGCGCCGCCTCCTTGCGAGCCTACCGTCCGCCGACGCCGCGCTCGTCCACACGCAGATTTCGGGGATCGAGGTCGAGATCGAGAGATGGCGAATCGATTATGGGCGCTTCTGACGGAGGAGGATGACGGAGGAGGGGGATCAGACGAGGAGGACGATCTCGAGTCGTTTCAGGTAGGGATTCCTTCCCCTACACTTTCTGGAGGAAGGGAGGATCGTTGGCGGCAATACCTCGCACCGGCGAGTCCTTCCCCTATCCCGATGATTCGGCAACGATTCCGACGACGTAGGATCCACGAGAGTGGTGATGTTGTGGAATCGCGAGAGAATTCTGATTCTGAAATTTCGATCACAGATTTCCCTGATTTGGGAAACTGCGATCTCTCTCTCTGTTTCATGAGGATATGACTTCTATGAGCGGATTTGAGGTTTTGCAGTCGTTGCGATTGCACCCATATGCTAGGATTCCGATGTTTTTTGATCATGAGGAACTCGATTTGGGGGTTGTCGCCATTGACGACCTTCGGCGGGAAGAGATGGGGGATACTCAAATTCTAGAAGGTGTATATGGGCCAAATTCGGTCCATGACGCTTCTCTTCCTGGACTCATGGGCTCCGCTATCCCAGAATTTTGGGAGACGGATTGTGATAATACGCCTTTTGTGAGTCTTTCACATCTGGACGCGATCTCTTCTCTCTGGAACGAGCGTTCCTTTCCTGGTTCGAGAGTTAGGGTTGGATACCGCTCTTGGCGGCGTCGAATTCCTAGTTTCACCAGAAGAACAAGGAGAGATGAATAACCAGTTTGGGAGAGGAGGCTTTCAAGGGAGGCCGGGCAGAGGTGGTTCGGATAGATTCAGAGGGAATCAGTTTCAGCGACGCGACGGGTATGGTGCGACTCGGGATGGCTACAACAATCACACAAACAATGGTCAAGGTAACTATCCAAATCAGAATCTGGGGGCTAGGTTTGGGAATTTTGGAAACGGATGGCAGAATCTCCCTTTGAATTCAACCACGGGGAGGGATAGCAATGAGGAGATGGTTGGAGGGCAAAGCAATATGCAGATGGTTGGGTCGATGCCAGGAGCTGTGAGTTCGCAGCAGTTACAATCAGGGAGACAGTCGCAGGGGAGGTCTGACGAACCGATCGTCTCGGTGCAGAATCTGGGATTGGGCCAGGTGGAAACTCAGAATCAGAGGAGCATCAATCTGTCAGTTCAACAAGCTCCGGTTCAGCAAGTTAGTAATGTCAATGCTTTAGTTGGTTTGGGTCTCGGAAGTTCTGGAAATGTCATGCCGCAACAGCAAATCCTTGTTAGTGTCGATCAACATGGCAACCTTGTCCCAATTAATACAGAATTCAGTGTTGGGGGATTTGTACCTACAGAAGGAAGAGCACAGATCGCCAATGTTGGTCAGCTGGGTTTTACATCACAAGGGTTGCAGCAGCAAAAGTCGCAGTCGGAACAATTGGGAAAGAAAAATGAGAACAACAATGCTAGCCAGAAACCAACCTGTGGAAAGTGCAAGAACTATGGTCATTTGGCAAAAGATTGCAAAGTATTGCTCCATTGTTTGTGGGAAGGAATCACATAAAACAGATGACTGTGCTTGGTTGAAGCAAATAAAACCAGTGGCTAAGTATGTGGGTTATGCTGCTAAAGGTCTGGGTTGTCTCCTGGTGCAGAATATCAAGGAATCTTCTCACACTGAGCATGTGAATCCCATGGCCCAGATTGAAGTTAGGTCAGGGGAAGTGAATGAAACCCAATTAATTCAAGCTTTCAGCTGTATGTTCAGTTGAAACTGGCAGTGGAGGTCTAAATCTCAAGGAAAGAATTTATTCCTAATGAGATTTCCCAATAAGGCCAAGCTACTGGAATTGATCAAATTCCAAGACTTCAACCTTTTGGGAACCAATGCAATTATCAGAGTGTCTAGTTGGACTCCTGAGAGCCAGGCAAAAGGAAAATTACACACAGTGTGGATCAGAGTTGGAGGGGTACCTGATTGCTTGAGACATTTCTTTGGGATGTGTGAGGTGGGTTCTTCTCTAGGACCTGTCTTAGAAATAGATATGGATACCATTGCGCTTGAAGAGGTTAAAATCAAAGTGGGGGTTCGAGATATTCACAAAATACCAGAGTTTACAGAAATCACAATGAAGGACTTGTTCTTTTATGATGTTTCTTTCTCTCTGGATACTGTAGTGGAGAATGGCTGGTACAATTGTAACTACAAGAAGCATGAGAGGGTGAATATAAATGACATGACTAAGGATGCAGGACAAGTTGATGGGAATAAGAAAACAAAGACTGTGGAGGAGGCTGGACCAAGTGTGTCTTTAGGCAGTATGTCTCTGGCACAATATGAGACATTGCAAAAAGAAATGCAAAAGAGAATCTATGTAGAAACTCTGCTATTGAAAGATAAACCTTCTGGTGGTTGCCCAGGTGAAAAAGTGCTGCAGGACAACAATGAGGAGTTTATGAACAGATTCAGACAACTTGAAGAGGAATTTGCAAGACAAACTGCTAGGGTGGCGCTAGAGGAAAAGAAATGGCAGGAAACGGAGAGTGACAAAAAGAAAATGGAACTAGAAATGTGTAGACAGAAAGAATTGCTGCAGCGGGCAATGGAGAAGTTGGCAGAGAGAGAATTGAAAGAGCACACTGGTTCACAACAGATGGATGCAGATAAGGATTGTGGTGGGAACGACAAGGAAGAAAATGATGATGACCTACTGGATTACGATGACAGCCAAGAATCAACGGAATCCTTCAGAACTAAGATGGAGAAAATCACGGGCAAAATTGGTGGAGAGGAAACAAACGAGAAGATAAGGAGATGTGATAGATTGAAACCCAAGGAAGATATGAGAGTGGAGGATTTGGCTAAAGAGAGAGCTGAGGCTAAAGACAATTATGGTAATTCTGGAGACCTTGATATATTTAATACTGATAATTTTACTCTTGCAAATATGGCTAGCATGGTAGGAATTAATCTTGGTTGCTCTATTGATATGGTAGATAGCAATCTAGAAATAATGAGAAACTTAGAAAAAGCTAGACATGATGTGTTGAAACAAAATCTAAAAGATCCTGTGGAAGAAATGAGTCACAGCTCGCCAGTGCAAATTGATACTAGTGATGCTCGTTTGGAGGAATTATGATCTGATGAAGATGAGGGGAGGAGTGATCCCGAGGAGGTTGATTTTGATGAATTAAGACATTTATTTTCAGCTAAGAAAAAATGGAGCAGTAGCTCGCCAGCAATGGGCTGTGTGAAAGTTGTTGGTCGTGTTTCTGTCAAGAACAAAAAGCATTAAAAAAATCCTGATAATAATGATAGGATATATTTGGAATTTGAGGGGAGCTGGAGATGACAACAAAATTGGAATCATTAGAGAAACAATTATAGATAAGCATGTAGATTTCCTGGGATTACAGGAAACTATCAAGCAATCCTTTTCTAGGAATGATTTACACAATATTTGTGGTGGGAAAAACTTCTTTTGGATCTGGTCTGCTGCTAAAGGTAGATCAGGTGGTATACTTGTGGGAATTAATCAGGATAATTTGGATTGTATTGAACATGAGATAGGAGAGTATTATGTGAGATTGTTGGTGCTTGATAAGAAATTAGATTTTAAATGGAACTTGATTGTTGTTTATGGTGATGCTCAGCCAGCTGGCAAAGCTGTTTTCCTGGCTGAACTAGCTAGAGTTTGCCATGATACAACTTATCCTTGCCTTATTGGCGGTGACTTCAATCTAATTAGGAAAGTAGAAAAAAAGAATAAACCTGGTAGCTTAAGTCGTTGGAGTTTTGTTTTCAATGTAATAATACATAATGCGGGTTTAAGAGATTTACCTTTAATTGGGCGGCAATATACTTGGGGGAATAATCATGCTGATCCCACCTTTGAGAAACTAGATAGGATCTTCATTTGTCCAGATTGGGAAGACAAGTATCCTCTTACCTTTGTCACTGCCTTGGAAAGGGAATTGTCTGATCACACTCCTTTGCTAATTGATACTGGGGCTCCTAGCAAGATTAACCCCATCTTTAGATTGGAAAATGCCTGGTTTGAAAGGGTGGGCTTCAAAGAAATTGTGGAGAAAATTTGGAATGATCCAAAGATAACAGGTTTAAATATCGATAAATGGCAAGAGAGACTTCGTCTGTTGAGAAAATATCTCAAAGGATGGAATAAAAATTTAAATGCTAAATATAAGAGGAATAAGACTGAGATCCTTCTTAAACTGGATACAATAGACAAGGTTAGTGAAAATGTTGGACTAACGGCTGCTATGAGAGAGGAACGGAAGGTTTTTCGAGATAGATTAAATTTTCTCTTACGGCAGGAGGAATCAAAATGGAAACAAAGATGTAAAGAAAAGGAAATAAAGGAAGGGGATCTCAATACTAGATATTATCACCCCAAAGCTAATGGCAGGCATAGAAAGAATAAAATTGTGTCTTTAGAACAAGAGGAAGGCATTATTGAAGGAGAGGTTGCTCTAACTAATTACATAACTAATTTTTACAAAGATTTGTTCGGCCATCCAGATGTCTCCAGTATTAATATTGATACTGTGAATGCATCTAGAATTAGTAATGAGGAAGCTGTTGATTTAGTTAAGGAACTCTCTTTGGAGGAAATCAAGTGTGTTGTGTTTGGCATGGAGCATAATAAAGCTCCAGGGCCCGACGGTTTTAATATTGAATTTTACCAATATTTTTGGTACTTGATTAAAGATGATTTGAAATGAATGTTTGATGATTTCCATCGGGGTCGTTTCAACGTAGCCAGACTTAACTATGGAATTGTTACTCTGGTTCCGAAGTGCAAAAATGCAAAACAAATACAAAAATTTAGGCCCATTTGTCTACTTAACGTCAGTTTCAAAATCCTTACTAAAGTTTTGATGAACAGACTGGAGAGGGTTGTGGATAGGGTGATTTCACCAGTTCAGACTGCCTTTATAAAAGGTAGATTTATAATGGAAGGGGTTCTTATTCTACATGAAGCTCTGAATAGTATTCATGTCAACAAGCAAAGTGCGGTTATGTTCAAAGTAGATTTTGAAAAATCGTACGACAAAATTAAATGGCCTTTTGTATGCAAGATGCTGCAATTAAAAGGTTTTCCGGATGCATGGACTGATTGGATAATGAATTGTATGAGAGGTGGGCATGTTGCTATTAAGGTGAATAAGAATATAGGAAAATATTTTGTTACACACAAAGGACTTAGACAGGGGGATTCCCTGTCTCCTTTGTTGTTTGATTTTGCGGCTGATGCATTAGCCCTTGTTATGGAAAGAGCGAAAAACAATGGTTTAATCTCTGGATTATTGGTGGGGGAAATAGACGGAGGGGTAAATATGTTACAATATGCAGATGATACGATTTTTTTGCTCCCTGATGATCTTGGGAGTGCACAAAACCTGAAATTTATTTTGTGTGCTTTTGAACAGATGTCGGGATTAAAAATAAATTTTCATAAAAGTGAGCTCTATTTGTTTGGTGATGCTGCGGGGAAATGTGAACAATATAAGATGATCTTTACTTGTCATGATGGTTTGTTACCCATGAAGTATTTGGGTATCCCTGTCAATAAAATTAGAATTAGAAATAAAGATTGGAATCATGTAATAAATAAAATAGAGAATAAATGTGCTGGTTGGCAAGGTAGATTGTTAAACATGGCAGGAAGAACCTCATTGGTGCAATCCTGTTTGACAAACATACCTTTAAACATGTTGTCTTTTTACAAAATCCCAGTTGGGATAAGGAAAAAAGCTGACTTTTATAGATAAAAAATGGTCTGGCAAGAAGACCAAGATAAAAAGAAATACCATTTGGTGAGATGGGATGTGGTTTGTCAGCCTAGAGACCAGGGGGGCTTGGTTTACTAAATCTTGACATTATGAATCAAGCCGTATTGGCTAAGTGGTTGTGGAGTCTTGAGAAAGAGAATGGCCTCTGGCAGACAATAATAAGGAATAAGTATATCAAAGATGAATGTATTTCGGCAGTTAAACTTAAACCTGGAGACTCGCATTTTTTATCTGGGGTTTTGGGGGTTAGAGATATATTTTACAAGTTCTGTAAAAAGAAGGTGGGAAATGGGAGGAATACTCGTTTTTGGGAGGATTGGTGGATTAATGATAAACCTTTAAAAATGAGTTATCCTCGGCTATATAATATTTGCAGGAGAACTAACATTACAGTTGTTGATGTCCTCAACAATGGTTGGGGCTGGGTAACCTTTCGAAGGACTTTATGGGGAGATACATTGCAGCTTTGGAATCATATTAAAGAAAATTGCAATGGGATGATCTTGGTCCAAGGGGAAGATCAGATTTCCTGGGCATTGACCAAGAATGGAATGTTTTCGGTAAAATCTTTATACAGGAAGCTTATTCTAAATGATATTGGTTACCCATATAATTTTATGTGGAAATCCAAAATTCCGCAGAAAATCAAAACTTTTTTGTGGCTTGCTTTAAGAAATAGCATTCTTACAAAAGATAACTTAAGTAGAAGAGGTTGGCAGGGATCTACTGCTTGTCATTTCTGTGGGCAAACTGAGACTGTTGAACATTTGTTCTTTTCATGTTCTGTTGCTAAACTGATTTGGAGTATCCTTCAATGCTCTTTCAGTTTTGCCAGGAGACCTATGTCCATGCCTGATCTCTTTGGTGCATGGCTCCAGGGCTTTTGTAATGAGAAAAAGAAAATGGTTATAGCTGGAATTTCAGCGGTGTTGTGGACAATTTGGAACGCCAGAAATGATATCTGTTTTGAAAAGAAAAAATTGCATGATCCTGTGGGATTGGTACACAGGGTCTCTTACTGGATCAATGCATGGGCAATTTTGCAGATAAAACAGGAACACAGAGAGGAGCTGAGCTGGGGGGCAAAACTTCTCGAACAAGTAGCAAATGAGATCTTCAAGGCGTCGAGAGGATGGAGACCTGATGTACTTCGGATTGCTGGTTGAAGGACCTGTGGGAGCTAGTGCAACGACTGAAGGATGTGTTTCCTGGCAAAACCTGTCTTGCCTTGTTTCTTGTTTTTTCTTTCACCTCGTAGTTGGGCAGATGGTTTCGGTTGTATAAATTCTCCTTCTTGGTAGAAATTTTTCTCCAGGGTTGGGAGAGCGGTAGGAGGCTGAGAAGGTTCCTTGTGTTATCTCCTTCTGTGAGATATTGGGGGTTTGGATGCTGTAGCTTAGTTCCTTTTCTTTTACTTTCGTTGTAGCTGAACAACCTGTGGTTTCTAACAATAGAAATCGGAGAGCCGAGCTCTCTTTTTTCAAAAAAAAAAATGTATCATTTCCTTGTACATCTGGGGATGAACGGTGCACATCGTAGCCTTTCCCATCATCCTCCTTCTCATGCCTCCTCCACATAAAGGGTACAAAGTCCGGCTCCGGTACAAAATCCGCCGCCTCTCTTGTGTAGTTGAAGACATAGCCTTTGAGAATAACAAAGGCATCGGCCTTAACGGTCTTTGTGTCCCACACCTTTGGATCAGACATTACCACCAACACTCTCACAATATTATGACGGCGTAAAGCAAGAAGATCAACATCCATGGTCTTGCCAATGAGAGTACCCACAGCCAAATGCCCAGAAAGTGACGAATCGAGTTCGGGACCCCGTGACATGCACCCAAGTTGGGATCAACTACGTTGTATGCATGATATCCTCAGGATTCCACACACTAAAAGTGATCTTTGACGATCTGAGAAGATTCAAAGCTACCTAGATTGGAAATGAAGGAGGCCTTCATAGGATGGATCGGAAAATGCCTTTTGTAGAACGATTGGAGTGGGTATGGCATGAGACAGAGCGAGATGGATGATGAGGAAGAGCAGCAGCAGTGATCGCTACATGATTCCCTTTGCTCGAAGATTCGCTGGTAGGAAAGGGCGGCCATGGCGAAGCAAAGGATTCTCCAGAGGAGATGCTCGACTACGGTAGGGTTTCTTTTTTCCGATAGGGAGAGTTACACGAGGGGCGGCCGACTGGAGGAGCGGTGGCGTAGGACATGTATCCATCCGACGGCTAGTATTGTTGTCAGCAATATCCAACGGATAAACTAGTTAGTTTCTCTAGGATTAACATGGAGACTTGTATGGTGTGTCTAGTAAAATAAATATAAGATATAGTAAGATTTTTTGTACAGGGTTTGGGACGATTGCATCACCTAGATGATTGTTGTGCGATGAACGGTATTTTTCTTCGAATATGATTTACGAAGATCAACGTAGTACACCAGACCGATGCACGACAATCGGCACCCTCTTTTGCTCAAATCATGCATTAATCAATTCTTCTTGGCATTCAATAGACATTCATCCATTCAGCAGCAACTAGCTACTCCTTCCGCTTAATATAAGATGTTTAAGGTATTCAACATGTTGTCTCGATACGGATAAAGTGAGTGAACATAAACAATAAAATGTGTTTAGATAACTTAGACATATATGAATGTAGATAAATGATAGAACATCTTATATTGAAAAACGGAGTCAGTAGCTGTGAAGGTTGAGGCAGACCCATGACATTTCTTCCTTAACCCCACGAACAGCTAAGCAAGCCATGGCCACCATGATGAACCAGCCATGTTACATGCGCTGCGCTGCGCCCACAAGGAAAGCGAAGATGCAAAGGGCTCCATCTATAGTTAGCACGGTTCGTTTTAGGATTGGATTGTGGGGTTAGTGTGCATGCATGTACCCAGCTGGCTAGATCTCTCGTATGTCCACCTTTGAACGACGGTTGTACTACCATGTATGTATGTATGTATGTATGTATGTATGTATGTATGTATGTATGTATGTATGTATGTATGTATGTATGTATGTATGTACATTGCAGATGGTCAAATTAATTGACTCTTGGAGACAAGGAAAATAAATTACCAGTCCAAGATCACATCCAAGTTGTTCCATCGTGTCAAGTTTTCACAGATAGACGATGCTTTGACCAAGAAGGTGTGAAAACCCTTGTTTTGAACTTTGTTGGTTGAACCTGGTAATGCTGGAGTGGTCAGGCACCTACGTGGAATTTTTCCATACCTGCTCTCTAGGAAGACAACCTAAAATTTGGTTTAGGGTGACTAGATCCGACAACGGCGAAGCCCCTTCTTGAATGCCTTGGATTTGGTGATGTTCTCTTACAACTCAATGTGTTCTCTAGGACGGTGGTTGACGTCGTTGTTGTTAAGTTAGTTTTCCCTTCATTTTTCTTCCTTTTCAATATTTGTCGACCGCCGCTTGATAGTTGAACCCGCATGTTGAAGTCGTGCGGAAAAAAAATGGGTCCTCGACTTGCTCCTGATATTGAGTTGTGCGGAAGGCCGCATATAATACGGTACCTTCTTGATATTGTTTATCCAAAAACCCGTATTTTGCACCAAATGTCATGATATTGTTCCTTTTTCCTTGACCAATCAAATCATTATTTGCCCCGATTACTGAAATTCGAAGTTTAAGATGTTTGATTCTGATTACTGAAATTCGAAGTTTAAGGAGTTTGATATTGTAGCATGTCATACACTTGCAAGAAATATGCTGTACAAAGATCCAAATGACACCACAGACAAATTATAATTTGTCCATTCCCCCTGAAAATCAGAAAGCTCCATCCAATGTGAGCTGTGAAGAAGAATTCAGGACCTTAGCTAGTAGCTAGAGCGTGGGGGCCAACCCCAGTCCCCAATCTTCACCAGAGCAGCACCTTCAGCGCTGCTCCCGTTGGCCCTTGTCCTTTTCACCACTGCACCACCCACCATCTTCACCAGCGCCGCTACAGCAAAAAAAAAATCAACCTCACCCTGTGCACCACCCACCATCTTCACCATCATTCACCCAGTCAAAATCCAGCCTCTGACCCCCGAAACCGCGCTAACCGCTAACCGCCGATCTTACCGCATCACTCGCAAATCACTCGTCGAGCAGCAAGCGGCTCGAAAATGGCGGTGAAGACAACAGATCGAAGTAAGCGAGTGAGTGAGTGAAGAGTGGCGCCCTGGCACTCCACCCACACTGTCGGACGGACCGTCGATCAGGCAGACCCACCACGACCCCTGCCCGCGCCTTATCTCTCGCGTGCGCCTTGGCCGCTTGCCATTTACTCCACTATTTAGCCGTCGTGTAGGTGGCCGGCAGTGAGATCGAGCGATCGATCGAGCGCCATTGCCCTGACTGTCCCTGCGTCAGCTCTCAGCTGCAGTGCTCAAGGTGCTGCTCTGCTCTGTGTGGCAGCATGGCCGGGTGGCGGGTTTTAGTTGGGAGCCTCTGGTTCTTGGCGTTGCTGCGGTTGGGCGCCGCGGCGGAGGCGGCGGGGGTCGTCGGCGTGGACGGGCGGCGCGCCATTGCGGCAACGGGCGAGTACTTCGTCTGCGCGACGCTCGACTGGTGGCCGCCGGACAAGTGCGACTACGGCACCTGCAGCTGGGGACGCGCCGGCCTGCTCAACCTGGTGACCGCCCACATCCCCTCCTCCTCTCACCGTCACTGCCCCATCCATCAACGCCCGCGAACTGACGCCATTTTTGTTTTCTGATTCTGCGCAGGACCTCTCCAACAAAATCCTGCTCAATGCCGTCAGAGGTAGGCGACGATCCCATCACATGAGAAGAGGCTTCTTGGCGGCCATGCGCGCGCACCGCGCTTATGTGCGATCCTTGACAATGCGTCGGATTTTTCCTTTTGCAGCCTTCACGCCGCTGAAGCTCCGGCTGGGCGGCTCGTTGCAGGACAAGGTGGTGTACGGCACCGGCGACGGGCGGGGGCCGTGCGCGCCGTTCGCCAAGAACGCGTCGGAGATGCACGGCTTCACGCAGGGCTGCCTGCCCATGCGCCGGTGGGACGAGCTCAACGCCTTCTTCCAGAAATCAGGGTAGATATTTCAGCCTGGATCATATTATTATTTTTCAGTTTTGGTTTTATGAGGATTCATGTGGTGTTAATTACTAGTCTGAGTGAATTGCAGCGCGAAGATCGTGTTCGGGCTGAACGCTCTCAACGGCCGTGTTCCCATGACGGACGGATCCATGGGAGGGGACTGGGATATCACCAATGCAGCGTCGCTCATCCGTTACACTGTCAGCAAGGGCTACGACATCCATGGATGGGAGCTCGGTATGTCCTACAGTAGTAAATTTCAGTCAGACGATGGAATATATTTTTTGAAAACAAAATGTGTCCTCTTTGCAGGAAATGAGCTCAGTGGTAGCGGCGTCGGAACCCGGATCGGGGCTGACCAGTACGTCAAAGACGTGATCGCCCTGAAATCGGCCGTTGCCAACATATACCGGGGAAATCCGGCGAACCCGCTGGTGATTGCTCCCGGAGGCTTCTTCGACGCAGGCTGGTTCAACGAGCTCATCGTCAAAACCAGGCCAAATATGATCAATGTGGTCACTCACCACATCTACAACCTAGGACCAGGTACGCAAATACACTCTGATCAAAAGATTCTCAGACAGAAAAATTAGAGCAACCGTGATATTTCGATACATGACACGCAAATTCTCAACGATTGCAGGGGTGGACACGCATCTCATTCAGAAGATCCTCGACCCATCATACCTCGACGGCGTGGCGAGCACATTCAGCAACCTCCAGGGCTTGCTGAAAGCCGCAGGGACGTCAGCTGTCGCCTGGGTTGGGGAGGCCGGAGGGGCTTACAACAGTGGACACCACCTCGTCACCGACGCGTTTGTGTTCAGCTTCTGGTAAGATGGGAGATTATCAGCTCTATAAATACTTCACTACGTGTTCTTGGTGAGGAGTAGTTTGTGACGGGGATTCTGGTTTTTCAGGTTCTTGGATCAGCTCGGGATGTCGGCGAAGTATGACACAAAGAGCTACTGCAGACAGAGCTTCATTGGGGGCAACTATGGCCTGTTAAACACAACAACGTTCCAGCCAAATCCTGACTACTACAGGTAAGTAAGATTCAGTATTCTTCTCCTTGAGGAATCTGCTGAATCGAAATGCGTGTCCAGTCTTTCCATAGACATATAACTCCTTTTCTGTTTTCTCCGCAGTGCTCTACTGTGGCATCGCCTGATGGGAACCAAAGTTCTAGATGCGAAGTTCAACGGCACCAACATGATCCGTGCGTACGCGCATTGCGCAAAACAGTCTGTAAGCAACCTAAGAATGGCACAACTTCATCATCATCATAACAACAACAGCCTCACCAACTAACCTTTTCATCTCCTTGCATGTATCAGCCAGGGATAACTCTAATGCTGATCAACCTGCACGGCAGCGCCGTAAACCGAGTGTCCGTGGCAAGCGAAGGCGCCCATGGAGGATACACGGCAAGGAGGCGTGGTAGGAGGTTTGCTCAAGCAGGTGGAGCCATGAGGGAGGAGTACCACCTCACCCCCAAAGATGGGGATATCCAGAGCCAGGTGATGATGCTGAATGGGAGGGCATTGGCCACTGATGCAGAGGGGAACATCCCCAGGATGGAGCCTGTCAGAGTGGATGACGCCCAGCACATTGTTATGGCGCCCTACTCCATCGTGTTTGCTCACATCCCCTATTTCCATGCCCCTGCTTGTAGTTAGGGTTTTTTTTGGTTATTACTATGCTGTTATAGGTGGAGTAAGGAAAGATGGGTAGCCAAGCATGTCCATCCCAAGAAGATAATCGACACTGCTGGGCTGAAAATGTGTGGTTCTTCGATTGTAATACTAGATTGGAGGGGAAATTGATATGGCGAAACAAGAGGCAATGGGAGAAACTATTTCGCAATTCTTTCAAGTACTTCTCTTCTCTTGTTCAGCAGGTAAAATAGTCAAAAGAGATACCTGGGTGGAAATGTAGTCAAAAGAAATTAAGTGTTTTTCCTTCGGTTAGTCCTTGGGAAGAAAATCAACAGCAACAGATAAAAGGTTCCTGATGATCTATAAACCAACCTTTTCAGAAAACAAAAGAAATTCAGTAATTAGTACATTCCCTACATAATAGAAGAAAAATCCAACATTTTAAAATTCCAAACGAGACCTAAGTTGGCTAAATTTAGCAAACTATATTGAATTTTTGCCAAAGACAACAGCACTATCGTTTGAATTATGTGACAAATACACACAGATCAACTGAAGAATAAGACTTGCCACAAGTGAGATGATGCAACAATCATGATATCATTGTTCAAGAGTTCAACATTATCATCATCGTCGTCATCATGGGACGAGGAAAATTTGCCAGACACATACCAAAGAGGGACGACATCTGGTCTCTTCTAGATGGAGCTACAAGCCGTAAGGGTGAGACTAATGTAATACCTCCAAGAGGCCAAAGAAAAGGTAACAGCAATCCCGGAATAACATGAAAACCAAAAATAACAGTGCACAACATACGAACGGGCAGGGAGTTATTCATGATGATGCCCGTGCATCATAGTTCCGCTTAACTTGCCGTGAGTGCTCTCTAGAGATACTTGAACAGCATGCCTCCATACGTGGCAAAGAACGGCGCAAACACAAGGGACTCGACAGCCATGAGCTTGATGAGGATGTTGAGGGACGGGCCTGACGTGTCCTTGAGGGGGTCTCCAATGGTGTCACCAATCACAGCGGCCTTGTGGCAGTCCGACCCCTTGGGGCCAAGGGACCTAGCATGTTCGCTGTTGCCAGCCTGAAACAAGTAGCAAAGAAGTTGATGACAAAAGTTAGAAACATGACAGATAGTAGTTTCCTCAATATACAGTCAACATTCAATCAGGAATTCAAGAACATCACCTCAATGTACTTCTTTGCGTTGTCCCATGCACCACCGGTGTTGGAAGCAGAGATGGCAATCTGTCAGGGTGAAAAGGATAAATGCTTAGACTCAACAGATTCAGAAATATGAAAGAAAGAGAGAAAGAAAGAAATTCGTAAAGCTTATAGTATACCTGGACTCCAGAAACAAGAGCACCAGCCAGAACACCAGATAGAGTCTCCACGCCAAAGAGGGTTCCAACAATGAGAGGTGTGAGCATGACCAAAGCACCAGGAGGCATCATCTCCTTGATAGAAGCATCAGTAGAGATCTTGACACAGGTAGCATAGTCAGGCTTGGCAGTTCCCTCCATCAGTCCAGGAATGCTGTTGAACTGCCTGCGAACCTCCTCAACCATCTTGAGAGCAGCACTTCCAACACTCTTCATGGTCATGGCAGAGAACCAGTAGGGAAGCATGGCTCCAACAAGCAAGCCAATGAATACCTTTGGAGAAAGGACATCAACGACCTGCACACCAGCTCTGCTGACAAAAGCACCGAAAAGTGCCAGGGATACCAATGCAGCGGATCCAATGGCAAACCCCTGCAACAGTATATGCATGACTCGTGTTAGACAAGTAATACAGTGGCTTTCACTATAAACCCATCCCACAGAGCCTAATTCCCAGCTAACTAATAGCCCATGTACTTATCAAATACTTTTAAATTCCTGCTGTGAGAAAAATAACATTAGTTAAGAAACAAAGGAGTTAACCAACGAATGCACAACACGAAATTTACCTTCCCAATAGCAGCTGTTGTGTTGCCAGCAGCATCAAGAGCATCAGTCCTCTCACGGATTCTGTGGCTCATGCCGGCCATCTCAGCAATTCCACCAGCATTGTCACTAATGGGACCATAAGCATCGATAGCAAGACCAGTTGCCATTGTGCTTAGCATGCCAAGAGCAGCCATTGCAATGCCGTACATCGCAGCAATAGTGAAGCTGACGTAAATGCTGACAGCAATGGCAAAAATTGGGATAATAACTGACTTGTAACCCAGAGCAAGCCCGAAGATGACGTTAGTGGCAGCGCCAGTACGGCAGGAATCAGCAACGTCTTGCACAGGGCTGCCACAAGGAAATAGTTGGAGGATAAGACACAAACCCAATAATGAGACCAGCCCACAGAATGATGAAGAAATGATATAGCTGAAACTAACAGCCCTTACCTGTAGGCATTGCTAGTGTAGTATTCTGTCACAAACCCAATAATGAGACCAGCCCACAGACCAATTGCCACACAGAAGAACAAGCCCCTGAGAAGACGAGGCAACATAAATCAAAAGAGAGTACACATTTCAGTCATGAATAACAAAGATCGGGAAATAGATTACCAGTTGGCTACTTCCTTCTGAGCACCGAAATTGAAGATGGTGAACTTAGCTGGAAGGGCCAACCAGCTGATTATCGCAACACCAATAGTCATCAAAGCAGTGGAGATGATGAGCTGCTTCTTTAGAGCAGGTTCAATCTCATTTGCAGCCTTTATCTCAAAGAAATCAGTTGCAAAGAGTGTGGTAAGCAAGCAGACAATGATGCCAACAGAGCTCACAAGGAGTGGGTAGCACATCGCAGTGAAATCATGGTTAATTCCAAAAGATGAGATAGATGCAACAACAAGAGCAGCACACGAAGATTCTGCGTATGAACCGAAGAGATCTGATCCCATTCCAGCAATATCACCAACATTGTCACCAACGTTGTCAGCGATCACCTGCAAAGAAGAGTTCCAAGTTCAGCAAAAAATATTTCATGAGGCTTGATAGTCACCATACAATGGTAAGAATTGTTCCATAATCTCCCTAGAACTATTAGCCAATAGCAGAGAATAGAACTCACAGCTGGATTCCTGGGATCATCTTCAGGAATGTTCCTTTCAACTTTGCCAACAAGATCAGCACCGACATCAGCAGCCTTTGTGTAAATACCTCCACCAACTCTTCCGAATAGAGCCATGGAAGACCCACCAAGACCATACCCAGTGATAGACTCAAAAAGACCTTCCCAGTCATCACCATAATACAGCTTAAATACATTGATGGTAATGTAAAGCACCACAAGACCACTTGATGACAACAAGAAACCCATAACCGCACCAGAACGGAAAGCTGTGATAAATGCCTTTCCAACACCCTTCCTAGCTTCCAGGGTCGTTCTGGCATTGGCATATGTGGCAATCTTCATTCCAAGAAAACCAGACACCAGAGATGTGATGGCTCCAAGCAAGAAAGCCGCAGTGCTAAAGAGAGCCGTGAAAAGGGCTGGCTTGCAGGTTCCCTTGCTATAGGTGCAGGGCTGGCTCTTTGTGCTGAATCCCTCAATCGACGCAAGGAACACAAAGATGATGGCAGCGAATAAGACCATGAAAATACCAACATATTGGTACATTGTGAAAAGAAACGATGTTGCTCCTGCTCATAATAAGAAGTCACTGTTACTTATAAATCATACGTGCCTAAATCATATGATCAAACTCAAAATAATTTAGTAACATCAGCATTTTATTAGACTTAACAACACACGCATAATAGATTATAACTTTCGTCTAACTGTATCTTTCTGAATTAGTGGGTAATGAAATACGAACTACCTACAGACCTGACCCATTTCATAAAACAAATGTCACCATCCACTGTCATTTCACATATAAGTGAAAAACAGCAAGCCATGTACCCAATCCTAGCAGACAATTCCAAAAGTAGATCTTCTCCTGTACCGAGCCCAATAAAAAAGAAACACCTCCCGTCAATATTGGTGACACGGGTTACCAAACTCCAAAGATAGCCACGTATCCGATGAGCATTAGGCAGATTAAGATGGCAATCTCACAAGTCACAAGGCTAAGGACAAACTGACACGTTGGTGACACATGGCTAGGATCCTTATCCAAGAACCTGGCATTTCAGGTCTAGATCTACCTAGACCCAGGAGAGTGGAGTAAGCTCGAGTTAGGCAGATCACAACGTGTCGAGCTTCTTGCGTTTGGCAGATCCATCACGCACCTTCCAGTGGCAAGTTGTGATTAATCAAAAGAAGACAGCGACGGGAAGACGTGCAGCTGTCCACTGAAGGCTACATCATCTTCACTACAGCACCGACAGAGCACCGCTCGAAGCATTTAAGGAATTGTTTATTGAACCCACCAAATACAAGCATCTCCTAATATCAAATTTTCAGATTTGGACAGGCAAGTTTTTTGAGATCTGGTAGCCCCACGTGGAGCCGCATAAACAAAAAAACTAACGAACAAAAGTAGCACAGGAGCCCACTTTGAAATCATGAAGATTTGGAAGTAGGCCTTCAGGAGCGACTAAAATATCACAGGACAGCATAGTTTGCGGAAAAACGACACTACTTGGCAGCGCCCACAGACGAATCAAAAGCTCAAACCCACGGATTTGGCTTCCTTTGCAAATCTTCACTAAGGGATAGTAACTTTAAGCGTCACTACAGTTCAACTTTCTCACGGTTTTATCCATCCGTAAAGCCTGTGAGAAAAGTGCAGGAACATTTGGGGAGCTTGCTGAGCTAAAATACGAAAGCTTCCCCGTCAGATCAGCTGTAGAATCGACCAAACGAATGAACGGACAACCGGAATCCGAACCATTCTACTACACAATATACTTCCTAAATGTACCAAACACAAAAGCCTGAACAAAATCCCCGCCCCGCCCTGCTTCGTACGGCCAAACCGGCCGGGGAAGGAGCGGATCTACCCCAGATCTGAGAAGGAGAGAGGCGCTCACCTTCGGAGATGGCGGTCTGGATCTCGGCGCACTTGACGACGACGTTGTGGTCGTTGAGGCCCTCCTCCTCCTCGATGAGGTAGTCCCCATATCCGTTCTTGTTTCCCCCAGCCGCGGCGGCGCCGGGCGTGACCTTGACCTTGGAGACAATCACCCACTGCGCGATGGCGAAGGCGATGCCGATGAGGCCGGCGACGGGGATGAGCACCTGGGTGCCGAGCTCCCCGAGGATCGCCATGGCCGGAACCCTAACAAACCAAACGGACGCGAGGGGAAGGCGGCGGCGGGCGAGGGGCGACCGCTCTCTGTCTCCGTGTGTGTGTGTGGAGCTATCGGAAGGGGAGGCTCGTTGGCATATATAGCAGCGGCCAAGGTTGGGGCTGTCCGTGCGGTGGCAGGGAGAGAGAAGCGGGACCGGCGCGTGTTTTCAAAGAGTTTCAGGGGGCTACGTGCGAGAGTCCACGTATGTGTCTCTGCGGTCAGTCCTCTTGGTACGGGGACATGATTAGAAAGAGGCCCAGGAGCTACTCGTAAGAGTCCATGTACGGTGGACAGTCCCCTTGTAAATTTTCTTCAGACTTTTCTGGTCCCGATGGCAGGTGGGCCCCTAGGATAAGGTATCTTTTTATCCACTTGGGTATCGCGAGAAGAATCGATTTGTTCCTCCGCCATTCAAACAGCGCGCAATTACCATGGCTCAGGCCCGCAAACGGGATTAATAACATCAAACGATGATCGCCTTAAAATGATATAAACGGTCTCTTTCTTCCTCCCTCTTACAACTGAAAACAAAACCATGGATACGTATTGCCCCCTGATTATATCCTATGACGGCCATTTTGTATGTCAAACAATGACTCATAAGCTCGTTAAGGTAACAAATTCGCCTTTTTGCTCGACACGGACGACACAAACTCAAGAGGCATCGATGATTGTAGGTATTATTTTAATCAATGGAAGGACACTTAGGAGGGGGGTTTGACAGACTTCGTGATTCATGATGTCCACTGACATCAGAGTGTGTAGCTCTGAGAGGTTATGGTGATAGTAGGCATTGCTCTAAGCTAAATTAGCATCAAGGCAAGCTAATAGTTTAGAGTAAATATGATTGTGTGCATGCATTGATGTGGGATTATCCTTTTCTCAGAGAAAAAACGGGCGAGTTATGGTAAACATTTTTAAGTAACTAGTTTATCTAACTAAAATAAAGCTGATATTTCGGAACGTAGGTAGTAATTAACCTTCATTCTCGATCTATAGTAGTAAGCAATCCTTCTCATCGGCTGCCTGGCATGCATAATCCTGCGTCCTGCCCGTCTAGATAGGCGCTCCTCCTGTTCAAGCACTCCATACAACTAGGATCAAATACATGACAAATAGAAGTACCGACAAAATCAAAACATAAACAATAATATCTCTAGGGACGACACTGTCCGTCGAGCTTAGAAGAAAACTTATTTAACCCACAGTAAGTTAGTAATTAAATAACTCCAGTATGTATATATGTTAGAGGTAATTTTGAAAAGTGAATTCCAAAGGTGGCATAGATACTTGGATTTCATTCTTTTTTCTCTCAGTAAGACCGTAGCAATCTGAATGGTGTGCAACAGATTTTGGGAGGTTCGTTATGGGGTAGCCGTCAGAGGGTGGCCGGTTAGTTTAAGGTGACCTTTTCTCTCGTAGCTGGTCGATCTGTTCGGTACACTCTAACGCTAGCTTGATGGTGACGTACGGATCGTTGGTGATACACTGCACCACACCGGTGCATATAATTCAGTGGTTACACGTACGTAACCGGCCGCAACCATGCATGCACGCACGCGCTAAGGGCATCCGCAATGTACTATAAAACCACATCATAAGCAAAAAAGTACATTCACCTTAAGGGAATCTTTCTTATATAACCTGAGATCTCGCGTCGCAGGTTCTATTAACTCAGCATGCATGTTCTCTAGAAAATTTTCTTCGATTTGGATTACTGCTAATTAACTTTTGCTGCTTTATGGGTGTGAGGTCTCAATCTTCCAGAATGTATTGTTACTCATAGGCCGTAGGCGCATAATTGATTTACGGGTATTAACTTACACGTAATTCATCCTTAACTCTGATATCAATTGTTACTTTTGTAGGTGCATAATTGATTTACTGAGACCACGTATAGGAGTCCTTTCCCTCTTCCTCTCTCGCGACCGCGCCTAGGGTTCCCACCTCGCGCCGCCCCCGCCGCCGCCGCCGTCCACCCCTCCCCTTCTCTGCCCCGCTCCCGAGGGCGACCGAGGCGTCCCCAAGCCACTAGCCGCCAGCCGGCGGGCTCTCCCTCTAGCCTCCTCCCTCCTTCGCCGCCGCCGGCAGGGGTCGTCGGGCGCAACCCCGGCGACGCCGGCGGCGGCAGACCTTCCTTCCCCGCGTCCTGGGTGGGCTGGTCGGGGCCTTTCCGTCCGGGCGGCGGTGCTCGTCGGGAGCTCGTGGTTCGGCTTGGCCGGCGGGCTCTGGTGGCGGTGAGGACCTGATGTGGTGTGCGTGGCGCCGGCGACCGGCTTGGCCCTGCTTTGAGTCGCCTCGGCCCTAGATGGGCTCGAGCGGGCTCAGATGGGCCTGAGCGGGCCGAGGCGTGCATGCGGCTGCGCCTCCCTCTGAAGATGGTGGTGGCGACGGTGCCGGCGTAGGGGACGGCGACGCTGCAGCTCTGCCTATTGCAGCAGGGCGGCAGGAGCTATACGGGCCAGGCAGGCCTAGTTTGCTCCGGCTGCTTTGTCCGGTCGGCTACCGCCTCTCGGTGGTGGAGGTTGTTCCCTCCCGTGGTTCGGCAGTGCTGCTGTCCCTCGCTCCGGCGGTGTTGTCTGATCCGTTCTGCAGACCGCGGTCCAGTGCTTGTGGAGAGACGGCGATGATGACGGCAAAATCGTGGTGGCGCATGCTGGAGGGCGGAGAAGCGGGTGGTGGTGCTCCGGATGTGTTCGAGTGTTTTTGTGACTCAGGCTCGGGAGAAATCCGTGTTGACTCGTTCGACACCGACGCGGTGCCGCCTTCGGGTGGCGTCTTTCCTTGTTGGAGGGCGTCGTGGGTAGCCTGAGTTCACCTTACACCGAGTGTTGGGGGAAACCCTAGGAGCAGTGTGCCGATCCGAGTAGCAGCGACGTGACGACGGTGCCCCCTCCGAGGGAGTTGCTGCTTGGTACTGAGTGTCGGGGGAAACCCTAGGAGCAGTGTGCCGATCCGAGTAGCAGCGTCGTGTCGACGGTGCCCCTTCCGAGTGAGTTGCTGCTTGGTACTGGACGCATCAGGGTGCCGCGAGCGGGGTGGGACAATTTCATAGGGCGTAGCGATGGAGGGTCATTCTCACTTAGTCGATTCGCCATGTTCTTCATTTTTTTTCGTTTTGGGCGTTGTGTTTGCTGATGCCCCAGCTTGTGTGGTGTGTGTGTGGTGGTGTCCTTGTATCGGTAGTTGTTTGTTGGTCGTTGCTTTATTTATAAAGCGGGGTGAAAGCCTGTTTCGTGGATAATTGATTTACCGAGTACTACGATGATGACATCAAGATTTGTTTGCGCATTTTAGCGAACTCGCGCGTATTTCTGTGGAGAATGACTGTAGACGCTCCTTCCCTTGAAACCGCAAATTAACGGTACGCTAGTTTATTGTAATTTTTCAACAGCACACGACTGAAAATAGGTTAAGCTGAGCACGGTTGAAGCCACCCACTGAATGAATGAACAAAGCACCGAAATTAAGCCGAGTGCACATCACCCGGATCGACCATATCTTCATCTGGATGATTCAGGACGACCTCAGCGTTCGATTGCATTGCACCCAAATAAGCATGTAGGGAAATGAGATCCCAAATGAGAGCCGCAGGGCGTGAAATCGCAGGGATCGCGGGGAAGGCCGGGGAAGCCGCGCTAGCATAGAGAAAGACCGACCGACAAAAGGTAGCTTGGGATACCGGCATCAGTCTAGCTGGAGCTGCCCGCTGGTGGTAGGAGGAGGAAATGGATCCATCGACGACGACGACGACGACGACGTGCATGAACATGATTGGGGTTGGTGCGAAAAGGAGATATTAAACAAACGCGCGTTGGGCAGTGGCCTTGCCTGCCCTCTTGGAGGGTTGGAGACGCAGTGGCGTGAATTAATGTGCGATCGGCCACGGATTTTTTGTTGTTAAACAACTGAAGGCGCCGGAGGCGTCAAATTGCATTCAGCTCAAGTACACATTACAACATTCAGTACATAGTCCTGTACATGCATGCAAAGATTGTAGAGAAGAAAGTACAGGACAAGCAGTAGAAAAATGAGCTGAAGAAGAACAACCATGGATTGGTTGATTTAGGCGTTGCCTAATAACCTGTTTAGCACAATCATGAGCTACTGTATTGAGATCCCTTTTATGTGAAATATCTGTGGCAGGGAGAAAGATGTGGCCTGAAAAAATTCTGCAACTTCATCTCTAGCGTCCCAATGCATCAGGGGATGATCACACGGATTATTTGAGGTGGTGGTGGTGGAGCAGACCATAATCATATCGATCGGCGGCGGCGCTACAAATGCGGCCTCGACTCGTCGTCACCGCTGTGTCCACAAGGTTCGGCACGGTCTTGGCCAAAACTGGCTAGTACTTGTAGTAGTACACCGGAAATCCGGAACCTTGGAAAGCCGCAGTGTAGAAGGCATGTGAGCGTGCCACATCCGGACGTCAGGGCACGCTCCTCACCGTGGCCGTCCCGACAACCTCCAAACACGGCATGGGCGCCAGGCAGACCCTATCGATCGATCCCCACCCACGCAGAGGGTAGACTTAGAGCATCCCCACTCGTGCCTCCAAAAGCGCCCCCAAAGGCTTATGGGGGGCGACGGCGTCAAAACTCGCCCAGCCGCGGCCCCTATTTTCTTAATCACGCCGGGTCGGACCAAACAGAACTCCGGCGCCCCCAGGCCGAACCCAATACACAGGGGGGCAAGCGGGGGCGCCGACGCGACGAAGTTTCGGCGTGAACGGCGCGGGAAAAAAACGCGCGCACCGCTTCAGCGTCGTGGGCCACCGCTGGCAGTGACTCGCGACCGTTCGCGCCACCGTTTTGACCGGTCCGTCGTCTTCCTCCTCGCCATCCGCGCCACGTTTATGGCCTGCTCGCCTTCCGCGCCCGCGACGCAGTGGTCAGGCGGACCGTCGCAGCTGATGTTGGAGGGAGGTAGTCCACCGAAGACGGTGGAAAAAAACCCCTACTCCCTTCGTCCATAAAAGATGTCTTAACTTTGTACAAATTTATATGTATCTAGACATGTTTTAGTCTGTAGATACATATAAATTTGGATAAAGTTGAGAACTTGCCTGTGGCAAGATAGTTAGTAGGGTGGTTGTACCCCCAGTCCAACAGAGTTCAAACCCCAGGTTTGACGATGGTGTTTCTCATTTAGGCGGAATATTCTTCAGTTGGGTGACGTTCCCGTCGACAACGATGCGACTATGGTGACTTCGTCAATCTCAAAAACTGATCCGTCGGTTCAGTCTTTCGGAGGTGCTCAGGGACGGTGACAAGGGGGAATGAGCAGGGGCGACGCCCCCATGCTCATGCTTTTCATTGCAATATTAGCCACTATATCTACTTGATTAGTGTAATTTAGCCTGATTAGCCCCACCTCATCAAGATCAAACACATTATTAGGCTAATCTTGTCCCCCTTGATCTCAGATCATGTCTATGTCCCTGGAGGTGCTCGTAGGGGAAGGTTGGGCGTACGTCCGTTCATATGGGTGAGTGTATGTACGTGTATATGAACGCTTGCATTGTACTGTGTTTCGAAAAAAAGATTTTTTTAAATTTTTTTTGGATAAAGTTGAGACATTTTTTTTGAACGGAGGGTCTCGGTTTTACCGGATCTTCTAGAAATGTCCCGCCGCAACCGGTAGGCAAGACATCCGTGCATCCGGTCGCCTAGAGCCAGAGGAGGTCGGATCGCGGCAACTTGCGAAAGCTACTCCAGCACACAGCGGCGCACACGGCATCGCAGCGGTTCTTGTTTTGCACGTACTTAGGGCATGTGCAGTGGTTTAGACAACCCCGTCTGTAAAATCTGTCCACCCAGATAATAGATGGTTGGTATAGACACCTCGTACAATAGCACCTCTTTTTTAGCTGTCTGGAGTATGAAAAATTGAACTGCCTTTCCTCTTTTTCAGGAGATCTGATACGATTTATTCCAACCCACTATCATCAGCCAAGACACATCCGATTAGAAAAAAACTGCCAAGATCTAGACGCCCTCATACAACGGAAGAACAGCCGTCGTTAGGCAGCAATTTTTACGGAACTAGACCGTCTTTAAATCTGCAGACAGACTAACTATTTCACCTTGTTCTCTCACCTCCACCTAGGTCAGAAACTTACGTGGATTTTGTTCTAGACAGCTGACTAGACACTTGTACATGCCCTTACGTAGGAGTACGTCAGACTCAGACGGTGTGTTCTTTTTCGCTCTTCTCCCAACCGGCGGCGCCAGCTGATGTCCGCGACGATAGAATGGAGTAGCCCATCTTGTTTTGTACGCTACCAAGCAGCCGTCGATGATCGGGACGATCGAGAGCGACGGGTCATTATTCCAGCGAGCGAGCGAGAGGAGGCCGAGATAAAGTTGGTATGTATGTTCCATCCAGAATCCGATCGATCGATTGTCATTTTTTTTGGATGAAAAAACGAGAGTTGGATTGTGTGGAAAACTGCTGGCCGGCATTCATACGTAGATAACTGATGGCATTTTCTCTCCGTCTCGTTTACGTCCGTCGCGTGCAAAACTGTTGGCCGGACAACGACTGGAGACCTCAGTTTCTACACTACCACTCCGCACGGCACGCAGAGTACTATGAGTGAGTGAGTAGTGACGAGTGAAGGAAGAGTGGGATTTCTGAACAACTCCGAACCACCGTAGACGTCCCAATCACATGGATATCCCTGTGGCTGATCACTGCCCAACTACCACCCTAGCTCGAGCTCGCTTCGAAATGAAATGACCAACAACTGTTAGCACTAATCTTGACGTGCGTGGTCCGGTTGCTAGCCGAGTCCTGCGGCGGAGGCGTTGTGCAGCTGCATGCATGCACTGAGTTGGCTAAGTCGTTGTGATCCGTGCGCAGACGCTGCGCAAGTGGTGGGCGTGGCCGTGAGTGTAGCTAGTGCTTAGTTAGTACCGTGAGTTTAAGGAGAAAGAGATTAGGGCGTTGGTGCGTCCGTGGCGGCGCTCCGGCGCCGGCCACTGAAAATACTTGTGTCTCCATTCCGGTCGTCGTCTCCTTCCACCTCCAGTTCTTGTTCGAGCGAGAGAGAGCGTGAGAAGAGAGAGGCGCAGCCTAAAGCTGCGCCAACAATTGGTATCAGAGCCTCGTTCGTCGAGGTCGGGTGTCCATCGTCATCAAGCTGCGTCACGGCTGATGGAGAAAGGTGTGCTGCCCAGTAAGTTGCATCGCCGGCGGCAAGGAGGTGGTGGCCAAGGTGCGAGGTCATTGCCATGATGAGGTCATCGTTCATGTCCGAGTCGTGGAGGAGATGTGCGGCCTCGACGACAACATGAAGGTGAGTCGCCGGCGAGCTGCGGCACCGGTGGCGAATATGATTCCATGTGCGAGTCGTCGAGGAGGTGTGCGGCATCGACGACAACATGGAGGTGAGTCACCGGCGAGTTGCGGCACCGGTGGCGGATATGAGTACCATGTGCGAGTCGTCGAGGAGGTGTGCGGCATCGACGGCAACATGGAGGTGAGTCACCGGGGAATTGCGGCACCAGTGGAGAAGTTGCGGCGTGTGTGCGCCAGGTCGAGCTCCAGCACGGTGGCGAGCGGCGACCGGCGACAAGTACAAGACGGCGACGAGTACAAGGATGGTCGCGACGACTAGCATGTCAAGATTAAGGGGGAAAATGTTAGCACTAATCTTGACGTGCGTGGTCCGGTTGCTAGCCGAGTCCTGCGGCCGAGGCGTTGTGCAGCTGCATGCATGCACTGAGTTGGCTAAGTCGTTGTGATCCGTGCGCAGACGCTGCGCAAGTGGTGGGCGTGGCCGTGAGTGTAGCTAGTGCTTAGTTAGTACCGTGAGATTAGGTCGTTGGTGCGCCCGTGGCGGCGCTCCGGCGCCGGCCACTGAAAATACTTGTGTCTCCACTCCGGTCGTCGTCTCCTTCCACCTCCAGTTCTTGTTCGAGCGAGAGAGAGCATGAGAAGAGAGAGGCGCAGCTTGAGGCTGCGCCAACAACAACACGATCGAGAAGACCTCCATTTTCTCTCGACGAAAAGACGACGCCACACCACGTGACGGCCGGAGCGCATACAAAAATCAAAATGTCGTCCGTCCCTTGTTCTGGTGGAGGTCTCATCTATTCCCCTCCACGAATCACTCCCAGACAGAGGCCAGATCCCATTCAAGCGCCGACAGAGCCAGATCCAGTCCAGTCCACGGTACCTCTAGCAGCAGTATTGACGGGAGGTCCGGCTGTCCTGCACGTTCGAGCTTGCCGCAAGTTGGCGGCCGGATCGATCCCGTTCCATTTCGGAGACCGACATAAGCAGAAAAAATGGGCAGACATCGATAGGTAGCCAAGGACACATGCTGGAGCTCGAGGACAGGAGAGGAGAGGAGGAATATCTCTTCTCGATCGGGGGCATGGCAATGGCATATGCCACCACGCATATTCCGCCGTCGACGAGATACGGCGGCGGGATGATGGGCCGGTTCTTTTGGAGCGTCCAGCGGATGCGATTGCGGCCTTTGTCCTTCCGGGAATAAGGTAGAGTGAGATGTTTGGGCTGGGTGCCAGTTTGTCTTCACCGCGTGTTTACCAACAATTCTTATTTATTACATGTCAAAAAACAAAAATCTTATTTAGTAATTCCCAGTCCCCATGAAAAATTACCCGCCACTCTTTTTTTTTACGCGCAACCCCACAGGCCGATTTTCATTATCGAGATAACGAAAATACAACAGTTCACACGCAACAACACACATGAAACAGAAACTATCCACAAAAAAGGATCACGATCGGATCGGCCTAAGAACGGAAGTAGAAATCTACTCCTACCAGCAAGCAGAACTTAGTTAAATCCATCAGTAATTTTTACAGATGCATCTCCTCCAGAGAGAGCACCGAATGAGAACGTAGCGCAGCGCGAAAATTAGGGCAACCACAAAGTTTCCACAGGAGCGTAAGAAGACACAAGATCATCAGCATCTCAGCAACACAACAGGACAACAAGAACTCCAGAACGACTTAGTCTTCATCAGCAGCAGTACCTTCCAGCAGGAGAGGGACACCATCCGAAACGCCACTCCTTGATACAGCACCTGTGGTAGCAAGATTCATCAACATTTCTGCTCCAGCCTGCAAATCGGCCTGATCTGCAGTATTATGTAAACCTGCCCAATGTTTGATAAACACACATGACTAAGATATTAGCTCGTTAGGACTCTTAATTAGTTTCCCCTCAAAACAAGCACGGTTACGCAACTTCCAGACTGCCCATCACATCGTAGCCAGGAAAGTGATCTGAACATTTCTACTAATAGACAAGTAATGAGGAACCCACCAGAAAAATTGTGAGAAAGAAGCAGGTCTGTTTGGGGCCCCAATAGCCATAGCCACACAAGACCACACATATTTAGCTGCAGAGCATTCAAAGAAAATATGGTGTATTGTCTCATCCCCTTCACAGAACTGACATTTTGGGCTGCCCATCCACTTTCACTTTAGCAAATTATCTTTTGTAGCAATAGAATTGTGCCAGATCAACCACAGCCAAATCTTTATCTTGAGAGGTATCTTGGCTTTCCACAAGTGTCTGAAGGATCTATCAATCCCTGCTCTGCTAAGATGCAGATCCAGAGACTTGACAAAGAACTTACCATTTTTTTCCCACTTCCATCTTGGCTTATCTTGATCAGCATTCAGAGCCACAGCACATAACAGGTTTTGCATCTCTCTGAGTTTGTTTTGAAAGTTAGGAGGCAGCCATCTTCTGAAAGATAACCTCCAACCACTCTGAGCAGCATCAGCAACAGTCATGTTAATTTCATTGCAAAGATCAAACAACTCACTGAATCTATCTTTAAAGGTCATATCACCACACTAGGCATCCTCCCAGAAATAAGTCAACCTTCCATTGCCAACCACCATTTTCCTACGACAGCAGTAGATACTTTTGACATGAAGGAGATCTGACCAGAAGGCAGAATCAGAGCTTCTATGTCTTGCAGCAAAAATACCAGAACCACCTAGGTATTTCCATCTCATGAAATCTTGCCAGGGACCCTGTTCAGCTTCCAGCCTCCACCACCATTTGCACATGAGACTGATATTAAACAGGGAAGATTTTTAATGCCCATGCCACCTTTCTTTTTTGGTCTACAGATATACTTCCACTTAACCCAGTGGATCTTCTTCTTTCCAGGACCACCAGCCCAAAAGAAGGATCTCATTTGTTTTTCCAAGCCTTTAATATTTGTCTTGTGAAGCAATCTAAGGGCCAGTTAGTAGACAGCAGATGAAGCCATACAAGCATCCACCTTAGTAACTCTGCCCCCAATGGACATAGTATTGCCCATCCAACCCCCATTTGTTTCTTAAAAGAATCTTCAATAAAATTCATCTCAGCCACAGTGATTCTTCTTGAGTGTATTGGAGTCCCCAAATATTTCAAAGGCCAGGCCCCTTTCTGACAGTGGAATAAATCAGCATACTCTTGTAATTTATCAGCATCTTCTTGGATTAAGAAGACCTCAGTCTTTTCAAAGTTGATCTTCAAGCCAGCCATCCCCTCAAAGATGTATAGGAGAAGCTTTAGGTTTCTTGCTCCCTCCAGATCATCCTTTAGCATAAAGATAGTATCATCTGCATACTGAAGCATAGGATATCCACCAACAACCCAATCTTCAACTAGACCAGTCAACAGACCATTATCCCTGGCCAGATAAACCATCTTAGCCAAAGAATTAGCTGCAATGTTAAACAAAGAGGGAGCCAAAGGGTCCCCCTGTCTAACACCTTTAAAGCTGCCAAAATAAGGACCCATATCATCATTGACTTTGACTCTGAGAGTACCATTTGTGACAGTCTTCTTCAGTAGATCAATCCAGTGGCCACTGAAACCTTGATCTCTACAACAGTCAAAGAGAAAGTTCCAATTAACTTTATCATAGGCCTTCTCAAAATCTATCTTTAGGATCACCCCTTGTTGCTTCTTGACTCTAGCATCTCTCAGAATTTCTTGAATCAAAGACACACTGACATGAATAAACCTCCCTTTAATGAAAGCACTCTGACAAGGTAAAATAATTTTCTGCATTGCTCTCTCCATTCTATTATTCAGAACTTTAGTGATGATTTTGAACAAAACCTGTAGAAGACAAATTGGCCTGAATTTTTAGATCACATCAGCATTATCACCTTTAGGGATCAAAGTAATAATCCCATAGTTGATATTAGCAAGAGAAATAATTTGTTGATGGAAATCTTAAAGATCTGCATCAGATCTCCCTTCACCACTGCCCAACAGGCCTGATAGAATTCAACAGGGAAGCCATCTTGACCAGGAGCTTTGTTTGTCTCCATTCGATCTACCACCAACTTCACCTCTTCCTTAGTGAAGATGCTATCTAGAGCATCTCTGTCTTCAGCAGACAGTTTTTCACCTTCAGTCCAGACATCTTGTCTAAGTCTGAAACCCAGGTTGTCAGCAGGTCCAAACAAGTTTTTATAGAAGGCAGTTGCATGCTCCAGCAGTCTTGGGGTGCCCATGATTGTGTCAGCACCATTTTTCAAGGAGAAAATGGTTTTCTTTCTCTTTCTGCCATTAGCCACTCTATGAAAAAACTTAGTGTTGTTATCACCTTGTAGTAGCCAATTGTCAGAGGCTCTTTGCCTCCAGTAATCTTCTTCATGTTCTAACAAGCCCAACAATTCTTTCTGTAAGTCATGTCTTCTATGCACCTGAGCAGCAGATAAGAAGGTTTTCTCCTCCTCATCTTCCGGACCAGCTAATTCAGCAGTCTGTTCTTTCTTTTTTTGATCAATTGTCCTCTGAGATTAGCCCCCCATCCCTTGAGGTCATTCTTTAGATTTTTAAGCTTCCTATGAAACCTATCAATGCTGTTTTTGGCTCTCATTGGTTGGTTCCAAATCTTAGAGACTCTCAGAAGGAAAGCCTCTTGTTTGGACCAACCTTTGTCATACATGCCACCACGCATATTCCGCCGTCGACGAGATACGGCGGCGGGATGATGGGCCGGTTCTTTTGGAGCGTCCAGCGGATGCGATTGCGGCCTTTGTCCTTCCGGGAATAAGGTAGAGTGAGATGTTTGGGCTGGGTGCCAGTTTGTCTTCACCGCGTGTTTACCAACAATTCTTATTTATTACATGTCAAAAAACAAAAATCTTATTTAGTAATTCCCAGTCCCCATGAAAAATTACCCGCCACTCTTTTTTTTTACGCGCAACCCCACAGGCCGATTTTCATTATCGAGATAACGAAAATACAACAGTTCACACGCAACAACACACATGAAACAGAAACTATCCACAAAAAAGGATCACGATCGGATCGGCCTAAGAACGGAAGTAGAAATCTACTCCTACCAGCAAGCAGAACTTAGTTAAATCCATCAGTAATTTTTACAGATGCATCTCCTCCAGAGAGAGCACCGAATGAGAACGTAGCGCAGCGCGAAAATTAGGGCAACCACAAAGTTTCCACAGGAGCGTAAGAAGACACAAGATCATCAGCATCTCAGCAACACAACAGGACAACAAGAACTCCAGAACGACTTAGTCTTCATCAGCAGCAGTACCTTCCAGCAGGAGAGGGACACCATCCGAAACGCCACTCCTTGATACAGCACCAGTAGCACCTGTGGTAGCAAGATTCATCAACATTTCTGCTCCAGCCTGCAAATCGGCCTGATCTGCAGTATTATGTAAACCTGCCCAATGTTTGATAAACACACATGACTAAGATATTAGCTCGTTAGGACTCTTAATTAGTTTCCCCTCAAAACAAGCACGGTTACGCAACTTCCAGACTGCCCATCACATCGTAGCCAGGAAAGTGATCTGAACATTTCTACTAATAGACAAGTAATGAGGAACCCACCAGAAAAATTGTGAGAAAGAAGCAGGTCTGTTTGGGGCCCCAATAGCCATAGCCACACAAGACCACACATATTTAGCTGCAGAGCATTCAAAGAAAATATGGTGTATTGTCTCATCCCCTTCACAGAACTGACATTTTGGGCTGCCCATCCACTTTCACTTTAGCAAATTATCTTTTGTAGCAATAGAATTGTGCCAGATCAACCACAGCCAAATCTTTATCTTGAGAGGTATCTTGGCTTTCCACAAGTGTCTGAAGGATCTATCAATCCCTGCTCTGCTAAGATGCAGATCCAGAGACTTGACAAAGAACTTACCATTTTTTCCCCACTTCCATCTTGGCTTATCTTGATCAGCATTCAGAGCCACAGCACATAACAGGTTTTGCATCTCTCTGAGTTTGTTTTGAAAGTTAGGAGGCAGCCATCTTCTGAAAGATAACCTCCAACCACTCTGAGCAGCATCAGCAACAGTCATGTTAATTTCATTGCAAAGATCAAACAACTCACTGAATCTATCTTTAAAGGTCATATCACCACACCAGGCATCCTCCCAGAAATAAGTCAACCTTCCATTGCCAACCACCATTTTCCTACGACAGCAGTAGATACTTTTGACATGAAGGAGATCTGACCAGAAGGCAGAATCAGAGCTTCTATGTCTTGCAGCAAAAATACCAGAACCACCTAGGTATTTCCATCTCATGAAATCTTGCCAGGGACCCTGTTCAGCTTCCAGCCTCCACCACCATTTGCACATGAGACTGATATTAAACAGGGAAGATTTTTAATGCCCATGCCACCTTTCTTTTTTGGTCTACAGATATACTTCCACTTAACCCAGTGGATCTTCTTCTTTCCAGGACCACCAGCCCAAAAGAAGGATCTCATTTGTTTTTCCAAGCCTTTAATATTTGTCTTGTGAAGCAATCTAAGGGCCAGTTAGTAGACAGCAGATGAAGCCATACAAGCATCCACCTTAGTAACTCTGCCCCCAATGGACATAGTATTGCCCATCCAACCCCCATTTGTTTCTTAAAAGAATCTTCAATAAAATTCATCTCAGCCACAGTGATTCTTCTTGAGTGTATTGGAGTCCCCAAATATTTCAAAGGCCAGGCCCCTTTCTGACAGTGGAATAAATCAGCATACTCTTGTAATTTATCAGCATCTTCTTGGATTAAGAAGACCTCAGTCTTTTCAAAGTTGATCTTCAAGCCAGCCATCCCCTCAAAGATGTATAGGAGAAGCTTTAGGTTTCTTGCTCCCTCCAGATCATCCTTTAGCATAAAGATAGTATCATCTGCATACTGAAGCATAGGATATCCACCAACAACCCAATCTTCAACTAGACCAGTCAACAGACCATTATCCCTGGCCAGATAAACCATCTTAGCCAAAGAATTAGCTGCAATGTTAAACAAAGAGGGAGCCAAAGGGTCCCCCTGTCTAACACCTTTAAAGCTGCCAAAATAAGGACCCATATCATCATTGACTTTGACTCTGAGAGTACCATTTGTGACAGTCTTCTTCAGTAGATCAATCCAGTGGCCACTGAAACCTTGATCTCTACAACAGCCAAAGAGAAAGTTCCAATTAACTTTATCATAGGCCTTCTCAAAATCTATCTTTAGGATCACCCCTTGTTGCTTCTTGACTCTAGCATCTCTCAGAATTTCTTGAATCAAAGACACACTGACATGAATAAACCTCCCTTTAATGAAAGCACTCTGACAAGGTAAAATAATTTTCTGCATTGCTCTCTCCATTCTATTATTCAGAACTTTAGTGATGATTTTGAACAAAACCTGTAGAAGACAAATTGGCCTGAATTTTTAGATCACATCAGCATTATCACCTTTAGGGATCAAAGTAATAATCCCATAGTTGATATTAGCAAGAGAAATAATTTGTTGATGGAAATCTTAAAGATCTGCATCAGATCTCCCTTCACCACTGCCCAACAGGCCTGATAGAATTCAACAGGGAAGCCATCTTGACCAGGAGCTTTGTTTGTCTCCATTCGATCTACCACCAACTTCACCTCTTCCTTAGTGAAGATGCTATCTAGAGCATCTCTGTCTTCAGCAGACAGTTTTTCACCTTCAGTCCAGACATCTTGTCTAAGTCTGAAACCCAGGTTGTCAGCAGGTCCAAACAAGTTTTTATAGAAGGCAGTTGCATGCTCCAGCAGTCTTGGGGTGCCCATGATTGTGTCAGCACCATTTTTCAAGGAGAAAATGGTTTTCTTTCTCTTTCTGCCATTAGCCACTCTATGAAAAAACTTAGTGTTGTTATCACCTTGTAGTAGCCAATTGTCAGAGGCTCTTTGCCTCCAGTAATCTTCTTCATGTTCTAACAAGCCCAACAATTCTTTCTGTAAGTCATGTCTTCTATGCACCTGAGCAGCAGATAAGAAGGTTTTCTCCTCCTCATCTTCCGGACCAGCTAATTCAGCAGTCTGTTCTTTCTTTTTTTGATCAATTGTCCTCTGAGATTAGCCCCCCATCCCTTGAGGTCATTCTTTAGATTTTTAAGCTTCCTATGAAACCTATCAATGCTGTTTTTGGCTCTCATTGGTTGGTTCCAAATCTTAGAGACTCTCAGAAGGAAAGCCTCTTGTTTGGACCAACCTTTGTCATACATGAAGTTTCTCTGTTTAGGGATATTGCCTTCCATGGTGTCCAAAATAATAGGGCAATGGTCGGAAACATCTTTGGAGAGCTTATGCACAGTAACCAATGAAAAAAGTAATTCCCAGCTTCTTGACATCAAAAATCTGTCCAGTTTCTCTAAAGTGGGATTCACTTGGTTATTTGACCAGGTAAACATGCCCCCAGACATTTTAATCTCCCTCATCTCATAAGTATTGATAACAGAATTAAACATATCCATCCATCTTCTATTGTGAATTGGTTTATTTTTCTCAAAAGAATCTCTGAGTAAATTGAAATCACCACCAACAAGCAGGGGTAACCTGTGTGCACTGAACAATTGGCCCAGTTCAATAATAAAATTATCTTTGTCTTGATCCTGAGCAGCCCCATACACAATGACTAGCACCCAACAGATATTTAGCTTCAGATCTTTCAGGGTGACCTTCACAAAGAATCTACTAGAGGTAGATTCAATGATGTCAAATCTAGAGGCATTGAAACCACCAAGGATACCTCCAGATCTCCCAGTAGAGGCAGACCATTTCCAGGAAAATCGATTCAGAGGATCAATCTTCCTGAAAAATGATTCAGAGTAATCCTTTTTAATTGTTTCCTGTAAGCCAACAAAATCCAGTTCTTGATTTTTGATCAGATCAGACAAGAAAACAGCCATACCCTTCTTCCCCACACCCCTGCAATTTAAAGAGGCACCTATCATAGATACTTGGGGTTTTTCTTCCTAACTCTAGAACCAGTGACAACATCACACAAAGGGTGATTGTTGATCACTTTTCCTGAGGCACTGCTGCTTTTTGATACCACTGGAGTAAAACCTTCTTCATCTGAAACCTCCTCTCCCCAACCCAGGAGAGCCACCTGATTGTTGTTATTCTCTGCATCCACACTAACCTCATTCCTTTTCTCTTCAATGTTGTGTCTGGCAATCTCTAAGTCCCTTAATATATCAATTTTTTCAAGAGAGAAAGATGAGGGATCCACCCCCATCTCTAAAGCTCTAGCGACAATATCAGCATCATCTAAAACAGAGAAGGAATTAGAGGAGTCAAGATTTGTACCTGATAAATCTCTAGTAGAAGCAATCCTCCTAGCCATATCCTCCACTCTCGCACCATTGTCTTGCTGGGCAGCCAGTCTGGAACTAGCCCTAATAGGTGGATGATAATCCCCAAGAGCAAGGAATCACTGTAGTACCTCTTAATGTGGAAGTAGGGTATCGATCCGCAGGAGCAAGAAGGGAAAGTTGTCTATTCCTTACAACTAAAGTGTCACAAGTTTTAGTTGATTATGCACTAAACAAGTTTAAAGAACACGATGGTTGTTTTAATGGATGGAAGTTTAATGTAACAAAACAAGAATGTAAAAGTGTCCCAATCCTCTTCAATGCAAGAGGACAAGACAAAGGCTTTCTCTTATAGGAACAATGGACATGGGTTCATTCAATCCTCTCTCTCCCATCTATGGTGATTATCATGTTATAGATAAAAAGTACACACAATTGTCATGATTTAATGGTAACTTCTATGACGGCTACATGTTCTAAAACACATAGTTGAAAGAAATACTCATTTGTGTTGCTAGGGTCACCCTCGTAAGGCTAGCGTGGTTGTTGTCACACCCACATCATACTTCTCCCTTTTTACCTCCAGATAAAGGATGTTGGGCGGTACTGTGTCACTCAATACCTATGCCTTCTGTCACATTGGCCATCCCGTACCCACATACATCATACTTCATAATGGACAATATTCTAAACACTAGTGAAATGATTCATATTTCATGTGCATGACCACATCTCTCTCATCTATCTACACTTGGTGGTGTCAATCACCTCATGACAAGGATAAACAAGGCATTATGCATAACTCAAACCATCACATGCATCATAGAGTATCTCCAAAGTACGACAAACCATAAAAGATCCAACACAACGGTAAATGCATAACAAATATCATCTCACACCACAATATCCACCATAGGAATTACATAGATAGATCCATAATCATGCAAGGCACATCATATGGACTTCAACAATGATCATACATAGAGAGATTAGATCAAGTTACCACCACAAACCCAAAGTCCAAGGGGTGGACTACTCCCCCTTCATCATGGTGACGATGGTGGAGATTTTGGAGGAGATGATCTTGCTGTAGATGTTGATGATGAACACGCCGGAGGTGATTCCGGCAGCGTTTCCCCCCTCCGATCTTCTCCGGCGGCAGCCTTCTGCCTCTCTGTTTCGTGGTTTTGTGTTTCTCCGCCGCCGTGCTGCGAAACTCCTCGGGGGACTATTTTTATAGTCGTTTTTAGGTCAAGATGAAGCCAGGGAGACGAAGATCGACGGCATCGGAGGCTCGAGGGCCAGGATGAGGTGCCCCACGCGGCCAAGGAATCTGGCCGCATGGGCCCCCCTCTTTTGGTCCTCGGCCTTCCACTTCTGCACTTCCTTCGCTCCTACGCTTTGTTCCTTCCAAAAAATGATCCCCGTGAAATATTAGGTCATTTGGACGTCGTTTGGGTCCCTGAAACATCAAAATATAGAAAAAGGGGTTTTCTGATAGTGCAGGGTTAATTCCATAAAAATAGGGAAGCTGTGGAATATTCCCAAAATCAATATAAAACATTGATATAACCCTTATATGATGCAAATATGATTGAAATATGAGTAATACAATACAAAGTTCATGTATGCATTTTACATGCATCAACATCCCCAAGCTTAAACCATGCTCGTCCTCGAGGATGAAGGTGATAAAACTAAACATGGACTTTGCATTTTATTACTATTAAAGGATATCAAAGATGATTATTATTGCTACATAGAGTCAAATGATTCATTCTTAATACTATCAAGTGATATCAAATATTCAAGACAAATATGTTCAATGATAATTCACAAAGTGTAACATGAAAGAAAAGTTCTATGGACCAAATGAATGCATAAATTAAAAGTAAAAAGATATCCTATATTGGTCTTAGAGTATTCTTATAGAAATCTGAATAAAAGGTGGACACTTTGAAAAGATAGATAAATAAGTAGAGGAATAACATGTAAGAGTATCATCTAGCTTCCAAATGCTTCAACTTAAGTTAATGTTTGCCATGTAGTTTCCATTGGTGTGAAGTTCTCATTACCCCTATCATAGCATCTTTAGTGATTAATAGTTGAAAGTGAATGTAAATATGAGTTATGTGCTTGACAAAGTATGGGTCAAAAGCCTCATGCCCCTTGAAAACAAAAACCTCTCCGACTGGCTAATTTACTCGGAAAACAAAGCAAGTTTAAGTTTAAACAGTCATGGCAAGTAAGAATAGCATCATAAATAGCGTCAACTGGGGTACCTCTTGTCCCATGACATAGAACAAGCCTATGTCAAAATGACAAGAAAAACAAACACGTGGACAACCTCAACACCTTTTTTTATTAGCATTGGCTTTTTATTGAGAGGTGCATCATTGAAGGTCCAATATAGTTGTGTAAGTAAATTTCTACCATGCCTCTCGCATGGCTTGGGTTAGCCGCCCAGGCGTCTCTCTATCCATTTATACTCACTCCTTAAACTTACTCGGTTTTCTCCTTCATTTCACACAATGTTAGGCATCCATTAACAAAAGCACATGATATCAACTTTAAAGATAATAAAGAGCACATTGAAAGCTTGCCATGTGACAGCACATATGAGCTAACTCCCAACCAAAGACCTTTGTCAAGCCCAAAACATCATAATTTTAATCACAATGGGTCAAGTTTATTAAATGCAATAAAAGTAATGTGTGCATCAAGTTCGTGAGAGCTTTTAAACCAACTTTACCCATAACAATCCAAAAACATAAGCATCTTAATTTGGAAGCACAGATAAAACAATATAACATGGTAAACATACTTGGAATAGCATATTATCTAATAGGTAGATATGGTGGACTCACTGGAAAAACTTGGTTGAAGGTGTTGGAAAACAAGTTTTTACTTGTTGGAATTTTTGGGCTAGCAAGAGGGAGAAAGTTGACCGTCTAAATGCATGCATAAGTGCCCATAGAGCTAACCATTCCATGTTAAACAAAGTAAAGCATCATTCAGCATATAAAACATGAATACGAAATAACTCTTGATAAGACACTTGCATATTAATACTCATTCCCAATATTTTTAATAGCATCCAACTTAATTCAACCCAAACTTCCATTAGCTATCTCATATAATAAATTAAAAGTGGTGGTATCAAACAAAAAACCAAACCGAAATAACAAAAAGAACAACAATGCTCCAAGTTTATGCGATAAAGTGCAATGAACGAAAAACAGAAGTTAGACGCGTGCAAACCGAGAGTATGTTGGTTCAGTGGGGTTGTCTTCACATCCCCAAGCTTATGGTCTTCAATATCCTTAGATATCTCTTGGTGCATCTCCTCTAATCCCTGTGAAAAAAATTCAAATCACCGTTTCTCCCATTTCTTTTCTGTGGGGTGACATTAGTAGACATAAAACATTAGAATTGCTTGCTGTATGAAATCCTTAGACAAACATAAGAAACATGTACAGAAAGTGTATAATGTTGTATTCCTTCTAATAAGCTCAATTGGATAAAAAAGATTCAAGTTAAAAGCTCAAAGAATGCATAAAACAAAATGAGACAGAATCTGTCCAGAAAAACAGCAGCAGCAAAACGCATTTTCTTATCCCACTTAAATATGTCGAAAAAATCTGAAAAAATTAATGCTTATAGTGGGTGAAAAGTTGCAACTACAGTTAAAATTTCAGCTCATTCGGAGTTACAGAATAAGAATGAAAAATCACACCGTGCACAGATTTGTGCTGGAATAAAATCTCCGAATAGAAAAAGCAACTTTTACAAGCCCAAATGGGTTAAACTTGGCAATTTATTAAAAAATTCAGAACCTAAACTAAAAACAAAGTTTCTTGGTACAGCAAGAGGACTCAAAGAAAATCAAAAATAAAAACAACCGGGTTGCCTCCCGTAAAGCGCTTTCTTTATAGCCATGTAGCTAGGCTTACTTACTTGTTATCAAAATGGTTGGAGTGAGGTGGCTTGGCATCCCCAAGCTTGAATTCTTGCACTTACTTGATATATGTAGGGTGAGCCTAGGGGTAGCATCCCAAAGCTATGTTTGTCCCTCTTGATCTTTGTTCATCACCCTCATCTCTTCCACTTGAAAATTCTCTTCACACAAAACTCATCATAAACTTGATTAGAGGGGTTAGTGTCTCCATAAATTAAATCCACATAGGTACAGCAAAGACATACCATGAGTTGATTCTAAACATTAACTATTGTTACTACGGTTGTGCATTTCTCCTTGATCAAAAGAACCACACAAAACACAAGTAATGAGAGCAATGCAAAATAAAGGCAAAATCTGTCAAAAACTGGACAGCCTGTAAAGAGTGAATTTTTAGAGGAACTTACGTTGCTCAAACCAGAAAACTTTGAACTAATGAAATGTGTAATAATAACTGAATATTGCTGTCGTAAAATATCAGCTCAAAATTCCTTTTCTGTGAGTTTTAACATTTTTTGCAGTGAAGATCAGGAATCTGTTTTCTGCACAGCAAATCACTATTGTTAAATCCTACCTCTCAAATAGGACCATCATCTAAAGCATTATCATATAGAATATCTAAACCAAATTCCTCATCACTTTCAAAGCTATTATCAATAATAATATCACTTTACATGTGTTGATCATCATCAGAATCAGAATCAAAAGAGCATGATGAGTAAGGATATGGACATTCCTCTAATACCTTTTCCTTTTCTCTATATTCTTCTTGTTCCTGCAAGCCATTAGATCTCTCCATGATAGAAACAAGGTTGTTATAATATTCAAGGATATAAGTAATCTTACAAAAAAGTTTCAAGAGTTGTTCAAACGTTGTAGCAAGTTTTGGTGTGATGCTACAAGTTTGATCTATAGTAAACATAACTATCTCAAGAATTCCCATTACAATAGTATATTCCCCGGCTGCCTTCATATCAGTCGTCATAAATTCATTATTATGGTAGGAAGCAATTATAGGCATACTCTCAAGCTTGCATTGGAATTTTAGATGCTTAGGATATTGATCTATGCAGCAAGACACACCATACCTATCACATATTTTATATCCTGTTTCATTTAATACTTCCATTAATAACTTTATTTGATCATCATTAATTGATTTAACCATAGGGGGTTGCATAAGCACGTGATTCATACATTCCATGAAGATAACAAATGAACTAATTTTTTTGTGTTTTTCAAATAAGGAGACTATAAACTGATACATAACTAAAAGTAAATCTAATGAGAAACTCACAACCAAACAAGTTTAAAGAAACCTCCCCAAGCTTAGATGATTGCAAGATATAAAACAAACTAAAATAAATCTGAAGTCTAGTGCACACAAGAATAGAAACTTAAGCGCTACGCTCCCCGGCAACGGCGCCATAAAAGTACTTGATAATCCCCAAGAGCAAGGAATCACTGTAGTACCTCTCAATGTGGAAGTAGGGTATCGATCCGCATGAGCAAGAAGGGAAAGTTGTCTATTCCTTACAACTAAAGTGTCACAAGTTTTAGTTGATTATGCACTAAACAAGTTTAAAGAACACGATGGTTGTTTTAATGGATGGAAGTTTAATGTAACAAAACAAGAATGTAAAAGTGTCCCAATCCTCTTCAATGCAAGAGGACAAGACAAAGGCTTTCTCTTATAGGAACAATGGACATGGGTTCACTCAATCCTGTCTCTCCCATCTATGGTGATTATCATGTTATAGATAAAAAGTATACACAATTGTCATGCTTTAATGGTAACTTCTATGACGGCTACATGTTCTAAAACACATAGTTGAAAGAAATACTCATTTGTGTTGCTAGGGTCACCCTCGTAAGGCTAGCGTGGTTGTTGTCACACCCACATCATACTTCTCCCTTTTTACCCCCAGATAAAGGATGTTGGGTGGTACTGTGTCACTCAATACCTATGCCTTCTGTCACATTGGCCATCCCGTACCCACATACATCATACTTCATAATGGACAATATTCTAAACACTAGCGCACATAGTTGAAAGAAATACTCATTTGTGTTGCTAGGGTCACCCTCGTAAGGCTAGCGTCGTTGTTGTCACACCCACATCATACTTCTCCCTTTTTACCCCCAGATAAAGGATGTTGGGTGGTACTGTGTCACTCAATACCTATGCCTTCTGTCACATTGGCCATCCCGTACCCACATACATCATACTTCATAATGGACAATATTCTAAACACTAGTGCAATGATTCATATTTCGTGTGCATGACCACATCTCTCTCGTCTATCTACACTTGGTGGTGTCAATCACCTCATGACAAGGATAAACAAGGCATTATGCATAACTCAAACCATCACATGCATCATAGAGTATCTCCAAAGTATGACAAACCATAAAAGATCCAACACAACGGTAAATGCATAACAAATATCATCTCACACCACAATATCCACCATAGGAATTACATAGATAGATCCATAATCATGCAAGGAACATCATATGGACTTCAACAATGATCATACATAGAGAGATTAGATCAAGTTACCACCACAAACCCAAAGTCCAAGGGGTGGACTACTCCCCCTTCATCATGGTGACGATGGTGGAGATGTTGGAGGAGATGATCTTGCTGTAGATGTTGATGATGAACACGCCGGAGGGGGGTGGAGCCCTCCGGAGGTGATTTCGACAGCGTTTCCCCCTCCGATCTTCTCCGGCGGCAGCCTTCTGCCTCTCTGTTTTTTGGTTTTGTGTTTCTCCGCCGCCGTGCTGCGAAACTCCTCGGGGGACTATTTTTATAGTCGTTTTTAGGTCGAGACGAAGCCAGGGAGACGAAGATCGACGGCATCGGAGGCTCGAGGGCCAGGATGAGGTGCCCCACGCGGCCAAGGAATCTGGCCGCGTGGGCCCCCCTCTTTTGGTCCTCGGCCTTCCACTTTTGCACTTCCTTCGCTCCTACGATTTGTTCCTTCCAAAAAATGATCCCCGTGAAATATTAGGTCATTTGGATGTCGTTTGGGTCCCTGAAACATCAAAATATAGAAAAAGGGGTTTTCTGACAGTGCAGGGTTAATTCCATAAAAATAGGGAAACTGTGGAATATTCCCAAAATCAATATAAAACATTGATATAACCCTTATATGATGCAAATATGATTGAAATATGAGTAATACAATGCAAAGTTCATGTATGCATTTTACATGCATCAGTGGAGCATCAACAACTTCCATGTTAGCATCCATCAGAGATTCTTCTTGGGTGATAACTTCTTCTTGAGTGGATTCCAGGGCTCCTTGAGAGTCAAGCTGCATGTCAGAAGATGTCCCTTGATCAGAATCACTAATCTCATAGTCCACCTTCTCACCAGATACCTCTTCTTCTTCAACCTCTTCAATAATTGGGTCCATAGAATACTTTTTGCTCAGATGAAAGACTTTATCAGAGCCAGAGTTGACCAGCTTCTGCACAAAACTGTCAAAGTTGAGCTCACTTGGAACCATTTGAGAACCAACAGAGGAACCAGCACCATCAACTGGAGGAGGGATACATTGTAAGGGCTGAAATTCTGGTGTCTGAAGCTGGACAGGAAAAGTCTTGTTAATATCACCCTCATATCCCATCTGAGTCACATAGCTAGAACTTGCCCCAGGGAAATAAGACTGAACCTTCTCCCCAAAGGAGACATCAAAAGAAACATCAGATTCCACCCTATCTTTCCCTTTATCTTGCTCAGATGGAACACCATCAGACCTCTCCCTGTTGGTGTTACTTTGAGTATTAGGAGAATCCCCCCCCCCCCCCCCCCACTCTAGGAGGAGCAGATAGGGACCCACCAGCATCAGCCTGAGATGAAAGTCTCTGTCTCTTAGGGGTATGATCATTCCCATCACCTCCTTGATCTTCAACATCAACTGCATACACTGTCTTTGGATTGATATTTGCATCCACCAATTCTCTAACATACTGAACCTCATACAGACCATTGTTAATTTCACCAGTCCTGGTATGTGGAATCGGAGATACATCCACACATCCAATCTTGACTCTAATGAAGCCAGCATTCTGATGCTCACGGGTGTGAGTAGTTGGAAGACCCCAAGAGGAAGGCGTGATGAGCGTAGTAGCAAGTTTCACTCAGTTATGAAACCAAGGTTATCGAACCAGTAGGAGATGAAGAACACAACGAAGGTTTCCCCGGCGCCAGAAAAGTGCTTGGCAGGGAGGTGGAATCTGCACAACACAATCAAGAAACTTTGCTCCAACTCAACAGTGAGGTTGTCAATCTCACCGGCTTGCTGTAACAAAGGATTAAACGTATTGTGTGGAAAATGATGTTTGCAGAGAATGAAAGTAACAGTTTGCAGTTGGTTGTATTATCAGTTTAAAGAAAAGGACCGGGGTCCACAGTTCACTAGTGGTGTCTCTCTATAAATAATAATAGCATACATGTGGGTAAACAAATTACAGCTGGGCAATTGACAGAATAAAGAGCTGCATAATGATGCATATACTAATGCCATGATGTCTAGTATGAGATTCATTTGGGCATTACAACAATATACATAGACCGTTCCAACCGCATCTACGACTAATAATCCACCTTCCGGTTAGCGTCCGCACCCCTTTCAGTATTAAGTTGCAAGCAACAGATTATTGCATTAAGCAAAGTGTGTAATGTAAGTAAAACAATTATCCTTAGACAAAGTACTACTGTTTTATCCCTAGTAGCAACAGTACATCTACAATCTTAGAGCTTGCTGTCACTACCCCAGATTAAATAGAGACATGAACCCACCATCGAGCATAAATACCCCCTCTTGGAGTCACAAGCATCTACTTGGCCGGAGCATCTACTAGCAACGGAGAGCATGCAAGATCATAAACAACACACAACATGATATATTATGAAGCAAATGACATAGTATTCAATATCCATCGGATCCCAGCAAACACAACATGTAGCATTACATAAAGATGATCTTGATCATGATAGGCAGCTCACAAGATCTAAACATGATGGCACAATAGGAGAAGACAACCATCTAGCTACTGCTATGGACCCGTAGTCCAAGGATGAACTACTCACGCATCAGTCCGGGGCATGGTGATGTAGAGCCCTCCGGTGATGATTCCCCTCTCCGGCAGGGTGCCAGGAAGAGCTTCTGAACCCTTCCAAACTAGGTTTGACGACGGCGGCGGCTCCGTTAGGTTTTGTAGAAAAGTGTTCGGGTTTCAGGTCTTGTTTTGTCGGGGGGTATTTGTAGGCGAAAGGGCGAAGGCGGTGGAGGGCCGAGGCCCCGTCATCAGGTGCTGGCGCGGCAGGGGGGGACCCGCGCCAGCCCCTGATGAGGGAGGCTCGGTCCCCTCCTCCGTCTCGTCATCGGTGTTCTGGAACCTCCCGTGAAAAATAGGGACTTTGGTATTAAATTTGTCCAATTCCGAGAATATTTCCTTAAGGGGTTTTCTGAAACCAAAAACAGCAGAAAACAGGGAACTGGCACTGTGGCATCTTGTTAATAGGTTAGTCCCAGAAAATGCATAAAACAATGCAAAATGTATACAAAACATGTAGGCAATTGGTATAATATAAGCATGGAACATAAGAAATTATAGATACGTTTGGGACGTATCACATTCCTCAGATAGTTTTTATCAAGAGCCAAAGGCTTCCCAATGAGGCTGGCTACATAAAAAGCAGTTGACTTGTTCCTATACTTCATGGGCACTCCTTTGATGCGGAACCAACTTTCATCTAACACAACAAAAGGTTGGATATCACCTGCCCACTTCTGCAGCTTGATGACAGCCTCTGGAACAGTCTTCATGAACAGTTTACCAAAGTGAGCCAACTCTTCAATGCTTTTACTGTTTGGGAATCTAGTCATAAACTCATTTTCAGAAATAACCTTCACATAGAAACGCCAGTTCACTTTCATTGATTCTGCCCAGACCTGAAACTCATGCTCTATGTCTCTACTAGTAACTGAGCCTTGGACCACAGAAATGTGAGCATAGTTCAACTTATCTAACGCTTGCCCCTCAGATTCAATAGCAGGTATGGAGTAAAAACCTTGATCGAAATCAGAGCAGCCAAAATAAGAGGCCACATACTCCCATGGGTCACGCTCTTGGCAGACATTTAACAGGTGATTCTTACCACAACGCTCACACTTATCTATATTGTTCGTGAGATCAATCAAGTTATCAAGTTTCCCAGCCCTAGCGGGCACAGTGGGGGCAGATGGAGGTACCGAGGACCCCATCTGCGCTCCAGAGGCCAAGGTAGGTGCCATCTGAGCAGACGAAGATATCGGAGCTACTGTAGGCTGAGCACATGAAGGAACACTAGCTGGAATCGATTCACTTACCGTCCGGATCTGGACTGCGACATCAGAAGTGCGAGGAACATCTGTGGATCTAGATGTCTCTGACCCTCCTAGTTTCATCTCAGAGCGATGTGCCCAACGATCTCTGTTCCTCTGGTCCTCTTCCTCCTGACGGCACTTGACCTCGAGCGCACGCTCCCGTGTGGCCTTCTCTTCGTTGCGACCAGCATCGGCACGGCGGCGCTCCTCGTCCTGCTTGCGCATATCTTCATTTCTGCGGCGCTCTTCAGATCTGCGATGATCCTCCTCCTCACGACGCCTAGCATCCTCACGCCTCCACTCCTCTTCTCTTCTGCGTTGATCTTCCCAGCGTCTTGCATCTTCACGGCGATCTGCTTCTGGGTCCTGACGCTGGCGGTACTGATGTCTACGCACGCTTCTATTCTCGTAGACAGTGTTGGGCCTCCAAGAGCAGAGGTTGGTAGAACAGCAACAAGTTTCCGTTAAGTGAATCACCCAAGGTTTATCGAACTCAGGGAGGTAGAGGTCAAAGATATCCCTCTCAAGCAACCTGCAATTAAGATACAATAAGTCTCTTGTGTCCCCAACACACCCAATACACCTGTCAGATGTATAGGTGCACTAGTTTGGCGAAGAGATAGTGAAATACAAGTAATATGGATGATTATAAGTAGTAATTGCAATCTGAAATAAAAATGGCAGCAAGCAAACATGTAGCAGAACTTGTTGTAAACGGTGTTTCAATGCTTAGAAACAAGGCCTAGGGATCATACTTTCACTAGTGGACATTCTCAACAATGACATCAAAGCTGAATAATAAATACTACTCTCAAACACTCTCATGTTGGATGATAAACACCATTCACTGTGTAGGGCTACAAGAGCACCCCCAAAGTCAGATTAAACTAACACCACATCGTCATAAAGGAATCACACACGGTGCACATACTGTCACCTTTACAACCATGAATAACCCCGGAGTTCATATTAAAGTAACCTCTAGAGTGCATAATAGATAAAGAGTAACATCACATATTCAACTAGATTACAAAGCTCATGATCACATAAAGATCACACCATGAGAGAGAGAGAGATAAACCACATAGCTACCGGTAGAGCCCTCAGCCTCGGGGAGAACTACTCCCTCCTCATCATAGGAGTCAGCAGCAGCGATGGAGATGGCGGTGGAGTCGATGGGGATGGGTGTGGAGTCGATGGAGATGGCTCCGGGGGCAATTCCCCGTCCCGGCAGGGTGCCGGAACAGAGACTTCTGTCCCCGAAACTTGTCTTCGATGGCGGCGGCGCAGCGGAACTCTTCTCTGGAAAACGCCGATTTTCTTAGGGTTATTTCGTCGGGGGCAATATATGGGCGAAAGGGCGAAGGCGGTGGAGGGCCGAGGCCCCCTCCTCATGTGCTGGCGCGGCCAGAAGTGGGGCCGCGCCGACACATCATGAGGGCGGCTCAGTCCCCTCCTCCGTCTCATCTTCGGTGTTCTGGAACCTCCCGTGAAAAATAGGGACTTTGGTACTTGATTCGTCCAATTCCGAGAATATTTCCTTAACAGCTTTTCTGAAACCAAAAACAGCAGAAAACAGGGAACTGGCACTGTGGCATCTTGTTAATAGGTTAGTCCCAGAAAATGCATAAAAACCGTATAAAGTGTATATAAAACATGTAGCAATTGGTATAATATAAGCATGGAACATAAGAAATTATATATACGTTGGAGACGTATCAAGCATCCCCAAGCTTAGTTCTACTCGTCCTCGAGTAGGTAAAACGATAACAAATAATTTCTGAAGTGACATGCTTTCGCATAATCTTGATCATATAATATTGTAAGGTTCATGTTATGAATGGAGTGACTCAAATAAATGATCTATAGTTTGCTAACAAATAGACAAGGAGTAAACAACTACATCATATAAGTAAAAACTTTTCATTAATAGTACTTTCAAACAAGTATCAAAAAGATAGTTCGCTTTCAACTTTGAACATGTATATCATATAGATAGTTGTCAACACAAAGGAATATAACAAGTGCAATAAGTAAGCATATAAGAGTTGTTGCACACAGTTGACACAAGTGTTTGCTTCGGGGACAGAAAGAAGTAGGTAAACTGACTCAACATAAAGTAAAAGATAGGCCCTTCGCAGAGGGAAGCAAGGATACAAGCATGTGCTAGAGCTTCTTGGTTTTATAGGTTTTTGAAATCATATAGAGAGCATAAAAGTAAGTTTTTGAGTGGTGTTTGTCGTTGTCAACGAATGGTAATGGGCACTCTACCCCCTTGTCAACCAGACTTTCTAAGAGCGGCTCCCATGAAGTACGTTATTTCTACCAGCAAGGTAGATCATCCCTCTTATCTCTTTTGTTTACACATGTATATTTAAAAACTGGTTTGACACTCCTCCCCACCATTGCTTACACAATCCATGGCTAACCGAATCCTCGGGTGCCTTCCAACAATCACATACCATGGAGGAGTGTCTATATTAAAATGTATAACACTTCGAAGCATAAATTTTTGAAAAACCATGTGAAGAGATAGTAACGGTTAAAGTTGTAATTAATTGGGACTGGGCACCCCATTTGCCAGCTCTTTTTGCAAAGTTAATGGATAAGCAGATGTATATGCCACTAGTCCAGTTGTGAAAGTCTGTCTAAAAGCAAATGACAAGGTTGATATCCGTAACACCACATACTTTCTCATGAGCTAATAAACATTGACACAAATAAGGGATAATAAGTTTTGAATTAAAAGGTAGCACATGAAGTATTTATTTGGAATGGCAGAAAATACCATGTATTAGGTAGGTATAGTGGACATAAATGGCATGGGTTTTGGCTCGAGGATTTTGGATGCACGAGAAGCATTTCCTCTTAGTACAAAGCTTTGGCTAGCAAGGTTGTTTGAAGCAAACACAAGTATAAATTATGATAACAAGACATATATAAAAACATATTGCAAGCATTATAAAACTCTACATTGTCTTCCTTGTTGTTCAAACACTTTTACTAGAAAATATCTAGACCTTCGAGGTACCAAACATGCAAACCAAATTTCAACAAGCTCTACGGTAGTTCTCCACTAATAGGTTTTAACTACATGATGTAAAACCTTAAACATGATCTACTTGAGAGCTCAAAACAATTGCCAAGTACCACAACATGCAAGATAACAATTCATAAGAGCATGTTTCTTTTCTTTATACCATTTACCACATTTAGCATTTTCTGTTTCCAACCAAACACCAATCAATTTATTTAAACATAAACTCTCCAAGTATTTATAAATGAAGCAAAAGAGTATAACATATGAGAACTAACAGCTCTGAACAAGAGGTGCATGAAAAACAAGAGCTGAAAGTATTGCCGTAGCTATAGAAGAATACTCAACAAATATAAGTGAAGAATAGGAGTATTCAAATGAAAAAAGCGGAGCGTGTCTCTCTCCCACACAAGAATGCTAGGATCCATTTTATTCAGAGAAAGCAAATAACAAGGCAAAAATAAAAACAAACAGACGCTCCAAGTAAAGCACATAAGATGTGGCGGAATTAAAATATAGTTTCACTAGAGATAACCTGATAAGTTGTTGATGAAGAAGGGGATGCCTTGGGCATCCCCAAGCTTTGACGCTTGAGCCTTCTTGAAATATGCTGGGGTGACCCACGGGGGCATCCCAAGTTTAGGCTCTTTCATCTTCTTGATCACATCATATCATCCTCTCTGTTGATCCTTGAAAACTTTCTCCACACCAAACTCAAAGTAAACTTCATTAGAGGGTTAGTGCATAATTAAAAATTCTCATATTCTGTATGGGTACAATCATTATCATGGTACTGGACATTAGCTACAGCCACTGGAATTTTATGGAACAAAAAGATCCACTCAAAAACAGCAAAAGAACCAATGCAAAATAAATGGCAGAATCTATCAAAAACAGAACAGTCTGTAAAGACGAATTTTTTCGAGGCACTTAACTTGCTCAAATGAGAAAACTCAAAACTAACGAAAGTTGCGTACATATCTGAGAATCACGCTCAGAAAATATGAGGTCATTCCGATTTTCATGTAAAGAGTTATGAATTTAATGGTGGACAGCAGAAAAACTGTTCCTGCGCGGAAATCCAAATCTGGCATCAACTTTCTACTAGAGACTTTACTTGGCACAACTATGCAATAAAATAAAAATACAAAGTAATTGCTACAGAGGTAGGCATGTTCCTTGACACAATAAAAGAAAATAACAGGAATAAAATAGTGGGTTGTCTCCCATAAGCGTTTTTCTTTAAAGCCTTTTAGCTAGGCATAGTGATTTTTATGATGCTCACATAAAGATGAGAGTTGAAACATAAAATAGAGCATCAAGAAGCATATATTAAATCTAACAAACTTCCTATGCAAATGAATCTTGTAAGAAAATAAATCAATAAAGCACAAAGTGACTAGCATAGGAAGGCAAAACAAGCGCAACTTCAAAAATTTCAACATAAAGAGAGGAGACCTAATATTATTGTGATGTATGAATCCATGTCTCCCTCTCTCATAATAACTAGTGGGTCTTAAAGTACCCAGCAAATAAAAGCAAATCAAGAGAAAGCTCAAAACTTTCATCATAAAGAGAAGAAATTTAGTAACATGAAGATTTCTATAACCATACTTTCCTCTCTCAAAATAATTTTCAGTGGCATCATGAATAAACTCAACAATATAGCTATCACCTAAAGCATTCTTATCATGATCCATAAGCATAATAATATCATTACTCTCCACATAAGCATAATAAATTTTATTAGTAACAGTGGGAGTAAAACTATCACATCCATCATTGTAATTATCATAAATTGTAGGCATAGAATAATCATAATTAATTTTATCCTCAATAGTAGATGGACTGAAAACTTCATATTCATCATTGTAAACATCATATATAGGAGGCATATCATAATCAACATACACTATATCCTCAATAGTAGGTGGACTGAAAATATCACAATGATTATAATTATCATATATTGGAGGCAAGGCATCATCAAAGAAAATTTTCTCCTCCGTGCTTGGGGGACTAAAAATATCATGTTCATCAAAACCAGCTTCCCCAAGCTTAGACTTTTCCATAGCATTTGCAATAATGGTGTTCAAAGAATTCATACTAATAACATTGCTATTAGCTTGCAAATAAAGTTCCATAGGTTTTTTAATTTTCTCTTCAAAAGCATCATGTCCTAATTCAATATAAATTTCATAAAGATCTCTAATTTTGTTGTTGTTTTCCATTAAGCCTAACTAGTGAAAATAAAAACAAGAAACAAAAAGATTTAACTGCAGGATCTAAAGGAGATACCTTCCAACGCTTACCTCCCCGGAAACGGCGCCAGAAAATAGCTTGATGTCTACGCACGCTTCTATTCTCGTAGACAGTGTTGGGCCTCAAAGAGCAGAGGTTTGTAGAATAGCAGCAAGTTTCCCTTAAGTGAATCACCCAAGGTTTATCGAACTCAGGGAGGTAGAGGTCAAAGATATCCCTCTCAAGCAACCTGCAATTAAGATACAAGAAGTCTCTTGTGTCCCCAACACACCCAATACACTTGTCAGACGTATAGGTGCACTAGTTTGGCGAAGAGATAGTGAAATACAAGTAATATGGATGATTATAAGTAGTGTTGGGGGGATCGTAACCCGGTAGGCCCACCGACCTTGAAGGCGAGCCGGCCTTGTATGAACCTGGGCCGGGTCAAGCAAGAATGTATGGGCCGGGACTCATGTGAGCCGGTACGCCGCGTGCGTCTTGGTCCGCAAGTTAAGAAGGATCTAGAAGGCTAGAGATCAAGTAACAGACGGAGTCCCGGTAAGGAAGGTGAAGACTTAGAGGACTTAGAGTAGAGTCCAGGTACGATTGTAACCCGGATCCAGCTTGTACGTCCAGCGAGACCCACCGCCTATATAAGGGGGTCTCCTGGTTCATAGAAGACCAAGCTTTACCAGATCGCAAGTACCACCATTGTAACCTCGAGACCCGGAAGCTAAGGCGTCGAGTCCTCGAAAACCCTATCAATAAAGCAGTAGCAGGAAGTAGGTCTTTACCTCAAGAAGATGGGCCGAACCTGGGTAAACCCTTGTTTCCCCACGCCGTGCTAGACAAGCTCCAGATGTCAGAAGTCGCTAGGTCCCCCTATTCAAGTTTCCACCCGGAAACATCTGCCGTGACAATCCCACGACAAGTAGTAATTGCAATCTGAAATAAAAATGGCAGCAAGCAAACATGTAGCAGAACTTGTTGTAAACGGTGTTTCAATGCTTAGAAACAAGGCCTAGGGATCATACTTTCACTAGTGGACATTCTCAATAATGACATCAAAGCTGAATAATAAATACTACTCTCAAACACTCTCATGTTGGATGATAAACACCATTCACTGTGTAGAGATACAAGAGCACCCCCAAAGTCAGAGTAAACTAACACCACATCGTCATAAAGGAATCACACACGGTGCACATACTGTCACCTTTACAACCATGAATAACCCCGGAGTTCATATTAAAATAACCTCTAGAGTGCATAATAGATAAAGAGTAACATCACATATTCAACTAGATTACAAAGCTCATGATCACATAAAGATCACACCATGAGAGAGAGAGAGATAAACCACATAGCTACCGGTAGAGCCCTCAGCCTCGGGGAGAACTACTCCCTACTCATCATAGGAGTCAGCAGCAGCGATGGAGATGGCGGTGGAGTCGATGGAGATGGCTGTGGAGTCGATGGAGATGGCTCCGGGGGCAATTCCCCGTCCCGGCAGGGTGCCGGAACAGAGACTTCTGTCCCCCGAAACTTGTCTTCGATGGCGGCGGCGCAGCGGAACTCTTCTCTGGAAAACGCCGATTTTCTTAGGGTTATTTCGTCGGGGGAAATATATGGGCGAAAGGGCGAAGGCGGTGGAGGGCCGAGGCCCCCTCCTCATGTGCTGGCGCCGGCTCATCATGAGGGCGGCTCGGTCCCCTCCTCCGTCTCGTCTTCGGTGTTCTGGAACCTCCCGTGAAAAATAGGGACTTTGGTATTTGATTCGTCCAATTCTGAGAATATTTCCTTAACAGCTTTTCTGAAACGAAAAACAGCAGAAAACAGGGAACTGCCACTGTGACATCTTGTTAATAGGTTAGTCCCAGAAAATGCATAAAAACCGTATAAAGTGTATATAGAACATGTAGCAATTGGTATAATATAAGCATGGAACATAAGAAATTATAGATACGTTGGAGACGTATCAGGTACCCGTAAGGGCGCTGGTATCCTCTTGGCGGCGACCTCCTCGGACCACCAAACCTTCGATTCATCGGAGACGCCGCGACCTGCGCGAAGGATCTGCGGTCGCCTGAGAGAACCCCTGACCACCTTGGAGGATCTCGATCTGGTGGAGAGGGGGATTTGGGTGGATCTGGTTGCGGAGGAACGAAAACCACGCGACCGGTTTCCAATCTAGGGTTTGCTCTCCACTGCAGAATGGGGAATGGCGGGGAGCATAGGGGCTGGTCCGTGGATAGAACCTCGCCCACAACAGTAGTGGGCTGGACCTCAGCGTGCTCAGAGGCCGCCATTGTTGGAGCTCGGAAATGGGCCGCGCCCAGGCGAACCACCTCGCACACCCGTACACAGGACGGTGTACGACGTGTCGAGATCTCGCGCCGTTGATCAGAGGTAGCCGACGGGCCAATAAGGGCCACGTAGCGACCAAAGCGAAGAATCGCTCCGACAGCGAGATCCGGACATGGCGATCGGTCGGCAAAACCAATCCTCTCGGCGAACTTGTTCAACAATGTAGGTCTTCCGTCTGGCGGGAGCTCGATGAACCCGGTGTGTCGCGAACGAATGTCCGCAGCGGAGTGGGAGTAGAAGACGGCCCTCCATCTCCGGAGAGATGGCGACGGAGGCGGTGGAGAGGGCGGCAGTGGCGGCGTGCGTGGCGGCGGCGGCGGCGTGCGTGCCATTGGAGCTAGCCGTTCATACTAGTTGCTAGCTTGTTCTTCTTGATCTTCTTTCTGAACGTGAAGTATTCAAGCATGCATGTATGTAGATGTAGCTTGTTGAACGCTGGTTCTTGCTTGTGATAACTCCTGCCACGCGCGCGAAGGAAGGCAGAGTTGCCCTCCAGCTCCCTTCTCCCTCAACTCCCGTTCCCTCCAACCATGCAAGAACAGAAATTGCCATTCCTAATTACATCCAAACAAACACGCCGAGGCAGTGACGGGTCTAAGATGAAATTAGCGGGGCAATGAGTAACAATGAGTCCAAATATTTGTAGCAATTAGCAATAATCATTCTCTGAGGTTAAGTACCGTTTTAGACACGACCAACAAGTTTCATAACCGTGGATGCATTTCACCCAAGTTAGGTAGACACCGGTAAATGATCCTGATAAGGTTTCAGCGGATGGCGGTGTTGTAGGTCGTGGATATCTCGGACTCGAGCACCGCTTATTTTGTGATTCTCCATGACTGATGTCACGTACCTTTTTAGTGGAGATAATCTTGTTTTCATTTTGCAAATCCGGAATCACCTGAAATATGGATAGCTTTGTAGTTGAGATATCCGGTTTTTGATCTATTTGAGACTGGAGTTTGGGAAATATCCCAGTCACCAGTAAAATAATTGAACTTCTAATTTTTTTTTGTGTGGCTAAAGTACTGAACTTCGAACTACATGAAATCAAACTGAAGTTGGAGTAATTTCTACAGATTTTTTCAATTCTTTCTGAATTCATCTGTACCTACTTAAATGACTGAAAGTTTTGACCGTGAGGCAAATATTTCAATATCTACAGGGATGACCCTAGTTTCTGAAATCGCGTTGGAAACTGATTGAAAGTGAAAACCACGGACACCCTAGCACATCTGTGTGGACTAAACCATGCCAAGTTGCTTTTGCCACAACTCACAGTCAATATAACACTACCACCCGAACACAGCATGCCGCTATATCCCGAGAAGATCACGAAATGTGCATTTTTTTTGTCTACCTGCTACAATTGTTCAGTTGCACACCACTTTCTGAACAATGAAACCAATCTGTGTGTTCAATGACATCGACTGCCAACCTCTGGCTTCTGCATTTGTGGCCTTGCACTCACTCGTCAACCCTCCATGGTTATGCTCATTCTTTGCTTTCACCAGAATCACCCACTCACTGAAGTTCAGTGCTTAATATGAAACCAAAGTCACCTTCATATCTTTAACGAATCGACAATTCTCTCTCCTCGAGTAAAATGTTCAAAGTGCGCGACTAGGAAGTCCTTGGCCTTCATTTTCCTGTATCGCGCTGGTTCGTCCTTACTCAACATCTGAGCTATTGGTCCAATCTCCTTCTCAGGATCCGTACCAAAGAAGACGGCCACGGAGATTCTCTCTTTCTCAGCATTTGTCACAACCCTGTGCACTGGCCCTCTAAAGACCCCGTTGGTCATTATCTGCACCAGAAGAAAAACTTGAGTACATGCACCTGTATCAGCGTATTTTTGTTTGGATGGTCTATCCACGTAATTATAGAAGAAATGTATTACAGGTTCAGAGTTGGCTACTACCTCCATTGTAACACCAACGTTGATCAACAAGGTGTAGTCGGACACAGCTGGGACACTGTACCACGTTCCATCTCTAAGAACTTGCAGTCCATCGACATCTTTATCCATGAGAAGAACAGTCAGAGCAAAGACATCAGAGTGAGGCTTGATGCCCAAGACAAGATCAGGTCTCGGGCATGGAGGATAGTAATTGAATCTAGCGTAAGTTAGAGCCCTGTCACTGAACTGGTTTACAAGGCAATTTTCATCAAGCTCCAAAAGATTCGCCATTGCCCGAAGAATGTCGTCTTTGATTCTCTTGCTCTTCAATGTGTACTCGTGTAGAACATCCCTGAAATAGCACCATGGTAGTTCAGTTATACCAAGTCATGTTTACTAACGGCATTATCCTCTTCTTATTATACTCGGCTACATCACTCATGATATGAATATAAGAAAATAAATTATATTCTGCAAAATTGACAGCAAAGATTGATCTATCTTAACATATGTATCCCTGATAGATTACCTGAAAGATTTTGGATGTATGGGCCAATGGGCAAGGTTTCTCTCATCCTCTGGCTCAACTTTAAGATGCAGTCGATCGGACCAGTCCAATCTCTGATCTTGAGTTTTCACTTGATCATTTCCATACCCTTCCATCTGGAAATGTTTCCCATCTATTAGGTTGCTGTACTTCCTCTTCTCTTCGAGCGGTAGGCGAAAGAAATCCCTTGATGCGGTCATCACAGAATCCATCAGAGAGGTCTCCAGTCCATGGTTGCAAACCTGGTCACACAGGCCGATGTGTGCTACAGAAAAGCATCCATGAGCAAAAATGTAGACACAAAAGTAAAGCTCACCTGGAAGAATCCCCAGGTCTGCAGCGCCGACCGCAGCTTGGCGGCTTCCGCCACATCGTTGGATGCTAACAGCAGACCAAGATCGATTTTCGGAATGGGCTCCGGCATCTCGGTACCAGCCAGGTTCTTACCAAGCGGTTCTTCCTCTCTGAGCAGGTATCGGCTTGGTGGCTCCTGCACGTTGGCAGCCAGTTGCTGCACTGAATTTGGCAGCCTCCATGACTCATCAGCCATCGGACTTCTTGGATTATCCTGGACTACTTTGTCTCTTTGGTGGTTGTGCTCTCTTGCAGGAAGAGGCTGCACTAAGCAAGATGAAGTTACCTTCCTCTTAGTTCACACAGTCATCAGTGAGTAGACCACCCACCAACCACATGATGCCAATGATGCGGGAACACTTCTCTTTTCTCAAGATGAAACCTGTTTTTCCACGAGCACATGTCTAAATGCAATTTGTTTGCATTAGAAAGAACGCCAAGAAGGCACGCAAGTACACAAGGCCAGGTGGCCAAAAGACAGAAGAGAACACAAAAAGCAAAACAAAGAGCATATTATATACGAAAAGATATCATAAGATAAGTTGACAAGAGCAGAGTATGCGCCTGAAAGTCAAGATAGTATTCCTTTGTGACTAATGACTGACTTCTGCATCCCATGCCAATAAAACTACGAAAGCAGCATAAGGGAGCTCCATACCAACATCGGTAAGCACTAAGCAGCAACCATGGCTGATGCAGAACCATGGAAAACAGTCAAGATACCACCAATTGTGCAAGAGCTGGTGACTGGTGTGCAGGAACCACCGAGTCGGTATGTGATTCCTGAGGAAAAACGCACTGCCCTGGCTGGTTCTCAGATGCTTAATCCCATACCCATCATTGATCTCAGCCGGCTATCTGATACTGCTGATGAGGTTTCCAAGCTGCGGTCCGCCTTGGAGAATTGGGGCCTATTCCTGGTAAACTTTTCCCTCAAATTTCTTTGTGTTCTTTATAACAATGATTTCTGATCGATCTTCCTCCAGGCTGTTGGACATGGATTGGAGCCAGGTTTTCTTGGTGAGATGATGAAAGTGACTAGAGAATTTTTCAAGCTCCCACTGGAAGAGAAGCAGAAGTACTCAAACTTGGTGAATGGCAATGAGGTCAGGATTGAAGGTTACGGGAACGACATGGTCGTGTCAGAGAAACAGATCCTAGACTGGTGTGATCGCCTATATATCATAGTGGAACCAGAGTCTCGAAGAATCTATAGCTTGTGGCCAACACAGCCTCCTTCTTTCAGGTACCTTACCTTTCAGGTTTTAATTAATAGGGTGTACATCCACCTCGACTGATGAGTAGCATGGAAGCCATCTGATCATTGAGATTCTGCAGAGATATTCTGAGTGAGTACACAATCAGGTGCCGGAACATCGCCAACCTTGTCCTTGAGAACCTGGCCAAGCTGCTAAATTTACCTGATGGTTACTTCGTCGACATGCTCGACGAGGATGCCGTGACATATGCCAGGTTAAACTACTACCCTCACTGTCCCAAGCCGGACCACGTCCTCGGCATGAAGCCCCATACTGACGCCTCAGTGATCACAATCGTCTTCATCGACGATAACGTCAGTGGCCTCCAGCTGCAGAATAGTAGCATCTGGTACAACGTGCCCATCGTTCCGAATGCGCTGCTTGTGAACGTAGGAGATGTGATGGAGGTACGTACATGTGTGTAAGAAGTTTACAGGACCTTGTATTCTGGACAGTTAAACTGAGTTGTAAATCCTGCTATTCATCTGATACGTGCAGATACTGAGCAATGGGTTCTTCAAGAGTCCAATTCACAGGGTTGTGACCAACACAGAGAACGAGCGGCTATCTTTAGTGATGTTCTATACAATGGGCCCAGAGAGGGAGATCGAGCCAATGTCAGAGCTGGTGGATGAGAAGAGACCGAGGCGGTACAGAAAAATTAAGACCAAGGATTACATAGCACAACTCTTCGAAACTTTTGCAAGAGGCACACTAGCTATCGACACAGTGAAGATCTGAATATGACTTTGAAGTACAGACGATCGATTAGCTAGATGGTGGAGTTTCTTCCATCGATCTTTCTTTTCTTTTGGGACTGGTCCTTGATTTAACTTAATGATACGATTTTCTCATATATGTGGACACTTTGTATCATCAAAGGGCATCTACGAACATCTACGGACAACTTCATATGTCTTTCAGTTCAATTGTTGCCCCCTTGTTCTAGTTTCCTTTATGTTTCCAATTAATAAAGTACTTTCTATCCCATTTATTGACGTGCTTGATTTCTAATGTTATCGCTAGTGGTTAGGGATGGTATACTCTTTTTCCCATACTGCTCAAGACAATTCAAGTTTCTGATTAAGAATTAGGTCTCCATTTATTCATCTTGTTGTGCAATACGTTGCCTCACTACCAATACTAAAACTATAATAACTCAGCAAGTACCTTATTTCAAGAGAGAAAAACAACCAAGAAAAACCAGAATAAAGTAATCATTATCAGATAGAACTTAGAAGGGTGTAGAAATGACCCCATAAGGACAGTATACTTTACCAGAGGATAAGAGAAATCTTGCCCAACGGCACATTGATCTCAACGCTTTCAGGTAGATTATCAGTAGGAATCCAACTCTGATTCTCAAACAAAAAAGGTGTTACGTGAAGTAATGGTATACAGTAGTACATGAAAGCAACACCTTTTAGTTGTCGTATTCACCACAATGAACATTCCTTAATATAAGGAGTATCATATATAGGAAATTCAAACGCTGTATCATTCTCGTTGAATATAAGGAGTATCATATTCACCTTATAATGGTATATTAAGGAACACATTTTTTGATGAGTAAAATTGTCTATAAATCGCAGTACACCTTATATTTTGATTTTTTTCTCAAAACCTTAGACACCTTATATTAAGGAACGGAGGGAGTATCTCGTTGTGGATATGTTGCCTTCCTGAATTAATCCCATTCGCCGCCCTAGAAATTTGTTCTTGGAAGTTCTCGCATTTCTTCTTACATCCCCGTATATCGTTCAGCATGTGTAGTATCTAGTGTTATGGACTCATGTTCATGCAATTTGTCCGCTTGGTCCATTAGCTTGCTGCATTTTTTACTTCTCTTCAAGCAGTGGGTAAGAAAATCCTCTTGATGCGTACATCATGTGCTCAATCAAAGACAATTATGTTCAATGGTTGTAACCTTAATCTGTCTGGACACACAAGACTAGTGCACGTCACACATGGTCATGTCATGTACTCCATCAAGGCATGCATATGCTAAACTAAAACTAAGGCCTAAGCTCAGGAACGAAGCTGTGACAAGAATCGCCAGGAAGTGCTTCCAGCTATGCAAGCAGAGTTCAACAGCTCTTAACCTTTTTTAAGGAGTAGTAAATATTTATTCTATTTGGATACACAAGACTGGTGGACGTCACACATGGTCATGTTATGTAATACATCAAGGCATGAATATGCAAAACTAAAGTTAAGGTCTAAGCTCAGGAACGAAGCTAACAAGCTCGCCAGGAATTCCACTAGTTGTGCAAGCAGAGTTCAACAGCTCTTGACCTTTTTTGAGGAGTAAATATTTATTCTATTTGGACAACAGCATGTATTTTCTATACAAGAAACCTAACAGAACAAGACAAAATGTAGAGGAAGGGAAGAAACATCCAAGCTAAGAGAAACATGAAGACATCCATATCAGTACTCAATATTATGCTACACATGTCGTCTCTTCCTGTGCCCATCGTGATATTCACCAGTTTGTACTTACTAATTGATGCGTGGGACAAAGACAAAAGATAAAGAACAAAGTGATAATCATGATGTTCGCAACGAGTCCCAGAGAATCAAAAGGAGTATCAAAACACATGCTCATAAAACTACCAAACCCAGACCAAGAGCACTAACAACTAACAAGCAACCATGGCTGATGGTCAGCCATCGAAGATAGTCGAGATACTTGCGATTGTGCAAGAGTTGGTGGCCAGCGTGGAGGAGCCGCCAAGCCGGTACATTGTTTCCGAGCAAGATCGTCCTGCTGTGGCTGGTTCTTTGATGCCCGAGCCCATCCCCATCGTTGATCTCAGCCTCTTGTTTGCCTCCGACAACAGTGCCGATGAGACTGCCAAGCTGCAGGTCGCCTTGGAGAGCTGGGGCCTCTTCCTGGTAATGATTTCCTGGTTAAGAACTTCGCCGTGTTTCTTCAATCAATCGAGTTAAGATTTCTGACCAGTCTTTCTCCAGGCTGTTGGACATGGGATGGAGCCAAGTTTTCTTGGTGAGGTGATGAAAGTGACAAGAGAATTTTACAAGCTCCCACTGGAACAGAAGCAGAAGTACTCAAACTTTGTTGATGGCAAGGAGTTCAGGATGGAAGGATACGGCAATGACATGGTCATATCAGAGAAGCAGACCTTGGACTGGTGTGACCGGTTCTACCTCGTAGTGGAACCTGAGTCTCGGAGAATCTACACCATGTGGCCAACACAGCCTCCTTCTTTCAGGTACCTTTTAGGCTTTTACTAGGATCATTCCTCGTGGTAGATGAAAAGTTGATGGACAAGTAGCTATTGAACAAGTCTGATCTTAAGATTTCTGCAGGGATATTCTTTGCGAGTACACAACCAGGTGCAGGGAGATCACGAACCTTATCCTCAAGAGCCTGGCCATGCTTCTCAATTTAGAGGAGGACTACTTCGTCAACATGCTCGACAAGAATTCCATGACCTATGCCAGGTTCAACTACTACCCTCATTGTCCCAAGCCGGATCAGGTCTTTGGCCTGAAACCCCATTCTGATGCCACGGTTATCACGATTGTCTTCATCGACGATAGTGTCAGTGGGCTCCAGCTGCAAAAGGAAGGTGTCTGGTATAATGTACCAATCATTCCAAATGCATTACTTGTGAACATGGGAGATGCAGTGGAGGTACATGTGTGCATGAAGTTGCAAAAAATGTTTGTTTGATCTAGTATTGTACGTGGACAGTTTAATCTAAGTTTTGAATCTCTCTATTTCCTCTGATGCATCCAGATAGTGAGCAATGGGTTCTTCAAGAGTCCGGTTCACAGGGTCGTGACTAACGCGGAGAAAGAGCGGCTGTCGGTGGTGATGTTCTATTCGATGGACCCGGAGAGGGAGATGGAGCCAGCGTCCGAGCTGGTGGATGAGAAGAATCCGAGGCGGTACAGGAAGATCAAGACCAGGGACTATATTACAGAAATCTCCAAAACTTTTGCCAGAGGGACACTAGCAATCGACACCGTGAAGATCTGAATGTGCTTCTGAAGTATAGAAGATCGATTAGCGGCGTGTTGAATTTCCTTTCACACTATGATGTTGAAATATTTGTAATTGTGTTTCTGATTATTCATAATGCCAGCGCTATTTGCTAAAGTGCCAAGCTGGACTTCATAGCCACAGCCCATCTGACATGGATGGCCCCTTCAGCCTTCACCTTCATCATTAGCAAAAATATATTCCATCTGAGAGGTCCCTCGTCAATAGGCAGGAAGATCGAACTAGTCTAAGAATATCATAACGGGGACTTCACAAACAACATACATAGGCCCGGAATCAAAATCTTTCAGTCAACCTGAAAAACTGCATACAGACATATGCAGATATATAGTACTCCGTGTATCCCCAACATGAACTGGGGAAAGTAGTACGGTCACTGTGCTGTGCTGACAAATTCCCCACCGGCATAAGATTACCATGTTCCATCCTAGCTAAGGCGGTCTCTCAATCGAAAATTTCCCGAAGTAGATGAGACAACGATGTGCTAAATCGGCCGTCTTACCTCAAGCCCACCGCAGCAGTTCCTCGCCGAGTCCGTCAGCCAGGCTCTCCGCAGGAAAGGAGAAGAACACTCGCCTCGCGGTCCCCGGCCACCCCTCCGCTGCGGCCGTAAGCGCCTCCGTGGGAATCTTCTGGGAGCTCCTAGTCTCCTCGCACCCCTCTCCCTTACCTGACGCTAAATGGGACAGCCCACTTTCTTCTACGTGGTTGGTTTCAATGTTTTTTCTGTTTTCGTTTTTACAAATATGCTAAGAATTTACAAGTTTTTTTAAAAGGTGAACAAAAGTAAAATTTGAACGACAATTATTTTTGAACATTTTTTTAAAAGTGCATATAAAAAAGTCAATGAACGAAAAATTATTGTTAAAACAGTTTTTAAAATTGAACAAAAATAGGTATTTGAACTGAAACTAGTTTTGAACAAAATTTTAAAAGTGCACATAAAAAAGTCAATGAACGTAAAATATTTTTGAACGATTTTTTCGTTTCAAAATTTAAGAATTTTCAAATATAAACATTTTTCAAAACTGAACAAATTTTTAGTCTCAAACAATTTTATGTTTGAACATTTTTAATTTTGAACAATTTTCAAAATGTAAAAAACATTACCGAAAATTTTAAATATTTTTGAAAACTGAACAATCTTTTATTTTGAACATTTTTTCAAAAAACGAAATCTTTTCAATTCTAAAACAAGTTTTTTTAAAATATATCCAAAAAAACAGAAAGAAAAATGAAAAAAGAAAAAGTAACTGAAACAGGAAAAAAAACAGAAAAAGAGAACAAATTGAAGTTACCTGGGCCGGCCCACTCCGCCCCGGGAGGGTGCGCGGAGCGTTCTTATCTCCGCGGTACGCGGAGACTAGGAAATTGCGAATCTTCTGCTCCCGTCCGCCGTCGACTCGCCATCTGAGGAGGCCACTTTTTTTTCTATTGAGGGAATGAGGAAGCCACTTGTGGGTTTGTGGACTGTGGTGGGGGCGTGGCTGAATGGGCCCAGAAGGCTAGAAACCGTTCGATAGGCCCGGTTTCGCCGGTGCTATGACACCGTCCGAGAAAAATGTTTCTTTTTTTTCTTTTCCAAATTTCACGTAGCAAAACATTTAGATGACCGAGGTCACACTTAGTATCTTTGGATTGTAAAAAATTGTGAAAGATTTTTTATTACATTTTCACGACACCGTATATTCACTTACATATTAAAAGTTATGTACAACGTCAGTCTTAATCTAAAACCATCTAATACACAAATATCGCCTCTGTTTTTTTCCATCATAGAGAGGAGACGTTACAAGGCGAAACAGAGAAACGGAAGGCCGACAACATGAAAATTGGAGGGTGCAGCTGTAAACTTTTCCCCGTGACATCTCAAACCTCTCAAACGACTTCTCCATTGACACGGTGTCAGAGGGTGTCAAGCTCAATACTTCTCTATCTCAGCCTTTAGCGTGAGTTCGGAATAGGATGCATAATCTTTTTTTAATACTACGTGAGCAGTATTGAGCTTGACACCTTGATTCTGATACCATATTAAATTGATACACTAGTGCTAACAACATCACACCTGAAAGATTCATGAGTGCACAAGCAGTTCTATTATTCTATGGACATAGTCGACAACTCTTATTTGGGGGCGACCTAAGTGGCGATGCAAATGACCCGTGGAGAGTTTTCCACTAGAGAGGCCTTGACGAACCGATGATGGAAAACCTAGCTCCATGCAACTCAACCACGTGCAAACACGAGCAGCACGGGTAACACGATAAGTGGAAAACCATACATGCAAACAACCAAGTAGCAATCAAGTGGCAACTAGCACGAGAAGCCCCGCGAGTATCCAAATCAACCTACTCCATCTATTCTCTCAGAAACATAAATCGTTATTTCTTCAAAACGCTACTATGCGGCGGGATCTAAGGATCGGGAAGCAGATCATGCGGAGACGTCCAACGTCGTGGTGGCGGGAAATCGCTTCCCCCTGGGCCAGCAAGGCCAATCAAAGCTTCATCTGCTGCCGTCATGGATGGCAAGTTCTGCCTGAGGAGGGTTCTCAACCCGTTGATTGCCGAATCCGAGAATGGAGCATTCTTGCAGGACTTCGCGAATTCTTTTGTAGCCTCCATCAGGGGCATACCTCCGAAGTCGAGCCCCAATTTCTTGTGGAGGACACGCTGCGTTTTGGCGACCGCTGAGAGTTGTGGCTTTGCCGCCAGCCTGCTGCTGTGACGGTCGGGGGCGGGCAGGGCCACAGGAGCACGTGACACTGACGGAATAGGCGTGGGCAGCAGCAGCACAGCCGGCAGGCTGAACAGATCCGTGACACAGCGTATCGCGATGCCTGAAGAGGGAGCGTCATCTGTATCGTCAGCGAGGTGGTTCCCAATCGTAGCAGCCTCCGCGCCGGCGTCAATGACGTCCGCGACGGGTTGAAACTCCCTTCTCGCCAAGTCGCCGACGTTATCGAGGCCGTCTTCGTGCGCCATCTCCTTGTCATCCAGCAGCAACACCTATTGATCCAGCTCGGCGAGGCATGGCAAAAGTTGTTTCATCTTCCCGTCTTTAGCCTCATCCTCGTCATCCTCACTAGAAAAACCCCCGTCAAGCAACGCGTCGCCAGGCGAGATCAACACCGGGTCATGTCCAGTCAGCAATGGGGGCAAGACATGGCGCGATGGGACCTCCCCTGTCGTAGCCGGCGACAGCAGCAAATGCACGTCCAGCCCAACCGCATTGTGGTCGCCGTCCTCTCCTTGCATTAGTAGCAGCCCTAGGCCGACCCCCCGTTCTCCTCAGAGAGAGCCTCGTCCACGCTCACCATGTAGCATCTCTCACTGGCCAGCACCACGCACACGTCCATCGCCGGGTGAGCCATGAGCACGTCCGCGAACGGTGGAAGGAGCACGGCGGGTTGGAGGAGGGCAGCGACAGGAAAAGCGTAGGCCCGGCCTCACTCGCGAAGGGAGTCGCGGCAACAAGAGCCCACGACAGGGCCCCAGGCGCGGTTGGGGAGGAGGCCGGTCGACGTGGAGGAAGGCAAGCATTGGAGGGTTTGACGGTCTTCTTGGCGAGCCGTTGAAAGAGCAAACAGAGTCGGCTAGAGGGGGGGTGAATAGGCGACTACCAAATTTTATCGTTTTCCCTTTTAATTGTGGCTTAGCAAGATATAAAAAGGTGAGCTAGAAGTGCAACTAGATTATGACAACCTAAGTGGTACAAGCACAAGCATACAATATATATAGCAACGGAAGCAAGTAAGTAAAGGATAGAATGACCGCAAGATGGATACGAGGATTTGTTTCCCATAGTTCCTTCCCAAGGGAAGTACGTCTACGTTGGAGAGGTGTGGAGCCGCCTAGGCACTCCAATAGCACGGATGTGCTTCACCTTAATCTCCGGGAGCCGTTCCCGCACGGGAAAAAAGCTCGTTCCACTATGAGGTCAACTTCTTAGGCGTCGACCAAGCCTTTACAACAAGGATGGGGCTCTCCACAATTGTATTGGAGACTCTCAACAACGTCCCGGAGCTTCTTACACCAAGATGAAGCTCCAAGACCCAACAAGCCTCTGATGTCTACGCACGCTTCTATTCTCGTAGACAGTGTTTGGCCTCCAAGAGCAGAGGTTTGTAGAACAGCAGCAAGTTTCCCTTAAGTGAATCACCCAAGGTTTATCGAACTCAGGGAGGTAGAGGTAAAAGATATCCCTCTCAAGTAACCCTGCAATTAAGATACAAGAAGTCTCTTGTGTCCCCAACACACCCAATACACTTGTCAGATGTATAGGTGCACTAGTTTGGCGAATAGATAGTGAAATACAAGTAATATGGATGATTATAAGTAGTAATTGCAATCTGAAATAAAAATGGCAGCAAGCAAACATGTAGCAGAACTTGTTGTAAACGGTGTTTCAATGCTTAGAAACAAGGCCTAGGGATCATACTTTCACTAGTGGACATTCTCTCACTAGTGGACATTCTCAACAATGACATCAAAACTGAATAATAAATACTACTCTCAAACACTCTCATGTTGGATGATAAACACCATTCACTGTGTAGGGCTACAAGAGCAGCCCCAAAGTCAGAGTAAACTAACACCACAACGTCATAAAGGAATCACACACGGTGCACATACTGTCACCTTTACAACCATGAATAACCCCGGAGTTCATATTAAAGTAACCTCTAGAGTGCATAATAGATAAAGAGTAACATCACATATTCAACTAGATTACAAAGCTCATGATCACATAAAGATCACACCATGGGAGAGAGAGAGATAAACCACATAGCTACCGGTAGAGCCCTCGGCCTCGGGGGAGAACTACTCCCTCCTCATCATATGAGTCAGCAGCAGCGACGGAGATGGCGGTGGAGTCGATGGAGATGGTTGTGGAGTCGATGGAGATGGCTCCGGGGGCAATTCCCCGTCCCGGCAGGGTGCCGGAACAGAGACTTCTGTCCCCCGAAACTTGTCTTCGATGGCGGCGGCGCAGCGGAACTCTTCTCTGGAAAACGCCGATTTTCATAGGGTTATTTCGTCGGGGGCAATATATGGGCGAAAGGGCGAAGGCGGTGGAGGGCCGAGGCCCCCTCCTCATGTGCTGGCGCGGCCAGAAGTGGGGCCGCGCCGGCACATCATGAGGGCGGCTCGGTCCCCTCCTCCGTCTCGTCTTCGGTGTTCTGGAACCTCCCGTGAAAAATAGGGACTTTGGTATTTGATTCGTCCAATTCCGAGAATATTTCCTTAACAGGTTTTCTGAAACCAAAAACAGCAGAAAACAGGGAACTGGCACTGTGGCATCTTGTTAATAGGTTAGTCCCAGAAAATGCATAAATACCGTATAAAGTGTATATAAAACATGTAGCAATTGGTATAATATAAGCATGGAACATAAAAAATTATAGATACGCTGGAGACGTATCAAGCATCCCCAAGCTTAGTTCTACTCGTCCTCGAGTAGGTAAAACGATAACAAATAATTTCTGAAGTGACATGCTTTCACATAATCTTGATCATATAATATTGTAAGGTTCATGTTATGAATGGAGTGACTCAAAGTAATGATCTATAGTTTGCTAACAAATATAAAAGGAGTAAACAACTACATCATATAAGTAAAAACTTTTCATTAATAGTACTTTCAAACAAGTATCAAAAAGATTTACATAAGAGTTAACTCATAAAGCAATATTCTCTAAGTAAAATAGCATTGAAGCAACACAAAGTAAGATATAAGTTTAAGCATTCGCTTTCAACTTTGAACATGTATATCATATAGATAGTTGTCAACACAAAGGAATATAACAAGTGCAATAAGTAAGCATATAAGAGTTGTTGCACACAGTTGACACAAGTGTTTGCTTCGGGGACAGAAAGAAGTAGGTAAACTGACTCAACATAAAGTAAAAGATAGGTTCTTCACAGAGGGAAGCAGGGATACAAGCATGTGCTAGAGCTTCTTGGTTTTATAGGTTTTTGAAATCATATAGAGAGCATAAAAATAAGTTTTTGAGTGGTGTTTGTCGTTGTCAACGAATGGTAATGGGCACTCTACCCCCCTTGTCAACCAGACTTTCTAAGAGCGGCTCCCATGAAGGACGTTATTTCTACCAGCAAGGTAGATCATCCCTCTTATCTCTTTTGTTTACACATGTATATTTAAAAACTGGTTTGACACTCCTCCCCACCATTGCTTACATAATCCATGGCTAACCGAATACTCGGGTGCCTTCCAACAATCACATACCATGTAGGAGTCTCTATATTAAAATGTATAACACTTTGAAGCATAAATTTTTGAAAAACCATGTGAAGAGATAGTAACGGTTAAAGTTGTGATTAATTGGGACTGGGCACCCCATTTGCCAGCTCTTTTTGCAAAGTTAATGGATAAGCAGATGTATATGCCACTAGTCCAGTTGTGAAAGTCTGTATAAAAGCAAATGACAAGGTTGATATCCGTAACACCACATACTTTCTCATGAGCTAATAAACATTGACACAAATAAGGGATAATAAGTTTTGAATTAAAAGGTAACACATGAAGTATTTACTTGGAATGGCAGAAAATACCATGTACTAGGTAGGTATAGTGGACATAAATGGCATGGGTTTTGGATCAAGCATTTTGGATGCACGAGAAGCATTTCCTCTTAGTACAAGGCTTTGGCTATTAAGGTTGTTTGAAGCAAACACAAGTATAAATTATGACAACAAGACGTATATAAAAACATATTGCAAGCATTATAAAACTCTACATTGTCTTACTTGTTGTTCAAACACTTTTACTAGAAAATATCGAGATCTTAGAGGTACCAAAACATGCAAACCAAATTTCAACAAGCTCTACGGTAGTTCTCCACTAATAGGTTTTAACTACATGATGTAAAAGCTTAAACATGATCTACTTGAGAGCTCAAAACAATTGCCAAGTACCACAACATGCAAGATAACAATTCATAAGAGCATGTTTCTTTTCTTTATACCATTTACCACATTTAGCATTTTCTGTTTCCAACCAAACACCAATCAACTTATTTAAACATAAACTCTTCAAGTATTTATCAATGAAGCAAAAGAGTATAACATATGAGAACTAACAGCTCTGAACAAGAGCTGCATGAAAAACAAGAGCTGAAAGTATTGCCGTAGCTATAGAAGAATACTCAACAAATATAAGTGAACAATAGGAGTATTCAAATGAAAAAAGCGGAGCGTGTCTCTCTCCCACACAAGAATACTAGGATCCATTTTATTCAGAGAAAGCAAATAACAAGGCAAAAATAAAAACAAACAGACGCTCCAAGTAAAGCACATAAGATGTGGGGAAATTAAAATATAGTTTCACTAGAGATAACCTGATAAGTTGTTGATGAAGAAGGGGATGCCTTGGGCATCCCCAAGCTTTGACGCTTGAGTCTTCTTAAAATATGCTGGGGTGACCCACGGGGGCATCCCCAAGCTTAGGCTCTTTCATCTTTTTGATCACATCATATCATCCTCTCTGTTGATCATTGAAAACTTACTCCACACCAAAATCAAAATAAACTTCATTAAAGGGTTAGTGCATAATCAAAAATTCTCATATTCTGTATGGATACAATCATTATCATGGTACTGGATATTAGCTACAGCCACTGGAATTTTATGGAACAAAAAGATCCACTCAAAAACAGCAAAAGAATCAATGCAAAATAAATAACAGAATCTGTCAAAAACAGAACAGTCTGTAAAGACAAATTTTTTCGAGTCACTTAACTTGCTCAAATCAGAAAACTCAAAACTAACGAAAGTTGCGTACATATCTGAGGATCACGCTCAGAAAATATGAGGACATTCCGATTTTCATGTAAAGAGTTATGAATTTAACGGTGGACAGCAGAAAAACTGTTCCTGCGCAGAAATCCAAATCTAGCATCAACTTTCTACTAGAAACTTTACTTGGCACAACTATGCAATAAAATAAAGATATAAAGTAATTTCTACAGAGGTAGGCATGTTCCTTAACACAATAAAAGAAAATAACAGGAATAAAATAGTGGGTTGTCTCCCATAAGCGCTTTTCTTTAAAACCTTTTAGCTAGGTATAGTGATTTTTATGATGCTCACATAAAGCTTTATGAGAGTTGAAACATAAAAGAGAGCATCAAGAAGCATATATTAAATCTAACAAACTTTCTATGCAAAAGAATCTTGTAAGAAAATAAATCAATAAATCACAAAGTGACTAGCATAGGAAGGCAAAACAAGCGCAACTTCAAAAATTTCAACATAAAGAGGGGAGACCTAATATTATTGTGACGTATGAATCCATGTCTCCCTCTCTCATAATAACTAGTGGGTCTTAAAGTACCCAGCAAATAAAAGCAAATCAAGAGAAAGCTCAAAACTTTCATCATAAAGAGAAGAAATTTAGTAACATGAAGATTTCTATAACCATACTTTCCTCTCTCAAAATAATTTTCAGTGGCATCATGAATAAACTCAACAATATAGCTATCACCTAAGGCATTCTTATCATGATCCATAAGCATAATAATATCATTACTCTCCACATAAGCATAATAAATTTTATTAGTAACAGTGGGAGTAAAACTATCACATCCATCATTGTAATTATCATAAATTGGAGGCATAGAATAATCATAATTAATTTTATCCTCAATAGTAGATGGACTGAAAACATCATATTCATCATTGTAAACATCATATATAGGAGGCATATCATAATCAACATACACTATATCCTCAATAGTAGGTGGACTGAAAATATCACAATGATTATAATTATCATATATTGGAGGCAAGGTAGCATTAAAGAAAATTTTCTCCTCCGTGCTTGGGGGACTAAAAATATCATGTTCATCAAAACCAGCTTCCCCAAGTTTAGACTTTTCCATAGCATTTGCAATAATGGTGTTCAAAGAATTCATACTAATAACATTGCTATTAGCTTGCAAATAAAGTTCCATAGGTTTTTTAATTTCTCTTCAAAAGCATCATGTCCTAATTCAATATAAATTTCATAAAGATCTCTAATTTTGTTGTTGTTTTCCATTAAGCCTAACTAGTGAAAATAAAAACAAGAAACAAAAAGATTTAACTGCAGGATCTAAAGGAGATACCTTCCAACGGTTACCTCCCCGGCAACGGCGACAGAAAATAGCTTGATGTCTACGCACGCTTCTATTCTCGTAGACAGTGTTGGGCCTCAAAGAGCAGAGGTTTGTAGAACAGCAGCAAGTTTCCCTTAAGTGAATCACCCAAGTTTTATCGAACTCAGGGAGGTAGAGGTCAAAGATATCCCTCTCAAGCAACCCTGCAATTAAGATACACGAAGTCTCTTGTGTCCCCAACACACCCAATACACTTGTCAGATGTATAGGTGCACTAGTTTGGCGAAGAGATAGTGAAATACAAGTAATATGGATGATTATAAGTAGTAATTGCAATCTGAAATAAAAATGGCAGCAAGCAAACATGTAGCAGAACTTGTTGTAAACGGTGTTTCAATGCTTAGAAACAAGGCCTAGGGATCATACTTTCACTAGTGGACATTCTCGACAATGACATTAAAGCTGAATAATAAATACTACTCTCAAACACTCTCATGTTGGATGATAAACACCATTCACTGTGTAGGGCTACAAGAGCACCCCCAAAGTCAGAGTAAACTAACACCACAACGTCATAAAGGAATCACACACGGTGCACATACTGTCACCTTTACAACCATGAATAACCCCGGAGTTCATATTAAAGTAACCTTTAGAGTGCATAATAGATAAAGAGTAACATCACATATTCAACTAGATTACAAAGCTCATGATCACATAAAGATCACACCATGGGAGAGAGAGAGATAAACCACATAGCTACCGGTAGAGCCCTCGGCCTCGGGGGAGAACTACTCCCTCCTCATCATAGGAGTCAGCAGCAGCGACGGAGATGGCGGTGGAGTCGATGGAGATGGTTATGGAGTCGATGGAGATGGCTCCGGGGGCAATTCCCCGTCCCGGCAGGGTGCCGGAACAGAGACTTCTGTCCCCCAAAACTTGTCTTCGATGGCGGCGGCGCAGCGGAACTCTTCTCTGGAAAACGCCGATTTTCACAGGGTTATTTCGTCGGGGGCAATATATGGGCGAAAGGGCGAAGGCGGTGGAGGGCCGAGGCCCCCTCCTCATGTGCTGGCGCGGCCAGAAGTGGGGCCACGCCGGCACATCATGAGGGCGGCTCGGTCCCCTCCTCCGTCTCGTCTTCGGTGTTCTGGAACCTCCCGTGAAAAATAGGGACTTTGGTATTTGATTCGTCCAATTCCGAGAATATTTCCTTAACAGCTTTTCTGAAACCAAAAACAGCAGAAAACAGGGAACTGGCACTGTGGCATCTTGTTAATAGGTTAGTCCCAGAAAATGCATAAAAACCGCATAAAGTTGTATATAAAACATGTAGCAATTGGTATAATATAAGCATGGAACATAAGAAATTATAGATACGTTGGAGACGTATCAGCCTCCTAGGGTTACAAGCAACCCAAGAGGAAACACGAATCGGTGAGGAAACGTGGATGCATTTGAAATTCCTTCGGTGGAGTCCTAGATCTAGACCTCCTCCTTCACTCCTCAAGAGATCAAAGCGATTAGATGAGAGGAGTGGGAGATCTAGTAGATTGTACCTTCTTGCATCAATGGGGCATTTAATTTCGTGTAGCTCAAATGTCCAAAGGTAGGAGAAGGGCAATAAATACCCCTCCCCTCCTTCTGCCCGTTGGGGACAGAAAATCCCCCTCCAGCGGTACTACCGCTGGGTTTGGAGGTAGTACCGCTGGTGCTCCTCCTCTGACCAGCGCGTGGAGTCAACGGACGCCTCGCCTCTTCGCGCTCCCCACGTTGGCGGTACCACCCGGTACCGCTCCTAGTACTGCTGGTGGTACCGCACACTGCCTCCGAACACCGCTGGGGCGGTACCCCCAGCGGTAGCGCTAGCGGCTGCGCCGAGCCGATCAGTTCTTCGTCCGAGCCACTCCCACCTCAGCGGAAGCAACCGGTACCGCTGGCGGTACCGCGTACGCGCGCCGAACACCGAATCAGCGGCACCAAGCGCGGTACCGAGCGTGGCACCAGGGCTCCAGCGGTAGTACCGCCTAACCCAGCGGTACTATCGCTGCCTGGCAGATTCTTGCAAACTGAAGATAAAATCCGTGCGAGTTCAACGGAACTATTTTCACAACCTTTTGCAAAATCATAAAAGCCGTTAGATGCAAACATTGTATTGTCATTAACATCGAAACATGATTAAGAGCAACAATGCTCTTTCAGCCGTATTGGGCCGTCTCTTTCCCGGTGGCCAGAGAGGTTGCAGGTGAGGCACCTAATTTTGTCGCGGCAGCCGGTGGTGACAAATTGGATCGAGACAACGAGAGCAGAGCCCCTTCGTGCGCCTTTTGAAGCAGAGAGCGGCCGCTTCTTCTCGTGCGGAACGCGGCACGGGGAGGACGTGACGGGCGCGGCGCGAGGTGACCAGCTCCCAGCCCGGCTCCGGAGAGGCGTCCCTCGAGCCACCCGCCATCGTAGAGGCTGGGGCACCCGTCGCCGAAGATGGAGGGGACGGACGACGAGACATAACACGAAGGCGCGGTGCAGGGGAAGACGGCTCGGCCCGAAGTTGAGGAGCAGGGATGTCGCGGATGTCAAGGTCGAGGTAGCCTTCCACGATGCTTCGGAGGCGCGAGGCTGGGAGGAGATGAGTCGCGGCAAGATATTTTCCTAGCAGCTCCCAAACTATAAACGTTTGTGTACGGCGCCGCCTGATCGCAGAAACGGATGGGTATCACTTCCCTCCTTGATCGAGGAAGATGACAGAGTGATCCTCACATCGATCGCCCTCACACTCACATCAAAGCAGAGTGAGCTGAGCAGAGCAGAGCTGACCCCCTCTATAAAAGGACCACTGAGCTCAAAGCTCCAAACATCCTTTCCCAATACTAAGCTCCCGGGAAATGCAGGCATGTGGTTCGTCGTTAGGTTTAGTTCGTTGGATTAAGAGTCAATCCATCTCAGCCATCCGTTCAGTCGTTTAGTCATAGTCGGTTCTCTCGTACCGTCCAATCCATGAGGAAGGCGACGCTTGGGAGGAGAAGAAAGACGCCCCTAGCGGCCGCGGCGGCCGTTCGTCGTGCCAGCGACCCCGCCCGCAAGATCCTGGCGGCAGCGTGTAAGGTAAGCCTTCCCTCTGCCTTCTTCTTCCTTTCCCTACTTCTGCCTGTACCTTCCCCCCCGTCCTCCTCTTCCTAGCCCTCACACTGCAAGACCGGTCAGGCGGACTCGACCACAATGGTCGGCGGCGGCAAAGATCTGACGGCCAGGCGGGAGACTGAACGACGACGATGACGGCGGGCAAGTTGAGGTCCCAAAGGGCAACAGATGGATGGAATCGACTTAGCCGCCGACGCTTATCCTCTTTTGGACGTGTACAAAATGTTCGTCCTCGGGAGTCCTGCCTGGGTGCGATTCCTGCATCTTGTGCAGTTTTTTCACATGCCTCGCTGCTCCCCTTTGTGGGTTTGATCTAGGGTTCATCTGTACTGTGAATGGGTTGTCCTTGAGGAGGTGGAGGAGATATTCTGCTCATGTTCTTTGTTTTTCTGCTCTCTTCGATGGTGCTTACAGGTTCTGGAAATTCGTGCTCGCTGGTAGAGATGGGCATGTGAGGGGGGTGAGTCTTGCTGCTGCTATTCGGCTTTTGCTGTTTCCCTTTGGTCAAAATTCAGAAACAAACCAATCTAAAGATTGCTATTCGGCTTTTGACTGTGAGATTTGGTTGCTGCACTTAGGTTTTTTATTTATGCTCTCTGTCATCTATAAACGTTCTTGTTTCTGCATCAGTAATTTTTGCACTAGAATTGATCTTTCATTGGATTGATTATGTTTTTTAATGTTATTCAGTCGCACAACATTTATAGTTTGCTCTACATTTGTGTGCAAAGCCACTTTTGGTAGCAGAAGTGATTTTGGGTCAATGAATTTCTTAGAAGCGGCTGGCCATAATCAGTAATGTGTCTGTACAATACAGTTAACTAAATCCGCAGCCATAGCCGGTGAAGTGGCCGGCGCCTGCTTTCCTTGGCAGTAATGATTGTTTCTTATATACCTCATACTTGATGTGATTATTATTATGTGATGCTAACTGCAGTTTGTAATTCTGCAGACCAAATGTGCACTAGCCAGTGCTTGTTCAATTTTTTTTCACATGATTTTAGCAGAAGCCAATGCATAGTTCCATTTATTTTGTAGAGTTGATTATTTGATATTATTTTGTCCATAATTTGGCTTTGCGATCACATTCTTGTGACATGCAGTAGTTTGTAGTTTGAGAAAACTCCACTGGCCCCTATTTTCCAATAGTTACAAGGATGCCAATATTAGTTGTAGCAGAATTAGGATTTTCTAAAGATCGCTTGTTGTATCACATTTAATTTAAGGTTTGTTTCTAAAAAGCCCTTGATTTATCACATTAAATTTAAGGTTAGTCCTAACTGAAAATTACTCATTTTGTTTAATATTTTCATTCCTCCTCTCAAGTTATAACTGTGTTGTGCTTTATTTGCAGGACCTACTCATTTACTGCCTTGGTAGATGCATTTCTTGCTGATTTACGGGCATCTTTTTTATGCCCATATATGTATCCAGTATGACGATATGATGATCAACGTTCTGATGCCCGAAAGCTTGTGCCTTATGAAATTGGGTCATCATGAAGCTATTTTTAGAGATCATGCACACAAGTGGAACGATGATTTTCTTTTGGTTTGAATGTCATCACATTGGCGCTTAAACCGGTTATCTGAATTCTGAAGGTATGATCGATTACTCTAAATCTCACACATATAGTTGTTTCTACTGATTTTTTTCTGGGACATATCCATCTGATTCATAATATCTTAACCATTATTTGGTTTACGCAATATAGCCACATGAGGTATCAAGTTAGAGTCGATTGAGACCCTAAATAGTTTTCTCACCCATATATGCCTCTCAATATTAAAAGAATCATATACTGCATTGAAGCTCCATTTAAAGCGTCATTTGTTGATTCCTCATCTTTAATAAATAGATTCAAAATATTATTATTTCAAGTTTCTTCAGCTGAATGAGGAGATTGCCCAACGTGACCCTTTGTTGAACTGAATTAGTTTCACTCATTGGATCGTTCATCCATTTTATTAAGAATTCAACCTGGATTAAATCATATCGTTTGATACTGTTACACATCACCATCTTATATGATGACATGAGCTTTTTGGGGCATACTCTGGTACTGTCTTCTTGACAGTCGCGTGGTCTATATTTTTTTCAAGGCCGGCTCCAAACTGCTTCCATTCTTCCTTTTGTGCCCTCGCTGCTCCTCGTGGACAGCATCGTTTCATTTCTTTCACCCCTTATTTCAGTATGTTGTGCCGATCGTGTTTGGTTTCGTGGTCGTACCATTTGTATACTATTTTGTTTTGTTGTTCCCCACGTCAAGCTTACGGTTGTTCTTAATCGCTTTCTTCCTTTTCCCTATATGTGTTACAGATGTCGGTGTTGTTTCCTGGATTGTTTTGGTGGTTAATCTTCTCCTTTGAGTATTTTGTTTCCTCTGACCATATTCACATTGTTGATTGCCTATAAGATGCAAGTTGCATAGGTGATTTCATGGTCGTCGTGGAAATAATAGTATTTACGTTCTATCTTCCTATCTTGATATGATTTCAAGTTCCAATTTAAGTTTATTTTAGAATTATTTAGTTGTATGATTCATTGCCTGCATCACAACTTCAGTTCAGGTGCATGTTAAAGAGCTATTAACTGAAATTCAGTACAGTTTCTATTGGACTTCAGTAATCATTATGTTGTGATTGTTTAACTAAGATTCAGTGAGTAAACTTTGTATACTATATGTTGTACCTCTGCAACTCAAAATCTGTATGAAGTTCTTTTCGATCATTTTTAGAACCAAATGGTGTAGATCACAGATCTCAAGTGTTAAATGAAGTATTGGCGACTTGAAGAAATTACATGATCTGCTGCTATGTTCCAGTGAATATCAAACAATGCCGTCCAACCAGATCACACCGATGCACGAACTGACGGTGAGCAGCTCCCTAGCGCCTCCCCCGATGACGCTATCACAGTACTAAATTCATGTGGGTGATGCTATGGTATATTTTTCCAAACTGTATTTGCATCCCAGAAAGTGTTGTCTGAAAACTCGAGAACGAGCTCTGCTTGGTCTGATAGACATCTCACCTCATTATGAATCTCACAAAATGCAGCTCCCCGTTACATTTGCATGTCCAAAATTTTAAAACACCTAAAGTCATCTGATACTTACATGCTGAAATTAACTGATTGACCCAATATTTTTGTAAGCCAAAACATGTGCAAGCAATAAAACGAAGAGAAAAATGCCTTCTTCCATTGGAGGTGTGTATCAAGTACTAAAATGAGGAGTACAATGATGCAGTCGTATATCATATAGCCACAGTTTTCTGGTTGTTTTCCTTTGCAGGTAAGGTTTTTAGATGCCCCATCAGGTAACATGGTTGGATTTTTCAGAAGTGCAGATGGAACATGGAGCTATGAGGTTTGTTCACAACTGCATGTTCATGCCTACTTCTTTCATATGTACTTAAGTTCTCCCATCTCATGTAAAGTAATTATGCATAACTTTGTAGGTCGCTACATCCATAACACCATTGAAGGTGTGCAACTGGATGCTGCCCGAAACGCCAGTACTGATAACTGTTTTTGTACTCTCTCGCAATGAACACTGCATATTTGGTGAATGGGCTTCATGGGGATATCATTGATGACCCTCCAAAGCCAGTGTTGGCTGGATAAGTATGGGGTGGCGGGCTTCTTCAAAAGGGCAGGGATGTTTATGTGATCGATGATGGAAAAGAAGAGCACTGTACTGTCCCCCAAGTCAAGGTACACTTTGCATTATTCCTTTTAAATCTTAATGGATTCGTAGTTGATATACAACCTTGATAATATCTTGGTTATCTTATAAAATTACCGTGAGAGTCACAATTCAGTAGTGGTCAAATGTAATACATTTCATAAGCACTTGAAACTGCAGCACATCCACCCCGTGATGCTGCTGTCTGTTGTCATAACTGATAATGAGCATTTCATCCACGTGGAACTATATACAGATGTTCCAAACTTTAATTGAGTGATCCAGTATAACATCAATATGTATTGAAGGAACCACGTTTATCTGACACACCGTGTTTCTTTCAGGAGCATCGACTTAGAGGTGGGCCACAGATGATTCAACTGAGTTTGGATGGCAAGAGGGTTTATGTGACCAATTCTCTCTTCAGTCGGTGGGATGAGCGGTTCTATGGTGTTGATCTTCTCAGGGTGGGCTCTCACATATTGTAGATCGATGTTGCCACTAAGAAAGGAGGGCTGCCTATCAACCCTAACTTCTTTGTGGATTTCCGTACCGAGCCTGAAGTTACCTCCTCAGCTCATGAGATGAGATATCCTAGCGGAGACTGCACCCCTGATATATGGACCTAAGATGAAGAGTTTGGTATACAACCAAACATGCAGCTGGAGGTCCACGATGTTGATTCACTCTAATTAATTAAGATGGTTTCTTCCGCACCGTTGTATGTGATGTGATAAACTGAACAAATTTCACGTAGAACTTCTTAGCAATGGCTTCATGATAGCTTTAAGTCATAATAGATGTTTGTGATCTTTTTTTTATATTATTGAAGACCTTAATATGCTTTGCTTGAAATTTTTGAATCGAAGAGAGTATATCCTAGCTAATGTTTTCTGCAATATACTGCACACCAGTCTAAAAGGAGAGCGGCTCATAATCAGTCTGTAAATATCACCAAAAGCACTAGTAGAAAACAGGCTAAAGGACCAAACAGAAATACCCCATTTGTCCCGGTCGTACTGCAAACCGGGACAGATGGGGCCTAAAACCAGTCGAGCGCTCCAGGCGACACCCATTTGTCCCGGTTCCAGCCACGAACCGGGACAAATAAGGTAGCATCTGCCGAGCGCTCCAGCGTACACCTATTTGTCCCGGTTCGTGACTGGAACCGGGACAAATGTCATGGTTTCAGTTACGCGCGGAAGCCGAGCCATCGCCGCGTTTTTTCGACGCGCACGGAAGACGAGCGGAAGTACGGCGCCGCCGGCGATTCCTCTGCCCTCCGGCGATTAATTCCTCTGCTCTCCGGCCGGCGATTCATCTGCCTCTCCGGCGCTATAAAATGGTACATTACGGCTCCTCCACACACCATCTCTCCGGCTCCTCCACACACACCATCTCTCCTCTCTTTTCTCCGGCCTTATGGAGCCACTCGCGCGTCCGCCTCGGTCCGAGTTGTACTACTACAAGAAGGAAGGCATGCGGTTCAAGGTGTGGGTCACCCTTCGTGCATGGCGCGTGGAGAAGTGGATCCGCGACGTGAAGAACTACTTCCTCGACGCCGCTCCGATCAAAGCCGTTGGACTCGATTGCGAGTTCACCGACCCTCGACGGAAGGATACTCCGCAGCGCGCCGCCGTCCTTCAACTCTCGGTGGCGACCGAGACTCTTGTCTTCCAAATTTGCGAAGCTGATCGGGTGCCACAGGTCCTCGTGGATTTCTTAGGTGATGAGACAATCAATTTCTACGGCGTGGCAATCTATAATGACATGAAGATGCTAGCCTACTATGGAATTATTATTCGGTCCGCGGTTGACCTGCAGAGGGATCGCCGAAACCCTACCGGCAATTTTACTCCGAGTCTCTATGCTCTCTCTAATGCGGTCATTGGGACAAATCTTGAGAAGAAGAAGAAATACAAGAAGAAGAAGAACACGGACGACGACAAGGAAGACACGTTAGAAGAAGACCTAATTTTCGGATGGGGCAAAGTTCCATTGAGCTACGATCAAGTCGTATATGCTGCTTTAGACGCTCGCCTTGGCTTCGAGATTGCACGGAAGTGGGATAGTCTACGCGGCTATAATACTGAGTACGATCATCTTAATGTCGTTGATGAGTAGACTATCTATGTATTCGGTCACGCAAAAATTCTATGTGCGCGTGTTCTCATGCATTGACCGAAATATATTCCAAAGTTTGCAAAAGTTATTTAAAACAGAAAACAGAAAATGGTTTTGTATTAGTTAGTCAAATTCAAACACTTTTCATATTCATAGTTTTTCCAAAATCCAAAGTTTGCAAAAGTTATTTAAAACAGAAAACAGAAAAAGAAAATAAAAACAGAAAAAGAAAATGAAAAAAACCCCATCTATCCCGGTTTCAATCACAAACCGGGACAAATGGGCCTCCTTGTTGTCCCGGTTTGTGGCTGGAACCGGGGCAAAAGGTGGGTGCCTATATATACTGATCAGCAGCCCCCTCCCAAAACCATTGGAGGCATTTTTTTTTTGAAATAGAAGGAGGGGGTGTGTGCTAGTCTATTTTTTTTAAGTATGCACGCAAGGTGTTCGATGAAATGCCCGAGAGAGTTCACGAAATGATTTGATGTACACTTAAACAAGTTTATCCTTCTTTTCGATCGAGGTTAATTTTTTTCTCATTTCATTTGTCATTAATTGATACCGTGCATGTTCAGTGGTTATTTCTCGATGGTCTGTAATGGTTATTGATATAGTTAATTATATAATGCAGATGGACCGAGAATGGATGTATGGTGACCGACGCACTGCCGAGTACATGACGGGTTTGAGGAAATTTCTCGAGAAAGCCCAGGCCCACAGTACCAATGGTTTCATGTGTTGTCCATGCGTCAACTGTCAGAATAAGACAGATCACCCAAGCGCGAGAACCCTTCAAAGTCATCTTATTCGGCACGGTTTCATGCCCAGCTATAATTGTTGGACGAAGCACGGAGAAAAATGGGTTATGATGGAAGACAATGAAGAAGAGGAAGATGATGACAACTATCCTATGTTCCCGGAGTACGGAGATTCTGCAACGGGGGAAGCTGAAGATGAAGAGGCACCAGATGAGCCCGCTGACGATCTTGGTCGGGCCATTGCTGATGCAAAGAGAGAGTGCGGAACTGAAAAGGAGAGGTTGAAGTTCGACCAGATGTTAGAGGATCACAAGAAATTGTTGTATCCAAGTTGCGAAGATGGTCAGAAAAAGCTGGGTACCACACTGGAATTACTGCAGTGGAAGGCAGAGTGTGGTGTGACTGACAAGGGATTTGGAAAGTTGCTGCAGATAATTAGGAAGATGCTTCCAAAGGTCAACGAGTTGACCGGCAGCACGTACGAAGCAAAGAAGGTTGCGTGCCCTCTAGGATTAGACGTGCAGAAGATACATGCCTGCCCTAATGACTGCATCCTCTACCGCGGTGAGTACGAGAATTTGGATGCATGTCCGGTATGCACTGCATTGCGGTATAAGATCAGAAGAGATGACCCTGGTGAAGTTGAGGGTGAGCGTCCCCGGAAGAGGGTTCCTGCCAAGGTGATGTGGTATGCTCCTATAATACCACGGTTGAAACGCTTGTTCGCGAACAAAGAGCATGCCAAGTTGTTGCGATGGCACAAAGAGGACCGTAAGAAAGACGCGATGTGCAGACACCCCGCTGATGGGTCGCAGTGGAGAAAAATTGAGAGAGAGTTCCCGGAATTTGAAGCGCAAGGAACTTAAGGTTTGGTCTAAGTACAGACGGCTTCAATCCTTTTGGGGAGCAGAGTAGCAGTCATAGCACCTGGCCTGTGACTCTATGTATTTATAACCTTCCTCCTTGGTTGTGCATGAAGCGAAAGTTCATTATGATGCCATTGCTCATCCAAGGCCCGAAGCAACCTGGCGACGACCTTGATGTGTACCTCAGGCCATTAGTTGAAGAACTTTTACAGTTGTGGCGGGAAGAAGGTGTACGGGTGTGGGATGAGCACAAACAGGAGGAATTTGACCTACGAGCTTTGCTTTTTGTAACAATTAAATATTGGCCTGCTCTTGCTAACCTCTCAGGGCAGTCGACCAAGGGGTACAATGCATGCACACACTGTTTGGGTGAGACTGAATGTTTATATTTGGATAAATGTAAGAAGTGTGTGTATCTGGGGCATCGTCGATTTCTTCCGATCAGGCATACCGCAAGGAAGAAAGGCAAGCATTTTAAAGGTGAGGCTGATCACAGTAGGAGGCATGTCAACCGTACTGGTGAAGAAATATTTGATATGGTCAAGGATCTAAAAGTAATCTTTGGAAAGGGTCCTGGAGGACAACAGGTTCCGAAAGACGCTAACGGGCACGCACCCATGTGGAAGAAAAAATCTATATTTTGGGAGCTACCATATTGGAAGGTGCTAGAGGTTAGATCTGCTATCGACGTGATGCACGTGACGAAGAATGTTTGCGTGAACCTGCTAGGCTACTTGGGCGTGTACGGGAAGAAAAAAGATACAGAGGAAGCACGGGAGGACCAGAAACGTGTGAAAGAACGAGACGGCCTAAGTCCCGAACACTACGAAGGTCCTGCCAGCTACGCTCTTACCAAACAAGAGAAAGTAATATTCTTTGAATGCCTGAGCAGTATCAAGGTCACGGCTGGCTTCTCGTCGAATATAAAGAGGATAGTAAATGTGAGACTCCAAAAATTTCAAAACCTAAAGTCTCATGATTGCCACGTGATTATGACGCAATTGCTTCTGATTGCACTGAGGGGGCTACTACCGGAAAATGTTCGAGTACCCATTGTGAAGCTTTGTGCATTCCTCAATGCAATATCTCAGAAGGTAATCGATCCGGCGATTCTACCAGGGTTGCAAAATGATGTGGTCCAGTGTCTTGTCAGTTTTGAGTTGGTGTTCCCTCCATCCTTCTTCGATGTTATGACGCATCTCCTGGTTCACCTAGTCGAAGAGATTCAAGTTCTCGGTCCTGTATTTCTGCACAATATGTTCCCATTTGAGAGGTTCATGGCAGTCTTAAAGAAATATGTTCATAACCGTGCTAGGCCAGAAGGAAGCATCTCCAACGGCTACGGCAACGAGGAGGTCATTGAGTTCTGTGTTGACTTTATTCATGACCTTAAGCCGATTGGTGTTACACAATCACGACATGAGGGGAGACTTAGTGGAAAAGGCACACTAGGAAAGAAAACAAATTTTTTTATGGATGGACATTCTTTCACTGAAGCACACTATACAGTTCTACAAAGTTCTACCTTGGTGGCCCCGTATATCGATGAACACAAGAATCTTGTACGCTCCCTACACGCGGGGAAGTCTGACAACTGGATTGTACGTACACACATGGCGACTTTCGGCGGTTGGTTGCGAGCACATCTCCAAAATAAAGACAAGGTTGATGAACAGTTACACTTGTTGGCCAGGGCACCATCTACAACTATATGTACTTTCCAAGGGTACGAGATAAATGAGAATACATTTTACACGAGTGTCCAAGATAAAAAGAGCACCAACCAAAACAGTGGTGTTCGCATTGATGCAACAAATAACAATGGGCAGAAGAACACATATTATGGTTGCATAGAGGAGATATGGGAACTTGATTATGGACCTTCTTTTAAGATCCCTTTGTTTCGGTGCAAATGGGTCAATCTGAAAGGCGGGGTTGAGGTAGACAAGATGTACGGAATGACAACAGTGGATCTAAACAATCTTGCGTACGGAGACGAACCATTCGTGCTTGCCAATGATGTGTCTCAGGTTTTCTATGTGAAGGACATGTCTAGCAGACCCAAAAAAAGAAACACCGCGGGAGTGGAGGAGCCGAGGCGTCACATAGTTCTTTCAGGAAAAAGAAACATCGTAGGAGTGGAGGACAAGACAGACATGTCAGATGATTATAATAATTTTGATGAAATTCCGCCCTTCGTAGTGAACATTGACCCAATCATCAAGTTGATTGAAGAAGATGCTCCATGGTTCCGACCCAGAAGAACGCGCAGCGTTGTGTGATGGAGATGTTGGTGTGATGTGTAATAATTAATATATTAAAAAAAATTATATGAAGAAGATGCTCCATTTTTACCTGCATATCAAATGGATCCGCCGGCGTTGATAGAACAAAACACACGGTTTCTCCTGCATACAGCCCCACGGTGGCTCCTGAGTGCCTGCATATCAAATGCACCGTGGGGCGCATGCAGGGAATCCGAGTGATTTGTATTCAGTCGATGAATTGAACTATTTTGTAGATAGAACAAAACACACGGTTTCCCCTGCATACAGCCCGGCCGTGGGGGAACAAAATACACGATCTCTGATGATCTACAACCGTCCGGCAAGACATCGCTGATGATCTGCAATCGTTTGGAACGGTCGCAGATCATCAGCGACGTCTTGCCGCTGGTTGCCCAAAGATGCCTCCGCCGAGGGGAGGGTTCACCTTCAGCCTTCACTGAGTGCTCTCTGCTACCCGTGTGCTGCCAAAATGAACTACAATGAGTAGACACTGAGTGCTGAACATGTCCGGGAGGGGGGCTATATATAGGGTACGTGTGCTTCTTTAGTCCCGGTTGGTAACAACAACCGGGATCTAACGGCTCACAAGTGCTTCAAAGAAACACACTCCTGATCTAACGGCTCACAAGTGCTTGAAAGAAATACACGATCCGTGTGCTTCTTTAGTCCCGGTTGGTGCTTCTTTAGTCCCGGTTGGTAACAAATTAAAATAATTATTATAGAAAACAGAAAATTGTTTTGTATTAGTTATTCAAATTCAAACACTTTTCATATTGAAAGTTTTATCAAATTCCAAAATATGCAAAAGTTATTAAATTCATATTCAAACTATGAATAAACAAATTAAAATAATTATTATAGAAAACAGAAAATTGTTTTGTATTAGTTATTCAAATTCAAACACTTTTCATATTGAAAGTTTTATCAAATTCCAAAATATGCAAAAGTTATTAAATTCATATTCAAACTATGAATAAACAAATTAAAATAATTATTATAGAAAACAGAAAATTGTTTTGTATTAGTTATTCAAATTCAAACACTTTTCATATTGAAAGTTTTATCAAATTCCAAAATATGCAAAAGTTATTAAATTCATATTCAAACTATGAATAAACAAATTAAAATAATTATTATAGAAAACAGAAAATTGTTTTGAATTAGTTATTCAAATTCAAACACTTTTCATATTGAAAGTTTTATCAAATTCCAAAATATGCAAAAGTTATTAAATTCATATTCAAACTATGAATAAACAAATTAAAATAATTATTATAGAAAACAGAAAATTGTTTTGTATTAGTTATTCAAATTCAAACACTTTTCATATTGCAAGTTTTATCAAATTCCAAAATATGCAAAAGTTATTAAATTCATATTCAAACTATGAATAAACAAATTAAAATAATTATTATAGAAAACAGAAAATTGTTTTGTATTAGTTATTCAAATTCAAACACTTTTCATATTGAAAGTTTTATCAAATTCCAAAATATGCAAAAGTTATTAAATTCATATTCAAACTATGAATAAACAAATTAAAATAATAATTATAGAAAACAGAAAATTGTTTTGTATTAGTTATTCAAATTCAAACACTTTTCATATTGCAAGTTTTATCAAATTCCAAAATATGCAAAAATTATTAAATTCATATTCAAACTATGAATAAACAAATTAAAATAATTATTATAGAAAACAGAAAATTGTTTTGTATTAGTTATTCAAATTCAAACACTTTTCATATTGAAAGTTTTATCAAATTCCAAAATATGCAAAAGTTATTAAATTCATATTCAAACTGTTTTCAAACTATGAATTAAACTTTTCATACACTTTTCATAGGGAGGCACTGGGCGCGAAGAGGCACCCCCCCATTTGTCCCGGGTGGTGGCTCAGCCCGGGACAAATGACCCCCCCTTTTGTCCCGGTTCTAGCCACCACCCGGGACAAATAGGGGGGTCCTATATATTCAGCACTTAGCCACGGGTGGTGGCTCAACCCGGAGCAATTCCTCTTTCCTACCGAAGTGCTGCCCAATTTTTTCGTCGAACCCTAGCCGCCGCCGCCGCCGCCGCGCCGTCGTCCCGTGCCTCCTTCATCGACTCCGCCGCGCCTCCGTCCGCGCCTCCGTCCGTGCCTCCTTCCTCGACTCCGTCCGGGCCTCCTTCCTCGACTCCGTCCGTGCCTCCTTCCTCGACTCCGTCCGCCGCCGCCGCGAGCGCCTCCGTCGATCCCCGTCGGCAGCGACCTCCGGCGATCCCCGCGCCTCCGTCCTCCGTCTTCCCCGCGCCTCTGTCGATCCCCGACGCCTCCGTCGATCCCCGTCGCGCGCACGGCCGAGCCTCCGTCCTCCCCGCGCCGTCCGCTTCCATCCTCGCCGCCTAAGTCGTTCCCCTGCGCCTCCGGCCATCCCCCTAGCCTCCCTGCGCCTCCGGCCATCCCCGCGCCTCCGTCTGCTCGCCGCGCCACCGAGGTATAGCTCGACGGCGGCGGCCTCCGTCACGGTGACGTCACAATGACGTCATGCCTAGTAGTACAGAGGCATTGCCTCTGTTTTTTTTTGCCTCTGTTTTTTTTTTTTGAAAACAGAACTTGTGTTATGTAATTTTGTCAAATGTTTGTAATGCATGTTGTGAAATAATGTTAGTTGTGAAATAATTATTTACATGTTCTCGTGTCATTATTATGTTTGGTTGAATTAGTTTGAATAATGTTATTTACATAATGTTATTTGAATAAACATAAAAAACATTTTAGTTAGTTGTTTATTTGTAGGTTTAGTTAGCTAAGTTTTTTGAATTTGTGTTAGTTAAATTTGTCAAATGTTTGTATTATGTAATGTTTGAATTTGTCAAATTTTCAATGTTACAATGCAGATACTCAGAGCCGCCCTCTCGGAGCCGCCGCCGCCCTCTCGGAGCACTAGTAAAGTTCGAGAGACTACAAAAGAGAAATGTAAAAGAGATATTGAAATACTCGATACGATTGAAATGTGTTTGTAAAATTGAAATCTCTTAATGTGTTTGTACATTTCAAATAACTTTGCTCCGGGTTGAAATTGAAATGTGTTTGTACAATTGAAATCCCTTGCAGAAACTATGGACACCGGTAGAAACCTTGAACAAGAAGAGGACATGTTCGGCATCATCCGCGAAAGTGATGGTACTTACCTTGAACAAGAAGAGGAACACTTAGACGATTTCACCGGACAGTTCCTGAACGAGTCCGGTGATGAATTGGAGGGGCCTTCGGACGAAATAGACGTCTCCAACAGTTCAGCTCTGCGGAGAACACATGACGACTCTACTGTTGGAAAGTCGTCCGCCGAGGTAGATATATGCCCTCAGGTGTTTGTCTCTGTTGAATAGATTTGTGTGTATACATATATTAACTATCACTTTTTCTTGTGTTTAGCCGTCGGCGGGCCACGAACCGGGACCAAGCAAAAAAGCATCCGTGAAACGAGGCGGGCCACGAACCGGGACCAAGAAGCTGCAAGGGAAACAGAAGTACCACATCGACGAAATCAATGAAAAAGGCAAACCGATTGCGCCCGCTAACCACGCCAGGAAATTTGTAGCTCAGTGCGGAGCCATCGTTCGGGACAGAATCTCCATCAGGGCTCAAGAATGGTATAAGCCAAAGGTGCCAAAAGAGGGGGTTATTTATGTCCCGGATGAAGACAAAGAACTCCTTTGGGACGAGCTCATGCAGAATTTCACTTTACCGGAAGAGGAGGATGCAGAGAACCCGGTTATAGAGAAACGATGCAAGGCCTGGACTTATATTGAGATGGCTGAACTGTTCCGCAGCTGGAAGAAAAGGCTAAACAAGTTCGTAACTGAAGGTACGACTCCAGAATTTGTCGGAGTCTATGAAAAGATAAAAGATGAGTGGCCCGCATTTAAGGCGTACAAGGAATCGGAAGCCGCTAAGAAAATCTCAGAGAGAAATAAGAAAAATGCAGGAAAAAAGATATATCACCATAACATGGGGTCAGGTGGCTACCTGACGGCCATGCCTAAGTGGACGAAAATGGAGGATGAGTTATTGGCTAAAGGTATAGAGATCGAGACATTTGACTGGCCAGAACGGCTTAAGGCTTGGTTCTATGGGCATGGTGGAAAGTTAGACCCTGTAACAGGTGACTGTATTTTTACCAAGTAGCACGGAGCTGACCCTATTGAAGCACTCAGAAAGGTATGGAAGGAGGTCACGGAAGGCACGTTCCACCCTAACAGAGAGAACGACGAGCTATCGCGAGCCCTTGGGAATCCTGAACACAGTGGACGAACACGAGGAACCGTCGGCTCCGTTCCGTGGATACTTGGGTTTCCCAAAGATGCTGGCACTTACAGAAGCCGAGCGAGAAAGAAGAAAGAGCATGCCGACCGGGTCCAGAGGATGGAAAATAAACTACTAGAGCATGAGAAGGAGATAGCAGCGCTGAAGGCAGAGAAGCAGACTCGACGGATGCCCTGCGAATCTGAGACGCCCGAAGATCCTTCTCCTGATACAAAATCAATGCGGAGAAGCAGCGTGGCTTCGACGGACCTCGATCGCCACAATGATATGACGGGTCCCCGTCACCCCGTGGATATTATCGTGGAGAAGGAACTTTGCGACCTACATGTGCCATGCTTGAACATAACCGTGAAGGTGGCGAACGGCTTTGCCCTACCGCCTATACCAAATGGAACTTACCATTGCCGCCCTATTCCAGATGGCTATGCTGTTGTCGGGGTTGATGAGGTTATGAAGACATATGAGGGAATTAAGCTGGACTTCCCTACGGGTGAAGACGAGGTTGAGTTGAGATTTGCCTGCAAGAGTACCTGCTTATGGAAAAAGGAATACATCGTGTTCCCACACAGGCAGCTAAATCGCCCTCCCAGTCCACATGACAGTCCAGAGAACAACAACAACGACAACCAAGGCGCTAGTCCAGACACCCCCGACAACGACAACCACGGCGCTAGTCCATCTCGATCTCCGCCGCCGCGTGAGCGGACTCCGCCGCCACGTCAACGTACTCCGCCACCGCGTCAACAGACTCCGTCGCCTCCGCAAAAGAAGCGAAAGTCCACCGCTACGTCGACTAGTACTCAGAAAAGCGAAACGGGGAAGTCTCGCATAGTGAACTCTCGCGAAGATATCGATATATGGGTCAACGAGATTCAGGATGCCCAGAGAAAGAAGGCAAAAAAGGTGACTTTGCCTTATCCGATATATTCTTCGGAGGCGATACGGTGGGCCATAGAATTTCTTACGCATCCATCGCAATATGAACTAGATATGGACGATGACTACACACGCGTTTTGGTGCATACATCTAGGAGAGTGCGGGAAGAACGTAAACTTGCTGCCACCCAGAAGAGAGATGTTCCACAGCTCGGAATGCAGGCGGGACAATCGCCCCCCCCCCCCCCCCCCCCCCGCTCATATTGGTGCCTTACAACCGGGACCCGGTCGACGAAGTACTTTCGCAGCAAGCTAGAGAAATGGGTTTAACTCTTTCAGAGCTTCGCGCATTACAATCTGGCCAGAGTGTCCAGGTACATGAGGTGGCGCGGACATATGTTAGAGGACAAGATCTTGTCGAGCCTGCTAAGGTGTGCACTCTACCAGCTAGATTGCACCAACTAAATGCATGGTACATGCGTATCACGAGAAGTCAAGACGGAGACTGGATCTATGGGAAAATTCCAAAGGATTATTATGGCCCAGGTGATGATGATTTTCAAATTGAGTATTGCGAATTATGGCAGTTATTCAATTTTGACGCGCTCGACAAATCTATCATCAGTGCCTTTTGCCTGTAAGTAATTAAATTATGTATATATGTCATTAATTCTCAAGCTCAACTTATTTTTCATTGCTTGTAATTATCCTCTTCACTATATTCCTTTTGTACTCTATTATGCAGGCTGAAAATTATACAATCTCGAAAGTTGGGACTGAATCACAAGATTGGATTCATTGACCCTAATCGAGTTCATCGTCATGGTTTGGTAAATAACCCAGAGAATACGGAGGAGCTTTTGCTAACTTACTTGATGGCGCAACATTACAAAAACACCATACTTTTCCCGTTCAACTTCGAGTGAGTTGTTTACTTTCTTATACATACTCGATGTTAAGTGTATGTAATTGATGATTTATTAACAAATATAAACATGCGTAGATTTCACTGGGTATTACTTGAGATTGATGTTGAAAAGGCAATCGTTGGTGTCTTGGACCCATTATCGAAACCTGTAGAAAAGTTCGACGGCACGAAACAGATGCTCCAGAGGTAATTTCGTTCATTATCACAATCGACCTGGTCTTTCCTAATAATATAGCGTAATTAGTAAACTTCTTTACTATTTTTTCTATACCGTAAACTCCAGGGTTTGGGACAAGTTCACCTCTTTCCACAAGGACGTCGGTATAGCCCGGAAACTCACTTTTAAATGGAGAGAGGTAAGCCGTACTAGCTAGGTGCACATATGCATATCTTTAATTTTAGTCTCACAATACCATTTTTTCAATATTTTTGATTATTATTTGATTGGATTCTTATATTATTCTCTCATAAAGTGCGCGAAGCAGCAACAGGGCACCAATTTGTGTGGATTCTATGTCTGCGAGTTCATTCGAATTCACATCAATGAGGGGGTAGACTGGAATCGCGTACGTAAACAATATATTCAAACTTGTTCACTTTTCAAATTGAATTATTTTCATGATGATTGATATATTGGTGTTGATCTCTGCTTTTTAGTTTGAGACGATCCGGAACAGGCTTGATGCAAAAGACCGCCTACTACCAGTTGCGGAGGAAATTGCGGGGTTTCTGCTTGACTATGTCTTAAAGCCAGGCGCAGAATGCAGTATGATCCAGCCGAAAAAGACCATTCCGAAGAAAAAATAGGGTCTAATGCCTCTTCTGTCATGTAATGATCTCTGGTTGTAAATATTTGTTTCGGAGAACTCGTGTATTACTATTATTCATGATATATATTATATAGTAGCGTATAATATGCAACTCGATCTTGTTTGAAATGAAACATAAATATCAAAAACAGAAACACAAAAGAATCAGTAAAATATAAAACAGGAAACAGAAAACAAAACAGGAAACAAAAAAAGAAAACAAAAAAAAACATATATACTGTCCCGGTTCGTATTACGAACCGGGACAAATGAGTGACAGCCAGAGGCTGGCTGCTTTGGCCACGTGCCCCCCTAATGGTCCCCTATTTGTCCCGAGCACGTTGTCCCGAGAGCGTGCCCGGGACAAATAGCCCTCCCGGCCCCCCGGGACCATTAGCTATTTCTCTGGGTACACCGACACGAGCAACTCTGACGGGCGCACCGAAGCGCGCCCAAACCTTCTAGTAAAACCTTCTAGTACAAAGCCATCGTGAAGTAAGTAGACGACGCACTGGTCGATTACGAGTGTACTTATCACTATGGTGCATCAAGCTCAGGGGCAGCTCGTGCAAGAGGTGGCCGCGGACGGCGCCCTCCTCTCGCTGCCGAGTCGCTATGTGCTGAAGAAGGAGCAGGATCGCCCGACAGTCACCGCCGTCGCGCAGCCGGCAGTCGAGCTGTCCATCCCCACCGTGGACGTGAGCCGCCTAGCCGACGCCGACCCCGACGAGGCCGCAAAGCTCCGGTCGGCGCTCCAGTCCTGGGGCCTCTTCGCCGTGACCGGCCACGGCATGCCGGAGTCGTTCCTGGACGCGATCCTCGGCGCGTCGCGGGCCTTCTTCCACCTGCCGACTGAGGCGAAGCAGGAGTACAGCAACGTGGTCGACGCCGACGACGGCGGTCGCAAGTTCCAGCCCGAGGGATACGGCGTCGACCGCGTGGACACCGACGAGCAGGTCCTCGACTGGTGCGACCGCCTCTACCTCCAGGTCATGCCGGAGGACGAGCGACAGCTTCGCTTCTGGCCGGCCCAGCCACCAGACCTGGGCGAGCTGCTGCAGGAGTTCAGCCTCGAGGGCGAGAAGGTGGCAAGGCTCATGATCGCGGCCATGGCGAGGAGCCTGGGCTTCGAGGAGGGCTTCTTCGCCGACAAGGTTGGCGAGAGGATGCCATCGTACGCGCGGTTCACGTACTATCCGCCCTGCCCGCGCCCGGACCTTGTGCACGGGCTCAAGCCCCACACCGACAACTCCGTCGTCACGGTGCTGCTCCTCGACGAGCACGTCGGCGGCCTTCAGGTTCTCAAGGAAGGCGTCTGGGTCGACGTGCCGGTTCTGGGCGGCGGGCGCCACCAGCTGCTGGTCGTCGTCGGCGACGAGATGGAGATCATGAGCAACGCGGCGTTCAGGGCGCCCGTGCACCGCGTGGTGGCACCGGGCGAGGCGGCGGAGAGGGTGTCGCTGGCCGTGTTCTACCAGCCGGAGCCGCACAGGGTGCTCGAGCCGTCGCCGGAGCTGGTCGGCGGGGAACGACCGGCGATGTACAGGCGGCTCGAGGCCAAGGTTTTCGCGGACGGATTCTGGGACGCGTTCGCGCTCGGGGAGCTTACCATCGACTTCCTTAAGGTCAAGGTCGACGTCGCCGGCGATCAGCCTGTGGCGGCGGTTTCCGGCGCTTAATCGCATATAAATCCATACGTAAGCTCGCAGGCGCTCAGTGTTAGACTGTACTCCGTATCTGTAGATTATGTAAACTCCATAAACGTGTGTAATTTCCGTGTTGCGCAATGCGCATGTATCGACCTCCAGTTCCACTCAACTCAATAAGAGTCTGTATACCTAATATATAAAAGATGCCATGATCCAGCTCCAGGGAACGCTCCACGTCGCCCCGATTTCCTTGGTCGTCCGATCGCGCATCGAACGGCTCGAATTTGGCCACGTCAGCCCGCATCGCGTGACACTGTTTCATCTCGAATAACTACCAATACGAAGCCGCCGCGTGTCCCGGTCGCCAGCCGGTGACAGCCCGTCCCGCCGGTCACCGCGCCTATTTTACAAAAAGGCCACTGGAGAATACCAACAATAACCCGCGGTCCACAGGTTACTGAGCGGAGGGACCTGTTCGCAATTACCGCAAACGTCACGTACTTTTTTTGTAAAACGGCCGTCTCAGAATCCCCCACCCTCTTCTTCCTCCCGCGAACCCGGGGTCGCCGCCGCACCCGCCGACGCGCCGCGCCGCCGCTCCGCGCCTCCCCGCCCGCATCCATGACCACCGGATGCTTCGCCGCCGCGCCCTCTCTACCCTAGCTGCCGGACGCCTGCCGGGATAGCCGAAATCGGCGCGAATCGTCTCCGCCGTGCCATGGGTCCGCCGCTGCCGTTTGGCTCGCCGCCGGCGCCTCCGGTAGCCATTTGGTCGGCTGCGCCGCCCATCCGGTGCGCATGGACCTCCTCTCTCATATAAGCGCCGTCCCAGCCTCGTGCGCGAGCGCCGCCGCACGGATGTGACCTCGGGAGCTCCGGCGGCGTTCCCAGCAGGGCTGACGTCACTCCGACGTCAGCACGGGCCCTCTTGTCAGCGACACGCATTTTCCGTCCCAACCGAAAAAGACAAAAAAAACTGACGCGCTGTCAGTCATACAGAATTACAGAGAATCCTCAAAATAAAATAAAAAACATAACTTTTAAACCGTAAATCCAAAAAATACAACCAAAATATCAAATTTTACAGGAAAAAAAGATCTTTACACCTAAAACATCTCCATACATGTTGAACAGCTTTTTAAAATAAAATTATTGCAAGTTGTATATCTTTTATATTAGTTGGAAGACAATTCTGCAAATACCATCACCAAAAATCAAAAAACAAATGTACATACACCAAAGTTTACAATTCCGTTCAAATTTCAAATTTACGTGCTTCAGATATTCTATCCTCTTTGAAAATTACCCGGTTTCCAAACGTACAAAGAATTCGAATCCAGAAAACTTCAACTTCAAAAAAACTTTAAATCTCAAAGTTTTTACATTACAATTTTTAAAAATTGCACCAATTTGCAGAACTATGTAATTTTTAAACCATGCATATTACCGCATTATTTTCGGACTTGCGTAATTTTTGAAAAGTACAAATTACCACTATTAGACGGGCTCACAACAATAAATCCTGATAATTTGTGACATATAATCGAATTTCAAATTCGCATACAAATGTTTAGATATTTTTCAAAACCTACTCACTGCCATTAAACAGAAAATTAATTCAAATCTGAAAAACACTCCAACTTAAACAATTAGAAAAACAATTTTCAAATGCAATCTTCTTTCAATTTCACTCATTTTCGAACCTACATACTTTCAAACTTTCCATCTCACCATTTTTTTATCCACGGGCGCGGCATGGCCGCGCCAACTCCACTAGTAACACTTATACACGATGGACATCTTCCTCACCAAATAAAATCAAGATGCCCTGGCAAACCAATCTCTGGTTGGATGGTTAACATGGTGGTTATACTCTCAGCTCAGAGTTTAAACCCCAGGTTTGACGTCTGTGTGTTTCAATTTAGACGGAATATTCTTTCAGTGGGAGGCGATGTTCCCGTCGACAGCGAGGCGCCTGTGGTGACTTCGTCAATCTCAAGACTCGATCCGCTGGCTCAGTATTTCGGATGTGCTCATAAGGGTAGGGTGTGTGTGCGCGCGTTTATAGGGGTGAGTGTGCGCGCGTGTTTGTGAGCGTCTGTGTTTGTATATGTTTCTAAAAAAAATCAAGGTGCCATGCCCGACTAGAATCCGCAACAATCTTTTTTTGTACCTATACTTTTTTATTCATGTCTCACCTCATTGATTTTTTCTTAAGCTCCTTTAAAAAAAAGTTTTTTTTTAAGCTTCCGTCACCATCAGAAAAGTGCAAAAAATGTAATTGCACTTTCATTCATGGGCGCGTCTAGAGCTCAGTCGACTGAGAACTCGTGAGTTCTCAGTCGGCTGACGTAAGCATGACGTAAGCATGTCCAAAATGTTCAAATTCGAAAATTGTCCTGAAAAAATTCAGTTGCAACCGACTTGCAACCGAAAAATCCAGTTACAACCCACTTGTAACTAAAAAAAAATCAGTTTCGACCAACTTGCAACTGGAAAAAATTCAGTTGCAAACCGCTTGTAATCAGAAAATCTCAGTTACAGGTCGCATGTAACTGAAAAAAACGTGAAAAAGAAAAGAAAAAAGGAAAAGCGCACGCATCTTGACGCATGATCGAACGGTGATGGACGCGACTGAGAACTCGTGAGTTCTCAGGCGACTTAGAACTAACAAAACCGTCCATTTAAACAGTAATTGTAATTTTTTAAAAAGTGACTGAGACTTTAAGAAAAACTGTCGGCCGTGACTTAGCAAATCCGATCTTCTTTTAGCGAGAAAACCGCAACAAACTTTGCGTACGATTTTGATCCGGTGCCAACGAAAGGAAGGCCTAAATTAGCTAATTACAAAACAGATAATAAACAAAGATAAATCAGTGATCAATCGAGGTGACAATTGCGGCGAGCAATGGATTCAGACAAGGAAACCTATGGCGTTCAAAGCAGGGACTTGGCCGCGGATGTGTTGGCGAACATCCTGATGCGCCTCTCGCCCCACACCCGCCGCCTTCTCCGTCTCGTCCGCCGTTACTGGTGCGACGTTGTCGGGGGACACACCGCCACAAGGCCCACAAACCCGCGGAGTCGTGCCAAGATGCCACCAAGCCTCTTACAACCTCCCTATGAGCGTGATTGTGAGAAAACGGGTAGAATATACTGCCATTATTCAAATGATGGGATGTCTTTGTTTCGAAGAAAAGTGGTAAACTGGACCAGTGTATTCTCTAGAGTACTTCTCCTGAAAAGAAAATGAATTGTAAATGAGGAGTAAGACAGGGTAATCCTGTTTCTTCTAGCTACATGTTCTGGCCTCTAAGCTTCTTCAATTTAACTTATAAAGGCTGAAGGCAAACTAGGCCACCAGAGACGTTTCGCCAAGCGCACCTCGCCCATTTTAACATATTTCTACCCATCCCCGGTCTACTCCTCTCAATGACGCATGGGTCCGTATTCGTGTGGGCCTTTGCTCTGCCTGTGTGCATGTGTGTGAGCTGTTAGGCATCGGGCGAAAACCCTAGGAAGCCAGTCCCCTTCGTCTCCGTACCCGCGCCCCCATCGTCCCCTCTGAGTCCTTCCTCTCCGCCCCAAGATGCCTTGTAGAGGAGGCAGGTGGACGGCTGGGCGTGCGCCACCGTCCCTCGGCCTTGCTCGCGTGCGCGTGCGCCGCTCCTCTCAATCGCCATGGCTGCGTCGCCGCCTCCTCTGCAATGGCTCAGCGCCGCCATGCCTGCCGTCGCGTCCATCCTCTTCGACGGAGCTCCGCTCCTCTCAATCGCCATGGCTGCGCCGCCGCCTCCTCTACAATGGCTCTGCGCCGCCACGCCTGCCGTCGCGTCCATCCTCTTTGACGGCGCTCCGCCGCGCTGCGTGACCTGGGGGGCGTCCTACCTCAACTCCGAAGCAGAGAAGATCGGTGGGAAGGTGCTCGAGGCCACCTACGTCCTCGCCGAGGTCCTCACCGTTGCCAAGGACCTCCTCGTCTAGGCGAAGAAGCTCCAGGTATGGCACGCGCTCTTTGTAGCCTACGATCTCAACCTCGAGAGAGTCAAGAACGTGAAGAACACAAGAGTATTTTTTGTGCCGCGCAACCTAAGCAGCTTTTCTGTTCTTATATTTATAACAAAAGGGAAACAAAAACGTTGAGTCACTAGCTCCACTATCGATCGTGCCATCCCACGATCCAAGCTTCGTGCTCCACATCCTACGACCTAGCCAGTGCCGCACAGATCGCGTACTCCTGGTCCAACTAACCAACGCTGGAAAAACGCTAACAGCTAACTGAAACTATCTGACGAAACTGAAAGTGTTCAAACTTAACTGAACCTAACTTATTCAGAGAAAATGGGAGAGAGACGAGGTTTATTACTTCTATAAAGGTTGAGAGGAGACCCTCCTCCTCACACCCTTTGCCCCTCCTGGCGATTCTGGACCGTCGGATCGGCCTGTGAACAGTGAACTTCACTCCCACTTTTACCCACAGCCGTTGGATGCGGTGGAATTTTTTTACTCCGTGCTGACAGGTATGTGCATGACATTGTGGGGTAGGGTGTGGGCTGGGCCCGTGAATCGGTGGGCGAGGGCAGCTTCTTCGCGTCGATCAGTTTCGCCCGCTGGGTGGGTGAACTCGCGATGGGACAAAACCAGCCAGCCTCCAGTAAACCCTAGCCAATCCTCGCTGCCGTCTCCCTCCCCAGTCCCCTTTTTCCTCTTCCTACACGACGAGAAGGCGGCGGCAGCAAATCCGCAACCAGGCTGGGAGAGGCGGCCGGGCTGGCTGAGGCCGGCGGTCGGGCATGGCTGAGGAGGCCGCAGCTGTCGGCCTGGATGTCGCGGAGTCCCTCGCAGCCGACCCCGAGGTGGAGCGCCGCCTCCGCGAGCTCGAGGAGGCCGAGGCCTACGCGTCCGACCGCGCGGGCGCCTCGCCTTGACGACGCCGTTCGAGGCGGCCAAGAAGGCGGCCGAGGAGGACGGCAGCTCCTCCCCAGAGGCCGGCCTCTGCCTCCGTGCATCATCCCTCCCGTCCCCCGCCGGTCGCCTGGGCCTCGCCGCCGTCCATGGCGATGCCGTCGGGAGGATGCGGCTCGTCGAGACGCGGCGCGCGCGGGCGGTTCGGGTTTCAGGGGAAGGGGCCGATGGCGGAGGGGACGGTGTTGGTACGGGGATCACAGCGGCGGCAGCGGCCACGGTGGTGCTCGCGGTGATGAACCGTGTGCTGTACAAGCTGGCACTCGTGCTGATGAAGGATTACCCCTTCTTCCTCGCGCAGGTCCTTGCGTTTGGGTAAGTTTTTATGCTTCCAATGAAGACATCTTTGCTCAATTTCAGTGGAATTCAGTTTAGGTGGTACAGGATTAAAATAGACGTACTACAGCCCTTTCAGAGTTCCACTACAACTGAATGAATGTTGACTTGTGCAGGTATGTTATACTGTACTTCTCTATTCTCTTCATAAGATATCGCACTAGCATTGTCAGTAAAGAAATGCCGGGACTTCCTAAATCGTGGTTTATGTTGATTGGCTTACTAGAAGCAATGGGTGTTGCTTTAGGCATGGCCGCTGCAGGTGATTGCTGATACTAATATTCGAACTTACTTTCAGAATGTTTTATTTCAAACGTGGTTCTTAACAGGTACTGTTTAAAGTATGGTCATAACTAAAATGAGTTCTGCATTTGCTTGTTTGTCTGTGCTCACAGCTATGTTGCCTAGGCCATCTATTCCAGTCTTGTCTCAGGTACTATGTTTTGATTTCGCCTGAAAGGTCTAAATTCTCCACAGCTTCACCTCTGAATATCTTATATATTGTACAAACGTTCGCATGTACTGCTTGCATCCAATCCTGTATGAACTAGGTCACATGTAAACCCAACTTTGCAATATCTTAAATTTGTGTATTTCAATTTTCTTACTATCCCTCTTGATGATATTCTTTTGTTACAAATCTCAGTATTTTCTAAAGTACCACTTTATAATCCTGATAACTGCAATGCTAGATTTAACATATGTACATGATGATTATTACTACATTCTGTCTTTCTTTTGATGTTTTGATGCATGCTGAATACTCTTAACACGATTGCCCTTGCTTTGCAGTCTTTTTTGGTATGGCAGCTTATTTTATCAGTTGTCGTTTTGAGAAGGAAATATAGAGCAAACCAAATTCTTGGATGCCTACTTGTTACCACTGGGATAATTCTATCAGTAGTAAGGTATGTATTCGAACAGCTAGCCTTGTTTTATCCACTCATTTTACCACATCATTGTTCTCATAGTCTGCACTGAAGTAGTTTCTGATATCTGCTATATTTGGCATCATGTATGGTATATGGACACTGGGGTAATTCTATCAGTTGATTGGCTTTTGAATATTTCCTGGACATACTTTTATTTTATGAATGCAGTGGAGCAAATGGTGGTCCATTTCTATCTGATGTCAACTTTTTTTGGCCAGCAGTTATGATGGCTTCATCTGCATGTCAGGCTGGTGCATCTATAATCAAGGTTGAGCGGACCTGCTTTTGTGTTCCTCTGACAAAACTTTCAGTTATTCCAATTCTAAATATTGTTATTACTATGACAGGAATTTGTCTTCATTGATGGGGCAAAACGCCTTGAGGTTCGTAACAATAGTAATTTCAGGAGATAATGCATGTGAATATCTGCTGTAGCTAATTTCTGTTGTCATTTTAAGCAAAAAAAAACCTTGAAGCATGATGGGTTGATTTTGTGTTTCTTCACAGAGAAAGCGGCCTGACATATTTGTGGTAAACTCTTTCGGGTCAGGATTCCAGGTAGACTATAAAGTCATCTTCATTTTTGTGCACTTTAGGTCTAATAGTCACTTGTGGAAATAGAAATCTTACTCAAACCGCCTCGTTTAATACTTTACGACGTTGCGGAGCTTTCTCATGGAGCTTGTATCCTCTCATTCCCCGATCTATAGAATTGTCTCCGTTTTGTTCACTTACAATCTGCTACATTGGGCTATGCAGGCTCTTTTTGTTTTACTACTGCTGCCGTTACTCTCGAATTTGAAAGGCATTCCACTGGCTGAGCTCCCTGCATATGTAAACCGTGGTGGTGCGTGCTTTCTGAATATTGGGGTAATCTCAACGGTGAGTAATGCTCCTGATTTTTTCACCGACCTTGTTTCCCTCCTGATCTTTCTCACTATCCATATATGAAATAATGTGTGATGTGCTCTGGTTGGAGTTGAGAGACGCCTTGTTGATGGCCGGCATTTTTGTTGCTCTGCTTTGCTTCTCTGTCGTTGTCTAATTCTATTGGTCCAATAATTCTTGCTTGAAAACATTTACAACTTGAAGTAGTAATCATTTTCAGTTAAGCTATACTTAAATGAAATTGTAGCTAATCTTAACGTGGAGTATATTGGATTAATGTGCAACTTGGGTTAATTGTATGTTCTGATTGCAAATTTTAGCAGTTATTGTTCATTTTGAACTCTTTGCAGCAAAAATAAGCCTGACAGTTCTTGTAGTATTGTTAAACTTAGTGACAGTTCCTGTAGTATTGTTAAACTTAGTTAATTTGGGAGTAGTGGGATGTCTAGAATTGGCTTGTACATAAATTCAGTATGAGTAGCTATTGGAGATTTGGGAGTAGTGGGATGTCCAGAATTGGCTTGTACATAAATTCAGTATGAGTAGCTATTGGAGTTAGTGTTGACGGTAGATTTTTCTCTTAGTTGCTGTAGTGGGCAGAAATTACGGGAGTACTGTCTGAGTTTCTCTAGAACTTGTGCTTACGGCCTGCTGCATATGGACCAGACTCGATCCTTGTGTGCTCATATAGCACGTTCCAGACTGCCCAAGTAATTTGCATGCCCTAACTGGTGTCACATTAGTAGCATTTTCGACATGTATAAATAACTGTGCTTAAGGTTGATGGTTTTGGACACGTAAGTGGAAGTAATTCAGCAAAACAAAGAGCCGTAAAGTTGGAATATTTGAGCATTGGTTATACTGGAAGAAATATCGAAATGCAATAATTGAAAGGTAAGAAAAATCATATATCTAGATAATAATATCAGAGCCTGCTTAAGAATTGAAAACATGATAGACAAGATATGATCAAATGATGGAAAAAGAGGACGATTTAACAATATGTTAGCCATACCTTCTAGCATGTATTTACATCACTTAGCTACATTTGCTCCAGCTGCAACCTGGTATGGAGTTCAGTCCTCTTGACAATGACAGTCTGAGGATATCATCAGCAGTATCCCTTCTCCCCAGCGAGACATAAATATCAGCAAACATTTTATAGTTGGCTCGATTTTCTGGATCCAGAGATAGGAGATGTCTGGCTGCTGTTTCTCCCATCACCAAATTTCCACATGAACGGGAAGCACTTAGCAATGTCCCCCATAATATAGTATTGTCAACATGTTCAGAAATAGTATTTTTAATCAGGTCATATGCATCAGTCAAGCGTCCAGTGCGACAGAGCATATCAACAACACATGATATATGCTCCACATCCGGCTCAAGATCATATTGTTCTTCCATGCACTTGAGAAATTCCATTCCATCTTCAATATGACCTGTGTTTCTACATGCAGATAAAACAGCAAGTAAAGTGTAGCCGTTCGGTTTCACTTCTGTTTTCTTCATCAGCTCAAAAAGCTCGACAACTTCAGCAGCATGTCCATTCCAGGCATATACCTGAATCATAGTAGTCCAAGAGATTACATCCTTGTCCACGATCCCACTAAAGGCATCAACTTAATGTGTAAGATATCCCGCATCCACCATACATGCTAATAAGTGAATTAGCAATTGTCCTTTTATTCTGGAAACCTCTTTTAACAATCTGACCATGTGCTTCCATCCCCTTTTTCAGTGATGGAATCGAAGAGATCATAGGTAGGATCTCCAAGAATGTGACAGCATCTGGGTCAATGCCTGCCCTCTGCATTTCCACTGTAAATCCGATTGCCTTCTTCACTTGTCCACAAACTCCACAACCTTTGATCATAGCATTCCATGCAACTACATCATCTCTAATTTCTTCGACTCCATATAAAAGACCGATTGAGCAATCTAACTATCCACACTTTGCGTACATATATACCAGTGCAGTTACCAAAAAGGGTTCTCTGTTGAATTCACTAGAATCAGCCAGCACATAGCTTTGTTCGATCCATTTTACTTCTTGCATTGTGTACTTCGCCATATTGCTTGGTGTTTGATTTAATGTTTCAACAGGTGTTCGGTTTAATGTTTCAGTGGGATATGTTGTTCTAATTTTGCTATTTATAGCTGGTCCTCTTCTCAATTCCATTCATTCAGTTTTCTTTTTCCTGTTCATGCGTGCCATGAAAATGTGTAGGCTTAGGACTAAAGTTTTTTTAATCAACATTTGTTTCCTTCGCCAGCTCCTATACAATACTTAGTCAGATACTTTTTGTAAATATCTCTGAGTTTCCTTTCTATTTTATTTCAGCAACTGAATGTTGTAGGCTTGCCCAAATAAACCCTAAATCGGTTCTGCTGACATGCTGCATTATGGGTTACCGTTCTGTCGTCAAAATAAGTCAAATATTGTGGGTTCGTGCTAACGACTATTATGGTTTTGCTGCAGGACGAGTTCTATCTTGACTGATTCCAAAGTCTGCAGGCCTTTGTTTCAAGATGATGAAGATAAAGGGAAGGCAATAGACTTCGCAGAAACTCATGAGGTAATATGGTACTCCTGATCGACCGGCCGTTCCAATAGTATATACAAACAATTTATGAGTACTAGCTTTCTACTTTGAGATGTTTCATTTGTCTGAGCTAATGTGTCCAAACTTACATCTATTTTCTCAGGTAGTTGTCTGAGCTAATGTGTCCAAACTTACATCTCTTTTCTCAGGTTGTTAGCGCATCTTCCAAGCAAGATAAGCCTTAGAAAATAGGACTCCAGGTTCGCATCAGGTATAGATGATGCGTTTAGAATACATAAACCTCTTTGGCTTCCAATTATGAATATTGTCTCCAATTTAAATTCTCAAGCGGACATGATTTTATTGACTTGCAGGGTTCCAATGGCGATGATCAGTTGGATTACATATTGCTTGAAGTGGGTGATGTCTGCCTCTTTGTATTCGAGTTAACGAGCCCCATCCAATCACCTGAACCTTAAGATGCACCCTTTCAAGACCCTGTTTATCCTGAGACTAAGCCGTAGTAAAACATCCGTGTGGCTTCTCCTCACTATATTTTGTAATGGACATATGACAATATTTAGCCCTATATGAAACAAGTACTGCTTTCTTCTATGATGTTAAACACTGCCAAGCCATGAATTAAACTTACCTGCTTTCTATCCTTTATATGAATCTATTTCTCACTGTTCAGTTGATGTTGGATTCATTACTAATTAGATGGTTTCACATACCATAGATTTTCTACTTATAGCCGTCAATAGAATCTATCATATTGCGTGGTGATTCTCTTAACCATCAAAGGTGACCTAGTAAATGACATGTTTTAAGAGAGAGTTCACGCGTTCCAAATAATATCTATAGGCTCAAACATAGCCTACCAGAAGCGGTAGCAGTATGAACGTCACACAGAACATTTCCTGCTATTCTGTTGGTTTCACCCTTACTCCATTAATCGGTACCAACATAGAGCAACAAAATAAACCTGTCCTAATAATGGTTGTGAAAGCGTTACACATTTTTAGGGCTATTCAAATCGCCCGAGCCAACTGACCATATGATGATTGGTGTATCTTGCACTCATCTTCCGCATAAAGGAAACGAAGCGGCAGCGAGGCCCACGCTTCCACCTTATAGCCCAGACCACACATTCCATAGAATCCGCTCCACCTCTGTTGTACATACCCTCCTCTAACTGCCAAGATCTCCATCGCAAATGCCGGGATCCCGAAGCCCCAATGCTATGATGGAGAAGATCCACTGAAACCCTAGCGGAGGTTCTTCGAGAAGGGTGGAATAAGAATGAGAATCCTATCCAAAGGAGGTAGAATGTTGCGATTCTCTCTATTTGAGGTGGAGACGAGTAGGTTGACACACAACGGCGCGCGAAGCCAAGTGGGTAGGACGGCAGAAACAAAGTGACGGTAAAAAAAGAGCAGGATAGTAGGATGCCAATTTAGAGCATCCATTTTGTTTTTCTTTATCTCCTTTCACTATTTTAAAATATACTTTAGCATATATTTCATACGCACAGATATTGTTCAAGTTATTACTTCTCATCTTATTTTCTAATCGTCGAACTCCTACCTCGCACTAAGTATTCCATGAAAGACACTCGATGTTTCCATCTATCACCAAACTAAAATGACCATCAATTATGGGTAGCAAAACAAATAGATACTATGGCAAGAATATTGTCTTGTTTTCGGCAGTTGCGCAGTTGCGCAACGGGTCATCTAGTATATCTAAAAAATATAGACATGGGTATGCACCAAGCCCTCCCAGCGATTCTGCGCTCCGGACCGTCCGATCTCCGCCCCGGAGCGATCTCCGCCCCGGAGCGATCTCCACCGTCCGTTTTGATGCTGACTTTTGCTGACCGTTTTGGGCCCACCCGTCATTGGCTTAGTGTGTAGACAGTTCGGTACACACAACTCTCCCCTCATCCTGAGCCGTTCGATCAAGGACCCTGCGTCCGCGTCGATCTGAGCCGTCGGTAGTTGAAACAAAACTTCCCTAGGAAACCCTAGCCGCCAGCCAGTCGTGCCCCATCTCTCCTCCCCGATTCCCCGTTCTCCTCCTCCAGCTCCCCTCGGCGGTGGCCGCGCTCGCGCCTCTCCTCTCCGCCTCCGCGCTAGCACGCCGCCCTCCAGCCTCTCCCATGCCCGCGCCTCTCCTCCAGCGCGGGCATGCCGCCGCCCTCCAGCCTCCATGGTCTCCGGCACTCCCACCGCCCCGACAAGGACGGCCTGTTGAGCGGCGGCAGCGGAGGCTATCGGACTATCTCGGAGGCTGCTCCCCGCCGGCGCCATGGGCATCAAGGTACACTCCTCCATGCGACGACCCCCTCCCTATTGCGCCCTAGGGTTTGAAGAAGTTGTTGACGGAGCACGCGCCCACGACACGGTGCAGACCAACTGGCACGACCTGCAGCCGGTGCTCACCCTCGACTTCCACCCCGTGTCGCGCCGCCTCGCCACCGGCGGCGGAGACCACGACATCAAGGTCCGCAATCCTTTCCCCCCACCGTCTCACCTGACTAACGACGTGCCGTGCGTCCTCCGTCTGGCGGCATCTCGATGATTTTGCGAGCTTGTGCTCTTTCGACGGCTGCGGGGTGGATGGGCAGTCCGTGCGCTTTAAGCCTCTGATTTTCATAGAGTTTGGTCTGCAGATCTGGGCGATTGCGTCGGATGATTCGGATGAGAAGCTCCCCACTGCTTCCTACGTGAGCAGCCTCTCGTCTCACAGCTCCGCCGTCAACGTTCTCCGCTTCTCTCCTTCTGGTAGGTGGCAACGCAGTTTCAAATCTGTTTCTTCCATGTGAGCGCAGCTGCATACATAGGCCCTCATCCCCATTTGAGCAGTTACACATGTTTATGTTTCCTGACCAAATTTGAAAAATAGATTCTCAATGTTTCGTGTTTATTTGCCTGGCCGTGTGTAATTAACCTCATTTTCCCCACTGTCTATATGCAGGCGAAAATCTTGCTTCCTGTTCTGATGGTATGTTCAATTTAGCACTTGCACCTTTTCCTTTTCCTTTTCCTTTTCCTGAAACAGAAGGGGCACCCCGGTTCGGCCGGTCCAGTTAATGAATGGATGTATTGGTTGGTTCTGTACATAGAGTTTGGAATTCGCAAAACAAACCAACAAACAAAATGGGTCACTGCAGTATCTGTCTGACACCCGTCCGTTAGGTTTTCTGCAGCCTTCATGTTCATTGTGAGTTGTGCTGAAAATCATGCTCACCATACCACTTGCTTGAGCATTTACATCTATTTTAGGAGTACAGCTGAACTCTTCCTACTTGAAGCTATTTTCATTGTAGCTAATTGATTGTGTGAATTTTTGTGTGTCCTGTTTATGTAAATTGTCTTATGTTGTAATCGAGAGGTGTTGGTTTAAACCTTGAATGGAAAAACAGGAACATCATCTACTGCAGCTGTGCAGCATATTATATTCCATTATTTTATATTATATTCTTATATATTTGGCTGTACAAAGTCTTTAAAAATCTAAACAAATACAGAATGGAAAGCTACTGAATTCCGCTTTGCCAATCACTAATGCGTTCGCATATTTTCTTCGAGATCTATGTCCAACCATGGCCAGGTCAAAGTACCAATGCCACTGGGGTGGTTGATTGCGCTTGGGCTACTTCACATAGGGTCATTGTGGTATGACGCCTACCAAAAGTTCGAGCATACGCCAACACTTTCCCATCTGTTACGTATTGTGTAGGAGGTCAGAGGTTGTACTGGCGGAATTTATTTCGGAGGGTGTAAATTAATGAACCCGTTGTTTTCGTCTGACAGCAATTTTTTTAGCATGTGCTAGCCTTCTCATATGTACAAAAAAGGATGCTTATATAGTGATTAGCATGTTTCAGATATCCATATGTTCACGAAAGGGTATGCTTATTTCTAAACAGTTATAGTCTCCTGGTAAGAAATAACAATGCCATTTGCATCATTCATCATGTTTTTGTGTATTATAGGAGCATTTCTAATTTGTAAACCATGTGGTTAGGCCATCTGATTACCTTGTCTGCTGTATAATACTAATCATGTGATCCATTTCTCTAGGTTGTGGTTGGCAGGAAAGGAACAAATGTTCTGACCAATGAAGCTGGTGAATTCACAAGGCACGGAAAAAGAAAATTTACTTTGTTGTTTGCCTATCAATTTTTTATCTGACTGGTGCATCCCTATCGAGGATCCTCGATCTGTAACCGTAGGAGCATCCTAATGTTCAGTCAGCTAATTGGTAACTTTGTATAGTATTAGTGTATCCACAGCTCCACATGAAGATTAACATTTATTTTAAAAGATCCGAGCCTGAATCAGTTCTTCCGTCTTCTAATTGAACTCGGCTTCGATGATAATTTTTCTACATGTACATAGCATTTGGGTTATTGTAGAGCTATAATCTTTTTCATCTACATGTAGCTTTCTTGCATGTACACAATGTTCTAGGTTAAAAGGGCTTGCTTGATTGAATGCATGCATGGTTAAACTCATACATTTTGTTGAGGAAACGATCATTTGCCTAAAGCTTGCTGTTCAAACTTCCTAGAAAAGAATTTTAACTGCAATATATGGATCAATTATTTTATTTGGCTGTTGAATATTTCATAAGGACCGTGTCTCTTTTATGCATATTGGCACCCGGGTTTCCCTAGGATCTTTTGGTAATGAAGAACTAGCCTTTCCCCTGGGGCTGATCATATACGTAATACATCACTTTATTTTTGTTACCAGATTGCCTTCGGATCCTTGCTTGAGGGTTACTACTGTATTTCAGAGCTAATGACAACACATTTTTTTTGTTTAATATGAGTGCATGGATGTTCTGTAGAAACCCATATCTGATTCCATGATACATATTTGTATAGTAGTAGCATGCCATCTTTTTTTTTGGTTCAGACAATTTTTTATTTCCGTGAAATGCGCCCAAGTAACCTGACTTACCTGTTTTTTATTCTTGTGGCAGAAAGTACTAGCTGGTCCTCGGATTTTACGCCATTCGCCCATAATTATTTGATCCACTTCTTTCATCTTAACTGACCTGATGATTATAGAATATCCACATCTATCCTAAAGGTACAATATGATCATAGTTAGGACTATCTGTACCCATCAGTTTGCTTTGTTTGTGACACTGAGTTTTAATTTCTATGGGTGGTGTCATTCAGCTTCCTGCTTAATTTATTTGTTGAAAGGATTATGAAGTTTCTTTATGTTATGCTTTGGATGGCTGCAATTACCATGATCGCTAATATTCTTATATGTATTGCAGTCTAGAGGTGTCCAACACAAACTTTAGTATTTCTAATTTATGTATGGTTGTGTTTCAATTTTTTTGTTATTTACTATCATTCTTATCTGGTATATATGTTCCCACAAATTATTATGCTTTGCATTCATATAGACCCTATAAGTTCTCAATTTGATTTTAATTTTGATAGTTTTGTGCAATTGCAGATTTTTGATCAGATGAGAAATCTATGGTGAATATATGCCTGAATGTAACTGGATAAGATGATGCATGTATTTAGTTTTCAGAGGTAAAGATCGTAAAGTTTCATTCTATATTGACGAGGCAGGTCTCAGGTCCCCTCATATCTTAATATTTATTAATTGTTGCGTTCTGTGATCATGTTATGCTCTTTCCCACTCTGTTTTTCTATAGTAGCCATATAAGAACTGTTTTTATCTTATTGATTATTTCACTTGAAACTTTGATTGGACCCTAATCTTGATTATCTAGAGGTAATTGTGTGAACTTTTTCAGTTCTGAAACTATAGTAGAAGCTAGATATCTTTCTTTTTCTTGCAGTCCTAACATGGTCCTTATATTTTACTTCCAAACTCCTACTTCTCTTTGTTTGCTACTGTCTGCAAACCCTGATTGGCAGTTCCATGCAACATGTTGCAATATATGTACTACCTCCGGTCCAGTTTAATTGTCGTAGAAATTGTACTGCGCTAGTTCAAAGTTATACCAAGCTGGCGACACTTAATGTGGATCAGACGAGTAATACATTTTGGATAAGAGCCCACTTCTCATCTGCGAGTATTTTTGTGTGTCATCGCGGAGATAAGCTATTAATAAGCAACTTCTCTTTGTTTGCTACTGTCTGCGAGTATTTGTGTGTCACCATGGAGTAATTAGTATGCTACTTTATTGACCCCCAATAGTATAAATATTTTGGGTTTATGTCAAGCGATAAACTTATTAATTTCAACTTGATGAATAGACTGCAATTTGCATGCTAGGTCCAGAGATAATCCTGATATGGCTTGGTGCTAACTGCCAATATTTAACTAAGAAAATTTACTCCATGTTTGATTGAGCTGAGATTATGATGAAAGCTTTAGGACATTATTTTCTGTAGTACCATGGAAGCATTGATTGAGCTGAGATTTTGACCTTATTTTCCTCGGTCCAGAGATGATCCTGATATGGATTGGTGCTAACTGCCAATATTTAACTAAGAAAATTTACTCTCATGTTTGATTGAGCTGAGATTATGATGAAAGCTTTAGGACATTATTTTCCGTAGTAGCATGGAAGCATTGATTGAGCTGAGATTTTGACCTTATTTTCCTTTCACTATTCGGACTGCCCTGCTTGTGTTATGGTGAACTGGAAAATGCCTTATGTTTGTTCTCAATTGCACACCATCTGCTTGATGATATCAAATGATTTTTTGTTTTAGGCCATGGGCCCCTTTAGTGATTTGATTTGATTTTGTCGTTCAGCCTATAAGTGAGATGGTTTTAATTCCTGTTATTTTGTGTCTCTACCAGCTCATACATAGGTCCACTTTGCTCGGTTTCTATGAGTAAGTATTGGGTATTTGTACCAAAGGAGGGTGAATGCATGCTTAGTCATTGTTGTGACCTGTGACCACCCATTAACTGTATCTTTTCTGATAATGATATATTGTGACCTCTTTTTTAAATTTTATAGTTTACCTTTTACAAAAAAATAATCTTGGCAGCTATATCCTCCCATGTTTCATTGTTTTTATGCAATCAGATACCAATAAATCATTTCCTAATTGTTAATTTTTTATTCTTATGCATAGCATGATGTAGCTACCTTCTGCCTGTCGCCTAGATGCTCATGTATCTTAAGGAAATGCTTGTACTGCCCTGTTTTGAGGAGTCAAACACTATCTTTTGTACTCCCTTTGATCCAGAAAAATTGTCGCACGCTATGTTACACTCCTCCCCTAGATCCAGAAACAACATGCCACACCAGATACAGGTACCTTCAAGTAGTTGTATCATTGTGCTTTTCTTCACTTCGTTATGCTTCGGATTGCTCGGACATTCGAGTAGTTATATCATTCTTTCCATATTTGATTTGTATCTACATTTTATCCTTATTATTGTTCTGGACCTGCTACACCTATACCTTTGAGTAACTACAGTTCTTTGTCATTTTAGATCTTTATTTCTATTTTACAGCTCGATTGGTTGAAGTGAGCTGTTGTTGATTCTCTCTACTACTACTACTACCACATTACTCTTTCCTGGGGTTTAGCTCAGTTTTATCCCTTTTACTGCTTTGAAAAATTGTGTGCTGAGGTGAGCTGTTGTTGATTCTCTCTACTACTACAACCACATTACTCTTCCTGTCAAAACAGCAGCATTGGTATCATGTTTCACTGCATTGTGATGACACTCTAATATCTCTATTAGTATAGTTGATTATTGTACATGTTTACTCATATAAATTACATGTATATAAAAACACCGGAAATATTGTGCCATCTATTTTTGCTGAGCTTATTTTGCATATTCGGCATACTGCCCTCAGTTTTGAGATTTCTAAAATCAGTCACTACACACCATGCAAAATAATAACAATGAGATATGTGCATCTTCTGGTTTCACTACATTGGTTTGGCCATAACTTGGTACATATGTTTCTTAATAAGGTACATATGTTTCTTATCAAGGGAGCGTGTTGATGCTTATTATATGAACCATTAAACCATTTACATTAGCTCGCCTTAAAATTCTGAGTTACTTCATACATGCTGACGAATCAAACTGTAAAACCTGCAAGCACGTTCAGATTTTAGCCTCCGATCCCGCTCGCCTATATGTATGTCGGTCACGTACATATATTTATTTTGTTTCTGGTTATTTGTATCAGAAGATTCGTCTTTTCTTCTAAAACAGTTTTGGGATTTTGATAAGATTTAAACACATTATTACAAATTAACTCATGTTGCAATTTAGTTCCAAATTGAGAGGCCTGGTTACTTCTTCTGTCAACAATTGCTTCCGTCAACAATGTTCTCTAATAGACCATGTCAAATTTAGTGCTACACAAACAGTATCTGCTTTCATCTTTTCATGTTACATGATCTGATAAGACATGATTTTAACTTTTATTGTTTAGTTATTGATTGATATTGCCAGCTGTATATATATAGGCTCATTCTTTGAAACTACTTTACTTCGAAAGTTGTTATTATAATTCATCTTCGCCTAAGTATTAAACATAGTCTAAGGATGTAAAATTCATGTAATTCATCTTATGTAATTGACTAAGACAATAATTGCTACATGGTTTCACTATCAGTGCAAAATTCTATAATAAGATGTGCAACTAACTTATCTACCATCTATGTGTTTCCGTTAAATTATTTGTACCTATTTGTCCATGTTGCCATCTATTTTAATGTTGTCAATATTTACAATAACAATAAAGACTACATCTAACAATATGTCCTTCCCTTTTAACATTACCACAACGCTGCGCACGCAGTCCATCCATGCAAATGACGATGAAAAGGACGTTAGACCTGGGCTAATAAATTATTTTAAACTAGGTGGCGCGCGGCAAGCCGCGCCCCAAATCTAGTTATTAATAAAGCCTGGCAGGATGGGATCGTTGAGCTTCCTCTAGAATCATCTTATACTAGTTTGGATTATTCAATCATAAAATATGCAGATGATACTTTAATTTAATTGTTTTTCCAGCATGTCCTGATCAGTTGCTTGCAATTAGAAATATTCTCAATGTTTTCACTGCAATTCATGAACAAAGTTGACATTCCTTGGGTTAAGTTAATTTGGAAAACTCATTGTCCAAATGGAAAAAAAAATAAGTATGTCACTTTGGAATATCTTTGTACAGATGACTTCTTGTAAATCAGGTGATGGAAGAGCAGTGAGGCTTTGGAAAGATAGATGGAGAGAGGAGCCACCGTCTGTCACTATGCCTCACCTGTTTTAATTTTTAAAATAAAACAATATAGTTGCATTCAGCGGTTTTTGGGAGGCAGTGATCATAATATCTCAGAGTATTTTCATCTCCCCCTTTCCATGATTGTCTTTCAGCAAAGTTAGGAGCTTGCCATCCCTCTCCATTTTAGAAATCAGGAGAACTCTGCTAGAGAGGATAACTAGTAATTTTGCACATGCAATGCACATATCTATGCTAATGCATAAAGGTTTGTTATCATAGTAAAATTATTTCTTATCCAAATTTCAGTTCAATATTATTAGATAGAAATAATTCACAGTATCGTATTAAATAATAAAAATTCTCGTACTCAAAAGTGTTTCTTCACGGTATGAACTACAAAGAGAAAACCAAAATATTACAACTAATCATGAATGTGAAAGCCATGCGTCAACGAATACAAATAGTGCAAAAGCATATGTAAGCACAAAATATACTACAAATCATATACTGCATCTCTATCCAAACACAAGGAAATCATTGTGGTCTTTGCTTGAATCCTGTCAAGAATAACTAATGGCAGTTCTCATGCATTACAAAATCATTGCGGTCTTTGCTTGAATCATGTACTAGCTCGGCTTGTCATGCCCTGCCATCCGATAAGCCTAGGTCGCATGTTCGACTCTCGATTCTCGCGTTTTCAAGGCAGTAGCCGCGTGGTTATGGTCACTAAATTTCGGGAATTTTCATGAGGGTGGCCTTATGTTAAAGAAATATGCCAGAGTAGTCTTGGTAGGTCTTGTTCTTATCCATCTCACTTTTTATTTAGACGTGCCACATGGGAAAAATAATGAGTTAGAGCTAAAAGAAAGTTAAAAAAAAAGATTTGCTCTATCATAATTAGGAAATGATCTCTTATATTAACAATCTGTCTCACCACATATTTCGAAATGTCTGATTATTCGAGTTAAAACAAAAAAGCAACTCATTTTTCATCATTTTTATTGTTATATCTAAGTTACGTTGTCGTATAAACCATTCTACATGGCCTTTGACACACGCGACACACCCTCAAACTAGCGACGAGGAAGGATAGAAATCGTGAACAAGTTGGCATAGGACGCGGTGACGAGTGAGGACGTCCGGCGCTAGCTGCAGACAAACGCCGCCGCGCGCTTAACGACGTCGTGACCTGCCTGTACCGCCGGAGCCCGCCGGACGAAGACAGACGAGCTCGCGCCGTGAGCTATTTGAATTGCTCCTTAAGCCGATCCGATCAGATCACGCGACGGAGAACGGCGGCACGCTGACGGCCCGGAGCATATCAGGATGGCCGAAACTATACCAGGCCGCGAAAAAGCTATACCCCACGACGGTCGACGGTGGTGAGTGCAGCTATGGAAAGCATGGAAGGTCGGAAACCGGCGACGACGGTGCAGGACCTGGCCGGCGGCCTTGGAGCGGCCGACGGGCCGGCCAGGTTCGTCGCGCGGGGAAGCCACGATTTGGACCAGCAGACGGCCGCGGCGCCGGTCCCTTTCATCGACCTCGGCTGCCTTTTCCAGCCGGGCGGCGAGGCGGCGAAGCTCCGGCTGGCGCTAGAATCCTGCGGCCTCTTCCTGGTAACGCTCTCACCCCGGGCTCCACCATTTTGGACCAAGATCGATCAGGCACGCCAAGCGTATTGAGCGTATCATGCCGTGGTGACATGTACAAGTTCACGAACCACGGTGTACACGCCGCCGTGATGGACGGCATGATGGCCGCGTCAAGGGAGTTCTTCCGGCGCCCGGCCGAAGAGAAACAGATGTATACAAAACTGATCGGCGGCGAGCAGTTCCAGTTCGAGGGGTACGGAACCGACCGGGTGAGCTCGCCGGAGCAGGTCCTGGACTGGTCCGACCGCCTCTACCTTAAGGTGGAGCCGGAGGACGAGCGGCGCCACACACTCTGGCCAGCGCATCCGCCGAACTTCAGGTAAGCACTAAGCACATCCACCACCACACAAAGCTTGGTTCGTGCATATGCGCTCCACACAACGTAAAAACCAATACCCCAACAAATGGAAATCAAAAATAAAACTTCAGGCAATATTGCAACGATTGAATTTTGATGGACATCAAAATAAAAACTTAGGCGGTCTGCAGAGAGAAGGGAGGAGTAGGGCTAGAGACCTAGAGTGACGGAGTGTCGTACTCCCTCAGTACCAAAATATAAGACACGCTATTTTTATACTGGATTTTGATGCTTCATTTTAACCGCTAATATATAATAAATTACATGGATTTTCAGTCTTGTGAAAATTATTTTATTTCATGTATCACTATACTGATTTTGTGGACATACTATAATTAAGTACAAATCTTGGTTAAAGTTATGTCTTGTGGACCAGGGAAATTTAAGGGGGTCTTATATTCTGGGACGGAGAGAGTAACATGTAAACTCTCTTCTATCTTAATGACATAGAATCCTGCATATTCTTGAAAAAAAACTTCTTTGCGGGATCATAAAGGCAATGCTCGAACTACTTCTGAATTTTGATGTCGGAAACGCCACGCTGAAATAGGTAGATTTTGATTTGCACTTCGGTTGAAGCCCAAATTTTCACTTGTGTTTTACTCCTCATTAATCAATGAAAAGGTTGAGCTCCTATCCCGTTAGAAAAAGTTGGACCAAACTCCAAACAAAGTTATAAGCATTTCGAATGATTAAAATATATTTGAACTCGTGGGTTCTACCAAAATATCTATACCTATACCTACTAATAAAGGAAGCATGGCTTCCTTGGTTTCGCTCGTCGTGAGGCCCACCTGTTAGCCTCATATGTCGGTCGTTTTTGCAGAACACCTCCTGCAAAATAGGGAAATCAACCCGCAGTCTGGCGAGCATAGGACGTTGCGCTGCGCCGTTTTACAGAAAACCCCCTGACGAATAGGAAATTTACCCTAGAACGCGGCCGACGCGATGGGAGGAGGACGAGGACGGCCGCCGCCGGCGCACGAGCGGAGGAGGAGGACGGCCGCCGCCGGCGCAAGGGAAGGAGGAGGCGGCCGCCGGCGCCTCCAGCGCGCGGGAAGGAGGACGCTGCCGGCACGAGGGGAGGAGGAGGAAGCTGCCGCCGTCGCCGCTACGCTCCTCCCCCGATAAATCGAAGGCCACAGAGAGGTCCGCCAGCTCTCCTCTCCATCTCCATCAACTCACGCATCTTGGGACGCCCGAGGCGCGCCGGAATCACCACCGCCTTGGTCACCTTCCTGGTTAGCTCCTGCTCTCGTACGACCTCTCCCCTGTCTTGCCCGTCCTCTGTACCCTCAGGCCGCCGTGTTCGTCGCCGTCCGCCGCCGCCTCTTGGTCACCGGCTCCCGTAGCGAAGCACGGGTGTTTTTCCTAGTCTTTACTGAAAGGCAAATATTTCTATATCTACTCAAATGGTCTATACATAATCGCTGTAATTTCAATGGAAGTTAGAGCCACTCCACATAGCTTGAGCGAGATTTGTTGAAGAAACAGCAGCCATATATCGTTCAAGTTTTTGCAGGGACCTTCTTCACGAGTTCACCAAGAAATGTAGGGGAGTGAGGGACGGTCTGCTGCGGGCAATGGCTAAGCTGCTGGACCTCGACGATGACTACTTCGTGGACCAGATTGGAGACAAAGCTGGCAGCTACGCTAGATTCAGCTACTACCCGGAGTGTCCCAGGCCCGAGCTCGTGTTCGGCCTCAAGCCCCACTCTGACGGAACCGTTCTTTCCGTTCTTATGGTCGATGAAAGCGTCGGTGGGCTACAAGTCCTCAAAGATGGCGTCTGGTTCGATGTACCGATTGTGCCTCGCACCCTGCTGGTCAACATAGGAGATCAAACAGAGGTAAAATTTCACATGTCAACCTTTAAAAATATCGCATATGTTACTTCTCGAACATAAAGTGAGTTAATGTTTTTTAATAACAAAATCCCAAGCTCTTTGTTGATCCAATTGAAAGGTTTGTGGCGCAGATTATGAGCAATGGAATGTTTAGGAGCCCTGTGCATAGGGTCGTGACAAATTCTGATAGAGAGAGGCTGTCAGTGGCCTTTTTCTACTCCGTTGATCCGGAGAGAGAAATCGAGCCAGCAGCTCAGCTGATACATGAGAAAAGACCAGCATTGTATAGGAAGGTCAAGGTGAGGGATTACATTGCTGGGTTCTTCGGACGCTTTTCTGAAGGGGCAAGGGCTATCGACACAGTGAAGATATAACTCAGTGTACATGGTGGTTTTATGCATAAACACGGTTTATTTTGCCACCAGTGATTTTGTATTCAGCTGACTGAGAATTAACTCAGTCAGGTGATGTTATCAAATTCAGTTGTAAATCAAGTTGTAACTCATGATTAACACGAATCACGAAACAAATCAAATGGTCCGGAGCAGTTGCAAGTTCACTTATAAATGATGACGCCATGTGAGTGAGAATTAAGCTTCAACTGACAATTAGCAAAACCGTATAAAATGACACACGTGCTACCTGTAAAATAGAAGAGGTAATTGCACCACTAGTACACAAACTTGTTCATCACGTGCACTTTCATACAAAAAATTGTAACTTGTGGTGCCGTGGTACAAGAACTTGTCTATTATGTGCAATTTCATACAAAACCAATTAGAAGAAGACATCTGTCACCGGCCATGTTGGAAAATGGATCTGGACTCAGGCACGTGGTACATTTGCCAAAACCCCCTTCCATCTTTCATCTTGTCGTTCAAGTCCTCCCACCTTTGTTTATTGGTACGCAAAAATCTTGGGGATTTCTGTTCGTCGGTTGCCTTGTTCGCTGCATCCTGGAGCCGTCGAACCTGTCGCGGCCGGAGGCGAGGAGGGTGGAGTAGTGGAACTTTTTCGTTGCTCGCCAATGGCCTCTGATCCGCGCCGCCGCAACTTCGCGAAGATCCTCCGCATTATAGTTAGTTCTGCTCCGTTCCCCCTTCGGTTTGCTTCGCCAATGGCATGGTCGCGGTGAGGGGAAATTACCTCTTCCCCATCACATATTAGCTGAAAATGAGACCATGTATGTCGGGGTAGTGTGTAGGAATCATTTCCCCTCAAGGATTGTGAAAAAAAAAATCTTGTTTTACATCTTATCATGTTTCGTGATGGGAAAGGAGAAAGTACAGTCAAGTTCATACCTTCACACACAGTGCGACGAATGGATCGAAATCGGCAGGGAGGGGTAGAGCGGAGGCGCGCGAGAGCGGAACAGAGGTCGCCGGTAAGAGGGGTTAGGGGCGGCGATTTCGGGGAGGAAGAACACGAGGTCGAACAGAGAGTCAAACCTTCTCCATGGAGTTCGGAGGATTGGAACGCAAAACTGAAAAAGGGAGGGGGTTTCGAAAATCATGCAGGAACTGCGCAGATCTATTTCTTCAACGTGGCCGGTGACAGATGTCTTCTTCTGATTGATTTTGTATGAAATTGCACATAATAGACAAGTTCTTGAACCACAACACCACAAGTTTTCTTGAACCACAACACCACAAGTTGCAAGTTTTTGTATGAAAGTGCACACGAAGCACAAGTTTCTGCACCAGTGATGCAATTACCTCAAAATAGAACTGCCCACTCAGTACTCCGGCAACTACCGCCGCTATAGACAGGCCGGCACCCGACTTGCCCACTTGAGTGCCAGCGCCACCGTCTCTCCCGTCATGGATGCTCACCAAGGTTTTGGATACCGGTACCAAAAAAATCTCGGAGCGGGCTGGGATTTCCGGTTACCGTGGTAACCGGAAAAATATCGGTTGGTTACCGACCGAAATTTTCAATCAAATTTTAAAATCCGAACTTAAAACATCAAAAAGAATTCAAAAAATAATTTTAATGGATGAAATTGGTCCAAATTCAAATGCTCCGAAATTTTTCATCCGGTAAACGTATTTACCGGGGGGCACCGAGAAATCCGGTTACCGCGGTATTTCGACCAAATCCTTGATGCTCACACCCATTAGCATACTGCTCGTCTCCATTCCCCGGGACCAAGAGCCTCATCTGCCACCGGCCGCTGCTGGTAAGCTCTTCTAATCTATCACTCGCTCCCCTGTGCTAGCCGTTAATTTGTTCTTATGGAATAGTGGCTTCTCGTCCCGCGGATGCCTCAAAATCTGGAATCTATGTACGTAGGATCCTTTTGTTTCCACATCATTTCCTTGCATTTTAGTTAGAACCTTCTGCCCGTCCATGGGAGGGAGGAGCAAGCCTGATGCTTCTGATACACCATTGGGGGGGGGGGGGGGGGGGGGGGGGATTAGGGAAACAAGGGTTGACAAAACTGGATGACATCGCTGAATTTGGCGTCTTGCGTTTTGCTTCTCTGGTGTGTATACCTAAACTAAACTATGAATTAGTCTTCCCTATTCACGGCGATCCGAATGTTCCGCGCACGTGCATGCTAAACTACACAAGTATGAAATGGTCGTGTCTGTAAGTACTACAGTACTCTAGTACCTCCTTGGTTCCAAAATACTTTTAATTAGCATTGTTCTGACTTATACCGTATGTAGACATGTTTCAGTGTGTTGATTCACTCGTTTAGGAACGAATCATGAAAAAATCAGAAAGGTTCGAAAGTGTTATACTCTCTCCATCCATAAAAGGATGTCTAAAGTTTGTTCAAACTTACATGTATCTAGATATTTTTTAGTGTGTAGATACATATAAGTTTGGACATACTTGAGACATCCTCCTCTAGTCTTGTTTCTCTGATGACCAGGCCCACCGAAATGACATAAACTTACGTTGTGTCAATGTAACCAGGCCCACCGAAATGACAATGTCATTAAGACCAAATAGGTCTTTCAGTTTTTACACCCTCCTCTAGTCTTGTTTCTCTGATAACAATGGCCATATTTACTCTAGTAAAAATAGGGTGATTAAGAAAGCTCCCTTAATCGCAAAAAAAAGGTAATACGCGCGTGAGCTTGACGTCAGTGGCATCCGTGCCAAGTCGTCGACGTGCCGTTCCTTTTGAGCAGGGGACGATCCCCAATCGCATAGTTAATTAACGGGAAGAGGCACTATCATCACAGGCAGGACAAATGGCGTCCGACGGTCCAACAAAAGGGAGTTGTTATTTAACTCTTCTATAGTTGAGACTGCCGCCACACACACACCACTCACTCCGGCAACTACCATCGCTACGGAGAGGCCGGCCGGTAGCCCGAACTCTCCTCCCTCTCCCGTCCTCACTCTCGCCATGGATGTTCACACCCATTAGCACAGCACACTGCTAGTCTCCATTCCCCAGGACAGGACCAGGAGCCTCATCCCATCCGCGGGCCGCCGGCCGCTGCTGGTGAGCCTCGCTCCCCTCCTCCTGTGCTAGCCGTTAATTTGTGAGTATATGGAATCATGGAACCGATCGACGGCGCTTTTGGCTTTTCGTCCCGCAGATGCCGGAAATCGTTTCTTCTTCACATCGTTTCCTTGCATTTTACTACAGTAGTTAGATAGAAGCTGCTGCCCATCCATGGAGGAGAGCACGCCTGATGCTTGTTTTCTTTCTTTCTTTGCCTGCTGAGACGAGCTTTCTCGGGGATATGCTTCCGATCCACCATTCGGGGGAAAGTTTAGTGAAGCAAGGATTGAAGACGAGATCGAACCTCTCGGCCATGTCCACTCCTCACGTGGATGTCGAATTTGGGTTTCTGCTCTCTCTTTCTCTCTTCGTTAGCTGCTTGGGAAAAGCGCTTTCGCTGACTTTACATGCATACCTAAACTATGGATCAGTTCCCTATTGATGGTGATCACTCCTCTGACCTTACATGTTCGCTCAATTTGTTATTCAAGTTGCTCAATGTTGCGCGCACGTGCGTGCCTGCTAAACCACGCAAGCTGAAATAGTCGTGTCTGTTATCCAGTTCTAGTGCTTACCAATTACCATTCAGAATACTAGTGAAACAAGGCTGACATAAGTGGATGGGCTCTGGATTTGGCGTCTTGCAAACTACTCCATCCGTTTCAAAATGGATGGCTTACATTTGCCTACATGTGGATGTATCTTGTCACGTAACGTGGAAGTTGTCTAATTTAAAACGGATGGAGTATGAATTAGTCTTCCCTGTTGATGGCGATTGTCCTCTGATTTTCCTTGTTCTCTCGATTTTCATTCAAGTTGCCGAATGTTCCGGGAAAGTGCTTGCTAAACTACACGAGAGTTGAAATAGTCGTCTCCGTTATTCAGTTCGAGTGCTTACCATTCAGAATACAACACGCAATGATAACAACCTAGTATATCATTAATTAATTTGTGTCATTATAACCAGGACCACCACAATGAGAATTGTACATTCCCCTCTACCACTTTAGACAAAGACCAAATAGGACATTTCAGTAATATGTGTATTTGTGAGGCAATTCTGGTCATCACTTCTGCTAACTTCTGTACAAACTTTTTCAGGAACGAAATGGGTCTGGTTCCGTGGACTTGGTTTTTTCTCCTATTCACTTTGGTTTCACCGTCGCAGAGTTTAAATTCAGATGGTCTAGCTCTTCTTGCTCTCTCTAAAACTCTCATACTGCCTAGTTCCATAAGCTCCAGTTGGAATGATTCCGATAGAACTCCATGTGAATGGCATGGAGTCCTTTGTGATAGAAAAAACAATGTGCTTTCTCTTAATCTTACACAATCTGGAGTTTCTGGTTCGCTAGGAGCTCAAATAGGACTATTAAAGCACCTAGTAGCCATCATTTTGCCAGACAACAGCATATCAGGTTCGATCCCTCCAGAATTGGGCAATTGTAGCATGCTTGAGCAGTTAGATCTTTCCGGAAACTTTCTTTCTGGTGAAATACCAGAATCCCTTGGCAACCTAAAGAAACTTTCATTACTCAATTTGTACAGCAACTCCCTCAATGGGGAAATACCAGTGCGGCTGTTCAAGAATCAGTTTCTGCAGGACGTGTACCTCCATCAGAATAAGCTCAGTGGTTATATCCCTTGGTCAGTTGGTGAAATGACAAATCTTAGAAACTTGTGGTTGCACGAAAATGCATTGTCTGGAGTTATGCCAGATTCAATTGGAAACTGCACCAAGTTGGAGGTGCTCTATCTACTAGATAATTGGTTGAGCGGGAGTCTTCCAAAAACCTTGAGCCGTGTCGATGGGCTGAAGGTTTTTGACGTCACTAATAATAGCTTAACTGGAGAAATTGATTTTCATTTTGAGAACTGCAAGCTGGAGAAATTCATATTGTCGTTCAATCAGTTAATGGGCGAAATTCCATCATGGCTAGGGAATTGTAGTAGCTTGACAGAACTTGCAATTGTCAACAACAGTTTCTCCGGCCAAATTCCAGCTTCTCTCGGCCTACTGAGCAACCTTACCCGTCTTATGCTTTCTCAGAACTCCTTGTCTGGCCCAATCCCTCCTCAGATAGGTAACTGTCGGCTGCTGCTGTGGCTACAGCTGGATGCAAACAAGCTGGAGGGTAATGTTCCTAAGGAGCTGGCCAATCTGAGAAAATTGCAGAAGCTCTTTCTGTTCAAAAATCGCCTTACGGGGGAGTTTCCCAAGGATATTTGGAGCATCCGGTGGCTTGAAAGTGTCCTTATTTACAGTAATGGATTCACTGGGATGCTACCTCCAGTGTTAGCTGAGCTAAAGCTCCTGCAGAACATTTCACTATTCGATAATTTCTTCTCTGGAGCCATACCAGCGGGCTTGGGTGTGAATAGTCGTTTAGTCCAAATTGATTTCACTAATAACAGCTTTACCGGTGGAATACCACCATACATTTGTTCAGGTAGAAGACTGAGAGTATTGGACTTGGGGTTTAATCTTCTCAATGGTAGCATCCCATCCGGCGTTACGGACTGCGCAGGTTTGCAACGAGTTATTCTCCAAAACAATGATCTTACTGGGCCCATTCCAAATTTTAGAAAATGCATGAATCTGGACTATATGGATCTGAGTCATAATTCCTTAAGTGGAGGCATTCCAGCAAGCTTGAACCAATGCAAAAATACTACAAAGATAAACTGGTCAGGAAACAAGCTTAGTGGTACAATACCACCGGAAATTGGAAACTTGGTGAATTTGCGAGTTCTTGATCTCTCAAGAAACAGTCTAAAGGGAGCACTTCCAATGGAGATTTCTAGTTGCTCCAAGCTGTATTTTCTGGATTTGAGTTTCAACTCTCTGAATGGTCCGGCACTCACAACAGTAAGCAACCTGAAGTTTCTATCACAACTACGGTTGCAGGAGAATAAATTCAGTGGAGGCTTACCCGAGTCACTTTCGGAGTTGGATTTTCTTATTGAACTGCAACTTGGTGGCAACACTCTTGGTGGTAGTATACCGTCATCGTTAGGAAAGTTGATCAAACTCATTGTGTTGAATCTCTGTGGCAATGGACTGGTGGGTGATATTCCAACACTATTGGGCAACTTGGTGGAGCTGCAAAGTCTGGATTTGTCAGTTAATAACCTCACTGGAGGTCTAGCCTCTTTAGAAAGTCTACAGTTATTGCAAGACTTGAACATTTCCTATAATAGATTCAGTGGACCAGTACCAGAACATCTTCTGAAGTTTCTGGATTCCACGGGAAGTTCCTTCAATGGAAATTCTGGTCTCTGTACCTCTTGCCATGGCAGTGATTCTTCTTGCAAGAAATCTGATGTTCTGAAACCTTGTGGAGGATCAAAGAAAAGAAGCCAATTCAAGGTTGCTCTTATTGTTCTCGGTTCATTGTTCATTGTAGCAGTACTGGTACTTATACTCGGTTGTACCCTTCTCAAGACTCGAGATTCAAAGACAAAAAGTGGTGAGAAACTGATCAGTAATTTACTTGAAGGCTCTTCTAAGTTTAAGGAGGTTATAGAAATGACAGAGAACTTTGATGACAAGTATGTCATAGGTAGAGGTGCTCATGGAACTGTGTACAAGGCAACAATGAGTTCAGGGGAAGTATATGCTATAAAGAAGCTTGTAATTTCTGCACGGAGCAGTTCTTACAAAAGCATGATCAGAGAACTGAAGACACTGGGGAAAATTCGGCATAGGAACTTGATAAAGCTGAAAGAATTTTGGTTGAGAGGTGAGTGCGGGTTCATACTATATGATTTTATGGAACATGGTAGCCTTCATGATGTTCTGCATCGGACTCGGACGCCGGGTTTGGACTGGAGTGCGCGCTATAACATAGCTCTTGGAACTGCCCATGGTCTAGCGTATCTTCATCATGACTCTGTCCCTGTAATCATTCATCGAGATATTAAGCCAAGCAATATATTGCTGAACAAGGAGATGGTGCCACGCATCTCAGATTTTGGCATCTCAAAGATCATGGATCAGACGTCTTCTGCTGCTCCACAGACCACTGGGATCGTTGGCACCACTGGATATATGGCACCTGGTATGCATGATACAGACAATTGCACAACTGTTCCATTTCTATTTATCAGCATGCTCACTCTGGTGCAACTTGTTGAAATATCTACGTCCTTTAATAAATTTAGATTCTTAGGAAGGTCAAGAGCAGTTTTACATGAGCAGCCGCATCTCATTGTTTTGATCAGATACTGGCATATATTGTTTATATTTCTGGGACTTGTTGTTGCGTATACCTTCTTGATATTCATACGATAAGCTGGTATCTGATGGGCTGTGTGGTTCCTTGCAGAGTTGGCATTTTCCACCCAAAACAGCACCGCGACCGATGTGTACAGCTACGGCGTTGTACTGCTCGAGCTGATAACAAGAAAGATGGCGGTGGATACCTTGTTCCCTGACAGCATGGACATTGTAAGCTGGGTGCCCCACGCCCTTAACGGCACCGACCAAATCGAGGTCGTCTGCGACCCAGCCCTCATGGAAGAAGTCTACGGCACGGTCAAGATGGAGGAAGTGCTCAAGGTCCTGTCCTTGGCTCTTAGATGCGCAGCGAAGGAGGCAGGCCGACGGCCGTCCATGGTCGATGTGGTGAAGGCGTTGACTGATGTTAGGCCTGCTGGCATCTCGTCGTCGAAGCAGGTGCCGGAACCAAGCTCCTCCGGCTCATCCTGACTTTCCATCCACTTTTGCACAAGTGTGTATATGGTGTGAAACGTAGAATGTATAGTCGATTTGATCGATGTAGTACTTAGCAGTAGTCATAGTTGATTACAACGGGGGTTGTAGTGTTTTCTAACCAGATGATTTGTGTGTAACTGCGCATGCCTGGGGATCATGCAGCTGCTGTAAGGAGCTGCTTTGTTTTTCTACATCTCTTCGGCTGAGGAAGAAAGGAGGAGCTCATCAGCCTGATCTTTGGTACTATGTTTATTGTCCCCATAAAAAGAGTTTGGAATGTGTATTCTCAACCGTTATGTGTGAATCTTATGCATGATGTAGCGGTGCCAATCAGATGTTTTAGCAGAGCAATCTGAAGAAGGCCAGAAGGATGACAGGGTTGGTTAAAATGGAAACTCATTTTTTTTTTGTGGCAAAAGGTTGCAAACTCCTTTTAAGACTTTTGTTTGTCATACCAAAAGATGAACCTATGTGACAAATATAGGCAAATTGTCATGAAATATGCAATAGGTATGGGCATATCCTTGGTCATTTGGCTTGAAAGACAAGATAAGTCATACATTTGTTGAATCCATGCTTCAAGAGGATTTTCCTAGGAAGATTTTGTTCAGTTGCTTGCATGAAGTTTCAGGCAATTCATTCACGGCAACAAAGAAGAGTGGAGGTTAACTATACTTGTTGTATTAACGCTGAGCACAGAGCAACGGAATTGTTTCACCTGATAGTAGTTCCTTCATATATTTTTCACTCATTCATTCAAAACGGCTGATAGGTGTGTACAAGATGGCAAATTTACAAGAGTAACCTCTTCAGAACACCGCGAGAAGGAAACCGGTCTTTTCTTTTAGCTCATCCGCTGGAACATACTTTCTCTGGAAACAACAACACAGATACGGCATCAGAGGCGAACCAAGCAAAAACATCATAATCTCCCTAAGGAAAATATTCTATGGATGAGAGCCTACCTTGTGTTGAACTGAGGCAACACAAGCGGTCGTCATCAACATACGTGGCATTGAGGCCCATCATCCATGAACCAACTGATATGTCATCATGGGCATAGCTCTGCAGCGATGCACTGCATGTTGACAAACAAAGAAGAGTTTATTGAATCGGTGTTTGGATGTAGAAAACATGGTTTGTGCACACAAAAAGACCAGAAAATAATAGGCTTTTTTTTCCTACAAGAGATTCATAGCAAATAGCGAAGACTAGTAACATCTATCGCCCAACTTTTCAGAAGGAATGCAAAATATAATTATGGTATCTTCAAGGAAATTATTTTATACTCCTATGTGCCAGTCAGCCAGTTATAGCATGCCAACCAATAGTTTCTTCTCAAATGGTAAAAGCAATACTCGAACCTTATAGTACATGCAGAAGATGATTATTTTGGTAAAAATGCTAAATATATCAAAGTGATAAATTTGGCACGAGATAACACATGGTGTGTCCTAAGGAAATCACATACATGAGAATAGAGTCAATCAAGAAAGCCAATTGATCTTCTGGTCAACCAATAAATAGTCAACCTAATTGCAACATTCAAACTGTAACGATCCCACTAACGCATATACCATTTAGAGCATGGTTGGTGCTGATAAAAGAAGGGTTTAACTTAGCATGCCTTAAGATAAATAATACTCAATGCACCGATTACCTGTTTACGTTGATGTAGCGAGCCAAATTGTTAGAGAGGATAAATAAAGAACCCGAAGCATGGCGAAAATACCTGAGAATTAAAAGTCAATCATTTGTAAATACAAAACTAAAGGTAGAGAATGAACAATGTGAAGCAGCAGCACAAATTTTTCCCTTACATCAGGCCATTTACTATAAATAAGAAGGATATAACTGAGTCTTGGTAACTACAATAAGCACATGATGCAAAGTAAATGTAACTTTTGTACAGCAAAAACAAACTGCAACTTAATGTAGCTTATAGGTCTATTCACTTTAAACATGTAACAGAAAATCATCCACAAGATCAGTGAGACCTATAGTCCTCAGAACACAGTAAAAGACATGATCTGTAGCATATGAGCTATTTTTGCACAATTTCCCAGTATATCAGCCGGTTAAAATGCATTTGGTCTGTATGAGCATTACACTCAGTCAGCAAAGATCATCAGGGACAAAATTAGGTCAGATAAGATGTTCTCTTATCAACAGACACACCATGTTTCATCAGTTACTCTACAGCTAGGCTAACTACCAAATGGCATGGACTCCAGGAAAAAGAGGTGACTAGACACAGTATAAATATGCCAGGTTACTTACGTCTTTGAATCTCCAAATTTCCACCATTCAGGTTCATACCATTGTTGTTCCCTGAAATTGAAGTTGACACTTGTTTAATGGTTGATTGACAAAAGCTCAGAACACAAAACAGCACAAAATTCAAACTGTAGCAGATGTAACAATGAAGCCAATGCAATCAAGATTGTACTACATACATACTTTCTCAAGTTCATGCAATGGGGGCACCTATTGTTACTAGCTGTTCCTCAAAATCATAAGTTAATAAATGAAATTGAACAATTCAAAAGCTTGTCACAGTGGTCCCTTGAATGGATAAGATGATTCAGGTGCTGAATGCACTACACTATGTCCACAGCATAGGAAGGATGTTGGTATGGAAGGATCAATCCTCAATTAACCGCAAAAGGTAGATTCTAGTCCCACTTATGAATGGATGACCTATTTGGAGTTTCAGAGATGCCATGTGTGTTGTCTGAATACAAAATAATAATGGTGATGATGGGAAGGACATCACATACTCTTCACTAACAACATTTCCAGATTTCATACAGCCCATGTACAATCCTTGGCTACCTCGGCGGCCTTCAAGCATCTCAATTAACCCAGCTAATGGACAATTGTGAGGAGTCAGTGAAAAAAAGAAGCTGAGATCAATAAATCACCAATAGGGAAAACAGTTTGCATGGAAAAACCGAAACCAAAGTTACCCAAGTCAAGATTAATGTTATCGTCAACTTTGACGTAGAACTCTGCGTCCCAAGCTTCTATTGCTGCACTGAAGAAAAACTTAACTTTGCTAGGTAACTCCTCTGCAGCTTCCTCATGACTTTCCTGGGAGGTCAATGGTTTGTTTACAACAAGGTGCAATAATTCCAAGCTTTGACAAATGAATATCACAAAAATGTTTTCGAGATCCTATCAAGCTATATGAATTTCAATGGTACAGTAAAAATTACATTCAGATAAAACAGAAAAATATGATAGTAATAAAAATGTACTCTCTCCGTTTCTTGATATAAGGTGTCTAAGTTTTTAAGAAAAAAATTCAAAATATAAGGTGTATTGTGATTTATGGACAATTTTACCCATCAAAAAACGAGTCACAGTCTCAAATGGAGGGATTTGACGGATTGTTCTGCATTTGTGACTATTATTAGGGACTCCTCTCACTCGATTGTTTTAAGGACATAATGAGCCCACCGCATGCAAAATACTGGCGTCTTAATATTCGTGCCAAAACCTTAGACACCTTATATCTAGGAACGGAAGGATTATCTTATTACAGGCCCATTAATAAAAGCAATGCATAAGATTTTCAACGATGGTCTTCCATGCTAACAAGCAAGGTAAATATATTATGCAGGTAGTATCATAATAATGAAGGTCTGAATGTAAATTAAGAACAGAAACGATATTAGATATTAACTGAGCATTACCAGGATCAAGAAATCATTTGTCTTTCTACTTTCATCATTAATATTACGGTCCAAGCTATCACCCCGATTTGGACTGCACTGTCCAAAAAGTAATTTCAGCCGGAGGACATGCACAGAAATACAATAATTAAATTAAATACAAATAAAAGAATGGGAAATACATGAATGAATACTAAACTATAATCTTAGTACAACTCAAAGGGTATGGTGACAGAACAAAACCTCCGTCCAATAACAAAGCGAATAACCACACCCTTTTCCTCAAGCTTCTTTAAAGCATCACCTGAAATTTACAGTGAGGTAGAAGAACAGAGTTATGCGATGAATTCAGGGCATCTTGGTTTACATTTAGCAATTATAATTAAAAAGACTAATTCAAAGTTAGAGCCCTAGTTTATGTTAAATAATTTTAGTTCATTATGAAAGGTGTAAGTTTCATCATTTGCCAACCATTATCAACCTAGAGTCTCCAATTAGTGCAGTTCCGATCACAGTTATTATTCTCTTCAACTGGTCAGTGGTCAGTGTTATCAGGGGTGGGCTTATGTTTTCAGTGAGAACCGCAAAACCAGATGAACAAGAAGAGCAAACCTCTCGGCATCCATGAGCCACGGAAGGTGTTCCTCTTGAGCCGGGAACCAAAACCAGTATAAACTCCAATGACGGCAAGGAGCTTCTTCTGGTCGGAAGCTGTTGTACCAGTCCCGTTCCCCCGCAAGTAGCCCTCGCTCTTTGCCTTGGTAAGGTCCATCTCCGCCTCGGCGATCTTCCTCCCAATCTCACTGCCACCAAACATCCCATTTTGAATCAACAAGTCAGAAGAAGCGGTGAAGCCATACAGGAAAACCTCGGTAGAGAACCGAGAAATTACGTGCATCCGAGGTTCCTCAGCTTGTCGTCCACCGAGAGTGCCTTGGGGAGCTGCTACCAAATGCAGCCGTCAGGAAAAAAAATTACAAGAAAGAACGAGAGGTGGGCGGAGAGTAGCAGAGAAGATCTGCACATTGCCGGAGCTCTTCTCGAGGAGGCCGGACAGGATCGCCCGGGTCTGCGCGTCCTGCCATAGCCTGCGAACCGAATTGAGGAGGGTCAGAAATCACGAGCCGAGGAACAGAGGGCCGCGGCGTCGGGATCTAGGGAGGGGAGGTCGCGAGCGTACCGGCCGGCGATGTAGAGCCAGGCGAGGCAGGAGAGGAAGGCCATGACGAGGGGGACCCTGCCGGAGGATGCGGCGGACGAAGAGGTGGAGGACGGGGCCTTGAAACGGCGGTTATCCCGGCGCATGGCGCTGGCCAGCGTTTCCATGGCGGCGATCTCCGGCGAGCACCTGAAAGCGGCAAGTTCTCTGTCCAATCGGCCGACAAAGTGAAGTTAGGAGGAACAAATCACAGCTTGCTAATGGGCCGTAAAAGGATAGAAACGGGCAGAATTTTAGTGTGATGGGTCCAGTCAAGTATGCTGCCTTTTTTCGATTAAAGGACCATACGACTCTCAACTGATAATACATCACGTACAAGTAAAAAAATTCTCATGCAACTAGTGGAATCATCTCAGAAAGGCACTATACCATCTGAGCATACTAGTTTTCTTGAGCACCGACGGAAACACTACATGCTAGAGGAAATGCAACAGGTTTGTGCCAAAAGAACATCACCTAAAAATAACAAAACTACAATCTAATCATATTTCCAACCTTGACAATATGGCGAAAACGTCAGAATGTCAACCTTTGGGCCCCATCTTTGGCGGTGATTGAAGAATTTAGTTGCAAGCAGGACTAGAAGTTTTGTCGTGTCGACCTATGTTTTTTGACGGTCTAATCTCACTGGACAAAAAAAAAACAGTGATAAATATGTAGAATTGCTGCCGCCGTGGAAATCTATCTTTCGGTACACCGCTGAAGGCGGAATTCATCGTCGGAGGCCTACAGTTCTACACCAGCAATTCCGCCCGCATAATGATGTGTGAGTAGTTTAACCTTGAAGTACACGTGCATAGCAGTAGCTAGTTAGATGATTATCACTCCTCCATGTTCTTCAATACAAAGTTATCATGAGCTACCTAACTTGATCGACATGTGATTGCTACTGATTGCTGTGTTTATTGAATATGATTAATTGTGATGTTAGGATCGGATCGTGTGTGTTATTCATATGATTTAATCTCTCCTCAATATTCTTCAATTATCATGAATCGATTTATTTGTGTTCCTACATTCTTTCTGATTTATGTGTGTACTCTGGCCAAATTTATGTGTAAATCTTCAAGTGGGAGCATATGTTCGATAGTGGGTTCAACCTTGCTTTCTCAACGCTCGAGTGACAGAAATATACAAGTAAGGATAATGTGTTGTTTCTACTAAGGTTGCTAAATCTCTTGATTTTTTTCTTGTTTAGTAGATTGTGCAACTGTATACATCATGTACTGAGTTTTAATGCAAAACTATATTGTTTACAACTTAATATCTTGATATGCAAGCATATAAGTGGTCTCGACATGGAATATTAATTATATATGTTGTCTGGGTTGCGTATACATATTTTGACGTGGCGCCTACATGAATGTAACCTTTGATTTTTTTTTCATATGCTTGTTTACAATTATGTCAGGTGACCATATGTAATTTGTTTACCCAACAGAGTTTTATTCTTTATGTAGAGAAAACACTAGTGAAACTATGGCCCCGGTCCATTCTTTTATATTTATTACTACCTCGTTTACTATTGTTAGTTTGTTGGTCCATTTCTACTTTAGTTGCTTCCACCTAAATTTTTCACACTATACGTTAAATTATTTGTGTAGAGCAGGATCAGAAGCTTGACAACATGCCTAAAACATTGGGGACAAGAAGGTTTTGTGTCTTCTCTGAAGGCATCATTAGTTTTGTTGAGAACTCCAATTTCCGGAACCGTTGATCTAGACGATCAACACCGCAACATGTTCTCTTGTGTCTGTTGAGGGGGCTGGGGAGCGTAGAATGCTACGAGTTATATAAATTGTTTTATTTTGCTTTGGAGATATGTTTGTGTATTACTACAAGGTGCATATCCATTCATGGTCACACCAATTTGTTGACTTTATTGATTACATATACTCCCTCCGTCCAATAAAGGATGTCTCAACTTAATCAAAAATTGGATGTATCTAGACATGACTTAGTGTATAGATACATCCAAATGTGATCAAAAGTGAGACATCTTTTGTTGGACAGAGGGAATATGTGAAATTTGGTGATTTGTTCAGGATTTCATGTAGATTTGTTTCTTACAGACTTATGAAAATAATTAATTGATTACTCCAAGATTGTGATTTGTCTTGGTTTGTTTCTATTTTATTTGGGGGATTTGCTAGGGATTTGTTTTAAGATACCAAAAACTAGATGTTCTTGAGAAATGTATAGCTTGGATAATAATAATGTTGAGATCTTGTATGAAATATGTGCTATATTTTGTGGATCTTGTATGGATCAGTTTGTGTATAAAATGTTGGTGAATCTTGTAGGTGTATAAAATATCATTGATATTGATTTTGTATACAAATATTGGATGAAGCCTTTGTTTTTATTGTGAATCTTCAGTGAGTCCGTGAATTATGCATGGAACGTGTTTGGATCAAGGAAACCCCTCAATCTTGTGTGGATCTTATATGAACCTATGAACTTAACTAATATATTAATCTGTGTATCCGAAAAGTTTTCTTCTTTTTGTGAAAGCTACTAAATGAATTTGTTTAATTTCATGGATCAGCGTGCCATCCGAAAATCCTTGAAAATATATCTACTATCATGTATCTTGTATTTATTTCGGTTGGATCTTGTACTGTCTGAAAATATTGTATCTATTAAATGGCGATATGAGAATCCTCTATGCATATCCTTAATATGTTATAACATTTATGAGTCTTGGATTTGTCTAATCTCCGGGATTTGTTTTTGTGAAAATCTTCTGTGAACCTTGATACCTTCATAATAATATCCTAATTGTTTTAATCACCTGAAAAAAAAGTTAACCAGGATGAACGAACGAGAGAGAATCATGTGGAAGGGGTGTTTTACAAAAGTGTGTGCAAGCTCGCTTGACCTTGAGGTACGTCCATGGCGATCGAGTACCAAGAGAGCATTTAAGGCATGGCTGTGGAGAGTCGGGACGACGTTGAGGAGAAGCAAGTTGCTGCAATTTCTTATTCTACAGCAGGCGTACGTACCTGTTAGAGAAGGCTTGGGTAGAACGGAGTCACCATCTCGCGACCGGCCACCCTGCTAACTTAATCCCACTCGCTAAACACATGACCTGTCATTGACTTGATTACTCCGATCGATCGATCGATCTACGTGCGCCATCACCACGTGCTGACGCGCTCCCTTCCTTCCTGCATCGATCGACACAAGGAGTAACCCAAGCTACCTAGTTTAAAGTTTAAACCGATCGAGATGGCCGGGATTGACTGATTATTCAGAGCAAGGTCAGCTCCCACGCCCACGCCGGGAGCTCCGGGGGGTGCACATGGCTGCTGCGCGCTTGCTTGCCGTTGCGCTCTCGCTCGGCCTGCTCATCGTCGCCGGAGGCTTCTCCGTCTCCGGCGTAGAGGAGGAGCTGAGGAACACCTCCTCCACCACTGTCCTCGCCACGGTATGTAATGGGTGGAAGTTGCACGAACCTCGGCATCGGTCATGGCGCACGGCCGCCCGGAGCTTCGCTTTCGGTTTCCCTTGCCACAGTATGATCAGCATGTTTCCGTGTACGTTTTCAGGAGAGCAAGGGCGAGAGTGCCGGGGCGAGGAGGCCGAGCGTGGAGAAGGAGCTCAACGCCGCACGAGCCGCGATACGGCGGGCCGCTCGGTGGAAGGCCGGCAACGTCAGCTCGGCGCCGCTGGACTGGTTCCCCGGCGTCGAGGTGGACCATGCTCTACTGGCGAGGGTGTACCGCAACCCGGCAGCCTTCTACCGGTAAGCTCTCTGGACCACGTCAGCCAGCCTCCGCCGATGCGCATGCCAAAGCAAGCTCCTTCTCCGGCGGGCCTGATCATACTCGATCACACTGATCATGGGCTCATGGCATCGCAGGAGCTACATGGAGATGGAGAGGCGGTTCAAGGTGTACGTGTACGAGGAAGGGGAGCCGCCGATCCTGCACGCGGGGCCTTGCAAGGACATCTACACCATCGAGGGCCGCTTCATCGAGCAGCTGGAGCTCATGGCGCCGGCGGAGGCCGGCGTCCGGACGTGGGACCCCGCACGCGCGCACGCCTTCTTCCTCCCCTTCAGCGTCGTCCAGATGGTGCACTTCGCCTACCGCCCGAAATCCAACGACAAAAGACCCCTCCTCTCGCTCGTCGCCGACTACGTCCGCGTCGTCGCCACCCGACGCCCCTTCTGGAACCGCTCCGCCGGCGCCGACCACTTCATGCTCGCCTGCCACGACTGGGTATGTACGTCCAAAACTCTCCTCCCACCGTTTGCTGATACGAGCTGTCCTTGAGGCTTGATGGTTGTCCTTCATCGTGTATTCGTGTAGGGTCCTGAGGCGTCGAGAGGGCACCCGGAGCTGTACGCCAACGGCATCCGGGCGCTCTGCAACGCCAACACGTCGGAGGGGTTCCGGCCGGGGAAGGACGTGAGCATCCCGGAGATCAACCTCTACAACGGCGACACGCCGCGGCAGCTCCTGGCGCCAGGTCCGGGGCTGTCGTCCCGGCCTTACCTGGCCTTCTTCGCCGGCGGGCGGCACGGCCACGTCCGCGACTTCCTGCTCCGGCACTGGAAGGGCCGCGACAATGACACCTTCCCAGTGTACGAGTACGACCTCCCTGGATCCACTTCTTCCACCAGCAAAGGCAATCGTGAAAAGCAGGACAACTACTTCTCCTACATGCACCGAGCGCGCTTCTGCCTGTGCCCGAGCGGGCACGAGGTGGCGAGCCCGCGCGTGGTGGAGGCCATCCACGCCGGGTGCGTGCCTGTGCTGGTGTCCGACGTACGGCTACGCCCCGCCCTTCGCCGACGTGCTCCGGTGGGAGGCGTTCTCCGTGTCCGTGCCGGTCGCCGATATCCCAAAGCTCAGGGAGATTCTGGAGAGCATACCAGTGGCGGAGGTGGAGGGGCTCCTGGACGGGGTGCGTCTGGTGAAGCAGCACTTCACGCTGCGCCAGCCGCCGGAGAGGCTCGACATGTTCCACATGATCCTGCACTCCGTCTGGCTCAGGAGGCTCAACTTCAGACTCAACCAGTAGCCGTTCCATCGACCCATAGTATAGTACTATATATGAAAAAACCTAAGCTCCCTAGGAATAGCGTGCTATGGAGCGTGCCACGTGGTGAAACGCGTTTGGGCATGCGTCCTGCCGTCCGCTCCCACCCGTCAGTGTCTGATTTGTTTACGCACACACGAGGGCGGTTCGCCACTGTTTTTTCCTGGCTGAGAGGGCGCACCGGGAGCCGCCGGGAGCGGCATCCGCCTCCTACCTCTCGCCACCGGGAACGGCCTCTGCCTCTCTCTGGGCGCCGCAGCAAGTGACTTCCACGATGAACCAATTCCTCTCCCGAAACCACGCCGTCGCTCCAGCTCTCACCCGCCGCCGCCTCCATCCCCACTCCCACGATGCCGTTCAAGACCGGCGGCAACTTCAAGGACGTCCTGAAGGCGCTTGACCACGGTACGGCGGCGAGATTCTCCTACCGCCTCCATCCCCACTCCCACGATGCCTCACGGAGGGCGTCCATCCCGGCTCGCTGTCGTCGCCGTGCACCGTCCCCACGGCCCGGAGCCTCCTCCTCTCCTCCTGGTTCTAGGTTCGACCTCGAGCCTCCTCCTCACCCCCTCTCCCTCCTAGCACCGAAGGTGCTTGTGCAAATGCCTAACCCACTGCAAGACCTGCTGGTGATGATGCTGGAGCTGTGGAGCTTCATGGAAGCAGTTGCGGAGGAGCAGAGCCCCTAATTCCCCACCTTAGCCGAAACCCTAGCTCTGGATCCTTTTCAAGCTCTAAATATTAGGTTTAATTTATGTATTAGGGAGTATGGCTCTATGCCGTTTGGCCTTTTGTCGTTTGGGTCCGACGTCTTCGTGTGGCTAGGGGCGGTGATCTGGTTGGCGGTGATGGTGTTTCCTCTGCTGCTGCTGCCTGGATCTCTTCTGGTACACCCCCCAAATAATCTCGATTTGGAGGATGGCGCAAGGTCATTTTGGCCGGATCTGCCGCTGCCTGATGGTCTCCCGTTCCCGTCTGCTCGTGAAGCTCCAATGGTTGGAGATGCAAGCGGTGGGCTTGGGAGCTATCCGCTATTCCTCAAATAAGGCCTGTTGTGGTGGTTCAAGTATGGCTGCAGGTGAGTTCTTCTCCCACCACGTTCAGGTGGCAAACCATTTCTCACATCTTAGAACAACCCACGTTTCCTCTCAACCTTTTCAAAAAATTAATTATGTGCTGCCTGTTTCGGTCCAGTGTCGTTTCCGCTGGATGAATCATTTGTGTATTTTTTTGTCATTGAAGTATGTTACATTAGCTTTGGTTTTCTTGCGTACCACCACATGCGCTGAAATATGTCCTCACGCACTAACCACCTCTTGGATTATAGCTTTATTTCAAGGTAAAGCTAGACTGCTTAAATGAAGTGATGTATACACTTGCCGTTATGCTGAATTCAGACAACAAAAGTACCATTCAAAGCTGTTTATTTTTGCAGTTTGTCATTTCGTTAGGTGCTGCAGCAGTTGCTGCTATGAACGTGGCCAAAAGACCTTACAATGTTGGAAAGCTGATTCAGGTGAGATGTTTCCATCCATTTGAATGTGTTCCCATTATGGCATGGCTAGCTGTTAAATGAGGAAACATCTCTAGCATTTTCCACACCTAGATATCGGATTCATTTTAAAGCGTGGAGATGGATGCTACTGATCATCAAGGAGGACACATTCACAACAATATAGATTGTTGCCTTTGTGGTGGTGTGCTTTCCAGTTTTTCTATAGAACTAATAGTTGACTAGCCACTAGATGTGATAATTAGATAGAGCATGTATATTTCAGCCGTTTGCTTATGTTGATTGTGTTGTGCATTGGTTTGGTGGTGGTCTTTTCCGTGTTAGCAGATCTTTTTCTATTTTTCAAGGTGTAGTTCATCGTGGGACTATAGTTTCTGAATTTTTGTAGTGCATTGGAATGTAGCCTACAGTACATTTCCGTGTTAGCAGAGCTTTTTCTATTTTTCAAGGTGTAGTTCATGGTGGGCCTATAGTTTCTGAATTTTTGTAGTGCATTGGAATGTAGCCTACAGTACATTGGAATGTTGGACTTTGTAGGGATTTCCAATAAAAGTACGCCTACGTTGTGTATAGTGACATCGGTTCTTGCAGCAGTGGAGCGCGGAGCTGCTGCTCGCCACTGGAGACATTGAGCATTCAGCAAGGAAATTTGCAGCTGATGGTTTAATTGTTTAGATGGGAGCTTCACAGCAGTATGTTCTCAATGCCATTATGTATCTAATTGTTTGATTTGTAGTTAGTACAAGACTAGGGGGTGCAAAAGGAGAGGTGCGAAATTGGGGATTGGCCAATCTTTCATTTCTTATTACGGATGAGAACAATTCTAGCATGATTATTGTAGATCAGTTGTGAGGATACAATGATTGGCTTACTTAGAAGAAAGATTTATGTTCTCTAACTTCCCATTGTGATTAAATAAGAACAACAATTATGACTTCAAGAGTCAGTATTGTTTAATGCTACTCTTGGAGGAACTATCTTGACTTTCAGGTCCCTTTTGAGAATTGATGTTGCAACTGGTGGTTAGCTGGCATTTTTTCTTGATTTGTATTATTGGTTCGGTTCTTCAAATCAGAGGGAAATGAGGACTAAGATTCGTTGTGCATTATTGGTTTGCTTCTTGAAAACATGTTAGAGAACCATATCGTTTATTACAATCTAGACGTTCCAACAGGAAGGATGCCCTGCAGTGATTTAACTGCAATTGAAATTGCTTACCAGTAACATTGCGTTTATCTATAAATGTTAGAGATGTCATCTGGTAGCTTCTTGAATTAAACTTCTATTTGCTTGCAATAGCATGTGATCTATCTTTATGAGCTCATTAATTTCTTATGATCATTCCCCACTATTTTTCAGGTGGAGGGCAATTGGCAGTACCCATAGGAGTTGTGGTGACGATGTTGAGCTTCTTCCGAGTGAGGTCCAGCCAGACTGACATTGCTCTCTTGCTCCCAGCTTATGTGAGTTAACAAATATGTTCTTTCTGTACACTCTAGCCAAGGTGCAAATATGTTTCTTCAGTGGATTTCTTTCTGAGAAAATAATAGCATTTTGAGAGGTTGAAGGTATCATTTATACAGATAAACTAATAATTGTAGTTCTAGCCGCGTGGAAGGATATTTCTTCTAGAGTTCCTATGATGAATATGAAAATAAAATTCAATTGTTATCTTACTCTTGTGGTGGGTTATTATTTTAGCACCAGTTAACTTTTCCATGTAATAATGGTCTTCTGTGTATTATAGCTATAGTATGCATGATTGCTGCAATTTCAGATTCATATGAACTAAAAGTGTGCATGGAGTAGGAGGTGATTACTCACCTAAGCATTTTCGTAGGGAGAATTAACTTTCAGCTTGAAGCAATAAACCAGTTTGTTATATCAAATACAATGACTGTAGAGATGTCAGTATTTTTATTAGTTGCAGAATTCGTGAATACAAAATTACTCTGATATTTCATTACTGTTATGATTGTGTTTGAGGGTATAATAGTGTTGGTTCATTGTTATCAGCCCTGAATGTTGATAGTGAAAAGTTAAGGATTACCCATTAGTGCATAAAAGTGTTCTTTGATTAACTTATTAAACCAGCCATGTATGTTTATGAAACATGCTGGCCGTAGACACACCTGTATTTCCTTACTTTAAGTGGATAGTGACATTTACATGGACTGGAATTTTCAGTTAAGTTATCGAGTAATGCTCCTTCAGTAATGTGTTTTAGGATCTCGAGTAATCGATCAACCTGATATCTCGATAAGGAAGAGACAAAAAAATGATTCAATATTAACCAGAATTTGAAGAAATTGAAAGAGCTTGGTGTATTCTGAAAAATAAATTCAGGTTTGTGATATAAGAATCTTGTCACGCCTCACTTCACTTTGGCAGTACTGTTTTCTGAACGGACAACTAAATCTTAGAACCTGCAAGTCCCCGAGGCTTCTGTCATAAATTTGTAGGCTAATACTTATATATGTCATGCAAAAAGGAGGTGCCATGTGCAAACAAAAAATGTGATTTTCTTTCCCTGCTTCTCTTCTGTTTTATATATATAGTGATAATCATGGAGATAGATTGTACTTTATCAGGCGAATATTTCTTTGATAGATTATATATTTTTCACTACAATGAACATTCAAGGATGTGTATATAGGATCAAACTGTAAGTTTAGTACATTATTTATGTTCCTTTTACTGCCATTTATAGCACTACAGTTTACAGATGCATTGATTTATTTTCAGGTTCTTGAAAAGGAGTTTCCAAGAGGTGTAGATTTCATAGATATGAAACTATATATGAGGAAATGTTTGATTAGTGCTTGAATGCACCTGCAGGTCATGGACATCTCACTCTAATTGGCATGTCTCACGGGTAAAAGTCGAGAGCTTATGAAAATCATTTTGTATTGTCTTGTGAATATATAAATATCGGTGAAAACTAGAATTACATAAGCTTTACTATATTGTGTAGTCTCCTCTTCTCATTCTTGGGAATGACATTCGAATTCCTAATAGTAATAGTCCTTTTCTGAATCGTTTTAGTACATGAACGGCTCAGTCACCTGTATGAAACAACATTTTCATGCATACTGATCGTTGAGTGTGTGCGTGTTGTGTACCCGTGAAATGGATGATACTTTTGTGGTGCCGTGAGTTTGTTATCAAGCCATCTCTCTCCAAGTTATTTCGATTACCTCTAATGTTTTGTGTAAAATGGATTTTGGTTTGTCCTTGCAAAAATATATTGCTGGATTATGGATGATGCTGTGGTGCCGTCAGTTTGTTATCAAGTCATCTCTCTCCAAGTTATTTCGCTTACCTCTAATGTTTTGTGTAAAATAGATTTTTGTTTGTCCTTGCAAAAATATGTTGCTGGATTATGGATGATGCTCTTGTGGTGCCGTGAGTTTGTTATCAAGCCATCTCTCTCCAAGTTATTTCGCTTACCTCTAATGTTTTGTGTAAAGTGGATTTTGGTTTGTCCTTGCAAAAATATGTTGCTGGATCATGACGTAGAAAAATATGTTTATACATGATGAGTTATTTGCATGCATGGAGTTATATACACATGTTAAACTGTGGGCGCGGCAACGCGCGCCGTACCCTTCTAGTATAATGAAAGTGCAACAGATTCACTCCCAGATTAGCTATCCACGTCACCCTTTTTCCACAGGTCGTTGGATCGGCGCGTCGGATGGCCAAGATGCACCCAAACCCACCCCCAAATGCACATTACTGTAGCTCGGCCCTCTAAACCAATCACGTTGCGCCACATCTCCCAGTAGCCGACCGGTCGCGGCTGTTACCGCCGGTCACCGCGGCTCTTTTGCAAAAAAGCCACTCAAAAACAAAGAACAGCAACCCGCAGTCCAACTTTCTGTACAGCGGAGGACCTGTCCATAATTACCGAACACTTTAGGAGCTTTTTTGCAAAACGACCCCCGGAGCCGCGCCCTTCCCCTTCTTCTCTCCCGCGATCCCGGGATCGCCGCCGCGCGCCGCCGCTCCGTACCCCCAGGCTCAGATCGACGAGCACAGCGACGTGCGCCGCCGCGTCCTCTCACGTCGCGGAAGATCGGGAGGCGGAGCACCACGGTGGCGTCGGAATCGTCGTCGCAACACTCCACCGCCGCCGCCGCGTCTGGGCGCCGCCAGCTGCCCTCCGGCGTCCAATAAGAGGCGGCGCCGCTTCTACCAGGCAGCACGCGTCGAGCCGCATCTTCCGCGCCCAGCAACGCGTCCTCGCTCGCCGGGATTCGTCACCGGCGTCGTCAGCGCCGCCGCGGCCGCTGCAGGGAGTGCTCGCCCTCGACGACGTCAGCGCTGACGTCACCTGTCACTGGCTGACGGGCGGGCCCCGCTGTCAGTGACTCTAGAATAACAGAAAATTGAAAAAACTCAAACAAATCATATCTTTTGAAATCCAGTTCAGAAAAATGCAAAAAAATACCAAAATTCGAAGAAAAACAAATTCTTTTCAACTACCACATTTACATGCCTTTTCACACAACATAAAAAGCGACTACTACAAATATTAAATTCAAAATATTCGTATCTCTCGGTGTGCATTTCAAACTAATACAAAAAAAATACAAAATAATTGAGGAAACAAAAAACTTCTCTACAACCAACACATTTACATGTGCTTTTATAGAACATAAAAACTACACAAAAACATAAATTAAAAAGAGTCATATATTTCCATGTGTAGCTAAGAAAACAGAAAAGGTGCCAAAATTTGCGGAAAAAAAAATTCTTCACAGCCAACGCATGTACATGCATTTGTACAACCAAAACTCATAATTACAAACAATTTCATATCTTTTCATACTAACCATAGCGGTTGCACATGTTTATGCAAATTAAAAAAATGTAATTAGAACAAATGATATTACTTTCTGTATTAACTAAATTAGGTGTAGCTCATACGAAAACAATTCAAATTGCCACCTTCTAAAAATAGTTTCTATTAAATACCTTCCCGATAATGGATGCTGATTACTTATGCCATTTAATTGAATTTCACATCTACATATTCCAAAATTTCAACATTTTCGAATTCGTTTATTTTTCAAAAAGAACAAACAAAGTTGCAGGCAAAAAACATTTCATCTTCAACAACTCTCGCAAGTTAAACGACTTTCAAACGCGCATTTCTTGGGATTTTACTAAATTTATTTAGAAACCAACACATTTATATACATGTTTACATAACTCAAAAAATAATAACTACAAGACATTCTATAGCTCTTTTATATTAACTGGCCAAATTTTTAGAACGTGAAAACATTTCTATAAATACCATCGCAAGAAATAATTTTTTTTTATTAGATCCACATAATCAAAACTCAAATGTACGTAAAACAATAATTACAATAAATGCTACAGCTTTTTATATTAACTCGACCAATTTCTAAAACATGAAACATTTCTATAAAGGCCCTTGCAAAAGTGGATGCTGGTTATTTATGCCATATAATCAAATTCCATATTTAGGTTCACCAAAATTTTAAATATCTTGGAAATATACTAATTTTACAAGCGTACAAATAATTCGAATCAGAGAAACAACTCAATTTGAATCCTTCTCGAGATCCAAACTATTTAGATACACAAACTTATTCAAATTTCACCAATCCTCAAACCTACATAAGATTTAAACATCCAAATTATACACGGGCGCGGCAGGGCCGCGCTAAATTGCCTAGTAAGATGATAAGAGTTCGTTTTCATAGTGGACATTTATGAAGACCGAACTGCAGAAGAAACGGGCACAGCTTCAGAACAGAACACTTCACCTGGGATCTGAAGAAAAACGCAGTCCAAGAGAAGTTCACACAAAAGAGGTGGCAAATCATCGATTCAATATTTCAATGTCGCCAGCTGAACAAATTACCAGAACTCCGGAAGGCACATGAGTTCTTAACAGATGAGTGCATGTGAAGCACTAACCTAGAAGATCAAAACCTTCTCACAAGGCGCACATTTTAGTTATCCTTGTACTGAAATACTACAGATGAAACTTGTAGTACCATATTTCCTGATTTCCGTATCCTAACGCTGGTAAAGTTACCTGGCACTCTTTCACCAGCCACCAAGCAAAAACATAAAATTTATACTTGCAACTGGAACAATATTAAGTATCTGACCATGTTCTGTGCCTCCTAAACTAAATTCCAAAATCATAGTTGTTAGAATCGGTAACGGTGCCTGTCCGTATTGTACATGTACTCTGTATGTTCCTGTCGATTATAGAGAGATCGTAAGGTGGGCACGCAGGCCACACCGAATACCCTAAATTAAACTTTGTATCAGAGCCAATCTCGGCTCTCTTTTCCGCCGCAGCCGCGCGAGTTCTTCCGCGCCGCCATTCGTCTTCCGCGTCGTCGCGAGTCACCTTCCGCGTCGTCGCAGCTCGCCATCCCGCGTCGCCGCATGCTCCATCCCGCGTCGCCGCGTGCTCCATCCCGCGACGCCGCGATGACTTCCGCTCTGCAGCTCTCTGCGTCATCGGGTGCAATCGTTTCCGCTCCTACTGTGCCTGGACCACTCGGGATTGCTCAGCCCGCTGTCCGAGCTAGCGTGGATGTGTCGACTGTAACGCCAGGAGTGGCAAAGGGCAAAACAGACTCGTCGAAGATAACGTCACGAGAAAGATAACATCACGAGAAATACATATACGCCCCGTTGATCTATCCAAACACTTATAGCAATTGTGCATAGGGCTGTAGCCTAGGAACACACAAAGTGTAGAACGAAATTGAAGCTTACGTGCATTATATTTGCGAAGACTAGCCCAACACGCACAACCAAAGGTGCGGAGAAAATCATAGTTGGGATGAGTTTGAAACAAGCGATGGATAGGTGTATCTTTGCCTAAAACAGGGGTGGGCATGCGGTTAATAAGATAGCATGCTGTCAAGAAAGCTTTATCCCAAAACCGTAACGGAATCGATGAATGTGCAAGGAGAGCCAAGCCTGTTTCAACAAGATGACGGTGCTTGCGTTCAACAACACCGTTTTGTTGAGAGGTGTAAGGACATGACACCCGATGGGATATACCCGTTCGCTGGAAATATTGATGCAACCTATGATATTCACCCCCCACCCCCCCAATCTGACCGGACAACCTTGATTTTAACCTCCAGAAGGCGTTCTACATGAGCTTGGAACGCATAAAAGACTTGCTCAACATCGAACTTATGTTTAAGAAGATAAATCCAGCAGAAACGAGAATAGTCATCAATAAATCTAACATAATATTTGTAACCACCGGAAGAAGCTATTGCCGGACCCCAAACATCAGAGTGGATTAACTCAAGAGGCACAGTGGAAACACGATGAGAGGCATTATAAGAAAGTTGATGACTCTTTGCATGCTGACAGGCATCACAAACTAAAACAGAGTAGGGTGATGGTAAACACGGTAAATCATGATGCCTAACAATGTTTTGTACTACATTATTTGAGGGGTGACCAAGACGTTGATGCCAATGGGACGACGTAACTTTGACACTGGAGCTAGCTTGGCGAGATGGTGGGGATGCTCGACTATATGGAATCAGATAGAGCCCATCGTGACTCCTACCGTGAAGCAGAACTCTCCTCGTGACCTTGTCCTTCACACAGAAAAAATGACGGTGAAATTCAACAAAAACATCATTGTCAGACACAAGGCGATAAACGGAGAGGAGATTTTGGCGAATATGTGGGACATGAAGAATGTTGTTCAAGCGAATGGACTCTGCGTCAAATTGATGTTAATGCATTTCTTCATGGCTTTCTATCAGAGGATGTCTACATGCAGCAGCCGCCCGGTTTTGAGAACGACCAGTATCCCTCTCACTTCTACAAATTACAGCGTGCTATTTATGGTCTTAAGCAGTCTCCCCGGGCTTGGTATGCTCGTTTGAATGCTCGTTGATGTCTAGGCACGCTTCTATTCTCGTAGACAGTGTTGGGCCTCCAAGAGCAGAGGTTTGTAGAACAACAGCAAGTTTTCCTTAAGTGAATCACCCAAGGTATATCGAACTCAGGGAGGTAGAGGTCAAAGATAACCCTCTCAAGCAACCCTGCAATTAAGATACAAAAAGTCTCTTGTGTCCCCAACACACCCAATACACTTGTCAGATGTATAGGTGCACTAGTTATGCGAAGAGATAGTGAAATACAAGTAATATGCATGATTATAAGTAGTAATTGCAATCTGTAATAAAAATGGCAGCAAGCAAACATGTAGCAGAACTTGTTGGAAACGGTGTTTCAATGCTTAGAAATAAGGCCTAGGGATCCTACTTTCACCAGTGGACATTCTCAACAATGACATCAAAGTTAAATAAATAAACACTACTCTCAAACACTCTCATGTTGGATAACAAACACCATTCATTGTGTAGGGCTACAAGAGCACCCTCAAAGTCAGAGTAAACTAACACCAACAACGTCATAAAGGAATCACGCACGGTGCACACACTGTCACCGTTACAACCGTGAATGACTCCAGAGTTCATATTAAAGTAACCTCTAGAGTGCATAATAGATAAAGAGTAGCATCACATATTCAACTAGATTACAAAGCTCATGATCACATAAAAGATCACATCATGGGAGAGAGAGATAGACCACATAGCTACCGTCGATCCCGCAGCCCCGGGGGAGAACTACTCACTCCTCATCATAGGAGTCAGCAACGGCGATGGAGATGGTGGTGGAGTCGATGGAGATGGCTCCGGGGGCAATTCCCCGTCCCGGCAGGGTGCCGGAACAGAGACTTCTGTCCCCCGAATCTTGTCTTTGATGGCGGCGGCGCTCTGGACCCGTGGAGGAAATATCGAACACCGTGCTAGGGTTTTTAGTCTGTGGGGTATTTGTAGGCGAAAGGGCGAAGTCGGTGGCGCCCCGAGGGGCCCACACCACGTGCTCGCGCGACTCAGAAGCCTGCCACGCGAGGACCAGGTGACGGCGCCTCGGTCGCCCACTTCGTCTCGTGTTCGGCTTTCTGGAACGTTCCCGATGAAAAACGGACTTCAGAAAAGAAATCGTCCAATTCCGAGAATATTTCCTTAAGTACTTTTCTGAAACCAAAAACAGCAGAAAACAGGGAACTGGCACTGTGGCATCTTGTTAATAGGTTAGTCACAGAAAATGCATAAAACTATGCAAAATGCCTATAAAACATGTAATAACTTGGTATAATATAGTATGGAACATAAGAAATTATAGATACGTTGGAGACGTATCAACATCCCCAAGCTTAGTTCTACTCGTCCCGAGTAGGCAAGAACGATAAAAAGAATAATTTCTGAAGTAACATGATTTCACACAATCTTGATCATAGTATAATGTAAGGCTCATGTTATGAATGAAGTGACTCAAGGCAATGATCTATAGTTTGCTAACAAATAGACAAGGAGTAAACAACTACATCATATAAGTATTTTTTTTTCTTCATGAATAGTACTTTCAAACAAGCATCAAAAAGATTTGCATAAGAGTTAACTCATAAAGCAATATTATCTAAGTAAAAGAGCATTGAAGCAACACAAAGGAAGATATAAGTTTCAGCATTGACTTTCAACTTTGAACATGTATATCATATAGATAGTTGTCAACACAAAGGGATATAACAAGTGCAATAAGTAAGCATATAAGAATTGTTGTACACAGTTGACACAAGTGTTTGCTTCGGGGATAGAAAGAAGTAGGTAAACTGACTCAACATAAAGTAAAAGATAGGACCTTCGCAGAGGGAATCAGGGATACAAGCATGTGCTAGAGCTTCTTAGTTTTATAGGTTTTTGAAATCATATAGAGAGCATAAAAGTAAGTTTTGAGCGGTGTTTGTCATTGTCAACGAATGGTAATGGGCACTCTACCCCCCTTGTCAACCAGACTTTCTTAAGAGCGGCCCCCATGAAGGACGTTATTTCTACCCAAGGGCAGATCATCCCTCTTTTCTCTTTTGTTTACACATGTAGTTTAAAACTAGTATCATTGCTTGGCTGATTAGATCAGAGCAAAAGTGTGAAGAGAATGCAGCGGTTAAAGTTGTAATTAATTGGGACTGGGCACCCCATTTGCCAGCTCTTTTTGCAAAGTTAATGGATAAGCGGTGTATATGCCACTAGTCCGGTTGGTGAAAGTCTGTCTAAAAGCAAATGACAAGGTTGATATCCGTAACACCACATACTTCCTCATGAGCTAATAAACATTGACACAAATAAGGGATAATAAATTTTGAATAAAAGGTAGGACATGAAGTATTTACTTGGAATGGCAGGAAATACCATGTAGTAGGTAGGTATGGTGGACACAAATGGTATAGGTTTTGGCTCAAGGATTATGGATGCACGAGAAGCATTCCCTCTCAGTACAAGGCTTTGGCTAGCAAGGTTGTTTGAAGCAAACACAAATATAAACTATGACAAAAAACGTATATAAAAACATATTGCAAGCATATAAAACTCTACATTGTCTTCCTTGTTGTTCAAACACTTTATCTAGAAAATATCTTGACCTTAGAGATACCAAACATGCAAACCAAATTTCAGCAAGTTTTACGGTAGTTCCTCACTAATTGGTTTTAACTACATGATGTAAAAGCTTAAACATGATCTACTTGAGAGCTCAAAACAATTGCCAAGCACCACAACATGCAAGATAACAATCCATAAGAGCATGTATATCTTTCTTTATACCATCTACCACATTTAGCATTTTTTTTTTGAAAATCACACATCACTTAAAATAGACACGCAGGCCGCCTCATTAAAAACCTTCCAGCCCCCTTAGGTACCCTGGAAGGAAAAGAGTGCGTAAGAAACCTGCGGTCTTTTCACAGTTACAGCTCCTTACAATCCAAAGTGATCAACTCCAACACGCAGGCCGGAGCTGAATCACGACAAACACCACTAGAACCAGACTTGCCTAGATGGCTTAAGGTATGAGCAACCCCATTACTAATCCTATCAACTTTCAGGATCTCAATATCTTGATAAATCCGCAGGAGTTCTTTTCCTTCATTGTATAAGGTCCAAAGTGGAGATCTATCAAGCTCGTCGCCCGCAAGAACTTGCACTGCGCGTCGACAATCAGACTCAAGCACAGCCGGCCACCTTCTTAGCTTCACCAGGTGTTTTAGGTCTTCAAGGCAGGCCAAAACCTCGGCTTCTTCGGCACTAGCACAAACCGGAACAAATTTCCACTCGGTAAGGATTGGGTGGCCAAGATGATCCCGGACCACAACTCCCAAACCTGCCTTCTTTGTAAGAAAATCCCAGCCAGCATCAACATTAACCTTAATACTACCTTCCCTTGGAGCTGCCCACCTGCATACGTGAGGTGCGCCCGCAGAACTTTTGTGAGTCGGAAGGTATTGTATTTTGCCCGCATTGTCCATTGGGGAGTCTTTAATGGAGATAAAGGAAATGTGATAATTGAATAGATACGGTCCTGACGCTGCTATAGACGCCTTTCCATCTCCATGCACGACATTGTTTCTATGATGCCACACCCTCCAGAGCATGAATATGATCTTGTCTCTGGTCGTCGATGACGTTGAGCTCAGCGGGTGTAAAATCCATTCTTTTCCCTGAATATAAAAGCTCTCTTCTGAAGGCAGACACCAGCGACTGCGCATCTCCTCCCGCAGAGCCCTGGCCAGGGTACAACGAACTAGAGCATGGTGGGAGTCCTCAATCTCCATACCACAAATGGTGCATACCGGATCAACTGAGGAGATCCTCTTCTTAAGCGCTGCCTTTACTGCAAGTGTGTCTGTAGCTGCTCGCCATGCAAAAATCTTCATTTTTTGAGGGACGTGAGCTTTCCAAACAAGGTCCCAAGCACTCCTATTGCCAGCGGGTTCCGCAGATGACTGACCTCCGCTCAGCTTATCAACAATTGGCTGCAGGCCCAGCAAGTATGCCGAGCGCACTGTGAATTGACCGTTTCCTTCAAGCGCCCAGGCAATAAAATCATCACATTGCCTACCAGGTAACTTGATCGATAGTATGGTGTACGCATCGTGGGGAAAACAAATTCCTCTAATGATCTCTTCATCCCAAGTCCGAGTCAAAGGGTTTATGAGATCGGAGACCCATCGGCGTCGAGACAGTCCACGCCGGCCCTCTAGTTTAAGTGCACCAGGCCGAGGCAGCCAATTGTCCCTGAAAATCTTAACACTAGTACCACAGCCGATGCGCCAAATAATGCCTTTTTCCACCAACTCCAGACCATGAACAATCCCCTGCCAAGTTTGTGATTGATTCTGAATGAACGCAGTGTCAAGAAGATTCCCAGACGGGAAGTATCTAGCCTTAAGCAAACGAGCACATAAACTATCCGGCAGGCTTGTCTTGCCAATAAAGCTTGATTAAAATTTTAAGATCCCGAAAACCAGCGCCTCCTTGGGATTTCGGTCTTGCCAATCTTTCCCAGGACATCCAATGCATGCGTCTTTTATTTTCCTCATCTCCCTACCAGAAATCACGGATGATTTTTTCCAGCTCTTCAATGAGGCCTACAGGGAATTTGAAAACTCACATTGCATAAGTAGATAAAGATTGTAACACTGCCTTGATTAGAGTTTCTTTTGCGCCCGAGGACATATATTTCTCTGCCCAATCACTAGCATGTTTCCTGAACTTCTCCTTGGTGGATTTGAATTTCCCACTCTTCAGTCTTCCTTCCGGAACTGGGAGGCCCAAATATTTCTCCTCGAAGGCAGGGGTCTCATATTTCAGGATTTCTTTCATCTCTGCTTGAATGCGATCAGAGCATTGGTCACCATATAAAATGGAGCATTTACCCAAGCTCACTTGTTGCCCAGTGCTCAGCTCATACTTGTCCAAAACAGATTTAACAACTTGTGCTTGGTCAACCGTGGCCTCAAAGAATAGAGGGCTATCATCAGCAAACAGGAGGTGCGAGATACCAGGAGCTCGGCGGCATATATGAAATTCATGCAGCGAATTAGACTCTATTTCCTTCCTGATAAGACATGAGAGACCATCAGCGACAAATAAAAAGAGGTACGGCGAAAGAGGATCACCTTGGCGGATTCCGCGGGTAGGAGTGAAAGGGTCCAACATGTGTCCGTTAAAGCGAATTGAGTATCGAACGGTGGTAACACAAGCCATAACCCACCGAATCCATTTACTGTGAAAGCCCAGTGTAACATCCCAATATTTTGGAATGTTTGAAAATCACTAAAATTTGAAACTTTTGTTTTTATTAAAATGAAATATTAAAATTATAATAAAAACCAATATATTTGGCAAGGTATTTTAAAATTTTCCAAGACACCTTTATCATAAAATGTTTTATTCCAAATAGTTGATTTTAAATATTTATCTTTAAGCTAAATTCTTTAAACCCAAAAATCTCCATTTCAAAGTGCTAAAGTTATTTAAAAGTATGCCTAATTTGTGAAATGGTTTTCATGAATAAAGTCAACATAAAGAATGAAATATTTCCCAAATGTATTTTAGAGAGTTTCAAATAATTCATATCATTTCAAACTTAACTCTGCATAAAGTATTATTGGTATGAAAATGAGTTTTAAATAACTTAATATCAAACATATATGATTGTGGTAATTTCATAAATTTTATTTAGCCCCAAATAAATTTATTAAATCCCTAATTTCAAATTTGACATAAAGTGTCAAATTTGTATTTTATGAATTTTTCAAAATATTATTTTTCAAAAGTGTTCAAAACATGCCCACAAATGTTTTAAATTAAAGATATGATTTTTACAAATTTTTAGAATTTAATTTGGCTCAATTTGGAGTCTTAAATCAAAAGTTATAAGAGAAATCAGAAATCAGAAAAAGAAAAAGAAAATCACTTGTGACGTCAGCGATGACGTCATCACCTTTCTTCAACCTCCAGCGAAATTCACGCGCCCGAAACCACCGGCGTTTCCTCCTTGATTGCAGGCGATTAAGTCCCTTTAATGTCGCCCCGAGCCTACCTATTTGAAGCCCACCCCCTCCTCTCCGTTTTCCCCCTTCTCCTCCTCCTTTTTATGCCGCTAGGCTGACACAAATGCTCGCCGGAGCCGCACCGCCGCCGCCGCCTTTTCTCCGTTTCCCGGCGAGGTGAGCTTCCCCCGTGTCCGAGGCCGTGCCCCACCGTTTCCTCGCGTCGTCGCGCACCTCCTCACCCCTTCCTCGCATCTCTCCCGCAGCCGTTCGTCGAGGAAGGAGGCGACCGGAGCTTCACCGACGTGAGCAGCGCTCCGGCCGTGCATCGCCGCCGTTCGGAGATGCAATAGGCGCCGCCACCGCGCCCACCGACTTCGTCGCGACCTCCCGCATCCCGCCGTCGCCTCCTCGAAGCCGGGGACACACCGCAGCGACCGGAGCGTCCACACCCGACGCCGGCGCCACCGTCTTCTTCGCCTCCGGCCACCGGCGCCGCCAGGTACTGGTCTTCGTGCCCTGATCCGTTCGATCCGTGTTTGACGGTCCAGATTAGATCCAACTAGATGAATCAGTCCGGTTAGATCCGATCCGTCAGATCTGGATCTGACGATCCAGATCCATCGGAGCCAGCCGAGCCGAGCCGTGGCATAAGCCGAACCGAGCCGCAAGCCGAGCCCAGATCCAGCCAATCACAGAGCGCCACGTGGCCTGGCAGTTTCTGTTTTATTTTCCGGATAGATTTAAATGCCTGTTTTGCAGAAAAGACCCCACATCTTAGATTCATTATAACTTTTTACTGATTTGGACAATTTTAACAAACTTTATATTTTTGGAAAGCCCTTGACTTGTAGAATATTTTGGTTCTGTTATAATGCAAATTTGACTTAGTGTAAATTATTCAAATTTCAAATTAAGAGTTTGAGTAAATTTGTCATAACTTTAAATCCATATGTCCAAAAATTGCAAATAAAATTGTTTTAGAAACCTTACAATATTTGTAATATGATGACTCTGTTAGAAAATATTTTTGAGCATTATTTTTATGATTTAACAACCATATGTTTAAATTTGGGTAGTTTGAGTAATTTTAACATAACTTTTGATAAAAACATTATTTTTGAGTAAATCCAATTGCTATAAATTTGTTTAAACTCCCTCTGTCCATTTGAACTGTTTTATAATTTTTGGTTATAAAATTTTAATCACAGAAAACTTTAATCTTGAATTGACCCCTTTCATTATATTTTGCTATAATAGAAATTAATTAAATTACATTTATGGCTTCATGCATACTTTATAAAAATCACAAAAGTTAGTATGTTGTTTCTTGTAATTCAAAAGTTGCATTTCATGCATAGCATATTTTATTGTATAATTATACTTCTCATAGAAAAACTTCTCCCTTAGTTTTCTCTAAGTATTTTGGTTAAGTTTATTTTCGTTAGTGTTTTGAAAACATAGTACTTAGAAACATTTGGGAATTCTCAACATGGAGCTAGAAGGTCAATGAAGGACTTAGCCAAGAAAACAAGACTTCAGAAGCATCACCAAGGGGCAGAAGCACTTAGAAGAAATTCATGAAGACCAACCAACTACATTTTGTAAGTCTTGCTTCCTTTCTCTCTTTTCTCCCTTCTTCTCTTAGACCTCATGGTGACTAAGTTATATTCAAGACCAACTCTGATGATACAAAAACCATGAAGTCTACAATAATTCAATGAAGACATCACAACAAGGAGAACAGGAAGCAAGGAGAAGATTCTACATCCTTCTTTCTATCTTTTCCCTCTTTCCTAAATCTTGTCTTTCACTTGGACATAAACCCTTTTTGATCATGATATTACCACCTTGAAGTATGTTGGATCCTAGCGGCATAGTGAGATGAAGCGGCCCGGAGACAAACCTTACATGTCCACGTACATGAGACCTGTCCCACAAGCAAAAGTGGCTGGCCGGGTGTCTGTCTCTCTCACTATAGTGAATATCCAATTTACAAAGAGTTGTTAATAATTGTTGATCACCTTAAAGAATAGACTTAGTATTTTCTCTAAGTATTTATGCCCATCATGACCAAGTCCTTAGAAAAAGGTGTATCAACTTTTTATAAATTATTTTGACTTGATGTGTTAGCATCTAGTCCTTAGTTAAAATTCAGCCCCAACTGTTATGACTTTGGTCCTTAGTTCTTTTGACCAAATTCTAGCCTTGCACTTAACTTAGAATATTTTCATGGCATGACATACATCTCTAGTCCTTAGAAATATTTTGCACATCATGCATAACATATTTTCCTTAGAAGTTTTATGAAACTTGTTTGTTCATTATGTATGTGTTTGTATGCGTTGTGTTGATTGTGTTTTATGTTGATTGTTGTATTGTTGTTTGTCTATATTGTTTAGATCGAACGGAGAGCTCCGAGTTACGTTGAAAAGAGTTTGTGAGCACCGACAACTTCCAAAGGCAAGTGGCACACCTCATAAAAGTCCTAATATTTTTCTATGCATGAGTAGATTATTTTCCTAAGCATGTGTAGGACTTAGTAGAAATGCTATGCTAGACCTGTTTAGAGATTTCTTACTCCTGTGTCTAGGTACCTATGTAATGACTTAGTAGAATTATTGATGCTATGCAAAAGTTGTTTTATGAAAATCTAAATTCTACTAAGTTAAGAAAGAACCTCCTGGGTGGATTGGTTGTATACGGAGGCGAAGTTGAGTGGCTACTCAGGACCATTTCTATGGTGTATACCTGAGTATGTGCACTTGTGGATGGCCACCCAGGGAACAAAGGGATCTGAAGAACTCCAAGTGATGTTAGCTTCCAGTGCAGCCATTGCCAATATGGGCTCTGGCTTGATCAACTAAGTTGCGTGGACTCGCCCCGGCTTGACAAGCAGATGTAGAGGGTGTTAGGTGGAACGGGTCAAGCCAGTATGGGGAGGGAAAATGCTTCTGAAAGATCTCGTCTCATTCTTCTCCTTTTCCTTATCACTTACAGAGTGTAAAGGATAGTTTGGGCTGAATGGGTACAATGGTGAACGTGCACAACCTCTGCAGAGTTAAAATCTAAGTACTTAGCCGTGTCCCCGGTACGGACAATTTGAGCAGCTGATCAAGGACGTCAACGGAGGATCCCACCATTCCAACTTCAAAATTTAAAACTTGATGGGTGAACAAGGGTAGAATGAGACAGTGGATTTCATGCCACGGATGTCTCGAATAGAAGAAAAGTGTTTTCAAAAGAGTTAGGAAAAAATTGGCTTTATGCAAAATAGCCTTGAACTCCACCAGCCAAATAAGCATATAGGTTATTAGAGTTATTCCACTAAGTGTCCACCATAGTGTCACTTGCCAGTTCCATTTTAAATGGTTCTGACCCACGTTGCTGCAATATTTTTCTTATTGCAGAATGTCCAGATGACGAGTGAGGTGTCGTTTAAAGGTTTCGAGTCTGCAACCAACATGTTTTCGCCTGTGGCAACATGAAGATGATGGAGACTCACTGCTATTGTATTTCCGCTGTTTACTATTTCCAATGCTAGCTTTCTGCTATGCAAATTGTAATGAATATTTTGTAAGTCTGGATCATCGATGTAATAAAATTGATACTTTGTTGTGATATTACATCGTAAACTGTGTGTGCAAACGAATCGATCCAGGGATTTGCACTATACACAGGGACTTGCCATTTTCTAAGTGCAGGTCCGCTACACCCAGTTTCGCTAAAACCCCTTCGAGGAACCTCCAGTCCACACGGTCATACGCCTTAGCCATATCCAATTTGTACGCACAAAAATTCCTTCGACTCGCAGCTCCGGTCTGAATAGAATGAATACACTCAAAGGCCATCAATGCATTATCCGTAATAAGCCGTCCCGGGATAAAAGCACTTTGTGTAGGAGAGATAATCGCCTGAAGCATGGGTCGCAGACGATTTACCATACATTTAGATACTACCTTAAAGATCACATTGCATAAGCTAATTGGACGGAAATCTTTTAATTCTTCAGGATCATTCTTCTTCGGAATTAGCACAATGGCCGTGTCATTTACCTCTGCTGGCATAATCCCCTCATCAAAAAAATCATGCACCACGGTTACCACATCATCACGAAGAATATCCCAATTACGTTGGAGAAAACGTGCCGGGAAACCATCAGGGCCCGGAGCCTTCAAGGGTCCGATTTGGAAGAGAGCATCACTAATTTCCTTTGATGTAAACGGGGCACAGAGGGCATTGTTCATGTCATCATCCACACAGGGGTTAACCAAATTCGTGACAAGGCTCGGATCAATGTTGTTATCGCATGTGTACAGATTTTGGAAGAAGTCGGTAGCCATATCCTCCATCTCCTTTGTATCCATAGTAACAGTACCATCTGCCCTTTTTAATTTCCGAATAGAATTCTTTTTGCGCCTAGCTGATGCTCTCCGATGAAAATACTTGGTGTTCCGGTCGCCATCACGCAACCAGGCGATGAGGGAGCGCTGAAGCCACATAATCTCCTCTCTGTACAGGAGCTCATCCATGTCTTTTGTTAGCTGATTTTTCCGATCCATACCCACATCACTCGTGTCTCCCTGGAGCACCTAGAGTTGTTCCCTCAATTTTTCCATCTCCTTCGGAATAGATTTAAAGTGTTTGTTCTTCCAAGAGTAGAGGCTCGACATAGCATTATGGAGGGATGAGTTTAACTCGCCTAGATCATGACCGGGGATCCGTCTAGACCAAGCATCTTCAACAGCCGCCGCAAGGGAAGGCTCCCTCTCCCAAACAACTTCATATCTTCTAATCGGTCTACATGGCCTGCATTGGGTCGCACCGTCCATAGATAATAAGATCGGGCAATGATCCGACCTAGATGAAGCGAGGTGATGAAGCCGATGATCCGGGAAAAGAGTTGACCAGGCTGGCGTAGCAACCGCACGGTCAAGTCTCACCTTGACATTACGATCACCTCTCTGTTTATTGTCGAAAGTCCACGGATTACCAACAAAACCTATGTCATGAAGGTCACAATGCGATAGTACCTCCCGAAAATCAAGCATCAATCTTTCCGATCGCTTTGTAAGTGAGAAATGCTCCTCCTGCCACATGGCCTCATGGAAGTCACCCATCATGAGCCACGGTTTATCCGATCGATGCTGCATGTTTCTGAGCTTTGTCCACATAAGATGACGATCACCAGCTCTAGGTTCCCCATAAACAAAAGTTCCCCTCCACATGTGCTGATACGGACCCCCACTGATATGGACGTCAATATGACGCTTGCTAAACGAGAGAAGATCAACCGTAATATCCTCAGTCCAATACAACGCAAGACCACCTCCTTTGCCATCACCTTTAACATGAAAACAATCCTTCATACCAAGACGGAATCTCAAATTTTCAACTCTCTCTTTGCTTTGCCTCGTCTCACAAATGAAGACAAGACTGGGCTTATACGTCTGCACCAAGCAGACCAGTTCATGAACAGTCGAAGGTTGCCCTACCCCTCGGCTGTTCCATCCTAATGTCGTCATTGGGCCCGGCGGTCCTCCACCATGGAGGCCGCCGATGTTGCCAAGTCATTAGATATCTCACCAGTCTTTCGAAGCTTTGAACGATCTCGTGGATCCACGTATGATGGGGGTTGTGGAGGGGTTGCCTCTCCAACCTCTGAGTTTACCTTTGGCCTAGAAACCTCTGGGATCACTTGTACATTATCTTGATCTGGTCCAGATAAATCCAGTTTCTTTTGTGCCAATGGAGCAGCAGCTATCACCCCCCCAGCATACGAACTCAGCTCAGGTGGGGAAGTTTTCATTGGACTTGTCCCCGTATCCGTGAGATCCGGATCACTATCAAGCATCGCCTCCTCTGAGGACCTTTTCCTTGCCGACACAGAACTAGCGCCTCCCCTACCTGTGAAACCACCACGAACAGGAACTCTTGGGGTAAAACGACGGGGGGCCGCCATCGGCTGATTTGCCCTGCGAACAGCAAGCATCCATGACCCAAACTGCAGTTGTTTCTCTTCCCACACACCATCGCCGCACTCTTCATGATCATGACCAAACAGGCCGCAACGTTTGCAAAAGAACGGAAGCTTTTCATATTTCACCATTAACCTCTTCCTTCCTTCCGGTACCGTGAGAGTAACAAAGCGCATAAGAGGTTTTGCAATGTCTACCCGGACACGAATACGAACATAGTTGCCCTCGAAGAACAATTTCGGTGCTAGCTGAACTTCTTTTACCTTCCCGATTTTCCGAGCCAGATCATCAACTACCTCCGTCTTCCGATAGAGCTCTGGCATGCCATGGATCTGAGCCCAAACGAACAAACCATTGAACACGAAATCCTCCGGTGCGCTGAGCCCGTCGTAATCCTCCACAAGGAGGCCAAAACCTCGAAAAATCCAAGGGCCGGAGTGGACGACTTTCTTCCAATGTCCTAAGCAATGCATCTGGAAGATGAACAAATTTTCACCTGCTTCACGGAAGATGGGGTCACGCGACAGATTCCAGATGCTCTTCATCTTCTCGAACAGCGCATCTGCACTGAAATTTCTGTCCGTAAGAACCCTCCCGATCGCCAACCATCTAGCCGCATCATGGTACTCTTTTGCTTCTTCGACCCCAATCACCACATCATCCAACTCATCATCATTGAGCTCTAGGTGGGCTAGCATGTCGCCCAGACCTTGGTCTTCGCCAATCGCGGCAGCCGCCGCCTCTTCAGATTGATCCGCCATGGCAACGAAACCCTAGCGGCAGGCCACAGAACTCCGGCGGAAAGGACAAAAGTATGGAGCAAGAGACTCCGAGCCAGACTCCCCACGGCAAAGACGATGGAGACTAGAGATTACCGCAGAAACCAACTCCTAATCGGAACAGATCTCACGGGCGGCGGGTTCGCCGTCGCCTGGAGCAGAGGGACCCTAAACGAGAGGGTTTTTGCATACATTCATTTTTTAATCCGGCCGGACAGATTTCCTTAAGTGAATCACCCAAGGTATATCGAACTCAGGGAGGTAGAGGTCAAAGATAACCCTCTCAAGCAACCCTGCAATTAAGATACAAAAAGTCTCTTGTGTCCCCAACACACCCAATACACTTGTCAGATGTATAGGTGCACTAGTTATGCGAAGAGATAGTGAAATACAAGTAATATGCATGATTATAAGTAGTAATTGCAATCTGTAATAAAAATGGCAGCAAGCAAACATGTAGCAGAACTTGTTGGAAACGGTGTTTCAATGCTTAGAAATAAGGCCTAGGGATCCTACTTTCACCAGTGGACATTCTCAACAATGACATCAAAGTTAAATAAATAAACACTACTCTCAAACACTCTCATGTTGGATAACAAACACCATTCATTGTGTAGGGCTACAAGAGCACCCTCAAAGTCAGAGTAAACTAACACCAACAACGTCATAAAGGAATCACGCACGGTGCACACACTGTCACCGTTACAACCGTGAATGACTCCAGAGTTCATATTAAAGTAACCTCTAGAGTGCATAATAGATAAAGAGTAGCATCACATATTCAACTAGATTACAAAGCTCATGATCACATAAAAGATCACATCATGGGAGAGAGAGATAGACCACATAGCTACCGTCGATCCCGCAGCCCCGGGGGAGAACTACTCACTCCTCATCATAGGAGTCAGCAACGGCGATGGAGATGGTGGTGGAGTCGATGGAGATGGCTCCGGGGGCAATTCCCCGTCCCGGCAGGGTGCCGGAACAGAGACTTCTGTCCCCCGAATCTTGTCTTTGATGGCGGCGGCGCTCTGGACCCGTGGAGGAAATATCGAACACCGTGCTAGGGTTTTTAGTCTGTGGGGTATTTGTAGGCGAAAGGGCGAAGTCGGTGGCGCCCCGAGGGGCCCACACCACGTGCTCGCGCGACTCAGAAGCCTGCCACGCGAGGACCAGGTGACGGCGCCTCGGTCGCCCACTTCGTCTCGTGTTCGGCTTTCTGGAACGTTCCCGATGAAAAACGGACTTCAGAAAAGAAATCGTCCAATTCCGAGAATATTTCCTTAAGTACTTTTCTGAAACCAAAAACAACAGAAAACAGGGAACTGACACTGTGGCATCTTGTTAATAGGTTAGTCCCAGAAAATGCATAAAACTATGTAAAATGCGTATAATGAAGGGGTTCCGTAGCAGAAAACAATAATTTTTCTAACTAACGAATACCAAACATGCCAGGATCTATCTATCTAGTAATGCGGTAACGGTGGGCGGAACTGGTCACATACCTCTTGTAGACCAAATAGCGGGGATTACGCTCCCGCACAAGCGTTGCTGACGTAGACGCCGTAGCCGACCTCAAGGTCGCGAAGAACTTGGCGCGACGAAGTAGACGATGACGCGGCGATGTCGACAGCGTCAGGCGTCGGGCGTCGGTCGTCGGGCGCCGGGCGTCGGGGTGCCGGAGTGTCGGCGGTGGCTGCCGAGTGCCGGTGGCGACTGGGCGTCGGTGGCAGGGCGCCGACGGCTGGGCGTGACGATGTCGCCTTAGCACCTCAAATGTGGTGCCTCCGAGTACTCGCACACATACGGAGCTTAACGACAACCCCCGGTCACTCAGGTCTAGCTGAGATCGCAGGAGTAGAACTTTGGTGGAATCCCGCGGTGCGACTGGGCACTGCGGTATAGCCTCGGTGGGAGAGAGAGAGAGAAAAGCGGGCGGAGAATTAACTCAGGCCGGCGTATACAACATTAATTGTATTCTTAGATGTCTTTAAATCAATTACCCTGCCCATCTATATAAAGGGGGGAGGGGGGTGTGCAAACACCTTGCCTCCCCCATGTGGGACTAAAGAAAGGCAAAGAAAAAGGAGGGGGAGGGGGGTTCGGCCGAACCAGGGCTGGCCGTGGTGGCCATGGGCCCCACGCCTCCCTATGGCGCACCCCCCCACATGGGCCCAAGTTGGCCCATTAAGTGGGCTGCCACCTTTTTCTTTTCTTTCTAATTGATTTAATCAATATTAAATTAATATAAAATATATATAATTCATAATTAATATATTTATACATTAATTAATATTCTGTGACTCCGAAACAACTTCCGGATCACCCGAACTACCTTCGGTCATTCCCGGAACCCTTCCGATGCTACCGGAACTTTTCCGGTTTATTTCTCTCTCTCCTAAATCCATATTTATTCCAATAATAAATCATACCAACGTTCTCAAGGTGTCGTTAAGACCTTAAGCGTGTTACCCTACGGTTCGAGAACACTCCAGACATGGCCGAGACCCTTCGCTCGCCAATGACCGCCAGGGAGACCTGGACATCTGTAACGGTCCCTGTGCATTCTACGAATATCATCGTTGAACCATAAACATGATATCTATTCCTTTTGTTTCTTCGATACTACCTTGTCCGAGATACGATCGTAAACATCCGATGTCCTGTTGTATCTCGTTACCGACAGAGGTTTATTAACTCGTCTGTGATATTACATCTCCATGACCTAGTCATTAGCTGCGCAGCTCTATAGATGCAATCTCACCGAGTGGGCCCAGAGTATCTTCCTATCACGAGGATGAACAAATCCCGCTCTTGATCCATACGCCTCAACATACTCTTTCGAGATACACGAGGTACACCTTTATTGTCACACTAAATAAGATATGACGTTTGATGCACTCAGAGTAACCTACGGAGCAGCAATTAATATGATCTCACGGTCTGAGGAATAAGCTATCATATTACTTTCCTATTGCAAATGATGAACATTGTGATACGATCCTGTTGCAATACTTTGTTGGGTATGTCCATCACCTTATTCCACTAATAAGATGACCTCATTGTCAACCGACGCAATTGTCCATGACCGGGAATTCTCGGTCAACTGTTGCCCAATGAACTAGTTTATATAGAGACTTACTAGGGACTCTGGTTTGTCTATGTATCACACGTGTATTAACAATTCCGATTAATACAGTTATAGCATGATACAAAAACATATTATAAACTTAATGGAATAATGCAATAAATACCACTTATTTATTTGCCTCTAGGGCATATTCTCTTCAGTCTCCCACTTGCACTAGAGTACAAATAAACCAGCTGCATTTTACTTAATCATACCACCTTATCCAATAAGCGTTCTATGATAATGCCTGTTCGTGGAAGAGTGTTACTACAACAATCTGTACCATACATAATTGTGTGTTCTTTGCGATTCACTGATATCAGCTAGTTTGATATCATCCTGTTATCCTGATAACATATATGCACACATCGTAACTACGTGAGACTTTCGTTTCCCAGCGCTTACTCTGATTCTGTTAACCAGACAATTGCTTTGCAAACGCACTCAGTTGTAACATGCACAATCTCGCGATATCTATATACCTTTTATATCTATGTAGATTTTCGACATTTTAATGTCAACTCGGTGCCTAATGCTATTCTACTTCTAGTAAATTCCAAATTTACTTTGATAATTGTTCTTCTTCTAAGAACATGTGTCATACTTCATCGAGCACATAATATGGTTTCTATATGATGTCTGTTATCATGATATAAGAGACCAACATATCAGTAACCACTATTATCGTGTACCAAATACACTTAATGTTTTAACTGGATTTCCAAGGACCTTTCCATTGGCTTTATTCCATTCTGACACTTCAGAATCCAATCTAAACAGCTCGACCTTCTATTTAAAATTCCTGTTCTATTCGAAATAGACGCAACCTTTTAAATCATTTCATAACTTCATCTTTTATTTTTTTACCGGTACTATCCATGATATGTCATTTACATACGTGGATCTTAGCTCACACTCAAAAATATGTCACTCACATATTAAATTGAGCAAAACTAATTCGACTCCTACTTAAAGGATTTAAACTCCCGCTCAAAAATATGTCACTTACATATTAACTTGAGTAAACCAATACGACTCCCACTTAAATTTGCAAATTCATAATTTCTTTCGATATTTTGGTCAAACCAAAATCATTGATCATCTATCAATTCGAACTTCAATACGATATTCTACTAATACATATCCACAGACTCAAGCATGTCTACACTTGTGTAGTCAAACAATTTTGATTTTGTCCAAGACACTCTTCTTGACAAAATTTGCTTCCATGTCTTTCTTATAGTTGCATTTCTTTCGTATAACACTTTATATGATGATTAACAAACCTTATTCTCCCAATAAGATTTAGAGTAACATTTACTTTTTAATCCTTTTAAATGTAACTTGGATTTAAGACTCAAAGTCTATATTCGTATTTTGGTATTTTCTCAACTTTCTTTGTATTTTAAAGGTGTATCATTGTCGAGGAGTGACTCCCACGTAACAGGGGTAGTCTCGCCCTGAGGAGAGGTTCGAAGAGGGGACTGAACACGGAGGTCAATCAACCCTCGAGAGGCTCGACGACGGTGCTCGCCGGGCCTGGAGAGGAACTACCACGCCAGTGATGGACACCGGCCCGTACCCAGGTTCACGGCCCTCAGGAGGAGGTAAAACCGCTACTCCTGCTTGTCTGTATTGCACTGTGAAGGTTGCAGGACAATGAGCTTGCCGAAGGCTCTCTTGAGGCAGTTTGGTGCCTGGAGAGGGACACAATGGTCGTCTTCCTCCCCCAGCAGTTGGCTATCCTATCTGTTTAGGGAGCGATTGCGCGATTGGGCGATCCCCTTCTACGGTGGAGCTCCTGCTCCTTTTATAGGCGCCCCGGGCTCCGTCCTCGTGCTGGTGGGCTCCCACACGCCAGTCGCATGGAGGAGCGGGAGTCCACCGCGGCTCGCCCGTCCATGGACGTGGTCCATCCGTGCTAAAGTAGCGCGCCGTGGCCGACAGGTTGCAGGCGGTGCAGGGCGGCTCGCAGGCATAGCAGAGGTCGTGGTGGAGCCCACGGTGACGATCTTCTTGGAGCGTTGCGCCGTCCAGCCGCTTTATCACCAAAGAGGAAAGTCCTGGCTGTCCTGCCGCAGGCGGCGCGGATTTGTTGACTCCTTTATCACCAGAATGGCAACTGGGATGCTCGCGTCATCCTGCAGCTGCTGCAGGGGCCATGTGCGTCCTGCAGCGCTTGCTTAGCCGCGAAGTGTCTCCACAGGGCCGTGGTCGCCTGTGGAGAGGTTCTCTGTTGACTCCTCTCCAGGTGGGCTGTGCCTGGGGAGTCTCTTGAAGCGCAGGGTCCTCTTCAGGCCCTGGCGTCCTCTTCAGGCCCTCGAGCGGAGATGTCTCCCGAGGGTCTCTCCAAGCGGTATCTTGGTCCTTAATCATTCTGTCGAAGATCCTCGCGGGCGAGGCCTGTAGAGAGTGGGCCGTGCATACCCCGGTCCTTACTGGGCCGACAGTAGCCCCCGGGCCCACGATGGGCACGACGAGGCCCGCTGGGTCTAGGCGAAGCGTCGTGGGGCCAATCCTGCAGGCCGGGCCGAGCCACGCGTCACTCCGGCGAGTAACGGTTGCGCACGATGTGGGACGTGCGTCGTGGGGGGCCCCACCACGCCCCGGTAACTGCTCCTTGACGAGACATAAAGTCTCCGCGCCGGGGCAGGGAGCCGTTACTACTCCCACTTCTTCTCGCAGACGCCATCCGCACCGAGCTCTCCGCTCCTGCTCTCCGGCGCCCTCTTCTCCAGTTTCTCCAGCTTCTCCTTGCGCCGCACCCTCCTTTCCTCCGACGATGAGTCCGGCGAAGAACAAGGGCAAGGCGGCCGCGGGGTCCTCTTCACAAGCGGCGCCCGCCGAGGTCGCGCACGGCGCGGCTTTGCTAGGCGTGCGCGTCAACGACAAGGCCCTCGACAAGGTCCGCTTCCTGGTGGCGGACCGGACCAACGAGCACGGCGCCACCGCGCTCAAGACCGCGGCGCACGGGAAACGCCCGCGAGGGTTTTTCCCCGTCTTCTAGCACTACGTCGCAGCGGGACTGGTGCCGCCCTTCTCCCCGTTCCGGGAGGCGGTGCTGGCCTTCTATCAAATCCAGCTGCTGCACCTCCACCCCAACTCCGTGCTCATCCTCGCCATCTTCGCCTACCTCTGCGAGGCGTATCTTGGCTTGGAGCCCACGGTGGATCTCTTCCGGTGCTTCTACGCGCTCCGGAGCACGGCGAAGAACGAGCGCTCTGGATGCGTCTCGTTTCGCATCGTGGACGGCATGGGGAGCGTCTACATCCCCATGTCGTGGAGCGAGGGCAAGGCCATCACCTCGGTGACGAAGAAGGTGGACGACTTCCGCCAGCGGTGGTTCTTCGTTGGGGTGGAGCAGCCCTGCGCCTTCCTCGAGGTCCCCGACGCGCCGCCCGTGAAGAATTCGAACTGGGGCAAGGCTTCCTTCTGCGGCGCACAGAACGTGATGCTGACGGGCCGCCTGAGCTACCTTCGGGAGGAAGGCCTCACGGGGCAGATCATCGTCGCGGACTTCGTGACGCGCCGCATTGCTCCTCTCCAGGCGCACTCGGTGCCAATGTGGATGTACTCTGGCCCCCAGGACAAGATGCGGCTCCACCGCGAGGACAACGACAAGGACGCGGTCGACAACGTCCTGTCTGCGCTCTTCATCAACCCAGCGGTGCCCGCCATGGACGAACTCCCGATCACGCTCCGGCCTCTGCACCAGTGCAACATGACCGAGCGCCTGGCGATTCTGGCGGGGATGCCTCCTTACACCCCGTCAGGCCCTGCGGGGAAGATGGTGCCTGTGCCGGTGGTGCACGAAGCGGAGGGAGCAGAGACGCCCTCTGCCTCAGGAGCTGGGCAAGGCGAGGAGGAGGCCGCGGCGGGGGAGGAGTCCTCTTCGAGGGCCGGGCCCCTTACTGGCGAGATCTGCGACATCTCGTCAGGCGATGATGAAGACGCCTTCGTGGTGGCGCCCGCACGCCGTGCGGAGGAGGAGGAGGCCTCTGACGAGGAGGCCTTGCTAGGGCGTCGCGAGCCCCGGTCCAAGGCGGCCAGCGACAGGCCTGGCGTGAGGCCCTCCGACGTCCCCTCCAATAGGAAAACCGAGGCGCCTCCGGAGGGGTCAGGTGCTAAGGCCAAACCCTCCTGGCGCTCGCCAGGCTTGGCGTGGGTCGACACCGGCGCCAAGGAGTCCGGGTAAGTACCTTTAACTGCTGATTGCCTGATTATTGTACTCTTCTTTTCATGATTCTGATAATCACCCCCTGATTCTTGCCAGCGACCTTGTGCCCGCGAAGCGCCGTAGGCTTCGCAAGGCAGCGGAGGTGAAGGGAACCGCGACAGAGGCCGTGGCTGAAGAGGCCGCGAGGCCTGCGGAGACGGCCTCCTCAGGCCCAACCGAAGAGGCGCCTCAAGCGGAGGCAGCCGTGCCTCTGGCGGGGGCGCCAGCGCCTCAGGCGGAAGCCGCTGCACCGCCCCCCGAGCCGTTGGTGATGGAGGCGCAGGAGGAGCGGGCGGCCAGCCCTCCTCGAGCTCCTACCCCGCCTCGCGCAGCCAGAGGCCGGGACAGACCAGGGCCCGCGAAGCGCGGGCACCTCTACAGGGGGAGCTCCTTCGTCCCCGCCACGCCCCGCAGCGGCCGGCGAGGCGCAAGAGGCGACGCGACAGGGCAACGGGGGCGGCGAGACCAGCCTGGGCGCGGCAAAGGACGGGGAACAACCTAGCCCCCAGGCACGCCCGGAGGCCTCGTTCTCCAGGCTTGACGCCGGGGCCGGGCCTTCCACGCAACGCGGCCTGGTCCTTAGTGGCTGGGACTGGAACAAGGGGCACCGCGAGGTGGCCTTCCGCCTGGTGAGGGAGTCTCTGGAGGGTTTGGAGGCGCAGCTTGCCCTCGAGGATGCCCAGCTCGCCCAGCAACGCGACGAGCTAGCGGAGGCTTGGAGACGCTTCCATGCCGCTGTTGAGGCCCGCCGCCAGGAGGATCTGGCCCTCCAGGCTGCACGCGAGGAGGCCATCCGCTTTGCCAAGGAGGTCCGGGAGGGGGCCGTCCGCGACGCAGACGAGCTTCTTGCCCCCCTCCAGGACGCGCGCGACGCGGCCGCCGATCTCCTCGCGGAGGTGAAGGCCGAGCGCGAGGCCATGGAGGGCTCGCTGGCGCAGAAACGCCGCGAGGTGTCCCAGCTGGAGTCCCAGCTCCTCTCCGCCCACCGGGCCGCGCAGGAGACTCTGGAGGAGGATCGCAGGAGCCTGGCCGAGCGCGAGCGTCAGCTGGCCTCCAGGGAGAGGGAGGTGGAGCAGCGGGACGAGCAACGGCTCCAGGCGGAGGGCGAGCTGGCCACGAAGCGCGAAGAGCTCGAGGCGCGCGAGGGAGACCTGGCTCAGGCGCTCCAGAGGCATGACGAGAACGTCACCGCCCAGAAGCAAACCCTGGAGCGCTTCCAGCAGCGGTTTGCCGAGAAGAAGATGGAGGCGGAGGCGGCCCTCGCGGAGCGCGAGAAGGAATTCAGGCGGACCACCTCCAAGGAGTACCGCGACAAGGCCAAGAAGCAGGAGGACCGCTTCAAGGCCAAGCACACCGCTGACGCCAAGCAGATCGCGGAGCTTGAGAAAGCCAACTCCAGGCTCGAGGTCCGCCTCCAGCGCGCCAAGGATGCCTATCGCCAGGCTGAGGAGGGTCGCAGGGCGGCTGTCCTGGAGCTGGACGCCCTCGTGAAGGACGTGGAGGGGCAGGCGGGCTCGGCGGCCAAGCAGGTGACGGAAGCCGTGGACACCGCGCAGGCGGCTCGCGTGCTCACGAAGCAGCGGGAGCGCATGTTCCAGGCGCTGGTGGCCAGAGGCAATGAGCTTGCTGCTCAGCTTGGCGCGGAGGCTCCGCTCACCGAGGCTCGCGGTCGTGGCGATGCTGCCATGTACCTGGTCTACTTCGACCAGCTCTTCACGGCCCTCGAGAGCCCCGTCGCCGATCTCCGCGAGGTGATTGAGGTCGAGAGCCGCCAGCTTCTGGAGGTGGTCGTCGACCGCATCTTCACCAACCTCCGGCTCCTCACGCCCGGCTTCGACCTCTCCACGGTGACCGAGGCGCGGCCGGCCGGGGAGGCCTTGCGGGTCTCCAACTCCCTTCGCGAGCAAGTCGAGGCCTTCTGCAACCGCTTCAAGCGTGCGGAGGTGGCTGCGGAGGACAGCGAGGAGGGTGGCTGCGGAGGACAGCGAGGAGGAGGCTGCCTCTGCCGAGGAGGAAGGCGCTGAGAAGGAGGAGCGTGCTGGCGCGGACTCCGCTTGAGCCTTGATTATCGCGCCTTTGAGCGCCTGTATCTGAGATAGTTTTTGTATTCAGACACTGCATATTTTGGGCATGTAATATACTCTTTAAGCTTATTTGTGTTAACTTGTTTGCCCCTCGAGAGGCCTTTTCTGCCTTGTTTTCATGTCTATGTTTTCTCTGCGTCGTTAGGACCCATCTCTTCGCGCTATGACGCCGCCGCTGCGGTATGCTAAAGCAATGACTCAGCAAGGCCGGGGGGAGTTTAAGGCTTGGAGAGGTAAGAGCCCTGAGTCGCGATGCTCAAGTGCCCCCCTTTGACGTGCGAGTAGCCCATGAAGCACAAGGGAGAACGAAATCGCTCGAGGGACAAACGTGCGCTTGGGGAGAAAAGGCTCTCGAGTCACAGGTGTAGGACTTAGTTTCTCGAGGCTTTTGCCCTGTAGAGGTTTTTTAGCCTGGCGAGGAGGTCCTCTTCAAGGGCTTTTCCCTGCTGCCTCCTCAGGCTTGTAGAGACGCTTGTTCTCTGTAGATGTTAGAGGGGCAAACCCAAACGCCTGTGCACGGCACAAGGGACTAATGCGCGCTTATAGGTCCCCTCAGGCGTTCCTTGCGAGGAGAGAGAGTACCAAGGTCCTTTGTAGAGATGGCGTGTTTGTGAGGGCCTGCCCTCCCGCCAGAGCTCGGATCCTTGGGTTTTGCAGTGCTGCTGGTGTGTCATTTGAGGCACTGGCACCGTACTCAGCCCCCGCTCGCGAGGTGCGCATGTGGAGAGATATAAGTGCCCATTTTCAACAAAGAAAATAGTGCTGGAATAAAACTTACCACCAAAATATTACATAGCGGCCCCGTAGCGCATAGTTCACTTAGGAACGAAAACGGCGCCTGAGCGCAAAGTTCACTTGGAACGAAAATCGGTTCATTACACTTGGGTTTGCCAAGCTAACGTTCCTTCCATGTCGAGGCATGGGGACCACCCATTAGTGGCAGAGGTTCACTGCAGCCTGCGGGGGCTCATTTGCAGGAGAGCTCGGAGGTCTGGGCCTCGGGAGAAGCTTTGAGAAGCTTGGAGGTGAAGCCGTGAGCTTCCCTCTAGAGACAAAAAATGACTGGCGTGATTGTGATCACGGGTAGAACTTGCGCAGATGCGCGATGTTCCACGGGTTCTTGACAGGGATGCCATCTTCGGTCTCGAGGCGTACTGCGCCAGGCCTGGCGACGTGGGAGACCCTGTAGGGGCCTTCCCACATCGGCGAGAGCTTGTGGAGGCCTTCCCTGGAGAGGATTCGCCTGAGGACGAGGTCGCCCGCCTCAAGGGTGCGTGAGCGCACATGGCGGCTGTGGTAGCGTCGCAGGTCTTGCTGGTATCCCGCCGCCCTGAGGGCGGCCTGACGGCGCAGTCCCTCGAGGAACAGCAGGTCGTCGTTGTGGAGGCCCTCTTGGGTGTCCTCATTGAAGGCAAGGACCCGTAGTGATCCATGCTTGATTTCCGCAGGAAGGACTGCCTCGGCTCCGTAGACCAGGGCGAACGGCGTTTCGCCTGTAGGCCTTGAGGAAGTTGTGCGTATGGACCAGAGCACCGAAGGGAGCTCGTCGATCCAGCCCTTGCCGTGGCCCTTGAGGATGTTGAAGCTCCTGGTCTTGAGGCCCTTGAGGACCTCTGCATTTGCTCGCTCGGCTTGACCGTTGCTGCGTGGGTGAGCCACCGAGGCGAAGCAGACCTTGACGCCAAGCTTGTCGCAGTAGGCTCGGAAGATGCCGCTGGTGAATTGCGAGCCGTTGTCAGTGATGATGCGGTTGGGCATGCCGAAGCGGCAGACCAAGCTCCTGATGAATTTCACCGCGGCCCCCGCTGGTATGGTGCGCACTGGCTCAACTTCGGTCCATTTGGTGAACTTGTCGATGGCCACGAAGAGAAAACGATAGCCCCCCTGCGACCTTGGGAAGGGGCCCAAGATGTCCAGCCCCCAGACCGCAAACGGCCAGGAGAGCGGGATGGTTTGAAGCCCCAGCGCCGGCTGATGAATTTGCTTGGCGTGGAATTGGCAGGCGTCGCAGGTTTGCACAATGGCGACCGCATCTTGAAGCACTTGAGGCCAGTAAAAGCCGCTCCTGAAGACCTTGCCTGCGAGGGTGCGCGCACATGAGTGGTGGCCGCACTCCCCGCTGTGGATGTCCTTGATCAGCTCTCGGCCTTCCTCAGGAGGGACGCACTTGAGCGCGATACCATTTGGGCGCTTGCGGTAGAGGTTTCCCTCGAGGATGCAGTAGGATTTCGCCTGTCGAGCGATTCGCTCTGCGTCAGCATCTTCTTCAGGGAGGATTCCTTTCACCAAGTAGTCCTTGAGCTCATCAATCCAGCCTGAGGCCTGGTGGGTTGCCGTCAGCAACAGGCGCTCCCCTGTGCTGGGGCCGCAATCAGGCGCCCCAGACTCAGGAGGTGGTGGGAGCGCTTCATCTGCGCCTGCGGCTGTGGCCTCTCGAGGCTGCTTGATGGATGCCTTGGCAAGCCTTTCTTCAAAGACACCGGCCTGCTGGGGTTGCCTTCGCGAGGCCCGCTTGGCGATGTCGTCAGCCTCTTGGTTTTCTTTCCTCGGGATGTGCATGAGCTCCATGCCCCTGAAGTGCTTCTCGAGCTTGCGGACCTCTTCGAGGTATGCGGCCATATGGTCGTCTTTCGGCGTGTAGCTCTTGTTGGAGAAGTTGACGAGCAGCTGAGAGTCTCCCTTGACGAGTAGGTGCTTGACGCCTAGAGCGATGGCGGCCCTTAAGCCGGCGAGGAGGCCTTCGTATTCGGCGATGTTGTTGGAGATCTTGTCGATCGTGAAGCACAGCTGGGCAGCGTAGTATAGCTTGTCACCCTTGGGCGAAGTTAGGACGACGCCTGCTCCGCCATTGCGGCAAGCGAAGGCTCCATCGAAATGCATGGTCCAGTGGCTGGGCACCGTGCCTCCCGAGGGCTCGGCTTCTGCCTCGCGAGGCTCCTCAGGGCTTGGGTCGGTCCATTCGGCGACGAAGTCAGCCAGCGCTCTTCCTTTTATGACCCTCGTGGTGTCGAAACGCAAGTTGAATGGTTGCAGCTCGATGTTCCATCCTGCGACGCGATCTGTGGCGTTGGGGTTGCGCAGGATTTGCTCCAGGGGGAAGGCGGTGACCACCGTGATGGGGTGGCCTTGGAAGTAGTGTCTCAGTTTCCTGGAGGCGATGAGGAGCGCGACGAGGAGCTTCTGCTGCATTGGATATCTCTCACGAGCGTCCCGCAGTACTGTGCTGACGAAGTAAACGGGGTGCTCGACGAGGGTTGCCTGAGGTGGCGCAGCGTCAGCCCCCTGTGGAGGCTCTTCAGGGCCCTTGTCGAGATCCGCCTGTGGAGGCATCCCGACAGGGGTGGGGGGAGCAGACTCGACTTGAGGCGGTGGGCCTGGCAGTGGTTCTGTGGGGGCTGCTCCTTCGACGGGGCCTTTGTCGGGGGGTTCTGGGCTTGGAGTTGCAGTGCTCTTCTTGGGGAGGACAGGCTCTTCCCTCTCGACCACCAAGACGGCGCTTGCGGTCTGAGGGGTGGCTGAGAGGTACAGCTTCAGGTGCTCGCCTGCCCCGAGGGCCACCAGGACTGGAGGGCTAGCCAGATACTTCTTTAAGTCCTCGAAGGCTTTATCCGCCTCAGGGGTCCACTTGAATGTGCCCGATCTCTTCATGATCTTGAAAAATGGCAGGGCTCTCTCGCCAAACTTAGAGATGAAACGACCAAGGCTGGCCATGCAGCCCGCTAAGCGCTGCATATCCTTGAGTCGGCGGGGAGGCTGCATTTGCTCTATGGCCTTGATCTTGTCAGGATTTGCCTCTATGCCACGGTGGGACACGAGGAATCCGAGGAGCTTGCCTGAAGGGACCCCGAAGACGCACTTGGCGGGGTTTAGCTTGATGTTCACCTTTCTCAGGCCGGCGAAGGTTTCCTCGAGGTCCCTCAAGAGGGTGTCCCCCTCTCGAGACTTGACCACGATATCATCGACGTAGGCCTCGGCGTTTCTTCCCATCTGCGCCCCCAAGGCTATCCTCATGAGCCTCTGGAAGGTGGCTCCGGCATTCTTCAGGCCGAAGGGCATGCATGTGTAGCAGTACACACCACAAGGGGTGAGGAATGCCGTCTTCTCCTCGTCCTCTTTAGCCATCTTGATCTGGTGATAACAAGAGAAGGCGTCCAGAAAGCAGAGGAGGTCACAGCCAGCGGTGGAGTCCACAATCTGGTCTATTCTCGGCATGGGGTATGGGTCCTTGGGGCAGGCCTTGTTGACATCGGTGTAGTCGATGCAGAGTCGGCCTCCTCCAGCGGGTTTAGGGACGACCACGCCGTTGGAGAGCCAAGTGGGGTGCGCGACTTCGCGGACGACGTTTGCCGCCTTTAGCTTCTCTACTTCCTTGATGATGAAAGCTTGCTTCTCGGGGGCTTGCTTACGTGCTTTTTGCTTGACGGGGCGTGCGTCTGGACACACGGCTAAGTGGTGCTCGATCACCTCCCTTGGTACGCCGGACATATCTGACGGAGTCCATGCGAACATGTCAGAGTTTGCCCGAAGGAAGGCGACGAGCGCGCTTTCCTATTTGGGAGGCAGGGCAGCGCCTATGGTGATGCTAGCCCCCGAGCCTTCAGCCCCCGAGCCGGTGGTGTTCAGCGACACCTTCTTCGTGGCAGCTTGCTCCTGAGAGAACACTTGCTTCTTCTTCTTGGGCCTCTCGAGAGGCTCCATGTCCTCGTCAGCCGGGAAAGCCATGGCGGCTGCCTTGTAGGCGCTCTCGACAGCGCGCGTGGCGTCCAGGATATGGCCATGGATGGCAATGGTGCCGGTGCTGCCGGGAATCTTGACCATGTTGTAGGCGTGATGCGTGACGGCCATGAACTTCGCGAGGGCGGGGTAGCCGAGGATGGCGTTGTACGGCAAGCCGATGTGGGCGACATCGAAGTCGATCAGCTCCGTGCGATAGTTCTTCTGCGTGCCAAAGGTGACCGCGAGGCGGACTTGCCCCAGAGGCTCGATAGAACCACTGGTGACGCCCGTGAACGGCCTGGAGGGCATAAGCCACTCGTAGGGCACTTGAAGCGTCTCGAAGGTCTCGACAGAGATGACATTCAGGCCCGCTCCCCCGTCGATGAGCGTCTTGGAGACGGTGATGTTGTTGATGGTGGGGGAGCAGACCAGGGGGAGGGTTCCAACAGTCTTGGTCGACTTGGGGTGGTCCTTGGCGTCGAAGGCGATGGTGTACAGGGACCACTTGAGGGGTCTGGAGGTCTCGGTGCTCGGGAGCGCAGCGTTGAGTTCGCGGGCGAACTGCTTGAACTGATTGTTTGACTTGGGCGCTTGAGCTCCGCCGAGGATGCAGGCCATGGCGCCTCTCGGGGCCTGGTAGCCTCCATCTTCCTCGTCGGGGAGGTTGTTGTTCTTCTCGGCGGCGTTGGCTTGAGTGCCCGACGGCTTCTGGTAGCCGCCATCGCGCCTACCCCTGCCGTCTCTGCGGTAGCCGCGACCTCTGCCGCGGCTTCCGCTGCCTTCTCCTCGCTCGCGTTCCCTGCTCAGCCTCTTGAGGTCGAAGCAGTCGTCTGTAGCGTGCCCACGCCTGTTGTGGTAGACGCAGAACGGACGGTGGTCCACCTCTTTGTCGCCGCGCTCGGGAGAACCCCTGCGGGAGCCCTTCGCGTCAGGCTCTGCCGCGAGGACCGCGGTGGCCTTGCGCTTGGGCTCTTCCTTCTTCTTGTGGCTCTTGGACCCCTCGCCAGGGTCGTCCCCCCGCGCGCTCATCTTGACGAAGAGGAGTCCCTCTTTAGCCTTGGCGCACTTATCCGCCAGATCGAACAGCTTCACCACAGAGGTGAGCTTGTCGTGGATGCCGAGCTTCTCGAGCATCCTGCGGTTCGTGACGCCCTCGCGGAAGGCAGCGATCACCTGGGTGTCGGGGATGTTTGGAATCTTGTTCCGCACCTGGCTGAAGCGCTGGATGTACTTGCGAAGAGTTTCATCTTTCTTCTGCACCACAGCGCGCAAGTCGTTGTGGGTGAGTGCGCGCTCGTACGTGCCCTTGAAGTTGGCGACGAACTGCCTGCAGAGCTCCTCCCAGGAGTCGATGGAGTCCTCCGGCAGGTTGAGAAGCCAGGACAGCGCTGAGTCCCTGAGGGCGTGGGAGAACCAGTTGGCCATGACCTTGTCGTCGCCCCCTACAGCCTGGATTGAGGTGGTGTAGAGCTGCAGGAACTCGAGAGGGTTGGTGGACCCGTCGAAGCCCTTGGGGAGCGCTGGCCTGAACTTCGGCGGCCAGACCACACGACGCAGGGCGCGCGTGAAGGCCATGCAGCCTGAGGCATAGGTGGCCGTTCCTCCCTGGAGGGCCCTGCGGTTTTGCTGCCCCGCTTGGCCGAGCTCCTCGACGAGGCGGTTCTGGAGGTCTCGGCGTCGCTCCATGCCCACGCGCGCGTCAGGCGCAGTGCGCTGCACGATTTGACAGTCGTGCGGCGAGGAAGCATGTGAGGGAGCCCGCTGCGCCGCGGCCGGAGGTGGTCCTGGCGGCGGTGGGGGCGCACCTGGTGCGGCCGTCCCTGCAGGGCCGGAAGGCACGATGGAGCGCGACGGAGCAGGGCGCGTGGTTGCGATGTCGACGAGGTGGTGGAGGCGGTCCAGCCACTGGTCGTGTGCCTCGGCACTTGGCCGGTAGCGGAGGAGCTCCTGGGCCATGAGCAGCGCGGTATGCGGGGCGGGCTCGTGGTGTTCCCGCGTGGACACGCTCTGGCGCCGGGACGGGTGCGAGGACTCAGCGTCCTCACGGCGCTCGGAGAGGTCCTCGTCGTCGCGCTGGTCTCCGCCGCGGTGCTCCTCGCTCTCTGGTCCTCCACGCGCGGGCCGGTGCCAGCGCGCTCGGTCGTGCGGGGGCGACCACGGCGGCCACGGGTGGGAGCAGTGCCGGGCTCGGTGTGAGCTCTCTCAGAGGTACGCCGGTTGGCGCGGGTCGCGCGGGTGTCCATCATGGCGCGGAGTTCGGAGGTTGAAGACGCGCCTCAGTCCCCTACCTGGCGCGCCAAATGTCGAGGAGTGACTCCCACGTAACAGGGGTAGTCTCGCCCTGAGGAGAGGTTCGAAGGGGGGACTGAACACGGAGGTCAATCAACCCTCGAGAGGCTCGACGACGGTGCTCGCCGGGCCTGGAGAGGAACTACCACGCCAGAGATGGACACCGGCCCGTACCCAGGTTCACGGCCCTCAGGAGGAGGTAAAACCGCTACTCCTGCTTGTCTGTATTGCACTGTGAAGGTTACAGGACAATGAGCTTGCCGAAGGCTCTCTTGAGGCAGTTTGGTGCCTGGAGAGGGACACAATGGTCGTCTTCCTCCCCCAGCAGTTGGCTATCCTATCTGTTTAGGGAGCGATTGCGCGATTGGGCGATCCCCTTCTACGGTGGAGCTCTTGCTCCTTTTATAGGCGCCCCGGGCTCCGTCCTCGTGCTGGTGGGCTCCCACACGCCAGTCGCATGGAGGAGCGGGAGTCCACCGCGGCTCGCCCGTCCATGGACGCGGTCCATCCGTGCTAAAGTAGCGCGCCGTGGCCGACAGGTTGCAGGCGGTGCAGGGCGGCTCGCAGGCGCAGCAGAGATCGTGGTGGAGCCCACGGTGACGATCTTCTTGGAGCGTTGCGCCGTCCAGCCGCTTTATCACCAAAGAGGAAAGTCCTGGCTGTCCTGCCGCAGGCGGCGCGGCTTTGTTGACTCCTTTATCACCAGAATGGCAACTGGGATGCTCGCGTCATCCTGCAGCTGCTACAGGGGCCATGTGCGTCCTGCAGCGCTTGCTTAGCCGCGAAGTGTCTCCACAGGGCCGTGGTCGCCTGTGGAGAGGTTCTCTGCTGACTCCTCTCCAGGTGGGCTGTGCCTGGGGAGTCTCTTGAAGCGCAGGGTCCTCTTCAGGCCCTGGCGTCCTCTTCAGGCCCTCGAGCGGAGATGTCTCTCGAGGGTCTCTCCAAGCGGTATCTTGGTCCTTAATCATTCTGTCGAAGATCCTCGCGGGCGAGGCCTGTAGAGAGTGGGCCGTGCATACCCCGGTCCTTACTGGGCCGACAATCATGTTCTGACAACATGATCTAAAATACTGAATATCAAACTGTGACCTGACAGCAAATATTCTTAAATCAACACCTCAGTTAAAAGCTTCTTGTTTGAAAACACTATGATCTCTTATCATCAATTTTTTCAATTCCATTTGTAGAGATATTCTTCTCGGAACATGTTCCAATATTCTACTCTTATGGAAACAAGGTCCAATACCTTATTTTAAGCTTTTACTTTTATTCCCTTAACCTTAATTCGAGAAATCATATTTTCTCATGAACTACACAGACAGCAACACAAGTTTTGCTTTTGTTGGTTTTGGAATATAATCTCATCTTAATATGAGTATTTTACAAAGAACCATTCGTGTATATTCTGCATTATCATATAATCATCTATATCATGACATTTACTGTCGATCACACGAATCTTCGTTGGAAAAATTCTATTCCTAAAGTGGATGTCGACTACAATGTCCGAATATATTAAGAGATTCTAAAGACCACACTTTATCTAAAATAAAGCATGATTATAATATATCACATATCACTATATCTGATATTATAATTTTGTGGAACAAACTTTCACAAGTCCTTTTGTGTTGAAACCATAATTCAAATAATGTCCCCTTTTAATCGAATCATATGGATACAACTTCCATCTATTTTTCTTCTGAAAAATTCCTTTGATCTTATATCAAATTGTTTTCAGACTCATGTTTTCTTAGGCAAATACATTTATTCACTTAGGATCATAGAAAATTCGAATTGATGATATTCATCATTAATTAATTTAATAATCATCTAATATGATTTTCAATCAATTTCTTTGCATATTGACACTTCAATATTTAATGAAACTTAATCAATTCGGCACATGTAACCTTGATAGATCGAAGTATCTATATTTCTTACATTGCCTTTGTGATCAAATTCGGCGGTGTTTGTTCTAGTAACAAAATCATTTAATCTTTGGACATCTAATTTTTATTATTCTGGGTTTATAAATGTATATCGCGTTATCATTCAAACAATGTAATTGAGATGTGACTACATAAAACTTTACTCATAATATAAAACAACTGACTTGTTCTATTACATAAAACAACTGACTTGTTCTATTACATGTATGAATAACTTTGTCTTGTAACATTCAAGACATAAAACAAAATCACACTCTCACTATTACAAAAGGTCTTATCAAAAAACTATTAATGATAACTTGAGGACGTGAACATCACTGGCCATCAACTTCTTTGCTTGCCATCACTTGCGCACTGTCACATCATATATCTTCTCATACTTATGACAATCAGGTCCTGTTTCATAAACAGAAGAAGCATCAAATGCTTTTCATCAAGTATCACATGAAGAATACATTTATAACTTTGTATATCAAATATACCTATAGTGTCGAAGATTTCGCCTTCGATGGGTTCAACCTTTACAGATCTGAACTGGCTTATGAATCGGAAGAAAGTCATCGTATCTCTTCTTATAGCATAGCCACGGACATGGTTCTCATAGCTGGGAGGCAAAGATGCCAACGCAGCAGCTATCGCACATGAATCCGCCATCCAGTAGTCGTAGACATTCGTGAGTTCCAAGTAAATGTCATACATTTTCTTCAAATGAGTTTCCAAACAGGTATGTTCCTCCATCTGGAGTGAATGGAACTTCCTCAGCTGTTTGTATTGCTCATACTTAATCTCATCTATGAAATGCGCTTTGATTGAATCAATCATATCATAAGGTTCCATATGTCGAAACTGTACTTTCAACTCTGGTGCCAAGCTTATGACCATGATGCTTTGCACTTCTATGAAAATGTCACGACGCTGACGAAACTCCTCATCTTCTTCTTCACTAGCAGAATCATCTGGTGCATCTCCTAATCCCTCTTCTATGACATAGAGTATATTATTGTGCATGAGAGTTTCTCTTAGTTTATTGTACCAGTAGATGAAGTTTGACCCATCAGCCAACAAGGACCGACTCCTAAGGAAGTGATCGAAGTAGAGCACCATCTACAGATATAATCGCAAAGAGGGTAAGGCTAAGTTTATAATAATATGAGTTTCAGTTTATAATCAAATTATTTAAACAAACTCCACTAAGATTATTATCCCTTCAATAATTTTAGCGATTACATGACCCCAATCCACTTCACTACCCCCGATCGTCACGGCCGGCAGCACAGCTTCAAAGGTGGACATCGAAATGTCGATCACAACAACTCTGTGACTCATGCTCGATCTTTCGATCTTCCGTGTTCCGAGGCCATGTCTGTACATGCTAGGCTCGCCAATTAAACCTCGATGTTCTTGCGCGTGCAACATGGCTTACACCCACTGTATGCGAACGACGAAATGTGTGACACCCGATCATCACGGCTTGCCTCATAACGTAGAACTTTCTTGGTGGTGCACAACGAGGGAGAACACAATTTTGGTATTTATTAGGGATCATCCTATTATAGCTATCGTCGTATATCTAATATATATATATATATACATAGCACTCAATAGGATATACACACAACAGCACACAATCAAATAATGTAATGAAGTGCGATATGACATGGTCGTGCGCCTGGACCTCCACGGCGCCGTGCGCCTGGACCGGGCGTCCCGGCATGGCTCCGAGTCTACGATGCCTCCTTTGCCTCCGACATTACGAATAATTCAAAACTTACCGTAACCATGTCATATTTAAATGCCTCTGCAAAACAAAGTTAGACGCCTCTACCTTTATCTAGTTTTGCAAGTTTTACGTGGCTTTATAGGCTTTCGCGAGAGAACCGTTTCCCTACCTACGAACATTGTGCCACAACGTCGATCCAACAATTGCATGTTTATGTATCCCTTTCGGGCCCTCCATTGAAAATGCAAAGCCAACTAAAGAGAGAGAAACAGACACCCGCCAGCCACATATACGGTACCAGCCGTATGTCAGTAGTGGAACCAGTCTCGCGTAAGCGTACGCGTAAAGTCGGTCCGGGCCGCTTCATCAACTCAATGCTGCCGACAGTGCAAGTGCACGCGAGAGGGTAGCAAATATAAGAAAGACGTCCTCGTATTCAACACGAGTTCTAACCGCACCAGCATACTACGCATAGATCGGCTCTGATACCACTGAAGGGGTTTCGTAGCAGAAAACAATAATTTTTCTAACTAACGAATACCAAACATGCCAGGATCTATCTATCTAGTAATGCGGTAACGGTGGGCGGAACTGGTCACATACCTCTTGTAGACCAAATAGCGGGGATTACGCTCCCGCACAAGCGTTGCTGACGTAGACGCCGTAGCCGACCTCAAGGTCGCGAAGAACTTGGTGCGACGAAGTAGACGATGACGCGGCGATGTCGACGGCGTCAGGCGTCGGGCGTCGGTCGTCGGGCGCCGGGCGTCGGGGTGCCGGAGTGTCGGCGGTGGCTGCCGAGTGCCGGTGGCGACTGGGCGTCGGTGGCAGGGCGCCGACGGTTGGGCGTGACGATGTCGCCTTAGCACCTCAAATATGGTGCCTCCGAGTACTCGCACACATACGGAGCTTAACGACAACCCCCGGTCACTCAGGTCTAGCTGAGATCGCAGGAGTAGAACTTTGGTGGAATCCCGCGGTGCGACTGGGCACTGCGGTATAGCCTCGGTGGGAGAGAGAGAGAAAAGCGGGCGGAGAATTAACTCAAGCCGGCGTATACAACATTAATTGTATTTTTAGATGTCTTGAAATCAATTACCCTGCCCATCTATATAAAGGGGGGAGGGGGGTGTGCAAACACCTTGCCTCCCCCATGTGGGACTAAAGAAAGGCAAAGAAAAAGGAGGGGGAGGGGGGTTCGGCCGAACCAGGGCTGGCCGTGGTGGCCATGGGCCCCACGCCTCCCTATGGCGCACCCCCCCACATGGGCCCAAGTTGGCCCATTAAGTGGGCTGCCACCTTTTTCTTTTCTTTCTAATTGATTTAATCAATATTAAATTAATATAAAATATATATAATTCATAATTAATATATTTATACATTAATTAATATTCTGTGACTCCGAAACAACTTCCGGATAACCCGAACTACCTTCGGTCATTCCCGGAATCCTTCCGATGCTACCAGAACTTTTCCGGTTTATTTCTCTCTCTCCTAAATCCATATTTATTCCAATAATAAATCATACCAACGTTCTCCACGTGTCGCTAAGACCTTAAGCGTGTTACCCTACGGTTCGAGAACACTCCAGACATGGCCGAGACCCTTCGCTCGCCAATGACCGCCAGGGAGACCTGGACATCTGTAACGGTCCCTGTGCATTCTACGAATATCGTCGTTGAACCATAAACATGATATCTATTCCTTTTGTTTCTTCGATACTACCTTGTCCGAGATATGATCGTAAACATCCGATGTCCTGTTGTATCTCGTTACCGACAGAGGTTTATTAACTCGTCTGTGATATTACATCTCCATGACCTAGTCATTAGCTGTGCAGCTCTATAGATGCAATCTCACCGAGTGGGCCCAGATTATCTTCCTATCACGAGGATGAACAAATCCCGCTCTTGATCCATACGCCTCAACATACTCTTTCGAGATACACGAGGTACACCTTTATTGTCACACTAAATAAGATATGACGTTTGATGCACTCAGAGTAACCTACGGAGCAGCAATTAATATGATCTCACGGTCTGAGGAATAAGCTATCATATTACTTTCCTATTGCAAATGATGAACATTGTGATACGATCCTGTTGCAATACTTTGTTGTATGTCCATCACCTTATTCCACTAATAAGATGACCTCATTGTCAACCGACGCAATTGTCCATGACCGGGAATTCTCGGTCAACTGTTGCCCAATGAACTAGTTTATATAGAGGCTTACTAGGGACTCTGGTTTGTCTATGTATCACACGTGTATTAACAATTCCGATTAATACAGTTATAGCATGATACAAAAACATATTATAAACTTAATGGAATAATGCAATAAATACCACTTATTTATTTGCCTCTAGGGCATATTCCCTTCATATAAAACATGTAATAACTTGGTATAATATAGCATGGAACATAAGAAATTATAAATACGTTGGAGACGTATCAATGATCTTGGTCGGGTCATTGTTGATGCGAAGAGAGACTGCGAAAGTGAAAAGGAGAGGCTGAAGTTCGGGCAGATGTTAGAGGATCACAAAAAATTGTTGCATCCAACTTGCAAAAATGACTAGAAAAAGCTGGATACCACGCTGGAATTGCTGAGATGAAAGGCAGAGAACGGCGTGACCGATAAGGGATTTGAAAAGTTGCTAAAAATTATGAAAAAGAAACTTCCAGAGGATAACAAATTGCCCGTCAGTACGTACGAAGCAAAGAAGGTCGTTTGTCCTCTAGGATTGGAAGTGGAGAAGATACATGCATGTCCAAATGACTGCATCCTGTACCGTGGTGAGTATGAGAATTTGGTTGCATGCCCGGTATGCACTGCATTGCGGTATAAGATCAGACGAGATGACCCTGGCGATGTTGAGGGCACCAGGAAGAGGGTTCCTGCCAAGGTGATGTGGTATGCTCCTGTAATACCACGGTTGAAACGTTTGTTCAGAAACAAAAAGCATGCCAAGTTGATGCGATGGCACAAAGAAGACCGTAAGAAAGACGAGATGTTGAGACACCCCGCTGATGGGTTGTAGTGGAGAAAAATCAATAGAACGTTTCCCGACTTTGCAAATGAAGCAAGGAACTTAAGGTTTGGTGTAAGTACAGATGACTTCAATCCTTTTGGGGAGCAGAGCAGCAGTCATAGCACCTGGCCCGTGACCCTATGTATCTATAACCTTCCTCCGTGGTTGTGCATGAAACGGAAGTTCATTATGATGCCATTGCTCATCCAAGGCCCGAAGCAACCCGGCAACGACCTTGATGTGTACCTCAGGCCATTAGTTGAGGAACTTTTACAGTTGTGGCAGGAAGAAGGTGTACGTGTGTGGGATGAGTACAAACAGGAGGAATTTGACCTACGAGCATTGCTGTTCGTAACCATCAATGATTGGCCTGCTCTTAGTAACCTTTCAGGACAGACAGCCAAGGGATATAATGCATGCACACACTGTTTAAATAAGACTGATAGTGTATATTTGGCTAACTGTCAGAAGAATGTGTACCCTAGGTATCGTCGTTTTCTTCCACCTAATCATCCCGTAAGAAAAAAAGGCAAGCATTTTTGTGAGGCGGAAAAAGGGAAGAAGCCTACTCTTCGTTCTGGTGTTGACGTATTTGATATGGTTAAGGATTTGAAAGTAATCTTTGGAAAGGGTCCTGGCAGCCTACGTGTTCCGAATGACGCTAGCCGACACGCACCCATGTGGAAGAAGAAATCTATATTTTGGGAGCTACCCTATTGGGAAATCCTAGAGGTCCGCTCTTGTGTCGACGTGATGCACGTGACGAAGAATCTTTGCTTGAACCTTCTAGCCCACTTGGGTGTGTATGGGAAGAATAAAAAAGATACACCGGAAGCACGAGAGGACCATCGACGTTTGAAAGAAATGGACGGCATCCATCAAGAGCCGCTTGAAGGTTCTGCCAGCTACACTCTTACCAAAGAAGAGAAGGACATATTTTTTGAATGTCGTAGAAGTATGAAGGTCCCGTCCGGCTTCTCATCGAATATAAAGCAAATAATAAATATGGAAAAGCAAAAATTCCAAAACCTAAAGTCTCATGACTGCCACGTGCTTATGACCCAATTGCTTCCGGTTACATTGAGGGGGCTTCTACCAGAAAGTGTTCGACTACCCATTGTGAAGTTATGTGCATTCCTGAATGCAATTTCTCAGAAGGTAATCGATCCCGTGAGTCTACATAGCTTACAGATTGATGTGGTTCAATGTCTTGTCAGTTTCCAGTTAGTGTTCCCACCATCCTTCTTCGATATTATGACGCACCTCATAGTTCACCTAGTCGAAGAGATTTCCATCCTCGGTCCTGTATTTCTACACAATATGTTCCCCTTTAAGAGATTCATGGGAGTCTTAAATAAATATGTTCATAACCGTGCTAGGTCAGAAGGAAGCATCTCGAACGGCTTTGGAACAGAGGAGGTCACTGGGTTTTGTGTTGACTTTATTCCTGATTTTAAGCCGATTGGTGTTCCTGAATCGCGGCATGAGGGGAGATTGAGTGGAAAAGGCACTCTCGGAAGGAAATCAATGATCTGTATGGACGATCATTCTTTCACTGAAGCACATTACACAGTTCTGCAGAATTCCACCTTTGTGGCTCCTTATATTGAGGAACACATGAATATTGTACGGTCCAAAAACCCGGAGATGGATGACTCATCGATTAAAGATGCACACATGGCGAATTTCAGCGGTTGGTTGCAAGCACATCTCATGAATAACAACACTGTTGACATGGAGTTGTACTCATTGGCCAGCGGAGCATCTTCGACCATATCAACTTTCCAAGGGTACGAGATAAATGAGAATACATTTTACACGATGACACAAGATAAAAAGAGCACCAACCAAAACAGTGATGTCCGCTTTGATGCAACAAACGACAATGGAAGTAAGGACACATATTACAGTTACATAGAGGAGATATGGGAACTTGACTATGGACCTTATTTTAAGATCCCTTTGTTTCGGTGCAAATGGGTCAAGATGACAGGGGTACATGTAGACACCCAGTATGGAATGACAACGGTGGATCTCCAGAATCTTGGGTACCTAAACGAACCATTCGTCCTAGCCAATGATGTGGCTCAAGTTTTTTATGTGAAGGATATGTCTACTAGACTGAATAAAAGAAAACAAAAGTAAGACAAAACATTATCCGGTGAGACAAAGCGCCACATAGTTCTTTCAGGGAAAAGAAACATCGTGGGAGTGGAGGACAAGACAGACATGTCAGAAGATTACAATAAGTTTGATGAAATCCCACCCTTCAAAGTCAACATTGACCCAAGTATCAAGTTAAACAATGAAGATTCTCCATGGTTACGCAGCAATTATAAGAAAGCGAAACACTAGATGGTGATGTGTAATAATGTATTAAACCTTTTATGTAATTGTATGTGTCAGAAGCTGTAATAATGTATTTCGCGTCATCACGCCGTCTTATTTCAAATTACTATTAGTTTAATTATAAAAAATAATGCAAAAGATCTGAGTTTACCTCATATTTAATTGAAAATGGCAAAATGGTTAATAGTTTAATAGCTAAAATAATTATTTTAAGAAATAGAAAATGGTTTTAGATTAGTTATTCAAATTGAAATACTTTTCATGTTCAATGTTTTGTCAGAATCCAAATATGTAGTCAGAAGTTATTCAAATGTATGTTCAACCTCTTTTGAAATTGCAAAATGAAAAACATTAGAGTTTTGGCGCAAAAACACCCCTTCAGTCGCGGTTGGTTCCACGAACCGCGACTAAAGGGGTGGCACCGCGCGCGAAAATTGAGCGGCCGAAAACACCATTAGTCGCGGTTCGTGTCTCAAACCGCGACTAATGGGGTACCTTTAGTCGCGGTTCGTGTCTCCCTTTAGTCGCGGTTTGAGCCACGAACCGCGACTAATGGTTTGTGGTACAAATACTCCAGCTTCGCCATCCCGGTTCAATCCACGAACCGGGACAGCGCTAAGGAGCCACCAGGACGCCGCCAGGCTGCCCAAATCGAGTGTGCCGCCTCGCCGCCGCGCCCGCTCCTCTCCCTCACCACTGCCGAGGAGGCCACCGCCACGCCCGCTTTCTCTCCCTCAACGCCACTGCCAAGCTCGCCGTCCCCGCTTCCTCTTCCTCTCCCTCAACGCCGCTACCGAGCTCGATGTCGTCGTCCCAGCCGGTGAGCATTCCTCTCCCCTCACTTAGTGAAATTGTTGATTTAGTGTTAGGGTTAGGGTTAGTTGATTTAGTGTTAGGGTTAGGGTTAGTTGATTTAGTGTTAGGGTTAGTTGATTTAGTTAGTAATTTTAGTGTTCTATGACTTAGTGAAATTGCTTTAGGAATTTAATTAATTTAGGAATTTAGTGTCTTAGCAAATTGTTTTAGTGTTTTAGTTTCTTAGCAAATTGTTGTTTAAATTTAGTATGTGTTCATAGTTGTAGTTTATATTTTACAATGTGTTGGAATTTTAAATCGATACAGTGATGTTTTAGGAAATGTGGCAAATTTAATTTCATAGCATTATGTTTAGGAAAAATTAGCAAATTGTTTTAGGAATTCTTAGCAAATTGTTGGAATTTTTATATCTTTACATGTTGGAATTTTACAATGTTTTAGAATTTGCAAAATATTTTACAATATGTTGCGACATGTCGAGTTAATAATGTAAAGATTCATAGTTTCGAGATGGATGGGACTATGGATGTCATAGAATGGGCTCCACCGGGTTGGCACTGGGAGGTGCTACCTTCTGGTGCGAGAAGATTGGTGAGGAACGAGGGAACCATCATCGACCCGGAGCTTCTTTGGTGGCGGTCACATGGGCCACGACGGGTACAGAGGGTGCCGGCCCCCGAGGAGTTGGTACGTCGTCGTGTCAGGGCGGAGGAAGAGCACGTCTGTCGGTACATGGTCGCGTTGGACGTCCGTCGGTCCAACACTTGGCAGCATCTTCAGGGATCTCACATTAGTGATGATCCTGTTTGGGTTCCTTCACTTTTGGTTTTCACCGCCCGCGGCATGTTTCCGGCGGTTTGACGTCCATTTTGATTAGCGTGATGTATTATGGATGCGATATATATTATTATGACTTGTAACGAATTGATGTTATTGCTACTACTACTTTCAGTCTCCCTCTTTGTTGTTATTGCTACTACTTTTAATCTTTATTTAATCCTTGTTCTTTATAGTTAAGCTATGGACCACAACAGTACCGGTAGAGATCCTCAGGAAGATGCAGTGTTGAACATAATAGCGGAAAGCCGACAAGATGATGTAGAGAACTTTCTAGATGACGGCTCAAAGTATCTGAATGAAGATGGTTATGCGTTGTTGGATGATTTGTTACAAGGACACAACCCGCAAACAAGTATTGACGTCGATACTAGCGTTGGGCCCTCAACCTGCAAGTCGTCTTTGCTCATGATATATATCACTAGTTAGACCTTCACACATTGAGCATATATTTAACGAATGTTTTTTTAGACCTCCAAATCGAACAAATCTTCCACTTCAAGGTTACGGGGCCCGACCAAAAAGTGGGACGAGAATACACATATGAAGATTGATGTAGTCAGTGCCGATGGGATCACTTTGGAGCCCAAAAAGAGCATGACAACATTTACAAATCAAGCAGGGGTTCTTGTTAGGGACATGATCCCGATCACCTGTCGAGAATGGAATAAGCCAGCAAGAGCCGACGGAATAAGTTTTGTCTCTAACGAATAAAAAAAATCTGTTTGGGACAGGCTGATATCACATTTCACTCTGTCAAAGATGGACACCCCGGAGCAAACAAAGGCCATGATGGACAAAGTCAAGGTGTGGATCCTGAAGAAGATGGCCACACAATTCTGTAACCACAAGAAAAGATTGTGGGCGAATTATGTCAAGAGCGGGAAAATTACTCCGGAGTTCAAGGGAACTCAAGAGAGGTTACGTGCTCAATGGGATGATTTCAAGACGTACAAAGAATCGGAAGAAGCTACTGCTAGGTCGAAAAAGAATGCGGATAATGCTGCGCTGAAGGTATATCATCATAATCTGGGGACAGGTGGCTACAGGACTGCCATGCCTAAGTGGGATAAACTTAAGGATGAAATTAAGTCAAAAGGGCTATCTCCAGCTACGGAGAAAGTGCCCGATAGAGCAGGAAATTTCCTAATGGCGCATGGTATGACGTTGGATAAGGAAACAGGGGAGTTGGTTCTTCGTGATCCGACGAAGAAAGCAGTGTTGACTCCCCTCAAGAAACTTAAAACAGCAGTAGCCGAGGTGGAGGAGGGAACGTTCATTCTCAATAGAGAGTACGACGAACTGACAAAGGCACTCGGAAAGCCTGAGCCCGGAGGACGAACACGAGGCTATGGAGGTGTTCCTTGGAAGATAGGGTTTCATGAGAACGTTAACACTTATAGAAGCCGAGCGAGAGCATAGAAGAGGAAGGAGCAGCAGGCGGCAGACCGGCTGAAGAATGTGGAAGAAAAGAACGGGCAGCTCTCTGCGATGTATTCTCAGATGTAGGAGCAAATATCATGCCGTCCAGAGGGCGATCAGATGTACATAGATCCCGCACACGACTGCCGGAGAAGCAGCGTGGCTTCCACGGCGTTGCATGTCAGCGTTGATGATGCACAGGTTGATGCGTCACCGATGGAGCGCTACCCCGTGGACAATATCGAAGAGAAGACTGATTGTGAGCTACACCAGCCAATGAAAAATATATCCATGAAGGTGGCCGTTGGCTTTGCTTTGAAAGTTGATCCTGCAGTGCGTTGGCATTGCCGCGAGGTTCCAGCTGGGTATGCTCATGTCGGGGTGGATGAAATTCTACCCGGATGTGAGACATTGGAGATTGACTACCCTGGCCCTGAAGGGGAGTCGACCCTGGGAGAAGTCTTGCATGGTGTCATTTTATGGAAAAAGAAATACATCATATTTCCAGGCTCAACGCAAAGGCATAAGGCTCCCTCACCTCCACCTAGATCATCGCCGCCTCGATATACGCCTAAGACTCCCTCATCGACGCATAAGGCTCCCTCACCTCCACCTCGATCATCGCCGCCTCGATCTGCGCCTAAGGCTCCCTCATCTTCGCCTAAGGCTCCCTCATCGACGCATAAGGCTCCTTCTTCTTCGCCGCTGCGTCAGCAGACTCGATCTTCGCCGCCGCGTCAGCCGCCTCGATCTTCGCCGCCGCGTCAGCAACCTCGATCTTCGCCGCTGCGTCAGCAGACTCGATCTTCGCCTCCGCCCACTCAGTACATAGGAGTAAATCGGAAGTGCCCGCCTCCGCCTACTAAGGAGAAAGTGTCGCCGCTTCCACGGGTCCCCAAGGGTCGTCCCACGAAGAATAAGAGGCAGCAGAGAGCCGACGTTACCCAGCTTGGACAACAGAAAAAACAATCGATCGCTCCGTTCAAGGTGGCATCCTGAATTGTATTACCAGAAGGGTTTGAAGAAATTCCTGGTCTGACGATAGATGAAATGCTAGGCCGAGTTGAAGCCCCCATGGCTTCCCTGGCAAGGAAATTTGTCATGGGGAAGGAACTGGTCACAGAGGCGGAATTGCCAGTGCTACCTACAAGAATGCGAGAATTACATAAGTGGTACATGGAGGCCTCAAAAGACGAGTAGACAATGCTGCTTGTTAAAGATAGAGAAGAGCATTAGTTCATGGGAGAACAGACAATACATATTGATTTTGACGAATTGTTTCAGTTATTCAATATGCACGCCCTCGACAAATCTATCATGAGCTGCTATTGTTTGTAAGTGATTAATTTATTTATGTAATTAATTAAGTCTCTAGCTAAGCTGATCATTTTGCCTATAATTGTCCTCACTACATACATTCGTTTCTATGCTATTATGCAGAATGAAGATTCTCGAATGTAAGAGGATGCCTAATTATCAAGTTGGGTTCGTTGACCCAGATCGAGTTCATGTACATAACCTACAACAAAAACCGGAGGAAACGGAGAACAACTTGTTCAATTTATTGTAGCAACAAAATTTTAAAGATGTGATTTTGTTTCCTTACAACTTCAGGTGAGAGTGTTATTACTGTCTTTTACACATTAACTTTCGCTCTTACTAAATGTTGCTGAGTTAGCGGTATATATATATATATAAACGTGTGCAGCTACCACTGTATTCTCTTGAACATTCAAATTGGCCGTGGGGTAGTTGAGATCCAGGACTCACTAGCGCATCCCTTGAAGGATTACGCAAGCATTGCTGATAAGATCCAAAGGTAATTTCAATCGTTATTACACTATATCGGCCTCTTTATTTTCCTGTGTTCTAGTTATTAATATCTTCTTTATTCATTTTATTTGCAGGGTATGGAAGCGGTTCACAAGAGGGGCCGAAGGTCAATTTAAATCAGTGCTGACCTTTAAACAAATCGACGTAAGTATAGTACTCATTTTAATTCTATTTTCAGTATTGGATTGTCATGTTTCATTATTATTTGATTCAACTCTATTTTCGTAAAGTGCGAGAAATAGACACCGGCAACTAATCTATGTGGATACTTTGTTTGCGAGTACATGCGCACGTGTGTCAGTGCGCGGACTTCTACACATGTACGTTAAACATTAATATATATATTCAAAGTTTTACTTTTGTTAATGACAATTTATATATTCATATCGACCTTCTTTTTGATACAGAATGTGGCTTCGCGGTCGGTACTCCCAGCAAAGCAGCGCATAAAAGAAATTCAAGAGGAAATTGCTGGATTTTTGCTTGACGAGGTCATCGCCCCAATAGGAGAATACCATATAGACCGTTGTTAGTGATATTCATATAATTCTCGTATTCGGAAGACACTCGTGTATATATGATCGGTGTATATATGCTCGTACGGCTGACTCGTTATATTATATATGCATGTATGCTTAATTTAGATTCATCATATAATATATGCATCGATGTGTGTAATTGTAGCGTACGAATAATAGTTTAAATAATAAATAAAACAGAAAACAAAATTAAAAATCCTAAAATCTAAAACCCCTCGAACTTTTTAGTCCCGGTTTGTGATACCTACCGAGACAAAAGGTCATCGCCTGAGCAGCTCGTTGCGCGCCCACGTGGATGCCTATTTGTCCCGGTTGCAGACCGAACCCCGACTAAATGTTGTGGTCTTTAGTCCCGGTTGTTAAACCGGGACAAAAGGTTCTTACCAACCGGGACTGTTAGCCTGTTTTCTACTAGTGAGGTTCTTCTCTGTACTAAAAGTATCATTTAGGTGACCAATTACGTAATCAAATATCAGCCTGGGTCACTGCATTTCTCTATTATCCAGTTACTCTACATAAGAAGCTAAGTCCAAACTGAAATATGTTTTGTAGAAAGAAAGTGTCTTGTAGCAAATAGAGAAATGATATGATTTCCACCATACAAATCTATACTTTTTACAAGCATGTTTAGCTATTCCAACAGTTCCCGATCTAGTTGAGTTTTGCAATGACCATGAACAAAGCCCAGAGACAAACTATTCCAACAGTCGGCATTTACCTCCCCGAGCCTGTATTCTCGCATGGTCAACTTTATGTTGCACTGTCTAGGGGTGTGTCCAGACAAACTGTTCGGATTTTGGCCAAGCCAAATAAGGACATAGATCCCACATGAAAAGGCACAAAGAACATTGTGTACCGTGATGTATTGGAGGGATGAAACGGGTTTGTTCTTCTTTCATATCTGTCTTTTCATATTATTGAATGTTATTTCGTATATATTGCACACCTCCTTTTGAAACTGCTCCTTTATTTTTTACTGATGTCCAATTTGTTCGTGTCATGCATCAACTTCAGGCGTTCTGTGACCCGGTTATGAAATATGAGACACATGTCTTGATGATCTGTACAGTTTCTTACAGTCTACAATTTTCTTTTGTTTTTTGATTGGAGACTCTATCTGTTCCATTTTTCTGTTATATTGCTCCATCAATTAATGAAAATTAAAGAATACAATGCGATACAACTTGTGTATTCATTACATCTTTTTCATGGAAAAAATGGAGTTAATCAAATGGTTGATATTATCAGGAAGGAAAACTTTATTATATCTTTATTTGTTTTCCGTCGTGAACTTTATTCTTCTCATCTACATGTTAATCAAATGGTTGATATAACAAGAACGAACGACAGTCTATTGATCACTACGCCTTTATAAATGAGATTATATATTTTAGATGATTGATTAGTTTATATGTACTAAGATAACACGTGTGCACGTGCATATTTACTAGTAACCATTGAAAACACAAAATTGATGGTCAATTTACTTACCATTAATCGCGTACTCTCTCCGTTCGAAATTAGATGACTTGCAATAAAATGGATGTATTTAGACTTGGGAGTACATGAAAAGGAAGGTAACTGCATACCGAGTGATCAGGTAACAGATAAACATACTAAAACTATCTATACTACTTGCTTTAGCAGATCGTTTATGTTAGAATATACTACTATTTGTAATTTGGAATAGATTGGGCGGCTCAATACCTGCCTCGGCTCATGGCCTTTGTATTTATATGCACAGGTTACATAGGGTTACAAGTAAACTTGGAGTCCAAGTTGATTACACGTCAACTACCAAAACTACCTCCGGCCGATCGTATCCGATCGTGTCTGTCTAACACGCCCCCACAGGCTGAACTGGGAGGTGTTCCGACGTGAAGACTGGATGTGAACTCTTGAAATAGAGCCGTGGGCAACCCTTTGGTAAATATATCTGCAAACTGAGAGCTGGAGGGTACATGAAGTACAGGAACAGAACCAACAGCTACCTTTTCACGTACGAAGTGGATATCAAGTTCAATATGCTTGGTCCTTCGGTGCTGAACTGGATTTGCAGACATGTAGACAGCACTCACATTGTCACAGTAGACTACCGTTGCCGTGTCAATGGGACGGCGAAGCTCCATGAGAAGGTTGCGAACCCAGCAAGTTTCGGCAACCACAGCAGCAACAGCGCGATACTCAGCCTCAGCACTCGAGCGCGACACTGTGGGTTGTCGACGAGAGGACCACGAAATCAGATTATCTCCCAAGAACACGCAGAACCCCGAAGTGGATCGACGTGTATCCGGGCATCCAGCCCAATCAGCATCCGAGTAGGCAATTAGTTGGTGAGAAGAGGAAGAATGGAGTACAAGACCGAGGTCAAGAGAACCTCTAAGATACCGTAAAATTCGTTTGATGAGATTAAGATGACATGCACGAGGATCATGCATATGAAGACAGACTTGTTGAGCGGCATATGAAATTTCAGGGCGAGTGAGAGTGATGTATTGTAGGGCGCCGGCAAGGCTGCGGTAATGGAAGGGGTCAGAGCAGGGAGGACCTGCGGAGGCTGAAAGTTTAGCTTTAGTGTCAATAGGTGTAGGTGAAGGATGGCAATCACGCATGCCTGCACGAGAAAGAACATCCAGAATATATTGTCGTTGAGAAAGATGGATGGTTGTGGGCGTGCGAGTGACGGATATTCCTAGAAAATGATGCAGAGGACCGAGATCTTTCATGGCAAATTCAGAACCAAGAGTAGTAATAATATCACGAAGAATGGCGGGAGATGAGGCTGTTAGAATTATGTCGTCAACATAGAGTAGGAGATAAGCTGTGTGAGAACCTTTCTGATAGGTAAAGAGGGAGGCATCAGATTTGGATTCAAGGAACCCAATGGAGCGAGCATGAGACGCGAAGCGTTGAAACCAAGCACGTGGTGCCTGTTTGAGACCATATAAAGATTTTTGAAGACGACATACATGGGAAGGAAATTGGGGGTTAAGAAAACCCGAAGGCTGTTGACTATAGACCTCTTCGTTGAGGTTGCCATGAAGAAAAGCGTTTTTAACGTCAAGTTGGTGAATAGGCCAGGATTGTGAGAGAGCGAGGGAGAGCACAATGCGAATGGTGGCTGGCTTGACAACAGGGCTGAATGTTTCGTCGAAATCGATGCCGGGTTGTTGAGTGAAGCCCCGAACGACCCAGCGGGCTTTGTGACAAGCTAGAGATCCATCAGAATTATATTTGTGACGAAAGATCCATTTACCGGTGACAATATTGGCGCCGGGAGGGGGAGGGACAAGTGTCCAAGTGGAATTTGCCATGAGCGCATCATATTCGTCCTGCATTGCTTGACGCCAAGCAGGATCACGAAGGGCAGTTAAATAGTTATGTGGAAGTGGTGATGATGTGACGGCAGAGAGATTTAAACGATCTGGAGGACCGGGGAGGCGGCCAGTGGTACTCCTGGTTCGATGTTGTATTGGGCTAGACGGCTGTGGGTGAATGTCAATAGGTGGAGAGGGTGGCGCTGGGCTCGGTGGAGAGGGTGGCGCTGGGCTCGTGACAGGAGATGGAGGCCCGACGGAGTTTTGTGTGGCGATAGAGAACGGCGAAGATGAGGGAGATCTTGCCGCGGCAGGGGATGTAGGGGTTCTTGGGGTTGCGATTGTGGGATTGGTTTCTGTGGTGGGTTGAGGTGTGGAAGAAATGGGAACTGGTATGTCGTCTTGGTTGAGGTCTAAGGAGGCAATAGGAGTGGGGTTGGACGATGGTGCGTGGGAGAGAGCAAAAGGGAATGTGTGTTCGTCGAAGGTTACATGACGGGAGATGAGTATGCGGCGGGTTTGAAGATCTAGGCAGCGATAGCCGCGATGCCGGGAGGGATAGCCGAGAAAGACACATCGGGTGGCACGTGGGGCAAGCTTGTTCTTTGCGGTGGATGCAGTGTTGACATAGCATAAGCAACCGAAGACACGCAGATCATCATAGCGTGGATGCTGGCCAAAAAGAGAGAAGAATGGTGTTCGATTGTTTAGAGCGGCCGTGGGTCGTATATTTATGAGATATGTGGCAGTGTGGAGGGCTTCAGCCCATTGAGAAGGAGGCATGGAGGCTTGGAAAAGAAGAGTCCGAATGACATCATTTGTGGTGCGAATAGCTCGTTCGGCCTTGCCGTTTTGTTGAGATGTGTATGGACAAGAGAGACGATAAAGGATGCCATGAGTGGAGCAGAATGTGTTAAGTGAGGTATTGTCAAACTCTTTGCCATTGTCGCATTGGATGGATCGGATAGGTAAGTTGAATTGTGTGTGGGCAAGGGCATGGAGCGCAACAAATGTGGCATAAACATCAGATTTTCGGCGAAGAGGAAAACTCCAGAAATAATGTGTATAATCATCGACGACAATAAGGTAATAGCAAAAACCAGACGAGCTGGGTACAGGGGATGTCCAAAGATCACAATGCAAACGTTCAAAAGGGGTACTAGTAGTGGAAGTGGAAGCATAAAACGGGAGCCTAACATGTTTTCCTAGTTGACAAGCGTGACACAGGGACGGCCCTGATTGATTTTTGGGGATGTGATGTTGATGATGAAGGCGATCCATGGTGTGACGTCCTGGATGTCCGAGACGGCGGTGCCACAGGTCGGTGGAGTGGTGGGTGGTGAGGGCTTCAAGTCGAGGAGCTTGACACATGGTGTAGAGAGGGCCGGGACTGTTGCATCTAAGAATCTCGGTCCCGGTTGAAAGAGCCTTCACAGAGAAACCAAGAGGATCAAATTCGATAGAGCAATTATTGTCAGTGGTGAATTGGCGAACAGAAATAAGGTTCTTGATAATGCTAGGAACAACAAGTATATTGCGAAGATGAAGAGGAATAGTGTTAGATTGAAGGGTTGTTGAACCGATGTGTGTAGTAGGAAGAGTGGCGCCGTTACCGACGGTGACAAGTTGAGAGGAAGAGGGTTTGAGGGACGTGAAATTACCATAATCGGATGCCATGCGAGGATGCGCCGGAGTCCATGTGCCAGTCCCCTCCGTGGAGCTGCATGTTGTTCAGCGTGGTGATGAGCGCAGGATCCAGTGCCGGCTGAGATGATGTCGATGGTGGTGGCGGGGTGCCGTAGCTGTTCGATGGATGACCGTAGGCGGTGTAGGCTTGCGGTGGCGCAAGGGTAGGGCGAGCGCCAAGTAGACCTGGATCAGGAGAATGCCAAGGGGCCGGTGTCGGCACTGGTGGTCGGGGCTGCCATGCTGCCTGTTGTTGCTGATGAGCGCGTGTCGGAGCGCCTGTCCATGGGTTGAACTGCCAAGGGTTGTCGCGTCCGCGGCCACGTCCACCACGGCCGCGTCCGCGACCGCCACCGCGATAGTTGGGTGAGTAGCTGGAGCCGCGGCCGCCAATGCGGTCGCCCCCGGTGTTGGCGCCCCCGGAGCGATCACCGCCTGGAGCTGGGAGAGGCGGAGGTCCACCCCCGCCATGGGGAAGAAGGCTGTTACCGCATGCCCATAGTGCGGTGGATGCGGCGTTCTTGGTGTCCGTTTTCCTCTGTGTTTCCTCGAGGATGAGAGCCGACCTTGTCTGCTGGAAGGACGGGAAGGGGACCTGAAACGGGAGGAACGAGCGCAAGTGCGCATAAAAGTCATTAAGCCCACGGAGGAGTGTGAGAACAAGGGTCTCGTCGCTGATGGCCTGGCCGACGTCAGTGAGGGAGTCGGCGAGAGTCTTGAGCTTGGCGCAATAGTCGCTGATAGAGAGATCGCCTTGCGGAGTGTTGCGGAACTCCGCCTCCAGCTGAAGGGCGCGGTGCTTCTTGTTGTCGCGGAAGAGGTTCTCGATCGCGTCCCAGATGGTGCGCGCCGTGGAGCCGGGGCGCATGATGATGCCGAGGAGGTTGACGGAGATGGAACCGTAGAGCCAGGAGAGCACCGTGTAGTCGTCGCGGCCCCAATAGGAGGAGGGCGAGGTGTCGGAGGGGGTGGCGTCAACCGAGCCGATGACATGCGATGTCAGACCGTAGCGGCCGAGGGCGACGAGGAAGAGCTCGCGCCAAGTTGTGTAGTTGCCCTCGTTCAGATCGAGGGTGATTGGGACGTGGAGTTTGATGGAGCTTGGGGTAGGAGGGGAGGTGGTGGTGTCGGCTGAGGAAGCTTGCTTGCCGTTGAGATCGGCAGTGGCGGCAGCGGCGGAATAGGCATCGAGGGTGGTGGATCGCGCGTCAAGGGCGGAGGAGCGCGTGTCAAGTTCGTCGGCACGGCGTTGGAGCTCTTTTTCCTTTGCTTCGATCTCGCGAAGCTTGGCTGCGATCTCGTCGGGATTCATGGTGGTAGAGGGAGGGAGGGAGAGCGGAAGGCTAGGGTTTGGGTTTTAGGATAGAACGTGCTCTGATACCATGTAATTTGGAATAGATTGGGCGGCTCAATACCTGCCTCGGCTCATGGCCTTTGTATTTATATGCACAGGTTACATAGGGTTACAAGTAAACTTGGAGTCCAAGTTGATTACACGTTCAACTACCAAAACTACCTCCGGCCGATCGTATCCGATCGTGTCTGTCTAACACTATTAAACAAGCAAACTTCATCTTTTCTACGGCCACCCCGTGTTGTGTACACAGCATACATCTACCGTTTCTTTTAGTATTCCTTTTAAACATTGTTTAATATATTGTGGGAATTTTTTCTCCAAAAGTATTTGGAATTTCATTCTGTTGAGCTGCAGCTAAGCTGACAATATCTCGGAGCACCCTTTGGAATTGATATGTTGAGGAGATCCACGCAGCCGGGACAGTGCTGCCAAAGCAGAGACGGTTCTTCGACGGATACAAGGATGGCTGAGAATGGGACGATAAGGAACAAGGCGCGGAGAACATGCTGGTGTATATTGAGTCATATTTGTACTAGAGGAACATGCCAGCTTCGCCTGGCCGCCTGCAAAACGTTCTGCCTATCAGAACAACAGGACATGCTGAAGAGCTAGATCACCGGATGGAGACTATCAAAACCAAACTTAGTTCAACTGGGGCATATCCAAACATGTGAACCAGTACTACCACCCCAAAACACGCAAGGTGAAAACTAAAATGATGTGATGATTAAATGTATGACAACTGCGTTAACTCATTAAGTCATGAATATCGGATGACAACATTGATACTATTATGAATATGTTACTCTATATCTTTGGTCCCTGACAATTTTAACAAAATGGCAGAAATAGACGCATTAACTTTGTCAGCAAAGTAGCATACAGTAAGTTGTTTTCTGGAATTTCAGTTGGCATCAATGTGAATTCTCACATAAACAAACATGCTGGAAACAGATCGACCACACAAGAAATTATCCCAGGTGACTCTGCAGCAGACACTCAATCGAAAGTTGAGCTGGACTGATCTGCTGATCCTCCATTCCTATGAAGCGGATGGTTGCTGCACCATGTTTTGTCTCAAACAGATGTGCAAACTGCTAGCCTTCAAAAAAAAAGGTGAGATTAAGAAGCAGTAGAATTTCCTCTTGTTTATTCGTAAGCTAAACTTGATTATTTTCTCTGCAAACAAATTTAAAAAAGGCTTACTTTTTTGCCCTAGACATGATGCAACACGCTTTATGTTTTCTTAACAATATCTTGGTCTACTCTTTCCGGTGAGTTGCATGCAAGCAAAACAAATGGTCACTGTGTTGCCAGCATGAAGGTAGACAAAGAAAAATCATTGTCTGCTGGCAAATTAGAGACTTTGCTGACATGTAAAGATGGTGTTATATATCCGAAGCTGTGTCTTCTATTTGTACAAAAAAGGTTTTCATGTAAGTGTTGCAAACATGAAATATGATAAAGAAAAAACATTGGCTGCTAGCTAATTAGAGACTTTGCTGAAATGTAAAGATGGTGTTGTAGATCCAAAGTTGTGTCTTCGATTTAAACTGAAAGGTCATCATGTAAGTGTATAATTGGAAAGGCATTGTAGAGATTGCAAGAGGAATATGCACTGATGTTCTTTTATTACAAAGTTGACTATGCACTGATGTTCTTATATTACAAAGTCTATCTAAATTGTAAGACACAAAATTCATACAAATGGAAAAATATTTCTCACCTATTGTAATTTGAAGTTCATTTTAGCAATAGTGCTTTAAATGAATAGATTATAGATTACTGCTCTTAGTGGAAGAAAAGCTCTTAAAGGTTTTCCGCTTTCCAACTTCTTTCTCTCTTTCCTTGGAAAGTACAATAGTTTATTAAGGCATAAAATCTGCACGTACAGAATCGACTCTGAAAGTGGGAAATAGGTTGCTGCTTCAGCAAAGGAACTTATCTGTTCTAGCAAAAAACCTAAACCTTCATTTCTGGCACATGAGATTAAATGTAAGGTCTTATGTGAATTATAAAGTAATATGAAGAATAATATCTTAATCATCGATGCATTTACATTTCTGTTGCGGCAGATGAAAAACATAGGGATTATCTATATCTCTTTCAGTGTCGGCAGGCCAACGAAATGTTATTTTATAAGGTTACTTATTAGAAAAAACTATTGAAAGCATATCAAAGTAACACAAATATGAATGGTAAACGGAAATAATCTGAGAACTTTATGTCCTTCCACCTTATTGTAGAAAAGCAACATCAACAGCAACCTTAAAAGGTTGAACTGATCAAAACTACATTAGGCTTACTGAAATCTAAATGGCAATATGAGAACATCCGAGTTGTTAGATCTTCTATTAGGCATTATTTTGCTATTAGGTGAATCTTGTAGTTTAAAAAACAAAAATCGTGTGTACTTAAGATGTCACCACTAATTAACATTTTATAGTTAGTTAGACAAACGAAAAGATAAACAAACTCCCATAGATGTAAATGCCAACATAGTATGATCCGTATCTTCAAAATAGAAGGAGAGCCTAACATTTAATTGTAAAGTGGTGTTCCTAATCTAGTTTGCATTGCCATCATTCATGGACGGACTCACTTGCTAAAATCCACTACCTAGAAGAGTAATGCTATTCTACGGCACGCAGGGTTCTTGTCTGAAATTGCAAATTTATAGTTGTTTATGGGATATATAGTACTTAGTAAGATATTTAAGATGCATAATTTAGAAGATGGTGCAAGAAGAAAAAGGCATATAGTTTAATATAGTAGTGGGCTACATGGTTGTTGACGGTAGCTAGCAAGGTAGTAGTAGGTAAGATCAATGGTTAAACTCTGGACAGAGTCTCCCCTTGGCTCTTATTGATTGTCATACCATAGAACAAACGCATTGGAAAATGTCAGTGAGGCAAAGAGAAGGGCCATTTCAGTCCTAGAGCAATTAAAACAATCCATGATATGCGGACACACTGGCTTTTATAACTTGTAATTCTTTTACGCTGCCCTCATAGCTTAATCGTGCGGAGACAAAAGGCAGCTAACATAAAGATTTTTTCATGCCTAACAGTAGGTCTGAATCTAAGAGACGTACATGAGTCCGTCTCAATAAAAATCATGCTAGTACACATCATGAAATTCAGCTTGCATACTTGTAGCAAACAAAACTTCAGTATATAGTGCAATAATGTATCATCTTCTTGCCAAAATGCATCAGTTAGTGGATAAAGCTAGATATTGCGGGTTGGTAGTGAAATAGCTCTCGATTTAGAGTGTTGGACCATCTAGGATCATGTGTCTTTCCCCGACTATGTTATGAGTCACCAGATTTACCTATAACTGAATCGACTGTAAGATAGTATTTGCTTACATGAATGTCACACATAATCTCCAAAGAAAGGCTAGAAGATGACATCAATACTAAGAGCAGATTTTGCAACCGATGCAAGGCCGAAGCAGTGATCATTGAACTGACAAAGACACCCACGGGATAGGCATCGTGAGACATTGGTTGTATGATATCCTGACAGAATTAGAATGGAACAATATAAGAACATGTCTGAATATATAGCAATGTCAAGGTTACAAAAGAAACAGTAAGGCAGATAATGTACCATGAGTCCTCCACGAACACCAGTTTGTTGTGACGCTTACTCCCAGGCCATCAGTTGACACCGGCCGGTAGGATTACTGTGATAAAATAGGAAGGCAAGTTTGTTGGGAAAGAAAATTTGCGAGTTTTTCAGGTCCGCCATCGAGGGCAGCTGACCGCCACGGCGCATCAGAAAAAAAAAGAATCAACCAAAATTGAATTTAACTTCAACGATTCTTTCCTAAACCTCGTAAATCAACCAGTGCACACAAAATATCATATATTTATCTAAAACATTTGTTATCCAATTTTCAAGATAACAATAATGCGTACATAAATTTTGTAATGTCACAAAATCATACAAACCCTTTAAAGTTTCAGCTGTTGGCATGTGTTTCTTGTCATGCAGTCTTCCATTCCAGTATTCCATTACTAAATATAAATGATAGTAATAGATACTACATGGTCCAGTGTTCACTCCACAGTTAGGAACCGATCTGTGGCAAATAAACTCAGTTAAGCGTTTATAATTTGAGATACTACAGTTGAACAAAGATAGGGGTTAAGACAATAAAGTCGCCAAGTAATATAGGGGTACAAAATAATATTGTACATAGGGGTTGATCATTAGTTCTCTTTAGCAATGAAACCTACTTTCAGTTTATATAGAAAATTCTTGATAAAGAGAAAAGGGTTAAATATAGGTATCCATGAAGAAGTTATTAGATCAGATGTTCCTAGTATCAGATTGATGTCCAAAAAAATTATGAATAACATGCGTCATGAATTTTTTTAGAAGATAAATTCAATCATAAACTGATAAGCACCTTATTATCACTTGTTTGATACATCCCATTCTACTCAGACTGTGAGTAACACCGCCAGTAAAATATTGATTTGCCTCAAACCCTCAACCACCTACATCTACATTTTAGAAATGACTGAATATGATGTACATAAGAGTGACATTTGCCTTCATGCATAGGCACCATACAAAGCAATTCTTACCACAAGGCAAAATCTTATTTTCAGAATCCCAGAATTGTGATCTGTGACTATGCTATCATCACATTTGTCATTCTATCTGAGCAGTTCCATCTCCACCCATTGCCAACTCTGGTTTTTTAAAATCTGCAAGTAAGAAACCCATTGATATTTAGATGTACGTGTTAAAACCTTGTTGTAATCATGAAATAGCAGCATGCTGAAAACTCCTGCCCTGTCTACACAGATATAAGAGAGGCGATATAACTATGGGGTCTAGTACTCTAGGCAACCTCGTATTTGAATGTATAAGATAGAAACAATTTTTTTCCTAGAGAAAATGTCAAAAGGGGATGGCCATAAACATTTTTTAAATATTGAACCCTACCTCTTAGCATAATATTTGATTATTGCAGCGATTAGTGCTTGCTCACTGTACAGAGGAATTATTCTGCACTTGATATTATTGTCCAAAGAAAAACCATCATTGTCAAATTACCCTGCTCTTCCCTAGTGACACGGGAATGCACATGAACACCAGCATGAACCGAGGCTTCTTCTTTTTCTTCTCCTGTCCAAAGCAAGCACAAACTTCAGACTTCTGAAAAATTCCAGTTCGTTCTTCTCTAAACTGCATCGGCAACAATGAGGGACAGGGCTAGTTAACTCATACCTCTCTCTCGGCCTCCCTAGGAAGCGGCGAGCCATAAAAGGTGCACAGTGCAGCATATCGGAAGTAGCCGCCGTTCTCCTGCGGTGACAGGAACCCTTCCACGTTCGCTTCCTCTATCTTCATCTTCATCGGCCCGCCACCTTCTATGGCGAACTCAACTGTGAAGAGAAAAACAACAGCTAACTCAACACTCACATTCAGTGACACCGTAAACTGATTTTGACAGCACCGATCATGTCAGGGCAGGGAGCATATCTTCCCGGGTCTTCCTTCTTGCGAAGCTTGCCCATCTAAACTTAGACATGGATCGAATCCAACCAATTTCCAAATCCTGACCACCCTAGCAGTAAGGTTTAACCCAATCTGTAGCAGAAGCTAGATCCAGATTCTATGGAATTGAGCAAGGCAAGGGGCGGAATCTACCAATTGGCGCGGGCCTTGAGCTTGAGGGCGGAGGGCTGCGGCACGGTGCAGGGCCCCTCGGTGGCGATCTTGTAGAGGCCGTAGAGCCTGAGCTGCGCCTCTTCGGGGATGCTGGTGCCGGAGGCCGCGGAGACGGCGACGAAGTCGGAGGTGGCGCTGAAGTCCTCATCCAGATCCCCTAGAGCTTGAGGGCGGAGGGTTGCGGGGAGGTGCAGGGCCCCTCGGTGGAGATGTTGTAGATGCCGTAGAGCCTGAGCTGCGCCTTGTCGGGGACGCTGGTGCCGGAGGCGGCGATGAAGGCGGAGGCAGCGCTGCTCATCAAGGACGCCGCCAATGTGGACAAGGAGCTGCAAGAACCGAGAAGCGGCCGAGGGTGGGGAGAGAATTGATGGAGCAGCAGCGCCGGTGGGCTAGGCGGCGGCCGCCGGCCGGAAACCCTAGGGAGGTCGGGGGAGAGGAGAAGACCATGGCTAGGATGTTTTTTCTCTTTTTTGTGTGGTACGTCTTGTACAACTGCAAACTGCAATGGCCCACACGTCATTCCCAGAAGGAAGGAGGCCCCACATGTCAGGCAGTGAAAGCGCGGGAGGCCTCCGTCGGCACCGGCCTTCAGTCCTTAGATAGATGTTGTGTTATATTTTGAAGACATGCGATTGCACTAGGCAACTACTCCCTCCGTCTCAAAATAAGTGTCTCAAATTTGATAGAAAGTGGATGTATGTAGACATAAAACATGTCTACATACATCAATTTTCTATCAAATTTGAGACACTTATTTTGAGACGGAGTGAGTAGTTTATTTAAAGAAGCATACTTCTAGTTTGAGCAACGAATTATGTTTGCGTCAAAATAAGAGAGATAATGCTTCTTAGCAACATTGGTAAACAACAAGTAATTTTGAGATGTTAAGGTCAAAATGAAGTTATATATCATAACTGCATTCTTACCTGAGCACCCATATTCCAGTAATGCAATATAAATGAGCATTTACTAACCCAGATTGCTTCAATAATCGTCAAACATGCATAATTACCTTGTTTCCAGGGGGCGAAACAACCCTTTAATTACAACGGTCACTTTTCATCAGTTGGCTAATATCATTGTCCAGTCATGGAAATACAAATTCACAACAAAACTATTCTTGCCTTAATCAATTCCATCTCGCTCCTCTCTCACGTACTCGAGTCCAACAATATCGTCCCTTCCTACTAGGGGGAATAGTCATTCAAACATGTGAAGATTTAGCTATGAAGAATGCATCTTGAAAAGAAAGAGAAGTTTTTGTGGCGCACGGAGAGATGACCACGGCAGCGCAGAAGTGAGGGGTGACGCACTGACGCGCGTCGCATGGCCAGGCGAGGCAATGTGAGGGAGACGTCAGTTCGCGTGTGGGAGCGTCCAGGTACGGAGAGGTTTTTACAGGATTGATTGTCAGCGCTCAACGTGTTTGATGCTCAACATTGGAGTCATTAGATCGTCGGATTAACCTTGTTTGACGGTCAAGATCGTTTGGATCTACCACTCTCTCTCTCTCTATCCTAGTAAAAAATACGAACGCACGTATGTATCTGGTCAACTCAAAGAACACCGATCACATTTGACAAGCATACCAGCAACGAGAGCAATCAATTCTTTGTGAAGTTGAATAAACAGTTAAACACAAACAAAAATGACCAGTTAATTTGATTTATTTAACAATCACTCCAGTGATGGATCAAGCCAACAAGTGAGGCCTCGAAATAAGTTTGCAAGTCACACTTACTGCATATGGATAGAAACAGGAAAAGAGTACAACTAGAAGTGATCCACAAATGTAAAACCATTCTTGGTGGATTATAGAACACTGAAATTCTTCAACAAAGCTCTTCACATTTAGTATCTGTGGTGCAGCTTCTCCTGCTCCTTGTAGTACATCGCATACCTACACGACCACATCAGAACAAATCAAGAATGTCAAATGTTTGACATGCGCAAGTCATTTAGCTACTCAAATATTAGTAAATGGAACTTCCATAGTTTAAACACGCAAGCCATTGGCACATTGCAAAAAAGAAAAAGAAATGCTTGAAATAAGACGTTGTGAATCATTCTACAAGAATACCAAATGTGCAGCCAGCATTACTAATGAGGTTTAAGAGTCCAAACAAATGAAGGTATGTGCCGTCAAAAGTCACATCTCCAAATGAAAATTTCTTACTACTATGGAAGAAACATGTAGATTACATGAAAGGACAAGAAAGATACTTGTGAATTCTGACCAAAGCGCTGAACCCAAACTCATAATACTCTATAAAAGATTATGATCCACATGGGCAAACTTCAAAAGTGAAAGCATTTTTATGCCCATTTCAAGCTCTAACTGAAAGTCTGAAGCCATAATCGAAAAATAAGGGTTCGATAAAATCTTATGATCCACATGAGCAATGGTTAGACCTGCCTTTCCCTTAGATGAACCTTACGCAATTCAAAAGTTTGTTTTGATTTAGAACACTGAATGACTTGGCATACCATTATGCTTATGATCCACATGACAATAGTAGGATTAGCCATGAACACTATGAAGACAGAAAAATCCCATCCATCTCCCTTTTAATTACTTATGCGTCATAGAACCAACAAGTAAGCATTTTGTGGCAATACCAGCATCAGCACACCCAAAGACCAAAGAGATTGACAAGCAATATCACGGTGAATGGTACCCGGTGTCAGAAGTATATCTCATTGATGCATAAAGCAATTGCATAATCACCTAGGTCTAACTATCCTTGTAAATTCAATCCCCACAAAAAAACTTACTGCAGATATCAACTGCGCTGAACCAACTAGGTCCAAATTCCCTCTCATTTCAGAGCCCATTTCTCAAGGGCAAAACCATGCTTACACAAACGCATTGCACCGTATTAGCCCGGTCTAAATTTCCCATCTTCGTTTCAATCCCCAATTTCCAAAAACCACGTCTAGCTTATCCGGTCACGTCATATGATTTCTAGAAGTAAATCCGACATACTACAACACATCAAATCAGCGCTACAGTTCTAACGAAGCGGAACGATCGATCGAACCCCCGCATCGGATCTGGCAGGCAACCGACCCTAGATCCCCTCGACGCGGCGCGACGGGATGGTTCGTGGGAGAGGAGGGGTAGGAAAAGGAGGGAGGGGGCGACGTACTGGTAGGTGCCGATGACGGGGGTGAGGAGGAGCGTGGCGGAGATCCAGTTCTCCGACACCTTGTGGTGGATCTTGGTGGTGATGTCCTTCCACAGCCCAGGCATCACCTGCTGCTGGAACGGCGACAGCGCGTACACCACCGCCTTCATGCGCACCGGCACCTTGCCCATCCTTCTCCGCGCCTCGCCGCTTCTCCTTCCTCCTCGGGGTGGTTGCTCCGGCTTCCGATCACCTCACGACGACGATGGTGGTGGCTTCTGGATCGTTCGTTCCACGTCTTAGGGTTCCGTATATAGGAGAGGTGCAGTCGGGCCCGAGCCCATCTGCAGGAATTTATCATTTAGCGCCGCATAGGCAATATCTGTCAGTGTAACTGTGTAAGATACCCGGCCCAATTATTTCAACGACATGCTTTAGATCCACAAGTCCGTGAAAGCTTCCCTAAAAATGTCCGTGAAAACGTTACCTCAAAAAAGGAGGAAAAAAATCTAAAAAATCCGTGAAAACCTATCCGACAAATCTACCCCTCCCCAGCTTATTCCATAAGCCGAGCAGTTTACTACCCGCAACTTTCAGATTAGTTATGAGATAATTATTTTAGAAAATCCGAACAATAAGTTGGCCGGCTTATGAGAAAATCTGGGGAGGGGGCAGCTTATTTTTTAAACCAGCAAAAGAACTGGCACTAAGACGGACGTCTTATTATCTCCGAAAATAAATCTCAAGTGCATGTCTTTTGGTCGATCATCTGGGCGAAGTGCACATCTTTCCAGTTACATATTATTTATTTTTATTTGATCCTTATTAATGGTTTATGATTTTCGCGGGACTTTAAAAAGAACGTCATGAAGTTTCATTAAAAATCTTAATTTTCCCCATTGTTACCTTCTTCCGTGGAATGGTAGTGATTGTGCCTTATGTGATCAACAAGATGAGGACATAAACCATCTGCTTCTCCTCCCGAGAGGTATGGACGACCACTATGCGGCACTAGGGCATCCTGGCAGCCCCACCTGCCCTATATACAACGCTAGTGGAATGGTTGACAAGCCTGCGGACATAGCGGGATCTTTGGTCAGCAACAATGCTCATTTGCTGGTGTTTGTGGAGGCACTGCAATGATAGTGTTTGAAGGGGCGCGCCCCTCCGCCACAGTACTTAGCTCCCGCATTGCGGATGAAGCGGAGAACTGGTGTTTGGCCAAACTTTTCAAAGGTAGACTAGCGCTAGTGGATAGGTGGAGATGTCGTGAGTAATCCCTTTTGTTTTTGAGTGGGTGTGAGTTTGACGCATGTGCCAAACCGCGTGAAGTTGTAACTCGGCCGCCTGGCCTCTTCTTCTATGAATTCGATACACCATTCCATGGTGTATCCTTGAAAAAAGTCACATTAACACACACAGACATTATGTCGACCAAGAAAAATGGTCATGCAAACATCATGTACCAAACATAGTCCAGGTTTGATCATGGGGAACAATTTAAGATCTCCTTTGATTCAAAGGAGTTCCGTAGGGTTTTTGAACAATTTTGTTTTCTTAGGGGTTTTTACTACATGAATCGTTTGATTCACAAGAAAAAAGTTAGAATTCTTTTTCTAAGGATTTACTTGCACTCGCTTTTGGACAAAACTTTCCATCCGCTCCAAGATTTTGGTGCAATTTCTTTGTTTTTTGTGTTGTCAAACACTCTAATCATGTTGAGATCCTACGAATCAGAGAGGGCCTTGAGAGTTGAGCGGTGTCTTTTAATCAGGCTTAGAGCATCTCTAGTGGATCCTCTAAATGGAGGTGTATAGCAAATGTACACGATGCCAGCTGAAAATCCCCTCCCAGCGACTCGTGTATATGGGCGTGTATCCATCCACGCCCACGCCACGACGATACGAGGCGTGGAACTTAACACGACCCAGCCACGCTCGTGCTCGGGAAAAAAAAGACGGAAGCTTCGTCCCGCGCCCGCCCGGAGCAAGGAGCGACGAGCTCGCCCGAAGGCCCGAAGGTCGCCGTCGCCTTTCTTCTCCGTCCGGCCGCCCAAGGTAACGATTTTTCCTCTCCGGCCGAGCTCAAGAGCGGGAGGGCGGGGACTGGGGGCCGCAAGCCCTGCAGCTAGATCTGGCGGCGGCGGGAGGTCGGCCGCGTGCGGGCGGCGGGTTGCGGGCGGCGGGGTGCTGTGCGGGCGGGGGGAGTGCGGGGTGCTGTGCGGGCGGCGGGAGTGCGGGGTGCGGCGCGGTGCCGGATGCGGACGGCGTTGTGCGGGCGGCGCTAGCTGCGGCCTGGGCGTGCGTGTGAAGGGCTGGGGAGGCTGACGGAGTACGGCCTGGGGAGAGGAGTGAGGTCGGGGAGGGCGCGACGGAGATGGAGAGGATTGAGGGCCTGGGCGTCGCGTGTGTGGCCTTGATGTATCGCTGCTTGAAAATCGAACACTCTTTCAGAGAATCTCTGGTTTCTCTCGTGTATCTCTGTTTCTCTCGGTACTGTCTCCAAAATGTGGTCTAAAATAGATGTGCATTCGTTTATTGTTTGTAGATGGATGATGATGAAAACTTCTTGGACACCGTGGGTTTTGGTTACACACCAACACAACCACAAAGCCCAATTGGAGAGCAACCAACCCCATCAACTCAGCATGAAGGAGCACCAATACCAGAGAAAGCAAAATCCAACAAAGGAAGAAATTGGTCTAGTGATGAGGACAAGGTTCTCATAGCAGCATGGGCAAATACAAGTTTGGATATTGTTGGGACAGATCAAAACCGAGATGCTTATTGGGCTAGAATTTCAGAGTATTACAACACACACAAGGAATCATCATGGCCGGAGCGCAATGCTAATGCAATCAATTGTCGTTACACATTGATTAACAGGGAGACCTCTAAATTCTGTGGTTGCCTTCAACAGATTTTAAATAGGCAAGAAATGGAAGGACTATAGAAGAAAAGGTATGCGCCTTTCTTGTACTTCTATATGTGACGTGCAATATTCTATATGTGTTGTGCATATTTTAACAATATATTTATATGTGCAGACAAACGATGCACACATTTTGTTCAAGGAAATGGATCTTAAAAAAAAGAAGCCTTTCACATTGATGCATTGCTATGTAGAGTTTTCGAAGCATCCAAAGTGGCAGACAAGAGAACTTGAAACTTCTCTTAAGAAACAAAAGAAGACCATTGATGCAAGTCCGGGCACAGGCCACCAATGATCCGGCTGATGCATCCTCGGTACGCACTGATGCTACCTCCATACGCACCGATGCTCTTGAACATGAGAAAAGACCTGATGGTGTGAAGAAGGACAAGAGAGGTAAAGCTGATGACAGTGCTTGCAAGCTGTCATTAGAAACTGTGTGGGCAGCAAAGCAAGAGAAGGATGAGATCAAAGAGGCGGCAAGAAATGCTCGCTACGCACAGCAATTTGAATTGCGAAAAGAGCAGATTGCTCTCAAAAAGAAGGAGGATGCACGAAACGAGAGAGAGGATGCACGAAGACAGTTTGAATTAGATGAGAGGGTCATGCTCATCGACACTAGTGGTATGACTGATGTGCAAAAGCAGTTCTACCAAGCTAAGCAGAAGGAGATCCTTGCTCGACGCCTAGAGTAATGTGAGCTATATGTTGTAGTCGTAAGAACTATTTACTGCTTTCTGCTAGTTGTTGTAAGAACAATTTGATGCTTTCTGCTAGTTGAGGACATGGATTACATCACTCATTGCATAAATATTTTTATTGATAGCTGGATTACAAAGACATGGATTACATCAATTAAAACTAGATGAAAAGAAATGGATTACAAACTTATAACTAGGACATCACTCGTTTCCAAACTTTTGCCACACATGGTCAATTAGATCAAGTTTAAGCTGATCATGTTCTTCAAAATTTCTAATCCAGTGAGTCATCTGAATAAAAGAGCTCAGCTGTTCCGCATGAGTACGAGAGACTTTGACACTTTCTCCCATTGCATCAAAAGTGCAGCTTTGCCGACCAGTTTGTCGCTCCTCTTCAACTATCATATTGTGCATTATGACACAAGCTTTCATGATATCAGTGATTTCTTTACATTTCCATCCTTTAGCAGGTCCACGAACAATGGCAAAACGGGATTGCAGAACTCCAAAGGCCCGTTCCACATCTTTCCTAGCCCCCTCTTGCTTCTTGGCAAAAGTTTTATGCTTTCTGCTAGTTGGTGCTGGTATGCTCTTCACAAATGTTGCCCACCGTGGATAGATACCATCTGCAAGGTAATACCCCATTGTGTACTGATGGCCATTGATGCTATAATTCACTGGAGGAGTTTGGCCTTCGGTTAGCTTTGTAAAAACAGGAGAACGTTGAAGAACATTTATATCATTCAGAGACCCTGGTAAACCAAAATAAGCATGCCAAATCCAAAGATCTTGTGAAGCAACTGCTTCTAAGATCATAGTGGGCTCGTTCACATGGCCTCTAAACATGCCATGCCATTTTTTGGGGCAATTTTTCCACCCCCAGTGCATGCAATCTATGCTCCCTAACATACCGGGAAATCCTCTTTCCTCCCCTATTGCAAGTAACCTAGCAATGTCTTCTTCATTTGGAGATCTCAGGTACTTTTCCCCAAAAACTTCACAAATTTTGATCACAAATTTCTTGCAAGACTCTAAATTAGTAGTCTCAGCGGACCGGATGTACTCATCAACACCATCAGCTGCTATTCCATATGTTAGCATCCGCATTGCCGCGGTCATCTTTTGCAGAGGATGTAAACCAAGAGCTCCAGAAGCACTTCTTTTTTGCGTAAAATAACCATCATAGTCATGCTCAAATATACCATCAGCTATGCGTTTGAACAAAGTACGCGACATCCTAAATCTGTACGTAAAAAGTAAATGAGACAGGGAAATGAAAAAAGGACCAAAACAGAGAAGTATACTAATTACGAACCTTCGTCGAAACAAATGTTCAGGAAAGCGAGGAACTTCTTTGAATTAGTCGTCCCACAGAAGAAGAAATCCGGCATCTCTTCCTCGATCGATTGACTGACGTCCATGCTTGGAACCGCCATGGCGTCGAGCGTTCTTCCTCTCTTCCTCCTCGCGCTCGGCGAATGCTGCAAGCATGAGTTCATCGTCGCCAGATGAAGATGACGAAGAACTCATGTCCCATGTGGATGTGTTCATGAGAAGAGAAGTCACAGGTAGAAGTGTGCTGGAAGAGAGGTGGTAGAGGTGGTTTATATAGATCAGAAATATGGCCGTTGGAAATATAGCCGTTGGAAATATAGCCGTTCGAAAATATAGCCGTTGGAAATATAGCTGTTTGAAAATATAGCCGTTGGAATTATACACGTCCTAATTTACACGTTCCACTGAAAAACTGGGAGGTGCATAATTTACCATGATGTATATGGACGTGTATATGAAGATATACACGTCCATATTTACACGTTCCACTAGAGATATGCTCTTATGGCCTAGCGCTGGTGGCGTGCACCTGTCCCGCACTGTGCACATTCCAGAAAAGATGGTGCAGATCAAAGGGCATCGTTGATCTGTGCTGAAGTGGCCACTCGACAATGATGCCTTTGTTCACGGATAACGTAAAATTCTGGCTATCAAAACCTCCACGGAGAAGTTTTTTATTTGCGTTTATTGCTGTTGCAGTCAACCAATGAATCACACCACACACCACATTCACATCCACAGCTTCATGGACCGGAACCCTGAAGGATACACACCCAGACATTTTGTATGCTCTAAGCTGGACCGGACCTGAGCGCATAATCAAGATCGGCTATGAGGTCTTCGACATCCTCGATGCCAACCGATATCCGGACTAAATCATCAGTCAACCCGCGCTCCTCGCGCACCGCAGATGGGATGCTCGCGTGCGACATAAAGCATGGCAAGCTTATGAGCGACTTCACGCTTCCTGCATCGACATGTAGACTGAGTTAGCGAGGATGAGTAAAATCATACAAAACTCTGGAAGTCGTTGCTGAAGAATTTGGTCAAAATATAACCAGTGGATGGGCTTTGTTAAGGGGTTTTCTAACTCGAGTTTGTTGGGTGATAATATGAATAAAGGAGTACAGTGATTCCTGAAAGGACGGTGTAGCAGATATGTGATGACGGCAAACGAAGAAGTATAAGTTGTCTGAACGCTCACCAAAGCTAACTGTTACACTGAAGTATTTTGTTGTCTCGACAACGTGCTTGGAAAGAGATAGCGAACCAGTTAGGAAACTGAGAACAGATCCTGCTCCCTTCGCCTGCAAAGATAACAAAATGAGACAAATGTTGCAACCAAAGTGCTTAGACAGTGTCCTGAAAGATCTGAAGGCTGAGGGCCCAATGCCAAGTAAATCATAACTTAAGCTACATAATTTGGGAAACTTAAAATCGAGAAGCACCTGCGAGTAGTGTAAAGATCGGCCGGGATGATCAGGAAGTCCAGCATAGTTCACTTGCTTGACCCTTGGATGAGAAGCTAGGAATTCAGCAATCTTTTCGGCATTATCCTACAAAAAATAGACTAATCATCAGCTTCCACATAACTATGACAACTAACTAATACTGAATCTCTGTAAGGAATAAAATGAATTAAACCAATACAAAGTTAATAGTAACATCTCATGAAGCTCGGTAAAATACAAGTCATTGCATTAACAGCAAAAGTATCACCTGTTGCTTCTCCACCCGCAAAGCCATGGTCTTGATTCCCCTCAAGCAAAGCCAGCAATCAAAAGGTGCCAAACCTGTTCCTTCAGCATTTTGCAGAAATGCAATTTCCTTAGCCAAGCTGTTAGCAGTTGGAAGAAGTAATTAGTCTGAGAGTTCCAGAGTTATCTCAACTAAAGCAAATCTACACTCAATGGATTTGAAGGAGTACGTAGTAGCTATATTCCATAGGAAATGGAGGAACATCCCATTAGTGTTTAGGCCAGCAGCTAAGAAATATTCACATCGCACAGTAATTTATAGGGAAAAGGTACTACATGGTCTATTTCAAGATGATAAGGGTACCACTCTACCAAGCAAACCTGAGAATAGTTTATAAACTCCACCATACCTTAACCAAACCCGTACGGTCAAACGTGGCAGCCCAAACCGAACTAAACCCATATGATGCTTCCGCCAACCAAATCACAACTAAACCAACCTGACTATTCACCCGAACCCAACTAAAACTAAGCGCCCACCTGTAGGTAGAAACCATTTGCTCAAACTGTTTGATGTCTAATAATTAATACGCGCGCAAATACAACACATCGCGAGGGCGCTCATGCCGTACTGCCGCCCTACCCGGTGGTCGGCCGCATCGTCCCGGGCGGCCTCGTGGTGGACTGCACCGGCGAGGGCGTCTGATTCACGGAGGCCGCCGCGAGCTGTGCGCTTGCCGACGTCGACCGCCTCGAGTGCTGCCCGCTGCTCAAGTGCTCATCCCAGCTCCTCCCGTGCCCTCACACAGGCGAGAGCCTCGCCGGCCTCGTCCTGATGGCCCAGGCACCTCCGTAGACGGGTCGGGCGCCAGGCCATCATGCTCATTGTCCTCGTCGGAGCGCTGGTCAACAGCGCGGCCGCCAACCTCGCCATGCTCATCGTCGGCAGCATGTTCCTCGTCGACGCGCTCGCCAACCTCGCCGTGCTCATCGTCGGCAGCATGTTCCTTGTCGGCGCGCTCGTCAACACCGCGGCCGCCAACCTCGCCATGCTCATCGTCGGCAGCATGTTCCTCGTCGGCGTGCTCGCCGCGGCAGCCAACCTCGCCATGTTCATCGTCGGCAGCATGTTCCTTGTCGGCGCACTCGTCAACGCCGCGGCCGCCAACCTCGCCATGCGCATGCCTCGTCGTCGGCAGCATGTTCCTCGTCGGCGTGGTCGTCAAGCCACGGCCGCCAACCTCGCCATGCTCATTGCCGGGCGGACATTGATCGGCCTGGGCCTCGGGTTCACCGGCCAGGACACGCCGGTCTACCTCGCCGGGATGTCGCTGCCGCGGTGGCGCGGCGGGTTCATCTACGTGTCCCAGCTGTTCACCAGCATACACCAGCATATAGCAACGGCCACTACGTTTGCATGTGCAACCGCCGGGCAGAGAAGACCTGCGTATCTGTCGGGCTGGAACGGAACCATGTCATCAAAACTGGGTGTGAACCGTTGGTTTAAACCTGATCGGGGCCATACCTAACCAAGCGAATTGTTGTAAGAAACTAAACTGAACTAAACCCATGTGAGAGTCCACCCATTCACACCCGAACCAAACGAGCCCATACGTAGAAACCGACCCAGCGCACCCGGTTAGGCCAAAACTATTCTCAGATTTACTACCAAGGAGTAGCCTTTGGCAGGACATACAGACAGGTAACCGTGAGGAATAATAAACATACAGACCGCACACTCAACTGAGGATAAAATGTCAGCGTGATCATTAGTAATGGGGGGAGGGCATTAAAAACAGACCTTTCACCCTTTACTGCAAGAATTCCAGCCATAAGATCACTATGCCCGGCTATAAATTTGGTAGCTGAGTGCATCACAATATCTGCACATAAGACAATAGATTGCCGTGAAATAGACTAAACAGAGTGAACTGAATGATGCTATATTTTGTTAAGTAAATACATGATTTTATACCTGCTCCAAGTTCTATAGGCCGGGAAAGCACAGGAGACATAATGCTGTTGTCCACCAAAACAAGAGCCCCATGAGAATGAGCTATCTCTGAGATTTTCTGTGAAGTGCAGAAAACAGTGGTTAGAATCAGCACATTACCTATATCTGGACAGATCAAATCTTCCATACATTTCATGGTCAAATGACATGCACATATCAATGGTACTACCTTTATATCAGTAATTTGTTGACGAGGATTAGTAGGACTTTCAAGCCAAACCAACTTAGTCGAGGGTCCAATCACAGATGCCACCTCACTAATTTTGGTTGTATCCACTCGTCTATCACACCACAATACATATGATACTTGTAAGTGAGCGGCAAAAACAGCAAGAGAATCATTCTACAAAAAAATGTAGAACTAACTTTACTACAATTCCATATCTTGGGACGACTTGTGAGAGCAGGCGATCAGAACCACCGTATATGTCCTCTCCGGCAACTATTTCTTGTCCTGAAAATTATGCAATTGGCAAATGAGTTCATAAAGACATATGACAATAAGCGTGAGGCATAAGAGTGAACAAATCAAATGAGGTGCTTACCAGACTGGAGGAGGTGTGTTACTGCAGCTAGTGCTGCCATCCCACTGGTAAAGCAGAAGGCTTGATCTGCCTTCTCGAGCTTAGCGATAAGGCTAAAACATGGGCCCAAATTTATCAATACCAGTAAATAATGTATATATTGACAATACACATGGTAAACAAGAACAAGCAGTTCGAGTGAGACTAACCTCTGAAGAACATCACGAGTAGGGTTGCCACTTCTAGTATAATCATAAGGTCCATTGACAGTAGCTGAAGGCTGGAAAATAACATTGATGACTAAGCTACTATAAATCAAGAAAAGAGAAGTAAAAAGTGCAAACTATGAGCCACCCTAAACTTACAAGGTTTACACTGTAGTTCCTCACAGCCAAAGAACAACAAATATTCACAAAGAAAAAAAGTGCTGATATGTGCACAACCCTTATCCTATTACAATTCATATATACTCCCTCCGTTGCACAATATAAGATGTTTTAGCCTTTTTGCACATGCACATGTCCAAACTTGTATCTACACACATTTTAGTGCATGTGTACACTTATTTTGTTATGAATCTAGACAACATGTACAATAGCTACAACATCTTATATTGTGGAACGGAGGGAGTAGATAAGTTTGAGGAATAGCAACTTGATCTATTACTGGAGGTCTTAGGCCCATATGTGTAAAAATACAAGTGCAGCCTACAGGAATGCAATAGAGTAAGAAGCAGAAATAAGAAATACACAGAGTCCTACCACGAAACAACTATCTCTCTAATAAGATAGACATCCGTGAACAATCCACATAACTAATTTATTCCCAGACCAAGGAAAATGTAACAAGTTCATTCAATAATTATATAATAATACTGTTTGAGGGACAAAAAGTCAAATGGCATAACTAGCAAGACAACAAAGATGTGATGAATTACTGCAAATAGAAAACTTGGTTTGTCAAACTGCATATTCAGTAATATGGTATATGGTGAGCAATATTTAAGCACAGCATCTTCTAGGCCACTAGGCTTTTTCATACTTTGAGATATGTCTTTTAAATTGACATGCAAGTAAACTCGTATAATCTCAATTGGTTGGTGGTGGTACAAATATCATGAGAAGTACTCCGTAGGAAGTAACAAACAATGTGCATCTAGACAGCAACGAGGGTGCATTGACAAAACATCTAAGGAATTAGGGTTTTCACGGTTTCTAGTGGCTCGCTACCATTTGTATGTAACTCTAATTACCTGCTTGAACGTGGCCGTCTGGTACAGCGGCGTGCTGAGAGCCCCATACTTGTCGAACGAATTCTCGAAGCTGGTCAGTATCGTCGCCACGCTCGGCTCCTTCCTCTCCAAACCTGCCCCACGATTGCAGGAATTACACACGATTCCACCAGAACCAGCATAAAGTCCCATCTAAGAAATTACTGAAACCCCACGAACCCACCACCATCTGCGGATTGGACGGCCCCGAGCGCCTCCGTGGATACTGCGGACGCGCTCAAGTCGCGCTTGGAGTCGCCGGAGGGTCCGGCGATGGCCGCCAGGCCCTTCGGCGGGGCCGATGCCATCCGATGGGAGAGCGTGAAGGGCCGGAAGGAGAGGCGGAGGGCTGGGGAAGAGGTGGGGCTAGAGTATGCGCAGGGGGGCGAGGGGGTCGGGTTGGAGGGGAGGAGGAAGAGACGGGCGGCAGGGGTCGCGGCGGCGGCCATGGTAAGCGAGAGTGAGTGGGGGAAGCGGGAGTTTGTTTGACAGCGAAATGATTTTATTGCTAGGGAGAATAAATGGGACGGGATTGTGACAGGTGGGGTCGAGCATCAGTGAAACAAACCCTTGCTACTTTGCTACAACCTCTGTTTTTTAATTTTAATATAGTACGTTTTGGACATGGTATATATTGACTAGATACACACTTGATTTGATTGCATGAATATGCACACTAAAACACATGTCTACATATACGTAGATACATGTGAATCTACAATCTATCTACATCTACACTAATATTAAAAGAACAAACTTATCTGGGTATATTAAATCTACACCGTTAAATTGGACCAGACGTCCTGACATCGAGTAGCAAACAACTTTGACCAGTCAAACCCTTTTTCTAAACCTTCCTCCGACTAGTTAGCGTGCACGTGCAACGCACGTCTTCATAAAATGCAGCAAAATATACGTGTGTATGCAATGTTTTCTTGAACCAATTTGAAGTCATTCACAAAAGCATTTCTAAACCATGCAAGGACATTATGTACTTGTCACAAAGTTTAAATTAGAGGTAGAACAACCAATTTGATTACTTTTGACAAATCATTCCAGTTGCTTTGTAGTCAATGTCAATCAACAAACATGAATTTATGAATGCCTATGTAGCCTCTCAATCCATGTGTGTTCAATTTGAAGTTATTTTGTTGTTTTAGTCAGCTAATGCATACACTATTTTGCTTAGAAATACATATAAATATTAGATACAAGAATCATCTTATCCATATTATCACAACACAACTTCTTCATGTAATTTTAAGTGGGTACGTGCAACATATATCTTAGTAAATAGATACTCCCTCCGTTCATTTTTATAAGACGTTTTAGTGTTTAGTAGGTTCATCTATTTTAGTATGTATCTAGTCTACTTTTAGTGTGTAGATCCACTCATTAGAGTATGTATCTAGTTTACTTAAACAAGTCTAAAACATCTTATATTTGTGCACAGAGGGAGTAGGAAAGAAATGCATGGATTACAAATAAAGAGATATAGTGTTACGGAATAAGTATTACCTCTGTTTAAAAATATAAGGTGTTTTGCTAAAGTAAAATGGCTTACCAAAACATCTTATATTTTAGAACGAAGGTAGTACAATTCAAGCTCTACTTGGCATGCGTCAAAACATAGTCACATTTGAATTCTAAGAACATCCCATTTTTTAATAGGACGACACTCACACGGGCAAATTATATCGAAAACGATTCAACCTTTTAGATTTCATTAGAGTATTTGTTTCATCAAGATATTTCTCTAATTAACAATGCTTTAGTCCAAGATTAATGAGTTAAGAAACATAATTGCACTCAAATTTTCATTCCGACCACTTCACTCACCGGTATTGCTCTCAACTTGGTACCAGTTAGCATCATAAGGCCGTATACTTATTGAATCAAGGTTGCGCCTCTAGCTACGGGGTTGTGCATAAGCAAACTCTACCGTTGCAATCTTGTAGCAACCTCTGGTTCATACTAACCAACCACATTCCTCTCATGTTGCTATCAACTCCACTAAGCGCTCTTCTCCACCTAACAATCTACGTGAAAAAGCTTACTGATTACTGTTCTAACAAAATCAGAATAGCATTCCCTCAAATAAGCAATTTGAGATCTGCACTTGAGAACTAATTAGATTATTTAGGTAAAGCTTACCACTGCAATAGAAGTGATCTGAGGTAGTTAATACAAATCTCGGGAGTTTATCCATGTATGAGGTGATAATATCCTCATTCTAAATGCGCTGATGGATAACACGGGCCTGTAATTGAAACCAGATGCATTTTCTATATTGGCTTTATTCAGAGTTTACATATTAAACTGCACATTTTGCAAAAGCTTCGAGGAATACAAATATGGAAAAAATGTATGGTAAGTATGATTGGCATTTGTGTACCCGGCTTCTCAATGGAAAAATATAGGATTTTCATCTATACTTAAAATCTTGTATATGGAGAAGGGTCAGGAGTAGTGGTTAACCAATTTTAGTTTAGAAGTTCATATTACCATTATTAAATTTGTTTATCGATGCAATAACTTGTTTCATCAATACGTTGAATTTAAGACCCAAAAGGAAATGATTAATATTTAGAAGATGATCAGACACTGCAATACTGACCACTTTTACCATGATAATCCGAAGTATAAAAAGGTAGCCTTATTTCAGGGCTCGGTGGCGATGGCTGGGCCGTGGAGATCTGGCGTTCTAAGGCTCCCGCCAAATGCAAGTTCTTCCTCTAACTGGCGCTCCGCGGACGGTGCTGGACAGCAGACAGACTTGCCCGGAGAGGACTCCCCCACCCGGCCTCCTGCCCACTATGCGATCAGGTGGACGAGTCCATCGACCATCTCCTGGTGGGCTGTGTTTTTAGCCAGGAGGTGTGGTTGCGCTGCTGCCAGGCGTGGGGCGTCGCTCACTGGATTCCGACGCCAGGGGAGACGATGCAGGAGTGGCTTTCCTCTAGGACCGCCGTGAGGAGGGAGCGCCGTGACCTCAGGACAGCGGTGGCCTTGGTGTCCTGGACGCTCTGGACGCACCGCAACGGTATCGTCTTCGAAGGGGAGACACCGTCCATAGGTAGAGCTTTAGGGTCGATCCGTGAGGAGGGAGAGATCTGGAGAGTGGCAGGTCTCTTCAAGGGTAGCCTAGGTCAGGCGGAGAGGTGGAGGATTGGCGAGTAGTCCCGCCCCTCTTTTTGTGTTCCGCCTACGGGCGTGGTTGCGCGCTCGGCGTTTGTGCCAGCCCGCGTTGTAGCTCTGGCCGCTTGGCCCTTCTTCTTGGAAACTGATATGCCTTGCTTAAGGCATATCCTTGAAAAAAGGTAGCTGTAAACTGAATAACTTGGTAAAATAGAAAAAAACGTTAAGCTGCAGAGTATACCTACGGTGGATGCAACAGCTTGAGAATTATATGGCGACGCAGACATCAGCAACCAGCGGCAGATGAGAGCTAGTGTGCGGGTGCCGAGAGTAGAAACGACAGCGGCTTCTGCTTGCCAACAGATTGGTCGCGGAGTGGTTGGGGTCGACGATGTCTGTTTGGGGCGGAAGAATCAGTCGGGACAGCTGAAGGGTCTCGCGGCGTCTAGGCCGTGGCGTCCGCGTGATGAGTGGCGACAGCGACGACGTCCAGAGTCCAGACCGTGCCGTCCGCATGAGGACTGGGCGCTGTCGTCCAGGCGCGGATCTGGCTGAAGTCGAAGTCCTCGGTGTGGAGCTTACTGTTACTGACCTTGGCGGCGTCGTGGAGGAGGTGGCGGACGAAGCTGGCGAGGAGGCGGCGGTCCCTGCAACTCTACTGACGGGCGCATGGAGGGGCGGCACGCTGGTATAGAGACGTGCCCAGGGCGGCGCGGGTAGCAAGACGACGGCAGCGTACGCGAGCTTAGCGGCGAGGCGAGGAATGGCGGCGGCGCTGGCGTGAGATTTGTTTTATGTTCTACTAGTTGAGTGCCCGTGCGTTCCTACGGACTATACAAATATCATGGTTGAGCGGACCGTGTTTTACAAATGAAATATAGATGGTTGAGCAGACTGCGTGTCTTGCGTTGCGTTCCTCCCTCTAATCCACCTAACAATCATTTGCTCCATTATATTATGATGTCATTCCAGTTCCTCCCTCTAATTCACCTAACAATCATTTGCTCCACTATATTATGATGTCATTCCAGGGAATATTTTGGTCATTTCAATATCGTGTATTAGTATCAAAAAAGGGTGATGTTGTATCCTGTTTGTGCCACAAAACAATGACCATGGAGATCACATTATTGTACTTTATGCTTACAAACCTGATTAAAATTCCAAGCAAGCCACACGTGGAGCAAAGCATAAATATAACGAACCGGTTGTACCAATGGCATCAAATGTGAGAATTGAAATAAATCATTATATGTACTTTTGTTAATATGTACCTTCATAAATTCAAAAGTGAATAAGATGCATCTTCCCAATTGCTCAAATCATCTGAATCTCAAGTATCTTATTTCAGGTCTTAAAAAGCTTACAAATTCAAAACCCATTAGCCATTTGGTGGTTCAAATGCAAAGACTTTACACTTCAGGGGATGTACAATTATCCACATGTACATAGCAGGGCTGATTGCGTACGCCAAATACATCAATCTTTGAGCACTTGTATGCCTTCTTTGGACCATCCATTTTGCCTAATCATATCAAGCTTCACAATTAAAAGACACAAGAATTCCCACATCCTGAGTTCTTAAAACCTGTCATGCCAAGAGAATTATATTGTTTAGGTCATAAAAGAAAACCTTTCATTTAGTGTGTAAAAGTAGTGTAATATTAAGTACAACATGGAAGAAATGATAAAAACGAGAATTCAAGGGCTATATCACGTTTCCATTACAGTTAAGGAGATCACTTATCCCACTTGCTGGCTTGGGAACTACATTTTAGTTCACCAGGGTATAAGACTGAAATAAAAGCAAAAGTCAAAATTTGAAGTTTGCACGGATTGCACACACCTTAAACTGATACATTCTCAACCATGTCACTCTCTATTTTTGTTTCTTTACTGCTGGCAAGTAACAACAGTAATGCAGCAGATGGACTCAATTGAGTTGAAAGTAATACACCCCCTCAGTAATACACTCCGAAGAAAAACAGAAAACACCAATGAGCACGCATGCAGTCCCATCCTACTTCAATCAACAAACTGAATTGCAATACTCAACACTCTCGATGATTGTATTACTCAGGGACTAGCTACAATATATAGTACAAGAGATCGTGCAGTCGTGCACCAGATCATGGGCAACGGAGTGCCACTCATATCGCTAGATCCTATTGACTAGGGTGAGCTGTTACATGCCGTTTACAGATAGCTGTTACATGCGTGTCAGTCTAAACTACCGTTACACTTCAACATCCCCCCGCAGTCTGAACGTGTCCGAAGGAAAAATGTTCAGACTGGACCTGAAATCACTGAACAGAGGTGAGCTCAATCCTTTGGTGAAGACATCAGCGAACTGAAACGCGGATGGAACATGTAAAACTTTGGCTTCTCCTAGCGACACTCGATCCCGAACGAAGTGCAGATCGATCTCCACGTGTTTTGTCCTTTGATGCTGAACTGGATTAGACGACAGATACATTGCGCTGATGTTGTCACAGTAAACAACAGTGGCACGCTGTGGTGGGCGATGAAGTTCGACCAGGAGTTGCCGCAGCCAACAAGACTCGGCGACGCAGTTTGCCACAGCCCTGTACTCCGCCTCTGCACTGGATCGGCTGACAGTAGCTTGCCGCTTTGAAGACCACGAGATGAGATTGTTGCCCAAGAAGACACAGAAGCCGGATGTGGATTTGCGAGTGTCTGGACAGCCCGCCCAATCAGCATCACTGTAGGCGATCAGGTCGGTGGAGGAGTTGCGATAGAGTTGCAGGCCGTAGGTGAGAGTTCCCTGAAGATAACGCAAGATGCGTTTGAGGAGCTGAAAGTGAGCAGTGCGTGGGGCATGCATGAAGAGGCAGACTTGCTGCACAGCATAGGCTATATCTGGTCTCGTTAAGGTGAGGTACTGGAGAGCTCCGGCTAGGCTGCGGTACAGAGATGGTTTGGTGCAAGGAGCACCATCATGGGCAGAGGTTTTGGACCTCGCTTCGACAGGGGTGGAGATAGGATTGCAGTTAAGCATATCTGCTCGATCAAGGATCTCAAGAATGTATTGCTGCTGAGAAAGGAACAACCCCGACTGGTTTTTGTGTACATTTATCCCGAGAAAGTGGTGCAGCTCACCCATGTCGGTCATGGAAAATTCAGAAGAGAGAGAGGCTATGATGGACTGTAGTAGGGTGGTGGTGTTCGCCGTGAGGATAATGTCATCGACATATAGGAGAAGATATGCAACCTCAGTGCCACGGCGAAGTATAAAAAGCGAAGAGTCACATTTGGAGGCAACAAATCCAAGGGAGAGTAGATAAGTGGTAAAACGAAGAAACCATGTGCGGGGAGCCTGCTTAAGCCCATAAAGCGACTTGTTGAGACGACAAACATGATGAGGCTGCTCGGAATCAAGGAAACCAGAAGGTTGTTGGCAATAAACGGTTTCTTGAAGGTTACCGTGTAGGAATGCATTCTTGACGTCGAGTTGGTGGATTGGCCATGACTGAGCCGTTGCAAGAGATAGCACAACTCGAATTGTTGCCGGTTTCACCACCGGACTAAACGTTTCGTTGTAGTCTACACCGGCTTGTTGAGTGAAGCCACGCAGCACCCATCTAGCCTTGTACCGAGAAAGTGAGCCATCCGAGTTCAGCTTGTGGCGAAATATCCATTTCCCCGTAACCACGTTGACACCTGCAGGACAAGGGATCAAAGACCAAGTGTCATTCCGTAACAAGGCGTTAAATTCTTCGAGCATTGCAGCATGCCAATTTGGATCCTTGAGTGCCTGACGATAAGAAGAGGGGAGTGGAGAAATTGTGTTCGGTTGAGTGGTGGCAGCTAGATTAAAAAGTCTACGTGGCATCAAATAGCCATGTTTTGCTCTGGTGTTCATTCTGTGTGCATTTGCGTGTGGCTGTATCGGAACTGCATGGGCGGGCAGATTATGTGTAGGTGGCAGCGGAGGAGTGGTTGGAGGTGGGCTCGGTGGGCTCGGTGGTGCGGCAGACGAGGAGGATCCTCCCGTGTGCAATGATTGGGAGCTGATTGCACTGTCCGTGGGCTGGGTTGAGGTGGCAGCGGTGGATTGGTGCGGAGAGGGCGTGGGCGCGGGCGGGCCGGATCCCGGGGAGGATGCGGCGGCAGGTGCGGGCAGGGCGCGGATATCTGGGCTGATTCGGGTGGGATCTCCTGTGGCAGCTGGGGTTGTGGGGTCTGGTGTGGCGGGTGCGTGTGGTTTATATGGAAAAACAGCCTCATCAAAAATAACGTGGCGAGAAACAATTACGCGTCTAGAGTTCAGGTCAAAACATCGATAGCCTTTATGCTCGCGTGGGTATCCGATGAAAACACAACGTGTGGATCTGGGGTGTAGTTTGTGTGGCGTGGTGGCATAGAGGTTAGGATAACATAGACACCCGAAGGTGCGTAGATGAGTATAGGTTGGGTGCTGTCCAAACAGGCGAAAATGTGGTGTAGTGTGTTGAATTGTGCGTGAAGGACGAATGTTGAGGAGCTGATTGGCTGTGTGAAGGGCTTCGACCCAGAAAGGGGGTGGTAGGTTGGCTTGAGAAAGTAGGGTTCGGACGACATCGTTAGTAGTGCGCAACATACGCCCGGCTTTGCCATTTTGTGGAGATGTGTGGGGGCAAGAGAAACGAAAGGAAGAACCATTGGCTGCTAAGAAGGTCCGTAGGGCATTGTTTATAAATTCACCTCCATTATCACATTGCACGCATTGGATGGTTTTATCAAATTGTGTTTTGACATAAGTGAAGAAACGTTGGAGGATAGAAGAAGTGTCAGATTTGTGTCGTAAAGGAAAAGCCCAGGAGTAGTGTGAAAAATCATCAACAATAATGAGATAATAGGCATAACCAGAAAAACTATTGATAGGAGATGTCCATAGATCACAATGTATAAGTTGAAAAGGGAAATATGTAAAACTAGATGAAGTAGGGAAAGGGAGACGTGGTTGGCGGCCTAATTGACAAGCTTCACATATGGGGGATTTATTTCGAGAAGGGGTACATGGTTCGGGTAAGGAAGAGGAAATTCTAGATAAACTATCGTCACTGAGGTGGCCAAGCCGTCGATGCCATAAGTCGCGCGTAGTGGAGACCGTCAGAGCTGTGTTGGAGGAGTGGAGATCGCCGTGGAATGGGTACAGGTCGCCGCTGCTACTGGACCGAAGAAGAATAGCCCGCGTTGCTAGATCCTTCACAGAAAAGCCATTAGGGTCAAACTCAATAGCACAAGAATTATCACGAGTGAACTTTCGTACAGAGATCAGACTTTTAATAACAGAGGGAGAGACGAGAACATTGTTGAGATAGAATGGGCAAGAAGTGAGAGTTGTGGAACCTACAGAATAGATCGGCATCGTGGAACCATTGCCAACTGTAATACTGCGAGAATTTAAGCTTGTAGGGGAATGAGACGAGGTAAGATTACCCTGTGCATTGGTGACATGCGTGGTCGCGCCGGTGTCCATGACCCATTCGGCGCCGGGATGGAAGCTGTGGACGTTGCTCGGTGCAGAGGCGAACATGGCGGAGTAGTCATACGCGGGAGGCAGCGGTGGATGAGCCGGCGTGGGCAGCAGCGGTGCAGTGTTCGGGGACATCAGAGGGTACGCCTGGTGGTGCTAGGCATGGCCGGCAACGTTGCCAGCGTTCGGCGGCACCCAGTGAGGTGGACGGTCACCGCCGTAGTGCTGCTGCGGCGGAGGATGCCCAAAGCCTGGGTTGTAGCCGCCGCGCCCGCCATAGTCGCCACGTTCGCCATAGTCGCCGCGTCCGCGGTCACGGCCGCGGCCACCACCGTAGGGATTGCAGCCTGGGTTGTAGCCGCCGCGCCCGCCATAGTCGCCACGTCCGCCATAGTCGCCGCGTCCGCGGCCACGGCCGCGGCCACCACCGTAGGGATTGCCGTAGCCTTGCCTGCCGCCATTTTGGTTGCCGTAGTGGTTGTTGCCGTAGCCGTGCTGACCGCCGCCGCGGTTGTTCTGCGGACCGCCGCCGCGTCCCGGGTTGCCGTAGCCGTGATGGCCGCCACCGCGGCCCTGGTTGCCACCGCGGGTGCAGTTGCGCGCCATGTGCCCTGGCTCGCCGCAGGTGTAGCAGTTGCCGGTGAAGCGGTACCCGGACGACCCGTTGCTGGCGTTGGAGGTGTGCAGGACTTGCGGCGTCGCGGTGCCCTTCAGTTTGAGTTTCTCCTCGGCGAGCTGGAGTCGAGACTGGGCCTGCATGAAGGAGGGGAACGGCTTCATCGTCTCCAGGAGTTCTTGCTGTATCTTGAAGCGATCGTCGAGACCAGCGATGAGACGCATGGTCAGCTTCTTGTCGGTGACGGGAGCGCCGACGTCTCCCAGCTGGTCGGCGATGCCCTTGAGTTTCTGGCAGTAGGCGACGACGTCCATGTCGCCCTGGGCGGCATTGGTGAACTCCTTGTCGAGATGAATCTCGCGTCCTTCCGCGTTCTCCGTGAAGAAGTGCTGGAGGGCGCGCCAGGCGGTGAAGGCCGTGCTGTCGGCGGTGAGGATGACGTCCTGCAGCTGATCAGAGATCGTACCGTAGATCCAGAGGACGATGTCGACGTCGGCGGCACGCCATTGGGGGTCGGCGAGGTGAGGATCTGTTTCCTCCTCGACATGATCGCGGGCGTTGAACTTGGAGAGGACGAAGAGGAAGAAGTTGCGCCACTTGTGGTAGTTTCCGAGCGTCGCGTCGAGCTTGAACTTGATGTAGCGTGTGATGTCAACACCATCAGTAGTGGGAGGGGAGGGCAGCAGCTGGAAAGAGGTATTGGCTAGGTGTCTAGAGGCAGAGGAAGGAGAATCATCGCCCATGGTGGAGAGGAGGAGGAAGAAGAAGGAAGCTCTGATAACAAACTGAATTGCAATACTCAACACTCTCGATGATTGTATTACTCAGGGACTGGCTACAATATATAGTACAAGAGATCGTGCAGTCATGCACCAGATCATGGGCAACGGAGTGCCACTCATATCGCTAGATCCTATTGACTAGGGTGAGCTGTTACATGCCGTTTACAGATAGCTGTTACATGCGTGTCAATCTAAACTACCGTTACACTTCAACACAACATTGGCACCACAGGTGAAGAACCATAAGCAAGCACATCCCGCAACTCGATCAGGGACTATGGAGATTTTCCAACAGAGCACAAGGAGGAAGAATCAGTAAAGATTAAATGGGAGGTTATGCATCGTATCAGACCACAGCAAAGCATAATTGTTTCTGCTCTCCTCCAAGACTGATCCTTAAATTTTTTTACTATAACAACACATGAAATAAACCAACAAAAGATAGGTATACATAAGCAAAAAAATGATAGATATCTTTCCTGCTGAATTCTATTGCTATGGTAACGAGAACAAAACATAATTGAGAAATACCTTTTTCATGACAAAACAGTATAGTGTTGCATGGCTGACACACATAGAGGGTCTCACATTCTCTGCTCGGCATCCATTTACGTATTCCATCAAACATCCATAGAGCACGTAACACTAATAAAGACACCAACAGTAGATCGACCGTCGTGGAGACCATGTTCATGGCCATGCATCTTTATGCCCATGGAAAGCTGATTATTGCGGTATTATCCACACTTTATGTTGCAATACAATATGTGGTGCTTAATACCACCGTGCAAAAGCAGGTTCTGAAGGTTACAATTAAAATAGGGAAGGGAAGAAGAATATTCATCTCTCCTTACTCTTCTCAAGGTTGTTTGTTTAGTATAAAATTGTTTTTTGAGTAATGCAAGGTTAAAACTATGCTAAATTTCTCGAAGAACCATTGACATCTCAAGGAAATAAAATTTAAAAAATGTGCTCTAATTTCTCCAACAAATGCACACGGTAGAATCAAAATATTGAGATAGATAACTTTAATTTGCAATTTTGCATGCAAAGTGGATCAACTACCATACAAAAGGATCAAGGGACATCCATACATGGTGACTAACCTTGATGAGGTTTCAGTGACTAAGTTAAACGACATACCAGTCTTCTGTCCTGCTGTTGGGTCTACGATTAAGAAACAATCAAGGTCTAGACCAAAACAAGTTCACATAGATCTGATTTTTAGGCACAATCCTCAAATTCTATATATATAGTCGGTGTACGTTAAATAAGAAAACTTATGCAATGAATAGAGAAATCAAGAAGCTAGAACCGTGCATGTGTTGTAGGAAACAAGCAGCGAGGGAGATGAATCTTGGTGGCATGATCCCCTAAAGAAAAATACTCGGGATCAAGAACCTTACCAGATCAACTATTTCACCATGTGGGCGGTCATGCAGGTGAGAACTGCGACCTCACGCCATGGCCGCCCCAGCTGTCAGGCTTGTGCAGGATTTGCTCCTGCAATTGATGAGGGGAAAGTTAGCCACATAGAAGAGCTGACGCCACTACCATCCCCATTTGCTCAGGAAACCACCGGCAGTGCCTCACAAGCCTCTGGTACGCGCCGTTGAAAGGGACAGAGGATAGACACAAGAGGCGACGGGAGCATTGTGAGAAGCACGTCGGAGGCGCAGGGAGCATCAATGGCTACTTCAAGGCGGATGAAAAAATCCTGGATACGTCGTATAGGGAACAATAGGGGAAGGAGCCGTACGCATGCTTGCTCGACGGGGAGGCGGAGGAGGCTTCGTCGGCGACAAAGCGGACGCGCAAGAGGGCAGGACAGAAGAGAGTGCTTACAGCGGCGGCTGCCGGACCACGCGCTCGATCGTCTCGCAGGAACAGCCGGCGAGGGTGATGCCGTGAACGGACGAATACCACTCGGATCTGGGCATACGAGAAGGCAGAGTTAGGAGAGAGAGACTCAGGGCGGCGGCGCGTGGGCAATTTTGGGGAGGCGGCGGCGGGGCGAATATACGGGAGGAGTTCCGACGAGACGGGGGCATGCGTGTGGATTTCTAATTGGGCAGGGCTGGCCCATGTTTAGTTGGCAGAAATTTTCTGCCGGATGGTCGTACCAACGTACGAACTCTAAAGATTTCCCGCAAGCGGAGATGCGGGCGTGATAGGCTGACCGGCAGAGTTTTCGTCCGCTATCTGTAACTGCTAAGTGCATTTGGACAGAAGGATTAGATCGATATTAGCTGTTGGATTTAACAGGGTGGAGCTGATCCGATGGTGTTACTCTGTCTGTGTAAGTTGTTTGTTTGATAGTAGTATAGATTATTGCCCGATCGATCCATCGGCGTAGTCGCGTAGATGGACTTCCATTGCATATAGAGTTCCGATCAAAGTCGTATCTATGCAGACTTCCGATAGGAAATAGCAAGTTGCAATCGACCAGCCACGTTCGTTGGCCCCGCGGAACCTTCCTCCTTTGTCATCGTCTGAGCCAGCAAGATCTTCTGCCCACGCGTGCTTGCCTTGGAGCGCTCGTGGCCGCCGACGGCGGGATGGAAGGGAAGGCACCGATATGTGCAAGCTCTTGAGACGAGAGGACGTAATGCTCCCTACGGTGACCCACAACAACAGGCTTCCCAGCTCATCAAACATGGATCTCAGCTGCGTCAGATGACGACAATGGATTTTCCAACGAACGAAGATACACTAGTGCAGAACAGGCTAGCAGTCCCGGGGCTCATTGTCCCGGTCGCGCGCCCGGAACAACGTGTTCGGGACAAAAGGGGTGGCCTTTTGTCCCGGGCACGCCACGATCCGGGACAACATGCGGATCCACGTGGCCGCGGGAGCAAGCGTCTGCCCGGGTACCTTTTGTCCCGGTTCGTAATACGAACGGGACTATATGTTTTTTGTTTTTGTTTTTTCCTGTTTTCTGTTTCTTTTCCTATTTCATTTTCTGTTTTCTGTTTTTTTTTCTTTTGTGTTTTCTGTTTTACCCTTTCTTTTGTGTTTTGTTGTCGATATTCCTATTTCATCTCAAACAAGTTTCGTAAACATATTATATGCTACTATATGGTACTTGGTATATGGTACTTGGTACATAGAAACATTATCATTATTACATGGAGTACTCCGAATCTAATATTTACAACCGGCCGGGAGATCATTAGATCGATGACATAGAGGTACTGGACCCTACTTTCGAGCTGATTTAGTATTGCATTCGGCATTCCTCTTTGTAGCCGCTTGAGTACTGTATTTTGCCCCCCTCTGAAGCACATAGTCCGTCAGAAAGCCTGACACCTCCTCCGCAATTGGGAGTAGGCGGTCCTTTGCATCTAGCCGGTTCCGGATGTTTTCAAACTGTAAAGGAGAGATCAACAACATTAATATATCAATAATTATAAAAATAATTACATTTGAAAAGTGAACAAAATTGAAGAACAAAGTTTGAATATATTCTTTACGTACGCGTTGTCATTCTGCCCGCCGCTCATTGATGTGCATAGGATCCACATAAATTATTTCCATGTTCCTGCTTCGCACACGAGAATATGATATGATTCAATTAAATAATAATAGAATGTACTAAAAATGGTATTGGGAACTAGAATTAAAGAAATAAAAAGATGCGTGGACCTAGCTATGACTACTTACTTCTTCTAGTTTAAAAGTTAGATCCTTACGTACACCCTTGTGGAATCTGGTGAACTTGTCCCAAACCCTGCACGGTATAGAAAATGATTAAATAAGTTATTAATTTCCCTATATTAGAACGGAACAGGCCGACTACGGTAATGATTGAAATTACCTCTGAAGTATTAGTTGCAAGTCGATTAACTTTTCAAGCGGTTTGCTTAATGGGTCGTATATGCATACTTTTGCCCGTTCAACCTCAATCTCAAGCAGTATCCAGTGATAACTGCGCATGTTTATATACGTTAATAACTAATCAATTACACTTAATATCAAGTAAGCAAATTAGTGAATATGTACAAGACAGTAAATAACTCACTCGAAGTTGTAAGGAAATAGTATGTAGGTTTTGTAATATTGTGGAAGGAACCGAGATCCTCCCAGGTCTAGCTCGTAGGTTATAGGGGTGGCAGGCTGGAGGGCGAGGAGCTGGGCGCGCTCGGCGGCGAGTTGGCGCCGTGGTCGCGCGGAAGAAGGCGGCGGCTAGGGTTCAGCGATCCGACTCCTGAGGCACTAGTGGAAAAAGGGCTACTAGTGGCGCACCAAAAATCCTTTCTGTGGCTCACCCAGGGAAATGGGGGGTGCGCCACAGAATCCTCGCCACTAAAATATATTTCTGTGGCGCACCCCGCCGGTGCGCCACAGAAAAATCAAAAATTTCTGTGGCGCCCCCATCACCATGCGCCAGAGAAATATTTCTGTGGCGCACCCCACCTAGGTGCGCCACTAAATTTTTTTTTTGAATTTTAAAAAAAGGCGGCCAGATCCAGATCTGGATCTGGAGCCGTCCGTTTTTCGCCGGAATTTCGTCGGAGCCCGTGGTCGGAGGAGGAGGAGGTTGTCGCCGGAGTGGGTGGAGGAGGTCGCCGGAGGTGGGTGTAGGAGGTCGTCGAAGTAGGTCGCCGGAGTTTCGTCGGAGCCCGTGGTCGGAGGAGGAGGAGGAGGTCGCCGTAGGAGGAGGAGGAGGAGGTGGTGGTTGCCGAAGGAAGTCGTCGTCGTCGGTGGTGGTCGCCGAAGGAAGTCGTCGTCGTCGTCGGTGGTCGCCGGAGGAAGTCGTCGTCGGAGGTGGTCGCCGGAGGAGGAGGAGGAGGTCGCCGGAGTATGTTGAGAAGGAGGAGGAAGGAGAAGGGGAGAGGAGAAGTAGATGAGAAGAGAGGAGGAGTGGTGGTGGAGAAGGGGAGAGGAGAAGTGGAGAAGAGGAGGGAGAGGAGGAGTGGTGGTGGAGAAGTGGAGAAGTGGAGAAGAGGATGAGGAAATGAGAGAAGGAGGAGAGGATAAGGGGGAGCTGGCTGCTCCGTTTCGAATTTATTTTCCCGCACAACAATTCTGTGGCGCACCCCCTCCCAGTGCGCCACAGATTTTTTTTTTTGATTTTGCAGAGAAAAACAATCATTTTTAAATAACTTTTTTTCCTTTTGGAATTTGGAGAATCTGAAAACACCAAACCGGGCAAGCCCCGGTACGAGCATTTTTCTAATTTTCTCTAGTTTTTTTAAGGTATTAAACGCATTTTATCGACGTCGTATGCAAAAGTTATGGCCGTTTCGACTTTTTTATAGTGATTTTGCTTAAAAGGTCAAAACTCATATTTCAAATATTCTACACGAAGTAGACACTAATACCTAACCATATCTTAAAGGATGGAATTTTTTGAACATTTTTTCATTTTCTTCTTTTTTCCGCAAACTTAAAAAGGCGATCCGAGGGGGGGGGGGGGATTTGATTGCAGCGTGCCACAGAAATTGCATAAATTCTGTGGCGCACCCCACCTGATGCGCCACAGAAAAAGTCAAATTTCTGTGGCGCATGTGACCTGATGCGTCACAGAAGTCCTATTTCTGTGGCGCACCCGAACCCATGCGCCACAGAAAGTCATAATTCTGTGGCGCATCAGGCAGGGTGCGCCACAGAAATTGGACATTTTGTGGCGCATGCAAAAAGATGCGCCACAAAAATGCTTTTCTGTGGCGCATGATGTTTGGTGCGCCACAAAAAGACCTCCACCTATAAGCTTTTTTCTACTAGTGAGGGAGTCGGCAACAAAGATTGTTTATTGCTTGATTGATACGTAGAATTACAAGTGTTTATATAATAGTCCAGCTAATAAGTATGAGAGCAAAAGTTCCTCCGTATTCTCTGGATAATTTAATATACCATAATGGTGAACTCGATTTGGGTCAACGAACCCAACGTTATTATCAGCTCCAAGCTTCCGAGCTTCTATAATCTTCAGTCTGCATAATAACATAGTAGAAAAGGATAATTACATGCAATGAAAAACAAGCTAAGTTAGAGAATTAATGACAGACATAATTTAATCACTTACAGACAATAGGCACTGATGATAGATTTGTCGAGACCAATATGAAGCTCATCATCACCTGGGACATAATGAGACTTTTGAATTTTCGCATAGATATAGTCTCCTTCATTATGCGCCGTGTAAGACATGTACCAGTCATGTAATTGGTGCATTCTTGTTGGTAGGGCGCGCAGCTGAGAAGGGTCGATCAGAGGCTGCCCTCTAATATATTGTCGCGTCATATCAGCAAACTCGACAGTTTCGCCTGATTATAAGGCGCGAAGGTATGAAACAGACATACCTAATTCTCTAGCTTGCTTCTCAATTTCTGTCTCCTCTGCACCACTGGGCAACACTCTGAGCGCGGTGACCGATTGTACCGCCTGCATTCCGAGCTGGGGAACGTCTCTATTATTGTTTGCACCCGCAGCCCGTTTTCGTTCTTCCCGCACTCTTCTAGATGTACGCACCAGAACGCGTACGTAGTCATCGTCCATATTCATCTGATACTGCGATGGCTGCGTAAGAAATTCATAGGCCCACTGTATCGCTTCCGAAGAATATACCGGCTTTGGCGGAGACTTCTTTCGTGCCAAGGATAACTTGGTAGGAGGCGGCGGTGTCATCTTCCTCGCTTTCTTCCCGTACCGCTCTTCTGAGTACTACTAGTCGACACTGCGTTGGACTTCCGCTTCTTTTGCGGAGGCGACGGAGTCCGTTGACGCGGCGACGGAGTTGGAGATGGACTGGCGCCTTGGTCGTCGTTGTCGTTGTCGGGGAGGTCTGGACTGGCATGTGGACTGGGAGGGCGATTGCTTCTCGGAGAAGGTTGCTTTTGCAACAAGTGTGGGAACACGATGTATTACTTTTTCCGTAAGCAGGTAGTCCTGCAGGCATATCTCAATTCATTCTCGCCTTCACCCGTAGGGAAGTCCAGCTTTATTCCCTCGTATCCCTTAATAACCTCATCAACCCCGACAACAACATAGCTATCTGGAATCGGGCGGCAATGGTAAGTTCATCTGGTATAGGCGGTACGGCAAAACCTTCCGCCACCTTCACGGTTATGTTCAAGCATGGCACATGTAGCTCGCAGAGTTCCTGCTGCACGATACAATCCAGGGGGTGACGAGGACCCGTGGTATCACCGTGGCGAACGAGCTCCGTGGAAGCCACGCTGCTTGTTCGCATAGATTTTGGATCAGGAGAAGAATCTTTGTGCGTCACAGATTCGCAGGAATTCCGTGGACGCTGCTTCGCTGCCTTGAGCGCTGCTATCTCCTTCTCAACTTCTGCTAATTTATCTTCTAGCCTCTACACCCGGTCTTCCCGCTCTTTCTTCTTTCTCGCTCGGCTTCTGTAGGTGCTAGCATCAGTGGGAAACCCAATCTTCCATGGAACGGAGCCGACGGTTCCTCGTGTTCGACCACCGTGTTCAGCATTCCCAAGGGCTCGCGATAGCTCGTCATTCTCTCTGTCAGGCTGGAACGTGGCTGCCTCCACCTCCTTCCATACATCTCTGAGTGCTTTGATAGGGTCAGGTCCGTGCTCCTTGGTAAAAATACATCGCCCTGTTTCAGGGTGTAACTTTCCACCATGCCCATAGAACCAAGCCTTAAGCCGTTCTGGCCAATCCATTGTCTCGAGCTCTATATTCTTAGCCAGTAACTCATACTCCATTTTCTCTCACTTAGGCATGGCCGTCAGGTAGCCACCTGACCCCATGTTATGGTGATATTTCTTGTTTGCTGAATTTTTCTTATTTCTCTCTGACAATTTCTTAGCTTCAGCCGATAGCTTGTACGGCTTAAATGCGGGACACTCATCTTTTATGTTTTCATAGATTCCGACGAATTCTGGACTCGTACCTGCAGTTACGAACTTGTTTAGCCTTTTTTTTCCAGCTGCGGAACAGTTCTCCCATCTCCATAAGAGTCCAGGCCATGCATCGTTTCTCTATAACCAGGTCATTTTTATCCTCCTCTTCCGGTAAAGTGAAATTCTTAAGGAGCTCGGTCCAGAGGCGATGTTTGTCTTCATTGGGGACATAAATAACTCTCTCTCTTGTCACCTTTGGCTTATTCCATTCGTGAGCCGTGATGAAGATTCTGTCCCGAACAATTGCTCCGCACTGAGCTACAATTTTTTCTGCATGCTTCACGAGAGCAATCGGTCCTTTTTCATTGATTGCGTCGATGTGGTACTTGTGAGTCCCATCCAGCTTTTTGGTCCCGCCTCGGGGCCCGCCTCGTTTCGTAACATTTGATTTGGCGGATGTTTTTTTGTCCGATCCGGAGGGCTAAAACAAGAAAGAAGTCGTAGTTAATATATGTATAGACACAAATCAATTAACGCATATATATATATACAACCGGTTGTAGAATAAGGATCTAAAACCGAAGTTGTACTTCCCTTCTGTTTTATCTGTACTCCTCGTACGACAGAGAAGTACAAGTTCTGTATTTTTTACGTAGTTTACTAACCGTTTGTCGAAACTTAGCAAATGATATGCCGTTGGAAAGCTAATGAAATTCCGCAACTTTTATTCTTTTATGGATTTTCTATATTCTGTACAGACTAAAAGTAATTTAAAAAATACACACTAATCTGTAAGTGTTCTGTACGGGCGGACTGTATTTTGTCCGGCGTTTCTCAACCGATTGTCGGAATAATACAAATGATATGCCGTTGGAAAGCTATTGAAATTTCGCAACTTTTATTCTTTTATGGATTTTCCAAATTCTGTAACGATTAAAAGTAATTTCAAAAATACACTGTAAGTGTCATATACGGGCGGACTGTATTTTTTCCGTCGTTTCTCAACCGATTGTCGGAATAATGCAAATGATATGCCGTTGGAAAGCTAATGAAATTTCGCAGCTTTTATTGTGGTACAGTTTTTTCAAATTCTGCACCGATTTAAAGTAATTTAAGAAATACGCTAATCTGAAGGTGTCATATACGGACGGCCAGTATTTTGACCAGCATATTTGAACCGCATATCGGAATGAAGCAAATAATATGCCGTTAGAAAGCTGTTGAAATTACGCAACTTTTATTCTTCTATTGTTATTCCAAATTCATAACCGATTAAATCTAATTTAAGAAATAGACTAATCTGAACAGTTTTATACATAATTCCCGAATATATTGTCTGTACTTCCCAGATAATTTATATGTACTTCCCCATAGATAAGTATGTACTTTTTTTGTTATGTATGTGTACTTCTCGATATATTTTTTGTATTTTTGTAATATATTCTCAACCACTTCACTCTACACTTACTTCCGCCCTGAAAAATACAGAGTAACTGCACTTCACTCGACACTTACTTGAACTTCTTGGTTTATGCGTGTGTACTGCCGCGGGGTTTACGTGATTAGCGTTTACTAAAATAACGGGATTTTTCTCATACGTTGTCGGTTTTTGATCTATGACCACTCAAAATGATTAGACTGAAAAGACACATCTATTAGATTTACCGATAAAATCGATAACGGAAATTTCAAAAATCGATTTCTAAGTGGATATTTTGGGCGGTCAAAGTTTGGTCAACCCATAATTACCCGTTTGATAAATTATTTGACAACTCATCCGATATCGGAATTGAGTGACTCTTGTTGTGCTGGAAAAATGAAGTCGGGGACTTATCTACAAAAAATAAAAATGAAAATAAAAAATATATTTATAGCGGAATTACGAGTATTATTCAGAAAAACGTGTTTATACCACACTTATACTTCCCGAAAGTGAGTTATGTACTTCCCAAATTATTTATGTGTACTTCTAACATGATATTTTACTGTTTCACTAAACATCTCGGTATCTCGGTGGTATGTGAAATTCTCTAACAAAATACCTGGACTTACCTAAAATCATCCTTGAACTTCTCGGTTTATGCGTGTGTACTGCCGACGGGGTATTTTCACGATTAGTTTTCAGTAAATCAACGACAAATTTCTCATAAATTGTCCATTTTAGGTGTATGACCACTCGAAATGTTCTGCCGGAGAATACACATATATTAAATCTCAAAAAAACGATTTCTAAGTGGGTTTATTTAGCGATCAAAGTTCGGTCAAACCTTCTTCATACTACACATGTACTGTTTGAAAATGAGTTCTGTACTTCCCGGGTTATTTATGTGTACTTCTAGTATTTATTTTTACCGTTTCGTTAAACTTTCCGGTGGGATGTGAAATTCACAAAAAAAATACTTGTACTTTTTTAGAAACATACATGAACTTCTCTGTTGATTCGCTTGTACTGCCGATTGTTTCAAACCTATACTGTCTTGTTTTGTGTAATCGTTTTAGAACAATATAACAGGCTCGACTGAGTCGTCGTCGACGTGAAGGTAATAATAAGAAGTACGATTTATTGTTAATTCTAATATAATATTATGCCTTGTACATGTACTTCATGTGCTTAAAGTTTGTACTGTCTACGTTGGCAATACTGTACTGCCCTTTGTTTTGTGTGTCTAACCTTTGATTATTTTTTTATGACTCATGTTGGTTTTGTGTATCGCCCATATGTGAAGGTAACTAATTCACATGTTTTATTTTTCACCAATTAATGGGAGAAATGTCTACCCATGATGCGTTAGCGATGGCGTTAGGGTTCGGAGATTTCGTCGCCCGTCAACACGGTAGCGTTGACGGGCGATGAAATCTCTGAACCCTAACGCCAGCGAGGCTGAGTCCGCCCTTACGCCGCGGAAGCGGCGACGGGCAACGAAGCCGAGCCGTTGGATCAACAAAATCCTGTAATGTGTATTCATTGTGACTTATGGTTGGTGGTGGGGGTGTAGTAATCCCAACTTATATATCTTTACATAGGAGAGATTTAAATCTAATTATTTTGTAGAATTGGGTTTATCGAGGCTGAGACGTCGTCGACGCGAAGCGTCGATGGCGACTCAGCCGAGCCCGTTATATTGTTCTAGCATGTTGACATTCATTATTTGTTTTAAGTATTTTTTTTAAATCTAGTAGTGTTGTCAAACCACTTTTACCCATTTGATAAATTATTTGGCAACCCATCCGACCTCAGAATTGAGTTATTCTTTAGTGTTGGAAAGATTAAGTCAGCGACTATCTTCCAAAAAATCAAAATACAAATAAAAAATATGTATAGCAAAATAGCAACTATTATTCACTAAAACTTGTTCATACCAAACTTGTACTTCTCGAATGAAAGTTTTGTACTTCTCGGATTCTTTATGTGTACTTCTAGGCGGGATATTTTCATTCCTTCTCGGTGGGATGTGGAATTCATAAACAAATACATGTACTTGGCTCGACCCATACATGAACTTCTCTGTTAATTCGTCTGTACTGCCGACGGGTATTTCCGTGATTAGAGTTTACTCAAGCAGCATCTTTTATTGTTGATGTTATTTCTCTTTTCACTATATGTTTTTTTAGATATGAAATCCATAGTCGTCTAAATAGTTGTAACTATATTATTAGTTTATTTATACACATCTGTACGTTCATGTATCCATGTCTTTACTATTTTTGTATCCTACCTGTACTTCTATGGCGGTTTCAGAGTTGTACTGCCTCATATGCTTTCCTTGTACTTCCTGTATTTTAACCTTGTATTATCCTGTATTTTTATTTATTGATATCATTTGCATTATATGCTTTCTTTGATATGCGTTATGTGAACTTATACCACGTTGTGCATTTCATATCTGTTTCTTGATCCTTATCCTGCATGTAGTTCTATGACGGTTTAAGAGTTGTAGTGCCACATATTTTTCCATGTAGTTCCTATATTTAATTCTTGTACTTCCCTGTAATTTTATTTATTGATGTCATTTGCATTGTTTGCTTTCTTTGATATGAGTTATGTGAACTTATACCCCGTTGTGCATTTCATGCAAGTGAAATACGTCTAATTCATGACGCGTCAGTGATGGCGTTAGGGTTTGGATGGTTCGTCGCCGTTAACGCGGTAGCGTTGACAAGCGATGAATCCTCCAAACCCTAACGCCACCGAGGCTGAGGCGACGAAGCAGAGACGTTTGAAAAGGAAAAATATGTAATGTGGTTTCATAATGACTTATGTTTTAGGGTGGGGCGGGAGAAATATAGATCTAATTGTTCAAGAAAAATACTGTAATGTGGGGACAACGGGGCAGCGCACAAGTGCACTAAGTGCACAATTTTAGTTCTTGTAGGCATATACACAGACATGGTGAAAGCACCAAACCAAGAACAAACAAATAATTCATTGCTGTTTTGGCTGAGGCTTCTTTGTACTAAAACCTGAAGATCACATGGATTTTTGCCGTACAAACCAATAAGTTCTTCAGAGTTAGAGAAAGTAAGAGCAGCTGCAGTGCGCAGCGGGAGCTTGGTAGGTACCAGACGCATGCCCATCTTAGTGTCAAGTGCACTGATTTTCTAAACTGTCTGTACTGCCGAACATATAAATAAGTAGATAATTCGAGATACATAGAAAATAGAGAGCAACGGGGCAGCGCACAAGTGTACTAAGTGCACTCTCAGGTATGGAGAAAGATAGAGAAACGGAAAAGAAGAGAAAACTTGTGCACCAAAATCATAAGCAATTTATCGGAAAAAGTAGGGATGAAACTCCCGAAAAATCGAGCTGCTCCTGTCTTTTTCCACAGCAAGATGCACACCCTATCACAAAGAAACGAAGACAAGAAATAAGCCCAGACAGTGTGTACTGAATAGCTTCTGATGCATGTACTGCTGCTGAACCAAAGGATCGAAGTGCTGTTGCTGCTGTTTGCACGAAATATATAGCTTGTTTGTCAGTGAGAGCACGAGGAAGAAGAAGTGGAGCGCGGGCCTCAGCCTACCAATCATGCAAAATTAGCCAAACAATCAGAAAATTGTAAATCGATTGGGCTACAGGCTGGATCAGCACTGTGGCTAGGACGTTGAGGGCGCAGATGCGCGACGGAAGAGCAAATGGCGACCGGGAGGAGATGGGGCGGCCGCGGAAGATCAGGCTCGGCAGGGAAGAGAGCTTGGAGTGGAACTGCGCGGCGGCCGGGAGTTAAGCAGGAGGTGAGTGGCGTCGGTGGGCAGTTCAGCGCAAGAAACCGTCTGGCGAGGTGATTAACCAGTGGAGGCACGAATTCCTCGACGATACATCAAAGCGAGCGCTATTTGTACTGCGCCTGCAATGCGAGCAAGGCAGAAGATGCCCGGCTGGGCACCAAGACTCAGCGGCAGGGAACAAGGGCAGGCGCCGAGGCGGAGGGTCGGTCGGCCGGCGGATGGGTGCCGGCTGCTGGAGGTCGTCCTGGCCCAGTGCACGGGGGATTGGGTCCGGCGCCACAACTCTACACCCACGGCTACGCATCTGTATGCTCCTACGGCGATGGAGCTCAGCAACTCGGCGGAGCAATCAGTGTGAGCCATGGCGGCGGGATTATGGGGGCGGCCTCCCAGTCCCAGGTGCGGTAGGAGGAGGTCGGGGAGCAGAAGGGAGGAATCCAGGACAGCGCGCGGGGGGCTCCGGGGCAGCGACGGCTGGTGGGCTGCGGGGCTGCGCTGCGCGGGGTAGGTAGGAGGCACGGGAGCGGGAGGTTGGGGATGAGTGCATCGTGGAGCTCGGGGAAGCAAAAATTTGGACGGCGCATGGGGCCTGCCTGCACCGGAGAAGACGGGGCGGCGCCTAGATGGAAGCCCAGACGACGGTGACGGGAATCGGTCCGACGGCGAAAGGTCAGGATGTTGGGGAACCGAACGGGGCACGGCGGCGCGAGCTCCTTCGCGCCGGCGTCCCGTCGTCGCGCCGGAGTAGAAGGTGCGCTAGGGTGGGGAAACACTGGGTCGGACCAGAGGCGCTCCGCGCCCTATGTACAATATACCTGTTAAGAGTTCCTACTTAACCTAAACAAGAACTATATTCCTAATCTAGCTACACAACCCGAACCCGATTAAACCATGGACCCGAGCCCACCGACCACACACTCCACCTAATCCCTCGATCCCCACCTTCTTCTTCCCCGTGAACTGCCTCCATGGCCTGGCCGCTGCCCACGAGCCTCCCGGCGAGGTCGCCGTCCCCGACGCCGCCCCGCCTGGCGACCTCCCGCCGTGCGCCGCCCCGCCTGGCGACCTCCCGCCGTGCGCCGCCCCGGGTTCCTCCCTCCACGCCCCGGCGCCGCCCAACCTCCACGCCCCGCCGCCGCCCAACCTCCGATCCGCCCTACCCACCTCCTGCGCACCGACAGGCCGCAACGCCGCCCCTCCCCACCTGCCGTCACGCCGCCCTCGAGGACGAGGGCCGCCGCCCAGCCCAGCGTCCTCCCACACCACCTGCGCTCCGGCGTCGAGCCAGGTAATCGACGCCACATCGCCCTGGAAGTCCACACCGCATCGCCGTGGGATCCACTCCGTGCTCCACCTTCTTCCCCCAGCGGCGACATCGATCCACGCAGGTCCTAGCTCCATCCGGCCATGGGTGCCCCTGATTGAGGTCGCCATCTGCTCCTGCGCCGGTGCCCACACGCGGCTGCGGCTCCCCCCGTGTGTCGCCCTTCGACCTCCTGTTGGTGACCACGCGCGGTGGACCTGCTCCTCCCTGGTGCGGCGGTGGCCGGTCCAACTCCGGCCAGCGAGGCCCCCAGCACCTCCCACCGGCGGGTCCCCTCGATCTCCTGCTGGCGTGGCGTCCTCCACCTCCCGCCCACCGGATCCTGCTGGGTCGATGTTGCCTCGTCCAGCACTCCCACCATCGTTTCTCGATGAGGATGCGCGTCAGTGATTTTTCTGTTTGTGCAGTTCAGTTCACTGCATTTTGCAATTCAGTTCGTATACTGATGGAGTTCGTACCGGATCCTGCTGGGTCGACAACGCCGTCAGGAATGCATATGTTGTGAAGTTCATTGTATTGGATTTTTTTTGTTTTTGTAGTTCACTTCATCGACTGTGAACAAATGTGAACTTTTATTTCCTTACAATGGATTTGAACAAATGTGAACTGTCATTTTACACGAAGGTTTATAAAGTTTAAACAAAAGTATACTTGATTTTTTTTTTGAAGTTCACTTGGTACAGAAAAAAAGGTTCACGTGCAGTTACAAAAAAGTTCACCTCGTTCCGAAAAAAATATTCACATAATTCCGTCTGAAGGTTCACATGTCATGCGCGAGAAGATTCACATAGCAGTCGCGAGGAAGTTCAAAAAGGTCACCTCGTTTCGAAAAATGTTCAGGAAAAAAGTTCACCTAATATTCCGTCTGACGGTTCACATGTCATGCGCGAGAATGTTCACATATCATTGCCGAGACATTTTAAGAAAACCTCATTCCAAAAAGTTTAGAAAAAAGTTCGCTTTGTTAAAAAAAAAGGTTCACTTCATTCATAAAAAAGGTTCAGTTGGTTCAGAAAAAAAGTTCATGTGCAGTTACGAAAAAAAGTTCACCTAGTTCTGAAAAAATATGTTCACAGCAAAAAGTTCACTTCATGCTCCGTCTGAAGGTTCACATGTCATGCGCGAGAAGGTTCACATAACAGTCTCGAGGAAGTTCAGAAAGTTCCTGTTTATATATATATATATACCTCGGCGGACGACTTTCCAACACCAGAGTCGTCATGTGCTCTCCGCAGAGCTGCATCGTCGGAGACGTTTATTTTGTCGGAAGGCCCCTCCAATCCATCACCGGACTCGTTCAGGAACCGTGCGGTGAAATCGTCTGAGTCGTCCTCTTGTCCCTCTACACGACCTACGCGGATGATGTTGTACATGTCCTCTTCTTGTTCATGGTCTCTACCGGGCTGCATAGTTTCTGCAAGTTATTAAGACAAATTCACATCTTCATTTCTATTTACATCTTGATTGAAGTATCATATTATTAACCATGAAGGTGGCGGAGTAGTCGAACAATGCTATTTCCATAGTTAAAGCATCTCGATTAAATATCACTAATATAGTCGAATAATCCATTTAAAGCAACAATAATACATCTCGAATAATCCATTTACATTTTCCTATTTATCTTTGACAGTGGCGGACTAGTCGAACAATGTCGGGGCTCCGAGAGGGCGCAAAATCCGAGGGGGCAGCAACTCCGACACGGTGACAAATCCGAGTACCTACACGCAACAATAATATTTCAACACATTGCAACACATTGCAATAAAATCACATTTGCAATAATAGTTATAATGAAAAGATTAGCTAATTTTGTATTTCAATTTCTCGGGAAGGCGGCGAGCTTCTCGGGAAGGCGGCGGACGGACTTGAAGTGGATTTGACAATATAAATTTAACTAACACAAACATTTGACAATATAAATATTTGACAAATTTAACTAACACAAACAATATGTCACTCCGGTCTCCAAATTTCATAATACTTAACTAACTAAACCTTCTAAATTTTATAATACTTATCTCCGACAATATAAATTAGATGCATTACATAATACAAACATTTGACAAATTTAACTAACACAAATTCTAAAAAACTTAACTAACTAAACCTAAGAACTAACTACAACTAAGCAAAGCCTCTGTTATACGAGGGCTACCGTCACGCTGACGTCACGCCGATGTAAGCGTGAAATCAGTGGCGCGCCGCGCCGGCGTCGAGCACGGAGGCGGGCGGACAGAGGCGCGGACAGAGGTTCGAGAGGGAGAAGGGGAGCCGCACCTTCGGGCTACAGCGGCCGGAGTTGGGCGCGGATAGAGGCGCAGACGGAGTGCGGGGACGACCGAGAAAGGAGGCGGCGGTGCGCACGGACGATGCGCGGGCACGGGGAGGCGGCGACGCGCACGGACGATGCGCGGGCACAGGGATGGCCGCTGGAGGCGCGCACAGGGATGGCCGGAGGTGCGTGGACGGCGAGAAAGGAGGCGGTGGCGCGATGGAATTTTTCGGCAGCCTGACGGCGTAGTAGTGGTTTGGCTCCGGGTTGTGGCTCGGCCCGGAGCGCTAAGTGTTGCTTATATAGCAACCACCCCTTTTGTCCCGGTTCGTCGCTGGAACCGGGACCCTTTTGTCCCGGGCTGAGCCACCACCCGGGACAGATGTGCATTTTCGGTTCGCGCCTTTGCCCCCGCCTCTTGTCCCGGTTTGTGGCCGGGACAGAAGGGGGATTTTCAGTTTCTTTTCATTTTGAATTTTTTTTTGAGGAAAAGGCATTCGTTTGCCATTCGATTGGGTAGGAAAATAGAGTTTAATTACAGAAATCCGGCCACCACGAAACGAAAAGAAAAAGAAAAACACCCAAGAAGCAGGGCTGGCCAACGGCCACGGCCGGAGCCGGACTAGGCAACAGGCGCGTCTCCCGGATCCTGTGTGTGCGCCAAAGCCCTCTGGTCAATGTCCTCCTTGACCAAGGCGGCCACCTGAGCGATGTGCAGCGCGGTATTTTGGAATATGCGCCGGTTCCTTTCCTTCCATACCCCCCAGAGGGAGTAGATGATCGCGCCGCTCGCCTGTCTCCGCATCTCCTTCGGAATGCCCGCGATGGTGAATTTTGAGTAGTTTTTGCAAATTTTGAAATTTGACAAAACTTTCAATATGAAAAGTGTTTGAATTTGAATAACTAATACAAAAACCTTTTCTGTTTTCTATAATAATTAATTTAACTATTTTAAAAATAGTTTGAATTCGAAGAACTTTTGAAAATTTTGGAATTTGACAAAACTTTCAATATGAAAAGTGTTTGAATTTGAATAACTAATACAAAAACATTTTCTGTTTTCTATAATAATTATTTTAACTATTTTAAAAATAGTTTGAATTTGAAGAACTTTTGCATATTATGGAATTTGACAAAACTTTCAATATGAAAAGTGTTAGAATTTGAATAACTAATACAAAAACATTTTCTGTTTTCTATAATAATTATTTTAACTATTTTAAAAATAGTTTGAATTTGAAGAACTTTTGCATATTATGGAATTCGAGAAAACTTTCAATATGAAAAGTGTTTGAATTTGAATAACTAATACAAAAACATTTTTTGTTTTCTATAATAATTATTTTAACTATTTTAAAAATAGTTTGAATTTGAAGAACTTTTGCATATTATGGAATTTGACAAAACTTTCAATATGAAAAGTGTTTGAATTTGAATAACTAATACGAAAACATTTACTTTTTTCTAAAATAATTATTTTAACTATTTTAAAAATAGTTGAAATTTGAAGAACTTTTGCATATTATGGAATTTAACAAAACTTTCAATATGAAAAGTATTTGAATTTGAATAACTATTACAAAACATTTTCTGTTTTCTATAATAATTATTTTAACTATTTTAAGAACACGGATCGTGTGTTTCTTTCAAGCACCTGTGAGCCGTTAGATCAGGGGTGTGTTTCTTTTGATGGCTTGTGAGCTGTTGGATCAACACTATCGCTTCCAAACCGGGACTAAAGAAGCACACGGATCGTGTGTTTCTTTCAAGCACTAGTGAGCCGTTGGATCAGGGGTGTGCTTCTTCTGAGGGCTTGTGAGCTGTTGGATCAGCACTATCAGGACCACTTCGTGAGCCACATGACCCTATATATAGCCCCCTCTCGGACATGTTCGGCACTCAGTGTATCATCCTTCTAGTTATTTTGGTATACAAAGCATTCGGATTCCCTCCATACGTCCGGCCGTGCATTTGATATGCGGGCACTCACGAGCCACGGTCGGGCTGTATGCAGGGGAAACCATGTGTTATGTTCTATCTACAAAATACTTCATCGACCAAATACAAATCATTCGGATTCCCTGCATACGCCCTATGGTGCATTTGATATGCGGGCACTCAGGAGCCACCGTAGGGTTGTGTGCAGGTGAAACCGTGTATTTTGTCCTATGGACGGCGGCGGATCCATTTGATATGCAGGTAAAAATGAGGCATCTTCTTCATATAAAATGTTGAATACATTATTACACATCGCACCAACATCTCCATCACACAACGCCGCCAGTTCTTCCGGGTCGGAACCATGGAGCATCTTCTTCATTCAACTTGATGATTGGGTCAATGTTCACTACGAAGGGCGGAATTTCATCAAACTTGTTATAATCATCTGACATGTCTGTCTTGTCCTCCACTCACTATGTTTCTTTTTCCTGAAAGAACTATGTGACGCTTCGACTCATCGTATGATGTATTCGTTTCCATATTTTTTTCTTTTTCTGGGTCTGCTAGACATGTCCTTCACATAGAAAATCCGAGCCACATCATTTGCTAGGATGAATGGTTCGTCTCCGTACCCAAGATTGTTTAGATCCACTGTTGTCATTCCGTACTGCTTGTCTACCTGAACCCCGCCTTTCAGATTGACCCATTTTCACCGAAACAAAGGGACCTTAAAAGAAGGTCCATAGTCAAGTTCCCATATCTCCTCTATGCAACCATAATATGTGTTCTTCTGCCCATTGTTGTTTGTTGCATCAATGCGAACACCACTATTTTGGTTGGTGCTCTTTTTTATCTTGGACTGTCGTGTAAAATGTATTCCCATTAATCTCGTACCCTTGGAAAGTACATATAGTTGTAGATGGTGCCCTGGCCAACAAGTATAACTGTTCTTCAACCTTCTTACCATTATTCAAGAGATGTGTTCGCAACCAACCGCCGAAAATCGCCATGTGTGTACGTACAATCCAGTTGTCAGACTTCCCCGCGTGTAGGGAGCGTACAATATTCTTGTGTTCATCGATATACGGGGCCACCAAGGTAGAACTTTGTAGAACTATATAGTGTGCTTCAGTGAAAGAATGCCCATCCATACAAATTTTTGTTTTCTTTCCTAGTGTGCCTTTTCCACTAAGTCTCCCCTCATGCCGTGATTGTGGAACACCAATCGTCTTAAGGTCATGAATAAAGTCAACACAGAACTCAATAACCTCCTCGGTACCATAGCCGTTGGAGATGCTTCCTTCTGGCCTAGCACGGTTATGAACATATTTCTTTAAGACTGCCATGAACCTCTCAAATGGGAACATATTGTGTAGAAATACAGGACCGAGAACTTGAATCTCTTCGACTAGGTGAACCAGGAGATGCGTCATAACATCAAAGAAGGATGGGGAGAACACCAACTCAAAACTGACAAGACACTGAACCACATCATTCTGTAGCCTTGGTAGAATCGCCGGATCGATTACCTTCTGAGATATTGCATTGAGGAATGCACAAAGGGTGTGTTTGGTAGCCCGTGTCTTCTCAACATGACTTTCTCAACTGGGCCAAGCTAAGCTAATACGGGTTGGGCTGAGATTTTATTGTGTGTTTTTTAGGTTGCATATGTTGAGGCAGGTTGACCTGAGAAGTTGTTTGGTAGGTTGTATGTGTTCATACTAGAGTCCAGAAATTAAAGTTACAACTAGGTCCAAAGTTTGACCCAAATGTCCTTGAACAGAAATAAAAAAGCAATCAGCTCCTCCAGCCCGTGCGGAGAGCAGCTCGCCGGCGGCGGCGCTCGGGGTCAGAGCGGAAGTGCGTGCGCACAGTCACTGTCGCCGACCCTCGCAGTCCACCGGCGGCAGCGCTCGTGGTCGTCCTAGAGGAGGCGCCGTGACCTAGCAATACCGGGAGGAGAGGATTCATGCGGTCTGACCTAGGACCGAGCTCCTCCTTCTCCATCCGCCGCCGGCGAGATTAGCCACGACGCGCGAGGTGCGGTGATGCTCCTCCTCCTCCTTGCGCCGCCGCTAGGAGGCCGACCTCCTTCTCCATACGCCAGACGCAGGGACGTGGGCCAGCGAGAGGATCGCAGGGCTGGGACGCGGGCCAGCGAGAGGAGCGCGGCGCCAGATGCGGGGACGTGGCCGGCGAGAGGAGCGCGGGGCGGCGGCGCTAGGAGGAGGTGCAAGGCGGTGGCGCTAGGAGAGGTGCACGACGGAACGTCTCGGGAGGAGGTGCGGGGCGTAGGGGGAAAGTGATGAGGAGTTTTCTCTCGGGCTGGGCGATGCGACGCTCGCGACTCGCGGGTGGGTCCCACGCGTGGGATTTTTCGTATGAGCTCAGCCCGGCCGGGTTGTGAAGCTCGATTTGCACTTCTCAAGCGAGCATGGCTGAGGGGCCTTTTTTGTATGAAGTGGGCATGCCCAAATGACTAATACAGGCTACCAAACAGCTGAAAATTGGGTGAGGTGGGAATATCTGAGCTCACCCAGGCTACCAAACACACCCAAAGCTTCACAATGGGCACTCGAACATTTTCTGGTAGAAGCCCCTCACTGCAATCAGAAGCAATTGCGTCATAATCACGTGGCAGTCATGTGACTTTAGGTTTTGAAAATTTTGGAGTCTCACATTTACTATCCTCTTTATATTCGACGAGAAGCCAGCCGTGACCTTGATACTGCTCAGGCATTCAAAGAATATTACTTTCTCTTGTTTGGTAAGAGCGTAGCTGGCAGGACCTTCGTAGTGTTCGGGATTTAGGCCGTCTCGTTCTTTCAGACGTTTCTGGTCCTCCCGTGCTTCCTCTGTGTCTTTTTTCTTCCCGTACACGCCCAAGTGGCCTAGTAGGTTCATGCAAATATTCTTCGTCACGTGCATCACATCGCTTGCAGATCGGAACTCTAGGACCTTCCAATATGGTAGCTCCCAAAATATAGATTTTTTCTTCCACATGGGTGCGTGCCCGTTAGCGTCTTTCGGAACCTCTAGTCCTCCAGGACACTTTCCAAAGATTACTTTTAAATCCTTGACCATATCAAATATTTGTTCACCAGTACGGTCGACAGGCCTCCTATTGTGATCAGCCACACCTATAAAATGCTTGCCTTTCTTCCTTGCGGTATGCCTGATCGGAAGAAATCAACGATGCCCCAGATACACACACTTCTTATATTAATCCAAATATATACATTCAGTCTCACCCAAACAGTGTGTGCATGGATTGTACCCATTGGTTGTCTGCCCTAAGAGGTTAGCAAGAGCAGGCCAATCATTGATCGTTACAAAAAGCAAAGCTCGTAGGTCAAATTCCTCCTGTTTGTGCTCATCCCACACACGTACACTTTCTTCCCGCCACAACTGTAAAAGTTCTTCAACTAATGGCTTGAGGTACACATCAAGCTCGTTGCCCGGTTGCTTCGGGGCTTGGATGAGCACTGGCACCATAATGAACTTTTGCTTCATGCACAACCAAGGAGGAAGGTTATAAATACATAGAGTCACAGGCCATGTGCTATGACTGCTGCTCTGCTCCCCAAAAGGATTGAAGCCGTATGTACTTAGACCAAACATTAGGTTCCTTGCGTCATCTGCAAAGTCCGGGAACTCTCTCTCTCAATTTTTCTCCACTGCGACCCATCAGCGGGGTGTCTGCACATCGCGTCTTTCTTACGGTCCTTTTTGTGCCATCGCAACAACTTGGCATGCTCTCTGTTTGTGAACAGACGTTTCAAGCGTGGTATTATAGGAGCATACCACGTCACCTTGGCAGGAACCCTCTTCCGGGGCCGCTCGCCCTCAACTTCACCGGGGTCATCTCGTCGGATCTTGTACCGCAATGCAGTGCATACCGGGCATGCATCCAAATTCTCGTACTCACCGCGGTACAGGATGCAGTCATTAGGGCAGACATGTATCTTCTGCACGTCTAATCCTAGAGGGCACAGAACCTTCTTTGCTTCGTACGTACTGCCGGGCAACTCGTTGACCTTTTGGAAGCATCTTGCTAATTATCTGCAGCAACTTTCCAAATCCCTTGTCAGTCACACCACAGCTTTTTCTGACCATCTTCGCAACTTGGATACAACAATTTCTTGTGATCCTCTAACATCTTCTCGATCTTGAACCTCTCCTTTTCAGTTCCGCACTCTCTCTTTGCATCAGCAATAGCCCGACCAAGATTGTCAGCGGGCTCATCTAGTGCCTCTTCATCTTCAGCTTCCCCCGTTGCAGCATCACCGTAATCCGGGAACATAGGATAGTTGTCATCATCTTCTTCTTCATTGTCTTCCATCATAACCCCTTCTTCTCCGTGCTTGGTCCAACAATTATAGCTCGGCATGAAACCGTGCCGAATAAGATGGGTTTGAAGGGTTCTCGCGTCTGGGTAATCTGTCTTATTCTGACAGTTGACACATGGACAACACATGAAACCATTGGTACTATGTGCCTTGGCTACGTCGAGAAATTTCCTCAAGCCCGTCATGTACTCGGCAGTGCGTCGGTCACCATACATCCATTGTCGGTCCATCTGCATTATATAATTAACTATATCAATAACCATTACAGAACATCGAGAAATAACCACTAAACATGCATTGTATCAATGACAAATGAAATGAGAAAATAATTAACCTCGATCGAAAAGAAGGATAAAACTTATGTGTGCATCAAATCATTTTGTGAACTCTCTCGGACATTTCATCGAACACGTTGCGTGCATACTTAAAAAAATAAACTAGCACACACTCTCCTACTACCATAGTAAAAAAAATGCCTTCAATGGTCTTGGGAGAGGGAGGCTGCTGAGTATATATAGGCATCCACTTTTTTGTCCCGGTTCCAGCCACGAACCGGGACAAAAAAGGCTAGTGCGTTGAGCCACACACCTTTTGTCCCGGTTCCTGGCTGGAACCGGGACAAAAGCTCACGATCTGGAGCACGTGGAGGCTTCGAGGCCCCATTTGTCCTGGTTTGTAATGCGACCGGGACAAATGGGGTATTTTGACTTGGTCCAAAGACCTGTTTTCTACTAGTGATATTGATGTGGGCAATCATGTTTGCAAGTCCTCCCTGTGCCCCTCAGCACCTGTCCGTTGTGAAACCTCCTAACTCTCATGGCCATATGATATGAACCACGTCAGGAAGAAGACACTAGCGGCTTCAGTTAGGGCGTGTTTGGTAGCCCGGCTCCACTCAGAAAATCTCCACCCACCCTAGTTTTCGCTATTTGGTAGACTGGCTCGTGCGTCCTCAGACCTGCCCGCTTCGCCCAAAAATTGCTCTCAGCCATGCCCATGAGAGAAGCTCAAATCGAGCTTCTCTCCTCAACCATGCTCGCTGTAACATCCCAAGTATTAATATAAATTATTAATGCAGAAATGTGGGCCAACAAAAACTTTTCTTATAAATTGGTATATGTTTGTTTAATGATTATTGTTTATTATGCTTTGCTTGCAAGATTGTTGGATTCTAACCCTAGTTACAAAATTGAGGAAAAGAAAATAAACAAAACAAAATATAAAACAATACCAACAATATGGCACATGTCACCCTATTTTCCCCCAAATTAAGAAATCCATTCATTTTCCAAAACCAAATTTAGTGGAGTGACAATATGAACACTCCTATTTTATTCCCCACCATTTATCCTTTTTAAATACTCAATTCAAAAACTTAAATTCAAATTCATATTTCTTCTTTATCTTATTCCAATCACAAAGTGTGCTATTTTGCACTTGCCCCATAAACAAACAAATAGCTCAACAAACCTTGATAAATATATGAGAAGCAAGTTATGAAAGAAAAATCCAAAAACCTGAATTTTATTTTGGTTCAGACTTTTCATCGAACACCTTCTGTGCACCACCTGTTCTTCCCAAACCCGAGCCAATCCGTGGATCAATCCGAGTATTGAGTTGTGCATTGGACAAATTAAGACCTCCGTTGCACGCCCCTAATCACCACGATCACGCCGCACCCGAGAGCGAGCCAAATGATGGCCGGGATCGACGAGGAGACGCCGGCGACAGCGGCGGCCGCGCGCACGTCGCCGTGTCGGCACTGTGGCCGCGGCGACGCCGCGCCGTGCCGGCCGCGCTGCGCCCTCTCTCTCCCTCCCTCGCCTCCTGGTTCCCTCGCGCAGCAGCAGCACGCACCAGCAGCCGCCCGAACACGCCGTGTCCGCGGCATGCCACGCACGCCGTGCGCCGCCCGGACGCGCGCCACGGCCGTCCCCCACCCGAGCGCACGCAGCAGCCTCCACGCCACCCCTCCTTGCCCATTCGGTCCCCTGGACATCCCGCATCCTAGCCGCACCCCTCCACCGGCCTACGGCGGGCTCGCACGACCGCCGGTGCCCTCTGCACCGCGTCCACCGTACGCCGCCCCGCCGCTATTTAAGCCACCCCGAGCCTCGCCGTTTCCCCACACCTCACCACCACCTCTCTCCCCTCACACCACTCCCTCTCGTGCACCGCCTGGAGGGCGGGGCCGTCGCCGCCAAGTCTCGGCCACCGAGGCCATCCGTCGAGCTCGCCGTGTCCAAGGTAGACGACGACCACGGCCAGACCGTGCTGGCCTTTCTCTCTCCCCTCTCTGGCTCGCATCCCCTTCTCCATTACCGCCTCACTCACCCGGTCCCTTTTCCCCTCTGATTCGTGCCCAGGAGCGAGGCAGCGGACTCGCCGGAGTTGGAGCACGGCCGCGGACGGAGGAGCTTCACGCCGTCGACGCCAGGAGCCTCCCCAGCCCGCGCCACCTCGCCCACGAGTCTCCCCGAGCCGCCGCACCCCTCCTGCACCATCGCCACGTCCTCCCGAGCCCCTAGGTGAGCACTCCGTCCACCTCGCCGTCGCCGGAGCCGCGGCGCCGCCCGATTTAGGTCGTCGCCGACGCGCTCAATCTCGGCCGTTAGATCACAGATCTACGGCAACTTACCGGTTCGGTTAAATTAGTCGCTGACGTGCGGACCCCACGCGTCAGGTTTAAATGGAAACCGCGCGCGCGCCCGCAGTCGCTGGCCAGTGGGACCCCCCTGTCAGGATTTTCAACATTATCCACTCTGGGTTAATTATTCGAATTTAGGTTTAATTCAAAACCAGTACTGAACTCAGTTTTAGAAAATTCATAACTTTAGATTTACAACTCCAAATTGAACAAATCAAATTGTTCTGAATAGGTTGTGAAATTCTCTATCCAACTAAACTAGTTTCACTCCATTTGGGTATAGAATAAAAATACAATATTCAAAATACAGTAGCATGTCTAAATTCTAAACTTGGTTGTTTCTGATGCTCTGTTAATCCAAATTAGTTGAAACCAATTTTATTAGATCACATTTAACCATGGTTAGTCAATCCTAAAAGGGTTTAATTTTTAGATGAACATAATTTAAATAATAGCCAAAACTTTATTAATTAGCTTCTGGATTCAAAACATTGTGTAGGGAGTTTGATAACTCCAATTGATCCAAATCCAATTGTGTTGGATTCTACACATCAGTAGCTATCTGTAGAATTTTAGTTTGTATTTTTGTGACCACTAGAACTTAAACTATGCAATTAAACTTATGTGACTAGTTTCTGCCCAAATTAGGATATGATTAAATACTAGTTAATTCAACTAAATTGGATTCAAGTCACAATGTTTGATGCATGGAGTGGTTAGATAAAGTGAGTAAGCTTGTGTTGCTGTGGTGATTGATTTGGATAGGCTAGTGATTGTTTGTATTGCTTGATTGTGTATTAGACGAGAACGTTGTCGAGTACATCCAGGAGGAAGGATTTGTGGAACCTGAAGACCAAGACCAAGACCACTTTGTTGAGCAAGGCAAGCTACTCTCTGAGCTTGCACATAACTTATGCATCTAGATTTACAAAGTCCTTTTTCAAAAGCAAAGGTTTATAAAAATCCTTTTTCAAAAGTATACCTAAGTTATTTTGCCACCCTATATAGAAATATATGCTAAAACTATAGGATGGGAAAAACCAAAAATTGTTTTATTCAAAACTCCCTTGAAAACCTTGTGTGGATACAAAACACCAAGATGTGGTGTTGAAATAAGGAAGTGGAGAAAGATGGTTTTGAGAAAAGCACATTGTGTCTTAGTACTTACGTCGATCAGCCGATACCCTGTGCGACCACATTTACCCACATATGGGAAAGGGCTTAGTCATATAGTTTGCTCTTATTAGTATGGGACACTGCATCAACAGAGATGACTCCGTTATGCATGAGGGAATGGTTTGGTGACCTACCCCTGACCTGGGTCCTCGCTCAAACTCTATGAGTAGATAAGGAGGAGGATAGAAGGATGTCCCCTATACACCGCCAGATAAAACCTATGAGTCCTCACACTTAGATTCCGACAGGCTGGGTTAAGTGTCGATGGAAGGTATCATAGGGGCAGGATCCTATACTAGCATGAGCAAAGGACAGACTAGGATCGGTGACTCAACTTCGCATACCCCTGGTATGGCGAGACGTGGCAGACACGATGAGTTGTCGGATGGGTGTGGGAAAAGCGTGCTACCTCTGCAGAGGGTTAAAACTATTCGAATAGCCGAGTCCTCGGATATGGACAGTTGAAAGGCCCTACTTTGACCATGTGCAAGTTTTGAAAAGAATTGTGTTTTCAAAAGAAAGGAAGTTGGTGGAATGATCCATACACCTGTGCCAACGGATTTGGTATGAGGTTGTTGGAGACTTGGTACCATGATGGACCGTGGTTAGCAAGAGGAGGAGTTTTGAAGAAACTAATACTCATGAGATACTAGGAATAGTTATAATCTTCTTACCTTCTTCAACAAAGATACAGAGATGTTTTAAATAAATAAAAATGTGAAACTAAAAATGAGACCAGTGCACTCATGTTGGAGTAGTTTGCGAGTACATTCCAATGTACTCATACTAGCTTGTCTCTGGCCATTGTCGTAGCCAGACTTGGAGGAGTATTACGCCCAGGAGGAGTATGGCGACATCTACGCCAACTAAGGATCTTCTCAAGTCGACTGCCTGTCGGGTCATCGTTAGCTTTTGGATGTCTACTACGTTTAAGTTCCGCTGCTTATGTTGATTTGGCCCTAGAAGGCACCTGTGTAAGACTTGGTCTATACGACCTGTTATGTAAGACTTATTCCGGTATTGTAATGGATGTAAACTTTGGTATTCAGTTCGGATTATGTGCAACGACAGACTGATCACGGGATCGTTGTGTTAAGCATAATCGGGTATTTCGGACAGCTAGTCCGGGGTCCCCACACTCGCCTCATACAGAAAACCCCACGCGTGGGCCCCACCCGAGCTGCGCACCACGCACCCCGACCGAAATACTCCCTCATTTCCCCCCGTGTCATCTCTTCTACTTCCCGACCTCTCTTCTCCATCCCCGTTGCCCAGCCGCAAGCGCCGCCACGCCGCGATCTGTGCTGGTGATACGTCTCAAACGTATCTATAATTTCTTATGTTCCATGCTTATATTATACCAATTGCTACATGTTTTATATACACTTTGTGTTGTTTTATGCATTTTCTGGGAATAACCTATTAACAAGATGCCACAGTGCCAGTTCCATGTTTTCTGCTGTTTCTGGTTTCAGAAAAACACTTAAGGAAATATTCTCGGAATTGGACGATTTTTATGCCAAAGTTCCTATTTTTTCCGACACGTTCTAGAAGTCCGAAGAGGAAACGAAGGAGGGAACCGAGGCGTCGTCATGAGGTGGGAGCGCGGCTCCCCCTGCCGCGCCAACACCACGTGACGTGGCCTCGGGCCTCCACCGCCTTCGCCCTTTCGCCCATATAATGCCCCAACGTGAAAACCCTAGATCAATAAGCCTTTTCCCGAGAAGAGTTCCGCTGCGCCGCCGCCATCGAAGACAAGATTCGGGGGACAGAAGTCTCTGTTCCGGCACCCTGCCGGGACGGGGAATTGCCCCCGGAGCCATCTCCATCGACTCCACTACCATCTCCATCGCCGTTGCTTACTCCTACAATGAGGAGTGAGTAGTTCTCCCCCCGAGGCTGCGGGCTCTACCAGTAGCTATGTGGTTTATCTCTCTCTCCCATGATGTGATCTTTATGTGATCATGAGCTTTGTAATCTAGTTGAATATGCGATGTTACTCTTTATCTATTATGCACTCTAGAGGTTACTTTATTATGAACTCCGGGGTTATTCACGGTTGTAAAGGTGACAGTATGTGCACCGTGTGTGATTCCTTTATAACGTTGTGGTGTTAGTTTAGGCTGACAGTGAATGGTGTTTATCATCCAACAAGAGAGTGTTTGAGAGTAGTATTTATTATTCAACTTTGATGTCATTGTTGAGAATGTCCACTAGTGAAAGTATGATCCCTGGGCCTTGCTGCCATCTTTATTTCAGATTGCAGTTATCACTTATAATCATCCATATTACTTGTATTTCACTATCTCTTCGCCGAACTAGTGAACCTATACATCTGACAAGTGTATTGGGTGTGTTGGGGACACAAGAGACTTCTTGTATCTTAATTGCAGGGTTGCTTGAGAGGGATATCTTTGACCTCTACCTCCCTGAGTTCGATAAACCTTGGGTGATTCACATAAGGGAAACTTGCTGCTGTTCTACAAACCTCTGCTCTTGGAGGCCCAACACTGTCTACGAGAATAGAAGCGTGCGTAGACATCAAGCTATTTTCTGGCGCCGTTGCCGGGGAGGTAAGCGTTGGAAGGTATCTCCTTTAGATCCTGCAGTTATTACTTTTTGTCTCTTGTTTTTATTTTCACTAGTTAGGCTTAATGGAAAACAACAAAAATATTAGAGATCTTTATAGTATTTAGCTTGAGTTAGGACATGAGGTGTTTGAAGAGAAAATTAAAAAACCTAAGGAACTTTATTTGCATGCTAGTAGCAATGTTATTAGTATGAGTTCTTTGAACACCATTATTGCTAATGCTATGGAAAATTCTAAACTTGGGGAAGCTGGTTTTGGTGACCATGATATTTTTAGTCCCCCAAGCACGGAGGAGAAAATTTACTTTGATGATACTATACCTCCAATATATGATGATTACAATGATGAATATGATATTTTCAGTCCACCTACTATTGAGGAGAAAATTAATTATGATTACAATATGCCTCCTTTATTTGATGATTATGGTGATGAGAATAATAATGATAGCTATTTTGTTGAATTTTCTCCCACTACAATTAATAAGAATGACTATGCTTATATGGAGAGTATTAATTCTTTTATGCATGTGGCTCATGATAAGAATGTTTTATGTGATAGTTATGTTGTAAATTTTATTCATGATGCTACAAGTGAACTTATTGATGATAATGATGAGTATTGCTTAAATATGATATATGATAATGCTTTAGATGATGGTCCTATGCTTATTGATAATCCTCTATGTTCAGAAGTTATTACTTTTTTTTTTGAAGTTAGTTATTACTTATTTATGTGAGGATAAAAATGATATAATTGCTGCTTGTGATGGTACTCTTATTCATGAGCGTCCTGCTTTGTTCTTGAATTCTCCTAATTACACCATGGAGGAGAAATTTGCTTATGTTGAGAAATACTTATGTGGTTTGCAATTGTCTCTAGTTCCAAATCTTTGTTACAACCATGATCTTAAACTTGATATTGATCTTAATAACTATTTTGAAAGAGGGAAGCATGCTAATGGATTCCAAAATAAATTTAATGATCCTTTTTATATGCCTATATTATCTAAGTTGAATGATTGTTATGGTTATACGGTTGAATTTATTTCTACTACTTACAACTACTATGAGAGAGGATAATATGGTTATAGAAGTTTTCATGGTACTAAAACACCTCTCTTTATGTTGAAAAGTTTGAAGTTGCACTTGTTTTGCTTTCCTATGCTTTTTGCTTTGTGCTTTCATGACTTGTTTCTTTACAAGATTCCTTTGCATAGGAAGAGGGTTAGACTTAAAAAGTGTTTGATATTTGCCTCTTGATGCTATCTTTGGTTTTTCAACTCTCATTTTTATGAGAGCATCTTAACAATCACTATGCATATCTTAATGGCTATAAAGAAAGAGCTTATGGGAGACAACCCACGTTTTATTTCTGTTATTTTTCTTTTATTTGAGTCAAGGAGCATGCTTAACTCTGTAACAACTCCTTTGTATCTTTATTTTATTGCATAGTTGTGCCAAGTTAAGTCTCTAGTAGAAAGTTGACGCTAGATTTGGATTTCTGCGCAGGAACAGTTTTTCTGCTGTCCACCGTTAAATTTATAACTCTTTACGGAAAATTCGGAATGACCTGATATTTTCTGAGCGTGATCCACATATATGTACGCAACTTTCATTAGTTTTGAGATTTCTGATTTGAGCAAGTTAAGTGTCTCGAAAAAATTCGTCTTTACAGACTGTTCTGTTTTTGACAGATTCTGCCATCTATTTTGCATTTGTTCTTTTGCTGTTTTTGAATGGATCTTTTAGTTTCATAAAATTCCAGTGGCTGTAGCTAATGTCCAGTAGCATTGGTAATGATTGTGTCCATGCAGAATATGAGAATTTTTGATTATGCACTAACACTCTAATGAAGTTTACTTTGAGTTTGGTGTGTAGTAAGTTTTCAAGGATCAAGAGAGAGTATGATATGATGTGTTCAAGAAGATGAAAGAGCCTATGCTTGTGGATGCCCCCGTGGGTCACCCAAGTATATTTCAAGAAGACTCAAGCGTCAAAGCTTGGGGATGCCCAAGTCATCCCCTTCTTCATCAACAACTTATCAGGTTATCTCTAGTGAAACTATATTTTAATTCCGCCACATCTTATGTGCTTTACTTGAAGCGTCTGTTTGTTTTTAGTTTTGATTTTGTTATTCTTGTTCTCTGAATAAAATGGATCCTACTATTCCTTTGTGGGACAGAGACACGCTCCGCTTTTTCTTATGAATACTCCTATTTTTCACTGATATTTGTTGAGTATTCTTTTATATTACTTCAATGCTTTTGTCGGCCCAGTGGATTCCAGGGTGTGCAGAGCCCATACTAGACGGACCGCGCACGCAACTGCATCTACGAAACGGCTAAGGACCAAGCAAACCGCTTGGGGAACCCCCCCGAGGCGCAAACCCCTGGAGGGGACCTGAGGCGCCGACAGAGGCTTGAAGGAGGCCCCCCCCCCGAGGGCGTCCCACTTGAGGGCTCTCTCCCTCTCAAGGGAGCCGGCCCGGCTCCTCCCCCTCGAGAGCCTCAGGCCCCTGAGGGGATACTTCACGGCCAAGGAAGCGCTGCAGAGCGCACATGGGCTCTGCTGCGGCCGCAGGGTGACGCGCGCGTCTACGCGCACGACAGCAACAGCGTCACAGTTGCCGTTCCCGTGATAAAAGGGGTCAACAAAGCTCTGTGTCCCCTGCGCCGCCAACGAAGCTTTCCTCTTTGGTGATAACGCAGTTGGCCGGCACAACGCTCCAACGACGACGTCACTGTGGGCACTCCCCACGGTCTCTGCCGCGCCTGCGAGACGCTCTGCAAAGTCTGCAGCTTGTCGGCCACAGCGCGCCGCTTTAGCACGGAAGAGCCGCGTCCAAGGACGGAGGGGACAGCTGCTCTGTCACGAAGGCAGGCTTTGCGACCATGGACCGAGTCCATGAACGAGCGAGCAGTAGTGCACCCCGCTCCGGCGCTTGTGGCCATGTGGGAGCCCGTCCACTGCGCAGGCCGCAGGGATGAGGCCTGGGGCGACTATTTAAGGAGAAGGGGTACTTCCGTAGGAGGGGATCCAGAATTCGATCCCGAGCTCAATAGCGTCTTCCACCTCCGGACCCTCTCAAGGCCCAGAGGCTAGTTGTACTACAGTCACCACAGTGCAATCCAGACAAGCAGGAGTAGCGGTTTTACCTCACCTTGAGGGCCGTGAACCTGGGTAAGGGCCGGTGTCACTCTCTGTCGTGCAGTTCCGCTCCAAGCACCGCGAGCAACGTCGCGGCGTGCATCGAGGGTTGTTTGACCTCCGTGTTCAGTCCCCCTTCGAACCTCTCCCCGGGGCGAGACTACCCCTGTTACGTGGGAGTTCATTCCTCGACATTTGGCGCGCCAGGTAGGGGGCTGAGGCGCGTCTTCAACATCCGAACTCCGCGCCATGATGGACACCCGCGCGACGCGCGCCAACAGGCGCACCTCCGAGAGAGCTCACACCGAGCCCGGCACTGCCCCCACCCGCGGCCGCCGTGGTCGCCCCCGCACGACCGAGCGCGCTGGCACCGGCCCGCGCGTGGAAGAGCCGGAGAGTGAGGAGCACCGCGAAGGAGACCAGCGTGACGACGAGGACCTCTCCGAGCGCCGCGGGGACGCTGAGTCCTCGCACCCGTCCCGGCGCCAGAGCGTGTCCACGCGGGAGCAACAAGAGCCCGCCCCGCACACCGCGCTACTGATGGCTCAGGAGCTCCTCCGCTACCGGCCAAGTGCCGAAGCGCACGACCAGTGGCTGGACCGCCTCCACCACCTCGTCGACATCGCAACCACACGCCCTGCTCCGTCGCGCTCCATCGTGCCTTCCGGCCCTGCAGGGACGGCCGCACCAGGTGCGCCACCGCCGCCGCCGGGACCGCCCCCGGCCGCGGCACAGCGGGCTCCCTCCCATGCTTCCTCGCCGCACGACTGCCAAATCGTGCAGCGCACCGCACCTGACGCGCGTGTAGGCATGGAGCGACGTCGCGACCTCCAAAACCGCCTCGTCGAGGAGCTCGGTCAGGCGGGGCAGCAAAACCGCAGGGCCCTCCAGGGAGGAACGGCCACCTATGCCTCAGGCTGCATGGCCTTCACGCGCGCCCTGCGCCGTGTGGTCTGGGCACAGAAGTTCAGGCCAGCGCTCCCCAAGGGCTTCGACGGGTCCACCAACCCTCTCGAGTTCCTGCAGCTCTACACCACTTCCATCCAGGCTGCAGGGGGCGACGACAAGGTCATGGCCAACTGGTTCTCCCACGCCCTCAGGGACTCCGCTCTGTCCTGGCTTCTCAACCTGCCCGAGGACTCCATCGACTCCTGGGAGGAGCTCTGCAGGCAGTTCGTCGCCAACTTCAAGGGCACGTACGAGCGCGCACTCACCCACAACGACTTGCGCGCTGTGGTGCAGAAGAAGGATGAAACTCTTCGCAAGTACATCCAGCGCTTCAGCCAGGTGCAGAACAAAATTCCAAACATCCCCGACACCCAGGTGATCGCTGCCTTCCGCGAGGGCGTCACGAACCGCAGGATGCTCGAGAAGCTCGGTATCCACGACAAGCTCACCTCTGTGGTGAAGCTGTTCGATCTGGCGGACAAGTGCGCCAAGGCTGAAGAGGGACTCCTCTTCGTCAAGATGAGCGCGCGGGGGGACGACCCTGGCGAGGGGTCCAAGAGCCACAAGAAGAAGGAAGAGCCCAAGCGCAAGGCCACCGCGGTCCTCGCGGCAGAGCCTGACGCGAAGGGCTCCCGCAGGGGCTCCCCCGAGCGCGGCGACAAAGAAGTGGACCACCGTCCGTTCTGCGTCTACCACAACAGGCGCGGGCACGCTACAGACGACTGCTTCGAACTCAAGAGGCTGAGCAGGGAACGCGAGCGGGGAGAAGGCAGCGGAGGCCGCGGCAGAGGTCGCGGCTACCGCAGGGACGGCAAGGGCAGGCGCGATGGCGGCTACCAGAAGCCGTCGGGCACTCAAGCCAACGCCGCCGAGAAGAACAACAACCTCCCCGACGAGGAAGATGGAGGCTACCAGGCCCCGAGAGGCGCCATGGCCTGCATCCTCGGCGGAGCTCAAGCGCCCAAGTCGAACAATCAGTTCAAGCAGTTCGCCCGCGAACTCAACGCTGCGCTCCCGAGCACCGAGACTTCCAGGCCCCTCAAGTGGTCCCAGTACACCATCGCCTTCGACGCCAAGGACCACCCCAAGTCGACCAAGACCGTTGGAACCCTCCCCCTGGTCTGCTCCCCCACCATCAACAACATCACCGTCTCCAAGACGCTCATCGACGGGGGAGCGGGCCTGAATGTCATCTCTGTCGAGACCTTCGAGACGCTTCAAGTGCCCTACGAGTGGCTTATGCCCTCCAGGCCGTTCACGGGCGTCACCAGTGGTTCTATCGAGCCTCTGGGGCAAGTCCGCCTCGCGGTCACCTTTGGCACGCAGAAGAACTACCGCACGGAGCTGATCGACTTCGACGTCGCGCACATCGGTCTGCCGTACAACGCCATCCTCGGCTACCCCGCCCTCGCGAAGTTCATGGCCGTCACGCATCACGCCTACAACATGGTCAAGATTCCCGGCAGCGCTGGCACCATCGCCGTCCATGGCCATGTCCTGGACGCCACGCGCGCTGTCGAGAGCGCCTACAAGGCAGCCGCCATGGCTTTCCCGGCTGACGAGGACATGGAGCCTCTCGAGAGGCCCAAGAAGAAGAAGCAGGTGTTCTCCCAGGAGCAAGCCGCCACGAAGAAGGTGCCGCTGGACACCACCAGCTCGGGGGCTGAAGGCTCGGGGGCTAGCGTCACCATAGGCGCTGCCCTGCCTCCCAAATAGGAAAGCGCGCTCGTCGCCTTCCTTCGGGCAAACTCTGACATGTTCGCGTGGACTCCGTCAGATATGTCCGGCGTACCAAGGGAGGTGATCGAGCACCACTTAGCCGTGTGTCCAGACGCACGCCCCGTCAAGCAAAAAGCACGCAAGCAAGCCCCCGAGAAGCAAGCCTTCATCATCAAGGAAGTAGAGAAACTCAAGGCGGCAAATGTCGTCCGCGAAGTCGCGCACCCCACTTGGCTCTCCAACGGCGTGGTCGTCCCTAAACCCGCTGGAGGAGGCCGACTCTGCATCGACTACACCGATGTCAACAAGGCCTGCCCCAAGGACCCATACCCCATGCCGAGGATAGACCAGATCGTGGACTCCACCGCTGGCTGTGACCTCCTCTGTTTTCTGGATGCCTTCTCTGGTTATCACCAGATCAAGATGGCTAAAGAGGACGAGGAGAAGACGGCATTCCTCACCCCCTGTGGTGTGTACTGCTACACATGCATGCCCTTTGGCCTGAAGAACGCCGGGGCCACCTTCCAGAGGCTCATGAGGATAGCCTTGGGGGCTCAGATGGGCAGAAATGCTGAGGCCTATGTCGATGACATCGTGGTCAAGTCTCGAGAGGGGGACACCCTCTTGAGGGATCTCGAGGAAACCTTCGCCAGCCTGAGAAAGGTGAACATCAAGCTCAACCCCGCCAAGTGCGTCTTCGGGGTCCCTTCAGGCAAGCTCCTCGGATTCCTCGTGTCCCACCGCGGCATAGAGGCAAATCCTGACAAGATCAAGGCCATAGAACAAATGCAGCCCCCTCGCCGACTCAAGGAAATGCAGCGCCTTGCGGGCTGCATGGCCAGCCTCGGTCGTTTCATCTCTAAATTCGGCGAGAGAGCCCTGCCATTTTTCAAGATCATGAAGAGGTCGGGCACATTCAAGTGGACCCCTGAGGCGGATAAAGCCTTCGAAGATTTAAAGAAGTATCTGGCTAGCCCTCCGGTCTTGGTGGCCCCCAGGGCAGACGAGCACTTGAAGCTGTACCTCTCAGCCACCCCTCAGACAGCAAGCGCCGTCTTGGTGGTCGAGAGGGAAGAGCCTGTCCTCCCCAAGAAGAGCACTGCCACTCCAAGCCCAGAACCCCCCGACAAAGGCCCCGTCGAAGGAGCAGCCTCCGCAGACCCACGGCCAGGCCCATCGCCTCAAGTCGAGCCTGCTCCAACAACCCCTGTCGAGAGGCCTCCACAGGCAGATATCGACAGGAGCCCTGAAGAGCCCCCACAGAGGGCCGATGCTGCGCCACCTCAGACAACCCTCGTCGAGCACCCCGTCTACTTCGTCAGCACGGTGCTGCGGGACGCTCGCGAGCGGTATCCAATGCAGCAGAAGCTCCTCGTCGCGCTCCTCATCGCCTCCAGGAAGCTGAGACACTACTTCCAGGGCCACCCCATCACGGTGGTCACCGCTTTCCCCCTGGAGCAAATCCTGCGCAACCCCAACGCCACAGATCGTGTCGCAGGATGGAACATCGAGCTGCAGCCTTTCAACTTGCGCTTCGACACCACGAGGGTCATAAAAGGAAGAGCGCTGGCTGATTTCGTCGCCGAATGGACTGACCCAAGCCCTGAGGAGCCTCGTGAGGCAGAGGCCGAGCCCTCGGGAGACGCGGCGCCCAGCCACTGGACCATGCACTTCGATGGAGCCTTCGCTTGCCGCAATGGCGGAGCAGGCGTCGTCCTAACCTCGCCCAAGGGTGACAAGCTATATTATGCTGTCCAGCTGTGCTTCACAATCGACAAGATCTCCAACAACATCGCCGAATACGAAGGCCTCCTCGCCGGCTTAAGGGTCGCCATCGCTCTAGGCGTCAAGCACCTACTCGTCAAGGGAGACTCACAGCTGCTCGTCAACTTCTCCAACAAGAGCTACACGCCGAAAGACGACCACATGGCCGCATACCTCGAAGAGGTCCGCAAGCTTGAGAAGCACTTCAGGGGCATGGAGCTCATGCACATCCCGAGGAAAGAAAACCAAGAGGCCGACGACATCGCCAAGCGAGCCTCGCGGAGGCAACCCCAGCAGGCCGGTGTCTTCGAAGAGAGGCTCGCCAAGGCATCCATCAAGTAGCCTCGAGAGGCCACAGCCGCAAGCGCAGGCGAAGTGCTCCCACCACCTCCTGAGTCTGGGGCGCCTGATTGCGGTCCCAGCACAGGGGAGCGTCTGCTGCTGACGGCAACCCACCAGGCCTCAGGCTGGATTGATGAGCTCAAGGACTACTTGGTGAAAGGAATCCTCCCTGAAGAAGATGCTGATGCAGAGCGAGTCGCTCGACAAGCAAAGTCATACTGCATCCTCGAGGAAAACCTCTACCGCAAGCGCCCAAATGGTGTCGCGCTCAAGTGCGTCCCTCCTGAGGAAGGCCGAGAGCTGATTAAGAACATCCACAGCGGGGAGTGCGGCCACCACTCATGTGCGCGCACCCTCACAGGCAAGGTCTTCAGGAGCGGCTTCTACTGGCCTCAGGTGCTTCAAGATGCGGTCGCCATTGTGCAAACCTGCGACGCCTGCCAATTCCACGCCAAGCAAATTCATCAGCCGGCACTGGAGCTTCAGACCATCCCGCTCTCCTGGCCATTCGCGGTCTGGGGGCTGGACATCCTGGGCCCCTTCCCGAAGTCGCAGGGGGGCTACCGTTTCCTCCTCGTGGCCATCGACAAGTTCACCAAGTGGACCGAGGTTGAGCCGGTGCGCACCATACCAGCTGGGGCTGCGGTGAAGTTCATCCGAAGCTTGGTCTGCCGCTTCGGCGTGCCCAACCGCATCATCACTGACAACGGCTCGCAATTCACCAGCGGCATCTTCCGAGCCTACTGCGACAAGCTTGGTATCAAGGTCTGCTTCGCCTCGGTAGCTCACCCACGCAGCAACGGTCAAGCCGAGCGAGCAAACGCAGAAGTCCTCAAGGGCCTCAAGACCAGGAGCTTCAACATCCTTAAGGGCCACGGCAAGGGCTGGATTGACGAGCTCCCCTCAGTGCTCTGGTCCATACGCACAACCTCCTCGAGGCCTACAGGCGAAACGCCGTTCGCTCTGGTCTACGGAGCCGAGGCGGTCCTCCCCGCAGAAATCAAGCATGGATCGCCACGGGTCCTTGCCTTCAATGAGGACACCCAAGAGGGCCTCCACAACGACGACCTGCTGCTTCTCGAGGGACTGCGCCATCAGGCCGCCCTCAGGGCGGCAGGGTACCAGCAAGACCTGCGACGCTACCACAGCCGCCATGTGCGCTCACGCACCCTTGAAGCGGGCGACCTCGTCCTCAGGCGAATCCTCTCCAGGGAAGGTCTCCACAAGCTCTCCCCGACGTGGGAAGGCCCCTACAGGGTCTCCCACGTCGCCAGGCCTGGCGCAGTACGCCTCAAGACCGAAGACGGCATCCCCGTCAAGAACCCGTGGAACATCGCGCATCTGCGCAAGTTCTACCCGTGATCACAGTCACGCCAGGCATTTTTTGTCTCTAGAGGGAAGCTCACGGCTTCACCTCCAAGCTTCTCAAAGCTTCTCCCGAGGCCCAGCCCTCCGAGCTCTCCTGCAAACGAGCCCCCGCAGGCCGCAGTGAACCTCTGCCACTAATGGGTGGTCCCCATGCCTCGACATGGAAGGAACGTTAGCTTGGCAAACCCAAGTGTAATGAACCGATTTTCGTTCCAAGTGAACTTTGCGCTCTGGCGCCGTTTTCGTTCCAAGTGAACTTTGCGCTCTGGCGCCATTTTCGTTCCAAGTGAACTATGCGCTACGGCGCCGCTATGTAATATTTTGGTGGTGAGTTTATTCCAGCTTTATTTCATTTATTGAAAATGGGCACTTATATCTCTCCACATGCGTACCTCGTGAGCGGGGGCTGAGTACGGTGCCAGTGCCTCAAGTGACACACCAGCAGCACTGCAAAACCCAAGGATCCGAGCTCTGGCTAGAGGGCAGGCCCTCCCAAGCACGCCATCTCTTCAAAGGACCTTGGTACTCTCTCTCCTCGCAAGGAACGCCTGAGGGGACCTATAAGCGCGCATTAGTCCCTGATGCTGTGATCTAGCATTTCGGCTCGCCCCTCTAACATCCACAGAGAGCGAAAGTCCCCACCAGGCCTGCGGAGGAGAACCCTCGGCCCCTGAAGGGGAGAACTCCGCCAGAGAAGGCCCACACCGGGAAAACGCCTCGCGAAGCTAAGTTTCTCGCCCACCTCAAGGGAATCCTCGCATTTTTTCTCATGAGCACTCTGCGTCCCTCAAGTGGTTCTTTCCTTACTCTCCGTGGACTGCTTGCGCGTCAAAGGGGGGCCCTCAGCATCGCGACTTGAGGGCTCTTACCTCCCCAAGCCTTAAACTCCCCCCGGCCTTGCCGAGTCATTGCTCGAGCATACCGCAGCGGCAGGAGTCATAGCGCGAGGGGAAGGGTCCAACGACGCAGAGCGAGAAAGGCATTGAGATGAAGCAAAGACCCCTCGAAGGGAGCGCACACTTAATCGATAGCAAAATGTTTACAAAGTGAAGAAGTAAATTACAAGGTGGAAAATGAAATTCTCTAACGGGCAAACGCCCCTAAAGCGCTACCAGCGCGACGCGTTGCAGGAGGAGGTTAGTCGGAGGCCTCAGCGTCGTCCTGGTCGCTCTCTTCTTCCTCCTCGGGCTCGCTCCCCTCGCCGCCTTCCTCTGCAGCGGCCCGCCTGAAGCGGCTACAGAAGTCGTCCACCTGGTCGCGGACGGAGCTGGAGGCTTTCCACGCAGCGTCCCCCTCCAGTGGCTCGGTCACCGTGGCGAGGTCGAACCCGGGCTGGAGGTGGACGAGGTTGGAGAAGATGCGGTCCACCGCCACCGCCAGAAGCTGACGGCACTCCTCCTCGACCACGTCGCGGATCTCCGCGGTAGGGCCTTCGAGCGCTGTGAAGAGCTGCTCGAAGTACAGGAGATAGGTGGCAGCGTCGGCGTGGCCCTGAGCCGGAACGCCTGGCGCCTCCGCCCCCAGCTTCGCGGCGAGCTCACGACCCCGTCCCGTCAAGGACAGGAACATGCGCTCCCGCTGCTGCGACAGCACCTGCGCCGCCTGGATGCTCTCCGCCGCCTCCACTGCCTTCTCCACAGCAGGCCCCACCTGCCGGTTCATCTCCTCCATGTCCCCCATGAGGGAGGCAAGGTCCTGGGAGATGTCCTCTCTGGCCTTCTCAGCGGCGAGGCGGCGATCAGTCTCGCGCTTCACCTTGGCGGCGAGCTTGGCGTTCTCCTTCTCGAGCTTCTGGATCCGGGCGCCGCTCTCCCCCAGCCTCGCCTTGAAGCGGTCCTCCTGCTTGGAGAATTTATCCTTGTAGTCCTGGGAGACTGCGGCGCGGATCTTATTCTCCTTCTCCCGGAGCTCCTTGTTGAGCTCGTCCTTCCGCTCGGCAAGCCGCACGTTGGCTCGCTCCACATTCCCCTTGTGGGCGGCGACCTCGCGCTCGAGCTTGCTGAACGCCGAAGCAACGCTGTCTTCGCGGGCCTCAAGGGCCGTGCGCTGTCCTGACAGCTCCTGCTCCCTCAGCGCCAGCTGCTCGTCGCGCCGGCGTGCATCCTCCTCGCGCTCGCTCAAAGCGCGCCCGCGGGCCTCCAGGCTCGAGCGGAGTTCGTCGAGGGCGGTCCGCACCACCCCGGCATCCGCTAGGATTTTCTTCTCGAGCTCGAAGAGCTCGGCACGCTTCGCCGCCAGCGAATGCTCCACGGCTTCCCGCTCCGCCTTGGCCGCGGCGAGGTCCTTTGCAGCGGCTCGGCGCTCCGCCCTCAGGGGCTGAAGGAGTTCCTCGGCTTCGCGCAAGGCCCCCTCGCGGACCTCGTCGGCAAAGCGCGCCGCCTCCTCGCGCTCCTCTTGCAGCGCCTGGTCGCTCTTGCGGCGGGCCTCTACGGCCGCGTGGAAGGCAGCCCAGGCGTCGGCGAGCTCGTCACGCTGGCGGGCGAGCGCCTGGTCTTCTGTGGCCAGGTAGGCCTCGAGCCCCTCCAGGGACTCCCGCACGAAGCGGAAGGCGACGTCACGGCGTCCTCGGCCCCAGTCGAAGCGGCCCAGAGCGAGGCCCGGGGGTGGACCGCGCGGCTTAGAGGGTCCCGCACCCGCATCCGGCTCGCCGGCAGAAGTCCCCGCGTGGGCCTGGGGGCTCGGGGGCCGGTCCTCCGCCTCCGCACTCGGTCCCAGGCCTCCTGTGCTTCCCCCCTCGGGCGGCACTTCCCGGTCCGCATCCGGGGCAGGCGCGTGAGGCCCGGTCCTTGCTGCTTCCTCCTCCCCCGCGGTGTCCGGCGGCGGTGGAGGAGTATCCTCCCTGCGAGACTTGGGAGGGCTCGGCGCCGACTCGGCACCCACATTAGCCCCTGGCTGCGCTGGAGGGGTAGCTGCGCGGGGTGGAGTGGGTATCTTCTCCACCTGCTCCTCCACCCGCTCTTCCTCGTGTGGTGGCACAAATGTCTCCACCTGAGGCATCTCCTTCTGAGAGCCTGCGGAACCCGCCCCCTCAGGCCTCGAGGCCTCCGCCGCCGCGGTCTCGCTGGCCTCAACCTCCGGTGCAGCGTCGGGGGCGGCCCTCTTCACGTCCGCGGCTTTGCGAAGCCTGCGGCGCTTCACAGGATCAGGGCCGCTGAGGTAAAAAGAAAAAGATTGGTCAAGGAAGAAGAGCAAGCAAGCTGGGCTCAGAAAGGAAAGGAAAAGGCAAAAGAATCTCACCTGGTTTTCTTGGCGCGGGTGTCTACCCACGTCATGCCTAGCGAGCGCCATGAAGGCACAGCCCGCGCCCCCGCCTCGGGGGCCTCCTCGGCTTTCCTCTTGTGGGGAGCGCTCGGGGGCTCCCCGGCAGGCCTGTCATGGGCCGCCTTGGTCCTCGGCTCATGGCGCCCCGCCGCAGCCTCCTCGCTGTCGCCGGAGGAAAGCTCGTGGAACTCCCCTGCCGGGGGCGCGACGCCGGAAGAGCTCCCCGCGCCCGCAGAGCTTCCTACACCGGCAGAGGGCTCCACCCTCGTCTCCGCGTCGCCCTGTTCCGAGTCAGATGCACTTGGCGACTCGGTAGTGTCCGCGGGCATGGGCTCCTCCTCCTCTTCATCCCCCGCCAAGCCTAGCGGGGTGAACGCGGGCGCCTGCGCCAGGGTGGCCCAGCGCTTGTCTGGGACTTCATACAGAGGCCGTATCGCCACGTGAATCCTCGCGGGCACCTCTGGGTTGACGAAGAGGCCTCCCATGATGGTCTCGACGACCGCGGGGCGGTGATCGCTCAGATGCAGCCGCAGCGGATCCGTAGGCCCTGTGTACGCCCACATCGGCTTCTTGTGCGCCTGCAGGGGGGCGATGCGGCGCCTCACGAACTCCGCCGCCACCAGCTGGCCGGTCAGGCCATGCTCGCGAAGCACCCTCAGGTGGCCCACGAGGTCGGCTATCGCATGCCCCTCCAAGGAACGCTTGCTCCAGTGGGTGTTCTTCACGGGCGGCGCCTCGGGGACCTCAAGGAGGGAGCTCTCCGAGGGAACGCGGATGAGGAACCACTTCTGCCTGAAGTCTTCCACCTTCTTCGACACCGCCGTCACGGGCTTGTCGCCGTTCCAGGCCATGGGGATGTAGACGTCTCCCATGCCGTCCGCGATGCGGAAGGATACGCAGCCCGTCCGCTCCTTCTTCGCAGTGTTCCGCAGTGCGTAGAAGCTTCGGAAGAGAGCGATGGAGGGCTTCACTCCCAAATAAGCCTCGCACAAGAAGGCGAAAATGGAGAGGACAAGGATGGCGTTGGGGTGGAGATGTAAAAGGTGGACCTGGTAGAACTCGAGGACGGCCTCGAGGAAGGGAGAGTAGGGCGGCACCAGCCCAGCGAAAAGAGTGTGGAGGAAGATGGGGAAGTAGCCGACGGGGAAACGTCCGGTCCGCGCGGGCAGAATGGCACTGGCGCCGTGCTCATTGTGCTTCCCGGCGACCAGGTGCTGAATCTTATCCAGCGCCGCCGCGGTGATGCGCGCCCCGACCAGGGAGGGGCCGAACTCCGCCTCCCCCTGCGCGTCTTGGCGGCCCGAGGCCGCCGTCTTCTTGCCCTTGGATCCTCCCATCGTCGGAGAAGGACGGGAGCACGGAGGAAGAGAAGGAGGGGAAGATTTGCTGGAGACGGGAGTCTAGGAGGCGGAGAACCGATGGACGGGATGGACAAGACTGGACGGGGTAATGACTGCGGCTCGGACCAACGCGCAGCTTTAAACCCCGTCCGAGCAGTTACCGAGGCACGGTAGTGGTGAGCGTGGCGGGCGTGGTGGCCCCCCCACTACGCACGTTTCCGGCGGAGAAGCCGAGTCGCCGCAAGTCCACCTCCAGGTGACGCGTGTCCCACGACGCTTCGCCTGCAGTTTTGGGCCCACGACGCTTCGCCTGCAGTTTTGGGCCCACGACGCTTCGCCTAGTCCCAATGGGCCTCGACGTGCCCATCATGGGCCCGGGGGCTACTGTCGGCCCAGTGGATTCCAGGGTGTGCAGAGCCCATACTAGACGGACCGCGCACGCAACTGCATCTACGAAACGGCTAAGGACCAAGCAAACCGCTTGGGGAACCCCCCCGAGGCGCAAACCCCTGGAGGGGACCTGAGGCGCCGATAGAGGCTTGAAGGAGGCCCCCCCCGAGGGCGTCCCACTTGAGGGCTCTCTCCCTCTCAAGGGAGCCGGCCCGGCTCCTCCCCCTCGAGAGCCTCAGGCCCCTGAGGGGATACTTCACGGCCAAGGAAGCGCTGCAGAGCGCACATGGGCTCTGCTGCGGCCGCAGGGTGACGCGCGCGTCTGCGCGCACGACAGCAACAGCGTCACAGTTGCCGTTCCCGTGATAAAAGGGGTCAACAAAGCTCTGTGTCCCCTGCGCCGCCAACGAAGCTTTCCTCTTTGGTGATAACGCAGTTGGCCGGCACAACGCTCCAACGACGACGTCACTGTGGGCACTCCCCACGGTCTCTGCCGCGCCTGCGAGACGCTCTGCAAAGTCTGCAGCTTGTCGGCCACAGCGCGCCGCTTTAACACGGAAGAGCCGCGTCCAAGGACGGAGGGGACAGCTGCTCTGTCACGAAGGCAGGCTTTGCGACCATGGACCGAGTCCATGAACGAGCGAGCAGTAGTGCACCCCGCTCCGGCGCTTGTGGCCATGTGGGAGCCCGTCCACTGCGCAGGCCGCAGGGATGAGGCCTGGGGCGACTATTTAAGGAGAAGGGGTACTTCCGTAGAAGGGGATCCAGAATTCGATCCCGAGCTCAATAGCGTCTTCCACCTCCGGACCCTCTCAAGGCCCAGAGGCTAGTTGTACTACAGTCACCACAGTGCAATCCAGACAAGCAGGAGTAGCGGTTTTACCTCACCTTGAGGGCCGTGAACCTGGGTAAGGGCCGGTGTCACTCTCTGTCGTGCAGTTCCGCTCCAAGCACCGCGAGCAACGTCGCGGCGTGCATCGAGGGTTGTTTGACCTCCGTGTTCAGTCCCCCTTCGAACCTCTCCCCGGGGCGAGACTACCCCTGTTACGTGGGAGTTCATTCCTCGACAGCTTTCAGCTCTTGTTTTTCATGCATCTCTTGTTTAGAGCTGTTAGTTCTCTTATGTTATACTCTCTTGTCTCATTGATAAATACTTAGAGAGTTTATGTTTAAATAAGTTTATTGGTGTTTGGTTGGAAACAGAAAATGCTAAATGTGGTAGATAGTGTAATGAAAAAATATACATGTTCTTATGGATTGTTATCTTGTATGTTGTGATACTTGGCAATTGTTTTGAGATCTCAAGTAGATCATGTTTAATCTTTTACATCATGTAGTTAAAACCCATTAATGGAGAACTACCGTACAACTTGTTGAAATTTGGTTTGCATGTTTGGTATCTCTAAGGTCTAGATATTTTCTAGTAAAAGTGTTTGAGCAACAAGGAATACAATGTAGATTTTTATAATGCTTGCAATATGTTTTTATATACGTCTTGTTGTCATAGTTTATACTTGTGTTTGCTTCAAATAACCTTGCTAGCCAAAGTCTTGTACTGAGAGGGAATGCTTCTCGTGCATCCAAAACCGTGAGCCAAAAACCATGCCGTTTGTGTCCACCATACCTACCTACTACATGGTATTTCCTGCCATTCCAAGCAAATACTTAATGTGCTATCTTTATTCAAAATTATTATCCCTTATTTGTCTCACTGTTTATTAGCTCATGAGGAAGTATGTGGGGTTACTCTATGTTTAACTTGTTAGACAGACTTTCAAATGAGCTGGCAAATGGGGTGCCCGGTCCCAAGTTTAATTGTTCAATTCTCTTCACATGGTTTTCAATGAGTTATCGAAAAGAAAGTTCCAAAGTGTTATGTTATTCAAAAATAGGCACTCCTCCAAGGTTTGAGATGGATTGGAAGGCACCCGAGGATTCGGTTAGCCATGGATTGTGTAAGCAATGGTGGGGAGGAGTGCCAAACCAGTTTATAAAAAGTGTGCATGTGTAAACAAAAGAGAAGAAGGATGATCTAACCTTGGGTAGAAATAACGTCCTTCAATGGGAGCCGCTCTTGAAAGTCTAGATAACATGGTAAATATAGTTTTCATTCACTATCATTCGTTGACAACGACAAACACCACTCAAAAACTTACTTTTATGCTCTCTATATGATTTCAAAAACCTATAAAACCAAGAAGCTCTAGCACATGCTTGTATCCCTGCTTCCCTCTGCGAAAGGCGTATCTTTTACTTTATGTTAAGTCCGTTTACCTACTTCTTTATGTCCCCGAAGCAAACACTTGTGTCAATTATGTGCAACAACTCTTATATGCTTACTTATTGCACTTGTTATATTTCTTTGTGTTGACAACTATCTATATGATATACATGTTCAAAGTTGAAAGCCAATGCTGAAACTTATATCTTCCTTTGTGTTGGTTCAATGCTCTTTTATTTAGAGAATATTGCTTTATGAGTTAACTCTTATGCAAATCTTTTTGATGCTTGTTTGAAAGTACTATTCATGAAAAGTTTTTACTTATATGATGTAGTTGTTTACTTGTTGTCTATTTGTTAGCAAACTATAGACCATTGCCTTGAGTCATTTCATTCATTACATGAGCCTTACAATATTATTTGATCAAGATTGTGTGAAAGCATGTCACTCCAGAAATTATTTGTTGTTATCGTTTTACCTACTCGGGACGAGTAGAACTAAGCTTGGGGATGCTTGATACGTCTCAAACGTATCTATAATTTCTTATGTTCCATGCTTACATTATACCAATTGCTACATGTTTTATATACACTTTGTGTTGTTTTATGCATTTTCTGGGACTAACCTATTAACAAGATGCCACAGTGTCAGTTACCTGTTTTCTGCTATTTTTTGTTTCAGAAAACCACTTACGAAAATATTCTCGGAATTGGACGATTTTTATGCCAAAGTTCCTATTTTTCCCGACACGTTCCAGAAGTCCGAAGAGAAAACGAAGGAGGGCACCGAGGCGCTGTCATGAGGTGGGGGCGCGGCTCCCCCCCTAATACAAACGTATCTACTTTCCCGAACACTTTTGTTATTGTTTTACCTCTAATTTGTGTGTTTTGAATGTAACTAACACGGACCAACGCTGTTTTTAGCAGAATTGCCCTGGTGTCTCATTTTTGTGCAGGAAATCAAATGTTAGGAAAAATACCAGAAAAATAATAGAAGTGCTTATTTTTCCCGAAGACTCCCGGAGCCAGAAGACGAGAAGGGGGCGGCCAGCAGGGCGCCCACACCACGTGCTCGCGCGGGTGGGGCCCTAGCCGCGCGAGGAGGGGGTGTGGCCGACTCGGCCACCCCCTCGCGCCCCCTCTCGGCTATTTAGCCCCTCCTGACCTAAAAAACACGACCATGAAGAGTTTTCCCCCAGAAACCCATCGGAGCGCCGCCGCCACCTCGAAACTCAATTCAGGGACCAGAAGTTCCTGTTCCGGCACTCCGCCGGGATGGGGAATCGAAGGAGATCATCGCCATCGTCATCGCCACCACTTCTCCATCAAGCATCCATGTTTCCCCCATCCATGTGTGAGTAATCCACCGCTGTATGCTTGAGGGGATGGTAGGGATTGGATGAGATCGTTCATGTAATACCTGTAATATCATTAGGGCACGGTGCCTAGTATCCGTTATCGGTGTTTTATATCATTGTTGCAACTTGTTATGCTTAATGCTTGACACTAGGGCCCGAGTGCCATGATTTCCAATCTGAACATGTTATTATATCATGAAGATAATTGTTGTTTTAAGATCATATCTATGAGTTGTATACACATATTGCTGTCCGGAACCCGAGGTCCCAAAGTGACAATAATTGGAACAGCCGAGGGGAATGGCTGTGATGTGAGGATCACATGTGCTCACGGAGTGTTAATGCTCTCCGGTACTTTATTAAAAGGAGTACCTTAATTAACAGTAGTTTCACTTGAGGCCCCGCTGCAAACGGGCTGGTAGGACAAAAGATGATGTGCAAGTTTCTCATTGCGAGCACGCAAAACTAAATTGGAACACATGCCTATGGTTAATAAATACTTGGATGCGTTATCTTATTTATCTGCAAATGCCCATGACTTGATTATTATATGAAGTATCTCATCCATGCAACGCCCGTTCATCCGTCCCTTTGCCTACAGTATTTTAATCCAGCTGTCTACTATAATCATCACCGCTGTTTTTATTCTACTGCTGCTGTTATATCACTACTGTCACTGCTATAAAACTGTTGCTACTGATAATCTGTCTCGAGCAAGTCTATTCACATGTGAAGCTGAATTGACAACTCCGCTGTTAAGGCTTATAAATATTCTTTGGCTCCCCTTGTGTCGAATCAATAAATTTGGGTTTTACTTCCCTCGAAGACTGTTGCGATCCCCTATACTTGTGGGTCATCACCCCCCTGCCGCGCCAACACCACGTGACGTGGCCTCGGGACTCCACCGCCTTCGCCCTTTCGCCCATATAATGCCCTCGACGTGAAAACCCTAGATCAATAAGCCTTTTCCGGAGAAGAGTTCCGCTGCGCCGCCGCCATCGAAGACAAGATTCGGGGGACAGAAGTCTCTGTTCCGGCACCCTGCCGGGACGGGGAATTGCCCCCGGAGCCATCTCCATCGACTCCACCACCATCTCCATCGCCGTTGCTGACTCTTACGATGAGGAGTGAGTAATTCTCCCCCGAGGCTGCGGGCTCTACCGGTAGCTATGTGGTTTATCTCTCTCTCCCATGATGTGATCTTTATGTGATCATGATGAAGGGAATATGCCCTAGAGGCACTTAATAAAGATAGTTTATTAGTTATATTCCAATTGTTCATTATATGTTTTATACCATGCTATAACTGTATTAAGCGGAACCATTAATACACGTGTGGTAGATAAATAACCAGGTCCCTAGTTGCCTCTGCTAAGACTAGTTTCATTGCGCGATTGATGATCGAGGTTTCCCGATCATGAGACATGGCGTCTGTCGGCAATGGAGTCATATCGTTAGGTGGAACGATGTGATGGACTTACCCATAATTTGTAGGACGTAGTCGTTACGCCTTTGACCGTGAGACCAACTCTTATTGTTATTCCTGGAAGATACTTTGATCGCACCAAACGTCATATCTTATATAGTGTGACAATAACGGTGATACTTTTGGGTATCGGAAAGGGGTAGTTGAGACGAGGGGTCAAGAGCGGGATTTGTCAGTCCGTATAGCCGGATAGATACTCTAGGGCCCACTCGGTGAGATTATGTCAAATGAGTTTGCAAACATGTGACTAGGTCACCAGCTGACATAATATCATAGACGAGTAGAAGATAGTGTTGTCGGTAACGAGATCATGCTAGGTATGGAGATATCTATGAACGATGCTCGGACACGCTAAGTATCGCTATGGCAAAAGGTTTAAGACTAGACGTCCAGGTTTGATAGATGAAAGTCATTCGTTATATCACAGGGGTTAATTCATGGGGTCCAGGCCTACGAGTTAATCATTGATCGGAGAGGAGTCTCGATCATGTCTGTTATTATATCGAACCGCTAGGGTAACACACTTAAGGGGTTTCGACAAGACAACCGGAAAGGAAAGAGATCACCGGGAACGTCCCGGGAGAGGTCCGATGGAGATCGGGCAGCGACGAAATAGTTTTCGGAGCTAGAATAAATTATATATAATATGTTTGATATTAATTAGTGTAATTAATGTCTAAATATGATTTTATATATTTATTTTCGAATTTATTTAGGCTGATTTTCCTAAATGGGCCTTCTGGTGGAAAGAAGGCCCATGGGGGGAAAAACCCTCAAGGGAATTCGGTGGGGGGGCTTGGCCGGCCTAGGTGGGCCAAATGGGGCCCACCTAGGGCCGGCGCATCAGCCTTGGCCGAACCAGGCATGTGGGATAGTCCCACATTGCCTGGCTGGCAAGGTTGGCTCCCCCCGGGAGCCTTTATATAGAGGGGCACCCCTGGCCTTTTAATTCACCCAATTAATTCTCTTTCTCTCCTCGATAACGTGATTCCCTTTGTCGGAGTTGCGCCGAGTTGAGAGGGGATCTCTCCACCATAGCCCGCTGCCGCGCTGCTGGTGTTCCGGTCCAAGTCTTCCGCTGCTTGTCCTGGACTGGAGCTTCGGAGGCCGTCGTCTCCACCGTATGTGTGTAACACCCTGCGAGGTGCTGCGCTAGCGGTACTCGGAGGCCTACTTCCTCCACCCGACCTCGAGGTCATCTTCATCGTCTTCGTCGCGCCGAGTTCTTCGCGACCTAGAGGTCGGCTACGTCGTCTTCGTCGTCAACGCTTGTGCGGGAGCGTAATCCCCGCTTTTCGGTCTACAAGGGTATGTATTCCGATATCCGCCGTACTTCTATATCTGCATAGTGTAGATCTTGGCTAGTTTAAGGATATCGTTCGTATGAATTTTTTTGTTTTCTGCCTGCGATCCCCTTCAGTGGTATCAGAGCCGATCTATCGTAGATATAGCTGTACGCTGTTAGAACCCGTGTTCTGCACGGGGGCACCGTTCCTGTTATTTGCTACCCTCTAGCGTGCACTTGTGATTCCAGCGGCATCGAGTTGATGAAGTGGCCCGGACCGACTTTACGCGTACGCTTACGCGAGACTGGTTCCACTACTGACATACGGCTTGTACCGTATCTGTGGCTGGCGGGTGTCTGTCTCTCTCTCTTTAGTTGGTCTTGGATTTTCAATGGAGGTCCCGAAAGGGATGCTTAAACATGCAATTATTGGATCGTTGTTGTGGTCATAAGGTTCGTAGGTAAGAAGCGGTTCTTTTTACGACAGCCCCAAGCCACGTAAAATATGCAAAAGATAAAGTAGAAGCGTCTAACTTTATTTTGCGGGGGCAATGTGATATGGTCAAGGTAGGTTTATTAAATTGTTTATGAACTGCGGGCGCCAAGAAGACCATGGCGCAATGGACTATATCACATCGCATTACATTTGATGTTTTGTGTGCATCTTATATTGTGTGATTATATATATTAGTATATATTAGTTACGCGGCGGTAGTTGTATATAAGATGATCCCTTCAAAAATACCACTAGTGTTCTTCCTCCAACGAGCACCACCAAGAAAGTTCTACGTTATGAGGCAGGCCGTGACGATCGGGTGTCAGACATATCGTCGTTCGCATACAGTGGGTGTAAGCCATGTTGCACAAGCGTTACGTGGAGGTTATTGTGGCGAGCCTAGCATATGCAGATATGGCCTCGGAACACGGAGGCCGAAAGGTCGAGCATGAGTTACAGAGTTGTTGTGATTGACAATTGTCTACCCTTGAAGTTGTGCTGCCGGCTCTGACGATGAGGGGTTGTGCAATGGATGGGGGTCGTGTAATCGCTTAAACGACCAGGAGGGATGTTCGTTTGAGTGGGAGTTCGGATAGTTATTTTCTAAAATACTAGAACTCAAAATATAATGAACAAAGTCTGCTTTGCAAACCTTTGTAGATATTAACCATTGTAATAGCATCTTTTAAAATTAGGCGCATTCCTGCGATTGAGAAACTTAAAAGTTTGGGTCCAAACTTCATAGTTTTATACTTTAGCTTGAGGATACTCCTTGTTTAAACCGTTAGCTCTTGGTGATACAATACCCGCTAGGAGATAAACCCGGAGATTCCGCTAACAAAAGATAATTTGGATTATCAGGTTTTGTGCGGATGATATCATCATAGTCCAGTGTATGCTATGATCTCTGCCATAGAGAACCAACGGTGGGTACGAGTTATTAGATCGCGAACATATGAGATGGTCGCTAAACTCGGGGTACCCCTAAAGTTGGGTTGATGAAGTTTATCAGTACGTTGACTGATTGTCTTCTCAACCAAGATGGAAGAGAATACACACATTGAAGGAGCACGTGGCAGTCATACTTGATAACATTGGTCATACTTGATGACATATGGTCATACTTGATGAACATTGAGACGCCTCGCTCAGCTCGATCACTGGATGACAGACGTCGTTGCCAAGTGCAAATGCTATGTCATAGACTATGTCATGCAAGGGGAATCGTTCACCTTCATGGTTCTTGATTACGTTGGAAGTATCAAGAAGATGAAACAGATCGCCGGAAGTCATCAATGATGATGGTGTATATATGATATACATGTTATGAATGTTTTAGCTAAGCAAGTACTCGCAGTAGTGACTAAGTTTTGATACTAGTCATGTTTTATGAAAACCAGGTTTACTGCTTGAGTGGCTTGAAAGGATGAGGCGACATTGCGTGTTGATAATGGCAGACAAATTGTTGTGAAGGCCATAGACACTCTCCCTCTAGATCTACCATTTGAATAAATTCTTTATGATCGCCTGTTAGTATGATCGTTATAAGTGTGTCTCCTCTAGCGAGACAATTGTTCATATATATTAGTGACAAATTCGTTGTCCTATATTTATGAAGTAATGATCATATGCCGATTTGAATTTAGATGGTAGAAGCTCCCACATTCATAATATTAATGCCAAAGGATACAAACTTAATAAAGACACCACATATGTGTGGCACTACCGTTTAATTCATGTCAATGTTATAGTCAATGAATTAGCTCCATACCGGATGGATCTACAAGTTCTTAGATTTGATCTTTTGACACTTGCAAAATAACTAAGACACCGTTTTCGGAAAACGGGCATATAACTTATTGATAGTCATGCATATAGATGTATGTGGTTCAATGAAGTAATTGACGGGTAGTGGAGACCTTTATTTCGTGAACTTCGCTGAACGTTTTGAGTATAACTTGTTGAGAATCATGCATATGGGTGTATGTGAATCAATGAAGTACTTTAACGTGAAGTGGAAGTCTTTATTTCATAGACTTCATGAATATTCCAAGTAGATATATGAATATCCACTCAGGGAATGTTGGTCTGGAAATTTTGATTCGATCAAACAAGTTCAGAATGAAGTAGGAAATAAATTTAACAAGAAAATCAAATTCCCGCGATACAGATCGAGGAAATGAAGATTTGAGTTATAATGTTGGCATATCATTGGAAGACTTGTGAGAAGAGTTCCACAAATTACGTCGCATGGAACACCATAGTGTTATGGTATGTTAGGACGTCGTAATCGCACCCTATCGGATAGTGTGTGCTAAATAAATCTCTTATCGAATTATTGTGATCGTTAGAGTCATATGGTAGAAACGTAGCATTCACGTTAGATAATAGGGAAACCATTTAAATCCATGGAGACAATACCATATTAGTGATGGCATGGCTTTTAGCCTAGATTGTCGTTTCAGCAATTTAGTGTTTTGATGTGATCAAACCTAAAATGGATTAATCTTTGTAGTGTACCGTACCTAAAGAGTTAGTTGGGTACATGTCTCACGACATAGGCAAAATCGTTGCCGGGATATACCTTGTGAAAGAAATAGTTTCTTGTCCAAGGGTATAAGTGAGAAAGAAAGTAGAGCAAGACAAAGTTGATGAAACTTTCTCTCCAGACATCAGAGTGGCGCAACTGAAAGTGTTTTCGGTGTCATGCTCCACAGCTTGAAAGAAGCTGATGATACAAGATCATGATGCTCTGAGCTCATACTAAGAACGTAGGCGTACGAGGTTGTGTTCCACACTATGTGTTACGACAATCTTGTTATGAAGGTCATATTAATGGAATATGACAGACCTACAAACTACGAAGAAGAGATGGTAGACCTAAGTCCGAGAAATGGCTATGAGTCATATATGATCCGAAATAAAATCCATGTACGATTACCAGGTATTGATTTGGGAGATCTTCTTGATGGCATCTAGGATGTTAACAGAATATGGAATTTTATGAGAGAGTAGACACCGATAAGGATCGATTTGTCGTGAAACAGTTCCGACAGATTCAAAAGTTGACCACAGCGAGATTTTGTCTCAAGTGGCGAAGCCTAAATCTATTCTGGGTCGTTTAGCAATTACTATAATTTCGAATGAGAAATTGATAGAAGGATAAGGAAACCATGTTTCTTAATAGTGTCATTAAGAAAGAGTTGTAATCAGTACAATAATGGTTTGGTGATCCTGAGGATGCTAAACATGTATGCAAACTTCAGTTGTCCATTCATGGGCTGAAGCAAGAATATCGGAACTGGAATCTTCACTTTGATAATGTGATCAAATGATTTTGGAGTTGTCCAAAATAGTTGAAGAGACTTGCATTTGCAAAGAAGTGAGTGGGAGCAAAGTACCTTTTCTTGATCTTATATGCGGAAGGCATATTTGAGTGGGAGCTAAGTAGCTTTCCTTGATCTTATATGCGGAAGGCATATTTGAGTGGGAGCTAGGTGTCATTTGTGATTTTATATGTAACGACATATTGAATGACACAGATCCTCTAGTAGAGTGTAAAGGATTATTTAAGTGATTAAATTTTCTATGAAAGAAGTTAGGAGTATTAGGCATCCAATCTATAATTGTATAGATCGTAAGGGGCTTAATAACATTAGGTCGGAATATTTCCTAAGTTAAGATTCTGAAGTGTTTCAGAATAGAACAAGCGAAGAAAATGGTTCTTACTTGTATGACTAGGTGAAATATTAAGTTTATCTTGGCATTTTCAGTGATAGCAAATGATGTTCGACATTCTCTATGTATCAGACATAGATGCTATCAGATTGAAAGCTCGACTTAGTGTGACCCAAGTTCTTGGTTGAAGAACGGGTTCTAGAGTGATCCTTGTGTGGATCAATGAACAAACGTTAAGTATATTTTTCAGTGTCTGTGAGAACTGAAGATATGTTTTCTGGTAAAGGGAAAGAGTGAAAGACAACTTGCCGTAAAGCGGTTACGATGATGCAAGTTATTACACTGGCCCATACAACTAGAAATCTCATATAGGAGATGTCCTTTATTTTGAAGAAAGACATGGTTAGTTTGCGAAGTCGCATATGAATGCACTGTTGCATAATCTACATAGGTATAGAAATATATGGCAACTTCAGAAGTAGCAAGTGTGATTGGACTGAGCAGTTTTCCGAGCGTATGTGGTCCCCTTAATAGATCTCTTAGACTTTTAAGGCCCATGCTACGCGAATGTTCGAGTCTCACTCCATCCACTAGGATATATTTCACCGTCATCGTAAGATACGGGATGATGTCAAACTAGGTGACATAGAAGTGTTGCAAAGCACATATAGGTCCCAATGTGTGAGATCTGTTGACTGTATTCCTCTTCCACGAGACAAGCATGCACCAAGATGCTATGGGTGTTGAGCTTTTACCAAGTTGTAAACTAGATTAAGTGTTACTCTAGTGCAAGTGGGAGACTGAAGGGAATATGCCCTAGAGGCACTTAATAAAGATAGTTTATTAGTTATATTCCAATTGTTCATTATATGTTTTATACCATGCTATAACTGTATTAAGCGGAACCATTAATACACGTGTGGTAGATAAACAACCAGGTCCCTAGTTGCCTCTGCTAAGACTAGTTTCATTGCGCGATTGATGATCGAGGTTTCCCGATCATGAGACATGGCGTCTGTCGGCAATGGAGTCATATCGTTAGGTGGAACGATGTGATGGACTTACCCATAATTTGTAGGACGTAGTCGTTACGCCTTTGACCGTGAGACCAACTCTTATTGTTATTCCTGGAAGATACTTTGATCGCACCAAACGTCATATCTTATATAGTGTGACAATAACGGTGATACTTTTGGGTATCGGAAAGGGGTAGTTGAGACGAGGGGTCAAGAGCGGGATTTGTCAGTCCGTATAGCCGGATAGATACTCTAGGGCCCACTCGGTGAGATTATGTCAAATGAGTTTGCAAACATGTGACTAGGTCACCAGCTGACATAATATCATAGACGAGTAGAAGATAGTGTTGTCGGTAACGAGATCATGCTAGGTATGGAGATATCTATGAACGATGCTCGGACACGCTAAGTATCGCTATGGCAAAAGGTTTAAGACTAGACGTCCAGGTTTGATAGATGAAAGTCATTCGTTATATCACAGGGGTTAATTCATGGGGTCCAGGCCTACGAGTTAATCATTGATCGGAGAGGAGTCTCGATCATGCCTGTTATTATATCGAACCGCTAGGGTAACACACTTAAGGGGTTTCGACAAGACAACCGGAAAGGAAAGAGATCACCGGGAACGTCCCGGGAGAGGTCCGATGGAGATCGGGCAGCGACGAAATAGTTTTCGGAGCTAGAATAAATTATATATAATATGTTTGATATTAATTAGTGTAATTAATGTCTAAATATGATTTTATATATTTATTTTCGAATTTATTTAGGCTGATTTTCCTAAATGGGCCTTCTGGTGGAAAGAAGGCCCATGGGGGGAAAAACCCTCAAGGGAATTCGGTGGGGGGGCTTGGCCGGCCTAGGTGGGCCAAATGGGGCCCACCTAGGGCCGGCGCATCAGCCTTGGCCGAACCAGGCATGTGGGATAGTCCCACATTGCCTGGCTGGCAAGGTTGGCTCCCCCCGGGAGCCTTTATATAGAGGGGCACCCCTGGCCTTTTAATTCACCCAATTAATTCTCTTTCTCTCCTCGATAACGTGATTCCCTTTGTCGGAGTTGCGCCGAGTTGAGAGGGGATCTCTCCACCATAGCCCGCTGCCGCGCTGCTGGTGTTCCGGTCCAAGTCTTCCGCTGCTCGTCCTGGACTGGAGCTTCGGAGGCCGTCGTCTCCACCGTATGTGTGTAACACCCTGCGAGGTGCTGCGCTAGCGGTACTCGGAGGCCTACTTCCTCCACCCGACCTCGAGGTCATCTTCATCGTCTTCGTCGCGCCGAGTTCTTCGCGACCTAGAGGTCGGCTACGTCGTCTTCGTCGTCAACGCTTGTGCGGGAGCGTAATCCCCGCTTTTCGGTCTACAAGGGTATGTATTCCGATATCCGCCGTACTTCTATATCTGCATAGTGTAGATCTTGGCTAGTTTAAGGATATCGTTCGTAGGAAAATTTTTGTTTTCTGCCTGCGATCCCCTTCACATGAGCTTTGTAATCTAGTTGAATATGTGATGTTACTCTTTATCTATTATGCACTCTAGAGGTTAATTTATTATGAACTCCGGGGTTATTCGCGGTTGTAAAGGTGACAGTATGTGCACCGTGTGTGATTCCTTTATGACGTTGTGGTGTTAGTTTACTCTGACTTTGAGGGTGCTCTTGTAGCCCTACACAGTGAATGGTGTTTATCATCCAACAAGTGAGTGTTTGAGATTAGTATTTATTATTCAGCTTTGATGTCATTGTTGAGAATGTCCACTAGTGAAAGTATGATCCATAGGCCTTGTTTCTAAGCATTAAAGCACCGTTTACAACCTGTTCTACTACATGTTTGCTTGCTGCTATCTTTATTTCAGATTGCAGTTATGATTTATAATCATCCATATTACTTGTATTTCACTATCTCTTCGCCGAACTAGTGCACCTATACATCTGACAAGTGTATTGGGTGTGTTGGTGACACAAGAGACTTGTTGTATCTTAATTGCAGGGTTGCTTGAGAGGGATATCTTTGACCTCTACCTCCCTGAGTTCGATAAACCTTGGGTGATTCACTTAAGTGAAACTTGCTGCTGCTCTACAAACCTCTGCTCTTGGAGGCCCAACACTGTTTACGAGAATAGAAGCGTGCGTAGACATCAGCTGGCTCTCAGCGCCGCCCCGCCCCACGCCCAGCCGCAAGCGCTGCGCCGCCCCGTCCCGCGCTGGTTCCCGGCGCCGCCCCGCACCGCGCCGTGCACGGAGGAGCCCACCCCGCCCCGCTCTGAGCACGGAGGAGCTTGCTCCGCGCGCTGCATCGACGGAGGACGAGCACGACCGCCTTCCCGCGCCTCCACGGAGGAGCCCGCGCCATGGAGGACCAGCACCACCACCGTCTCCTACGTTCCCAATGGCCGGCCACGATTTGGGATGTCCTGTGGACCTGATTGCTTTTCCATTTCTTGCCCAAGGTCCTATTTGTAAAACTTTGGACCGTTTCGTAATTTTATATTTGTGCAACATGTCTCCATTCATACGAGCTGCCAAACATCGTTTCTCTTCAGCTTGTTTCGGCTCATACGAGCTTGAGTCAAGGAACATGCCTACCTCTGTAGCAATTCATTTGTATCTTTATTTTATTGCAAAGTTGTGCCAAGTTAAGTCTCTAGTAGAAAGTTGATGCTAGATTTGGATTCCTACGTAGGAACAGTTTTCTGCTGTCCACCGTTTAATTCGTTAGAATTCACAGAAAAATCAAAATGACCTGTGATTTTTTGTGCATGATCCTCAGATATGTATGCAACTTTCATTTGTTTTGAGTTTTATGATTTGAGCAAGTTAAGTGACTCAAAAAAATTCGTCTTTACAGACTGTTCTGTTTTTGACAGATTCTGCCATCTATTTTGCATTAGTTCTTTTGCTGTTTTTGAATGGATCTTTTTGTTCCATAAAATTCCAGTGGCTGTAGCTAATGTTCAGTACCATGATAATGATTGTCTCCATACAGAATATGAGAATTTTTGTTTATGCACTAACCCTCTAATGAAGTTTACTTTGAGTTTGGTGTGGAGGAAGTTTTCAAAGATCAAGAGAGAGAATGATATGATGTGATGAAGAAGATGAAAGAGCCTAAGCTTGGGGATGCCCCCGTGGGTCACCCAAGCATATTTCAAGAAGACTCAAGCGTCAAAGCTTCCTTCTTCATCAACAACTTATCAGGTTATCTCTTGTGAAACTATATTTTAATTCCGCCACATCTTATGTGCTTTACTTGGAGCGTCTATTTGTTTTTATTTTTTATTTTGTTATTTTTGTTTTCTGAATAAAATGGATCCTAGCATTCTTGTGTGGGAGAGAGACGCACTCCGCTTTTTCATTTGAATACTCCTATTCTTCACTTATACTTGTTAAGTATTCTTCTATAACTACTGTAATAATTTCAGCTCTTATTTTTCATGCACCTCTTGTTAGAGCTGTTAGTTTTCTTATGTTATACTCTCTTTCTTTATTGTTAAATACTTGAAGAGTTTATGTTTTAAATAAGTTGATTGGTGTTTGGTTAAGAACAGAAAATATTAAATGTGGTAGATGGTATAACTAAATGATACATAATCTTGTAGATCATTAAATTGTGTCACTTGAATCATTAATGTTGTTTTGAGATATTAATATGCTTAATGGTAAAACATGATGGTTTAGTTAAGTGGAATGATTAATGGTTGCTCTAGAAAACTTGAAGTTGTGCCACACTTAAATATCCAGTTGATAGCATAATGATATAAGACTTCTAATGTTAAAAGCAACCGTAATGACTTTGTGTAATGCGCTACGGTCGGGGTCCCAACAGTGACTTGTTCATTTGCCACAGTTCCTCATGGAGTGATTTTCATTATGCCTTGTAAAATCATATTTCTAGTTGGAATCTTTTTGCTTGTGAGTTCTAAAGCTGTGGTTTTCATGGCACTTCCACCACCATATTTGCTAGCCTCTTCGGTACTTTGCATTGCCCTTTCTCACATTGAGAATTGGTGCATATTCGCGGGTACATCCAAAACTCGTGGGAGATCTTCATCATGTTCTCCTACACATAAGCCAAATATCTCCCTCACAACATCCACCATACGTACCAACTACAGCATTTCCATAGCTGTTCCGAGATATATTGCCATGCAACTTTCATCTTACATTACATGACTTGTTGTCATTTATCATTTATATATTGCCTTGCATGATTCTTTATAGCTGATGTGTGGTTTTACCCATGTTATGCTAGATCATTGCATATCCTGCTACACTGGCAGAGGCACCGTTTCATACATTATGTTTTATTCCTTGTGAGGTCTTTGTATCAAAAGTGTGTTGTCATATTAGAATGTTTGCCCCTAAAAATGAAAAGAGCCATGGAGGCCATCGAAAAGAGAAACAGAAAAATAAAAAAAATAAAAAATAGAGGAAAAAAAGAAAAAAAAAGAAAGAAAGAATAAAAATGGGGCAACATTACTACTCTTTATCCACACTTGTGCTCATGTTATAGCACATGTAATATTCATAGTCATCATTTGTGCTCATATTTAGCACCTTTACTCCATATGAGAGAGTTTTCATGTTCTACTTGCATAACTATGTGGGGAACTTCACATTATAGAACTTGGCTTGTATATTCCAATGATGAGCCTCCTCAAAAGTGCTCTAGGTCTTCATGAGCAAGCAAGTTAGATGCACCCCCACTAGTTCCATTGGAGAGCTTTCATACACTTATAGCTCTATGTGCATCCGTTGTGTGGCAATCACTACTGCTTCCATTGCTTCGATTGTAAGACTTCCTCTTGTCTAATGATCACTTTCAGCTTTGTGAGACTTTCTTCTGTTGGCCTTCCAAACCCCCCTTATTATTCTTTTAGCCACAACATCCTGGTGCCAGGAACCAACGCTGAACACTTGCTTGTTTTTGAGTGAACAAATAGAGAGATGATTTTCTACGTGCATATTGTTATTGCTTGACTTGATCCTTTCACAAAGTTGTCATGAGTGTTTGATTCATTAGATGATTATGTTGTTATTCTTGAAGCTTAAATCATCTTTAATATCTACTTTGCACGGTTGATTATTCTCTAGTACTAATTCATTGAAAGTTTTGCTTTGTTCTTCCTACTTGTTTACTCATTACCCATTTGATATCAATATAAACTACAGCTTTTATTCATTTGATCTCAGTTTACATGCATTACATTATTATATGATCAAGATTGTGTGAAAGCATGTCACTTCAGAAATTATTCTTGTTATCGTTTTACCTACTCGAGTACGAGTAGAACTAAGCTTGGGGATGCTTGATACGTTTCAAACGTATCTATAATTTCTTATGTTCCATGCTTATATTATACCAAATGCTACATGTTTTATATACACTTTGCATTGTTTTATGCCTTTTCTGAGACTAACCTATTAACAAGATGCCACAGTGCCAGTTCCCTGTTTTCTGCTGTTTTTGGTTTCAGAAAACCACTTAAGGAAATATTCTCGGAATTGGACGAATTTAATACCAAAGTCCCTATTTTTCACGGGAGGTTCCAGAACACCGAAGACCTAACGGAGAGGGGCCACGAGGCCCACAGATGAGGTGCCGGCGCGGCTGACGAGGGGTGTCCCCATCAATACCCATGACTGATAGCCTAGGGTTAGAGTTATGAGGTAGAGAACGCGTAGTGTTAGTAGATTCGTTGGCTGACAACCGGGAATTACCCAGGTTCAGGGCCCTCGACTGAGGTAACACCCCTACTTCCTGCCTGTCTGTATTGATTGTGAATATGCGGTGAGTACAATGGTCTAGCGAGACGTGGATCTCGCTAGGGTTTTGAGGTTCTGGTTGGGCGTATCCCTCATCGGCTACCCTCCTGTCCCTTTATAGGGGTACATGTCTCGGGTACATAACCGACTAGGAATATAAATATGGAAAGGACAACCGACTATGTCTATCTATAGAAAAACTCTTCATCTTGGGCTTTTGCTTGTTGGGCTTCTTCAGTCTATCGACAATTGGGCTATAGTCATCACGTGCATCGGGTACCCACACGATTGGGTGCCTATTTGGTATAACCTCGTCATTAGCCCCCGAGTGCTTGGCTAATTCGGAGAATCAGTCATGGACTCACTACATAGTGCACGTCTCATGTTTCATGCCTTTGATAGTATATCTTTGTATTTGTCTTTCGACTGTGGTTTGCGACAAAGGATTTCGACTAAGTAGGCCTGGATTTACTCGATGAATCGAGACCAGTTAACTGCACTTGGGCAAAACCTTTCTTGTCTTCAATTAAGTTCGAGTCCTTGGGCTCGAACCTGGAATATACTGGACAGACTCGACTCAGACCATTTGTGGTCTTATTGATTCGTTCTGCAGTTTCAACTGTGCAACCCAACGCGTCCGCCGGGATTTTCATCGCGTCTGTTGACACGGAAAGAATAAGGACTTAACACTGCCGGAGTGGTCCTTAGCCCAGCTCGACTGATCGGCGGGTCTTACCTTTGCATTTTACGCATGCAGCATCCGAAGTGTCATTGACTGACGTAATTCAAGAATTCTTTTGCATTTTTTACTTTGACTGAGGCGAGTCTTTTATTTTGACTGCCTGTATATGATTTTAAGAATCTATCGGGTGCACGACAGTGCTCCCGATGGGAGTAGCCCCCGAGATTGTGCTTTTTTACCTGTAATGAAGGATAATCTCAAAATTTGTTTTTTCTTACTTTTATGGCAGTCGAAGATTTTTCACTTGCTCCCGATGGGAGTACACTCGACCACTCGAAGAGTGTTCTGACTTAGTGCCTAGTCGAGAGACCTTTGCATGTTCGCGTCTGTTTGTTCAGTCGTCTGACTGTCAATTGATCTCTTTATGTCTTTGCTGCTTTTGGGTGACGTCACTCATGACGTCTTTGGCGTGTGTGCAAAGCCTATGACAATACATGTCATTGTGGGCCCATTTGTTTGACCGCGGGAGACGCCGGTTCAGTTCTGATTTGACCGGACGTGGCGAATTTTCCGCGGTGTGATCATAACCTCCTCGTTTTACGTGCGTAGTGGGCGGCGTGGGCAGCGATGGTTGCTCTTTGATTATGACACGTGGCCAAGGTATCGTACCCAGACGGCTGAGATCATTTCTCGTGCTGTGGTAAATATGGACCTCGCCGCCGTAATTTCTTTTACACTACCATCTGCTTTCTTTTCCTCTGCCTCTTCTTCTTCCTCACGCGTTCGCGCTCTGTTTCCGCTCCTGTGCTCCTTTTGCGCCATGGCTCCAAAGAAAAACTCCGGTGCTTCTGGGCCTGCTTCCCCTGCCACCGCCGCCGAGAACGGGAAGGGGATTTCGACTGACGCATCCCTTACGGCGATTTCAAAAAAGATGCCTGGAGATTGGGTGAAGTCCACCATTACTGAAAAGAAGTTGGCGGCGTTTCGCCAATTTGGATTGCTTCCTTCGATGGATAAGCTCGCTGCCCGCGCTCCTTCCAGCAGGGAAGTATTTCCTGAGCCTCTCCCTAATGAACGGGTTTGTTTTGCCGATTTTCTTCCTCGCGGTTTTGGCTTTCCTCTGCATGATTTTGTGCGCGGCCTTCTGCACGCATATGGGATTCAGATTAACGATCTTACTCCTCAAGGTGTTTTGCACACTGCCTGCTTCATGGTTTTGTGCGAGTGCTTTTTGGGAGTGTCTCCTAGCTGGGCTCTCTGGAAATCAATCTTTCGAGTGGAGCTTATGTGTTGCGAGAGTCTCGTATTTCGCACTAGTAGTTTCTGTATTGAGGTAGGCGACGACTGTCCGTATTTTGATCTGATGGCAGTCGTTCCAGCTCGGACATGGAGGAACAAATGGTTTTACGTTCCCATCGATCAGGAGGTAAAGCCATTGTTTTCGACTGGGAAACCTATTATGAAGACAAAAGCTTGGCAGCATTCTCTTTCGACTGAAGAAGCGGAAGAGGCCTCTCTCCTTATGGTTAAGGTGAAGGAGTTGCTCAAAACCGTTACGGGTATTTAACTAATCAGCACCTTTGTGTAGCGTCGAGTGTGGCCTTTACAACATCGTGCCCACCCCTTATGGCGTTACGAGGGTCCACTTGACGTTACTCGTATGACTGATGTGGAACTGGCAGGTCATGTATTTCATGACCACGTCAAGTATATTACCAGCGTCAAGCCTGATGACGTTGCTTCCTTCGACTTCTCTGTTTTCCCTTTTAGCCTTTGGACTCCTCTTCCTGAGGTACTCGTGCAGCTTTGTACTTTTGCGTATCTATCATTTGAGTACACATTTTTAAGCACTTTTCTGGCGCCGGGGAGACCTTCGTTGTGTTCTTCATCTCCTACTGGTTCGATAACCTTGGTTTCATAACTGAGCGAAATTTGCTTCTACGCTCATCACACCTTCCTCTTGGGGTTTTCCAACTCCTCACACCCGTGAGCATCACTGCACTATATTATATCCTGATAATTTGTTGAACCTTGTATGATGCACACATATAAGTTGTGAGCCTCCTACTTGGTTCAACAAGGTTATCAGGATTCACTGTGTGTTACCAATAATATTCTAAGTATGAGGCATAATTTTTTAAAATCTTGTTTATAGTTTTTGTATTCTCTAGAATGCTGATGATTAAAATGTTGTGACACTTTGTGATCCAGAGGTGGCGTGAGTGAAACTTATGATGTGCACAAATATATTCACATGTTCTGCATCCCACTGGATTTCACTCACGCCATTTCTGAATTTGTTTGTCCAGTCTAAGTATGAGGCATGCATTTCAGTTGACCCTACTTCATTTTTATAATGCCGATGATTAAAATGATATGACGCACTATATGATATCCTGATAGTTTGTTGAACCTTGTATCATGCACACACATAAATTGTGTGCTTCCTACTTGGTTCCACAAAATTATCAGAATTTCTTGTGTGTTTCACTATATGAGGCATGCTTTTCAGTTGACAATACCAACTGTTTATTTCTCACTTTGTAAGTCAATTCAAGTTTCATTAATTCAAGTACACATATTCATACTACACCCGGGTGTAGCTACACCCACGTGTGTTTCACACATGTATGGAGTATCTATCATACTAGTATGGAGTATATAATGCTATTTTAGTACAATAGATACTTCTTTTTTGGTATTATGTAGAAAATTTCTACATACTTCTCTTTTATATGCACATATATCGATATTTCGAGTATATAGTGTAAAATATTAGCACAGTTGCAACTTTTTCATGAAACTTGTTTTGGGGTATCTTATATATAGTATATGAACATACTCAAACCGATAAAGTATGACAAATACTTCCGTATGGTGGTATATGAGACGTATATATATATATGATATATTCATACTACACCCGGGTGTAACTACACCCATGTGTGTTTAACACATGTATGGAGTATCTATCATACCGGGAGGTATTTAACATGTTGTATGGAGTATATAATGCTAGTTTAGTACTATAGATACTTCTTTTTTGGTAGTATGTAAAAAAATTCTACATACTTCTCTTTTATATGCTAGTGTGAAATATTAGGACAGTTGCAATTTTTTCATGAAACTTATTTTGGGGTATCTTAGATACAGTATATGAACATACTCAAACCGATAAAGTATGACAAATACTTCCGTAAGGTGGTATATGAGACGTGGGTGTAGTTACACCCGGAGGTAGAAACCATTTAACCTAGGTTCATATACTGTATCTAAGATACCCAAAAATAAGTTTCATGAAAAAATTGCAACTGTTACCTCCGGGTGTAACTACACCCACGTCTCATATACCACCTTACGGAAGTATTTGTCATACTTTATCGGTTTGAGTATGTTCATATACTGTATCTAAGATACCCCAAAATAAGTTTCATGAAAAAATTGCAACTGTCCTAATATTTCACACTATATACTCAAAATATCGTCATATGTGCATATAAAAGAGAAGTATGTAAATTTTTTCTACATACTACCAAAAAAGAAGTATCTATAGTACTAAACTAGCATTATATACTCCATACTACATGTTACATACCTCCCGGTATGATAGATACTCCATACATGTGTGAAACACACATGGGTGTAGTTACACCCGGAAGTAGTATGAATATGTCCTCTATATATATATATATATATATATATATATATATATATGTGTGTGTGCATGACTGCATATCTTGTGATATGCATGAATGCAGATCTTGTGTTGACATGAGTGGAGCAAGGAAGGAGGAGCTAGAAGCTACAAGCTTGGACCCGGAAGTTAGAACCAGAACCGACTACTTATTTTGTAATGCGATGAACACTATATTTGTAAGGAGGAGTCGACTACTTGTTTTGTAATGCGATGAACACTATATTTGTAATGTGATGAATCAATATGTACACCTGCTATATTTTGGAAGACATACCGCTGGCGAACAAGACGCATTACCGCTGGCGAACGGTGGTCCATCGGCAGAGAGCACCGCTGGCGAACCCCGCTTGCTCGCCAGCGCTGACCACTGCTTCCGCTGGCAAACACCGTCGGGCGAACACCTGTTCGCCAATGGTAAGTGCTACCACTGGCGAGTTCCTACTAGCGCACAGCTGTTCGTCACCAGTAAGGAAAAAGTGTTCGTGAGCAGTAGCCTTTTCCATACTAGTGTAGGTACTTTGAGACACCATCTCTTTACTAAGTGAAAAGAGATTTAGCCATGGACATAGAGGTTGTGGTTGTACAGCTCTCTAATGAAATGGACTACTTATGTTTTCCATTGTGTATACACATTCTATCAGAAATCATGCGATTTGCTATTGTCGCCATTGCAATATGAGTACCTGGTCAGAATGCTTTCGCATTTTCTTAAATGACTCCACGGTGGATTGACAAATAGTTTTGATAATAATAGATTTAACTTAATTTTTAGTACCGTGTAATATGTTTTCAATAATGCTAGACTTATGGGAGTACTTGTCCTCCCCACATTAATCTGCCTCATTGAATTTCAGCCCCAGCCCGCCAACCTCCTGAATGAAAAACTGTCATGTCTGTGTGTAACTTCAATTCCCGTAGAATCTGCCTGTAGGTCTATATTTTGCAGACAAGTCGTGCTCTTTATTATACATGCGTTGCACGTGCATATGTACTAGTACTATTAAAAGAGCAAACTTGATGGGATACATTAAATCTCATGCGTTCAATATATAATCAACATTCCGGATCGTTTTCATTTCGAGCACCAAACAACTTTGACCAGTCAAACCGTTTTTATTATTATGTTGAAAAAAAACGCAATTGTTTGATTAGTATACCTATAGCAAAGATTGAATCCCGGTGAAAAATATAATTCAGATCTTCGAATCCGTCACAACGTAAAAAAGGCCGGCGGCACATCCGCGTGCACGCGTGTGGATGATGGTGTCTCCTCCTTCCTCGATGCAGCGACGGCGGAGGCGGGGCGGAGGCAAGCCAGAAACTTATCTTGAGGGTGCGGGGGTGTGGGGTCGTCGGTGTCGGAGAACACTTCTTTATAGCGATGTCTAGCCTTCCCTTTGCTAGTATGTTTTAGTGTTTAATCTAGGATGAAAATAAAATTTACTGGAGATCTTTGCCACCGCCTTGGCCCTACGGGGCCGCTCAGACCGCCGACACTGCCCCGCACGAAACCAGCAGTCAGCAAATCTTGTCGGATAGCGCATGTCGTCCGTTTCATCTTCGCGGCGTTTGTTGTTTCAGTAGGTAAACATACTTCATGCATGTACACGATTCATTTACGAATTTGTAGTACTCCCTCCGTATCAAAATAAGTGTCACAATTTTGATAGAAAGTGGATTTATTTAGACATAAAACATGTCTATATACATCCACTTTCTATCAAATTTAGTTCAGACACTTATTTTAGAACGGAGAGAGTATGTAACGATTTTGTACATATTATTTAAATCGACATCACAAAGGAGTACGATTAGCATCCTACTCCGCGAGGAATTAGTAGTGCCGGTTTCCCGAGGCTATATTTTCAGAACAGTTGTTTCTTTTCTGAACGCGCAGTTGCCAGTTTCCATATTCTTTTCTGAATATTGCTATACGCCTTATTATTTTAGTTGAATATGTCGTATTTTTGGAGCAGAGCTCGGACATGCATTTGTCATTGTACCAGGACCTTGGGGATTCAAATGATCATCATTTGACATTGTTTCTATGATTCCGATTTAGTTGATGTGGCAATGGTCTAATGTCGTGATTGTTGCAAATCCTCGGTGTCGGAGAGTGAGGCATGTAAAATGCATACATAAACTTTGTATTGTATTACTCATATTTCAATCATATTTGCATCATATAAGGGTTATATCACTGTTTTATAATGTTTTTGGAAATATTTCACGATTTCCCTATTTTTATGGAATTAACCCTGCACTGTCAGAAAACACTTTTTTATATTTTGATGTTTCAGGGACCCAAACGAGGTCCAAATGACCTGAAACTTTGCGAGCATCAATTTTTGGAAGGAACAAAGCGTAGGAGCGAAGGATCAACACATTTGGAAACCCGAGGGCCAAAAAGGGAGGGGCCCACACGGCCAGATTCCTTGGCCGCGTGGAGCACCCCCTTTTCCCCCTCGAGCCTCCGATGCCGTCGATAGTCGTCCCCGTGGCTGGCTCTTGACCTAAAAATGCCTATAAAAATAGTCTCCCGATGCCTTTCGGAAGGGAGCGCCGCCGAAACACAAAACCACGAAACAGAGACATGGAGCTGCAGATTGGAGGGGGAAAACTCCGACGGGGCGCTGCCGGCGTGGTCTCCATCTTCTCCAACAACCTCTCCACCGTCTCCATGATGAAGAACGAGTAGTCCACCCCCGGACTATGGGTATGTGGAAGTAACTTATGTATCTCTCCTCTCTCTTGAGATTCACTAATTAGTACCGTATGAGCTGCTGAAAATGATTACGGTCATCTATGACCTTTGTGGTGGATCTCTTAATTTGATATATGTTTAAAGATTGCAATTGTTATGTCTATGTTATGAAAGTAGATGCATATTATGTACCCCGTTCTTATTTATGTGTTCTGATCCAACATATGTATGAAGGCGTGTGAGGGGCGACGTGTGCAGTAGTTGGAGTAACGGGGGGTGGCTAGTGCGGTGAAAGTGACAGTAGTTCCGCGATCCATTTGGGTATTTTACCTTACTTTGTTGCCTCGCAAGGGATAAAAAGAAATACCATGCTACCGGGGATGTGGGGTGACCATTGCCACCTCTCCATGACTAGATCTAGCATGTTCTTATTTTAACTTCATGTCATGATACTTAAAGCTATGCTCTGATTCTATCTTAATTACTAAGGTGTTATGATTAGGTTCGCATCTTGGTGTAATATAAGAGAGGTTTAATAACTAAAAAGAACTTCTATGTTAGGACGTGATGCCCATATTATTAATAACTTGTCTTGTTGTAATCTCATATGTCAATTCCTATGTTCCCTTATCTACCACTATATAAAAGAGAGAGTGCATTTGTGAAACCATGAACCCCGGTCCATTTTTAATCATAAGAGACACCTTTCCAACACTTTATAATCACTTTTCATTTTCTGCCATTTAAAAATCTGAAAATATAAAAACACTTTTACATCTTGCATTCACAATACAAAACCCAAAAATATCATCCATCATTATTTACACCATCCTTGCATATTTATTTACCATCATTGCATATTTATTTCTTGTTTGCATTTGTTATTTTCATATCTTTTACTTACACCTTGTGCTTGACAACCACTTGGTGAGGTTGAGGGCACAAAGCAATTTACTTTGTTTTACAGGTTTCATAAAGAAGAATAAGGAGACAACAACTTTTGGCACATTTCCCCGAGAGTTCGATATAAACCCTCGAGTCACCCTCGTGGGGAAAATTAGTCTTTTCCCTTACTATACACTCTGCACTTGTAGTCTCAACCTAACTCATATTCTTTTGACGCTAGAAAATAAGTTTCTACCGAATCCCACCGAGCAGCTTCTTGCGTATTTGCAGGGCAATGATGATTGGCGAACGGTGGGCAGCATCGGACGTTTTCACGAGCATTTGTGGTCATGGCGGTCGTCTGATCGTCTGCCTCATGATTTAAGACATGGATCGGTCCATTTCCAATTCGCAACTCATCATTGCATTCAGGAGCACATATGTCAGTGAGGTGAATTAATTACGTTGGGTTTTCTAGCTTCATGTGGTAAGCATTTTTTTAATAAAATTAAAAATAACGAGGTGGCATTTGTGATGTCGCATGACTGCATGTTGAGAGAATTTCTTGTAGTGAGTTGTTCCTGTTTGGATATAGAAGATTGGGCCCTGCTAAATGCAACCTTTTTTTGTGGCTTCTCCAAAACAGCAAAACCGGATATGGACAGTATCGTCTTCGATGTCGTGGATGGCCAAATTGCTACCTCCTACTTCACCAATGCTATCTTGGTAACAAGTATCTACCTCATGCATACATTTCTAGCTCTCAACCTTGTTTAGGTTGTATTTTGGCATGAGTCTCTCTAGTTGCATTTGATGTGGTTTTTACAAAGTTCCTTTGAAAACGTCTTTGTTACAAATATGAGCAAGCCGGGATGATTACGTAGTAAAGGGAACATATATAATCATGTTCATGATTCATCAATTCCAAATATGTTAATCTAGCAATTCTTCTTAATTTGTCTCATATGCAATATCGATGAAATCATTTGCCATTTGTGAGAGTTGTTACCGTTCTCGAAGCATCTCAACTATCACTTATCCTTTGTGGGTATTTGAGATGCTTTGAGGAGTTTGTGTTGGAAGTTCATCCCTATCCTAAAATTTATCTTTGTCCTTTGCGTTTAGGCAAAATTCTTTTTGTTGTATTTATGACTTCCTTGTGGATATCATGTTCTTTACCTAGTACCTATTTTGTGTGTGTGCATGTTTCTCTGTGGACTTAGTGCCTACTTAGAAACCTATATACATGTGAGTAGGTACATCTTTAATTGGTATTCAAAATCTTTAGTGATCACCTTTTATTGCTCTCTTGATTCTTTGGTGATCTCTAAAAGGCACAAGCTTTGCGTTTGATTTGGTATTCTCTTTGCCTCTTAATAAGCTTGTGAACCTATTTGATGTGTATTCGTTGGTGTGCTTGTATGCGAAATACATGATATGCACTATGTGCCTCATATTTTGAAAGACTATGGTGATGCCTAGGCTCATCCTTCTTAGTCTCCTAAAATGTATTTCTATGTCACACCCATCCTTTCTCGATTGAGCAAGTCTTTAATTGTCACTTCTCTTTCCTTTTGCTCAACATTTTTGTGTGGCAAGTTGCATTCCTTCTCTTTCCATCTATGCTCTCTTGCACTTTCTTGTGTTCAAAATCATCTAGGAAGGAATGGGGATTCCATGTTGTGCACCCTATATTGAAATACAAATCCTTCATTGTGCATGTACCTTGGGGAGTTCCATCTTGATTTCTTGGAACACTCGGTTGATTTTATCATAATATCTTCTTGTGTCCAACTGGTTTTATGATCCTTTGATTGCTTGCTTCGTTTGTGAATGCATCTTTCATTATGCAATTGGTATCTTTTTATTTGATTTCAATTGGTATCTTTATTTTGCATTCTTTGGATCCTCAATATAATTTAATCCCCTCCATCTATTCGTCATTGAATATGTGCATTTGATTTCACTCATATCATGAGAAATGCATAAATTATGGGGGAGCTCTTATTATATTGGCCTTCTACATTTTTCGCCCATTTAGGCAATGGATGCCAATGGGGGGAGATTAGAGGGTTTTAAGAGAATTTTGGTTCTCTTGCATCCTAGCTTTGCTTAGTGTGTTGCATGGTTGTTTAATTCGTTATATAAACCCTCGTAAAAGGGATTGTCATCAATTACCAAAATGGGGGAGATTGAAAGGGCATGTGCCCTAATGTATGGTTTTGGTAATTAATGACAACCCCTACGGACTAATGTTTGTGTTGAGCATATTGCAAGTATGTCTTGAAGATGTCAAGACATCACCTATATGAAGAAAAATGGGATGATACGAGGTTGGTCAAGATGTTGATCAACACACAAAGCTACAAGTTGTACCAAGTGGATCGTGTATCTCTTGGGATGGTAAGCTCTTGTCCATATAGCCTTGTGAACTAACCCAAGTGTGTGTGTGGTATCTATATGTGGGGTTAGGTATTTTCCCATGGGCTTGCAACAAGAAGAACATCGCATATAGCTCATAGAGGATGATGTCATGCGGTGATCGTCATCAAAGTTGAGAAGTGCAAGACCAAGAGAAGCATGTCGGATATATCTTATGCTTGGAGTAAGAAATGGAGACATGAAGACGAAGGTAAGCTAGGCTCTCCCATAATGGAGTATGGGGGAGTATTTGGAGAAGTCTTCATCAAGCATGTGCTAGCAAGCGCAATCAAGAAAGGTGTTCCACTTGGAGAGATCAAGATCATCATCATCTAGCTCAAGTGGAATGCTCAAGGCAAAGGTATGATCTAGATAGGGCTATAGGATAGATAGACGTACTATCAAGAGGGGCTGTCGAGTGAGTAACTTGATCGCATCTTTGTGGAGAGCTCAAACCTTTGCATAATTGGCATATCATCTTTCTTGTTTCTTTTTTGGCTTTTCTCATTGTGAGGTTTCGGAGCTTGTTGTGATCTTCATAACAAGCTCAAGTTCATCAAAAATAAAGTTCGTACGAAAAGCTTTTTGGTTTTTGATGTTGGAGGTTTTACCGGTTGTTCCTTTTTCGAGAGGTTTCATGTTTCCCCATTTGGTTTTAACCTCCCATCTTGGACTATTACCGGTTGTGATTCTAACGAGCCAAAAATCATCAAAAACGGAGTTCGGATGGTCAAGATATTGTCGTTTTCGTGTTCGTATTTCTGCAGTTTTCTGTAACTCAGAAATTTCCGAACCTACGCCAGAAATTTCCGAATCGCGAGAATTTCAGTACTGTTTTCGTCCAGAAAACTTCGGAGATCTTTCCGGAAATCTCCGGGGGTCGGAAATTTAATCTCCGGTCTAAACTGCTGTAACGGCTAGAATTGTGGAAGGGGTATAAATACCCCTCCCCTTCTTCTTACTTGGGCAGGCACGACTTTCCCCTCTCTCTCCCTCCGTTGTTGACCTTGGAAAGCTTGCCCCCTCTCAATCCCTCCACTTATTATTGCATATCATTGAGGGAAAAGTGAGAGGAGATCTACATCTACGTTTCCACCAATCCATCTCTCCTCTAAGTAAGGGGAACCTAGTGGATCTAGATCTATGAGTTCCTTTGTGGTTCTTCTCCTTTGTTCTTCCTCCCCCCCCCCCCCCCCCCCCCCCACAAGCATTAGTTGCTTTTGGTGTGATTTGGGAGTGAGGGATTTGACACCTTTGTGGTTTCTTTGTTCTTGCTCTCTCCTCCCCTCATAAGCATTAGTTGCTTTTGGTGGGATTTGGGAGTGAAGAACTTGTGTTCTTGCCATTGCATCGGTTTGAGCCCTCCACGAGGATTCGTGGTAGTGAAATTCGTGAGCTTGCTAATCTTGGATCTTTGGACCCTAGACACCTTTGTGGTCGGCCTTTGTGGCGGTGACCTTTTATGGTCAATTAGGACCTTTTGTGGTCAAGTCCTTTGGGGCTAGTTGGGACCTTTGTGGTCAAGTAGGAGCTTTGTGGTCAAGACCTTTTGTGGTCATTTGGGAGCCCCCAATTCGGCTGTGGGTGTGTGTCCCAAGAGTGTTGTACGGGATTCGATCTCCGCCCTAAAGGAGTTCAATAGTGGAAGGTGAACTCGGACCTTTGTGGTCGAGTTCATCGAAGAATAAGGTGAGCCTTTGTGGCATTGAGTCGGACCTGTGGTGGTCGCTCACACCTCTCCAACGAGACGTACTCCCCTAAGAAGGAGGAACTCGGGAATACATCCTCGTCTCCGCGTGCCTCGGTTATTTCTATACCCGAGCTCTTTACTTATGCACTTTACATTGTGATAGTCTTCGTGCTTGAAGTCATTTACCTTGCTAACAAAGATTGCTTGTCTTGCTTACCATAAGTGTTGGTGCACATAGGTGAACCTAGTATATTTAGGTTGTGTTCTTGATAAGTTAAACAAACGAAGTTTTATTCTGTATTTATCAAGCCTAAATTATAAAAAAGTGAACTCGACTATTCAACCCCCTCTATGCGACGTCTTTCCCTTCACTTAGGATCAAATATTTCGGGAGTGTAGTTCTCTTTGTTGTTTGGTCTTCTTTTTTTGTGTGGGTTCCTTGTTCCTTGTACCCGCCTGTAGGATTGTTAAATTTCTGTAACTCCTTTTTATTTAATGTGATAGGGTAAATCTTTTGCCTTGAAAAAAACAGTTTTTTTCTATCCATGAATGAACGTGACATGTGATTAGGAGTGTCTGCCTTTTTTTGTCAAAGCAGGAGGTGGCGGAGAGAAATGGCGGGTGGCTAGCGGCTGTATAAAACATGGGATGACAACGGTCGAGAGTACAATATTCTTGCCATGATCGCCGGGGGACATGTAGATGGGAAATTCTTTCGGATTGATGGTGGGGGTGCGCGTCCCAGTCATCTGGCATGGGGAAGCTCTGTCCATAAAAAACACAATTTGAGGAACCGATAAAATCATTTTGATCCAGGCGTGTATTATAATGATAGTGGTGGATAATATCACCACTCTAGTACTCTACGGGTATGTAGGTTTTAGAAAGCTGAGTGGAGCACGCTAATCATCCCTACCAAGTGAACTAGCGGCCCTCTCAGCTCCGCTTCGCGTAGATGGTAGAGTTGCACGTTTGGGATGACTTCACCTGCTCCAACGGTAGATAGGTGAAGCCGAGCTGTCCCAAACATAAACATTATCGCTAATCTTATATCTTCTATATCTAAATAGCAAAGCCCCACTACATGGAATTCTCTCAACATTCAGCCTATCAACCTCATCACCAATCCTAACCTTCATATCAGCAGTTTTCCATGTCACTATTTTTTATTTCTTTTATTGCAGCTGATACACGTTCCTCTCCGGTGTTGTAACTGATGAGGCTCACATATGGCCCATTACTATTTTCTCCATTCAACTATGTGGAGGAGTCATTGATGCCTCCTCTCAGATACCAAACGACCGCGCTTTATATTCCTCTCCCCCCACGAAGAAACAATTGCACATGAAACTGATTAAAGCATTCCAGAATTTATTTCTCCCGTTTGGCCATTATTTAATCTTCACTGCCTTTATCTCGCGTGCCTGCGCCTCCTTCCTCCAGAACCTCCATCTTGCATCTCTCCTTCGTTGAGTATGCATTTGGAGCTCCAAACAGAGGATGTGCGGCTGCCATTTTCTGACACGAGGTGAGATCATTGATTTCATCCACCATTAGCGGCATGTTTTCTTCTCCGACACTGATTCATCCCTACTCTTTCATAGAGGGTGGTCCCCAATCCCGAGCGCCCAGCTACAATATGCCATCGTCAGGTGACCACTCTCCACAAACGTTGATCTGTTTTACTCCTTCCGGAAGTTTCTCGGATCTGTTATGAATATAAACTCTTATCTTTGTTTCATCTTCTTTGACTATGTGGCGGCAACGGATAATACCATCTCGCAAAAATGAAGAAGAATGATATACCTTTTTGTTTTCCTATGACTTGACCGGCATACAGGTTAACGAGATGATGTGGCTAGCAAATTCATTCGTATGACTTTCCTTCTGCCTGGACTGAGGTAATTGATACTGGGTTTGGTAATGGAAATTCCTCCACCATATTATTTTTAGCAAATCCGGAGTTCCTATCTGGAGACATCAGCAAACTCCTGTAGGTTGTTTTTATACTATCTGCTTAATATTTGTGCAATTGTCCCAAAAATTACCACCCTTTTCTTCATCAATACATTAGCCTGGCAGAAAGCGGGAAGACACGTAACTTTCAGATCCACCTGTAGGCGTTCATCGAACATATGATCTTCAGAAGAATCACTCAATCTTCCTATTCTAATGATCCTCTTTTACTGCTGTTGGCACACCGTTGCTTCAGAATGGCTGTGCCTTGGCATCGACACATCTTGGCTTTTCTGTTGCTGTTGGAGTTCCATTGTAGTGTTGTCCAGCACGAGATTATCTTTTGAATTGCTTCAGCTACACTATATGCAACTAGAGGTATCAAGACTTACTATATGTTCATCACTTAAATATGCAAGATGCTATTTATCCGATGTGCAATTTAAGCAATTGGTGTTTTGTGAAGTGAAGAACCTGAACATACCTATTCGTAGTGCAGACCCACTGTTGCAAGGAGTATTTGATTGATTGATTTAATATATGTACTTAAATGTAGCTTTACCCATCGTGACTTATTTCAATATGTTCTCTTGGGACAACAAATTCTGAAAAAAATGATAAACAAAGCAGCTTTACTGATTATCTCTTTCCACACCTTGAATCTTATAGATCTTGAGATCTTCACTTAGGAGAACTATAATGTTGCTATGCTAATATTTTCTTGGGTGTGTCATGTGTGCGTGCTGCGAGTGAGTTTATATTCAAATAGGACGTCAGCTAATCAGATACTGATTTGCCCCAATCATGTTCTTTTTTTATGAATTATTTTGCTGTTCCACGATGAGTTGGATATAATGACAGTAGTACAATCAGTTCAAAAAAGTTTTCATACCATGCACATTAAGGAAGCGACTTCCTTATAATGCTCTCTCGCCCGACAACATTTGTTTCTTTTCTGTTTTTGCTTGACAGAAAAGAAAAATAGTTTAAACATGGATGTTTTATTTGTTAATCTTAGACAAGTACGGCTTCATTTAGGTCCTTGAGCATTGTTTAAACCTTAGTTTTATCATGTGTGTACATGAAAATTAGATACTATGTATATTTGAACTGAAGTGACTACACACAAATCAGACCCAATGAACTTGGTAAATACATCTTCTCTAATTTTATTACATATTTATAGTTCTGTATTAAAATGGTGTTGCCGTTAGATCAGCTACATATTTAAGTACTCCTTCATCCTCCACATTTAAGAACTCCTTCATCCTCCGTTGCAAGATCAAAGAAGTAGTGCTCCGTCGTAAGCTATTTGTTCAACTTCTATGAACCAGTTCTTTGCAACATATTTTTCTTAGGTCTCACGTGACACGATGAAACTCCATAATATTAACATAATTTTTCTAATTTTATTAGAGTGACGTTAAGCATCATGCTTATTTTCTCCTGATATTTACATCTTAATGTAAAAACTATTTATCACACTGGCATTGGTGCTCCGGTTCGAAGTTCAGATTACTAGAAGTTACAATTATAAATGATTACATTTATTTTTTGTTAATCTTCATAAAGTTTAGAAATTTTAGTTTCCGCAGCAACGCGCGGGTATCATCTAGTTATCTAAATAGTAAAAACCCACTAAAAAGAATTCTCTCAACATGCAGCTATGACACCTCATCTTTGTGCCACCTCAGTTTTTTCTTCCACCAAAACCTTGCATGTTGTCTCATTAAGCCACGTCATTATTAGTTGCATGCAACTTCTTTTTCTTCCGTGGTCATAGACTTATCATTTCCTCTTCCCATGCACCGCGCCAAATTAACTTCGGCCGCCCATAACGCCTGCACTAACTTACCGCCTCCTCCATTTCCTCTTCTTGGACGTCCCCTCTTCTTCCCCATCTATCATCTTCACCAATATTTAGTCCCTGCAGCCGCTGCCTCTCCACCTCAATTTCAGTCCACCGCATCCAAAAAACAGCAAGCTGAGGATCTGTGGCCGTTGGGGGGTGGCTCTCCTGCTCAAGTTCCCCATCTATCTTTTGCTGCTCATTTGGATTGCTCAAGGTGCAGCTTGGGCATAGCCCACCACTCATCCTTTGCTCCTTTGATATTTCTGTCGTGTCCGAGCAATACACCCAAGGAGCAGCAAAGTGTCCGTCTGTCTGTTTATTCTTTTTTCTTTGCTTTGTTCGCTTTATTATCTTTTCTATGATCTGCCATCCCTAATTAACAGGGAGACAATTTTATCACACAGGTGCAAGAGCTAAAAACGCCACAAAGCAGATGGCGTTTGCCACTAGGACGGGCACATATGCTACCAAAAATCTACGATTATCTACTTATTATTCACATTACTAGAGGAACTTATTATCCACTTTACTTGAGGTTTTTCATCATTTTCCTTCTTATTTGTCTATGGGAGGTTTGCAGGATCATACATATATTGTTTTGTCATTGTTTATGTATAGCTGCACTTTGAAGATTCATTACGCCGAGTAAAGTAGGAAGTGAAAACTGCTCCAGCAGAAGGCGACCAGCTATTTTGGGCACTAGAGGGATGGATCTGATGTGTATGATAAAGTTTGCAAACTGCTCATCGTCCTTCTGTTTTTGCAGGCAAAAGCTCCAGGAGTATTTTTTAAAGGTGGATTGTTTTTGCATGCAACCTTCAGGCGGAAGTTAACATGGATAGGTCTACTATTTCTTTGTAGGATTTATTTTTATATACAATCTTCACCCAAATTTCTATTAAGGGAAAAACATTGTAATTAACTACTTAAAGCTTGATGGACCGTGTTATCTATATGTGAGTATTATGTAGTCATTCCCATGGTCCAGGTGTGTGTGCTAACTGTTTGTTTCAGTTGAGCAATTATCATTTTAAGCCTTCCGTCCATGTATAATGTGCTTAGTCTTCCTTTTCATACTATTTTATGACATTATATTTTGGCTTGAAATTCCCGCCGCAACGCGCGGCGTATCTTTCTAGTCAGATGTAAAACATGTCGCCGTAACTTTTTTTTTTCATCTAAATGGACATTCCTGGCCCGGGCTTCGTGTAGAAAAACAGAGCCCAGGGTGGGCTTCCAGCGGGCCACCCATGAGCAGATGTACGAGTTAGCATTCTCTCAAGAAAAGAAAAAGAAACTTTGTACACAAGCCGATCTTGCTTGGACAAAGCTCAACTATTCAAAAAAAAAAAGGGAGAAGCTCAACTATTGTTGATTCTAGAAAAAGAAAGTACTGTGAACGTTCATCGCAGGGAATGTCGGCGCTAGCTGCCTTTGCTCGATCTAGCCTGCAGGATTAGATGCTTAATGCTTTACCCAATTCTTACGACTTTCATGTCCCTTCCCTTTCTTCTTCTTGTTTCCTTGCACCTGATTGGCTGCTGCGTGTCGGTCGGATGCACCGCTGTGTAAACTAGGCAGTTTGACCGTCAAAGTTTATCCTCGCCGAATCCCAATCCCCACTCGAGCCTTCGCCATGTCTCCTTGCCCCGCACTGTCACCGCCTCAGGCTTGCTCCTCCTCCCCTCCAGCTCGTCCCCAACGGCACGCAGTAGCTGGTCGTCGCCCCTGCAATGGCGACAGGTCGGCCTCTTCGATGCGGCGGTGGCGCATCTGGAGGAACCGATCTCCCTTCTCATGAATGGGCATCGGAACTGGAACTTGAGGAGCGAGGACCTGACCAGCGAGGAGCGGTGGCGGACGTGCTCTCCGATGGGGCGCAGCAGCCGGCTCGCCGCTGCATCTTCCATCGCCCAGTCCTCATGCGCAAGTACTGAAGGGGTTCCGTAGCATAAAAGAATAATTTTTTTAACTACCGAATACCGAAACATGACAGGATCTATCTATCTAGTAATGCGGTAACGGTGGGCGGAACTGGTCAAATACCTCTTGTAGACCAAATAGCGGGGATTACGCTCCCGCACAAGCGTTACTGACGTCGACGCCGTAGCCGACCTCAAGGTTGCGGAGAACTTAGCGCGACGAAGAAGACGATGATGACGGCGGTGGCGATGACGCCGGGCAGCAGCACCGGCGATGACGACTACGCCGGGCAGTGGCGACGGTGGCGCCGGGCAGCGGCGCCGGGCAGCAGCGGCAGCGGCGAGACGACGTCGCCCTGGCACCTCAAATGTGGCGCCTCCGAGTACTCACACACATACGGAACTTGACGACAACCCCCGGTCACTCAGGCCCAGCTGAGATCGCATGAGTAGAACTTTGGTGGAATCCCGCGGTGCGACTGGGCACTGCGGTATAGCCTTGGTGGGAGAGAGAGAGAAGCGGGCAGAGAATTAACTCAGGCCGGCTATACAATATTAATTGTATTTTTTGGATGTATTAAATCAATTAATATGCCCTTCTATATAAAGGGGGGAGGGGATATGCAAACACCTGGCCTCCCCCATGTGGGACTAAACAAAAGCAAAGAAAAAGGAGGGGGGAGGGGGGTTCGGCCGGCCAACCCCTTGGCCGAACCAAGTGGGCTCCCCCACTTGGTGTGCCCCCCCCCCCCCCCCCCCCCCCCACACACACACATGGGCCCTTCTTGGCCCATTAAGTGGGCTGCCCTCTTTTTCTTTTCTTTTTAATTAATATTAAATTAATATAAAATATATATAATTCAATTAATATATTTATACATTATTTAATATCCTGTTACTCCGAAACAATTTTCGGACCACCCGAATTACCTTCGGACATTCCCGGAACCCTTCCGATGTTGCCGGAACTTTTCCGGATTATTTCTCTCTCTCCTATATCTATATTATTCCTAATAATATATCATTCCAAAGTTCTCCATGTGTCGTTAAGACCTTAAGCGTGTTACCCTACGGTTCGAGAACACTCTAGACATGGCCGAGACCCCTCGCTCGCCAATGACCGTCAGGGAGACCTGGACGTCTGTAACGGTCCCTGTGCATTCCACGAATATCGTCGTTGAACCATAAACATGATATTCATTCCTTTTGTTCCTTCGATACTACCTTGTCCGAGATATGATCGTAAACATCCAATGTTCTGTTTTATCTCGTTACCGACAAGGGTCAATTAACTCGTCTGTGATATTATATCTCCATGACCTAGTCATATGCTGCGCAGCTTTATAGACGTAATCTCACCGAGTGGGCCCAGAGTATCTTTCCATCACGTGGATGAACAAATCCCGCTCTTGATCCATATGCCTCAACGCACTCTTTCAAGATACACAAGATACACCTTTATTGTCACCCATTTATGAACTGACGTTTGATGCACTTAAAGTATTCTACGGAGCAGCAATTAATATGATCTCACGGTCTGAGAAATAATCTATCATATTACTTTCCTATTGCAAATGATGAACATCGTGATACGATCCTGTTGCAATACTTTGTTGGGTATGTCCATCACCTTATTCCACTAATAAGATGACCTCATTGTCAACCGACGTGATTGTCCATGATCGGGAAATCTCGATCAACAGTTGCCCAATGAACTAGTTTATATAGAGACTTACTAGGGACTCTAGTTTGTCTATGTATCACACGTGTATTAACAATTCCGATTAATACACTTATAGCATGATACAAAAACATATCATAAACTTAATATGATAATGCGATAAATACTATATATTTATTTGCCTCTAGGACATATCCCCTTCAGTCTCCCACTTGCACTAGAGTACAAATAAACCAGCTGCATTTTACTTTTAATCATACCAGATTATCCAATAAGCGTTCTATGATAATGTTTGCTCGTGGAAGAGTGTTCCTTCAACAATCTATACCATATAGAATTGCATCTACTTTGCGATTCATTGATATCACCTTCTTTGATATCATCCTGTTATCCTGATAACAAATGTACACATACCGTAACTGAGTGAGACTTTTGTTTCCCAGCGCTTACTCTGATTCTGTTAACCAGGTAATTGCTTTGTAAACACACTCAGTTGTGACATGTACAATTTCGCGATATCTATATACCTTTCATATCTATGTAGAGTTTCGACATTTCAATGTCAATCCAGTGCCTAACACTTTTCTACTTCTAGTAAATTCCAAATTTATTTTGGTAATTGTTCTTCTTTTAAGAACATGGGTCACACTTGATCGAGCACATAATATGGTTCATAGATGTCTATTATCATTATATAAGAGACCAACATATCTTGTAACCACTATTATTGTGTACCAAATACACTTAATGTTTTAATTGGATTTCCAAGAAACTTTCCATTGGTTTTATTCCATTCTGACATTTCAGAATCCAATCTAAACAGCTCGGTCTTCTATTTAAAATTCCTGTTCTATTCGAAATAGACACTACCTTTTAAATCATTTCACAACTTCATCTTTTATTTAATTCTACTTGGTACTATCCATGATATGTCATTTACATACATGGATTTAAGCTCCCACTCAAAAATATGTCACTCACATATTAAATTTGAGTAAACTAATGCGACTCCCACTTAAATTAATAAATGGTTTAAGCTCCCACTCAAAAATATGTCACTCACATATTAAATTTGAGTAAACAACTCGACTCCCACTTAAATTAGTAAATTCATAATTTCTTTCGATATTTTGGTCAAACCAAAATCATTGATCATTTATCAATTCCAGTTTCAATACGATCTGACAGTATTCTACTAATACATATCCCACAGACTTTAAGCATGTCTACACTCATGTAGTCAACAACTTTGATTTTGTCCAAGACACTTTTCTTGACAAAATTTGCTTCTATGTCTTTCTTATAGTTGCATTTCTTTCATATAACATTTTATATGATGATTAAGTAATCTTATTCTCTTAATAAAATTCAGAGTAACAATTTACTGTTTTAATCCTTTTAAATGTAACTTGGATTTCAAGACTCAAAGTCTTTATTCGTATTTTGTATTTTCTCAACTTTCTTTGTACTTATAAGGTGTATCTTGTTCTTTCAACAAGATCTAAAATACTGAATATTAAACTGTGACCTGACAACAAATATTCTTAAAATAACACCTCATTTAAAAGCTTCTTATTTGAAAATACTATGATCTCTTATCATCAAATTTTCAATTCCATTTGCAGAGATATTCTTTTCCGGAACATATTCCGATACTCTTCTCTTATGGAAAAAGGTCTAACACCTCATTTTAAGCTTCTACTTTTATTTCATTTAACCTTAATTCGAAAAATCATATTTTCCTTTGAATTACGCAGACAGCAATACAAGTTTTTCTTCTGTTGGTATTTGGAATACACTCTCATCTTAATAAGAGTATTCTACAAATAACTATTCGTGTATATTCTGGATTATCGTATAATCACCTACACCACGACACTTACTGTCGATTACACGAATCATTGTTGAAAAAGTATTCATTCCTAAAGTGGATGTCGACTACAATGTTTGAACATATTAAGAGATTCTAAAAGACCACACTTTATCTAAAATAGAGTATGATTATAATATTTCATATATCGCTATATCTGATATTATAATTTGTGGAACGAATTTTCACAAGTCCCTTTTTGAAACCATAATTCAAAAATATTGTCCTATTTGATCGAATCATGTGGATATAATTTCTATCCACCTTTCTTCTGAAAAATTCCTTTGATCTTTTATCAAATTATTTTCAGACTCATGTTTCCTTAGGCAAATACATTTATTTGCTTAGAATCATAGAAAGATTCGAAACAATGATATTCACCACTTATTTAATTTAATAATCATCTAGTATGACTTTCAATCAAATTCCTTGTATATTGACATTTCAATATCTAATGTAATTTAATCAATTCGGCACATGTAACTTTGATAGATCGAAGCATCTATATTTCTTACACTGCTTTTATGATCAAATTCGGTGGTGTTTGTTCTTGAAACAAAATCATTTAATCTTTGGACATTTAATTTGATCATTCCTGGTTTTATAAATGTATATCATGTTATCATTCGAATAATGTAATCGAGATGTGATTGCATGAAAGCTTTACTCATAATATAAAACAACTGACTTGTTTCATGACATAAAACAACTGGTTTGTTCTATTACATATATGAATAACTTTGTCTTGTAACATTCAAGACACAAAGAAAAATCACACTCTCACTATTACAAAAGGTTTTATCAAAAACTATTAATGATAACTATAATGATAACTTGAGGACGTGAACACCACTGGCCATCAACTCTTTTGCTTGCCATCACTTGCGCACTGTCACATCATATATCTTCTCATACTTGGGACAATCAGGTCCTGTTTCATAAACAGAATAAGCATCAAATGCTTTTCATCAAGTATCATAAGAAGAGTACATTTATAACTTTGTATATCAAATATACCTGTAGCATCGAAGATTTCTCCTTCGATGGGTTCAACCTTTACAGATTTTAACTGGCTTATGAACTTGAAGAAAGTCATCGCATCTCTTCTTATAGCATAGCCACGGACATGCTTCTCATAGCTAGGAGGTAAAGATACCAACGCAGCAGCTATCGCACATGAATCCGCCATCCAGTAGTCGTAGACATTCGTAAGTTTCAAGTAAATGTCATACATTTTCTTCAAATGAGTTTCCAAACAGGTATGTTCCTCCATCTGGAGTGAATGGAACTTCCTCAGCTGTCTATATTGCTCATACTTAATTTCATCTATGAAATGCGCATTGATCGAATCTATCATATCATAAGGTTCCATTTGTTGAAACTGATTTTTCAACTCTGGTGCCAAGCTTATGACCATGATGGTTTGCACTTCTATGAAAATGTCACGACGCTGATGAAAATCCTCATCTTCTTCTTCACTAGCAGAATCATCTGGTTCATCTCCTAATCCTTGTTCTATAACATAGAGTATATTATTGTGTATGAGGGCTTCTCTAAGTTTCTTGTACCAGTGGATGAAGTTAGACCCATCAGCCAACAGGGACTGACCTCTAAGGAAGTATTCGAAGTAGAACACCATCTACAGATATGATCGCAAAGTAGGTAAGGCTAAGTTTATAATAATATGAACTCAGTTTATAATCAAATTATTTAAACATGCTCCACTAAGATTATTATCCCTAAAATAATTTTAGTGATTACACGACCCCAATTCACTATACCACCCCCGATCGTCACGGCCGGCGGCACAGTTTCAAGGGTGGACATCGAAATGTCGATCACAACAATCATGTGACTCATGCTCGATCTTTCGATCTTCCCGTGTTCCGAGGCTATGTCTGTTTTTGCGCGTGCAACATGGCTTACACCCACTGTATGCGAACGACGAAATGTGTGACACCCGATCGTCACGGCCTGCCTCATAACGTAGAACTTTCTTGGTGGTGCACAACGAGGGAGAACACAATTTTGGTTTTTATTAGGGATCATCCTATTATAGCTACCGTCGTATATCTAATATACATATACAATCAATAGGATGTACACACAACAACACAAGATCAAATAATGTAATGAAGTGCGATATGACATGGTGGTGCGCCATTACCTTAATATCTTACTTTTTGCCGGTACATCGATTGCTAATTTTCTTATTTACTTGCTGCTGATACTCTGGTGCCAATTGTTCTTTTTCTTGTTTTCCGCTGTTATAGTTCTGTTTTCATCTCCACACACCTATTTTCTACCGGAAAAAACTTGCCACGCCATAAAAACTCTACCCTCATCAAGTCATTCATTGGGAGAAACTAATAAAAATTACATTGATGTTCTTGCAAAGATGAACAGTGCTACAAAGCTTCTAATGTTTCTCACTTTCATGGGCAGCTTCCCACATACTGAAAACACCACACAGCTATCTGAGGATCAATAAGTCGGAAGCGCCAGGTATAGCTTCCCGTACATAGAAACGGGAACGATGCATGTCAAAATTGTTATCGATGAAGGTAAAGTATAATTTCTTCATTAAGTGATGTTATAAATGTAGGACTATGAACTCCCAGTAGGCATATGATTCTATAATCCTAGGAGTATATACTCCTGCTCCTGATACACCATTATACATGTGTTATGCTCTGCTATCACTTTGAATATACTTTAGTACTAACTACAAGATACTCCAAAGAAAATTGGATGACAATTTCCTTTTTCAGTTCATAGTTTAACGTAACTATTGTATACTCTTTGTTTTATGGAGAAGGGTATATAGTACCAGCACAGAGCTTCAGTTATACCATTTTCGCTACAAGATTTGTGATATATTCTCTACAACAAACGTGAGATAAACACTTCAATAGCACTTTCCAAATGAGATAACACGATTTATATCCTTTCTTTAAGGACTCCATGAAGCTGAGAGCGAACGCTTTGAAAGCTTTTAAGCTTTCATAGTTATACATTATTATTATTTTTGGTAAATATAGGTTGTTTTTATCATGATACATGAGTTATTTCACTTCGAGTAGTCTTTGTACCGAATGTTGTTGTAGTGGCCGTCAGTCATGCAATTCATGTATAATTAAATTTGTTCCTGATTAATGATTTAAATTGTATTTGTAGAGTATCCTACAGCAAAGTCAGCGGCCAAATTCATACCATACGCACTTGGTTCGAATTATGATTGGAAAGATATACATTCTGAACAAGCGACAGAAGATGACATCAGAAGAATTCAGCTAGCTTTGCAGGATTAGCAGGAAGTGTCACGTGAATTTGATAGGTAATAATTAGAAGTTCTTGAGGCATATAGCTAGCAACGAAATTTTGAATATGTTCGTTGAATATACCAGACTACGGTTTCACAAATACCGATTCTGTAGTAGGAAGTGTTGCACGAATTTGATAGGTAATAATTAGAAGTTCTTGTGGCATATAGCTAACAAAGAAATTTTGGATATGTTCACTGAATGCACCGGGTTACAGATTCTTGAGGCATATAGCTGACAAAGAAATAAAAAAATATGTTCACTCAATATACCAGGTTACAGTTTCAGAAATACCAACAGGTTATGGACAAATTTCACTGGCTTTGTCATATTTTCTTTGAGGTGTTAATCTGGAAAACATTGTGGTGTTATCAACTGGTTCATTAAAATTAGGCAGTATGGGAGGTGGGTCATAATATTATATTCATTTTTGCAATACATAGCTGTATATTTTATTCAGCACATTGCTGCAATTGTTCTGCAAGTATCTTGAGGCTCACAAATTTGGTCAATATTAGTTCCAGGGACCATACTTGCTTGCTAAAAAACAACTGAAACTGAAGTGTACTTACGTCTTGGGGGATGCTTGCACTTTAGTTTATGTTTTGGATTAAATTTTCTTCTATTAATATTTTTATATTTAGATGCTCCGAGACCAAATAGTTCGGTTGTACTCACAACATATGTTATCTGGAGTTACTCTAATATTCAGTTATATATTTGATTTCCTGTCCCAGTCGTTGAAAATTTTGCATGGTTTTCCCCTGTACACTTTAGATTGAAAGGCATTGATCCGATTCTTTCGTGGCTGTGGGCTCGTGCTAGCAAAACTGAAACGTAAGAATGATAAGCAAGTAGGGTTGGATCCTTTATTTTGGAAAGCATAATAATGTGTTTTAAGGCTCCCTTGAAACTGTAACAGAATGCCACTTGGATAACCCGAGCGGGGTGCCGCTGACGCAAAGCGTGGGAGAAGACACTGAGGATGTCCTGAATAGAATTGTGTAGGGATAAACATGTATCATATGTTGCTTCTGCGTCACCACGCCATCCCGCCAATGAAGTAGGAGCCTCCATCGGCTCGCCGCAGAGCGACTGCCAGTGGCAGCGACGACCTCTGCCGCTTTTTCGTAGCCAGCACCACCACCTGAGCCATCTAATTTCTTTCAAAACACTTTCAAATTGACTTCTGAAAAACTATAGATCGACGGTGGCTCATGTAGAGAAACGGATCCAACCGTCGATCTATTTTGTTTTTGAATCATATGTATCTGTTTTTGAATCATATGTATCGAGAAAACTGATTATCAAAACTTTGCTGAGCTACCACACAATCAGGATTGAATTTCCTAGATCACAGTAAAATTGTTTAGGTAATTTCATATGTATCGAGAAAGCCCAAGTATGATGCTTCTTGATGTAAGCAAGTAGCTACACAATATCATCACTTTATTTTGGCACTTAGTAGGTACTTTAGTACTTACCATATATGACTTGCAGCGAATTACAGCCTTTTGAACTAAGCAATTTAAGCTCAGTTTTTTTTTCAAGGATATGCCTTAGAGGGGCATATCTTTTATCATAGAAGAAGAGGCCAAGCGGCCGGTGTTACAACGCGGGCCGGCACAGATGCCAGGCGCGCAACCACGCCCTCGGGCGGTTTACAAGAGAGTAAAAAGACTACTCGCCAACCCTCCACCGCTCCGCCTGTCCTAGGCTACCACGGAAAAGACCGGCAACTCTCCATATCTCACCCTCAGTCCGGATAGTTCCTAACACCCTGCACAACGACGGTGAGGCCCCGTTGAAGACAATGTCGTTGCGGTGCGTCCAAATCGTCCACGCCACTAGGGCCACGGCGGTTCTGAGGTCTCTCCTAGATTGCCTCCCCGCAGTCCTGGACGTGATCCATTCCTGAAGCGTCTCGTCTGGCTTCGGGATCCAGTCGTCGCAACCCCAGGCCCGGCAACAGCGCAGCCACACCTCCTGACTGAAAACACACCCCACAATGAGATGATCAATCGACTCGTCCACCTGGTCGCAAAGAGGGCAGGAAGCGGGGTGTGGTAGGGCTCTCCGTGCGAGACGATCCGCCGTCCAGCATCTCTTCCGCAGAGCTAGCCAAAGAAAGAACTTGCATTTGGAGGGCGCCTTAGAGCGCCAAATCTCTACGGCTCCTGCCATGCCGACTGAGCCACAAAACAAACCCGCGTAGCAAGAGCGAGAGGAGTATGTCCCCCTAGCGTCCCAGAGCCACTGGAAGACGTCCTGCTGACCAGGGGTGAGCACAACCTCGGACAGCTTATCGGCCAAGGCAAGGAGCTCCACTAGTGCTGGGCCTGGGAGATCAGACGAAACATCCTCAAGCCATCCCCCTGAGATTCCATCACGGACGGTGCGAGTCTTGGCCACATTCTTCGAGACTGCGCCAAAGAGAGAAGGAGCCAGGTCGCGAATGCGGCCCTCCGGGAGCCACCTGTCTGTCCAAAAGAGGGTGGAGGCCCCATCCCCGATCACCGAGCTGGTTGCCGCTTCGAAGACCTGACAGACCAGGCGTGGTACCTGAATGTTAAATTCAAGCCACGACTTCTCGGTGTCCGTACGTTGAAGCTAGAGCCACGACTTCTCGGTGTCCATTTAAGCTCAGTTTTCACAAGTCAGGCCGTGGAGGTTATAGCTATAAGAGTCCAATGGAGTGAATAAGGTCCCTTCTCTGGTGATGGATAAAAAGGGAGAGATGGAAGACAAATGTTGCATCGACAAAGAAATATTCAGGTGTGGATGACACATACATTCATGGCACTATATTGTTAATAAAATCTAAAGTTAGGAAGCAGAACAATATACGCCGAAGTTACTCCTGATTTTGTGGAAATACGAGGCGTATTTTGATTGGTCAAAACATAACTTTATAAAAAATTACCCTATTAATCTGCAACATATATGACATGTAATGAATATCAATAGATTTTTAATTAGAATTATGCGTGATTGTGATTTTATATCCCAAAAAACAAATGTTAATGCAGTAGTTATTGGTCAAAGCCTTGTCTTAACCATACGAAATATGCCTTGCATTGGACGGAGGGAGTAGTGTCCAGGTCTACTCCTATAGATGTTGTCATAGGTGTTTTCTTCCATGATTGTCACCATAGTTAGCTTAAAATATGAATAAAGATTTTCTTTACATACAGCCAAGCAGCTATAAAATGTTTTCTAAAATACCACTCAAACCTATTCCAACCAAGTTTTTTGTAAGTCGCAAGAAAGGTTTTTTTTTTACATAGGGAAGTAAATGTTTTGAATTATATAATTCTAACTACTGAATCAATTAATTGAAATTGCTTTTACATATACAAAAACTCTTATTATGTCTTATTTAGCCGAGGAGGAGCATTACAAGGATCTGAAGCAGAAAACTTTGTACATGACTTCTGGTATGTAGTTTACATGACAGTCTAAAAAGCAATAAGATCCGAAGACTTGATTCTGCAGACCAATTGGATTTTTTCTTTAAAAAGCTTATAGGTCTTATGGCATAATTTTTGGGTTGTCGCAAAAAAGATAGTTCAAATGACTTTGCATAAGAGAAAAATCTGTAGGTTTTGATGTCTTTGCAGGAAAATGTAGCTTTCACACAAATTAATACACACTTATATTACTCGCTCTTCTGACGCATCTAACCAGCTCGCATGGTTCACCTGCCCGAAAGCCTAAACCAGAAAGAGGATGGTTCGTATTAGCCAAAAGCATGCAATAGAAGATAAAAGCTTTCATGTTAGCATAAGTAGAAGTTGTCCAATACATGATAGAAGAGAAAGAGAAGGGTTAGTATTTATTCTTTGATTTTACCACATCGATGAAAATGTAATATGTTTTAAAAAAAAGGATTGTCTAAAAAAATCAACGCGCGCAGATTATCCTTCCAGTCCGAACTACACCGACGGGGATTGGAGGCCTCTCGTGCATCCTCCGGATGGTCCCGCATTCCAGTGGCACGTGGAGATGTATGATTTGTTTTCTTGTACGCTCTCGGCACCATATGGATGTTAGTCCCATTTGTCTGCGTCGCTGACTCGTGTGTCTGTGGTTTCTCGGTGTAGCTTGTTTGCTTGCGCGTGAGGAGGCCGACTATGGGACACATGTGTCCAGGTCGGTTCGTAGTTTGGGGAGTAGCATGCTCGACGCGTGTTTTTCTTCCTTCTCTTTACTTTTTGCCAGCTTTGCCTTCTCTTCTCATTTGGTTGCCGCGACGGTGGATTTGGGTTTGCATGTTTGGATTCCTTTTCCTCATGTATTCTTTCTGTTCTTCTCTTGATTTGCAGATCTGTTTCTTCATCTCTATTACGCGGGATATTGGTCGTTTTCAGAAGTCACGAGTGAACGAGCAAGCATACGCGGGATATTCTCTGCTAAACTCTTCTTTAGACCTCATCCCTCGCCTGCCATCCTTGCGCTCCAACAAGCCACCCTAACCCTCGTTGACGTTAAGTAGCAGACCAGCAGCGGGAGAGGCAACGGCCGCGTCAGCTGACTGGGAGGCCGAAGATGGCGACCACTGCATCTCCCGAAGCCGGCCTCTCCCTGGCCATCTTCTTCTCTGCTAAACTCCGCCCCAAATTTCAGCACCTTTATCTTGAATTTGTGGCTATGGACCTATGGTGATATTTGCTCTATTTGAATTGAATAATAGCTGCGGTGGCATTATGCTCTCGCTGCTGAGTTTGTCTTTGTACTTGAGCTGGCTTGAACATTGAAGTGGTTCTTGTTGGACGTTCATTATAGAATTGTGATCATGTGATGGAGTTAAAGATCGGGCACTGATCCGAGGCGGATTTTGTTCCAGATGTCTGACTGTACCCGTCGATCCATGGTAGGAGTCTGAGCAGTCAGTTACTTGATGTCAAAGTCTCAAAGTTATTTCTGTATTGAAGTGAGCTTGGTTCTCACTTGACTCCATATCAACTATTTTCTTTGACATAGCCTGTGACGATCGAACAAGTGACCTCAACTCCATACGATACTGTAATCTGTACCATAAAGTGGACTGTTTAGTTCAGTCGATTTGGTGACTTATTAATTGTTAAACAAAGAAAATATTAATTTTACCAAAGATTTTGTTTGGTTATGCTGAAATTTTTGGGGTATTCCTGAACAGTCCAAGTGAGGACAATACTACTAAACCTTTGAGGTGGCCACTTCCAATGAAAATGACGGATGATGCGTTTTTTCTTTCCCAACTGTTGCAATTGCACATATATATTTTCCTCTGTGGATGTTGTACTATGGTGTAAATACAGCACAAATTCTATCGCTTGGTGTTCTGTTGCAGGCGCACCAATAGTAAGTGCAAGAAGGCTACTGTATCAGAGGAGCATGTTCAGAAGCGTAGAGAGGTATAAATTTGCACATAGGTATGTGTAAATTAATATTCACATGTATATTTTTCTTTCCTACTAATCATGCATAGCCATCGTTTTTTTAGTTCTGAAGAGAAAATTCAGTCCATGGTCTTGAGTAAACGAATTTGCAGGAAACCCCTAAGGCGACAACTGCTTTCACAATATATGTAAAATATTTAGATTGTATGTTTCGATTACAAGAATTGAACTCATTACTCATGAGATCCACGGGGCTAAAACTAAATGTCTTAGGAAGCGGCTGAAGTTGAAAAACGATACATGTATCCACCGACGCTTTTGCTGATTTACTGTATGATTAATGTGCGTCTTTTATTATTACTTGAAAGTAATATTGACAAATACTTCGGTAGGTTCTGATGCGTGTTCTTACTTGTAAGTGCTCTTGTCATAGGATAAGTTACTAATCGCTTGTTTCGGGCTTGCAGTTCCACAAATTTTGTTCGAATACATTTTGAGGCAAAATTCTGAAATTGTTGAGGTGAATACATGAATATTATCAAGGAATATCTTGCATAACTATTGAGCAGCTATATGTTACAAGTATGGTACCTTCTTTTTCTGAGCTAGATTTACTTACTTGATGGTTCCAGGGATATGAGAAGATTGTCAAACGTGTTTGCATCTTTGTGTAAGCCCTTAGGAAAATCCTGAATCTTACAAAGACGCTCCAGCCCGGCTATAAGAAAATCAAGCTACAACTGTGAAACAAGATGATACACGAACTGTGATATGTAAAGCTATATAAATTTACTACGGCTGTAAGGCCGGTGTTGAGCGAGTCTTCTCAGGGCACTTGCCGCGCGTGGTGTCGCTGACTGTGGGCCCATGCTCGCAAGCTCCCCACTATACCTGGCCATCGGGCCGGGCCGGCACGGCACGGCCCGTTTCCCAGCCGGCACGGCACGATTAAGGCACGGCCCGATAGACACGATTAGGTAACAGGCCGTGCCCGGGCTGGCCCGCGTGCCTCAGCTCGGCCTTCGGCACGGCACGGCCGGCACGAATAGAGCCCGGTGGTCCGGCACGGCCCGTTAAACAATAAAAAATTAAAAAATATGTATAAATAGCTATAAAAAAATCAAATCAAATAAATAAATATAGTTATAAAACCTAAAAAAAATAAAAAAAGTTAATCGAGCCGTGCCGGGCTGACCCGCATGCTTCAACCTGAAGTTGGGGCACGTGCCCGCAACGGGCCGGGCCATGGCACGGCACGATTACAATCGGGCCGGGTCGTGCCTGTGCCGGGCCAAAATGACCGTGCCTCGGGCCGGCCTGTTAAGCACGGCCCGTATGGCCAGCTCTCTCCTTCTCCCTCTCCATTGCTAGGTTTCTGGCCGCCGTACTCGATCCCCTCCGTCTCCAGCAGATCCTGGCTGGTTCCGGCGAGCCAGTGCCCCGGAGGCGACCTCCCAGCGCCCCCGCCTGCTCCTCTTCGGATCCCAGGGCAGTCTCCTCTCTTTGACTTCCCCGTCCTGGTCTTCCTTCCCCTTTCCCGTGCTCCAGTGACGCGAGAGGAGAAAACACGGCGACCGATTCTCTCGCTCCGCCGCTGGCCAGGCCGTGCCGTCGTGGGTTCCTTCCCTCTCCGGTGCTAGGTTCGGCGCCGCCTCAGATTCGCCGATCTCCTCCGGCTCCACATCTCTTCTCTCGCTGCGCCTCCGCCGTGTGATAACAGATTCGTCTCCTTCTGCATGTCTGTGGGCAAGTGACGGCGTGCTTGCGTGTGTGTTTGCTAATCCCCTTCTTCCCGTAGTTGCTTGAAACAAGGATCGCGGCCAGCATGCTGCACTCTCCCATGCGCCATTCCGTGGAGAGCACCGGCGGGAAGAGCACCTCCGACGGTCTGTGCAGTACCAACGGGCTGCTCTGCAAAGGAGACAGCTGCCCTGCCATGAAGGCAGGCTTTACGACCATGGACCGAGTCCATGGACAAGCGAGCTGCGGTGCACCCCGCTCCTCCGTTCGTCGCCATGTGGGAACCCTTCCACTGCGCAGGTCGCAGGGATGAGGCCTGGGGCGACTATATAAGGAGATGGGGCACCTCCGTAGCAAGGGATCGACCTTTCACCCCCCAACTCGATCCCAGGTTCATCCTTGTACACCCTGTAGAAGCCTAGCCTAGCCCAGGGAGCCCGAGGAGGAAGAAGGCCTGAACCTTCCCCCTCCAGGCTCCACATCGCCTCGCGAGGGCTCTCGGCGGGCTCGTTGTACCACAGCCTCTGCAGAGCAATACAGACAAGCAGGAGTAGCGGTTTTACCTCACCTTGAGGGTCGTGAACCTGGGTACGGGCTTGTGTCTCTCTCTGTCGTGCAGTCTCACTCCAGGCACCGCGAGCAACGTCGCGGCGCGGATCGAAGGTTGTCGACCAACGTGTTCAGTCCCCTCACGAACTTCTCACCCGAGAGTGGTTATCCCTAATCCGTGGGAACTACACCTCGACATTTGGCGTGCCAGGTAGGGGGCTGAGGCGCGTCTTCGACCTCCGAACGCACGCCCCGTCAGGCAAAAAGCACGCAAGCAAGCCCCCGAGAAGCAAGCATTCATCGTCAAGGAAGTAGAGAAGCTCAAGGCGGCAAATGTCGTCCGCGAAGTCGCGCACCCCACTTGGCTCTCCAACGGCGTGGTTGTCCCTAAACCCGCTGGAGGAGGCCGACTCTGCATCGACTACACCGATGTCAACAAGGCCTACCCCAAGGACCCATACCCCATGCCGAGGATAGACCAGATCGTGGACTCCACCGCTGGCTGCGACCTCCTCTGTTTTCTGGACGCCTTCTCTGGTTACCACCAGATCAAGATGGCTAAAGAGGACGAGGAGAAGACAGCATTCCTCACCCCTTGTGGTGTGTACTGCTACACATGCATGCCCTTCGGCCTGAAGAATGCTGGAGCCACTTTCCAGAGGCTCAAGAGGATAGCCTTGGGGGCACAGATGGGCAGAAACGCTGAGGCCTACGTCGATGATATTGTGGTCAAGTCTCGAGAGGGGGACACCCTCTTGAAGGACCTCGAGGAAACCTTCGCCAGCCTGAGAAAGGTGAACATCAAGCTGAACCCCGCCAAGTGCGTCTTCGGGGTCCCTTCAGGCAAGCTCCTCGGGTTCCTGGTGTCCCACCGCGGCATAGAGGCAAACCCAGACAAGATCAATGCTATAGAAGGAATGCAGCCTCCTCGCCGACTCAAGGACATGCAGCGCTTAGCGGGCTGCATGGCTAGCCTTGGTCGTTTCATCTCTAAGTTCGGCGAGAGAGCCCTGCCATTTTTCAAGATTGAAGAGATCGGGCACGTTCAAGTGGACCCCTGAGGCGGACAAGGCCTTCGAGGACTTAAAGAAGTATCTGGCCAGCCCACCAGTCTTGGTGGCCCCCAGGACAGGCGAGCACCTGAAGCTGTACCTCTCAGCCACCCCTCAGACCGCAAGCGCCGTCTTGGTGGTCGAGAGGGAAGAGCCTGTCCTCCCCAAGAAAAGCACTGCCACTCCAAGCCTAGAACCACCCGACAAAGATCTCGTCGAAGGAGCAGCCTCCACAGACCCACTGCCAGGCCCACCGCCTCAAGTCGAGTCTGCCCCCACCACCCCTGTCGAGACGCCTCCACGGGCAGATCTCGACAAGGGCCCTGAAGAGCCTCCGCAGAGGGCTGACGCTGCGCCACCTCAGACAACCCTCGTCGAGCACCCCGTCTACTTCGTCAGCACAGTGCTGCGGGACGCTCGCGAGAGGTATCCAATGCAGCAGAAGCTCCTCGTCGCGCTCCTCATCGCCTCCAGGAAGTTGAGACACTACTTTCAGGGCCACCCCATCACGGTGGTCACCGCTTTCCCCCTGGAGCAGATCCTGCGCAACCCCAACGCCACTGATCGTGTCGCAGGATGGAATATCGAGCTGCAGCCATTCAACTTGCGCTTTGACACCACAAGGGTCATAAAAGGAAGAGCGCTGGCTGACTTCGTCGCCGAATGGACTGTCCCATGCCCTGAGGAGCCTCGCGAGGCAGAGGCCGAGCCCTCTGGAGACACAGTGCCTAGCCACTGGACCATGCACTTCGACGGAGCCTTCGCGTGCCGCAATGGCGGAGCAGGCGTTGTCCTAACTTCGCCCAAGGGCGACAAGCTATACTACGCTGTCCAGCTGTGCTTCACGATCGACAAGATCTCCAACAACATCGCCGAATACGAAGGCCTCCTCGCCGGCTTAAGGGCCGCCATCGCTCTAGGCGTCAAGCACCTACTCGTCAAGGGAGACTCCCAGCTGCTCGTCAACTTCTCCAACAAGAGCTACACGCCGAAAGACGACCACATGGCCGCATACCTTGAAGAGGTCCGCAAGCTTGAGAAGCACTTCAGGGGCATGGAGCTCATGCACATCCCGAGGAAGGAAAACCAAGAGGCCGACGACATCGCCAAGCGAGCCTCGCGAAGGCAACCCCAGCAGGCCGGCGTCTTTGAAGAAAGGCTCGCCAAGGCATCCATCAAGCAGCCTCGAGAGGCCACAGCCGCAAGCGCAGACGAAGCACTCCCACCACCGCCTGAGTCTGGGGCACCCGATTGCGGTCCCAGCACAGGGGAGCGCCTGTTGTTGACGGCAACCCACCAGGCCTCAGGCTGGATTGATGAGCTCAAGGACTACTTGGTGAAAGGAATCCTCCCAGAAGAAGATGCTGACGCAGAGCGAATCGCTCGACAGGCGAAATCCTACGGCATCCTCGAGGGAAACCTCTACCGCAAGCGCCCAAATGGCATCGCGCTCAAGTGCGTCCCTCCTGAGGAAGGCCGAGAGCTGATCAAGGACATCCACAGCGGGGAGTGCGGCCACCACTCATGTGCGCGCACCCTCGCAGGCAAGGTCTTCAGGAGCGGCTTCTACTGGCCTCAAGTGCTTCAAGATGCGGTCGCCATTGTGCAAACCTGCGACGCCTGCCAATTCCACGCCAAGCAGATTCATCAGCCGGCGCTGGGGCTTCAAACCATCCCGCTCTCCTGGCCGTTTGCGGTCTGGGGGCTGGACATCTTGGGCCCCTTCCCAAGGTCGCAGGGGGGCTACCGTTTCCTCTTCGTGGCCATCGACAAGTTCACCAAGTGGACCGAAGTTGAGCCAGTGCGCACCATACCAGCTGGGTCCGCGGTGAAATTCATCAGGAGCTTGGTCTGCCGCTTCGGCGTGCCCAACCGCATCATCACCGACAATGGCTCGCAATTCACCAGCGGCATCTTCCGAGCCTACTGCGACAAACTCGGCGTCAAGATCTGCTTCGCCTCGGTGGCTCACCCACGCAGCAACGGTCAAGCCGAGCGAGCAAACGCAGAAGTCCTCAAGGGCCTCAAAACCAGAAGCTTCAACATCCTCAAGGGCCACGGCAAGGGCTGGATCGACGAGCTCCCTTCGGTGCTCTGGTCCATGCGCACAACTTCCTCAAGGCCTACAGGCGAAACGTCATTCGCCCTGGCTTACGGAGCTGAGGCAGTCCTCCCTGCAGAGATCAAGCATGGACCACCACGGGTCCTTGCCTTCAATGAGGACACCCAAGAGGGCCTCCACAACGACGACCTGCTATTCCTCGAGGGACTGCGCCGCCAGGCCGCCCTCAGAGCGGCAAGGTACCAGCAAGCCCTGCGACGCTACCACAGCCGCCATGTGCGCTCACGCACCCTTGAGGCGGGCGACCTCGTCCTCAGGCGAATCCTCTCCAGGGAAGGCCTCCACAAGCTCTCGCCGATGTGGGAAGGCCCCTACAGGGTCTCCCACGTCGCCAGGCCTGGCGCAGTACGCCTCGAGACCGAAGACGGCATCCCCGTCAAGAACCCGTGGAACATCGCGCACCTGCGCAAGTTCTACCCGTGATCATAGTCACGCCAGGCATTTTTTGTCTATAGAGGGAAGCTCACGGCTTCGCCTCCAAGCTTCTCAAAGCTTCACTCAAGGGTCAGCCCTCCGAGCTCTCCTGCTAATGAGCCACCGCAGGCCGCAGTGAACTCTGCCACTAATGGGTGGTCCCCATGCCTCGACATGGAAGGATCGTCAGCTTGGCAAACCCAAGTGTGACGAACCGCATTTCAGTTCCAAGAGAACTTTGCGCTCAGGCGCCATTTTCGTTCCAAGTGAACTTTGCGCTACGACGCCGTGTCGTTCCCAAGTGAACATTAGCGCTCAGGCGCCGCTTTGTAATAGTTCAATGGCAAGTTTTATTTTCGTCATTTAATTTCGCATGTGCGCTTATATTCTTTGCATGCGCGCCTCGCGAGCGGGGGCTGAGTACGGTGCCCGTGCCCAAGAGCACCCCAGCAGCACTGCAAAATCCAAGGGACCCTGAGCTCTGGCTAAAGGGCATGCTCCCGGATACACGCCACCTCTCCAAAGGACCTTGGTACTCTCTCTCCTCGCGAGACACCCATGAGAAAGCCTATAAGCGCGCATGAAGTTCCTACTTCTATGCTCTAGCGTTTCGGCTTGCCCCTCTAACATCCACAGGGAGCAAAAGTCCCGCCAGGTCCGTGGAGGAAAACCCTCGGCCCCTGAAGGGAAGAACTTCGCCAGAGGAGACCTACATCGGGCAAAAGCCTCGCGAAGCTAAGTTTCCCGGTCACCTCAAGGGAATCCTTGCATTTCTCTCACGAGCACTCTGCGTCCCTCAAGTGGCCTTTTCCCTTACTCTCCGTGGACTGCTTGCGCGTCAAAGGGGGGCCCTCAGCATCGCGACTCGAGGGCTCTTACCTCCCTAAGCCTTAAACTCCCCCCGGCCTTGCCGAGTCATTGCTCGAGCATACCGCAGCGGCAGGAGTCATAGCGCGAGGGGAAGGGTCCAGCGACGCAGAGCGAAAAAGACACGGAGTTGAAGCAAAGGCTCCTCGAGGGAAGCACACACTGACTTAATAGCAAATTGTTCAAAAGACGATGAATAAATTACAGTCTGGGAAATAAAAGTCTCTAACAGGCGAACGCCCCTAAAGCGCTACAAGCGCGATACATTGTAGGAGGAGACTCCAGGAGGAAGTCAGGCGGAGGCCTCGTCGCCGTCCTGGCCACCCTCTTCTTCCTCTTCAAGCTCGCTCCCCTCGGCGCCATCCTCATCCTCCGCAGCGGCCCGCTTGAAGCGGCTGCAGAAGTCGTCCACTTGGTCGCGAACGGAGTTGGAGGCCTTCCACCCAGCATCCCCCTCCAGTGGCTCGGTCACCGTGGTGAGGTCGAACCCAGGCTGGAGGTGCACAAGGTTGGAGAAGATGCGGTCCACCGCCACCGCCAGAAGCTGGCAGCACTCCTCCTCGACCACGTCGCGGATTTCCGCTGCAGGGCCTTCAAGCGCCGTGAAGAGCTGCTCGAAGTACTGGAGATAGGTGGCGGCATCAGAGTGGCCCTGGGCCGGGACGCTTGGCGCCTCTGCTCCCAGCTTCGCGGCGAGCTCGCGGCCCCGTCCCGTCAAGGACAGGAACATGCGCTCCCGCTGCTGCGACAGCACCTGCGCCGCCTTGGCGCTCTCCGCCGCCTCCACCGCTTTCTCCACGGCAGGACCCACCTACTGGTTCATCTCCTCCATGTCCGCCATGAGGGAGGCGAGGTTCTGAGATATGTCTTCACGGGCCTTCTCGGCGGCGCGGCGGCGATCGGTCTCGCGCTTCACCTTGGCGGCAAGGTTGGTGTTCGCCTTCTCGAGCTGTTGGATCCGGGCGCCGCTCTCGCCCAGCCTCGTCTTGAAGCGGTCCTCCTGCTTGGAGAACTTGTCCTTGTAGTCCTGGGAGACTGCGGCGCGGATCTCCTTCTCCTTCTCGCGGAGCTCCTTCTTGAGCTCGTCCTTCCGCTCCGCGAGCCGCGTGTTGGCTCGCTCCACGTTCCCCTTGTGGGTAGCCACCTCGCGCTCAAGCTTGCTGAGCGCCGTGGCCAAGCTGTCTTCGCGGGCCTCGAGGGCCGTGCGCTGCCCAGACAGCTCCTGCTCCCTCAGCGCCAGCTGCTCGTCGCGGCGGCGCACATCCTCCTCGCGCTCGCTCAGAGCGCGCCCACGGGCCTCCAAGCTTGTGCGGACCTCGTCGAGTGTGGACCGCACAACCTTGGAGTCCGCGAGGATCTTCTTCTCGAGCTCAACGAGCTCGGTGTGCTTCGCCGCCAGGGAGTGCTCCACGGCCTCCCGCTCCGCCCTGGCCGCGGCTATGTCCTCCGCCGCGGCTCGGCGCTCGGCCTTCAGGGGCTGAACGAGTTCCTCCGCGTCGCGCATGGCGCCCTCGCGGACCTCCTCAGCGAAGCGCGCTGCCTCCTCGCGCTCCTCCTGCAGAGCCTGGTCGCTCTTGCGGCGGGCCTCTACGGCCGCATGGAAAGCGGCCCAAGCATCCGCGAGCTCGTCTCGCTGTCGGGCGAGCTCCTGGTCTTCCGAGGCCAGATAGGCCTCGAGCCCCTCCAGGGACTCCCGCACGAAGCGGAAGGCGACGTCGCGGCGCCCTCGGCCCTAGTCAAAGCCGCCCAGTGCGAGGCCCTGGGACGATCCGCGAGGCATAGAGGGCCCCGCACCAGCGTCCAGCTTGGTGAAGGAGGCCCCCGCGTGGGCCTGGGGGCTCGGTGGCAGGTCCTCCGCCTCAGCGCTTGGGCCCAGGTCTCCAGTGCTCCCCCCCTCAGGTGGCACCTCCTTGTTCGCATCCGGGGCAGGGGCGTGAGGTCCGGTCCTCGCTGCCTCCTCCTCCTCCGCAGTGTCTGGCGGGGGCAGAGGAGTATCCTCCCTGCGGGGCCTAGGTGGGCTTGGCGCCGATGTGGCACCCGCTGGAGCCCCTGGCTGCGCTAGAGGGGTAGCTGCACGGGGTGGAGTGGGTACTCTCTCCACCTGCTCCTCCACCCGCTCCTCCTCAGGTGGTGGCTCGGGCGCCTCCGCCTGAGGCATGTCCTCCTGAGGGCCTGCAGAGGCCTCCACCTCAGGCCTCGAGGCTTCTGCTGCAGCAGCCTCGCCCGCCTCAACCTCCGGTGCGGCCTCGGGGGTGGCTCTCTTCACGTCCGCGGCCTTGCGAAGCCTGCGGCGCTTCACAGGCTCAGGGCCACTGGCATAGAAGGAAAGATCAGTCAAGGAGAGCAAGCATGCAACTCTTAAAAAGGAAAAGAAAAGGCCAAAGACTTCTACCTGGTCTTCTTGGCGCGGGTGTCAACCCACGCCATGCCTGGCGAGCGCCACGAGGGCGCGGTCCGGGCCCCAGCCTCCTCAGGGGCCGCCTCAGCTTTTCTCTTGTGGGGAGCGCTCGGGGGCTCCCCGGCAGGCCTGTCATGGGCCGCCTTCGTCCTTGGCTCCTGACGTCCCGCCTCAGCCTCCTCGCTGTCGCCGGAGGAAAGCTCGTGGATCTCCCCGGCAGGGGGCGCGGCGTCGGACGAGCTTCCCACGCCCGCGGAGCTTCCCACGCCTGCAGAGGGCTCCGCCCTCGTCTCCGCGTCGCCCTGCTCCGAGTCTGATGCGCATGGCGACTCGGTGGTGTCCGCAGGCATGGGCCTCTCCTCTTCCTCTTCCCCCGCCAGGCCTAGCGGGGTGAACGCGGGCATCCGCGCCAGGATGGCCGGACGCTTGTCCGGAATCTCAAACAGAGGCCTTATCGCCACGTGAACCCTCTCGGGCACCTCAGAGTTGACGAAGAGGCCTCCCAAGATGGTCTCGACGACCTCGGGGCGGTGGTCGCAGGGGTGCAGCCGCATCGGGTCCGTGGGCCCTGAGTACGCCCACATCGGCTTCTTGTGCGCCTGAAGGGGGGCGATGCGGCGCTTCACGAACTCCCCCGCCACCATCTGGCCGGTCAGGCCGTTCTCGCGAAGCGCCCTCAGGTGTCCCACGAGCTCGGCTATCTCGCGTCCCTCCAGGGCCCGCTTGCTCCAGTGGGTGTTCTTCACGGGCGGCGCGTCTGGGACCTCGAGGAGAGAGCTCTCTGATGGGACGCCGATGAGGAACCACTTCTGCCTGAAGTCGTCCACCTTCTTCGACACCGCCGTCACGGGCCTCTCCCCGCTCCAGGCCATGGGGATGTAGACGTCCCCCATGCCGTCCGCGATACGGAAGGAGACGCAGCCCGTCCGCTCCGTCTTCGCGGTATTCCGGAGCGCGTAGAAGCTCCGGAAGAGGGCGACAGAGGGCCTCACTCCCAAGTATGCCTCGCACAGAAAGGCGAAGATGGAAAGGACGAGGATGGCGTTGGGGTGGAGGTGCAGAAGGTGGATCTGATAGAACTCGAGGACGGCCTCGAGGAAGGGAGAGTACGGGGGCACCAGCCCAGCGAGGAGAGTTTGGAGGAAGATGGGGAAGTAGCCTGCAGGGAAACGGCCGGTCCTCGCAGGCAGGATGGCGCTGGCGCCGTGCTCGTTGTGCTTCCCGGCTACTAGGTGCTGGATCTTGTCCAACGCCGCCGTGGTGACGCGCGCTCCGACCAGAGAGGGGCCGAATGCCTCATCCCCCTGTGCGTCTTGGCGGGCCGAGGCCATCGTCGACTTGCCCTTAGATCCTCCCATGGTCGGAGAAGGGCAGGAGCACGGGGGGAATGAAAGGATGGAAGGAGTTCGCCGGAGGAAGGAGAGATTCGCCGGAGATGGGAGTCTAGGAGGCAAAGAACTGATGGACTGGATGGACAAGACTGGACGGGGTGATGACTGCGGTTCGGACCAGCGCGCAGCTTTATACCCCGTCCGAGCAGTTACCAAGGCGCGGTCGTGGCGAACGTGGTGAGCGTGGTGGGACCCCCCACTACGCACGTTTCTACCGGAGAAACCGAGTCGCCGCGAGTTCATCTCCAGGTGACGCGTGTCCCGGGCCGGCCTGCAGTTTTGGGCCCACGACGCTTCGCCTAGACCCAAAGGGCCTCGTCGTGCCCATCATGGGCCCGGGGGCTACTGTCGGCCCAGTGGATTCTAGGGTGTGCAGAGCCCACTCTCCACTGCCCGCACACGCGACAGCATCTACGAAACGACTAAGGACCAAGCAGAACGCTTGGGGAGACCCCCGAGGGAAAAACCCCTCGAGGGGGCCTGAGGGGACACCGAAGGCCTGGAGGGGGGTTCCACGCGAGGGCGCCCCACTTCAAGGCTCTCCCCCCTGGAGGGAAGCCAGCATAGCTCCTCCCCTCGAGGCCCCCAGGCCCCTGAGGGGATTCTTCGCGGAGAAGGAACTGCTGCAGAGCGCACATGGACTCTGCAGCAGCCGCAGAGTGACGCGCGCGTCTGCGCGCGCGACAGCGACGGCGTCGCAGTTTCCGTTCCGGTGATAAAAGGAGTCAACAAAGCTCTGTGTCTCCTGCGCCGCCAACAAAGCTTTCCTCTTTGGTGATAAAGCGGATGGCCGGCGCAACGCTCCAACGACGACGTCACCGTGGGCACCTCCCACGGTCTCTGCAGTACCAACGGGCTGCTCTGCAAAGGAGACAGCTGCCCTGCCATGAAGGCAGGCTTTACGACCATGGACCGAGTCCATGGACAAGCGAGCTGCGGTGCACCCCGCTCCTCCGTTCGTCGCCATGTGGGAACCCTTCCACTGCGCAGGTCGCAGGGATGAGGCCTGGGGCGACTATATAAGGAGAGGGGGCACCTCCGTAGCAAGGGATCGACCTTTCACCCCCCAACTCGATCCCAGGTTCATCCTTGTACACCCTGTAGAAGCCTAGCCTAGCCCAGGGAGCCCGAGGAGGAAGAAGGCCTGAACCTTCCCCCTCCAGGCTCCACATCGCCTCGCGAGGGCTCTCGGTGGGCTCGTTGTACCACAGCCTCTGCAGAGCAATACAGACGAGCAGGAGTAGCGGTTTTACCTCACCTTGAGGGCCGTGAACCTGGGTACGGGCTTGTGTCTCTCTCTGTCGTGCAGTCTCACTCCAGGCACCGCGAGCAACGTCGCGGCGCGGATCGAAGGTTGTCGACCAACGTGTTCAGTCCCCTCACGAACTTCTCACCCGAGAGTGGTTATCCCTAATCCGTGGGAACTACACCTCGACAACGACGGCGAGGAAACTGCGGTGAGTGTCGGGCGGCGCTGCTGGCCATGGCTAGAGGTGCTCTAACCGAATGGCAGTGATGCTACCGTCGTCGCGATACAGTGCTGCCATGGCCGGAGGCGGCTGCTGCCATGGCCCGTAGGCGGTGCTGCCGTCGTGGTGATACAGTGCTCGGGTCGGCGGCGGCGACGTGCACGGCTTTTTGCTGCAGTCAGTCGGTGGTTGGGCTGCATGCGCTCAAGAGCGGTGCTCCCTAGGTCGGCGCTGGTGCTGCCGTCCGTAAGCGGCCGCGCTGCCTACACTCAAGGCGGTGCTGACGTCCGTCATCCGTCGTAGCAAATCGTTGCTGCGGTGCGATGGACGAGGCCGCGGTGATTGGATCAGTTTTGGGGATTTTTTTGCTGCAGCACGTGTGATTTTATCGGAGAAGGACTGATTTGCTTTCACGAGAGCATGGCGTTGCTGCAGACGACTGGAAGTGGTGCTACCGGGAGAAGGGTCACTTTGCTCTCATGGGAGCACGGCGGTGCTGCGACGACCGAAAGTGGTGCTACCAGAGAAGGGTCACTTTGCTCTCATGGGAGCACGAGACGGTGCTGCCGACAACGGGAAGTGGTGCTGCCGCAGAAGAACGACTTTGCTGTAATATAATAATTTATTTGCTCTCACGGGGGCACGGGGCGGTGCTGCCGACGACGGGAAGTGGTGCTGCCGCAGAAGGACGGCTTTGCTGCAATATAACAATTTAGTTGTTATTATTTTTATATGCTATATCAAAAAATTGCTACAACAACACAATTTTCTCACTGAGAATGTTTCAATAGAAAAAAATAGCACAAATTTTGCTACGTGCTCCGAAATTAATATTGCTACAGCAGCACAATTTTCCCACGTCAGATGCTATAATAACACAAAATTTTGCTACGTGAGATGCTACAATAGCAAAATAAAATTGCTATTAAACTTTTTTGTCCGTAAAACTATTTGCTACAATAGTAAAAAAAAGTGCTACAACAAAAATATTTGCTACAATAATATTTTTGCTATAAACAAAACTTTTGTTTTTCTCCATATAAGCATTTTGCTACGAGCAGCACAAAAAATTTGCTGCAAATTAACTTTTTCTCCATAAAAACATTTTGTGAGCTTTGAGAGGAAATGGACTTTTGCTACAATACTATAAAATTCCTATTTGAAACAACCCGTTTTGCTTCATAGAAGCATTTACGTGATTTTTGATAGATTTTTTTTTTTTTTGCAGAAAATAGCACGCATAGAAGTACACTGGTCTTGTTCTAATGTTGCATGCATTTGAAAAAAATAAATTGAAGAATGAAGAACCGTGGTGGACAGAATTAGAAATAAAGTGCTAGCTATGCTAGCTATGCAACTCCGATCGATCGTTAGCTACGCGCGGGAGGACAACGCGTGAACGGCAACCAGAGGACAGCGTCACAACGCGCGTGGGAAAGGAAAGCTACGCGAGGCAGCGCGCGGGGTCCAGTACACGTGTCAGCCTCTCCATAGGGAGGATCGGGAGCACCGATCCCCCGGGGGACGCTCAGCACGGTCCTTTAAGTTTGTAGAGTTTGTAGGTTTGCTATCAAGTATCATGTACGGATTGTATAGGCCTGATCAATCGGCAGCTAGGCCGCGCGGTTATTTTTTTTTGGGACCCACATGAAATAGTTAACACGACACCTTGATACGTGGCATGTGGTTATATGAGACAGACTTTTTTTTGCTTGATGAACTCTGTACGTAACTTCTAACGTGACATATGACATCTTTTGTACACATTACATCGTTACCGTATATTACAGATCTAATGGTTAACCTGGTGGCTCGAAAAATTACCTCATTTTACTTTTAGTATATAATAGATGTGACACTCAAACAAATCTAAATGTTTTTACCCGTGGCTACCCAATTATCTTATCTGGTCACATGATGAGGGAAATTGTACATGTCAAAGGGTAAGATCAACGAGTCGAGTAAGGGTTTGTGGCGGCTCCATATATGCCCATACAAGTCGATAACGAGACGTTAATGTTGATTTCGTCAATTTTAAGACCTGATTGTCGGTTCAGTCTCTCAAAGTGCCCATATGGGTACGGTACAGGTATCTACGCGAGATCGCGCGTGTGCGTGAGCGCGTTTCGTAAAGAAAAAGTTCCACCAAAAGCTGTACCTAAATTTGTTTGAACCAGAGAGGTCTAATGCGTAGAACCACGCTATGTGGAGGGTGCATCTGCAACCTTACCATACCCAGTGGAGCAGAAGCTCGAAGAGACACGCACGGACGGAGACGGCGATACGTGGAACACCTGGTATGCAAAAAGGACAATCCGACCAGCGCGAGGCCATGAAAAGGCTAGAGTGATTTGCACCTCTCAATTATCGCCCCCACTGCCTTTGAAGTTTGAACTAACGGGCTACGGTGGACTGCCGATAAAATACGGACTATATACTTTTCGCGCACAGAACGGAGCACGTATCATGATGCCTTTTGTGGAATAAGAAATTATTAGCTGGTTAGGTTAGCACTGACCATCTAGCTAATCTAACCTCCTGCCACTTCCGAATTTCGTTGTCCCACGTGTGTCACCGGACACTCATTCTAATCATACCACTTAATTAACTGAGGCCGACACATTGCCGATGTGTAGGTATAATACAAGTACACTAGGGATAATATAATGCCTTGTTTCTACCCCACTGTAGTTTGTCATTAAAATTTTAACTTTATCCTCTGCACTTGTGTAAATTATGTTTATCCTCTTTTGGTTTCCTTTCACGCAGCAAATGATCTACACACACTATGTGTCATCCGGCAAACTGCGGGAAGTCAAATAAAATATGTGAAACGCCGCATTTTTCAAGCATGGAGTGTTCAAACTTAGATCGATTTTATTTAAGAAGTTCATCATATATAGTGTACCCGACTTCATGGCATAAAGCATAGTTTGTTTACGAGACATTTCATAATTAAATGAGAACTTGCCTGTGACAAGATGGTTAGAAGGGTGGTTGTACTCCTAACACACCAGAGTTCAAATCGCAGGTTTGACGTTGGTGTTTCTCATTTAGGCGGAATATTATTCAGTGGGAGGCGACTCTCCCGTCGATAGAGCGGCGCCCGTATTGAATTCGTCAGTCTCAAGACCTGACCCGCTAGTTTAGACTCTCGGAGGTGCTTGCGTTGTACTGTGCATGAGAGTAGTATACCACTACCTCCGTTACTGAATTGTATGGTGTATAGTATTCTCTCACGAATATTAAGACAACCAATTTTGTACATAGTGTATTAATTTATTTTTTGGAAAAAATAGCGAGAGATGAGTTCTTAATTGGTATAAAATTAATACAATCCGTTAAATCGCTCTTTTGAGAATAGGTCTCATTTATATGGGTCAAATTGTCCGAAATAGCAAATGCACCTTACATTTTGGATTTTTTTAGAAAAACTATGCACGAAAACGGAGGGAGTATGTCATAGACAATTTTAACACTTCCCAACATTATGAACTAAATCATATAACTATGATGCTATTACGCAGCTAGAAATCCTTTAGTTTGCACCATATTGAATGGATAAACGTGTCATAAAAATCTCTATTTTTCTCTCTTTAAATTAACTATGAATGAAACCTAAAATATAATGTTTTTCTTACAACGCCTAATTCGATTAATCCAAAGCTTGCCATACGGAAAAGAAAGGAGGCGGCCTAGGGTTTCAACCCTAGCCGTCGCCACCGGCGCCATCTGTAACTTCATCGTCGCGTTCGTCTAAAAATTGACGGGTCCTCACCTCCTCTAGGTGCCGCTCTGGATGGGTACCTCAGACCTGCGCAGGGCGCTATACAAGGGTTCTCAATGTTAGAGTTTGGTTTTGGTTGTTGTCTTCTTCGTCAATGGAGATGGCATCGTCTGCAATAAGTGATCTTCTGCGCTTCGGTCGTCGGCGAGATCTCCTTCTCGATGTCAATGGTGGATTTGGAAGATTAAATTTGTCTAGATATGGTTCTTCAGATCTTGCTTCGCCAGATCAATCTTGGATTGTTTCTCGTGGTTGTCGCGTCCTCGCATTATCTATCCCGGCTACTACATATTCGGCAATGGTGATTCGTTCTCTCGGCTCACAACGTCATCGACAAATTGACTCGGTTATTTGTCTCTGAAATATTAGTGGTGGTGCTCTTACCGATGTTGCTTGATTAATTTAATCGTTGCGTGCATGCACAAAACCTTGACATTGCGGCTCAAAATTGAAAGGGGAGAATCACTGGTGGTACTCACATGTCTGTGGTTTGGTGTTCTCGGCATTTTTCTACGGTTTTTTTTCAGAAAAGTATAAGATTATATCATGAAAAAAGAAAGAGGTTGAAGATCTCATAGATTTGCTCATCTCTTTTAATTTTCTTTTTGTAATCGGTGTAATCGTGTACTCTTTGTTGGTTTAATATATATGAAAAATTCAAAAAATAAAATAAAATAATTTTGTTTTGTTTTGTTTTTTTATTTCCTCCACTTGTCTATAGAAACCAAAGAGATCATCAGTGTGTTGACCAAAACAAATAGGTGTACAGTAGTATAGATTCTTCTTCTATACACTCCAGAGAAACATATCCCGTTCCTCTCCACCGACGAGATGAACCGAATTAAAAGAAGAGGACGGTGCAAAGAAAAAAGGAGACGGAAACGTCGGCGGCGGGGAGCTAAGCTAATGCACTCTTAATAATATAAACGATCCATAATTAAGCAGCTGAGCATGTACGTCTGTTACTACTAGTCTGGCCTCTGGTTGGCCGTAGCTCCGGCTCCTCTGTGCGGCAGCCGCTTCCCTTTGTTTAATCTCCGGTATCGCGTCCCTGTCCGGCCACCGGGTGGTGGTTCGCGTTCGGGTTGGCCGAGCTTCGAAAGCGACCTCCGCTCCTCCTCCTCCTCCCTCCTCCTCTTCTCCTCCTCCTCCTCGTCGCAAACAACACGCAGGCCGCACATCCTCCCCCCCTCCTCCTGACGGAAAGGCTCTCCCTGCGGTCCTGCGGAGGTGGCCTTGCAGTCCCCGGTCAGTTCCCTCGCTGCTCGATTGTAGCTTTGTAGTATGGGGTCTACGGTTCTCGATTGCGGCGTTGCGCGTGGTAGCTTTTGGGCGATTCTGTCTGGCCATGGCGGCGCAGGGCTCGAGCTCTGATTAAAGCCTTTGTTTTTCTGGGACGCCGTGAAGGCGAATGATCGTCTATTTGCTTGCCTGCTTGCTTATTCGATTGCCCGGGCGGGCTCGGTTTGAAATCCCGCGCTGCTGTGTTTCTTTTGGCCTACCGCTCGATTCTTGCTCAGCTGGATCCCTGGTCTGCGGCTGCTCAGCTGGATCCGACCTCTTGAATTGGGCTCTTGCCTTCTCCAGTCGGTCCCGACACGCTGAATTGAACTGTCCATTGCGTTGAACCGAGGTTTGAATTCCTGCCCCCTTCTTCTTTGCCGGCTGTGGAAGTTCTTGCGCGGCCTTCCCGGAGAATCCGGACGAGATTCCTGCCTTGCCCGGTTCAGTTTAGGTGAAACCATCCCTGCTGCGCTGATCCATCTCATTTGGCTTAGGTTGACCAACATCGGCGTAGCCTTTTGCTGTCTAGCATAGCCGCAGAATCTCGGTAGCCTTTTGCTGTCACAGCAGCTCTACTCTGATCCTCTTTGTGTTCTTGTTGTGACTCTGCTCCGTTGGTGGGTGGTGTCTTTCTCTGTTATTCCCTGCCGAAGCTGAACAATATCCGTTGCGTGCGCCAAAGATTTTGGTAGTGATTGTTCGCCTGGTTCACCCTCTTCTGTTGGCACTTCATTTGGATCCATTTTGTTTTGGTGGAGTTCCTTTTGGATCGTTGTTCTGTACATCTTGTGTATTTTGATCTTTTGATTACAGTAAACTCTGTAAATGTTTCTTAGTTTGGTGAGAGGTAGTGTCGTTATGTCGTGTCCATTATCCGCTGAAATAAAGCTGGGATTTCCAGCGCCAGTGTATCTGTTCTTAGTTTGGTAAGATTGCCCAGTTCATTTTGTGGGAAACAGCTTTCCCTAACATAGCCTCTTTCCTTGCGGCACAGTCAGACCAGCCAGGATATATCCTGTCAACTGAGGATAATGGCTGGTGGCGGCACTCAGCAGAGCTTCAGGAAGTACCTTGGAGCCCTCAAGGACACAACGACCGTGAGCTTAGCCAAAGTGAACAGTGATTATAAGGTTGGCACTTTTTTAATGATTCATGTGACATTATTTTAAACTTTCCCTGTTTCGACATCTACTCTTGTTACGCTTTACTCACTGTTGGCTTACCAACAACAGGAATTGGACATTGCAATTGTGAAGGCCACGAACCATAGTGAGCGTCCATCAAGGGAGAAGTACATAAGAGGTAGTGGCATATCCTGTCTCTTAGATGAAAGTGCAACTCTTGTGCAAACTAAGCATTGCATCACTTGATACATCTCTAATTTTGTCAGATGATTAGCATGAGTGCATCCAGCTTAATATATGCCAGATCAAACTGTTTTTCAATGATAGGCGCTGTTCTGCTCGAAGTTCATTCGTTTTATATTGTGTACTTCTGTTTCTAGAAACCTTGTAGAGTATTATCGACACAATAATTTTTGTCGGATTTTTTCATAAGATTGTTAGTATTTTTTTTCTTACTGACATATGGCACATGTTTATTGGAATGCAGAAATTTTCCTTTCCATTTCTGCTGCAAGGCCGCGCGCAGATGTAGCTTACTGCATTCATGCCCTTGCGAGGCGTCTTTCAAAGACACGAAACTGGGCGGTATGGATTTATTTCTTCCATTTAATATACTCCCTCTGATACTAAATAAATATCGCTAGTATAGCTATAGATTTGTACATCGTATGTTCATTTTCCACGACACTTTTAATGGATCGGAGGGAGTAGTCAAATGCAACGCGACCATCTTTGTTTTCTTATGATTAAGATTATGGCTACAATGTAGTTCTCCTTTTGTATTGGAAACCTTTTTTAAATCAGGTATCTTTGTGTATTCTTTTCAAACTTTCTGTCTCTTCAATGTTCATGAAACTATAGTACAATTTAAAGGCTTGCCATTCATAAAGCTTGAAATGTTCAAACTTCAAATTTGTACACCACCGTAGTTGGTTTGTTTATAACAACATGTCATGTATTAGTGATTGGATGGATGGTTTGGCCCGGCACGCTGGTCATATTGAGATTTTAATGTACTTAGATGATGCAAAACAACTCTCTATACACTTTCCAGAATTAATTTAAATTAGGTGCAGATCTGGATTTTTTGTGTTAAAATAACATATCTCCTCTATCAGGGCGCTTAATTCTGAATGTCATGTCATATTGCAAAACCTTTATATGTTTATGAACTTTCGCAAATCAAATTTTTTATTGGTTTTTTTCTCGGAAAAATCTTTTATATCAATGGTGAACGGCTTCCTTTAATTATTGATAACATGTTTCATTGGTGATGCAAGAAAGAACTTATGAACAATGTTTGCTTGATTTTTTCTAACTCAGGTTGCATTGAAGACATTAATTGTTATACATCGCGCCCTTCGAGAAGTTGATCCCACGTTTCGGGAAGAGCTCATTAATTATGGAAGATCTAGATCACATATGCTAAACATGGCCTACTTTAAGGATGATTCTAGTTCAGGAGGTACTATTTTATATTTCCATACTAGTATTATTATTTGTATACTTTTATGTGAAAGATTATTTTGTGAACTTGTCATGATTGTTGTTTTCTACTTGTCTGTTCAGCTTGGGATTATTCTGCATGGGTGCGCACTTATGCTTTATATTTGGAAGAGAGACTTGAGTGTTTCCGTGTGCTGAAGTATGATGTGGAGTCAGACCCCCCGGTATGTAAATGTTAGAATATGCAACTTGTATTATCAGGGGGCCAAAGGCCACAATATATAGTACATCTGACTTGAGGGACAAGAAAGTAAATCTAGTCTAATACGGACTCCTAGACCAATACTAATACTCCTTAACACCCCCCTCAAATGCAAAGCGTATGCAATAGCATTGCATTTGAAGAAGTGAAGCACTAGAAAAATAAAATGATAATCCAAAATCCGCGTCTTGAGTGTTGATGAAGCATGACGAGTCTTCAATACCTGTGAAAATCAAGCCAAAGTGGATAGAGTTGATCGAACAAGGAGACCGACGGAGACCGAAAATCGATCAAGAGAAGAGCATGTCACAAACGATCATAGCACAAGAAAACGATGGCGAAGAAGCTCGCGACAAAAGAATGTGCGTAGATCAATGACAATACGGAACGAGGCCACAAGAATCCTAGAGAGGATCATGACCGAGAAAACGAGGCCACAAAAATCCTATAAAAAGGACTAGGACCGAGAACAGGAGGCCACAAAAATCCTATAGAAGGACTAGGACCGAGAAAATGAGGCCACAAAAATCCTATAGAAGGACCAGGACCGATAAGATGAGGCCACAAAAATCCTATAGAAGGACCAGGACCGAGATAGAGGCTGACAAATAAAGGTATGGTGGACTCTCACCACAATTCCATAAGACCGATCTGATGGAAAGGGCTAGCACAATCCACATATACTGTAACACCCCCTCTCACGTGTGACCCGGAGAGGCCAACACGTGCACACAATCTCAGAGGTATACGCCTCGGCCAATACGTGGACTCAGAGGTATGACTCAACAGGTCAATACGTGGACTCAGAGGTATGGCTCAAGAGACGTATACGTGGACACAAAGGGGGGCTACAATTTTTTTTTTAATAAAGCGCGGAAGCTAGGACTCGAACTCGAGACCTTGGCTCTGATACCATGTTAGAATATGCAACTTGTATTATCAGGGGGCCAAAGGCCACAATATATAGTACATCTGACTTGAGGGACAAGAAAGTAAATCTAGTCTAATACGGACTCCTAGACCAATACTAATACTCCTTAACAGTAAACACGATGCTAGTTTCTCTTCACTATCAAAATTAATAATAACTTAAGTGCTAATGTATTTATTCCTCTTGCCTGGATCTGTGAGACTTACTTGAATGTTTCATTTTATATATTGTTTCAGTCCATATAATCATGTAGAGCATGGTACATGTGCCTGAAATATTACTAGATAAAATATTTAATGCATGTTATAATGTGCTTTGAAGTCAAAACTCGTAACTATTTTATTTATCCTATTTGAACTATAAGCTACCACATAAAATGATTTGTGTTAAAACAGTTCAATTTCACTTTTAAGGTTTTTGATGGACAATTCTGATATCTGCAGAGGACACGTGATCTTGATACTGTGGGTGTGCTTGATCATCTGCCACCACTGCAGCAACTTCTTTTCCGTCTCCTTGCTTGTCAGGTAACAAGCCTGTTGCCCACCACTATGTCCTCAGTTTCTTGTTGTCATGTAATGTTACATATTAAGTTTGAATTACTTCAATTTTGCAGCCACAAGGGGCATCCTCTTATAATGTCATAATTCAGCATGCACTTTCAATGGTAAGTAGCATTCCATTTTCTTCTCTTTCTTTCTTTCTTTAGATATGATTGTTGTTTGATGTGTAACAGTGTAAGTACTGAGTGGTTTTGGCATACGTTGACTTTGTTTATGTATTACTGGAAGGTTGCTTTGGAGAGTGTTAAGATCTACACCGCCATTAGTGACGGGACAATCAATCTTGTTGACAAGGTGAACTTCCCTGCTTACGACTTAGGATAAGTTTATAAAACATCTTAAATCACCAGCCATGTTTATTTATTTTGGTCATCCTATTTACACCTCATTCTCTGTTGCAGTTCTTTGAAATGCAAAGAAATGATGCCGTCAGAGCTCTTGATATATACAAAAGAGCAACTAACCAGGTAAATTTCCTATCCCTTCTCTGTTGCTGACCCACTCTTAAATTGTCCCCCTGGATTATTTTTCCTTTGCTTACAGCAACTTAAATAAAATCCTAGCGAGTCTTGAGTGATTTGATGAAAACATTAAAAAAAAAATCTTGAGGTAGCCACCCCAGTTCATTTGAGCAATTGCGTCTCCCGTGATCTTTCTCTTCAACGAGCATTAGCTATATGCAGTCTCGAGCAAGTGTTCGCCATTTGGATTCTGATTCAACATGTTTGCTTAATTATTATTTTCCACTTCAATGTCATCTCTGGTGGTGCTGAACCATTTTCAAACTGAAATTCTGGACCACTGATTTAGTCCTTGCGTACTGTGTTGAATAAGAATATGTAACCTGACTGATATTATTTTGTGTTCATATACTTCTTTTTCATTTTTTTTTTGCGCAGTCTGAGAGATTGTCAGAATTTTATGAAGTGTGTAAAACAATTCACGTTGGACGTGGTGATAAATTCTTGAAAATTGAACAGGTTCGTTAAATATTACATTTTTGAGTCTTTGGTAGTTTTTTTCTACATTAGCAAGCTGCTGGCAGTATTCTGATGATAACTTATGCAGCCTCCGGCATCATTCTTGCAAACTATGGAGGAATATGTGACAGATGCTCCTGCAATGAAAAAGGTTTGGAAACTGTTTAAAACCTGAACCTTTGTTATTTATGTTTATAGACCAAGTAAGACATGTTTCGATATTAGAATGTCCACTACCTGGAAGATGATGAATTTAGTTCAGAGCAAGTTCTAACAAACGAACTAGTGGTTGCTACTGCTGTTATTTAGGGTTTCTAGTTAGGTTTGTATACTCTCTTCAGTTAGCTTTTTAGTAAATGGGCCTGTTAGAGCTGAAATTCGTGCACTGCATGCCGAATGAGCTTTAAACTAAAAGAAAATAGAAAAACATGTCCATCCTTCTAAATGATTAGGATGATCAGATCTGTGCACAATATGTTCATCCTAAAAAACTTGGCATGGGGTCTTCTAGGATGCCATTCAACCATTTCAATCATTTTATTCGCATGATTTTCATTCCTTATGAGTTCCTTGTCGAGTTCTCACTGACCACATTTGTTTTTTTAGGCCATACTGGCTATAGAGTACAACAAAGAGCCAGAGGAGGAAGTAAAGCCAACTTCACCTCCTCCTGTTTCAGAACCCGAAGTGGAACAAGAGCCGGAGCCAGAACCAGAACCAGTAGCAGAGGAAGCGCCTGCATCTGAACCAACTGACTTGCTGGTAACATTCTGTGCTACTCTCGAAGAGGTTGATTGCCATGTATAATCCTGCTAATGCTTCCTTTGCTTGTTAGGGTCTGAATGAAACACACCCTTCTGTAGCCGAAATAGACGAGAAGAACGCTCTAGCTCTGGCAATTGTTCCAATAGGTAAATATCCCTCCCGTGAACAAAAAACCCGGGTGCTTTTTCACCTCTTGAATTTGGTCCAAGTGAAATGCACGCCACTTACTGTCTCTCGTCGCTCCAGATGACGTGCCAAGAGCCGCTCCCTCTTTTGAAAATGGAGTCACGGGCTGGGAACTTGCCCTTGTCACTGCACCCAGCTCAAATGAAGCTGCTGCCGCTTCAGGCAAAAAATTGGTACAATGCATTTCTCCTACAGATGCAGCAACACTGTCGTGCTGATCATCCTACGATCATACTCCCTCTGTCCAACAAAAGATGTCACACTTTTGATCACATTTGGATGTATCTATACACTAAGTCATGTCTAGATACATCCAATTTTTAATCAAGTTGAGACATCATTTATTGGATGGAGGGAGTACTAAACTTGACTTCTTGCAGGCTGGTGGACTGGACTTGCTCACCCTTGACAGCCTATACGATGACGCTAACCGACGAGCGAGCCAACCCGCAAGCTACAACCCCTGGGAGACCCCGGGTGCCGCACCGATGATGCAACAGCCAGCAGCAATGCACGACCCCTTCTACGGCTCAAATGAGTACGCGGCACCCCACGCGGTTCAGATGGCTGCCATGGCACAGCAGCAGCAGGCCTTCATGCTCCAGCAGCAGATGATGATGGCCAGCCACCACTCTCAGGTCCACCACCACCACCAGCAGGTCCAGGCGCCCCCGGCGAACCCCTTCGGGGCCAACCCGTTTGCGCCCGCCGGTGCCCACCACCCTTACGGTGGCGCCAACACCGGAATGCCCCTCCACGCCGGCCCAGGCAATGCCTACACCGGGCTGATCTAGGCAGGAAGCACGGTGGTTCTACCCATGTTCTTTTCACGCTCTTTTTTCTTGGCCGTCGCTGTGACGCCATGTTGTAGCACAGGTAGGAAAAGGGAGTGACACGGCCATTGTTCGGGAGTGAGGAGTGTAGCTGTTCGTTCCGAGTAGGCGCTTGTGTATTTTGTATAGGGCGTTTTTCGATCGTATGTGCAGGTGAGTGAGGGGATATATATACGTCTGGGTATTGGATTATTCATGCATTGGTGCGATGAACAATAATGTGACAATAAATTAAAAAAAAAACAATAATGTGACAATTCTTTGTAGTGTAAAGGAAGATCTGTGCTGTTTTTGTGCGACATACATGTTGCCCGTGTTGGTCTGTGCACGACACTTTCTTTTGTGGATCAAATCATGAACGGATACGTTGCTAAGAACTTGTGGATTTGATAATAGTAACTTAACCGATATCCAGTCCGTGGACAGTAAATTTCTATGACTAAATCATCTTCTTGTTCGTGCTCGGTGATGACGCTGTCAGGGTTTGTAGTTTGAATAGGAGGCGGGCGTTTGGCTTCCATTGGCATATATAGCTGCTCAATTTGTGTTTCATACAACTTCTTTTTCTTTAAACATTGAATTGCAGCTGCAACAACGAAGAGATTTGTCATATAAATTACAAAACCATCACAACTTAAAGAAATATATTTTCTAGCACTAAATAGCCATTGTTACGGAATGGTTTCCAGTTTTGAAGTTCACAAACTAGCAATGCTTAAGTTTTGTTTTAGATTGATGGATTCTATGCCATAGCTGGGAAGGAAACAGAACACTTGCTTACCATTTTTGTTCTTTGCCTTTTTATAATCCTTAGCCTTTTCTACTTCTACAGAAGACTTTTTCTGAAGAAAACGCTCTTTCTTCTCCAACATTTCCAGGGTCTGCATGTACCACATAACCACAAGTTACTACAAATAAGTAACTCGAAATAGTTAAGACTCCTATATGATAGTAAAATCAACATTTGAGGTGTATTCATTAGTCGCGCTACTCAAGATTATCTTTTTTGCCTAGCTAGTATACACTCTGTCAACATATAAGAGGTCACCGACTTCTCTCAGATACACAATTATCTACAATATCATAATATGTTGTTGTAAAAAATATTATTTCGCATCATTAAATAAACTGAGGCTGCATCTGGGAATGCACACACATCAACCTACTTGGATATATTCATTGGCCTTTGCATAGGTTTCTAATTTCTACAATGGTAAAGGCATTGTGTTGAATGCTACATTCAAGAGATTCATAGCAACTCGCGCGGCGGCCCACGGAGAGGATTGTTTTGGAGCCGGATTCTTTGGAATCCGATATTTTAGAAAAGGAAGTAAAAACATAATATTTAGACACTTGAAAAACTTAGGGTTTTGGCATCAGGATATGTATTAATGTGATCTACACATAAATGAAAAATTTCAGGCGTAAGAAAACTTGTTTTTGATCCCGTAGATTTGTTTTTTGTGTGCGTGGATTGCGGATAATAATACATTTTGACAACCCTTGTGTCTTACATACCAGACATGTATAGATATACTCATATGTATTTTCCAAGATGTTCTTTGAGATTTAAAACATGGTATTGAAAAAAAAGCTAAAAAATCTATATCTATATCTATTACCTAATAATAATAATATAATAATAATATAAAGTCACTAAGGCTTCTGTCCAGATTTTCATCGTCCCTTTTTTGGACGGTTTTACCCCTAGAAGTTTAGTGGTATTACCCACCATTGCCATCCGTAAGTTCCATACCGCTTCGTTTCTTTATTTTTGGCAGCTCCGCCCCCGGCGCCCAACCCCCAAATCGCCTCCCCCTAGAATATACACTTTCCCCTTCCTCCACCGCCCTCGTTCTACTGTAGCTTTGAGAGTCGTTTAGAAATCGCCGGGCCGATCTGGCCTCTCCGCCGGAATAGCTGGCCGGAGTTGGTGCAGGTGAGGTGCCGGAGTAGGTCTAGGTGGGCTTGTACTTAGTAGCTGTAGATCTAGTCTAGGGTTTGCCTATATGGCGTTTGGCTTTATGCCGGTGTGGAGCTCGCTGCCGACGCTTCCGAGCTGCGTCTGGTGGCTTACGGCGACGAAATCTCCGGCGGTGGCCGCATGGTGCGGCGAAAAGCTGGTAGTGGCAGAGCCGGAGTCTCCGTCAAATAAGCTCGTGCTTCATCGACGTCTCCGAGCTGGCCGTCGTGGTGGCGGCGTGAGGAGGCTTTTTGCTGGATCTGGTGCAAGCTGCAGATTTCCCTCTGCTTGGTTCATTGCGAGATTCATCGACGGCTTTATGGCTGTTCTGGCTCGACATCCTGCGCGGATCGGGGCGTACCCCCCGCCGATACTCTTTCATCGACGCCAAGGCCTCGCTGCGAGCGGCAGATGCGGCGACCTCAACGGGACTCTTGTTCCTAATCGATTTGTGCAGGTGAATCAGCGGCCGGTCTTCTTCTTCGCGTTCTCCACTGGGCTTCGGAGGTGCGACGGCGAGAACTTCGACGGCGGCGGATCGTGAGCTGCAGAACTTCTCTGGGTTGCGTGCGTCTTTTTCTTTTTACTCAGAGTTGTGTCTGTAGAAGGGGTCTGGATGATTCCAGTGTACTGCTGATGTATTCCGTATAATGTTAATCCAGATGCAGTTCTCAAAAAAAAAAAAAATCGCCTCCCCCTTTTCTCCATGTCTGAAGACCTCCTAGCGGCTTGATGCGACGGAGGAGAGGGAGTCGATCTAATCCTCCCTGCCGTCAGCCATGGGAGAGGGACAGCGCGCCGCCTGCACCACCGGATCCCGACTGCCCCGCCATCGACTGCCCCCTGCTCGTACCGGCTCACGTGGGATCGCGGGGACGCTGCTGGGGTCGGTCTCGATACTAGGCTGCTGGGGTCGACGTCCTCCATGACGCGCGAGCTAGCTCTTCCGGCTGGCCTCTTCCTGGCCGCGAGCCGATGCAGGCAGTCGATTAGCTAGCTAATCGGTACGTAGTTGATTTAACTGATTGGTTGCCAGATCTGGGGAGTTTGCTACCACTACTATTTCATTTTTTTTCCTCGAGCATTTCTCTTGATGTGCATCAGGCTACCAACTTCCAGATCCGTACATATGTATTGCTGCAGAAATTTGTCGTAAATTTCCTAAAGCACTTTAGTACAAGAACTCATTCCATCAGCTGTTATATTATGGAATAGTTTGTACAAGTTCTAAAATATTACATCTGCAATATATTCCAGACTTTTGAGAAATTTCTGATCCAGTATTGATTGTTGCAGTTCCTTCAGTTTTGTAAGCTCGCAAAGTACCATTGTATTGAGATTTTGGGATAATGATAGTTACAATGTTAATTGTTGAAAAAATTTGTTTCTTACTATTGCATCGATTTAGTAGTTACAAAAAAATATTAAATATAGTTCCGTGCACATTGAAGTGTAAATTTTGGTGGAGAGTACTTTAAATAGATAAATAGAGAGATAAGTTTACTGTTTTTACTGAATTTGCTATAGGGCAAATAGGGGCAAGTGGTCGCTCGTGCTTTGCTCAAACGGAGAACAGAAATCATTTGGTTGGTCTCCCTATTTGCCCCTCGCTTGTTTCAAACCAACTGAAAAGGCATGGAGAACAACGAATCTTTTTTCTCTCAACTAAAAATTGAACGGATCAGCCCGATTTGGTGACACAACATGAAACCAAGAAGGATCTAAGTTAAATTTTAATCTCCTGTCGCAACGCATGGACATGTTTGCTATGAAAGGTTGTTTAAAATGCACAAGTGTCATCGGTGTTGGAGGGAGCGGATGATGGAAGGTGCGTCACTCATCCGCATCCCGACTCCTCACCCCCAACGATTAATTTGTCTTTGTCTGCTTCCTCTACTCCCCCACCGGAGGGAGGCGAATGCCTAGCGTAGTGGTGTGAGATGGCAATGACGACAAATGGCTCTCCTGTCGCTTTTGCACATGTACCGGGTAGCCTAACTGAAGCAACTAGCAAAGCAGACGACGCGACTGATCGCTATATAGATTTATTTATCCCGTTGCAAAGCATGGACATGATCCCTAGTAAATAGCTCAAGTGAGCTTGGGATCCAATAGGACTTCCTTAGATAAAACAAAACAAGGATATTTCGGCAAACGTACAGTACAGTACAGGCCGTGGTGACCGGTGAGAACTCACATCAGTAAAATCTTGGACCGCACCGCACTTCACCTCGCACCAGATAGTCAAGAAGGACTCTCTACTCGCCGGCGCCTCCACCAGAATCCGGCCGGCCTGGGAGGAGAAAGGAAACGTGGCCGACCCGGACGGACCCGAGCTCGCTCGCTCGCTCCACGGGAATCGGCCGGAAACCCGCTCCGAGACGCAGCTGAATCCCTTCTCCCTCGCGGGTCCCAATCATTGTCTCCACCCCCACCCGAGCCAAGCAAGCAACCAAAAGCGTCCAAACCCTCTCGCCGCCACGCCACCACCCGTCGCGCTCACGCCGGGAGGAACGGCGACCAAACCCTAGCCGACCCACCAACCCAACGCGAGCCGGCGCCGATCGGCGATCGATGGCGGCGCGCGGCCTGCGGGGCGTCCGCGACGACCTGTCGGAGCTGGGCCGCCACCTGCTCGACATCGCCTGCTTCCTCCACCCGCTCCTCAACCCGGCCCACACCGACTCGCCGCCCTCCACGCCCACCCACGCCCACGCCCGCCGCCGCGTCCGCTCCCGCTCGCCCTCCCCGCGCCCCCAGACCCCGCCCTCGCCCGGCCCATCCATCCTCGCCGGCATCCTCGCGGACCTCGCCGAGATCGGGGGCTCCTTCCGCGTCGGCTTCTCCGACCGCACCCTACCCGACCGCCAGCCGCCGCCGACACGGTCGTTCCCTGGCCCGGAGTCCCCGCCGCACGCCGCCGACGCTGCTGCTGCCGTCGCCGATGGTGTCCTGGGAGCGGCTCGCGCACTCGCCGCCAGGCCCGAGGCCTGGATTGACTTCCCCGTGCTAGCTCTCGATGAGAGTAATCCTCTCCCCTCAACTTCGATTAAATACGTTGCCCACCAATTTTACTCTGTGATGATAAATAATAGAGTATTATTACAGAGCTTCTGTTCTCTGTGCTATATATAGAAGAATTTTCCTCTGAGTTCTCTGTGCTATATATAGAAGAATTTTGCTCTGTGATGATAATAGTGTACTGCAGAGGTTCTCTTCTCTGTGCTATATATAGAAGTTGGTTCTGGGAGAGATGGGTGTAAGGGCTGCTGATTTCATACTGCTATATACTCTACTAGGGAAATTGGAGGGACGGGAACTAGCTTACAAATTCAAGTTGGATCAGTAAATCACGTCTAATTCTGCTATTTAATGATACTGATGTATAGTTACAGTACCTTGTTTTGGTGGGATTGCCGCAAGTACTCCTCACAATCCATAATACGCTAACTCTGGGAGTTTTTAGTCCATCTTTTCCAAGAGTCTCCACTAGTTGAACCGCGTCCAGTAGACGACCTCTTCCGCCGTCTGGTCTCTGAATTAAAATAACAGCTCGAATTTGCCTACTAAGTAAGACCTAAGATTTGCATGATCACCTTGCCATAACTTGTGAAACTATTAGATTGTAGGTTAGTACTGCTATAAGACGTTGCCACCAATTTTGCTGGCTGATCACTGTTGGTGGAGCGGTTTTGTGGAGCATACATACAAGTTAGTTAAGGGGAAATAGGGGCAAAGGTTGCTGGTTTGAAAACCATTGGATTTAAAACTGCTATTTTAGTGAAATTGGGAGGGGTGGGAACTAACTTGCAAATTCAAGTCAGACCAGGAAGATCAGAGTCTTGTGTTGTACAGTAGTCGTATCTGGCGAAGTTGATGTAGAGTTACATCATCTTCTTTTGAACCCCTTGCTGCTATTACTCCTCATAATCCCTTAAGGTTGACATGACCACCTAATCTTTGGAACACTGAGAATGTCGGTTAGTCTTGCTGTGAGTTCTTTTACTTAGCTCCTCATCTGATGAATCTTTTGTTGGTGTTGCTTTGCTGTGGTATCAAACTATTCTTCGCATTAGATGCTAATGTTGTATTCTCTATTACTTTGCAGATTCTACAATCTCTGATGTCGAAAGAGATCATATGGAAGTCATTGAGAAGCTTGTCCCTGATTTAGCATCTATGCGGGCTAGTCTCTGCCCTTCTTATATGGATGAAGATGTATTCTGGAAGATATACTTCAGACTGCTTGACTCAACCCTAAATGACCAGAATTCAGAGGTGTGTTAGGATGGTTTTTATGCATTGCTGGTTAACTAACATACTTTGCCATGGCAGAATACTTTTGGATGCTAGCTTCAGTTCAAATAATTTCCAGTCGTGAAGTAAGAACATATTATTGCAGCATGGCCGGCAAGCACATAGAGCTGGAAGCATGTTTAAACTCGTTTGCTTTTACTTTTTTACTTAACAGATGTATATGTTTCTGTTATTTCTATTAGTGTGCATTACATTTTTCTGTATTCTATGCATTTTTAAACTGACATAAACAGGACTAGACATTGATGACACTAAATGCATCATTGCACTCCACTTGGAGAAAACAGAGGCATGTCCAATGTATCTGCAGATAAATACTATGATTTATCCTGAGAAGAAAATAAAAATAGACCACTGAATAATGAATATAAAAGCTGCTCCATAAATAACTTGTATGGTTTAGGTGCTAGCATGATGGGTAATGTGTGCTGAGATAGCGATGCTTATTAATCAATATAGGTATACTTGATACTTCTTTATGATGCATGTGGTCACTCTAAAACTTGGTATTGATTTATTTTCCATAAATAGGTGACTACAGCAGTTTACCGAAAACCATATGTGTAAACTGATAATAACAGTAAATTAGAAAGGAGAAAGATTCTTGTAGAAGTGCACCCCCAATTCTAGTTTTCACCAGTAACCAGAACTTGTGGTTTCACTGGTAACAAAATATCTTCAGTGATGAGTGTTATGTTATATTTTTATCACCTGGTGGCCTTCTTCTCTTTGTTGCATTACTTACCTCTCTTATCAAATTGTACTTTCAGGAAGATAATCAGAATGTTCAAGGTTCTGTGCATCATGTAAATGAGATAGAGTCCCCACCCCATGTCTGCGAGATAGAAAGCGAGAAAAGCGCTCAGGAAGGTTATCAATCTTCAGAAAGTCATGCATTGACCAAGACTCGATCTGAGCAAAGCATTGACCAATGGGTGTTTGCAAAGTCAAAATCAGAGCAGAGCATGGATCAGTGGTCCGAAGTACCTTCCGATGTAGAATCATTTAGAGAAGGTAAAAGATACCTCAATAGCGAGGCTGAGGACATGAGCGACGTTGACAACTCCGGTGTTGTGGTCATGGACAGATACATGGATTCGCTCCTGCCAGATCGGAGGAACCTCTCGTACGCCAGTTCCTCTGTCCGAAGGGATTCGGTAAGAAGAAAACCTGCCTCCTCTCCTGACTATAGCCACCGGCCTCCGCAACCTACACAGGCTGCATCACTGTCGAAGAAGGAATCCTGGGATCTCATTCAGGCCTCAGAGTTTGAGTTACTCGACAGTTAGCAATAAGAGATCGTTGTGATCTCTATGGTTCTTTATTTTCTTCATTTACCTAATCTTCACCTGGTTTGTAAATGTTGGCCTTCAGGTGGTGCCAGTGATGGTTGGAAAAGATCTTCACAGTAATAATACCGTGTGCATATATCTCTCTCTATCTTCATCTAGAGTATACGTCCTCTCATCCCACATGCTGTAACATGATAAATTTGACATGGATCTGTCGAGAGTGAGGCTTTGAATATTGGCCTCCCCTGATGTAGAAAATATTTCTTGCATGCTGTATATGCGTGTGTTAGCGTCTCGTGGGTATATGACACCTCTGTGATCTTCAGTGCAGAATAGGTTGATTTTTTTTTGCGTATATTCATCCTCGTGTGGTGGGGTTTGTGAGAGTTTCTCAATTTTCGGTGCAGAATATCTAAGCTGGGGATTTCGTAAATAAGAGGTACCCCTCCGTCCTAAAAATAAGTGTCTCAACTTTGATAGAAAATGGACGTATGTAGACATGTGACGGAGGGAGTAAGTTTTCTTGGAATCAGGTGAAAACCTCTACAAATTGAACACTTGGAGGACCCAGCTTAGATCACAACCCAGGAAATACGAAATACTTTCCTCTCAAAGTATTTAATGGATAATAATAGCCCTGATAATTAATAACCTATATAAATATAGATTCTCCCGACGCAACAATTCACGCTAAAAGGATCCATGTCAACGAAAATAAGAAGTGCAGTGATAGTCTTGGACAGGCACAACCAGAACGCCTGAAGAGAAAGATTAGCAGCTCGTCTCAAGAACATGCAGATGATTCCGACCGACGTGGGCAGGGCATCGGGCGGCATGACGATCAGGCCGGTGCCGGCGCTAAGCTCCGCCAAGATGCACGACCAGGCTCGACGGGTCGAGGAACGGATAGCGGTGCAGCGCGGCGCGCTTCATGTCCACCAAGCCGCGCTCGTACCCTCGCAGCTCCCGCTCTGCCAGCGCGCGCGACGCCGCAGCCTTGGCCCTCTCCGCGTGCGCCGTCGTCTGGGCGAGCTCGGCGTTCACTCGGCGTAGCTCCGCCCGGAGCGCGTCTGCGTTCGTCTGGGCGAGCTCGGCCTTCGCCCTGCGCAGCTCCGCGCGCAGCGCTTCCGCCGCCTCCCTTTCCTCCAGCGCGTCCGCCTTGGTCTGGGCGAACTCGACCTTCGCCGTGTGCAGCTCCGCCCGCAGCGCGGGCGCGGCCGCCTTGCTCTGGGCGAGATCGCCCTTCGCCCTGCGCAGCTCCGACCGAAGCGCGTCGGCCTCGCGCTCGCGCGCCCTCAGCTTCTCCTCCAGCTCCAAGGCGTAGCCCAGCGCGAAGGTCACCTCGTTCGCCGTCTGCACACCCGGACCCAACACATTGCCATGTCGATCAATCCAGTCCAGAGCAAGATCTTGCGTGGAATGCACACATGGCGCGTGCTGTTTTGTGGTGTACTAATTCGTAATTCACCTGGAGCAGTGACACGTAGCTGGAGGTGACGACGTCGGCCGGCCTGTACGCAGCGAGCTCGCGTTCCCGCAACGGCGTGACGGCGCCCTGCAGCAGCCGCCTGGCCCCAAGCCAGTGCCCGGCGTCGCGAGGCTGACCGAGCGCGCCCCGCTGTTTTCCATCAGCCTTGCTTGTCGGCGGCTTCCAGGAGGTGTCCGACGCCGAGCTCTCGTGGTCCTCCGCCGGCTTCCTCTTCTTTCCAAGCGGCGGTGCACAAGGTGAAGCCTTGTGGTGGTCCTGCTCCTTCTTCAAGGCCACCTCCCCTGCCGGCGCGCGCGCGGCCGTGACGACATTGACAGGTTTCCCCATCCCTAGCGCATACGCACGCATATGTGAATTGCAGACCACGAATTAGCACAATTCACATCGGCATTGGCTCTGAATTTCACCTTTACGAGTCGGCGGCGGGATGATAATCTCGGCTGCGGCCATGTTGTCGTCGTGGAGGTACGTGGTGAGATCAATTGGGGAACTCCCTCGAGCACGCAGCAGGACCTCCGCGTCGGCCTTCTCCGGGACCGTGAGCGACGGGTCGAAAGTGGCGGACCTGCAAGGCTCCCCCCACTCCACCGGGCACGGCCACGGCGCCGACGATGACAGGAAAAAGAACTCCTCTTTCCACCCCTTATACTTGTTCGCGCCCATCCGGGCGAAAAGCAGCCCGGCGGCGTCCTTGCCGCGGAGGGTGTAGAGCCGGTGCGGCGGGAACGGGCAGAGCGAGAAGAAGTACCGGAACACGGACAGCGAAGGCGCCACGCCGGCGAAGTGGCAGAGGACGACGAATCCGGCCAGGGCTCGCCACCCGTTGGGTGCGAGCTGGCCCGGGGCGAGCCCGAAGTGGCTGAGCACCGTGCCGAAGAAGGGGTGGAGGGGGAGGCGCAATCCGGCGTCCAGCGCGTCGACGTACACGCAGACGGATCCGGGCGGTGGGGGCGAGCACATGGAAAGGTCGCCGGCGAGGACAGGGGCGAAGTCATCGGAGATTGAGTACCTCTTGCAGATATCTCTCAGGGTTTTTCGGGTGCGCAGCCGCGAGGTGACCCGCTCGGGCAGGGCCGAGACGGCGTCGCCGGTCCCGTCGGCGCTGGTGCGGGGAGCTCGGCCGCGGATGGGTTCGTCGAGGAAGTCGTCCGGTGACCAGGATGCTGAGGTCCGGGAGGATGCCATGACGTATTGGCGGCTGGGTTTGTGCTGCGGCCTGCGGCGCTGGTAGGACGGTGTCTCCCACTCCCACGGAGTGGTGTCAAAAGGCAATGAGAAAGAGCGTGTGCAGGGAGGTGGCTAAGAACATTTTTTTCCAGTGGATTTCACTAGAGCTAGGTTTTTTTTTTTTAGAGTACGCGACTGCGTACCGTACTTTTATAGAAGAGAGAATGTTTCATTACAAGCAAAGGCTTCCAACTAGGGAAACCAAACTCCAACTCCGAGAAACAAGGACTACTCTCTCGCTACATGTATATGAACTCCCTCCTGGCCTCTAAGCCTAGCTACGGAAAGAATGTCTCTGAACTCATCGATGCTTTGTGTGACAAGCCTCGGAGCTGCTAGCTGGCGCTGGGGTTGCTAATCAAGCACACAAGGGTGTCGAACCATTTCTTCTCCTTTGCGATGATCTTCCCTCTCTCCCTGACCCACCAACTCGCAATGGTAGAGTCAGGCTCGGGTGCCGTCGTGACCAAGCTCAAAGCCGCAATACATCCGCTCCACACCTCTCTCGCGAACACACATTGTAGAATGATGTGTTCTGCGGTGTCTTCCTCCTGGAGACAGACAAAACATGCCGATGAGGTGTTCTGCAGGCCATGCCTGAATCTCCTATCCGAGGTCCAAACTCTGTGCTGAATTGCTAGCCACATGAACATCTTGCTCTTCGGCGTCGCTCGGCAACTCCAAATCTTCTTGCCCAGCAACATCCTTGTGTTCCCATGCAACAACATCTTGTAGGTCGACTTGGCTGTGTAGATCCCAGTTTTGCTCCAAGGCCATTGGAATATGTCCTCCGCCCCCTCTTGATACTGCACGCCTCGAATAGCCAGCCATAGCGATATGCATTCTCTCGCTCCCCTGTACGCTAGGGTTCCCGGTATATCATCGATCCATCTATTGTCCTGCAGTCCTTGTGCTACCGTCCTGGATCTAGGTCTAAATGCTGCTAGAAGAGGTGAGTCTAGCTAAGATTTTTTTGTATAATGAGCTAAGATTTCTTTTAGTTCGGGTCTAATCGCGTTGTGTGTAAGTACAGCGCCCAACCGGTTTAGGGGACTAGAGGCAAAAAAGATCCGCACCAACGCGTCATAGTCGCTCTTTAATCTGTCCGACACCCCCTATCCAGCCTGAAAACTAGGGGCAGTTTGGGGTTGTCGGCAACGCGTGGTAATCGCACGCCACGCTGGAAAGACTGAGCCGCCCCTGGCAGAGCTGCAACTCTTCTTTCCCCACACCTACATCCCGCCCCCGTACTGTTCTGTTCTGGACTTGTTTTTGAATTAAAATTTACAGAGAGGTCCTGGAGAGTTTATATTTGGAATAATATGTTTATTTCAACTATGTAGTTAGAACATTTGGTAAAATTTGAATACCTTTAACTTATAATGTGTATTTAGGCCTAATTGGATTTATTCTTATAAATAGGATTTATGGTTTCACTTCTTTATTTTTGTGGTGCATTTTTAGCAACATGGGAACATATTGCTAGTTGCTTATTTGTATATATAGTTGATAGGCCTTTATCTATTTGTGATAATTTGTTATATTTGCACTTTAAAATTAACTTGATGGCTTTCACCCAGATATAAATAGATATATTTATTCACACTTTGTCATTTGAATGTCTTGTATGATTTTGAGTTATTTTAACAAATGAAATGAATTTGGCATTTCTGATTTGTTTCTTTTATTTGTAGGTGGTTATTCACCTCTTAAGTTAAGTGATGCATTTTAGCAATATGAAAACACATGACTATTTGTTTATTTGTAAACAGTTGAATTGCTATAACTTATTTGTGGAGATTTAATATATTTATTTTTAAGTAGGATTTAAGGGCTTACCCCAAGGTAGATGAATATGTTTAATGAAGGTTGTATTTTTGTTTGTGAAAATATTTACTTAGTACATTACTTACTAATGTCTCCAATACTTAAGATAGATATACATTATTAAATTTGCTTTGAGATATATGATAACTTCTTGGTGTTTCTAATTCCATGTTAAATAATTATTCCAAATGTTCACTATGGTACCCATCAGGAGTAACCATAATGAATGAATTAACAGTCCTGTTAAAGATGGAACCTTGACATTGTGGCTTTGACTTATGATACCTTACCACTGACATTAGGTGGAAACATGATCAGGGTCTCTCAAACACAAGTTTTAGATCCCCTGCCCCCAATTTGGGTCTTATGGTGATATGAAAGATAAGATGATGAGTTCAAAATTCTCCCAATTCCATTTTCCATTAAGATGAGTTAATCATGATGCATTCCCTCCTGATGGCACTTGATTCCTTTGAGATATATATCTTGGAAATATATGTTCTTGGGTTTGTGACTAATTTGCTTAAACATCTTTACATTGATAATTCCACATGTCTAAGTTTACCTTTTATTGAGAATGAATTCTTGATTCCATCAATAGATCCTCACCTATTGATGAACTTGTGGATCATTTCATATATAATTCCTTCATTCAAACTTCTTGAAATGATTCATGTATTTCCTAGATATGGATAATAATTATATGAACTTATGTTTTGGTTTTACTCTCTCCAAGGTTATGATTCCATTGGAGAAACACCAAAGGTCTACATGGGTCTTTCTTGTTTAGGTCTTGATTGTGAGGCCTTGGTTATAATGTGGTGTATTATTCTACTCTTGATCTTTCTTTGGTATGAATCATGGTTAACTATCCTATTGATGGTTTAATTGAATCAAGTGGATTCATTAGGTCCAGGCTATAATGTGGCCTCTACTATGGCAATGATTTCCCCTAATCCCTAATTGGAATTTTAGGACAAGTGCTCCTGGTCCTATATAAGAGTTCCTACATCACTTGCCTCACACCTGTGGTGAATGCACTGCTTTTACTCCAAGCAAGTAGTTCTCCTGATTGATTAAAATGAATGTTGATGTGTTGTATGTCCTCTCATTACCTCATGAATATAAGAAGAATTTGTAAACAAGATAGCTAGTCTTGTCTTCAAAGTACTACTTATACTCAAGTGGTTGAGGTATTTGATATACTAGATTATCTATCCTTCTCTTCATTTGTATATGACATTTAAGTGTTTATGCATACAAAAGTGAGTTGTTAACAAGGTCTCAAGGCTTGTTAGAAAACTACTTCCATATAACACTAACCTTGGAATGTCACACCATTTCCTGAGAGATTAATAAAGATGGTTGAAGATGAAAGAGTTTCTAATTCTTCATGATAGATTGACATAACACTTCTATGCCCATCTTAGGAATACTCCTATAATCCTTCTTGTTGTATTTCTTCCTTGCTTGTTATCTTCTCTTGTTGATGCCTTCGAGAAGATTGGGAGGTAAGAAAATAAGATGTCTAGATAAGGTAGGAAGATCTAGATTAAGCTTTAGGTATAACTCTGATTTGTATTCAAGACTATCATGATCTCTATGTACTAGAATTATGTCTAGCACAATTGATAAGAATAGATGCTCAGAAGATATCGAAGAATAACTAGGTTGATCATTAACTCCTAATTAATGTTTTGGTGTATTAGATTTTCTTTCATTTGGTTTTATTTTACTTTGATGTAACATTTTATCGTATATCTCTCTATCCCAAAATAAGGTTCAAGCCAAGATCATCTCAAAGTTTATAGCGCTCAAGTTGATGATCTACTTCAATTCCACCAACTCAAGTGAAACTCCAATCACTTAGTGTTTTGAAAATTAAATGCGCGAAAATTATTCGGATTTTCTGATGCATGAATGCAATGCACACTCCTGTGTCCACACTATTTCTGGACTCTAAATCCTGGGATGTTACAATCCTCGCCGCACATACAACATGTTCCGCGTTTTGCCAAGATAAAGAATTAAGCAAACGTTGGACGCTGGCGCTGGTGAAAATTTTCATGTGTTTGATTCAGATGTTTGTTCTTCCTAAATGGATAGCGACGATGAGCTTATGATGGCACAACTCCTCGATGAGGAGGCCGGCGCATGGACTCGAGAGAGTGAGCGTATTATGATCATCGCCGGGTTGATCCTTCTACATGCTGCTCTCTAGCCTCCTCACCGTGAAGGGTCATAGAAGGGGAAGAAGTCGAACCGAGACCGTAACACTTATGTTGCATATGAATTATTTCGATGAAGGAGGCCATGACCCGGCTACTTTCCGCCGTCAGTTCAGGATAAACAAGGAGCTGTTCATGATGATGGTTTATGAAGTGTGAAAGTTTGATCCTTATTTCATTTGCAATATGAATCGGCCACCGTCTGTCACAAGCGGTAGAGTCAATTGATCACCTCATATCTACTTGTAATTGGTGGCCATTACCAAACAATCATAGTATGCATACAACGCCATGTTCATTAGATCATACATAAACATAGTCTGCTAGCAACTGCTCTGTTCACTAGAATCAGCGCAACACATGTAGGAGATATGCCCTAGAGGCAATTAATAAAGAGTTTTATTTGTCATATCTCATTTGTTCATAATACGTTTTTGTGTCATGCTATAACTGTATTAAGCGGAAACATTAATACAGGTGTGATACGTAAAACAACCAGGTCCCCAGTAGCCTCTATTTGACCGGTTCATTGTGCAATCGATGATCGAGGTTTCCCGATCATGTGACATGGCGTCTATTTGACAATGAAGTCATGTCGTTGGTAGAACGATGTGATGGACATACCCAATATTTGTAGGACGTAGTCATTACGCCTTCGACCGTGAGACCTACTCTTATTGCTATTCCTGGAAGACACTTTGATTGCATCAAACGTCATATCTTACATAGTGTGACAATAAAGGTGTCCCTCTCGGGTGTCGGAAAGGAGTATGTTGAGACGGGGGGTCAAGAGCGGGATTTGCCAGTCCCATAGCAGGATAGATACTCTAGGGCCCACTCAGTGAGATTATGTCAAACGAGCTTGCAAGCGTGTGACTAGGTCACCAGGACATAAGATCATGGACGAGTAGAAGTTAGCGGTGTCGGTAACGAGATCAAGCTAGGTATGGAGATATCTATGAACGAGTCTCGGACACGCTAAGTATCGCATGGCAAAAGGTTTAAGACTCGGACGTCCAGGTTCGATAGGAAAAGTATTCGTTATCTCGCAAGGATTAATTCTGGGTATCCAAGGTCCACGAATTAGTCATTGATCGGAGAGGAGTCTCGATCATGTCTGGTGAGATAATCGAACCGCTAGGGTAACACGCTTAAGGGGAGTCGACATTTTACCGGAAGAGAAAAATAGGAAAAGAGAGCACCGGGAACGTCCCGGGAAAGTTCCGATGGAGATCGGGCAGCGACGAAATAGTTTTCGGAGCCAGAATAAATTATGTAATATGTATTTAATATTAATTAGTGTAATTAATAGTTAAATATATTTTATTTTATTTTTTTCTGAATTTTTAAAGGCAAAAAACCCTTAATGGGCCTCTTTGGGCAAAGAGGCCCATGAGGGGGGGAGAGTCCCCCCCATGAGGAGGGGCTGGTTCGGCCGGCCCTAGGTGGGCCACATGGGGCCCACCTAGGCCGGCGCACCAAGGCTGGCCGGCTGGGGTGTGGGAATAGTCCCACACCGCCAGCCTGGCAAGGTGGGCAGCCCCCTGACCCCTTTATATAGATGGGTACCCCTGGCCTTTGAAGGACACACCAATTTCTCTCTCTCTCTCTCTCTCTCTCTCCTTGGATCCCGTGACTCCCCAGTTTGGAGTTGCGCCGAGGATAAGTTTTCTCCACCATACGCACGCCGCCGCGCTTCTGGTCTTCCGGTCCCAGTCTTCCGCTGCTTCGTCTTTGGATCGGAGCCCGGAGTTCGTCGGCTTCACCGTACGTGTGTGACGCCCTGCGAGGCACCACGCTAGTGGTGCTAGAGGTCTGCTTCCTCTACACGGCATCGAAGTCTTCGTCGGCTTCATCGACAACGCTTGTGCGGGAGCGTAATCCCCGCTTTTCGGTCTACAAGGGTATGTGCACCGAACCCCCTGCGTACTTCTGTATCTGCATAGTATAGATTCTGGCTAGTTTAAGGTTATCGATGTTAGGAAATTTTTTGTTTTCTGCATGCGATCCCCTTCAGTGGTATCAGAGCCGATCTATGCGTAGATATAGCTTTGCGCTAGCTGCATCCGTGTTTTTCACGGGGGCAACGTTCTTATTATTTGCTACCCTCTCGCGTGCACTTGCACTGCCGGCAGCATCGAGTTGATGAAGCGGCCCGGACCGACCTTACGCGTACGCTTACGAGAGACTGGTTCCACAACTGACATACGGCTGGTTCCGTATATGTGGCTGGCGGGTGTCTGTCTCTCTCTTTAGTTGGCTTTGCATTTTCAATGGAGGGCCCGAAAGGGATGAATAAATATGCAATTATTTGATCGTTGTTGTGGTCATAGGTTCGTAGGTATGAAGCGGTTCTATTTACGAAAGCCCCAAGCCACGTAAAATATGCAAAAGATAAAGTAGAGGCGTCTAACTTTATTTTGCAGGGGCTATGTGATATGGTCAAGGTAAGTTTATTAAATTGTTTATGAACTGTGGGCGCGAAGGAGACCACCGGCGCAAGGACCATATCACGTCGCATTACATTTGATGTTTTGAGTGCATCTTATATTATGTGTGTATATATATATATATAGTATATATTAGTTACACGGCGGTAGTTATATAAGATGATCCCTCCAAAATACCATTTGTGTTCTCCCTTCAACGGGCACCACCAAGAAAGTTCTACGTTATGAGGCAGGCCGTGATGATCGGGTGTCAGACATATCGTCGTTCGCATACAGTGGGTGTAAGCCACGTTGCACAAGCACTTTCGTTGAAGGTTATTATGGCGAGCCTAGCATGTACAGACATGGCCTCGGAACAAGGTGACCGAAAGGTCGAGCATGAGTCACAGAGTTGTTGTGATTGACATTCCGATGTCTACCTTTGAAGTTGTGTTGCCGGCTCTGATGATGAGGGGTTGCACAATGGATTAGGGTCGTGTAATCACTAAAGCGATGTGAGGGATACTCATTTTGAGTGGGAGTTCTTATAGTTATTTTCGAAAATACTTGAACTCAAAATATTATGAATAAAGTCTTATGTTTTGCAAATTCCATTGTAGATGTCTCGCCCCTCCTTTAACCTAGGCCTGTTCCTTGAGAAAGAAAAGCTTAAGACCAATGGGTCAAACTTCATGGCCTGGTTCCGCAACCTGAGGATCCTCCTCACTCCCCACAGGGTGGCTTACGTGATTGAAGCCCTCCTGGGTGACCCTCCGACAGATAATGCCTCCGACGATGAGAAGAAGGTCTTTCAGACCAAGTCGGATGATTCCTCCTTTGTCCAGAGTGGCAAAACATAGAGACTTGGTTGAGATGAAAAACAGTCAACATACTGTTAAACTTCATCAACCCAACTTTAGGTGTATCCCGAGTTTAGCGATCATCTCATATGTTCGTGATCTAACAACTCGTACCCACCGTCAATGCTATATGGCAGAGATCACAGCATATACTGGACTATGATGATATTATCCGCACAAAAAACTTGATAATCCAAATTATCCTTTTGTTAGCGGAATCTCCGGGTTTATCTCCTAGCGGGTTTGTATCACAAAGAGCTAATGGTTTAAACAAGGAGTATCCTCAAGCTAAAGTATAAAACTATGAAGTTTGGACCCAACCTTTTAAGTTTCTCAATCGCAGGATTGCGCCTAATTTTCAAAGAAGGCTATTAGACTGGTTAATATCTACAAACGTTTTGCAAAACATAGAGACTTTGTTCATTATAAAATAGGGTTCAAGTTTTAATAAAATAAAACTACTAGAACTCCCACTCAAAACGAGTATCCCTCTAATCGTTTTAGTGATTACACGATCCTCATCCATTATGCAACCCCTCATCGTCAGAGCCGGCAACATAATTTCAAAGGTAGACATCGACATGTCAATCACAACAACTTTGTGACTCATGCTTAACCTTTCGGTTACCTTGTTCCGAGGCCATGTCTGTACATGCTAGGCTCGCCATAATAACCTTCAACGTAAATGCGCGTGCAACATGGCTTACACCCACTGTATGCGAACGACGATATGTCTGACACCCGATCGTCACGGCCTGCCTCATAACGTAGAACTTTCTTGGTGGTGCACGTTCACTACAAGAAATATGCTATGCTATGACCTTCAATATTGGTCACTGAATGGTCATGTATTTTCGTCTGTGACCTTTTTGTGACCAAAATAATTTGGTCGCGTTATGAGCGTCAGTAATGAACGTATGTGACCTTTTTTGTGAATTGGTCATGGACGATTATGACCAACTTAAAAGGTCACATATATTATGACCAATTTTTTGGTCACCGGCAATCTGGCCACGCCACGTCAGATCCAACGTGGCAATGATGATGTGGCAAAATTGTGACCAATTTAAATGGTCGTAGAGCAGAATCAGCCTGGTCCAGTTTGACCATCTAGATGGGCCAAATCCTATAACTCAAGAAATTTTGAATTTTCAAGCCCAACAGTCCGGCCCATTTATTTTCTATCAGGTGGACATTTTGCTGTCAAATTCTTGTGGGCCATAGCCATTTTCGAGCCCAATTAATGGATGCAATTTTTGTTGGGCCTTGCACTTTTCTTGATCCGTTAGTGTTTGAAAGGTCTCTTTTACATGCCATTTAAATTTGATTTCAAATTTGAGATCAAGTTTAAATTCAAACACAAATTCAAATCCAACTTCAAATTTAAATTATAGATTCATCAAAGAAAAGGAATAGATACAATCTCACCACATATCATTTCATCAAAGCACATACATATCACGTCTCAAGATAATGCATTTGGTTCACAGACTCAATTAACCAAAACAGGTTCACAGATTCAAATGACCAAAACAGGTTCACAAATCACGAGACCAGAACAAGTTCACAGGACCAAAACAGGTTCGCAGGAGAAGAAATCATAATCTCCCAGCTGATGAAACTAGCTGTCGCCTCCGGATCAAGCACGTGCCATCTTCGTCCTCCTTCTCCGGATAAGTGCAGCAACAAATTCGTCGATCAGGTACTGCTGCACAAGACTGAGAGCAATTCAGTTCATGATAAAAAAAGCAACGAGAGGCAATTGCTTGTGGAGCACAGGCTCATGAAACAAGTTGGCAAATCGGGAGTATAAATTGAGTAGGGAAAGATAGGGGCAATTGCTTGTGGAGCTGGATACTATAGCGATAACTAACTATCAAATAAGATAAAGTATCACACATATATTACAACTCTAGAGCTATACCTCCACGACGCTACAGGTACAAAACATCTACTCTAGCATATGAGTTCGAGTACGGAGTAGTAGACAGGGGGGACCGTGCATACCAGACTAAATGACGGCACGCCGAATGGGAGTACTTGAAGATCTCAGCTGTATACTGAATATCTGCGCCACAATACCTGTCCATGGCATTCAGAAAAAATGTATAATTACTACCATTGTGCACAACTACAGTGAAAGAACATCAAAGCTGAAATAAAGGCCGCAATGCACCATCTTACACGATTTGGGTTCAGTGTTCACGAGATGCCGGCCTCCCACTCCACGGTGGGCAGCTCCAAGCTGAACCAAACCAGCCAGGTGACAACGGCCATGTCAAGCTGGACCAAACCGACAATGAGCAGGAGGAGTCGAAGGCAAACCACACCTCATGCACTTTTGCACCTCACATAATAGATGAAGTTCGCACATTAGACAAGGAGGATAATTAGGCTACTATGTAAGAAAAACACTAGATCAATTGTAGATTAAAGAATTGACAACAGCTACCATATTCATTTTCACAGTGAGACATATCATATGATTGCAATTTTATACCAGAGTGACAATCAAGGAATGCATACAGAGGAAGCAATTTATTTTGCACAAAGAAATAAGGTTCCCAAAATCAGAAGTATAAAACAAAATCATATATTACTTGTGTTTCAAACTGTGCACTTACAAATACTAAGAAATAATTCAGCCCGATACGTTTACTGCAATGAAGCATGCAAGTAGATGCATTTCTATCAAATAAACTAAGCAATAGAACAACATTTCCCAAGAAGACCTGCACTTGAGAAGTCAAGAACAGCTCCTGGATACAATACATCAGATACGTAAGACAGAACCATTAATTTATTGTGTGGGTATAGAATAACTCATCTTTCCAAGTAAATAGCAGCATAAAATCTTCATTTAAACTTAGTACATTCAATGACCAAACAATAAACAGACAATGGAGCTTTGTCCATCTCTATCCTTCCATATAGAACTAAACAAATATCATATGCAGCTAGACTAATCAAAATAACATTCACATGCTGATTCATTTTATAAATTAATATGCATAGAATGAAACAAAATAGCTGACAATGAAAGATAAATGCTACAACTACATAATGTTGCTAGTAATAGCTATCACTAAAACTCTAACCTCACATGGACATGGATTAGCATACTGCAATCATCTAGCAATCATGATAGACAACTTCATCTGGAGCATCATACAACTACCTTTACAATTCAACAGGCAGGTGGTTGCAAACAAACATCAACAGGCAGGTATTGCAGCAAGTAATTCTAAAATACAATTAGCAGAAGCAACTAATTAGCAGCAAACAAAAATAAGTGATCTCATTGCTACAAATTAACCTGATGATGTTCTACTACACCATATTAAAGCGCATGGCCGAGATCAACAATAGTAACAACAATAGGTACCATGGTACAGCAGCAAGCAAACAGTGCAATAATCTCTACACATCGCCTAATGAAAAATACAATGCTACTGCCAATCTCATCCATTCAACTGACAACATCCAACACTAGCACCATTATGTCCTATTAGCATCTCACCATTGCAAGGAAAATAGCAAGCTAGGTGCGGGTTCATTATATCCCAGCCACAGGTTTTTCAAGTGAATATGAGAACTCCAAGAATCATTTAGACCTAATCACCTCGTGGTTGTCAGAGACGTGTGCGGCGACCCCATCGATTGGTTCGGCTCCAGTGGAGTCTCCGGTTCCAATGGAATCTCCGACTCCACCATCGTGCGGCCGTCCAAGCTCCAGTGGAGTCTCCGGTTCCACCCTCGTGTGAGGCGACGTCTGCAGGGACAGAGACGAAGATTAGAGAGAGAGTCCGACAGAGAGAATGGAGAGGTTAGGGCTCGGTGAAGTAGTAGCCCGGAGTGGACAGATGCAGCAACCCCATCGATTGGTTCGGCTCGATCCCGCATCGAAAAGGTCCTTGAAGGCTAGATCGGCCCCCCTTGCCTACTGCTTGCACGCGCAGATGCTGGTCGCGGCGGCATCGTGTGACCACGCCGTGGGCAGCTCCTCCGTGGGCCACGACGAGGGCAAGCGAGGCGAGGACAATGTGCGCGGCGGCAGCGTAAGTGGATCGAGATGCGCCGCTTGCCTCCTTGGCGCGTCTCCCCTGCAGCTCCTCGACGAGCGCCGCTTGGCCGTTGTCCGCGCCGGCGCCGTCGCCACCAGGCTCGATCTGGATGGGGTCGAAGGCGGCTGCGTGCGAGGGGGAGGAGAGGGAGTGCGAGGGGGAGGGATGTGGGATGGGGTGTGCGGCGCGTGGGATTAGGGTTTGGTGCGTGGAGTCCAACTACCTGACACGCCGTGGAGGTGGTGGGTTGAGTATGGGATGGAGCATCTAGAGCCCTTAGATTGAGTGCATCTAACGGCTCAGAACCATGATCCACGTCAAATCCAGCTGGCCAATCAGAAAGCATGTTCTTTTTGTGTTTTCTCCACTGACAAGAATCAACTAATATTCATGGCATCGTTTGTTAAAATGTGCCCATGTTCCGCACAAGCGTGCATCTTAAAATGTAGAACAATGTTGCCCAACAAAATTTTCAACTTTATTGCACAGAAAAATCATTTTTCATTTTATTAGTGTGAAAATTGAGTTTTTTTGTGAAGCACGTACCAAACATATGTTGCAAAATGGAAGAGCACCATTTTAAAAAAATATTAGAACACGTTTGATGTACAAATAACCAAATGGTTGTGTCTTAAAAGATTTCCATCCACCCCTTTCTAAAAAGACAAATTCTCGTCGATTCAGCTGAAACCGGGTCAAATTTGAACTACAGGTGCTTTATATTTTGCTCATGATTTTTTGAAAATTTCATTTCTAGGTACACAAGTAGATGTTTCATCAGAGATACACCAAGAATTTCACAAAATTTCACCCCTAGATACGAACGGTAACGCCCGCCGTTTTGACCGTATTTTGAAATCGACGCTTAGAATTCAAAAAAATCAAAAAGATGTGAATCCTTCGCCAAGTGTCATCATATGTGACCTAGTATCAAGGAAAAATAACAAACTTGGAAAACAGACGATATTTTCAAAAAGTGTTCACAGAATTACCTCTCATGTACGAAGATTCTTGGCTTTCAGCCCAAATGACCAATATTATGTCGATAACCCTGACATAGTTTGTTCAAATGATCTCATATTGCGCACAAACATGCATCTTGGAATGGAGAACAATGTTGCCGAAGAAAGTTTTCATTTATTTGCACAAAAAAAAACATTTATCATTTTCCGAGTGCGAAAAATAGGGTTTTTTGTGAAGCATCTACCAAAAATATGTTGCAAAATGGGAGATCACCATTTTTATAAAATATAAGACCACATTTCATGTACAAATAACCAAATGGTTCTGTCTTAAAAGATTTCCATCCACCCCTTTCCAAAAAGACAAATTCTCGTCGATTCAGCTGAAACCGGGTCAAATTTGAACTACAGGTGCTTTATATTTTGCTCATGATTTTTTGAAAATTTCATTTCTAGGTACACAAGTAGATGTTTCATCATAGATACACCAAGAATTTCACAAACTTTCGCCCCTCGATCTGTATCGCAGGAATTTGATTTTCTTGTTAAATTTATTTTCCTACTTCATTCTGAACTTGTTTGATCGAATCAAAATTTTCAGACCAACATTTCCTAAGTGGATATCCGTATATCTACTCGGAATATTCATGAAGTCTAGGAAACAAAGACTTCCACTATACGTTAAAGTACTTCATTGATTCACATACACTCATATGCATGATTCTCAACAAGTTATACTCAAACGTTCATTGAAGCTTACGAAATAAAGGTCTCCACTACACGTTAATTACTTCATTCATCGACATACATCAAAATGCATGATTATCAATAAGTTATATGCCCGCTTTCCGAAAACGGTGTCTTAGTTATCTTGCAAGTGTCAAAAGATCAAATCTAAGGACTTGTAGATCCATCCGTATGGAGCTTGTTCATTGACTATAACATTGACATGACTTAAACGGTAGTGCCACACGAATGTGGTGTCTTTATTAAGTTTGTATCCTTTGGCATTAATATTATGAATGTGGGAGCTTCTACCATCTAAATTCAAATCGGCTTATGATCATTACTTCATAAATATAGGACAACGATTTTGTCACTAACATATATGAACAATTGTCTTGCTAGAGAAGACACACTTATAACGATCATACTAACAGGCGATCATAAAAGAATTTATTCAAATGGTAGATCTAGAGGGAGAGTGCCTATGGCCATCACAACATTTTGTCTGCCATCATCAACACACATTGTCGCCTCGTCCTTCTAAGCTGCTCAAGCAGTGAATCTGGTTTTCACAAAACATGACTAGTATCAAAAACTTAGTCACTACTGCGAGTACTTGCTTAGGTAAAACATTCATAACGTGTGTATCATATATACACCATCATCATTGATGACTTCCCGGCGATCTGTTTCATCTTCTTGATTCGTCCAACGCAATCAAGAACCATGAAGGTGAACGATTCCCCTTGCATGACATAGTCTATGACAAAGCATTTGCACCTGGCAACGTCGTCTGTCATCCAGTGATCGAGCTGAGCGAGGCGTCTCAATGTCATCAAATATGACCAATGTCATCGAGTATGACCAGTGTCATCGAGTATGACTGCCACGTGCTCCTTCAACGCGTGTATTCTCTTCCATCTTGGTTGAGATGAAAAACAGTCAACATACTGTTAAACTTCATCAACCCAACTTTAGGTGTATCCCGAGTTTAGCGATTATCTCATATGTTCGCGATCTAACAACTCGTACCCACCGTCAATGCTCTATGGCAGAGATCACAGCATATACTGGACTATGATGATATTATCCGCACAAAAAACTTGATAATCCAAATTATCCTTTTGTTAGCGGAATCTCCAGGTTTATCTCCTATCGGGTTTGTATCACAAAGAGCTAATGGTTTAAACAAGGAGTATCCTCAAGCTAAAGTATAAAACTATGAAGTTTGGACCCAACATTTTAAGTTTCTCAATCGCAGGATTGCGCCTAATTTTCAAAGAAGGCTATTACACTGGTTAATATCTACAAAGGTTTTGCAAAACATAGAGACTTTGTTCATTATAAAATAGGGTTCAAGTTTTAATAAAATAAAACTACTAGAACTCCCACTCAAAACGAGTATCCCTCTAATCGTTTTAGTGATTACACGATCCTCATTCATTTTGATATCACGGCCTGCCTCATAACGTAGAACTTTCTTGGTGGTGCACGTTGAAGGGAGAACACAAATGGTATTTTGGAGGGATCATCTTATATTACTACCGCCGTGTAACTAATATATACTATATATATATATACACACAATATAAGATGCACACAAAATATCAATATGTAATGCGACGTGATATGGTCCTTGCGCCGGTGGTCTCCTTCGCGCCAGCAGTTCATAAACAATTTAATAAACCTACCTTGACCATATCACATAGCCCCTGCAAAATAAAGTTAGACGCCTCTACTTTATCTTTTGCATATTTTACGTGGCTTGGGGCTTTCGTAAATAGAACCGCTTCATACCTACGAACCTATGATCACAACAACGATCAAATAATTGCATATTTATTCATCCCTTTCGGGCCCTCCATTGAAAATGCAAAGCCAACTAAAGAGAAAGAGACAGACACCCGCCAGCCACATATACGGAACCAGCCGTATGTCAGTTGTGGAACCAGTCTCGCGTAAGCGTACGCGTAAGGTCGGTCCGGGCCGCTTCATCAACTCAATTCTGCCGGCAGTGCAAGTGCACGCGAGAGGGTAGCAAATAATAAGAACGATGTCCCCGTGATAAACACGGGTGCAGCTAGCGTACAGCTATATCTACGCATAGATCGGCTCTGATACCACTGAAGGGGATCACGGGCAGAAAACAAAAAATTTCCTAACAGCGATAACCTTAAACTAGCCAGAATCTATACTATGTAGATATAGTAGTACGAAGGGGGTCCGGTATACATACCCTTGTAGACCGAAAAGCGGGGATTACACTCCCGCACAAGCGTTGCTGACGTAGACGCCGTAGCCGACCTCAAGGTCGCGTAGAACTTGGCGCGACGACGAAGACGATGACGCGGCGATGTCGGTGAAACCGACGACGACCTCGAGGCCGTGTGGAGGAAGCAGACCTGCAGCACCACTAGCGTGGCACCTCGCAGGGCGTTACACACATACGGTGAAGCCGACGAACTCCGGGCCCGATCCAGGGACGAGCAGGGGAAGACTGGGACCGGAAGACCAGCAGCGCGGCGGCGTGCGTATGGTGGAGAAAACTTTATCCTTGGCGCAACTCCAAACTTGGGAGTCACGTGATCCAAGAAGAGAGAGAGAGAAAAAAAGGTGTGTCCTTCAAAGGCCAGGGGTACCCCTCTATATAAAGGGGTCCAGGGGGCTGCCCACCTTGCCAGTCTGGCGGTGTGGGACTAATCCCACACCCCAATTCGGCTGGGGCCCACTAGGGGCTAGCCGAACCAGGCCCCTCCTCCTGGGGGGACTCTTCCCCCCTCATGGGTCTCTTTGCCCAAAGAAGCCCATTTAGGGATTTTTGCCTTTAAAAATTCAGGAAAAATTAAAATAAAATATATTTAACTATTAATTACACTAATTAATATTAAATACATATTACATAATTTATTCCGGCTCCGAAAACTATTTCGTCGCTGCCCGATCTCCATCAGAACTTTCCCGGGACGTTCCCGGTCTCTCTTTTCCTATTTTTCTCTTCCGGTAAAATGTTGACTCCCCTTAAGTGTGATACCCTAGCGGTTCGATTATCTCACCAGAGATGATCGAGACTCCTCTCCGATCAATGACTAATTCGTGGACCGAGGATACCCAGAATTAATCCCTGCGAGATAACGAATACTTTACCGTTCGAACCTAGACGTCTGAGTCTTAAACCTTTTGCCATGCGATACTTAGCGTGTCCGAGACTCGTTCATAGATATCTCCATACCTAGCTTGATCTCGTTACCGACACTGCTAACTTCTACTCGTCCATGATCTTATGTCCTGGTGACCTAGTCACACGCTTGCAAGCTCGTTTGACATAATCTCACCGAGTGGGCCCTAGAGTATCTATCCTGCTATGCGGACTGGCAAATCCCGCTCTTGACCCCCCGTCTCAACATACTCCTTTCCGACACCCGAGAGGGACACCTTTATTGTCACACTATGTAAGATATGACGTTTGATGCAATCAAAGTGTCTTCCAGGAATAGCAATAAGAGTAGATCTCACGGTCAAAGGCGTAATGACTACGTCCTACAAATATTGGGTATGTCCATCACGTCATTCTCCCAATGACATGACTCCATTGTCAACTGACATAAATGTCACATGATCGGGAAACCTCGATCATCAATTGCCCAATGAACTAGTTAGATAGAGGCTACTAGGGACCTGGTTGTTTATCTACCACACGTGTATTAATGTTTCCGCTTAATACAGTTATAGCATGGTATAAAACATATAATGAACAATTGAGATATGACGAATAAACTATCTTTATTAAGTGCCTCTAGGGCATATCTCCTTCACTTCTCAGCCAAGATGGAAGAGCATAGCAGTGTGAGCGAGCACGTGGTTAAAATGTCTGGCTACGTTCAACGCCTGAACGCTCTGGAATGCAAGATTCCTGATGAGCTGGCGATTGATAGGGTGCTGCAATCGTTGCCTCCTAGCTACAAAGGCTTCGTCATGAACTATAACATGCAGGGCATGGCTAAGTCCCTGGGTGAGGTGTTCGTGATGCTCAAGACTGCTGAGGTGGAAATCAAGAAGGAGCACACGCTGTTGATGGTCAACAAGACCGTCGATTTTAAAAAATCCGGTGGCAAGGGCAGGAGAAACTGGAGGTCTAGGAAGGATGGCAAGCACGTTGCCAAGCCTAAGACTAACAAACCTGGTCCCAAAGCTGGCGTGGAATGCTTCTAGAAGGGAGAAGGTCACTGCAAGCGCAACTGCCCCAAGTATCTAGAAGATAAGAAGGCCGGCAAGATTGTCGGAAAAGAGAAAGGTATATTTGATATACATGTTATTGATGTGTACCTTACCTGCGCCCGTAGCAACACCTGGGTATTTGATACTGGCTCCAGGCGCTCGGTCATGTTATACTGGTGCAGAGGCCGGAGCGTGATGGGGAGCGCATCCATGGCTGGCACCGCCGGGTTGATGAAGAGCGCGGACAGGACGTTGTCGATAGCATCCTTGTCGTTGTCCTCGCGGTGGAGCCGCATCTTGTCCTGGGGTCCGGAGTACATCCACATGGGCGTCGCGTGCGCCTGGAGTGGAGCGATGCGGCGTGTCACGAAGTCCGCAACAATGATCTGCCCCGTGAGGCCCTCCTCCCGAAGGTAGCTCAGGCGGCCCATCAACATTGCGTTCTGCGCGCCGCTAAAGGGGGCCTTGCCCCAGTTCGAGTTCTTCACGGGCGGCGCGTCAGGAACCTCGAGGAAGGCGCAGGGCTGCTCCACCCCGACGAAGAACCACCGCTGGCGGAAGTCGTCCACCTTCTTCGTCACCGAGGTGATGGCCTTGCCCTCGCTCCACGACATGGGGATGTAAACGCTCCCCATGCCATCCACGATGCGGAACGAGACGCATCCGGAGCGCTCATTCTTCGCCGTGTTCCGGAGCGCGTAGAAGCACCGGAAGAGGTCCACCGTGGGCTCGAGGCCCAGGTACGCCTCGCAGAGGTAGGCGAAGATGGCGAGGATGAGCACGGAGTTGGGGTGGAGGTGCAGCAGCTGGATCTGGTAGAAGGCCAGCACCCCCTCCAGGAACGGAGAGAATGGCGGCACCAGCCCCGCAGCGACACAGTGCTGGAAGACGGGGAAAAACCCTCGCGGGCGTTTCCCGTGCGCCGCGGCCTTGAGCGCGGTGGCGCCGTGCTCGTTGGTCCGGTCCGCCACCAGGAAGCGGACCTTGTCGAGGGCCTTGTCGTTGACGCGCACCCCTAGCAATGCCGCGCCGTGCGCGGCCTCGGCAGGCGCCGCCTGCGAAGAAGACCCCGCGGCCGCCTTGCCTTTGTTCTTGGCCGGGCTCATCGTCGGAGAAGAGGTGAGCGCGGCGCGGGGAGAAACTGGAGGAGAAAAGAGAAGAGCGCGCCGGAGAGCAGGAGCGGAGAGCTCGGGGCGGATGACTTCTGCGACAGAAATGGGAGCAGTAACGGCTCCCTGCTCCGGCGCGAGGGCTTTATGTCCCGTCGGGGGGCAGTTACCGGGGCGTGGTGGGACCCCCCACGACGCACGCCCCAGATCGTGCGCAACCGTTACTCGCCTGAGTGACGCGTGGCTCGGCCCGGCCGGACACTTTGGGCCCACGACGCTTCGGCTGCGGTCATGGGCTCAGCCGTGCCCATCGTGGGCCCGGGGGCTACTGTCGGCCCAATGAGGACCGGGGTGTGCATAGCCCACTCCCTACAGGCCTCGCCCGCGAGGGATTCGTCAAAACGACTAAGGACCAAGCTACCGCTTGGAGAGACCCTCGAGAGGCATCTCCTCTTGAGGGCCTGAAGAGGAAGCCAGGGCCTGAAGAGGACCCCGCGCTTCAAGAGACTCCCCAAGGCTCAACACGCCTGGAGAGAGGTCAGCAGGAAAAGACCCCACAGGCCACCGCGGCCCTGTGGAGACACTTCGCGGCTAAGCAAGCGCTGCAGGGCGCACATGGCCCCTGCAGCAGCCGCAGGGTGACGCGAGCATCCCAGTTGCCGTTCTGGTGATAAAGGAGTCAACAAAGCCGCGCCGCCTGCGCCAGGACAGCCAGAACTTTCCTCTTTGGTGATAAAGCGGCTGGACGGCGCAACGCTCCCAGAAGATCGTCATCGTGGGCTCCACCATGACCTCTGCCGCGCCTGCGAGCCGCTCTGCACCGTCTGCAGCATGTCGGCCACGGCGCGCAACTTTAGCACGGATGGACCGCGTCCATGGACGGATGAACCGCGGTGGACTCCCGCTCCTTCGCGCCACCGGCATGTGGGAACCCACCGGCACGAGGATGGAGCCCGGGGCGCCTATAAAAGGAGCAGAAGCTCCACCATAGAGGAGGATTGATCTCCGGTCGGCTGATTGCTTCCTAGACCGAGGGAGCCTTAGCCAAACGCATAGGATAGCCAACTGCTGGAGGAGGAAGACGACCATTGTGTCCCTCTCCAAGCACTAAACTGCCTCAAGAGAGCCCTCGGCAAGCTCATTGTCCTGTAACCTTCACGGTGCAATACAGACAAGCAGGAGTAGCGGTATTACCTCCTCCTGAGGGCCGTGAACTTGGGTACGGGCCGGTGTCCATCTCTGGCGTGATAGTTCTTCTCCAGGCACGGCGAGCACCGTCGTCGTGCCTCTCGAGGATTGTTTGACCTCCGCGTTCAGCCCCCCCTTCGAACCTCTCTTCAGGGTGTGGCTACCCCTGTTCCGTGGGAGTCACTCTCCGACAGTAACTCTCAGGAGGAGTTGCGGAATAAGCGGCGCCTGGCAAAGGACGAGGTGACGATGCGCGTCGGCAACGGATCAAAAGTTGACGTGGTGGCTGTCGGCACACTCCCTCTACATCTACCATCGGGATTAGTTTTGGTTCTAAATAAGTGTTATTTTGTACCGACCTTGAGTGTAAACATTATCATTGGGTCTTGCTTGTTGCAAGACGGATATTCGTTCAAATCAGTATCAAGTGGTTGTGCTATTTCTATGAATGATATCTTTTATGTTAATGCTCTCGAGAATAATGGTTTATTCTCGTTGAATCTCGATCGTAGTACTCACATCCATAGCGTAGATGCCAAGAGGATTAAACTTAGTAGCGATACCGCCGCGTATTGGTATAAAGCGCATGAAGAAACTCCATGCTGATAAACTCGGTCATATTGGTATAAAGCGCATGAAGAAACTCCATGCTGATGGACTTCTGGACTCGTTGGATTTCGGATCCCTCGACACATGCGAACCATGCCTCATGGGCAAGATGACCAAGACACCGTTCAATGATTTCATGGAACGGGCGTCGGACTTATTGGGAGTCATACATACAGATGTGTGTGGACCGATGAGCGTGTCAACACGCAATGGTTATCGTTATTTTGTCACCTTCACCGATGACTTTAGTAGATATGGGTATATCTATTTGATGAAACACAAGTCTGAAACATTTGAAAAGTTCAAAGAATTTCAAAGTGAAGTTGAAAATCAAATCAACAAGAAAATCAAGCACCTTCGATCCGATCGTGGTGGCGAATATTTGAGTTTTGAGTTTGGCACACATCTGAAGGCCTGTGGCATCGTGCCGCAGCTTACGCCAGCTAGAACGCCGCAACGCAACGGTGTGTCCGAGCGACGTAATCGTACCCTATTAGATAGCGTCCGATCTATGATGTCTCTTACCGACTTGCCTGTATCTTTTTGGGGGTATGCGTTAGAAACAGGCGCATTCATTTTAAATAGGGCTCCGTCCAAATCCGTAGCAACGACACCGTATGAGGTATGGCATGGCCAGAAACCTAAGCTGTCGTTCCTAAAGGTCTGGGGTTGTGAGGCGTATGTTAAGAAACTACAGCCCGACAAACTCGAACCGAAGTCGGAGAAAGTCGTCTTTGTAGGGTATCCGCGGGAAACCATATGATACACCTTCTACAACCAAGCTGAGGGCAAAACGTTTGTCGCGAAGAACGGTACCTTTCTGGAGAAAGAGTTTCTCGCCAAAGGAGTAAGTGGGAGGAAAATAGACCTCGACGAGATCGTTGATCCTGAACTCGAAATTCCGAGTGGCGCAACGGAAGCTGTTCCGGAAACGTCCTCCACAGATGGAATGGGAGAAGATGTCGAGTGTGCTATTCTACCTCGTAGGTCAGGGAGATCTCGGATCGCCCCTGAATGGTATGGCAACATGGTTTGCACCGTCATGTTGATTGAACAAGACAAACCTACGAACTACAAAGAGGCTATGGCTAGTCCTGAGTCCGAGAAATGGCTTGAAGCCATGAAATCCGAAATAGGATCCATGTATGATAAGAAAGTGTGGACTTTGATGGAGATTCCCGAAGGGCGCAAGGCCGTCGAGAATAAATGGATCTTTAAGAAGAAGACTGATGCTGATGGTAATGTGACCATCTATAAAGCTCGGCTTGTCGCAAAGGGTTTCCGACAAGTTCATGGGATTGACTACGATGAAACGTTTTCACCGGTAGCGATGCTAAAGTCTATTCGGATTTTGTTAGCAGTAGCCGCATATTATGACTATGAGATATGGCAAATGGATGTCAAAACAGCCTTCCTAAATGGTAACATTGAGGAAGAGTTGTATATGGTACAACCTGAAGGTTTTGTCGATCCAGAAAATGCTGGCAAGGTATGCAAGCTTCAGTGTTCCATTTATGGACTGAAGCAAGCATCTCGGAGCTGGAATCTTCGCTTTGATGAGGTGATCAAAGATTTTGGATTTGTCCAAAATAGCGAAAAGACCTGCATTTACAAGAAAATGAGTGGGAGCTCAGTTGTGTTCCTAGTACTATATGTTGATGATATACTACTAATAAGGGATAATGTGGAACTTCTGAATAGCGTTAAGAAATATTTAAACAGTAAATTTTCGATGAAGGACTTAGGAGAAGCTGCATACGTTTTAGGCATTAAAATCTATCGTGATAGATCAAGACGTCTATTAGCGTTAAGTCAGAGTACCTATATTGACAAGATACTGAAACGGTTTGGTATGGAGACGGCAAAGAAGGGTTTTCTGCCGGTTGTCAACTGATAAGGTGTTGAGCAAGGCACAGTGTCCGGTGACGGAACATGATAAAGTCCAGATGACTAAACATCGCTATGCTTCAGCCATAGGATCGATCATGTATGCCATGTTAAGTACTCGACCTGATGTAGTATTGGCTCTTAGTTTGACGAGCCGGTTCCAAAGTAATCCTGGAAAGGATCATTGGGTAGCTGTTAAAAGCATTCTTAAGAATCTCAAGCATACAAAGGAAATGTTCCTTGTGTATGGGCACTGTGAGGAAGAACTTGGCGTAACAGGTTACGTTGATGCAAGTTTCTGCTCAGACCCAGATGACTCTAAGTCACAGACAGGATACGTGTTCAAGGTGAACGGAGGCGCTGTATGCTGGAGGAGTGGGAAGCAACCCATCGTGGCCCAATCTACAATGGAATCGGAGTACATTGCTGCTTCTGAAGCCGCGAATGAAGATGTGTGGCTGAGGAAGTTCATCATCGAGCTTGGAGTGTTCCCTAGCGCGCAAGACCCCGTAACCCTCTACTGCGACAATACGGGCGCCATTGCTAACGCGAAGGAACCAAGGTCTCACTCGACTGCCAAACACATACTCCGACGCTTCCATGTGATACGACAGTACGTACAAGGAGGTGAAGTGAAGATTTGCAAAATACATACGGATCTGAATGTGGCAGATCCTTTGACGAAGCCTCTCCTGCTTGACAAGCACGTGAAACACCAAGATGCTATGGGTGTCCGGCTTTTACCAAGTTGTAAACTAGATTAAGTTGTACTCTAGTGCAAGTGGGAGACTGTAGGAGATATGCCCTAGAGACAATTAATAAAGAGTTTTATTTGTCATATCTCATTTGTTCATAATACGTTTTTGTGTCATGCTATAACTGTATTAAGCGGAAACATTAATACAGGTGTGATACGTAAAACAACCCGGTTCCCAGTAGCCTCTATTTGACTGGTTCATTGTGCAATCGATGATCGAGGTTTCCCGATCATGTGACATGGCGTCTATTTGACAATGAAGTCATGTCGTTGGTAGAACGATGTGATGGACATACCCAATATTTGTAGGACGTAGTCATTACGCCTTCGACCGTGAGACCTACTCTTATTGCTATTCCTGGAAGACACTTTGATTGCATCAAATGTCATATCTTACATAGTGTGACAATAAAGGTGTCCCTCTCGGGTGTCGGAAAGGAGTATGTTGAGACGGGGGGTCAAGAGCGGGATTTGCCAGTCCCATAGCAGGATAGATACTCTAGGGCCCACTCGGTGAGATTATGTCAAACGAGCTTGCAAGCGTGTGACTAGGTCACCAGGACATAAGATCATGGACGAGTAGAAGTTAGCGGTGTCGGTAACGAGATCAAGCTAGGTATGGAGATATCTATGAACGAGTCTCGGACACGCTAAGTATCGCATGGCAAAAGGTTTAAGACTCGGACGTCCAGGTTCGATAGGAAAAGTATTCGTTATCTCGCAGGGATTAATTCTGGGTATCCAAGGTCCACGAATTAGTCATTGATCGGAGAGGAGTCTCGATCATGTCTGGTGAGATAATCGAACCCCTAGGGTAACACGCTTAAGGGGAGTCGACATTTTACCGGAAGAGAAAAATAGGAAAAGAGAGCACCGGGAACGTCCCGGGAAAGTTCCGATGGAGATCGGGCAGCGACGAAATAGTTTTCGGAGCCAGAATAAATTATGTAATATGTATTTAATATTAATTAGTGTAATTAATAGTTAAATATATTTTATTTTAATTTTTTCTGAATTTTTAAAGGCAAAAAACACTTAATGGGCCTCTTTGGGCAAAGAGGCCCATGAGGGGGGGAGAGTCCCCCCCCCCCCCCATGAGGAGGGGCTGGTTCGGCCGGCCCTAGGTGGGCCACATGGGGCCCAACTAGGCCGACGCACCAAGGCTGGCCGGCTGGGGTGTGGGAATAGTCCCACACCGCCAGCCTGGCAAGGTGGGCAGCCCCCTGACCCCTTTATATAGATGGGTACCCCTGGCCTTTGAAGGACACACCAATTTCTCTCTCTCTCTCTCTCCTTGGATCCCGTGACTCCCCAGTTTGGAGTTGCGCCGAGGATAAGTTTTCTCCACCATACGCACGCCGCCGCGCTGCTGGTCTTCCGGTCCCAGTCTTCCGCTGCTTCGTCTTTGGATCGGACCCCGGAGTTCGTCAGCTTCACCGTACGTGTGTGACGCCCTGCGAGGCACCACGCTAGTGGTGCTAGAGGTCTGCTTCCTCTACACGGCATCGAAGTCTTCGTCGGCTTCATCAACAACGCTTGTGCGGGAGCGTAATCCCCGCTTTTCGGTCTACAAGGGTATGTGCACCGAACCCCCTGCGTACTTCTGTATCTGCATAGTATAGATTCTGGCTAGTTTAAGGTTATCGATGTTAGGAATTTTTTTGATTTCTGCATGCGATCCCCTTCAGCACATGCATAAGCAGGTCGGAACAAATGCATCAACGCGCCTGTCTCACAGGGAGACAGAAGCACATGAATCGGTATGCCAAGTTTAGCATCTGCAGTCAGCACCCAATCAACGGCCTTGGCCGCTGCCAGTCGTACCTGCTCTTGCCACCGGAATCAAAATCCAATTCATTCGCGACCGAACAGGAAAGAAGTAGGGATAGCTCTCACGATCCAACCAACTACTGTAGCAATCAGGCCACGCCTTCACAGAAAACAAGCAAACAAACAAAAAGTAGAACCGCAGATCACATTACCTCTCGATGCAACTTCATCCGTTTGGAACACAGGAAGTAAAAAAAACATAGGAGTAAAAAAATATAGAAATTAAAGTGTCATGTTTTCTAGATTTCTACATGAACCAAAATCACAAAAAAAAAACAAAATGTCGTTTGGATGGCACGTAGAAAAACCACAAAAAATATAGACATAGGAAAACACGAGGTGAGACCTCATATTTGTTTTCCTCAAAAATTCATTTCTGTGAAATAACCCATAGGAGTTTCAAAAAATCAGAGTTTCTTGTTCCTTTGTTCCAAACGGTATCATAGAAAAAATTTCTGTAAGATTCCTATCCTCCAAAAGTCCTATGCAATTACTTTGTTCCAAACGGACCTAAGAGCATCTCCATCGGGGGCCTCTAAAGGACCCCCAAAGGCCCTTTGGGGGGGGGGGGGGGGGGGGGGCGGACACGAAAAACCGTCACCAGCGGCACCCCAAAAGCCTCGCCCCGAGCGATTTAGTGTTTGGCACCCCCAATAGGGCCTCCATGTTTGGAGGACCTCCTGGGGGTGCCGGACATTGACCGGGCATGGCCTCCGATAGGTGCGCCCCACCCGTCATAGACATAGGGCGCGAGGAGGTGCTGTAAATTGCGCCGTGCAGGAGGCCGTTCCGCCCGTGTTAATGGCGACGCGTTTCTGCAGGCGACGAAGCGACGAGACGGCGAGGCGTCTGCGGCACGTCTGCTTTTGCTTTCCTTTTTCCCCTTTGACTATAAATTGCAGCTGCTGGGCGACAGATCGGTGGTTTACTCTATTTTGTCTTGCGCTTCTTCATAAGTAGCATTTTGTACTCAATTTTGGTGCTAGTAATACGAAGAATTTGGTAGCTAAATTTGTATCTGTACTCGATTGGTCCTAGTACTAATTGTCATTTGTGTTAGAAAGATATAGACGTTGGAAAGATAGCTATTCGAAACATGACAATTAGTAAGATAGCAGTTGAAAATATAGTCGTATGAAATTTAACCGTTATAAATATAGCTGTTGTAATATACACTAAATATAGTTGTTGTAATATACACGTTCTACTATACACGTTCCACTGAAAAACAGGACATGTAAAATTTGAAAAGATGTATATGAAACGTCCAATTTTACACGTTCTACTAGAGATGCTCTAAGCAGGTCGCAACAAATGCATCAACGCGCCTATCTCACAGGGAGACAGAAGCACATGAATCGGTATGCCAAGTTTAGCATCAGCAGTCAGCACCCGATCAACGGCCTTGGCCGCTGCCAGTCGTAACTGCTCTTGCCACCAGAATCAAAATCCAATTCACGCGCGACCGAACAGGAAAGAAGCAGGGATAGCTCTCACGATCCAACCAACTACTGTAGCAATCAGGCCACGCCTTCACAGAAAACAAGCAAACAAACAAAAAGTAGAACCGCAGATCACATTACCTATCGATGCAACTTTATCCGTTTGGAACACAGGAGGTAGAAAAACATAGGAGTAAAAAAATATAGAAATTAAAGTGTCATGTTTCCTAGATTTCTACATGAACCAAAATCACAAAAAAAAAAAACAAAGTGTCGTTGGATGGCACGTAGAAAAACCACAAAAAATATAGACATAGGAAAACACGAGGTGAGACCTCATATTTGTTTTCCTCCAAAATTCATTCCTGTGAAATAGCCCATAGGAGTTTCAAAAAATCAGAGTTTCTTGTTCCTTTGTTCCAAACGGTATCGTAGAAAAAATTTCTGTAAGATTCCTATCCTCCAAAAGTCCTATGCAATTACTTTGTTCCAAACGGGCCTAAGAGCATCTCCACCGGGGGCCTCTAAAGGACCCCCAAAGGACCTTTGGTGGGGCCGGCCACGAAAAACCGTCACCACCGGCACCCCCAAAGCCTCGCTCCGAGCGATTTTTTGTTCGGCACCCCCAATAGGGCCTCCAAGTTTGGAAGCCCTCTTGGGGGTGCCGGACATTGACCGGACATGGCCTCCGACAGGTGCGCCCCACCCGTCATAGACATAGGGCGCGATGAGGTGCTGTAAATTGCGCCGTGCAGGAGGCCATTCCGCCCGCGTTAATGGCGACGCGTTTCTGCGGGCGACGAAGCGACGAGACGGCGAGGCGTCTGCGGCACGTCTGCTTTTGCTTTCCTTTTTCCCCTTTGACTATAAATTGCAGCTACTGGGTGACAGATCGGTGGTTTACTCTATTTTGTCTTGCGCTTCTTCATAAGTAGCATTTTGTACTCAATTTTGGTGCTAGTAATACGAAGAATTTGGTACCTAAATTTGTATCTGTACTCGATTGGTGCTAGTACTAATTGTCATTTGTGTTAGAAAGATATAGACGTTGGAAAGATAGCTATTCGAAACATGACAATTAGAAAGATAGCAGTTGAAATTATAGTCGTTTGAAATTTGACCGTTATAAATATAGCTGTTGTAATATACACGTTCTACTATACACGTTCCACTGAAAAACAGGACATGTAAAATTTGAAAAGATGTATATGAAACGTCCAATTTTACACGTTCTACTAGAGATGCTCTAAGCAGGTCGCAACAAATGCATCAACGCGCCTATCTCACAGGGAGACAGAAGCACATGAATCGGTATGCCAAGTTTAGCATCAGCAGTCAGCACCCGATCAACGGCCTTGGCCGCTGCCAGTCGTAACTGCTCTTGCCACCGGAATCAAAATCCAATTCACGCGCGACCGAATAGGAAAGAAGCAGGGATAGCTCTCACGATCCAACCAACTACTGTAGCAATCAGGCCACGCCTTCACAGAAAACAAGCAAACAAACAAAAAGGAGAACCGCAGATCACATTACCTTTCGATGCAACTTTATCCGTTTGGAACACAGGAGGTAAAAAACATAGGAGTAAAAAAAATATAGAGATTAAAGTGTCATGTTTCCTAGATTTCTACATGAACCAAAATCACAAAAAAAAAACAAAGTGTCGTTGGATGGCACGTAGAAAAACCACAAAAAATATAGACATAGGAAAACACGAGGTGAGACCTCATATTTGTTTTCCTCCAAAATTCATTCCTGTGAAATAGCCCATAGGAGTTTCAAAAAATCAGAGTTTCTTGTTCCTTTGTTCCAAACGGTATCGTAGAAAAAATTTCTGTAAGATTCCTATCCTCCAAAAGTCCTATGCAATTACTTTGTTCCAAACGGGCCTAAGAGCATCTCCACCGGGGGCCTCTAAAGGACCCCCAAAGGCCCTTTGGGGGGGCCGGACACGAAAAACCGTCACCACCGGCACCCCCAAAGCCTCGCTCCGAGCGATTTTTTGTTCGGCACCCCCAATAGGGCCTCCAAGTTTGGAAGCCCTCCTGGGGGTGCCGGACATTGACCGGACATGGCCTCCGACAGGTGCGCCCCACCCGTCATAGACATAGGGCGCGATGAGGTGCTGTAAATTGCGCCGTGCAGGAGGCCATTCCACCCGCGTTAATGGCGACGCGTTTCTGCAGGCGACGAAGCGACGAGACGGCGAGGCGTCTGCGGCACGTCTGCTTTTGCTTTCCTTTTTCCCCTTTGACTATAAATTGCAGCTGCTGGGCGACAAATCGGTGGTTTACTCTATTTTGTCTTGCGCTTCTTCATAAGTAGCATTTTGTACTCAATTTTGGTGCTAGTAATACGAAGAATTTGGTACCTAAATTTGTATCTGTACTCGATTGGTGCTAGTACTAATTGTCATTTGTGTTAGAAAGATATAGACGTTGGAAAGATAGCTATTCGAAACATGACAATTAGAAAGATAGCAGTTGAAAATATAGTCGTTTGAAATTTGACCGTTATAAATATAGCTGTTGTAATATACACGTTCTACTATACACGTTCCACTGAAAAACAGGACATGTAAAATTTGAAAAGATGTATATGAAACGTCCAATTTTACACGTTCTACTAGAGATGCTCTAAGCAGGTCGCAACAAATGCATCAACGCGCCTATCTCACAGGGAGACAGAAGCACATGAATCGGTATGCCAAGTTTAGCATCAGCAGTCAGCACCCGATCAACGGCCTTGGCCGCTGCCAGTCGTAACTGCTCTTGCCACCGGAATCAAAATCCAATTCACGCGCGACCGAATAGGAAAGAAGCAGGGATAGCTCTCACGATCCAACCAACTACTGTAGCAATCAGGCCACGCCTTCACAGAAAACAAGCAAACAAACAAAAAGTAGAACCGCAGATCACATTACCTTTCGATGCAACTTTATCCGTTTGGAACACAGGAGGTAAAAAACATAGGAGTAAAAAAAATATAGAGATTAAAGTGTCATGTTTCCTAGATTTCTACATGAACCAAAATCACAAAAAAAAAACAAAGTGTCGTTGGATGGCACGTAGAAAAACCACAAAAAATATAGACATAGGAAAACACGAGGTGAGACCTCATATTTGTTTTCCTCCAAAATTCATTCCTGTGAAATAGCCCATAGGAGTTTCAAAAAATCAGAGTTTCTTGTTCCTATGTTCCAAACGGTATCATAGAAAAAATTTCTGTAAGATTCCTATCCTCCAAAAGTCCTATGCAATTACTTTGTTCCAAACGGGCATAAGAGCATCTCCATCGCGGGCCTCTAAAGGACCCCCAAAGGCCCTTTGGGGGGGCCGGACACGAAAAACCGTCACCAGCGGCACCCCCAAAGCCTCGCTCCGAGCGATTTTGTGTTCAGCACCCCCAATAGGGCCTCCAAGTTTGGAGGCCCTCCTGGGGGTGTCGAACATTGACCGGACATGGCCTCCGACAGGTGCGCCCCACCCGTCATAGACATAGGGCGCGAGGAGGTGCTGTAAATTGCGCCGTGCAGGAGGCCGTTCCGCCCGCGTTAATAGCGACGCGTTTCTGCAGGCGACGAAGCGACGAGACGGCGAGGCGTCTGCGGCACGTCTGCTTTTGCTTTCCTTTTTCCCCTTTGACTATAAATTGCAGCTGCTGGGCGACAGATCGGTGGTTTACTCTATTTTGTCTTGCGCTTCTTCATAAGTAGCATTTTGTACTCAATTCTGGTGCTAGTAATACGAAGAATTTGGTAGCTAAATTTGTATCTATACTCGATTGGTGCTTGTACTAATTGTCATTTGTGTTAGAAAGATATAGACGTTGGAAAGATAGCTATTCGAAACATGACAATTTGAAAGATAGCAGCTGAAAATATAGTCGTTTGAAATTTGACCATTATAAATATAGCTGTTGTAATATACACGTTCTAATATACACATTCCACTGAAAAACAGGACATGTAAAATTTGAAAAGATGTATATGAAACGTCCAATTTTACACGTTCTACTAGACATGCTCTAAGCAGGTCGCAACAAATGCATCAACGCGCCTATCTCACAGGGAGACAGAAGCACATGAATCGGTATGCCAAGTTTAGCATCAGCAGTCAGCACCCGATCAACGGCCTTGGCCGCTGCCAGTCGTACCTGCTCTTGCCACCGGAATCAAAATCCAATTCACGCGCGACCGAACAGGAAAGAAGCATGGATCTCACGATCCAACCAACTACTGTAGCAATCAGGCCACGCCTTCAAAGAAAACAAGCAAACAAACAAAAAGTAGAACCGCAGATCACATTACCTCTCAATGCAACTTTACTCGTTTGGAACACGGGAGGTAAAAAAACATAGGAGTAAAAAAAATATAGAAATTAAAGTGTCATGTTTCCTAGATTTCTACATGAGCCAAAATCACAAAAAAAAAAAACAAAGTGTCGTTGGACGGCACGTAGAAAAACCACAAAAAATATAGACATAGGAAAACACGAGGTGAGACCTCATATTTGTTTTCCTCCAAAATTCATTCCTGTGAAATAGCCCATAGGAGTTTCAAAAAATCAGAGTTTCTTGTTCCTTTGTTCCAAACGGTATCATAGAAAACTTTTCTGTAAGATTTCTATCCTTCAAAAGTCCTATGCAATTACTTTGTTCCAAACGGGCCTAAGAGCATCTCCACCGGGGCCTCTAAAGGACCCCCAAAGGCCCTTTGGGGGCCGGACACGAAAAACCGTCACCGGCGGCACCCCCCAAAGACTCGCCCTGAGCGATTTTGTGTCCGGCACCCCCAACAGGGCCTCCAAGTTTGGAGACCCTCCTGGGGGTGCCGGACATTGACCGGATGACGTGGTTATACCCTCCGGGTACCCCCACTATGGCGTATAATGAAGATAGAGGCCCACCAGGTGGCCCAATGAAGACCAAGAAGCTGCTGAGGAAATAACTTGAAGGACAAGATAAGGACTCCTATTCGTTGTCTACTATGACTCTTGTAAAACCCCCTGGCTGCATATATAAAGACAGGGAGGGGTAGACAAAAAGAGAAGCCAACAGATATCAGAGATAGCCAAGGCGACATCGCCATAGTCAATAGATTGAAGATAGCCGGGCAAACCCCGGCGAGACCACCATAGCATCACGGCCACCATGTAATCATCATCAATACTAGATCAGACAAGCAGGAGTGGGTCTTTACCTCACAATGAGGGGCCGAATCTGGGTAAACTCTTTGTTTGTCAGCCGTCCGGAACCACCAGCCGCCATACTTCTCTCTATACGAAACCCGAGGTACCTAACCGAAAGATTTGCCGGGTTTACACCCGTCAATTGGCGCCGTCTGTGGGAACAACAACTGGCATGCTAGATTCGCGGTTGCGGCGGCCCCATCTACGACATCAACTACGACGACGAATCTGCATCATCAACAACGACGGCGATTCGCCGTATCAGATCAGCCTATGGGGGCTCGACGACAACACCGCCTCGTATGCTACTGACCCGATCCAATCTACAACAGCAAACGAACTCCAATCTTCGTCGACAACGACAAACAGACTGATCCGATCTGCTCATCTAGTTCGGTCCAGAATTTCAAGTGTGCAGATGAACGGATCTGCAAGATCAAGTCGCCGGCACGATCAGCAAAGTTCGTCAGCAACAAACAAGACCTGGCGGCCGGTTGCCGACATTCTGACGAGCATCATCTACACCAACTCCCATGCCGAAGGCTCGGCCCTGCTCCTATCATGTACCGGTGTGAGACGCGTACCTCAGTTGAGAAGAAACCAGCAATCAACCGGATCAAATTCCAAACAAGTTACATGAAGACCAACGAAGAAGGAAACAAATCGCAAAGTGATTCTATGTCCTATCCGACTACTACTCCCTCACGTGGTAAAAAAAAATGGACCAGCCATCAAATTACATCCATGTGCGGGTGCGGCTCGGTTTCCAAGGCTGCAAAGAAGGAAAAAAATACGACATACTAAGCTGCTAGCTGCTACGTATGTGCAGTCCATTTTAAAACATGTGACCCGCGACCGTCACGACTTGCAAGTCGCCGTGGCCGACTCCAGTCTCGCCACCGCTTGCGTTCGCGGCCTGTTCGGACATCAGGTGTTATCTTTCCAATTTATTAACTCATTATACGGTTATGCGCATCAAATTTTATTATGTTATATCAAACTTTATTATGTACAAATCTTTGGCCTTTTGCGTGCATTATTTTGCATTGACAATTTTAAAGGGTTGTCGGAGTGCGTCCGACTCGGCAAACTGGTGAATCGCCTTACCGCGTGTACCCGACACACCGGCGACTCGAGACGACATCAGCGTACGGTGTGGCAGCACTGCGCATCTTCGTCGACCGCCCGACAACCGCCATCAACACGGAAACAAGCGTACCTCACGACAGGCGTACCTCACGCTCGGGGTTGTCGATCAAATCATCAACAACAAGAGCGCGACAACCCGCTTCAACCTCGACTCGCGATCATCGCAGCCGCATCATCATCGACTACAACCTCACTCGGAAAAATTTCGACGCCCGCGCCTCGGCAACAACTTCATCGGCCACGACGACGGCCGGTACGGCGCATCGGCTTCGCTTGCACATACCCGACAAATCGTCGACTCGGGAATGACGCCCCGATATCATCAACAACAACCTCGCTGTATTGACGAGATGAGTTCGGCGTCATCATCGACTCCACTGCACTTCATCGAACTGCGCCACGACTCGCCAACTCGCCAAGTGGACTTGGGGGCTGAACATCGCACCCGCCGCGTCGGCTCCGGTAACTACATCGACTCCGACCAACTAGAGGCCGCGCGAGTCCGCCATGTCGACCCCGTCCACCGTGTCGAGTTCACATATCACGCTGCATCTACAACATCTTGCAGATAAGTTTCAATTTACAGCTTTGCAATTTATCACTATGAGTAAAATCCATTTACTTCAAAATATTATATTTGCTCGCACTAATTGGCTGGTAAGCCATTATGCAAAGTAATAGATATAAAAATTGCGGCCAATACGGTCATTTTATCTCTTGTAACAAATCAAATTATTCGTTCGCCGAAACCACGCGTCTATTGGATAACCAGCTGGATTTCTCAAAGTCGGGTTATAACCCGCGTCGGATTTCTAAAGTCGGGATCTTGATAACTCACGTCGGATTTTTCAAAGTCGAGTTCTCTATAACTCGCAACGGAATTGTTTCTAAGTCGGGTTATTTATAACCTGCATCGGAATTTTTTTAAATCAGGTTATAACCCACGTTGGATTTTTCAAAGTCGAAGTTCTCTGCAACCCGCATCGGAATTTTTAAAGTCGGGTTCTTATTACCCTCCTCGGATTTCTCAAAGTCAGGTTATCTACAACTCGCGTCGGATTTTCAAAGTCGGGTTCTCTATAACCTGCATCGAAATTTTTAAAGTCGAGTTCTTTAAAACTCGCATCGATTTTCTCAAACAGCCGCACACTCTCCCGCGTCGACTCCGTCCGCCGCCCGGATTTTCTTCCGGTTAAAACGCTGCACCCAATGCCGCGTCGACTCCGTCCGCTGCCTCGACTACTTATTCCGCCGCGTTGATTTCATCCGCCGAATCGATTAATTATTCCGCCGCGTTGACTCTATCCGCCGCGTCGACTACCAGCTATATACTAGTCGCCCCAGTCGCACTCGACACTCAGGGGCTGCGGCATAATAGTTCATTTAACAAGTTGCCCCAGTCGCACTCGACGCTCGGGTGCTGCGACATAACAGTTCATTTAACAAGTCACTCCAGTCGCACTCGACGCTCGGGGGATGCGACTCCGGTCCGCCGCATCCACAAAATCCACCGCGTCACTCGCCGTGTCGACTCCGCACACCATTTTTACTACGTCATACAGATAAGTTTTAATTTATGGTATTTCCGTTTACCAACATGAACAATACTCTTTTATTTCAAAATATTATATTTATTTGTTTATACTAATTGGCCGATTAGCCATTTTTTTCAAGCAAATATACACAGATACAAAGACGAGTTGAGCATCCACTCAGTCGCTTCATACTTCAGCAATTTACTCCCATCGGGAGGGCACCCGCAACATATTCAACTGCGATTTCGAGCCTACGCTTAATTGCAAGCAATTAAACATAGCCTCGGGGGCTACTCCCATCGGTAACGCTGCCCGCGCAACCGATGAATAAAGGACAGTCGACGATCAGCGTCACACGAATAAATTTTCTACCCGATGACTCGGAGCCATTCAAAAGAAAGCAAAAGCAAACATGTACAACAACAGTCGAAATCTGGTCGAGTATCTACCGGATCATATTCAAATATATAAATAGCAATTCCCGAGAAGTTCCAGCCGAGACGGGTACTCGGATGCTGTACAAAAGTATAAAGGTAAGACCTGAATAAGGCCAGGTGGCCCATACAAGCTATGCGGACCTGATAAATTCCATGCCAGCAGGCATGATGCAAAATCCCGGCAGACGCGCCAAGAGTACTCTAAGAACGACCGGGTTCTGACCAGTAAGTCCAGACAGGCTTGAGTCGAATTTGAACGGTCTTACCGGGTTCGAGCCAAGGGACTCGAATCTGCGTAGGCTAGAAAGGTATTTCGCCCGAGTCGCGAATTTATTTGACCCCGATCCGTCGGTTGAATCAGCCCTACTATGCCATCCATCCCACATAAGATGAAACAAATATATATATCAAGCATCTCGAGTCATGAGAACTCGCATTATGTTCCTTAACATGACATGAAGTACAAAGGAGCGCCTGATAAAGGCGAATTGCAGTAACTAATTTCGATACATCAATCTTTTTTACTATATTTATTCACAGGATATGAGGAATCAAGAAACAGAAGATAAAATACATGGGATTAGAACAACTTGAGCCTATGCCCGACTCTACGAGTCGCACATAGCCTCGGGGGCTACTCCCATCGGGAGCGCTGGCCGCGCACCCGATGAGCGCTGGTCGCGCAACTGATGCACTCGAAGTATTATCAAGACAGAAGCACTCAAAGTACAACCAAGAACAGAAGCAATCGACGCATTACCTACTGAAGACTCCAACCAACCATCAAGCATATTGTGCACATGAAGATCTATCAAGTGATGAGTCCCTGCCCGACTTTTCGAGTCGACCAGGCACTCGGGGGCTACTGACGTGGTTATACCCTCCGGGTACCCCCACTATGGCATATAATGAAGATAGAGGCCCACCAGGTGGCCCAATGAAGACCAAGAAGCTGCTGAGGAAATAACTTGAAGGACAAGACAAGGACTCCTATTCGTAGTCTACTAGGACTCATGTAAAACCACCTGGCTGCATATATAAAGACAGGTAGGGGTAGACAAAAAGAGAAGCCAACAGATATCAGAGATAGCCAAGGCGACATCGCCATAGTCAATAGATAGAAGATAGCCGGGCAAACCCCGGCGAGACCACCATAGCCATCACGACCACCATGTAATCATCATCAATACTAGATCAGACAAGCAGGAGTGGGTCTTTACCTCACAATGAGGGGCCGAACCTGGGTAAACTCTTTGTTTGCCAGCCGTCCGGAACCACCAGCCGCCATACTTCTCTCTATACGAAACCCGAGGTACCTAACCGAGGGATTTGCCGGGTTTACACCCCGTCACTGGACATGGCCTCCGGCAGGTGCGCCCCACCCGTCATAGAAATAGGGCGCGAGGAGGCGCTGTAAATTGCGCCGGTGCAGGAGGCCGTTCCGCCCGCGTTAATGGCGACGCGTTTCTGCAGGCGACGAAGCGACGAGACGGCGAGGCGTCTGCGGCACGCCTCATAATTACGCCGGTGATGGGTTCGTAGCATAGAAAACAAAAAATTTCCTACGAAGGGAACAACCAACGTGCCAAGATCTAATCTAGGAGATGCTCGTAACGGGTGGAACATGTTCCAAGAGAACTCACCCTCGAAGACCGAAAGCGTTTCGAGAGGGATTCTCGTGGACGATGTAGTGGAACACTTGCCGATCTCAAGATCGTGAAGATCTACGCCGCAACCGGCGGCGCCTCCGTACTCGGTCACACGTACGGCTTCTTGACGACCTCCGTTCCCTCGATCCAGCGGGGCAGCGGAAGTGGTAGAACCACCAAGGAACTCCAACAGCACGACGGCGTAGTGTGGTGGAGAACTAAACGGCCATGGCTTCGCCAAGCGGATGGCCGAGAGGTGGAGCAGCGGGAGGAGGGAGAGAGGATCAAGTGTGTCCATAAGAGGGAGCTCTACCTCTCCTTATATAGGAGAGGGAGGCAGCCCAAGGGTGGTGCGGCTCAAGGAGCCCCCACCCCTTCCTCTTCATGTGAGTGGAGCATCCACTCATGCCCACTCACTCTCTTTAAAACTCCACTCAAAAATCCCAAGGGTTTTTCTTTATTAAATAAAACAATTTCATTTCTTTTTAATATTTGTTAATTCTATTAACAAACATTAACACTTATCCCCTTGGTTCATTTGTTAATTCTATTAACAACCATTGGCAACCATTGACAATTAACCCCTTGAACTATTTCAATATTACCCGAAACAATTTCGGTGCTGTCCAAACTTTTCTCCGAAATTCCGTGTCTACCCAAAAGCGTCGACAAACCTTAAGTGTGTCACCCTACGGTTCGTGAATAATGTAGACATGATCGAGACACCTCTCCGATCAATAGTCAACAGCGGGATCTGGAGATCCGTAATGACTCCTACATATTCGACGATGAATCTTGTGATCGCGTGAACCAAAAAACGTCATGACCAATTCCTTTTGTCTCGCGATATTTTACTTGTCCGAGATCCGATCATTGGTATCATCTATACCTAGTTCGATCTCGTTCCCGACAAGTACTCTTTACTCGTTCTGTGATATGACATCCTTGTGACCTAGTCACGTGCTTGCAAGCGGTGTCGATGTGATATCACCGAGAGGGCCCAGAGTATATCTCTCCGTCATCTGGATGGACAAATCCCACTTCTTGATCCATGATCCTCAACTAATACTTTAGGAATACCCAACGCCACCTTTATAGTCACCCTGTTACGGTGTGATGTTTGATGTCATCAAAGCATTCTTCCGGTGTTAGTGATTGACATGATCTCATGGTCTAAGGATTAGGATTACTTCGTATGCTTAGTACAACAATGTAAACTTAATGACTTGATCGCATTGCTATACTTGATTTGGGTGCGTGTTCATCACATCATTCTCCTAATGACGTGATCCCGTTATTAACAACATCCAATGTTCATGATCAGGAAACCTTGATCATCTGTTAATCAACGAGCTAGTTAAAAGAGAGGCTTTACTAGGAACTCTTATTTGTTCATTAGTCACACATGTATCAATGTTTCCGATTAATACAATTCTAGCATGAGAAATAAACATTTATCATAAATATGGAATTATATAATAACCACTTTATTATTGCCTCTCGGGCATATTCCTTTCAGTCTCCCACTTGCACTAGGGGCAATAATCTAGATTACATTGTAATGACCCTAACACCCATGGAGTTCCGGTGTTGATCATGTTTTGCCCTTGGGAGTTGTTTAGTCAAAGGGTCTGCCACATTCAGATCCGTGTGTACTTTGCAAATCTTTATATCACCATCCTTGACATGCTCACGGATTGAGTGAAAGCGGCGTTTGAAATGCTTGGAATTCTTGTGAGACCTTGGTTCTTTAGCATTGGCTATGGCACCATTGTTGTCACAATAGATAACCATCGGATCCAACGCACTTGGAACCACACCTAGTTCGGATATGAACTCCTTCATCCAAACTCCTTCCTGCGCTGCCTCCGAGGCAGCAACATATTCCGCTTCTGTCGACGATCCCGCCAACACGGGTTGCTTGGAACTCCTCCAGCTTACTGCTCCTCCATTCATAACAAATACGTACCCAGATTGTGACTTAGAGTCATCTGGATCGGTGTCGAAGCTAGCATCGACGTAACATCTTGCGACGATCTCTTCTTCACCGCCATACACGAGAAACATATCCTTAGTCCTTCTTAAGTACTTTAGGATATTCTTTACCGCCATCCAGTGTTCCAAACCTGGATCAGATTGGTACCTGCTAGTCAAGCTAATAGCATGTGCCACATCCGGTCTTGTACATAGCATAGCATACATGATAGAGCCTATGGCTGAGGCATAGGGGATCTTGTTCATCAATTCTCTATCTTCCGATGTAGCTGGACTTTGAGTCTGACTCAATATCTTTCCTTGCAACATAGGTAAGAGCCCTTTCTTACTTTCGTCCATTCTGAACTTCTTCAGAATCTTGTCAAGGTATGTACTTTGGGAAAGCCCAATCAAGCGTCTTGATCTATCTCTATAGATTTTGATGCCTAATATATACGATGCTTCACCGAGGTCCTTCATCGAAAAACTATTGTCCAAATAACCTTTTATACTATTCAAAAATTCTATATCATTTCCAATCAACAATATGTCATCCACATATAGTACTAGAAATGCTACAGAGCTCCCACTCACTTTCTTGTAGATACAAGCTTCTCCATAAGTTTGGACAAATCCAAACCCTTTGATCACTTCATCAAAGCGGAGGTTCCAACTTCGGGATGCTTGCTTCAGTCCATAAATGGATCGCTGAAGTTTGCATACCTTGTCAGCATCCTTAGGATCGACAAAACCTTTGGGTTGCACCATGTACAACTCTTCCTCAATGTGACCATTAAGGAACGCCGTTTTGACATCCATCTGCCAGATTTCGTAATCGAAAAATGCAGCAATTGCTAACATAATCCTAACAGACTTTAGCATCGCTACAGGAGAGAAAGTCTCCTCGTAGTCAATTCCTTGAATTTGTCGAAAACCCTTTGCGACAAGTCGAGCTTTATAGACGGTCACATTACCATCAGCGTCAGTTTTCTTCTTAAAAATCCATTTGTTCTCAACGGCCTTGCGGTCATTGGGTAAGTCCACCAAAGTACATACTTGGTTTTCGTACATGGATTCCATTTCGGATTTCATGGCTTCTAGCCATTTGTTGGAATCTGAGCTCATTATCGCTTCATCATACGTCGCAGGGTCATCATTATCAACTACCATGACGTTCATGACGGGGTTGCCATACAGTTCAGGAGCTGTACGCGTCCTTGTTGACCTGCGAAGTACGGTAGTATCCTCTTTCGGAGTTTCATGATCTTGAATATCATTAGTTCCCTCTTCATCTGGTGAAGTCAACTCCGGAACAATTTCCGGCGCTGCGCTACTCGCCATTCCAAGAAGAGAAGGTTCAATAACCTCGTCGAGTTCTACCTTCCTACCACTCACACCTTTTGAGAGAAACTCCTTCTCCAAAAAGGATCCATTCTTGGCAACGAAAACTTTGCCTTCGGATCTGTGATAGAAGGTGTACCCAATTGTTTCTTTAGGGTATCCTATGAAGACGCATTTTTCCGCTTTGGGTTCGAGTTTATCAGGTTGAAGCTTCTTCACATAAACATCGCATCCCCAAACTTTTAGAAACGATAGCTTAGGTTTGTTTCCAAACCATAGTTCATACGGTGTCGTTTCAACGGATTTAGATGGAGCCCTATTTAAAGTGAATGTAGCTGTCTCTAGTGCATGACCCCAAAACGATAGTGGCAAATCTGTAAGAGACATCATAGATCGAACCATATCCAATAAAGTACGATTACGACGTTCGGACACACCATTACGTTGTGGTGTTCCGGCAGGAGTGAGTTGTGAAACTATTCCACATTCTTTCATATGTGTGCCAAACTCGTAACTCAAATACTCACCTCCACGATCGGATCGCAGAAATTTGATCTTTCTGTTACGATGGTTTTCCACTTCACTCTGAAATTCTTTGAACTTTTCGAACGTCTCAGACTTGTGTTTCATTAAGTAAATATACCCATATCTACTTAAATCATCCGTGAAGGTAACAAAATAACGATATCCACCGCGCGCCGACACACTCATTGGACCACACACATCGGTATGTATGATTTCCAATAAATCCGTCGCCCGTTCCATCGTGCCGGAAAACGGGGTTCTAGTCATCTTGCCCATAAGGCATGGTTCACATGTCTCAAATGATTCATAATCAAGTGATTCTAGGAGCCCATCAGAATGGAGCTTCTTCATGCGCTTAACACCAATATGACCTAAGCGGCAATGCCACATGTACGTAGCAATATCATCATTCAACTTGATTCTTTTGGCATTCACATTATGAATGTGTGTATCATTACTATCAAGATTCAAAAGAAATAAACCATTCTTCATTGGTGCATGACCATAAAAGATATCATTCACATAAATCGAACATCCATTGTTCTCAGACTTAAATGAATAACCGTTTTGCATCAAACAAGATCCAGATATAATGTTCATGCTCAACGCAGGCACCAAATAACAATTATTAAGGTTCATCACTAATCCTGATGGTAGACGAAGAGGTAGCGTCCCGACAGCAATCACATCAACCTTTGATCGATTGCCGACGCGCATCGTCACCTCATCCTTTGCTAGTTGTCGTCTATTCCGTAGTTCCTGTTTCGAGTTACATATGTTAGCAACCGAACCAGTATCAAATACCCAGGCGCTACTACGAGTACTAGTAAGGTACACATCAATAACGTGTATATCACATATACGTTTGTTCACTTTGCCGGCCTTCTTATCCGCCAGATATTTGGGGCAATTACGTTTCCAGTGCCCAGTACCCTTGCAGTAAAAGCACTCAGTGTCAGGCTTAGGGCCAGCCTTGGTCTTTTTTTCAGGCGCGGCAACAGTTTTGCCGCCCTTCTTGAAATTACCCTTCGGCTTGCCTTTCTTGCCTTTCTTGAAACTAGTGGTTTTATTGATCATCAACACTTGATGCTCCTTTTTGATCTCCACTTCAGCAGTTTTGAGCATTGACAGAAGCTCGGGGAGAGTCTTCTTCATGCCTTGCATATTGTAGTTCATCACAAAGTTCCTGTAACTTGGTGGGAGTGATTGGAGAACACGATGAATTCCTAGCTCATTGGGGATCGATATACCCAGGGCTATGAGCTTATCGGCGTACCCAGACATTTTGATTACGTGCTCGCTAACGGAGCTGTTCTCTTCCATCATGCAGCTAAAGAACTTTTCTGAAGCATCATAACTCTCTACGGCAGCATGGGTATCGAAAATCATTTTCAATTCTCCCATTGTATCAAAAGCGGTGCTGTTCTCGAAACGTTTTCGCAGCTCCGGCTCTAAACCATACAGAATGCCGCAGTGAACTACACTGTGGTCCTCCTTCTGAGTCAGGAAAACATTTTTCACATCATCAGGAGCGTCATCAGCGGGCGGGGCACCTAGCGGTGCATCAAGCACGTAGAGCTTTTGACAAGCTGTGAGGAGAATCCTCAGGTTAAGTGCCCAATTGGTGAAGTTGCTTCCATTGTTTGCTAGTTTCTCTTTCTCCATGAACATATTGAAATTGAAAGCAGGTGGTGCCATGATCTACAACATATTTGCAAAGACTATTTAGACTAATATTATGATAAATTAAGTTCAAGTTAATTCAAAATTATTACGTGAACTCCCACTCAAAAACAACATCCCTCTAGTCGTTTCAGTGATTACACGAACCAAATTCACTACACCAATAACCGATCATCACGAGAGATGGTGCAGCTGCAAAGGCGAACATCGACATGTTCATCATATCATCTATATGACTCATGCTTTACCTTTCGGTTACGTGTTCCGAGACCATGTCTGTACATGCTAGGCTCGCCAAGTAGAACCGTAGTATTTGCGTGTGTAAATCTGGCTTACACCCGTTGTATGCGAACGTTGAGTCTATCACACCCGATCATCACGTGGTGCTTCGAAACGACGAACTTTCTTAACGGTGCATACTAAGGAAGAACACATTATTATCTTGATATTAACTGTGAGAGGGATCATCTTATAATGCTACCGTCGTGATCTAAACAAAGATCTAAGCAAAATAAGATGCATAAAAGGATTAACATCACATGCATGGATAATGTGATATGATATGGTCCTTCTCGCACTTGATCTCCATCTTGTGCATCTTGGCATGATCTCCATCATTCCACCGGCGTGGCACCAAGGTCCATGGCGCCTCCTTCTTGATTGTCCTCCAAATTTACAACATATCATATAGATATGATATTTAGCACGCAGGCCATAAAGTTAAAAGACAACCATTTGGCTCCTGCCGGTTTGTCATAATTTACAAAAGGTATCATCTCATACATCAAATTTGTAACTTTGACCATATCACATCACATGCCCTGCAAAAACAAGTTAGACGTCCTCTAATTTATTTTTGCATATTTTACGTGGCTTAGGGCTTTCGAAGATAGAACCGTTCTTACCTACGAACATGAAACCACAACGGTGATGAAAAAATTATTAGCAACCCGTTCTATTTTATATCTTAACTATAGTGGGAGAGACAGACACCCGCAAAGCCACTTATGCAAAACAAGTTGCATGTCAGTCGTGGAACAAGTCTCATGTGCGTGGACATGTAAGGTTAGTCCGGGCCGCTTCATCCCACTATGCCACTAAGATACAAAATATACAAAGGAAGCAATAACATGATCATCAACGCCCACATACACATATGTGTTCTACCCGTACAAAACATCTACGCATAGAGTTGGCTCTGATACCACTGATGGGTTCGTAGCATAGAAAACAAAAATTTCCTACGAAGGGAACAACCAACGTGCCAAGATCTAATCTAGGAGATGCTCGTAACGGGTGGAACATGTTCCGAGAGAACTCACCCTCGAAGACCGAAAGCGTTTCGAGAGGGATTCTCGTGGACGATGTAGTGGAACACTTGCCGATCTCAAGATCGTGAAGATGTACGCCGCAACCGGCGGCGCCTCCGTACTCGGTCACACGTACGGCTTGATGACGACCTCCGTTCCCTCGATCCAGCGGGGCAGCGGAAGTAGTAGAACCACCAAGGAACTCCAACAGCACGACGGCGTAGTGTGGTGGAGAACTAAACGGCCATGGCTTCGCCAAGCTGATGGCCGAGAGGTGGAGCAGCGGGAGGAGGGAGAGAGGATCAAGTGTGTCCATATGAGGGAGCTCTACCTCTCCTTATATAGGAGAGGGAGGCAGCCCAAGGGTGGTGCGGCTCAAGGAGCCCCCACCCCTTCCTCTTCATGTGAGTGGAGCATCCACTCATGCCCACTCACTCTCTTTAAAACTCCACTCAAAAATCCCAAGGGTTTTTCTTTATTAAATAAAACAATTTCATTTCTTTTTAATATTTGTTAATTCTATTAACAAACATTAACACTTATCCCCTTGGTTCATTTGTTAATTCTATTAACAACCATTGGCAACCATTGACAATTAACCCCTTGAACTATTTCAATATTACCCGAAACAATTTCGGTGCTGTCCAAACTTTTCTCCGAAATTCCGTGTCTACCCAAAAGCGTCGACAAACCTTAAGTGTGTCACCCTACGGTTCGTGAATAATGTAGACATGATCGAGACACCTCTCCGATCAATAGTCAACAGCGGGATCTGGAGATCCGTAATGACTCCTACATATTCGACGATGAATCTTGTGATCGCGTGAACCAAAAAAACGTCATAACCAATTCCTTTTGTCTCGCGATATTTTACTTGTCCGAGATCCGATCATTGGTATCATCTATATCTAGTTCGATCTCGTTCCCGACAAGTACTCTTTACTCGTTCTGTGATATGACATCCTTGTGACCTAGTCACGTGCTTGCAAGCGGTGTCGATATGATATCACCGAGAGGGCCCAGAGTATATCTCTCCGTCATCTGGATGGACAAATCCCACTTCTTGATCCATGATCCTCAACTAATACTTTAGGAATACCCAACGCCACCTTTATAGTCACCCTGTTACGGTGTGATGTTTGATGTCATCGAAGCATTCTTCCGGTGTTAGTGATTGACATGATCTCATGGTCTAAGGATTAGGATTACTTCGTATGCTTAGTACAACAATGTAAACTTAATGACTTGATCGCATTGCTATACTTGATTTGGGTGCGTGTTCATCACATCATTCTCCTAATGACGTTATCCCGTTATTAACAACATCCAATGTTCATGATCAGGAAACCTTGATCATCTGTTAATCAACGAGCTAGTTAAAAGAGAGGCTTTACTAGGAACTCTTATTTGTTCATTAGTCACACATGTATCAATGTTTCCGATTAATACAATTCTAGCATGAGAAATAAACATTTATCATAAATATGGAATTATATAATAACCACTTTATTATTGCCTCTCGGGCATATTCCTTTCAGCCGGCGCCCAGGCTCTCCCGGCTTTCCAAGCGTCGGCGTGGCCGAATCGCGTCGCCGCCACATAACTCCGACGCGACGCGTGCTCACCCACCCGCCGCTTCCCGCCCAGCGCCACCGCTTCCGCCCCTCCGTTTCCCGCCCCCTCCCCGCCTATATAACACTCCGCCGTGCCCGCAGCCTCACCACACCAACACTCCTCCGCCGTGCCCGCAGCCTCGCCGCCTCCGTAGTGTCGCCCCGAGCCTCGCCGCCTCCAAAGGACCTAGTCCACCATGCCTTGCCGCCTCCAAACCACCTGGTCCACCATCACCCAGGCAGCGCGCCGCGCTCACCCTCTGGGAAGGAGGAGCAGGCGCCAGAGCAGGCGCTCCAGCCTGTCATCGACGAGGAGCCCGTCGACTGGGCGAACGTCGACAACATCAACGTGGAGGAGCAGCTGGAGCAGGAGCCTGCCTAGGATCCTTACCCTGGGCAGGAGCCGCCTCCGGAGGAGGAGCCGGCGCCGGAGCAAGAGCTGCCGCCGTTGTGGCCCAACCAGGTGGTCGCCGTCAAATCCTTCGACACCTGGCGCGCCGAGCAGGCGGCCAACTAGTTGAGGGTAGGCTACGAGGCGGTTGGCGACGCCGTCGAGGCCGCCATCCAGAAGGCCTCCCTCGAGACCGCGGAGCGAGACGCTCGCTGCCGCGCCTTCATGGCTGCTGAGCGCGCGGCGTACGCGGACCTCAACGCCGTGGCTGCGGAGCGGGAGAATCCGGCCTTTAAATTCCAATCGTTTAGTTTAATTTCAATCGTTTAAGTTTGAATCGCTTAAATTTCATGTCGCTCGCAAGGTGTTCGACAATTCGGGCACGTTTGGGGGTGGGCCTTTGGGAAGTGCCGCTGTGAGCGGCCTCTAAATGTTGACCGGACACATGTCCGGCACCCCCCAAAGGAGACCCAATTGGGGGTGCCGGACACCGATTTAGAGGCCCCTGGTGGAGATGCTCTAAAGAGAGTAGTCAAGAACATCTCCACCGGCATCAACTTCTTGCGTCAACCCTCTCAATAATGCAACCACATGTTCATTGGACGGATACACAAAACTTGCACACTAACATCAGGTGTCCCACCCCGATCCAAATTCTGTCCAACAGCCATGAGACACTACGGGAAACTGGAAATACGTCGACGACCAAAAGCCATCAGCGTAGTCACGTTGCCGTAACATGACATCAGCTCAACCTCGTTTGTCGTCCGCGTAGGGCCACTGACGACTCACGACCCCCGGCGCATCCTCAAATTGCTTCGGCGCAAGTTGGGCTTAACTTTAGAGTTCTTTCCTAATAAGTTTTCAAACTCTATTGATATTAGTATCCTAACAATCATATTAGCCGCTAGGTCATGATGTTACACTTATTTTATTGTTTAAATTATATTTGAATAAAAAACAATGATTATGCACTAATAATCTTTGAATAAATAATAATAAAATAATTTTTACTTTATTTTTCCCTTTTCTATTTAATATGGTTTTAATTCATATATTTAAATCCGTAAATCGCAATTTAACAAATAAAATGTCTAAATCGATTAGATAAATGAGAGTAATCCAAATATGGCATTCATATCATCTTTTTGCGTCTTAGAAATATCGATAGTTTTAAAAAATTCGACCCCTTTCAATGAGTAGCCATGGTGTCCATTTTGATCATTTAAAAAAAATCAAAGAAAATGAAAAAAATATAACCTCAAACAAGATATTCTCTGGCATGGAGTGCTTTTATGTGTATTAGTCGCAGTGAAAAATGATAAACTTGATTTTTGACAAATTTTTTGAATGCCTAGTGGACCATCACGAATGCGAACAATTTTTAAATCTGAATATTTTTACGAATGTGAACAACTTTTTCTTTTAACAATTTATCAATCTGAATGTTTTTTATGTTTAAATATTTTTAAATTTTGAACAATTTTCAAATCAGTAGGAAACCGGATGTATTTGTAAAAAATTTACGTTTTGATGCTTTCGGTCCAAGGAATAAAAACAGAGGGAGCGAACATGAGCGCGAAACAGCCCAGGAGGGAAGGACGCAAAGGGCGATGAATAGAAATTCCTGGGATTTCCTAATTTCCTTGCTAACCCAGCTACCAAGCACAGTTCATTAGGCCTAGTGGACCATCAAACAAACTGCCCAGGCCCAGCCCACTAGCACAGCAGAGGACTCGCCGCTCGGTCTTCTCGTCAGCCATGGAGCCGTTAGGTTTAGAACTTTAGGGCACAAGCAGCGGCCGGAGACCGCCGGCGTCTCGCATCCGCATATCCATGGGGTCGTTGTACAAGCAAAGGCCGGAGGTCCAGCAGCCGGGCATCGCCGAGCCGGTGAACCAGGTAACGAGCAATCGAGCACCTCATCTCCAAATTCCCTGCAACTACAGGACAACACAGCACCAAATGTAATTTTTATTCTTTCCCCAATTACTTAGTCAAGCGATTTGATAATTTTACATGCAAAAAATGTAGCTCCGAATTTCCCTGCCAATGGGGCAAATAAGAAAACACATACTCCCTCCGTCCCAAAATAAGTGTCTCAATTTTGAAATTCGCCCAGCTATTTGTTTGCCATCGGCCCCATATATTTAGCACTAGCAGTATGTCACCTCAACACGTCAATACTTGCATTCCTCTCTCTTCCTACAAATTTTACATACCTGAGCTCCATGAATTTCCATTGCTTTTGTTGTTATTTTTGCATTACTAGGATTATGCGAATCAAAGATGTCTTATGTATTTCCGTTTGATGTGTATGCGCAGAACTCCTCGACGAGCTCGCGGAAGAGAGATCCTTCAGTTTCCATTAGGTTGGCAGGTTTGTCATACTCCTCTACTTTCCCTGAAAGAGTATATAGCTCAGCTCATTAGTATAGACTATGAAATATATGCTGCGGTCCTATCGTAGAAAAATAAGTTTGCAAAACTAAAGAGGGAAAAAAAACATCTACAAATTAGTTTTTTCATGTTCAATAAGTCCAACGATAAGAGAATCAGTATATTTATATTATAAAGTGATAGCTAAGCATACCATCGCTCATTGCAAGTATCATATCGGAGTCCATAACTGTTGGTATACGGTGTGCGACAGTTATAACGGTGCAGTGTTTGAATTCTGTTCCAATAGTTCTCTGAATGACAACATCTGTTCCATTGTCCATAGAGGCTGTAGCTTCATCAAGAACTAAGATACGGCACCTTCTCAAAAGCACGCGTCCTAAACACAGGAGCTGCCTTTGGCCCATGCTCCAGTTTGACCCATCTTCTGCAACTGTATAACAAAAATGAACCATTAGACAGTTCCATAAATTGTGCTAGCAAACATATATATCTAATGCACCTAGGACTACTAATGGCTAGACAATTGAGCAGCACATGTGTCTTCAGCCTATTTTGGACTTTGAACAGAAATATAAACTTCAGAAACTAATGTACAAATGCAATGGAATTTCCTACCAAGTGAATCCAATCCATGTTCCTTCCCCTAGACAGCTTCAAGAAGTTGACATTTGTCAAGAACCTGCAACAGAATAGAAAATAGGGTTTTGGTGATTGCTTTTAAGATATTCATATGCCCTAAAATAGACAAAGGTAAGTTGTCATTTGAGATACCTTTAATTGATTTTACAAATAATGTGCTGAAATTTCTGAAATTCTTATGTATATTATCTTTGGTAACTGAGCTAAACTGGTGTGGTAAAGTTATCTCATGACTGAGTAAGATGAGAAGAACCACGAATAACTGTGTGTACCACAAACCCTTTACTTACCTCCCATATTTGGTGATCTGAGAATTGTCCAAGAGGATCCAGATTATATCTTACAGTACCCTGGAAAAGAGTTGGATCTTGTGGAATGATGCCCAAACGTGAACGCAGGTCATGTAGTCCGATCGTAGTGATGTCCAAAGAGTCCATAATTATTTTTCCTGCTTCTGGTTCGGTAATGCGAAACAATGCACCAATTAAAGTTGTCTTTCCACTTCCTGTTCGGCCAACTATGCCAATCTTATCTCCACCTTCAAATTTGCAACTGATTCCATGCAGTACAAGTGGAGCATCTTTTCTGTACCTAATCTGTTGAACAATTTTTTTACACCACAGTCCACTAACCCTGAAGGTTTGACCTTTAAGGCATACATTTGTAATTCATACTTGTTTAATTACCTTCAAATCTCTAAGCTCCACACCACCAGTATGAGGCCAATCTGGTGCTGGTCGATTTTCGTTGATAAATTCTGGTGCTTCACTTTTTATGTCCATGTACTGGTTCACCCGTTCCACCGATATTATTTGATTTGCGAAATTGCATTGCTTTCGAATAGAGGAAACAAAAGACATATTTAGCGAGAGACCGTACGACAATGCCATTCCCACAAAACCTGCAGGCGTATATATGGACAAAACTAATTAGTTTCCCTGATTGTAATGTTGATCTCTTCATAACCTGAATAATGAGTAACGAATGCTTTAATGCATGTCCTTACTAAAATCTACTTACCGGGGCTAAAAGTTCCTTGAGGAAGAAGAACCATGAGAAAGGCAGAAAACGATAGAACTGCAGCGCTCATCATTTCAAGGCGCTGAATAAGCCATTCAGTTGCTGCAAAATTATAGAAGTATGGGATAGCATTCTTGTCAACCAGATTAGAATTTGTATCAAAGAAACGATCTTCTTCCTCAAAGGCCCTTATGGTTATAGCTCCCGAAATTGATTCACCTAGGTGATTTGCTAGAGCAGACTTGGTAGTGCCATTGATACGCATCAATTCCTTAGCCGAAGCTAAGTAATACCTCTGCTTGACAGAAAACATAAGAGATCACTAGGAATCGTCAAAAGAAAACAGAAGACTAATTCAATAGCAACATAATTTATTAGGTTGTGAACAGAATAATTAACCCAATAAAATAGGGTATAGTGTTAAACAAACCAATACCTGTAACCTAATTGCCAAAACTATCATTGTCACAGATACAAACAGAACTTGCCATGTAACAAAAGCCAATACCCCCAGATTACTGTATCCATTTAAGCTCGCACTAAGGCTAAACATGAATGCAAATGGAACATCAAGATCAACAGTACTTAAATCCGAAGAGACCTGCATTAGAAGGAAAAAAACTGGCCATCATTAAAAACGTCAGAATAAGAAACAAAATTTCAAAATTTATCATATTTGCCATTTGTTCAAGAGTTCTTACGCGGCGAAGGATCCTTCCCAGAGGAGTAGAATCATAAAAGGACATCGGTGCACGGAACAATGAATTAAGTAACTGGGAAAATAAGGATCTTGATGTCTGGACCCCGAGAACAACAACTGATAAACATCTCGATAGCAAAAAGAACGTTGTGGAAATTCCGATTACAATGTACACAGTAATTAACTTCAGTGTACTAGTGCGGGGATTTTGGACATTCGCCGCCATCCATGAATTTTGTGCTATTTGCCCAGCTATGAAGATCATGTGAGAAATAACACAAAGAGAGGCATACATGAATCCTTTGTTCTGGAGGAAGTAAAGCATATAAGGCTTAACACCTGTATCTCCTGTTTCTCTTTCCTCTTTCTTGATCAGTTGATGTAATGGTGATGGCTTCCCAGTATTTATGTATCCAATTCCATACTTATGATCCTTCGCCTTTGTTGGTATTTCATTTGTTCTACGAGGAACAATATTGCTATTAAGATTGGAAAGACCAATAGTATCCCGATGGGCATTTACAAGATCTTTAAATTCTTGACAATCTGCAAATAGATCTTGATAAGATGCAGATCGAATAACCTCCCCGTCTGACATGAACTGTCAAAAATTATCGTTAGTTTTAGATGACTTAAAAAAACCTACCGCCCACTAAATGTGTGTGTGTGTGAGAGAGAGGGAGAGAGAGAGAGAGAGAGCCACCAGAATGGAGTCGAATACAGGTAGAAAATCTACTTGGTGAGTCACCAAAAGAACAGTCTTGTCTGACAGAGCACCCATAACATATTCCTGCATGTCACAAAGTAGCAACAGCTTAATTCATAGAACAGTTCCTACTCAAACCGTTAATCACCCTACATAATTGCTGAAATATGTGATCCTTACATTGAAAAGACTTGTTGCTGTATGGGCATCCACAGCACTGAAAGGGTCATCAAGGAGATAGATGTCTGCGTTTTGGTACAGTGCACGAGCAAGCTGAAGGCGCTGCTTCTGACCACCACTAAGGTTCACTCCTCTCTCCCCAATTTGAGTATTGTCTCCATATGGTAACATCTCCAGGTCCTTGACCAACGAGCACCTTGAGAGTGTTTCTTGGTATCTTTGGTTATCCATACAAGATCCAAAGAGAATATTTTCCTGCACAGTTCCTGTTTGGATCCATGCGTTCTGAGACACATATGCTATTTTCCCGCAGACTTGAATCTGAGGATATTTGATTAAAATTCAATGCAAGAGAATACCCAAAAAAGATACAAAATCATATCATAACTTTACAAACTGGCAAATTTTCAATTTTCCCATTTGACGAACCAAGGCCTCAACTGCATGTAACGATGTTGTGTTGCTCAGCTATTAGGCTAGCCCTATACTTGCAGTCGAGTGGTACAGTTTATAATGAACTAATGTTCACCAATTTCGCAGTCAAATAAGATGGGAAGTTAGTCAAGGTTTCAAGTTATATTCTTCCAAGGAAGCTATGTACCAATTGCTATACTACCCACAAGAAAACTGTCCTACAAAGAGTGACCAAAGCACATCATAAACTTATAAACTGATAGATGTTTGGATCTGCATTTCATGAAACAATCAAGAACAAGCTACTGAAAAGCATACCGTGCCTTCAGTTTTGGGAACCTCTCCAAGCATCGCAGCCAAAAGCGTTGATTTTCCTGATCCTACCTCGCCACAAATCGCAACCTTCTCCCCAGCTTTAACCATCAAGTTTATATTCTTCAGAGTAGGTTTTGATGGATCTTCATACCACGAGAAGCTGCACGAGTTCACTGCAACTGGGTAACTGATACACGTGTCGTATTTTCTGTTAACCTGTCCATTCAGCTCAGGTGCACCTAGAAACTTTTCTATCCGATTGAAAGCAACTTTAGCTTGTACCACAGCTCCGATAACTTCCGGTATCGACCTAATAGGGTCTTGCACCAGACGCAGAGTTGCGATGAAGGTGAATACGTTGCTAGCATCAAGAGGGATTTCCAAAGAGTAGCATGTTAGAAATGTGGCTGCCGAAACCCAGACTGGTGATGACCAGAACAGGACACTGTTGTAAGCCCTGCTGAGCTGGAACGCTGACAACCACTTGTACTCAACCTCCCTTAGCATCTCAATGGCCTTCTTAAAGTGAGCCTCCCATGCATAAAGTTTCAAGATCTTCATATGAACTAGTGACTCGGCCATTGCCTTCAATCTCACGTCTTGTGCTTCCATAAGCTTACTTTGGAACTTGTGTTGCAGTTTGGCTAGCGGAGCATTGCAAAGTACAGTGATGATGACGACGACCAAGGATGAAACCATCGCAGTACCAACTGCATTGTAAAGAATCGCCAGAGCGATGCAAAGCTGAACAATCGTTGTCCATGTTTGATGGAACCAGTATGGGAATTCCCCAACCCGGTACGCATCGACAGTCACATAATTCATGATTTCTCCAGAGGAGTGCTTCATCTTTGCTGAGCTTGACAGCTTCTGTTGCTTCTTATAGATAGCTGCTGAGAGGAGAGACCTCACCTGGAGTCCTAGCCTCCGTGTGCGGAAAAACCACTGTCTCTGCGACAAAGACTCGCAACATTTGCAGAAGAACATTATCGCAGCCAGCATAAAGCCTTCATGTTTATAGGTCCCTTTCCCAGTTGATAGGTTGATGAATGCCCTGAGAAGCAACGGGCCTGTAGATAAGGTGAGAACCTTGAGCAAGGCAAACAAACCTGAGACCATGATCCCGCACTTGTGATGAGAAACGATAGTCCACAAGATGGATGTCGTGGCATCATATGACTGTGAACACGAGTGCTTCTTCTTGTCGTTGTTGTTCAGCTTCTCCAAGAACATCAAGTACTGGTTTTGTGCTTGGTCTGTGGTTCCTAACAGTGGCATGTCTTCCTCCTTGAGGGGCTTATCATAACCCATCTTCATCAAAGGGTTCAGCCACCAGAATGACATCTCGCTCAAAATACCAGCTTCGGCAAAGGCAGTCACCTGTTGGCTCTCGGAAGAGTCAGCTACATCACTGTCTGCATCGGTCTTCAGTGGCTCGTATAAACCTTTCCTGTTTCCTTCATGTCCCTTCTCAACATGGGTGCTCTGAATGCTGTAAAGAAGAAAGATAACTGCTCCTGGCAGGGCCAGAAAATCTGAACAGGCCTTAATGGTGACTGTCTCCGCTGCGAGAGTTCCAACAACCGAGGAATAACAGATGAATGCTGCGTAGATGGTCAGCGAGACAGACCATAATCGAGCGAATGCCAGTCCGAGAAACCCACGCCTGATGGTGAGAGCCAGGCCGGTAAGGACCAAACTGAAACCTTGAGACAGTGCTAGAAGCCACAAGTGTGGCTGGTAAACAGAAGCATCCTGATTACTGAAGTTACTCTCCAACATCAACAGTCCTAGGACAATGTGGACCAAACCCAAGCAGCCATTGAACGCCAGGCCAACCAGCTGCAGCGGTGAGCTGAGCGTGAAAAGCTGCCGTGCAGGTGTTACAATCTTCAGAAACTCGATGAGCAACCGGAGCACGAGCACGAGAGTGAGCGGCGTGACCATGCTGATTGCCACCAGATGATTCATGCAAGTGTTGGAGTTGAATATCTCCTTGAATGCACATGAGACTAGGACATCGTGGTTGGAACAACTCGGGCTCCCGCACAAGTTCATCATCCAAGAACCTGAATGAATAAATTACAAATTAGCATTGAGGTTGTAGTAGCAATAATGATTTAGTATCCATGCAACATGAGACCATGGGAGAAGAGGACTTACTTGTGAGGGATTTCATCTGTGCAAGCGGAGTTCAATACCTTGCTGGTGGATGAAGCAGTCCTCCCAGCCCTGCCTGAAGCAACCACGAACTGAACACGGAAATGTCCTGAACCAAAGCACAACCAGATCCCCAGATCAGTTGTTATTTAATGTATCTTTTCCCTCTGAGAAAATCTGGCAGCATCGAGCATTGACCTCTGTTCTGTAGCGGCTACGGCTGAGTAGCGTTCGTCCTGAGCTTTGGCAGCTACGCACAAAGGAATACTAGCCAGTTGTTGGTCTCGTGCCTCAGTTTCGTCAGCATTTTTATTGTCGGGAGGAACGGGAAGGAGCACATGCGCGGCCTTATAAACAAGGGAAAATATGTTCTCTAACCCTCTCGTCGCAAATATATAAGGAGACATACATACTCACCATGTTCCGCGCATCAATTCTCCATGAAGAGTGAGGACACATCTACATACAACATGTCGATGCACCGTAAGCGGTATGACTCCTACTTTCATAAGCTATCAGGATGTTGTCGGTGATCAAACGCCCAAGATCAAATGCAATTTGTTCCTTGTAACGCCCGGGATTTTTCGAAAATTGTTTGTTTTTCTTTTTCATCATCATGTTATCATGCTTCTTATCACCTTGCATGTTTTTCTAAATAAATTAAGATGTTACTTTTACAAACCTATTTTACTTTTGCAAATCCTTGCCTATCTTTTATTTCTCTCCATCTTTTATTTTCTTTCTTTCTTTTCCCTCTTATCTTTCTTTCTCTTTTCTTTTCCTGGAAAAAGAGGAAATGGTTTTAATCTTTGAAGGGCCGAACCTTCTCTCCACTCTGGCCCATCTTACCTAAGCCCACCACCAGCCCACTCCTCCTGTCTATTTCTTCTCCGTACAGAAGCACGAGACGTGCGTGACCTCCACCGTGGCCATGTGCCCTCCTCCACCTGCTCCCTTTCCCCTCCTTAAAGCCACTCCCCCAGCGCCTCCAGAAACCCTAGCCCTCCTCCTCTTCTTCCCCAGCCGCCGCTGCCACTTCCCTCTCTTCCTCTCCAACTCGTTTCCTGTTTTTCCTCACCTCCATGGCCGGAGCTCAAGCAGCACGACCAACCGTCGCCATGGCCACCAACAGGTCGAGATGAGGCCGGGAATGGAGTGCCTTCCTCTTCGTCCTCACTGGAGGACGGAGCCGGAGCTGTCTCTGTCGGCCCAGTGGATTCTAGGGTGCGCAGAGCCCACTCTCCACTGCCCGCACACGCGACAGCATCTACGAAACGACTAAGGACCAAGCAGAACGCTTGGGGAGACCCCCGCGGGAAAAACCCCTCGAGGGGGCTTGAGGGGGCATCGAAGGCCTGAAGGGGGGTTCCACGCGAGGGCGCCCCGCTTTAAGGCTCTCCCCCCTGGGGGGAAGCCAGCATAGCCCCTCCCCTCGAGGCCCCCAGGCCCCTGAGGGGATACTTCGCGGCGAAGGAACTGCTGCAGAGCGCACATGGACTCTGCAGCAGCCGCAGAAGTGACGCGCGCGTCTGCGCGCGCGACAGCGACGGCGTCGCAGTTGCCGTTCCGGTGATAAAAGGAGTCAACAAAGCCCTGTGTCTACTGCGCCGCCAACAAAGCTTTCCTCTTTGGTGATAAAGCGGTTCGCCGGCGCAACGCTCCAACGACGACGTCACCGTGGGCACCTCCCACGGTCTCTGCGGTACCAACGGGCTGCTCTGCAAAGGAGACAGCTGTCCTGCCATGAAGGCAGGCTTTACGACCATGGACCGAGTCCATGGACAAGCGAGCTGCGGTGCACCCCGCTCCTCCGTTCGTCGCCATGTGGGAACCCTTCCACTGCGCAGGTCGCAGGGATGAGGCCTGGGGCGACTATATAAGGAGAAGGGGCACCTCCGTAGCCAAGGATCGACCTTTCACCCCCCAACTCGATCCCAGATTCATCTTTGTACACCCCATAACAGCCTAGACTAGCCCAGGGAGCCCGAGGAGGAAGAAGGCCTGAACCTTCCCCCTCCAGGCTCCACATCGCCTCGCGAGGGCCCTCGGCGGGCTCGTTGTACCGTAGCCACTGCAGAGCAATATAGACAAGCAGGAGTAGCGGTTTTACCTCACCTTGAGGGCCGTGAACCTGGGTACGGGCTTGTGTCTCTCTCTGTCGTGCAGTCTTACTCCAGGCACCGCGAGCAACGTCGCGGCGCAGATCGAAGGTTGTCGACCAACGTGTTCAGTCCCCTCACGAACTTCTCACCCGAGAGTGGTTATCCCTAATCCGTGGGAACTACACCTCGACATTTGGCGCGCCAGGTAGGGGACTGAGGCGCGTCTTCAACCTCCGAACTCCGCGCCATGACGGACACCCGCGCGACGCGCGCCAACCGGCGTGCTTCTGAGAGAGCTCACACCGAGCCCGGCACTGCTCCCACCCGTGGCCGCCGTGGTCGCCCTCGCGCAGCCGAGCGCGCTGGCACGGGCCCGCGCGTGGAGGAACCAGAGAGCGAGGAGCACCGCGGCGGAGATCAGCGCGAGGAAGAGGACTTCTCTGAGCGCTGCGAGGACGCTGAGTCCTCGCACCCGTCCCGGCGCCAGAGCGCGTCCACGCAGGAGCACCAGGAGCCCAACCCGCACACCGCGCTGCTCATGGCCCAGGAGCTCCTCCGCTACCGGCCAAGTGCTGAGGCACACGACCAGTGGTTGGACCGCCTCCACCACCTCGTCGACATCGCAACCACGCGCCCGGCCCCGTCGCGCTCCATAGTCCACCACTCCGGTCCCGCAGGGATGGCCGCGCCAGGTCACGCAGGGATGGCCGCACCAGGTGCGCCTCCACCGCCGCCAGGACCACCTCCGGCCGCGGCGCAGAGGGCTCCTTCCCATGCTTCCTCGCCGCACGACTGCCAGATCGTGCAGCGCACCGCGCCTGACGCGCGTGTGGGCATGGAGCGACGCCGCGACCTCCAAAACCGCCTCATCGAGGAGCTCGGCCAAGCGGGGCAACAGAACCGCAGGGCCCTCCAGGGGGGAACGGCCACCTACGCCTCAGGCTGCATGGCCTTCACGCGCGCCCTGCGTCGTGTGGTCTGGCCGCAGAAGTTCAGGCCAGCACTCCCCAAGGGCTTCGATGGGTCGACCAACCCTCTCGAGTTCCTGCAGCTCTACACCACCTCCATCCAGGCTGCGGGGGGAGACGACAAGGTCATGGCCAACTGGTTCTCCCACGCCCTCAAGGACTCCGAGCTGTCCTGGCTCCTCAACCTCCCTGAGGACTCCATCGACTCCTGGGAGGAGCTCTGCAAACAGTTCGTCGCCAACTTCAAGGGCACGTACGAGCGCGCACTCACCCACAACGACTTGCGCGCTCACCCACAACGACTTGCGCGCTGTGGTGCAGAAGAAGGACGAGACTCTTCGCAAGTACATCCAGCGCTTCAGCCAAGTGCGCAACAAGATTCCGAACATCCCGGACACGCAGGTCATCGCCGCCTTCAGAGAGGGCGTCACGAACCGCAGGATGCTCGAGAAACTGGGCATCCACGACAAGCTCACCTCTGTGGTGAAGCTCTTCGACCTCGCTGACAAGTGCGCCAAGGCCGAAGAGGGACTCCTCTTCGTCAAGATGAGCCAGCGCGGGGACGACCAGGCTAAAGGCTCCAAGAGCCACAAGAAGCGCGAGGAGACCAAGCGCAAGACCACTGCGGTGCTGGCAGCAGAGCCAGCCGCCAAGAGCGCCCGCAGGAGCTCCCCCGTACCTGGCGACAAGGAGGTGGATCACCGCCCATTCTGCGTCTACCACAACAGGCGCGGCCACGCCACCGAGAACTGCTACGACCTCAAGAGGCTGAGCAGGGAGCGCGAGCGCGAAGAAGGCAGCGGGAACCGCGGCAGAGGCCGCGGCTACCGCCGCGACGGCAGAGGCGGACGCAGTGGCGGCTACCAGAGGCCACAAGGCACTCAGGCCAACGCCGCTGAGAGGAACAACAACCTCCCTGACGAGGAAGACGGAGGCTACCAGGCCCCAAGGGGAGCCATGGCCTGCATCCTCGGCGGGGCTCAAGCGCCCAAGTCGAACAATCAGTTCAAGCAGTTCGCCCGCGAGCTCAACGCTGCGCTCGCGAGTACCGAGACCTCCAGGCCCCTCAAGTGGTCCCAGTACACCATCGCCTTCGACGCCAAGGACCACCCCAAGTCGACCAAGACTGTTGGAACCCTCCCCCTGGTCTGCTCCCCCACCATCAACAACATCACCGTCTCCAAGACGCTCATCGATGGGGGAGCGGGCCTGAACGTCATCTCTGTCGAGACCTTCGAGACGCTTCAAGTGCCCTACGAGTGGCTTATGCCCTCCAGGCCGTTCACAGGCGTCACCAGTGGTTCAATCGAACCCCTGGGTCAGGTCCGGCTGGCTGTCACCTTCGGCACGCAGAAGAACTATCGCACTGAGCTGATCGACTTCGATGTCGCCCACATCGGCCTGCCGTACAACGCCATCCTCGGCTACCCCGCCCTCGCGAAGTTCATGGCCGTCACGCACCACGCCTACAACATGGTCAAGATCCCCGGCAGCGCAGGCACCATTGCAATCCATGGTCATATCCTGGACGCCACGCGCGCTGTCGAGAGCGCCTACAAGGCGGCCGCCATGGCTTTCCAGGCTGACGAGGACATGGAGCCTCTCGAGAGGCCCAAGAAGAAGAAGAAGCAAGTGTTCTCTCAGGAGCAAGCTGCCACGAAGAAGGTGTCGTTGGACACCACCAGCTCGGGGGCTGAAGGCTCGGGGGCTAGCGTCACCATAGGCGCTGCCCTGCCTCCCAAATAGGAAAGCGCGCTCGTCGCCTTCCTTCGGGCAAACTCTGACATGTTCGCGCGGACTCCGTCAGATATGTTCGGTGTACCAAAGGAGGTGATCGAGCACCATTTAACCGTGTGTCCAGACGCACGCCCCGTCAGGCAAAAAGCACGCAAGCAAGCCCCCGAGAAGCAAGCATTCATCGTCAAGGAAGTAGAGAAGCTCAAGGCGGCAAATGTCGTCCGCGAAGTCGCGCACCCCACTTGGCTCTCCAACGGCGTGGTTGTCCCTAAACCCGCTGGAGGAGGCCGACTCTGCATCGACTACACCGATGTCAACAAGGCCTGCCCCAAGGACCCATACCCTATGCCGAGGATAGACCAGATCGTGGACTCCACCGCTGGTTGCGACCTCCTATGTTTCCTGGACGCCTTCTCTGGTTACCACCAGATCAAGATGGCTAAAGAGGACGAGGAGAAGACAGCGTTCGTCACCCCTTGTGGTCTGTACTGCTACACATGCATGCCTTTTGGCCTGAAGAACGCTGGCGCCACCTTTCAGAGGCTCATGAGGATAGCCTTGGGGGCACAAATGGGCAGGAACGCAGAGGCCTACGTCGATGACATCGTGGTCAAGTCTCGAGAGGGGGACACCCTCTTGAAGGATCTCGAGGAAACCTTCGCCAGCCTGAGAAAGGTGAACATCAAGCTGAACCCCGCCAAGTGCGTCTTCGGGGTCCCTTCAGGCAAGCTCCTCGGGTTCCTGGTGTCCCACCGCGGCATTGAGGCAAACCCAGACAAGATCAAAGCTATAGAAGGAATGCAGCCTCCTCGCCGACTCAAGGACATGCAGCGCTTAGCGGGCTGCATGGCCAGCCTTGGTCGTTTCATCTCTAAGTTCGGCGAGAGAGCCCTGCCATTTTTCAAGATCATGAAGAGGCCGGGCACGTTCAAGTGGACCCCTGAGGCGGACAAGGCCTTCGAGGACTTAAAGAAGTATCTGGCCAGCCCACCAGTCTTGGTGGCCCCCAGGACAGGCGAGCACCTGAAGCTGTACCTCTCAGCCACCCCTCAGACCGCAAGCGCCGTCTTGGTGGTCGAGAGGGAAGAGCCTGTCCTCACCAAGAAAAGCACTGCCACTCCAAGCCCAGAACCCCCCGACAAAGATCTCGTCGAAGGAGCAGCCTCCACAGACCCACTGCCAGGCCCACCGCCTCAAGTCGAGTCTGCTCCCACCACCCCTGTCGAGACGCCTCCACAGGCAGATCTCGACAAGGGCCCCGAAGAGCCTCCACAGAGGGCTGACGCTGCGCCACCTCAGACAACCCTTGTCGAGCGCCCCGTCTACTTCGTCAGCACAGTGCTGCGGGACGCTCGGGAGAGGTATCCAATGCAGCAGAAGCTCCTCGTCGCGCTCCTCATCGCCTCCAGGAAACTGAGACACTACTTCCAGGGCCACCCCATCACGGTGGTTACTGCTTTCCCCCTGGAGCAGATCCTGCGCAACCCCAACGCCACTGATCGTGTCGCAGGATGAAACATCGAGCTGCAGCCATTCAACTTGCGCTTTGACACCACAAGGGTCATAAAAGGAAGAGCGCTGGCTGACTTCGTCGCCGAATGGACTGACCCAAGCCCTGAGGAGCCTCGCGAGGCAGAGGCCGAGCCCTCTGGAGACACAGTGCTTAGCCACTGGACCATGCACTTCGACGGAGCCTTCGCGTGCCGCAATGGCGGAGCGGGCGTTGTCCTAACTTCGCCCAAGGGCGACAAGCTATACTACGCTGTCCAGCTGTGCTTCACGATCGACAAGATCTCCAACAACATCGCCGAATACGAAGGCCTCCTCGCCGGCTTAAGGGCCGCCATCGCTCTAGGCGTCAAGCACCTACTCGTCAAGGGAGACTCCCAGCTGCTCGTCAACTTCTCCAACAAGAGCTACACGCCGAAAGACGACCACATGGCCGCATACCTTGAAGAGGTCCGCAAGCTCGAGAAGCACTTCAGGGGCATGGAGCTCATGCACATCCCGAGGAAGGAAAACCAAGAGGCCGACGACATCGCCAAGCGAGCCTCGCGAAGGCAACCCCAGCAGGCCGGCGTCTTTGAAGAAAGGCTCGCCAAGGCATCCATCAAGCAGCCTCGAGAGGCCACAGCCGCAAGCGAAGACGAAGCACTCCCACCACCTCCTGAGTCTGGAGCACCCGATTGCGGTCCCAGCACAGGGGAGCGCCTGTTGCTGACGGCAACCCACCAGGCCTCAGGCTGGATTGATGAGCTCAAGGACTACTTGGTGAAAGGAATCCTCCCTGAAGAAGATGCTGACGCAGAACGAATCGCTCGTCAGGCGAAATCCTACTGCATCCTCGAGGGAAGCCTCTACCGCAAGCGCCCAAATGGCATCGCGCTCAAGTGCGTCCCTCCTGAGGAAGGCCGAGAGCTGATCAAGGACATCCACAGCGGGGAGTGCGGCAACCACTCATGTGCGCGCACCCTCGCAGGCAAGGTCTTCAGGAGCGGCTTCTACTGGCCTCAAGTGCTTCAAGATGCGGTCGCCATTGTGCAAACCTGCGAAGCCTGCCAATTCCACGCCAAGCAGATTCATCAGCCGGCGCTGGGGCTTCAAACCATCCCGCTCTCCTGGCCATTTGCGGTCTGGGGGCTGGACATCTTGGGCCCCTTCCCAAGGTCGCAGGGGGGCTACCGTTTTCTCTTCGTGGCCATCGACAAGTTTACCAAGTGGACCGAAGTTGAGCCGGTGCGCACCATACCAGCTGGGGCTGCGGTGAAATTCATCAGGAGCTTGGTCTGCCGCTTCGACGTGCCCAACCACATCATCACCGACAATGGCTCGCAATTCACCAGCGGCATCTTCCGAGCCTACTGCGACAAACTCGGCGTCAAGATCTGCTTCGCCTCGGTGGCTCACCCACGCAGCAACGGTCAAGCCGAGCGAGCGAACGCAGAAGTCCTCAAGGGCCTCAAGACCAGAAGCTTCAACATCCTCAAGGGCCACGGCAAGGGCTGGATCGATGAGCTCCCTTCAGTGCTCTGGTCCATGCGCACAACTTCCTCAAGGTCTACAGACGAAACGCCGTTCGCCCTGGTCTACGGAGCTGAGGCAGTCCTCCCCGCAGAAATCAAGCATGGATCACCACGGGTCCTTGCCTTCAATGAGGGCATCCAACAGGGCCTCCACAACGACGACCTGCTGTTCCTCGAGGGACTGCGCCGTCAGGCCGCCCTCAGAGCGGCAAGGTACCAGCAAGAGCTGCGACGCTACCACAGCCGCCATGTGCGCTCACGCACCCTTGAGGCGGGCGACCTCGTCCTCAGGCGAATCCTCTCCAGGGAAGGCCTCCACAAGCTCTCGCCGACGTGGGAAGGTCCCTACAGGGTCTCCCACGTCGCCAGGCCTGGCGCAGTACGCCTCGAGACCGAGGACGGCATCCCCGTCAAGAACCCGTGGAACATCGCGCACCTGCGCAAGTTCTACCCGTGATCATAGTCACGCCAGGCATTTTTTGTCTCTAGAGGGAAGCTCACGGCTTCGCCTCCAAGCTTCTCAAAGCTTCACTCGAGGGTCAGCCCTCCGAGCTCCCCTGCTAATGAGCCACCGCAGGCCGCAGTGAACTCTGCCACTAATGGGTGGTCCCCATGCCTCGACATGGAAGGATCGTCAGCTTGGCAAACCCAAGTGTGACGAACCGCATTTCAGTTCCAAGAGAACTTTGCGCTCAGGCGCCATTTTCGTTCCAAGTGAACTTTGCGCTCAGGCGCCATTTTCGTTCCAAGTGAACTTTGCGCTACGGCGCCGTGTCGTTCCCAAGTGAACATTAGCGCTCAGGCGCCGCTTTGTAATAGTTCAATGGCAAGTTTTATTTTCTTCATTTAATTTCGCATGTGCGCTCATATTCTTTGCATGCGCGCCTCGCGAGCGGGGGCTGAGTACGGGGCCCGTGCCCAAGAGCACCCCAGCAGCACTGCAAAATCCAAGGGACCCTGAGCTCTGGCTAAAGGGCATGCTTCCGGATACACGCCACCTCTCCAAAGGACCTTGGTACTCTCTCTCCTCGCGAGACACCCATGAGAAAGCCTATAAGCGCGCATGAAGTCCCTACTTCTATGCTCTAGCGTTTCGGCTTGCCCCTCTAACATCCACAGGGAGCAAAAGTCCCTCCAGGCCTGTGGAGGAAAAACCTCGGCCCCTGAAGGGAAGAACTTCGCCTGAGGAGACCTACATCGGGCAAAAGCCTCGCGAAGCTAAGTTTCCCGCTCACGTCAAGGGAATCCTTGCATTTCTCTCACGAGCACTTTGCGTCCCTCAAGTGGTTCTTTCCCTCACTCTCCGTGGGCTGCTTGCGCGTCAAAGGGGGGCCCTCAGCATCGCGACTCGAGGGCTCTTACCTCCCTAAGCCTTAAACTCCCCCCGGCCTTGCCGAGTCATTGCTCGAGCATACCACAGCGGCAGGAGTCATAGCGCGAGGGGAAGGGTCCAGCGACGCAGAGCGAAAAAGACACGGAGTTGAAGCAAAGGCTCCTCGAGGGAAGCACACACTGACTTAATAGCAAATTGTTCAAAAGACGAAGAATAAATTACAGACGGGGAAATAAAAGTCTCTAATAGGCGAACGCCCCTAAAGCGCTACGAGCGCGATACATTGTAGGAGGAGACTACAGGAGGAAATCAGGCGGAGGCCTCGTCGCCGTCCTGGCCACCCTCTTCTTCCTCTTCAAGCTCGCTCCCCTCGTCGCCATCCTCATCCTCCGCAGCGGCCCGCTTGAAGCGGCTGCAGAAGTCATCCACTTGGTCGCGGACGGAGTTGGAGGCCTTCCACCCAGCATCCCCCTCCAGTGGCTCGGTCACCGTGGCAAGGTCGAACCCAGGCTGGAGGTGCACCAGGTTGGAGAAGATGCGGTCCACCGCCACCGCCAGAAGCTGGCGGCACTCCTCCTCGACCACGTCGCGGATTTCCGCGGCAGGGCCTTCAAGCGCCGTGAAGAGCTGCTCGAAGTACTGGAGGTAGGTGGCGGCGTCAGAGTGGCCCTGGGCCGGGACGCTTGGTGCCTCTGCTCCCAGCTTCGCGGCGAGCTCGCGGCCCCGTCCCGTCAAGGACAGGAACATGCGCTCCCGCTGCTGCGACAGCACCTGCGCCGCCTTGACGCTCTCCACCGCCTCCACCGCTTTCTCCACGGCAGGACCCACCTGCTGGTTCATCTCCTCCATGTCCGCCATGAGGGAGGCGAGGTCCTGAGATATGTCTTCGCGGGCCTTCTCGGCGGCGCGGTGGCGATCAGTTTCGCGCTTCACCTTGGCGGCGAGGTTGGTGTTCGCCTTCTCGAGCTGTTGGATCCGGGCGCCGCTCTCGCCCAGTCTCGTCTTCAAGCGGTCCTCCTGCTTGGAGAACTTGTCCCTGTAGTCCTGGGAGACTGCGGCGCGGATCTCCTTCTCCTTCTCGCGGAGCTCCTTCTTGAGCTCGTCCTTCCGCTCCGCGAGCCGCGTGTTGGCTCGCTCCACGTTCCCCTTGTGGGTGGCCACCTCACGCTCAAGCTTGCTGAGCGCCGTGGCCAAGCTGTCTTCGCGGGCCTCGAGGGCCGTGCGCTACCCAGACAGCTCCTGCTCCCTCAGCGCCAGCTGCTCGTCGCGGCGGCGCATATCCTCCTCGCGCTCGCTCAGAGCGCGCCCTCGGGCCTCCAAGCTTGTGCGGACCTCGTCAAGTGCGGACCGCACAACCTCGGAGTCAGCAAGGATCTTCTTCTCGAGCTCGACGAGCTCGGTGTGCTTCGCCGCCAGGGAGTGCTCCACGGCCTCCCGCTCCGCCCTGGCCGCGGCTAAGTCCTCCGCCGCGGCTCGGCGCTCGGCCTTCAGGGGCTGAAGGAGTTCCTCCGCGTCGCGCATGGCGCCCTCGCGGACCTCCTCAGCGAAGCGCGCTGCCTCCTCGCGCTCCTCCTGCAGGGCCTGGTCGCTCTTGCGGCGAGCCTCTACGGCCGCATGGAAAGCGGCCCAAACATCCGCGAGCTCGTCTCGCTGTCGGGCGAGCTCCTGGTCTTCCGAGGCCAGATAGGCCTCGAGCCCCTCCAGGGACTCCCGCACGAAGCGGAAGGCGACGTCGCGGCGCCCTCGGCCCCAGTCAAAGCCGCCCAGTGCGAGGCCCTGGGACGATCCACGAGGCATAGAGGGCCCCGCACCAGCGTCCAGCTTGGTGAAGGAGGCCCCCGCGTGGGCCTGGGGGCTCGGTGGCAAGTCCTCCGCCTCAGCGCTCGGGCCCAGGTCTCCAGCGCTCCCCCCCTCAGGTGGCACCTCCTTGTTCGCTTCCGAGGCGGGGGCAGTAGGTCCAGTCCTCGCTGCCACCTCCTCCTCCGCATTGTCTGGCGGGGGCGGAGGAGTATCCTCCATGCGGGACCTAGGCGGGCTTGGCGCCGATGTGGCACCCGCTGGAGCCCCTGGCTGCGCTGGAGGGGTAGCTGCACGGGGCGGAGTGGGCACTCTCTCCACCTGCTCCTCCACCCGCTCCTCCTCAGGTGGCGGCTCTGGCGCCTCCTCCTGAGGGCCTGCAGAGGCCTCCACCTCAGGCCTCGAGGCTTCTGCTGCAGCAGCCTCGCCCGCCTCAACCTCCGGTGCGGCCTCGGGGGTGGCTCTCTTCACGTCCGCAGCCTTGCGAAGCCTGCGGCGCTTCATAGGCTCTGGGCCACTGGCACACAAGGAAAGATCAGTCAAGGAGAGCAACCAGGCAACTCTTAAAAAGGAAAAGAAAAGGCCAAAGACTTCTACCTGGTCTTCTTGGCGCGGGTGTCAACCCACGCCATGCCTGGCGAGCGCCACGAGGGCGCGGTCCGGGCCCCAGCCTCCTCAGGGGCCGCCTCAGCTTTTCTCTTGTGGGGAGCACTCGGGTGCTCCCCGGCAGGCCTGTCATGGGCCGCCTTCGTCCTTGGCTCCTGGCGTCCCGCCTCAGCCTCCTCGCTGTCGCCGGAGGAAAGCTCGTGGATCTCCCCGGCAGGGGGCGCGGCGCCGGACGAGCTTCCCACGCCCGCGGAGCTTCCCACGCCTGCAGAGGGCTCCGCCCTCGTCTCCACGTCGCCCTGCTCCGAGTCAGATGCGCATGGTGACTCGGTGGTGTCCGCAGGCATGGGCCCCTCCTCTTCCTCTTCCCCCACCAGGCCTAGCGGGGTGAACGCGGGCATCCGCGCCAGGGTGGCCTGGCGCTTGTCCGGGACCTCAAACAGGGGCCTTATCACCACATGGACCCTCGCGGGCACCTCAGGGTTGACGAAGAGGCCTCCCAAGATGGTCTCGACGACCTCGGGGCGGTGGTCGCAGGGGTGCAGCCGGGTCCGTGGGCCCTGAGTACGCCCACATCGGCTTCTTGTGCGCCTGAAGGGGGGCGATGCGGCGCTTCACGAACTCCCCCGCCACCATCTGGCCGGTCAGGCCATTCTCGCGAAGCATCCTCAGGTGGCCCACTAGGTCGGCTATCTCGCGGCCCTCCAGGGCCCGCTTGCCCCAGTGAGTGTTCTTCACGGGCGGCGCGTCTGGAATCTCGAGGAGAGAGCTCTCCGATGAGACGCCGATGAGGAACCACTTCTGCCTGAAGTCGTCCACTTTCTTCGACACCGCCGTCACGGGCTTATCACCGCTCCAGGCCATGGGGATGTAGACGTCCCCCATGCCGTCCGCGATGCGGAAGGACACGCAGCCCGACCGCTCCGTCTTCGCAGTGTTCCGGAGCGCGTAAAAGCTCCGGAAGAGGGCGACCGAGGGCCTCACTCCTAACTAGGCCTCGCACAAGAAGGCGAAGATGGAAAGGATGAGGACGGCGTTGGGGTGGAGGTGCAGAAGGTGGATCTGATAGAACTCGAGGACGGCCTCGAGGAAGGGAGAGTACGGGGGCACCAGCCCAGCGAGGAGAGTTTGGAGGAAGATGGGGAAGTAGCCCGCCGGGAAACGGCCGGTCCTCGCAGGCAGGATGGCGCTGGCGCCGTGCTCGTTGTGCTTCCCGGCAACTAGGTGCTGGATCTTGTCCAGCGCCGCCGTGGTGACGCGCGCTCCGACCAGAGAGGGGCCGAATGCCTCATCCCCCTGTGCGTCTTGGCGGGCCGAGGCCATCGTCGACGTGCCCTTAGATCCTCCCATGGTCGGAGAAGGGCAGGAGCACGGGGGGAATGAAAGGATGGAAGGAGTTCGCCGGAGGAAGGAGAGATTCGCCGGAGATGGGAGTCTAGGGGGCAAAGAACTGATGGACTGGATGGACAAGACTGGACGAGGTAATGACTGCGGTTCGGACCAGCGCGCAGCTTTATACCCCGTCCGAGCAGTTACCAAGGTGCGGTCGTGGCGAACGTGGTGAGCGTGGTGGGACCCCCCACTACGCACGTTTCTACCGGAGAAACCGAGTCGCCGCGAGTTCATCTCCAGGTGACGCGTGTCCCGGGCCGGCCTGCTGTTTGGGCCCACGACGCTTCGCCTAGACCCAAAGGGCCTCGTCGTGCCCATCATGGGCCCGGGGGCTACTGTCGGCCCAGTGGATTCTAGGGTGCGCAGAGCCCACTCTCCACTGCCCGCACACGCGACAGCATCTACGAAACGACTAAGGACCAAGCAGAACGCTTGGGGAGACCCCCGCGGGAAAAACCCCTCGAGGGGGCTTGAGGGGGCATCGAAGGCCTGAAGGGGGGTTCCACGTGAGGGCGCCCCGCTTTAAGGCTCTCCCCCCTGGGGGGGAAGCCAGCATAGCTCCTCCCCTCGAGGCCCCCAGGCCCCTGAGGGGATACTTCGCGGCGAAGGAACTGCTGCAGAGCGCACATGGACTCTGCAGCAGCCGCAAAAGTGACGCGCGCGTCTGCGCGCGCGACAGCGACGGCGTCGCAGTTGCCGTTCCGGTGATAAAAGGAGTTAACAAAGCCCTGTGTCTCCTGCGCCGCCAACAAAGTTTTCCTCTTTGGTGATAAAGCGGTTGGCCGGCGCAACGCTCCAACGACGACGTCACCGTGGGCACCTCCCACGGTCTCTGCGGTACCAACGGGCTGCTCTGCAAAGGAGACAGCTGTCCTGCCATGAAGGCAGGCTTTACGACCATGGACCGAGTCCATGGACAAGCGAGCTGCGGTGCACCCCGCTCCTCCGTTCGTCGCCATGTGGGAACCCTTCCACTGCGCAGGTCGCAGGGATGAGGCCTGGGGCACCTCCGTAGCCAAGGATCGACCTTTCACCCCCCAACTCGATCCCAGATTCATCCTTGTACACCCCATAACAGCCTAGACTAGCCCAGGGAGCCCGAGGAGGAAGAAGGCCTGAACCTTCCCCCTCCAGGCTCCACATCGCCTCGCGAGGGCCCTCGCCGGGCTCGTTGTACCGTAGCCACTGCAGAGCAATATAGACAAGCAGGAGTAGCGGTTTTACCTCACCTTGAGTGCCGTGAACCTGGGTACAGGCTTGTGTCTCTCTCTGTCGTGCAGTCTCACTCCAGGCACCGCGAGCATCGTCGCGGCGCAGATTGAAGGTTGTCGACCAACGTGTTCAGTCCCCTCACGAACTTCTCACCCGAGAGTGGTTATCCCTAATCCGTGGAAACTACACCTCGACAGTCTCGGATCAACGCCAAGGTCGCCGACCCCGTCTCGTCTACGTCCGTCCGAGAGGAGCGCAGCGCACGCCTACGTCGCCTCCGTTCGTCCCCGAGCCTGTTCGACGCCACCAACAACCCACCGTGAGCTCCTCTTCCGATTCCGCCCTTCCCCTTCTCGAATTGCTGTCGGAATCGACGAATTCATCCACGATTTCGCCGCTGATCGCCATGAACGCCAAGTACGAGCTCGCGCACGGACGTATGCTGCGCCGCTGCGTGCTCTCGCCTCCATCCCGCACGCCTCCATGCACACACCCTAGACACCGCCTCACACCCAGCACCCCGGCGCACACCCACGCCCCTCTGCCTCCTGGACGCGCCGGGGCGCCGCAGCTTCACTGCAATTCGCCGGCGTTACGAGAGGTCTGAATTTTGCTGTTGGAAATTCAGTTACAGTCGCCTGTTTGCTTCATTTGTTTCGCTGCCGAATTTAATCGCAAGCACCCTCTTATCCCAGTGCCTTGCCTCTTGTTCCGAACCAGTGAGACCAGAGATCGAATCCCCATCTAAGCACTTAACAGCCACCCCTTTTGTTCTCTGTTTTTCTGTTTTGTTCAGTTACAGTCTAGCATTTGGTTTATATCAAATGAATGCCTAATCTTATCGAAAACCCACTCCGTAGTCCACTGGCTGTGCTGTGTATTCACACTCAGAGACCCAAGTTCAAGTCCCCTGCTTGCACAAATTCCACCCATTTTGTTATTCTATTTTACCAATCTTATATATTCCATATCTATTGTTTTATAACTCCAAATAATACAAACTTTATATCTATTTTTATCAGAAAAATGTAAGGAACATTAATATGCCATTCATATGCCATGTTACATCTTTTATTTTAATTGCTTAGTGTAATTTGTTAGTTACACCTAAATGATCAATCATGGAATGTGTTGGGCACTTATTTACTATTGCTCTATTCCATTTAATTTGACTAGATCACCCACGTCATGTTTTTGTCATGTTAATCAACATTTAATATTGATGTGTAGACAAACAACTTGCACCTAAATATTAATTCTCGGAATCCCGGTTCCGCTTAATGTGGTCTAAGTGTATCTCGTATTGCATCTTGCCATGTCATGCATCATCTCATGGTCATGCTGGATCTTTTATCGTAGTTGTTAGATGCATCTTTTACGCTTTCCAGTGTTTGTTGCTTCTTCGTGGATAAGACGTTGAGATGATGTGAGCAACGACAAGATCTGCTTCCATGCGGGATTTCAGGCAAGCAAAGTGTGGTGACCCAGCATACCACTGCATGGTGTAGTATGCTATAGTCGTTGACATAGCACCAATGGATCACCACCCACCAGTGTTACATCCTCAGAGTGGTACAACAGAAACATCGCAGGTCCAAGGCATGACTATAGATTACAAACAGAAGATACAGAACAACAGATCTTTAGAACCTCCTCGATACAATGAGGGAAGGCCCTAATAAAAGAAGATCAAATGGAAAATCTCGCAGAACTAACTTATACTAAGCCTACTGCTAATACTGCTAGGCTTGCGACTGCTACCATAGCATCGTCTAAAGAAATAGATTCTACTGACTAGGGATCTGTCTCCTGCTATACTACATCTTCATTTGTTCTCCATCTTCTCTCATTTGCTTCAACTCGATGTAGTAGCCTTCTGTGGTATCTTGAGTTTATCCTCCAGTGTTGCCTTCTCGTAGTTCTTCATGTCTAAGAAGGGGTTTAAGAGACAAGGGTGAGTAACAGCGTTACCCAGCAAGTTCATTATGTAAGGTGGGAAGTTTGATGCATAAATACAGCCACAGACAATGGATTGTCGTAGGCTAATGCAAGTTTTTCAAAACATTTCTTCAAAAGGTTGCTTTTATTCTGAAGAACTATGTCTGTCAGGAGTCACAGGGCTAGGGCTTTGAGTAGCCTCCTTTCCTGCTGCGTTCGTCGTTCCGTCCTGGAACGTGGAGTAACATGTCACATTTATACACTCTGCAGAGGTGCGCTGCTTTACCCATAAGAGATCAACGCTTTGTTGCACATCCGGGTGATCTTTCCCGTCCACACTTTCTTGGTGTGGGGCCCAGTCAGTGATCCAAGCCAATCACTGCGCCTTTCCAACAACCCCGCACACCCCCCATTACTTCAGTTGCAGGTGATGGGAAATTCCAACTTTCATCCTGCTAACCATTTGAAACTCGTCTCAAACTGGTTCTGAAGCCAACCTTCATAGATACTAGACATCCGACCGTTGTGATTCACAGGATAGACATCTCCCGGTAATACGGCTTTATCTTGGAACTGCGAACTCGCAACGTCAAACAAGCCAACCGATAGACATCTCCCGGTAATACGGCTTTACCAGTGGCTTGTACGCACTTCCTGCCCAGAATAGTATCCGTTGGTGTACGAGAGGAAAAGGGTACAGCTGACTTCTCCGTCCCATTCCAAATCTTAGGATAGCGCGTAATATACGGCTCAAGAATCACTGGCGACAGTTGTTGTTAAGTCCTAGATGATAATTTCTCGTGCAAATGGGACCTCCACCACAACATTCTTACCGTGGTCCCATCTGCCTGCCATATGAGATTACCACCTCATTGGTTGGCAACCATAGTCATATTATTATTAAATAAGTTTTCTGACCTTTTTGTAATGCATGTGATAATAACATTTTGAAGATAGTTTCTTAACAAATACTTCAAGAGGACATGAATAAAGGATGAACTTGCCTTTTTGACTACAAGATTATGCAGTCAAGGTCTTCGAGATAATAAGAACTCCAAGAAATCTGGAAACAACATCATTGGTCCGGTAAGGACTAATGTTTGAAGAAGCAACATGCTGTAATGCATAAGTATGAGATGCATCGCAAAGTTCCCCGTAACTCACTCTCTCCATGGTTGAGGGTTGTTTGAGTTGGGTGATTTCATTTAGAGTGGTTTTTTTCTGTAAGTTTACTTCATAAGAAAGATGGATTCCTCATTCTAAACTTGATAACAACAAATTAAGCATAAGAGTAAGGTAGAACAACATTTAAATACCTAATGATTGTTTTGGGTTGGGTTATCAACCTTTTGTTATTTAAGAACATGTATTAACTTGAGTTGATTAATGAAGTGGTGTAGTAATATTACTCATGAATACAAAAGAATAACTTTTGAAGAACACAATAATGTATAAAATTGTTGATATCATATCAAATGGTTAAAAGGGATTATATGATTATTATTCTTTGTGTGTTTTACTCAAGACTTTGCATTATGAACTTTATTTTAATTCAATTAGGCACTTATAACTTAAACTTAGCTTTGTTCTTATGAATGAATGTTTTGTTTTAGGAGTACAACAAGTTACATCCTAGTGTTATGAACTTTTGAGTTGTTTCCTACTTATTTTACTTAACCAATTATTATTGAACATGAGTTAGGTAACACATGGAGTAGGTACATATTTATACAAAATGGAACTTAGTATTCTAAAATGTTACTAGATTTTCCTTTCATTTAAATGGTTGCTAGATGGTAGTAGAACAACTTTTGTAAGCTTATAACTTCATTTTCACAATTATGAAAATAATTCTTATTAATTATTATTTTAAAATAAAATATCATTTTCAAACAGATTTATTGAATAAGAATATTTCATGTTATAAATAAAACACATTTCTAAATTTAAAGTTATGCATGTGAGACAATTTAAATGAAGTTTGAAATGCATCCAAAATAGCCTTTCAAATAACTTCATATTTAAAAGATTAAGTAATTTGTATTTCAAATTTTATCATATTTTAATTTTATTAAAACACAAATTGTAATGGTACAACATTGTAGATTTTATTTTTCTGAGCATTTTGATATAAAGTTTGTATTTTTATGATTTGAAATGATTCAGTTATGAATTTACAAAGTTTAACTCATTTTAAATCAATTTCTGGAATTTATTAAATATAATTGGGCCCACCTGTCATAATTTTAATATTTACAGCAACTAATTTAGGAAATGAGCAAAAATCTGACATGAGGTCCCACATGTCAGGGATTTTACTTATTACAAAAAATATTTAAAATGGACTGAATTCGGTTGATGACGTCAGGGTGACGTCATCAATTCCCCTGATCTCTCTGCCGGAGAAGAATCCGATGATTGCGATCGATTTTCTATGGATTGAAGTGAGCAGGTGATAGAGTGAGGCACGACCGACCATTTGGTGGTGGCGCCGCGGCTAAATGGTTGCCGCAACCTCGCCGGCGGCGGGTTCCCGCGGTGGCCGAAACCACGCCACGACGAATTGATGCTTTCCGCGCGAATTGAGAGAATGGAGAGATATTGGGAGATTCTTTAGCTCACCACGATCACGTAGGACCAACCGGTGAAGCAGGAGGTGGTCGGAGGGCGATGAACTCGTCCGTAATGGCCGGCGGCCGGAGTTGAAGAAGAATGGCGATTGCTCCACTTCCCGACCTCCTACATACGAACGGCTCGTCGAGGAGCATCACAGAGGCACCACTATCCTTCCCAGATGCTCAGAACGGGAAAGGGTGGCCGGAATCGTCGGGGAACGCCGGCGCACGGCGGCGGCTAAGGTTTGTGTTTTCCGGGGAAACAGAGAGAGAGGAAGAAGAGATAGGCGAGATTGAAAGGTGGGAGAGATGCGGACGGTTCTCCCCGAGCTTATCTTCGCGGGAGAGGGCGAGGAGAAGAGGCACGGCTCCATGGAGGCGTCGACACGGCGATGCTGCCTTCTGTCATGAGGAAGAAGAAAGGGAAAACGGAATAGAAACTCCATTTTGCAGAAAACCCTTGGGTTTCTAGGAAACTACAGAAACTGTTCAAACTGGCCCCTGTCTTCTGTTTTTGGACCTTTTCTAGAATAGAACAATTACAGAAGAGACCAGGACTGCGTAGAATTTTAATAGGGTGTTTATTTCAACTTTTTATTTCAATACTTTGTATATTTGCTACACACTTCTCATTTATAAAGTGTATTTGGGCATATTTGGATATGTTTCTTGAAATAGAATGTATGGTTTTCCCTTGTTTATTATTTAAACTATCAATTTTGGTTATTTGTATATTTTGAAAACTTTTAACATGTTAAGTGAATTTGAGCACATTTGGCTTTATTCTATGAATTAACGTGTGTGGCTTTTACTTCTTTATTTTTATTGTGCATTAAAGTATTATGGGAATATTTTTCTATGCACTAATTTATTTGTGGTGTTTTGATATCTTCAAATTGTAAAATGCTTTGAGGACTTGTCTTAAAGATAAAGATGGGTATAAAATATTTTAACCTTTATTTTGATGCTTTAGGAATTCCTGGGCAACAACAATTATTTGTGATTGTTTATTATCCTCCACTTCTAAATATGATTTGAGGATTGCTCCAAATTATAGATATAACAATTGAAATTTGTATTTTGGAGTTTCTGAAATTCAGAACATCACCAAATGGATGTCCAGAACCATTTGTAGGATTTGCTTAATGTGGTAACTACAAAGAGTATGCATTATGTTATAATTCAAACCCATGCCCTTAACAACTAACTCATGTTAAAACATGATCAGATGTTATTTGAAACACCAAATATAATTATCCTGCCTAAGGTAGGTCTTAAGGAAGATTCAATGGATATAATGATGAGTTTAGAATCGCTCTTATTCCATTACTCATTCTGATGACTAGAAATTTAAGCTCTCCTTTAAAGAAATTAATGCTTTGGTGTAAGTGTAATAAATTTATTTGTCCACATTTTTAACTACTTGCTACATATGATCCCTTTCACCACATGTCCAAGTTTATATCCCATTGAGAATGAATTTTTGATTCAACCAATAGGTCATTATCTATTAATGAACTTGTGGATCCTCTCTTTTATGATTCCTTTATTCACATGATCATAAAAGATAGTTCATATAACTCCTAGATATGGATAATGATTATATGGACTTATGTTTTGGTTTTACTCTCTCCTAGGTTATGATTCCATTGGAGAAACACCAACAGTCTACATGGGTCTTTCTTTTTTAGGTCTTGATTATAATGCCTAGGTTATAATGTGGTTTATTATCCTACTTTTGATCTTTCTTTGGTATGAATCAAGGTTAGCTATCATAATGATGGTTTCATTGAATCAAGTGGATTCATTAGGTCCATGCTATAATGTGGCCTCTATTATGGCAATGATTTCCCCTAATCCATAATTGGAATTTTAGGACAAGTGCTCCTTGTCCTCTATAAGACATCACTTGTCTCACCCTTGTGGTGAATGCACTTCTTTTACTCCAAGCAAGAAGCTCTCCTGATTGGTTATAATGAATGCTGATGTGTTTAATGTCCTCACATTACCTCATGGGTATAGGAAGAATTTGTAAACAAGATAGCTAGTCTTGCCTTCAAACTACTACTTATACTCAAGTGGTTGAGATATTTGATGTACTGAATTATCTGGTCTTTAGTTAATTTGCATATGACACTCAATTGTTTTGTACATACAGAAATGAGTTGTTAACAAGGTTTCGAAGGTTGTTATCAAACTACTTCTATATAACCCAAACCTTTGAATATCACACAATTTCAAGAGATTAAGAAAGATGGTTGATGATAAAAGATTTTCCAATTCTTCATGATAGATTGACATAAAACTGCTATGCCCAACTAAGGAATGCTTCTCTAAGCCTTCTGGTTGTGTTCCCTCCTTTCTAGTCATCTTCTCTTGTGGATGCCTTCGAGAAGATTGGGAGATAAGAAAATATGATGTCTAGATAAAGCAAGAAGATCTAGGTTAATATTTAGGTAATTCAGCTTGGTCTTCAAAACTATCATGATTTCTATGTACTAGATATGTCTAGCACAATTGATAAGAATAGATGCTCAGAGAATACTAAGAATAGTTGGGTTGATCATTAACTCCTAGAGTAATGATTTTAGGTAACAAGTTTTACTTCATTTGGGTTTAGCTACTTATCGTATATCTCTACCCCAAAATAAGGTGTAAGCCAAGATCATCTCAAAGTTTATAACGCTTAAGTTGATGATCTACTTCAATTTCACCAACTCAAGTGAAACTTCAATCACTTAGTGTTTTGAAAATTAAATGCGCGAAAATTATTCGGATTTTCTGATGCATGAATGCAATGCACACTCCTGTGTCCTCTATATTTCTAGACTCTAAATCCTGGGATGTTACACAAAGTTTGCTTGTTTACCTATACATTGTCTTTCATTCCTGCCGTTGATCTTTGCTAGCCTAGTATTCGATTCTTGTGTCGCGATCCTATCACATGTTTATCCTGCAGCCTTATACAACTTTACCCCACCACTTATTACCTGTTGCATGTTTATCTGTTGGCCTTGCGAGTCGTAGTGCATGCTTAGAGTTGTTTGTGCGAGTCGTCTGTCACTTGTTTCACATGCTTAGTATGATAGAATGTTCTACTTTAATAAAAAGCTATCTTATGTTGGGTATTATAACTAAATGATAAGGCACCGGCGGAAGACCTTGAGAGGTGCTTTGTTCTGCTAAGTGTCAAACTAGGAACTCAGTTCTTGTCCTCTAATCCGAGTTTGAGCGCACTATCCACTCGTGGGAGGTCTTGGAGCCCCCCTCGACTTTGAACGGATCTTCAGCTTGTCCAGGTGCCGCAAGTAGTTCGGGCTTTCCATTTGCTCATATGCATGTGCACGATGATGATGATGAGAGGTTATGTGATATGGGGGTCATATAGGGGCGGTATGACGCGAAGCGGACAGTTCCTACAGTGGTTTGAGCCGCCTAGCGAGTAGACGCAAACTAATGAGTCCGCAATTGGGGTATCAGCCGGACTCTTGACGCGGGTAACAACTCATATGGGTGGCACCATGGACTTGCTGTAGTGAAGGAACGAGTCGTGTTGAGAAGCCCTAATGTTTTTTATTGGGTTGATCGAACGTGTATGGGTACAGTAGTGCATCCCTGCAGGGTACAATCTTATCGATGAGCCGCGCCCGCGGTTATGGACAACTTGGTGACGATGCTGGCTAATAAGATCATAGACAACTTACACCTAATCATTGTTAATTAACTTGACTAGTAATATAGAAATACTTTCACAATAAATGGTAACTAAAACTGTTCAACGTGTGAGTTTCCCGAATTGCTTCCTCATACTTGGTTGAGGGGGTTGATCTGAGAATGGGTTATGTTTGGTGTTAGTAGTAGTTGGTTACTTATACGCTCTCTTATCCCTCTCTAATTAGAGTAGCGTGTCTCTATTTAGGTTGCTAGTGCTGCTGCCGCTAAGTCCACCTACCCTATATTTTGGGGGATCTTGTAGAAAGTAAACAGGTTAATTTTGCTTTCCAAGGAGTGCCCTGACCCATCTTTGGGCTGTGCTTTTATGCGCAGTCAACAGGTTTGAAATCTGACGACGTTAGCTTGGGAATCCCTCCGGCTTGGGCTGGGCAGGTATATGGCGCCATCGTTTATCTTCAGAACTCTTAGTCCAATTTGCATCTTATCTGTAGTCGGATACTATTTCGCTTCCGCTCCGCTTTGTATCTTTGTAATGTATCTTTTCTATTCTTGACTCGTTGGAGTCGTGTTGTATATGTATCTTTTATGGTTGTGGATCTTTCGGAACTATTGTAATGTTATCACAATTCCACCCACATAACGCGCATGTTTCGGCGTGTATGTTATGTCTGGTGGGCGACCTAAAATCGTTATTATGCGCATTTCGAAATCGCTTAAATCTACCTAGTACCGATTTTGGGGCGTCACATTCCTCTGAAATTATTTCCTCAAGAAGAGCCCGCTAGAGTCCTATTCTGCGTCTTCTAGGTTTTTTGTGTTTTCCATGCTCGGGAACTTCATATTGTATTTGGACTCCGGTCTTCCTTGTCTTTCGTTGTCTGACCGGGTTACCACTAAGCTATCCGGCCCACGTATAATTCAGAGGTTTTCCCTTACTTTGTCTGTGTCAATAAACAATTCGAAATACCTCGACTTTTTCAGAACAGGTCCGAGTCAAATAGCAATGATTCGAAGCACTTCTTTTTCCATTACACTATTTCGGAAACCTAAGGACTCGATCGTATGGATTGAGTTACGTTGTACTCCCACGAGAGGGGACAAATCTGGGTAAATCTTTTTTACCCGGTTTGCTAGACAATCTCTCTCTGTTGAAAACAAATACGTACCTAAACGGGTGTCGTCACGAAGTGCTTTAAGGTTTGTTTCGTGGTTAGCTGCCACGCTGGAAACCGAAGACAATTCTAAGATTATATAGACTGTTTTACCTATAGAGCTAGCAAAAAAATCTTAGCACTATTTACACATTACGAATTATGACTTCCGTTATTTTAGAACTGAAAGGTTATTCATTTTCAACAGTTTTACCTTATGAGCTAATGGAATTATGATGCGAACAACAGAACTCAAATTAGATACATCGAACTCATTCTTTCTGGGGTGTCTATTTAATTTGAAATTACGTTTTATAAACATCCAGATCACAAGGTAAATTTGATCGAACACATAGAGGTGCACGAAGCTAGCACTAGCTAGCAGGGTCTAGTTTGATGTGTTGTAATTTGTGCACTACAACTTGTTGAACTATTTGTATGGAATTATATGTGAAACTATTTATGTATTTATTGATTTGTATGTTGAGTACTCCGTTTTATTTAAAAAATCTGGTAAGAGAATTTTTGTGTGAATTTGGGGCGGAATCGTCAGATGGAGGGTGGGCTCGGCGTGCGGCTCGGAATCGGTGCTCGGAATCGGTGCCCCACGACGAGAAGATGCTCGAGGTGCCACTCAAGCCAATCCATCAAAACACCCAAAGAGCAAGTAACTGAGTCCCTAATTCTTCCATATTTCTTAGTGTTTCTTCGGATTTTCATGAGTGCTACATGTTGGGCGGTGGTCACTTCCGTCCTGGATTTTCCTAATTTTCCGTGACTTGTCTTGTAGATTTCCCTAATTTTTCGGTGATTTATCATAAATTTATGTGAAGTAAGATAATTCGTGTTATCCATAAATTATCTTGTAGATTTCACGCATTTTCAAAATTACCACCAGTCATAGCCAACGACCCTAATAATTCAATCGAGCATTTTGCCGGTGAGCAAAATATCTTACATTTTCCCCTTCATGGACCAGCGGATATTTCTAGACTTGCTAAGCATTTTTTCAGATTAATTAGATTTGCTAAGCTGTGCATACATATCAATAATAGTGAGGTAATCTCCATACCAGATACTTGTATAGTGATTTTAGTTACTCGAATTAGCAGACAAAAATTACACGATATATTCACTCGTCTTGAGTTTTGACAGTCGCCCCTGCAAATTCAAATTAGATACATCGAACTCTTTTTTTCTGGAGCGTTTATTTAATTTGAAATTAAGTTTTATAGACATCCAGCCGACTAGATAAATTTGATCGAACACGAGGTGCTAGCACTAGCTAGCAGGGCTAGCCGGTACAGACTACCATATGATGAGTAATGACTAGTCTCGTCAAACGACAGAAGACTTTGACTGAAATCACTGCAGCATCGGAAGTTCAGTAGCGCACGACTGAAGACAGCACCAGAAACGGACCACGGACCACGCAGGCACGCCAACCACCGGAGGCGTCGACGCGAAGCCTACCTCACACGCCGCCGCTCCACCTCCCTCATCCTCCTCGTCTTTCGTTCCCCTACCTCTGTTTTATTTACTTTACGTCTCGAGTTTATTTAGTTGATATCAAATGTATGCAACATAAAAATATAAATACGACGATTCCGGTACTATAGATTTACATCATTAATGTTTTTTTCTTAAATAAAGTTTGACTTTTACTAAACTACTCCCTTAGTTTCAAATTCCGTGTAGGCTTACCAAGCGCGTACACGGCGTGTGTCATCGGTGTTAACGGTGACGTGACTTGTACTCATCCACCTGTCAATTCCCGCCTAGGACCATCGTTTCTTGCCTCCATTTTCAGCATCGATTGTAACGTCCTAGCGTTTAGGAAATCACGGAGGGTAGAAATAGAAATTTGTCCGCATTCATGCATATGAAAATCTAAATAAATTTTTCGCAACTTAAAACCCTGAAGTGATCAAAAAAAATTGCATCTTGCTGAGTTAGGGTTCAGCTCAATTGAGGTGATTGCTATAAATTTTGACATGATCTTTAGGAATTTTACTTGTTTAAGTGAATTTGAGCAAATTCAAATATTAAAATAATTTGAATTTGAAACAACACAAAACAAATAATAAGTAATTACATAATAAATATGTATATTACAAAACAAATTGTTACAAATTAAGTGAACATATATTTATAACTTAAGCATACAAATGAAAGTGATTTAAGACAAATGAAATCACTTTATTAATAAATCAGAATAATACATTGTCTTTACAATTGAGAATATGAAAAGTAAAATTACATAAGAAATTTACATCTTAAACTAAATCCTAGCTACTCCAAGTCTTCCACATCTAAATCATCTCCATCTTGATCTCCTCATCTTGCACCATCTTTTCTTTCCTGTAACCAAAAGAAAAGAAAACAAAACAAAACAAAAATAAAAGAATATAAAACAAATACAAGAAATAAATGAAGTGTAATAAAAGATTACTCTCGGTTCGAGCAGTGAAATGCACTGCTGAAACACATCATTGAGTTTAAACCTTAATCAAGGTTTAGTATCTGTTCTTATGGTCTAAATAAAACTCAGAGCAACATCATAGGTTTAGGCAACATATTACACTTGGCACATCAAAATAATGATCTGGGGTGGATAATACCCAAGACAACCGAATGGATCAGGTCTACTCAATAGATCTGGAGAAGGCAAGCAAGCAGGCAACTTAGAAGCAGCTCATTGCATGGCATTGTTGTCAACACAGGAGAGCTCACAGGAGCAGATAAGAGAAGATAAGAGAGAACAACCGTAGCAACCAGAGGGGTTAAACCCTTAGGTCACCTCACCTCGAGCACAAGCACATCTCATCTGTAGTTCATCATACATCACACCACATTCCAGATCATCTCCACCAATTCACCCACTAATCACCAGCAGTCCATATCTCACCTTTGCCAAAAGCAAAGCAAGAAGCTGGCCAGCGGCAACAAGGAGGAGAAGGGCTGAGCACAAGCTAGGAGGAGAAGAGTTGAGCACAAACTAGGGGGAGAAAGGCTGAGTACAAACTAGGAGCCTGGGGAAAGGATTGACAATTGATCAAGAACTGCGCAACCACAACTGATCCAGGACCTCCACAACAACCCAACTGCCACACCACAACTGCTAAGGTTGATCTCAACTCTTAAAGCCAGTCATGCAAGCAATAGGTTGGATTATGGACGAGATTTCCCTCAGACATGCATAGAAATGCTATGCATGGCTCATCAAAGGGAACCAATTAAATCAAAGCAACTAGCATCTGTTCTTATCTTAATTTAGCCTCAGCCTATGCATCACAGGTTGTGGGCAACAAATTAAACCCTCAGCCTTTTGCATCATTGGCTTGTTAAGGAAAACAAATCCAGCATCTCATCTGATCCAACATAGCCTCAGCTTATGCATCATTGGCTGAGGCAACACAACTCAATTCTTTGCTAAAAGTAATTAGTTAAGGATCTTAAACAAATCAACCAGCTAGCATCAGATCCAATACATGAATAGTTGGGCACTAATCTTTAGAATAGCACCACAATCACAACACACGTATTAAAATCTAGTGGCTATAGCTCAATCATCACATAATTTCCCTAGAATTAACCCCAGGAATCAGCTACAATTAAACAGTAAATAAATACCTGAACCTTGGTTCAGATAATCACCTGAAGCACATCTCTGGTTGGTTCAGAGAAGCATGTGTTCACACTACCACACAAATTAATTACAGGAGCATCAGCTGAGGGAGCCAGTGAGCAAATCAACACAATAACCATACCCACTGAACCATAGCAGGGGTAATGATCCTGTGGAACTCACAGAGACCACCCTAGCCCAACAAGCATCAATTCAGACACAAACCGCAGCAGCAACAAAGCTGCGGCCTAACCTAGCACAACAAAATTCAGTAATCACTAAAAGAAGATCTAGCAACATCACAGAGCACGGCCGCATGCCAAAGGAAGAAGAGAGAGAGGATTCGGTGAGGGGATTGCTTACCTACGCCCTAGCGCAACCGCAACGGCGTGGTGGGGCAGTGCCCACGCGGCCGGCGCAGCGCAACACGGGGACGTCTTCACCGTGCACGAACACCGCAGGATCACGGAGAAAAGAGAGCACCGGAGGTCCTAACCCTAGCTTTGGATCGTGGAGGAAGCAGTGAGCCGTGGACGCGCATCGCAAAAGGAGGGGCCTGGGAGAAAGAACTCGGCGCGGCGCATCGTTTCCGCGTCGTGGCGGCGGCAGAGGTCGCCTGAATCAAGCGGCGACGGTGGCGGCGATTTCCAATCGCGAGAGAGAAAGGGGATCGGGAAGAGAGAGAGGAGAGCGTGGTCTTGGGGGGGGGGGGGGGGGGGGTGTTGACCGGGTTCCGTCTAAACCGCTCGGTCCAAACCGACCGAGTGACCACTGGCCCACCTGTCAGTGGGTCATTTAAATTAACCCTCCAAAAGAAAATCCCTATAAATCAAACACAAATGATTAAATCAAAAACAACAACTAAATAATAGCTAAATTTCTATAAAAATAAGTTTTGAATCCAGAAAGTTATAAAGTATCCAAAACTAATTTTTATCTTATTTTAAATAATACTTTCTAAAAAGTGTTTAATTAGAAGCCTATTTCAAAAAAGTTAAATAAAACATTTAGAAATAATTCAAATTTAAAATTAAGAAAATAAATTCCGTTTTATTTATTAAGTAAACACAAATAAGTTATCAACTAATTTACCGTTTTAATACACTATTTTAAATTGAGTTGATTATCTTTTAAAAATAATTTAAATTAATGCACAATAAATAAATAATAGAATTTTCACCAAAATTCAAAAAATTAAAATATCACCATCAAAGGAATTGAATTGTGAGAAATATTGTAAATAAATATAATCAAAAGATTTGTAATTCATACAAATTAAAAATCAAGAAAATAAATTCCATTTCCTGTACTAAATCATATTAATTATGTTTTTGAAACTATCATTTCTATTGTAATCATAAAACCATTTTAAATTTGAAGTTTCAAATATTTGTTTATCCTTCCAAAACTAATTATTAATTATTTCTGAATAATTCAAAAGGAAAGAAAATAACACAAATTCTATTAACACTCCAAAATAGAATTTCACCTCAATAAGAACTTAACAAAACAAAAATAAATACAATGCATAGCATTATTATGCATAATAGCATCATTTGCTTATGTAAACATTGTCTTATTAGACAATGATGCTTTGTTTCAGAACCCGAGGTCCCGGGTCAGTTCGAAGCTTCACCTTACAACACCTCTCAGTCACCAGGCAAGTTCATCACTTGCTCATGTCCGTTGAAGTATTTTTTTCGCAAGCTATGTGCAAAGTGCTATATCTTATCACTTATGTATTGAAAAAACAAAACCTTATTTTCATAGTTGATATGACTATTTGGTTGCGAGCCCAGGGTGGCTGATTAACCTATTATGGTGGGCAGTGGAACCATGGTTTGATTGTGGTTGGTGGAGGTTCCACTGCACAAGGAAAATAATAAGCCTAAGAGTTAATAACAAATGTCGTCAGTGATTCTTGCGCCGTATATAACGGGCAACCATAAGATCTAGAATGGTACGGAGAAGTCAGCTGCACCCTTTTCCTCTCGTTTACCAACGGATGATTAGAGTAAAGCCGGGCGGTGTGATCCACAGGCTTGAGGTGGTCGTATAATGACCTCACCTTCGGGTTGTGGCTTCTAGTATCTATGAAGGTTGCCTTCGGGAACTAAGCTGTGGTGTCTCCCCCTAGTTTGCAGCTAAACTGGGGTGTCTCCCACTAGTTGGCAGCTGCTAAGATGGGGTGTCTCCCACTAGCATGCACCAGAGTAATAAGGGGTGTGCGGGGATGGTGGAAAAGCGCAGTGATTGGCTTGGGTCACCGACTGGGCCCCACAACAAAGGGAGTGTGGATGGGAAAGATTTGCCCGATTGTGCAACAAGGCGTTGATCTCTTATGGGTAAAGCAGCACACCTCTGCAGAGTGTAAAAATGTGACATGTTACTCCACCTTCCATCCTAGAACGACGAACGCTGCAGGAAAGGAGGCTCCTCAAAGCCCTAGCACCCGTGACTCGTGGCGGACATAGTTCTTCACAATAAAATCAATCTTTTCAAGTAATGTTTACGAAAACTAGCATTAGCATACGACAATCCACTGTCTGTGGCTGTAGTTAGTGCATCAAACTTCCCACCTTAACTTAATGAACTTGTTGGGTAATGCTGTTACTCATACTTGCCTCGAACTCCTTTCTTAGACTTTGAGGTCACAAAAGACGAAGGCAGTCATGACATCTACAACCAAGACAACCCGGTCTACGACGAACCAGACCTGACTGGCGGAGTCGAAGGTGTCGACTACCTTATTTCATACGGCTGCGAAGAGAAGGAGTCGGAGTAAAAGTAGGACAGTACCCTAGTGTAGATAGTGAGCCGAGCAACCACTAGTGGAAAAAGGACTTTACGTCCAGACTATTAGTCCTGCTTATATTTGCGGCCGGTACTAATGGGTATCAGTACCGGTTCGAACTGTCAGAGGGGAGGCGGACAACAGTACCGGTCCGTAAGGGACCTTTAGTACCGGTCCGTAACACGGCCCGGTACTAAAGCTCAATGGGATGGCAACGGCCGCGAGGGGCTGGCGAGGGGAGCTTTAGTACCGGGCCGTGTTACGGACCGGTACTAAAGGTCCTAACCGTTCGACTCCCGCCACGATTTTAGACGGGAGTGGACAGTTTTCTTCCCTGTCTCTTCATTTTTGAGGCGGGCGGGGCTTTCTTCTTCCTCTCTCCCTCCGGCGACACTCTCTCTCCCCTCTGATCTCTTCATCCACTCCGGCCACCATGAGTTCGGCGCCACCAATCGCGCGCTGTGGACCGGTGCTTGCACACACCGCCAATCTTAAGGTGGTTTATACCAACGATAGCACGTTGGTGGGCGGTTATCTCTCCGATTTCAAGAAATGGATTGGTGAAGCTCGGGAGCAAGAGAAGTTCATCGGTCTTGATTTCGAGTACACCGCCAATCAGCAAGAGGTTGCGGTGATCCAACTTTGTTTTAAGAAGTATGTCTTGGTCTTCCAATGGGCAAGGTACAAAAAATCTCATCCAATGTTATATTTGGGGCAATTTTTCTTTAATTTGTTAATTGTTGATCAATATATATAGTTGGCCGAAATGAGATTTGTTGTTTTGTTCATCAATAGTTGGCCGAAATAGATATAGTTGGGCCGAAATGAGATTAATTGTTCAATAAATTAGTTGGCCGAATTAAAAATGAGATTGTTGTTGTTAATTATACATTCCAATGAGATTGTTGATCAATATATATAGTTGGCCGAAATGAGATTGTTGTTGTTCATCAATAGTTGGCCGAAATAAGATTGTTCAATAGTTGGCCGAAATGAGATTAATTGTTCAATATAGTTGGCCGAATTAAATGAGATTGTTGTTGTTAATTATACATAGTTCCAATGAGATTGTTGATCAATATATATAGTTGGCCGAAATGAAATTGTTGTTATTCATCAATAGTTGGCCGAAATAAGATTGTTCAATAGTTGGCCGAAATGAGATTGTTAATTCAATAGTTGGCCGAATTAAATGAGATCATGTTGTTGTTAATTATACATATATAGTTCCAATGAGATTGTTGATCAATATATATAGTTGGCCGAAATGAAATTGCATTGTGCATATATATATATATATATATATAGTTCAATTGTCTATATTGTTGTTGCATAGTTTTCAATAGTTAAATAGTTGTTGTTATTATACATTGTTGGTTAGATTAATTGTTCTATATTCTTGTTGCATATATATATTGTTGTTGCATAGTTTGGCTGAAAATATCTTGGCATATGAATATATATATATATTGTTGTTATTGTACATTGTTGTTGCATTGCATAGTACATAGTTGTTGTTAGTATTTTTAACATGTGTTCCATTTGTTGTTGCAGAAGTGACAAGCAATGTCAACCACTCATGGATTTTCTTCGCAGCGGCATTCATTTTGCTAGCGTTGATATAATAAATGACAAGATCAAGATGAAACGCACCTGGCCGGGACTTGAGATACCATCTGACTGCCACATTGATCTCCAGGCTATCTTTAGGCTTGAGCATCTCAAGACTGGAATGGCTGCTATGGCAAGCGCCGTGCTCGACGAGGACGCGTACAAGGATATGAAGAAAAGATTCAAGAGTGGGCAGCATTATCTTTGGGAGAAGTACCCACTTGACGGTTGCAACATTGAGTATGCAGCAATAGATGCGTATGTTGCATACGAGGTGTACCGTAAGATTAGAATCATCAACTACGGGCAGCGTCACCTCGTACCGCGACCAGTGCGCCAGGAGCCTTCTGATTCTGATTATTCGGATGACGATATGTACTAGCTAGTGTTTGTAGTGCCTTGAGGGTCTCCTCATGTATATATGCAGTAGTGTTGTTGTTGTGATGTGAGCTAGTAGTGTTATTGTTGCAAACACTCTAATATTTTGTAGCTAGTAGTGTTATTGTTGCAAACAATTTATCACTAATATTTTGTAGTAGTGTTATTGTTGGATGTGAGTTGTCTTATTGTTGCAAATAATTTATCTCTAATATTTTGTAGTAGTGTTATTGTTGCAAACAATAACACTCTAATATTTTGTAGTAGTGTTATTGTTGGATGTGAGTTGTCTTATTGTTGCAAATAATTTATCTCTAATTTTTTGTAGTAGTGTTATTGTTGCAAACAATAACTCTCTAATATTTTGTAGTAGTGTTATTGTTGGATGTGAGTTGTGTTATTGTTGCAAATAATTTATCTCTAATATTTTGTAGTAGTGTTATTGTTGCAAACAATTTATCTCTAATAATTCTTTTTTTGAAGTGTTTATCACATTTTTTCATTTTTTCATAAAGAAAGTCAAAACGGTCGCGATGACAATTCATCAGAAGATGTAATGTTTTTTCATATAGAACTATCAATGTTTCTGTGATATAACCACTAGTTGTGTAATTTAAAATGATTTTTCCTAAGAAAGATTTCTTTCTTTGAAGTGTTTATCACATTATTTCATTATTTAAATATTTATTATTATATAATCATTTTTAAAATAAAGTAATATTTGTTTTTTCATTATTTATTTCTATATTATTATTATATAATATAATTGTTTAATCAAGTAAATTTTTATAATATAAGAAATGAATAAGTGTTTAATCATGACCGAGTGGTTAACATGATTGATAAGATAGAACTATCAGTAAGTTCTCAGTTCTCTCTTCTTATCTAGTTTGAAAGGAACCTAAATGTTAAGCGTGCTAGTGTTATAGCAATTTCAAGATGGGTGACCAATCGGGAAATTTGACAGTTCTCAAATAGATTAAGTGTGTAGAGGTTAAATGTGTAGAGATTAAGTGTGTAGAGTTAGACTAGAGATTAAGTGTGGGTTAGTGGATAGTTAAGTGAGAAATTTCGAAATTCTAAATAATAATTATTTTGAAAAAACTTTAGTAGTACCGGTCGGTAACATCGACCGGTACTAAAGGTCTCCAGTCGAAACCTCAGTCCGCGACCCCACGTGTAGGCCTTTTGTACCGGTCGCAACACGCCCGGTACTGATGTTGGGGGGGCAACAGTCCCGCTTGGGCAGTACCGGTTGCAAATCCGGTACTGATGCCCCTTCCCGACCGGTACTGCTGGTTCTTTTTCCACTAGTGAACGTAGAACTTTACTAAATAAGTTGTTGAGCTCTATGGTTCTCAGTCTGTTAATCCCACCGGTTTGCAAACTCTTTAGTTTGCAACTGGAACTTAGTAGTGCGGATCATCGTTGGACTGAGGAGGATCTTACTGAATTTGTACACTTTTGGCTTGCAATAATATGTGTATGACCGTTGGACCCATGCACCACTCTGATGGTGTGAAATTTGCGGAACAGTGTTCCGTGAGTTTTACATTGATGCCCTGCGTGCTGCAATCATGCGGTAGCATGGCGGGTCGCCACATCGATCCTCGCTCGGACCAGTCCTTCCAATTCCATGGTGAAAGGACGTGGCCATGGATGAGGTGGCGACAATAGACGAGGGCACGGCGGTCATGGAGGACCTGCGCGGCTTCAAGTTCATGATTGCCTTGTAAAAGGGATCGAGAGGCGTCTGAGGCTTCGACGTCGTTTGCGGTGAAGTTCGAAGATACAGTGCCACATACAATTCATCCGGAAATGGAGGACGTGGCTAGGGATTTATACCTCACCAAGGGATGAAAGACTTTCGCCAATGCATATAAGCTTGAGTAGGGGTTCTTGGCCACAATCGAGTTCTTCATCAAGATTTTCGACGCTACTTTGTGTCGAAGGGAGGCTGTCTACCGTCATGTGATAACGAAAGCGAGTCAATAGCTACAAGTTGTAGTAGCAGGCTAGCAGCAATGGTACTTTACATTTTTGTATATTTAAAAAATCTTTCCCTTAGTTGTAGTTGTAGCAAAAACAAATGAGAATTGAGTTGTTAGTTTGGAGTGCGCCGTTATAGGCTGCACCCTTCATTGGACCATGATTATTACTCTCCAATTGGATTTCAATTGGGGTGTGACACAAATTTAGAGGCAAAATCCAATGACTGATATGTACTGATTATATATAGACTTAGCAAAACCGTTTTCTCTTATACTTCCTCTGTTCTTCTACATGTTTTAGACTTCATCACAATCATTTATATTATTATGGAACGGAGAGTAGGTTTTTGATTAAAGCTCTGCACATGCTAAATCTTTGATACTCCCTCCATCTAATAAAGGATGTCTCAACTTGATCAAAATTGGATGTATCTAGACACACATGATTTAGTGTATAGATACATCCAAATTTGTTAGAAAGTGTGACATTTTTTTCTTTTTGTTGAATAGAGGGAGTATGATTTTTGATCAACTTCCTCGGCTCCTTCAATGATCACGGGAGAAGCCTTACATGATAAGCCGGAGCGCGACGAGCTAATCCAGCGGCAGGACCAGCTTGGCGGCGTCGAGACTTGGTTCCAGTCGGAGAGCGACGCGCTTCATGTCCTCCCCACCGCGCTCGTAGGCTGCCAGCGCTTGCTCGGCGACCCGCCGCGTGTACTCGTCGGAACCCAGGAACTGCTGCACCGCCGCCGTCTTGGCACTCTCCACCTGCTCCTCCGTCGCCCGGCTAGCCGCAGCAAGCTCGGCCCTCAGCTTCGCCTCGGCCTCCTGCTTCACGGTAGTCAGCTGGGCCTTCGCCTCCTCCAGCTGCTCCCGAAGAGCGGCGTTGTCGCGCTCCTGCGCCGTCTGCTTCTCCTCCAGCTCCAGCGCGTGGCCCAAAGAGAACGTCACGTAGTTCGCGGCCTGCAGGAGCCGGCCATTGCCGCCGCCACACGCACACACGGTGTGAGACCAACCGGTAAACGCCTGTCGCTGCGTGTGGATGTAGTTGTGTACTGTGTCATACCTGGAGCATTGCTAGGTAGGTAGACGCCCTGATGTCTGAAGGATTGGCCGCGGCGAACTCGAGCTCTCGCGACGGCGTGATGATGCACTCCAGTACCTTCCGCGCTTCCTCCCACTCGGCGCTATCGCCGTCGTGTGTGTCGGGCACGGGCACGTGCTGCGGGTTCGGGTCCGACCCCGGCGGGGCGGCCAAGTCGGGCACCAAGCGACCGGACAACGGTGTGGCAGCAGGCGGCGTGTTCGGCTCAGAACGGCCAAGTCCGTCTTTTACACCGGCGACCTCCTCATGTTTCCTCTTCCTCGAAGATAACCGCGGCGTGTCGCCGAGAGGTTCCGTTTTCACCTTCACCGCCGGATCCATCCCTACCACACAGCAAAGGAGTACATAAATTATCTACCAAAGACGAATGGTAAACGATCTGGGTTGCTGGAAATTAATGAGAGCGATTTATTACCTTCCGAACCAGTAGAATCAGGAGAGTACCGGAGTGCGAGCAATGGTGGTGGTGATGCGCCGGCGAGGCTAGAGGAGAAGGCCGCGGCAAGATTGGTCTCAGAGAGGTAAGAACGGAGATCAACAGCCGCGCTGTGTGTACACTCTAGCTTTGTCACCGATTCCTTATCCTGGCTCGATAGCACGGGACATATGGTGGAGATCAGGCGCGGAACCAGGAATATTGCTTAGGGGTGGCCAAACATGATAATCATACATTGGAGGGGGCCAACCATGGTCATTTTCTCTAAAAATCACGTTTAATTTTGACTTATGCATAAAATTTTCCTTAGATTACCATGTCATAGGGGGGGCCATGGCTCCTGCTCGCCACCCCCTGGTTCCGCCACTGGTGGAGATCTCGGACGGCGGCTCGCCCCAGCGCACGGGGCACGGCCATTGTTGGTCCGGCGACTTCAGGAAGAAGAAACCCCTTTTCCAATCCCTTTCGGATTTGGGACTGGAAAAGCCAGTGACGAGCATTCTGGCGCCGTTCTTGCACCCGACGCAGAACCAACCCCCGCCCCTCTTCTTGAGAGAGAAAAATTGCAGGAACACGGAGACCGACGGCGGGACGCCGGCGGCGTGACAGAGCACGGCGAAGCACACCAAGACGCGCCAACCGTTGGGCGTGAGCTGGCCCGGCGCGAGGAGGAAATGGGACAGCGCCTCGGAGAAGAAGTCGTGAAGCGGAAAGCGCATACCGGCCTCCAGCGCATGCGCGTACATGCAGACGGCCCCACGCGGTGGCGGCGTGCACGCTCGCCGTTCGCCGGCGGGGCGCGCGGCAAACTCCGTCGGCACGCCGTGCTTCTGGCAGAGGGCGTCGACCTCGTCCTGGGTGGCCAGGGACGAGGAGAAGCTGTCGGCGGGAGAAAATGACAAGAAACTACGACATTTGGGGTCGAGTTGCCACAAAACTACCATAATTGGGAAAAATGACACATACCTACATGTATTGGGGTTGCATTGTGACACATAGCACTAATTTGAGAATTTAGCAGTGTTAATAATTTTACTGGCAGGTGGGCTCCACCAGCAGCTTGTTGACTCGTCGCTGTCAACGAAAACGCACGCAGAGCACACAGAGCAGAGCACACTGCAACCCCAATACGTCGCAGGTGGGGAATGGCGAGGGGAGAAGACGGCGGCCCAGCGCGCCACCGGTCAGAGGATGATGGCGACGGCGGCGCAAGCGGCGGCAGCGGCAGCAGCGCAAGCGGCCCGCCTTGGCTGCGAGCTGCTGGTTCCCCGCTTGCCGCATCTGAAGCGGTGGCGGCGCGCCACCGGTCAGCAGAGGATGGCCGCGGCGGCGACGGCGCAAGCGGTGGCGGACGCGGTGGAAAGGAAAGCGGTGGAGGCGGCGCAGGCGCTGGAGGCGGTCCGCCTTGGCTGCAAGCGGTGGAGGCGACGCAGGCGGTGTCGCCGGGCACGACATCAAGGTTCGACGACCCGATGCACCAGTACCTCATCAATCTTGACTGGTAAGTGTGATTTCTGTAGTCCAAACTAGTTGACGAACTAGGATCTGTAGTTTTAGAATTTAGTTTGAATTGATAGTTCAATTTCACGTAGGGTTCAAAAAGAGCCGTGGGAACTTGTTTCAGACGATTTCCAGAAGAACACACAAGGCAGTGTGTATTATGAGAATTTACACACACAGCATGATGAACACATACCAGTTCAGTTTGGCACTCAATCTAGTGTGCACTGTCAGAGAATGCAGGCAGAGGAAGAAAGGCAAGAAGAGACATCTGCTTACAGTTGCACAGATGATGATGAGGAGGAGGAGGAGTTGCAGAAAACAATTGCAGAGAGCATGAAGAGAAAGAAAGATTCAATGCAACATTGTGAGGGTGAGACAGATGTAGAGGACATATTTGACATCGAAGAGGAACCAGAAGTGCTTGCATCAGAGAAACCTTTGAAGAAGAAACCTAAAAGGCAAGGACCAACTTCAAGATCACATTCTCAGGTAGTGAAAGACGTTGTGCCACAGTGGGTTCCTTCCGATGTAAGTTCCCAAACCTAAGGAAACATCTAGGATGGCTACAATTACATGTAGTAACTGCAAGTTGCAAGGACATAAGTACACAAGCTGCTTGGTTCCTTTGAGGGCAGACCTGGCAATTAGGAAAAATAACCACAAGGTAATGTATAAGAATCATTTTAGTTTCTGTGCTTCTTGTATGCATTTTATAGCTAGTGCTTCTTGTGTGCAGGCTAGTAGGTCAATGCCTGATGTTGGTGCAAGTTATTCTTCGACTAGCCAGATGCATCCTCCTCAACCACAAACTGCAGCAGCTACACCGAGAGCACCACAAGCAACAGCAAGAGCGCCATTTGCTGCACCAAGACCATCACAATCAGCCGAACCAAGAGCTCCAACCTGTGATCAACAAACAGGTTTCTGGTCATATCTGAATGCTGGAGCAAATGCAAGTGCTGGCAGGGATCCAAGTGTTGGTCCTCTCGATCGTTCTGCTCCTTAAGTCATTATGTCATGTTGTAAGAAACTTATGAAATTGTGGTCGTTTTGGAACCTGTAAGAACCATTTCGTCGTGAAGTGGTCTGTATGAATCTGTGATATTTTGAACCTGGTAATGTGAAGTTGTCGTCGTGGTCATTTTAATAAATCAACCAGCTACAACCAGCTACAGCAAAGGCAGTTCGGAAGGTGGTGACAGCAACGCCTGTGCCACGTGGGACCTGCTGGTGGAGCCAACCTGCCAGTAAAATGGTTAGCACTGCTAAATTCTCAAATTAGTGTTATGTGTCACAATGCGACCCCAATACATGTAGTTATGTGTCATTTTCCCCAATTGTGGTAGTTTTGTGGCAACCCGACCCCAAATGTCGTAGTTTCTTGTCATTTTCTCCTGTCGGCGGCGAGCCTCGAGAGGGCGGTGTCGTCGTCGTCGCTATCGCTGAGTATCAGGACAGGGTAGTGGGAGGAAGTCATGGCGCAGAGCTCTCAGTCCTCTCCGTGCGGTGCGGCGTGCTCGAGGACGGCGTCCCGCACAAAACACGAGTAGTCGTCGTAGTGGCGTACAGCTCTCTGTTTGTCAAACGAGTCTACAGAACGGGGAATTACTTCGGTTTTACTAGTCCTCAGCGTCACCCAAAAAACTGTGGGTAAGTTGTACAGTACTCACTCCGTAGGCCTATATTTTTTTTACAAAAGTCAAGCCAAGTAAAGTTTGATCAAGATTTTAGAAAAATCTATCAACAAATATGATATCATATCATATGAAAATATAATTCGTAATGTTTCTAATGACATTAGTTTTATATTTTGCATGTTAAGATTTTTTCATAAAAACTTAGTCAAACTTTAAATGGATTGGCTTTTCCAAAATAATATAAGACTTATTCATTGGAATGGAGTTAGTACTACTTTTCTCAAAGAAATGTGTAATTATATTTATACGAGAAAAGTACAACTCGTTACCGTTTGGCTAATTTATATCAAAAAACGCAGAGTAGTATATACCCGCCGAGACTTATTATATTTTACAATTTTCAAAAAAAAAGTATTATTTCTAAAATTTGTTAAGAAAAATGTATTATTGAAAATAGGCTATTTTAACCACAGTTGCACTTTCTGAGTCGATCGAGCGTTAAGAAATTAAATGTCGACCGAGATGTAAACAAACCCCACACCTAGCATTTATCTACAATTCTCACAAAGAAGCGCCTTGCCCCTACCCAAACGGTTCGTACTCCTTCGATCCTTCCTCTCCTGACGAAGTGTGCTTGTCGTACCATCATGTCCATGCGCGCCGATGACAATACGAACTGATAAGTCACTCTGCCGACGCTGCTTCGAACGACAAGCACCTAGATTAGTTGATGTTTTACCCCACCGTCCCTAATTGCCCGTTCGAGATATTTGGATTTTTAGTGAAAAGCCGGGTTTAGGGTCCGGGATAGACCGAGAATTAGGAGGTCAGCGGCCTATTTTTAGGATGTATAGTTCTGGGTTTGATTGATTTACCATCTACAAGTTTCAATGTTAAAAATAGGTTTTTCCAAAAACTAATACTCCCTCCATACTAAAATAAGTGTGTCATTCTTCACAAACAGCAAGAAATACATATCCGGGAGAAGGATGAAAGGAGCTCTTGCTGGCCCACTAGGGTATTCCATGGAGAGTCGCACCACCATGCCCTATATCTTGACGAGATGGTGTTGCCGGTCGCCGCCGCCCAAACAGCTATTGACGGGATGGTGTTGTCGGTCGCCGTGCTCCGTGTGATGTTGTCTTTCACGGCGAGGAGCGCCGCCACACACCAGGGGGCTGCTACGGGAGAGCACCGCGGTGTCGTCGGTGAACATGCAGGCCCAACGCCAGTACGCACGTTCGTGCACTGCATGAAAACGGTCGAGAGTGCGTTGTCGGTGAGGCCCCGTCATCGTCGAGGTTGTTTCCGAGGCTGCCGCAGGGGACGTCATCGTCGGTCACGTCTCTCGGGCTCCTTCGCGAGAGCCAGCCTTTGACATACGGCATCGAACGATGGACAGCTCCACGGGCTCAATGACGCGGAGACGGCATGGAGCGGAGAGACGATATGTGGGTCCCATCGTCAGTCTATCATATTTTGATAGGAAAGCAGAAACTGAGATAGGGATTTTCGTACTGAAATTCCTATTGCAGGACTTCACAATTGAAAACTATATGGATGCACACTCGGATAACCAGAGATGAGCATGTTGATGGTACCGTATATTGATATCCTGTAAGTACGTCCGCTGACCAATTTGAACACCGGCGACAATTTCATAGTATTTATTAGATATTAAAGTTGGAGGATTTCGCGTCCTCTCCCGCGTTCACGTCGCCCGAATTATTTTGGCCGTCCGATCGCAGTGACCAACGGCTGGGATGAAGCCACGTCCCCGAAAACCCCACGCATCGGCTATTTTTAGCTAATCGCACGCCGCCACGTCGCCCGGTCACCATCCGGTCGCTCTCGGTTCCGCCGGTCACCACGTCTTTTGCAGAACAACCCTTCGTAGATTGAGCCCGCGCTCCGCGGTCCACGACTTTAGGCTGCGATGGACCTATGCGTGAATACGAAAAATTTCAGATGCTTTTTTGCAAAAAAAAAACCCGCAGTCTCCCCCTCCCTTTCTCTTTCGCATGCGCCGCCAAAATCGCCGACGCGCGCCGCCGCCGCTCCGGCCCTCCCCACTCAGATCCAAGCAGACGGGGAGCCCGGCCGCCGCGCCCTCTACCTCCTCGCCGGCGGAATCGTGCCCGGACGGCCGGAGTGTCCGCCAGAGCACCGCAGTTCACCGCGGTTCGCCGCCGCCTCGAAATCGGTCGCCGGCGGCGATTCGGGCGACCATTTGGTACGCCGCGCCGCCAGTTCGACTCGCCTCGGCGTCCTCATGCGGATCCGCGCCTCCACGGCCCGCGCGAGTGCGCCATTGCGCTGCCGCGAGCTAAGCTCCGCCGCCCGCGTCCGCCGGCGCGTGACGTCAAGGGCTGACGTCACTGCTGTCCGGCTGACATGCGGGTCCCACCTGTCAGGCCTTTTTGAATTTAAGAAACAGATAAAATTTAAAAAAACATATCTTTTGACATGCAACTCAGAAATACAAAAAAAATACCAAATTTGTAGAAAAATTATATCTTTACAACCAACACATCTCCATGCATGTTTAAACAACTTCAATTTTTTTACAGGAAACGGTACATCTTTTTTATTTAATTATATGGCTTATATAAAACCATTTCGAATATTCGGAGACACACAGACCAACAAATTCTAATCCAGTTAAAAAAACAGTTACAATAATTAATATAACTTTTTAGTATAACTCATTGTTGGTTTTAAATAACTACAGAAAACATTTGGAACTGTAAAATTTGTAACTTCCAAACCGTAATTCACAAAAATATAATCAACAAATTCTAATGTAGCTAAAAAGCAAATACAAGAACTAAATATAAATTTTTAATATAACTCACTGTTGATTTTAAATAACTATGGAAATATTTGGAACTGTAAAATTTGTAACTTTCAAACTGTAATCCACAAAAAAACAAATAAAATACCAATTTTTTTAGGACAAAGATAACTTTACAACCAATATGTCTCCATGCATGTTTAAACAACTTTTAAAAAATTACGATAAACATTATAGCTTCTTATATTAACTATAGGGCTTGCATAAAAACAATTCAAATTGTTGAATATTCAGATACACACCAAACAACAAATTTTAATTCAGTTAAAAAAAATTGATTCTAGAAGACGGGTGTTGTCATTTCCGAAACCAACAAGCGCATCGCCTGGGCAGGGCATGCAATCAAGTGATGTTAGCTCTAACATAGGCGTAATAATTCGGCGCTGCAAAAGAACTAGCCGCGTTGCAAACGCTTAGCCCACGCTTCGTCGAATTCACCTCCATCGGAGGCTCTATTTCGCAACACGTGCGGCTCACTCGAAAAGCGCCCGCGGAAGCGCTAAAATACAGCGCCGCAAACACATTTCATAATAGATAGGTTTATATTGAAGATCGAAAAACATATTGAAAATACACTGAAACCAAATTTCTAATTTACGTCTTCCAAAACTTTACATAACATTTAAATATACTTATTTTATAAACGTAAAACACATTCAAATATGAAAAACTCCCCAACTTCAACAATAAATATATTTGGAGATTTTAATATGGTGAATATTTCGAGAAAATTGAAATTCATTTCCTCAAACTATAAATTAAAATTAATAAATGCTCATATAACGTACTTCATCTCATTATGGAAATAAATTTGATTTTCATAGCGAAATACAAACATACTATGTTGTTAAAAAACAAATATGTTACAATATTTCGAATTGGTTAATATTTGTAGAAAATCCTAGTGCACTTCCTCTCTAGAACAATCTCTAGCGCATGAAAAATATTTCTATAAATACCCTCGCAAAAAATAAATGTTTATTATTCATGCCATGCAACCAAATTTTAAATTTACATCTTCCAAAATTTTACATAACATTTAAATATGCTCATTTCACAAACGTAAAACACATTCAAATTTGAAAAACTCCCCAACTTCAACAATTTTTCGAATCTAACCAACTTCAAAACGCAAACTTCTTTCAATTTCACTAATTATTGAACCTACATGATTTCGCCAGCTTCAAATTTTCTTTAATACACGGGCGCGACATTGCCATGCTAGACGTTCAAATGATTCGAATCGGAAAAACGTCTCAGCTTCAACAATGTTCGACATCCAAACAGTTTTTAAACGCATTTTTCTTTCAATTTCACCGATTCTCGAACCTACATAATTTTAAAATGTCAACACTACCAAATTTAACTTTTATTTACTTCACGGGCGCGGCGCTAAGTTGCCTAGTGTCCTTCTATCATATGAGGGCCTGTCTCAGTCAACAGATTTTCTAAAATCTCAGTCATCTCAAAAAATGTAATTATAGTTTAAATAAAAGTATGGTTGCACGTTTCTTTCAACTATGGTTGCATTTTTTTGGAAAATAACTGAGACTTAAAAATCAATCAGCTCAGATTTAACCAATTCTGATCAATTTTACTCTTTCGAGAAAAATACTGGCACCGGTGGGATGCTGTGACGCACTGAAGTGATGGCCGATCGAAATTCAAAAAAAAAAAAAAAAAGTGATTGCCGATCGATCCGTCTACCCAAGACACTTCAACCAAGAAAACTCCTGGGGAACCAAATGCAGTGAATTATTACGCTTGCTGACCGGTCACTTCATTGTTCGCTACTTCGCTTCTCCTCTACCTCGCCTCCTTGGACAACACAGTCGCAGCCGATAGCGGAGACAATGAGCGTGGCGACCGCCGCACAAGAAGCGACGCGCGCGCCGCCTTCCTCCTCCTCCTCTGACTCACCCTCTTCCTCGTCCTCGTCCTCGTCTGACGACGACGTCGACGACCCCGACTACCGTCTCAACTCCTCCGACGACGACCAGTGCTACCGCGCCGCCACCCTCGACGACGACAAGGACAACGCCGCCGCTGACGTTATCCACCCGATGCCCACCGACGCCGAGGGCATCCTCTCCAACCTGCGCACGCAGGACGACGTCGACGCCTTGTGCAAGAAATACGGCGTCCCCAAGGACCGGTACGCCCCGCATCCTGCCAACGGCGACCAGCGCGCGAGCTCGTCCCCGCCGCCGGGCGCCGTCTGCCTGTACGCGCACGCGCTGGAGGCGGGGATGCGCGTCCCGCTGCACCCGTTCTTCTGCGACGCGCTCTCCCATTTCGGCATCGCGCCGACCCAGCTCGCGCCCAACGGGTGGCGCGTCATGGCCGGATTCGTGGTGCTCTGCCACTTCGCCGGCGTGCCGCCGTCGCTGCCGATGTTCCGGCACTTCTTTATGCTGCGCATCCTCAACCCCAAGAAAAAGGGTTCCGGCTGGTGTACTTTCCAATGCAAAGACAGTTCCGGCCTGCGCTTCGCGGGGTTGCCGGATTCCATCAAGGGTTGGAAGCAGAGCTTCTTCTTCCTCTCGTCGCCAACGCCCTGGACTTTCCCGGTGAAGTGGGGTGAGCCGTCCAAGAGCTCCCTCATGGCACCTGTGCTCACCAGCAAGGAGAAGAAATCGGTATCCCTCCTGCTGCGTGTTCACGGCGGCGCCCCGGTTGATATCAGGTTGTATCTTCTTGAGAGCAATCTTGCCAAGGCCATGATATCTCCCACATCGCGGACACTGACGCCGCCGCCACTGTCGCCTTCTTGTACACCTACTTCCGCTGGTTCCAAGGGAATGGATCCCTCCGTCTACGGCATGATGAAAACTATTATAGCGGAAAAGGCAGCAGCCACGCAAGCGTCGGCGTACAAGGTGAAAAACGAGCAGGACATGGATGCCCCGTCGCGCGGAAAGAAGAGGAGGCTGGAAGAGGCAGAGGGTTCGCCTTCTTGTGTGATGCCAAACACGCAGCCTGCCGCCCTTGGCTCACCACCGCCGGGATTCCCCCGGATGCCACGGCACTTCACCAGCCTAGACGACGACGACCACATCACTGACTCGGAGGCTGCTCGGGCGTTGCTGAGAGGCGCCGTCGCGCCACTACAGGACCGCTTGTTTGCGGCGAGCAGGCCGTCCGATGTCGTCGCGCGGTGCCATGTAGCTGTTCTCAAGGTACGTATGCCACCAAATGTAATGTGCGATCTTTTGCCGGTAGCAGATTGCTCAGACCCCCATTGATCACCTTGTACGTGAGCAGGCAGCGAACTACGCGTCATTCTCCTTAGGCTATGCACAGAAGCTGGAGGAGAAGCTGGCGGCGCGGGACGCGGAGGTCGCCGCTCTGCAATCCCAGCTGGAGAAGACCAAGGCGAAGCTCGCTGCGATGAACACAGCTAGTATCTGAGGCAGCGGCAGCCAGAGTGGGAGCTCGCCAACGCGGTGGCGCGGTCCGGCTGGTATCAGCTTGGTTCTTTTGATGGACAGATGACTGGAATGGATCGCGTTATGCTTGCGCCCTTTAGACTGTTATATTATAATGGGACACTCATATTATGTATATAATACTAGTATATGATATTATTTCCACAATGCATAATAATATATACTCCCTCCATTTTTTAATATAAGATGTTTTAGCTGTTCTACATAGTGTCTAGATGCATACATGAATGAGTGTACATACAAACTAAAACATGTCTAGATACATGTAGATACATGTGAATCTAGACAAAGACTAAAACATCTTATATTAAAAAACGGAGGGAGTAGGTGGTATCATATGATATTATATTTATTAGGTGCTAGACTCATATTGCATTGAACTCCGTTATGTTACGTTATCTATCTATGATACCATACCAATATCATCTCTTTCTATATTAATTGTTGTGACACGTTATCATTTTACCAACAGGTATGAATGATACTATCTATGAGTGAACCCAACGCTTGTACACCAGCTACGCCGCTGCCCTCATTGTGACTAGTATCCAACGGAGTACTAATATTGTTAGCTAGTTCTCGAGATCATACTATTAGTTCTTGGGATCATCTTTTCTAAAGAAAAAAGTTCTTGGGATCATACACTTGTTAGGATACTGGTTGTCCCGTCCCAAAAGAAAATGTTTGATGGCCAGTCGGCAGTTGGCCGGAATGGATCGCATGTGTTTTGCTTGCTCCGTTTTATGAACAATCTATCTGTTTTTTTTTATAAACACAGTATAAACGCAGACGCTCATATATACGCACGCACACTCAACTCTATGAACGCACACACGCACACCATACCCCTATGAGCACCTTTGCAATACTGAGCCAGCAGATTGAGTCTTGAGATTGACGAAGTCACCACGGGCGCCTCGCTGTCGACAGGAACGTCGCCTCCCACCGAAAGAATATTCCGCCTAAATACAACACACAGACGTCAAAACTAGGATTTAAACTCTGGTGGGTTGAGTGTACAACCATCCTACTAATCATCCAACCACAGTTTGATTTGCAACAATCTATCTAGTTTTATTCCATGGAGCAGTTAAAAGCATCTCCTAAACTCGCTGCGTCTAAATGGCCGGCCAAAATAGTTTTAGGTCTTTTGGATTAAAAACAGTTTTCAAGTACAAAACAGAAATGGTCTTCAAATTGTATACGGTGCGCCCCAGTCACACCGTTTGCGGAGTGTGCCGTGTGGGCAGCCACGACGTTTGCGGAGGGTGTACATGGATCCACAATATTTATGTCCGACACATGCATACATTTTCTCTCTTCTCATTTCTCTCCACCTATCACATCCTCATCCCCTCTCTCCACCGCGTGTATTTTTACACGAATCTGACTTTTCACCGGGACTAACTCCAAGACTAGTCTTCGGCGCCTGATACACTGGAGCCGAGGTAAAACACTTCGGCAGAACATCATTTGGTGCCGACGTGCTCCAACGCAACGTACTCCCTCCGTTCCAATGAATAAATGCTATATTTTTTTATAAAAATTAAGCCAAGTAAATTTTGATCAAACTTTTAGAAAAATATATCAATAAATATGATATTTTATTGATATCATATGAAAATATAGTTCATGATGATTCTAATGACATTAGTTTTATATTTTGCATGTTAATATTTTTTCATAAAAACTTGGTCAAACTTTACATGAGTTGACTTTTCCAAAATAATATAAGCCTTATTTATTGGAACGGAGATAGTATATGTTTAGATCGGCTAACAGCGTATCCATCGATTGCATTTTTTTTTGGTCTCGGGTACAAGTATGGAAGTAAGCCACATACGCATGGTAAGTACACGGGAGATTATCCTTTTCACATCAGCAAGTACTCCAAGTAACCAAGTTGAAATTAGTTTAGCATTTTCATCATCAGAAAAATGATCTGAGTACAAAGCACCGGTGCACCCGCATACCAAGAGCCCGGGGCGCCCACACCGTCGTCCAAAGATCCATGGGCTGCGCCGGACGGAAAGAAGCGCGGACACCATGATACGTTCAAAATGTATCTAATTTTCCGAACACTTTTGATATTGTTTTATCTCTAATTTGTGTGTTTTGAATGCAATTAAGATGGACTAACGCTGTTTTCAGCAGACCCTGATGTCTTGTTTTTGTGCAGAAATTCGACTTTTAGGAAAAATATCAGAAAAAGGGCAAAATAGACTCCTATTTTGCCCGAAGACTCACGGAGCCAGAACATGAGACGGATGGGGGCAGCAAGCCGCCCACGCCACGTGGAGGCCCGGCAGGCTCCTGGCCGCGCCACCATATAGTGTGGCCGACTCGGCCATGCCCTCACGTCCCCCTCTCAGATATAAGGTCCATCTGACCTAAAACCGATAACACCCCGAGCACTTTTTCCAGAAACACATCCGAGCGCCGCCGCCGCCACCTCGAAACTCAATTCGGGGACCAGAAGTTCCTGTTCCGGCACTTCGCCGGGACGGGGAATCGAAGGGGATCATCCCCATCATCATCACCAACGCCTCTCCATCAACCATCATCGTTTCCCCCATCCATGTGTGAGTAATTCCCCGCTGTAGTCTTGAGGGGGTGGTAGGGATTGGATGAGATCGTTAATGTAATAGCTGTAATATCATTAGGGCATGGTGCCTAGTATCCGTTATCGGTGTTTTACGTCATTGTTGCAACTTGTTATGCTTAATACCTGACACTAGGGCCCGAGTGCCATGATTTCAGATCTGAACATATTATTGTATCATGAAGATAATTATTGTTTTAAATCATATCTATGAGTTGTATACACATATTATTGTCCGGAACCCGAGGCCACAAAGTGACAGCAATTGGGACAACCGGAGGGGATGGTTGTGATGTGAGGATCACATGTGTTCATGGAATGTTAATGCTTTGCTCCGGTACTTTATTAAAAGACGAGCACGCACAGCTAAATTGGAACACATGCCTATGATTAATTAATACTTAGATACTTTATCTTATTTATCTGCAAATGCCCATGACTTGGTTATTATATAAAATATCTCATCCATGCAACGTCCGTTCATCCGTTCCTATGCCTACAGTATTTTAATCCTGTTGTCTACTATAATCGTCACTGCTGTTTTTACTCTACTGCTGCTGTTATTTCACTACTGTCTCTGCTATAAAACTGTTGCTACTGATAATCTGTCTCGAACAAGTCTATTCACAGGTGCAGCTGAATTGACAACTCTGCTGTTAAATCTTATAAATATTCTTTGGCTCCTCTTGTGTCGAATCAATAAATTTGGATTTTACTTCACTCGAAGAGATCCCCTATACTTGTTGGTCATCAAGACTATTTTCTGGCGCCGTTGCCGGGCAGTATAGCTTTATTTATAAATTCACCTGAGTGTGATATTGCTCTCTGAAATTTATTCATCATGGGAAGACCTGGTAATAAGAAATTTCCCATCGTACCATCGACTACAAGAAAAGGTAAAATTCTGAGTTCCGCTGCTGCTCTTGATTCACCGTCTGTTTTAAGTAAGCTTGTTATACCACCTCAAACTTCTTGCACTGTTACTCTTGCTGAATCTGAAATTACTGGTGATGACGCTTCTAATGTTCTTGATGATACTGATTCATTAGATCCCTTTTTAGATGCTACAATTGCTAGATCTAAACAATTTGAAAATGCTGAAATTCCTAGTGAAAATGCTGAAACACCTGTTAATTCACCTGAATTTACAAATAATGCTGATGATGATCTTGATGAATTATATGTTGAACTTAATGTTGATTTTATTGAAGAATGTCAAGCTACTACTGGTGCATGTAATACGAAAAGTTTTCTTGAAAAACATGCTGTTAGATATAAGTTATCTCCCGATGCTAAATTTCCTACATCTCCTATAAACATTAAAGATAAAGATTATGATTTGTCTCTTGATTTAGCACACATAGCTATTGTTGAGAGAGAACCTTTCTGTGGAACCGAAAATGAAAGTGCTGTAGAACACATGAATGAACTCTCTACTTTGAGTGGTATATTTTCTGAGAACATAAAGATGCGCACTTACTTTGTCACTAAAATATTTCCTTTCTCATTGAAAGGAGAAGCTAAAATTTGGTATAATAATTTGTCTCATGGTTCCATTACTAGTCCTATTGATTTGCTTGATACTTTCTTTTGGAAATATTTTCCTCCTAGTGCTCAACGTGATGAATTGCTAAGAATTTATAACTTTAATCAAGAAGAAGAAGAGAAATTGCCTTATACTTGGACACGGTTTTGCTCTCTAATAAGAGGCCAGCCGAACCATGATTTAGAGAAAAATGATCTTCTTGATATATTTTACAGTGGACTAATCGTTGAATCTAGAACATATTTGGATAGTTAGATGGTTGTCTTCTCCTATTGTGCCATCATGTTTAGATCTCGTGAGCTGCCTATCATGATCAAGATCATCTTTATGTAATGCTACACGTTGTGTTTGCTGGGATCCGATGAATAATTGAGTACTATGTCATTTGATTCATAATATATCTTGTGAGTGCGTTATTTATGATCTTGCATGCTCTCCGTTACTAGTAGATGCTCTGTCCAAGTAGATGCTTGTGACTCCAAGAGGGGTTATTTATGCTCGATAATGGGTTCATGTCTCTATTTAATCTGGGGGAGTGAAAGCAACCTCTAAAATTGTAGATGTAATGTTGCTACTAGGGATAAAACAGTAGTTCTTTATCTAAGTATATTTGTGCTATTTACATTACACACTTTACTTAATGCAATAATCTGTTGCTTGATACTGAATGGTGTTGCGGATGCTATCCTGCAGGTGGATTATTACTCATAGATGCAGTTGGATGACGGTCTATGTATCATGTTGTAATGCCCAAATGAATCTCACACTAGACATTATGACTTGTATATGTATTGTTATACAGTTCTTTATTCTGTCAATTGCCCAGCTGTAATTTGTTTACCCGCATTTATGCTATTATTTATTTATGTAGAGACACCACTAGTGAACTGTGGACCCCGGTCCTTTTTCTTTAAACTGATAATACAACCTACTGCAATCCTGTTACCTTCATTCTCTGCAAACAAAAATGATTTTCCACACATACGTTTAATTCTTTGTTACAGCAAGCCAGTGAGATAGACAACCTCACTGTTAAGTTGGGGCAAAGTATCTTGATTGTGTTGTGTGCAGGTTCCGCGTTGGATATCGTAAACGGTGCCACCAATAAACTTCAGAAGAATTCTAGTTTCCTACTGGTTCGATAAATCTTGGTTTCACAACTGAGTAAAATTTGCAGCTGCACTACTTCATACCTTACTCTTGGGGTTTCCCAACAACACCACCCCGGTTCATCAGCGGCCTCGGATGGTCTTGGGAAAATTAGGGCGTAGGATTTTTGGCAAGACGGAGTTCGTGATAAAAAGCACCGAGCGAGGAAGTGCCCGAGGCGCCAGATGGTGGGCCCCACGCTGCCAAGGAATCTGGCCGCGTGGGCCACCCCTTTTGGCCCGCGTGGCTCTTCCTTTTTCGATCTTCTTCACTCTGGTGTTCCCCAGATGAGAAACCGACTGTGCAATTTTCCTTTTTCCATTTGGTTTCCTATAGCTCTTGAAACAATAAAAAACAAGAAAAATGAGATTTTCTACCTCCCAGATATTAAATACCAAAAATGGGGACTTTGTATGAAAGTCCCCTTAATCATCTAAAACATGCAAAAACATTGATATAGTAATACCAATAACATACGATTATATGAGTTATATAAATGATGATATAAAATGCGCGTATCAGCAAGCGGCGCCCAGGCACGGAGCGGATCTCGCGAACAACGGTGATGAGGGTGTTTGGTTAGATTTTTTTGTTTGCTTTTAGGTTTGGATTATAAGCCATAAAATCACCTAAATATGTGCTTTTAAATTTTAGATTTTGGCTTATACTGTAATGTATCGTAATCCAAAAATCAAAAGTTAAAAGCACCTAGTTAGGTGTTTTTGTGGCTTATAACTCAAAAGCAAAAGCCAAGGGTTAATCCTAAACCTAGGTGGCGCGCTCGCTGCACGGCGAGCTGACATGAAATATATTTCCGGTTGAGCAGTGCACAGTGACAGCCTTGTGTAAGCGTGTACATTTCCATTTTTGTGCAAGGTCCATCGTTTGTTGTGTCATCAAGAGTTGACTGGCTGGTAGTATAGCAAACTAGCAATTTCTACGGGCAACTGACTTGAATAACGTGGGTACACAGGATACGTGTCGACCACCCAGCCTGTGTCTGGTCACAAAAGTCAGGTCGGTCCGTACATCGGTTTCAAATTAAATTAAATAACTCGGACGTGGCAAATTTGAAAAGGAGTGAGATAAATCAGAACTCTACGAATTCGGTTTAGGTGTATTAGGGCAGCCGCAATGTGGTGTTGTAACCTATCTATAAGCTAAAAAAATTAAGAGCACACAACGAGCCCGTGGACATCCATATGTAATAAAATAACAATATTTACAGCAACATTGTACACGTGCACATAATACAATATCTGGATAAAACCGTTAGGACCAAAGAACCGTTGCACACGGCTGTCTCTCGATCAAGTTCAACACTACCTTCTCCCTACATATAGACACAATCTTATCGGTTTTCTTCCTCTCAAACACAAACATAAGCCACTATTTCGAAAATCTTAGATGGATCCATACAAGAAGCATGTAGTTCCAGATTCTTCAAATCAACATCAACTATATGGCAAATTTGGAAAGGAGTATTAGGGCAGCCGCAATGTGGATTTGGCAAATTTTGAAAGGAGTGAGATAAAGTAGAACTCTACTAATTCTGTTTAGGTGTATTAGTCCCTATGAGCATGTCCAACACAGCCCCGGTATGGTCGCGATAAAAAAAAGTAGGGAAGAGAAAACAAAAACAAAAACATCAGGGTGGTGGAGGTGTCCCCGATCCGTCGCCCGACCATCTGCTCGCTCTCGGAAGTGTCCCTCCCGCAACCATGAATTTGCTCTATCTCTACGTATCCACGAACGGTCGAAACCATCGCCGCACCATCGCATCACGCTGTCTCCACGGCCGTCCTTGAGCAAGTTTGAGCTACCGAGGAGCTCCGCCTGGCCTCCTCCACTTCCCGGCCGAAGAACACGAGTCGAGAGGCTCGAAGTCGAGCGGCCCGTTGTCATCTTCCATGTGGCCGTAAGCCGCTTGTCGTTGTTGATCCCGTCGTTCCCGACCTCCTTCGGCCTCTCTGTACATCCCTTTGTGTCTGTTGTGAGAAATCGGTCCCTATGGATCCCTGCCCCTCCTTCCACGTGTTCTGGTACGATGTGTCGCCGCACAGAATGTAGGGGATGGTCGAGGTGGTACTGCGGCACGGGGTGGAGTGGAGTAGGGGCGACGGTGTGGTGGAGGTTGGTCGCCATGGACGAAAGCTGCGAGCGGCCAGCGCTCCTCCATGTTGCCATTCTGCAATGGAGGTCCGAGAACATGCAACACCTTGTTGCCCGGGAATGAGAGGAACAAGAGGAGCGAAAGAATTTCTACTGGCCTACTGATGTTTGAGCAGAAAAAGTATTTGTTTTAAACTGAACACCACACTCGCGCACACATACTGCAAAGGCCTAAGACCAAGGAAAAAAATAGCGTGCTATCAAAAATAGCGCGGCTCTCCTCCAAAAGCTATACAATTTATAACGTGCTATAGCGAATCTACGTTCAAAATAGTGCGGTGGAAAAAATGTGAGATATATCTTAAATAATAAAAATTTCAGCACTAAATATTTGTCAAGAAGCAATACATGCATAACCACTTAACCAGATACAAATGTCACGTTCAAATCCATGGCACAAACATAAACATGAGACATAAATCCATGAAAAGATTAACAAACTCTAAAAGACAAACTGTTTTAAACTTCTAATCAGATTCACATGCATCAGCTTCATATTCACTAGAAGAATCACCAAATTGCATCCAATCGGGGTACTTTGTAAACAGACCGTGAGAAAAAACAATAAAGCAAAGAGCAAGGCTCGATATGAGCCTCTGGCTAAAACCAAGTAGTACTAGTTTGATCTGATAGGATCTAGCTTTGTGTACGCGCGTCTCTGCAACTGGCCGTGAGCCGGCGGAAGATGTGATTCCGCCGCCGCCAGTGTCGTTCCCGTGTGAATAGCAGAGGAAGAGGAACTGATTGGTTTAGATTAGATCGATGTGGTGGAGTCTTTGTTTAGGGCGTGTTGGGCTTTGTTTAAGGCTTTACCGCTTTGAATTTTTTTTTGACTCACGGTATTTACAGAATATTTTTAGCGCGCTATAGCGTAACACGATTTAGCGCGATTTAGCCCGCTAAAAACGCCATTAACTTAGTAGCGTCAACTTTTGGCTAAATATAGCGTGGTCTCTCCGAATAAGCTATATCGTGCTATTTAGCGCGAAATAGCGCGCAATTTTTTTCGTTACCCAAGACAAACCATATGAAAAAAAAAATCCCATCGGTATATACCACTCCGTCACGAATTATGAAATATTTTGTTTTTTATGTGTGCCGCATACAGACTAAAATGAGTGAAGAGAAGCGTCTAAATAAATGTGATTTATAAATGAGATTCAGAATAATTTAGAACATCTTATAATTCGGAACAGAAGAGTTTGGTTATTTAATAAACTTTTGTCGATATTCTAAGCCAGGGGTTTGAAAGTTGTTAGACCAAGTGAATTGCCTAACAGCAGCAATATCTAACGCTTAAGAGCACTTACTTTGTGGTACTCCTAGTGGATTTAATAAAATATAGTAAACTATTTCAAAAAATTGCAAATAAAATAGCAGGAAATATATACATGTTTTGTAAATATGTCCCAAGTTTTGTGATTAAATGAGACGTGTGGTGCTCCATGCAAAAATAACAATCTCAGTATTCTAAAAACATATTCTTAAAATTATATTTGGCCACTGGATTTTCTTTTTTTGTACAGAGTAGTCCAGATGTTATTTCACCACCAAACTTATTATTTATATGTTTAGTTATGTATCAGCATTGAGGTAATTATGTCATAGAAAATATAGTTTGTAAAATGTTAAAAATGCACTTACCTCGATGTTGTGTTGAAAATTGCATATGCATTCGCAAATAGTACTACTCCCTCTGTCCAACAAAAGATGTCACACTTTCTATCAAATTTGGATGTATCTATACACTAAATCATGTCTAGATACATCCAATTTTTAATCAAGTTGAGACATCCTTTATTGGACGGAGGGAGTATAATTTGCTATCTTTTTTTGGAAATGAGAAAAATGAGAAATTATGGTTTTCGATTATATGACCATTTGCTATCTTGTACTACCTTGTCACGTCAGCTCTAAATCGAGTTTGGTGCAGTTTTAATACGCCTCGCCGAAATTTGATATAAACCACGAACGGGATTCCAAAATTTCGTTCTAACAATACCAAGAACCAAGGTCTTGGACATTGAACTGGGCAAAAATCTCATGGGTGCTTGAGATTCTTGGTAACTGCCGGTTATCGAGAAATCTCAACGGGTTACCGGACAAATTCAAATTTTAAATTAAAAGTTATGGAATTTTTAAAACTGGGTAACTGCTCGGTAACCTCTCGATAACCGGAGCAATACCATGAATTACAAAAATAAAGCAGAAATTCAAAAAATTCGAATTTTCTTGGTTGATAATGCCTGCTACCGAGGGCGCTGGAGATTTCCGGTTACCGAGCGGTAACTGAATTTCTCGCTCGGTTACCCAAACCGTTTCAGGAACTAGCTACTGCAGCTACAGAAACTGATCTCCTGGACATAACCGTCGATCACTGCGCCTGAACGCCTTGAGTTAGTTGATCAAGGAAAGATTTGGCCTCCGCTGACGAGCCAACAACAAGAACGTTTCTTCCTCCAACGCTGGTACCCCTCCAGAGCATGCTCCGCGCGCCGCCGAACGTGCTCCTCGCAGCACAGAAGCTGGTGCACCGCCGCCGCCTTGGCATTATCCAGCTCCTTCTCCAGTGCACGCTTCGCCGCGGCGAGCTTGGCCATTGCCTTCGCCACCTCCGCCAGCTCCACGGCGAGCTCGGGCCTCGCCTTCCCCTGCTCCGGCGCATCTGCTGCCCGCTTCGCGACTTTTAGCTCAGCCTTCGCCTTCACCACCTCCCCCTCTGCCATGGCGAGCCCTGCTTTCGCCTTAGCCAGCTCCACGCCCGTCACGGCGAGCTCGGCCTTCGGCTTCGACAGCTCCCGTGCAGGCTTCCGGACTGTGGTGTGTCTGTCGAGCCTGCTGGAGATGTTCTGTGGCTTGGGGGCGAAGCCCGGCGGTGGCGAACGCACACCGGACAGCGGCATGTTCTGCGAAGAAATAAGCGGCTCCTCCTCGCCGTCGGCTTCCTGCAAACTTCTCTTTTTCCCATACGAAGGGCGCGACACTGATGCATCGCTGTTCGGCTCGGCTTTCACCTTCTTCAACGTGGTCACCTTCTCCGCCAGCATAGTCTTCATAAGGTTGTAGACACAAGGATCCATACCTAGCACACAACACCGACATCAGCTCTCCATGAAACAGGGGAAGCAGAGGGATTTCGATCGTTGAGCAGTTACCTTTGGGGCTGGAAATAAAACAAGTGGAAGGAGACGACCGCGGTGGCGGCAATGCGGTGGTTATCATGGCGGCTGCAAGGTTGCTGTTTGAGAGATACTTCCTGAGATCAACGGCGGCGCCGCCGTGAGCACGGAGCAGCTTGGCCGCCGATTTCTTTTCCTCATCGGTGAGCACTGGATTTTCGAAGGAGTTTTTTGACGGCTCGCTCCACTCCACGGGGCAAGGCCACTGCTCCGGCGACGAGAGGAAGAAGAACTCGTGTTTCCAGTACTTGAAGGAGATGGAACTCGGGTTGGGCATCCCCGTGAAGCGCAAGCCAGAGCTGACCCTGGATTGGAAAAAGTACCATCCTTTTTTCTGCCTTTGGCTGACCGTGAACAGCACGAAGAAGCGCCGGAACACCGCGAGCGACGGCGGCACGCCGACGGAGCGACAGACCACGATGAAGCCCGCCATGATGCGCCACCCGTTGGGCGTGAGCTGGGCCGGCGCGATGCCGAAGTGGGCGAGCGCCTCGCGGAAGAAGCCGTGCAGCGGGAGATGCATGCCGGCCTCCAGCGCGCGCGCGTACACGCAGATGGCCCCCAGCGGAGGCCTCGCGTTCGCGCGCAGGTCGCCGGCGAGGCGCGCGGTGAACTCATTGGCCTTGGGGACGCCGTGCTTCTGGCAGATCGCGTCGACCTCGTCTTGCGTGCGCAGGAACGAGGCGAAGTCCTCGGGGCGTCCGCGCAACGTCGACAGCGGCCTGGTCGGCACGACGGCGGCGGAAACGTCGAGGTCGGTCGCGCTGGCGACGCCGCGGTCCAGGTCGATGGTAGAAGAGGAAGGCATCTCGCGCGCGACCGGTGCTCCTGTCCGGCGGTGGCGTTTGGCTTCCGCTACCTCGTCTACTGCGCTTGCGGCACTCCAGCTGTCCTTTCTAGCTGTACAGCACAGAGATGAACATGGAGACAAAACGAAAAAACACTTTACTTTCTTGCTTGGTCTTCTTTGATCAGGGCACGTTCAGAGGAGTACCAATTTTAACCACCCGCGTACTCGTATTTTAACCACATCTATACTTACGTATGCGTCTGATATAGATTTTGTACCATACACGCACCGCATCCATGTGGGCATTAAAAAAATTCATTCATCTGTAATATATAACAAATCAATCAACATGTATGATCATCCAACCACTGATTCGGCAAGCGACACTCGTACATGAAAAGAAACTATAAACATATATGGAAATGAACAACAAAATAACTCACTCATCCACTCAGTGTGCATCGCGAGCGAGCATGGTATAGTTGAGCCGACTATCGTGTCCAGTAAAATGTGTTAGGAGATGATGGGATGGTAAACTAGCGGAGTCCGGTTAGTGCCAGTTTGGGGGAAGGGCAGTGCGGTGATGAGGATCCGGGAGTGAGATGTCCATATAAATCTAAAAGTAGTGCAGATGGGAAAGGAAATATGCCGGTAAATTACAAATCAGAAGGAAATTAAGTCATCGGTATGGGAAACTAACTACATAGCTAGCTAGTATTTCTATATTCTTCCACGGAATATTCAATGTATCACGAACTTATACATCAAAAAAATAGCTGGGTATGCGGGTGCGGTACTAGTTTACCATACAAGCACCCGCAATACCTATTGGGTACGTAGTTTTTACCATCCACTTACCTATGAGTAACTTTTTTACCAAACACGTAACCTAATGGGTAAATACCCACTGGGTGCGCGGCGTAATGGGTCTCCCACTGATAACGATGACGACGACGATGATGATGATGATGATTTAAAAAGTACTTCAGGTATGATGAGGGTTCACTTAGATGGTTGGAGGAGCTTAACGACGACGGGTCAGGAGCCGTTCGGCGAACCATTTCATATCGGTCCACGTCTGTAGTCTCCGGCGTCACCACCTCTTGCGCTGCAGCTGGGTCTCTGTATGTTCGTTAGGTCCTGTTGGAGCAGCCGCAGTCCCCGAAGTCCTGGTGAACAGTGGGACAGGAATTTCTCGAACTTATTCTTCTTCGTCGGAGCTGTTAAAAAAGAACAGGTGGCAGTTTGATTTAGGAAGCAGTTCGCAGGTTCATTTCTCTGTATTCAGCTCAGTCTGAGGAAAACGTACTCTGAAACGAACGGGTTGTTCCGCTTGGAGACTGGCGCGACTGGCGGCCGGCTGCGGAGCGGGATCACCAGTATAGGGTTGGAGAGAGTCACACCAGCGGATGACGCCGCAGCTTCACCACTGCCAAGAGGGGTCGTGGAAATTTTCTTCATAGCAGCGAATCTGCCGAGCTCTCCTCTTCGCCTTCTCCACGCTTCCGTTTTTCTCCAACTGAAATTTTATCAGACGGCTCCACCGCGTCATCCGACTGGGAATTGGCAGCCGGGACGGATGAAGAGCAAACATCTTGCAAAATTTCGTTGTCGATTCCAATTTCTTCAGGAGTGGGAGGCCGGCTAATCAGCACTGCATAACCCTGCAAAAATAAAAAGAAGACGTTGGCACGCGGTAGTTGCAGCATTCAAAATCAAACAAATGTAGTACTCGAAGGCACGTACCTCAGGACGTGGGTGATCTTTGCTGAAAGGTTTGACTGGCGCCGTCAGGGCGCGAGTCTTCAAATCCTTGGCAGAGGTTAGAATTTTAACCACCTGCAGAAGACCTTTTGCGTCATAGGCTATCTTGGAGATTCTCGAGGAGTCGTCGGTGCCAGAGTACTCCCACATTGGGTGGGAACGATCTTGCAGCGGCTGGACTTGGCGGCGAATGAAGGTGGAGATAAGGTGGATGCCAGTTAGCACCTGCCCTTCCTCGAACTGCAGTCTCTCCACCTCCAGTCGCAGTTGCTCGGCTTCAGCGGCTTCAGTATCAGTCAGGGCATGGGCCCATGACCTTTTCTTGTTAGTCTTCGCGTTGGCGTTGAATTCAGCCATGCCCGCCGTCTAGTTCTCTGAGATTTGGTCCTTCAGATAGAACCAGCGACTGCGCCACCCTTGCACCGACTCTGACGACTGAATATCAAAATAGCCAGAGCCGCCGCGAACTTGCAGCCCAATCTTCCCGGGGCCCGTTGGCGCTTGACGCTTGATGACGAAGCATCGTCGCCATAGTCCCTAGTGTGGGGCGATGCCAAGGAAGGCCTCGCATAGGGTGACGAAGCACGCTAGGTGCAGAACGGAGTTGGGTGTAAGGGCATGCAGCTGCACGCCATACACACAGAGCAATCCCCGCACAAAAGTGTGAAGGAGAAAAGACAGACCTCGGTTGAGGAAGTCGGTGAAGCAGACGCGTTCCCCCCCGCGCGGTTGCTGGATAGTCTCCTCGCCGGGGAGGCAAATAAGACCGGCGTCGGCGGGCAGCATGCCGCCGTTGCACAATGCGTCCAGGTGCGCAATCTTCACATTGGATTGACGCCAGGCTCCTTTGGCTCCTTTGGCGGGCTTGGCGGCGACCTTCTTCGGTGCCATGGCGATGCAGCAGGAGAAAGTGGAGAGAGCGGTGCCGGAATTGCTGCAGTACGCAAAGAGGAGGAGAGACCGCAAGGAAGAAGATGAACAGAGCAGCGGCGGCGCAAATGGAGGATAAGTAAAAATATCCTATCCCCGGTAAAAATATAAGGCCTACGCAGCAGTCCATCTCGGACGTCCAGTAGAAGACGTGGCTACGTGGCGCACATCCGTGACATCCCACGAAGCGCAAGCGGCGCGGTAACTACCTACTACGCGCGAGAACCAAGGAGGCCATCATCACGTTCTGTTTCCCGCGCGACGCGTGCGGTCAAATCGGACCGGCCGGCCAAGGTCAGCACTGTCACAAGGGGCCCACCAAAGGTCATGTCCCATCGCCAGTGTCGCAGTATCTTTTCAAACGTCATCAGTGACGTCATATTTCCAGCAGCAGATCTGAAACTCAATTGCAGATTACTCGTAGTCGGCAGTTTACAATGTGAGGCTTAGTGTCAGTCATGAAAATCTACAGAGTCAGTTGATATATCGTCTGGTTGGCACTCAATGAAACAGTAAGTGCACTCCCATCGGGAGCGTAATTTAATTAATAACAAATTTGTGATCTTTATTACAGGTTAAGCCCAATTACGGGCAATTGCACTCAATCTCGGGGCTACTCCCATCGGAGGCGCTGTCGCGCACCCAATGTTTTCAGTCGACGATCAGCGTCAGTCGAGAAATGAAGCGCACTTGACGGATCGGGCTCACTCGGAGGATGTATGGACTAAAAGTCTTATTAATGCAGTCGAAGTCTGGTCGAGTATTTCCCGTGCCTTTTGTTCCAGAAAGTAAAAAATACAATTCCTGGGATGTTCCAGCCTAGACTGGTGCTCAGATGCTGTACAAACAAGTACAACGGTAAGACCTTAATAAGGCCAGGTGGCCCATACAAGCTATGTGGACCTGATATTTTCCATGCCAGCAGGCATGATGCAAAATCCCGGCGGACGCGCCAAGTGTACTTTAGTTATGACCGGGTTCAGACCAGTAAGTCCCGACTGGCTTGAGTCAAACTTGAACGGTCTTGTCAGATTCGAGAGAAGGGACTCGAATCTGAGTAGGCTAGCAGGGTATTTCGCCCGAGTCACGAATTAACTCCATCCCCCATAAGACGAAAAGAAATATACATGCATACATTGCAGGCTAAATTTGTTTATCGTATAATCTTTATAAACATGATGGAAAATCTCCAGAAGATGCTCGAAGATATATTGAGTATGGAGTCCCTACTCGATCCTTCGGAGTCGAATAGGCACTCGGGGGCTACTGATGTGGTTATACCCAGGCACCCAGCGGGTATACCCACCCGACTACAATGAAGCCTAGCCTACTAGAAGGCCCACCAAGTGGCCCATATACAAGGTGGTTCAAGGAAGGCGCAATGCGGCCCATGTTCGGATGGAGTGCGGCTCAAGACAGAAGCAATCGTACCGACTTAGACCTTAACTAATCTGTAAAACGACTCGTATTCAAACTCCTGAGACCTGGCCTCCTATATAAGGGCTAGGAGGGGGTCGGTAGAGATCACGCAACCCAATAGCCAGAATCCCTAGCGAGCCTTCGACTCGCCGGGACGCCATTGTAGCTACCTTGTAACACAGAGTTCAATAATCAAACAAGCAAGAGTAGGGTATTATCTTCCGGGAGCCTGAAACTGGATAAATCCTTACTTGGAATGTGTCGGATAATCCTCATTGTGTTCTCTATGTGGCACATGAGTTGGAGGATTGGGAATGTGTCGGATAATCCTCATTGTGTTCTCTATGTGGCACATGAGTTGGAGGATTGCAGGCATCTCTTTTTCAACTGAGCATTTAGTACCCGAGTATGGAATTACCTGCAAATACCATGGAGTCCAGGGAATACATCCGCACAGGACTTGCTACAATCCAGGAAAAGCTTTGTTGGGCCTTGTTTTACTGAAATTGTGATTTTGTCTTGCTGGAGTATCTGGAAGCAAAGAAATGGTTGGGTCTTCAAGAATATAAAACCAACATTTCGAGGATGGAAATCCGGGTTTTGTCCGGGAGGTTTCTCTTCTTCGTAGTAGAGTTAGAAAGGCTGACTTCACTAATCTGTCAATATGGCTTGACAACCTTTATTAATGTTCTAGGTTAGTTTTCTTAGTCCCCTGTTTGTAAATAACCTGTATTTTTGGCACTGTTTTATTTTAAATAAAGGGAGAGAAAATGGCTGTGGGGGACTGCCCCACAGTAGAAAGTTTCAAAAAAAAAAAAAATTCACCAACGACCATTATACTTTCATCTGATACAACCCAAGTTATCTCACCATGGGATTTGCCGAGGTCTCCCCTGGTCAGATGGTGTGGTTTCATGCATCCACAAGGACTAAACTGATGAGGCTACTGGTTTGGAGCATAACCGTCAAGTGGAAGCTAATCCATGTGAGGTCATGCTGGTACTTTTCTCTCTGACTCACTTTTACATGACATTCACTCCTAATTTCTACATTTCAAGGAAAAACTCCTTGCACCTAAACAATACAACCATATATGTGATATTAACTCATCAAAGTAACAACATAGCAAATTAAGTCTGCAATTAAGCCTCAAAACGATCCAGATTACACAAAAAACACAATGTCTAAAAGGGAAAGTTTGTAGACATGATAGCTGAATTCTGAATACAGGTCAACAAATTCATGTCTCGATTCTTTACAAATTAGTGAAAAGGATTACGACACAGAAAAAGAAAAAAACTGTAACTCTATCCAGAGGTACCCATCCAATAAGATGAGTAATGAGAAAAGTAAACCTGGAAGTTGCCAGGACATATGGTTGCTAGTACATTCTGTTAATTTGTAAAAATAAAATTAATTATTTGTTGTAAAAAGGGCTACAAAATAATATTTATAAATAAAAGAAACATGTTAACAAATGACATTATGCAAAGCATGAACGAAAGATAATAGTACTGCTAGTAATGCCACAGTTTTATAAAATTCAAAAGATGTATTTAGAAGTTCAAACAGATCTGGAAAAAACCCTGCATGTTAAAAGTTGAAGATTTGAAACTATACATTGTTCACTACATTTTTGTGTAGCTCAAAATGCAAAGTATTTTGCATTGAGGTTATACGTGCTTGTACATACATCATTGACATGCATAATATTTTTCCAAAAAATTGGATTTAAAAAAAAAAAAATAGTGTGATCACTAGAAATCGGAAACACGAAATCTCCACTCGTTAGCAATTGGTGACATAAAACTGTCCTTGAAACAGGATTTCGCCCCGCTTTATAAATAAAGCCAAACCGTTTGAGACCGCTGCTGGGCCAGACAACACAACGCCCAAGAACCGGCCGAAGTAGTGAGGTAGCCCTCTTACAAAAAAGATCCTAAGAAAACCGAGCTACAGAAGCCACAACGAACCACGACTACGTAGCCGGACAAGCACACCAGTTCCACGCTATGCCCTAACTCCCCTGAGCTCCACGACAACGCCCCCAAGAGGGTAACGGCGCAAAGCGTCGCCGCCGCCGAGTCCAAAGGATTTGGGTTTTCACCCAGAACCCTGACACGAGGAAGATCGCCAAGACGACGTCCCCAAGAGGATAACAGCACCCGCGGGCGTCGCCGCCGTCAGAAGCTTTCGCTCGTTCCCTCCCCCGTGGCACGAAGAGGGTTGTAGGGCGAAAGCGAAGAGGAACCCATTCCCGATCCAGGCAACGCCAGAAACGTGCCCGAGCTACCCGCCGCTGCACCCCTTGTTGCCCACACAACCAAACGATGCAGCCACCACCGTCACCATGGTGCTCGCCGGAGAGCAACCCATGTGACCCGCCACCCAGGGCCACCGCCCCGGCATCCGCGCACTCCAATCTATGACACGAGGGCAAACAAACTGCAGGAACGACGGGTCGAAGAGGGAAACCTAGCGCGCAGCCGCCCACTGGAGGGGCCTCCCTCCACCACCTCTCGGCGGATGCCGACCGGACACGGTAGCTGGATCAATCCAGGCCCGCCTGGCCCGTACAGATCCCGCCACCATGATGCAGCCCGCAGTCCGCTGCCGCCGCAGAGCTTCCACCACGCCACCACCACTTGCCGCCGTGAGCATTCCGCCGGCCACGGACCGATGTAGAGGCTGGGGGGAGGACGCCCGAAGGGTCGCGGTCCCAGCCGCAGCCGCGCACCAACCGCCAGGATGAAGCTCGCCAACTCGGATCGATGCGGAGGCTGAGGGGGGAGGACGCCCGGAGGGTCACGGTCCCAGCCGCAGCTACGCACCATCCACCACCACCACGCCACAAACCTGACCACGAAGTGCAGCGGCGACACCGGCCAAGACATGGAACCTCCACAGCAGGCCGTGGCGGCGCCCGCCGGTAGATCTGGGCCCGCTGGCCCATATCCGGCCCGCAGCTCATGTCGGCAGATCTGGGCCCGCCTGGCCCAGATCCAGCCCGCACACGCGCCGGCCACCCCACTGCAGGAGCTTCCCCCAACGGGCGCCGCTGCACCGCCTGGCCACCATCATGCCTTGCCGAAGACCGCCGCCGGCAGGCCCAAGAACGAGACCGAGCGCCTTGCAGATCCTTGCAGCCGTCGCGTCGTCGCCGACCAACACCGCCGCCGTGCCCTGCGCCAACACCGCGCCTCCAACGGCCGCCGCGTCCCGCACCGCCTTGTTCCGCTCGAGGGGAATGAGAGGCCCCGCCGCCGCCGACGCCCTCCGGCGGCGGCGAGGAGAGGAAGAGGGAGGGGAGGGACGAGAAGGTGGCGGCGCAAGGAGGCCCCCCGTCGCTCGCGGGAGCGACGCGGAGCGGCTAGGGTTTCATGTCCTGCTTATTTCTTTCTGTGCGATCTTTTCGCTTTCACATAAAACTATCATATACTCGAAAGTTATCATTATTAATTACTTGTATAATAGAATCGGCTATTTGCTTTGTGTTTTCTCTTTCATTTTTTCTTTTACTATCATTTAAGGTTTTTATCTAAAAGCACGCCAGATACTAGTTGTTCCATAAACCCCGGTCATTCTCCTTTTCCTTATTTCCGTGCATCACATACCGGCAAAAATATCATGTGAATAGATTTGTAGACTACTACTACCTCTGTTCCATAATGTATGTCTTTTTAACTAGCTAGTATAGCCTGCTAAAAAGGATTATATTATGAGAGGAAGTATTATCAGTGTTGGATTAGACGGGCGCCAAGGCAGCACTTAAGCACGCTTAGGCACTAGGCGATGGACAAACGTCTCGCCTAGGTCATAAGCGGAACTCTAGTCAACACAACTAAGAAATTATCTTCTCTAACTAGAAATTCATTGCTTATTGCACCTACAAATCATATGGACCATAATCCCGTGACGATTCTTTTTAGTCTACTCATTTATATTCACTAAATTAATAAATATAGATATAGAATAACCTAAATATACACCTGATGACAAAAAACTATATACCGCCTAGGTCACGCATGGTGCGCTTAAGCATCGCCTAGGCGCTAGGCGGATGACAACCGCCTCGCTTACGCCTAGCGTTGTTCGCAGCCTGCTCCTCCATTACCATTGGCAACGGTGAGACTGCAATCTTCTGGACTGATGCTTGGCTCGATGGACAGCCTCCATGTCGTCTAGCCCCAGACCTGTTCCCTCTGGCGCGCCGAAAGACTCTTACGGTGAAGGAAGCCCTCTCGGATCATAGGTGGTTACGTGGACTGCGCCGCCTAGACACAACTGCACAATTACACCAGTTCTTGCTGCTTTGGGACAAGATACAACTTGTTCAGCTAGGGGACCATGCAGATACCATTGCCTGGAAATTAACGGCGGACCGGAAGTACTCTGCAAAATCTGCATACGCTGCCCAATTCCTTGCGCGTATCTGGGAACCCGGCCTCGAGAAGGTTTGGAACATTCGCGCCGAGGGTAAAATAAAATTCTTCTTATGGCTTCTGTTGCAGAACCGAAATTGGACAGCTGATCGGCTACAGAGCAGGGGCTGGCCACATGATGATCGCTGCTGCCTCTGCGACCAACAATTGGAAACTGCACTCCATCTTGCCCTCCAATGCCCCTTCGCAAAGGATGTCTGGGCACAATTCGCCATGCAACATCCGCGGGAGGTGCAAATTGCGACGGCCGCGACAAGCCTCTCTGCCTGGTGGGAGAAGTTGCATGAAGGACAGTTGGACACAGAAAGGAAGAAGGGGATTACAACTTCTGTATATGTTATCTGGCATATCTGGAAGGAGAGGGGTAGGCGGATTTTTCAGCAGAAAACGATGTCAGCCCCGAGGGTGGGTGAGCTAGTCTCCACGGACTTGGATATGCTGCAGATGGCTTTTCCATCAGGAGGAGCACCATAGATGTATAGCACTAAATACTAGGTTGAACCCTTGTGGTTGTTTGTAAAATGTAACACTCTTTCTCCCTATCAATGAATAAGCAGAGCTCCTGCTAGTTACCGTAAAAAAAAAAGTATGTATTATACTTGCGGTAATAGTTTTGGCAAAACTTTTGAAAACATTCGATTTATAATAAGTATATGTCCTAAATTGTTTCAGAAAAATTGAAACGTTGAAAAGCCAACTCTCAACATTGTCTATGAGTACACTAGTTTGAAAAATCCTTAGAGAATACTAATGATGTTTCATGTAGTATCTGATGTTGCATGTAGCATTTGTAATATCAACTTGCGTAGTTTCTTAAATAAATCTCTCCCATATTTCTTTCTCACGCATTCCTATTTTTCCTGATATTGTGTAACAACTTATATATATGTAAATTACTGGAACAATTAATTTGTCATTTCGAGTTTGGCTCACATCCAAAATACTTATAAATTTTTACCAAATTCGTTGCAATATCACATTTAATTGCTCTTGACGTAAAGACATATAAACAATGTGTTACACCTAAAACATCTTATATTATGAAAGGAGGGAGTATGTTTTGGAATCATATAAAAACGTCGTAAGTGGCATCATTATCCTATATAAAAACTCTTCATCGACGACGGCGAGCCAAAAACCAATCAAAATAGAAACAAAAGAAAACAACCATAGTAATGTGTAGTCAAGTAAACGACACTAGCCTTCCATACGAGTCAACCTTATCTGAAATCCGACTGTGTAGATTATGACAGGGTAGTAAGAAGAGAACAAGATTGGAGGTTCCTGCGGCGTCGTCCCGTGGTGCAGGATGGTAGCTGACCTCTTTTTTTTTAACAGGATAGACCCCGAAGGGTCTGGATACTGCATTAATAATTCAACTGTGCGGTACAAATTACATAGAGGACCTCACAAGAAACCAGAAAAACAAAAGAGTCCTCCACATTTACACAAAGCACCCTAAACGAAGAAGGAGGAACACAGATGTGTCCATCGTCTTCCTCGCCAGCACTGAAGAACGACAAGCTCGGGCGGCGGCCCCCACGCGAGAGCCGGAGACGAAACCACTTGGCGCAGGATGGGAGTAAAGCGCCGTCGCAAGAGCTCGAGAGGGCCTTCGAAGGAGGTTGAAGATGACCTGTCGCATCACCGGCGAACAGATCTGGAGCTGCTGCCTGCCAGCATCTTGAGTCGGCGGCCAGCCACCAGCCACCGAGATTCTGCTCCAAAGCGCAGTACCACGAAACTCCCGACTCTCCCAGCAGAGAGATCCACCGCTCGAACACACCCCTCCCCCTCGCCGCCACGGCCGGCCAAGAGAGGAAGCAGAGCAACAGAAGACGTACCAGGGAAAGCATATGGGCGTCGATTATTGAAACGAGCTGCCATCCAACACCTCGACTTCATCTTCCTCCACAGAAACACCATCAAGATGCAGGACCACCTGCTTCCCAGCGCCGCACCGACGCACTGGAGAAGCACTCGCCAAGCTCTGCTGGCTCGCACCCCGCCGGAGAGTTGAGACAACCGAACAGAGAAAAACGGGGAAGACAGCCTTATTTGCGGAGATGCAGCGACCCAACTCCACCACATGCGCCTGCTCGCGCCACCAGAGCAGCACAGCGATGAAGATCAGGGCGGAGACGCGCCAGATCCGGCCGATGGGAGCCAGCGACCTACTCCAATATGCCACGTAGGACAAAGACGAGGAAAACCTAAAACTAGACATAGCTATACAGATCTGGACTCACCTAATCCATCCCCATCGGACGGCATCGCCGCCGTGGAGAGGAAGAGGGAGAGCCGGCGAACTGGGGTCGGCTCTCAAGGAGGAGAGGGGAAGAGAGGAGGAAGAAAGGGGGAAAGTGGCTGACCTCTTTGTCAAAGCAATGACCTCAACGATGCTTGAGTCCACATTGATTGCGTGCTAATATAGGCACAAAGGCCGAGTCGGTACATGATACGTATCCGCATACAACTCATGCGGTATACCTTTGAAAGGTTTAGATTATCTAACTGTTTTACAGGAAGTGCCTTTGGGAAGCCATCAGCAACTTGATCTTTGCTTGAAACAAACTTGATGTCCAACAAGTTTTTAGCAACCCTTTCTCGAACAAAGTGAAAATCTATCTCAATGTGTTTTGTACGAGCATGAAACACTGGATTTGCAGACAAAAAGGTAGCACCTAAATTATCACACCAAAGACAAGGTTTTTCTTTTAGTTTAACTCCTAGTTCACCAAGAAGAGCTTCAACCCAAATTAACTCTGCTGTAGCATTTGCTAAGGCTTTATATTCAGCCTCATTACTGGACCAGGACACTGTAGCTTGTTTTCTGGAACTCCAAGAGATCAAGTTCGGTCCAATAAATATGGCAAAACCACCAGTGGATCGCCTATCATCAAGAGAACCTGCCCAATCTGCATCAGAGAAAGCATTGAGGAATATGGATGATGACTTGATAAACGTGATTCCAACCTTCACAGTATCTTGTATGTATCGTAAAATACGTTTTACAACTGTCCAATGTTCAGTAGTTGGAGCATGAAGAAACTGACAAACTTTGTTCACAGAATAAGATAAATCTGGACGTGTCAATATGAAATACTGCAAACCTCCAACAATGCTGCGAAACTCAGTGCTATCTTTAGGACCCAACGGTGTACCATCAGTGAGGGATAACTATTCTGTTGAAGATAAGGGTGTAGGTGCAGCTTTGCAACTACTCATAACAACCTTTGCAATTAAATTAGTAGTATATTTCTCTTGGGTTAGAATCAACCCATTCGGTACCTTTTTCGCCTCAATACCAAGGAAAAAGTGTAGATCTACTAGATCCTTAATGGCAAAATGCTCATTTAGATTCCGAAGCGGAACAGTGATGGCATCATCCGAAGAGCTTGTTACTATAATGTCATCAACATAGATTAACACATAAACAGTGATACCTGACTTGTTGTAAAGAAACAATGATGTATCAGCCTTTGATGGTACAAAACCGAGATTACTTAGCTTGGAACTAAGCATAGAATACCAGGCTCGAGGTGCTTGTTTTAGTCCATAAAGAGCTTTATCAAGCTTGCAGATATGATGCGGAGCATGGTGATTTTCAAAACCTGGGGGTTGTTTCATATATACCTCCTCTTCCAGAACACCATGTAAAAACGCGTTCTTGACATCTAGCTGCCGTAAACTCCATCCTCGGGAGACAGAAAGTGATAAGACAGTTCTGATAGTAGCAATCTTAACCACTGGACTAAAAGTATCCTCATAATCAATGGCATACCTTTGTTTAAATCCTTTTGCAACCAATCGTGCCTTGTACCTGTCAATAGAGCCATCTGCTTTCTTCTTTATGCGATATACCCACTTGCAGTCAATTAAATTCCTATTGCTGCTTGGAGGAACAAGGTGCCATGTCTTGTTTTCAATCAATGCATCATACTACTTTTGCATTGCTTGACGCCAGTTGGAATCATCTAACGCTTCTATGAGTGTGTTTGGTTCACCTGTACAAGAGAGCAAACCATATCGAACACAACCATCTTTATATATTCTCGGCTGACGTATACCTTTTTGAAGACGAGTACGAACACCAGGTGGTGAAGGAGGTGGTACATCAGGTGATGATAAAGACAGAGATATATCCGAATTTGCTGCATATGAATTTTCAGCAGAATCTGAATTCTCAGCGGAATCGCCCCCACCGCTGCTGGCCACAGAGGATCCGTGGGAGGCAGCAGGGGACAGGGAATCTCCCCTCTCGTCGTCTTGCTTCAGACCGCCAGGTGGAGAGAAGCGCTATGCGCTGCATGCGGACGGGCCCCGGCAGGCGTGTGGCGACCACGCGCGCTGGGTGCACTACGCGACTCAGGCGACGCAGGCGAGGCGGGAGCATCAGCTTCGGATCCTGGGCTCTCGGGATCAGAGTCGGAAGCTTCCGAATCAACACTGCTTTATGTGCTATTTTCGTCATCTTGTGACTGAACTTCAACATTAGTTTCTGCAGTCGTTTCTTGATCATTCTGGCTGGAATTTTCGGCAGGAGCTGCATCTTCCTGCGGTACATTAGTAACAGGCACAATAGGAACATGGTTATCAATATTGTGTACACTCTCATTAGAAGAAGATGTGGATGATGGAAGAAGTAGAATTTGTTGTTTGAGAAGGGCACCGGCATTGGGATGAAGGGAAGCAAAGGGAAAAACATTTTCATCGAATACTACGTCACGAGAGATATAAAATCGACCGGTTGAGACATCAAGGCATTTGCCACCTTTATGGAGAGGGCTATAGCCAAGAAAGACACACCGTTTTGAACGAAAAGCAAGTTTTCGTTTGTTATAAGGGCGGAGATTCGGCCAACAAGCACAGCCAAAAGTTCGAAGAGCATCATAGTTTGGTGTAACATGAAGGAGACGTTCAGTAGGAGAGTCAAAATCTATGACTCTGCTAGGGATCAAGTTGATAAGAAACGTGGCAGTGATAAAAGCCTCATCCCAAAATTTTAAAGGCATAGATGCATTGGCAAGTAAAGCAAGACCAACTTCAACAATGTGACGGTGTTTTCTTTCAGCAGAACCATTTTGGTAATGGGCATGAGGACACAAAACATGGTGAGTGATACCAACTCTTTGGAAGAAACCATTTAATTTCTCATACTCGCCTCCCCAATCAGTTTGCATAGTAATAATTTTCTTATCAAATTTACGCTCAACATATTGCTGAAAATTAAGAAAAGCTTGATAAACTTCAGAACGCTTCTTAAGCAAATAGATCCAAGTAAATTTACTGAAGTCATCGATAAAGCTTACATAATAGGCATGTTTTCCCACAGAAAGAGGGGCAGGACCCCATACATCATAGAATACTTGCTCCAAGGGAGCAGTAGAAACACTAGAAGATATAAGGTATGGCAATTGGTGACTCTTAGCTAACTGACAAGAATCACAAACATAAGGGGTACTTTCTGGGGTGTAAGCTATTTTATTTCTCCTAAGAACTTGTTGAACCACAAATGAGGAAGGATGTCCTAAGCGGCGATGCCATGTAGAGGAAGATGGCTTTATGGTGATGAAGGCACGCTTGGAGGTCTCGTGAAACGTAGGCACCAAGGGATATAGACCACCATAGCAAGGGCCCCTAAACAGGATTCTTCAAGTTGCTTGGTCCTTGATTAAGAAAAAGAAAGGATGAAATTCAATAAATACGTGATTATCATGATAGAAGGTTTTTAGATGCCGTGGGAACATGTAGAATATTATTAAGATCAAAGGAATTATGAGGTGTACGCAATATTGAATTACCAATGTGACTAATATCCATACCTGCACCTTCAGCCGTGCGGACTTGTTCTTGCCCATGGTACTTGTTGGCGATGAGAAGCTTACTTAAATCACTAGTGATATGATCGGTGGCTCCTGTATCCGGATACCAGTTTGGGTCGACCCCGTACGAGGCGAGGTGTGCAGCCTTTTCTCTATCTTCTCTTTCTCTATCATCTCGCTTTTTCTTGTCATCAGCGTAGCGCCACCAGCATTCGCTAGCGGGGTGTCCATGTTTCTTGCATATCTGGCAGTCAATGTCAACATGGCGGCTTGGTGTACGGTCTGGGCGACGCCCACCACCATCGTTGCGACGGTAGCGGTCACCACCATCATCATTACGTCGATCACGATGATCCTCACGCTGATCACCACGGCGCTCATCACGACGCCAGTTGTTGCGGTCATCATCACGATCGCGATAGCGCTCACCACCATCACAACTTCCGCCTCCATGGTAGAAGCTGTGGTCAGGGCTGCTATCACGAGAGTAACCGCGGGGAGGTGGAGTGCGAGTGCGCATGCGATCACGATCAGACCCTCGGCGAGCCAGGTTTGCTGAGGATATAAAGGAGCCATTCTCTTCAACGCCATTGCGCATGTCATATCCACAGAGTTGTTCATAGAATTCATCTAATGTGGTGCTAGGATTTGCATTGATAGATGTGATAAGAGAATTATATTCAGCTTTGTCCAGACCGTGCAGCAAGTATCCTAGAAGCTCATCTTCTCCAACGGGTTTCCCAAGAGCTGAAAGCTCGGCAGAGAACCCTTTCATCTTGGTGTAGTACTGATCAGCTGTCAGTGTAAGCTTCTTTGTATCATTGAGTTTCTCTCGAAGATGCTGAGCCTTGGTACGGGAAGCTGTCTTGAACATGGAGTTGACAGCAGTCCACGCAGCAGCAGTAATGTCTATACTAAGAACATGCGACAAGATTTCTGGTGACAGGGAGTTCAGCAGAAAACGGAGTACCTGTTGATCCCGGGCAATCCAGATGACGTATGCAGGGTTTTCAACATAGATCTTTTTCTTGTCAGAGTCTTCAACGTCACTAAGCTTCGGTGGCGCGGGGTCAGATCCATCTAGGAGTCCCATGAAGTTTGCGCCACGAAACGCAGGGATGATCAACGCTTGCCATAGAAGAAAGTTGTTCCTCGTCAGGTGCTGGGTCGGAGGAGTACCAAGGCAGCAGCGAGGGAAGCAGCGCTCGACGAAGACGAGCTCATGGTGACGATATGATCTGGGGTCTTGGTGGTTGATGCGGCTGCGGTGGCTGTGACAGCGGCGGCGGCGGCTGGATGATGTCTTGATCGCGGCGGCGGCGGCTTCTACAGCGACACCGGCGGCGGGTTTTTGTTTGTTGTTGGCTTCTGGTTTGTGGTTGTTTGGTGTTTGTGTCCGGCGACGGCAGAGAGACCTGCAACGACGTCAGAGTTTGTTGTTTTTGTGTCTGGCGGCGGCGGCAGCAGCTAGGTCATGGGAGGAGGGGCTCTGATACCATGTCAAAGAGCAATGACCTCAACGATGCTTGAGTCCACATCGATTGCGTGTTAATATAGGCACAAAGGCCGAGTCGGTACATGATACGTATCCGCATACAACTCATGCAGTATACACATAATATCAACTATCTATTACATTTAACACTCTTGACTAGCTGGCGCTGCTACGATCCGGGCCTCCAGGAGTGGCCTGACGGTGATGAAGGTACCCCGGGCGAAAGCTTTGCATCTCTGATGCAGATGACGGCGGTGCCATGAGCACCATGCACCTTCTTGAAGGTGTCATTACGGGGCAACTTCTTGCTGTCGCAACTTTCAAGCGATTCTCGAGTGAAAATCCGAGCTCTTTGAGCGGGCGACGGCGACAGTTATGTCGCTACCTTCTTGAAGGCGCCGCCTTTGGAGTCCTTGAACCTTGTGGGGTGGCGGGTTTGCGGCAGCTTTAGAGGTTGTGGGCAGCGGATGCCGGGGCGGCGGCCCTGGACGGTGGATGTGCGCCGAGGCGGCGGCTTCGGATGGCCTTGCGGTAATGGCTCTATGGGGTTTGGCCGTTGCTCTGCAGGGGATGGGTGGCGTCCTGGTGCTACGCGGGTAGCGAGTTCGTCGGCCCGACCCGGTTGATGCGTTCGGATGGTCAGTCGGGTTGGCAAGTCGGGGCGGCGGCCCCGGATCTTCTTGGCGCGGTGTTCGTGGTCTGCGGGTAGTCTTCTTGCGTAGCATGGGCTACAAGACATCTACTTGTGCGGCGTTGTGGCTCATCCGAGCGGGGGATGTCGGAGCGGGGGCTCCGGGTTTTGGTGGCGTGCGTTTAGTGCGACGGTGGTCTAGCGTCGATGTGGACCGCGAGACCCCGTTGACGGGGTGTAAACCCGGGAAATTCCTCGGTTACATACCTTGGGTTTCGTATAGAGAGAGAAGTATGGCGGCTGGTGGTTCCGGACGGCTGACAAGCAAAGAGTATACCCAGGTTCGGCCACTCATTGTGAGGTAAAGAACTACTCCTGCTTGTCTGATCTGGTATTGATGATGATTACATGGTGGCCGTGGTGGCGATTGTGGAGAGACGTGATCTCGATAGGGTTCGCTGGCTATTTTTCTGTCTATTGTCGGCTTATCTTTTTGTCTACCCCTCCCTGTCTTTATATATGCAGCCAGGGGAGTTTTACATGAGTTCTAGTAGACTACGAATAGGAGTCCTTTTCTTGTTCTTCAAATTATTTTCTTAACAGCTTCTTGGGCTTCGCTGGGCCACCTGGTGGGTCTCTATCTTCATTTTACGCCATAGTGGGGGTAGCCGGAGGGTATAACCACGTCAGTAGCCCCCGAGTGCCTGGTCGACTCGAAGAGTCGGGCGGCGACTCATTACTTCATAGATCTTCAGGTGCTCCTTATGCATCATGGTTGGTTGGAGTCTTCAGTAGGTACTGCGCCGAGTGCTTCTGTCTTGGTTGTACTCCGAGTGCTTCTGTCTTGGTTGTACTTCGAGTGATTCTGTCTTGGTTGTACTTCGAGTGCTTCTGTCTCGGTAATACTTCGAGTGCATCTGTCTTGATAATTCTTCGAGTGCGTCAATTGCGCGAGCAGCGCTCATCGGGTGCGCGGCCAGCGCTCCCGATGGGAGTACCCCCGAGGCTATGTGTGACTCGCAGAGTCGGGCATAGGCTCAAGTTGTTCTAATCCCATGTATTTTATCTTCTTTTTCTTGGTTGCTCATATCCTGCGATAAAATATAGTAAAAAGCTTGATGTATCAAAGTTAGTTTCTGCAATTCGCCTTTATCAGCCGCTCCTTTGTACTTCATGTCCTGTTAAGGGACATAATGCGCGAGATTTCATGACTCGGGATGTTTGATATATATACATATTCGTTTCGTCTTATGTGGGATGGATGACAGAGTAGGCCTGATTCAACCGACGGATCGGGGTCAAGTGAATCCGCGACTCGGGCGAAATACCTTTCTAGACTACGCAGATTCGAGTCCCTTGGCTCGAACCTGGTAAGACCGTTCAAGTTCGATTTAAGCCTGTTTGGACTTACTGGTCAGAACCCGTCGTTCTTAGAGTACCCTTGGCGCGTCCGCCGGGATTTTGCATCATGCCTGCTGGCAGGGAAATTATCAGGTCCGCATAGCTTGTATGGGCCACCCGGCCTTACTCAGGTCTTATCTTTGTACTTTGGTACAACATCCGGGACCTGACTCGGCAGGTACATCCCGGGAATTACTATTTTAACTATTGAATATAGTCCAGGAGGCACTCGACCGGATTTCGAGTGATATCATGTACGCTTTTCTTCTTCTTTCTTTCAAGTGACGCTGATCGTCGACTGTTCTTTGTATCATCGGGTGCGCGGGCAGCGCTCCCGATGGGAGTTGCCCCCGAGGCTATGTTTAATTGCTTCCAATTGAGCGTAGGCTCGAAATCACAGTCGAATATGTTGCGGGTGCCCTCCCGATGGGAGTAAATTCCAGAAGTATGAAGCGATTGAGGAGATGCTCAACTCGTCTTTGTATCTGTAAATATTTGCTTGAAACAATGGCTAATCGGACAATTAGTGTAAACAAATATAATATTTTGGAATAAAAGAATATTGTTCATGTTGGTAAACGGAAATATCATAAATTAAAACTTATATGTATGACATAATAAAAATGTTGTGCGGAGTTGACACGGCGAGTGACGCGGTGGATAGAGTGGATGCGGCGGACCGGAGTCGACGCAGCCCCCGAGCGTCGAGTGCGTTTGGGGTTACTTGTTGAATGAACTGTTCTGCCGCAGCCCCCGAGCGTCGAGTGCGACTGGGGCGACTAATAGATAAATGGTAGTCGACGCGGCGGACAGAGTCGACGCGACGGGATAAGTAATCGACGCGGCAGATGAAATCAATGCGGCGGAATAAGTAATCGACACGACGGATGAAATCAACGCGGCGGAATAAGTAGTCGAGGCAGCAGACGGAGTCGACGCGGCATTGGGTGCGGTGTTTTAACGAGATGAAAATCCGGGCGGCGGACGGAGTCGTCGCGGCAGAGGGTGCGACTGTCTGAGAAAACCGATGCGAGTTTTAAGGAATTCGACTTTAAAAAATCCGATGCGGGTTATAGAGAACGCGACTTTCAAAATTCCGATGCGAGTGATGGAGAACCCGACTTTAAAATTCCGTTGCGGGTGATGGAGAACCCGACTTTAAAATTCCGTTGCGGGTGATGGAGAACCCGACTTTAAAATTTAGTTGGGTGATGGAGAACCCGACTTTAAAATTCCAATGCGGCTAATGGAAAACCAGACTTTGACTATCTGATGCGTGTTATGACCCGACTTTTAAAAATCTGATGCGAGGTATGACCCGACTTTTAAAAATCCGATGCGGGTAATGTCGTGGTGGGATCACGGCAGATGCCATAGGATGGCTAATGTGTGGGGCCGATGGATGCTGGTGGATCCGGGGAGGGCTAGCAAGCTAAGAAGCTCACACGAGGGAAGGCAAAGAACCACCGGAACCGACTCAGGCAGGGGAAGAAACAGCAAGAACGCACGAAGAACACACACAAAACCACAGGCAACCACGAACACACCCGATGTACCCAGGTTCGGGGCCCTCGTGAGGAGGTAACACCCCTACTCCTGCCTTGCCTCTCTCTATATGTGTCTCACAAGATCTACAAGGTGCTCCTTGAGCTGTTTTGGTAAGAACTAGGATGAACTACTGAGGGAGGCGGAGAAAATGCCCTAGCAATGAATGAGACTATAGTTTTGGCTCTCTGGTTGGTGTCCCTCTCACAGGAGGAGTTATGGCGCTATTTATAGAGGAAGGGCTGAGTTACCAGGAAACCCTAGCTCCTCTGGGTCCCACCAGACAATGACTACAGTCCAACGGTAGTGTCGACACCTCTACCACGACCTAGCAGCCGGGCTATCCGGCATAGGTCGAGGTAGGCCATGATGCCTCTTGTCGTAGCCGTCGCCGGCCTAGGTGATGATGCTTCCCCTGTCAGAGACAGGACGTGGCTTCTCCATGCCTTGTCTCCTGTCAGACCGTTGCCAGTACAGTGGAATAGTCACGCCGCCCTTGTCTTGTGCCTTTTGTCCCTCGCCCGTGCCAGACGGGAGGTGACTTCACCTCCGTTCCAGGCGGGTCAGTGTCCTTGCCATGTACTTGCCCTTGACTTCAGGTCCGACATAGGATATGCCGGACGGTTTCGCCTACCCCGGCATGGTCATGTCGGGTTCCTCTTCGCATTCCGGTAAGAGTATACCGGGCCTGGTTACCCGGAACACCTTCTTGAGTTCCGGCATAGCTATGCCGGAGCCCCCTTCCTGCACACCACAGACATGCAGATAACATTGACCAGGATATGTCGGTTAATACATGCCGGCCCGACCAGTCTACACCCGCACCCTGCCTCAACCTTGCCAGTGCCACAAGTATGCCGGCTACCTCCGACATACGCTTAAGTCGGCCCTGCATACAACTTGGTCTAGCCAGGACCCTGCTCACCAATAATTGTCCCGGATGTTGCACAAGAGAATGCCCCTAGGCCCAGCCGCTCGAAGATGTCTTAGGCTTGCTCCCAAAGACATCTTCGAGAAGCTGGTTCTTAGGGGAACTACATGCTCCTGCCTGAATGAGGATGGGGGGCTGGGGGTCTATTTATAGTACAACCAGGGGAGACAGCCTGGCCCCTGCAACCTCCAAAGGGCACCCCTTGACCCCTCTCAGGAGTCGCCTCTTGCACGTCCCCAAAGGTCGTTACTTCACTCCCCGAAGGGTCACGCGATCTTTGGAGCTGGACAAAGGACAATTGCCACGGTAAGCATGAGTGAGTTAAGCATGCCTTTACCCTACCCGGGGGTAGCCCCCCGACACTAGTCAAAGACAACTGCCTGGGACCAACCGCCGATATTATCATGTTGGGTTGACCAAAAGCTCCGAGTTGCACAAGTCGGTTCTCACACAACCGATCCGACGTCACCATGCCGGCCCGACAAGGAGATTCTGATATGTTTTATCCGACATAGCGCGGAGCCCCCGACCTCAACGAATCTTTTCCCGGATCCTCTTCTGAGACGTGTCATCTTTATGCTGCGCCATCCCGAGAAAAATGCTATGTGGTCTGACACACTATCGCAGTAACGCCGCACCGTCCCCACCGGTCGTCACATCACGCAAACACTCGAGCGGTTTGACCTCAGGCTGCCTCCTCGATTCTCGGGTTGCCAACCGCACGCGATCCGCCACAGACGGTTCCCATTCTGCGGCCCGCGGTGTGGCCGATCGTGCGGCCATAGATGCTCCAACCGCACCGATGCCCACAGAAGAGATCCCACTACCCGTTCGAAACGGTCGGGCGGGAAAATCGGCAACCGCACCTCTCCCCTTCCTCTTAAACACGGCGGCAGGTGGACTCCTTCTCTTCTTCCGCATTCTCATCTTCTTCTTCCTTGCTCCCTTCTCACTCCCGAGAGAACCGCCGCCGCGACGCACGCTGCGCACAAACCGCACGCCGGAGATCTCGACGCTGACGATCGGAAACCGCCACGCCACCATCGGGACGAGAACTTCTCGCGCCGCGCCTCCACCTTCTCCGGTGAGTTTCTTCCCGATCCCCGCTAGATTCATCCCATGCTTGGCCACGGCGACCCTTCTCCTTTGTTCTTCTCGAGGATGAACTACGCTCCATAGTACCTCACCCACAGATCTTCATACTCGTTCTTGCCGCGGTACCTTTGATTCTTCCTGGCCAGATCTGGTTGTAGACTCCACCTTCACATTCCCGTAGCACGTCTAGGGTTCTTCTTCATTAGAGCCATTTACTTTTCTTTTACACGGCCCTGTCAGATCTTGGTTGTTTTATCCCGGTTATAGACTCGAGTTATTGACCGTGCTCTATCTTTGCCGACATGCCATATGCTTCTTCTCGGTGCACCCGACTTAACACATTGCTTATGCCGCAGGCCAGCTCCGACATGTCTTCTGAAACCGCCGACATGAGTACCGAGGGAGTTCGGGGAGGATGGGAAGGTTCCGACGCGAGCCAAGACGACATCGACTGGCTGCGCCGGACTCATCGCATCCCGGAGGAGGTCATTTGCCGACTTCCCGAGGGAGAGAACGAACCCCAAGCTGAATCCGGGGAGCGGGTAGTCTTCGTCACGCATTTCGAGCGTGGCTTTGCCCTCCCGGCGAGCCCTTTCTTCCGCTCTTTCCTTGACTACTACGGTCTTCAACCCCACCATCTTCCGGCTAATGCCATCACCCTTCTCTCCGGCTTCGTGTCCTTCTCGGAGGGATATCTCGGCCTCTGGCCTGTTGTCAAGCTTTGGTCCAAATACTTCCAACTCCGGAAGCAGAGCATACCCAATAAAGGCGTCAAGGACAAGGAGATGACTGCCTGCGGGGCTTCCATTGTAGTTCCTCGGCGAGAGTCCGACTTCCCTCGGATCTCGGGCTTGGAGTCCTGCCGTAAATGGCAACGGAGTTTCTTCTACGTGAGGAACCCCGACTCGGCTGAAGGCAACGAGGAGGAGGAGGCCAAGTTCCTCGATCTGCCCGAATTCAACATTGCCCCTCCCACTGCTCAGCTTCACTTGAGCTCCGACCTGAAGACGTCGGACCCGGAGATCGATGAGATTCATGAGCACCTTCTGTCGATCAAGGATGAGCTCACGGCCGAGGACCTGCTCTGCACGTTCGTCAGCCGCCGGGTTTGCCACCTCCAGGCCCGGGTTCACAAGATCTGCCATATGAGCGGCCGATACGACCCGACTCGGGTCAGCATCTTCACGCTCACCCAGGAGCAGGTATATCGGCGGGTCCAAGCCATTGCCCAGGCCGAGATGGACGAAGATTGGACCTGGGGGCTGAAGCCCTACTCGCGCTCTCGCCCTCCACCACAAGTAAGCTCGCTCACTTAACCGACCTAAGCAACTTTCCGACAAACTCATGCCGCAACCATCTTTTTACTTATATGATATTCCTTCTCTTCTCTCGCAGAGGTTTGCCCGGCAGCTCATTGAAGATCAGAGTCATGCCGCGGGAGAGTGGCACTCGGACCTTCCCGTCCCGGAGGTTCTACCGAGAGAGGATCCGGATGACGAGGATCATCTGTCCATTCCACTGGCTCGTGCCCCTGCCCCGGGTAAGCCTCGTGCCCCTGTTCCAATCAACGAGTGGTCCGATGACGACGAGGATGAATCTCGAATCATTGACGTTATTGACGCTACTCCTCTCAACTTCACGCCCCCAGCGCCTCCGACAACCGCTACCTCCACGAAGCGAGCCGAGACTCGCAAGCAAGCCGGCACCGGTACGTCGGATGCCGGCGGCTCTGAAGCTGGGGCCAAGAGGGCCAAGATCGGTAAGAAGCCGGCAGCCAAGCCGCCCAAGAAGAAGAAGGGTCCTCCGACTTCCACCGGGTAAGCCGGTCTCCCGACCCTACTTGCATTGTGCTACTCTAATTTCTCTGATAACGCCTTCCGAGTTAACACACAATTGTCCCGAAACAGCGCCCCACTGAAGCTGAACCCGGCCGGGCCCCAAGGTCGGAGAAACACCGAGGATGCCGGGTCAACCCGCGCAGAAGGCTCCCCGACACGCAGCGGCCGGGCTGCCACACCACCACGGACTGCCAGCGCCACGCCCGGGAGAGATAGAGGGGCCTCCGACCGGGATGTCGGATCCGGTGGGGACGTTCATTCCCCCACACCGTGGCGACCTCAAGCCGCGACGTCTTCACCCCAGTCGGGAGGGTCCCGACAGCCGCCGACACAACGCCCCCCGCAGCAGCAACAACAGCAACAATCGCAGCAACGACAACAACAACAACAGTAGCCGCAGCAACAGCAACAACAGCAACAGCAACCGCAACCGATCCGGACTTAGCAACAGAGGCGCCCGCAGCCCTCAGACGCTAACACTTCCAAGGTGATTGTCACGCATTCCGGGTCGGCCGCCTCGAGCCAGCGTGAAGGGAAATCTGCGGCTACCGACAAGACCACCGACCATAAGAGAGGTGAGGTTCCTCCGGTTAAAATCCTAGTGGTACCTCCTCCTCGCGTGGCAGTCAAGACAGCCGCGTTGCAAACGCTAGAGGCCACTGCCGGCCAAGCTCCTCCTGCTGCCGAGTTGCTCATCCTCGGTGATGACTGTTCAGGTTCGCTGGAGCAGTTCAACCTGGACTGGAACGCTGCCGACACCAGCGAAGTATCCTCCTCGGACCCGAACATCCGTCATCCTGCCGGCCCTGGGAAAATCGCCCAATCTCTGCACACTCTACAGTGCGCGGTTCTCCGGATGACCCGGGATGCCGAGGTAAGTCCCTTAAATATACACAATCCCTCTAGTCCCCGAGATTCGTGTTGAGTAATCGAAACTCGACCGAGCGAAGATTACTCGGCGGGAATCTTCTTATAAATGTGTTAACGCCTTGCCTCATTCCAGGCCTGCAACAAGGAGCGGACCAAGTTGTTTCAAAAGCTGCTTGTCAAGCACAGTGCACTTCGGAAGAAGTACAAGACTCTCCAGGCGGCAAAAGGTACTTTCCATTCTTTACCGACATACTTTTCTTTTTCCTACTTCCTCTTCTAACATCCCCGCCTCGCCGACCTTGTCAGCTGAAAAAGAAGCCCAAGTTGCTGCTGCGCACCGGTCTGCGCTTGAGAGGGAGCAGGCCGAGATAGTCCGGCTTCGCCAAGAACTCACGAAGTCCAAATAGGACCATATCGAGATGACGAAGGCCATGGATGAAGTCATGGAGTCGCAGGAGGAGGTTGTGACGGATCTCCAATCTCGCGCCGCCTTGACCGAGGAAAAACTGTCCGTCCTTACGGCCAAATGCGACACCTGGCTGGCCGAGTTGCAACGGATCAACGGCCAAATGGATAGTGAGTCTCCTTCCTTCTTCTTCTTGCTTACTGGGTTTCCAACACGACTTCACCAATGCCGGTTTGCCTTCTAACCCGACAATAGCTCTTTTCTCGTCAGATTACTTCTCGCACTCGCAATCGCTGCTGTGCAGGCTGTCAACAAGGCTCGGGGTAAGTGAGCGCATCTCGGTCCCATCTCGACTGAGTGGGACGTTGAGGATCATCTGATAGCCCTTAACGCGCGCCTTGTCCCCCCTGAAAAGCATCGGCCTGGGACTGCTTGACGCCGGCATCGTGGTCTTCCGGCAATTGCGGCCCGGCATCGAGCCTCCCAAGAATATTCCCGAGTTGGCCGAAGAACTGAAGAAAGCCGAGCTAAGACTTCGGGAGTGGAGATCCTCCGCTGCTCGCGCCGGGGCGGATCAGGCCTTGTCCTTTGTACTATCCTGGTATGAAGAGATTGACCTGGACCAAGTCAAGACGCAGCGTGAAAACTCCATCTGGACCACTGAGCCGGCCAAGATCCAGTGCCGCCAAGAAGCTGCCGACTATATGTCCAAGTACTCGCGCCCGCACGAGTTTGTTGCCGGTGCCGTCTACTCTGATGACGATGAGTCTGAGGCCGATGCCAGCGAAGACGTAGATGAAGAGGAGGCCAATCCGGAGGAGCGCGCCGGTATGGACACTGAGGCGGGAGTCCACCGAGCAGACCCCAGAGTCTGGGACCGCGGCTACCAACACCGAGGAGCCTATTGCCGCCGTCTCCACGTCCGCCGCCGCCGACACCACTGCGCCGGGAGCAACCGACGTCACCAAGTCGGCTACCACCGACACCGGTCATCCGGAAGCGACCGGCTCCGCTGTGCCACCTGCGCCCGAGACTCCCTCCGATCAACCCTCTGCTGCCGCCTCTGCATCGGTTTCCACTCCTGCTGCCGAGACAACTTAGGCAAATTTATTAAATCCCCGGAATGCCGGGTGCACATGTAACATATACCATTTTAAGTAGGAAACTCTGCTACTCTACCTTATTGAATCGAACCAGCATGCGTCGGATTTCTTTACACCGAGTCCCCGGGTTTACTTTCTCGTTTACTATACTTAGTGATTTTTGCTCTTGTCTACCATACAGGCGTTCGACAGTCGAGTCACAAAATCACGACTATAGCATACGGTACTCGAAAATGCCCGAGTAACGGTTTAAAGGTATTCGACATAACGAAAAAATAACTAAAAACAGGGTTAGCACACAACATGTGCCGAATTGCTTTTATACCGAGTCCCTGAGTTCGTTTTCGTGTCTACCATCTTCCACTATCTTTGCTCTTGACTACCACTCTGGGCATTCGTCAGTCGAGTCACAAGATCACTTCACACGGCATACATTACTTAACTTTGAAGCAGGGTTGAAAGCTTATTCGGCACATGGACAATATATACGAAACATACAAGGCAGTCCCCGAGTTTCACCTCGAGACGCTGGCATACAGACAATAAAGAAATAACTGAGATACAATACCAGTAAAGACAGGGCAGTCCCCGAGTTCATCCCGGGGTGCCGACATGCAAAATACATAAGAAAGAAACAATCATGCGGATAAGGCAGTCCCCGAGTTTCATTTCGGGGTGCCGGCATTTCATTCATAAGAGACCGAGATACATACACTGTGCCCTTTATGTGTAAAAGGGACGAAGTAGAGCTACATTCCATGGTCGTTTGGTTTCCTCCCCGACTTTATCCATTACACCCTTCCTAGCTTCCTGTGCATCTACAAGATAATACGAGTCGTTGTGCAGAGCTCTGCTCACAACGAAAGGTCCTTCCCATGGAGGGGATAACTTGTGCATGACGGCAGTGCGCTGTATTAGCCTCAGCACCAGATCTCCTTCTCTGAACACCCGGGGGTGTACCTTCCGGCTATGATAGCGTCGGAGGTTCTGCTGGTATATTGCTGACCGAGATAGGGCCAATTCTCTTTCCTCTTCGAGCAAGTCGACATCATTCTCTCGGGCTTCTCTTGCCTCGGTTTCTGTAAACATCGCCACTCTGGGCGAGTCATACTGTATGTCGGTTGGCAACACTGCCTCTGCACCATACACCATAAAGAATGGCGTGTACCCGGTGGATCTGTTGGGTGTGGTCCGGAGATCCCATAGTACCGCCGGTATTTCTTCTATCCAGCATCCCGGCGTTCGCAGGAGTGGTTCTATCAGCCGGGCTTTTATGCCGGCGAGCACCAATGCATTCTCTCTTTCAACCTGTCCATTTGCTTCCGGGTGTGCCACCGAGGCCACATCAAGTCGGATTCTCTTTTCTGCATAGAACTGAGCAAACTCCCCTACTGCAAAGTTGGTGCCATTGTCCGTGATAATGCTGTGGGGATAACCGTATCTTAATATGATATCTTTCAGGAATGAGACGGCAGTAGCTCCATCACACTTGCGAATTGGCTTCACCTCAATCCACTTGTTGAACTTGTCTACCATGACCAGCATATGAGTCATGTTACCCCGCGCCGGCTTGAATGAACCCACCATATCCAAGCACCATACAGCAAACGGCCAAGTGATGGGGATTGTCTTCAGCGCTGATGCCGGCATATGTATCCTGTGGGCAAACCTCTGGCAACCTCCACACTTCCGGACGATATCTTCGGCTTGTTGCAGAGCCATGAGCCAGTAAAACCCGTGTCGGAAAATTTTAGCCACCAATGCCCTTGAGGAAGCATGGTGGCCGCATAACCCTTGATGTATGTCGAGCAGCATCTCCTGCCCTTCTTCCGGCTCGACGCAACGCTGTAGCACCTCGGTGACACTTCTCTTGTACAGCTCTTGGCTGATAACCGTGTAGGCCTTGGATCTTCTCACCACTTGTCGAGCTTCAACCTCATCGTCGGGCAAGGTCCCATCCAGAATATATGCCATAATGGGCCGCGCCCAACCCGGCACCGGCCGCACCGGGAAGATTGGGGCGTCTACGTCCATAGGCTCGACCGACATCACCTCTGCCGACATATCCTGCGCAGTCCCCGGGTTCAGCCAAATGCTCCCGACATCAACCTCCATGGGCACACCCTCTGCTTCCGAGCTCTTCGGGATAAAGATGGACTCTGACTCGGGTGATGGCTTGATTGACGGTTTCCTCAAGTGCTCCAAAGCTATGCCGGGGGGGACCGCGTCCCGTGATGACCCCAACTTGGATAGTACATCCGCAGCCTCATTCTCTCCCCGGGGTATGTGCTTGAACTCGCATCCTTCAAAAAACCCGGAAATTTTCTGCACATGGAACCGATATGACGCCATGTTGGCATCCAAAGCGTCCCAATTCCCCGACACTTGCTGCACCACCAAGTCCGAGTCGCCATAGCATTCTATCCGACGAATGCCAATTTCCTTAGCGACACTGAGCCCATGCACGAGGGCCTCATACTCGGCTACATTGTTGGATGCCGAGAAGTGAATTTGGAGCACATACTTCAGCACGTCGTGCTTTGGTGAGGTGAGGACTACTCCGGCACCCAATCTGATTTTTGCCTTGGACCCATCAAAATGCATCTTCCAGAAGTTGAAGTCCGGCAGGGGAGGCTCATACTGCATCTCGGCCCAGTCCACCAAAAAGTCCGGCAGCGCCTGCGACTTAATGGCGTCTCTCCTCTCGTAAGTCGGGGCGTACAGAGATAACTGGATAGCCCACTTGGCAATTCGGCCGCTGGCATCTTTGCATCCGATAATCTCGGACAAGGGTGCCTCGCTCACCACTGTGACCGGATGTTCTTGAAAGTAGTGCTTCAACTTGGTGACCGCCAGGTATACGCCATAAGCCATCTTCTTGTAGTGTGGGTAATTCTGCTTGGAGAGGGAGAGCACCTCGCTCAGATAATACACAGGCCTCTGCACCACCTTTTCACCCTCTTCTCGTTCTACCACCATTACCACACTTACCACTCGGTTTGTGGCCGCGATATAGAGCAACATCGGCTCCTTGGGTAATGGGGATGCCAACACTGGTGCTTTTGAGAGTGTCTTTTTCAGGTCATTAAAAGCTGCATCGGCTTGCGGTGTCCATACAAAGGTTTTGCTCTTTTTCATGAGCTGATATAGAGGCAAAGCTTTCTCTCCTGACCGGCTCACAAACCGACTTAGGGATGCCAGGCACCCGGTGAATTTTTGTACATCTTTAAGGCGGGTGGGCAGTTTCATGCTCTCGATAGCACGGATCTTGCCCGGGTTAACCTCAATACCCCGGCTAGACACCAGGAACCCGAGTAACTTTCCGGCCGGCACACCGAAAGTACACTTATCCGGGTTAAGTTTCATTCGAAATTTTCTCAAGTTAGCGAATGTTTCTCTTAGGTCATCGATCAGAGTGGATTTTTCTTTTGTTTTTATGACTATGTCGTCGACATACACCTCTGCATTCCGACCTATTTGTTCATGCAAGCATTTCTGCATGCATCTTTGATAGGTGGCACCAGCATTTCTCAACCCGAAGGTCATGACACGATAGCAATAAGCCCCGTACGGGGTAATAAATGAAGGAGATATGCCCTAGAGGCAATCCCCTTCAATAAAAGCAGTCTTTAATTGATCACCCAGGTTCAACGGTATCTGGTGAAAACCAGAATACGCATCTACAAAAGACAAAAGCTCACACCCGGCAGTGGAGTCGATCACTTGATCTATCCGGGGGAGCGGGAAAGGATCTTTCGGGCACGCCTTGTTGAGGTGGGTGAAATCAATGCACATGCGCCACACCTTGGCCAGCAGGGGGTCATCCTTCTTCTTCTCTACCAGGACCGGGTTAGACAACCAGTCCGGGTGCAGCACTTCCATCACAAATCCAGCCGCAAGTAGTACGGCTAGATGCTCCATGATCGCAGCTCTTCTCTCGTCCGAGAGACGTCTTGTCAGTTGCTTCACCGGCTTTGCATCCGGCCTGACGAATAAAGAGTGCTCAGCCAACTCCCTCGGAACTCCTTGAAGGTCGTCATTCGACCAAGCAAAGACATGCCGATTCTCACGGAGGAAGTCGGTGAGCTCGCCTTCCTATTTGCTGTCCAAGCTGGTGCCAATGATCACCCGGTGCTCTGGGTTAGCCGGGTCCACCACGACCTTCTTGGTCTCCTTTGGCGGCTTGAAGGAAGCATGCTGCTCCGGGTTCGCCATCCCGGGCATGCCGAGTTGGGAGGCTTGGGCCAGCGTCACCACCTGCTCGATTCTCTTCTTCTCCTCGGCTATGACCAAGGACTCGGCCAAGCATGAGCCGGCAGTAGCACACTCGATAGAGCGCTTGTAGTCCCCCGAGATGGTGATTATGCCATTCGGACCTGGCATCTTCATCTTCAGATAGCCCATGTGAGTGGAGATCATGAACTTGGCCAGAGCAGGTCGGCCAATCAGGGCATGGTATGGGCTTTCAAGGTCCACCACCTCGACCTCAAAACTCTCAGTCTGGGAGTTCTCCCGGGTTCCGAACAGCACATCTATCCAGATTTTGCCCATAGGCGAACAAGAAACCCCCGGCACAATGCCATGGAAGGTCGTGTTGGTCGGCAGCAATGTGTTCAGGGACACTCCCAACTTTAGCATTGTGTCCTTGTACATGATGTTGATGGCACTGCCATTGTCGACCAGAACTCTGCTGAACCAGACGTTGATACTTGGCCCAATGAATGTCGCGTCCACTACTAGGGCGTAGCCTCCCGGCTTCGGCATGACTCGGGGGTGATCCTTCCGACCCCATGTGATCTCCATCTCGGACCAGTGCATGAACTTGGGCACTGTCGGCATTACTGCGTTCACCTCCAGAGCGCGCTGGCGCAGACTTTTGTTGTCAGTGGGCTCGGTCACAAAGACCACATAGCTCTGATGAGCTTCCTGATAGTTGCCCTGCGGGTACCCGCCCTGGTTGCTGGGACCGGCATTATTGTTACCCCGGATGTTCACCATGTTTACTGGCCTGGCCGGTGGCCGCCTCTGAGCTGGCGGGTTAACCCGGACAGCATTGGACCCTGTTACCGGTGCCGGTGGCCTTGGAGCCGCGGGCCTCTCCGGGGCAGTCACCAGAGATCCTCCTGGTGCGCCCTCTCGCCGTATGCGCTGATACCAGCTGCACTGCCGGGTCGTGTGATTTGCTGGCCGGTTGGGCTCGATAGTGTGATAGCAGCAGGGCTTGTCCAGCATCTCTTCGTAAGTTAAGGGCTTCCTCTGCTCGGCCCAAGTCTTCTTTACCTCCGGGTTCGGACTCCAAGCCTGGCCGCTGGTCCTCTGACGCTGGCTGTTGCCGGCATCACCTTGATCCCGAGTTACTGCCGCCACCTGGTGCGAGGCATAACGAAAGTCGGGCTCCCTCCTTTTCTGGCCAAAATCCTGGCGGTCATTGTTCCTGCCCGGCCCAGATCTGTTGTTTCCCGGGTTCCTCCTACTCGGTTCGCCCGAGTCCAGCAGGGGCTGCATTGGGTCACCGAGAGCATAGCTGTCGGCAATCTTCATAGTTTCGGCCAATGTAGCCGGCATTTCCCTCTGCAGCTTCTGCCAAAGCATGGAGCCATGTCGGCATCCCTGCGCAAACCATGAAATGGCTTGGGCCTCCACAACCCCTTCGCAGGAGTTGCGGATAGTGCTCCACCGAGTCAAGTATTCTCGGTCTGTCTCATTGTCCCTCTGCCTGCACATCGCAAGCTGCTGAGGTCGGATGGGCCTCTTGTAGGTGCTGGAGAAGTTGCTGACAAAGGCTTCCTCGAAGTCTAGCCAGCTGTTGACACTTCCCTCTCTCAGGTTATTGAGCCAGATCCGGGCAGGCCCCTCCAGCATCTGCGGGATATATCTTACCGCCCATCGGCGATTTCCCTCCGCATGTGCACTGCTGTTACATAGTCGGTCAGCCAGTCCTCCGGCCTGGTGCTGCCGTCATAGGTCTTGGCTCCCCTGTTCAGCTGAAAGTGTCGGACGGGTGGCTCCAACATGATTCTGGGCCCGAAACAAGCAGGACCGGGTGGGCCTTGCTCCTCCATCAGTTCGGACCGGTATATCTGATCTAGCTTGTAACGGGCATCATTCGGATCCAACTGGCGAGTTCCCAGTCGAGATCCCAGAGCACTCTCCAAGGCATGGTACCCAGCCCTGGCCATCGCCGAGTTGCCGTCATCATACCGGCTGACGTCTTGTCCGCCCATTTGCCGCTGCGGCATTGCTCCAACAGCTTGATTTCCCGGCATCCGATTCTGCGCCTGGTAGCGAGGTGGGTGTCCTCGTCTAGCCGAGTTGGCGTTTCCAACATTCCGATTACTCGGAGCTTGCCTACTTCTACTCTGGGCCTGCCCCACATCGCCCTGCTCAGCTATCTGTTTCCCGGCATAGGCCGGGTCGTATGTCTGCATCTGGAGCTGCTGATTTCCTCCGGAGTTCCTACTCCGGTCCTGACTTCCCCCGACATGCGGAGAGGAAGCCTATCCTCTGGACCTGTCATTGGCCGCTCTGGTGGAGTAAACGACTTGAGATCCACCCATAGCCGTATTGGCCCTCTTGAAGGCCTCATTCTGCCGGGTTGCCACCTCCACCAGCTCGTTGACTCGGTCCTGCTGTTTGCGGCGGGCTTCTCCGGTCAGATCGGATAATTCGGCCCTCGCTGCCTCGGCAGCCCTGAGAGTCTTGGCCGGAGAGCTATAATTTGGCCTAGCCGCCGACAGTACGCTGAGAGTCACACTGGATGCAGCCCTGTACCTCAGCCTCACGGTTCGGCCGGCCTCCTACTGGCGATAAACCATGAGCCGCGTCATACTCACGCATGACTCGGTCGAAGTCCCTCCGGACCTCGGCTAACTTCTCGGCCTCCTCCAGCAAGCTCAGCCGCTCCGCCTCTAACTCGGCTGCCCCTGGCACAGTCAGCCTCTCTACTGTCTCTCTAAGAGGTTCAGTCCTTACCGGGACACGAGACGTCTCGGCGCCGTCATGGACCTGCCTCTCCAGTGCTTGCTTGGCTCTCCGGGTCGACCTTTCCACGGGAGCGATGACAGGTTCCTCTGCCGGAGGAGCCGTCACACCGGCCATCATGACCGCGCAGCTCTCGGGGCGAGTGGTACGCCGGCCGCGAGCCGCACAGACAGTTGGGGGATTTTCGGCCACGAGCACCTGCTCCGGGTACTCGCAGACGAACTCGGTGGTGACATAGGTGGCGAAGGCGCCGAACTCGATGACGCACCCGTTGGCCGGGAACGGCCTGCCGCGGAAGCAGCCGGCGTTGTCGCTGACGAACTCCATGTCGCCGATCTTGACGATGAGCCCGGAGAGGACCCGCACGGAGCCCGTCCGGATGAGTACACCAGCCAGCGCCTCTATCCGCCCCACGGTGGGCGCCAACTGTCGTGGTGGGATCACGGCAGATGCCATAGGATGGCTAATGTGTGGGGCCGATGGACGCTGGTGGATCCGGGGAGGACTAGCGAGCTAAGAAGCTCACACGAGGGAAGGCAAAGAACCACCGGAACCGACTCAGGCAGGGGAAGAAACAGCAAGAACGCACGAAGAACACACACAAAACCACAGGCAACCACGAACACACCCGATGTACCCAGGTTCGGGGCCCTCGTGAGGAGGTAACACCCCTACTCCTGCCTTGCCTCTCTCTATATGTGCCTCACAAGATCTACAAGGTGCTCCTTGAGCTGTTTTGGTAAGAACTAGGATGAACTACTAAGGGAGGCAGAGTAAATGCCCTAGCAATGAATGAGACTATAGTTTTGGCTCTCTGGTTGGTGTCCCTCTCACTGGAGGAGTTATGGCGCTATTTATAGAGGAATGGCCGAGCTACCAGGAAACCCTAGCTCCTCCGGGTCCCACCAGACAATGACTACATTCCAACGGTACTGTCGACACCTCTACCACGACCTAGCAGCCGGGCTATCCGGCATAGGTCGAGGTAGGCCATGATGCCTCTTGTCGTAGCCGTCGCCGGCCTAGGTGATGATGCTTCCCCTGTCAGAGACAGGACGTGGCTTCTCCATGCCTTGTCTCCTGTCAGACCGTTGCCAGTACAGTGGAATAGTCACGTCGCCCTTGTCTTGTGCCTTTTGTCCCTCGCGCGTGCCAGACGGGAGGTGACTTCACCTCCGTGCCGGGCGGGTCAGTGTCCTTGCCATGTACTTGCCCTTGACTTCAGGTCCGACATAGGATATGCCGGACGGTTCCGCCTACCCCGGCATGGTCATGCCGGGTTCCTTTTCGCGTTCCGGTAAGAGTATGCCGGGACTGGTTACCTGGAACACCTTCTTGAGTTCCGGCATAGCTATGCCGGAGCCTCCTTCTTGCACACCACAGACATGCAGATAACATTAACCAGGATATGTCGGTTAATACATGCCGGCCCGACCAGTCTACACCCGCACCCTGCCTCAACCTTGCCAGTGCCACAAGTATGCCGGCTACCTCCGACATACGCTTAAGTCGGCCCTGCATACAACTTGGTCTAGCCAGGACCCTGCTCACCAGTAATTGTCCCGGATGTTGCACAAGAGAATGCCCCTAGGCCCAGCCGCTCGAAGATGTCTTAGGCTTGCTCCCAAAGACATCTTCGAGAAGCTGGTTCTTAGGGGAACTCCCTGCTCCTGCCTGAATGAGGATGGGGGACTGCGGGTCTATTTATAGTACAACCAGGGAGACAGGCTGGACCCTGCAACCTCCAAAGGGCACCCCTTGACCCCTCTCAGGAGTCGCCTCTTGCACGTCCCCAAAGGTCGTTACTTCACTCCCCGAAGGGTCACGCGATCTTTGGAGCTGGACAAAGGACAATTGCCACGGTAAGCATGAGTGAGTTAACCATACCTTTACCCTACCCGGGGGTAGCCCCCGACAGGTAAATCCCAGCTTAGAGAAATCTAGCTGACCATCCACCGATACGAGGTTTCGGCCAGCGAACAATATATTTTATTGTAAGAGAGAAAATGAGCGTATTGGCCGCAATTGTTATATCTATAATGTCTTACCAGCCAATTAGTGCAAGAAAATATAATACTTTGAACTAAATGAATTTTTGCTCATAGCGATAAATTGCGATACTATAATTTAAGCTTATCTGCGAGATGTAATAGATCCAGCGAACGGAGTCGACACAGCGTAGTGGCGCGGCGTTTGGCCAGACGGAATCGAAACGACGACTGCAACGCCCAGCCCCCGAGTCCGTCTTGTCTAGTCGGCGAGGCGGAGTCGAAAAAGACACCGGAGTCGGTCAATCGGGTGTTGCGACAAAACTGTTGTTATTGTTGAATACGAAGTGCCAGCCCTCGAGTGCATATACGCAATTGACAAAATTGAGCAAGTCCAAATTTTCCCGGGTCATGACAGTAACAGGCTTTTTCCGGTTAATGTGATCCATCGTGACTATATTGCTGCATGCAATATCAGAAAAACTCGTGTGCATGCGTGGAGTGATTAGATTCACACAAAATAATTAATGTACAGAATAGGCAATGAGAAAGGACCAGAATATGAAAAACTAAATCAGTCACGATACAAGGTCACGTGGAGCATAGCTTATTAATTAGAAACAAATTAGAATCTTGCACCTTTGTAGCTGGATCGGATGTAGATTCCACGAGGATTGTCGCCAGCAGACTCTCATCCGGATGCCGCGGGAAGTGCTGATGTGATGGCAGGTTAGGCGAGTCCTCGCCTCAGCAGCATTGATCTTCAATAGTATCTTGCGGCAGCGGCGTCGCGTCGTCTCCTCCGAGACGGCTCCGCCCCCGCGTCGTCTCCTCCGAGACGGCTCGGGCGGAACCACCGCCCCCCCGCCGCCACCACCCTCCTCCCTCCTCCACCCCCTCACCGCCGACCGGATGAGGCTTGCCGGGCACAACCCTAGGCGGCGGACGGCGGCGGCGAGGTGCTGTATCTCCTGGCGAAGCTCCTGGTACAGATCGACGGCGTGCGGGCTGCTTGGTGGCGCGGCTCTGCAGGGGCGGAGGCGGCTCTGCGGGCGCGGCGATGCGGGGGTCGGCCGGCGCGGGAGTGTAGCGATGGTGCGGCGGGCGGATCCGGTTGGCGGCGGCCCGGGCCTCATCTGGGCCGGGGCGGACCAAGCGGGCCGCGGTCGCGCGGCGTGAAGGGAGGCCGCTCTTGGCTGGCGAGGGCGTGGAGACTGGCGCAGGGGCTGAGGCGGGTGATCCGGCGCGGTGGCGCTCGCGTTGGCGTCCGCGGCGCTGCGCCCCTGGTTCGGCGGGTGTGCGTGGCGGGATCTTCCTCGGTCGGTGATGGCGGCGTGTGCGGCTGCCCCTTGCAGTGGTGGTCGGCCTTGCCCGATTTGCTCTCTCCTTGGCAATCGGGTAGGCCGGCGGTGATGATCCGGACGCGGCACTTCTCGCCGTTTGCGACGGGGAGCCTAGGCACGCCTGTGTGCGGCGGGCTGGGCTCGCTTGCTTTGCTCCGACGGTTTCGACGGCGGGCGTCTCGGCTTCTCCACGACGCTTCACGGACGGACCATGGTGGGCTCTCGTTGGCTGCGGCTTGGCGTGGTGCCCGGATGTCGGGGCGGCGGCCCCGGATGAATGTCTTCATCGTGCGAGCTAGGAGGTGGCTTGGCACGAGGCGGTTCTCGGCCCCCGCACCTAGTTCCGTTGGTGGCCTTAGACGTCGGGCGCGTGGGGCGGGCGGGCGGTCTGTGCGCGGGTTTGCGGCGGTGGTCTGGCCTGTCCCTGTGGCGGGTGGAGCTTTGCGATGCATCACCGGGCGAAAGCCTTGCCCTGGTAGCCGACCAGGGTAGGCGGCAACGACGCCCCGGGTCGCCGCTTTCTTCTTGAAGACGTCCCTGAGGTGTATGATTATCTCTTTTTCTGCCCGGAAGCTTCCGGGGGGAACCTTGATCCTCGTGGGATCGGGCGGGGGTGGCGCTTCTGCGTCGTCTTGTCTCTTGGGACCTCGTCTTGGATACTTCGCCGGCCGGAGGGACCCGAGGAGTGTTGGTGGTAGGCGGCGGCGAGCTCTTCCCGTCATCGGCTTGGTGGTGCGCGGCTCTGGAGCCGGCGTGGATGTCGGAGCGGCGGCTCCGGATTCCTTCCTCCGCCTTGTTGCGTTGGGGCGTGGGTGTTGGCTTTGGCCGCTAGGGCGGCGTGGCCATCGACTAGTCTGGAGCGCGGCTTTTGGACCGGTGTGTTGTGTTTTGTGTTTGTATCGGTTTTCAGCCGATTTTCCTTATAAACTGGTCAATTCTTTTTCTTGTATATCGATGAAAAGTCAAATGCCCCGTTTCAAAAAAAAATAGTATCTTGCGGCAGGTCACCTTTCCGTTTTGCTGCCATGCGTGAAGTCCTTCCTCGTGGCTTGCGCCTCTTGAGATCTGTTGATGAAGATTTGCCTACGTGCCGCTGCGTTTTCTGTACACACGCGACTTGGGCAAGTGCGCCTCTCGGTCGCCGTAACGGATAGGTATTGACGGAGTCGCCGTCTCGACGTTGCTTAACCGGGTACGATCTAGCGATGTTGATGGATGATGAGTCGCCGGATACACGTCGCCGCCGTTCGATGTAGATCAGGCCACAAAGTCGTAGATGTTTGGAGCCACGCGGACCAGTGCGGCGTGTCGCGGATCGCACAAGGTCACGTGCGGGACGCTGCTGCTGTTGTCCGATGGAATTGCCGGCCGTGACGCGGATTTCCGATTTTGCTGCACACGAGCCCCCGAGCGCGGTTCCGCCATAGCGAGTCGTCGCTGTTGTTGATGTAGACTGGATGTCGTGCCTGCTGTAGATTGGATCGCTGATCTGATACGGTGAGTTGTCGCCGTTGTCGATGAAGAGTGGGCCCGCCGCAACCGTAAATACATCACGCTGTTATTTCCACAGACGGCGCCAATTGACGGGGTGTAAACCCGGTAAATTCCTTGGTTAGATACCTTGGGTTTCGTATAGAGAGAGAAATATGGCGGCTGGTGGTTCCGGACGGCTGACAAGTAAAGAGTTTACCCAGATTCGGCCCCTCATTGTGAGGTAAAGACCTACTCTACTTGTCTGATCTAGTATTGATGATGATTACATGGTGGCCGTGATTGCGATTGTGGGGAGACGTGGTCTCGCTAGGGTTTGCTGGCTATTCTTCTGTCTATTGTCGGCTTATCTTTTTGTTTACCCCTCCCTGTCTTTATATATGCAGCCAGGAGAGTTTTACATGAGTTTTATTAGACTACGAATAGGAGTCCTTTTTCTGTTCTTCAAATTATTTACTTAACAGCTTCTTGGTCTTCGCTGGGCCAACTGGTGGGTCTCTATCTTTATTATACGCCATAGTGGGGGTACCCGGAGGGTATAACCACGTCACCCGTCGTTTGTGTTCTCTCTGTTTTTTGGATTTTGTAACACCTTTACTCCGTCTTTAATACAATTCCGGCAGTTCTCCTGCGGTTCGCTTAAAAAAAAAGAACATGATTGGAGGTTTTGTTAACATCACATTTTCCTTCACGTGCATTACTAATTTTAGTCTTATTTCCATTACTCTTTGTATTCCATAGTGTAACAAATAAAGTTTACGGATCATGCATTCTATCTAACTGAACACCAGAGAGGCCGACTTTGGTTGTGATTTTCTCCAATTTAGTGTTTCTTCCCGTTTTTTACCTATCTTTGTGTTTAACTAGCATGGTGGCCCTCGCAAAGCATCATTTATAATTTGTTATGTGATAAGGAATGTATTTATAGTCCACATTATGCAGACTAAAATTACAGAATGTGTATGGCCTGTCTATAATATTACATCTACACACTGAACTAAGATTGTGATGCAAGTTCACCCATATTTCACATGTGAAGTTAGATTAGCATCTAGTTTCTTGCTTTTGATATTAGATATAAAGCCCCCTAAAAAGATATTAGATACAAAGCTAGAGATATAGTTATGTTGTGCTCCAAACAATAATCATAGCCATATGAATAATCATCATATGTTTAAATTATATTTGTGATAGAATAGACACATAAATATACATAATGAATTTGACAATAAGAAATATACTTGTATTGCCACCTAACATCTAATAAGTAAGATTATTTTTGTTTCTCGTGTAGATCATATTATTTTCATTTACTTCAAATAAATAAGACCATCTAATGTTTTACCGTTTTGTATATAACACCTGAGTTTGCATATACTCACTTTGTATAATAAGGAAATATATTTTAATGTATTTAAATATAGATACGATAGGTATGTATTTAGACATATTTTAGTGTCTAGATTCACTCATTTGCTTCATATACAATCCGTATTGGATACCTACAACATCTTAGACCCAAAATACTTGATGTGAATTATTTAAATACAGATCCATATTTAGACAAATTCATGTCGTCAACTATTTTTGGGACAGAGTCGGAGAGAGCATTATGATACCGGCCTATACGTAGGGTGCACATGCAAAGCATACTCTCCTTCATTTTTGGTGCTAGGCTACCATCATGTTCTAGTGTAGTAACAATGTCTTGATGTGGTAGTAGCGTACGTTATTGGTTTTTTAAACAATACAAACGTGTCAGACTTAGACTTGTTACGTGTTAGACTTAGACTTGTTACGTACCTACTAACTTTTCATAAAATCTCAACCACATATTTTACATCTAATTGATAAGATTAATTTAGGTGATGCGGATTAACGTGGTGGCTCTATTAGGCATCCCTATATTGTTTTTAGTATATAATAGATAGATTCTCAACAAGTTACAAATAATCATCTTGGGGCATAGTTCGGTAACCACAAACAGAGGTTGAATTTTTATTCTGTGGTGTCCCTGATTTTTTTAATCCATTTATGACACTATATGCATTGTCAACTCTTAACGGCACAAGCTCATCACGTCTGGCTACGTCGAATTTTACAAGGTATTGCAACACATAACTACTTATTTGAGAGAATATCTTAAATAACTTGCTTTTTTTTGAATTTATCTTAAATAACTTGCTAATTCCCTGTCTACCGAGAATTTATATATGTCTCAGTTGATGCTAGGAATTATCAATCCATCGTTGTCACGTTGAGGACCATGCACTAGTAGAGAAAGGAGCAGTAGCACCGGTTGTAAAGGGCATATAGCACCAGTTGCGCAACCGGTGTTAAAAGGTCGGGACTAAAGGGGTACCCCCTTTGGCACCGACACAATTTGCAACCGGTGTTAAAGGCCTCCACGTGGGCAAAGCTGCGCGCGCGCGGGCGGAGGCCTTTTGTACCGGTTGGTTTTACTAACCGGTATTAATAGTTACTGTTTTTTTTTTCTTTCGCTTATTTTTCAGGATTTCTGTTTTTTTCTTTTGCGCTTATTTTTAGGGGTTTAGGGTTTCTGTTTTTTTCCTTTTCGCTTCTTTTTCAGGGTTTCGGAGGAGATCACGTATGAAGTACCCATTACACATATAAATTGTACTCACTACGTACACATATAATTGTACTCACTACACATATAAATTAAGTACCCATAATTACATATAATTAAAGTACTTTCTTCACAGAGATATCACTGCTATTACATGGAGGGAGTCTATTTTTCCACATAGTGAAATTCACCGGATGGATTTATGACATGCGTAAGGAAAAATCCCGCCAATTCCTCCGCAATTGCTTTAACGCGGTTCGTTGGTAGGAGGTGGTTCCGCTTCCTTGCGATCTTTAAAAGGAGGAGATCAAATTAGTTATGATTGAAACTAAACACAAGTGATAGTAGAAAAATAAAGTTGTGAATGATTTTTGCGTACCTCTATGTTTTTTTGACTATTGACTCTCTCATTGACTTTCATGTGAATGAACTCACAAACGTAGTATCCACATAAATCCGTCCCATCTGGTTGTTGCAGACACCACTATACAAGAATATGATTTAATCAAATAATAATAAAGAGAATTAGAAAGATACACGGACCTAGTTAAGTAGTAGTACTTACTTTGTTAGCTTTGAACTCCAGCTTATCTTTCCATTCACCGGGTTCTTGCTCGGTGAACTTTTTCCAAACCCTGCCCAAAAAGAATATGAATTGAGGAGTTATTACTTACTTTTGATATCAAGTAAATGAACGAAATAGAGGCCTAGTGCGATTGAAATTACCTCTTGAGCATTATACGCACGCTTTTGTATGCATCTGGATTTGTTTTTTTTGAGTCCCAGATTTCAACTTCTCCATCGTCGAGTTTAATGATCAGGAGAATGAAGTGGTAACTGCGCACGTAATTCAGAACTCATCAATTGCACTTAATATCGGGAAAGCAAAAAATAATGTGTACAAGACATTAACACTCACTTGAAGTTGTAGGGAAAAAGTATTTCTTTTTTGGTACTTTGTCGCTTAAAGAAATTCAGTAGAACGTCCTCTATGGCGTCGGGTTGATTTTCTAAAGTCCGGACATGAACTTTATCCGGGTCAATGAACCCAATGTCCCAGATTTTGAGCTGTCTGCATTCACGAATCTTCATTCTGCATATATAATAGCGTACAAAAGAATGATGTGAGGATAATTACTGGCAATGAACGAGCTTAACTAAATAACGAAAATACACAAATAAATTACTTATAGACAATAGCAGCTGATGATAGATTTGTCGAGAGCACGTTGATTGTACATCTGAAAAAGTTCAGAGAACTCAACCTGTACAGCATATTCTTGGAAGTAGTGCTCATCCTTAACTCCCGCCATGAAATAGAAAGTCCCATCTTTTGAGATGTCCATGTACCAGTTATGCAATCTCCATAACTGTGTTGTTAGAGCACTGGGGTTTGTCACCAGAGGCAGCCCGAGAGTATATTGATATGCTATCTCAAGAGTCTCGTACTCTCTGTCTGCACGGTATACAACTTCTGCAGGCTCGATTTCCTGAGGAGCCCGAGACGACACAATGAGCGGGGCCATCGATTGTACTTCTTGTTCCCCGAGCTGGGCAACTTGTTTCCCGCATTTCCTTTGTTTCCGTTGCTCCTCCTCTTCCTCCATCTGCGAGCTATGTACCTTGTTAATACCGCGCTCATAGTCTGTAAACGGCGCCGGTGGAGGGTCATATAAGTTGTCAATGGTGCGATCTTTTACCTCAATTGGTATAGTCTTCAGAAGTTCCTTTAAGGGATCCAGTGTTGCGGCATGTTTTTCCTCTTTTCTCCGTTCAAAAAAGGTTGCTGCATCGGCATTTAAGCTCACCGTTATTTCCTTCATAGTCATCTCGCAAGCCGGTTTCTCAGGAGCTAACTTCTCAGGAGACTTCAATTTATGCGTTTTCTTTGCACGTTTAATGACAGGGGACCTGTCTTTCCTGAACAAACTCCGCTTTGTCACATGACTAGTGGGCGCATCAGTCGGCTGACGGGACGGCGCGGGCGATGGACTTGCGGTGGGCACCCAATCATCGCGGAAGGCGGGTGGACTTTTAGGTGATAAATTTCTACCCGGAGGAGTCGGTGGCCTTGGCGTAGAGTCTGTAAAGATGATGTATTTCTTCTTCCATAGGACGATACCATGCTCGACTTCTCCCAAAGTCTTCTCGTCATCATTTCCAGGAATGTCAAGTTCCATTGAGTGGAATCCCGGCATAACTTTTGTGACCCCGACACGAGCATATCCAGCTAGAATCTGACCAAAATGGAAGGTTGCTCCAGGTTGATGTTGTAAAGCATATCCTTTCGCCACCGGATAACTGATGTTCTTCATTGGCACATGTAACTCACAATTTGTCTTCTCCGTGATATCATCCACAGGGTAGTGAGCCGCCGGTTCATCAACTGCAGGATATTCTAGATGCGTGGAACCCACGCTGCTTTTCCGCTGAGATAGGGAGACATCGACTGGAGGATCTTCTAGCACCATCCGAGATTCCCTTTGCTGGGTAATTGAGTCCAGTTGCTCCTGCTGCCGCTTCACCTGGGCCTCCCATGTGTGGATCTGGCGTTCTAATTGTGATAACCGGTCCGCCTCCTTCTTCTTACTTCTGGAACGGCTTTTATATGTTGCAACGTCCGCGGGAAACCCGTGAAGGAAACCAACCCCGCCTCCTCTACCTCGACATCGTCCCCAGTGTTCAGGATTCCCGAGGGCGAGTGTCAGCTCGTCGTCCTCTCTATTGGGAACAAATGTTCCCTCTCGGACGGCCGCTATTGCCTTCTCTAGCTTTTTTACAACTCGTGTAATTCTTTTCTTCCATTTTCCTTTTGCAACAATTAGCCCTGTCTCTGGGTCCAACACTGCTCCATGCGCGAACAACCAGTACTTGGACCTCTCGGGCCAGTCATCTGTCTGTGGAGTGATCCCTTTTAGACGCAGTTCGTTTTCAAAGGATTCCCACTTAGGCAAGGCAGTCTTGTAGCCACCTGACCCCAAAGTATGGTGGTATTTCTTCTTCTTAGCATTCTCCTTATTTCTCTCGGATCGGGCCAGAGCGACGGCTGATTTCTTATAAGCTACAAATGCAGGCCAATCATCTTTTATCTTCTCTAGAGGGCCCTTGAATTCTAGAGTCTTTTTCTCATAATTTTTCCACAATTTATTCTTCCAGCTGTTGAATTGTGTGGCCATCTTCTTAAGAGTCCACTCCCTGACTTTCTGCAGCTTCTTCTCTGGGAGACCTTCCGGTAGGCTGAAATCACTCAAGATTGAGTTCCAAAGTGTTTGCTTAAGTCTGTCGTCGACATAACTTGCGCCAACGTTGGCTTTCTTTGGCTCATTCCATTCTGCAAGGGTGATCGGGATAATGTCCCTAACAATCGCTCCGCATTGAGCTACATATTTGCGGCAGGTGTTTTCGGGTTTCAGCGGTTTGCCATCATCGCCTACTTCAACGATCGACAGCTTTGCACCATCTTCTAGCTTCAACCTTTTGGCCGGGCCTCGTGTAGGGTTTGTCGGCTTCTTTTTAGATCCGGAGGGCTAAAAGAAAAATGTTTTGTTAGTAGGTGCAATATAAATCAATTTATGCATCAACAAGACTTAATATATATATATACCTGGCCGGAGTTTTCCGCGGGCACTTGATCGTCGTCTATTATTTCTAGCTCAAGTCCCTCACCGGAGTCGTTCAGACATCTTGAGCTGAAATCATCCTCTTGTTCATCATCAGAATCTTCTCCATCGGAATTTACTCGAAGACTCTTCTCATATATTATTGCTGCCATTTGCTCTTCAACGACCTCGTTTCGGATGAAGGGGTTGTTGTCCATAGCTCAATGTCACTTCAAATTTAAATTTGAATCAAGGTTACAATTAAAGTTGATACAAAAATTGCAACCAATATTTTTTATACACATAAATTGGAACAAATATTTCTTATACACATAAATTGGAACAAATATTTCTTATATACATAAATTGGAACAAAAATTTGCTTACTTTGCAAAAATTGATACAAAATATGATACAAAAATATGATACAAAATTTGCTAACTTTGCAAAAATTGATACAAAAATTTGATACAAAATATGATACAAAAATATGATACAAAATTTGCTAACTTTCCAAAAATTGATACAAAATATGAAGTATTAACAATATTGCAACAAAAAAATTCAAATTTGCTAAATTTCCAACTTTGCTAAATTTCTAATAGTTGTTTTACAAAATTTGCTAACTTTGCAAAAATTGATAAAATAGTTGTTGTACTAAAAAAAAATCTTCAGGGATCTAATAGTGAAGGACTTAGCCGATTTGGGGCGTTACAAGTCATAATAATATATATCGCATCAATAATACATCACGCTAATCAAAATGGACGTCGAACTGTCGGAAACATGCCGCGGGCGGTGAAAACCCAAAGTGAAGGAACCCAAACAGGATCATAACTAATGTGAGATCCCTGAAGATGCTGCCAAGTGTTGGACGGACGGACGTCCAACGCGACCATGTACCGACGGACGTGCTCGTCCTCCGCCCTGACACGACGACGTACCAACTCCTCGGGGGCCGGCACCCTCTGTACCCGTCGTGGCCCACGTGACCGCCACCAAAGAAACTCCGGGTCGACGATGGTTCCCTCATTCCTCACCAATCTGCGCACACCGGAAGGTGGCACCTCCCAGTGCCAACCCGGCGGAGCCCAGTCCCGGACATCCATAGTCCCGTCCATCTCGAAACTATGAATCTTTACATTAACTCTTAAAATTCCAAGACATTGTATAAAACATTGTAAAATTCAAAGACATTGTATAAAATTCCAACATAGTGCTAAATTCTAACATTGCAACTAAATTTAACAGAAAAATATTGCAACTAAATTTTCCAACTTTGCTATATTTTTAAAGTTCTTAAATTTCTAAATTTGCTACACATTTGCTACATATTTTTAAAATTCCTAAATATCTAAATTTGCTACACATTGCCTAAACAGTACTAAACATAAATTCAAAAACAAAAAAAACAGTACTAAACATATCCTAATTAAAGCTAGCAATAATCAAAAAAGAAGAGAAAAAAATACCTTAATGTGGCCGGAGCGGGGAGGTGGAGGTGGGGTGGCCGGAGCGGGGAGGTGGAGGTGGGGTGGCCGGAGCGGGGAGGTGGAGGTGGGGTGGCCGGAGCGGGGAGGCGGCCGTAGCGGTGGTCGGAGCGGGGAGGCGGCGCGGTGGCGGTGCCGGAGGTGATGGAGGTGCGCGGTGCCGGCCGGAGGCAATGGCGGCCGCAGCTCGGGAGGCCGCGAGGGCGCGCGGGAGCAGGCCGACGATGGGCGCGTGGGAGCGGGGCCGAAGCGACGACGGTGGCGGCGGGCTGGCCGGAAGCGGGGCCGAAGCGGAGACGGTGGCGGCGGGCAGGGCTTCGCCGGAGAGAGGTCTCGCGAAGAAGAAGACGATGCGCGCGTGAAGGACTTAGCCGATTTGGGGCGTTTCCCTGTATTAACTGCTCAAAATCGACCTTTAGCACCGGTTGCTGTTACCAACCGGTGCTAAAGGGTCTTTAGCACCGGTTGGTAACAACAACCGGTGCTAAAGGTTGGTTTTCGGACGCACCAAACGGTTGCGCGCCAAGCCAACCCCTTTAGCACCGGTTGTAGTTACAAACCGGTACTAAAGGGCTTTTGAATTGAATTTTTTTTGTTTTTTGTTATGTTTTCTGTTTTCTTATGTTTTCTGTTTTCCTTTATATCTATTTGTTTTCAATTTTGTTTTTTCTCTAGTTTCTGTTTCTTTTATTTCTATGTATAAGAAACAACCTTGCCAAAGGAAATCTTAAAATTAATTCCATAAGTATTATTTTCCATTTTTTAAGTGAAAAAAATGACTTTTTTTGTGAACAAAGTACCAAAAATATGATGCAAAATGGGACCCATTTAATTTTCATGGAAACTAGTACACATATGATGGATAATACCCAAGTATTAGGTTTTTCCTTGATTTCTAACTAATTTCCCATAGTTTAATGAGTTCATGTTGATTTATCGAAAGTAATTCAAATTTGAACTACAACTGTTTGATAGTTTATTCTGAAATTTTTGGAAAAATCATTTTGAGGTACACAACTAGTGGTTATATCACAGAAACACTGATAATTCTAGAAAATATTACCTCTTTCGACGAATAGTCATCGCGACCGTTTTGATCGCTTTTAAGAAAAAATGAAATAAATTGATAAACATCTCAAAAAATGAAATCCTTTGGCATGGGCTCCTTATATGTGTACTAGTTGCTATGAAAAATGATAAACTTGATTTTTGACAAAATGTGCAAAAAAAGTCTTCACAAAAAGGTCTATCATGTATGAACATCTAGAAGTTTCAAGACAAATGACCAAGTTATGGTCATTTCCACGGCATAGTTTGTGATAAATATCTCATATCCCACAAATAGATGTATCTTGGTATAAGAAACAACCTTGCCAAAGGAAATCTTAAAATTAATTCCATAAGTATTATTTTCCATTTTTTAAGTGAAAAAAATGACTTTTTTTGTGAACAAAGTACCAAAAATATGATGCAAAATGGGACCCATTTAATTTTCATGGAAACTAGTACACATATGATGGATAATCCCCAAGTATTAGGTTTTTCCTTGATTTCTAACTAATTTCCCATAGTTTAATGAGTTCATGTTGATTTATCGAAAGTAATTAAAATTTGAACTACAACTGTTTGATAGTTCGTTCTGAAATTTTTGGAAAAATCATTTTGAGGTACACAACTGGTGGTTATATCACAGAAACACAGATAATTCTAGAAAATATTACCTCTTTCGACGAATAGTCATCGCGACCGTTTTGATCGCTTTTAAGAAAAAATGAAATAAATTGATAAACATGTCAAAAAATGAAATCCTTTGGCATGGGCTCCTTATATGTGTACTAGTTGCTATGAAAAATGATAAACTTGATTTTTGACAAAACGTGCAAAAAAAATCTTCACAAAAAGATCTATCATGTATGAACATCTAGAAGTTTCAAGACAAATGACCAAGTTATGGTCATTTCCACGGCATAGTTTGTGATAAATATCTCATATCCCACAAATAGATGTATCTTGGTGTAAGAAACAACCTTGCCAAAGGAAATCTTAAAATTAATTCCATAAGTATTATTTTCCATTTTTTAAGTGAAAAAAATGACTTTTTTTGTGAACAAAGTACCAAAAATATGATGCAAAATGGGACCCATTTAATTTTCATGGAAACTAGTACACATATTATGGATAATACCCAAGTATTAGGTTTTTCCTTGATTTCTAACTAATTTCCCATAGTTTAATGAGTTCATGTTGATTAATCGAAAGTAATTCAAATTTGAACTACAACTGTTTGATAGTTTGTTCTGAAATTTTTGGAAAAATCATTTTGAGGTACACAACTGGTGGTTATATCACAGAAACATAGATAATTCTAGAAAATATTACCTCTTTCGACGAATAGTCATCGCGACCGTTTTGATCGCTTTTAAGAAAAAATGAAATAAATTGATAAACATCTCAAAAAATGAAATCCTTTGGCATGGGCTCCTTATATGTGTACTAGTTGCTATGAAAAATGATAAACTTGATTTTTGACAAAACGTGCAAAAAAAATCTTCACAAAAAGATCTATCATGTATGAACATCTAGAAGTTTCAAGACAAATGACCAAGTTATGGTCATTTCCACGGCATAGTTTGTGATAAATATCTCATATCCCACAAATAGATGTATCTTGGTGTAAGAAACAACCTTGCCAAAGGAAATCTTAAAATTAATTCCATAAGTATTATTTTCCATTTTTTAAGTGAAAAAAATGACTTTTTTTGTGAACAAAGTACCAAAAATATGATGCAAAATGGGACCCATTTAATTTTCATGGAAACTAGTACACATATTATGGATAATACCCAAGTATTAGGTTTTTCCTTGATTTCTAACTAATTTCCCATAGTTTAATGAGTTCATGTTGATTAATCGAAAGTAATTCAAATTTGAACTACAACTGTTTGATAGTTTGTTCTGAAATTTTTGGAAAAATCATTTTGAGGTACACAACTGGTGGTTATATCACAGAAACATAGATAATTCTAGAAAATATTACCTCTTTCGACGAATAGTCATCGCGACCGTTTTGATCGCTTTTAAGAAAAAATGAAATAAATTGATAAACATCTCAAAAAATGAAATCCTTTGGCATGGGCTCCTTATATGTGTACTAGTTGCTATGAAAAATGATAAACTTGATTTTTGACAAAATGTGCAAAAAAAGTCTTCACAAAAAGGTCTATCATGTATGAACATCTAGAAGTTTCAAGACAAATGACCAAGTTATGGTCATTTCCACGGCATAGTTTGTGATAAATATCTCATATCCCACAAATAGATGTATCTTGGTATAAGAAACAACCTTGCCAAAGGAAATCTTAAAATTAATTCCATAAGTATTATTTTCCATTTTTTAAGTGAAAAAAATGACTTTTTTTGTGAACAAAGTACCAAAAATATGATGCAAAATGGGACCCATTTAATTTTCATGGAAACTAGTACACATATGATGGATAATCCCCAAGTATTAGGTTTTTCCTTGATTTCTAACTAATTTCCCATAGTTTAATGAGTTCATGTTGATTTATCGAAAGTAATTCAAATTTGAACTACAACTGTTTGATAGTTTGTTCTGAAATTTTTGGAAAAATCATTTTGAGGTACACAACTGGTGGTTATATCACAGAAACACAGATAATTCTAGAAAATATTACCTCTTTCGACGAATAGTCATCGCGACCGTTTTGATCGCTTTTAAGAAAAAATGAAATAAATTGATAAACATGTCAAAAAATGAAATCCTTTGGCATGGGCTCCTTATATGTGTACTAGTTGCTATGAAAAATGATAAACTTGATTTTTGACAAAACGTGCAAAAAAAGTCTTCACAAAAAGATCTATCATGTATGAACATCTAGAAGTTTCAAGACAAATGACCAAGTTATGGTCATTTCCACGGCATAGTTTGTGATAAATATCTCATATCCCACAAATAGATGTATCTTGGTATAAGAAACAACCTTGCCAAAGGAAATCTTAAAATTAATTCCATAAGTATTATTTTCCATTTTTTAAGTGAAAAAAATGACTTTTTTTGTGAACAAAGTACCAAAAATATGATGCAAAATGGGACCCATTTAATTTTCATGGAAACTAGTACACATATGATGGATAATACCCAAGTATTAGGTTTTTCCTTGATTTCTAACTAATTTCCCATAGTTTAATGAGTTCATGTTGATTAATCGAAAGTAATTCAAATTTGAACTACAACTGTTTGATAGTTTGTTCTGAAATTTTTGGAAAAATCATTTTGAGGTACACAACTGGTGGTTATATCACAGAAACACAGATAATTCTAGAAAATATTACCTCTTTCGACGAATAGTCATCGCGACCGTTTTGATCGCTTTTAAGAAAAAATGAAATAAATTGATAAACATCTCAAAAAATGAAATCCTTTGGCATGGGCTCCTTATATGTGTACTAGTTGCTATGAAAAATGATAAACTTGATTTTTGACAAAATGTGCAAAAAAGTCTTCACAAAAAGGTCTATCATGTATGAACATCTAGAAGTTTCAAGACAAATGAAGTTATGGTCATTTCCACGGCATAGTTTGTGATAAATATCTCATATCCCACAAATAGATGTATCTTGGTATAAGAAACAACCTTGCCAAAGGAAATCTTAAAATTAATTCCATAAGTATTATTTTCCATTTTGTAAGTGAAAAAAATGACTTTTTTTGTGAACAAAGTACCAAAAATATGATGCAAAATGGGACCCATTTAATTTTCATGGAAACTAGTACACATATGATGGATAATCCCCAAGTATTAGGTTTTTCCTTGATTTCTAACTAATTTCCCATAGTTTAATGAGTTCATGTTGATTTATCGAAAGTAATTCAAATTTGAACTACAACTGTTTGATAGTTTGTTCTGAAATTTTTGGAAAAATCATTTTGAGGTACACAACTGGTGGTTATCTCACAGAAACACAGATAATTCTAGAAAATATTACCTCTTTCGACGAATAGTCATCGCGACCGTTTTGATCGCTTTTAAGAAAAAATGAAATAAATTGATAAACATGTCAAAAAATGAAATCCTTTGGCATGGGCTCCTTATATGTGTACTAGTTGCTATGAAAAATGATAAACTTGATTTTTGACAAAACGTGCAAAAAAAGTCTTCACAAAAAGATCTATCATGTATGAACATCTAGAAGTTTCAAGACAAATGACCAAGTTATGGTCATTTCCACGGCATAGTTTGTGATAAATATCTCATATCCCACAAATAGATGTATCTTGGTATAAGAAACAACCTTGCCAAAGGAAATCTTAAAATTAATTCCATAAGTATTATTTTCCATTTTTTAAGTGAAAAAAATGACTTTTTTTGTGAACAAAGTACCAAAAATATGATGCAAAATGGGACCCATTTAATTTTCATGGAAACTAGTACACATATGATGGATAATACCCAAGTATTAGGTTTTTCCTTGATTTCTAACTAATTTCCCATAGTTTAATGAGTTCATGTTGATTAATCGAAAGTAATTCAAATTTGAACTACAACTGTTTGATAGTTTGTTCTGAAATTTTTGGAAAAATCATTTTGAGGTACACAACTGGTGGTTATATCACAGAAACACAGATAATTCTAGAAAATATTACCTCTTTCGACGAATAGTCATCGCGACCGTTTTGATCGCTTTTAAGAAAAAATGAAATAAATTGATAAACATCTCAAAAAATGAAATCCTTTGGCATGGGCTCCTTATATGTGTACTAGTTGCTATGAAAAATGATAAACTTGATTTTTGACAAAATGTGCAAAAAAAGTCTTCACAAAAAGGTCTATCATGTATGAACATCTAGAAGTTTCAAGACAAATGACCAAGTTATGGTCATTTCCACGGCATAGTTTGTGATAAATATCTCATATCCCACAAATAGATGTATCTTGGTATAAGAAACAACCTTGCCAAAGGAAATCTTAAAATTAATTCCATAAGTATTATTTTCCATTTTTTAAGTGAAAAAAATGACTTTTTTTGTGAACAAAGTACCAAAAATATGATGCAAAATGGGACCCATTTAATTTTCATGGAAACTAGTACACATATGATGAATAATCCCCAAGTATTAGGTTTTTCCTTGATTTCTAACTAATTTCCCATAGTTTAATGAGTTCATGTTGATTTATCGAAAGTAATTCAAATTTGAACTACAACTGTTTGATAGTTTGTTCTGAAATTTTTGGAAAAATCATTTTGAGGTACACAACTGGTGGTTATATCACAGAAACACAGATAATTCTAGAAAATATTACCTCTTTCGACGAATAGTCATCGCGACCGTTTTGATCGCTTTTAAGAAAAAATGAAATAAATTGATAAACATGTCAAAAAATGAAATCCTTTGGCATGGGCTCCTTATATGTGTACTAGTTGCTATGAAAAATGATAAACTTGATTTTTGACAAAACGTGCAAAAAAAGTCTTCACAAAAAGATCTATCATGTATGAACATCTAGAAGTTTCAAGACAAATGACCAAGTTATGGTCATTTCCACGGCATAGTTTGTGATAAATATCTCATATCCCACAAATAGATGTATCTTGGTATAAGAAACAACCTTGCCAAAGGAAATCTTAAAATTAATTCCATAAGTATTATTTTCCATTTTTTAAGTGAAAAAAATGACTTTTTTTGTGAACAAAGTACCAAAAATATGATGCAAAATGGGACCCATTTAATTTTCATGGAAACTAGTACACATATGATGGATAATACCCAAGTATTAGGTTTTTCCTTGATTTCTAACTAATTTCCCATAGTTTAATGAGTTCATGTTGATTAATCGAAAGTAATTCAAATTTGAACTACAACTGTTTGATAGTTTGTTCTGAAATTTTTGGAAAAATCATTTTGAGGTACACAACTGGTGGTTATATCACAGAAACACAGATAATTCTAGAAAATATTACCTCTTTCGACGAATAGTCATCGCGACCGTTTTGATCGCTTTTAAGAAAAAATGAAATAAATTGATAAACATCTCAAAAAATGAAATCCTTTAGCATGGGCTCCTTATATGTGTACTAGTTGCTATGAAAAATGATAAACTTGATTTTTGACAAAATGTGCAAAAAAAGTCTTCACAAAAAGGTCTATCATGTATGAACATCTAGAAGTTTCAAGACAAATGACCAAGTTATGGTCATTTCCACGGCATAGTTTGTGATAAATATCTCATATCCCACAAATAGATGTATCTTGGTATAAGAAACAACCTTGCCAAAGGAAATCTTAAAATTAATTCCATAAGTATTATTTTCCATTTTTTAAGTGAAAAAAATGACTTTTTTTGTGAACAAAGTACCAAAAATATGATGCAAAATGGGACCCATTTAATTTTCATGGAAACTAGTACACATATGATGGATAATATCCAAGTATTAGGTTTTTCCTTGATTTCTAACTAGTTTCCCATAGTTTAATGAGTTCATGTTGATTTATCGAAAGTAATTCAAATTTGAACTACAACTGTTTGATAGTTTGTTCTGAAATTTTTGGAAAAATCATTTTGAGGTACACAACTGGTGGTTATATCACAGAAACACAGATAATTCTAGAAAATATTACCTCTTTCGACGAATAGTCATCGCGACCGTTTCTTTTAAGAAAAAATGAAATAAATTGATAAACATGTCAAAAAATGAAATCCTTTGGCATGGGCTCCTTATATGTGTACTAGTTGCTATGAAAAATGATAAACTTGATTTTTGACAAAACGTGCAAAAAAAGTCTTCACAAAAAGATCTATCATGTATGAACATCTAGAAGTTTCAAGACAAATGACCAAGTTATGGTCATTTCCACGGCATAGTTTGTGATAAATATCTCATATCCCACAAATAGATGTATCTTGGTATAAGAAACAACCTTGCCAAAGGAAATCTTAAAATTAATTCCATAAGTATTATTTTCCATTTTTTAAGTGAAAAAAATGATTTTTTTTGTGAACAAAGTACCAAAAATATGATGCAAAATGGGACCCATTTAATTTTCATGGAAACTAGTACACATATGATGGATAATCCCCAAGTATTAGGTTTTTCCTTGATTTCTAACTAATTTCCCATAGTTTAATGAGTTCATGTTGATTTATCGAAAGTAATTCAAATTTGAACTACAACTGTTTGATAGTTTGTTCTGAAATTTTTGGAAAAATCATTTTGAGGTACACAACTAGTGGTTATATCACAGAAACACTGATAATTCTAGAAAATATTACCTCTTTCGACGAATAGTCATCGCGACCGTTTTGATCGCTTTTAAGAAAAAATGAAATAAATTGATAAACATCTCAAAAAATGAAATCCTTTGGCATGGGCTCCTTATATGTGTACTAGTTGCTATGAAAAATGATAAACTTGATTTTTGACAAAATGTGCAAAAAAAGTCTTCACAAAAAGGTCTATCATGTATGAACATCTAGAAGTTTCAAGACAAATGACCAAGTTATGGTCATTTCCACGGCATAGTTTGTGATAAATATCTCATATCCCACAAATAGATGTATCTTGGTATAAGAAACAACCTTGCCAAAGGAAATCTTAAAATTAATTCCATAAGTATTATTTTCCATTTTTAAGTGAAAAAAATGACTTTTTTTGTGAACAAAGTACCAAAAATATGATGCAAAATGGGACCCATTTAATTTTCATGGAAACTAGTACACATATGATGGATAATCCCCAAGTATTAGGTTTTTCCTTGATTTCTAACTAATTTCCCATAGTTTAATGAGTTCATGTTGATTTATCGAAAGTAATTCAAATTTGAACTACAACTGTTTGATAGTTTGTTCTGAAATTTTTGGAAAAATCATTTTGAGGTACACAACTGGTGGTTATATCACAGAAACACTGATAATTCTAGAAAATATTACCTCATTCGACGAATAGTCATCGCGACCGTTTTGATCGCTTTTAAGAAAAAATGAAATAAATTGATAAACATGTCAAAAAATGAAATCCTTTGGCATGGGCTCCTTATATGTGTACTAGTTGCTATGAAAAATGATAAACTTGATTTTTGACAAAACGTGCAAAAAAAAGTCTTCACAAAAAGGTCTATCATGTATGAACATCTAGAAGTTTCAAGACAAATGACCAAGTTATGGTCATTTCCACGGCATAGTTTGTGATAAATATCTCATATCCCACAAATAGATGTATCTTGGTATAAGAAACAACCTTTGGCATGGGTTGAGCCACCAACCGGGACTAAAGAAGCACACGGATCGTGTGTTTCTTTCAAGCACTTGTGAGCCGTTAGATCAGGAGTGTTTCTTCTGTCCCGGGTTGAGCCACCAACCGGGACTAAAGATGCATCCCCCTGGCGATGCTATAAATAGGTGCCCAGACCTTCTGGGTTGAGCCACCAACCGGGGCAAAGACAGAGGACTCCTCTAGGAACCAGCTTCTCGAAGATGTCCTTGTGAGCATACTAAGGACATCTTCGAGAGGCTGGGCTTAGAAGCATTCTCTTGTGAGGTAGGAGGAGGAAGCAGACATGTCTAAGCTATGTCAACACTTAGTGTAGTTCATTTGATATACAAAGCATTCGGATTCCCTGCATACGCCCAACAGTGCATTTGATATGCGGGCACTCACGAGCCACTGTTGGGCTGTATGCAGGGGAAACCGTGTGTTTTGTTCTATCTACATAATACTTCAGTTCATCGACCGAATACAAAGCATTCGGATTTCCTGCATACGCCCAACATTGCATTTGATATGCAGGTTTAATACATTGTTACACATCATGAACAACCACCCTATCTAGTGTTCATTTTTTCTTCGTGTGTGTCCCTTTCTTCTCACTGCGCCGTAGCCATGGAAAATCTTCATCATTTAAAGCGATGGTTGGGTCAGTTCTCACTTTGAAGGGCGGAATTTTATCAAACTTATTGTAATCTTCTGACATGTCTGTCTTGTCCTCCACTCCCACGATGTTTCTTTTCCCTGAAAGAACTATGTGGCGCCTTGGCTCATCGTATGATGTATCAGCTTGCTTATATTTTCTTTTTTTCGGTCTGGAAGACATGTCCTTGACATAGAAAACCTGAGCCACATCATTGGCTAGGACGAATGGCTCGGTGTAGTATCCAAGATTGTTGAGATCCACGGTAGTCATTCCGTACCGTCGGTCTATCTCTACCCCGCCTGACAGGTTGACCCATTTGCACTTAAACAAAGGGATCTTAAAAGAAGGTCCATAGTCAAGTTCCCATATCTGCTGTATGCAACCATAATATGTGTCCTTTGTCCCATTGTCGTTTGTTGCATCAAAGCGGACACCACTGTTTTGGTTAGTGCTCTTTTTGTCTTGGGTTTCCGTGTAAAATGTATTTCCATTTATCTCGTACCCTTCGAAAGTCAATATAGTCGAAGATGGTGAATTGGCCAACAAGTATAGCTCTACTCCAACATCTTTGTTATTAATGAGATGTGTACGCAACCAACTGCCAAAAGTATCCACGTGTTTTCCTTTAATCCAGTAGTCAGTCTGCTCCGGATATTCGGAGCGTAAAATATCCATGTGTTCCACGATATACGGAGCCACCAATCTGGAATTTGCTAAAACTGTGTAGTGTGCTTGGGTGAAAGAATGTCCATCCATACTTGTTGTTGCTTTCTTTCCTAGCGTTCCTTTTCCACGCAGTCTCCCCTCATGGCGCGATTGAGGAACACCGATCGGCATAAGATCAGGAATAAAGTCCACACAAAACTCAATGACCTCCTCTGTTCCATAGCCCTTGGACATGCTTCCTTCTGGCCTAGCACGATTATGAACGTATTTCTTTAAGACTCCCATGAACCTCTCAAAGGGGAACATGTTGTGTAGAAATACAGGACCGAGAACGGAAATCTCTTCGACTAGGTGAACTATGAGGTGCGTCATAATGTTGAAGAAGGATGGTGGAAACACTAACTCGAATCTGACAAGACATTGCACCACATCCTTCTGTAAACTTGGTAGAGTTGCTGGATCGATTACCTTCTGAGATATTGCATTGAGAAATGCACATAGCTTCACAATGGGTTCTCGAACGTTTTCCGGTAATAGCCCCCTCAATGCAACCGGAAGTAATTGTGTCATAATCACGTGACAGTCATGAGACTTCAGATTTTGAAACTTTAGCTCTGTCATGTTTATTATTCCCTTTATATTCGACGAGAAGCCAGATGGAACCTTCATACTGTGAAGACATTCAAAAAATATTTTCTTCTCTTCTTTCGTAAGAGCGTAGCTGGCAGGAGCTGGTTCATTCTCTGTCCCATTGTCGTCTCGATGCATCTCTTCGCTCATACGTTGATGGGCCTGCCTTACTTTCGGTGTATCTTTTGACTTCCCTTTTTTTGACATCCTCTTTTTGGACTTCCCTTTTTTTGACTTCCCTTTTTTCGACTTCCCATACACGCCCAAGAAGTTAAGCAGGTTGCAGCAAATATTCTTTGTCACGTGCATCACGTCGATTGCAGATTGAACTTCTAGTAGTATCCAATAGGGCAGCTCCCAAAATATAGATGTCTTTTTCCACATGGGTACGTGGTTGTTTGCGTCATTCGGAACTTGTAGTCCCCCAGGACCCTTTCCAAAGATTACTTTTAAATCCTTAACCATATCATATATAACAGAACTACAAGGGCGGGTAGGCCTCAGCCGATGATCTGCCTCACCTTTGTAATGTTTGCCTTTCTTCCTTAAGGGATGCTTGGGTCCAAGAAATCGACGATGCCCCATGTACACAATCTTGTTACACAAATATATACTGTCAGTCTTATCTAAACAATGCGTGCATGCATTGTATCCCTTGTTTGATTGTCCAGAAATGTTACTAAGAGCAGGCTAATCATTGATGGTTACAAACAGCAACGCTCGGAGGTTAAATTCCTCCTGTTTATACTCATCCCACACACGTACACCTTCGTCAGACCACAACTGTAAAAGTTCGTCAACTAATGGCCTCAGATACACATCAATGTCGTTGCCGGGTTGCTTCGGGCCTTGGATAAGCACTGGCATCATGATATACTTTTTCTTCATGCACAACCAAGGAGGAAGATTATAGATACATAGAGTCACAGGCCAGGTGCTATGACTGCTGCTCTACTCCCCAAATGGATTCAAGCCATCTGTACTTAGACCAAACCTTAAGTTCCTTGCGTCAGCTGCAAAATCTCGAAACTCACTGTCAATCTTTCTCCACTGCGACCCATCAGCCGGGTGTCTCAGCATCTCGTCTTCCTTACGGTCTTCTTTGTGCCATCGCAACAACTTGGCATGCTCTTTGTTTCGGAACAAACGTTTCAACCGTGGTATTATAGGAGCATACCCAAGGAAAAAAATAGCGTGCTATCAAAAATAGCGTGGCCTTCCTCCAGAAGCTATAGAAGATATAGCGGGATATAGCGAGGTTACGTGAAAAATAGCGTGATGAAAAAAATGGCGATAAATAATCTAAATATTAAGGACTTCAGGCTTTTCAACACCTACATTGGACAGCAGGATACATTACAAATTAAGAGAACACCAGCAGGATACATCACCATCGCTAGATAATGTCTAAACAACCTTCACTTACGAACTTGTGGCTGAGCTAATCAAGCAAGGTCTATAAATAATCAAGCAACCTCTATATCTAAACAAGCTAGTTGGTTTCAGACTTCAGAATCAGCAAGAAATAGCAGTGCATGGTGTGCAGCAGAAATAGCAGTGCATCTTCTTCCTCAAGCTCCACTCGCAGCAAGAAACAAGCTAGTCTTACTCTTACCTGCTGGTGGCTGAGGTGCCGAGGGCGTGGCGGACATGGTGTGCAGAGGAAGCTTGAGGAAGCACCAAGCTGCAGCCGAGCTTGAGGAAGACGACGCCGCCGCTGCGAGTCGAGCTTCAGGAAGAAGAAGCGCGCACTGAAGCTGAAGTCGAGCTCGAGGAAGACGCCGCCGCCGCCGCCGCGAGTCGAGCTTGAGGAACGGGAAGCGCGCACCGAAGAAAAGCTTGAGGAAGCACGCCACTGCCGGTCAGCTGGACGGAAGAACTTGATTCATAGTCCGGCGGAAGATGAGCTTGCCGCCGCCGCCGGCAGCAAGCCGCCGCCTCGATCTAGTGGATTTCCTTTTTGTTAGGTTTCGAGTGAGCTGGTCACGAGTGACTGCGTTTTAGATTTAGGGTTAGGTGAAGGTCATGAGTGCGCTATTTTAAGGTTTTTTGTAGCGACGTTATAACGTTACAATGTTTAGCGTGTTTTAGCGCGCTAAAAACGTCATTAGCGCGATAGCGTCAACTTTTAACCAAATATAGCGTAGCCCCTAAAAATACGCTATAGCGCGCTAATAACCGCGAAATAGCGCGCTATTTTTTTCCATGAGCATACCACATCACCTTGGCAGGAACCCTCTTCCTGGGGCTGGCCTCGCACTCAACATCACCTGGGTCTTCTCGCCTGATCTTATACCGTAATGCACCGCATATCGGGCATGCATTCAAATTCTCGTACTTCTCACCGCGGTAGAGGATGCAGTCGTTGATGCATGCATGTATCTTCTGCACCTCTAATCCTAGTGGGCAGACAATCTTCTTTGCTTCGTACGTACTGGAGGGCAATTCATTTTTCCTTCGAAGCATCTTTTTAAATATTTGTAGCAACTGTTCAAATCCCTTGTCAGATACTCCATTCCTTGCCTTCCATTGAAGCAATTCCAGGGTGCTACCCAGCTTTTTCTGGCCATCTTCACAAGTTGGGTACAATAATTTTTTGTGATCCTCCAACATGCGCTCTAACTTCAACCACTCGTTTTCAGTTCCGCAGATTATCTGTTCATCAAGAATAACCTGACGAAGATCATCATCAGACTGATCATCAACAATGACCTCATGCTCAGCTTCGTCTTCCCCCATTTTAGTATCACCGTGTTCAGAGAACAGAGGATAGTTGTCATCATCATCTTCTTCATTGTCCTCCATTATAACCCCTGTTTCTCCGTGCTTGGTACAACAAAAATAATTGGGCATGAAGCCTTTCCGGAACAGGTGGAAGTTTAGGGTTCTTGCGCTAGGGTAATTCGTCTTATTCCGACACTCATCGCATGGACAAAACATAAAACCATTCTTCTTGTTTAACTCAGCCGCACGGAGAAATTCCTGTAGGCCACTAATGAACTCCGGAGAGCGTCGGTCAACGTACATCCATTGTCGATTCATCTGCATTATATAAATATATCTAAAACCATTACACCACAGCTATATCATATGACTAAATTCATTAATACAAAATCACCGGATTTAAACAAATCAAATACATAGTTCTCATAAACATTCATTAATTTAAACTAACATATAACTTGATAAAGAATTTAAATCCAACGATAAATGCGATCAAAATCGCAACTAAGGTAATTATTGAACCAACAGCATAATGATACCAAGCCTCTTGACTAATGGCATATTTTCTAATCTTTTTAAGCTTCAAGCGTATTGCATTCATCTTGATCTCGTGATCCAAGCGCATTGCCTCCATCTTGATCTCGTTATCATCAACTACGTCGGCAATCTTCAACTCCCATTTCATTTTCTCTTCGAGACGAAGATTTTCGCTTCTTTTCAGTTTTGCTTTCAAATCATCGTTTTCTTTTACAAAAAACTCGAGAATAGGGTCGGGTTCATTTTGCGGTTCAACAACCTCCTAGATAAAAATATATTTACGTTAAGTTGGTCGACTTAATTGTTAGAAACATGAAATTAAACAAATATATAGTTATAACAAACAATCGTACCACATCGGAATAATAGAGCGGACGAGAGCCGGTGTGGACAGATGTCAAAACCATGACACTATATATATATAACAAACAATTATCAAGTAAGAAAAATATACAAGTAATAATTATGCATCTAAACCATACAACTAATATTTTTTTAAAATATAAGAAAAAAACAAGAGGCTCACCGAGGTGGTGTCGGTCACGGGGCGCCGCGGGCGATCGGCGGCGGTGAGGAAGTGGGGACGACACTATAAAAAGGCACAAATCTTATTTTAAATTGAGCTCAAAATGCATATAAAACAAATAAATTCCCTAACTTAGGCATTTCATCAAACACCTTGCTTACACTAGAAAAATCAAATGAGTTAAACTAGCAAAATGAGCTAAAATTGAAATGCCGGAAGAGAAGATGAAGTTGCTAACCCTTATATAAGTAAGTGCTACCAATCTTAACAAATGTTGTAGAGATCAAGTAGTGCTAGAGCTTGGGAGAGCAAAGAGAGAAGAAATTGGAGCTTGAATGAAAGCAATGGAGCCGTGCGTCGGGTGGAAGAAGGCAATATAGGCCGAACCTTTAGTACCGGTTTGTATTACAAACCGGTACTAAAGGGTCTGGCCGTGGGGGCCGGGCGCTGCAGGCCGAACCTTTAGTACCGGTTGGTAATACAAACCGGTACTAAAGGGTCTGACCGTGGGGGCCGCGCGCTGCAGCCGACTGAGGCAACCCTTTAGTACCGGTTTGTATTACCAACCGGTACTAAAGGGTCCACCCAACCGGTGCCATTAACTGTCGGGCTATCTCGCCTCTGGAACCGGTACTAATACCCTTTTAGTACCGGTTCCAGTCAATCCGGTGCCAAATGTGGCCTCACCAAAGGCTTGTTTTCTACAAGTGATGCTATTTATTTAGCGTGACAATAAACATTGCTTTTATTTCACGATGTGAACAACTTATTATATTGTTACTGCCGACATTATTTTATGCATATGCCTATGCGAACAAACCCATGAATCGACAAAGTTTTGGTTAAATGTTGGTCGAATTGGAAGTAGGCACTACAATGGTTTTACTTAATGTCGTCCTTAAGGAGAAACTACTCCTGTACCGATGGAGTCTCCCCAGCTTCCTTCCAGGAGCTATACAAATCAGGTTCACGCCCCGATTAGTTCGCTGGAATTTAGTCAGTTACCGGCGTATAATTTCACGGACCAGGTCCGTCGCAAAATACGACCAATCGCACGCTTGCGGAATCCGGCGGAAATCTCCCAGACGTTCCAAGCGGGGCCTCAGTGTTATTTTCTACTTACTACATCGATGTACTAGTACATTATTTTGCATTACTTTTGTCATGATCAGGGCATCAGGCACGTCAAATGTGTCGAAACATGGTAGCCCACGCAAAATGGTCCTTTCTCTTCTCGTTTCGGTTTCTCTTGCAGCACAATTCCTCGCCCGCCTCGCCGCTACAGAACCCACTGCTTAGGGTCATACTTGGTGGATGGATCCGGCCGTCTCTCGTGCCCGCCGGCGCCAACGGGCTACATCATCAGCAGGGTAGTCGGAGGAGAGGCCGTGACATGTGCCGGCGAGTCACCTGGCCATCAAGTGAGCATGAAAAATGCGTCAAGAACTTTCAAGAAATCAGTCAGCAAGTTGATCAAGCTAATGGAGGCTGTTTCTATAACATGTCCTGCTCTCCTACTACGAAGCTAATGGACAAGGATAGATCGGTTGCGTCGTCACCGTCTAAGCTGCCGTGCACACCAGGACGGAGTGCACGTCGCAGCGGTCAGGCTTCTCCCTGCCGAGGGACAGGAGTGTTCCTCGGAGGAAGATTTTCTCAAGAGGAGGTCATTGCATTCGGCGGTATCCCTGCGGCGAGGGCTACAGAGATTCGCTCGAGCGCACGAGTCCGAGCTCAGCCTAATGCGGATGACACTCAGCTGTCAAGGGCTCAAAAGAGGGCCCAGGAACGAGACACGCCTTTGTTGCAAGGTATTTCCGAAGCTTCCAAGTTTTCTATTGCTTTTATACCGAATGAAGTAGTAGTTAATACAACGGATATCTTGGGTGTGTCTTTAGGGTTATCACAAAATCAAATCGATTCTACTATTTCTCACATTAAGGAGTTAGACTTGGACCGAACTTTGGTTATGTTAAAAAAGAATATAGAGAAGCTGAAAAAGAAAGACGAGTCTTTAGGAAGTGCGGTGCTAGATGAAGCTTTTGAGCTGACTACGGATTTAGAGAAGGAGTTAGAGGGTACTGAAGGTCACGAGGACCTTGATTCCCTAAAGCTTAAGACGAGGAAGGTTTATTCTAGGAGAAAGTATGATTCGTCTAATGTCCGTCGCAGTGTGCGTATAAAACTGAAAAATAAATAATGGTAAAAGGCAGTTTTTGAAATAGTGGGGGTTTTAGGGATACTGCAAAACATCTTGTTGTATCCGAAACAATAAAAGAATTTAAACTTGATTTTTTTGCTGTTCTAGAAACAGGAAGAGACAAATTTTCAGCACCTTTTCTTGCCCATTTGGCTGCTGGTTTTGATTATGCATGGTATTGCCTTCCTCCACAAGGGAGATCAGGTGGTATCTTAGTGGGTTTCAATTCACAAACTATTAAAGTTAAAAAAGTAGTGACAGGTGATAGATGTGTAAAGTTCCACATTGTATCCAAAGAGGATAACTTTGAATGGATTTTGGTGGCTGTTTATGGGGCGGCACAAGATGCTCAAAAAGGCGAATTTCTAGCTGAATTGGTGAGGGTTTGTGAGGATGAAACTTTACCTATTTTAGTAGGTGGAGACTTTAATATAATTAGGAGACAAAACAAAAAGAATAATGACAATTACAATGATAGATGGCCCTTCATTTTTAATGCTATTATTGAGAGTCTTGACCTAAGAGAACTAGATCTCTCAGGGAGACAATACACGTGGGCTAATCGCAGGCCTAACCCAACCTACGAAAAATTAGATAGAATTCTTACCAGTGTATCTTGGGAGCAAAAATTTCCGTTGGTGAGTGTACGGGCGCTAACCAGAGCTGGGTCGGATCATACTCCTTTGATTATTGACTCGGGGGAACAAGCCCACCGGGGAAATAAGATACGTTTCTCTTTTAAACTAAGTTGGTTAAAAAAAGAGGGGTTTAAAGAGATGGTGATCAAAGAGTGGTCATCTATTTCGTACGGTAGTACTCCTATGCAGACTTGGTAAAATAAGATTCGCCATCTTCGTACGTATCTTAGGGGTTGGGCAAGAAACATGAGCAGCGTGTATAAGAAGGAAAAGGAACAACTTATTAATATTATTGATACTTTAGATATTAAGGCCGAAACAATTCTCTTAAATGCCACGGAGCGGGAGACATTAAGAGATGCCAATGATAAGCTTGCTGCCCTAAGAAGGGATGAGGAAGCTAAGTGGGCTCAACATGCAAAAGTGAAACAGGTTCAGGAAGGGGGAAACAATACAAAGTATTTCCATTTAATAGCAAATGGAAAACACCGAAATAAAAGAATTTTTCAGTTAGAACAGGAGGAAGGAACAATCATTGGACAAGAGAATATTAAGAATTATATCACTGAGTATTACAAAAAACTATTTGGCAAATCAGATGAACAGTTTGTATCTTTAGAGGAATCCCGAATTGAGGATATTCCTCAGATTTATGAGGAGGAAAATGAACTACTCATAGCCGACTTTACAGAGAAGGAGGTCTACGAGGCTCTTATGCAAATGAAGAAAAATAAAGCACCAGGACCAGAAGGATTCCTGGCTGAATTTTATCAACACCTCTGGAGTACGAGTAAATTAGACTTGATGAACATGTTTAAATCTTTCCATAGAGGAGAGTTACCTCAGTTCCATCTCAATTTCGGACACATTACTCTTTTGCCAAAAGAGGAAAATGCTTCACAAATACAACAATATCGCCCCATATGTCTTCTGAATGTTAGTTTCAAAATATTCACAAAGGTGGGAACAAATAGGATCTCATTAGTTGCTGAGAAAGTAATTAGACCGACTCAAACAGCGTTTATGCCGGGAAGAAATATTCTGGAGGGAGTTCTAATTTTACATGAAACTATTCACGAACTTCATAGGAAGAAAATGGATGGTGTTCTTCTTAAAATCGATTTTGAAAAGGCTTATGATAAAGTTCGTTGGCCTTTTTTAAATCAAGTTTTACGCATGAAGGGTTTTGATCCAAAATGGTGTAAATGGACAGAAGACTATGTCAGTAGAGGCAGTGTTGGTATTAAAGTAAACGAGGATTTAGGTCATTATTTCCAGACACATAAGGGTTTGAGACAGGGAGACCCTTTATCACCAATCCTTTTTAACATCGTGGCGGATATGCTGGCCATAATGATAGAAAGGGCCAAGCAAGATGGGCAGGTTGCAGGTCTTATACCTCACCTTGTAGAAGGGGGGGTTTCGATCTTGCAATATGCTGACGATACAATAATTTTTATGGAGCATGATCTTGAAAAAGCCTTAAATATGAAACTTATTCTTTGTATTTTTGAACAATTGTCTGGATTAAAGATAAATTTTCACAAAAGTGAGATGTTCTGCTTTGGAAGAGCTAAGGAAGTTGAGGAACAATATAGGATCCTCTTCGGGTTTAGATATTTGGGGATCACTATTCATTTCCGTAAATTGAAGAATGGAGAATGGAAACCAATCGAGGACCGTTTTGAAAAGAAATTAGCATGTTGGGTCGGTAAACTTTTGTCTTATGGAGATCGATTAATTCCTATTAATTCGGTTCTCACTAGCTTGCCTATGTTCTTATTATCTTTCTTTGAAGTACCAATAGGGGTACAGAAAAGACGGGATTTTTTTAGATCAAGGTTTTTCTGGCAAAGCGATGGCCATATAAGAAAGTATAGACTTTCTAGATGGAACATTTTGTGTAGACCGAAGGAATAAGGGGGGCTTGGAATTGAGGTTTTACAGCTTAAAAATAATTGTTTATTGAGCAAGTGGCTTTTTAAACTTTTATCAGAAGAAGGAGGTGTGTGGCATGAGTTGATTCACAACAAATACCTTCATTCTAAATCTTTATCACAAGTAAGAGGGAAGCCATCTGACTCTCCTTTTTGGAAAGGAATTATGAAAGTAAAAGATGATTTTTTTGAGCGAGGTTCATTTACTGTAGGAGATGGGGTCAACACTAGGTTTTGGGAGGATACGTGGCTTGGGATAAGCCCCTCTCTAGTCAATATGCGTCCCTTTATAAAATTGCTCAGCGAAAAGAAGTGTCGGTGGCGACGGTTATGTCTAGTGCTCCGCTAAACATAGGCTTTCGGAGAAATTTAACGGGAACTCGATGGAATAGTTGGCTTCATCTAGTAAACCGACTGATGTATGCAAATCTCACAAACCAAAAAGATGTGTTTCGGTAGGATTTGACTAGTAATGCAATTTTTACCGTAAAATCTTTGTATCTAGATTTCATGAGTGGACACCACAAAGAGATTCTTACTAAGGATAATTTAGCCAAACGTAAATGGGATGGGTGTAAAAAATGTTGTTTTTGTAATCAAGAGGAGACAATTCAACATTTATTTATATCATGTTCTTTTGCACGAATGGTTTGGTGAATTGTTCATATTGCATTTAATATTCAGCCCCCAAAAAACATTAAGAACTTGTTTGGTAACTGGCTTAAGGGAATTACAAAACAAGAGAAGGCTCATATCCGAGTTGGAGTTTGTGCCTTGTTATGGGCTATTTGGAACATACGCAATGACTATATCTTTATCTTTAACAGAGCCAAAAAACACTTCCTTCATGCAGGTTATCCCAATGGCTACGCACTGGATCCGTATGTGGTCCTTACTACAATCAACGGAGAAGCGAGTCACGATGGATTTTGGGTGCAGCCGCTTGGATCGGCCGCATCGGATCTATATACCCAGTGCAGTTGGCGTTCTGATCTCAGATTAACATGTTGATAAAGAGGCACTCCATGTGCTTTCTTTCATTTAGATGGTTGATTCATATTGAGACTTTGAGTGATCCATGAGGGCTCTTGCTTTTGTAAGACTATGTAAGACTCTGATGATTTAATAAAATGAAATAAAAGCCGCATGCATCGATGGATGCAAAGGCTGGGCTTGCCCCTTTTCTAAATAAAAAAAAAGCAAGATGATCAAGAGAGCGGCGGCCTCATGTCCTCGGCGCCGCTCTCCTACTACCTCGCCAGCGGTCGTACCCGTCCAACGCGGGCTCCGCGCGTCGCCGGACGTGCTCCTCGGATCCCAGGACATGCCGCAGTGCCGCACCGCCTTCTCCAGCTCCGCCTCCAAGGCCGCCCACTTCGCATCCACATTCGCCCGCCCGCCTTTGCCTTCTCCAGCTGCTCCCGTACTGCGGCCACCTCCGCGTCCCGCGTCACCAGCTTCTCCTCCAGCTTCTCCTCCAGCTCCAGCGCGTAGCTCAGGGAGAAGGACGTGCAGTTCACGGCCTGCATAGCAAACGATGTGGTAGTTGGACACCGGGCCGATGAGCGATTTGCCATCGCGTTAATTTGCTGGCTGACCTGCAGTGCAGAATCGCCGCGTAGCTCGACCTAAGGACGGCCGAAGGCTCGCTCGCCGCGAACACGCGCTCCTGCGGCGGCGCGATGGCGTCCTGCAACAGCGCCCGTGCAGCCTTCCAGTCCGTGGTATCTCCTCTGGTCCTACTGCTGCTGAGAAATTGAGGTGGAAGCCCGGTGGTGGCGGACACACGACGGACGTCGGATTCTCCTCGCCGTTGGCTTCATCGAGAAACCCCTTCTCCCCGCACAAAGGTGGGGGTCCAGGTGCGCTGCTGTCCGGCTCGGCTTTCACCTTCTCCGTCGTCGGCGCCGTCGCTTGCGCGGCCGCCTTCTCCGGCCGCAAGCATGACCTTCATCATTTTGTAGACGGAAGGATCCATGCCTACCGCACAACAGCACCGTCAGCGGTCCATAAACTGGGGAATGATTGAGATGGATCTGGATGTTCAGTTACCTTTGGAGCTGGAAGTAATAAGAGCAGAAATAGAAGAAGCCGGCGGCGAAGGTGTTGATGCGGCAGTTGCCATGGCGCCGGCAGGGTTGCCATCGCAGAGACACGACTTGATATCAACCGTGGCGCTGCCCGCGCCGTAAACTTCCAGTAGCTTCGTGGCGGATATCCGATCTCCTTTCTTCGCTGGTTAGCGCCGGATTTAGGAAGGAGCTCTGCGACGGCTCGCCCCAAACCACGGGGCAAGGCCACGGCTCAGACTCCGTCGAGGAGAGGAAGAAAAACTGCTTTCTCCAGTCCATGGGAGTGTTGGGCATCCCCGAGAACCGCAGGACGGAGCTGTCCCTTGCGCGGAGACAGTACCAGCCTCTCTGCTTGTGGCTCATGATGGCCAGCAGGAAGAAGCGCCGGAACACGGCGAGCGACGGCGGCACGCCGACGGAGCGGCAGAGGCGCAGAGCGCGAGGTAGCCTGCCATGACGCGCCACGCGTTGGGCACGAGCTGGGCCAGCGCGATGACGAAGTGGGCGAGCACCTCGCAGAAGAAGCCGTGCAGCGGGACGCGCATCCCTGCCTCCAGCAAGTACGCGTACACGCAGACGGACCCCGGGGGCGGCGGCGTGCAGGCGCGCCGGTCGTCGCCGGCGGGGCGCGGGGTGTACCCGCTCGGAACGCCGTGCGTCCGGCAGAGGAAGTCGACCTCGGCCTGCGTGCGCAGGGAGGAGACGAGGCGCTCGTCGACCGCAGGCCTCGACGGCACGGCGGCTGCGGCGGCAGCGGCACGTTGTCGGTCTCGACAGAGGACGAAGGCCGCAGCCGCACGTTGTCGGTCTCGACAGAGGACGAAGGCATCGCGCGCGTCGGTCCTCCTCCTGCCGTTGTTCACTCCTGCTGAAGGTGCAGCCCTGCAGCGAGCAGCGATGACTCTTTTGGGGCGATGAAGGTGCACTCTTTTGAGCACTGTTGCTTTGCTTGGTCTGTTTTGGGTGTGGCACAAATTTTTTGCCCATCATGTGTACCAACGCGATTGCCATATGCAACCCCACCCCAGGTTATTCGACATGGATTTTCAATGTTATGCAAAATGACTTCCTGGCATGTATATCTTCTATTATGCAACTAAATTGACATATTCTCTTATGTTGACTTTGTTACATGGGAGAAAGACACGTACAAAGTCATAATATGTCAACCGTACAAACCAACCAATATCCGTCAAACAATTTATAGCTAGGATTGAAGTGATAAACCACTCTATCCTGCTTAATTGGTAGGCCACATTAAATGATGTGAATTCTCTTGCTCTCCATGTCACAATGTGCAACATTTAGAAATAGGATGTGCTAAAACTTTGGATTTTTAAAGTATATTGCTAAAGTTTGATTATTCTCTTCTAGGTATATTCAGTAACATGTTTATACATTAATAAAAAAAAGTTAGATAAGTAAGACTCTAAATTTTCCATACTCGTAACTTATCTTGATCTTTGTTCATTGGTTCTACACACCAACAAACCCGACCGCATATATTTTTCGTGTTACGTAAATGACTACGGGGTTTTTCGGTAGCACAACTCAATACTCTCAACTAGTCATCAATGTAACTACGCATTTGGAATGACATGCGATTCTATATTGATTTTGTTACATAAGAGAAATACACATACAGTCAGTGGCGGGGCTAGGGGGACCAGCAAGGGCCTTGGCCCCCTATGCCATGGTACACCAAGAAACTTTTTGTGCAATTACACCATGTTTGGCCCCCCTTGAGGTCAATTCCTGCCTCCGCCTCTGCATACAGTAGTCCAAATATGTCTACTTACAAGCCAAGCAATATTTGCTAAACAATTCAAAAGAATTAAATGTATGCTTTTTAGGTTTTCGTGATTAACATTAGTATTGGCATACTATGAAGATACTAAATTAAACATATCAAACGAGAATTTGCGGTGACTTTGCCATGTTTGCATCATTAAGCCAAAACAAAATATAGTGTAATGGATGTTCCCATCGATAGTGTGTCGACTAATGTTGTATCTTTATCAATTTTGAAGGTTTGATGCTTTATATCTCATTAAATCAGAATATTCCTTTGTGGCTCATCCTCGCGAGGATATGTGGTGACTCACCCTCCGTGTATCATTAAGCCGGTAATTTTCTTAGTGCGAGGGACGCGCATTGATCGGTAGTGCAAGTATTGTTGTGACTTCATTACTATTAAAATTTCCCGACTCTAAACTCTTAGTGTGAGGGACGTGCATTGATCGATAGTGCAAATGATATTGTGACTTTATTACTATTAAAATTTCACGACTCTAAACTTCCACAACATTTTGGGACAGTGTTGGTCTGATGCAAGTAAAATAATAATTATTTATGTGTATTTAATCATAGAAACAATGTACGTAGTATTACTAATGTAGTGACTTCATTGATTTTAAAATGTCATGACTTTGAACTTATGCAAGCGTTTGATGAGTTTGTTATGGTGGCAGTCGAATACATTGATAATTTATGCATACTCAATCATAGAAACAACATACTCCGTTCACAATTACCAGGTGTTCAGGGTTTAGTGTAAAAAAAAAAGTTTGACCAAATACATAGAAAAACAACAACATCTAAATTTAGAAGCATTATTTTTAGAATCATAAAATATATTTCATATTATCCAAATTTTCAAAAAATGATTTTGACAAAAATTCATTACGCGTGCTAAATAAAATGGAGCGGAAGTATGTACTGATCAGTTTATCCTTTTTGTAAACTGTACATATCATAGCAGACCCTATCATTATTGTATTTTTTTAATCAAAATTTACAAATTTTGATTTGACTGGTGTCTAAATAAAATAGACGTATCGATTCACAAACAAAGGAGAGCATCAGAGCAGTAAGGGCTCCAGCGGCCCGATGCAAACGGACGACCGAAATCCGGTTCCGTCCGGAAATGACCGGGCCGGGAAAAACCCAGCCCAACGGCCTGACATATTTTTGCCGAGCGGTCCACAGCGACGCAAACGCGGTACAAATTTTGGCGCGGTTTGTGTAGCCGTGGACTGGCAGCACTGTCCGTGCGCGTCCTCCCCTTTTTGACCGGGTCCCGCGTGTACACAGTGACACCGTACGCCAAACACCCTCAAATCACTTCCCTCCTCGACCCATCCTTCCCGCCACAGCGCCGCCACCCCCCCGACCGCCGCCGCTTCCGCCGCCCGTCTGCTGCCTCCTCCTCACCATCGCCGTCACCACCCGGCCGGCGGCCTGTGCTCGCACTTCCCGGCAGCTAGGCCACCGCATCGGACCGGCGTAGGCTTCGTTCTGTGAGACCTCCTTCCGCGCCCACGAGGTGCTCAACCATTTGTGCGGCCGGTTTTTCAGGTGAGATCCCGGCCGACTGAGCCATTGTATGTATGGAAGGGGCGCAAGCCCAATCTCGCGCGTAACGAAGAGAGGGGACACTAGCAACTCTACCGCGACTATTTTCATCCTACCAATCCAATCTTTGATGCTCAAAGATTCTGGCACCGCTACGGGATGTCAAGGCTGTTGTTCTTCAGGATTTTGGACGGGGTGAGGGTGCACGACAGTTACTTCCGCGTCAGGCCCGATGCCACCGGTAAGCTTGGACGGGGCGAGGGCGCACGACAATTCGTGAGCCAATGGAGGAGAAAATAAGAGGTTTGCTAAGCGCCAGGAAGCATGCAGAAATGATGTGGAGCATGTATTTGGTGTACTCCAATCTAGGTGGGCTATTGTTCGCCACCCTGTGAGGACATGGAGCAAGAGGTGATGTGGGAGGTCATGACTGCTTGTGTGATCATGCATAACATGATTGTCGAGGACGAGTGCGACGAAGGCATCCATGACCAAGGGTGGGAGTTTCAGACTGAGTTGGTTGCCTCACATCTAGGAGTAGCTATATTTGAGTACTTCTTCCATGTGCACGAGGAGATCCGTGATCATGCTACTCACCAATAGCTGCTGAAGGATTTGATTGAATATCAGTGGACATTGGCAGAAATCATCCCAGGAGACCACTAGTTTTATCTTCTCCTCTACTTATTTGAACTATGTTTGTTATTTGAACTATGTTTGTTTGAACTATATGTTGTCACTTCACTCCCATTACTCATATTATTATTATTTGAACGATGAAATGTTGAAAATTCACACTTATTTGTATGCGATTCTAAGCTATTTTTTGATAGTTTGAAAAAAATCATAGAACACTGATTAAAAAGGACAGGCGCGCTACCCAAACGGACGAGGGGGCGGACACAGTCTATTTTCTGTCTACGACCCAACGCAAACGGAACTAATCGAATCAGATTTGATCTCAAAATACGTCGGACCGCTAGAGATGCCCTAACCCGCTGTAACTGCGTCCTGTGCAACGCTGTCGATACGGAAGCGAGCACGCCATACCACACGGAGAGCACCGAGAGCGCAACGCCATGACTTCCTCCTCGTCCCCTTCTGTTTTTTTCTTGGTTAGATGAAGCAAGCAAAGCTATTTCAAGCACTTATGTTCGATCGTTTGATCTGATCGTCGATACCGCCAAGTAACTCCAGACGCTGAAACAAAGAATATTTAGCGTTTTCTGTTAGAGAAATCGCATGGTAAATATTAAAAGACGATGCAGGCTCGCCATCCGTTCAATATTTGGGTGGATGGATCCCCTCTCGTGGTGCTCTCTGGTCGCAGCTTGTCCGTCCCTCTCACTTTGTTTTGAGGTGGTGAAGAAGCAGAAACAGAGGCAGATTTGTGTCGTCTGATTGGATCGTCGTCGATTGTTGTTTGCACGAGATGGTGCAGGTAACCGTTCAGTATTGACTGAGTTGATCACTGAAAAAAAATTCCCTTATATCTCGAACATGGTGCCTGTGTTTCTCCCTCTATCTGCTAGTGAAATGCTCATTCAGAAGTTCTTCAGATTAGCCTCCAGGTTTCTGTTTGCTTATTGGCAGTGTGGTACACAACTGACAGTTGCTGGTTTAAGAGGAGTTGTGCCTGGTCGTAATTGGACGTGTTGTTACCGATTGATGTCGTTCATATCATTTTTTTTACAGGGATAGACCCCGAAGGGTATGGATACTGCATTAATAAGTCAACGGCGCGATACATTTTACATTGAGGACCTTACGAGAAAGCAAAAAAAGAGATGAATCCTCAACATATGCAGAATAAACCCTAGACGAAAAAGGAGGAACGCGATCACTCCACCATCTTCTTCGCCAGCACTGATGATCAACAAGCTCGAGCGATGGCTCCCCACACGAGAGCCGGGGACGAAACCACTTGGCGCGGGATGGGAAGAACACGCCACCACCAGAGCTTTAGAGGGCCTCCGTGGGAGGTTGAACAGAACCTGGCGCAACGCCGGCGCCCAAGTATGGAGTTGCTGCCTGCCAGCATCATGAGTCGGTGACCAAACATGAGCCACCGAGGATCTTCTCCAAATCGCAGTACTACAAGACTCCCGACCCCCTCCAGCGACAAGATCCACCACTCCAGACCACCCCTCACCCTCGCCACCACGACCGGCCAGGAGGGGAAGCGGAGAAGCAGAACTCGAACCAGAGAGGGCATATGGGCGCTTATTGAAACGAGTTACCGCCCAAAGCAGGAAAGAGAAGCTAGCCTTATTGAAGAGGACGGCGAGGTCGCACCGAGGCAGACCGTGAGCTCTAACCAGAGCATGAACGGCCGCGGCACCCACTTCGCACACTGCCAGGAGCGGTCGGCGCTCTCCTGCAGCCACACCCCGGTGTCTCCTCCAGATCAAGCACACCGAGCAGCAGCCCAGCTCCCCCCCCCCCCCCCCCCCCCCCCCCCGCCTCCACGGCCGGTCAGAGGAACAAGGACAGCAGCTCGCCGCCAGATCTGAAGAAAACCAGAACTGCCTTTATTGGGAAGGAAGCTGCCGGTCACCACACCACCACCGCCGCACTCCCGCCTCGAGAGCTTGCCGGAGAGCATCGCGAACGGCCGGCTGGAGCTAGGCATACACTCCACACCGGAATAGCTTCTCGGCATCTCGCCAAGCGCCACATGGGACCAAGCAAGAAGAACAAACCCTAGCTCTACACTGTACAAGAGGCCACGGCCACCAGCTCCAGCTCCCCTCACACCGGCACGGCCGGCGGAGGAGGGCCAGAGCGCTAAGAGCAGCGCCGGGCGGGCGGCGGGAGCTCTCAAGCGGAAGGGATAAGGATAGGGAGAGAGAGGAGAAGAGAGAAGGGGACACCTCCATTGTTCAGATCATTAGCTGGTTGGATCCCACAAGTGGGTATGGTCTAGATTGTTCGGCTTTCTTCTGAAACAGAGGACAGAAACAGAACCCTTTGTGATCTATTCGTTTGAAAACTAAAATAAAATCTAACATTCAGTATTTCATTACTGTGTTACTTTTGTTCAACTGACAGCAGCACATAGGATATTAGGCGGCAATATATGTGTGATTTATTGATTCAGCTTCAGCAGGTTGCTTTGAAATGGTGATATGTTTTGCTTGTGCAACATCACTTATTCATCGACAAGTTGTGATTGTGGTGGGTTTTGGTTTTCATTATTTAAAATTGTGTTTCTCTAATAATCACTCAAGCAAAATACGAGTTTTGGCCTTGAAGCTGGTTACAGTGCTCAGCAACTTATTAAAATTTAGTTTAAGTTTTCATACTTGCTCTGAAGCCAATTTTAATCTTAACTGAAGAATGGTGATTTTTTGGAAATCACTAAATATATCTTAAATTACTGCAGAATAAGAAGTCCACAATGATTGAATTAATAGTCAATAACCAAAACCAAAAAGCCCACCTACAAGACGACAACTGCAAGCAGTTGCTTTGTTTCTTTCTGAGGCAAGATTGAGTACAATCTAAGTGTGCTTCTGGTCGGTGAGCCTATGCTTTCCAGTTGTACAAGAACATGGGGCTAGGTGTGCGAGCTTTCTTCTTATTAATATGTGATGTACAAGAACATGGATCAAACTAAGGCCACATCAACTAGAGCAGCTCGCACACCTAGCCCCATGTTCTTGTACAACTGTCGAGCTTAGGCTCACAGATCAAAAGCACACTTAGACTGTACTCAACTTGCCTCAGACACAAACAAAGCAGCTGTTGGGCTAAGCATTCGATCTAAGTGTACATGTTTATCGTCGTGAAATACAGCTTCCACCTGGGGTGGAAATGACATGCTCGCCACTCTCCTCCTGCCATCAGGTTTTGGAGTCTTGCACGACTTGACAGGCGGAAGTGGCATGTTCTGACTCCTCATGTCATTGGGCTTCGGAGCCTTGTATAGCCCGAGGTCCCGATTCAACCCATTTTTCATATCATCCTTGAGCCATCCTTTCGTGTAAAACAAGAAAATGAGATATGCAACGTACGACAGCAGACGGCGCCCCATGAGAGTCACCATGTCGATGCTTTATCATATGTTCAAAACATGGTTCCACGATGTAGCTAACTTTTGATTAAACAGATGTACCTAATGTTGTTACAAAATTGATGTACTACTTTAGGAATATGAAATATATCTTTTGTGGAGCGAGTACAAACTCATGCCACTAGTCACATATGCTACAACCAACCAAAGCATGCCTTACTATCTAGTGACCAAGTTAAATAATATAAAAATCAGATTTTTTTTTTAATTCTAAATATTTTTACCTTTCAATGATATTTTATCTAAACATAAACTAAAGAGCTAAAGTTTATGCATACAAAATTTAGTGTACAACTTTCGCTACCATTTGTTTTCGATTGTATCTAAATATATTAACCGCATATATATTATGTATGTATTATATTGTATACAATCCATTCTTACAAATATAGCAGCGGTAAAGAACACTGTGGGGCGTGAAAATTAAGATATGAATATTTTGATTGGGACATTTTGCCACACATATGTAGTGTAGTGTCTTTTTTTTAGATAAAAGGCACGAAGGCCCGACCTTAACTTAATAAGGCCAAAAGCCACAATTCACAGGTTACATGCTGCGGCAATCAGCTTTTTGCCAAACGGGAAATGAACCTAACACCAGGAAGGAAAAGACTGAAAGCACAAACAACCCGACAGGTAAGAACAGAAGGTCCGAAGCGACCTCACACAAAGGATAAAAACGACTAAAGATAGATAGACGGGCCGAAACCCACAGCGACTAGCCTCCACCGCGCGCCGAAGCCGCCTGACTCCCACCAGTCCCATCAAGGCGGGGAGGACGAAATTGTGTATACAACGCCTTCAGTTTGTCCGCTAGGCTTCTTAGCCTTGGTTTGTCGACCTCCTTGAAGTTTAGGGACCAAAACTGCAAAAACATGGCGCATTTGAAAATGAGATCAGTGGGATGCTTGATGAGTTTCCCCTCAATAGCAAGCTTGTTACGAATACTCCACAAAGCCCAGCTCCGTGCCACGAACAGGGCCCACACCACTGTCGGGGGGCTACCCCCGGGTAGGGTAAAGGCGAGGGTAAGATACTCGTGTTTACAGTGGTAAATATCTTTGGCCTGGTGCTGAAGGTCTTATGACTCTTCGGGAGGTAAAGGGACACCTTTTGGAGGTACGCAGGAGGTGGCTCTTGGAGAAGGTCAAGAGGTGCCCTTTGGAGGAAGCAGGGGCCAGGCTGTCTCCCCTGGTGATGCTATAAATAGACCCCCAGCCCCCATCCTCATTCAGGCAGGAGCAGAGGGTTCTCCTAAGAACCAGCTTCTCGAAGATGTCTTTGGGGACAAGCCTAAGACATCTTCGAGCGGCTGGGCCTAGGGGCACTCTCTTGTGCAGTACCCGGAACAGGTTCTGGGGAGCAGGGTCCTGAGTAGACCGGGTTGTATGCTCGGCCGGCTTAAGCTTATGGCGGGAGTAGCCGACATGTTCTAACCGACATCCCCATGTCGGGATTCTTCACTTGTCTATGATATGCAGGAAGGAGGATCCGACGTAGCATGCCCGGGCCGGGTGAGGTATGCCGCAGGTCCAGGCCCGGCATACCCTTGCCGGCACACGGAGAGGAGCCCGGTATAGTCGTGCCGGGATAGGTGGAAGTGTCCGACATACCCTATGTCGGGCAACAAGTCAAGGGCAAGTACAGGGCCAGGACACTGACCCGTCTGACACGGAAGTAAGGTCACCTCCCGTCTGACACGGGCGCGGGACAAAGGGCACAAGACAAGGGCGACGTGACTATTCCGCTGTACTGGCAACTGACTGACAGGAGACAAGGCATGGAGAAGGCACGTCCTGTCTCTGACAAGGGAAGCATCATTACCTAAGCCGGCGGCGGCTACGGCAAGAGGCATCATGGCCTACCTCGACCTATGTCGGATAGACCGGCTGCTAGGTCATGGTAGAGGTGTCGACACTACCGTTGGACTGGAGCCGTTGTCCGGTGGGGCCCAGAGGAATTAGGGTTCCCGGGCAACTCGGCCGGACCTCTATAAATAGCGCCATACCTCCTCCTGTGGGAGGGACACCAACGAGAGAGCCAAAACTATAGTCTCATTCACTGCTAGAGCATTTACCCCTCCTCTCTCACCTGTAGTTCATCCTAGTTCTTACCAAAAACAGCTCAAGGAGCACCTTGTAGATCTTGTGAGACACATATAGAGAGAAGCAAGGCAGGAGTAGGGGTGTTACCTCCTCACGAGGGCCCCGAACCTGGGTATATCGTGTGTGTTTGCGGTTCTTTGTGGATTTGTGTGTGTTCGTGAGGTTTCTTGAGCGTTCTTGCTTGTTCTTGAGCCGAGTTAAGTCGGCTCGGGTCTGTTTCTTGTTCTCTCTCGTGTGAGCTTCTCAGCTCGCTAGCCCTCCCCGGATCCACCAGCGTCCATCGGCCCCACACTTTAGCCATCCTATGGCATCTGCCGTGATACCACCACGACAGTTGGCGCCCACCGTGGGGCAGGTAGAGGCGCTGGCTGGTGTACTCATCCGGACGGGCCCCGTGCGAGTCCTCTCCGGCCTCGTCGTCAAGTTCGGTGACATGGAGTTCGTCAGCGACAACGCCGGCTGCTTCCGCGGCAGACCATTTCCGGCCAACGGCTGCGTCATCGAGTTCGGCGCCTTCGACACCTATGTCGCCACCGAGCTCGTCTGCGAGTATCCGGCGCAGGTGCTCGTGGCCGAGAATCCCCCAGCTGTTTGTGCGGCTCGCGGTCGGCGTACCACTCGCCCCGAGAGCTGCGCGGTCATGATGGCCGGGGTGACGGCTCCTCCGGCAGAGGAACCTGTCTTCGAGCCCGAGGCAAGGTCGACCCGGAGGGCCAAGCAGGCACTGGAGAGGCAGGGCCATGGCGGCGCCGAGACATCTCGAGTCCCGGTAAGGACTGAACCTCTTAGAGAGACAGTTGAGAGGTTGACTGTGCCGGGGGCAGCTGAGTTAGAGGCAGAGCGGCTGAGTTTGCTGGAGGAGGCCGAGAAGTTAGCTGAGGTCCGGAGGGACTTCGACCGAGTTCAGCGTGAGTATGACGCGGCTCATGGTTTCTCGCCGATAGGAGGTCGGCCGAACCGTGAGGCTGAGGTACGCAGAAGAGGCAAGGGCCTCAATGCCGAGATAAATCGGGATGGCAGGGCTGCATCCAGTGTGACTCCTAGCGTAATGTCGGCGGCTAGGCCAAGACTCTCAGGGCAGCCGAGGCAGCGAGGGCCGAGTTATCCGGTCTAACCGGAGAGGCTCGCCGTAGGCAGCAGGACCGAGTCAACGAGCTGGTGGAAGTAGCAACCCGGCAGAACGAGGCTGTCAAGAGGGCCAATGGGGCCGCGGGTGGATCTCAGATTGTCCACTCGACCAGAGCTCCCAGCGGCAGGTCCAGAGGACAGGCTTCCTCTCCGCATGTCGGGGGAAACCAGGACCGGAGTAGGAACCCCGGAGGAAATCAGCAGCTCTAGATGCTGACATACGATCCGGCTTATGCCGGGCAGCAAATCGCGGAACAGGGCAATGTTGGGCAGGCCCAGAGCAGAAGCCGACAGGCTCCGAGTAATCGGAATGTCGGAAATGCCAACTCGGTTGGTCGAGGACACCCACCTCGGTATCCAGTGCCGAATCAAGCCCCGAGGTGTCAAGTTGTTGGAGCAATGCCGCAGCGGCAGATGGGCGGACAAGACGTCAGCCGGTATGATGACGGCAACTCGGCAATGGCCAGGGCTGGATACTATGCCTTGGAGAGTGCTCTGGGATCCCGGCTGGGAGTTCGCCAGCTGGATCCAAATGATGCCCGTTACAAGCTAGATAGAATATACCGGTCCGAGCTGATGGAGGAGCAAGGCCCACCCGGTCCTGCTTGCTTCGGGCCCAGAATCATGTCGGAGCCACCAGTCCGACATTTTTAGCTGAATAGAGGCGCCAAGACCGATGACGGCAGCACCAAGCCAGAGGACTGGTTGACCGACTATGTGACAGCAGTGCACATTGCGGGGGGAAACCGCCGGTGGGCGGTACGATACATCCCGCAGATGCTTGAGGGACCAGCCCGGATCTGGCTGAACAACTTGAGAGAGGGAAGTGTCAACAGCTGGCTGGACTTCGAGGAAGCCTTTGTCAGCAACTTCTCCAGCACCTACAAGAGACCAAACCGACCTCAGCAGCTTGCTATGTGCAGGCAGAGGGACAACGAAACTGACCGAGAGTACTTGACTCGGTGGAGCACAATTCGCAACTCCTGCGAAGGAGTTGTGGAGGCCCAAGCCATTTCATGGTTTGCGCAGGGATGCCGACATGGATCCATGCTTTGGCAGAAACTGCAGAGGGAGATGCCGGCCACCTTGGCCGAGAAGATGAGAATTGCCGACAGCTATGCTCTCGGTGATCCGATGCAACCTCAGCTGGACTCGGGCGAACCGAGTAGGAGGAACCCGGGGAACAATAGGTCCGGACCGGGCAGAAACAATGACCGTTAGGATTTCGGGCACAAGAGGAGGGAGCCCGACTTTCGCTATGCCTCGCAGCAGGTGGCGGCGGTAACCGGGGAACAAGGCAATACCGGTAACAACCAGCGGCAGAAAACTTACGGCCAGGGTTGGGGCCAGAATCAGGAGGTAAAGAAGACTTGGGCCGAGCAGAGGAAGCCCTTGACGTACGAGGAGATGCTGGACAGGCCCTGCTGCTATCACACTTTCGAGCCCAATCGACCGGCCAACCACACAACTCGGCAGTGCAGCTGGTACCAGCGCATGCGGCGAGAAGGTGCTCCAGGGGGGTCTCTAGTAACTGCCCCTGAAAGGCCCGCAGCTCCCAGACCTCCGGCACCAGTGAGTGGGGCCAATGCTGTCCGGGTAAATCCGCCAGCCCAAAGGTGACCACCGGCAAGGCCGGTAAACATGGTGAACGTCCGGGGTAACAACAATGCCGGTCCTAGCAACCAGGGCAGGTACCCACATGGTGACTATCAGGAAGCTCATCAGAGCTATGTGGTCTTTGTGACCGAGCCCACTGACAAGAAAAGTCAGCGCCAGCGCGCTCTGGAGGTGAACGCCGTCATGCCGGCAGTGCCCAAGTTCATGCACTGGTCCGAGATGGAGATCACCTGGGGTCGGAAGGATCACCCCCGAGTTATGCCTAAGCCGGGAGGCTATGCCTTAGTGGTGGACCCGACATTCATCGGGCCAAGTATCAACGTCCGGTTCAGCAGAGTCCTGGTCGACAATGGCAGTGCCATTAACATCATGTATAAGGACACAATGCTGAAGTTGGGAGTGTCCCTGAACACACTGCTGCCGACCAACACGACCTTCCATGGCATTGTGCCGGGGGTTTCATGTTCGCCTATGGGCAAAATATGGATAGATGTGTTGTTCGGAACCCGGGAGAACTACCGGACCGAAAGTCTTGAGTTCGAGGTGGTGGACCTGGAGAGCCCATACCATGCCTTGATTGGCCGACCTGCCCTGGCCAAGTTCATGATCTCCACCCACATGGGCTATCTGAAGATGAAGATAGCAGGTCCGAATGGCATAATCACCATCTCGGGGGACTACAAGCGCTCTATCGAGTGTGCTACTGCCGGCTCATGCTTGGCCGAGTCGTTGGTCATAGCCGAGGAGAAGAAGAGAATCCAGCAGGTGGTAACGCTGGCCCAGGCCTCTCAACTCGGAATGCCCGGGATGGTGAACCCGGAGCAGCATGCTTCCTTCCAGCCGCCAAAAGAGACCAAGAAGGTCATAGTGGACCCGGCTAACCCAGAGCACCGGGTGATCATCGGCACCAGCCTGGACAGCAAATAGGAAGGCGAGCTCACCGACTTCCTCCGTGAGAATCGGGATGTCTTTGCTTGGTCGAATGACGACCTTCAAGGAGTTCCGAGGGAGTTGGCTGAGCACTCTTTATTCGTGAGGTCGGATGCAAAGCCGGTGAAGCAACCAACAAGACGTCTCTCGGACGAGAGAAGAGCTGCGATCATGGAACATCTAGTCGTACTGCTTGCGGCTGGATTTGTGATGGAAGTACTGCACCCGGACTGGTTGTCTAACCCGGTCCTGGTAGAGAAGAAAAAGGATGACCCTCTCCTGGCCAAGGTGTGGCGTATGTATATCGACTTCACCAACCTCAACAAGGCATGCCCGAAAGATCCTTTCCCGCTCCCCCGGATAGATCAAGTGATCGACTCCACTGCCGGGTGTGAGCTTTTGTCTTTTGTAGATGCGTATTCTGGTTTTCACCGGATACCTTTGAACCCGGCTGATCAATTAAAGACCGCTTTTATTACCCCGTACGGGGCTTATTGCTATCGTGTCATGACCTTCGGGTTGAGAAATGCCGGTGCCACTTATCAAAGGTGCATGCAGAAATGCTTGCATGAACAAATAGGTTGAAATGCCGAGGTGTATGTCGACGACATAGTCATAAAAACAAAAGAAAAATCCACTCTAATCAATGATCTAAGAGAAACATTCGCTAACTTGAGAAAGTTTCGAATGAAACTTAACCCGGATAAGTGTACTTTCGGTGTGCCGGCCGGGAAGTTACTCGGTTTCCTGGTATCTAGCCGGGGTATTGAGGTTAACCTGGGCAAGATCCGTGCTATCGAGAGCATGAAATTGCCTACCCGCCTTAAGAATGTACAAAAATTCACCGGGTGCCTGGCATCCCTGAGTCGGTTTGAGAGCCGGTTAGGAGAGAAAGCTTTGCCTTTGTATCAGCTCATGAAAAAGAGTAAAACCTTTATATGGACACCACAAGCTGACGCAGCTTTTAATGACCTGAAAAAGACACTCTCAAATGCACCGGTATTGGCATCCCCATTACCCAAGGAGCCGATGTTGCTCTATATCGCGGCTACAAACCGGGTTGTAAGCGTGGTAATGGTGGTGGAAAGAGAAGAGGGTGAGAAGGTAGTGCAGAGGCCCGTGTATTATCTGAGTGAGGTGCTCTCCCTCTCCAAGCAGAATTACCCGCACTACCAGAAGATGGCTTATGGCGTGTATCTGGCGGTCACCAAGTTGAAGCACTACTTTCAAGAGCATCCGGTTACAGTGGTGAGCGAGGCTCCCTTGTCCGAGATTATCGGGTGCAAAGATGCCAGCGGCCGAGTTGCCAAGTGGGCCATCCAGTTGTCTCCATACGCACCGACTTACGAGAGGAGAGACGCCATTAAGTCGCAGGCGCTGCCGGACTTTTTGGTGGACTGGGCCGAGATGCAGTATGAGCCTCCACCGCATGACTTCAATTTCTGGAAGATGCACTTTGATGGGTCCAAGGCCAAAATTGGGTTGGGTGCCGGAGTGGTCCTCACTTCCCCAAAGCAAGATGTACTCAAATATGTGCTCCAAATTCACTTTTCGGCATCCAATAATGTGGCCGAGTATGAGGCACTCGTGCATGGCCTCAATGTCGCCAAGGAAATTGGCATCCGGCGGATAGAATGCTATGGCGACTCGGATTTGGTGGTGCAGCAGGTGTCGGGAAATTGGGACGCCTTGGATGCCAACATGGCGTCATATCGGTTCCATGTGCAGAAAACTTCCGGGTTTTTTGAAGGATGCGAGTTCAAGCACATACCCCGGGGAGAGAATGAGGCTGCGGATGTACTATCCAAGTTGGGGTCGTCACGGGACGCGGTCCCACCCGGCATAGCCTTGGAGCACCTGAGGAAACCGTCAATCAAGCCATCACCCGAGTCCGAGTCCATCTTCATCCCGAAGAACTCGGCAGCAGAGGCTGTGCCCATGGAGGTCGATGTTGGAAGCATTTGGCTCAACCCGGGGACTGCGCAGAGTATGTCGGCAGAGGTAATGACGGTCGAGCCTATGGATGTAGACGCCCCAATCTTCCCTGTGCGGCCGGTGCCGAGTTGGGCGCTACCCATCATGGCATATATCATGGATGGGACCCTGCCGGACAAGGAAGTGGAAGCTCGGCAGGTGGTGAGAAGGGCCAAGGCTTACACGGTGATCAACCAAGAGCTGTATAAGAGAAGTGTCACTGAGGTGCTGCAACGTTGCGTTGACCCGGAGGAAGGGCAAGAAATGTTGCTCGAGATACATCAAGGTGAATGCGGTCATCATGCTTCCTCAAGGGCACTAGTGGCAAAGGTCTTCCGGCACGGGTTTTATTTGCCTTCGGCTCTGCAGCAAGCAGAAGATATTGTCCGGAAGTGTGGAGGTTGCCAGAGATTTGCCCACAGAATACACATGCCGGCGGCAGCACTAAAGACTATCCCCATCACTTGGCCGTTTGCTGTATGGTGCTTGGATATGGTGGGTCCATTCAAGCCAGCGCGAGGCAACATGACTCATATACTGGTCATGGTGGACAAGTTCACCAAGTGGATCGAGGTGAAGCCGATTCGGAAGTGTGATGGAGCTACGGCCGTCTCGTTTTTGAAGGATATCATACTGAGATATGGTTACCCGCATAGCATTATCACCGACAATGGCACCAATTTTGCAGCAGGGGAATTTGCTCGGTTCTGTGCTGAGAAGAGAATCCGGCTTGATGTGGCCTCGGTGGCACACCCAGAAGCGAATGAGCAGGTTGAGAGAGCCAACGCATTGGTGCTGGCCGGCATAAAAGCCCGGTTGATAGAACCACTCCTGCGGACTCCGGGATGCTGGATAGAGGAACTACCGGCGGTGCTATGGGGTCTCCGGACCACACCCAACAGATCCACCGGGTACACACCATTCTTTATGGTGTATGGTGCTGAGGCAGTGTTGCCAACCGACATACAGTATGACTCGCCCAGAGTGGCGATGTTTACAGAAACCGAGGCAAGAGAAGCCCGAGAGAATGATGTTGACTTGCTTGAAGAAGCAAGAGAATTGGCCCTATCTCGGTCAGCAATATACCAGCAGAACCTCCGACGCTATCATAGCCGGAAGGTACACCCCCGGGTGTTCAGAGAAGGAGATCTGGTGCTGAGGCTGATACAGCGCACTGCCGGCATGCACAAGTTATCCCCTCCGTGGGAAGGACCTTTTGTTGTGAGCAGAGCCCTGCACAACGACTCATATTATCTTGTAGATGCGCAGGAAGCTAGAAAAGGTGTAATGGATAGAGCCGGCGAGGAAACCAAACGACCGTGGAATGTAGCTCTACTTCGTCCCTTTTTCGCATAAAGGGCACAGTGTATGTATCTCGGTCCCTTTTGAATGAAATGTCGGCACCCCAGAAAAAATCTCGGGGACTGCCTTATCCGCATGATTGTTCCTTTCTTATGTCTTTTGCATGTCGGCACCCCGGGATGAACTCGGGTACTGCCCGATCTTTATTCACGTTTGTATCTCAATTATTTCTCTGTTATCTGCGTACCGGCGTCTCGAGGTGAAACTCGGGGACTGCCTTGTATGTTCGTATTTCTTGTCCATGTGCCGAATGAGCTTTTAACCTTGCTTCAAAGTTAAGTAATGTATGCTATGTGAAATGATCTTGTGACTCGACTGACGGATGCCCAAAGTGGTAGTCAAGAGCAAAGATAGTGGAAGGTGGTAAACACGAAAACGAACTCGGGGACTCGGTGTAAAAGCAATTCGGCACGTGTTGTGTACTAACCCTATGTTTCAGTTATTCTTCCGTTATGTCGAGTACCTTTGAACCTTAACTCGGGCATTTTCTAGTACCGTATGCTATAGTCGTGATTTTGTGACTCGACTGTCGAACGCCTGTATGGTAGACAAGATCAAAAGTCACTAAGTATAGTAAACGAGAAAGTAAACCCGGGGACTCGGTGTAAAGTGACCCGACATGACTTAATACTTGTTCGATTCAGTAAGGCGGATAGCAGAATATTTTACTTAAAATGGTATATATTACATATGCACCCGGCATTCCGGGGATCTAATGAGTTTGCCTAATTAGTCTCGGCAGTAAGAGTGGAAGTGGATGCAGAGGCAGCGGCAGGAGCTTGCGCGGAGGCAGTCTCAGGAGCAGGTGGCACGGTGGATCCAGTCACTTCCGGATGACCAGTGTCGGTGATGGCCGACTTGGTGGCGTCGGTTGCTTCCGGAGCAGTTGTGTCGGCGGTGGTGGACGTGGCCACGGCGGCGGTAGGCCTTTCGATGTTGCTGGCTGCGGTCCCAGACTCAGGGGTCTGCTCGGAGGACTCGGGGACTCCCACCTCGGCGTCCATGCCGGCGTGCTTGTCCGGATTGGCCTCCTCCTCTTCCTCCTCATCGTCGGCTTCGCCGGCATCGCTGTCAGACTCATCGTCGGCGGAGTAGACGGGGCCAGCAACAAATTCATGCGGGCGCGAGTACTTGGCCATATATTCGGCGGCCTCTTGGCGGCGCTGGATCTTGGCCGACTCCGTGGTCCACATGGAGTTCTCTCGCTGCGTCTTGACTTGATCCAGGTCAATCTCTTCATACCAAGATAGTACAAAGGACAAGGCCTGATCCGCCCCGGCGCGGGCAGCAGAGGACCTCCACTCCCGAAGTGTTAGCTCGGCCTTCTTTAATTCCTCGGCCAGCTCGGGAACATTCTTGGGAGGCTCGATGCCGGGCCACAGTTGCCGGAAGACCGAGATACCGGCGTCAAGCAGGCCTAGGCCGATGCTTTTCAGGGGGACAAGACGCGCGTTGAGGGCAATCAGGTGGTCCTCAACGTCCTACTCAGTCGAGATAGGACCGAGGTGCGCTCTCTTACCCCGGGCCTTGCTAACAGCCTGGGCAGCGGCTTGTTGCGAATGCGAGAAGGATTCTGAGGAGAAAAGAGCTATTGTCGAGTTAGAGGCCAAGCCGGCAATGACGGAGTAATATTGAAAACCCAATAAGCAAGAAGGGAGGAGACTCACTGTCCATTTGGCCATTGATCCGTTGCAACTCGGCCAGCCAGGTGTCGCATTTGGCCGTGAGGACGGACAGTTTGTTCTCGGCCAGGCGGGCGCGAGATTGGAGATCCGTCACAACAACCTCCTGCGCCTCCATTACTTCATTCATGGCCTTGGTCATCTCGGCCTGTTCATGCTTGGACTTCGTGAGTTCTTCGCGAAGCCGGACTATCTCGGCCTGCTCTCTCTCAAGCGCAGTCCGATGTGCAGCCGCAACCTGGGCATCCTTTTCAGCTGATAAGGTCGACGAGTCGGGGATATCAGGAGAGGAAGTAGGAAAAGGGGAAGTATGTCGGTAAAGAAGGAAGAGTACCTTGGGTCGCCTCAAGAGTCTTGTACTTCTTCCGGAGGCCGCTGTGCTTGACGAGCAGCTTTTGAAACAGCCTGCTCCGCTCCTTGTTGCAAGGCTGGAATGGGGCTAGGCGTTAACTCATTTGTGAGAAGATTCCCGCCGAGTAATCTTCACTCGGTCGATTTTCGATTACTCCACACGAATCTCGGGGACTAGTGGGGATATGTATAGTTAAGAGACTTACCTCGGCGTCCCGGGTCATCCGGAGAACCGCGCACTGAAGAGTATGCAGAGATTGGGCAATTTTCCCGGGACCGGCAGGATGTCGGATGTTCGGGTCCGAGGAGGATACCTCGCTGGTATCAGCAGCGTTCCAGTTCAAGTTGAACTGCTCCAGCGAAGCTGAACAGTCATCACCCAGGATGAGCAACTCGGCAGCAGGAGGAGCTTGGCCAGCAGTGGCCTCTAGCGTCTGCAAAGCAGCTGTCTTGACTGCTACGCGAGGAGGAGGCACCACTAGGATTTTGCCCGGAGGAACCTCACCTCTCTTTTGACCCATGGTCCCGTCACGCTTGCCCGAGGCGGCCGACCCGGATTGTGTGGTGATCGCCTTGGAGGTGGTAGCGTCTGAGGTCGGCGGACGCCTCTGTTGCTGAGTCCGGATTGGTTGCGGTTGCTGATGCTGTCCTTGCGGCTGTTGTTGCTGTTGTGGCTGTGGCTGCGGTTGTTGCGGTGGCCGTTGCTGCGGTTGTTGCTGTTGATGCTGCGGGGGGCGTTGTGTCGGCGGCGGTCGGGCCCCTCTCGACTGAGGCGAGGGCGACGCGGTGTAAGGTCGCCCCAGCGTGGGGGAATGGACGTCCCCACCAGATCCGACATCCCGGTCGGAGGCCTCTCTATCTCTCCCGCTCGCGGCGCTGCCACTGCGTGGCGGCGTGGCAGCCCGACTGCTGCGTATAGGGGAGCCTTCTGCGCGGGTCGACCCGGCATCCTCGGTGTTTCGCCGACCTTGGGGCCCGGTCGGGTTCAGCTTCAGTGGGGCGCTGTGTCAAGGCAAGGGTGTGTTAACTCGGAAGGTATAATCAGAGAAGTTCAAGTAGCACAGGGCAAGTGGTCTCGAGAGATCGGCTTACCCAGTGGAAGTCGGAGGACCTTTCTTTTTCTTGGGCGGCTTGGTTGCCGGCTTCTTAGCGGTCTTGGCCCTCTTGGCCCCATCCTCATCACCGCCGGTATCCGACGTACCGGTGCCAGCTCGCTTGCGAGTCTCGGCTCGCTTGGTGGAAGTAGCAGTTGTCGGAGGCGCTGGGGGCGCGAAGTCGAGAGGAGTAGCGTCAATAACGTCTATGATTCGACACTCATCCTCGTCGTCATCAGACCACTCGTTGATTGGAACGGGTGCACGAGGCTTACCCGGGGCAGGAGCGCGAGCCAGTGGAATGGATAGGTGATCTTCGTCATCCGGGTCCTCGTTCGGTAGAACCTCCGGGATGGGAAGGTCCGGGTGCCACTCCCCCGCGGCATGGCTCTGATCTTCAAGGAGCTGATCTTCAAGGAGCTGTCGAGCAAACCTCTTCGAAATAACAGAAGAAACAGCATATAAGTAGAGAAATGGTTGCAACCTGAGTTTGTCGGAGAATTGCTTAGGTCGGTCAAGTGAACCAGGTTACTTGTGGTGGAGGACGAGAGTGCGTGTAGGGCTTCAGCCCTCAGGTCCAGACGGCATCCATCTCGGCCTGGGCAATGGCCTGGACCCGCCAGTATACCTGCTCTGGGCAAGGTTTTGGATTTGGTTTTGCCAAATTTTCCGCCCTGGAACGAAATGGGCGGATTTCAGAATTTCGGAAATTTTTCGGAAAATCTCGGACGGAAAGCACAATCCAAAATTTGGATTTGAGAACGAAAAGTGAACGAATTTTGGACGAAAATGAACGAAAGTGTACACAGATTGCAATCCAGTAGCAAAGGAAATAAAGCAGAATTAAACTAAGTAGGAAAGATCAATCGATTGCTTGCACACCGTGGCACTGCTTCAGGAATTCGATTTAACACATCATTACATCAACTCACACTACCGTGAATCCCAAGTTGTTCAACTAGCACGAGTCCCATACCACTTACTGCTCATCTTGGTGTTCATCAACTGCCTTGCGCAGGTACCGCATCTGCTAACTCCACCAGCAGGGTCCCGTTCCGGCCGTCCGGCCGAGCGCGGACGCCGCACGCATGATGCTTAGCCGTTGATCACGCGTTGGCCTTAGCCCTCCTCGCTGCACCCAGCTGCCAGAATCGCACGAGGACAAGGCTAACGGAGGGCGGAGGTCTGGAAGCAGGTTGCGGCGCGAGGACATCGGGCTCGATGGAGCCGCCGCCAAGGAAAGACAAGAGAATTGGGGAATTTGAGACTTTTAGGGTTCGCAGCTATTTACAGGACTTTTTACCTTACGGAAAGACTAAGGCAGGCCGGGCCGAATGCTGCAGCGGCCCAAAAATTCAAACCAGGACGAAATAATTTGGCCGGAAGTCATATTTACCGGGTCTAAACGAAATGGCCGAATTTCGTCCGAATTTCGTTTTTTTCGGCCGAAATCCAGAACCTTGCTCCTAGGTGAGCGTGAAAATGCTAACCCGTGTTGGGTCATATCTGCCACTCATATGGCAAATCTTGTGAACCCGGGCCTGGAGGGGGCAAACCCGGCGGCTGACGAAGGTGCAGAGCAGGTCCTCGGCCGTGAGCTCATCCTTGATCGACAGGAGATACTCATGAATCTCGTTGACCTCCGAGTCCAGCATCTTCTGGTCGGAGCTCCAGTGAAGCTGGGCTGTCGGAGGGGCAATATTGAATTTGGAAAGATTGAGGAAGTCGGCCTCCTCCTCCTCGCCGCCTTCAGCCGAGTCGGGATTTCTCACATAGAAGAAGCTCCGTTGCCATTTGCGGCAGGATTCGAGGCCCGAGATCCGAGGGAACTCGGACTCCCGCCGAGGAACCACAATGGCAGCCCCGCAGGCAGTCATCTCCTTGTCCTTGACACCTTTGTTGGGTATGCTCTGCTTTCGAAGTTGGAAGTATTTGGCCCAAAGCTTGACCACCGGCCAGAGGCCGAGATATCCCTCCGAGAAGGACACAAAGCCGGAGAGTAGAGTGATGGCGTTAGCCGGAAGATGGTGTGGTTGCAGACCGTAGTAGTCGAGGAAAGAGCGGAAGAATGGGCTCGCCGGGAGGGCAAAGCCACGCTCGAAGTGCGTGACGAAGACTACCCGCTCCCCGGGTTGGACTTGGGGTTCGTTCTCTCCCTCGGGAAGTCGGCAAATGACAGCCTCCGGGATGCGGTGAGTTCGGCGCAGCCAGTCGATGTCGTCCAGACTCGCGTCGGAGCCTTCCCATCCTCCCCGGACTCCCTCGGTACCCATGTCGGCATTTTCGGAAGACATGTCGGAGCTGGCCTGCAGCATAAGGAATATGTTAAGTCGGGGGCACCGAGTAGAGACAGGCAGTAAGTCGGGGCGTTCCGACTGTAAACCGAATCTATTATCGAGATGCCAGAATGAAGATCTACCAGGGCCGAATAAAAGAGAAATAAATGATTTCAATTAGGAAGAACCCTAGCAATGCTACGGGAGCGTGGAGTGGAATCTACCGCTAGATATAGAAAGAGAAGAGTCAAAAGGGCCTCGACAAGAACAACTACAAAGATCTACGGGGAGATGCAGTGCGGCATCGTGCGTCCTAGGGAAGAACAGAAGAGGAGGAATCGCCATGGCCGAAGCATGGGGTGAATCTAGAGAGGATCGGGAGGAAGCGTACCGGAGAGGGTGGAGGCGCGGCGCGGGATGTTCTCGTCCCAATGGTGGCGTGGAGATTCTCGGTCGTCGGCGTCGAGATCTCCGGCGTGCGCAGCGCGCTTAGCGGCGGCGGTTCGTTCGGGAGCGTGCAGGGAGCAGGGAAGAGGAAGATGAGAATGCGGAGGAAGAAGAGGAGTTCGCCCGCCGTCGCGGTTAAGAGGAGGTGGAGAGGCGCGGTTACCGATTTTCCCGCCCGCCCGTTTCGAACGGGTAGTGGGATCGTGCGTGCGGCGGTTCGCGTAGGGGGAGCGGTTGTGGCCATACGATCGGCCGCACAGCGGGTTGCAGGATGGGAACCGTCGGTGGCGGATCGCGTGCGGTTGCCAGCACGGGAATCGAGGAGGTGCCTCGGGGTCAAACCGCTCGAGTGCCTGCTGGAAGGGACAGATGGTGGGGCCCGTGCGGCGCGGTTGTGACGGTTGGTCAGGCCGCGTGGCGAGTTTCTCGGGATGGTGCAGCAAGTATATGGCACGTCTCAGGAGAGGATCGGAGAAAAAGTTGTCAATATCGGAGATATCGGAGCAAGAACCAAGAGTGACTGAGAGCCCAATGTCAAACCAAGATGGCCATGTTGGATGATTTTACAGTATGTCGGAGTAGGCATGCCGGGATTTTCTTATCAGGCCGGCATGGTGATGTCGGAGGGCCTTAAAAGGGACCGACTTGCGCAAGTCGGAGCAATCGAGTTACGCGACATAATTATGTCTGCTATTGGTTCAAGGCAGTTTTTGGGTTAAATCTGATGCAGCCCTTCATCCGAGGCTGCAGGACTACACCAGCTTCGGGGACTAGTGTCGGGGGGCTACCACCGGGTAGGGTAAAGGCGAGGGTAAGATACTCGTGTTACAGTGGTAAATATCTTTGGCCTGGTGCTGAAGGTCTTATGACTCTTCGGGAGGTAAAGGGACGCCTTTTGGAGGTACGCAGGAGGTGGCTCTTGGAGAAGGTCAAGAGGTGCCCTTTGGAGGAAGCAGGGGCCAGGCTGTCTCCCCTGGTGATGCTATAAATAGACCCCCAGCCCCCATCCTCATTCAGGCAGGAGTAGAGGGTTCTCCTAAGAACCAGCTTCTCGAAGATGTCTTTGGGGACAAGCCTAAGACATCTTCGAGCGGCTGGGCCTAGGGGCACTCTCTTGTGCAGTACCCGGAACAGGTTCTGGGGAGCAGGGTCCTGAGTAGACCGGGTTGTATGCTCGGCCGGCTTAAGCTTACGGCGGGAGTAGCCGACATGTTCTAACCGACATCCCCATGTCGGGATTCTTCACTTGTCTATGATATGCAGGAAGGAGGATCCGACGTAGCATGCCCGGGCCGGGTGAGGTATGCCGCAGGTCCAGGCCCGGCATACCCTTGCCGGCACACGGAGAGGAGCCCGGTATAGTCGTGTCGGGATAGGTGGAAGTGTCCGACATACCCTATGTCGGGCAACAAGTCAAGGGCAAGTACAGGGCCAGGACACTGACCCGTCTGACACGGAAGTAAGGTCACCTCCCGTCTGACACGGGCGCGGGACAAAGGGCCCAAGACAAGGGCGACGTGACTATTCCGCTGTACTGGCAACTGACTGACAGGAGACAAGGCATGGAGAAGGCACGTCCTGTCTCTGACAAGGGAAGCATCATTACCTAAGCCGGCGGCGGCTACGGCAAGAGGCATCATGGCCTACCTCGACCTATGTCGGATAGACCGGCTGCTAGGTCGTTGTAGAGGTGTCGACACTACCGTTGGACTGGAGCCGTTGTCCGGTGGGGCCCAGAGGAATTAGGGTTCCCGGGCAACTCGGCCGGACCTCTATAAATAGCGCCATACCTCCTCTTGTGGGAGGGACACCAACGAGAGAGCCAAAACTATAGTCTCATTCACTGCTAGAGCATTTACCCCTCCTCTCTCACTTGTAGTTCATCCTAGTTCTTACCAAAAACAGCTCAAGGAGCACCTTGTAGATCTTGTGAGATACATATAGAGAGAAGCAAGGCAGGAGTAGGGGTGTTACCTCCTCACGAGGCCCCCGAACCTGGGTATATCGTGTGTGTTTGCGGTTCTTTGTGGATTTGTGTGTGTTCGTGAGGTTTCTTGAGCGTTCTTGCTTGTTCTTGAGCCGAGTTAAGTCGGCTCGGGTCTGTTTCTTGTTCTCTCTCGTGTGAGCTTCTCAGCTCGCTAGCCCTCCCCGGATCCACCAGCGTCCATCGGCCCCACACTTTAGCCATCCTATGGCATCTGCCGTGATAACACCACGACAACCACCCTACGGTGTAGTGTCTTTTTATGTGATTGTATCTACTTTTGTATCTTTAGATATCTCTAGAGGGTTGTAAAGTTGGATTGTCTAGTTTTAGTAGCAGCTAATAGGAAACTCGAGTGTGCAAGGCGTCAAAAAACTGCTTGTCCTCGAATTGATAGTATACATTTCATGTTAACAATGGTCAGCAGTCATGCATGCTTTGTCCAAGCTTACATAATGGTCGTGTTTGCAACATGTATGCAATAAGTCATTCTCCTCCGCAAGTGATTTTTTTTGCTCGATACTTGACCAAATAATATGTGTCCATTAGCTGCACCAAACAAGTAAACCAATGACCGCATAGTCACGTGTTAACATAGCAAGAAAATGCATGTTTTGTAGCTATTTTCAGTAAGCTGAACATGTACTATGAGCAGTGAAGCTGAACATGTATTATGAGCAGTGAAGCTCACACACGGTTTAAACGAGATAATTGCAAGTAAGCTGAAAATGTCTTATGTCTTAAATGAGATAAAGTTAAATATAACATGTTCTAAATCTAAGTGGTGGCACCAGTCACACAATTAACATCAAACGGGGGACTGGTATTTGTTTGGAGAGCCCGCTGTGGGCGGGTGTCGGACATGAATTTGGAGTTTTACTGACAGCTGCAATAGCATCGTTGATCACTCTCCAGTTAATGCATGAATCGTCATGAGTCTCTGGAGTAGGATCAATAGGTAAGATCAGATACATCTTTGCATTATTCCAGATAAACCATTTTGGTTTGCAGGTGCAAGGCGAATCAAGTTGCAAAAGAAGCTTCACTGCTCATAGTATAGGCCGGATCGAGCGAGAGCTAGTGGTTGCAGGGGTAGGCGAAGTAGCCTCTGATATGGCACCTTCTCTAGTTGATATGGCCTTAGTTTGATCCATGTTCTTGTACATCACATGTTACTAATTAAGAAGAAAGCTCGCACACCTAACCCCTCAAGCAGGTGCACCACTGTCAGTGTCTACAACTGTCAAGCATAGGCTCACATATCACAAGCACACTTAGACCGTGCTCAACTTGCCTCAGACACAAACAAAGCAGCTGCTGGGCTAAGAATTCGATCTAATTATACATGCTTATCGTCGTGAAATACAGATTCCATGTGAGGTGGAAATGACATGCTCGCCACTCTCCTCCTGCCATCAGGTTTCGGAGTCTTGCACGACTTGACAGGCGGAAGTGGCCTGTTCTGCCTCCTCTTGTCATTGGGCTTCGAAGCCTTGTATAGCCTGAGGTCCCGATTCAACTCATTTTTCATACCATAATTAAGCCATCCTTTCGTGTAAAACAATAAAATGAGATATGGAGCGTACGGCAGTCGACGACGCCTGATGTCCAGAATAACTTTCTGCATCTCTCCAATCATCAAATCTGTCACGTCGATAGGCTTCGCCGACATCAACAAGTGCAAAATCCAAATCTCAAGTGGAGTCAATGAGTCTCCAGATCTAGGCCCGATCGATATCCTCACGACCGCGTGCACAACAGTTGTTTCATGATTAAGCTGATTGGTGTCCTTCCAAAACACCATCACGACATCAGGATTTGGACATCAGACGCGGCCTGCGGCCGTATGCCTCATACCGATTGCGAGTTATCTCATAAATTACCAAACAGCCAACCATCTCTACTATATAATACGGCTTGAGGTGGTGATGGTTGGCGATGGTACGTAAAAACGTGAAACCAACGATCCACAATCGCTAAAACAACTAGCTCAGAAAACCGGTATGTGTACGATACGTCGCGGATGAAGTGGGTTTTGAGAGGGACACGATTTGTGTAGAGCAGAACAACACCCTGAGGACCTCGATCAATCGAAGAATACGAGTTCGTTACGTGATTTGATTGCCTCCGTCCATCCGAGAAGAGTAGCACGCGCGATCGATCCCTCCCTTCCGCGGTGCTGTCGTTGGCCGGCCGTTTGCTGAGAAGTGAAACCGACACGGGCACGAAGGCAGTGAAGACTGAATACGAGGTCCCTTCGATTTGTCGGAGGCGAGGTCGATTTCAGCAAAGAAAATCACGGCGCTAGCTGGATCCGTGAGCAACGAGGAAGTGGCCGGTATGCAAAGCCTGGTCGGCTGGCACCACTCTCAGGCATGCCGTTTCGCATGTGGTGGAGGTCGTCGAGCGGTCAGCCATGGCGACCTCCATCCATGATCCATGGCTTGCTGGAACTCGAGCGGTTGGGAATGAAGACCTGAACGATCTGACTGTGGTCTTACCTGAGGACCACATTACACCTGCTTCAGTTCGACAATTCTTTCATGAGCTATGGTTTCGTGCTTTTTTCCTGCTTTTTGTCATGGTGCAGCACAAAACTGAGTAACTGACACTCCTATTGGCATCACTGTGACCATCGTATTATCAGTTTGCAGGGGCGCGGAGAACGCCTACACACGGAGATTTTAGTTAGTTGATGTATGAGGTCAGCCTCCTTCTCCCCAAATCCATGCTCCGCTCCACACAACTTTACCTATGGTGTGTCCAGTTCAACAAGGACCGACATAATTTTCTGCCGTTTTTAGCAATCAGCAGCCTGAGTTTGATGTGCTTCTTGTCCTATCTTTTTGATTGATTATATGCGGTGTTGATGCATTTATTGGAATTGAGATGTGCATCGTTTGGGCACTGGATATGTTTGTTCTAATTCCTCAAAGGAAGCAATATTCGCTGTCTTTGCACCGACATTGAGGTTAGATAGCACAACGTCCTGTTGCCTATGTAATTAGAGCATGGGAGCATGGTAACAAGCCCACTTGGAACTTGATAGTTAACAATCGAGCTGGTGCTACTGGTATGAGTTCTTACTTCTTAGAGATCTATTGCACGCGCATCTAGCTAAGAAATGGTATTAGCCTCAAACTCTCCGCAATGTATGCAATTCTGAAGAAGTTCTTAGCTTTGGAATTACGCAAAATTGGTGGAATGTATGTATTTGACGATTTCACAAGATCTATTTAATTACTGTCTTCACATATATACTTATTGGATATCCATGATACAAACAAAGAAGATCGAAGAGTAAGTTCTATGTGGTCTTTAACTTTGGGGGAAGATTATTGTATAGTGAATTACTGTGAAACCCAACATACTTCTGATGCTATACAACAAAAAAACATGGTATATTTCAAACATGCATGCTCGGTACATTTTATCACCCGTTACAACGCACGGGCATTTGTAGCGCCAATATCTTCAGAGTCATATGTAATCTTAATGGAGTGGCTAATTTAGTTGCATTGTCTTAAATTAGCGGCATTGTGGTAGCCTAACACGCAGTGACATCACATACTTTTTTAGTGAAGGCACATGGCAAATGAAAGATTAGGCCGCCGCCTCAAGTGAATCCAGCACAAAGGAGGCCGCAGGAAGAGTGAAAAGGCACTGAAGCTGCATAGTATGGTGCTTGTGGGTCTAGCCGTCGGGCTGGACGCGAGCGGTGTCGATGTCACACACGGCTGTCGGCCTAAACCATCATCATTATATTTGTTGGGATTTGAATAGTTGTTAACTATTTTCACTAATAAGACGTGACTACCGTGTGAAATAGTATTACTTATCTTCTTTGGAACAATTATCTTCTTTGGAGCAATGCATAATTTCTTAGAAATTGTTGTGATGCTCATTTGATATTGAGTGTTTCAGTTGAATTTAGGGCTTTTGTTGGGATATTCTTATCGAACTACCTGATGATTATTAAAAATTAAAATGGAGATCTGAATGCACTTATTTTAGCGACACAAATAGAATTCATAGCTATTTTTGCTGGAGCTTTATGTATATATTTGTCTTTGATGGAGTTTTTAAATGGGACAACATTTGCCATGCAGAATGCAAGGTAATGCACTGTATGATTTGCTGACGCCAGGCAAAATATTTTAACCCAAATTTTTCGCTTGAAAATTGAATAGATTTTTAAACATATATGGTAATTATTTTGGTACATGCATTTGCACTTATACTATTATCCACACTCTTTATACATGATTAAGCATGACCAAAACAGATTGTGAACAACATATTAATTTGCTTTAGACCCGTTGCAAAGCACGGGTAGTTTGCTAGTAACAGTAATTTGACGTCACTCCATACCATGATGACATTCACAACTCATAGGATTATTAGCAGAAGATACTATGAAGCACCAACATTTCAAAACTTAACAGAACAAGAAATGTAGTAATACTTTAGATGATTCTTCAACATGAGAGTCACCATGTCGATGCTTCATCATATGTTCAAAATATTGTTCCACGATGTAGCTAACTTTTGATTAAACAGATGTACCTAATGTTGTTACAAAATTGATGTACTACTTTAGAAATCTGAAATCTATCTTTTGTGGAGCGAGTACAAACTAATGCCACTAGTCACAAATGCTACAACCAACCAAAGCATGTCTTACTATCTAGTGAAATGTTAAAAAATATAAATCATAAATTTTATCTTTTTAATACTAAATATTTTTGCCTTTCGATGATATTTTATCTAAACATAAACTAAAGAACTAAAGTTTATGCATACAAAATTTAGTGTACAATTTATGTTACCATTTATTTTCTATTGTATCTAAATATATTAACCACATATATATTATGTATGTATTATATTGTATACAATCCATTCTTACAAATACAACTGCGGGAAAGAACTCAGTGGGGCGTGAAAATTATCATATTAATATTTTGATTGGGACATTTTGCCAGACATATGTAGTGTAGTGTTTTTTATGTGATTGTATCCAAATCAACTCAAAACTTTATATAAATGATCTCTTACATAAGCATAGGGAAAATGTGAAGATTTTCCATTTTTTGATTTTTTTTGAATTAATAGTGCCTCAGTAAAAGCGCAAAAAGACATTAATACCACGGTACTGTTTCTTGGAGCGCGCAAATATTACCATGCGACTACGAGTAGAGACCATGGTACTGTTCATGGAAGGGAAGCAACAGTACCATGTTGTCAGTTCGTAGGCCAATGGTAGTTTGGTGAATTCGAGAACAGTACCTGACACCATAGTTCTGTTCCGTGAGTTGACGTACATTACTATGAGCCTCACATCCCAGAGTTGTGAAGGAGCAGGGGGCTGGAGATATCCGGGAAGGCGATATCTTCCTCCGCCTCCCTCCCGACGTGCGAGCGTTGCTCCTACGATAATCCTTTAAGTTTCTTGACAATCCTGTCTATGACCCGCATGTCTCCCATCTAAAAACAAAATTGTTTGATTTGGTGATGGTCAAAAACATTACTTGCTTAGACCCCTTAAACCAGTTTTTGTAAGCAATTGATTTTTTCGACCCCATCCAAATCAAATTGAAATTTTCATAAATGAATCGTATACATAAACATAGAGAAAACGTGAAGATTTTGCAATTTTTTGAATTAATAGTGCCTCGGTAAATGAGCAAAAACACATTAACGCCACATGACTGTTCATGTGAGGGCGCAAACATTACCATGAGCCTCTCGACCTAGTCCGCGCTGCGGTCACCTGTGTAGGCAATGGCGCCAGATGTCGCGGGGGACCTCGGCTCTCTCAACGAAGACAAGTCCGAAGGGATCCTCGTGGCAGTCGCGGTGGCCGCACCCATTCCAGTTGTGAAGGAAGCTTAGCACGGGGGGCGCCCCATGGAAGTGGTTGAGGCGGCGGTGGAAGGCGGGGCTGGAGATCCGGGACGACGAGAGAGAAGGACGAGGCCGTGGAGGCGATGAAGCGGGAGAATTGGTATTCATCCCAGTTGTGGAGAAAGCCTATCACTTCTTATCGTGGTGAGATCTTCCTCCGCCCCACTCCCTGGCGTAGTCTCTTTCGTCGATAAACTGGGAGGGCTCTCCCTCTCCTCGCCCTATAACCACCGCATTTAAAACCCATCAGATCCTATCTCTGCTTGGTATCGTAGGTACTCAAACAGTGGCAGTGTAAACTTCACATTCTCTGAAAATTCTTGATAATCTTGTTTATGACATGCATGTCTCCCATCTAAAGAAAATCTTATGATTCGGAGATGGCCGAAAAAATCACTTGTTTTGGAACATACATTTTGGCCTCACCTAAACCAGTTTTTGTTAGCAACTGATATTTTCGACCCCCTCCAAATCAACTCAAATTTTGTATAAATGATCTGTTACATAAACATAGACAAAATGTGAAGATTTTGCATTTTTTTTGATTTTTTTTGAATTAATAGTGCCTCGATAAATGAGAAAAAAAACATTAATGTCACGGTATAGTTCCTTGCAGGCACAAACATTACCATGCGACTCCGAGCAGAAACAGTGCTGTGGGGTCAACTCGTAGTCTCATAATCTCATGGTACTATATGTGAAATCCTGAAACATTACCATTGTGGTAGGACCTTTCTCGAAACAGTTTTTTGCCCCGCTTTATAAATAAATCAACCGTCCACAGTTACAATCAACACAACACAAGTTCCAAATGCAAGAGAATAAAAAAGGTTTTGCTGGGGCCACAGCACAAAAAATCCCAAGGTTCTCACTACTACTTCTGATACAAACTCTACGAAATAGATCTCTCAACGGAAGCGACATAGTAAACGAGCTGCGGGACAGGAGAACATGATATGCGTCCCCGTCTCGGGGACCGCACAAAGAGGGCAGGTGCCATCACCTGGGCCCAAGCGCTTCGCCACCTCAACTCCCGAGGGAAGGCGGTCGCGAAGAAGTTGCCACGTAAAGATCTTGATTTTAAGAGGAAGTGGAGCCTTCCACAAGTGGGTCGTCCAAGTCAGCACGGGCCCTCTAAATAGGGCCCGATACGCGGAGCCGACGGAGAAGTGTCGCGCAGGTGTAAGGCTCCATGCGACACTATCCGGGCTGTCCGAAAGGGCTAGGGGAACTAACTCGAGCAGGGACCTCCAGCTCGCCACTTCCCCTGGCCCGAAAGTGCGGTGGAACCCAATGTTCCACCGCCCCTGATGGAAGGCCGTGGAGACCAACATCATGGGTTCCGTACAAATCGCAAAGAGATCCGGGAACTCAAACCATAGCGGCCTTCCACCAAACCAGGAGTCAAGCCAGAACAGAGTATCTCAACCGTTACCTACGGATGAAACCGTGATGCACACGGTGGTGTTGTTGGGAAACCCCAAGAGGAAGGTGTGAAGTAGTGCAGTAGCAAATTTCTCTCAGTGATGAAACCAAGGTTATCGAACCAGTAGGAGATGAAGAACACGTCTGAAAGTTGTCGGTGGCGCTGTTTACGATCACCAACGTGGAACCTGCACACAGCACAATCAAAGTACTTTGCCCCAACGAAACAGTGAGGTTGTCAATCTCACCGGCTTGCTGTAACAAAGGATTAAACGTATGTGTGGAAGATGATGTTTGCAGAGAATGAAAATAACAGTTTGCAGTTGGGTGTATTATCAGTTTAAAGAAAAGGACCGGGGTCCACAGTTCACTAGTGGTGTCTCTCCATAAATAATAATAATAATAGCATACATGTGGGTAAAAAATTACAGCTGGACAATTGACAGAATAAAGAGCTACACCAACCGCATCTATGACTAATAATCCACCTTCCGGTTAGCGTACGCACCCCTTTCAGTATTAAGTTGCAAGCAACAGATTATTGCATTAGGCAAAGTGTGTAATGTAAGTAATAACATTATCCTTAGATAAAGTACCACTGTTTTATCCCTACTAGCAACAGTACATCTACAATCTTAGAGGTTGCTGTCACTCCCCCACATTAAATAGAGACATGAACCCACTATCCAGCATAAATACCCCCTCTTGGAGTCACAAGCATCTACTTGGCCAGAGCATCTACTAGCAACGGAGAGCATGCAAGATCATAAACAACACACAACATGATATATTATGAAGCAAATGACATAGTATTCAATATCCATCGGATCCCAGCAAACACAACATGTAGCATTACATAAAGATGATCTTGATCATGATAGGCAGCTCACAAGATCTAAACATGATGGCACAATAGGAGAAGACAACCATCTAGCTACTGCTATGGACCCGTAGTCCAAGGATGAACTACTCACGCATCAGTCCGGAGGCGGCCATGGTGATGTAGAGCCCTCCGGTGATGATTCCCCTCTCCGGCAGGGTGCCGGGAAGAGCTTCTGAACCCTCCCGAACTAGGGCTGACGACGGCGGCGGCTCCGTTAGGTTTTGTGGAAAAGTGTTCGGGTCCTAGGTCTTGTATTGTCGATCGGGGGGTATTTGTAGGCGAAAGGGCGAAGGCGGCGGAGGCCCGAGGCCACGTCATCAGGTGCTGGCGCGGCAGGGGGGGAGCCGCGCCCCCACCTGATGGCGGCGCCTCGGTGCCCTTCTTCGTTTCCTCTTCGGACTTCTGGAACGTGTCGGGAAAAATAGGGACTTTGGCATAAAAATCATCCAATTTCGAGAATATTTCCTTAAGTGGTTTTCTGAAACAAAAAACAGGGAACTGGCACTGTGGCATCTTGTTAATAGGTTAGTCCCATAAAATGCATAAAACAACACAAAGTGTATATAAAACATGTAGCAATTGGTATAATATAAGCATGGAACATAAGAAATTATAGATACGTTTGAGACGTATCAAACCGCCCCGAGTCTGATGTGCTCCTTAATGGACTGGATAGAACGCCAGAACTGAGATCCCTCTCTGCAGTCACAGGCCAAGAGTGGGCAGCCCCGAAGATACGTGGCTCTTACCAAGTCAAGCCATAGGCCCCCTTCTCCCCGCAGAATCCGCCAGACCCATCCAAGCATCAGGGCCTTGTTCATGGGGCGAGATGCAAGAATACCTATGCCCCCAAGGTCCTTGGGGGCGCAAATATCGGCCCACTTTACCATGTGGTACTTCTGCTTCCCAGTCCTCGCCTGCCAGAAGAATCTAGCCAGCTCCTTGTCAAAGCTAGCATGGGTCCCCTCCGGCAGGATCTACATCCCCAACATATACATGGGGAGGCTAGACATGCACGAGTCGATCAAAATCGTCTTGCTACCCTTGGAGGTGAACCTTCCCTGCCAAGGTTCCGATTTGAACTTAACCCGTGCCACAAGGGGCGCAAGATCCTTACCAAGGATCCGTGTGTCTCGGATTGGAATTCCCAGATAAGTAACTGGGAATAACGCCAACCTGCAATTCAGGTTGTTCGCGATCCGCTGTTGGTCTTCCTCCGAGTACCCTAAGATCACCACCTCGCTCTTGTCGAAGTTGATCTTGAGGCCGGACATTGCCTCAAAGCAAAGGAGAAGGAACTTCAGATTGATGATATCAAGTTCCGACTCCTCTACCATGATCATGGTATCGTCGGCGTACTGAAGGTGAGGCACGCCACCCCCCGGGACAAGATGTCCAACCACACCCGAGATGTGGTCGGCGGTCTTAGCATGCTCTAAGACCTCCGCAAGGGCATCAACCGCGGAGTTGAATAGCAGAGGGGAGATGGGGTCCCCTTGCCTAGCTCCACAGGTCGACCGAAAATAGGGACCTACTTCCCCATTCACGTTAATGGCGGTGTTGTCACTCATCACCAGCTGCATGATCCAGCCAATCATCCTATCATCAACCCCCCTCCGCTCCAGAACCAAGCGGAGGAAGGCCCAGTCCAGGCGGTCATACGCCTTCTGGAAATCTAGCTTAAGGAACACGCCTTTCTGGCGGCGTGTTTTCACCTCGTGAATAATCTCACTAAGATCTAGGATCCCATCATGTATGAACCGGCCTTTTAGGAAGGCGAACTGGTAAGGATGCGTGATCCGCTCCATTACTGGGGCTAGCCTCAAGGCGCAGACCTTAGACAAAATCCTATAGATGACGTTGAGGACAGTGATGGGTCTAAATTGGCGGATATCCGTGGCTCGCACTACCTTGGGAATCAAGGTTATCACGCCAAAGTTCAGTCGTGATACAACCAAAGTTCCAATATAGAATTCCTGGAACATAGGCATAATCACGGCCTTGGCCGATTCCCAGAAGGTCTGGAAAAAAACCACAGGAAGGCCATCCGGCCCCGGGGCCGAATTGGCCTTCATCTCCATCACCGCCTTCTGCATCTCTTCTGGCAGGAATGGGAGGGTCAAGTCCGCATTTTCCCTATCTGAGAGTCTAGACCGAACTGGCTAAAGGTCAACTGCCAAGGATATCCCCGAGCGGGGTCCTGCCGTGAAGAGCTCCTTATAGAAGGAGTAAATATGGGAAGAGATCTCTCCTGGTACCTCCAGGAGACGATCATTTTCCCACAGGCAAGGAATAGAGCATTTTCTGCGACGACCATTAGCTATCGCGTGGAAGTATGTGATACATCCATTTTACATAACTATTTTATATCATAATTTACTGTTATTCATTGATATATTTCATATTTGGAGATGATACTTATGTTATTTCATCTATTTTGCATGTTTGATGATTATTGGAGGATGAATCACCGGAGTCTGAATTCTGCTGGAAAAAGCACCGACAAGATATAATATTTGCGAAGCTCAGAAAACAAAACCAAGAATACAGAAGTTCCTATTTTTCCAGATGACGAAGGGAGCCAAAAGGGGAGAAGGTGCTGGCGCGACAGCAAGAGGCCGCCCTGGCCCACCTCTGGCAGCACCCTTTCGCGTACTTCATCCCCCCGAAGACCTAAGACTCGGGGGATCGACCAGAAACAGAGCCGCCGCCTCCACGAGGTGGAAACCACCGAGAGAGAAAAGCTTTCCGGCAGGCTGAAAAGCTGCCGGGGAAATCCCTTCCCTGAGGGGGGAAATCGCCGCCATCGTCACCGCCATTGAGCTGCACTTCATCGGGATCATCATCACCACCATCTCCACTTCCGACACTATCATCTCCATCGTTCCACTCCGTTCCCGCTGTAACATCTAGGGCTGAATCTTGTGCATTTGATAGAGGAAACTCTCCCAGTATTGATTAGTATTGTTATTGTTGCTATTGGGTGGAACCGTTGATTTAAGGTTTATGTCCAGATTGTTATCCATCATTATATCATCTCTGATCATAATCCATATGATGTGTTGTGAGTAGTTTGTTTAGTTCTTGAGGACATGGGAGAAGTCTAGATGTTAGTAGTGAACTATGTTGAGTAATATTTAATGGTTCGATATTTAAGTTGTGGTGCTATTCTTCTAGTGGTGTCATGTGAACGTCGACTACATGACACTTCACCTTTATGGTCCTAGGGTAATGCATTGTGTATTCGAATATTGATTGTGGGATTGCCGGAGTGACAGAAACCTAAACCCCCGTTGGTATCTCGATGCATGAGGGATGGTAGGATCTCAGAGTTTAAGGATGTGGTTAGATTTATCTTAATTACTTTCTTGTATTTGCGGATGCTTGCAAGGGGTATAATCACAAGTATGTATTAGGCCTAGGAAGGGCGGTGCATTAGCATAGGTTCACCCACACAACACTTATCGAAACACTAAAGATTAATAATCTATATGAAGCGAAAGCACTAGACATAAATCCCGTCTGTCCGCAGGAACGTTTGGTCATCATAAGTAAACAAACCGGCTTGTCCTTTGCTCTAAAAAGGATTGGGCCACTAATACGTCTCAAACGTATCTATAATTTCTTATGTTCCATGCTTATATTATACCAATTGCCTACATGTTTTATATACATTTTATATAGTTTTATGCATTTTCTGGAACTAAACTATTAACAAGATGCCACAGTACCAGTTCCCTGTTTTCTGCTGTTTTTGGTTTCAGAAATCCACTTAAGGAAATATTCTCGGAATTGGACGAAACAAAAACCAAAGATCTTAGAATCTCCGACACGTTCCAGAAGTCCGAGGGGGAGAAGGAGACGAGGCCCGAGGCGCCCACCTCATAGGGTGGCGCGGCCCCCCTCCCTGCCGCGCCGGGACATGAGGTGGGGCCCTCGGGGCTCCACCGCCTTCGCCCTTTCGCCCATATAATGTCCCCGAGATGCAAACCCTAAATCAATAGGCGTTTTCCAGAGAAGAGTTCCGTTGGGCCGCCGCCATCGAAGACAAGTTTCGGGGGACAGAAGTCTCTGTTCCGGCACCCTGCCGGGATGGGGAATTGCCCCCGGAGTCATCTCCATCGACTCCACCGCCATCTCCATCGCCGTTGCTGACTCCTATGATGAGGAGTGAGTAGTTCTCCCCCGGGGCTGCGGGCTCTTCCGGTAGCTATGTGGTTTATCTCTCTGCCCCATGGTGTGATCTTTATGTGATCATGAGCTTTGTAATCTAGTGTAATATGTGATGTTACTCTTTATTTATTATGCACTCTAGAGGTTACTTTAATATGAACTCCGGGGTTATTCACGGTTGTGAAGGTGACAGTGTGCGCACCGTGTGTGATTCCTTTATGACGTCGTGGTGTTTGTTTACTCAGACTTTGGGGTGTGCTCTTGTAGCCCTACGCAATGAATGGTGTTTATCATCCAACATGAGAGTGTTTGAGAGTAGTATTTATTATTCAATTGTGATATCATTGTTGAGAATGTCCACTAGTGAAAGTATGATCCCTAGGCCTTATTTCTAAGCATCAAAACACCGTTTCCAACAAGTTCTGCTACATGTTTGCTTGCTGCCATTTTTATTACAGATTGCAATTACTACTTATAATCATCCATATTACTTGTGTTTCACTATCTCTTCGCCGAGCTAGTGCACCTATACATCTGACAAGTGTATTGGGTGTGTTGGAGACACAACAGACTTCTTGTATCTTAATTGCAGGGTTGCTTGAGAGGGATATCTTTGACCTCTACCTCCCTGAGTTCGATAAACCTTGGGTGATTCACTTAAGGGAAACTTGCTGCTGTTCTACAAACCTCTGCTCTTGGAGGCCCAACACTGTCTACGAGAATAGAAGCGTGCGTAGACATCAAGCTATTTTCTGGCGCCGTTGCCGGGGAGGTAAGGTAAAAGGTACTCACATCCTCTGGCTACTAAGCTATTTTCTAGCACCGTGGCTGTTCAGTGAGTGCTCGAAGTTATTTCCTTTAGATCCTGTAGTTAAATCTTTTTGTTTCTTGTTTTTATTTTCACTAGTTAGGCTAATGGAAAACAACAAAAAAATTAGAGAGCTCTATGAAATTTATCTTGAGTTAGGACATGAAGTGTTTGAAGAGAAAATTAAAAAACCTATGGAACTTTATTTGCATGCTGGTAGCAATGTTATTACTATGAATTCTTTGAACACCATTATTGCTAATGCTATGGAAAAGTCTAAACTTGGGGAAGCTGGTTTTGATGAGCATGATATTTTTAGTCCCCCAAGCACGGAGGAGAAAATTTACTTTGATGATACTATACCTCCAATATATGATGTTTATAATGATGAATATGATGTTTTTAGTCCATCTACTATTGAGGATAAAATTAATTATGATTACAATATGCCTCCTATATTTGATGATTATGGTGATGAGAATAATAATGATAGCTATTTTGTTGAATTTGCTCCCACTACAATTAATAAGAATGACTATGCTTACGTGGAGAGTATTAATTCTTTTATGCATGTGGCTCATGATAAGAATGTTTTATGTGATAGTTATGTTGCAAATTTGATTCATGATGCTACAAGTGAACTTATTGATGATAATGATGAGTATTGCTTAAATATGCTATATGATAATGCTTTAGATGATGGTCCTATGCTTATTGATAATCCTCTATGTTTAGAAGTTATTACTTATTTATGTGAGGATAAAAATGATATAATTGCTGCTTGTGATGGTACTCTTACTCATGAGAGTCCTACTTTGTTCTTGAATTCTCCTAGTAACACCATGGAGGAGAAATTTGCTTATGTTGAAAAATACTTATGTGGTTTGCAATTGTCTCTAGTTCCAAATCTTTTTTGCAACCATGATCTTAAACTTGATATTGATCTTAATAACTATTTTGAAAGAGCGAAGCATGCTAATGAATTCCAAAATAAATTTAATGATTCTCTTTATATGCCTATATTATCTAAGTTGAATGATTCTTGTGGTTATATGGTTGAATTTATTTCTACTACTTGCAACTACTATGAGAGAGGAGAATATGGTTGTAGAAGTTTTCATGATACTAAAACACCTCTCCATATGCTTAAAGTTTTGAAGTTACTCTTGTTTTATCTTCTTATGCTAGTTGCTTTATGTTTCAATAATTTATTCTACTACAAGATCACTTTGCATAGGAAGTGGGTTAGACTTAAATGTGTTTGATGTTCGCCTCTTGATGCTCTCTTTTGTTTTTCAACTCTCATTTTTATGAGAGCATCATAAAAATCTCCTTGCCTAACTAAAAGGGTTTAAAGAAAAGCGCTTATGGGAGACAACCCACTATTTTATTTCTGTTATTTTTCTTTTATTTGAGTCAAGGAGCATGCTTACCTCTGTAACAACTCCCTTGTATATTTATTTTATCGTATTGTTGTGTCAAGTTAAGCCCCTAGTAGAAAGTTGATGCTAGATTTAGATTCCTGCGCAGGAACAGTTTTTTGCTGTCCACCGTTTAATTCATAACTCTCTGTAGAAAAATTTAAAAATCTGATATTTTCTGAACGTGATCCTCAGATATGTACGCAACTTTCATTAGGTTTGAGTTTTCTGATTTGAGCAAATTAAGTGCCTCGAAAAAATTCGTCTTTACGGACTGTTCTGTTTTTGACAGATTCTGCCATTTATTTTGCATTGGTTCTTTTGCTGTTTTTGAATGGATCTTTTTGTTCCATAAAATTCCAGTGGCTGTAGCTAATGTCCAGTACCATGATAATGATTGTCTTCATGCAGAATATGAGAATTTTTGATTATGCACTAACCCTGTAATGAAGTTTACTTTGAGTTTGGTGTGGAGTAAGTTTTCAAGGGTCAAGAGAGAGGATGATATGATGTGATCAAGAAGATGAAAGAGCCTAAGCTTGGGGATGCCCCCGTGGGTCACCCAAGCATATTTCAAGAAGACTCAAGCGTCAAAGCTTGGGGATGGCCAAGGCATCCCCTTCTTCATCAACAACTTATCAGGTTATCTCTAGTGAAACTATATTTTAATTCGGCCACATCTTATGTGCTTTACTTGGAGCGTCTGTTTGTTTTTGTTTTTGCTTTTGTTATTTTTGTTTTCTGAATAAAATGGATCCTAGCATTCTTGTGTGGGAGAGAGACATGCTCCGCTTTTTCATTTGAATACTCCTATTCTTCACTTATACTTGTTGATTATATTCTTCTATAGCTACTGCAATACTTTTAGCTATTGTTTTTCATGCATCTCTTGTTGAGAGCTGTTAGTTTTCATATGTTACACTCTCATATCTCATTGTTATATACTTGGAGAGTTTATCTTTAAATAAGTTGATTGGTGTTTGGTTGGAAACAGAAAATGCTAAATGTGGTAGATGGCATAATGAAAAAGATATACATGCTCTTATGGATTGTTATCTTGTATGTTGTGGTGCTTGGCAATTGTTTTGAGCTCTCAAGTAGATCATGTTTAAGCTTTTACATCATGTAGTTAAAACCTATTAATGAAGAACTACCGTAAAGCTTGTTGAAATTTGGTTTGCATGTTTGGTATCTCTAAGGTCTAGATATTTTCTAGTAAAGGTGTTTGAACAACAAGTAAGACAATGTAGAGTTTTATAATGCTTGCAATATGTTTTTATATACGTCTTGTTGTCATAGTTTATACTTGTGTTTGCTTCAAATAACCTTGCTAGCCAAAGCATTGTACTGAGAGGGAATGCCTCTCGTGCATCCAAAACCTTGAGCCAAAAGCCATGCCATATGTGTCCACCATACCTACCTACTACATGGTATTTCCTGCCATTCCAAGCAAATACTTCGTGTGCTATCTTTATTCAAAATTTATTATCCCTTATTTGTGTCAATGTTTATTAGCTCATGAGGAATTATGTGGTGTTACGGATATCAACCTTGTCATTTGCTTTTAGACAGACTTTCACAACCGGACTAGTGGCATATACATCCGCTTATCCATTAACTTTGCAAAAAGAGCTGGAAAATGGGGTGCCCAGTCCCAATTAATTACAACTTTAACCGCTTCAATCTCTTCACATTTTTGCCCTGATCTAATCAGTCAAGCAATGACAACAATTTTTAACTATATGTGTAAACAAAAGAGATAAGAGGGATGATCTACCTTGCTGGTAGAAATAACGTCCTTCATGGGAGCCGCTCTTGAAAGTCTGGTTGACAAGGGGGGTAGAGTGCCCATTACCATTCGTTGACAACAAAAAACACCTCTCAAAACTTACTTTTATGCTCTCTATATGATTTCAAAAACCTATAAAACTAAAAAGCTCTAGCACATGTTTGTATCGCTGCTTCCCTCTATGAAGGGCCTTTCTTTTACTTTATGTTGAGTCAGTTTACCTACTTCTTTCTGTCTTAGAAGCAAACACTTGTGTCAACTGTGTGCAACAATTCTTATATGCTTACTTATTGCACTTGTTATATTTCTTTGTGTTGACAACTATCTATATGATATACATGTTACAAGTTGAAAGCCAATGCTCAAACTTATATCTTCCCTTGTGTTGCTTCAATGCTCTTTTACTTAGAGACTATTGCTTGATGAGTTAATTTTCATGTGAATCATTTTGATGCTTGTTTGAAAGTACTATCCATGAAAAGTTTTTGCTTATATGATTTAGTTGTTTACTCCTTGCCTATTTGTTAGCAAACTATAAACCATTACTTTGAATCACTTCATTCATAACATGAGCCTTACATTATTATATGATCAAGATTGTGTAAAGCATGTCACTCCAGAAATTATTTGTTATCGTTTTACCTACTCGAGGACGAGTAGAACTAAGCTTGGTGATGCTTGATACGTCTCAAATGTATCTATAATATCTTATGTTCCATTCTTATATTATACCAATTGTCTACATGTTTTATAGACATTTTATATAGTTTTATGCATTTTCTGGAACTAACATATTAACAAGATGCCACAGTGCCAGTTCCCTATTTTCTGCTGTTTTTGGTTTCAGAAATCCACTTAAGGAAATATTCTCGGAATTGGACGAAACAAAAACCAAAGATCTTAAAATCTCCGACACGTTCCAGAAGTTCGAGGGGGAAAAGGAGACGAGGCCCGAGGCGCCCTCCTCATAGGGTGGCACGGCCCCCCTCCCTGCCGCGCCGGGACATGAGGTGGGGCCCTCGGGGCTCCACCGCCTTCGCCCTTTCGCCCATATAATGTCCCCGAGATGCAAACCCTAAATCAATAGGCGTTTTCCAGAGAAGAGTTCCGCTGCGCCGCCGCCATCGAAGACAAGTTTCGGGGGACAGAAGTCTCTGTTCCGGCACCCTGCCGGGACGGGGAATTGCCCCCGGAGTCATCTCCATCGACTCCACCGCCATCTCCATCGCTGTTGCTGACTCCTATGATGAGGAGTGAGTAGTTCTCCCTCGGGGCTGCGGGCTCTTCTGGTAGCTATGTGGTTTATCTCTCTCCCATGGTGTGATCTTTATGTGATCATGAGCTTTGTAATCTAGCTGAATATGTGATGTTACTCTTTATCTATTATGCACTCTAGAGGTTACTTTAATATGAACTCCGGGGTTATTCACGGTTGTGAAGGTGACAGTGTGCGCACCGTGTGTGATTCCTTTATGACGTTGTGGTGTTTGTTTACTCAGACTTTGGGGTGTGCTCTTGTAGCCCTACGCAATGAATGGTGTTTATCATCCAACATGAGAGTGTTTGAGAGTAGTATTTATTATTCAACTGTGATATCATAGTTGAGAATGTCCACTAGTGAAAGTATGATCCCTAGGCCTTATTTCTAAGCATCAAAACACCGTTTCCAACAAGTTCTGCTACATGTTTGCTTGCTGCCATTTTTATTACAGATTGCAATTACTACTTATAATTATCCATATTACTTGTACTTCACTATCTCTTCGCCGAGCTAGTGCACCTATACATCTGACAAGTGTATTGGGTGTGTTGGGGACATAAGAGACTTCTTGTATCTTAATTGCAGGGTTGCTTGAGAGGGATATCTTTGACCTCTACCTCCCTGAGTTCGATAAACCTTGGGTGATTCACTTAAGGGAAACTTGCTGCTGTTCTACAAACCTCTGCTCTTGGAGGCCCAACACTGTCTACGGGAATAGAAGCGTGCGTAGACATCAGCCACTCGCTGCAATTATTATTGCCGCGCTCTATTTACTCGCACTTTATTTATCTGCATTATCAAAAACTCCTAAAAACTTGTCTGCTAGTGTTTACAGTGAAATCCTCATCAAAACTGCTTGTCAGCACCTTCTGCTCCTCGTTGGGTTCAACACTCTTATTTATCGAAAGTACTACGATACACCCACTATACTTGTGGGTCATCAAGACTATTTTCTGGCGCCGTTGCCGGGGAGTGAAGCGCTATTGGTAAGTGGAATTGGTAAGGAAAACTTTAGCTGTAAGTGCTGGTTTTATTTCTGTCTCCTAATTTGCTTAATCATGGAGAGATGATCTATTACTTTCCTGTTTAGAAAGGCTGCTACCACTGCTGAGGTAGAAAATGAGGCGCCGCCTGATGAAATAATACCATTTAAAATACCTCTGAAAATTGTTGATCATGTTATGGATAACCGCTATGAAGGGGATGAAACTGTCCACCCTGGTGATCATTTACTGTTTTTGCATGAATTATGCAATTTGTTCAAGTGTGCAGGTATTACAATGGACAAAGTTAGGAAGAAATTATTCTCCGTATCACTTACTGGGAGAGCTTCGCATTGGTACAAATTGTTGAAGAACAAGAGTTCTCTTGGATGGGAGGAAATTGTACCTCTCTTTTACTCTAAATTTTACCAAGATCGTAATTCTATATATAATTTCTGGCCTCATGATGGAGAAAGTATTGCCCAATCTTGGGGGAGATTGAAGTCACTAATGCTCAAATGCCCCATTCATGAGCTTCCTGGTAATATTATTGTTGATAACTTCTATGCAAGACTCTCTTTTGAAGATAAAACATTATTGGATACTTCTTGTGCTCGATCATTCACTCGTAATAAAGAAGAGTTTAAGTGGGATCTTCTTGATCGTATTGAAGAGAATACTGAAGCATGGGAGAACAACAAAGGTAGCGAGTCAGGTATACAATATGACTTCGAATGTATTAAAACTTTCATGAATACTGATGCATTTCGAAATATTAATAATGCTTATGGTCTTGACTCTCAAGTTGTTGCAAATTATTATAAATCCTTTGCTGCTTATTTCGGTTTGCCCAAGGAGGGCTTTGAAAAATATCATGAACCTTATAAAGATAAATCTATTGCTCCTATAACTAAAAGCATTGAAGTTAATACTGTTGATCATATTATTCCTGAGCCTTATATTGAAAAAAATCCCTTTTCCTGTTAAAGTCAAGGAACATTCTGTTATGGCTAGTGTTGTTAACAAAAGTGCAAAGAAAGCTATAGAACCTGATGAGCAAATTAAAATTGAAACTCCTTTGGCTATAGTTAAAGATCTTGTTACTAAAAATGTTGGAGATGAGTATATTATATTTTGTGAAGATGCTTCTAATGTTGTTTCTCATCCTAAAAGTTCAAGGAAAACTAGTGTTCCTGTGCTTTCTGTTAAAATTTGTGATCATTGCTATTATGGTTTATGTGATATTGGTGCAAGTTCAAGCGCTATTCCTTATGAGCTTTATAGAGAAATTATGCATGAGATTGGTTCTTGTGAACTTGAAGAAATTGACGTGGTTATTCAACTTGCTAATAGAGAAACTATCTCTCCGATTGGTATTTTTAGAGATGTTGAAGTTTTATGTGGGAGACTAAATATCATGCTGATTTTCTCGTACTTGGTGCAGCCGCTAGTAAGACTTGTCCTATCATTTTTGGTAGACCTTTTCCAAATACTTGTGGTGCTGTTATAGATTGTAAGAAAGAGAAAATCTTTACTAAGTTTGCTGGTGATTCGTATGAATTCAATTTTTTGAAATTAGCTAAAGACCCGTATAATGCTTCTCATACATCCAAACCTTCAGCCAAAACCCTTGTCACTTGTGTCCATCATACCTACCTATTATGTGGTATTTTGCGCCACTCCAAGTAAATACTTCATGTGCTACCTTTATTCAAAACTACTATCCTTCATTTGTGTCAATGTTTATTAGCTCATGAGGAAATAATAGTTGAGTTTGTTATCTTCCATGCTAATTAAGTAACCCTTGACTTGCATGCCCCATCTGCTCGTCACTAATATTGCAAAGAGCTGGTTAGACCACTATAATATCAAAAAGGTTGAGAAAGTTAAAAAAAATAGACACTCCTCCACGGTTTAAGATTGATTGGTGGGCACCCGAGGATTCGGTTAGCCATGGCTTGTGTAAGCAAAGGTTGGGAGGAGTGTCAAGTTATATAATTGCATATTATAAATGCTTGTTACTAAATAATCGGAACCGCTCTCAACTTGCTTAGTATGGAAGATAACAAGAACTCTATAACCATTCGTTGACAACGACAAACACCGCTCAAAAACTTACTTTGATGCTCTCTATATGATTTCAAAACCTATAAAACTAAAAGCTCTTGCACATGCTTGTATCTCTGCTTCCCTCTGCGAAGGGCCTCTATTTTACTTTATGTTGAGTCGGTAAACCTATCTCCTTCTATCTTAAGCAAGCATTTGAGTTGATTGTGATTCAAACATTTATACATTTGTATTGTTAAGCATGTCTTTTATTATTCCTTGTTTAGCACATTGTTGTTACCTAATAAATATGACTTTTGGAGTTAGCAACTAATAAAGAGGGTTGTTTTATAGAGTAAGCTCAATATGTTCATTGTTCTCTGACCAAGAACGAAGTTTGCCAACACCAACTATGGTTTTCTCTATGTACCTTATTGTGATTTCCCTTTACTTGTTACAAGTTGAGTTATATGAACGGAGTTGATATCTAAGATGATTTGTGTATTAATATATGTGATGCTTCTTGTCCGTATATTCTTTATCGACACTTCACTCCATAAACCTGTGGTCATGTTTACTGAGTTCAGCTTTCGCTTGGGGACAAGCGAGGTCTAAGCTTGGGGGGGAGTTGATACGTCCATTTTGCATCACTATTTTATATCATAATTTACTGTTATTCATTGATATATTTCATATTTGGAGATGATACTTATGTTATTTCATCTATTTTGCATGTTTGATGATTATTGGAGGATGAATCACCGGAGTCTGAATTCTGCTGGAAAAAGCACCGACAAGATACAATATTTGCGAAGCTCAGAAAACAAAACCAAGAATACAGAAGTTCCTATTTTTCCAGATGACGAAGGGAGCCAAAAGGGGAGAACCAGGTGGGCCCAGGGGGCCCACATGAGGTCTCGGCGCGGCCCCCCTTGCTGCCGCGCCAGCACCTTGTGAGGCCGCCCTGGCCCACCTCTAGCAGCGCCCTTTCGCGTACTTCATCCCCCTGAAAATCTAGACTCGGGGGATCGACCAGAAACAGAGCTGCCGCCTCCACGAGGCGGAAACCACCGAGAGAGAAAAGCTCTCCGGCAGGCAGAAAAGCTGCCGGGGAAATCCCTTCCCGGAGGGGGGAAATCGTCGCCATCGTCACCGCCATCGAGCTGCACTTCATCGGGATCATCATCACCACCATCTCCACCGCCGATACCGTCATCTCCATCGTTCCACTCCGTTCCCGTTGTAACATCTAGGGCTGAATCTTGTGCATTTGATAGGGGAAAACTCTCCCAGTATTGATTACTATTGTTATTGATGCTATTGGGTGGAACCGTTGAATTAAGGTTTATGTTCAGATTGTTATCCATCATTATATCATCTCTGATCATGATCCATATGATGTGTTGTGAGTAGTTCGTTTAGTTCTTGAGTACATGGGAGAAGTCTAGATGTTAGTAGTGAACTATGTTGAGTAATATTTAATGGTTTGATATTTAAATTATGGTGCTATTCTTCTAGTGGTGTCATGTGAACGTCGACTACATGACACTTCACCTTTATGGGCCTAGGGGAATGCATTGTGTATTCGAATATTGATTGTGGGGTTGCCGGAGTGACATAAACCTAAACCCCCCTTGATATCTCGATGCATGAGGGATGGTAGGATCTCAGAGTTTAAGGATGTGGTTAGATTTATCTTAATTAATTTCTTGTATTTGCTGATGCTTGCAAGGGGTATAATCACAAGTATGTATTAGTCCTAGGAAAGGCGGTGCATTAGCATAGGTTCACCCACACAACACTTATCGAAACACTAAACATTAATCATCTATATGAAGCGAAAGAACTAGACATAAATCTCGTGTGTCCTCAGGAACGTTTGGTTATCATAAGTAAACAAACCGGCTTGTCCTTTACTCTAAAAAGGATTGGGCCACTCGCTGCAATTATTATTGCCGCGCTCTATTTACTCGCACTTTATTTATCTACATTATCAAAAACTTCTAAAAACTTGTCTGCTAGTGTTTACAGTGAAATACTCATCAAAACTGCTTGTCAGCACCTTCTGATTCTCGTTGGGTTCGACACTATTATTTATCGAAAGTACTACGATACACCCCCTATACTTGTGGGTCATCAATATGCCGTATTCGCATCACCCTTGAGGAGCCAGTTTTGATGACTCCGCTGCCGCCAAAACAACTCCTCGCCATTGTAGATCTCCATATATAAGGGAGTTCTCCAATGCGTAACGCTGAACCCATTGGTCAGCCGTCAGACCAACTGAGTCCGACGCACTGTCCAACCACTGGATGTCCCGCAGTAAAGACTCCTTGAGGGCCGCACCCAGATTGGCGCCCCAACCCCCCATGAATTGGCGCACCATCTGAGCACAGTGGTGCCAGACATCCACCGCGTTGAAGATCCGCGGAGGGTGGTCGACCGCCCAGGACCACTTCAGGCGAACAGCATCCACAAACCCTGCCTGACCTAGCCAGAAGTTCTCAAAGTGGAAGCGGTTCAGCCTTGGTGGTACGGCTCCACCAGACGACAGCAGCAAGGGGGAGTGATCCGAACCGATCATGGTAATCGCACGGAGGGAGCATAAAGGGAATTCCATCTCCCAGTCCACTGAGACGAGCACCCTATCCAGTACACTCCGAACAGGGTCCACCAGGTTATTAGGCCAGGTGTATCTCACTCCCACCCGGCGGATCTCTCTAAGAGCGAGATCCGCAATGCAATCGTTGAACATACTCATTCTCCGGGAGTCCACATTCGCCGAGCACTTGTCCTCCGGGGATCGAATCAGGTTGAAGTCCCCGGCAATAACAAGTGGGGTGGAGCACGGCTCCACCTTCGAGCTCAGCTCAGTGAGGAACGCCGGAGCTCTAGTATGGTCCGCGGGGCCATAGACAATAATCACCTCCCACCTGAAGGATGATCGTCTATGGCTGATAAGCATGCTCACAAAGAACTCGCCCCGGTCCATATCCTCTACCTCGAAGGTATCCTCCTTTAACCCAAGGAGGATTCCCCCGGAATGGCCATTAGCAGGAAACCATTGCCACACAAACTTGTGTGGGCTAAGGCCCTGCAGCTCCTGAATGGAGAAGTCTTGCCGAATCGTCTCCTGGATGCCCCTGATGTTCACGTCCTCTTGTCTCATGTAGTCTCTGAGCTGTCTACGACGGCCGGGTTGCCCGAACCCCCGCATGTTCCAATCGAACAACCTGATGATTGTATCCATTATGAAACAATGGCGGGGGTAGTCCCCTTACGGGGGACGGATCGAGCTCTACCAGGTACCGAAGGCTGTGCCGGGCCCTTTGGAGGCCGCCCCCGTTTCCTCCCCACCTGGGGAGGAACGGTGGGGGGAGCCTCACTAGGGGGGATGAACGAGCTCTACTAGACGTCGAGGGCTGTGACACGCCCTTTGGAGGCCGCCCCCGTTTCCTCCCCACCTGGGGAGGAAGGATGGGAGGGGCCTCACTAGGGGGGGACCTCGCAGCATCAGAGGCCGAAGGAGGTGACTCCTGCCGCGAAGTGGCAGATTCAGGGGCCATCTCTCGCACAGGCTCGACCTGAGCCCGCGCGGTAGCAAGAGCCCCCTCATACACCTCCTTCGCCTTGACGGCGGACACCTGCTCAAGCTTGGGGCCACGCTCGCCCCGGAAAACGATGCCGCAATCGTCGGCAACCTGCACCAAATGGTCCAAAGGGACCTCATCTAGAACAGAAAATCTCGAACCTGAGGAGGGGGGAGGTGTGCACCGCAACGTACCTGCTAGACTCCGCCTGTCCGCCGTACGCTGGATCGCCTGCTCCACCACTGTCGGCGCGGGCATCCCCAGCCCACCCCGTGCTGAAGCGAGGCTGGCACTGACGCGGGGAGTCTGGGACACCGGCGCTGGCTGGCGGCTGGGGCGGCCCAGGGATGTTTGTGTGCCCCCCACGGGAGTGTCGGGGAGGACCGTGGGCAGCACACAGGAACCCGCCGCAGGCGTAGCCGGGAACAGTGGCGGCGAAGCCGCCGGCGAGGTGGGGGTCGAGCCTGGCGAGCGGGTGTAGCAGAGGGCGCCAGCCGAGGGAGACGACGAAGGCGGAGCCACCTCCAGCCCCACACTCCCACAGTCCTCCTCTGGTTCAGTGGGCACCAGGCCGAGGGAGGAGGCGTCCAACCCTGACAAGCCAAAGTTGGTGCCGTACTGTGCAAGAGGGGGGTCACGAGGGATGGGGGGTCAGGGCGGGCAGTGCGCGGGCGGTCGACGGGTGGCAGCTTAGCCGGCGCACTCCGAGAGTGGACCGGCCCAGCTGAAGCGGGACGGGGTACAGGCGAAGATGCCTGCACCAGGGCCAGAGGGGCCTGAGCGGTCGTGGGACCCGTAGACACAGAGGGCGCAGGCGAAGATACCTACGTCGGGGCCGGGATGGCCTCAGCTGACGTAGCGGACACCTGGGGGTCATCCAAGCCCGGGTCGCCGTCGTCGTCCGAGTGGGAGTCACCAGAGCCATCCGCCTTGTCCGAGGGGTCGCCAACAGTGTCAGGCGCAGTCGGGGGAGGAGTCTGCGCCTCCTCTCGGACCATCCGAAGATCAGCTCCCTGGTTCCCGCCCCGGCCCCCAAAGTAGAACGGCGGCAAGTCACCGCGGATCAGGCCTGGGTCGGGAACAAGGACTCGGAGACGGACTGGACCCTCGCCCCTCAAGGAGTCAGCATGAACCTCCGCAAACCTACCCAACAGTCGGGCCACCAGCTCAACAACCATCTGAGTCCTGGCCTCCTCCGACAGTCCGTACAGCCGAACCCAAGTGGACCTGAGAACTGGGCTCGCCGAGGGGACAACTGTCGAGGGGCGGATGGCCACCTGGATCCTGCTGAGCGGCAGGGCGTAGGCCTCGTCCAGGGTGCGGCAGAGCCTCATCATCTATGCCGAGGGGAACACCATGGAGAACTCTGAGGGAGTGAGCTCCCGGATCTGCCACTCGTGGGCCGAGGCAATCCAGGCTAGCTCCTCCCGCAGGACCCCCAGGGTGAGCTCAGTGGGGACCCCTGGCAACTGGTCGGGGAGCACTGTCAACGTAGCCAGGTTTGGGGGTGCCAACCTCGGCTCCCCCCCCCCCCAGATCGCGAAGTAAAAGAGTGCGTCTAGCCCGAGGCCCAGAAGCTCAAGCCTAGACCGGTGAAGCTGGGCCGGCTGAACGGGGCATTCGCCGATGGCGTGACCCGGGTCTCCACACCTCAGACAGCACGGCGGGCGAGTGCACTCCGAACGGTAGTGACCCCCAGCACCGCAGTTGAAGCACATGCGTCTCGCCGATGAGTCCCGTCCTTCCTCAACCTGAGGTCGGGACGCACCTAACCCCACCTGGGATGAGCTACTCGGGTCACGGCGTGGGGCAGTCGCGGCCGGTGCAGGTGGAAGCCCACCTAGGCTCCCTCCCGTACCGCCATCCACCCCACTCGAAGTCTTCTTCTTCCTCTTCTTGGGCTTCTCCTTTGCCGGTACTCCGTTCGCGGCCGCCGGGAGGGGCTGTCTCGGCGGGGGCTGCGGCTGTGCGTTGTTCTCTCGGTCACGAATCCAAGAGCCCGTCTTCGACGACCGCACCGGGGAGCGAGCTCGGCCCTGCTCCCGCAGACCAGCGTCGTGCGGAGCACAGCCTCCCTTGTCGCCCCGTCCGGCGAGGCCGTGCGCCTCGACGACCTCGCCAGCGACGTGCGGCGGAGGGCCTCCCCCCCGAGGTGAGAGGCGTCTGGAGATGGGGGGGGGGGGGGGGGGGTCTTGGGAGCGCTCTTGGCCTCGGTCCCGGTGGACTAGCGAGCTGCGCAGAGGAGCCTTGTCACGGCCCGGAGGACGGTAGGGACGAGGCGGTGAGCTTCTGGCCGGCGGCCGGCTGGGTGGGTAGCGGGGGCGCGCACGGGAGGAAGTTGGTGGAGGAGATGGGGAACGCGCGCGGCGGCGGGGGTGCACATCATCCTCCAAATCAGCGGACCGGTCGCGCTTCATGGCTTCGGCGGCGGACCACGCCGGCGGGGGGCGCGCAGAGGTCGGTGCGATGGCAGGTGCGGGTCTGGCGGCTGGGATGCGGGGGGGAGAGGGAGAGCGATGTCGGGCTAGGTTTCCGGAGCGCATCGACCCGTTTAACCCCGACCTGGGGTTACTTGGGCCTGGGCCGCGAAGCTCCGTGGGCCTGGGGCTACTGCGTGGAAGCCTCCACTCCAGCACGGGCCTGGCAAGCGGCCCACCTGGCCCAACTAGCTCACCAGGGCCATTCCGGCTAGGGTTCACCTGCAACGGGCGAGTATCGCCGCCCGACCCTGGGCACGCCGCCTCCGCCGTCCGCCGTGTGACCACCCTTGCCGCCAGGGCAGTCAGCTCCCGCATGAGGTCCGGGACCGCCGTGGACACCGGGTGGACGGGCACCACCACCGGGGCGCCGGCAGAGCTGGCCGCGTGGGACGCCCGTAGCGGGGTCCGCTGCGCCAACGGCTGGCGAAGCAGCGACGCAAGCGACCCTCGACGACGCGCGGCCCGCGGGCCTCCTCGCTTCGCCACGGCAAGGAACTCCCCAAACGTCGGGAACAGTGGCAGCGTGCAACGGGCGACCAATTCGTCCTCGAGGGCAGCGACCTCGGCGTCCTCATCCGCAATATCCGCCCAACTCCGGCCTTCCAACGACTCCGCCGCCATCACCGACCTGGTGAAGCAGCAGGCTGCCAGACAGCTGGGATGGGGGTAACGGGGCGAGGTCGCCGCCGGTCAGAAGCCGTCCGAGGTTGCCGGGGTTGCCACTGGCCGCTGGAGTCGCCGGTCACCCTCCATATAACTTGATCCCTGGGATGAGATCCTACGAGCTATCTGTGGTAGGACCTTTCATCACGGTACTGTTCCTTGAGTTCACGTACATTACCATGTGCCTATGAGCAGACCCCACCATACCCTTACTGCGCCACATCGCCTCTTGACCTAGTCCGCGCCGCGTTCACCTGTAGACACTAGGGCCAGGTCGTCGCGGGGGACCTCGGCTCTCTCGACGAGTTGAAACAAAAACATGATAACTCATCTACACAAACTATGCAACAATAAGATAATATTTTTTGAACAGGTGATCAGTCCCGAAGGACCGAGAACTTCATTGACTTTTAACACCAGAGTTACAAATTACAGATAAGGCTACATAGAAACAGGAAATTGCAAACCAGCCCAAATATTTTGCACTAAGGACCTTGAAGCAAGATGAGGAAAAGCAATTGGGTCTTGCTCCTTCTCCAGTGCTAGAAACATGATGCTCGCAGCCTATCTCAACCTCGCCGGGGACACACCACTTGGGAGGAGGAGACGGGAGCAAGCTGCACACAACTTGAAGGGCCTCCGCAGCGGCACCAAGGCCTAGAGGTTGAATCAAACCATCAGACGCCGACCGGAAAACCACAGTCAACGTCGGAGGCGGGAGCGGTCGCCATTCGACCATTGAGGACGACGACGAAGAAAGCGCCGTCGTGAGGAAGCTCCCAAGATGAGCACTGACACTCAAGACGAAGCAGCGGCAAACCAGAACGTCGGAGTCCTCTTCTTTCTCGTCACCAAGACGAGCAAAGAAAGAGAAGTACAAACCTCCGGCTACGCCACTCCATCTGCACAAAAAAAAAGAACGAGCTTATTGGAAAGCTTGCCCCCAGCGTTGTGTCACGGGCGCGTCTCCCACCACGAGAGCTCCGCTCCGCTTCACAGCGCCGGGATGCAGTCACCGCCCGCTAGCAACCACATCGGACAACAAGAGGGGAGGACGGCTTTATTGCAGAGATGCCTCGACAGAGCTCCACAGCCCGCCATGCCCGCCGAAGCAAAGCAAGCAGGAGAAGCTGAGCGAGGGCGCACCAGATCCAGCCGATGGGATCCGGTGACCTACTCCGATTCGCCACATGGGACAAAACCAAAGCAAGCGCGAAACAAAACCTACTACTACTATGCACAAGGGGAGCACGACCACCTACACCATCTTCGCACCGGACAGCAGGGCCGCCGGAAGGAAGGGAGGTGAGGGGCGGCGATGGGGAACGAGAGTCGACTCTCAAAGCGAGGGAGGAGAGGAAGAGGAAAGTAAACTCAGCCAACAATAAGGTAATATGCATTCGCTACTTGAACCCACTCTGGGCGTTCCTAAGGTCCCGCGCGTGGAGGTTGTGCGCGACGGCCTCGAAGTCGGCTCTGTGCTAGGCGTCGAAGAGGTGGACCACAAGCTTCTTGTCGGGGAGGTCGGCGAGCTCGTACTCGGAGGAGGAGGCCATCGTATCCGGCGGCGGGGAGTCGACGCATCGGTATGACTCTGGCAGAGGCGTTTGAAGAGGACGGGGTTTTTGGTCCGTCATTCCACTTCCAGGCGCTAGTGCAGTTGTAGACTGTGTATAGTCAACGACTCACCGCTGTCACCTGGCGTCAATGTCGCCTAGGAAAGCCAGAACTAACAGAAATCCATTTTGCATTTACGATTTGTAAGTTCTTATTTTGTGTGCACTAAATTGACCACCAATATAGAAAATTATACCATAAAACAATTAACATCAGGCTATCTTGGCACTCCCAATAGTTTAAATACCATAAAATTATACCTGCACTAGTAGAAAACAAGGCTTTGGTGAGGCCACATTTGGCACCGGATTGACTGGAACCGGTACTAAAGGGGTATTAGTACCGGTTCCAGAGGCGAGACAGCCCGGCAGTTAGTTGCACCGGTTGCGTTGGACCCTTTAGTACCGGTTGGGAATACAAACCGGTACTAAAGGGTTGCATCAGTCGGCTGCAGCGCGCGGCCCCCACGGTCAGACCCTTTAGTACCGGTTTGTATTACCAACCGGTACTAAAGGTTCGGCCTGCAGCGCCCGGCCCCCACGGCCAGACCCTTTAGTACCGGTTTGTAATACAAACCGGTACTAAAGGTTCGTCCTATATTGCCTTCTTCCTCCCGAGGCACAGCTCCATTGCTCTCATTCAAGCTCCATTTTCTTCTCTCTTTGCTCTCCCAAGATCTAGCACTCTTTGATCTCTACAACATTTGTTAAGATTGGTAGCACATACTTATATAAGGGTTAGCAACTTCATCTTCTCTTCCGGCATTTCAACTTTAGCTCATTTTGCTAGTTTAACTCATTTGTTTTTTCTAGTGCAAGCAAGGTGTTTGATCAAATGCCTAAGTTAGGGATTTTATTTGTTTTATATGCATTTTGAGCTCAATTTAAAATAAGATTTGTGCCTTTTTATAGTGTCGTCCCCACTTCCTCACCGCCGCCGATCGCCCGCGGCGCCCCGTGACCGACACCACCTCGGTGAGCCTCTTTTTTTTTTCTTATATTTTTAAAAAATATTAGTTGTATGGTTTAGATGCGGTGAATTTGTATTAATGAATTTAGTCATATGATATAGCTGTGGTGTAATGGTTTTAGATATATTTATATAATGCAGATGAATCGACAATGGATGTACGTTGACCGACGCTCTCCGGAGTACATTAGTGGCCTACAGGAATTTCTCCGTGCGGCTGAGTTAAACAAGAAGAATGGTTTTATGTTTTGTCCGTGCGATGAGTGTCGGAATAAGACGAATTACCCTAGCGCAAGAACCCTAAACTTCCACCTGTTCCGGAAAGGCTTCATGCCCAATTATTTTTGTTGGACCAAGCACGTAGAAACAGGGGTTATAATGGAGGACAATGAAGAAGATGATGATGACAACTATCCTCTGTTCTCTGAACACGGTGATACTAAAATGGGGGAAGACGAAGCTGAGCATGAGGTCATTGTTGATGATCAGTCTGATGATGATCTTCGTCAGGTTATTCTTGATGAACAGATAATCTGCGGAACTGAAAACGAGTGGTTGAAGTTAGAGCGCATGTTGGAGGACCACAAAAAATTATTGTATCCAACTTGTGAAGATGGCCAGAAAAAGCTGGGTAGCACCCTGGAATTGCTTCAATGGAAGGCAAGGAATGGAGTATCTGACAAGGGATTTGAACAGTTGCTACAAATATTTAAAAAGATGCTTCCAAGGAAAAATGAATTGCCCTCCAGTACGTACGAAGCAAAGAAGATTGTCTGCCCACTAGGATTAGAGGTGCAGAAGATACATGCATGCATCAACGACTGCATCCTCTACCGCGGTGAGAAGTACGAGAATTTGAATGCATGCCCGATATGCGGTGCATTGCGGTATAAGATCAGGCGAGAAGACCCAGGTGATGTTGAGTGCGAGGCCAACCCCAGGAAGAGGGTTCCTGCCAAGGTGATGTGGTATGCTCCTATAATACCACGGTTGAAACGTTTGTTCCGAAACAAAGAGCATGCCAAGTTGTTGCGATGGCACAAAGAAGACCGTAAGGAAGACGAGATGCTGAGACACCCGGCTGATGGGTCGCAGTGGAGAAAGATTGACAGTGAGTTTCGAGATTTTGCAGCTGACGCAAGGAACTTAAGGTTTGGTCTAAGTACAGATGGCTTGAATCCATTTGGGGTGCAGAGCAGCAGTCATGCTCGTGGACCTGCTCCGGCCGCCGCCGCGCCCGGTCCCTCCCTCTGCCGCCTTGGCCTCCGTCGCCTCCTGCTCCGCCCTCCACCACCGCCGATCACCAAGGTTTTTTTTCTTTTCATTTGAGTAATTCCAATACTTTTAGCAATACTTTAAGTTAGTGTTTAGGTATTTTTAGTGTTTAGGTATACTGATTGTGTTAGTTCTATTTTTAGTGTTAGCAAAGTTAGCAAATTTATTGTGTTAGCAAATGTGTTAGCATAGTTAGCAAAAATTTTAGTGCTATTTTTATTGTTAGCAAATTAATTATAGGTTATTAGTTATAGGTTATTAGCAAATTAATTATAGGTTTTTTCATTATAGGTTATTAGTACTGTTTATTAGATTAGTGTTTAGGTTATTAGTGTTTAGGTTATTATAGCTAGCAATTTTTTTCATTATAGGTTATTAGTACTGTATTATTGATGCGATATATATTATTATGACTTGTAACGCCCCAAATTGGCAAAGTTGGAAATTTAGCAAATTTGAAAAATTTTGTATCAATTTTTGCAAAGTTAGCAAATTTTGTATCATATTTTTGTATCATATTTTGTATCAATTTTTTGTATCAATTTTTGCAAAGTAAGCAAATTTTTGTTCCAATTTATGTATATAAGAAATATTTGTTCCAATTTATGTATATAAGAAATATTTGTTCCAATTTATGTGTATAAAAAATATTGGTTGCAATTTTTGTATCAACTTTAATTGTAACCTTGATTCAAATTTAAATTTGAAGTGACATTGAGCTATGGACAACAACCCCTTCATCCGAAACGAGGACGTTGAAGAGCAAATGGCAGCAATAATATATGAGAAGAGTCTTGGAGTAAATTCCGATGGAGAAGATTCTGATGATGAACAAGAGGATGATTTCAGCTCAAGATGTCTGAACGACTCCGGTGAGGGACTTGAGCTAGAAATAATAGACGACGATCAAGTGCCCGCGGAAAACTCCGGCCAGGTATATATATATATTAAGTCTTGTTGATGCATAAATTGATTTATATTGCACCTACTAACAAAACATTTTTCTTTTAGCCCTCCGGATCTAAAAAGAAGCCGACAAACCCTACACGAGGCCCGGCCAAAAGGTTGAAGCTAGAAGATGGTGCAAAGCTGTCGATCGTTGAAGTAGGCGATGATGGCAAACCGCTGAAACCCGAAAACACCTGCCGCAAATATGTAGCTCAATGCGGAGCGATTGTTAGGGACATTATCCCGATCACCCTTGCAGAATGGAATGAGCCAAAGAAAGCCAACGTTGGCGCAAGTTATGTCGACGACAGACTTAAGCAAACACTTTGGGACTCAATCTTGAGTGATTTCAGCCTACCGGAATGTCTCCCAGAGAAGAAGCTGCTGAAAGTTAGGGAGTGGACTCTTAAGAAGATGGCCACACAATTCAACAGCTGGAAGAAAAAATTGTGGAAAAAATATGAGAAAAAGGCTCCAGAATTCAAGGGCCCTCTAGAGAAGATAAAAGATGATTGGCCTGCATTTGTAGCTTATAAGAAATCAGCCGTCGCTCTGGCCCGATCCGAGAGAAATAAGGAGAATGCTAAGAAGAAGAAAGACCACCATACTTTGGGGTCAGGTGGCTACAAGACTGCCTTGCCTAAGTGGGAATCCTTTGAAAACGAATTGCGTCTAAAAGGGATCACTCCACAGACAGATGACTGGCCCGAGAGGTCCAAGTACTGGTTGTTCGCGCATGGAGCAGTGTTGGACCCAGAGACAGGGCTAATTGTTGCAAAAGGAAAATGGAAGAAAAGAATTACACGAGTTGTAAAAAAGCTAGAGAAGGCAATAGCGGCCGTCCGAGAGGGAACATTTGTTCCCAATAGAGAGGACGACGAGCTGACACTCGCCCTCGGGAATCCTGAACACTGGGGACGATGTCGAGGTAGAGGAGGCGGGGTTGGTTTCCTTCACGGGTTTCCCGCGGACGTTGCAACATATAAAAGCCGTTCCAGAAGTAAGAAGAAGGAGGCGGACCGGTTATCACAATTAGAACGCCAGGTCCACACATGGGAGGCCCAGGTGAAGCGGCAGCAGGAGCAACTGGACTCAATTACCCAGCAAAGGGAATCTTGGATGGTGCTACAAGATCCTCCAGTCGATGTCACCCTATCTCAGCGGAAAAGCAGCGTGGGTTCCACGCAGCTAGAATATCCTGCAGTTGATGAACCGGCGGCTCACTACCCCGTGGATGATATCACGGAGAAGACAAATTGTGAGTTACATGTGCCAATGAAGAACATCAGTTATCCGGTGGCGAAAGGATATGCTTTACAACATCAACCTGGAGCAACCTTCCATTTTGGTCAGATTCCAGCTGGATATGCTCGTGTCGGGGTCACAAAAGTTATGCCGGGATTCCACTCAATGGAACTTGACATTCCTGGAAATGATGACGAGAAGACTTTGGGAGAAGTCGAGCATGGTATCGTCCTATGGAAGAAGAAATACATCATCTTTACAGACTCTACGCCAAGGCCACCGACTCCTCCGGGTAGAAATTTATCACCTAAAAGTCCACCCGCCTTCCGCGATGATTGGGTGCCCACCGCAAGTCCATCGCCCGCGCCGTCCCGTCAGCCGACTGATGCGCCCACTAGTCATGTGACAAAGCGGAGTTTGTTCAGGAAAGACAGGTCCCCTGTCATTAAATGTGCAAAGAAAACGCATAAATTGAAATCTCCTGAGAAGTTAGCTCCTGAGAAACCGGCTTGCGAGATGACTATGGAGGAAATAACGGTGAGCTTAAATGCCGATGCGGCAACCTTTTTTGAACGGAGAAAAGAGGAAAAACATGCCGCAACACAGGATCCCTTAAAGGAACTTCTGAAGACTATACCAATTGAGGTAAAAGATCGCACCATTGACAACTTATATAACCCTCCACCGGCGCCGTTTACAGACTATGAGCGAGGTATTAACAAGGTACATAGCTCGCAGATGGAGGAAGAGGAGGAGCAACGGAAACAAAAGAAATGCGGAAAACAAGTTGCCCAGCTCGGGGAACAAGAAGTACAATCGATGGCCCCGCTCATTGTGTCGTCTCGGGCTCCTCAGGAAATCGAGCCTGGAGAAGTTGTATACCGCGCAGACAGAGAGTACGAGACTCTTGAGATAGCATATCAATATACTCTCGGGCTGCCTCTGGTGACAAACCCCAGTGCTCTAACAACACAGTTATGGAGATTGCATAACTGGTACATGGACATCTCAAAAGATGGGACTTTCTATTTCATGGCGGGAGTTAAGGATGAGCACTACTTCCAAGAATATGCTGTACAGGTTGAGTTCTCTGAACTTTTTCAGATGTACAATCAACGTGCTCTCGACAAATCTATCATCAGCTGCTATTGTCTGTAAGTAATTTATTTGTGTATTCTCGTTATTTAGTTAAGCTCGTTCATTGCCAGTAATTATCCTCACATCATTCTTTTGTACGCTATTATATATGCAGAATGAAGATTCGTGAATGCAGACAGCTCAAAATCTGGGACATTGGGTTCATTGACCCGGATAAAGTTCATGTCCAGACTTTAGAAAATCAACCCGACGCCATAGAGGACGTTCTACTGAATTTCTTTAAGCGACAAAGTACCAAGAAAGAAATACTTTTTCCCTACAACTTCAAGTGAGTGTTAATGTCTTGTACACATTATTTTTTGCTTTCCCGATATTAAGTGCAATTGATGAGTTCTGAATTACGTGCGCAGTTACCACTTCATTCTCCTGATCATTAAACTTGACGATGGAGAAGTTGAAATCTGGGACTAAAAAAAAACAAATCCAGATGCATACAAAAGCGTGCGTATAATGCTCAAGAGGTAATTTCAATCGCACTAGGCCTCTATTTCGTTCATTTACTTGATATCAAAAGTAAGTAATAACTCCTCAATTCATATTCTTTTTGGGCAGGGTTTGGAAAAAGTTCACCGAGCAAGAACCCGGTGAATGGAAAGATAAGCTGGAGTTCAAAGCTAACAAAGTAAGTAATACTACTTAACTAGGTCCGTGTATCGTTCTAATTCTCTTTATTATTATTTGATTAAAATTATATTGTTGTATAGTGGTGTCTGCAACAACCAGATGGGACAGATTTATGTGGATACTACATTTGTGAGTTCATTCACAGGAAAGTCAATGAGAGAGTCAATAGTCAAAGAAACATAGAGGTACGCAAAAATCATTCACAACTTTATTTTTCTACTATCACTTGAATCATAACTAATTTGATCTCCTCCTTTTAAAGATCGCAAGGAAGCGGAACCAACTCCTACCAACGAACCGCGTTAAAGCAATTGCGGAGGAATTGGCGGGATTTTTCCTTACGCATGTCATAAATCCATCCGGTGAATTTCACTATGTGAAAAAATAGACTCCCTCCATGTAATAGCAGTGATATCTCCGTGAAAAAAGTACTTTAATTATATGTAATTATGGGTACTTCATTTATATGTGTAGTGAGTACAATTATATGTGTACGTAGTGAGTACAATTTATACGTGTAATGGGTACTTCATACGTGATCTCCTCCGAAACCCTGAAAAATAAGCGAAAAGAAAAAAACAGAAACCCTAAACCCCTAAAAATAAGCGCAAAAGAAAAAACAGAAACCCTGAAAAATAAGAGAAAGAAAAAAAAAACAGTAACTATTAATACCGGTTGGTATTACCAACCGGTACAAAAGGTCCTTCGCCTGCGCGCGCTCGGCCGTGCCCACGTGGAGGCCTTTAGCACCGGTTTCATAGGGTTCCGGTGCTAAAGGGGGTACCCCTTTAGTCCCGACCTTTTAGCACCGGTTGCACAACCGGTGCTAAAAGCCCTTTAAAACCGGTGATATTGCCCCTTTCTCTACTAGTGTACTGACCATCTTCCGAGTTGTTGCCGCCTGAACCTCTACCCATACAGAAGAATATTTCTGCTGATCGTTCCCCAAAGCCACGGCGGACTTGCAAGGACCCCATACATCTCCTCTGCCAGATTCCAACTCCCCAGGCTTAAGTTGTCGTAATCGTTTGACGCGCTGGCTCAACGACTCGTTGTCTTCCTGATGCTTCTACACTTGTCGGTGAAGAATAAGTTGAGACTCCAACATCAGAGTGTATAGTAAGAGAATCTTGCTTTTTCCCACGAGGGTGACTCGAGGGTCTTATCGAACTCTCGGGTAGTTATGTGTAAAAGATTTACCTTTTTATCTTTCTTTTTGTAAACCTGCAAAACAAAACAAATTGTTTTGTGCGCTCAAACTCACCAAGTGATTGTCAAGCACAAGGTATAAATAAATATGGTATGAAAATAGCAATGCAAAACAAGAATTAAATATGTAATGATGGTAAATAAATATGCAACGATGATGGAAAAACAAAATAAAAGATGATGTTTTTGGGATTTTAATGGTTTATGCAAGTAATAAAAGTGTTTTGGTATTTTCGGATTTTTTAATTGTTGAAAATTAAAAGTGTTCATAAAGTGTTGGAAAGATGTTTCTTATGATTAAAATTGGAACGAGGTTGATGGTTTCACAAATACACTCTCCTTAAAATAGTGATGGATAATGGAACACTAGAATTCACATATTTGATTGGAACAATGTTTATTGAAAGAATATAATTATATTGGCATCACGTACTAACATGGAGATGTTTTTATTATTCATCTCTCATACTTTTACACTAGTATGAGAATTAAATCTAATCACTCTAGTATTAAAATAAATCAAAATAAATCAGAGTATAGATTTAAATTCAATGATATGAAGTTAAAATAAGAACATGCTATCAAATACAAATAATTTAAAACTAGTATAAAATCAGATTTCAAAGATAAAAAGAACGAGTTGACAAAAAAAAATGTCATCACCTTTCATCGACGATCGATTTCACCAAACCAAATAATAAAAAAAGAAACTGGTCACGGTGGCACGACCAGTCATGCCCTCATCGGTTTCACGTATCAGCCGGCGCAGCGGGCAATCTTCGTCTCGAAGGCAACCTCTACCTGTTGCTGTTGGCTCACCCGTGAAGTCGCAAAACACGATGTTGGATTTTGCAGGAGTACTTGCAGTGTCCAAGGGTAGGTTCGGTTCTAGGTAGACCGAGGATTCATCTTTCTGAACAAGGACTGATGAAGATATGCATCACAACTATTGGCAACTGTACGACTGTCAGTACATGTCTCCATGCCTGTTGATTGCTTGATGCATTGAGGGTAAACGCGGAACCAAGCAATGAAGCAAACGATGTGCTACCGATTCAAGCATACAATGGCTGTCGAGACGAAACAAAAAAGCATCCTTGGCTTTTTGTGTAATCTAATCCTACCCTGTTTGTGTAATCGTGAAATCACATGCGAAATTTTCTGCATTACGGGATATACAAAAATGAGAAAATTTAGAGATTTAGAATTATACATTGTTCCCTATACTCGGATATGCACATTTGCTATTTTTGTGTAGCTTAGGCCTTCCACAGCGTGGTCGGAGCCCAAAACCTGAAAAGGTTAAAACCTTGTCAGCGATGCCCTCACAAATAATTTGGGCACCGGTTTCACAGCGTGTGGGATGCCTACGGAAAAAAAGCAGGTCCCACATGAGAATTGACCCAACCAATCAATATCTTTCTCTCACCTGAGTTCCTCCTTCCTCACCGCATGATAGTAGTATTTTATTAGCCAACTCTTTGAGGCATCGGAGCAGCTAGGTGCTCCGGTTCCCTGAAAAAAATTGAAGGCACCAGCTGGCAACGGAGGGAATCGGTGCCCGATGCCTGAAAATCCATTTGGGCACCGACGAATGCATACGCTGTGGAAGGCCTTATAGCACAAATTATTTGTCTTGTAATTTTGCAAGGTTGTATGAGACATCATTTAGGACATTCAAATACCTCAAAGCGCAGCTGCGCTATTTCGTCTGATCCAACGCTCACCTCTGACCGACGCTCGTCCTCGCCAAATTAGTTTCTTACTGCCTTCCGCTCTCGTGCTCGACGCTGACAGCTAGCAGCGCCGCCGCTTCTCGGTCCTCTTTCTTGCTAGCTCCCGCCAAGTCCAGTGCTGCTCCAGCGTCCAGCCCTCCGCCTCCCTCATCCTCGACGGCAACCGTCCAATCCCGCGCCGGGTACCTCGTCCCTAACCTCCTGCGACACTCCTCTCTCTTGGCCGGCGACCTTTTCCACCACGCCGTCTCGCGCGCCTTAGCGCCGTCTCTGGTGGGTCGTTCTTGTTAGATATAGGCTTGTATTCCGGGAGTCAACTTGAAGAGTCGACTCGAGTTCCGGGAGTCGACTCGAGGAGTCGACTCGAGTTCCGACTCGGGAGTCTGTTCCCAGTCGAATGAGCCCTACTCGGAGTCTGTTCCGAGTAGAGGCAGTCGGTAGCCGGGTTCTGGACTGGACACTTTGTCCTGTAGCCAGTGTCCTGAAGTGGTGCGTCTGCACCAAGTACAGTAGGTAGGTAGGACGTGCTAGACGTCATCTACAGTACACTCTAGTCATGACGGTGTCAACAGTGACCCGGCATGGGCAAGGGGTAGGACCGGTCACATCCGTATGATGTGACAGCTTAGTGGACTTTAGCAGCCCCTATTTGAAGGGAGGAATACACACAAGCCCAGTGAGGCAAAAACCGGAAACATATCTCACGCTTTCGGAATCGTTCTCCCCTCTTCCTCCGCTCCATTCTCTCCGTAGCATTTTCCAAGAGTGGGCCAACAATTGGTATCAGAGCCTTAGCTTCGAGAGATCTTCACCGGCGATGGGTGATTTAGTCACACAGGAGGCGGTGGTGGCGGCGGCAGCGGCCGCAAGCACGCTGGCTATCCAGCGGGCGACGCGGGACTCCGGTGGTTCGTGGCCGCTTCTCACGCGGTCCAACTACGTGGACTGGGCGCTGCTCATGCAGGTCAAGCTTGAGGCACGCCGGGTGTGGTCCGCCGTCAAGGACGGCACCACGGAGCGGGATACAGACCGAGCAGCGATGGAGTACCTGCTGCTCGCCGTCCCGCCGGAGATGATCTCCACCCTCGCCGCCAAGGACACGGCGAAGGAGGCGTGGGAGGCCATCAAGACGATGCGGGTCGGAGACAGCCGTGTCCGGGAGGCAAAGGCGACGCTGCAGAAGAAGCAGTACGAGGCGCTCAAGTTCGGCGACAAGGAGGACATCGACGACTTCGCCATGCGCATGTCGTCGCTCGTGTCGCAGCTGGGAGTGCTCGGCGTCACCATTTCCGAGCCGGATACAGTACGTAAGCTCCTCTCGGTCGTCCCCTCTAAGTTCTCGCAGATGGCATGTTCCATCGAGACTCTGCTCGACCTCAACACGCTCGCGCTCGAGGAGCTCATCGGCCGGCTCAAGGCGGCTGAGGATCGCCACGAGGTGGAGCGGCCGGAAGTCAAGCAGACCGGGAAACTACTCCTCACGGAGGAAGAGTGGTTTGCCCGGATGCGACTGCAGGACGGAGGGTCATCAAGCCAAGCCGGACGCGGTGGCGGGAAGCCGCGCGGTCGCGGCAGGGGCAACTCGGGTCGTGGACCCGGGAACCACGGCGCGTCGAAAGACACGTGCCGCTACTGCGGAGTCGCCGGCCACTGGGCGCGGGACTGCCGCAAGAAGAAGCGCGAGGAGGAAGCTCACCTCGTGCGCGGAGGAGATGACGATGACGCGCTGCTCATGATGCACGTGTGCACAGTCGCGTCTGCCCCGCAGGTCCCCTCGCCAACTCGACCTCAACTCGAGTCCGGCTGCTCGGAGGCGGCACCCTTGTCTCGACCGGTGGCAGAGTCAGCGACTCGACCGGTGGCAGAGTCGGAGGGACCGTCGACTCCTCCAAAGGAACTCGCGCCGATCCAGTGGATCGCGGAGTGGGACATGCCGACTCGGGAGGAGTCGGACTCGGTGACTCGGGAGGAGTCGACCGAGTCGGGTCGCAAGGACCCGACAGCGTCGAGTCGCAAGGACTCGACAGGACCGACTCGGGAGGAGTCGGACTCGGTGACTCGGGAGGAGTCGACCGAGTCGGGTCGCAAGGACCCGACAGCGTCGAGTCGCAAGGACTCGACAGGACCGACTCGGGAGGAGTCGGACTCGGTGACTCGGGAGGAGTCGACCGAGTCGGGTCGCAAGGACCCGACAGCGTCGAGTCGCAAGGACTCGACAGGACCGACTCGGGAGGAGTCGGACTCGGTGACTCGGGAGGAGTCGACCGAGTCGGGTCGCAAGGACCCGACAGCGTCGAGTCGCAAGGACTCGACAGGACCGACTCGGGAGGAGTCGGACTCGGTGACTCGGGAGGAGTCGACCGAGTCGGGTCGCAAGGACCCGACAGCGTCGAGTCGCAAGGACTCGACAGGACCGACTCGGGAGGAGTCGGACTCGGTGACTCGGGAGGAGTCGACCGAGTCGAGTCGCAAGGACCCGACAGCGTCGAGTCGCAAGGACTCGTCGACTGAACCGGCTCGGGAGGAGCCGGTCCTCCTCCTGCTGGAGGAGAAGGCGCATGTTAACCTGGCGCAAGGAGGTGACGCCAAGAGCGGCGTCTGGTACCTCGACTCGGGCGCCACCAATCACATGACTGGTGACCGCGCCGCGTTCGCGGAGCTGGACTCAAGCGTTGTCGGGACTGTCAAGTTCGGCGACGGGTCGCGAGTCGACATCTGCGGGCAAGGGACGGTGCTGTTTGTCTGCAGGACAGGCGAGCACCGAGCCATCACCGGGGTGTACTATATACCCCGGCTGAACACGCAGATCATCAGCCTGGGCCAGTTCGACGAGAACGGCTGCCAGGTGCTGATCGAGGACGGGCTCCTCCGAGTGCGTGACCGGGAGCGGGTGCTCCTGATGAAGGTCAGGCGAGAGTCGAACCGGATGTACAAGCTGACAGCGCGAGTCGCTCAGCCAGTGTGCCTCTCTGTGCGGGCTGGAGACGACCCGGCCTGGACTTGGCATGCGCGGTTCGGGCATCTCAACTTCGACAGCTTGCATCGGCTGGCGAAGGACGGCATGGTACGGGGACTTCCTCTGGTGAAGCACGTGAACCAGCTCTGCGACGCCTGCCTAGCAGGGAAGCAGAGGCGAGCCTCCTTTCCCAAGCAAGCGAAGTTCCGGGCAAAGGATCGACTCGAGCTGGTCCATGGCGACCTCTGCGGGCCAATCACCCCGGCCACTCCGAGCGGGAAGAAGTACTTCCTCCTGCTCGTAGACGACCTGACGCGGTACATGTGGCTCGCCCTTCTCGCGACGAAGGACGAGGCCGCAGCCGCTATCATCCGACTCCAGGCAGGCGCCGAGTCGGAAGCAGGCTGCAAGCTGCGCACGCTGCGGACGGATCGCGGAGGCGAGTTCACCTCCGGCTCCTTCACGGCATACTGCGCCGAGCTCGGAGTGGAGCGTCACCTGACGGCTCCCTACTCCCCGCAGCAGAATGGCGTCGTGGAGCGACGCAACCAGACGATTGTGGGTATGGCCCGGAGTCTTCTGAAGGCCAAGAAAGTCCCTGGTGAGTTCTGGGGTGAGGCAGTGTCGACGGCCGTGTTCATCTTGAACAGGTCACCGACCAAGAGCGTGGACGGCAAGACGCCGTTCGAGGCCTGGCATGGCCGCAAGCCGGATGTGAGCTTCATGCGCACGTTCGGGTGCGTGGTGCATGTGCGGGAGACGCGACCCGGGCTCAAGAAGCTCGACGACCGGAGCAGGCGCATGATCTTCGTCGGGTACCAACCCGACACGAAGGGCTACCGCGCCTACGACCCGGAGACCAAGCGAGTGAGCATCACTCGGGACGCCGTGTTCGACGAGAACGCGCGCTGGGACTGGAGTTCACCGGACTCTCCGGCGAGCACCTTCGGAGACGACTCCATCGAGGTCGAGCACATAGTGTTCGAGCCTCAGTCGACTCCGGGAGACGGGAGTGCGGGTGATGACCCCGACTCGCCGACTCCGACTTCCCCGACTCCAGGAGCCGGGAGTGAGAGTCCAGCCGGTTCGCCAAGGACACCGGACAACCCGACACCGCAGTCTTCGACTCCGGCTGTCCCGGGTATCGAGTTCGTCACTCCGCCATCAAGGTATGCAGATATGCTTGATGCGACTGACAACTCCAACCTCGAGCATAGGTTCCGCACACTGCAGAACGTGCTCGACGCAGGTCCGGCTGAGGAGCCGGACGAGGAGCTCCATTTCCTAGCCTCCGAAGAGCCAGGCTCGTTCGATGAGGCAAAGGCGGACGCCAGCTGGCGTGCCGCGATGCAGGAGGAGCTGCAGGCCATCGAGTCCAACTCGACTTGGCGGCTTACCACCTTACCACCAGGCCACCGTGCGATCGGCCTGAAGTGGGTCTACAAGGTGAAGAAGGATGCGCAAAGCGCAGTTCTTAAGCACAAGGCTCGCCTCGTGGCGAAGGGCTATGTGCAGCGGCACGGGGTCGACTACGACGAAGTCTTCGCTCCCGTGGCCCGGCTGGAGTCAGTTCGACTACTGCTAGCCACGGCTGCAAGTGCCGGATGGGGCGTCCATCACATGGACGTCAAGTCAGCCTTCCTCAACGGCGAGTTGGAGGAAGAGGTGTACGTGCAGCAGCCATCTGGCTTCGCTGCAAAGGGGAAGGAGCATATGGTGCTCCGACTCGACAAGGCGCTCTACGGCCTCAAGCAGGCTCCAAGGGCATGGAACACCAAGCTCGACTCATGCCTCGTTCGACTCGGCTTCGCTAGGTGCGAGTCGGAACACGGCATGTACGCGCGAGGAGCGACTCCGAGCCGGCTTCTAGTCGGCGTCTACGTCGACGACTTGGTGATCACGGGCTCCGACTCCAGCGACATCGACATGTTCAAGCTGGAGATGCAGAGTCTGTTCCAGATGTCCGACCTCGGGCTGCTGAGCTACTACCTCGGCATAGAGGTTCGACAAGGACCCAGCGGGATCGACATCTCGCAGGGTGCCTATGCCCTTAAGCTGCTGGAGAAGGCAGACATGGTTGGGTGCAACCCGGTCCATACACCCATGGAGCCGCGCTTCAAGCTGTCCAAGGCCAGCACGGCACCCGCGACGGATGCAACCGAGTACCGCAGCATCGTCGGGAGCCTCAGGTACTTGGTGCACACGAGGCCGGACTTGACTTTCGCAGTCGGGTTCGTATCGCGCTTCATGGAGGCTCCAACTAGGGAGCACCTCGCGGCTGTGAGGCGCCTACTACGCTACATCGCCGGGACCACACGACTCGGATGTAGGTATGGGAGGAGTGCAGGTACACCACGCCTGGTTGGCTACAGCGACAGCGACCTGGCGGGCGACGTCGACTCACGCAAGAGTACGTCGGGTATGCTGTACTTCCTCGGGAGCAGCCCAGTGACCTGGCAGTCCCAGAAGCAGAAGATCGTGGCTCTGTCGAGCTGCGAGTCGGAGTACGTGGCTGCTGCCACGGCTGCTTGCCAGGGGATCTGGCTCTCTCGGTTGCTGGCGGAGCTCAGCAACGGCGAAGCTGAGCAAGTGGTGCTCAAGGTCGACAACAAGTCGGCTATCGCGCTCGCCAAGAATCCCGTCTTCCACGAGCGCTCGAAACACATCGAGTTGAAGTATCACTTCATTCGAGACTGCGTGGAGGCGAAGAAGATCGAGCTGGAGTTTGTACCCACCGGACACCAGCTCGCGGACATGTTGACCAAGCCGCTGGGGCGAGTCCGCCTGGCGGAGCTACGCGCAGGGATCGGCATGGTAGAAGTGTCGCCGGAACATAAGCCTAGGGAGTGATTGTTAGATATAGGCTTGTATTCCGGGAGTCGACTTGAAGAGTCGACTCGAGTTCCGGGAGTCGACTCGAGGAGTCGACTCGAGTTCCGACTCGGGAGTCTGTTCCCAGTCGAATGAGCCCTACTCGGAGTCTGTTCCGAGTAGAGGCAGTCGGTAGCCGGGTTCTGGACTGGACACTTTGTCCTGTAGCCAGTGTCCTGAAGTGGTGCGTCTGCACCAAGTACAGTAGGTAGGTAGGACGTGCTAGACGTCATCTACAGTACACTCTAGTCATGACGGTGTCAACAGTGACCCGGCATGGGCAAGGGGTAGGACCGGTCACATCCGTATGATGTGACAGCTTAGTGGACTTTAGCAGCCCCTATTTGAAGGGAGGAATACACACAAGCCCAGTGAGGCAAAAACCGGAAACATATCTCACGCTTTCGGAATCGTTCTCCCCTCTTCCTCCGCTCCATTCTCTCCGTAGCATTTTCCAAGAGTGGGCCAACAGTTCTCGCCGTCCGCACCGGCGACTCGTTTTAATCTCTTCGCCGGACCGGCTCCCCTATCCTGGTCGCCCTGGCCACTCTCCACCCGTCGGCCTTGCTGCAGCCACGGCCAGCTCCGGACGATGGCCGCGCTCCCGCTGCTGGCGCCGCGGCCCTCAAGACAGCAGCGCGCCTTCTCTATTCGCCTACCCCGCGTGAGACTAGCATCGCTCTCGACCATCCAACTGTTACAATATGTAATAGGCTTTTATCTCTTATATGTAATTAGTATATGTAACAAACTCTGTAACAACTCTGGGTATTTTGTGCCCCTATATTAACACGAAACCGTGACCAGACGAAGGTACACGTTAACAGCCAGATATTGAACACGGTATCAGAGCAGGTCTCTTCCTGACCTAGCTGCCGCCGCCACCGCCGCCGCTGGTCCTCTCAGCCGCCGCCGTCGCTGCAACAACCTACGACCTGCATCGCCGCTGCAGTCACACTGCCGTCGCCGTGCCCTTCACAAACACAAAACACACGACAACTACACCAATTGGCCTCCGCCGTAGCTGTTCCCAGCCACCGCCGTCGCCACCACGACCTACAACCAAGCCGTCGCTGCAATTCATTGCCGCCGCGTCCACAAGCTCGCTGTAGCTGCAGTTTCTGCCGCCACCGCTGACCACCAGATTGATTCAATGGAAGACGATGAGTTCCTCAGGCTTCTCGAGCTCGGCACTCGCCTCCGCCTTGGGGACGCCTCCTGCACAACAGCTAACACGCGGGAACTTCCTGCTTTGGAAGGCGCTTGTGCTTCCTGCGTTCCGCGGCGCCAATGTCATGGCGTTGCTCGAGGGTTCAGATCGTGCTCCTGCCGGGATTGTAGAAACTGAAGGTCCAGATAAGGAGAGAGTTCGGTTGGAGAATCCCGCATATGTGTCATGGATTGCGAAAGATCAACAGGTTGCTTCGGTTCCTTCTGAACACTCTATCCCCAGAGATCCTGTCCCATCTCCTTGATGTGAGCTCCACCGCTGAGGCATGGGCAGCAATCAACGCCATGTTCAAGACTGCTTCGAGGACCAAAGCCCAGCATCTCCGTGGCGAACTCAATGACACCAAAAGGCTCACCATGACAGCGGACCAGTACTACACAAAGATGAGAAGCTTCGCCTCGGAGCTCTCAGCCCTTGGAAAACCAGTTGATGATGATGAACTCCTTGGATATCTGCTGCGGTGGCGTGGTTGCTGGGTGCGTGTGTAACCACCAGATCGATGGCGGCCAGCGGTAAATACTCGGCTGCGGGGCGTCGTGTTTTCAGCGATAGCTATCTAATTTATGAGCCGGGCCAGATTTGCTATCAACCTTTTCGCTAATACTGCGTACGCTGGGCTGGATCGCAGGGTATGCCGCGGCCCACCCGACATACCCTGTAGGTTAAGGTCATGAAGCGGCTACCTGGGTGGAGAGTGAAAGGGCGCTGGCCTTTGCGCAAGAAGATGGAGGAGGTAGGAACGCTCACACGTCAGGGACACATCGCTTTCGTTTCCTACGTGGCGATTATTAATTGCAGAGAGAATTCCTTCTGTGACACCGGCTTAAAACTTCGTTCCTTATTTGACACTCCTAAATATTTTCTTCCTTGTATGACTCTGATAAGCTTTTCTTTCCTTTGCTGACACTTTAGTTCATTTTCTGCACTGACGGTGTTAAACTAAGGCATGCAAAGACCATTTTACCCCTCTGGCATGCAAAATTTGATCTGCATTCAAAAAAAAATTGGGCAGAATTTCCCCTCTTTTTGGACGCCATATCTGAGACAATTTACATATATTACACAAAATGCATCATAACAACTAATTCAAATGTATCACGCAATGTTAATACATTACATGATCAGCACAAAAGAATGGACCCTGTGGCCATTATATGAGCAGGCTGAGCCACTTGTAGTGCTCATTGCCCAAGTTCAAATGTATCACGCAATGATAAATTCGCAAACACATTACATGATCATACAAAAGAATGGACCCCTCGTGGCCATTATATGAGAATCACAGGCTGAGCCTTCTTCTACTTCTAGTGCTCATTGCCGGACTTGAAGGCTGGCATTTTTTGCTTCGTGTGCCCATTGCTGGGCTGTCGAGTGGCACCATAGGGATCTTGTCAGCACACTTCTCCTCCTTATTTGAGCCGGTTCACTAGAGCAGAACAAGCTAGTAGTCCCGGGCCGTGAGGGCTTTTTGTCCCGGGCACGCTCCCGGGACAACAGCCTCGGGACAAATAGGGTAGGTTATTTGTCCCGGGCACGCCACGACCCGGGGCCAATAGGGGGGCGGGGCACGTGGCCGAGGCAGCCAGCCTCTGTCTGGCTACCATTTGTCCCGGTTCGTAATACGAACCGGGACAATGTGTATGCTTTTCTTTTTTCTTTTTTTGTTTCCTGTTTTATGTTTCTTTTTTTTGTTTCCTGTTTTCTTTTGTGTTTCTGTTTTACTTTTTCTTTTGTGTTTTATTTTCGATATTTATGTTTCATTTCAAAAAAGATCGAGTTGCATATTATACAGTACTATATAATATTTATCAAGAATACACGATCGAGTTCCCCGAAACAAATATTTACAACCGGAAGATCACTACAACCTAGAGATCATTACATGACAGAGAGGCATTAGACCCTATTTTTTCTTCGGGATGGTCTTTTTCAGCTTGATCAAACTGCATTCTGCGCCCGGCTCTAAGACATAGTCAAGCAGAAACCCCGCAATTTCCTCCGCAATTGGTAGTAGGCGGTCTTTTGCATCAAGCATGTTCCGGATAGTCTCAAACTAAAAAGGAGAGATCAACATCAATATATCAATCATCATGCAAATAGTTCAATTTGAAAAGTGAACAAGTTTGAATATATTGTTTACGTACGCCATTCCAGTCTGCCCCCTCATTGATGTGAATTCGAATGAACTCGCAGACATAGTATCCACACAAATTGGTGCCCTGTTGCTGCTTCGCGCACTTTAAGAGAGAATAAGATAGGAATCCAATCAAATAATAATAAAAAATATTGGAAAATGGTATTGTGAGACTAAAATTAAATATATGCATGCGTGGACCTAGCTAGTACGGCTTACCTCACTCCATTTAAAAGTGAGCTTCTTCCGTATACCGAGCTTGTGGAAACCGGTGAACTTGTCCCAAACCCTGCACGGTATAGAAAAATTAGTAAAGAAGTTTACTAATTACCCTATATTAGAAAAGACGAGGCCGATTGTGATAATAAACGAAATTACCTCTGGAGCATCAGTTTCATGTCGACGAACTTTTCAACAGGTTTCGATAATGGGTCCCAGACACCAACGATTTCCCTTTCAACATCAATCTCAAGCATTACCAAGTGAAATCTGTGCATGTTTATATTTGTTAATAAATCATCAATTACATACACTTAACATCGAGTATGTATAAGAAAGTAAACAACTCACTCGAAGTTGAACGGGAAAATTATGGTGTTTTTGTAAAGTTGCGCCATAAAGTAAGTTAGCAAAAGCTCCTCCGTTTGCTCTCGGTTATTTACCAAACCATGATGATGAACTCGATTTGGGTCAACGAATCCAATCTTGTGATTCAGTCCCAACTTTCGAGATTGTATAATTTTCAGCCTGCATAATAGAGTACAAAAGGAATCCAGTGATGAGGATATAATTACAGGCAATGAAAAATTAGTTGAGCAAGAGAATTAATGACATACATAATTTAATTACTTACAGGCAAAAGGCACTCATGATAGATTTGTCGAGCGCGTCAAAATTGAATAACTGCCATAATTCGCATAGCTCAATTTGAAACTCATCATCACCTGGGCCATAATGAGACTCTGGAATTTTCCCATAGATAAAGTCTCCGTCGTGACTAGAGCACCACCTCATGTACCATTCATTTAGTTGGTGCAATCTAGCTGGTAGAGTGCGCACCTTAGCAGGCTCGACAAGATCTTTTTCTCTAACATATCTCCGCACCTCCACATGTGTCTGCTGGAGATTCTCGCCAGCTTGTAATTTGCGAAGCTCTAAAAGAGAGAGACCCATTTCTCTAGCTTGCTGCGAAAGTACTTCCTCGGCCGGGTCCCGGTTGTAAGGCGCCAATATGAGCGGGGCGGCCGATTGTCCCGCCTGCATTTCGAGCTGTGGAACATCTCTCTTCTTGGTGGCACCAAGTTTTCGTTCTTCCCGCACTCTCTTAGATATACGCACCAGAACGCGTGTATAGTCATCGTCCATATTTAGTTCATATTGCGATGGATGCGTAAGAAATTCTATGGCCCACCGTATCGCCTCTGCAGAATATACCGGATAAGGCAAAGACATCTTTTTTGCCTTCTTTCTCTGGGCATCCTGGATCTCGTTGACCCATATATCGATATCTTCGTTAGACATATCCCTCGCTTTCTTCCCCGTGTCGCTTTTCTGAGTACTAGTCGACGCAGCGGTGGACTTCCGCTTCTTTTGCGGAGCCGGCGGAGTCCGTTGACGCGGTGGCGGAGTCCGTTGACGCGGCGGCGGAGATCGAGATGGACTAGCGCCTTGGTTGTCGTTGTCGGGGGTGTCTGGACTAGCGCCTTGGTGGTCGTTGCCGTTGTTGTCGTTTTCGGGGAGGTCTGGACTAGCATGTGGACTGGGAGGGCGATTTTGCTGCATGTGTGGGAACACGATGTATTCCTTTCTCCATAAGCAGGTACTCTTGCAGGCAAATCTCAACTCAACCTCGTCTTCACCTGTAGGGTAGTCCAGCTTAATTCCCTCATATAACTTCATAACCTCATCAACCCCGACAACAGCATAGCCATCTGGAATAGGGCGGCAATGGTAAGTTCCATTTGGTTTAGGCGGTAGGGCAAAGCCGTCCGCCGCCTTCACGGTTATGTTCAAGCATGGCACATGTAGCTCGCAAAGTTCCTGCTGCACGATAGTATCCACGGGGTGACGAGGACCCGTCATATCATTGTGGCGATCGAGCTCCGTCGAAGCCACGCTGCTTCTCCGCATTGATTTTGGATCAGGAGAAGGATTTTCGGGCGTCTCAGATTCGCAGGAAATCCGTCGACCCTGCTTCTCTGCCTTCAGCTCTGCTATCTCCTTACAATGCTGTGCTATCTCCTTCTCATGATCTACTAATTTATTTTCCATCATCTGGACCCGGTCGGCATGCTCTTTCTTCTTTCTCGCTCGGCTTCTGTAAGTGCCAACATCAGCGGGAAACCCAATCAGCCACGGAATGGAGCCGACGGTTCCTCGTGTTCGTCCAGTGTGTTCAGGATTCCCAAGGGCTCGCGATAGCTCGTCCTTCTCTCTCTCAGGATGGAACGTGCCTGCCTCCACCTCCTTCCATACGTCTCTGAGTGCTTGAAGAGGGTCAGCTCCGTGCTCCCTGGTAAAAATACATTCACCTGTTTCAGGGTTTAACTTTCCACCAATCCCATAGAACCAAGCCTTAAGCCGTTCTGGCCAATTATATGTCTCGATATCTATACCCTTAGCCAGTAACTCATCCTCCATTTTCGACCACTTAGGCATGGCCGTCAGGTAGCCATCTGACCCCATGTTATGGTGATATATCTTCTTTCCTGCATTTTTCTTATTTCTCTCTGAGATTTTCTTAGCGGCTTCCGATTCCTTGTACGCCTTAAATGCGGGCCACTCATCTTTTATCTTTTCATAGATTCCGACAAATTCTGGAGTCGTACCTGCAGTTACGAACTTGTTTAGCCTTTTCTTCCAGGCGCGGAACAGTTCACCCATCTCCATAAAAGTCCAGGCCTTGCATCGATTCTCTATAACCGGGTTCTGTTCATCCTCCTCTTCCGGTAAAGTGAAATTCTGTAGGAGCTCGTCCCAAAGGAGCTGTTTGTCTTCATCCCTGACATAAATAACCCCCTCTTTTGGAACCTTTGGAAAATTCCATTCTTGAGCCTTGATGGAGATTCTGTCCCGAACGATGGCTCCGCACTGAGCTACAAATTTTCTGGCGTGCTTCGCGGGAGCAATCGGTTTGCCTTTCTGATTGATTTGGTCGATGTGGTACTTATGTTTCCCTTGCAGCTTCTTGGTCCCGGTTCGTGGCCCGCCTCATTTCACGGATGACTTTTTGCTTGATCCGGACGGCTAAAACAAGAAAAAGTGATAGTTAATATATATGTATACACACAAATCTATTCAACAAAGACGAACACCTGAGGGCATATATCTACCTCGGCGGACGACTTTCCAACAGTAGAGTCGTCATGTGCTCTCCGTAGAGTTGAACTGTCGGAGATGTCTATTTCGTCCGATCCATCACCGGACTCGTTCAGGAAATGTCCGGTGAAATCGTCTAAGTCGTCCTCTTCTTGTTCAAGGTTTCTACCGGGGTCCAATCCATCACCTTCGCGGATGATGCCGAACATGTCCTCTTCTTGTTCCAGGTTTCTACCGGGGTCCATAGTTTCTGCAAGGTATTTCAATTGTACAGACACATTTCAATTTCAACCCGGAGCAAAGTTAACAGTTTTACTTCTACAAAATTATAATTATGTTTGCAATAATAATTATGTACAAACACATTATTAACCGTGAAGGTGGCGGAGTAGTCGAACAATGCTATTTCCATAGTTGAATATCAATTAATTATCACTAATATAGTCGAACAATCATTTTAAAGCAACACTAATACATCTCGAATAATCCATTTACATTTTCTTGCTCGTCTCTGACAGTGGCGGAGTAGTTGAACAATGCTGGGGCTCTAAGAGAGCGGCAACTTCGAGAGGGGCGGCGGCTACGACGCGGTGACAAATCCGAGTACCTGCATGCAAAATCCAAGTACTTAACAAAAATAGAGACTTAAACTTCTAACACTTAACCAAAATTGGGAAATTCTAACACTTAACAAACATTGAGAAATTCTAACACTTAACACTTAACAAATTGAACTAACTACACAATTGAACTAACTAAACCCTAGCAACGGCGGGGACGGAGTAGAGGACCGGGGACGAACTCCGGCAGAAACCCTAGCAACGGCGTTGGGCGCGGAGACGAGGACGACGGACACCGGGGATGGAGTGGAGGACCGCGGCGGCGTCGGGGACGGAGGTGGGGGTGCTCACCGCACCGGCGTAGTTTTTTTGCATACTACACATACTAATTCACATGCTACAAATAAAAAAACTAATAAAAAAATGACCGGCGGTGAGCAATGTCGTGGCGGCGGGATTACATTAGGGTTTGCCGGAGATCACACGGGAGGGCGGGATTTTCTTTTTCTGAACATTATGCATACTACACATGATATTTTTCCTTAAGCATTTAGGTCTTTTTCTTCTGGTAATTTTGATATATTTTTTATATTTTTAGGGTCGGTATATTTAAGGTTATTAATATTACAGTTTTCATGATTTTCTGTTTTTTTTTCGCAGCGAAAATAGAAGAGAGGCTGACGGCGGGCCCGTGGTGACGTCATGCTGACGTCACCGGACGCCGGATCTGGCGGCCACGACAGCGGCGGCGCCGAGCTCGCCGGCGGCGCATCCGCAGGAGCCGGGAGGTGCGGGTCATTGCGTCGGAAGCGCCTCGACGGCCGGAGTGTTCGAGAGAGGGAGAAGGAGAGCCGCACCTTGGGCTACGGCGGCCGGAGTTGGGGGCGGACGGAGGCGTGGACGGAGCTGCGGCGACGGAGCCGCACCTTCGGGCTACGGCGACCGGAGTAGGGAGGGGACGATGATGGCGTCGAGCTTCTCGCGGAGGCGCGCGGCGGCCGGACTTGAAGGGGATCCGCGCGGCGGCTAGGGTTAGGGCTTGACGGCGGTGGCGCGCGGCCGTGAAGCTAGAGAGAATGAGGAGGGAGTCAAGGATGGAGGCGCACGGTCCGCGAGGCTCACCGGAGTCGAGGCCGGAGGCCGGAGTCGAGGATGGAGGCGGCGGCGAATCGACGGAAAATTTCGGTAACGTAACCCCTGTATTTGTGAACTGCTCCGGGTTGTGGCTCGGCCCGGAGCGCTAAGTGTTGCTTATATGGCAACCCCCCTATTTGTCCCGGGCCGTGGCTGGAACCGGGATAAATAGGGGTCATTTGTCCCGGGCTGAGCCACCACCCGGGACAAATGGGGTCATTTTCCTGCGCGCCCAGTGCCTCCCCATTTGTCCCGGGCTGAGCCACCACCCGGGACAAATGGGGTCACTTTTGAATATGAATTTGAATAACTTTTGCATATTTTGGAATTTGAGAAAACTATCAATATGAAAAGTGTTTGAATTTGAATAACTAATACAAAACAATTTTCTGTTTTCTATAATAATTATTTTAATTAGTTTAAAAATAGTTTGAATATGAATCTGAATAACTTTTGCATATTTTGGAATTTGACAAAACTTTCAATATGAAAAGTGTTTGAATTTGAATAACTAATAAAAAACAATTTTCTGTTTTCTATAATAATTATTTTAATTAGTTTAAAAATAGTTTGAATATGAATTTAATAACTTTTGCATATTTTGGAATTTGACAAAACTTTCAATATGAAAAGTGTTTGAATTTGAATAACTAATACAAAACAATTTTCTGTTTTCTATAATAATTATTTTAATTAGTTTAAAAATAGTTTGAATATGAATTTAATAACTTTTGCATATTTTGGAATTTGACAAAACTTTCAATATGAAAAGTGTTTGAATTTGAATAACTAAAACAAAACAATTTTCTGTTTTCTATAATAATTATTTTAAGTAGTTTAAAAATAGTTTGAATATGAATTTAATAACTTTTCCATATTTTGGAATTTGACAAAACTTTCAATATGAAAAGTGTTTGAATTTGAATAACTAATACAAAACAATTTTCTGTTTTCTATAATAATTATTTTAATTAGTTTAAAAATAGTTTGAATATGAATTTGAATAACTTTTGCATATTTTGGAATTTGAGAAAACTTTCAATATGAAAAGTGTTTGAATTTGAATAACTAATACAAAACAATTTTCTGTTTTCTATAATAATTATTTTAATTAGTTTAAAAATAGTTTGAATATGAATTTAATAACTTTTGCATATTTTGGAATTTGACAAAACTTTCAATATGAAAAGTGTTTGAATTTGAATAACTAATACAAAACAATTTTCTGTTTTCTATAATAATTATTTTAATTAGTTTAAAAATAGTTTGAATATGAATTTGAATAACTTTTGCATATTTTGGAATTTGAGAAAACTTTGAATATGAAAAGTGTTTGAATTTGAATAACATTTGACAAACCGGGAGTAAATAAGCACATGGATCGTGTGTTTCTTTCAAGCACTTGTTAGCCGTTAGATCAAGAGTGTGTTTCTTTTGATGGCTTGTGAGCTGTTCGATCAACACTTTCAGTTCCAAACCGGGACTAAAGAAGCACACGGATCGTGTGTTTCTTTCAAACACTTGTGAGCCGTTGGATCAGGAGTGTGCTTCTTCTGAGCACTTGTGAGCTGTTGGATCAACACTATCAGGACCACTGTTGAGCCACATGACCCTATATATAGCCCCCCCACGGTCGGGCTGTATGCAGGGGAAACCGTGTGTTTTGTTCTATCTACAAAATAGTTCAATTCATCGACTGAATACAAATCACTCGGATTCCCTGCATGCGCCCCACGGTGCATTTGATATGCAGGCACTCAGGAGCCACCGTGGGGCTGTATGCAGGAGAAACCGTGTGTTTTGTTCTATCAACGCCGGCGGATCCATTTGATATGCAGGTAAAAATGGAGCATCTTCTTCATATAAAAAGTTTAATATATTAATTATTACACATCGCACCAACATCTCCATCACACAACGCCGCGCGTTCTTCTGGGTCGGAACCATGGAGCATCTTCTTCAATCAACTTGATGATTGGGTCAATGTTCACTACGAAGGGCGGAATTTCATCAAAATTATTATAATCATCTGACATGTCTGTCTTGTCCTCCACTCCTACGATGTTTCTTTTTCCTGAAAGAACTATGTGACGCCTCGGCTCCTCCACTCCCGCGGTGTTTCTTTTTTTGGGTCTGCTAAACATGTCCTTCACATAGAAAACCTGAGCCACATCATTGGCTAGCACGAATGGTTCGTCTCCGTACGCAAGATTGTTTAGATCCACTGTTGTCATTCCGTACATCTTGTCTACCTCAACCCCGCCTTTCAGATTGACCCATTTTCACCGAAACAAAGGGATCTTAAAAGAAGGTCCATAATCAAGTTCCCATATCTCCTCTATGCAACCATAATATGTGTTCTTCTGCCCATTGTTGTTTGTTGCATTAATGCGAACACCACTGTTTTGGTTGGTGCTCTTTTTATCTTGGACACTCGTGTAAAATGTATTCCCATTTATCTCGTACCCTTGGAAAGTACATATAGTTGTAGATGGTGCCCTGGCCAACAAGTGTAACTGTTTATCAACCTTGTCTTTATTTTGGAGATGTGTTCGCAGCCAACCGCCGAAAGTCGCCATGTGTGTACGTACAATCCAGTTGTCAGACTTCCCCGCGTGTAGGGAGCGTCAATATTCTTGTGTTCATCGATATACGGGGCCACCAAGGTAGAACTTTGTAGAACTGTATAGTGTGCTTCAGTGAAAGAATGTCCATCCATAAATTTTTTTGTTTTCTTTCCTAGTGTGCCTTTTCCACTAAGTCTCCCCTCATGCCGTGATTGTGGAACACCAATCGGCTTAAGGTCATGAATAAAGTCAACACAGAACTCAATGACCTCCTCGTTACCGTAGCCGTTGGAGATGCTTCCTTCTGGCCTAGCACGGTTATGAACATATTTCTTTAAGACTGCCATGAACCTCTCAAATGGGAACATATTGTGTAGAAATACAGGACCGAGAACTTGAATCTCTTCGACTAGGTGAACCAGGAGATGCGTCATAACATCGAAGAAAGATGGAGGGAACACCAACTCAAAACTGACAAGACACTGGACCACATCATTTTGCAACCCTGGTAGAATCGCCGGATCGATTACCTTCTGAGAAATTGCATTGAGGAATGCACAAAGCTTCACAATGGGTACTCGAACATTTTCCGGTAGTAGCCCCCTCAGTGCAATCGGAAGCAATTGCGTCATAATCACGTGGCAATCATGAGACTTTAGGTTTTGAAATTTTTGGAGTCTCACATTTACTATCCTCTTTATATTCGACGAGAAGCCAGCCGTGACCTTGATACTGCTCAGGCATTCAAAGAATATTACTTTCTCTTGTTGGGTAAGAGCGTAGCTGGCAGGACCTTCGTAGTGTTCGGGACTTAGGCCGTCTCGTTCTTTCACACGTTTCTGGTCCTCCCGTGCTTCCTCTGTATCTTTTTTCTTCCCGTACACGCCCAAGTAGCCTAGCAGGTTCACGCAAACATTCTTCGTCACGTGCATCACGTCGATAGCAGATCGAACCTCTAGGACCTTCCAATATGGTAGCTCTCAAAATATAGATTTTTTCTTCCACATGGGTGCGTGCCCGTTAGCGTCTTTCAGAACCTCTAGTCCTCCAGGACCCTTTCCAAATATTACTTTTAAATCCTTGACCATATCAAATATTTCTTCACCAGTACGGTTGACAGGCCTCCTACTGTGATCAGCCTCACCTTTAAAATGCTTGCCTTTCTTCCTTGCGGTATGCCTGATCGGAAGAAATCGACGATGCCCCAGATACACACACTTCTTACATTTATCCAAATATAAACATTCAGTCTCACCCAAACAGTGTGTGCATGCATTGTACCCCTTGGTTGTCTGCCCCGAGAGGTTAGCAAGAGCAGGCCAATCGTTAATTGTTACAGAAAGCAAAGCTCGTAGGTCAAATTCCTCCTTTTTGTGCTCATCCCACACCCGTACACCTTCTTCCCGCCACAACTGTAAAAGTTCTTCAACTAATGGCCTGAGGATGCAGTCATTAGGGCAGGCATGTATCTTCTGCACGTCTAATCCTAGAGGGCACACAACCTTTTTTGCTTCGTACGTGGTGCCGGGCAACTCGTTGACCTTTGGAAGCATCTTCCTAATTATCTGCAGCAACTTTCCAAATCCCTTGTCAGTCACTCCACACTCTGCCTTCCACTGCAGTAATTCCAGTGTGGTACCCAGCTTTTTCTGACCATCTTCGCAACTTGGATACAATAATTTCTTGTGATCCTCTAACATCTGCTCGAACTTCAACCTCTCCTTCTCAGTTCCGCACTCTCTCTTTGCATCAGCAATGGCCCGACCAAGATCGTCAGTGGGCTCATCTGGTGCCTCTTCATCTTCAGCTTCCCCCGTTGCAGTATCTCCGTACTCCGGGAACATAGGATAGTTGTCATCATCTTCTTCTTCATTGTTTTCCATCATAACCCCTTTTTCTCCATGCTCCGTCCAACAATTATAGCTGGGCATGAAACCGTGCCGAATAAGATGGGTTTGAATGGTTCTCGCGTTTGGGTGATCTGTCTTATTCTGACAGTTGACACATGGACAACACATGAAACCATTGGTACTGTGGGCCTTGGCTATCTCGAGAAATTCCCTCAAACCCGTCATGTACTCGGCAGTGCGTCGGTCACCGTACATCCATTGTCGGTCCATCTGCATTATATAATTAACTATATCAATAACCATTACAGAACATCGAGAAATAACCACTAAACTATCAATTAATGACAAATGAAATGAGAAAAAAATTAACCTCGATCGAAAAGAAGGATAAATTTTTAAGTGTGCATCAGATCATTTTGGGAACTCTCTCGAGCATTTCATCGAACACCTTGCTTGCACACTTAAAAAAAACAAACTAGCACACACCCTCCTACCTTGTTAAAAAAAATGCCTCCTGGTCTTGGGAGGGGGGGGGGGGGGGGGGCTGTGATATATATAGGCATGCACCATTTGTCCCGGTTCCAGCTACGAACCGGGACAAAAAGGTGGCTGGAACCGGGACAAATGGTGGCCTTCTGATCGCCAGAAGTTTGCTGGCACCCCATCTGTCCCGGTTTGTAACACGACCGGGACAAATGGGGTATTTCTGTTTGGTCCTATGGCCTGTTCTCTACTAGTGGTTCTTGATCTACATTTATACATGTATGGCATCAATAGTTTGAGCAACAATTGAAAACAAAAGCTAAACATAATATGTGAACTATTTACAGAAACAATACCTCTTGGATCCAACCGATTCAGAAGTGTCCCCTTTCCCCTTTTTCTTAGTGCTAACACGTTTTCCCTTTTTCTTAGTTGTAGTTTCCAAGTTTTGGCTATGGTCAGAAGGAAGCTACTTAGAATTCAAACATTGCTTCGATGTAAACAAGAGTGTAAGTGTGAAATTAATAACCTGGGGGGGGGGGGGGGGGGGATTCATTCTTGTAGGTTCTCCATCCTCGAAAGGCACAATGGATGTCTCCGCTGTTCTCTTCCTCCTCTTCTTTGGTGGTTATCTACACAAACAACAAGAAATTAATCGCAGAATATGTGTAGCTGCAAGAATAATGCAAGAATGAGTAAATCCATATTACCGAATTGACATCATCGCAGCAATGTCTTCCGGGTTCCCTTTCTTACATATGTGCTAATGATGCCCATATTCCTTGCAAATTGGACATAAGTGTTTGCCATTTTTCCTTTTCTTATCACTGCAGCCTTTGTACCTCTCAGTTCTAGGCCTGCCAGCCGTGGCCTTCAATAATGGAGGATGCATGAAGAATCCATGGTCAGATTCAGGCCATTGGGTCTTGTCAGGCATTGCAGGGATTAGGTGGGCATAAGCTGCCTTAAACTTGTCCGTGGAGTAATACAAGTCCACATAGTCTCGTATATGTGCATTGCAAAGTGATATGATGAATGCAAGACCATGTTTGCAAGGTAGACCGGAAACTTGCCATTGTCTACAAGAACATGTCCTCTCTTGCAAGTTGACCACAAATATAAAGCCACTACCACCCAATGCAGTCACTTCAGCAACTTCTTCTGAGCTTTCTACCACAGCCAAGTTTAATTCTCTAGTAATTGCATTCAGCTTCTTGATTATGTGGGGCAGAATTGAACGATCATACTTCTTCGATACATTTCTCCTTCGGTTCCACAATATCAGCATCAATTGTATCGCCTTATCACAGAAGTCATCCAAGTTCAACGACTTGTGGTGCTTAATCCAATTGTTAAAGGACTCAGCCAAGTTGTTGGTTACATAGTCCACCTTGCACATAGTTGAGAACTGACTTCTGGTCCACAATCTATTGTGCCACTGTCTTACGTATGCAGTTGCAGCTGGCTTTGCTGTCTCCATAGCAACCCAATGTTTATCAAATAAATATGGGTTCCATGAGTATGCAGCAGCCCAAAGGTGGTCATCAAAAACCTTCCCATGGAACTTCTTCTTGAAGTTGGTCACCAAGTGAAACATGCACTCCCTATGTTCCGCCTCTGGAAACACTTCTTTTACCCCGGTCATTACTGCCTGGCCAGCATCGGTGCTAATGGTTAAGCCCGTTGGTGATCCTATGGCCTGTTTTAGCAATTGCATGAACCAGGTCCAATTATCATTAGTTTCGGAATCAAAAACTCCAAAACAAACAGGGTACATCCAATTATGGCCATCAACTGCGGTAGCACTAGCCAACTGCCCCTTGAACCTGCCTGTCAAGAATGTGCTATCTATTGCCAAATACGGTCTACAGCCCGTAAGGAACCCCTCTATGCAAGGTTTCAAAGCAACAAAAATTCTTTTGAAGATGATTTTACCATTTATTGTGTGGTGATCAATCTGCACTATGCTGCCTGGGCAAGAACTTTCAACTTGTGCCTTAAACCTAAATAAATTGTCAAAGCTGCTGTCCCAATCACCATATAGTTGATTCAAGGCTAGCAGCTTACCCATATATACTCTCTTGTAGTGGATCTTGACCTTGTAGTGTTCTTTCAGCTTCTGTTTCAATGCAGCTGCTCCTAGAGTTGCATCTTCAATGAGCCAATCCTTCACCTTCTCAAATATCCAAAATTTGGTTGCATTCTTCACCTTCTTTTTCAGTTTTGCACTACAGCAATCATGACCTTCCGAGTTTTTCCTCACCTACAAAGGAATACAAAGCAAGAATGTAAGAACTTCATCTCGGTAGACAATAAAAAATGTAGGCAGAAAGGAAGAATATAAGTTAGGAAATTACCACTACTGTACACATATCATCCGTTGTAGAAGCATGTATCCTCCATGGACAACAGTCATCCTCTTTTGTTTTACAATAGCCCCTAAACCTGCGGGGTGTACTCTTCTCCGTGTTATACTCAAATCCACGTTTGATTGCATGCTGAGAAAGGGCCAATTTAAACTCCTCCATATTGGGATATGTGGAACCTTCGGTCATAGGAGGGTCTTCTTTGTCATACTCTACATTTGGTGTATGATTTGCCGCATAATGCTCCTCCTCTTCCTCCTCCTCTATTTCAGTCTCATCCTCTTCACTCTCATCATCAATCTCCTCCCCACTCTCATGATCAGCAACATAGTCTTTGTCCTTCTCTTTATTCGAAAAAAGAACCATATCAAGAGGCTCATACAAATCTGCTTCATCAGTACCAACATGTTCATTCTCCGGTGCTGGGTTCCGAAGATAATCATCATCTTGTTCATTCTCATAAGTTGAATCTCGATACATCCTACACACATAACAGAAACCTACGCATGAGTGCTACTGCTACTGCCTAATCTGCTTATCAACACTGCCTAATCTGCTCATCAATCTACTGCTACTGCATTTCGCGTGAGGAAGAAGAAGGAAGAAACACTCACCCTGCACCTTGGCCGAAGCCCGCATCCGCGCCCAGCCTTGAAGAAGAGCCCGCAGCCCCGCCCGCGTCGCCGTCCGCAGCGCCGCCTGGGTCGCCGTCTGCAGCCCTGTGCGCGTCGCTGTCCGCGTCGCCGTCTGCAGCCCCGCCCGCGTCCGAGCCTGGGCCGCCGCCCCCACCAGGAAGCAAGACGTCCATGGCCGCGCGACCACGCCTTGGCTCACGCGGTCACGCCACCGCCGCCGGATCGAGCACCAAACTAGCGCCGCCGCCGCCGCTAGGGTTCGCTGCGTTGGGTGGGGGACGGGATGAATCGGGCTCGATTTTGGTTCGCTGAGAAGCTGCGGTTGACTTTCACTCGACGAGGGTAATTTTATCCCCGCTGCAAAAAGTTAACAGAATAGTCTAACAGATCCAACGGCAGTGTCAACAAAGGAAAGAAAAACTTATCAGAGTCATACATGAAGAAAATATTTAGGAGTGTCAAATAAGGAACGAAGTTTTAAGCCGGTGTCACAGAAGGAATTCTCTCTTAATTGCGAGCATTCGAGTCTACCGTCTGGCGCTCGGACAAAATTTATATTTAATATTAAATTGTTGGTTAAACTTGAATTTTATAATAAAAACGACACACAAAGAATTAGACATAAATTCAAGTGCTTCTAAAGTTCAGAAAAAAGTACATCAGATTTTTAAAATTAAAAACGTCCAAAAGATCATCAAAATAATATGATAACAAAGAAACGATTATTAACATTGATGCACGTACAGCAAGACGTCACTTCATGCCCTCCTCGGTGCATGCCTACTCTTTCATCCTTTTCTCCCTCGCTTGTATCGCTGCAATGCCTGCTCCGCGCGACGGTGCACCTGGTATTCGGACTCCGCAACCTGCTGCAGCGCCGCTGCAAACTTGGTGGTTTCAAGGCGAGGCTTGACCTTCTTCAACTCCCCCCGCAGATTGAGAACCTCCGCGTACTGCGCTACCAGCTTCTTCTCCAGCTCGGCCCTCGCTGCGGCCTCCACGGCCCTCGCCGCGGCCTCCTCGGCCAACTTCTTTTCCAGCTCCAACGCGTAAGAGGACGCGTAGTTCACAGTCTGCATGCGTCGTCCGGCCTAAGGAACATTGGTCTTCGAATGGACGAACAGTTTTGTCAACGTTATGGTACTGCGTACCTGGATCATTGATTCGTAGGTAGACGGCGCTAAATCGGCGGGCTTCGCCGCCGGCAGCTTGTGCCCCATCTCTTTCCGTGCGGTCTCCCGGCATGTGCTGTTGACGTCGCGTGTGTCCGGTTCGGGCGAGTGTCGTGGTATGGGGTCGAACCCGGGAGGACAGCTACGGTCAGCAGGCAGCGAGCTCGGATCAGACTTGCAGGCTCCGTCTTTTGAGTTGGCTTCCTCTCGGTTCCTCTTGTTCCCGGACAGTACCGGCGTGTAGCCGCCAGGGGTGGGCTCTGGTTTCACCTTCTCCGTCGTCGTAGACGCCGACGCCACAGCCTTCTTCGCCGATTGATCTTTCACTAGACCTATAACACACAACACAGAGGTAAAAAATTATTTACCCACACGACACCGGAAATCGTCACATAAGTGTCGTGAGATGGCTTACCGATGGTGCGAGTAGAAGCTGGTGTGGGTGGCATTTCACGAGCACCGGCGAGACTGAAGGACAAAGCCGCGTCAACTCTGGTTTTCCAGAGGTAAGTCCGGAGATCAACTTGGGTGCCCTGAGCTGCGTCTCGTAATATTTTCACCCATTTCTTCTCTTGACTTGTGAGCACCGGATCATTGAGAGTACCCTTGGGCAACAGCTCGCCCCAAGTCACTGTTGGATCTGCCCCTATACGTCGAGTACTTTCCGACGTAGACGACGACGAGCTTGCGACGAGACGCGCGTACAATCAGCTAAGCACACAGGTAGACACCTCGATCGGATTGATCGATCTATACCTAGCTAGCTATCTCACGTACTCACACAATCGCTGGACAAACTAAGTCTGGGAGGATCTGATTGCTAGAGGTGCGTCTCGCACCTCTCTCTCTTTCTTTTATTTCTTCTGTCTCAAATCGATAGATTACAGGATACACGGTAGTCTAGCTTTATACACGCAAACACGAGAGACTACAGCTATCCTACTCGGTATGGAACTCCAATCCTACTCGGAGACCATGTCCGTAGAGCACACGATTCCGTATCAGGTCCGGTCATGTTTATTTCCAACAATCACCCCCTAAACATGATCGTGTACTTTACTTCGACCTGGGTCCCAAATACGCCAGTCACTCCGCCTAGGTGTTACCCTCGACATTACTTTCGCCGCTTCAGTCTTCATCCTTGACATTGCTTTCGTCGCTCTTGCTGGCATCCATGACATCGACGTTGCATTTGTGGACTCATCTTCTCTTTGACGGCAACAATCTTTCTTGTCGACGTTTTCAAACGTCATCTTTGCTTCGGTGCTTTTGAAACAATCTTCCGTATACTTTATTGGTTTCATCTCTGGAATAATTACCTTGAACAAATGTAGCCGCGTAAAATGCATCTCACTTTCGTCTGGTAACGACAATGCTTCACGCCAATACTCCATCGTATCAGTATCCTCAAATTTCGCCAGTTCCTCAGCGTGCTTCCTTTCCCCTTGAACACTTCCTGGCGGTATAGGTACTCCTTGTTGTGTTCCATGTATGCCATCTTCTGGGCTGGGCGCCCCTTGAAATTCCTCTGACCGTAGCCCCTCATGTGGTGAACCTCCTCCTTGGTCATCAGCTGATGGCTTGGATGGCCTACTTGCAGCTGGACTCGCTTTGTCCCCTTCTCCTTTTTCTGGACTGCCTTCTGGCACGCTGCTTCTTTCTTCCATAACGACAGGTTTGCCCCATGACGCGACAATGCGTCTCACTCTACCCCGCGACACCATGATGTGCCGCACTTCATGGACTTCTGACGCCATATACGTCTTCACTTCTTTTTTCTGCGACGCGACACTACGCCGCACATCATGGACTTCTGGCACCATGTACGCCTTCACTTCTTTTTCCTTCGATGCGACACTACGCCGCTCATCATGGACTTCTAGCGCCATGTATGCCTTCATACCAGTACTATCGGCATGAGTTCTTGAATCACCTCCCGTGTCAGTAGCATCCACACGAGTTTGCGGAACTTGAATGCAAACTTTCTCTTCCACAAGCATGTCAGTTTCTTTAGCCACCACTTGAAGAACTGGATCATCCTCGTCCACCAGTTCGCACATCAAGTGCATCAGACTATCGTCTTCTTCCTGGCCCAAGAGAGCCCTCTCCTTCGATGGTTTTTGGCAACCAGACTTGAAGTGCCCGAGTTCTCGGCTGTTATGACACCTTACTTTCTTTATGTCAAACTTCCTCCTCGGCGGAGTATCGTCATCCTCCTCTTCTTTTTCATCGTCTTCTTGCTCATCATCGTCCTGCTCAGCGATGTACTTTTTCGCTGGGCGTTGCTTATCCTTCATTTTCTTCCGCTCTTTAGCAAGTCGAGCTTCAAGATCAGCTTGAGAATACATGAGTTTCTCACCATCGTCCTTGAACTCTTTTCTTCCCTTCTGATTCTCTTCGTGCATTCTCAATCTTCCGATCGCTTCAGGCACCGTCATCTTTGTGACATCGCTGAACTGCTCGATCGTCCCGATAATACTCGTGAATTCGTCGGTGACCGATGAAAACAGCTTCTCCACGATATTTGTATCCGTGACGGATCCTCCGAGAGATTTAATCTCACTTGCCAAGTTTGTTAGCTTCTCGGAATACTCAGCGATCGTTTCTCCTTTGGACATCTCCAACTTGTTAAGCTGCCTCTTAAGCACTTGTGCACGGGCACGCTTCACCTTATATTCGCCAACTCGCATCTCCCGTATTGCTTCCCACGCTTCCCTCACCGTCTCGTAATTGGCAAGAGTCATCACCATGGAATCTGGTACGGACTGCGAGAGAGCAGCCATGGCGCCATCGTCAACCTCATCGTCCACCGCGCCATCGCCTTCTATAGCCTTCCAGACACGGAGGTTTCGGAGGATGAATTTCATCTTCGTGGCCCAAACCACATAATTTGTGTCGGTCATCATTGGATACTGAATCGGCACAAAACTTGTTCTTGACATCATCATAAGCGTCTTGCCGCTACCTTCGGACGTTACAAGTGCCTGCTTCGCCGCAGTCGCTGTCTTCTCCTTCTTTGTTTCCTCGTCTTCGCTTGACCAGGCTCTGATACCACTTGTTGGATCTGCCCCTATACGTCGAGTACTTTCCGACGTAGACGACGACGAGCTTGCGACGAGACGCGCGTACGATCAGCTAAGCACACAGGTAGACACCTCGATCGGATCGATCGATCTATACCTAGCTAGCTATCTCACGTACTCACACAATCGCTGGACAAACTAAGTCTGGGAGGATCTGATTGCTAGAGGTGCGTCTCGCACCTCTCTCTCTTTCTTTTATTTCTTCTGTCTCAAATCGATAGATTACAGGATACACGGTAGTCTAGCTTTATACACGCAAACACGAGAGACTACAGCTATCCTACTCGGTATGGAACTCCAATCCTACTCGGAGACCATGTCCGTAGAGCACACGATTCCGTATTAGCTCCGGTCATGCTTATTTCCAACAGTCACTGGACACGGCCATGGCTCCGCTTCCGGCGACGTGAGGAAGAAGAACTTGTCCTGCCACCCCTTGATCCAATTCGGCAGCCCAGTGAAGAGCGGTCTGGCCACGTTCTTGCGGCGCCGGATAGTGTACCAGCCCCTGCCTCTGGATTTGCCCGGCGTAAAGAAATACCCAAACAGCGGCAGGGACGGTGGCACACCGACGTCGTCGCAGAGCGAGACGAAGCCGACAAGTATGCGCCACCCGTTGGGCGCGAGCTGGCTCGGCGCGAGTTTGAAGTGGGTGAGCACTTCCGCGAAGAAGCCGTACAATGGAACACGCATCCCGGCCTCCAGCGAGTCCGCGTACACGCACGTGGCGCCCTCTGGAGGCGGCTCGCAGGCAGGCTGCGCGGTGTAGGCCTTCGGGATTCCGTGCTTGGCGCAGAGGTCGTCGACCGTGCACTGCCCGCGGAGCGACGAGACGTGACGCTCGGCAACGGGACCTGAGAGTGTCGTTTCCGCCTCGCCGCCGGCGCTGTTTGTTGTGGCTCCATGACGTGGGCGCGGGCGGAGCGAGGAGTGATGAAGCCGATAATCTCAACGGAGAACGTGGAGGAATCGTTGGAAGAATTCATTGCGCTGTGCAGCTTGTGTGGAACCCCCGAAGGTTCCGTCCCGGCCCTCGACCTCTGGTAGGGCCCGCTCAGTCCCGCGTGATTGGACTACCCCGGCAGTGTCTCATAATGGATACGCCCATTCGTATGTTCGATTGAACCTGCGGGGGTTTGGGTAGGAGGGTCGACGGCGCCAGTTGAGGTATGATACGTCTCAAACGTATCTATAATTTCTTATGTTCCATGCTTATATTATGCCAATTGCTACATGTTTTATATACACTTTTATATCATTTTATGCATTTTCTGTGACTAACCTATTAACAAGATGCCACAGTGCCAGTTTCCTGTTTTCTGCTGTTTTTGGTTTCAGAAAAGTTGTTAAGCAAATATTTTCGGAATTGGACAAACGAAACGTCAAAGTGCTTATTTTCCCCGGGAGGTTCCAGAACACCGAAGAGGAGATGGAGGAGGACCCCGAGGGGCCCACACCCCCTCCCGGTGCGGCCCCCCTTCTACCGCGCGAGCACGGGGTGTGGGGCCCTCAAGGCCCCGCCGCCTTCGCCCTTTCGCCTACTTATACGGATATCTAAGACCTAGGACACGCACATTTTTCCTCCACAAAGTCCAGAGCCGCCGCCGTCGTCAACCCTAGATCGGGAGGGTTCAGAAGCTCCTCCCGGCACCTTGCCGAAGAGGGGAAATCACCGGAGGGCTCTACATCACCATGCCCGCCTCCGGACTGATGCGTGAGTAGTTCATCCTTGGACTATGAGTCCATAGCAGTAGCTAGATGGTTGTCTTCTCCTCTTGTGCTACAATGTTTAGATCCTGTGAGCTGCCTAACATGATCAAGATCATCTTTATGTAATGCTACATGTTGTGTTTGCTGGGATCCGATGAATATTGAGTACTATGTTATTGCTTCATAATATATCTTGTGAGTGCGTTGTTTATGATCTTGCATGCTCTCCGTTGCTAGTACACGCTCTGGCCAAGTAGATGCTTGTGACTACAAGAGGGGGTATTTATGCTCGATAGTAGGTTCATGTCTCTATTTAATCTGGGGTAGTGACAGCAAGCTCTAAGGTTGTAGACGTACTGTTGATATTAGGGATAAAACAGTAGTACTTTATCTAATGGTATTTGTATTACTTACATTACACATATTGCCTAATGCAATTATCCGTTGCTTGCAATTTAATACTAAAAGGGGTGCGGACGCTAACCGGAAGGTGGATTATTAGTCATAGGTGCGGTTGGAACGGTCTATGTATATTATTGTAATGCCCAAATGAATATCACACTAGCCATCATAACTATAGTATATGCATCATTATGCACTTCTTTATTCTGTCAATTGCCCAGCTGTAATTTGTTTACCCGTATGTATGCTATTATTATTTATGGAGAGACACCACTAGTGAACTGTGGACCCCGGTCCTTTTTCCTCAAACTGATAAACAATCCTACTGCAATCCTGTTACTTTTATTCTCTGCAAGCAAACATCATTCTCCACACATACGTTTAATCCTTTGTTACAGCAAGCCAGTGAGATTGACAACCTCACTGTTAAGTTGGGGCAAAGTATCTTGGTTGTGTTGTGTGCAGATTCCACGTTCGTTGCTGACACCGGTAGTGCGCCCTGCCAAAGTCATCTTCAACAACCTCCGGAAGATCTCTAGTTTCCTACTGGTTCGATAAACCTTGGTTTCACAACTGAGCGAAAACTTATTGCTGCACTACTTCATACCTTCCTCTTGGGGTTTCCCAACAACACCTCACCGGTGCCATCAAGCAATTTTTCTGGCGCCGTTGCCGGGGAGACAAGAGTTCTTCTGTTCAGCAAAGTTTAGCTTCCCCTTCGACGCCAGCAATTTTTCTGGGGAAGCTAAGCTCTTCTACGAGTGGAGTCTCTCACATCCAATTTTTTTATTTTTTTATTGTCTTGCTTAGTTTATTTTTATTATTGTCTTGTTTGCTTAAATATCAAAAATACAAAAAATTAGTTACTTGCATTACTATTTTTTTTATTTCGGTTTAGTTTTTATTGTTTCGGTTTGTTATTTATTATTTCGGTTTACTTTTTAATTTCCTAAAATGAGTACTGCTAAGAATACTAAGTTGTGTGACTTCACTTGGACCAATAATAATGATTTTATATGCACTCCTATTGCTCCACCTGCTTCTAAAGCAGAGTTCTTTGAAATAAAACCTGCTTTGTTAAACCTTGTTATGAGAGAGCAATTTTCTGGTGTTAGTACTGATGATGCTGCTGCCCATCTAAATAATTTTGTTGAACTTTGTGGAATGCAAAAGCAAAAATATGTAGATGGTGATATTATAAAACTGAAATTATTTCCTTTCTCTTTGAGAGGAAGAGCTAAAGAATGGTTGCTTTCATTGCCTAGGAATAGTATTGATTCATGGACTAAATGCAAAGAAGCTTTTATTGGAAAAGACTATCCTCCTGCTAAGATTATTTCTCTAAGAAGTAGCATTATGAATTTTAAACAACTTGATAATGAACATGTTGCTCAAGCTTGGGAAAGAATGAAATCTTTGGTTAAAAATTGCCCTACCCATGGACTGACTACTTGGATGATCATCCAAACCTTTTATGCAGGGCTGAATTTTTCTTCAAGAAACCTTCTTGATTCGGCTGCGGGAGGTACCTTTATGTCCATCACTTTGGGGGCTGCAACAAAACTCTTGGATGATATGATGGTGAATTATTTGGAGTGGCATACTGAAAGGACACCTCAAGGTAAGAAGGTAAATTATGTTGAAGAAACCTCCTCTTTGAGTGAAAAAATTGATATTATTATGTCTATGCTTGTGAATGGTAAATCTCATGTTGATCCAAATAATGTTCCCTTAGCTTCTTTAGTTGCACAAGAAGAGCATGTTGATGTGAACTTCATTAAAAATAACAATTTCAACAACAATGCCTATAGGAACAATTATGGTAATAATAACTGTAAGCCCTATCCTTCTAATAATGGTAATGGTTATGTTTATTCTTATGGTAATTCTTATCGCAATAATAGAAATACCTCCACTGAACTTGAAACCATGCTAAAAGATTTTATCACTACACAAACTTCTTTTAATAAAACTGTTGAGGAAAAGCTTGGTAAAATTGATAATCTTGCCTCTAAAGTTGATAGTCTTACCTTGATGTTGATCTTTTAAAATATAAAGTCATGCCTAATGATACTAAAGAGAGTAAGGCTTTTGCTAAAATTAATGCCATCCAAGTTAGAATTGATGAAAATGTTAGGATGATGGCCCAATTGCATGCTAGATGGGAAAGAGAGAAAGAGCTAGCTAAGGAAGATAATATTGTTAAAGTTTTTACTATTACCACTACTGAAAATAATGTTACTTCACATGAGCCTCCTACTATTAATGGTTACATAGTTGGTGTTGGAAATATTTCTTCTACTTGTTCCAAAAAGTTAAAATTGCCTAAAACTGCTGAAGCTGCTATTGATAAAAGTGCTGAAATTTTTAAGAACATAGGAGATGGTGGTTCGGTTTGCTTTGATGATAATAATTTTGATTCTGATAATTGTAATATCACTGAAGTTATTAAGTTCTTGCAAAATTTAGCCACATGTCCTAATGCTAGTGCCATGGACTTGGCATTTACAACCCATATTACAAATGCTCTCATTAAGGCTAGGGAAGATAAATTAAAACTTGAAGCTTCTATCCCTAAAAAGTCAGAAGATGGTTGGGAGCCCATCATTAAAATAAAAGTGGATAAATTTGATTGCAATGCTTTATGTGACCTTGGTGCAAGTATCTCTGTTATGCCTAAAAAGCTTTATGATATGTTTGATTTGCCACCTTTGGAACATTGTTATTTGGATGTTTTTCTTGTTGATAACGCTATGAAGAAACCTGTGGGGAGAGTCAATGATGTTCTTATTATGGTTAACAATAACCTTGTCCCCATTGATTTTATTGTCTTGGATATTGAATGCTACCCATCTTGTCCAATTGTTTTGGGAAGACCTTTCCTTCGCACGGTTGGTGCAATTATTGATATGAAAGAAGGAAATATAAGGTACCAATTCCCACTTAAGAAAGGTATGGAACACTTCCCTAGGAAGAAAATGAAGTTACCTTTTGATTCTATCATTCGTACAAATTATGATGTTGATGCTTCATCTCTTGGAAACACTTAATTATCACTTTCTGTGCCTAGCTGAAGGCGTTAAAGAAAAGCGCTTATGGGAGACAGCCCACTTTTTATTTCTAATATTTTATTTTATTTTATTGAGTCAAGGAAGATGTCTACCTCTGTAGAAATTCCTTTCTATCTTTACTTTATTGCATTGTTGTGTCAAGTTAAGCCTCTAGTAGAAAGTTGATGCTAGATTTGGATTGCTGTGCTGAAACTGATTTCTGCTGTCCACCGTTAAATTCATAACTCTTTAAGAAAAATCGGATGGAGCTGGAATTTTTTGTGCGTAATCCTCAGATATATATGCAACTTTCATTAGTTTTGAGTTTTCTGATTTGAGCAATTTAAGTGCCTCGAAAAAATTCGTATTTAGTGACTGTTCTGTTTTTGACAGATTCTGCCATTTATTTTGCAATGCCTCCTTTACTATTTTGAATGGATCTTTTTGTTCCATAAAGTATCAGTGGATGTAGCTAATGTCCAGTAGCATTGGTAGCAATTGTGTTCATGCAGAATATAAGAATTTTTTGTGCACTAACCCTCTAATGAAGTTTATTTTGAGTTTGGTGTGGAGTAAGTTTTCAAGAATCAAGAGAGAAGGATGATATGATGTGATCAAGAAGATGAACGAGCCAAAGCTTGGGGATGCCCCCGTGGGTCACCCAAGCATATTTCAAGAAGACTCAAGCGTCAAAGCTTGGGGATGCCCAAGGCATCCCCTTCTTCATCAACAAACTATCAGGTCATCTCTAGTGAAACTATATTTTAATTCCGCCACATCTTATGTGCTTTACTTGAAGCGTCTCTTTGTTTTTGTTTTTGTTTTTGTTTTTGTTTTTGTTTTTGTTATTTTCATTCTCTGAATAAAATGGATCCTAGCATTCTTTTGTGGGAGAGAGACACGCTCCGCTTTTTCATTTGAATACTCGTATTCTTCACTTATATTTGTTGAGTATTCTTCTATAGCTATTGCAATACTTTCAGCTCTTGTTTTTCATGCATCTTTTGTTCAGAGTTGTTAGTTCTCATATGTTATATTCTCTTGCTTCATTGTTATATACTTGGAGAGTTTATGTGTAAATAAGTTGATTGGTGTTTGATTAGGAACAGAAAATGTTAAATGTGGTAGATGGTATAACTAAATGATACATAATCTTGTAGATCATTAAATTGTGTCACTTGAATCATTGATGTTGTTTTGAGATATTAATATGCTTAATGGTAAACATGACAGTTTAGTAAGGTGGAATGATTAATGGTTGGTCTAGAAAACTTGAAACTGTGCCACACTTAAATTTTCAGTTGATAGGATAATGAAATATGACTCCTAATGTTAAAAGCAACCATAATGACTTTGTGTTATGCGCTACGGTCGGGGTCCCAACAGTGACTTGTTCATTTGCCACTGTCCCTCGTGGAGTGATTTTCATTATGCTTTGTAAGATCATGTTTCTATTTGGAATCATTTTTCTTGTGAGTTCTAAAGCTGCGGTTTTCATGGCACTTCCACCTCCATATTTGCTAGCCTCTTCGGTACTTTGCATTGCCCTTTCTCATATTGAGAGTTGGTGCATACTTCGCGAGTACATCTAAAACTCGTGGGAGATCTTCATCATGTTCTCCTACACATAAGCCAAATATCTTCCTCAAAACATCCACCATACCTACCTACTACAGCATTTACATAGTTATTCCGAGATATATTGCCATGCAACTTTCATCTTACATTACATGACTTGTTGTCATTTATCATTTATATATTGCTTTGCATGATTCTATATAGCTGATGTGTGGTTTTACCCATGTTACGCTAGATCATTGCATATCCTGCTACACTGGCAGAGGCACCGTTTTCATACACCATGTTTTATTCATCATGAGATATTTGTACCAAAAGTGTGTTGTCATATTATCATATTAGGATGTTTGCCCCTAAAAATGAAAAGAGCCATGGAGGCCATCGAAAAGAGAAACAGAAAAATACAAAAAAAAAAGAGAATAAGAGAAAAAGAGAAAAAAAGAATAAAAAAGAGGGCTACATTACTACTCTTTATTCACACTTGTGCTCATGTTATAGCACCCATATTAATCATAGTCATCATTTGTGCTCATGTTTAGCACCTTTACTCCATATGTGAGAGTTTTCATGTTTTATTTGCATAACTATGTGGGGAACTTTACACTATAGAAATTGGCTTGTATATTCCAATGATGAGCCTCCTCAAAAGTACTCTAGGTCTACATGAGTAAGCAAGTTAGATGCACCCCCACTAGTTCCATTGGAGAGCTTTCATACACTTATAGCTCTATGTGCATCCGTTGTGTGGCAATAACTACTCCTTACATAGCTTCGATTATAAGACTTTCTCTTGTCTAATGATCATTTTCAGCTGTGTGAGACTTTCTTCCGTTGGCCTTCCAAACCCCCATTATTATTCTCTTAGCCACAACATCCTGGTGCCAGGAACCAACGCAGAACACTTGCTTGTTTTTGTGTGAACAAATAGAGAAATGATCTTCTACGTGCATATTGCTATCGCTTGACTTGATCCTTTCACAAAGTTGTCATGATTGTTTGATTCATTAGATGATTATATTGTTGTGCTTGAAGATTAAATTATCTTTAATATCTACTTTGCACGGTTGATTGTTCTCTATTACTGATTCATTGAAAGTTTTGCTTTGTTATGCCTACTTGTTTATTCATTACTCATTTGATATCAATATAAACTTAATCTTTTATTCATTTGATCTCAACTTACATGCATTACATTATTATTTGATCAAGATTGTGTGAAGCATGTCACTTAAGAAATTATTCTTGTTATCGTTTTACCTACTCGGGACGAGTAGAACTAAGCTTGGGGATGCTTGATACGTCTCAAACGTATCCATAATTTCTTATGTTCCATGTTTATATTATGCCAATTGCTACATGTTTTATATACACTTTTATATCATTTTATGCATTTTCTGGGACTAACCTATTAACAAGATGCCACACTGCCAGTTGCCTGTTTTCTGCTGTTTTTGGTTTCAGAAAAGTTGTTAAGGAAATATTCTCGGAATTGGACAAACGAAACGTCAAATTTCTTATTTTCCCCGGGAGGTTCCAGAACACCGAAGAGGAGACGGAGGAGGACCCCGAGGGGCCCACACCCCCTCCCGGCGCGGCCCCCCTTCTGCCGCGCGAGCACGGGATGTGGGGCCCTCGAGGCCCCGCCGCCTTCGCCCTTTCGCCTACTTATACCCCTCGGATATCTAAGACCTAGGACACGCACCTTTTTCCTCCACGAAGTCCAGAGCCGCCGCCGTCGTCAACCCTAGATCGGGAGGGTTCAGAAGCTCCTCCCGGCACCCTGCCGGAGAGGGGAATCATCACCGGAGGGCTCTACATCACCATGCCCGCCTCCGGACTGATGCGTGAGTAGTTCATCCTTGGACTACGGGTCCATAGCAGTAGCTAGATGGTTGTCTTCTCCTCTTGTGCTACCATGTTTAGATCTTGTGAGCTGCCTAACATGATCAAGATTATCTTTATGTAATGCTACATGTTGTGTTTGCTGGGATCCGATGAATATTGAGTACTATGTTATTGCTTCATAATATATCTTGTGAGTGCGTTGTTTATGATCTTGCATGCTCTCCGTTGCTAGTAGATGCTCTGGCCAAGTAGATGCTTGTGACTCCAAGAGGGGGTATTTATACTCGATAGTAGGTTCATGTCTCTATTTAATCTGGGGTAGTGACAGCAAGTTCTAAGGTTGTAGATGTACTGTTGCTACTAGGGATAAAACAGTAGTACGTTTTATAAGGGTATTTGTATTACTTACATTACACACATTGACTAATGCAATTATCTGTTGCTTGCAACTTAATACTGAAAGGGGTGCAGACGCTAACCGGAAGGTGGATTATTAGTCATAGATGCGGTTGGAACGGTCTATGTATATTGTTGTAATGCCCAAATGAATATCACACTAGCCATCATAACTATAGTATATGCATCATTATGCACTTCTTTATTCTGTCAATTACCCAGCTGTAATTTGTTTACCGCATGTATACTATTATTATTTATGGAGAGACACCACTAGTGAACTGTGGACCCCGGTCCTTTTTCCTCAAACTGATAAACAATCCTACTACAATCATGTTACTTTTATTCTCTGCAAGCAAACATCATTCTCCACACATACGTTTAATCCTTTGTTACAGCAAGCCAGTGAGATTGACAACCTCACTGTTAAGTTGGGGAAAAATATCTTGGTTGTGTTGTGTGCAGGTTCCACGTTCGTTGCTGACACCGGTAGTGCGCCCTGTCAAAGTCATGTTCAATAACCTCCGGAAGATCTCTAGTTTCCTATTGGTTCGATAAACCTTGATTTCACAACTTAGAGAAAACTTGCTGCTGCACTACTTCATACATTCCTCTTGGGGTTTCCCAACAACACCTCACCGGTGCCATCAAGGGACTATATGTGTGGCAAGAGGCATAGTCTAATCCTGCCCTGTCTGTATAATCGTGAAATCACAAAGCCCCCGAAGGTTCCGTCCCGGCCCTCGACCTCTGGTAGGGCCCGCTCAGTCCCGCGTGATTGGACTACCCCCGGCGGTGTCTCATAATGGATACGCCCATTCGTATGTTCGATTGTACCTGCGGGGGTTTGGGCAGGAGGGTCGACGGCGCCAGTTGAGGGACTATATGTGGCAAGAGGCATAGTCTAATCTTGCCCTGTCTGTATAATCGTGAAATCACAATGCGAATTTTTCTGCATTACGGGATATACAAAAATGAGAAAACTTAGAGATTTAAATTTATACATTGTCCACTATATTCGGATATGCAAGTTTGTTATTTTTGTGTAGCTCATAACACAAATTATTTGTCTTGTAATTTTGCAAGGTTGTAGGAGACATCATTTAGGACATTCATTAACATTTTAGATTTTGAAAACCTCTAAATATATGTTTTCACATTTTTTTGAATATTGGGATCACTAGACCTCAGGAGTGCACTCTATCCTTTGACTCAACAACAAAAAGAACCAAAGTTTGCATGGAGACGAAGTTAAGCTCCAAATATCATATCTTGTCAACGTTCCAAGTTGTAAAAAAATTGTTAAGGGCTTGACACAACAAATTTCAGCTACTCTAGCGCCGGGTGATTAAAAAAAAAACTTACACCTAGGGCACAATCTTCATGCACATAACTTCTTTTATATATAAAAACTTGGAAAACGTATCCAATGACGCCTAAAATGGATGATTTAACATTGTAGATGTTGATGGTTTTCTAAAACAGAGAGATGGTTATTGCATATTAAAATTTGGCTTCGAAGATTTCTATGAGTAACCTTTGCTCGTGATACTCAACCATTTTTTTACATGACTTAGCGATAAGATTTTTAAGGAAATGTTTGTAAATGACTGAACATAATAAGGTAAGAAAGAGTTCAAATTTGCTCAGTTATTATAAAAATATGATATCAGTTTTAGATTTTGTGTTTAAATTGTTGTTCAAACTTGAATTTTATAATAAAAATGATAAACAAAGAATTAGACATAAGTTCAACTGTTTGCAAATTTTAGAATAAGTGCGTTAGATTTCTAACATAAAAAACTTTCAAAAGATTACCAAAACAATATGACAACGAAGAAAAGATAATCAAGATTCACCCAGAGGCTTCACCACGTACAACAAGATGTCGCTTCATGCCCTCCTCGGCGCATGCCTACTCTTTCATCCTTGTCTCCCTCGCCGGTATCGCTCCAATGCCTGCTCCGCGCGACGGCGCACCTGGTGTTCGGACTCCACAACATGCTGCAGCGCCACTGCAAACCCGGTGTTTTCAAGGCGAGGCTTGACCTTCTTCAACTGCCCCCGCAGAGTGACAACCTCCACGTCCCGCGCCACCAGCTTCTCCAGCTCGGCCCTCGCCGCGGCCTCCTTGGCAACCTTCTTTTCCAGCTCCAACGCGTAAGAGGATTCGTAGTTTACAGTCTGCATGCGTCGGCCGGCATAAATTAAAGGAAAACAAAGTTAAAGACGCCAAAATTGGGCTTCGAATGGACGAACAGCTTTCTCAATATGTGTGTGCCCCGCGGTAGACAGGTGCTGCGTACCTGAAGCATTGATTCGTTGGTAGACGGCGCTAAATTTGTGGGCTTCGCCGCCGGCAGCTTGTTCTCCATCTTCTTCCGTGCGGCATCCCGACCTGTGCTGTAGACGTCGCGTGTGTCCGGTACGGGCGGGTATCGTGGAATGGGGTCGAAGCCGGGAGGACGGCTACGGTCAGCAGGCAGCGACCTCAGATCAGACTTGCAGGCTCTGTCTTTTGAGGTGGCCTCCTCCCGGTTCCAATTGTTCCCGGACAGTGCCGGCGCGTCGCCGCCAGGGCTGGACTCTGGTTTCAACTTCTCCGTCCTAGACGCCGACGGCACAGCCTTCTTCGCCGATTGATCCTTCACTAGACCTAGCACACAACACAGAGGTAAATTATTTACCCACACGTACGTACGAGGTACGACACCGGAAATAAAAACATAAGTGTCGTGAGATAGCTTACCGATGGTGCGAGTAGAAAGCTGGTGTGGGTGGCATTTCACGAGCACCAGCGAGACTGAAGGACAAAGCCGTGTCAAGTCTGGTTTTCCAGAGGTAAGTCCGGAGATCAACTGGGGTGCCCTGAGCTGCGTCTCGTAATAAGCTCACCCATTCCTCCTCTTGACTTGTGAGAAGCGGATCTTTGAGAGTATCCTTGGGCAACAGCTCGCCCCAAGTCACTGGACACGGCCATGGCTCCGCTTCCGGCGACGTGAGGAAGAAGAATTTGTCCTGCTACCCTGACGACCCACAAGTATACGGGATCGCAACAGTCTTCGAGTGAAATAAAACCCAAAATTATTGATTCAACACAAGAGGAGCCAAAAAATATTTATAAGACTTAACAGTTGAATTGTCAGTTCAGCTGCACCTGTGAATAGACTTGCTCGAGACAGATTATCAGTAGCAACAGTTTTATAGTAGTGAAATAACAACAGCAGTGAAATAAAGACAGCAGAAGTAATTATAGTAAACAGCAGGATTAAAATACTGTAGGCATGTACCGGCGTTGCATGGATAAGATAATTCATGTAATATCAAGACATAGGCATTTGCAGATAAATAAGATAAAGCATCCAAGTATTTGTTAACCATAGGCATGTGTTCCAATTTAATTGCGCGTGCTTGCAATGAGAAACTTGCACATCATTTTTTGTCCTACCAGCCCGTTTGCAACGGGGGCTCAAGGGTCTACTGATAATTAACCTACTCCTTTTAATAAAATACCGGAGCAAAGCATTAACACTCCGTGAACACACGTGATCCTCACATCACAGCCATCCTCTCCGGCTGTCCCAATTATTGTCACTTTGGGGCCTCGGTTCCAGACAATAATATGTCTATACAACTCATAGATATGATCTAAAATATTGATTATCCTTATGATACAATAACATGTTCAGATCTGAAATCATGGCACTCGGGCCCTAGTGTCAAGCATTAAGACTTCTGGTCCCCGAATTAACTTTCGAGGTGGTGGCGGCGCACAGAGGTGTTTTTGGGAAAAGTGATGAACGACCTCGCGTTTTTAGTTCAGAGGGACCTTATATCCGAGAGGGGGGCGCGAGGGGGTGTTGGAGTCGCCCTCCTCATGTGCTGGCGCGGCCAGGGGCCTGCCGCGCCAGCACCTGGTGAGGTTGCCCCTTTGCCCCCTCCATCTGGCCTTCTGGCTCCGTGGATCTTCGGGTAAAATAGGGAGTTTGGCATTATTTCTGATGTTTTTCCTGAAAGTTGATTTTCTGCACAAAAACGAGACACCAGGGCAATTCTGCTGAAAACAGCGTTAGTCCGTGTTAGTTGCATTCAAAACACATAAATTAGAGGCAAAAAAATAGCAAAAGTGTTCGGGGAAGTAGATACGTTTTGGACGTATCAACTCCCCCCAAGCTTGGCTTATTGCTTGTCCTCAAGCAATTCAGTTAACAACTGAGTGCGATAAAAGAACTTTCACGAACACATTTGCTTCATATGATGTAAATATTCTCATTATCTGGCAAATGCTTAGACTATTCATAATAAGATATATATAAATGGTGTCACCTAGTTAGTTATGTAAACTATGAAGAGATGCCAATCATACCAATAGTAAATAACATGAAACATATCAATTCACAGGATTGCAAAGCTCATAACAAAGTATGATAAGGTGGTATCTCGCTTGCCCGAAAGTGTACAGCAAAACATAAATGACCAGGCACCTCTGAGATTCAAGAGTAGACTAGGGATAAAGATGTCAAAGATAAGAGCATCAAAGTTACACCGCAGTTAACAGTATTATGGGACAAGTACATTACACTAAGAATGACAACTATGCTCTAAAGGTACTCAAAGAAGGATGGTGACTCAACAGTAAGTAAAAGATATGCCCTTCATTGAGTGAAGCAGGGATTTAACATGTGCTAGAGCTTTTCATTATTTTGAACACAGAGGTAAATTTTTTTTGAGTGGTGGTTGTTCCGTCAACGAATGGCAATAGAGTTCTTGTTATCTTCCATACTAAGCAAGTTGAGAGCGGTTCCGAATTATTTTAAAATCAAGCATTTATAATATGCATCTTTGTATTTTAGCTTTTTGATATTTTGACACTCCTCCCAACCTTTGCTTTTCAAAAACCATGGCTAGCCGAATCCTCGGGTGCCCACCAGCAATCACATACCATGGAGGAGTGTCTATTTTTTTCACTTTTCAAAACTTTTGATATTATAGTGGTCTAACCAGCTCTTTGCAAAATTAGTGACAAGCAGATGAAGCATGCAAGTCGGTTACTTAATTAGTATGGAAGATAACAAACCCAACTACTACTTCCTCATGAGATCGAAACAGTGGCACAAATTGAGAAGTGTTTGAAAGTTTTAAAGATAGCACATGCAAATTTACTTGAATGGTTTGAAATGTCATACATAGGTATTTATGGTGGACTCTTTGGAATAACTTGGTTTTCAGGGATTTGGAAGCACAATCAATATTGCTTAGTACAAGTGGAGGCTAGCAATAGACAGGGAAGCGACAATTCAAGAGAGAAATAGCCGTCATAATCATGCTTGCGACAAATAAAATTAATGGAGCCATAAAAGTGATACTAGAACTCTGAGGCAAAATAAATCATCAAGGCTTAATTGACTCTTTGTTTTTAGTCATATACATATGTGACCATGTGCCAAGTCGATACAAATTAATTTGTTCAGAGGAGGATACCACAATGTCATACTCTTTCATGAACAAAACAATGCAAGCAAACATCCACATAAACATGTCATCTACTATTAATAAATTGGAATTGATCATAAGAGAACATAAACAACTAAGCATCCACCAATTAACATATATATTATGCGAACCATGTAAGCATGCTCACATGAATGAGTATATGTACAAAAATGAAAAACAAATAGAGTTCATTACCAGCCTCTTACCCAACTCGAATTGTCATATATCGTCATTATTGCTCTTTCACTTGTGTGGCTTGAATAATATGAAATGAAAACCAATCTCCACGGAGTAATGGATGGCATTGAGCTCTGAAACAAGCTATACAAAAACAAAAGAAACAACAAATGTTTTTGGGACTTTCGGATTTAGGAACTAAAAACAGAACAGCCTGTGAAGACGAATTTTTTCGAGAAACTTAACATGCTCAGATCAGAAAACTCAAAACTAATGAAAGTTGCGTACATATCTGAGGATAATGCACAAGAAATTTCAGGTCATTTGAACTTTTCTACAGAAAGTTATGGTTTAAACGGTGGACAGCAGAAATCTGTCCCTGCGCGAAACAGCAAACAACGAAGCAAAATATTTTTGTGTTTTTGCATATTGAACTGAATTAAATACTAAGCATACTAATACTAGATACTAAAACAAACCAGCAAGAGAAATAACATAAATCTTTTTGGTATTTTTGAGTTTTGGGAAGCAAAACATGAACAAATAAAAGAAAGAAAGAAAACTGAAACGAAACATGGATATACAAAGTACCAAATGATGATGATATATAGATGGGTGTGTGATAACCCACAAGTATAGGGGATCGCAACAGTCTTCGAGTGAATTAAAACCCAAATTTATTGATTCGACACAAGGGGAGCCAAAGAATATTTATAAGCCTTAACAGATGAATTGTCAGTTCAGCTGCACCTGTGAATAGACTTGCTCGAGACAGGTTATTAGTAGCAACAGTTTTATAGTGGTGACAGTAGTGAAATAACAGCGACAATGAAATAAAAACAGCAGCAGTGATTATAGTAGACAGCAGGATTAAAATACTGTAGGCATAGGGACGGATGTACGGACGTTGCATGGATAAAATAATTCATGTAATATCAAGACATAGGCATTTGCAGATAAATAAGATAAAACATCCAAGTATTTATTAACCATAGGCATGTGTTCCAATTTAGTTGTGCGTGCTCGCAATGAGAAACTTGCACATCATCTTTTGTCCTACCAGCCCGTTTGCAGCGGGGCCTCAGGGGAATCTACTAGTAATTAAGGTACTCCTTTTATTAAAGTACCGGAGCAAAGCATTAACACTCCGTGAACACACGTGATCCTCACATCACAGTCTTTCCCCGAGGCTATCCCAATTATTGTCAATTTGGGACCTAGGGTTCCGGACAATGACATGTGTAATACAACTTGCAGATATGATCCAAAACAATAATTATCTTCATAATACAATAACATGTTCAGATCTGAAATCATGGCACTCGGGCCCTAGTGTCAAGCATTAAGCATAACAAGTTGCAACAATGACGTAAAACACCGATAACGGATACTAGGCACCATGCCCTAATGATATTACAGACATTACATGGACGATCTCATCCAATCCCTACCATCCCCTCAAGACTACAGCGGGGAATTACTCACACATGGATGGGGAGAACGATGATGGTTGATGGTGAGGCGTTGGTGATGACGATGGCGATGATCCCCTTCGATTCCCCGTCCCGGCGGAGTGCCGGAACAGATACTTCTGGTCCCCGAATTGAGTTTCGAGGTGGCGGCGGCGCTCGGGTCTGTTTTCTGGAAAAGTGTCTAACCTCCTCGCGTTTTTAGGTCAGAGGGGGGTTATATCCGCGAGGGGAGCCCGAGGAGGAGAGGGACTCGCCCCCCTCATGTGCTGGCGCGGCCAGGCCCTTGCCGCGCCACCACCTGAGGTGGAGGCCCCCTGGCCCCCCTCTGTCAGGGCTTCTGGCTCCGTGAGTCTTCGGGCAAAATAAGGACTTTCGCATTATTCCTGGTGTTTTTCCATAAAGTCGAATTTCTGCATAAAAATAAGACACCAGGGTAATTCTGCTGAAAACAGTGTCAGTCCGTGTTAGTTGCATTCAAAACACAGAAGTTAGAGGCAAAATAATAGCAAAAGTGTTCGGGAAAGTAGATACGTTTTGGACGTATCAGTGTGCTATCGGTATACCTCCCCCCGAGCTTTTGGCCTAAGTGGGAATCAGCCCCATGGTTAATAATGGTTCCAACCCGGCGGGTCAAACCTGGTGAAGTCATATTCTGGATCGGCGGCGGTGGAGGAAGACCCCGAGGGTCCTGCATACCCCGGATCTGGGTACGAGGAACCAGCTGTCTCAGGGGGCTGACTAAAGTCACCCTCATGCTCCTCTTCGTTGTCTCCCATGTTCGGGCAGTGTTGCCCCTCGAGTGTGTCAAGCTCAGCCTCTGAGACTGACCAGTTTTCCCTGGAACAAAGGTTAAGCGGAGGTGCAGGCAAAATAACAGTTCTAACAATTGTGGACACTTTCAAATATTGCCTGTTGGGAAAGGTTATAATGTAAGGGAGAACATGTAAACTACCATGGTCAGCAATAAAGTTATGTTTCTTCATGGAATCAATGTCTAGTTTTTCTATAGGAAGCAGAAAATCAAGGGGGTGCGGTGCCAAACCATGCAAAGCTAATAAACGAGAGGCAACTAGACCTCCACAAACTCTTCCCTTCTCACGGTTAGTGGTGAGACGGTAGGCAATCAGAGCACCCAAATCATAAGTTTTATCATTGCGTAATGCAGCAGCTAGAAAAGCTAAATTAGACAAGCCCAATTTACTTGCTACTTTCCTAGCAAGGACACATTTAGAAATGAAGTAGGCAAAGTATCGAATGGAAGGGAGATGAATACTCCGGATTTTACCCTCCTCTTGAGAGAAACTCCTCCCATAGCAAATGTCCTCATATAAGTCCAGCAATGGCTTAGGCTTCCCTTTCAACTTCTCTCGAGATCCCCCTTGTGGTACTTTAATTGCTGCACAAAAAACAGCAAAAGGCAAATCCACAGATTTATTGTAAATCTTATAGTGCACCATAGGGTTAGATGAGGTCAAATTGCAGTTGAAGTCCTGCACCACAGACATGGCTAGCTTAGCATATTGAAAGGGTTGATCATCAACATAATGTTCTAGTCCTGCATTGGTCAATAGAGTACGAAAATCATGCGCAATCCATGTAACACCCATGAATTGTGAGCAAGGGTAAATAGCAGGCAATACACTCTCTTCGCGATGAATGTCGTGGGGAAGTCACGGCAGATGCCACGGGGTGGCTCATCTTGTGCGTGGAGCACGGCGACATCTAGGATTCACGGAGGGGTTAGTACACACCGAGTTTACCCAGGTTCGGCCCCTCACTTGGGAGGTAAAGACCTACTCCTGCTTGTATATTATTGGATCTGTTGGGGTGTACAATGTGTTCGCCAGGAGCTAGATGATAGCTCTAGCGGCTATCAGATTACAGAGTCGGATCCCCTCTAGGGTTTCCTCTAGTCGTCTTATATAGGGGGACGACTAGGGTTTACAGGAGAATGATAGGTAACTAACACGGTATTAACTATACGCTGTATATCCGGCTGGAGGAGTGATCTTCAGGATAACCTTCCATGATCCGAGTAGATATCGATCTCCTTCCTTCCCGAGGCGGCGCACCGAGTCTGTTACGGACCCGGTATCCTGCCCAGGGCCTTCCGACTGGGCTTGGGCCACTCGGTCCTCTCGGGCCGACTCGTAGTTATGGGACTACCCGGTTGGCGTATCCCCATCATTAGCCCCCGAGTTTGTCAAGGACTTGCTTCCGAGTTGGACTCCATCTTGGATTGCTTCTCGGGTTGTGTCGTTGGACGAACTCCTGAAAATAAAAGGAGGAGGCAACAGGTTGTAGGAAGATGTCGATCAGCAGCGACCCGACGCCGAGCCTTTGAGCGAGTGCTTGTTTGAACGGGCACTTCTTCTCTCCCGGGCTCCTGCTGATTCGGCTGCGGTGGCGTCTGGTTCTACTCGGGTGGAGTCTTCGTGCGTGAAGGTGCCGGATCCATCTGGCGATTCGGCGGATGCTCAGCCGACTTCGGTGGGGAATTCTGACGTTCCTTTGACTCCGGCGCTCGAGTCGTAGCTTCGCTTTCTTTTATCTTTGTCGTTTTGATGTAAGGCGCCCGTTCCGTCTGGGGACATGCCTTGTAACAATTTTTGTAATTGCAACAATGCTCTTTGATCGAAGTCGGCGTGCGGCAGTTAATTTTATGCCTTTTTGTTATTTCATGTGCGCTTTCGTCACATGGTTAAGTTTTTCGCTTGTTTAAGCTAGTCGGGAGTGCGTCCCCACTAAGCGTGCCTCGCATGACATTTTTCGTGTCGAACACGGCTCCCTTCGTTGGTAGCCCACGAGTTGACGGGTTCGCTACCAAGCCTGGTTTGACGGCTGCACTACTTATTCATATATAGCGATAGACTAACGACTTAGGGGAAAACGAAACTTATTATTTTTCTGCCGCGAGGGCAAGGGAGTCCAGTGGTGGGTCGCGCATCGTGGCGTGATCTCTCTTTGACTACCTATATCAATCACATGACGTGAGAGTAGGGAAAAAATAAAGACTCGAAAGCGCGATGTAACGAAACGGAGCCCCCGAGCGCGTCCGGGGCTGCCGGCTTTATTCCCTTGATTGATAATGGTATTATAAGAATAATACATTTATTGATTGTAGCGGTACATGCTTGATGTGCCGGCTGCTTTGTTTTAGTTGCCGCTGCAGCGACGCAAGCCCTGGAGGATCTTTGCGCCGAGTCGGGCGAAGAGATGACCGATGACGGAGAAGCATCCTTGACTTTCTCCGTGGCGCGCCGAGTTCTTCGGGTTGCGGGCCCTTGCCGTGTAGCGGAACACCCCGTGGGGCGTCACCAACACCCTCACGTCGTCGAGTGTTGGCTTGTTCTGGATGTCCTTGGGACGGGCGTCGAGGAGGCGCAAGGCTTCTCTGCCAGCCGCGTGGCCCATCCATTGGCTGACGCGGGAGGGTGCGGGTAGATCTTCATGACGAGCCTTGTTCAGGCTTGTATGGTCGATGCGCATCCGCCATTCTTGGTTTTTCTTGAGGACCAACCTTGAGTCGTTGGGCTGGCCTGGGCATGCGTCCTCGGCGATGAGCCCGGCTGCTAGGGGCCGGGCGATTCCGTCGCCAATGACCTTGTGTTCTTTGCTTGTGAAGTGTCTGAGGATTCGTCTTGCGGGGCGTGCACTGGAGTTGACCTTGAGCTTGTGCTCTGCAAACCCTCTCGGGACACCCTTCGAGTTGGCTGGCTGCCAGACGTAGGTGTGCCGAGTTTCACGGGGAGGGATGCAGAGCGCGCCTTCCTATGCGGTGAAGGTATCAGTGCCAACCGTTGCCGACTTGGGCGAGTCTTCTGGAGCCAGCTCGGCCTGCGTCGCCTTCTGTGGCGACTCGTCTCTGTCTCGTGTATCGAGCGTTGGCTTCTTTAGGATGGTGACGTCGTTGATATCTACTTGCCGCTTTAGCTGTTCCAGGTACTCGGCAGCTATTGCAGATTCCGCAAAGACTGCATTGCCGGACTCGCACTCGATGGCGCGGTCGACATCGCCCTCGACGGTGATTATGCCGTTGAGCCCAGGAATTTTCATCTTGAGGTAGGCGTAGCACGGCCGTGCCATGAACTTGGCGAATGCCTGCCGTCCCAGGATGGCGTGGTATGTGCTGCGGAAGTTCACCACTTCGAACCAGATTTTCTCTAGTCGAAAGTTCTTCTTGTTGCCGAAGACCACGTCGAGGGCGATCTTGCCCATTGGATATGCCTTTTTGTCGGGTACGATGCCATAGAAGGAGGTCTTGGTCTTGATCAGCTAGCTGTCCGAGAGCTTCATTCTTTTGAAGGTCTCGTAGTAGAGTATGTTGATGCTGCTGCCCCCGTCCATGAGGGTCTTCGTCAAGACGTATCCCTTGACTTGCGGGGCGACTACCAAGGCGAATTTTCCTGGGTAGTCAACCCGGGGCGGATGATCATGGCGCGTCCTGGTGACTTGTTGCTCTGACCAGTCGAGCCATCGGGGGACGTCAGGGGCTGTCGCGTGGACTGCCCGTAGGATGATCTTTTCCTCGCGTTTATCATCTAAGGCCACGTAAGTATGACCCATGAACCCGGCGGTGGGGGGCATGTCGCCGTCCGCCGTATCTTCTTTGTCGTCATTTTGGGCGCCTTTTTTGGCGCCCGACTTGGCCTTGATGATCTCGGCCGTCCAAGAGCACTCGTCTGTGGTGTGCGTCACTGGTTGTCCGGGTCGGCTGTGGAAGCGACACGGCTGTGCTAGTATTTCTGCAGCCGTGTACTTCTTGCGGGGTTGGTAGGTGGGAGTTCTTCCTTTGAAGCCGCGGCCTCCTCCTATCGCGGCAGCCGCGACGAGGTCTACTCGCTCAGAGCTGCTGGCACTTTTGCGCTTGTTCACGCTCTTGGCTAGGCTCTTGCCCTTGCTCTTGCCACCTTTCTTGTCCTCGTCTTCGCCGTCCGAGTCGTCCTTGGTGGGGTCGGAGTCGGCGTACTTGTGGACGATGCCGAGTAGTTGCCCCATGGTTAGGTCGGCGTTGTGAGAGCGCCTGAGTTTTTGTTTCAGCGACTCAAAGGTGGTGTTGTCCTCGAGGTGCGAATGCACCGTATCCACGCTCAGCTTTTCAGCCGAATTGATCAAGTCGGCGACCCGCTGATACCACCTGCGGGTGGACTCTCCTTCTCGCTGGACGCAGCGCTTGAGGTCTTCGACTGTAGCGAGGCGTTTGCATGTTCCCTCGAAGTTGGCGATGAAGAGCCTCTTGAGCTCGCCCCAAGAATTGACGTTGTTCCTGGCGAGGTTGTTCAGCCAAGTTCGTGCCGTCCCCTCTAGCATGAGGGGGAAGTAGCGCGCGCAGCACAGGGCGGTGGCATTCTGGATGCTCATCGCTGACATATAATCTTGAATCCACGTGGTCGGGTTGAGGCTGGCATTGTACTTGGGGACCTCTCGGGGTCCCTTGAAGCTGCTGGAGAAACGCTCGGCGCGAACGGCGGGGCCGAAGCACTTAGGCCCGATGTCCTCGTCGTCGGCATTGGCCTCGGCGCGTCTGTTGTTCAGTGCGGACCGTAGGTCGGGAGCCGAGTGGTTGGAGCGAGCCTGTGCTTGGTTGTTGAGGATGATGTTTCGCGCGTCGTTGGCCGCGAGTTGTGGCTGCGCGGTGCGTCGTGTGTTGCTGGACAACGCCGGCTCGTCGCGTCAAACCCGTGGGGCCGGCTCGGCGCGGGTCGGCTGCTTCCGTTCCTCGGTGTTCCGCCTTGGCACAATCGCTAGAGGGTTTGTTGAGGCTGTCCGCTCGCTCTGTGCCCGCTGGCTATGCAACTTGCCGTGCGAGTTTGAGGCGTTTTCTTGGAGCTCCAGGGCCTTGTCCATCAGTCGTCGCCCCTTGTTGCAATAGGGGTTATCCCTCACTTGTAGGCGCCTAAAGAGGGACGCGGCAGCCGTGACGCAATCGACGGGCGTGGAGAAGACTCTGAGGTCGTCATCCTCGTCGTTGGGCGGGCGATTTTGCGCCGGGGTTGCCGGTGGCAGTGGTGCTGTTGCTAGCGGTGGTGCCGCTGCCGGCGGTGGCTGTTTGTTCGCTGGTCCTGTCCCACCGGCGGGGGCGTCACGGCAAGTTGCTTGCTGCTGGTGGAGCTCGCTGAAGTCGCCACTAAGTTGTCGAGCCGCGGTCCCAGATGGGAGTCGCGATCTTCTTTTCACGTGCTGGTCGGTGACGGCGCCCAGGGCGATTGACTGGGCGTCCAGGGCCTGCTCTTTTCTGCGGATTTCTTCCTTCTGGCGGATCATCTGGACCCGCAATTGTTCCAATGACTTGGTCTGGATTTCCGCGTTGGCTGGAGTGATGGGCGTGTTGAGCGGGTCGGCGATCGTCGGTGGAGGTACAGGCGGCGGGCGCTTGTCTTGCCGCTGTCCCTTCTGCTTGTTTGCGTCGGCCGCGCTTGAGGTGTCTCCTGCCACGAAGACGTGCGCGGGGGCCGTCGTTCCATCGGACGACGGGTCGGTCGCCGTGTCCGACTCGTAGTCGAGGACCGGGAGGATGGACGAGGCGTCGTCGTTGGTCTTGTCGGCGGGTGTGTCGCCATCTTCCCTGTCGGCGACACAGATAGGATTTCCTTCCGAGTCGGTGGTGCGGAACAGCTCGTCGACTGCCGCTAAGTCGGCGGTGTTGCAGTCTGACTCCGTATCCGCCCGGGCAATATCGGAGTCGTTGTCGGCCTGGACGGAGTCGGGATCGCCGTCGGCCGGGGTAGAGGCGGAATCGTCGTCGGCTTGGACGGAGTCGGAGTCGTCGATAGCTCGGATGGAGTCGACGTCGTTGTCAGCGTCGCGGCTCCCCCTGTTGATGGTGGTGCCATCATCGACGCCGCAGAAGCCAACGTACCCGACCGTCGCCGTGCCGAAGGGGATGATGTAGGAGCGATCAACGTGTCCGCGCGCAGGCGCGCCGTAGGTATGCGCGTCGTAGACGATGTCGAGGTTGCCAGCGTTGTAGTAGGTGCCGTAGACGATGTTGCCGCTACCTGAGTGCACGCCGGGTCCGTAGTGCACCGCCTCCTTCTGGTCAGGGTGACACTCCATGAAGTAGATCCCTGACATCGCTTGCCCCACGGTGGGCGCCAACTGTCGTGGGGAAGTCACGGCAGATGCCACGGGGTGGCTCATCTTGTGCGTGGAGCAAGGCGACATCTAGGATTCATAGAGGGGTTAGTACACACCGAGTTTACCCAGGTTCGGCCCCTCACTTGGGAGGTAAAGACCTACTCCTGCTTGTATATTATTGGATCTGTTGGGGTGTACAATGTGTTCGCCAGGAGGTAGATGATAACTCTGGCGGCTATCAGATTACAGAGTCGGATCCCCTCTAGGGTTTCCTCTAGTCGTCTTATATAGGGGGACGACTAGGGTTTACAGGAGAATGATAGGTAACTAACACGGTATTAACTATACGCTGTATATCCGGCTGGAGGAGTGATCTTCGGGATAACCTTCCATGATCCGAGTAGATATCGATCTCCTTCCTTCCCGAGGCGGCGCACCGAGTCTGTTACGGACCCGGTATCCTGCCCAGGGCCTTCCGACTGGGCTTGGGCCACTCGGTCCTCTCGGGCCGACTCGTAGTTATGGGACTACCCGGTTGGCGTATCCCCATCAATGAACCTTCATCTTCGGGTAGGTAACTAACACGGTATTAACTATACGCTGTATATCCGGCTGGAGGAGTGATCTTCGGGATAACCTTCCATGATCCGAGTAGATATCGATCTCCTTCCTTCCCGAGGCGGCGCACCGAGTCTGTTACGGACCCGGTATCCTGCCCAGGGCCTTCCGACTGGGCTTGGGCCACTCGGTCCTCTCGGGCCGACTCGTAGTTATGGGACTACCCGGTTGGCGTATCCCCATCAATGAACCTTCATCTTCTCATGCACCACTATCTCATGTTGGTCTATTGCATATGGGTTCCGCTCCATGTTCTGAAATTTTTGACAAATAACATAAAAATTGATTTTTAGCCAACTAAATTAGGGGAAACCACTATAGTGACTTGCTAGAGGCTCAAGCATGCATCAAAACTAGTTATCCTTACTTAGAACAAGCATTTAAACTCACTAAACATGATATCTACAGCAGCAAAAAACTCAATATATATTCCACTAAACAAAATTCTACTTGGATAATCGGAGGAGTCACATACCAGAGAGTGAATACCCCAAATTTCAGCAACAAAGATGGGCTGCAGATGGAGATCGAAATTGCAGAGGAAGAACAGCAAGAACACGATTTTTTCGAATGTGGGAGTGTTTGGTCGAGAGAGAGGAAGGCAGGGGAGGAAGGAGAGTAAGTGGGGGGCCATGTGGGCCCCACACCATGTGCTGGCGCGGCCAAAGGGCTGCCGCGCCACCATGTGGTGTGGTGGCCCTGTGGGTCCCCCTGGCCACTCTCTGGTACTTCCAGGTACCTCCTCGAAAAATAGGAATTTTGGTATAAAAATTTTGAAATTCAGAGATTTTTTTTTTTTTATTATTATTCCCTGGTATTTTGCATTAATAATTTTAGTATTGAAAAAATGTTTTCTAACACCAAATGCAACTAAACTTTGCAAACTAAATGATATTACAGTAGGTAAAACAAGTTTGAGAGAAAGAAAGTTGTTTAGCACTTTCATGCATTTAAAATGCACTTGTTAACAAGGTTGATCAAGTCTTGCCACCAAATGAATTTTATATGACATAAAAGATTTAAACTTCACTGGACACTCATGTTACCTTGTATCGTATTGGTATGGATCCAATCATAAGATTTTTGTATTCTTCTTTATAAGGGCAATCAATACTTCCCACTTTGATGGACCTCACATTAGTAATTGTAACTCCAGGCATTTTATCCAATTTCTTGGGGAAATAGACAGTATGTTCCTTGTCATTCACATTGAAAGTTACTTTTCCTTTATTGCAATCAATAACAGCCCCTGCAGTGTTTAGAAAAGGTCTCCCAAAAATAATAGACATATTATCATCTTCAGGCATTTCAAGCACAACAAAGTTAGTCATAATCAAGCAATTAGTAGCTACTTGAACATGAACGTCCTCACAAATGCCAACAGGAATAGCAGTAGATTTATCAGCCATTTGCAAAGATATATCAGTAGGTATCAATTTATCAAGGTAAAGTCTCTTGTAAAGAGAGAAAGGCATAACACTAACTCCTGCTCCCAAGTCACATAGAGCAGTTCTAACATAATTATTTTTGATAGAGCAAGGAATGGTTGGTATACCTGGCTCACCCAACTTCTTTGGAACCTTGCCATTGAAAGAGTAATTAGCAAGCATAGTAGATATTTCCTCATTAGAAATTTTCCTTTTGTTAGAAACAATATCTTTCATATATTTAGAATAAGGAGGCAACTTAATAGCATCAGTCAAAGGAATTTGCAAGAACAAAGGTTTCATCCAATCGCAAAATTTATTATAATGTTCTTCTTCCTTGGTTTTAAGTTTCCTAGCAGGAAAAGGCATTTGTTTTTGGACCCAAGGTTCTCTTTCACTACCATGTTTCTTAGCAATAAAATCTTCATTAGTGTACTTTTTTTTAGTGTGTTTTTCAGGTTCCTCTTTTATTTCTTCCTTATCCGAATTATCATTCTTATCATTATCATTGGCATTATTATTATCATTGTTAAGTTCATTACCACTTTCAGTTTCAGCATCAGAAACAGATATACTATTAGGATTGTTAACAGGTTCAGAGGGTTCTACAACAGTTTTATGTTTCTTCTTCTTTTTCTTAGAAGGAGCACTAGGTTCATTAATTTGTTGAGAATCTTGTTCAATTCTTTTAGCATGTCCCTCAGGATATAAAGGATCTTGAGTAGATTTACCACCTCTAGTTGTTACTTCACAAACATGCATTTTATATAGTTTTATGCATTTTCTGGGACTAACCTATTAACAAGATGCCACAGTGCCAGTTCCCTGTTTTCTGCTGTTTTTGGTTTCAGAAAAGTACTTAAGGAAATATTCTCGGAATCGGATGATTTCTTTTCCAAAGTGCATATTTATTTGGGAACGTTCCAGAACACCGAAGACGAAACGAAGTGGGAGGCCGAGGCGCCGCCACCACGTGCTCGCGCGGCAGGGGGTGGACCCGCGCGAGCACCAGGTGTGGGGCCCTCGGGCCTCCACCGCCTTCGCCCTTTCGCCTACATATACCCCCCGGAACAAAAAACCTATGACGGTGTTCATATTTTCCTCCACGGGTCCCGAGCCGCCGCCGTCGTCAACACCAATTCGGGAGAGATCAGAACTCCTCCCCGGCACCCTTCCGGGAGGGGGCATCGTCACCGGAGGCCTCTACGTCGCCATGACTGCCTCCGGACTGATGCGTGAGTAGTCTACCCTTGGACTACGGGTCCATAGCAGTAGCTAGATGGTTGTCTTCTCCTCTTGTGCTACCATGTTTAGATCTTGTGAGCTGCCTATCATGATCAAGATCACCGTTATGTAATACTTCATGTTGTGTTTGCTGGGATCCGATGAATATTGAGTACTAAAGTTATTGCTTCATAATATATCATGTGTGTGCTATTTAATGATCTTGCATGCTCTCCGTTACTTGTGTATGCTCTGGCCAAGTAGATGCTTGTGACTCCAAGAGGGGGTATTTATGCTCGATAGTAGGTTCATGTCTCTATTAAATCTGGGGTGGTGACAGCTAGCTCTAAGGTTGTAGATGTACTGTTGCTACTAGGGATAAAACAGTAGTACTTTGTCTAAGGATGATGTTACTTACTTACTTTACACACAGTGCTTAAGGCGATAATCTGTTGCATGCAACTTAATACTGAAAGGGGTGCGAACGCTAACCGGAAGGTGGATTATTAGTCATAGATGCGGTTGGAACGGTCTATGTATATTGTTGTAATGCCCGAATGAATCTCACACTAGACATCATAACGTTGGTATATGCATTGGTTTGCTCATCATTATTCTATCAATTGCCCAGCTGTAATTCGTTTACCCGCATGAATGTTATTAATTATTATTTATGGAGAAACACCACTAGTGAACTGTGGACCCCGGTCCTTCTCTTTAATCTGATAAACCATAAACTGCAAACCTGTTACTTTCTGCAAACAAACATCTTTCTTCCACACATACGTTTAATCCTTTGTTACAGCAAGCCGGTGAGATTGACAACCTCACCGTTAAATTGGGGCAAAGTATCTTGATTGTGTTGTGTGCAGTTTCCACGTCACCTACGTCCCAGGAAGCATTTTATGGCGCTGTTGACACCTCGGCGGAATACATTATTTCCTACTGGTTCGATAACCTTGGTTTCACAACTGAGGGAAACTTGCTGCTGCACTACTTCATACCTTCCTCTTGGGGTCTCCCAACAACACACCCACCATGTGCATCAAGCATTTTTCTGGCGCCGTTGCCGGGGATATAAGAATTCCTTTGAAGACCTTCACACTCCTCTGTCAACTTCGTTGCCGGTAATTTGAAGATTCTTCTACGAGGGGAGTTTTCGCACTTCCAATCTTTTTATTTTGTTATTGTCTTGCTTAGTTTATTTTTATTACTGTCTTGTTTGCTTAATATCAAAAATAATAAAAAATTAGTTACTTGCAATTTATTTTATTGTCTTGTTTGCTTAAATATCAAAAATACAAAAAAATTAGTTACTTGCATTACTTTTCCTATTTCGGTTTGCTATTTTATTTTCAGTTTTTGTTACTTTGGTTATTTCGGTTTGTTATTTTAGTTGCTGAAAATGGGTAGTCCTGAAGTTGAAGTTCGTTCGTTTAAACAACAAGGAGGAGAAAGTTTAAAAGATGCTTGGTATAGGATAAATGATGCTCATCGAAAATGCACTAAAAAGCACTCTACTTTAATCCTCCTTAGGAATTTTTATGTTGGTATCTTTAGTTGGTATAGGTATGTTCTAGATACTCTTACGGGGGGTAACTTTCTTGGTACACCTGCCTTTGAAGCCTGCAATTTAATTGAAAGTTTGGTAGGGGCACCACCCCTTACTAAAGAAGTTAAAACTGAGATCACTTTAGAAGATATTATTAAAAGGTTGGATTCTATAGAGAAAATTTTCTTGATAATACTAGCAAGGGTAATGAATCAATAGATGACATTAATGGAAGAATCACTGCTTTAGAAACTAGCAACACCCTTGATACTCATAATCATAGAATTGATGAATTAGAATATGCTATGGAGACCTTAAGTTCAACCTTTGCCTCTATTAAAACTAAGAAAGATAAGGCTTTTGTAGTAAGAGAGCGAAAGTTTATTTATATTCCCAAACCCAAACCTCCCAATATGCCTAAAAGTGATGGTTTACATAATAGGACACACTCATGGATACCAAAAATACCTATTACAACCAACCATGTTTTGGAGGAAATTTTTGATGTTGATGCTTCATCTCTTGATAATACTTGAGTTTTGCTTTCTGTGCCTAGCTGAAAGGCGTTAAACAAAACCGCTTATGGGAGACAACCCACTTTTATTTCCTGTTATTTTATTTTGTTTGTGTCAAGGACTTGTCCTACCTCTGTAGCAATTCCTTTGTATCTTTATTTTATTGCATTGTTGTGTCAAGTTAAGCCTCTAGTAGAAAGTTGTTGCTAGATTTGGATTGCTGTGCTGAAACTGTTTTCTGCTGTCCACCGTTAAATTCATAACTCTTTACAGAAACATCGGATGGACCTGGTATTTTTTGTGCGTAATCCTCAGATATATATATGCAACTTTCATTAGTTTTGAGTTTTCTGATTTGAGCAAGTTAAGTGCCTCGAAAAAATTCGTCTTTACGGACTGTTCTGTTTTTGACAGATTCTGCCATTTATTTTGCAATGCCTCTTTTGCTATTTTGATTGGATCTTTTTATCCTATGAAGTATCAGTGGCTGTAGCTAATGTCCAGTAGCATTGGTAGCAATTGTGTTCCTACAGAATATCATAATTTTTTCGTGCACTAACCCTCTAATGAAGTTTACTCTAAGTTTGGTGTGGACGAAGTTTTCAAGGATCAAGAGAGAAGGATGATATGATGTGATCAAGAGGATAGTAAAGCCAAAGCTTGGGGATGCCCCGGTGGTTCATCCCCAACATATTTCAAGAAGACTCAAGCGTCAAAGCTTGGGGATGCCCAAGGCATCCCCTTCTTCATCAACAAACTATCAGGTCCTTTCTAGTGAAACTATATTTTAATTCCGCCACTTCTTATGTGCTTTTCTTGAAGCGTCGGTTTGTTTTTGATTTTTTCATTATCTGAATAAAATGGATCCTAGCATTCCTTTGTGGGAGAGAGACACGCTCCGCTTTTTCTTATGAATACTCGTATTCATCACTTATATTTGTTGAGTATTCTTCTATGTTACTTCAATGCTTCCTAGCTCTCGTTTTTCATGCATCTCTTGCTAGAGCTGTTAGCTTTATTATATCATACTCTCATATCTCATTGTTTAATTACTTGGAGAGTTTATCTTTTAAATAAGTTGATTGGTGTTTGGTTGGAAACAGAAATGCTAAATGTGGTAGATGGTATAAAGAAAGATATACATGCTCTTATGGATTGTTATCTTGCATGTTGTGGTGCTTGGCAATTGTTTTGAGCTCTCAAGTAGATCATGTTTAAGCTTTTACATCATGTAGTTAAAACCTACTAGTGAGGAACTACCGTAAAACTTGCTGAAATTTGGTTTGCATGTTTGGTATCTCTAAAGTCTAGATATTTTCTAGTTAAAGTGTTTGAACAACAAGGAAGACAATGTAGAGTTTTATAATGCTTGGAATATGTTTTTATATACGTCTTGTTGTCATAGTTTATACTTGTGTTTGCTTCAAACAACCTTGCTAGCCAAAGCCGTGTACTGAGAGGGAATGCTTCTCGTGCATCCATAATCCTTGAGCCCAAACCTATGCCATTTGTGTCCACCATACCTACCTACTACATGGTATTTCCTGCCATTCCAAGTAAATACTTCATGTGCTACCATTTATTCAAAATTTATTATCCCTTATTTGTGTCAATGTTTATTAGCTCATGAAGAAGTATGTGGTGTTACGGATATCAACCTTGTCATTTGCTTTTAGACAGACTTTCACCAACCGGACTAGTGGCATATACACCGCTTATCCATTAACTTTGCAAAAAGAGCTGGCAAATGGGGTGCCCAGTCCCAATTAATTACAACTTTAACCGCTGCAATCTCTTCACATTTTTGCCCTGATCTAATCAGTCAAGCAATGACAACAGTTTTTAACTATATGTGTAAACAAAAGAGATAAGAGGGATGATCTACCTTGCTGGTAGAAATAACGTCCTTCATGGGAGCCGCTCTTGAAAGTCTGGTTGACAAGGGGGGTAGAGTGCCCATTACCATTCGTTGACAACGACAAACACCGCTCAAAACTTAATTTTATGCTCTCTATATGATTTCAAAAACCTATAAAACTAAGAAGCTCTAGCACATGCTTGTATCCCTGCTTCCCTCTGCGAAGGGCCTATCTTTTACTTTATGTTGAGTCAGTTTACCTACTTCTTTCTATCCCCGAAGCAAACACTTGTGTCAACTGTGTGCAACAATTTTTATATGCTTACTTATTGCACTTGTTATATTTCTTTGTGTTGACAACTATCTACATGATATACATGTTCAAAAGTTGAAAGCCAATGCTGAAACTTATATCTTCATTTGTGTTGCTTCAATGCTCTTTTGCTTATATAATATTGCTTTATGAGTTAACTCTTATGCAAATCTTTTTGATGCTTGTTTGAAAGTACTATTCATGAAAAGTTTTACTTATATGATGTAGTTGTTTACTCCTTGTCTATTTGTTAGCAAACTATAGATCATTGCCTTGAGTCACTTCATTCATAACATGAGCATTACATTATATTGTGATCAAGATTGTGTTTAAGCATGTCACTTCAGAAATTATTCTTCTTTTATCGTTCTTGCCTACTCGGGACGAGTAGAACTAAGCTTGGGGATGTTGATACGTCTCCAACGTATCCATAATTTCTTATGTTCCATGCTATATTATACCAAGTTATTACATGTTTTATATGCATTTTATATAGTTTTATGCATTTTCTGGGACCAACCTATTAACAAGATGCCACAGTGCCAGTTCCCTGTTTTCTGCTGTTTTTGGTTTCAGAAAAGTACTTAAGGAAATATTCTCGGAATCGGATGATTTCTTTTCCAAAGTGCATATTTATTTGGGAACGTTCCAGAACACCGAAGACGAAACGAAGTGGGAGGCCGAGGCGCCGCCACCACGTGCTCGCGCGGCAGGGGGTGGACCCGCGCGAGCACCAGGTGTGGGGCCCTCGGGCCTCCACCGCCTTCGCCCTTTCGCCTACATATACCCCCCGGAACAAAAAACCTATGACGGTGTTCATATTTTCCTCCACGGGTCCCGAGCAGCCGCCGTCGTCAACACCAATTCGGGAGAGATCAGAACTCCTCCCCGGCACCCTTCCGGGAGGGGGCATCGTCACCGGAGGCCTCTACGTCGCCATGACTGCCTCCGGACTGATGCGTGAGTAGTCTACCCTTGGACTACGGGTCCATAGCAGTAGCTAGATGGTTGTCTTCTCCTCTTGTGCTACCATGTTTAGATCTTGTGAGCTGCCTATCATGATCAAGATCACCGTTATGTAATACTTCATGTTGTGTTTGCTGGGATCCGATGAATATTGAGTACTAAAGTTATTGCTTCATAATATATCATGTGTGTGCTATTTAATGATCTTGCATGCTCTCCGTTACTTGTGTATGCTCTGGCCAAGTAGATGCTTGTGACTCCAAGAGGGGGTATTTATGCTCGATAGTAGGTTCATGTCTCTATTAAATCTGGGGTGGTGACAGCTAGCTCTAAGGTTGTAGATGTACTGTTGCTACTAGGGATAAAACAGTAGTACTTTGTCTAAGGATGATGTTACTTACTTACTTTACGCACAGTGCTTAAGGCGATAATCTGTTGCATGCAACTTAATACTGAAAGGGGTGCGGACGCTAACCGGAAGGTGGATTATTAGTCATAGATGCGGTTGGAACGGTCTATGTATATTGTTGTAATGCCCGAATGAATCTCACACTAGACATCATAACGTTGGTATATGCATTGGTTTGCTCATCATTATTCTATCAATTGCCCAGCTGTAATTTGTTTACCCGCATGAATGTTATTAATTATTATTTATGGAGAGACACCACTAGTGAACTGTGGACCCCGGTCCTTCTCTTTAATCTGATAAACCACAAACTGCAAACCTGTTACTTTCTGCAAACAAACATCTTTCTTCCACACATACGTTTAATCCTTTGTTACAGCAAGCCGGTGAGATTGACAACCTCGCCGTTAAGTTGGGGCAAAGTATCTTGATTGTGTTGTGTGCAGGTTCCACGTCACCTACGTCCCAGGAAGCATTTTCTGGCGCTGTTGACACCTCGGAGGAATTCATTATTTCCTACTGGTTCGATAACCTTGGTTTCACAACTGAGGGAAACTTGCTGCTGCACTACTTCATACCTTCCTCTTGGGGTCTCCCAACAACACACCCACCGTGTGCATCAGTACCAGGTGCAGGTACCACCACATATAGCTTTCACCCTTCTCTTGTCATTTATAGGCAACTTCAAGTCATATCTGTTCTGGCATGAGTATTCCCTGATAGCTTTTCTAACCATGTCCACATTGTCAAATACCTGACCTACATGGAACTGTGGAGAGTGCAGATCATCTACTGTAAACCTGTTGAACCTTCTGACCCCTCCTTCATCATCTGAATCTGGTGCCCACAAATCTTCAAGTTCAGATACATCTTCTTCCTCTTCTTTTGGTGCATGCTTCCCTTTCTCTTCTGATCTCTTCACTTCACATTCAGTCTGATCTACATGTTGTTCATACAGGTCATCATCATCAGCTCCAACTTCATTATCACTGTCATGATAATCTGAATCATAGCTATCATCTGAATCCACTTTCTCTTCAGCCAACTCATTCACAATGGCATTGCTTTTATTTCTTGCACTCCTTCTAACAGGACCCCTGGTGGTATTCTCAACTGTAGGTTCATGCACCTCTGCTTGTGTAGTCTCAGGGTACACAGATTGTATAGGCATAGGGCCATGCTCTGCTCCATCAGCTGTCACTACCACAACCTGCTCTGTTTCTGCAATTTCCACAGGCTTGCAAGGGCTCAGAACAGGTGGAAGATTACCTCTACGATTGTGTACTACATCATCATCTGAGTCCACATCAGTACCTCTAAAGAAGCTATCATCATGATCCAGGTATATGCTGAAGAAACGATGCCCAATTGGCAAGAACTCCATCATTCTGTCCACATCTTCCTCAGTATGCAGAGCCCTCAACCCATTCCTGTTGATTTCAAGAATTGGGACACAGTAGTACGCCTTCACCTCCCTCCCATCTCCCAGCCGATCTCTTCCACAATGTTCTCAAGCATAATGGTTGACCAAGTTACTCTGTCCAACTGATCATACCAAACTGAACGCCCATCAACATATCCGCTGTCCCTTCCTTGACCAACAAAATAACCTCCATGGTTGATCTCAACCGAGAAGTTCATGTTGCGAGGTGCTGGTACAGAAATTCAGAAAGAAAGCATCAGAGATCAAGCACGGTCAGTTCAGATCATAAACCCTAAGCCCCAAACCAGAAAACCAACTATGACAAATTCGTGCGTTCTACGGCCGTTGTAATCATCCTACAGCCCAGTTTCATGTGCTAGAACATGCGAAAACCTAAAAAAACCAAGCTTTTTTCACTCCATAGCCGAGATTAAGCCGCGCAAGAAAACTTACTGTACACCGGCGGCGGCTCTCCTTCGCGGCAACGAACATGACCCATGACGGCCTCCTTCTTGACGGCGGCGCCGGGAATGCGCCTCGCCTCTCCAACCGCACGCTGTAATCGCGTGCTGCGTCCGAAATCGGCGACGCAATCTCCGGAATCGGCGAACCGCTCGAGGTGGAAGAAGGACTTGGAGTGCTCGACGTGGGCGCCGTTTGTCTGGTCGCCAGGGGGTTTTGCGCATAAATGCGCTATCCAGTCTTCCCTTCCGCGCATGTACGGCCTGTGTACGGTGAAGAGGTACCGTATAAAAACGTCCTGACGAGTATAGGTACCGTACTGTGTGTATTTGTGAGTACAGGTACCGTATTGTGCTCGGAGGAAAAGTATGAGTACCTAGAGTGTATTTTACTCATAAATAATCAACAACCAACCGTAGCAACGCACGGGTATTCAGCTAGTAGCTTTTACACATTGCAGTTTTTTCTTCCGCTTAAAAGTTTTTCATTTTCCATGTGACATTGTGGGGATTTGAATTTTTCATTGCACCGAGGGAAGCGACCAGAGCTCGCCGCGCCTTGCAAAATCGGTAGCGGGAGGTCACTGGCCCGACCCAAAAAAATAGAGGCCAATGGGCCAGCTGGGTCGGCCCCAAATAATATATGGGTCTATAGCTGGCCAACCGGGCCGTGCTTAACGGGCCAGCCCGGGGCACGGTCTTTTCGCCCCGGCCCGGCACGCCACGGGCCCGTGCCCAACATCGAGGCCAGGCACGCGGGCCGGCACGGCAGCTTCCGTGCCGGCCCGTGGCCCGTCAGGCACGGCACGGCCCGATGGCACGGGAGCGGGCACGCGGGCTGGAGCGGACACGGCGGCGCGGGAGCGGGCACGCGGGCACGCGGCGGCACGCGGGCACGGTGGGCGGGAGCGGGCACGGCGGGCTGGAGCGGGCACGCGCGCCGTAAACAGGCCGCTGTCGGGCGTGCCGGCGCGGAAACGGCACGCCGCGAGCGGCCCGTTTGGCACGGTAGCGACCCGCCGGCCCGTTTACGGCACGTTGGCACGTTTTTTTTTTTTCAAATTTTGAACTTCAAACAGCTCTATTTTTTTGCTATAAAAAGGGCCTCACACCCCCTACATTCAGCACACTCAACCCACACAGCCACACTTCTCATCAAGTCATCATACATTGCCACACTTCTCATCCCATGGAGCCTCCCCCTCCCCCGCCCCCGCCGTACAACCCAAACCCCCCGGGTCATCACCCTGTGCCGATGATCGACTTCACAATAGACCAATTCGGTCTTCATGTGGAAGATTACAACATCATAAGCCCCAATCTCCCCCCCCCCCCCCGACCTATACTCAGCCTCACTCTCAGTCTCAGCCGATGCCTTCGAGTGGTAGTACCGGCGGCAGTTCAAGCACCTCCACCGGCACGAAGAGGCGGCGACGAACCTCCTGGGTGTGGAAGGATGGCCATTTCGAGGACCGTATGACGGTTCTCGAAGATGGCACCAGGCAATGGGACGCGGTGTGCATGTGGCCGGATTGCGGCAAGATCCTCACCGGCAACTCCTCCATGGGAACCGGCCACTTGGAGAGGCACGTGAAGTCACACAGGATCAAGAGGAGCGAGGAGCTGGCGAGAAGACAAGGCGACCTTCCCTTCCAACCCGACGGGCAGGTAATGAACTGGAACTATGATGCTGACATATCTCGTCGAGGTCTATGTGGTGTGATAGCTTCGCATGATTTACCGCTTGGATTTGGGGCGTATCCCGCTGTTGTCGATTGGATTAAAACTTGTCACAATCTGAAGGGGATCGCAGGCAGAAAACAAAAAAATTCCTAACCGCGATAACCAAAAACTAGCCAAGATCTATACTATGCAGATATCGTAGTACGCAAGGGGGGTCGGTATACACACCTCTTGTAGACCGAAAAGCGGGGATTACGCTCCCGCACAAGCGTTGACGACGTAGACGCCGTAGCCGACCTCAAGGTCGCGGAGAACTTGGCGCGACGAAGAAGACGATGACGACGATGGTGGCGATGACGCCGGGCAGCAGTGCCGGCGATGAAGCCGACGAAGATGACCTCGAGGTCGGGTGGAGGAAGTCAACCTCCCAGCACCTCAAGCGTGGCACCTCGCAGGGCGTCACACACATACGGTGGAGACGACGGCCTCCGAAGCTCCAGTCCAGGACGAGCAGCGGAAGACATGGACCGGAACACCAACAGCACGGCAGCGGGCGTATGGTGGAGAGAACTCTCTCCTCGGCGCAACTCCAAACAGGGGAGTCACGTGATCCAAGGAGAAAAAGATAGAGAGAAATTGGTGTGTAGAGAGGGGCTCTCTACCCCTCTATATATAGGAGAAAGGAGGCACCCCACCTTGCTAACCAGGCAAGGTGGGACTATCCCAGCCGCACCAACCAAGGGAGGGGGGTTTCCGGCCCCCACATGGGCCCCTAGGGCCCATCCGAACTCCCTCAGGTGGGTTTGGCCCTTGGGGGGGAAATTCGGCCCCTACATGGGCCTTCTCCCTCCCGGAAGGGCCCATTTAGTGGGCTGCATGTTTAAATCCGAATTTAATAATTATAAATTCATTAAAATAATATTAATTCACTAATTAACATTAGTTTAACATATATAAACAATTTCCTCTCTTCCGGAACTTTTCCGAAACTCACCGAACTACCTTCGGTTCTCCGATCTCCATCGGAACTTTCCCGGGACGTTCCCGGTGCTCTCTTTTCCTAATTTCTCTTTCTTTTTCCGGTTGTCTTGTCGAAACCCCTTAAGTGTGTTACCCTAGCGGTTCGATATAATAACAGACATGATCGAGAACCCTCTCCGATCAATGATTAACTCGTAGGCCTGGACACCGTGAATTAACCCCTGTGATATAACGAATGACTTTCATCTATCAAACCTGGACGTCGAGTCTTAAACCTTTTGCCACAGCGATACTTAGCGTGTCCGAGACTCGTTCATAGATATCTCCATACCTAGCATGATCTCGTTACCGACAACACTATCTTCTACTCGTCTGTGATATTATGTCCTGGTGACCTAGTCACATGTTTGCAAACTCATTTGACATAATCTCACCGAGTGGGCCTTAGAGTATCTATCCTGCTATGCGGACTGGCAAATCCCGCTCTTGATCCCCCGTCTCAACATACTCCTTTCCGACACCCGAGAGGGACACCTTTATTGTCACACTATGTAAGATATGACGTTTGATGCAATCAAAGTGTCTTCCAGGAATAGCAATAAGAGTAGATCTCACGGTCGAAGGCGTAATGACTACGTCCTACAAATATTGGGTATGTCCATCACGTCATTCTCCCAATGACATGACTCCATTGTCAACTGACATAAATGTCACATGATCGGGAAACCTCGATCATCAATTGCCCAATGAACTAGTTAGATAGAGGCTACTAGGGACCTGGTTGTTTATCTACCACACGTGTATTAATGTTTCCGCTTAATACAGTTATAGCATGGTATAAAACATATAATGAACAATTGAGATATGACGAATAAACTATATTTATTAAGTGCCTCTAGGGCATATCTCCTTCAGTCTCCCACTTGCACTAGAGTAACACTTAATCTAGTTTACAACTTGGTAAAAGCTCAACACCCATAGCAACTTGGTGCATGCTTGCTTCGTGGAAGAGGAATTCAGTCAACAGATCTCACACATTGAGATCTGTATGTGCTTTGCAACACTTCTATGTCAACCAGTTTGACATCATCCCGCATCTTACGATGACGGCGAAATATATCTTAGTCGATGGAGTGAGACTCAGTCCAATCACACTTGCTACTTCTGAAGTTGCCATATATTTCTATACCTATTATGTAGATTATGCGACAGTGCATTCATATGCAACTTCGCAAGCTAACCATGTCTTTCTTCAAAACAAAGGCCATCTCCTATATGAGATTTCTAGTCGTATGGGTCAGAGTCATAACTTGCATCATCGTAACCGATTTACGGCAAGTTGTCTTTCCACTCTTACCCTTTACCAGAAAACATATCTTCAGTTCTCATAGACACTGAAGAATATACTTAACATTTGTTCATTGATCCACACAAGGATCACTCTAGAACCCGTTCTTCAACCAAGAACTTGGGTCACATCAAGTCGAGCTTTCAGTCTGATAGAATCTATGTCTGAGGCATAGAGGATGTCGAACATCATTTTCTTTCATCAGCTATCACTGAAAATGCCAAGATAAACTTAATATTTTACCTAGTCATTACAAGTAAGAACCTCTTTCTTCGCTTGTTCTATTCTGATACACTTCAGAATCTTAACCTAGGAAAATATTCCGACCTAATGTTATTAAGCCCCTCTTGATCTATACAATTATAGATCGAATGCCTAATACTCCTAACTTCATTCATAGAAAATTTAATCACTTAAATAATCCTTTATACTCTACTAGAGGATCTGTGTCATTCAATATGTCGTTACATACAAAATCACGAATGACACCTAGCTCCCACTCAAATATGCCTTCCGCATATAAGATCAAGGAAAGCTACTTAGCTCCCACTCAAATATGCCTTCCGCATATAAGATCAAGAAAAGCTACTTTGCTCCCACTCACTTCTTTGCAAGTTTCTTCAACTATTTTGGACAACTCCAAAATCCTTTGATCATATCATCAAAGTGAAGATTCCAGCTCCGATATGCTTGCTTCAGCCCATGAATGGACAACTGAAGTTTGCATATATGTTTAGCATCCTTACGATCACCAAACCATTATTGTACTAATTACAACTCTTTCTTAATGATACCATTAAGAAACATATCAATTTCTCAATTTGAAATTGTAGTAATTGCTAAACGACCCCGAATAGATTTAGGCTTCGCCACTTGAGACAAAATCTCGTAGTGGTCAACTTTTGAATATGTCGGAACTGTTTCACGACAAATCGATCCTTATCAGTGTCTATTCTATCATAAAATTCCATATTCTATTAATAGGCCTAGATGCCATCAAGAAGATCTCCCAAGTCATTACCTGGTAATCGTACATGGATTTTATTTCGGATCATATATGACTCATAGTCATTTCTCGGACTTAGGTCCACCATCTCTTCTTCGTAGTTCGTAGGTCCGTCATATTCCATTAATATGACCTTTCATAACAAGATTGTCGTACCACACAATGTGGAACACAACCTCGTACGCCTACGTTCTCAGTATGAGCTCAGAGCATCATGATCTTCACCATCAGCTTCTTTCAAGTTGAGGAGCATGACACCGAAAACACTTTTCGCTGCGCCACTCTGATGTCTGGAGAGGAAGTTCATTAACTTCGTCTTGCTCTACTTTCCTTCCCACTTATACCCTTGGACAAGAAAAAACTATTTCTTTTGCAAGGCATATTCCGGCAACGTTTTGCCTATGTCGTGAGACATGTACCCAACTAACTCTTTAGTTACGGTACACTACAAAGATTTATCCATTTTAGGTTTGATCACATCGAAACACTAAATTGCTGAAACGACAATCTAGGCTAAAAGCCATGCCATCACTCATATGGTATTGTCTCCATGGATTAAATGGTTTCCCTATTAACTAACGTTAATGTTACGTTTCTACCATATGATTCCAGTGATCACAACAATTCGGTAAGAGATTTATTTACCACACACTATCCGATAGGGTGCGATTACGACGTCCTAACATACCATAACACTATGGTATTCCATGCGACGTAATTTGTGGAACTCTTCTCACAAGTCTTACAATGATATGCCAACATTATAACTCAAATCTTTATTTCCTCGATCTGTATCGCAGGAATTTGATTTTCTTGTTAAATTTATTTTCCTACTTCATTCTGAACTTGGTTGATCGAATCAAAATTTTCAGACTAACATTTTCTAAGTGGATATCCGTATATCTACTTGGAATATTCATGAAGTTTAGGAAACAAAGACTTCCACTATACGTCAAAGTACTTCATTGATTCACATACACCCATATGCATGATTCTCAACAAGTTATACTCAAAACGTTCATTGAAGCTTACGAAATAAAGGTCTCCACTACACGTTAATCACTTCATTGATCCACATACATCTATATGCATGACTATCAATAGGTTATATGCCCGCTTTCCGAAAACGGTGTCTTAGTTATCTTGCAAGTGTCATAAGATCATATCTAAGAACTTGTAGATCCATCCGTATGGAGCTTGTTCATTGACTATAACATAGACATAACTTAAACGGTAGTGCCACACGAATGTGGTGTCTCTATTAAGTCTGTATCCTTTGGCATTAATATTATGAATGCGGGAGCTTCTACCATCTAAATTCAAATCGTCTTATGATCATTACTTCATAAATATAGGACAACGATTTTGTCACTAACATATATGAACAGTCGTCTCGCTAGAGGAGACACATTTATAACGATCATGCTAATAGGCGATCATAAAAGAATTTATTCAAATGGTAAATCTAGAGGGAGAGTGTCAATGGCCATCACAACAATTTGTTTGCCATTATCAACACACATTGTCGCCTCATCCTTCCAAGCTACTCAAGCAGCAAATCTGGTTTTCATAAAACATGACTAGTATCAAAAACTTAGTCACTACTGCGAGTACTTGCTTAGGTAAAACATTCATAACGTGTATATCTATGACTTCCCGGCGATCTGTTTCATCTTCTTGATACTTCCAACGCAATCAAGAATCATGAAGGTGAACGACTCCCCTTGCATGACATAGTCTATGACAAAGCATTTGCACCTGGCAACGTTGTCTGTCATCCAGTGATCGAGCTGAGCGAGTCGTCTTAATGTCATCAATTATGACCGATGTCATCAAGTATGACTGCCACGTGCTCTTTCAATGTGTGTATTCTCTTCCATCTTGGTTGAGAAGGAAAAACAGTCCGTACTGTTAAACTTCATCAACCCAACATTAGGTGTATCCCGAGTTTAGCGATCATCTCATATGCTCGCGATCTGACAACTCGTACCCACCTTAATTCTCTATGGCAGAGATTATAGCATACACTGGACTATGATGATATTATCCGCTCAAAACTTGATAATCCAAATTATCCTTTTGTTAGCGGAATCTCCGGGTTTATCTCCTAGCGGATATTGTATCACAAAACGCTAATGGTTTAAACAAGGAGTATCCTCAAGCTAAAGTATAAAACTATGAAGTATGGACCCAACTTTTTAAGTTTCTCAATCGCAGGAATGCGCCTAAATTTAAAGAAGGCTATTACATAGGTTAATATCTACAAAGGTTTCCAAAACAGACTTTGTTCATTATATTTTGAGTTCTAGTATTTTAGAAAATGACTATCAGAACTCCCACTCAAACGAACATCCCTCCTGGTCGTTTCAGCGATTACACGACCCCCATCCATTGCGCAACCCCTCATCGTCAGAGCCGGCAACACAACTTCAAGGGTGGACAACGAATTGTCGATCACAACAACTCTGTGACTCATGCTCGACATTTCGGCCTCCATGTTCCGAGGCCATATCTGCATATGCTAGGCTCGCCACAATAACCTTCAACGAATGCGCGTGCAACATGGCTTACACCCACTGTATGCGAACGACGATATGTCTGACACTCGATCGTCACGGCCTGCCTCATAACGTAGAACTTTCTTGGTGGCGCACGTCGAAGGAAGAACACTAGTGGTATTTTGAAGGGATCATCTTATATTTCTACCGCCGTGTAACTAATATATTCTAATATATAATCACACAATATAAGATGCACACAATAACATCAAATGTAATGCGACGTGACATGGTCCATGCGCCATGGTCTTCTTGGCGCCCACAGTTCATAAACAATTTAATAAACCTACCTTGACCATATCACATTGCCCCTGCAAAATAAAGTTAGACGCGTTCTACTTTATCTTTTGCATATTTTACGTGGCTTGGGGCTGTCGTAAAAAGAACCGCTTCTTACCTACGAACTTATGACCACAACAACGATCCAATAATTGCATGTGTAAGCATCCCTTTCGGGCCCTCCATTGAAAATGCAAAGCCAACTAAAGAGAGAGAAACTGACACCCGCCAGCCACAGATACGGTACAAGCCGTATGTCAGTAGTGGAACCAGTCTCGCGTAAGCGTACGCGTAAAGTCGGTCCGGGCCGCTTCATCAACTCGATGCTGCCGGCAGTGCAAGTGCACGTGAGAGGGTAGCAAATAATAAGAACGATGTCCCCGTGTAAAACACGGGTGAAGCTAGCGCACAGCTATATCTACGCATAGATCGGCTCTGATACCACTGAAGGGGATCGCAGGCAGAAAACAAAAAATTTCCTAACCGCGATAACCAAAAACTAGCCAAGATCTATACTATGCAGATATAGTAGTACGCAAGGGGGGTCGGTATACACACCTCTTGTAGACCGAAAAGCGGGGATTACGCGCCCGCACAAGCGTTGACGACGTAGACGCCGTAGCCGACCTCAAGGTCGCGGAGAACTTGGCGCGACGAAGAAGACGATGACGACGATGGTGGCGATGACGCCGGGCAGCACTGCCGGCGATGAAGCCGACGAAGATGACCTCGAGGTCGGGTGGAGGAAGTCAACCTCCCAGCACCTCAAGCGTGGCACCTCGCAGGGCGTCACACACATACGGTGGAGACGACGGCCTCCGAAGCTCCAGTCCAGGACGAGCAGCGGAAGACTTGGACCGAAACACCAACAGCACGGCAGCGGGCGTATGGTGGAGAGAACTCTCTCCTCGGCGCAACTCCAAACAGGGGAGTCACGTGATCCAAGGAGAAAAAGATAGAGAGAAATTGGTGTGTAGAGAGGGGCTCTCTACCCCTCTATATATAGGAGAAAGGAGGCACCCCACCTTGCTAACCAGGCAAGGTGGGACTATCCCAGCCGCACCAACCAAGGGAGGGGGGGGTCCGGCCCCCACATGGGCCCCTAGGGCCCATCCGAACTCCCTCAGGTGGGTTTGGCCCTTGGGGGGGAAATTCGGCCCCTACATGGGCCTTCTCCCTCCCGGAAGGGCCCATTTAGTGGGCTGCATGTTTAAATCCGAATTTAATCATTATAAATTCATTAAAATAATACTAATTCACTAATTAACATTAGTTTAACATATATAAACAATTTCCTCTCTTCCGGAACTTTTCCGAAACTCACCGAACTACCTTCGGTTCTCCGATCTCCATCGGAACTTTCCCGGGACGTTCCCGGTGCTCTCTTTTCCTAATTTCTCTTTCTTTTTCCGGTTGTCTTGTCGAAACCCCTTAAGTGTGTTACCCTAGCGGTTCGATATAATAACAGACATGATCGAGAACCCTCTCCGATCAATGATTAACTCGTAGGCCTGGACACCGTGAATTAACCCCTGTGATATAACGAATGACTTTCATCTATCAAACCTGGACGTCGAGTCTTAAACCTTTTGCCACAGCGATACTTAGCATGTCCGAGACTCGTTCATAGATATCTCCATACCTAGCATGATCTCGTTACCGACAACACTATCTTCTACTCGTCTGTGATATTATGTCCTGGTGACCTAGTCACATGTTTGCAAACTCATTTGACATAATCTCACCGAGTGGGCCTTAGAGTATCTATCCTGCTATGCGGACTGGCAAATCCCGCTCTTGATCCCCCGTCTCAACATACTCCTTTCCGACACCCGAGAGGGACACCTTTATTGTCACACTATGTAAGATATGACGTTTGATGCAATCAAAGTGTCTTCCAGGAATAGCAATAAGAGTAGATCTCACGGTCGAAGGCGTAATGACTACGTCCTACAAATATTGGGTATGTCCATCACGTCATTCTCCCAATGACATGACTCCATTGTCAACTGACATAAATGTCACATGATCGGGAAACCTCGATCATCAATTGCCCAATGAACTAGTTAGATAGAGGCTACTAGGGACCTGGTTGTTTATCTACCACATGTGTATTAATGTTTCCGCTTAATACAGTTATAGCATGGTATAAAACATATAATGAACAATTGAGATATGACGAATAAACTATATTTATTAAGTGCCTCTAGGGCATATCTCCTTCACAATCCACGCTATGAACCTGTTTCTAGGAAAACTACATCTAGGGATATGAAAAAAACTAGCTAAAGAACTAGCTAATGATCTAAAAGATGAATTTGCAAAGTGTGTATTTTCAGTTTCATTAACATCTGATATATGGAGTGGTAGAGCTAAGCAAGATTATCTAAATGTTGTTGCTCATTATGTGGACAGTAATACTTGGGAACTTAAAAAAGCTTTGCTTGGATTTGAATTAATTGATGTTAGCCATACTGGTCCCGCCATAGCTGCCAAAATCTTGCAAGTCGTGGAAGAATTTGGCCTCGAGTCTAAGGTGTTTGCAATAACTTTAGATAATGCTTCAAACAATGCTAGGGCAATGACTGATCTCATACCCAAACTTTCTGCTTATTCTGCACCATACCTTTTCCATCAACGTTGTGCATGCCATATTATTAATCTTATTGCTAAAAGTGCTTTAAAGCTAATGAAAGCACCCATTGAGAAAATAAGAAGTGGCATAACTTATCTGAGTGTTTCTAATCCACGGCTAGCTGAGTATAAGCGGTGGTGTGACGCGGCTTCAAATGCCTGTCATGTCTACAATGTTGATATGGATATTAGATGGAACTCCACATACATAATGATTAGAGATTTGATCCGTGATAAAGAACAGTTTACCTGCTTTGTTAATTCAACAAGCGGTGTAGCAATCTATATCACGGATCAAGACTGGGTCATGGCACAAATGATAATGGACTTTCTAGAAGTTCTTTACGATGCAACTAACATTTTATCAGGGGTTTATTATCCCACATCTCCTCTGCTAGTGCATCAGATTGTATTGATTGCTAATCACTTGAAGGAGTATGAACATGATGAAATTTTAAGAGATGCTGTTAAAAAAATGAAAGAAAAGTTTTTAAAATATTGGAAAGAAATCCCTGATTTGTATGCATTTGCATTCATTTTGGACCCAAGGGCTAAACTTGAGGGATTAGGCTATGCTCTTTCTTTATTAACATCCGCCTTAGCTTAACGTGCCTGGCGTGCCGGGCCTCTATCGGGCCGTGCCTCAGGCGAGGCGTGCCGTGCCGTGCCGGGCCGGCCCGAAGGCCAGGTAGATATGGGTCAGTGGAGCCGGCTCTGTGCGACCCGATGGATCAGGAGGGTCGACCCGTCAACTTCATCTCCTATCGTACAAATCACTGCCCAATCCCCGCCGGCCGCCTCCGACCTTATCTACCGCCGCCGTTGTTCCTATCGCTCCTGGCACCCCTCCCGCTCGTCATCTCGGACGTCCCCGACCATCTCTGCCGCCGCCGGCGTTCCTCCCGCTCCTCGCGCGCCTCCCGCTGGCTATGTTGGTCGAGCTCGCCGTCCCGGTCGCCGCACAACTCACCGCCCTGTTCCTCTTCAGATTGTCCAAGTAGCCTTCCTGGTCGCATCCCGGTCGCCGTATGGCCGGCTTCCAGCGCCGCTGCTAGCCCGCTCTAGCCTCCACGTACATGCGCTCTTCAGACTTAAGTGGTTTCTGCACTTCTGTAGATTGAGTGTAGTTTCTGCCCTTTTGTCATTTCGTTGTAAGTTCACGATGGTGACAGAGGACATCCGAGACAGGTTAAACGTGTATAGTTTCAGTATTCTCTCACATTCCAGGCATCACATTCGAGGCACACAATGGTGTTCAACTAGGCAGTATAGTTTCAGTATAGGTTCAGTATTAACTGCTTCTGAATATTGCTACCGTGACTGTTTGTAAGACTGGTGATTCCTATGCTAATTTGATCGGCCTATGTTAGCTGAAAATAGTCTTTTTTCTGACAGTAACATATCTGTAATGATTATATTATAGCAAAACTCGGGTCGACCCATGATACCTATTAGGTCGGCGAGGCCACAAGTATTTTATGAATGGGTCAACCCATGACCCGAGAATTGGCCTCAAGGCCACGGGGGCCAGGTCCAAAGCCAGGGCCAGGTCGGCACATTCCCATCTTGAATCGAGGGGAGTGGTCAGGGTTCACCCTGATCAAATCGACAGTAGGAGCGACCTTCCGTCTAGACGCACGGCCACCACCGACAACAGCCCGTCGATTTCTCTCTACCGCACACGTCCTCCACTGCAGCACCGTCGCCCTCCTACATGTCCGCTCCTTCCATGGACGGAAGCTCTTCTCCTCCCCCCTACGCTAAAGTGTCGTTGCCTCCACGTGGGGATGCTTGGAACCACGAACCCAACGGCTATGACTTATGTGTGCACGTTGAAGTTGGCGGCAGACGACCGCGATAAGGGATGCTTTGTTCTGCAGCTTTGCTACATCTCGATCTGGCCCATCCAATCCAAGTTTTGGTCATTTTCTAGACTTCTACCTTGCTAACTCGCACTAGTACTACTTGCTAATGAACGTCTGGAATTAGTGATGCATTGTTGGGATGGTTGATTTCCTGATTGATGTGTTTAGATTGATTATCCAATGGTTGATTTCCTGATTGGAATTAGTGATTGACTGAGCGACGAGAGAGGAGAAAATCAGACCGGGTTCTATGACACCAAAGATTGGAAATTCTTATTAACATGGACATTCATAAATGCTAGGTGTTTCACCAGGTTTGTAACCTGCAGAAGCCTTTAAACTGAAGGAAAAATATAGCTGTAAAGGTTTTCAAAAAAAGAATCTTAGAAGCAAAGTTTAACGCAAAATATACATCACCACACCCAGTGCCCTAGAACACAAAATATATTCGATGGCGCTGCCGCTGCCCTCCTAAGACCGAGCCGCCGCCATCACGGTCAACACGACGCCCGTCGGAGCCCTCGATCGACCGGCTTTGTTCCTGCCGCCGGCCCTTCACCGACTCTATCTCGTTGGCGACGTAGTTCCCTATGCCTCGCCACCATCCACACCGCCGTCCTCGACCGTCACGACATTTTTTGTATACACCTATAAATCTATACCTCCTATAAAGCGAAACCCCAATAAGTGCATTAATTATTTTCTATATCAACATGCAAGCTATCCACATCATCCATTCTTTTAGCCAACCAAATGTCCATGTCATCCCACCGATTCATTAAAGCAAATATTTTCTTGCATGCAACATATCCATGCCATTTACTTTAATCATCCAATTTTCCATATCACGTCAAATAATATAATTTTTCAACAATTGTGATATGTTATATATTTCTGTAAAGAAATTCATATCTATAATTGATTTTTTTTTGTTATATGTTTCTAGTTACTCCTATAATTGATGAAAATAAAGCCAACAATATATGAGATAAGATACATACAAAGCTTAGTTATTTGTATGCACCTATAAATTTCTCAAATTTGTTTACACCAATATTTTGATTACATGAAACTTGGATGAATTAGTAATGTAGACAACTATACAAGTAATTCGATACATGGAATTTTTTGGTAGCCTTTATGTACATAGGTAGTTCTAGGTTACCAAAGTTACCTTTACGTAATTTCCTTTTATAATTCTAAATGTTTATAAAGATAAATTAGATTTAACTTATATTATTGTCTTTTCACAAAAAATTTAAAATTATACAGTGCGGAAGAAAAAATAGAGATGGCTAAGATTCGAACTGTAGACGTGGAAGGAATTGTAAAGCATCCAGAGCCACTAAACCACCTAGCTTTATCTCAGAATAGTCACAATGGCGGTATCATAGGTGGTATCATGCATGCATTATTAGCAAAATGATGGCGTGTCACAGCAATTAATGAAAAAAAAAGATTATAGAGGTATCATAGGTAGATACCGTAACATAACGGATTCCAATGCAATATGAGTCTAACACTTAATAAATATAATGTCCTATGATACCACTCATATATTACTATGCATTGTGTAAATAACATCATTGTGACTAGTCTCATTCGTATGGGCATCCATTTTTATCTATTCTCGTTTGAAGACCCTAACGCCCTAATAGCCTGATGTACTTCTCCTAATCCTACCGCCAAGATGTTGAACGGTAGATCCGGTTGAAGTTTCGGAAGTGGTTTATTTAGTTCTAAACTTTGGCTTTAGGGTCAAATTTGTTGATTTGGCCCCTAGTCGGTAGGTACCATGCATTCGCACTTTAGCTCCAAGCACGGTACTGTTCGGCGTCTCGGGAACAAGAGATGCTGCACCTTGACGGTCAAAGGGATCGTCGAAACAGTGTATATATACATTTTAGAGATTGACTTACTGATATTTGATCAAATTTATAGGAAAACGTGCCAACATTTATTAGAGTAAATTAGTATCAATATATTCGTTTTGAAATAAAGTTTTAAAATATATCAATTTGATGTCATACATATTGTTATATTTTTATTTAAATTTGGTCAAAATATTAAAACATTGAGTTAATACAAAAGTTAGATGTATACTATTTCAAGAATCGGAGGGAGTAGTGTGCATGTACGCGCCATTCCCCAAAACACGGCTCTTCCTTCCCACGCCGACTCCTCCGCTCTACACCCGTCCTTCTACTTATTCATCCGGCATGCATGCACCAAGCACGAACATCACAAGCACAAGCCTGACGATCGCGATGCCTTTCTCGGAATCCTCCTCATCCTTCCATCGAGTATCTCGGCACCACATGTCCTAGCTCCGCCCGCGCCGTCGCCACGGACGACGCCACCTCGGACAGCGCCACCACAGTTGCCGGCGTGATAGCCGCACCGACGCCCTCAGCTCCCATCGTCGCCGAGCGCTACGCCTCGATCGTCGCTCTGCCGGAACAGCGCGGTGGAGCGTCTCTGCAGAAAGCACAGCGTCCCGGAGGCGTACACCGCGCTCCCTGCCGGCGACTTGCGTGCCTGCTCGGCCCCTCCAGAGGGGGCCCTGTGCGTGTACGCCCACGCGCTGGAAGCCGGGGTGCGTGTCCCGCTGCACGAGTTCTTCTGGCAAGTGCTAAATCACTTCGACCTCGCGCCTAGCCAGCTATCGCCCAACGGGTGTCGCGTCCTGCTGGGCTTCCTCGTGCTTTGCCACGACGCCGGCGTGCCACCATCCCTGGTCGTGTTCCTGCACTTCTTCTACCTCGTCAATTTCAAGCCTAGGGGTTGGTACTTTTTCCGTGCCAAGAATGGCAAGAATGCCGCCGCCAGGGTGCTCTACACAAGGCTGCCCAAGTGTTACAAGCGGTGGAAGGACATGTTTTTCTTTCTCACGTCGCCAAAGCCATGGCCGTGCCCCGTGCGTTGGGGCGAGCCGCTGCCCAAGTGCTCCTTTGCCGTTCCGATGCTCACAAGCCACGAACAAGAATCGGTAGAAAAGTTGATCTCCGGACTTATCTATGTTAGAGTATACTAGTAAATATGCCCGTGCGTTGCAACGGGATATTAAGAAAAAAATATCACACACCTCTAACTTAATAAACATGACTGAAAAACCCTTCACCCCTACACATAAGAGTCCATGTCCTCTATTCCACTCTTTTTGTGTTATATAATTGGAATGAATGACAGCTCATTAATAAGAGTTAAATGATAATCAAAAACCTATTATCCACAACATTCTCAAGATAAAAACGTGAAAGCACATGGAAACAAATAAATAAATAAATAAATAAATAGGTAATTTTGACCTACTTTACCATAAATTCGACATGAGTCGATGCAACCACGCTCGAAAGAAAACATATAACTAACCAATCAGCCTAGCTATGCAACCACATTACAAAGACTATGCTTATACAATATTCTTCCATCCATGGCGCATGGATATGCTCCCTGCTTGCAGAAGTTCATGGAGAAAATATATACACATAGATTAGGTCAAAATGGTCGGGGCAACTGGCTATATTCTTTTACGCCAAGTTTGGTGTTTTTGCTTACTGTTTCTTTTCCTGACATCCCTGACATGCAAGTCGTCATTATGATTGATATTTTCCCTGCTATTAATTCAAGGACAGTAACAAAAGGATTAACTCCACATGCACACGAAGGTGCATATTCTACACCATTAGCAGCACCTAGTACATATGTATTCTTCCGCGGTCTGAACTTTGAACTAAACTCAGATCGCACAAAGCTACGATAAGTTTTAGCTTCTATTTTTTGCAAATGCTAAACAAAAACACATCTGAGAACTGAGAAGCTGTGGCAAGGGCCAAGCAAAAGCACGTCTGAGAACTTGAATCAACTTTCTGGCCTGATATTCACCGGCCAAACAAAACAGTTACATATCTTAATGCTGGATCAGAGAGTTCACCGGTTATACCAAAGTAGCAGCAGTAGCAGAGTCCACCGCGGTCGCTCGACCAGGGCGTCCGCGAGCAGAGATCGAGTGCTCGAAACGGCATCCACCGGCGGTGCTCGATCAGGGACGGATGCAAAGCATCAGCCCGCTGAGCTCTCCGAGCTGTCCTCCGGCGCTCACTCTGGGGAGCTCATCATCCAGGTAGGACGTACGTAGGAGCAGCCAGCGGGCGCAGTGCCGCACACGGACATCGGGTGGAATCGAGCAAGCTCTGGACGGACCGCTCTTCCTCAGTTCTTCTCCTACGCACTGGAGGGCGAGATGCAGGGACACGACAGGCCTCCTAAACACGGAGACCTTCACCTTCCACGACGCCTTGAGGGCTGCCGCTCGTGGACGAGACACTGCTGAGCGAAGCTCTTGAGGCCCTAGATATTTCCGGCTGCGTAGGCGCAGCCCCTACTCCACCCATCCTACAACGGCTACAGCTCGAGCCGCCCCTCCCGTAAGAGTAGGTCACCATGGACCTCACCCTCGTGTCGCTCGTCTCCGGCCAGGGTCTCCGGCGAGGTCGCTCGCCTCAGCGTCCTAGGGCTGGTGGGGGTAAAGGATGGGCTGGAGATGGCGAGCTGGCTGGGGAGGCGCGTGGTGAGGAGTAGGAGGCGCAGTCAGCGGGAGGAGCGCGGGGCGGGCCGGCGGGGTGTATGTCGAACCGTTTTTTCCACTTACCGGTGGGAATGGTCGGTAATATCACTCAACTCTTAGGGGCAAAACTGTCTAAAAAAAGGTCGACGAAATTTTTGGCAGAAGCCTTACTGCCTTTATTATTAAGGTATAGATATTCCTTGTATAGCTGTTAGGCAAGTTTGTTAGACAATCTCCTCAACCGATCATGTATAACTCGGTTTGGTAGGTTTAGATTGCTTCTTTGCCTTGCAAGGCACCCTGTACTTGCGCTATATAAGCAACACGAGCTGATCGCCTTTGGTGTGGTGTTTCCCTCAAACCTCTCTCGTTCGCATGGTATCAGATCAGATCCCATCTGCCTAAAATCTCCGAGCCTTGACCTAGCTTCCGCACCGCGCCGCCATGAACACCTCGGCGTCGCAATCCTCCTCCTCCTCAGCCATGACGTCCACCGTCGTGCCGGCCGCGTCGCCGGCCTCCCTCGCGGTCAACGTCGCCAGCGTGAAAACGCACGTCCCAGTGGTCCTCGACCTTAAGACCTCGAACTTCTCCAAGTGGTGCATGCTCATCAGCGTCCTCCTCGGCAAGTATTAACTCACCGGTCACTCGCTCCAAGACCGGGATGCTCCTCTCTCAGCGGCAATATGCCGTCGATCTTCTCGAGCGCGCAGGCATGCTTGAGTGCAACCCATGTGCCACGCCGATCGACACTAGATGCAAGCTGTCCGCCGAAGAAGGTCCTCTCCTTTCCGATCCTACGGAATATCCGAGTTTTGCCGGCGCCCTACAGTACCTCACCTTGACGTGGCCCGACATCGCTCATGCTGTTCAGCAGGCGTGTCTGTACATCAGTGTTAGATTAGGCGGCACCTAGGCAGTTCTTAAGCACGCTTAGCCACTAGGCGGTGGAAAAACGCCTCGCCTAGGTCATAAGCGGAACTCTAGGCAACCCAACTAAGAAATTGTCTTCTCTAGTAAGAAATTCGTTCCTTATTGCACTTAGAAATCAGATAGACCATAATCAATGGCAATTGTTGTTAGTTTACTCCTTTATATGCACTAAATTAGTATGTATAGATATATATTAACCCAAATATACACCTGATGACAAAAATTATATACCGCCTAGGTCACGTCTGGCAACCGCCTCGCTTACGCCTAGCGCTTTTTCCAACCCTGGTGTACATGCATGCCCCTCGCGAGCCTCATCTCAACTTGGTGAAGAGGATTCTTCGATACATCAAGGGCACCGTCGATCTTGGTCTTCATCTCCATGCGACCCCCTCGCTGTCTTTGACAGCGTACTCCGATGCTGATTGGGCCGGTTGCCCGGACACACGGCGCTCCACGTCGGGGTATTGTGTCTATCTTGGCGACAACCTTGTGTCATGGTCCTCCAAGCGACAGGCCACTGTCTCCCGCTCTAATGCTGAAGCGGAGTACCGTGCCGTTGCTCACGTCGTCGCCGAGTGTTGCTTGATACGACAACTTCTTCAGGAACTTCATGACCCCCTTCGGGCTACGACAGTTGTCTTTTGTGACAATGTCAGTGCTGTTTACATGGCGTCGAACCCGGTGCAACATCGTCGCACCAAGCACATAGAGATTGACATCCATTTCGTGCGCGAAAAGGTGTCTCTCGGTCAGATACGGGTTCTTCATGTGCCATCGTCTCAACAGTTCGCCGACATCATGACGAAAGGCTTACCTTCTCAGCTCTTCATGGATTTCGGTTATGCGTACGCTCTCCGGACGCACAAACTGAGGGGGGATGTTAGAGTATATATTAGTTGTATAGCTGTTAGGCAAGTTTGTTAGACAATCTCCTCAACCGATCATGTATATCTCGGTTTGGTAGGTTTAGATTGCTTCCTCTCCTTGCAAGGCCCCCTGTACTTATGCTATATAAGCAACACGAGCTGATCGCCCTTGGTGTGGCGTTTCCCTCGAACCTCTCTCGTTCGCAATCTCTGTGAGAAAAATCTTGTCCAACGTCGCCGGTGAATCACCGCCGCCACCAGCTTCAGTTCGGTCAACTTCTACTGGTGTCAAAACGCGCACGCCGGACTCGGGACAGGACACATGTCTTTCACTAATTTCGCTGTCCGCTGAGCAAATGATTTACTTCCATGTTGTTTGCTAGGGACGGATCAATCAGCTAAAAAGACGGCCGTGTCGTCCGGGAAGGTGGAAACAGAGCACACGCCGGCACTGTCCGGGATGAAAAGGAGCCGAGAGCAGGCCAACTCAAAAGATGAGCCCAGATTGGCTGCTTCGGTTCATTCTACTCCTACGGGTGCCAAAGGTAAATACGCTCTCACGCTATCACGATTTCGTTTTGAAGTGAGCAAATAATTTACTGAGAAATGCTCCGGTGCTTTTCGAAAAAACATGTTGCACTTCTCTTATTTACTTTCTTGTTGTGCTGTTGTGCGATAGGGACAGACCAATCCGCAAAGAAGACGACCTTGGTGTCGTCTGCGTCTCAGGTGAAGAAGAGGAACAGAGAGGAGCCAACTCAAACGACAGAGACCGAATAGGGTCCCGCCAGGCTTCGACCCGAAGTCACGGCAATTGCCCGTGCCGGACGCGCCGGACATCGATGCCGCGGAAATGGTGCAGGTATGCTATGTGTTTACGCGCGCACATTGACAAAATTGTTAACTTTAAACCACTAGTAGTCGTGCACGTGCACGCGCGTCTTTATAATATGATAATATTTTTATGTCTAAACAGTTTAAAGAAGTGCGAAATAACACATAATCGACATATATTGTTTAAAATCCACAAAGCATAAAATCTAAATAGCATAGCAGTATCCACTATTTATTAATTTATGAAGATCCATCCCTTTATACGGTTAATGATTCCTCGTTCCAAGTCAGAAATATTGTTTATCGCCTCATTGTCTTGATATTTCAGGAGGTATACTAAAAATCGCTTTCTTAACTCCAAACTATCCTACATATGCATTATACAACATTGTCATATAAAGTTCATGTTCAAAGTGTACAAATAAACATAGTTGAGAATATTCACCATGGTACCGGAAAACATGACGCTCCATTGTGCCATGAGTGCATTAAATTAGATCTGCATGAAAGTTTTCTTTACAGATGATGTTCTACATAGGGTGTGCTCCCGTGTAATATTTGAAAGTATTTTGTATTACCGGACACTCTCTTGCACTGTGTCATATATCAACCAGAAACACTGACGATGTTGAAACTGGTATTCTTCCCATGGGGATGGAAATGCAGCTCCCAGCTCATACGAAACTTGGTCAAGGGAACACCCCAAGTTATCTAACTATATGCAGCATGGAGGAGCAGTAAATTGCTACAGGTAGACTTGACTGTATTATTTTTATAGACGATGTCCTAGTTGTCGACCTATTTTCCATAGAGAGTTCCAACCCCACTAAACTTCTAATCGGTCGCTAATCATGCAACATTGTTTCAGTTATAGGTGAGGGTAGCGATATCAGTATTTGGTACGAATTCAATCTCCCCATGCCCGACCAGCGGCATTGTGTATTTCAGTTTCCTTCCTAATGCATGCGTACAGGTCGTGCTATCTTTTTTTTTTTGCTGGGAATCGTCTGCTCAATCATGTTCCACCTGTTTGAATTGTTAGATGCACCCATGAATAGCTGGGACGAATATGAACAGTTAGATCTATTTAAGTGGGCCTGATTATTTGGTGGAAATAGATTTGTGTATGTTTTCCGGGGTGGCCGTAGCACAGAAAAGTTTGACTGTTTAATAATAAGTAGAGATTCGAAGCTGCATTTTCGGTGTGCGATGAAACTGTGCTTTCTTTTCTTTTGAGATACTAGCAAAATGCCCGTGCGTTGCAACGGGAGAGACATCTAGACGCACAAAGTAATATGGTTGGTTCTCTGTAATTCTGTTCTAACTCATGTCCAAAGACAACAAACATCACGATCAACCTTCAACAATAATTTGACAAATATTGTGACTGCAAATTCACCTTTAAAAGTACTTCCAAAACATAGAAAGATGATCTCATGTTGATATTAAGGCTGGCTATTTACAACGCTAATTTTTATCTTAAACTGAATCAACATGAGAGAGAATCCTCCCAAAATTACAGAGTTTATTGTACAGACAAAAAAGAACACTACAACTGGTAGGATGCAAAGGCCAACCCACAATTTTATGGCTTCTATATAAACAAGAAAAGAAATACCATAATGAACAGTGTTCCAAAGCTGCAATATGCAGCCCCTATCACTTGCAATATGCAGTCTGAACTTTTACCTCAATGCCTATATCAAAGTGCAAATCAATAAGTAAAATGAAGCCATATAACTTACTTCCGTCGGAATAGGGAAAAAATTGGGAGGAGTCCGGAGCAGAGGCTTCGCCTCGCGATGACCCGTGGTTTCTTGCGCAGTTGTAAGAAAGCACAACTATTGGACAATAGCCATATAACTTACCTGGCACTGTATTAAGTCCATGTTTATATATAGATTTGATCACAGTAATTTCATGCCGAATTTTGCATATTTGAGCAATATTTAAGAAGGTTCAATCAATTATCAGTCATATCAGAGCAAGAGATGTCAACAGATAGCAAGGATATCCCTTGAGAAGCAACTAATTCAATCCAAGCATCCTCACTCCAGGGTACTATTCCAGACAAATATCATGATACCGAATAGTATAGAATGTCCATTGGTGCTCATATAGTCTAACTCATCCAGCGGCCGATTGGATCTTTCATGTCTTGTGTTTTCCGGTCAGCTCACCAAGAAAACTGCTCCTTGGATTTTATACCATTTGAATGTCCGTGCGTTTTCACAGAGCAATGAAAAGTAATGACAGTAAGGTAGTCATTCGATTATACATGGGTGTCGAATGCATATTTTTATATCATGGCCGTAAACATATATCTTCCTATTTGTAAAATCTCATCCTATGAGTTGTTATCATGTTGTGCTCAGAAAAATGAAAGGAGCATCCTCACTAAGAATTTAATTGGGGAAACCTTCATTTCGTCTCCATCAAAATATACAAGGAATTACACTTGATCTGAACAAAGAGACATTTCTGAATTCCAAATGAAAGTATGACATTATCCTAGCATTAATATTACAGTTGAAGTTAGGAAAGTCGAGTGAACATTAAGGTCGGAGTGAATCAATCATAATGTTTATAACAGTCAGAAACTTCTTGATGGTACTGAAAGAGGAATACTCCTTTAGAAAGACACATGTTCAGAAAAATAAAAGGAGCATCCTCACTAAGAATTTGGTAGTTTGGAGTATCAATTATATAACAGAAAAATAGTTGGAAATACTGCTTTTATGTCTGGCCTGCGTGCTCAGCATGAAACATTGGGAGTGAATCTGAATCAACAAACCAAAATGATGTAAACAGAAGAACTCACATAACCATTTTGCACGTCTGGATGAATATTTAGCTCCTAATGATAATACACAAATAGTAGATGACTATTTTTGTATAACTAAAGTAGATGGAAATTTATATTAAGGGGTTAAAAGTTTGGCTCTACAAATCTAGGTTTTCTATAATATATAAGCTTCCTTGAAAGAAGAAGAAATAAGATGTGAGATAACAGATATGCAGGGGCATGTGTTGATAACAGAAAATTTGTGCTAACTCCAGTTGATACTTGATAGTAGTAGAGAATTGCCAATATTTTTTACTATTAAATCTGCGGAAACATCGTAGTCCAAAGTCAATCAATATATATAACAATGAAAAGGAAAACTTACGTGATGTTTTCCACTATTTGTATCATACATGTAGATATTTGTTTCATGGTGTATATTCAAATCAAAACGTCCACACTATATGTGTACAAATAAAAAATGCATGAGAACCCTGATTTGTACAACCTAGAGAAGAATATTCACATGAGTTTTGAAGATGATACTCACTGTGTACACCTCCATGGAGCTTGATCTTGCTGCCACAATAAGTCAAAAATATGAATCACGTTTCGTAGTCTATCACTCTTCCATCAGTGATAAAGTTGTCATGCTTCTTTTTTCTTTCTTTTAGCCATTTCATCGAACAGATTGTGTGGTAATGCCAAAACAAATGGCATGGTGACAGGAGCTACCTCTATGAGGACGGAGTCTGAAGTGTGTGGCAGCCAGCCAAGGGTGTATTCCATGACTAATCGAGTTCGCTGGTTCACCCGTCGTGTCGTCGTTCCGTCTGGTCTATCGTATCGCCGTCGCTTTGGAAGAGGTCACGCGAAGGTGCTCAAGAAAGGGGTCGAGCTGAAGCACATCATCTGATCTATGGCAACCAAAAATAAAACAAAGTCAATTACCGAAGTGCAGAAGGGATGAGAGAAATGGGAGGGGGATGATCACCTGCCTAATATGCTTATCCACCCAAACTTTCTCTCATGTACAACAGCAGCCATGGTGTACCACAACCACACTGTACCCACCATGGCTCATATCGCTGCAGTAGGAAAGCAATCAGAGTTTCCATGGCTGCAGATGGAGGAGCGTCGTGCAGCTATCCAACCAAGGCTCGTCGTGGGGAAGGCTTGCAGCGGCCGACGGCCACGCCGCTGCTCCCAAGTCGCCTGACCCCGCCAGTGAGGATGAGGACGAGCGTCATGACCCTCTAGAGACCCCTTTGGCGAGCACGACTTTCTCGAGGCCCAAGCCCATAGCCCAACCTTTCATCTGTCGTTCGTCTCAGGCTCGCATGGAGGCGAGCAGGAGATTACTCAGATCCGTGGCACGCCGGAGGCCCTCATGCGTCACCGTGGTAGTCGTCGGATTCCCGCGCGGGGAAGCTATGCTCTGGTGCAGCATCGTGTTCGTCGTCGGTTCCGGCTCGCGCGTTCTACGTTTCGAGGTGCCAGCTCCATGGTAGTGATACAGATGGAGAGGAGCAGAGAGGATCGGTGGTGGTAGATCGAGATGAGGAGAGGAGTGGAACTGGATCAGGATTTCGGCAGAGAGACAGATAAGGTAGAAATTGGTGGAGACTCGACCGACCCGCGCGATGGAAGGACGAGCGAAACGCGGCGATGACGGGGAAAACGGCGTGGGAGAGAAGTTAAACGAAGCGGACGGACGGACGAAGCGGACCACTGTCTGGCAGGATACGGAAGGAAACTTCTTTTTAGATAGGAGAGATTATACGGTACATCGGAATACACAATTGGATGTGTTGTATATGGCCTAATCCAACAGCTGTAATGATTTGGGTCAGTTTTGAGCCAAAGCGCCCGCACGAAACTGTTTATTATGCAAATTATTAATCCCTAAACAACACACGAGAGCTGGATCGGGGAGGCGATCGTGCGGGCGTTCGTTCGGCACGGCGCGCTCGTGCTGGTCGCGGACATCGACGACGGGGCCGGGGAGGCTCTGGCGGCCGCGCTGGGCGGCGGCTACTGCAGCTACGTGCACTGCGACGTGTCGGAGGAGGCCGACGTGGAGCGAGCCGTCGGGTGCTGCGTCGCGCGGCACGACCGCCTGGACGTGCTCTGCAACAACGTCGGCGTTCTGGGACGGCAGCACCCGCCGACGTCGGGCGCGGACGGTAGCAGCGGCAGCGGCAGCAGCATCGCGTCCCTGGACGCCGCCGAGTTCGGCCGCGTGCTGCGCGTGAACGCGCTGGGCGCGGCCCTCGGCATGAAGCACGGGGCGCGTGCCATGCTTCAGAGGCGGGGCGGCGGTGGCGGGAGCATCGTGTCCGTGGTGAGCGTCGCCGGCGTGATGGGCGGGATGGGCCCGCATGCGTACACGGCATCGAAGCACGCACTGGTGGGGCTGACCAAGAACGCGGCCTGCGAGCTCGGGGAGCACGGCATCCGCGTGAACTGCGTCTCCCCCTTCGGCGTCGCCACGCCGATGCTGGTGAACGCGTGGCGGCACCGTGGGCACGACGGCGACGAAAAGGATGAGGACGGGAGCGCGCCGGCACCGAGCGAGGAGGAGGTGGAGAAGGCGGAGGAGATGGTGCGAGGCAAGGCCACGCTCAAGGGCGCCACGCTGAGGGCCGGGGACATCGCGGAGGCGGCGCTGTTCCTGGCCAGCGACGAGTCCAGGTACGTCTTCAGCCACAACCTCGTCGTCGACGGCGGCGTCACCACCTCCCGGAACGTCATCGGGCTGTGATGTTTGGGAAGTCAAACCCAAACCCCACTGGAGATCGGCGCGATGCAGTTCGAGGGAGTACGTGCGAGTGTCACCATCGAGTACAGCTTCACCTGTGTACTTAATTACTTTAGCCTTGTAGTAGTCCTGGTAATTACCAGCTGGTTATTCGATATGCTGATTGAGTGCTTCATGTGGTGATCCATGGATTGGAGAACTATCTGTGATTCGGATTGGCTCTATTCTTCTTTAATCGTCGTAGCAGATCGCAGAGAATTCACTAATCAACTCATCGTTCCTCTTTGGGAACTGACGGTGGAGACAGGTAGGTCAAACATGCAGAGGAAGGATGCAACTGAACTGACAGTGACGGAGTGTTATGTCGTTGTCGTTTTTGTAGTTTGTTATTAGGCGAACTGCTGCGGGCTTCAGTGGCCTTAAATAAGTGCTAAACAAACACCACGAAACATGTCCACACATGTCTAGAAAGTTGTAGGGGAAGACATGTATATCTTGTAAAGGGAGTTGTATCTGGGTCCACACATGTCTCGAAAGTGATAAGGGTAGACCTAAGTGTTAGTTAGCAGTGCTGCATGTGGGTCTACATGTCCCAAAGATGGTAGGAGTAGATGTGTGGACCCACATGTCCCAAGGTGCTAAGGATATACGAAGTTGGTGTGATAGAATTATTTTCATGTGAGTCACATGCTCAAAATGTGATAAATGTATAACTATATGGCTAGTAGTGTTGCGGTGGGACGACATATATCCAATGATTGTCGGGACAGACCTACATATCTCGTAAGAAGAGTTGCATGTGGGTCCACACATGTTCCTGAAGTGGTGAGGGTAGACCTAACGGGTTAGATAAGAGTGTTGCATGTGGCTCGACATGTCCCAAACATGGTGAGGGTATACGTGTTTGGATCCAGATGTCCCAAGTGTGCTAAGGGTAGAACAATCTGACCTGATATGAGTGTTTTCATGGGGTCCACATGCCCTAAAGGTGATAGATGTATACCTAAATTATTAGGAGTGTTGCGGTTGGACCACATATATCCCAAATGTTGTAGGAGCAGAGACCTATCTAGCAAGGAGAGTTGCATGTGGGTCCACACATGTCCCGAAGGTGGTAAGGGTAGACCTAGCGGGTCAGATAGGAATGTTGCATGTGGGTCCACATGTTCCAAGGGTGCTAAGGGTAGACCAACCTGGCATGATAAGAGTGTTTTCATGTGGGTCCACATGCCCAAAAGGTAATAAATGTATACCTAAATGGCTAGGAGTGTTGTGGTGGGACGACATATATCCCAAAGATTTTAGGGGTAGACCTATATATATCGCAAGGAGAGTTGCGGTAGGAGTAGAAGTGTGTGGGTCCACATGTCCCACCAAGCTGGCGTGATAGGAGTGTATTCATGTGGCTCCACATGCCCAAAGGTAATACACATGTAGGGACAAACTAATATATCTCGTAAAGAGAGTTGCATGTGGGTCCACACATGTTCCTGAAGGTAGTATATCCCAAAGGTTGTACGGACAAACCTTTATATCTCGTAAAGGGAGTTGGATGTGGGTCCACACATGTTCCTGAAGCTGGTACGGGTAGACCTAAAGGGATAGGAGTGTTGTATGTGGATCCACATGCCCGAAAGATAGTAGGGGTAGACGTGTGTGGGTCCACATGTCCCAAGGTGCTAAGGGTAGACCAAACCGGCGTGATAGGAGTGTTTTCATGTGGGTCCACATGCCCAAAAGGTGATAGACGTATACCTAGGTGGTTAGGAGTGTTGGGGTGGGACGACATATATCCCAAAGCCAAAGTTTGTAGGGACAAAATTATATATTTCGTAAGGAGAGTTGCATGTGGGTCCACACATGCTTGTGAATATGGTATTTTAAAAAGTTGTAGTGATAGATCTATATATTTTCTAAGGAGAGTTGCATGTGGGTCCACACATGTTTCTAAAGGTGGTAAGGATAGAACTAGCGAGTTTGATATGAGTGTTGCATGTGGGTCGACATTCCCAAAGATGGTATAGGGGTAAACGTTTGTTGGTCCACATGTCCCAAGGATGCTAAGGCTAGACCAACCAAAAGGTGATACATTTATATTTAAATGGCTATGAGTGTTGCGGTGGGACGACATATAACCAGAGGTTGTAAGGGCCGACCTATATGTATCCCACAAGGAGAGTTGCATGTGGGTCCACACATATCTCGAAAGTGGTAAGGGTAGAGCTAACGGGTCAGATAGAAGTGTTGCATGTGGGTCCACATATCCCAAAAATGGTAGGAGTAGACGTGTGTGCGTCCACATGTCCCAAGGGTGCTAAGGATAGATCAAGCTGGGGTGATAGGAGTGTTTTCATGTGGGTCCACATCCCAAAAGGTGATAGATATATACCTAAATGGCGAGGAGTGTTGCGTGGCCGACATATATCCCATAAGTTGTAGGGACAGACCTACATATCTCGCAGTGAGAACTGCATGTGGGTCCACACATCTCCTGAGAGTGGTAAGGGTAGAATTAGTGGGTTAGATACGAGTGGTGCATGTGGATTCAGATGTCACAAAGGTGACAAGGGTAAACGTGTGTGGTCCACATGTCCCAAGGGTGCTAACGGTGGACCAAGATGACGTGATGTGAGTGTTTTCATGTGGATCCACATGCCAAAAAGATGATAGACGTATACAGAATTGGCTAGAAGTGTTGCGAGGAACGACATATATTCCATAAATTGTAAGAGCACACCTATATATCTCGCACGGAGAGTTGCATGTGGGTCCACACATGTCCTAAATGTGGTAGGGGTAGACTTAGCGGGTCAGATAGGAGTGGTGCTCGTTTAGTGGCCTAATCTTACCCGCATAGTTATTTTAATCTTTTGAGTAAAAAAAGAAAAATCAGAGAAATAAAAAATACAAAACATGTAAATGTGCTAGTATGATTCTATTTTAATTAAGAATTTACAAAAAAAATGTAAATGTGCTAGTGTGATTCTATCATATAAGGCTGTTTGGAATGGAGGAAAGTGAAGGGCATAAAAATAGGGAAGTACATGAATAGGAAAGGAATGCACTTGCCAAACTGAGAAAAGAAAAATAATTAACTCACTTAAATAATTCTCATGATACCAAACGCACAAGATGTTCAGATCCTATGCTATTTGCCTCGATCCATACAAAGGAAAGAAAACATGAGCTCCAATCAAATATTTTGATTCCCGTGGTTTCCTGTCAAAACGTGAGCATAGAAAAAAATTATTTGCTTTTCCAATTCCTATAAATCCTTTGATCCAAACGGGCCTAAAATATGTGGTCACCTTTTCAGTAATCAACTCAATCTTTATGCCAACATGGTTTCAACTGTACAGGAACAACATGACTATGCTACTGTTTCTGCTGGTTTGTTTTGGACAATGACTGAAATTTGCTTGCTACACACTGGATGGTAAAATAGTATGCTGTGTAGTAATCATACCAACATATTTCTCATATAATTTCATACAAAAATGGTCTTGAACAAAACATATTGGGACTAGAGCCATCAGCCATCATAGACAGATGCTATAGAAAAGACAGTACTTGCTTTATTGCCTTCCGCCTCTTGCTTCGGAAGAAGTAAAAAAATCGGATTTTGCTAATTCTTAGTCGCATGAGAATTAGTTAAATCTCAGTCGAGTCAACTGCCGTCAGATCTGTGCATCTAGATCCGTGTGTAAAGTTGTTTTTTTCTCCTGCGTAACAGCTCCTTCGTTACCTTTTTTTTTTTTTTTTTGAGAAATATTCGCCCCTCCATTAATTCAACTCAGAGATGTTTACAGGAATGCCTAAGTCACTAGGAGGACTAGAAAACCACACATGCCTGCCAAAAGGTAGAGAGGTAGCCATTCGGGCAAGGCAATGTGCTTCACCATTCGTCTCCCTCCTTTCATGGATCAACTTAGCTTCATGGAAATTCTTCATCATGTGCTCAATCTCCTTGATGATCATGCAGTTTGGCCCCCGGCCCGTTGCAGCGGCAACATCGTTGACAACAGTCAAGCAATCCGACGCAATCAGTATTTTATGCTCATTTAGATCCTTCGCAAGGGCTAGCGCCTCAGAACACGCCTGGGCTTCAAGAATTGCTGGGTCAGTCACACCATCAATCGCCACTGCCGACGCAGCTAGAAAAACTCCATTGCTATCACGACAGACAACACCCAGGCCTCCGCACTGTCGTGTTTTCGCCACAGCCCCATCCACTTTTAACTTGATCGCTCCCACAGGTGGAGGCGACCATGCACCAGCTCTCTTGGTCACAGTTTTCACCGAGGCTGTACCAGATTGAGAAGTGTTTTCTCCATTCAAACCAGCCATATACCTTTTGATGAACAAATCAGTGGATAGAGGAGACTGCTGTTCTTCTTCATGAATTAATTTCCTACGCGCCCACCATATAGACCATAATGTGACCAGCACCTCCACGAACTTTATTTGCCGTACTGTCGAGCTCAATGTGAAGAGCCACAGCCGCGGGTTCGTTGTCTCATCTCCAAACACCGGGAGCATGAGATCATCATCCTTCATCGCCCATACCGCCCGCGCCATGTTGCACTCCAGCAGCGCATGCCGCCAAGTATCCGCAGATGCACCGCACACTGAACAAGCTGGCGTAACAGCCATTTGCCTGTTAGCCCGGACTTCCCCAGTCGGAATAGATGCCCTGGCCAGGCGCCACGCGAAGATGCGTAGCTTTGATGGCACCTTCACCTTCCACAGTTGCTTCCATCCCTTCTCCGAATCATCAGAATTTGATGTCTCCGCTCGCCCTTCGAAATAATTCAGCCGCCGCCTCTTCGTTTCCCTAATCATCTTGTATGCTGAGCTCACCGAGAAAATGCCCCTCTTATCATAATGCCAGGCCCAAAAGTCAGGCTGTCTCCTGAAACTGATCGGTATTTGTTTGATCGCCTCAACATCCATTGGGAGCATATGCACCTTAAGTTTTTCTACATCCCAAGTTCTGGACGCACTGTTCATGAACTCGGAAACCTTCAGCGGAGGATCATCAGATAAGCACGCCACCGGCCTGAGCTTGAAATCCCGCGGGATCCAATTATCAAGCCAAGCATCGGTTGTAGTCCCATCGCCAATCCGGCGAATAAGGCCCATCTTCAGCATATCACGGCCTTCACACAAAGATCGCCAAATCTGCGACGGTCTCGATCCCAGCTGTGCTTGAAGCTCCTTCGTTACCTAGGCGGGTTAAGTACGCGAGTTGTCTGGGCCTTGGCTTTGTTACGTACGTGGGCCTGTTCTTTTCTCAGTTTTTTTTGTACGTGGGCCTGTTCTTTTCTCAGTTTTTTTAGAAAGCTGGCAGCGTTTTTGTACGTATCTCTCTCTTTTGTGATTTTAAATAGATTTCTTCCCTAGAAAAGATTAAATAGACTTGTTTTAACGATGACGGGTGACCTATTTATATTGTGTTTTTAAATATGTATGCAGTTAGTTTCAATTTTGTAGCCTTTTTATGCAGCAATTCAATCTTTCTTTTGAATGTTAATTTTCAATTTTTTTGTTTTTGGTTTCGTGTCTTTTCCGATTACTAATTCCTACTCGTCTGAGAGTTAGTCAAAATCTCAACAATACAGCCATTGGACCTTTTGGTTTCTCTCACGCACAACCAAATGTTTGACCCGTGCAATTTTGTTGTTGTGTGTGAATATATGTATTTTTATTCTTTATTTTGTTGTCTAACGACATGGCCATTTTCATATTTTTTTGCGGTCTAACACTCATCCTTTTTTCTGTCCTTTTTCTCTTGTGTTTGTTTGGCATTTTTCTTGTTGTAAGTGGGTCGCGACTGAGATTTTCCGGTTGCAGGTGGGCTGCAACTAATTTTCCAGTTGCAAGTGGGTCGCAACTGAGTTTCTGGTTGCAACTCAAATTTTTCCATTTGCAAGTGATTCGCGACTAATATTTTGCAACTCAGTTGCAAGTGAGTTGCAACTCAATATTTTCCAATTGCAAGTGGGTCGCAACTGAGACTTTCCGGTTTCAAGTGCGTTGCAACTCTATTTTCTCCAGTTGCAAGTGAGTCGCAACTGATATTTTCCAGTTGCAATTAGGTTACAACTAATTTTTTCTAGTTGCAAGGATCGCAATTTAGATTTTCCGGTTAGTCAAGTGGGTTGCAACTAAGTTTTTCCGAGTTGCAAGTGGGACACAACTGAGATTTTCTGGTTGCAAGTGGAATAACTAAAAACTTTTCCAGTTGCAAGTGAGTCGCAACTGAGATTTTCCGGTTGCATGTGTGTTGCAACTATAAGAAAAATATTCATCTTTGTTTTTGTGGTTAATGCTAGATGTGAGTTTCAAATGGGTTGCCCGAGACAAAAAAAAATTGACTAGACCATTAGTTTTGGCTTTTGAGTCATGATTCGTGATGACGCGAGAGTTGCACATATGTTGGAATTAAAAAACAGCACAACAGAAGGAAAAAAAGGCTACGGGCCGAATTCAGACAGCCCAGCCCAACTCCTCGTCAAAGACTACGTTCATTTCTCGTTATTGATCAATCAGCTGCCCATCGATCAATTAGGTACACACGCAAACCGCGCCATATCAGCGCATGTGACGTCAGCGACTGAGGATTAACAAATTCTCAGTCGACTGAGCACAAGTCACACCCAAAAAATATAGTTAGCACACATCAATCCCACTTGAGAATGATGATAAATCTGTAGCCTAATGTTTGTTAATTGATGTTCCTTATGTAATAAGCCAAGCAAGTAGTTTCCAATGCTTGAAGTGATTTCCGGAATAATTGATCCATACCTGAAGAGCCTTCGATAAGACTATTGATAATCAATTACTAATTACTACCAACTGGGATTTCAGCCATTGCCCCTGATTTCATCAGAACTGTATTGCTCAGCTGAAACAATTGACCTTACACTCAATTTGCACCCAACTCAGTGTTTTAAACCATCCCGGTAATAAACTCTGCATAGGTCCATCAAGCATTCGGAAGAACGCGGTGGCCGTGAACACCTTGCCAGCATCGAGCTCTACACCCGTCAGCACGCAGGTGCCAAACACGAGCACGGTCATGGCGAGCAGTCCACTCCATAGCACGATGGTGTTGGCGCACATGAACTAATCCATCCGTTCTGAATTAATTAACTCAGATTTAGTGCATGGACTTGGCCAGTCACCCGAGCTCGGCCTCCCTGATCTCCCGAATATTGGAACCGAACGTCTTCTCCCAGGCCTGCAGCTTAATCACGCGCATGTAGTTGAGCAACTCGGTGATGGCCTTCATGCGCTCATCACGCTTGCCGAGGAACTTGAACTGGTACTCAATATTGCGGCGGTAAGCGAATGCCACAACCACGGTGACCACGGCAATGGCGGCAACCGCGGTGACCACGGGGGCGCCGAGGTGCGTGTACAGGAGGGCGAACGCGACGGCGATCTGCAGCCGCATCACCCACAGGTTGTGGAGCTCGTGCGTGACGTTGGACACCTCCTCGGCATCCACCTCCATGTCGTTCACGATGGTGCCGGCACCATGCGCACGGCGCGCGCCCGTGGAGAGCCGCAGTGACTTGCGGTACACCACGGCGAGCAGAGCAGCGTGGATGCGCATGCCCAGCCTCTGCCCCTGGAACTCGTAGTGTTGCGACGCGAGAGTCTCGACGGCCTTGCCGGCGACGAGCTGCAGCCCCTCGGTCATGTCCCCGCCGCGGCGGACGAACTGGACGAACCTGTCCACGAGCGACGGGCCGATGTACATGACCGAGAGGTGTGCCACGCCGAGCGCGACGTCGGTGAGCAGGAACTGGGGCCAGAAGGAGCGCAGCAGCGCGGTGGGCCGGTGGCCACGGGGTACCCGGCCTTGGACCCTGGTGCCGGCGCCCGCGCCGGTCAGTTGGACACGAATAGTGCATAAGCCGCCTCGGCCGTATCAGCCAGCGCCAGCAGCGGGACGTCTTGGGCGCCGAGCGGCGCTCTGGATCCCTTGGCGATGAGCGGGTTGATCCAGCTGAACGTGGCCAGCGAGAGCCACGACGCCGTCGCGTAATCAGAAGAAGCACGGCTCCGCTCCTCCTCGTCAACCTCGTTGGTGGCCGTCAACGTTGGCGCCGTGTCGCCACCGATTCCGGCTGTACCATCGACCTGGAAGTAGAGCAGGGGGAGCGAGAGGACGAGCCCCGCGAACGCGATGGGGTCGTCGGGGATTACGGGCTGACCAGAGGCGTACCGCGCGGCGGCGGACACGGAGAATAGCGCGGCGAGCACCGAGGTGGCGAGCCAGAAGAGGCGTAGGTGCGCCAGGTGGCCCGCACGGCCGCCGCCTTCTCCGCCGCGACGGTCCCGGCGGCCGCGAGGAAGGCACACTAGACCGCGCGCCAGGCCGCGTCCTCGGCGTCGTATCCGGGGAGGGGGGAGGCGCAGGGCCGCGAGCGCGAGCGCGCGGAGCACGAGCGACCCGGCGGCCAGCGCCGTGGACGCCGCGAGCGCGAGCCGGTGGCGGAAGCTCCTCCTCCCGCGGCGGACCCTCGTCATGTGTTTGAAAGGACCTAGGTGCAAGATGTACAGTGCAATACCCAAAGTGTCCATGAGTACTACTCCATAATCTAGTGTGGTATGTCGCACCTGGACCCTTGAATGTGAAGACAGATTGAGCTATGCACCTTGAGTGCTTGGCATCGTATTGATCAGCTTATATACTGGTTTACATGTACATCGTGCACACCGAAGTGGCAGAGAATCGTGCAAGCAGTTGAGCACGCTAGGAGTACAACGTGGGAACGTGAGAGAGAGAGTGGGGCGACCAGGTCAGCATACATGCGCTAACACCCCGCCGCAGCTGCTGTGTCTGGAGGCCGGACACACAAGCTGGACCTGAACTCCTGGAAGGCTGCTGTCGGTAGGCCTTTTGTCATCACGTCAGCAAACTGCTGTGTTGTACTCCCTCCGTTTTTTAATATAAGATGTTATAGCATTTGGCTAGATTCACATGTATCTATATGTATGTAGACATGTTTTAGTGTACATATACATTCATTTAAGTATGTATCTATCCAACATACACACTATCTAAAACGTCTTATAATTATAAACAGAGGTAGTAGGTACATGAAGAACACGAAGCTGGCCGAGCGCGACTTTCTCCCGCACGAAGTGGATGTCGAGCTCGATATGTTTGGTGCGACGATGGTGCACCGGGTTCGCCGCCATGTAGACGGCAGAAATATTGTCGCAGTAGACTACCGTGGCCTTGGGGACGGCGACATGAAGCTCACTCAGGAGTTGGCGGAGCCAGCAACATTCGGCGACCACGTTGGCGACGGCGCGGTACTCGGCCTCTGCACTGGAGCGGGAGACTGTCGGTTGCCGCTTGGATGACCAGTACACCAGAGAATCACCGAGGTAGACCGTGTAGCCCGACGTCGAGCGGCGAGTATCGGGGCAGCCAGCCCAGTCGGCGTCAGAGTAGCCGATGAGGTCGAGAGCGGGCGACCGGTGAATATGTAGGCCGTGGTCGTCGGTGCCGCGGATGTAGCGCAAGACGCGCTTGACCATGGCGAGGTGGTGGGCGCGCGGGTCATGCATGTGAAGACATGCCTGCTGCACGGCGTAGCTGAGGTCGGGGCGCGTCATCGTCAGGTATTGTAGCCCGCCGACGATGCTGCGATACTCCGAGGCATATTCCACAGGGGTGCCGGCGTCGGCAGAGAGCTTGGCGTGCGTGTCGACCGGCGTAGACACCGGTCGGCAGTCCACCATGTTGGCACGATCAAGAAGCTCTTCAGCATACTTCTGTTGTGACAGGAAGAAGCCGGATGCGTCGCGAGTCACGCGGATGCCGAGGAAGAAGTGTAGTGGCCCGAGATCCTTCATCGAGAACTCGCCCATGAGCTCTGCGATCAAATGACGGAGCATCGTAGGGGAGGATGTCGTGAGCAGGACGTCGTCCACATAGAGTAGCTGGTAGGCAAGGTCCTGACCCCGCCGTAGTACAAACAGCGAGGTGTCCGATTTGCTGGAGACGAAGCCGATGCGCCCGAGGAACTGCGCGAACCGCTCGTACCAAGCGCGAGGCGCCTGTTTGAGGCCGTACAAGGACTTGTCGAGGAGGCAGACGTGCTCGGGTCGAATGTCGTCGATGAACCCCACGGGCTGCTGACAGTAGACGCGCTCACGGAGGTGCCCCTGCAAGAACGCATTGTTGACGTCCATTTGATGCACGGGCCAGTCACGGGCAGACGCGATGGCGAGGACGGCACGCACGGTGGCCAATTTCACCACGGGGCTGAAGGTCTCCGAGAAGTCGACGCCGGTGCGTTGCGAGAACCCGCGCACGACCCAGCGTGCCTTGTAGCGCTCCAGAATGCCATCGGCACGAAACTTGTGGCGAAATAACCATTTCCCGCTGACGATGTTGGCGTTCGGCGGCGGCGGCACCAGCTCCCATGTCCTGTTGCTCATCAGGGCCCTGTACTCCTCCTGCATAGCTGTTAGCCACGACGGATCACGCAGCACAGTCCGCACAGACTTGGGAATGGGTGAGATGGATGGTGTATCAGTGGCGAGGTGGGCATATTTCGGGTTAGGCTGGAATATGCCATGATGGGCACGAGTAGTCATGGTGTGTGTTGGGACGGGTGCGGGATTACGTCGGGTTGGAGGTTCTGGAGGGGGCGCGTGAGCTTGGGTGGGTGGTGTAGCTGCACAACGCACATGCGTGTTGGTGGCAGGTGTTCTAGAGCACGGCAGGGGCACAATCGGCGTCAGCGCATGCTGGCGAGAGCGTGCCGAGGGCGCGGGGGTGCTGGAGCATGTCGAGTGTGCAGATGGTGTGATCACAGGCGTGCTAGAGCGTACCAGCGACGCAGACGGCGCACGCAGTGGTGTTGCGGCCGTGCGAGAGCATGCTGGCGGTGCGAATGGCGCGGGTGGCGTCACGTCGTCGTCGGTGGAAGGGAGCGGCTCAGCTGAGGGCGATGCAGAAGCAAAGGGAAACTGCTGCTCGTCGAAGTAGACATGGCGAGAGATGAGAACACGACCGGTGGCACGGTTCAGGCAGCGGTACCCCTTGTGATCTGGCGAGTAACCAAGGAACACGCATGCGACAGAGCGTGGCGCTAGCTTGTGGGCGGAAGTGGCGCTAGTGTTAGGGTAACATAGGCATCCGAACACGCGGACGGCGCTATAGTCTGGTGAGGCGCAGTATAGGAGCTCGAACGGAGAGAGGGAGCGACGAACTCGACATGGGCGGCGATTGTGCAGAAATGTGGCTGTGGCGAGCGCCTCTGCCCAGAACGTTGGCGGCATGGAGGCATGGGTGAGCATGGCGCGGACAGTCTCATTGAGTGTGCGCAGCATCCGTTCGGCACGACCGTTTTGGGGGGATGTATAGGGACATGACATGCGGAAGGCAATGCCTTGGGTGTCGAAGAAGGCACGGGCTGCGTGGTTGTCGAACTCGCGCCCGTTGTCAGCTTGGAGTGTTAGAACGGGGAGGTTGAAGTGGTTCTGAACTAGCGCATGAAATTTCTGAATCGTGGCTAGAGCATCAGATTTATACCGCATAGGAAACGTCCACGAGAAGTGACTGTAATCATCAAGGAGGAGCAAATAGTAACGAAAACCTGATGAACTTAATATGGGCGATGTCCAGACATCGCAATGTACAAGCTGAAAAGGGAAAAAGGAAACATGCTGCGATTCTGAAAAGGGAAACCTAACATTTTTTCCTATTTGACATGCATGACAAGTGTGTGACGGTGGGTCTGGAGTGACGGGGGCGATGCAGCGAAGAACACGGGCCAGCGTCTCGCGTCCAGGGTGGCCTAGGTGCTGGTGCCAGAGATCAGTGGAGATGGAGGCGCTGGCATGTACGCTGTAGTGGGGCGAGGGCACGCTGACCGGGTACAGATCGCCGGTGGAGTTACATCGGAGGATCACCCTCCGGGTTAGCCAGTCCTTAACAGAGAAACCAAAATTGTCAAATTCGACATTAACGGGATTATCACGACACAAAGATTTAACAGAGATAAGGTTTTTGATGAGAGAAGGGGAAACTAGCACGTTGCGAAGGTGAATTGGGGAGGTGGAGGTTGGAATGGCGAGGTGGCCGGAGTGCAAGACTGGCAGCGTGTCGCCGTTACCAACAATTATGCGAGAAGAAGAAGGAGCAAGGTCTGAGAGCATACCGGGCGAGGAGGACATGTGCGAGGACGCTCCCGTGTCGAGGTACCACTCGTTGGTCGGAGGAGGCGGCGACTGCTGCTGCTGAAGAGACATGTTGTTCAGCGCTTGGATCAGCGCAGACTGGTTCCAGGCCGCGCCGTTGTAGTAGGGTGCAGGCGGCGGCTGCGGTGGCGGAGCTTGGTGAGCAGCATGTCCGGTGAACGGTGACGGCGCACCGGGGGCCGGGCCTAGGAGGCTCGATCCTGGAGCGTGAGGGCGCCATGGCATGGGCCAGGCGTGCACCATGCCCGTCCATGGATTGGTGGCCGGAGCAGGTAGCTGGACAAGACGCCCGACAGTTTGACCGCCAGTGGACGACGAGCCGCTTGAGGAGCCGCCAGCGTCTTGAGACTGCTGGGCAGCCTTGCCCTTGCCTCTGTTCCGGTTCCGGTTGCCGTTGCCGTTGCCGTTGCCGTTGCCGGTGTTGTTGTAGGGTGCCGGGGCCGAGGCAGCGGGTGGTGGCGCACGAGCAGCGTGTAGCGCTATGTCAGACGGCGGCGGCGACGCCATGTTCAGACGTGACTCCTCCAAGATCAGGAAGGCACGGCACCGCAGGAACGAGGGGAATGGGGCCTGCATTGTCAGAATGGGGATGGCATAGAAGTACCGGGGATTCAGACCACGGAACATGTTCATCACTTGCGCCTTGTCGTCGACGGGGAAGCCGAGGTCAGCGAGCTGGTCGGCGTACTCCTTGAGCCGGGCGAAGTAGCGCAGCATGGACATGTCGCCTTGCTCCAGGCGACGGAAGTCGGTGCCGATGAACACCGCCTGCGTCTCCGCGTTGTCGAGGAAGAGGGACGCGATGGCGCTCCACACGGTCGCCGCGGTAGGGTGCCGCTGGTGGACGAGGGAGAGGATCTCCGGGGACACGTGGTTATACAGCCACGACGTGATGAACGCGTCGTCTTGCACCCACTGCGCGTCGGTGGGGCGTGGCGGGCCGAGGATGTGCTCCATGACGCGGAACTTGGCGAAGGCGAGCTCGAACATGGTGCGCCAGGGGGAGTAGTTCGACGGGTTGAGGCTGAGCACGACCGGCACGTGCTAGTTGATGTAGACCGCGCCCAAGGGCGATGGAGCAGGCGCCGGTACAGCCGGGGCATCGCCGAGCTGGTAGAGCGGCATGGGCGCAGGGGGGGATGAAGAGCGCCGCGGAGGCCGGTGGAGGAGGCGCAGCCGACACGGCCAAAGCTGGGGCCGGCGCCGCAGGAGGTGCAGATGCGACGGGCAGGGTTGAGGCAGGGGCGGAGCTGGCGCCGGGAGCGACGCTTGCAGATGACGCGCCGGCCTGGTTGAATGCCCCAGCGAGGTCACGGACATAGCCTGGGGGAGGAGTGGCCATCGTGCTCGCCGGGAGTGAAGCAGCGGAAGTTGTGGTGGAGAGGATCAGGAACGGTGAGCGTCTGATACCATGAAGACAGATTGAGCTATGCACCTTGGGTGCTTGGCATCGTATTGATCAGCTTATATACTGGTTTACATGTACATCGTGCACACCGAAGTTGAAGGGGATCGCATGCCGAAAACAAAAAATTTCCTATCAACGATATCCTTAAAACAGCCAGGATCTATACTATGCAGATATAGAAGTACGGCGGAGATCGGAATACATACCCTTGTAGACCGAAAAGCGGGGATTACGCTCCCGCACAAGCGTTGACGACGAAGACGACGTAGCCGACCTCTAGGTCGCGAAGAACTCGGCGCGACGAAGACGACGAAGATGACCTCGAGGTCGGGTGGAGGAAGTAGGCCTCCGAGTACCGCTAGCGCGGCACCTCGCAGGGTGTTACACACATACGGTGGAGACGACGGCCTCCGAAGCTCCAGTCCAGGACGAGCAGCGGAAGACTTGGACCGGAACACCAGCAGCGCGGCAGCGGGCTATGGTGGAGAGAGATCTCTCCTCGGCGCAACTCCAAACATGGGAGTCACGTGATCCAAGGAGAAAAAGGTAGAGAGAAATTGGTGTGTAGAGAGGGGCTCTCTACCCCTCTATATATAGGAGAAAGGAGGCACCCCACCTTGCTAACCAGGCAAGGTGGGACTATCCCAGCCGCACCAACCAAGGGAGGGGGGGAGCCGGCCCCCACATGGGCCCCTTAGGGCCCATCCGAACTCCCCTTGGTGGGGTTTGGCCCTTGGGGGGAATTCGGCCCGTACATGGGCCTTCTCCCTCCCGGAAGGGCCCATTTAGTGGGCTGCATGTTTAAATCCGAATTTAATCATTATAAATTCATTAAAATAATATTAATTCACTAATTAACATTAGTTTTACATATATAAACAATTTCCTCTCTTCCGGAACTTTTCCGAAACTCTCCGAACTACCTTCGGTTCTCCGATCTCCATCGGAACTTTCCCGGGACGTTCCCGGTGATCTCTTTCCTTTCCGGTTGTCTTGTCGAAACCCCTTAAGTGTGTTACCCTAGCGGTTCGATATAATAACAGACATGATCGAGACTCCTCTCTGATCAATGATTAACTCGTAGGCCTGGACCCCATGAATTAACCCCTGTGATATAACGAATGACTTTCATCTATCAAACCTGGACGTCGAGTCTTAAACCTTTTGCCATAGCGATACTTAGCGTGTCCGAGCATCGTTCATAGATATCTCCATACCTAGCATGATCTCGTTACCGACAACACTATCTTCTACTCGTCTATGATATTATGTCAGCTGGTGACCTAGTCACATGTTTGCAAACTCATTTGACATAATCTCACCGAGTGGGCCCTAGAGTATCTATCCGGCTATACGGACTGACAAATCCCGCTCTTGACCCCTCGTCTCAACTACCCCTTTCCGATACCCAAAAGTATCACCGTTATTGTCACACTATATAAGATATGACGTTTGGTGCGATCAAAGTATCTTCCAGGAATAACAATAAGAGTTGTTCTCACGGTCAAAGACGTAATGACTACGTCCTACAAATTATGGGTAAGTCCATCACATCGTTCCACCTAACGATATGACTCCATTGCCGACAGACGCCATGTCTCATGATCGGGAAACCTCGATCATCAATCGCGCAATGAAACTAGTCTTAGCAGAGGCAACTAGGGACCTGGTTGTTTATCTACCACACGTGTATTAATGTTTCCGCTTAATACAGTTATAGCATGGTATAAAACATATAATGACCAATTGGAATATAACCAATAAACTATCTTTATTAAGTGCCTCTAGGGCATATTCCCTTCAGTCTCCCACTTGCACTAGAGTAACACTTAATCTAGTTTACAACTTGGTAAAAGCTCAACACCCATAGCATCTTGGTGCATGCTTGTCTCGTGGAAGATGAATACAGTCAACAGATCTCACACATTGAGACCTATATGTGCTTTGCAACACTTCTATGTCACCTAGTTTGACATCATCCCGTATCTTACGATAACGGTGAAATATATCCTAGTGGATGGAGTGAGACTCGAACATTCGCGTAGCATGGGCCTTAAAAGTCTAAGAGATCTATTAAGGGGACCACATACGCTCGGAAAACTGCTCAGTCCAATCACACTTGCTACTTCTGAAGTTGCCATATATTTCTATACCTATGTAGATTATGCAACAGTGCATTCATATGCGACTTCGCAAACTAACCATGTCTTTCTTCAAAATAAAGGACATCTCCTATATGAGATTTCTAGTTGTATGGGCCAGTGTAATAACTTGCATCATCGTAACCTCTTTACGACAAGTTGTCTTTCACTCTTTCCCTTTACCAGAAAACATATCTTCAGTTCTCATAGACACTGAAAAATATACTTAACGATTGTTCATTGATCTACACAAGGATCACTCTAGAACCCGTTCTTCAACCAAGAACTTGGGTCACACTAAGTCGAGCTTTCAATCTGATAGCATCTATGTCTGATACATAGAGAATGTCGAACATCATTTGCTATCACTGAAAATGCCAAGATAAACTTAATATTTCACCTAGTCATACAAGCAAGAACAATCTTCTTCGCTTGTTCTATTCTGAAACACTTCAGAATCTTAACTTAGGAAATATTCCGACCTAATGTTATTAAGCCCCTTACGATCTATACAATTATAGATTGGATGCCTAATACTCCTAACTTCTTTCATAGAAAATTTAATCACTTAAATAATCCTTTACACTCTACTAGAGGATCTGTGTCATTCAATATGTCTGAAGGGGATCGCAGGCAGAAAACAAAAAAATTCCTAACCGCGATAACCAAAAACTAGCCAAGATCTATACTATGCAGATATAGTAGTACGCAAGGGGGGGTCGGTATACACACCTCTTGTAGACCGAAAAGCGGGGATTACGCTCCCGCACAAGCGTTGACGATGTAGACGCCGTAGCCGACCTCAAGGTCGCGGAGAATTTGGCGCGACGAGGAAGACGATGACGGCGATGGTGGCGATGATGCCAGGCAGCAGTGCCGGCGATGAAGCCGACGAAGATGACCTCGTGGTCGGGTGGAGGAAGTCAACCTCCCAGTACCCCAAGCGTGGCATCTCGCAGGGCGTCACACACATACGGTGGAGACGACGGCCTCCGAAGCTCCAGTCCAGGACGAGCAGCGGAAGACTTGGACCGGAACACCAGAAGCGCAGCAGCGGGCTATGGTGGAGAGATCCCCCTTCTCTACTCGGCGCAACTCCGACAAAGGGAATCACGAAATCGAGAGAGAATTAGGGAATTAATTGGTTGAATTAAAAGGCCAGGGGTGCCCCTCTATATAAAGGCTCCCGGGGGGAGCCAACCTTGCCAGCCAGGCAATGTGGGACTATCCCACATGCCTGGTTCGGCCAAGAGGAGCCGCCGGCCCTAGGTGGGCCCCTTGTGGCCCACCTAGGCCGGCTCCAACCCAATCCGAAGCCCTGGGGGGGACTTTCCCCCCTTCATGGGCCTTCTTTCCACCAGAAGGCCCATTTAGGGAAATCAGCCTTTAAAAATTCGAAAATAAATATATAAAATCATATTTAAACATTAATTACACTAATTAATATCAAACATATTATATATAATTTATTCTAGCTCCGAAAACTATTTCGTCGCTGCCCGATCTCCATCGGACCATTCCCGGGACGTTCCCGGTGATCTCTTTCCTTTCCGGTTGTCTTGTCGAAACCCCTTAAGTGTGTTACCCTAGCGGTTCGATATAATAACAGACATGATCGAGACTCCTCTCCGATCAATGATTAACTCGTAGGCCTGGACCCCATGAATTAACCCCTGTGATATAACGAATGACTTTCATCTATCAAACCTGGACGTCGAGTCTTAAACCTTTTGCCATAGCGATACTTAGCGTGTCCGAGCATCGATCATAGATCATAGATATCTCCATACCTAGCGTGATCTCGTTACCGACAACACTATCTTCTACTCGTCTATGATATTATGTCAGCTGGTGACCTAGTCACATGTTTGCAAACTCATTTGACATAATCTCATCGAGTGGGCCCTAGAGCATCTATCCTGCCATGCGGACTGGCAAATCCCGCTCTTGACCCCCCGTCTCAACATACTCCTTTCCGACACCCGAGAGGGACACCTTTATTGTCACACTATGTAAGATATGACGTTTGATGCAATCAAAGTGTCTTCCAGGAATAGCAATAAGAGTAGATCTCACGGTCGAAGGTGTAATGACTACGTCCTACAAATATTGGGTATGTCCATCACATCGTTCTACCAACGACATGACTTCATTGTCAAATAGACTCCAAGTCACATGATCGGGAAACCTCGATCATCGATTGCACAATGAACTAGTCAAAACAGAGGCTACTAGGGACCTGGTTGTTTATCTACCACACGTGTATTAATGTTTCCGCTTAATACAGTTATAGCATGGTATAAAACATATAATGAACAATTGGGATATGACTAATAAACTATCTTTATTAAGTGCCTCTAGGGCATATTCCCTTCAGTCTCCCACTTGCACTAGAGTAACACTTAATCTAGTTTACAACTTGGTAAAAGCTCAACACCCATAGCATCTTGGTGCATGCTTGTCTCGTGGAAGAGGAATACAGTCAACAGATCTCACACATTGAGACCTATATGTGTTTTGCAACACTTCTATGTCACCTGGTTTGACATCATCCCGTATCTCACGATAACGGCGAAATACATCTTAGTCGATGGAGTGAGACTCAGTCCAATCATACTAGCTACTTCTGAAGTTGCCATATACTTCTATACCTATGTAGATTATGCGACAGTGCATTCATATGCGACTTCGCAAACTAACCATGTCTTTCTCCAAAACAAAGGACATCTCCTATATAAGATTTCTAGTCGTATGGGTCAGTGTCATAACTTGCATCCTCGTAACCGTTTTACGGCAAGTTTGTCTATCCACTCTTACCCTTTACCAGAAAACATATCTTCAGTTCTCACAGACACTGAAGAAAATACTTAACGTTTGTTCATTGATCCACACAAGGATCACTCTAGAACCCGTCCTTCAACCAAGAACATGGGTCACACCAAGTCGAGCTTTCAGTCTGATAGAATTTATGTCTGAGGCATAGAGGATGTCGAACATCCCTTTTCTTTCATCAGCTATTACTGAAAATGCCAAGATAAACTTAATATTATTCCTAGTCATACAAGCAAGAACCTTTTTCTTCGCTTGTTCTATTCTGACACACTTCAGAATCTTAACCTAGGAAAATATTCCGACCTAATGTTATTAAGCCCCTCCTGATCTATACAATTATAAATCGGACGCCTAATACTCCTAACTTCATTCATAGAAAATTTAATCAATTAAATAATCCTTTACACTCTACTAGAGGATCTGTGTCATTCAATATATCGTTACATATAAAATCATGAATGACACCTAGCTCCCACTTAAATATGCCTTCCGCATATAAGATCAAGGAAAGCTACTTAGCTCCCACTCAAATATGCCTTCCGCATATAAGATCAAGAAAAGCTACTTTGCTCCCACTCACTTCTTTGTAAATGCAAGTTTCTTCAACTATTTTGGACAACTCCAAAATCCTTTGATCACATCATCAAAGTGAAGATTCCAGCTCCGATATGCCTGCTTCAGCGCATGAATGGACAACTGAAGTTTGCATACATGTTTAGCATCCTCAGGATCATCAAACCATTTCATTGTACTAATTACAACTCTTTCTTAATCAGACCATTAAGAAACATGGTTTCCTTATCCATCTATTAATTTCTCAATTTGAAATTATAGTAATTGCTAAACGACCCGAATAGATTTAGGCTTCGCCACTTGAGACAAATCTCGTTGTGGTCAACTTTTGAATCTGTCGGAACTGTTTTACGACAAATCGATCCTTATCAGTGTCTACTCTCTCATAAAATTCCATATTCCATTAACAGCCCAGATGCCATCAAGAAGATCTCCCAAGTCATTACCTGGTAATCGTACATGGATTTTATATCGGATCATACATGACTCATAGCCATTTCTCGGACTTAGGTTTACCATCTCTTCTTCGTAGTTCGTAGGTCTGTCATATTCCATTAATATGACCTTCATAACAAGATTGTCATACCACATAGTGTGGAACACAACCTCGCACACCTACGTTCTCAGTATGAGCTCAGAGCATCATGATCTTTATCATCAACTTCTTTCAAGATGAGGAGCATGATACCGGAAACACTTTCCGTTGCGCCACTCTGATGTCTGGAGAGAAAGTTCATTAACTTCATCTTGCTCTACTTTCTTTCTCACTTATACCCTTGGACAAGAAACTATTTCTTTCGCAAGGTATATCCCGGCAACGATTTTGCCTATGTCGTGAGACATGTACCCAACTAACTCTTTAGGTACGGTACACTACAAAGATTAATCCATTTTAGGTTTGATCACATCAAAACACTAAATTGTTAAAACGACAATCTAGGCTAAAAGCCATGCCATTACTCATATGGTATTGTCTCCATGGATTTAAATGGTTTCCCTATTATCTAACGTGAATGTTATGTTTCTACCATACTACTCCAATGATCACAATAATTCGGTAAGAGATTTATTTACCACACACTATCCGATAGGGTGCGATTACGACGTCCTAACATACCATAACACTATGGTATTCCATGCGACGTAATTTGTGGAACTCTTCTCACAAGTCTTACAATGATATGCCAACATTATAACTCAAATCTTTATTTCCTCGATCTGTATCGCAGGAATTTGATTTTCTTGTTAAAATTTATTTTCCTACTTCATTCTGAACTTGTTTGATCGAATCAAAAAAATTCAGACTAACATTTCCTAAGTGGATATCCGTATATCTACTTGGAATATTCATGAAGTCTAGAAAACAAAGACTTCCACTATACGTTAAAGTACTTCACTGATTCACATACACCCATATGCATGATTCTCAACAAGTTATACTCAAACGTTCATTGAAGCTTACGAAATAAAGATCTCCACTACACGTCAGTTACTTCATTGATCCACGTACATCTATATGCATGATTATCAATAAGTTATATGCCCGCTTTCCTAAAACGGTGTCTTAGTTATCTTGCAAGTGTCAAAAGATCAAATCTAAAGACTTGTAGATCCATCCGTATGGAGCTTGCTCATTGACTATAACATAGACATGACTTAAAACGGTAGTGCCACACGAATGTGGTGTCTCTATTAAGTTTGTATCCTTTGGCATTAATATTATGAATGTGGGAGCTTCTACCATCTAAATTCAAATCGGCTTATGATCATTACTTCATAAATATAGGACAACGATTTTATCACTAACATATATGAACAGTCGTCTCGCTAGAGGAGACACATTTATAACGATCATGCTAACAGGCGATCATAAAAGAATTTATTCAAATGGTAGATCTAGAGGGAGAGTGTCAATGGCCATCACAACAATTTGTCTGCCATCATCAACACACATTGTCGCCTCATCCTTCCAAGCTACTCAAGCAGTAAATCTGGTTTTCATAAAACATGACTAGTATCAAAAACTTAGTCACTACTGCGAGTACTTGCTTAGGTAAAACATTCATAACGTGTATATCATATATACACCATTATCATCTATGACTTCCCGGCGATCTGTTTCATCTTCTTGATACTTCCAACGTAATCAAGAACCATGAAGGTGAACGATTCCCCTTGCATGACATAGTCTATGACAAAGCATTTGCACCTGGCAACGTTGTCTGTCATCCAGTGATCGAGCTGAGCGAGGCGTCTTAATGTCATCAATTATGACCGATGTCATCAAGTATGACCAATGTCATCAAGTATGACTGCCACGTGCTCCTTCAACGCGTGTATTCTCTTCCATCTTGGTTGAGAAGGAAAAACAGTCCGTACTGTTAAACTTCATCAACCCAACATTAGCTGTATCACGAGTTTAGCGATCATCTCATATGCTCGCGATCTGACAACTCGTACCCACCTTAATTCTCTATGGCAGAGATCATAGCGTACACTGGACTATGATGATATTATCCGCTCAAAACTCGATAATCCAAATTATCCTTTTGTTAGCGGAATCTCCGGGTTTATCTCCCAGCGGGTATTGTATCATAAAAAGCTAATGGTTTAAACAAGGAGTATCCTCAAGCTAAAGTGTAAAACTATGAAGTTTGGACCCAACTTTTTAAGTTTCTCAATCGCAGGAATGCGCCTAATTTTAAAGAATGCTATTACATTGGTTAATATCTACAAAGGTTTTGCAAAACAGACTTTGTTCATTATAAAATAGGGTTCAAGTTTTAATAAAATAAAACTATCAGAACTCCCACTCAAAACGATATCCCTCTAATCGTTTTAGTGATTACACGACCCCCATCCATTGTGCAACCCCTCATCGTCAGAACCGGCAACACAACTTCAAAGGTGGACATCGAAATGTCGATCACAACAACTTTGTGACTCATGCTCGACCTTTCGGCCTCCGTGTTCCGAGGCCATATCTGCATATGCTAGGCTCGCCACAATAACCTTCAACGAACGCGCGTGCAACATGGCTTACACCCACTGTATGCGAACGACGATATGTCTGACACCCGATCGTCACGGCCTGCCTCATAACGTAGAACTTTCTTGGTGGTGCACGTCGAAGGAAGAACACTAGTGGTATTTTGGAGGGATCATCTTATATTACTACCGCCGTGTAACTAATATATACTAATATATAATCACACAATATAAGATGCACACAAAACATCAAAATGTAATGCGATGTGACATGGTCCTTGCGCCGGTGGTCTCCTTCGCGCCAACAGTTCATAAACAATTTAATAAACCTACCTTGACCATATCACATTGCCCCTGCAAAATAAAGTTAGACGCTTCTACTTTATCTTTTGCATATTTTACGTGGCTTGGGACTGTCGTAAATAGAACCGCTTCATACCTACGATCCTATGACCACAACAACGATCAAATAATTGCATATTTAAGTATCCCTTTCGGGCCCTCCATTGAAAATGCAAAGCCAACTAAAGAGAGAGAGACAGACACCCGCCAGCCACATATACGGAACCAGCCGTATGTCAGTTGTGGAACCAGTCTCGCGTAAGCGTACGCGTAAGGTCGGTCCGGGCCGCTTCATCAACTCAATACTGCCGACAGTGCAAGTGCACGCGAGAGGGTAGCAAATAATAAGAACGTTGTCCCCGTGATAAACACGGGTGCAGCTAGCGCACAGCTATATCTACGCATAGATCGGCTCTGATACCACTGAAGGGGATCGCAGGCAGAAAACAAAAAATTTCCTAACCGCGATAACCAAAAACTAGCCAAGATCTATACTATGCAGATATAGTAGTACGCAAGGGGGGGTCAGTATACACACCTCTTGTAGACCGAAAAGCGGGGATTACGCTCCCGCACAAGCGTTGACGATGTAGACGCCGTAGCCGACCTCAAGGTCGCGGACAATTTGGCGCGACGAGGAAGACGATGACGGCGATTGTGGCGATGATGCCGGGCAGCAGTGCCGGCGATGAAGCCGACGAAGATGACCTCGAGGTCGGGTGGAGGAAGTCAACCTCCCAGTACCCCGAGCGTGGCACCTCGCAGGGCGTCACACACATACGGTGGAGACGACGGCCTCCGAAGCTCCAGTCCAGGACGAGCAGCGGAAGACTTGGACCGGAACACCAGAAGCGCAGCAGCGGGCTATGGTGGAGAGATCCCCCTTCTCTACTCGGCGCAACTCCGACAAAGGGAATCACGAAATCGAGAGAGAATTAAGGAATTAATTGGTTGAATTAAAAGGCCAGGGGTGCCCCTCTATATAAAGGCTCCCGGGGGGAGCCAACCTTGCCAGCCAGGCAATGTGGGACTATCCCACATGCCTGGTTCGGCCAAGAGGAGCCGCCGGCCCTAGGTGGGCCCCTTGTGGCCCACCTAGGCCGGCTCCAACCCAATCCGAAGCCCTGGGGGGGACTTTCCCCCCTTCATGGGCCTTCTTTCCACCAGAAGGCCCATTTAGGGAAATCAGCCTTTAAAAATTCGAAAATAAATATATAAAATCATATTTAAACATTAATTACACTAATTAATATCAAACATATTATATATAATTTATTCTAGCTCCGAAAACTATTTCGTCGCTGCCCGATCTCCATCGGACCATTCCCGGGACGTTCCCGGTGATCTCTTTCCTTTCCGGTTGTCTTGTCGAAACCCCTTAAGTGTGTTACCCTAGCGGTTCGATATAATAACAGACATGATCGAGACTCCTCTCCGATCAATGATTAACTCGTAGGCCTGGACCCCATGAATTAACCCCTGTGATATAACGAATGACTTTCATCTATCAAACCTGGACGTCGAGTCTTAAACCTTTTGCCATAGCGATACTTAGCGTGTCCGAGCATCGATCATAGATCATAGATATCTCCATACCTAGCGTGATCTCGTTACCGACAACACTATCTTCTACTCGTCTATGATATTATGTCAGCTGGTGACCTAGTCACATGTTTGCAAACTCATTTGACATAATCTCATCGAGTGGGCCCTAGAGCATCTATCCTGCTATGCGGACTGGCAAATCCCGCTCTTGACCCCCCGTCTCAACATACTCCTTTCCGACACCCGAGAGGGACACCTTTATTGTCACACTATGTAAGATATGACGTTTGATGCAATCAAAGTGTCTTCCAGGAATAGCAATAAGAGTAGATCTCACGGTCGAAGGTGTAATGACTACGTCCTACAAATATTGGGTATGTCCATCACATCGTTCTACCAACGACATGACTTCATTGTCAAATAGACTCCAAGTCACATGATCGGGAAACCTCGATCATCGATTGCACAATGAACTAGTCAAAACAGAGGCTACTAGGGACCTGGTTGTTTATCTACCACACGTGTATTAATGTTTCCGCTTAATACAGTTATAGCATGGTATAAAACATATAATGAACAATTGGGATATGACTAATAAACTATCTTTATTAAGTGCCTCTAGGGCATATTCCCTTCAATGTCGTCACATACAAAATCATGAATGACACCTAGCTCCCACTCAAATACGCCTTCCGCATATAAGATCAAGGAAAGCTACTTAGCTCCCACTCAAATATGCCTTTCGCATATAAGATCAAGAAAAGCTACTTTGCTCCCACTCACTTCTTTGCAAATGCAAGTCTCTTCAACTATTTTGGACAACTCCAAAATCCTTTGATCACATTATCAAAGTGAAGATTCCAGCTCCGATATGCTTGCTTCAGCCCATGAATGGACAACTGAAGTTTGCATACATGTTTAGCATCCTCAGGATCACCAAACCATTATTGTACTGATTACAACTCTTTCTTAATGACACTATTAAGAAACATGGTTTCCTTATCCTTCTATCAATTTCTCATTCGAAATTATAGTAATTGCTAAACGACCCAGAATAGATTTAGGTTTCGCCACTTGAGACAAAATCTCGTTGTGGTCAACTTTTGAATCTGTCGGAACTGTTTCACGACAAATCGATCCTTATCAATGTCTACTCTCTCATAAAATTCCATATTCTGTTAACATCCTAGATGCCATCAAGAAGATCTCCCAAGTCAATACCTGTTAATCGTACATGGATTTTATTTCGGATCATATATGACTCATAGCCATTTCTCGGACTTAGGTCTACCATCTCTTCTTCGTAGTTCGTAGGTCTGTCATATTCCATTAACATGACCTTCATAACAAGATTGTCGTAACACATAGTGTGGAACACAACCTCGTACGCCTACGTTCTTAGTATGAGCTCAGAGCATCATGATCTCGTATCATCAGCCTTTTTTCAAGCTGTGGAGCATGACACCGAAAACACTTTCAGTTGTGCCACTCTGATGTCTGGAGAGAAAGTTTCATCAACTTTGTCTTGCTCTACTTTCTTTCTCACTTATACCCTTGGACAAGAAACTATTTCTTTCGCAAGGTATATTCCGGCAACGATTTTGCCTATGTCGTGAGACATGTACCCAACTAACTCTTTAGGTACGGTACACTACAAAGATTAATCCATTTTAGGTTTGATCACATCAAAACACTAAATTGCTGAAACGACAATCTAGGCTAAAAGCCATGCCATCACTAATATGGTATTGTCTCCATGGATTTAAATGGTTTCCCTATTATCTAACGTCAGTGTTACGTTTCTACCATACGACTCTAATGATCACAATAATTCGGTAAGAGATTTATTTACCACACACTATCCGATAGGGTGCGATTACGACGTCCTATCATACCATAACACTATGGTGTTCCATGCGACGTAATTTGTGGAACTCTTCTCACAAGTCTTCCAATGATATGCCAACATTATAACTCAAATCTTCATTTCCTCGATCTGTATCGCGGGAATTTGATTTTCTTGTTAAGTTTATTTCCGACTTCATTCTGAACTTGTTTGATCGAATCAAAATTTTCAGGCCAACATTCACTGAGTGGATATTCATATATCTACTCGGAATATTCATGAAGTATATGAAATAAAGACTTCCACTTCACGTTAAATTACTTCATTGATTCACATACACCCATATGCACGATTCTCAACAAGTCATACTCAAAACGTTCAGCGAAGTTCACGAAATAAAGGTCTCCAATACCCGTCAATTACTTCATTGAACCACATACATCTATATGCATGACTATCAATAAGTTATATGCCCGTTTTCCGAAAACGGTGTCTTAGTTATTTTGCAATTGTCAAAAGATCAAATCTAAGTACTTGTAGATCCATCCGATATGGAGCTAATTCATTGACTATAACATTGACATGAATTAAACGGTAGTGCCACACATATGTGGTGTCTTTATTAAGTTTGTATCCTTTGGCATTAATATTATGAATGTGGGAGCTTCTACCATCTAAATTCAAATCGGCATATGATCATTACTTCATAAATATAGGACAACGAATTTGTCACTAATATATATGAACAATTGTCTCGCTAGAGGAGACACACTTATAACGATCATACTAACAGGCGATCATAAAGAATTTATTCAAATGGTAGATCTAGAGTGAGAGTGTCTATGGCCATCACAACAATTTGTCTGCCATTATCAACACGCAATGTCGCCTCATCCTTTCAAGCCACTCAAGCAGTAAACCTGGTTTTCATAAAACATGACTAGTATCAAAACTTAGTCACTACTGCGAGTACTTGCTTAGCTAAAATATTCATAACATGTATATCATATATACACCATCATCATTGATGACTTCCGGCGATCTGTTTCATCTTATTGATACTTGCAACGTAATCAAGAACCATGAAGGTGAACGATTCCCCTTGCATGACATAGTCTATGACATAGCATTTGCACTTGGCAACGACGTCTGTCATCCAGTGATCGAGCTGAGCGAGGCGTCTCAATGTTCATCAAGTATGACCATATGTCATCAAGTATGACTGCCACGTGCTCCTTCAATGTGTGTATTCTCTTCCATCTTGGTTGAGAAACTTCATCAACCCAACTTTAGGGGTACCCCGAGTTTAGCGACCATCTCATATGTTCGCGATCTAATAACTCGTACCCACCGTTGGTTCTCTATGGCAGAGATCATAGCATACACTGGACTATGATGATATCATCCGCACAAAACCTGATAATCCAAATTATCTTTTGTTAGCGGAATCTCCGGGTTTATCTCCCAGCGGGTATTGTATCACAAAGAGCTAACGGTTTAAACAAGGAGTATCCTCAAGCTAAAGTATAAAACTATGAAGTTTGGACCCAACCTTTTTAAGTTTCTCAATCGCAGGAATGCGCATAATTTTAAAAGATGCTATTACAATGGTTAATATCTACAAAGGTTTGCAAAACAGACTTTGTTCATTATATTTTGAGTTCTAATATTTTAGAAAATAACTATCCGAACTCCCACTCAAACGAACATCCCTCCTGGTCGTTTCAGCGATTACACGACCCCCATCCATTGCGCAACCCCTCATCGTCAGAGCCGGCAACACAACTTCAAGGGTAGACAACGAATTGTCGATCACAACAACTCTGTGACTCATGCTCGACCTTTCGGCCTTCCTGTTCCGAGGCCATATCTGCATATGCTAGGCTCGCCACAATAACCTCCACGTAACACGTGTGCAACATGGCTTACACCCACTGTATGCGAACGACGATATGTCTGACACCCGATCGTCACGGCCTGCCTCATAACGTAGAACTTTCTTGGTGGTGCTCGTTGGAGGAAGAACACTAGTGGTATTATGAAGGGGAGGAAGAACACTAGTGGTATTATGAAGGGATCATCTTATATATAACTACCGCCGCGTAACTAATATATATACTAATATATATAATCACACAATATAAGATGCACTCAAAACATCAAATGTAATGCGATGTGATATAGTACATTGCGCCATGGTCTTCTTGGCGCCCGCAGTTCATAAACAATTTAATAAACCTACCTTGACCATATCACATTGCCCCTGCAAAATAAAGTTAGACGCTTCTATTTTATCTTTTGCATATTTTACGTGGCTTGGGGCTGTCGTAAAAAGAACCGCTTCTTACCTGCGAACTTATGACCACAACAACGATCCAATAATTGCATGTTTAAGCATCCCTTTCGGGCCCTCCATTGAAAATGCAAAGCCAACTAAAGAGAGAGAAACAGACACCCGCCAGCCACAGATACGGTACAAGCCGTATGTCAGTAGTGGAACCAGTCTCGCGTAAGCGTACGCGTAAAGTCGGTCCGGGCCGCTTCATCAACTCGATGCCGCTGGAATCACAAGTGCACGCTAGAGGGTAGCAAATAACAGGAACGGTGCCCCCGTGCAGAACACGGGTTCTAACAGCGTACAGCTATATCTACGATAGATCGGCTCTGATACCACTGAAGGGGATCGCATGCCGAAAACAAAAAATTTCCTAGCAACGATATCCTTAAAACAGCCAGGATCTATACTATACAGATATAGAAGTACGGCGGAGATCGGAATACATACCCTTGTAGACCGAAAAGCGGGGATTACGCTCCCGCACAAGCGTTGACGACGAAGACGACGTAGCCGACCTCTAGGTCGCGAAGAACTCGGCGCGACGAAGACGATGAAGATGACCTCGAGGTCGGGTGGAGGAAGTAGGCCTCCGAGTACCGCTAGCGCATCACCTCGCAGGGTGTTACACACATACGGTGGAGACGACGGCCTCCGAACCTCCAGTCCAGGACGAGCAGCGGAAGACTTGGACCGGAACACCAGCAGCGCGGCAGCGGGCTATGGTGGAGAGAGATCTCTCCTCGGCGCAACTCCAAACATGGGAGTCACGTGATCCAAGGAGAAAAAGGTAGAGAGAAATTGGTGTGTAGAGAGGGGCTCTCTACCCCTCTATATATAGGAGAAAGGAGGCACCCCACCTTGCTAACCAGGCAAGGTGGGACTATCCCAGCCGCACCAACCAAGGGAGGGGGGGAGCCGGCCCCCACATGGGCCCCTTAGGGCCCATCCGAACTCCCCTTGGTGGGGTTTGGCCCTTGGGGGGAATTCGGCCCCTACATGGGCCTTCTCCCTCCCGGAAGGGCCCATTTAGTGGGCTGCATGTTTAAATCCGAATTTAATCATTATAAATTCATTAAAATAATATTAATTCACTAATTAACATTAGTTTAACATATATAAACAATTTCCTCTCTTCCGGAACTTTTCCGAAACTCTCCGAACTACCTTCGGTTCTCCGATCTCCATCGGAACTTTCCCGGGACGTTCCCGGTGATCTCTTTCCTTTCTGGTTGTCTTGTCGAAACCCCTTAAGTGTGTTACCCTAGCGGTTCGATATAATAACAGACATGATCGAGACTCCTCTCCGATCAATGATTAACTCGTAGGCCTGGACCCCATGAATTAACCCCTGTGATATAACGAATGACTTTCATCTATCAAACCTGGACGTCGAGTCTTAAACCTTTTGCCATAGCGATACTTAGCGTGTCCGAGCATCGTTCATAGATATCTCCATACCTAGCATGATCTCGTTACCGACAACACTATCTTCTACTCGTCTATGATATTATGTCAGCTGGTGACCTAGTCACATGTTTGCAAACTCATTTGACATAATCTCACCGAGTGGGCCCTAGAGTATCTGTCCGGCTATACGGACTGACAAATCCCGCTCTTGACCCCTCGTCTCAACTACCCCTTTCCGATACCCAAAAGTATCACCGTTATTGTCACACTATATAAGATATGACGTTTGGTGCGATCAAAGTATCTTCCAGGAATAACAATAAGAGTTGGTCTCACGGTCAAAAGCGTAATGACTACGTTCTACAAATTATGGGTAAGTCCATCACATCGTTCCACCTAACGATATGACTCCATTGCCGACAGACGCCATGTCTCATGATCGGGCGCAATGAAACTAGTCTTAGCAGAGGCAACTAGGGACCTGGTTGTTTATCTACCACACGTGTATTAATGTTTCCGCTTAATACAGTTATAGTATGGTATAAAACATATAATGAACAATTGGAATATAACCAATAAACTATCTTTATTAAGTGTCTCTAGGGCATATTCCCTTCAGAAGTGGCAGAGAATCGTGCAAACAGTCGAGCACGCTAGGAGTACAACGTGGGAACGTGAGAGAGAGAGAGTGGGGCGACCAGGTCAGCATACATGCGCTAACACCCCGCCGCAGCTGCTGTGTCTGGAGGCCGGACACACAAGCTGGACCTGAACTCCTGGAAGGCTGATGTCGGCAGGCCTTTTGTCATCACGTCCTGCGTTGTACTCCCTCCGTTTTTTAATATAATATGTACAGTGCAATACCTAAAGTGTCCATGAGTACTACTCCATAATCTAGTGTGGTATGTCGCACCTGGACCCTTGGATGTGAAGACAGATTGAGCTATGCACCTTGGGTGCTTGGCATCGTATTGATCAGCTTATATACGGGTTTACATGTACATCGTGCACACCGAAGTGGCAGAGAATCGTGCAAGCAGTTGAGCACGCTAGGAGTACAACGTGGGAGCGTGAGAGAGAGAGTGGGGCGACCAGGTCAGCATACATGCGCTAACAGGATGGACCAAAATGAACGGTCTATAATCATTTGATGTACTGTAAAATGGCTCTTTCTTTTTCGTGGAATGACGCACGCAGACTGTGAACTGCGCGTTGGAGCTGGACTGGAGAACAAGTTGGCCGAGCGGGCTGCGGCGAGGGCGGAGCTGCAGAAGAAAGGACTCCGAGGTTGTCGGCTTGTCGCTCTGTGGGAGCTACTGAAGCAGGGTAAGACAGCATAAAATCCACGAGTTTGCCACAGTTTCTAGTGCGTGAGGACCAGATGTGCCGTCGCGTGGAGTAAGTATTGCTTCATTGGAGAGGTGCCGTGGTCGTTCCACTGAGAGGTGACAAGATTCTTGGATCGCTAGTTTCGGAAACGGAATCTATCTTGGCCTGATCATCTTTATCTAAAAAAAATGTTGGCCTGATCATGCAAGATGTTTTCCTGGTCATCATATTGATTATCTTTTGGACAACTAAATCTTAGAATTCCAGGTCACCCTCGTTTTTTTTATTTGTTGAAGAACTTGTGTTTTCTATCTAATTATCTCTTTACCTACTCCTCTGATCCGAAAAATTTGTGGAAGAACTTATGCGTCTAGTGTTAATTTGCTCTGACAATTAATCAGATCGGAGTCCGGAGAGAGTGTTAAATTTCAAGATTTAAGTTTGATTAACAATTCAAAAACAAATTAGTTTATATTTCAGACATTGATCTAATAAGAATTTGATGCAAACAAATACGTGAAAACGTAATCTCAATTTGGCATGACATAAAGGTTGTTATATATATCATTCAATAAACAATTGAACATACCAAGAGCTTGAATACAATCGTGCCGTACATACTCAATACTGTTTTTTGGGTTAAGTAATGCAAATAAAGAAGGAAAGTCATTTGGACTCCTGAGCTCGAGTGATCCTAGAATTTTATAGACTTCAAGAAATATATTTAAAATTTTCAAAAAAAAAACTGAGAACAAACTTTTTAGTCACAAAAATTCACGTCAGCTAAGGTGAGTTCTTAGATTTATTCACTATTTGAAAATGTGGGGGAGAATAAAAAACTTGCACAAAGGTTGATTTGATATAATAAAAATCAGAATTTGAGCAAGTGTTTCATTTCTCAGCTAGCAGCTACACATATACATTTAAGATTTGGGCACGCACAAACTATTTGGGAACATCTCATACGAGGATGTATCAATATCTACTACACCATCCATTTATAAATATAAGATGGCTTTGCGTTTCTACGTTCTCCCATATCCGTATGCATCTAGACGCATTTTATAGTTTGTATATTCACTCATTTTAGTTTTTAGAAAGAGTAAGTGTTTCATTTCTCAGCTAGCATCTACACAGATACATTTAAGATTTGGGCAAGCACAAACTACTTGGGAACATCTCATACGAGGATGTATCAATATCTTTTTTTTAGATCACGAAGATACCAATTACATCCATTAAAATGGGGGAGAATTTCACTTCCCGACCTCTGCACCAACTAAGAATGCACACAACCTTTTAATCATGAGTATCAGGATTTATATCTTGTTTAATAACCAAGACTGGTTATCAGGATAAATTGCATGAGTATTATGAAGGGCTAATCCTCAAGAATAAATAGGAACCTAAATTCGCGTCCCTGGGGACTTGAAACTTGAAACTGGATATTGAGTTTGTACATCCACTCCTGAATTTGTACATTTACTAGTTTAGCTATAGCTTGTTTGCTAGACACGTACTAGTATAAGACTTCTGTTTTGGGGAAAGACAGTTGCGAAACTTTTTTGGCCAACGTATCTGAGGCACGCATGTAGCTACGGGTGATCTATTTTTCACTCATCGATTGTGTACCGTGTGAGCTAGCATCAGTTTGATGGGCCGGCCCATGTCGTATCCGCTTCAGCGACGCGGTCGCGTGTGCCGCAAGGAGCGGTGTATAGGAGCGCTCCCGCACCACGGCGAGATAGGTCGGTAACGAGCATGGTCACGGGCCACTTCGTTTGGGGGTACAGAGATTCACTTCAGTGTTTTTTTTTTTTAAGGTATTTTCTTTGTTCATCAATCATAAGTCTAGGGTTCAGAATTTGGAACGACAAGGTCTTGCTAAGTTTGCTTCATTCTTGGTGTCTTGGTGATGGGTCGTGTCTCGTTAGTCGTTAGGCAACGGCCTTTATGCTATCAATATGCTACCTATTAATACTTTTCATTAAAATGAAGCTTGGCAATTCCCCAAGAAAAAAACAAACGAATGACTGCTTTCCGCTAAAGAAAAAAAATGTCTGCTTTTGGTCATAAAGTAAAATAAAATAAAATAAATATGAACGATTGATGTCTCCTAAAGGAAAACGAAAGAAGAAATGAATGGTTGCCTGCCTCCACTTCGAATCTACTTTCATCGGTTTTCATGTTTAAGCATATAGATGAGATACTTAACAAAACTGACGTACCAACAAGTGTTTAGATATGCTCTTAGGCACCTCCGACGGCATTCCGCTTATGGATAGCCAAAACGGATCGATTCTGTCCGCTTTGAGCTATCCGCGGACAGATTTTGGGGCTCTGTCCTCTTTGGGGAGGGAGTGCCTCCAACGGCCCAGCGCAAAAAAAAAAGAGGGCACATAAATAAACTTAATATTACATATATAGTTTGATAGGTTGATAGGGCCCAGTGGCCAGTGAGAGAGACAAAATATAAACAGAAAAAATAGGGCAGGGAAGGGCAGCGTCGGCGTCGTCGGAGTTCAAAATGGGCGGCGGTGGCTCCGGCCTATTGACGTTGCGCGGCGGCGGTTCCGGCCTACTCATCCTCGTCGGAGGCGTCGAGGATGATGTAGGGCGGCGACGCGTAGAGCCATGCCGGTGGCGCCCCGGGCGGTGGTGGAGGCGTGGCAGGCGCCTCGGGGTCCTGTGGCCATGCCGGTGGGGGCACGTACGCCCGGTTCTCGCCGTCCTCTGGCCACGGTGACCAGGGCACCTGCCACCGGGCGCGCTCCTCGTCCCGGCGCGCCTGCTGGGCCGCTACGTGCTCGTCACGGCGCGCCTGCTGGGGCGCTGCCTCCTCGGCGGAGGCACGGAGCGTCGCCGCCAGGTCGGGCCAGCGCCCGAGCTCCTCCAGCTCGGACTCCTCCATGGCGGCCTTTAGGTGCCCCTGGAACTCCTCCTCGTCCAGGGGCTCGGCCTTCACGGTGGCATCGCCGTCGCCGCCCTCCTCCTCCTCCTCCTCGAACCACTGCGGGTCCGAGTCCTCGTCAGGCTCAAGGCCGACGAGGGCGGCCTCCTCCTCCTCCAGCTCGGCGTAGTCCGGGGGCAGCGTCGACGCGAAGGCGAGCCGTCGCCGGTGGTTGTGTTCCAACTGGAACCACCCGTCCCATAGGGACGAGTTGAGCGCGTAGGCGGGGTCCTGGAGGAGGTCGGGGGCAGCAGGGCCCGCCGGCGGCGGATCTCCTCCGTGCGCTCACGGCCTTCGTGCGGCACCGGCGGCACGGGCACCCACAGCCGGTTCAGATGCCACCCCTCGGGGAGGTGGACATCGCCCCACGGCAGGGGTTGGCGCCGCTCCCAGTAGAGTTGGGCCACCTCTAGCCCGACGCGGGCGCGGCGCGCCCGGCGGCGGGCGTTGCGAGCCTCGCGGTCGGCCGTGGCAACGGCGGGGCCTCTGGGTGGAGCCACGGGGGTGGGCACGGAGCGGCATCGCGGCGGGCCACGAGAGCTCGATGCCTCGTGGCTGTTCCGGCCGCCCTTCGCCCAGAAGGGCCTCATCGGCGGCGGCGCGCGGGGACGGTGACTAGGGTTTGCGGCCGTCGGAGTGGAGGCGAGCAGTGGGGAGTGGGAATGGATAGCGACCCCGGCCACCCACCCCCATTTAATATGACCAGGCCAAGCGGCCGGTCTCGCTGACGCGTGGGCCAGGGCGGACAAGGGGGAGGACACGCGCTGTGTCCTCGCCTCCCCAAACCTGGACCAAACTTAGGTCAGGTTTGGTCCGGTTTGGCTGTCCGCGCGGACAACTGCCCCTTTGCGCTGGCCCGTTGGAGGGCCTGTTTTGTCCGTTCGGACAAATTCAGACAGACCACACAGGGATGCGGAGCCCCGTTGGAGCTGCCCTTAGGCACTATTCAAAATAGCTATTTCGAGAAATCGGTCGGTTTTAAAATATATTAGTCGATAAATCAGCTGATATGTCGATAAACCAGCCGATAGTCATATTTCCAACCTTGGATATATTCCGACGTGGACTAAATACGAAGCGTAATGAGTGCGTGTACAGTAGACTAAACGGTCATGCTGGAACGGTTCCACGTCTCATCTTACAGTCCATAGTCGGCCTGCACGAGGCCGACACCGTTTCTCTCTACGGAAATCGCAGTAAGCGCGCGTGCGCTTCTATCTCGCACGGCGCATGCACCTGTCGGAACTAGAGACAAGTAGGCATGCAAAACTGTTTTAAATTTTTAAAAGTCTATAACTTTCAAACTGAACATCCAAATTAAGATCGGTTTTTACCATCGTGTTACTCGCAATGATATATTCAAAACTAGATGTCATATGAGTATATTCTGACCATTATTTTTCAAAATCAACTTTGTATTATAAACTTGCTTTTCTATCAAAAAGCAAACTTTCCTCATATAATTACCTTTTTATGATACAAATTTTGTTCAACTCGTCGATTCATTGTACAAAAGAAAAATTTGACCATAAGGTGTTTTTTCATGATAACAATTGTTTTCAATTTTTTTATGAAATCAACTTTGAAATATAAACTTGCTTTTTAATCGCAAAAATAGCTATGTAGTATACAACAACACTTGTATTATAAGCTTGCTTTCGTCCAAAAAAACAAAAAAAAATGGCATACTGCAATCTTGACATCTTGTCTATCGGCATGCATAGTACTACCACATTTTTTAATTTTTAAAAGCAAATTTTATGACATAAAAATTTGTACTAAAATATTGTTACAGTTTTGTTTCAACTCGTCGATTCGTTCGACAAAAGCAAATTTTGACCCAGAAGTTATTTTTGCTGATAACAATTAGTTTTTAAAATACTTTACAAAGTCAACTTTTGAAATACAAACTTGTTTTTCTATCACAAAAACAGCTATGTAGTATAAGCATGAAAAGCAACTTTGTACTATAAACTTGCTTTTAAAAGAGAAAATCTTGTTTCTACTCCGATGTTATTTTTGTTCAAAAAAGCAATTTATTGGTTCAGATACGTTTTTCTATCATAAACATTTCCCTTTCTCTAATGGTCTGATTTCTAAAAGCAACTTCCATGACAAGAACAATGTTTTTTTTTTGAGAAATACAGTACAACGCAAGCGCTCATATACACGCGCACACTCACCCCTATGAACGCACACCCTACCCCTATGAGTACCTCCAGAGACTGAGCCGGCGGGTCAGGTCTTGAGATTGACAAACTCATCACAGGTGCCTCGTTGTCGACGGGAACGTCGCCTCCCACTGAATAATATTCCGTCTAAATGAGAAACACCAGCGTCAAACCTCGTGTTTGAACTCTGATGGGCTGGGGGTACAACCACCCACCTAACCATCTTGTCACAGGCAAGTTCTCGACAAGAACAAAGTTTGTACTATAAATTTGCCTTTTCTTTTATATACAATAAATAATGTGAAAATGAGTGGCGATATGTTTTCAAATCCAAGCAATGGTAAACTTATTGGTTTACGAGAGACTATCATGAATATTTTTCAAAAACAACTTCTAGATAGAAAAACATGTTTTTAACATGAACTTGCTTTACCATGACAAAAAGTTGTTTTTTTGAAAAATAATTATCGGAACATGTTCATGGGGATCTAGTTTTGTAGATCTGGTCGCGAGTAACACTACGGTTAAAATCGATTTTGATTTGAACGCTTGGTTTGAAAGTTACGTGTTCTTTTTAAATTTAGACCATTATGTGCTTGCATGTAAGGTGTCAAGCAGGATCCCACCATTTTCCCAATTCTAATTCATTTGTAAATATCTACTCCCTCCGTTCTAAATTAATTGATTTGGGTTTGTCTAAATACGGATGTATTTATACTTATTTAGTGTCTAGATACATCCATATTTGGACATATCCAAGTCAATTAAATCGAAACGGAGGGAGTAGTTCAAATTTTAATCCAAAATTTTGTATTAGAAGTTCTCAAATGAATTAGAAGTGGGATATTGGTGAGATCCCACTTGCATTTCTACTTGCATGGGAAGAGGGATTTTTTTTGTTTTTGCACGTGCCCTCTAGGCCGACGGGAAAGCGCGCGTGCTATGGAGTAGAATCCTTCTCTCAATAAAACCAACTCGGAGCCACGCCGCGTCCAACCAGAACAGCTCACCTCAGCTCATACCGGCCTCCGTGGGCCCCTCCGCAGATTAAACAAACGGCCCACCCAACCAGAGCTGTCCATCCCTCTGCCAGATCATTCTCCTCCCCCCTGCCCCCGAGGAAGGAAGGAAGGAAGGAAGGTAGAGGCGTCCGGAGTCCACACGGCAGAGTAGAGGGCGGGATGTCGATCCTCTACGGCGTGGTGGCGCGGGGCTCCACGGTGCTGGCGGAGCACGGCGCGGCGTCCACCAACGCCGCCGCCGTCGCGCGCCAGGTCCTCGACCGCCTCCCTGACGGCGGCGCCGACAGCCACGTCTCCTACACCCAGGACAGATACGTCTTCCACGCCAAGCGCACCGACGGCATCACCGCGCTCTGCATGGCCGACGACGCAGCAGGAAGTAAGCACACTCCCTCCTCCTCTCCTCTCCTCCGCTCCGCTCTCGGTCCGGTTCGTCGCGACGGAGGCTGTTTGCCTGCCGCGACTCTGCTTTTTCCTTTTTCAAATTGATTGATGCGGTCAGAAAGGGGGTGGGGATTTCGAACTTGGCGGGGGCTGTGGGGGGTCTCGTAGGCCGTAGGCGGGAGGCGAATATTGGAGATCCGGAGACCGGAGGAGCTAGCTAATGTTGTTAGGGGGCGTTTGTCAGTATGCGTGCGCGTCTCCGATGTCTGCTGCTACTCGCTCTCCTGCAGGGGAGGGTTTGTCTGATTGACTCAGAGCTCGCCAATTGTTGTTCCAGTCCAAGATGGATTGGAGTCGCCCAGGCGAGCTTCCAGATTGGCCGCCAGAATCTCGCGGCTGTTGACCTTGAGACCAAACACATTTGGTGATGTAGTGCATGTAATATATGGTTTTGGTAGTTCTCAGCTCAAATCAGCTCGGTGACCTCAAATTGGATGTTATTATCGAGCCTCAGCATTCCAGTCTGGAACAGTGCACAGTTCCAGCAAAACTCAACTGCAAATTTTACTCAGTTCGTTATATATGGAGTGAGATGGGGATGATTTTGTGGTTTGGAATTATAATATCCAGAGGAAACTTTGGAATAGATGAATCCTAGATTTTGTCTGTGGGGCTTACTATGTCTCTCTTGTGATTTGAATCACCTACCAGTGTCCTTATAAGATTCTTATTGTTGTAGGGCGTATCCCGTTTGCATTCCTTGAGGATATTCATGGAAGGTTTGTGAAGACGTATGGCCGTGCTGCACTTACAGCTCTTGCTTACGGGATGAACGATGAGTTCTCAAGGGTTCTCAGCCAACAAATGGATTACTATTCAAATGACCCTAGTTCCGACAGAATAAATCGCATGAGAACTGAAATCAGTCAGGTATAGCATTTCAGTTGTTGTATTTGTTTTTGACAAATATCGCATGTTTGCGTTGAGTAGTTGAACTGGCATATTCTGCTTGTTGTTTACAACTACTGTGGTTTTAAATTTTTACTTACAACCATAAAAACATTGTCACAGACCTTGCATTACTAGCGTGGCAGATGCATGGTACCAAACAAATCTGGAATTTCGAAATGGTATTTACTCTTCATTATTCTCTTGCAGGTTAGGAGTGTTATGATTGATAACATTGATAAAGTCCTTGAAAGGGGCGATCGTTTGGACCTATTGGTTGACAAGACTTCAACTATGCAAGGAAATACAGTTCGGTTTAAGCGACAAGCTCGTCGCTACAGAAGCACTGTTTGGTGGAGAAATGTCAAACTCACGTATGTCCTTGTCTTACTAAAAACAGTTACAACATTTTATTTTTGCATCTTCACATCCTCCTATTATGTTTGCTTCCTGGAACAGTACTGTTTTGTTCATCCACTTCTCTGTACTTGTTTTGTCGACCATTTACTTGGCTTAATTGCACTCCTTACAATCTTTACTAAGTGATTAAGTTTGTGTCGAATGCTCTAGGGCTACTTTCCAAAATGGCTTTGTTGTGCAGAAAAATAATGCAGTTTTGCGCATATTGCTGTATGTTGGCTGTTGAGTGTAACCAGACTGACCTGTATGCAGTGTATACGTCCATACTTCAGTATTTGGCTTGCTAGCTCCGTGATAAGTAAAGTGAGCAACATAGGTTGAGAATAAATTATTTCCGATGGATTCAAATATTGGAAAGTGCTTTATGTGAATAAATAGATGATTATGTTAGCTGAAACATTATGTTGACCATATGTTCTTAATCAACTTAGCTATGCACTATATGAACTTGAAGTATAGGTTCAGTCTGTTCCTTTCTTTTAATTTGTCTTTCTGTCCCAAGCAGCTTGCTTACTTAGCTCACGCCACCTAGCAGTGTAAACGCCCAAGGGTGGCTACCTAAACCATCAGATATTCAGATGTCCTGTTTACTTGCTCGATGAACCTTCCGTCAGCAATAATATCTCATGCAGGGTGTGGCGTTTCTTTTCTTGTTGTTGTTGCAGGGCTGCGTTGATACTCATCCTCCTGGTAGTAATATACATCGCCCTCTTCTTCGTGTGCCACGGGTTCACATTGCCGACTTGCATTCGGTAACTTTTGTCTCGTGGCGTGCTTGTGTACACGGCTTTGTCTGCCTGCCTGCCCAGGAGAGCGACTGGTGCGACACACACATCGCAGCCAGTTGCATTGCAAAAAGTTATTTTTTGTGTGTAGAGGACACCTGCTATTTATCCTGTAATATTGTGACGCTTGGATTGTGAAGCCTATTGAAAATGTGATGGGAGTTGCTTTGCTCCATGAACACTGGAGCATGACCGGTTTTGTGTCGATTCTGTAGCCACGGTTCGTGTGGCTGTACATGATTCCTGTACTTGGTATTCTCAGAAGAGTACAGCTAGATTGGTACTCCCTCCGTTCCAAATTAATTGACTCAGTTTTAGTACAACTTTATACTAAAACTGAGTCAATTAATTTGGAACGGAGGGAGTACATCGGAATCTGATGATTTTTGAAGGGACGAAGTTGACATTTTTCACCCGAGAAACGTGGCCCCGTCTTTCACGCCCTTGCTTTGCGTCAATGTGATATCGGATCATCGCGAAGGCGCCTGGACTGGAGCGCGAAGCACGGAGCCCCGCGCAAGCAGATGAGATGAGATGAGCTCGTCCCACCGTACGTCGTGAGCCAAGACTCGCCGCCGTTGTCCACCCACCCCACGCCGCCACCGGAGCGCTGCCTGCCGAGAACACCGGGGGCATCAGTTGCCGGGAACCGGATCAGATCGCGGATCATGACCCTCCGCGTGAAGACTCTGAGAGGCGTTCACTGGTAAACAGCGGGCAACAGGGGAATTTCTCAGTTCAGCAAATTATTTTGATCCATATAGTTTCATTTCAGGCAACAGGTACTTGGGAAACCCACGGATTGTCTGAAAGAGTAAAAAAGACACCCACCCAACTAGGGGCTACGTACAGCAGTTGAGATAAAGTTTGCAACTTTGCAGGAATTTTAATTAATGGAGCAACAGAAAACACCAAGAGTTGCTGGATGATCTCCTCCTGAGCCGCGCAGCCGCATCACGGTCAGTGCGGTTCCATCTCTTCGCCGGTGTCGTGCGCAAGCATGATCATCTCCGTGAGCTCGCTCGGAAGGCCGTCGAAGAAACCTGTCCTGGACTCGGAGCTTGTCCCTAGGAGATCGGCCACGACCAGGTGGGTGGAGGTGCTGTCAGTTGGTATCCAGCTCTTGCTTCCAGAGCCTTCGGTGAAGACCGTAAACGGGTCAGTGGAGTCAGAGTTTTCATGGTGGGCTGCTTCGTGTCTGCTTAGGAGTTCCTGGTATCGTGTCTCCGGCTGCCGCACTGCTTCGCTGACTTCCTGATCATAAGGAGGCGAGCTGCTTCGGCGTCTCTTCAGCGACAGAGTGTTGATGGTATCTTCATGGTCTTCAGGCCTTGTCAGTGAGTACGAAGCTTCATCGTCTTTCTGATAGGAGGATGCCTTGTGCTCACTATCCCCATCAGCTGTACCTGTGTCCACGGTGCCAGAATATTCTAAGACAGATGAAGTATCACTGCAGAAGGTCATGATTTGTTTGCCCTGAGGGAGGGTAAAGGTTTCCTGATGATCAGTATCCAACATTTGCAGAATTTCATCCTCGTCATGATTTGGTGACAAATCCACGGTTTCGGGGTTTTCCAGGTGCAACATTTCATCTGCATTAACTACACCATAGCAGCTTCCATCACTTTGGTTTTGTTTCTCTTGGAGGCATGTTTCAGCTCCCACATGATTAAAATCTACCTCACTCCTAGTTCCAACAATAGTCTGCATGTTACCGAAACTCAGCTTGGGCAACAAGTCCACTTCTCCACAATCTTCAGGAGTCAATAATTTATCACCTGCACTTGCACTTAAACTGCGGAAAGGTTCGTCCTGGGGGAGCTTACAGGTTTTCTGATGATCAGTAGCCGCCATTTCCAAAGTTCCATCCGGTAAGATATTTTTGTTTGCACTATCTCCATGGCATTCAGGACTGTCAGGATCTGGTGAAGCATCACTAGACTGCAAGTCACTAGCCACGTAGCCACTAATTCCATCAGAAGATAAACCGTTCTTAACAGGACGCCTATCATACTTGGGTGATGTCTCCATGGTCACAGAATTTTCCCGACAGAACTCTTGATCCGCATCAACTATTTCACGGCAGCCTAGAGCTCTTTGGCAGGGCTTCTCTTGCAGGGACACATGACTATCCAGATGGGAAGCCTCTACATGGTTATAAGCTTCATCAGATGACAAACTCTTCTTGCTTTCACAATTTGCATCAAATATGGGAAACATTTCTTCAGAATTTTCTGGCACCAACACTTCATCACAGTGAACTACTTGGGAGCAGCTCTGGACATTAGGGGTTCGTGCCTCTTGCGTTGACCTTTCAGGGAATAGATGATTAGAAACAACATGCCTCATATTCCCATCAGATGGCAAGCACATCTTACTCTCACAATCTTCATCATCGTTGGGTGAGAAATCCATGGTTTCAGGTTTTTCCAGGAACAACATTGTATCCGTGTTAACCACTCCATAGAAGCTCCTAGCACTTTGGTTTTGTTTCTCCTGGAGGGATGTTTCAGTTTCCAGATTACCAGAAGCCACCTCATTGCTAATTTCAGCATCCAGACTTGCCTGCTTGTTACTGAAACTGAGATTGGGCACATTTCCAATATCTTCAAGAACCATACATTTATCACCTGTCACATCTTCACAGCAGCCTCGGATCATTTTCTGTTCATCTTGCAGGAGTACTTCGGTTTCAAGATAAGCTCCAGCCATCTGAGTAGAGGTGTCATTAGATGACAATGTGATGCTCTCGAGTTTACTGTCTGCATCAGACATTCTCAGTGCATCTATAGGTTTGGTGTCTTGAATCACTGCAGTTTCACTTTGATACTCCTCTTGCTGGTTAGATGCACTTTCTAGCTGTGTCTTCTTCCTTGCTGCTTCCTCGAAATCCTCAGTTTCAAAATCCTGATCTCTTCCTTCAACATTTGGATCCTTAGAACGCCGCTTAAAGTCTGAGAAAGGAGTCTTGGTTTCTTCTTTACCGGTGACTTCAGAGCTTTCAAGTACTTCAGCAAACATTGGGGGTTTCTTCGATTCTCTGTCACAGGACTCAGCCAATTGTTTACTACCGTCAGGAACAAACAGATTTTTGGATGCATCATATCGATCAGATTCTTTAGTAGACACATCCCATCTGTTCACATCTTCACGAAGATGTGGACGTTGGCCTATTTGAATGTTGCTTGGGTTTCCACCAGTGAGCCTGTTGGATCCATCGTCGTTCCAGAAAAATGAATAGTTCTGTGCTGGAATTCTCCTCATCTTATCAGCCAAAGGCATATCAAACGTTGCACTCTTATCACATGGGAAGGGCCTTTTCTGCTGTGTCTTCCTTCTTTTTTTCCTTCGAGAATAAGGAAGGGAACTGAAAGACTTGGCATTCATCGATGCATTGGTCTTGGATTTCTGTTTCTGACTAAAAGATTTAGGTCTCCCCACTAAGCGAGCAAACACGCTTTTTCGCCCTTCAATGTCAGCACGGAGCTTTGAATTTGCCATGGGCTGATCACAATAATCGTTCTTCCTGTCAAAGGGCTGGTGAAAAGTAGTATGCTCTTCAGAGTCACTACTGCCTTTAGATTCCGAAGAGTAGCTCTCATCTCCAAGCAGATCAGACAGATTATCAACACCGTCTATAGTATCTTCCTCCAGCTGTAGTGGTATGTAATCATCAGTAAACATGTCATCCAGTGCTTCTTGGGAGCCAGAATCAGTGCCAATGTCTGCATTTGCTGCAGTGTGCAAGGAAGATGTAGAGCTGTTGGACTTGGCCACATCAGAGATGTCTAGTTGTAACTCACCGTGCATCAATGACATAGGCTTGGCCAACTTGTGCCTCGGCGATGCTGCATCCTCCCCAACAGTGGAGGAGGTACATGTTTGACAGGGGCTTTTCAGTGAACCATGTGAACTGCTATTTGAACCGGACTGGTTATCAGTTTGGTTAATCACAGAAGAAATTTCAGACTCCCTTGGCGGTTCATCCTGTAACCTTGGATATTGACGAGGATGTAATCGGTTCCTTGAAGAAAACAAGTGAAGAAGCTTTACAACCTGTATCATAGGAACATCTTGGGGTTAGTAGCTAAGTAAATTAAAAGAAGACCAGCAGACTGAAACAAACCTGTTGATGCGACAATCCGTAAGTAAACTTGTTTCTTGTGAAGTAGTTCTCCTGCACTGCATCTTCAAATTCACTTTCCATCAATGGCTTGCAAAACCAAATTCTCTTGAAACGTATCTGTATTTAGTGAAATACAACAGGAAAAGTATAAGTCTGACTTTCCTAATATATCTGGAAGAGCAAATTTCAAAGCAATACAAAAAAATTCTGTCAAATTCTTTTAACCATCGGTAAGATACAAATTAGCGTGAAAAATGAAAAGAAGGAAGGATAGATGTTCCAGGTCGATTATCAAAGACGTGCCGCTGAGAATTTCATAGAAACACTAGAATAGATGGAATAAAAACTATGCTTGGGATTCTAAAATATTCACACCTGACAAGGATACTGAAACCCTGTTGAGGTGTATGCATCAGGAATAATATTCATTGCTCCATCTGAAGTTGCTTCGAACACCCCATGAAGCTTGTGCTGATCAATGTCATACAGGAATAGTGTTCCACCAGATTTAACTCTATGTATGAAATCAGTACATTTAGAAGAAAGGCCAAAAATCTTTCTGTCAAAGCACTCCTTCCTGGTCAGGTGGTTGCACAGGAAAATTGCACCATTGTAGGCTGAAACATTCTTACTCTGTGCCTTCCCCATCCAAAAATTCATTGGTTTCCTTGATACCCTGAAGTAATCACGGAGAAAAGCTGTCAGGAAATTCAACATTTTACTCAAATTCAAAGTGCTTAAAAGTGCAAGATAAAACAGTAATGCGATGGTACGAAGCCAGTCATCAATGATGATCAGAAGTTCAAATTTTCCTTTGGCAAATCAGGGAGTCCCTACCTATATTTCATTGCTGAAACTCAAGACATTAATTCCTACCTGTAGAAGTTCATACAACAGACTAACACAGAAGTAGTAGCAATGTCTTCTTTAGGACCAAAAGGATAGCACGCGGAGAAAACTCAAAACAATCAACAATTGCCAAAAGGAGGATGTGTAAGTGAACTATCGCATCACGCCAAAGCAAGAAACAGAAACATGGACACCTAATGGCCACATAAATTTGGTTTGGTTTCACCCTTTCCACTTTCAGTATCCAGCAACGGGGGCTTCCATACGCAATCCATTCCCATTTTGCCACCACATGGGTCTAGACTAGAATGCCCGATTATGCAACGCAACAAAGCTTTTCAACTGAACCATTTTTTTAACTCGAATTATAGACGGTGATGCTCTCCCTGACATAATGTTCCCCTAATAAGGATGGAAAAACTTTCAGACTTTCCAATCAAACACACCAGCCTGAAAATCCCCATCCTTCCTAGTTACCCCAACAAGTCTAATGGCAAGAAGAGCAGCTCCTCCAACTGCACGGTTTGGCCACAGAATCTTTCTTACACGATGCATACATCGGATGAACAAAAAAATCCACCCCACAAATGTTGGTTTAGTCTAGTGAACCATGGGGTCTTGAAACGTCACAAGTCGAAAATCGAAAGAAAAAAAGACCTCACAAGTCAGAAGAACACACCCGTTGCTAACTAAGATGCCTTACCAAAACAGTGGGTTCTTGGTGGATGGGTGGATCCCTTTCTCTTGGATTCTCGGAGGGGTTTAGCGCTCAAGAAAAACAAAAAAAAAGCCCAATTTCTACCTGCCAAGAAAGATTCAGGAGGGGTTTATCGCTAGATAAGGCACCCCACAACTGTTTGATTTATTATAGTGAAATCAGGCGACCTGAACCCTCACAAGACCCCGCCCGCCCCATTGCTACGCTGCGCAGGTACGATGGCCCTTACCAAAACGCCGTGTTCTCGGTGGATCCCTTGCTCTAAGATGATTCTTGGAGGGGTTTAGTGCTCAGGAAAACCAAAAACCCCAATTTCGTACCCTGACGAGGAACGATTCGGGAGGGGTTTCCCCCTCCCACAAGAAGGGTGACGGGACGAATAATCGGGCAAGATTATAGGGGACGGAACAAGAACTTCGAGGTAAGAAAAGAATCACAGACTGCAGGGTAAGCAAGAAATGGAATGAAAAAGAAGGAAAGGGAGAAGAAAACTGGGCGAGAAGCAAGATACCAGAGGGCAATGCAGGCGGATTCGATCGCGCCAGGCGGCGAGGTCGTGGATGATGGGGGGAGGTGTGCCTTGTGCTGGTGAGGAGGGGATGATGAACGCTTGGCCTCGAGGGTTTCTTGGTGATTCTTTTTCTCTTTACTGTTTGCTTTCTCCCATGGCAGGCAGGGGAAGGCTGGGCTCCCTGGAAGAGTTGTTGAGACGATCAGAAGATGGCAGTCTCTCTCTCCCTCTCTATCTATCTTCTCCACCCTTCCTTTCTCTCTCTTATTTAGCTTTGTTGCTTCCTGGCTTTGCTTCTTTTTGGGGCCGCGGTCTGGTATCACGTGTTCCTTCCGTTCTAAAGCAACTCTGCTCCTCTTTTAGCAGCACTGTTTATTTTTCTCCCCTAAAAATTCAGGGGGAGTGGCAGCACGAAAGTCCCACGAAACTTCCCCAACAATCTCCTCTCTACCTTGTAGTACAATGGGGCTCCCTAGCTTGTTTGTTCAGTCCAAGTGATCCGTTGGGGATCATTTTGTCTAACTATATGGTTGTGCCTGACTGACATTTTGATAGATTATAAATAGCGTGGTACCACTTCCAATAACCGTAGACCGAATCGAGTAAGTAAGATCAATCTGGTTTGCTGTACTTAATGGCGACGGTGTCTAAAAACGTTTTCAACCGCATCAACGAACTTGCTAAACTTTTTCTGATTTCCCAATTTTAGCAAGTCACCCGTTTCAAAAAAAAAAAAAATTAGCAAGTCTGATTTCGACAAATATATATAGTCTCGTGATTGGAAACTGTCCTCGCCTACTGCTATGTTATAATCTTTATTGCAGCGGGTTTTCTCGAATGGAACTATAGTTAGCATATACAGCTACCACTGCCAATAATATGCAAAACATATACATAGCAACAGCTTTAAGAGATTCCAATCTCAGCTACAAATAACAAAAGATAGTAAGGTAACCATACAGCTTCCAACTGATTTTTCCCTTCCCAAGAAAACAACTTGCAACCAAACATTCATGTAGCAGATACCATGTAATTAGCAGACTGCCAACCAAATATCGGACAAAAAGAATGCAAAACCGATTAAGATCGTTATACAGAATGCAAGCGCTACTCATCTCTGAATTCTGTTCAACTGGAAGGGAGAGAAAAACAGCAGTAGCTCATAAGCCATATATACAACAATCTCCGACAATCGTAAGGCAAAAAGCATACTGGTGCCATCCTTGGATCTAGTACTCAAAAAAGTTTCCTCTAGAACTCTGTCTTTTAAGGGAAAGCGTTGGTCATTGTAATCATCACCTAATGAAACAACTTAAGTAACTACCTGTTCATTGTCGAGTTAGAAACAGCACTTATGTGAATCTATTTCCTCCAAGGATGGTCAGCAGTTAGTAGCTTGCTCGACTGCATCTGTGCTGAGTGGCTGTTGCTGGAGCGGCTCTGGACACATAGTAGATTAACAACTCTGTCCGCGAAGGATGTTCTCGCCAGCTTGCTCTTTTCTGAATCATCTCTACTCCTGGCTTGTGTGTCTTGAACCGAATGACCAACTTGTTGCTTTCTTTCTTTGGTAACTGCTTCACTGTTCTGTTTTAGTTCAGCAAGTGCGGGCCTGTTCAATGCTTTATCAGAGGTCACTGGAATTTTGTCACCCTCGAAGCTAAATGGAACCTTCTCTCCTACAGTGCAGCTCCTTAGGGATGGCAGATGCGAGTGCTCATCAAACTGGATGGTTGCCCTGCGTTTGCACCCCCTGCCCTGCATGCTTGATTGTCTCTCTTTCATGAAATGAGCAATGGCACTGTTTTCACTTGTTTCACTTAGAGAAATGAAGCTTCGGTTCAGCACTGGTGCAGGATACCCATCATCTTCACTGTGTTTGCCACTGAAAGGTTCAGGATCTTGATCTTCATAGCTCCCTGCTAATGCTGAATACAAGCCTACAGGTCCCAGTAAATCTGTCACGATTGTATCACTGTCAGAATTACAATCATCAAGATCAAGTGGTATAAAATCAGCATCTGGCTCTGAGCCTTGTTCTTTCATGTCCGGTGCTCTGAAGATCACAGACTTAATGCGAGGATGCAAAGACGATTCATAGTTATAAGCAACATGTTTGGCATACATGAAGGAACTGTGTGGTGCTGAGATTCTGTTATTGCATAGCATAGAAGACGGACATCTATGGAAGGCATTGCTGCCTGTGTGCATACTGGACTCTAGTCCAGCACGAGCCAGAGAGACATTGTAATCCCATATAACTCTTGATTTTGGTTTCTGGTAAGGCTCCAGACTGATTCTCTTTGAAGAAAACAGGTGTACAAGATTTAAAACCTATACTCAGAAAAACATCCGATCAGCAGCAAGCATAAGTCCTAAAGAGTAAAGGCGCTAAATAAATTGCATCACCAATATGAAATAGCAAACCTGCTGGTATGATAATACCAAGTAAAGACATTTTGGGTTGAGATCGCAAACCTGCTGGTATGAAATACCAAAGAAAGACATTTGGGGTTGAAGTCCTTTGATGTCGTCAGGAAATTCAGCTTCAGTCAGGGGCTTACAGAACCAAACTCTTCTGAAACGAACCTGATTTCAGTGACAATGTAGAAAATAAAAGAACATGTATTAGTATTATTCCACATGATTAAGAAAAGAAGGAGCACCAAACAAACTACGAAATCGCAAAAATGATTAAGAGGTAGGTAATGATGGGGCAATGAATTTGAACCTAAGAGAGAACATATAACCTCATAATGTAGATTGAAAAAAGGCAGGAGAATAAACCAATACCAACAGCAACTTACCTGGGCTGATCTGGACTTCCATGATGAAGGAAATGCATTGGGAAGAATATTCAGTGCTCCATCTGAAGTTGCTTCAAACACGCCAGAAAGTTTTCTCTCCTCACGCTCAAACACAAAGAGAAGCATACCAGCTCTGATCTTCCTTATAAATGATGTAGCATAATCAGGAAGGGCAAAAAGCTTCAGCTTGAAGCTCTCCAGCTTAGTCGCATGATTACAGAGGATAATAGCACCACCATATACACCAGGTATGTTGAATATGTCCATTTTGTGGCGCGGATTCCTTTAAAAGGAAAGACAAAGCTAATGAGAAAATTCACTCTTGAGATACCCAATACATTCAGAGAACACATGATGTAGCTATCTTCTAGCAGCACTAGCAGAAAGAAATCAACCAGGACTCACTTCACATTCAGAGAATACATTTAGTATTGTAATTTAACTCAAACTAACAATGATTGACGTCTTGGGCCAAAGACCCAACAGTGACAGAGTAAACTAAAGGATGGTAAAGAAGGTTGCAGTGACATGACTATTTCATTAGCTCCCCTCATATCCAAACAGCCTAGACAAAGATTAAGAACTAGAGCTTCTCAATTTCTCAAACTAGTTCAGGTGCACACATGGAAACTGAGAAGATAAAATATGTGCTACATTTCCTCCAGTGGGGCTATGAATGAGCAGGATCTGAGTAACAAGAGTTAGTTATTCAATAAAGAACATTCCAAGATCCTGGTGTTTCTTTACTTCTACAGTCCTACCTACCATTCCAAGAAACTAAAAATAACCGCAAACGTCTCCCAGATAGCAAACGATCGCCACACATTTGCCTCCATGCTGCGTGACCTGAACTACGAAGTACAGGAAATACTGCGAAATGCTTGCTACCCAGTCCCACATTTATCCACCTACAAGTCTAGAACAGGCGAGCAAAACCCATGGTTGGAGCACAAGGAGAAGAACGCAGGTTACACTCATATCATCGCAGAAGAACGCGTTAAATCGAATCAAGGACCACAAGAACATGCGAGCGGGGGCCGTTACTCGGCGGCGCCGTACCAAGGGCGGGGGTGAAACCCTCCTCTCCCCTTCCCGCCCCTCCCTCTCCCCCTCCAGGAACCGCGGCTCCCCGCCGAGCTCATCATCCTAGGCCCCATCCGCTCGAACACGCTCTTCCCCTGGCGCTCGCTCTCGTCCGCCTCCTCCTGATCCGCGTGCGAGACTCCTCCGCCGATCTCCCCCTCCTCTGTCGCTTCCGCCACCTCGAAACCCGCATCCACCCCCGCTGCGGCGTTCTCCATGGCCGCAACGCGTTCCTTCCACCACCTCTCCTCCGCCGCCTCCGCCTCCATCTCCATCTCCTGCGCGCGTCGTAAAGCCGCTGCTTTGTCTCCAGACTCCACTGGAGCAGTGGTTTTGTCTTTGAGAAGAAGGAATGGCTATGTGGTGGGCCAAATGGAGAGGCTACCTTTCTGGAGTAACTATTTTACGGCCCAATAAGACTCACCGAGCTACAGACTACATTTGGCCAAAAGTACCCGGGAACATAACCCCCCCCCCCCCCCCCCCCCCCCCCCCCTAAAAAAAACAGAAAACTTCTCTCCTTTATTTGCATTTTTTCTGGGAACGTTTTTATCTTCAGATTTTAGCGTTAGGAGATATTCTACTGTTTCCTCAGGTTCTAGCAAATTTGACATGAAAGCGTTTCATCTTCTCTATCTAAATAGGAGAAGTCCACTACCGGATTTTCCTGCCTTCTCCTTGAGAGCCAAGTCATCCCATAAACCTACTAGAGGAAACACTTCCCCGCTACCTTTTATATTTTCCATTCGGTGGTAGTAGACCAACCGTGCAACCCATCACATAAGGCCACATCCACATGCAGCCCGTAACTCCAGCCATTGAATGCTACGGAGTAACATGGGAGAAAGCAGACAAACAGTCCTCGCCATTCATGGCTGATGCTTCGTCTTTTACCGCCCCCTTTTAATCTCCTCGACGGTGCCCATATCTCTTCTGTTCCTCACATGAATTTTGCAACAAACAGCTCTACAGGAAAATGACAGAGGCATTCGAGAAGTTCATGTTGCTTTTTTCCCATTTGAACTATCTCCTTCCATTAACCCCGGCTGCTCATTTTCTCGCACTATTCACCAGATCGGCACCACTTCTTTGCTAGCCTCCCTGGCGATCATGTGTTCATCAATTAGCAAGTGCTTCCGTGCTGCAGCCATGGCTGAAAGGAAGGTCGATCAGGAGAATAGAACTTGGGTGCCTACCATATCCTATGAGCTACGAGTATTTGTTTTGCTTTATTTTGTCCAACAGGGTAAATATGGCTCAGGATATATAGTGACTGGAGTGTCCGAGTCGCCGGTTTCTGTGGAGGTGGCGGTAGCAGAAATAGAGGTGCATCTTCCAACGAAAAATTAATTTTCTGCATTATTTTCTCTTCTCACTGAATATCGTTTGCTCGGCCCAGTTTTGTATAATATATTTGTATCCATATTTGCTCCAGCGGCTACTCTGTTGCTGGATCTTTTGGTCATTGGAATGCCTTCTTACGGAATTTTGTTTGCTCGCTACATAGTTTTGTACAATTTGTTTTGTAAGAAACTTTTTCACATGGAGTTTTGTAAGATTTGTTTTGTAAGAAACTAATTCCACATTTGCTGCAGTAGCTATCATTTGTTGGATCTTGTGGTTATTGGAATGAGTGTGAGATTCTCGACAGAATGGCTTTCTCATGTGCATACATCTCTATATGAATATTTGATTCTAACATATGGGTTTTTTCTTTTATTTTCAAGATGGACTGATAACGTGTGTGCTCCAAGGTTTTGGTTTCCGAATTTTTTTTTTCCCGAGGGGGCTCGGGATTCCCGGTTACCGCGGTAACCGAGAAATCCCGGAAATTTACCGGACGAATTTAAAAATTAAATTTTGAATTCAAATTAGCTTTGAAACACTAATACGGTGCTCAACTGTATTGCAATGTACAGTGTTTGCAACCCAGCGGTAAGGCCACCGTGCCTTTCACGGCCGCACCCAGCAGGTCTCTGGTTCGAGCATTGTGTACACGTATTTTTGCATAATTATTGTGAATAATCTTCCACTGTGAGAAAAATGTTTTAATTCGCAAAAAAGGCAGTGCGAGCGCTGAGCTCGAACCCACGACCTGAGGTAGAGTCGGGGAGGTCACAGCCACTAGGCTACACAATTGGAGTTGTTCAAGTTTAGAGGATACATTGTATTTATTAGCGTTTCGGGTGTTCAAATTCAAACTTTTCAAAAAATCTCGAATTTTTTTGACCGGTAAGCACGTTTCCCGTGGGTGCTCGGGAAACCCGGTTACCGCCCGGTAACTCGAAATCCCTACCGGTAACCAAAACCTTGGTGTGCTCTGGTCATATTTCTAATAATCTAGTATTCTCTTGAATCTGCTGGATGTTTATCTCTTGCATCTACTGGATGTTTAGAACCAATCACCACCAATAACTACTGGTTTTATTATGCATGAAGAAAATAACATGGGAAAGAGTAGTGTATTTCTAAGTGCTTGAAGTGCAACTTCGATTTCATTATTCCTGTTCAGGCCTGAATATGAAGACCAGGTATCAAATACTATAGATGAGTATCTCGACCAAATTCTTTAGCTGATTGGAGAAATTGGCTTCCAGTAGAAAACTGAACTACCAAATATCCAAAGTCGGCAAAACATCTTTCTTTTATATCCGAGATTTCGACCGATATTACATAACTTAAAGAGGATCAACGTGAATGGCTCCTCCTGATGTTTTGATGATATATGTACTGGCTTCATCTGATGAGATAAATTTGCCTTTATTTGTTTGGCAATGCATATATTGGTGATCATGTATACATGTTTTAGATACCCCCAATGTACCAGTACTAAGTATTTATGGATTATGTGGTAGATACATTTTCTTTGGTTTTCACCGATATCTAACTAGTTATAGAAAATACTATGAAAGACCTAATATTATCTTTATGGATTACCATGTTTATTAACCTTTTGTCGTAATGCACATCTTTTCCATGGTTATTTTGCCAAATTTTCCGCAGCAACGCGCGGGGTATCATCTAGTTCTCACAGAATAAGAGAACAAGAAAGAAAAAAAATCTGCAGTTTGAACAGCTCGTGGATTACCAAACAGAGCTTCAGGTGGCAACAGAATGATGTCCTGAGCGTTCAGTCATTGTCCTCTACCCTGGACCTTCCGTTGCATCCTTTTGCCAAACAGAGTTCTAGAGAATACTCCATTCGCAATGCAAGGCTAACAATTCATAGTTGGAGTAACAGATAAAGATTGCTATTTAACACGTTTAATCGGGTGACATTTACACATATAGATGATTACAGGGAGAGCAAGAAGTTCCTTTTTAGCACTAGACTTTACATATGACACCTCCCGGCTGAAGCAGTCCATATGGATCATCGGTTCTTCGCTACCCATGGATTCATCGCATATGGTGCCTGCAAGGGAAGAATCAAGCTTCAGTACAAATCATCCAAATCGGCAATGGACCGTCCAACAAGCTCAAGGAAGATGGGTTCACCTCAGTGTTTCTTTTGTCCCTCGGCGAACTTTGCAGCGGATGGTTGGGAGTCCTAGGCGCTGGTGAGCCTCGTAACGGTGGCATCCAGAGAAACCTGAGGATCATGTGTATTCAGCAAGAGGGAAATGGGTGCAGCTTCTGGAGTGGGAAGCGACTAATTTGGATATGAACAAAGTACCGTAGTAGACTCCGTCGACCTCCAGCACGTCGATCTGTAATTTCAACAAACTGAACCTGGTAAGTACCATTTCAAAATGATGCCGCAATAAGAAACCATAGTGAAATTCAACAATCGCATTTTGTTCGTTTAAGACGAACAAGCATACTAATACTTACCGAAGTTGAGATCACAACAACAAGCATAATCAGGATAAATCTAAACAAAGGACAAACAAAAAGGCATCATTCAACGAAATATGGTACACTCTCTTTCAACGAAAACTCATCCAGAGGACCACGACGGAGCTCTGAACCTTTGTCACTGCTTCACATGTCAAATAAGCTTGGAAAAAGCTCATTCCAGATATAATGTTGCAGGTTCACGCAGACAAAAAAATGGATAGAACTCTGTAGTGTGGTATCCGAAACATGGATGTAGACAACCCAAATAAAATATTAACGTGTGTACTCAATCATGTGAATAATAAACTATTATACTCCCTCCATTACAAATTAATTGGCACAGATTTAGTTCAACTTTTCTACTAATCTGCATTAATTAATTTGTAACGGAGGGTGTACAAACATACTCAGAGAACTTTGGAGCTCACAGGATTCAATAGCTATGGATCTGTAACATACCGTCTCTGCTATAATTTATCCATATATAGTCAATTCCACATAAGAAAAAAAATCGAATTCGGACAGAATTCATCTTAAGACATCATGAGCTAAGCAAATACTTATGGTAAAGGGAATGTTAAGGGAAAGATGCCCACGGGTACTTGGAGGCCGATGACACGGATGCTGTCCATGAGATCCTGCACCTTGGCAGGATCATTGGTACGTGTTCGCATCAGTGGCCTCCGGATATCTTCGAGTGGGATCTCCATCACCACAGGGCCTTTCTTCTCCGAGTCGCTCAATGGAGGCCGTGCAGCCGCTCCTACACCAAAGAAAATTTGAACCATTGTGACTTCGGCGTAAGTTCAACTAGATACCCCAAACTACAAGTTGATAACTTAATACTGCACAAGGAAATTGTCCTGTCATGTACTCCCTCTGTTCCAAATTATAAGATTTTTTTAGCACCTCAATGTGGACTACATATGTATTGAAATGAGTATTCAACACAGTAAAATACGTCTAAATACATACGAATCAAGAAAAAACTAAAAAGGCTTATGTTTACGAATGGAGGGACTACTATTGAACAACATGATCCATCACAGCAATGCCCGATTAGACACCGTGCACATGTGATTCCCCTCCAATTTCCAAATTTATCTATTCCTTTTCCACCTCAAGATAATTCTCGGAGGAAGTTCGAAATAAACCATAGTGTACCGGATTCAACCGAACCGCTTTGGCTCCCAAATGGACCAAGAAATCGGCAACATTCTTTCCACGGGACACTAGGGAAGAGTATGTCCAGTACCACTAAGATTCGCGTCCTCACACCTCACTTTTCTATGATTTAACTCAGCTCCAGTCCCTCAAACAATTCAACGGGAAAAAACTCATGAAGGGGGTTGCAGGTAAAGGTAAACCTACCATTGGAGGACGTGGCCGAGAAGGAGAGGCCGCACCTTCCGCTCGCGCTCCTTCCCCGGTGAACGGGGGTGCTGGGAACGGCAGCGCGGTGGTGGAGGAGAAAGCCAGCGGGGGCCAGGACCTTTCCCAAATCCAAGCTCGAGCTCGACGCCATTGCTGCTCGCGCTCCTGCTGCTCTGCTGCTACCGTGTCGAGGCGTCTCATCGATCTGCGCCATAGAAATCCCCTGGGCCTCCCAGTTCAATACTGAGCCTAGTGAGCCACGCACGATTTCATGGGCCTATGGACTTCTTCTTGGGTTCCAACTTCTATCAAGTAATCGTCAGTCTTTTGGGCCTCAAACGCTTGCCCTTAGCATCTCAACGGTCTTTTTAAAGTGAGCTTACCATGCATAAAGTTTTATACATGATCTTCACATATACTCCCTCCGATTACACAATATAAGGCGGTATATATATTATCTAGATTCATAATAAAATAACTAAAAAAATATATACATACATTAAATGTGTCTAGATACATTTATACATATGAACATAGAAAAATGGTAAAACATGTTATATTGTGGAATAGAAGGAGCATGGATAAGTGACTCGGCCATGGCCTTCAATGTCACGACTTGTGCTTCCATAAGCTTACTTTGGAACTTGTGTTTCAGTTTGGCTAAGGAAGCATTGCAAAGTACAGTGATGACGAGTTGACGATGACGACCAAGGATGAAACCATCACAACACCAACGGATTGTACTGTACACAATTGCTAGAGCGATGCAAAGCTGACCGATCGATTTGTCCGGTCACATAACTCATGATTTCTCCAGAGGAGTGGTTCGTCTTTGAGGGCACGAGCAATGGGGGCAGCGGTATGTACTGCCCCCAAAGCAACCATTAGGTATGGGAAGTAGAGTTCCTGCTCACGTTTTCTACCCTTCGTCCAAAGCTGATGGATTTCAAACCGTGGGACCCATGGTCAATCATCTTTTCATCTCATCTTTCTTCCTTTTTTCTCCGTTTTCTGCCCAAGAGCCAGCCTCCTGCAGAAGAGACCCTGCCAACTTCAGAGCATCACCCGAGGTTGGTTAGGACCATCCGAACCGAGCTGGATCTGCGGGGCAGTACCCCTGAGGCTACCCACTGGCCATGCCCTGATGAGCTTGACGGCTTTTGCTGCTTCTTAGGCTTGTTTGATTCATAGGATAGGAAAAGTGTAGGAATAGGAAATCCATAGGATTGGAATGTCATGTCTAGTTGAATCCTATAGGAAGAGTAGTTGTGTTTGATGGAGCAGAGGAATTGTAAAAAGAGGTTCAAGTGAATGTTAGAATTTCTATGGGATGTAGTTCAATGATTCCTATGGGAAAAATTCCTATAGGAATCAATCCTATGAATCAAATGACCAATGTAGGAAAATTTCATATAGGATAAATTCCTTTAAAAATCCTATGAAATTCCTATGAATCAAATGAGCCCTGAGTGTTACAGTTTGGGGGAACTGTTAGATAGTGATAGGGATAGATGAGAGAGGACTTCATAGGACGAGCTACATGTAGCCCCTTTTTCAAAAAATTCAAAAATGATTCTTTAAAGTAATCACAAAATTCTGAAAATATTCCTAAATGTAGATAATGATTATTTCCACCAGTTTGTAAAATATCATTGTGAAATATTATGTATTTTGTACTGTGTAAAAATACAAATTTCAAGATCTACGGTGTCGAATAGTGTAGATTTTGAATTTTTTAGATATGTCAGAAATTGTCATTTTCTTGTAGGCAGGAATACAAAATATATTGAGTTGCAAATTTGCAAACCTTACGGAAGTGATTTTGTACTTCTATGGTTTTTCTCGGAATTTTTGAAAATTGTAAAATATTAATTCCAAAACACACAATCCGGGCTACAAAGAGACTTTTCGGGGATAGACTTGTTAATACCTCTAACATATCACACTAAAACAGTAACTCATGTATATGGGGTTGATCTCCTGACCTTTGGTATACGGTGTCACTATGGATATGTGATAATTTGACACCTAAAAAAACAAAAACAAAACTGATTAATGTGCTACGCCTACAGAAAAGATATTCTATGCATGAAAAAGATATAGGGAGACTATTTTCCACTTAGACTTGTCCACTTGAGAACAAACCGAAATCACATGGATGAGAGGTGCTTTGTGCACGCGGCATGCAAGTACTACCTATTGAAGAAACTCGGGACAAGTGTCAACTACGTGGCACTATATGATGGATCGAGTGTATACACATGTTTGAGTGGGTGTTCGGGGAGGGGGTTGGTGTCAGCGCGGTGTATGTTCTACAACGTCATTATTTCAATACGGCTGAGTTGTTTATTATAATAAGATAAAAAATTACAGTGGTAATCCTAATTTTAATTTCATACCATTTTATTATTTTACAATCTGGCTAAATAATCGATTACTTTTATTGTCTCCTCTGTACTCGCCAGAGAAATCATCATCAGACATAGAAAAAGGAATATGAGTTCATGTTGGCATATGAGTCCATGAGTCTACACGTATGCGCGTAGTCCCATATGATAGCTAGATGTTGTCATACGCGACCATTCGTTTGTCAACTTTGTTGTGGACATTTTCATCAAATTAATGTGTGTATCATATAGAAAATCTTGAGTTAACGTGAAATAGCAATTGTACGATTATGAAAACAATATGATTTTACGCTATAACTTGAGGGTCATTAACTTACATTTGAATGGAGCATGTATTAATTTATTGAGCATGAAATACCGTTGACAAAAAAAACAAAATCTACCTATATATGATGGAATTCTGTATGCTACACATGGGTAGCCTGGTCGCCAATATTAAGAGAAAAAGATATGCTTATCTTCACTGGTAGCGCACAATATATGCAGCATATTAATTCAGTGGAAGATATGAATTATTTTCTTGTAAGTACACAACAAAACTACATTGATACATGGATCACCGGCAACCAAAACCAGATGGAATTCTGTGTGCTATATATATGTTAGGGCGGTGGCGACCATGGTTTGAGTCTTGCACTCTGTACAGAGGAGCCATGTCATGCATGCATACGACATGTGCGTTCTCTCTAGCGAGATAGAATTTGACCAACATGCCTGCATGTGTTGTCTCTAGCAGTCTTCGCGTGTACATTAGGAGAGGCCTGCAGCAATTGTTTGCATTGCCAAAATGTCGAGGTCAACTTAAAAAGATTTGTCGTGTTCTTCACAAGGTCATAAGCACTAGTTTTCTTACAATTAGATCTTCGTTCCTAGAGACTAACAAACTATCAATGTATCAACTTAATTAGTGAAAGTAGGTCCCTGACATGGGAGTGCTATAAATACACTGCCCTACTCCTCACTCACTCCATCCTCAAGCTCTAATCCCTCTTCATAGTTCATAGCCATCATACTACTGTAACTTCTCTATAGTATCCAACTCTAGTCTCTCATGGACCCAACAGTCAACCAGGAGTGGACATCCTCTGAGATAGAGGAGGCATGTTCGCTCATTGCTAGGCTCAACAACAATAAAAGCATTTACAGCGACAACAATGACAACAACAAGAATCACAAGGAGATCGTGGATGCTCTCCATGCAGTGTTCCCTTCAAAGGCCATGCAACAGGTAACAAAACTTTACGTCGATCTTGTTGTGGAAATGCATATGATGAAATGGAGGGAGGAGATCCGTATTACTGGTGGCACCAGACATAACGTTTGCACCGCTCATGACCTTGTGAACGGTAACTTTGGGGAGTCTGGGGAGAGTGGTGCTAGTGGTACACACGATGTTTGCACCGCGGGTGACCTTGTGAAAGAGTTCAACCTACGGGTACAAGGGGAGGCAACGACCATGGGTGATACTGTCTTGCTGTTTGGTCGTCCACCGGAGAATACGAGGTTCATGAACATGGAGGAGGCACTGCCAATGGTAGAGAAGAACAAGATGGAGGTATTGGATAACAATATTGCCAATCATAAACCAGTGGTTGCCGCCCATCAAGGGAGATTTTGGACCACCGAGGAACACAGGTTATTAATGGCTATATTCTTCTTTGTCATGTAGTATTAATTTTTATTTTTCGTGCACACATATACTAATTAATCATATTGTGTAAATATCTTACATCAGATAGGTAGGTTTATGTTATGATGGTATTGCATTTTACAAAATATATATGGATATTTTCCAATTTTGATTTAGGGTAGATATATCCCACAAAGTTTGAGATTATGATTGATGGACGTTCATTTCTTATTTTCTTTATGGCTTATAAAAAAAAAGTTCAACCATATAGTAATAATAGGTAGTTATAATGTTAAAGTTAAATAGAGCCATGTGAAAAGTGCAGTTTAATCTATTGCGCGTTGCGGTTATCAATATTACGATGTATTTATCCATCTAATTTTTTCCTGATATAGTTATATACTACCAGATAATGTAAAATTAACAAAACTAAGCATCTGGAGTTGAAATGTGTTCCAAGATTGTCAGATCTATTATTTTTATAACATGCATGCATAATGCTTCTCTAAAAAAGTTTTTAGAATTGCTCTAAGTTGGTTTGATAAACATATCGTCTCTTCCTATTCAACCGATAATTAACCTTACAAACTATAATCCCGAAACCTTGATTTTTTAGGTTGTTTCTTCAAGGGCTGCGTGTCTATGGCCGTGGTGACTGGAAAAACATATCCAAGTACTTCGTCACCACAAAGACTGCAGTCCAAGTCTCCAGCCATGCACAGAAGTACTTCAAGAGGCTAGAGAAGAGAACTTTGTTCGGGAGGTCCGGGAGGCAGCGTTATAGCATTAACGATGTTGGGCTACATGACGACGACCTATGTGCAATAGAGAATAGATATGTCCCTTTGCAGCCTTCGCATGCGCTTGCTTTCACAGGTCTCAACAATAGCCCAAGCTTCGGATTGCAGGCTCCGGCGAGCTCGTTCGTAATGAACAACCTATCTCAGTCCTGGTCACCTAACATATATAGCCAACAAGTGGGTCAACAGCCAGTGTGGAGTGAGGAGCAGATAATGGGCTCTGTTGCATCTCTAATGGATGGGGTGGGAAACTTTGTGCCGACTTGTCAACAAGGATCGGCTTATTTTCCTCCTGGCAATCTATGAGAAATACTAGTACATTGTAGGTTTGGGCATGTTCTAATGGTATCACATTATGGCATGCGTCATGCATAAACATGTTGTCCTCCCAAAAAGTAGCAACATGATATCCTGAAAACATTATGGCTAAATTCAATGTTTGGGAGTCAAATTAGTTTATTTCTATAGAAACAACTGATTTCATTTGTCAATAAAGTGTCTGTTTCATCTCCCTTATTTTGTATAACTATATATTGTTGTTGTATTAACACACTACATATAGCGTAAACATCTTGTCTCAATACATAACTGTGTATTATGATATATCACATATGATTGTTACCTTCAGCCCTTCATTACAAGAATGCAATCACCCCATGAAAAAACACAAGAATCTTAAGTACAAGAAGCTAAATATTAATTAGGTATATTATGGCAAGGATCTATGGCGCCTACCAGTTTGTTGGAACTCTAAGTGCAGTGTGTTCTAACAAGCGGATTGTTTCTCACAAGGAGGCCTCAAGGTTCCATATAGAACTCAAGGAGAACTGTTGCTTGTTCTACCTCGTCAAACAACATGTAAATTCTCGGAGAGATGCCTTTTTGTCCCCAACTCCACTGAACTAGTTGTCAAAAACGGTGAAATAAAACTGATCAGATTAGTTAAATGCTAAATTTATACAGCAAGAAAACAAGTGCAAATCTTGTATGAACATACAGATATGTATTCATTTGATCACTCTTTAATTAACATGGTGGCAAAAATATGCATAGATATAAAAAAAACTAAAAACATGATCCAAGTTCTATGTTTATTTAGTCAGCGATATCGTTTATATGATAAACACGCCCTAGTGTCGAGATAATGATATACTTTCATTCCTCTAGTACACCCTACGTGAGTGAGTCGCTCACACGCATATAACCTAATGATATGTTGTTGGGGGATCAAATGCACGTACGTAAAAGGCCACTCTTTCTGTCACTGGGCGGTGCGAGAGCATGGCTTGCTTTAATCCTTAGTGAGGGGACACAACAAACTAAGCACTACAGCAATCAACCTCACTTCCACTGGATTAAAACATAGTATATGTCCACTCCATCTGATACACATGGCCTAACACTCGAGATTGATCATATTTAGCATATAAGAAGGGGGTAATAATATGCACCTACAAATACATAAACACAAACATGAAGAAGTTGTAGCTGAATAAATCATATTATTAACAATGATCTAGCATAGTAGCTCATAAATTTCTAATACATTGATAGTACATAGAGAAATATGATAAAACTGCCACATATACATAGTTTGTGGGTGGACTACTCCCTATTCATCATGGACACAATGGAGCAATCGACGCAGGGGTTGGAGATGCGAATGGGCAAGGCTCCAAAAGCGGTTTCACATCCAATATTCCTACAACTGTGGCCTTCTGATTCTTTGTTCCATGTTTTGTCTTGTATATATCTTTCCCTTCTCCCTCTCATGAAAAAATTCCTAGGGGTGGGGGGTATATATAGATCCCTTTTTCTTTCCCACATCCGCGGATTCGCTCCACCACCACTCGTCAAACCGTCCTTCCCTATCTGTAGTCGGCATGCTACATCAATGCCTCGCCATCGCGCCCTTCCCCAAGCCCCTCCTCCGCTGATCTAGCACTCCCCCGGCCGTCCCTCTAAGCCAGGGGAGAGGCCCGTTATTCTCTAGCGCATGCAGCCCCCCACCGCAAAACCCTAAGTGTTATCGTCTATACCAACTTCGCCACGGCCAACCGTGGCCCCGACATTTGGTTCTATCTCAGGGAGGATGAGGGTGGGGAGGAGATGATAAACGGTAGCCATGGTGGACTAGATCCGACAGTGCATAGAGAATAACGTATGTGTGTGAAGAAGATGGGGTGATAAGGTAGAGAGGTAATGGGGGCCACCGGTTTTACGGTGTCAAAGAGGAGGCAACAACAAGTAGTTTTTTCCTGCATCTAACCACACCTATGGTTAGAAGACAAGGAGCAATTTTTCCTTACACGTGGTACTATGATGCGACTCAACTCCATTTGTTCAAGCAATTCCATTGTAAACCTACCATTGGAGGAGGAGACTAGGAAGGAAAGGCCACACCTCCCACTCACATATTGTTTTTTTTAATATTGCTATTACCCGCTGTAAACTTTAGTTTATTACAATGAACAACTTAAGAAAAATCAACATATTAATTTCGCGCTATACCTAAGTTGTCAAGTAAGTTGTGCATGTGGACCGCACACAACAATTAATGGTCATATCACATAGAAAATCTTGAGAAATATAGGGAACATGAAGCAAGATCAAAAGATAACATTAACGTGAAACTAAAAATGTAAGATCCTGCCAAAAGATATGATTTCGCAATATAGTTGGGGATACATTTGAATGGATCATATATTAAGTGATTGATCATGTATATCAATGTCCGAAAGCTAGAAATCACCCTATATATGGTCAAAATTCATATGATGTGCATGGGGACCATGCTTGTCAATATCTAGAGAAAAGATATGCTTATCTCCATAGGTAGTGTATCACACATGTGGCATATTTACTCAGTGAGAGAAATTAATTATTTGCGCACAGATACATAAGAACTCCATTGAGACATAGGTCGGTCGCAACCAAACCAGGGACCAAATTTCTGTGTGCTACATATATGGGAGGTCGGCGGCGACCATGGTTTGAGTCTTGCTCTGTAAGAATGAGGAGCGTGTCATGCATGCATACAGACATGTGTGTGCTCTCTAGCAAGATTGAAAATTATCAATAGGGCTGCATGTGTTGTCCTTAGCAGTTTTGTTGTGTACATATGGAAGCATGCGACAATTGTTTGCATCAGCAAACCAACAAAAAATATTTTCCCAAAGAAACTAAAAAATGTCGAGATCAACATAAAATGTTTTGGTGTGTTCTTCAAAAGGTCATAACCACCATGTTAATAGTGGGTCTTCATTCATACGGACCAAAAAACTTTCACTGTATAATTTTAATTAGTGGAAGTAGGCATGTGACATGGGAGTGCTATAAATACACTACCCCACCCATCACTCTATTCATCCCCAAGCACTAATCCATCTTCATAGTTCATATCCTTCCTACTACTCACTTCTCCATAATATAAAACTCTAGTGTCTCATGGATCCACTACTACTCAACCAGGGTTGGACATCCTCTGAGGTAGAGGAGGCTAGGTCACTCGTTATTAGGCTCAACAACAATAAAATCATCTGTGATGACAAGAACAAGAACCACAACGACATCGTGGAGCCTCTTCATGCATTGTTCCCATCAAAAACCTTGTAACAGGTAACTGATCTTTACGTCGATCTCATCGTGGAAATGCATATGATGTTGCATAGGGACAAGAACACTATTACAAGTGGAAGCACATATAATGCTTGCACTGCTCATGACCTTGTGAATCATAACTTTGGGGTGCCAGAGGAGGGTGGTGCTAGGGCCACACACGACTTCTGCACTGTTGGTCACCTTGCCCACGACAACTTTGGGGTACAAGTGGATGCAAGAACCATGGATGATAATGGGTTGGTGTTTGGTTCTACATTGGATGATACGGGGATCGCGGAGATAGAGAATATGCTTCCTATGGTAGAAAAGAACAAGATGGATTTGTTGGAGAACAATATTTCACATGATCAACCAGTTGTTGCCCCACATCATGGAAGATATTGGACCACCGAAGAACACAGGTCTTTCACTGCACATTTTTCTTGTTTGTCATGTAGTTTTAATTGTTGTTCATCAATAAATATATAGTAATTAAGAATTATGCGTGAAATTATTATATGACAAAGGTAAGTTGAATTTGTGATGCTATTAACTTTACTAAAATATATATACGAACATTATTTAATTTTCATTTCTGGTAAATACAAAAAAAAAATAGATAAAGGGATTTTATTACCTAAGAGTTTTAATCATTACACCTGGCTTCTGCATAACTAAGATGCACACAGCCACCAGTTCAGAAGCCACCAAGTCATAACCGATAAAAAATAAAAGGCGAATTACATATCATGATGAGAAATTGTAGATCCGCCTAAGAAACTGGTAGATCTATCCGGAGTCTATGCTGCCAACCATGCCGGGATAGTAACTCCCTGGCCGCAGTCTCCAGTCTCAACGCCACCTCCGAAAATAAGTCCCGGTGCTCCACACGCTGCAGGGTTGACCAAGCTCGTAATGTGGCTGTGCACCGATAGATAACCTGCATAACAGAAGAATTTTTATCATTAAAAATCTTGTCATTTCTACATAGCCACAGCGACCAAATAACGGTAATCGCGCCCATCCTACAGAATAGTTTGAACCTAGAATCCACGCCATTTAACCAGTTGCCAAAAATATTAGCAACCGTACGTGGGGGATGTAAGGAAGAACCTATCTTGATGGCTGACCATATAGACCTGGCGAATTCGCACTGAAAGAATAAGTGTGTAATGGTCTCATCATGATGACAGAAGACACACTTTTTACTTCCGTGCCAATTACGCTTGGCAAGATTGTCTTTTGTAAGAATTACACCCCGGCGAAGATACCACGCAAACACTTTGGTTTTCAGCGGGATCTTCAACCTCCAAATTTTGTTATTATCCTTAATATCAACTGGTACTTCGGGAAGAATAAGTGCTCTATACATAGAATCAACCGAGAATTTACCATTCTTTGTAAGATTCCATTGAAATCTATCTGGAGCTTCCGACAAATGGACTGAGTCCAGTCTGAGGAGCAAGACATTCCAGGATGCCTGTCTCGTTCCAAGTAAACTTCTTCTGAACGAAACATTTGGTGGGTCGGAACCCAACACCTTCGCGAGCGTGTCGCTTTTGTTTCGTATAATAGAGTATAGAGCTGGATATTGTTCCTTGAGGGTAAATTGGCCAAGCCATTTATCCTCCCAGAAACGAATTTCCGAACCATCCCTAATTGAAAAAGGAGCCATGTTGGAAAAAAAACTTCTTGGTAGCCATGAGGCCAGCCCAGAAGTGTGAATCACCAGGTTTCCAAAGAACCTGAGAAACAGCTTGATCTCCCACGTACTTTCTCCTAAGGAGGGTCTGCCAGACTCCATCTTCCGAAAGAAGTCTGAAAAGCCATTTACCAAGCAGGGCTCTATTCTTAACCTCGAGGTCATGAATTCCGAGCCCTCCTTGGGATTTAGGACAACAAACCACACTCCATTTAGTCAGCCGATATTTTTTCTTCTCACAATCCCCTTGCCAAAAGAATCTAGACCGGAAATAATCCAACCTTTTTAAGACTCCTTTTGACAATTGGAAGAATGAAATCATATACAGTACCATGTAGTTTGTTGAGGAACTTTCATGTTTTACATTTCTTTGTGACTTGTCAAATTCCTGTGATTTGGCCTTCAATAATAGGAAGGCATACAGTAAATTCGGGTATTAATTTCCAATTTGGCGCTACTTGTCCAAATGGAAAGATTAATAAAGTTCTTGTCAGTTTATCATAGAAAATTGAGTTATATAACTCTAAAAGGGTAATGTGTTAAGCTTATCAAATAGTGTCACAAAATGTAATTTAGTTTATAGGCTTTCTTTTGTGCGGGCTATTTTATGGTTTTCTGATATGTATACATATTATATATTACCGTAAAAGCGAAAGAAAAAAAAACATATGTTGTTGACATGTTTACAAACATGTAAAATACATTCTTTCTTTCCATATCTACACATCTACAAAAGACAGCTTATTAAATATCTATAAAATTATTGGTTGCTTACAAAACAACTTGACACATCATATTCAGTCAAGATCAAACCTAATTAACGAACTGTGCTGAACCTCAACTTTTGCAGGTTGTTTCTCCGTGGGCTGCCTGTCTACGGCCGTGGCGACTGGAAAAATATATCCAAGCATTTCGTCACCACTAAGACTCCAGTTCAAGTCTCAAGCCATGCACAAAAGTACTTCAGGAGGCAAGAGAAAAAAACATTGTCCGAGAGGCAACGTTTTAGCATCAATGATGTCGGGCTCCACGATGCAGACCCATGGGCAGCTGATAATAGTTCTGGCCCCTGGCAAGCGCTCGCTTTCACAGGGCTCAACCATGACCCGACCATAGGCTTGCAGACTCCGGCAGGGAGCTCGTTCGTCATGAACAACCTAGCTCAGTTATGGGCACCTTCCATATACAATCAGCAAGTGTGTCAGCAAACAGTGTGGAGTGAGGAGCAGATGATGGGTTCTGCTGCAAGTCTAATGGACGGGGTAGGGGACTTTGTGACTGCTTGTCAACAAGAACCGACCTATTTCCCTCCTGGCAATGTATGAACAAGATGTAGTAGATTGTAGGTTTGGGGCATGCCTGGAATAGTATCACACTAAGGCATGTGTCACATGCATAAACGGTTTCCTGCCAAAATGGCAACATAATATGCCCTAGTCACAGCTGTGACTGAAGTCTGGCGAATCAATAATTTTGTTTCTATAAGAAACAATGTACTGCACCTGCTATTTGTTAATGTCTTAATCAATATAGTGTTCATTTCATATATATTTTCCTAAAACTGTATGTTGTAGTTGTATGAACACACTGCAGTTAGCGTACACATGTTCCCTCAATGCCTGACCTTGCATTATAATGTACCATATACTATTGTTGCCTTCAGCCCTTCATTACAAGATTGCAATCACCCCATGAAAAATACAATAATCTAGAGAAAAACAAGCTCAATATTTTGGGTATATTTAATAATATTGTCTTTATTAAGACGTGGTTGTCAATGGTACCCTCTAATGGATAGTTTATACTTCCACTAATGGTGTTCTTGTAATCCCCCACCATGCATCATCAAATAATTGTTCTTTTTAGGCGTTTTTCTTGTGACAATTGAGTTTGACCCATTCGGTATTTTATAAAGGACCTAGCCCTCCGGGAGAACCCTAATGACTTATAGTATCTATAGAGAGTTCTAGAAATTCCATAAAAAGTTAGATGGCACTAATCACCCATAGCATTGGGGTCCTGTGACATCGTCGTCTTGACTAACCGGACATGTATCTCTTTCCACTTTGTCCAAGTTTTTTTTCAAGTTCTTGTACTAAACTAGTAAGACAATCACCTCTTTGTGACCCATGTCAGCTTGAAAAGCAACATCATTTGAGAACTTGCCTGTGGCAAGTTGGTTTGTGGCAAGTTGGTTAGGAGGGTGGTTACCCCAGCCCACCAGAGTTCAAACATCAGTTTTGATGCTAGTGTTTCTCATTTAGGCGGAATATTCTTCAGTGGGAGGCGACGTTCCTGTCGATAGCGAGGAGCATGTGGTGACTTCGTCAATCTCAAGACCTGACCCGTCGGCTCAGTCTCTCGGAGGTGCTCATAGGGGTAGGGTGTGCGTGGGTGCGTTCGTAGGGGTGAGTGTGTGCGCGTGTATATGAGCGCTTGCATTGTACTGTGTTTCTCAAAAAAAAAAAACATCATTTGCCCTACATCTACTTCATTTAAAATTGTGCGTTTTCCACAAATAGAATATATACACCATATGGACCTCGCACGTGAATAGCTTCTCTGGATACCAATATTGTTTTGTCGTTCTTCACAATTTCTTTGATTACTCAAGGATGTTTCATCTCCCCCATGCATCCTAATGTGCGCATAATCGGTGTTCCTTCATGCTCGTTGGCGCGCAATACCATCACCCATTATTTTTGTAGTTTGATAACCGTGGTGAATTTGTTGACACCCCCTCTGTGATTTCTTGTCATACTGGACGGTTTCGTTCCTCTTTCGTGCCCACATACTTTGCCGTAAAACAACAAGGACAAACGACTCATCCTCTCTATAAACAACATACTTCTCACCCTTCTCATTCACGCTAATATTCGACGCAAATTTTAGGTTGATGATCTACGATAGCCACCCATCTCCTAAAAGGGTGCCCCTCTAACCCACTCCACTAACTCGCCACATACTTTATCCTTTGTGGATGTCACCCCACATATGATCATAAGTGAGTCCTCAAGTTTTTGTGCTTTCTTAATATAAATATAGAACCATATAAACGAACTATCCCTCGCTCCACATGGTTGTTTCACCAGATGCCCTTTAAATCACAAGGGTTGGCGGTCTTTACATCGTCAAGGCCGAAAAGTTATTATACCATGACAAGTTATGAATATACATTCCCTCTGTGTTTCCGGTGATGCCACACTTCGGCCTGTTGTGCCTCTAGCCACAACAGATCCCCATAGACATTCCCTGACGCTCCACCCGCTTTGTACTTTGAAGTACCATGAATCCACCTTGGGATCAGGCAGAATCAGATCTTCCTCATTTGTCGTTTTAGGGTTAGCTCCCTCCACTAGTCTAGTGTCGCTTTTCGTGCCCACTACCACTTCACCATCACTCATATCGTCATTTATCTCGGCCCACTAAACCGACCGTTCGCCAATCCCATTGCCCAATCACCACATGCCTCCAACCGCTCATGACGCCCACCTTACCATTGATTACCGACTCCAACCGCTCATGAAGCCCACCTTACCATTGATTACCGACTCATGTGATCTCATATCTCTATCGAAAATCTATGACGCATGCTTCCACTTGCCAAATATGCATTTACTCTTCCTAACTAACAATGCAATATCCTAGCCAAGTTATCTTTTTTAGGTAACCCTAGCCAAGTTGTCTACATCATTAGTAGGACGCGTGCTTCCTATCAGGGTCAGGTTTACAGGAGTGCGGCTCGTGCAGCCGAACAAGGCCCCAAAATTGGGGCCGAGAACTTTCCAAAATAGCCTTAGACTTGATCGGCAGCCAACATTAGGCCCTATAGCGTTGAGAGTTTATTTTTAGCTCCAAAACATTGGGAGAGTTGGATGGACATCATGGCCTAACCTGGACTCACGTGACACACAGTGTGCTTTGGTGCTTAGTGTTGGCCTTGACTTGACACGAGGAACATAGAGGAACTGATGAAGCCTATTGAGCTGGTTAACGACTTGAATCTTCTAAAAACGACATGAGGCAAGTCATGTGAATACATGTTCCTGGTTCCTCCCAAACGACGCGACTTTACCGATTCATCCCCTCCTGACAGAGTTAGCTACGTGATGCAAGTAAGCCCTGATTCATCTCATCTCAGTGCAATTTTTGTTTCCAGTTTCATCACATGATCGGGTTATCTCAAATATATAACCAATAAGCCAATTTCTTCCTCAATCATGTACTTCGCCAATAGGCATGGATCGATTCCGTCTCCTCGATGACCACTTGCTAGTGTAGTAGTTCACCTGGACCAGGTAAAGAGAAGAGGTGAGTCATGTGGTCTATCTAAATTAGCAAATAATCCAAATGATTGATGGTGTCTTGTTTCTTTAATTTTAATATTTTGTATCTAGTGTTGTCTATGCCATAACAAAGACCGGGGCCCATTTTAGAAATTTCCATATGGCCTCAGATTTTGTCGACTCGGCCCTGCCTCCTGCCGTGTAAAAGTTAGTACAATGTGATCCTAGAGGAGTATATATAATGCATTTTTGCATAATAACACTTCGTTGGTTGTTTCTCGTCATGCAGCTGGAATTGCGGTTTCCATGAAATCTATCTTTCAGTACAAATTCAATACAAATGTTGAAAGGGTGTTCCCCTCAGTATGTGATTTTGGTGTTTATGAGAACATGATTGGCGGTCTAACCTTGTGCTTCAACATTATAGGCTTACTAGATCATGTAGGCGCGCGTTGCCGCGCCCATCCGTTATTAAATATATTTCTAATCTAATCAAGAAGATTGATATCTTTAAAAGGTAAAAATTGGAAGTGTATTTTGAGTCAATTTAAGCTAGCCTGAGTAAAGTCATACTCAAATTTCCCTATTTATATTAAACACACAATTTGCAATTAAGAAATCTTCCGAGCTTCATGCCTTGGTTGTAAGACGGATCTCGTGACAGCGTTGTACGTGCTGTACATATCTAGATGAACCGTAATAGAAAGATACTTATCAATCACACCCTTGATCCCCTCCATGTTGCCTCTCTCAAATCTCGTATTGAGGAAAACCTCCAATTGTGCAATTGCTCCCTTCCACTGACTTGGGAATTTTATCCATTGTACAACCAATGTTCTTGTTAAACGGCTGGCATTTTTATTCATAACTTATACTTTTGTACCTACACACACTTTCTCCCATTAATCAATAATGCAGCAGCATAGATTCTACCGATTACAGTCATAAAAAAAAATCCAAATCAGCCATGAAATGTTCAGAGAAACCTTGTCATAAGAAATCCCCTTACTCAATAATGCAGGTCGTGTTTCATTTTCAAGGCTGACATGGGTTGCTATTGTAGGTGCATCATGTATTCAAGCTACTAATCATGAGTCTGTGCAGAGTGATCTGCAAATTTACAAGGGAGCTGCATGTCGTACTCCTACCAAATCCAGTTTATGGTGAAGTCCAAAGTAAGCAATGTAGCTAAAACAATGTTACTTTCAATAGCACTTCTTTATGGAATCATCAGCTAGGTAGTTATTTCATAGCACTCAGTGAACTACGTATGATTAATAATTGTTTGTTCCAACCATAGACTTATATTAAATAATTAGGCTTGTCTCGCATCTTCAAGTTTCCAAGGTATCAGTTGTGCTTCTCTTTAAATAGTAACTAGTTGAATGCCCGTGCGTTGCTACGGGTGTAAAGGTTCGCATAATTATATATGTAACCATAATGCATAAAAGACAGCTGGGCCCACATCTCGGTGCTGAAGACCGGAGATCGAGCAGGGAGGAGAATATGCACGAATAATGGAATAATGGACGTAATACCGACTCCCCTTTAATGGTAAGATGTCAAGTCAATAATGTTGGTCGGTTATCAGCTACATAGAGCCTTTCCATTTCTGACTTTATCGACATCTTCTAATGAACTCACTCTTTCAGAAACTGAAAGCATCAACAGAAAAATTATTAGCATATTTCAAGCATGTATTTAAAAGTGAAGGGCTGATTGCACTTAAGACAGATTTTTTAGTCATAGTGGCTGAAAGAAAGCCCACAAAAGCTACTCCTATCCGTTTAAAATGTCGTGGAGAGATAGAGACACTGCATGAATAGTAGAAGTCAAGACAACTTAAATAGGATCAGAGGGAGTATAATTCTTGGAGAGAATATCGAGACAATGAATTAGTTTAGAGTGCTTACTACAGTGGTGAACTATAAGATCACATGTATCCAGTTCAACTATACTACACCGAGATAAAGACAATACATTATTTTACCAGAGGATGTCAAAAAACAGAACTCCAGCAACACAATTTATCTGGGAAGTATCCTAATAAAGCAAATCAGCACGAACCAATACAGGACTGCAGAAACGGTCAGCTAGTACTAAAGACAGTGCAAATGTATGGAAATATACTTACAGAAATGCCACAATAAATTTCTGACTTCACATATAACAAAAGGAACATGTAAGGACAGTGGTGAATGAAGTATTGAGTGTTTTCATTTCAGATCCAAGGTTGCCACTTAAATTGAGTGAAGTTGCGTAACAATTGGCTTGTCAAAATGATGCTCTTAACCTGGACTATTGATTTTGGTCCTCTACAGCCAACCTCTTTGATTTGTCAACCTTTATCTTTATTTATCAATCCTTGTAGAGAAGAAAGCAATTCAGCAACCAAATGTGCTTTACATAACTTAAGAAATATGTGTATGACTATCTTGATTTATTAACCAGTAAGTGTAAATTATTACACCGATCTGACTATTTGAGTGGACAGACTAATCTAAATCAAATATGAAATGTAACTGATTTGATTCATCCCGGCCTAGCCCATTGGCCGATGGCATTATGGCATAGGCATAACCACAGATCCATTGTTATATACAAGGTCGACGAAGGGCATCTTTGCTGTCGCTACGGGCAATTTGGGCACGCGAATTCAGAAACTATAGCCTTGAGTCTAACCTTTTGCTGATCCTGCAATTTCACAAAACGGTTGAATCCATTATACGACTTCTCACAATAACATAAAATGCAAAGTACTTGTCAATTTTTAAATTTCCAAATGGTTAAAGTCGACAATGCAATCGTATGTCATCTTCCAAGTTCCAATTACCTGCTTGGACATGCTTGGATCTGCATAACAATTTAATGCAGAAAGAACACCAACATCAGATTAATTACTTCTTCTAACTTATACCATATCATCTCGGTTAGTAACCATCAACCAGGTACGGGAAGCACACACTAATAACACATTCCTGCTGAGTACTATATCTACTTTAGTGCTACCTAATCACAAGCAATAAGGGAAAATCAATAGATGATTACAATTAGGGACATGTGTTGTATTAATCAGTGCATCAACCATTCTATAGCGCTTGTACACGACCAGATTGCAAGAAACATGAAAGCAAAATAAGTTGGCAGCATCTTCAATGATCCAGAACGCACATAATAAGTCTCTGCTACGGAAGCAACATAAACAAATCGCTCAAGTAAGGATCTGCGCCACCTCTGCTAGAGAAGCAATGCAAATATGCTACTAATGTCCTTTTCAATGCAATATAACGAACCAGAAATGCACATCGAGAATGTTAAAAAACAAAAATTTAACGCTTTCAATTTGCATGTCACATGAATGATGAACAATTGAGATTATACCTTAAACCGAAAGTTGAAATAATCTACACTAAATATAACCCTAAGACTGGGATATGTCCACAAAATAATGGCGATGGAGGTTTAATTTTTCAATGCAATTATAGAGACTATCTTGATAATTTTTATGCTCGGTGTAATCAAGGAATATTTTAGTGAAATCGGCATATAAAATCTATGCCAGAAACAGGGATGATGAGTATGCACAATCTTCAGAATATTTGTAAATTGCAAAGTATGGTGTGATGTCAGCAGTGAGGCGGGGCACATCCTTCTCAGATTCATTCCTGCAAAAAATGAAGATAAAAAATGAGCGATCAATTTTAATCTACAATATGGATAAGGATATATGTAAAGATTAAGACTACTGATTACTGACAATGCAATATTATCAGTCAGCCAAAATAGAAGCGCTGCACCAAGATCCCTAAACACCGGTTCAACAAACTAATCACACAAGCACATTATCAAAATTGTCACGGATTGCATACAACTAAACATGATAATTTGTGTCCCACGATCTCCAAACATCTCCTAACATATTTGTACCATAGAACATATCCCTGCCCAATTTAAACAGATCCCTACTCAATTTGCAAAATCAACTGTCCTCACAACCCAACCAATGGCTTGAAACAATTCAGCCAAAGAAGCCTACACGATCCATAATCAATGAGCAAGAAGCAATCAGGCGCAACAAAACTTTGTTGAATCAATAATAAGTAATTCAGAGACGGGTGTTACTTGTATTCAGATATGTCGCGGATCCATAGGCGTTGCTGCTTGCTTTGCACGACATTCCATCGGCATCGCCTCATTCCTGGCACAAGTAGGCAACGTTCATTGAGGACATAAACTTGCCAGTTGCCACGACAACTAACTCTTCCGGCACAAATATGTATGGAGAGATTACCTCCTGTGATGTGATCAAAACTGCAGCCGTCTCGCTCATGGCTGGCTGCAACACTTCCGGCGGCTAGGCTGCAGAATAAATCTTCAAACACCTGCGAGACCACGTGTGTGCTGCTCGACACCTTGCCGATGATTTGATCAGGAAAATAACCAAATCAGCCATGGTTTAAAGAAGCAGAGACGGTGAGGGAAGGGGTTTGACCTGCGTGCTGTTCGACGGCGGAGATGGGTGTATCGGCAGGTCGTGGTGGCGTCGACAGGGGAGGGCTCCAACGAGCAGCCATGTGTGGAGGAATCAAAACTCGAGGCGCAGAGGTCTACAGGCAACAAGAAGGCGACGAATAGCAGGGTCGCGTGGGGATTCGCTTGCCAGAGTCCCTTTCCTCCTACCGGAGGTCGGAGGAGTGAGGCGGCGCCCATTGGAGATCAACTGGGTAGCGGAGAAGAACGAACCTAGGCGTGGCTTCTGTCTTGGACAGGCTCAACGCCGTGCTACCAGCGCGCTGCCTCCGGATCGGAACCACACAGGCGAGGATAAGCATGTCGGCCACGAGGGCTGTGACTTCGGCAAAGGTGCAGAGCCAGGCCTCCATGTCTCGAGCCACGCATCCATGGTGATGATCTTGATCGCGATCTTGAAACGGCGAGAGGAAGACGACGCAAGAAAACGGCCGGAGGCGGCAGGGCGGTGGGAGTGGACACCATATGCTGCGCCGGGTTCGGGGCACGGGCGGCGCGAGGCGGAGCAGGAGGTAGGGGAGCAGCGGCGCGCGGATGCGCTGGAGAGGTCAGGGGATGGGCGGGCGCGCGGAGGCGCTAGAGGTCGGGGGTGAGCTGCACGCGGCGGCGTAGGAGGTGGGGGGTGGACGGACGCGGCGGCGCAGGAGGTCGGGGTGGGCTCGCGTCGGCGTTGGAGGTCGGCGGGGAGGCGCGCCCACTCGGTGGGCTGGGTCGTGGGAGGAGTGGAGAAGACAGATGTTCGCGTTCGGATTCGGCAGAGAGACGTTCGGCAGACCGGCAGATCGCGGGAGAAGGTGGAGGTGGTGGGTTGGTTATTTTCTGCGGGCGGGCGATTCCCTTTCCTTTTGTGCGGGGACCGGGGAGCCAGCGGCGCACGGACGACTCACCATCACTTTCGATTTAATATAGTAGAGATTACAAAATTTGTAAGTAACTAATTAAAGAACATTGTACTGTAAATATTACCCTGCATTGGCTTTTTATGCAATTACACTTATCCTGCCATTACACTTATCCACAGCTGAACCAAGTGTAACTGGAAGCCAACATGGAATGAACGCTGGTTGGCTAGTTGAAACTAAGATAGTCTAAAATACTCTCTCCCATCAACAATAAATCCATCCATTAGATAGCATTAGATCCCAGCAGCGAATAGATAGATTAGAGGCATAGCAAAGGACAGTCATCATGCATCCATCGAGAAAATGGGGGAGAAGTAGCTTCGTCCAATACAGCAACATTGAGTGGCCGAAAACCACAACAATGTAATTCACACAATTAGGAGTTAGGATCCAAAAAATTCCGAAGCAGAAGTTGGGAAGGGGCGAACTGCACCTGCACAGGCAAGTAGAATCGTCGCCCCCAAATACTCCACGCGCAGATGTGATTAGGCCTTGCTGACGCTGCCTCTCACGCCATATGAACACGCAAAAAACAAAGGTTAAAGATACAGTTAGATGCCAAATATATTAATTACTACAACATGTTAGCCCTGGCCAAGGAAGAAGAAGACACACACAAGGTAGAAGAGAACACAGGGAGTTTGGCACCGCACAACTTGTGCCTTTTCTGACTCTCTTTCTCCTAATCAACCAAACTGATTACAAGTCCTTTAAATTTAAAGGGAACGAGACGCACCGGCCAAGCCACACACACTGGCTTGATCCGATTTCTACTCACCACTACCCACACGCACACACGTTGAGTCACTACCACGAAGGAGCTAGTCCACAACGGCACCACGACCGCTTCTCTAGCTCCACGTCCATCTGATCAGGACTTGGCTACCGGGACTCCGCACTACACGGGTGCATGCAGCTTCTCACTAACAGATCGACCACTAAGCTAGTACTTGACTAAATCTAACTAGTACTTGCATGTACTCACAACTCCTGGTCCACTTGACTGACAATCAGGTCTCACCTCTACTAATCCATCAGTCCACTTCACCATGATGCCATGCATCGCTGTACTAGACCTAGACTCAAGAAACTCAAACGAAATAAAACATGATGAACTCCTAAACAACAAGGTTAACACCAACACAACATTTCCTTACAACATTAAAATACTAATATGATATTAGCACAGGAAAAACAAATGCTCACCTTTCTGATCTCGTTTCATTTCCATCATATTAGTTAGACCTTCTCGCTCAACCAAACCGTTGACAACATCACACCACTACCAAATTTGCAGGTGAAGGAAATACAATCAAATGGATCATGGCATGTAACATCAAATATGATACAAATAATAGAGAGACGGAGTCTGCATTGTATGAACCATGCAAAATAGAAACGACTCCAATCAAGAATAGTGAAGTCACTCTTATATATTACAACGTATATAGGAGAGATTAGAATAATTTAGCCAGCAAAAATTGACTAAACAATATGAAAAGAGAGATCATGTAGAGATATCCCAATTTTATTGCTCAAGCATGTTAACATTTTTCCTACTTATATTCAGCAACAAAGTTCAACATCAGATTGCACTCATATATAGCACAGAATATCAGAGATGGAACTGACTAACTGAGAGATTCACAGCACACGGTTGTCAAGGAAGTCACAATCAATGTGGTCGCCGCCATCGCATAGCAGCGGGAGCCAAGAATATGATTAGCTAATAACATATAGAAAATGATATCAAGAACAAAATTAGATAGCAAACATTGCTGATTTGTTTTGACGATTGCAGATTATTTTGTTCTTAGAGAAGCAAGTAGCATTATAGATACTTTTTTTAATATGCAAGTACAAAAGTATGAGAACTTGAAGCAGATGTAGCCTCTGTGAATGTTAAATTATTCTGCTCTAATCATCTAATGAATGTATTTAGGAGATATGATGATTCTAATTCTGCACACATCTAGAAACATACAAAAGATGTACCGAATACTCACAAGCCATGGCTTCCTTGATTGAAAGAACCACATTAGGTGAATGGGTTTCGTGTCAATATTAGCTTCAGAGACAAAGAGCTCATCTCCTAATCATAGAGCGTCCCCCACATTATGTCTTGCAAATAAATTGACCAATCAATGGTTTTTCAAATGACCCAAAGGATTAGAGAAATAAAAACAAGGAGGGCTGCATACATATATGTCAAGTTGACAATCTGAAACCTATCACCTGAATCACAACTTGATCAGTCTGAACCTAAGAAAATTTAAAAGCAAGGGACTGCCATCATCCATAAAAGATGCAATATTCTTGAAATCTATCACCTGTATCGGATATTGGAACAACGGTGAAGCTGTACCTGGAGAATGGGGAGGAAAGTTATTTGTTTGTATAGTAAATACAGTAACCTAATTTCACCCACGACATGAAACCCAAAGCTGGCAAAGTTATGTTGTTCTAATCTTTTTCTAGAGGCTGCCAAAAGTACATATATGGCCACTGTAAGCATATCGTCTAAGAGAGATTGACGAACTGTACCTGCCGGGGAAGGAACAGCCGCCATGGAGATAGGTCGGAAGCGTGTGACGGACGTCTTCTATGACAGATCCCCGGTATAGTGACGGTGCTGCCGCCCTGACACATCTGGCAAGCCGCAGTGGATTCGATGTCAAGATAGGGGGAGGGGGCCGAGGCACCGCAACTCGTCGCTGAGGCCTGGTAACTGGCGGCGGGTACAACTTGGGTGGACGCACGCCACCGTGAATGAGGAGGACCGCGATGTCGTTCAGGCCACCACCTTGAAGGAGAAGGGGCGCAACAGCTACCAATGAGGTACGGCCGCAGCACGAGATGGAATGGGGAGAGGCGCTAGCGTCGCCACCGTCGCATCAGCTCGGTCAGGTCGAGGCGACAGGCGAGGGCGCTTGGAGATGCGGCGACGGCCCGTCCTCAGTTAGCTGGGCATTCTCCTTTCTGCTAGTAGGGCCCAAATTAACTACAATGCACCAATTTGACGGGTGCCCCCCTCCCTAGCGCCCGGGCGATCCCCGCTCTCATTCGGCTCAAGAAGTGCTATGTTGGGCCTTGCTAGAGGCGGCCCATTTATCTGAGGGCAGTTCCTTTGATCAGATCGTTCGATTTTCTACGTGTGGATCCGCTGTCTGAGCCCAAGTTGTCAGACACACATCTATTCTCCTCTCGTATTTCTTACACATAGCAGGGCAAGCCACCTATTTAAACTGAGGTAGATGTCTGTCAACTTTTGATGTGGGACAAAAAAAGAACTCACTGGCTCATACACGTGCAGACGGAGAAAAATCTTATGAGACCGGGTCTATCACCCCAAAAGGATAGACACACCTAGATGGATGACACCTGCCCGTTACAATCTCAAAGCAGCCAAGTTTGTTATTTCCGATTCGCAGGCTCCTTTAGGCCGCGGCTGGTCATGCCGGCAAACTCCAGGCCGAGGTGCAAAAGTGTGTCAAGGAGTAGTTGGCTGCTTAGGGTCAGTGTGAAGCGAATAAACAACACACGTATCCATGCATCTTCATACTCTAGGAGTAGTCTGGTCCGTCGTTGGTAATTGGTTTTAGTATTCCTTTGCTAGGGCCTCCTCTGCATCAATGTCCACCAGGCCAGCACGGTGCGGTCCGCCGGATGCGCCAGCGCTGCCCATTTCTACTGCTGCAGACTGCTAGAGCTGCTATGTGCGCGCAACTGTCGGCGACGGCGCCCGGCGCCTGGGTGTGACCACGCAGTGCGTGGAGTTTCTCGGCGGCGAGCAATTGCTTCAGCCATGGAGCAGGCGAGCAGCTGGATGCGGACGGCACTTGCGGCCACGGTTTCTTCCTGGCCGGCTGGGCTGCCGCAAGGAGGAGCGCCGGCATGTGCCCTGCCATACGGTGAGAACTGACGGCAGCGCTCGGACTAGAGCTCGAGAGGCACGACGACGGCGCTGGAGCTGAGGCGCTGAGCACGAACGAGGGCGGCCATCAGCGCAACAGTCCACTAGCTCGTGGGGCACGAACGGTGGCGCCGGAGCTGAGCACGGACGAGGGTGACGGGATGGTCGGCCGCGTCTGAGACAGGCCGACGGAGCTGTAAGCAGGAAGGTATATGACGCAGACCGCAGAGGGAAGGCAGGGGCGCGGATGAGAGCGGCAATGGAGGCGTCGGGAATGAGAATGAACGAGCAGAGGGAAAATAGCAGACTTGGCTGATTTGAGACGTGGCGGGCAGGTGTCATCCATCGAAACGGGTCTATCCTGCTGGGTGATAGACCCGGTCTCATAGGATTTTTCTCCCGTGCAGACTACTATCGTGGATGTGCGCGTGCTCTATGTTAATAAATTAAGTATGACGTGTGTCGCGCGGGCTGCCGTTGCCTTGACACCCTGCACTATAGAAAAGTGTTGTTTTTTTTTTCTTGCCTTAGCTTAGCTAGATGCATGCATGCGTCAGGTGCTGTACTTGCACCTTTCACACACGGAACCGAGGAAAAATATACTCCCTCCGTGCTAAAATAAGTGTCTCAACTTTTACATCCACTTTCTATCAAAACTGAGACACTTATTTTGGAACCGAGTGAGTACATGAACTTAAGCTTGATATATCTCAAAAAATCCCTATCGGCTATATCAAAAAGGAAAAGAAAAAGAGCAACAAGAACACAATTTAGTCAACCAAAAAGCCTTTCAAAAAGAAAAAAACTATTGTTATGAGGAATAAATATAAACTAGAAAGAAAATCAAAGAGAAAATACAAACCGTTTTTTGTGTTGCGTCAACCGAAAGATACCGAAAATTGGGTCACTAGAACCATTTTTTCGACCAACCGAAACATAAAATACACCCCGAAGACCTTGGAAAAAATTAGACCCTAGTGAACTAAAAAAATGAACAAATAGGGAAAACAATTACTGACCGCGAAACAAATTACAAGTACATGTGGATCACAAATTTATTAACAAAGAGAAAATTAGTTACCGGGAAATTTGACTGGATGGAACACTAGTAACCGACAAAAAGATCAACCGTGAGCAATTGTTTTTAACATAATTTAGATATAGTGGAATAAAAAATACAAAGTATTAACGGAACTAATTGTGTTCAGAAAGAGGAACAAATTATTTATTCAGAGGAACAAAGTGATAATGCAACTTGTAACAAAAGAATACATCACATTGAGGGAAAAATGTTGTGAAAACTAAGGGAACACAATTTAGCTATATGGAACAAAAATTTAGTGTCCGCGGAACAAAAGCAAATACAAGAAGGAACAACATTTTACGCTGAGCAGAACAAAGTTTTAACCACAACTCATAAATTAATTTTGGATCGGCCTATTTAATCTGATTATTGCTCAAATAAGTAGTCCTTACTTTAGTGTATGTAGGTAAAATAATATGTATGATAATGTATGATAATTAGGAAGTCTTGATATTCCTTTCGAGGAGTCCCTTCTTCAATCTTAAATTAAAAAAAAACGAGGAAAAAATCGCGAGAGCTAAAGGATCACATTTGCCTGTGGAACAAAAATGATAGTGGCCATGGACAAAAGGCATATAGAATGAGGAACACCATTTTGGACTGAGCAGAACAAAATTTTAAGAGGCGAGGAAAAAAAGTTGGGAGCAAAGTTTTGCTTTGTGGAACAAAATTTTAGTAACTGGAACAAGAACAAATAGAAGGAGGAACAATATTTTTTAACCCAGTGGAACAATGTTTGAACAAACGAGGTACAAAAAAGCTACGACAGCTAAATGAACACATTTTTAGTCTGCGGAACAAAAATGATACTAGCCATGGAACAAAAAGCATATAGAAGGAGGAACAACATTTTTGACCGAGCTGAACAAAGTTTTAAGAGGCAAGGAACAAAAGTTGGGAACACAATTTTTCTTTATGGAACAAATTTTAGTAGCCGGAACAAGAACAATAGAAGAAGGAACAACATTTTTTTAGCTCAGCTAAAGGAACACAATTTTTCTCAGTGGAACAAAAATGATACTAGCCATGGAACAAAGAGCATATAGAAGGAGGAATAACACTTTGGACTGAGCGGAACAAAGCTTTAAGAGGCGAGGAACAAAAGTTGGGAACACAAATTTGCTCCGTGGAACAAAATTGTGGTAGTCAGAACAAGAACAAATTAAAGGAGGAACAACCTTTTTAAACTCAGCGAACAATGTTTTAATGCGTGAGGAACAAAAAAAATTGCAACAGCTACAGGAACACATTTTTTGCTCAGTGGAACAAAAATGATACTAGCCATGGAACAAAACGCATATAGACCAAGGGGAACAAAGTTTTAAGTGGCAAGGAACAAAGTTGGAAAAACAATTTTGCTTTGTGGAATAAAATTTTAGTAGCTGGAACAAGAACAAATAAAATGATGAACAACCTTTTTGAACTCAGTGGAATAATATTTAAACATGCGAGGAAAAAAACGCGACAGCTAAAGGAACACATTTTTTGCTCCGGGGAACAAAAATGCTACTAGCCATGGAACAAAAGGTATATAGAAGGAGGAACAACATTTTTGGACCAAGGGGAACAAAGTTGTAAGAGGCAAGGAACAAATTTTGCGCTGAGCAGAACAATGGTTTAACGCGCGAGGACAAAAAAATCGCTACATCTAAAAAAACCCATTTTGCTCAGTGGAACAAAATGATAGTAGGCATGGAACAAAAAGTATATAAAGGGTGGAACAAGATTTTGGACTGGACGGAAAAAAGTTTTAAGAGACAAAGAAACAAAGTTTGAATAAATAAGGGAACACATTTTTATGTTCCAGGGAACAAACTTTTAGTAGACGGAACAAAAACTAATAGAAGAAGGAACAACATTTTGACCTCGGTAGAAAAAAATGTGCGAGGAACAAAATTTGGACATAAAGGAATAAAACTCGTTTTTAGAATAAATGGAAAAAATCAAAACATAAATTGAAATAGAATGAATATTAAAAATAAAATAAAAACATATGAAAAACATGAGAAAACAACAACCTAACTTAACTTAAACGAAGGAAAAGAAAACTAAACTAAGGAAAAATTAAAGCTCAAAAAGATAAAAAATAGTATAAAAAGAAGTCATAAAATGGAACATGAAAAGAAATCAAGAAAGAGGAAAAAAAGAACGAACAGAAGGAGTCTCGTGAAGAATGTGTACAGGACGTTCATGTCTGCAGGTACGAAAACTGTACAAAAACCAGGAAAGCGAAGCAGGTAAAAGAAAGCTTAATGGGCCGAGCCCGCACTGAAACTCCATAAGCGAAATGGCTACCCCTAGGGATTTTGGCCCAGTTAGGCTTGAAAGCAAATAGACGATCCACATTGAACAGACACAGGGATCGGACGGTCCAAAGCTGTAATGGCCTGAGGGAGCTCGAATTTGGCTTAGTTTTAATGTCCGGCACAATATGGTTCGATGCCCATCAAAGTGAAAAAAAAGATGGTGCGCTGCCTTTTTCATTTATTTGAGTCGTAGGAAAAATATACTATCAAGAGGAGGTCAGCAACAGAAAGTTGTGGGTGGAATCTTTCACGTACACGAACCCACAAAATTCGCCCTAAAATTTCCATGAGTAGAGAGAAAATCACTCGCATATTGGAATTCCATAACCGGATAATCCAAACATCGGTTGTTGTACCACGGGGTAACATCCCGAAATGTTGTGCCATGGGTAGCACCCCGAACCCACGCAACTCTTGGCTGCTTCTTGGATTCTTGCCCGGATAATCAAGAGTTGTAACACCCCGAGCGCTGCACATATCTCTCATGCCCCCGGATCAATGCTCGGGTGTTGTCCGAATCGAAATATCCAGGCCCCGGATAATTCAGCCCTAACCGGGATAATCCGACCTGTGGTTTTCAGCACATAACGATTGGATTTTGAGGGCCATATGAATATACCGTTCTTCCCCAAACGGAGCGATGACCTCATTCCTCTCCCCTACATTGTTCATGTGCTTAAACTTCCGAGATCTGCCACCCTAGTGCTTATATCTCCATGGTTTTGGAGGGTTTTCTTGAGGAGGTCTAGATCTCGAGTTTCCTCAAAGGAAGCCCCTTCTAATACTTTGTGGATCTTGTTTATATTTAATGCTTAGCCTATTAAGTTGTGGAGATTATTCCAATCTTGTTCATATGTAAATGTTTTGTTCCCACCCTTAAGGGCACCATATAGTGGATCGATCCAATATGCATTGTGTGAAGGTTTGAGTGGATCGATCCAATATCCACACCCTCCAACGAAGATATGCTTCGCTTGGGAAGTGAACTTCAGAATGAATCCTCACGTTATTTGTGTGGTTAATTCTCAACCTATTACTTATTTCTAGTATTAGTTTTCTCGCTTAGCTTTTATTATATATTGTATCCTACTCATCTGGTGGTAAAATGTGCCATGATGTATTGCCCTCGGCCTTGCCATAAGCAACTTGTGGCCCATCCACAAACTAGAAGTCGAGATTGCTTTCCTACATGGGCACCTTGTAGAGACAGTCTGCTACAACACTTCAAATAACTTCGTTGGCTCCTTAATTTTAAGGAAGAGAATCATTGGGTGTGTTTGGTTTTGGAACCATGTGGAACGGAATGGAATCGTTCCGCACCCGGAACCCATTCTTGTTTGGTTTGAGAGGAGGATGGAACCAACTCATTCCTTGAAAGGGAATATTCTTGCTATATGCGGAATGCACCCGTCCGGCCGAATCGGCCGGACGGGGTGGAACCGTGGGCCATCGTCTCTTGCTAACCTCCTATCGCGTCTCTCTCATCAGCGGGCGGCAGGAGGACAGCAGCGGCGGCGCGGCTAACACGAGGTGGCAGAGCACATCAGCGGTGGCAGAGCACATCAGCGGCGGCGCGGCGGAGAGCGGAGGCCAGCAGCGGCGGCGGCGGCCAGCGGGGAGCGGCGGCGGAGGCCAGCAGCGGCGGCGCGGCAGAGAGCAAAGGCCAGCGGCGGCGGCGCGACCGGTCGCGGCGGGCGGCAATCCGGCCCTGATTTTTGCCTCCGTGCAATCCGGCCAGAGGGGATTTTGCCTGATTTTGACTCCGCGCAATCCGGTTTTGGCTATTCGTTTCGATTTTGCAAGATTGGAGAAGAACCATGCACTATGATTTTCTAATGTGTCTTTGTTAAAATCCAATTTGAAGGAAAATAATCAAGTTTGGATTAAACTATAAAATGCTTAGCAATAAACGGAATCAATTCCATTCCACCTATTCAGTCCCAACCAAACGCTAGAATGGGATGGAACCATTTGAGAGGAATGGAATGGAACGGAACCATGACATTCCATTCCACCCCATTCCAAAACCAAACACACCTGTAACTCCCTCCGTCCAATAAAGAATGTCTTAACTTGATAAAAAATTGGATGTATCCAGACATGACTTAGTGTATAGATACATCCAAATTTGATAAAAAGTATGACATCTTTTGTTGGACAGAGTGAGTATAAGATCATACCCCGACTGTTAGCACATGGGGTCATAGAGAACCTTACACCCTAGAGATTGTAAATGCTCCTACTCGCTAATTTGCACTCCTACACCCAGGGGAGGAGCTGGGCCCAAGCAGCCATATCTACTTTACTGTTAATATGGCCCAGCCTGTAATCTGTCCATATTGTTACGAGTAGAAATCGTTACGAGTAGAAATTGAGAGAGAACCGAGCGAGAGAAGAATGAATCAACTGTTATTCTTTACTAGGTAAGATGGCGCGGCGTGTTACGAGTAGAAATCGAGAGAGAACCGAGCGAGAGAAGAATGAATCAACTTTTATTCTTTACTAGGTAAGATGGCGCGGCGACACGCCGCGCCTGTGTGGACATGAGTGTATTTTGCGTTTTTAATAGTGTTAAGGATAATATCAATGAGAAACTATTCTCGACATTCTTTACATGCTAAATAGATCCGGTAATTAACTGCAAATAGCAACCGGTAACTAATTTAGAAATCCAATGGGCGGCAGACTTAACCAAGAAATAGACATTTATAAAATCAAATGAAAAAGAGAGCATGCACAATCAAGAATTAAATAGAATGATCTTAGATGTATGAGAAGATAGATGGTTAAATAAAATAAATGCATCAAATGCACTGAAAATACCAGAACTGACAAAGAAGGAAGAAGTTTGAAAGAAATTCAGCTAGAACCTGCATCGTGTGAACAATTTTCATAAGCAACAACTATGCTAATCAGGAGCTCAAGCAAGATCAAAAAGTTTATAGCCTTATACTACATGGAAACTTGTACACACAACTACCGTCTACAAACGAAAAGCTATATGAATTGGCTACAAAATAGGAAAAACAATAAAGACAAGTGCTTTGTTGATAAACCAAAAAAAGACAACCAAAACCAATAACCTGAAGTGTGAGGTATATGACTTCTATCCCCCCTCACTGCTTTCAAACAAACATATCCCTTGTACATGCTACGATGGTGCAGCAAACACAAATTGCACTCTGAGAAATGTGTGCATACAATTTTACCATTATTATATCAAATATTCCGGAGTCAAAGTGGAATCCGTCACACCAGCAGCTTGGTTACCATAATTTAAAACTTTGCAACACATGATGGAAGCAATCATTTCTGTTCCATGATTGCATTGTGTGAAATCAGTTACTATGACTGCCAGGTAATTTGAGTATTCTATACCACCCATATCTAAGGTATAGGCATGTTTTTTCTTTACCTCTAAATAATACCTGGGCACATGAGATGGGCCATTGTGGTTACTATGTATATTTCAGTAACTACCTCCTGGACCAATAGCATACACTGTGAGCACGAAACAGCTCGAACTAAGCCAAGTGGAATTTTCACCGACCAACCTATGGGCAAAAACTAAGAAAAGGCTGGGTAAGAAAAGGCATTTACCTGGCCAGAAACATAATTCTTCACTCATCAGATAGACCATGAAAATCGATAGCCGCATGGGTGAGAAATAATGTCTGGCGCGACCACGGCCGCCTCCAGGGACGGCGACGCGCCGCCGGCCTGATCTCCCGTGGCCGGCCTCCTCTGCTCCCACCACGACCGGATCCGGACTCCCCTCGGCGTCCTCTCTCCGCCCACCTAGGAGTCCGACGTCCGTGTTGCTGAGGTTGCCGCAGTCGTGCCATATGGCTCGCGAGGATGCTGCCGCCTGAAGCTTCCGGGATGGTGCTCTCGCGTCGCCGCCCGCGCAGGGTGGCTCCGCGTTGCCGCCGCCGCCCGGAGCTCTGCCACGCGAAGCCCCCTTCCGGTACCAATGGCTGCAGTCAAGCTCCGTCTTCCGCCCCACCGGCTCCGGCGTCGTCTAAGGTGCTAGCTTCCTCAGGCGCTGCGGGGATGACCTCTGCCTCACCGCTGGCCTCTTCAGAGGGGCTCATCTCCGGCGGGATCCTGGCCAACTCGTGGGCTTCTCTCGCTTGCGAGGACGATGACACTGATGAGGAATTGTTGGCCCCGGTGACCCCGCCGGCTTCCAAAAGCTCCTTCATGGCTGCACAGCCGGTTCAACAGAGTGCAATGCTCGAGGCTGAGGCAAGTGGGGGATGGCAGAAGGTGCTACCCGGACGTGCTCCACACCGTCCAGCGTCACCAACCTCTGCTCTGCGTCCTCGCCCCATCCCGGCTTGGATGTTTGGTAGATGTTGCAGATGTCTCGCTCTTGGGCATCGGGCGGCTGTATGCAGGGATCTATTTCGGTGTTCTCGCTGTTTGGAGAACCGTCATTATGCTCGTGGATGCTGCAACCCATGGCGCCCTCTCAGCTCGCTTTCATGCCATGTCGAGCCACCTGTGACCCGCAACAGTGCTATGCTTCATCATGCTCCAGCTTCTTGTGGGCGTTCGATGGGATCCACACCTCCTTGCAAGGCGCCTGCTCCTGTCGGCGTCGTCCCCCCGCTTGATGAAGTGTTGCGGTCCACTCTAGCTTCTCAAGCTGAGCAGTTTCAAGATTGTCTGGCACGGGTTGGAAGTTTTCTAGAGCGGGCAGAGGCTGCTTTGGTCAGGCTTTCTCTTTTGCCCGCTTTGTCGAAGACCACGACTACATTGTGTTCTCCTGGTGAGGTTAGTTTTGGCTCCACGGAGGACAAGGGTGCTGAGTTCTATGGTTGTTTCTCTCCTCGTGTGGGGGACTTTTCATCGTTGTTGGACGCATTGACCTCTGTTCCGCCTACTTCTGAGGTCGAGGTCAGTGCTGAAGTTGTGGCTCCTGTGATGCAGATCATGCCTGATCTTGAGGAGCTCTGTACGAGTCGGGCTTTGCCTCTATCGGTAGAGCATATTGTGAAGGTGGACTCGTCGATGACTCCTAGTTTGCCTAAGCGATCTGATGTGGTTTCGACGTCCATTTCACCCCCGCCGGTGCCTAAGTCTGATGCTCTACTCGCAAAAGAGGTTTGTGACTTGCTTAGCGGTTTGGACGCTGCTATTCCTGGATGTGGAAGGGCGTTTGCTTGCCTGCTAACAGGGGCGGCAACCAAGCGCAAGAGTAAGGTGGGTGATTGTTCTCGCGCTAGCATCCGGAAGGAGAAGTCACTCAAGTGCAAAGACAAGAAGAGTGGCGCCGTCGGAAAGACACTTACGACTTCTTGATTGATGATCTTTGGTTTCTTGTCCTCTTGGGTTCATGGTTGTTGTGTGCTTAGTGAGTTCCTTTGTGTTGTGCAAGTGTCATGGGTTGTTTTGGTGGGGTTGCGTTTTGGTGGGGGTGCAAGGAAAGGTCTCGTTGCCTGCCATAGGTGTTGGTCTTTACGTTTGTGTGGGTACCTTGTTATGGTGTTGATGTTGGTTGTATGGTTTTTGCCTGATTTCTTCCATTAATAAACCGGGCACCTTCTTCTTAATAAATATAAGGCAAAGCTTTTGCCTTCGCTTCAAAAAAAGATAGATCATGAAACCATACCAACAATATGCATTTATCAACCTAACTACTTCCTGAGATATATGTACCCTCACCACCTACGGAGCAGTTGAAACGGAACATTCTAACATGTCCAGCTACGCAGGGTAAAGAAAATGCTCTGAAACAGGCCCTGGTCGTAGCAACAAATTGTCACCTGGGATTTTTACCAACCAACATATAAGCCTAGATAAGGAGAAGCTCGGTAAAGAAAGGGCATTTAGCTAGCAAACTGGCAGCCTCTCCAAAGAATACAGCCGATAAATCCAAAGAGAAAACCAGCAGATCAAACTGCAAATCAAAGATGATGATCAGAAAATAAAGACCCTTTGAACCATGTTCGCTCAACAATGCACAAAAAAAGCCTAAACCTGTGGAGGAGACAATGAGTAGCACAACGGTCCTCCCAAGAGGCAGACCCAAGCCCAAAACTATTCTCGCTGGTAATTGCTCGTAAAGCAACCATATTGGAGTGAGTTCTCTGGACACCCTGGACCCCCACAATTTGGACAGGCTAAACACACAGAAAATGCTTGCCAAATTGAATCGTAGACACCTGCATCCTTAATGGTTTGAACAAATATCTCATCCACCTGACATGAACAGAGGAGTTCCCTATTAGAATTAACACCGGGCATCAAAGATGATTTAGCAAAACTGCAATGGTTCAAAAAGCTCAAACCTGACGGAGAACCTCCAAAGCATTGCCTTCTGTAACATCACCTAGAACACGTACATCAAGACCCGGTTCAGGAAATAGGTGTCGTTTCAAGAATGACTCTGGGACATTTAAGATGCTTCCCAAGTTTCGCACCTTTTGGAGGACGCCATGGTTTTTGAGTCGCCGAGTCGAGTCGAGTCGCCGAGGCTGAGACTCATGACTTGCTGACTTGACTCGGCGACTAGGCATGATTAGTCGCCCCGAGTCGCCCAGCACAGGAACACAAGCAAGCAGAGCACACGCACAGGGAGCAGGGCAGCACAAGCACGGGAGCAGAGCAGCACAAGCACGGGAGCAGAGCGGAGCAGCACAAGCACGGGAGCAGAGCAGCACAAGCAGCGCAAAGCAGCAAAGGGAGCAGACCATAGGGAGGGAGCCGTACCTGCGGATGCCAAATCGCGACCCCGCGTGGGAGCTTGGAGGCGGCGGAATCAGCTGCTACGGCCCCGTCGTGGGAGCTTGGAGCGGCGTAATCCGTCCCCGCGGATGCTCCAGGACGCGAGCAGAGGAGCCCCCCGTCCCTGCAGATGCCTAATCACGACCGAACTGAGGGTCGAGCGTCGCGGGCGAGGTGCGGCGTCGACGGCGAGGTGCGCCATGCTTCTGCTCCCTCCCTTTCCCTCTCTTTCTCCCGCGCCTATCTGAGCTCAATCCCGCACCTCTGAGCCCTTTCCCTCCCTTTCCCTGCGCTCAATCCCGCGCATCTGCTCTCAAAATTGGCCTCTGCGCCCAAAAATTTCTGGCAGCGGGGCCATGGCTGCCCAAGTCGAGCGATTCGTGACTGATTTCTGGCAACTAATCCGTCAGAGTCGCCGGCGAGCCGCCGAGGCGTGCGACTCGCTCCGTGAGTCAAGTCGCTGGGACGACTTGGCGACTATACAACGACTAATCAGCGACTATACCGCGACTCAAAAACCATGGAGGACACAAAATTCAACAAACTACATAGGCTCAGACCTAGAAAGGGAATGAAAGAAAGTTAACCATTGGTTCTCCAAGTAATGAAAATTCATAGGCAATCATTTCTAAACAGACAAATGACTGCATATGTGTATAAAATTATAAATGGTGTCGGAACCAAGAAAATGATTCTAGACAGCATGAATTCAGATGTCATGTACATGATGCGAACAGTCCATATGAAAAAAACCAATAAAGCTCTATGCTATTTCATCTAAGATATTACATAGCATTGATCTCTTGAATATGTTGACTAAAGTGGAATTACAAAAGCACATATTGCGAAAGGATTGGCCTTCTACCACTGTATTCATTAACCTTTTGTTGCTCGTGAAACATGAGTAAAATATACATCGTAAGTTTCTTTTGGTCCCAGATTATTAGATTAGCAAAGGAGACATATTGCCAAATGGCAAACCAAGTACATGCTAATACTTTTTAACTCCAATAAAGGGTATCATCCGGACCAAAAAAGCTCAAACAACATGAAGGCCTAAACTGTAGTGTACATATAAATCAAATTTAGAACATACCATGTCAAACCGGTGTGTCGGAGCTACATGTCTCTCATCCATAAGTAGCGCATCATCATTGACTGGTCCAAACCTGAAATGATAAATGTTAGCAGTAGCCCAAGCTTCCAATCTTGTATGAAATCAAATTGACAACACCAAATTAATTGTGCCCAATACCTCAGCCAACAGGAGGTCGAGCGCATCATCCTCCATCATGGATGCCATGCCAGCCACAAATGAGGCATCGTACTCCTCAATCCCTAGCAATCACAGGAAGAAGGGGACACACATATACAGGCAAAGAAAGATAAACCTGCAGAGCGCGGCGGAGGGAGGACGGCCGGGGCGGTGACCGGCAGCCAGCCGTCCAGTTCAGCAGCGCTCCACCAGCTGCTCCAGTTCAGCAGCGGTGCGATCGGCTAGTGACGTTGTCTCTGCAAAGAACAACACACAGAAGTTAACCAAGATTCGGATCACAGGATGCAAACTTATAAGAGAAGATGAAGCAACAGAACTAAACCAAGGCGAGGAGGGCGCCAGAGGACGGGTGGAGGTAGACGCTGCTGCAGGGGGAGGTCGGGAAGGCCCTTCATCTCCAGCGTGTGGCGCTGCTACAACTTGGGTCGTCCCAGGGCTTGACGTCGACGGCCAGCATCTAGGGTTTGACGGAAGCGCGGGGGGCAGAGGGGATTGGGTGAGCGGGGGCGCCGGCGTCGACAGACGCGTCGGCTAGCGGAGAGGCTGGGTGAGGAGCGCGGCGGAGGGAGAGTAGTTTAGGCAACCTCTGATTCTATATTGATGATCATCGCGTACACTTACATGGAGTATATATAGCAGAGGTGAGAGAGCCTAACGGGAAGCCTACTCAGTGGCATGCGCAGATGCATGAGAGGCTAAGGACCCGGTCTAGTCCCTAAGACTAGGACGTGAGTGGTTACCATAACAGAACGTGTGCATCGTGTGCACATCGTGTTCAACAGGGAGGACGGCCGGCCGGCGACGACTGGCAGCCATCCGTCCATGGGAGGCGTGGGGGCACTGCTGAACTGGAGCAGGGGGCGGGGAGATAAGAGGAGGCAACGGGGAGGAGTGAGGGACGGGAGCGGGTCGCCGCTGGAGGAGAGCGGAGGCGGCCCAGCAGCCTCGGGCTGGTGGGGGAGAAGGAAAAGGGATGGACCGTGGGCGACGGGGAGCAACCGGTCATCAAAGAATGTGCGGGCGGTAAACGCGCTGGGTACGGGCCGGTTGCGGGTGTGCATCAATAATTGTGCGACAACCGGACGCACACCGCGTCAATATTCGTGCAATGAACAGTAACTGCGTGGGGATGTGCTGCGCGAGCCAATCTCAGCCATCCGTTCGACCGATGGCGGTCCACGCAAAAGAAGGTGACGTTGGCCCACTTGATTGGCTGCAGAGATGTCCGTCCTTTATACATAGATAGATAGATTGATGAGGAACACATATTTATACATGTTTAACAGTCGCCAATATGGCGGTTCCTGGAGGCGCCTCTCCAGGATGAAAACCGCCGGGACGAGCGGGTGTGTCGGTTCAAGACGTGGAACCGCACCTCCTAGTTATCCCCCAATTATCGGAAGATAATTATTCTTAACACTCCCCTAATCACTGCTTGACTGTATAGGTGCTCATCATCTTAGATAAATCTCCTCCAAAAACCCTGTGAGAAAAATATGAGGAGCGGTGTGTATGATATGTTGCTAAACCTCATTTAAATCCAGTGGAAAAATAAGGAGAAAATAATGCAACATATAATGGTTAGATATGCTGTTAAAACATGAGAAAAACCTCGTAAAAGGGAAAAACCCATAGAGTTTAGAGAAAAATATATATGTCGTGTATACTTTCCTAAAAACCCCGGTGCGGAAAACGGAAAGTAAGACATATGATCTTATGTTGATATTAACTCATTAAAAACCTTGATGAGAACCTGTAAAGTAAACTCATAAAGGAAAAAAGAGTGTAATATGATGCTTTGAACATGTTATTCTTGGTACCTCCTCTTTTTCTTGGTGTCCACATATGATGCTTTGAAAAAAGAGTGGTTTTTCTTGGTACCTCCACTTTTTCGGGCGCATTTCTAGTCGGATTAGGAATTTGTAACACCTTTGAGATCAGTAAATGATCTGGCAGGTTATTTGCATGTGATGCAAATTTGTGAATCCGAACATAGAGTCCTCTAGATTCTTGAGTACGTGGATATGAGGAAGAACGTGAAGTCCCAATTGATTTCCTGGCATTCAATGTGGTACTTGGAATCTCCCCCTAATGCCTGGAAATAATCCTCCTTAAGTATAAGCAATCAACGTACTGGGCTATGAAAGAATCCCTTATGAGGGGTTCAAGGTACTAGGTGATCGACGGAGATCTGTACCCCACATAGATCCCTCATATGTGGACCCATGATGTACGCTGCGGTGGTGAGATCGGTACGCGTGAAGCGCTTCTGAACTTACGCAGATGGGAAATGCTTGGAGGATTTCCACGTATCAATTGCAGAGGGGAAGTACTGCTATATGCAGTTAGTCAGTAGCAGCGTGTAAAACTGCATGACTCCAATATAAAGTTGGTAAATTGCAATTCATTAACATGGGTCGTGCAATGAGGAAATCCTTTTGATCAGAGACGACACCAAAAACAATTGTGTATGGACACATAGGACATTGTGCTGAACTTCGATCCTCATAGCCATGCACTAAATAGTGGAGGCATGTGAACAGAATTCTGCAACGATATTTGTCCATTCGAATTGGTTTAATTCGATTTTTAGTCCAAACAATGATTGGTTGACACCACAAATTTCACCTTGAATGTGTTCAAGGGACTGGAGTGATCCGTTGGCACAATATGTCCAAACTAAATCTCATGAATAGGAAAGTTTAACTCATGCAAAACATGACCGATGGAATTGCATTATATGCAACATGTGCTAGAGTAGGATGTACGTGTAGTACAATCCAGACAATAGAGTGGGTACATCCTCATATACTTATTCCACATCCATCGGATTGACACTCGTAGAAATCTATATATAGAACTGAAGAAGTTCCAATATGGAAATCATTATCAGATATATAGAATGTATACAATCTTATTTATATCAGTGATACAATATAAATGACAACAATACTTATGTTCTATTACAACATCACAAATGGACATGAATATATCAATCACTAAGGAGGTAGCGGGACTAATCGAAGTCTCCCAACACGTCGGTTGAGGCGTACTCACCCATCATGTCCTCCGTTCCTGTAGGGTCCTCTGATGGAAGGAGAGTAACGGCGTTGCTAGGTCCCGAGGGAACGTCTTGCGAACAGCCTGCTCCATCGGTGCCATCTGGATGAAGGTTGAAGTTGGCTTCAAACCTTTTCCCTCGAGGTGCGTTGCGTCCTTGGGATTGCTGGTACAGAATGGCCAGATGCTTTGGGATTTTGCACTTGTTCGTGGGGTGCATGTAGCATCCACACTTGTCACAAAGTTTAGTTTTGTCAAATTTGGTCTTTGAGATGCTTTTCCCACGGTCTGAGTTTCTAGGTTTCCTGTCCCGATTGCGCTTTCACTTACCATTGAAGTTTGAGGCCTTGCTATTGAAGCCATCATCAAACTTTCGTCCGTTCGCGACATTTATATGAACTTCAGGTAGAGTTTGGGAACCAACCGGACGCCGAGAGCCATTCTTAGCGAGTAGCTCTATCATGCTTTTCAGACTGAAGTAAAATATGAATAAGGTCGGAATAGACTTGGTAGTCGCGAGCACGGTACTGCTGCTGGAGGATCCTGTGAGATGGGAGCATAGTAGACAAAGTTTTCCCTATCTTCTCCGCATCAGTAGGTTCCTTCCCGCAAAAGCGCAGTTTGGAACTAATCTTGAGGGCCTGAAACAATGTACAAGGGGATTCTTCCTCCAACTACTCAGATTTGAGATCTGGATGAATATGGTGCCTTATGATGTACAAGGCGGCATATTTTTGCTCATCTGTCAACGGCATCACTCCAACCGGGGTCTAGATTGCACGCACTAATCCATGGGACGCAGGGTCGATCTTGATGTCCATGGCCCATATAGGGTAGTTGTGGCCATTGAGAGCGAGTGAATCGAACTCTTCACTCTCGAGCCATCGTTCACCTCTTTTCCTGTTCTTCTCTTCTCGTCAGAATCGCTCTCTCGGAGAGCAATCGGGCTGATAACGTGTTACGAGTAGAAATCGAGAGAGAACCAAGCGAGAGAAGAATGAATCAACTGTTATTCACTACTGATGAGGAACACTTATTATAGATGTTTAACAGTCGCCAATATGGCGGTTCCTGGAGGCGCCTCTCCAGGATGAAAACCGTCGGGAGGAGCGGGGTTGTCGTTCCAGACGTGGAACCGCACCTCCTAGTTAAGCAGGATTATCCCCCCAATTATCGGAAGATAATTATTCTTAACACATATATCTTTCTAACCTTTCCCAGCATCTGTAGGCCTCTATACACGCAGGTCCAATGGCCAGAACAAAAATGACAGAGCAGACCAACACGTACCTAGGCCAAGGGTACCGCACATGCAGTCACACTGACACGAAACTCTCTAAGCCATATGCAATTATGCGCAAAAGAGCATTACCAGTCCCTGTTTGACACTCACTTCGGTGCACAAATCGCTGCTTAGGCATGTACATTGCAAGATGCTAAGAGATGTGGTTAGAAAAATAAACCAGTTTTTGTTTAACCACTAGCGTTTATTTATACTAGACAGATGCCTAACTAGGCAACTTTCTATATAAATAAGCATTGGTGCTTATAAAAAACGCTTGGTTTATTTCTGTAAGCACCCTTCTAAACACTCTCCATTGTGCATGGCCTAACATCTAAGGAAAGGAAACGGTTTCTTTTTCCATCACACAAGAGCTTGACGCAAAGACTGCTAAAACAAACATATCTGAGGAAACATAGAACTACGTCTTAGATCCTCCAAACAGCAGGGCTATAAACAAATACAGAGTTCTGAGAATTTTGAACGTAAGTTGTTAAGCATAGTAGTTCAAGCTCGACTTCTTCTTGGCCTGGACTTGTATTATACCCTCGTTGAAGTCCTCGTGAGTTACCTGCGCAAGAGGTGATCAGGGTATAAAACCAAAATGGCATCCAAGTGTTGATTTGATATATGTCACTGCAATTACTGCAGATTTAAGAAATGCCACTGCAGTTTTTGTCTTTCGGAAAATGCCACTGCGATCAAAGGATGCAAAGTAGAACACTGCAGTCTCCTGTGATGAACTGCCGAGAAGAAACTCAAACATGCTGTGGAAGGATTGCCTAGCAACAAGTTAATAATAACTACTGCATTCAAGTCAGGATCCTAGTATGGATTGTGCGCAAGGAAATAAGTTATCACAAAGAATGGCTCGTAAAAAGTCCTCCAAGATCAAAAAAGTGACTTAGAGTGACCCAAGATCGAACGCATGTGACACAAGAGGTAAGTATTTATTCTAATTTTGCACTGCTTAGTTCTTCCAGCCTTTTCTCGTTTATTTATACTCCCTCTTTTCTCATTTAATTATGCTTAGTGCAGAGTTCTACACTTCTACTAGGACTCGGACAGCAAAAAGCCCCAGCAAGAATCAACTAGTTATGATCCTTCATAGCAGGTTAATACTTCCAAACTGGCTCCAACCAGTACAACTTATAAACAGCACACGCCTTTAGAGCATCTACAACCGGACTGGGCTATTTTGGCCCTCTGACACCTCCGCGCAGCCATGTCCCCTAAAAGTGTCTGGTCGCTTACATGTGATTGATGGAGAAGGAGCAAAAAAGGGAAATAAATACAAAAGAAAGAGATAAAGCGGTTCTGGGTGGACCGCGTCCTACGCGCCGGCCACCCTCAAATCCACCCCATATATGGGCTGAGTAGAGGGTTGACGGACAATTCGGAAGTTTAGGCCATGTATAGGAGCTCCAGTTGGGTAGTTTTTTCTGTCCGGAGAGTGTCCAGACTGTCCGTCCAGACATATAGGGGGGGAGTGGGGGCCCGGTTGGAGATGCTCTTACATGTCAAGATCATTCAAAGTTTCAAACATAGAATGTGATGATATGCACATTTTAATCAGGGAGCTTTTAACTAAAGAGAATTATGATTTCTAGCCAGTTCTATTCACATGCTAGCTTCCATAGTACACCTGTCAGTTCTTATCGTCTTATCGACACTTGACAGTTTGTCAAGTTATACATGGCCAGTAACTAAAAAGGTGCAGATGGTCAGGCTGCAGCCCGATAAGTGATACCTAGCATATCAATTGTTCTACTCCAGCTAAGGATTGTTGTCTTAACTATCGGTGCTGTGATGCTTCAATAAGCATAATAAGCAGCCAAGCACAGTTTGTGAGAGTGATATAGTAACACACACCTCTGTTGCATCTCTCCGTAGTGCGAGCATACCAGCTTCAACACAAACGGCCTTCAGCTGTGCTCCGTTGAAATCATCTGTTGAGCGAGCCAACTCCTCAAAATTCACATCTGGGTTTACATTCATTTTTCGTGAATGAATCTACAGAGCACCATAAACAGCACATTAGTTCAAGCATTATTAACCAAATAAAGCGAACACATGAACAAACTTTGCCAAATCTGGCAACAGGTTCTGGAAACATACTTGCAAGATTCTAGCTCTTGCTTCTTCAGATGGATGAGGGAACTCAATTTTCCGGTCCAAACGACCAGATCGCAGCAGAGCAGGATCAAGGATGTCAGCACGGTTTGTTGCAGCTATGACCTACAATTTACCCATTATTACATCGTCAACATATGAGACGATCAAAGAGAAAACACTGATAAACCAAGTTATAAACTATGAGAATTTTTAGCAAAAATGTACTGACATATGTACTTTCCAAACATAAAAAATCAAATAAAATCATGGCAACACTATCTGTTGCCACTATCATAGTGCAGGAATTTCTGCATTTGAAGGTGCAATATCAATAGTGACTGGCATTACGCATTCCTGAAAGCAAAATGAGCATGAATCTGTCTTCTTATTTCAATGAAACAATATCCAACCTTGAATTAGCTCAAAAAAGTGAATAGCTCAACCAAACCACCCGGGCAAGAACAGTCAGTTGGTGCACCATCAGCAAACCAAGCAATAAATATTAGCAAATACTCCCTCCGTTTCTAATTATAATAAGATGTTTTAATATGGACTACATATGGACTGAAATGGGTGAATAGACACATTATAACACGTCTAGATACATACGAATCTGAAAAAAGCTAAAACATCTTATATTTAGGAACGGAGGGAATACAAACCTTTATTCTCTCGTCGCTGCTAAATCCATCCAGCTGATTGAGCAATTCCAACATAGTCCGTTGAACTTCTCTATCACCACTGACTTCACTGTCAAATAAAGCAAATTTCTTGTTAACATACAGCACTATGTATGTTCCAACAAAAATGTTTTGTTTCACGTGTTCTGAGATTCAAGCTTTTCCACGCACAAGGGGAACTAGAAGCTCAAAATTCTAACTGTTGTAGCCTTATCCACAAAATTAGCACATCAACATAACATAAGTGGTAGAATTAAAACCTAAAATAATGCAGTAATCATATAAGATATACCTATCAAATCTCTTCGTGCCAATTGCATCAATTTCATCAATGAAAATGATGCAAGGAGCTTTTTCTTTAGCCAGTTGAAAAGCATCCCGGACAAGCTTCGCTCCATCTCCAATGAACATCTGAACACACCGGAATATCTCATCATTCATCTACTAGAAACTATATCAAGGTAAACTGCATACAAGGATTTCTTGAAGGATAGATCAAATGGATATACAATCAACTGAATTGCATCCCTAACATTGAACAATGCTAAACCATGGAACTTTTGTTTCCAACTATATGTAATGCTTTGAAGAAACAATTGAAGCAATAGGTGATATATTTACTAAAAAACGCCACAAATCTGACCACAATTTAAGCATCAAAACTAACAAAATAAATCACTATAATGCAGACATGAAAACCACTTGTCAGCGCAATAATCACTATATGCAGAAGATGCTTCTTTAACAGCGCAAATTTGGATATGTGTCCAGAATAGACCAAAATATTCAATAACTGTTCTTGAGAATCTTAAAAATTAGGAAAATTTCGCTCTAGGACCCAAACAGGTTCATTAGTCTAAGTGTTCTATAAAATCCAATGCTTCACAAGAACATGTCGCTCCATTTAGAATAGCTTTTTTGCAGATCTTTAATGCATTAATATAATACAATTGCATTTCTCCAACTGATGTTTTGCAGTAATCGCATGACGGTGTACCGTGTACGTTGGTACAGGAAGAGTGTAAAAATAATTTTGAATAAAAGCTTTGTGTGTTATTGCTATCCCCAATAAACTCTTTAGATCAGCACAGCAAATAAAGAGCAAACAGAATCACAAAGTTGCAAGCATCAGCATAATATAATACAAGATGGAGTCTATTACACAAACTGATACAAGATGGAGTCTATTAAGTAGGAAAATCACCTGAACAAGCTGTGGACCAGCTAATTTCAGGAACGTTGCGTTAGTCTGAGCAGCACATGCACGAGCCATCAATGTCTTCCCAGTTCCAGGTGGTCCATATAAGAGGACCCCTTTGGGAGGACGAATACCTAACTTTTGGAACCGGTCTTTGTGTGTCATGGGCAGAACTATTGCCTCCACAAGCTCTTGAATCTATATTCATATCCAGAATGCAGAACAAAAAATACAAGAGCAAATGAGATAGAAACATGGCATTACTTGATTTTACGAAGAAATGACTCACCATTCTCAAAGGAGCGATAATTTGGTTAGAGAGGATCATAAAACTCCCAACATTTATTCAGTGCAATACCTGCTTTTCAAGACCACCAACATCATTATAATCCTCAGTGGGTTTTTCATCCACCTCCATCGCTTTTACTCTTGAATCATACTCAGAAGGCAGTGTATCTAGTATAAGGTAGCTATCTTTGTTGACTCCAACCAGATCACCAGGCTTGAGCGTGTCAGGGTCAACTAACCCAACCACAGGAAGGAATATAGTCTGCATTTGAAAATAAAGATAAAATGATTTCAACAAAAACGAGTTTGTTTTCTTTAAAAAAATGAACTAATGGCATGCTTAAGATTGGAAGCAGGGGCTGCGCTAGGGGTATTCCTAGGTATTCATGTGAATACCCATGATTGTTGCAAAACAGCCACGATTTTGGCTAAATAGTGATGATTTGGGTAAAAGAGTGATGAATTTGGCAAAATGAACACAGATGAATACCCCTGTGCCAATTACTAGCGCCACCACTGATTGGAAGGTGTATTCACAAAACAAAGATCTCCTAACCATCAACATAAAAAGATATAAATGCAGATGAATCAAAACAACGATCAAAGAAACATGTGCATGTTAATAGTTGCGTAGATAAAAGATTCATAAACCCACAACAGGCAAAGACAAACACTATTGTTTCCTGGATAAGCACAATACTATTATATAATGGATATACCAGTTTACATTCCGTATTACTTTCAAGAAATTATTTGATTTAAATTATGGATGTAGTAGGAACCTTAATAGTTGCGTAGATAAAAGATTCATAAACCCACAACAGGCAAAGACAAACACTATTGCCTCCTGGATAAGCACATTACAATTATATAATTGATATACCAGTTTACATTCCATATTACTTTCAAGAAATTATTTGATTTAAATTATCGAAAATGCTTTTGTACATGCACCAACGTGTATGGGAGCTATCCTGTCCATTGAAGTCATAGACACTGCTTTGAGATCCGGCGATATAGGGGGACCAAAAATGTTTTCCAGTGTTTCCCGCTACATATATGAATAGCGATCTGCAGTACCAGATGCGACGCCCACGACGCTCCACCCTGGATTCGCGGGATCAACCGTACTCGAGCGAACAGGAATCGCGGGGGCGGCGTACTGTTCCGAACGCGCAGCACTTCCCCACGCGTGCCCAATCCCCCACCCCACTCAACGCAGAACCCACCTACCCCACCATCCTCTTCCTCGCGAGCCGCCGTCGTCCGCCCCTAATGTCCGACGAACCATCGCGACGGGGCAGCTGGACCGGCCCTCCATGGACCACCGATTCATTTGAGGTAGACTCACCCGATCCGTCCACACCCCCGGTGTTAAAGTGTGCTTGCAAGATCCCTCTTTGCCAAGAAACCTCTCACACCCCGTGGAATCCAGATCGAGTACTATGCCTGCAGCAAAACAGGCACGGTCGCTGTAAGTGATTTGCTCACGAGTTTTTTTTTTGCTGATTTCCCCTATTTTGCTCGCCTTCACACATAGTGTATGCCCTGATGGCGTTTGCTTTTTTTTTCCTTGACGGTGCCCATCACAGGAGAGGTACACGCGTGCAAGATATGGATTTGGGTAGATCTTGTGCGAGCGTACGTCGAGGCGTCTGTCAAGTTCGCGACGAGGGTCATGAGGGTGGAGTTGTCAGTCTTGAAGGATGAGCTTGCAGAGAAGAACGAGATAATCAACACGTTGGTGAACGAGAGGGTAGACAGTAAGCAGGTCTACCTGGCCGAGATTGCAGAGGCCGAAGCAAAAATCAGAGACCTGGAGTCATTGCTATCTGTACACGTAGCCGCGTCGGCCAGGTTCACGAAGATCCGAAGACTTATTCTAGCTTCTGCGTTTTGTGTGTTCCTGGCACCCGGTTCACTAGCAACGAACCTGGCTGTGTTTGCCATTTTTGCTTTAATTTGCCTGATGTCCATCTGAACAGCCAGGTTTCAGTCAATTAGGCCTTTTAAAATAGTAGCCGATGGTGTTAGTGACGGGTCAAATGGCTTAGTACCAGCAAGAATCTCAGAAATGCATGTGTTTCTAGTTGTAACACTTGTGTGAAGACTGAAAGTTAATCCGTGTATTTTTGCTTAATTTTGACTGATATCCATCTGAGCAAGTTAAAGCGTGAGACTTTCTTGCACTATAGCTGCTGGTAGGTTAACAACGTCGCAAATGTCATGGTACCAGTTTTGATCTCTTGCTGTCATGTGTTTGTAGTCGAAATCCTTGTTGACGACTAAAAGTAAATCTGTGTGGCATCTGAAAATGAGATGTCCCAGGTTGATTTTACATTTGTGTGTCCCATGTTTTATAACTGTGCCTCAAATCAGAACGTACAGTTGATTGACACCAGATGGGAGCCTGGCACTCGTTTTTGGGATTGTTTTGCCAGTTGGGAGCAGCTACGTAAGCAAGGTCAGTCTCTACCCCCCAGGTTTCAAGGATTGTTTTGCCAAATGAGACAGGACTCGCACGACTGAACTGTGCGAGGCCATGCTCTACTGTACATGAATCAGCCGGCGACAGAATCGCCGTGAAACAAGGCCACTAAAATGGAGCAAGGTACAGCGTGGGACGCGACAGATTAATTCTCCCCCTCCATAAGGGAAACCAAAATGTTCTTGGCACAGATCGCGAGGAGAGGAACCAACGGACAAGATAGGCCCCATACCCATTAGTGCATGTACAAAATCCATTCTCTTAAATTATGGATGTAGTAGGAACCTTACTTTTCTTCGTTAAAAAACTTCAAAATTAAAAATGCTTCAACATACTGCCTTGCTATTGGCTACTGAATAGAACCGTCTTTGCAGCTTGCACCAAGGTTCAAAAAAGCGTACGCTTCGACACGCTTAAGCGTGAAAGCGAGCGCATCGGTGAGCTATGACTCAGGATTAGCCTGAGTGGCCAATTACGCGCTGAGAAAAGGAGGCGGCCCATTTTGGGGGAGAAAAGGAGGCAAACGGGTCAAATAGATAGGGTTAGGGCTCAATTCACACTCATTCGTCCACTCTCGCGACAGACCAGAGAGGTGGTGCCTCCATTGCGACTCTCCCCGGCGCCATGGCACTACCTGTCTCCCGCAGCCGGTGAAGCACCTCCCGCGCAACACGCCACCTCTTCCTCCAGGACGCCAGTACCTTGACGGCTTGACCCTTCCTCCAGGCAGTCAGCTCGTCCGCATCGTCTCCTCGCAGCTCAGATCGACACCCGCTGTCGCATGTCATGTATCCCTTCTCTTCTAGTCTTCTTTCTCTGCTCGTGCTCGGTGCTGTGTGTTGCGTTGAGGTGTAACTCGTGTTGGTTGTTGCTGATTGATCTAAATTCTCAAATCTAATAACCTTGGGCACTTAGACACTTACTGTCTGTGATTCATTCATCTGATAACCTGCTGTGTATAGCTAGATGTGTGCTGAACTGATGTTGGTTCGTGTCTGACTATGTGGATAGTGTAGCTAGCTGTGTGCTGACCTAAATATGTTGCTAGGAGCTGCTGCTGTTGCCCGTCCGTACATATCCGTTCAAAACGGCAAAACGCTTAAGGAGCGCTTAAGCTGTAGTTCCTCTGATTGGAGCCTCGCCGATCGCTAACCACTTTTTTGAACCTTGGTTTGCACCAAAATTACTCCATGCCAAAATAAAGCTGACTTTAACTACCAATGTAGTAACCTTATGTTCCAACGTATAAGTTTTGTCAAAAGCATAAGTTTCTAAGTTGGACTCCAACTTACAAACTTTTGGCTTTTCACAAAACTTATACGCCTTATATTTTGGAACTCAGGAGTAGTATGTTAGTGTCTTAGTCCAACTTAGAAACTTTGATTTTCACAAAACTTATACGCTTTATATTTTGGAACTGAGGGAGTAGTAACTTTTTTTTTTTTGAAATTGAGGGAGTAGTAACTAGGAGTAGTATGTTAGTGCCTTCCATTGTTTTAACCAGATCAACTATCTAGTGAACAACTGGAAACATCTCATCTATATGACATAAAATCTAGGAACTAAATGACTATACGAAGAAGTTTCTTACTTGTCTCGTGGAGGTTTTCAAAACGACACATTTCCCTTTCCTTTGTGAGTCTAAATCTATGTTAGCACCATCCTCCTCAGCTTCATCCTCAGGGTTTATTTCCAGAATCTAAAACAAATGAGAAAAACAAAGACCACATGAATAAACCATAAAAAATCCAAAATGAAAAAAATGAAGGAACATCATGATTAAGAAATTATGCAAAGACCATGTTTCAAGAGGGGATAAGTACATTTGAACAGTGAGCTTAAGCTACTAGGACTGCCCATACTTAAATGCACCATAATAAAACATTATTTTTCGAACTAGCATAGGTCAAATATCTCATGCAGGTTTGTGTTCACACCTTCAGAGTTCAGATACTAAAAGTTAAGCCGCGTCAACTTACCAAGTAACAAAGTTCCAACATAATCGGATGTTAGTATTTGTAACCAGGTCAATTGTTGCAGATAAAAGTCACCGACTAAAACACTGCTACTGCAAGGAGAATTAGTTCCTCGTTAACCCGGCAGACTTACCACAAGAAATGATTACAAGAAAAGTTATTACAAGAACAAAAATAAGAAGTGTTCTCTTACGACGACCTGCACTACTTATGCACATAAGGTTACGTATTAACCTATATATCAGAATCAATGAAGCAAAAGGCAGTTCTACCAGTAGACATATATAGCTGTACTGAAGGAAACAGTAACACGCACTGAAACTAATCAGACGCAATTGCGGATGCCACAGTTTTTTTTCCTACCTCGACGATGTTGCCGACGAGGTAAGGCAGCTGCTTGCTGAGCTTAATCTTCTCCTGGTTCTCCTTGACCTTATCCTTGACCGTCTCCAGCTCCAGGTTGGTCCGCTGCATCTCGTCCTGCGCGCCGTCGGAAAAGGGGAAACACAGGTACACCAATCAATCAATTCAGACCTAAACCGAAACCCTAACAACCAACGCCGGACGAAAAGAGGAGCTCCTAATCCCGCGAGACCCCTGCTCTGGTCGCCCTTCGTGGAGGCGACGCGAGCCTCGAGGGTGATCTACTCTAGGTTTTGGAAGGCGCTCGCGGCTTGCCTTGAGGACACGGATCTCGTTGTCGAGGAGGCGGGTGGCCCGGACGACGTCCTCCGTGGACATGGAAGCCAGGCGGTCGTCCTCCGCGTCGTCGACGGCCATCGGCTCCGCCGCTACCGCTACCGCTACCGCGGGCGCAGGTGACGACATCGTTTAGAGTTTCGTGTGCGCCGGGCGAGGAAGCGGCGTGGAGATGAAGTGGAGGCGAGAGACTGCGAGTTCCCTCGCGCAAGTCAGCCAGGCCCGGCGTATAGCTGGCCAAACGGGTCGGCCCGGCATGGCACGGGCACGGCCTGTGCCAGGCACAACCCGATAGCGGTACGGCCCGTTAGGTATGAATAGGACTCACATGTTGTGACTGGGCCGTTACACGGGTCTCGATTTGACATTGGGCATGAGCACGCCAGCACGTTTAGAGCATGTAGGCCACGTTCTGCCCACATAAGACCCAGCAAAATAATAATTTAAATAGGTATAATTTTTTTAAATATGTAAAATTGCTATAAAAATTCAAAAAAATAAGTAAAAAAGGTATAAAATCTAAAAAAATAAATAGTTAATCGTGTCATGTCGTGCCGACCCGCGTGCTTCAATTCGAGGAGCGTCCCGGACACTAACAAGCACATGTCGTGTCCCGGCCCATTTAATTTGTGTTGTGTCATGCTTGTATCGTGTCAAAAAAAGTCGTGCTTCGGTCCGACCCATTTAGCCAGCTATAATCCGACGGTAAATTTTTTGCCGGTTTGGTTTCCAGACCCACCCACCTCCTTTTCTTTTTGACTTAGGACCCAGCCCACCTCCTTGCACAGCACGAGGGCACCAAATACTGAAATGGTCTGATTAGTACTTTAAACAAGCATGGTTAAGTGACTAACCCACTTTTCCATCCCTAGATGAGGGTAATGAAGATGCATTTTCAAAATGACCAAAGGATTCACAAAAGGTGAGGGTCTAGAAATGCTATCAGTTAACCTAAGTGAATATAGCTCCACGGTTTTAAGACTGAGTTTTTGGATATTTAGAATTTCAAAAATCTTGAAGAAAAAAAGAGCACTCCAGGCATAAAAACAAGAAATAAATGTTTTGGAAGTACAAACAAAGCATACAAGTGTTAGAGGAATAGAATAGAAGCACTAAAACAATTCACTAATTTAAGAAATAAAAGCTTTGTTGGTTCTAAAATTTAGCAAACACACCGCACTAGCTAGGGATGGAACAGTGGGGTGTTACAGACCTTCCCTCCTTGGAGGAATCTCCTCCCCGAGATTCAAGAGCTGAGAGGGCGAGAAAGTCTGGAAACTCTTCCTTGAGATAGTCCTCTCTTTCCCATGTTGCTTCTTCATCCGAGTGGTTGCTCCATTGGACCTTGAGTAATTTGATCGTGCAACACGGGTATCTTCATCAAGGATGCGATTTGGCCTCTCACGTTAAGTGAGGTATTGGCTCAGGTCGACAAACCGATGGTCGATATCCTTGAAGGTGACAACCTTGTCGGGTATTTGAAGACACTTCCGTAGCAAAGACACATGGAAGACACCGTGGAACTCTGATACATCCGATGGCAACTCCAGTCGATAAGACATATGTCCTCGGCAGGCTAGGATCTTGAATGGGTGATGGCCCACAAGTGTAGGGGATCGGTCACAGTATTTTTGAGTGAAGTGAAACCCAAATTTATTGATTCGACACAAGGGGAGCCAAAGAATAATTATAAGTCTTAACATCTGAGTTGTCAGTTCAGCCACACCTAGAAAAGAACTAGTAACAAGATTGATGTGAGAGCAACAACACTATAAAAAAACTTGCAAATGCAAGGATGACTGATACCAGAAGATAGTTGATGGCAATAGGAACAGTAAAGTAGCAGCAGTAAAAGTAACAACATAGGCAATAATGATTAAAGATGGATTGGGGTTCATAATTTCACTACAGGTAACTCTCAAATAAGAGCATGTGTTGGGTAAATAAATTACACTTGGTCAATTGACCGAATTGAAATAACATAAGAAAAAGCATCTAGTTTATAAAACATAGTAGCCATGTATTCTGTATGTAATTGATCGAATTATAAAACATAGTAAAGTAGCAGCAGTAAAAGTAACAACATAGGCAATAATGATTAAAGATGGATTGGGGTTCATAATTTCACTACAGGTAACTCTCAAATAAGAGCATGTGTTGGGTAAACAAATTACACTTGGTCAATTGACCGAATTGAAATGACATAAGAAAAAGCATCTAGTTTATAAAACATAGTAGCCATGTATTATGTATGTAGTTGTACGTGCTTGACGAGAGAAACTTGCATAATATTTTTTGTTCAACCATCCCGTTTTCAGCGGGGGGCATTCCGGAAACCATATTGTAATTAAGGTACTCTTTTTACAAAGCAACAGAGTAAAGCATTAACACTTAATGAATACACGTAATCCTCAAGTTATAGCCATTCCCTTCGTATGTCCCAATTTCTGTCACTTTGGCGCCTAGGGGTCCAGACAATAACAGGTGTATGCATCTTTAGATAAGATCTAAGCAACAATTATATTCATACGAACATAAAATAGATTAAATCTAAGATAATTCCACCGGTGCGTGATGCATGTAAAATACATATATGAACTTTGCACTTTATTATTTGATATTTCCATATATTTGCAACTTATCTAGAGTTATGTTTATGATTTATGATGATTTTGGGGGATAATCCACATTGTCCCCCTTTCTTTAGTTTTAACCCTCCAGACCAGAAAAGATCAGAAAACCCTGTTTTGTGTATTTTTAAATTTCATGGATCCAAACGATTTCAAAAAGACTTGAGAATTTTTTAGGATTTATTTTTGCAATGAAGAAGGCCTGGAGGCATTGGATCCTCGGGAGGCAAGCCCCGAGGCCCGAAAGAGCATGCCAGGCACCGTCCAAGGAGGTGGACGTGCGAGGCATGCCAGTTTGAGCATTGGGCACATCCAGCTGTCCATCTTTTGATTTAAAAATTACTCGTGACCTAAAACCGCCTATAAGAAGCCTTTACGCGACCGTCGGGAAGAGCGCCGCAGAAACACAGAAAGACCGAAACAAAGACAAAAGCCGCCAGATTGGAGGGGGAAAACTATGGTGGGGCGTTGGCGGTGGGATCTCTGCCGTCACCGTCGTCGCCATGATGGAGGGGGAGTAGTCCACGTTTGGACTATGGGATTGTGACAGTAGTTTATTGTATCTCCCTCTCTCGTCCGTTCATTGTCTTAGCACCATATGAGCTACCTAACATTATTATGGTCATCTATGTAATACCCTTGTGGTGTATCTTTTATTCATGAGTTGATATTTGAGATTGCAAATCCTTTGTGTTTAAGATATATGGTTAGATGTATATTAAGTACCATGTTCTTTTTTACTTGTTTTGATCAAGCATGTATAAGAGGGCGTGTGAGGGGAACATGCGCGTTAGATGGAGTAACAGTGGTGGTTAATGGGTAGTGACAACAAAACTTGTGATCCAGTTTGGTTTTTTTACTTTCTTAGTTACCTCACTAAGGATAAAGTGAATACATATGCTATTGATGTGTTATGACAATCAAGATATTCGTGCCTAGATCTAGTATATTGCTATTCAAAGTTCATGTCAAAGTATTTAAGGCTATACTTTGTTAATTCTTAATTCTAAATTGCTTGGAGTCTTCTTTTTTCTAAAGGAGTATAAGAGATTGTTAGTAAAACTAGATCATGTATGCGCGCGTTACCGCGCCAGTCTATTATGACAGTAGAATGTTAGGGATTGATTTTTTTGATATTTAACTAAATTATTTGATGTATTTAAAATGAGGTAACAAATTAAAATGTAATTACATATATTACTATTATGAAGTATCTTGTCCATTATTATTGTAATTACTCTTATTGCATATAAAAAATTGAACGGTTGTGATGAGCAGGAGCATATGAGAATTTGAAATGTGTAAATATTTTGCAAATAATAATTCCTCCAAGTAGGAATATCTGTTAAAACAAAATTCAAATATTATGACCAAGAGTGAAAAAATCTATATCTATATCTATATCTATACCTAATAATAAAAGCACTAAGACTTCTTGCGTCGTCCGTTCTAATTTTACCCTTTTACCCTCCCACCGGATAATATATTACACGCACTGCCACCGCCAAGTCAAAATAACGGTTCGGTGCTCGAAACAACCAATCAAAGTGGGCCAGGAAGCTCTCTATCCCCTCGCTTGCCAGGGCCATCGTCGCGCTCCTCCGCTGGCGGCCGCGCTGCGGAGATCTGCCAGCAACAACCTCTCCGCCCTGCTGCGCGCCGAGGAGAACGACGACCCGCCGCCCGTTCCCTATTCCGCTGCAGTGCTGCCCCTGCCGACGACGGCCTGGCCGCCACGAACCGGCGTGGCGGAGGACGCCGAGGCAGCAGGAGGAGCTTGCTCCGCCTGCCCCTCGGCGGTGCCGGCGGCTGCCGCGTCGGCGCGACGAGGGTGACGACGAGGACGCCTGCGTCTGTTTTCTACCGCAAACAGACGCCCCCCTCCTCCATTATACCGCAGCCCGGGTGCTGGGGTATCACGCTTGACGCAGGCAGGAAAATACCCCGGTCGACATCTCTTGCTCCTGATTCTACTCCACGGGCTCCCTGTAGTTGACGAGCTCTCCTGCTCCTGCTCTGATCTCAGAGTGCTCCATGCATCGTCACACGGGTCTCCGCCACATTCCATGGGTGTCGCGATGGAGGTCGAGAGAGCCGGCAGGGTCACTGCCCCCATCGTTTACTGAACTTTTCTACGCGAGATACACTGCCCTACGCCCTTCACGCACAGCACTCTGAACTTGTCACGTGCGTCGTTCGCTCTGAACCTCCCCGGCCACGCCGCTTTGAATCTCTTGATGAGGTACTCTGGATTAGCGTAGTAGTTAGCACTCCTGACGACGTTTACCAATCACTTGGCCCAGCTACTTGCCTATCAATCATCAACAACGCAGCTAGCTCCATTGTCTGATGGCACCTTTCTCTACAGTTGTTGTCCAGCCAAATATCCACAGATGACAGCCTCGTCCCGCGCCTAAATCTTCAGGATCTTCAGGCTTCTTCTCCATACCATGACAGAATGTATGACTCCGGATATCTGAAGAACTGAATTATCTTTGATTGGTCGACAGTCGTCAGCCTGGTATAATGATACTCCAAATTAGCACCACATTTCGTGATGACGGTGATTTTTTGAAAAACCGATTCAAATATCAAATCTTGGTGTGAATTCAAACATGACAGGTCCGAGCTAAATAGGGGCTGCCGGCCGGTTAGAAATAATTAATTTTACCTCCTACTTTGTGTTGTTTGGATTAGCATGGTAGCTAACCTGGCCATGGAAGTTAACGGTTGGAATAAACCTATTTATAAGCATGTTCTAAATCAGGAGTCATTGGACCTCACACTTGTTGTTTCTACAAAACCTGGGTGAGGCTGGTTTTGAACTTCTACTGAACCTGCGGTTGTGGATCCGATCCCCTGCCTCCTTCAAATTCCTGCATTTTGCTCTTACACTGGTTATATGGTGTATTTTTCTCCCTCCTACAAAAAAATAGATATGATGAATGTATTATATGGCGTTGCACTATTCTGATAAATGTTTTAAAATTAAGAAAAAAAGTAAAATATAAAGTTTGATTTTTTTTGGTTAAATTTGAAAGTAATCCTAAACATTAGAGAATTTGAGAAAATGTTCCAGACGAAAAGCTTGTGGAACTTCATATTTTACCCACCTCGTTATGTCATTTGTATCATTTCCATAAAACAGTTTGAAAATTAAATATATCCAAATGACAGTGCGTAAACACAGAACTTCTACACTGCAAGCTGAAGTTTAGTAACACACACCGAAAAGTTCATAACCAAACGAAGGCACTCCAAATCAACAGCTGGAACGTGTAAAGTGCAATGATAGGAATCAAACTCTTATCAGTCTATAACACATTCAATTGGAATCAACCCGTTGCAACGCACGGGCAAATTTACTAGTAATAATTAAATACTACAATTACATCATAGTAATTACAAGTTGGGACGTTTATACAAACAAAGCATATGGAGATCTATCTCACAGTTCCGCAAGAAATAATAAATTATACATAGTCAAGTATGATGATATTTATCACGTGAAATTCTACAATTGTGTGAATCTGAGAGCACAAAAATAAATCCTAAAAAATTACTATGTAGGGGCCCTATTATTCTTGCATCAACTTGGTAGGGGCACTAACAAACAAAAAAGTTTTATGTATGTTGCCTCAGTTTGAACCTATCTGTAGTCACCCAAAAGATCTTCTTAAATTCCCAATTCTGCTTTTCCTTGTACATTAACATAAAATTGCTCAACCCCGATGATACCTCTTGCACCAACATTAAAACAAAACTCGATAATAGTCAGTATATGAAACAAAGACGAAGTAAATATAGTAAAATCAGGACAAAAATTGAGTAGGTTGCGAGCCTAGCTGAATGAACACCAATTAAAACCACGTCACGAAAAATCTAGACAGTAATAAACCGAACTTACTGTTTGACGAAAAGGTTGCGAATCAGTTTTTCATTGATATTATAGAAGAAGAAAGAACGGTGTTACAAAGTAGTTACAAGTCCTGCCCCAAAGGCAAGCATCGTGCGAGCTTCAGATAACAAAAAAGCAGCCGGCACCAGCCTTTGGCTGGGTGCTGATAGGTGCTAGAGGAGAGAGCTTATTCAGGTTTCCTTGGTCCATCAAAGAGACTAGTAGCCTTGCTGCGCCCCGCTGATCGCCAAAGTTTCAGGTCCACAATGATACTGTATTTTTTTTGTAGAGAGTATGCCAAATTGGCATACCTTATTAGAAGGGATAAGGGAGAACAACCAATTACAAGAGCTGATTCAGTTGTATCCACAACCAAATCAGAGAACACCACTCAAACACCAAAACACCAACACACCGAAAAAACCTAGGGCTACTCTCTCGCGTCATCCAAAACACCTACACATGTTCGCCTCCTCGCTCCCTCCCAGAGCTGAAGCTCCTCTCGAATCCATCCCACCAACACACCTGGACTCACCTGCTCCCTACCCTCTCCGAACACGCGAGCATTGCGTTGTTTCCACAGACTCCAAGCTGTGAGGATGATCAGTGTGTCGAGCCGCCTCCTATCCTTGTGGCCTGACCTGTTCCCACCATCCCTGAAAGCTGCTTGTGTTCTGCGGCTCCGCTAAGGCAATGCCCAGACCTTGCATGCACCCCCACCAGACCTCCTTTGCGTATGGGCATTGCACCAGGAGATGGTCCACTATATCTTCATCCTGCAAACAAGTAAAGCATGCGTCCGTTTGCTCCTGCAAGCCGTGCCTCGTTCTTCTATCTGCTGTCCAGAGACGCCTCCTCAATGCTAACCAGCAGAAGATTTTGCATTTAGGCGTCGCATAGGACCTCCAAACTGGCCTAGCCATGAGAATGGATTTCCCACACCGCTCTGTACCCGTCGGACCTATCTGGAACGTCGAATCTCAATCCGACGGTAGCCATATCTTTATGCAAAAAGGACCTCCAGTTCAAAAAAGGACCTCGCCGGAGCTCAGAGCCCGCGCAGCCCGGAGCTCGCCGTCGCTGCAGCCCGGAGCTCGGACCTCCGCCGCCGCGCTCCTCCACGAGCTCGGAGCTCGCCGGAGCCGCAGCCCGGAGCCCGGAGCTCGTCGGAGCCTGGAGCTCGCCGGAGCCGCAGCCCGGAGCCGGAGCTCCTCCGCGCTCCTCGCGTGTAGCTCCGTGGTCGCCGCGCTCCGCCGCCGAGCTCAGAGCTCCTCCGCGCTCCTCCCGCCGAGCTCGGAGCCGGCCGTGGTCCTCCGCGCTCCTCCGTGGTCGAGGATGTGTTTGTACGAATTAAACGAAGTAGGAGGGCTTTTCTGTAAAAATACTGCACGCATCTTGATGTTTTTCAAAGAGCTGGACGGTGGGGATAGGCCCGACACCCGCTTCTAGTTGTGGCAACAGCTTTTCGCCTAGCCAGATGAATTTATCCTCCTCCTGCTCATCACGGACTACCTCTCGGATCGCTAGCCACAGGTTAATCAGCTGCCTGTACCCCTCCGCACACATCTCTCCAGAGACATGGAGCGTCCAATTCTGATTTGCCATCGCGTCAGTGACCGATCTTGTGTTCTTGCGCCTAGACGGGACCGCTGCCACTACCAGAGGCACAATGGCGGTCGCTGATAGCCCATCAATCCACCTGTCCGACCAAAACAGCACTCCGTTACCTTTCCCGGCGACGATCTTGATAAGGCTATCGAACCAAGCTTTATTGCGGAAAACACGTTTGTTTGTTTCTTTCCAAGTTTGCCACCATATGAGCTGAACCAAGACGTTCCACCCTCCATGGCTCCATGCGCAGGCGCAGCAGAAGGGGTTCTTCGTGATGACTCTATTTAGATAGTAATCGAAGATTCATCGCCAACCATGTTGGGAATCGGAGCAGGCACATTGCACTATCGGAGGACAAGCTGTCACACCGATGCAATAAAGAGCAGTGTCCAAGCATATGATCTGCCGTCTCAGGATGAATCCGACATAAAGAACATATCAGATTGCAAGGCCATCCCCTCTTTTGGAGATTGTCCGACGTCATACATCGTCCACGCATCGCCAGCCATAGCGCGGCGTCAGAATTCCAAACCATGGCCTTGTAGGTGCATTGAATCCCAGTGGCGAATTGGATGGCGTAAGCCGAGTCGACTTAAAATTGTTTGTTCGACATCCACTTCCTAGAAACAGAATCGGGTATACCCTCGTGGAGATGAGTTGTATGGGTGATCACCCAAATTTTAGCAGCCTGAAGAATTGCCGCATCACAAAGTGCAAACCGAAGGTGTCTGGTCCATCTGTCGTCAACCAATGTATCTTTGACAGACAATGTTTTTCTAGTTCAAACAGCGAGCAACATAACTGATATATACTCACTTAAATGCTTGTTTATACTTTTTTTTCGAGTAACTCCTCCTCTCGAGGAGGGCAGGGCGTTCCTGCAATTCGAATAGAAGAAAGAATTGACCCAGTTTGTGAGGGAGACCAGGCTAAAAAAACCATACAAATGCCCTGTCTATAAGGAAAATAGGGCCAAAAACCCGCACAAGCGAGGGGACCGTCGCCCAAAGGACGCAAGTACTTACAGTGAATTTCATATCAAAAACTTCTAAAAACTTGTCTGCTAATATTTACAGTGAATTTCTAATCAAAACTGCTAGTCAGCACCTTCTGCTCCTCGTTGGGTTCGACACTCTTATTTATCGAAAGTATTACGATACACCCCCTATACTTGTGGGTCATCAATACTATTTTCTGCCGCCGTTGCCGAGTAGTGAAGCGCTATTGGTAAGTGGAATTGGTAAGAAAAACTTTTGATGTACGTGCTGTTTTTATTTCTGTCTCCTAATTTATTTAATTATGGAGAGATCATCGCTTGAATTCCTATTTGGGAAAACTACTGCCACTGCTAAGGTAGTAGTGGAGGTGCCACCTGAGAAAGTACTGCCATTTGAAATACCTATGAAAATTGTTGAACGTGTTACGGATAACCGCTATGATGGGGATGAAACTGTCCATCCTGATGATCATTTGCTATTTTTAAATGAATTATGCGAGTTGTTTAAGTGTGCAGGTATTTCAATGGATGAAGTTAAGAAGAAATTATTCTCTATATCGCTGGGTGGAAGAGCTGCGCATTGATATAAATTGTTGAAGAATGGGCGTTCTCTTGGATGGGAGGAAATTGTACCTCTCTTTTATTCTAATTTTTATCCTCCAAGTGATATTCACCAACATCGGAATTTTATATATAATTTCTGGCCTCATGATGGAGAAATTATTGCCCAAGCGTGGGGGAGATTGAAGTCATTAATGCTCAAATGCCCCATTCATGAGCTTCCTGGTAATATTATTGTTGATAATTTCTATTCAAGACTCTCTTTTCAAGATAAAACATTATTGGATACTGCTTGTTCTGGATCATTCACACGTAATAAAAAAGAGTTTAAATGAGATCTTCTTGACCGGATTCAGGAGAACACTGAAGGATGGGAGAACGACAAAGGTAGGGAGTCAGGTATAAAATATGACTTCGAATGCATTAAAACTTTCATGAATACTGATACTTTTCGAAATATTAGTAATGCTCATGGTCTTGACTCTCAAGTTGTTGCAAATTATTATAAAGCTTTTGCTTATTATTTCGGTTTGCCTAAGGATAGCTTTAAGAAATATCATTAACCTTATAAAGATGAATCTGTTTCTCATATAACTAAAAGTGTTGAAGTTAATACTGTTGATCACATTATTCCTTAGCCTTATATTGAAAAAAATCGTTTTCCTGCTAAAATGAAATGAAGGAACATTCTGTTATGGCTAGTGTTGTTAACAAAGTACAAAGAGAGCTATAGAATCTGATAAACAAATTAATGTTGAACCTTCTGTAGCAATAGTAAAAGATCTTGTTACTGGAAATGTGGAAGATGGGCATATTATATTTTGTGAGGATGCTAATATTGTTTCACATCCTAAAAGTTAAAGGAAAACTAGTGTTCCTATACTTTCTGTTAAAATTGGTGATCATTGCTATTATGGTTTATGTGATATTGGTGCAAGTTCAAGTGCTATTCCTTATGAGATTTACAAAGAAATCATGCAATATTGATGTGGTTATTCAACTTTCTAATAGAGAAACTATCTCTCCAATTGGTATTGGTAGAGATGTTGAAGTTTTATGTGGTAAGATTAAATATCCTACTGATTTTATCGTACTTGGTTCAGTTGCTAGTAAGACTTGTCCTATCATTTTTGGTAGACCTTTTCTGAATACTTGTGGTGCTGTTATAGATTGTAAGAAAGAGAAAATCTTTACTAAGTTTGCTGGTGATTCATATGAATTTAATTTTTCGAAATTTGCTAAAACTACTTATGAAACCGAATTGCCTAATGAAGACTTTAAAGTTGAACAGCTTGCCTCTATTGCTCTTGCTCCTAACAATGTTTTGCAGCAATATATGGAAGATGATGAAAGTGAAGTCTTTAGGAAAGAAAGGAATGAGATTGATGCAATATTTCTTCGTCAACCAATATTGAAACACAATTTACCGGTGGAAGATTTGGGTACTACACTCCCACCTAAGGAGGATCCTGTTTTTGATTTAAAACCTTTACTTGATAATCTTAAGTATGCTCATATAGATGATAAGAAAACATATCCTGTTATTATTAGTGCTAACCTTTCAGGTAAAGAAGAAGAAAGATTATTGGAAGTGTTGAAGAAACACCGCGGAGCTATTGGTTATACTCTTGATGATTTAAAAAGGATTTCTCCCACTATATGTCAACATGCTATTAATATGGAACCTGATGCAAAGCCAGTTATTGAACATCAACACCGTCTAATACCCAAGATGAAGGAAGTGGTAAGAAATGAGGTATTGAAACTTCTTGATGCTTGTATTAGTTATCCTATTGCTGATAGTAAATGGGTAAGTCTTGTGCACTGTGTCCCTAAGAAAGGAGGAATTATTGTTGTGCCAAATGAAAATGATGAACTTATTTCTCAAAGAGTAGCAGTTGTTTATAGAATGTGCATTGATTTTAGAAAGGTTAATAAAGTTACTAAGAAAGATCATTATCCTTTGCCTTTTATTGATCAAATGTTAGAGAGATTGTCTAAGAAAACTCATTTTTGCTTTCTTGATTGTTATTCTGGGTTTTCTCAAATTGCTATTAAAGCGCAAGATCAAGAGAAAACCACCTTTACTTGTCCTTATGAAACTTATGCTTATAAACGTATGCCTTTTGGTTTATGTAATGCTCCTACCTTTCAAAGATGCATGTCTGCTATTTTTCATGGTTTTCGTGAGGAAATTGTGGAAGTATTCATGGAAGATTTCTCTGTCTATGGAACTTCTTTTGATAATTGTTTGCACAACCTTGATAAAGTTTTGCAGAGATGTGAAGAAACTAACCTTGTTTTTAATTGGGAGAAATGCCACTTTCTGGTTAATGAAGGAATTGTTCTTGGACATAAATTTCTGAAGGAGGCATTGAAGTTGATAGAGCTAAAGTTGAGGCAATCGAGAAAATGCCTTGACCCAGAGATGTTAAAGGTATTCGTAGTATTCTTGGTCATGCTAGTTTCTATATAAGGTTTATTAAATATTTCTCTAAAATTTCAAAGCCTCTTACTAATCTTCTCCAAAAAGATGTACCTTTTGTTTTTTATGATGATTGTAATGAAGCTTTTGAAACTTTAAAGAAGGTTTTAACAAGTGCTACTATTGTTCAACCACCTGATTGGAATTTGCCATTTGACATTATGTGTGATGCTAGCGATTTTACTGTTGGTGCTGTTCTTGGACAGTGAATAGATAAGAAGTTGAATGTTATTCATTATGCTAGTAAGACTCTTAATTCTGCTCAATAGAATTATGCTACAACTGAAAAAGAATTTCTAGCTGTTGTTTTTGCTTGTGATAAATTTAGACCTTATATTGTTGACTCTAAAGTTACTATTCATACTGATCATGCTGCTATTAGATACCTTATGGAAAAGAAAGATGCTAAGCCTAGGCTTATTAGATGGGTATTACTTTGGCAAGAATTCGATTTGCACACTATAGATAGGAAAGGTGCTGAAAATCCTGTTGCTGATAATTTGTCTAGATTGGAAAATATTGCTTATGATCCTATTCATGTTAATGATAGTTTTCTTAATGAACAATTGACTGCAATAAGGGTGAGTTCACGAGATAGTCCTTGGTATGCTGATTATGCTAACTTTATTGTTTCGAAGTATTTGCCTGCAACTTTTTCAGCTCAACAAAGAAGGAAATTCTTCTATGACTTGAGGCATTATTTTTGGGATGACCCACACTTATATAAAGAAGGAGTGGATGGTATTATGCGAGGATGTGTTCCAGAATATGAACAACGAGAGATACTGAGGAAATGTCATAGTAGTGCTTATGGAGGACATCACGCTGGACATAGAACTGCACAAAAGGTTCTACAATCAGGTTTTTATTGGCCTATTCTCTTTAAAGATGCAAGAAAGTTTATTTTTTCTTGTGATGAATGTCAAAGAGTTGGTAATATCTCTAGACGTAATGAAATGCCTATTGATACGTCTCCAACGTATCTATAATTTCTTATGTTCCATGCTATATTATACCAAGTTATTACATGTTTTATATGCATTTTATATAGTTTTATGCATTTTCTGGGACTAACCTATTAACAAGATGCCACAGTGCCAGTTCCCTGTTTTCTGCTGTTTTTAGTTTCAGAAAAGTACTTAAGGAAATATTCTCGGAATCGGATGATTTCTTTTCCAAAGTGCATATTTATTTGGGAACCTTCCAGAGCACCGAAGAGGAGTCGAAGACGGAGCCCGAGGGGCCCACACCACCCCCAGGCGCGGCTCCCCCCTCTGCCGCGCGAGCACGTGGTGTGGGGCCCACGGAGCTCCACCGCCTTCTCCCTTTCGCCTACATATACCCCCCCCCCCCCCCCCCCCCCCGAAACAAAAACCCTAGCACGATGTTCATATTTTCCTCCACGGGTCCCGAGCCGCCGCCGTCGTCAACACCAATTCGGGAGAGATCAGAACTCCTCCCCGGCACCCTGTCGGGAGGGGGAATCGTCACCAGAGGCCTCTACGTCGCCATGACTGCCTCCGGACTGATGCGTGAGTAGTCTACCTTTGGACTACGGGTCCATAGCAGTAGCTAGATGGTTGTCTTCTCCTCTTGTGCTATCATGTTTAGATCTTGTGAGCTGCCTATCATGATCAAGATCACCGTTATGTAATACTTCATGTTGTGTTTGCTGGGATCCGATGAATATTGAGTACTAAAGTTATTGCTTCATAATATATCATGTGTGTGCTATTTAATGATCTTGCATGCTCTCCGTTACTTGTGTATGCTCTGGCCAAGTAGATGCTTGTGACTCCAAGAGGGGGTATTTATGCTCGATAGTAGGTTCATGTCTCTATTAAATCTGGTGTGGTGACAGCTAGCTCTAATGTTGTAGATGTACTGTTGCTACTAGGGATAAAACAGTAGTACATTGTCTAAGGATGATGTTACCTACTTACTTTACACACAGTGCTTAAGGCGATAATCTGTTGCATCCAACTTAATACTGAAAGGGGTGCAGACGCTAACCGGAAGGTGGATTATTAGTCATAGATGCGGTTGGAACGGTCTATGTATATTGTTGTAATGCCCGAATGAATCTCACACTAGACATCATAACATTGGTATATGCATTGGTTTGCTCATCATTATTCTATCAATTGCCCAGCTGTAATTTGTTTACCCGCATGAATGTTATTATTATTTATGGAGAGACACCACTAGTGAACTGTGGACCCCGGTCCTTCTCTTTAATCTGATAAACCACAAACTGCAAACCTGTTACTTTCTGCAAACAAACATCTTTCTTCCACACATACGTTTAATCCTTTGTTACAGCAAGCCGGTGAGATTGACAACCTCACCGTTAAGTTGGGGCAAAGTATCTTGGTTGTGTTGTGTGCAGGTTCCACGTCACCTACGTCCCAGGAAGCATTTTCTGGCACCGTTGACACCTCGGGGGAATTCATTATTTCCTACTAGTTCGATAAACTTGGTTTCACAACTGAGGGAAACTTGCTGCTGCACTACTTCATACCTTCGTCTCCCAACAACACACCCACCGTGTGCATCAAGCAATTTTTCTGGCGCCGTTGCCGGGGAAATAAGAATTCCTTTGAAGACCTTCACAGTCCTCCGTCAACTTCGTTGCCGGTGACTTGAAGATTCTTCTACGAGGGGAGTTTTCGCACTTCCAATCTTTTTATTTTGTTATTGTCTTGCTTAGTTTATTTTTATTACTGTCTTGTTTGCTTAATATCAAAAATACAAAAAAATTAGTTACTTGCAATTTATTTTATTGTCTTGTTTGCTTAAATATCAAAAATACAAAAAAAATTAGTTACTTGCATTACTATTTTTATTTCGGTTTAGTATTATTGTTATTTCGGTTTTGGTTTTACTTTTGCTATAATGTTGCTTCCTAAGTATACCCTGGAAGACCTGTCAGTGGGTAGTGGCTCTATAATTGGAAAGGAGAATATTGAAGAATTCTTTAATCATGTTAGTAAGCATAAGGATCTTAGAGAGAAATCCATAGTAGAACTTGCTCCTAATTATGAAACTGCTGCAGCTTATTTAGTTCACATGCTAGAGGCTAGGTTCGTTAACCTGCATCCTATAATACAACAAATGTTTCTTAATCTTCATGATGTTAAAAATGCTGAAAAGAAAGATTTTATTATGGAAACCTTGCTTAATGAATTTGGTGATGTTGCTATAGAAGCAAGGAAAGTCTTTGGTCGTTTTGATATGCTAGGCTCATGTGTAGATGTTATTAATGCACTTGAAAAATTGGGTAAAACTGAACCTACTAAGGGGGAGGAAATTAAAGTGCCAATACCTATTAAACTTGTAGCTATGCATGAAGCCTTGGAAGAAAATTTTGAATGGATTGTCCCTCAAAACCCATTTGATGAATGTAGTAAACCTAAAAGCAATAAAAAGGGAAACTCTGAACCTTACATAGATAAAATACAATGCATAGTTGAGAGGATTTCTGTTCTTGATCTGGATAATACTTGAGTTTTGCTTTCTGTGCCTAGCTGAAAGGCGTTAAACAAAAGCGCTTATGGGAGACAACCCACTTTTATTTCCTGTTATTTTATTTTGTTTGTATCAAGGACTTGTCCTACCTCTGTAGCAATTCCTTTGTATCTTTATTTTATTGCATTGTTGTGTCAAGATAAGCCTCTAGTTGAAAGTTCATGCTAAATTTGGATTGCTGTGCTGAAACTGTTTTCTGCTGTCCACCGTTAAATTCATAACTATTCACAGAAAAATCGGATGGACCGGGGATTGTTTGTGCGTAATCCTCAGATATATGCAACTTTCATTAGTTTTGAGTTTTCTGATTTGAGCAAGTTAAGTGCCTCGAAAAAATTCGTCTTTACGAACTGTTCTGTTTTTGACAGATTCTGCCATTTATTTTGCAATGTCTTTTTTGCTATTTTGATTGGATCTTTTTATCCTATGAAGTATCAGTGGCTGTAGCTAATGTCCAGTAGCATTGGTAGCAATTGTGTTCCTACAGAATATCATAATTTTTCGTGCACTAACCCTCTAATGAAGTTTACTCTAAGTTTGGTGTGGAGGAAGTTTTCAAGGATCAAGAGAGAAGGATGATATGATGTGATCAAAAGGACAGTAAAGCCAAAGCTTGGGGATGACCCGGTGGTTCATCTCCAACATATTTCAAGAAGACTCAAGCGTCAAAGCTTGGGGATGCCCAAGGCATCTCCTTCTTCATCAACAAACTATCAGGTCCTTTCTAGTGAAACTATATTTTAATTCCGCCACTTCTTATGTGCTTTTCTTGAAGCGTCGGTTTGTTTTTGTTTTTGTTTTCGTTATTTTCATTCTCTGAATAAAATGGATCCTAGCATTCCTTTGTGGGAGAGAGACACGCTCCGCTTTTTCTTATGAATACTCGTATTCTTCACTTATATTTGTTGAGTATTATTCTATGTTACTTCAATACTTTCTAGCTCTTGTTTTTCATGCATCTCTTGCTAGAGCTGTTAGCTTTATTATATCATACTCTCATATCTCATTGTTTAATTACTTGGAGAGTTTATCTTTTAAATAAGTTGATTGGTGTTTGGTTGAGAACAGAAAATGCTAAATGTGGTAGATGGTATAAAGAAAGATATACATGCTCTTATGGATTGTTATCTTGCATGTTGTGGTGCTTGGCAATTGTTTTGAGCTCTCAAGTAGACCATGTTTAAGCTTTTACATCATGTAGTTAAAACCTATTAGTGAGAAACTACCGTAAAACTTGCTGAAATTTGGTTTGCATGTTTGGTATCTCTAAGGTCTAGATATTTTCTAGTTAAAGTGTTTGAACAACAAGGAAGACAATGTAGAGTTTTATAATGCTTGCAATATGTTTTCATATACATCTCGTTGTCATAGTTTATACTTGTGTTTGCTTCAAACAACCTTGCTAGCCAAAGCCTTGTACTGAGAGGGAATGCTTCTCGTGCATCCATAATCCTTGAGCCAAAACCTATGCCATTTGTGTCCACCATACCTACCTACTACATGGTATTTTCTGCCATTCCAAGTAAATACATCATGTGCTACCTTTTATTCAAAATTTATTATCCCTTATTTGTGTCAATGTTTATTAGCTCATGAGGAAGTATGTGGTGTTACGGATATCAACCTTGTCATTTGCTTTTAGACAGACTTTCACCAATCGGACTAGTGGCATATACATCCGCTTATCCATTAACTTTGCAAAAAGAGTTGGCAAATGGGGTGCCCAGTCCCAATTAATTACAACTTTAACCGCTGCAATCTCTTCACATTTTTGCCCTGATCCAATCAGTCAAGCAATGACAATTTTTTTTAACTATATGTGTAAACAAAAGAGATAAGAGGGATGATCTACCTTGCTGGTAGAAATAACGTCCTTCATGGGAGCCGCTCTTGAAAGTCTGGTTGACAAGGGGGGTAGAGTGCCCATTACCATTCGTTGACAACGACAAACACCGCTCAAAACTTAATTTTATGCTCTCTATATGATTTCAAAAACCTATAAAACTAAGAAGCTCTAGCACATGTTTCTATCCCTGCTTCCCTCTGCGAAGGGCCTATCTTTTACTTTATGTTGAGTCAGTTTACCTACTTCTTTCTATCCCCGAAGCAAACACTTGTGTCAATTGTGTGCAACAATTCTTATATGCTTACTTATTGCACTTGTTATATTTCTTTGTGTTGACAACTATCTATACGATATACATGTTCAAAAGTTGAAAGCCAATGCTGAAACTTATATCTTCCTTTGTGTTGCTTCAATGCTCTTTTTCTTAGATAATATTGCTTTATGAGTTAACTCTTATGCAAATCTTTTTGATGCTTGTTTGAAAGTACTATTCATGAAAAGTTTTACTTATATGATGTAATTGTTTACTCCTTGTCTATTTGTTAGTAAACTATAGATCATTGCCTTGAGTCACTTCATTCATAACATGAGCCTTACATTATATTATGATCAAGATTGTGTTTAAGCATGTCACTCCAGAAATTATTCTTCTTTTATCGTTCTTGCCTACTCGGGACGAGTAGAACTAAGCTTGGGGATGTTGATACGTCTCCAACGTATCTATAATTTCTTATGTTCCATGCTATATTATACCAAGTTATTACATGTTTTATATGCATTTTATATAGTTTTATGCATTTTCTGGGACTAACCTATTAACAAGATGCCACAGTGCCAGTTCCCTGTTTTCTGCTGTTTTTGGTTTCAGAAAAGTACTTAAGGAAATATTCTCGGAATCGGATGATTTCTTTTCCAAAGTGCATATTTATTTGGGAACCTTCCAGAGCACCGAAGAGGAGTCGAAGACGGAGCCCGAGGGGCCCACACCACCCCCAGGCGCGGCTCCCACCTCTGCCGCGTGAGCACGTGGTGTGGGGCCCACGGAGCTCCACCGCCTTCGCCCTTTCGCCTACATATAACCCCCGAAACAAAAACCCTAGCACGGTGTTCATATTTTCCTCCACGGGTCCCGAGCCGCCGCCGTCGTCAACACCAATTCGGGAGAGATCAGAACTCCTCCCCGGTACCCTGCCGGGAGGGGCAATTGTCACCGGAGGCCTCTACGTCGCCATGACTGCCTCCGGACTGATGCGTGAGTAGTCTACCTTTGGACTACGGGTCCATAGCAGTAGCTAGATGGTTGTCTTCTCCTCTTGTGCTATCATGTTTAGATCTTGTGAGCTGCCTATCATGATCAAGATCACCGTTATGTAATACTTCATGTTGTGTTTGCTGGGATCCGATGAATATTGAGTACTAAAGTTATTGCTTCATAATATATCATGTGTGTGCTATTTAATGATCTTGCATGCTCTCCGTTACTTGTGTATGCTCTGGCCAAGTAGATGCTTGTGACTCCAAGAGGGAGTATTTATGCTCGATAGTAGGTTCATGTCTCTATTAAATCTGGGGTGGTGACAACTAGCTCTAAGGTTGTAGATGTACTGTTGCTACTAGGGATAAAACAGTAGTACTTTGTCTAAGGATGATGTTACTTACTTACTTTACACACAGTGCATAAGGCGATAATCTGTTGCATGCAACTTAATACTGAAAGGGGTGCGGACGCTAACCGGAAGGTGGATTATTAGTCATAGATGCGGTTGGAACGGTCTATGTATATTGTTGTAATGCCCGAATGAATCTCACACTAGACATCATAACATTGGTATATGCATTGGTTTGCTCATCATTATTCTATCAATTGCCCAGCTGTAATTTGTTTAACCGCATGAATGTTATTATTATTTATGGAGAGACACCACTAGTGAACTGTGGACCCCGATCCTTCTCTTTAATCTGATAAACCACAAACTGCAAACCTGTTACTTTCTGCAAACAAACATCTTTCTTCCACACATACGTTTAATCCTTTGTTACAGCAAGCCGGTGAGATTGACAACCTCAGCGTTAAGTTGGGGCAAAGTATCTTGTTTGTGTTGTGTGCAGGTTCCACGTCACCTACGTCCCAGGAAGCATTTTCTGGCACCGTTGACAACTCGGGGGAATTCATTATTTCCTACTGGTTCGATAACCTTGGTTTCACAACTGAGGTAAACTTGCTGCTGCACTACTTCATACCTTCCTCTTGGGGTCTCCCAACAACACACCCACCGTGTGCATCAAGCAATTTTTCTGGCGCCGTTGCCGGGGAAATAAGAATTCCTTTGAAGAACTTCACACTCCTCCGTCAACTTCGTTGCCGGTGACTTGAAGATTCTTCTACGAGGGGAGTTTTCGCACTTCCAATCTTTTTATTTTGTTATTGTCTTGTTTAGTTTATTTTTATTACTGTCTTGTTTGCTTAATATCAAAAATACAAAAAATTTAGTTACTTGCAATTTATTTTATTGTCTTGTTTTCTTAAATATCAAAAATACAAAAAAAAAATAGTTACTTGCATTACTATTTCTATTTCGGTTTAGTATTATTGTTATTTCGGTTTTGGTTTTACTTTTGCTATAATGTTGCTTCCTAAGTATACCCTGGAAGACCTGTCAGTGGGTAGTGGTTCTATAATTGGAAAGGAGAATATTGAAGAATTCTTTAATCATGTTAGTAAGCATAAGGATCTTAGAGAGAAATCCATAGTAGAACTTGCTCCTAATTATGAAACTGCTGCAGCTTATTTAGTTCACATGCTAGAGGCTAGGTTCGTTAACCTGCATCCTATAATACAACAAATGTTTCTTAATCTTCATGATGTTAAAAATGCTGAAAAGAAAGATTTTATTATGGAAACCTTGCTTAATGAATTTGGTGATGTTGCTATAGAAGCAAGGAAAGTCTTTGGTCGTTTTGATATGCTAGGCTCATGTGTAGATGTTATTAATGCACTTGAAAAATTGGGTAAAACTGAACCTACTAAGGGGGAGGAAATTAAAGTGCCAATACCTATTAAATTTGTAGCTATGCATGAAGCCTTGGAAGAAAATTTTGATTGGATTGTCCCTCAAAACCCATTTGATGAATGTAGTAAACCTAAAAGCAATAAAAAGGGAAACTCTGAACCTTACATAGATAAAATACAATGCATAGTTGAGAGGATTTCTGTTCTTGATCTGGATAATACTTGAGTTTTGCTTTCTGAGTAGAACATGAAGACTCTCACATATGGAGTAAAGGTGCTAAACATGAGCACAAATAATGACTATGAATATTACAGGTGCTAACATGAGCACAAGTGTGGATAAAGAGTAGTAATGTTGCCCCCTTTTTATTCTTTTTTTTCTTTTTTCTATTTTTCCATTTTTTTGTATTTTATGTTTCTCTTTTCGATGGCCTGCATGGCTCTTTTCACTTTTAGGGGCAAACATTCTAATATGACAACACACTTTTGATACAAGGATCTTATAATGGATAAAACATGGTGTATTAAACGGTGCCTCTGTCAGTGTAGCAGGATATGCAATGATCTAGCGTAACATGGGTAAAACCACACATCAGCTATATAGAATCATGCACAGCAATATATAAATGATAAATGACAACAAGTCATGTAATGTAAGATGAAAGTTGCATGGAAATATATCTCGGAACAGCTATGGAAATGCTGTAGTAGGTAGGTATGGTGGATGTTTTGAGGAAGTTATTTGGCTTATGTGTAGGAGAACATGATAAATATCTCCCACGAGTTTTGGATGTACCCGCGAAGTATGCACCAACTCTCAATGTGAGAAAGGGCAATGCAAAGTACCGAAGAGGCTAGCAAATATGGTGGTGGAAGTGCCATGAAAACCGCAGCTTTAGAACTCACAAGCAAAAAGATTCCAACTAGAAATATGATCTTACAAGGCATAATGAAAATCACTCCATGAGGGACTGTGGCAAATAAACAAGTCACTGTTGGGACCCCGACCGTAGCACATAACACAAAGTTATTACGGTTGTTTTTAACATTAGAAGTCATATACCATTATGTTATCAACTGGATATTTAAGTGTGGCACAGCTTCAAGTTTTCTATACCAACCATTAATCATTCCACTTTACTAAACCATCGTGTTTTACCATTAAGCATATTAATATCTCAAAACAACATCAATGATTCAAGTGACACAATTTAATGATCTACAAGATTATGTATCATTTAGTTATACCATCTACTACACTTAACATTTTCTGTTCTTAATCAAACACCAATCAACTTATTTGAAACATAAACTCTCCAAGTATTTAACAATGAAGTAAGAGAGTATAACATATGAGAACTAACAGCCCTGAACAAGAGGTGCATGAAAAATAAGAGCTGAAAGTATTGCAGTAGCTATAGAAGAATACTCAATAAATATAACTCAAGGTGCAGGTGGGACTGCTCGTGGGCTCCCGCTTAATACCCACACAGTCCCATACAAAATAAATGGGCGTCCCGCGGTAGCCCACTAACCATACGTGGGTGCCCACGAAGCCCACGAAGCCCGCATATGAATTTGATAGGCATTTCCACGAACTACAGTTCTACATACTTTACACCAACACATGTAAACAAACAACATATCAATTTGACAGGCATTTTCACATGCAGCTTTGCAACGTACACCCTTTTCAGTTTCCATCAAAACTACAAGATTTTAGCTACGAAAGGAGGCAACACCATGTAGCTATAGGCTAGACAAGCATATGTAAATGTTCCATTTCTTCACCAACACCAACAAGTCCAGAATACTTAATGGCACTGCAACAACAAAATATGATTGGATTATTAGAATGCTCAAACAAGGCAACAACAAAAGCATGTCTGAATAAAAAGGCATCAGAGGAAACTTAGCAGAGTAGGATTCGTGAATAAAAAGGCATACGTGCAGTATCAATGTCATCATGGTTTCCCATTGATGCAAGGTTAGCTTCTAGCTCTATGCAGAACTCGAATAACTTGAGATTGGGACACGCTAACTTCAAAAAACTGCATAGACACTCGAGTATCAGAAACATGCTACCTCTTACATAAGCAATAACACTGTGCATTCTACATGAACCAGGATCAAGTCTCAACACCCAATAAGCAATATCAACTAAACCCATCCCATTTAAACCTTTAATGCAGAAATATGTGTAACCAAAATAGGGACCGTGAAGGCAGATAATACATATGAATTAAGTACAAGAATATTTCCAAACCATTTAATACATAGCATATTAGGCCCTGTCAGCACAATTCGAAATTGCTACCAATGCTAATGGACAAAAAACACTACATGCAATACTGCTCATTTCACTCATGTAATGAGCAGGGCAACTCAGATTAGCATTTGCAAACAATATCTCTGAAGGACCATAAATTCCATACCTCGTATACATCTTCCTAGCTTTATTAATACCATTCTTCTGCAAAACCCATCCGACAATAGCACAAGAGACTGAAACTCCATAATCACTCCCACCAGCCGAACTTAATGATAACTTTGCACACTCCACCAACTTTTTAAAATATTTCTTGTCGTGAGAAAACAATTTCATGGCCTCTGATGCATTACAAACAAACTTTAAAAAATGTGCAAGGAAAACAATAATACACGGTGTATTTATGAGTTACCTGTAGATATGCACGGAAGCTCCAGATGTTGTCCTACTCATGTTCTGAATTATCTGAAACAGTAATAGGAAATTTTCTTAGTCACAAGATAAATTAGAAGTTAAAGGAAAACTTGAAAAAAAACATTACTACATTACATACCGGCTGCCTTAAGCCAGTCCTGGAGACATATCAAGATTTCGACAGTGGTGGGTGTGAGGCTGCTCCTGTAGTCGCTTACAACACGTCCTCCGGTGCTAAAAGCGGACTCAGAAGGTACGGTTGACGCTGGGATGGCCAAAATATCACGGGCCATTTTAGAGAGTACAGGATAATTTGAAACATTTGTTTTCCACCATTCTAGAATATCCACCTCCTCCTTTCGAGGGAGCAACTCCTCCTTCAAGTACCGATCTAGTTCATTGCTTGACTGTCTTCTTTTCGACCTCATGTATCGATCAAACTCTACAAGTGGGTCAGGTCCATCCTCAACTCCATTATTGGTAGCAGTTTCCATCTGTGGCTCAACTGAAAGCTCTTTACTGTATTCATTGAAGAGCTTTTGCATTCTCTTCTTCACCTTTTCCATCCAACTTCCTGCCTCCACTTCATTTCCGAAGTCAATCAGTAGGAATTCCAAGAGGTCATACTTGTATCTCGGATCAAAGATGACAGGAATACAAGCAGAGATGTATGACTATTTCCAATACTGATTAAACTTCACTTGCATTTGCTTCAACATCCGTGAAATGGTGATGTCTTGGGCTGACACCTCTTTATTCAGGATTTTCTTGTCATAACTTGCTTCTTCCTTATTTAACATCTTCTTCATGATCCAAAGTTGATGGAAGTAAAGATGGCATGTTGGATAATGTGAACCGGAGAGAGTTGTTGTTGCGGTGTAGAAAACGTTCAATAACTTGCATAGAGCCTCAGCCATTTTCCATTCAGCTGGTGGAGGAGCATATGTGAAGTCCTTGTCTTGACTTGCTAGAGAATAGAAGACACTTCTAAGCGGCAAGGCAGCCTCAAGCATGAGATAAGTTGAGTTCCAATGAGTAGTTACATCAGCACACAACGGTCTGTATCTTGAACACAATCCTACTCGTACAACTGTCTCCCGAAATTTCTCAAGTCTTGCTTGTGAACTTTTGACATATTTGACACTCTCTCGAATGTTATTGACAACATTTTTGATCTCTCGTAATCCTTCTTGAACAATTATATTGACAACATGTGGTGCACAACGGACGTGAAGCAATTTCCCTTTTCCAAGGAGAAAACCTTTATCTTTCAGATTGTCTCTCAACAGGTTAACCATGGCAGTATTGACTGAAGCATTGTCCAAAGTGAAACTAAAAAGCTTATCCTCTAGGTTCCATTCCTGAATGCTTTCTAGTATTACATTGAACATGTTCAACTTATTATGAGGCGTTTCCATCATACTAAATGCTATAATCCTCTTGTGGAGCACCCAATCAGGAGATATGAAATGGCATGTTAGGCAAAGATACCCTAGCTTTTGATTAGAAGTTCACATATCTCCCGTGAGAGATACCCAAGAGTCACACTCTTTGAAATATTCTTTCATTTCAGCTCTATGTTTTTTGAAAGCAATGACACAATCATCTTTAATTGTTGTCCTACTGATTTTTCCAAACCATAGATTCAAAGATGCGGTGAATCTCTAAAGGGCGCATACTCCACAAATGTAAAAGGCAGTTCATTGACAACTATGAGTTTTACCAGCTTTCTTCTTGCTAGTTTCAGATCAAATTTCCAGTTCGGATCAATACCTTCGGGCTGACCCATTTTATCTACCATTTCTTTCATCGCCTTCTTTGATTTGCATATCTTTAAATGCCGACCAATATGGCTGCTGCCTGAACCTCTCGAAGCTGGAAAGACTTCCCGACAATGAATGCAACGACCTTGCACAAGTATTGTTCCTTGATAAATTGGCTCAACCTCCTTCCATATGCGTGATATTAGCTTGCGGGGTCTGCGTGCCCGACCTACATACATGGAAAAGAAATTTAGTTAGCTCTATCAAGAGTAAGAAGTAGATGAATAAACAAAAACACATGGTGGTAGATCTGATCTTACCATGGGAACTTCTAGCAGGAGATAGATCATCAAGTGAGGGAGATATTGGAGGCTGTTGTGGAGGCGAATCATGTGAATGTTGTGCAGGCTGGTGAGGTGAACCCGCCATTTTCGCCTTTTTTTCTGAACCAGACCTCACCGTCATGGAGCCCCTCTTTTGTGCTGCTGTCCTCATGATCATATTAACCCCCGGCGATGTTGTGACTCATGAACTTGGAATTGACCCCTGAAAATTAAGGTAATGAAGTATTTCAGTCAAAGCACTACTTGCATAGGCATTTTAAATCTGTACTGAAGTAGCTAATTACATTTAGAAGCACTACTGGTAATTCAGAACACACTCTGCGGTTGTAAATATTTTATTTTATTTTGAACTGAGGCGGTTATATGTATCGAGAGGATGAATGCAGCTTGAGAAAAACAACTAGCGAAGCAGGTAGCATAAGCGAGATTCTTACCTTATGCTTATGCTGCCGTTTCTTGGAGTTTGGGGCTGCACCGGATCTCTCCTTCTCGATTTTGATAGCAACTAGCTGCTCCACCAGGGCATCGTCGATTTCCCCCCGAGTTTGATCACCGTACGGCAGCCGCTGCTTCCATACCTCGGCAGACCCCTCCATGGATTCGTCATCGGCGTCTTCATTCTCACCTCCGCCATGGGTTCGATCTAGGGACGGATATGAGGGATGGGGGGCGAGCGGATGGGGAGGGGGGAGACCTCCATCCCCCGGAGCATGGGGAGGCGGCGACGGTCCGGCCTTGGGGAAGGTGGCCGGAGGCGGCGGCGATTCGGCCATGGCTCGTCTCCACTTTCTGGAGGAGTACCATATGGGGAACGAAGACCTCGATGTGGGCTAGACGTGGGTAACGTGGTACTCCCCACGAAGCCCACAGAATTTTTTCTTCTTACCACGGGGGTCCACGTACGTTATTTAGTGGGCTTGGGTAGTGGGCTCCGTGGGCAGCCCACTCCCACCTGCACCCTGACCAACGGCCCGTCCGCTTGAGCGCCTAGTGGCCCACGCCTGGCCGACCAGTCTTCATTCATGATCACCTCCCGTCTTCATTCATGATCACGAGCTGATGCGTGGCTCGTGATTAATAGCGCGCCTCTATTAATGGAAATTAGCTGCTCCACTCACCGGTGCTCTATAGGGAAAATAATTTTATGGGACTTGGTCTACAAATTTACCCCCTGGACCAACTCCTCCAAGAGAGAGTTGGTCCGCGGGGTGAATTTGTAGACCAGGTCCCATGAAATTATTTTCCACCCTATAGTGCAGGTCAGTTACAATCCTCTTGCCTACATATGCTCTCTTCATCGATTAGTCCCTCCCTTTTCTTTCTCGACCAGACTGAGGATTCCATTTTGTTCTTTGTGTATTCCTATTTGTAGGTTTTCTTTTGATTTTTTCCTTTTCATCTTATTACTGTTGAGTTTGAACTTCCAATTGATGTAGTTTTTTGTTCAGTACAGGTATTGTCAATCACGAGTGCAACATTCAACACCTTCTTGCAGGGTGGCGAGGCCACCCAAACCCTGCACCACAAGTTTGTGACCGTTCTTCTGCAGTATCTTGACTCTTACCGTGTCTTCCCCAGCCGAGGGTAATTCCCAATGGACAAAGAACCACATCTCCTCTTCTCCTTACTACGTGGCCGTTAATATTGTGTGACAGCTTGTTGAACGGGATGGCTTGTCTTTGATTATTAACTAAGAACAAGCTGACTAATTATGCCTATTTTAGGTGTGTTTTTGCTGAAATCCAAATGTGCAGATGCTACAGGATTTCAAGCTAGAAGACGTCGGTGATACATGGTGACGAATTACGACAAAGGGCATGGTGATGATACACACTGATGTTCAAGTGCTGAAGGCAATTATTTTTTACACGAATTCCACTTTAGTGTCTTTAACTATACAGTGTCCTGCTTTTTGTCCAGTCATGTAGGTTCGAGTAGGCTCCAGAGTGGTGTGCAAAGTTCACCTATAACCATATATATGAGGAAGAAATAGCATTAGCTTGTTGTTGTTATGTTGGAAACATCCTTGCTCTGTGAAGACGGCTGATGATTCGTAGGGATCGTGCTTTTAGAAAATTTCTCTTACATACCTCTATGTTTAGACGGGTAAGGTCTCCTGTTAAACGTTTAACCTTAATGGCATTCAGGTTATAAGATGAATCTGGAATTTTTGCTGGCTCATTTTTATTGTTACCTATTCAGGTTATAAACCTGATAGTTCCTGACTTTGGTGAAATAACATTGTGATTTACTATCCATGGCGTGCTTACAAGGTCACAAATGCAATATTTATAGTTGGATGGGTTGTGCAACTGCTATGTACATAATAGTAAACAAGGCCTAAACTGATCTAATTTACATTTGAATGTATGTTTTCTTGTAAAGTACACTCTAAAGTGGTAAATCTCACACCACACAGCCTTATGCTCTACTGTCTGTTCTTGATTCGGCACCTATATTTTCTCTCAATGATACGTGATATTTACCGTTATGTCTTGTAAAATATGATGTTCAGGATTTGAAAACTGTGCAGATAGTATTGATTAGGTTAGTCTCCTTTTTCCACAATATCACAAATTCGTTGAGCTTCCTCTGTCTTCCGTTTACACAGTTGCTTATATTCCATCATTTTAGACAATCGTGGTGCTAGACTCTGAACCATGACGACTAAGACACATCTTGGTGGTTGTCGTGGCCTTGGCCGCCTCAAGGCATCTCCAGTCGTCCCCCCAGGAAGCCCTCCAAGACAACTTTTTCGCCTCCAGATAGCGAAAAAGTGTCAAATTTCGTCCAGTCGTGCCCCTCAAGCCCCCTTAAGACCTCAAATTAGCTCCGGCAAACCCAGTCCAAACCCGGCGCGCTGGGGGGCTGTTGGGGGCGCCGGATGAAGCGACGCCGAATCGTGCCACCCCACGTGTTTTTTTTTCTCACCCACACCAAATGTTTATCAGGTGACTTTTACTTGGGGTGGGGGTATGACTAGGGAGATGACCTCCCCATGACTCAAAATAGTTCCGGCGAAATAACTTTTTCCCTTTTTTCACCCGGCAAAGGCTCTAGGGGCTTCAACGGCTGGAGATGCCCTCAGCCCTCGGCATCTCCTGCATCATGCTAGGCTAAAGCTGATGCCACCGTCCAGTCTTGAACGGCGGTGAGACATCAAATGTCGATGAGCTAATTAGTCCTTTGTCTGTGGTCATCGGCTGATGTGCCTCATCCTTGCCGTCCATGTATTCTGTCGGCCCCGACTCTCAGTCCGGCCACCTTCAACTTATTTACAATCTCAGTGCTTCAGTTTTAACTGCAGTAGCTGTAGGACCTGAACGCCAACATGTTGAGTGAGTGGTTTTCTCCCCTGTATCTTCTGTCTGAATTATGAGACCGAGGCGTTAACGAAGCAGCTTCAAGCCCTCTACCGCCAAGCTCGTCCGCCTACTGCCCCAAGCAACCCTCCTCCAACTACTGCTGCTCCTTAGGCCTTTGCTGCTGTTGTTAGCGTATCGTCTTTCAGTTTGGTTGTTTCGTCTAGACTTCTTTGCTCAACTTTAGTGTAAGGTCTGTAGTTTGGAACCTAAAACTCTTGCTCGGCCGCGTGTGAGCGTTTCCTATTTGCCGCCGTTCACCAGCCTTTATTAATTTAAAGCCGGGCACGTAGGTGCCTTTTATCAAAAAAACATTATGAGACCGTGCTTGTTCAAATTAGACAATTGCAACATCCTACATGAAATTAATCTTGCTTCTATGTACCTTCTTTGGATTGATGTATACCAGCAAGTTGGAAACAGTGTTTTTCTACATTTATTTAATGGATTGACGACCTACATAATTTTTCATGGTCAGTCAACAATTGGATAAATATTCAACAGTAAGTAGACGTCTGTCCACGTCGATTCATAACAAGGAAAGTCCACAGCCAACGGAAAGTAAAATATGCTAAACTTGATATCAATCACCTCTCCTATCGTCAACAACTAATTCCCTATACTAATTGCTAATTATATTTTTCCTCCTTCAATCCGCTTACTAACATTTTGGGACAAAATAGACGGGCTCGGCAACACACACCATCAATGATCTAGTGTTAAACAATAAGCTAACCAGAATGTGGCCTCTTAAGTGCTCGATCTCCAAGATGACGTTGTGAGTTTCCTTATCCTAGTGTGCGCCATCGAGATACTTGAGTTTTGACACCTTGATGCACCTCACTCTCCACTTCCTCAGGTGGTAATAGATCTGAGTAGAGGTGATTTTCTGGCCAGAGAACTCAAAACCCAACTTGACAACTGATTTCAAATGCACCTCCTTAAACCCCTTGTTAGTCCTCACCCCGGAGGCGATGAGCTCGCACATCTTGTTTAACACGAAGGTGGACGGGAATGGAGGCCACTTGGTCGTCCCTATTTTGCTCTTCTTCTCCTTGTTGCCAGCAGCTGCACTTCTCACTTTCTCTGCCACCAAACGATGATAAGTAAAATAATAAGATGCCAAATAAGCTATAAGTAACATGTTTGAATGCGATCATTTTTCAAGTGTTGTGGGAGCATCCACAGTGACACTGTATGTTGAAAAATAGTGAACTGTTCACCGAGGAGCCGTAGAAGCAGAGCCTCTAATCACTATCACCCAACTTTCTGAATCCCTTGAGGGAGGAAATGTGTGTTGATCATGCCCTTTACTTTCTGTGAAATCTCGACTAATCGTTGCAGGGTACCGCGGAAGTACTGCCAGGGCCGGCTCTGGGCCAGGGCAGCAGGGGCGACGGCCTGGGCCCCGTCCAAATAGGGGCCCATATTTTATATGCGGTACATACACGTTATATAGAAGGAAAAAAGGAAATACATGCGAACGATCGCTTTGAGGCTTCGAGCCCAGCGTCCAGAAAGGCAATCGTCAATCGACGCTTCGTGTCCTTATCAATTCCCCTCGATTGATTGAGTGCATGCCCTGATTGAGTGAATCGCGGCTTGGCCCCTGTTGTCTTCGTCTCGCCCGCTGCCCCGCTCGCCAGACGCCAACGCCAGTCGCCCCTGTCGTCGACTCAGGCCTGCGTCGACTCGTCGCGGGTCGCCCTCGCCCCTGTTGCCATCTCGCCAAGATCGACAAGAACAGGTAATTCTTAGGCTCTTAGCTTACTATATCGACCGGATTTTTTGTCCGTTTGGGCCCATCGGCGAAGCTCGCCCCGGGGCCTTTGAAATCCTAGAGCCGGCCATGAGCATGGTTTTAAAGGCGTCCAGGCATTTTAAGGCGCTGGGGGGGCGCCTCGACGCCTAGGCGCTTAAGGCGCGATGCAAGGCGACGCCTTAGTCAGGTACTAAGGCGCTAGAACAGATCTCAGATCTCAGCTCTCAGCTCACAGCAACCGCAAGCCCTTCTCCCCCCCGCCGCAAACCCTTCTCTGTTGGACAAGCTACGACCTGAATAACGTGCCTGTTAGTGGAGTAGTGCGATACGCACGACCTCCTGTTGTTTCGGTAGCTCCCTGTCAGCAGAAAGTTGTGGCTCGTGGACGTGGGATGGCACGGCTAGATCGGATCACGACCGGCTGATCGGGAGGCAGTTAGAACAGAAACAGAACAGAGCTCGGGAGGCAGTTAGAACAGAAACAGAACAGAGCAGAGTTCCTCCACGACATCCACAGAAACAGAGCGGAGAGAAAAGAAACCAGGAGGAAGGAAGAGGAGATGTACCTTGCTTCGCTGCTGGGGAATGGATGCGCCTGGTGGAGGAGAAGGCTTGAAGCTTGGCCCGAGAGGAGGAGCCCGGCGGAGGAGGGAGAATTTCGGCCGGATCTGGCCGTGGACGAGCTGGCCGCCAGGGAAGGAGAGAGCCCAAATCTCTCTCTCTGAATCGTTTCTGCGAACCCTAGGTCAGTTTCCCTCTCTCCCCTCTCTTTTCCCTCCCCAGCCGAGCTCATTATCCCTCCCAATTTCTCTTTTGCCGCCCGTTGGCTCCATTTCCCGCCCGCTGGGCAGTTTCCCGCTCGCGCCTGAACGGAGGAGGACGAAGGCGTCCAGAATCGAGGAAGGCGACGATTCTGACGCCTAGGCGACGCCTCCGACGCCTTAACGCGACGCCTGGGACGCCTTTCTCGATCGCCTAAGGCGACGACGACGCCTTGCCGTCCGCTGGCGCCTTGACGCTAAGGAGACGCTGAGGCGACGCCTAGGTGACGCCTTTAAAACCATGGCCCTGAGTACTGCTCATGCGTGTGAGGTCTGCTTCTGAAGTTTTGGTTGCTAAATTGAGTTGTACTGCTCATTTGTCCAATTAGCCTGCTGCCCTGCCATCTGGTTCTTCTTAACCAATTGGATTTATGTGACTATTAGTCTGCTGGCTCATTGTTTCGTACCTTTCGTTTTCAGCGAGTTGATAGCATAAAACTACCACATTTGAGAAGTCGATCACGGAAAACTACCACTTTTCTTTTGAATCTCAGAAAACTACCACATTTTGGCGAAATTTTCTCAGAAAACCCAAATGGTGGGCTGAGAGCGAATTGACAGCGATTCTAAATGTTCGGAGCCACCCGTCAGGCTGACGTAGCCAGCTCAGACAAATTAACACATATGTTGACAGTGGGACCCACTTGTCAGTCGAATAAAAAATAAAATAAAAAAACATCAGTTCCCAATCTTTGACCCGCGGCGAACTCCAGGCCGGCCTCGTCTCCAAGGGCTGCGAGCCGCTCCCCGCCGCCGGTGCCTTTCCCGCGGGCCCCGTGCCGGAGAGAAACTCAAGTGGGTTGCCGCGTAGCAGTCCGGGTGGTCGGCGACGAGCCGGAGATACCGTGCGGCCCTCATCTCCCACGGCCATGGCGACGCCCGCGGCCACCTCCGCCACCCGCCTCCTGCGCTCGGTACAAGCGCGAGGCGCGCCTCTCCCCCTGCCCGCTCCATGCTTGGGGTTCTCCTCCGCCAGCCGCCGACTCTGTCTGCGGGGCAGGGCTCGTGTACGTCTACGACCTGCCCGCCATCTTCAACGAGGATCTGCCTGTCTTCCATCCTGTCGGTCGAGCTGCTCGGGTCCTGGTACTCCTCCGACCAGTTCGCCCTGGAGCTGATCGTCCACTGCCCCCTGCTGGGGGGCCTTCAACGGCGATGGGCTCCTCCTCGGCCTGCGGCTAATGCGGAAGTGGCTCGGGCGAGCACGGCACCCACGGCGACCTCGTGCTGGCGTCCATGGCGAGCACGGCCGGCCGAGCGAGCCGCAGCAGGCGGCACGGGGCGCGTAGGCGGCCAGCAGCGCGGCGCACGTGGCCGGCCATGGCGCAGCCACCAGCGCGCAGCAGCGAGCAGGCGTGCGCGCAGCAGCACGGCCAGCGCGGTGACCGGCGAGCAGCAGCGGCGCTCCGGGAGCACAAGGTGGTGGAGCTGGTGCGCGGCAAGCACCGGGTGGTGGAGGCCCCGTACACGGCGACGCTGGCGCACGCGGCTAACGCGCTCCTCGCGGGACGAAGTCGTAGAGCGCCCCGGCAGCTCGAGCATGGTGTCCGGCGGACACGCTGGAGACAAGGGATCTCGACGCGCTGGGGAAGTGTAGCGGAGGGGATCTCAACGGCAGCGGCTGGATCTCGACGTCCTCTCGGTGGAGCTCCTCCATGGCGCGGCGGCCCTGCCTCCCCTTCTTCGAGCTGCCTCCACCCGCCCGGCGCCGCCACCGGCCTCCACCCCGTGGACGACGGCGCCGGTGAGCCCGGGGTCCTTGCGCAGGAACTGCAGAAGGAGGAGGGCGTTGACCATTTTTTCCTTTTTCAGAAGTTTTTTATTTTTTATTCGACTGACAAGTGGGTCCCACTGTCGACATATGTGTTAATTTGTCTGACCTGGCCACGTCAGCCTGACGGGTGGGTCCGTACATTCAGAATCGCTGTCAATTCGCTCTCAGCCCACCATTTGGGTTTTCTGAGAAAACTTCGCCAAAATGTGGTAGTTTTCTGAGATTCAAAAGAAAAGTGGTAGTTTTCCGTGATCGACTTCTCAAATGTGGTAGTTTTACGTTATCAACTCGTTTTCAGCTGACTGAAATCGATCCTTGGTGTATATGTGTCCGTTTGTTGAGCTTGAAACACAATTGTAATGAACAGACACGGGATATCAAAAGATAGATTGCTGGCGCGAGTCAACAAAAAAGATAGATTACTGTATGTTTAAACGGCTACTGACCACGTATGGGCTAACATGTGAGACAGGAGATATTATAGATGGGAAAACGCACTAAGCACGCGTGCGCTTCTACCTCTCCCGGCGCATGCACCTGTCGGACAAAGACAAGTGGGTATGCAAAACTGTTTTTAAATTTTTAAAAGTCTATAACTTTCAAACTGCACGTCCAAATTAATATCGGTATTCACCATTGTGTTACTAGCAACGATATTTTCAAAATTAGATCCCATATGAGTATGTTCTGACCATTATTTTTCAAAAACAATTTTGTATTATAAACTTGCTTATCTATCAAAAATCAACTTTCCTCGTATAATTGTCTTTTTGTGAAACAAATTTTGTTCAACTCGTAGATTCATTGTACAAATGAAAATTTTGACCATAAGGTGTTTTTTTCATGATAAAAATTGTTTTTCAATTTTTCTTTTATGAAATCAACTTTGAAATATAATCTTGTTTTTTTCTATCACAAAAGTAGCTATGTAGTATACAGCAACACGAAAAGAACCTTTTGTACTATAAACTTGCTTTAGTCCAACAAAAAAAAATTGGCATACTTCAATCTTGTCTATTGGCATGCATAGTACTACCACATTTTTAATTTTTAAAAGCAACTTCTATGACATAAAAGTTTGTACAATAAATTTTCAAAATATTGATACAATTTTGTTTCAACTCGTCGATTCGTTCTACAAAAGCAAATTTTGAACAGAAGTTGTTTTTTCTTGATAAAAATTGGTTTTCAAATTTTTTTACGAAGTCAACTTTTGAAATATAAACTTGTTTTTTTATCACAAAATCAGCTATGTAGTATACACTAGCACGAAAAGCAACTTTATACTATAAACTTGCTTTTTAAAAGAGAAAATCTTGTTTCTACTCCGATGTTGTTTTTTGTACAAAAAACAATTTATTTGGTCGAGACACGTTTTTCTAGCATATACATTTCCCTTTCTCTCATGTTCTGATTTCTAAAAGCAACTTCCATGACAAGAACAAAATTTATATTATAAATTTGCTTTTTCATTTATAAACAATAAATAATGTGAGGATGAGTGGGGATATGTTTTCAAATCAAAGCAATGGTCAAGTTGTTGGTTTATGAGAGACTATCATGCTCCTTGGCATGAGACATTCAAAACAATATCTCATACTTATATACTCCGATGAATATTTTCCAAAAGCAACTTCTAGATAGAAAAACATGTTTTTACCATGAACTTGATTTATCATGATAAAAGTTGTTTTTTGGAAAATAAATATCGGAACATGTCCATGTGGGATCTAGTTTTGTAGATATGGTCGCGAGGAACAATACGGTCAAAACCGATTTTGATTTGGACGCTTGGTTTGATAGTTATACATTTTTTAAAGTTTAGACTAGTCTTTTGTGTGCCCTTTACACGTCAGATTGCATGGGTGCAGAGTAAGGGAATCTTTTCCTTTTGTTTCCGCGAGAGAGTTATGCACACATGCACGCACATGGGCGCTCGGTCCCGTGTTTCCTTTTCTGGAGCGTGCTCCTTCCTTTTCTGCCGCGTGCGCCCTGACTGGAAAAGCGCGTGTGCGCTGCCAAGTAGCGTCCATTATAGATTACCGGCACTGCGCAGACCTGCATACCTCTAACATACTAGAAGGAGACTGCGCGCTTCGCTGCACCTACTACATTATAACCGAGAGAGAATCAGAGTGTAACTGGGAGTGAAAAATCATAAGCATATTCTTATGTGAGGGTCATAAGCATATTCTCTTGATGGTACTTGATTCTTTATATACAACTTAAGTAAAAAAGAGAGATAAACCGTTGTTGGATTGTCAGCAACACAACTTTACCAATTAACATTAAAGAGAATGGAACCAAAAATGTTTTACCGGCTTGATCCATTCCTTGCGGCCCAAGCTTCTCAACCATGTAAAACCATCCATTATCTCTGCTATACTTGTAGCACTTCACTTCCCCTGCTATCAGCTACCTACAATCCAATACATAATGCAGAAGATCAGAATACAATTACTCATTACTTGATGAAGGGTTGAGATAGGTCCAGTAGGTGAAAGAACAATGACTGGTGCAGTGCAAGAAGAAACATCAGAACATTAGAGCACGCTTCGTTCAGATTCAAATGGTTTCTGAACAGCGGACAACAAACAGGTCCATTTAACAACGCTTCATTCAGAAACAAAATAGTGTGAAATCGGTAACACACTGGAAGGATCGGGCATCTACAGCAGCTCAATTTATCAACTATAGGCAGAAATCAGTAACAAGTAGTATATAGAAGAAATGCATCATCGTTCTCAATCTCAGTTTGCCAAAACCATATGCATACATAGTTTCGTTCTGGGGAGAAATTTCTGAAAAAGATTGGCGGGAAATATACCGGGAACAAATTGTTACACAAAATCATCAGCGGCTTGGTATATCAACTGTAGGCAGGAATAGGCAATCAGTAACAGAAACACGTCAGTTTTCTTAATCTAAGTTTGCCAAAAGCATATGCATTCATAATTCAGTTCTTACAACTCGACCAGCCAACAAACACTGGCAAATTCAGTAACAGTAATCAAGCATTAGAACTAACACTACTTGCAAATAACCATGACTCCACGCTGGCGTGAGAATTATTCAGAGGTTGTATGCAACAAGAGCAGGCAGATCAGGACGAACACAGGCCAACATCTACAAAAAGCGCAAGCAACATCATTCCTGCAATCAAATCAGAATATCAGATACACAAATAGTTGTATTTTAGGGACAGACATAGGAAGAGAGAAAGATCATGACGAATCTGGAAAGCATGAGCCGTTGAGGATGCAATTTCGGAACATCTCCACCACGAACCTGATGTGGAGGTCCATGAAGCGGTTATCCTCGCCCCATCCGCTCATGTCGGTGACGCACTCCGGCACCGCTTCACCCAGCACGTCACAACCTACCCCCGCTAGGCTGCGAGCTGCTGCCGCACCCGCACCTCTGCCTCCTCCCTAAGGGGCCCTGCCTGGTCGACGCCACCGAGGCCCTCTTGGCCGCTCACCGCGGGCTGCCATGGTCGACACGGCCGCTCACGATGCACACGCGCCCGGTCGCCGTGAGATCCTCCTGGACGCTCCGCACGGCGCCACACTGAGGAGAAGGCAGAGGAGTCGGAGCGGGAGCCGATGACGTGAGAGGAGGGAGGAGAAGATTGATACCGCTCGGTTGTGTGCAAGGGAGGAGGAGGTCGCCGCTGCTGCGCTCGAGGTAGCGGCAGAGGAGGAGGCCGTCGCCGCCGCGCTCGGGGCGGCTAACCCTAGCGCGGGTGGGGAAAATGAGGGACCGTGTGGATGCAGAGTTAGGGTTGTTATTTATATACGTGGACCGACGCGTAGTTATCGGCAAGCGCAGGGATTTTTTGCAAAATAGCCATGCGGACCGTCGGATTGAGAAGGGACGACGCGAAACGAAAGCGGGGAAGCAGAGAGCAGAAGGACAAAAAAATGTCCCACTGATTTGTGGGCCCAGATGCGAGAGTGAACCAGGATGGGTACCGTCGGATTGAGAAGGGACGACGCGAAACGAAAGTGGGGAAGCAGAGAGCAGAAGGACAAAAAAAAATGTCCCACTGATTTGTGGGCCCAGATGCGAGAGTGAACCAGGAGTCAGGGATCCTATCTCGCGTAGATATCTTCAGCTTGGCCCGGTTGGCGCGCGGTGCATGTGAGCAGAGCGGTGATCGAGCACTGTCGACCACACCAGCAAGTGATCTCGCCATGGACGAAACCCTGCCAGGATATCTTACACCCAGTATAGAATATAGCTTGTCCCGGTTGGCAGTGCATATGAGCACAGCGGTTGGCCATGAAACCGGCAAGTTCAGCTCCTGATCTCGCCATGGCACCAGCAAGTCCAGCTTCTGATCTCGCCATGGACGCCCAGTCCCCATCCTCGCCGCTGCGCATCGTGATCGTCCCGTGGCTCGCAGAGCTGCCCGCCGAGCGGGGCCACCATGTGTCCTACGTCTCCACGCCGCGCAACCTGACCCGCCTCCCGCCGCTGCGCCTTGCCGCGGCGTCGCGCGTCAACCTCGTGGCGGTTCCTCTCCCGCACGTCGACGGCCTCCCGGACGGCGCCGAGTCCACCAACGACGTTCCCGCCGACGATCGGGAGCTCCACTGGAAGGCCTTTGACGGCCTCGCCGCGCCCTTCGCCGAATTCTTGGCCGCCGCGTGCACCGACGAGGCCACGAGGCCCCACTGGATCATCGCCGACATTTTCCTCCACTGGGCTGCCGCATCTGCCGTCGAGCACAAGGTTCCATCCACCAAAGCCGGCCGTCTGCACGTTCGCTTAATTGATGCTTTGACTTCTTTCTCAGTAACCTCTAGCTCGACGCTCGATCACCAGGTACCATGCGCGGTGCTTCTCTCGACAGCTGCTCTGCTCGTTTCCTTCCTCCAACCGTCGGCTGCTGCCTCACTGCCACGCCACGAGCAGGAGGCGAGAGCACCGGCTTTAGCCAATCATGGCGCCTCGCGCATGTCCGTCTACCAGCGCTTCTCCTTGACAAAAGAGAGGTGCACGGTAGGGGCCATCCGGAGCTGCGTCGAGTGGGAGCCCGAGACGTTCCCGACAGCGGTGGCGCTCATCGGCAAGCCGGTCCTTCCCCTCGGCCTTCTGCCGCCTTCACCCGTTGGCGACCTCCGTGCCGTCGGTTCCAGCGGATCGGAGGAGCACGCCACTGTACGTTGGCTGGATGCGCAGCCCCCGAAGTCGGTGCTGTACGTGGCGCTGGGGAGCGAGGTGCCGCTACCAGCGGAGCAACTTAACGAGCTGGCCCTCGGTCTGGAGCTTGCCGGGACACGCTTCCTCTGGGCGCTCAGGAAGCCCAGCGGAGCCGCCGTCCTCGACGACGACGACGGTTCTGACATGCTTCCTCCCGGTTTCCAGAAGCGCACCCACGCAGCCACGCCCTCGGGCTGGTGACCACGGGGTGGGTTCCTCAGATGAGCATCCTAGCGCACGCCTCCGTGGGCGGGTTCCTGACCCACTGCGGCCGGAGCTTGCTCGTCGAAGGAATTCTCTTGGGGCACCCTCTCGTCATGCTTCCCATCGCCGGAGACCAAGGGCCCAACGCCTGGCAAATGGATGCTAGGAAGGTTGGGTTGCAGGTGGCGAGAGACGAGAAGGACGGGTCCTTCGATCGTCATGGCATCGTGAGCGCGGTTTGGGACGTCATGGTTGATGGAGAGGCCAGGAGGGGTTTCGTAGCTGGGGCAGCCAAGATGAAGGAGGTGGTAGCCGACAAGGAGCTCCATGATAGGTACATCGACGAATTTATACAGCCGCTTAGATCTTACACCGCTGGAAGCTGTGCTACTGCTGCTCTAAATTCCAGCTGAAACTCCTAATCATTTGGTGAATAATAAGGAGAAATCGTGTGTGTGCTCCACGTTTGCTTTACTACCAGTCTTCACTGGAAGCTGTGCTACTGCTGCTCTAGATTTCATGAAAGTCCTGATCACTTGGTGAATAATAAGGAGAAATCATGTGTGCCCTCCATGTTTGCTTTACAACCATTCTTCACTGCGTTAAGGCTCTTACAACCATGAGCAATGAGTTCAAGCGACTATCTCTTCCTCTTAAGCATCTCCAGTATCAGTTCTGGTTTCCTGCACACTTCGCTTTCCACCCACTGCAGCGAGAAAGAGGCACCTGCAACTTTGCCAGCTCCCTTCGCCTTCCCTGAATACTTCATGATCTTCAGCTTCTTCTTACCCAAACCGGCAGAGACCCTGATGCTTCGTTTAGTGAGTGATTCACTGTTCCTCTCAGCGCGGTCGGTTGAGTTTGATCTGACGACTTCTCCATCCGATGACATTGGCATCGCGAACATCCTTGAAATGTTGAGTTCCTCGAGCGCGAAGGACCTGTCAGCGCCGCTGGCACAGTTAAGATCCTTCCTTGATCTGTCTAAGGACAACTCATCCATCTTGGAAACTGAGCGGCATAGTGTGTGCTGCACGCCGGCATTGCCTGGTCCTGATGCTCTCTGAATCAATGTGGCTGCAGCTGAAATAGGCTTGTGTGGGTGGTTAACCGCCGCTTGGAGAAGCCGGCGCTGCTTCTGAAGAAAGGAACAGTCACTGATGAGCGGGCTTGTCGTCAGACACCTGACAGTGTTGAGCCAGAGTTTCTCAAGCTGATAAATGGTTTTTCCTTGTGGCATCACATGGTACAATGTACTAGATAAAGTGAGCCATTCAGTAAGTTGATCCCCAACAATCTGCAGGAATGAGGTGATGTTTATCGTCAAGTTAGTACTTAGCAAAAGGTATATGTGCTTGTATTATAACAACGATGAGGTGATGCCCTTAGAGTACTGGAAAGATGGAACAAACCTCAATGAGTAGAAGAATGTCTTTTGCCGATGTAAGATGACCAACAAAAGTAGACAAAGATGAAAAACACCTGAGGTATAACAAAACCCAGAGGTGTAATCAGAACAAAGAGCAGGTTTGCTACTATTGAAATTAATCCGCAAGATTGTGACTTCAGTAAATCCAATTACTTACAGGCTTGTGACCTGGTGTTGTGCAGCTGAATTTGCTTTGAGAACAAAACCTGACAGACTCATAAACCTGCACATACAATGAAATTAATGGGGCTTAGTGAAACAGCTTGAAATCATTGACCATGCTGAGCAGGATGAACTAGAGGCAGGCGTTTAATCTAGAAGTGTAATTCAACACACCTGTTAACAAGCTTCAAGCAACTCAAGAAAAGGTTAGATCCTCTGCCTCTAGCAGGCTCCTCATTTGTTCCTTCAACATCTTGGTTAGCATAGTTCAAAATTTGGGCATTATCCAGTACTCCAATAACTACTTTCCCAAGAACAGAAAGGATAGTAATGTCTTTAAACTTCTTCTCTAAGCAATACTCAATATTGGCTTGGAATGAGGACATGTTCTCATCAATTGTGTGGATAAAGTATTCAAAAAAATGGTATAAAAAAACCATGTAAGAAGCCTCTAAACAACAATTGGAGTTCGTACAAAGGGCTCCATAAATCTCAACAGCCAGCTCAACCCCCAAGTCTTGTGTCACAGGGAAGTAACCCTCAAAACTAACAAAAAGTGGATAACAGAAGAACTGACAGAGTACATCATGGCCACTTGCACCACAGCTAAGTTTCAAGTAAGAGGTCATTTGCTCATTCAAGCGCTTTGATATTTTGTTCCACACCACCAACCATTTTGCTCTTAGCCGGCTATCTGCTAGACACATGATCTGCATATACAAAAAAGCAACAGCAGCATGAAAGTTCTCCGGGAGATCAAATGAACAGATAATTAAAGCCAATTGTTCGACATTTCCATGTGACAACTCTCCAGTAAACTGGGCTACGACTGACAGAGATAGTGCAGTCAAGTAAACTGCTGGAGAAACCATCTCCATGTAAACAAGTCGCCTGATTCTTGGATAAGATAACTTCGGACTGCATTCTGCATATTGCATCTCCTTTATTTGTTCAATGTCCAAGCATAACTGGTACTTTCCATAAGCCAACAGAGAATTATCCAGTTCCTCTACAGTACATTTCACCAACTGAAGACAAAATTGCACTAACACCCTGGAACTGTTACTCTTTTGCTTCCCTATCAGATCCAGAAGTACCTTCTTTACAAACTTGCATATCTTAGGAATGCATTCTGCAACGTTGTCATCAGTAAACTTTAAGTTACACTGAACTCGAACTCCCTGGAGAAGCAACCTGAAAATTTGTGTTGTGGAGTCCATGATAGTTACTGCCATTTCAACAGACCTGTTCAGAAGTAGTTCTGGATTCACAATTGAGCTAAGCATCCCCAACTGAAAATCAAAGCTGTTAACATCCCATGGTAACCATTTGATTTGACGAACACCCAACAAGGCCTCGAGATGCGTACAAGTTTGGGATACCAAGTTATGGTTCAGTGGAATGCACACATTCTCTTCGGGTGAGCTCAAAAGTCTAGTTCTTACTGAAACAAAATCATGAAAAAGATTGATGACAAATGACCAGAGTGGCTTGTTCTGATTATCAAGTCCAATGGAGAAAATTATCTTGAGTACTGGCCCAAAAGCAGCCTCCAAAGTAGATAAATGGTTAATCGAATCACCAAGTTTATATAGAAGGTAATGCCATGTGCTCAAGCAGGAGGAACTTAAAGCAATATTACGACTTCTCGACAGAACTCCACATAAAGGCGTCATAATTAGCCTTATCTTTTTCATCTGAGCACTAGCATGTGCTCTAGGTTCAATAGGAGACATCACTATCTCTTGATCCAGATTTTCTAAAGCCTGTGGCGCAAAAAATGCATCCACTAAATTTCTCCAGGTAACCTGCAATTCTGAACAGATTATCATAATATATTGGAATATATTTGTCTTACTCTCTCCGTCCAATAAAGGATGTCTCAACTTGATAAAAAATTGGATGTATCTAGACATGACTTAGTGTATAGATACATCCAAATTTGATAGAAAGTGTGACATCTTTTGTTGGACAGAGGGATTACAAGATTATACAAGTGTACATCAGGAAATAGTTTAACTCACCACTGTGGTTATCTGAACTTGTGGATCAGGATCGGTAAATAACTGCTCGGGAACTTTAAGGATTTTGTTAAGCAGAGGTCTAGTGCTCACTGCCCTTGTGCCAAGTAAGGATATGAACCATCCCCATGACTTCACTGCTTGAATTTTTTTCGAAGGGTCATTGAGCATGTTAATCATGGAAGAGAGTAGCTTTTGCTCAAGGTCTGATGCTACTTCCTGCACCGCATGAAGTAAAACTCTGACTGAGGAACTGTTATTACATACTCCCTCCGTTTTTTAATATAAGATGTTTTAGCTATTGCACATGTTGTCTAGATACACATAAAAATGAGTGAATATGGACACTAAAACATGTCTAGATACAAGTTTGGACATGTGAATGTGGAAAAAGGCTAAAACATCTTATATTAAAAAACATAGGTAGTAAAATATATGAAAGTGAAAAAATGGATTACACATTTACACTAGCAAAGTAAAACGGTACAACAAGAGGTTGGTAAATAACACAAGCAACATTGCAATAAGCAAAGTAGCAGAAGAATGAAGATGGTAAATCACTTAACAAGAAAGATCTCGGAGTCACAAAATTTATTTAAGAAGACTAAATACCAATGTAACACAAACATTAATGTAACGGAGAAGCACTATTGTACCGTGCTAGATATTAATTGGCTTAAGTTAATCTGGGTAACTTGCAGTTTGCTTTCTCAAACGGGTTCAGCAATCATTTCAGACTAAAAACTGCAGGCAATTTCAATGCTGCACAGATAAGAAAATGTTGGTTTTTGTTTTTCCCCATGAAGCTCCAAGTCCAAGGCATATATTATTCAGTAACAATCTCAATGCATAACATTTCCAACAGTACAGCCAATTGTGTGGTGGCAATTAACTTTGTGATATATCTGCCATGCAGTTATAAAGACAAAATCTGGGTACTATAGTTGACAAGGGAATAATACGTCAGCGATTAGAAACATCTACTCCCAAATCACTAAAGGAGACATTTTCAATTACCTTAGAAAGGGAAGATTGAGGAGGTAAAATAGCTGATGACACTTTAATGAGGCATCTCTCAGCCATGTCCCTTTCCGGCTTCTCAGCACTTAAGAGCCTACGGTATATCGTGGGAACCCATATGCTTGAGAGGTCCCTCATTCCTTTTGGATTTTGACTAGCAAGCTTCATGGTAGCCTTCAGTAAGAGTTTCAGACACAACTTTAGTCCAAGTATTACTAGCAGGTAATACATAAAAGCGCAAAAAGGAACAAGAATCAAGTGCATGCTTTACACTCGTACCAAAAGTGCTCATACTAAAAGGTAAAACCCTCCGACTTGGATGATTTTCTAATTAGTGTAACAACACAACAAGAAATTAATGAGGCATGGAAAAATCTAGAGATCATCCATGAGCAATATGTTTTTCGTCTATGCTGAAGACATAAAACATAAGAGTAATGAACTCTAGTAATTACGAAGATATTTAGTAGATTAACATATTGCTCAAGCAACAGTGTTGTTGCCATTGCAATTACAAGTGACCATACAAAGTGGACAGGTCCACTGAAATTTCATTCGAGAGGGAGAGTGTATGCATATGCATCTGTTACTACGAGATAAATTGCTTTGTTTACCAAACTAAAGATGGGTACTGCAACAGAGCGCAGTTTCAGTGTGCAGAATAACCTGAGCAGCCTCAAATGTTGTAGACAAAGAAGCAAATGGATTGTCAAGGGCATAAACAATAGCAGTCAGCAGGGGAGTTGCTCTATCCTCCACAACCGAAGCTTCCAATTGTTGAACAGAAATGCACCAGACTGCAAGATTACAAATAGCCTGCAATACCAAATTAAGAGAAACAGGAATCAAATTATTGAATAAACATACGCATTCTCCACGATAAAACTGAAGGAAAGGAACAATTGAAAGAGAAGAAGGGTGAGCAGAATCAACCTTCATCTTGGTAATCATGATCAGCCGAACCAAAGTAGACAGTACCAATTGGGCCAACTGTCCTGCAGGGTAAGAGCAATACACATTACAACTGGTCCTTCAAACCACAAACCGTCTCGAGATTCAAGGGCGCGTCTGAGCAACCAGAGAACACAGAGCACCGTAAGAATAAGAGGTGGCAATATAGAGTGATTTCCAAAATAGCAAAGAGAAAAGGTTCCTTAAGTTTACCAGCCCTCACTTCTACCGTATGTACTTCCTAACATGGAACAAAATTGCCAACGTCTTCCCTTGAGAACATGTAAATTCCCAGCTCTCGTTGAAAGGCCATTATGTGAGCATGATACTGGTAGATCATAAGAAATGGATTTAGCCGAACATCTTACTAAACATACATTAGTGCAACACTGGAAAGTGAGCATTGGAGCCGTCCAAGTTATGGACCCACAGAGGCACAGACGGATGTAGTGGATATTAGCTCCGAACACATGCCATGATTGACAACGAGCAAGAGTCTGGGATTAAACATCGAAATCGATCTCCAGGGCACATACATTCTACTTCAAATTTCTTCATTAACCCTAACCCGGCACAACCAAAACCGCACACTTAAAACTGACGATGAGAATGAGATGGACGCGGTTATCAGGAAGTGCCACTACCTGAGATGGTGGAGACGAGGACGGGGTGGTAGAGCGCGAAGCCGAGGCACTTGAGTGCGGAGGCGGCGACGGCCTCGTCATGGTCGGCGGCGTCGCGGAGGAGGACGGGGAGGAGCGCGGAGGGGGAGGCCGCGGCGAGGTCGGCGGCCGCGGAGGGTTCGTCGGCGCACGCGCGCTGCAGGTGGAGGAGGCGCGCGTAGGCGGCGGCGCGGTCGGGATCCCCGGCGATCTCCGCCACCTGCCGCGACACTGACTGCGGCGGCGGCATGTGGAGGTGGATGTGGGCGGCGGGGTAGGGTTCTTTTTGGCGCGAAAGGGAAACGGCGGCAGAAGCGGCAGTCTGGCGGAAGTCCACTCTGTCGACAGTGGTTAACGCCAGCGCTACAGCGAAAGCGGGTTTCATGGTTTACGTGTCTCGCTGCTTCTCCGTTGGATCGACATTCAACAGTACTAGCTGAACAGGCGAGCTTCGCCTCGCCCGCCTGCATCCCGCCCTGCCACAGCGTGTTACGTGCGTTGAGCTTGAGCATGTAAGGGTTCTTAGGGGTGTTGTTGCTTTTTTTTGCCTTAGTGTCGTTTGTACATTAAATTCATCTTGTTAGTACATGACTATTCCCATTGACCAATTATTACAATTCAAAGTAAACGAGATTAGATATAACAGCAAGGGTCACATATATGATCTGACAAATCGATCACAGAGTCAAGACATGAATCATGCAATTTCCAAAATACCATGTTGGACAATGAACATCAATAGCTTGCTATGTTTTCTACTGCCTAGGATATGTACTAAATCTGATAAGAGTATTAAACTGTTCCAAATATCACTCCAGGACCAAAAATATATCATCCATTGGATGTATTCATATGCCTAGGTAGAGTAAATCTTGTAGTCCCCTTCCTCTTGGACACATTGCACGGGTTCTACCGGAGATACAACAACACCAGATGAGTTGCCGTCTTCAATCAAATGACCAGCATATCGATCGCCAACCGACTTACCATTAGTATTGTCAGTCCATCACCATCGTCTTGTTCTTTTGATTACTAATGGTAGCATCATTTGCCCGGAGATCATCTACACTTAATAATTGTAAATCATATCTGATAGCTTTTCCACATGTTCTCCATCTTTGCGTACGACTCAAAGTTGGAGCATGTGAAAGTAGTAATTCCGTACCATTTATCTGATTTTCAGTGGTGAAGCCAGCCCACCAAAGGAGTCAGGACATTAAGACATAATCCTAACTCCAACCTGTTATGTCACTGTAAAAGCCAACATTATTCACTATGACCTGGTGATTTAAAGCTGGAGTAACTACACTACTGGAGATTGTATTGTTCGAACATCATTTAATTTTGAGCAGTTCAGCAAGCGGGATAGCAAGATCTCATGCTATACTTCTGCTTATATTACAATCTGGGGTGAGACCAAGTACCATGCAAAAGAACTGCAAATATAAACTTGAATTCAGAACTAACTCCATTTAAGTGAAATTAGAATATAGCACCACATCTGTTCAAAAATAAAAATAGAAGCCTAGAAGAGTTTAATGAAACAGTAACTATGAATTAATTAGTACGCTGCTTATGTGCACTTGAACACTCCTTGCTACTTTCTCAGCTACAATTTTTTTCTTTACAATAGCTAATAGCAAGGGTGGAAGGAATGTAACTAACAGTATTAAAAGCACATGTCGAATGGATTATTCATCTAGCTGAAGCGATATATGTAAGAAAGTAAACTAAGAAAAAGAAACCATAACTAATTACAGTTCAATTTTGACTGTAGTTGACGACTAAATTTCATGAATTACCTATGGTTTTCAAGTCGAATACTGATAACTGGAGATATGTTACTGAATGAGCTTCAAATCATAGAAAACTGGTTCATAGGGTGGGCATGAACACTGGTTCTAGCAAGAGTGCAAAACACTTCTCTAAGTAACTTCAATATAAAATTCTACCTATAATCTCTTGTTAATAAAATTATCTTGAACCTTTTCAATGCAATAAAGCGCAAAGCCTTTGCGCTTTCTCGAAAAAGTGTCTGCTGGCAAAAAGAAGTGTTAGCAACGGCCAAGTTGGCTATATAATTCTACTATGACGGTTCAGACTGAAACTAAGTGTTAGCAACTGCCAAGCTGGCTATATAATTCTACTATTATGGTTCAGACTGAAACTCGTTCCAACCTGAAGAGACTATATCACTACACGTTTGGCCTGAAACAAAAAAAATCATATTGATTAGAGACCCTTGGTTTGACTCCTGGGATTTTTTATCCTTTTAAGTTGAAAATCTGACTAAAATTTATCCAAACCTAAGAAATACAAACCAACATTTATACTGCTAGTCCTAAAGAACCCATCTTTTCCCACGCCAAACTGTACACGGACTGATCAGCTTATACTCAAACTTTTAAACGTTCTGTAAAAAAAATATCAACATCCTGTAAAAGCCTAGTTAGTGACTATGGATGTATTCATTTATTTTAGCTTGATATTTTCACTATAATAAACAAAGTTGTTTTGGCCATGCATTGGACCCGCCCTCTCGAAGATGGACCTATATCAATAGTGGCTAGACCCTAATCTACGACTCTGTAATGTATGTTATAACCATGACTTCTCTATTTCAAACAGATTCGGGGCTTTATATAGTCATATTGGTTGTGTGCCTACAGTCCCCTGCACAGTCTACTATAAATACAGTCATATTCTCTGTGCAGACTGCAAAGACATGAAATAATATTGCTTTATTACCTTAGCACTCTACAATGCTGGCGTGACATGGGTTCCAAGGAAGCAGATCTGGAGCATCGTACAGACACATGAATGGATCTTGTCGGACAACAAATATTTTTATGAATTCCTTAGTATGATCATAAGTGGGATAGTGATCCTTTTATATCAGTACGCAATCAGAAATCCTATTCTGAGCATATCAGAAAGGAAAAAGAATGTTGTAGCTCGTACTACTAAAGACAACGAAATCAGCAATAGCATACCGTGAAAGGAAACTCGATGATCACTAAAGAGTGCATCATGACATGCAGGTTCTGTCCTAAAATCATAGACAGGTGAAAATGGTCTTGCAAATATTCTTGCTTTACAATACATTATAGAGAAACTGGAAAAAATAGATCACATTTTGCTGAAAATTTAGAAAAACGAATGATAAAGGAACATCATACTACATATTTCAGAGGATGGGATGTGGGGAGGAGGTAGGCAATCAAAACACGGTGCAGGTGACTGCCTAAAAAACAGGAACTGTATAATATACTACGGTCCACATGATATTGCCATGGCCAATGGAACAAATTGATCAAACACATCTATCGGATGGTAACTCATTAAAATATTGCATTGGGCATCTAATATCCAAATTACCTAGCAAGTCAAATTAAACCGGGTGAGAATTTGCCAGGTATAGTATGATAGACTACATGTATACACATACCATAAGGAAATAAATCCGTGTTCTTCGTGTATTGAATCACAAATCAACATCACAGATTCACAGAAGCAGATGCAGGCAACCAAAGCCGCTGGAGACGTGGAGATCATGGGCTGATGTTGTCGCGCGCTGCTGACACCCTCCCAGGCGAAACTGTAAGGAATTAGGCCTTGCCATAGCCGATGCACGGCAACTGCACACGCTGGACTGAAGGCTCCAGTCTTTGCACTCTGGAAACAGTATCAAACTATAGCAGTTAGACATACAACTTGTGTCCAACTTTGTTATCACTTCAATCAAAAACCTTCATGTTCTATAGAATCCAAATCAGAACCACGGACTAATGTATTTACTCGGAATGGGAAAGATTTTCTCCAGCCTACATCAGTATTGGTGTCATTTTGGTGGCAATCTTGTCAAAAATGCAAACAGCTGGGATGCTTACCGAGCTTCATTTCTTGGCAAATATTGAAAAAATTGTTGTTGCACGATAGAAAATATATGCAGATAAGATTCAGAGTTGAGCGCCTAAATATTGCGCGGATGCAAAGTACATGCATGTAAATAGTGATACACATATTCTCCCGCTCCTCTTTAGTGGCATAGAGAATAGACAGAATTATCACTTTGTTCTCCTGTCTTTGTAGATATATTTTGTTTTGATATAAACATAATGGTAAGATTTCTCTAATTAGGCACTTGTACATGGTCTAATCAGTTTATTCATTAGGCATTTTTATCACTTCGCACAGTTTAAAACCATGGTAAGGATTTATTTACATTAAGCTCTGATTGCTTGAATTTACATGTAATGCATGATCATCATATTTTCAAAGTAATTTAACTCAAAAGGCTGATTATTTCTTTAATCTCATATAGTAGACCTAAAGAGAGACATAATTAGAGATTTTCACGCTCAGGACTAAAGTACTGACTGCATTGCTGAAGTAAGATCTGCAAAAAGATAAAAACAAATGAAATTAGACAGAGGGGAAAAAGGGCTAGATTTGTGCATCCAATAGAATTCGAACTTGGGTCTGATTGATGGAGCAACAAGAGCGTAGCCACCAACTGAATACTTAACTGCAAAGATTCAAACTTCCAGGTGCAGAACGACAGCGGCGAAGAAGATCACAGGTTTTATTGACCAGTTCCTGTCTCCAAACTCCAAAGCAACTCCTGCCAATGACCTCTTTTGCCCTGCTGCCCAGTTCACTCCCTCATTTCAGCTCACTGTTTGACACCTTGCGCCTCTGCTTATGTGTTGTTGGCTGGTGTTTATGCTTCCTAACCTTTACGTAACATGTTTGAGCTGGCATTATCTATTTCTTGCTTTGGTTTTACAGAAATTAGTTTGATTTGCAGAAACCAGTTGTAACAATGGCCCACAGACAAACGGTGCAAACATCCAGTAAATTGGCCAAGCTCGGAGAAAATAATAATTACCAATCTATCAAATTTGAGTCTGCTGCTACCCGTGCACCAAACACAGAGACCTGGTGCCAACATCCCCAATTCTAAGTTTCCAAAAATGATTTTAGCTACTCTACAAAGTTAGCACAACTTGGGCATATAATTATGAACAAACTCTCGTGGTCAGTGCAAATCACAAATACCACGAGAGTTTACATCTGATTAACAATTACCTAGTAACATGAGCTAAACTTAGACATGGATCGAATCCAACCAATTTGCTAAGCCCTGACCACCCTAGCAGTAAGGTTCAACCCAATCTGTAGCAGTCCTCATCCAGCTCCCCTTGAGCTTGAGAGCGGAGGGCTACGGCGCGGTGCAAAGACCCTCGGTGGCGATGTTGTAGAGGCCGTAGAGCCTGAGCTGCGCCTCGTCGGGGACGCTGAAGTCCTCATCAAGGATGTCGCCAAGGTGGAGAAGGAGCTGCAAGACGCGAGAAGCGGCCAAGGGTGGGGAGAGAATTGATGGAGCAGCAGCGCCGGTGGGCTAGGCGGCCGGCAATCCTAGGGAGGTCGGGGGAGAGGAGAAGACCATGGACGGGATGTTTTTTCTCTTTTCTGTGTGTGTGGTACGTCTTGTACAGCTGCAAACTGCAATGACCCACAAGTAACTCACATAAGGAAGCAGGCCCCACATGTTAGGCAGTAAAAGCTGCGTGGATGCCCTGGGAGGCCTCCGTCGGCACCGGACTTAAGTCCTTAGATAGATTTCTCATGTCAGGCAATGGCGGGAGCTGGATCGGAATTACCAATGACGCGCAGGCGACCACCCCCTCTCCATTCTCAATTGTTTTGTTGTCTTCGTCACGTCCGACAATGACTGGAACTCGTCGGACATGCAATCTTTTCTCTTCTTTCCACACAGTGGTATGAATGTTTGTTTGTATTTTCTTCAGCCGAATGGTGGTGGCTGCGAATTGTGATAAATGAAAATGGGAGGATGAAAATGATGATCAATTTTGAAGTACCGGACAAAACGGATGGTATCGACCCAAGTAGCTCGGTTGTGTATAGAGAGTTCATGTCACCGAATAAATAAGCAGAAGCACTCAAGTACGGTCAATGTCAGCTGAAAGCACTGGAATTCAAAAGATTTTGGTGGAAATTATGTTGCTAATCAAAGCTGTAGTGCTTGGTATAGGGGTGTGTGTGGGCTGATGTTTTTAGCGTTGACGCATTGATTTGTGTCTCCAAACCTGTGTAATGTGAGTTGGAGTGATGCGGTGAATAAAAGGTGTCTTTGATCTGTGATGTGTACTCTGATTGCTCAGATTTGAAATATGTAATTTGTAATTTTCTTCATTGCAAAATGTTATAAGTTGTTTCTAAACCTGTGGAATATGTTTGCCCAGAGCACTTACACATCGTGGTCAATTTTATGATGTGTTTGCACATAATCGAGTTATTCACATACAACTACGACATTACGTGCTAAATTCCGGAAAACTACCACTTTACGGCCAAATCGTACAAAACTACCACTATACGGTCGATTTGTTGCAATGTGCACAAATCTGAATTTTTAGACGGATTGACAGTGAATCTGACAAGATGGACCCACCAGTCAGGGCTTAGGTGGCAGCACGCGCGACACTGTTTGCTGAGGTGGCAGCACATGTGGATATGGTCCCACCTGTCAGACTAATAAAAATATTAAATATCTCAAAAGTTAAAAAAAAAATCTTTTGGCCGACATGGACGGTGGTTCCCATCTGTCGGTGGGACATTTTTTTCTATTTCTTTTTTCTCCATGATGTTGACCAGACTAGGGATGGCAATGGGTACCCATTACCCGCGTACCCTTCGGGTAAAAACCCTGTTAAGGTAAGGGTTTGGAGAAATAAAATACCCATGGGTATATAAATGGGAAAATATTATACCCATCGGGAGGAGAGGGTACGGGTATGGGTTCATATAAACCATACCCGTATACCCATGTACCCTCCTAATAACTATTGTAATGATTATTTTGTGGCTTGTGTATGTCAAAATTGATGTTTATAAGTATATGTGATGTTGTTTACAATGTGTTGCTTTTGACAATGTTTTGCCATTGATAATTCTATGTTGTGGTTTAAAATGTGTCGTTGATTAAAGCTATATGCTTATACGATGTTTTTAAAAACAATTTTCTACTCAATCTGTTGTGTTGCAAAAGAGGGTATTTTTACCCGCGGGTAACCCTTTACCCTGTCGGGTGAAGGGTATGGGAAAAAGTTATACCCGCACAAGGGTATGGGTACGGGTGACGGGTAAGGTTGAGAGAGACGGGTAAGGGTATGGGGTGGCTCCACCCTTACCCTGCGGGTGCCATCCTAGACCAGACGAGCGTAGTAAATAGGAACTGAATGGAGCCTCAGCGCCGCCGGAACTCATCCCCGCATGGAGCTGCAGATGGGGTCTGCTGCGCGCTGGAGTCATACTGCAGCGCCGCCCCCCCCCCCCAGCCCACGCAGCTCCGCCCCGTCCCGCGCAAGCTGCATCGCCCCCAGCCCGTTCCCGCCGCACCGTCGCAGTCGTCTCCTTCTGCTCGCCGCGCCGTCACCGCCGGCCTGCTCGCCATGCTGCACTCGGCGTCCACGGCTGCCGGTTCCGCAGTGAACGAGGCCAGCGTCCTCGCTTCCCAGCCGCGATGCCGGTTCAAGGTGGTCGTGCAATGGTGGGCGTTGATGTGCGCGCGGCCGGTTCTTGTCCCCCGAACCAAATTAAAGACTGAATTGAGTAGCGGAATCGGCGAATCCCTTCATGAAGGTCAACGATAGCGGAATCGGCCAGTCCGGCGGCGCGGTGTGGACGCAGGGGGTGACCGTGCTCTGCTCCGGCTCCAGAGTGCGTGCGGCGTGGACGCGGCCACCGGCTTCGTGCTCTGCTCCGGCTCCGGCCAGTCCGGCGGCACCGTGCGGCGTGCGGCGTGGACGCGGCCACAGGATCGAGACGACGCGAAGGCGAGTGGGCGAGGGCAGAGTCGAGCACTGCAGGTTCGCCGCGACGTCCTCAACCCCACACACGCGAAGCTCCCCGACGCCGGCAGGTTCGCCGCGCCGTCCTCAACCGCCCCGCCTGGTCCCGCACGGTTGTGCCCCGCCTACCCGCGCGTCGCACAGCTCGCCGCCCCGCCCTGCTCGCCCGCGCGCCCCACAGCTCGCCGCCCGGACCTGCACGGCCGCGCGCACGCATCAGCTCCGAGCTCGACACGGAGACGCCGGCCACCGTCTCGTCCTACTCCCGGGAGGCACGACGAGATTGGGTCAACGAGAGAGAGATTTTTTTTTATTTGTCACTGACAGGTGGGACCCGCCGTCTACAATAGCCAAGAGAATTTTAATTTTTAATTTTTGAGATATTTAATTTTTTATGGTTCTGGCAGGTGGGCCCATGTCCACGCGTGCTGCCACCTCAGTTCTGACTGGTGGGTCCATTCTGTCGGATTCGCTGTCAATCCGTCTAAAAATTCAAATTTGCGCATATTGCAACGAATCAACCGTATAGTGGTAGTTTTGTACGATTTGGCCGTAAAGTGGTAGTTTTCCGGAATTTAGCACGTAATGTCGTAGTTCTGTGCGAATAACTCCACATAATCGTTACCTTCAACGAGAAATTAGAAATAATCTAAGAATTGCAATTTGTAATATTAGACCATGTCAACATTATTACAGAAAGAGAGAACTATATGGCATGATTAGTTTTAACATTCTTCTTGTTCAACATTGCTCTCGCCCCTTCATCTGCTCTAACTTGACTAGTTTGCATTCTGATAGCTTATTTAAATATTTAGTCAGTCTCTTGTGTCAGGAACTACGGCCTCAACTCCCGTAAAAAAATCTTATACTCTCCTCCACTTCTGCTACTTATTCATGGACCACTTTCTTCTGCCGCCACCACCGTTCATTGGTGTATCCGTACGAGCGGGCGAAACAAAGGAGGTGGGGTGCGGTCGTCCAGAAGTTGCACGGGTGCGAACTGCATGCGAACAAGTTACAGGTGCACACAATGGCTCTACGGTGTCGGTCGAAAAAATTGGCACATCGGTGAAATACGGAGGGCAACCGTATGTTGGATCGTACATGTAGAACAGGATTGTATTTCATAAGTTCAGTAACTGAGTTAGACATGACCGACAAACACGTGGATTATACATGCATTTCACTCGACAAATTGAATACTACCGCCGGTCCACAAAGAGTGTTGTAAGTAAAGCTGAAGTTTATACTAGCCTAATGTGTTTTTCACGATAATTAAAGTGGATCGGAGCTCGGAGGGAGTATGAGAGTGGGCAGTGGCGGGTGAGCGCCGAAAGCGGGTTCAAGGTTTAACTTCTTCCTTTATACCGCTGACGACTAAAGCTGCGAGGACCCTTACAGATTCTTACAGATTCTCCAGCTTGGGTACACGGCAGATTCCTTAGAGCATCTCCAACCACATCCCCAAATCCACCCTCCATAAAAAAAAAAGACTAAAGCTGCGAGGACCCTTACAGATTCTCCAGCCTGGGTACACGTTAGGCTCCTTGGAGCATGTCCAACCGCATCCCCAAATCCGCCCTCCATAGTATCCACGGACGCCGACCGGACAGCCCCAAAAAGTAGCGCTCTACAACCATGCTCCTCATATTCTTACCCCCAATTACATGCAACTTCGTTTTACATTACGTAAACCTCTATATAGTGCATGAACAACTAGCGTACATAGCAATAATAATTACAACTAATATAACTATAGCTCCTAATGCATAGTTAAGAAGCATCTCCTTCTTCACGACGTATTTTTTGAAGTTCTTCGACATTGTTAGACATTTCTCCTTCTTGCACTTGTACTTGTTGTCAATGTCTGCTACCTTCAACTCATATGTCATCTTCTTATCTAGTATAATCATCTTATCTTCTTCAACCTCTATCAATTTCTCCTCCAACTTCCGGTTTGCACGTTGAACCTCCTCCAAATGATGTTCAATCTTCTCTTTTTCCTTAATTGTGAAGTTCAAATCCTCCAAAATGAGCATCTTCCCTCGGAGGGAATCGTTCAACTCCGATATCACACCACGGATATTGCAACTACACGCTTGTGAATCCTACATTTTAACATAATACAACTCAATTCCTACGCTCACAATGCACATCTTTGAGAAAAACACAAAATGTGGGTACAATACTTACCGGATCGGACGAGGTGCTCTCCTCGTATAGCGGGTAGGAGCCGACCGAGTCCTTTTCCCAGGAAACCATGGTCTCGGACGAGAAGCTGGGGAAGATCGACGGCTACGGAGGCGGAGGTGGCGGCGGAATGCGGCCAGATCCGTCGAGATGCGGCCGAGACGGAGCTATCCAATGGCCAAAATCTTGTCGGAGGATCTGCAGACGGAGCCGGCGAGTGGGGCGACCGAAATGGTGGGGCGGGGCCGCCGGAGCTAGCTGGAGGGACGGAGGAAGAAGAAGGAGTCGGCGGAGTGTGCGAAATATCTGCTGCGGCCGGCAAGGGTTCCGCCCGATTTATGGTGCGGGTGGGTAGGTCCACGTTGTCAGCGACCAGAGGGCGGGCGCGTCCGGGCGGCCCCAAACCCGTCTCAGATTTGGGCTGGGTTTGGGGTGTGCCGGACCGTCCGGTCGTTTGGTGCCGGTTTGGCGAGCTCGGTTGGGTAGAGTATTTTGGTCAAAGGTCATCCGGACAGTCCGTCCGGACGTTTAGACTGGCTATAACGGGTGCGGTTGGAGATGCTCTTACCTACCCAAAACCCACATCCCCGGTCGTCGTAGACGCGTGGTGTCGCCGATTGGCGTGACAAGTCACGCAACGCACGCACGAAACGGGATCCGCTCGGGGCTTTGACCCACCGATCCATGCATCTGCGTGGATCCGATCCGCCGTGGCGGCCTCTGCGTCGACCCATTTCTTCCCGGCTTCGCACAGTTGACTGCTCGGTATCGCCTCAACGCGTACAGAATACAAACTTGCAAATGCACCGACCAATCACTGACGAGGCTGACATGGACGCCAGCTCTTTTTAGTTCTACTCAGGTGAGGTACCATTCTCTCACCGGAAGCATACTCGAATATTCTCCATACATGTGCGCCGGTATGGATGGTTTCGGTTCCAATGCATTTGGCGAATATTCCTTATAGTTCTAATTACCTGTGTTTTTACTTGTTTAGCCAAAGGTAAAACAGCATAGCGCAGAAAAAAAATGAACATCTACTACAATTAATGTTGGCCATATCGCTTATCGGAAACTTATCGGTCGACCCAAGATAAGGGATAAATTGGCTTTTTAATCGGCATATCGGATGATTTATCGGTATATCGGCTCATTTATCGACATATCAGACGATAAATCGGTCGATTTATCTTCTCAGTCAAACACCGAGAAGCGATAAATCGGTCGATTTATCGGAATATCGGAAGATATCTTGAATAGTGACTACAATACAAAATCAATATTAATGAAATCATCACAAAATAGACTTTCATATTAGCATCGCATGTCTACTACTTCCTCCGATCCTAAAAATGTGTAAAGTGGAAAGTGAGTTAGAGAGGTACAAGTCTCTAAACTGCTCACGACTCTTAAATGGGACCAGAGGGAGTATTATAAATGTTGATTTTGTTTCCTATGTAACTAGTCAAACTTTACAAAACACAAATATGATATGGATCTACTAGTATGTATTTCCCTAAATCAAAACTAATCCAAACACTCTTGTGCCTTCTGCCAATTAATGGATCAATTATTATGACATGAGAAAAATATTTGGTACCGACTTTCTAGAGGGGAAAAGCCACATAATCTAGACTCGTTTAGGATGCGGAGTTTCATATTCGAGATGAGGGATGAGATAGGGAGGAAGGATGAGGAGTAGGGAGAAAAATATATTATTAGGAGGAGGAAGCGAAAAATGTTCGGAGAGGCGACAATGACAACCCATTGGATGTTAACCCGTAGCCAGATAGGTAACAACAACGCTCCAACTGACTTAGATGGACGCCTAAATAGCTGATCCATCTTTTTACGAATGGTAATTTATTCTATCACTATATGAAAAATACAAGATTATAGAAAGAAGTACTTTTTGAATAATAATATAAGGCTACAAATGTTTGGTCATGTAAACTGTTGTCTGCCAAATAGACTAATGTTTCATCGATGACTACTCTACGTTTATATTCAAAAGAAAAAGAATGTTATATTCCAGTACCTTCTCTATGACGATCATATTCTATACACGTGATATGGAGCCCAAGTTACACATACTCCCTCAGTTTTTTAATATAAGATGTTTAAGCCTTTTGCCACATGCACATGTCCAAACTTATATCTAGACATGTTTTAGTGTTCACATTCACTCATTTTGGTGTGTATCTAGACAACATGTGCAATACCTAAAACATCTTATATTAAAAAACGGAGGGAGTAGCTCTTTATTTTCAAAACAAATTGAAAATTATAAAGTGGAGTTCAGACTCCAAATACGGTTAGAGTGGGAAACAATCATAAAGTGAGTTAATTGTACATAACAAAAATAACACCAACAAATCTTTTTTATGCGATTGATTATACTATCTTCGTTTTTTAGTATAACCGAGTACTATAAACAAAGTAATTTGTAGAGTAGGTGCGCCTTCTCTACCATTGTACATGCTCTTAGCCGGATCAACGATTGTCTCCTTTTTTTAATATAAGATTTTTGGTGATATAAATAGTGTCTAGATAAATGCTAAAATGGGTTAATATTCACACTAAAGCATGTATAGATGTATTTGTATACATGTGGATAATGATAAACTCCAAACATCTTAGTGTATATTTTAAAACAGAGGTAGCATGTTAGTCTCATTGTCTTAGAATTCCACGAACACTCCTTGTCACGAGGTTCCTAACAAGGAAAACTGTTGTAAACGACAAGCAATCCATACACGATTGTCCCTGACGTGGTAAGCCGGCGAGAGTCTGGCCCGACACGCTTTACCACCGTGAACAAACTCGCAACAAATCCTGGCAGCTAGCCATTCCTGGCCGAGAGTTGGTCCGGACTCGATCCGATTAGCGCTGGCGACAAATCCTGAACCAACGAAGCGCACAGTCAGCACGCAAATCCCGAACCAATCCCCCACCAGAACGCAATAGATTTAACAGCCTGCCGCCAATGGCCGCCCGTGATGGCGCTCAGCACCACCGTCACCTCCAGCTGCGTCTGCAGCACCGCGGCCGCCGCATCCTCGTCCCTCCTCGCGCGCAGTATAAATACCCGCGCGCCTTGCTCTTCCCGCCCACAGCTCCTCGCGTCCGCGTCGACTCGCCGCCTCCGTCCTAAATTTGACCCCACTCCTCGGTCTGTTCGCCGATCCACCACCTTGTTCTCCCCATCGTCGCCGATTCGTTCGCCGTCGCTCGGTCTTGTCTGACGTTTCTTGTTCTGTGTACTGTAGTAGGCGCGACAGCAGGTGTCGGTTTAGGACTCTTGCCGCGGCCAACGGGTCGTCGCCATCTTCGTCCGGCCGGCGGAGCGCGCCAGAGGAGAAGGAGGAGGAGATGACGATCGAGTCGTCCGTCAGGCTCGCCGATGGGGAGCTGTCGGTCCGCGGCCGCGCGGTGCTCTCCGGCGTGCCGGACGCGGTGACCGCGTCCTCCGCGGCGGCGAGGGGCCCGGTCGACGGCATCTTCCTCGGCGCCGACTTCGCCCAGCCGGCCTCTCGACACGTCGTCTCCCTCGGCGCCATGAGGTATTCTACTCGCTCGCCTGGTTGTTTGTTTCCTGATTCGATCCCTGACACGCCATCGATTGATTGATTGGTTCGTCTCGACGACCGGCGGCATTGGTTTGACTTTGGTTCTCGGCGGGGATGCAGGGGCGTGCGGTTCATGGCGTGCTTCCGGTTCAAGATGTGGTGGATGGCGCAGAGGATGGGGGACAAGGGCGGCGAGGTCCCGCACGAGACGCAGTTCCTGCTCGTGGAGTCCAAGGCCGCCCCCGGCGGCGGCGGCGAGGAGGAGGAGGAGACGTCCTACGTCGTGTTCCTCCCGCTCGTGGAGGGCGCGTTCCGGGCCAGCCTCCAGGGCGGCGGCGCGGGCGGCGACGAGCTACAGCTCTGCGTCGAGAGCGGCGACACCGACACGCGCGCGAGTTACTTCGACCGCGCGCTCTTCGTGGGCGCCGCGGAGTCCGACCCCTTCGCCGCCATCGCCGGCGCCGTCGCGGCCGTCCGGTCATGCCTCGGGACCTTCCGCCCGCGCGCCGAGAAGAAGCTCCCTGGCATCGTTGACTACTTCGGGTGGTGCACGTGGGACGCCTTCTACCAGGACGTCACTCAGGAGGGCGTCGAGGTCGGGCTCGAGAGCCTCGTGGCCGGCGGCGCGCCGCCCAAGTTCGTCATCATCGACGACGGCTGGCAGTCGGTCGGCACAGACAAAGTGAACCCCGATGAGGATCCCGCGGGCGAGCCCGAAAGGCCTGCGCGACTTCCTCGGCTCACCGGCATCAAGGAGAACAGCAAGTTCCAGAGCGGCAAGGGCTCTGCCGCCGCCGGCATCGAGACGTTGGTGCGCGCGGCCAAGGAGAAGTACGGGCTCAAGTACGTGTACGTCTGGCACGCCATCACCGGCTACTGGGGCGGCGTTCGTCCGGGTGTCGCCGGGATGGAAGCCTACCGCTCCACCATGCAGTTTCCGAAGATCTCGCCGGGCGTGGCGGAGAACGAGCCCAACATGAAGACGGACGTGCTCACCCTGCAGGGGCTAGGCCTCGTGCACCCGCAGGCCGTGCACCGCTTCTACGACGAGCTCCATGCGTACCTTGCCGCCGCCGGCGTCGACGGCGTCAAGGTGGACGTGCAGTGCGTCCTCGAGACGCTCGGCGCCGGCCACGGCGGCCGCGTGCAGCTCACCAGGGAGTACCACCGCGCGCTCGACGCCTCCGTCGCCAAGAACTTCCGCGACAACGGCATCATCGCCTGCATGAGCCACAACACTGACGCACTCTACTGGTACAGTACAGAACTCGATTCCTTACTTAATTAATTCCAAACATCGATCCAAATGTTGAGGAATTCGATCGTGATCTCTGTCAATTTGATCTGCAGCTCGAAGCAGACCGCACTAGTGCGAGCGTCGGACGATTTCTTCCCGAGGGAGGCGGTGTCGCACACGATCCACATCGCGGCGGTGGCGTACAACAGCGTGTTCCTCGGTGAGTTTATGCTCCCGGACTGGGACATGTTCCACTCCCTCCATCCCGCCGGCGACTACCACGGCTCGGCGAGGGCCATCAGCGGCGGTCCCGTCTACGTCAGCGACGCCCCGGGGAAGCACAACTTCGAGCTGCTGAAGAAGATGGTGCTGCCGGACGGTACCGTGCTCCGGGCGCGGCTTCCGGGACGTCCGACCAAGGACTGCCTGTTCGCCGACCCGGCGCGCGACGGCGTTACGCTGCTCAAGATCTGGAACATGAACAGGTTCACCGGCGTGCTCGGCGTGTACAACTGCCAGGGCGCGGCGTGGAGCTCCGAGGAGAAGAAGAACGTGTTCCACGACAATGCCGGTGCCGGGGCCCTGACCTGCGGCATCAAGGGGCGCGACGTCCACCTCATCGCCGAGGCAGCGACCGACGGCGGCGCCGGCTGGAGCGGCGACTGTGCCGTGTACCGTCATGCCGCCGGCGACCTCGTGTTCCTCCCAGACGGCGCGGCGCTGCCCATCTCCCTCAAGGTCCTCGAGCACGACGTCCTCACCGTCTCGCCGATCAAGGTCAGAACAACGACGCAAACACATTGCGTCCACCCACTTCCGGCATTGGCCAATACATATATCACTATATCAGTACAACTGTCCTCTGTATGTGCCGCACCGTGTATGTGGACTGATCAAATGATCGATCTTGGGAATTGCAGGATTTGGCGTCCGGGCACAGGTTCGCGCCGATCGGGCTCGTCGACATGTTCAACGGCGGCGCAGCGGTGGAAGGGCTGACCTACATCCTCCCCGTCGACGGCGACGGCAAGACGACAGAGGCAGTCGGGCAGGTGTGCATGGATGTGCGAGGACGCGGGAGGTTCGGCGCCTACTCGTCGGTCCGGCCTAGGAGTTGCACGCTGGGCTCAGCTCCGGTGGAGTTCTCCTACGATGCCTCCTCTGGGATGGTGATCCTGGAGCTGGAGTCCATGCCCGAGGAGAGGGTTCACAAGGTTGTTGTTGAGCTTTAGGATAGTAGTGGTAGCAGTAGAAATACACCACAAAAATCATTCTTTTCCTCTTCTACAGAATGGAGGTTATCCCTCCCACACATAATTAATCAAACACCTACTGTTTTACGATTTGATCAGTGTTTTGCCAAGTTGGTGGTGGTAAGGAAACAAAAAATAAAAATACAGTGTATAACTAATCTGCAGCTTCCAGGTCTTCTTTTCCGACGGAACAAGTGGCGTTCAGTGTTGCTTGCGTAGCTGATTCGATCTCTGACGAAATGGCCTTCAGTGTTGCACTAGTTGGTTTATCACTGAGCCTTTCAGTTTCAGTGCTGGGCACATGGTGTGTGGCATACGCAAGCAGTTGCCAATGGCGATGTGCTGTAATCTTCTCTTCATTTAGCTGGTGAGCAGCTCAGTGCAGAACGCATATTGTCAAAACCACATAATCAACAAACTAGTCAGGCGCTTGACATTTTTCACTAGGAAACAAACCCCAGGGCAGAACACATCAACAGACATTTTTCACTGGAGTGTGTGCAATTGTGTATACTTCACCCCGGAGCTTTCTTCAGTAAATCGCAAGAACAGATACCTCCTTCAGTTCAGTACAGGCAAGAGACATATATACTGACATGGTTTCGCCGCTTTGGAAGGGCGAGAGGATGCATCCATGATCCATCCATTCCAGATCTGGAGAAAACATGGTGGTTGCTGTTGCTGTCAGTTTGGTCCATCTTATGATGATCCATGGCTTGTTTATCTGATGGGACCAGGCCTAAGAATTAAGATTCAGATATCGCTGGCTGGGAGGACTTGCAGTGTCATTACTTGTTTCTTATTTTTTGAGGGAGCGTCATCTCTTGTTTTTTTTAAGAACAGAGTGTCATCTCTTGCTACTTTTCAAGGCGTTGGGCAATTCAGAACGTTGGTGCTTTTCACGTGCAACTCTGGTGCCCTCGCCCGATCTACCCACTTATCATTTGGAATCTAAAACGCTCTTGTTGTTGAGCTAGGAGCCTAGGAATGCAGGCGGCGGCCTGCAAGAGTCCCGCATAACCTGTGTCTAGCTGAAAAACAAAGAGATCTGATGAGCGCTATTTTCTTTTTTTTGAGAAACAAAAACCCTCCTTAGCATGATTTCAAATGAAAAAAAACCTCCTTAGCCATGGACGGCAGACCGATGGAAACTTGCAACAGAAGTAATCCTTGGCCCGTTGTTCGCCTCTCGAACATGGCGATCTGCTGGGTCGGCCCAGATACGTTTTTTCGCTGTGTGTTGTTGTTCTGTTTTTTTTTTCATTTTACCTTTTTCTTTCTTGATATATTTTTCGTTTTCTTTTGCTTTCTTCTTTTTTGCTTCCTTCTTCTTTTTCTATTCATTATTTTTTTATTACTTTTCCTCAGTTTGCGTAATATGTGAATTTAAACCTCGTAAAAATTTATTTCGAATTTTCGGAACATTGTTTCTTACATGAACATATTTCGAGCCTCACAAACTCATTTTTAAACTTACGGAAATTTCTGTTAAAGATTGAACACTTTTGAACTTCACAAACATTTTGAACATCGTATTTTTTTAAACTTTATGGAATTTTTTGATCAAGTTTCTAAATAAAAAAACAGCTTTTAATAATGATTTTTGAGACCTTAAAAAAACTGGAACCAAATATTTGAGGCGTAGGCAACCAAACTGACGGGAGAAATCTCGTGTGCTCGTAATGGCTCGAGATCATTAAGACTCGGATCGCTAAGCTCGTTAAGAATAACGAGCTAAATCTAAAGATTGCTCGGTTCGTTACACGTTCGCGAGTGTTCGCGAGCAACTCGTTAAACTCGTTAAGAAGATGTACCAGAGTTTGTAACTAATTATTTAAGCATCGGGAGCAACATTTTTTGAACATTGATATACTTACAAAAAATGCTAGCATCTAACATCGCGGTTTTCGTAATTTTCATCCATATAGAGAAAACAAATTGTCGCCTGATAGACTATATGCATATTAATCGTCAGCCATGTGGATTTACAGCATGCTGCCACGATGCTAACAATCTTAGCTAGTAGCTCATGAAACTCGTTAGTTTGATTGTTTAACTCGTTAGTGTTAACAAGCTAAATTTGATGCTCAACTCGGTTTATTAAGAAAACAAGTCAAGATCAAATGAGTCGAGCTACTGAACGCTCATTAAGTTTGTCGAGATTTGAGGTTTATGTCCAACCTTAGCCGTAGGTGTTTAAGTTGGCTAGCCCAGGCGGGTCTTTGGCCAGATATAGGTCAAATTGTCTATTGCGGGTGAATCGCTTCATGGAAAAACTTGTCAGCAACCAGATCCGCTGTTTTTTTTTCCTGTACTGTATGGAATCGCTTCAACATGCAATTGTGAGACTATGGCACAAAAACAACTCTTCCGTCTGGCCCATTATCTCACATGCAGCCATTTTCATCCAGTACATCTTTGCATGCTGAATAAAAAAACTATACTTTAGGCATCTGCAGTGTGCTATATTGTGATGTCAAATGTGTCTTTTGGTGTCTTTTGGCTTTTGGAGCCAGCTCTCTACGTTATGCTGATTGTCAAAGCCAAATTAACTGGGAACCGACTCATCTAGATGTACCGATGCCAAAATTTGGCCATCCAATCAAATATCATTATCCTTGCTTCTCTCTTCAACTAAGGTCTGCACATCCCTACTTAAGTACGGTCCCACTTGACAGAGTATTTGGCTATGACTACGTTGTGGAGAAGAAGCGAATTTGACACCATTGTCAGTTGATGACTACATGGTCATTTTGGCTTTGATCACACTATGGCTGCTCTTAGTTGCCATGAACCGAACCAAGATGAACCGCTTATCTACTCTCGCATGCGAAACAAATGTTACGCAGTGTTGTGAATAGATTCAAAAGGGTCATTTGAACCGCTTTCTTGCAACAATGTGGCTGGTGTTAGATGTTTTTCTGTCGCTAAAAACAACTCTTCTCTATTTGCTAAAATAATGCTCTTCTCTTACTTAGATGTTGTGTATGTCTAAAGCTGTCCTCACCGCGTTCGTCTTCTCGATTGCCCGTCACACAAAACAACACGAGTCCTAATGAAAAGTATAGTGTTCATAGACAATGCCTTCAAAAAGAGATTGGCATGCTCCAACCTTATTGGGTCGAGCAAAAGGTTATACTTGGGATTATCATCAACAAAGTAGATCTTCTATTCCAACACCTTCAACAAGAATATGTAACACACGCGTTGACATTACCCGTATCTAACCGAGCATTCCAGGTCATGGGTTTCACCCGGAGTAGGTGCATACTTGTCGAATTCATCAATTGTGCTACTGGTTGATACCTTTAAGTTAGCCGGGTTGAAACGTAGCGAGAGCCCAACATCCTCCCTACGTTGGAGGAGAGAACGCTAGAAGTAGGCTGAGGACCTCACCATCTTGTAGTGTGTAAATGTCGTACCACATCGCTCCTGGTCAAGAGGAGAGTGAGGGATGTTAGACAAAGGACCGTGACTAGATTGACAATTTGCTTTATCAATGCAACACCTAAGATACGGTCGTTGCTGCAACCACACCTCGTCTTGGGTCAACACGTGTCATCCTTTTGTGGGTGCATCGTCAGGAGGGCCATTGCCCAACCCTCGTCACTCTCAAGCTTCCTCCATGCCCATGCCCATGCCCATATGTGCCTCTTTCCACCGTCTCTGTGCAACCACATGACATGTCCTTCAGGGGCGGATCTAGCTCCAGAAGATTAGAGGTGCCATAATCTATATGAACAATACTACGTTAATGTAGGGGTTCAAATTTTATGAATATTACACTATGAACAGTGTATTTTGGTCTAAATATCTTCACAACTTCAACAAATAGTGTTAAATATGCCTTTACGTGTTGGAGAACAAGTGTAGTCTATATAGTATTAACCATTTTGCATTTTTGGAGGGGTGCCATGGCACCCCCCTAGATACGCCCCTGATGTGATTGCCACACTCACCTGAGACGCCCTTGAGGACACACATGCTCGCCCTTCCTCCTCGTTGGATCATTAGCTACTATGGACAATGATTTACCATTGGGGAGAGACAGAAGGCAGTGCAAGTAAAAAGTTTGAAGATTTGGATGCTAGGTCACCGAGCAGTACAACGGATCTTGTTTGAAAAAACCACATACATGGTGACATTTTACTGGTTGACGTATGTGGTTTTTTCCTTCTCTTTATAGAGGGTCTCCATGTTTAAATCGTGTGTCCACATGTTGGTCCTGCTATTCTTCATGGTTTATTCATGACATGTATACCAGTTTTTTGGAGAGAAAAAAGGTGTAAATTCGAGACAAACTCTCAGTTCGAAGGTACAATTATCACTGACATTGCAAAACCCTACCATGTCGTCCCTGGTGGCGGATCCGGGGGGGGGGGGGGGGGGGGGCTACCTCTACCGCCCCCGGCTCCCTCCAGAGCTGTCCCCTTCTTCGCCGCTATCGAAGGACCCCGCGGGGGTAAGCTCGCGCAAGTGACGGTGGCGGTGGGGGGGGGGGGGGGGGGGGCTTCTTGTGTGAGCGTGCACAACTTTCATGTCTAGACGCTCGGCTCGATCGCCTGCCACCAGCCTGCTCTCCTCTGCTTCCTGGTCCTCTTCGAAGCTACGCGCTCGGGCTACCTCCCCTGGGTATGGACGACACCGGGTTGGGGCTCCTAGCCGGAGGTTTTGTGCGGCGGTGTCTCCGCCTTTGAGGCGTGTTTGTCGCAGTGGGGCGAGGTGGCACACCCCATTCCAGTTCGGTGGAGATGCCCTGAAAGTGAATACAAGCTTCTCGACTGTGGGTAGTTACGTGGCTACGATGATGGGTGCTCCAGATCTGCTCGGGATCAACCTGATTGGGCCCATTGGCTCTTGCCGACGAAGAGGTGGTGGCTCTTGCGCGTGGGTGGAGCCTCCATCACTCAGGAGGTGTTGGTCTAATAGTTTTCAGACAACAACGACGACCCGTGCCGCCTCCCCTCCTGAAGGCGTCGTCTTGAAGATGGTGATTCATGCTTGCTTTCTAGTTGACTGAAGTCACACGACATCAAGGTTGGCAACGACCAATTGACGATGTGGAGGTTCTGTGTGGTGTCAGACTTGACAACGATGTTGGTGGTGAGCAATGGTGTGGTCGCTGCAAGATCTAGTCAGTGCTTCGGTGTGTGTGTGTGAGTGTCTTCGTGATGATCTCCCTAGGCTTTGAAGTCGAAACTGCTATGTTTCTCAAGCATCTACATTTGACCGGCGTACGATGACCTGCAGGGACCGTTTCGGTGGCGAAGATCTTATTCGGCGCCAAGTCTTGCATCTCATCTCTCGAGCCTTCAGCGGAATCGGAGATGTCTGACTTTGCGCGAAGAGTCAGATGTTTGGCATAGGCTAACATGGACTTCTTGATGCGACTTTGACGATGGTCTCCTTGGTGGTATTCTATTGAAGTCGGAGTCGCTGCAGAGCGCAACGTCGATGACAACTCTCGCTTCGGTGGCGGGTGCATCTTGTGTGGTTAGGCGGGATGGTTGGCGAGGGTGCTCTTCCAGACCTTGCGGTTTTTGGCTGATTTCCCGCCAATAAACCGGCCATCTCAAACTTCTTCAAAATGACAAGTCTTTTGTCTCGATTCAAAAAAGAGAAATTGCACAAAGTTAAGTGAGAAAAACATTTCAAAAAAGGAAGTGGGTTTTGATTTTTTTTTCCCACATCGACCTGTCGAGATCTCCTGCTGCGCAAGTGCATTCACCCCATCTTCTCTTGGTCAGTCAATTATGAAGCCGCTCGTGCACACGATCCCTGGCACCAAGAAAATCAATGGAATCCATCCAAATGCCAGAAACAAACAGCAGAGATGAGCGTGCAGGTACAAACCCTGAAAAGATGGATGGATCGCCCGTGCATGCCCTGTCTGTCGAGCTCCCGCTTTCCCTCTCATCAGCCAACAGCTTTCGCACGCACGGGTCAAGTTCAGTCAGTCCTTCGTCAGAGGTTGGTTAGTTCCGCTTTCACCTTTCGGTTTTCTTCTACGATTCGATTTCGTGTAATCGTGTGGCAGCTTTGCCCGAGGTTTTCACCGCGGTGGCAATGGCGGGCTGGTTGGGGGAAGCAGACAGGCGGTGACTTTTCAGCGGGTTTCCCTGTGTTGTGAAGGGAAGAAGAAGATGGCGTACGTCGGAGCAGAAGGAACATTGGGGTTCAGTGAAAATTATGCGTGTGTGACTGTGATTGTGCTGCACAGAGATGTTGACAGAAATTACACGACAAAAGAAGGACCATGCAATGCGGGACAGTGAAAACTTCCATAGCAACAACCTTTTGTTAGAAACGATATGAAGATTCGGTATATTTGTCGGGCATTCCAAAGGAAGTTTAGCCTAAAAATATAGAGGAACTTGTGGTAAGTCTTTCAGTCAAGTTGTTATTCTAGAGTAGTATTTTTCGAACCATGCAGGGGAAGTTCGGCTCTTTATTTTCAGCGTGCACAGTATTGTGTGATGGGATGTGGGCAAGCTGTGGGGTTAATTAGCTAGCTGAACCTGACACGGATTCTTTGTGTCTATACAATTTAGGCCAGGAAGGTAAGGCATGAGACTGCTGATCATCTGTCATGTATCAACTGAATTCGAGCTTGCGCGGTGCTACGCAGTTCTTCCTTCTTCTTGATGACAGCTTGCGTCGTTGAGTTGGCTTAATTTTGTTTAAGATGTAATCATTTTTGGATTCTCTTTCCAATTTTAACATGTTTATAACCCTACTGCATACAGTATATATACATCACCGAAAAGGAATTCGATGTGTTTTTCAGGAAAAGCTGTGTACATGCTGATCACTGCTGTCTTCTTCTGTACATGGGTCCTAACACCACAAGAGAGCACACATGCCATGTTCAGGCTTCTCTTTCTTAGGGCGATGTTCGTACTAAAGCGGTAATCAGCACAAGACACCAAACACTAATCTGTAGAGATGCAAGCATGGGAAGGCACTTGCCCTCATGCAAACACAGTGACCACTGTGCATTTTTCCATATATTACTGCAATTATTGAATGAACCAAGAGGAAATGCAGCTCAACACAAATCCTAAATAAGTAGCCACTAGCCTTTTTCTCTGCACCATCAAACAGTGCTCCAGGGTGACAAGATGCATCCACACAATGAAGGATCATGCATTGCAACAGCACAGATCGACAGACACACAACATGCGTCTGATCTCCCAGCATCAGATCTCATGGCCGGCTCAGGGAGACTGTTCAGGAGTAAGATTCAGGCCATGTCAGTGGCGTTGCCCAACACCACACACAAAGGCACACGCCACACGGCCAGCAGGGGGGCAGTGATAAGAACAATCAGCGGGAAGGGCATGCAGTGCGTGACCATTTAAGGAAGCCTCCTTGACCTAGCTCGCCATTGCCACCAGGAATACAGGTCCCATCAGTACCGGCCTAGCTTGCTTGCCCACTGGGTATAGCAGCAGTATGATTGGGTTCTCTCTCTCCCTCTCTTGCAGTGCAGTGCAGGTAGCAGCACAGGATGGGGTAAAACAAGTGAGTGCTGCTGCATTGGTGTGATTGTTTCTCGAGAGAAAAGAAAAGTGCTGCTGTGATTTGAGGTTTCATGCTGTTTTGCAGTACCTTTTACTTTCACACAGCAAAAGAACTACTCATTGCAAACCCCTTTATTCAATTTTCACCAGGCCAATAGTTTTGTTTTGAAAAGGCTGCTTTCTTTCTATGTATTATGTCCTTTTTTTACTTGTCAAAGCATGTACTACACACATAATAGCAGAAAATAAGGGAAATGGTAAGTGGACTGTTAGCTCAATTACTGTGGTTTCGGAAGATATGTGAAGACAAACGGAAGTTTCTAAGAAAACGGTGTTTAGAAGTTTATTCATCAAGCCAACCAGAAGTGAGCGCATAACATAGTCATCGGCAAAAGAAAAGGAAATTAATATGAATCTACAAAAGGAACTGACGACACCTTACTATATTCAGTCCATAAGGTGAAATTTCTGGAGCATTTTTTAAAGGGAACTGATGATACCAAGTTTCCTGAAGAGATAACAATTAAAAAGGCGACATGGAGAAATGGAACAAATTACCAGCAAGAAACGGCAGTCATGGGCACAAAGACAAGGCTTGGTAAAATAATTAAGAAACTTAGCCACATGAAACTGAATCTTTTGTCATATATCGTATCAGACATCCATGAATAACCAAACCAAATGCATCTCGGTGTCAAAATACCTTTTTTAGATAATTCGCTGTACACCTACCTTGAGATATTGTAGAATTCTCCTAGAGAACACCATGCATCTACAATTTGGATCTGATGAATGATCCAGAACACGAACTCAGCTGCCTAATTGGTCTCTCTCTGCAATTTCCCACAGCTTTATTGAACTGCGACTCTTGCAAGCACAACCCAGCATCCATTGGTTGCAGATGCAGTTCAAGAAAGCTGTGGAAGACAGCAAAGAGGGCCACGCATCTATCTCTCGCAAAGGAACATCCAATATGGAGTGGCCATATATGTAGAAAGAGGGAAAGAGGCTAGTGTTCTTCACTTGTTTCTTCTAGGCTTCAGAGCCGTACAATGGGAGAGATGGAAGGGGCTAGCTGGCAAGTGTTTCTTCTAGGCTTGAGAGCGTGTGTTGTGGGTGGAGGAAGAAGAGGGGAACCTGAGGGGTTATTTATACCAGCGGCAGCGTGGTGAGGAGGAGAGATGTGGTTGGTGCATGAGAGGTTAAGGACCCAATCCCAAGAAGAATATAGAGCCTGAAACACTACTCCAAGCCCCTTCTCATTTTCTCTCACTCTCTCACACACATTCTCTCTCTTCATCTCTCATTCTCTCACCTCTGTGAGGAAGAGGGAAGGGAGACTTTTTGGGCAGAACAATCCAACTAATCCAAGGGAGGCTGTAGATGAGAGGGGGGACAAGGGCCAAATACTTTATGTGACACTTGAAGCAGATGAGCCACTGGCTGCTTAGGAAAACCGGGCAATGCGTTTGTATTCTTGCTCTTGGTGCTGTGGACATGCTTGGAATGGAGGTTGCTAAAAGCACGGGAAAGAAGGAGCTTTTCTGCATTTCTGGTAAGAGCACAACTTATTCAATTATAAACAGCAATTAAGAAGTGGTTCAGAGTTCACCAGTAATAATTCGCCAATGATTTTTTGTGGACAATCCTGAAGCAAGATTTGCAGGGGATCCTAGGTGATCTAGATGAGTGAAAGTTGGCCGCGCATCCTCCTTAGTCTGCCTTATCTTATGTTTGCCCTTACTGGCTTGCCTACAAACTTCCTATTTGTGCCTACGGGCCCCTGTGTAATCGTGCGCTAACTTTTCGAGCTGGTGCCGTCTCCCAGCTGTGGTTGTGTACTCTGCCTTGAGGCTTTATTAAGTTAAAATCGGGCACGTGTTGCCTTTTATTTTAAAAAAAAACTTTTGAGAAGGTGCATGACCATTTACTTTATTTTATTTTCCAAATGCCTCCCTCGTTAGGAGCTACTCGCTCCGTTCCACAAAATAATATGTTATAAGTGTTATACATGTGTATATATACACTAAAATGTGTCTAGATACATGTGTATACATATGATATAAGTTTTAGCATGATTGGAGATTTAGCAACCGTCCATCAATTCAATCAAACGGTGGGCAAATTAGGAAGTATTGGAAAGTAATAGAAAGAAATTACCGAAAAGTACCGGAAAGTATTGATTTGCCAACACTAAAGTATCAATTTATTTACGAAAAGTGTAGCAGAGGTGGCCGGGCTCCTTGCTAAGGCATGCAAGCCGATCTGATTCGGCGGTTGGTCTACCAATCGTCGGAGGCGGCGGCTCGTCCGGCGAGCGGCAGCGGTGGCACCGGAGCGTCCGGCGAGGCGACCGAGCTCCTTGGTAAGGCTAGCGAGGCGATCTGATCTGGCGGAGCGTCTATCAATCACTGGAGGCGGCAGCGCGTCCGGCGAGCGGCAGCGTCGGTGTCTGAACATTCGGCGAGCGGCAGCCAGGTCAATCACCATAAAAGAGCTCTACATATGAATTTGGAAAAAAACATCTTATATTATGGAAGGGAGAGAGTATGTTACATTATCAGGATATACAGGACAGCTTCCGCAACTCTAAGGAAATATTCTGCACCTGGTGACCGAAAAGTCTTTGAAACTAAACAAACTACAGCTGAACACAATACTGAAAATAGAAAGGAAATTTCTTGTTACAACGTCACGGAGGGACATGCCTTTTTAACATGGCCATGATCAAAACTTTTCTCTGCAGACGCCTGAGCTCTGCATGAGCAGCCAAGACAATGCAACGCAGATACATTCAATCTTCCATGTCGACCACATCTTCCGCAGCATCATCAGTGATCCGGAGAGTACGTGCCAATGTTGGACTTGATGCCATAAACGTTCCCAAAAATGCAACAATGCAGATATAGAGAAAATTAGCTTCAAAAGGGCTCAAGGGAATCTCCAAAGGAACCCCCATCCCATCTCTCACATTTTTCCTAATAATACTTAGAGGGGCGATGCATTTGTTATATTGGAATTCGATGGTAATTGTGTTTCGCAAAAAAAAAGAATTCGGTGGTAACTCTCGAAGACGATATAGACAAATTCGTCCCCAGAAAACAATAGTCTAGTTATAATCCAACTCATATTCGTTTCTGGTTTGGTTATCTCCTTGTGCTCAGATGCAATCCCGAGAGGGGGTCTCAAAACTGCTATGGTGAGTGATGTGTATGATGCTGAAGTTGAAGTTTTTTTTTTGCAAAAAAGGATCGTGGCATTAGAAGAAACACCGAACAGTACAAAACACCTCAACAAAAACAAAAATTGCAACAAAATTCTTGATATGCCCTACGTCTTCACCCTCCAAACCGTGTCAACGGCGCACCGCCGCTGCCGCTCCTCCATGAGCCGACCTGACGTTGTTGGTTGCAGACGGGAAGTCGCCGAACGGATCTAGAAGACCACGTACGTCCCGAAGACGAAGAAGAAGGAAGAACCGTCGATGGAACTCCTTGACGATCTGGAGAACGTCACCGCCAGAAGAAATCCTTGAGATCACACCACTTCCACAGACTTCTCGACGTCGCCGTCGAGATGGGACTGAATTCGAGGAGACCTTATTGAAAAGAGGCGCCGCCGCAGGGAAGATCAGCGGCGGCGCTGACGAGAGGCAGGGAAAACCTAATCACCGATGTCTGGGAGTTGACGGACGTAACGTTTCGCGTATGGGTGCCGAAGTTGAAGGTATTTGTTGAAATGCAATTACCTAGTCTCTCTGAATAGATCTATCTTTTAGGACAACAGGCTAGAGCATGTGATCCAATATGGTATCAGAGCTAAAAGGACCAAGTAATCATAGCAAAAGGTTCAAATAATGAGTCGTCGAAAGAGGTTCTAGATCACCGGAAGAAAGAGACTCTGGCCGAGGACATCATGTTAGGAATCTCCAGATTGGCTAAGCCTAATATTTGTGGAGCGCCAACACTGCTTTCTGAAATTACAACTCCAAACAATACGATCCCTAGTTTCGATCAGCTTGTCGTTACAAAGGTTGTAGATTCCATAATCATCAAGCATAAGATTCTTCTGTAGAAGTATGCCCTTTGTCTTAAGGCGATCACTGGAAAGGAGCTAGGAGAAATGCTTTGATGTTTGGGTGTGCATTTGGACTTCCAAAGAATCCACTCGGAGTAGGTAGATACTTGAATGTTCTTGAAGTTTAGTTTGTAAAATTTGCTGGTCGAGAAGAGAGCCCCCCATTTATAGAACCATGTGTCAACCTCTTCACCGGTATGAGGATTTGAATTGGGTGATAACGTGATTGAATTCCCGTGACTCATAAATATTTCGACCGACAGATGGAGGCGGTGAAAAGCATCAATGGGGTCAGGCAATTCCAAAACATTTTTTCGTAGTCTAGACTTAGAAAAGGATTTCGACAAAGTGGTGCACTCAATGATCTTAGAAACTCTAAGGGAAAAGGCCTTTGTACAAAATGGGTTTCATGTATCTCTCAACCTTATTGTTTTTGCTCCGTCTATATTGTTGAATAGTGTCCATGGAAACAACGTCATAAACAAAGGCAACGTGGGGGGGGGGGGGGGGGGGGGGGGGGGGGAGGAGGTTAGGAGGCTCATTTCTATGTGTCAACATGAGATCTTTAAAATCCATTGCTCAATTCTTCATGGCCCGACTTATTTATACTACAACATAGTGATGACACTTTTATTATAATGCCTTGTTGTGTGGATCAATTGTTTCACCTCAAAGGATTTCTAGGTACATTGTTTACCTCAATAGGCTTAAAGGTCATATCTCAAATTTAGTTTGGTGCCTATAAATATCCCCGGAAACATGCTTCCTTCTTTGACTGATGTTTGTTCTATCAGATTGATATTCTCCCTTTTTATTACCTAGGGATACCATCAAGCACCACTAGGACAAAGATGGAACATTGCATGGCCCCACTTGTAGTATGGGATTTAGTTTGCACACCTAAAAATTATGGGCAAGGGTAAATAGTAGGGGAGACAAGAGATCTTTAATCTTCATATTCAGAATAAATGTTATCTTAAGAAGAATCTTTGCAATCTTTAATCACCATAAACTACCCTTGGGTAGTTGGGTGCACTCGTTTAGGGAGAAATATTATCAAGTTGATTTCCCTCCTGCAAATGTTGATTGCTCCATTCGGTGGAGACACTGTCTAAATGTATTTCCCTCTTTTCTTTCAAATGCTTGGTAACTTGTGAGATTCTATATATCACAAGTTACCAAGCTTTTGAAAGCTGTAGAGCTTCACAAGAAACAATTGCAGACATATTTCCCTCTTTTCTTTCAAAAGCTTGCTATTTTTTTTGCATTTTGGATATTCATAAATATAAAGTGTGTGTGTTGGTCAGTAGAGCTTGTCATTTGGTTTTAAATAGAAACCATTGGTTGGATCGTTCAAAGGGTAGTTGTACTCCTTTTTCTCCGGGGTTAAACCGCAATTTTATGTTATGCCTGTCTTTTTTTAATGAGTCTAATGGCTCAATTTATTAATTAAGCATATGAAATCTTTGTTAATTGGGGAAAACCGATATTACAGCCAACTCAAAGGTGAAGATTGTGGAATATGGGAATATGACCGTTGCAAACAGGGCATCACCGGCCAACCTAGCTAAAGACACAAACTCCGCACACACAACCGAGAAGAGAATATCCGCTGAGGCTACCGAAACCATTGTCATCAAACTTTTGACTTTGATTAGGCGGCTCCGACTTTTTCGTAAACGAGTATGACGACGATCCACATCAGTTCATGCCAAACAATCAACACACAACTTTGAGTTCAACAACAAGCTTTGGAGGAGAAACATGCAGGGTTTACCCACGCCAGACGTGTCTTGTCAATACAATGTCGATATTTTTTCAGTGGTATGTGATGTTTTTGCATTGGTAGCGAAGTGAAACGTTCTAGTCCCTCCCTCCGAAAATAGATGTCTTTGATTTATTCAAATTCGGATGTATGTGTACATTAAAACATGTCTACGTATAATTTTTTAAATGTCTACATACATTTAAATTTAGATGGAGGGAGTATGTTGTAAACTTGGTGCTACTGTGAATGTTTTCAAAGAAACTGACGTGGTCCTTGTCCGGCCGGGTATAGAGGAGTGCGAAGCTAGGTGGCATGCGCGCCATCGCGCAAAGGTCAAACCGATGAGCCTGCGATGAACAGAGGCCTGCCGTGCGTCTTGGACCTTCTTGGGGCTAGTCCGGCTATCTATAGCCTAGGTAACTCAAAAGAAGAGATCGTCGGACGCTAGCTTCCTTAACAGCACAGCACTGCTACCATCGTGTCAACCTGAAGATGAGCTTAATTTTTTTTAAAAAAATCTTCCTTAGCTAAGCTCCAGAGAAGAAAGTCTTCTTCTGTAGCCAGCAGCGGTTGAGTGGAACACACTGACGGGAGAAGAGTTCAGATCGAAATGCAGATTCAGAAAAGCAGGAACGCTATCGCAAAATGCAATTTCTCTGCGAAAGCTTCGAGGCCGGCCGGCCGGCCGTCCTGTGCACGTCCGGTGGCAGAACGGGAGGCGGCGCGTGGACCGGAGGCCCGGATCAGGCGGCGGCATGCGCGGCAGCTAGTTTGCTGCACGTACGGTGCGTTGGGCATGCCCATGCGTTGCGCTCCGAGTCTCTGACAGAGAACGAGTATAGAACGTCTTCATCCCGACCGATGCCGGATTCTGAGATCTTCCTCTTCTTCTAATTGACGTTGTTCAGAAGCAAATTGACCTGTCAGAATGTCGGATCGTACGAGCATCGAGAGTCGAGACCGGCTAGAACTGACACCGCGATAATAATACTCTGCTTTGGAGTTCGATCGCTTCAAGCAAACCTTAACCTCCTTTGATTCCCGGGTAACAGCCGCAACGTAGCAAAAAGTAAACCCTAAGACCTGTCGATGCTTATATGGTGTAAATAGCGTTAGAGTAGCAAACGGAACGAAGAAGTCATAGAATATTTTGATTTTATTTTCTTATTCTTTCAGAAAAATGCAAGTTTGCATATGACCTAGATTGTTATGCATATATCTAGTTAGATCATTGCATAAAGTAGAGAGATGACGTTTGGTAAGCGTTCAATGCCTATATCCCCGTGGCATGCTTAACGGATGCTCCTCCCATGTATACTAATTAAAATACCATCAACGACAAGATCGTCTCGATATATAAATCAAGGTTGGAAAAAGCGCTAGACGTAAGCGAGGCGGTTGGCATTCGCCTAGCGCCTAGGCGATGCTTAAGCGCACCAGGCGTGACCTAGGCGATATATAGTTTTTGTCATCAGGTGTATATTTGGGTTATTCCGTATCTACACATACTAATTTAGCGCATATAAACGAGTAAACTAACAACAATTGCCATTGAATTATGATCCATCTGATTTATAAGTGCAAGAAGGAATGAGTTTCTTGCTGGAAAAGACAATTTTTTAGTTGTGTTGCCCAGAGTTGCGCCTAGGAACTAGGCGAGGCGTTTGTCCATTGCCTAGTGCCTAAGCGTGCTTAAGCGCTACATAGGCGCCGCCTAATCCAACACTGATATAAATACATAAAGCACGGACGTTACGCCAGTCCAGCGCCCTGTTGACTCCAACACTACAACTTCCGCATGTCCAAATCTGACGGTAATCTATACACATATTCGGCCCAAAATATAACACTACATGATGAGGCGACATACATTGGGATTTTACTTGATAGATGTAGTTAGCACAAGTATGGTGATGGTGGCATCGGGTTTTCGCCCCATGGTGGTCGTATTCGATGTCGAGGCGGACATACAATGGGGTTCCTGATGCTGCCCCAGGAACCCAACCCGCTTCATTTCCCCTGCCCTCTTTCAGTTGCAAGAAATTGCTATAAATCGAACAAATGTTATTGCCGTTCTTACTTAGTACTCCCTCCGTTCCAAATTAGATGACTTCCAAGACAAATGGAAGTCATCTAATTTGAAACAGAAGGAGTATAATGGAAAGGGGTGAAGCCCGGTTTTAAAACATAGATAGATCATAGATGATGATCTCTAGGGCCGCGTGGTTGAGATCTGCTAGCGCTAGTTGCACGGCCACAAGACCAGGCGAGCTCATGGCGTTGCTACAAGATATGCAGCGATATATGCGCGCGTGCACGCACACTCTGTCCTGGTCCTGGGTCGGTCGGTCAGCCGTTGGCGGCAGCCATCGTCAACAAAAAAACGACGTGATTTGCCAAGGAAAAGTGGTAGGCGACGGGACACGCGCCGACGCGCGGGGCATCGCGTATGGAGGAGACTACAGCTAGCTTTAGCTTCACCTTACCCATGGGAATAGCGCCGCCCGTTCAAGGAAGGAATCGGCGGCAGGAGCTAGACCACCGCGCTCTCTGCCCGTGCCTGCCTGTCGACGGGAGTTTTATACGAGAAAACAATTACACTTAATATATAGGAGACACACTCTTTCTGTTATTATATTAACTAACATGCCCAACAGAGTTTTTTACAAGGGAGTTTTATAAAAGGATGTCACAAGTTTGTTCAAACTCGTATGTATCTACACACTAAATCATGTCTAGATACATACAAGTTTAGACAAACTTGTGACATCTGTACGGAGAGAGTATTATTGAAACTGACTCCCAACTCATAGCTCAAGCTTTCAATAGGAGTAATCCTGATTTCTCACAAGCCGCAGCTATATCATTGAAGACCTGAAGATTCAGTGTGAGAATTGGTTTTCCTCTTGCTCTAACCGTGTTTTTCATGAGCTAGCCCAGATTGGTGAATCGTGTCCTAGCGGTAATATCGTTGTTGCCGACGCCTGTCACTGAGTTTGTAATGGGCGATATGCCCCTTCGTTATCAGTAGTAAAGCTTGTGCTTTGCTTTAAAAAAAACACAAGGGAATCGCAATTCAAAAAACTGGCCTCTTTGGATTGTAGTAATTTCAAAAGATTTTCATAGGATCCTAATCATTCGGTTTAAATGAATGTTGCTATCAAATCTGGTTTGGTATGACCCAATTTCATAGTAATTTGAACATCAACTCCAATGTTATCTTAGACTAAGTGCGTAGGATTGAGATACTTTTCCTACATATAAAGAGACCAGTATATAAAACAGGAGTTTGTACTGACCTAAGCATTTGGCTAAATTACAAAATATCCCATTAACCAGCAGGCGCAATAGAATTTGCAACCTCATGAGATGCAGAGAGTGTGCGTCAGCTGAACGAAAACTCTGAAGTATCAAAATTCAGAATACAAGTGCGACTTTTTGTTCCAAGAGCATATGAGCATATGGAATCCTTTTATTTTAAGGTACCAGAAGATGCGATTGCACTCATTCACGAAGTGTACGACTCCCGGAGCAAACACACCGATAACCCAGGCGTGCGACTACTGAATCTTTTGTTGTTGGCAGACTATCTCACAGAGAGCTTTGGCTTCATCACACCCATAAGACTAGTTTTGCTATAAAACAGCAGTTTCTACTGAGCTAAGCCTCATTGTAATCAGTTCTGTAGCACTGTTCTAACATCCTGCTAATCAACTCTGGAGCATTGTTCTACAAGGCCAAGCACCTAAATTACATCTTCATATTATACATCACAACTTTATCAATTATCGTTGACTGGAATACCCGTTTTCAGAAAAGGCAACTGCAGATCATTCCAGTGTATCAATGAGTAAAATAGTTGATGCAATAGTGAGGTTCCCTCTATTACATCAACTGTTCAAATCAACTGCTTAGCCAGGCTATATCAGAGTTCGAAGACAGTACAGGAATCCCAGCGAGAATAGCAGTACAAGGTTGCTCCAAGCATTGTCCTAACTATTAACAGGTTCTACCATCAAAGTGAACAAAACAACTATTAGCACGGAACACAAAACAAATATGAGACCATCAATAAGCTCTGGAGTTGTGCGGCTAAAACAAAAAGAAGTCCAGGAAAAGCATTATAGGCACTCAACTTAAATGTGGATGTTCAGTAAGCACTAGCTTCATCTTAAAGGGGTACACTGGATCAGTTATAGTACTAGAATTGCAGCAACATTTGGGTATATTCACCAAGAACTCCTTTTAAATCCAGGGGTACTTCTAAGAATCAGTTATCCCACCTAAGCATGTTACATCAAATGTGCATTAATCCTACCTAAGCATATTACATGATCAAAGATGGCATAAACATATATTGATTGATATCACAAGATTTTCCCCTGACACAATTTCAGATAGCACATTGATATTTCGTTATCCATAACTGCACTGATGAAATGGTTCAAACATATTTAACACTGCTAAACTGCCAACCGTATTTAACTCACTGCTCCATCAAAGAAATAGCAGGTCTAATTCACTGTTAGTACACCACAGCTCTATTAGAGCTAAGATTACGAAATCAAGCACAGCTTGCCAGGATATATATAGACGCTCTAACTAATATGTTGTTTCCTAATGACCAGGCGGACTGTCCACTTTGTCAACAGGACAGTCCCCCAGCATCCGTAAGCTCTACGACAAGAAGTTGCACAAACACCGTGCATATCCAAACGCACAGAGCATATGCTGAAATGCTCTAGACATCATTGATGAGCCAATGACTAGTCCTAGTGCAAAAAACAACAACTGAAAAACAATACCATTCCACTGCCAATCTCTGAATTCAAGGCAATCATGACAGGTACACGAAGTAGCAATGATTTGATAGACCACAGGCACAATTTCGCATATTTTGCGCACCAGGGATAACTAAAATTAAGCAAGCATAAGCAAATTCAAGTAATCATCTCAAAATTCTCAACTAAAATGAAGATCTCAAAAATCTCAACTAAAATTAAGCAGGCATACTTTAACACGTGAGTTCGATCTCATCCATCAAACGAGCACAAACAGAGGAACTCATACTGGTACGCCTGTAAGTACGGTTTTTCTTGCCATCTTCTTGCGTAACATAACAACACGAGAGGAAACTAGTGCAAGGAAAGAAGCTTCTTTAACACGTTACGCGCTACTTCTCGGAGGAGTTGGGGCCGCGCTTCTTGCCGAAGCCGACGACGGCCGTGACGAAGCGGCGGTTGTACTGGATCCTCTTGTGGGCGCGGCCGCGGGGCTGCTTCTTCTTGTCCTGCTTCGCCACCTTGGGGGTCTGCCCGCGCACCTTCCCGGCACGAGCCAGCGATCCGTGAACCTTGCCTGCGCGCCACACACACAGACGAGAAACAGAAGCTCCCGTCAGGACATGGATAAGGTATGACGGTGAAGAAGGGTGCGGTGAGAGACGAGAGGTTTACCCATGTCGACGGCGGCGGCGAGGGTTTGGAGATGCGGCGGCGAAGGGTTGGAAGGCGAGGGTGCTTAGGGTTCGCGGCGGCGCTTGTGGAGGAGAAGAGAAACCCTAGGTGAAGATCAGGGAATTTATATAGCGTGGTTCTTCGGATGGGTACAGAGTACAGACAGAACTGACTTGGATAAATGGACCGGGTATTATTGGGCTTTGTTTTAATGGGCCTAGGGTTACACGTACCTCGGGTAGCTCGGCCATTGCCAAGGCTAATCTTGTTCACCTGTACACCATAGCGGCCCATCGTGGCTCATGAGCAAATTACATTGATTTTTTTGTGCTTGATTTTTTAAATAACAAAAAACTCGAATTTAGATGAGTATCCAAACCATCTGACTTTGTTCGTAAGAACTGTGCAGTTTTATTTATGACTCACTCTGTATAGAATTTAGAAATGCATTCTATTATTTTTGCTGAACTGCACGATTACGGAACCAGGGGCGGAGCTGCGCCTGCCAGTTATTTGTAGCACCGGCCCATCAATGTTACACGGTATAGGAACTATGTGACATCTAGCTCACAAGAATGAAGACCACAATAGCTGAGCACCACTCTAGGATGGAACTGCAATTTTACTGAGATTTACTGATAAAAGAGTTATACAACAACTAAAGATTAGCAAAAGCGGCAAAAATGGTTTCCTTCTTTGTTAAAAGAGAAGAATAAATAAAGTCTCAGCCTCTTTGTGGTACTCCTTTCTTGAGGGCATCCACTATGTAGTCCATAAGGTTGTCCATAAGCAAAACTTTTTGCTTATGGACAACCTTATGGATATGTGTCACTATGTATATAGTTGTCCATAAGGGGTACATCCATAAGGAATAAAATAATATTACTTTTACATATAGAGTGTACACAACAATTAAATTTGGCAATTTAAGGTGAATTTGACAATATAGTATACATAACTTTTCCTGATGCGTGGGACCCAGCTTAAGGTGAAGTTTGACAACATACATGGTAGAGAAATCTATAATTCTATATGCAACATGTATGTCCAGTGGGACCCACGTGAAGTTGTCCTGATGCGTGAGACGTTGATTAATCTTGGTCTGCTAGCGAACCACATTCGACCTGTCTCGGAATCGTCATCTCTCTTCGCGATTTATTCCTAGATAATTTTGTTTCGCGATTGATGCCGAGCACATGCATGTTTCTTTTTCTCTGTGCTCACGAATCCTCCTGCCATTTGTTGCTCTACAAGAACAGTGCTGCTGTTCTAGGAATCCAGTGGTTAGCTCCGAAACCAAGAAACCACAAGAGATCGGCAGGTGTTCATGGCAAAATACTACCACAGGAGCTTCTGACGATCACCGTCCCAATTGTTTTTTTTCTAGATTCAATCACCGTCCCAATTGTCAACCACGGATTAATTGCTGCAGGCCCGAGCCACATATCCAAGCATGGATTTTATAAAACACTGACAGAGATCTCAAATGTAAATAAATAAATCTCTTTGGTGCTGCTTTAAAAATGTTATTGTCAGAGTAATATCAACTCTGTTACTAGCACATTACCGTTATAGCCCCTTCAGATCATCGCTTAAATTATCTGGAAAATAGATATACAAAGAGATCTGAAAGGCTTTAAATCTTCGGAGTAGTACTACTAGTTCCATTGACTTTGGGTCCAGTTTTAACGGGTCGTTTAAGGCCAGAAAGACTGAAAGAGACAAGGTGAAGCTTTCTGAACAATGATATACGGAGTATGTTCTTACAGTTTTTGTTGTATTAGCTTCAGGTTTACTCTGTCTTCAACTGAAGATACCAAGCAGGTTACACAGGGTTTTCAAGAAACTGGTTGCTACTTGCTTCAAGAGTAGTGTTGCAGAGAATACTGGTGAGTTCGCTTCAGAGTATGAGGAGAAATAGGCCGGTCACGGTTGATGTTTTCGCACAAAGAACATTTTGTATGGGATTTTCATGGATCAAAATCTTCTGCAGAGAAGAACAAAAGACGGGTCTAATGATCAGGATTTTATTCTCCTTTGATTCTCTTTATCAGTTAGCTCTGGTAAATCTGTTCTTCCATGAGACCCTGACCAGGTAAAAGTACCACGCCAAAGACCACCTCCTCTAATATGTGCACATCGATTTGTTCAAACCATAGGAACATTCAAACAAGAACAAGATACGTGGTACATAAGTCCATAGAACTCGATCTGCTCCTTTCTATATCAATATAAAGGCAAAGCTTTTGCCTCGTTTCAAAAAAAATCGGTCTTGACAACAGAGTAAGATAACAGAATTTAACAGAGGACGGTGACAATATTTATCAAAAGATAACAAAATACTTGACTTGTCTGCGAAGAGAGCAAGTTCATTTCTGTCATTCGTCATGAACAAGTGTCCATGGTCTTGACAACAGAGTAAGATAACAGAATTTAACAGAGGACGGTGACAATATTTATCAAAAGATAACAAAATACTTGACTTGTCTGCGAAGAGAGCAAGTTCATTTCTGTCATTCGTCATGAACAAGTGTCCATGGTTAAAGCTCTGAAAGCAAGACTAGTACAGAACAATTTTCATGCATCGAGATCTCCATCCATCAGCCGACCAAGAAATAATATTTACATGCATACTTGATAGAGTACTGTCAGTAAAGAAAGCAGGGAATACATTAGACTTCAAGGGGAGAAAGGAACGACATGAGCTGCGGTGTAGAACAGGGGAGGAGGAAACAGAGAGAAAGAAGCTGATTTAGCTTCCAATCCTCTCACATAAACAGGCGTACGCGGTCTCGGTGTTAATAGATTCGGATTAGTGGATCCTTCTACCCTTCAGTCGTCGTCTCTTGGGATCGTCCAAGAACAAATTATCAACGTTACTCGGATTTGATTTGCAAATCCAAGAACAAAAAAAAAATTGGTCCTTTGTTGTGGTCGTGTGTGATCTGTGGGGAGGAATAGGAGGAGGACGGACGGGGTGCTACGCCTTGACGACGGTCATCATGCGCTTGAACTCCTCGAAGTTGACCATGCCGTCGCCGTCGCTGTCGACGAGGCGAATCATGTCGCGGCACTCGGCGGCGGCGGGGCGGCCGCGCAGGCCGAGCGAGCCGAGCACGGTGCCGAGCTCCTCGGCGGAGATGAGCCCGTCCTTGTTTCCGTCGAACACGTCGAAGGCCTCCTTCAGGTCCAGCTCCTCCTCCTCCTCCTCCTCCTCCTCGTCGCAGCCATCGGCGGAGGGAGAGAGCAGCTGCTTCTTCCGCTTCTTGGGGATGGAGTCGTAGAGCTCGCGGAACTCGTGGATGTCGATGAGGCCGTCGCTGTTGGCGTCGACGCGCGCCACCATGGCGGCGGCCTCGGGGGCGGAGACGGCGATGCCGAGCCGCTTCAGCGACTCCTCCAGCTCCCGCGCCGTGATGAAGCCGTCGCCGTCGTGGTCGAACGTGGAGAAGACGATCCCCAGGTCCGCCTCCGGGTCCGGCCGCACCTTCCTCTCGCTCTCCTCCGCCTTGGCCGGCGGTTCTTGCTCCACCACGTCCACGTGGGTCTTGGCCTGCTCGCCGTCGCAGCACTTCTTGGCGGAGCGCGAGGAGGAGGAGGCGATGGTGAAGAGGGCGCAGAGGCCGCCGATGAGGAAGAACAAGAGGAGAGGCGCCATCGCGAGGAGCGTCTCTCTCTCGCTTTTGCGCTGCTACCGTTGGTTTGTCTGCGAGTGTGTGTGAATGGAAGTGGAAGAGATCTGGGGAAGACAGAGGCGGTAATATATGAGGCGACGCCGCCGACGACGACGGAGTCTGGAGGAGAGAGCGGTTGGTTGATCGTGCGACCTGGTGTGGTGTGGTGGGTGGTGCGGTGCCCGATCGTGGGTAGCTCAGAACGAACTTGAGAATCAGTTGAGATACAAGCCGAGTTGCACCTGCATCCCCGCACAATTCTCATATTGTACCTGCACCTCGCGCTGACGAATAAGAAATCACTGAGGCGGCAAATGATTATTTTAAAAACCTGTTCACTGCGGAGGTGCATGCTCCTGATGTGGAAGTAATTCAAAGAGTTAAGCCTGTTGTTACTGAGTACATGAATGAGTCGCTGACGGCTCCATACACAGAGGAGGAGGTCAAGAGAGCTTTATTCGCTATTGGTGGTGACTTGAAAGCACCAGGGCCGGATGGCCTTCATGCCATTTTCTACAAACGGTTTTGGGAGCTGCTGGGAGAGGATTTAACCAAATCTGTTTTATCTGCAGTCAACACAGGGGTAATTCCACCTGGATGGAACCTAACTACAATTGTCCCAATTCCAAAAGTGGATAAACCTGAAAGTATTACACAATTTAGGCCAATCAGCCTCTGTAATGTTATCTATAAAGTGATTTCGAAGATGCTAGCGGCCAGACTGAAAATCATACTACCAGATATTATAAGTGAAAATCAGAGCGCTTTTGTGCCTGGCAGGATTATTACGGATAATGTGATAGTAGCATATGAATGCCTCCATACAATGAAGAGGAGGAAAGTGGGAAAGAAAGGTGTCTGTGCAATAAAGTTGGATATGCACAAGGCATACGATCGAGTAGAATGGGTTTTTCTAAAGCATGTGATGCTTCGCCTCGGTTTTTATGCACAGTGGGTTGATCTTATCATGTCATGTGTTAGCTCGGTGGAGTACAAGGTGTGTATCAATTCTTGTGATTCTGATACATTCATTCCTTCTAGAGGGTTAAGGCAGGGGGACCCTCTATCCCCCTACCTCTTCCTTCTATGCACTGAAGGCTTGTCGGCGCTCATTAGACACGAAGAGGAGCAGGGTAATCTTAAAGGGATTCAGGTATGCCGTAATGGACCTGCTGTTTCAAAACTTATTATTCGCTGACGATTCCCTGATGTTAATCCAAGCAGATACTCAGAATGCTTTGGCACTTAGAAGGGTTCTGGACAAATATTGTTTGGCTTCGGGTCAGGTAGTGAGTGAAGCTAAATCTTCCATATTTTTCAGTCCTAATACCAAGGTAGAGGAGAAGGTTGAAGTCTGTCAAATATTGAATATCTTAACAGAGACAATAACAGATAAGTACCTAGGCTTGCCTGCTGTTATTGGTATGGACCGAACTGACTGTTTCCGCCATATTATTGATAGAATTGCCAAGCTGATCAATGGTTCGAAAGAAAGACTATTGAGTTTGGGAGGAAAGGAAGCTCTTCTCAAAGCGGTGGCCCAAAGCATCCCAACATATGCGATGAGTGTGTTCAAATTCTCGAAACAAACTTGTAAGGGAATCACTGACGCAATGTCTCATTTTTGGTGGGGTGATGAGGAAAATCAGAGGAGAATGCACTGCTTTGCTTGGTGGAAAATGTGTATCCCAAAAGGGCAAGGAGGTATGGGGTTCAGGGATATTCACTGTTTTAATTTAAGCCTCCTTGCTAAACAATGTTGGAGACTTCTCGAGTATAGTGACTCGCTATGTGCAAGGGTACTAAGAGCAAAATACTACTCGGATGAGTGTATCTTAAAGGTTGGTTTAAAGAAAGGATCTTCCTATGTCTGGCAGAGCATATGGGCTGGAATTCAAACTTTTAAAAAAGGTTGCATTTGGCGGGTAGGAGATGGAATGGATATAAACATATGGGAGGACTGCTGGATCCCAAGTAGCCCGGATAGGAAGGTTGTCACTCGCCGAGGTAATATTGTTCTAACAAAAGTACATGAATTGATAGATCCTATTACTGGAGCTTGGGATGAGGAACTCATACGCGAGATTTTCTGGGACATTGATGCTCAGAGAATTCTTCAGATTCCACTTGCAGCACATGATATCTCAGATTTTGTTGCATGGCATTTTAATAAGAGTGGAAGGTTTTCGGTTAAATCTGCCTACCACGTCGAGTGGGATTCTCAGTATGGGCATAAAATTCAGGCGGCTGTTAGTCAGAGTGCTTACCAGATCCCGGTTTGGAAAGGGCTTTGGTCCCTTCGGGTGCCGTCTAAAGTGAAGATCTTTGTGTGGCGATGCATGAATGGCTCAATTCCTTGCAACTGTATTCTGGCTAATCGCCATATGAGGAAGAGTGGACAGTGCGAAATCTGTGAAGAAGGGGCGGAAGACATTAGACATTTGCTTTTTGATTGCGGTCGGACTATAGAAATCTGGCGGGAACTTGGCTTACATGAAATCATAAACCAAGCCCGAATGGTTGATAGGTCTGGCTCTGCAATGATTGAAGCTGTGCTATGCGATGATAAGCTGCGGAGGAATTATATGGAACCTGTCTTGATCACGGACATTTTTTCGGTTGCATGTTGGTACTTGTGGTGGCAGAGGCGACAGATCGTCCACGACGAAACGGTGAGCGATGCAAAGAAAACAGCCTCATCTATACAAGCGCTGGCGATGAATTATGCAAGGGCGAACAAAAAGGGGCCAATAGCCACAAAGCAAGGTTCTTGGACTAAGCCACCACTAGGCTCCCAAGTTCTGAACATTGATGCTTCGTTTTCCCAGGTTGGTCACCATGGTGCAGTGGGCGCAGTTGCTAGAGATGATGCTGGCTCCTTTATTGGTGCTTCTTGTAAGCAGCTCTCCAACGTTTTTGATGCGGAGTTAGCTGAGGCAATTGCTTTGAGAGAGGGACTCCAAGTTGCTAAAAGACTTGCATGCCACAACTTAATTGTCAGATCGGATTGTATGACCATAGTTGAAGAATTCAACTTGGGTGCAAATTTATCGTATGTGTTTGGTCCTATAGTAGAGGAATGTCGTGTCCTAGCAAATGATTTTGGTAAAGTCACGGTTCAATTCTGTAATAGGGAGTCTAATCTTGTTGCTCATGAGTTAGCTAGATTTGGGAGGAATAATCTTGACGATGTAACATTGGATTGTGGTTGATGCAGCAAGTTCCAGACGCGCTCTTTTCCCTCTAGGGTACCAGTTGGGGCTGGAGGGTTTTTAATGAGGCGGCTTGCTAGCTTAATAAAGTGTGGTTAAAAGTTTCAAAAAAAAAAGTTTCTTTAGTGGAGACAACCGAGGAGAAAGTGAACATGCTAGAGAAATCAACAGAGAAGGGACAAAATATTTGGTAAGTTTACAAGCGAAGTATAGGGAAAGAGAAAATATTGAGTGCATTTGTAGTACCGGTGGATAAGGATTTGGATACCAGCACGAGAAAAATTTCGGAGGGGGCAGAGATTTTCGGTAACCGGGGTTACCAAAAATTACCGGTCGGTTAGCGGACGAGATTCTAAGACAAAATTTAAAATGCAAACTTGAAGCATAAAACAATTAAACCGACTTTGATGAAGAATCTAGACCGAATTCAAATGGTACAAAAAATTTCGCCTGATAAACTTATGAAGTCCGGTTACCTGCTAGTAACCAAATCTAGGGCAGTGAATGAAGTTTGGTTTCTTATGTAGCTGTTCTTGTCATGTTGTTTGGATCCGTTCTTCCGGTGAAGAACTAACGGGGAACTAGTGAAGCGGTAGTGTTGGTGCAAAATTTGTTAGTGTTTGTGCCCTAAATGAATTTTGTATGCACTAGTGAACTAGTGAAGTGTGGCATTTGCAAAACAAAAAAAAAGAACTAGTGAAGTGTGCAACAAATATAATTTATGTGTAAAAGAATACTTAGAGAGTTAACTTTAGGGGTTCGGTGTGTTCCACATTTTTATTAACTCCTCAAAGTTGAGGTGTTAACATTTGATGGTGCATATAGAGAGAAACTTCAAAATGCATACTCTTCACTATGGCTACTCTTCACTATGGCTAGCATGAATGTTCCTGGAAGAGGAGTCTTTCGTAGGACATTTCACGAGAGGAATAAAAATACTAACATTTAGCCGTAGGCTGTCATGAACCGATGAGAAAAATGGGCATGAAGAACACCCATCTCTTAAGTGAAATGCAAAAATGCAGCTTTTAGGCTCATGGCTCGTTTCCGCATTTTCCCCCCAATTCAGAGTTTCTTATTAGGGAAATTGATGGTTCCTTACGGCCTCTATGACGAACAATGTTTTGAAATCAAAGTGTTTCTACGGCGTAGGATATCATTTCTTCAAATATGGAAGGTATGTTATGGATGGATTTCCTTCCATTCTTCCTAGTATGGAGAAGTAGAGAAAAAGTACCGAGTCTTGATCGGTATGAAATGGAGTTTGTTTGTTACTTTTGGTTTCATTGATAGCAGAAGAGTATGCTAGCTATTGGAGCCAGAAACACTTGTTTGCGTCCCACCCCGGGAAACTATTGTCCATGTTTGCTGCTCGCTTAGTGTTAGTAGAAGGGAAGAAAAAAATGGTCACTCCTCTTAGGAAGATGGCGAGCCTTATGACTGGTGCACTTCAGTGTCAGGGGCGTAGATTCGTCAAGCTAAGGCACACAAAGCCATCCGGTCCTACTAGATTAAGAATGTGAAGGTCTTTCCTTCGAAAGAAAAAAGAAGTGCTATACTATTAATTGACCCTTTCATACTTACTTCGAATCAATAGGCGTATCATCTTTCATGAGGCGTGTCAAACAGAAAATGAAATGCAAAAATTGAGGAAGAGGAGATGGTCGTGCCTTTTGTTTTGTTTAAGCGCCGCTGGCCTTACTGAAGTATCGAAGGTTCTCGAATCTAAACCTTTGAAGAAATGATATCGGCGAACACCACAAGATGGCAATGTAAGCTCTTCTGCCTCAACCTCGGCATCTCGAATGAAGCACATTTGGTGTTTCACTCTATTCTAGCTGACCTCAAGTTCCACTCACTCTCTGGTCCCGCATATGATTAAGGCCTCCACAAATTCTGAAGGACTCCATCGACCTAGCTAGCTTGCACAAAGTGAACAGCGTGATTCTGAAGCTGGTGCAGGACGTATTTAAAAGAGGCGCGGGATCTTCTTCTTTTTTGGCTGGATCGGAATGGGGTGGAAGCGCGTTGGTTCCAACCAATGACGCGTGATCTCGTCTGGCCATAATAGCCAACACCATACGGACGTGACGACGCGCGGAGCCGTTTTTTAAACGCGAGCGAGCACCAACGGCACTGTCGGGCGCACCGGCAGACACCGCCGACACCGTTTGCTTGGCGGGTCCAAGGGTGCACGAGCACAATTGCACATGACATCGGTTAGGAAACAATATTTTGGTAAAATAAAAAAAATTACCATACATAATAATAAACCCCAAAAGATGAATTTTATCTGTTGGTGCCAGTGGCGGAGCGAGAGAAATGGTGAGTGGGGTGCACGGTGGTGCTCAACTTTAAAAAATCTTGTTTTTAGGGTATTGTCCACGGTGAAAATTGTCATTTTACAAAGAAAATGTTTTTACCCAGTGTCCAGCGCACTCCACCGCAACCCGTTGTAGATCTCACTCCGTAGGCTTTACGGCATTAAGAAAAGAGTCAGTGCCGACCTTGGCATCGCCGCCGCCGCCGCCAACCGGCGCAAACTCAAAAAAGACCCCCTCGTAAGGGATTATGACGGGGAGGCACCGCCATCGATCCCGAGGGATCTGAGATATATCTTGAAATTACATCGGTCTGGAATGAGAGGATCGCCGTAGTTCTTAATTACAACAAACCGAAGGCTGCCGATCCTCTCCGCTAAGATTTGGCCTCAATTCCTCCCGCACACTCAACATCTGTCGCTGCATGTCGTCCAACAGCGGGAGAGGCCTGAAAACGACACATACACTGACTTAGTTCCAAAAACATTGACCCCGTACTTCGGCTCTAAAGATGCGCATACTCCCACGTATTCCCCGGACTGAGCTCTCCCTACTATGGCGAGCGTCCAGTCCAGTCAAGTCTTCCCGGAGATTGATTTGTTTGACAAATCTCTGCGTTGCGTGCGTCCACATGAACGAGTCGTTCCAAGCAAGCAAACAAATTAGCAGGCCATAGACTGGATTTAATCACATCAAGTGACCGCTTCGTCTAAGCTCCAAAATTCCTTAATAATTTATTGTTGGACGTAAACCCGGACGCTGACACGAAGTAAATATATGAGAGAGTAAGACCTTTTTTTTTTTTTGAGAGAGTAAGACCTGGTGCAGTAGTATGGAAACATTCTTGTGGTTTCCGGTGAACGGAGTTACCTGTGTACCAGGCAACAGGGGTGTGGCTACCTTTTCTTTTAGTTGATTATTTTTATCGAATAGCCTTGAGGGGGTTTGCGTTTTGAATTTATGGTTTTCTTAGAAAAAATATGCTCACCTTTTAGGCCTTTTTTGGATCACAACATTAGAAAACACAGAAATTAGAGAAATACAAAAATTTGATAGAATTGTAGGTACAAAACAGAGAATTATAAAACAAAGTAAACTGCAAGAATTAACATTTGGATAGAACGTACTAAAAATATAAGAAAAGTGTCTCGATCATACGCGAATGAGTGTAAAAAGGATGTTAGAGTGGAGGTTGCAATTTCTGTGGTGCTGGAGTGTACAAATGCAATTCATAGGACTTTTGGAGGTATCATTCGTTTAATCCAAAGGGATTTCTTAGGAAAAGATCATATGGATTGAAATTCTCCAATATTCCTATGAAAATCCTACAATCCAAAGGGGCCCCCATTTTTTCCACTACATGACTTTTTTTTTGTGAATTACTTCATGACATGTTAGAGCATCCCCACTCGCCGGCGTGAAAAAATCTGCCCAGCTGCGACCCCCAATTCGAAAATGGCGCCGGCTCGGCCCAAGTAGAACACCGGCGCCCCCAGGCCGAACCCAATACATGGGGGGCAAGTGGGGGCGCCGGCGCGGGAAGAAACCGTGCGCACCGCTTTGGCTTCGTGGGCCAGCGCTGGCAGTGAGACGTCCGCGTCGAGTTAGCCATTTGACCGGTCCATCGTCTTCCTCCTCGCCTTCCGCGCAGCGTTAATGGCCTGCTCGCCTTCCGCGTCTGCAACGCAATGGTCAGGCGGACGGCCGCAGCTGATGACGCGTCTCGTCGGCGTTAATGCGGCCACCGCCCCCCGGCCTAGCCTCCACCGCTTTAAAAACCCTCCACGCTTCCAAGCGCAGCCCAAGGACGAGCCCGACGACGACGGCGAGGAGGCGCAGATGAACTATGCGGCGGAGATGTACTACCGCCTCGGGCTCGGCCTGGGCCGTTTTTTATTTGAATGTTTTAAATTTTGGCTCCCAGCCGTGCCCCCATTTTCTCAAACGCGCCGACGCCCCCATATGGGCAAAAAAAACCGTTTTGGACGCCGTATGAGAGGGGGGGGGGGGGGGGGGGGGGGGCAGTGGGGATGCCCTTAAAAGCAAAGAAAAGAACTTCACTGCAATAGCACCTTGATCACCGCATGTCAACAAGTCTATGGCTGGCTGCATCACACTATCTCACAAGGTCACGCGGAGCAGAAGTTCACAAGAAAGCACGAATCACATAGTTTGGCCTGCGAAAGTGCAGCTCCAGGTGTTCCTCGTCGATTGCAATCCAGAGACGGATCGAACAGCCGAACAGGTAAAAAACAAGATCGATGCCTCGGTTCAGAGGGAATATATCATCTAGAGCCGCCTTTGCTTTATCTTTCAGCATCCAACAGATGGCCGGTCCATCCTCCACCTTCTCCATGAAGTCACAGGAACGAGAGCGACAAAACGCAGTGGACCGACTTACCAGATTGCCCGTTAAAGACGACGACAGACCAGGAAGAAAAGGAGAGGTTCCGTGCTTCCAAATGGTGGTCTCTCCGGCGACCCCGAGGCTTTAGTTTGGCGCCGCACGCCACACCAGTTGGCGAGTCCAGGTTCCAAGTCTCCTAACAATGTAAGCATGGATTATTTCCTAACTGAACACTGCGCCAACCAATGATTTGAAAGTACGCTCGACTTTGTTCGTCTGTGGTGGAGCATGTACTAGTAGCTGCCTGGGAGATTGATGCCCAGCTCCTCTACGCGGTGTTCGGTTCCAGGGAATCGTCTGGCCGCACTAATAACTCCATAACCTAGCTAGCCCAGCTGGTATGTGTAATGTGTTGTGTGCGTGGTGTGAGCTGGATGCATAGGCAATATAACGATAAATTAAGGGAGTGCTTATGTCTCAGGCGCCTGATTTTTTTCTTAAGTCTCAATCGACTCAGAAAAGTGCAACTGCAGTTCAAAAAAAAATGCAACTGAAACGAGTTGCACTTTTCTATAAAAGTGCAACTGGTGCATATTTTTGTGGGTGACTGAGACTTAAGAAAATCTCAGGCACCTGAGAATTAGCAAAACCGATAAATTAAAGTAAGATCAAACAAAGTGGACATGAGATTTTGACGTTGAAAAACCCCTTCAATGTATACCACGGACACCAGCCATCAAAAGTTCACTATTTCGGGAGAGGTTACAAACGTTAGTGATTTACGGCTTGCGACTTGTCCCACCGACGGATTGTAAGAGGTACGTAAAAAGGCGGTGATGTTGGTCGACTCTGATCAGAAGGAACATCAAAGAAAGTTGCATCATAGTGAAAAAAGAAGTCACCGGTGATCTCCTTGATGCCGCGAAAGGTAAGTGTCGGGTTTTAGCGGGAGAAATGTATGAGTTCCTTGATGCCCAGAGGGTAAAAACTTTTCATGTCGTGTAGGCCTCTTGGCTGCACCTAATTTTTCCTTGTAAACTGTTCTTTAATTTATGAGATGAGGCAAAAAAAAAATTGCCTCCGCTTTCGGAGAAAGAAGCAACTTTCTTCTGATTTCTATTGCATTGGTTTTATGTGTGGATTATTCTGTTAATTCTGTTCAGGATCCAAGTAAGTATTTATTATCCTAAACAGGAGATCATTACGGTATCTTCCACATCGATTTCTTAATCTTTTCTGGTACTGTTCATGTGGTATGTGCACGGAGTGGTCGCATGGTGGCATTAGATAGATATATATTTCCCCACTGTACCAAGTGCCGCGCCCACACGGTTTATTATAAATGATCAGATCAGATCAGCTTCTGTCCTGCCCTGCACGGTTGCAGTTGCACAAGCTGCTTAGCAGCCAGCGACAAGCAAAGCTCCGCACAATTGTAATGGTGTCTAAATTGTTAGAGTTGTATTAGTCTAGCATGTACGTATCTGAGTCATGTACGTATCCGAGTCGTGTATGTTCTCTGTTGATCTGATCAATATATATATGTGAAAGCGTGGAGGCTTTGAACCCACGGAAACACACAAATCCTGATTTTAACTTGGTATCAGAGCGAAGGTAGCGACGCCGCGAGTTGTCGTCCGCGCCGCCGCAAAACTCTCACGCTGCTGCGAGTCTCCTTCCACCCAGCGTGATGATGTCTTCAGGTCTTCAAGTCGCGGACATGGCCGGAGCTCTTGTCTCCACTTCGGCCTCCTCCGTTCCCGTTGGATTTGCTCCGACGATTCCGATCCGGTTAGACCACGGCAACTTCATGCTGTGGAAGGGTCTCCTCCTGCCCAATTTCTCCGGCGCCGGTCTTCATGGCCACCTCGATGGTGCAGCTGCGGCGCCGGCGCAGATGCTCACTCAGGGGGAAGGCGACAAGGCAGTGTCAATTCCCAACGTAGAATACCACCGGTGGTGGACTCAGGATCAGAAGGTTCTGGGATTGCTCCTTGGCTCCATGGAACCTAACATCGCTTGCCAGCTTATCGGCAGCAAGACCGCTGCAGAAGCGTGGACCTCCGTTCACGCCATGTTCGGCGCCGCTAGTCGCGCCTCTGTGCGAAACATCCGACGCCAGCTTCAGACCCTGCGGAAGGAGGAGATGCCCGCAGCGGAGTATATGCACAAGATGAAAGCTCTCTCCGACGCCATGGCCGCAGCTGGAACTCCCATTAGCAACGACGAACTCGTCGACTATATCATCACCGGACTTGGTTCCGCGTTCAACTCCATTGCTGCGTCGCTCACCGTCGGCAATAAGTCAGTCCCCTACACCGATTTCTATGCTCACATCCTCTCCTTCGAGGCTCTACAAGCGCAGCAGGCTCAAGCCGAGGAGTGGTCGTCCTCGGCCAACGCTGCGACACGTCCTGCACCGTACAGTGGCATCAGCGTCTCGGTCATCCCGCAAATAATGTAGTTCAATCTATTGTTAGGACAAATGAGCTTTCTTGTTCTTCCTCAGACAATTTATCCCTAGTTTGTGATTCATGTCAGCGTGCTAAAAGTCATCAATTGTCTTATACTACTTCTTCCCGTGTCACTACGATGCCTCTTGAGTTAATTCATTCAGATGTTTGGGGGCCAGCTCGTGTTTCTTCTGGGGGTTACAAATACTATGTTAGTTTTGTGGATGACTACTCTCGTTTTAGCTGGATTTATCTTCTTAAAAACAAGTCTGATGTTGAGCAAGTATTCTATACTTTCCAGGCTCATGTTGAACGTCTCTTAAACACCAAAATAAAGGCAGTTCAGTCCGATTGGGGCGGTGAATATCAGCGTCTTCATCGCTATTTCCAGCGTATGGGTATCTCTCACCGCGTATCTTGCCCTCACACCTCTCAACAGAATGGTATCGCCGAGCGAAAGCATCGGCACTTGGTCGAGACAGGTCTTGCCCTGCTTGCTCATTCCTCTCTCCCTCTTCGTTTTTGGGATGAAGCTTTTCTGATGGCGTGCTATCTCATAAATCGTATGCCCACACCCGTTATCAATAAGGAAACACCTCTTTTTCGTCTCTTGAAAATTCAACCAAATTACTCCTTTCTTCGTATCTTCGGGTGCGCGTGCTGGCCGAGTTTACGCAAATACAATTCACACAAGCTTGACTTCCGTTCCAAAATTTGCGTTTTTCTTGGTTATAGTCCTATGCACAAGGGGTACAAGTGCTTGGATCGCTCCACGGGACGAATTTATATCTCTCGTGATGTTGTGTTCGACGAGTCTGTGTTTCCCTTCTCTACTCCCGGCGTTTCGGTTGATGTGTCCACTTTAGAACAATCCATATCTTTTCCTGTTGATGAACCGGTTACGTGTGCGCCTATGCGGAATTATGACCTGACCTATTTGTCTACTAACCAGCCCCAAATCTATTATTCGGATGTGGTACGATTGTTTGTTATAAGTATATGTTTGTTTAATTTCGTGTTTACAAAAATTATACCGACCAACTTAACGTAGATATATTTTTATCTAGGAGGTAGTTGAACCGGAAAATGAGCCCGACCCTATTTTCGAGTTTTTAGTAGAAGAAAACAATGATTTGAAAGCTAAATTGAAAAGAAGTGAAGATCTTCGTCTCGAAGAGAAGATGAAATGGGAGTTGAAGATTGCCGACGTCGTCGATGATAACGAGATCAAGATGGAGGCAATGCGCTTGGATCACAGGATCAAGATGAATGCAATGCGCTTGAAGCTTAAAAAGTTTAGAAAATATGTCATTAGTCAAGAGGCTTGGTATCATTATGCTGTTGGTTCAATAATTACCTTAGTTGTGATTTTGATCGCATTTGTCGTTGGATTGAAATTCTTTAGCTAGTTCTATGTTAGTTTCAATTAATGAATGTTTTATGAGAACTATGTATTAGATTTGTTTAAATATGGTGAACTTGTATTAATGAATTGGTCACGTATCTATCTATTCATGGTAGATATATATATATATATATATATATATATATATATATATATATATATATATATATATATATATATATAACTATTGTGTAATGGTTTTGTATATATTTACATAATGCAGATGAATCGACAATGGATGTACGTTGACCGACGCACTCCGGAGTTCATGACCGGCGTGCTGGATTTTATCCGTGTTGCTGAGGCAAATAAGCGGGATGGTTTTATGTATTGTCCATGTTGTGCTTGTAAGAATATCAGGAGTTACTCCAACTCAAAAACCATTCACATCCACCTGTTTCAGTCCGGTTTCATGTCCGGCTATAATTGTTGGACCAAACACGGGGAAACAGGGGTCATAATGGAAGACAATGAAGAAGAAGAGGACGATGACAACTATCCTGAGTTTCCTGAATACGACGGTACTACAATGGAGGAAACTGGAGAAGACGCGCCTGACGAAGAGGCGCCGGATGAGCCCGCTGATGATCTTTCTCGGGCCATTGCTGATGCACAGAGAAACAGCGTAAATTAGAGGGAGTGGGTCAAGTTGGAGCGCATGTTGGAGGATCACAAAAAAAAATTGTACCCAGGTGTCGAAGATGACCAGAAAAAGCTGGGTACGACGCTGGATTTGCTGCAATGGAAGGCTGAGAATGGTGTATCGGACAAGGGGTTTGAAAAGTTGTTGAAAAAGATAAAGAAGATGCTTCCAAAGGATAACGAATTGCCCGACAGTACGTACGAGGCAAAGAAGATCGTCTGTCCTCTAGGATTAGAGGTGCAAAAGATACATGCATGCATTAATGACTGCATACTCTACCGCGGTGAGGAGTACGAGAATCTGAATGCATGCCCGGTATGCGGTGCATTGCGGTATAAGATCAGGCGAGATGACCCTGGTGAAGTTGAGGGCGAGCGCCCCAGAAAGAGGGTTCCTGCCAAGGTGATGTGGTATGCTCCTATAATACCACGGTTGAAACGTTTGTTCAGCAACAGAGAGCATGCCAAGATGTTGCGATGGCACAAAGAGGACCGGAAGAAAGACGCGATGTTCAGACACCCCGCTGATGGATCCCAGTGGAGAAAAATCGAGAGAGAGTTCCCAGACTTTGCAGATGACGCAAGAAACTTAAGATTTGGTCTAAGTACGGACGGCTTCAATCCTTTTGGAGAGCAAAGCAGCAGTCATAGCACCTGGCCTGTTACTCTATGTATTTACAACCTTCCTCCTTGGTTGTGCATGAAGCGAAAGTTCATTATGATGCCAGTGCTCATCCAAGGACCGAAGCAACCAGGGAGCGAGCTTGATGTGTACCTCAGGCCATTAGTTGACGAACTTTTAGAGTTGTGGCGGGAAGAAGGTGTACGTGTGTGGGATGAGCACAAACAGGAGGATTTTGACCTTCGAGGGTTGCTTTTCGTAACGATCAATGATTGGCCTGCTCTTAGTAACATCTCAGGACAGACAACTAAGGGATACCATGCATGCACACACTGTTTGGATGATACTGAATGTATATACTTGGATAATTGTAAGAAGTGTGTGTACCTGGGGCATCGTCGATTTCTTCCGGTCAGGCATAACGTCCGGAAGCAAGGAAAGCATTTCAAAGGTGAGGCAGATCACCGTAGGAGGCCTATGGACCGTACTGGTGAACAAATATTTGATATGGTCAAGGATCTAAAAGTAATCTTTGGAAAGGGTCCTGGAGGACTAAAGGTTCCAGATGACGCAAACGGGCACGCACCCATGTGGAAGAAGAAATCTATATTTTGGGAGCTACCATATTGGAAAGTCCTAGAGGTCCGATCTGCAATCGACGTGATGCACGTGACGAAGAATATTTGTGTGAACCTGCTAGGCCATTTGGGCGTGTATGGGAAGAAAAAAAACACAACGGCAGCACGGGAGGACCAGAAACGTTTGAAAGAACGAGACGGCCTGCTTCCAGAACATTATGACGGTCCGGCCAGCTATGCTCTAACCAAACAAGAGAAAGTGATATTTTTTGAATGTCTGAGCAGTATCAAGGTCCCGTCTGGCTTCTCGTCGAATATAAAGGGAATAATAAATTTGGCACAACAAAAATTTCAAAACCTAAAGTCTCATGACTGCCATGTGATTATGACGCAATTGCTTCCGATTGCATTGAGGGGGCTTCTACCGGAAAATGTTCGAGTACCCATTGTGAAGCTTTGTGCATTTCTCAATGCAATATCTCAGAAGGTAATCGATCCAATGATCCTACCAAGACTACAGAATGATGTGGTCCAGTGTCTTGTCAGTTTTGAGTTGGTGTTCCCCCCATCCTTTTTCGATGTTATGACGCATGTCTTGGTTCACCTAGTCGAAGAGATTCAAATTCTCGGTCCCGTATTTCTACACAATATGTTCCCATTTGAGAGGTTCATGGGAGTCTTAAAGAAATATGTTCATAACCGTGCTAGGCCAGAAGGAAGCATCTCCAAGGGCTATGGAACCGAGGAGGTCATTGAGTTCTGTGTTGACTTTATTCCTGACATTAATCCGATTGGTGTTCCACAGTCGCGACATGAGGGGAGACTGAGTGGAAAAGGCACTCTAGGGAAAAAAGTATTTGTATGTAGGGACGGACCTTCTTTCAGTCAAGCGCACTACACAGTTCTACAAAATTCCTCATTGGCAGCTCCGTATATCGAGGAACACATGAATATTTTACGATCTGAGAACCCGGTGGAGGATGAGTTCTGGATTAAAGATCAACACACGGCGAAATTCAACGGTTGGTTGCAAACACATCTCATGAGTAACACCGAAGTTGATGTTGAGCTGTACTTGTTGGCCAGGACACCATCTTCGACTATAGTCACTTTCGAAGGGTACGAGATAAATGGGAATACATTTTACACGATCGCTCAAGATAAAAAGAGCACCAACCAAAACAGTGGTGTCCGCTTTGACGCAACAAACAGCAATGGGCAAAAGGACACATATTATGGTTACGTAGAGGAGATATGGGAACTTGAGTATGGACCTTCTTTTAAGGTCCCTTTGTTTCGGTGCAAATGGGTCAAGCTGAATGCAGGCGGGGTAAAGGTAGACCCGATGTACGGAATGACAACGGTGGATCTGAACAATCTTGATTACAAAGACGAACCGTTCGTCCTAGCAAATGATGTAGCTCAAGTTTTCTACGTGAAAGACATGTCTACCAAACCAAAGAAAAGAAAAAATATGGAAGCGAATACATCAGACGAGGCAAAACGCCACATAGTTCTTTCAGGGAAAAGAAACATCGTGGGAGTGGAGGACAAGACAGACATGTCAGAAGATTATGATAAGTTTGATGAAATTCCGCCCTTCAAAGTCAACACTGACCCAAGCATCACGTTAAGTAATGAAGATTCTCCATGTTTCCGGCGCAAAGTTAAGCAATCGAATAAAAGGAGGAATAATACAACAGATGGGAATGTTGGTGATGTGTAATCCAGGAATGATATTTATGAAATATGAGGTCTTTATCACAAACTATGTTGTTGAAATGAGCATAACTTGGTCATTTGTCTTGAAACTTCTAGATGTTCATACATGATACACCTTTTTTGTTAAGACTTTTTTTTGCAAATTTTGTCAGAAATCAAGTTTCTAGAACTATCAATGTTTCTGTGATATAACCACTAGTTGTGTAGTTCAAAGTTGAATTACTTTCGAAAAATCGACATAAACTCAATTAACTAGGGAAAATTAGGTAGAAATCAAAGAAAAAACTACTACTTGGGGATTATCCATCATATGTGGACTAGTTTCCATGAAAATTAAATGGGTGCCATTTTGCATCATATTTTTGGTACTTTGTTCACAAAAAAAGTCATGATTTAAAATGGGGATTATCAATTCCCTTTATTTTAAATGTTACATTTTTTAATATCTAATTTTTGTAATTTATTGAAAACATGTTCTTTAATATAGACATGATTTTTAGTAATTATTACAAACTAATTAAACAATTACATCAGTAGATATAAAAAAACAGAAAGGAGAAAAGAGAAAAGAGAAATAAAATGAAAAAGATCTTTAGTACCGGGCCGTTCTAACAGCCGGTACTAAAGGTTTTCGTTTCGCGCCAGTTTTCTGGGCGCCCAAACGACAGACCATTAGTACCGGGCCGTGCTACCAGCCGGTACTGAAGGAGCTTTAGTACCGGTCCGTGCCATAGACCGGTACTAAAGGTGTGTGCCTTAAATGCAAGACTTGCCCAGATCGGGCAGTTCATCTCCCACACACAGACGTACCCCGAACCCTCGACGACGAAGACGACGCAGCGCCGCCGTGCCACCCTGACGCCGTGCGGCTCCTCGACGAATCGACGCTCCGCTCCTCGACGAATCGAAGCGCCGCTCCCCGACGTCGCTCCCCGACGCCGCGCCGCCGTGCCACGCCGCCCATTGTCTCTGTCTTCTCACTCGAGTCCGCCGCGGCGCCTCCATTGATTCCGGCCATCTCCGACCTCGCCGAGCGTCCCCGACCCCTCCGGCATATTCAGGTGAGCACACTGGTCCTCCTGGACCCCCTCCTTTCTCCTCCTCTTGGTGTAGTTGGTCGGGCCGCGGTGTTCCCCTCTTAGGCCGTTGCCCGAGATCGTCGCCGGAGATGTTGCGCGTCCATTTCAGGGCGGCGCCGCTACGGTTTGGTCGCGGGCGACCATGAGCAGCTCCTCACCGAAGCCGTGGTCGCCGGAGCCGTGCGCGCGACACCGGCCGTGGTGTGGTGGCCGTGACGACGTGGTGACGTCATCGTTAGATAGTTAGGCTATTTTTCGAGTTAGGAGAAAAAATTAGGTATTCTTTGAATTAGGGTTCAAATGCTACTGTTTAGATTCATTGAAATTAGTTCAAATCCTACTATTTTCTAATTCCTAGTTCAAATATCAATTAAGTTGCTAGGAATGTAAGTGAGAAGATGTTTAAATGTGAATTTGTTTAGTTAATCATTTTAGAATTGCTAGGAATTGGTAGGAAATTGATAGAAATGCTACTGTTTTTAAATTGCTATAGGAAATGCTACTGTTTTAGATGAATTGCTACTGCTTTAGTACTATTTAGTTGATTAATATTTGTGCAATGTGTTGATTAATATTTGTGAAATGTGCAAAGGGTAGTGTAATAGTTTTAGAATTCAAGTGTTAGCACTAATATACTTGTGAATTCAAAGAGCAATTTTATTTGATGCAAAGAACTTATGCAATTTTATTTGATGCAAAGTACTTATGCAATTTTATTTGATGCAAAGTACTTGCAATTTTTGCTACTGTTTTAGGAAGTTTCTAAATTTTGGCCGATGATTAGATGGTTGCACGTTGCATCTTCAGGGAGGTGTGAGTGAACCATGTTGTCTGAACATATATGTAATGTTCATTCCACGTTGTTCGCTGACACCATCCCTGAAGCAATTCTATATGAGGCCGTGCTGTCTGTTTTGCAATGTTAGGAAGTTTGTAAATTTGGATTAATAGAGTGGATGCAAAGTAGTTGTGCAAAGTACTTGTGTAATTTAGGGTAATTTTATGGATGCTACTATGTAATTTTATTTGATGCAAAGATTAAAATGCTACAATGTAAGTGTTAGAATTTGTGAAATAGTATTGTGAAAATGCAACCACAATTTTCCGCGGCAACGCGCGAGGAATGCAACCACAATTTCCCCAATGCAAAGTACTTGATTTCGTCGATCCCTCGCCTCACCGTTATAACTTGACATCATGTAGGACGAGATATGTATCGTGACATACCGAGAAGACCAATTCTTCGTCAACCACGAGATATGTATCGAATTTGATGAATTATGGCAGTTATACAACCGGCGTGCTCTCGACGCAACTATCATGAGTTGCTATGTTCTGTAAGTGTTTTTTCTAAATGTCTAGCTGAGCATGTAATTATCCTCACTAATTGAGCCTGTAATTATCTGCACTATATTCTTTCGTATGCTATTATATATGCAGGTGCATGCTTATCGAGTGCAAAAGGAAAAGACTCTGGGAAGTTGGGTTCATTGACCCATCTATCGTTAACTGCAAAAACTTAGAGCGGAAGCCCGGGGACTGCGAGGAGGCATTGTTGAGGTCGCTATTGAGCCAAACACATGCGGCAGATATACTTCTTCCTTACAACTTCAAGTGAGTGTGACTGTCTTCAACACATTTCTATATTGCTAATGACTAGATGTTAAGTTTAATTGATGAGTTATATTCATGCCTCACTATATAAACGTGTGCAGCTTCCATTGGATTCTACTGGACATTATCATTGACAAGGGATTAGTTGAAGTATTTGACTCATTACGCAAACCACAATCATACTACCAGGACTTGATTGACATGCTTCAGAGGTAATTTCAACCATTAACCCCATTTCATGATATCAAGTAATCATAACACATTTATTCATTTGCTTTTGTGAGTAGGGTTTGGAAAATATTCATCAAGAGAGAGAGGGGTGAATGGAAACCAGAGCTGACTATTAAACATATTGATGTAAGTGTGCTACTATTAAACATAGTCTCTTTAATTCATCATCATTTTGAATTATTATTTAATTAAGTTATATTCTCGTAAAGACCATGAAGCAGCCTCCGGGAAATGAATTATGTGGATTCTACGTCCGCGAGTTCATGAGGACCTTGAGCGTTGAGCAGGCGTCGCGTGAAAAAAGAATGGATGTGAGTGTGACTGGCTTGTACTATATTTCAATCTTATTATGATTTGATATATATATATACACATACAACTAATATATTCATATTGATCTCGTTTAAAGCTTAACGACAAGCGGAACGCCATCCTACCACATCAGCGCGTAGAAGCAATTCAAGAGGAGATAGCGGGATTTATCCTTGAGGAGGTCATGAATCCAAAGGGAGAATACCATAATCCTAAATATAGCTATGCCATATGAAAGAGGAGGATGTATGACATTATTGCGATCTCTATACACCGGATTGTATATATGTATATATGTATGTAATAACGTAGTATGAATATGTCCTATATCTAAATTATATTATATATCAACGTTTACCGTATGTAGTAGCGTAGAATACATATACGGAAGTATATTACGTATGCATCAACGTGTACCGTGTATATATATAATACCGTATGAATGTATAACAGTAGATGAAAAAGAAAACATAAAATAAAATTGCAGTGAAGAAAAGAAAACAGATAACAGAAAAAAAAGGAAACGAAAAATAAATTGCAAAACCCTTAAAACCTAAACCCTTTAGTACCGGCCGGTGTTACCGACCGGTACTAAAAGTTCTCCGCACGAGCTCGAGCCCCACGCCCACGTGGGGGCCCTTTTAGTACCGGACGATAAGAAACCGGTACTGATGCTGGGGGGGCATCAGTCCCGATTGCGCAGTACCGGTTGCGAAACCGGTACTGATGCTCCTCCCCGACCGGTACTAAAGAGCCGTTTTCCACTAGTGTACCGTCAAATATGATCCGCGTCGTCGGGCGTTCTTTGCCGCTCCGGTCTCTCATCGTGAGGCATTGCTTGAACCTGAGTGGCGTGCTGCCATGGCCGATGAATTTGCTGCTCTCTCACAGACCAAGACTTGGACCTTGGTTTCTCGGCCACCTGGAGTCAACATTGTTGGTAGCAAATGGATTTTTAAAACCAAGCATCGTCCAGATGGTTCGATCGACAAACACAAAGCTCGTTTGGTGGCCCGCGGTTTTACATAACAACATGGGATTGACTATGGAGACACGTTTAGTCCGGTTGTGAAGCCTGCGACTGTTCGTCTTGTGTTGTCCCTCGCAGTCTCTCGCGGTTGGAGTTTACGACAGGTCGATGTCAGTAATGCTTTTCTTCACGGCTACTTGTCGGAGGATGTCTACATGCAGCAGCCGCCAGGGTTCGAGGATGCTAGGTATCCCACTCATGTCTGCAAGCTTCAACGGTCTATTTATGGTCTAAAGCAATCGCCACGTGCGTGGTACGCTCGCCTGAGTCAGCTCCTTTATCAGCTTGGTTTCACTTCATCCAAGGCTGACACGTCTTTGTTCATCTTTGCTCGAGATGGTGTTCAGATTTTTATGTTGGTATATGTTGATGATATCGTCATTGCTGGTTCTACTCAGGAGGTGGTTGATCGGTTGGTAAAGTCGTTATCCGATACTTTTCCTATAAAGGACATGGGTAAGTTGGATTATTTCCTTGGATTGGAAGCATCTTACAGTTCAGGGGGCATTACATTGACTCAACGGAAGTATGCGCTCGACCTTCTTCATCGTGTCAATATGGAGAACTGTAATCCGACTTCCACACCTTTGGCAACGACAGGGACATTGGCTCGTGACACTGGAGCACTACTCGGTACTGATGATGCTTTCCGGTATCGTAGTGTTGTTGGAGGATTACAGTACTTGACCCTCACGCGTCCAGATATTTCCTTTGCGGTGAACAAAGTTTGTCAGTTTCTCTCCCAGCCTACTGAAGTGCATTGGGAAGCGGTTAAGCGAATTCTCCGGTATGTCAAGGGCACTCTTCAGGTCGGTTTGCAGATTCACAAGTCCCCGTCTTCCGGCATTAGTATTTTTACAGATGCAGATTGGGCTGGTTGTGTGGATGATCGCCGATCGACGAGCGGTTTTGCTGTTTTTGTTGGACCAAACCTCATCTCTTGGAGTTCAAAGAAACAACCTACAATCTCGAGATCCAGTACTGAGGCTGAATACAAGTCATTGGCCAATGGAGCTGCTGAAGCAATATGGGTAGAGTCTCTACTTAAGGAACTTGGTGTGACTCAGCAGCGTACGCCCATATTATGGTGTGATAATCTTGGGGCTACATACCTGATAGCAAATCCAGTCTTTCATGCTAGGACTAAGCACATTGAGATCGATTTCCATTTTGTGCGTGAGCGAGTAGCTGCTGGTGCACTGGATGTCAGGTTTATTTCTACTAATGATCAACTAGCTGATGTATTTACTAAACCAGCCACACGACAGATGCTAGATAGATTTAAGACCAATCTTAACCTTGTATGTTCGTAGCGGTTCAGATTGAGGGGGTGTGTTAGAGTTGTATTAGTCTAGCATGTACGTATCTGAGTCATGTACGTATCCGAGTCGTGTATGTTCTCTGTTGATCTGATCAATATATATATGTGAAAGCGTGGAGGCTTTGAACCCACGGAAACACACAAATCCTGATTTTAACTTAAATAATATAGTAGCACTGGCTCTTTTTATGAGTTGGGAGATTTTGGTACTCACATAGCAGCAGCAGCAGCAGCAGCCAAAAATGTCGTGGAAAACAATCCACTCCAGCTCGGTGCCAAACTGACAAGACTCGCCAGCAGGTTTTGGAACAGGGCAAAATCCTCTGAAAATGGAAAAGTTCAGTGAGGACTAGGAATAAAAACCCAGAAAGCAGAAACCTTTCAGGGTTGATAGCATCGTAAAGAACTACAGATAACACCAGGTTGGAATAAAATTTATGCAAACGGTAGTAGCAGAGACAGAGGACCTGATTCAGATTGTTCACTGCGAGTGGCTTTGCTTTGGGACATTGGGTGGCTCACAATGCACAGATCCCAGATCACAACAGCGCGGAATAATTTATGTCCCTATACAGCAGAACAAGATCTGGACGTGGAGATACATTTTTTTGTTTGAACATTTGCATTTGGTTTAAGCATAAACAGGGCGCATGAGCTTGAGCTATTGATTACGGTCAAAAAGCTTGAGCTATTGGGGCACGGAGTGCTAGCTCAGTGGCAACCGGCAAGGCGCGCATGTGTGCAGCCTACCCACCCGGGTTCGAGTCCCGTGCGCTGCGCCCACGCTGGACTGAATTTTAAACGGGGTGCTATCCCGTGTGTACGCGCACGCTGGAGAGGTCTCACCTAAATCTAACAACGTAAAGTCAAGAGAAGAATCATTCTCCCGTAGACCACGTTTTATTGGGGGTTGCCCAACACTAGTAGAAAACGGACCTTTCGTCCAAATCTTTAGTCCCGGCCGGGTTGGAGGTGAAGGGGATATGCCCTAGAGGCAAATAAATAAATAGTATTTATTGCATTATCTCATAAGTTTATAATAGGTTTTTGTATTATGCTATAACTGTATTAATCGGAATTATTAATACACGTGTGATACATAGACAACCAGGGTCCCTAGTGAGCCTCTATATGAAGTCCATTGGGCGACAGTTGATCGAGATTCCCGATCAAGGACAATGACGTCGGTTGACAATGGGGTCATCTTATTAGTAGAATAAGGTGATGGACATACGCAAAGTATTGCAACAAGATCGTATTACGATGTTTGTCATTTGCAATAGATAAGTAATATGATAGCTTATTCATTAGACCGTGAGATCGTGCTAATTGCTACTTCGTAGGAGTACTTTGAGAGCATCAAACGTTGTGTCTTATATAGCATGACAATAACGGTGTCCATCTTGGGTATCCCGAAAGAGTATATTAAGACGTAAGGATCAAGAGCGGGATTTGTTCATTCTTGTAATGGAAAGATATTCTGGGCCCACTCGGTGAGATTGCATCTATATATAGCTGCGCAGCTTATGACTAGGTCATGGAGATGTAATATCACAGACGAGTTAATAACCTATGTCGGTAACGAGATGCAACAGGACATTGGATGTCTACGATCACATCTCGGACAAGGTAGTATCGCAGAGACAAAGGGAATGAATATCATGTTGGTTCAAACGACGATATTCGTAGAATGCACAGGGACCGTCATATGCATCCAGGTATCCCTGGCGGTCATTGACGAGCGAAGGGTCTCGGTCATGTCTGGAGTGTTCTCGAACCGTAGCGTAACAAACTTAAGGTCTTAATGACACCTGGAGAAGGTTCTGGATTTTATAGGATTTTATTGGAGAGAGAGAAATGATCCGGAAAGAGTTCCGGTGATCCGGAAGGAGTTCCGGGGAAATCTGGAATGGTTCCGGGAATGTCCGAAAGATGTTCGGGTGGTCCGGAAAATGTTTCGGAGTCACGGGATATTAAATTATATGTAAATATATTAATTATGAATTAATAGTATTTTATATTAATTTAATTATTAAATAATAAAGGAAAAAGGGGCAGCCCACCTAAGTGGGCCAATTGTGGCCCACTAAGGTGAGCCGCACCAAGCAAAGAAAGGGGGCTTGGGCCCCTAGTCCAATTCGGACTAGGAGAGCCGGCCGAACCCCCTCCTCCTCCTTTTCCTTTAGTCCCACATGGGGGAGGCAAGGTGCTTGCACACCCCCTCCCCCCTTTATATAGCAAGGCATATTAATTGGATTAATTACACAGAAAATACAATTAATATTGTAGCAAGCCGGCCGAGCTGTTTCTCCGCCCGCTTTGCCTCCTCTCCCCACCAAAGCTATACCGTCGGGCACCGTTGCCCTGCGGGATTACAGAAAAGTTCTACCCCTGCGATTTCAGCTGGATCTGAATGACCGGGGGTTGTTGTTAAGCTCCGTATATTTGCGAGTGCTCGGAGGCGCCACATTTGAGGAGCCAGGGCGACGTCGTCTCGCCCACCCAGCAGCCCTGTCGCTGCCCTGCCGCCGGCGCCACCCCCCCAGCCGCCGGCGCCTCGCCATCTTCCGCCCGACGCCCGTCGACGCAGGTCTTCGTCGACACCCCTGCGTCATCGTCTACATCATCGCGGCAAGTTCTCCGCGACCTCGAGGTCGGCTACGTACGACTTCATCGTCAACGCTTGTGCGGGAGCGTAATCCCCGCTATCGGTCTACATGGAGGTAATGTAACCCGTTCCGCCACCGTTATCACATGTACTAGATAGATAGATCCTGGCTAGTTAGGGTGTTCATACGCTAAAAAAATTATTGTTTTCTGCACCGGAACCCCTTCAGTGGTATCAGAACCGATCTATGCGTAGTAATGCTGGTACGGTTAGAACTCATGTTGAATGAGGACGTCTTTCTTATATTTGCTACCCTCTAGCGTGCACTTGCGATGCCTTCGGTATTGAGTTGATGAAGCGGCCCGTACCGACTTTACGCGTACGCTTACGCGAGACTGGTTCTACTACTGACATACGGCTTGCACCGTATATGTGGCTGGCGGGTGTCTGTTTCTCTCTCTTTAGTCGGCAAAGCATTTTCAATGGAGGGCCCGAAAGGGATGCTTAAACATGCAATTATATGATCGACGTTGTGGTACAAAGTTCGTAGGTAGGGAAACGGTTCTCTTACGAATAAGCCTATATGCCACGTAAAACTTGTAAAACTAAATAAAGGTAGAGGCGTCTAAATTTGTTTTGCAGATGCGTTATTTTATGTGACATGGTTACGGTAAGTTTGATATTACTCGTACTGTCGGAGGCAATGGAGGGCACCGTAGACTCGGAGCCATGCCGGGGCGCCCGGGGCCAGACACATGGCGCCATGGAGGTCCAGGCGCATCGACCATGTCACATCGCACTTCATTGCATCATTATTGTGTGTTGTTGTGTGTGCATCCTATTGATTGCTTATATGTTAGATATACAACGGTAGCATCATAAATAGGATGATCCCTAACAAATACCAAAAGTGTGTTCTCCCTCGTTGCGCACCACCAAGAAAGTTCTACGTTATGAGGCAGGCCGTGACGATCGGGTGTCAGACATATCGTCGTTCGCATACAGTGGGTGTAAGCCATGTTGCACGCGCAGGGTCTTCGAGGTTTGATTGGCGAGCCTAGCATATGCAGATATGGCCTCGGAACACGGGAAGATCGAAAGATCGAGCATGAGTCACATAGTTGTTGTGATCGACATTTTATGTCCACCTTTGAAGCTGTGCCGCCGGCCGTGACGATCGGGGGTGGTATAGTGGATGGGGGTCGTGTAATCGCTATTATTATTTTAGGGATAATAATTTTAGTGGAGTGTGTTTGATAATATGATTACAAAACTAAAACTCACATATGTTATAAAATTTACCTTACCTCTTTTGCGATCATATCTGTAGACGGAACTATACTTCGGTTACTTACTTAAGAATCCAGATTCCACCCTAGAAGCCGACGGGTCCAACTTCATCAGATGGTACAATGGTTTTAGAAACATTCTCCAACACAACAACATCCTATATGTCCTCGATAAAGCGTTAGGAGAAAGACCAGATGATTCTGCTAGCGAGGAGGAGGAAGATGAATTCCGTAGGCGTCGAGACATATTCATAGAAGTGGAGATCACCATGACCGTATGCCTAGCACCTGAGTTGAAAGAGTTGTTTCAACACAAGGAGCCATATGTCATGATTGATGCGATCAAAACGCACTTCAAAGATGAATTGAGGCATGAGCAATTCAGGCAGTTTAGAAAGTTCCAGACCATTCACATGGAGGAGCATACCTGTCTGAAGACTCATTTGAAGAGATTGTATGACATCTATTTCAAGCTGACAAATGTCTACGATTACTGGATGGCGGATTCATGGGCTATTCAGACTGTGCTGATATCTCTGCCTCCAAGCTATGAGAAGCATGTGCGTGAATATGTTTTGAAGGCAGACAATATGAACTTTTACAAGTTCGTGTCCGAATTCAAATCATTGGAAGTTGATTCCATCGAAGGAGAAATCTTCGACGCTACAGGTATATGTTTGATATACAGAATTGTGAGTGTATTCGACACTTGATATGTGATAAAGTATCTGATACTTGTTTTATTTATGAAACAGGCCCTGATTATTACTTATCTGTGGCGAATAATGATGTGACCCGGCACTGAAGATGACAATCAAGGAAGTTGATGACCAGTGGTGTTCACGTCCTCAAGTTATCATAGTTATCATTAATAGTTTTGATAAGACCTTTTTGTAATAGTGAGAAAGTGTGTTTAGTGTCTTGATTGTTACAAGACAAAGTTATTCATATATATAATAAGACAAGTTCAGTTGTTTTATGTTGTGGAACAAGCCAGTTGTTTTATATTAGGAATAAAGTTTTCACATCTCAATTACATTACTTGTATGATAACGTGATTTTCATTCATAAAAGGGGGAATGATAAAATTATATGTCCAAGAAATAAAAGATTTTGTTACTAGAACAAACACCATTCATCATAAAGGCAAATGTAAAAAGTAATAGATACTTTTGATCTATTTAAAGGTTACATGTGCCAAATTGATTAGTATTGGAGTGTCAATACGAAAGGAAATTAATTAAGAGTCATATCGGATGATTATTGAATTAATTATATGGTGAAATTTACTTGATCCGAATTCTTCTATGATTATTAGTAAATAAATGTATTTGCATAATAAATCATGAGTCTGAAATTAATTTGATAAAAGATCAAATGGGGTTTTTTCAGAAGAAAGATTGATGAATATTGTATTCGCAAGATTTGATCACAGGACAATATTTTTGAATCATGGTTTCAACACAAAAGACTTGTGGAAATTTGTTTCACAAAATTATAATATCAGATATAGTGATATGTGAAATATTATAATCATACTCTATTTTAGATAAAGTGTGGTCTTTCAGAATCTGTCTTTAGAATTTCTTAATATGTTCGAAACATTATAGTCGATGTCCACTTTAGAAAATAGATGTTTTTCAATGGTAATTCGTGAGATCTACAATAGTGTCATTATATAGAGGATTATGCGATAATTCAGAATATACACGAATAGTTCTTTGTAGATTACTCACATTGCATGAGAGTGTATTCCAAAACCCAATAGAAACAAAACTTGTATTGCTGTCTATGTAATTCCGAGGAAAATGTGATTTTTCGAATTATGGTTAATGGAATAAAATTAGAAGCTTGAAATAAGGTGTCAGACCTATATTCATAAAAGTAGAATATTGGAAAGTGTTCCAAAAGGATATATGTGTACAAATGAAAATTTGATGATTAAGAGTGAAGGAGACTGGAAAATTGTTTTCTGCTTGCAATCCTCTTCGTGAAGATCATAATGTTTTCATGAAAGAAGCCTCTAAATAAAGTGTTGTTATATTTAATATTGCTGTCAGGTCACAGCATAATGTTAAGTGTTTCAGATCTTGTTGACAGATCAATGTGCACTTTATGAATACAAAGAAAGTTGAGAAAATGTCAAAATACGAACAAAGTCTTTTGTGCCTGAAAAATCCAATTACATTTAGAAAGGATTAAAACAGTAAATGTTGCTATAATTCCTTTTGGAGAAATAAGATTTCTTGATCATCATATAAAATGTTATATGAGAAATGTAACTATAAGAAAGACGTGAAAGCATATTTTGTCAAGAAATGTGTCTTAGACAAAATCAAATTTGTTGACTACATAAGTAGACATGCTTGAAGTCTGTGGAATTTGTATTAATGGAATACTGTAGTTCGTGTTAAGTTCGAATTGATGAGAGATCAATGATTTTGGTTTGACCAAAATATCGAGATAAATTATGAATTTAAGTGGGAGTCAAAATTAGTTTACTCGGGTAGAATATGTAAAGGACATATTTTTGAGTGGGAGCTTAGAACCTCAAATATGCAGAAGACATGTTTTGAGTGGGAGCTCGTGTTCTCAAATGTGTGGAGACATAATTTGAGTGGGAGCCGAATTCATCTTGTGTAAATGACACATTGTGAATTGTATCAGTAGAATTAATGAAGTTGTGAAACTATTTGAAAGTTGGTGTCTATTTGGAATAGAACGGGAATTTTAAATAGTTAGTCGAGTTGTTTTGGATTATGTCTGAGGAGTCAGAATAGATTAAAACCAAAGTATGGTCCTTGGAAATCCAATTATTCATTAAGAGTAATGATACACGGTAATAGTGGTTGTATGACATGTTGGTCTATTATGTGATATTAGACATTATACAGAAACCATATTATGTGCTCGATAAAATATGACCCATGTTCTTAAAAGAAGAACAATTATGAAAGTAAATTTAGAATTTACTGGAAGTAGAAGTATATTAGTTATTAGATTGATATTGGAGTGTCAAGTCTTCAGAATGGGTGCGGAAATATATAGATATCGCGAGATTGTAATTGTTACACGGAGCTCTCTATGACTGAGTGTGTTTTCAAGGCAATTATCTGGTTAACAGAATCAGAGTAAGTGCTGGGAAACAAAAGTCTCACTTAGTTACGGTATTTGTATATATGTTATTAGAGAACATGTTGATATCAAACGAGTTGATATCAATGGATCGCAAAAGAATGCACAATTATGTATTGTACAGATTGTCAGAGTAACACTCTTGCACAAGCAAGCATTATCATATAACGCTTATTTGATAAGAGGTTTTTGATGAAGTAAAATGCAACTAGTTTATTTGTACTCTAGTGCAAGTGGGAGACTGAAGGGGATATGCCCTAGAGGCAAATAAATAAATAGTATTTATTGCATTATCTCATAAGTTTATAATAGGTTTTTGTATTATGCTATAACTGTATTAATCGGAATTATTAATACACGTGTGATACATAGACAACCAGGGTCCCTAGTGAGCCTCTCTATGAACTAGTCCATTGGGCGACAGTTGATCGAGATTCCCGATCAAGGACAATGACGTCGGTTGACAATGGGGTCATCTTATTAGTAGAATAAGGTGATGGACATACGCAAAGTATTGCAACAAGATCGTATTACGATGTTTGTCATTTGCAATAGATAAGTAATATGATAGCTTATTCATTAGACCGTGAGATCGTGCTAATTGCTACTTCGTAGGAGTACTTTGAGAGCATCAAACGTTGTGTCTTATATAGCATGACAATAACGGTGTCCATCTTGGGTATCCCGAATGAGTATGTTAAGACGTAAGGATCAAGAGCGGGATTTGTTCATTCTTGTAATGGAAAGATATTCTGGGCCCACTCGGTGAGATTGCATCTATATATAGCTGCGCAGCTTATGACTAGGTCATGGAGATGTAATATCACAGACGAGTTAATAACCTATGTCGGTAACGAGATGCAACAGGACATTGGATGTCTACGATCACATCTCGGACAAGGTAGTATCGCAGAGACAAAGGGAATGAATATCATGTTTATGGTTCAAACGACGATATTCGTAGAATGCACAGGGACCGTCATATGCATCCAGGTATCCCTGGCGGTCATTGACGAGCGAAGGGTCTCGGTCATGTCTGGAGTGTTCTCGAACCGTAGCGTAACAAACTTAAGGTCTTAATGACACCTGGAGAAGGTTCTGGATTTTATAGGATTTTATTGGAGAGAGAGAAATGATCCGGAAAGAGTTCCGGTGATCCGGAAGGAGTTCCGGGGAAATCTGGAATGGTTCCGGGAATGTCCGAAAGATGTTCGGGTGGTCCGGAAAATGTTTCGGAGTCACGGGATATTAAATTATATGTAAATATATTAATTATGAATTAATAGTATTTTATATTAATTTAATTATTAAATAATAAAGGAAAAAGGGGGCAGCCCACCTAAGTGGGCCAATTGTGGCCCACTAAGGTGAGCCGCACCAAGCAAGGAAAGGGGGCTTGGGCCCCTAGTCCAATTCGGACTAGGAGAGCCGGCCGAACCCCCTCCTCCTCCTTTTCCTTTAGTGCCACATGGGGGAGGCAAGGTGCTTGCACACCCCCTCCCCCCTTTATATAGCAAGGCATATTAATTGGATTAATTACACAGAAAATACAATTAATATTGTAGCAAGCCGGCCGAGCTGTTTCTCCGCCCGCTTTGCCTCCTCTCCCTACCAAAGCTATACCGTCAGGCACAGTTGCCCTGCGGGATTCCAGAAAAGTTCTACCCCTGCGATTTCAGCTGGATCTGAATGACCGGGGGTTGTTGTTAAGCTCCGTATGTTTGCGAGTGCTCGAAGGCGCCACATTTGAGGAGCCAGGGCGACGTCGTCTCGCCCACCCAGCAGCCCTGTCGCTGCCCTGCCGCCGGCGCCACCCCCCCAGCCGCCGGCGCCTCGCCATCTTCCGCCCGACGCCCGTCGACGCAGGTCTTCGTCGACACCCCGGCGTCATCGTCTACATCATCGCGGCAAGTTCTCCGCGACCTCGAGGTCGGCTACGTACGACTTCATCGTCAACGCTTGTGCGGGAGCGTAATCCCCGCTATCGGTCTACATGGAGGTAATGTAACCCGTTCCGCCACCGTTATCACATGTACTAGATAGATAGATCCTGGCTAGTTAGGGTGTTCATACGCTAGAAAAATTATTGTTTTCTGCACCGGAACCCCTTCAGGAGGCCGGTACTAATATGGCATTAGTACTGGTCCGAACGGCTAGTTTGGTCGGGACCTTTAGTACCGGTCCGTGACGAATCTTTAGGACCGGTTCGTGACACGAACGGTACTAAATGTTTTGCGCCAGGCTGGGGCCTGAGCGAAAACCTTTAGTACTGGTTCGTGTATCCAACCGGTACTAGACACGAACCGGTACTAAAGGTTTCGGCCATAAATTCCATCTTTTGAATTATTTTTGAAAAATCGACAAAAAAAATCATTTAAGTAGGCGAAATTAGGTAGAATTCAAGAAAACTCATAATCTTTTGGGATTGTCCATCAAATGTGTACTACGCTTTGCGGAAATTAGATGGGTGACATTTTGCATCATATTTATTGTACTTAGTTCACAAAAAAGTCATTTTTTGCACTTTAAAAATGGAAAATGATATTTATGAAAATAATTTGAAAAATCCCTTCGGCATGATTGTTTCCTATACCAAGATGCACCTATTTGTGGAATATGAGATCTTTATCACAAACTATGCCATGAAAATGACCATAAGTTGATCATTTGGCTTGAAACTTCTAGATGTTTATAAATGATAGACCTTTTTGTGAAGACTTTTTATGAAAAAAAAATCAAAAATCAAGCTTATCATTTTTCATAGCAACTAGTATACATATAAGGACCTCATGCCAAAGGATATCCTTTTTTGAGGTGTTTATCATTTTATTTCATTTTTTCGTAAAAACAATCAAAATGGTCACCATGACTATTCCTCGAAAGAGATAATATTTTCCAAAATTATCAATATTTCTGTGATATAACCAATAGTTGTGTACCTTAAAATGATTTTTTCCAAAAATTCAGATCAAATTATCAAACAGTTGTAGTTCAAATTTCAATTACTTTTAAAAAAACGACAGAAACTCATCTAAGTAGACGAAATTAGGTATAAATCAAGAAAACTCATAATCATTTGGGATTGTCCATCAAATGTGTACTACTCTTTGTGAAAAATAGATGGATGCCATTTTGCATCATATTTATTGTACTTGGTTCACAAAAAAAAAATCATTTTTGGCACTTAAAAGAAAGAAAATGATATTTATGAAAATAATTTTAAGAATCTCTTTGGCATGATTGTTTCTTATACCAAGATGCACCTATTTGTGAAATATGAGATCTTTATCACAAACTATGACGTGGAAATGACCACAACCTGATCATTTGGCTTGAAACTTCTAGATGTTTATAGATGATAGACCTTTTTTTGAAGTCTTTTTTTAAAAAAATTGTCAAAAATCAAGTTTATCATTTTTCATAGCAACTAGTACACATATAAGGACCCCATGACAAAGGATATCCTTTTTTGAGTTGTTTATCACTTTATTTCTTTTTTTGTAAAAACGATCAAAATGGTCGCCATGACTTTTCGTCGAAAGAGGTAATATTTTCTAAAATTATCAATGTTTCTGTGATATAACCACTAGTTGGGTACCTTAAAATGATTTTTTCAAAAGATTCAGACCAAACTATCAAATAGTTGTAGTTCAAATTTGAATTACTTTTGAAAAATCGACATAAACTCATTTAAGTAGGCGAAATTAGGTAGAAATCAAGAAAACTTATAATCTTTTGGGATTGTCCATCACATGTGTATTACTCTTTGTGAAAAATAGATGGGTGACAATTTGCATCATATTTTTTATACTTGGTTCACAAAAAAAGTCATTTTGGGCATTTAAAAAATAGAAAATGATATTTATGAAAATAATTTGAAGGATCCCTTCAGCATGATTGTTTCCTATACCAAGATGCACCTATTTGTGGAATATGAGATCTTTATCACAAACTATGCCGTGGAAATGGCCATAACTTGATCATTTGACTTGAAACTTTTAGATGTTTATCGATGATAGACCTTTTTGTGAAGCTTTTTTTGAACTTTTGTCAAAAATCAAGTTTATCATTTTTCATAGCGACTAGTACACATATAAGGACCCCATGCCAAAGGATATCCTTTTTGAGGTGTTTATCACTTTATTTCATTTTTTCGTAAAAACGATCAAAACGGACGCGATGACTATTCATCGAAAGAGGTAAGATTTTCTAAAATTATCAATGTTTCTGTGATATAACCACTAGTTGTTTCCTTCGGCAAGATTGTTTCCTATACCAATATGCACCTATTTGTGGAATATGAGAACTTTATCACAAACTATGCCGTGGAAATGACCATAACTTGATCATTTGTCATGAAATCGTTAATTTTGGATTATAATAATTTTAAAAATTAGGACCTATCGATGTTTCTGTAATGCAAAAGATGATTTGGATGTCATATTTGGATTCCTCTAATTTTTTTAATCAATTTAGACATTTTATTTGTTAAATTCCGATTTAAGGATTTAAAGATATGAATTATTCCATACTAAATGAAAAAGGCAAAAATAGAGTAAAATTTATTTTATCATTATTTATTTCAATATTATTATTATATAATCATTGTTGTTTATTCAACTAAATTTTTATAATTCGAGTAATGAAAAAGTGTAACATCATGACCGAGTGGTTAATATGATTGATAAGATAGTAATATCAGTAAGTTCTCAGTTCTCTTTTAGTATCTAAATTGAAAGGAATTAAGTGTGTAGTTTAGTGGGTAATTAAGTGTGTGGCTAAGTGAGAAATTTCGAAATTCCAAAAAAAAAAAATCGATTTTTTTTAGAAAAATTCAAAAAAAAATGGAAACCTTTAGTCCCGGTTGGTAACACCAACCGGTACTAAAGGTTTCCGCACGAAATTATGTGTCTGACCCACGTGGCGGTTAGAAAAATTCAAAAAAATGGAAACCTTTAGTCCCGGTTGGTAACACCAACCGGGACTAAAGTTTCCGCACGAAATTCTATGTCTGACCCACGTGGAGGATCTTTTTAGTACCGGATTTTGCCCAACCGGTACTAAAAGGGGGTCTTTAGTCCCGATTCCGCAGTACCAAAAGTCCTTACGCACCGGTACTAAAAGCTAGTTTTCCAGTAGTGCAGACAGTCAAAACACGAACAAAGGTAGTTCCACAAGCCATATTCCGTTCCAGAAACTTTAAAGCCTTGCTGAATAATGGTCGAGACGGAATCATCTCCCACAACTCCTTGGTCCGTTTGTTAGGTGCCACTTTTTGCAGGACACTGATAGCAACAATGTTCGGCGAAGTTCGTTCGAATGCAATGTTAGATAAAATACCAAAACCATCAGCTAGGACATTTTCTACTTAAAAAGTTAGTCCTTTTACAATACGTCAAACGGAGGGCCGTTTATTTTCAGATTTCCACGGTCCAGATTCACAATGCTAAGCCAGATTTTGTGTAGTATATTTTAGCGGAGGGGCCGTTTGGATTTGAACTACTTCAAATCATGCTCCCAGGTCCCTCCCAAAACTAGGCGACGCGTTGGTATGTGCAAAACATATATATGACTTTTGAAGTATGTTATATTAATTCACCTTCTCCATGATTATTGTATTTTATTTAATTTACTTTGATTTATGGATTTTCCATATAATCCTATATTTTGCTATTTTAATTTTTTGAAGAAGATAACCTTTTGAAATACAATTAAATTGGGGAAACCTAAAACAAATTTAAAAACTCTCATTGGCGACTTAAACTTATTCATTTTGGTGATGTCTGGCAAATCCAATGGAAGGAATGAATTTTCTGAATATCGTTTACTCTATGAGATAATGGATCTAACGTTCAGATCGACTTAGTTACTTCATCTCTCTTGGCGGACAAAGTTGTCATTTTATGGTGATGCAAATTCGTATAAAGATAGAGGCTTACTTCTGACGAGCAAAGCGATCCCTGTCGCCGGAGGCTTCGGCCGAGTCGGACTCCTGCTGACTTAGGGTTTCCACTCCTATATACACACCTCTTGTAAGCCGCCGGTTTGGGATAAGTCACAAGTGGTAAATCTCCGGCGTTTGTAACCTCTTCCGATATATAGAAGTTTTGCAAGTTGGCGTGCGTGGTTTTTCTTTTCCTTGTTAAAAGAGTTTTCCACGTTAAAATCTCGTGTCCCCATGTGTGGATTTTTCTTGTCTTCGTCGTTTATTTGTCTATAGTTTATAACAAAAGTTTTGCTGATAGTTGGAGATATGTACAAGATGTCGAGGGACCTAACTGCATGATTTGGGAGCCAGAACTTTAGTAATTACTATCCTTAATCTCACAAAAGTTTATTGAAAACGAAGCACTGAAACCACCACCAGAGAAGCCAAAGTGGCAGAACATGGGGCCCATCGGCGGCCAACCCATATGGCCACACCATGCGGCCCATAGATCCGCCATATAGTCGCCAGCAGCCGCCCTTCGACCAAGAATTCCATCTTGGCGTAAAAACTCCTATAAGTACTCGCTCGGTTTTTTCATGATAGTGATGTTTATTTCTCTTATTTTGATTGCACATGTTTTTTGGTTCAACCGTGTGGATCCTTCTTTTAGTCTCACATGGCTATTTGGTTTCAGTCGTTTGTAATATGGGTGCAACCCCGGACGATTTTTTTGTTTCAACCGTGTGTAATTTGAAGTCAACCGCACGCCGTTTTGCATCCGTGCGGGGTTGGCCCCATCAGCAGCCCCCTGGGAAACACGATTGTGAAGGATCTTTTTTACCATCTCTAATCGATGGTTCTATACAGTGAACATAATTTCTATGTATGTATCATGTGGTAGCATACACCTATATATATGAATGATTTTAATCATGTTATGGTCATTTGCCTTTTACACGAGCCTAAATGAGATCAAGTAGTGCATACCATGTTAATCAACAAGGTGCTGATCATACTGCTACAACTTCTGAGGTAAGAAGGTGACGCTCGGAAACAACGAAAGCGAAAACTAATTTGTTTGACAAAGTAACATCACTGTTTCCGATCTGGTATAATAACAGACATGAGGGCAAGCTTCGATCCTCCCGTAGGTTGTATGAGACGTGGGTAGAGGGAGAGAAATCGTCGCCATATTTGTCAGGACGAGAGCTAGTTCATGTGGCCTCCCGTGTGATGGAAGAGACAATGTAATTAGCCGTGACTCTTTCCTTTTCTTTTGATATGGATAATGAATAGTATGGAACTTGTCGTTGTCCTTAAAGAAAGAAGAAACAACTACTAACAAATCATTTCGAAGGTCCTCGCCTCCAAAATAGTGATAAAAATTGAGCTTCCTCGCTCTCCAACCTCGCTGTACGAGTTCAAAGTTTAAACCACGAAGTCACCTCGGATGAGCTTATTCCATACCATCGACCACCTTATTAATCACGACATCGAACAAGCCATCTCATTCCAAGAAGCCAAGACGAGAAGCCAACAAGTAGAGGAGGAAGCCCGGCGGAAATATGCTGGTGATCAATGGGATCGGCGCGGTGGCGGTCGCCTGCGCCGTCCTGCTGCTAGGCGTCACGAGCCATGCCGGCCGGACCAGCGAGTACCGGCGGCAGCTCGACGAGGCCATGGACATGCCGCTCGATGCCGACGTCTTCCGTGCTCCGGCCGGCCGCAATGCGCCGCAGCAGGTAAACCTAGGCTGCCGGTGATTTAGAACAATTATTTTTGGAACCCCGATATGTAATTATATGTAGTGTGTTCCTGATTCTATACTCGTGTTTGTCCTAGACCGTGGTCTTTTACATGCTATTAGGCTGCTTCATTAGATGTAGTGCTGCTTGTCACATACTATTATTGTCTACATATGCACAGCATGTGCATTTTACCAAAAGTCAAACCTTGCTAAATTTGATCAATCATATTGATAAAAACATCAACAATAACAATATTGAATAATACATTACAAAATTTATAGACATGTTATTTCAGCACCTAGAGTGGAGAAAACATTATTCTGCACACACAATATTTATATCGTTACATCAAAAAGTTATGTGATGTTATGTACACAAATACTCCCTCTGTGCCAAATTAGATGATTTGCATTTATACAAAAGTAGATGTATTTCGACATGTTACAAGTCTAGATACATTCACTTTTTAACAAATGGAAGTCATCTAATTTGAAACAGAGGGGTAGTTATGTTCATGTTGACAGATAGGAAAAAAATTAGTGTAAGAAATAAAACATGAGTCATAAGATTGTAAAACTCACAAAAACACCACAATTATATGTATTTTAGACGTATTTTATGTCACGTAATTTTTTTTTACATAATGTTTATTTATTAGTTTTTTTACTTCCATGGTAAGAAAAAATTGTGTGACTGATGGGACACGCTATTTTTCACCTAGGTGATGATTAGTTATTCTTCTTTGGAATGCAAGAATATATTTTTGCATAAATATACCTGGCCAAATTTAGAAATATTTGACTTTTGAACAAGTCCATATATTTGTGGACCGAGGGAGTACAAACAAGATCATTTCTGGATGATACCAAAACTTCTGGTTGATTTCTTTTAGTTTTTAGTTGTTTCATTGATTCTTGTCATCAGCGAGCTCCTTTTAATACTTGACAAGCACGGTGGCCCTCGCAAATGGAAGAGCAACGTTTGAATATGTTAAAAAAATATTATTTATAATTGTGTAACACTATTTTGCTAAACAAAAATACCAATTGTACATGTCATCTCTAGTTTGTTGGATAATAAATAATGTTGCACGAAAAAAGAGTGGATCAATGAATGTGTGTGCCTTTTGGATGCGCTGACATCACATAAATAGATAGAAATAAATGTATATTCCAAGCAGATGTAATGTTTATTTGATGTTACTTTAGTGTGAGGTTAAAACTCAGATTATACGTATCAATTTAGGTATTTAGAATTAATAAAACCTATATCTCGATGTGTAAATAATAATTTCTCGCATGATTGTGTTTCATTATATTTATTAAGATCAATTAGTCGTGGACTATTATAATAAAGATACATCACATTAATTCTCAGAAATTATGTAAAATTAAGAAGATACATCGGTTTATGTCTGTCAACATTAAAGTTTCAAGTTGTCGATAGGTTTTTGAATTTTCTATCATGAGTATTTTAGACCATTTCTCTATTTTCTGTTCATCATCTGAGCTTTAATACGATAATTATGGTTTGTTGTGAATACATATAAGGATGACTTTTGAATGGAGCGAACAAATGTTACATACCCAAAATTGTATGATAATGTGATCAATTTCTTGTGTAACCATTTGAATATCTTGATAAATTTTTAGTGGAATAAAAAATTGTTACCTACGTGAATAAGGAAACTCTTATTAACGGTAGGGAAACTACATAGTGAGAATTTTTCATGTATCTTGTCCTGATTAATTTCTTTACTCATTTACGCCCTCAATTGTTAAATATTGGCATTCTCTGTTCATTCTACAAAATGTCACGTATTAGACATAAACACCCAACACCAAGATGTAATGTTGAATTTTTTGTATTATAGACATTTAACAGCCCCAGCCAATCCAATGATTTCATAGCATATTTTTGTGTACAGTGTGGATGGATATGGTAGATTGTAGATTGCGGCTCCCAATCATATGTAATGCTCTTTAGCTACTTCTCACACTTAGTGGGAGCCCACAAATTTAACATCACAAACCAGTGTCGTTTTAATTGAAGTAATGGTCTTTGTCCCACTCTTACACTAGTCACTTCTAAAGGAAACAGTATTTTGGCTAGTTTGCTATGCTAGATTTAAGTTTGGATTTTCTTAGTTTGGATGTAAGCGCCCTTTTAACTCCATATAACAAAATACTATGATGCATATTCTATGATAAAACCTTTTTTGCTCTTACTTCTTGCTACATGTATAATTTAGCAATATGATGATGTCTGTTTCAGGATATTGATGTGTGTTATTTCTACTCCATATAATTGGCAATATATTCTATTAGAGTAGAACAATAGTATGGAATATGCATATGGTCGCCGCCGTGGTTTATTCTCGGCTTTCATATTATGGGTGTCATCCTCTAATAGGTCCATATCACACAAGGCGACCATAATGGTACAGCCATGATAATCTCATGGGTGACACCAATAGATCCTGGATCAAGCACAGTGCTCTACGGGACTTCCGAAGACAACCTCAACCGTTCTGCAAAGGCCAAGTTAACTCAGTATACGTTCTACAACTATACCTCAGGATACATTCATCATGCTACAATAAAGAAGTTGAAGGTTACCAGCTCATCAGAAATTTATTGCTTATAGTATCTTGTAAAGGTTAGAGTCTTGATTCAGTGCTTAAACATGAATTTGTTACAGTTTGACACAAAGTATTACTACGCCGTTGGGACTCAAGATACAATGAGGAAATTTTGGTTCACGACTCCTCCGAAAAGTGGCCCAGATGTTCCATATACATTTGGTCTGATAGGTATTTTTGAATATGCTTGGTTATTATCAGCATACACATACACCCAAAATGTTCACGAAATTACCGAGAAATTTACTGTTGCGTGTTTAGGTGATCTTGGTCAGAGTTTCGACTCGAATGTCACTCTTGCTCATTACGAGTCAAATTCAAAAGCGCAGGCAGTGCTTTTTCTCGGGGACCTGACATACGCAGATAAGTACCCAAATCATGATAATGCAAGGTGGGATACCTGGGGAAGATTTGTAGAGCGGAATCTTGCGTACCAGCCCTGGATCTGGACGGCTGGAAACCATGACATCGATTTTGCTCCTGAACTTGTAAGGATAACTTCTTCGAGTTTAAATGTACTACAATTGAAAGTTCATTTACTCATGCATCTTGCTGGCTATTTGCAGGGCGAAACTAAGCCATTCAAGCCATACAGCCAGAGGTATCCCACCCCTTATAGGGCCTCCGGTAGTACAGCACCTTACTGGTATTCCATCAAAAGAGCTTCTGCTTATGTCATTGTGCTGGCATCCTATTCCGCATACGGTATACCATGTTTTTCTGACTCCGCATTTTGGTAGTTCTGCTGTACATTTTTCACCATTGATTGTTACACGGCGTAAGATCACTTGTGAAGGAAATAATAATACTAGTTCAGTTTGCTAGCTTTGGCCAGTAGGGCAGTACTGAGGATGAAGGTAGTAACTTGAGAGGTCTGTTTTGTTTGCCAGGAAAATTTACTCCTCAATACATGTGGCTTCGAGCTGAGCTCGCCAAGGTCAACAGGAGCGAGACTCCATGGCTGATGGTTCTGGTGCACGCTCCATGGTACAACAGCTACAACTACCACTACATGGAAGGCGAGAGCATGAGGGTGGTGTACGAGACATTGTTTGTCAAGTACAAAGTTGATCTTGTGTTTGCAGGGCATGTCCACGCCTATGAACGGACAGTACGTGGACTAATTTATCGTTCAAACCTGATTCGTCAGTTTAATGTGCTTCGTTCTTGTGCTTAGGATAACAAATTAACACCTCGATCCTGATGCACAACTTAATTTATTCTCTGGTTGCAGCATAGGATATCAAATGTTGCAAATGGCCTGTGCTCCCCGGTCCGAGACCTGTCTGCGCCCGTCTACATAACCATTGGAGACGGAGGAAACCAGGGAGGGCTGGCCACCAAGTAATAAGATGGATAATCTTTGCATCCACTAGTAACTCAGCAGATATGCATGAATCTAGTTATGATTAACAGCAATATACTGACCTGTGTCTTTGTTTGTGGGATGCTGCAGCATGTCGGAGCCGCAGCCAAGCTACTCGGCGTTCAGGGAGGCGAGCTTCGGGCACGCGATCCTGGACATCAGGAACCGGACGCACGCATACTACGCGTGGCACCGCAACCAGGACGGCACCGCCGTGGCGGCCGAATCCCGCTGGTTCACCAACAGGTACTGGATGCCCACGGATGATTCTTCGGACGATCCCCAATGATGATATGTAAAAACACATGTTCCACGTACGCTTCCTCGTTCAATAAGCGTCGCCTCAGACACTAGATCTCCTGTGCATTCAGGAGTACGGTTTATAGCAATCAGCTCAGCTGGTGCAGGTTTGTGATTTGCCAATTGAGAAGAACACGTGTGCCATGTGGATTGTACCAGGAAGACTTTGTTTTATCTGTATAGCATTGGTGGTTTTACCTGGCTAGCCCAGTTGTTTGGTTTCAGGAACCTGGTACGTGTGGTGTGTTTTGTGTGTTGTGTGTGAGCTGGATCATGTATGCGTGTCCAACGGAACAAATTTACCAGCCTGTAATATGTTTCGCTGGGAAATATCTTAATCTAACCAAGGAAAGAACAGCAAAAGAAAATCACATTGCTGTGAAAAAAGATGTCATTCTGTGCTCCTTTCTGGTTCACTGGTTTTATTTGTGAGTATTTTACTACTCCCTCCGTTCTAAATTAGATGACTTGTATTTCTATAAAGTGAGACATGTTACAAGTATAGATACATCCATTTTTTTATAAATGAAAGTCATCTAATATGGAACAGAGGCAGTACTTATGCTCAGGATCCGAGTCAGTAGTTTAACTAACCTAAACAGCAATATGGTATGTTCTACATCTATCACTCCAATTTTCTACTGTTCATGTGGTATGTGCGCTTAGTGGTGGGATTAGATATTTCCCCACTGTTTTTTTTTAGTTTATATTTCCCCACTGTACCAACGAGGTTTACTACAAATCATCAGATCAGCTTCTACGCAGGTTAGCTAGCACTTGGCTGTGTTCGGTCCGGCACGGCTGCAGTTGTCCAAGCTGCTTAGCCACCGACAACTGACAAGCCAGGCCTCGGCACAACTGCAATGGTGTATAAATATAGTAACACGGATTCCTTTTTGTAACTTGGGAGATTTTGGTACTCACGCGGAAGTAGGGCCCACGCAGTAGCCAAAAAATCGTTGAAAAATAATCTACGCCAGCTCAGTGCCACAGTGACAAGACTCACCCAGGTTTTGTAATAAGGCAAAATCCCCTGAAAATGGCAAAGTTCACAGAGTATTAGAAAGAAGAAAACAGAAAGCAGAAGCCTTTCAAGGTTGATACAGTGTACATATAATGATAGTAGTTTGGATCAAAATTTGCAAATATCAGAGCAGCAGAGACAGAGAACCTGATCAGGTTGTTCCCTGTGAGTGGCTTTGAGTTGGGTCATTCTGGTGGCTCACATGCACAGATCCCAGATCTCAACAGCACTGAATAATTAATATCCTATACAGCACAGCAAGATCTGAATAACGAGATAATAATATTGACAAGTGCATTTGGGTTAAGCATAACCATGAATGGATGAGTGGATCGAAATATTCTGCAGGAAATAAAGAGGTCACAGGGTCTGGAGCTATGTGCAAAGTAGAAAGTACCAAGAGTAGATAGTCGATGGTAGACGCAGTAAACCTGAATTCATGAAGAGTTATTTTGTTAAGTTGATTCTTCAGATCAAAGAATCTCTACAGTTAGTCAGAGTTGGTACAAGCTTTAGTCCTTTATGTATTGCTTGATATTTTAAATGAATAACACGATAAATGGTTGAATAGACATTTAAACAGAAACAAAGGTAGTTCCACGAACCAGTTAGTCAAAAATTTAAAGCCTTTGTTGACCAATGGTCAAGATAGAATCATCTTTACAACATTACCTTGGTCCGTTTGTTAAATGCCAATGCAGGACAATGATATAAACAATGTTAGGTGAAATCCACACAAAAAAAGTGTTAGGTAAAATACCAAAAATCACCTAGGTCATTCTACATTTTGAGAAGAACACTGCGGCATTTAATTTTCATTGACATAGTAGTATCAAGTTCCTCTCCATCTTTTCATAAGTCAGTAGGACATAAGATATCATGTACAGCTGTACGATCGGTACATCCGATCCAAGGCACAATGACACAGCACAACCTAGACCAATGTCATCAGCACACCACTAGCTCGATTTGATTGTCACAAAATTCACAGCTACTGGTTGAGGGCTTCAACTTCCTCTCCTCCTGTTCACTTTCCTTCATTCGCGAAAACAAGTTTAGATTCCTCTGCGAATATCAACTCATTCTTGGGATCCATAACCATAGGAAAATTTGCTATGTATAATATGCTAACAGAAAATTCTGTATTTCTGTTGTTAAACTTTCAAAACATAATTTGTGCCTCTGAATTGCCTTGGAGAAATGTTTGATTCAGTAACATTCAAGTTACTCCTTGTGGGCATCAAAGATAAAAATAGGATTGATGCATCTCTGGGAGTGCAAACTTGGTGAGGATTGGACACAGGGTGTTCCATCTCCTTGGAGAAAATGCAGAGAACAAAATCCACCAGCTCAGTAGCAGTTTCAATGTTCAGACCTACTTATTATCTGTAGATCTCCCATCTTTTAGGTCACGCAGATACTGAACACGATGATCATCAATCCCCTTGACGAGAAACCATTTAATCATGGTAGTGCAGGTTACCTTGTCTGGTCTTATTCGTTCTAACTTCATCATATTGAGAATATCCCACATCTCTGCCAAGCATCCCACCCTCCCATATGCATCCACCAAACAGTTAAAGAACACAATATCCAACGCTGTGTCTGAATTCTCAATAATTCTTAACACTGTCTCTATTTTCTTGGCTTGATCAGCCCTTCCATAAGCTCTAACCAATGAACATAGGGTAACGCAGTTTGGCTTTATACGGTCAGATTTCATTAGTCTAAAGATATATTCCATTTGTTCAATATCCCCAGCCCTTCCAAATGCATCAATAACTACATTGTATGTGACTATTGTCCAAGAATAGTAATACTTCTGCATGTACTCCATCACAGCTCCCATCTTCTCATACATTTTAGCTTTACCATAGGAATCAAGTAAAATGTTGTAGGTCTTTATGTTTGGAGAGATACCAGAAGCCTGGAATTTCTCGTAGCAGCTTTCCATTGTCTCAATCTGACCACTGCCACCAAAAGCTCTCAGGGTGGAATTCATTGTCCACACATCAGGCTTGCAGTTTTCAGACAGCATCTCGAGAAGAGTTGACTCCATCTCAGCATACCTTGAACATGAGATAAAAACCATTAGCTTAATTACGTAGGAAAATACACTTACATATAACATGACCACCACATGACAGCCATGTCTGCATATTCCATGCATTGATATGTTTCTTGTAATATTATCCGAATGTTGGAGCATTTTCTAGACTGTTTGTTTGCTCATGGCAGCATGAGATGGCAGATACACGATATCCACATCGCCTTAAACTACTTGAGGAACCACCTAAGATGGAAACGGCGGTTTCAACACCTCAAGGTTGCAATTCGAACAGTTTTAGAGTAAGGTTGAAAGGTGAACATCTGCAAGAGTTCAGGGTTGAAAAGTAGACCCTTTTCACTACTTATCATGGAAATCATGACATGAAGATCACTGTTTGGAATACTAGCAAATGCAATCGGATCAATATAACAAATCCCAATGTTTGTTTCCTAGCATTTGGACTATTCGAAGAAGTGACCCAACTTCGTAGCATGCTCTAGTACATCATAGAGAACTGACAAACGATAGCAGTTTCCAGGATATGTTTAGCAATTATATAAGGAAAGCAGCATCCTAAATATTCAGATTATCATAACACATGTTGGAGCTTTCTCTAGACTGTTTTTGTAGTGCCTTTTTGTTCATTGCAGCGAGGTAGCAGATATCAGGCATCCACATCGACCAAAACTGCATGTGGAACCACCAAAGGGTAGAAAACGCCATTAACTCGAGATTGCAATTTTCAAACAGTTTTAGAGTAAGGTCGAAAAGTGAACTTCTGAAAAACATCAGGATTGAGAAGTAGACCGTTTTCATTAGTTATCGTGAAAATCATGCCAGGAAGACCAACATTTGAAATACTAGGAAATGCATTCAGATTTTAAAAATATCCAAATCCCAATTATTGTGTTCCTAAACTTGGAGTACTTGCCGAAGTGATGCAGCTACTTAGCATGATCTTGTACATAACAGAGAACTGAGAAGCTATAACAGCTTCCAGGATATGTTCAATAATCATCACATGAAACAGCATCTTAATTATTCAGATTGCCATAAGCAAATGTTCTTGCCGATTACCTTCCTGCTTTCCCATGAGCATCAATCAGAGTATTATAAGTCACGGTATTGGGGCGGAGACCCGCATTCTCCATGTCCTCCAGCAAACCCTTCACCTTGTCGAAGTCATAGGCGTGCAAGCAGGACTTGATGAGGATGGAGTATGTCTGGACATCAGGCCGGCAACCAGGGGTGGCCTTCATCTGATCAAGCAAGGAGAAAGCCCTGTCGAAGCTGCCGCTCCTGCTGTACGCGGAGACGAGGGCCGTGTAGGACTCGAGGTTGGGGGCGCAGCCTTCGTCGACCATGGCCTGGAAGAGCTCGTGCGCCTTCCCTGGCTGCTTGCACTTGCCGAGCATGGTGATGAGCTTGATGTATATGCCGACGTACGGCCTGTACCACACCTGGTCCCGCATTAGCTCGAACACCTGGGCGTCAGTGGGCACGGAAACGTTCAGAAAGAGTCTGCAACTGCAATGCATGCAGTTGGAGGTGACCCAGGTGTGAAGGGGGGGACGGGCGTACCTTGAGCGCGGATTCCCAGCGGAGGGAGGCGATGCGCTCGTGGAGGGCTTCGAGGACGGTGCGGGGGAGGAGGCGGCGGGTGCCCTTGCCGGGCTGGCGCTTGTCGAGGACGGCCTTGGTGGCCTCGCGCCGGAGGATGATGGAGAGCGCCTTCCGGGAGGCGATCTTGCGGTTTACCTCCTCCTTCCTCTGCCTCTGGAACTCCTCCGCCTCGGCATCCGCCTTCTCCTCCTCCCGCCGCCGCCTCCTCTCCCCCGCGTCCCTGGCGCGCTGCTGCTGTGGCAGCTCGCGCGGCGAGGCGGCTGGTGGTGGTGGGAACGCGCGGCTCTGACGATGGCGCATGGACGTACTGAGCGGGGAGGGTGAGGGGAGCGCTGGGAAGGGGCAGGCCACCGGCGCGGCGGCCATTTCGCGGCAGGGGGGCGTGGACGGAGCTTGGCGCGCGCAGCTGCGGTGGTGCGGAGCGACGGGGATTTTTGTGAGGGACTGGATGAGACTACGGACAACGAATAGGAAGCAAAAGGGACTTCGTGGACCGTTAGATGAAAATCCAACGCTCCAAATCTTTTGAATTGTAGTGGTACTCCCTCTGTCTTTATATACTCTCTCCGTCCCAAACAAAAACTGTCACTGCAACTCTACAAACTTGACGATTGTGGAGTTGAACTTTAAACAATGTCCCAAATTTGGTTCAACAAGAACATGATGCCACAACTTCGAAAAACTGACAAAGCAATGAATAGGAACGACTGAAGTAACCATGCTAAAACATTAAAATAAACAGTGTTAACTTACACATGTTATATTTGCCATCCATGGTTGCAAAGTCTGCAAATATCACGAAACAAAAAAAACTCACATTTTCCATGTGCCTATAAATATCACTAACGGCACTCTCTCACACACGCCTAGTATGGTATAATATGTCTTCCCGGTATTAGTCTGCCCATAGGCAAAAATGGTGGCCGCAAACAAACATAAGAAAAAGTTCACTTACATACTCCTATATCATTCCGCGCAGGGGCGGATGGATAAAATTGGTGGGGGTGCCAAGCTTAAAAAGTTTCCGATTATACTTAGCATTTAGCAACAATTTGTCCAAATAGTAGTATTATTTACCAAGAATTAGTTCAAACATCAGGAACCAAATGAATTTCTACATATTCTAGGGGGTGCCATGGCACCCATGGAACCCCTATTGGATACGCCCCTGATTCCGCGACCACCAACCGAACAATGAACGATGAAGCTTTGCCTTACAGGAGGCTCATGGTTCCAGGTTTAGTGAAAGTCATTGTTTGTATTCAGTTTTGGAACCACGAAATTCAATATGGACAGCCTTGCAGGTCTACCTAGCTTCGTGAGGACCAATATAAGTGACAGTTCGGAGATATTTGGATGCTTAATGAACCAATTTGTAGACTGCACTATGAACCAGATATGACTCTTCCATCAAGCAGATGGTGTACATTGTCTGCATTGCTAACTCGGTGCACACCCTTGTTACAGTCTCGTTACTAAACATCAAGCAGTTAGCTCCGTTTAGGACAACATTGGCGACATTAGTTGCATCTGCCCGTGTAGGCCGGGAAGATTTAATCATCGACTCAAACATCTGGGTTGAAGTGACAACAGGCTTTTCATGTTGATTGCATTTGAAGATCATCATGTAGAATATCTTCTTAATCGGAATCTCCATCCCAAATCACCTAGGGCAACCATGAAAGCAAAATATGAAGATCCTAATCTCATTTGCCGAAGCTTAGAAGTCCTTCTCGTTTGCAAATAGCAAACTGAATGACCAGTAGCAATCCTGCATTATAGTCCTGCAAACGTGTTTCTTTTTCACGGAATATAATTGTTGGACCGATCAAACGTGTTTGGTGCTCGGCATTAGGACATTCTGGATCGTTGATCCACAACTAAATTTAAATGTATCCCAACAAGTTTGCTCTTTTAATATTAGTATAGACCAGGTCATAAATAGCATGGCTAATTGTGTGAAAAGTCTCTAGTATAGACCAGGTCATAAATAGCATGGCTAATTGTGTTCTGGACTAATTAAATATGGTGCATATGGTGACTCATTTGGTATGGTTACATGCAATGTTTGCGTTAATTAACACCACTATACGAAGTAGAAATCTAATCAATTCATATTTCGAAGAGATAGTGATCTTATATAAAACAAAAACTTACGACCTTATATACAAAAAAAGCAAGCAGCCCCCATGTTTAATGATTTTGTGGGATCCCTGGATGTAGCGTAGTATGACGCTTTGCAGCCAGCGCAAAGCGCTTGTAGCTTGGTCGATAAAAAGAGTTAAACTCGAGCTAAGTTTTGACTATACGTAAGTGGCAACTCCAACGGGCGAACATAAACGAACACTCATTTTGTCCGTATTTTGCCCGTTTGGACCGCCAAACAACCGACCAACGTCTGCCCTTCCTAGACCATTGCACCCAATGGGACCCATTTGGTCCGCTATATACGGATTTTGCAATTTTTTATCACTTTGCAAATTCGCACATAGCAAATATGGCTAGCAATAAATCAAACACATCCCATTTTATCAAAAGAATATTGCCATGCCGGCATACAACATCCCAATAATAAGAATCGTGCCTAGTTCCGGCCATCTCGGCCATAGTTCATGCCGACATACAACATTGTAAAGATGACCGAGATGTGATCACTCACGCTACATATAGTACATCTGCTTCTTTTGATAGTACGACTTATTTGTTGGTCCAAGGTGGAGAGAATCATGTCCATGATTCGGGCCTCCTTGAGGCGTAGGGCGAGCTCAATATTTTGTTGCTTGACATTGGCTTCCTTGGCTCTTGTCCAACCATTTTCCTTTTCAATCTCGATCTTTTTTTGCGGTTTGAAGAACTTGGATCTCTCTCTCTCTCTCTCTCTCTCTCTCTCTCTCTCTCTCTCTCTCTCCCCTCCTCTCCTATTTCTCACATGACTTGTCCTTTTGAGTTATGAACCCATTCAATGTCTCTTCAACGCCATTGTCGATGCATCGCGCTTCAACTCTTCCTTCGAGTTGGTCCTCCCCATTGGCCTCTTCTCACTTGTCAATGGGTCGTCATCCCCATTTTCGGTGGCTGTTGTCGGGTCCCCACCTCTCTTGAGTGACGCGTAGAGGTCTTTCCACTTTTATTGATCTTCGAGTACTTTGTAGTAATGGGTCAATGTAAAGGCCTTCCCATGTTGAAACTTGAAGGTTTCCAATGGTTGAAAGACCTATGGGAGGACAATACATTCAAATGCATAGGAGGACAATGTGAAAATGAGAAGGAGACGTACCAATTCCTTGAGCCAAAACTGGTGGCCCATCTCATTGACTAATGTTGGTTTAAAGTTCATTACTAAACTGGTGGCTGACAGGTTGCAAGGCAGGATTTTGGATTGTATTCATAAAAATCAGTATGGTTTTATTAAAGGCAAAACTATCCATGATTGCTTGGCCTGGTCTTTTGAGTATCTTCATCAATGCAAAGCCTCTAAAAAGCAGATTGTTGTGCTTAAGCTAGACTTCGAGAAAGCATTTGACACAATTGAGCATGAGGCTTTATTCTTAATTCTCAAGCAGATGGGATTCCCGGAGGCGTTTATTAAGTGGGTTAAATGTATTTTGGACACTGGAACTTCCTCGGTTCTGGTAAATGGTGTGCCTGGGAGGAATTTTAAATGTCGACGAGGTGTTCGACAGGGTGACCCACTGTCACCTCTGCTGTTTGTGCTTGGGGCTGAACTGCTACAGTTTGTGATAAATGATCTATGTCAGAAGGGTTTGATCAATAGGCCAATTAATGTGAGGGATACTGATTTCCCTGTGGTGCAGTATGCGGATGATACTATACTAGTGATGGAGGCAGATGCCACGCAATTGGGCATTTTAAAAAAGGCTTTGCAGGATTTCAGTGCTTCTACTGGACTGGCAGTGAATTTTCACAAGTCTTGCATGCTTCCGATTAATATCTCGGATGAGCTGGTTAATCAGTTAGCGGCAGAGTTTGGTTGTGTGGTTGGAAGTTTTCCTTTCACGTACTTGGGATTGCCCATGGGTACGAGACCAAGGATGATTGATCTGATGCCCCTGGTGGATCGGATGGAGAGACAATTGACTGCTAGTTCATTTTTCCTTGCTTACGGTGGCAGGTTGCAGCTGCTTACCTCCTGTCTATCATCCATGCCCATATATTTTTTGTGCTCTTTGGATGTTGCTCCTGGTATAATCAAGCAGATTAATAGGATTCTTAGGCAATGTTTATGGAGGAAGAAGGATGGACAGACTAGGGGACAATCACTGGCCTCTTGGGAGATATTGTGTAAGCCTAAGGAAAATGGAGGGCTTGGCATTCTGGACTTAGAAAAGTTGAATGAAGGTTTGCTTCTTAAGCATGTCCACAAGTTTTTCAATAAACAGGATATTCCATGGGTAAATTTAGTGTGGCAATATTATCCTGATGGGGTACCCCAAGTGGCTAATCTCTGTGGATCGTTCTGGTGGAAAGATATCATGAAGTTGGTACATAAATACACGAGTTTGTGCACTGTGGAGGTACAAAGAGGAGATACTACTCTGTTTTGGTCCGATAATTGGCAAGGCAAGTTGCTGAAAATGGTTTTCCCGAGACTGTTTTCCTTTGCGCTAGATACCAATGCATCAGTCAGAGAGGTCATGCGTACTCAGGACTTAACGCAGCTGTTTGAGCTGCCCTTGTCGCAGCAAGCTTTTGCTGAGCTCCAGGAATTACAGCGGGGTATTTCACAGGTGATGTTGAATGATAATGGCAAGGATAAATGGAATACTGTCTGGAAAGATGGGTGTTTACATCGCGACTGTATTATAAACATTGCTTCAAGGATGTGGTTGCTAGTAAGATCTATGCATATATTTGGAAGAGTAGGGTTCTACTTCGGATAAAAGTTTTTGCGTGGCTGCTGGTGAATGATCGTCTCAATACCCGGGACATGTTGAGGAGGAGACACTGGAACGTAACTGACAACTACTCTTATGAGCTATGTACTTTGGGAGTAACGGAGGACTGGATGCATCTATTCTTTCATTGCAATTTCAGTGTGAGAATATGGAATTATCTGCAAATTCAGTGGGTATCAGAGGACACATTTGAGGAGGTTTTCATCCGAACCAAGAAGAAATTCAAGTACCCTTTCTTTACTGGGGTTGTCGTGCTAGCTGCTTGGCATATTTGGAAGCAAAGAAATGATGTTGTATTCAACAATGTGATGCCAACTTTCCGGTCCTGGAAGAATTGCTTTGTTCATGAGGTCACCATGCATGCACATAGGGTGAAGGCAAAGCATGTGCAGCTCTGGTTAGAATGGAGTGAGAGTTTACCTTGGGTTTGCTTGGTTTTGTAAATATCTGTATATAGCCCCCCAGTGCTTGTAGATATGTCTAGTGGGTTTAGTTCTTTTCAGTTCCGCATGTACTTCTGAAACAATGCTTTTAAATTCAATAAAATATTGTGGGGCGTAAGCCTTACAGTCCTTATATTTAAAAAAAAAATCCTTGACGCCAACGCCACTAATTGGTCGGCCAACACAATGTTCATGGGAACCACAAAACTTGCTAATCTCCGTTGGATAAACCCCTACCGCTTTTGGATTGACACTTTAGTCCGGTCACCCACAATTCGATAGGGAGGAAGCATCTTCCTTTCATTGTAGTGTGTATGGAAGCTCATCCAGTAGGCACTCTCTTTTTGCTCGGCCCTATTTCAACTTCGATCCATGACTCGCAAATCAGCTCATCCTCCAACGTGATGAATGATGCGCCCATTTGGCTAATTTTCCTCTTTTTCTGGGCTTGGGTGTCGAGCCCATCGAAAAACAATGGATCAACGTCGATGTGGATCACATTTGGGCCGATCTCCAGAACTTCATTGCCCTAGCCATAATCGTCATGGTCGTATTCCTCCTAACCATTCTCCCTATTCATGTCCGGGAGGAACCGTCCACATCCTCCGCCACCACCTATCATGCCCGACGAACGGTCCACGGAGCTGCATCCCTACTCACCTGGAGCCGGTGTAGAGCCTCGCATTCCGCCGAACAGGTTGCGGCCTTGGATGACAGCCGGTGGGGCAGTTGTAGGTGCAGACGATGACCTTCGTCTGCGCCGCGGGTGAGTAACCGGCCATAGACCCGGTGTTGAGATCAAGGGGAGGCAACATGGGGGCAGTTTGCTCCGGGTCCACGACCGAGGGATAGTCGGCCACATCTCCATTAGGGTCGACGACAGTTGTGGCGGCTGCGCCAGCCATGGACAGGCCGTAACTGGAGCTTGGTTTGGGAGAGGAAAGGCCGGAGTAGGGATTGTGTGACTAGTGGCAGGTTAGGGACAGACAAAAGGACATATGAGTTGTCGGCCTGCGTCCACGACCGACACAAACCTTTCCCAAATTTCGTCTGATAATTGTCACGGAAAGAAAAACGGACAGCCGTTCGTCCGCGTCGCATTTTTGACCGTTTGGATATAACACGGACGCGGGAGGTCGCCCGGTTAGAGTTGCCTTAAACTCTCTGTAATAGAGTAACATTCGATGTGCTAATGTTGGACACGGATTGGCTGGCTTTATGCAACACAAAGTCAGGGTTCACATGTTAGTGACTCCAAATTACATGTCACCGATTTTTAGTGTAAATTTCCGTATTTTGATTCGAAGTATGTACATTCATGGCTCGAGACAGAGATGTTGGGAGCAGGGGCTGACCCAAAAACTCCTCTGAGTGGAGGCATATTATAAAATTCAGAGAGTTTTAACTCCTCTGACCCAAAAGCTTCTATCGATATTTTAGAACTTAAAAGGGTGCTCTCGCGCCCATCACCGCGACGTGGGTCTGCCCCGAAAGCCCCTAGTGCACAATTTCACTAGGATTTAGCATAGTACTAGAATGAAAAGACGCGCGTTGTCGCGTCCGTCCTAATACGAACAACGATAGATAAAAAATATATTTAGCGAAACATACATATAAAACAGTATTAATGAAAAAATAGTACAACTCGATCACAACATAGAAGTAGAGAAGGGACACAATTATTTAGTTGTATTAAGGTTAGGAGTACCCCACTTAACAGAAAGAGCATGACCCCACTTAAAAGAGTTTACACTCACTTAGACAATCAGACTTAGTTAGATAATCAGGATACGATAATTATGAAATGCCATGAGAGTTAAATTGTGTACATGGTTCTATAATGATTTGATTAAATTCCCCACAATCTACAGACATTGTACGATATGATGAACATTGCAAACTCAAAGAGTTAGATTAGCCATCGAGGTCATACAGTGAAGGTCATTGATGTTAACATAATGAAATCTAGTATATTTTTTCGACATAAATTATCCCAAAATCAATAATAGTTGTTATAATTATGTCCTAACATATTTAAATAAATTGCATTGAATATGGTCGATACTATATAAAAATAGAGGAACATTTCACCAATAAATACTAAATAATTCACAAAAATATAGAGCAAACTGAGATCTTAAACATGCAATATTAATCTATGTATTGGATCTAGATTGTATACAAAAAAGGTATGCATACCACCAACTATTATATATTGAATTGTACGAATACACTTCTTTTGATATATAGTTTATATGTTCACCACACAGTTTAACACCACATGCTATTTTATTACTGTACCCTCGTGGTCATGAATTTTCTACACTCTGATGATTACAACTAAGGCTAGTCAAACATAGGTTATTTTTATGTATGCATTCAACCATCTACAAAATACACATGCATTTTCTTACATGGTCTGGCTTATTCTCTGAATACAAGCGAGATATAAGCAAATATAACATAGAAAGAAAGTTCATGAGTAAATCCCACGTCATTTTTCATCGGTAATAGGTGGCATCCAACAACGAGGCGTATAACTCATCCTTCCATCCCCATTCACCATCGATTTGTCGTTCGTGGTTTCAACCGCATCTACCACCACCACCGTGTCGACCACTACTAACAGAAACAGTGACATCGACAGCCGATGCGGGAGGCGACATGGGTGTTCACGTGCAACTACTGTGAGGGTTGTAGGAAGTCAGCTCAATGGCGTTGATTGGCCACCAGAGGGGAGCGCACGTAGCATGCAAGTTAACAATGGACTTGAGGGGCGACATTAGGGATGGAGAGTTGACCAGTACTAATAGCAACAGTGACAGCGGTGGCTGATGTGGGAGGCGACATGGGTGTTCACATGCAACTACTGTGAGAATTGTAGGAAGTTAGCTCAATGGCGTTGGGTGCGTACCAGAGGGGAGCGCACGTGGCGTGCAAGTTAACAATGGACTTGGTGTTGGGTGGCCACCAGAGGGAAACGCACGTGGTGTGTGCAAGTTAACAATGGACTTGAGGCTCCACATCAGGAATAGAGGTGTGTAGTCACATGTGCTTGACGAAGCCAGAGGTGTGTGTGGAGAGAAGGACAAACTTTGCGTAGGGACGGTTGTTTTCGGTACAATACGACTCGAGGGAGGCAGAGGGAGAGAAATGGTGTCATGTGGCATCAGGGATGGGGTGTCATGTAGTCCCAAGTGCTTGACGAAGCCAGAGGTGTGTGTGGAGAGAAGGGCAAACTTTGCGTATGTACGATTGTTTTCGGTACAATACGAGTCGAGGGAGGCGGAGGGAGAGAAACGGTATCATGTGGCACAGGTGGCACGAGGCTATGGTGGACGCTAGGCAGAGATAAGAGAGAGGGTTATCGGATATCATCCGTAGCTCCGAACTCACCGCATGTCATTTAAAAAAATCGAAACGACATGTTTAGGTTTCAATTTTTTGAAGAAATAAAACATACCACTGCGTGCACATATTCTACACACTTTAGAAGCTTTTTTTGTATTTTTGTCTACATAAAAAGAGTAATTTTTAGAGGAAATTGAGCTTTTTTTTGTTTTTTTAAGATGGGAATCCAATTTTATTTCACCAAAAATTTAATAGATAAGTACAAACATATGTATATATCCAATAGAATATTTTTTGAACTGAATTTAAAATTGTGAACTACAACAAAATATAAAGTGAAATGTGAGTGGGTCCACCATGACGTGAACATGTGGGAGAAGGAGAAGGCATCAATTTTTGGGGAAAAATTAATAGATAAGTACAAACATATGTATATATCCAATAGAATATTTTTTGAACTGAATTTAAAATTGTGAACTAAAACTAAATATAAAGTGAAATGTGAGTGGGGTCCAACATAATGTGGACATGTGGGAGGAGAAGGCACCAATTCTTGGGAGCTTAGTATATAGAAAGTGAAATGTGAGTGGGGTCCACCATGATGTGGACATATGGGAGAAGGAGAAGGCACAAATTCTTGGGAGAGTATATAGAAAGATGATGATACGTGATGACTTTGAACAGACTTATATGCAGGCATCGCGAGATGCAATCAATCCCCAACTCTGACTGAGTGTGGATGCTTCACATTAAACTTAGCAGGAGCCGGCCTGAGTTGGCTCAGCTTGCTCAAATTCTGATTCGTTTCGCAATTTGAAAGTGAAGGCTATGAGTTCCAGCTGATCTCATTTTAGTTACAATTCGGCAGATTTTCGGCTCTTACCTTAACATGAACACTCGACGTAGCACCAAGCTTTCTTTCTCTACATGTACAAGTCCAGGGGCCCAAAGGCCATGAAATGCAGCAGGCTGGCATAGACGTGGTCGGAGTAGCCCCACGATCAGAATCCAAAGTCGTCCGGGCGTAGCGGGATCTTCAGGTTCTCAGCAGTCCTGCCGCTCTTTCTTCACATGAAACGCCCCCCAACTTAGCAAGCACCAAGTTTCTTCCCCTACATCACTACATGTAGGAGTCCAGGTACCGGAAATTGTTGACCATCCTGTAATTCAGAAGGCTGGCGTACACGCGGTCGCACACGCCCACGAACAGGGACTCGTCGTCTGGGCTGAGCGAGATCCCAGAAATCTCGCCAAAGAAGTCAATCTCCTGCCGCTTCCTGTAGCACTCGGTGGCGCTGTAGACGTGCACGAAGTCAGCGGGCTCCGAGAAGAGGAGGAACCGACCGTCGGAGGAGTAGCGGATGCATCGGATCGCGCCGATGTTGCCCCTCAGGACAGCAACGGAGGTTGACGGGTTCCGGATGTCCCAGACCCGACATGTCTTGTCCTGGTTCCCGGTTGCAAAGGTGACACCGTCCGGGTGCCATGCCGTGGCAAATGAATAGTCCAGATGGCCAACTAGGGTAGAAGCTATCTGCACGCACAGAAAGAAAGATTAAATGCCGGTGTCTCTGTCCAGATCACATAACATTGTCCAAATACTGCCTGCACAGCTGCTTTTATTTTAAGGAGGCAGGAGCTCTGAATATCCCTTTGTCTTATGTCGATAAAAAATACACCGATAACCTTTGAATGCCGCGTAAATATGATCAAGGTGCTTATGTCTCATTTAACTAGTAGTAACACAAGGTGCCAATAATAGAACTACATTAATATAATAATACCTGAGATTTTCTTTTCGATAAATGGGCAAATAATAGCTCAGACACCAACATAAGACTAGCTGAGAACAAGTATACAATAGACAAATACCTTCCCATTTCGTGAATCAACAAGAAGAGCGTCCCGATCATCTCCAACTACCGCCAAAAGTTTTTTATCTGGGCTCACGGATGTGTGCTATAATTGAGGGAGGGGGAGAAGTAAGGAGAACAGTCAAACAAGGGTACAATAACCTGAATCTTTATGTGGGTCTTGAAGAGATAGAACTTACATTCACTGGCCAGTTAAAACGCAAGTGATTCAAGAGCTGGAATCTTTCCATGTCGAATTCACGAACACTAGAATCATTATTCGATACCGTAATGTGCAAGCTTCCACTACATGAGTAATTTGCAAACTTTCAGATTTCTGTAACAATATCTGCATCTCAGATGGGAGGTCTGCAGGTGAATGCTTTACCTTGTAGATCTGTGTATATCCATGGCATTTGTGATAGCATTGTCGCTCAAAGTAGTCCTTGTACAGAACTTAACATCACGGTCTCCTAAACTCTGTATCAATAAGAGAAATGCAGAGCATGTCAGCCTACTATTCATGATTTGCCCTTTAATCAGGGAATTCATTAAAGAGAAACCTAAAGACTAAGAATCGAATGAGATAGGGCCCAATTAGTATGCAGGCTAGGAAGACGAAAATAGGATAACCACAGGAATTGGATGTCAGTTTCCTGGATTCCCACAGGTATTATACAACATATCTGTTTGGATGCTCCACACGGACTTTGTACTGATTAGCAAGAGAAGAGGGGTGAAAAAAGGCATATTGCATTGAATTTGTCAAAACAAGTGAAAACATGAGGTTTGACTAGATGTTTATAACTCTCCGAAGTTAAACGAAATGAAGATTTCCTATTGAATTTTTTCAAAGTCAATACAACATACAAAGGGCTTCATAGAAAAAAATTCCTAGAGAGTTCCATTCCTATAATAATACCTATAAATATCCTTTCTTCCAAAGGAGCGCTAAGGCTTTTACTTTTATCTAGGATTGGCCATTCTGCAACGTTCGATATGAAATACTGAGCACAACAGAGAATTGGAAGGAAAAAAATTGCAGCAGATACGGCTAATTTCAATGGAGGTTACAGTACTAGTAACACTAACTAACACCTTACCTTGCAAATTAGTTCTCCTTGGAAACCACCAGCGACCAATAAACCCTCATTCACTGCAAGTGTGCTAACTTGAACGCCAGTGAACCCTTCTAGTGAACTACCAGGATGTCTCTGTGTAACCAATAAATTAAATATTGATTAACTGCATAATCAGTCTTACAATAAAAAAATAACATATTTGAGAGTAAAATTATCTCTACTATATAATATTGCTTAACAACATGGTACGCGTACGCCGTGCGTCATGTGTCACAACAGTTTTGCACAAAGCCCCCTGAGAGATGTGAAAATTGTCCTAACTTAACTCACGAACAGTTTTCCTGTGACACGAGATTTTCTCTCGTTTTATTTTTGCCACAACTAGGGTTCCTCCCATTCAAACCCAGGCGCCGCCACAGGTTACTCCGGGCAGCCCACGAGCCTACGCCACCGGTTGCCTCCCGGCCGACCATCGTTCTACTGTATGGTGGAGGTCCGCTCGCAAGGAGAACTTCGCCATCCACCGACGGCCTCGTGTCGTGCTTCTCGCGGTTCATGCTGCTGGCTCGTGTTCGGCCGGCGACGCGACCAGACGTCCATTGAGGCAGCAAGCTCACAGCTCGGCATCTGGATGCAAGTTGTAGTGCCTGCCCACGCCTGCCTCGTAGGCTCGTCCAAAGCCCCAATCAGTCCTAAGCTTACAACGCCTCCTAATCTTCTCAGGTTGTTGGACATAAAGAATCATGGGGAAAAGTAGGGATTGGGGCTTGCACGTGAAGAGGGATGGGAAATTCGATAGCCTTGGAGAGGAGATTGGATTATCTCTGCCAAGATGTCCCAGTTTTTCTACCAGATGGGTGAATGCCAAATTATGAATGGCTGTGGGGTCAGAAAAATCACTTCTGTTATTACCAACCTATTCATGATCTAATTGATTCAGAGAAGAAAACCAGTGCCAGCTTAAAAGGTGTTCCAGTACTTTGTTTCCGTACCAAGTTTGACTTTTTGAAGTCAGCAAATTGTTTGCAATTGTTAAGAGGCTGAGTATAGAAACCTTGATTGCACATATATGTCGAGGATCATAATGCCAAGGTAGCGCCGTATTGCCTATTGGTCTTGCAACTATAATACGAAGCTACACATAAGCTAGAAGTTCAGATATGACATCTTAAGGTTTGATAACTACAAAGATTATGATCTACTTTCTGACAATGATGATGCCTAGACCTTTAACAATCCTCTGTTTCTTCATGTTGGTGTTAATGTCAGTCCAATATTGGAATCATGGATCATGGTACTTCATCTGGAACTAGAGTCACTTAAATCCATCTAGACATAGGTTCCCTGAAAGTCCAATATTTCCTACCTCTGCTCCAAAGAACCGAGTTTTTGCGTGTAAGTCAAGAGAAACGGTGAATTTCATACTTGTAGCAAATATTTTATCTTTGCTTCAAATACTTCAAATAATTCAAGCCAGGTTGCACCGGGAAAAATTGTGTGAAGATATTGGACTAGCGGTTCATGTGCATGTTTAGTAATAAAAAAACTATGTTATTCTGCTATATTTACCTGTTCCTTTTCATTTGTGTGTTTTCTTTTGTAAAGTTCATACCGTTGTTCTAAAAAGATACCATTCAGTGTTACATGTAAACTATAAAGCTTCACTGTTTTTTAATGAAATTTCAGGTTACAAAATAGCTAAGCTAAAAATACTTTGGTTCACGAGACCATGGACAAGAAATCATATGTAAGTAAAATCATCCGAGATATTCCTATTACTTATGGAGACCGTAAATAACAGCATCAAAGTTTTAGCGTAAATTTATAGTGCCCTACAGGAATAGACGTAAAGAATAAACTGTGAATATTTGATCAAGACAAAGAAGCAGGAAATCTAAAAGAGGAAAACCTGTGCTGGAGCAACATGGCCCGAGAAATCAAGAACGTCTGACATTTTGTGAGACAATGATGACCAGTGGCCTACTGTGGAATTTGACATGAAATACACATCATGCTTTGAAGTTGCCCATAATAAATTTCGAAGCTACAGAAAAAAGCAGTTGGTCAGTATGAGCAGCCTTAGGAATCATGACTAGATATGCTTAATATGGAGAATGAAGCAGATGTTGTGCAATGCAGACAGGTACGCCATTCATTACTCATATCCAGCCATAGTCCAAATGTATCTTTCAAAACCCACTATAACCTTTACTAACCATTTTCAGTATTATACTTACCTTCACCACATTACTTTTAACAGTTTCATGCAAAAATTAATATAGCCACTACACTACTTCATTTGGAATACTGCAGTGCCATTATTAAAATGAAACCATTTTAGAGACATCCTTGAAATAAAGATCCCATAAAAAATGGAACTATGTTTTACATTATAAACTTTTTACTTCTGTATGTAAATAAGAAACAAAAAAAGCACAATGAATGCTAATAAGAAGGAAGAAAAATGAAATTTTGTATAGTGTTTCCAAATAGGTGAAATGAGTATGTCATACTACATACCCTGCACTAAACAGGAGAAAGATCGCAAATTACCTGAAAATGGAGGATTGATGGTTTCACTAGTCGAGTGTTGTACTGAAATTCATAGTACTTGCTGTTCCCTTCCACTTGCTTACACAGCTAAACATTTAAGAGGATCTCTTTAGGAAATTTAATCATCTAAAACGTAAACCAAACATTGACTACAAAATGTATAGTGTTTAAGACCTTATCCATGAGCTCTCCAGATTGAGGAAAGTTTTCATAGTTCTTGTACTGTTCCAGCCTAGCTTTTCGGTAATCCTTCCTGGTAATTTGCAACCTTTCCCATGGTATACCTTGTATATCCTTTCCTGCCCTTGCTGCAGCTGCTGATGTGTCAGTTATCCTAGTGAGCTGTAGAAAACAGTCAAATATCAATAAGGGTTAGCTTAAAACTCGACTTTATTATATAAGCACGGGAAACTACTAGTAGGTCTGAACAGTACTGGAAGTATTCCTTTTAAAATATCAAAACAGCAAATAAACGACATGATGTTTTTTCAAAGCAACTATTCATCCTACATCAGTCACAAAATATTCTTGTGGTTTTTATGATTATATAGACATAGACTCGTGTACAGCCACATGATCTAAGCTCTAAAAGGTAAATGGTTCTTAGCCCCATGTGCTGATTTTAATTCAACAAGGCAACAAGGCTAAGGCATGAATTCTGTTTTCTAGTAGAAAGCCCTGTTTTAAGCTCTTTAGTCTTAGCGAATTGAAAAGGCACTGAAACAATGCGTATGTAATGCCTGGCAAAGAGGGGCATTGAAAATTATGCACTTGCCTGCCACTTGTGAAAACGACCTGAGAGAGAGAATGGTAAGCATAATCATTACTGGCCGGAGATAAGCACAACTAGCAGTGTAGTAGAGCTGCATGATTGGGCAATACTAATCTGCTCCACAGGCCCCATTGACATCAAGTCTCTTCTTCGCATAAAGAAATCAGCAGAAAAAAAAGACTAACTGTGGAAAATTCAGCACTATGCCTAGCCAGGGTCTAAAAAGTAGCTTTTTTACACCCGTTCGTGTATCTCACTGGATTAATGCCCCTCTTGCGTTCAGCGTTTGTTTTGAACGAGTAATTTACCCGCCTTCCATAAAATATTTGATTCGATGGCAAGTTAAGCTTTTCTACCACTATGTCGTAACAAAACACGCTACTGCTTGTTTAAAAACACTTTTACCACCACGCACGGAGCAGCGCTGCACGACAAAACATAAAACTAATCTTAAAAAATCGTGGCATTATTACGAATCGAGAATGAACCCTAGTGTTAGCGAAAAAGGTCGATCCATGGCCATGGAGAACCCTAAAGTGCTCGCCGCCGGGGTAATGACGACATGCCACCAACTAAGCCCTAAACAATCTCACGCTCGATCTCGCGGCATAACGGAGGAAACTGAACCTCGGACGAGGCAAGCAATCTCAACAGACTGAAAAGCGGAGCCGCGAGGTGTCGGCTCAGATTTGCGTTCCGGGAAAACGACCGGCGGCAGGAGGGCACCAAGGAATACTGACCAGCGCGTACTCGTCGTCGCCGTCCCCGTCGGCGGCGGCGGCGGCGTCGGGGCCGTGCTGGAGGTCGCTGTCGGCCTCCACGTCCATGTCCATCTCGCCGTCGGAGGCGGCTCCGTCGTGATCGTCCATTTCCACGCGCCCCGTGGAACCGTCCCGCACGGTCGCGGCCATAAAATCGCCTCGCGGCGCCGCCGCCGGCCGGCCCTGCACGCACCAACCAGACCATATTCAGATCACACGCGCGCGCGCAGAGACATAGGCGCCTCGTAGGAAGGGGAAGCAGACGAAGAGGGCACCTGTGCTTGTGCGGGGCGGAGCAGAGTAGCGCAGCGCCGGCAGTTGGTAGGGCGAGGGCGGGCTTGAGGAAGCGCGGATTGGCGCCGCGGGAGGAGAGGAGCAGCGTCGGCGGGGGTGAGGAGGATGGGCAGGCGCGGCAGAGACGTGTGGAGGGGAGGAGGGCAACGCGGCTGGGCTGGGGCTGGCTCCTCCTTTTTGTGCCGTGCGGCGAAGCGAGGCTCTAGACGGCAAACAGAGAGAGCTCGCTCGATCCGGATTCCGGAAACCAGATTGACAGCGACGGGAGGGGATTAGGCTTCCTTTCCTACAGCCAAGAGCCTCTGGAAGCCATCCACATATGATGATTCACGCTTGACGGACGCCCGTGGTTTTTTTCATTCTTTCTTGTGCGTCCACCGCAGCATTGTTTTGTTTGTTTCTAGGGCAGGTCACATGCATGCACTGTTTATGTGAAGGAAAAAGTCCATTTTAAAGCTTGAACTCGTAGAGGATCGGCGAAATGAACCCCAAACTTCAAATCCCGGTCGTTTGAACCCTGAATTTACAAATCCCGGTCTATATCAAACCCTAGGACATATTTGGCACACCGGGAAAATAACATCCCGACCGGGATGACATGCTGCTCTCAATGAGAGTGGGACTCACGCGTCATATCTATCATCTTCCCTAAATTCTTTTCCAACATATGTCTCCTTGCTCGCCCCCTGCTCCGGCGTGCGTGCTCGGCACGGCTCTGGCGACAGCCCCGCGCTCGCGCCCTGCTCTGGCTTGTGTGCTCGTCATTTGCACGCCCTATAGCCGCTCCGTTTGTGACGGCCAGTAAACAAACACGGCCGCACGTGGCCGGCGAGCAAGCGAGCACGGCCGGGGCATGAGACGCACGCGGCCGGCGAGCTAGCACGCACGGCACGGGAGCAGCCGCAGCCAGCAGGCACACGCGGCCAACGAACGGCGCTGGCGAGCACGCACGTCACGTTAGCAGGCGCGGCTAGCAGACGGACGCGGCCGGCGAGCGCGACCAGCGAGCAAGCACGGGCAGCAGGTGCACGCAGGCGCGAGCACACGCATGGGAGGCGCGGCAAGCTGGCACACGGCCATCCATCACGGCCGGCGAACACGCGCATGGGCAGGCGAGCGGGCCACCGGCAAGCACAGGCCGGCTCGTGCACGCGGCCGGCAAGCACGGGTCGGGGACGAGGAGCGCCACGCCCGCTGCGCTACTTGCCAGAGCCGAGGTCATGGCGAGCACGGCGCGGCGCAGCGGCCAGTCTGGGCCGAGGCCATGGCGAGCACGCAGGCCAGAGCAGGGGGCGAGCGCGGGGCCATGGCGACCACGCAAGCCAGAGCAGGGGGGGACTCGCCGTGGCGACCATGCACGTCGGAGCAAGGGGCGAGCAGGGAGACGAGCCCGGGACCGTGGCTAGCAGGCGCACTGGAGCAGGAGGGTGAGCACGCCGAACCTCGCGCAGGGGTGCGGTGCGCGGCCGGCCAGCTCGTCTGGTGCTCGGTGTGCGGGCAGCGCCGTCGTGCGCGTCGGCCGACCGCTCGCGTGCTGCACTGATGCTCCGGTCGCTCGCCTCCAGCCCCACCAGGCGCTCGCTTGCTCTTCCTCGTCCCGCGTGGCGGGTCCTCGGCCGGCTCCGCCTCCAGCGCCGCCTCGGGTCCCTCACCGGCGGCCGCACCACTGGATTTTTTGAGAGACGCATATAATTTACAAACAGATCCAGAAATTTACAAAATAGCCCAGATCTAAAGTTTGATTATTTTTCTAGTGCCACGTGGGCCTGACCATTGGGGTCCACCTATTGTCACGTCATCATTTTTAGTCAAATCCCAGCATAAGGTTTGATTTGGACCGGGATTGCATAGTTCAAGGTTCAAATGACAGGGATTTGGAATTCAGGGTTCATTTCGTCGAACCTCTACAAGTTCAGGGTTTAAAATAGACTTTTTCCTTATGTGAAACTGCCCTCTCACGATACCCAACGGGCCGAACGGACAGGCCTATTGTCATGTCCATTTGGGTCGCGGAGCGGACAGGCGCCGTTCGAACGAGTGGTGTGATCCATCGCAGGAAAAAAATCGTTGTTTTTTTAAACAAGTCTTATAATGGTCGTTTTTCATTGCTAAAAAGGGGCGGTGGCCACAAACGGTCAATTATAGAAAAAAAACTAGTCCTCGTCATCGCTAGAGCCGAGGTTGACGTACTTCGGCGCCTTCCAGAGGTGCTACGGCAGCTCCGCTACAGTCGCTCCTGTGCAGTGGGGTGGACGGCCCTGGTCCTGCTCCGGCGCGGCAGGGCTGCCGGTCCACGTCCAGCTCTGGTCGTAGATCGACCGGAACCAGTCCGGCATTGCGGCTCGCTCGGCCGCGAGCGCGCGCTGGTATGCCTCCTCCTCCTCATGGCGCGCCAGGTCCGACGACTCGTGGAGGGCTGGCCCCAGACCTATCCAGCGGCCGAGCTTGTCAGTGTCCGATGTAAGGACTAAGGAGCGACGCATCCAGGGTCGCCTTGAGCTCGGCGTCCTCCGAGTCCTCCATCTCCTCGTCCTCCTAATGCTTCACCGCGCGGGGAGGCTGGGGCGGGGCCGCTGCGGCCAGGCGCAGATGCGGCGGTGGAGAGGACCGCCCAACGGGCGGCTCTGGAGCGAGGGTGAACAACGACTGCCTCTGCATGTCGTGTTCATCCTCGAACCCCGTCCCCCAGAATGTGAAGGCCGGGTCGGCGAGGTGCTCCGGCGGCGCGCTATCTCCTGCTCACCGGAAGGGCTGGCACATGAATCCGTTGCAGATTCAAGTGCCACCAGGTGGGCAGCTTCATGTCGGCCCATGGTACGGGGCACGCGTGCTCCCAGTACCAGTGGCAGTCCTTTAGTTGCACGTAATGGCGGTTACGTGCTGACGAGTCATGGACTCGGCAAATCCCATGGTTAAGTACCCTGGGTTGTATCGGGAGGAATCGGTATATAGTTGTTGGCGAATTCGGACGGTAACGAGCGAGGGTTTCGCTCGTTGAATTACAGATCAAAAGATTACAAGGTGGCTACAATGGGAACCAGGCGAGTTTGCTATTCGCTAGGGTTTTTAGAATAAGATTGCCTTCCGCTCTCTCCCTCCTGGTCCTTTTATAATCGGCCAGGTCTCAGGAGTTTGAATACGACTCGATTACAGATATGACTAGCCTAAGTCGGTATAGTTCTTTCCATGTTGAGCCGCACTCTATCCATAGCAGGCCGTAACGCGCCATCCTATGCGGCTGTCTTTATGGGCCACCGGGTGGACCTTCCGGTAATTTGGGCTTTATTATAGTAACGTGGGTATACCCGTTGGGTATAACCACATCAGTAGCCCCCGAGTGCCTATTCGACTCCAAAGGATCGTGTAGGGACTCAACACCCTTTAACCTGTCGAGTCATTTCTCTGGTGATATTAGTCAAACCTGTTCATAGGGACATAAAAGGCAAGGAGAAACATCTCGCTATTCGTTATATTAGAATATATTTTCTTTTCGCCATTTGGGGGATGGATTCAACCAACGGATCGGGGTCAAGTTAACTCGTGACTCGGGCGAGATACCTTTCTAGCCTACTCAGATTCGACTCCCTTCTTTCGAATCCGGCAAGACCGTTCAAGTTCGACTCAAGCCTGTTGGGACTTACTTGTCGTAACCCGGCCATATTTAGAGTACCCTTGGCGCGTCCGCCGGGATTTTGCATCGCACCTGTTGGTGCGGAATTTAACAGGTCCACGTAGCTTGTACGGGCCACCCGGCCTTATTCAGGTGTTACCTTTACACTTGTTCGTGTAGCATCCGAGGACCAGTCTAGGCTGGAACATCCCGGGTATTTTGGTTATAACATTGGATATGAATCCGGAATTACTCAACTGATTTGATAGTATTTTCCCCAGTCGCCACTCCATCGAGTCCGATCCGTCGAGCACTTATCAACACCTGACGCTGATCGGGTGCGCGCCAGCGCTCCCGATGGGAGTAGCCCCCGAGATTGAGTGCAATTGCTTGCAATTGTGCTTAATCTAAAAATAAAAAATGAAAGAACTGATATTTACCAAATTATACTCTCGATGGGAGTACATTTTCTGGACTGTCTTGAACTGACAAGGAAATTCATCGACTGGCTTTCATCAATAAGTTTTTACTTCGTATTTGTAAGTCGAATTTTCTACGAGCTGCTCTCCTTCCAGTTTTTTCTTCGCTTCGCGCTGTGACCGGCGTCACGGATGACGTTTGAACGAACATTGTTTATTCCGCTGCTACTGACAGGACGTGACCAGTTGTGGGCCCCCACTGTCATAGACGACCGGTGCCGGCCTGATTTGACCGCACGACGCGTCCGAAAAACGGGGTGTGCTGATGAAGAGCTCCTCGTTTTACACGCGTCGTGGTTGTACTGCGGTGCCGGTTGCCCTTCGCCGTGCGTGCTTTGATGTTTGCCACGCGTCCAGGATGCAAGATGAACGTCTTGGATCTCTTCACTGTGTGCTATAAATTTGATGGGATTTTCCTTTTGCGTTTTTAATGGATTCATTTGCGCCGCCGCCCCTGGCACTCCTTTTTCTTCCTCGCGCACTTCCTTTCTCCACTTCGCCACCGCTGCGCGCTGCAATGGGGAAACCAACATCCTCGAAGACCAAGGAAGCCGGGAAGGGCAAGGACGCCACGGCTGCGGAGACCGCGAAGAAGGGCAGCTGGTGCCGCTCCGTGGTGAAGGAGGCGCACATTGAATCCCTCCGCACGGTGCTTCCTGCTGCCGCCGATTTCGTTCGCCTCCCCGGCGACGAAAGCCAGCCAAAACCGGCGAGCGATGAGCGGGTATGTTTTCTGGATCACATGAACCGGGGCCTGTCCTTCCCGATTCACCCCTTTCTCCGTGGCCTCTTGTGCGTGTACGGCGCGCAACTCCATGACCTGCCGCCCCAACGCCGTTCTCCATATTGCCTGCTTCATCACACTCTGCGAGTGCTTCCTCGGAATAGCCCCTCACTGGGGGTTATTCCGACTCTGCTTCAACATCAAGGGTCAAGGCTCCGGCACTGGCCCTGGCGGCCTTGGTATCCAAGCTCGCCCGAAGTCAGGTTACTTCAAAATCCCCATGTCGGAGTCGGTACAAAACTGGCGCGGCCGCTGGTTTTATATCAAGGCTGAAGTTACTCCTGGTAGATCTTCGGGTGTGCCTCCTTTTATTGGAGATGTCGAGCTTCAGAAAAAACGCTCCTGGAGCAACTCCCTGACAGCCACTGAAGAGCAAGAACCAAGGTTGTTGCTGAACAAGGTGGAAGTGCTGCAGACGACCGAGGGCAAGGTAATGACTGGGGCACATCTCGTTACTGCCTTCCTGCGACGTCGAGTGCAACCCCTGCAGGAGCGCACGCACCCTATGTTTGAGTATACTGGGTCAGATGACTGCACTCGAGTCTCGACTGAAGATTACTCCAACAATGAGCTTCTCCTGACAGTGAAGCAGCTGATTGGCCTCAAAGCCAAGATTGGGGACCTAATTTCGCCAGTCGCTGCATATGACGCGAAGAACCCAGTTCCTGAGGTATGTTATAGTTTAGTCGTACTATTTTATTTTTCTGCCTTTGCATGTTTTTCCTGACGAATTCCCTTTATGTTACTAGGGTCATGCCCCTCCGGCATCTTAGCCGACTATACTGCCGGAGGAAACTCCGGTGGCAAGTGTTCGGGAGCCAGCGTCGGACCCTTCAGTCGCCACCGCAAACTCCGAAGAAGACGCAGATGAAAAGACTGCGAATCCAAAACGGGGGCGATCACCTGCCGAGAGCTCCGGCGAGTCCCAAGAGAGGCACAAACGAGCCGCAGTCGATACTGCCCAGAAGGATGTTGATCTTTCCTCGGCTGCAGTGTCTACTTCCGGTGCAATAGAAGCAACTCCCCTGTCCTTCATACCACCTGCGGCTCCGAGCTTGCCTACTCCAGATGATTTGATGCCCTGGATGGCCAGGTAAATAAAGCTTCCCGCTGGTGTTGTTTCTCGTAAGTTTATTTTTACTTTTTCTCACTTTGTCTTCCTTGTGCCAGCACTACCAGCGAAGAAGATAACGCGGAAACGGAATCTGACAGTCCTACTCAGTCTCCTCGCGAGCAGACTTCCACTCTGCGAAATGAGGAGGAGGAAAGGGCCGTCGAACCTCTTGCGAAGACTGCGCCTCCAATGCTGACTATAAAGGCGACACCAAGTGCCAAGTCTACGCCGGAAACTGCGACTCCGAGTGCTGATCACGTAAGTAGCCTTCCTTCCTATGAAGACTGTGTTGAAAACACCAAACCTTCGCCTGCTAGTCTTTTGTAATTCCATCCTCATCGGGTGCGCGCCAGCGCTCCCGATGGGAGTAGCCCCCGAGCCTGTGTCTAACTACCTGTAGTTGGGCGCAGGCTCAAAAACTCTTTATTTGCTGATTGTGCCTGGACAACCATATTTTCAACCTACCGTTCGCCGACTGCTGGACATTGGCAACGAGTACGTTCGACTGGAGTCGGAGAACCAGAACCTCCAGGAGCAACTCAACAAGTGTAAAGGTATTCCAATGACTGACATATCAACTCTTAGTTGTGAATCTTGACTTGCTAAACGGATGGCTCCATACTGCAGACGCCTTGGCCAAGATTGAGCAAGAAAGGGATCAAGCACGCTGTCTGGCTAAGGACTTGCAGAACGAGTTGCATCGAATGACGAAGGAGTTGCCGGCCCAGGTCGAAACTGCTCGAGCTGAGGGGGCGAAGGACGCAGAAGATCGACTGAAGGGCCACCATGCTGAAAGAGATAGTGCTCTGGCAACTCGTCTTCTTGCCCTGGGGAATGCTCTGGCGAGTAAGTGTTGTCGCTTTTTGTGTCTTGGCTGATACCTCAGACTGATATGCACACTAGTATTTTTGCTGTTAACTGACTCGCTGCTTCGTTACTGTAGGGGCTCTTGGGCTGCATGTCGAGCAATATGCACCTCCACCCGTCATTCCTTTGGAAACAGCGATAGAGTCTGCCGAAGGATTTACAGGGAAACTTGCGGGCGTGCTGGCTTCTTCGACGGCTGCACTATCCGCTCTTCATCGACTGGTGCTGCCAAAGCAGGAGGTGCCCCAGGATCTTGCAGCCCTGGCGGAGACGTTTCGCCCTGAAGGCGACTCCTTCCCCAAGTTCATCCGCGAGCAGACGGTATGTGGATCCGCCACTGCTTTCAAGATGCTGCTGGGGCATGGGGTGACGGCTGACCTAGGTAGCCTCGTATCTGCTCTTCCGCTCGACTCGGCTGGCAAGAGGGTGTCCCTTAGCCAGCATGAGGAGGAAGCACGTAGACTGGCGAACACCCTTCTTGCGACCTTCGAACAAAGGATTGCGAAGCGCAAGAAAAAGGGATCCGCCACTACGTCGAGTGCTCCTACCACGAAGTAGTCTGTAGATTAGCATAATCCATCTGGAATTATTTTGTTAGCACTGTGCGCCTGCTGCGCGCTTACTATGTAAAAAATTTAACCTCTGTACTACAACTTAAACTCTGGGGGCCTACCAAGGGCGAACGGCCAGCCTCCGAGTCCTTTTATTTATGCTGAGTTTGATCCTTTTGCACTGAAATCTTTGAGATGGGAGTTTTTGATTTGTGCATCCACTTCTGCTGTTTCTACAGTCTACTGGTACCTCGACCTCTGGTGTTGTGCCGCCATTTGATCCTCGGGACCAGTATTTGTATAATATGCTGAAAGTTCGCTGTGAGAATGCCGAACAAGACTTGAGGGTGACACGGGGTATGCCGGCCATTCTTCAAGCAAAACAACCTTGTCCAGTTGAAAGAGAAAATGTTCTGATGAAGGAGATTGAAAATGCGAACGTTGGTTTGCTTTGTGAATCACTTGACAAGCCCCCGAGTGTTTTTGTTTGTCCATTCTCGATAACTCTTTGCCCTATTGGCTTTATCTGAACTACTGCTGATTTTATAGGCGTTCAGACTGATGCAGCAGCCGAGCAGGGTCGAGTCCGATCTCGATTCGTTGAAGTAATGACTGAACATGGTCGAGACGTATCTTACATATGGTCCATGCAAAGCAAGGCGATGGCGCTACTTATCCTGCGTGACCGGGTAGCCCAGGTTGGTGAGTTTGCAGCTTTATGCGCCTCCGTACTATCCCGCGTACACCAGGCTCTGTTTCCCTTAAACGAACAACCGCATGGATTGACTGCTCTGCTGAACCGTTTTCGCCAAGGGAAGCTGTCCGCGACTTCATCCGTCTTCAACTTGTTGCTGGTGCGACTACAGTGTTTGCTGTTTTACGCTTGCACCACCCAAACATTGATTTGGCAACGGTCGGAGCTGGTCCTCCCGAGGGTGCGGGCATTGTTTCGATGGAGGAGCATTTATCGAGCTGCATATGGCCCAGCCAGTTGTATAATAGGTCTAATGGAGAAGGAGACGTACATGGAACTTGACCGCCGGCGACTGACAGCTGATGTAAAGCGGGAACCACTTTAGGGTAACGAATCTGCAGAACTGTCTCTACGTCCACTCGAGGGCAGCCCCCGAGCACCGCATGCGCCCAATAGTATCCGCCGTCCCCCTAAAGTTGTATTGTTGTTGGTGCAGATGTACCCGGGAGTGGCCCAGGTTAAAGTTGCGGGTTTAGACTGGAGATTTGCATGCTGTAAAGATTGTACAGTACTTACATAGAGGAACATTGTACTGTATTGCTGGTCAATAGAGAATTGTCTGATACAAATGCGGCTGGGTGCACCCTTTATTGTTTTCTAAGGTACTAGCTGGAATGCTATACTACTAAGCGTAAAAATGGCGCAGGTGGGCTGCGTTCCATGGGTTATGGGAGGGTGCTCCAGTCTCGGCGTGCTTCAGTCGGTAGGCTCCGTTTCCGATGACTTCTGTGATGATAAAAGGTCCTTCCCAAGGTGAGGCTAGCTTGTGGACCTTCTTTTGCTTCAGTCTCAACACCAAGTCGCCTACCTCGAAGGTGCGCAGGCGCAAGCGTCGACTGTGGTAGTTCTTTAGGCTCTGCTGGTATACTGCTGTTCTGGCAAGGGCGATGTCGCGTGCTTCATCCAAGGTATCGATGTCGTTCTCGAGTGCTGTATCGGAGTCTTGTTCATCGTAAGCGACCACTCGAGTCGCGTCGAACTTGAGATCGTATGGCATAACTGCCTCCGCCCCGTGCACCATAAAAAAGGGCGTGTACTGCGTGGACCTGTTAGGAGTTGTTCGCAGGCTCCATAGTACTGCGGGTAGTTCTTCTGCCCAAGCGTCTGCTGCGCGCTTGAGTGGCACCAGGAGTCGCTTCTTCAAACCACGGCATACCAGGCCATTAGCCTTCTCGACTTGGCCGTTAGATTGCGGGTGCGCAACGAAGGTGTAGTTGAGCTTGATGCCTTGATCTTTGCAAAAGTCGCGAAAGTCATCAGCCGTGAAGTTGGTGCCGTTGTCAGTGATGATACTGTTTGGTACCCCGAACCGGAAGATGATAGATTTGATGAAGTTGATTGCCGAGGTCGACGTTGCGTTGGTCACTGGGACTGCCTCGATCCACTTGGTGAACTTGTCGACTGCGACTAAGAGGAAGGTGTGACCTCCGCGTGATGACTTCCTTAGCGGCCCGACCATGTCGAGCCCACACTGGGCAAAGGGCCAAGCTAATGGTATCGTTTTGAGTTCCGAGGCTGGAGCATGAGGTTTGGTTGCGTACTTCTGGCACCCAAGACATTTCCTGACTATGTCCTCTGCGTCTCGCATAGCTGTGGGCCAGTAGAATCCGGCTCGCAGTGCCTTGGCGACAAGCGCTCGGCTGCTTGCGTGATGACCACATGTTCCGGCGTGTATGTCCGATAGTATGGCTCTTCCGTCTTCGGGTGCGATGCATCGTTGTAATACGCCTGAGATGCTTCGCTTGTACAACTCTTTGTTTATCACTGTGAAGGCCTTGCACCGCCGAGTCAGCTGCCGCGTCTCGACTGGATCCTCGGGTAACTGCTGGCAGAGGATGTATGACAGAAAAGGTTTTGTCCACGAGGGATCCACGAGTAATACCTCAACTGGAGGGGTTGCTGCTAATATGTTACCGGGTTGTTGCTCAGCCGGTGTTTTGCCGGGTTGATCGTCTGTTTCTACGGTCTCCGCCTCAGGTGGAGGCTCCTTCTTTAACTTGATCGAGCGCTCCTTTATACGTTCTAAGAAAACGCCCGGAGGTATCAGCTCTTTCTTGGACCCAATGTTGGCTAGTATGTCAGCCTCTTCGTTGCTCTCGCGGCCGACGTGCCGCAGCTCGCAGCCATCGAAGCTGCCCTCCATGATATTGTACAAGTATATGTATGCTTGCATATTCTTCGCGTTGGCATCGCACTCCTTCATTGTTTGCTGTACAACGAGGTTCGAGTCGCCGTAGATCATTAGTCGGGTTGCCCCACAGGCCTTTGCCATCCGCATGCCGTGAACTAGTGCCTCGTACTCGGCCTCATTGTTCGAAGCTCCGCGGAAATCCATTTGCAGAATATATCGCAGTTTGTCACCTTTGGGTGACGTTAACACAACTCCGGCTGCGGCTCCGTCATACCTTTTTGACCCGTCGAAGTACATAGTCCAGGAATTGGACAAATCTAGGACATGGGGAAGCTGGGCCTCGATCCACTCGGTGGTGAAGTCTGGTAAAACCTGAGCCTTGATGGCTTTCGGGTGCCGATAAGTGATGTCTCTTGGGCCTAACTCGATAGCCCATTTGGCGACTCGACTCGTTGCCATTGAATTGTTGAGAATATCGGCGAGTGGGGCGCTGCTCACCACCACTATCGGGTGCTCCGTGAAATAGTGCACGACCTTGCGATTCGCCATGAACACTCCGTAAGCGAGCTTCCGATAGTGCGGGTATCGCTCCATGGAAGGAGATAACACCTCGCTGAGATAATAGACTGGCCGATGTACCCGCTGCATTTTCCTTCCTCTGGCCTTTCGACCACTAGGACCGCACTGACCACCCTGTTGGTGGCGGCAATGTATAGGTACAGAGTTTCTTGTTCTTGAGGCGCCACGAGGATGGGTGGTGTCGTGAGCATGCGATTGAGGTTGGCAAAGGCGACTCTCGCTTCGACCGTCCACTCGAATTTGTCCGACTTCTTCAGCAGTTGGTAGAAAGGCAAGGCCTTTTCCCCCATGCGACTGATGAATCTGCTCAAGGCCGCGATCCTTCCGGCGAGTCCTTGGACTTCTCGCAGTTTACTCGGCTCTGGCATCGTGAGGATTGACTGAATTTTCTCAGGATTCGCTTCGATGCCTCTGGCGGACACGAGGTATCCCAGTATCTGTCCTGATGGCACCCCGAAGACGCACTTCGTTGGGTTTAACTTGATTTTGTACTTTCTGAGTGCGGCGAAGGTCTCTCGCAAGTCCTCTATGAGTGTATCCGTTTTCTGAGTCTTCACGACGATATCATCGATATAGACTTGAATATTGCGACTGATCTGGTCCTTCAGGCAGTTCTGCATCATACGCTGGTATGTGGCACCTGCGTTTTTGAGCCCGAACATCATCTTCGTGTAGCAGTACACACCTTGAGGGGTGATAAAAGTTGTCTTTTCTTCGTCTTCCTTTTTCATCTGGATCTGCTGGTAGCCCGAGTAAGCGTCCAGAAACGAGAGGCGCTCGCATCCGGCAGTCGAATCTACGATCTGATCTATCCGAGGTAACGGGAAGTGGTCCTTCGGGCAACACTTGTTAAGGCTGGTGTAATCTATGCACATGCGCGCATTCTTGACTCCCTTCTTTGGCATGAGTACTGGGTTTGCGACCCAGTCGGACTTCTTGAGTTCTCGGATGAACCCTGCATCCAATAATCTATCTATCTCCTTCCCGACTGCAAATCGCTTTGGCTCGGAGAGTCTTCTCATTGTCTGTTTAACTGGCTTGGCATCTGGGTAAATTTGTAAGGCGTGCTCGGCGAGTTCCCTGGGTACACCTGGCATATCGGTTGGGTGCCAGGCGAACATATCCCAATTCTCACAGAGGAACTCGACGAGCGCGCCTTCCTATGCGCTAGTTAGGTGATACGTCCTAAACGTATCTACTTTCACGAACACTTTTGCTATTGTTTTACCTCTAATTTGTGTGTTTTGAATGCAACTAACACGGACTAACGCTGTTTTCAGCAGAATTACCCTGGTGTCTCCTTTTTGTGCAGAAATATCAACTTTACAGAAAAGGACCAAAAAACAACTGGAAGTCGTTTTCTATCCGGAAGGGACCAGAAACCACGAAGACCAAACGGAGGGGAGCGACGAGGCTGCGGCCCCATGTGCTCGCGCGGGTGGGCCCCTGCCGCGCGAGCACCTGGTGGGGCCACCTCGCGCGCCCCCTCGCGACCCTCTCTCGGCTACTTAACCCTCCTGACCTAGAAACCCACGGGGGATATCCACCTTTCCAGAATACATCTCCGTACGCCGCCGCCGCGATCCCTAGTTCGGGGACCAGAAGTCTCTGTTCCGGCACCCTGCCGGGACGGGGAATCGAAGGGGATCATCGCCATCGTCATCGCCAACGCCTCTCCATCAACCATCCATGTTTCCCCCATCCATGTGTGAGTAATCCACCGCTGTAGGCTCGAGGGGATGGTAGGGATTGGATGAGATCTTTCATGTAATAGCTGTAGTATCGTTAGGGCATGGTGCCCAGTATCCGTTATCGGTGTTTTACGTCATTGTTGCAACTTGATATGCTTAATACTTGACACTAGGGCCCGAGTGCCATGATCTCAGATCTGAACATGTTATTGTTTCATGAGGATAATCATTGTTTTAGATCTTATCTATGAGTTGTATACACACGTTAGTGTCCGGAACCGATGGCCCCAAGGTGACAATAATTGGGATAACCGGAGGGAATGGCTGTGATGTGAGGATCACATGTGTTCACGGAATGTTAATGCTTTGCTCCGGTACTTTATTAAAAGGAGTACCTTAATTGCCAGTAGTTTCCCTAGAGGCCCCGCTGCAAACGTGCTGGCAGGACAAAAGATGTTGTGCAAGTTTCTCATTGCGAGCACGCACAACTAAATTGGAATACATGCTTATGATTAGTTAATACCTGGATGCTTTATATTATTTATCTGCAAATGCCTATGTCTTGATATTACATGAATTATCTTATCCATGCAACGCCCGTACATCCGTCCCTTTGCCTACAGTATTTTAATCCTGCTGTCTACCGTAATCACAATCGCTGTCTTAATTCTACTGCTGCTGTTATTTCACTGCTGTCTCTGCTATAAAACTGTTGCTACTGATAATCTGTCTCGAGCAAGTCTATTCACAGGTGCAGCTGATCTGACAAATCATCTGTTAAAGCTTATAAATATTCTTTGGCTCCCCTTGTGTCGAATCAATAAATTTGGGTTTTACTTCCCTCGAAGACTGTTGCGATCCCCTATACTTGTGGGTCATCAAGACTATTTTCTGGCGCCGTTGCCGGGGAGCATAGCTTTATTTATAAGCCCACCTGAGTGTGATATTGTTCGCTAGAATTTATTCATCATGGGAAAACCTGCTGATAAGAAGTTTCCCATCGTACCATCCACTACAAGGAAAGGTACAATTTTGAACTCCGCTGCTGCTCTTGATTCTCCGTCTGTGTTGAGTAAGCTTGTTACACCACCACAACCTGCACGTTCTGTTACTACTGCTGAATCTGAAATTACTTATGATGATGCTTCTACTGCTCTTGATGAAACTGGTTCATTAGGTCCCTTTTTAGATGCTACTATTGCTAAATCTAAACAAATTGAAAATGCTGAAATTCCTAATGAAAATGCTGAAACACCTGTTAATTCACCTGAATTTACACGTGATACTTAAGATGAGTGTGATGATGTGTATGTGGATCTTGATGATGCTCTTGTTGAAGAAATTAATGCTATGAAAGATGCTAGTGCTTTTAAGAATATGGTTGAAAAACGTGCTGTTAAATATAAATTATCTCCTGATGCTAAGTTTGCTACATCTCCTATAAACATTAAAGATAAAGACTATGATTTCTCTCTTGATTTGGCTCATATAGCTATTGTTGAAAGAGAACCTTTCTGTGGAACTGAAAATGAAAGTGCTGTAGAACACATGAATGTATTGTCTGATTTAAGTGGAATATTTGCTGAAGACATTAAAAGACGCACTTACTTCGTTGCTAAAATATTTCCTTTCTCATTAAAAGGAGAAGCTAAAACTTGGTATAATAATTTGTCTCCTGGTTCCATTACTAGTCCTAAGGGTTTGCTTGATGCTTTCTTTCAAAAATATTTTCCTGCTAGTGCTCAACATGATGCTTTGTTAAGAATCTATAATTTTAATCAAGAGGAAGATGAGAAATTGCCCAAAGCTTGGACACGCTTTTGTTCTATTTTAAGAGGCCAGCCGAATCATGATTTGGAGAAAAATGATCTACTTGATATATTTTATAGTGGACTAACTGCTGAATCTAGGACATACCTGGATAGTTTTGCTAGTTGTGTTTTCAGGAAAAGGACTCCCGAAGAGGCTGAAGAATTATTAGCCATGATATGCAAGAATAATGATGATTGGGATATTCCTGAACCTACTCCAACACCACCACCAACACCGAAGAAGAGAGGTATGATTGAATTAAATGAAGAAACGATGAAGGAAGCTAAAAGATCTCTTAAGGAGAGTGGTATTAAATCTGAAGATGTGAAGTATTTACCTCCTATTGAAGAATTATGTAAGCCAATTCCTCCTTCAACCGTAATTGAGGTACACTCTCTCCAAAGGTTTGATGAAGGAGATATTCCTTACTCTAAACCTCCTGCTCAATGCTTAGATGAATTTGATACTTTTATTACTAAGCAATGCAATTTTAATATGAGAATAGAGAATCATTTAATGGAAAATTCTCGTGCTATTAGTGATTTGCATGATATTGTTGATAGAACTTCTAATGATGTTAAAGGGCTCATTAAACACTTTCATATGGTTCAAACTCAAATAGATCAACTCACTAAAGTGCAAAAAGAATTGCTAGCGAATGCCTCTATAGCTAAAGAAAAACTTGTTTGCGAAGTAACAACTAGAGGTGGTAAAACTACTCAAGACCCTTTGTACCCTGAAGGACATTATAAAAGAATTGAACAAGATTCTCAACGAGTTAATGAACCTAGTACTCCTTCTAGGAAAAAGAAAAAGAAACATAAAACTGTTGTAGAATACTCTGAACCTGTTAATGATCCTAATAGTATATCTGTTTCTGATGCTGAAACTGAAAGTGGTAATGAACATGACAATGATAAAGATAAAAATGCTAATTCGAATGAAGAAGAATTAGAAGAGGAACCTGAAAATCATGTTAAAAATAAAAAGTACACTAAAGAAGATTTTATTGCTAGGAAACATGGTAATGAAAGAGAATCTTGGGTCCAAAAACTAATGCATTTTCCTGCTAAGAAACTTAAAACAAAAGAGGAAGAACATTATAATAAATTTTGTGATTGGATGAAACCATTGTTCTTACAAATTCCTTTGACTGATGCTATTAAGTTGCCTCCCTATTCTAAATATATGAAAGATATTGTGACTAACAAAAGGAAAATTCCTAATGAGGAAATATCTACTATGCTTGCTAATTACTCTTTCAATGGCAAGGTTCCAAAGAAGCTAGGTGATCCAGGTATACCAACTATTCCTTGCTCCATCAAAAATAATTATGTTAAAACTGCTCTATGTGACTTGGGAGCTGGAGTAAGCGTTATGCCTTTCTCTCTTTACAAGAGACTTTACCTTGATAAATTGATACCTACTGATATATCTTTGCAAATGGCTGATAAATCTACTGCTGTACCTGTTTGAATTTGTGAGGATGTTCATGTTCAAATAACTACCAATTGTTTAATTATGACTGACTTTGTTGTTCTTGAAATGCCTGAAGATGATAATATGTCTATTATTCTTGGAAGACCTTTTCTAAATACTGTAGGGGCTGTTATTGATTGCAATAAAGGAAAAGTTACTTTTAATGTTCATGACAAGGAGCATACTGTTTATTTTCCCAAGAAAGTTGATAAAATGCCTGGAGTTAATACAATTACCAATATGAGGTCTATTAGAGTGGGAAGTATTGATTGCCCATATAAAGAAGAATACAAAACTCTCATGATTGGATCCATACCAATTCATTATAAGGTAACATGAGTGTCTCGTATTGTTTAAAATCTTTTATGTCAAATAAAATTCATTTGGTGGCAAGACTTGATCAACATTGTTAACAAGTGCATTTTAAATGCATAAAGAGGTTAAACAATTTTTTTTCTCTCATTCTTGTTTTACCTACTGTAATGTTATTTAGTTTGCAATGTTTAGTTGAATTTGTTGTTAGAAAATAATTTTTCAATATTGAATTTATTAATGCAAAATACCAGAAAATGAAAAAAATAAAGTTTCTCAGAATTTAAAAAAATTTATACCCAAAAATTTATTTTGCGAGGAGGGTCCTGGGAGTGCCAAGAGAGCAACCAGGGGGGCCACAGGGCCACCACACCACATGGTGGCGCGGCAGCCCTTTGGCCGCGCCAGCACATGGTGTGGGGTCCACAGGACCCCCCACTTACTCTCCTTCCTCCCCTGTCTTCCTCACCCCCGAAAAACATTTTTCCATTGTTCAAACTCGTTGACGTGGGGCTGCCCTCCGACTGGCCCACGGTGAGGATACCTGGGTCACGTCCAAGACTGCAAAGGCCCAAGGAAGGCCCAGTAGAGATAGCGTATGGCCCAAGAATAGTCGGTTAGGTCATACGACTTGCCATATCTGTAAACGTCATCGGCGCCATTCACCCGAGACCTAGCCTGTTATATAAAGGCTAGGAGGGTTGCTCGTCCAAGAGGGGCACGGACAGATCAATACGCGCATAGCCGCCATCACCAAGCCCTAGCGAGATCGCATCTCGCCATTGTAAGCCACTCGCCATCAATACCAGACAAGCAGGAAGTAGGGTGTTATCCTCCGGGAGCCTGAACTTGGGTAAAACGCCTTGCTTGTCAGCCGTCGTGATCACCAACGCTCATCTCTCTCCCCCTCAATCAACCCGGGGTGCACAACCCTGGGATTTGCCGAGTCACACACTCGTCACTCGTGCTCCTGCTGCTCTCTCTCTGGATTTTCGATGTCCATCTTCAGCCCATCTTTGCTGCTGAAATTTGGGGTATCCACTCTCCGGTATGTGACTCCTCAGATTATCCGAATAGAATTTTGTTTTGTGGTTCATATGTGGAGTATTTTGCTGCTGTATGTGTCATGTTTAGTGAGTTTGAATGCTTGTTCTTAGTTGAAATAACTAGTTTTGATGCATGCTTAAGCCTCTAGCAAGTCACTATAGTAGTTTCCCTTCATTTAGTTGGCTAAAAATCAATTTTATGATGTTTGTCAAAAAAATTCAGAACATGGAGTGGAACTCATATGCACTAAATCCTAGTGAGATAGTGGTGCAAGGGAAGATGAAAGTCCATAGGGAAGAAGGAGTATTCCCTGCTATCTACCCGTGCTCGCAATTCATGAGGGTTGCAGGGATTACGCATGATTTCCATACTCTTTTGTCTAATGCAGGATTGGAACGTTTTGTTGAGGATCAACCTTTCCAATATGCTATGTTATCTATGTCGGTGGTGCAGGATTTTCGCTGCAATTTGAATTCATCTAACCCCACTGTATATTATAAAATTTACAATAAATCTGTGGATTTGCCTTTTGGTGTTTTCTGTTCAGCAATGAGAGTTCCACATGGAGGATCCTTAGAGAAGCTGAAAGGGAACCCAAAGCCATTAATGGATTTGTACGAAGAGATTTGCTATGGGAGGAGTTTCTCTAAGGAGGATGGTAAAATCAGGAGTATTCATCTTCCTTCCATTCGCTATTTTGCATACTTCATTACTAAATGTGTTCTTGCTAGAAAGACAACCGGTAAGTTAGGCTTGTCTGATTTAGCTTTTCTAGCTGCTGCTTTGCGTAGTGATAGAACTTATAACTTGGGTGCTCTGATTGCTCACCGTCTCGCTACTAACCGCGAGAGGGGAGGAATTTGTGGAGGACTAGTCGCTTCACGATAGCTAGCTTTGCATTGTTTGGAACCCCATCCTCTTGATTTTCAGCTACCTATAGAAAAACTAGATATTGATTCAATGAAGAAACATGAATTTATTGCTGAGGATGGTAACTTGCATTTTCTTCCTTACACCATAACTTTTCCAAGGAAGAAACATTTTAAAGTATCTACCATTGATAGGATTGTTATCCTGCCTGCACCTCTACTTAATTTTGTTGGCAGGGGGAACTTGTCAGTCTCAGAGGCTGAACTTGACACATTTGGGGAGCAGCCCAGCCCGGATATGAGGGACATTGATGAGGAGTATGGGGGTGGTTTCATTCAGCCCCCGGAGACAACTAATTTCGTATACCCGGATTCGGGGTATGCGGGACCTTCGGGATCTTCCTCCACCGCAGCCGATGCGGAGTATGACTACACGGGGCCTGACCCATCGAGTTGGAGCCATTATTCACCTTGGGGCTGATCTCCACTTAGGCCAAAAGCCTAAGCTTGGGGGGAGGTATACCGATAGCACACTCATTTACATATCATTGTCATTCGGTACTTTGTATATCCATGTTTCGTTTTAGTTTTCTCTCTTTCTCTTATTTTGTTCATGCTTTGTTTGCTTTCCATAAACTCAAAAACTCCAAAAAGATTTTGTTATTTCTCTTGCTGGTTTGTTTTAGTATCTAGTATTAATATGCTTAGTATTTATTTCAGCTCATTATGCAAAAACACAAAAATATTTTGCTTTGTTGCGTGCTGTTTCGCGCAGGGACAGATTTCTGCTGTCCACCGTTTAATTCATAACTATTCACAGAAAAATCGGAATGACCTGAAATTTGGTGTGCATGTTCCTCAGATGTGTACGCAAATTTCATTAGTTTTGAGTTTTCTGATCTGGGCATGTTAAGGTCCTCGAAAAAAATTCATCTTTGCTGGCTGTTCTGTTTTTAGTTCCTAAATCCGAAAATCCAAAAATATTTGTTGTTTCTCTTTGGTTTTGTATAGTTTGTTTCAGAGGTCATCACCTTCAGTTACTCCATGGAGCTTGGTTATTATTTAATATCTTTCAAGCACACAAGTGATAAGGCAATTATGATGATCTATGACAATTCGAGTTGGGTAAGAGGCTGGTAATGAACTCTATTTTGTTTCTCATTTTTGTACATATACTCATTCATGTGAGCATGCTTAGATGGTTCGCATAAGGTATATGTCAATTGGTGGATGCTTAGTAGTTCGTGTTCTCTTATGATCGTTTCCAATGTATTTATGATGGATGTCATGTTTCTATGGATATTTGCTTGCATTGCTTCGCTCATAATAGAATATGACATTGTGGTATCCTCCTCTGAATAAATTCATTTGAATTGACTTGGCACATGTTTATACATGTTATGACTAAAAACAAAAGTCAATTAAGCCTTGATGACATATTTTGCCTCAGAGTTTTAGTATCATTTTTATGCCTCCGTTAATTCTATTTTGTCGCAAGCATGATTATGACGGTTATTGCTCTCTTGAATTGTGGCTTCCCATCTTTTGCTAGCCTCCACTTGTACTAAGCTAAAAATGCTTGTGCTTCCAAATCCCTGAAAACCAAGTAATCCCAAAGAGTCCACCATAAATACCTATGCATGGCATTTCAAACCATTCAATTAAATTTGCATGTGCTACCTTTAAAACCTTCAAACACTTCTCATTTTTGTGTCCCTGTTTATTAGCTCATGAGGAAGTATGTGGTGTTACGGATATCAACCTTGTCATTTGCTTTTAGACAGACTTTCACCAACCGGACTAGGGGCATATACATCCTCTTATCCATTAATTTTGCAAAAAGAGCTGGCAAATGAGGTGCCCAGTCCCAATTAATTACAACTTTAACCGTTACAATCTCTTCACATGTTTTTTCAAAAATTTATGCTTCAAAGTGTTATACATTTTAATATAGACACTCCTCCATGGTATGTGATTGTTGGAAGGCACCCGAGGATTCGGTTAGCCATGGATTGTGTAAGTAATGGTGGGGAGGAGTGTCAAACCAGTTTTTAAGTATACATGTGTAAACAAAAGAGATAAGAGGGATGATCTACCTTGCTGGTAGAAATAACGTCCTTCATGGGAGCCGCTCTTAAGAAAGTCTGGTTGACAAGGGGGGTAGAGTGCCCATTACCATTCGTTGACAACGGCAAACACCACTCAAAAACAATTTTATCTCTGTTTTCAAAACAATAAGAAGCTCTAGCACATGTTAAATCCCTGCTTCCCTCAAAGAAGGACATATCTTTTACTTTATTGTTGAGTCACCATCCTTCTTTTAGCACCTTCTTGAGAGCATAATTGTCATTCTTAGTGTAATGTGCTTGTCCCTTAATATGTTAACCGCGGTGTAATCTTGATGCTTTTATCTTTGATATCTTTATCTCTAGTCTTCCCTAGAAACTGAGAGGTGCCTGGGCATTTATGTTTTGCTGTTTCATTCGGGCAAGCGAGATACCACTTTATCATACTTTCTTATGAGCCTTGCAATCCTGTGAATTGATATGTTTCATGTTATTTATCATTGGTATAATTGGCATCTTTTCATGGTTTACATAGCTATTGGGTGACACCGTTTATATATGTCTTGTTATGAATAGTCTAAACATTTGTCCTCATAATGAGAATATTTACATCACATGAGCAAAAGAGTTCGTGAAAGTTCTTTTATCGCACTCAGTTGTTAACTGAATTGCTTGAGGACAAGCAATAAGCTAAGCTTGGGGGGAGTTGATACGTCCTAAACGTATCCACTTTCCCGAACACTTTTGCTATTGTTTTACCTCTAATTTTTGTGTTTTGAATGCAACTAACACGGACTAACGCTGTTTTCAGCAGAATTACCCCGGTGTCTCCTTTTTGTGCAGAAATATCAACTTTACAGAAAAGGACCAAAAAACAACTGGAAGTCGTTTTCTATCCGGAAGGGACCAGAAACCACGAAGACCAAACGGAGGGGAGCGACGAGGCCGCGGCCCCATGTGCTCGCGCGGGTGGGCCCCTGCCGCGCGAGCACCTGGTGGGGCCACCTCGCGCGCCCCCTCGCGACCCTCTCTAGGCTACTTAACCCTCCTGACCTAGAAACCCACGGGGGATATCCACCTTTCCAGAATACATCTCCGTACGCCGCCGCCGCGATCCCTAGTTCGGGGACCAGAAGTCTCTGTTCCGGCACCCTGCCGGGACGGGGAATCGAAGGGGATCATCGCCATCGTCATCGCCAACGCCTCTCCATCAACCATCCATGTTTCCCCCATCCATGTGTGAGTAATCCACCGCTGTAGGCTCGAGGGGATGGTAGGGATTGGATGAGATCTTTCATGTAATAGCTGTAGTATCGTTAGGGCATGGTGCCCAGTATCCGTTATCGGTGTTTTACGTCATTGTTGCAACTTGATATGCTTAATACTTGACACTAGGGCCCGAGTGCCATGATCTCAGATCTGAACATGTTATTGTTTCATGAGGATAATCATTGTTTTAGATCTTATCTATGAGTTGTATACACACGTTAGTGTCCGGAACCGATGGCCCCAAGGTGACAATAATTGGGATAACCGGAGGGAATGGCTGTGATGTGAGGATCACATGTGTTCACGGAATATTAATGCTTTGCTCCGGTACTTTATTAAAAGGAGTACCTTAATTGCCAGTAGTTTCCCTAGAGGCCCCGCTGCAAACGTGATGGCAGGACAAAAGATGTTGTGCAAGTTTCTCATTGCGAGCACGCACAACTAAATTGGAATACATGCTTATGATTAGTTAATACCTGGATGCTTTATATTATTTATCTGCAAATGCCTATGTCTTGATATTACATGAATTATCTTATCCATGCAACGCCCGTACATCCGTCCCTTTGCCTACAGTATTTTAATCCTGCTGTCTACCGTAATCATAATCGCTGTCTTAATTCTACTGCTGCTGTTATTTCACTGCTGTCTCTGCTATAAAACTGTTGCTACTGATAATCTGTCTCGAGCAAGTCTATTCACAGGTGCAGCTGATCTGACAAATCATCTGTTAAAGCTTATAAATATTCTTTGGCTCCCCTTGTGTCGAATCAATAAATTTGGGTTTTACTTCCCTCGAAGACTGTTGCGATCCCCTATACTTGTGGGTCATCATTAGGCTATTTGACACCAGGACCATCTTGTTTACGTTTGTTGGGTGCACCTGATGTGCTCTTGTGTCGCTCTGCGCATTAAAAGAGTTCCCGGGTACAGACTTCTTTCCTTCAGGGAAGAGTGACCGTCGTTGTCCAGGGCTATCTCTGCAAGATTCTCTTGCGTGCCGAAGGACTCGAAAATCTTACTGAATTCCCTGTCGCAGTTGTCTGACTTTCGGAAGTCGCCACGGACCATAATGATTCCCTTGGAGCCGGGTAATTTCAGCATCAGGTACGCATAGTGCGGTACTGCCATGAACCGCGCAAATGCTGGGCGCCCGAGAATGACATGGTATTGAGATTTCCAGTCGACGACTTCGAACTCAATGCACTCTTTTTTGAAGTGATCTGCTTCACCAAGGACGACGTCGAGCCATAAATAACCTAGTGGATATACTGCTTTACCTGGCACGATTCTGTGGAATGTGTTGTCTGATGGCTTTAGGTTGTCGACTGACAAATTCATCTTTCGTAGCGTATCTGCGAACATGATGTTGATGCCGCTGCCCCCGTCCATGAAGACCTTGCTCATCCTAAATCCTCCGATTAATGCGTGCAGGACGAGAGGTGCATGACCGGGTCATGGCACTCGCGGGGGGTGATCCTCGCGGGTGAAGCTGATGGGAGTTTCGGATACCCTCAGGTATTCTGGAGCGGCGGGTGGTGTGGTTGTGGCGAGGTGGACCTGTCGAGTGATTAACTTCTGGCATCGATTCGACGGGCGACCTTTCTGTATCATGTACATAGCTCCTCTTGTCGGCGGGTACTGTTCCTGCGCGGCGGCTGGATCTTCCTGCCGCTGGTTGACCTGAATTGCCCCCGCGATGTGCCCCGCAGGCGGAGGTGGGACAGTCCCGCGCTTCTGCGCAATTCTGCCTGGATAGCTATGAAGTCGCGACAGTCCTTGAGTAGGTGGGTTGCTGTGAATTTGCCATCGTCCCTCTGAACATGTGCATCCTGCACGGATCGTTCAACTGCTCAGCCGGGGTCCGGTATGGTCGCTCGTCTCGTCGGGCCCCCCTGGGTCTCCACTCTCGTTTCCGACCTCCATCGTCGCGGCTTCTGTCCTCGCGGTTCCTGTCATCGCGGCCTCTGTTTCTGTCGTCGCGCTCGTCGTGCTGAGGCTCCCCCTGCTGGGTGTTGCTGCGGTTGCGACTGTCCTGGAAACCAGCCGCGACTTGTTCGACTCCGTCTAACTCGGCGTAATGTCGCTGCCTGTTTCGCCTGTCATTGCGACCGCGGCGCCCCCAATTGCCCTGTGGGCGTTCATGCTCGGGTGACGGTAGTCTATCCGACCTGACAGAGTCCTCTCCATCTGCCCACTTGTTACCTATTTCCATTAGGTGCGCTATTGTCTTTGGATCTTCGTGACCTAGTGCCTCCTGGAGGTCGTTCCGCCGGACACCCTGGATGAAGGCGAATATGGCGTTGTCCTCTGATATATTGACACCTGAATTCTTCATCGTCGTCCAACGCTGTATGTACTCGCGCAGGGACTCGCCGACTTTCTGCTTGCACGCTCTGAGTTGCTGAAACGACGCTGGTCGCTTGAAGGTCGACGAGAAGTTCCTCTTGAAATCGCTGCAGAAGGAGTCCCATGTTCCGTATGAGCTGCGAGGCAGTTCTCTAAGCCATGCTCGGGCTGATCCCGTGAGCATTAACTGTATGTACTGCATGGCGGTTGTTGAATTTCCTCGCTGGCACGCTACTGCTGTTCTGTAGTCTTCCAACCAAGCCGCTGGTTCTTGGCTTCCGTCGTACTTTGGAGTTTCTGACGTGAGCCTGAATCTTTTGGGCATGCGAGTTTCGCGCACGGCAGTCGTGAAACGCATGGCTCCGCAGGGTTCGACGTCTGAGTCTGTGTATGAGCTACTGCGACTGGAGCCTGGTGTACTACTGTGATGCCTTCGCTGATGTCTGCGCTTGTTCACCGTGCGTTGAGTGATAATGTCACGAGCGTCGACGGCTTCCTCGACGTAATCGTGCTGGAAACCCGCGGCTTGCCTTTGCTGACGTCGTTCCTCTCTGTCGCGTCGGCGCTCTTCTCTCTCGCATCGGCGGCGAGTGGTCCGTTGTTCCTCTGCTTCGTCTCTGTCGCAGTCGCCGCGATGACGCTGCCTCGACCTGCTTCTTTCTGGCTCGTCTCTGTCGTGGTCATTGCGGTGACGACATCTGGACCTGCTTCCCTCTGGTATATCCTGATCGCGGTTCTCTTGACGTCTAGGGCCTTGTTGAGTGTCCTCGTTCTGAGGCGTGGTTATCTCGTTCGGCCTGTTGCCGTTTGCTCGGGTGCCGGTGTTCGGCGTGTTTTGCGCCGGGCTGGTCCCAGGTCGATTCTGAGGAGCACCAGTTGGTACCAGTGCCGTTCCCACTTGCCCCAGAGCATCGATCTGGGCTCGGTGCAGACTATGACGTGGGTCGTCCGCGGGTGGCATCGTGGAACGGAGATAGGTTGCGACCGACGCGACTGCAGCTGCCATTGTCTGTGGTACCAGTATGCTGTCCTCTCCTATCCTCATGAACCTTTGGCGCATGTTTACTGGCTCTATACCGGCTCGCGGCAGACGCGAGCGAGTTCTCACGTGCTGAGCCGAGTGCGGATCTGCCCCAGTCGAATAAGACGATGAGTCGGCCAACCTCCTCGCGCTGGCTGAGTCTGCTCTTTGCTGCCAATCGTTGAGTTCCTGCTACATCTCTATCAACTCCTGATTTTTCTTGCGCACCAGGTACTGATAAGCTAGCAGATCCTTTCTGGGAGCATCTTCGGGCATGAGTATTCCGTTGTTGACGACGTCCTGGATCCTCTGCGCCATCTCTTCTGTGATGACAAGCTCCACGTCGGCTGATAGTTGCACGGTCAGGGGGTACTGTACAGGGAACATCGCGGATCGCCTAACCGGTGTTGTCGTGGCACCTGCTGTGCCGTTGGGGTTCACCATGAAGACTTGACTGGCTATGCGGTTGCGTATGTTGCGGCCCTCGCCCTGGTGGCCATGCTCGTCGCTTGATGATGAATGTGCTCCGCGAAGGATGGCGGCCACTTGGAAGGTGGTGCGGTCGGAGCAGTAACATGTGACGTCGGAGGCTTCGCCTGGCGACTCGATGAATGGCGGAGTCGAGGGGTCCGCGCAGTCGACGACGCGCGAGATTGATACCGAGTCGGAGATGTTGGTGGTTGAAGCGGACGCGGAGCCGACGACTTTAGGAGTCGCGGAGATCTCGAGGTCGATGGCGTCTGCTGTGGAGGCGATCTCGCCCTCCAATCTCGTGGACCGAGGTGAGCCCGGCATGTGGAGCGTGCCCCACTGGTTAACAAGAAAACGGAAACCTCCGAACGTCAGATCCATACCTGAGTGAATTTCAGCGAACGCTGGACGTTCAAATTCCGAGTGCAGAACGAAGTCGAACGCGCTGAGGGCGAACGGCTTCCGCAGATCCGGCGAGTTCCGAGGTGAAGTAGGTCCTGTCGATGGAGTCGATGATGCAGTTGACGGGTCCGCCGAACTCGTGGATCCAACACCAGTTCTTCCCACAGACGGCGCCAATTGACGAGTCATGGACTCGGCAAATCCCATGGTTAAGTACCCTGGGTTGTATCGGGAGGAATCGGTATATAGGTGTTGGGAATTCGGACGGTAACGAGCGAGGGGTTCGCTCGTTGAATTACAGATCGAAAGATTACAAGGTGGCTACAATGGGAACCAGGCGAGTTTGCTATTCGCTAGGGTTTTTAGAATAAGATTGCCTTCCGCTCTCTCCCTCATGGTCCTTTTATAATCGGCTAGGTCTCAGGAGTTTGAATACGACTCGATTACAGATATGACTAGCCTAAGTCGGTATAGTTCTTTCCATCTTGAGCCGCACTCTATCCATAGCAAGCCGTAACGCGCCATCCTATGCGGCTGTCTTTATGGGCCACCGGGTGGACCTTCCGGTAATTTGGGCTTTATTATAGTAACGTGGGTATACCCGTTGGGTATAACCACATCACGTGCAGTGGGCTGGCGCGACTGCGCTCAGCGCGTGGCGTCGCGTGATGCACACGGTGGGTGTGTTGTTGGGAGACCCCAAGAGGAAGGTATGAAGTAGTTTCCCTCAGTTGTGAAACCAAGGCTATCGAACCAGTAGGAAATAATGAATTCCCCCGAGGTGTCAACGGCGCCAGGAAAATCTGCGACGTAACGGCGCCAGAAAATGCTTCCTGGGACGTAGGTGACGTGGAACCTGCACACAACACAATCAAGATACTTTGCCCCAACTTAACGGTGAGGTTGTCAATCTCACTGGCTTGCTGTAACAAAGGATTAAACGTATGTGTGGAAGAAAGATGTTTGTTTGCAGAAAGTAACAGGTTTGCAGTTTGTGGTTTATCAGATTAAAGAGAAGGACCGGGGTCCACAGTTCACTAGTGGTGTCTCTCCATAAATAATAATAACATTCATGCGGGTAAACAAATTACAACTGGACAATTGATAGAATAATGATGAGCAAACCAATGCATATACCAACGTTATGATGTCTAGTGTGAGATTCATTCGGGCATTACAACAATATACATAGACCGTTCCAACCGCATCTATGACTAATAATCCACCTTCCGGTTAGCGTCCGCACCCCTTTCAGTATTAAGTTGCATGCAACAGATTATCGCCTTAAGCACTGTGTGTAAAGTAAGTAAGTAACATCATCCTTAGACAAAGTACTACTGTTTTATCCCTAGTAGCAACAGTACATCTACAACCTTAGAGCTAGCTGTCACCACCCCAGATTTAATAGAGACATGAACCTACTATCGAGCATAAATACCCCCTCTTGGAGTCACAAGCATCTACTTGGCCAGAGCATACACAAGTAACGGAGAGCATGCAAGATCATTAAATAGCACACACATGATATATTATGAAGCAATAACTTTAGTACTCAATATTCATCGGATCTCAGCAAACACAACATGAAGTATTACATAACGGTGATCTTGATCATGATAGGCAGCTCACAAGATCTAAACATGATAGCACAAGAGGAGAAGACAACCATCTAGCTACTGCTATGGACCCGTAGTCCAAGGGTAGACTACTCACGCATCAGTCCGGAGGCGGTCATGGCGACGTAGAGGCCCCCGGTGACGATTCCCCCTCCCGGCAGGGTGCCGGGGAGAAGTTCTGATCTCTCCCGAATTGGTGTTGACGACGGCGACGGCTCGGGACCCGTGGAGGAAAATATGAACACCGTTGTAGGGTTTTTGCATCGGGGGGTATTTGTAGGCGAAAGGGCGAAGTCGGTGGCGCCCCGAGGGGCCCACACCTGGTCCTCGCGCGGCCAGGGGTGCTGCCGCGCGAGCACGTGGTGGCGCCGCCTCGGTGGCCCACTTCGTCTCGTGTTCGACTTTCTGGAACGTTCCCGATGAAAAACTGACTTTAGAAAGGAAACCGTCCAATTCCGAGAATATTTCCTTAAGTACTTTTCTGAAACTAAAAACAGCAGAAAACAGGGAACTGGCACTGTGGCATCTTGTTAATAGGTTAGTCCCAGAAAATGCATAAAACTATATAAAATGCATATAAAACATGTAATAACTTGGTATAATATAGCATGAAACATAAGAAATTATAGATACGTTGGAGACGTATCATCGCGGCAACGACGCCGAGCGGCGCAATGCTGAATGGAGCTGGTAGGGGTGGGGATGGGGTTGTGGAAGGGGATTGGGGGCGGCGGCGCTGGCCCGACGAGGAGTCGGCCTCGTGGTCGTTCTTGCCCTGCGTAAAGGCCAGCTGCACGGCATTGTGACGAGCTTGACGGGGCTGGGAGCTCGGGCTAGGTGACTATGGTTTGAGTGTTTGACTCTGCGCGGGTGGGGGAGCAAGTGGGGACTGCGACCACCATTAATAAAGACCGCGTGAGGGAAGGGCGACCGATGCGGAGTCACTGTCGTGTGGGCCAGTGGGAGGACAACGGTGCGTACACGCAGACGCTCCGTTGCTGTCCGTCGAGACCCAAACCTGGCCAAATTTGAGCCAGGAATGGGTATGTCCGGACGCTCGACGGACCAAAATCGGACAGGTCATGATTTTGTGTCTACGCGTTGGGCCTTCACTTCGACGCAAACGGACTGTGGTGGACATGGGCGGACTCGATGGGTCGCCCTGTTGGAGTCATCCTCAGACTATATATTTATTTCGAGAAAACGGATGGAGCATTCCTAGAGAATAGTACGGCTACATGGGTTACATTACATGGGTGTTAGGGCAACTCCAACGGTGTGGTGTGCGACGCATTGATTTCATGCGCGTCTGCTTACGTTGTATCTGATCAAACACACGGTCCAACATCGTGACACCCTAGCCCTAGCCACCGCCGATCATCGCCATGAGACCGTTTAAGTGGACCGGGAAGGGCAAGAACGCTAAGAAGGTGAGCTCCTCGTCGGGGAAGCGCCGCGCTGCACCAGCGGCACGGCCTCGCGGGGGGGAGGGGGGCAACATGAAAGGACAATGATGTCGCCTAGAGGGGGGGGGGGTGAATAGGCGGTTTAAAACTTTTCCGGTTTAGGCTTGATAATTGCGGAATAAAACTAGATGTTTAAATTAACAAGCCGACAACCTAAATAAACTAGGCTCACCTATGTGCACCAACAACTTATGCTAAGCAAGACAAACAACAAGGTGATAGCAATATAGAATACTTCAAGCACGAAGGCTATCACAATGTAAAGTGCATAAGTAAAAGCTCGGGTATAGAAATAACCGAAGCACGCGGAGACGAGGATGTATTTCCGAGTTCCTCCTTGTTAAGGGAGTACGTCTCGTTGGAGAGGTGTGAACCGACACAACGGTTCAACAACCACAAAGGTTTCACCTTCTTCTCCGATGAACCGCACCACAAAGGCTTGGTTCACCTTCCACTATCGGAATTCCTTCGAGGCGGAATCCGGAGCCTTTCAACAACAATCCGGGGCACAACCCACAATGGGATTGGGGGCTCCCGAACGGCCTCCAACAACAATCCGGGGCACAACCCACAATGGGATTGGGGGCTCCCGAACGGCTTCAAGTGACCACACAAGGGTCCAACCACCACAAAGGCGTCTAGGGTCCAAGGACCCAAGAGTAACAAGTTCACAAGTTTTCAACTTCCACGAATCCTCGTGGAGAGCACACCGATGCACCAAATGCAAAAGGCAAGAGCACAAGTGCTCAAATCCTTCACTCTCAAATTCCAACAAAGCAACAAATGCTTATGGGGGAATAAGAGAGGAAGAACAAAGAGGAGATGCACCAAGAACTCCAAGATCAAGATCTACAAGGTTTCCCTCACATAGAGGAGAAATCGATCGGTGGAAACGTAGATCAAGATCACCTCTCACTTTCCCTCAAATATTAGCAAGAACCATGGGAGGGATTGAGAGGAAGAGCAAGCTTTACAAAGGGCAACAATGGAGGAGAGAGAGGAGAAAGACTTGCTCTAAAACTTTTCAACCATTGGGGAAGAAGGCCCCTTAAATAGCTCAACTCAAAAATCCAGCCGTTGCAGCACTTCTTGTTCCGCAAGTGCGGTAGTACCGGCCTAAAGCCCGGTAGTACCGGCCCTGCGGTATCTTCGTCAACGCAGAAAACCGAGCGCGCGGTACTACCGGGGAAAAATACCCCGGTACTACCGGGCCCAAGTGCTGGGCTCCAACCCCGGTACTACCGGGGCCATCCGTGCCAAAACGCCCGAAAAACCAACTTCAGAGAGTAGTACCGCAGAGAGCCCGGTACTACCGCAGCGAGCCCGGTACTACCGGCTTACTGCGGTACTACCGGAACAAAACTCTCCGGTACTACCGGGCCTGTCCGAACACCAAAAACACAGCTATAACTTTTGCAAATGAACTCCGAATGAGGTGAGACCAACTCCGTTGGAAAGGTACCGACAAGGAGAAGGCTACAAAAAGTGAAAATATTGCATCCCATAAATAGAGTAAAATCACCACACATGGCAAGGTGTGGGACTTTCCTCACGGTTGAACCGGCAATATTTCCGCCACCGAAAACGCAACTAGTTTTCCAAGGTAAAACCGTTTTCGATGAACTAGAGCTTGACATGGAGATGAACCAAGCTCTAATTCCTCACCACCATAAAAGCCAAATAAGAACCAAGAAATATGATATGCCAAGTATGCAAAGGTTTGAGCTCTCCACAACGATGCGATCAAGTTACTCACTTGAGAGCCCCTCTTGATAGTACGCCGTCTATCCTAAAACCCGGTCTCCCACTAACACCATGAGACCGGTAAAATAGAAAACCTATCAAGATCATACCTTTGCCTTGCGCATTCCACTTGAGCTCGATGATGACGATCTTGACTCTCTCAAGTTGAAACACCTTTCTTGATTGTGCTTGCTAGCACATGCTTGATGAAGACTTCTCCAAATGCTCCCCCATACTCCATTATGGGAGGGCCTCGCTAAGCATCGTCTTCATGACTCCTTTGCAACCTTCAATCAAATGATATCTTCGAGATGCATCATATTGAGCTTGCACTTCATCTTCTTCTCTTGATATGTATGATGGCTTGGTGGTAAACATGATTGTTCACTCAATCTTCTATTCCAAGCCATACTTGCAATGAGCTCAACTCTTCACATGACCATTCTTCATATAAACCCTTGAGTAGAGCATTGATCATCATGTAATCTACTAGAGTCCAACACATGAACTCCAATCTTTTCCTATGGACAAGATCTACAAGTATATCTCAAAGCAAACATTAGTCCATAAGGATTGTCATTAATTACCAAAACCACGCATGGGGGCAACCATGCACTTTCAATCTCCCCCATTTTGGTAATTGATGACAATCCCTTTTACGAGGGTTTATATAATAAATTTAAGCAACCATGCAACACAAAGAGCAAGGATGCAAGAGAACAAACCCATATTCCCTTAAACCCTCTAAATTTCTCCCCCATTGGCATTGATTGCCTAAATGAGAAGAAAAACTTAGAAGGCCAATATAGTGCGAGCTCCCCCATAAAGTGTGCATTTCTCATAATATGAGTGAAATCAAATGCACATATCCAATGACGAATAGATGGAGGGAGATCAAGCTATATAGAGGATCCAAATATTGCAAGAGAAGATCAAATAGAAAGATACTTCAACGAAAGAAGCAAGCAATCAAAAGGATCCGAAAAGTGTTCTAAATATCAAGAGGGAACTCCCCAAGGTACGTGCACAAATAGGATTTGTATTTCAATATAGTGTGCACAACATGGAATCCTCACTCCCTCCTAGATAAATTCTAACACAAGCACATGCAAGAGAATATAAATGAGAAGTGAGGCAACACAATTTGCAACAAAAATGTTTTGCAACAAGAGCAAGGAGCGGCAAATAAAATAATGGGTGTGAGATAAAAAGACATTATAGGAGACTAATACAAGGATGAGAGCATCAACATAGTCTTTCAAGAAGTGTTGCACATAGTGCACATCATGTCTTTCCCATACCCACACACCAAAAGAGATATAGCAAATGGCTCCACAAGCTTAGTAAAATGCACCAAGCAACACATGAAAAATAAAGCTTGAGCCTTTTAGAAACCACCAAGGAGTCAAAAGCAATAAGAGGTGGTAACTAAAGATTTGGAATATCAATTAAAGATGTACTATTCTCACGTGTATAAGTTTCTAAGTAGACACTAATCACTAAGATATGGGTCTACAAATAAACATGTACACATAAGATAGATACACGGGTAAAGATCATGATATCCAGGAGGAAGTCATAGATACACCAATAAGATCTTTGCTTAAAAGCATAGCACAAAGCCCAATTTTATCTTAAAGGAATATAAATGAACTTCCAACACATACTCATCATAGCATCAAAAATTATCCACAAGGGATAAAGGTTAACAAATGGATGCTCCGAGTAAGATAACAAGTATCCCAAAAGGCAAATGATTTTGAAAAATCCAATATTGACATACCAATTGAAAGGACAATTGAAAGGACAAAGATTTTGAAAATTCATCAATGTTGCACATGAGAGACTTTAAGTAGAAAGTGCTAGATTGACATAATTGGGATCGATGAATCATAGAAATGAATATATAGTCCTCTTATATGTAATCATCCCGGCTTACTCACATTTGCAATAAAGACGTTTTGCAAGAATCAAATTAATTGCAACAAAAAGATTCATGCCAAGATACAACCTACACAAGGTTGAAAACTAGAAATGTATGCATGAGGTAGATACTTGTTACCGAGATAGCATTGGTGATGTATAGTATAAGAGTTAACGATCATCCAAACTTGGCTCCATTAAGCACATGGTGACAACATCTTCCTTTTAGATGAGACAAGCTTCCAATGCATCTCCACATGTACCTAAAACAAATTCAAGTACAAAATGGTACCCAAACTCATTGGGTCCAAAGTAGTTAGAGCAACTACAATACATAGGACAAACTCCACATAAATATGTGCATATTAATGTGAAATTGAATTTCATGCACATCTTAGCCATATAGGATTTGATGGAGTTTATCCTATATATTGGTTCAACGAAAGTAAGCATGCCAAAGAAATACATGTAGTAAATATGCATGCACAAGACTTTCAAGAACCAAAAGAGATATAATTTGGACAAAACACCAATTAAACCAAGAAAGCACACACAAGTGCGACAAGAAAAAGAATTGTCCAAATTATATCAAAGGCCCAAATCAACACATGATTGAAGAAACCACTTTGAAAAGATACCACATGAAAGCAAGAAACCAATTGAAGAAAATAACATCAAATAATAAACCAAACCCTCTACACTTTTCATGATGGCACAAAGTGACAAAACGAAAAATGTTTGTCTTCCAAAGAGACACGTCATCGGGATCAAATACCAAATGAAGACAACTAATGTTCGAAAGCACATAGGATTGCTCCCCCAAGATGTGTGCATTATTTATGATCTTGCATTTGAATACAAAATGCACACAAATGAGATCATCACTCTCCATATATATATTTATATAGATATTCAAACACTAGTCATATTCAAGAAAGGTAAGAAATTGCAATACCAATTTAAAGAACGATGTTCCACTCAAAGTAGGATAGCTTCCCAAAGAATAGTGCATTATCAAAAAGTATGACTTTTGAATGTCAATGCACAAGAATTGGATCATTGCTTTTCCCAACTCAAGAAAGCACAAAACAAATTTCAAGTAGAGCAATAAAGTATCCAAAAGATACAAGGAAGACAAATAAGAGTTAGATCAAAAGCAAATCCTTGGCAATCAAATAAGGCAATTCAAAGCAAGAGCCAAAGTGAATATGATCAACATATTTACCCCCAAATATGATTATCACTTGTCAAGACAAGTAACGTATGGAGATATTTCTCGGTGGTGGATTGCAAAGATATATTCAAGATCATATTCACAAAACATAAGCATGAGGCAAAGAATAGGAATTAAAAGCCATGCTTAGATAGATATTCTTGATAGATTCACAAATCATGTGATAATGCAAAGCAACTCCAAGGAGTAGCTTGAATCAATTGGCTTCCCAAAAAGATATATGAGAACATATTTAGGGAAAGCCATATCAAGAACATCCTCCACAAACAAGATCCAAAAGAGTGAGAAACAAAGAGCATTTAAGTAAATGGGAACTTGTTTGAGCAACATGCCACATAGGAATAAGATAATTAGCAATATCAATTCTAGGTGGCAAAACCTCACATTTTCACATTTTCTAGGCTTGTAATATGCACATAGCTTATTACTCCCCCATAATGTGATAATCCATTTATTTTAACACAAGAGGCAGACAAAAACAACTAGAGAAATTAATGGACATTATATAATTTGAATTTCTCATGAGCATGACATACCACAAAGAGAATAGATAATATTGATATATCAAAACTAAGTGGTGTTCCTCATGTACACACATTTTTAGGATTGTGAAGTGCACGAAGCATATCACTCTCCAAAAATGGATAGTCCATTTATCTCTCAAAGAGAGCCAACAAGATAAGATATGATATAAAAGCAATAAGGCTCAAAACAAGTAGATGGTGTGCAAACCAAAATACACATGCTTGATTTCTCAAGATAAGTAAGTAGAGAGCACAACACATACAAACACTAGCAAGGTACAAAACCTAACACATGCAAGGGTGCAAGCAACTTTCAATGTATATATGATTTAAATAAAAGTTACCGCAAGGAGGAACATTGGATATGAGATAGAACAATATAATCCATATGACTTGACTTGAGAGAATATAATTGATGAAGATCCCTTAATTCTTCATAGTGTAGCCAAGTCTCCAAAGCCCTCCAACAACGCCTATTGATCAAGTTTTAGCTTGTTGGTCCCCAACCAAGTTGGGTCCTAAGAGGTTAGTCACAATAGGTTTGGCAACCCAAATGGTTCTTTTCTTGACACCACTTTGAGTACCAACATATTTGGCAAACACATTGCCAACCTTATCCTTTCGAAGAGAATAAACATCATTAATTATAATGGGGTTGGATAAGGTACCATTTGTGCATGAAGAAGCAAGGTGACCCTTCTCACGACATAGGTAGCAACATCTACTTCCTCCTCTCTTCTTAGTTGGAGTCTTGACTTGAGGAGGGGTAGCTTGATTCTTCTTGGGAAGAGACCGTTCTTCAATTTGAGGAGCTTGAGTTTGAACTTGAGGTTTCTTCCCTTGTTGCTTATCACTAAGAGCCTTCTTCTTCAAAGGGCAAGATCTAACATGGTGCCCTTCAACTTTGCACTTGAAGCAAACAATCTTGGCCGAATCCTTGACTTGTTCTTGGCCCTTGTTCATCTTGTTAACCTTGGACTTGTTCTTGATATTGGAGTTGAATCCAAGTCCACTCTGATCATTGGGGCGTCTTTGAACACTCAACATATTGTCAAGTGTGGACTTCCCAACATGACGCTTTTCCAAGTCTTTCTTCAAAGAAGTGACTTGGGCCTTGAGCTCATTTAATTCCTCTACATGGTTAGTATCAACAAAAACACTAGAGGAAGTAGACGCTTCATTGTTAGAGCAACAAGGTATGGAAAGTAATTCATCACAAGATGTAGAAGCATTGTGAGTGGATGAATCACTCGGACTAGCACATGGCAATAAGGCATTTCTAGAAGAAGTTGTGCCAATATCCACATGAGGCTCACAAGATGTTACCTTTGTAGAGATAGCCTCATGAGCTAACTTTAGCCTAGCATGGGATGCTAGAAGATCATCATTAGAGCTAGAAAGCTTTTCATGACTTTCTTCCAATTTCCCATACTTACTAGATAGCAACTCAAGTTGAGCCCTTAGCTCAATATTCTCCTTCAAAATAGATGCTTCACAAGAAGTGGAGTTAGTAGCACAAGCATCATTAACATTAGAAATGGAAGAAGACAAATTGGTAAGCTTATCATTCTTAGATAGTTGAGTTTGGAGTTGATCATGAGACTTGATGAGGAGAGAGTGTTCACTTTCTAAAGCCTTGAGAGCTTTGTCAAGTTTCTCTATGTCCTCACTTAGTCTAGCATTGCCAACACCAAATTCAACTTTTTCCTTTTTAAGCACTTTATATTTTGCAATAGCATGATCTCTTTCCTTAATGATTTTAGCAATAATAAGATCATTAGACTCATCAAGGGATTCAAGTTTCTCTTCAAGAGAAGACCTAAGCTCTTCTTCTTTTTCAAGAGAAGCGTTCAAGTAAGCTATGGTGATAGAGTCATCTCTCTCAATTTGACACTTCTCATCAAATTGATTTTCCAAATCCTCAATGAATTCCCTACTCTTAATAATATAAGCAATGATTTCACATAGAGGAGGGATAGCTTTACTACCTTTGGGGAGAGCACCACGTACCATCTCACCCATCTTGGTTAAGGATTCAAAGTCAAAACCTTCTTCATGAGAATCCTCATCCACATCATCACAATTTGGATTCGAGGTGGGAGATACCTCGGAATCCTTAGCCATAAGGCAAACATGATTAATGGTTGAGGAGGATGAAGAATTACTTGAAGCACCATTGAGGTCCATGTCTTGTTCCAACAAATGTTGGGATTCCTCTACATTGTTAGTCATGCAAATACTAGAGGATATGGAAGCATTATTTTCATGACAACAAGACATAGAGAGCATATCATCATTATATTTAGTTAAGCAACTATTACTTGATATGCAAGGACCATCAACTCTAGCATGTATGACATTTGGAGTGCTAGAAGAGTTTAAGTCCAAAGATAGAACATTGCAATGTGATAGAGAAGAAGTATAATCAATAGTAAGTTCACCATCACCAAGGCAATTTCTATCACCACTCACCATATCAATACCTTGTGACGAATCACATGTTGGTGAAGTGGAAGAAGTTGTAAACTCATCTCGACCGGAGGTGGAGGGAGAACAATCATCCTCAATAATTTTGGACACTTCATATATATCTTGAAGCTTGGTCCAAAGCTCATGTGCATTTCGAAAAGGCATGATTGAAGCAAGAACTACATCGGTCAAAACACATATAAGACCATTAGTAACTTGAGTCTCGAGATGAGAGTTTATCTCATCCTCTAAAGATAATTCTTGGGAATTCTTTGGAGGAGATAAACTCACATCTACAATCCTCTTCATATAATTTGGACCCATGGCCCTAAAAAGATTAAGCATGCGAATTTTCCAAACATCATAATTTGTGCCATCGAATATGAAAGTGGGATCGTGCACTAATTCTCTAAACGACATCTTTTACTCTCTAGGCGGTTAAGCCCAACAAGAGAGCCCAGGCTCTGATACCAATTGAAAGGACAATGATGTCGCCTAGAGGGGGGGGGTGAATAGGCGGTTTAAAACTTTTCCGGTTTAGGCTTGATAATTGCGGAATAAAACTAGATGTTTAAATTAACAAGCCGACAACCTAAATAAACTAGGCTCACCTATGTGCACCAACAACTTATGCTAAGCAAGACAAACAACAAGGTGATAGCAATATAGAATACTTCAAGCACGAAGGCTATCACAATGTAAAGTGCATAAGTAAAAGCTCGGGTATAGAAATAACCGAAGCACGCGGAGACGAGGATGTATTTCCGAGTTCCTCCTTGTTAAGGGAGTACGTCTCGTTGGAGAGGTGTGAACCGACACAACGGTTCAACAACCACAAAGGTTTCACCTTCTTCTCCGATGAACCGCACCACAAAGGCTTGGTTCACCTTCCACTATCGGAATTCCTTCGAGGCGGAATCCGGAGCCTTTCAACAACAATCCGGGGCACAACCCACAATGGGATTGGGGGCTCCCGAACGGCCTCCAACAACAATCCGGGGCACAACCCACAATGGGATTGGGGGCTCCCGAACGGCTTCAAGTGACCACACAAGGGTCCAACCACCACAAAGGCGTCTAGGGTCCAAGGACCCAAGAGTAACAAGTTCACAAGTTTTCAACTTCCACGAATCCTCGTGGAGAGCACACCGATGCACCAAATGCAAAAGGCAAGAGCACAAGTGCTCAAATCCTTCACTCTCAAATTCCAACAAAGCAACAAATGCTTATGGGGGAATAAGAGAGGAAGAACAAAGAGGAGATGCACCAAGAACTCCAAGATCAAGATCTACAAGGTTTCCCTCACATAGAGGAGAAATCGATCGGTGGAAACGTAGATCAAGATCACCTCTCACTTTCCCTCAAATATTAGCAAGAACCATGGGAGGGATTGAGAGGAAGAGCAAGCTTTACAAAGGGCAACAATGGAGGAGAGAGAGGAGAAAGACTTGCTCTAGAGCTAGTCAACCATTGGGGAAGAAGGCCCCTTAAATAGCTCAACTCAAAAATCCAGCCGTTGCAGCACTTCTTGTTCCGCAAGTGCGGTAGTACCGGCCTAAAGCCCGGTAGTACCGGCCCTGCGGTATCTTCGTCAACGCAGAAAACCGAGCGCGCGGTACTACCGGGGAAAAATACCCCGGTACTACCGGGCCCAAGTGCTGGGCTCCAACCCCGGTACTACCGGGGCCATCCGTGCCAAAACGCCCGAAAAACCAACTTCAGAGAGTAGTACCGCAGAGAGCCCGGTACTACCGCAGCGAGCCCGGTACTACCGGCTTACTGCGGTACTACCGGAACAAAACTCTCCGGTACTACCGGGCCTGTCCGAACACCAAAAACACAGCTATAACTTTTGCAAATGAACTCCGAATGAGGTGAGACCAACTCCGTTGGAAAGGTACCGACAAGGAGAAGGCTACAAAAAGTGAAAATATTGCATCCCATAAATAGAGTAAAATCACCACACATGGCAAGGTGTGGGACTTTCCTCACGGTTGAACCGGCAATATTTCCGCCACCGAAAACGCAACTAGTTTTCCAAGGTAAAACCGTTTTCGATGAACTAGAGCTTGACATGGAGATGAACCAAGCTCTAATTCCTCACCACCATAAAAGCCAAATAAGAACCAAGAAATATGATATGCCAAGTATGCAAAGGTTTGAGCTCTCCACAACGATGCGATCAAGTTACTCACTTGAGAGCCCCTCTTGATAGTACGCCGTCTATCCTAAAACCCGGTCTCCCACTAACACCATGAGACCGGTAAAATAGAAAACCTATCAAGATCATACCTTTGCCTTGCGCATTCCACTTGAGCTCGATGATGACGATCTTGACTCTCTCAAGTTGAAACACCTTTCTTGATTGTGCTTGCTAGCACATGCTTGATGAAGACTTCTCCAAATGCTCCCCCATACTCCATTATGGGAGGGCCTCGCTAAGCATCGTCTTCATGACTCCTTTGCAACCTTCAATCAAATGATATCTTCGAGATGCATCATATTGAGCTTGCACTTCATCTTCTTCTCTTGATATGTATGATGGCTTGGTGGTAAACATGATTGTTCACTCAATCTTCTATTCCAAGCCATACTTGCAATGAGCTCAACTCTTCACATGACCATTCTTCATATAAACCCTTGAGTAGAGCATTGATCATCATGTAATCTACTAGAGTCCAACACATGAACTCCAATCTTTTCCTATGGACAAGATCTACAAGTATATCTCAAAGCAAACATTAGTCCATAAGGATTGTCATTAATTACCAAAACCACGCATGGGGGCAACCATGCACTTTCACAACAACACCAGCAGCAGGAGGTACCGGCCTAGTTCGCACCACTGGTTGGACGGTCGTGCCGTGGACCGACGACCTCTCCGAGCTGCTCCCGGAGCAGGATGAGGGGTCAGTCACCCTTCTACGCTGGTCGGCGGCGGTGCCACCGTCGCATCTCTACAACGCCCCGGAGTACGTCATCCTCGATCCACGTCGACGTCGACAATGGTGCCACCGTCGCTCTGACCGTGGCTCTAGGTTTATTTTTTAAATGTAAAAATCGGTCTTGTGCCCCCTATCTATGAAAAAACAAAAATGTGCCCCGCGTTGGGTGCACTCTTTGGCACGGTGGACACGCGCGGACACGAGTTATCCGTCTCGCGACACAAACGGACAAAACACGGATATTTTCTGTGTCTGTTTGGGTCTTGTCGTTGGAGTTGCCCTTAGAGAGATAACACTCAACGAAACCCCCTCTAACACATGTTGATTACTTGTTGTCGGTTAATTGTTAGTACTACCGTTGTTTTAAATTTTTTTTTTTTTTTTACCAGGCTAACCACTTAGGCCTCGATTAGTTTTTTTTTAAATTATAAAAAATTGGTAGGCTCCCAAAATATTTTATTTCGGAAGGGGCGTAGTCTTCGAAATCGTTCACATCGTACGATTTCCTTTTGCCGTTTAGGCACAAGAAAATTCTATTTACAGATAATTCAATTTTTTGTTCTTTATTTACTAAATTCATTCCCATGACGAAGATATGTGTACATGCGATCTTTTTTTTTTTTTGAATTTTCCATATATATTAAACAACCAAAGAGTACACGATTACATCGATTACAAAAACAAAGATAAAACAGAAATCTATGAGATCTTCAAGCTCTTTCTTCATCCATGACACAATCTTGTACTTTTCTGAAGGCAACCGTAGAATAACGCCAAAACCACCAAACCATACACCTGTGAATACCACCGAAGGTTCTCACTTTTTTAATTTTGAGCCGCAATGCCAAGGCCTTGTGCACGCACGCAGCCATTAAATTAATCAAGTAACATCGGCAAGAGCACCACCACTGATATTTCAGGGACAAATAACCGAACCACGTTGTCGACGTCGTTGGGACCCGAGAGAACGAATCACCATTGTCGAAGACGTAGTAGCCGGGATAGATAATGCGAGGACAAACCTCCTCGCGGCAACCATGAGAAATAATCCAAGATTGATCTGGCGAAGCAAGATCTGAAGAACCATACCTAGACAAACTTAATCTTCCAAAGCCACCATTGACGTCGAGAAGGAGATCTCGCCGACGAACGAAGCGCGGAAGATCACTTATTGCAGACGATGCCATCTTCATTGACGAAGAAAACAACAACTAAAACCAATCCCTAACATTAAGGACCCTTGTATAGCGCCCTGCGCAGGTCCGAGGTCCCCACCCCTCCTAGTGCCAGAGCGACACCTAGAGGAGGTGAGGACCCGTCAATTCTTAGACGAAGGCGACGATGAAGATGCAGATGGCGGCGGCGGCGGCTAGGGTTGAAACCCTAGGCCGCCGCCTTTCTTTTCCGTAAGACGACGTGAAGGTTGCGGCTATGTGTACATGCGATCTACTTCTAATGCAAACATATCTTTGTAGGCACTTGGGTGATTTGTTGGGTACATGTGTGTCTTTGTTAATTTAAATCAGGCAATAAAGTTGCCCTTTTATCTAAAGCTTGGGTGGTTTGTTACCTACTGTGAGTTTTATGCCATTAATATATAAGCACATGTTTTCTGCAATAGAACATGCCTAATGGTTTGTTAGCACGTCTATGCATGGGTCCATACTTTAGCTATGCACTCAAGCTATCATACGCGTCAAGAAAATTCATCTCCCCAAATATGTCTTTTTCATCGTTTTCGGTTCATTTTGCAGTTGATTGCACCTCCCGTATCTGTCTGATGCTATTGTCACGTATGGTCTACTATTTTGGCTCCATCCATTTTAAAAGCGAGGGTGTGCAATTCGGGTATACCTCTTCTACAGCACCGGTCAATGAACTTGACGATAAATAAACAGCATGCCTAACAATTAGGGTAGCACTGAGCGTCCCGAATCGGAATTCAGCGGATGACACGTGTTCAACATACACTTCCATTTGCTTTCACAAAAAAAAAATGCCCCACGAAAACTGTGGACATGACCACCTTCAACCCGCACTCCGGCACCACACCACCGGCGAGATCCCTCGCCGGCAACATATCAACTCCAACATGTAGCAACATTGTCGGCTCCATGCAGCACTGCTGCCGGCCCATGCTAGGACCTCCTTCTGCTGCCGGTAGCAACATCGACGCCGCTAAGAGTAACTCCAAGAGCATTGCCAAATCTTGGTTGGTCAAACCGATTTAACAACAAGTGAGCTTACTTTGGACAATGCAAATTCTTGTATCAAGCAATTTAAAACTCGATTGCCAAATCCACACAAAGAAAAAGATCCACATGTTAATGGGTCTTCTTCTTCTTATTATTTGTCTTCTTATTTCCAATCTCAGTGCATGGACCAACCCTCCTCTTCCCATTTGTCTAAGTCCCTCACCGGAGAAGCTCTTGACGTCGCCAACACAACCCCACCCCCCCCCCCCCCCCCCCAAATGCCCTCGACCCCTGTCATGTCCATCTTGGCCCGCAAGTGACCAATGCTACCAGAAGCACGGTGTACACAACCCGCCTCCTTCGAACGACGTGTTGCCCCTACTCGACGAGGACAACACAGGTGCCTTGGTCATACCCTCCCTTCCTCTCTGCTTCTAGCCCTTAGCCCTTACACAATTGCGGGTAAACCCCCCCCCCCCCCACATGATCACCCGCGTGCGCTCCAGCGAAGACGACGCGCCGTCTATGCTTTGGCGGTGGACGAAATCGGCAAGAGGCGCGACTGTGTGTTCCTCTGTGTTTGGCTGTGGGGTGAGATTGCCAAATATGACAATATGGGAATAACAAATTGGCCAGAGATTGAAATGCTCCTTGTGCGAACTTCTTTTATCCCAGTTGACCAAGTATATGTTAAGTCTTAGTCGATGTCCGTTGATCTTTGTTGAGATCCATACCTAAAACTATATTGTTTCCGAATGCTGAAACACGCGGTACATTTGTTAACATTATGTAAAAAAGTATCAAGGTGAACATTTTTTTGAGACAATCATATTATCTTTTTGTAAAAAGACATTAATACTCAATTAATTTTGTGTCTATTTAAACACTCCCTTAGAAAAATCCAGTTTTTAGCAGTTGTACGTAATTCTAGTTAGTCAAGCTCGTGACAAGGGGATGTAAATTGAATAGTCAAGTAGTACTTCTTCCTCTGTAACTAAGTGTATACCATGTTTTGGTAGCTGAAGTATAAAAAAAAATGGGCAGATCAGAAGAAAGAAAACCCTAAAAACACCTCTCTGAACGCCGACATCGTACACGCGCCTTGGAGGATGGGATCATAGAGTCAGTCCTAGCACGTGTAGCTTGCTCCATTCCCCAAACAAAGAAGTCAGAGACATCGTGCACGGTGCGCCGCACCCGGCCGCCAACCCACCGTCCGGCCCAAGCCCATCACCTCAAACGACCAGCGCCCCGCAAAATTCCTCAACAAAAAAAGCGCGAAAAAAATAAACACCGTGGAGGTAGCCGCCCCTCTCGCGCCCCATTCCCTCCCGCCCCGTCGCGCGCCGCCTCGCCTTCATCCTCCTCCCTGAGCTCCCTCGCCTCCCCCTCCCAGCCGCCGGCGGGGTCCATGCTGAGGGGGCGGGAGAGCCTGGTCCGCCTCATCGGCCGCCGCCGCCGCCCCCCTCTCCCCGCCTCCCTCGCCGCCGCCCTCCTCTCCCCCTCACGCCCCACCTCCCACCAGGTCAACATCCACCCCTAAACTGCTCGCCGCTTCTTCTACCCATTGCCATCTCTCCCGTCCAACGCTTAACTCTTCCCCGTTTTTCTCCAGGCCGACGACGCTGGCCCGTCGTCGGGAGGGAGCGCCTGTGCCGGCGCGGGTTTGGTGGCCTGCCCCGTCTGCGGCGAGTCCATCAGCGGCTCAGACTACAGCGTCAACACCCACCTCGGTCCGTACGCGCCTCCTCGAACCCCCATACTTCTCCCGTACGTATCAGTGGAATGTTTCAATGCCCGTTTAGTATTATTGCTAGTCGTGTTATTGCGGCCTTGCGGGATGCTGCTTGCATTATCGAGCATGACAAAAATCGTCCCCAGACAAATAAAAATAATGGTTAACTACTATCCCGATTGCAAGTTCCTGTCCATGTGATTGCTTACAGGCTCACGCGCTGCATTGTCATTGACAGCCAGCCAATCATCAGCTGAAATCGTCTGTTCGAATATAGATTGTAGGCTCACGTTCTTGACTCTGTGGAAATCGACTGTGTCTCTTGTCTCTGTTGATTTAGGATAGGCGGTTCATGTGAAGTCTTGCTCCTGGTATAGGGGATGCATAGGAAGCAGCATTACATGCTTTACCATCACAATAACAATCTTCTGAAGGCTTCTGTTTTGACATGAGCTGTGCAGATATATGCCTCACGAGAGGAGTGAAACGGAAGTTAGCACAGAGCAGCCTTCTCGATTTCAGATTCAGTAAAAAATCAACAGTTGAGCCTACTGTAGCCAGCTTGAACAATGATGATGAGGCGAACAATAAGGGACTGGCAGATGGAGAGATATCTAGTGATAGAGAATTTTGCTCCAGGAATACTGACCCTGGAAGTCCCCAGGATAGCGCCACCCCTTTATTCACGGGTTACCTGCATGGTTCGATTGGCACATCCGAGATGCATAATACCTGTATACCTTCAGATGTTGTCTTGCCAAATATGAAGAAAGCTGAAAATGATGATGTGGTCGAAAAGGTCTCTTCCTGCACGTTTTCAACAGGAACAACTTCTGCCAGCATTGATGCGTGTCCAGACGTGGATTATAGCAGCAAGGTAGTTGTTGACACTGTCATAGTGGGCCGGAGGTTCCGTGAAAATATTGAACTGCAAGAAGGTGTGGGCATTACTGTTTTGAGAGAACCTCAGAATGCCAAGGACCCTGATGCTATCAAGGTTCCCATCCTATATAAATACATTATATTTTGTCTGTTAATATCCCTTTCATGTAGACTTTTTCTTAATACCATAAGTAGGTGCTTTATGCAGGGTCTGAATGTGGGCAGATGCTTGGGTACTTGCCTCGAGAGCTGGCTAAAGTCTTGGCTCCTCTACTGGACACACATTTTGTTGAATGCGAGGTGATCCTTATTATATATTGCAGAAGAAGTGTATTGTAGCCTGCAATTGCTTGGTCCACGAGAATACTATACCCTCCCCACTTGTTTGAATAAATATATGCAGTCAGTTCATAGTACAGTGGAAACTACAGATACACCATGTTATGTTTGATGATCTTGATTAGTGGTGAATAAACTAGCATTGACTACCGTGGTAGATTCTTTGTGAAATCTCTCTACATGCCATCTTAGTGAATGCTCGCTGATTCATATGGATAAAGTTAATTTCTTTGTATAATCTGGCCACAATGTCAATTGGAAGCTGCACTTACTGAACAACTGTAAAATCATATACACTCTTATGCTTGGCTATAAAATTTAATACTCTTCATACCCAATAATTGTAAGAAGAGGTCTAGGACATCTCCTGTTGTGCAAAAATTTCAGCAGTGAGCCAAGTTGGTATTAGTAATTTTAGGCGGTGGTAATGGTCTCTGTCAGTTATTCAAGTTGATTTTCAGCAGCCGATCTCAGCAGCTTTCCTCATAGAGGCGGTTTGCGTTGTTTCTCTCAAACAAAGACACATTGCCGCTATTTTAATCAGCACTCCTGTGAACTCTATATGTCCTATATAAGCTCCCAGCAAAAATATTTTCTAATACAAATAGGAGCCTACTCTACCCCTAAGTAAGGTGTGGGTGGGATAAAAGTTTGTAGGATTGATGGTAGAAACTTTTTCCATACCAAGTCGATAGCCATCCAACTTCTGATGCTTACTTTCCTATTTTGTTAGGGATTCGTGGTTGGTTTGCCTGAACAACAGCTTGACGATGTGCCCATCAAGCTAACTTGTCAGAAATGTGAAAATGACAATCAAAGATATGAGGATGTGAGATACCCACAATCCTTATGGGAAATTTTTTGTGGGGTTGTTAGAAATGGAAATTTGCAGCAACCTAGCAGTGCAAGATACCAGGCAAATTTTAATACAATGATAACAGATGTTATGACCAACCATACACACCTTTTCAGTGACAAGGAAACATCGTTTTTAGGTTTATATTACTTCCTTCATGTTCCATCTTTATGTTTCTTGATCAAGAAGTCTTGATGACTAGTCTTTGTTTTAACATTCAATAGGTTCTTTTAAGTCGTTATCGAATGATGGCCAAAGGCTGTTCGTGAGGATTTACACTCGAAAAGGTTAGCTCCCCAATATCCATTGATAGTTAAACTGTTGATTTGTCTTCATTCATGTTCCATGCGTGTGCTTAGGCTTTTATTGGTAGTGACTTAAGTTTTAGTGCATGTATTACGTAGTAGGTTGAGAAAAAATTCAGCCACTTAATAAGTAAATATGACCTTGCACTTGATTAACTGAATTTCTTGCAGGGCCATGGTTTCGAGTGAGCAGTATCTCGTATCGTGAAATATCAGATGTGGAGCATGCAGCCATGGAGTTAAAGTGTAATAACCTGGACCTGCTCATTTGTTGTAACTGGCATGTTTCCATTCTTTAGCTATTTCAGTTGGAAGCTGTTTCTTTTATAGTGGCAGGTTATATAGACATGCTTTCTTTCACCGATGTTCCATCAGAATATGATCTGAAAGAGATTCTTGATTTGCTAAGTGTTCCTGAAATGAAGGAAGTACTAAAGGAGATCCCTAAGGTTTCAATCTTATCTTCAAAGCTTCTTTTATTATGCAAAAGTATGCCGTTTACCTTTACTACCCCAGCATTTTCCTATTGTCTCTTAGAATCACAATTTGATCATACGTTGCACTTTAGTAAAGTTGCATACACTATACTTTTGGATTAGTAATAGCACATTTTTTCATATACTAGTATGGCGACATATCAGTGCCAACTTGGTAGTGGTTCTGCTGATCTATGTTGCATCAACACATCGGGGATGCAAGTGTATCATGTAATAGCATGACATGGTCATGATAATGCATAACCTGCAAAATGGTCAAGGCATATGCTTTGGCAATATTAGCATATCACCCATTTATCCATAATGTTTGCCTACCAATGTTTGCAGAAAATTATGTGGGCATACAACAATAATTTCCCCCCTTAAAATGTCCAACAAAAAATGAGTAGATAAGTTGTAGCACATAAGGTACGCCAGTGAATGATAGATATTTAGAAACATGTAATCGTGGTCAAATTGGTAGAGGAAAAACCTGAGAATGTGAATGAGCATCGGAATGTGACATTGTAATCACTAATAAGAACCACTATCACCCATACTTTATTTTAAGTGTTCGGTTTGATAATATGTTTCCTTTGGGTTCGTCACAGTCACCACATGTCTAAATGCATTGTTAACAGAGCAGAGCACGCAATGAAATAACAGATTGGTGTCTCAAAATATTGGACAACTGATTGATATTTTGATTAACGGCCCGCTATCGCAAGATGGTTTCCCCTCCGCACTAACTTGCAGTTGATTTCATTCTTAACTAGACCTCGTTTTTTCAATGAGTATTGCCTTCCTTTATTTTACTTTCCAGGATAACACAAACTGCGCCCGTCGACATGAGCTTCTTAGCACCCTTCTCTCTATATACAATAATGGAATCTGGTAAAGGTTCTTTCTTTGTTTCATTCGTGGGCATTATGGTCTCATACTCTCATGAGCAAATTTACTTTTCGGAGCAGCACAGCTGTACCAAAGCGAATATTAAAATCTACAGGAACCTGTATAAGAATCTCAAATATGGCTGATGAACTTCTGTGGCGTGTTCAGGTGAATGCATATCTTGCTTGGACTGTTTATTTTATTTTAGTATTTACTGTATTGTTCTGTTATACAACTACTTTGGCCATCTATGTTTGATCAAGCACAACTATGCAGAGGCTCTTCTTTCTAAATGGTGATCAAGATCTTTCATCCTTTCTATTAGTGGATCTTGGTCTGGTGAAATTCCCAGACTACACCTGCCGCATTTCTCACCGTATATTTCAAGAAAGAAATGATTTACTTGAGTATGAAGAGGTGAGCTTTTCATTTCCTTCCAAAGTTCTGAAGCATAACTTGCCAATCTCCAGTTGTGTTTAATGTCTTATGTTGCAAATAGGCTATTCGAGTGGCACAGTTCATGGATGAATCTCTTGACACTGAGAACATGGAAATGGTGTCAAGATGCACTGATTTGTCTGAGAATCGACTATGCACTATGTTAAAAGAAGAAGATAGCAGTTTAGCTGAATCTCCTCCATCATTCTATTCATGCTTTTCATCTACGTGGGTTTATTCAAAAATACTTACATTAGGCGTCTCTGTTTACGAACGTGAACGCAGGTAAGTTGTGATAAACCTATGGATCAACCCAACTGGTAACTGCATGAATTGAGATGTTTCATTCAATTTTGATTGAACTGGAACCCTTGCCTATATTATTTTTTGTTTGTGCCGACACGACCTCTGGTCCGCTAAATGCTGTTAGATATTCTGTTGCGCATACACTTATACTAGGTAGATTGTAAAGTTTTATCTTTTATGCAAATTGTAGATATGTGAACTTTTGCATTGAAACTTAGTGTTTTTTCCATGAATAAACCTAATCGAGATAGAGATCTTATGGCATCCTTTTGGCTGTAAATTAATGGAAGATATGAATGCGTCAATAGGAGGATCATTTCCTTTCTTTGTTGAAATTTATATATTTTAAGAATTTATGAGTCTACATTCAGTCAGTACTTAATCTTGTTAATTTTTTTGGGAACTAGATATCACGCTGACAATATTTCCCAGGTATGCAGATGCAGTAAGGACTCTAAAGATCCTACTTAGTAAGGTTTCTTCTGGTAGACGGCGAGGATATTGGACACTGAGGCTATCTGTGGATTTGGAGCATATGAGTTGCCCAAATGAGAGCCTTTTAATAGCTGAAGGAGGAGTAATTGATCCATGGGTCCGTGCTGGGTCAAAGATTGCACTGCAAAAGAGAGTTCTGCGTTTAGGCAAACCTCCACGGCGCTGGAAAGTTCCTAGTTATGCTGATTCTCTTAGGAGAAGTATAAAAGAGGTATGTATGTATATTACTCTGTTGGTCCCGAGTCCAGACAAAGTTCTTTATATCTTTCTACTGGATCAAGGTGATAACATAAATAATGCTAAATAGTCTATACTTTGGCTGCATCATGCACATTCTGTTATCAGGTAAACATCGAAGGAAGGCCGTTGAATTGTGAAATAGGAGCAAAGAATGTTTTTTATGGCTATGATGGTGAACGCTGTGGGGTAGAGCAATTAGCTTTGCAGTACTATGCAGATGAAGGAGGTGGTTGGCAAGGTACCCATTCAGAAGGTGGCATATGGATGACAATCTTTGGCCTTCTTATGTGGGATGTAATATTTTCAGAAGTATGCGATGTTTTCCAGTCTAAATTTCAGGTACATGACTTATTACCATTTTTTGGCTATAGTTACTGAGTTGCATAACCATGTGCATTATGTCCGTGCATCTTGCAACCACTATGCTTTTAATAATTGTATTGCTTGGGTGTCTCTCATCATCACGGTCTTTTTCTTCGGCTTCCTTACAATATACTTGTGTTCTCTTGCAGACAGCCCCTCTTGATTTTGAAACAGATGACTTCTACAAGTCAAGAAAGGACCTTATAGAATCACAGTTGAAAAGGATACAAGACGGAATGGCTGAGGAGATGCTTATCAGCTCGTGGGAGCTACATCAAGGGACATCCTGCAGGGGTGTCAACTGGGACCGGCATTCCATGGCTGACCTACGAGCTGTCGTAGCGTGCGTTGGTGGGCATTGCTTGGCGTTACTTCTCCGGCATCTAGCCCTTGACTACAGGAGTTGGTCTAGTGGGATGCCTGATTTGCTGCTATGGCGTTTCCTCGATGAACGAGGAGGTGCTGAAGCTAAACTAGTGGAGGTCAAAGGACCAAAGGATCAGCTCTCTGAGCAGCAACGTGCTTGGATTTTTGTCCTGATGGATTTCGGATTTGATGTGGAAGTTTGCAAAGTGAGTGTAGCTTCTAAGCGGAGATAGCTCCCCTTTACACACGGTGTAATGCCCGGTTTAACAATTTCATTACATTGACCTCTTCTGCAAAATTTTATTCAAACAGAGCAAAGGTTGTAACATGTATAAGCAACATTGTTCTTGATGTTTGCAGCGACGTCCGAAAAGTGAAAGCGTACCTACATATTTTTGTGTGATTCTATCAAAATTACTAACGATCTATCGGTTCATGACCAAGAAATGTATGGATCAATTTGTGTCCCCAGTTTTGGTAGTTTAATTTCAGAAAGCAAACCGATTGGTACACGTCCATGTCTTAATGGGCTACTATTCCAAAATATTCGCAACTTTGTATGGAACGTATAAGCATGTTCATAAGCCAGAAGGAACTAGAGTGGAAGGATCTGGCCCTACTTGATTATTTTGGGGAATCATCCAGACCCAAATTTTCCAACTTACCACCTGTGATGGAACACAGAGAGTACATAATATCAGAGAGATCAGACAAACTGGTAAACATGATCCTCACCAAGAACCAGAAACAAAAACTGCAACAAAGAATGTCATGGACAAAGCAACGCTGATATTATATTCAAGAGGAGCTGATGTTCGATGAACAACAAAATCATGCCATTACAGAGGAACAGTGACAACTTTGCACCACTGTGATGTACTTGATAGCTGGCCAAGTAAATATCAGTCATTGCCATGAGCACAAGTACACCGATACACAACTTAGTTCTCGACTTGCAAAGGGATGATTTCTGGGCCGCTTGATGCTTGATTTAACTTTAGTCCCTTCTGCTTGAAGTCCAGATGTGTACCATAACTAATCGTGCTATAGCTGGACAAGTAGTAAGAACTGTGGCACGGGGGTCGTCATAAGTTAACCACGTATCCTCTGGGACAGTTGCTGCGCTTGATCTAGATTTATACAAATATGCTGTTAAACGCCTCCTCCAGCGCTCTTCGCTTACCCAACTCAGCAGTCCAACCACCTGCTCGTGCTCCTCTCTCCGCACGTAGTCTCATGGTCTCCTCATCATATCCATGTAGAGGATCCGATGAACCACCAATTGGTTGAGGGGCGTTACCTGTCGGACGAGGCTGATTCAACCCACCTGGGACAGCAGCAGGCGCATACTGGCCTTGAACTCCCGCCCCACCACTAATGCCCTGGGAGCTTCCAGCGGCCTGTTATATTTTGCAAAAGCACCAGACGCATATAAGAAGCACCTAAGATAGATTAAAAGACATCACATGCACTCTTAAGTAGTAAGTAGAACAGAGAAGCTGCAAAGCTCAAGTTCTTTATGGTTGGCAAGATAGATTAAAAGACATCACATGCACTCTTAAGTAGTAAGTAGAACAGAGAAGCTGCAAAGCTCAAGTTCTTTATGGTTGGCATGCAGTCAAACTGAATGGAATAAAGTAACTGAAGATATAATTAGCGACTAGAAAATCAGGCTACAAAGTGAACATGATAAATAACCTATCTACCAAAACCTTGGATGCTGGTGCCCTGACATGTGGTTACTGAAAATAGTATAAGGAGATAGGATGAAATAATGAAGATGAAATGCACGTTTACTACCAACTGAAAAATGCTAGCAGAATATCCTGCTTATAAAAGTTCATCTTCCATCACCAAATCACGGTGATTGTCAATTAATGTTATATTTCAGCTAGATTAAAACTGGTGACAACTTTTGATTGCATATATCCGAAAGGAGGCACAGGTGAAAAATCTCAAAGTTGGCCTCTCAGCATTTAGCATTACATTGATATTATTTACAAATAAATGTATTATAGGTTTGAGCTTTCACATTTCACAATTACTAAGAGTAAAATAATTTTACTGAATATTCTCCACACAGGAAGGCTCGTAATCACCCAAAGCTGATGGAGCTGGACATGTAGTACACATCCAACCATCAAACCCTCAAAGGTACTGTTTTCACAACATATGTACCAAAGATTGGTATCAACTAACCGTATCACTGGTACCAGCTTTTACAGGGTTCATTCTGCTCGCTTTAAGTGCCGCTGCAAGATCTTCAGCCTACACAAGAACCACATTGGCCAGAAAAGAGAAATAGCTCCCAAGTCAGAATCTACAAGTCTTACCAGAGCCTAGAATATACATTTGTTACATATGGCACGGTAACGAATACCATACCCTTTTAGCTCGGGATAAGTATATCTGCTCCGCATTTTCCTGCTGATACCTAGCAATTTTAGCTTCGATCGCCTCGACGTCAAATCCTTCTATCAGGTTGAAGGCTTCAGGGAGACATGAATATGAGATAAATCAAAACCTCTGCATTGCTACCATGCAAGATCGAACAGCCTACAACAAACAAACAGGTGATGGGCAACTCACTCATATCCTCGACTTCTTCCAGGTAATCGTTGTAATCTTTCAGCGACGGGAAGTGCTCCCTCGTCTTGTTGAATCTGAGCTCGCAACCGACACAAAAGAATCAGACCCAGCGGCTCGACAGCGAAAATTTCGTTCAAAGGAAAGGAACCAGAGGAGTTCAGGGGGGAGGGAGCGCGCACATGCTGGCCATCCTACGGCGGAGGGTCATCTCCTTGGCCCAGGCGTTCCCCCCGCCACCGCTCCCCACCACCACCATCTCGCCCTCGCCGCCGCCGCCGATGGACCGCGAGATCAGCTGCCGTAGGGTCGCGCCGTAAGTGAGCTAGGGTTCTGACAGGAAGGGGGGGAGAAGAAGGGAGAGCTAAGCCGGTGGCTGCAATTTTAAGAAACGGGAGGGCTCTTTGAGCAAAAGAACATGTGTTAGCGGATCGGAGCCGATCAGAGTAGATCGAACGGCTGAAAGAGCACGCGGCAAGTGTTTGTTACATCGGATCCTCTCGGCCTCCTTGCTGTCAGTTACAGACCGCAATGGCGCTCCCGCTGCGCCTCCTCGGCCGCATCGGCGGCGGCGGCCGACGGGGCCGCCTCCCGCCGCCGCTCGCAGCCCTCGCCCACCTCGCCGCCTCGCCCCACCAAAGCTCCGCCCGACAGATCCCGTCACCTGCTCCCCCGCTGCCTTTCCCCCCTCGCTTTCTCCCTTTCGCCTTGCCCGCGCGCAGCTTCTCCTGGTACTCCCGCTCCCCGTCGAGCCCGACTCCCACCGCGGCCGGAGAGGCTATAGTTGCCGAGGACGAGTGCGCAGACAAGGAAAGCGTTTACCTTGACGATGCGAGTACCGTCGCTTACGGGGAGGTGCTCGCCGGCGCGGCTGATGGTGCGGCGGATGCTGCCGTGGGAGTGTCCACCGGTGTCAATGGAGGCGGACTGTGGGATTTCTCTGCTGGCAAGGTGGTCGACGCAGTCGATGGGTTCCATAATATCACCGGACTACCATGGTAGGCATCATGCGGTTCAAGGCTCGTCTATTTTCTGTTACTGTTGTTATTGCTGCTGCTGCTGCTCCGTCGCCTCTATTAATTCGAACTTAGTAGGTTTGATTTGGCATATTTCTCATTCGGTTACATGGTGTTTGCATGTGATGTGACATGTTGCCCTATTGACTCGGAGTACACTCGATCCTTTATTTCTAAGGTTTTGCTAAATCTCAGGCTACTGAAACTCTTTTCTTTAAGTCTCAGTCACCCAAGAAAAGTGCAGCCATTAGCAGAAAAGTGTAATGGGAACGAGTTGCACTTTTCACTGAACTGTAGTTGCACTTTTCGAAGGTGACCGAGACTTAAGAAAATACAGACCCTTATTTCTAATGGCAACTTGCCTGTATGAATATAACCACTGTTTTTTCATTGCAGGTGGATAACGATCTCCCTCTCAACTGTGGCCATGCGAATATTCATACTACCTGCCCTGATATTGCAACTTCATAAGAGTGCTAAAATTGGCGAGATACTTCGGAAATGTAAGTTCTGCCAGCTTCTCACTGTCCTTTCTTGTATTAAAAAAAGTTTAGGTTGCATGGGCTCTATAGGTGTCACAGTTTATCTTAACTTATGGGGAATACCGGGTGTCCATGGAATACCAGATTCAGATGACTGTAGTTCATCTTCCATAGAATTATTCTCAACCTCTTCCAGATCATGTTCTACTATTCAAGTCAAATATTCATTTTAGATGAGCCTTTCAGGGTTTAGGGTTTAACCGAATTCTGTTGTTGTATGATTGAATTTCTATTGTTTATTTGTTTGTGATTTTACTCTCATATATCTTCTTTTTAAAGTGCCCCCTCCTCCACCAGGATTGAGTTTTCGTGACGAATACTCTTTTTTCCGGAAGAAAAAGCGAGAGCTCGGCTGCCCCTCCTTTCTTTGGAATTTCGCCTACTTGTCAGTTCAGGTAATGAATTTTTTTTTTCTGAATTAACACAGTTTGAGGATAAATAACATCACGATTCATTTTGCGAAGTACCACCTCTATTGTTTACTTCTCAATGGCATTTATAGAATTTGAAGCATTTGAAAGGCATTTGGCACCAATTAGTTCTGCACTGTATTGACTCTGGTATTTGTTTGTAATTTTGTATATGCAGTTCCCTTGCTTTTTACTGTGGATGTCAAGCATCCGCAGTATGTGCCTGGCTAATCACCCTGGATTAGATAATGTATGTTGAAGGTATCTCTGTACGCAGTTATCTATCATGACGTTCCTTTCAATAGTCCTAAGTTTCTTAAAAGAGTATGGTCTGTGAAGGTCTTGTTGTGGTAACCTGCAACCATACATTTATACCGATGTGCCTTTTTCTTTTTTGTAGTCATTCATGAGCTACCCTCATTTTAATAGTTGTGCAGATTAAAAATTCCGCTACAGAGATGATGTTTCACATGTAGCAACATTTCTATTAATTTTAATCATGATGCAATGTAAGTAAATTAAATGGGGGAATTCACATTCAAGCAAAGGAAATATGATGAGCTGAAGCCATAATATACATAACTGATAATTGAGGTAGTTTGATGTTTCTGTATCACATAGGAAATTGTAAGAAATCTCTTAACGAAGGCAGTTTTTCTTGTGGTGGAAGAGATAAATTTCTTGCATTTTTGGTAGTCAGTTACATTGTGAAGTGGAAAATGTTCAAGGTTTCTGATTCTTTTGGTGTATTCATGATATGACGTGTTAAATTTGGTTTCACATGAGTTACAGTTAATTTTCTGTCGGTATTTCTTGATAACTATACAGGGCGGTATTCTGTGGTTTCATAACTTGACCGAGTTTCCACATGGTGCTTTCGGTCCTGTTTTTCCTATCTTAGTTGCTGGGCTCCATTATTTGAATATTCAGGTACTCTACTGTTTTGTATCCAGGTTTTTGTTTTTAAGACTTTGCTTACTATTTTTCCCCTTTCAGCTTGTTACCTTTATGTAAGTTAAGTGACCGCCTAACATTTTGTTTCAATAAAATATAAGTTATGTTACACCAAATTGATATATTTGGTTTCATATAATCAAAATTGCTTTTTTATGATTTTGCAAATGTAACGAGATATTATTTAAGGAATGTGCAGCCGAAATTTAAATTGCAGAGCCCAAAAATGAGCCCTACATTTTGAATCAGAGCAAGTACTTGTGGTTTGCGGCTCCGCCTTGTGATATTTATTTTCAATGGACACATCTGTTTGTTCTTGAAGGAGGTTAACACGTCTTCGGATGATGGACATTCAGAGCTTACAAGTCCTTCATCTATAAATACCTGGGAGTTGTAGCTTTGAACTCTTGTGAGTGTAAATTTTGAATAGGGCTTTGACTAGTGTTGAGCCGATTGGCAGTTGGTGTTTATTTTGGTTATAAGTTAGCTTCTGACAGTCATTGGTCTGTTAGTAGAGGGACCATGGCATCAATGTTCGACAAACCATTCCACCTTTGAATTGACCCAAGACCAGAGTAGTGATCAGTTAATTTCTGTTTCTTGATGAAACCACTTCTGTTGATTTAATAAAAAAAGTATTCAACTGAAAGTTGAATGATCGTCTGTTCTTTTCATTGCTATTTGGATGTGAACACTAGTTTATATATTTTGTTAAGCTAGGGCCTGCTGCCGGTTTGCAGTAAATTGTCTGATTGTTATTTCTTGCCTTCCTCAGATTGCCTTCCAGACACGCCATACCAAGCAGTTCCCTGGAGTTTTAGGCTTACTAGCAAAGGCATGTTCCTGCAACCAATGGCATATTGGATACAAGTTGCTAGTTGTCACTAGTTACATGCAAATTACTCGCATAACTGGCCTATTGCTAAGATCTTGGTTGACGGATGTGAATGATTGGCGATTCACTCGGCAATCTGCATATATTTTACTAGTTTGGTGTCAATCCACAGCGCCGTAAAGATTTACGCACTTCTAGAGTTTAGTTGGTCAGTACCACTAAGAATACACTCTCATGTGTTTTGTGCATGTACTTAAATTGATTCCCTCTGTCAGATGAGATATTTTTCATAGCTTTATCATGAATGTGTTAACGTTACCCTTCTGGTTTAATACAATACAAGCTATGATTCTGAGGCTGCTACCTATAAATATGTCTAAAACCTTGCTTAGGCATATGTCTGGTGCTCCGATGCTCTTGACCTTACCATTTGCGATATAGCATTAGTTTCTCGATTAAGAAACTTGCTCTACAAGGTCAAGAATTTGATATCGTGATGATATGATCATATGTGTATCTCTACTCTTCTTATGTACTGAAAATATTTATTTCTTGTTTGCAGTACTACAAGATATACCTTGATATTCTGGCTATTCCGTTGTTTTTTATCGCTTATGTGGTCCCTGAGGTCAGTTCCTTCCAAATTGCTTCATTTGGGTAGAGAAAAAGTATTATGCATACTAGATATGATTACTTCTTGCAGATTGTAGAGTTATAGTTTTCTGCTCCATTTCAGTATATAGAGGGAGTGAGTGAGTTTGTGTACAGTAACATGCCCTGTTTCTCCACATATCCGTACTTGAGCTCTCCCTAGCAAACCAGGTTGGATAAATTATGCATAGACGACCCGATTTGTTTGATGTCATCAGAGTTTTTGGAGCAGAGCCTGAAGCTAATATTAAGATAGATGTTGTTCTTATTACCTTTTACTGTGAAAGAAGAATCACAATTTAGTGCCTTTTTTCTTTCATTTAGGTTGCAGTGCAGATGATAGTGATGTCTTGTATTTACCCCTATCATTTTTTATTGGCAGGGAAGCCTGGTATACTGGACTACCAATGGTTTATTTAGTGTAGCTCAGGTCAGCTAAGTTATTCAATTCTACAATGAAAGCTTTTTTTTGTCAACTTTGGATACTGCTGTACCAGTTTTTATAAGAACTCCATGCTTACATGTATGCATGCTACTTGACAAATGCAAGGAAAGCTTGTAAGGTCCACTAGTTCTTTTGTTTTTTTTTTTCTAGAGAAGGAAATAGAAATTTGTGGTAGGGACTAATTTTGTGCGTTATATAGAAGAAAGCAACATCAGTCATAACAGATCTAGCAGTGTTCTCTCTTTCCGTTGTGCCCATTTGTTGTTAGTCCAATAGATGTTCCAGTATGAATGATGTAGGCATCTGTACGTAGGTACGTTGCAAACTTCATGTTCGTATTACTGTTCAAAAAACTACCACAATACGTTAGGGTTTCACAAAACCACCACTTCAGTGCTTTTTTAAAGATCTACAACACTTCAGTTCTAACACGTAGCAAAAAACATTGATTCATCCTTGACACTGGTCTAACCCCGAAATTGACGGGTATGGCCTGCTGTCAGACTTACGTGGCAAACGGAGACACATCGCTAACGCATTTTTGATCCGTAGGGCCCACCGTGAGCCGACAAGGTAACGGGAGGAGCAAACTTCCATTAATTTTTCTCTTATTTTTTTCTTTTCTTTTCTTTTCTGTTCGTTCTTTTATTTATTTCTTTGTCACAGCCGCTGGTGAATCGATTTGGCTAGCGGTCTGCATGTCCGACAGAGAGAGCAGCGGCGGCGGCTACACCGGCGGGGCCTGGCGCGTGAAGGCTAAGCCTGCTAGCAACCCTGCAGTGCTGCACAGCAGCTAGCGCTGCCCGCCCACCGCGTCCTACACCTCTGTGCTTGCCCACCGTCGTGTGCATGGAGCTGGACATCACACCAGCAGGTCTGGAAGCAGACATACCTCACCGACGGTAACGTGTATCTGCTGTAACCCAAGCCACAACATGCTCCGATATGGGGAATTGAGGAGCGGGCGCAAGGTCAGGTTCACGGTGGTGTCGGGAAACAGTACCGATGGTGGCATCGAGTTGAACTCGTTCTCTGCTCCTGGTGCTCGAACCGGAGACAGTATACATAGCTAGCCGCTAGCGCCGCTATACCCGCGCTCCAAACTGGTCCTGGAGAAGGGCACGTGTGCTGGTGTGGAGCAAGGTCGGCGGCGACTCCGTGCATCTCGATGAGGGCCGGCCGTCCCAGGCCAAATCGCCACACCACGAGCTCCGCACCAGCGTCTACCTCAACCTCGCCGAAGGAATCGTGTTGAGTAAATCACGTTGTTCTTCCCCAACTCCGGCGTCGCCTCTAGGCAAGATTTCGATGCCGCAGCGCCCCCCGGCGCACCCGACCTCTGCATCGGCTAGAGAGTGAGCTTATGGAGCTCGGTCTCCCCCTCCCGCTCTCGGTTGTCCCCATGTCATGCATTACCGTCGAGGTCTACTCCATTGACTGCCGCCATGGATTTTGTGCATGTTGTCGAGCGTGAATCCCACGCCTCCACGACCTCTACGAAGCACTGCACCAGATCCATGGCCTCGCGCCCGTGCATGTTCGTCGAGACCATGGATTCCTGGTGGGAAATTAGTTTATTTATTGAGCTGACATGTGAGAGCCACGTCATGTTGAATCATTGACAGGTGGGACCTATGTCTGCTGACGAATACGCTATTAACGACCGTTAATGTCGGGTTGTCTGCACTTGCCACGTCAGCCTGGCAATTGACAATTTTGATCCATCCGTCAGTTTCGGGGCTTGAAGAGCTTACAGAACGGTTAGCTACAATATTCCAACAGCGATAGCCCTTATGCTCATCACTGTATCCGAGAAAAAAACACTCAACAGACTGAGCGGTTAGTTTGGGGCGTTGAGCAAGAAGAACGTAGCAAACGCAACCAAACAAACGAAGCATAGAATAGTCAGGAGAATTATCATAGAGTTGCTCAAGAGGAATAGTCACGAGAATGATCATAGAGTTGCTCAAGAGGAATGGCAATTAATGAGATAGGCCGAGGTGGAGACAACCTCCCCAGAAATGAGGCGGAAGAGAAGAAGCGATCATCATTCCACGAGCAGTCTCAAGAAGATGACGGTGCTTACGCTCAGCCACGCCGGTCTGAGCATGCACACGAATTGGCGTAGAGATCTGAGTAAGAACCATGGCTGTAAAACGCTTATATATGGAGAGAACCTCACTACGAGAAGACATGAAATACAGCAGAAAATCATTTATAAAAATGATATAATATCAATGGCCCCCTTTCGAAGCGAAAGGAGCCGGACCCCAAACATCAGAGTGAACTAAGTCGAAAGGACGCTGAGATACAGACTTACTAGTAGGATAGGTAACTGAATCTGTTTTCCTAGACTACAACCCTGACACTGTAAAGACACATCTCCTGATACAGGCCCTAGAAGACCACGATGAACTAATGTCGACAGACGAGAACCACAAAAGTAACCAAGATGATGATGCACTGTTGAAAAGCCGGTGACAGAGGCGACGACAACAGAAGTACTGGCATGCGAGATAGCAGCGGAAGGAACACAAAGCCAGTCTATATCCCGAAGCCCCTGAGAATCACGGCAGCGAGGGCCAGCTCCAACCAGAGCCTGTGTGCGACGATCTTGAACAGAACAAGAATCACCGTCAAGAATGACGCGACAACCATGGTCAGTAAGCTGGCCGGTAGAAAATAGGTTCATGGTAAGACGAGGAACATGAGAAATATCATCAACAAAAAGGGAAGAAGTAGAAAGAGTGCCCCGACTAGAAACAAAGAGAGGAATACAATTAGCAGTGAGAGCACTAAGAGGAGAATAAGGAGGTCGAAGAGAGGATAGAGTGGAAGAATCATAAGTCATATGAAAAGAATCTCTAGAATCCAGAACCCACGAGGATGTACCTGACTGTGTAGAAGATGGTGGTCGCACAGTGCCAAAAGAATCAGTCACAGAGCCGACAATACCTGTCGAGCCTGAAGCAGCTAGCATCCGCTGAAGCATCCACATAATGTCCTGCTCGGTGGTGACCGTAGAAGCTGATGCCGTGGACGATCTTGATGAGCCACGAGAAGCACGAGCCCAGAAGAAGCAGACTGCACCCTCTGATGTCGCAGATCACGCTCCTTCATGAAGCAGTGAGACTCAGTGTGACCATCCAGGTCAGAGTAGGTGAAGTGGGATCGTGGACACAACCCTGGCCAGACTCTAGCCTTGACCCTATGGAGTGGGTAAAAGTGGCGGAGCAGTGGACCTCGGAGCTGATGGAGCGGGCGATGAAGTAGGACCACGGGCAGCAAGCACAGAAGGAACCTCAAGCAAACCAACGCCCCAAAGGTGAATCTCCTCAGCATGAAGCTTAGACAGCACGTCCGAAATAGGGACGCAACCACGAGCAAGCAGCTGAGCACGTCGGGGCTTGAAGTCCTTACGGAGCCGAGACAAGAACTCGTAGATGCGCTGAAACTCCAAGTCGGAGCGCACAGTCTGGCAACACAGGCAGGTACCATAAACAACAGTGTGAAGAGAGTCAAGCTGACGCCGCATGTAGAACTGATCAATGGTAGTCACTCTGCTATAGAGCATGCTCCTGACGAACCATAGAGAGATAAAAAGCAACCTCAGACGACTGATGACGCTGACGAAGGTGAGCCCACATGTAAGCGGCTGTACCGAGACCCATAGACTTAGAATCAAACCGCGGGAGATCACTGGAGGCGAGAACAACCGCAACACAAGCATCATCGTGCACCCACTTAATGTAAGCAGTCAGATCCAACTGATAGGTCGTAAGAGCGGCATAATGCTCCTCGACCTTCCGGTCATACGTGACAATGGCGACATCATCCGCAGTCTTGGCTGCAACTTTTGCAGCTTGAGTAGCATCGGCAGCAAGGGCTGGTGGTGTGGGCGGAGTAGGAACCGTAGGAGCAATGACATGGCAGACAAGAGACCTCACCGGAAAGCACTCCACGGACGAAGACCACGCATATGAATACGCATAAGGCCGGTGAACTTGGTGTAGTGGTACCATCAAACAACCCTGGGCAACGAGGGATGGCAACATAGCCCGACGAGGAAGACATTGTAACTGTTTTGTTACTCTTTATTTTTTTACTAACTGCTTTGGTCAACACGGGAGGACCAGATCGAGGGAGCAGCCAGGCGGGCAGACGAACGAAGCAGCCGGGGGCGGGCAGATGACGGCGGCCCGACGCATGAGCCGTCGCGGACAGGGATGGAAGGGCGGCGGCGGCCCAAGGCAGGAGCCGGCGGCGGGAATGGGAACGGACGGCGGCGGCCGGGAATCGACGGCGGCAGACAGAATCGGGAGCCGGTGGCTGGAACCAGGCAGCGGCAGAGAGGCACGAGTTGCGAGTGTGAAACCCTAACCTATCTTTGATACCATGTTAGGAATTTGTATTCCACGGGGCCAAAGGCCACATGTACATCTGTAAATATGCAGGGAACCCCTATCTAACAGGGAAATTACAATATACAATTATCTACAACATTGAGGTGCTGTTTTTTTTGTTACGTATTAGCAGTGAGGTGGTGGTTCTTTGAAAACCTAACGCCGCAATTGTTGTGTTTTGTTTGTAATAAACTCATTCACATTGCATATTTTGTATTCTATCTAATATTTGCATGATAAAAATGCAGCAATTATCCCTCAGAAATGATGTTATCTGCAAGATGTTGGGATTGCCTGATCTTAGGGCTCACTCTGGTAATGCATCGCCAAGCTCTGTTCGTGAGGGTCAGAAGAGGATGCAGGTGGTCTGAAGTATTTAATGTTGTAGCCATTGGCTGTTCCATTTATGTGCATTATGTGCAGTTGCCATCATGCTAATCTAACTTAATTAATTTCACATCCACTTTCATCTCAGGCATATCAGATTATTGCATCTATTTTTCATCTTGAGCACACACCTGTTTTTCTGCTGAAGTTTGCTTTATTCTCTTTTTGTAGGCTAACTTGCAGCAGCTTGGAGGTACTCACGTGCAATCAAAATTGGGATCATCTGATAATGAGACTCCAAAGTTTATGTTTGAGAATGGTACGATAATGGAAGAAAATGTATCAGAGTCCAGGTCACCTGAGGAGCTTCTCGAAGTATGAATGACCACAATCTACAGAATTTTTGTCATGAAATATTACTGTCATTGATTCTGAAGCATGTATCTGTATTTTTTAATAGCAAGCATTACAATATTTGCAAATTGGCTGTCAAGAGCAAGCTATTCCACTTATCAAGTAAGTTGGAATAACCTATATATGGTTTTCCTTCAGTTGGCTAGCATTTTTATTTGCAAATGATGGAAATTGATGAGCCCTTTTTGTTTTGCCTACAGAACAACAATAGAGAAAAACCCAGATCATTTTGCACATTTGATTGGAATGGGGCAGAACTTGTACTCAAATATGTTGTTTGCCGAAGCCTCAGTTTGTTTTGAACATGCTATCCCATTGGTTTGTTTTAATCTCAGATGTTCTTTAGTACTTTGAAGATTATGGGTTGAGGCAATATAACAGAGTGAAATAAGATTTGCTGTTGCCTATTGTGTAGATTGACGAACATGATCCTCTTCTTATACTTGCATGCTATTCTGCAGGTCTTTCACGTCAGAAGCAGGTACAGTAATATTCTGTTGTGACCTGTTTTTAATCCATTACAAATAACAGTGAATAATATCAGCATCCTGTCATTTCCGATTGTAGGGCGATAGCGAGACGGCAATCAAACTCCTGCAAAGAATAGGGGAGCTCAAGGAACCAGAGGGAATGATGAACAAAGCATGCTATTTCAGAGGCTTTATTGTTCTAGCAAGGTAACTAGCCCCTTTGCAGGTCATATTGCCAGCATAGACTTCTGTAGGGTGACAGCTTTCGGTAGTCTGCACACTTCCAAGTTAGAATCCTGGCTACAATTCAAAGCAAACAACTTCCAGTTTTCCACAATTGTCAACTCACTGCAGCTTTTCCCACAATTGTCAACTTTTTCGAGAAAACGCAAAAAGCTTTTGCGTTTCTTTCCATTGAATAGAGAGAAAGGGTTCAGTACAAGGGCCTCCTAGGAGGTGAGTGCAGAAATGGCAAAACAAATCAATGGACATCCCAGGTCGTGGGCAGGATCGCTCTAAGTCCTAGTGCTCCTGCTCTGGACTAGAGCGCCGCCTCTTCTTTGATGTTGTCGAGGGTGCGGGAGATGGAGGGGGTGGCGTTGTTGAATACGCAGTCGTTCCTCTGTTTCCACACCATCCAGGGGATCAGCAGGGTGATGGAGGCGAAGCCCTTTCGCTGGGGTTTAGGTGTTGCTGGTTTGGCGAGTCGCCATCAGTCGTCCAGTTTCTCCAGCGGCTCGGGAGGGCGGTACGTCATGCGTAGCCAAGTGAGCGTCTCATACCAAACCTGACGGGCGAAGACGCACCCTGTCAACAGGTGCGGCATGGTCTCCATCTCCTGATTGCACAGCAGGCACCTAGGATGGTGTTGGAGGCCTCGGCTTTGTAGCCGCGCAGCAGTCCAGCAGCGACCCTTGTTCGCGAGCCAAAGGAAGAATTTGACTTTGGGAGGTGCCCAGGTCTTCCAGATAAGCTTCCAGGCGCTGCACGCGGTGGCGCCGAGGAAGGTGGCCTTGTAGCAGGAGCTTGCCGTGTAGATGCCGTTGGAGGTCCACTTCCAAACCGTGGTGTCCGGCTCGTCCGAGAGGTGGAATTGCTCAAGCTTTTTCCAGAGCAGCAAGTATTGGCCGATCTCATGGATGCCGATCGTACCCTGGATGTCTTCGGCCCACGCGTGATGCAGCAGTCCATCGGCGACCGTCCTACGCTTTCGGCGACGCTTGGGGATGCTGGCGTAAAGGTGCGGGGCGAATTCGCGGATCGCCTGTCCATCAATCCATCGGTCCTCCCAGAACTTGGCCGTTCGCCCGTCGCCAACGGTCATAGTGGTAGAGGCAAAGAACATGGCACGTTCTTGCGGGGAGGATTGGATGTCCAGCCCGCGCCAAGCCCTTCTTTCACCAACCTTGTCGAACCAAAGCCACCTGAGCCTAAGGGACAGGCCAGCGCGCTCCATGTTCTGAATCCCGAGGCCACCGAGAGAGAGTGGCCTGCAAACCTGGTTCTAGTTGACATGGCAATTCCCGCCATTAGCCTCGGCGCGGGCCGCCCACAGGAACCCGCGCTCGATTTTCTCAATCTGCTTGAGAACCTTCTTGGCAGGAGCATACGCGAGCAGCTGATGGATCGGTATCGCGCAAAGCACCGATTTCACGAGGGCAAGACGCCCAGATTTGGGCATCATATGCGCCTTCCAACTCGGAAGCCTGGCCGCGACGCTAGCGACCAGCGGCTGAAGCTGTGCACTTGTTGGACGACGGATCGTCAGGGGGATGACCAGGTAAGTCATAGGCAACTCCACAACTGGGCAGCCTAGGTTCGTCGTGACCTCCTCGGCATCGTGCTCGCTTCCGTTCAGCAGGGCCGCCGCGCTCTTGTTGTAATTCACCCAAAGGTCGGAAGCGCGGCCAAAAATCTGCAGGAGCTCCTTTATGGCTGTGGTGTCGCTGCGGGTTGGGTGGCAGAAAAGGATCACGTCATCCGCATATAGCGAGATCACCGGAACTTGGTGCTGTGGGTGAAGTTGCTGCAGGATGCGTAGTGTGGCCGCGCGGCGGATCAGACGGCCCAGCACGTCCACAGCCAGGACGAATAGCTGCGGGGACAGGGGGTCCCTGCCGCAGCCCGCGGCGATGCCAAATTGGCGGCCCTGGCTCGCCGTTGATCAGGACCCGGGTGCTCGCCGAGCTGAGCAGGATTGCCAGCCAGTCTAAGAACCTGTCGGTGAAGCCATACCGACGGAGTACCTCGAAGAGGAAAGGCCAGGAGATAGAGTCGAAGGCGCGGGCGAGGTCAAGCTTGAGCAGGGCCCTGGGGTCACAAAGCTGGTGTAGGAGTCGCGCAGATTGGCGTGCGAGCACGAAGTTATCGTGTAGGCAGCGACCGGGGATGAAGGCGTTCTGGTTCTCGCTGACCAGCTTGTCCAGCTTCGGAGCAAGGCGCAGAGACAGCATCTTGGCGAACAGCTTAGCCAAGGCTGATGGGCCTGTAGTCGCTGATCGCGGCCGCATCCGGTCGCTTGGGGAGTAGCGTTAGCAGGGCCTGGTTGAGGCGATGGAAACCTCTGCCCCGCAGCGTGTACAGCTGTGCGAACACGTCGATCAGGTCGTGTTTGATCGTTCCCCAGCAGGCGCGCAGAAATTCAGCGTTGAAACCGTCCGGGCCTGGTGCCTTGTGTGCCGGCATCCGCTTGATCGTGTTCCAGATTTCCTTCTCGCTAAAAGGTGCATCGAGATCGTGGAGGTCGGCCGAGGGCGTGATGAGCTCGGAGAGGTCTAGGGTGGCGTCCCATGCGACATCCGTCCCCAAGAGGGCATCGAAGTGATCGTAGGCAGCCTCGGCCATGTCCGCGTGCTCTGAGACCAGGTGGCCATCCACAGCGAACCCAGAGATCCTATTCTTCTGCCTTCGGTAAGAGCATTGCTGATGGAAAAACGCGGTGTTCGCGTCGCCATCCTTAAGCCAAGCTAGACGCGAGCGCTGTCGTGCGATCGTCCGCTCCAGGGATGCGAGACCGAGGTAAGTGACCTTCAGGTTCTTATGGAACCATACCTCGAGATCAGTGAGCGCGCGGGCCTCGCGGGCCTTGTCGAATTGCGAGATGAGCTCGCGGGCAATGGCCATCTACTGCTTCACGCTGCCAACTGATCGGGCCCCCCAGCTGGTTAACTTGCGAGTTGTGGCTTGCATCCTCAGGCACAAGCGCTGGAACGGGTCCGTGGCGTGAACCGAGTTCCATGCCTCCGCCACGACGTCGTGGAATCCGTCCATGCGCAACCAGAACTCCTCGAAGCGGAAGCACCCCGGAGTCGGCGGCATTGGCGTGCAGTCCAGGAGCAGCGGGCTGTGGTTTGAAACGACTGATGCGAGGCACCGGAGATGACAATCAGCCCGTCCCAATCCGAGGTGCACAGAACGCGATCCAGGTGCACAAGCGTGGGCGGGTTCTGCTCGTTCGACCAGGTGTACCGGCGCCCGTTTAGGTACACCTCCTTAAGCGCCAAATCGTTGACGCATTTTCTGAACCTCCCCATCATACGGCGATTGAGGTTCCTGTTGTTTTTGTCCTCGTCGCGTAGGATTAGGTTGAAATCCCCGCATATCATCCAGGGGCCGGGGCAGTCAGCGCGAATCGTACGCAGCTCGCCAAAGAACTCGATCTTCTCGGCATCTTCCTGTGGGCCATAGACGACAGAGATCCACCAAGGGGTGGTCGAGCTGGCTGAGACCTTGGCGGTCAGAGCGTTTGTGATGAACAATGGGTCGGTGATGGACACCTCCCTGCTCTTCCACGCTAAGAGGATTCCTCCTCGTGTACCTATCGTGGGCAAATACACATGATCATCGAACTCAGCTCCGAGAGCCTCCAAGACAATGTACGAGTGAATAGTTTCCATCTTCGTTTCCTGGAAGCATACAATCGTGGCATCGGTGGTGAGGATCAGAGAGCGAATCGCGATGCGCCTAGCGTGCGCGTTAAGGCCGCGCACATTCCATATCACGAACTTGTGGTTGTGATGCATCAGACACAAGGTCGACGGGGTGCGGCATCGCGGCGCGCTTAGACTGCCATGGGGCAGTCGGCCGGCATCGGCGCTCCATGCTCGGAGCTATGGTCTGCGGGTAGCTCGCGGTTGATGAGGGCAGCCATGGCGGCCAGAACCTGCCGTGAGAGAGGGGCTGCGAAAATCCCGTCGTAGGCGCGGACCTCGGCTGCGGTGATCTTTTGGTCAACTCCGATTATGCCTAAGGTGCGAAGCACCTGGACTTGCGCACGGCGTTCCGCGGTGGGAGGAGCGGGTGCCTGGCCTGGGCTCTTCAAGGCGGAGCGGCCTCGCCGCGGCGAGAAGTTGAGGTTGGGGCGGCGAGCTCGTTTCCCGGGCGTCAGGAGGGCGCTGGTGAGTTTGCAGGTGGCCGCAGTCAGGAAATCGCCCAGCGTGATACGCGCCCGGGATCGACGAAGGACCACTGGGGGCGAGGCGAAACGACTTGCGGCCCGGTAAGGCGAGGGGCCGTCCGGTGTGCTCGCAGAAGTGGGCCGCTCTTGGGCCTGCCGGGGAGGGGGGCTGGTGGGGGAAGGCGGCAAGCTTCCTTGGGTCTCTGGTGGGCTGGGGGCTGGCTCACATGCAGGGGAGTTGGCGGGAGTGGAGGTCTCTGGTGGCACCGAGTTTTGAATCTCGGATGCGTCAGCAATGAGCACATCCTCCACTGGGGTGTCCGCGGACCCCGCCGCGGCAGCGCTTTGCACAGGAGTACCATCTTGGCCGGACATGCAACCTGTCTCTGGCGAGGCAGCAGCAGGTGGCGGCTGCGAATCAGGGACCTCTGTACCAAAGGAGCTTTGGTCTCTTTCCAAATCCGGATCCCGACAAGAAGCTGCAGGAGTTGTTGGCTCGGGATCGGGGTGATCCAGCCTGGGAGGCAGGCGGTCCTCGTCCCCCACGGCCTGGCAGACCACGTGGTGGCTGGGCATTGGCTCCACGTCGTGGGAGCTGGTCGTTGCCGCAGGAGTTGGGGGGGGGGGGGGGGGGGGGGCGTGACTGGAGCTGCGAGTGGTGTGGCAAATGGGCGTGCGCCAGTTGCGGGAGGCACGGAGGTGGCCGTTGTCGTGGTGGGCCCAGCGTCAGGCTGCACGGCCTTCCTTTGCCAGCTTTGTCTACCTCTTTTGGCTATGCGACGAGGAGGGCGGGGCCCGCGTAAGACCGGCCATGACGCCACCGATCTGACCGCGGCTTCGGGGCGCGCGCGCGGCGGCCCGTGCCGGTGGCCGGTGAGGGATAGCCAGGCGGCGTCCACGGCCGTCCCGTCTGCGCGAGCGCGGCCACGGGGGAGGGCGGCCAGCGCGTCCATGGCCATGCCATCCGCGCGACCGACGGGGGCGGCGTTGGGGCGGCGCCGTTTGCGACCACGACGGCGTCCTTGATTCCTTCCTTCGTCGCTGTCCTTCGTAGGCCTGCCCTGGCCTTGCTGGTCCGGGTAGTCGTCGCGCGGGTCCGTAGGTGGTGAGGCGTGGTCGAGCTCGGCGCGGACCAGCTTGATGGAGACGGGGTAGATCAGCCTGGTGATGGTAGGCCGATGAGCGGGGAGGCGCGACGGCAGGGTCTCGACGATCTCCAGAATGGCGTGGCGGCGGATGGATGAGGGGTCGTTGCACCTGCCCTCCAGGCGGAACGTGGCCATGTCGGACCGCAAGCGGGTGTCTGGGTGCAAGCGCTCGATCCAGCAGCTCGATCCCAGCAGGTGCTCGGCCGTGGAGACATGCTAGGCGTGGGCAGGGATGCCACGGAGCTCTAGCTCGACACGGTAATCGAACCTACCGGAGCCGGCATGGGCCAGTTTGCACCAGGGGCGAAACGATAGCGTGAAGTCCTCGCCGCCTCCGATGAAGTGGTCGCCGGCCAAGCGGTCCTTGAGCTCTTGCTTGTTGAAGATCAGGAGGAAGTCCTCGGGGTGGTGCAGATGAACCGGGAAGTCTCCGCGTCGTAGCTCGAAGAAGCGGATCAAGAGGTCTTCGACCGCGGCCGCGGACACGGCTGGGCGCGTGCCTGTGATGGTGGCCACCATGGCGCGTGCAAGCACGGCTTCGGAGTCCTCGATATCGAGCGAGCGCGAGATGATGACGCGGGCCGGCGCGGGGTCCTCGGTCAGAGCGGCCACGCGAGGGGGTGGCGGCGGCGGCGGCAGCGGAGGCGCGGTGGGGGTGCGCGTCTTGGCTCCAGGATTCGCGCGGCGTGCTCAGCCCGAGGGGGAGCGGCACGCGTCGGGGTCCTCGCTTGGGAGCGCGCGCGGAGCCGCTCCTCGCAGTCCCTGGCCTTGTGCCTAGAGAGAAGGCACCAGCGGCAGCGGACGTCGTTGGTGCAGTCCCGCACGGGGTGCCCCGGGTCCAGGCAGCGGAGGCAGAGGCCAGCGGCGGCCTTCAGGGAGGGGTGGCGGCGGGGGGACGGTGGCGAGGCTGGGCGAGGTCGCCTTCGGCGGTTGCGGCGCCATGGCTGCTGGAAGCCGTCTTCGTCAACCTCCGGCGCTGCGACGCGGTGGACCTCGGAGCGTGGGCGGAGGCGGGGATCCGGGCGGCCGGGACGGCGCGGGCGGCGACAGGGGAAGGCGGCGCGGGCGGTGCGGCCGGCCTGGAGGAGGAGGCGGATGGGCTGCTCAGCACGTCGCTGTAAGAGCGAGCGCTAGAGGCCTCGCCGTCGGACTCCATCCAGCGGCGCGCGCTGCCGGCACCCGAGGTCGACATGGGGGAGGGGCTGGGGAGGTGGGCTACCGGCGAGGAGTTCGGCGGCGGCGGGGACGGTGGGCTACCGGCGAGGAGTTCGACGGCGGCTAGGTCAGGGGAGCGAGGGGAGCGAGAGCCATCCTTAATTTAGAGCAACTCACTGCAGCTTTCCCACAATTGTCAACTCAGAGCAGCTTTCCCACAGCTCAATGTAGCCTTTTCAGAATCCACAGCAGAACTAAACACCCTTTAGATGGCTCGTACTGGCAATAGCAAAGCTGACATTAATCTTGCCATCCCGTTCTAACACTCTGCAGCATTCTCTCAGTTCACCAAATTATGGCACAAAGAAAGAGGGACCCCTCTGATATGAAATGAAAATAAGTTCAAAGTTAAATTCACCATATTATAGGTTCACATACTATATTTAACTGTAAAGTTAAACTAAGTTTCATAAGTAGCTACAAACAGACAACCTGAATCAACTTGGACTTAAAACCGAGGGTGTGTTTGGTTCACCCTTTAGTATGAAATTGACTTGGTATCTCTTTTCACCTCTTCGTTTTGGTCTTGTGGAAGAGAAACCTAATTGCTATCTAGTAACTGAAGTCGATGATTGTTTGCTCTCAGTATACTGGTGAATGAAGGTCGGAAATCCGAGGCTGCGAAATATCTGCAGCTAGCTATGGCTTATGATCCTAACGCCGAGAGGCTTCTGAAGGAATGTGAAGACGCAATGGAAGATCAGCCAAGTCAGCAGAACACTGAGCCACCAGACCTGAAAAGACCATAAGACAGGCAGCACAGGGATTCTTTTTTTCAACATCAGCACACGGTTTGCCCGGCAGTTCAATTCCGATTTTCTAGATTTTTGCTAGTCGGCCAGTTTAATTCATCCTTGGAGAACTAAAATATACTTCAGAAATTCGAAATCAGATAGGGGCAGTGACTCAGTATATATATATATATATACTGAACCCCGTTGAAGTCAGTGGGGGCATAAATAGGCGTTTCAGATTTTGTAGCTAGGGTAATAGTATGCGGCACAGATGGCCAGTAATATATTATTATTTTGTCATTCTGGTGTCATTACATGTATCCACCAACAAGTACGGTTCCATACTCAATTAAATGTCTCGTTGTATCTGATTTCATCTTGAGGAGGTATAGTATATCTTTTTCTTGACATCCAAGCTGCGCAATATGATGAAATTGTAGCTTGGATGATATTGGAACTACAAGCTGGAAGTGAAGCGAGCGTGTTGAATCAACGGAAAGTGCAAATGGCACCCCGAGCTACACATAGCACTTTATTTTTCAAAATTCGAAAATCATATTTGAAGTTTCAAAAAATATGAAACAAAACCCAGGTGTAGACAATAGTACATTCTACCAACATGCAAACTATTGACTCAAAATAATTCATATTCCGGGCAACAAAAAAATAACAAAAATTTTGGCAGATTTTGGAGAGTATAAATTTTGCATTGTTCATTAATTTCAGTTTCAAATCCTGTCATTTTTGCACAGCCCAGAGGATTGCTAGCTCTAGTAGCGACACTTATTACGGATCAGAGGGAGTATTTCTAGTTAATATTTTATACATTGATGTAATACAACATTATCTAAATCCGTGATTTTTCAAGAATTTTTTGAAACTTCAAATTATGATCTTTGCATTTTTTTCCAAAATAAATAGCTCCATGGAGGTCGCCCTCTAAAACACCGTACTCGTTGAATCAACTGCAATAAAGTGCTCTGCATAACTATAACTAATTGAATGTATGTCAAGATAATGTTTTTTTTGTTTTCCAGTGAGAGATGAAAGTTAAAGACCAGTAGCTCCATGATGACCCATATACAAAAATTTGCACAGTATTTTCACATAGTTTTTTTTAACAAGGGAAAGGGTCCGGAAAGGACCCAGAGCTGCATTAATCCGCCGTCAGTAGAGTACAACATACAGAGAGGACCAAGGAAAAGAGTAAACATACAACTGGGTCCCTAAATTTAGCACTCAAGAACTTGAGACAAAAACTGAAAAAGCAATCAGGTCCAGGTCTTCGTCTTGCTCCTTCTCCACCAAACATCTTCTCCTAGGGCAGGCGATTGCCACCGACCAGGGTGGGAGCGGCCGCCTCACGGCCATTAGATTCAGCAGCCGGACTGCCACATGCAGTCGAAGAAGGCGTGCTGATAGAGTTCTCCCAAAGAGAGCTGCGGTAGCAGCGCCGGATCCCAGCTCCAGCCCAGAAGGAAGACCCGCAGCCACCATGCGTGTCATCTCCACGATGGCCACCAACAGGAAGCAGCAGCTTCATCTCAGCAAAGCCCACACTTGTACAGAAAGGCCTATCAGGGGCGCACCTAAAAGCCATTTTTGTGGCGCACCGTGTGCGCCACAAAAACTTATCAGTGACGCAGAATAGCACGCGTCACAGAAAACATATTGCATGCGCCACAGAATAATTTACAGGAATTTTCGAAATTTTCTGTCACTGTACAAATATAGCTATATATACAGGATTTTATACAGATATATTATAAACAATGATATATTTTGACGAGTCGTGATACAAATGGAGCCCGAAATACAAAAGTTCATCATTTCATACATATAATGTGACCAAATAGAGTACATATCGGCGATCGATGATGGTGAGCAAGATCAGCGGGTGAGCACGATCACGTAGCCTTCTTCTGCATCGGCGCCGGGAACAGTTTGTAGCAGTCCTTCGTCGTCCACGTCCTGGTGTCCTGCTGGTACTCTAGGCGTTCTTCGATCTCGCTCTTCGGCAAACCTGGAGATCGATTGGGAAGTATCGGTTAATAACATAAATAGAGTGTGAATTATTCATCTAAGTGCAAAAGTCATAAAGAAAACACTTCTTGCGAGTGAGGCAAGCAGCTAGGCGCAGTTTTGTAATACATCCTACCTCTAGCGTAGTGGAGGGCCCCCCTTTTGTCATGACATCATCGAGGATGATTTCTGATAACTTCATCTGGGTGCGATGGAAGTCTTCTCTAAGTTCAGCATCAGCGATTTCCCCCGCAAATTTGGTCCATTCTCGGAGCCGATTTGGCAACCTCATGGACTCTGCTTCCCGAACATACCGTTTAAGGTGATGGATGACGCAGAAGGCCTCCTTCACGCTCCCAGGCTCCTGCTTGATGCAAGGGAACTCGGCCACATGCCTGAACTTGTGTGTGTTGTTCTTGTTGAAAAATTCACACTTCTTTTCGAAGGTGCCTCCATTCTGGGCGTAAATCTCGAGAGCCTCATCGAGAACACCCTTTATTTGGGTGTAGTCTTTCTTCATAACCGAACTCCCCGAGTCGAAATAAGTGGCAATGGACCACCTCGGGTGTACCCTTTATTTGGGTGTACCGTCCTTGGTCGCACACCGGACATGTGGTTCTGTCCTTGTACTCGCCCCAATAAATTACGCAATAATTGATGCAGCCATGGTATTTAACGTGCGGTAGGTCAAGTGGGCACACGACTTTCTTGGCCTCCTTGATGCTAGTTGGCAATGTGTTCCTCTAGGGAAAACGATCGTGCATGAATTTCATGTTCTTCGTGAAGCTCACGTCGGTCCATTTGCTTTGCGCCTTCATCTCCAGAGCATCAAGCGTTACTTGCAAGCGCGTATCCTGTGGCCGGCACCCAGGATACAACGGAGTCTTCCCGTCTATCTCCATTTGCGCCAGTTTGGCTTTCTCTCTGGCGTTGCTCGTCTCCTGGAGGAGCAGTTCTTGAACATGATAGTCCCGCAAGGCCGACATTAGCGTGTTCTCCGTGTTCGCGTCTTCTCCACCGCCATCTCCCCCATGGTCATCATGATGATCTTGTCCGCCGACATCTCCTTCGTCATGATCATCTTGTCCGCCGACATCTCCTTCGTCATGGTAACCATGTCCGGGCGACTCTTCGTCTTCTTGCCCGGCCACCTCGTCTTCATGCGCATTTGCTGTCGGTGCCTCGTCGAGCATGAAACCGCGCTTGAGCAGGTGATCCTCCAATTGTTCGGAATCAGGGTCGATCCAGTTCTCGAGCTTGCATTTCCGACACGGACATCTTATCTGCCGCCTGTTGCATCGAATCATTTCCGCTTTCGCTTCTTCCTTGTATCTACTGATTTGACCGGATCTCATCGTGACGACCATGGTTGCCTACGCGGTATACATAGAGCACAACCGAGAAACGAGAATGTACGTTAATTAGAACCGCGACATGCACACACACATGCATGTTCGACGGAAAATTTCGGCATGACTTCTCCTAAAAGTTGGACGTATGGGTGGTGCAAAAATTTGCCGAAATGGAAATGAATCAACATTTCGGCAAACATCCATGCACCACGCCGGCGCAAGCATGCACACCACAACAAACAAACATGCATATGTGTCCATACACCGATGGCCATACATCCGGCCATACATGATCGATGGCCATACACCGATGGCCATACACCGGTGGCCACACAAAACATGCATATGTGTCCATCTAACAATACTCACCTAGTAGATTCGAGCTCCTCCGGGACCGTGATCGATGAAAGAGTGTGATGTGTTGGAGAGAATTTAGTGGACAAAAAGAGGAGGAGAGAGTATATATGGAGCCTCCCTACCTACTAGCCAATCATCTATGGAACAAAATAGGTTTAACTACAAGAAATGGAGAAAGAATGGGAAGAATTGGGTGAGAGGGAGGAGGAAAACGAGCTGTGTGAGAGAAGGGGAAAGGTTGCAAATTAATCTGAGATTGAGTGCATTGAATGCCTTTATGGATCCAGATTCACATTTTGTGGCGCACCCACCTATTTTTCTGTGGCGCACCGTCTATATGCGCCACAAAAACCAGCAATTCTGTGGCGCACCAGGCCCATGCGCCACAAAAACAAGCAATTCTGTGGAGCTCCCTGGCCCATACGCCACAGAAAGTGATAATTCTGTGGCGCATGGAAAAGGATGCGCCACAGAATGGTCACTTTCTGTGGCGCATGGGCGGGGTGCGCCACTGAAATGGCCTCGGATTTTAAAATTCAAACGTGAGTCGTGGGGCCCACAGTGTTTCTGTGGCGCACGGGCCAGAGTGCGCCACAAAAAATGGATATTCAGCGGCGCATGGACATGTAATGCGCCACAGATATCTGTGGCGCACGTATATTGATGTGCCACTAATTTTTTTTGTGGCGCATGGGCTAAAGGTGCGCCACAAAATACCATCCATCCTATAAGCCTTTTTCTACTACTGCCGGCCAGCCAAGCACGAGCTTATTCAAGCACCTTCCACCAGATCCACCCCTCCACACCGCCTTCGACCATTGAAGAACACCGGGGAGGAGCCTCTCAACACGTTGGCCACAGCTCGGAAGTAGCCAAAGCAAGTGGAGAGAGAGACAGCAGAATAAGAGCATCTTCGTCAGCACCCGATCTTCTCTTCCCCGAGCTCCACGCCCGCAGAAGAGAAACGCAAGGGCCAACTCTGACCACTCAATCTGCCACCAAGCAGGCTTACTGAACGCGCAGCTGTCAGATCCGGACCTCCCCGCCGCCCACCTCGGACGCCGGCAAGGAAGAAGAACCCCACCCACTCCGGCACGGCCTGGACGCACCGAAGAACCACTCCTACACGGCATAGCACCAAACTCCACAAGGGAAGCAAACCTACTACTAGTATGCACAGGAGGGAGACCACCGACACCTCCCTTTAGCCATCTCCAACCGGCAGCGCCTACCGGAGAGGCCTCGGTTTGGTCCGGGCACGGCGAGGGCGCTCTCAGGTACTGTAGCTGTGAGGGAAAGGGAGAAGATAAGAATGAGAGCCCCCATATAGTTGGCACAACATTATACCAATACAATGAAGAGATACAGGTGCAGTAGTACGAACTCCAACCACGAACCCTTCAATCTGTAAATCCCACTTAACAGATGCAACTGTTCGAATGAAAAACCGCCAAAGCTTGAACGAGACGGTTAGTTAATTAACCATCTTATCTGATTTTTTTTCATGAAAACGTAAAAACTTTGCGTTTCGATGCATGGATAGATAAGAATAGATTTACATGCCCAAAACAATAGACACCACCCTATACAACACAACTCGGTCTAGTATAACAACTAGAACTCCCTAGGAACTAGAATGAGCATAGCACACACTACACACTTGGCTAGTCATGGGACACCCGCCACTAATATGAAAAATACAAAACAAAAGAGCTTGTCCTAGGCTGAAAAGCGTCGTTGCGTCTCGACCGACGCCGGTCACCTCCAAAGATCGACAACTCCCCTTGTCGGTGCACCATCCACCCATGATGTCAGAAGGAGGTGGCAAGTAGATGGCGTGACTTGGTCGTTCCTGAGAGAGGCATCATCTTAGACTCCCGACATCAACATTGGACAACGGCGATAGCCCGAGGAAAGTAACAATGAAATCCAAACAGTGTTCCCAAGCGTGGTGCTCCCAACAGAGGGATGACGTCGAGGACACCACCACCACGCTGATTCAACCAAATCTAGGTTTTCACCCAGAGACATCAATCAAACCGAGAGAGCGAGGGAGTTGTCGACACACCTCGAGGACGCCTCCAAGGAGGGGAACAATGCCACATGCGTCACCGCCACCGACACCGATATGGCGGGCAAAACTTTTGTCTGTATTGCCGCCCACCTCCCATGCTACCCGCCGGATTGGAATAGTCGTTCTTGTCCTTCGCACCACCGCCTCCGCAGCCCCTCGCCGAAGTAGCCAAACATCATGGCCCACCCCTCCGCGCGCTATCGAGAGGCCGCAGCACGGCCTCAGGCCAACGTCCTTCTCCCGACGGACACCATACCCCCACGCGTGGTTGGTCAAGCTGTCCGCAGCGCGTCAAGCACCTCCAAGTACCCCCCCCCCCCCACACACACACAATCAACAGCCCCACCGCTCGCCGAGAGTCTTGACGTCTCCGGCGATACCATCTTCCGTGCATCCCCACCGGTCATGAGCGCCATCAAGCACCAATGTTTACAGGGTGAGGCCGTGGTCTAGCAGCCACCGCTGCTCAGATGACTGACCATAGACTACTTTTATCTCTCCACAACAATGACCGACCGCTGGTGGCAGGAGGCCCCTAGCGACGATGCTAGAACCAAACACCGGGAGGACTTCATCCCCTGGTTTGAAGGAGTCGATGTGGAGCACCCAACATGGTGATACTTCGTAAACGTAGCTATAATTTTTTATGTTCTATGCTTGTTTTATATCACTGTCACATGTTTGTATAGCATTATTATATCATTTTGAGATGCTTTTATGAACTAACCTATTCATAAGATGCCCAGTGCCAGTTCTTGTTTTTGTTGTCTTTTATTTCAGAAAAACCCCTTAAGGAAATATTCTCGATTTTTTTTGGAAAATTCTAGAATCAGTTTTTCTTCGAAACGAAGCACCACGCACCTAGTTACGCACCTACAGAATGGTCACTTTCTGTGGCGCATGGGCGGGGTGCGCCACTGAAATGGCCTCGGATTTTAAAATTCAAACGTGAGTCGTGGGGCCCACAGTGTTTCTGTGGCGCACGGGCCAGAGTGCGCCACAAAAAATGGATATTCAGCGGCGCATGGACATGTAATGCGCCACAGATATCTGTGGCGCACGTATATTGATGTGCCACTAATTTTTTTTGTGGCGCATGGGCTAAAGGTGCGCCACAAAATACCATCCATCCTATAAGCCTTTTTCTACTACTGCCGGCCAGCCAAGCACGAGCTTATTCAAGCACCTTCCACCAGATCCACCCCTCCACACCGCCTTCGACCATTGAAGAACACCGGGGAGGAGCCTCTCAACACGTTGGCCACAGCTCGGAAGTAGCCAAAGCAAGTGGAGAGAGAGACAGCAGAATAAGAGCATCTTCGTCAGCACCCGATCTTCTCTTCCCCGAGCTCCACGCCCGCAGAAGAGAAACGCAAGGGCCAACTCTGACCACTCAATCTGCCACCAAGCAGGCTTACTGAACGCGCAGCTGTCAGATCCGGACCTCCCCGCCGCCCACCTCGGACGCCGGCAAGGAAGAAGAACCCCACCCACTCCGGCACGGCCTGGACGCACCGAAGAACCACTCCTACACGGCATAGCACCAAACTCCACAAGGGAAGCAAACCTACTACTAGTATGCACAGGAGGGAGACCACCGACACCTCCCTTTAGCCATCTCCAACCGGCAGCGCCTACCGGAGAGGCCTCGGTTTGGTCCGGGCACGGCGAGGGCGCTCTCAGGTACTGTAGCTGTGAGGGAAAGGGAGAAGATAAGAATGAGAGCCCCCATATAGTTGGCACAACATTATACCAATACAATGAAGAGATACAGGTGCAGTAGTACGAACTCCAACCACGAACCCTTCAATCTGTAAATCCCACTTAACAGATGCAACTGTTCGAATGAAAAACCGCCAAAGCTTGAACGAGACGGTTAGTTAATTAACCATCTTATCTGATTTTTTTTCATGAAAACGTAAAAACTTTGCGTTTCGATGCATGGATAGATAAGAATAGATTTACATGCCCAAAACAATAGACACCACCCTATACAACACAACTCGGTCTAGTATAACAACTAGAACTCCCTAGGAACTAGAATGAGCATAGCACACACTACACACTTGGCTAGTCATGGGACACCCGCCACTAATATGAAAAATACAAAACAAAAGAGCTTGTCCTAGGCTGAAAAGCGTCGTTGCGTCTCGACCGACGCCGGTCACCTCCAAAGATCGACAACTCCCCTTGTCGGTGCACCATCCACCCATGATGTCAGAAGGAGGTGGCAAGTAGATGGCGTGACTTGGTCGTTCCTGAGAGAGGCATCATCTTAGACTCCCGACATCAACATTGGACAACGGCGATAGCCCGAGGAAAGTAACAATGAAATCCAAACAGTGTTCCCAAGCGTGGTGCTCCCAACAGAGGGATGACGTCGAGGACACCACCACCACGCTGATTCAACCAAATCTAGGTTTTCACCCAGAGACATCAATCAAACCGAGAGAGCGAGGGAGTTGTCGACACACCTCGAGGACGCCTCCAAGGAGGGGAACAATGCCACATGCGTCACCGCCACCGACACCGATATGGCGGGCAAAACTTTTGTCTGTATTGCCGCCCACCTCCCATGCTACCCGCCGGATTGGAATAGTCGTTCTTGTCCTTCGCACCACCGCCTCCGCAGCCCCTCGCCGAAGTAGCCAAACATCATGGCCCACCCCTCCGCGCGCTATCGAGAGGCCGCAGCACGGCCTCAGGCCAACGTCCTTCTCCCGACGGACACCATACCCCCACGCGTGGTTGGTCAAGCTGTCCGCAGCGCGTCAAGCACCTCCAAGTACCCCCCCCCCCCCCCCACACACACAATCAACAGCCCCACCGCTCGCCGAGAGTCTTGACGTCTCCGGCGATACCATCTTCCGTGCATCCCCACCGGTCATGAGCGCCATCAAGCACCAATGTTTACAGGGTGAGGCCGTGGTCTAGCAGCCACCGCTGCTCAGATGACTGACCATAGACTACTTTTATCTCTCCACAACAATGACCGACCGCTGGTGGCAGGAGGCCCCTAGCGACGATGCTAGAACCAAACACCGGGAGGACTTCATCCCCTGGTTTGAAGGAGTCGATGTGGAGCACCCAACATGGTGATACTTCGTAAACGTAGCTATAATTTTTTATGTTCTATGCTTGTTTTATATCACTGTCACATGTTTGTATAGCATTATTATATCATTTTGAGATGCTTTTATGAACTAACCTATTCATAAGATGCCCAGTGCCAGTTCTTGTTTTTGTTGTCTTTTATTTCAGAAAAACCCCTTAAGGAAATATTCTCGATTTTTTTTGGAAAATTCTAGAATCAGTTTTTCTTCGAAACGAAGCACCACGCACCTAGTTACGAAGAAAATATTTCACGAAACTTCCCTGAGGCCACCGTCACCTCAAAACCTAGTTCGGGAGGATTCTGAAGCTCTTCCCGGCACCTTACCGGAGGGGAGATCATTAGCGAAGGCTTTTCCATCGCCTCGCCTTCCTCCGAAGTGATGCATGAGTAGTTCATCTTTGGACTATGGGTCCATAGAAGTAGCCAGTTGGTGTTCATCTTCATGTTGTGCCACTGTTGGGGGGGTTGTAACCCGGTAGGCGCATCGACAGAGAAGACCCGCCGGCCTGGTGAGAACCTGGGCCGGGTTAAGCAAGAATGTGTGGGCCGGGATTCATGAGAGTCGGTACGCTGCGTGAGTCTTGGCCCGCACGTCAAGAAGAGTCTAAAGGGCTGGAGACCAAGTACAAGACGGAGTCCTGCTATGTACATATTATATGATCAATAAAGTGAGGAAGGCACCTCTAAGAAGAAAAGAGTATTGTGTTTTCAGTTCCTTATTCTTTATATGATCAGGGTCTTGGGGGCTTACCAACTAAGAAAGTTGTAAGTTGTAAACTCACAACCCGGCAAAGAAGCCACAATTATTCTTGGTTTCTTGCCTCCTAGCTTGATGGCATTCTCATACATGACCAGATGCTAAAACGCCGGCTTTCAATCTGACTATGAGGCCCATGGGGACTTAGCAGACCCTGATTGCTCCGGGTTTTCAGACACAGAAGTCACGAGAAACCCGGCTATGCAGAGAGCTAAAGAAACCAAAAGGGTAAAAGAAACCAAGGAAGTAAGACATTTATAGACATGTTACATTACAGCAGTGGCGCACGAAGGCGCATCAAAAGGTATAGCGGGTATTTCGATCTAACCTATTACAGGCCATGAAGCACAATATAAAGTTACAAGAATTTAAGTCAGGTCGAAAGTTTGTAAGCCGGTACATAAGTCGGCGTTCGGAACATCCGGGCGGTCTATTGGTGCGGAGGAGCCGACGCAGATCCTTGCCCAGGGTCCCTCGTATCCTTTGTAATTCCGCCTCGTGGCCTCTGCAAAACGACCGAAGACAAGGCTTCAAAGCCGTCAAGATCGGAGGGACGAGAGGGAGCTGGAATGTCGGGAGTTGAGCTTGAGGGGTTCGCACTTGTTGTGAAGGGCGTGAAGAGTTGCGGCGCCTCTTCTACCGGCTTCCATAAGTTGATCGGCTCCGGCGGGACCTCCTTGATGGCATGGTTGTCTTCGTCATAAGCAGCTTGGAACTCGTTTAGGGCCAACCCATTGGTAATCTGACAAGCCGGACGCCAAACGGATTTCACGAGCTTCCCATATATTTTTGAGGTCTCAGTGCCATCAGGCTGGAATTCAGGGAAGCCCTTTGTGAGCTTGGCCGGGTCAAGGTTGGGGTAGTATGCCTTCGCCAATGCAAGTGTACGGATAGCACCCTTGCGACAGGCAGACGCCTTCCATCGCTCCATCAGCATAGGCACCACAGAGGTGGCGGCGAGAAAATCCGGAAGACCCGGAGGACATTCCCCAGAAGAAGTAGACGCCTTGATCATCTCGGCGCAGCCGAAGTAGAGTCGGCGGGTGACGCCATACATGGCCTGAATTTTCTCAAGTGTTCCCTTTATGGTCACCCCCTGAGCCGGACCTAGCAGGGAGCAAACGGAGGATAAGGAAACCTACGAGGACAAAGCAATACAAGAAAGAAAAGGTAAGAAGAAGACTCACCGAAGACAGCAACGGCCAAGTTATGAACGAGCTTCTTTATTTTCTCCAACTCGGAGATTACTCTTTGCAGTTCAAGAGCCTTCACCTGTATGGCGAGCTCTTGTTCGTGCACCTTCTTCTGCAAAGCCTCATTATCAGTTTGAAGCCGTTTTAGGGCTTCTTCTTGAAGCTTCAGCTGTTCCTCAGCCTTCTCACGAAGGCCGGCTTGGCGCGCAAGTTCATGGCGTGTTTCGCTGTTGCTCTCGGCGGTGGCTTTCGAAAACTCCTGCAGAGGGAACATATATTTATCAAGACAGACAAACATATCAGGAAGCAGTTTATGAAGCAATGACGGTATCTCAAAGAAGACCCGGAGCGCAGCAAGCTACTGCCCCGACTCTTGGGGACTACTCATTGCAAAAAGTTCAACTAGCAAGAAAGACCCGGAGCGCAGCAAGCTACTGCCCCGACTCTTGGGGACTACTCATTGCAAAAAGTTCAACTAGCAAGAAAGACCCGGAGCGCAGCAAGCTACTGCTCCGACTCTTGGGAACTACTCATTGCAAAAAGTTCACTAGCAAGAAAGACCCGGAGCGCAGCAAGCTACTGCTCCGACTCTTGGGGACTACTTCAAAGAAACATTTCTATTGAGACAGGTTCCCTATCATGCAAGTACTAGGCATTTACCTAAGTAAAGTCTAAGCACTTGGGGACTACTAGAGGGAACATACCTGGTAGCGGAAATGCAGATAGTTGCGCAGCTGAGATTCCTCCTTTCGCACCCTGGAGAGTCGCTTATGGATTCTCTCAAAAAGTTCTGGAAACTCCAAGGTGTTGTAAGGAGTTTCTTCTTCAGAGTCCGATTCTTCGGTTTCCTTGACCTGTTCCTTGCCTGCGGCACGGGTAGCGGGCCCTTCCCCAGCCTTAAGTTCCGGCTCAAAGACCTTCGCCACGGAAGTTGAGGGCGCGGCGGGATCTTGAAAGCCGGTGCCCGTTACAGCGACATCCGGTTCTTCCGGAATGACAGGAAGATCGGACTTCGGAGGGGAAGAAGAGTCTGGAACAGGGAGAGTCGGGTCAGACGGCTTCTCAGCTTGAGTCTCTTCAACTTCAGGCTCAGCTGGAGGGGTTGTGATGACATCAGGGTTTCCTCATCACTAAGGACGGCTTGGGCTCTGGGAAAGTGTAAAGATATGTGAGGAATAGTAAGTGGGCTAAAGCAAAGACATGGCGCAAAATAAAATTAAGACTTACCCCTTGTTGATGACAAAGTCGGAGGGAAGAGCCTCTGAACCGGAACCTGAAGAGCAGGACATAGACCGGGATTCAGAAACCCGGAGGCAGCCCGCCAAAGGATAACGTGCATCGGGGGAAGTCTGATGAGCGTTCCTCCCGCGGGGAGAAGGACTGTTTGGGATACCTGAGGAGAGCTCGTCGGAAGATGCGGACGAGCGAGTCCTTGGACGTTTAGGCGTCACCTCTTCCTTGTCCTGCGCAGACGGACAAGTTTGAAACCCGGAAGCAGCTTCTAGATTGATGAAACGAGAGCGTGGTATCAATTGTACCGCGTTACGGGCCCGCTTTGCTCCAGCTGGTGGAGAAGGAGGTGTCGGAGCCTTGGTGGAGTCTTGTTCACCTTGACCTGGAATGTGGGGAGTATGAGAAGAAATGTCGTCTTCAAGATCGGCTTCTAGGAGTTTTTTCCAAAGCCGGTCCATGGAGTCAAGCTCACCTTCGCCTGTTTCTTCTTCTGAATTTTGATCCGACTCATCTTCTTGGTCGGAGGAGCCGGGCGCTTCATTGGCGGCGTTCCACCAGTCTTCAGTGGCCTGAGGAAGGAACAGAGGAGTTCATGATGGGTTATTGAAATACAGAAGGGATAAAAAGAAATAAGTATAAGAGTTAGAGGGGAGCAAGTTAAGTACATTTGGAGCCGGGTTCTCGGAACTGAAGGGGAGGAGCCCGTCTAGAGTTATCGTAGCGATAGACTCGGACAAAAGTTTCTTAGAAGTTCGGATGACTTCTTCATCGTCCGGCTCTTCAAATGTGAACCGGAGACAATCAGAGGGAATGTTGGTGTAGTCGCAGATAAGCTTGGGTCGGATGGATAGTGGTTTTATACACCACCCGACCCAGCATTTGACCAGGTCGGTGCCTTTGAGGCCGTGGGCCTTGAGAGCTCGGATCCTGGAAAGAATGGGGGCCAAAGCCGCGCGGTTTTTGGCGTAGGAGTTGGTTGATTCTCCTAGCACGAGAGGTTCAGCGCGGAAACCCGGTAGTCTGGGTTGGCCCTTGGGAGAAATGTCCTTGCAATAGAAAAAGGTTGATTGCCAAGCTCGAGGGTGGCTGTTAAGTTTGAGAGCCGGAAAAAGGGAGTCTCGGCGACGTTGAATCGCGACTCCTCCGCAGATGTTCAAAGGAAGAGTGGCAGAGGAGCGTTGTGGGTTGCAATAGAAAAATTCAAGAAAGAGGTCGAGAGAGGGTTCCATTTGAAGATAGTCTTCGCATAAAACGGTAAAGTTGGAGAGGGAAAGAATCGAATTCGGGGCCAAGTCTTGAGGCCTGAGGCCGTAGTAAGCGAGCAGAGTGCGGAAAAAGAGGGAACCCGGAAGTTTGAAGCCGCGATTGAGGTGATCGGCAAATATTATTACCTCACTATCTCGAGGAGCCGGCACGACCTCGTTACCCGGGGCGCGCCAGTGGATGATGTCTTGGGCCTGAAGATCGCCGGAATCCACCAAGTCCTGCAGCTTGGCGACAGAGACGGTTGATCCAGTCCAGTTCCCGGAAGTAGGCGCTGCGGCGGCGGCGCCAGAAGCGGAGGCACCAGCGGCAGCTTTGGCCTTCTTCAGGTTGGCCTTAGCCGCGGCGGCCGCGGCGGCGGCGGCGGGGCCCTTGCTTGCAACTTTTTTCCCCATTGAAAGAAGTAGCCGAGATCTAGATCTAAAAGTGGGATGCGAGGAGATGGCTGCGGGGATAACTGCGGCACGGTTCTGGATTTGAGCAGAAGAAGCAAGAGAACGGTGGCGCTAGCTAGCTCAGGCGAAGATTGGAGAGCTCGAGCTTGGGAGTGACAGTGGCGGCGCTGGAGGAAGAAGGAGAAGTGGGGACGCACGGGGGAAATGGTCGCTTTCTTCCCCGTCCCCACTTATTTAAATCCCAAGTGGGAGTTGACCTAGGGGCAAAACAGGAAGAATCCAAGGATAATGATGACCTCGAGGAACCGTATCTGTGGTGCCAGATTTTGTACCTGACAGAATCTTAGGTTCCCGAGACGGACGCGCGACTCCTCGGTTCTCGCGAAGGGATAAGCGTTAAAAATGTCGTTGACCCTGGAGGTTGACCGACGTCTTCGAAGAAGCATAAAGAAAGCTGAAAATTGCTAAGTCTGGAAGTGGGAGTCGGCAGGCGATGACCGGGTTAGGAACGGGCCGCCAGTAAGAGCCGGCCGAACCGACACCTGTGTGCTCGCTTGCTTAATAAGTTGTTTATTGTTTTTCAGATGATAACCCGGACAAAAGAAGTGACGGCTTCCCCGAGATTATGCCCTAGAGTGTGAGGCGAAGCAAGTCAATTCCGATGTCCAAGTTATCCTGGGGGCTACTGTTGGGGGGGTTGTAACCCGGTAGGCGCATCGACAGAGAAGACCCGCCGGCCTGGTGAGAACCTGGGCCGGGTTAAGCAAGAATGTGTGGGCCGGGATTCATGAGAGTCGGTACGCTGCGTGAGTCTTGGCCCGCACGTCAAGAAGAGTCTAAAGGGCTGGAGACCAAGTACAAGACGGAGTCCTGCTAAAGGAGGCGAAGACCTAGAGGATTTAGAGTTCGGGTACGATTGTAACCCGGATCACGCCTGTATGTCCAGCGAGACCCACCGCCTATATAAGGGGGTCTCCTGGTCCTTAGAAAGACAAGCTTTACCAGATCGCAAGTACCACCATTGTAACCTCGAGACCCGGAAGCTAAAGGCGCCGAGTCCTCGAAACCCATATCAATAAAGCAGTAGCAGGAAGTAGGTCTTTACCTCGAGACGAGGGGCCGAACCTGGGTAAATCCTTGTTTCCCCACGCCGTGCTAGACAAGCTCCCGATGTCAGAAGTCGCTATGTCCCCATACTCAAGTTTCCACCCGGAAACATCTGCCGTGACAATCCCACGACAGCCATCATATTTAGATCTTGGCTGCCTAAATGATCAAGATCATCTTATTGTAATGCTACATGATGTGTTTGCTAGAATCTGATGATTCATGGAGTTATGTTCAGATTGTTTACCATTGCTAATTCATTTTATTGTTATGTTTATTGATGCATGTAAATTGCATACATGAACTTTGCATTGTATTACTTATATTTCAATCATATTTGCATCATATAAGGGTTATATCATTGTTTTATATTGATTTTGCGAATATTTCACAGTTTCCCTATTTCTCTGGAATCAACCCTGCACAGGCAGAAAACCCTTTTTTCAATATTTTGATGTTTCAGGGACCCAAACGACGTCCAAATGAACTAATATTTTGCGGGGATCAGTTTTTGGAAGGAAGAAGGAGTAGGAGCCAAGGAAGTGCAAAAGTGGAAGTCCGAGGAGGATTTTGGGTAGGCCCATTCCCTGGCCGCGTGAGGCACCCCCTTTTCCCCCTCGAGGCTCTGATGCCGTCGATCTTCGTCCGCGTGCCTTCGTCTTGACCTAAAACCGTCTATAAAAATACTCCCCCGAAGCCTTTCGGAAGAGAGCGCTGTCGAAACACAGAAACACAAAAACAGAGACCTGGAGCTGCAGATTGGAGGGGGAAAACTCCGGCGGGGCGCTGCCGGCATGGTCTCCATCTCCTCCAACGACTCCACCATCGTCACCATGATGAAGTGGGAGTAGTCCACCCCTGGACTATGGGTTTGTGGAAGTAACTTATGTACCTCTCCTCTCTTTGAGCTTCACTAATTAGCACCGTATGAGCTGCTGAACATGATTACGGTCATCTATGTAATACCTTTGTGGTGGATCTTTTTATGAGTTAATATATATTTGAGATTGCAATAGTTTTGTTTAAGTTATGAAAGTAAGATGCATATTATGTACCCTGTTCTTGTTTACTTGTTCTGATCAAACTTGTGTATGAGGGTGTGTGAGGGGGAACGTGTGCATTAGATGGAGTAACGGGGGGGTGGCTAGTGCGGTAAGTAGACAGAAATATCGCGATCCACTTGGGTGTTTACCTTACTTTGTTATCTCACTAGGGATAAAGAGAATACCATGCTACCGGGGACTTTGGGTGTGACCTTGCCACTTCTCCATGACTAGATCTAGCATGTTCTTATTTTAACTTCATGTCATAGAACTTAATGCTATACTCTGATTTATCTTAATTACTAGGGTGTTATGATTTAGTTCGCATCTTGGTGGAGTATAAGAGAGATTAATAAACAAAAGATCTCTATGTTAGGACGTGATGCCCATATAATTAGTAACTTGTCATGAAACCTTTTTGTTGCAATCATATATGTCAATTCTAGTGTTCCATTGTCTACCACTTTATTAAAGAGAGGGTGCATTTGTGAAACTACGAAACCCAGTCCATTTTTAATCATAAGAAACACTTTTCCAACACTTTATACACACTTTTCATTTTCAGCCATTTAAAAATCCGAAAATACAAAAACACTTTTATTTCTTGCATTCACAATATAAAACCCAAAAATATCATCCATTATTGTTTCCACCATCCTTGCATATTTATTTACCATAATTTGCATATCAAGTTGTCTTCTGGCATAGTGATTTATCCCACTAGTTCCACACATCACACTGTTTTCTAGCATCGTTGCATTACCATCCATATCATTGCATATTTATTTCTTGTTTGCATTTATTATCTTTTGCACATCTTTGCTCACACCCTGTGCTTGACAACCACTTGGTGAGGTTGAGGGCACAAAACATTTTGTTTTGTTTTGCAGGTCTCATAAGAGAAGGATAAGAAGATAAACCCTTAACACACAGTTCCCAGCGAGTTCGATATTAACCTCGAGTCACCCTCGTGGCAAAAACACATCTTTCACATCTACAAACTCTGCACTTGGAGCTCTAAAAGAGCATATCTTATAGTCCCATTGTTTTGTGTGTTAGGCAACAATACTAGGAGATCTATATCTAATGATTTAATAAGTGGTGCAGTAAACAAAGAAATAAACATATAGCTTCAAGCAAATTGAGATGCTGATTATCTGCCAAGGCTGGAGTCTCCGGTCCAAAAAGGGCTCAGGGGCCGGAGTCTCCGGTCCCCCTGCATTCGAGAAAAGAGAGCAAGAAGACGACACTCTCTGATGGGGGGTCCGGAGTGACCCCGGAGTTGCACCGGAGTCTCCGCCGCTGGGAGCCGGAGTCTCCGGTCTCAGGAACCGGAGTCTCCGGTCAGGCCGGAGTCTCCGGTGTAAGTGGACTGCAACGGCTATCTTCCTGGGAGGGGTATAAATACCCCTCCTCCTTCCTCCAGCCAAGCTGCTCGACCAAATCAAGAAAAACACCATTGTTGCAAGTCCAAGAATCACTAGATCTCCCAATCCCTCCGTCCAAACTTGCTGATCTTTGGAGGATTGAAGGAGAAGGCCTAGATCTACATCTTCACCGAGCCGTTCTTCATTTCCCCTTCATTCTCTTGAGGGACCATTTGCTAGGGTTTCCACTAGGAAAACCTAGCCCATTGTTGTACTTACCTATTGTCTTTGTGATAGATTGTAGCTGTCCGGGAGCCCCCAAGCCCTTTGTGGGTCGTGCCCCGAATCGTTGTTGTAAAGGCTCCGGACTCCGCCTCGAAGGTTTCCGATAGTTGAAGTGAACCAAACCTTTGTGGTGCGGTTCACCGGAGATTAGGGTGAGGCCTTTGTGGGCGTTGAACCATTGTGTTGGTTCACACCTCTCCAACGAGACATACTCCCATTTAAGGGAGGAACTCGGGAATACATCCTTGTCGTCTCGTGCTTTCACTTCGGTTACCTCTATCCTTGTTTACCGCCTTTACTTTGTATATCGTGCTTAGTTGTTGGATTGTCATATAGGTAAATTCACCGTAGTCGCATATCTAGAGAATTTACCTTTTGTGTCAAGCCTAATTTGAAAAAGAACTAAAATTTGAATTAGCACCTATTCACCCCCCCCCCCCCCCCCCCTCTAGGTGTCATACCGATCCTTTCAATTGGTATCAGAGCCTAGGCTCTCTTGTTGGGTTTAACCGCCTAAGAGAAGTATGACACAAAGTGAGGATGAAGCCGATACTCTTGCCAAGGCTAATGAGGCCCATGAAAAGGCCAAAGCCACCACGGCATCCATGGCCAATATCAAAGCTTTGGAAACAACTTTGACATCGGCCATGAATGCTAAATTTGATGAGTTTCGTGACATGTTCATGAAATTTACAAATGGCAAGCACTCGGAATTCATCCCACTAGAGGATGCCTCTACCTCCGAAAAGGGTGATTCCGAGGAGGATAAAGAGCAAAAGAAAAAGGGGGTTGAAACCAATACTAGACCTAAAGCATCTTCTACCTTGCATGAGGAGAAGGAAGGGTACCATGCCGTTCCGGGATGGTACTCTCCCGATCCAATTATCACAACCCGCATAAACCCTTTAGGTCCTCCACCTAAGCATAATGCATTAGCTTTTGCAAGTTGGCAACGCTCAATGAAATCTCATGTCAACGGTGCCTCCATCGAGCTTTGGAGGATCATTGAAGATGGATACAATGTCGAGGATCCAAGTAACATGACAAAAAGAGAGTTCGCCGAAAAGCAACTCAATGCTTCTGCTCTTCACATGATTGAACTCTCGTTGAGCGACAATTACAAGCATCATGTTATTCATGCCACCACCGCCAAAGAAGCTTGGGATAGTCTTGAAGTTGCTTTCCTTGGAAATGATAGCATGAAGAGGAATAGATATGAATCTTTGAGCAATGCTTCCGAAGGCTTCTACATGCTTGACAATGAGAACCATGAAGAGATGTACGGAAGACTCAAGACTCTTGCCAAAGCCTTTTACGATGTGGGGGCAACTTATGTGGATGATGCTTGGGTCAAGAGGAAGTATGTGAATGCTCTCTTGCCCTCGGAGCCTATGGAGTTGAAGTCAATTCAAGGAAGATACAACTATCATCAAATGTCCTCACATGAGGTTATGCAAGAAGTTCAAGCCTCCAAGGTTGCCACCAAGAATGCCGAAGATAACCGTGCTAGGGCCATGGGAATGAGACAAGGCCCCTCACTTGCCTTGAAGCCCAAGGTGATTAGTATGGATGAGAATGATGAGGTTGAAGCTTGCCCAAACAACATTGCTCCCAATGATCTTGAACAAGCCCTCAATAGTCACATAGCGCTCGCCACAAGAGTGTTTTGGAATGACCCGGCAAGTGCTAAAGCTCGTGTTGATCGAGAGAACAACTCAAGTGGCAAGAAAGAGTTTGCCTCAAGGACAAAGACTTGCTACAATTGTCATGAAAAGAATCACTACATAAGAGAGTGTCCTTATGAGAACCATGAACAAAATGGTCGGAAGCTTGTCCCAAAGGACCACTCAAAGTTGATTCAAAAGAAGCCCGCAAGACCAAGGAAGCCTTTCTTCAAAAAGGCACCAAGAATTGTGTTGGTGGCACAAGAAGAATATGCCACAAGTGATTCCGAAGATGAAGATGCACCCAATAAAGAGGTAGCCGCATTGGCTATCGTATCTACTTCATCATCGTCTCTCTTTGAATCCCCCAATAAGAACGTCTCCACCAACACCGCTCGTTGCCTCATGGCTCATGTCACCGAGGTATCATCTCCTTCTCCTAAGACTACGCATGATCAATCTAGTCTTGAGATTAAGAAGGAACTAGTTGCCTCCGATACTTTTGTGACTAACTTGCAAGGTGAAGTCAAAGAACATGTTGAGTCTCTCATGAGACAACTATGTGCGGCCGAAGAACTTCTTCAAGAAAAGAGTAAGATTGAGAGAGAGGATTCTCTCACCATTGCTTCCTTGAATGATTCCATAGCATCCTTAAATGACTCTCTTGATGAAGAAAGTGAATATAGAACCACTCTTGAGGAAAGACTTGAGTCTCTTGATGCTAAAAATGATGAAATCATTAATAAAATCATTAAGGATAGAGATCATGTCGTTGCTAAATATAAAGTGATTAAAAAGGAGAAAGTTGAACTTGGGGTTGCAAATGCTAGACTTCTTGAGGATATGGAGAAGCTTGACAAAGCTCACAAGGTCTTGGAAAAGACCCACTCCCTTCTAGTCAAGTCTCATGAGCAACTTCAAACTCAACTTTCTAAAACTTGTTCAACTAGTATATCCATTCTTCCTCGTGTTCATGAAAATGTTATTGAAGAAAATGCTAGGTTGAAGGTGGATATTGCTAAGGCCACTAGTGCTAAGACCTCTATTCCCAAAGGTAAAGATAAGGGTATCGCTTATTTGTTTCAGCAAAAACCACACAAAGGGAAGGAGGGTCTTGGTTATGTGGCCGAGGCAAAGAAGAAAGTGAGCAACATCAAGGAGAACAAGACCAAGCCCGCACAAGCCAAGACTCCCATTGCGCGTAGTAATGCCACTAGGGGCAAGACTACTCGTAGTGACTTCGCGGGGCATAACAATCCCAACTATATTCTTTATGTTGACTATTATGGTGATGTTTATGCAAAATATGTTGGTCCTTATGATGGTTATATTGATTACTCTATTTGGGTTCCTAAGACCCTTGTTGCTAACCGAAAGGGACCCATTGAGAAATGGGTACCTAAATTCAAGATATGATCTCTTGTAGGACTATGTTTCCGGTGGAGCTAAATGGGTGATCGATAGTGGGTACACTAGTCATATGACCGGAAGCAAGGAGATCATGACGGAGTTGAGACCAAATATAAATCAATCAACCGTCTCATATGGTGACAAGTCCAAAGCCGAGGTAAAGAGTCTTGGCAAGGTGGTAGTTGCAAGGGATATCACCCTTGTAAATGTCATGCTTGTTGAGTCTCTAGGTTAGAATCTTATGTCCGTTCGTGCTCTTAATAAGATGAACTTTGATGTCCATTTTACTCTTGATATGGTGGTACTCTTGAGGAGCAAGACTCTAAAGGTCATATTCGTTGGGTATGTTGAAAATGAGTTGTTTGTGGTGGACTTTTCGGGGTCAACCAACACTCAAGCAATATGCTTATTCGGAAAGGCCGACGTGGGGTGGTTGTGGCATCGCCGCTTGTCCCATGTCAATATGAGAACTTTGCAAAGTCTTCACAAGGGTGGCCACATTCTTGGACTAAATGAGAATGTTTCTTTTTCTAGAGATCGTCTTTGTAGGGCTTGTGTTGAAGGAAAGATGCATGATTCTCCCCACCCAAGCAAAACTATCATCTCATCAATGAGGATATTGGAACTTCTTCATGTTGACCTCTTTGGTGCCGTACCGCAACCAAGTCTTGGTGGGAAGAAGTATTGCTTGGTGATTGTTGATGACTATTCAAGATTCACTTGGGTTTTCTTCTTCAAGACGAAGGATGAAACTCAACAAACCGTCATCGACTTCTCCAATGAAGTTCAACGTCAACACAATGTTCCCATATTGGCCATTAGAAGTGACAATGGCTCCGAGTTCAAGAACTACACCTTAAATGAGTTTCTTAGTGATGAGGGAATTCGTCATCAATATTCCGCTGCGTATACCCCTCAACAAAATGGTGTAGCCGAGAGAAAGAACCGGACTCTTATGGATATAGCTAGGTCCATGTTGGCGGAGTTTAAGTCTCCCCTCTTCTTGTGGGCCGAAGCTATCTCCACGGCGTGTCACTCCTCCAACCGGTTATTCTTTCGCAAAGGGAAGATGGAAACTCCTTATGAAATGCTTACCGGCAACAAGCCCAACATCTCCTACTATCGAGTATTTGGTTGTAAGTGTTTCTACAAAATAAAAGGTGTTCATTTATCTAAATTTGAAGTTAAATCTTTAGAGGGTGTTCTTGTTGGGTACGGTGCGAACTCTCACACTTATAGAGTCTACGACAAATCCTTAGAGAGAGTTGTGGAATCTTGTAGTGTGAGGTTCGATGAGAATGACGGCTCCCAAGTGGCGCAATTTCATGTTTGTGATGTAGATAATGAGGAACCTCAAGATGCCATACGAAGAATGGGAGTTGGTTTCCATCGCCCCGTTGAAATCCTTCATGAGCCTCCTCAAGCAAGTACAAGCTCAACTCAAGTGGAGACTCCATCATCACAAGTTGAAGAGGCACCTACTATGGAAGCAAATGAGACACCTATCCAAGAACAAGAACAAGTTTCTCCTCAAGTTGACAAAGAGGCCACACAAGAATCAAGTTCTCCTATTGTCAACTCTAGTCAAGATCAAGATCAAGAGCAACCATCTACTCCCATTATTGATGATGTGCAACTAGATGGTCAAGCTCATCATTCCGGTCAAGACGGGGACTCAAATGATCATGATGATCAAGCCGAAATCCCTCACAACAATGGGGATATCGAAACCCGTCGTCAAGCAAGAGTCAAGAGAGATTTGCAAATCAAGTGTCACAAGCTTGAAGCCATCATTGGTGATGTATCTCGCAAGGTCTCCACAAGAGGCCAATTGGCAAGTTTTAGTGAACATCAAGCTCATATCTCTATGGTAGAACCAAAGAAAGTGTTTGAAGCTCTTGAAGATCCGGATTAGTTGGAAGACATGCATGAAGAACTCAACAACTTCAAGCGCAACAAAGTGTGGAATCTTGTAGAGAAGCCAAAAGATTGCCGCAATGTTATAGGCACCAAGTGGATTTTTAAGAACAAGCAAGATGAACATGGAATGGTTGTGAGGAACAAGGCAAGATTGGTAGCTCAAGGGTACTCTCAAGTTGAAGGCATTGATTTTGGAGAGACCTATGCTCCCGCGGCTCGCCTTGAGTCCATCCGTATCCTTCTTGCATATGCATCTCATCACAACTTTAAGTTGCAACAAATGGATGTGAAAAGTGCATTTCTTAATGGTCCCTTAAAGGAGTTGGTATATGTTAAGCAACCACCGGGATTCGAGGATTCACACTTCCCAAACCATGTCTACAAGCTTGATAAGGCCCTCTATGGTCCCAAACAAGCACCTCGTGCTTGGTATGAGCACCTAAGAGAGCTATTACTAGACCGTGACTATGAAGTGGGGCAAATCGATCCCACTCTTTTCACAAAGAGGGTCAAAGGGGAGCTTTTCATATGCCAACTTTATGTTGATGATATTATATTTGGCTCATCTAACAAAGCTTTTAATGATGAATTTTCAAAGCTTATGACCGATAGGTTCGAGATGTCCATGATGGGAGAGTTGAAGTTCTTTCTTGGTTTTGAGATCAAGCAATTGAGTGGAGGGACTTTCTGAAAGGACAATGATGTCGCCTAGAGGGGGGGAGGGGGTGAATAGGCGGTTTAAAACTTTTCCGATTTAGGCTTGATAATTGCGGAATAAAACTAGGTGTTTAAATTAACAAGCCGACAACCTAAAGAAACTAGTCTCACCTATGTGCACCAACAACTTATGCTAAGCAAGACAAACAACAAGGTGATAGCTATAGAATACTTCAAGCACGAAGGCTATCACAATGTAAAATGCATAAGTAAAAAACTCGGGTATAGAAATAACCAAGGCACGCAGAGACGAGGATGTATTCCCGAGTTCCTCCTTGTTAAGGGAGTACGTCTCGTTGGAGAGGTGTGAACCGACACAACGATTCAACAACCACAAAGGTTTCACCTTCTTCTACGATGAATCGCACCACAAAGGCTTGGTTCACCTTCCACTATCGGAATCATTCGAGGCGGAATCCGGAGCCTTTCAACAACAATCCTGGGCACAACCCACAACGGAATTGGGGGCTCCCGAACGGCTTTCAACAACAATCCGAGGCACAACCCACAATGGGATTGGGGGGCTCCCGAACGGCTTCTCAAATGACCACACAAGGGTCTCAACCACCACAAAGGCGTCTAGGGTCCAAGAACCCAAGAGTAACAAGTTCACAAGCTTTCAACTTCCACGAATCCTCGTGGAGAGCACACCGATGCACCAAATGCAAAAGGCAAGAGCACAAGTGCTCAAATCCTTCACTCTCAAATCCCACCAAAAGCAACTAATGCTTATGGGGGGAGAAGAGAGGAAGAACAAGAAGAGAACCACACAAGAACTCCAAGATCTAGATCCACTAGGTTCCCCTCACATAGAGGAGAGATGGATTGGTGGAAATGTAGATCTAGATCTCCTCTCTCAAATCCCTCAAAGATATGCAAGAATCATGGGAGGAAATGGGAGAGGGGCAAGCTTTCCAAGGTCAACAATGGAGGTGAGAGAGGGGGAAATTTCGTGCTTGGAAGAGCTGGTCTCTTTGGGGAAGAAGGGGGCCATTTATAGGTCCCACAAAAAAAGAGCCGTTGCAGGAAAAATAAAACCGGAGACTCCGGACCGCATAGACCGGAGACTCCGGCCCCCAGAGACTCCGGGGTCACTCCGGACCTACTCCGGACCACTATACAGCAACTGCCGTCCGCTGGAACAAAAAACGAAACGTGAGGACCGGAGACTCCGGTCTAGAACCGGAGACTCCGGCCTAAGAAAAAACTGCAGCAATACCGAACACGAAAACGAAGATATCTTGATCATCCGGACTCCGTTTTCGATGTTATCGGGCTCGTTGTAATCACAACGAAGAGCTTTACAAGATCATGCAGATAAACCTCATAGTCCAATAATGGAAGATAAAACCAAATGGAGAAAGGTAAAACCTCTCTAAAAAGGAATAATCGGCAAACCTGCAAAACCGAAAACGCAACAAGTTTTTCATATGAAATTCGTTTTCGGTGAACTTGGGCTTGTCGTGAAGATCACAACAAGCACCAAAACCCAACAAGGAGAAAAGCCAAGTAAGAACCAAGAAAGATGAAATGCCAAGTATGTAGGGGTGTAAACGGATCGGATCGGATCGGATTTTGCCTTTACCATATCCTTTACCATAATTTTTCATCGGATTCGGAGCGGACCGGATAATGACCGGATGCGGATTCGGGGGCGAATATCCGTGATGGCGGATCTGGGAACGGAAACGGCGCGGATTCGAAGCGGTAACAAAATTAATCGGATAGATACGCGCATAAGTAAATTATCAAAGCATACAATTAAAGATAATTGTTTGATAACCTAATAACTAACAAATTTATACTACATAGTCTTTACCATGACTGTTTAAGTGAGATGTTATTCAATGGACGAACTCGACAACTCACTAGGTGCAAATTATGCTATATTAAGTTAGACATTTCGGTAGAAAATCGGATTATTCGGATTAAAACCATCGGATAATCCTATTTAAATTTCGGATAATCCATATTTTAGGCTATTTAACGTACCATATCCTATACCATATCCGGGTGTCAAGTTCGGAATCGGATATCCTTATCCGTCGGATTCCTTAAAATCGGATATGGATTGATTAAAACGGTTTCGGAATCGAATACGGTGCGGAAATTATCCTATCCGTTTACACCCCTACAAGTATGCAAAGGTTTTGAGCTCTCCACGAAGATGCGATCAAGTTACTCACTTGAGAGCCCCTCTTGATAATACGCCGTCTATGCTAAAACCCGGTCTCCCACTAACACCATGAGACCGGTAAAATAGAAAACCTATCAAGATCATAGCTTTGCCTTACGCATTCCACTTGAGCTCGATGAGGACGATCTTGACTCTCTCAAGTTGAAACACCTTTCTTGATTGTGCTTGCTAGCACATGCTTGATGAAGACTTCTCCAAATGCTCCCCCATACTCCATTATGGGAGGGCCTCGCTAAGCTTCGTCTTCATGTCTCCTTTGCAGGCTTCAATCAAAAGATATCTTCCGAGATGCATCTTATTGAACTTGCACTTCATCTTCTTCTCTTGATATGTATGATGGCTTGGGGGGTAAACATGATTGTTCACTCAATCTTCTATTCCAAGCTTTTAATTCCATATGTACCTAAAACAAATTCAAGTACAAAATGGTACCCAAACTCATTGGGTCCAAACTAGTTAGAGCAATTACAATACATAGGACAAACTCCACATAAATATGCGCATATTGATATGAAATTGAATTTCATGCACATCTTAGCCATTTAGGATTTGATGGAGTTTATCCTATATATTGGATCAACGAAAGTAAGCATGCCATAAGATATACATATAGTAAATATGCATGCACAAGACTTTCAAGAACCAAATGAGATACAATTTGAACAAAACACCAATTAAATCAAGAAAGTACACACAAGTGTGACAAGAAAACAAATTGCCCAAATTATATCAAAAACCAATATCAACACATGATAGAAAATACCACTTCGAAAAGATACCAAATGAAAGCAAGATACCAAATGATGAAAATACCATCAAATCAACCAAACCCTCTACACTTTTCATGATGGCACAAAGTACCAAGACGAAAAATGTTTGTCTTCCAAAGAGACACGTCATCGGGATCAAATACCAAATGAAGACAACCAAAGTTCAAAAACATATAGGATTGGTCCCCCAAGATGTGTGCATTATTTATGATCTTGTATTTGAATACAAATGCACACAAATGGGATCATCACTCTCCATACATATTATTCAAGCACTAGTCATGTTCAAGGAAAGCAATAAAATCTAATACCAATTTAAAGAATGGTGTTCTACTCAATGTAGGATAGCTTTCCAAAGAATAGTGCATTATCAAGAAGTACGACTTTTGAATGTAAATGCACAAGGATGGGATCATTGCTTTACCTAACTCAAGAAAACACAAAACAAATTTTGAGTAGACCAACAAAGAATCCAAAAGATGTAAGGAAGAAAAAACGAGAGTTAGATCGAAACAAATCCTTGGCAATCAAATAAGGCAATACAAAGCAAGAGCCAAAGTGAATATGATCAATATATTTACCCCAAATATGATTATCACTTGTCAAGACAAGTAATGTATGGAGATATTTCTCGGTGGTGGATTGCAAGGATATATTCAAGATCATATTCACAAAACATAAGCATGAGGCAAAGGATAGGAATTAAAAGCCATGCTTAGATAGATAGATATTCTTGATAACTTCACAAATCATGCGATAATGCAAAGCAACTCCAAGGAGTAGCTTGAATCAATTGGCTTCCCAAAAAGATATATGAGAACATATTTAGGGAAAGCCATACCAAGAACATCCTCCACAAACAAGATCCAAAGGAGTGAGAGACAAAAAGCATTTAAGTAAATGGGAACTTGTTTGAGCAACATGCCACATAGGAACAAGATAATTAGCAATATCAATTCTAGGTGGCAAAACCTCACATGTTCACATTTTCTATGCTTGTAATATGCACATAGCTTATTACTCCCCCATAATGTGATAATCCATTTATTTTAAAACAAGAGGCAAACAAAACCGACTAGAGAAATTAATGGACATTATAGAATTTGAATTTCTCATGAGCAAGACATACCACATAGAGAATAGATAATATTGATATATCGACACTAAGTGGTATTTCCCATGTACACACATTTTTAGAATTGTGAAGTGCACGAAGCATATCACTCTCCCAGAATGGAATAGTACATTAATCTCTCAAAGAGAGAGTCAACAAGATAAGATAGCAAATAAAAGCAATAGGGCTCAAAACAAATAGATGGTGTGCAAACCAAAATACACATACTTGATTTCTCAAGATAAGTAAGTAGAGAGCACAACACATACAAACACTAGCAAGGTACAAAACCTAACACATGCAAGGGTGCAAGCAACTTTCAATGTATATATGATTTAAATAAAAGTTACCGCAAGGAGGAACATTGGATATGAGATAGAACAATATAATCCATATGACTTGACTTGAGAGAATATAATTGATGAAAATCCCTTAATTCTTCATAGTGTAGCCAAGTCTCCAATGCCCTTCAACAACACCTATTGATCAAGTTTTAGCTTGTTGGTCCCCAACCAAGTTGGGTCCTAAGAGGTTAGTCACAATAGGTTTGGCAACCCAAATGGTTCTTTTCTTGACACCACTTTGAGTACCAACAAATTTGGCAAACACATTGCCAACCTTATCCTTCCGAAGAGAATAAACATCATCAACTATAATGGGGTTGGATAAGGTACCATTAGTGCATGAAGAAGCAAAGTGACCCTTTTCACGGCATAGGTAGCAACATCGACTTCCTCCACTCTTCTTGGTTGGAATCTCGACTTGAGAAGGAGTAGCTTGATTCTTCTTGGGAAGAGGCCGTTCTTCAACTTGAGAAACTTGAGTTTGAACTTGAGGCTTCTTCCCTTGTTGCTTCTCACTAAGACGCTTCTTCTTCAAAGGGCAAGATCTAACATGGTGCCCTTCAACTTTGCACTTGAAGCAAACAATCTTGGCCGAATCTTTGACTTGTTCTTGGCCCTTTTTCTTCTTGATGATCTTGGACTTGTCTTTGTTATTGGAGTTGAATCCAAGTCCACTCTTTTCATTTGGGCATCTTTGAACACTCAACATATTGTCAAGTGTGGACTTCCCAACATGACGCTTTTCCAAGTCTTTCTTCAAAGAAGTGACTTGGGCCTTGAACTCTTTTAATTCCTCTACATGGTTAGTATCAACACAAATACTAGAGGAAGTAGAAGCTTCATTGTTAGAGCAACAAGGTATGGAAAGTGATTCATCACAAGATGTAGCAACATTGTGAGTGGATGAATCACAAGGAGTAGCACAAGACGATATAGCATTAAGAGAAGAAGTTGTGCCATTGTCCACATGAGGCTCACAAGATGTTACCTTTGACATAATAGCCTCATGAGCTAACTTTAGCTTAGCATGGGATGCTAGAAGATCGTCATTAGAGCTAGAGAGCCTTTCATGACTTTCTTCCAATTTCCCATACTTGCTAGTTAGCAACTCAAGTTGGGCCCTTAGCTCAACATTCTCCTTCAAAATAGATGCTTCACAAGAAGTAGAGTTAGTAGCACAAGCATCATTGATATTAGAAATGGAAGAAGACAAATTGGTAAGCTTATTATTCTTAGATAGTTGAGTTTGGAGTTGATCATGAGACTTGATAAGGAGAGAGTGTTCACTTTCTAAAACCTTGTGAGCTTTGTCAAGTTTCTCTATGTCCTCACTTAGTCTAGCATTGCCAACGCCAAATTCAACTTTTTCCTTTTTAAACACTTTATATTTAGCAATAGCATGATCTCTTTCCTTAATGATTTTAGCAATGATAAGATCATTTGATTCATCAAGATATTCAAGTTTCTCCTCAAGGGACACTCGAAGCTCTTGCTCTTCGTCAAGGGCATTCTCTAAGGATGCTTTTTCAATAGCATCTTCTCTCTCAATTTTACATTTTTGCTCAAATTGAGTATCCAAATCCTCAATCATTTCTATACATTTAATACCATGAGCAACAATTTCACATAGAGAAGAGATAGCTTCACTACCTTTGGGAAGAGCACCAAGAACAATCTCACCCTTCTTGGTTAAGGTTTCAATGTCAAAATCTTCTTCATGAGGATCCTCAACCACATCATCACATATCTCGGGATTCGAGGTAGAAGTTACCTTGGAATCCTTAGCCATGAGGCAAACATGATTAATGGGTGAGGAGGATGAAGAATTACTTGAAGCACCATTGAGGTCCATGTCTTGTTCCAACAAATGTTGGGGTTCCTCTACATTGTTAGTCATGCAAATACTAGAGGATATGGAAGCATTATTTTCATGACAACAAGACATAGAGAGCATATCATCATTATATTTAGTTAAGCAACTACTACTTGATATGCAAGGACCATCAACTCTAGCATGTATGACATTTGGAGTGCTAGAAGAGTTTAAGTCCAAAGATAGAACATTGCAATGTGATAGAGAAGAAGTATAATCAATAGTAAGTTCACCATCACCAATGCAATTTCTATCACCACTCACCATATCATTACCTTTTGACAAATCAAATGTTGGTGAAGTGGAAGAAGTTGTGAACTCATCACGGCCGGTGGTGGAGGGAGACCAATCATCCTTAATAAATTTGGACACTTCATATATATCTCGAAGCTTGGTCCAAAGCTCATGTGCATTTCGAAAAGGCATGATTGAAGCAAGAATTACATCGGTCAAAGCACATATAAGACCATTAGTAACTTGAGTCTCGAGATGAGAGTTTATCTCATCCTCTAAAGATAATTCTTGGGAATCCTTTGGAGGAGATAAACTCACATCTACAATCCTCTTAATATAATTTGGACCCATGGCCCTAAAAAGATTAAGCATGCGAATTTTCCAAACATCATAATTTGTGCCATCGAATATGAAAGTGGGATCGTGCACTAATTCTCTAAACGACATCTTTTACTCTCTAGGCGGTAAAGCCCAAAAAGAGAGCCCAGGCTCTGATACCAATTGAAAGGATAATGATGTCGCCTAGAGGGGGGGTGAATAGGCGGTTTAAAACTTTTCCGATTTAGGCTTGATAATTGCGGAATAAAACTAGGTGTTTAAATTAACAAGCCGACAACCTAAATAAACTAGGCTCACCTATGTGCACCAACAACTTATGCTAAGCAAGACAAACAACAAGGTGATAGCTATAGAATACTTCAAGCACGAAGGCTATCACAATATAAAATGCATAAGTAAAAAGCTCGGGTATAGAAATAACCGAGGCACGCGGAGACGAGGATGTATTGCCGAGTTCCTCCTTGTTAAGGGAGTACGTCTCGTTGGAGAGGTGTGAACCGACACAACGATTCAACAACCACAAAGGTTTCACCTTCTTCTCCGATGAACCGCACCACAAAGGCTTGGTTCACCTTCCACTATCGGAATCCTTCGAGGCGGAATCCGGAGCCTTTCAACAACAATCCGGGGCACAACCCACAACGGAATTGGGGGCTCCCGAACGGCTTTCAACAACAATCCGAGGCACAACCCACAATGGGATTGGGGGGCTCCCGAACGGCTTCTCAAATGACCACACAAGGGTCTCAACCACCACAAAGGCGTCTAGGGTCCAAGAACCCAAGAGTAACAAGTTCACAAGCTTTCAACTTCCACGAATCCTCGTGGAGAGCACACCGATGCACCAAATGCAAAAGGCAAGAGCACAAGTGCTCAAATCCTTCACTCTCAAATCCCACAAAAAGCAACTAATGCTTATGGGGGGAGAAGAGAGGAAGAACAAGAAGAGAACCACACAAGAACTCCAAGATCTAGATCCACTAGGTTCCCCTCACTTAGAGGAGAGATGGATTGGTGGAAATGTAGATCTAGATCTCCTCTCTCAAATCCCTCAAAGATATGCAAGAATCATGGGAGGAAATGGGAGAGGGGCAAGCTTTCCAAGGTCAAGAATGGAGGTGAGAGAGGGGGAAATTTCGTGCTTGGAAGAGCTGGTCTCTTTGGGGAAGAAGGGGGCCTTTTATAGGTCCCACAAAAAAAGAGCCGCTGCAGGAAAAATAACACCAGAGACTCCGGACCGCATAGACCGGAGACTCCGGGGTCACTCCGGACCTACTCCGGACCCCTATACAGCAAGTGCCGTCCGCTGGAACAAAAAACGAAACGTGAGGACCGGAGACTCCGGTCTAGGACCGGAGACTCCGGCCTAAGAAAAAACTGCAGCAATACCGAACACGAAAACGAAGATATCTTGATCAGCCGGACTCCGTTTTCGATTTTCTCGGGCTCGTTGTAATCACAACGAAGAGCTTTACAAGATCACGCAGATAAACCTCATAGTCCAATAATGGAAGATAAAACCAAATGGAGAAAGGTAAAACCTCTCTAAAAAGGAATAATCGGCAAACCTCCAAAACCGAAAACGCAACAAGTTTTTCATATGAAATTCGTTTTCGGTGAACTTGGGCTTGTCGTGAAGATCACAACAAGCACCAAAACCCAACAAGGAGAAAAGCCAAGTAAGAACCAAGAAAGATGAAATGCCAAGTATGCAAAGGTTTTGAGCTCTCCACAAAGATGCGATCAAGTTACTCACTTGAGAGCCCCTCTTGATAGTACGCCGTCTATCCTAAAACCCGGTCTCCCACTAACACCATGAGACCGGTAAAATAGAAAACCTATCAAGATCATACCTTTGCCTTGCGCATTCCACTTGAGCTCGATGAGGACGATCTTGACTCTCTCAAGTTGAAACACCTTTCTTGATTGTGCTTGCTAGCACATGCTTGATGAAGACTTCTCCAAATGCTCCCCCATACTCCATTATGGGAGGGCCTCGCTAAGCTTCGTCTTCATGTCTCCTTTGCAGGCTTCAATCAAAAGATATCTTCCGAGATGCATCTTATTGAACTTGCACTTAATCTTCTTCTCTTGATATGTATGATGGCTTGGGGGGTAAACATGATTGTTCACTCAATCTTCTATTCCAGGCCATACTTGCCATGAGCTCAACTCTACACAAGACCATTCTTCATATAAACCCTTGAATAGAGCATTGGTCATTATGTCATCTTGAAGAGTCCAACACATGAACTCCTATAATTTCCCATGGACAAGATCTATAAGAATATCTCAATGTAAACATTAGTCCGTAAGGATTGTCATTAATTACCAAAACCACGCCTGGGGGCAACATGCACTTTCACTTTCATCTCTCAAACCAAGTATATCCAAGACATGCTCAAGAGGTTCAAGATGCAAGATGCTAAAGAGAAGAGGTTTCCTATGGACACCAAATGTCATCTTGAACTTAGTCCAAAGGGTAAAGATGTCGATCAAAAACTCTATCGCTCTATGATTGGTTCTTTGCTTTATCTTTGTGCATCTAGACCCGATATTGTGTTAAGTGTAGGAGTGTGTGCAAGGTACCAAGCGTCTCCTAAAGAAAGTCACTTGATAGCGGTGAATCGAATCTTCCGATATTTGGTTTATACCCCAAGGTTTGGTTTGTGGTATCCTAGGGGGTCCAACTTCTCTCTTGCCGGTTACACGGATTCGGATTGGGCCGATTGCAAGGATGATAGGAAGTCAACTTCCGGTGCATGTCAATTCCTTGGGAAGTCATTGGTGAGTTTGTCCTCCAAGAAGCAAAATTGCATATCTCTATCCACCACCGAAGCCGAGTATGTGGCGGCCGCTAGTGCTTGCACTCAATTGTTATGGATGAGGCAAACTTTAAAGGAATACGGTGTCCATTGTGACAAAGTGCCTCTTTTATGTGACAATGAAAGTGCCATCAAGATTGGTCACAACCCGGTGGAGCATTCAAGAACGAAGCATATTGAGATTCGTTATCATTTCATTCGGGATCACATCAACCGGGGTGACATTGAGCTTGGTTATATTCCCACGCAGATTCAACTTGCCGATATGTTCACGAGCCACTTGATGAAGCAAGGTTCACATTTTTTAGGCATGAGCTAAATATCGTGGATTCGAGGAGCGTTGGTTGACTACCTTGCTTGCACACCTCTATCTTAACTCTATATTTGATCTAGGTGTAGGCATGGACATAGGGGGAGTGCGGTCCTAATCCATTGGACTATCCCTCCCCCCATTATGCCGATAGTAAGAACTCATTTTGTCTCTTTTGTTCATTTTATGAATTGTGAGCTTAAATGGCGAGTAGTGGCAGTGAACCCAAGATATATCTTCGCGGTGTCACACCACGTACACTCATACATGGTGTCCTAGGCCACCGACATCTTCCTTGTGAAGATTTGGTCTTCATGGAGTGTTGTTTTGGATTTCATTGCCTACTTTGTGTTCTTATGGAAAATACTCTCAAGTATTGATTCTTAAAGTTGTTTTCGTTGCTTCTTTTAAAGCTTGAGTGTGTAGTACCATTTTCAGTGACTTTGTGTCCAACCCAAGCCTACTCGTCTAAAACCATGCTCATCTTTCCACATACATGTCCTCCACATAAATCTGGGATTTTTGGGTCGTAGGGGCCGGAGACTCCGGTGTTCAAGCCCGGAGACTCCGGCCTGACCAAAGTCTCCGCCCCAAACCACGGAGACTCCGGCTAGACCGGAGACTCCGGTGCGTTTGGGCCGGAGACTCTGGTCTCGGTTTCGCTGGGACTCTTAAGAGAGTCGGGGTGAGGAGTTATTTCATAACTCCTCCACACCCCCGACTCCAACTCCCTCCCAGCCACCGCCTCCGCCCCAAGGACTCCAATCCGGCCGCTCCCCGCCGCCGGAATCCGCCGTGCCGCCGGCTACCTCTCCTCCCAAGCGCCGGAGACGTTCCTCTCCGTCGTTTGAAGCTCATCATGAAAGAAACGGGTTCTTCTATCTCCCTCTCTAAGGATTCGTTCCTGATCTAGTTTTGAGCGGAGTACTCGTTGAAATTCCTGGTGTAGTATCTTTGTGGTGGCAATGTACTCTCTAGAAAATTCGTGGGGTTTAAATTTCTCTCAGATTTGACCTAGTTCGGAGTCCCCAGTATCAGGCCGGAGACTCCGGTCTTCTCGACCGGAGACTCCGGTGCGGCCGGAGACTCCGCCCCCTGAGACCGGAGACTCCGGTCTAGATCATCTCTGAGGCAAATTAAGTCACATGATTTCCTACGTTTTGAAATTCCTCTCGGACATGTATGCTTATCCTTTATGCTACCTCTCTACTCCTATTTCACAGCTAGCAAACGGTATCCCGGTGCCTCATCATCATCCAAGATCAAGAAGACCTCTTCTAAGAAACAAGGAAGGGACTACCTTGTCTATGATGAAGCAAGTGATAGGACTGTGCAGCGGAGCGTCTTGAATCAAGAACGTGCTGCTGAGGCAAGGAGGCTCAAGCAAGAGGCTGCCCTTCAAAGAGAGGAAAGGGCCAAGAGGGCCGCCTTCGAGAACATGTCCACCGTCAATAACTTGAACAAGGAAGATTACCGTAATATGAGAATGCAGAATTTCTATGCTATGCCCAACAACTCAACGGATAGTCACTTTTGGAGAAAGGAGCAAGAGCTCATCATGAAGGAGATCTATGCCAACCTTGACCCAAAAGCTCTTGTGTGTCCCCAAAAGCCTTTGAACTTTGCAACTTTGGCCAAGAAGCAATACTTTGTGGAAGCTATTTGGGTTGCAAGAAAGTTGGGACTAGAGCGCCTCATGTCCACTCAACTTGATTATGATATTGTGAAGGTCCAACAATTTTTTGCTACTCTTGTTCTCGGACCGGAAGAGGACACCAAGATGACTTGGATGACCGGGCCCGTCCAATGCTCCGCCACTTTCTCCGAGTTTGGACAACTTTTGGGCTATGAGTTCAAAGGGGCATCCACTCCGGTTGGTCGAAGGATGCATGTTGAGGGCCAATCCTATGACAAGAAGCTCCTCCTCCCGCTTTGTGCTAGCAACGGTAATCTAGCTACCACCCGTGGTCTCAAGCCCATCTACAACATATTGATCCGGATGTTTCGATGGAGCATTGCACCTCAAGCCGGCAATACGGATGCCATCCGTGGGGCCCTAGTCAACCTCATGCATCATGCTCACCGGGCCTACCTTGCCGGACCGGATTGTCAAGGGTTTGAAATTGATGTGATGGACTTCATGAAGAATGAGATGCACATCACCCTCATTGAGAAGAAGAACTCAATGTATGCTCCTTATATTATGAAGCTTATTCTCTCCAAGCTCCAACTTGATCCCTCTCGCTTCACATCACACAAGGTTGGGACTCTTCAAGTTCTTGCCATTCATGGTTCCTCTCAACGCACTTTTGAAGAGATTGAGGAGGAAGAAGCTCCTAGAGCAAGGAGGAAGAATGCCACCCCTTCCTCATCGCTTTCCGGTGGACGTAACCGCGTTAACAATGAGGTCAAGCATGTCTCTTGGTGGCAAAAGACTATGATGTGCATGGGCATTGCGGTGCACAAAGAGAATCATCAACTATATGCCTCCAACAAGAAGATCTTGTCCAACCAAGCCAAGATGATGAAGGAGTTGCGCAAAACGAACAATGGTGGTCTCACTCCTCCTCGTCCAGAAGGTGCCCCTGACTCTCCACCATCCGAGCGCACTCTCCCTCTTGAGGAATGGAATTGTGATCTCTTTCCATGGGCTGATTTTCAAGATGTGTCCTCCATGCCTTCCTCTTCTCGCAACCCCGGCAAGGCCCCTATCACATATGAAGAAGTGAGTGAGGAAGATAGTGAGGAGGAAAATGAAGAGGCTAGTGATGATGATGATGATGATGATGATGGTACCGACGACGCCGACGAAGATGTCTCCGAGTGATTCCTTCGGGGTGCGTTAGTCTTGCTCTTTTCCCTTTTTGGCGTTTCGATGCCAAAGGGGGAGAAGTAGTTCTATTAGGTTTCTCGCCGTGGGATTTTCATGGGTGGGTCGCAAGCATGCTCTTTTATCATTTCGTTAAAGCTTGTGCCCCTTTTTATTCTATGTTGTTGAACTCTATTTGCTTTGTTTACTTTGTTTAATGTGTGTAAGACTATGTTCTATTTGATGTTCGTGAGATGAGACTATGGTTCATCTAGTACGAGGTATATGGATATTTCTTTTCAATGATTGAGATGGTATCTATTAGTGTGATATGTATCTTTGTGCATTGGATATCTTTCTTAATAATTTCGCGCAAGGTATGATTTCTTCCTCTCAATCCATTACTTTGCTATGTCTAAAAGTTTTATATCTTGTTCTATATAATTATGAGTTGTCTCTTCCCTACATGTTGAGCATTTGTATTCAAATGCAAACTACTTATATGCACACATGTAGGGGGAGCCTCTTATTTTGTTTGAATCGTGTCAAATGCATTGTGTGCCTTATTGCAAATCCTAGTATTGTCATCTAACACCAAAAAGGGGGAGATTGAAAGAGCATATCTTATATTCCCATTGTTTTGTGTGTTAGGCAACAATACTAGGAGATCTATATCTAATGATTTAATAAGTGGTGCAGTAAACAAAGAAATAAACATATAGCTTCAAGCAAATTGAGATGCTGATTATCTGCCAAGGCCGGAGTCTCCGGTCCAAAAAGGGCTCAGGGGCCGGAGTCTCCGGTCCCCCTGCATTCGAGAAAAGAGAGCAAGAAGACGGCACTCTCTGATGGGGGGTCCGGAGTGACCCCGGAGTCTCCGCCGCTGGGAGCCGGAGTCTCCGGTCTCAGGAACCGGAGTCTCCGGTCAGGCCGGAGTCTCCGGCCCTCTCAGACCGGAGTCTCCGGTGTAAGTGGACTGCAACGGCTATCTTCCTGGCAGGGGTATAAATACCCCTCCTCCTTCCTCCAGCCAAGCTGCTCGACCAAATCAAGAAAAACACCATTGTTGCAAGTCCAAGAATCACTAGATCTCCCAATCCCTCCGTCCAAACTTGCTGATCTTTGGAGGATTGAAAGATAAGGCCTAGATCTACATCTTCACCGAGCCGTTCTTCATTTCCCCCTCATTCTCTTGAGGGACCATTTGCTAGGGTTTCCACTAGGAAAACCTAGCCCATTGTTATACTTACCTATTGTCTTTGTGACAGATTGTAGCTGTTCGGGAGCCCCCAAGCCCTTTGTGGGTTGTGCCCCGAATCGTTGTTGTAAAGGCTCCGGACTCCGCCTCGAAGGTTTCCGATAGTTGAAGTGAACCAAACCTTTGTGGTGCGGTTCACCGGAGATTAGGGTGAGGCCTTTGTGGCCGTTGAACCATTGTGTTGGTTCACACCTCTCCAACGAGACGTACTCCCATTTAAGGGAGGAACTCGGGAATACATCATTGTCGTCTCGTGCTTTCACTTCGGTTACCTCTATCCTTGTTTACCGCCTTTATTTTGTATATCGTGCTTAGTTGTTAGATTGTCATATAGGTAAATTCACCGTAGTCGCATATCTAGAGAATTTACCTTTTGTGTCAAGCCTAATTTGAAAAAGAACTAAAATTTGAATTAGCACCTATTGACCCCCCCCCCCCCCCCCCCCCCTCTAGGTGTCATACCGATCCTTTCAAGCTCAACCTAAGCACGCCCATCATTTATTATCTTGCATGCTCTCTGATGCTTATGTTACTTTGGCCAAGTCATGGTTTGTACCTCGAAGAGAGAGTATTGATGATAGATAGTGGGTTGATGCTCCCGTGATTCTGGGCACGAGTGACATAAACGTCTAAGAATGGGAATGTGTTATTGACACTAAGGAGAAAACAACGGTGTTTATGTCCATATGATAATATACGTTGCTTACATTACGTACGGAATTTATTGCAATTATCCATTGCTTGTAACTTAATATTTTTCGGTGACATGCCGGATAGCGATCCCAAGGTGGAATATTAGTCATAGATGCAGTTGGATTACGGTCTATGTACTTTGATGTAATGCCAATACTAAATGTTTCAAGTCAATCTTTATCATAACAGACTCTATAAAATGCTTCCTTGAATTTGTCAATTGCCTAGCTGTAATTCGTTTACTCGTATGTGTGTTTATCTTTTATCCGATATGCACCACTAGTGAACCTATGGCCCGGTCCATATTTAATTATATTGTTACACCGTTATTACTTGCTTTGATAATCATTTGCTCGATGTCCACTTTTCATAATCATCATACTTTTATTCCACCATACGTTTGACAACTTTGTTGCCTTTCTAGATAGGTGGGGCAAAGTGTTTTGGTTTGTTTGCGTGCAGTTCCGCGTCGACTCTCAAGTGCCAGAGGGAGAAGACATCGTGTTATAACTCACCACTCTTTCTGGACGATTAAACTCTGGTCTTTCACTAGGGGAAAATTTATCACTGTCTGCATCACCTTACGTTTGGGGTTCCCCAATGACTGTGTTATCCGCAGCCATCACATGGAAGCAGGAGGACGACAACGAGGAGAAGGAAGCGGCAGACCCCGACGATGACCACAATGCCGACGACGATCCGGACGAGGTGGAGGAGGACGACGACGGCGGCGACATAAAACCGAAGTTGAAGAAAGCATAAGTAGTAGTAGAATTAGTAGTAGGATTAGCACTATTGTTATTAGTAGCAGTCTTTAGATTGTAAATGTAGTTTTAGGAACAACTTTCGGAGTAGTAATTAAATGATCAATTATCTTTATTAAACACAGATTAATGAGTCTTTAGGAGTTTGAGTTGCAAATTCTTGATCTTTCTTTGTACCGATTTTTTCTTCAGTTACAAATATTAATCAGTACTCCATGAACTAGGGCTTGCATAGCGTTTCTCCATGTCCATTTATTTAGCTGAATTAGTCATGCCAAGAGACGGCATGCAGATGATGAAACATCGGAAGGGAACCACATCCTTTAATCGTCAAACTGATGGTCGGTCATGATTTAATCATCACAGATGAAACATCTAAAGGAACCATGTATTTTATTTGTCCAATTAAATGTTTATCATGATTTAATCATCGGGATGGAACAAGCAGCTCAAACACGCTCTAAACTTTTTTTTTTTTGAGAAACACAGTACAACGCAAGCGCTCATATACACGCGCACACACTCACCCCTATGAACGCACGCACGCACACCCTATCCCTATGAGCACCTCCGAGAGACTGAGCCGGCGGATCAGGTCTTGAGATTGACGAAGTCACCACAGGCGCCTCGCTGTCGACGGGAACGTCGCCTCCCACTGAAGAATATTCCGCCTAAATGAGAAACACCAGCGTCAAATCTGGGATTTGAACTCTGATGAGTTGGGGGTACAACCACCCTCCTAACCATCTTGCCACAGGCAAGTTCTCAACACGCTCTAAACTGGCAAGGTGGAACTAAACATCCCACCGTATGTTACTCAGAAGCGAGAGACCACGGTCAGGATCCCACCTGTCACCGCAGTAACAGTCAATGGCCTTGACTCGACGGCTCTCCGTGCGGGCATTCACGAGGCTGGTTTCGACGAGGAGGGCAAAAGTGAGGAAAGCTAAAAACTTGGAAAATACTGAGTTGAACTAAGCGAATTAAGGCTTCAAAATAGAAAATCTTGATAACTATGTTTGAACCCAAGCATGTCAACCACCCAATGTTCAAGGAGTCATTTGAACTTTATTCAGAGGGAACTCAAAGTTCCATTTATTCAAAAGAGATATAACTAAAAATGATTGAGAGCTTCATCTCATGTACAATTAATAACCATTAATTGGTTTCTTCTTGTGCCTTTGACAAAAGGATTTGATCCTGTCGAGACCATCTTGAAGAGAAGACGGAACAATAGCAAATGTAACACGCACCCAATTTCCCATTCCGAGAACACTCCCTGCATTTCGGAGACACCAATATATAATAAGTTGGGCTACATGTGTGCATTTGTATAAATCATAAGCGTAGAACCATAACCAGGTTTCCTATATTCCCGAAACAGTGGAACAAATAACGGTCATATGTAGTAATGGATTATGCCTCATATTTTCCTACATATCTCAACCTATTTTGTACACTATGTTGTTTAAGGAACCGATATTGAAGGGATAAGGATAACTTGTGTACATATGATTCTTGTTGTGGTACATTTTTATATGATTGAAGGTTCTATGTTTTGTGATCACAAAGACTAACCACAACATCTGTCGTTCAAATTGAGCATATTATGACCTAGCATTTTTCGAATCCAATAAAAATACCTCAAAGAAAAATAACATAATCATAAAGCTAAACTTATTAATGATTATTTGAAACATGTGCTTGATATTTTTTGTGAATATGAACAACATGTGACATAGAAAAGGCAGTTTCATGATGTCAGAACCATTCATATGTATAGTCATATGAGAAAACAGTAAAACGAATAATGTATACTAGAATGTACTTCGACATCTGAGAAGCATCCATCATATTTCTAAAAATCCCCTAGCAGTCAAACTAACTGTTGTTTAAGTATAGCTTTTTTTTAATTATGCCACATGCAGGTTTTCCTTTAAAAAGCATATACCTGGGCATAATATGACCGATTCTTCCTTTGCCAGCTTGCAGCAAAAATCAATGTCATCACGGATCTCCTCCATAAGATGTAAGTTCAGTTTGACCTGTTTACATATTCATTTTAATATAACTTTATTGAGAATCAGCTAATCTTACTAGAAAATATTAGGGAATTTTTGTAACATAATCTGTTCACCATCATTGCATAGTACCAACAAATATGGACAAAGTATGTTAACATAGTCTCACAATAATTTTTTACTATAACCGCATCTTCAGAATACATGCATCTTCACAAAAATAAAATAAAAATGATTCATTTTATTAGCATTCCCTTAGAACATACTTTATTATAAAATAGATTTATCAGCTACTAAACTAACGTTCATTATTCATTGCGGTTTCAAATTGATCCTTCTTATTTGACATTGTCATACTTTATTATATATAAAAGAGACTTACCATTACAAACATGGAGCCTTCTGGCTTGTGAGGACAGATGATGTATTTGTTTTCCTTCATATTTCGGTAACAAATTTCTGACGATACCTTTAGCAGAGCAATAATCCTCTTAAAGAAATCTTCTTTCGTGTTCTCCAAAATTTTGGGAAGAGCTCCCTAATCAAATTCATAGTACGAAAAAACACTGAATCAGTTGTGTGAATAAATTGCATAAGATAACAAAAATATCGGTCACCCAAAATACGAAGAAACATAAGAATCTTATATGGTAGAGCAATGGTAAGAAAAATGCATGTATATTTAACAATTCTTCTCACTTCTAAGTATTGCATACTTGATATATAGAGAATAGTATGGTGTGCTCACAATGTATATCTTCTAGTTTTTGGATATAGTGAACTTATTCATGTTTCTCTTATCAAAGATAACAAAGGTAAATAACTAGAACGTTCCTTTATTTAGTCATGTTTGAGTTTCAAAGTGAACAAAAAATATAGTAATTTATTACTGAGCATGTGGTATCTACAACATTAGCACGGATTGGAAACATGACAAGAACGGATAAAACAAAAGGACTAACCTGAATGAAAGTTGCCGGGTCTGTTGAGACATTAAGGTAGTTCGTAATCGACGTAGCAATCTACAGAAAACCATTACATTTTTAGCAAAATACTAATCCCCACAACAGCATATGAAAAGAGTGTTAGAGAGTTACCTTAGTTTCTTGCAAAATCTTCTTGGGGTCGTATACAGCTACCCATCCAAGTCGCCATCCAGGCACTATCCATGACTTTGATAGAGATCCTACAGACAGTACAGGGGCAATGTGCCCAAACACACCCATTGGGATAAATGGAGCACTGCCCCAGACCAACTTGCCATATACCTCATCAGCAATGACCAATATCCCAAGCTTTCTAGCTACCTCCGCCACCTGAATGACACGATTACTACTGATGACCAAATGGTATAAGCAAATGCAGTGCACATTCAGATACACCGATCAACAAGGATAAAAGATCTCAACCTTGGCCAAATGCTCGTAGGAATAAACACTCCCACATGGATTATTGGGGTTTATAATGACCATCGCAGCCGTGTTCTCGTCGGCGATAGATTCCAACGAGTCGATGTCAACCTCCCACCCCTTCTCGGGGAGAAGATCGAAATGCCGAACTTCTAACTTGTTGAACCCTGCGCGTGCCTCGTAGTTGGGATACCCTGGTCTAGGAAGCAGGATGTTGGCGCCGGGCTGCTGGGCCAGAACAGGGATTATGACCTCAATGGCTTGAGTTCCGCCAGCAGTTAGGAAGACATCATCCGCTGACAGCTCGTAGGGCAGATCCTTTGACAAGTGTTGAGCCACAGCACTATTAATTTATTTTCAAAAGGTAGAGAAGGTTAGACTTTTGGAGAGACGCTACGTACATCTGCATAGGGAAGACGTACGTACACGTGCAGTGGCACATGCACACATAGCTAAACTACGTGAGGCGCAATAGAATACGGGCTAATTGCATTCAAAAAGTAGATCATCAGATCCCGTTACCTTCGTGCGGCGGGCAGGCCGACGCCGGCGGGGTAGCAGTTGAACTCCCCGGTCCGCAGAGTGGCGGCGACGGCGTCCTCAGCCTCGACGGCGGTGCGGAAGGCCGGGAACACGGACGGGTCGCCGTGCGCCAGAGGCAGCACCGGGCGCGGCCCGTTCTCCTCCACGCTCGCACTGATCTTGTACCTTATCGCCCGGATGCTCATCTTGGCCCCCGTCGTCGCCAGCACGCCGTCCTTGGCCCTCGCGAACTTCCAGTCCACCTCCTGCGCCGCCTCGTCGCCGCTGCTGTGGCCATTCGCACTGGCGGCGCTGTAGCCATTGCTCTGGTGCGTTCCCATATGCACGTGGCCATTGCTCTTGCCGTTGCTGTGGCCGTTACTCTTGCCGTTGCTGTTGCTCTGGTGCGCCGCCTCATTGCCGTTGCTGTGGCCATTCTCAGTGGCGGCGCTGTGGCCGTTGCTCTGGTGAGTTGCCATGAGGAAACTAGTAGTGGTAGTAAGTAGAGATACGAGCGATGTTTTCTATGGTTTGCGGCTTGGTGCTTGACTGCCTGGAACGTTGAAGACCTTAAATAGCGGCTGCTTCCTCGGGTAGCTTACCAACATGAACTGGGGTGGTACTGGCAGACCGGGGCAGCAAGACGCACGCACGATCTGGCCACGCTGCCACTTGTTATCACAATCCCTGGCATGCATATTTGGGGCGTTGTGTTTTGTTCTATGCAGTGGCTACAAGCCCTAACAATACATCAAAGGGGAAGGTGGTAACTGGTAGCGGCTACCAGGAAGCATGAACCATGCTTGTCGACTCCACCCACCGTACCGCTGATTGGCTCGGACGCCCACTCAATTCTACGCAAAGTATAATATATGTAATGAAATCATCACAAGATAGCTCGAGTAAGCGAAACAAGCGAAGGTCAAAGACATGCAAAACAATCATCTGAGACCTTCCCGTCCATATGTTCAAATATATCATCAAAGCTTAACAGCCTAAATGCTCTCCGCTAATATGCAGGGAAATCGGGGTCAACGTCTTGCGCCCAAGACTGCAGCCCACCGACGACGTCCTTCGCTGAGTGGAAGCCCTTCTCGCGGAGAAGCTGGACGGCGCTCTGCGAGTCGTTGCCTCTCCTGCAGACCACGTACAAGGAAGGCTGTTCATCCGAGGTGGCGGAGGAACCCACCGTTTCCTTCAGTGAGGTCTCGAGCATAGGCAGCTTCTCCTCCAGAACGGAGAGCGGTATGTTCAGAGACCCAGAAAGCGAAACTATTTGGAAGTGATGGGCAGGCCGTACGTCCAACAGCAGATGAGGTTCGCCCTTGTCGATCCGCCTTTTGTACTCTGTGCAAGTGATGCGGGCACTTTCTGGCAGCAGGTTCAGGCTCGGCGCAAACTGCATTATTCAGAAAAAATAGGCAAAAAAGTCACATAACTTCTCAAACTGGAAACAAGCAAGTACCAAGTGATCCAGTATTTTTTTTAGATCCAAGTGATCCAGTATTGGGGAAACTAGGCCAGTGTGATTTTGTTCGACACTTTTATCACTCTCTGAACTCCAATTCAAATTCAGCTAGCTTTAGCTGGTTATCAATTGTGGTCATTCCATGAGACACCCAAAATTCTGGACCAGAGATTCCGCCGCAAAAGGAAAAAAAAATGGAGATGGACTGCCTTATGCATCTCACAAACCCAAATTCGAAATCAGGTTGCAGAGACAAGAGGACACTCATGATGCTTCCACTGCACATCTGTACTGGACTATCCCTCACAACTGTGTATGGGACTACGGATTAGCCAAAAATGCCCAGTAGGGAAACCCAGATGTTTTGAAGTCAATGTCCTGAGGTCCTCTTAAGTAATTATTAAAGAAAACCAGAATTTCAATACATAAGGAAAACATACCTTGTCAGACATCGGGGATTGTGTGAATGACTCGTAATCAAACTTCTGAAAATCTTCTTGCCTGAAAACAGAATTTTCTGCACATATGGTGCAAACAGGAGAGCTTCCTCGAATCTTTACCTGCGGAAACATGTAGATTTGACAATGAAATATGTAGAATTTATAAGCGAAGCAGAATAAGAAGTGACAATTTATAAGCAGATTTGAACTTCTCCTCTGTATGTTCATCCTCAAGCAATTGATACAAATTCAAACGGTCAAACAAGGCTATTGCAGGATGGGTGGTCATAATCTACTATGCATATCCCAACCAACTGATTCTCTTACAACTTTCAACCACCACATAAACACAAAATTATTTAAATTGACATTTTCAGGTTGGAGTCTGTTAGCTGACTGACCAGATGAACATACCCCACTTGCCATATTGTATTTATGGCAAGCAGTTTGGTTCTACTATAAAAAATATATGCGAAAGCGAATATTTAACTCGTAAACAGACAGTATATGTCACCTGTACCCATTCTCTGTGCTACGGAAGCTGTAGGTAAATATAAAACTTGATGACTCTCAGATGGAAAGGTACAAATTGATAATTAATTTTTACACTCCTTAAAATTAATGAGACGCGTAGTATCAGTAGCTAATAAAACACTTCACTGTGTACAGTACAGAATGGATTTGAAAAGGATCAGGGTTGCACAAGCTGTAATTGTCTATAAGAGTAGAGAAACATACAATTCTAATACGAGCAGATAGTGCGTCAAAGAGTAGCATTCTTCCTGATAGAGGTTCACCAACATCAGTTGCAACCTTTATAGCCTCTAGAGCTTGCATGCAGCCAATCACTCCCGGAACTAGTCAACAAAAATTAGTGAGCCCATAGTAGAAACTAGTTATGAAAAAAGAAGATACGAAGGCCATAGTGCACATAATAAGCACATCATACACACCATCCTATTTAGTGCCAAATTTGTTACAGCTACAGTGGTAAATGCATGCGATATCTATAAAATGAAGCATTATTTTGTTAAACAATCAGAATGTAGTCACCCGATGGCTAAGGTGGGAATAACCAAATTTTGAAATTGCATAATGTTTGATGAGTAACTTAATTATTCATGATTTCAATTGTTTGCGGAACAAAAATTTATGTATGCACACATGAATACTACAGTTTCATACTTAATTCATACATCACCTACTGTGGTGTGCTTTTGTTATACCATGAAGCATCATTTACTAGACTACTTACCAACCCCAAGAACACCGCTGTCTGAGCACCTCTGGCAAGCTGCCACTGGTGGTGGATTTGGAAAAAGACACCGGTAGCATGGACTTCCGTTATGATGATAAACAGTCAGCTATTCAAGACATCAGAAAATGAATAAAAACAATATTAACACGGAGGATAAAGATACAAGATCTTTCGCAATAAAGGACTTTACCTGCCCTTCTAAACCTAATGCTGCACCAGATATAAGAGGCTGCACGAATGAAACAACATTTCAGCATTTGATCAACAAAAGCCAGTGCAAGTGAAATAGCCATAGACATATTTTTGTGCAAGCTAATACATAGAAATCTAACAACCTAGCAGAAGGGTTGCTAACCACTAACATGACGCAGCAGACAATCAGGACTTACATATTGTCAAGTATTAGAGCACGACTGGTAACGGAAGTAAGAAAACAAAATATGTTACCTTGTTTAGCAATACACAACAATCACTGATCATGTATCGGGTAGGAAGGTTATCTGTTGCATCAACAACTATGTCATATCTGTGCTAGTTTAGTGCTGAAAACAGGATTACAGGAGTACTGTTTTTTTAAGATGTGCTGTTCTTTTGCTGATCAAATCAGATTACAAAAGGATACTTTCTCACAACCTCCAAGGCATTACTTGGTTTCAGAGTATGATGATGTTCTACCACCTTAATAGATGAATTGATCCTGATTTCAAAACAGCACAACTCAAATTAGCTAAACAGTGGCCTCAAATGTGAGAAGATTTGATCTTTGCCATAAACATTATTTAAAACAGGATACGGCTTGGAAATGACAGTATCTTACGCATGGCAAGCATCAGCTGCTGACTTCACTTTGGATCTTCCAATATATGCTTCTTGGTGGATTATCTAAGAGAACATTCAAGAGAAATACATAGTAGGATTAATGGTACGCCCCACGACTGTTGAATATTTGAAATAACAATCAGTTTCTGACGGGCAGTTGTCTCTAAGAGGTCAACTTCTATTAAGTAAAGTTCTGACTAGGAATTTTATATTGACATTCCGACAAGTGAATTAGAATATCACCAACATCGTAACGTACATCATTCAGTTTTGTTTCGAGATAGCATGATCAGCACCATAAGTCGGAAGGTTAAAAAATATAAGGATTAGATATGAGAAGATAAGAGGGGCATCCTAAATTATGTGTACCTGTCGATGCAGGTTGTTAAGTTCAACATCATCACCATCAACAATGCCCAAGACCCCTACGAAAACATCAGGTTACAGGAAAATCAATATATCAGTCAACCAACAAGTGGAGAACTGTGTTGTCTAAGAGAAACATCCAAGTTCACAGTAGGCAAAACTGCCTCAGTAGCAAGGGAGGCGAGCGTTACCAACACCGCAGGCTGCTAGATACAACGCCACGGGCGAGCCCAATCCTCCGGCGCCTATCACCAAAATCGATGAGCGAGAGAGCTTCCGCTGGCCTACCAAATTGTTAGCAGAGCATCAGTGGCATATGGCAGTGCAGGTGTACCGTTGAGCTGAGCTGACTAACCTTCGACTCCGAAGTCGGGGAGGAGGAGGTGGCGGCTGTACCGGTAGATCATGTCGGCCGGGAGGGAATCATCGTGAGCCAGCCCACGGCGGCTCTGGCACGCACCGCCGCCGCCGCTCGCGTCCTCTCCCGCGAGCGTGGCAGGAGCGGCGGGGCCGGTCTGGAGCTCCGACTCCAGCAGCCGTATGCGGATGTCCAGCTCCTCCCTCTTCTCCCTCAGCCTCTTCAGCTCCCCCTCCACCGCCTCCCTGCTCCTCCCGCCGCCGCCGCCGTCCATGTCGCCGCAGCTCGTCAGCTCGATACCTCTCTGCCGGCCCCGTCGCCTAAGCCGCCGAATTAACTTTTTTCTAATGGGCTGCTAAATTAAGTAATCAATCAGTTGGGCCCACAAAGATGCGAAATGAGGCCCGGCTCGTACAAGCCCATTTAAGAAAGAGGCGGCCACCAAACCAAGCCAAGGGGAAAGAGAGCCCGATAGCGCGTTGTCTCTTCTCTCTCTCTCTTTCTCTTGCTGCCTCTCGGCGACTGCAGCGGCGGCGGAGGCGGAGGCGGAGATGGCGCACCGGCTGCTGCGGGACGCGCAGGCCGACGGCTGGGAGCGGTCAGACTTCCCCATCATCTGCGAGTCATGCCTCGGCGACAACCCCTACGTCCGCATGGTACGCATCATGCACCCCTCCCCCCCAAACCCTAACCTATCTGGCCGATTCGAGTGCCTGGTTGTGGCTCTGGCGGTTGCGCTCGTCGCGGCGATCTCCTTGGTGCGGTTGACGTTTGTACGCCGGGAAGCTCTGGGGTATGAGTTGCTGTCTCGTTTTAGGCGTTTTTTTCCTCAAGCAAGGAGCGACTTAATGTGTACGGTCTGGTAATTTCCCCGCCGTTATATCAGTAATTCAGTAGGATGAGTGATTTGGATGTAAGCAAGTTAACTGGTTAGCATACCACCCTTAGAGGAAAAACTAGCTAGCAGAACAGGAAGAATTATCAATTATACAAGGCATGTTGTAATGGTCCAGTCTAGGAGACGTGGACTTGATGTGTCTGATGCTCCTTGTTCTGCATCTAATCTGCTTCAGTTCTTCATGAAGACACAAAATTTACTTGTTTTCTTGTTTGTCTTGGCAGCTGAAAGCAGATTATGACAAAGAATGTAAAATATGTGCACGACCTTTTACCGTCTTTCGTTGGAGACCTGGTCGTGATGCAAGGTATAAGAAGACCGAGATCTGCCAGACGTGCTCCAAGTTGAAAAATGTTTGCCAGGTCTGCCTACTAGACCTTGAATACGGTCTGCCAGTTCAGGTTCGGGATACAGCGCTTGCTATCAATTCGAATGATGCGATTCCAAGGAGTGATGTCAACCGTGAGTACTTTGCAGAAGAGCATGATCGCAAGGTATGATTAAGTTTTCATCGCTTAATTTGGTGGGTGGTGGCCCCCCTGAGGCCCTGACTAAATGTGATTCTTCTTACAGCTGAGCGCACATTTTTCATGTCTCGTATTTTCATTTCTACTGCAGTGAGTATGTCTATCCAATCACTGGTGTTATGAAAGGGTGTCACTAGAAAAATCAATGGCCTTTATGAAAACCATAATTTACTCCAGATTGCACTTAATGTTTATTGATAAATAATAATAGGCACTATATATTGTAATTGTACTCTGCTCTGCCATGATGACCTGCGTTTATCCTCTGCTTATGTCGCCCATGATCTCTTGTGCTTTTGTGTTGCGCGTGTGTCTTGAAGTTATGCTTAGTTGTTCCTAATGGAAGTTCATGCTTTACATGAATGTAGGCTGCAGCTGGCATAGACTATGACTCTTCATATGGAAAGGCCCGTCCAAATGATACCATTCTGAAGCTTCAGAGGACATCCCCATATTACAAGAGAAACCGAGCGCATGTTTGCAGTTTCTATGTACGGGGTGAATGTACAAGAGGCGCTGAGTGCCCATATCGCCATGAGATGCCTGAGACTGGAGAGTTATCCCAGCAGAACATCAAAGATCGTTACTATGGGTATCTCATTTGATTGTGGATGCAATACTTTTGCATACTTACATGTTTGTAGTTCTCTAATAGATATTAGTGTATCGCATTCAGAGATAGTTCACTCATGATCATTTTATGCGAGTTAAAACATCGGCAGACATAAGAACCTTGGGCTCAGTTTAGACATTAACACACCGTCACATTCAGAGATAGTTCATTCATGATCATTTTATGTGAGTTAAAATATTGGCAGACATAAGAACCTTGGGCTCAGTTTAGACATTGACACACTGTCACAAACCTTGTTTTTGGAATCTCTCGATGCCTACATTTACATGGAGTTAAATGATGTGTTAAATTTTAAGTACTTCATATCACTATATTCCAAATTCATGTGTCCATGAAATCTAGCATAGTTCTTTTGGTGTGTCTGGCAAGAACCATTGGTATCTTACTATCTTACAATTTTCTGTATTTAGTGCCCTTGGACCTTGCCATACCTGATGAATCAGATTAGCCGTTTATTTTCCTCTATTGTATTGACTGTTAATTTCTAGTTTTGTTTTGACAATGAGATGGCACCGCTAAACTTGAATATCTTAATAGTTTCTGAGGATGGAAACCCCACCTGCAGGATTAATGAGCCTTCAAACTTGAAAGAATGCGAATGGGTGCATGTATTGAAGAAATTTATCATATATTTCGTTTATTTGGGCTATGGTTCTTTCCAACTTAATGAAAAAAATGAGTTTGTAGCTGTTATTTTGAATTGGTATCTCATTCTAATTGGCTCTAGTTATTACCAAGCACTGATGCTCATATATCAACTTCTTGAGTTGGACTGAATTAATGAAATATTCCTTGCTTTAGATTGTTCGGTGAATATCTTGATCTGCCCACTGTACTTGATCTTTGGGTTTGGTTTGGTTTCTGAAGTTCTCTTCTTACTCTTTGCAGAGTTAATGATCCAGTTGCTGCGAAACTTCTGGGTAAGGCAGGTGAGATGCCATCCCTGGCACCACCAGATGATGAGTCTATAAGGACCCTCTACATTGGTGGACTTGATAACAGAGTCACTGAGCCGGATTTGAGGGATCAGTTCTATGCACATGGTGAGATTGAGTCCATCAGGATGGTACTCCAGCGTGCTTGTGCATTTGTAACATACACAACAAGAGAAGGCGCTGAGAAAGCTGCAGAGGAGCTTGCAAACAAGCTAGTTATCAAGGGTGTGCGCCTGAAGCTCATGTGGGGGAAGCCTCAGGCACCAAGGCCAGATGGTGATGAGTCTGGGAGGCAAGGTCATGTTTCCCACGGAGGATTGCTCCCTAGGGCTGTTATATCTCAGCAGCATAGCGGCGACCAGCCTCAGCCTCCTGGCATGGAGGGCCAACAGCAGGTGGCACCGGCATCGCACTACTTCAACATCCCGGCACCCCCAGCCGCGGATCAGCGGATGTACCCTTCAATGGACCCCCAGAGGATGGGCGCTGTAGTCAGGACACAGGAGGGCGATGGCAAAGGGCCACAGCATGCCGGGCAAGGTCAGCCGTCAAGCAGCTCAGGACAAGGCTATCCTATGCGGCCACCGGCGCCATACTACCATGGCCAGTACCCTCCGTACTACCCACCATATGGCGGCGGTTACATGCCCCCACCTCGCATGCCGTACCCACCGCAGTATCCGCCATACCAGCCGATGCTGGCACCGCCACCACAAGCACAAGCGAGTTCATCCCAGCAATCAGCAGCACCAGGGCAGCAAGTTCAGGCCCCTCCTGCTCAGCAGCCTGCAGCCCAGAACTGAATCCTTTTGCTTTGAAATATTGAACTGCAGGCGATTGTAACTCCTGGCTGCTTACAGCTAGTTTTGTATTCTAAATTTGTGATTAGCAGTAAACGTTTGTTAAAGTATTGTTTATCTGAATCTAAAAGTGGCTGACACCCACAAGATTTTGTTTTGCAACTTCGAAATCCCTCTTTACTCCCAAGGCTGGTTATACTTATCGTGGAGAATGCATATGAGTTTTCAGTATCATCTCTTACTAGTTGTAATCGGCGCGGCGTGCCGCGCCCTTGGTGACAAATTTAGTGTAGTTTTTTTTTGCGTGAAACTATATATTATGAAAAAATGTTGGAGAGTTTGAGCCCGGCATCACGTTTAGTTTTGGCATGCATGCATCACCTATGTCCGTACACACACGAACATAGTGCCATATCTATAGCATAACACCATTCAGGCATACTAACTGAAGGAGCTCAATGGAAAGCACAAATAAAACTGAGTCATCTGTTAAAAGTTCAGAAAATAGAATGTGAGAGATGATAATATCCGAATGCTGAAAAAGCAATAAAGTAAGCTATAATGCCACTTTTCATTAGATCCTAAATAACACAATAAGGAGACATCAAACAGGCAAAGAATGCTCTTGCATACGGGATAGATGATGATCTGTGGAGGCTCACAACCTCAGCTACCGAACACGAAAATTCCCGGGCAGTCAGGACGCATTTATATAGACTAAACATTCAACTCGTACTTCAAGCATTGTTGAAAAAGTCTCTGCAATCTACAATAGACGTTTGGTCTGCAATACAAACAAAAAAGAGGTTATCTAGTACATCATTGGTTGAATGCGACTGCATGATCACAATATGTTCCAAAATTATTTCATAGCCTGTTAATAAATATTTTCTGTTAACGCCTACTTAAATTTGTTTTGGAGTTATATTACTGCAGTCTAATACTAAAACATGTAAGTTTGGAATATACAGCTGCCCTCTATGTCAATTAGTTGACTACCTTGTGCCAGATCATGAAAAAGAAACCAGATAAAAAATAACCTTACAAACAGTTTGTAGTAGAGGAATACAGCCAGAGGTAAACACAGGAGCAATATTCAGTCATTTCTTAGTATTTAGTACATGCTCAATATTCAGTCATTTCTTAGTATTTAGTACATGCTCTCAAGACACTGTACATAAAGGAAGGAGAAAGAAGGTTAATATCAGGGGGCGGCCACCTACTCCTTGCCGGTGCTAATTGTAGTGACTGGGCATTGTTTGGCACCTAGAGAACACTCCAATACAGATGCAAGTGTTGTTCCAACAGAAAATATCAACATCTTGAGTTCGTAGTAGAAAACCCCAAATATCAGTTCAGTTCACACACTATATAGATAGCAAAACCACATGCATGACTCTAAATGGAGTATATATCACTACTATCGAAAAATGATTATCTATGTGTAAATAAGTCGACTTAGAGTGCAAGTAATAAGTCATCAATCAATTATGATTATGCACAGCATGCCTAATATACAGATTTAGGCTGCAACTCACATATGAAATGAGCGAAACTTACATATTATGAGAACAGCAAGTAGAAACACAATCATTTGAACAGGGCGAACATACCGTAATTGATACTGTGATCTTCGATGTTTCTAAGCAGTGCTCTAAGCCAACCATAAAGTTCCCTATTGCATGTAACCTCAATGCAGGTGTTCAAGAAACTCTTGCTTCTTTGAGAGTATCCATCTAAGCCCTACAACAAAGAATGGCAACATAAGGAATTCAAGATAAATAAAGCTTCCAGCTGAATCATATTCGAGAAATGGATATTTAAACCATTCAATAAAGAATGTAAGATCCCTTACCTGATCAAACTGAAAAAATCTGAGAGTGATGCTTCTTCAACATCTTGTTTGTCTACATGTGCTACCTGACAGCTCCTTTTTTGCACTTATTAACTGCATGATTTAGTTTCAGGGCAACGGTAAGCAGGTTATCTGGATGTATTTCAAGGAAATAAATTTGTTTCCCCTACTGAAACACAATAATGAACATGCTATAGTACTAATATATATAACATGGAATCAAATTTAGATCTGTACATAAAATCCATCAATTCTTATTGAACTGAAAGAATGTGTTGTGATTATCTTTGAATGCAGTAGTAAACTCCGAGCAAGGATCTGAAGGCAACCTGGTAAACAAAGATAAAAGCAAAATATGGGATCGGGCAAAGGGGAAATGGCAGTGATTCATTAGGAAGAGATCCTAGGTTAAATTGAATACCAATCTGCATGTTCATATAGAGAAAACCATAATCAATTAGTGTGAAACATTTAGTAGCCAAATTGAACTATTGATTGTATGATTAACTCCTTGTTAGAATTCATGTCAAAGCTGGAAAACATCAGGTACAGATTATTAACGCCACCGGTTTTAAGGCTAAATCAATTCAGAACTCCAAATAAGTACATATGGAGTATATGACCAGAAAAATAAAAAATAGGTAATACACATCCAAATATATATGAAGATCCTGAGTACATGAGCACAGAGCTGGCTCCAATCAATATGCATGGTCGAAAAGAAACTCACCTTGAACGGAGAAGGAGAACCGATGAAGGGGACCATGTAGGAGCTGGTCGTTTGGGCCTCTTCTCTCTGCTGTAGCCGGGCTTGCCCCATGAGGGGAAGAAAGCTGCAGCCGAGCCGCCTTCTTCTGTTCTTCTGTCGAACCTCTGTGGGCCATGCCGTCGCTGGGACTGCGCGCTGAGGCTGCAGCAGACGGGCTCCTGGCCGTCCTTGGCGGGCTCCACGTGCAGCGCCGTAGCGGGCAATCGTCCTGGCAACGAACGCGGACCTCGCCGGAGCTCCTGCAGGTCACCCCGCCACAAGGCGGCCGCTGCCCTCCACCTCCTCCTGCAGCCTCATCCGCCGCCGCTGGTGGTGGGAGAAGGAGGCGGATGGGGCGGCGATGAGGCAGGATCCGGGCGGCGCCTCGCCGGCTTTCTCTCCATGCCGTCGGAGGAGAGGCGACTCCCTCCCGCCGGTAGAGGCAGGAGAGGTCAGGGCGGTGGCGGCGTCGAGGTGAAGGTGGGAGGCAGCCGCGTCGGGAGGAGAACCAGGTGGGGGGAAATGAGAAGGATTGGGGAAATAGGGTTAGGGTATGGTATTTACAGGTAGGGACCGATTTGTAATTTCCGAGAAAAAAGGGACTTTCTTGCAAAACAATGAGCGCTACTGTTCATGCTACAGTGCCGCTCGCGGATTGCTCGATCTGGGCCGTCCGATCTCGATCAAACGGCTCAATTTTGGAGCGCGGAGAGAGCGTCAAAATCTCCCTCCTTAATATATAGAGGTAATGTCTGGATGAGATGCCAGTTCATTTAGGTACTACCTCCGGTCCAATATAACTGTCGGGAAAATAATACTAGGCAGGTACAAATTTCTTCAGTGCTCACGACAATATTTCTTGACCGGAGGGAGTATATACTTAGCATCTACTACCTCCATTACTAGATATAAGGCGTATTTCATTTGATTTGACCGACAGTTAGTCTATTAATATGTATTTTATATGACATATAATTGATATCATTGTATTACTACTCAAAAGTATTTTCTTATGGTTTTGATTGACTTGTGTGGACAGCTTGTGAGTGAATTTTGTAAATGAAGCGATACAGCACTGCATCTCTCGCTGACATCATGGATCACGTCTTATGCTGCCCAAGGACCCGGTAAACACGCGCAACTTTGACTATGATCATGTTCAGTTGTTATCATCATCTATAGTGTGATTTTGATAATGTGTTGACTAAGCTAAATTTAATTTATCACATTTTTGTGTCTCAACTATGGCAAGCCATAGTTCCTGTAGTGACTCCCCAAAACTCTCGCTCTACAAAAACTGCTATATTAGAAGGAAAAAAACTAATAGATTTCTATGGACGTAGAGGGGAACATAGAGGAAGAGGATTAGAGGCTCCTCTATCTTCTCTAGAGAAAATCAGACTCTAATAGACTTTTAAGGGCGTGTTTGGTTACCCCCACTCAATTTGGCTCTCACGTCCCCGTGGCCCAACTGGGACCGGCTCAAGAAAAAAACGTGCCCTGAGCCATGTTGTGCAGCCCGTTTGGTTGCCCACAATTTTCTAGCTAGCCCCGTTCGGCTAGGAGCATAAATGCAAAGTCCTCATGTTATCACATTTTTGTGTCACAATTGTGGCAAGACATAGTTCTGTAGTGACTCCCCAAAACCCCCGCTCTCTAAAAACTGCTATATTAGAGAAAAAACACAACTCTAATGATAGATTTCTATGGATGTAGAGGGGAAAATATAGAGGATTAGAGGCTCCTCTATCCTCTGATATATTATAGAAAAATCCTACTATAATAGACTTCTAAGTGGATGAAGAAGGGGAAATATAGAATATACTCTATCCTCTTATTTTTGGCGCTAAAGACATTTCACGTCAGCCTGAACACCCACCGTTAACAACCTAATCCCACAGGTCTATCCCTGACTACAAGGACAACGCTTATTAAACCTTATCGCATCATGGACCAGCTTTATGCATTTCTCGAGGTGTACCAAGCATTGAAGACCGGTCTCGTAAAAAAAAGGATTGAAGACCGGTGTTCACATGAATAGCTTCGCAAAGATCTTGTTGAGCACCAATTGTACCAACAGGTCAAATAGTTGTGTATGCTCGTTTATGTTTTATATGGATCATTTGTTGCATCTCGACCATGTTGTATGTTTGAATTTGGATTTGATAATTTAGAGTTTTGGATCTTAAATGTCTTTGAACTGTGCAATGATAAAACTTGAAAAGTTTGAGTTATATTCATGCAACATTGGACTTTTGGCAATTTCATATACACACATATCTTTTATATCTAAATAGCAATGACCCACTAAAAGGAATTCTCTACAATTTCGTAAAGCCACGTCACCCCTATTAGCATTGGCACTCACGAGCAACCCATGTGGCCATGTTCACGTTTGAAGTAGCCCCATTTAATTAGCAGCTGGTACCGCTGCGTTAACTTTTGGTATTCTTCAATTGCATCTGCATGCATTGAGCCGTCTCCCCTCCCCCATTCAACACATTGATTAGAGCCTGATTTACATAGCTTTATTGCAGCAGCAGTTATCCCCCTCGGCCCCTTGCCCGTCTCTTTTTCTCTCCCACCGCATCAATTTTCTACCCTCCGTTTCCTCTCTGCTTCTAAGCTGTCCTCAGCGAGACGAGGTCCTAACATCATCTCCTCTCCGCCGATCAATGAAGATGCTGAATGAAGATGCCGGAGTTTTTCTCATCTTTGCAGATTAGATTCCACAAAATGTTTGTTTCTTGGCTTTAGTTTGGTACTGTGGGATATGGTAAAAGTCGCTTCTGGTGATCGAGTGTGTGTTGGTTCTTTGGATTCTGCAGGTGAAACCCCCGCCGCCATGCAGCCCTATTCATACTCCCCGGCAAAGAACGACAAGGCCGTCGTCAAGAGAAGTTACGGGCAAAGACACCCATGTCCAATAGGCGGATGGCTATGATGCCGACTATACCAATACCAATGCAAATCCCCATTCTCAGAAGAGATACACAGTGTCGACTTGATTTTACTCCAAGCTATGGTCAGTCCTCTCCTCTCATTTGTGCTATTGTTGGTAAATCCGAGTGGTGCTGGTTTAGATTTGCTTGCATGCCCGAGTGGATTGCAAGCCTGTGTCGCACTGTTGTTTTTTCTACTTGCAAGTAAGTTTTCTCTTTCAATGTTAACCTGGAATTCTATTTACATATAAATCTTATGGCTTATTGTGAATTAGGTTAGCTCAAGTGATAACTTTCTTTGAACTAATCCCAGATGCAGATCAACGGAATTTATGAGATCCCTTCCAACTTATTTCCTTCTCATTGTATAACCGGGGACAACTTTGATTCTTCAACTGTCAGAGCTCTCCGCAATCCTGTAAGACGGCATTCTCTTTGAATCAACTGCGACACCTGCACTCCTTTAGGCTTTTAGCATAATATTACCAAGCGATGGCTCCACTCTCTTTTGCATGGGCATGGCATATACCGGAAATGTGCAAGTTAAGCCTACACAGCCACTCGGTATGTTTGGTAGAACAGGCATTGAGTTTGGAGTCATGAGCATATGCAGACTGATGTACTTTCTTTTTGTGATATGAAGTTGGATTTGCAGGCTCTTGAGGTGTTTTGAAACAAATGAATTTATTGCAGGATTTTTATCGTCGAAGAATTAGCTTGAGGTGTAGTCCTGCAACCAAACGTCAATAGCATCATTTACGATTTGTGCTGTTATTAGCTGCAAACTGAGACAGTCCTATGAATTATATTATTGATGCATTTTTCTTCGTTACCTCTTCAGCAAGAATAATACTCCAGTTAAAATGATGTACACACTGTTATTTTTGCTGCTATCCTCTTATTTTTTGTGCAGCTGAATTTGTCCGTGGCAGAAGGAGCACTTCTAAAATGATGTAAACTGTTGCTTCAAATAAGTACTTATTCTGCACTCCAGTTAAAGTACAGATGAGGAATTGATGTTCTTAGAAGTGTGCTTTTTAGAACTGGTATATGATCTCTCAGGTTCATTTAATTATTTTTCTCATGGAAGATCATCACTGTTGCACCTGCTTTGTCACAAGCACCAAGAAGATTTGACTACATATAACATTCTACATACTGTATTACAAAATGTGATGCATGTACATACATGTCTTAATCTGCATACAAGTACTTAAATGGTTCTTTGAACCACACACATATATGTATTCACGCTGTTATCCTTTACAAGTACCGTCTTCACATATATTACCGCAGCAACGCGCGGGGATTTATCTAGTTAACAAAACAAGAGAGGAAATTTTATAAAGGTTGCAGTCTTAGAGGATTTGAATGGTGCAGGGTTGTAAAACTTTATATAAAAATTGTGAAGAAACCTCTAAAACAGTTTTAAAAGCTCTATTTTTGGAGAATGTGCAAGAGTTCCTCTAAGAGGCTAGTGATACTGATACGCCACAGGCCACAGCCACTCAAACATGTATCAAACTTGTGGACCTAAGGTTCACTAATATGTGCCTAGATACCAAACAAATGCAGGGTTAATCTCTCAAAGAAACATCATCTGCTCCAATTAATTGTTACAAATTTGCTTGCTAAACATTGTATTTGCTTCCGAATTGACTGCATGCACGTACATATAATTTTTAAATTGTTACAAATTTATTAGCATTTAAATGAATCATGGATGTATTATGTGGTCAACCTCTACTTTCTTGAAATACGTGTTGTCAATCTTGTGATGCATACCACCGCTGTATAGTTTTGTGTTCATGATTTTATTTACTTTTTCATTCTGTTCAGTGAACTGGGTGAGCTGATTTGGGCGCTTTTCCTCTTGATCTATGCAGCGATTGGAAGGCGAGTGTATGGAACCGAAGCATCCAATCCAATCTACTCCCGGTAGTTTTGTGTTTATGGATTTTATTTGCTTTTTCATTCTGTTCAGTGAAGTGGGTGAGCTGATTTGGGCTCTTTTCCTCTTGATCTATGCAGCCATTGGAAGGCGAGTGTATGGGGCGAGCGTATGGAACTGAAGCATCCAATCCAATCTACTCCCCGGTAGTTTTGTGTTCATGGATTTTATTTGCCTTTTCATTCTGTTCAGTGAAGTGTGTGAGTTGATTTGGGCGCTTCTCCTCTTGATTTATGCAGCGATTGGAAGGCGAGTGTATGGAACTGAAGCATCCAATCCAATCTACTCCCCGGTATTTTGCCTTGGTATTCTTTGCTTTAGTTAGGAGGCTGGCAATTATGCGCGACATGATTTGTTTATTCTGATATATAATGTACTGTGTGAAGTCCAAGTTTATATCACACGAGGTCTTCCATTAAAAAGTTCTATCTTTAGTTAATGAGATGAATATATACCATGATTTCACTACAAAATGTTCATAGATGTTAAGTAGAAGTATGTCTTATCTGACTATGAGGTTCACAATGAGGGCTATATACATATTTTTAGTACAAGTATAATGTTTTTATTATATTTTCAGTACAAGATGTCACTATTTTCTAAATGGCAAACAGATATTTAAAAAAACAATACTCTACGTGTGTGTCATCATCAAAATATTAATTTCTGAACACCAATATGCAGGTTTGTTCCATTCTACCAGCTGCAACAGGTGGATGGTGTTTTGCTTAATCTGTTAATGGAGACCCTTTGGTTTCTCTCATGACTGAACTCCAAATATTTTCTTACTTACAATCAAGGTGTGAGCTGCAGTTTATGTTCTCCATGGATTTCCTGCAATTTTAACTGCGGTATCCATGTTTCGTTCGCTCATTTTAATATTATTTATGACCTCTACTTTGCAGTTCTAGAGTCTAGATTTCTAAATGACACATATAGAAAATGATGCCAGAGAGCCCATTTAGTGTACTTCATATTTATACAGCTGAGTTGTATGCATTTATTTTGGTTCTAATATTGTTGGCTAAATCTGTCTTCACAAAATTAGTAGATATGCATTCCATTGTGCGCAGCAGAATAGGTTATATACTATATATGTGCTTCTAAATCACAGTCGTCGAACAATACTCTGTAATAAGATATATTTACATAGAGTGAGAATGGTTTTAAATAACCTTTATCTTTAGTCTTCAAGAGATTTGGTACCAAAAAAACTGCGTGTGCATATTTTGGTTCTGATTGTAGTTCATATTTTGGACAGTTCAAAATAAAGCACCGACATTGTATTTCTGGAAGTTGCCAGGTTAATATTTTAAATTGTCCTCGGCACATCCTTTTCTAGACAAGATTAGTCCCGCGCGAGTTTTATTCGACTCGCTGCTGGGCTTTCTAGACATAGTTTGTTGTCTGCGAAAGCACAAATCAGTAGCACCTTTATTGTTGGATGATGCAATATTATGCCCCTGCCTGTTAAAGCTATAGTTCATACAATATATGAACGATTCTTGGACATAAACATTTGTTTATCAAATACTATATCTGTCCTCATGTCCTCCACTGTTGATCCTCCTATTCCCCAGTCATAAAATATTCCAAAGACAATAGGTCACACTTGATACTTTACTTAAGAGCCTGTCGATTTGTTTGGAGGTGTTCCTTACCACATTGGCCAGCTTAGTTTTATGCGATCATTCCAGAATGCTCTACATCCATATGTTTTTGGTCTCTCCATTTATATCACAAGCTACTGACGAACTTTCTATTTCTATTTATGAATTTTTCCATGAAGGCACATATTGTCTTTTCAGATCTTTGAGGATATGTCTATACAAGCAAATGTGCCTGCTCTAGCAATGGAAGAGATACTGGAATTTCTAATGTATGCAATTGGCTTCTTTTCTGAGAACGTTTATACCTTTCCTCTTCATTTGTACTATGGATCATAAACCACTTTACATATATGAGTTTTGGTTGCTTCAATTGAACGTGCATTCATTTCCTTTGTGAGAGTTCGAGAAAGACTTGATTGTTAAGGTTTTTTTCAATGCCTTATTGCTCTGGTGTTGATTTTGGGATTTTGATTGCAACACACTTTATTTATTCGGAAACATATATGTGTTGTTTTAGTGCCTCTCAGAAGATGCATTAGTGATGCCTTCCTCTTGCCAACTACAACAAGCTTAACTGTCATTACTGAATTTACAGATATTTGTTGAAGTCTTAAGGATGTCAGCTTTCAATATAGTACTAATATGTTATCCTGTGTAGATGAATTTTGAGGAAAGGGAAAAGTTTTTCTCATTTTCTGGACATGTAGCATGTTTAGTAGGTTAAGCATGAGTTCAGTACTAATTATTGGGATATTCTGAAATATATGGTCTTAAAATTGCTTTTGCTATTTGATGTATGAGTTACTGTCTTTGTTTCTCTCTTCCAGGTGCCATCTTTTCAGAGATCCTACCTATGTCATTGTCTTTATTACACTTCGGCTTATTTTTCCCTTTTCTTTTGGTGTATTTCATATTTTCTATACTTTTTTTATTGTGCTCACGGCATCATAATTCAACACTGCTACTCTGGTTTTTTATTATAGGAGTGTTTTCACCTTATGTCTGAGAGAGACAACTGTTACAACAAAGCTAATTCACATACGCCGCGCCACATCCCCTAGTGTTTCTTTTAGGGGTAACAACAAGAATAACTTATTTAAAAAAACAAGAATAAACTAACCGAAAAACATGGTTATAAAGGACACATCAATAGATAACATAGTTGTCCCAACATTCACATGAGAAATCTTAGAAATGCATCTAAGGTGTCCAACAAAACCTTTCCGCAATTGGATATGTCACTGCTTGTCAGGTTGTCATCGCATTGTCGAAGGAGAGAACATATTGTAAGTAGAGTGGGAACCTATAGATAGAAATTTCTAGTGCCAACACATTTCATGAATCGCACAAGCACCTAGCCACAGCCACCCACATCATCACGTCGTCGCTGTTTCCAGCCACCTCCCATTGTTGAACTGTTGTCATCTCTCATCCCTCGCCACCATATACCATCAATGTCGGACTACGAGTACGACTATGTTAGCATCAGGGACGGAGATAGGACTTGAGTTTAAGGGGGGCAAAGCTAGACTAATTAGTGTTGTGATTTGTATGAGGGGGCTAAACTAGCTAAAATCTCTTCAATTAGGAGCTGCCATGGCTAACTCTCTACAAAAACCATTAGCATAGGGGGCATAGCCCCTGCTTGTCCCCATTGTCTCCGCCCCTGGTTAGCATGCCTATTACACCTCGACCTCAACGAAATGTGGACTGGTTTCAACATTGCTTGAGGTGTATCGAACTAGCAGGGACGGAGCCAGCCACAAGGATTGGAGGGGGCGAAATTATGTTGGAGGGGGCGAAATAGGCTAGAATCACTAAAATTTGCCAAATATAAGTGGGATTAGTAGTAGGATTATGAAGGAAATCAAAATCATGGGGGGGGGGGGGGGGGGGGGCTTAGCCCCTGCTCGTCCCCCCCTTCCTCCGTCCCTGTATCGAAGGATTGAAGGCTGGGTTGTTTTCTTTAAGGATTAAGAGAGAATAGCCACAATACCACTAGCTAAAACTGAAAGTTCCAAAATACCATTGAAAAAACCAAACTTGCCAAAATATCATTACAGTTTTGGCTTTTGATGCCAAAATAGCACTGCCGTGAGTTTTCAAAGCTTTTCCATCAGTCAACTGTGAGGTGCTTGTCAGTTTTATTTTAGAATGCCAGAGTTGCCCTCATCACCTAGCAAAAAGATCTGTCGAGACCGGATAGAATCATCTCCACGGTCCCTTTCTCCTCCGATAATGGTGGAGCGCCTGACTCATCGCGACGCCGGCGATCCTGCACCTCCCTCTAAATCCCTCCACCGCTATACTCTGGCGCTCCCTCACCTCCTGCCCTGCTCGCCCCGACTCGGCAGGAGACCTGCACTGGGACGTCCGGAGAGGCGCGCTCCGCCGTTCCCTGCCGAAAGTCTCTGACGCTTCCGCCCGGAGACGCGCCACCCTCCCTCGACTCCTCACGCCCTCTCCTCTGCGCGGTGGCCACTTTGGTTCTTGATTCTCCACGACACCAACGATTCACTGCTGCATTCGCCCGGCGCCCGCCTCTCCATCCGTCAGTGCTCGCCTCCTCTCCACCTGCCACTTGCTGCCGTTCTGCTGCCTCCCGGCACGAGCGCAAGGCGTCCATAGTAGTGAACGTGAGTTGTTTGTTGTAATGCCTCAGTGTTATGGATGCCATGCTATCCCACGGCGCAGGACGTCTTCTCCGACATGCTCAAGCTCAACTGTGCCCCCCTGCTGGCTGCTGCTGCTCTCCATTGCCTCCTTGACTGTTGTCGGCTGGCCGGAACAACGACACGCCGGCAGGTAGTTGAACGGCGAGCCTGAAGTCCTTAACCCGCAGCAACTGCTTCTCATTTGTCATTGCATCAGTACTAGATATCACTATTCATGACAATTTGCAACATGTGCTCATGATTCCTAGTTTGCGATTAGCCGTAGGTGAGCTCTTTAATCTATGATGATGTATGAGACGGTCTATAGACGATGTACTGACATATTGTGTTGTGTGAAATGAGTAGAAATGAGAGACGTGTGGTGTATGAGAAGATAAGGACATATAAGTCTTTTTGTGTGGGTGTTAGGCTCCGTTAGTTCATAGTGCTATTTTGGCATCAGAAACCAAACTGTAATGGTATTTTAGCAAGTCTGGTTTTTTCAATGATATTTTGGAACTTTCGGTTTTAACCAGTGGCATTGTGGCTATTCTCTCAAGGACTAAACCTACCGCGGGAATAAAATATTGTAATTGTAGCACAATTTTTTTTTGTTGCGCGCGATTGAATGGATGAGATGTGGCGTTTAGTCCACCTTGGAAATTTCCAAATTCAAGCTGAAAGCGCTTGATCTATCCAATATTATCCAATCATCTCTCTTTGCTGGCGGCCTGGCGGGGAATCGAATCCATCCGCCAAAAAATGAAAGAAAAAAGAAGCTCGCTTCGCGGTCAAATGCGGCCGCCCTATCGCCGGTCTGGGCCAAGAACCACCCCACACTCGTCCGGCTCACGCGGCGGGCAGCTAAAAGAATCATTCCTCGTCGTCACCATGACGACGGCGGCGGCGGCCACGACGGCGACACATTGCCGTGCGCCCGTGCCAGCAGCGCCAGTGGCGTCGGAGTGCGACCCACTGCCACCGCCGGTTCCACTCCGTCCCCACTCGCGCTTTCTTGCTTCTCCGACTTGTGTACTCCCACCACGCACCGCCAGCCCCGACCTTTCTCCCTCTGACCCTCTCCTTCCCTCTCCTTTCGCTTTCGCCTTTGTGCCCGCGCGCACTTATCTATTCGGGGGCGCGGACGGCGACGCGGATCGATCGAAAGGGCAAAGCCCGAGGGAGGGAGGACCGGTCGTGCGAGTAGCTGTTGCAGTGGTAGGTGGGGGTAGCCGGCGTAGTCGAGAAGCGGCGCTGCACCTCGCCTGGAGAAGGAGGAGGATACCGATCGATCGATCGATCGATGCCTCCTTCCGGGCACCGGCGGCAGGAGAGCGGGTGCGGGTGCTGGGCCGTCCTCGCGCGCGGCCTGCGCGGCAGCTGCTTCCGCCCGGCGGCGCCCGCCGCCCCGGACGGAGCCGCGGTCAAAGCCGGCCTCGTCCACGATGCAGGTAGCTAATAGCTGATTAAAAATCCTTGCTTTTATTCGGAAGTTTTTGTCTTTTTTCCCTGGTTGGTGGAAATCTGTTTGTTTGGTTCTGGGAACGGTCAGCTGCTTTGGGATTTAGCGGGCCAACAGTTTGTTTGGCGAGTGGTACTGCGATGATGATGATGATGTGATAGTTATGTGTCTGGTATGATGTTCATGAGCCGACAATACTATTATTTCAGCCGTGATAATTGAGGGTTGGATCAGTTTTCATACTTCCATGATGCAGTAAATTATTGGAAACTGGGAGTTAAGCATCGTCCTTGGCATAAGAAATTTAGACGAAATAGCAATAGGATGTTCTTATGTTGCTCATCTGTACAAGGATCATTGCCGTTGCAACTAGTGCAAAAGCATGTTGATGTAAATTTCAGCTTCTCAACACAGACCATTTGTGGCTTTCTTTCTTCCTTTTCTACCTGATTGACGATGAACACCAGTTATACCTATATTGAATTTAAGCTTGCTCGTTTCTCCGTGTTACTATAGGTATTAATTTCCAAATCTTAAAACAGCTCGTGCCATGCCATCTATATAAGCTTCAGCTCATGTCTTTATGTGGGTAATGGAAAAATGTGTGTTGTTTATTGCGAGATATGAATCCCCAAGGAACAATTGTTTTTGCTCCTTATCTTTCTACACATGTTGTGCTATGCAATTAATTCTTTTACAGTTAGAAGCTGAGATTTCTGATACTTGTGAAATAACTGAGGTAGCACATGTGGTAAATACTACAGAAGCATGAAGCAAGTCTGTTTCTTTTGTTTAAGGAGTAAAATACATCTATATGTGCTTTTCTGTAAAAAAATACATCTCCTTGTGCTTAACTCTGCTGTGACGCTGATTGTTGACATTCTGTATATGATTAGCCTGGATAGTATAAGAAACAAATTCGTGTCACTTCTTCAATTCAACTCGATGGGTTTTGTTTTTCTTTATTAAAAGCTGAGGATGAGTATCCCTAGTATATATAATACTCTTGGTCTTGGGTAGTTGGGTCAGTGTCTGTCTACTTGATTAATCAGTATGAATAAGTGAGGAAGTCCAAGATCTAATAAACTATTTGCCTTCACAAATATTTTTTATCTTTGCATTTTATAGTGTATAGCCATGCTACCTAGATCTTGGTAGTCTATTACTCCCTCTGATCCGGTATAAGTGTGTGAGGAGTTTAGAATTTTGTACGCACTCAGCTCAACTTCCGCTACACAGTTTTAGGATCGGAGGGAGTGGTATATTTCCAGTTTACTGTAAAAACAAGTAAATTTCCAGTTATTAGTGAAATGCTCAAGTATTTATTTTCCTCCATAGCAGCGGAGATCAGACACCTAAATGCTAGCAATCGAGATCTTGCTGATAATTTCCAGAGGAACTTCGGTGACGGAAATGGTGTTAACACAGCAATTGAAAAGGAAACACAACGCAAGCTACTTGAATTTACTTTCCAAGAGTTGAAAGCTGCCACTGTTAACTTTAGGCCAGACAGTATTCTTGGAGAAGGTGGGTTTGGGTATGTCTTCAAGGGGTGGATTGAGCCGAACAGCACAGCTCCTGCAAAACCCGGCACTGGTCTAACTGTAGCTGTCAAAAGTTTGAAGGAAAATGCTCTTCAAGGTCATAGAGAATGGGTGGTAAGTATTGTGCAACCCTCATAAGTCATAAATGTCTTTGTTCGGTGAAGCTATAACTTCTTAACAAATCGATTTGCAGGCGGAAGTTGACTTTCTTGGACAATTGCATCACAAACATCTTGTCAAGCTGATTGGATATTGTATCGAGGATGATCAACGGCTACTTGTATATGAATTCATGGCACGGGGGAGTCTGGAAAATCATATGTTCAGAAGTGAGCAATCAAATTCTTGTGTTAGAATTGTAATGTTAATGCATTTTAGATTTTGTATTCCTACATTTAGCCCTGAAACTTGAAAGGCTTTGTTTGCAATGAGATTTGATAATATATTTAATTAATGCCAATGTACTCACGTAATATTTCGCTTCAAAATGAGAAAAATAATTTCATCTGAACATTTTTTTAGATATAATCGTATCTTCAGAAACCATTTCCTGAAGTTCAACATATCTGATTTCTGAAAGCACAATCAATATATTTTTTGTGGGCAAAAACAATCTAAAGGTGACCAATTGCATGTTAATCTCAAGTCAAAACTTTTTGCATGTTAATCTTGTTATTCCAAGGCTGTATGGATGCCTTACAGTCTCTAGCTTGTCTTTTGCAGTTCAAACTTCAAAACAACTATTGCCTAGAAACCCTGCTGTTGAACCTAAGACTTAACCTACTCATTTTAGGTTGTATATTTAGCTAACTGTTATTTAAATCTGGAAATTTTGGTACAAATCCTTAGAGCAGCAATGTTCTCCTTCTAACTATTTTTACCCTGTAAAGACAGACAGCTTGTCTTCTGTCTTACATATCAGTTTTTGTGCCTATCTAACTATTTTTAGATTTTTTTAGTATGTTACATTTATTGATTGTCAATATCTTATATTGTTTTCTCCCTTTTATGGTCCTGTCATCTTACTTTGTTTAATCTTGAAGGGACTCTTCCCCTACCTTGGCCCTGCAGGATGAAGGTTGTTCTTGGTGCTGCTAAAGGTTTAGCCTTTCTACATGTTGGTCCAAAACCAGTAATTTACAGGGATTTTAAGACATCAAATATTCTTATTGATGCGGTAATATCTCTTGTAGATTTTTTTGCTCCCATGCTTCCCTGTAGTTTGTTGCTTTAACTGTAATTTTTTGCTTGCTTCCACAGGATTACAATGCTAAACTTTCAGACTTTGGGTTAGCAAAAGCTGGTCCTCAAGGTGATAAAACTCATGTCTCTACTAGGGTTCTTGGCACCTATGGCTATGCTGCACCTGAGTATGTAATGACAGGTATTCAGCAAAAACTTGGTCTCAGTAGCTGCATCCATCAATAATTCTTCAGCATGCAGCTTCTAGTTGGTACTTTACAAATGTTTCTCCTAGCTTCTTGGCTGTGATAAACTGATAATGTCAAACAAAACAAAAACGCACTTTATGTTTATTGTTTTTGGCAACGGACATGTCAAGTTTCACCCCTCATGTCAAGTACACTTGTACAGGCCACTTGACAACTAAGAGCGATGTCTATAGCTTCGGAGTTGTTTTGCTCGAGGTATTGACCGGCAGAAGATCAGTGGACAAGAAGCGTCCCCCTGGGGAGCAGAACCTAGTCGCATGGGCGAGGCCATATCTAAGCGACCGGCGAAGGCTCTATCAGCTCGTAGATCCTCGCTTGGGGCTGAACTACTCCATACGAGGGGTGCAGAAGGTAGCTCAAATCTGCCACCACTGCCTTAACCGTGACAGCAAATCACGCCCGATGATGGATGAGGTTATCAAGCACCTAACGCCTCTGCAGGACCTAAATGACATGGCATCCGCTTCGTACAAGCCCCGATCTTCTCCCCGCGGTGAGTAGCATAACAGAACTCGCTGTCACTGAAGAATGAGCAGCTACCCTTTTTGTCATCAGAAATGGATGCACCCCAATGTTCTTTGTAGCAACTAAAAAGGGGGGAATTCTAGCACTGGTTAGTTGATGAAGCTAACTGCAAGTGTGTGTTTTCGTGACAGGAAAAACGTGTCGGTGATGTCCAGCTTGCGATGCGGCTCTTCGCATTGCTGGATGCTGGTTTTGTTAAACTGTACAGAAAATATTGGGGCTGCATGTTTACCAGCAACAACTGGAGCTGCAACGCCGACCAGATGTCTCGCTTAGAGCAATCACACTATCTGGCTGATTGATTGCGGAAGCGAAACAGCTCAAACAAATCTGATGACGATGTTGTAATAATCAGAGTAATAATTTTGTGATTGAGGTAGATGGGACCATGGGAAGTGAGAAGTCTTGGTTAATTGCTGCTTTGTGATTGGTGCGTAGGTTGGGGCACTTGAAGTTGATGCACATTCGTCCCATCCTAATTTTCCAAGATGTGAATACATTTCCTGTGTACCCGTAGGCGTCTGGTAGGTAATGTATATGCTAGTGCCTGTTTGGAGCGCAGATATTTTACAAAGAACGGCTTTGTTTTTACAGAAAATCGGAGAATGATGATACACGTTCCTGACTCTGGACATGGATACCGCGATGCTCTTATCCACAGTACTCCTGCGATCTAGAACGAGAAAGGTTCTAGTGCTACAAATAATTTGACTATCATCAGAGAGTATGTGTGGGAAATATGAAATATGTATGACTATTCCTTTAATATATAAACTACGTTTTAGGTAGTATGTTTTTTTACATATTTCCTTTTTCTTGCATATATGAAGATATTTAAAAATTATAGTGCAGACCATATATAGGCACACACACAATTTTTGCGTTTAACTTAATTTGAAATATCTTAGACATAGCATATGCACATATTCAAACCAATAAAGTATTACATACACTTCCCGGTTTAGAAGGTTAGAAGAAAAACAATAGGGTTACCGACTACGGATATATGTTTTAACTGACCATAGGTTTAGATGCACCCATTGTGTAAAGTATATTTTAAAATGTCAAAAATTCCAAACATTTTTTTTCGGTATGCATCCAAATCTTCTATATGCGCACGGAAAATTCGTGAAAAAGTTTTTGTGGCTTGTATAAAAAAACATGTCTTGTGAAAAGTCATTTTTAAAAAAACAAGAAATGTTGTTTTTACATAAGCCACAAAAAATGTTTTTCATGAAAATTTGTGTGAGGCAATGAAAATCTGGATTTACACCCAAAAATTATGTTTGAATTTTTTTAACATTTTAAAATGCAATTTTAATTAGCGAGTGCATCTACACCGATGATCAAAGCAGATTTCCCTACCGAAAAGTATGTTTCAAGTTATTTTTTATCGGATGTTTTTATTGCTAAGCTTTCTAAACATCCTCTAACCTCATTTCTAAAATGATAATGATCTAAAACAGATTTACAAGCAATCATTAAGTTCTAATTAGTAATTTATGGTGTAGAAAGATAGTACAAGTAATTTCATTGGTAATGAAATTTTAAGAAATAATTGTTAACAATCATTTGCATTGTTTGATAATGAAAGATTGCAGAAATTCTCCAAATTGTTTGATAGAAATGTCGATAATGTTTTGTTCGTTGCGGGTGCCATTTCGGTCACCTACTAGAAGGTTAACGAGTGGTCTCAAATAGGCTAAAACTCTCTTTATTAACCTTTTCTTTTAGGTTTTTCCTATTTTTTATAATTGTTTCTGAATACATCACCAAAACTCTAGAACTTTCACCCCAAATTTAGTTTTAAAGCTTTATTATTTTTTTAAAGGGAAACTTTAAACTATAAATAAATATTCACCTTTTGGAATTTCTGACTTCCATATTTTCACTTAAAATTTCCAAAATTTCAAACATTCATAATTTCAAATTTCCTTATATTCTCAAATATTGGGATTTTTAAAAAATCTAGAAGTTTAAGTTTTAAATTTTAAAGGTTTCACACGAGTATAAAGTCAGGGGTGTGTCAAGTGAGTGGGGGTACTTAACCCCAAGTACTCTAGAAATGGTAGCATCTTCGATTCAAATGGGGTACATTATAGCAGCAAAATTAATGCCTCAGATTGTTCTTTTAACATAAATACTTCACATCTAAATGCGTTTTAACTATATTTTGTCTTATATAGAGAAATAGAAAGAAATATAGGATGCACCATCAAAGTTTCCTCGACAAGTGGATTTGTTGTGATCTACTCTATTCTTTCATAATTACATTGAGTTCTGAGTTTAATCAACATTAGTATGACCAAATATACAGAGAAAGCATCAACATCTATAGTACTAAATTTAGTACCATTAAAATTATCTTACATTATTTATTATTATTTTATCGCATACTCCCTCTGTATCAAAATATAAAAAAATTAAGTTTTAAGACAAGATATGTTCACATGCATATAGACATATCTTAGTTTAAGGTTGATGTGAATTCTACATTAAGATATGTCTTACGATAAAACATCTTGTATTTTGATACGGAGAGAGTATATTTGATATTATAAATTTTGATTTTTTTCGTATTACAAAGTTTGACTTAACAAAACCCGACACCCACAAAATGGAGTAGAATCCCTTCATAAATAATTCCTTTATCAATCCCATCCCATAGCAACATGCACATATTAAGCTAGGGGTGATAAAGATAATGTTTGTTCGAGATGTGGTGCAACAGTTCAGCCGTCCGTCCAGGTGGCGAAGGCGCCAAACCATGGCAGGTCACGGGCGCGCGCGGCCCATCTCCGACGACAAATCGTCAGTCAGTCTCTCTCATCACACGCTGCCAGCCATGGCGCCGGCCACCGGGCGCGTGCATGTGCATGGCCTAGAATAGAAAAGCAACGCCGGCTTCTGTGCGCACGCCGGGACGACCCGTGAGCCTGCCCTCGCCGTGGCCGGTTGCGCAGGTGGACTCCCGTCGTCGAACACCTGGCGCCTCACGCGGTGTGTGCGTCTGACGTCCTCTCGCTATAAAACGCGCCGGTCGGTCACGGGCTCATGGCACTGCACTGCACAAGTGCACAGTATGTGCACACCACCGCGCACGGGCGACATGGCCGGCCTCGCCTCCGTCGATTCGCTCCTGCGCATTGCCGTCGTCGCCCTCCTGCTCCTGCCGGCTTCCTACGGGTCGTACAGCAACTGCCCGCCGCCGGATCCCGGTCACGGCGGTGGTGGTGGCGGCGGCGGGAAGCACCCGCCACACCACGGCAAGCCGCCCAAGCACCACGGCGGCCCACCGTCGGGCTCCAAATGCCCGCCGTGCCACCCGCCGCCCACGCCGCGCACACCGCCCTACGCCCCGCCGACTCCACCCTACTTCCCGCCAAGCCCACCGTACGTGCCGCCAACGCCGCTGCCACCGCCGTACGTGCCGCCACCGTTCGTCCCGCCATACGTTCCGCCATACATCCCGCCTTCTCCACCATACATCCCACCGTCACCGCCATACACTCCACCACCGTACGTGCCTCCGACGCCGCCATACACACCGCCGTACGTGCCGCCGTCGCCGGGGCGCGGGAAGACGTGCCCGATCGACGCGCTGAAGCTGAACGCGTGCGTGGACTTGCTGGGCGGGCTGGTGCACGTGGTGATCGGGCGGGAGGCGCGCTCCAAGTGCTGCCCGCTGGTGCAGGGGGTGGCGGACCTGGACGCGGCGCTGTGCCTGTGCACCACCATCCACGCCCGCCTCCTCAACATCAACATCTACCTCCCCGTCGCGCTCCGGCTGCTCATCACCTGCGGCAAGCACCCGCCCAACGGATTCAACTGCCCCAACGTCTTCGACGACTAGCCGCGTGTGCATGCTGAGCCAGCCGGCGTGCGTGCTAGTGTGCTGCTTACTTACTTACTTCGGTGTTGTGTGTGCCTAGCTACGATCTGTGTGTCTCTCCGAATTTTAGTTCTTTCGTGTTCGCGTGTGAATTGTGATGGCATGACGTATGAGTAAGTCAAGTGTACTCCATGATCTCCTATCAAAGTGCAGTTCAATTAACGTCTACTGTCCCCGGTTAATTTGCTCTTGTTCTTTGCCCTTGGGAAAGCTTACATGCTTAATCCCGGAAACAACATTCTCCAGCTAATTTGGACCACGAATTCAAAAGAAAATTGATCTTCCGCGGCACTTCCTATCCTGAACATCTAGGGGTAGCCTGGCCCTTTGCGGGGGACACAAAAAACCGTCACCAGCGGCACCCCCAAAGGCTCGCCCGAGCGATTTTATGTCCGGCACCCCTATAGATACCTGGAGGCCCTCTTGGGGTGCCGGACACCCCTATAGATACCTGGAGGCCCTCTTGGGGTGCCGGACATGGCCTCCGACAGGTACGCCCCACCCGTCATAGACATAGGGCGCGAGGAGGTGCTGTAAATTGCGCCGTGCAGGAGGCCGCTCCGACCGCGTTAATGGCGACGCGTTTCTGCAGACGGCGAAGGGATGGCGAGGCGTCTGCGGCATGCCTCGCAATTACGTCGGCGTCCAGCCTTTCCTGGCTTCCCAAGCGTCAGCGTGGCTGAATCGCGTCGCCGCCACATTACTCCGACGCGACGCGTGCTCACCCACCCGCCACTTCTCGTCCAGCGCCACCGCTTCCCGCCCCTCCGTTTCCCTCCCCGCCTATATAACACTCCTCCGTCATGCCCGCAGCCTCCGTAGCCCGCAGCCTCCGTAGCCAAGAACACCTCCACCATGCCTCGCCGCCTCGAGGCCACCTGGGCCACCATGACCCAGGCTGCGCGCCGCGCTCACCCTCTGGGGCAGGAGGACCAGCCGGAGCAGGCGCTCCAGCCTGTCGGCGACGACATGCCCTTCGACTGGGCGAACGTCGACGTCGACGTGGAGGACCAGCAGCAGGAGGAGCCAGCGCAGGAGGAGGAGCGGCCGCGGGAGGAGTCAGGGCAGGAGCCGGCGCAGGAGCAGGAGCTGCCGCCGCCGTTGTGGCCGGACCAGGTGGTCGCGGTGAACTCCTTCGACACCTGGCGCGCCGAGCAGGCGGCCGGCCAGTTTAGGGCCGGCTACGAGGCGGTTGGCGACGCCGTCGAGGCCGCCATCCTCAAGGCCTCCATCGAGACCGCGGAGCGAGACACTCGCTGCCGCGCCGCCGAGTCGCGCGGCGTACGCCGACCTCAGCACCGCGGCCGCGGAGCGGGAGGCGGACCGGGCCTCGATGGAGGCCGCCCAGCTGGCGGTTATGGACGAGCTGCGTCGGGCGCGCGAGGCGAGGGAGGCTGCAGACGAGAGGGCCAACATGCGCCGTGCGGAGAGCACGCTCCGGTGTGCACTCGCGCCTAGCCAGAGCTGCACAGGACGGCGAGAAAGGCCAGGGCGGTCTCGACGGAGTTTAGATTGGGGTTAGGGCTATGATAGGGTTAGGGCTCAAATTCATTCAAAAAAATTGTAATGCATAACAAAAATAAATAAAATTTGAACTTTTTATATTAATTTGCAATTTTTTTTAAACGCCCGCGAGGTGTTCGACAGTGTGCTCGCGATTGGGGGTGGGCCTTTGAGGAGTGGCGTTATGGGCGGGCTCTAAATATTGACCGGACACATGTCCGGCACCCACCAAATGAGCCCCAATTGGGGGTGCCGGACACACATTTAGAGGTACCCGGTGAAGATGCTCTAAGCCGAAAGATAAAAGGCAGCTCCGGAAGCAAGAGTAAGCTAGGCAACGGTCGGGCTTTGGAGATGTCTTGGAGCGAGAGAGAAGTAAATCGCCTTAAGCCGGCTTGCTAGTAGTACCAGCACTCCAGCAGCGACCTAGTAATACTGTAATAGCGACTCCCTGTCCCGCGTCTTTGCCAGATTTATCCAAATCTGTAGGAACATTATCATTTTATAGATTAGGTCTGCAACGTGTTTAGGAACACAGCCTTCAATAGCCAGTTTATTACGGGTTATCAGAGAGCCCAAGCTAAACAAGCAAAAAGCATCCGACTAGCGGCGCTGCTGACCAAAGAAGAGCATGGCGAATTGTGAAAAATTCGTTGGGCACCAACTACAACCGAGAAGTTGGCGGATCACACTCCAGCCGAACATTGCCATATGTTGCATTGCATGTGAAAGAAAAGGTGGTAGGCATCTTCAACCTCGCCACACAGAGCACACTTGCCATCCGAGGCGGCTAACCGAGCAGCACAGAGTTTGTTGGCAGGCAGACGATCAAGCGTAAGTTGCCAGGTAGAGATTGATTTTCAGCAGTAGTCTCATTTTTGGCTTATAGAAAGTTCTTTTTAAAATAATAGTCCGAAACAGACCTTAACTAGTATTTGTACTAGTCAAGTTCGAATTTCGGCCAACTAGGACGAAACAGAGCTTAGCTAGTACTTGTACTAGTATGGTTCTGAAATTCGGCCAAAACTAGTATGAAAAACAGACATCAACTAGTATGAAAAACAGACATCAACTAGTACAAGTACTAGTTGCCAATGACCTATTTTGAGTCCTGCTTATTGATTAAACCGAACGATCATTAAAAAAGGTTCGGATGTAAAAACGCATAAAAGAAGAGTTCTTTGTTTTCCCGAGATTTTTTTTTCTATTGACGAGTTTTTGATTTAAGATCATTTACTAGGTCAAAACTGGCAATTACAAACGAATCAAATTTCTACGATTCGGATCCGATTCGAATAGATTTCAATACGAGCCCGGATGAGCATTCAAGATGGAGTCGGATGGAAAAACACATAAAATGAAAGTTCTTCGTTTTCTCATGGCGAACAACTTTGTCTTAAACGGTATTTCGATCCGAGATCGGTAACTGCCCCAAAACCTACCTGCAAGGCGCAACCAGTTTTTAGACCGAGCAGTTTTGGAAAGTTCGGGTCGGCTATCCGAATTGGACCCAAATTAGGGTTTTAGACATGGATCCAAGTCGTTTCCTTGCACGGGAAGTCCAGCCGCTCCTTATATACATGAGGGGTGACGGCCGATTGAACAACACCAATCGAACAAATCAATCTACTACTTTTTTGTGTTCATCTACTTTTATCCCCTATCCCCTTGTATTCTTCTTCTCGTTCTTTGTCGTTCTTCAAGATTGGAGGCTGCGAATCTACAAGGCTCTAGGGGCGGTCAGGCCGACCTAGGGCAACCCATAGCCGCCGCAAGCCCTGACGGGGTCCCTCCCGGGCAAGCGGGGTTTTGGGTCTAAAAAGCGCCCGCCGGATTGTCTTGCGTATCGCGCTTCCGGCGAGCCTCCCGCGGAGTGAGTTGCGGAGCATCTCCCTCGACGCCGCTGGAACACGTGACGTGTTCGTGTGTCAACATCTAGCTTCCCACAGGGTCGTACTATAGGACAATGTCGACCCTTGCGACAACTTTCGGTACATAGACGCAACCGAAAATCTACCCCAGTGGTCTAAGGTCCATCTAATCTGATCTTGCCCTTCTTGAAGCTGAAATGCAGCCAACTCGGCGGTTAAAGTTGCCCATTCAGCGGCCCTAGGTTGATCAAGGTGTATGCGAAAACCTACTCCCTCGCCCTCGTGGAAGAAGGCTTCCACTACCAGCAAGTCAGGATCATCATAGACCGCAAACAAAAGAGGATACCGGTCTTTTAGGGGGCCTCCCCCGCCCACCAGTCTAACCAGAAAAACGTTATTTCCTCATTGTTAACTGTAAACCTTGCACCCAGTTTGAGGAGGTACTTAATCTTATGAATGCTTTGCCAAAACTACGACCCCCCATGGGTCGTAGCTGCAAAGATATTGCCTGCTTCCAGATACTTGGCTTGAGCTAAGGTCTTCCAAATGGAACGTCTATTCCTGCTCGGTGATCTGTGCATGTGCCACCAACCTTTTCGTGACATTCGGGGTTCCAACCGTGAGCAGCCAAAGATCCATACTTGTAATCAATGCCATTTTTTGCACAAACCGATACTCCCTCCATTCTGCGCAAACCGATACTCCCTCCATTTTCAATGAATAAGGCGCACTCGTTTTATGTGTTTTTTCTTGGGAGTGAATAAGACTCACTCGAGTGAGAATTCAGATGATGTCATCAAATTACATATACAAGTCATGTGTAATTCATGTGCAACTCATAAATTTTAGTTTCAGCTCATGTGTAATCCTAATTACAACTCATATACAACCATGTGCAACTCATATTGCACACGAATCACGAATCAAATCTTACATGATTAGAGTTGAGTGAGCTCTCACTTAATTCTCACTCAAGTGAGAAATAGCAAAAGCGTTTTCTCTTTGACCAACAATTATTTCAAATATATATAGATTATTGATATAAAATTAGCATCATTAAAAATATTTTATAATATGAATACAACGATACAAATTATGTAGAATATAATCAAGATTTTTTGCTAATTTTTTTAAGTTTGTCTTGAAATGTGTTGCCCCTTATTCATAGAAGATGGGTTCTGGATCATTTCTCAGTTCGGTAAACATGTCCTCACATCATTATATTATATAAATACTACTAATACATTAAAATTTTAGCCAATACCATATACAAACTCAAAGTAGACCATAAAACATAATCTATCTCATACTTAGACTTGGTTTTGTTCAGCCCCATAAATTGACTAAAATACTCCCAAACCCTTATTAAATACAACACCTAGTATATTATGTAGAGTCAGATTTTGTTAGAATACGACTTAGCTATTACAATTTTGACACTAAAACACACATAACTTTTTTATATAGTCTGATTTTAACATATGACCACTAAAAACGTGCATATAAATGTTTTTTACCCAAAAAAAGGTAGGTTGCCCCGAGGGGAGATTCGCCCCCCGGTTCCAGATCCTTCCAACCCTCATTTGTTTGTTTAAAAAAATTGCTGGTGGCACGTGAGAAAATCAACCAACAGCGTCAATGTGTACCATAGTAATGATCACTCAGTTCGCGTTTTGATTGGTTAGAAACTCAAAATCAAAATGTAAAATCGAATATACTGTTGTAGAATATTCCATCGTCTTCCTTCTTCATCTTTTCCTCAAATCCAGTCATCAAAATCAGTAGCGGGATAACTATACATGAGTCGTAGGTAGCTGTTGTAAATGGATCGGTCTATAGCTCATGCGCGGTTTAGCTCGTGCCATCAATCCTGGCGCTTAGCCAGTGAGGGCTCCTGGCGCTGAACTGTTTCTGGGCGCTCCTGGCGGAGGAAGGCGATGAGGATGGCGATTTCGAGGATGAGACGAGAGGATTGGAGTCTCGATCGAGGGTGATGCACCGGTGTGGTGTTGTTGAGAAACCCCAAGAGAAAGGTGTGAACTAGTGCAGCAGTAAATTTCTCTCAGTGATGAAACCAAGGTTATCGAACCAGTAGGAGATGAAGAACACGTCTGAAAGTTGTTGGTGGCAAATTTGGCACGGCGCAACACCAAAGGATTCGGTGCCAACGTGGAACCTGCACAACACAATCAAAATACTTTGCCCCAACGAAACAGCGAGGTTGTCAATCTCACCGGCTTGCTGTAACAAAGGATATTAAACGTATGTGTGGAAGATGATGTTTGTTTCCAGATAATGAAAGAAAGCAGTTTGCAGTTGGTTGTATTATCAGTTTAGAGAAAAGGACCGGGGTCCACAGTTCACTAGTGGTGTCTCTCCATAAATAATAATAATAATAGCATACATGTGGGTAAATAAATTACAGCTGCGCAATTGACAGAATAAAGAGCTGCATAATGATGCATATACTAATGTCATGATGTCTAGTGTGAGATTCATTTGGACATTACAACAATATACATAGACCGTTCCAACCGCATCTATGATATAATCCACTTTCCGGTTAGCGTCCGCACCCCTTTCAGTATTAAGTTGCAAGCAACAGATTATTGCATTAGGCAAAGTGTGTAATGTAAGTAATAACATTATCCTTAGACAAAGTACTACTGTTTTATCCCTAATACCAACAATACATCTACAATCTTAGAGCTTGCTGTCACTACCCCAGATTAAATAGAGACATGAACCCACTATCGAGCATAAATACCCCCTCTTGGAGTCACAAGCATCTATTTGGCCAGAACATCTACTAGCAACGGAGAGCATGCAAGATCATAAACAACACACAACATGATATATTATGAAGCAAATGACATAGTATTCAATATCCATCGGATCCCAGCAAACACAACCTGTAGCATTACATAAAGATGATCTCGATCATGATAAGCAGCTCACAAGATCTAAACATGATGGCACAATAGGAGAAGACAACCTTCTACCTACTGCTATGGACCCGTAGTCCAAGGATGAACTACTCACGCATCAGTCCGGAGGCGGGCATGGTGATGTAGAGCCCTCCGGTGATGATTCCCCTCTCCGGCAGGGTGCCGGGAAGAGCTTCTGAACCCTCCCGAACTAGGGTTGACGACGGCGGCGGCTCCATTAGGTTTTGTGGAAAAGTGTTCGGGTGCCTGGTCTTAGGTTTTCGGGGGGTTTAAGTAGGCGAAAGGGCGAAGGCGGTGGAGGCCCGAGGGCCCGTCACGCGGTGTTGGCGCGGCAGGGGGGAGCCGCGCCCCCACCTTGTGACGGCGCCTCGGTGCCCTCCTTCGTCTCCTCTTCGGACTTCTGGAACGTGTCGGGAAAAATAGGGACTTTGGTATAAAAATTGTCCAATTCCGAGAATATTTCCTTAAGTAGTTTTATGAAACCAAAAACAGCAGAAAACAGGGAACTGGCACTGTGGCATCTTGTTAATAGGTTAGTCCCAGAAAAATGCATAAAACAACACAAAGTGTATATAAAACATGTAGCAATTGGTATAATATAAGCATGGAACATAAAAAATTATAGATACGTTTGAGACATATCAAGCATCCCCAAGCTTAGTTCTACTCGTCCTCGAGTAGGTAAAATGATAACAAGAATAATTTCTGAAGTGACATGTTTTCACACAATCTTGATCATATAATAATGTAATGCATGTAAACTGAGATCAAATGAATAAAAGTTGTAGTTTATATTGATATCAAATGAGTAATGAGTAAACAAAGTAGTAAGAACAAAGTAAAAATTTCAATGAAGTAGTACTAGAGAACAATCAACCGTGCAAAGTAGATATTAAAGATGATTTAAGCTTCAAGAACAACAATATAATCATCTAATGAATCAAACACTCATGACAACTTTGTGAAAGGATCAAGTCAAGCAATAACAATATGCACGTAGAAGATCATCTCTCTATTTGTTCACTCAAAAACAAGCAAGTGTTCAGCGTTGGTTCCTAGCACCAGGATGTTGTGGCTAAGAGAATAATAATGGGGGTTTGGAAGGCCAACGGAAGAAAGTCTCACACAGCTGAAAGTGATCATTAGACAAGAGGAAGTCTTATAATCGAAGCTATGCAAGGAGTAGTGATTGCCACACAACGGATGCACATAGATCTATAAGTGTATGAAAGCTCTCCAATGTAACTAGTGGGGGTGCATATAACTAGCTTGCTCATGAAGACGTAGAGCACTTTTGAGTAGGCTCATCATTGGAATATGCAAGCCAAGTTCTATAATGTAAAGTTCCTCACATAGTTATACAAGTAAAACATGAAAACTCTCACATATGGAGTAAAGGTGCTAAACATGAGCACAAATGATGACTATGAATATTACAGGTGCTATAACATGAACACAAGTGTGGATAAAGAGTAGTAATGTTGCCCCTTTTTATTCTTTCTTTTTTCTCTCTTTTTTTATATTTTTTTTTGTATTTTTCTGTTTCTCTTTTCGATGGCCTCCATAGCTCTTTTCACTTTTAGGGGCAAACATTCTAATATGACAACACACTTTTGATACAAGGATCTCATAAGGGATAAAACATGGTGTATGAAACGGTGCCAGAAAATGCATAAAACTATATAAAATGTATATAAAACATGTAGGCAATTGGTATAATATAAGCATGAAACATAAGAAATTATAGATACGTTTGGGACGTATCAAGCATCCCCAAGCTTAGTTCTACTCGTCCTCGAGTAGATAAAACGATAACAAGAATAATTTCTGAAGTGACATGCTTTCACACAATCTTGATCATATAATAATGTAATGCATGTAAACTGAGATCAAATGAATAAAAGCTGTAGTTTATATTGATATCTAACGAGTAATGAATAAAGAAGTAGGAAGAACAAAGTAAAACTTTCAATGAATTAGTACTAGAGAACAATCAACCGTGCAAAGTAGATATTAAAGATGATTTAAGCTTCAAGAACAACAATATAATCATCTAATGAATCAAACACTCATGACAACTTTGTGAAATGATCAAATCAAGCAATAACAATATGCACGTAGAAAATCATCTCTCTATTTGTTCACTCAAAGACAAGCAAGTGTTCAGCGTTGGTTCCTGGCACCAGGATATTGTGGCTAAAAGAATAATAATGGGGGTTTGGAAGGCCAACGGAAGAAAGTCTCACACAGCTGAAAGTGATCATTAGACAAGAGAAATTCTTATAATCGAAGCTATGCAAGGAGTAGTGATTGCCACACAACGGATGCACATAGAGCTATAAGTGTATGAAAGCTCTCCAATGAAACTATTGGGGGTGCATCTAACTTGCTTGCTCATGAGGACCTAGAGCACTTTTGTGGAGGCTCATCATTGGAATATACAAGCCAAGTTCTATAGTGTAAAGTTCCCCACATATAGTTATATAAGTAGAACATGAAAACTCTCACATATGGAGTAAACGTGCTAAACATGAGCACAAATGATGACTATGAATATTACAGGTGCTATAACATGAGCACAAGTGTGGATAAAGAGTAGTAATGTTGCCCCCTTTTTTATTCTTTCTTTTTTTTTCCTTTTTTTTGTATTTTTCTGTTTCTCTTTTCGATGTCCTCCATGGCTCTTTTCACTTTTAGCGGCAAACATTCTAATATGACAACACACTTTTGATACAAGGATCTCATAAGATAAAACATGGTGTATGAAACGCTGCCTCTGGCAGTGTAGCAGGATATGCAATGATCTAGCGTAACATGGGTAAAAACCACACATCAGCTATATAGAATCATGAAAAGCAATATATAAATGATAAATGACAACAAGTCATGTAATGTAAGATGAAAGTTGCATGGCAATATATCTCGGAACAGCTATGGAAATGCTGTAGTAGGTAGGTATGGTGGATGTTTTGAGGAAGATATTTGGCTTATGTGTAGTAGAACAAGATGAAGATCTCACACGAGTTTTGTATGTACCCGCGAAGTATGCACCAACTCTCAATGTGAGAAAGGGCAATGCAAAGTACCGAAGAGGCTAGCAAATATGGTGGTGGAAGTACCATGAAAACCGCAGCTTTAGAACTCACAAGCAAAAAGATTCCAACTAGAAATATGATCTTACAAGGCATAATGAAAATCACTCCATGAGGGACTGTGGCAAATGAACAAGTCACTGTTGGAACCACGACCGTAGCGCATAACACAAAGTCATTACGATTGTTTTTAACATCAGAAGTCATATACCATTATGCTATTAACTGGATATTTAAGTGTGGCACAACTTCAAGTTTTCTATACCAACCATTAATCATTCCACTTTACTAAACCATCATGTTTTACCGTCAAGCATATTAATATCTCAAAACAATATCAATGATTCAAGTGACACAATTTAATGATCTACAAGATTATATGTATCATTTAGTTATACCATCTACCACATTTAACATTTTCTGTTCTTAACCAAACACCAATCAACTTATTTAAAACATAAACTCTCCAAGTATTTAAAAATGAAGCAAGAGAGTATAACATATGAGAACTAACAGTTCTGAACAAGAGGTGCATGAAAAATAAGAGCTGAAAGTATTGCAGTAGATATAGAAGAATACTCAACAAATATAAGCGAAGAATAGGAGTATTCAAATGAAAAAGCGGAGCGTGTCTCTCTCCCACACAAAAATGCTAGGATCCATTTTATTCAGAGAATGAAAATAACAAAAGCAAAAATAAAAACAAACAAACACTCCAAGTAAAGCACATAAGATGTGGCGGAATTAAAATATAGTTTCACTAGAGATAACCTGATAAATTGTTGATGAAGAAGGGGATGCCTTGGGCATCTCCAAGCTTTGACGCTTGAGTCTTCTTGAAATATGCTTGGGTGACCCACGGGGGCATCCCCTAGCTTAAGCTCTTTCATCTTCTTGATCACATCATATCATCCTCTCTCTTGATCTTTGAAAACTTTCTCCACACCTAACTCAAAGTAAACTTCATTAAAGGATTAGTGCATAATAAAAAAATCTCATATTCTGCATGGAGACAATCATTATCATGGTACTGGACATTAGCTACAGCCACTGGAGTTTTATGGAACAAAAGGATCCATTCAAAAACAGCAAAAGAATCAATGCAAAATAAATGGCAGAATCTGTCAAAAACATAACAGTCTGGAAAGACGAATTTTTTCGAGGCACTTATCTTGCTCAAATCAGAAAACTCAAAACGAATGAAAGTTGCGTACATATCTGAGGATCACGCACAAAAAATCCCAGGTCATTTTGATTTTTCTGCGAAGAGTTATAAATTTAACGGTGGACAGCAGAAAAACTATTCATGCGCAGAAATCCAAATCTAGCATCAACTTTCTACTAGAGACTTAACTTGGCACAACTTTGCAACAAAATAAAGATACAAAGGAATTTCTACAGAGATAAGCATGTTTCTTGACTAAATAAAATAACAGAAATAAAAACTGGGTTGTCTCCCATAAGCGCTTTTGCTTAACGCCTTTGAGCTAGGCACAGAAAGCAAAACTTAAGTATTTCCAAAAGAAGAAGCATCCACATTATAGTTTGTATGAATAATAGGATCAAAAGGTAGCTTCATCTTCTTCCTAGGGAAGTGTTCCATACCTTTTTTAAGTGGGAATTGGTACCTTATATTTCCTTCGTTCATATCAATAATAGCACCAACTGTGCGAAGGAAAGGTCTTCCCAAAACAATAGGACAAGAGGGGTTGCACTCAATATCCAAGACAATAAAATCAACGGGGACAAGGTTATTATTAACTATAATAAGAACATCATTAACTCTCCCCAAAGGTTTCTTCAAAGCATTATCAACAAGAAAAACATCCAAATAGCAATGTTTCAAAGGTGGCAAGTCAAACATATCATAAAGTTTCTTAGGCATAACAGAAATACTTGCACCAAGATCACACAAAGCATTGCAATCAAATTCATTCACTTTTATCTTAATGATGGGCTCCCAACCATCTTCTATCTTCTTAGGGATAGAAGCTTCAAGTTTTAATTAGGACGATAGGGCTTATAGTTGTTATTACCATAATTAGCATAACCATTACCATTATTAGGAGGATAGGGCTTATAGTTATTATTACCGTAATTGTTCCTATAGGCATTGTTGTTGAAATTATTATTTTTAATGAAGTTCACATCAACATGCTCTTCTTGTGCAACTAAAGAAGCTAAGGGAACATTATTAGGATCCATATGAGATTTACCATTCACAAGCATAGACATGATCATATCAATCTTTTCACTCAAAGAGGAGGTTTCTCCAACAGAATTTACCTTCTTACCTTGAGGAGTCCTTTCAGTATGCCACTCAGAATAATTAACCATCATATTGTCCAGAAGTTTTGTTGCAGCCCCCAAAGTGATGGACATAAAAGTACCTCCAGCAGCCGAATCCAATAAGTTTCTTGAAGAAAAATTTAGTCCTGCATAGAAGGCTTGGATGATCATCCAAGCAGTCAGTCCATGGGTTGGGCAATTCTTAACCAGAGATTTCATTCTTTCCCAAGCTTGAGCAACATGTTCATTATCAAATTGCTTAAAGTTCATAATGCTACTCCTTAGGAAAATAATCTTAGAAGGAGGATAGTATTTTCCAATAAAAGCATCTTTGCATTTAATCCAAGAATCAATACTATTCCTAGGCAATGAAAGTAACCATTCTTTAGCTCTTCCTCTCAAGGATAAAGGAAATAATTTCAGTTTTATAATGTCACCATCTATATCCTTATATTTTTGCATTTCACAAAGTTCAACAAAATTATTTAGATGGGCAGCAGCATTATCAGAACTAACACCAGAAAATTGCTCTTTCATGACAAGATTTAACAAAGCAGGTTTAATTTCAAAGAATTCTGCTTTGGAAGCAGGTGGAGCAATAGGTGTGCATATAAAATCATTATTGTTGGTGCTAGTAAAGTCACACAACTTAGTATTCTCAGCAGTAGTCATTTTAGCAAATTAAAATTCAAACCGAAAATAACAATAATAAAAACCGAAATAATAAATGACAAAACCGAAATAAAAATAACAATGCAAGTAACTAATTTTTTGTATTTTTGATAATAAGAAGCAAACAAAATAATAACAAGGTAAATAAAATGCAAGTAACTAATTTTTTTGTGTTTTTGATATTTAATAGCAAACAAAGCAGGAAATAAAATTTAACTAAGCAAGACAAAAACAAAGTAAAGAGATTGGGAAGTGAGAGACTCCCCTTGCAGATGTGCTTCAGCTCCCCGGCAATGGCGCCAGAAATTTTACTTGATGCACCGGTGTGGTGTTGTTGGGAAACCCCAAGAGGAAGGTGTGAAATAGTGCAGCAGCAAATTTCTCTCAGTGATGAAACCAAGGTTATCGAACCAGTAGGAGATGAAGAACACGTCTGAAGGTTGTTGGTGGCGAATTTGGCATGGCGCAACACCAAAGGATTCGGTGCCAACGTGGAACCTGCACAACACAATCAAAATACTTTGCCCCAACGAACCAGTGAGGTTGTCAATCTCACCGGCTTGTTGTAACAAAGGATTAAACGTATGTGTGGAAGATGATGTTTGTTTGCATAGAATGAAAGAAACCAGTTTGCAATTGATTGTATTATCAGTTTAGAGAAAAGGACCGGGGTCCACAGTTCACTAGTGGTGTCTCTCCATAAATAATAATAATAGCATACATGTGGGTAAACAAATTACAACTGTGCAATTGACAGAATAAAGAGCTGCATAATGATGCATATACTAATGTCATGATGTCTAGTGTGAGATTCATTTGGGCATTACAACAATATACATAGACTATCTTCAAAAAAAAAAACATAGACCGTTCCAACCGCATCTATGACTAATAATCCACCTTCCGGTTAGCGTCCGCACCCCTTTCAGTATTAAGTTGCAAGCAACAGATTATTCCATTAGGCAAAGTGTGTAATGTAAGTAATAACATTATCCTTAGACAAAGTACTAATGTTTTATCCCTAGTAGCAACAGTACATCTACAATCTTAGAGCTTGTTGTCACTGCCCCAGATTAAATAGAGACATGAACCCACTATCGAGCATAAATACCCCCTCTTGGAGTCATAAGCATCTACTTGGCCAGAGCATCTACTAGCAACGGAGAGCATGCAAGATCATAAACAACACACAACATGATATATTATGAAGCAAATGACATAGTATTCAATATCCATCGGATCCCAGCAAACACAACATGTAGCATTACATAAAGATGATCTTGATCATGATAGGCAGCTCACAAGATCTAAACATGATGGCACAATAGGAGAAGACAACCATCTAGCTACTGCTATGGACCCGTAGTCCAAGGATGAACTACTCACGCATCAGTCCGGAGGCGGGCATGGTGAGGTAGAGCCCTCCGGTGATGATTCCCCTCTCCGGCAGGGTGCCGGGAAGAGCTTCTGAACCCTCCCGAACTAGGGTTGACGACGGCGGCGGCTCCGTTAGGTTTTGCGGAAAAGTGTTCGGGTGCCTGGTCTTAGGTTTTCGGGGGGTTTAAGTAGGCGAAAGGGCGAAGGCGGTGGAGGCCCGAGGGCCCGTCACGCGGTGTAGGCGCGGCAGGGGGGAGCCGCGCCCCCACCTTGTGACGGCGCCTCGGTGCCCTCCTTCGTCTCCTCTTCGGACTTCTGGAACGTGTCGGGAAAAATAGGGATTTTGGTATAAAAATTGTCCAATTCCGAGAATATTTCCTTAAGTAGTTTTCTGAAACCAAAAACAGCAGAAAACAGGGAACTGGCACCTGTGGCATCTTGTTAATAGGTTAGTCCCAGAAAAATGCATAAAACAACACAAAGTGTATATAAAACATGTAGCAATTGGTATAATATAAGCATGGAACATAAGAAATTATAGATACGTTTGAGACGTATCAGAGGGCTCAGCCTTCGATCGGAGATGGCGATGGACGACGTGAGCGGTGTCTCGTGACGGTGCAGATTCCCTCGCTGGTGACCTTGCGACGGAGGAGGAAGCCACCCAGAGAACCGAGGTCAGGTATAGGGTTTCTGGATTCCGATTCTGATGATGGCCTTAGAATCCTTTCCCCGAATCTCTCTGTTCGTTCTGATTATCCGATCACGTTCTCTCCGCATTCGGGGGGGGGGGGGGGGGGGGGGGGGATTGTATGGAGGATTTTGAGAGAAGGGAATTTCTGAGTGCTGCCGAGGTGGTGCGATTGATGATCTTGGGGGAATCCCCGAGTTTTCCTTCGTTTTTTTAGCATATGTAGACCTGTTTGGGGATCATCGCTATTGATGAACCTCGGAGGGAGAAGGAATTTGATGGATTAGAACACCGTCATGGGCCGGAATTGGGCCGGGCTGTTGTTTATCAGCAGCAGATCAAGCCCGTCCCGCCATTCTGGGAGACGGACTCTGTGGAGACGCCTTCGATAGGGTTATCGCATTCGAATCGATTTCGAGTCTGTGGGCGGAACAAATTCAGCCAAATGAATTAGGGTTGTCTGGAGGGAACCTGTGCGGCAGCGCACCGGCGACTGAGGCGGTGGAGATGGCCGGCAGCAGAATCGCGGCGGATTTCAAGGGAGGCAGCAGGGGCGAGGTTGGCTACCTAAAGGAAATCAGTTCCTGCGAGGAGGGAATCGGGAGACAGGTTTCAACAGCAACTCACAAGGTAATTACCATCCACAAATTGTTGTTGGGGCTGGATTGGGGAATCAGGGTCATGGTGCTAGTTCATGTCAGAGTTCTATTCCAGCGGGGCAGAGTTCTAGTGGGCTGCAGATGGTGGGTACAGTGCCTGTGGTGATGAATCAGCAACAACAACAACAACAGCAGACGAGCTTGGGTCAGAAGGAAGATACGATACAGAGTAATGTGGTCGGGAATCAGATGATTACCCAGGCTAGACAGGGAAGAGTGGTGGTGGTACTGGTACGGTGGGTGCAGCACAACAAGGTGGGGTGACTGCTGTACAGACAGGAGGGATGTAGGCCAATGTTGCGAATTTGATCTCACAGCAACCCTTCCTCGGGAGCTTCGATCAGAATGGGAATATAATTCCAGTTGCTGCAGCTTTCAACATGAACACGATGTTTACAGAGAGCAATAACCTCAGGAATCAACAGAGTGGTGGTATGCAACAGAATTTGCAGCAATCCTATAGTGGTGTGGATCAGAATTATAGGAGAAATGATAATTACAATTCAGGTTCAAGACAACCTAGTGGTAAATGTAAAATGTTTGGGCATTTGGCAAAGGATTGTAAGGTTGATATTCACTGTATCATCTGTGGGGAGGAGTCACACAAGACTGAAGAATGCTCTTGGGTTAAGGAAATGAAGCCGGTGGAAAAATATGTTGGTTATGCAGTAAAAGAAATGGGATGTCTGCTGGTACAGAATGTTAAGGAGATGGTTAATACTAAACATGTCAATCCCATTGCTCATGTTGAAGTTGTTTCTGGTACTTTGAATGAAACTCAACTGTTACAAGCTTTTAGTTGCATGTTCAGCTGGAATTGGCAATGGAGAGCTAAATCTCAGGGCAGGGGATGTTTTCTGATTCGCTTTCCTAACAAGACAAAGCTAATGGAGTTGATGAAATTCAAAGATTTCAGCTTGATTCGGACTAAAGCAGTGATATGTGTATCTAGTTGGTCTCCGGAGAGTCAAGCAAAAGGGAAGCTGCACACTTTATGGGTGAAGGTTGGTTGTGTTCCTGATTGCTTGCGACATTTCTTTGGCATGTGTGAGGTTGGATCAGCTCTTGGGCCAGTATTGGAAATTGATATGGATACAATTTCATTGGAGGAGGTCAAGATTAAAGTTGGGGTGAGAGATGTCAACAAGATCCCTGTCATTACTGAGATAACAACCAAGGATCTATTCTTTTATGATGTGATTTTTTACTTTAGATTGTGTGGTGGAGCATGGGTGGTACAATTGTAACTATAAAAGAAGTGGTGATGATAGTGCAACCAGTGGGAAGAATCAAGAGATTGAAATGGAGAAATAGAATAAAAAAAGTCAAAACTGAGATGACAAATCCTGGGGTATCTTTGGGCAGTATGTCACTTTCACAATTTGAGGCAATGCAGAAAGAGATGAGTGGGAGTGATAAAAGGGGTTCAGGCGCGCAGGTGGCTGATGCAGCAGGAGATACACAGACACGGACGACAGAGACAGGGGAAACTGATCTGGCTAGAAGGATGCAACAAATGGAAGAAGAATTTGCACGACAAGCAGCTAAACTAGCGTTGGAGGAGAAGAAGTGGCAGGATACTGAGCAAGAAAAAGAGAAGTTACAGTTGGAGGTGATTACACAAAATAAGCTGCTTGAGTTTGCGATGAAGAAGCTAGCAGAGAGGGGTGATGGTGAACAGGTGGGGTCACAGAAGGTGGTGGATCAACATGTTGAACAAGACCGTGTAAAAAGTGATGATGAGGAGTTAGTGGATTTTACTAAAAGCCAAGAGTCTGATGATTCCTTTAGAACCAAAATGGAGAAAATATCAGGAGTTTATGGTCAATCAAGTGGAGACAAGGATCAAGATAAGGTGGTGAGAAGATGTGACAGGTTGAAGGATAAGGAGGACATGAGGGTGGAAGATATGGCTAAGGAGAGGGCTGCGGCTAAAGATGATTATGGTAATGATACTTCTCTTGATGTTTTTAACAATTCTAACATGTTGATACGTCCAAAACGTATCTACTTTCCCGAACACTTTTGCTATTGTTTTGCCTCTAACTTGTGTGTTTTGAATGCAACTAACACTGTTTTCAGCAGAATTGCCCTGGTGTCTTATTTTTGTGCAGAAATTCAAGTTTATGGAAAAATCCCAGAAATTATGCGAAAGTCCCTATTTTGCCCGAAAACCCGCGGAGCCAGAAGGCCAGACGGAGGGGGCAACGAGCCCACCTCACAGGGTGCTGGCGCAGCAGGCTCCTGGCCGCGCCAACACCTCATGAGGGGACTCGTTCGCCTCCTCGCGCCCCCCCTCTCGGATATAAACCCCCTCTGACCTAAAAACGAGGGGGCGTTCATCAGTTTTCCCAGAAACACCTTGATACGTCCCAAACGTATCTATAATTTCTTATGTTCCATGCTTATATTATACCAATTGCCTACTGAAGGAGATATGCCCTAGAGGCAAATAAATAAGTAGTATTTATTGCATTATCTCATAAGTTTATAATAGGTTCTTGTATTATGCTATAACTGTATTAATCGGAATTATTAATACACGTGTGATACATAGACAACCGGAGTCCCTAGTGAGCCTCTATATGAACTAGTCCATTGGGCAACAGTTGATCGAGATTCCCGATCAAGGACAATGACGTCGGTTGACAATGGGGTCATCTTATTAGTGGAATAAGGTGATGGACATACGCAAAGTATTGCAACAAGATCGTATTACGATGTTTGTCATTTGCAATAGATAAGTAATATGATAGCTTATTCCTTAGACCGTGAGACCGTGCTTATTGCTACTTCGTAGGGGTACTTTGAGAGCATCAAACGTTGTGTCTTATATAGCATGACAATAACGGTGTCCATCTTGGGTATCCCGAAAGAGTATGTTGAGACGTAAGGATCAAGAGCGGGATTTGTTCATTCTTGTAATGGAAAGATACTCTGGGCCCACTCGGTGAGATTGCATCTATATAGCTGCGCAGCTTATGACTAGGTCATGGAGATATAATATCACAGACGAGTTAATAACCTATGTCGGTAACGAGATGCAACAGGACATTGGATGTCTACGATCACATCTCGGACAAGGTAGTATCGCAGAGACAAAGGGAATGAAAATCATGTTTACGGTTCAACGACGATATTCGTAGAATGCACAGGGACCGTCATATGCATCCAGGTATCCCTGGCGGTCATTGGTGAGCGGAGTGTCTCGACCATGTCTGGAGTGTTCTCGAACCGTAGCGTAACAAACTTAAGGTCTTAACGACACCTGGAGAAGGTTCTGGAATAATATAGGATTTTATTGGAGAGAGAGAAATGATCCGGAAAGAGTTCCGGTGGTCCGGAAGGAGTTCCGGGAAGGTCTGGAATGGTTCCAGGTATGTCCGAAAGATGTTCGGGTGGTCCGGAAAATGTTTCGGAGTCACGGGAGATTAAATTATATATAAATATATTAATTATGAATTAATAGTATTTTATATTAATTTAATATTAATTAAAAATAAAGGAAAAAGGGGCAGCCCACCTAATGGGCCAATTGGGGCCCATTAGGGGAGCCGCACCAAGGAGGGGGGGCCAGCCCATGGTGGGTTCGGCCGAACCCCCCTCCCATCTCCTTTGTTTAGTCCCACATGGGGGAGCTAGGGAGTTTGCACACCCCCTCCCCCCTTTATATAGCAAGGCATATTAATTGGATTAATTCATGGAAAATACAATTAATATTGTAGCAGGCCGACTGAGCTGTTTCTCCGCCCGTTTTGCCTCCTCTCTCCACCAAAGCTATACCGCCGGGCGCCGTTGCCCTGCGGGATTCCAGAAAAGTTCTACCCCTGCGATTTCAGCTGGATCTGAATGACCGGAGGTTGTTGTTAAGCTCCGTATGTTTGCGAGTGCTCGGAGGCGCCACATTTGAGGAGCCTGGGCGACGTCGTCTCGCCCACCCAGCAGCCCTGCCGCTGCCCTGCCGCCGGCGCCACCCCCCCTCGGCCGTCGGCGCCACGCCACCTTCCGCCCGACGCCCGTCGACGCAGGTCTTCGTCGACACCCCGGCGTCATCGTCTACATTATCGCGGCAAGTTCTCCGCGACCTCGAGGTCGGCTACGTACGACTTCATCGTCAACGCTTGTGCGGGAGCGTAATCCCCGCTATCGGTCTACATGGAGGTAATGTAACCCGTTCCGCCACCGTTATCACATGTACTAGATAGATAGATCCTGGCTAGTTAGGGTGTTCATACGCTAGAAAAATTATTGTTTTCTGCACCGGAACCCCTTCACCTACATGTTTTATATACATTTTATAGAATTTTATGCATTTTCTGGGACTAACCTATCAACAAGATGCCACAGTGCCAGTTCCCTGTTTTCTGCTGTTTTTGGTTTCAGAAATCCACTTAAGGAAATATTCTCGGAATTGAACAATTTTTATACCGAAGACCTTATTTTTCCCGACACGTTCGAAAAGTCCGAGGGAGAAACGAAGATGGGCACCGAGGCACCGCCATCAGGTGGTGGCGCGGCTCCCTTCCTGGCCGCGCCAGCACCTGAGGGTGGGCCCTCGGGGCTCCACCGCCTTCGCCCTTTCGCCTACTTATACCCCCCGAAAACCTAAGACATAACACCCGAACACTTTTCCCAAAAACCTTACGGAGCCGCCGCCGTCGTCAACCCTAGTTCGGGAGGGTTCAGAATCTCTTCCCGACACCCTGCCGGAGAGGGGAATCATCACAGGAGGGCTCTACATCACCATGCCCTCCTCCGGACTGATGCGTGAGTAGTTCATCCTTGGACTACGGGTCCATAGGAGTAGCTAGATGGTTGTCTTCTCCTAATGTGCCATCATGTTTAGATCTTGTGAGCTGCCTATCATGATCAAGATCATCTTTATGTAACGCTACATGTTGTGTTTGCTGGGATCCGATGGATATTGAATACTATGTCATTTGCTTCATAATATATCATGTTGTGTGTTGTTTATGATCTTGCATGCTCTCCGTTGCTAGTAGATGCTCTGGCCAAGTAGATGCTTGTGACTACAAGAGGGGGTATTTATGCTCGATAGTGGGTTCATGTCTCTATTTAATCAGGGGAAGTGACAGCAACCTCTAAGATTGTAGATGTACTGTTGCTACTAGGGATAAAACAGTAGTACTTTGTCTAAGGATAATGTTATTACTTACATTACACACTTTGCCTAATGCAATAATCTGTTGCTTGCAACTTAATACTGAAAAGGGGTGCGGACGCTAACCGGAAGGTGGATTATTAGTCATAGATGCGGTTGGAACGGTCTATGTATATTGTTGTAATGCCCAAATGAATCTCACACTAGACATCATGACATTAGTATATGCATCATTATGCAGCTCTTTATTCTGTCAATTGCCCAGCTGTAATTTGTTTACCCGCATGTAAGGCTGGCAATCGGGTCGGGTTTGGTCGGGTCGACCTCTTCCAGACCCATGCCCATTTAACAAATGGGCAAGCTTCTCTGCCCGCGACCCTGCCCATGGGTCAGATTTCATGCCCATGCCCATGCCCGTCGGGTCACCTGACCCGTCGGGTCGCCCGTCGGGTCTGCATACAACAGCTCCTCATGTCAATTTTGGCACTCCAAAATGTCATATTTTATGTGTCAAATTGCATCAGTACATCAATAAAATCATAATAAGTGTTAAAATGCATCACAACATCAGTACATCGATATCATCAAACTTGGGTACACATGTCTGCCTATACCCTACCCATGACTAATCGGGTCGCCCACGGGCGAGACCCATGGGCGAACATAGCAACCCATACCCTACCCATTAGGGTCGGGTGCCCGTGGGTGGACGTGCCCATGGGCTGAATTGCCGGCCTTACCCGCATGTATGCTATTATTATTATTATTATTTATGGAGAGACACCACTAGTGAACTGTGGACCCCGGTCCTTTTCTTTAAACTGATAATACAACCAACTGCAAACTGTTACTTTCATTCTCTGCAAACATCATCCTCCACACATACGTTTAATACTTTGTTACAGCAAGCCAGCGAGATTGACAACCTCACTGTTTCGTTGGGGAAAGTAGTTTGATTGTGTTGTGCAGGTTCCACCTCCCCTTCGACGCCTGTTTTCTGGCGCCATTGTCAGGGAGATCTTCAGACGTTTTCTTCATCTCCTACTGGTTCGATAACCTTGGTTTCATAACTGAGGGAAGACTTGCTGCTGCACTCATCATACCTTCCTCTTGGGGTTTCCCAACAACACCACCGTGTGCATCAAGCTGTTTTCTGGCGCCGTTGCCGGGGAGATAGGAGCACCTCTGTTCAGAAGACTTTCACGCTCCCTCGTCAACTCAGCGCTCAGCAAGCTGTTTTCTGGCGCCGTTGCCGGTGAGCTGAAGCACATCTGCAAGGGGAGTCTCTCACTTCCCAATCTCTTTACTTTGTTTTTGTCTTGCTTAGTTTATTTATTTCCTGTTTTGTTTGCTATTAAATATCAAAAACACAAAAAAAAATAGTTACTTGCATGTTATTTTACTTTGTTATTATCTTGTTTGCTTTTTATTATTTAAAACACAAAAAAATTTAGTTTCTTGCATCTAGCTTATTTCGGTTTGTTATTATGTCTAGTTATTTATTTGTTATCAATGTCTACTCTCTTTGAAACAAAATCTTATTGGCTAAATGGGTTCACGAAGGAACAACAAAATTATTATAAGGAATATCGCTTGTCTCAAAAAGGAAAATATTTATGGGAACAAATAAGTAGATTGAATTATTTTGCTAAGAACTTGTGTTCTACGTATGATGAATCCTATTGCTTTAATGAATTTTTTTGTGGTAGAAGGCATAAACACCTCCCATTCCAATGTGATTATAATGATAATGAAACCTTGGCTGCTCATGCTAAAGGAAACTATGACTTTGGTAATTTTGAACAAATTGAAGAATTTGTTGTTTTTAAGGGTGCCTATGAAATTGCTGGCTATATTCAAAATGATGATGCCCCTTGTAAAACTGAGAATTATGCTATACTTGGTTACTGTCTTGAATATTACAATGATAATCCTTATATCACTAAATTTCTTGAGAAAACTTACTCTCCAGGACAACTTGCTTCCTTTCAGGAACCTGTGGGAGAAGAAACTGTTGAAACTGAAAGCTCATTGGATGAAAAAGAGGAAGAGAGTGATGAACAAAAGGAGGATCTACCTCCTAATGATAGTAACTCTTTAACTCTTACATTATTTGATTACCCTCCATGCTTACCTAAGGAGGAAGAGTGCTATATTGTTGAATATCATGATTCTATTGAAATATCTACTTTTGATAAATTTAAAGTAGCATGCTCCTTGACTCAAGAAAGGGAAATAACAGAAATAAAACAATGTCTCCCTAATGATATATATGATAATTCGCTTGATGATGGTCCTATGTTGTTTAATGATATTAATTATGCTACTGTTATCTATGATAACCCATGCTATTATGATGAAACTAATAATGCTCCTTTACTTTTTAATGATGCTACAAGTGAACTTATTGATAATAATGAGGAGTGTTGCTTAAATATGCTATATGATAATGCATTACATGATGGTCCTATGCTTATTGATAATCCTCTATGTTTAGAAGTTATTACTTATTTATGTGAGGATAAAAATAATATAATTGCTGCTTGTGATGGTACTCTTACTCATGAGAGTCCTACTTTGTTCTTGAATTCTCCTAATTACACCATGGAGGAGAAATTTGCTTATGTTGAGAAATACATATATGGTTTGCAATTGTCTCTAGTTCCAAATCTTTGTTGCAACCATGATCTTAAACTTGATATTGATCTTAATAACTATTTTGAAAGAGGGAAGCATGCTAATGAATTCCAAAATAAATTTAATGATCCACTTTATGTGCCTATATTATCTAAGTTGAATGATTCTTGTGGTTATATGATTGAATTTATTTCTACTACTGAAAATTATTATGAGAGAGGATAATATGGTGGTAGAAGTTTTCATGGTACTAAAACACCTCTCTATATGCTAAAAGTTTTGAAGTTACTCTTGTTTTATCTTCCTATGATTGTCACTTTGTTCTTTGTGAATTTATTTGTGTACAAGATTGCTATGCATAGGAAGTGGGTTAGACTTAAATGTGTTTTGAATTAGCTTCTTGATGCTCCTTTTGCTTCATTTTCTATCCTCATGAGAGCATCATTAGAACTATCAAGCCTAGCTAAAAGGCATTAAAGAAAGCGCTTTTGGGAGACAACCCATTATATTTTATTTTCAGCTTTAGTCAAGGAACATGCCTACCTCTGTAGCAATTCTTTTGTATCTTTACTTTATTGCATAGTTGTGCCAAGTTAAGTCTCTAGTAGAAAGTTGATCCTAGAATTGGATTTCTGCGCAGGAACAGTTTTTCTGCTGTCCACCGTTTAATTCGTTAGAATTCACAGCAAAATCAAAATGACCTGGGATTTTTTGTGCGTGATCCTCAGATATGTACGCAACTTTCATTAATTTTGAGTTTTCTGATTTGAGCAAGTTAAGTGTCTCGAACAAATTCGTCTTTACGGACTGTTCTGTTTTTGACAGATTCTGCCATTTATTTTGCATTGCTTCTTTTGCTGTTTTTGAATGGATCTTTTTGTTCCATAAAATTTCAGTGGCTGTAGCTAATGTCCAGTACCATGATAATGATTGTCTCCATGCAGAATATGAGAATTTTTGATTACGCACTAATCTTCTAATGTAGTTTACTTTGAGTTTGGTGTGGAGGAAGTTTTCAAGAATCAAGAGAGAGGATGATATGATGTGATCAAGAAGATGAAAGAGCTTAAGCTTGGGGATGCCCCCGTGGGTCACCCAAGCATATTTCAAGAAGACTCAAGCGTCAAAGCTTGGGGATGCCTTGGGCATCCCCTTCTTCATCAACAACTTATTAGGTTATCTCTAGTGAAACTATATTTTAATTCCGCCACATCTTATGTGCTTTACTTGGAGCGTTTGTTTGTTTTTATTTTTGCTTTTGTTATTTTCTTTCTCTAAATAAAATGGATCCTAGCATTTTTGTGTGGGAGAGAGACACGCTCCGCTTTTTCATTTGAATACTCCTATTCTTCGCTTATATTTGTTGAGTATTCTTCTATAGCTACTGCAATACTTTCAGCTCTTATTTTTAATGCACCTCTTGTTCAGAACTGTTAGTTCTCATATGTTATACTCTCTTACTTCACTGTTAAATACTTGGAGAGTTTATGTTTTAAATAAGTTGATTGGTGTTTGGTTAAGAACAGAAAATGTTAAATGTGGTAGATGGTATAACTAAATGATACATAATCTTGTAGATCATTAAATTGTGTCACTTGAATCATTGATGTTGTTTTGAGATATTAATATGCTTAATGGTAAAACATGATGGTTTAGTAAAGTGGAATGATTAATGGTTAGTCTAGAAAACTTGAAGCTGTGCCACACTTAAATATTCAGTTAATAGCATAAAGGTATATGACTTCTGATGTTAAAAACAACCGTAATGACTTTGTGTTACGCGCTACGGTCGGGGTCCCAACAGTGACTTGTTCATTTGCCACAGTCCCTCATGAAGTGATTTTCATTATGCCTTGTAAGATCATATTTCTAGTTGGAATCTTTTTCCTTGTGAGTTCTAAATCTGCGGTTTTCATGGCACTTCCAGCACCATATTTGCTAGCCTCTTCGGTACTTTGCATTGCCCTTTCTCACATTGAGAGTTGGTGCATACTTCGCAGGTACATCCAAAACTCGTGGTAGATCTTCATCATGTTCTCCTACACATAAGCCAAATATCTTTCTCAAAACATCCATCATACCTACCTACTACAGCATTTCCATAGCTGTTCCGAGATATATTGCCATGCAGCTTTCATCTTACATTACATGACTTGTAGTCATTTATCATTTATATATTGATTTTCATGATTCTATATAGCTGATGTGTGGTTTTTACCCATGTTACGCTAGATCATTGCATATCCTGCTACACTGGCAGAGGCACCGTTTCATACACCATGTTTTATCTTATGAGATCCTTGTATCAAAAGTGTGTTGTCATATTAGAATGTTTGCCGCTAAAAGTGAAAAGAGCCATGGAGGACATCGAAAAGAGAAACAGAAAAATACAAAAAAATGGAAAAAGAAAAGAAAAGAAAAGAAAGAATAAAAAAGGGGGCAACATTACTACTCTTTATCCACACTTGTGCTCATGTTATAGCACCTGTAATATTCATAGTCATCATTTGTGCTCATGTTTAGCATGTTTACTCCATATGTGAGAGTTTTCATGTTCTACTTATATAACTATGTGGGGAACTTTACACTATAGAACTTGGCTTGTATATTCCAATGATGAGCCTCCACAAAAGTGCTCTAGGTCCTCATGAGCAAGCAAGTTAGATGCACCCCCAATAGTTTCATTGGAGAGCTTTCATACACTTATAGCTCTATGTGCATCCGTTGTGTGGCAATCACTACTCCTTGCATAGCTTCGATTATAAGACTTTCTCTTGTCTAATGATCACTTTCAGCTGTGTGAGACTTTCTTCCGTTGGCCTTCCAAACCCCCATTATTATTCTTTTAGCCACAATATCCTGGTGCCAGGAACCAACGCTGAACACTTGCTTGTCTTTGAGTGAACAAATAGAGAGATGATTTTCTACGTGCATATTGTTATTGCTTGATTTGATCCTTTCACAAAGTTGTCATGAGTGTTTGATTCATTAGATGATTATATTGTTGTTCTTGAAGCTTAAATCATCTTTAATATCTACTTTGCACGGTTGATTGTTCTCTAGTACTAATTCATTGAAAGTTTTACTTTGTTCTTCCTACTTGTTTATTCATTACTCGTTAGATATCAATATAAACTACAGCTTTTATTCATTTGATCTCAGTTTACATGCATTACATTATTATATGATCAAGGTTGTGTGAAAGCATGTCACTTCAGAAATTATTCTTGTTATCGTTTTACCTACTCGAGGACGAGTAGAACTAAGCTTGGGGATGCTTGATACGTACCAAACGTATCTATAATTTCTTATGTTTCATGCTTATATTATACCAATTGCCTACATGTTTTATATACATTTTATATAGTTTTATGCATTTTCTGGGACTAACTTATTAACAAGATGCCACAGTGTCAGTTCCCTATTTTCTGCTGTTTTTGGTTTCAGAAATCCACTTAAGGAAATATTCTCGGAATTGAACAATTTTTATACCGAATACCTTATTTTTTCCGACACGTTCCAAAAGTCCGAGGGAGAAACGATGACGGGCACCGAGGCGCCGCCATCAGGTGGTGGCGCGGCTCCCTTCCTGGCCACGCCAGCACCTGAGGGTGGGCCCTCGGGGCTCCACCGCCTTCGCCCTTTCGCCTACTTATACCCCCCGAAAACCTATGACATAACACCCGAACACTTTTCCCAAAAACCTTACGGAGCCGCCACCGTCGTCAACCCTATTTCGGGAGGGTTTAGAAGCTCTTCCCGGCACCCTGCCGGAGAGGGGAATCATCACCGGAGGGCTCTACATTACCATGCCCGCCTCAGGACTGATGCGTGAGTAGTTCATCCTTGGACTACGGGTCCATAGCAGTAGCTAGATGGTTGTCTTTTCCTATTGTGCCATCATGTTTAGATCTTGTGAGCTGCCTATCATGATCAAGATCATCTTTATGTAATGCTACATGTTGTGTTTGCATGGATCCGATGGATATTGAATACTATGTCATTTGCTTCATAATATATCATGTTTTGTGTTGTTTATGATCTTGCATGCTCTCCGTTGCTAGTAGATGCTCTGGCCAAGTAGATACTTGTGACTCCAAGAGGGGGTATTTATGCTCGATAGTGGGTTCATGTCTCTATTTAATCTGGGGGAGTGACATCAACCTATAAGATTTTAGATGTACTGTTGCTACTAGGGATAAAACAGTAGTACTTTGTCTAAGGATAATGTTATTACTTACATTACACACTTTGCGTAATGCAATAATCTATTGCTTGCAACTTAATACTGGAAGGGGTGCGGACGCTAACCGGAATGTGGATTATTAGTCATAGATGCGGTTGGAACGGTCTATGTATATTGTTGTAATGCCTAAATGAATCTCACACTAGACATCATGACATTAGTATATGCATCATTATGCAGCTCTTTATTCTGTCAATTGCCCAGTTGTAATTTGTTTACCCGCATGTATGCTATTATTATTTATGGAGAGACACCACTAGTGAACTGTGGACCCCGGTCCTTTTCTTTAAACTGATAATACAACCAACTGCAAACTGTTACTTTCATTCTCTGCAAACATCATCCTCCACACATACGTTTAATCCTCTGTTACAGCAAGCCAGTGAGATTGGCAGCCTCACTGTTTTGTTGGGGCAAAGTAGTTTGATTGTGTTGTGCAGGTGCCACCTCCCCTTCGACGCCTGTTTTCTGGCGCCATTGTCAGGGAGACCTTCAGACGTGTTCTTCATCTCCTACTGGTTCGATAACCTTGGTTTCATAACTGAGGAAAGACTTGCTGCTGCACTTATCATACCTTCCTCTTGGGGTTTACCAACAACACCACCGTGTGCATCAAGCTGTTTTCTGGCGCCGTTGCTTTCATTCTCTGCAAACATCATCCTCCACACATACGCTTAATCCTTTGTTACAAGAAGCCAGTGAGATTGACAACCTCACTGTTTCGTTGGGGCAAAGTAGTTTGATTGTGTTGTGCAGGTTCCACCTCCCCTTCGACGCCTGTTTTCTGGCGCCATTGTCAGGGAGACCTTCAGACGTGTTCTTCATCTCCTACTGGTTCGATAACCTTGATTTCATAACTGAGTGAAGACTTGCTGCTGCACTCATCATACCTTACTCTTGGGGTTTGCCAACAACACCACCGTGTGCATCACACCTCCGTGTGCCGCCGCCACCTCGAAACTCAATTCGGGGACCAGAAGTCTCTGTTCCGGCACCCTGCCGGGACGGGAAATCGAAGGGGATCATCGCCATCGTCATCACCAACGCCTCTCCATCAATCATCATTGTTTCCCCCATCCATGTGTGAGTAATTCCCCGCTGTAGGCTTGAGGGGATGGTAGGGATTGGATGAGATCGTTCATGTAATAGTTGTAGTATCATTAGGGCATGGTGCCTAGTATCCGTTATCGGTGTTTTACGTCATTGTTGCAACTTGTTATGCTTAATGCTTGACACTAGGTCCCGAGTGCCATGATTTCAGATATGAACATGTTATTGTATCATGAGGATAATCAATGTTTTAGATCGTATCTATGAGTTGTATACACATATTATTGTCCGGAACCGAAGGCCCCAAAGTGACAATAATTGGGACAGCCGGAGGGGATGGCTGTGATGTGAGGATCACGTGTGTTCACGGAATGTTAATGCTTTGCTCCGGTACTTTATTAAAAGGGGTACTTTAATTACTTGTAGATTCCCTTGAGGCCCCGCTGCAAACGGGCTGGTAGGACAAAAGATGATGTGCAAGTTTCTCATTGCGAGCACGCACAACTAAATTGGAACACATGCCTATGGTTAATAAATACTTGGATGCTTTATCTTATTTATCTGCAAATGCCTATGTCTTGATATTACATGAATTATCTTATCCATGCAACGCCCGTACATCCGTCCATATGCCTACAGTATTTTAATCCTGTTGTCTACTATAATCACTATTGCTGTCTTATTTTTACTGCTGCTGTTATTTCACTATTGTCACTACTATAAAACTGTCGCTACTGATAATCTGTCTCGAGCAAGTCTATTCACAGGTGCAGCTGAACTGACAATTCATCTGTTAAGGCTTATAAATATTCTTTGGCTCCCCTTGTATCGAATCAATAAATTTGGGTTTTACTTCCCTCGAAGACTGTTGCGATCCCCTATACTTGTGGGTCATCAAGACTATTTTCTGGCGCCGTTGCCGTGGAGCATAGCTTTATTTATAAGTTCACCTGAGATTGATATTACTTTCTGGAATTCATTCATCATGGGAAAGCCTGGTGATAAGAAGTTCCCCATACTGCCATCCACAACAAGAAAAGGTACAACTCTGAGTTCCGCTGCTGCACTTGATTCTCTGTCTGTGCTGAGTAAGCTTATTTCACCGTTGCATGCTACTCGTACTATTACTTCTGCTGAATCTGAAAATGCTTCTGAAAATTATGATGATGCTTCTACTGTGCTTGATGAAAATGGTTCCTTAGGACCTTTTCTAGATGCTATAATTGATAAATCTAAACAAACTGAAAATGCTGAAAATTCTAATACTTCTGCTAGTTCACCTGAGTCTAGAGAGTATTTTCCTGATGATCCCGATGAAACTTATGTAGAACTTGATGATGATTTTGTTGATGAGATTAATGCTACTAAAGATGCTACTGCTATGAAAAGTCTTCTTGAAAAACATGTTGTTAGATATAAATTATCTCCTGATGCTAAATTTGCTACATCTCCCATAAACATTAAAGATAAAGATTATGATTTCTCTATTGATTTGGCTCACATAGCCATTGTTGAAAGAGAACCTTTTTGTGGAACTGAAAATGAAAGTGCTGTAGAACACATGAATGAACTCTCTAATTTGAGTGGTATATTTTCTAAGGACATAAAGATGCGCACTTACTTTGTCACTAAAATATTTCCTTTCTCATTAAAAGGGGAAGCTAAAACTTGGTATAATAATTTGTCTCCTGGTTCCATTACTAGTCCTATTGGTTTGCTTGATACTTTCTTTCGTAAATATTTTCCTGCTAGTGCTCAACGTGATGCTTTGCTAAGGATTTATAATTTTAATCAAGAAGAGGATGAGAAATTGCCTGATGCTTGGACACGGTTTTGCTCTCTAATAAGAGGCCAGCCAAACCATGATTTAGAGAAAAATGATCTTCTTGATATATTTTACAGTGGACTAACCGTTGAATCTAGGACATATTTGGATAGTTGTGCTAGTTGTGTTTTCAGGAAACGAACTCCAGAAGAAGCTGAGAAATTAATGGCTAAGATAAGGCAGACTTATGATGATTGGAATATTCCTGAACCTCCTCCAACACCTACACCAACACCAAGGAAGAGAGGTATGATTGAATTAAATTATGAAGTGATGAAGGAAGCCAAGAAATCTTTTAAAGAGAGGGGTATTAAATCTGAAGATGTGAAGAATTTACCTCCTATAGAAGAATTATGTAAGCCAATTCCTCCTTCACCCATAATTGAGGTACACTCTCTCCAAAGGTTTGATGATAAAGATATTCCTTACTCTAAACCTCCTGATCAATGCTTAGATGAATTTGATACTTTTATTGCTAAGCAAGGTAATTTTAATATGAGAATTGAGAATCATTTAATAGAAAACTCTCGTGCTATTAGTAACTTGCATGATATTGTTGACAGAACCTCCAATAATGTTAAAATACTTATTAAACATTTTCATATGGTTCAAACTCAAATTGATCAACTTTCTAAAGTGCAAAAAGAAATGTTAATGAATGCCTCTAAGGATAAACAAAAACATGTTTGTGAAATAACAACTAGAGGTGGTAAATCTACTCAAGATCCTTTATATCCTGAGGGACATGCTAAAAGAATTGAACAAGATTCTCAACAAATTAATGAACCTAGTGCTCCTTATAAGAAAAACAAGAAGAAACATAAAACTGTTGTAGAATCCTCTGAACCTGTTAACAATCCTAATAGTATATTTGTTTCTGATGCTGAAACCGAAAGTGGTAATGAACTTAACAATGATAATAATAATGCCAATGATAATGATAAGAATGATAATTCGGATAAGGAAGAAATAGAAGAGGAACCTGAAAAACACACTAAAAATAAAAAGTACACTAAGAAAGATTTTATTGCTAAGAAACATGGTAGTGAAAGAGAACCTTGGGTCCAAAAACAAATGCCTTTTCCTGCTAGGAAACTTAAAACCAAAGAAGAAGAACACTATAATAAATTTTGTGATTGGATGAAACCTTTGTTCTTACAAATTCCTTTGACTGATGCTATTAAGTTGCCTCCTTATTCTAAATATATGAAAGATATTGTTTCTAATAAAAGGAAAATTTCTAATGAGGAAATATCTACTATGCTTGCTAATTACTCTTTTAATGGCAAGGTTCCAAAGAAGTTGGGCGATCCAGGTATACCAACCATTCCTTGCTCTATCAAAAATAATTATGTTAGAACTGCTCAATGTGACTTGGGAGCAGAAGTTAGTGTTATGCCTTTCTCTCTTTACAAGAGACTTTACCTTGATAAATTGATACCTACTGATATATCTTTGCAAATGGCTGATAAATCTACTGCTATTCCTGTTGGCATTTGTGAGGACGTTCCTGTTCAAGTAGCTACTAATTGCTTGATTATGACTGACTTTGTTGTTCTTGAAATGCCTGAAGATGATAATATGTCTATTATTCTTGGGAGACCTTTTCTTAATACTGCAGGGGCTGTTATTGATTGCAATAAAGGAAAAGTAACTTTCAATTTGAATGACAAAGAACATACTGTTTATTTTCCCAAGAGGTTGGATAAAATACGTGGAGTTAATACAATTACCAATGTGAGATATATTAAAGTGGGAAGTATTGATTGTCCTTATATAGAAGAATACAAAACTCTCATGATTGGATCCATACCAATACGATACAAGGTAACATGAGTGTCCCGTGAAGTTTAAATCTTTGATGTCATATAAAATTCATTTGGTGGCAAGACTTGATCAACCTTGTTAACAAGTGCATTTTAAATACATGAAAGTGCTAAACAACTTTATTTCTCTCATTTTTGTTTTACATACCGTAATATCATTTAGTTTGCAAAGTTTAGTTGCATTTGGTGTTAGAAAATAATTTTTCAATATTAAAATTATTAATGCAAAATAGCAGGAAATAATAAAAAATAAATTTTCTCAGAATTTCAAAAAATTTATACCAAAATTCCTATTTTTCGAGGAGGTACTTGGGAGTACCAGAGGCTGACCAGGGGGACCCACCATGCCCCCACATAAGGTGGTGGCGCGGCAGGCCTTTGGCCGCGCCAGGACATGGTGAGGGCCCACCTGGCCACCTCACTTACTCTCCTTCCTCCCCAACCTTTTTCTCTCCCGACCAAACGCATCCACTTTCAAAAAAATCGTGTTCTTGTTGTTCTTCCTCTGCAATTTCGATCTCCATCTTCAGCCCATCTTTGTTGCTGAGATTTGGGGCAGTCACTCTCCGGTATGTGACTCCTCCAATCATCCAAGTAGAATTTTGTTTAGTGGATTATATATTTAGTATTTTGCTGCTGTAGATATCATGTTTAGTGAGTTTGAATGCTTGTTCTAAGTGAGGATAACTAGCTTTGATGAATGCTTAAGCCTCTAGCAAGTCGCTATAGTGGTTTCCCCTCATTTAGTTGGCTAAAAAATCAATTTTTATGATATTTGCTAAAAATTTCAGAAAAGGAAGATGCATAACCATACCTATGGAGACATGTTTGAGAGGGATACACCAAGGAGGGCAAGGCCCTCAAGAGCTGCTACTCGCGTTAGGCAATCCTACAACGAGGAAATCCTAGCACCAAGCATTGGAGATGAGCGGGATGATGGTTGCCCAAACTCAGCATCCCGCCCATGTAATGACTTTCTTAGTGCTGCAAGTTTACTTGAGGATTTCCAAACCCTTGTGGAAAGGGTGGGCCTGACTTATTACATGTTGGATGAGAGTCCCCAATATGTCAGGCTTACCAAGATTTTTGCTGAAAGTTTTGCTCTCAACAACAAAATATTTGGCTCTTCTGTTTCCTTTAAGATTTATGATATGCCTGTTACCCTGCCTCTGCGTACCTTTTGTGATGTGATAGGTACAGCGGACACGGGGACATCAAAGAAGATTCCGAAGGACCCGAAAGATTTGGCGCAAATCTACCAGGAGGTGACAAATGATGACACCCGCTCCGCACAACGTGGCAAGATAAGGAACATTCAGTTCCCGGCTATTAAGTATTTTGCTTACTACATTGCCACTAGTGTGCTTGGTAGGGATAACACTAGTAATATTTCTAACTATCACCTTGCATTTCTTCTTGCTGCACTTAAGGGTGAATTCCCATTTAACCTTGGCACCTTGATTGCTCGCCGCTTAGCTGCTAAGGGACCCATTTATGGAGGGATTATTGCCTCGCGTATTGTTGCACATTTGGGGCTGCCTATTGATCCTAATGATACATTACTTGCTCCTTGCTATCTTGACCTTGCTGCAATGAAAGGTCATCAATTTTTTACTATTGGATCCACTTTGGAGAACCTTGTATTTAAGCTAATGTTTTCTAACGGTAGTGAAAGGGAAATCCCTTTGCCGCAGCCCGGTTTGTTCAGTATTGACAGGAGGCCGTGGTCGTACTCGTTGGTGGAGTTGGACGAGCGGTTGAGCACACTAGGCTTCTACAGGGAGCATGGTGTGGAGGAGACACCCGAGGAAGACTACACCACGCACTACGTCGGCGCATCTTCGAGCTCGTATTATGGGGAAGGGTCTTCGACACACCACGACGAAGCCCAAAACTGGGCACCATGGGGCTGATTCCCACTTAGGCCAAAAGCCTAAGCTTGGGGGGGAGGTATACCGATAGCACGCTCATCTATATATCGTTATCATTCGGTACTTTGTATATCCATGTTTCGTTTTAGTTTTCTCTCTTTCTTTTATTTGTTCATGTTTTGCTTTGCTTTTCAAAACTCAAAAATACCAAAAAGATTTCTGTTATTTCTCTTGCTGATTTGTTTTAGTATCTAGTATTAGCATGCTTAGTATTTAATTCAGTTCAATATGCAAAAACACAAAAATATTTTGCTTTGTTGTTTGCTGTTTCGCGCAGGGACAGATTTCTGCAGTCCACCGTTTAAATCATAACTTTCTGTAGAAAACTCCAAATGACCTGAAATTTCTTGTGCATGATCCTCATATATGTACGCAACTTTCATTAGTTTTGAGTTTTATGATCTGAGCATGTTAAGGTCATCGAAAAAATTCGTTTTCACAGGCTGTTCTGTTTTCGTTCTGTTTTTAGTTCCTAAATTCGAAAATTCAAAAATATTTGTTGTTTCTTTTGGTTTTGTATAGTTTGTTTCAGAGCTCAATGCCATCCATTAATCCGTGGAGATTGGTTTTCATTTCATATTATTCAAGCCACACAAGTGAAAGAGCAATAATGATGATATATGACAATTCGAGTTGGGTAAGAGGCTGGTAATGAACTATATTTGTTTTTCATTTTTGTACATATACTCATTCATGTGAGCATGCTTAGATGGTTCGCATAAGATATATGTCGATTGGTGTATGCTTAGTTGTTTATGTTCTCTTATGATCAATTCTAATTTATTAATAGTAGATGACATGTTTCTATGGATGTTTGCTTGCATTGTTTTGTTCATGGAAGAGTATGACATTGTGGTATCCTCCTCTGAACAAATTCATTTGTATCGACTTGGCACATGCTCACACATGTATGTGACTGAAAACAAAGAGTCAATTAAGCCATGATGATTTATTTTGCCTCAGAGTTCTAGTATTACTTTTATGCCTCCGTTAATTTTATTTTGTCGCAAGCATGATTGTGACGGTTATTGCTCTCTTGAATTGTCGCTTCCATGTCTATTGCTAGCCTCCACTTGTACTAAGCAATATTGCTTGTGCTTCCAAGTCCCTGAAAACCAAGTTATTCCAAAGAGTACACTACAAATACCTATGCATGGCATTTCAAACCATTCAAGTAAATTTGCATGTGCTACCTTTAAAACCTTCAAACACTTCTCAATTTGTGCCACTGTTTTGAGCTCATGAGAAAGTAGTAGTTAGGTTTGTTATCTTCCATACTAATTAAGTAACCGACTTGCATACTTCATCTGCTTGTCACTAATATTGCAAAGAGCTGGTTAGACCACTATAATATCAAAAGTTTTGAAAAGTGAAAAATAGACACTCCTCCATGGTATGTGATTGCTGGTGGGCACCCGAGGATTCGGTTAGCCATGGTTTGTGAAAAGAAAAGGTTGGCAGGAGTGTCAAAATATCAAAAAGATAAAATATAAAGATGCATATTATAAATGCTTGATTTTAAAATAATTCAGAACCGCTCTCAACTTGCTTAGTATGGAAGATAACAAGAACTCTATTGCCATTCGTTGACGGAACAACCACCACTCAAAAACAATTTTACCTATGTTTTCAAAATAATGAAAAGCTCTAGCACATGTCAAATCCCTGCTTCCCTCAATGAAGGGCATATCTTTTACTTACTGTTGAGTCACCATCCTTCTTTGAGCACCTTCTTGAGAGCATAGTTGTCATTCTTAGTGAAATGTGCTTATCCCAGAATACTGTTAACTACGGTGTAACTTTGATGCTTTTATCTTTCACATCTTTATCTCTAGTCTACTCTTGAATCTCAGAGGTGGCTGGGCATTTATGTTTTGCTGTACACTTTCGGGCAAGCGAGATACCACCTTATCATACTTTCTTATGAGCCTTGCAATCCTGTAAATTGATATGTTTCATGTTATTTACTATTGGTATGATTGGCATCTCTTCATAGTTTACATAACTAACTAGGTGACACCATTTATATATATCTTATTATGAATAGCCTAAGCATTTGCCAGATAATGAGAATATTTACATCATATGAAGCAAATGTGTTCATGAAAGTTCTTTTATCGCACTCAGTTGTTAACTGAATTGCTTGAGGACAAGCAATAAGCTAAGCTTGGGGGGAGTTGATACGTCCAAAACGTATCTACTTTCTCGAACACTTTTGCTATTGTTTTGCCTCTAACTTGTGTGTTTTGAATGCAACTAACACGGACTAACGCTGTTTTCAGTAGAATTGCCCTGGTGTCTTATTTTTGTGCAGAAATTCAACTTTATGGAAAAATCCCAGAAATTATGCGAAAGTCCCTATTTTGCCCGAAGACCCACGGAGCCAACACCTCATGAGGGCGACTCATTCGCCTCCTCGCGCCCCCCTCTCGGATATAAACCCCCTCTGACCTAAAAACGAGGGGGCGTTCATCACTTTTCCCAGAAACACCTCCGTGCGCCGCCGCCACCTCGAAACTCAATTCGGGGACCAAAAGTCTCTGTTCCGGCACCCTGCCGGGACGGGGAATCGAAGGGGATCATCGCCATCGTCATCACCAACGCCTCTCCATCAACCAGGGACGGAGCCAGAAAATGACTATGAGGGGGGCGAGGTTAGACTTATCAGTGTGTGTGAGTTCATGAGGGGGGCGAAACTAGCTACACCAGTATAAAAATGGATCAATCATGGCTAATATTAGTAAGAAAACCATGATCATAGGGGGGGCATAGCCCCTGCTCGTCCCCCCTTCCTCCGTCCCTGCCATCAACCATCATCGTTTCCCCCATCCATGTGTGAGTAATTCCCCGCTGTAGGCTTGAGGGGATGGTAGGGATTGGATGAGATCGTTCATGTAATAGCTGTAATATCATTAGGGCATGGTGCCTAGTATCCGTTATCAGTGTTTTACGTCATTGTTGCAACTTGTTATGCTTAATGCTTGACACTAGGGCCCGAGTGCCATGATTTCAGATCTGAACATGTTATTGTATCATGAGGATAATCAATGTTTTAGATCGTATCTATGAGTTGTATACACATATTATTGTCCGGAACCGAAGGCCCCAAAGTGACAATAATTGGGACAGTCGGAGGGGATGGCTGTGATGTGAGGATCACGTGTGTTCACAGAATGTTAATGCTTTGCTCCGGTACTTTATTAAAAGGAGTACCTTAATTACCAGTAGATTCCCTTGAGGCCCCGCTGCAAACGGGCTGGTAGGACAAAAGATGATGCGCAAGTTTCTCACTGCGAGCACGCACAACTAAATTGGAACACATGCCTATGGTTAATAAATACTTGGATGATTTATCTTATTTATCTGCAAATGACTATGTCTTGATATTACATGAATTATCTTATCCATGCAACGCCCGTACATCCGTCCCTATGCCTACAGTATTTTAATCCTGTTGTCTGTCTACTATAATCACTACTGCTGTCTTATTTCTACTGCTGCTGTTATTTCACTACTTTCATTACTATAAAACTGTCGCTACTGATAATCTGTCTCGAGCAAGTCTATTCACAGGTGCAGCTGAACTGACAATTCATCTGTTAAGGCTTATAAATATTCTTTGGCTCCCCTTGTGTCGAATCAATAAATTTGGGTTTTACTTCCCTCGAAGACTGTTGCGATCCCCTATACTTGTGGGTCATCACATGTCTTTGGCTAATATGGCAAGTATGGTCGGTATTGATTTGGGTTGTTCTTTAGACCTGATTGGAACTAACTTAGAAATTATGAGAAATTTAGAACAAGCAAGAATTGATGTACTGCAGAAAAATATTATGCAATGTGAAGATATAATGAGACCTAGCTCTCCAGTACATATTGATACTGGAGATGCTGACTTGGGAGATTTACTTTCGGATCATGATGAGGGTGATGGTGACGAGGAGGAATTTGAATTTGGGGAATTAAAAAAGATTTTTCAGCTAAGAAAAAATGGGCTAGCAGCTCACCTGTAATGGGAAATGTGAGAGTTGCGAAGCCAAAGTCTAATAAGAAGAATAAAAGAAATAAGAAAAGTTCTTAAACCTTGTTCTTTTATCCAGAGATGTTTTGTTTTATTTGGAATATCAGAGGTGTGGGGGATGATAGGAAAAAAATAATTGTGAGGGAAGTTGCGATTGACAAACATGTGGACTTCCTGGGATTACAGGAAACTATTAAACAAAAAAAAATCTCGCTCTGATTTACATTCTTTGTGTGGAGGGAAATTTTTTCTTTGGAAGTGGTCTGCTTCTAGAGGAAGAGCTGGAGGTATTTTGGTGGGGATTAATCAAGACTCCTTGGAGTATATTGAACATGAAATGGGTGAATACTTTATTAGAATGTTGGTTTATGATAAAAAAGCTGATTTCAAATGGAATCTGGTGGTGGTTTATGGGGATCCTCAACCTCAAGGAAAAGCTGCTTTCCTAACAGAATTAGCAATAGTTTGTCATGATAATGCTTACCCTTGTTTGATTGGTGGAGATTTTAATTTAATTAGAAAACCAGAGGAGCAAAATAAACCTGGGCTGATGAGTAGATGGAGTAACATGTTTAATATCATTATTGAAAATGCAGGTTTGAGAGATTTAGATTTAAATGGGAGAAACTATACATGAAGTAACAATCATGTAGATCCCATTTTAAAAAAACTAGTTAGAGTTTTGATCTGTCCAGATTGGGAGGACAAATATCCCCTTACATTTGTAACGGCAATGGAAAGAGAAATATCAGATCACACTCCCTTATTTATTGATACAGGGGTGTTGAGTGGTGTGAATTCGATTTTTAAGTTTAAAAATTCTTGGTTTACTAGAAGTGGCCTTGATGATACTATTATGAAAGTTTGGAATAATGGTGATATTCATGGAAACATAATTGATATCTGGCAAAAAAAAATTAGACTGCTGAGGAAAATTTTAAGAGGTTGGAGTAGGAACATGGATGCTGATTATAAAAGGATGAAAATGGATATACTTGGTAAGCTCGGTGAGATCGACAAATTTTGCGAAAATAATGGGCTCACTGTGGTTATGAGAAATGAGCAAAAAGAATTAAGAACACAACTAAATTTTCTCCTTAAGCAGGAGGAGAGCAAATGGAAGCAGAGATGTAAGGATAGAGAGATTAAAGAAGGGGATATAAACGAGATATTATCATGCTAAAGCTAATGGGAGAAGGAGAAGAAATAAAATTGTGACTTTGGAACAAGATGAAGGGATTATTACGGGAGAGAAAGAGTTGTTAGAATATATCACTAATTTTTATAAACAATTGTTTGGGCATCCAGATGTGTCTAACATTGAGTTAAATAAAGAAAATTCTTCTAGGATAGATGATTTGGAAGCTGCAGATCTAATTAGACATTTTTCTTTGGAAGAAATTAAGAATGCTGTTTTTTATATGGACATAATAAGGCTCCGGGACCCGATGGGTTTAACGCTAAGTTTTATCAGCATTATTGGGATCTGCTTAAAAATGATCTAAAGGCAATATTTGATGATTTTCATAGTGGGAGGTTGAATATCTCCAGATTTAACTATGGAATCATTACTCTTATACCTAAAGGTGAAGGGGTGAAACAAATACATAAATTTAGACCTATATGTTTATTGAATGTAAACTTTAAAATCATTACAAAAGTGCTTATGAAGAGCTTAGAGAAACAAGTGGATAAAATAATTTCACCCAAACAAACCGCCTTTATTAAAGGGAGGTTTATTATGGAAGGGGTGGTGGTGTTACATGAAATTCTGAATAGTATACATGTCGATAAAATGGACGCTGTAATTTTTAAGGTGGATTTTGAAAAAGCTTACAACAAAATCAAGTGGCCATTTGTGTGTAAAATGTTACGACTTAAAGGCTTCCCTGATGTATGGGTGGATTGGATTATGCAAATCATGAGAGGGGGACATGTGGCTATTAGAGTTAATGATACAATTGGTAAATACTTTATAACACGTAAAGGATTAAGGCAAGGGGATTCATTATCTCCCTTGCTCTTTGATATAGCTGCCGAAGCTTTAGCAATTGTTATGAACAATGCAAAGAATACTTAAATTATCAAAGGTTTATTAGGTGATGTTGGAAATGGAGGGATTAATATGCTACAATATGCGGATGATACAATTTTTACGTTGCCAGATGATTTAGAAAGTGCAAAGAACTTGAAATTTATTCTATGTGCTTTTGAACAAATGTCGGGACTCAAAATAAATTTTCACAAAAGTGAGTTATTTCTTTTTGGGAATGCTGTAGAGAAAAGGGAACAATACCAGAGAATCTTTACTTGTCAAAATGGGGTGCTGCCGTTGAAATATCTGGGCATGACTCTGCATAAGATTAGAATCAGGAATAGAGATTGGAATTCAGTGGAGAATAAGATAGCTGGTAAATGTGCAGGATGGCAAGGGAAAATGCTAAACATAGCAGGAAGAACAACATTGGTTCAATCTTGTCTAACCAATATGCCTTTGCATATGATGTCTTATAAAATGCCGGTTGGGGTGAGAAAGAGATGTGATATGCATAGATCTAAGTTGGTGTGGCACGAGGATAAAGATAAAAAGAAATATCATTTGGTTAAATGGTCTACTGTTTGTCTACCAAAAGATCAGGGTGGTTTAGGTATTTTAAATCTTGATATAATGAATCAAGCGCTTCTTGCTAAATGGATGTGGAGATTGGAAACTGAATCTGGTATGTGGCAGGAAGTAATTAAGAAGAAGTACATTAAAGGTGATGTATTTCAACAACTAAACACAGACCTAGGGACTCACAATTATGGTCTGGAGTTTTGGGGGTTAAAAACGTTTTCTATGGTTACTATAAGAAAAAAAGTTGGAAATGGTAAAAAACACAAGATTTTGGGAGGACTGGTTGTTGGATGACAAACAATTTAAATTGAGTTATCCTAGATTGTATAATATTTGTCGGAAGAAGAATATGCTGGTATCTGAGGTGTTGGAAAAAAGGTTTGGGGATAATTACTTTTCGCAGAACTTTGATTGGGGGTGATTTTAGGCTTTGGGAACATATTAAAGATGCTTGTAATAATGAAATCTTGATTTCTGGTAATGATCAGGTGGTGTGGACATTGAATAAGAATGGGATTTTTCGGTTAAATATCCATATAGGAAATTGATTTCTGATGTGCCTGTCTATCCACATAAATTTACGTGGAAGATCAGGATACCTCAAAAAATCAAAAAAAAAAGTGGTTGACTATGAAGAATAGTATACTAACTCAAGATAATTTGCTTAGGAGGGGCTAGCATGGGACCAACTCTTGTTATTTATGTGGAAGAGTTGAGACGGTGGAACACTTGTTTGTGTCTTGCTCTGTTTCTAGATTGGTGTGGAACATTATTGAATGTGTGTTTAATTTTGGTAAGACCCCTACTTCAATACATGATTTGTTTGGAGGGTGGTTGGATGGACTTACTAAAGAGAAAAAGAGAATGGCCATGGTGTGTGTAGCTGCGGTCATTTGGACCATTTAGAATACTAGAAATGCGGTGTGCTTTGATAATAAGAAAATAACTGATCCTTTAAATATCATCCATGTAATTGCACATTGGATTGATGCGTGGGCAATTTTGCAGCCAAAACAGGAAAGCCGCGAGGAAATGAAGTGGGGGCAAAGCTGCTTGAACAGGTGGCAAGTGAAATCTACAATGCAGCGCAAGGATGGAGGCTTGGAGTGCGACGGATTACCGGTTGAAGCTCAAGAAGGATGAGGCTGGTTTTTGTTCTTGGCGTTTGGGAGTGCCTCCTTCATTTATCGCATGGTTTTCCTGATGGTTGTAGATAGACTCGAGAACGACTAGGCCTGAAGTTTGGTCGTGGGATGTTGGGCGTATGTGCCCTATGATTCTGTGCTTAATGTTTTTGTTGCTTTCTTTATTTACGTTGTTGGTTTAATTTCTGTTGTAAGCACGAACTCCTATGGTTTCTATTAATAGAAATGAGAGATGACTCTCTTTTTCAAAAAAAAAAAAAAACTCCCAAGAGGGTGAGTTAGCAAGCAGCGGAGGAAGCTCACCGCATGCATCATGGATGCAGGGGCCGGGAGGCCTGGGACTCCCCTTAAAAAAACATGAAGACCAGACGGGCAGGACGAAGCTTTCAAGACAGCAGGGCATGAAGTCGCTGATGGCCAGGTAGGCAACTCCTAGGACAGCGACGACTAGGCAAACAACTTCCAGGAAGGCGTTTACGGACGAAGCTCCAGCAGTGATTTCCACGAGTTTGGTGGTGATTCCGGCAGCACTTCACACGGCACCCTAGGTTCGGCTGCGAACATCTAGAACTTTCATTTCCGAGGAAAAAAACCTGGATCTGAAAAATGTTTTTGGTTCGGTCAAATTTACGGTTACTGTTCTACCTCGTTTTTCGTTGCGCAAATAAAAACAAATGTTTGATGGCTTTTTCAGTCTCTATGACTAGTCACAATGGGGAGTATCATATACTAGTATCATGATGATACTACTACATGTTAGTACCTCCACAATGCATGGTAACATATACTATGTAGTAGTATATTATTAGTTTGTAGACTCATCTTGCATTGGAATGCGTTATGTTACGGTATCTATCTATCTATGATACTCCCTTCGTTTAGATGTATTAGGCCTCTCCCATAATGCAGCGCGACCAAGGCATGTTTTCACTGGTTGCCACGATCTGGTCAACTTGTACAGAACCCACCAATCAACGATTAGAGAGAGAGAGAAATAGTTATTAGCCACATAATTAGAAGGACGACCCAAACGACATAGAGAGCGGAAATATTGCCTGCATGCAAAAGGAAACGGTTTCCCACAGCTAAAGTTGTGGGCTTCGCTAGGCAAGAATTAATTACGGATGAGAGAGGGTCTGGTTTCCCTACTAGTGAGCCTAATTAAATGCTTTGTGACCTTATTTCTAGCTTGTTTCCGAACATATAGTTTTTGGTGAGGGGCCTAACACACCTAAACGGAGGGAATACCACTATCACCTCTCTTTTCATTAATTGTAATGTCACTTCATCTTTTTATCAACATGAAATTTATGATACCACTTGTGTTAGTCTACTCTTATCTGAGATCAGAAGCCCGCACGTTATCATCTGCGTTTATTACCGGCATCCTTCCTTCCATTGCACACTTCCTTCCCACCAGATTCGAAAACCAGCTCATCGCGCCATCTTCTCCGGCAAGAAACGGTTCCAAAAAGTCGACGCCGGCAACTCAAAATCAGCGGCCGTCCGCGAATCCCGACACATGTAGTCTAGTGTCTGCCCCCAGCACAGCACGCACCCGACTCAAAATCATTAGCATCGGTTTCCCGCCAAACACGCGCGGGAAAACGCGCGCCAACCCCGTTCCGAAATTCCAAAACCTCCACTGATTTGATTTCCCCCTGCGCTGCGCACAATTACTCCTCAAGGCATTTAAACCCGCCCCGCGCGCCCCCCTAAACCCTACTACGACGGTACTACCACCAACCACCACCCATCTCCCCTCACCCAATCCTCTCCGCGGCGGCGGCGGCGCGCACCACCTACCTGTTCGACGGAAGGTCGGCCCCTACTCCGAGGAAGGATGTACGTGGTGAAGCGGGACGGGCGGCAGGAGACGGTCCACTTCGACAAGATCACGGCGCGCCTCAAGAAGCTCAGTTACGGCCTCAGCCAGGACCACTGCGACCCCGTGCTCGTCGCCCAGAAGGTCTGCGCCGGGGTGTACAAGGGCGTCACCACCAGCCAGCTCGACGAGCTCGCCGCCGAGACCGCCGCAGCGCTCACCGCATCGCACCCCGACTATGCCTCGGTACCGTAACCGATCGACTGGTTAATTATTATTTCTTCCGCCCCCATCCCTTTTGATGCGTGCCGTCCCCCCCTGACGCGTCTCTGTCGCTGTTCTTCAAGCTCGCGGCGAGGATTGCTGTCTCCAACCTGCACAAGAGCACCAAGAAGTCCTTCTCCGAGACGTAAGTGACGCCTGCTATGTCGCTGTGAATCTCTGATTCCTTCCGTCGGGTCCGTGGATTGGGTATTGAATTCTTTCGTGTGGTTGTTGACTGTGGATGACAGGATTAAGGAGATGTACCTGCACTTCAATGAGAGATCTGGGCTCATGTCCCCTCTGATTGCTGACGATATCTATGAGGTCATCATGAAGGTGAGACGCATTTCTGACAGGAAAATCTCCTCTGACTGAGGATAACTTGCTCTTTTTAGATTACTCGATGACCCGAAAGTCAGACTATATTGTTGTCATATGATCTCTTCATCTTTCTACCCAAGATTTGATTGAAATGAAGCCGGTTTCGAGCACATAATTAGCGGTCATTTTCAGTTTGATATTACACCTTACAAACAAATGGCACCAAGTTTTTTAGTCAAATATTTTAGTGTGAAGTAGGACCTCGGCGATTAATAACCTTGCATCATGCATAGAGGTGTATGCTACTTGGTATATATATATATATACTTTTAGTTAAAGGGATATATTTATGAGTCATATGATCTTCATCTTTATTTTCAATGTTTTTTTATCGATTAGATAATTTAGGAAGATAATAGATGATCCGAAGGTCGGAAGGAGACTGTATTTTATCCACATGTTTTTGTGTGTTTCCATGTACTTTGTATGTGTTTGTACGACTCATAACGCCACCATCGAAACCGACTTCTCAGGATTATGGAGGCTGCTTGTCAGGGTTTTCTTCTCGTTTTGCACATTGTTGGGAGTCTTCCAACAACACCCTGTCTTACACATCACATTGTCATTTGTCCTTGTTGTAATGTGTCTGGTGCCAGTATAGGTAGCAGAAGCAAACCATGACGGACCATAATCTAATTTTGATGATAACTAATTGATTTGACTAAAAGTTCATGTCAATAAAATAACAATTTGCGTTAACTTCTACAAAACAAAATGGCAACCTACATTACAAAGAAAAAGCAGACGACCGAAAGAAACAAAAGGTTCACACATGATACCCGAATTAGTTTCTATATGAAAGCTACGGTGTAACATAGGAATTAACCACTTAGGCATCTTTTAACATTTGGATAAGAGTAACTTTAGTTATTTAAATCCAAAAGTAGACATATATAAATTCAAAAAAAATGAATGTTAGCAATAGTAGCAGAAGTAGCCAAATCAAATATTTCAACAGTCAGTCTCAAACTTACATCCAAAATATCAAGAATTGTAATGACACCTTATACAAAAACAACACATAACGCCAAATTTTGGTTGACAAAGGAGCTCGACTTACATGGGGTTAGCAACTGACAATGGAATCTTTCGACAACATCAAAACATACCACAAACTTCTTGTCATGGTCATAATATGATAATATTGTCCTATATGCATTCTGTCAAAAAACCTTAAAATGTCTACCTGTATGTCGAAATAACCTAGTGGCCTGCCTTTACCCATATGCTCTCTGACATATTTTTATCAAACTTCATCTAAGAAATGAACCTAAATCATTTACTTTGCCTTATCCATGCCTTCTTTGCCCCACTGTATTATGGATATAGGACAATGGCTGTTCTATACTTACGTCCTACAATGGAAAATTAAATAGGTTTAGTGCATACTTGTATAAAATGAATGTTGACAATTATAATTAAATATGAGCCAAAAAATTATTTTTTGGAAAAGAACATAAACATCCTATTAGTGAAATACAATAATCAGTTATCCCACAAGTTAAACTCTGCCTAATATTTTATCGAATGAATATCTGAAAGGGAATATCAAAATCAGAACCAATACATGATTAACCTTGCAAATAAAAACAAGCCAGGTAGTGAATTACTTGGGTGCATTCCCAACAGATAAATTTAATCACGGCCTGAGTATTGCACAAGTAGGATTGGGCACCTGCACATCATGGGAAAATCTGCACGCATCTTTGCGGTTGCACTTGCCTTTCTTGCATAGAACACGCCACACTCCTCTATCTTCATCTGCATCTCCCCCTTCTCCATTTGTTGTAGTTGGCCACATGGGCAACCTATATGATCCTCCCAAGGACCTTAGCTCTCTAGCTGAAATGTTCGAGTAGACTTTAGTCCAACCATGTTCTGATATCAACATTCAAAGAAAGTGGAAGCGATTTGGGCTTCCACCAATTTTTCTTCTTATTATGCTTTGCCGCATTGAAAAACAGGCTTAATTTTACTTTTCGCAAGTTTTTTCAAGTGTTTCCAACATAGACTTTCACTTGGTTAACAACAATAACACGATGCTTTAGATGCCTACCATATTTACTTGCTGAAGAGTCATCTGTGCATGCACCTCATAATACCTGGGTCTGCCTGAAGAATCAAGAGAAAAAATTCTTTCAGGACCTCTAACCGCAAGTGCACCATGTCAAACAATACGGGAAACGACAAACGGGCTGTAGATTACCCACAATGTCCCGTGTACTGTCCCCATGCACGATCACAAAAAAGATAAAATCCAAAATACAGCACTTAACAACAATTGGCACAACAAATCAATGCCTAATAACAAAAATTCTATTCTAGTGCTAAAACAACAGTACTCGTACTCGGTACATATGTGCAGCCCAAAAATAAAAAAGAAACAACATGTATTGCTTATTCTAGTCCCTACATGTAAAACTGAACAATGATATACAATTGTCTGTAGTACAAATTCTTAGCCTCATTTTATACAGGTCTGGATGTGTTAATATTCAGTATTCCAGAAAACTGAAAGGGGTTGAAGCATGAAAAATAGAGAAGTACTTATTCTGGGATGAAGGCACGCTCCATACAAATTCATAGCATCTGCACATCAGCCATCTAGTCACAAACTCTTTTCCATACAGTAAAGGGCAAAATTACTACTTGGAACTATCCGGTAGAAATAAAAAGATACACATTGATGCAGCAAAGAAATTAAATGCCACATACCATTTGCAATAAATTTTTGGTACATCCACCAACTTTTTTTTGATAAAAAAATCGGACTTTTGAAATAATAACACTTACATCCTAGAAACATCACATGAATTGGTGAGTCAATTATCAGTCATCCAAGTTCAAAATTAATTTGCTGCTAAAGCACTAAATGAGAACATGAGCTTCCAATATCAGGCTTTGGAGGTAGAGCACAGTGAGAAATTCTCCACCTGGTTAAAGGACAAACTAAGGCATAGAAAAACCCTACGACTTTTTACTGAAACCATGTACGCAATTCTTAAGGTGTATTTTCGCTGCTATCATGGGTGCAACCGGTCATTGCAGTTTTTTGGCACCGTGCACAGGGTCGAGAGAGCAAAGAATTCCTGTAAAAAAGGTTTAACAGACCGAATACATCAAATATGCTTCAAACTCAAGTACTACCAGAAATGAGCAGCTCTTAAAGATGGTTGTACACATCAGTTTGACCGAACAAAGTCATGAACATATATGCTGAGTTCTCACCATCATATAATCAAACTGGAGATGATACTAAGCTCTTATGCTATACTCCACCGTCTTGCAGAGCTTCAAGAATTCATCATGCGAGGCAACTTATTTATCTTGATATTGGTGAAAACCAAGGCCTGCAAAATGGAAAAGGGTAATCAAATTTTGGCAGGCCTCAAAATGGAATGGATATTGATAGTACTACCTTAAATTTTTCTCTGCTAGTAACTCATATCAAAGGGTTCAAAACTTATGTCAATTCCAGATATTTGAAATGAATTTAAGCAACATATTACACAACTTTCTTTAGACAATTAAGACCATGTATATTTCATAGGTTAGAGCAATACCTGTTTGTTTCTGGCTGGAGAACGATCTGAAACAATCAGTACCTGAACACCGAGGAATAAGATTTCAGAATAAGATCAATAATCTGTAGCTCCAACCAGAAGGTTTGTGAGCAAATTACATGGTGTAAATCAGTAAATGTGGCACAACAGGTCATTAAAATGTCAAATACATCAGCACAATACTTAATCCCCACAAAATAATGAGATGGAAAGAAGAGCATATAGGAAGAAATAAATAGTCGGGTTGCTCTAACAAGACTCCAGTTTTTTATTAGGCAACCAGAAGCATGGTTTTAAAGGCGTCGCCTAAGCGTCTAGGCACTCCCCCTGGACGCCCCGACGCCTTTCCGCCTTTAAAACCATGACCAGAAGCATACATAACACACTGATACTCGACCTACATTATATACAAAAGGTGTATTGATATTTTCCTTTTAAGATATTTATGAATGGCAGTGTCCACGAAAAGAATGGTAATAGCACATCCTAAAAGGTCGCCTTACATTAGTAAATGACAATACATGAAAACAACATTGTTCAATCTATATCCACAATCTAATCAAACACATGAAACCTAATCCTCAAGGTGTACATACATAAACATACAATAAATAAGAAACCTTTTGGAGCTGCCAAAAGAATTAGTAACCAGAAAATTTAAGCCACAGTACAGGTGTTCGCTCTGCTCACCTTGTAAGGGATCTAATGGCTGTTGATGCCATAGGAGACCAGACGTCATCACTGAGTGTGTCGTAAACCAGAATCACAAAACGTGAGGAAGATCAAGCAGCAAACTGACACAGGGGAAAGGGGCGGTGTTCAAGTTGCAGACTGAAGGAAGTTAATGCCAGGGGAACCTGCATGTCGATAATCTGAGAATTTATCAACCTGGCATACAGATTTTGGGTGTAAAGGCATATCTAATATGTAGATGAACTGATGCTTTGCGACACTATATTTTTCTTGTTTTGCTTTGCTGTCTTTCCCTACCTGAATAGAGCAACTAGGACTCCCTACATCCTAATAAATAGTTTGATGACTATTAATTGTAAACCCTACGACTTTATACTGAAACCATGTACGCAATTCTTAAGGTGTAAATCTTAATAGTACGTTCTACAGATAGCCTAATGGGATAGAAAAACCCTACGATTTTTTTACTGAAACCATGGGAAGAGAGGCGCACCATGGTCATGGAATGGAGGTACCACTACTTACTGCGTGAAGACGGTGAGGAGGTCGCCCTCGGTGAGGTTGAAGGAGATGCCGCCGACGAACCTGGTGAACTGGCCACGAGGCGTTCTCGCTGAGGCCTAGAGCCCAGCCTGGCCCTTCCCGAGAGAGGAGGAAGAAAAGATGACGGAGAGACGCCCGCGGATGAGCTGGAGGAGGGGGGTGGTGGGGGCTGATGAGCTCGAGGAGCAGCAGCCGCGGACGTGCTTGAAGAGGGACGGCGGCGGAGGACGAGGCTGGTGGAGGAGGTGGAGGGGCGGTGGCGGACGATTAGGAGGAGGGCGGTGCAGCAACGGCTGCACGGGAGGGGATTTGGGAGCAGCGGGGGGAGGAGAGACGCACAGGACGGCTGCACGGGGCTGGGGAGGGAGAAGAGACGCACGGGAGGGAGGGGATTAGGTTTCCGTGGACGCCAGAAAAATGAACCCACGCGCACGCGCATGCTCTGCGAAGCTGACATAGTGGTCCCGCTAGCCGGCAGACCCACAAGTCATGGAATCACTTGAGCAGCCAGCGGGTAGAAAAACCACAACCAGCACCATCCAACGGCTCATGTGGGTTTGGCAAAAGATCCAACACCTGAGAACGTTTGCCTCTCTTTTTTTTTTGAAGGGATTCCTACAACATTTATAGAGGTAATTATTATTTGTACAGTACGGACAACAAACAATCGAAAAATAACCTGTCGCTGTGGATTTACTGTTCCATTGTATTTGATCTCCATAGGACCATGTGCTAGGACTATGTGTTTTTAATTTTGTAACTAGCCCTGCTGTGCTCTGCTCTGTCTGTTCCATGATACCAGTTGTGCCTTGCCCTGCTTCTGATGCTGTGACATTTTTATTCCAGAATGCCTCTCGCCTGGACAGCGAGATAATTTATGACAGAGATTTTGACTATGACTACTTCGGTTTCAAAACTTTGGAGAGGTCTTACCTCTTGAAGCTTAATGGGAATGTCGTTGAGAGGCCTCAGCACATGCTGATGAGAGTTTCCGTAGGGATACACAAGGATGATATTGACTCTGCCATCAGAACCTACCATCTCATGTCCCAGCGCTGGTTTACTCATGCTTCACCAACACTTTTCAATGCTGGCACCCCTAGGCCCCAGGTACTGTGTGATCTGCCGCCGGGTAACCTCAATGTTTATTGTGAAATTGTTTACTTACTGTTTCATTCTGCATGATACAGTTAAGCAGCTGCTTCCTTATATGCATGAAAGATGATAGCATTGAGGGAATCTATGATACTCTCAAGGAATGTGCTGTCATAAGCAAATCTGCTGGAGGAATTGGTGTCTCAGTCCACAACATTCGTGCTACTGGGAGTTATATTCGAGGAACAAATGGGACATCCAATGGCATTGTTCCTATGCTACGTGTTTTCAATGACACTGCTCGTTATGTAGATCAAGGTGGAGGCAAGAGAAAGGGTAGGTTTTAGTGTTATGTCAACCTTTTTTATGACATTCTGATTTCCTAGTATTCTGAAATTCATCCAATCTTCCAAAAAATGCAGGTGCCTTTGCTGTATACTTGGAGCCTTGGCATGCTGATATATTTGAGTTCCTTGATCTGAGAAAGAACCATGGCAAGGTAAAATGTTCACCCAAGATTATCTAATTACCCCTTTCTGCTTTGAAACTACAAGCCTGTAACAATTCAAAATTTCACGACAATGAATTCCACTTCTTACCCCTAAAGTGTCATATCCTGCGGAAGCCTTTGCAGTCTTAGTTTGCTGTAATTTGATGCACCTACAAAATAACGGGCATTCATATAATTTCTATTTAGCGCATTCTTGCATAAGATAGGGGCTTTACATGGCACAAACCTATGTGCTCTGTCTGTGATATATTTCTCTTATGCCCTATCTCTGGAAGGAGTTGTGATGAATGCCAATATGACAGGAGGAGAATCGTGCAAGGGATCTTTTCTTTGCTCTTTGGGTTCCTGATCTATTCATGCAAAGAGTACAAAATAATGAAGAATGGTCCCTGTTTTGTCCTAATGAAGCTCCGGGGTTGGCTGATTGCTGGGGTGAGAAGTTTGAAGATCTGTACAAGAAATATGAGCGAGAAGTAAGATTAATACTTTATTCATATATATGGATTTAAATACAAATAGTAATCACTAATCCATGTTCTGCTTTCAGGGTAAGGCAAAGAAAATTATTCCAGCACAGACCCTGTGGTTTGACATTTTGAAGGCACAGATAGAGACTGGCACACCTTATATGCTGTACAAGGTACATTTGTTGCAAAACAATAAGTATCTTCTTCAGGAGTCTAGGTTCCAAATTTTGATATTGGCAAATGATCAGATTTCGACATTTTAGTAATTTACTTATTTACCTGCAGGATACATGCAATAGGAAAAGTAACCAGCAGAATCTGGGTACAATCAAGTCTTCTAACTTATGCACTGAGATAATTGAGTTCACAAGTCCTGAGGAAACCGCTGTCTGCAACCTAGCGTCTATTGCTTTACCACGTTTTGTTAGGGAAAAGGTATATACTCTCAGTGCTTGGCTGGATTTGATCACTGTCCTAGCACTTGTATTCTTGCGCCTTATGCTAAACTTCTGTTGCAGAGTGTCCCTATAGAGTCCCATCCATCTAAGCTTGTTGGTAGCAATGGGTCACAAAATAGATACTTCGACTTTGACAAGCTAGGCGAGGTTTGCTCAGATCCTACTGTAGATCATCATTTGTTAACCTGATGAATGTTCTAATACAATGTTGCTTTTAACAGGTTACATCAACTGTTACGTACAATCTGAACAAAATAATTGATATGAATTATTATCCTGTTGAAACCGCAAGGAGATCTAATATGCGACACAGGCCAATTGGCATAGGTGTTCAGGGCTTGGCAGACACTTTCATGTTACTTGGCATGCCATTTGATTCGCCCGAGGTACCTTTTCCAGCCCAACTCTGGCACCTGTTCCTTTCTTGCTTAGCTGATACTGTATGTAACAACTTCATTCTCTTTTTCAGGCTCAGCAGTTGAATAGGGATATTTTTGAAACTATTTACTACCATTCTCTGAAAGCTTCTGCTGAACTGGCTGCTAAAGAAGGTCCTTATGAAACATATCAAGGGAGCCCTGTCAGCAAGGTTGGTCTCTTTACATATCTCTTCTACTACATTAATCACTGACGAACTTCATTATTTGAAATGAGATACTGTCTATTGTTTTCCGATGTATTTCTTGGTTTAGTTTAATTCTCATTTTTCTTCAATTTGAATCTGCTTACTGTGGAAGCAGGGCATTATCACTGTTTGGAAAGTAAAAGGCAATCTTCCTAAAATATTCTCTACCAACTTCTTTGCAGGGCATTATCCAACCTGACATGTGGAATGTAGTGCCATCCAGCAGATGGAACTGGCCAACTTTAAGGGAGACTATTTCTAAGGTTGGAGTAAGAAACTCTCTTCTTGTTGCTCCAATGCCCACTGCTTCGACTAGTCAGATTCTTGGCAACAATGAGTGCTTTGAGCCCTACACATCTAACATATACAGTCGCCGGGTTCTAAGGTTTGTAAATACAATCATAGTGCCCACATTCTTGAACTTCTTGTGCACATCATTGATTTTCTTGAACATTTCTTGCAGTGGTGAGTTTGTTGTGGTTAACAAGCATCTTCTTCATGATTTGACTGAGATGGGTATATGGACACCTGCTCTGAAAAACAAGATAATATATGAAGATGGTTCTGTTCAAAAGATGACAGAAATCCCTGATGATCTTAAAGCAATTTATAAGTATGTAGTTCATCACCCTTGGCTTGTTTTATTGGATGTAGTTGCTGTTTATATATCTAAAAGTTTCTACTTAATTGTTGCACCAGGACGGTTTGGGAGATTAAGCAGAAAACTTTGGTCGACATGGCTGTTGATCGTGGATGCTACATTGATCAGAGCCAGAGCCTTAATGTCCACATGGACCAACCAAACTTTGCGAAGTTAACCTCCTTGCATTTCCATGCTTGGTCCAAGGTATCTTTGTTTAACCTTCAGCAGTTCATATCCTGTCTTGCTATAGAACTCACTAGGTTGATAAGGCTAATCTTTTGTCAATATTAGGGCCTGAAAACTGGAATGTACTATTTAAGAACACGGGCAGCCGCTGATGCTATCAAGTTTACAGTGGATACCGGTTTTCTGAAGGTGAATGGGGTATGTCTTTCGGCCTTTGGTTTGGCTTCTATTTGACCTTTTCCCAAACTAGCTGTCCAAACACAAGTCTAACATGATAATCACATGATATTTGCAGGATGCTGAAGTCAAACCGGTAGAGGAAGACGATGAGGCCAAAATGGCACAGGTTGTCTGTTCCTTGAACAACCGGGATGAGTGCATGGCTTGTGGAAGCTAGACATCACACCCATCTGTTTTTTCCCCTACGGAAGCCATGATAGCAACACTACACAACACAACCGGCTGGTCGTTTCAGTCGTCTGTAGTTCAATAATGTGAGAAACGAGTTGTTGATGTAGTGTTTGGTTAAGATTAGTTATTTTACTGTGCAGCCCTTGATCGCTCAGATGCCAATTTTGGCCTGTATTGTATTTGTACCATGGAAATACCTGGGCTGCTCCCTTTGTATATATATGTACTTTGGTTTGTGTTATTTATTTGTCCTGCTGTTGTTTTGTATACACATGAATGTGCTATTGTCTCTTTGAAACTATTTATTTGTCCTTTATGCTTATTACACATTGCCATCTCAGCTTGAATCAAAGAAGCGGCGAACTGTGAAGGTCCATCTGATGCAGAGTTTAGAGCATAAATGCAGGGAAATATCGATTTTAGTGGAGATATCATGTAAGCGAGATACAAGATGACACTCATATTTTCTAATTATTATCTTCAGAGTATCAGGCGACCGTTATATCAGAAAATATGAATGAGGTAGAGGTACGACAAACTTCTGGCGCTGTATCTCATCGCTGGGACCATGGGTGGGCTCGTCTTGGTGTCGCTCATGTTCCGATATGAGGTTCGCAGTGAGGAGGAAATCAGCAAGTTCACGTGTGGAAAACGGTAGAACTGCAGATAGTACGAGTAAGTGATACCAAAAAGTACGCATGCATGTATACTGCTGATGACTAAAAAAGAACCTATATATTCCGTGGTTGCAAGGTTTGTGAATTGTGAAGAAGAACGCGTGCATGTGTATATATGATGCTGGCCAAAGTTTCATTTGCTAACACTGTCATGAAGCTTCCCGATCTCATCAAACTAGCTTCATGTAGTGTATCTCGTTGGATTGTTGCGAGAAGCTTCAGCTGCAGCCGGTGAAACCGGGAAGCTTTGGATGCGATTCAGCAGTGACGTAAACAAGGAAATTCATACATGCGATTCAGCAGTGCCAGCCGGTGATATGGCACAAATGTAACCTAGTCCTGAGTGTGCAGATCCTTGACTGTTTCTTATGCAAAACGGATGCCAGCATGGCGGGCTGGCAGCTCACCTTATAGTGAGACATTCTACCAGTGTTTAAATACAAGCTCTTCAGCTAGGAACAAAAGATTAAACATAATGGCACAGATAAACAAAGAGAAATTTTCAACGCAACCAAATGTCATTCACTTCTAAACCACACTTTATTTAACATGAAACAAGGGGGGCGGAACGGCGGATGCCCAAAAAGGACTTCCAAATACTCCAAGGTAGCTTTCCACGAAGCCATACAAAATTTGGAAACAAGGATATGTTTCACATCCGAAATCATGGAAAGGCCAGTCGCTAACCAACTCAGTGTATTTCCTTCCTAATAACTACGACACAAAGTATGCCACCCCCCCTGGACTAGCAGGGGATCAAAACCCCAAAGCACCACAGCCAGCTCTGTGGCGAATTAGACCTTCAGAAAGAATCTTTGTATTCTAGAGGAAGAAAGGTGGGTTTTATTCTTCATAGACCACACCATACTCATCATCTACCTCTGCACTATCGACCCCGCCCATGATCGACAGGAAGACGAGGACCCCAACGAGTTGGGCTGCAAGGAAGTACTTTGTTCTTTGCCTAAATTTCTTTTCCTCTTCTGTCCGCTCCTTCTTAGCCTTGGGTTTCGGCTTATAACCTAGAAAAGATCAGGTCGGTGAGGTCTCAAGATGGCAAATACATGTTTCAAAAATATTCCATTGGTTGAATTTATCTCCACATTGCTATCTTATCAGTCTACACTTCAAAAAATACTAGGGCCACATGATCCCAATATTAAGCAGCCAACAAATATAAGAACTAGTAGAGCTGCACTGACTTGTGAACTGAAGTATATAATAACAAAGAAATCTGTAAACTTACTTTGTCCAGAAGATGCTGCTTTCCTGGGTGTGGATGATGACGACGGATCGGATAATCTTGATCCCCCTGCTGATGAGTCGACTTCCAGCAATTGGACCTTGGTATGCTCGACAAAGTTTACCAAGTTGTCATAGTTCAGCAAATGGCTTCGCAGCGTAGATGTACCCTACAAGGCAGAAGACCACAGCATTTGTTAAAACATAACTCAAGCCAAGAGACTCGCAACAAGCCTAGCACCTGGGGCATTTACTTAGAAAAAACTACCATGAGCCTCTACTCTCTAGCCAACTGAGACATGCCCAGTCCTCCAGCATATAAAGAACCTTATTAGTAAGATATGAAGCAATTGAGATGTATCCTCATGCTTCCAGGGTTATGCGTAGTCGTAAATGATTATTGACTATTAATATGCATTTGTGTTACAGATCCATTAATCTATGCAACTGAATGTTCATGTATGCTGCATTTTGGTTAGAAGCAAAGCTGAGTACTCAAGCCTGAGTAACACTCACAGGTAATGCATTAAGGACAAAAAGAGCATGTCCAAGGAAAATAGCATCAACATCCGTAGGGCTGCACAGATTGAAGAACATAATAGTTAGTATTATACAAATATTGCAGTATTGTAAGAGAACTATATGACCAGCCACAAACAATAGTACCTTAATACAAAGAAGTATGCTGCATAAAAACCAAAACACAAGAAAAACAATATACCTATTGCCGAAAAGAAAGGCTTGGTCCCCTAATCTCATTGATAGAGCATCATAAGCAGCATTAGCCTTCCGGTATATCTGTTCAAAACAAGGTATTACAAGTAAGCTATGAGCTACTAATGCATGACCAAAAAATAAGCCTGTAAAAATCATGAGTTGTGAGTTGTGACCTCCTCTTCTCTTTCTGCAGCATTAACCTTTGTTATATCCAGCAGCTGCTTCACATCTCTAGTTTTCTTCCAGTGTAGTATCTTCCCGATAGGCCAGGAAAGATCAGAAAAGTAGATGTCTTGTGCAACACTCCTGTCAGTAACCACCCAGAGTTCATACTGCAAAGCATCAGCAAGCCATGTCGAAACCATGGCCTTTGTGGATAGTATATTGGAGTAAGAATCGCTTGGGAGTTTTGAGGCCAAGTCCACAATTTTCTCCTCCTTGAGATACTCAATAACACCTCCTTTCTCATTGTTGAATGCGACACAGTCGCCAAATTCAACATATGGTATGTGATCTGTGGAACAAAATCTAAGGTGTAAGAGCAGTAAATATACTTGGCGAATGGCAAGGAAGACAAGATCTCTAGTTTACTATTATAAAAGTGTGATGCTATGTTTTTCGTTCTTTCTTGTGTCTATCCTCGTATCCCCTGTTTGTACTGATGAGGGATTGTAGCCTGCTGGAATATGGGCACCCTTATTTCCTTATTAAGTTGCCATGGTACAACTCCCCTGTTTACTCCACCCACGCTCTATCACAGACACTTTTCATTCAATCCTAATCCGCTCCATCCACACAGGAAAGAAAGGAAACATCCCAGCCTTCCGCCTATCGAACTGTCTATCAACTACTCCATGGTTGTAGAGGAACTGTCTCTGGTGGGTGTGGATCTCACAGCGGCCACTCAGCCATGGCACTGGTCTGGTAAAACAGGGCAAGGTAGGGCTAACTCTGAGGTGACCCAAACGCAGCTAATGGTGGTCGGTGGTCATCCAAGATTGTACTTGTACGCTGCTGCATTGCTCCAAATCTGTCATTTTACTATCACCTTCACACTGCCACCCACATGGTGCGTTGACTATCACCTTCAAGCTTGTCGCCAAGGTAATCTTAAAATTTCTACCAGGTACTCATGGATCATGAAAAATATTGTCATGTTGTTTCAAACTATAGATATGATGATGTCTTTTATCTTCTTGTAGCAAACATAAACTTTAGGATACAGATCTATTCTGAAGAAAGCATGTTTGTTTTAGTAAATCGCATGGGTTTTTGTTGTCATCCGGTTGTGGTGCAAGGTCTAAACTCCCAAGAACAAGTGCTCAAGACAGCTACAAATTCAGTTATGAACACAATATTTCTTATTTGCGATATATTCAAATGATTCTGTATGTACAGAACAATGTGCAAGGCCCTGTCGATCTATTAGATTCCCCTCCTATGCTGTTTCGATTTTGGAGAGGAATACGCCATAAAACAAGTGACACAAAGTACACAAGCAGACCGTCTGACATTTCATACAGCTGATTGCTAACTACGAGTTACTTTAATCCTCAACACAAGCCAAGCTAGACACCACAAGACAATTCCCAAGCCGATCTTGGAAGCAGTCTATGCAACAGAACTGTTTAGTGCATCCAAATTATATGCGGATCACTATGTAGTTCAGAGGAAACAGATCTATCTATGTGCATCTGACTTCTTTTGCTTATTTTCTCGAAACCCACTTGTCCTCACTTTTCAGCATAAGACTAACATCATACCTATCTAATCAAACTGGCCCAGCTGACTACTAATCATTCCATGAGAATACATACAAGTTTCGAAACCAATAGAAGACACGCAGGGGTGAGCAGAGCACAGACCCCATGGATCAGCGTACCTGATCTCCGCACACCTGAGGACCTAAACGGGATGCAGCAGCTCAAGCGCAAAGGACATCTACACTACACGACCCCAAGCAATGTACTGTAGTAATCTCACCACGCAACGCAATCCAAACACTGAACCTAGCAGCACATCAACAGTTCAGCATCAAAGCCCCCGCGACCAAATCCCGAGCAGCTGAGCAGGGATGCTGGGGGGCAGAGAGATCATAACTTATAAAGTTCGTAAGAGATGATAAGTTCACGGAGGAAGCGGAAGCGGAAGCGAAGGCTCACCGGCGTCGGGGAAGGAGGTGTCGACGTGGATGTCGAAGGGGACCTCGGCCATGTGGAGGTAGAGGAGGGCGGGGAGGCAGTTCGGGCAGGCGGTGGGGAGGCCGAAGGCCGGCTTCCTCGCCACCAGCACCTTCCGCGCCGCGGCCGCCCACTCCGCCGCCGCCGCTGATGCCATCGCCGGGATCGGGGAGGGGGAGCTTGCGGAAGGGGTTTGGTTCGGGTTTCGGGCAAACGACGGGGCGTTTCGGGAAACAAGAAAAGGTTTTATGCGGTGCCTTGCCTTGTCGTCTCTACTGTTTTATGGGCTCGTGCGCGCGATCAAGCCCAGACTACGTCACGGTCCAGCCCACGCAGATGCCGAGTTGGTCGTTCCCACGTCACGACAGCTCCGGTTTTAAATTTCGGTTTCGGAAATCACTACACTACGGAAAAGATAATATTTGAAAAATAATTCCAATTTCGGGTTCGGAAACATTTGAGTCACGACGGAAAAGAAATTTGCGATGATTTCAGTTTTTCCTTTCGGCCAAGATATTTGAAAAATAAATTTTCACTTAATGTGGACTACTGAAATGTTTTGACCCAGAACTTAAATATTTAGGTGTGTACTGAAATCCAGTGAAATATCATTGGAAGTGAGCTCCATGGTTCCACTTGTCGTGGGCATTGTCACCATCATAGGGTGGCTAATCGATAGGTGCGACTTAATAAATTTGGGGAGGGAATCGGTACGCACGATGTACCCAGATTCGGCCCCTCGTTCTCAAGGTAAAGAAAAAATTGGGGTCTATAATGGATCAATTTACCCAGACATACATCCACTTTTTATCAAAATTGAGACACTTATTTTGGAACAGAGGGAGCATATATGTTTATTATGTTTTTCAGCACTTAAAATGCATAAACATCGCTTTAGCCTTGGTGTCCAATCAAACATTCATGCAATAAAATCAAGCATCCGCTCACAGAAGAAATCATGTATATTGGTTAAGAGCCCCTCCAAGCATTTGCTATAATGAAACCATGGCCTCCTCCAGCACGGTGCTTTACGTTGTTCAGAATCTAGAAGCATGCAAAGGAACTGGGTCAGATAATCATAGACATATAAACCTAAACCTTCTCCTCGGTCCTCCAACCAAAATATTTCCAAACCCCAGCATTTTCAGCACTTGATGATAACCATTGACAAAAACTCAGCTGTATGTTAGCAGGACCGGCACTCAAGACAGAGAAATTCTTTGGTGCACAGCAGGGTTACAAGCATGGTCTAGGAATAGCAGGCAAGGAAAGCACACGTTTATAATGCACTGAACAAAAAACTTGATACCCCGACCAACAAAGGTGGAACCATGGAGGAACCGCACCCAGATAAGAAACAGTACATTTCCACCCAGCTAAAATAGTGTATCAGATTTTCCCCACCTTAACTCACCAGATATTACCTTAGCCAGCTCAAATGATGTTTCAGTACCTGATTCACAAACTATCATCTCCATCTGATCGCACCCTTTACGGGAGTTGGCTAGAAAATGCCCCTGGGCTTAAAAGTATCACTTGATTTGTGTTCTCAACAACAACTCCACAGGGATATCCCAGTCAATCTCACGAGTCATCAAAAACAAAATCGAAGACACCTTCATAGCCATAATAATAGAGGAGGCGCACTAGTCTCAAGCTAACTAGGTAAGTCCCAGGCTCAAAACATTTGAGTTGCTTACCAAGTTATCATAAACATAGTTCATTAGTCATTACTACCATTTGGTCTTTGGTGAATGTAACCACTACATTATTATTTCAGAAAGGACACAACCAGCACGGTTTTTCTAAACCAAACTAGATCTACAGTTGTTATTGGCATCGAACCCCATAATGCTTTGGTTAACTCTGAACTGGTCAGGATTCAGCAATACACGTCAATGTACATTAAGAAAAGTGCTAGAACGAGTAGGCATGTACTGTAGAGTTAAGACTACAGAGCAGCATGTTATGACCCCTAGTTACTCAATAGAACAAATGACCAACAAGTTCAATAGACCAGAACACATGAGAAATCAAGATGGTCCCAGACAAGGTACATACAGGATAAACGTTCAGCTGTGACTACCACAATTTGGGGGCAATATATACTTATTTGTGCAAAATACATTTAAAAACACCCTTAAGGTGATGTTGCCAATGGTTCATGTCTTATTGTTAGAGATAACTCTCCAAGGAAAAGATGGAAGGCAGCACACAGACACAGTACCTCTAGACTCCGGTATTCCATAATATTTTGTTCTTACCGGATCATTGCTGTCTATGATTAGTTGATTACGTTGAATTACCGTCAAGAAAAAGGAACCTGTACCAACCAAGATTACAACCTACAATCTGACACTTATGTTTCAAAAGTAATTACCATCCTCTCCACGGGCAAACTACATGGTGAGTTCAAATATTGTATATATCCTAGTCTCCTAGGCACTAAACATTATAAGTGCAGACCTTCTAGGTAACCTCCAAAGCACAAGAATATGCTTCCAATTTAGGCCGGTAACTCGATGATGACATTGATAGATACATATGTTTCACTATAGTTTTCTGTAAGCTCATGTTAGCATGCTCCCTAACCACAGTAACTATCAAGCATGGGACCAAATTCACCACAATGCATCAGATAAAGTAAATATCATTAACCGTTCAAGCCTGTTCGACATAATAAAATTTAAAACATGTAATCATCCAATAGTTTGGTTTAAACAACAGAATCACAATAACTGATTAAGCCATCTAAGAGCAGTAGGCATCACAAGCCACAGCAAACCAGCACATCAGGCCTCAGGTGTGGGCTGTGTGAGCCCAGCCTTGGCAAGCAGCTTTCCCATGGCATCCGGGGTGCAGACCTGGTACTGCACTTCCCCAGTGACGGGATGCAGGAACACCTCGGCCAGCTCCAGCTTCTCTGCTGTCAAACTAGTGGAATCCATGGTCTTGCTGAGTACCTTTAGGGCAAGGGCGACGGCCTCCTCGCGGGTCATGCCGTCGCGGTAGTCCTGCTTGAGCATGGACTGCGCTGCCTGGCTGTTGGCCCCGACCGCGGAGGCCTTCCAGCCGCTGTAGTTACCGGAGGGGTCGCTCATGTAGAGCTGGAAGCCGTGGTTCTTGTCCCAGCCGGCGAAGAGGAAGGAGACGCCGAAGGGGCGGAGGCCTCCGAACTGGGTATAGCCCTGCTTGGTGTCGCAGAGGGACTGGACGAGCTGCTCGACGGGGATGGGCTCCTGGTAGGAGAGGGCGTACCGCTGGGCGTGGAGGCGGGCGGTGTTGATGAGGATGTTGGCGTCGGACATGATCCCGGCGACGGCGCAGGCGAGGTGGGAGTCGATCTTGTACATCTTCTCGGCGGATCGGGAGGACTGGAGGAGCTTGGATGTGACCTTCTTCTCGCCGACGAGGACCACGCCGTCCGCCGCCAGGATGCCTAGGGCCGACCCGGCGTTGCCGATCGCCTCCATCGCGTACTCCACCTGGTATAGCCGGCCCTCCGGCGAGAAGATCGTGGTCCGGCTGTCGTAGCGGCGAGACATCGCGACGGCGGCGAGGGATTTGGGTGAGTTTCTTTGGGGATTTGGGGGAAGTGAGGAAGTGAGTCGTGGGGAGGGATCTGCTTCCTCTTTTCCTCAGAAAACGAGGGATCTACTTGTAAGGGAAGTAAAGGAGGGGGTTGTGATTTGGATTTTGTTTTAGGTTAGGGGTGAAACTAAAAGGAATTCTGCTGGAAACGGGAAACCAAAACGGTTTTGCTCCTTTGATACAAACATCCTCTAACTGGGATCCTACAAATTCATTTGTTATAGGTATTTGGATACAAAAGGGCGCTAAGTACATTTCAGGAATGCTGCAGTTTCACACGAAATGGTTCAATCCTGCAGGAACTACAAGGAAATAAACATTCCAAAGAGCCACAAGGTATGAAGTAGCCATTGAACAAGACAGCAATATAGGAAAAATGAGTTTGAATGAGATAAATAAATCCTCACAAAACAAAAAAGAACAGATAAATAATTACATGCAATATGTCGATAACAAAACGTGAGGTTGACATCAGTGGTTCTTAGAATTTACAATCTGACGGATTGTAAATAAAACGAAGCTACAGACCTAAGATCCTGACCGAACCGAACTGTACATCGATGCTGTTTCTCCTCTTTGCGCTATGCTCATCTACGTTTTCCTGTACATGCGTCCGTGTTCTCCATCAAAACTCAACAAAGATATGATACAGTACACAGTGGCTCATTCACATCATAGACAAATCTGAACTCAGCATGCGTTTGGATGCTTCACGAGTGAAACCCACTTCCACCAGAGGTACACGACGGACGAAGAGATCACAGCTGCAGCTATACACAGGGCCGCAATGCCCGCAACCACTCCCCTTCGCTTGTTATCCTGTGGTGCGAGATGTGGCAGCGCCGGCGGGGGGCTGTTGTTCTCGGGGTTTTCTGGGCGGAAAACTGCAGAAATTTGAGCATTTCATACTTGTCAGCCAGCTTTTCTATTAAACAGACGATGATAAGAACCAAAGGTAGTACATGTACTGCAGTTACCTCTTATTGCTGATATCAGAGGCCCATAAGCTCCTTCATGTGGAATAGCACGTGTGCCTCGTCCATTCCAGTACAGATGTATTTTAAGTACCGAGTTATCCACGGCAGCTTCGTGAGTTATGTTCGTGGGTCTTCCGAAGCCCCCTGCTTCCTTAGTAATATCAAAATCTGTTTTGATATTCTGATCCTGCAGTTAATCACACGACTTCGTTTTGGCTCATACAGACTGCGTGGGTTGAAAAGTAAACATTTGATTTGTGATTTGAGAGAGCAAACCTGAATATCAATGTTAAATGAACGTCTTCCTGGCTCATCATTCGAACCAATAACTATCTCCGCAAAGAAGAGTTGAACTCTATATTTTCCGCTAGACAGGCCAACCACGTAGTACCACAGATCACTTCTTGATGTCCTTGCTGTTCGATAGAGATCAGGCAGGTCTGTTCCCACATTAACTTGACTTGTATTTACTTTGCCAGGAGAGTCACCAAAGGGATCAGAACCGACGTGGCTAACCACCCATTGACTGTCAGTATTAACATGAAAGCCTGCTGCTCCAAGGTCAGTGGTGTCATCATCGAACGTGGTTGTCGATAAATCTGGATAAATCATTTTGGTTCCAGTGCCACCACAGTTCACAGCGCAGGAAGTTATAAGTTCTGCATTTACGATCAGATGAGGGATGAGTAAGTATTTGAGTGGATTGTGGAACAATGATAGGTTCTGAAATAGCGTGACAAGATCCAAATCTAAGTGCAGCTTTAGAAGAATTAACAAGTCTTTAATGTTGATAACTCTATAGAACACCATAAGTCCATAACAGGTACACCATAACTCTATATGATTAATTGAGTACTGAAAGTTTAGTAGCAAAGGAAGTCGTGTTCAAATATCAAATAGTGAAGATTTTTTGAAACTTACTGTTGTTTCTGCTGCATTCTTTCATGTTGAGACAGTTGAGGAGAGTAAGGTTTTCACTGCATATTGATAGTTAATACAGCAAGGTGAGAAATATGACGCAGAAGGACACTGTTACGAGGGCACAAACATTAATTTTACTTCAAATTACAAAGACTAGCTCATGACTATATTTTTTTTTTGAAAGAAGCTCATGACTATTTACAGAAGTACAAAAGAGCACAGTAAATGTTACAACTTCTTTTCACCTGGCCGTTTTCTAAAATGCAAGGATATGCCTAACTTATGGCAAATTTGTAATGCACATTGAGTTACAAAGAAGAAATCCATGGCCCTTTCATTGACCAACATGTTTTGGTCATTTCTCTAAAGTGCATCAAGAGAAATAAGAGCAATCACGTCCTTACAGGAGCAAAATGGTTGAATTATTAAGTATTCTTGTGGTTGAACAAATTGAACGCTGAACATCATAAATTAGATATAAAAAAGAAAATGATTTTCGATCAATTGTATTTGATAAGCTCTCTTCAGTTACATTTATGTGTTAAATGCACATCTTCTCACTTCTCAGTCTTTAAAAACAGGGAGCAAGGGATGATTTACAGTGAAGATTGTCCAGTAATCACATTTCAAAACTTGCAAAAATAGAAACGTTGGCGAATAATACAATGAAGTTGTTACTTGTTCGATCAACAATACCGCAGGATCACTAAACATGATTACCTGTTAATTGTACTGCTTGCATTAATTGAAGTTCTGATATAATTTCTGCACATAAGAACATGTTTGCAGAGAGTAAGTAGGATTGCTAATTTAGCTATTGGCATTCATGCTTAATATAACGACTAAAAGTAAGAAATAGATACATTGACCACTTCTGAGCAGCAGGATTGTTAGGAAGGCTTCCACTAAGAAGGGGGTTATTCGAAACATCCCTGGAGAGATTACACTAAAAGTCAGAAGAGTTGAGACAAGTTAAAGATCAGGCTGCACTGCAGAAAAAATATATAAAATTAGAATCACAGAATATGACACAAATTTGTAATGGCCTGGTCCAGACTTTGAACACAACTGTGCCTCAATAAATTCGTACATCTTCCATGTAATTTATAGACTATTATGTCATGCTAAGTGCTAACTTGCTGCCACAAATCCAATTAATACCAATCTGAATAGATATCATGCCAATCTCGTGCTGATCCAGTCAGTCATTTTTCAGAGTTTCTACATATCACTTCAAATCCAGTAGTTTAAAATTCCTATGTTTAATATACACCTATGCCCCAGTTGTTTTCTAAGATCAATTTTGATGTGGTAGCTCCAAGTGATCTGATATAAGTAATAAGCGTACAAGTGTGGTGTTTGTAGTTCAAAGGGCATTCGAAATTTTTACTCTTGGATTATGCTATACCTCTTCTATTCTATGTATTAGCCCTATGGGCCTTGATGCAATACAATATCCCATTTTTGTAATCTCTCCCGACATAACATCGCAATTAACACGGCGTGCAGGTTACAGGTGATAACAAGAGGACAGTCGATAGGAGTTGGTTTGACAAGCCATTGCTAAGTACACGACCCAGAAATAGTTCCTATTATGAATGTCTTATGCCATGCTAAATAGATGTACATGTAAACAGTACAGAAGTTTCTGTAGAAGTTATTAAAGCATGACTAGAAAGCATATTCTCTTAAGACGCATTATGTAAAAGTATGTTGTCGTGTAGAATAGTACATATAAGAGGCATCTACATCATAGAATAGTATGTGTTTAAGAGGCATTTACACGACACAAACTAGCATGGTGACCTGAAACTTAGTTTAACAGATTTTGGTAAGTGACAGCCTAAGGGCATCTTTTATATCAGCACAGAAGTATCCATCAAGGCAATAACCTGTGCAAATGCAGAACAAACAAATAAACTTACTTACAAAGGACGTAATAATAGAACCATTTCAGGAGGCAGACTTCCGCTGAAGTTATTTCCACCAATATATCTAAAATGACGAGCTTTCATTAGATAAGTAGACCAAAAGGTGTGAACGGTCATCGTCAAATACTTGGAAAAGGTTAGTGCAAGAACAATGCACTCAAATACATTTAAGTCAGCATGTGCCAATATTGACTACTTAAGTAATTATCACCGACACGTAACACTTAACAGTGGTAGCATCTTCTCATACACCCTTCCTATTCTTATCAGCTGACCTTAAATGACCAAAGTACCCCGACTGAAACAGGCATCAAATATTTATGCTAGGCCATACAAAGAGACAGGCAAACACTGGCAAAAACCAAACCCAGCAAGGTATCTGGTATTGAGGTGGTTGAGATGCAAAGGTGCAAGCAAAACAGAACATTTTCTGCCACCTATGACCTAACTTGGGTAGATCCAGAATTATGAAGACAATATGACAGTTCAAAGGTGACTAACTATATAACATGGAATATGGAAGATATCAAAACTATAGATTAATTGCATTGTTCCCCGACACAGTTTGCTTCATGCAAAAAGTTATCCAAATTTTACTTGCAAATGGCACTAAGTTTATTATGCAGTTAACCCCTAATACAAATGTTTTAAAGGTGCTACATCACACAATGATTGTAAGTCTGTAACTAAAACTTACAGGCTTGAATTCTTATATGGACGCAATGATCCTACTGTGCCTGATAAGTTGTTTGATCCCAAATCACTGCAAATATAGGGCATCAAGAACTTTAGATAACTATGAAATACTAGCAGATCATATGTATAAAAAACAATATCATGGATTGCACTTTTCAACAATATAAGGAGATATATTTTATGGCAAGCCATCCACTGCCAAATATTGTAGCAAAGCTATGAACGAGATAAAAGTAGATGTGACTATATTTTGAATTGACATTTTACTACTCCCAGTTCTTCCATGCGCTGAGAAAAAAATGATAAAAAACATTTCGAGAGTTCAACTAAAGCAGTAGAAACATCCAATTAAAAATATTTGGGTAGCCTAAGAACTACCATTGCAATGGTAGAAGATATGAAAGAAAGGCATGTATAACAACTGTTCTTAGTGTTTCATTTCTATACTAATAGCCTGTTGATAGTTGACAATACATAATGCATAACTGGCAGGTAGATAGTAATAAGCTAATGGCATCATAAAAAGTTGGGCTCAAAAACTATATTCACAAATCACAATTATAATAATATAGCAAACAATAGCATCCTAGTATAGTATAACTGTTACAGGTTATCCGAGAGTAATAAGTTATAGTACTATGAATCATAGCTCGACAAAAGTATTATCTTCAAGTAGAAACTTTAGAAAACTCACAGGTATGTTAGGTTGGTTAAATCTGGGAGCGTATTAGGAAGTTGGCCAATGATTCCACACTTTCTCAGTGATCTGCTTAACAAAAAATTGTCGTAAGCATATATATATATTATGATACGAGGTCTAGTTCAACGGAATAGTTGCAGACATACAATGTTAAAAGATTTGCCATATTTTCTATGAAATCAAAAGTAGAATTCCCACCATCAAGATCACCAAGCATCCTGCAAGGAAATCCATGTTAAATGTAACACTATAAACTATTTATTAGCACGAAATCATATTTGTGCAATCAAAACCTACTGACTCCCCTTTTTGGAAGGACTCATAAGAGTTAAGGAGTTCTTTAGTAAGCGCTCTTTTGTGGTTGGGAATGGTTTGAATACTCGCTTTTGGGAAGATACCTGGCTTGGAGATTGGCCTCTTTCCCTCCAATATCCCTCCCTTTATAATTTTTTTAAAAAAAATGGTGGCTGATGTTATGTCAGAAATGCTGCTGAATATAATTTTTAGACGTGCATTTATAGGGAACAAGTGGACGATGGTTACACTTGGTGCATCGTTTGATGGGTTTTCACCTTTCCGGGGATCCGGACACTTTCACTTGGGGTCTCACAACATCCATTAGTTTTCAGTTAGATCGATGTACCTAGATCTCATAAATCGTCACACTAGATTTCTTAGAAAAAATATTTGGAAGTTAAAAGTTCCACAAAAAATAAAGATTTTTATGTGGTTCCTTCATAGAATTTTTTTGGTAGCTAAAGATAACCTTGTTAGGAGAAATTGGCACGGAAATTAGGAATATTGTTTTTGTGACGCACATGAGACAATACAACATCTCTTTATCTCCTGCCCTTTTGCTCGCCTTATTTGGCGTCTTGTTCAATGAAGTTTAATATATCACCACCAACCAATATGGCGAATATCTTTGGGAATTGGATGTCTGTGCTTTGCTTTGGGCTATGTGGCATGTTTGAAACGATTATCTCTTTAAGAAAATAGGGGGCTCCCTCTGTTTTGCAGGTTATCCCTTTGGCTACCTACTGGATCCGTATGTGGTCATATCTTCAGCCAGTCGAGAAGCAAGCAGCCATGTATATTTGGTGCAGCCGTTTGGAAACAGTTGTACGGGATTAGTGCAACCGGTGCGGTTGGCAGTTTGACAACAGAATTACATGTTGATGCATAGGCTTTACATGTTTCTGATTTTTCACTGGTTGATTCAAGTATCCATAACCCTTGAGTTTGTAAACACTTTGAACTGAAATAATGGAATATATATGGCTATATGTATCGATCAATGTAGACGCTGGGGCTTCCCCTTTTAGAAAAAAAAAAACATATTTGTGTGCCTTCTAAGAAGTCATATGATACTATGATTTGTTGTTAATATAGTGGAGAAAAACTTCCACAGATTAGATGACAAAGGATTAAATGCAATTTTGCTCTTATATTTAACTCTTGCTAAGAAGTGTGCCAACGATGAACAAATTAGGGACAGTGCTATATTCCTCCATATTTAATAAAATAAACCATTAAAGTGACTTACAGCTTTTCCAGATTGATCAAATTGGAGAAATTTTTCGGAATAGGTCCTTGAAGTTTCGTGCCATATATTCTCCTAGCAAGGCAAGTGCATTAGCTTTCCAAGATTGCAAAAGCAAGAAGTTGTGCCTAATGAAAATAAACCAAGTACTTATGCGTACAAGTCTGTGAGATTGGTAAAGTTTGCAATAAATTCTGGAAGTGTCCCTTCAATGTGATTATCGAACATCCACCTGCACACGAAATTGCAAGGCCATGTGATCTTTCTTTTCCAACAAGACGCTATGTAACATATTGCTCTCCAAATTTACTACAAATAGTTTTTACTTGCTATATGAGAAAGTAAAGGGAAATGGCGGATACATACAGGGATTGAAGATTCCTCAAACGTGAAGATTCGTTAGGAAAAGGCCCACGGAGCTGATTGTTGTTGAAGTGCCTAGCTATGTGAAGAGCATACAGTCAGCTATGAGAATATTGGATGTCTTTGATGGCAGATAATTTTGAAATTGGAACAGTTTGGGTACTGATAGAGGTCTGCATTATGACTATTCTTTGCCTAGAAAAAGAATCAACATTCGCTAATTCTGCAAGATGAACTTTCAATGCATATATTCCTTGATGGCAATTACAGGAAAACTTTATGATGTTCTAAAATAAATTTACGATCTTGATGGCAAGGAGAACTAAAAGCTTTTGTAATCACCATGTTTCCAGTTTGGAGAGGTTGGCAATTCCTTGAGGTATTAGGCCACTTAAGTTGTTATTGCTCAAATCCCTACAAAAGGAAATGGTAAGTGAATCCTTGTTATTTCCAATTTAGTAGTATTGAGATGCGGGGTTAGAGTAGACAAATACTAGTTATTTCAAAACATTTTAAAAAATTGGTAAACACGTGGACACATTGTTTCTATGCCTGATCCTTTTAATAATTTTGTAGGGCCAATAAGTCATAACGCTGCAGCAACAAGCTGCTGGGAATTCTATTGCAATAATTCAGTGAACAAAATTACATGTTACGAAAAAAATTCAAGACAAAGTTACACATGAATTTTCAAGTATCTATCCAAATGTTAAGATAACAGTAGTCCAAGTTTGGAGGTTTGATTCCACTATGTGAAAGAACAACAAGTATTCCATAGCTGCATCGAGTAGCATAATACTCAATGCAATAAAACATCACATATCCACTGCATATCCCTAATGTTAGGGCAGGCGAATTTTCGCGTTTCTTAGAGTAAACAGTTTCCACATCATGAGACATGAATGCCAGAACTCACAGGGATACCAGCTCCGTCAGGTCGAAGAGCTCTGACGGGATCTGGGTCAGGTTCCAGTAGCCAGTCACGTTCCTGCATCATCATCCCAGAGCCAAAATCGTTAGTCCACAGGCACAGAGGCAACGGAAAACAACAGTGCAGACGCCTCGGGCGGGCGAGGAGGATGGGCGCACGCACAGGTGCGTGATGCGGCACGGGCGGGTTGTGTCGGCGCAGCTGCAGCTGATTGACGCGTTCTTCGCGTGGGACTGGAACCAGACCTGCCTGGGGCACGGGTCCCTCGCGTCGTAGCCGAGACCCCATCGCCCGAACACCGCGCTCAGGGCAGACACTGCGAGAGGGGACGAGAGAGAGAGGGAGAGATCTGTGAGGCGGCGCGCGTTAGCTTTCGGATTCGGATTCGGTGGCGGGAGCGGGGAACCGGTTACCGTCGGATTCGTTGGTGGGCTGCCGCTGCTGCGGCGGCGGCGGCGGAGAAGGCGGTGGAGGAGGCGGGATGAACTGGGCAGCGGCGACGGCGAGGCCGGCGAGCGCGAGAAGGAGGAGCGCGGGAGGGGAGGGAGCCATGGGCGTGTGGAGGTAGCGGTTGACTTGGGCAGGAGGGGGTGGGAGCTTTGGGGTTTTGGAATGCGTTTGACCTCGCCGTCCCGCGCGCGGGTCTGAGAGCTGAGCGGAGACGAGGTCGTGGGTGACCAGGTCGGCTACCTACCTCGGGGAGGGGAAAGCGGGTGAGGGACTCCGGCTCCGGCCGCCGGCGGCGGATCGGCGGCGCTGGTCTGAGTTTTTGAGCAACCCGTGCAAAACGAGTGGGAAATGAAAAGCATGTGCTCGATAAACATATTTTTACTCGTTAAACTTACCGGATGGCCCCGTTTGGAACTTAACAATAGAAAAAACGCAGGAGCTAAGGTATCATGTTTTCTAAATTCCTATAGGAACTAAACCACATGATTTTTTTTCCAAGTGGCGTTTGGTTGTCACGCAGGAAAAATACAGCAATTATAAACACACGAAGATGAAAACATGAGGTCTCCACCTCATGTGAAAACATGAGGTGAGACCTCATGTTTGTTTTCCTCCAAAATTTCTATGGAATAGCTTATGTCATAGGAATTTTAAAAGAATCTGAGATTGCTATTCCTTTGTTCCAAACGGTGTCATAGAAAAGTTTCCTGTAATAATCCTATTCCTACAAATTTCTTTTGTTCTAAATAGGACCTAAAACGTTTAGTAATCTTATGTGGATTGATTGATTGATACTAATTTTCATTTCTATATTTCTCTGTTCTCTTTTGTAACACAATTTGACAGACTTAATTAGTTTGTCAGAATGTTTTAAAGGAGAACCAAGAGAGCAATTGTTATAAGAGCAAGTATAATAAATACTACTCAGCAGGCGGTTGCAGTAGTCTTCGCATCACAAAAATCCTAGATGAAAAAGAAAGAAAAGAGAGTGAAATGCAATTACAGTACTCTAACTTGATGCCTATGTCTATAACAGTCCTTAAACTCTAAAAATGCACCATAACAATCCCTAATCTCGCTCTATACATCCACCTACGGTCCTCACTACGAGTGGCCACCGTATTTCGCTGACGTGGCACCGGACCAAGACCATGCCGTTCCGGTTCGCCACCTCTGAAATCAATTCTATGAGGTGCTGGTCTTTCTCGATCTCGACGTATCCGGTGATGGCCCAGCAGCGCCGCCGTGGTTCCCGGGACGGACTGAGATCCGGTGCCTCGCAGGCACAGGTTGGCTTGAGGCATCAGATCGACCGTCCAAGTGCATCCTAAGGCCCAAAATGGTCCAATGCCTAATAAGACCAGGCTGCTCATCCCCTTCCTCTGATTCTCACAGCCTGTTTGGTTGAGGGGAAATAGAACTAGGGAATGGGAATTAAAGCATACGAGACTTAAAATCCGTTGTATGGTTGGAAGACATGGGAATTGAGAAAGGAAAGGGAAGGGGAGTTAACGGAGGCAATTCCCGCAAATCTCTTCCCTAGTGGGGCTGGTAATTGATCTGGAGACTGGGAATTGGAAAAGGAAAGAAGAAAAAAACGCTAGATTTGTAGTGCACGTTACGGCTTTAGGGTTACGGATCGATCCAGATCTATTATATATAGCTGCCTATTTTCTTTATTCTTCATACGCATGTTCTTGCTTTGGTTTTCTCAACGGAGTTCATGACTGTTTGATCGAGGAATATGGGTGCATAATTGGATGAAATCTCTGGCTTGCCGCCGCTGCCTGGCGGCTGGATACCTGCTGTTTTCCCTTTACATGCTCACGCATGCACATCCATCTTGTACGAGGAAACCCTAATCGCGTTTAATTAGGAGAAACATTCACGTTTGGTTAGGAGAAATTTTAACTTCTATTCTTGTGGCTAAACTCACGGGACAAACAAGGGCAAATACGTCTCTCAAATTCCCACTAGCAATTCTGATCACATACCAAACAGGGGAATGGGACTAAACATCATTTTCCCATGTCTAATCCTTATACAAACTCCCAATACTAAACTCCCATTCCCCTTCCTTGAGTTTGCCAAACAGGCTGTCACGGGAACGACGCAAGCACCGCTCCATCCCGTCGCCGCGCCCGCTGCAGGAAAAGGCAGCGATCTCTCGTCACCGCGAGCACCCGCTCCGGCTGCTCCTCCAGCATGAGCTACGGCGGCGTCCACAGGAAGAAACGACAGCGCCGTCCGCCTCCCATCCGCCCACCTCGGCTGCTTAGTTTGCCTCTCATCCGGCGGCTGCCCCCGCCCGTTCCGACGACCTCCTATGGCCCCTCCGTCTTTCTCCTATGCTCCCTCTAACAGCCCGCTCGGAAAGCCACAGGCGCCATGGATCGAGCTTGCAGCAACGACGCATGATGAGCAGATACCTGCACAGACAAAAAATTCAGTTAACTACAGAAACCTCGTCCGACAGGCAGCAGGGGTGCGGTCGTCGTCGTCGGAGCTGATGTAGGGTGTTGTCGGAGCGGAGACGAGGAGCCCGTTGGAGCTATACGTCGAGTAATTTCCGACGCAGACGACGACGAGATTCCGGTCGAATCCTTCCGGCGAGATGCACTGCTAGCTGATGGAAATACAGGGTCGCCTTGCACATGTATATATAGCACCTAACATCAAGATCAGCTAACCTATACTAATCGGAGCCAGTACGTCCAACTCGAGCCAGTACGTCCAACTCGTACTCGATTCAAATATGTAGTGCTTATTTCCAACATTCACTGGTGCTTCACATCTTTCTGGATCCCAGATATGCCATTCACTCCGCGTAGGTGTTATCCTCGACATTGCTTTCGCCGCTTCAGCCTTCATCATCGACATTATTTTCGTCGTTTCTCGAGACTTTCATGACATCGAAATTGCTTTTGTCGACTCATCTATACTCTGACGACGACCATCCTTTTCTTCGACGTCTTCAAACATCATCTTTGCTTCGGTACTTTTGAATTAATCTCGTGTGTACTTCATCAGTTCATCGGCTTCATCTCCGGAATAATTACTTTGAACAAATGTATCCGCGCAAGACGCCAATACTCCATCGTATCAGTATCCTCAAATTTCGCCAGTTCCTCAGCGTGCTTCCTTTCCCCTTGAACACTTCCTGGCGGTATATGTACTTCTTGTTGCGTTCACTGTATGCCGTCTTCTGGGCTGGGTGCCCCTTGAACTTCCTCTGACCGTAGCCCCTCATGTGGTGAACCTCCTCCTTGCTCATCAGTTGATGGCTTGGACGGGCTACTTCCAGCTGGGCTCGCTTTGTCCTCTTCTCCTTTTTCTATACTTCCTCCTGACACGCTGCTTCTTTCTTCCATAACGACAGGTTTGCCCCATGACGCAACAATGCGCCTCACTCTTCTCTGTGACACCATGATGCGCCGCACTTCATGGACTTCAGACGCCATGTACGTCTTCTCTTCTTTTTTCTGCGACGCGACACTACGCCGCATATCATGGACTTCTGCCACCATGTATGCCTTCACTTCTTTTTCCTTTGACCCGACACTACGTCACTCATCATGGACTTCTGGCGCCATGTACGCCTTCGTACACGTACTATCGGCACGAGTTCTTGAATCACCTCCCGTGTCAGTAGCATCGACACGAGTTTGCGGAACTTGAATGCAAACTTTCTCTTCCACAAGCGTGTCAGTTTCTTTAGCCACCACTTGAAGAACTGAATCATCCTCGTCCACCAGTTCGCACATCAGGTGCATCGGACTATCGTCTTCTTCCTGGCCCAAGAGAGCCCTCTCCTTCGATGGTTTCCCGCAATCAGATTTGAAGTACCCGAGTTCTCAGCAGTTATGACACCTTACTTTCTTTATGTCAAACTTCCTCCTCGGCGGAGTATCCTCCTCCTCCTCTTCTTCTTCATCGTCTTCTTGCTCATCATCGTCCTCCTCAGCGATGTACTTTTTCGCTGGGCGTTGCTTATCCTTCATTTTCTTCCGCTCTTTCGCAAGTCGAGCTTCAAGATCAGCTTGAGAATACATGAGTTTCTCACCATCGTCCTTGAACTCTTTTCTTCCCTTCTGATTCTCTTCATGCGTCCTCAATCTTCCGATCGCTTCAGGCACCGTCATCTTTGTGACATCGCTGAACTGCTCGATCGTCCCGATAATACTCGTGAATTCGTTGGTGACCGATGAAAACAGCTTCTCGACGATATTTGTATCCGTGACGGATCCTCCGAGAGATTTAATCTCACTTGCCAAGTTTGTTAGCTTCTCAGAATATTCAGCGATCGTTTCTCCTTTGGACATCTCCAACTTGTTAAGCTGCCTCTTAAGCACTTGTGCATGGGCACGCTTCACCTTATCTTCGCCGACTCGCATCTCCCGTATTGCTTCCCACGCTTCCCTCACCGTCTCGTAATTGGCAAGAGTCATCACCATGGAATCTGGTACGGGCTGCGAGAGAGCAGCCATGGCGCCATCGTCAACCTCGTCGTCCACCGCGCCATCGCATTCTATAGCCTTAAAGACACGGAGGTTTCGGAGGATGAATTTCATCTTCGTGGCCCAAACCACATAATTTGTGTCGGTCAGCATTGGATACTGAATCGGCACAAAACTTGTTCTTGACCTTCGGACGTTACTAGCGCCTGCTTCGCCACAGCCGTTGTCTTTTCCTTCTTCGTTTCCTCGTCGTCGCTTGACCAGGCTCTGATACCACTTGTTGGATCTGGCTTTATACGTCGAGTACTTTCCGACGTAGACAACGACGAGCTTCCGGTGAGAGACGCGTGTACAAGAAGATAGCTCCTAGCTAATCGAATCCTTCCGGCGAGATGCACTGCTAGCTGATCGATTGCTTGCTTTGATCATACTAGTACTACTCATGTACACACAACGGAATAAACGATTTTAGCCAGAGGCTCATATCGAGCCTTGCTCTTTCTTTTCTTTATTGCTTCTTGTCTCACGGTCTAGTTACAGGGTCGCCTTACACATGTATATATAGCACCTAACATCAAGATCAGCTAACCTAGTAGAACTAGGAAACCAATCCCTATACTAATCGGAGCCAGGAGCCAATACGTCCAACTCGTACTCGATTCAAATACGTAGTGCTTATTTCCAACAGGGGCAAGGGAGAAGAAGGACGTGGGGGTAGAGGGGCTCGCCGGCGCCGTTTATCCGGTGGCCGAGCACTGCCCGCGAAGCTGTTCGCTGCGCGCTTGAGAATCAGAGGAAGGGGATGAGCAGCCTGGTCTTATTAGCGTTGACCATTTTGGGCCTTAGGATGCATTTGAACGGTGGATCTGATGCCTCAAGGCAACATGTGACTTGCCTTAAGCGAGGCACCGGATCTCAGTCTGCTCCCGGGACTCCCCCAGTCATGGTGCTGCTCCCCGTCCCACCGGCCGCCGCACCTACCCTGAGAAGACACTCTGCTGGGAGGCGCTCAACTAGACAACTACAGCCTCCTCGACCATGTCCGCGCCCAGACGGATATCAGACGACCATCCGCGATGAATCGAACGCACCAGACGACGGCTGCTGCGTCACGACACTCGCAGGTCAACGACGTAGTCTACCTCGATGCCTCCATGCTCCTCATCTCCGCACGCGAGCCGCGAGCGGCTTGGCAATTGGCAAGTGCGACCGTGGGATATGCCTGCATTCTACGCCTGTGACCTGTCTTCGGGGACCTCGGGCACAGCTATGGTCGCGAGCACAAGTCGTTCACCGCGTTCGACGGCCATGGCTCGAGGATTTTTTTTTAACAAAACGGGCATATTGCCTCATTTTATTAAAAAAGAAGGAGAGAATTGACCGGTTAATTAACGGGAAGCCGGCCTAAAACCGATACAGACACCCTCGCAAGCCGTCATGGAACACGACCGCTTCGAGGGCACACATAGCTACCCTGGCTACCAACATGAACAACACGCACACCGCTAAAAACGAGGACAGCCATCGAGGTTGCCAACCGGCAACATCGTCATCACTTCTCCTCGAGCAAGCGACTCCGACTTCACCGAAGAGACGACCGCCGAAGAAAACCTCACCGCAGCGGCAGCGGGAAGGCCACGCCGGCCTATGCCAAACAGATGACCCTTCGCGAATAGTAGGCAGCTCCGATTCTGATGGAGAGCTCCGGAAAGGAGATGCGCAAGACCTGCGCCGAGATATCTTCATCACCGGACAACCCTTGCAGGTCATCGTACGCCACTCAAGATGTAGATGTATCGGAACATAGCAGCTTCGACTTCACAGCTTGGGGAGACCATCACGAAGGCACTCGGACACGCCGGACAGAGCCGACTACGAAGCCATTGCCGCGACCAAACCATAACTCCTTCACATTGTCGTTGCCGCGCATACCACCAAGCGGAACACCACTTTGCCCACCGGACACCTGCCGGCCGCAAAACCGAAGCGGACAGCCCATCGGCAAGCGCGAAAGGGAAGCAAGCTCTTCGAGACAACGCCTCAAAGGAGGAAGGCGACGTCGAGGACGACGCCCGTCGCCCGACCCGGCGGGTCTAGATTTTCACCTGAAGAAGCTTGCTCCGAGGAAGAAGAAGTCGAAGAAGGCTCCACGACGGTGCCTCCAAGGAGGAGCGCGACACCCACGGGCGCCGCCACCGCCAGCCGGCAAGCCGGACCAAACTTTCGTTCGGAGCTTCGCGACAACCACCTCACACCCGTGCTGCCACTGAACCGCTTCCTCGACGTGGCGGTGGCGCCACCACCACGCCAAGCCACCACATCACCTCGAAGCCAAGATCTGGGCACCCAGAAATGGCACCCCGCCTGCACCGACGCAGCCATGACCGGAGAGCAGCTCCTACCGTCGGGGAGAGCAAATCCAGGAGCTTGGAGGAGGGCTGCCACCCCCACCGCGCCAAACTGGACGAGCGGCCGGAGATCCCGACCAGCCCGCCGCCGCTGCTGTCCAGGGGCCCGCTGGAGCAGCACCGCCTGGAGCTCACCGTGCCGCCGAATCTTCGCCACCCCATCGCCGCGCCGCGCCGTCGAGGCCGGGCCGAGCCTCCCCCCCCGCCGCCGCCGCCCCGAGCACCAAAACCGCTGCCGCCATGGACAGCCGGAGACCCCATCCCCTTTGGGGGCGAGGTGCGCCGCCACCGCGGACCAAGCCGGCGGCAGCGGCGGCGTGGGGGATGGAAGAGGGGTCCCCGGCGGCTAGGGTTTGGGGCTCTCCCGGGTCGCCCAGCTGGGACGACACGGGAGTCGGGATTCTTTCAGCTGTGGCTCGAGGATCTTCGCTAGCTGCAGGTTCATCGAGTGCTTCTCGCTCATATTCTAGACGGTCCATGAGCGTAAAATTCGTAGCTATCGACTGCTATTTCTTCGCTGTACGTTGAGCCGCTGGGGTGTCGATGGTAGATTACAGGCTGTGCTCCAGAACCCAATCTTGTGATCATCTTCCATGCCGCTGCCATAAAAACTACGCAGGAGTACTAGTTATCTCCGGCCGCCATCTCCTTCTCCTGCTACAGCAACATGGCCACGTCCTGGCTCCTGACTGCAGAGGTGATCGCGGCCATGCGCTTCACTTTAGCAGGGAGACGACGAGAAGCAGGATCAGCACGGAGACGCAAACCAGCACCTGCTGATTTTAATCTCCGGAGTGATGAGAGTTGGCAGGAACAAAGTGCAGATAAAATTTTCATTCTTTTTAATTGGTTCACTCGGATATCACATCATGATCCAGCGCCATGCCAGCAAAATACGGAGGCCAATCATAGCGAGGACCGTATGCAGATGTATCTTATCTTTATAGCAGAATACCTGCCGTGGTGTCACATGCTAAACGCCATAACAATACTAATTACGTTGCTCTGCCAGCTATAAATGAAGATACCGGTTCACAAACACAAGACCACCAATTTACAATCCATATGCCACCGAGCAGGCTGACGCCCTAACACACACGCACACCAACAATCTAATTCGATCTCCTAGCTAATAAGAACAGCCATCAGGATGGGGTTATCCCGCCAGTTTAATTGATTCCATTCACCACATGCATAGCACGGTAGTTCATTGTTTCCAGGCAACCCGAAGGAAATTTTGGCTACCTACGTGACTCGTCACCCATGAATCATTGTAATTTTCCAACAATCGCTGAATCTCCTCTGGACCCGACATCTAATCCAATCCCCTCAGCATCTATCAATTAGAATACTGCTATGGATAAGACAGTGCATCAACGGTAATAACAAAGGTTTACATTTAAAAATTGTTTAGATTTCAAAAATTGTTCAACTTGGGGCGGCTTTCAGATTCGAATTTTGGAATATGTCCATGTCGTTGGAAGAAGAAATATCGGGGCGTAAAATATTATAGTAAATTTTTTTGTGCCATAAGTAATTAGTTTTATTTGTGATTATTTTCATATATTCTTTATATTTTTCCGATGGATATATTTAAAGATATCAATTTTGCGCACCGATGCTGCGCCCATGAATTTTAATTTGGTAGTGTATACATTTTAAAACTATGTAGGTTTCAAAATTAGTGAAATTAAAAGAAGCTGACGTTTAAAAATTGTTTAGATTTCGGAAATTGTTCAATTTGGAGCGGTTTTCAGATTCGAAATTTGAAATATGTCCGTGTCGTTAGAATAAGAAATATCGTGGCGTAAAATATTATAGTAATTTTGTATTTTGGCCTAAAAATTTAATTTAATTTTGTAATCAGATGGAACACATCATATGCGCATTTGTGAAATTAAATCTATAATTATAGGAAATGAATTTGAATTTTGTCCAAATTTACACTGTTTTGAAATATTCAAATATTTTTGCACTGTGCCATAAGTAATTAGGTTTTTTCTTTGGGATCATTGTGGTATATTTTTTTATTTTTCTGATGGATATATTTAAAAATATCAATTACAGAATTATTTGTTGTTTTTATTTTTTCCCTGGGAAAAGGCTGACAGCCCGGGCCCACGGTGACGTCGCGCTGACGTCACCATGGACGGGATCTACCAGCGTCGGCCGCGGCGGCGCTGAGGACGCCGGCGGCGCATCCGCGCGAGGTGGACCACGCGGCCGGGCGCGTTCGAGGCGCGCTGATGCGGGGTGCCCGAAGGTGGCGGCGCCGCTGCTCCTAGGTCGCCGGAGCACCGCCTACGGCGTGCGGATGCGGCGGCGGCCACGGAGCGCACCGACGACGAACGGCGGCGATTGCGGCCGCCCCGGCACACGTCCGCCAGCGCGGAGGTAGAGCGCGCGGCGCCGCAGCTCTCCGTGTCCTTCGATTTGACCGGGAAGGGTCGTAGCAGCGACGACGCCCGGCGGCGGCGTGCTGCGGCGGTGAAATCGCGGGAGAGAGAAGGGGAGAGGGATTGTGCGGGCGTTTTTACACAAAAGTCTGTGATTTCTGACGAATTACAATCACGTCCCTCGGTGCGTTAGAACGTGCACTGCGGGTTAATGCGAAAATCTTGGAGGCGCTTTTCTGCAAATAACCACGGTCACCGGTGGAACCGGAGGTGACCGGGCTATGTGTCGCCATATCATTGGCTAAAATTGCCCGATAAACAGTAGCAGGTGGGATTTGATCAGCGAATTGCAATCTGGGCCGTCCGTGCCACAGATCGGACGGCCAGCGGAATGGGGAGGATGTGGATAGCCTAATTGGAAGCTAATTCTTCCAACTTTCATATATAGTACCTATTTGAGAAGGAGCACACAGTTATTGGAGAGGCCCATGGTCAATGCACCAACAATTTCACCTATACAGCCCACGGTCCTTTTGTTTCCAGAAGTTTTTGTTGCAAGAGCAGACCATGGTCCTTGGCTCATCTCAATACATCGGCATGCGTACTGACAACAAAAGAACTTGAATCCGCAAGAAGCATCCGCATGAGCAATTTGTGATGACAGAATACATGTCCGCTCCTTCATTAGCAGCTGCCAGTTAAAGGAGAACCAAGTGCCTTTACCCCTGTTACTTACCCCATACTGCTGCAGAACACATGGTTCTTGATGTTTCGGTATGTCTTGTATATAATTACTGAACAAACAAGTTTCAGTTCTTTCAGTTGAACCGTTGTAACGTAGTAAAAGAGAATGTCACACTGAAATATTCTTTACTACAGTTATCTTTTAATTGTTCAGAAGAAACAAGCAGTAGTTAGTAGCAGATATCACCAAGTCATGAATTTCAGTTCTTTTCAGTTGAACCGTTGTTACATTGGACGGTGAGGTGGAAGGTGCCGCCATGGTGAACTTGTTGATGGGGTGCAAACCTCTACGAGGCGGGTGTAGAAAACAACGGTGGTGCGACGGAGACTCAGAGGTGGAGGCAGTAGCATCCCGGCTGTGGGCAGGGCCCCTCCATGGAGCGTCCTGGCCTTGGCGGCCACCTCCCCGCACGTCGTCACGCCCGGACGGGCCGGAAACGTACGCCAGTACCTTCGCTGTGTCGGCGTCAGCGACGAGCACCCTGGACATCGGTATCGGCCACGAACACCTTTGACGCGTTGGCATCGGAAAAGAGAGAAAATGGATAAGGAGAGGAGAAGAGGAAACCGACGTGAGATAAGGGGAAGGAAAAGGAGAAAATGAAAAGGGAGGCCGACCGTTGGCCCGTAACCTGACGATTTTGGTCTGTCTGTCACCTCGTTTGCCACGTAGACCTGACAGTGGGCCACATTATTAGGTAAAAACTCACTTGATCTGACTATGTGTACATTTTCTCGGCCGTTAATTTTGTTTTATATTTCCCACCTCCTATAATCACTCTATATATCGTTCTATGGTTATTTTGTTTATGTGTAAAGTTTAGTCAACCGATCGAGAATTAAAAAAATATCAATATCAACTCATGTATAACTTGAACACTGCGGGAAGATGTTAGACATGCAAAGCTCACATTATTAGGTAAAAACTCACTTGATCTGACTATGAGTACATTTTCTCGGCCGTTAATTTTGTTTTATATTTCCCACCTCCTATAATCACTCTATATATCGTTCTATGGTTATTTTGTTTATGTTACACGATAGTAATGAATAAAGGTTTGCTATTTAGAGTGCTGATGATGCCAGTTTCGTTGTGGATTAGGGCATCTCCAGCCGTTCCCCCAGCGCCCCCCCAGCAGGTCTTTTTAGCGCCGGTGCTAACAAAAACCCACCAGCCGCCCCCCAGAAGTCGATTTGGCGCCGTTTGGCGCCTTTTTGGCGCCGTTTCGCGCCGGCGAACCTCAGCCCGAACCCAGCGCGCTGGGTTTGGCTTGGGGGGGGGGGGGGGGCAAAAGGCGTTCGTGGGCCAGACTTGTCGTCGAGGGAAGGCGATTTCCCTCCATAATTTCGGCATTTCCCTCCATTTCACCCCCCACATACACCTCTCCCCCGCCCCGTTCCCGCCATTTCCCCATCTCCAAGATCTGGCCGCCATGGCTCCCGCCCAATTCGCAGGTCCCCGAGTCGCCGCCGCCGTCCCCGCGGCCTCCGCCACCTCCATGATCGGCAAAAAACCGCGGAAGCCGAGAGCGCAGAAGGAGAAGCCGCCGGGCATGACCAACAAGGACTGGATCGCCGAGCAGACACGCCTGAGATCGGCGAACCTCCAGCGCCGGACGAGGGAGGCAGCGCAGCGGCAGAGGGAGCTGGCGGCGCAGCTGGCGGCAGTCGAGGACACGACCGTCGTCGAGGAAGAAGAGGAAGGGGAGGAGGAAGAAAAGGCGCTGGATGAGCCGCCCACTCCGGTCGCGGCTGCGGCGCCGCTGGTCAAGCGCAGGGGCGCCTTCGCTCTGCTGTTCGGCGGCTGGAGCCAAGCCACCGTCGCCTCGCCATCGCCGTCACCGCGGTTCCACTACTCCCCTGGGTACGGCGACGCTGACCCCCTTGGTGGTTTCAACCCCAACCTCACCTTCCCCCACCATCCGCCGATGATGTACGGCGGTTCGTCGGGCTACGCATCTTCACCGTCGCACCGCCGTCCTCTCCCCTACGCCGCGCAAGCCATGTTGGCCGGGATGCAGCCCCAAGACAGCTACATGGACGAGATCATCACCACTGGCTCGATGGCGGCAGCGGCATGCCCAGGCTTCCTCGAGCAAAGTGGGGAGTTTTTCTCGCAGGGCGGCGGCGATTACGGCCAGGGTGCGTCTGGCGCCGGTGTCGACACGGAGGAGGTGGCCACGGCGAAGAAGAATCAGAGACGGCGCCTTCAGCGCCGGAGGCAGCATATGGCCCGGCCAAGGAGGGCGACACGGGCGGTCGACGACCCAGGAAGGGCGCGAAGGCGGCGCCCAAGCAGCCCGTCGAGCCTCGCATCAAGTGGACGAACAGGGAGGACGTCCTCCTCGCCGAGTCATGGAAGACGGTCAGCCAGGACACCATCGTCAGCGCCAACCAGGCCATGGACAACTACTGGAAGCGGGTGAAGACGGCGTACGACGAGCGCCGGATGATCGACCCAGACTTCGCCACGTGCGCCACGGAGCGCGGCCAGAAGGCCATGGCCAACCATTGGGCGAACATCCAGACCGCCTGCAACAAGTGGCATGGCATCCAGGAGGAGGTCGTGAACAGGCCGAAGAGCGGCGTCAACCGCGAGATGGAGATCGTTCGGATGCTGGAGGCGTACAAGAACGACGAGAACGCCGACTTCAAGTACCTCCACGTCTTTGTCGTCATCGAGGGGTGCGAGAAGTGGGCAGAGGCTCGCCGTACGCTCGGCAAGGGCAAGGAGTACGTCCCCGACGCGGTGGCTGCCGGGGCGTCTGAAGGCCGTCCACCGATGGGGCACAAGAAAGCCAAGGCGGCGAGGGACGGCGCGCCGGGAGCGGCAAAGCTATAGGCGTCCATCGAGACCTGCATCGCCGACGCCCAGACCCAGGCTGCCAAGAGGGAGGAGACCGCCAAACAGAGGTGGGCGACGCTCATATGGCCAACTTCAAGGTCAAGATCGACCTCCTCAGGACCGGCACCGTGGCGAAGAAGAGGAACCACAACCTCGCCTTTCTCACGGGGGGCGATCCGACCGCGTTGGACCCCGAGGTGAGGGCAGGGTTCATGGCGCAGCGCCGTCTCATCCTCAGCGATATCAGCCCGGCTCCGGCCCCGACCCCGACGGACACGAGCTACGCCACCGCGGCGGGCACGACCTGCGACAGCCCGACAAGCTCGGCCAGCCCAGCCGAGACGCCGCCGCCCCCCAAGCCTCCTACTACTGCGTCGCCGCGCACGCACATCGACCTGGAGGGCGCCGAGACGGCCATCGACCTGGAGGATGCCACGCCCGTCGTCGACCTCGAGGCCGCCGAGACTGCAACTCCGAGCTCACCGCCAGCTCCAACCACCACTCCCGTCGTCGACGTCGAGGATGACGCCGCGGTGTCGCCGGCCTCTGTCTGACCTGCCGAATGTGGCCGTGATCGCCCGACGGTGGCTTGATCGAGACTATTTGATCGCCCAACTGTGGCCTTTTTTTGTAATGAGTTCGTCCAACTGTGGCTGCTGTGATCGCTGAACTCGGGCTATTTTTTGGGGCGGGAAGAAGAACTTTCAAATTTATGGTCATTGTGTTTTTCTGGGCCGCCGAACGGCTAGTAAAATCGCCCCCCCCCCCCTGAAAGTGCATGGTTGCCCCCATGCGTGGTTTTGGTAATTAATGACAATCCTTATGGACTAATGTTTACATTGAGATATTCTTATAGATCTTGTCCATGGGAAATTATAGGAGTTCATGTGTTGGACTCTTCAAGATGACATAATGACCAATGCTCTATTCAAGGGTCCATGGGAAATTATAGGAGTTCATGTGTTGGACTCTTCAAGATGACATAATGACCAATGCTCTATTCAAGGGTTTATATGAAGAATGGTCATGTGTAGTGTTGAGCTTATTGCAAGTCATCATACATATCAAGAGAAGAAGAAGAAGTGTAAGTTCAATATGATGCATCTCGGAAGATATCTTTTGATTGAAGCTTGCAAAGGAGACATGAAGACGAAGCTTAGCGAGGCCCTCCCATAATGGAGTATGGGGGAGCATTTGGAGAAGTCTTCATCAAGCATGTGCTAGCAAGGACAATCAAGAAAGGTATTTCAACTTGAGAGATTCAAGATCGTCATCATCGAGCTCAAGTGGAATCCGCAAGGCAAAGGTATGATCTTGATAGGTTTTCTCTTTTACCGGTCTCATGGTGTTAGTGCGAGACCGGGTTTTAGGATAGACGGCGTACTATCAAGAGGGGCTCTCAAGTGAGTAACTTGATCGCATCTTTGTGGAGAGCTCAAACCTTTGCATACTTGGCATTTCATCTTTCTTGGTTCTTACTTGGCTTTTCTCCTTGTTGGGTTTTGGTGCTTGTTGTGATCTTCACGACAAGCCCAAGTTCACCGAAAACTAATTTCATATGGAAAACTTGTTGCGTTTTCGGTTTTGGAGGTTTGCCGATTATTACTTTTTAGATAGGTTTCACCTTTCCTCTTTTGGTTTAAACCTCCCTTGTTGGACTATGATTTTTCTCTGCACATTTATGTAGGGCTCGTTGTCACGTTTCCAACGAGCCCAAGAACATCGAAAACGGAGTCCGAATGCAAAAGTTTTGCCCGTTTTGGTACTTGATGTTCTGCTGTTTTTTGCTGTGGCGGTAGTACCGCCACGGTACCGCCCGAGGTACCGCCGGAGCTAACAGAGAGTCGTTTTCGGCGGTACCGGGAGCGGTAGTTCCGCCGGGGCGGTAGTACCGCTGCCCGGGGCGGTAGTACCGCTACGTGAAGCCTGTTTTTAGCCCGTTTTGATGCTCTAACTCCCTAGGGGGGCGGTAGTACCGCTAGGGCCAGCGGTAGTACCGCTACGGCGCGAATCTGCACCCAACGGTTGGAATTTGGGTTGACATATTTAAGGGGCCTTCTTCCCCAATGGTTCCCTAACCTTTAGAGCAAGTCTTTCTCACCTCTCTCCTCCATTGTTGCCCTTTGGAAAGCTTGCTCTTCCTCTCAATCCCTCCCATGGTTCTTGCTAATATTTGAGGGAAAGTGAGAGGTGATCTTGATCTACGTTTTCACCGATCGATTTCTCCTCTAAGTGAGGGAAACCTTGTAGATCTTGATCTTGGAGTTCTTAGTGCATCTCCTCTTTGTTCTTACTCTCTTATTCCCCCATAAGCATTTGTTGCTTTGTTGGAATTTGAGAGTGAAGGATTTTGAGCACTTGTGCTCTTGCCTTTTGCATTTGGTGCATCGGTGTGCTCTCCACGAGGATTCGTGGAAGTTGAAAGTTTGTGAGCTTGTTACTCTTGGGTCCTTGGACCCTAGACGCCTTTGTGGTGGTTGGACCCGTGTGTGGTCACTTGAAGCCGTTCGGGAGCCCCCAATCCCATTGTGGGTTGTGCCCCGGATTGTTGTTGAAAGGCTCCGGATTCCGCCTCGAAGGAATTCCGATAGTGGAAGGTGAACCAAGCCTTTGTGGTGCGGTTCATCGGAGAAGAAGGTGAAACCTTTGTGGTTGTTGAACCGTTGTGTCGGTTAACACCTCTCCAACGAGACGTACTCCCTTAACAAGGAGGAACTCGGGAATACATCCTCGTCTCCGCGTGCCTCGGTTATTTCTATACCCGAGCTTTTACTTATGCCCTTTACATTGTGATAGCCTTCGTGTTTGAAGTATTCTATTGCTATCACCTTGTTGTTTATCTTGCTTAGCATAAGTTGTTGGTGCACATAGGTGAGCCTAGTTTATTTAGGTTGTCGGCTTGTTAATTTAAACACCTAGTTTTATTCCGCAATTATCAAGCCTAAACCGGAAAAGTTTTAAACCGCCTATTCACCCCCCCCCCCCCTCTAGGCGACATCATTGTCCTTTCAATTGGTATCAGAGCCTGGGCTCTCTTTTTGGGCTTTACCGCCTAGAGAGTAAAAGATGTCGTTTAGAGAATTAGTGCACGATCCCACTTTCATATTCGATGGCACAAATTATGATGTTTGGAAAATTCGCATGCTTAATCTTTTTAGGGCCATGGGTCCAAATTATATTAAGAGGATTGTAGATGTGAGTTTATCTCCTCCAAAGGATTCCCAAGAATTATCTTTAGAGGATGAGATAAACTCTCATCTCGAGACTCAAGTTACTAATGGTCTTATATGTGCTTTGACCGATGTAGTTCTTGCTTCAATCATGCCTTTTCGAAATGCACATGAGCTTTGGACCAAGCTTCAAGATATATATGAAGTGTCCAAAATTATTGAGGATGATCGTTCTCCCTCCACCTCCGGCCGTGATGAGTTCACAACTTCTTCCACTTCACCAACATGTGATTCGTCACAAGGTAATGATATGGTGAGTGGTGATAGAAATTACATTGGTGATGGTGAACTTACTATTGATTATACTTCTTTTGTATCACATTGCAATGTTCTATCTTTGGACTTAAACTCTTCTAGCACTCCAAATGTCATACATGCTAGAGTTGATGGTCCTTGCATATCAAGTAATAGTTGCTTAACTAAATATAATGATCATATGCTCTGTATGTCTTGTTGTCATGAAAATAATGCTTCCATATCCTCTAGTATTTGCATGACTAACAATGTAGAGGAATCCCAACATTTGTTGGAACAAGACATGGACCTCAATGGTGCTTCAAGTAATTCTTCATCCTCCTCACCCATTAATCATATTTGCCTCATGGCTAAGGATTCCAAGGTAACTTCTACCTCGAATCCGGAGATATGTGATGATGTGGTTGAGGATCATCATGGAGAAGATTTTGACATTGAAACCTTAACCAAGAAGGGTGAGAGTGTTCTTGGTGCTCTTCCCAAAGGTAGTGAAGCTATCTCTTCTCTATGTGAAATTGTTGCTCATGGTATTAAATGTATAGAAATCATTGAGGATTTGGATACTCAATTCGAGCAAAAATGTAAAATTGAGAGAGAAGATGCTAATGAAAAAGCATCCTTAGTGAATGCCCTTGAGGAAGAGCAAGAGCTTCGAGTGTCTCTTGAGGAGAAACTTGAATCTCTTGATGAATCAAATGATCTTATCATTGCTAAAATCATTAAGGAAAGAGATCATGCTATTGCAAAATATAAAGTGCTTAAAAAGGAAAAAGTTGAATTTGGTATTGCCATGTGCTAGTCCAAGTGATCCATCCACTCACAATGTTGCTACATCTTGTGATAAAATACTTTCCATGCCTTGTTGCTCTAACAATGAAGATTATACTTCCTCTAGTATTTGTGTTGATACTAACCATATAGAGGAATTAAAAGAGCTCAAGGCCCAAGTCACTTCTTTGAAGAAAGACATGGAAAAGCGTCATGTTGGGAAGTCCACACTTGACAATATGTTGAGTGCTCAAAGACGCCCCAATGACAAGAGTGGACTTGGATTCAACTCCAATTTCAAGAACAAGTCCAAGTTTAACAAGAAGAACAAGGGCCAAGAACAAGTCAAAGATTCGGCCAAGATTTTTTGTTTCAAGTGCAAAGTTGAAGGGCACCATGTTAGATCTTGCCCTTTGAAGAAGAAGGCTCTTAGTGAGAAGCAACAAGGGAAGAAGCCTCAAGTTCAAACTCAAGCTCCTCAAGTTGAAGAACGGTCTCTTCCCAAGAAGAATCAAGCTACCCCTCCTCAAGTCAAGACTCCAACTAAGAAGAGAGGAGGAAGTAGATGTTGCTACCTATGCCGTGAGAAGGGTCACCTTGCTTCTTCATGCACAAATGGTACCTTATCCAACCCCATTATAGTTGACGATGTTTATTCTCTTCGGAAGGATAAGGTTGGCAATGTGTTTGCCAAATTTGTTGGTACTCAAAGTGGTTTCAAGAAAAGAACCATTTGGGTGGCCAAGCCTATTGTGACTAACCTCTTAGGACCCAACTTAGTTGAGGACCAACAAGCCAAAACTTGATCAATAGGTGTTGTTGGAGGGCATTGGAGACATGGCTACACTATGAAGAATTAAGGGATCTTCATCAATTATATTCTCTCAAGTCAAGCCTTTTGGATTATATTGTTCTATCTCTTATCCAATGTTCCTCCTTGCGGTAACTTTTATTTAAATCATATATACATTGGAAGTTGCTTGCACCCTTGCATGTGTTAGGTTTTGTACCTTGCTAGTGTTTGTATGTGTTGTGCTCTCTACTTACTTATCTTGAGAAATCAAGTATGTGTATTTTGGTTTGCACACCATCTACTTGTTTTGAGCCCTATTGCTTTTATTTGCTATCTTATCTTGTTGACTCTCTCTTTGAGAGATTAATGGACTATTCCATTTTGGGAGAGTGATATGCTTCGTGCACTTCACAATTCTAAAAATGTGTGTACATGGGAAATACCACTTAGTGTCAATATATCAATATTATCTATTCTCTATGTGGTATGTCTTGCTCATGAGAAATTCAAATTCTATAACGTCCATTAATTTCTCTAGTTGGTTTTATTTACCTCTTGTTTTAAAAGAAATGGATTATCACATTATGGGGGAGTAATAAGCTATGTGCATATTACAAGCCTAGAAAATGTGAACATGTGAGGTTTTGCCACCTAGAATTGATATTGCTAATTATCTTGTTCCTATGTGGCATGTGCTCAAACAAGTTCCCATTTAGTTAAATGCTCTTTGTCTCTCACTCTTTTGGATCTTGTTTGTGGAGGATGTTCTTGGTATGGCTTTCCCTAAATATGTTCTCATATATCTTTTTGGGAAGACAATTGATTCAAGCTACTCCTTGGAGTTGCTTTGCATTATCACATGATTTGTGAAGCTATCAAGAATATCTATCTATCTAATCATGGCTTTTAATTCCTATCCTTGCCTCATGCTTATGTTTTGTGAATATGATCTTGAATATATCCTTGCAATCCACCACCGAGAAATATCTCCATACATTATTTGTCTTGACAAGTGATAATCATATTTGGGGTAAATATGTTGATCATATTCACTTTGGCTCTTGCTTTGAATTGCCTTATTTGATTGCCAAGGATTTTCTTTTGATCTAACTCTTATTTGTCTTCCTTGTATCTTTTGGATACTTTATTGCTCTACTTGAAATTTGTTTTGTGCTTTCTTGAGTTGGGAAAAGCTATGATCCAATTCTTATGCATTGACATTCAAAAGTCATACTTTTTGATAATGCACTATTCTTTGGGAAGCTATCCTAATTTGAGTGGAACATCGTTCTTTAAATTGGTATTGCAATTTCTTGTCTTTCTTGAATATGATATATATATATATATATATTTATACATGGAGAGTGATGATCTCATTTGTGTGCATTTTGTATTCAAATGCAAGATCATAAATAATGCACACATCTTGGGGGAGCAATCCTATATGCTTTCGAACATTAGTTATCTTCATTTGGTATTTGATCCCGATGACGTGTCTCTTTGGAAGACAAATTTTTTTCGTCTTGGCACTTTGTGCCATCATGAAAAGTGTAGAGGGTTCGGTTTATTACTTGATGGTATTTTCTTCAATTGGCTTCTTGCTTTCATTTGGTATATTTTCAAAGTGGTTTCTTCAATCATGTGTTGATTTGGGTCTTTGATATAATTTGGACAATTCTTTTTCTTGTCACACTTGTGTGTGCTTTCTTGGTTTAATTGGTGTTTTGTCCAAATTGTATCTCATTTGGTTCTTGAAAGTTTTGTGCATGCATACTTACTATATGTATATCTTATGCCATGCGTACCTTCGTTGATCCAATATATAGGATAACCTCCACCAAATCCTAAATGGCTAAGATGTGCATGAAATTCAATTTCATATCAATATGCACATATTTATGTGGAGTTTGTCCTATGTATTGTAGTTGCTCTAACTACTTTGGACCCAATGAGTTTGGGTACCATTTTGTACTTGAATTTGTTTTAGGTACACGTGGAGATGCATTGGAAGCTTGTCTCATTTACAAGGAACGTGGTGTTACCATGTGTTCATTGGAGCCAAGTTTGGATGATCGTTAACTCTTATCTTCTACATCACCAATGCTATCTCGGTAACAAGTATCTACCTCATGCATACATTTCTAGTTTTCAACCTTGTGTAGGTTGTATCTTGGCACCAATCTTTTTGTTACAAATAATTTGATTCTTGCAAAACGTCTTTATTGCAAATGTGAGTAAGCCGGGATGATTACATATAAGGGGACTATATATTCATTTCTATGATTCATCGATCCCAATTATGTCAATCTAGCACTTTCTACTTAAAGTCTCTCATGTGCCACATTGATGAATTTTCAAAATCATTTGCCTTTTGGGATACGTGTTATCTTACTCGGAGCATCCATTTGTTAACCTTTATCCCTTGTGGATAGTCTTTGATGCTATGATGAGTATGTGTTGGAAGTTCATTTATATTCCGTTAAGATATAATTCGTCTTTGTGCTATGTTATTAAGCAAAGATCTTATTGGTGTATTTATGACTTCCTCTTGGATATCATGATCGTTACCCTTGTATCTATCTTGTGTGTACATGTTTATTTGTAGACCCATATCTTAGTGATTCGTGTCTACTTAGAAACTTATACACATGATAATAGTACATCTTTAATTGATATTCCAATTCTTTAATGACCACCTATTATTGCTTTTGACTCTTTGGTGGTTTCTAAAAGGCACAAGCTTTATTTTTCATGTGTTATTCTTTTTGCATTTTACTAACTTGTGGAGCCATTTGCTATATCTCTTTTGGTGTGTGGGTATGGGAAAGACATGATATGCACTATGTGCAACACTTCTTGAAAGACTATGTTGATGCTCTCATCCTTGTATTAGTCTCCTATAATGTCTTTTTATCTCACACCCATTATTTTATTTGCCGCTCCTTGCTCTTGTTGCAAAACATTTTTGTTGCAAATTGTGTTGCCTAACTTCTCATTTATATTCTCTTGCATGTGCTTGTGTTAGAATTTATCTAGGAGGGAGTGAGGATTCCATGTTGTGCACACTATATTGAAATACAAATCCTATTTGTGCACGTACCTTGGGGAGTTCCCTCATGATATTTAGAACACTTTTCGGATCCTTTTGATTGCTTGCTTCTTTTGTTGAAGTATCTTTCTATTTGATATTCTCTTGCAATCTTTGGATCCTCAAGATAGTTTGATCTCCCTCCATCTATTCTTCATTGGATATGTGCATTTGATTTCACTCACATTATGAGAAATGCACACTTTATGGGGGAGCTCTTATTATATTGGCCTTCTTACTTTTCACCCATTTCGGCAATCAATGCCAATGGGGGAGAAATTTAGAGGGTTTAAGGGAATATGGTTTGTTCTCTTGCGGTTCTCTTGCATCCTTGCTCTTTGTGTTGCATGGTTGCTTAAATTCATTATATAAACCCTCATAAAAGGGATTGTCATCAATTACCAAAATGGGGGAGATTGAAAGTGCATTGTTGCCCCCATGCGTGGTTTTGGTAATTAATGACAATCCTTATGGACTAATGTTTACATTGAGATATTCTTATAGATCTTGTCCATGGGAAATTATAGGAGTTCATGTGTTGGACTCTTCAAGATGACATAATGACCAATGCTCTATTCAAGGGTTTATATGAAGAATGGTCATGTGTAGTGTTGAGCTTATTGCAAGTCATCATACATATCAAGAGAAGAAGAAGAAGTGCAAGTTCAATATGATGCATCTCGGAAGATATCTTTTGATTGAAGCTTGCAAAGGAGACATGAAGACGAAGCTTAGCGAGGCCCTCCCATAATGGAGTATGGGGGAGCATTTGGAGAAGTCTTCATCAAGCATGTGCTAGCAAGGACAATCAAGAAAGGTATTTCAACTTGAGAGATTCAAGATCGTCATCATCGAGCTCAAGTGGAATGCGCAAGGCAAAGGTATGATCTTGATAGGTTTTCTCTTTTACCGGTCTCATGGTGTTAGTGCGAGACCGGGTTTTAGGATAGACGGCGTACTATCAAGAGGGGCTCTCAAGTGAGTAACTTGATCGCATCTTTGTGAAGAGCTCAAACCTTTGCATACTTGGCATTTCATCTTTCTTGGTTCTTACTTGGCTTTTCTCCTTGTTGGGTTTTGGTGCTTGTTGTGATCTTCACGACAAGCCCAAGTTCACCGAAAACTAATTTCATATGGAAAACTTGTTGCGTTTTCGGTTTTGGAGGTTTGCCGATTATTACTTTTTAGATAGGTTTCACCTTTCCTCTTTTGGTTTAAACCTCCCTTGTTGGACTATGATGTTTCTCTGCACATTCATGTAGGGCTCGTTGTCACGTTTCCAACGAGCCCAAGAACATCGAAAACGGAGTCCGAATGCAAAAGTTTTGCCCGTTTTGGTACTTGATGTTCTGCTGTTTTTTGCTGTGGCGGTAGTACCGCCGCGGTACCGCCCGAGGTACCGCCGGAGCTAACAGAGAGCCGTTTTCGGCGGTACCGGGAGCGGTAGTTCCGCCGGGGCGGTAGTACCGCTGCCCGGGGCGGTAGTACCGCTACGTGAAGCCTGTTTTCAGCCCGTTTTGATGCTGTAACTCCCTAGGGGGGCGGTAGTACCGCTAGGGCCAGCCGTAGTACCGCTACGGCGCGAATCTGCACCCAACGGTTGGAATTTGGGTTGACCTATTTAAGGGGCCTTCTTCCCCAATGGTTCCCTAACCTTTAGAGCAAGTCTTTCTCACCTCTCTCCTCCATTGTTGCCCTCTGGAAAGCTTGCTCTTCCTCTCAATCCCTCCCATGGTTCTTGCTAATATTTGGGGGAAAGTGAGAGGTGATCTTGATCTACGTTTTCACCGATCGATTTCTCCTCTAAGTGAGGGAAACCTTGTAGATCTTGATCTTGGAGTTCTTAGTGCATCTCCTCTTTGTTCTTACTCTCTTATTCCCCCATAAGCATTTGTTGCTTTGTTGGAATTTGAGAGTGAAGGATTTTGAGCACTTGTGCTCTTGCCTTTTGCATTTGGTGCATCGGTGTGCTCTCCACGAGGATTCGTGGAAGTTGAAAGTTTGTGAGCTTGTTACTCTTGGGTCCTTGGACCCTAGACGCCTTTGTGGTGGTTGGACCCGTGTGTGGTCACTTGAAGCCGTTCGGGAGCCCCCAATCCCATTGTGGGTTGTGCCCCGGATTGTTGTTGAAAGGCTCCGGATTCCGCCTCGAAGGAATTCCGATAGTGGAAGGTGAACCAAGCCTTTGTGGTGCGGTTCATCGGAGAAGAAGGTGAAACCTTTGTGGTTGTTGAACCGTTGTGTCGGTTCACACCTCTCCAACGAGACGTACTCCCTTAACAAGGAGGAACTCGGGAATACATCCTCGTCTCCGCGTGCCTCGGTTATTTCTATACCCGAGCTTTTACTTATGTCCTTTACATTGTGATAGCCTTCGTGCTTGAAGTATTCTATTGCTATCACCTTGTTGTTTATCTTGCTTAGCATAAGTTGTTGGTGCACATAGGTGAGCCTAGTTTATTTAGGTTGTCGGCCTGTTAATTTAAACACCTAGTTTTATTCCGCAATTATCAAGGCTAAACCGGAAAAGTTTTAAACCGCCTATTCACCCCCCCTCTAGGCGACATCATTGTCCTTTCACCCCCCCCCCCCCCCCCAGGCTTTGGTGAAGGGCGGCGTTAATGCTAAAAGGCGCCCAACCAAAACCTGGGGGGCCGAACGGCTAGAGATGCCCTTAGCAACCTGTATGGCTACGTCCATTTCGATCTCCAATTTGTTTTTGTTTCATTTCACAAAAAAGATGTTTCTATCATGGTCTCAAGTTAATGTTTCAATCTCCTTATTAATATTTTGAATAATTATTTTCAATTGGCGAGAGGAACATACTCCATCAATTAGAGAAAAATCATATGAAAAATATAACTTCATAGTTCAAGTTTTTTTTAGCTGCATACAAATCAGAGCGGTTTGACAAACGGACGTGAGGTGAGATGGGCAGTTAATTAAGAGGAAAGAGAGTGTAGAAATGAAGTGAGAGAGCAGTTAAGAGGAAGGAGAGAAATTAGGATCTCGTTTTACATGCAGAATTAATCAATAACCAATTTGCTCTCTGAGTTTTTCACAGCCTGAAATTTTGTGAAATTGTATGAATGGGAGGTTGGACGAAAATAGGATGAAACTCGGAATCTTGCATATTTCATAGTATCTTACATATTTCATAGGAGAAGGAGTTACGTTCGTTTGTAGCAACATATCACATTTTCTACACATGTAATTTCTTTTTTATTTGTATTATGTTACAAACAACTTAAACCCCGTAGCAGCGCGCGGGCATTTAGCTAGTAGTGTAAGATTAGGGATCGTTTTGGTGCATTTTGTCAGTTCAAGGACTGTTTTAGACATAGCCATCAAGTTAGAGGACTATAGATGCATTTCACTCAGAAAAGAGGAGGGAGAGCAAAGCCTGCGTTTCTGCAAGCGCTTGCCTATACGCATCTGATTTCTGTTCATATCTCACCTATCTGGCTCTCTCTCATACGTGTGAATATCGTCAAACATATTTTCAGTTCTTAATCGTTAACCTTTAATCCCTCAAATGGGCAAGCCCTATATATCTTTACTATTAAATCGGAATGCATGGTATGGTGTCACACGATAAATGGTGTCACACTTCAATTGCCCTCACACTTCGTATTAATTACATTGCTTTGCCACCTATAAGTGAATACTGGTTCACAAAAAGAAACCTCGCGTGAAAAACAAAAGAAAAGATCACCTTCCTATCCTCATAACCAACTTTTCAAACTTCCCGACTAAACGAAAAGATCAAAACCCCTCACGTGGAAATTAAACAAAAATGCTACCGCACTTCTCTTATCTCAACAAACTAATCCCTAAAACCAGTGCTTGGAGCATCTCTAGCACACACCGCATTTTTCGCGGAACTGCATTTTTCCGGCGAGAATGCGGGCCGGGCCCAGTTCGGTGCGCAGAATAGAAATCGCAAACGCGACCCGACCTGCATTCCATTTCCAGGTCACTACAAATCGAAAAGCCGGGACGCTATTAATGCGAATCCGCGGTCGATTTGCAGTCCGAGCCCGTTCCCCTCCGCCGCGAAACCCTAGCCAAATACCCGACATTCCTCGCCGCCGGCATCTCCTCCAGTCGTCGATTCCGGCCGCCACCGCCACCATGGACAGGCTCCCGCCGCACCTGCAGCAAGAGTGGCGCCGCTGCGTCATCGCCGACGGCGCACGAAAGCGCGCAAGCTGGAAGTGGACGAGGCACGGGATGCCGGTCCACGGTCTCGTGCCGCCTCCGGCGCCGCCCGCTGCTGTAGCGCCGCCAGAGCCTCCTGCGCCGCCCGCGGCTACCGCGCCACCCGACGACGAGGGGACCTCCTCCGGCACATGGACATTGTCGCCGTCGCCGCGCAGTCCACCCGAGGTCGCCGTGGACGAAGAAGGCTTCGAGATCTACGATCCTGCCACCTTCGAGTCCTCGGTGACCCGCGCTGACTTCGTCCCCGACGAGGTCCTCGACACGGTCACCGGCGCCGTGCAAGCGCGCTCCGCGGAGGAGGTCCAAGCGGACGCCAAGCGCCGCCGCCGCGAGCAGGACATCGACCACCGCGAGCAGGAGGCGAGCAACAGCAAGGGGAAGGGGAAGGGCGTCGTCATCTACGTCGACGGCGACACCTCCGACGAGGAGTGAAGACACTCCGGCGTCGGCGCGGTCGCACCCTGGAAGCTCCGGTGAGCTCATTTTGCTCCGTTAGGGTTAGGGCCGCGTAGTGTAGATAGTTTTTGACTGATCGAGCGAGCTCCGGTCAGTACTCCGACGAGCAAGCTCCTACTGTAATGAAATTCTCCCGCGAAGTTCGAAATGGATGATTTTGCAGTTCCTATTTGTAGTGTCTGTTCTGTACTCGACACTACTCGGCCTGTATACGCGCTTTTCGCGAACTGTAAATCGCGTTTGCAGGTTCAGAAAATGCGGTGTCTGCTAGAGATGCTCTTATCCTACTTTGCATCTCGCACGCCCAAAAGCAACCATCCGTATTTAGCTCAACAACAACTAAGATTTTTCTACCACGGCATTTCGTCAACGCCCGTACAACAAACTCGAAAACTTCCGGCGTAGAGGTAGCCACATGTGAAGGAGATATGCCCTAGAGGCAATTAATAAAGAGTATTTCTTTATCATATCTCGTTTGTTCATAATACGTTTTTGTGTCATGCTATAACCGTATTAAGCGGAAACATTAATACGGGTGTGATGCGTAAACAACCAGGTCCCTAGTAGCCTCTACTAAGACTAGTTTCGTTGCGCGATCGATGATCGAGGTTTCCCGATCATAGGGCATGGCGCCGGTCGGCAATGGAAGTCATATCGTTGGAGAACGATGTGATGGACATACCCATATTTGTAGGACGTAGTCATTACGCCTTTGACCGTGAGACCAACTCTTATTGTTATTCCTGGAAGATACTTTGATTGCACCAAACGTCGTATCTTAATTAGTATGACAATAACGGTGATACTTTTGGGTATCGGAAAGGAGTAGTTGAGACGAGGGGTCAAGAGCGGGATTTGCCAGTCCGCATAGCAGGATAGATACTGTAGGGCCCACTCGGTGAGATTATGTCTAATGAGCTTGCAAGCATGTGACTAGGTCACGGAGACATGAAATCATAGACGAGTAGAAGATAGCGTTGTCGGTAACGAGGTCAGCTGGATATGGAGATATCTATGAACGACGCTCGGACACGCTGAGTATCGCCGTGGCAAAAGGTTTAAGACTTTACGTTCAGGTTTGATAGATGAAAGTCATTAGTTATATCACAGGGATTAATTCATGGGGTCCAGGCCTACGAGTTAGTCGTTGATCAGAGAGGAGTCTCGATCATACCTGTTATTATATCGAACCGCTAGGGTAACACACTTAAGGGGTTTCGACAAGACAACCGGAAAGGAAAGAGATCACCGGGAACGTCCCGGGAGAGGTCCGATGGAGATCGGGCAGCGACGAAATAGTTTTCGGAGCTAGAATAAATTATATATAATATGTTTGATATTAATTAGTGTAATTAATGTCCAAATATGATTTTATATATTTATTTTCGAATTTATTTAGGCTGATTTCTCTAAATGGGCCTTCTGGTAGAAAGAAGGCCCATGGGGGGGAAATCCCTAAGGGAATTCGGTGGGGGCCAAGGTGGCCGGCCTAGGTGGGCCACAAGGGGCCCACCAAGGGGGCCGGCGCACCATGTGCCGAACCAGGCATGTGGGAATTGTCCCACATTGCCTGGCTGGCAAGTTGGCTCCCCCCCGGGAGCCTTTATATAGAGGGGCACCCCTGGCCTTTTAATTCATCCAATTAATTCCCAATTCTCTCTCGATTTCGTGATTCCCTTTGTCGGAGTTGCGCCGAGTTGAGAAGGGGATCTCTTCCACCATAGCCCGCTGCCGCGCTGCTGGTGTTCCGGTCCAAGTCTTCCGCTGCTCGTCCTGGACTGGAGCTTCGGAGGCCGTCGTCTCCACCGTACGTGTGTAACGCCCTGCGAGGTGCTGCGCTAGCGGTACTAGGAGGTCTGCTTCCTCTACACGACCTTGAGGTCGGCTTCGTCGGTCTTCATCGACAACGTTTGTGCGGGAACGTAATTCCCGCTTTCGGTCTACAAGGGTATGTATTCCGATCTCCGTTCGTACTACTATATCTGCATAGAATAGATCTTGGCATGTTTTAAGGATATCGTTGCTAGGAAAATTTTTGTTTTCTGCACACGATCCCCTTCAGTGGTATCAGAGCCGATCTATCGTAGATATAGATGTACGCTGTTAGAACCCGTGTTCTGCACGGGGGCACCGTTCCTGTTATTTGCTACCCTCTAGCGTGCACTTGTGATTCCAGCGGCATCGAGTTGATGAAGCGGCCCGGACCGACTTTACGCGTACGCTTACGCGAGACTGGTTCCACTACTGACATACGGCTTGTACCGTATCTGTGGCTGGCGGGTGTCTGTCTCTCTCTCTTTAGTTGGTCTTGCATTTTCAATAGAGGGCCCGAAAGGGATGCTTAAACATGCAATTATTGGATCGTTGTTGTGGTCATAAGGTTCGTAGGTATGAAGCGGTTCTATTTACGACAGCCCCAAGCCACGTAAAATATGCAAAAGATAAAGTAGAAGCGTCTAACTTTATTTTGCAGGGGGTTATGTGATATGGTCAAGGTAGGTTTATTAAATTGTTTATGAACTGTGGGCGCCAAGAAGACCATGGCGCAATGGACTATATCACATCGCATTACATTTGATGTTTTGTGTGGATCTTATATTGTGTGATTATATATATTAGTATATATTAGTTACACGGCGGTAGTTATATATAAGATGATCCCTTCAAAAATACCACTAGTGTTCTTCCTCCAACGAGCACCACCAAGAAAGCTCTACGTTATGAGGCAGGCCGTGACGATCGGGTGTCAGACATATCGTCGTTCGCATACAGTGGGTGTAAGCCATGTTGCACAAGCGTTACGTGGAGGTTATAGTGGCGAGCCTGGCATATGCAGATATGGCCTCGGAACACGGAGGCCGAAAGGTCGAGCATGAGTCACAGAGTTGTTGTGATGGACAATTGTCTACCCTTGAAGTTGTGCTGCCGGCTCTGACGATGAGGGGTGGTGCAATGGATGGGGGTCGTGTAATCGCTTAAACGACCAGGAGGGATGTTCGTTTGAGTGGGAGTTATGTTAGTTATTTTCTAAAAATACTATAACTCAAAATTATTATGAACAAAGTCTTATGTTGTTGCAAATTCCATTGTAGATGTCTCGCCCCTCGTTTAACCTAGGTCTGTTCCTTGAGAAAGAAAAGCTTAAGACCAATGGGTCAAACTTCATGGCCTGGTTCCGCAACCTGAGGATCCTCCTCACTCCCCATAGGGTGGCCTACGTCATTGAGGCCGCCATAGGTGACCCTCCCGCAGATGGAGCCTCTGAGGATGAGAAGAAGGTCTTCCAGACCAAATCGGAGGACTCCGCCTTTGTCCAGAGTGGCATGCTCTACGCCATGGAAGCCGGCCTGCAGAAGCGCTTTGAGAAGATGAGTGCCTTCGAGATAATTTCTGATCTCAAGGTTGTCTTTGCGCCGCAGGCTAAGGCTGAGAGATATGAAGCTTCCGAGCTTTTCTTCTCGGCCAAGATGGAGGAGCATAGCAGTGTGAGCGAGCACGTGGTCAAGATGTCTGGCTACGTTCAACGCCTGAATGCTCTGGAATGCCAGATTCCCGATGAGCTGGCGATTGATAGGGTGCTGCAATCGTTGCCCCCTAGCTATAAAGGCTTCGTCATGAACTACAACATGCAGGGCATGGCTAAGTCCCTGGGTGAAGTGTTCGTGATGCTCAAGAGTGCTGAGGTGGAGATCAAGAAGGAGCACACGCTGTTGATGGTCAACAAGACCGTCGATTTTAAGAAATCCGGTGGCAAGGGAAAGAAGAGCTGGAAGTTCAGGAGGGAGGGCAAACTGGTTGCCAAGCCCAAGACTAACAAATCTGGTCCCAGAGCTGGCATGGAGTGCTTCTACTGCAAGGGAAAAGGTCACTGGAAGCGCAATTGCCCCAAGTACCTGGAGGATAGGAAAGCTGGCAAGATAGTCGACAAAGAGCAAGGTATATTTGATATACATGTTATAGATGTGTACCTTACATCCGCCCGTAGCAACACTTGGGTATTTGATACTGGTTCTGTTGCTCATATATGTAACTCTCAGGAGGAGTTACGGAATAAACAGCGGCTGGCTAAGGATGAGGTGACGATGCGCGTCGGCAACGGATCGAGAGTCGACGTGGTGGCTGTCGGCACGCTCCCTCTACATCTACCATCGGGATTAGTTTTGGTTTTAAATAAGTGTTATTTTGTACCATCGTTGAGTGTAAACATTATAAGTGGGTCTTGCCTGTTACAAGACGGTTATTCATTTAAATCAGTATCAAGCAGTTGTGCTATTTATATGAATGATATCTTTTATGTTGATGCTCCCGAGAATAATGGTTTATTCTTGTTGAATCTCGATCGTAGTACTCACATCCATAACATAGAAGCCAAACGGATTAAGTGTAGTGATGATACCGCCATGTATATGTGGCATTGCCGTCTTGGTCATATTGGTATAAAGCGCATGAAGAAACTCCACTCCGATGGACTTTTGGACTCGTTGGATTTTGGATCCCTCGATACATGCGAACCATGCCTCATGGGCAAAATGACCAAGACACCGTTCAAAGGTTTCGTTGAACGGGCGTCGGATTTATTGGGGATCATACATACAGATGTGTGTGGACCAATGAGCGTATCGACACGCAATGGTTATCGTTACTTCGTCACCTTCACTGATGACTTGAGTAGATACGGTTATATCTATTTGATGAAACACAAGTCTGAAACTTTTGAAAAGTTCAAAGAATTTCAAAGTGAAGTTGAAAATCAGCTTAACAAGAAAATCAAGCACCTCCGATCCGATCATGGTGGCGAGTATTTGAGTTTTGAGTTTGGCACACATCTGAAGAGTTGTGGCATCGTACCCCAACTTACGCCTGCTGGAACACCGCAACGTAACGGCGTGTCCGAGCGACGTAATCGTACTCTACTGCATAGTGTCCGGTCTATGATGTCTCTTACCGATTTGCCCGTATCCTTCTGGGGTTATGCGTTAGAAACAGCCGCATTCATTTTAAATAGGGCTCCGTCCAAATCCGTTGAAACGACACCGTATGAATTATGGTATGGCAAGAAGCCTAAGTTATCGTTTCTGAAGGTTTGGGGTTGTGAGGCGTATGTTAAGAAACTACAGCCCGACAAACTCGAACCGAAGTCGGAGAAAGTCGTCTTTGTAGGATATCCGCGGGAAACCGTAGGATACACCTTCTACAACCAAGCTGAGGGCAAAACGTTTGTCGCGAAGACCGATACCTTTCTAGAGAAGGAGTTTCTCGCGAAAGGAGTAAGTGGGAGGAATGTAGACCTCGATGAGATCGTTGATCCTGAACTCGAGATTCCGAGTGGCGCAACGGAAGCTGTTCCGGAAACGTCCTCCACAGATGGAGTGGGAGAAACTGTCGAGGAAAGTATTCTACCTCGTAGGTCTGGTAGATCTCGTATCGCACCAGAATGGTATGGCAACATGGTTTGCACCGTCATGTTAATTGAACAAGACAAACCTACGAACTACAAGGAGGCAATGGCGAGTCTAGAGTCCGAGAAATGGCTAGAAGCCATGAAATCCGAAATAGGATCCATGTATGATAACAAAGTGTGGACTTTGATGGATATTCCCGAAGGGCGCAAGGCCGTCGAGAATAAATGGATCTTTAAGAAGAAGACTGATGCTGATGGTAATGTGACCGTCTATAAAGCTCGGCTTGTCGCAAAAGGTTTCCGACAAGTTCATGGGATTGACTACGATGAAACTTTTTCACCGGTAGCGATGCTGAAGTCTATTCGGATTTTGTTAGCAGTTGCTGCCTATTACGATTATGAAATATGGCAGATGGATGTCAAAACAGCCTTCCTAAATGGAAACATTGAGGAAGAGTTGTACATGGTACAACCGGAAGGTTTTGTCGATCCAGAAAATGCTGGCAAGGTATGCAAGCTTCAGCGCTCCATTTATGGATTGAAGCAAGCATCTCGGAGCTGGAATCTTCGATTTGATGAGGTAATCAAAGGTTTTGGATTTGTCCAAAATTTGGAAGAGACATGCATTTACAAGAAAATGAGTGGGAGCTCGGTTGTGTTCTTAGGACTATATGTAGATGACATATTGCTAATTGGAAATGATGTGGAACTTCTGAATAGCGTGAAGGGTTATTTAAACAGTATGTTTTCCATGAAGGACTTGGGAGAAGCTGCATACGTCTTAGGCATTAAAATCTATCGTGATAGATCAAGACGTCTATTAGCATTGAGTCAGAGTACTTATCTTGATAAAATACTGAAGTGTTTCGGTATGGAGAAGGCAAAGAAGGGTTCTCTGCCGGTTATCAAGAATAAAACATTGCGAAAGGCACAGTGTCCGGTAACGGAACAGGATAAGGCCGATATGACTAAACATCCTTATGCTTCAGCCATAGGATCGATTATGTATGCAATGTTAAGTACTAGACCTGATGTGGCATTAGCTCTAAGTTTGACAAGCCGTTTCCAGAGTAATCCTGGAATGGCGCATTGGATTGCTGTTAAGAGCATTCTTAAGTATCTCAATAAGACAAAGGAAATGTTCCTTGTCTATGGTGGCTGCGATGAAGAACTTGGCGTAACAGGTTACGTGGATGCAAGTTTCTGCTCAGACCCCGATGACTCTAAGTCACAGACAGGTTATGTGTTCAAGGTGAATGGGGGCGCCGTGTGCTGGAGAAGTGGGAAACAACCCATCGTCGCACAATCTACAATGGAGTCGGAGTACATTGCTGCTTGCGAAGCCGCGAATGAAGCTATGTGGCTGAGGAAGTTCATCATTGAACTTGGAGTGTTCCCGAGCGTGCAAGACCCCGTGGTCCTCTTCTGCGACAATACGGGTGCCATTGCTAACGCCAAGGAGGCAAGGTCTCACTCCACCGCCAAACACATACTCCGACGCTTCCATGTGATACGACAGTACGTACAAGGAGGCGATGTGAAGATTTGCAAAGTGCATACGGATCTGAATGTGGCAGATCCTCTAACGAAGCCTCTTCCGCTTGAGAAGCACGTGAAACACCAAGATGCTATGGGTGTCCGGCTTTTACCAAGTTGTAATCTAGATTAATTTGTACTCTAGTGCAATGGGAGACTGAAGGAGATATGCCCTAGAGGCAATTAATAAAGAGTATTTCTTTATCATATCTCGTTTGTTCATAATACGTTTTTGTGTCATGCTATAACCGTATTAAGCGGAAACATTAATACGGGTGTGATGCGTAAACAACCAGGTCCCTAGTAGCCTGAGGCTACTAGGACTAGTTTCGTTGCGCGATCGATGATCGAGGTTTGCCGATCATATGGCATGGCGCCGGTCGGCAATGGAAGTCATATCGTTGGAGAACGATGTGATGGACATACCCATATTTGTAGGACGTAGTCATTACGCCTTTGACCGTGAGACCAACTCTTATTGTTATTCCTGGAAGATACTTTGATTGCACCAAACGTCGTATCTTAATTAGTATGACAATAACGGTGATACTTTTGGGTATCGGAAAGGAGTAGTTGAGACGAGGGGTCAAGAGCGGGATTTGCCAGTCCGCATACCAGGTTTGATAGATGAAAGTCATTCGTTATATCACAGGGATTAATTCATGGGGTCCAGGCCTACGAGTTAGTCGTTGATCAGAGAGGAGTCTCGATCATACCTGTTATTATATCGAACCGCTAGGGTAACACACTTAAGGGGTTTCGACAAGACAACCGGAAAGGAAAGAGATCACCGGGAACGTCCCGGGAGAGGTCCGATGGAGATCGGGCAGCGACGAAATAGTTTTCGGAGCTAGAATAAATTATATATAATATGTTTGATATTAATTAGTGTAATTAATGTCCAAATATGATTTTATATATTTATTTTCGAATTTATTTAGGCTGATTTCTCTAAATGGGCCTTCTGGTAGAAAGAAGGCCCATGGGGGGGAAAATCCCTAAGGGAATTCGGTGGGGGCCAAGGTGGCCGGCCTAGGTGGGCCACAAGGGGCCCACCAAGGGGGCCGGCGCACCATGTGCCGAACCAGGCATGTGGGAATTGTCCCACATTGCCTGGCTGGCAAGTTGCCCCCCCCCCCCCCCGGGAGCCTTTATATAGAGGGGCACCCCTGGCCTTCTAATTCATCCAATTAATTCCCAATTCTCTCTCGATTTCGTGATTCCCTTTGTCGGAGTTGCGCCGAGTTGAGAAGGGGATCTCTTCCACCACAGCCCGCTGCCGCGCTGCTGGTGTTCCGGTCCAAGTCTTCCGCTGCTCGTCCTGGACTGGAGCTTCGGAGGCCGTCGTCTCCACCGTACGTGTGTAACGCCCTGCGAGGTGCTGCGCTAGCGGTACTAGGAGGTCTGCTTCCTCTACACGACCTTGAGGTCGGCTTCGTCGGTCTTCATCGACAACGTTTGTGCGGCAACGTAATTCCCGCTTTCGGTCTACAAGGGTATGTATTCCGATCTCCGTTCGTACTACTATATCTGCATAGAATAGATCTTGGCATGTTTTAAGGATATCGTTGCTAGGAAATTTTTTGTTTTCTGCACACGATCCCCTTCAACATGCGCATGCACGATCACATCTCCTTCCACAAAGAGAAAAGAAGGAGAAAAAGGGGATCATCTGCGCACCGCGCCCGACGATGGGCCTGGCCTCACAGGCACAAGATGGCTGGGAGCTGGAGGAGTGGTACGGCAACATCCTGTACCTCATCAACATCTAGGTTGTGGACGTCTCCTCCTACGTGATTCTCTTCCTCCTCATCAAGCCCCGCTTGAACCAGCACATCCCAGGACCCCCTGCGCTCACCGCCAAGTTGCTCGCCATCTACCACGCCGCCGTGCCGCAGATCGCAATCCACTGCCCGGCCGACGCCGCCCAACTCCTACTTATCGAGCGAGACTCCTTCCTCATCCTTGCCGCCGTGTCCTCGGCATTCATTTTTGCAGAGCTGCCGCTCAAACTCTTTCCCGGGGATGCCGCCATCGCCGATCAGTTCGCGGCCACCACCATCTCCCACGCATCCCCACAGGTCCTCCCTTCTGGAACAGTTATGGGATTTGAGAGACATCAATTTTGTTTCAAACCTTTGGACATCACAGAAGTTGTTGGTAGGTCATACCACTTGATATTACAGAGTCCGGAACTCGGGATACATATCTTGATGCATCAATGGTTACATTTTTCATTATAAATACTCCCTCCATCTGGATACATGCATATCTTATTATCGTATGCATTGGGAGTGACTGTTGATGCTCATTTATCTATTGTTTCTTAAGGTTGTGTTGAAACATGAAATCTCTTAATTTCTTCCTACATAGGAGAGTGCATTGACCTATATATTGTTTTCGGTGAACCCTTGGATCTCTTGCTTTGTTTAAGACACAGGTGCATGATATTCTAGCGGATTGAGGGTAGAACTGATGATGCGAAAATGGAGAAAAATAACCCCGTTGACCTTTTGTTGTTATAAGTGAGTAAATGCTTCGATTTTTTTAAAACATGGAAGCTTTATATTTTTTTCTGTAAGCACAGCTAAAAAATTTCATTGCTTGCAAGCCTTATATCGAATCATGACAAGATTCAGTGAGTTGTTTTTTCTGCACCGATTTTTTAGTCATAGATAACAAAATCAAACCGATCCTCGATAGTTTAGAGTTATGAATAAAATAATAGATTTATGAAACCCCACCTTCTATATCAAGTTAGTGAGAGACAAGGAAGAATAGAAACAGTTGGATAAAGGAAACTGTAGGGGGTGCATGCAAAGATGCCATAAAAATCGCTAGCTAAACAACCTTTTTTTTATAAATTCGGTAGCTAAACAACTTAAATGGACAAACATTTTGATATATCTTTATATATGTCGACCCTCTTCCGACGATAAAAATCGCTAGCTAAACAACTTAAATGATTACATTTTGATCTATCTTTATACATAAGGCTAACCATTGTTACAGACTACATCAGAGACTCGAGAACATATGTGTGCATTTTGAGAGCATACGTGTGCATGTGATGGCATAACGAGGTTGGTTGAGATGGTGCTGGAGTCAATCGATGTCGTAACAAAAGAGCTAGAGCCTAGAGGTAGAGTTTAAAGGTGGAAAAGTTCAAAAACGAGTTTAAAGGTGGAGAAGGAGAGCCTAAGAGCTAATATGAACCTCGTCAAATTCTACAAAGTAGCGAACATGACAAATCAATGATGAGCAAGAAGACCCTTTTTTGTGTGCGATCGATGAGCAAGAAAACTCTAGAGTGGAGGTTTGCATGGATATAGAGCAGGCCAATTAACATTGAGCATTAACCACATGCATGCAATGGTCACATCTGAAATTGTTTCCCCATAAGCGTGCACAGTGGATTGAGAGAGACGGCCAATGTAACGAGTAATTAGGGGTCTTAATTACCAAAGCAGAGCTGAATCCAGCGCTAAAATATAACAAATAAATTTTCTACTGAGCCCACAATACCGGACCGGAGGAAGTATAGTCGGGATTCCATGAATATGCATGTTGTTATTCCATTAGGTTGCCCCTCCGATCCGTTAAAAGTGTCATGGAAAATGAACATACCTTGTACAACTCGAAGTACAACAGCGAGGGAATAGCATAATCTATCACTAAAACCAATATATGTGCTCCTAATATCTCTGTGAGAATTTACAGACTACGAGGCCCTTCGAGCTGATTGGACAGCTTCATCAACTCCGACTTATTGGTTGACTACAAGGTGTATTAGGTGGAGAGGACGCTAGGACCGGCGATAAAGGATGAGTCAAGGGTTGTTAGAGCGTGAAGTTCAAGTCGAGTGGTTAGAGGGGTTTTGGTGTGGGGGGGGGGGGTACCCCTTGACACTATGCATTATTTTATTAAGTTGAGGCGCCAAAGGATGTCATTTTGTCGACGGGACATGATCCATTTTTCTACATATATAGGGCACCGAGTTAACTTGTAACTGTCATATTTCTAGTATCATCTATTGTTGGTCACAAGGAAAACACACATGAATATTACAAATCATCAGAAAATCATCAACCATAGCCTCCCACACAATGTTGTTGGAAGGAACTTGGATGGATAAGGATCTTAGAAAATCAACTGAGCTGGACCCCGGTGCTATGATGTTGGAAGGTCGGAAGATTCGTCAAATTCTACGCAAACAAGGTCGTGCACCCATTTTTTTTTAGTGTTGCACATGACCGGATTTTTTTTTCATATATCATGTTTCACTTTATTGGATCATGGTGGGAGACGAGTGGATTCTATCGACCTTGAAAAGACAACCAAATGAGAAGCGCATATAGAAATGTTTTTTACATAAATATTTACCTTCATTTTATATTTGATATTTTCGAAGACGTAAAAAATTATATAACCGTTGCAACGCACGGGTATTCAGCTAGTATATACTATATCTCGATTGGTGTTCCACTTTTATCGTCAGTTGGTCGCGTGGAGACTTTTTAAATTAGATCTCTTGCTGACATGTTTTGATAGTATTATGGCATTAGTATTTTCATGGATTGTTATCATTTGCCCGGTATGCACATGCACTAGTTAGTTGTCTGGCTATAATAATATACTCCCGCCGTATCAAAATATAAGATATGTCTACATGCATGTGGACATATTTTGTGTTAAAACATCTTATATTTTGATACGGAGGGTGTAGTCAAGTTTTGTACGTCGTTCTACACTAATATAAGGTTGCATGATACTACTTTTGACGTTATATCATCTCTTAGTTGTTGGTAAACACTTGAATACCCACTCTCCAGCTATGCGTAACATCTGTAAGATATAAGATATGTCTATACATGCATGTGGACATATCTTGTGTTAAAACATCTTATATTTCGATACGGATGGTGTACTTGTCAAGTTTTGTACGTCATCGTAGCGGCCTATCCACGTCCAGTTCAGTGAGGACATGCAGGAGCCATTCCTTCCCGGTGTTGCGGATCATAGCATCTTCTGGGAGGTTCCAGACCTCGCGCATGGCTTGCCACAGTCCACGAGCATGTGGACATCACATGAATGATAACGAGTCCTCATCTTCACTCCCGCAGATATCGCATGTGGTAGATGTCACCATACCTCTTCTTCGGACCTTCGTAGCAATGGCGTCACGGCAAATCTTCCACGCAAGGTTCTTCACTTTGGGCGGCACTGGACAGCTCCAAATAAGCCGCCAGGCGGGCCGCTCACCATTTGGTCTAGAGCTGGTCGCTCCACGATCTTGGTCCATCATCGGTCTTTGAAGGGCCATGCGATAAGCGCTCTTAACTGTGAAAATACCCCGCTTCTCAGGCTGCCATGCGATGAAGTCCGACTCGTTCCGCGGCGAGGTCTTGATCTGAAGAATATCGGCGACATCCTCCTGGCACATGTATTGCTGCAGCAGCTGGTGGTTCCACTCTCCACTCGGTAACAGGAATGTTAGCTGATTCTGCTCAAACGGAACATTTCTATAAGCGTTATGAAATTGCATGGAAACTATCAATCATATTGTGAAATGGAGCACTAGCAATTAAAAAACTAGTGTAAATGCAAATTATTCCATGCCACCGGCAAAACTGCCGGTGAGTACTGATTACATATACTGATGCTTTACAGTTTCATCTATCGTTCTGCTTCCGTTGATGTTCAGGCTGGGTAGCAGGCATGTCCATAGAATTGCCAACACAAATGGCTTGCATAATTACACTCTTTTGGTACACAGAACATAATAAGAGAGAAGTATGGACAGCTCACAGCTGGCTGGTACTTTCTCCGTATCTTCTTGTCTCCCTTCCAAAGTACTCCCTCCGTTCTGAATTAATTGACTCAAATTTAGGGTAAGTTGTACTAAATCTGAGTCAATTAATTTAGAACGGAGGGAGTAACTGGGATCATAGATTCACAGGCTCACAGCTGCTTCTTCGCCAGCCTTTTGTTTTGCTCAATGTAAGGGTAGACTCTCTGGTACTGTAGTATCGCCCAGACAAGGTGCCTCCAGGAGAACTCGGGCCACAGAGGATCTGGGTTCTGCAGATGGCTAAACGTCGTCTGCCATAGTAGGAAATTGCTCAGACGAGTCTCGCCCGATGTCCGGATCACAATATCTGGATCTGGGCAGCCGGCGGTGTACATATAGCGATCCAAATCGGCCACTGAAATATCCGAACATGTGCCGCCATTCACAGCACGGCCATTGCAGCTGCCAGCTTGCTGTCCCTCTATCATATCCCTTCGTTCTTTGCAAAGCTCGTTGACGGCGTTGGCGATCTCGGAAGTCGAGTTGTATGGCATGCAGACAGAGAAGACGATTCCTGTGTTTTGAGCGGTGCTTGCCATCAGCTTCTGAGCTGCTACCCGCACCGGTTCGCTAAGCATGTCCAGTTTCCCCCAGAAGTTGATCTTGCAGTTAACCTTGTTGATGACATTTCTGTTCTCCAACAGCTCGTTGATCTTTTCCTCCATAAGCTCCATCAAGGTTTGCACCTCACTCGGGTCCCGTTTAAAATTATCGATGCTAAATGCGTACACCGTGATATACTTGACGCCCATTTCGTAGCAGTAGAGAAGACTTCCCATTAGAGCGGAGAAACCCACCCTATGACCGGCACCCTCCTTGATACTTCTGGATTTAGCGTATCTACGGTTACCATCCATAATAAAAGCAATGTGTTTAGGCATTGGACCATAGGATAGGACAGCTATGACACATTTGCGTAGAAAATTCTGCAGACTTTCAAGAACACCAGTTGGAGTTATCTCATCAGGCTTCTTCTCGTCCAGCATCTTTGGATCCTAGAGCAACAAGATAAGTAAAACTCATCAGTGCTTTACTAAGGGAGAAAGAAAAGAGAGGCGGAGCTTTTTGAGGATCTTTACACGGCTAATGAGTGAATCAAGCATTTCCACGAGGAGGGGTCAACCAAACAATAAGCCAGTATCAAAGCTGCAAACAGGAAAATGCATACGATTTCAGACTTCACTGAGCGGGAATGGAGAAAAGGTGAAAGTTTACCATCAGCAAATGAGTGCTAGATATATAATACACTACTACGAAATTAAGCGAGATGTGTTACTGGGGAAAAAATGCACATGTCAGGCAACGATTGATCAGTACTTCTCCAAGAATGTATCGACACGACACTCAATCACCAAGACAACTCAAACCAACACTTCTTAAGAAAGAAACAAGGACTGGACTAACAAATACTACATCCTACAGAATAAATGGAACTGGGACAGAAAGACGGGACTCCAGATTCACAACGCCAGATTTCAGTTGGTCCGAAGACTGCCTAAAGTGACCCAACGATAAGGTCCACTCAGGTACCTGAAAGTCTAGTGGCAACTTGCTTGGCTACCTATCCAGACAGGACAACGTCTAAACAGCCTCATGGACAGCAGCTCTCCTCTCCTGAAATCAGCTTATGCACATGGCACAAATAATATCACTGCTACAGCATTAAGCAAGATGTACACTGGGGCAAAAAGGAGCAGATGTCAGGTACCAATTGATCAATTATGCTTGTGTCAGGACTGTATGAAGAGTTGAAGAAACCACACAATCACCCGACACAACTGAGACTGACAATTTTTGAGAAAGAGACGTGACTTCTTGGACTACCAGTACCAAGTACTGGATCCTACAGAAAAGATGAAAATCGGACAGAGAGACGGACTCTGGGTTTAAAGTGCCAGATTTCAGCAGCCACCTTAGAGCATCTCCACCGAGACGAAAAACGCTCACCAGCGGCACCCCCAAAGCCTCGCCCCGAGCGATTTTATGTCCGGCACCCCCAATCGGGTCTCTATACTTGGAGCCACTCTTGGGGGTGCCGGACATCGACTCACGCATGGTCCTGACAGCGCTGGCCCGCCCGTCATACACACACACGCCTCTCCCCGTGTTAACGAACGCTGTGCAGGAGGCCGTTGCGCCGCGTTTAATGTCGAGACGACTAGACGGCGCCACGCCTGTCATCACGCGCCGCAGACCGAAGGGACGCCTCGCAATAACACGGCGTCGCTTCCAACGCCGCAGACGGAAGCGACGCGTGCTGGAGTCGCAGCGGCGGCGCCCTGCAGACGCTTCGTCGGCGTCAACGCGCGGCCAGGCGAAGCGGTGGCTGCGTTAATGCAGCGTTAATGCAGGCCACCCAACCCCGCTCCTCCGGCCGCTTTAAAACCCGACGCAGCGCAACCCTCATCTTCACACAAACACTTCTCCCCCTCTCCCCCAAGAACATAGGCCACCATGGCGGGCAGCCCCGGCGGGCAGCATCGTCACGAGCAGCTAGAGAAACTCCGGCATCGCAACGAGGAGGCGGAGATGGCCAAGGCGTTCCAGCGAGTCTTGTGGCGCGAGGAGGCCGAGAACGCGCATCCGTATGTGCTCTCGCTGGAGACCGCGCGGCTGAGCAGCCGCCACCAGTTGCCGGTGTCCGACGACGACACCCTTCCGGAGAGCGCCACCAACATTCCGGTGGCGCCGCGGCTCAGCGGCCAGGACCGCGTCGAGTTCGTCAGCCGCAAGTGGACGGAGATGCCGTACGAGCAAAAGCTCGACCCCAAGTACTCCATCTCGGCGCCCTACTAGCACGCCGTGGTGGACAAGGAGTACGAGGCGCGTCGTAGCGGTCGACGAGAGCTGCCCGATCTGCCTCTACAAACGCCGACGCCATCAGCAGCGTCGCCGTCACCGAAGAAAGGCGCCAGCGACGAGCTGCTAGCATCTTGCTCAGCAGCGTCGCCGTCACCGAATAAAGGGGCGCCAAAAGCCGAAGAGGCTTCCCTTCAAACGCCCCGCCGCATGTCACGGCGGTGAATCGAACACGGCGCCCGCGAGGCCAGAAGGCTCGGCCGGCTCAGCCGAGGCTACAGGACCGTTTCTAAAGGCTGTAGCCGATGGGAACGGTGATGAGCAATGGCCAGAAGTGAAGCTTCGTTGCTTCCCTGTCTTGGTTTGCATCTTCTCCCCCTCGCCGGCCACGAAGCGGCGCGTGTAGCACAGCATAGGCCTTCTCTCTCGCACCTTCTAGGTCTAGTTTGTTAAATCTCGTTTAGATTCGAAATTGTAAGTTTGTTTAATCTCGTTTAAATGATGTTTGTGTTGTTCATCGCCATTTGTGTTCATTGTTTGTGTTGTTCATCGGCGGCGGTTCATGCACCCGCAAGGTGTTCGACAGTGTGCTCGCGATTGGGGGTGAGCCTTTGAGGAGTGCCGCTGTGGGCGGACACATGTCCGACACCCCTCAAAGGAGGCCCAATTGGGGGGTGCCGGACACACATTTAGAGGCCTCCGGTGGAGATGCTCTTAAAGTGGCTCAACGACGAGGTCCACTGGGACTGAAACTGTATCAGTGCCAACTTGGCTACACAACATGTAAATAGCCTCAGCTTTCCTCTCCTGAAACAAGCTCATGCACATAATACAGCATACAATTATTATTATTTGCACCCGCTCAAACTCCTAAACAGCCAGAGTTCCTGCTCTGTTTTACGAGCTTATTAAGCAGTATCGTCAACAAGCAGCACTCCGGAATCAGGAACAAGCAAGAACAGAGCACCCGCGACGCGCGTACCGCATAGGCTCCTCAACCTCACGGCTATTCCGTCGAACACATGGCGGGCAAGCAAGTTAGGAGGGATCAGTTTGAGCTTACCTGTCTGCGGGGTCGAGGTACTCCGGGTGCGTAGGAGGGGCGCCACGGGAACTCCGGAGGCAAGCAGCTGCGAAGGAGCTAGCGGTGGCGCAGGTGAGCAAGAGAGCGCAGGCGGTTCTTGTAGCAGCTCGGTGCCCCGAGGAGCAGGACCAGGGAGTGCGTGGCGGTTGCGGAATCTCGTCCGGACGAGCGGGACGGCGGACGGAGGATGGGGGGCGGACGGACGAGAGGCGGTATGCGTGCCACGGAGGCACGGCACGGAACGACGGAGGGCGACCTCGGCGCCTCGCGAAGATTCTTTCAGTTCGGCGGAGCTGGCCGATGGAATTGGCACCGCGCGGCACGATGAGCGGCTGGATTTTTTTTTATTAGTAGTAGCAGAAAAGGCCTCCCCTTCGATGGTGCACAGGGCAGAAAATAAATAAAAAATTGAATGTAGGGCAAAGCTTATTCATGCCACGTACGATACGGAGAACTGTTCATCAGTTGATTCACAATCACACGAGAAAAAACGCGTAGTGAAGAAGTTGCGTTTTTGAGAACACCCCAACCCAGCAGAGTTCAAATCTTAAATTTAACGCTGGGAGGCGACGTTTCCATCGACAGCGAGGCTGTGGTGACTTCGTCAATCTCGCCGGCTCAGTCTCTCGAATATGCTCATAGGGGTAGGGTGTGCGTGCGTTCATAGTGGTGAGTGTGTGCGCGTATATATGAGCGCTTGTGTTGTACTGTGTTTCTCAAAAGAAAAAAGAAGTCGCGTTTCAGAATGAAGATGTTCACAAGTCTGCCTTTTCTCGGAGAAGAAAACTATAAAACGGAAATTCTTTTTAGGTCTACGTTGATTTTATCTCAATCAACTTAAAAAAGTGTAAGTACTGTTCTAGAAAAGTGTAATTACAGTTTTTTGAATGGAAAATTACAACTGGACAAGACAGTCAGGTATTGGGGGGTCTCTTTCTTATCCTCTCCCTCTCCCTCTCGTTTCTCTGTAGCTGAGAGCTCCCCGTGGTTCTTCTGGCCGATCCGAGGCCTCCTTCGCCGGAGTAGCCGGTGGGGGATGGCTGAGGGGAGGTCCTGTATTTAGTAGGTGTAGGGTTGTCGGCGGTATGCCGGAGTGGGCCTGCGTGCCCGTAGTTTGGAGTGTGTCTCCGGATCTCTGCAGCCAGATCTGGAGTCTAGAGTTCATCCTTTGCGTTTGCTTGCTCCGTTGGTTGGAGCTCCCAGCGCTGGGGATGGCCACCGCTCTTCGGAATAAGGTTGCTGCCCGTGGCTGTTGCTTGGTGCGGCGGATCTGTCTTGCTTCCAACCTCTCTCTGGCCGGCCGTGGTGGCGAGGAGGGGGAGGGGAGAAGTGCGTCGGTTTCGGCGTCATCCAGGTACGCTGGCGGGTTGGGTGCTGTTGTGGGCGAGGGGTGCCTTTCTCTGGCCGGCCTCGGTGGCGAGGGGAGGCGGGTATCTCGAGTTCTTCTGCAGGCATCTGCTGTGCTCACTCGAGTTGTTCTGAGGCTGATCTTCTCCGTTCTTCGGCGTCGTGGTGACGGAGACGACGGGCGAGGTTCAGCTTTCAGGTCTTCTTGTGTGAGCGCTTGGACAGACCGAGTGGTGCGCGTGCTGTCGTGCGCTGCTGGAGCTTCTTCGAGTTCTTGCGGAGTTCCCAAGCGTTTGCTTGCTCAAGCAGGCGCTATCCATGGCGATTGGAGCCACTCCGTGCTCTGGAGTGTTGACCGGAGCTGCATCTTCCTCCTGTGTTGGAGGATCTTCGATCTCGGCGCGGGATTCTTCGCCGACGGCACCCCAAGTGGCTTGTTCCCCGGTGGTGCTGTTGATGCCCTTGCTTCGGGGTCTATGGTGGTCTGCGGCAATGAAGAAGGACCTGATGGCGTTTCTTTTTTATGTTTTAAGGTCTTGTATGCTAAATCCGAGGGCTTCTTTGTAACTCTTGTGTTCTTTGATGCTCTTGTTGTAATCTTGCCGCGTTATGAATGAAGCTCCCAGGCCCCTTGGGGCCTTATCTGTTCAAAAAAAAAAAAAAAAACTGGACAAGACATATCTTCCTGAACAGAAAAGTATAATTATACGTTTATTTAAACTATGATTGCACTTAAAAAATATCTGAATCTAACTCAGACTTAACAACTTTTTTGGGCCTAGTGCGCTTCACATTGAAACACACTTGCAAATTGCAAGTCATGGGTCACACAAGTCGTGAAACAAATAAAATAATGAGTGAATTGCAACTTGAAAGAAGAAAGAAAGTTGCAACCCTTTGTCGCCTAAAAGCTCAATTACAAACCACATGAGGTGCACGGATTACACAAATCATGACGTAAATCTAATTATTAGTGAGTTGCAAATCATGTGTAAATAGAAAGTTCTCACTTACAACTCACTTAGCACGAAATCGAGATGTAAGTATAATGGCTAGAAAGATGACCGAGATTTAGTTAATTCTCAAGCGTCTAAAAACTAGCAATTATATGATTTTACACAGGAAGTGCACAAAAAGCCCTATAGCTACATTATCTTATTAGTGGGGGTGGGGCTACAAACATGACCTTGCAAGTAAATAGAACCTTACAGTAAATATATTACAACATGGTCATGTAAATAAGCAAAAAAAGGTCCCTAAAGTACATATGTGAAAATCAATCAAGTCCTTCGCCTTCTGCTTTGCCAACGTTGGGAAGCAAGACTCCACCCCCGTCGTCCTTCTTCTCACTGGGGACAAAACCACTATGAATCCTTGAAGAGACTCTGCCAAAGAGGTAGAAACGATGTCGTCCTAGGCACATGAAGGTCAGACCCCAAACAAACTCTACCACGTGATTATCTCCAAACTACAGCAATTCCATTTGTGTGTGTGTTTTTTTTAACTTTGATGCTCTTCTCTCAAGCAATTCCATTTGTGTCTTTCTCCTTCGCTGCATCGTGGCTTAGTTGTTTGTGATGTATTCCACCACTAGCATCAGTTGTGTTAGTTGGCACGATAAAGCCCGCCTACTTACTACTTTAGTTTAGGGGCGACATTAAAATAAAAACAAACAAAAAAGCAGGTTACAACATAGTGTATGTTCGAAAACATCCGTAAATCCTCCACGCTTAACACACAATGTCAAAATGCGACATGGGCGACCTTTATCATCTAGTGCTTCAACACGCCCGTCCATGCCCGTGGCAGTGGCCGGATCCACGCCACAAGCAACCCCCTAATTTCCCGTGCAAGAGACGTCGAAGGACAACACACTCCCAAATCCCCTCCCCCAGGCTGCGCAACTTTTCAAAGATAACACCGGAGAGGACGTGGCGTTCCTATACAACACCCTCAGCGGCACAGGGGCGTTGCGTCGCGTGAAGCAGTGCTTCATGGGCCACATAAAAAGTGGCGTAATAAAGAATGAGCTCCTATACAACACCCTCAGTGGAGAGGACGTGGCACTCCTATACAACACCCTCACCGGCACAGGGGTATTATATTTCTTCTCCTTTACAATTTTTAATCTGATTATTTTTTAAATCAAACATTTTTGTACAAATTTCAAATATGATTTTTTTCCAAAATGTGAAAGCGTTTCAAAATGTGAATGTTTTTTAAATCTTAATTTTTTAATTAGAAAAAATTCAAATGTGATTATTAAAAATGAACAATGGTCAAATATGAAAATTTTCAAATTTAAACATTTTAAAATATGAATAAATTTTGGAATTATTTTAAAAATGAATATTTTAAAATGTGAACAATTTCCAAATTTATTTTTTGAAAAATTTAAGTCTAAAAAAAGAAAAGAAAAAATAGGAAAGAAATCGAAAATAGACAAGAAAAGGAAGAAAAAAATCAGCCTCAATGAAGTGGTGCCAGCCGGCGGGATGTAGAATTGACAGAGGACGAGCGATTAATTCGAAACAATCCGTACCTTACCCGGCCTTGGGCCTACATTTACGGCCCATAAGTAGTCTCTTCGCCTTTACACGCGGAAACCCCTACACTCCTCGGCTCGAAGCAGCAATGGCGACCCAAGAAGCGGCGGCGGAAGAGAAGGAGAATCCTTCGCCGGCGTTGTCCTTGAAGAGCACCGGGGACTACGCCGTCGGCTCCTTCCCCACTGTCCTCTACGTCCCGGACTTCATCTCCCAGACCGAGCAGTCCCAGCTCCTCCACCATGTACGTACTAGACTAATCTTGTCCCCTACCGGCGACCGTGGTTTCTCTTTCTTTCGCTCTCGCCTGTCGTTTTTCGTGTGGCTTGACGCGCTGGTGGCGACCTCCGTTTCAGATTTACCAGGCGCCGACTCCCAAGTGGAAGACTCTGAAGAATCGGCGGCTGCAGAACTGGGGTGCATCATCTTACTTGCCGGCTCTGCCCCTAATTTTTCTCGCTCCTTTTCGGCTCTTGGAAACTAATGATTTGGTTGACTTGTGCAGGAGGAGTGGTGCACGAGAAGGGGCTACTGCCGCATTCATGTGAGTGCTCATCAACATTATATTCCTCGGCCCAATTTTGTGGATTCCGTGTCATGATCAGACATGCTATTCCTTGGCCCAATTTTTAGGGATCCGTAGTTACTCTGTAGTTTAGTTGCAACAAGCTTTTTGGTAACTAGATTTGGATCCCCTCTGCCCCCTCAATAATCCTTGCAAATGGCGAAATGTCTGTCAGAGTTTGAGCTAGAGATATGAAAGAAGATCATGTTCTCCGTTAGAGAGATAAACGAGAACAGTTTATATTATCAACTTATTCTTTTCCATTAGTCAAGCAAAATCTCTTATGCTTGGCTATTTTGTATAATTTTTTCGCTAATCCAGTTCTGCAACAGATTGTATGTTTCTTAAATCACATCTCTTTGGTCTTAAAACATAGATTAAGGTTTACAATCATGATCTTATTTTGGAGGCATTTTTTCGTGTCATGGAGTAAACAGAAAAATATCACAGATCCCCTCTAGCCTATCTGTAATCAAAACATTGCAAAATCCTTATAAGTGTTTGGGGGTCTATACATGTATTAACATCGTGTGTCCTAAGTTAACGAAATATAAAAAACAATTGCATTATCATCTGTTCTCTCGTTCAAGTAGTTAAACAAAATTTGTTGCATTTTTTTAATGAAACCACCGCAGAGGGCTCTACTATTGTCAAAGAGAGAATTGCTAGATCCCAACTCTGGGAGATTACACAGATAGGAAACAAGGAAAACGAAAGACAGGAAAAGAGGGGAGGTACAGGAAGGCAAAGAGCGTAGATAAGGCAGTTTATGGTACATCATCTATGCTCACAAAACTGTGAGAGCTCCAAGACCAGGAGCTGCCTCATTTATTATTAAGACAATTACGCTGTCAGGTCAGAGTAATTTCTGCTGAAAAGTCCTGCGGTTACACTCCATCAAATCCCCCACATCGTCAAAAGGATCAGTGACTCTCTGGTCTTCGTTCTAGCTCCACATCTAACTTGCAGTCTTTGATTCTGTCGAGACACCAATCCGTAATGCATTTCTCCAGTGGCCAGCTACCCCGGTTCAGATGCTCAATCAGCAACCAATCAACCAGCCAGCAGCAGATATCCTTTGTGTAAGGGATTGCACAAGCATGTGATTGAAATCTGTTACCATTTGCTCCTTCGTTATATTTCTTTTCTAGCTGTAATCCTCAACATCAGATTGCATACTCATTGTTTTTTACATTATTGATGTTGGTCTATTGTATTATTTAAGGATTACTCTCATGATTGCATGCATGCGTGGCGTGTTTCAAATTTTGTTATTTTCATGGAAGGAAAAAATGTTCCTAAGGAATTAGTAATATGATGAGCACTTACATTTACAAACATTGCACGTTTGATTTTTTTATTAGTTACACATCAGTTTTTGCATGGAAATTTATGTACATCTGCCTTGTATTGCAGTACCTCAATGGCTGACCACGATAACCGACAGAATCTGCCAGTGGACTGGTTTGTTTCCTTCAGCAATCAATCATGTTCTGATTAATGAGTATCATCCTAATCAAGGGATCATGGTCAGTAATCACCAGGTCCTTATTGTTCATTTCTGTGGTACATCTTATGGTACGCTTCACTGAAGTACAATAACGTCACTTTTCAGCCACACCAAGATGGTCCTGCCTATTTCCCTGTTGTTGCTATCATATCCCTTGCTTCACCGGTTGTGATTGATTTCTCACCCCACGGAAAGCTTAGAGATCACGAACATACATATCCCCAAACCGTACAATCTGATGAACCGCAGGAGAGTAATTGTTCCTCTAAGGTTGAAGGCTCAAAGGAAGCTGATCCTGCTTCTTTGTCACTTTTACTAATGCCCTGCAGCCTGTTAATATTCAAGGATCAGGCTTATACAGGTTAGCCCGATGGCTTGTTTACTGAATTAGCTAATAACCCTGTTCAACTTAAGTTATTTACGCATTGGTGACGATTGCAGACTTTCTGCATGGTATACAAGATAATGAGCTACATAATCTAGACAAGGTAAAACATGTGCCCACTGCAAATCACTCCTAGTATGAGCACATTAACAATCTGCATTTACATTGTACAGGTTGCAAATATCTCGCAGTGCCCACAATTGAAGCATCTAAGCTCTGATTACAGCCAAGGCAAAGCAGATTACTGTGATGGCTCTGAGCTAAGTGGTACCTTCCTCAGGACCACGACAAGAGTTTCGTTGACGTGCCAGCTAGTTTTGAAAGTACACAATAAGTTGTTCAAATTCTAGGACCCAGCGCCTGCTTACATCAGCATGGACGGTGAGACAACATTGAGAAACAATTGTAGTAGATACAGAGAAGTATGCCAGCAAATCAGAGGATGAGAGAAAAATGGCCAATATATAGTCTTTGGTCGTTTAGCAGTTTAGCACGCCAAGATTAAAGTTGCGCTGTATCTCCTCAGCATACTTTGTTCTGGACGTGGTGAAAAAGAGTGTTCCGGACGACACTCGTTCGACGTCCGTCTCTTCTCCACTCATCCGACTGGCCTGGATCGGAGGCACCTCCTTGCTCTTCTTTCTTTTTCTTGTTTTTTCCAGATCCATTGAAGTTATTTAGATGTTTCTGAAGATCCATTCAGGATGAGGGCCCCGATCTGGGCATAGGCCATGAATCCGAGCTCATGTTCTAGTTTTTAATCTTTTGTGATTTTTTATTTGAATCTTTGTTGATCTGAATCTCGCCGGCAGCTTTCTCTTCTTTTTCTTGACATTGCCATGCAACTCTATTGGAAACTATGTATGCAACTTGTGTGGAACTCTATGAATGAAATTTGTATGGATATAAATTGGGTCATGTATGTTTTCAAGTTTCTTTGACTATTCACTGGAAATCCATAAAGCTTCATTTAGGTTTCTTATATGACTCACTGGAAAAGTCAAGTTAAGCAGTTCCAAAAGATATTTAGGTTAATCTCTAAAAAATGCCGAATGGGTGAGAGGAGAAAAAGAATCGGGGACATTTTCGAAACATGAAAAGTTAAGGGACTTTGTGAGAAGAGATGTCTTGTGAGAAACTGTGCTAGACTTCTTTGGATTGTAGGAATTTTAAAGTATTTTCATAGGATTCCAATCCTTAGGAAATTTTCCTATAGATTGACTTTGGTTTAAACGAATTGTGCTACCAAAATCCTATGTATTTGATTCATATGCCTTAATTTCATATGAATATAAACATCCACTCCAACCTCTTTTTTAGACTCAAGTGCGTAGTATCGAGGTACTTTTCTTGTGTTTTTCTTGCATTTGATCCAAACGACTATTCCTATAGATTTCTTGCATTTTACAATCCTTTGTTTTGCACCGATAATCCTGTCGGATTCCTATGTTTTCCCTATTCTTGTATATTTATTCCTGTATTTTTCATCCCCACGATCCATCTTAGAGGATGAAGATGTGGCTTAAGGTAGATCGCTAGACTGAGATGGAAGGGTTTCTTTTGCAAAAATGTTATCACGAATCGCTAACAAATTGACGGCAAAGATAGTGCCGGGTACCCACTTACATAAGGGATAGCATTTCCCAGGTCATATGTCCTTGCAAAAGGTTCATATTACCTTGAAGCTCCGTATATTTGGCAGCGCAAGGTCACCAGTGATCGAGTCTTACAGGGTGTTTGGTTAGACTTTTTATTTATTATTTAGTTATTGACTTTGCCTTATAAGCCAAAAAAACACCTAAATAGATGCTTTTGGCTTATGTTACACTATGGTATGAGTTAAAAGGTAAAAGTCAAAAGCACCCATTTAAATGCTTTTATGGCTTATAAGTTAAAGGCAAAAACCAAGAAAAATGTCTAACCAAACACCCTTAGCCTCGACGACTTTCAAAGTGTGGCTGCTATATAGCATCCAATCTAAACAAGAAGTGGCTGCTAGCTTCGATAACAGAAGCTCCATGAAATATTTGTCGTCAGATTTTGGTTGAATTTTGTGCTCTGGAGGCTGATCTCGATGATGGCTGGTAAATTAGCAATTGCTACCAACTTCAATTGTGCGTAGGATTGACCTCACTAATATTATAATCTGGATAACGTTGTAGATCAGTGTAGCTAGTTAGCATGCTGGCCCCTGCTAGCTTGCTCCACCTAACTTCTTTGGGTGCACTCAGATCTGACTAGGGTTGTTCAGATAAAAAAACTGAAAGAAAAAGTCGGATTGTTCTAAAAGCATTAGCTCGGACAAATGTGGGGGCGAACGTGTCGTTTCCAGGTTGGAAATTCTTCCCGATGTGATTGCCGGTGACCGAAAAATTCCGATCGCCTACCGGACAAAGTTGAAAATCAAAATTCCTATTTTCTATTTCAAATGTGAACATTTATCGAGGGTTTTTGTTAAATTCAATATTTTCAAAAAAATGGAGTTTCTTACCCGGTGCTATTATTTTCCAAGAGTGGTCGGGATATCCGGTTACCAGAAAATAGCCGGATTTTCCTAGCAGTAGCAAAAATCGCTCTAGACACAGCTCCTTAAACAACCAGTCGGGTGCGTCTTTTTTTAATACTCAGAAAACAATGACGGCCACCTATGGAAACCAAGACAGTGACAAGCACGTCTATGCGGTCGCATAATTTAAACACTCTAATGCATGTGTCACGGACTTTTCTCTTTTCAGGGAATGCGTGCCATGGACTTCTGACGGCGTGTACCGGAAATTCTACACGACCAAGAGTCCAAGATTTTACTTGGAATACTTTTGCAGAGTAAAAGTGTTGGTACAAGAGACCGAGACTAAAGACCTGAATTACTCCTCTATATATTGCAGCATATGCATGCCTGGAACAAGTACAGCCTTTGCGATCCTTACCGAGCACGAACCGTCATAGGCCAGAATTACCAAATGGCAGCAGTACAAGGAGATTGTACCAGCCAGGAGCAGAAGAGCACTTTTCATCCAAGCCTGTGGGGTGATTTCTTCCTTACTTACCAGCCGCCGTCTTCAGCGCAGGTATGTGCGAGCCGGCCCGAGCAATGCCTGATTTATCAAAAAAAAAAAAACAATGAAACACACTAGTCACTAGTGCAGTGAGATTGAACTTCACTCAGCAGATATAGTAGTAGTTTTCTTTGTTAGAGATGCTATGATTTTCAGAGGTCCCAAAACATGATTTCAATAGTTAACGCTAAGGGAAGGTTAATAAACTTAATATACAAGGGAACTGAGAAATTCATAGCATCTCAATTGGTGAGGATGGAGTGAAAATTCATCTTCACCGTAGCCGGCGACTAACGAATGTATGCTCACCAAATTACCGTCCTATTAACGAAAACTATTAGTCTGCTTTATTTTTCGTGCAAAAACTTTCAGAAGCACTCCTCTTTTTGTTGTTATGGGACTCGAGGCTTTATGTTGCCTCCGACAATTTTTATTGTTTCCACTATTAGTATTTGATTTGATGTGCATTATATTATCCAGAGTACATAAGCAATATATGTTACCACGGTCTATTTAGGATATTTTGTGTAATAGATGAATTAGTGTCATTTTTTGGCAGCAGAGTTGAAGTGTGATCAAAATCGTTGTGGTTCTCTGTATTTGACACTACTTGCATGTTTATCCTTGTAGATACCTGATATGCAACAAAGGGTTGAAGAGTTGAGGGACCAAGTAAGGATAATCATAGCAAATACAAATGAAATGCCAAAAATACTAGATCTCATTATCATGCTAGAACGACTTGGTTTGGACTACCACTACGAGAATGAGATCAACCAGCTACTGAATACTGTTTTCAACTCTGATTACGATGATACCAATCTACACATGGTCTCTCTTCGGTTTTATCTACTACGAAAAAATGGATATGATGTGTCCTCGGGTAAGGCGCTTCAACTGATAGTACCAAGCTAGCTATTATAGTTCACCTCTGGAATGGAAATGATAAATATCCATCATTGCTCACCTTTGCAGATGTATTTCTAAAGTTTCAACACAAAGATGGACTTTTCGATAATGTTGATAGAGCAAGTATGCTAAGCTTATACAATGCAGCATATCTGAGGAGACATGGTGAGAAAGTACTTGATGAAGCTATCTCTTTCACCAGAAAACGTCTTATGTGTGAACTGGAACATTTGAAACCCGCATATGCAAAGGAAGTGCGTTCTACCCTAGATACACCTCTTTTTAGAAGGGTTGGAATATTAGAAACAAGAAGTTACATAACGAATTATGAAAAAGAGGATACACGGAATGAAGCCATGCTGGAGCTTGCAAAGCTGAATTTTAACCTTCTACAACAACTTTTCTCTGAGGAGTTAAAAGAGGTCACACTGTAAGTAAATCATAATTTCTCATTTTGAAATTATGTCTAGGGTGCTCTTCATTTCGTTCAAATAACAACTTCAAAATTATTTCTTGCATATGGTAGGTGGTGGAAGGAGCTCTATAGCAGATCAAATTTGAGTTTTGTTAGAGACAGAATAGTAGAAGTGTATTTTTGGATGAATGGGGCATGCTACAAACCTCAATTTTCCCATTCACGAATTATACTTACGAAAATCACAGCTTTCATCACCATACTAGATGATATATTTGATACATATGGTAGCACTGAAGAGAGCATGAAGCTTCAAGAAGCAATTACCAGGCATGATCATCCTTGTCTTCTCCAGTCATACAAGAGTTTTAATGTACCTACTAAAAATATATTGGCATCAACGCTGACTGTAGTGTGCTGGTATTGATTTATGCTTGCAGGTGGGATGAAAGCGCAGTAGATCTTCTTCCAGATTACATGAAGGATTTCTATTTGTATTTACTACAGACATTTTCTTCTTTTGAGGATGAGTTGGGACATGAAAAGAGCTACCATGTGTATTATCTAAAAGAAACAGTAAGTTTCGTATTCTATTTGACCAAACTAGATCATTCATAGAAATGTGAGTTTACAAAAACGACCTTTTATAATTATTTTATGATTGAGTGTTGCAAAGATAGAATCGTAATGGCTGAAATGCAAAAAAATGTTAGTTGATGGCATAAAGCGAAATGTGAATGTATTTGCATGTAAGAATACGGTATTAAAATTCCAGGGAATTAAATACATGTTTGATACTCAAGATTATAACATAAAAATCTACTATCATTCCTTTTGATTATTATGTTTTATATCTTAGTGGTATTGGTCAGTATTCAATCTTGTACTCTAAACACAAGCCTCATCCATGAATGGCCTTATCTCCTCACAAAACTTCTGACATTTTCCCTGTAATTATAGTTAATGAAAACATTTCTTTATAACGGAGCTCGTCGTCATACCATCTAAACTTATTGACTCATTTTCACATATTTAATTTTTAAGCAATCAAGTACTTTTTAGCAACTATACAAACATATAAAATTATTATTTGCATAATGTACACAGCTGAAGCAACTAGTTCAATCATATGCGGATGAAATAAAATGGCGTGATGAACATTATGTGCCAAAAACAATTAGCGAACATCTTGAAGTTTCATCGACAAGCATTGGACCATTCCTGCTAGCATGTGCTGCATATGTTGGAATGGATGATATAATAACAGAGGAGACTTTCAAGTGGGTTTTGGGCAATCCACATCTAATCAAATCCATGGGTGTATTTGTCCGTCTCTCAAATGATATTGTATCAACCAAGGTATTCCTCTATACTTACGCATATAGATAAGACCTTTTGTGCCTATTTTGAACCATTGGAAAGCAGCCATATAATGTCTTCTTTTAGAAAAGAGGATACAAATTATTAAAGGAGGCCAATTACGTACTCCCTCCGTCCCAAACATACATCCACTTTCTATCAAAGTTGAGACACTTATTTTGGGACGGAGGGAGCAGTATAATACTTGTCTAGGCACTATTAAAGAAGTGGACCCAAACACAAAGATGGCAAAACAATCTAGATGTGATACAAACCATCTAGCACACACGTGAACAAGTTTTAAATGTTATATTATATTGTTTACCGCTTGTAACAAATAGCGCATATTCGCTCATCTAAATCATTTTGTATTATGAAAACTGCTTTCTCTTAATATATCTGGCATGCATATACTTCAAGTTACAAGTTTCCTTGATCAACAAATAATAAAGTTGAGGTCATTTCAGTCTCTGATAACTCATGCATATTTTTCATCATATTCGTACATTCATCATTTGTAATGTAGTTCCAGTATATCACTGTTAATCTAGAGCCATAAATTCAGCTACGAAAATAAAACTTGTTCACGTACTATAAACGCAACCATATTTTGCAGCGTGAGCAAGCAGCAAACCATTGTGCGTCTACTGTCCAGTGCTACATGAAGGAGCATGGAACTACGATGGATGATGCGTGCCAACAGATAAAAGAACTCATTGACGATTCATGGAAGGACATGGTAGAGTATTCCCTTGCAACGACAAACCAGCCAATGGTTGTGCCACAAACAATACTACATTTTGCTAGGACGGCAGATAACATGTACAAGCATAACGATGCATACACTACTCCAGACACAATCAAGGACGCGATAAGACTGCTCTTTGCGGAGCCGATGGAGTAGATGTATATATGAACCTAGCAACTACAAGGTATACCTTCCGTTGAAGAAAATATATTTGGCGCATATGCATGTGTGTGTACCAACTATATTGTAGTTTCCGAATAGTATTATCCTGTTCCAACAGGATAATACTATTCGGAAACTGTATTGTAGTTTTGCAGTAGTATATTATCGACTTGCGTTCATCACAGCCAGTCAAGGTGCATGTAAGAAGTGTTATTATGGACTAAATAAATGTATCATGTTCACCCTCGGGTATGTAAAAAAGGAGAAGGTGGTTGTTCTTTGTATCAACTTTAAAACAAATTACTAGTTATTCTCGAGATGGTTCATGTACGAAGTTATTCTCGGGGCCGGCACCCTCTTCGAGTTGAGGTGCCAGCCGCCCGGTAGGTGGACGTCCTCCACCGGCACGGGCTTGTTCTTCTTCCACAGCGCCGTGGCCAAGGGAACCGGCATGTACGGGCGGTCCCTGACCTTCTTGGGCGGTGGCGATTGGCGTGAGGAGGAGGAGCCGCCGTCGAACTCCTTCTTGGGCCTCATGAACGGCCACGGCGTCATGGTGGCAAGTTGGAGACAGTGAGAAGAGAACATGGCTAGGGTTTTGGTCGTGGGTAATGGCCTCGCCTCGCCGTCCCTTTAAAAGGGAGTCCGAGGACGCGGTCTTCCAGGTCATTGATCACGGACGCTGAAAACAGGGGCGGTGGCGCAGCGGCGCATCGTCATTGATGGCGGTGGCGCAGACGCTGAAGCGGCGCGGCGCAGCCTTTTCTCAAGTCGTCGCGGCCTCGGGAGACGAAGGGAAGACAACGGTCGCTGACGCGCGGGGCCAGTTCAAATAGGGGAGGACACGCGCGGACACAGCGGACCGTCCGGGGCGACGCAAACCGATCCCAAATTCGGGCCGCGTTTGACGGTCTGGCCAAAATGCGTCGGCCGTTGGGCTGGGTTTTCCCCGGCCCCGGTCATTTTCGAACAGAAACGGACCGCGGACGTCCGTTTGCGGGCCGTTGGAGATGCCCTTATAGGAGACAGGACTCATGAGTCATAGATTCGGATTCCGTGTGATAAGCATCTCATATGACATTATTCGCGGAGTCCCATGACTTATGTGTTGGCGAATGGCGAAGGCTGATCGTGCCGTGTGCGAGGTGTTGTAGCCGTGATGTAAAGGCGTGTGGTGATTTTTTACCCAAATTCTACAACCAGCTTTCACCGGAGACAAGGTGCGAACGGAGCGTCGCAAATAAGGAAATTTAGTTGAGTCAGTGACCTTTTTCTCTCTCCAAACTGCCTATGATCCACAGACGGCGTGAAATGATGGGTGTTCGTGGAATGCTTGTTTGTGCGGGTATGATTATCGGTCGTGTGGCTTGTCCACGTCACTATTGTGCGCGTCGGCATTGTTTTTTATTGTGCCAACATGTGGTGGCGGAAGCACATGCGACTTTATTTTGGTGGTGCTTTCATGAGTGCACAGGTGTAACTGATATCATGTTGTCACGAGGCTAAGTTTAACCGATATCCTCTTGATATTAATATACTATCCTTTGTTGAAAAAACAACAACCCGCTATTATAGCACACTCTAGAATGTGTTACTCATTCCTCTAAAAAAACGTGTTACTTATTTACATGAAGGTAGACAATTTTTGAGATCTAGAATCATCAATTAGGATATTTATTTGTACATCATCAGTTTACAATGATTTTATGCTAAAACAAATGAAATTGAAGCCAATAAATAGGAAATATAAGTGCTCCAAGTTAATTGGTGGGTGAACACAATTATGTCTTTTTATTATATTGGCTTTGAACTGTAATGATTCAGTTTAGTGAAGTTTAAAAATTAATCACACTAAACTTGGAAAAAGGCATAATACTTTTAAAAAAGTTTTCACCTTACCTAAGTGTATTAGATGTGATAGAAACTGAACTTACATAACGAATAAACATTATAGTTGGGTAGTTATACATACAAGAATATGGATAGTTACATATTGGTTTTGCTTGTTCTTGGTCGATCGAGATTTAAGTTAGAACCGAGTTGACCCATGAACTAAGAATTTTAAACAAGTATAAAAGTTCAGTATAAGTAACCTAGAATCGTCAATTATGATTAGGAGGAATTTAGGGTGTGTTTAGTTCAGCTGTGGATTTTAAAAAGTATTTGTGAACTGTGAGCTGTGGAAAATATGATGTGAGCTGACAACTGTGGTAAAGCTGAAATCCGTTTGGCTGAAACAACTGTAAAATCATGGATTTGATAGCAATTATATTTAATACCCCCTAATATTCCGAGGAGATTGTTTAAGTAAATATCAATCTATACACTTGTTTACACTTATTTACATGAAATAAGAGTTCAAAATGTAAATTTGTAATCAAGACTTGAATAAAAAGATCTCATTTCAGTTTATTCCAAACATTAAGGACTAGTTTGGGAGCTCCGCAATTTCTAAACTGCAGTAAGTATTGAACTGCCTGGCAAAGGAATACTTCAGTTTCATCAAATGGCATTATTTCTCAGTTTTGTCAAAACCTGTGGAGTGTTTGGGAAGGTCGTTTAACTATCGCTTTGACTGAGTGCATGGATGATTCTTTTGACCATTGATTGCTGCATGTGGATTCCACGTACAGTACCACGTCAGCGCGTAGGGCTCCTTTCCGTAAGTTCTTCCCGTAAGTGTAGCATTACTGGTTTGGAGTAAGCTAGCGAACCATCTGCTCTCCCAGTACTCCAACACCTCACAGCTCCAATCAGAAATCATTTACGCCATGCCAGCGACCACTCTATTCCGCGTGCTACGCCACCACGACCTCAACTCGAGTCTTCTTCCAGGCGGCGGCCGGCGTAGGAATTCATGATCTCAGTTCTCGCTAAGAGGAGCTGATCTTGAGGACTGATGGCTTCCCGAGATCTATTCCAGCACTGGAAGGAAAACCATGGCTAGCAACGCCTCCATCTCACCACGGGGAGAGAATCCTGGGGCGCGGCGGAAAGGCCTGCGCGTCCGCGGGCAGAAGTATTGGTGGCGGGATTTCTGTCTGAGAACGTCGGAGTCGTGCAGGGACGGCGAGAGGACAGGGGAGGGTCGCAAATTCAGGTCGCGGTCTCAGGGAAGTTGTGCATGCAGCTTGAGGGAGAGATAGGAGGCGGAGCACCGGTGGAGGACGGCCGTCAATTGGTGGTTCGGCTGGAGGGAGAGTGGCAGCGGGAATCCTAGCGCCGTGTGCTGCCTTCCTCCTCTTTCTCTGGTGGAAGTGTGTGCGAAGGGGAAACTGCATCCTCGCTCACGTTGACGGAAAAAAAAAGCCGAATCGGTACGACTTACCGGCGGCAGTGGGTAATCTATACCTAATAATAATAATTTTTTAATAATATAGTAAACATGCCCGTGCGTTGCTACGGGCTTGATTACAATGACATGCTTCGAGAGTAAGGATCCAAAAAAAACTCACGAGCTAATGAGAAAAAGCTTAGCAAGTTGAGCTAGCATGGTATGCTTGTTTTACTTCGGATCGGTTCAGATGATCTGGTCACTCAGTGCCTTTATCTTCTAGCTGTTGGCTATCTCTACTTTATAATTGAACAAATAAAGATTGCATTTTTCACATTTTGTTCCACGGCATATGAGAATCATACATGGATAGCAATCAGTTTGTGCACATAATTAAAATCTGAAAGTATGTTGAATATATCAGAGGACTCAACAGGTGGAGTTCAACAGTGCGTTGTGTGTGGTGGACGCAGGGACTGCAGTGTGTTGTGTACGTTCTGAATTTACCAATGTCAAGGACCAACAAATAAGACCTAAATTTACCAACTACGCGTGAAGAATTAGAGAGGACATGTTAACCTGAAGATTTATATTGGTAAACTGGAACTGGATCACCCAACATGAACCATCGAATTCCACGAAACTTCATTGCCGACCTGAGTCAGATGAAGAACCGAAGAGGACCAGTGGGGGAAGAACCAAAAGGAGCACAGCCTTATGCGTGCTTTTCCCCGGACGGTCGGCAGCTTGGAGTTGGAGGCCGGCCCTAATCGTACCAGCGTCGGCGCGCGCATCTCACTTGACAGAAAGGAGCAGATGGAGATGGGGCCTTTGACAGTGTGGCGGGCTGGACGGTAGCAACCGGCGTCGGGGGCGGCGACCCGGCGCATATACGAACCTGGAGCCACCATGGTCGGTACTCGGTAGAGAAGACGAAGATGAACAGAGACTGAGAGAGAAATCGTGATGCGCAGATGAGCTGCTCGGGGGGCTGCTGCTCTTCCCGTGCTGGATCTATGGGCTATGTGGTGACGTGCAGGTAAACAGGACGGCGCGCGCTCGACCGCGACGGCGGAGGGCGGGGAGCATGCCAGGAGCTTTTTCTCTTCTCTTCTTCCCTGGTTGCTCCCTCGGATCCCACAGGGAGGCCCTTGGCAGCGCGTGCGGGGATTTCGTCCATGGACAGGGACATCCCACGGCGGTGGCGCCGGCATGTGCCAGATGGAGGCTGCACGCAGCAGCATCTGGCGGAGTAGGCAGTGCGAAGGGGCGTGGGTCCGAGGACGTGCGCAGAACACGGTCGACCACGCAGCGGCGCGAGCGCGGATTGCGGACGGCCCAGGCGCGGCGGCGGCACTGCGGCAGCACAAGCAGTCAGCAGGGCTGGGCGGCGGCTCGCCGGGGGACAGTGAAATCGGTGGCGAGATGGGGGCGGTCAGCAGGGACGCAGAACGCACGGGGCGGCGGAGGGCGGACAACGGTTGCCGAGCGGGACACGGGGCCGGGCAGGAGCGCCACATACGACCAACGGCGCGGCCGCGCGGGGAAAAAAAGAAACGAGAGCGAAGCGGTACCCAACTTACGGATGGCATGGTGGGTAAATATCCTGAACCGGTAGGGGCAAAACCGTCCAAAAAAAGGGTCGACGAAAATTTGGGCAGAAGCCTTACTGCTTTTATAGAAAGGCAGTAAGGCTTCTGCCTAAATTTTCGTCGACCTTTTTTTTGGACGGTTTTGCCCTCCCACCGAATCACTTATTACAGTCATTGCCACCTCCAAACAGAAAAACGGTTCGTTCTTTTTAGATAGGCAGGAATCGATCCCCTTCCTCTGTTCCCCAGCCGAGCACCTCACTTCACGCCACTACGCCCAGAACTACAACGCACCAAGGCAACCTCACCTAACGGCGGGGACGGCTTGCGGAGCTGATGGCGGCAGAGCGGTGGGCGCGGGCGTCAAGTCGACGCGTCGAACGAGAGCAGCTGCATCTAGCACGACGGCAGGTGCCGGTGTCGGAGTGGTCGGGGTCGTGTCTTGGAGTGTGCTGCCTGCAGGCAACGGCGGGTGGAGATGCTGGTGGCCTCCGCGGCAGCAGGCCGGCCGGAACATGGGGCGACAGACGGGTCGACGACGGGGCCGACAGCACATGGTCGCAGTACATCACGGGAAAGGAGAGAGCAGACGGGCTGCCGGATCCGTAAGCAGTGGGCGCAGGGGCGATCGAAGCATGGAGATCTGGCCGGCGGTGGCCGCGCGCTCACGCAGCAACAGACGCGGACGCGAGAGCTATGGTCTTCAGAATCCGCATCGTATTTGGGCCCTTTTTCAGTGTTATTTTTCTTCAGTTTTCGTTACCAGAGTCTCTGAAAGCAGTAAACAGAAAGGCTCAATACGAGCCTCTGGCCAAGGATCGATTCTCTGCAATCGCACGTGAATAGCTAGCTGGAGTGGATCGATCAATTTCATTGAGGTCCTGTGCTTGGTTTGCTGATTGTGGGCCTGTCCTGGCTGCTGTTTGGTTCATCGTTGTTTCCGACAAGAGCAACAAGATAAACAAGTCTTCACAAGAAGATCTGCTATTTTTTCAACTCAAGCAACCTTGAAGAGGAACCAACGAGCTGTGTTGTTTTTAGTTCGGAAACGACACCAAGTCCGCGGGATGGAGAAGATGAACCTCAAAAATAGTTGTTGGGGAGGCGACGAGTACAGAGCGCGTTCTTGCTGTCAAAAGGGAACTGATCTGGATCTGATTTGTATCCACTGCTCTTCACGCAGCAGCTGCTATGCTCTCTTTCTTTCTCATGTTTTTCTGCCATCGATCTCAAAGTATAAAATTGTATATGGTGTTCTCAAAGTGTTTGTTGAAATGCCAAGTACTCCAACAAACACTTAGACAATTATATGGAGTACCAGATATGAGCTATTTTGACAAGAGAGAGATTAAAGAGGATAAATCAAGTTTTTTTGGGTCGTGCGGTTACAATGTCAATAAAAAAGAGTGTTTCGTGTCAAGATTTCTAATATATTTTTTACAACTATATTAAGACTTCAAAACCAAAGTTATTAAGATTTTTTCATAACTTGACCATTATCTTATAAAGTTCACATTCAAAATTGAAAATTCATAGATTGCATATCTATAATTAATATATAAATAATATAAGCATAGATTGTCATATTACGACTAATCAAGTGAATTTCAATTGAACGTTGAATTATGTGGTCATCATTTACATACACATGAACTAATATATGCATAGATTGTCATATTACGACTAATCAAATGAATTTCGAATTATGTGGTTATCTTTTACATACACATGAATTATTCGTCGACGGAAAAAAATCTCCCGGTGCAACGCACGGGCATTTTTACTAGTTTTTCAATAAAAGACGATTCCCAGTTTCCCACCTCGACGGAAGCAGGAGTTAACCTGCTGGGGAAATAACATTAGCAGAAGCATCTGCATTCGGATAATCAGATATGGAAATTGACCCATTTGATTCAGCTTCTGCTTTTGTACCGCAGAAGTTGGTTTTAGAAGCTAAACCAAACGGACCCTTAGTGTTGAGGTTTTAGAGCGTTTGGCTTACTCAGTATCTATAAGCATCTTTGGAACAAGCTCGAACGATGACGTAATTAACGGACGACGGTGGTTGCAGACAACAACAAAAAGGGAAATGAAGGAGAGGGGGAAGGGGTGGGGGAGAGACTCACCGTAGTGGTCTCGAGCAGTTGTTTGTCCGTGGTGTCGGCGTCGTCGCCTCCATTCTCGATAAACATGAGCTTGATTTTGTTCCCATACGCTCTTGTATCTTGTATAGGATGTTGTTAGATAGAATATCAAGACACGATCTAATGCTAAACTTGGATGAACAATAAAACTAAATATCCATTTCATTGTGATCTAATATATCTTGATACAGTTTTAACACAAAATCATCATATTCAGAAGAAAAAATCTAATATAATAGACTTTTGCATTTGGTCCAACACGAGAAGAGGTCATTTGTCCCAACACCATCCATCGCGGTGGTCGAGGTGGACACATACCATCCACGTAGAGTAGTTAGCTAGATTTCTTTTCTTTGCTTGTGTTTCTTTTCTGCAAGAGTTTCTTTGATCCCCTGTCATGCTTGTGCGCAAGTTGATAAGGCATGTAACAACATTCTATCCCCTATAAAAATAAGGTAGCGTACTCTCTAAAAAAAATGTCCTCTTAACCATTGAACACACAAAGCGGTCATAGCCACCTTTTTGAACTTTAAACCACCTCATATATTAAGTCAGCAAGCCGCCTAATTAAAAACCTTCCAGTCCCCGTAGTTACCCTGGTAAGGAAAAGAGCGCGTCTGAAACTTGCTGTTTTTAAACAGATAAAAGTGTTACATCGTTGACCAGCAGCTCGGAAATAAAATTTGGCGGATCCTCCAGCCAAGCTACTGACTGGGGTCCCTCCGCTTTACAAGCCAAAGTATGGGCCACCGAGTTACTCTCCCTAAAAGAATGCTCAAAAATAACATGAGAGAAACCTCTAGCTAAAAAGCTACATTCTTCATAGATCGCCGCTGCTGGTCCAGCCGAATTACCTCCATCATTCATGGTATTGATCACCTCCAAACAGTCAGTACTGACAATCATCTTCGAGCACCCCACCTCACCCGCAAGAATTAATCCATTCCTCAAGGCCATTGCTTCGGCGGAAGGAGCATCTGATATAGATGGAAGGCCACAGTTGCTACATGCGATAAAAGAACCAGTCTCGTCTCGTATAATTGCACCTGTAGCTCCAGAAAAAGTTTCAGATTTGAAGGATCCATCTACGTTCAACTTACAGTACCCTTCCTTCGGTTTCTCCCAACCATTCTTCCGAACATGGGAATGCTTTTGATGCGCTCTAGAATAATTAAGAGCGATGGCAGAGATAGCTTGCGCTGATTGCATCGGGTTGACAATGGACTCACCATGGGTGAGTTGCCTCCTTTGCCACCACATGAACCAGCAAGCAGTCGCCAGTAATTCCTTCATTCCGACGCCTTGCAGGTGTGGCACTTCCCTATCTTTCAACCTGAGGAGAGATTCAAACACCGTTGATCCCGAGCGGTCAAAAGTAGACATTTCTATAATAATATCTATGAGGCCTAGTCTTTCCCAAATATCCATGACCCTGGGGCATTGGAAAAAACCATGCAGAATATCTTCACAGTAGATCTCACACATCGGACAAACACTGCTCGTAATAATGTGTCTATTAGGCAGAACACAATTGCACGGCAGTGTACCATGTAGCATTCTCCATGCAAAGATTTTTACTTTTGGCAAAACTTTCAGAGACCAAACAGTAGACTATACCGGATTAATTACAGAATTAGCTTGGTCGCTGTTACGAATTAATTTCCTACCATGTTGGAATTCCCACTCTGTATAATAAGCAGATCGGACCGACAAAATTCCAATATTAGTAAAGTGCCAAGCGATAAAATCTTCCATCATATTCGTAGCAAGTGGTATCCGTAGAATCCTATTAATATCAACAGGCATAAAAGATGCTTGAAGTCGATCCATGCTCGAGGTACGTGTGATTGGAGCGGTCATAGGCTCATAGCCACCTTTGCTGCTTTGGTGGTTTGGTTTGGTTGCTTGCACATAAACGTGGGGTTTTGTCACACATGACACCAGCCTCTGCTTTGGTGGCCTTTCCCCCTATTCCTTCACCTAAATAAATACTGTAGTCCGGATCCTCTCGGAGCCCCTTGCGAGCTGCGGGAACCAAGAAGCTAACCACTCAGCTCAGCTCAGCTCAAAAGCGCTGGGGGAGGGGGGCTTCCCCGTACGAAATGAGCTGCGCATTGCCCGGAGCACACCGGCCAAGGACCAAGAGGAGGGGAAGAAGATGTTGCTAGCCGCGACGGCGTGCTGCTTCCTCGCCCAGGACGGCGGCGGAGGAGGAGGAGGGAAGGGTTTGGGGGTTAGTCCGGTGGTGCTGTTCGTGCTTGTGATACTGGCCGTGGTGGTCTTCGTCACCGGGCTGCTGCATCTCCTTGTCAGGTTCTTGCGGTGGCGCGCCCGAGCGCGCGCGGAGGGTGGAGCCGGCGTGGCGGAGGGCGGCGGCGGGGGTGAAGAGGACGAGTCGGCGCTGCAGCGGCAGCTGCAGCAGCTGTTCCACCTGCATGACGCCGGGCTGGACCAGGCCGTCATCGACGCGCTGCCGGTGTTCCTGTACGGGGAGGTGGTTGTCGGCGCCGGCGCCAAGGAGCCGTTCGACTGCGCCGTCTGCCTGTGCGAGTTCGCGGGCGACGACCGGCTCCGGCTGCTGCCCTTGTGCGGCCACGCGTTCCACATCGACTGCATCGACACATGGCTGCTCTCCAACTCCACGTGCCCGCTCTGCCGCCGCGCGCTCGCCGCGGACGACGCCGCCGCCCTCCTGCTCGACGCCGCGCTCGACGAGGACTGGAGGCGGGAGGAAGGCGCGGTGTTTCCGGTGCGGCTCGGCAAGTTCAAGAACACGTCCAGGGCGGTCGGCCCCGCCAGCGCCGCCGCTGGCGCCATTGCGGCGAGCGAGGAGGGCGACACGGGCGGCAGCAGCCTGGATGCCAGGAGGTGCTTTTCCATGGGCTCCTACCAGTACGTCCTCGCGGAGGCCAGCCTGCAGGTTTCCGTCCACCGGCGGCACGGCGAAGGCACCAACGGCGGCACGGAGAGGATGAGGGGCCCGAGAGGGATCGTCTCCGGCGGCGCCAATCCGGCTGGCGGCGAAGGGAAGAAGATCGGCGCGGGCAGCAAAGGCGACAGCTTCTCGGTGTCCAAGATCTGGCAGTGGCCGCGGAACGGCAAGGGGAAGCTGCCCGTTCTCGCGGCGGACGGCGGCTCGCCGGCGGTGGACGGCGCGTTGCAGTGGCCCAGGAGAAGCGCCGGGGGATCGTGACGGAACGCGCCGGAGGAAGGGGAAAAAATGATGTTTTTGTCATAGTATGTGTGTGAGCTGCAAGTTGCAAACATGCAGATCAAACTCTCTTGAGCTGATCGCTTCCGTGTTTTTGACCGATCTGAATATGTTCATTACTAACTCGTTTGGAAGTGAGCTTTGATTTCTCATTTTACAATAGCATTTCCGATTCATGATGAACTCTTTCTTCTGATCAGAATAATGGCAGAAGTCGCTCCAAAACGAGCATCGGACGTACACTCCTTGAGTACCAAATTACCAGCAAGGCAGCAACCAATAGACCTCCTATCCTATTTTAAATCATGAATTAAACTGAACTGCTTAGCACAAACAAGAACAAACAAGATTCTTGTAGATCACTAAGGTACTGCAACAGGATCAATTATGTGCATATATTCTCAGAAAATCCGCTGATTACACCGTATAATCACCGGTACAACGTTTTGCGACCCTATCGGCCGGTACGGTTACCTACTTTAGATAAAAGGCTATAAATCCCAGCTTTAAATTAATAAAGCCAGTCGGCCACATGTAACAATGTGTTGAGTAGAACCTCTTACAAAGACAGGATCCGGCCACCAGCGATGTAGCCACCACCACGGAAAACACCGAGCTTGACACCGAAGATGATAGCAGGAGACGCAAGACCAGAGCCTCCAACCGACGACGAGCACGAAGGAGGGGATGCCGAGCAACATAGCACCGAGTGGAAATCATCGACTGCGACGAGGACCAATCCCTTGCGTAGAACGGCCAGCCACCAAAGGGGCGGGAACGGAAACCACCGAAAACGGCGAGTCCAGAGCCCTTGCGTAAAACTGCCAGCCAGCAAAGGGGCAGGAAAGGACCCCGTGTCCGCAAGATATGCCTCCGCCCAAGCACAAGAACCAGACAACATCACTTCAGGTCTCCGGCAGTGGAAAGACACCAACTTTGCACTCAAACAACCATGGTGAAGCAAGTAGGCCCCTACTCTTAGGCGGTGCCTCCAAGGAGGACACGACGCAGTAGCGCCGCCACCGCCGGGTCGAAAGACCAAGGTTTTCACCCAGAGCATACACGAGGGAGGTAGGGTGGATCCCCGGCATCGCCCCAAAGAGGGAAAGTGGCGCCGAAAGGCGTCGCCGACACCGGCGTCAAAGATGACTTGACCTTTCCCGAGCCGCGCCTACCCAACGAGAATGGACACCTACTCTACCAAGATTGCAACAGAGCCTCCAGATCTGAATCTGGACGAGGACCGGCACCCACACCGGCGCTCAACAGGAACTCCAAACGTCGTCCTCCTTCCGCCCTCACGGCCAAGGAACACAACCAACACCGCGCGCCGTGGCGCTCGCCGTGAGACACCACCGCGCCCGCCACTCAGGACCGCCGCCCCGACGCACCAGAGACACCAACCTCAACCGCTGCCCAAGCAAGCGAGGTTCACCGATGCGAAGCTAGCCCACCCAGCTACCGCGACCGGCACTTCTCCTAAAACCCAACCAAGTCAACTCCACACCAGCACCGAGAGACCACGGTGAATCATGGCATCCACACACGAAACCCTAGATCTGAAACCAGGCCAACCAGATGGGTGGATGCACCCCGCACCACCATATCTGGCGACATAGGTGACTCCGGTCAACCAACCGAGAGGAGAGGTTGCATTCCCGCACCCTAGCAGGAGGCACGGATGCAGCTTGGCCCGACGGATCTGGGCATCCCAGCCCGGTCCCCGCAGAGCAGCGCAAGCACCGCCGGCTACCGGAGAGCGCAGCGGCACACCCTTGTACCGCCGCTGCCACCAAGGCCATGAAGGCGCTCGAGACCACAGGAGGGCGCGATTCGCCGGAGCACCGAGGACAGGGAGCTGACGGGGGAGAGGACCAGGGAGGGGAGGAGGAGGTGGCAGGGTGGCCGCGGCAGCCGGCCGCCGACGGCGGCGGCGAGGGAGCAGACGGCGGTGGAAGGGGGCGGAGGGGAGGGCGACGGAGTCGCCTCGTGAGTCGCAGGAGCGGCTCACGAGACGGGGGGGGGGGGGGGGGGTCAGTTACCTACTTTCAGCGCCCTGTAGGCCACCCTTGTACAAGTCGTTTAAGCCTCAAGTACAATTTTGATTAATCAGTGGAGTACACTCGTGTACACCACTATTGCTTTATCTTGAAGGGTTTTGTTTCCTTTTCATTTTGCAAGATTAGGAGAACGGAAGCATTGGCTTTCCGTTGAAGCGTTCCTAGATCACTGGCCACGGCTCCTAGTCGTCTCTCTAGTGTGTTTGATTTTGGAACGGGGTGGAATGGAATGGAACCGTTCTATTCCATTCCATTCCACCCGAACAGAACCTCTCCGTTCTTGTGTTTGGTTGAGATAAAATAGGTGGAATGGAATTGTCATGTTCTATGTTTGGTTGTGGAATTGAGATGTAGAATATGTCACCGTTTATTGCTAAAATACTCAACTAGTTTGAATCAACAGAGGCAAATAATAAAAAGGGCAAAATCAAGTTGGACAAACACGAAATCGAGTTGCCTCTTCTGTTCTTTGGCGTCGCCGCCGCCTCGCCATTGTCGCGCCTACGAGCCACGGCCTTGCCTGCTCGCCGCGTCGGCCGCCGCCTCGCCTCATCGCGCCAGCGGCGCCTGCCGTCCGCCGCCTCGCCTGCTCGCCGCGCCGCATCGCGCCGGCCACGCCTGCCGTCCGCCACCTCGCCTGCTCGCGCGTCGCTCCGCGCCTGTCGCGCCGCATCGCTCTAGCCACGCCTCGGTGGTCCTCACCGCCTTCGTGCCTGCCGGCCGCCGCAAGTTAGGAGAGGCGTGGGAGAGATTATGGAGAGACGAGGGAGACGAGGGAGGAGAGGGTTGGTTAGGATTTTTTTCCATCGTGCTGTAATTAGCGCTCCATTCCTTCCCATTCCACCGAATCGGTCGGACGGCTTCGTTCCGCATATAAGGGGTATATTCCCTCCGAAGGAACCACGCGGAACCACTTGGTTCCATGCCACCTCCACAACCAAACACAGGAATTAGCCTCGGGAATGGAACGGCTCCATTACATTCCACTCCGTTCCAGAACCAAACACACCCTAGGTCCAGCTCTTCCGTGCACGTAATATACACATTTTATGAGTCTATGTTACTACTCCATAGTGGTAGTAACATATATGTGGTGTCATGCAAGGACTTATTAATTAGGTTGTATACACATATTGTCTTTGACATATGTGATGTTATAGTAACATAGCTAGTTACTCAATTTGTCTCTCTCTTTCTTAATTACATGCCACATCAACATTTTTTCCTACCTGACACGTATGTTACTAATATGTCTTGACATATGTTACTGCCCACTGTGAGTAGTCTAATGTAAATTTGACTATGTAATTACTTGGACGTCGGTTAATGAATGCTGAAAACAACAACGACCACCAGACATTTGTAGCAAGGTGACAAATTAATCGAGGGAGCGTAAAGCAGTGCGATGTAACTGGTTACAAGGCACCTCCAACGGCCCTCCGCATACGGACAGGGTCTGTCCTAATCTGTCCTTCCGGACAGAGGATACTCTCCAACGGCCCAGCGCATAGGGACAAATGTCCGCGCGGACAGGTTTTCGGCCTCAAACTTGGCTCAAGTTTGGTCCAGATTTGGGGGAGAAAATGGACAACCTCTTGTCCTCCCTTGTCCGCGCCTGGCCCAGTTGGCAGCCAAACGAATCCCACTCCTCCCCCTTCCTTCGGCCGCCTCGATCGTATCGGCCGCCGCCCCTATCTCTTCGGCCTCTTCCACCGCGGCAGTCCCGCCCTGCGCCGCCCTCGCCGTCGTCCGCCTTCGTCCGCCGCCACCGCCGCTTCCCGGGTCGTTCCGCCGTTGGACCGGAGGCGGTCGCGAAGTCCACTGCCCCGAAGGTGTTCGACGCAAGGTTTGTGAGAATCAACCCACCTTTTTTGGTTGAACAAGTGATTTAATTTCATTCTAACTTGTGTGCTTTGTTTAGATGGACAGTGATGATGAGTTCTTATTCAAGACCTTCGTCGATACATAGGACGAAGAATCGGACGACGGTTCCGAAACTACGATGGTCGCGACCACGCTCGTCCACAACTTCAACCAGACGGAGTGGCCTCGGCATGTTGGATCGGTTGTTGGAAGGGCTCCTGCGTTGGATCGTGACCGGGGTCACTACCAACTTTGGAAGGACTATTTCCATCCTGTGAAGCCAACATATCCGGATCACAAGTTTCGTCGCCGTTTTCGGATGTCACGTAACTTGTTCATGCGTATACTTGAAGGGGTGAGGGCATAAGATGAGTACTTCGTCGCCAGACCCGATGCTACTGGTACGTATAGTTTCTCATCTTATCAGAAGTGCACGGCAGCTATACGCATGCTTGTATATGGAGTAGCCGGTGATCTGGTAGATGAATATTTGCGCATGAGTGAGTCCACTTGTCTAGAGTCCATGTACAAGTTCTGTGAGACTATTGTTCAGGTGTTCGGTCCTGAGTACTTGAGGGAGCCTAATTTGGAAGACACTGCTCGTCTTCTGAACATGAACTCGAGCAGAGGCTTCCCTGGCATGCTTGGATGCATAGATTGTATGCATTGGGAGTGGAAAACTGTCCTTTTGCTTGGCAAGGACAGTATCAGGGACACGTTGGAGAGTGCACAGTCATACTTGAGGTTGTTGCATCTAAAGATCTATGGATTTGGCACTCCTTCTTTGACATGTCTGGCTCTCACAACGATATCAACGTTCTTCAGAGATCACCGGTGTTTGACAGGTTGGCCGAGGGCAATGCACCGTGATCAACTTTGAGGTTAATGGAAATGCATATGACAAGGGATACTACCTTGCTGATGGTATATACCCTTCGTGGCCTGTCTTTGTGAAGACCATTCGCATGACTGGAAATGAGAAAGCTCGCAAGTTTGCTCAGCAACAAGAAGCTTGCCGGAAGAATGTCGAGCGAGCATTTGGTGTGTTCCAGTCCAGATTTGCTCTTGTTCGACACCCGGCAAGAACGTGGAGCAAGGAGGTCATGTGGGAGGTGATGACTGCTTACGTGATCATGCACAACATGATTGTCGAGAATGAACGGGATGATGCGAGGATATTTGATCAAGGCTGGAAATTTGAGTGTGAGTTGGTTGCGCCTACACCTGGACCGGTGACATATGAGCAGTATTCAGACGTGTATGCGGAGATGCGTGACAAGCCACTGCATGAACGTATGCAGAATGATCTGATAGAGCACCTATGTACTCATTTTGAAAACCAGTAGGGCTACATGTTTATTTTTCTTTCCATTCGAACTTTGTTATAATAAATGAATAATATTTCAGCGTGTTTATTTTGTATCCAAACTTTGAATGAAATTCACCTACTTTTTTTTTTTTGCAAATGCGGCCGGCCGTTGGGGCACCTCCGCCACAAAACGGACGAAGTCCCAAAATCTGTCCGTTGTCCCTGCAAAGCGGACCGAATCGGTCCGGATTCGTTGACCGCGTGCGCTGTGCCGTTGGGGTGCCCTAATTAATCAGTCGTCGTCGGCGACAGGACAGGTGAGGTCGACGCATCTACCAAATATTTCGCGCGGATTCTGCTGGCGGTCTCGTCTCAAGATTCATTCATTCAACCAGTAAAAAGCTGCAGGAATGTGATTAACAAATCAGGCGTGGCTCGGATCATTGCTTGGACCGCAGCGTTTGGAAAGCGATACAAGGCGTGTCCATCGTCGTTTGCAGCTGCAGCTGTAGGTGCACGTGACACGATCACACGACACGAGAGCCGGGCCTCCATCCCTGCGTGTTGTTAGTGTGTCTGTATCTGATATTAAATGAAAAACGATACTACTCTGCTGTTACAGTAATGCTTAATGCTACACTCACGGGAAATAACTTACGGAAAGGGGCTACGTGATGACGTGGAGCGATACGTGTAACTTGGTAGCCCAGCGATTTAGGAAAATCAGAGAAGAAACGGAGGCTTGGGTTCTAACCGGTAATCATGTCTCTTCCGGCGACTCACGGCGTCGCTGCCGACATAGGCTCCAGCGCCTAACACCGGCCGCCTCCGGCCATTTGTCTTCGCGCGCCCAGTTTGAAGCAAGCAGGTGAGTTGCTCGCTAGCATTGTCGTTGGACCCGCAAATGAGCTCCGTCCGCTGTGTGATGAACGACGAGTAGTTGAAATCGTCAATCTTATGCTGTGCACACGGCGCACCTGAGCACCTGAGCGACTGAGCGAGGTGCTCTAATACGTCCATGCCTCCGCTTGACAGGGCACTGAGGACGCTGGACATTGGCGAGAACGAGAAGCGGACAATGGACAGCCGCAAGTATTTGACGCTGCGTTTGACGCGGCTGAAACTGGCCTGGGAGAGAAGGATGGGGAATTGGAGTATTTTTTTATTTCCAATCTACCTAGCTAGCGACTTTTGATTCCACGTGTTGTCCCACGTCAGCGCGTAACTCTCTTTCAGTAGGTTGTTTCCGTAGGCGTAGCATTACTGCTGCAGTTATTAGTACTACTAATCTTCAGTGAGGTGGTGTCAAGATGATCAGTCGCCGTCACCCTTGTTTTGGCTTGATTTTGCTAGTCGCTGCCGTGAAAACTGAAAACGATGGTTCTACCCCGGAGACGCAACCGGTGTCTGAAATGGATAAAAGGTTGTCTGAGCAACCCAACAGTTTTTTTTGCGAAAGAGCGTGACCTCTTCTTCTTCTTCTTCTTCTTCTTGCAATGGAGAACTTTGTTTGCAAAGGGTTATGATCTTCCTTTTTCTTCAAAAAGTTTTTTTTCCAAAAATAATAGTGGTAGCAACAATGCAGAGGCACACCGCTCTAGCACACATCAGCATGTGTGCCCCTGTGTATGTTACGAATTTAATCCGAAGGTGACAAATGCAATATTGCGCACTCGGCAGTAAAAAGCTGTTGCTAGGGCAGTAGCGGAAGCAACTATTCTGGGGTGGTGCTTGAGCACAAACAAGATTCTTGTAGATCACCAAGGTACTGCAACAGGGTCAATTATGTGCATATATTCTCAGAAAATCCGCTGATTACACCGTATAATCACCGGTACAACATTTTGCGGCCGGTACGGTTACCTACTTTCAGCACCCTGTAGGTCACCCTTGTACAAGTCTTTAAGCCTCAAGTACAATTTTGATTAATCAGTAGAGTACATTCGTGTGTTAGCAAACAAAGTACGTGTACACCACTCTTGCTTTATCTTGAAGGCTTTTGTTTCCTTTTTCATTTTCCAAGATTAGGAGAACGGAAGCAATCACCTTACACGCATAGCATTGGCTTTACATTGAACCCTAGATCATCGGCCACGGCTCCTACTCCTAGTAGCGGGCCGAAAGCCTATTTCAAGAGAGACCGAGCTCTTCCGTGCACGTAATGTAAATTTGGCCACTGTAAGTAAATATTCAGAGCTTCTTTGGATTGTAGCAATTTTCAAGAAATTTTAGAAAATTTCAATCATTATTTTTTTTCTATGGACTGCCTTTGTTTAAATGAATGGTGTTAATAAAATCCTATAGACTGGATTCCTATGCCTAAATTCCATAGGAATTTGAGCATCTACTTCAACCTCTTTTTCACACTCAACTGCATGATCTTACGTTTTTCTACGTTTTATCCAAACAACAATTCTTACACTTTTTCTATGTTTGACAATCATCTGTTTTACACTTAAAATTTTGTGAAATTTCTGTGTTTTTCACGTAGTAAATATCTAGATGTCGGTCAATGAATGCTGAAAACAACAACTACAGCAAGGTGACAAATTAATCGAGGGAGCGCAAAGCAGTGTGATGTAACTGGTTATAATTAATCGCCGTTGGCGACAGGACAGGTGAGGTTGACGCACCTGCCAAATATTTCGCGCGGATTCTGCTGGCGGTCTCGTCTCAAGATTCATTCAACCAGTAAAACGCTGCAGGAATGTGATTAACTAGTTATGAAATCAGGCGTCCTTTGGATCATTGCTTGGACGGCAGCGTTTGGAAAACGATACAGGGCGTATTCATCGTCGTTTGCATCTGCAGCCGTAGGTGCACGTGACACGACACGAGCGCCGAGCGCTGGGCCTTCATCCCTGCGTGTTGGCATCTCCACCGCCACCCATCAAACATGTGTCCGGCACCCCCTAATTAGACATCCTTTGGGGACGTCAGATCTGTGTCCGCGAATTTGCTGAGCGGGTGCCACAGCGGTGCCCCCCAAACCGACTACCCCGAGCATAAAGAGCATAACAAAAGTAGACTATAGCACATGGAACCAAATTATTTCTCGATCCCAAAGTAACCTACAGATTTAACAAAAGCAGCCAAAAGTCCTAACAAACTAGACGGGAGATGCAGCAGGCCGACGCAGACGGAGAGAGCTCGTCGTCGGCTATTCCGATTCCTCTTCAAGCTTCACCGACAACGAGCTCGTGTCGTCATCGTCGTCATCACCATCGGCGGATGCCCTCGTCGCTGGCCTCGTCGCTAGCAGATGACTCGCCGCTGCTCCCGCTCTCCTCGCAACAGGCCGCCTTGCGCCCGCACGGCTCGAAGATCTTGACGAGGAGGGTTGAATCGCCGTCGAATCTTCAGTGTGTCGCTGCGGACCCAACATGAGCAGATGGCAGCTTTGGGGATGCCGCTGCGACGTTTTTTTGGTCCGGACCCCATTGGGCCTTTGGGGGAGCGTTTGGAGGGCGATGCTCTTAGTGTGTCTGTATCTGATATTAAATGAAAAATGATACTACTCTGCTGTTATTAGTACTACTAATTTTCAGTGAGGTGGTGTCAGGATGATCCGTCGCCGTCACCCTTGTTTTCGCTTGATTTTGCTAGTCGCTGCCGTGAAAACTGAAAAAGATGGTTCTACCCCGGAGACGCAACCGGTGTCTGAAATGGATAAAAAGTTGTCTGAGCAACCCAACACGTTTTTTTGCGAAAGAGCATGACCTCCTCCTCTTCTTCTTCTTTTTGCAATGGAGACCTTTGTTTGCAAAGGGTTATGATCTTCCTTTTTCTTCAAAAAGATTTTTTCCCAAAAATAATAGTGGTAGCAACAATGCAGAGGCACACCGCTCTAGCACATATCAGCATGTGTGCCCCCTGTGCTGTGTATGCTACGAAATTAGTCCGAAGGTGACAAATGCAATATTGCGCACTCGGCAGTAAAAAGCTGTTGCTAGGGCAGTAGCGGAAGCAACTATTCTGGGGTGGTGCTTGATGCTACCGTACACTATCGCATTGAAGCGTGCAGGCAGTCTGACACTGACTTTGATGGAGGATCATGGACAAGGCACCAACTTTCACTGGGAGGATATGTACCCAGAAACAAGGTCAAGTATTAATGGAGTACCTCACCCAGAGACTAGAGGTGCCTCAGATCAGTTCAGGACCAAAGTTCGTACCGTGCATTGCTAGCAAAGTTCTCAATCTACAGTGAGTGGTAATAATAAGAAAAAAATGTGTAAGTGGTAAAAGCTGTCAATTGAACCTGAATACCTAGTCACCGTTCAGCCAGCCGCTGAAGAAACAAATATTTGAAGAACCGATTAAACAAGAACAAATAATTTACATGGTACAGATTCAACAGGAGATTTGCTGTCTAGTGAGCGGGAGGCTGAAAATTTCGGTTATCCTCCAGGTGTAATTTACAGTTTTGTATGAATACATCTTGGCAAAACTTGGATATATGTCATTAATTGCTGCCAGCTACTATACAATATGGTGAGGATAAATGGCAAAAAACCAACTACTAGTGTACATATAACTCACTAATAGGCAAGCGGAAGGGGGAGAAATTGGCTAGAAAAAAAGAAAGAGGAAAACTCGCCTTTGCCAGCACCACACCGAAAGAACTATCACAACATTATAGACATGGGTGGGACTACAACCCTGCAGGGAAATTGCTGACTTGCCCTTGTTCCAGCCTGTCCTCGCCATTCACTTTGTAAGAAATCCTGATACGCATCGCAAGTGGTTTCTGTAGAGCAAGCAATTCAAAATCACACATTACATTCACAGGGAAACAAAAGAGAACGATAAGCTTGCAGCACAATTCAAGTCTACGGAAGAATCATCACGTTCCAAGGACCCTGTTTGTGATTTATTCAGTCTACAGAGAAGATGGTAGGGTTGGCTATAGGACACTAGTAATGGATTGTGTGCTTCCCTATCACTGTATGAAGCATTGGACTGCATAGACTCCAGAAAAACACCAACAAACATAGAGGGTACAGCTGATTCGCGTGACAGAGAACAAACAATAGTGTTGATGATACATTAAAGATGTGTTATGGAACATATGGACAAACGTTCCAACTGACAACTAGCCATGTACTTGTGCTAAATCAACAAATGACCCACCTAATCAATTATGAATTCACACACACAGCATCCGGCACCTAGTAGTACAAGTACCATATATTTTCACTTTGAGTAGACGTTTGTTTCATTATTGATAAATGGATGACCATCAACCAATAGATCTAAAAAATTACTTAAAGAGCTGAAATATTACTAAATGAAGATCAATGATACCAAGGATAAAGTGTGGGGCATGTTCGAGGTGGCATCTTTGTTTATAATATGGGTTATTTCAAGCTTATAAAAACACCACTAAACAAAGAAAACCATAAAAGGTTTATAACCCCTTCTTAAGGGCATATTGTCCAATACCTGTCCATGTTGATTATTAGTGACACTGAGGCTTTGTGTAACTGAACCATTCCCACTGGCCGGAAGGGTGCTGCTGCTAGCTGGGTCTAAACGCAACTGGATGAACTGAAATGCAGATTTGAACAGAAAAATGAACTATCAATCTGTGGTATATGAGAAATACCTAGTAAAGAGAATTAGGACACTTCACACAATTATCAACATAATTAAACGTGTCTCCTCACCCCCCTTGTCAATTGCAAACAGTTTCAGTCAAACATTTTAACAGATGACCTTCAAGAAACCCAAACGTAAACTGAACTGCATATCAACCAGCATGATGATGCTTTTCACAAAATGGAAACTACGTGAAAGATAAATAAATTATCAATCACTAGATGGCTTTGACCAAACAAAATTCAAGTTCACTAATTGTCGATTTATCACAGAAACTAAACTTGACCAATTAAAGTTAGTTCTTAAGTTCCTATGTGTGCCGAGATAATTTTGTTATGAATAAATCCATTGCTGAAAAAGGTTTGCTTTCAGAGGTGAGCACAAAAACACCAGTTCAAACTTCAGATATACCACCTTTGGTACAGCTGCCTGAAACATGAAATCTGTCAATGTAGCAGACGTCAAATTTGTAAAGCTGGCATGCATTGCGGTCTCCTGAGGTTTTCCAGGCTGCCTTTTAAAATTGAAGGTGATCTTCAAAGTTGCACTCTGGAAAGCTGTGATTGGCGGGTAAGCTGTATTCTCATCTGGTGAGCAAGCAAGTACAGTAATTGTTAATTTCATCATGATTAGAAAAGCTACTAGATAATCAAGTGATAGGAGCGGACCAGGAAGTGGTGTACTTGGGGTCAAACCATCGAGAAGATCGAAAACTTGAGGAGTTGCAGAAGCATGTTTAGTCACTGCTGCAAAGTGCTAGATAAGTAAGCATGGATGGCAGACAGGGTGGAAAGATGCAAATATTATCAATACAGTTACTTAACCTTGGCCAGGAGAGATAATGGTCGATGTTGTTGGCGGGCCATTTTGTACAGGAGATGAACCAATAGACAGAAGATCCATCAAAATATCTGTACTTGCAGATGGAGCTCCACCTTAGCATAAACAAGAAATAACCTCATAAGCAAGACTCAGTTATAGCTCAAAGCCTCAAACTAGCTCAGAACAGAGACAACACTGAGCCATCCTAAGAAAGATCATATTCAGGTATGCTTAAACCCTCATCCAATATGCATTACTGACAAAATCAGAACCAAATGTGAGGACCCAGAAGGCCAGAACCACTAGATTGGTGATAAAGCATTTACTTGCTTCATTAGTGCTAAAACACAAACATAGGAAGCAATTATGTACGAAACGAGATAATAGAGTCCAAACCTGCACTAGCTGAATCAGTCAGGTCAATGCCCAAAAGATCATGTAGGAAATTATTAGGTGCTGCAGTAGAAGCGGAAGTAGTCGCTGGAGTATCATCAGAACTTAGATCAAGTAAATCAGCTAATGGAGCTGGTGGTGGTTTCGCTACACCATTTGGAAGCTTAAGGGAGCCTCCGGGAGTGGCCGCTGGAGCAGATTTAGTTAATGAAACAGTCGCTTGTGAAGAAGCGGCTCGCTTCATCAAATAACTTGCTTCATCTAATACAGGCATCCGCTCAAGCAAAGATGATCTGCAGACACACCAGCAGTCACAAGATAAACATGTTATTTTATGAAAACAACTACAATACTAATGCAGATTTGAGGAATAGTTGTAGAAAGCTGTCACCCACTTTATAGACTGGTGTCTTTGTATAATGGAATTAAATTCGATTGATCTTTGCTGTAGCTCAAGCACAGTGTTCCCTTTGTTCTGCACAACAATTTCTTGTATCCTCCTGGCAACATAATGTGACAAAATCACTTTCTGGTAGACAAAGCAAAAGCATATACAAATACAGATACACAAATATATATGCTCCCAGGAATACAATAAAAAATAACACAAACAAAAATTTGGAAAACATGGTTAACATATCAGGCTTTCAGCAAAGTTGAAGCTCCGGCACTGAAATTGTATGTTTGTCAACCAAGATGAAGTCAATGGAACAGTGAATATATGATCATAGTTAACTAATAATTTCACTAACACTTACTTTATTCATTAGGCTTATGAAGAAGAAACAAGTTCATAAGAAATTCGACTAGCATGGTTATTAAACCAAAGGAGTTGAAAATGTAAGCTCCCAACATTTTCAACATAATAGTTGCCATCAATAGCCTTCTTTGTAGAAACATATTGTATACTCGTTAAGCAGTAAGCACTGATGGTTCATGCGCATAACGTAGTGGGTAAACCGACAATAATGCAATGTCAAGGTTTATGACAGCTTACCCTGAAGTTGGTGGAAATCGTGAGGAAAGCTTCAAAAGAGCAACAAGACACATAGCCCGTGTGGTAACGTCTACAGAGTAGCGTTTAAGAGCTAGCTCTACAGCATCCACCGCATCAGATTCTGTTACCTGAACAAGTTCAGGCATTGGCCAAGCCGTTTGACAATAGTAAAACTGAAGAGCAATTCTATAAAATGAAATGCGGAGAAATGATAGCATCCACTGGAAAAAGATCGAACTAATGAACTGAACTGGCATGCTGCCATGCTCTAAAGAGTGAACATTTAAGCAGACATGTGGCAAAATGATTGAGCAACTTTCCTTGTGACAACTGCTACAGCTAATATAAGTGTTTTTTCAAGATCTTCGCAAAGATGAAGTGAGAACAAATAAGTATATCCAAGAGCTACTCCTTATAAGCCTTAAATATGGACTAAATGCGGAGCAGTTCAAGCACAGTGGACGCACTAGTTTGTGTGTCCAAAGTGAACAAAGAACATGTAATGCTACAAAATGAAGTTCGCATTGCATAGTAATTTCTCAGCAGAAAATATGTCAGCTAATTATGAGGGCTGGCAAGGATTTTCAACTCACCGTGATTGGATCCTCAACATCCAGCATACTAATGTTGTTGACCAGCATCTCACCATATTCACCAATGCACCAAACAGCTACCCTAACTAAACTCTCCTAAATAATACAAAGTGGATGAGATTCATGAGCATCAGATAGGATGAAACTAAATCACATAGTTTACAAAGAATACTAATGATGTCTCCATACCTGTGCACCACATGCTTGCAATGCCTTGTATAACGATCTGACTGAGTATCCTTGAAGCTCAGATGCATTGCTTATTAGAACTATAAGGGCATGCCATACATCATCCTTCACAAAGTTTTCGGACTGTGGGTATAGAAGGGTAGTGTAAATTTACATATCCCTACTTGGGACCATTTAAAGGAAAAAAGGCTTATAGTTGTTAGTTTGCTACATACCAGAGATAAAACCTTGAACATCTGGTCTAGGTACCACAGCTTATCTTGAGAAAACCTATTAGAATTAGAAACCTGTTAATATTTGCAAATCAAGAAGAGAGAGAAAAGTTGTAGATCAACAGGACAGGTGTGGAAAAAATAAACTGATAATTCACATCTGATGCAGTTAAGTAAGAGTAAGGAGGTAAGCAATGAATAAAAGCATCGTGTGATTGCCGAAGGGCATGAAAATACCAAAACACAAATTTCTGAACTCAAAAGCTGATGTTATATGCTTATGGCCTGTTAAATAGCACCACATGACAGAAATTTTGTTGGCAGATGCTAATATTCCAATGTACCATACACGATTAAGTTCACATGACGACATCCATCCCAGAAAAACGTGCTCAAAGCCTATGTTATATACTACTGTAACAGGCAAGAAGAAAAGGAACATGGAAAGATAAGACCTAATATCACATATTAACAAAGAAATGGTCCCCTTGTGTTAACCAATTACCCTTAGCTTAACTACCATGGTCTCCCCCTCGGGAGAAGAATTGCAAGTACAACATGGAAAATCCATCATTTATTTCTGAACATTTATTGTTGATTATGTTGCAAGATATATGTAACAACAGTGGATGTACAAACAATCTTTCGAGCAGCTAAGGAATAGCAAATCATTTTTTTTTAAGCCGGTAGAGATGATGAATGTGTCAGGACTTACTTTTCAACTATTGAGCATATTTTTGCTGTGAGGTCTTCCTTGAAGTCCTCGTCACTTACTTCTAGGTAATCAACAAGCTCTTTCGTCAAAGGCTTTACATTGCTATCATTGACGAGTAGGTAAATGAGTTCAAGAGCCCTTTTGCGAATAGAGACATCTGCATCCTGAGAGTGCATACAGGATTAAATATTTAAGTGGACAAGAGAAGGAACTAGGAATCCAGTAACAAGCAAGCAACAGGTGAGTAGCAACCCCATTAACAGGCTGAGATGCAATAAAAAAAGTTCAGAATATGCCAACAAGGCTTTTTGATTGCCGGGAGGATAGTATACACAGCTGCTTACTCAGAGGTTGGATAGTTTTTCTAGCCCGAGAAGGGGAGGGAAGGTGACAAATGTAAGAAATATGGTGTAGTTATCTTTCTCTTGTTACACGAGTCGCTTAAGGAAGGCATACATATACGAACAGAACTGACCCTAGCCTTGGGAGAAAAGGGAAATCAGGGAAATTATATTCGTCATTATGCACTAGTTATGTCTATCTTCTCAAGAGATACAGAAAAGAAAAGACATACCCCACAAACAAGCATAGGTGAAGTTAATCTCAAAGTTTATGAGCATTTTTACTTCCCCAGAAGAAAGAAAATAAACCTAAAGCATACTCTACCATAGAGTTGCACGCTCGATTACCTTGACACACTCTAGTATTGTTGCCCTGTGCCTTTGCACTGCTTGCATGTCAACTGCCATGGCCTTCATAAGCATATTTAGAGCAACATATCTGGAAACACAGTATGCATAATAAGTATGGTTATCTATTACACTATTACAACAAGAGAAAAAGAAGCCCCTGCATTCGTCTACATGGGACAACAACATATGACCTGCTGATCGTATTGGGCCCAGATTATAACAGTTGAGGTTAATTATAACTACATAGAGGTCAGAGGGGTATATAAAACAATTATTATCAAGACATAGGATGAAATATAGCTATTCACGGGATACACATTACACTGTCTTGGGCAGTACTTTACACAATATGAATGCAGAGATAATGGGACAGTTTTAGACAGGCTCATCTTGGCTAACAGATTTTATTTTACTTTTGAGGTATTGGCTATCAGAATTGACAGTGGCTCAAAGTTTTCGACCAACAATATCAATTGACAGTTGCAGGGAAACAATCAACTGAACTAAAACCAGATATGATGATACATATCAAATAACAAATATAGAGCTCCAAATGTGTGCCATATAGGTCACTCAACTAATTATATTTACAGGAGATGGGATGGTACTTTACTAATAAGAAACAGCTCAATGATGCAAGTGCTCTATTTATTCCTGATATTCGAGAGAAATTGTATTCATAATCACCCAAAAGTAATAGTGGTTGGAAATATGCGCATCTACTACAGATACAATTCAGAACTTCATATTCGCAAATTACCCATAAAACTACAAATATTCTACAGCGTGAATTAGTTGTCCGAGAGCAACAGAAATTTGACCTTATATTATTATCACGGTTGGACAAGAATCTACCCAAAATGTTAATTGCCAGCACACGTAAGCCACTAGTAGCTTCGATGCCCATTATGGTCTCAACACACTCATATAAAATAGCATTTCCAGCATTCTTGTTTGACTCTGTCTTCGTTGCAACCTGGAAATCCAATACGAGTGTCAGCTATGCACTACTCGCTATAAGATGAAGAAAACACCAAGTACAATGGATAATGTAGAAACATGTTATTACAAGATAACACAATGAGGGAAAAACAGTCATGCACTCATGTTACACATGTTTTAGAACTCATGCATAAACAATTAAACAGTACCCCAAGAAATACCTAAATGGAATTTTTTCTGAAGCAACTTATTAATTGACAGATTTTTCTAATGAAAATGACGCTAACTTAGGTGCAGTTCAAGAAATAAAATTATAAACTGCCAGGGCTCATCCCGTCGAGATAGACTATTTTGATATACAGCATGGTGACTAATGGTCTAATATGTAGCTTCTAACCGGATTTCTAGTCACTAAATTGATGAGAGCGTATGTACTTTGAATGGAAATTTTGTATTGCATGTATAACCAAGAATGAAAAGATCACCTGGGCAAGAATATCATTCACATACTCGCTGCAATCCGCATCCCCTTGACCTAATGTCCGCATGAGTCTCAGAACTCGGATATGCAAGAATGGATCTGTAATGCCAGCTATGTCATATTCAGGAGCATACGAACTGTTCGATACATCTCTCAGTATCCGGACCAAACCTTCGACACAATGCTGAAACAGCAAGATTTTATCAGAATACTTAAAACAAATATTGCCGCAAATATATATAAATATGTGCAATACTCTTGCAAGTACAATCTAACAAGAATGTTTAAGAATTTTATTAAAGAGGGGAGCACAAGAATTTTTTGTGTCTTTGATGAACACAACACCGTGCAGAAACATAATGATATAAAACTATGATGACAATATATAGCAATGATGTAAAATGACATTATTGTGTCAATGCATCACCGAGTGAATGATCTGAAGCAGGGACTGATGGTTAAAATAGCACTGTACCTTTCGCAAGTACTCCAATGCTTCTCTGCTTGCTTTACATAGTTCTGTGCAGAGGTGGACAGCAGATATCAGAACTCCGTGGTGTTTTTCCTTGAGTAATGATGCAGCAGAACCCATGAAGTTCTCCGCCAAATCTGGAACTTTTCTTACAATTCGTATAGAGCACAAGGCAGCCTACAAACATGAGTGCTGTAAAATCAATAATAGTACTCCTCAACACATATTTCAAGATTAACCACACAAAAAAATAGCTAGCCAGTTTGAAAACAGCAAGCATAGGAAATGCGCATATTGTAAGCTTCCGATGATGACAGTATTGATCAAAACATCCCAGAAGTTAAGAAATGATGCTCAAGTGCAAATCTGCTGATGCTAAACTACCGATATCATATACAGATATACTATCACATAAGCTTCTGCAGTCCTTATGATAGGGTAAATGATGGAAGAATCATTGCAAGCTTGAGGCATTCAAGTAATAACACTATCATACGTAGAAGCACACTACTGGAATGGAAATACTGCCATAGTGCTCCAAAATAATCTTCAAAGGGGACTAAAGTATCATCAGTGTACCTTCTTCTTAGTATTTGGTTCCCTAGTTTGCAACAGCCTCTCCACCTCGGGCGCTAGATCACGTGCCATTTCGGCAGAACAAATGTTCCCAAGGGCACAGAGTGCAAGCCCCACGATGAACTGGTTGGAGTGGTTAAGATCTCTGCCCACGTTAAGTACTGGCAGTTACTCAAAGCTCGGCGTACCATTGTCAAAATGGAACAGTAGCACATAACAGCAGCGACAAAAGCAAGCATAGGCGAGCAAGGTGGATACTGCTTGAGGGAGTTGGTGACGAGCATGAGGACCTCCTGCCGCTCGTCGAGCAGCAGCGTGAGGCCAAGGTATCCGATGCGCTTCTCCGGGAACCCCGCGGCGGCAATGAGCTTGAGGCACTCCATCTGACCAAAATGGGTGGGGTAGCCGAGCATGTGGATGAACATGAGCTTGGCCATGTTGCGGTGCCGGTAGTCCTGGTCGTTCTCGCTGATGGCCGCCCGTATCGCCGCGCACTCCCTCCGCACCACCGCCCGCTCCTCAGCGGCCGTCTTGGACGCGCGTATCGCCCGTATCATGTCCCTGCAGCAACGCCACACGGCCAGTTTACACGAAGCGACGGATCTAATGGGGTAGGGCGGGCGCGATCCGAGGAGGCTCACCGGAGGCGTGTGCCGGACGAGAAGGGGTTCATGGAGAGGTCCATGGCGAATTCCTAGACGATCTTCTCGGCGGAGTACAGGGCGAGGCGGCGGGGGGGCCGTCGCGGGGCGGAGGAGGAAGACCACGACGACGGACGGGTGGATCTGGAGGTGGGCGGTGGTGGTGGTGGTGGTGGTGCGAATTGCGAAGAGGCCCCTAGTTTTGCTGTTTTAGTCACTTTGAGGAAAAGTTATGCATTTTGGATCTAATCTCGCCGTGATGATCTTACCCGCTACTAATATCTAATCTCGCCGTGATGATCTTACCCGCTACTAAATTCCCACTGTTAGCATCTTCAGTGGATTGTGTATATGGACGTGTAAAGTCCTTTTACACGTTTTTGCCTAAAATCGGTCTCCAGTGGATCGTGTAAACCATCGTGTATCGTTGTCACGCCCATCCACGCTCGTACCGGTCGTGGAAGTAAACACGCCCTACCCACGCTCGTGGAGCGACCGCGAGGCTTCTTCAACGTCCTCATCCCCGCACCAGCGCTGATCCTTCTCCGACGCCCAGGCGCCCGCCGAGCCCACGTCCAGACGCCGCCGCATCATTCTCGAGCGCTGGGCCGCCGCCGCCGCCACGCCAGGGAGGCCGAGCTCGCCTCCGCCACGCGGCCCGTCGGCGCCCGCGCCGCCGTCTTCCGGGAGCCCTCGACGGCCCCATCCGACGCCTCCTCCTCCGCCGTCCCGGAGCTGCCGCCCTCCGACCCCCGCGCGTCCTCGCTCATTCAGCGCTGGCGCGAGATCGAGTCCGTCGGCCCCACCACGCCCCGTGCACCCGGCGACGCCGCCTCCGAGCCCGATACCTCACCGCGCGGCCGCGTCGGGTGCATCGTCAAGAGGCGGCGCTGGCGATGGGCGATGGGCGCCGAGCTGGGAGAGGCGTCGCTGGTGATGAGCTGGGAGAGGTCGAGGATGGATCGGGGAGGTAGGAAACAGAGATGGGAGGATGGGGATGGGGTAATTCAGTGTTGAATTGATCGATTTTGTACTCAATTTGGTGTTGGGGGTGGGGATGGGACTCAATTTGTTGATTCCTGTGTGCATTTGTTGATTTGTTGATTCCTGGGCTCAATATACATGTCCTAATTTACACGCCCCGCTGAAAAACTGGGAGGTGTATAATTTATTATGGTGTATATGAACGTGTATATGAAGATATACACGTCTAAATTTACACGTTCCACTGGAGATGCTCTTAGTGCTATTTTTTATTGATTGATTTGAGGTAGTTTATCACGTGTCTCCATATACACGTCTAAATTTACACGTTCCACTGGAGATGCTCTTAGTGCTATTCTTTATTGATTGATTTGAGGTAGTTTATCACGTGTTCCACACGATCCCACTGTTAGTGCTAAGCATCATGCTCCTACTTAATTTAGTTATAACTTTCTCTAATCTTCAAAGTTATAAGTTATGAACGGAGGAAACGGTAGAAAACACCTACTTGGTTTATGCACTCACATGGTAGGTTGTATTTTGAGACATAACACTATCCATTTCTAGTTCTAAAAAAAAGTACTCCCTCCGTCACAAAATAAGTGTCTCAATTTTGACAGAAAATGTCATTTTCTATCAAAGTTGAGACACTTATTTTAGTACGGAGGGAGTAGTTGAAATGCATGTTTTACTACTATTATTGCGTAGAGGGGTTTTTGCATTAGACTAGTTACAGTGGGAGTAACTAAGGTAGTAACATAGATGACACGTAGGCAGGAAAATAATGTGGTATGTAATTAATGAGGAGAGAGGCAAATGGAGTAACTTAGCTAGTTACCATCACATCACAGTTTTCAAGTTAAAATGTGTGTATAGAGTAATAAATGAGACTACATATGACACTAACTCTATGTTATTTTGCATTGTGAGGATAGTAACATAGTCTATTAACATGTGTATGTTATTAGTTGAAATTACTCCCCACTGTGACTAGTCTTACGATCATGGTGCGCTTGTAGTTTCCCTATGACTGTGATCATGGTGCGCTTGTAGTTTCCCTATGACTGTGAATCGGTGTCACTCTTGGTGCGCATGCAGTTCTCTATGACTACGGATTTGGGGTCGGAGGAAGTGAGACTGATGCGCCTTCCAATGCCGGTCTATGAAGTCAAGATTACAATCTTTGATGTTTTCCCTATACTCGACAAGCTTGGCTGCCGTGAAGTGGGTGGGGTCTATGTTCAGCTCTCAACAAGACTTGAAAAGCACCATATTATGGAGGTTGGCGACATAGTAGTTGTTCTCCTGCCACGGCACACGCCGGCACTGTTGAATATATGAGCAATTTTTTATATGATTTAATTCATAAAAACAGTAGATAAAACATGGCTAGAGAAGTATAAAACAAACTAGTCATGCAATCTAACGGAGAGTACACATGTAGAAATTCTACACATACTCCTAGAACGATAGTCTGAAATATGATCTCGACTAGACAGAACAGAAACACGTACGGTACAGTGGAGGGAGATCCGTTCGCGGTGGCAGACATGTTGTCGAACAGGGCGTCGACGTCGGGAAGAAGTCGTCGTCCGGGAAGTAGTCGTCGGAGTCCGTGTCGAGGAAGAAGCCAGTAGTCGCGTGAAGACGCTCCCCAAAAACCTTATCGTCTCTCTCCCGTACACGATCGCGAGAGACGGGGTTCCGGAGGCCTACTGTTCCGTCATGCGGTGCACGCCGCGGAACGGAATGAGGAAGACTTGATCGGCGGCGCAGTGCTCGAGAACCAGGAGGTAGGCGCATGAGCTGTGTTTTCGGTGTGTCTAGTTTAGAGGAGCGGCCTATTATGTAGGCACAGAGACCGGAGGCGAACAGACACCGCAGGAGATGAAACGAAAAGTCAGGAGGCGAATTGAAGAGGCGGCCATCCGTTTTCGTTTAGTATTCATCTCCCATTAGTGAACCGTTCACCAGGCGGGGCGGGGCGGGGCGGGCGGCGGAGGAGGAGGAGCGCGCGTGGAGCTCTCTCCTATTCTCATGCTCGTAATAGTGCTAGAGGAGCTCACCTTATAAACTGGTGTAGCACTCTCTAAACTAGCAATGTGGGACTAAACATTTGTCCCACCTCTTGCCATGTATGAATGGGCCACATGGGCCTCTAGAATTTTCAGAAATTATGGAAAAGATTAAATGGGTTGGGCAATTTAGGCCAAAATTCCAGCAATCCCAAGATTCCAGAGGCACATAAATTTTATTCTGGTTTCAAACACTGTTTATATACCGGTGTTATAGTGGAGACTGTTAAGTTGAACTTCCACCTAGAACTTCATGTTACAATAGATTGCGACTTGGACAGTGGACTATGCCTTGAGCTGCATGTTTTCTGCGAATCTAGCTTCACACAACGCATTGACCGATACTAGGCTGCCATGGGTCTTCCCCGCGGGTGGAGCTTATGCGTCATACTCCGAGGACTTTCATGAACTTATTAGAGAGCACCCAACTCTCATGGACTGCGACGTTTGACAGTCATGCTCATATAGGTGTGTTTCTCAAAAGATGTTCTGTAGGACAACATCTCTGCTTAAAATAAAGCCTCTTGGTACACATTAAGATATACATCAGCCTACCGTGCAGTTTAGGAGAGTATTGAATCTTTGCGGAGTGGTATTATACAGAAATAAGGATACTCTCCTCTCAGTTGATCAACAACTTGTCTCCCGATTCTACTTCACGGGATCTTCAATCACATAGAGAGGGTTGCCATTGTGAACAACTCATATTGTGGGTCTCAAATCCATTTCTCTCGATGCATTATCTATCACATTACGTGATAAACCTTTCGTGAAGGGATCTGCCAAATTTTTAGATGTTTGATATAATCCAGTGCAATAACTCCGGAGTTCTTCAATTTTCTGACAGATTTTAATCTCCTCTTCACATGTCTTGATGACTTCATATTATCCTTAGAACTGCTCACTTTTATTATAACAGTTTGATTGTCACAGTTCATCAGGATAGCGGGTATTGGTTTTTCAACCACAGGTAAGTCCATCAAAAGCTCACGAAGCCACTCTGCTTCAGCAGTGGTTGTGTCTAATGCTGTGAGTTCTTCTTCCATTGTTGACCTCGTTAAGATGGTCTGCTTGCAAGACTTTCAGGAAACATCACCACCACCAAGTGTAAAAACATAACCACTTGTGGACTTAATCTCATCAGCATCAGATATCCAGTTAGAGTCACTATAACCCTCAAGTACCCTCGGATACCCAGTATAGTGAATACCGTAACTCGCAGTGCCTTTTAGATAGCGCATAACCCTCTCAAGAGCATGCTCCCGGATTTGACACAAATCGGCTCAGCTTGCTTACAGCAAAGGAGATGTCAGGCCTCATGGCGCTGGCTAGATACATGAGCGAGCCTATAATCTGAGAATACCTCATTTGATCCTTCGAAATACGTCGATTCTTTCGAAGCAACATGCTAGGATCGTACGGTGTTGGTGAAGGCTTGCAGTCGCTATACCCGAAGCGACTCAAGACCTTATCCACGTAGTGGGATTGAAGCAAAGTGATCCCACCATTGTCATCTCTCAAGAGCTTGATATTCAAGATAACATCAGCTACTCCTAGATCCTTCATCTCAAAACAGCGAGATAAGAAATCCTTGACTTCCTTAATCAACTTAAGGTTGGTTCCAAATATCAGTATGTCATCGATGTACAAACAGAGAATAACTCCCTCGCCCCCACCATGGCGATACTACACACATTTGTCAGCTTCGTTTACAACAAAGCCTTCAGCGGTTAAAGTCTTTTCGAACTTCTCATGCCACTGCTTAGGAGCTTGTTTAAGGCCATACAAAGACTTCACCAACTTACACACCTTTCCTTCCTGACCAGGTACCACAAAACCATCTGGCTGCTCCATGTAAATTTCCTCATCCAACTTTCCGTTTAGGAAAGCCGTCTTTACGTCCATTTGATGAACGAGAAGACCGTGTGAGGCAGCCAATGATAGTAGCACACGAATGGTGGTCAGTCTGGCTACAGGTGAGTAAGTATCAAAGAAGTCTTCACCTTCCTTTTGGGTATAACCCTTGGCCACAAGCCGTGCCTTGTACTTTTCAATGGTACCATCAGGCCTAAGCTTCTTCTTAAACACCCACTTGCATCCTACTGGTTTGTACCCGTAAGGACGATCAGTGATTTCCCAAGTTCCGTTAGGTAAGATGGAATCCATCTCACTACGGACAGCTTCCTTCCAGTAGTCAGCATCCAAAGATGCATATGCTTCTGAAATAGAACTGAGAGTGTCATCCACGAGGTACACAATAAAATCATCACCAAAAGACTTTGCAGTCCTCTGTCTCTTACTCCTTTTCAGAGTTTCACTGTCATCCTCCACGATATTTTCATGGTGTTCTATCGAAATGGTGGGTTCGGGAATTGCAACTAATTCCTGACTAGATGAACTTGGTATCTCCTGATTTGATGAGCTCGGCATATCCTTCATGGGAAAGATATCCTCAAAGAAATTCGCATCATTCGACTCCATGATTGTACCAACATGCATGTCGGATACCTCAGATTTTACTATCAAGAATCTATAACCAATGCTATGAAAAGCATAGCCCAAAAAAACACTACAAGAAATATGTCAACTAGTGACATTGTCTTAACGACCAAGTTTTTTTTGGTCATAAATTTATGACCATTTTAAACTCGTTGGTCATAAACCAATCGAGAGGGGCGAAACCCCCAAACTTTATGACCTTTTACTTTATAAAGGTCATAATACGCTGACACCGTTTGGTCATAAATGGTAATAGCACTGATATATTTGTGTGACTGGACTGACACCTAAGCCAACTCGCCTACGTGTCGCTATCTCTTGCCTACGTGTCGCTGCCTATGTGTCATTTATGCCTACGTGTCACTATCTCTTGCCTACCTGTCGTTGCCTATGTGTCATTTATGCTTACGTGTCACCACGCTGACACGTGTGGGCTCCCGTAGATATGACATGTGGGTCCGACCAAACTCACCACCACCCTGACACGTGGGACCTCCCCAATAGACTGACAAGTGGGTCCGACCCCGCTGGACTGACAAGCGGGTCCCGCCCCAGCTGGACTGACCGAACCACCTCCCAACAGAAATTCTACCACCCCTGACACGTTGGACCTCCCCAATAGACTGACAAGTGGGTCCGACCCCGCTGGACTGACAAGCGGGTCCCGCCCCAGCTGGACTGACCGAACCACCTCCCAACAGAAATTCTACCACCCCTGACACGTTGGACCTCCCCAATAGACTGACAAGTGGGTCCGACCCCGCTGGACTGACAAGCGGGTCCCGCCCCAGCTGGACTGACCGAACCACCTCCCAACAGAAATTCTACCACCCCTGACACGTTGGACCTCCCCAATAGACTGACAAGTGGGTCCGACCCCGCTGGACTGACAAGCGGGTCCCGCCCCAGCTGGACTGACCGAACCACCTCCCAACAGAAATTCTCCCAAAAAGGGGCGCACGGGAGAGTCGAACCCGCGACCTCCGGATCGGCGCAGCGTGCCCAAGCCAGTAGGCCAGTGCTCGCTTCGTGTGGACTTGGCCCTTTTAATACACTAGACAAATAGGCGGGCTTCGCCCCGCCGCATGCCAGGCGTTCTGATACACGATGCAATGCATTTAGTATAAATGTCAAAATTATATCAGAAACAATTGATTGTGCACCGATGGTATATGCAGTCTCTCGAACTTATAAAATTATTTATAATCAAAGTGGCATTATAAAGTCGTTCAAGAGCCTCAACACCCAAGCAAGAAATAGAGAAGTCACTAACTACAACGCGTGTCACAAAAAAATTCAAAAAACATATCTTCCTTACAGAAGTTTATGTCTTATAGAACAGACGGAAATATGGACATAGATCAAAGTTAGAAGCGGCTAGATGAGCGAGACATGACGGTGTCATGCAAAAGCGCAACAATATTACACTCAGAACAAAGAAATCACTCATCTAACATCCGCTCACTCGATAACCAAAATAAGACCATCCCGGATCACTATGAAGAGTCATGCCTTGATCCAAGCCTCCCCTTCTAGTCGAAAACGACAAAATATAGCTCCTGCCACTGGAGGATATAGCTCCTGCCACTGGAGACGACATTATTGATGTGCCTCCGCATCTCTCTAGATACCAAGTTTTTGAAAATCATGTTGCTGACTACAAACCAAAGTTTGGAGATCCACCAGTCCACCGACTGATTCAAGTGTGGCACAACAATATAGGTGTCACACATACGTTAACTAATAACTGCTGATTAGGTTTTTCTGCTAATACATATTGGTACAGGCGTAGGTGATCAAAAGATTGGAGATACGCTGTTGTGCGCCCATGGCATGGAAGCGTGCAGGCTTGTCGATTTGATCTGGATGTTCCTGGGTTAAACAAGGTTCGTGTGAGCGGCATTGCAATGTCATTGTACAGTTTATAATTTGAGAAATAAGGGCTGAGACTGAAATAACATACATGTCTTCCGCTGAAGACAGAGTGCCGATCAGCATCCATGTGGCTCTTAACCTCGTATCAGGGTCTGGATGGAGGAACATCTCTGAAGCCATCCTTGGCAAAAATTACTTTTGCGGTGAGGTTTCTAAGGATCTTGGTAGGTTCGTGGCACCACACGATGCAACGATATGTCTTTTCTTCTGTGAGTCGATGCAGCGATATGTCTGACAGGTGAGCATCCTCTCTGCGCTGGTGTCTTCTCCTTCCATATAGCAGAATTGACTAAGGAATCTCCTTCCATATAGCAGAATTGACTAAGGAACAACTGTATGAGCCTACTTGTGTAGAACTATGGCTGAATGTCGCGCATAAATTGATATGCACTGCAGAAACAAAAAAAAAGGAAGATGGAAAATAGGCAAAGCTACAATAGCACCACCAAGCTCACTACCGTTAGATCCACCTCAGCGTTCACCGGTGGATATAAACAACACCAGTAGGGAAGAGGTTGGAGTAACTGAATACTCGGTACTCAAGTAAAAAAAACTGAATACTCAGTACTGGTCGAGATATACCACCATAAGCAATTTATCGGCTCCGGGAATCATAGAAGTCCATCCTTTTGCTTGATCAAGATAAGATAAATGTCAACATAGACCAGTTCATATGCATGGTACCCAACTATAGGAATGTCGTAAAATGGCAACACCGGAACACCGTCCCCCGGTGCAAACAACGGAAGGCGGTACCTAACATCAAAAACAGAAAATAACCCATATAAACCTAGGCAACCACCAAACCCCCTGCACACCAAAAACTGTAAACTAAGTCTAAGATGAACACAAACCTTGGACCGGCAGCTTTGGCCCCACATTTTTCATTGCTGCACCTATACACAGCCCCTTCTTCAATCGACTTCCACCCACAACTGTCACCGGCTAAAAACCACCAATTCTGGCTCGGCTGAATCCCCTCAATGAGAATCTTACATCTAAACCGCTTGCCCTGCAAAACGAAATCAGTAACCACACTGCGAAAGGCAACTAAACTCTGAAGAAAGCGAAATGCATACCGTAGCAATATGCGGATTCATAGAGGCAAGTTCCAGCACACTAACAACCTGAGCCTCATTCAATTCGAAACGTCGGCTTCTTTCCATCATAAGCTCAATCGGATACACATACCATATGAACATACATATATTGATTCGAAAAATTATGAGCACAGCGACCCGTAAGTCAATCGTTTAACAGTCGAGATAACAAAACCAGCATACTCAAAGCAGCAAAAAAAAGTATCTGTCTCGTAAAGCAATGATCTCAGGAATATCCATATTGATGCAAATCTGAGAGCCAAAGATAGCAGAAAGCTCCAGCAGAGCTACAAAAAAAAAATGCCAGGATAATGAAACGATGAAGGGCGCCACCACCACAATATGCAGGAAAAACACAGGGAGTGATTGGGTACTTGAAGAAAGATGGTCTTTAGCAAAGCGTGTAGTAACTTGAAGAAAGATGGTCTTTAGCAAAGCGTGTAGTAACTTGACCATTGAAAAATAGATATTGATGTAACCTGTAAGGGTGTTCAGCAAGCTGCTATATAACTAAAGACATAATTAGCTAAAATTATATATGTCATCTCAGAAATTGCACAATCTTCTGTTCACATATTTTGATTATCAAGAATTACGTAACAAAAAAGTCTTAACTCTCTGTATTTACGACAATATAAATAATAAATTCTAGGCAAATGAAGTATGAGCCTAAATAAGAGATGCAAATGGAGGATGGGTGTTAGAAAATAGACTCCCAAGTTGGGAGGAACAACTATTGTACCTATATATTGGGCAAGAATATATTCAGATTGGATGCATCTTCCTCTTGATAAAATCCTCGTCTAACAGCGCTGACTTCTCGAAAGCAACATAGACTTGGTGCTACTTCAGAATGCATCATAAGGGTTGTTTCAACAACAAGAACTGGGTTAGCTGCAACAAAGAGGATGGTCAATTAGGAAGAGGCCACTAGGATGACAAACTTCATTGATAAGCTAACCTGAAAATCAGCAAATCACCACATAAAAAAAGATAAAAGTATTGAATTGTCCTTGTATACTATAGAAGAATATATATATATTGTACAAAAGACTTAAAAAATTGTACATAAACTAAAGGTCTGAAGCAAAGGTGAAACTATGCAGAGGCTACATGTAGAGAAACTAAGAAAAATCGCTGCTTCCAATCGTTTGCCTTATGCTCTCTAAAACATGCCTAATATTTTCTAACCCTATTGTCAATCCCATCTACACTCGTTTACTCAGATCAAGGATGCAAGAATACTTACAAAGGTGGGACTGCAGCATAATATTCATTCAGTCAGCAGTAAAATTAGCACGACAAGGCATCACCAGATCAACCAGGATAATCAAGATGAAGAAGCAAAAATGTAACTTTTGTGGCTGAGCAGCCACATCCTGTAGGGGCGCATATCATGTAGACCCATCGGCCACTGCACACATACAATCAAGCACTGGAGCCTCAAGGTCGTCTCCTCTCCACCATATGATCCATGTACACTTCCTTCCATATAACTGACTGAACAATAAAAACAGAGATGAATGACAATCTTGCGTCCCAACAATTCAATTGGCATGTGACAGATCATAGCACAGTAAGTTACACTTAATAGCCTGACATTTTCTGATCCCCACATTGAACATAAGAGAGCTAGGAGAGCATGCACATTACCTTGCTTGAGATGCGTACATGAATGATTGGCTGGAGGTTCGCTCCAGGAGGATGGAAGTCGGAGGACCTTCGCGCTGCCAGGGACGTGCCGGCGATGAGATGCCACCACTGCTGGTCAACATGGAGTAAGCGGCACGCTGGTGGAGGTCGAATTCCTCGCATACTCTGCCGCGTCGCTGATTGCTGAGAGAAAGGACATGAGATAGGAGTGAACGAAAATCGGAGGTGGAGCTGGCCGGTGGATGCGTACCAGATAAAAAGGAGAGAGGTAGAAACCTGGGATTTGTTGGTGCTGCTGGCCGTGGATACTCGTCATGCAAGCCGCCGTCCTTCCCGACGAATCAGCGCAGAGTACCGCTCCTCGGAGGCGCTCTCACGGCCCCGCATCCTTCCTACGCAGACGGAGCTCGCGGACTCAAAATCGGCAGTGGATGGAAAGTCGTAGGGCTCACGGCGCCGTCGAGAGTTCGCGGCGGCCGGAGGAGGTCGCGCATGACCGAATCACGGCGAGCGGCGGCCGGCCGTGGGGAAGACCACCCCATACGGGCAACTCCGAGGCACCCAGCTCACGCTAGTGGCGGATGAGGAAGAGGAAAGCGCGGCGGAGCTCGGGCTCGGCCAGCCACCAGAAGGCGTCCGCGGCGGTGTGCAAGATCCGCACGGCGGCCGGATGTTCGCTCCAGCGGGGGCCTCTCTGTCGACGGCGTCGGGGGAGCCCTCCCGGGTGGATCCGCCCCATGGGCTCTCCTGTGCGACTCCTGTGAGGGCTCGCGGCGGCCGGTCGGCAGAGGGCGGCGAGATGGGGAGAGAGCTGAGAGAGAAAAGGGATCGGGCAGGGAAGGGGAAGGAGGCGTGGCACCAGCAAGGCCCACCTGACAGCGTCAGAGGGAGAGGGAAGAGTGCGTGGATGGCCTCAACAGCCTCGCTCGGCACCGGCCTTAATTCTTGTAGCCTATACGAAGGACTGGACTTGGCTCTGCTAGGCCACTGCTGGGCTGGGCATTACTTGGGCCGGCCATTAATTAAAAAAAAAGACTTGGGCCGGTCAGCTTGCTCCACATCCGCTTGGATGTTTTTTTTTCTTTTTATTGTTTTCTTTTTTTATAACTTTTGATTTTGAATTAAAATTCCAGCCAAATAAATTTTTATAATTTTGTAAATAGTTCCTCTATAATTATATCAATTTTGTAAGATTTAAAAATTATCAATTTCGAAATTATAAATGTTTAGGAAAGTTATACATGTTTATACATGATAGAACTTTTTGTGAAATTATAAACAGGGGGCGTGACCGATCGTATCTAGGGGTGGAATTTTGTGAAACTCTTGGTGTATCTCTGATGAAACAAGTACTTGTCTACCTAGAAATGAGTTTTTCAAAAAATCATGAGCAAAAACTATAAAGCACATGTAGTTCAAATTTGGCCCGGTTTCAACTGAATCGACGGGAATTTGTCTTTTTGGAAAGGGGTGGATGGACAGCTTTTTAGACACAACCATTTGGTTATTTGTACATGAAATGTGGTCTAATATTTTAGAAAAATGTTGATCTCCCATTTTGCAACATATTTTTTGTAGATGCTTCACAAAAAAACCTATTTTTCGCACTCGGAAAATGAAAAATGGTTTTTTGTGTGAAGAAAATGAAAACTTTTTTCGGCAACATTGTTCTCCATTACAAGATGCATGTTTGTGTGCAATATGAGATCATTTGAACAAACTATGTCACGGTTATCGCCATAACATTGTTCATTTGGGCTGAAAGCCACGAATCTTCGTACGTGAGAGGTCATTTCTGTGAACACTTTTTGAAAATATCGTCCGTTTTCCAAGTTTGTTATTTTTCCTCAAAACTAGGTCACATATAATGACACTTTGCGAAGGATTCACACATTTTTGAATTTTTTTGAATTCTATGCGCCGATTTCAAAATACGGTCAAAACGGGGGGCTTGACCGTTTGTATCTAGGGGTGGAATTTTGTGAAACTCTTGGTGTATCTCTGATGAAACATCTACTTGTGTACCTAGAAATGAGTTTTTCAAAAAATTATGAGCAAACTATGAAGCACCTGTAGTTCAAATTTGACCCGGTTTCAACTGAATCGGCGGGAATTTGACTTTTTGGAAAGGGCTGGATGGAAAGCTTTTCAGACACAACCATTTGGTTATTTGTACATTAAATGTGGTCTAATATTTTAGAAAAATGTTGATATCCCATTTTGCAACATATTTTTTGTAGATGCTTCACAAAAAAACCTATTTTTCGCACTCAAAAAATGAAAAATGGTTTTTTTGTGCGAAGAAAATGAAAACTTTCTTAGGCAACATTGTTCCCCATTCTAAGATGCATGCATGTGCGCAATATGAGATCATTTGAACAAACTATGTCATGGTTATCGCCATAACATTGGTCATTTGGGCCGAAAGCCACAAATCTTCGTACATGAGAGGTCATTTCTGTGAACACTTTTTGAAAATATCGTCTGTTTTCTAAGTTTGTTATTTTTCCTTGAAACTAGTTCAAATTTGACCCGTTTTCAGCTGAATCGGCGGGAATTTGTCTTTTTCTAAAGGGGTGGATGGTAATCATTTTACATGCAACCCTTTAGTTATTTATACATCAAATGTGGTATCACATTTTATAAAAATGATGTGGTCCAAATTTGCAACATATTTGTGGTATGTGCTTCACAAAAAAAATCCAATTTTCACACCCGGAAAATGAAAAATGATTTTTTTGTGGAATAAAGTTAAAAACTTTGTTCGGCAACATTGTTTTCCATCATAATATACTTGCTTGGGCGCAATATGGGCACATTTTAACAAATTATGTCATGGTTGCCGACATAACATTGGTTGATGAGTAACCATGGTGGCCATTTTGACCATTAAAAAAATAAGTAAAATGCGAAAATTCTCAAAAAAGTGAATCCTTTGGCATGGAGTTATTTTATGTTTACTAGTTTCTGGGAAAAATTATAAACTTGATTTTTGACAAATAATATCATGAATATTAGTTGATTCTAGTTGGTGGAGAAAACACACAAAAAACATGCTTTCTGATTGGCTAGAAGGATTTCACGTGGATCATGGTTCTGATCCGTTGGATCCACTGAATCGAACGGCCGAAGATGGTGCTCAGCACACCACCACCTCCACGCCCACCAAACCCTAACCCCACGCCCACCAACCCCTCCAGACCTCGGCCTCTCCCTCTTCGCCGCCTCTCGCTCCTCTTCCCACGCAAACCCTAGTCCTTTCGCCCACCGTCGCCGCGTCTACCAGCCCTGGTAGCGAGAAGGCCCAGCCTCCAATGGCCGCCACCGCCGCCTCCTGCGTCTCCCAACCCTAACCCTAGCTTCAGCTCGCCTCCCCCACCTCGCATCCATGGCCGTGCTCCACGTTCTCCTGCTTCTCCTTCTCTAATGTGCTGGGATCCTGGTCGCCGCCGGAGACGCCCGACGCCGGCGGCGGCGGGGACGCGTGCCGTCCATGGCGGCGTGGTCCCTCCCTCCTGCAGATCCTCCACCAAGTCGTCGCCACCGCCGTCGGGCTCCGCGTCCTCCACCAAGTGCGTCGGTGGGAAGGGAGCCACCTCTCCTCCGGTTTTCTTCTTCCTCCACCCGAGCACATGATGATCTGGGCATGGAGCACAGTACGAGCTCGGGGCGTAGATCTTGGCTCCCTTTGTCTTTTCAGATCTTTTTTTTCAGATTCGTTTCTGATCTGCCTCTCCTGCACCCACCATGTACCAGTGGCGCAAGTTCAAGTTCTTCGAGGAGAAGGCGGTCGGGCGCGGCGGGGGAGGCGGCGCTCCGGCCGTGCGAGCCGAGATCGCGGGCCGTGTGACCTGCTGCTCGGGCGGCCGCGGCTGCGTCGCGGTAGGGTGCGACGACGGCACCGTGGGGCTCCTCGATCGCGGCTTCCGCCTCTCCTACGGCTTCCAGGCTTATGCCTCGTCAGCGTTTGAGTACATTAACTTCTTCCTCTCTTGTATAGCAAGCTGGAAGCATAGTTCTTTTGTCTCTGATGCACAAATGTGTATGCATTGTTGTGCGTCACACTCAATTCTATTAATGGTCAACGAAATGCTAAATACTTAATTGATTAATATCTGATTACATTAGTCTGTTTTCTTTATAAAACTGATGTTTAGTTTACATGCAAAATTATTGTGCATGCCCTTAAATGTTCAGCTTGTTTAACAGAATAAAACTGGAGTTCAAAGAGTATATGATATAAGTGTTTTATGATCTGGATACAATTCTTATTTATGTGAACATAGGTCGTGTTATGAACCATAAGCTAATATAATGTTCAACATGTTTTTCATTATTTTACTTAATAATACCTGTCCATACATAAAACTTGACCTATTCATCGAAGTTGTTTTATGCATGTGCCATTAGTAATCGTATACTCTCTCCTAACAGTTCTTATATGTGTTGTATGCAGGCTGATTGCAGCCTATTCTTTCCTTTAAAAATCTTTTTTTTTAATATCAGATGCTCATTGAGGTGTCAAAGAACAATCATATGCCTAGGGTATGTCAATCTCTTTGTTCCCGACTAGTTTAGATAGTTGATGCATGTGCCCTGTTCTGAAGTGGAAAACCACTGATAGCTATGCCTCATTTTGCTCTTTTTGAGATCCCTTTTCAGCACTTTGTTTGCTACTAATATTATTATAGATTTTCTCTCCTCACCGATGTTGGCAGGAGCACGTCAATGGCGGTGCGGACAAGATGTTCAGCTGCTGCTCCATCCATCGCTTCGACACTAAGTCAGGTCTTCCTTACCGATTCTGGCAGGAGTGCGTCAATGGCGTTGCCGATGAGTTGTTCAGATGCATCCGTCGCTTCGACACTAAGTCAGGTACTTGCCTTGTTCAACAGATATGGTCCTGATGATTATGGCCTAATGCTTGATCTATTTATCATGTCGCCCACACATTCAAGATAGTGATCTTGTATAGGTTATAGCGTGCTTGTATGTTTGAGCCGATTGGGTCCTTAACGCGTATGATACAAACATTTAGTTTGTGCCAGTTTAGCACCTTAACTAGATAGCGAATTTTGTTGCGTAAATCTGAATGACTTTGACATAGTTGCTCTGTTATCTTGCATTGGCCTGGTACTAATCATTTGCATGTTGTATATCATCTTTTGCTGTTATGGGGATTTTATATGCAAGGTTTCTTGTTACATCTATGTTCCTAACTTTTCTTTATTATTTGCAGTTGCTGGCCTTTATTCTTCAAAAGCTGGGCGTACAAGAGCTCGAGGAAGAATAATCCTGAGGAAAACCATCACCAAGAAATGTGTTTTAGCTTCACTGGCACTAGTTGTGTATATATAGTTGTAATGTAACTGGTTCTGGCACCCAGATATGTGATGTGTTTTGTGATGTTGTGTTCTGTATTGATTTGAAAATCCTGGAACATGTGATTTAGTGAAATTTAACTGAATTTTGAATATAAATAATTTCTGGATTTAAAACTAGTGGAACTGGGCTTGGCATGTGCTGAGATTCGAAATTTTGGCTAGGTTGCAAGTGGGCTAGGCCCATAGAAATGATTCGAAATTTGGGCTGTAGTTTGAGCCCTCAGCCCAATATTATTAATCTAAAAAGGCTAGAACCAGGAAAAATAAGTGGATCGTTAAAAGGCTGAGGCCCAGAGTATAAATGGACTGTAACTCAGTCAAGCAGAACATACTGGCCCATATAAGGAGAAGTATGGACTGGGCTGATTCTTGGCTATGACATTCTAATTTGGTCACAGTTTTGCCACGTGGGATTGGCCACGTAGGATCTGACGTGTCTCTGACCAAGACTGCATGACCAAAAATATTGATCATAAATTTATGACCCTCTAATTTGGTCATAAACCTTATGACCATTTCACTAAGCAAAGTCACAAATGATCAAATAAGACGCTCAGTATGTGACCATCTGTTTTTGGTCACAAAGGGGTCACAAATGAAACTCTGTGACCTTCTAGTGACCAAAATCAAGAGTCACAAGTTAGCATATTTCTTGTAGTGAAAACACAATCAATGGTTTTGGGTCCAAGCTTGCGTTTCTTGGGAATTGGTATATTGACTTTCGCCAAACAACCCCAAGTCCGCAGGTACGAGAGTTTTAACCTTTTCTTCTCAAACTCCTCAAACGGAGTTATCTCTTTGTCTTTTACGGGAACTCGGTTTAGGACATGACACACAGTCAATATCGCCTCCCCCCACCATGCCTTGGAGAGACCCGATGTGTCTAACATGGCGTTAACCAAATCAGTTAGAGTACGGTTCTTTCTTTCAGCTACTCCATTTGACTGGGGTGAGTAGGGAGGCGTCCTCTCATGAATTATACCATGTTCCGTACAAAAAGAGTCAAAGTCATTCGAAAATTACTCTCTACCACGATCAGACCGAAGCCTCTTAATCTTTCGATCGAGTTGGTTTTCTGCTTCAGCTTTATAGATTTTGAAGAAATTTAGAGCCTCATCTTTTGCTTTTAGAAGGTACACGTAACAGTATCTAGTGGAGTCATCAATCAACGTCATGAAATATTTCTTTCCACCTTTTGTCAACACGCTATTCATCTCACAGAGATCAGAATGTATGAGATCTAGAGGTGCCAAGTTTCTTACTTCTGCAGTCGTATGAGACTTGCGAGGTTGCTTTGCTTGAACACAAACTTGACACTTAGAGCCCTTGACAGTAGTGAAAGATGGGATTAAGTTCAATTTGGCTAGCCGCGTCATACACCCAAAATTAATATGACAAAGACGATAATGCCATACATTTGATTCAATAGTAGTGCAAACATGATTCGCAACTTTATTACAAACGTATGACAATGACAGGCGGAACAGGCCTCCGCACTCATAGCCTTTACCAACGAAAGTTCCAAACTTAGACACAACAAATTTATTGGACTCAAAAACTATCTTGTAGCCATCTCGACACAGAAGAGACCCGCTAACAATATTTTTATTGATGGAGGGCACATGATGAACGTTCTTCAGGCGCACGATCTTCCCCGAAGTAAACTTCAGTTCGACCGTACCAACACCACGAACAGAATCATGCGACCCGTTTCCCATCAACACGGGAGAAGTCCCTGCGACCCAGCATCTTTCATCTCAGTATCATCGATGACAACATTAGCGGTCTTGCCGCTCTTCTCAAGTTCACGTTGGTCATATCGGTTAGGACATCTTGGAGCCCAGTGATTAGGATCACCGCAAACATGGCAGGATCCCTTCTTCCTATCGGTCTTCTTTTTTAAGTTGGTAGACTGTGAGGTCTTGTTCTTTCCATCAAACTTGCCTTGCCCTCAGACTTATTCTTGTTGTTCTTGTGTTTGTAGGACTGGAAGTTTTTCTTCTGCACAAAGTTAGCAGTAGATCCTCCCTCAAGACCTCGAGCTCGTGTGTCTTTTGCTCTCGCCTTTTCTTCCACGTCAAGAGACCCAACGAGATCCACAACGGAAAACTCCTGTCTCTTATGCTTCAGAGAGGTAGCAAAATTCCTCCACGAAGGAGGGAGTTTGGCAATGATGCCTCCGGCAATGAACTTATCGGGTAACACACACGAAACTTGCTCAAGTTCCTTAGCAATGGACTGTATCTCATGAGCCTGCTCAACAATGGAGCGCTCACCAGTCATCTTGTAGTCAAAGAACTGCTCCATGACATACAGTTCACTGCCTGCGTCCGAGATCCCAAATTTGGCCTCGAGCGCGTTGATACGTCCAAAACGTATCTACTTTCTAAACACTTTTGCTAGTGTTTTGCCTCTAATTTGTTTGTTTTGAATGCAACTAACACGGACTAACGCTGTTTTCAGCAAAGTTGTCCTGGTGTCTCGTTTTTGTGCAGAAAATCAACTTTCAGGAAAAACACCAGAAATAATGCCAAAGTTCCTATTTTGCCCGAAGATCCACGGAGCCAGAAGGCCAGACGGAGGGGGGCAAAGGGGCCACCTCACCAGGTGCTGGCGCGGCAGGCCCCTGACCGCGCCAGCACATGAGGAGGGCGACTCCAACACCCCCTCGAGCCCCCCTCTCGGATATAAGGTCCCTCTGACCTAAAAACGCGAGGGCGTTAATCACTTTTCCCAGAAACACCTCCGTGCGCCGCCGCCACCTCGAAACTCAATTCGGGTACCAAAAGTCTCTGTTCCGGCACCCTGCCGGGATGGGGAATCGAAGGGGATCATCGCCATCGTCATCACCAACGCATCTCCATCAACCATCCATGTTTCCCCCATCCATGTGTGAGTAATTCTCCGCTGTAGGCTTGAGGGGATGGTAGGGATTGGATGAGATCGTTCATGTAATAGCTGTAATATCATTAGGGCATGGTGCCTAGTATCCGTTATCGGTGTTTTACGTCATTGTTGCAACTTGTTATGCTTAATGCTTGATACTAGGGCCCGAGTGCCATGATTTCAGATCTGAACATATTATTGTATCATGAGGCCCCGCTGCAAAACGGACTGGTAGGACAAAAGATGATGTGCAAGTTTCTCATTGCGAGCACGCACAACTAAATAGGAACACATACCTATGGTTAATAAATACTTGGATGCTTTATCTTATTTATCTACAAATGCCTATGTCTTGATATTAAATGAATTATCTTATCCATGCAACGCCCGTTCATCCGTCCCTGTGCTTACAGTATTTTAATCCTGCCGTCTACTATAATCACTACTGCTGTCATTATTTCACTGCTGCTGTTATTTCACTACTGTCACTACTACAAAGCTGTTGCTACTGATAATCTGTCTCGAGCAAGTCTATTCACAGGTGCAGCTGAACTGACAATTCATCTGTTAAGGCTTATAAATATACTTTGTCTCCCCTTATGTCGAATCAATAAATTTGGATTTTACTTCCCTCGAAGACTGTTGCGATCCCCTATACTTGTGGGTCATCACGCGTCCCACATGCCCTTGCCCGTAGTGATGGACAAATACGGGTCGACAATTTTGTCACCAAGAATGCTAAGAATAGCAGCCCTCAAAAGGGTGTCGGCTTCCTGAAAAACTCTCTCCTCATCAGGAGTAAGTTCTTCTTCAGGCTTGCCTTTAGCAGCGTGAAAACACTTCATGGTTTCAAACCAGAGAGTGGCTCTCGCACGCCACTTTTTATAATTCACTCCATCGAAAGGAGCGGGCCTCAGTGAAGCGGAAAAGCCAACAGGAGAAAAATGCCTAAAATAAGGTTTTTGGATTGTTGAATATATGAGCAATTTTCTATATGATTTAATCCATAAAAACAGTAGATAAAACATGGCTAGAGAAGTATAAAACAAACTAGTCATGCAATCTAACAGAGAGTACGCATGTAGCAATTCTACACATACTGCTAGAAGGATAGTCTGCAATATGATCTCGACTAGACAGAACAGAAACACGTACGGTCCAGTGGAGGAAGATCCGTTCGCGGTGGCAGACATGTTGTCGAAGAGGGCGTTGACGTCGGGAAGAAGTCGTCGGAGTCCGTGTTGGAGAAGAAGCCAGTAGTCGCGTGAAGACGCTCCCCAAAAACCTTATCGCCTCTCTCCCGTACAGGATCGCGAGAGACGGGGTTCCGGAGGCCTACTGTTCCGTCACGCGGTGCACGCCGCGGAACGGAATGAGGAAGACTTGATCGGCGGCGCAGTGCTCGAGAACCAGGAGGTAGGCGCATGAGCTGTGGCTGTGTTTTCGGTGTGTCTAGTTTAGAGGAGCGACCTCTATTATGTAGGCACAGAGATTGGAGGCGAACAGACACCGCAGGAGATGAAACGAAAAGTCAGGAGGCGAATTGAAGAGGCAGCCATCCGTTTTCGTTTAGTATTCATCTATTCATTTGCATTTAGAGCAAAACGTTTCAGCTTTGTGCAACCGTTCACCTTCATATTTATCCATCGGCTCGGCGAGATTCCCGCAACCCGGGTCGAGCGGCGGAGGAGGAGGAGCGCGCGTGGAGCTCTCTCCTATTCTCATGCTCGTACTAGTGCTAGAGGAGCTCACCTTATAAAATGGTGTAGCACTCTCTAAACTAGCAATGTGGGACTAAACATTTGTCCCACCTCTTGCCATGTATGAATGGGCCACATGGGCCTTTAGGATTTTCAGAAATTATGGACAATATTAAATGGGCTGGGCAATTTAGGCCAAAATTCCAGCAGGCACACGGTATAAGAAACCACAATATTTAGTGTTGCGACAGCAGCCAAACCCGCAAGTTGTAGAAGAGCCTTCTCAACATGTTGTACCACCGAAGCGACATTTTATCTTGCAAGCTAACATAGCAGATTTTTCCTTGCCAAGTTGACCCCCCCCCCCCCCCCCCCCCCCCGACCCACTCCACATTAGAATTTAGCCTCGGCGTAACTATCGAACCTTCCAGCGGGGCCCTTTGGAAAATTAACGTGTCCCTTCATAAATTTTGAAGACCACGCATTTTAAATTGGATTTCGCTTTTGGACTCCTTCATAAAATTGGTGACATCGATCTTAATGCAACAAAACATAATAGAATATGGGCAACCAGTTCCTCCCCCTACCCCCCCCCCCCCCACCCACCCCAAACCCCGGGCGGTATCTTTTTCTTGGCTCGGATTTGTTTGAGTCAGCAATCCTAATGTCACATCACTTGGGATAGTGATGAACGTGAACTGGAGTTTGGGTGCCGATTTAAGGAATTTGCAGTAGGTTGTATTCCGTTCATCCATACAAATTCAGGGTTTTAAACAACCGACTGGAGATGATGAAAACTGGGGTTGGTGGGGGGGGGGGGGGGGCTTCGAAATTTGGTCAAATTATTAAGTTCATCGATAAACTGGTGCAAAGTAAGACATAGTAGATCAGGAGGACCCAAAAGTGAAGAGTTAGACAGGTTGACTCTTTCTTGCACAAACATGACACACACTTTTATTCACTTTATAGGTCCCTGTCACGTACAAGGTACCGATGATTTCAAAATAAGTAGATATATTGACACTTATTATGGGTTCCACATTGATAACCGCCAAGCTTGATTTTTCTTCTGTACCGTAGCAAGGAATCAGTATTTAGGCAGTAGATCAGCCTTTGTTCGGGTATTTACTCGTCGGAGCTGATGCCACTGTTGGTGCGCCTGCAGTTCGCCCTTATCTCGAACTTGGGGCCAGAGGAAGTGAGGCTGCTGAGCCTGCCCATGGCGTCGCCGAAGTCAAGATTCCAATCCGTGGCGTTGTCCCTGTACTCGACAAGCTTCTCCGACGCGAAGTTGGTGGGGTCTTCGTTGAGCTCCCAGTCGGACTTGAAGAGCACCATGTTCTGGAGGTTGGCGGTATAGTAGCTGTTGTCCAGGGCGCCGGCCTCCGGATGGGATACGTTCACCCCGGAGGAGTTGTAGCCGGAGAATGCCCGGAACAACGGTCCCATGTCGCGGATGTTGTTCTTCTCCGTCGGGTTCGGCGTCGTGAACTCGTCAATCTTGACGCGCACCTTGAGGGCCCTCTGGTAGTCGGGGTTGATCGGGGTCTGCGTGGCGGCGTCGAGACGGTCCTGGAAGGACGTGCGGTGGGCGACGCCGATGGAGTGCGCGCCGGACAGGATCACGAGGTCCTCGACGTCGAAGCCCGCCGTGCGGTTGAAGTTGTCCTTGAGCTGCTGGAAGCTGAACGTCGGCTCCGGGAGGGTGGCGTCCGCCTCCGCCGCCGACGAGACCACGCCGTCCAGGCGGCCCTGCGCGAGGGTGTAGTCGATGCCGCCCTTGCTCAGGATGCGGGCCGACTCCCGCCCCGCGAAGACGAGGATGTCGGCGCAGGAGACGTCGCGGAGCCTGGCCTTTATGCTGTCGATCACGTCGAAGCCGGCGAGGCCGATGTTGTTGGCCGCCTTCTTCTCCACGCTGCTGCCGGACGGTGTTTTGTCCAGGAGCACGGATGCATCGCAGCCCTGATATGCAACATTTATCGTTGGGGGAAATTAAGCTCTAGGCAAAACTTATCGCGTGCGTTATGCATGCTAAACCAGTGATTAATTAGCTAGCTAATTGCATGCATGCATGCATGCATGGCTCTAAACTGGATGCACTTACGCGAACCCAGCAGTCATGGAAGACGAGCCGGACGAGGGCGGCGCCGACGGCGGGGCTGCGCTTGATGGCGTTCTGCACCTCCTCCTTCACAACCGCGTCCATGGTAGCTTGCGGGGTCTTGGCCGCCGACATGGCCTGCGCGGCGAGGACCAAGGTCACCAACACGCTAAGCCTAAGAGACGCCTTCATGATCACCATATCTTCAGCTCGAGCTGCAAGCTAATCGACCAGCTAGCTCTAGCTAGCACTACCTCTTGCAAGCTTGCAGTGCTCAAGTTGTGGATGATCTTATCGATCGTGGTGAGCAAGGGGGTATATATACTGCTAGACCGAAATTTGTCTACGCTGCTTCTGAGTTTCCGACCGGTGCAACGTGTATCGACCGAACGCGCATACCCCCAATAATACACTCTTCTTCAAATCCAGATCTCAACCTAACGCTATATTAATTGCCGCTGCTTGGTCAACGTGTTCGAGCGGTAAAGAGTTCTGGTCATCGGGTTCTCATCAATCTTTATATGTCACCTTGAGCAAGGGGATAGCCCAAAATGTCCTCGGTACACCCATGATGTCGCCGGTTTTTCTTCCTCTCCAACCCTCCGAAGAAGAGACAAACAGGGCAAGTTCGGTTGTTGGCGCCAGTTTTTCCTTTCTAACAGGTTTATTTATAGAATTATAGGAAGAGTGTATACACTGTATATGTCGTTGTCTCTTTGTTTTTTTGACATGGGAAATTGGAGCATAGCATACGCATGTATGTGCGACTATTGACCTGGGGCAACAAGCCTCTTACTTATTAGCTAATTGAAATGTCGAACTGGGGCAACAAGCTTCTTACTTATTAGCTAATTGAAATGTCGAACTAGGGCAACAAGCTTCTTACTTATGTTACATTACATTCCATTGACCTAACAAAGGTTGGATTATTATTAGCTAATTGCACTAACAAAGAAGATAAAGACGAGCCATTTCTAATCTAAGAGTAAGAACAATTATCCAGCCCATCTAACTTGATACTCACCAAATCAATTTCTTATTTTCATAACGAGAAGAAAGTATATACTCCCTCCGTCCAACAAAAGATGTCACACTTTCTATCAAATTTGGATATATCTATACACTAAGTCATGTCTAGATACATCCAATTTTTGATCAAGTTGAGACATTCTTTATTAGACAGAGGGAGTATGTGTTATGTTTAGTTGACTTTGAGGCTCTTAAACCGCATGGTGTTAATATGGATCCAATACAATTCCTCTTTCACCTCTGATCTTTGTGTTGGCAGCTGATCTCTTGCAATCAGTCTTAAACAAAGCTATGCACCAACTTCTTTAGACATTCTAACTTGTCATAACATCTCAGTGGTTTAATCAATGACAATTTGGTCATTCTTCAAGCAAGTGCTCAATAATTGATATGTCTTAAGGCGCATTGTTGTCCTTTGCAAACTCAGCGGGATTGAAGATGAACATTTGCAAATAAATCATGGTGCCATTCAACATAGAAGCACAAATAGTTTGCCATTGTACTATGACACTTTGGTATGCAAAAAAACAGGTCTTTAGTTTCCTTCCACCTTTCGTGGTCTTCCACTTGGCATAACTAAGTCTCTCTTGAATACTCTCTCTATGTATCCAAGAGTCGAAAGGAGACCTGTTGGAACTGCCAATTTCCTAACATATAGTGGCAAACTCCACATGGTCAAATCAGTTATATCCTCTATGCCTATATTCTTCACGTGGTGCGCTTGCGTGTCCCTTTTACCGAACAACAACAGGGTGATCAAATATTTGATATATCGTCTTTGGACAAGTCTAGATATGCATGGTAAAAAACCACGCTGGTTACCTGGTCAAAACTTCACGGACTAAAAAATCAAGGAAGGCTAGGAGTTCTTAGTCTTGAATTCCATAATATGGCCTCGTTGATCAACAACATGCATGTACAAGTTCTTTAATAGGTTGGACATTCCTTGGCTTAACTTAATCGTCAATTCTAACTTACTGTCGACCTTGATCTGTCCGGACGCGAGGTCGCTCTCCTGCGCCGCGCGATCAGGACCCAACGACGCGCACCGAGTCGCCCGTCCCGCAGCCTTTTCCTCGTGTAAGCTCGCCGTGTATGCGTAAGAATTTGGGAGTCGAGCCGTTGGACATATCCCCATCGCGAGTCCTCCCGCACTGCTCCGCCTGTATCCCCACTCTCTCTGGCAATTCAATATCCAGGTCGACGGCGCACCGGCGGTGCTCCGCCGCACCGTCCGTCTGATGTCCCTCGCGCTCGTCAGCTTGGCCATCCTTCTCAGCGTCGACCCATCTTCCTCCTCTCGCACCTCCCGTGGAGCTCCGGCTACTGTTCGTCACCTGCGCGATTCAAGGGATTGACGGGGCACCCGCGGCGCTCCGCCACGCCGTCCGTCCTTCTCTACTTCGTGCTCGTCAGCTGGGCCGCTCAGCGTCGACCCTTCTTCCTCCCTCGTACCTCCCGCCGCGCAAATCGGTAAGATTCATTTCGAAATCCCTTGTACTTGTGATACTTGTCGATCTAGTCGATTGCTTAGGCAGAGATGTAGTGGCGAAATCCCCTTTGTGGTGATTTGCTTTCCAGGTGAGATTCCCTTGCTGCTGATTTTGTGTTTTCTAGGGTTTTTAGATGTTTTTCTAGGTGAGATCCCCTACTGTTCGTGCTGCCCCTTACATATGTAAGATTGTTTAGTGGTGTATGGTATTTTTGCTGTAGGTAGCCTCTTTAAATTCCAGGTAAGCATATTAGATCACATCACTTGTACTGTATCTCCTATAGATTTTATTGCCTGTATGTAATATCTTTAAATTCATGTGCATACGAGTTATTTGTGTTGGTTTTGAATTATCAACTAAGGATGCGATATGTGATGCTGTAGATGTAAGTTCCATGGGGATTTTTTGTCTATGTTCTTTGTGTTCATGTATTTTTTTTTGTAATTCTGTGTGATGTGTTTATGAATAGGATGTGAGTGAACAATCTATCCACTATAGCCTACTTTTTTTTGTTCAGATGCAAATACCATGATGGTAGAATGTAATATTCAGGGATGTAACAACCTGAATCCATACGACCATAATTTTTTGGATGTCATATCTCCCGATTTTATGATGTGATTTTTCTGATTAGTGATGTGATTTTTGAGTAGGATATGATTCTGATTTAGGATGTGATATTCTGATTAGAATGTGATATTCTGATTTAGATGTGATTTCTATTTTTGAGGATGTGATTATGATAAGGATGTGTTTTCTAAGTGGATGTAACTATAAATTCATTGATAAAGTTGTTAAGTAGATGAAATGTAATTATTTTTCGCTAAGAATCTGTTGTCCAATAAGTGAAATCATGCAAAAGTAACATTGTTTTTTTAGAGTTTGGATGTCAGGTTTGCTACATGAACAAATGTAAATTATATGAAAACTTGCTAGAATGTAATTTTTACTATCTTGGAACTAGTGTAAAAATTCATGATAGGGGTTAAATATTCATAGATATAATCCTAGTAGAATGTAAAGATTCTTGATGCAAGTTTTGTAGGTTTGCGACATGAAGCGGACGTAAGTTATACGAACTTGCTAGAATGTATTTTTTTTACATCTTGGAACTAGTGTAAATATTTATGATAGGGGTTAAATATTCATGGTAGAATGTAAATATTTATTGATGCTACTAGTATAGTACGTGTAAGGTGTTGGATGTCATTAAGGTACTGGATGTCACTATGTTACTAGATGACACTAAGATACTTACTGGATGTCCATTAAGGTGCTGATGCCAATGAGTTAATAGATGTCATTGGGGTGATGCATGTCAGGTAAGGTGCTGGATGTCATTAAGGTGTTGCATGTCATAGTTTTCGGTTCTAAAATGTAAAATGTACTGTTGTTTGTGGTATATAGGATGTCATCAACTACCAAAACATACTGGTACGGTATTGGAAAACAAGTAAGGGTGGTATAGGTAGATGTAAGATCAGACGTGGTTAATTCTTGCCAAAAAAATTCACAACCTAGAAAAGCAAAACTGAATTCTTTGTATGTTACATTCTACAGTTTGTTTACATGTTCAGATGATCTGGATGTAAGATCAGTTTGTTTACATGTTACATATGATCTGGATGTAAGATTAACCAAGATGCAAAGATCAATGAAGATAGGAAAACAAGACTGAATGGATTTTGTTACAAATCATGGAAGAAACGAAGACAATTCCTGTAAGGTAAAGATGGGGATGGAATTTTCTGAAGTTCACATGCCTGAAACAATTTCTGGGGCAAGGGGTTTCTATTGATGTAATTTTTCACTCCAACATGTAAACACACCAGTGATTTGAATGTATTTTTTCCCCTGGGTCTAGCGAATCTCCATGGTGGAGCTTCTTGATAAAGAAAAAAGAACGAAAGAAAAGATTTGTTTTCTGTGCGAGGGGATTGGGGTCTTTGCACGGAGGGGAAGGAATCTGGGAGTTGTTGGGTGTGGTCCCTTAGCTGTGATTATCTCCTTTGTTTTTTAGATCTTGGTGATGTGGATGGAAGTTCTTGGCGGTCCCCACTGTTGGGGTTTTCCTTTTCCATGTGCGGGGGGTTGGGCGCAATAGCACGTGGGTGGGGTTTTCTTTTCTGGTGGGCGCGCGCTGGGTTTCTTTTAGGGAAAGATTCCCTCCTGTCGGGACGACCTCCACAATCGCTAAAGCTAGGTCGACCTTGATGTAGTCGCGTCCTTTAGAGAACATACTATAGTGATGGTGGAATTTCAGGAACCCGTTTCGAAGGCCCATTCCAATGGAGAGCTAACCTTCATCCACCAGATTTATAAAATCAACGGCTATATGTAATTTGGGTGATGGACGCACTGCTTTATTTCTTCATGATCTATGGTTGAATCAAAGCTTCCCACGGTTGTTCACTTATGAAAAAGATACACATCTAATTGTGCATAAAGCAATTCATCACTAATTTATTAAGGATCTTTTCCATCTCCCAACAAGCTTGTTTGAAATTTCTTCAAATGGAAGATGTCTGCTGGATGATGTTAATTCTAGTCATAATAGCCAAGTTGATCAGTGGAGTTATTTTGGGGTAATATACATTAATTCTTTCCGCCTAAAATGCCTAAAAGGTTTAATTGGATCACAGCCAGTGCCACCACGCATCAAATGGATCTAGAAGAGCTCTTGCTCTATTTTAATTGGGGGGGGGGGGGGGGGGGATTTTAATTTTCTTCGATTTGCGCACGAGAAAAAGTAAATGCCGTTTTGACAGCCATTGGCATTTCCTATTTAATGCTGTCATCGACCGCTTAGATCTTATAGAGGTGTCAATGGTTGGTAGGCAGTACACGTGGGCTAACAGTCTCCCTGATCCGACATACGAAAAACTGGACCGCGTACTAATGTGCACTGACTGGGAAAACAAATACCCAATGGTGACGGTGCGCGCTCTAGAACGTATTGAGAGATTGTCTGATCATGCTCCTATACTTTTGACCACGGGAACGCCGCGTCCAATATGTAGAAAACCGTTCAAATTTGAACTTGGCTGGCTACATAGGGAAGGCTTCCATGATATGGTTAAAAATGTATGGGAAAGACCGGTAGTGGGACGGTCACCAATTCAGAGATGGAATAACAAAATGCGTGTATTACGCAAACATTTCTCTGGTTGGGCACGTCATGTTACAGGTATTCTTAGGAAAGAAAAGCAACGGTTGTCAACCATTATTGATGAGCTTGAGGCCCTCGCGGAAGTGCGTATGCTATCTACACATGAGATTGAACTGAAAAGTCAATCTAATGCGCAAATAGCAAACCTATTACGTGAGGAGGAGCTTAAGTGGTATCAACGGTCCAAGTCTCAATTTCTTCTTGAAGGAGATTCGAATACTAGATACTTCCATAGTGTTGCTAATGGCAGACATAGGAAGAAACGTATTCATTCTCTTGTCCATGAGGATGGAAAAATTGAAGGCCATGAACAACTCAAGGCTTATATTACTAATTAATATAAAAATCTGTTCGGCGAACCTGATGAAGGTAACTTCACAATGGATGAAGCCAGAACGGAGGATATCCCCCAGGTTTCAGCGGTGGAGAATAGCCTACTTACAGCCCCTAACTCCGAGGAGGAGGTAAAAAAGGCCATTTTTCTTATGGAACATAACAAGGCTCCGGGTCCGGATGGGTTTCCAGCAGAGTTTTATCAAACATTCTGGAACACCATCAAGGAGGACCTTCTACTTATGTTCAGCGCTCTTCATGCTAATCAACTCGAGTTGTTTCGGTTGAACTTTGGCGAAATTATTTTGTTTCCTAAGGTTAATGAGGCAGAAAGGATTCAACAATTTAGACCTATATGCTTCTTGAACGTTAGTTTCAAGATTTTTACAAAAGTAGCCACTATTCGTCTGAATACAGTTGCTGAACATGTGGTGCGACCGTCTCAAACTGCCTTTATACAAGGACGTAATATTCTTGATGGGATAGCTGTGCTGCATGAAACAGTTCATGAGTTGCATTCCAAGAAGTTAAATGGGGTCATTTTTAAATTAGATTTCGAAAAACTTACGATAAAGTCAAGTGGTCTTTCATCCAACAAACTCTCAGAATGAAAGGTTTTTCTGATGAGTGGCGTGCTCTAATTCGTAATTTCGTATCTGGAGGTAGCGTGGCCATCAAAGTTAATGATGACATTGGACGTTATTTCCAGACTCGAAAAGGTCTTAGACAGGGCGATCCTCTATCCCCTATGTTATTCAATATAGTGGCGGATATGCTTACTATTATGATTGAGCGCGCTAAAGTGGATGGTTAGATTGAAGAGTTGATTCCTCACCTTGTTGATGGAGGTCTCTCTATCCTTCAATACGCCGATGACACAATTCTTTTTATGGAACATGACATTGAAAAAGCTCGAAATTTGAAACTAATTTTAGCAACCTTTGTGCAGCTTTCAGGTCTGAAAATTAATTTCCATAAGAGTGAGTTGTTCTGTTTTGGCGAGGCTTTAGACGAGGCCGATCTCTATGCAGAACTCTTCGGTTGTGGGCAGGGTCAATTTCCGATTCGCTATTTAGGCATCCCGATTCATTATCGGAGGCTGATACGTCCAAAACGTATCTACTTTCCCGAACACTTTTGCTATTGTTTTGCCTCTAATTTGTGTGTTTTGAATGCAACTAACACGGACTAACGCTGTTTTCAGCAGAATTGCCCTGGTGTCTTATTTTTGTACAGAAGTTCAACTTTATGGAAAAATCCCAGAAATTATGCGAAAGTTCCTATTTTGTCCGAAGACCCACGGAGCCAGAAGACCAGACGGAGGGGGGCAACGAGCCCACCTCACAGGGTGCTGGCACGGCAGGCTCCTGGCCGCGCCAGCACATCATGAGGTCGACTCGATCACCTCCTCGAGTCCCCCTCTCGGATATAAACTCCCTCAGACCTAAAAACGAGAGGGCCCTGAACACTTTTCCCAGAAACACATCCGTACGCCGCCGCCACCTCGAAACTCAATTCGGGGACTAGAAGTTCCTGTTCCGGCACTCCGCCGGGACGGGAAATCGAAGGGGATCATCGCCATCGTCATCACCAACGCCTCTCCATCAACCATCATCGTTTCCCCCATCCATGTGTGAGTAATTCCCCGTTCTAGGCTTGAGGGGATGGTAGGGATTGGATGAGATCGTTCATGTAATAGATGTAATATCATTAGTGCATGGTGCCTAGTATCCGTTATCGGTGTTTTACGTCATTGTTGCAACTTGTTATGCTTAATGCTTGACACTAGGGACCGAGTGCCATGATTTCAGATCTGAACATGTTATTGTATCATGAGGATAATCAATGTTTTAGATCATATCTATGAGTTGTATACACATATTATTGTCCGGAATCGAAGGCCCAAAGTGACAATAATTGGGACAGCCGGAGGGGATGGCTGTGATGTGAGGATCACGTGTGTTCACGGAATGTTAATGCTTTGCTCCGGTATTTTATTAAAAGGATTACCTTAATTACCAGTAGATTCCCTTGAGCCCCCGCTGCAAACGGGCTGGTAGGACAAAAGATGATGTGCAAGTTTCTCATTGCGAGCACGCACAACTAAATTGGAACACATGCTTATGGTTAATAAATACTTGGATACTTTATCTTATTTATCTGCAAATGGCTATGTCTTGATATTACATGAATTACCTTATTCATGCAACACCCGTTCATCCGTCCCTGTGCCTACAGTATTTTAATCCTGCTGTCTACTATAATCACTACTGCTGTCTTTATTTCACAGCTGCTGTTATTTCACTATTGTCGCTACTATAAAACTGTTGCTACTGATAATCTGTCTCGAGCAAGTCTATTCATAGGTGCAGCTGAACTGACAATTCATTTGTTAATGCTTATAAATATTCTTTGGCTCCCCTTGTGCCGAATCAATAAATTTGGGTTTTACTTCCCTCGAAGACTGTTGCGATCCCCTATACTTGTGGGTCATCAAGACTATTTTCTGGCGCCGTTGCCGGGGAGCATAGCTTTATTTATAAGTTCACCTGAGATTGATATTGCTTTCTGAAATTCATTCATCATGGGAAAGCCTGGTGATAAGAAGTTTTCCATACTGCCATCCACAACAAGAAAAGGTACAACTCTGAATTTCGCTGCTGCACTTGATTCTCCGTTTGTGATGAGTAAGCTTATTTCACCGCTGCATGCTACTCTTACTATTATTTCTGCTGAATCTGAAAATGCTTCTGAAAATTGTGATGATGCTTCTACTGTGCTTGATGAAAATGGTTCCTTAGGACCTTTTCTAGATGCTATAATTATTAAATTTAAACAAACTGAAAATGCTGAAAATTCTAATACTTCTGCCAGTTCACCTGAGTCTAGAGAGTATTTTCCTGATGATCCTGAAGAAACTTATGTGGAACTTGATGATGATTTTGTTGATGAGATTAATGCTACTAAAAATGCTAGTGCTATGAAAAGCCTTCTTGAAAAACATGCTGTTAGATATAAATTATCTCTTGATGCTAATTTTGCTACATCTCACATAAACATTAAAGATAAAGATTATGATTTCTCTATTGATTTGGCTCACATAGCTATTGTTGAAAGAGAACGTTTCTGTGGAACCGAAAATGAAAGTGTTGTAGAACACATGAATGAACTCTCTAATTTGAGTGGTATGTTTTCTGAAGATATAAAAATACGCACTTACTTTGTTACTAAACTATTTCCTTTCTCATTAAAGGGAGAAGCTAAAACTTGGTATAATAATTTGTCTCCTGACTCCATTACTAGTCCCATTGGTTTGCTTGATACTTTCTTTCAGAAATATTTTCCTGCTAGTGCTCAACATGATGCTTTGTTAAGAATTTATAATTTTAATCAAGATGAAGGTGAGAAATTGCCTAAGGCTTGGACACGTTTTTGCTCCATATTAAGAGGCCAGCCGAATCATGATTTGGAGAAAAATGATCTACTTGATATATTTTATAGTGGACTAACTGCTAAATTTAGAACATATCAGGATAGTTTTGCTAGTTGTGTTTTCAGGAAAAGGACTCCCGAAGAAGCTGATGAATTATTAGCTAAAATATGCAAGAATGATGATGATTGGGACATACCTGAACCTACACCAACACCGAAGAAAAGGGGTATTATTGAATTAAGTGATGAATGAAGCTAAGAGATCTCTTAAAGAGAGGGGTATTAAATCTGAAAATGTGAAGAATTTACCTCCTATAGAAGAATTATGTAAGCCAATTCCTCCTTCACCCATAATTGAGGTACACTCTCTCCAAAGGTTTGATGATAGAGATATTCCTTACTCTAAACCTCCTGATCAATGCTTAGATGAATTTGATACTTTTATTGCTAAGTAAGGTAATTTTAATATGAGAATTGAGAATCATTTAATAGAAAACTCTCGCGCTATTAGTAACTAGCATGATATTGTTGATAGAACCACCAATGATGTTAAAATACTTATTAAGCATTTTCATATGGTTCAAACTCAAATTGATCAACTTTCTAAAGTGCAAAAAGAAATGTTAATGAATGCCTCTAGGGATAAAGAAAAATATGTTTGTGAAGTAACAACTAGAGGTGGTAAATCTACTCAAGATTCTTTATAACCTGAGGGACATGCTAAAAGAATTGAACAAGATTCTCAACAAATTAATGAACCTAGTGCTCCTTCTAAGAAAAAGAAGAAGAAACATAAAACTGTTGTAGAATCCTCTGAACCTGTTAACAATCCTAATAGTATATCTGTTTCTGATGCTGAAACCGAAAGTGGTAATGAACTTAACAATGATAATAATAATGCCAATGATAATGATAAAAATTCTAATTCGGATAAGGAAGAAATAGAAGAGGAACCTGAAAAACACACTAAAAATAAAAAGTACACTAAGGAAGATTTTATCGCTAAGAAACATGGTAGTGAAAGAGAAACTTGGGTCCAAAAACAAATGCCTTTTCCTGCTAAGAAACTTAAAACCAAAGAAGAAGAACATTATAATAAATTTTGTGATTGGATGAAACTTTTGTTCTTGCAAATTTCTTTGACTGATGCTATTAAGTTGCCTCCTTATTCTAAATATATGAAAGATATTGTTTCTAACAAAAGGAAAATTCCTAATGAGGAAATATCTACTATGCTTGCTAATTACTCTTTTAATGGCAAGGTTCCAAAGAAGTTGGGTGATCCAGGTATACCAACCATTCCTTGCTCTACCAAAAATAATTATGTTAGAACTGCTCTATGTGACTTGGGAGCAGGAGTTAGTGTTATGCATTTCTCTCTTTACAAGAGACTTTACCTTGATAAATTGATACCTACTGATATATCTTTGCAAATGGCTGATAAATCTACTGCTATTCCTGTTGGCATTTGTGAGGGCGTTCCTATTCAAGTAGCTACTAATTGCTTGATTATGACTGACTTTGTTGTTCTTGAAATGCCTGAAGATGATAATATGTCTATTATTCTTGGGAGACCTTTCCTAAATACTGCAGGGGCTGTTATTGATTGCAATAAAGGAAAAGTAATTTTCAATGTGAATGACAAATAACATACTGTTTATTTTCCCAAGAGGTTGGATAAAATACGTGAAGTTAATACAATTACCAATGTGAGATCTATTAAAGTGGGAAGTATTGATTGTCCTTATATAAAAGAATACAAAACTCTTATGATTGGATCAATACCAATATGATACAAGGTAACATGAGTGTCCCGTGAAGTTTAAATCTTTTATGTCATATAAAATTCATTTGGTGGCAAGACTTGATCAACCTTGTTAACAAGTGCATTTTAAATGCATGAAAGTGCTAAACAACTTTATTTCTCTCATTTTTGTTTTACCTACTGTAATATCATTTAGTTTGCAAAGTTTAGTTGCATTTGGTGTTAGAAAACAATTTTTCAATATTAAAATTATTAATGCAAAATACCAGAAAATAATAAAAAATAAATTTTCTCAGAATTTCAAAAAAATTATACCAAAAATCCTATTTTTCTGTTAAGGTTCAGAAAGTGCCAAGGGGTAGCCAGGGGGACCCACCATGCCCCCACATGAGGTGGTGGCGCGGCAGCAAGCCAGCCGCGCCAGGGCATGATGAGGGCCCACCTGGCCCCTCCACTTACTCTCCTTACTCCCCATCCTTTCTCTCTCCCGACCAAACACTCCCACATCGAAAAATTTCGTGTTCTTGCTGCTCTTGCCCTCGGATTTTTGATCTCCTTATTCAGCCCATCTTCGTTGCTGAGATTTGGGGTATTCACTCTCCGGTATGTGACTCCTCCGATTATCCAAGTAGAATTTTGTTTAGTGGATTATATATTGAGTATTTTGCTGCTGTAGATATCATGTTTAGTGAGTTTAAATGCTTGTTCTAAGTTAGGATAACTAGTTTTGATGAATGCTTAAGCCTCTACCAAGTCACTATAGTGGTTTCCCCTCATTTAGTTGGCTAAAAATCAATTTTAATGTTATTTGTTGAAAATTTCAGAACATGGAGTGGAACCCATATGCAATAGACCAACATGAGATAGTGGTGCATGAGAAGATGAAGGTTCATCGCGAAGAGAGTGTATTCCCGGCTATTTACCCATGCTCACAGTTCATGGGTGTTGTAGGGATTACACGTGATTTTCATACTCTAATGACCAATGCAGGACTAGAACATTTTGTTGATGATCAACCCTTTCAATATGCTAAGCTAGCCATGTCGGTGGTGCAGGACTTCAACTGCAATTTGACCTCATCTAACCTTATGGTGCACTATAAGATTTACAATAAATCTGTGGATTTGCCTTTTGCTGTTTTTTGTGCAGCAATTAAAGTACCACAAGGGGGTTCTCAAGAGAAGTTGAAAGGGAAGCCTAAGCCATTGCTGGACTTACATGAGGACATTTGCTATGGGAGGAGTTTCTCTCAAGAGGAGGGTAAAATCCGGAGTATTCATCTCCCTTCCATTCGATACTTTGCCTACTTCATTACTAAATGTGTTCTTGCTAGGAAAGTAGCAAGTAAATTGGCCTTGTCTGACTTAGCTTTTCTAGCTGCTGCATTACGCAATGATAAAACTTATAATTTGGGTGCTCTGATTGCCTACCGTCTCACCACTAACCGTGAGAAGGGAGGAGTTTGTGGAGGTCTAGTTGCCTCTCGTTTATTAGCTTTGCATGGTTTGGCACCTCACCCCCCTTGATTTTCTGCTTCCTATAGAAAAACTAGGCATCGATTCCATGAAGAAACATAACTTTATTTCTGACCATGGTAGTTTGCAGGTTCTCCCTTACATTATAACTTTCCCAAGAGGCAATATTTGAAAGTGTCCACAATTGTTAGAACTGTTATTTTGCCTGCACCTCCGCTTAAGCTTTATGCCAGGGAAAACTGGTCAGTCTCGGAGGCTGAGCTTGACACTTGAGGGGCAACACGGCCCGAACGTGGGAGACAACGAAGAGGAGCATGAGGGTGACTTTAGTCAGCCCCCTGAGACAGCTGGTTCCTCGTACCCAGATCCGGGGTATGCAGGACCTTCGGGGTCTTCCTCCACTGCAGCCGAGCCAGAGTACGACTTCACCAGGGTTGACCCGCCGGGTTGGGACCATTATTCACCATGGGGTTGATCTCCACTTAGGCCAAAAGCCTAAGCTTGAGGGGAGGTATACCGATAGCACGCTCATCTATATATCATCATCATTCGGTACTTTGTATATCCATGTTTCGTTTTAGTTTTTTTTTTTTTGTTCATGTTTTGCTTTGCTTTCCAAAACTCAAAAATACCAAAAAGATTTCTATTATTTCTCTTGCTGGTTTGTTTTAGAATCTAGTATTAGTATGCTTAGTATTTAATTCAGTTCAATATGCAAAAACACAAAAATATTTTGCTTTGTTGTTTGCTGCTTCGCGCAGGGACAGATTTCTGCTGTCCACCGTTTAAATCATAACTTCCTGTAGAAAAATTCAAATGACCTGAAATTTCGTGTGCATGATCCTCCGATATGTACGCAAGTTTCATTAGTTTTGAGTTTTCTGATCTGAGCATGTTAAGATCCTCGAAAAAATTCGTCTTCACAGTCTGTTCTGTTTTTGTTCTGTTTTTAGTTACTAAATCCGAAAATCCGAAAATAGTTGTTGTTTCTTTTTGGTTTTGTATAGTTTGTTTCAGAGCTCAATGCCATCTATTACTCTATGGAGATTGGTTTTCATTTCATATTATTCAAGCCACACAAGTGAAAGATCAATAATGAAGATATATGACAATTCGAGTGGGTAAGATGCTGGTAATGAACTCTATTTGTTTTTCATTTTTGTACATATACTCATTCATGTGAGCATGCTTAGATGGTTCGCATAAGATATATGTCGATTGGTGGATGCTTAGTTGTTTATGTTCTCTTATGATCAATTCCAATTTATTAATAGTAGATGTTTCTATGGATGTTTGCTTGCATTGTTTTGTTCATGAAAGAGTATGACATTGTGGTATCCTCCTCTGAATAATTCATTTGTATCGATTTGGCACATGCTCACAGATGTATATGACTGAAAACAAAGAGTCAATTAAGCCTTGATGAGTTATTTTTCCTCGGAGTTTTAGTATCACTTTTATGCTTCCGTTAATTTTATTTTGTCGCAAGCATGATTATGACGGTTATTGCTCTCTTGAATTGTCGCTTCCCTGTCTATTGCTAGCCTCCACTTGTACTAAGCAATATTTCTTGTGCTTCCAAATCCCTGAAAACCAAGTTATTCCAAAGAGTCCACTATAAATACCTATGCATGGCATTTCAAACCATTCAAGTAAATTCGCATGTGCTACCTTTAAAACCTTCAAACACTTCTCAATTTGTGCCACTGTTTTGAGCTCATGAGGAAGTAGTAGTTGGGTTTGTTATCTTCCATACTAATTAAGTATCGACTTGCATGCTTCATCTGCTTGTCACTAATATTGCAAAGAGCTAGTTAGACCACTATAATATCAAAAGTTTTGAAAAGTGAAAAATAGACACTCCTCCATGGTATGTGATTGCTGGTGGGCACCCAAGGATTCGGTTAGCCATGGTTTGTGAAAAGCAAAGGTTTGGAGGAGTGTCAAAATATTAAAAAGATAAAATATAAAGATGCATATTATAAATGCTTGATTTTTAAATAATTCGGAACCGCTCTCAACTTGCTTAGTATGGAAAATAATAAGAACTCTATTGCCATTCGTTAACGAAACAACCACCACTCAAAAATAATTTTACCTCTGTTTTCAAAACAATGAAAAGCTCTAGCACATGTCAAATCCCTGCTTCCCTCAATGAAGGGCATATCTTTTACTTTACTGTTGAGTCACCATCACTTCTTTGAGCACCTTCTTGAGAGCATAGTTGTCATTCTTAGTGTAATGTGCTTGTCCCAGAATACTGTTAACTGCGGTGTAACTTTGATGCTTTTATCTTTGACATCTTTATCTCTAGTCTTCTCTTGAATGTCAGAGGTGCCTGGGCATTTATGTTTTGCTGTACACTTTCGGGCAAGCGAGATACCACCTTATCATACCTTCTTATGAGCCTTGCAATCATGTGAATTGATATGTTTCATGTTATTTACTATTGGTATGATTGGCATCTCTTCATAGTTTACATAACTAACAAGGTGACACCATTTATATATATCTTATTATGAATAGCCTAAGCATTTGCCAGATAATGAGAATATTTACATCATATGAAGCAAATGTGTTCGTGAAAGTTCTTTTATCGCACTCAGTTGTTAACTGAATTGCTCGAGGACAAGCAATAAGCTAAGCTTGGGGGGAGTTGATACGTTCAAAACGTATCTACTTTCCCGAACACTTTTGCTATTGTTTTGCCTCTAATTTGTGTGTTTTGAATGCAACTAACACGGACTAACGCTGTTTTCAACAGAATTGGCCTGGTGTCTGGAAACAGCTGGAAAAAGCACCGTCAAGATACACTATTTGCGAAGATCAAAATACAGAACGAAGACCGTGGAAAATATTACTTTGCCAGATCATGGAGGGAGCCACGAGGAGAGGCCAAGGTGGGGCCCAGGGGCCCACACCCCCTCCTCGCGCGGCCAAGCCTGGAGCCGCGCGAGCAGGTGGTCTGGCCGCCCTGGCCCACCTCCTGCCGTGCCCCTTCGCGTACTTCATCCCCCCGAAAACCTAAGAACTTCCACGGAGAGTTAGAATTATTCCGCCGCCGCCACGAGGCGGAAAACCACAGAGAGAAGAAAGCTCTCCGTCAGGGAGAAATCTGCCAGGGAAATCCCTTCCCGGAGGGGGGAAATCGTCGCCATCGTCACCGTCATCGAGCTGCACGTCATCGGGATCATCGTCACCATCATCTCCACCGCCGTCACCGTCATCTCCACCGCTCCACTCCGTTCCCGCTGTAACATCTAGGGCTGAATTTTGTGTGTTTGATAGGGGAAACTCTCCCGGTGTTAATTACTATTGTTATTGATGCTATTGGGTGGAACCGTGAATTAAGGTTTATGTTCAGATTGTTACCCATCATTATATCATCTCTGATCATGTTCCAAATGATGTGTTGTGAGTAGTTCGTTTAGTTCTTGAGGACATGGGTGAAGTCTAGATGTTAGTAGTGAACTATGTTGAGTAATATTTAATGGTTTGATATTTAAGTTGTGGTGCTATTCTTCTAGTGGTGTCATGTGAACGTCGACTACATGACACTTCACCTTTATGGGCCTAGGGGAATGCATTGTGTATTCGAATATTAATTGTGGGGTTGCCGGAGTGACAGAAACCTAAACCCCCGTTAATATCTCGATTCATGAGGGATAGCAGGATCTTAGAGTTTAAGGCTGTGGTTAGATTTATCTTAATTACTTTTTTGCATTTGCGGATGCTTACAAGGGGTATAATCACAAGTATGTATTAGTCCTAGGGAGGGCGGTGCATTAGCATAGGTTCACCCACACGACACTTATCAAAACACTAAAAATTAATCATCTATATGAAGCGAAAGCACTAGACATAAATCCCGTGTGTAATCAAGAACGCTTGGTCATCATAAGTAAACAAACGGGTTTGTCCTTTGCTCTAGAAAGGATTGGGCCCCTCGCTGCAACTATTATTGTTGCGCTTTATTTACTCGCACTTTATTTATCTGTTATATCAAAAACTCCTAAAAACCTGTCTGCTAGTATTTACAGTGAACTCCTCATCGAAACTGCTTGTCTGCACCTTCTGCTCCTCGTTGGGTTCGACACTCTTATTTATCGAAAGTACTACGATAGACCCCCCTATACTTGTGGGTCATCGGCTGGTAGGACAAAAGATGATGTGCAAGTTTCTCATTGCGAGCACGCACAACTAAATTGGAACACATGCCTATGGTTAATAAATACTTGGATACTTTATCTTATTTATCTGCAAATGCCTATGTCTTGATATTACATGAATTATCTTATCCATGCAACGCCCGTTCATCCGTCCATGTGCCTACAGTATTTTAATCCTGCTGTCTACTATAATCACTGCTGCTGTCTTTATTTCACTACTGCTGTTATTTCACTACTGTCAGTACTATAAAACTATTGCTACTGATAATCTGTCTCGAGCAAGTCTATTCACAGGTGCAGCTGAACTGACAATTCATCTGTTAAGGCTTATAAATATTCTTTGGCTCATCTTGTGTCGAATCAATAAATTTGGGTTTTACTTCCCTCGAAGACTTTGCGATCCCCTATACTTGTGGGTCATCAGAGGCTTACAATTATCGAATGGAAATGCATCGAAGAAAGATTACAAAAACGTTTGAGTAGTTGGAAAGGAAAATTGATGTCCCTTGGCAGGAGATTGATACTCATAAATTATGTGCTCACTAACATGGCACTATATATGTTATCTTTCTTCCTCCTGTCAAAAGGTGTGCTAAAAAAACTAGATTATTATCGATCTAGATTCTTTTGGCAAGGGGATAGCGAGAAGAAGAAATATCGACTGGTTAAATGGAGTGTGGTTTGTACACCTAAAGATCAAGGAGGGTTGGGAATTCACGACCTTGAGGTCAAGAATACAGCTCTTCTAGGTAAATGGTTGTTTAAGTTGCTGACCGAAAATGGTCAGTGGCAAACCCTCCTGAATCAGAAATATGTTGGCTCCAAACCATTGTCACAAGTTTCTTGGAAACAGGGTTATTCGCATTTTTGGGCGGGTCAGATGGATGCAAAATCACAGTTCTTCAGATTTGGACATTTTTCGATTAAAGATGGGTCTCAGATAAGGTTCTGGGAGGACTCGTGGCTAGGCAATACCCCACTCCGAGAACAATATCCGGCATTATATAATATTTTTCGTTACAAAAGTGATACCATTAAGAAGGTAATGACGACCTCACCTCCAGATGTAACGTTCAGGAGAGATTTGATTGGTCAGTGGTTGGTTGCATGGCAGGCCCTTTTACAACGGGTAGCCAATATACAACTATCAGCCGAGCCAGATGAATTTCGATGGAATCTCCACAAGAATGGCAAATTCTCGGTAGACTCCATGTATAATGCTTTATCCCATTCTCATATACCAGTTGATAACAACAAGTTGCTTTGGAAGATGAAGATACCACTTAAAACCAAGGTCTTTGGATGGTACCTTCGTCGTGGAGTAATTCTAACCAAAGACAATCTTGCTAAACGAAACTGGCGGGGAAGTAAGAGTTGTGTCTTCTGTCATCAGAACGAAACAATAAAACATCTCTTTTTTCAATGTCGGTTCGCGAGGTCTATATGGTCAATCATCCAAGTAGCATCTAACCTTTATCCCCCACGCAGTGTGACCAATATCTTTGGGAATTGGCTACATGGTATCGATAATAGGTTTAGGAAGCATATCAGGGTGGGAGCGCTTGCCATCATTTGGTCGCTATGGCTATGTAGAAATGATAAAGTGTTTAACGATAAATTGTCTTCTCCCCCGCAGGTCATCTACCGGTGTACCGGTACACTCCGTTCATGGTCGTCTCTTCAGCGGGCGGAGCACCGAGACCTATTTGAAAGTGCATGGTTGCCCCCATGCGTGGTTTTGGTAATTAATGACAATCCTTATGGACTAATGTTTACATTGAGATATTCTTGTAGATCTTGTCCATGGGAAATTATATGAGTTCATGTGTTGGACTCTTCAAGATGACATAATGACCAATGCTCTATTCAAGGGTTTATATGAAGAATGGTCATGTGTAGAGTTGAGCTCATTACAAGTATGGCTTGAAATAGAAAATTGAGTGAACAATCATGTTTACACCCCAAGCCATCATTCATATCAAGAGAAGAAGATGAAGTGCAAGTTCAATATGATGCATTTCGGAAGATATCTTTTGATTGAAGTTTGCAATGGAGACATGAAGACGAAGCTTAGCGAGGCCCTCCCATAATGGAGTATGGGGGAGCATTTGGAGAAGTCTTCATCAAGTATGTGCTAGCAAGGACAATCAAGAAAGGTGTTTCAACTTGAGAGAGTCAAGATCGTCATCATCGAGCTCAAGTGGAATGCGCAAGGCAAAGGTATGATCTTGATAGGTTTTCTATTTTACCGGTCTCATGGTGTTAGTGGGAGACCGGGTTTTAGGATAGACGGCGTACTATCAAGAGGGGCTCTCAAGTGAGTAACTTGATCGCATCTTTGTGGAGAGCTCAAACCTTTGCATACTTGGCATTTCAACTTTCTTGGTTGTTACTTGGCTTTTCTCCTTGTTGGGTTTTGGTGCTTGTTGTGATGTTCACGACAAGCCCAAGTTCACCGAAAACGAATTTCGTATGGAAAACTTGTTGCGTTTTCGGTTTTGGAGATTTGCCGATTATTCCTTTTTAGAGAGGCTTTACCTTTCTCGATTTGGTTTTTTCTTCCATTGTTGGACTATGATGTTTATCTGCATGATCTTGTAAAGCTCTTCGTTGTGATTCCAACGAGCCCGAGAACATCGAAAACGGAGTCCGGATGATCAAGATATCTTCGTTTTCATGTTCGGTATTGCTGCAGTTTTTTCTTAGGCCGGAGTCTCCGGTCCTCGCGTTTCGTTTTTCGTTCCAGCGGATGGCGCTTGTGGTATAGGGGTCCGGAGTAACCCCGGAGTCTCTGGGGGGGGGGGGGGGGCGGAGTCTCCGGTCTCTGCAGTCCGGAGTCTCCGGGTTATTTTTCCTGCAACGGCTCTTTTTTTGTGGGACCTATAAAAGGCCCCCTTCTTCCCCAAAGAGACCAGCTCTTTCAAGCACGAAATTTCCCCCTCTCTCACCTCCATTGTTGACCTTGAAAAGCTTGCCCCTCTCCCATTTCCTCCCATGATTCTTGCATATCTTTGAGTGATTTGAGAGAGGAGATATAGATCTACATTTCCACCAATCCATCTCTCCTCTAAGTGAGGGGAACCTAGTGGATCTAGATCTTGGAGTTCTTGTGTGGTTCTCTTCTTTGTTCTTGCTCTCTTCTCCCCCCATAAGCATCAGTTGCTTTTGGTGGGATTTGAGAGTGAAGGATTTGAGCACTTGTGCTCCTGCCTTTTGCATTTGGTGCATCGGTGTGCTCTCCACGACGATTCGTGGAAGTTGAAAACTTGTGAACTTGTTACTCTTGGGTCCTTGGACCCTAGACGCCCGTGTGGTAGTTGGACCTTTGTGGTCACTTGTGAAGCCGTTCGGGTGCCCCCAATCCCGTTGTGGGTTGTGCCCCGGATTGTTGTTGAAAGTCGTTCGGGAGCCCCCAATCCCATTGTGGGTTGTGCCCCAGATTGTTATTGAATGGCTCCGGATTCCGCATCGAAGGATTCCGATAGTGGAAGGTGAACCAAGCCTTTGTGGTGCGGTTCATCGGAGAAGAAGGTGAAACCTTTGTGGTTGTTGAACCGTTGTGTCGGTTCACACCTCTCCAACGAGACGTACTCCCTTAACAAGGAGGAACTCGGGAATACATCCTCGTCTCCGCATGCCTCGGTTATTTCTATACCCGAGCCTTTTACTTATGCATTTTACATTGTGATAGCCTTCATGCTTGAAGTATTCTATAGCTATCACCTTGTTGTTTGTCTTGCTTAACATAAGTTGTTGGTGCACATAGTTGAGCCTAGTTTATTTAGGTTGTCGGCTTGTTAATTTAAACACCTAGTTTTATTCCGCAATTATCAAGCCAAAACCGGAAAAGTTTTAAACACCCTATTCACCCCCCCCCCCCCCCCCACATCTAGGCGACATCATTGTCCTTTCACTATTTACAGAGGTCTGTGCATGGTTGGAGTCCACGGCGTGTGATACTTTTTCTCATCATGGGTGGCAGCATAATCTACGGATTGAGTCACCACCACATCAGGCGTATTTGCATTTACTCATTTTGATATGATATGTAATACACCTTTATCTCAGTTTCGGATCGTGCACTTTGGGACAGCTGTGTGCATCTTTGTTATGCAGAGTCTGGGTGTAAACGCTTAAACCTTTTAAGTAATAAAGCGCCCTTGATAAAAAAAAAGAGCTCTTGCTGGCAAAAGTACAAGGTATTCTTTTGGTTGCTCATGCATGAACAACTAAACACTATAAACCTTTGTACCTGTTTGCTAGTATGTTTGTTTTGGGCAAGCTGTAGACATGGCACCTAAGAGAGACTGAGTGATTCTTTTGGCCGTGATCATGCTGTGGCCCGAAGTGACAGAGTGGCGCGGTGTGTGGAATGTTTGACCTTGTTCCTTTGGCCTTGCAAATCTCATCTCTTGCACATGTTGTCTCTGGATTACTATAAACAGAGGAACGTTATGGTGGTGAGGAGAGGTAATTTCCATTTGGAAACATTGAAAATTCCAAGGTTGACCATTGCTATATTTTCTCATCTTCAATAATCTCTACTTCTTTGTTACATCACCCTCCACACTAGTCATGGACTGAGTACAACCAAACTTAGAATCACACCAAGTACACAAGTGTTTAAATACTCGTGTATATACGTGAAAGGGACAAAGAGAATATTATGTTTGACTCGGACCAGACATACATACATGAACACCTTAAGGTAGTATATTCTTCCTCCATTTTTCCTATGAATGCGAGAGGTGCTTAATAATGTCGAAGTCTTTGATGTGAAAGCATCCTACCTTGAAAATAATTGAATGCTGCAGATACTTCGTTAACATCACAATATTATATGTTGTTTTTGAAACGGGCTTCCGTGTTTCTAGCCTCGTCGTTAACTTTTATCATTTTATCTCGCTTGATCGATTTTTCATTTTAGATCTGATGTATGACATGTTGGCATTTTAGTGTTTGTGGTGTAATCAAGCGGGTTGCAAATTTGCAATCCCAACTATTCTTCCTAAAGAAATATTAAGTTTTTATTAGAAAACAGTTGATTGGAATTATTTTTGTAAAGGTTATACATTTTATGAAAAATTATACTTATCAAGATCTTATTTTTTTTAGCATGGTACAATATTACAAGTATAATTTTCCCATCAGCTGGCATATTTTAACCACTAAATAGCAATGTTACTAGATATTAGGTGGCACATTTTCCTTATCGAATATCATTTTAAGATAGTAAATTGTATTTTGTAACAAAAGCCTATTCTTGAACTATCTTTTTTACAATGTATAATCAATATAACTGGCATGCATTTATAGTAAGTGCACTATCTAACAAATATCTCAATAACGATTTGTAGCGTGTGTGATTACATAAGCATATTTATGAAAAAATTGGAGTATAAACTAAACCATGCATTTTTTTCTCGTTTTATCGTGGTCAAAATTGTCTTGCAAATTGACGGGGTGTAAGCCCGGCAAATCACTCAGTTAGGTACCTTGGATTTCGTATAGAGAGAGAAGTATGGCGGCTGGTGGTTCCGGACGGCTGACAAGTAAAGAGTTTACCCAGGTTCAGCCCCTCATTGTGAGGTAAAAACCTACTCCTGCTTGTCTGATCTGGTATTGATAATGGTTACATGGTGGCCGTGATGGCGATGGTGGTCTCGCCGGGGTTTGCCCGGCTATCTTTTTGTCTATCTGTTGGCCTATCTTTTTGTCTACCCCTCCCTGTCTTTATATATGCAGCCAGAAGGGTTTTACACGAGTACTAGTAGAGTACGAACTGAGAGTACTTGTCTTGTCCTTCAAGTTAGCAGCTTCTTAGGATTCGCTGGGCCACCCGGTGGGCTTCATCTTCGGTATACGTTATAGTGGGGGTACCCGGAAGGTATAAACATGTCAGTAGCCCCCGAGTGCCTGGTCGACTCGAAGAGTCGGGCAGGGACTCATAACTTAATAGATCTTCAGTTGCACGTTATGCTTGATGGTTGGTTGGAGTCTTCAGTCGGTACTGCGCCGAGTGCTTCTGTCTTGGTTATACTTCGAGTGATTATGTCTTTATAATACTTCGAGTGCTTCTGTGCTTGTAATACTTCGAGTGCGTCAGTTGCGCGATCAGCGCTCATCGGGTGCGCGGCCAGCGCTCCCGATGGGAGTAGCCCCCGAGGCTATGTGCGACTCGCAGAGTCGGGCATAGACTCAAGTTGTTCTAATCCCATGTATCTTATCTTCTGTTTCTTGGTTCCTCATATCCTGCGAACAAATATAGTAAAAAGGTTGATGTATCGAAATTAGTTATTGTAATTCGTCTTTATCAGGCGCTCCTTTTTACTTCCTGTCCTGTTAAGTAACATAATGCGAGATTTCATGACTCGGGATGTTTGATATATATATATATTCGTTTCGTCTTATGTGGGATGGATGGCATAGTAGGTCTGATTCAACTGACGGATCGGGGTCAAGTGAATTCGCGACTCAGGCGAAATACCTTTCTAGCCTACGCAGATTCGAGTCCCTTGGCTCGAACCCGGTATGACTGTGCAAGTTCGACTCATGCCTGTTTGGACTCACTTGTCAGAACCCGGCCTTTTTTTAATGTACCCTTGGCGCGTCCGCCGGGATTTTGCATCATGCCTGCTGGCATGGAAATTATCAGTTCCGCATAACTTGTATGGGCCACCCGGCCTTTCTCAGGTCTTACCTTTGTATTTTAGTTACAACATCCGTGGGCCTGTCTCGACAGGTACATCCTGGGAATTACTATTTAAATGATTGGATATGGTCCGGGAGATACTCGACCAGATTTCGACTGTTGTTGTACATGCTTTGCTTTTGCTTTCTTTCGGATGACTCCGATTCGACATGTTTTTCGATTGAAGCTGATCGTCGACTTCATTCATTCATCGGGTGCGCGGGCAGCGCTCCCGATGGGAGTAGCCCCCGAGGCTATGTTTAATTGCTTGCAATTGAGCGTAGTCTCGAAATCGCAGTCGAATATGTTGCGAGTACTCTCCCGATGGGAGTAAATTGCTGAAGTATGAAGCGACTGGGGAGATGCTCAACTCGTCTTTGTATCTGTCTTTGAGAAGTAGTAGAGATGGTGAGCGGAGTCGACACAGCAAGTAACGCGGTGGATAAAGTGGATGCGGCAGACCGGAGTCGATGCAGCCCCCGAGCGTCGAGTGCGACTTGGGTGACTTGTTGAATGAACTGTTATGCCGCAGCCCCCGAGCGTCGAGTGCGACAGGGGTGACCTGTTGAATTAACTGTTATGCCGCAGCCCCCGAGCGTCGTCGAGTGCGACTGGGGCGGCTAATAGATGGCTGGTAGTCGACGCGGCGGACGGAGTCGACGCGGCGGAGTAAGTAATCGACGCGGCGGATGAAAAATCAATGCGGCGGAATAAGTAGTCGAGGCAGCGGACGGAGTCCACGCGGGGGTGGGTGCGGCGTTTTAGTCGTAAGATAATCCAGGTGGCGGAAGGAGTCGACGCGGCAGATGGTGCGACTGTCTGAGAAAACCCATGCGAGTTTAAAGAACTCAATTTCAAAAAATCCAATCCAGGTTATAGAGAACCCGACTTTCAAAATTCCGTGCGAGGGATAGAGAACCCGACTTTAAAAATTCCGTTGCGGGTCATAAAAAAACACGACTTTAAAAATTCCAATGCGGTTTTTTAGAGAACCCGACTTTGAATGTCCGATGCGGGTTATGACCCGACTTTAAAAAATGCCAATGCGGGTTATAACCCGACTTTAAAAATCCGATGAGGGTTGTATCCCGACTTTGAGAAATCCAACTGATCATCCAATATATCCACCGACGCGTGATTTCGGCCAGCGAACAATATGATTTATTGTAAGAGAGAAAAATGACCGTATTGGCCGCAATTGTTACATCTATAGTGGCTTAGCAGCCAATTAGTGCCAGCAAATATAATATTTTGAAGTAAATGAATTTTGCTCATAGTAATAAAGTGTAAAACTGAGTAAATTGAAACTTATCTGTGAGATGAAGTAGATGCGGCGTGATACGTGGACTCGACACAGTGGACGGAGTCGACACGACGGAGTCGTGCGGCCTCTGGCTGGAAGGAGTCGAAACGGCGACTGCAACGCCCAGCCCCCGAGTCCGTCTTGTTGAGTCGGCGAGGCGGAGTCGAAAAAGGCACCGGAATCGTGTGACCCGGGTGCAGCGAGAGAACTATTGTTGTTGATGTCGAGGCGCCAGCCCCCGAGAGTATGCGGTGCATGGAAATAGTGGAGTTCATGTGTTGGACTCTTGAAACTTATTTGATTACCAAGGTTCCATTTAAAGGTGTATATGATGGATGGTCATGTGTTGAGTGGAGCATATTGCAATTATGTCTTGAAGATTCAAGACATCATCTTAGTGATGAAAAGATGAGATGTGCAAGACCAAGAGAAGCTTCTCGAAGAGATCCTATGCTTGGAGTTTTCTATGGATACATGAAGACGGCACTTAGCGAGAACTCTCCCATTATGGGTATGGGGGAGTATCTGAAGAAGTCTTCATCAAGCTTGCGCGTGCACGCGCAATCAAGAAAGATGATCCACTTGAAGAGATCAAAATAGTCATCATCTAGCTCAAGTGGAATGCTCAAGGCAAAGGTATGATCTTGATAGGTTTTCTTTTCTACCGGTCTCGTGTTGTTTTCGGGAGATCGGGTTATAGGGTAAATAGGCGTACTATCAAGAGGGGCTCTCGAGTGAGTAACCTTATCGCATCGTTGTGGGTAGCTCAAACCTTCGCATACTTGGCATATCATATTTCTTGTTTCTTATTTCGCTTTTATGCTTGTGAGGATTTAGAACTTGGTTCATCTCCATGTCAAACTCTAGTTTTTTGGAAATGGTCTTTCTTTGGAAAACTTGTTGTGTTTTATCCATGTGAGTATTTAGAGCTTGATTCATTTTCATACTAAGCTCTAGTTCATCAAAAACGGATTTCATATGAATAACTTGTTGCGTTTTTTATATTAGAGATTTTACCGGTTTACATGTTTTAGGAAAGTTTAACCTTTCCCCATTTGGTTTTATCCTCACATGACGGACTATGATGTTTCTATGCACATTCAAGTAGAGCTCGTTATAACGATTCCAACGAGCCGAAAATTATCGAAAACGGAGTCCGGATGAAAAAGCTACTGCAGTTTTCGTTTTGCTGTTTCTGTCAGTTTTCAGGCACTCGGAATATCCGATTCCAGACTGAACCGGAATATCTGATCCGCGCAGTTTTTTCTCGAAAAAACGGCTAAGGAAAAGGGGGAAAGTGGCACTGGACCCAGCCGGAAATTTGACTCGGAAATTTCACTTTTGAGCGGAATTTCCGGTCAATCGGAATATCCGAGCAACCGAAATTTCCTGTTAATTCTGGGCCCAACGGTTATATTTTCTGGGGGGTATAAAAACCCCCCCTCTTCTTCTTCCTTGCCCATCCAAGGCAGCACGTTTTTTTCTCTCTCTCCTATTCCATTGTTGACCTTGGAAAGCTCACTTCCCTCTCAATCCCCCCATAGATTATTGCATATTCTTTAGGGAAAGTTGAGAGGAGATCTAGATCTACAATCCTACCAATCCATCTCTCCTCTAAGTGAGGGGAACCTTGTGGATCTAGATCTTAGAGTTCCTTTGTGGTTCTTCTCTTTGTTCTTCCTCTCTTCTCCCCCCATAAGCATTAGTTGCTTTTGGTGGGATTTGGGAGTGAAGGATTTGACTCCTTTGTGGTTTACTTGTTCTTCCTCTCTTATTCCACCATAAGCATCTGTTGCTTTGTTAGAATTTGAGAGTGAAGGATTTGAGCACTTTGTGTGCTCTTGCCATTGCATTTGCATCGGTTTGAGCCCTCCACGAGGATTCGTGGTTGTGATACTTGTGAGCTTGTTACTCTTGGGTCATTGGACCCTAGACGCCTTTTGTGGCCGGCCTTTTGTGGCCAAGACCTTTTGTGGTCACTTGGGAGCCCCCAATTAAGTTGTGGGTGTGTGCCTCAAGATTGTTGTACGGGATTCGATCTCCGCCCCAAAGGGGATCAATAGTGGAAGGTGAACTCGCAACCTTGTGTGGTTGAGTTCATCAGGAGAAAAAGGTGAGCCTTTGTGACGTTGCGGCTAACCTGTTGTGGTTGCGCACACCTCTCCAACGAGACGTACACCCTTTGGGTGGAACTCGGGAATACATCCTCGTCTCCGCGTGCCTCGGTTATTTCTATACCCGAGCGATTTACTTATGCACTTTACATTGTGATAGCCTTCATGCTTGAAGTCATCTATCTTTCTATCACCTTGTTACTTGTATTGTTTAGCATAAGTTGTTGGTGCACATAGGTGAACCTAGTATATTTAGGTTGTATGCTTGTTAAAGTAAAACACTAGTTTTATTCCGCCTTTATCAAGCACGCCGGATTATCCAGTTCATTCTTGGACCGGATAATCCGGCTCCTCGGAAAAAGTTTTAAATCGCCTATTCACCCCCACCCCCCTCTAGGCGACGTCTGTCCTTCCAATTGGTATCAGAGCCAGGTTCTCTCATTATTAGACTTTACCGTCTAGAGAGTAAAGATGTCGTTTAGAGAATTAGTGCACAATCCCACTTATATATTCGATGGCACAAATTATGATGTTTGGAAAATTCGCATGCTTAATCTCTTTGGGGACATGGGTTCAAATTTAGAGAGTATTGTAGATATGGGTTTTTCTCCTCCAAAGGATTCACAAGAATTATCTTTAGAGGATGAGAAAAACTCTTATCTCGATACTCTAGCATCTAATGGTCTCATATGTGTTTTGAGCGATGTAGTCCTTGCGTCAATCATGCCTTTTCGGAGCGCTCATGAATTATGGACAAAACTTCAAGATATTTATGAGGTGTCCAACATTTGCAAGGATGATTGTCCTCCTTCCACCTCCGGCCGTGATGAGCTCACGTCTTCTTCCACTTCACCAACATGTGGTTTTCCACAAGGTAATGATATGGTGAGTGGTGATGGAAATTGCATTCTTGATGGTGAATCCACTATTGACTATACATCTCACCCATCGTATTGCAATGCTCTATCTTTGGACTCCAACACTTCTAGCACTACAAATGCCTTACATGCTTGTGTTTGTAGTCCTTGCATATCATGTAGTAGTTGCTTAACTAAATCTCATGATGATATGCTTTGCTTGTCTTGTTGCCATGACAAAAATGATTCTATTTCTTCTAGTACTTGTTTGGCTAACAATGTAGAGGAATCCCAACAATTGTTGGAACAAGACATGGACCTCAATAGTGCTTCAAATAACTCTTCATTGTCTTCATCCAATACTCACATTTGCCTTATGTCTAAGGAGTCTAAGGTATTTTCTACCTTGAATTCCAATATATCCCATGATGTTGATGATGATACTAGTCTTGAAATCAAACAAGAAATTATTGCATTTGATGATTTCATGACTAACTTGCAAGGAGTTGGCAAGAAACACTTTGACTTTCTTATGAGCCGTATAGGTGAGCTTGAGGATGACCTTGAGCTAAAAGGTGAGATTGAGAGAGAAGATGCCCATGAAAAGGCATCTCTTCAATCATCTCTAGAAGATGAACAAGAAACTAATGCTCTCCTTCAAGAGCAACTTGAAACTATCATGGAGTCTCATAAGTCCGAATTGCTAAGCTAACTAAGGATCGTGATCTTTACTTTGCTAAATGTAAAATTGTGCAAAATGAAAAGACCGAATTTGTGACTGCTCATGCTAGACTTGTTGAAGACTTTGAGTCACTTGACAATGCTCACAAGGCATTGACAAGTGAACATGATCTTCTTATCAAGTCTCACGATCAACTTCAAACTCAGTTATCAAACCATGAGAAACCTAGCACCTCCACTCCTTTACATGACCATGCTATTGCTAAATGTAAAGTGCTTACTAAAGAAAATGCTAAGTTGAACAATGAGCTTGTCATGTTGTCTCCTTCCATTAGTAATGCTAATGATGCTTGTACTACTAACTCCTCTTCATGTGAAGCATCTATTTTGAAGGAGAATGTTGAGCTAAGGGCTCAACTTGATTTGTTAACTAGAAAGCATGGGATATTGGAAGAAAATCATGAAAAGCTATCAAGCTCTAATGAGGATCTTCTAGCATCCCATGCTAAGCTAAGGTTAGCTCATGAGGAGGTCACTACGAAGGTAACATCTTGTGAGCCACTTGTGGACACTAGCACAACGTCTACTACTAATGCTTTATTGCAATGTGGTAGTACTAGTAATTCTATATCACATACCATTGCTAAATCTTATGATGAATTACATTCCTTGTCTTGTTGCTCTAACAACGTAGCATCTACTTCCTCTAGTATTTGTGTTGAAACTAACCATGTAGAGGAACTCAAAGAGCTCAAGACACAAGTCACTTCTTTAAAGAAAGACTTGAAGAAGTGTCATGAAGGGAAGTCCACCCTCGACAACATGTTGAGAGTGCAACAACTTACTCATGACAAGAGTGGACTTGGATTCAACTCCAATAACAAGAACAAGTCCAATAACAAGATGAAGCACAAGTTCGTCAAGAAGAAGGGCCAAGAACAAGTTATTGATTCGGCCAAGATTGTGTGCTTCAAGTGCAAGGTTGAAGGGCACCATGTTAGATCTTGCTCGTTGAAGAAGAAGCCTCTTAGTGAAGCAACAAGGGAAGCAACCTCAAGTCCAAACTCAAACTTCCCAAGTTGAAGAACCTTCCCTTCCCAAAAAGAAAGGTAAAAGCCGACTTTGCTACAAATGTCGTGGGAAGGATCACTTTGCCTCTTCATGCACTCACGGTACCTTATCCAACCCCACTAATGTTCATTCTCTTCGGAAGGATAAGGTTGGCAATGTGTTTGCCAAATTTGTTGGTACTCAAAGTGGTGTCAAGAAAAGAACCATTTGGGTTGCCAAGCCTATTGTGACTAACCTCTTAGGACCCAACTTGGTTGGGGACCAACAAGCTAAAACTTGATCAATAGGTGTTGGCGGAGGACATTGGAGACTTGACTACATCATGAAGAATTAAGGGATCTTCATCATCCATATTCTCTCAAGTCAAGTCAATTGGATTATATTGTCTTATCTTATATCCGATGCTCCTCCTTGTGGTAACTTGTATTTAAATCATATGTATACATTGAAAGTTACTTGCACCCTTGCATGTGTTTGGTTTTGTACCTTACTAGTGTTTTATATGTGTTGTGCAATCTACTTACTTATGTTGAGTATTCTAGCTTGTGTATGTTGGTTTGCACACCATGTATGTTTTGAGCCTCTTGTCTATTTGCTTTCATCTTAATTGGCTGTTGTTCGGATATTAATGGACTATCCCATTTTGGGGGAGTGTTGTGCTCTTTGGCAATTCACTATCCTAAAATGTGTATTCATGAGGAATACCACTTGGTGATGATACATCAATATTATCTACTCTCTTTGTGGTATATCTTACTCATGTGAAATTCAAATTCTAATGTCCATTAATTATCTCTTGTTGGATTTCCTTTGACTCTTGTTAAAAATAATGGATTATCACATTATGGGGGAGTAATAAGCTATGTGCATATTACAAGCCTAGAAAATGTGAACATGTGAGGTAATGTCACTTTAGAATTGATATTGTTAATTATCTTGTTTCTATGTGGCATGGTACTCAAACAAGTTCCATATTTGCTTAAATGCATTTCGTTCACCCATCTTTTGGTGTCTTGTTTGTGAGAGAGTTTCTTGATGGTTAGTATGATCATCGATTATTTGAAACCATCAAGAATCTCTAGATAAGCATGTTTTTCAATTCTTTTAGTTTGCCACATGCTTATATTTTGTGAATATGATCTTGAATACATATATGTCATGTACCACCAAGAAATATCTCCATACACTCATTGTCTTTGACAAGTGAGAATAATATTTGTGGTAAATTTATTGATCATATTTACATTGGCTTGTGTTCAAAAATTGTTTTATTTTATCGTCAAGTTTTGTTTTGGTCTAACCACCCTTTTGTCTTCCTTGCTTCATTTGGATCTTCTTGTTGCTCTACTCATAATTTGTGTTGTGCTTTCTTGAGTTAGGAACAGCAAGGATCCCATTCTTGTGCATTTACACTCAAAGTCTTAATTATAAGTAATGCACTATTTTTTGGGAAGCTATCCTACATTGAGTAGAACATCATCTTTTAAATTGATATTGTATCTTATTGATCTTCTTGAACATGACTAATGGTTTAACAATTTATGGAGAGTGATGATCTCATTTGTGTGCATTTTGTATTCAAATACAAGATCATAAATAATGCACGAATCTTGGAGGAGCAATCCTGTATGCTTTATAATATTAGTTATCTTCAATTGGTATTTAATCCCGATGACATGTCTCTTTGGAAGACAAACATTCTTCGTCTTGGTACTTTGTGCCATCATGAAAAGTGTAGAGGGCTTGGTTTATTTGTTGGAACCTTACTCTTCTTTGTGGAGTTGGCTATCTCATCCCATGGTTCTTAGTCTACCTTCTTGGGTGAGATAAACCTTCGAGCATGTTTGTTTGATTTATTTCTTATGCTCATTGGTTTAGCCTTGACCTTATTTTCATTTGTTATCTTTTCAAATTGGTTTATCCAATCATGTGTTGATTTGAGTTTTTGATATAATGTGGACAAATCTTTCTCTTACTACACTTTTGTGTAGCTTCTTGATTTAATTGGTGTTTTGTCCAAATTGTATCTTATTTGGTTCTTGAAAGTTTTGTGCATGCATATTTACTATATGTATATCTTATGGCATGCTTACTTTCGTTGATCCAATATATAGGGTAAGCTTCATCAAATCCTAAATGGCTAAGATGTTCATGAAATTCTATTTCATATCAATATGCACATATTTATGTGGAGTTTGTCCTATGTATTGTAGTTGGTCTAACTACTTTGGACCCAATTAGTCTGGGTACCATATTGTACTTGATTTGTTTTAGGTACATGGGAGATGCATTGGAAGCTTGTCTCATATTAAAGAAGATTTCTTCACCATGTGCTTTTTGGAGACAAGCTTGAATGATTGAGAACTCTCATCCTCTACACCGTCAATGCTATCTCGGTAATAAGTATCTAACTCATGCATATATTTCTAGCTCTCAACCTTGTGTAGGTTGTTCTTTGGCATGAGTATCTCTAAGTTGCATTTGTCATGGGTTTTGCAAAGTTCCTTTCAAAACATCTTCATTGCAAATGTGAGTTAGCCGGGATGATTACACATCAAGGGGAATGTATATAATCATTTTCATGATTCACCAATCCCCAATATGTTAATCTAGCAAATCTTTTTCAAAGTCTCTCTTGTGCAATATTGATGAATTCTCAAAATCACTTGCCTTATGTGATATTTGTTATCTTTATCGAAGCATCCCAACTATCACTTATCCTATGTGGGTATTTGTGATGCTTTGAGAATTTGGTGTTGGAAGTTCATCTATGCCCTTTAAGATTAATTTGAGCTATGTGCTTTGCTTTTAAGCAAAAATCTTATCGGTGTATTTATGACTTCCTCTTGGATATCATGTTTTTACCTTGTACCTATTTTTGTGTGTGCATGTTTCTTTGTTGACTTGGTGTCTACCTAGAAACTTGTACACATGAGAGTAGTTACATCTTTAATTGATATTCAAAATCTTTAGTGATCACATTTTATTACTTTCTTGATTCTTTGGTGATCTCTAAAAGGCACAATGTCGTGGGATTGTCACGACAGATGTTTCCGGGTGGAAACTTGAGTACGGGGACATAGCGACTTCTGACATCGGGAGCTTGTCTAGCGTGGCGTGGGGAAACAATCGTCGAGGTAAAGACCTACTCATGCTTTGCTTTACTGATATGGGGTTTCGAGGACTCGGCGCCTTAACTTCCGGGTATCAATTACAATCTATGGTACTAGGTATTGCTCTGGCTTTCGACTCTCCTCTCTAGGATCCAGGAGACCCACTTATATAGGCGGTGGGTCTCGCTGGGCGTACAAGCAGGATCCGGGTTACAATCGTACCCGAACTCTACTCTAACTCCTTTAGGTCTTCGCCTTCCTTATCGGGACTCCGTCTTGTACTTGGTCTCTAGTCTTCTAGATCCTTCTCGACTTGCGGGCCAAGACACACGTTGCGCACCGGCTTACGTGAGACCCGGCCCATATCTTCATGCTTGACCCGGCCCAGGTTCTTACCAGGCCGGCTTATCTTCTAGGTCGGTGGGCCTACCGGGTTATGATCCCCCCAACACACAAGTTTTGCTCTTCTTTCGGTATCACTTTGCCTCTTAATAAGCTTGTAATTCTATTTGTTATATCTTCTTTGGAGTGTGTGTTTGCGAAATACATGATATGCACTATGTGCCTCATATTTTGAAAGACTATGGTGATGCTTGGGCTCATCCTTGTTTAGTCTCCTAAAATGTATTTCCATGACACATCCATCTTTTCCCGGTTGAGAAAGTCTTCATTTGTCACTTCTTTCTCTTGTTGCTCAACATTTGTTTGTTGCAAGTTGTATTTCTTCTTTCCCCACCTAAACTATCTTGCTCTTATTTGTGTTCAAAATTATCTAGTAGGAAGTGAGGATTCCATGTTATGCACACTATATTGAAATACAAATCTTTCATTGTGCATGCACCTTGGGGAGTTCCCTCTTGAATTTTTAGAACACTCGGTTGATCTTATCATAATATCTTCTTGTGCTCAATTGGTTTCGGATCCCTTGATTGCTTGCTTCTTTGTGAATGCATCCTTCTTATGCAATTGGTATTCTTCTAGTGGATTTCAATTGGTATCTTTCTTGTGCAATTGTTGGATTCTCAATATAGTTTGACCCCCTCCATCTATTCGTCATTGGATATGTGCATTTGATTTCACTCATATCATGAGAAATGCATAATTTATGGAGGAGATCTTATTATGTTGTCCTTCTAAAACTTTTCGCCCATTTCGGCAATCGTTGCCAATGGGGGAGAAGTTTGGAGGGTTGTATGGAATTGGCTTTGTACTTTTCTATATGTGCCTTTCTTGCCTTTGCATTCGTTGCTTGGTTTTATATATAGTGGAAACTCCACCATCGGTAATGGTTGACAATATATGCAATGAATTCATGTTCATACACACGTGCATAAATTATGGGGGAGTTTGCACTATATATGTGGATGGACTAACATCACATACCTTTGTAGTATTTGATGTTAGTGCAACCACTCTTGTTCTTTAAATTCCATATTATAAACCCTCTCAAAAGAGATTGTCATCAATTACCAAAATGGGGGAGATTGAAAGAGCATTTTCCCTCACGTGTGGTTTTGGTAATTAAATGACAATCTTTGTGGACTAATGTTTGCATTGAGATATCATTATAGATCTTGTCCATGGAAATAGTGGAGTTCATGTGTTGGACTCTCGAAGCTTATTTGATGACCAAGGTTCCATTTAAAGGTGTATATGATGGATGGTCATGTGTTGAGTGGAGCATATTGCAATTATGTCTTGAAGATTCAAGACATCATCTTAGTGAAGAAAAAATGAGATGTGCCAGACCAAGAGAAGATTCTCGAAGAGATCCTATGCTTGGAGTTTGCTATGGATACATGAAGACGACACTTAGCGAGAACTCTCCCATTATGGGTATGGGGGAGTATCTGAAGAAGTCTTCATCAAGCTTGTGCGTGCACGTGCAATCAAGAAAGATGATCCACTTGAAAAGATCAAGATAGTCATCATCTAGCTCAAGTGGAATGCTCAAGGCAAATGTATGATCTTGATAGGTTTTCTTTTCTACCGGTCTCGTGTTGATTTCGGGAGTCCGGGTTATAGGATAGATAGGCGTACTATCAAGAGTGGCTCTCGAGTGAGTAACCTTATCGCATCGTTGTGGGGAGCTCAAATCTTTGCATACATGGCATATCATATTTCTTGTTTCTTATTTGGCTTTTATGCTTGTGAGGAATTAGAGCCTGGTTCATCTCCATGTCAAACTCTAGTTCTTTGGAAACGGATTTTCTTTGGAAAACTTGTTGTGTTTTATCCATGTGAGTATTTAAAGCTTGGTTCATTTTCATACTAAGCTCTAGTTCATCAAAAACGGATTTCATATAAATAACTTGTTGCGTTTTTATATTAGAGGTTTTACCGGTTTACATGTTTTAGGAAAGTTTAACCTTTCTCCATTTGGTTTTATCCTCACATGACGGACTATGATGTTTCTATGCACATTCAAGTAGAGCTCGTTGTAACGATTCCAACGAGCCGAAAATTATCGAAAATGGAGTCCGGATGAAAAAGCTACTGCATTTTTCGTTTTTCTGTTTCTGTCAGTTTTCAGGCACTCGGAATATCCAATTCCAGACTGAACCGGAATATCCGATCCGCGCAGTTTTTTCTCGAAAAAACGGCTAAGTAAAAGGGGGGAAGTGGCGCTGGACCGAAATTTGACTCGGAAATTTACTTTTGAGCGGAATTTCCGGTCAATCGGAATATCCGAGCAACCGAAATTTCCTGTTAATTCTGGGCCCAACGGTTATATTTTCTGGGGGTATAAACCCCCCCACCCCCCTCTTCTTCTTCCCTTGCCCATAAAAGGCAGCACGTTTTTTCTCTCTCTCCTAGTCCTACTCCATTGTTGACATTTGAAAGCTCACTTCCCTCTCAATCCCCCCATAGATTCTTACATATTCTTTAGGGAAAGTTGAGAGGAGATCTAGATCTACAATCCTAACAATGCATCTCTGCTCTATGTGAGGGGAACCTAGTGGATCTAGATCTTGTAGTTCCTTTATGGTTCTTCTCTTTGTTCTTCCTCTCTTCTCCCCCATAAGCTTTAGTTGCTTTTGGTGGGATTTTGAAGTGAAGGATTTGACTCCTTTGGGGTTTCCTTGTTTTTCCTCTCTTATTCCCCCATAAGAATTTGTTGCTTTGCTGGAATTTGAGAGTGAAGGATTTGAGCACTTTGTGTGCTCTTGCCATTGCATTTGCATCGGTTTGAGCCCTCCACGAGGATTCGTGGTTGTGATACTTGTGACCTTGTTACTCTTGGGTCATTGGACCCTGGACGCCTTTTGTGGCCGGCCTTTTGTGCTTAAGACCTTTTGTGGTCACTTGGGAGCCCCCAATTAAGTTGTGGGTGTGTGCCTCAAGATTGTTGTACGGGATTCGATCTCCGCCCCAAAGGGGGTTAATAGTGGAAGGTGAACTCGCAACATTTTGTGGTTGAGTTCATCAGGAGAAAAAGATGAGCCTTTGTGGCGTTGCGGCTAACCTGTTGTGGTTGCGCACACCTCTCCAACGAGACGTACACCCTTTGGGTGGAACTCGGGAATACATCCTCGTCTCCGCGTGTCTCGGTTATTTATATAACCGAGCTCTTTATTTATGCATTTTACATTGTGATAGCCTTCGTGCTTGAAGTTATCTATCTTAATATCACCTTGTTATTTGTATTGCTTAGCATAATTTGTTGGTGCACATAGGTAAACCTAGTATATTTAGGTTGTATGCTTGTTAAAATAAAACACTAGTTTTATTCCGCATTTATCAAGCATACCAAATTATTCAGTTCATTTTTGAAGTACCGAATAATCCGGCTACTAAAAAAAGTTTTAAATCGACTATTCACCCCGTGGAGACGACGTCTGTCCTTCCACATTTGATCGAAGCCTGGCATACTGTAATTTTTTCCTATCGTGCCTATCACGCGGAGCGGCTGAATCGCGCGCGTAGTACCAATCATACAGGCAGACCAGCAGCCTCGCTGGAAAATCAATGCATCTAATCAGCACACCGGCCGTCAAATCTGTAATTAGCACGCCGGCTGTCCAATCCGCCGTCAAATCTGTAATTAGCACGCCGGCTGTCCAATCCATGCATGCATGTGCTTAAGTGATACGTGATGTATCTTCGAGTCCCAGTAGCAGACGTTGCCTCCTTGATTCTTTTGCTTTTCTCCTAGATCTACGCGCGAGTCCAAGTAGCATACGACATCTCCTTTTTTTTTTGTCGCCGGCATGTCTCTCGTAGCTAACTCTTTGTGAAGCAATCATGCCTCTCGGCGACTTATGAACACGGGGAACGCCCCGCTCTTATCGGCGAGATTCCGGCGTATCCTCCGGCTATTCTTGTTCGACGGCTTTCGAATTGAATGGAACCTACACACGGACGCCGTAAAAAAATTACTCCCTCCGTTCCATATTAGATGACTTTTTTTTGTCAAAAAGTGGATGTATCTAGACTTATAGCATATCTAGATACATCCTCTTTTGTCCAAATAGAAGTCATCTAATTTGGAACGGAGGGAGTAGATCTTACCAAAACTTTCGCTCTTGCCGATTCGATCGACCATATGCGAGAGGGAATAGTTGATGACGAGCCCCCCAGGCACGCGGATCCGTAGTGGCGAGTCGCCGTCGCTGTTGTCGATATAGATTTTGTCGTCATAGTTGTTGATGTCGAAGATGGAGCCGCCGCAACCATAAATCCAGCACGCTGTTATTCCCACAGACGGACGGGGTGTAAGCCCGGCAAATCACTCGTTAGGTATCGTATAAAGAGAAGTATGGCGACCGGTGGATCCGGACGGCTGACAAGTAAAGAGTTTACCCAGATTCGGCCCCTCATTTTGAGGTAAAAACCTATTTCTTCTTGTCTGATCTGGTATTGATAACGGTTACATGGTGGCCGTGATGGCGATGGTGGTCTTGTCGGGGCTTGCCCGGCTATCCTTTTTGTCTATCTGTTGGCCTATTTTTTTGTCTACCCCTCCTTGTCTTTATATATGCAGTCAGGTGGGTTTTACACGAGTCCTAGTAGACTACGAACTGAGAGTCCTTATCTTGTCCTTCAATTTAGCAGCTTCTTGGGCTTCGTCTTCGGTAAACGTTATAGTGGGGGTACCCGGAAAGTATAACCATGTCACAAATCATAATAAGTGTGCAACCTCCGTACTTTGTATCGAAGGAACATTGCTCCGATTAATCACCAATGATTATAGAATGGTGTGAATTGTAATATGTAAGCATATGGAAGTTTTATTATCAAGAGACAATTGCTTCTGTGCCCCGGTTCTCTCTAGTTTATCCGTCTGTACCATACACGCGTAGTTTCTCTCGTCCGTGCCCTGACTGGCTCGCAAATCGACCAAACGCTCCGTTGCTCTCTAGTCAACCGTCACTTGGCTTGACTGGTGGGGTCGGCCTGGCACGGCTCTGTTGGGATTTCCTGGGGTCGGCTTGTGTGCTGCTCGGCTCAAACTTACCACGTCTCCCACTGTGTTGTTGAGTTGTTTTTTAGTCCCACCTCGCTAGTTGGGTGTGTGCGGCACCTATTTATATACCACAACATTCCAAAGCTATTGTTAAGCATTGAAATGAGCAGGGTTTAACCGGGCCCGGACCCTCTTCTTTCGATGCTTTTATGGATGATTAGTCATTTGTCCCAACAAATATAAGCAATTTCTGGTGTAAAATACGTGTTGTTGTATAGATCCGCCCCTAAAATTGTAGATATTTTTGGTACGGATGATTAGTCATTTGTAATAGTAGATAGTTTCGGTATGGATGATTAGTCATTTGTAATAGTAGATAGTTTCGGTATGGATGATTAGTCATTTGTAAGCAATTTCTAGTGTAAAATACGTGTTGGTGTATAGATCTGCCCTTACAACTAAAACTGTAGATAGTTTCGGTGATTAGTCATTTGTCCCAAAAAAATATATGTAATTTCTGATGTAAAATACGTGTTGGTGTATAGATCTGCCCCTTAAACTGTAGATAGTTTCGGTATAGATGATTAGTAATAAGCGGTTGGTCCAAATGAGACGACTGGTTTATCATAAGCGGTGGGTTCAAATAACATAGAGATTATATTGCATTAATTATGCTTACATCGCATTATTTAACTAGACTGACAATCAGCAGATAAACAAATCCTAGAGCAAGTATATAGAGATAAAATCCTGCAGCTATCAGATTAGCCTGCTTCTTCAGATCATTCATCTGCCTTAAGTTCTTGTTCAATTTCTTCAGTTCGCTTCTCACTTCCTCAAGCCCCATCGGCGGAGCAACCATGTCAGACCCCATCGGCGGAGCAGGGGGCGCAATCTCCACATCAGACGGTAGAGGAATGTCGCTGGGCGCGGGCCACCTTCCATCCCGTTTAAGCTGCGAAACGTATTCATCCATCCACTGAAAATGGCTGCATGGTTCCAAGCCCTGGAAAAGTCAAACTGAACCCTAAATCCCAAATCTGAGCAAGAAATTGAAAACACTAAAGAAATCAAAACAAAAGAATGCGAGAGAAAGATCTTTACATCATGTGGCAGGCTCTGGCATTTCAAATACTCGCGCCCCTTGTTGGGTGTCTCCGCCTTACTAGCCTTACGGAGCAGTGGCTCCTTGCGTGAGCATTTAGAACATGGCGGCAACGGCACCTTAGGCTGCTTTGGCCAAGTGGGGCGAAGGAATGAACTGGAGTAGCTCGACATTGCTGCTGCCCTTTGTCGCCGGAGAGGAAGAAGAGAAAGGAACAGTAAGGAAGAGGAAGGAAGAGGAAGAAGAAGATGGTCCAAAGAGTATGGATGCTATGTCTGTGAAGAGGAGGAAAATGGTGGGTCCGCGGTGAGCGTGTAACGGTCCCATGCGGTGGTGCGGCTGTTGCGAGTCCACCAACCCTTTTTGCTTAGAAATGGGGCCGTTTACCCTACCTTTGGAGCTCATTTGAAACACATCGAACGGGTTGTGCAGAATGAGCTTCTCACACGGGTTACAACCAATCAGATCGCAGAATGAGCCTCTCGCGGATCGCCCCGAGTCTGCCAGATTCCTTCTAGAGGACGATCAAACGACTGCAGTTCAGCGCTAGGGTTAAATCGACGGTCATTGTTCAAAAGGGGTTTGGAGGCACTCATCGGGGTTTTGAAAAGTTTGATAAAGTGTCCAACTTTCATTTTCGAGTGACTAAGAAGGATCGATGCTTCGTTTTTCAAATTTCATGTTTTAAACTTGTTACCGAAATTTGAAATGAGCTTCAAATATTCAAAAAAAAATAAAAAAAAGGAAAATATTGCGCACATAGTCGTCTTATGTCATATACTAGCGACTCAAGTTGAAAAACATGGTCTACATACATTCAAAATGAGAAGGGCATGCATCTCTTGTGATATTGCATTACTCAAACTCTGAGGTATAAGGTTAGAGAGAAGTGCTTTTGGAATTGCAACATGAAATTTTCAAAAACATCACAAAATTTTCATTTTGGAGTGACTAAGAAGGATCCATGCTTAGTTTTTCATTTTCATGTTTTAAACTTGTTTAAATGTTGGTCAAATTTAGGTTTGACGAATTTGAAATAACCATAATAAATTAAAAAATTATCGAAAAATTAAAAAACCGACGCACATAGTCTTCATATGTCATATACTTTGAGTCGAAAAACATGGTCTACGTACATTCAAAAGGGGAAGGGCATGGATCTCATGTGATATTGCATAACTCAAACTATGAGGTCTAAGGTTAGAGAGAAGTGGTTTTGGATTGCAACATGAAATTTTCAAAAACCTCACAAAAGTTTCATTTTGGAGTGACTAAGAACGATCCATGTTTAGTTTTTCATTTTCTTGTTTTAAACTTGTTTAAATGTCGGTCAAACTTAGGTTTGACATAAATTTGAAATGAGATTCAAATATTTAAAAATATTCAAAAAAAAGGAAAATCATGCGCACATAGTCGTCTTATGTCATATACTAACGATTCAAATTGATAAACAAGGTCTACGTACATTCTGACGAGAAATGCATGTATCAATTGTGTTTCTCAAACTATGTCGTATGAACTCAGGAGTAAAGAGAAGTGGTTTTGGACTTGCAACATAAAAATTTGAAATAAATGACCGGAGGCAAGCTTATCCATCGTAATAAAATTACGGAGACGCATAGAGCGCGCACAGAACACGCCCAGAGCGCGCCAGTTCATGCACAGAGCACTCCCATAAGGTGTTCGACCAAAATACATCCGACCAAAATACAACTCATAGTAATATTAATCAGTCTCTTCTTTGACGTCGTCAAATCCGGAAATCATCTCGTCAGCCCACTGCTCAATCTCTTCGCTGGGGTCGCTGATCTCTTCGTCCGAGTGCTCGATGTCTTCGTCGGGCCCCTCGACGTCTTCGCTGACCTTCTCAAATGTCAGCTCGATGTACTCCTCCTCGAAGATCACATTGATAACATAGAGATCACCAAAGCGAATCGGCAGTTGCTCCCATAATAGATCCCAGTTATCCGTGAACTCGATGTAAACCTCGTCGTTGACCACTCGATATGATCCAAAGATCTCGACATCGTCTCTCGCCAAAAGACGAGAATTTCCGTGAACTTGACGTAATATGAGATCACGCGATGGAATAACATCGTAGCCATCTAGTACCTCAATCTTGAGATGCTATCAAAATAACATGAGCATCATATCAAAATAGTTCAAATGACAGAACTGAGTGATCATTCAAATGACAGAATATGAACATCGTATCAGAATACCAGAGAAACGACATCTAGAGAATCATTCTCAATCCTGCGCACGTAGAACTGAGGGATCTCTTCCAACCCCTCCGTGTCATCTTTGAATAAAGCGAGAGATATCACATTCATTTCTGAATAGGTGACATCTCTCGGTTCGTGAAATATGCTCGACAGGAGGGCTGGCTTGCAGCATCCGTCAATCTGTTTAAACTCTGATAAAAGAGAGTAAGACATTCAGAAAACTTGTAAACTACTCAATGTGTAAGAAAAAGAACACAAACCAGCATACCCGTGTGTTGCATAAAAGGTTTTGCAGCATTGTGCTCGTTAGTCACTTCAACATTGAACAAATGTTGATCTTCATTCCAAGTGAATTTGACAACATCGCATCCTCGATGCCGTAGCATTTACATAGTGCTCTCCACTGTGTTCCACAGATCTCCGTGTACTTATGAATGTTCGGTCTACCACTTAGCCGCTTACAGAGATAGCTTTGATCTGTTTCATTTTCAATTACCCACCTATCCAAGTAGAAGAAGTACTGGTCTCCGTTCGGACACCTAGACTCCATCCAGTTCTTATGAAGGCCAATTGCCCGGCTCTCTAGAAGATATCTTAAAGGGCATGGCAGAATCTACATGTAATACAAAACCGGAGAAACTATGAAGACACTCATTGAAGGAAAAACAAATGACATTCCCTCGAATTTGAAAGGCAATACTTACGACGGCCGTTTTGTAACCGTCTTCCATCGGGACTTTGAAAGTATTGGAACGACGAGTTAGTGTGCGACAGAAAGTTGCTTCGTAAAGGCACATAGCACAGTAATTGACGCCATCGCTATCGCTATCGGAATCCTATTTTAACAAATGAAATTTAGAATCAGATAAACAGGCGGAACCTGGGGTTTTTCCCCATTCCGCAAGGCAAATAGAAAATCAAATCTACTCACATATAATGCACCAAACAAGAAAATGAAACATGTAGAGCAGATAGCACTGACCATCGAAATGGGGTTGATGGACTGCAGCTGGAACCGTCGGCGACCAAAAAACCCCAAACAGCGAAGGCGGCCGTACAATGGCGATGACGATGGAGCTCCTTGCTTGTCCCTCCTTCTCGACGGGCCACGGGATACGGGCGGGCGACGACAATGGCGATGGCGATGGAGCTCCTTTGCGCCTTCAATCACCCTGCTCTCCGCCCTCAATCCAATTCCTATTGCTCTGTTCTTGGGGGTTCCTCGGGGGTTCTCTCGGCGGCAGCAGTGAGCCAGGGAGAAAGACCACGTGGGCCCCATCGGCGGTATCCCTTGATTAAACAAGTGCCCCGGCCCCACGCCGACCCCAGGAAATCCCAACCGAACCGCACACAAGCCAACCACAGGAAATCCCAACCGAGCCGCGCCAGGCCGACCCCACCAGTCAGGCCAAGTGACGGTTGACCAGAGGGCAACGGAGCGTTTTGCCGATTTCCGAGCCATACAGGGCACAGACAAGAGAAATTACGCAGGTATGGCACAGACGGATAAACTAGAGAGAACAGGTGCACAGAAACAATTGTCCCTATTATCAACGTGCTTCTTATCATCCGGTGCCTACATGTCCCCCACCAGTTTATGAAATAAATGTATTGCATGGAATTAAGCATGTAAATTTTGATATCTATAGATCGAGCTATTAAATGATACCGTTGCATTTTGTCTTGTGGAATACTTTTATTCATATGCACTTATATTGTCTTATAGAGATATTATAAGTGAAAATTATAGTGAATGTGTGGTTCGTTTCTGGCATGCTATAGTTATTTTAGTCTCTTGACGACGGGTTGACTAGAAAAAGTCATCCATGTTTTAGGCTCCTTTTGGAATCTCCATCTTTTTTTTTTGCAGAACAAAAGTATATTAAAAAATATTGTATAGTATTTTAGAGTACTGAAAAGTAATAATTCATTTTTTATTTCTCGGTTTTATAAAAAAGAGGGTTGGACTACCTTTTCCAATACTTTAAATTTTATAGGATCCATGGGTTTGAGATCCTAACACCTCCAAGTACGTTAACGTTTCATATTTTTTTAAATCATAAGATTCCAATGTTTTAAAATATTTCCTAAGTTCCCTGCGGTGCGGTACTCTCTCCGCGAGTCAGGCTTACTTGGGTAGATTAATATTTACGATTTAGAAAATGTTCATGGTTCAAAAAGGTAAAAAATATCATGCGTTCAAAATAAAAATAAACTCGTACCATCACCTTTTACTGGGCCAAACAAGTTTCATCCCGCTAAGCTTGTAATGTAATGCCGACTTTAGAACAGGCCCGGCCCAAATTCCCCAAAGTCGGCTCGAATCTCCCCGCCACACCGCCATAGTCTGCAGCTGAGTTCCACGTATAAAAATCTCCGAGGCATCGCAGCTCATTCGGTTTCCCGGTTTCCCCCTCCTCCTCTTTTTTTTTCTCCTCCATTTTAATCTCTGGAGTCTGGAAGTCGAACCCCACCCGACTCACTCGAGACTTAAACCCTAGCAGCAGCAGCGGCGGAGGCTGCCATCGCCGCCGATGTGGAACGGCGCGCCGCCGCCGCTGCCGCCCATGGCGGCCGCACCGCCTCCCCCGGGCGTCGCCCCTCCCCCGCCCCCGCCGGCCGCCGCGCCGCCGCAGGCCGGCCAGCCGCTCGGGCCGGCGGAGCTCGAGGCGCAGCTCGTGGAGAAGGCTCGCAAGTGGCACCAGCTCAACTCCAAGCGCTACGGCGACAAGCGCAAGTTCGGCTTCGTCGAGGCGCAGAAGGAGGACATGCCCCCCGAGCACGTCCGCAAAATCATCAGGTAAATAAAACCTCCAGATCCGAGCCGCTCCGCCTCAGGACGTCTAGTGCTTCCTCTAGTTCCCCTGGATAGATTCTGGCCCTTTGGTGCTCATGTCATGTCGGCCTGTGATGCATATGATTTTAAGTCGTCCTGTAGCTGTGTGTAGCTTCGAACTGGCGCCATGGCTGTGATGGACCGGGATCCTCTGACTTTGCAGGTCCCTGACTTTGGGTCATAGACATGCAGGACCCACCACACATGAGACCCACTTGCCATTGACTGAAAGTTAGGATTTGGCAAAGTTAGAGGATCCGGCTCCGGCTGTGATAGGGGTCTCGACTGAAAGTTGATGATCGCTCGAGCATATAGAGTTTAGTATCACTTATGGGATTTATGGTTGTAACTGTGCTTCTGTAGTGTTTAGGTTTTTATTTACCCGTGTTCTGTTCTGCTCGGAATCATGTTTTTCGGTGCTGTTTTCTGCTTTACGACATATATATATATATGGTCACTGGAAATAGGCATAAATTTGCCGTCGACCTCTAGATAGTAATCAGGATTCGTGATACACTTCTCACATTTTCACCCTCTAGTTATGCTGAACATGTCAATTAGGTTGTTGCCTCTACTGTAAATTGTGCAGGAGCCGGATTCATTGTTCTAGATGTTGATTTTTTCGGTCTGCTAGTTGCTGTAGCTCCTTCTGCGAAGCTTTGTAGCCGGGTCTGGTTGGGCTTTATGTGACCACACGTTTTGGGTATATTAACTAGATGTTTCTGGTTGCTTCTTGTAATGTCATTTAGCCTCCCTGGTCATTCTTTCAGACAGCCATTCTTTCTGAATTCTGATCATACACATGGCTTCATGGCCATCAATAAGTGATACCGGTTAAAGGCCACCTACTAGGTCTGTCATTGTATTCTAAACACTACATGGCCACAGATGCAAATCATGACTTAACGACTTGAAGCATGAAGAGTTTACACATTGTTATCTGTACGACACCACAAAAAATGAAACATTCCTTGTTGTAGATTAGAAATCTGCTTACATTTCAGTAAGCTTACGTATATATTTTTCTGTTGAACAGGGACCATGGGGACATGTCTTCAAAGAAATACAGGCATGACAAGCGTGTATATCTCGGTGCTCTAAAGTTTGTGCCTCATGCGGTGTACAAACTATTGGAGAATATGCCGATGCCCTGGGAACAGGTACATCCTTTACTTGCCACTGTATTAGGTATGAACATTGGTGATCTTATTTTGCCAAGATTACCTGCTCGGCTGTTCCATGGCCATAAAATAATAGATGATTTTACTTTTGCCAAGATTACCTGTTCCATGACCATAGAGTAATAGACTATTATTTTCAGGTTCGCCATGTAAAGATCTTGTACCATATCACTGGCGCAATAACCTTCGTAAACGAGATTCCGTGGGTGGTCGAGCCCATTTACTTGGCACAGGTGATGATCTAGACTTCATTCTTCTTTCACGATCAACACTTTACTTTTTTCTTTCTTTCTTATCTTCCATCCTGTTGCCCCCTGTTTGTTTATGCTCAAAATATATATCTTATCATGTGCTTTCCACAGTGGGGCTCGATGTGGATCATGATGCGAAGGGAGAAGAGAGATAGGCGGCATTTCAAAAGAATGCGCTTTCCTCCATTTGATGACGAGGAACCTCCACTGGATTATGCTGATAATTTGTTGGATGTTGAACCGCTGGAGGCTATACAATTGGAGTTGGACCCAGAAGAAGATGGAGCTGTCTATCAGTGGTTTTATGATCACAAGCCTCTCGTGAAGACCAAGCTTATAAATGGCCCCAGTTACAGGAAGTGGCATCTGTCACTTCCCATAATGGCAACACTCTATCGCCTTGCTGGTCAACTTTTGTCAGACTTGATTGATAGGAATTATTTCTATCTGTTCGATATGGAGTCTTTCTTCACTGCCAAGGCACTTAATATGTGTATCCCAGGTAACCATGTGTGCCTTTTCGCTTGTTAGCAATGTTTATGTAGCATGTTCAGCAATAAGACAACAAGCTGATTAGCATTATAGTTGTAGCTTTTGGTTTGATACTTACATCAAAATTACTACCACCTGGTATCTGACAATTAGCAAGGTTTCATGAAAATATAAGCAGCATCAGCATATTTTCTTATCATGCGCTGATGTTAAACCTTTCAATCGCAGGAGGTCCAAAGTTTGAGCCGTTGTACCGTGATATGGAGAAGGGGGACGAGGACTGGAATGAATTTAATGACATCAATAAACTCATCATCCGTCAACCACTTCGGACTGAATACAGAATTGCGTTTCCACACTTGTACAATAACAGGCCTAGGAAAGTGAAGCTTTGCATATATCATACTCCTATGATAATGTATATCAAGACAGAGGATCCAGATCTACCTGCATTTTATTATGATCCTCTGATAAATCCTATCACTTCGACCAACAAGGTTGATCGCCGGGAGAAGAAATCAAGTGAAGAGGATGATGAAGACGACTTTACTCTCCCCGAGCATGTGGAGCCTCTTTTGAAAGCAACTCCGCTCTACACTGATACGACAGCTGCTGGCATTTCATTACTTTTTGCTCCAAAGCCTTTTAACATGAGATCTGGTAGAACACGCCGTGCTGAGGATATTCCTCTTGTATGTGAGTGGTTCAAAGAGCACTGGTGAGTACTGCAACGAGTTAACAATCCCTCTCCGTAGTTTTTTCTCGTGTTTTTGTTTCCTCTCGTATACCTTTTTCTCATGAATGCATTCTATATCTGTTTTGCAGCCCACCAGCCTATCCAGTTAAAGTCCGGGTGAGCTACCAGAAGCTGTTGAAGTGCTATGTGCTCAATCAGTTACATCACAGGCCTCCTAAAGCACAGAAGAAGAAACACCTGTTCCGTTCACTGCAAGCAACAAAATTCTTTCAAACTACAGAGCTTGACTGGGCAGAAGCTGGGTTGCAAGTTTGCAAGCAAGGCTACAACATGCTTAACTTGTTGATTCACAGAAAGAATCTTAACTATCTTCACTTGGATTACAATTTCAATTTGAAGCCTGTGAAGACTCTCACAACAAAAGAGAGAAAGAAATCTCGTTTTGGAAATGCATTCCACTTGTGCCGTGAGATTTTGAGACTCACTAAGCTGGTCGTTGATGCAAACATCCAATTTCGCTTGGGAAATGTCGACGCCTTTCAGTTGGCTGATGGTCTGCAATACATATTCTCTCATGTTGGTCAGTTGACTGGTATGTACAGATACAAGTATCGTCTGATGCGGCAAATTAGGATGTGCAAAGATCTGAAGCACTTGATATATTATCGATTCAACACTGGTCCTGTTGGTAAAGGACCTGGCTGTGGATTTTGGGCTCCAATGTGGAGAGTGTGGCTGTTTTTCCTTCGAGGTATTGTGCCCTTGCTTGAAAGGTGGTTAGGTAATTTGCTGGCCAGGCAGTTTGAAGGTCGCCATTCAAAAGGAGTTGCTAAAACAGTAACCAAGCAACGTGTCGAGTCACACTTTGATCTCGAACTTCGAGCTGCAGTTATGCATGATGTCCTTGATGCCATGCCCGAAGGCATCAAGCAAAACAAGGCCCGGACTATACTGCAGCATCTTAGTGAGGCATGGCGCTGCTGGAAGGCAAATATCCCCTGGAAGGTACCTGGCCTGCCGGTCCCTATTGAGAACATGATACTCCGTTATGTTAAGTCCAAGGCTGATTGGTGGACAAATGTTGCTCACTACAACCGTGAGCGTATCCGGCGTGGTGCTACAGTTGACAAGACTGTCTGCCGCAAAAATCTTGGAAGGTTGACTCGTTTGTGGCTCAAGGCAGAACAAGAGAGGCAACACAACTACTTAAAAGACGGGCCATATGTGACACCTGAAGAAGCAGTTGCTATCTATACAACCACAGTTCATTGGCTGGAATCAAGGAAGTTTTCACCGATTCCTTTTCCTCCACTGTCATACAAGCATGATACCAAACTTCTTATTCTGGCACTGGAAAGGCTAAAGGAGTCCTATAGTGTGGCAGTAAGGTTGAATCAACTCCAGCGAGAGGAACTGGGTTTAATAGAACAGGCATATGATAATCCACATGAAGCTTTGTCAAGGATAAAAAGACATCTTCTTACTCAGCGTGCTTTTAAAGAAGTTGGCATTGAATTTATGGATCTGTATAGCTACTTGATTCCTGTATATGAAATTGAGCCTCTTGAGAAAATTACTGATGCATACCTTGATCAATACTTGTGGTATGAGGGGGACAAGCGTCACCTCTTCCCAAATTGGGTAAAGCCTGCTGATTCAGAACCACCTCCTCTACTTGTTTACAAATGGTGCCAAGGTATAAACAATCTGCAGGATATATGGGATACGAGCGATGGGCAGTGTGTCGTGATGCTGCAGACAAAATTTGAGAAGTTCTTCGAAAAAATTGATCTGACTCTGTTGAATAGGCTTCTACGGTTGGTCTTGGACCATAACATTGCTGATTATGTCACTGCAAAGAATAATATTGTTTTGTCTTACAAGGATATGAGTCACACAAACTCTTATGGTCTTATTCGAGGTCTTCAGTTTGCATCTTTTATTGTGCAATACTATGGGCTGGTTCTGGATCTCCTGCTTCTTGGTTTAACACGAGCTAGTGAGCTTGCAGGGCCGCCTCAGATGCCAAATGAGTTTCTTACATATACTGACACTAAAGTTGAGACAAGGCATCCCATCAGACTGTATTCTCGATATATTGACAAGGTGCATATAATGTTCAGGTTCACTCATGAAGAAGCAAGGGATTTAATTCAGCGCTACTTGACAGAGCATCCTGATCCTAATAATGAGAACATGGTCGGTTACAATAACAAGAAATGTTGGCCAAGAGATGCAAGAATGAGGCTCATGAAGCATGATGTAAATCTTGGAAGAAGTGTATTTTGGGATATGAAGAACCGCCTGCCAAGGAGCATTACGACATTAGAATGGGAGAACAGCTTTTGTTCTGTGTACAGCAAGGATAACCCAAACCTGCTCTTTAGCATGTCGGGGTTTGAGGTCCGCATACTGCCAAAGATACGTATGACTCAGGAGGCATTCAGCAACACAAAAGATGGAGTATGGAATCTGCAGAATGAGCAGACAAAAGAAAGGACAGCTATTGCATTTTTGAGAGTGGATGATGAACACATGAAAGTGTTTGAGAACCGTGTCAGGCAAATCCTTATGTCATCAGGGTCAACAACATTTACTAAGATAGTCAACAAGTGGAATACTGCTCTCATTGGCCTCATGACGTATTTCCGTGAAGCGACTGTTCATACGCAGGAACTGTTGGATCTGCTTGTAAAATGTGAAAACAAGATCCAGACCCGCATAAAGATTGGCCTGAACTCAAAGATGCCTAGCAGGTTTCCACCAGTTATCTTCTATACACCCAAGGAAATCGGAGGTCTGGGTATGCTGTCGATGGGTCACATTTTGATACCACAGAGTGATCTCAGGTACAGCAAACAGACAGATGTTGGCGTGACACATTTTCGTAGTGGTATGAGCCATGAAGAGGACCAGCTCATCCCTAACTTGTATCGGTACATACAACCTTGGGAGAGTGAGTTCATTGATTCACAGCGTGTTTGGGCTGAGTATGCTTTGAAGAGGCAGGAAGCTCAATCGCAGAACAGGCGTCTAACACTTGAGGATCTGGAAGATTCTTGGGATAGAGGTATACCTCGTATCAATACTCTATTCCAAAAAGACCGCCACACTTTGGCGTATGACAAAGGATGGAGGGTGAGAACAGATTTTAAGCAGTATCAAGTGCTCAAACAGAACCCATTCTGGTGGACACATCAGCGACATGATGGAAAGCTATGGAACCTAAACAACTACAGAACTGATGTGATCCAAGCACTAGGTGGTGTAGAAGGTATCCTGGAACATACCTTATTTAAAGGAACATATTTCCCTACTTGGGAAGGTCTGTTTTGGGAAAAGGCATCAGGTTTTGAGGAATCAATGAAGTACAAAAAGCTGACAAATGCGCAGCGTTCTGGACTTAATCAGATCCCCAATAGAAGATTTACCCTTTGGTGGTCTCCAACCATTAACCGTGCAAACGTATATGTTGGTTTCCAGGTTCAGCTAGATTTGACAGGGATATTCATGCATGGTAAAATTCCGACCCTGAAGATCTCCCTGATCCAGATTTTCCGTGCACATCTTTGGCAGAAGATCCATGAAAGTGTTGTTATGGATCTTTGCCAAGTTCTGGATCAGGAGTTGGATGCGTTGGAGATTGAGACGGTGCAGAAAGAGACAATACACCCCAGGAAGAGTTACAAGATGAACAGTTCCTGTGCAGATGTCCTCCTTTTTGCTGCACATAGGTGGCAGATGTCCAAACCAAGCTTAGTTTCCGAGTCAAAGGATGTATTCGATCAGAAAGCAAGTAACAAGTATTGGATTGATGTGCAGCTACGATGGGGAGACTATGATTCACACGACATAGAACGTTACACAAGGGCCAAGTTTATGGACTACACAACAGATAATATGTCCATCTACCCTTCTCCAACTGGTATGAATTTAAGTATCCATGAACTTCCAAATTCTTGCCGTGTCTGAATCGTTATAGATAATATGGATAATATTTCTTGCAGGGGTGATGATTGGACTTGATCTAGCATATAATTTGCACTCTGCTTTTGGTAACTGGTTCCCTGGGTCGAAGCCCCTCCTCCAACAAGCAATGAACAAGATTATGAAGGTAATAATCATGTTAATTGTAACAGATCTAGCTCTAGTTGTTATCTCTATGATGTAGTAGATGTTCAGTTTGATTAACGAGTTTGCTTTTTTTGACAGTCAAATCCTGCCTTGTACGTGCTGAGGGAGAGAATAAGGAAGGGTCTTCAGTTGTATTCATCTGAACCCACTGAGCCATATCTGTCTTCACAGAACTATGGAGAGATATTCAGCAACCAAATCATATGGTTTGTGGATGACACAAATGTCTATCGGGTTACCATTCACAAAACCTTTGAGGGCAACTTGACCACCAAACCAATCAATGGTGCTATCTTTATTTTCAACCCAAGAACTGGTCAACTATTTCTGAAGGTCTGTTATTTTTTATTTACCTTTATCTCTAGTTTTCTTGTAATATTGCAGTATCATGATTCAGAAGACTTTAACGAAAATGCATCTAAATCTGCAGGTCATCCATACAAGTGTATGGGCGGGACAGAAGCGTCTTGGGCAGCTGGCCAAGTGGAAAACAGCTGAGGAGGTTGCTGCATTAGTTCGATCTCTTCCTGTAGAGGAGCAGCCAAAGCAAATTATTGTGACAAGGAAGGGTATGTTGGATCCCTTGGAAGTCCATCTTCTTGACTTCCCAAATATTGTTATCAAGGGTAGTGAGTTGCAGCTGCCTTTCCAAGCTTGCTTAAAGATTGAGAAGTTTGGTGATCTTATTCTCAAGGCTACAGAACCACAGATGGTTCTTTATAATATATATGATGATTGGCTGAAAAGTATCTCATCCTACACTGCGTTTTCTCGTCTTGTGCTTATATTACGAGCACTACATGTCAATAATGAGAAGGCTAAGATGTTGCTGAAGCCTGACAAGACAATTGTCACAGAACCACATCATATCTGGCCAACTTTAACTGATGAGCAGTGGCTGAAGGTCGAATGTGCACTCAGGGATCTCATCCTTTCTGATTATGCAAAGAAAAACAATGTTAATACTTCTGCACTTACGCAATCTGAGATTCGTGATATAATACTTGGTGCTGAAATAGCTCCACCGTCACAGCAGAGGCAGCAAATAGCTGAGATTGAGAAACAGGTATGACTTATGTAGTAGCATTTGTGTCTAGTTTCTAAGCATCACTAACGGTGTCAAATTGTCTCACATGATTTACTTCAATTTGCAGTCCCGAGAGACAACTCAGTTAACTGCAGTTACAACAAGGACAACTAATGTGCATGGAGATGAGCTCATCATCACGACAACCAGTCCGTATGAGCAAGCTGCATTTGCGTCAAAGACAGATTGGCGTGTCAGGGCCATCTCTGCTACAAACTTATATCTCCGTGTCAATCACATTTATGTCAACTCAGATGATATAAAGGTCATCACAGCAATCCTTTTTACTAGATTCGCTATCACGAAATAATAACTTCTGAATGGTACTGACTGCATTTATTCTGTCTTACAGGAGACTGGTTATACTTACATCATGCCGAAGAATATATTGAAGAAGTTCATATGCATAGCAGATCTACGAACACAGGTTGCGGGTTTCCTGTATGGGCTGAGCCCACAAGATAATCCCCAAGTCAAGGAGATCAGATGCATATCCATTCCCCCGCAACATGGAACTCACCAGATGGTAACTTTGCCATCGAATCTTCCGGAGCATGAGTTCCTTGCTGACTTGGAACCGTTAGGATGGATGCATACCCAGCCGAATGAAGCTCCTCAGCTATCACCCCAGGTTTGTATCCTACCATTTCTACCTTCAGATCCAACTATTTGCCTTATCCCAAATAAGTAACTGTACCCATGATTTTAATTGCGGTTTTGTTTAAAATCAAAGTGGTAGATCTCTTGTTATCACTACAATCTGAAAAGATCATAGCAGAGTTAAAGACTCTTTGCTTGTGGTTCCTAGTCGGATGTCAGAAATCTGAAGTACTCACTTGCCACTCATCCTGTTACCACGAGAAATTCTTGCTCATTCTTTGATAGTAAATGCTGGTAGAATAATAGTTGCCAATACTCATGCATTGCACTGCCAGGAGCATATAAAATAGCAACTAATCTATGTAGTTCGATGGAGCATATATGAGATAAACAGGGACATCAACCCTGTACCATCAATTGGTAAAAGGAAAAAACAAGCTTAATCTCTAGCATTACAGTGACCATAATATGAGACTTTATTTTGAATAGTATTGCTAGCAGTCATCCATGGAATGGGCACATCGCACATCATTGGTGGGACGTCTGACATTAGGAGATTGCTCATAAAAAAACACTTGTGCTTCGTTTGGATGTTTGCATTGGAAGGGTAGATATTATATTGGGTTGAATATCCAATATTCAAAATATTGATATTGAGATTGAATGTCAATACTTCTGTTTGGATGTGTTAGATATTTGGACCAAGACTAGATATTAAGGTTGAATATCAAATGTTGTTTGGATGATATAAATGGTGAATTCCACTTCTACCAAATTTTGATCAGTATAAGTGGCGAATTTCCTCTTTCTTCTTTGTTTTCTTCCGATACATAAGAAACCAAGTCTACCTCTTCCGACATGACGTCAATTACAGTGTAAAGAAATTTTATAATTCCAGAATATATTCATCAAAGAATGTTTAGCAAACTAGCACATCATAAAAGTGTATTGGCAAGCACAATTTCAGATTATCAAGACCTGATTTTTCACAAGCATGTCAAGAAAAATAGTGCATCAAAAGTACACCACATGTACATGACCATTTTATCTGAGAGAAGAGAGATCGATGTTCATCTAGTACATCACATATCCATGACCAGTTCATCTACAACAAATATCCATGGCCAGTACGACTCCATAGACGGCTTATCTAGAAAGTAAAATATCCATGGCTAGTACGGCTCCATTGGAGAGAAGAAAGATCAGGGAGGGGAGGGCGCTTCCTGCAGGATGGAACCTGCGCGTGCCCAGGCTGCCGGAGCTCCGGCCGTTCAATCGATCATGTACCTGCACTGCAAAGAGAGAGATGAGAGGGCATCAGCAAAGAGAGGGTCGGACGGGATGCCGGATGGAGCCACGCCTGGCCGGAGAGGGAAAAGGCGGGGAGGCCGGAGTACCCGCGCCGCCGGTGGCCGAACGGGAGGGATGGAGCCTCGTGCCTGCGCCGTCGTCGTGTCGCTTGGCTCTGCTCGCTCGTGAACAGGTACGAGAGGTTCTGCTCGCGAATACAGAAGCAATCTCCTTCCCCGCGGCCTCCTTCACAGGCGCCGGCAACGAGCGCGGCCATGTCGAGCGCCGAGAGGCGGATGTTGAGGAGGTTGTCCCCCGAGGTCACGGATGTCCCCGGAGGCGGAATCCACCTCGGCGGACACGCCGGCCTCCTTGAGGCAGTCCGCAGTCAGCGATCTGCTCGTCCTCGACGAGTAGAGGCGGGAGGCTGGACGGCGCCGGGAAGATGGAGTAGAGGCGGGAGGCCGGACGGATCCGCGCCCTGCCGGAGAAGGAGGCGGGACGGGAGGGGCGGGAGGCTGGAACAAGCTGCGCCGCCGCTTAGGTCGGGGCGACCTCTGGAACCGAGCGGGGAGAGGAGCAGCGAGGAAACAGAGCGCATAACGTTTCGCGATGGTGCGAATATCTCACGATGTCTAGGCTAACCCCTCGACATTTGCTGGCCTCCTCTTTTGCCTTCGTGAGCCAGGCTCGATATCGAGCAACAATATGTAGGGTCAATATCCAGAACATCCAAACACGTTAATTTCAGATATTCGGGGCTGAATCCTTCCGAATGTCTAATATCTAGGCTCAATGCAAACATCCAAACGAAGCATTGGAGATTGCTCGGATCTGTCGAACTGGTGCTTTCAATATTATTAGTTTCTGTGGCAGGGTACCAATTTTGCCTGTGATCCAGATTCTAAAATACTGAACCTGTTCTTTCTGTTGTCTCGCAGGATTTGACATCACATGCGAAGATTTTGGAGAACAACAAGCAGTGGGATGGTGAGAAGTGCATCATTTTGACATGCAGCTTCACCCCAGGATCATGCTCGTTGACCGCATACAAATTGACACCAAGCGGTTATGAGTGGGGCCGTAGCAACAAGGACAACGGGAGCAACCCACATGGTTATCTCCCAACTCACTACGAGAAGGTCCAGATGCTTCTGAGCGACCGCTTCCTTGGATTCTACATGGTAAGGACTCGTCTTAGTTGCAATTGTTCTTCAGAACCACTTACCGTTGAAATATTATTATACTCACTAATCTTATGTCTACACCAGGTTCCTGACAATGCTCCCTGGAACTACAACTTCATGGGAGTGAAGCACGACCCACAGATGAAATACAGCATGAAGCTGGGGACGCCCCGAGACTTCTACCATGAGGACCACAGGCCGACACACTTCCTGGAGTTCAGCAACATAGATGAGGGTGAGGTCGCTGAGGGGGACAGGGAGGACACCTTCTCGTAGGCGCCCTACTGTAGCATACTCTTTGCACTATGTTAGCACATCGAAACCTGCAATTGACTCCCGCGCAGTTTTGAATGGAAATGTCTGTATTCTGTAACGTGAATGTGGTGATGTCCTCCGCCCCAAGATTGTATACGTTCTGTTGTAAGCCTGCCCTTCAACCGTGGTGCTGTTTCAAGTGCACGCATGGCAACAGTCATTACTTTGCGTACTGACCATTCTACCGTGGTTTGTAGATTCCATCATGCCCTTTACCTTGTAGGCTGATATCCCCCACTCCGTTTAGTGCGTGAGTTAACTGAATGATTTCAACAAACCTGCCAGCTCCACCTTTTTTTAGGTCACCACTAAATTGGAAACTACAGCAAAGTCGCAGTGCAAGCTAATGCCGCATTTCTTCTTCCCTGTGGAACTCCCGTCTAGTATATAAAAGTCTTCGTTAGTGCTTATTACAGACTAACAGTTCACTTGTTTGACGAGTTGCAAGCAGTAATTAGTTTTGAGCAAATTCCTAACTCTGTCCGGCCTAAAAAACATGGCCAAGTCGAACTGCTTCACTTAAAACTCTTATGTTCCAGATGGACCGTATCACACTAATGTTCCGTAGATTATTACCAAGTACTACATTGTCTCCTAGGTCACACGGGGGAGCATCTAGTCAGTGTAGCAACCGAAATAGGTCTGATTTACGCAACAATGTAAAAAATGTTTAGAGGAGCCAACACAGTGGTAGAAGGGTAAAAAATGCCAAAACAATTAGGAGTATATGGGGTCTACAAATCCATAACATCAGACACAATGTGTTTCAAATTGAAATTTAGTTTGCACTGGTTTCATCCGCTATGGGTTGCCAAATTGGAGACAAATCTTTCGATGTATAAAAAATGCAGTCTCTTTCCCGTCTCACGTTTGGCTTGAACATGTATCGCTTGGAGCTGTACCACGCTGTGCCTATATCTAATATATAATAGCTCACAGGATTCACCCCAGTCCTCCACGGTCGCCCGGATTTTTTTGGCAGTCCGATCACGCGAATCAACGGTCCAGATCGAACCACGTCTCCCCCTCGCGCACGGACACTATTCATTCTCGATTTTTAGCCAATAGGAGCGCCACGTCGCCCGGTCACGCGCCGGTCGCGCCGGTTTCAGCCGGTGACCGTGCATTTTTACAGAAAAACCACTGCCAAAACCGAGACATCAACCCGTAGTCCACGAATTAGCACTGCGAAGGACCTCTTCGCAATTACGGAAAATCTCATAAACTTTTATGCAAAAACGTCCCCGCAGACGCTCCCCCCTCCTTCTTCTCTCCCGCGATTCGGGGATCGCCGCCGCCGCCGCCGCTGTGCTCCTCCGCGCTCGAATCGACGGAGACGACGGCATCCGCCACCGCGCCGTCTATCTCCTCACCGGAGGAATTTTCCTGGGGCGGCCGGAGTCAGCGACAGAGCACCGCGAGTCGCCGCCGCCGTCCACTGCGTGCGCCGCCATGGGAACGGTCGCCGGCGGCGACTCCAGCGACCATTTAGCGCGCCGCGCCGCCGGTTCGACGCGGATCACCGTGCTCCACCGGAGCCGCGCCTCCACGGGTCGACGACGACCTCCGTTGCGCCGCCGCCAGCGTCCGCCACCCGCTGACGTCGAGGGCTGACGTCAGCGCGGTCGGGCTGACGCGCGGCCCCGCCTGTCAGTCGCGTTTTTAAATTACAGAAAACAGAAAAAATTCACAAAAACCATAACTTTCAATGCACAACTCAGAAAAAAACAAAAAAAAAAACAAAATTTGCAGAAAAAAAACATCTTTACAACTAACACATCTCCATGCATGTTTAGACAACTTTTTTATAAAGAAATTACAACAAATATTATAGCTTTTCATATTGATTGTAAAGTGTATATAAAAACATCTCGAATACTAACATTATATCTTTCTATATGAATTATATAGCTTACGTAAAATCATCTGGAATATTCGGAGCCACACGGATAATCAAATTCTAATTGAATTGCAATTTTTTTAAACCTACATGATTTCAAAATATTAAAACTATCCATTTTAGGTTCCATTTACGACGCCGCGCTACATCCACTAGTAGCTATGTACATGGGCCACATCGAACAACTTTTTGACACCGAAGCATTTTAATATGCGTGGAAGGATTTTCAATTATATATATAAAAAAACTTTCACTCTACCATAACTCAAAGTAAGAAACTTGGGTCTTCTCAGCCATGCGGGGAGGTCATCATGTAGACATCTGCATTCAGATGTATGCAGAAGAGGTGGGGAAATGTTTAGAGGAATCAATGCAGTGACAACATGAACCAACATAACATCTGGGAGTATATGGGTCTTCTATCCATTGCACACAAAAATAACTTTCTATAAAGCCATCTCACTTCTCTACAATCTCCCCCTCTCTCAAAAAAAGGGGGGGAGAACATCATAAATAACAAACAAATCATGTACATTTCATTCAAGACAAACCATGCAGACCAAGCTCCAATTCCATAAGAATATGCACTCTATCAATACCTAGGGTACCAATCGATCATTCCCGAGCCAGCCCTTGGTCATTCTTAAGAATGCGGTCTGCACTCCCTTCCGGAGTCGACATTCCAACAGAACTAGCTGTCGAGTCTGGCTTAAACAAGTCTTCGTTCTCAAGCCTCGAAAGCATCTCTTTTGATTCGCCTTTCAGCAAGGGCACAACTTCGAGCATCGTCGGTCTCTTCTCGGGTTCTCTGTGTGTGCACGCTAGTCCAATCAGCACTGCTCTTTTTAATTCAGACTCTGAGTACTTGTCGTTAAGTTTTGAGTCCACGATTTCATCATATCTACCCTCCTTCGCCAAAGGGAGCATCCAGTTCCGGATCCCGTAAGTTTTTTGAGAGCCTGATTTTCCTACTGGCTTTCTCCCACTAGTAAGCTCCAAAAGTATTATGCCGAAGCTGTACACATCACAACCTGTTGTAGGATTGCCAAACATAACGTATTCAGGAGCATGATAGCCCCGTTGGTTTTCACCAATTATCTTGTCGTGATCCACTTCGTCTGAAATGAGCCTCATAAGACCAAAGTCACCAACATGTGCCTGGAAATCCGAATTTAGTAGCACATTGGTCGACTTGATGCTTCCATGGATTATCGGAGGTGTCACATGATGGTGAAGAAACCTGTGAGCAAGCACCCATGAGTTCTGTCAAACAGCTTATCCAAAGTAAAAATAATAAAGCAAATGGATTATCTATGCTATGCTACTATGGACAAAGAAAAAGAGGATGTTTACTAACGCGAGAGCCCGAGCAGCACCAATCGCAATAAATGTTCTCCGCCGCCAGTCAAGAAGGCATTCCGAAGAATGCGCTCCATGGAGATGTGCATGAAGACTTGAGTTCGCCATATAGTCATACACCAGAATGCGTTCAGGCCCATCAGCACAATATCCACGTATACTCAGGAGGTTTTTGTGCCTTACTCTTCCCAAAGTCTCGACTTCTGAAGCAAATTCCGTTTCTGTCCCATTTTTCGCATTCTTTAACTTCTTAACAGCAATCTACATTCAAAAAGATTTATCAAAATCCACCTAACTAATAGATACTGTTGTAAACAGAACCAACTTGGCAAGGGCAGAGCTAAAGCACCATTCAATTAACATAACCTATTAGGTTGTCTGTGCGTCATTTCTTTAATAGAAAACAGACGTGTGACATAGTTGCAGCCAAGTCAGGACATGTGTGGGAATGGCTTTTTTATTCACAAGATGTATACTTGTAAACCTGTAGCAAGTTGTCAAAGTTGACTCGACTATGATACGGTATCCTACCAAACGAATGCTAACATAATCAAAGATTAATCAAAGATCAGTGTTCCAGAACAGATTAAATAGTTTTAACTGACAGTTGTTGCTTGTTGTTTAGTGAGGAAGCTAATAAAATAGGATTTGCCCAATAGCGCAATAGACTTGGAGTGCCAGGCACTTGATGAAGCGATAAAGATGGCATATTTAGTTCCCAGCAAGGGAAATGCAGAATGGATCAGCATGTAAAGAGCAGTAACCTGAGAGCCATCCCAAACTTGTCCCCAGTAAACACTCCCAAGTGAGCCTTCTCCGATCTTGTTATCGTAATTGAAGCTATTTGTTGCGGACCGGAGCTCCCTGAGGGAGAACACCCACCTGATCGATCCGCCGCCGTCGTCGGTCCTGAAAAGCCAAAGCCATGGAATACATGGTGAGCACGAACTCACAAAGTAATTCCCATTCCACCTGTAAAAGTACACCCCTGCTCCTAATTCCTATACCAACCAATCTTGCATAATCCAAGAACGGAAAATCTTCCAGGGCACACTAAGATGATGATGCACTGAAATCAGGAGCCCTTCCAAATTTCGTTCTGTGTCCATATATGTGAGCATAATACTGCATTTTTTCCTTGAGCCCGCGACAGCATTTGTGCGACGATTAGCGTCACAAAGAGACAAGAAGGCTTAATAAGACAGACATATGCATCCTCCAATTCTAATTCCAAGCTACCACAACAAGTTTGTTTGGAGACCTTCCCGACCATGAGATCCGCACCCAGTCGAGTACCTACTTCCCCAGCCCCGACAAGGCTCGCCGGCCGCCGCCGCCGCTTCTACAGACTGAACCGAAAGGGGACGTACGCCTCTGTTCCCACGAAATCGAGCACCAGGTACTACTTGTTCCGCGTACTCTAAGGGGCCGCCCCGCGCCCAGTACAATCTGCTCAGAGTCAGAGGAGCGACAACCCTTGGAGCTCGGCAGAAGAGGGTGAGATGATGGCACTTACAGATCGTCCCTGGAGGCGTGGCCGCCGCAGCAGAGGAGCCTGTGGGCGACCCGCGAGAGCTTGGGGTGCATCGGAACTCGCCCGCCCGCGCGCGCCGGCCGGCCGGTGGCCTCCCTCCTGTGCTGTTGGAGTTGTTGTGCGTAGGAGGGAAGGAAGGAAGGAAGGAGGGAGGAGTCGTCGCCGGGAGGGGAAGGAACCACCGAACCAGGAATGGCGTGGCGTGCTGGGCGAGGAGGACTTGTTGACAGAGAGAGATACGGGACGCGGGACGTGACAGCACTTTCGGTGCTGTGGTGGGCTGGTGGCTCCGCTTTCTTTCTTGGTCGGTGTTGGACTGTTGGTAGGCCTGCCGTGCGGTGGAGAGAAGAGAAACCGCGTCGCGTTGCTCCACCGCGGGCGACGCGACGGCGGTGGCGCCGTTAAGACGGACATCCCGATGGAGGCATGGAGCTGTGGCGGCTCGTGCTTTTTGGGGCAGGAAACGCGCTCCGTCTATGCCGCTCGATTCAGGTGGATCACGACGATGGTAAAATCGTCTTGATGTCGACGATCTTGTAAATCATTCTGCTGCCTTGTTAAAATACGGTATGCTATCTTTGTAGGCATCCTTTGATTTTGTACTCGTAATTTAATTGCTCTGTTTTGCACGTGGAGCAGAAATCGGTAAAACAAGACTGTGCAAGCAAATGTCCAATTTCCTCCACAATACTCTCGTTTGTAATATGAATTTTTTTACTATCGTAACAAATGTCTAATTTACTTTTAAATGCTTTTACGAAGCAAAAAAGTTTCATTCCTAGAAAAAAAATTGTCCCATTGTAGCATCGGTTCAGCGAACTTAAAAGGCAAAACAAAACATTTACACCATTTCCTAAACATAAATGTAATAAAAAAAGGAAAAGAGTATGTAGCAAAAATTCCTCCCCATGGTAGCATCACCATCATTGCATGATAGCACCCTCCGTAGCCTTAAAAAACACCGCCTAACGATGTTGCAAGCATTTGATGTAGCCGCTGGGAGCCTCTACTGTAACCCATGGAAGCACTCCCCCGATCCCTCCTTTGTAGTAGCCCTCGACCAATATTGGTTGCAACAATAGAAAAGAAGGGATATCTCCTCCGCCTCCCTCCCACAACACCGCCATCAATTGTAGCACCGCCAGTGAGCACGACAGACATCGGCAGCACCGCCATCAAGTGCTTATAGCACCAGCGAGTGCCCTCTGTAACACGGACGACGAGGGTTGTGGCAGCGGCGACACACTTAAAGAGCACCCCCCGGTGAGCATGTGCAGCTCTGGCGTCGCCACTTGGGCTCGTGGTCCGCAGCAGCGCCGCCTTCCCCGTGCCGCACCGACGGCTGCCGCTCGATGCAGTGCTGATATGTCTAAAACGTATCAATAATATTTGATTGATTCATGCTATTACTACATACTTTTATCATGGTTTAATATCATATTGTGGCATTTTTATGGACTAAACTATTAACGAGATGCCAAGTGCATGTTTATATTTTTTTTGCTGTTTCTGAAATTCAGAAAAAACTCCTAAAAAATATTATCGGAACCGGACGAAAATTTGCGGAGATTTTTTATCGAAAGAAAGAAGCCATAAGACCAAATCGCCTATAAACTCCATTTTGGCCTAAAAACTATGCCCCGCATTGATTATTGTAGAAATGAAATATAGCGCCGCCGCCATCTGAAACCCTATTTTGGGGGTTTCAGGGTCATGTTCCGGCACACTACCGGGACAAGGATTCAACTGTGGAGACATCTTCATCGACCTTGCTACTCCTAATAGAGACACGAGAGTAGTCCACTCTGGGGTTGAGGGTTTGTACGAGTAGCTATGTGGTTATCTCTCTCCCATGGTGTGATTTTGATTGTGATTATGAGTTTTGTTAATCTAGTTGAATTATGTGATGTTCCCCCTCTATCTCCTTTATGCAGTGGATATGATGTTGCTCACTTGATGATATCTAGTATAGTTTCTGGAGCCAATGGTGACATGGTGACTCTATGGATAATAGATTAGAGGGATATTTATCATGAGTTTGTTTTCTTCATTAGGGACATTATAACTGAGCCAAATTGGAGACATCTCACAATACCTCACGTTCTGAACAATCTCAGCCGTCGGATCTGCTGCTGGTCATGTTTTTTACCGTCGGATCTCCTTACAAGGTGAAATGGGCCCAATGTCCCTGAAGGACGCTGCTCTGCGCGTCAAATTGGCCTTCTATGGTGCATTCTGACCCGTTTAACGTTAAGCCCACATAAGCTCACGAAAAAAAGCAAACCGCTACAGCCCAGTACTGCTTTGTAGACCGAGATGGTTTAAGCAGATGAAACGACATTGAGATGCAAGCCTCCCACGACGTTCTAGGTCTCGGCAGATGATACAACATCGAGATGCTTAGGGCATCTCCAGTCGTCCCCCCCCCCCCCCCCCCCCCCCCCCCAGGGCCGAAAACGCCGCTTTCTTCGGCCGCCGCGGCGCCAAACGGCGCGAATCAGGAACCTGGGGGGCGCGTTTTCCAGCCGTGGAACCCAGGCCGCCCCCCCCAGCCGGCGATTCGGCGATTCAGCCATATTTCGACAAATAACATAGGCCGACCCTCTTTGTTATACAAATTCACACATAGAAATAGTTTTACATATAAATTTACACACAAATAAATAGTTCAACAACGCAAACAAATAAAAAAAATCAAACTAGGCATTATCATCGTCATTATCAACATTGTCATTGACTTTGCGCGCCCACAAGTGCTGCACCAGACCAATCTGTAGAGCTAGATGTGTTGCAGTGTCTCGAATCTCCTGGCGCGTGGATAGGAAGTTTGCCCATGATGCCGACACCTGGTGATCAACATCTGCAAGAGGACCCTGACGGTAGTATGGTGCCCTTGCCTCACTCTCAGGCACCGGGTCATCCCGCTCACTCTCAATGATCATGTCGTGCAAGATCACACAACACTACATCACCTCCCACATGTTGGACTTCGGCCAAGTCATAGCTGGGTACCGGACAACAACGAATCGAGATTGCAGCGCGCCAAATGCTCGCTCAACATCCTTCCTGCAAGCCTCCTGGCACTTGGAAAACCAAACTTTCGCGCTTCCTGGCACAGGGTTGGAGATGCTCTTCACAAATGTTGCCCACTTCGGATAGATGCCATCCGCAAGATAGTAGTCCTTTGTGTACTGGTGTCCATTGATCTCATAGTTCACAGGGGGAGCATGGCCTTCGACAAGCTCCGCAAAGACATCCAAGCACTGCAAGACATCAGGTGTTCTTCGTCGTCGATGGCGGCCTGATCTTCCTCGTCGAAGAGCTCAGCGAGCATCTCCTCGGCGTCGGAGTCCATGGCTCGGGCGAAACGCCGAACACCTTGTGGGCGGGGTGGACACTTTTCGCCCGAGAATCTCTCCGGGAGGCTAGATCACAGCGGAGGGGAGTGGGCGGCGCCGCCGGCGTGGCGGGGGTAGACGGCGGGTTTCGTAGCTGTTTGTGTGCGGCGGCGCAAGTAGGGGTGGTGGCGGCGACGGCGTGGCGACGACGAGACGGGCAGAGGGAAAAGGCGAGCAGGGGTGGGGAAAAAGCGTTGTCTTGCCGACAGCGCTGACCCACGCGTGCTTTTCCTTCCGCCGCCCCCCTTGGCCGAACCCAGTGGGTTAGGTTTCGTCTGGATACGCCGGCGCTATTTGATCTTCTGAGGGGCGGCTGGTAGAAAAACGACGAAATTCGCCTAGAACTGGGCTATTTAGCGTCCAGGGGTCGCTGGGAGATGCCCTTAGCCTCGGTATGATTGAAGCTGAATCGGTTCGTAGAATCCATTAATGCCAGGTGCGCCGGTCGCCGGCGCTGAGTTATGTTCGTACGTTTCTGTTCTGTTGTCCTTCAGTTCATGTGCCTATATATATATATATTCTAGGAAAACCCTAGCGAGTAAGAGTGGCGGTCGTCTTTCGCCCAGATCGACAAGATTGATGAGGTGAATTGGAATGGTGGTTCAAAAAAAAAAATTGGAATGGAGAAGGAAGGCAGTACTAATTCTTGATCTCCACACCTGTAGGAGCAACAGCACGCCAAACCATGAGCCGCTTCCCTTCCGTCAATGTCGATGGTCGCTAGCTGCTGGCGCTCGGTTAATGGCGATGAGCATTGCCTCAACCATCATTATTTTCGCCATCCAGCTGCGATCTGTAGCGAGGCAACAACCGCTGCAGGGTGACAACCACGTCTCTCCACTGTCGAGCCCTTCTTCCTCGAGCGAGTTGATAGTATCCGAGTTGATTTTCAGACTGCTGAGTGGTGAGATGATTGTTTAAGGGTTATAGGCAAGGGGAAATCCCCATCGATGGAGTTATTTCTGTAATAAGGCAGAGCCCGGTGGTTTCTGTAAGACTAGTCATAATGGGAAGTAACTTCAACTAGTAACATACACGTGTTAATAGACTACGTTTTTTTTTTGAATTTTAACCACGCCATATATTAGGTCCGCAAGCCGCCTCATTAAAAACCTTCCAGTCCCCGTAGGTACCCTGGTAAGGAAAAGAGCGCGTCTGAAACTTGCGGCCTCAAAATCATATAACAGTTACATCATCTAGGAGAGTTTGAAAAATGAAACTAGGGGGTTCATCGACCCAATTACAAGAGGTAGCAGTAATGAAACAATTCTTAGCTAACTCATGAGCCACCCTATTAGCTTCTCTTCGACAATGCAAGAATTCAACCTTCCCTATTCCTCCAGCTTGGGCCATAATATCAGCGTAAATTGCTATGGCTTCATTCCATATGCGGTTTTCACCTGAACATAAATCAATCACCTCAGTGGAGTCAGATTCTGCCATGACGTCAATATACCCCAAGGAATTTGCCATCTCCAGCCCATGTAACATAGCCAAGGCTTCAGACGAAGCTATAGAGGCGACATGCGGTAATAGACATGAAGAGGCTGCAATAAAATCACCCATATTGTTCCTGAGTACAGCTCCTGTCGAACCCGAGCGTCGATCAGCGTCAAACGATGCATCGACGTTCAGTTTTACTGAGTGTGCCCTAGGTTTTTTCCACTTCTTCTCTTCTATGCCTTCTACTGGAATTACCTTCTTGGCGTTTGCAGCAATAGCTTTAATAGAATTGAGACAATTTACGACCGGAGGGATTCGCTCTCCATGTGTCTGCCTTCTACGAAGCCACCAAATATACCAAGCTGCTACTGCACTAACATCATGTATTTTGATCTTATCATATCCAGGTAATGTAGTAGGCGGCACCTTAAGAATAGCTTCAAAAAGTTTTGCACCAGTAATTCCCGGGACCATTTTTTCATAGATCATATCCTGTAGCCCCAGCCCCATCCAAATATTAGCAGCTCCCTGGCATGTGAACATCATATGCATAATATCTTCAGGCTCAGAATTACAAATCGGGCACATATCATCAGTACCAATGTGCCGCTTATGTAGGATAGCCTTCAAAGGTAAAATCCCATGCAGAACCCTCCAGCAATATATTTTTATTTTTGCGGGAACATCAAGCTTCCAAAGAATCTTCCAAATAGGGTTGTTCAAGGACGTACCAGAAATAAGAGATCTACAAGTTACTCCATTAAACTGGTGTTTCCATTCTACGTGATACGCCGATCGAACAGAAAACAATCCAGACTTTGTGTGATGCCACGCTATAAAATCATCAAAAGCATTATGGTTCAGGGGTATTTCAAGAATCCTCTGTACATCTATTTGATGGAAATTTGTGCGGATGATGTCCTCATCCCAAACCCCATTCACCGGATCAATAAGTTGAGAAACTCTTGTGAGAATGCATCCCCCTCGAGGCGAGATAACACGGCGATCAGGACTGGAAGGAATCCACGGATCCTTCCAAATTTCAATAGCCTCTCCACTACCAATACGCCAAATATATCCTCGTTTAAACGTTTGAATCCCAGCACATAAGCTTTGCCATGTGAACGACGAACCCTTTTTTGGCCCTGCATTAAGAATATCACCAGTAGAGTAATACTTTGCGCGAAGAATTTGAGCACATAAGGAGTTCGGTGAATCAATAAGTCTCCAAACTTGCTTAGCTAGCATTGCTAGATTAAAAGAATGCAGATCTCGGAATCCCATACCTCCTTCACTTTTCGGAAAACACAACTTCCACCAAGAATACCAATGCATTTTTTTACCTTGAGCATTGTCACCCCACCAAAATTGGGCTATCACATCCGTGATCTTCTTGCATATGTTTTTAGGTAACAAAAATACCGACATTGCGTAGACCGGAATTGATTGAGCAACAGCTTTCAGTAAGATTTCTTTTCCACCAATTGATAGAAGTTTCTCCATCCAACCTTTTATCCGTTGGATCACCCTTTCCACGAAGTGCAAGAAACAGTCACTCCGATCAGCCCCCACGAGTGCAGGGAGGCCCAAGTACTTATCAGATAGAGCTTCCGTGTTAATATTTGAAATGTTGCAAATCTCGGCCCTAGTATCCACTGATGTATTTGGACTGAAGAAAATACTAGACTTGGCAACACTTACCATTTGGCCCGAGTTTGAACAATAATCATCCAGAATTTGCTTTAGAGAATTTGCATTGTCCAAATCAGCTTTCAAAAGGAACAAAGAATCATCGGCGAACAACAGATGAGACACCGACGGTGCATTTCTACACACTTTTACCCCTTCAATACTTCCTATCTCCTCCGCATGGTGCAAACAGCTCGAAAGACCTTCTGCACATAACAAGAATAAATAAGGGGACAGTGGATCCCCTTGTCTAATGCCTCTAGTGGGAATAAATTCTTCAGTCAAATCTGAGTTAACTCTAATGGAATAAGTAACAGAAGTGACACACTCCATAATCAGCTCCACCCACTGGTTTTGAAACCCCATCTTTAGCATCATCTCCCTGAGAAAATTCCATTCAATTCTGTCATAGGCTTTGTGCATGTCAATTTTAACCGCACACAAGCCATGTCTCCCCTTCCTTTTGTTCTTAATTTTATGAATACATTCATAGGCAACTAAAACATTATCCGTGATCAATCTTCCCGGCACAAATGCACTTTGGGTCGGTGAAATAATGTCAGGGAGTAATAGCTTAAGTCTTGCTGCCAGCATTTTTGAGATAATTTTGTAAACAACATTGCACAAAGAAATTGGTCTGAATTGGGACACCTCTACCGGATCATCCACCTTAGGTATTAAAACAACCACTGTTTCATTCCACCCAGCAGGAATCCTTCTTTCATTAATCGATTTCAAAACTGCTTGAGTAATATCATTACCCACTAAATGCCAGAATCTTTTGTAGAAAAGAGCATGCAATCCATCCGGGCCTGGAGCCTTCAGATCTCCAATGCTAAACACAGCTTTTTTCACTTCTTCTGCAGTATACGGTGCCATTAACTTATCATTCATTTCAGGGGAAACTCTATGAGCAATTGTATCAAGAAAACCCGGATTAAGCATATTATTATCAGAACTGAATAATGATTCAAAATACCCATGAACCACCGGTTTAATATTCTCTGTTCCTTCCACAAACACCCCAGCATTATCCTTCAACCTTTTGATAAAATTCCTCTTCATTCTTGCGGATGCATAGCTATGAAAAAACGTTGTATTCTTATCACCATTCTGAATCCAATTAGCGCGGGATCGCTGACACCATTTAATCTCTTCCTGCTCCAACAAATTTTCAATCAAGCAGGCCAACTCAGCTTTCTCCTTTTCCGAGCTTGGCAACATGGGCCCTCTCATAAGCTGCTCAAGGTCGCGCTGGGCTTTCCTGAGCCTTTTTTTTGGCTTCTGCAATGTAGTGGAATCCCATGCATGCAGCCCATCATGCATGGCCTTTAACCGGTCGAGTACAGCAGCAGGTGACGTCGGTCCATTTGCCGCATCCATCCACTTATCTTTTACAACCTCCATAAACCCTTCCTCTTTAAACCATTTTGCCTCAAATTTTCTTTGTTTCTTCCCTGGGTCAAACGAGGCTGCAGCATAATACTCTGTGTCCAGTAATAAGGGACGGTGATCAGAATGATTGTATTCCAGGTGCAAAACTGCAGCGTTGCTTTGCATTTGTCTCCAACTCAAATTCGCTAAGCCTCTGTCTAGCCGTTCTCTCATCGCCCCCCTATGCCAAGTAAAGGGATCCCCAATGAACCCCACGTCCATAAGATTACAATCGTCCAGCGTATCCTGAAAAGCTTTCATAAACCTTGGTGGCCTGATTCTTCCTCCCTCTTTTTCACTGTCAAACAGGATTTCATTCAGATCCCCCATAATAATCCATGGCATCGAATTCTGATGATGAATCGATTTAATACGATCCCAAGTTTTGTATTTTTCTTCCCATTTAAACTCTCCATACATCCCTGTAAAACGCCATTCCTTTGTGGCATTTTCAACTATTCGAACATCAATGTAGTTCGGACAGGCATCAAGTTGATAAACCTGCACTTCTTTTCTCCAAGCTAGCAGAACACCTCCACGTCTCCCATCAATGGCCTGGACAATCAGAAAGTCCATTTGCATTTGACGTCGGAGACGTTCAGCTGAGTAACTATCCAGATGAGTTTCCGAAAGAAAAATAACCTCTGGTCGATGGCGCCTCAAGACGTCCATCAGTGCCCGAATTGCCGCAGCGTTACCCAAACCGCGGCAATTCCAAACTAGGATCCTCATTGCGACCGGACGGACTCCTCGAAAGAGCCCGCCGATCCTAGTGAAGAGGAGTCAGCTCCAGTCTTCGTTCTTTTAATTCTTTCCTTCTCATTGGTTAGTGCTGGGGATTCTCCTGCCATCTGAGTATCCCCTACAGTAATCATCGGTGCTGTAATATTCCCAGTAGCCATCATCTCATTACCAGACGATCTTCCAAACTCATCCATTAAATTTCGTTTTGACCCAGAGCTGTGGTTATCGGAATCATCCATGTCGGTATCGTTTTGATTGTTATTATGTCCTTTTAATGGGCTAGAAGCAGTATCCTTCAGCGTTGGATTCACAACAACTTTGCCGTCAACATACGCAAGGGCATTATGTCGCCAACTAGTCTGACGACCATCCTCAGCTGAAGATCTTCCGCGGTCACCACCATCCTGATTTCTGCCTAAGCCTCCATCTCGGCCAGCAAATCTTCCCCCTCTTCGCCCCCTGCCACCTCTATTAGCAGGTCCACTCCTAGCATACCAAGTGTCCCAATTTGCTTTGAAACAATCACCCCACTTCAGATCAATTTCAGCGTGTTCACCTGATCCACACTCAAGGTGTGAATGCCCAATTAGACCACAAGCACCACAGAACCTTGGCATTTTTTCATATTTCAGTTGAAAAATCTCTCTCTTCCCAGCCCTAATCATTGAAACAAATCTCTCCAGAACTTTCCTAACATCAAGTCTCATCTTAACTCGAACAAAATTTCCAGCTCCTTGGACATCTAACTGAGTTTCCACCACAGTACCAACCTTTCTCTCCATCAGATTTTTGATAATAGCATCATTGCGATATCCTATTTGGAGTTTATGAATCTGAACCCAAGTATCAAAGTAATTCAGGTCAATCGAGTAAGGATCCGACAATCCATCATACTCTTTTATGCAAACCACCGCCTGTCTAAACAGCCACGGGCCTCCTTTCTCCACCTTCAACCAATCTCCAAGGCAAAAGCATTGGATAGTGAATAGATTGCCCTCAATATGGTGAAATTCTATATCACGAGCAGGGCTCCAGGCTACTTTCATGGTTTGTTCGAACGTAGATGAACTGAAAAAATTGGTTGTGTGGACTCGCGCAAGAGCCATCCACTTTATACCTTCTTTTGGGACTCCCTCAATTTCTTCAAAAACGAGATCATCAAAGTCACCTTCACCTATTCCCAATCTGTGGAGCATATCATCAATGCCCTCATCTTCCTGTTTGCTTGGATCTTGCATCGTTCCCGAGTTGGCCGAGTCCGCCATGGCCTCAAACCGATCTCAGAAGAACCGCAGAGAAAGAAGCGGAAACCTTTGCCGAGAACCAATTGGATCAAAGCGCAGAGCACTTCAATCCCAAGCAGCGCCACCCGCGAACAGATGGAAAAACCAGAAAAGCAGCTGATCCTCACCACGCGGAAGACGGCGGCGAGTCTAAAACCCTAGTCGCCCTGGCGTCGCCAGAGCCCTAGGTACTGAGAGACGATAGGGTTCCTGTTAATAGACTATGTTACTATCCTCACAATGCAAAATAACATAGAGTTAGTGTTATATGTAGTCTCATTTATTAATCTATACACACATTTTGTCTTGAAAACTGTGATGTGATGGTAACTATACACTACAGGAGTAACAGCCCAGCCCGACGGCATTTGCCGTCGGGCTCATCACAGAAACCCTCGGCCTAAGTGAGCCCGACGGCCACCGTCGGCCTAAGGCCGTCGGGCTGTGATCCATCGGGCTCACGCCGTGGCCGTCGGCGTCGCAAATACCGTCGGGCTCATAGTGAGCCCGACGGTATAACCGTCGGCCTTATAACTACAAATTTAGTCAGCAATGCCGTCGGGCTCATAGATGGCTCTACCAATTTTTTTTTCAAAATTTTTTTTTCAACTTTTTTATTATTATTTTAACTCCAATTTAGTCATATATTTAATTTCATATCACACACTTAATCATAATCTTAGCTCAAACTATTCACCCTTAGTCAAACTTCCCAGACGGTCACCCATCTTTAGAGTGCTCCAGGCCAAGCACGCTTAACTATTGAGTTCTATTCAAATGAGATTCCAGTTGAGATGTCATACCTTGTTGCTATTAGTATGATAGCAATCATATTAACCCTCATCTCAGATATTATATTTTTTAATCTTTAAAATTTCAAAAATAAGATTTGAATAAACAAAATAACTATGTTTAATAATACTTGAATAATAATAATAATAATCAATTATTTTATTTTTGTTTTATCTTTTCCTTTAATAAGAAATAATTCATATCTTCATATTGATATATCAGAATTTAATAAATAAAATGTCTATATCGATCATAAAAATGAGAGGAATCCAAATATGACATCCATGCCATCATTTTCATAAAGAATTTCGAAAATCGCTTCGGTGACGTTGTTTCCCATACCATGACACACATATGTGCTGAATATGGGCACTTTATCACAAACTATGACATGATAATGGTCATACATTGGTCATTTGTCTTGAAACCTATGCATGTTTATAGATGTTTGACATTTTTGTGAAGTTTCGTTTTGAAAAGTTTGCCAAAAATCAAGTTTATCATTTTTCCTATTAACTAGTACACGTAAAAGGACTTCATGCCAAAGGGTTTCTTTTTCTGAGTACTTTTTCATATTTTTCCATTTCTTTCAAAAAACGGTCAAAATGGAGAGCATGGCTATTCATCAAAAGTGGTCGAATTTTTCAAAACTATTGACGGTTCTATGTTGTAACCACTACTTGTGTACCTTAAAATTATTTTTGTAAGAACTTCAGAGCAAACTATCAAACAGTTGTAGTTCAAATTTGAATTACTTCCGGAAAATTGACATAAAGTCAATTAAAGAGGCGAATTTAGATAGAAAGTAAGGAAAATCCTCATATTAAGATATTATCCATAAAATTTGTTCTACTCTTTGTGAAAATTAAATGGGTGTCATTTTGGACCATATTTTATGTACTTGCTTCACAAAAAAAGTCATTTTTCACACTTAAAAAATGGAAAATGATATTTCTAAAAAGAATTTCGAAAATCGCTTCGGTGACGTTGTTTCCCATACCATGACACACATATGTGCTGAATATGGGCACTTTATCACAAACTATGACATGATAATGGTCATACATTGGTCATTTGTCTTGAAACCTATGCATGTTTATAGATGTTTGACATTTTTGTGAAGTTTCGTTTTGAAAAGTTTGCCAAAAATCAAGTTTATCATTTTTCCTATTAACTAGTACACGTAAAAGGACTTCATGCCAAAGGGTTTCTTTTTTTGAGTACTTTTTCATATTTTTCCATTTCTTTCAAAAAACGGTCAAAATGGAGAGCATGGCTATTCATCAAAAGTGGTCGAATTTTTCAAAACTATTGACGGTTCTATGTTGTAACCACTACTTGTGTACCTTAAAATTATTTTTGTAAGAACTTCAGAGCAAACTACCAAACAGTTGTAGTTCAAATTTGAATTACTTCCGAAAAATTGACATAAAGTCAATTAAAGAGGCGAATTTAGATAGAAAGCAAGGAAAATCCTCATATTAAGATATTATCCATAAAATTTGTTCTACTCTTTGTGAAAATTAAATGGGTGTCATTTTGGACCATATTTTATGTACTTGCTTCACAAAAAAAGTCATTTTTGGCACTTAAAAAATGGAAAATGATATTTCTAAAAAGAATTTTGAAAATCGCTTCGGCGACGTTGTTTTCCATACCATGACACACATATGTGCTGATTATGAGCACTTTATCACAAACTATGACATGATAATGGTCACACATATGTGTTGAAACTTATGCATGTTTGTATATGATTGATATTTTTGTAAAGTTTTGTTTTGAAAAGTTGCCAAAACTCAAGTTTATCATTTTTCTAAAAACTAGTACACGTCAAAAGACCGCATGCCAAATGGTTTCTTTTTTTTTTAGTACTTTTTCATTTTTTTTTGAATGTAATCTAATTTTTTAAGAAAAACTGAAAAACAGTATAGTGAGCCCGACGGTAATGCCGTCGGGCTCACTATGTGATTAGCTGGACGCTGACGGCACTGTAAGCCCGACGGCCACCGTCGGGCTCACTAAATGAACGCTGACGGCACTGTGAGCCCGACGGTGGCCGTCGGCCTTACAACTAGGACGCCGACGGCAAAACGACGCCGACGGTTTTTTCGTTTCGTCGGTTTCACGTTGTGACGCCGACGGCCCCGACATATTGCCGTCGGCGTTGAAATAGCCGTCGGGCTGGGCTGAGTTTCCCGTAGTGATACTCCCTCCCTACCGGTTTATAAGATGCATTTCCAAAATCAGATTTTTCCAGAAAATAAGATGCAATTTAGGTATTAAATGAGTAATTACTTCACCACCAAATTAATTCTGGAGAGAGAGGAAACGGCTTGTGCGCTCTGCATGCTGTGTGAAACGTTCTCTCCCTTGGCATGTTTTGCATGCAACCAACCGGCTAAGTCCACCGTGGGGCTCTGGCATTTAAAACTGCCCCGTTTCTCTAAATAAAGGACTCAATTAGGCTAATTAAATTCGAAATTTTGCCCAATACTTGCCCACCTTGGTTGCAGTGATTTGCTAGATGCATCTTATAAACCGGTACGGAGGGAGTAGCTAAGTTACTCCATTTGCCTCTCTCCTTATTAATTACATACCACATCATATTTTTTTGTCTAGGTGATATCTGAAAGGACAATGATGTCGCCTAGAGGGGGGGGGGGTGAATAGGCGGTTTAAAACTTTTCCGGTTTAGGCTTGATAATTGCGGAATAAAACTAGATGTTTAAATTAACAAGCCGACAACCTAAATAAACTAGGCTCACCTATGTGCACCAACAACTTATGCTAAGCAAGACAAACAACAAGGTGATAGCAATATAGAATACTTCAAGCACGAAGGCTATCACAATGTAAAGTGCATAAGTAAAAGCTCGGGTATAGAAATAACCGAAGCACGCGGAGACGAGGATGTATTTCCGAGTTCCTCCTTGTTAAGGGAGTACGTCTCGTTGGAGAGGTGTGAACCGACACAACGGTTCAACAACCACAAAGGTTTCACCTTCTTCTCCGATGAACCGCACCACAAAGGCTTGGTTCACCTTCCACTATCGGAATTCCTTCGAGGCGGAATCCGGAGCCTTTCAACAACAATCCGGGGCACAACCCACAATGGGATTGGGGGCTCCCGAACGGCCTCCAACAACAATCCGGGGCACAACCCACAATGGGATTGGGGGCTCCCGAACGGCTTCAAGTGACCACACAAGGGTCCAACCACCACAAAGGCGTCTAGGGTCCAAGGACCCAAGAGTAACAAGTTCACAAGTTTTCAACTTCCACGAATCCTCGTGGAGAGCACACCGATGCACCAAATGCAAAAGGCAAGAGCACAAGTGCTCAAATCCTTCACTCTCAAATTCCAACAAAGCAACAAATGCTTATGGGGGAATAAGAGAGGAAGAACAAAGAGGAGATGCACCAAGAACTCCAAGATCAAGATCTACAAGGTTTCCCTCACATAGAGGAGAAATCGATCGGTGGAAACGTAGATCAAGATCACCTCTCACTTTCCCTCAAATATTAGCAAGAACCATGGGAGGGATTGAGAGGAAGAGCAAGCTTTACAAAGGGCAACAATGGAGGAGAGAGAGGAGAAAGACTTGCTCTAGAGCTAGTCAACCATTGGGGAAGAAGGCCCCTTAAATAGCTCAACTCAAAAATCCAGCCGTTGCAGCACTTCTTGTTCCGCAAGTGCGGTAGTACCGGCCTAACGCCCGGTAGTACCGGCCCTGCGGTATCTTCGTCAACGCAGAAAACCGAGCGCGCGGTACTACCGGGGAAAAATACCCCGGTACTACCGGGCCCAAGTGCTGGGCTCCAACCCCGGTACTACCGGGGCCATCCGTGCCAAAACGCCCGAAAAACCAACTTCAGAGAGTAGTACCGCAGAGAGCCCGGTACTACCGGCTTACTGCGGTACTACCGGAACAAAACTCTCCGGTACTACCGGGCCTGTCCGAACACCAAAAACACAGCTATAACTTTTGCAAATGAACTCCGAATGAGGTGAGACCAACTCCGTTGGAAAGGTACCGACAAGGAGAAGGCTACAAAAAGTGAAAATATTGCATCCCATAAATAGAGTAAAATCACCACACATGGCAAGGTGTGGGACTTTCCTCACGGTTGAACCGGCAATATTTCCGCCACCGAAAACGCAACTAGTTTTCCAAGGTAAAACCGTTTTCGATGAACTAGAGCTTGACATGGAGATGAACCAAGCTCTAATTCCTCACCACCATAAAAGCCAAATAAGAACCAAGAAATATGATATGCCAAGTATGCAAAGGTTTGAGCTCTCCACAACGATGCGATCAAGTTACTCACTTGAGAGCCCCTCTTGATAGTACGCCGTCTATCCTAAAACCCGGTCTCCCACTAACACCATGAGACCGGTAAAATAGAAAACCTATCAAGATCATACCTTTGCCTTGCGCATTCCACTTGAGCTCGATGATGACGATCTTGACTCTCTCAAGTTGAAACACCTTTCTTGATTGTGCTTGCTAGCACATGCTTGATGAAGACTTCTCCAAATGCTCCCCCATACTCCATTATGGGAGGGCCTCGCTAAGCATCGTCTTCATGACTCCTTTGCAAGCTTCAATCAAATGATATCTTCGAGATGCATCATATTGATCTTGCGCTTCATCTTCTTCTCTTGATATGTATGATGGCTTGGGGTAAAACATGATTGATCACTCAATCTTCTTTTCCAAGCCATACTTGCAATAAGCTCAACTCTTCACATGACCATTCTTCATATAAACCCTTGAGTAGAGCATTGATCATCATGTAAACTACTAGAGTCCAACACATGAACTCCAATCTTTTCCTATGGACAAGATCTACAAGTATATCTCAAATCAAACATTAGGCCATAAGGATTGTCATTAATTACCAAAACCATGCATGGGGACAACCATGCACTTTCAATATCTATGTTATTAATTTAGTTACTCCCACTGTGACTAGTCTAACCATTTCGCCAGCTTGATGCAACTTACCTTCTACGCGTTCAAACCCTGTCATATCTAAGTGCTTCATGTGTTGTCTGGCTGCTGGCTGTAGTACTCCAAAAACAGGGTTTCTCTTTACATAGGGTGTATTAGTCACTTCTACAAAAACAGGTTTCTCTTTACATAGGGCGTATTTAGCAATTAATATGGCGTTTTGCTTTAGAAAAACTGACAGTCCCACGAAAAATTAATTGTCAGTCCAATCGTTTGAATTCCACATTTAATACATGCATCAATTTAGCACAAAATTGGGCATCTCCTATACCTCACCCAACTTTCTAGAGGAGTTGGAGAAGTGGCTTATAATCCTAGATGGAGGGAGAACTTCTTTGTGAGTATTTTTGCTGGTGTTGAAACTTCTGTGTAGCTTTGTATTGATGTACAAGACTGGTCATAGTATTTGCGGTCTTCCTACTTTTCTAAATAATTGTTTCAGCAATTTCATTACATATTGAAGTGAGAAAAAATAGCACTTCGTAAGGATGGACCAACATTGCTACAAGGAGACGATAGCATTCTACTTATTTGAAGTCTATTGGAAAGAGTTTGTACTTGATGAGAAACAAAAAAAATGTTTTAACTATATTAACAATTGCTAAATTGTGTGTTTAGCATCGAGAGGAATTCTGAGTATTACTCTGTTTAGATTATACACTATATATCGTTCCTTTACTTTAAATATATCTAAGTTCTCAATTAATTTAAAATATATTTTTATCAATTTATGACAATCTAAATTCTCTTGTTCAAAAGCCTTTGATGTAAAAGTTGCACAAAACACATAATCAAACCATCTTTTGGAGCGCACCCCATATTTTGGTCTAACATGTTGCAGCTAGCCCAAAATAGGTAATTTAGGAACTTAACAATGTGTTTGACAGGTGACCTCATACCTATATACCATATTCCAAAATTTAAGTACAGAAAATATTTAAGCATCAATAAAAAATGGATTTTTCAAACTAAAAAAAAGTTTAACAACCATGGGGGTAAGTGACGGTGTCAATACGCTCTGCCTGTAGTATTCCAGTCTTGTCATGGTAAAATGCATGACATATGGTGGCTTGAGTGGGTGAAGCCGATAGTGAGCGCGCGGGATTGAGAACGATGCATGGCAAACACCGGTACGTACCTAGGTTCGAGGCCCTCGCGTGAGGTAAAACCCCTACTCCAGTAAGGATCTCAACTATGAAGAATATGCGGGCTACTATGAAGAATATGCGAGCTACAATGTGCTCCTTGAGTTGTATGAGTGCTAGAACAAGTGAAGCGAAGCCATTCCATGGGGGCATCGGTCCACCTTATATAGGGGATGGTGGACCGAGTACGAGTACATACACCGACTGCTCGGGCGGCCCATGGGTCCCGCCTACTATACATGAGCAGGGTCGAGTATAGTGTTAGGCCGTTAGACTGTTGGCCTCGAGCGCCATGCCGACTGCACCGTCCACGATAGAGGGCGGCGCCTCAGAGTAGCTTCTAGATTGTCGGTGTCGTTTTGCGACAGCCAGGCACGCCCGGTCTTTACGACTTCGGTCCGGGTGCCCTGGGCGCGGGCTAACCTATGCACGTTCTCTTTTGCCGAGAATCTTCGTATTTGGGCAAGCTAAATATTTTATTGATGCTTTTTTTTTTGAAAGGTGATGCTTAAATATTTTGTATGCTTAAATTTCAGGAATACAGTATATAGGTGTGAGGCCACCTGTCAACTAGGTTGTTAAGGTACTAAATTACCTATTTAGGCTAGCTGCAACATGTTAGACTAAAAGATGGGGCTTGCTACAAAAGATGGTTTGATTCTGTGTTTTGTGCAACTTTTGCATCAAAGGCTGGTGTTGTGTGCAATTTCTCTTGTTTCGGCAACAAATCCCATGGTGGCAACGACCTGTAACAAACATGAATGGCCTCGTGTTCAAAATAATATCTAAACAACGTAGACTGGTAGAGGGTTCACCCAAGTTTCTCCTCCAGCTCCAGTCCCTCTCTCTCTCCCAGTTCTGACGGCCTTGCCGACCGATGCGGCCAGAGAAAAAGGTTCCCCGGTCCCTTTAAACAAAGTTGGTGTTCATCACATTTGGTGGGTTTAGGGTTTATCCCTTCCAGTAAAGCAGATAATGTGTTATTCCTCCTCATATTGTTTTCCACGACTCCATCCACGGTGGGTAGATAGTTGGCGGATGTATGTGTGGTCGAAAGTACGTACACGAGACCAGTGACGGAGCTTGGGCTGAACTAGTGGGGGGCTAATGGGCCATATAGACAAGCTGGACCAGAATTGGGGAGGGGGGGGGGGGGGGGGGGGGGGGCAAATGGGCCATAAATCACTCTTTTTGGACAAAAATGGGCCAAAATACACTGTTTTTTTGCAAAATTTGCATGGGCTGGGGGGCGGCGCCCCCCCTGACATCAACATAGCTCCGCCACTGCACGAGACCATTCTCTTGTTCATGGTCAGTGTTGCTCCGGATACTAAGGTGAGGTTTGTGTTTCTCTTCATTCCTATCTCCATGGTAGATTTTGGGATTTAGGAAGGCTTCATTTTCTAAACGCATTTCAAATATTGTTCCCTTTTCAAATGCACACTGACACACCAATAAGAGTGATGCAACGTGTGAACATGGTTGGTTTCGACCATCCAATGCAAGCGTTATTTGGATTTTTTTTAGAAAAAAAGAAAAAAAAAGTCTCAAAAAAGAAAAAAAAGAAAACTGCACCTACCAAACTTTTTCAAGGATTAACCACGTTCAAATTCTTTGCATTGTTTTTTTTTTGATAAAAGAAACATTACTTGAGACCAAACTATTGGCCTATGAAGTGGCATCTCGTGGTCTTTCCGTTGCAACCCACTGAGTGTGGATAGCGAGGACTTCACGGTACATGTTGGGGCCGCGCTAAATGGGGTCACTCAGATGCAATGGCCACGGAAATCGGTGATGGGAGGACATTTTGCCTCCTGAGCTCCAATAGTATCATTTTTTAATTCAAAACAATATTTTTTGTCTTGACATTTTTAAAAAAATATGAATGCAGGCACATGTTGATGTCTATTAGAAAAGACAAATGTTGCAAGTAAAGTTACTTATTTTTTTACCTTTTGACAACCATGCCTTTTGTGATTTTCTATAGTTTGCAATATATAATGTAGAAAAACTATACTATACAATGTGTATGTATCTAAGTGAATTATTTTAGACATTTACAAATTTCAAAATACCATTTTCGAATCTTATTAATTACCAGGTTCACTGGACATGGCTACTCTTCCTAACTAGTTGGTCCATTTGTCATCCAGAGAGGCCACTACTTGATATCTTTTGTGTTCTTGTGCCTCGAGTACCGGCATGCTGTGTTAGTTCATTGACGTGGTTTACTGACCAATGCTCGGTACCATGGGTTCAGTATTGCTTAGTATACTTATTATTGGGACAAACTGTTTAGACTGTAATTGTTTCTTAGCTCGTGAGTCATGAGGCACGGGGATCGATATCCCGCATCTCCAATATTCAGTGTTTTGACATACTTTCCGTTTTTGTTTTTACCATGTGGTGAAAAAACCATGCGGGCGGGACTGGAATCAGATCAAGACCGAGGAACGCCGACGGTATCTGCCCGCAATATTTTTGGGCTGATTACATGTTTCCGGCTGGGGGCGCGCAGCCCAACGTACTTAAAATAATAATTACTCGAGTAAAATCCATCTATACTACCTAGAAAAAATCTACTCCCTCTGTCCAAAAAAAAGAAAGATGTCACACTTTTTTATCAAATTTGTATGTATCTATACACTAAGTTATGTCTAGATACATACAACTTTTGATCAAGTTGAGACATCCTTTGTTGGACGGAGGGAGTATATACTACTCACTCTGTCCAACAAAAGATGTCACACTTTTTATCAAATTTGGATGTATCTATACACTAAGTCATGTTTAGATACATCCAATTTTTTATCAAGTTGAGACATCATTTATTAGACAGAGTGAGTACCTTAATTTAATAAGGGGAAAAATCAGTTTGTCATCGGACATAGCGAATACCATTTTACAGGCTTTCAAAAAATACCATTTTAAGGTCAGTGAAGATGTGCGGGAGTTTTACATACGGTCACCGCGTCAGCTAGAGATTTGTATTTGATGACGTGCAGTATCTGACGGATCAATGATGTTTGCGGAAGGAATCAGGATCCCTTAACAATACACAACAACATGCAACATCGCACCAAAAAGAAAGTCACGGGAGGCCGTTGTCGACGCTGCTACGCTGCCTGTGTAGTTTTGCCGCCTACTAGGACGAGGGTAGGGGCCACCGCGTGCTCGCTGCTCGGTGGAGGCGGTCCAGGCACCGGGGGAGGCTGGGGGCAGCCGTAGGCCCGTATGGATCGAGACCTTCGGCAGCCATGGCGGCGCGTCGGGTTAGCTTCGTCGCGGTTGCTTCATGCGGAAGAGTTGCTCCGCATTCGAGAGTTGTTCTTCCCTTACCCAACGTTGAGCAGGGTGATTTACGGTACAACTTCCATCATGTTACGAAATTCTACGTGTTTCTAGTTTTACCCTCCCCGGGTCGCTCTTTCTCTCAGGTATACCACTCGCTCGCAACGTCTCTCTACTCCCTGTCGCCGCTCTCTCTTCTTGTCACCGCCCTGCGAGTTGCCGAACAACGTTAACAAATCCCTGTGTGATCATCATGCTCGGATTGTTTGGTTCTGGATACATCGAGTATACGCTTACAATGGTAACATGCAAATTTAGAGATATTTTTCTCAGCAGGCTTATGTATGTACTCCGCTTTGTTTTAAACTATAACATGTTCAAACTTTTTTTCTGATTCGCATGTATTTAGATTTTAGTGTGTTTCCCTCATTTTAGTCGGAAAATGGATGTGTCTACATTTTATAATACTCCCCTATATTCAGTGCTGCTACTGTTCTGAAGTTGTTGAGTGTGCGTACTAGCAGAGAATGTCACATGTCACAGGCAGCCATTTTGTAGCCGAAACCAAACGTTGTCAGAGCATCTCCACACCCCCCCCCCCCCCCCCCCCCCCCCCCCCGCCACCAATTCCATTTTCACGCCGGCGCGGACCAAATAGAACTTCGGCGCCCCCAGGCCGAACCCAATACACAGGGGGGCTAGCGGGGGCGCCGGCGCGACGAAAACACGCCGCGGGCCATATCTGTCGGCGACAGAGGCAGAAAACCCACCCCCACCTTGCCCCTTTTTTCCTACCGACGGCCACCGAGGCGCAACCACCCCTCCCACCACCCCTGCAGCGCCGGCACCACCCTCTCCACCGGAGCTCGTTCGCCGCCGTCCACCTCTCCTCCCCAGCGCGACCACCCCTCCCCGCCGTGCACCAACGCCACGCGAACACCTCCGTTCCCACCGCAGCCGCGCCGTGCACGCGAGGTGTTCGACGCTGTGCCCAGGCCATGGACTCCGACGATGAGGCGGTGCTCGCCGCCTTGATGGACGAGGAGGTGGCTGCGGCGACGCTCGAAAGGGAAGGGGGCATAGACGAGGAACACTATTATTATTTGCTTGCGAGAAACTTTAATTATTTGAGTGTGCGGTTTGTAAAACTATTATTATTTGCTTCTCTGTTCTGTAAAAATCTAATAAATTAGTTACATTTATGTTTATTTTGATTCATATTTCATAACAAAAATTTAGTCTTTGGGGGCCGAATGGGGAGGCCAGCTGAGCGCCGGGTCCTCCTCATTCTGGTGACCACGCCGGCTACCCCTCGTAGGAGCGCAAAATCGCCTGTTTTGAACCACGTCAGATCGGAGCTGAACCCGCGCGTGTGACACCATTCGATCCAAACAGAATGGTCGGCCGCTCGATCTGGGCTGTGCGCGTCACCGATCGGACGGCGTACGTACGTCGGTACGTGCACTTCTCATCTGGTCAATGTTTTTAGCACCCCTGGGCCGCAGCTCGAACGTGATCAGATCATGTAAACAAATAAACCAAGCTCTTTTTTAGACTCTGTGGCTAGATATTGCGAAATCAACAAATAAACCTACTGCATGGTAGCGGGACTAAAATGCATCAGACAACTGTGAGGACTATAACACTGGTTTTTTTTTGTTCAGAGAACACCAAACCCTTACCACCGCAGCAGGTACAGTTGCATTGTTCTGACACAATGCTTAACTGTATGATTAGTGCCAGTGGCTAGCTTAGCTGATCCCTATCAAGTGGAGGTAACTGTCCAACTAGTATTATCTAAGTGTCTTTCGTGGCCGACGATCATGAAATACTATCAACATTCATCATTAAGGGTTTTCAGCTCTCATGAGTCATGACGACCATGCCATATTTCTTTTCGAAACAATCATAAAACTCACCTTAAAAGGTAAAAATAACTAATAGTAACCTGGTGTTCAATGTTAAATGAAATTTAGGTGAAAAGGGAAACAAAACCGTGGAACGTTTTTTAGATAAAGGGATTTTATTACTTAAGAGTTATAAGCATTACACTCGGGCTCTGCATAATAAAGATGCACACAGCCACGAGTTCACCAGTTCACCAATAACCAAGACAGAACCGAAAATAAAAGACGAATAACATATCATAATGAGAAATTGTAGATCCGCATAAGGAGCTGGTAGGTCTATCCGGAGTCTATGCTGCCAACCATGCCGGGACAATAACTCCCCAGCCGCATCCTCCGGTCTCGACGCCACCTCCAAAAAAAGGTCTCGGTGCTCCACACACTGCAAGGTCGACCATACTCGTAGCGTAGCTGTGCACGGTAGATAACCTGCATAACATAAGCGTTTTTAACATTAAAAACCTTGTCATTTCTACATAGCCACAATGACCAAATAACGGCAATCGCGTCCATCCTACTGAAGAGTTTAAACCTATGATCCACACCATTTAACCAGTTGCCAAAAATATTAGCAACAGTACGCGGTGGATGTAAGGAAGAACCTATCTGGATGGCTGACCATATAGACCTGGCGAATTCGCACTGAAAGAATAAGTGTGTAATGGTCTCGTCGTGGAGACAGAAGACACATTTTTTACTTCCGTGCCAATTCCGCTTGGCAAGGTTGTCTTTTGTAAAAATTACACCCCGACGAAGATACCACGCAAACACTTTAGTTTTAAGCGGGATCTTCATCTTCCAAATTTTATTGTTGTCCTTAAGATCGACTGGTACTTCGGATACATAGAATCAACCGAGAATTTACCATTCTTTGTAAGATTCCATTGAAATCTATCTGGACCATCCGACAATTGGACAAAATCCAGTCGGAGAAGCAAGGCATTCCAGGATGCCTGTCGCAATCCAAATAAACTTCTTCTGAACGAAACATCTGGTGGGGAAGTACCCAACACCTTCGCGATCGTGTCGCGTTTGTTTCGTACAATAGAGTATAGGGCAGGATATTGCTCCATGAGGGGAAATTGTCCTAGCCATTTATCCTCCCAGAAACGAATCTCCGATACATCCCTAATTGAGAAAGTGCCATGTTGGAAAAAAAACTTCTTTGTGGCCATGAGGCCAGCCCAGAAGTGTGAATCACCAGGTTTCCACAGAACCTGAGAGACAACTTGATCTCCTACATACTTTCTCCTAAGGAGGGTTTTCCAGACTCCATCTTCCGAAAGGAGTTTGAAGAGCCATTTACCTAGCAGTGCTCTATTCTTGACCTCAAGGTCATGAATTCCGAGCCCACCTTGGCTTTTAGGACAACAAACCACACTCCATTTAGTCAGACGATATTTTTTCTCACTATCCCCTTGCCAAAAGAATCTAGACCAGAAATAATCCAACCCTTTTAAGACTCATTTTGGCAATTGGAAGAATGAAATCATATACAGTACCATGTTTGTTAGTACCGAGTTTATGAGAACCAATCTTCCACCCAAGGATAAGAGTTTGCCTTTCTAACTATTCAAACAAAGTTGAAGTCTTTCCTCTACCTTTTTCCATTCAGTATTTGTAAGTTTCCGATAATGAATCGGAATACCCAAATAGTTGATAGGAAATTGGCCTTGCTCGCAGCCAAAAATTTCAGCATACAAGGCGGCATTATCTCTAGCCTCACCGAAACAAAACAATTCACTTTTATGGAAATTAATCTTAAGACCCGAGAGTTGCTCGAATGCTGACAAAATCAGCTTAAGGTTACGAGCTTTTTCGATGTCATGTTCCATAAAAAGGATTGTATCATCGGCATATTGAAGAATCGATAAACCACCATCAACAAGATGTGGAATCACTCCTTCAATTTGACCATCAGTTTTAGCGCGTTCAATTAAGATAGCTAACATATTAGCCACTATATTCAATAGTATTGGCGATAGCGGGTCATCCTGTCTGAGCCCTTTTTCGTTTGGAAATATTTGCCAGTGTCATCATTGACCTTAATGGCTACACTTCCACCCGAAACGAAGCTATTAATTAGCGCACACCACTCAGAAGAAAAGCCTTTCATCCTGAGGGTCTACTCAAGGAAAGACCATTTGAATTTCAAAAAAAAAAGGAAAGACCATTTGACTTTATCATAAGCCTTCTCAAAGTCTATTTTGAGGATTACCCCATTGAGCTTTTTCCTATGTAGTTCGCGAACAGTTTCATGTAGGATAGCAACTCCATCAAGAATGTTGCGCCCTTGCATAAAAGCCGTCTGAGACGGACGAGCTACATGATCTGCCACACTGTTCAGTCGTAGTGTCGCCACTTTGGTGAATATTTTAAAACTAACGTTAAGAAGGCATATTCTTAACATATCGGTCTATATTGTTGGATCCTTTCTGCCTCGTTAAACTTAGGTAATAAAATAATATCACCAAAATTTAGACGAAACAACTCAAACTGTCCATTGCGAAGACAGGCGAACAGTTGAAGTAGATCAAACTTGATGACATCCCAAAAGTTCTGGTAGAAATCAGCAGGAAATCCATCAGGTCCAGGTGATGTATTATGTTTCATTTGGAAAACTGCCTTCCTCACTTCCTCTTCTGAGTAGAGTTTAGTGAGTAGGCTATTTTCCTCCTCTGAAACCTGGGGAATATCCTCTGTCCGAGACTCATCCAAAGTGAAATTTCCTTCCTCTGGAGCCCCGGACAAGTCTTTATAGTAATTTGTAATGTACGACTTTAGATATTCATGGCCTTCGATCAATCCCTCATCCTGAACTAGGGAGTGAATTCGCCTTTTCCTGTGTCTGCCATTGGCAATACTATGGAAATAGCGTGTATTCGAATCCCCTTCAAGGATGAACTGGGCTTTAGACCGTTGATACCATTTTAACTCTTCCTCACGCAGAAGCTTTGCTATCTGTGCATTGGATTGGCTCTTTAGCTCAATCTCTTGCGCGGATAGTAACTGAACTTCTGCTAATGCTTCTAGAGCATCAATGATGGAGGACAGTCGTTCCTTCTCTTTTTTAAGTAAACCAGAAGTATGGCGAGCCCAACCAACGAGGTGCGTGCGTAAAGCACATATCTTGTTGTTCCTCCGCTGGATAGGCGAGACACCAACTACTGGTCGTTCCCATATCCTTTTGACCATCTCATGGAAACCTTCGCGGTGCAGCCATCCAAGCTCAAACTTGAAACGAGGCTTACACTGCGGTCTCGGAATTCCAGTTGTCGTGGGATTGTCACGGCAGATGTTTCCGGGTGGAAACTTGAGATGAGGGGCAAGGCGACTCTGGTGTTCAGGAGATTGTCTAGCACTACGGGGAGAAGATGTTTTTTACCCAAGTTCGGGTCCCCTCGGTGGAGGATCCCTACGTCTTGCTATAAGTCACTGATATGATAATATGTTACATGGTGCGCCAATGGCGGTCGCCGGGTTTGGATGACCCCGGCGTGGGAGCTCTCTCCTGGGAGCTCTCTCTATTTTGTCTATTTTACTTGGCTTCTGGCTTATTCGACTTATTGCATCTTATCTCTCTATGACCTAGGAGCCGGCTTATATGGGCGCCAGGTCTCCTGGTTTACATGGTAAGACTACTTGGAGTTCTACTCTAACTCGTCTTGTATTTCGTATCCTCCAAGTCTTGGACTCCGTGATGCATATTGCCTCTGGGTCTTCTAGAGCCTTCCTTACTTGCTTGCCAAGTCACACGTCGCACGCCGGCTTACGTGAAACCCGGCCCATCTCCTTTATGCTTGATCCGGCCCAGGCTTCCTGCCAGGCCGGCTGGTCTTCTATGTCGGTTGGCCTACCGGGTTATGATCCCCCCAACAGTAGCCCCCAGGATAATTTGGACATCAGAATTGACTTGCTTCGCCCTGCACTCTTGGGCATAATCTTGGGGAAGCCGTCACTTCTTTTGTCCGTGTTATCATCTGAAAAAACACGGCCGATGGAGGAGATGGAGGAGAAGTGGAGGAGAAGGAGAGGAGAAGTGGAGGAGAAGGAGAGGAGAAGTGGAGGAGAAGTGGGTGAGAGGTGGAGAAGTGGGGGAAAAATGAGGGAGAAGAAGGGGCCCGGCCGGCGGGATTCAAATTTTGAATCCTGCCAACAATTCTGTGGCGCATCCTTGCCCCATGCGCCACAGTTTTTTTATATTTTGCTGAAAAAAACAATGTTTTTTAAATAACTTTTTTTAAGGTATTAACTGCATTTTTTCGACATCGTATGGGCCATTTTGTCATTTTTTTACAGTGATTTTGCATAAAAAGTCAAAACTCATATTTCAAATATTCTACACGAAGTAGACACTAATACCTAAACATATATTAAAGGATAGAATTTTTAAACATTTTTTCATTTTCTTCTTTTTGCCGCAAAACTGAAAATGCGATGGGGGGGGGGGGGGGGGGGGGGGGGTGGGATCTGAAGTCTGAAATTCTGTGGTGCATGGGACTCCATGCGCCACAGAAAGTGCAGGAATTTTGTGGCGCACCCCACCAGATGCGCCACAGAATGTCCAATTTATGTGGCGCACCCCACATGATGCGCCACAAAAAGTCGACTTTCTGTGGTTCTGTGGCGCACCCGAAACCATGCACCACAGAAAGTCATATTTCTGTAGCGCACCGAGCCCATGCGCCACAAAAATGCTTTTCTGTGGCGCATTTAATTTGGTGCGCCACAAAATGGTCTCCACCTATAAATCTTTTCCTAGTAGTGTCGGTCCACCGCCACCCCGACATCCCATCTAAACCCCCCACCATCGGCCGTGTCTTTTCTAGCGCCGACATCCCCACCCCCAAGTTAAGTTACTTACTCCCCTCCGCTGCGGCAGCCCGCGTCGTCATCGGCTCCAGCTCGCTCCAGTCCTAGTCAACGCCGCGGCTAGTCGCCATCGTCGCCGAGGAGCTCCGCTTCCTTCTCTCTCCTCCTCTCGATTCGGCATTGGCGGGATCAACCGATCATTAATTTCAATCCTTGTTGCCCGAGCATTAGCAAAAGCCTTAATAATAATACACATGCTAAAGATAAGTTTGTTCAAAAGTTAGAAGAATGTGGTAACTGGTTTGGCACTGATCTATGATCAAGTGTAGAAATTAAAAAGGATCAGTTCGGTAGGGAAGATGGCAGTGTATATGCATCTTAACAATTACCTCAATTGATTGGTTTTATGGAATAACCGTCTCCCAGAAGTTAATTCTTTTTTATTGTTCAGTACGCACCAATATCCATAAACAATATGTCTTCTATATCCAGCTAATTAAAGCACCGGTAAAAGCACGTGACCAAAATTTATATATGCACAGCCACATAGCCGCTATGATCGCCATAATATCAGAGACGGAAACATGATAAAGAATAGCACAGTAGACCAGTAGACCGAAACATGATCAAGAATAGCACAGTCGATTCACATCGATCAATTTCCCTAAAACTCACATGCAACATTTAAAAACTGATTGCAGCAGATCTGAGCGACCTGAGAGGAACTCTGTACAACCACCGGTGTTCAAAGAAACCCACCGACATGCTGGCAACCTGAACACCAGCGACAAGAGAAGGATGTCATCGATACCGGGGCTTGCTGGAGGAAGCCGAGGGCATCTCCAGCTGCCCCCCACCCCTCCCAGGAGGCCCCCAGAAGGCCAAATAGCGGCGTTTCGGCGTTATTTTGTGCTGGCGCACCCAGACGAAACTCAGTTCACTGGGTTCGGCTTGGGGGGAAGGCGGAAAACGCGACACGGGCCAGCGTTGTCAGCGACACGGAAGAAAATGACGTGGAACAGGAACCGCCCGTGAGGCCGCGTGCTCGTCTTCTCGGCTCCCGCGTCGGTCAAATGCTGCCGGAGTAAATGGCGTGGCGGGCGGCCAGTGCACGCGCCCAGTCAAATGCTGCCGGAGTGATGGCGTGGCCGAGCCGTCGCTTCGAGGGGCACGCGGCGCAGTAATGGCCAGCGACCACCGCTTCGCCTGGCCAGCGACCACCGCTCCTTCGCCTGGCCGCGCCCCGCACTTGTTGGGCTCCCGGATCCACCGTGCCCTCGCCGTCCTCCCCCACACTCGCCTCTCCTCTCTCTCGCCGTCCTCCTCTTCTAGCCCTCCTCCGCCATGGCCTACGACGCCGCCGCCGCCAACGGCTTTGGCCGACGCCACCTCCGCAAGGGCGAAGCTTGGGCGATGTACCAGGCGGGGTACCCATGCCCACCCGACATGCGCGTCCCCGGCGCCTCCGGCGGCCAGGGGCGTGGCAGCTCAGTGTCGGTGGGGTGCCCGTGCCCCCCGTCCCTGCCGAGAGTGAGCGCGACTACGCCATCGCCGAAGTGCGCGCGTGCCTGACGCCGGAGCAGGCGGCCGACCCGCGCTGGAGGACACAAGGGAACAACGCCTTCTGGGGCGCATATTTCCAGCGCCGCCACGACGACGAGGTCGCCGACCGTGGCTGATGTGGTTACACCCAACGGGTATACCCACGAGGCTATAACAAGGTCCATACTGTTAGAAGGCCCACCCGGTGGCCTATAAGGACAACCTCGCAAGATGGCGCAAGTCAGCCCGATATGACTAGAGTGCGGCTCAAGAAAGAAGGAGTCGTATGGGCTTAGAATTAATGATATCTATAAGTCGAGTTGTATTCGAACTCCCGAGACCTGGCCGCTTATAAAAAGGCCAGGAGGGAACCTGTAGACATACGCAATCATACCATCGAAAGCCTAGCGAGTTGTTAACTCGCCGAGACGCCATTGTAGCCACCTTGTGATCTTCAGATTGATAATCCAACAAGCGAAAGCTTCGCTTGTTACCGTCTGAACTGACCAACACCCATATACCGATTCCTCTAGATACAACCCAGGTGCTTAACCATGGGATTCGCCGAGTCCATAACTCGTCAATTGGCGCCGTCTGTGGGAAGAACTGGTGTTGGATTCACAGGTTCGGCGGACCCGCCGTCTACATCATCGACTTCGTCTTCAGCATCCGCAGCGACCCGGGATCTGCCAGATCTGCGGAGGCCCTACACCCTCGGCACCTTCGACTTCCGCCCGCACTCGGCGTCCGAGCGATCAGTGTTCACCGATATTCACTCAGGTATGGATCTGACGTTCGGCAGTTTCCGTTTCCTTGTCAGCCAGTGGGGAACGCTCGACGTGTCAAGTCCTGCCCGATCTCCGAGGACGGAGGCAATGATCGCGCCTGCGTCAAACGCCATCGATGCCGCCCCTGCATCAACGTCGAGTGCCACCGGCTCTACTCCGACTCAGACTCCAGTTGTCGTCGACTCCGCACCTGCAACGACCCCGACAGCCACCGACTCCACATCATCATCAACCACATCGTCATCAGCTGGCGGCTCTGACGTCACTTGCTATTGCTCCGACTGCACTATGTTTCAGGTGGCAGCCGTCTTGCGCGGCATCGACTCCACATCAAGCGATGATGGCGATCATCGCCGCGAAGGACGCAACGCGCGTAACCGTCCTAATAGCCAGGTGTTCGTAGTAAACGGCGCATCAGGCACGTTTACGACCCCGCCGCAGCACAGGGAGCCGGAGCCCGTTAAGTACCCGCTTGTGGTTCGACTCAGTGCTGACAAGGAACTCTCCATCACAGAGGAGATGGCAGTCCGAATTCAAAACGTCGTCAACAGCGGGACTGTGATGCCAGAGAACTCCCCCATGGATGACTTATTGGCTTATCAGTATCTACTGCGCAAGAACAATCTGGAGCTAATTGCGTTAGAGCACGAACTCGCCGAAAGACAGGATCGGGCCGATTCAGCCAGCGCAAGGCGACAAGGCAATTCGTCGTCCCATTCGACAAGATACGAGTCAGGAACTGCAGAACATGTGAGAACCCGCACCCGCATGCCCCAGGCGACTGCGGCTGGTTTCCAACCGTCAAGCATCAGACAGAGATTCATGACAATTGCGGACGACGGTATACCGGTACCATAGACAACTGCAGCAGCAGTCGCTTTGGTGGCAACTTACCTGAGATCTACACTACCTGCAGCGACCGACCCGCGGTACGGCCTTCACATGGCACAGATAGATGCTCTGGGAACTGTCGGGACAGCATTGGTACCCGCAGCCCCCACGCCAGGCCGTTCAGGGATCAGACCTGGCCAAAACCTGCCTAGCACCGGCGCCCGAGCAAACGGCAACAGGCCAACAGACGCATCTACCCCCCGGGGCGATGACACGCATCACGGCACTCGACGCCGTGAGGACCGGGACCACGATGAACCAGAAGGAAGCAGATCCAGGCGCCGTCACCGTGACGGGCGTGACAGGGACGAGCCGGAAAGAAGCAGGTCCAGGCAGCGTCATCGCAGCAGTCGGGATAGGACCGAAACAGAAGAAGAGCGAGCCACTCGCCGCCGTCGCGAGCGAGAAGAGCGGAGGCGCGGTAGAGAAGAGCGTCGTCAGCAACGGCAGGCCGCTGGTTTCGAGCATGACTACGTAGAGGAAGGAGTCGACGCACGAAATTATATCACCCAGCGAACAGTAAATAGGCGGAGACACCAGCGAAGGCAGCGCAGTCGAACCCCGGGCTCCAGTCGAAGCAGTTCGTATACGGACTCGGAGGTCGAGCCATGTGCAGCCATGTGCTTCACGACCGCCGTTCGGGAAACTCGCATGCCCAAGAGGTTCAAGCTAACAACAGAAACCCCCAAGTTTGATGGAACCCAAGAGCCATCAGCTTGGCTGGAGGATTACACCACGGCAGTAGCTTGTCAGCGAGGAAATACAACAACTGCAATGCAGTACATACAGCTGATGCTCACGGGATCAGCCCGAGCTTGGCTCAGAAGCTTGCCGCGTAGCTTGTACGGAACGTGGGACGCTTTCTGCAGCGATTTTAAGAGGAATTTTTCTTCTACCTTCCATCGACCCGCTTCGTTTCAGCAACTCAGAGCCTGCAAGCAAAAAGCCGGCGAGTCTCTTCGCGAGTACATTCAGCGCTGGACCACATTGAAAAATTCAGGAGCCGATATATCAGAGGACAATGCTATTTTCGCATTCATCCAAGGAGTCAGGCGCAACGACCTCCAGGAAGCACTGGGACGCGAAAACCCAAGAACAATTGCGCACCTAATGGAGATAGCCAACAAGTGGGTCGATGGGGAAGATTCCGTTCGAGCCGATAGGGTCCCCTCACCCGATGATCGCCATCAGGGCAACTGGGGCCGACGCGGCCGAAACGACAGACGCAACAGACAGCGGCCGTACGGCGAGACAGATGGGATCGAGCAGGTCGCAGCTGGTTTTCAGGACAGTCGCAATCGAAGTAATCCCCATAGTGGGGAAAATCTACGCGATGACCGCGGCGACAGAAACCGCGAGGACAGAAACCGCGACGACGGGAGCCGGAAACGCGAGTGGAAGCCCAGGGGAACCCGGAGGGAGGAGCGCCCATTCCGAACCCCGGCTGAGCAGCTCACCGACCCATGCAGAATGCACATGTTCAGAGGGGATGACGGTAAATTAACGGCAACACACCTGCTTAAGGACTGTCGCGATTTCATAGCACTTCAGGCTGAGATGCGTAGGAGTGCAGGACTACCACTCGCGCTCCCACCACCTGAAGGACCACCTCCCCCGCCTGCAGGGCACATAGCGGGAGCAGTCCACGCTAACCAGAGACAGGACAACGCAGCCGCGACTTAGGAACAGAACCCGCCGACCAGGGGGGCCATGTACATGATACAGAAGGGACGACCATCCAACCGATGTCAAAAGTTAATCTGTAGGCAGGTCCATCTAGCTACTACTTCACCCCCACCCGCGCCGGAGTACCTTCAGGGTTCGGAAGTTCATATTGGCTTCACTCGCGAAGATCACCCTCCACGAGTGCCACGACCGGGTCATGCTCCCCTAGTTCTGCACGCCTTAGTCGGCGGATTCAGGATGAGCAAGGTGTTCATGGACGGCGGCAGCGGCATCAACATTATCTTCGCAGACACGTTGCGCAAAATGAGCCTATCACTCACCAACCTGAAACCATCAGACAACACTTTCCATGGCATCGTGCCAGGCAAGGCAGTATATCCTTTGGGATCACTCTGGCTTGACGTCGTTTTCGGAGACGCCGATCACTGCAGGAAAGAAAGCATTGAATTCGAAGTCGTGGACTGGAAGTCTCAGTACCATGTGATCCTCGGGCGACCAGCGTTCGCACGATTCATGGCAGTCCCGCACTACGCGTACCTGATGCTAAAACTCCCTGGGCCCAAGGGGGTCATAACAGTCCGCGGCGACTTTCGAAAGTCAGATGACTGCGACAGAGAATTCAGCAAAATCTCCGAGTCTTTCGGCGCACAAGAACAGCTCGCACAAATCGTCCTAGACAACGACCGGAGCCTATTTCTCGTAGGCAAGAAGCCTGCACCCGAAAACTCTTTCAGCGCCAACAACGACACAAGAGCACACCAGGTGCACCCAATGGACAAGGACAAGACAGTCCTCGTGTCATCAAGCCTAAATGAAACATAGGAAGGCGCGCTCGTCGAGTTCCTCCGTGAGCACTGGGAAATTTTCGCCCGGCACCCAACCGATATGCCAGGTATTCCTAGGGAACTCGTCGAGCACGCCTTGCAAATTTATCAAGGCACTAAGCCAGTCAAGCAGACAATGAGGCGGTTATCCGAGCCGAAATGGTTGGCAGTCGGAAGAGAGATAGACCGGCTCTTGGATGCCAAGTTCATCCGGGAACTTAAGAAGTCAGACTGGGTAGCGAACCCAGTGCTCGTTCCGAAGAAAGGAGTCAAGAATGGGCGCATGTGCATCGACTTCACATCGCTCAACAAGTGCTGCCCTAAGGATCATTTTCTGTTACCTCGGATAGATCAGATCGTGGATTCGACCGCAGGCTGCGAGCGCCTCTCGTTCCTCGACGCTTACTCCGGGTATCAGCAGATTCAGATGAAAAAAGAAGACGAGGAAAAAACGGGTTTCATCACCCCCCACGGCGTGTACTGCTACACGAAGATGACCTTTGGGTTGAAAAAAGCGGGAGCAACATATCAGCGCATGATGCAGAATTGCCTGAAGGATCAAATCGTCAGGAACATACAAGTATACATCGACGACATCGTCGTCAAGACTCGGCAAGCTGACACCTTGATCGACGACCTTCGCGAGACCTTCGCAGCTCTCAACAAGTACAGAATTAAACTTAACCCCACTATGTGCGTATTTGGAGTGCCATCAGGGCAAATACTAGGGTACCTCGTGTCTGCCAGGGGCATAGAGGCCAACCCAGACAAAATACAGGCAATCTAAAAAATGCCGGAACCAACGAAACTGCGCGAAGTCCAGGGACTCGCGGGCCGGATAGCAGCTCTCAGCATGGATGAGAAAGCCTTACCGTTCTACCGGTTGATGAAGAAAACAGACAAGTTCGAGTGGACCGCAGAAGCAAGAGCAGCCTTTAGCGACTTAAAGTGCATGCTCACAAACCCACCCGTCCTTGTGGCTCCCCGAGAGCAGGAAACTCTGTACCTATACATAGCCGCCACCAACAGGGTGGTCAGCTCAGTACTTGTAGTCGAACGGCCCGAAGAAGGGAAAACCCAACCAGTCCAGCGCCCCGTTTACTACCTTAGCGAGGTACTTTCACCCTCCAAGGAGCGCTACCCGCACTATCAAAAGCTCGCCTATGGCGTGTTCATGGCAAGCCGCAAGCTCGTACACTATTTCACGGAGCATCCAATCGTGGTGGTAAGCAGCGCCCCGTTGGCTGATATCCTAAACAACTCTATGGCGACAGGGCGAGTCGCTAAGTGGAGTATCGAGCTTGGACCTCGAGACATTACGTACCGGCACCCGAAAGCCATGGATTGAGGCGCAGTTGCCCCATGTCCCCGACTTGTCCAATTCCTGGATCATGTACTTCGACGGATCCAAGCGACATGATGGCGCAGCGGCTGGAGTAATCTTGACTTCCCCCAAGGGCAACAAATTGCGTTACATACTCCAGATGGACTTTCAGAGAGCCTCAAACAACGAGGCAGAGTATGAGGCGCTGCTGCACGGCATGCATATGGCCAAGGCTTGCGGCGCGACACGTTTGATGATATACGGCGACTCCAACCTTGTGGTACAGCAAACGATGAAGGAATGCGACGCCAATGCAGATAACATGCAGGCTAACCGCGACATGTACAACATCATGGAGGGAAGTTTCGACGGCTGCGAACTGCGACACGTAGGCCGGGAAAGCAACGAGGAAGCAGACATACTAGCAAACATTGGGTCCAAGAAAGAGCCCATCCCACCTGGAATTTTCTTCGAGCGCATCAAAGAGAGATCAGTCAAGATAAAGAATCCAGCAGCGCCAGAAGACCCAGTCGAACCTCCAGCAGAAGCACTCGAACAAACACCGGATGAGCAGCAGCCCGACAATGCATTGGCCACTCCGCCACCGGTTGAAGTCTTTCTCATAGAACCTTCATGGACGAAGCCTTTCCTGACATATCTCCTATACCAGGAGCTACCGGCGGATTCGGTCGAAGCAAAGCGCATCTCCAGGCGCTCCAAGGGGTTTACGGTAATCAACAAGGAACTCTACAAAAAAAGTATCTCCGGGGTCCTTCAGCGGTGCATCGCACCCGAGGACGGGAGTGCAATACTACTAGACATTCATGCCGGGACGTGCGGTCATCACGCCAGCAGTCGGGCGCTCGTGGCAAAGGCCCTGCGAGCCGGTTTTTATTGGCCCACAGCTATGCAAAACGCAGAGGACATAGTAAAGAAGTGCCTGGGGTGCCAGAAGTACGCGACTAGGCCACACGCCCCAGCATCAGAACTCAAGACCATCCCACTAGCCTGGCCCTTTTCTCAATGGGGGCTCGACATGGTCGGCCCTTTGAAGGAGTCGTCACGGGGCGGTCACACTTTCCTCCTAGTGGCAGTCGACAAGTTTACCAAGTGGATTGAAGCAGTTCCAGTCACGAACGCCACGGCAACCTCGATAGTAAATTTCATCAAGTCCATCATCTTCCGCTTCGGGGTGCCCAACAGTATAATCACCGACAACGGGACCAACTTCACGGCCGAGGAATTTCAGGACTTCTGTAAGTCACAGGGAATCAAGCTCAAATACGCCTCAGTTGCGCACCCCAGTCCAATGGGCAGGTCGAGAAGGCCAACGGCCTGGTGTGCAGCGGCTTGAAGAAAAGACTCCTAGTACCACTCAAACGCGCGGCAGGCGCTTGGGCCGAGGAGTAACCTGCCGTACTTTGGAGTCTGCGCACGACTCCGAACAGATCTACGCAGTACACGCCCTTCTTTCTAGTGCACGGAGCCGAAGCAGTCATGCCATATGACCTCAAATTTGATGCACCTCGAGTAACGGTCTACGACGAGCAGGACTCCGACGCCGCACTTGAGGACGACATGGACACCCTGGACGAGGCGCGCGACATTGCCCTCGCCAGGACGGCAACGTATCAGCAGGCATTACGAAATTACCACAGTCGCCGCCTTCGATCGCGATCGTTCGCGATAGGCGACCTGGTACTTCGCCTGAAGCAGAAGAAAGTCTACAAGCTCGCTTCGCCCTGGGAGGACCCATTCATCGTCACATAAGTCATTAGCAATGGAGCCTACCGTCTACAGCACGCCGAGTCGGGAGAGCCCTCGCACAACCCCTGGAACGCAGCTCACCTGCGCCGTTTTTACGCCTAGTATAGTAACGTCTCGGCCGTTATCTTAGAATTCAATAAAGACCGCATTAAGCCTCCTTTTGTATCCGACATTTTCTTATTGACCAGCAATAAAATTCAAGGTTCCTCTATATTCTTATCATACAATCTTCGCAGTCAGCATGGGCAGTTTTACAGGTCGGGTTACTTCACAATGGTTCCGGCTTTACATCAAGAGACAGACGCCGGCGGTCAAGCTCCATGTCCGTCTCATGTTCCATGAGACCTATTATACAACTTGCTGGGCCATGCGCAGCTTTGTAGTGCTCTTCCATCGAGACAGTGCCCGCACCTTCTGGGAGTCCAGCTCCAACCTTCGCCAAGTCAACGTCGGGGTAGTGCAGACGAAGAACAGCAAACGCCGTGGTCGCGCCAGCGACAAGTTGAAGACGGACGAAGTCGCGAGTTGCCTCCCCATGGCGGAAGCGATACAGCAGAGCAGTCAACCCGTGTGGCTGCTCGTTCAACGGGAACAACGCCTGGTGTACGCGGGATAGGACGGAGGTGCATAATTCAGAAAATTTGTCAACCTGAGCAACCCGATCACGCAAGGTGAGCAACGCCATCGATTTGCTCCGTTGGGACCATATGGATGACGCGTCTCGACCATGCTCAGCCATTACGTCCACAAAACGAGAACGAACCCGACTCTGTTCGGCTGCAGCGTCAATCTGTACGCCTAAGTATATGCATACAAGTAAAACACAAAAGGTCAGTCGAGGCCAGCAGGGCGGGAACTTGTTAAGCAGAAGCAAGTAAATACACTCGGGGGCTCGGCGTATCACTTACATAACAAACCAGTGTTTGCGTCTTCAACTTTCTTCATCAACACCATCTCCCTTTCGATTGGTCGAGGTTGTTTCGACTGAAGGATGGCCAGTGTACCCCGAGTGACTTTTAACTCTTTCTCGGCGTTCTCGCAGCGCACTTTCAGTAAGTTATACAAGTACTGATCGCGAGGGTCGAAAGGCGGCACAACACTTGGGGTCGAGGTACCAGCAGACTGCATAAACAGCAGAAGCGGTTCACAAACTCAAAAATTCAATCATCGGAGATTTCAACAAAAATAAAAACGACACATGAATAAAATGACTCGGGGGCTAGGCGTTCGCCCTCGGCATGCCCCCAAGGACCAAACTTTTCATTCAAACATCGAGTTTGTTACATGGCGAGCGCGCAGCAGGCGCATAGTACCAGCAAAACCGTTCAAGCTAAACTACACTACCCTACGATCTATTTCGTGCTGGGAGCACTTGAAGTAGAGGAGGATCCCTTTTTCTTGCGCTTCGCGACCCCCTGTTCGAAGGTCGCAAGGAGGGCATTCGCCAGTCTACGGGCTTCCACCTCGTGCTGGCTAAGGGACACCTTTTTGCCAGCCGAGTCAACTGGAAGTGCAGAAACAAGGCTACCCAGGTCCAAAGCCACCCCATGCCCCAGCAGCATCTTGAAAGCAGTCGCGGATCCACATACCGTCTGCTCGCGGATGAATTTGGGGAAGGAGTCGCCTTCAGGGCGAAACGTCTCCGCGAGTGCCGCAAGATCTTGAGGTACCGCCTGCTGCGGGAGCACGAGGCGGTGGAGTGCGGCAAGCGCAGCAGTCGAGGATGAGAGCACCGTCATGAGCTTGCTTGCGAAGCCCTCAGCCGCTCCAATCGCAGATTCCAGCTGGATCTCAGAGGGAGGAGCATATTGATCTGCGCCCAAGCCAAGAGCTCCTGCAGCAAGTCCAATTAAGTCAGTTAGAACAAGAAGACCTTTTAAGAGTCTCAGCATGAGCTCAACCTAGCAGTACTTACCCGCTAGCGCGTTGCCCAAAGCAAGAAGACGGTCCGCTAGAGTGCTATCTCGCGATGACAGCAGTTTCTTCAGGCCTGCTTCGGCTCCTCGCGCTCCCTCAGTCCGTGCAGCTTCTACCCGAGTCGCCATGTCTGTTTTTACTTGACCGAGCTCACCTTTGAGATCCATAGCCAGACAGCGGGCGTGGTCCCTCTCTTGCTCGGTCCTGTCCAGCGCTTCTGCAGGATGGAGTCGTGAGTATAGCAACTCAAGGATCTTGAGCTATTATTGGGTTGTTCGAGTCAATGGGTTACCTTGGCATTTCTTGAGCTGTTCTTTTAGCTCCTGGTTCTCCGTTTCCAGCCGGACATAGTCGTTGCCTATGTCCAGCAGTCGGCGAACGGTTGGCTGCAAAATAAGTTAGCCGAAGAAAGTCAGCACGTGAATAGGTCAAGGAGCCCGCACCCAAATATGGGTAGTTGGCCACAGGCTCGGGGGCTACTCTCACCGGGAGCGCTGGCGCGCCCCCGATGGGGAAAGAAGCAAAGGAAGTTGGCATGCCAATCTTTGAGGCCTAGGACACTTTTCTCAGAGGAAGAGATGATACTTACGTGGTCAACACTCACAGTCGAGGATTCTGGTGCAGACCTGGCACCTGGTGGTTCCACTACGAGCAGCGTAGAAGGTGCAGTCTTCGCAGGAGGTTCAATGACTCGTTCTTCCTCCTCGGGTCGAAGAGTCGATGTCTGCTCACGAGCAGACCGAGTGGGAGTGTCCGACTCCGTTTCCGCTTCGCTTTCTTCGCTGGTCGACCTGGCACAAAGGAGGCAAGATTAGCAAGAGTGTCAGCTAAGTCTACTGAGTATAACGTCAACGGGTAGTTTGACTTACTTAGCCATCCAGGGCATCAAATCGTCCGGAGTAGGCAAGGTCGGAGCCACGGGCGCTACGACGGAAATCGGCGTCCCATCTAGCGCTCCGGAGGTTGACACCACAGCTGATGAAAGATCTACGTCCTTCGAAGCAGCCTCTACAGCGGGTCGTTTGCGCCTTTCCTGGGAGTCGCCGGAGCTCTCAGTAAGAGATCGCCCTCTCTTCTGGTTCGCAGCCGTTTCAGCTGCATTTTCTTCAGAATGAGCGGTGGCGACTGAAGGGTCCGAGGCTGGTTCGCGGATGCCAGCCACCGGAGTCTCGTCCTCCAGTATGGTGGGCTCAGACGCTGGAGGCGAGTGACCCTAGTAACGTAACAGGTTGTCATGCAAAGGAAGGCAAAGGCAGTCAAGAGAGCAAAACGAATTGATAAAAGAATACATACCTCAGGAACGGGGTTCGACGCGTCAAAGGACGCCACAGGGGAGACCAGCTCTCCGATCTTCGCTTTGAGACCGGTCAGCTGTTTGACTATCTGCAGGAGCTCGTTGTTCGAGTAGTCCTCAGAAGACACACGAGTGCAGTCGTCCTGGCCTGTGTACTCGAACAGCGGTTTGGCACGCTCTTGTAGGGGTTGTACTCGGCGACGAAGGAACGCGGTCACCAGATGAACACCGCTCATCACCTTCCCCTCCGTAGTCTGCAGCGCTACCACCTTCTGTAGCAACGGCTTGGCGCCCTGCTCCTCAGTCGCCGTCAGGAAGTTGCTCCATGACCGCTTTTTCTGGAGTTCGATGTCACCAATGAACGGGGGCAGGCCGCAGGACTTCCCGGAGCTGACATCAGCCTTGATGTAGAACCAGCGTTCGCGCCAGTTCTGCACCGACTCCGACATCGGGATCTTGAAGTAGCCGGATTTGGGTCGCGCCTGGATCCCGAGTCCGCCCGGGCCGCTGCCGGCGCTCTGGCCCTTGATGTTGAAGCAGAGCCGGAACAGCCCCCAGTGAGGGGCTATTCCAAGGAAGCACTCACAGAGGGTGATGAAGCAGGCGATGTGGAGAACAGCGTTCGGCGGCAGATCGTGGAGTAGGGCCCCGTACACGCAAAGTAATCCGCAAAGAAAGGGATGGATCGGGAAAGAGAGTCCTCGATTCAGATGGTCAACGAAGCATACCCGTTCGTCGGCGGCCGGCGCTGGCTGGGTCTCCTCGCCGGGGAGGCGCACGAAGTCCGCGGTCGGCGGCAGCACCGTGCGGAGGGACTCAATGTGCGCCTCCTTCACCACGGAGCGACGCCAGCACCCCTTCTCCACCGTCTCCGGCGCCACCTTCGTCTTGACATCTTTGCCCTTGGACGTCGTGGGTTTCCCCATGGCGAAGGTGCAGCGAGCGCGCTGGGGCAGAGAGCAGAGAACAGTAGAGCGAGGAAGGAGATGAAGTGCAAGGAACGACGGCGCAAATGGGGGAGCAGTAAAAAAGAAATTCTACCCCGGCGAAACCTTTGTACTAGCGAGCGGTTCATCCTGTTCGTTCAGAGCAAGGACGTGGCCACGTGCCGCGCATCGGAGGAAACCCACGAAGGGCAAGCGCCGCGGTAACCGCCCACTACGCGCGAAAATCGAGGAGGCCATCATCACGTTCCCCGTCCCGCGCGGCGCGTGCGGTCAAATCGGGGTGGCCGGCGAGAGTCATCGCTGCCATTATGGGTCCACCAAAGAGTAGTCCCATCGGCAACGTCAGAGCATCTTTGCTGGCGTCATCAGTGACTTCATGCAATACCAGCTGAAGTCGGCATATACCAATTGCAGTCGGCAGTCAAATATCGCAGTCACTCCATAACAAAGGAGGTACATTTTCTTAAAGCAACAAAGTTACTTCAGTAAATGCACTCCCATCGGGAGCATAAATTGGTAAATACCAGTTCTTCCATTTTTTATTTTTAGATTAAGCACAATTGCAAGCAATTGCACTCAATCTCGGGGGCTACTCCCATCGGGAGCGCTGGCGCGCATCCGATGAATTCAGTCGATGATCAGCGTCAGGTGTGCATAAGGAAAGATCACCGGATCGGACTCATGAAGTGGCGAGTGAAGAAAATACTGTAAAATTGGTCGAATAACTTCCGATTCATATACAAATTTATAAACATATTACCCGGGATGTTTCAGCCTAGACTGGTCCTCGGATGCTGCATCAACAAGTGCAAAGGTAAGACCTGAGTAAGGCCAGGTGGCCCGTACAAGCTACATGGACCTGTTAAATTCCGTACCAACAGGTGCGATGCAAAATCCCGGCGGAGGCGCCAAGGGTACTTTAAGTATGGCCGGGTTACGACCAGTAAGTCCCAACAGGCATGAGTCGAATTTGAACGGTCTTGCCAGATTCGATAGAAGGGAGTCGAATTTGAGTAGGCTAGAAAGGTATCTCGCCCAAGTCGCGAGTTAACTTGACCCCGATCCGTCGGTTGAATCAGGGCTGCTACGCAGTCCATCCCCTAAATGACGAAAAGAAAATTTATTCCAGTATCAAAAGAATAGGGAGACGTTTTTCCTCGCCTTTATGCATTTATGGACAGGTTATCATCAAGAACTACTCGAAAGATTAACGGGTGGAGAGTCCCTACACGATCCTGTGGAGTCGAATAGGCCCTCGGGGGCTACTGATGTGGTTACACCCAACGGGTATACCCACGAGGCTATAACAAGGTCCATACTGTTAGAAGGCCCACCCAGTGGCCTATAAGGACAACCTCGCAAGATGGCGCAAGTCAGCCCGATATGGCTAGAGTGCGGCTCAAGAAAGAAGGAGTCGTATGTGCTTAGAATTAATGATATCTATAAGTCGAGTTGTATTCGAACTCCCGAGACCTGGCCGCTTATAAAAAGGCCAGGAGGGAACCTGTAGACATACGCAATCATACCATCGAAACCCTAGCGAGTTGTTAACTCGCCGAGACGCCATTGTAGCCACCTTGTGATCTTCAGATTGATAATCCAACAAGCGAAAGCTTCGCTTGTTACCGTCCGAACTCACCAACACCCATATACCGATTCCTCTAGATACAACCCAGGTGCTTAACCATGGGATTTGCCGAGTCCATAACTCGTCAGCGGCGACAATGGCCCGGTGGAGGGCCGCTGCAACGCAGCGGGGCGGAAGCGATGGTGGGGCGGCGAAGGCCGCACCCTCCAGTGGGTCCTGCACTACATCGCTGCCGGCAACGAGCCCCGGTTGACGATGCCGCCGCGCCAAACGGCGTGGACGCCGAGGCGGATGGGACCGGGTAGCTCCTCGTCGGCGATGTCCTCTTCATCCGGCGCGCGATCAGCGCATCCACCAGGTACGCGCTCGGCGCCGCACTCCCTCACCCCTCCGGTCCTCAACTCCGGGTGCCCTGCCCCCATCCGCAGCGGTGCACTCCGCATCGGCGAGCCGCGCCAGCGACACGCGACGCCTCCGGCGTCGCACTTCCAGCGTGTCGTCAAGCCGAAGCGCGGGTCCAAGCACGAGCCGGAGGAGGAGGAGGAGTGGCCCGGCCTGAAGGAGGCCGAGGAGCTCTCCTTCAACACGATCCTACCGGCGGAGAATGGGTTCGTCGAGGAATGGAGCCTCGGCGAGTTCATGGCGCAGGAGATGCAGCAACAGCGCCAGCTCCTCGCCGAGGCGGAACGGAAGCGCGCGGAGCGCGAACAGCAGGCCGCCGGCCGCTGCCGCGTCCCTCCTCCCCCAGTGGCGAATCCGGTCGAGTACTACATACTCGACCCCGACAGCGAGGAGGAGGACGACGAGCCGCTCCAACGCACCCTGTAGCAGAGCAGGTGGTGAGGCGACGACGCCGGCGCTGGCCCGAGAAAGCAGCGCGACGACGGCTGCGGCGATGGCGACTACAGCCAGGCGATCACGGCCAACCTCGGCCTGTTCAACTAGGCGATCGCCCAGTTGTAATAAGTTTTTAGTTTAAATTCGCACTTTGTAATCGGCGAGTTTGCCAAATATGAATGAAATCGCCATTGTTTGCGCCAAAATATGAATGAAATTCGTCACCGTTTCTACCCGCAATTTTTTAATCGTATGAGCCGAAACTTGGGTTGGAAAACGACTGGAAACCGCGCCCCCAGGTTTCAAATTAACGCCGTTTGACGCGGCAGCGCCCAAAACAGCGGCGCTGGGGGCGAGACGGGTGGAAGATCAGCTCCCGCCACGCGCCGGCTCCGGAAACTTGCGGCGCCTCCACAACCCGCTCGATCTTCTCGGGTCCAGCCTCCGCGGCGGTGTCGGAGGTGCGCACGAGCACCGCGCGGCCTGGCGTCCACGCATGACGACCCCCAGATGCGGGTCCAACATGTAGAGCACCCGCGGCGAGGAATACGGGCGAGACCACGCCGATGGCGTACATGATCGATCAAGGCGCAGTTCGACACATAGCTGAGCAGGATGCCCACGTTGACAAAAATCTGCGCACGCACAACATTGCACTGGCGGCGGAGCAAGCTAAGACGACGAGTGTATGCATGGGCGGATCGTGGCCCTTTCCTTTTCTGTTTGGTCGGATCGGAATCAATGAGTACTTAGTTTGCCAAACGACTACGGATCATTGACTGGTCAAAGTTGTTTGGTGCTCGATGTGGACACGATCTGGATCGTTGATGCACAATTAAACATGTGTGATTTAATGTATCCCGATAAGTTTGCTCTTTTAATAGTAGTGTAGAAGTGGAACTAACTTCAGTTGTACCTTTTCTAGCCACTTGGAACAGTGGCATATTTCTTCGAATTGTGATTATACTTTTCTAGTGGTTATACTTTTCTAGAGTGACCGAGACTTCAGAAAAAACAATGAACAACAATTTAGCATTGCCGATTTTCTACAGGATTCACATGAATATATGAAGCAAATCATGTCTTTTTTTTTCGGTCGAGAAGTAAATGTTATTGATGACGTAATAATGGAAACCATTCTCTTAAGAGCATCTCCACCGGACGCCTTGCAATTACGCCGGCGCCCAGTCTTTCCCGGCTTTCCAAGCGTCGGCGTGGCCGAATCGCGTCGCCGCCACATAACTCCGACGCGACGCGTGCTCACCCACCCGCCGCTTCCCGCCCAGTGCCACCGCTTCCCGCCCCCTCACCGCCTATATAAAACTCCTCCGCCGTGCAGCCTTGGCACACACTCCTCCGCCGTGCAGTCTCACCACACCAACACGCCAAGCACCATGGGTCGCCGCCTCCAAACCACCTGGTCCACCCTCACCCAGGCAGCGCGCCGCACTCACCCTGTGGAGCAGGAGCCAGAGCAGGCGCCGGAGCAAGCCGCTCCAGCCTGTCGTCGACGAGGAGCCCTTCTATTGGGCGAACGTCAACGACGTCGACATCGACGTGGAGGAGCAGCTGGAGCAGGAGCCGGCTCAGGATCCTTACCCTGGGCAGGAGCCGCCTCCGGAGGAGGAGCCGGTGTAGGAGCAGGAGCCGGCGCCGAAGCAGGAGCTGCCGCCGCCGCTGTGGCCCGACCAGGTGGTCGCCGTCAACTCCTTCGACACCTGGCGCGCCGAGCAAGTGGCCAACCAGTTCAAACTCGGCTACGAGGCGGTTGGCGACGCCGTCGAGGCCGCCATCCTGAAGGCCTCCCTCGAGACCGCGGAGCGAGACGATCGCTGCCGCGCCTTCATGGCCGCCGAGCACGCGGCGTACGCGGATCTCAACGTCGTGGCCGCGGAGCGGGAGAATCCGGCCTCGATGGAGGCCGCCCAGTAGGCGGTTCACGAGGAGATGAACCGCGCACGAGGCGAGGCAGGCAGCCAGGGATGACATGCGCCGGGCGCCGAGCGCGCTCCGGCAGGAGAGGCGTGTCCGCTCGCGCTTAGCCCAGCAGAGGCAGAAGGCCTCCCTGGAAGGACAGGCGCCCCGCTACGACGACGAAGCAGGTCAGGGCGGCGGAGTTTAGATTAGGGTTTAGTTTAGGGTTTAGATTAGGGTTTAAATTTCAATCATTTAGTTTTATTTGAATCCTTTAACTCTAAATCGCTTAAATTTCATGTCGCTCGCAATGTATTCGACCATTTGCGCGCGATTGGGGTGGCCTTTTGGGGAGTGCCGCTGTAGACAGCCTCAAAATATTGTCCGGACACATGTCCGGCACCCAAAGGAGTCCCAATTGGGGGATGCCGGACACCGATTTAGAGCCCCGGTGGAGATGCTCTAAGAAAATGGTTTAGTAATCTCTATTCCACCTTATAGGTATAGTGAAAAGTGATACCTACGAATATCGGGCATTTCAATCAAATGCAGATCCGTTTTTTTAGTCCATGATACAACAAGCTAAATGATACGGTTGGTTTCAAAATTCCGTCACCTTCGATTTGTTTTATTTATCTTGATGGTAGCTCAGGCTGTCAGACATGCAAGTCTATGCACGCCTGAACAAGTCAAACAATGTTCCCGGCCAGCCAGTCTGTTACCAACAAATCTGCATAACTCCACCAATGGCCACCCCCACCCACATCATAGCAAACAAGTAGTACTGATTTCATTTGCAAAAATACTTGATGTCGACTCGAATGAATTGACAAACCAAGCACGAAATTTCTTGCATCCTGGACAGTAGCGCAAGGGAATATATGATCCAACCATGGATTTGCCGGCTTGTTGCCGACCCAATCTATCTGTACTTAGCTAATGGGCTTGCATGATTCCAGAAGGAAAACAAGTACACTGGTTCAGTAGTGCTGGTGCGATGGATCGACACCTGGTTCATGGACCAGACGCCTGTGGCTCCACGAATCTTCCAGGGCGGCTCGTGAGCGGCGTAATCAATTGCCGACAAGGCCGATAAGACGCATCACCACACACTAATCCAATCCACAGGCCCCGCATAAACCAAACCAAACCTGATGAAAACCTCGCACTAGTCCACTCCACTGATCCTTCCCACCATATTCCTACACAGCACTGGCCCGCCATGGCGGAGGTGAAGGAGGCGGCCAGGCAACGGCAGACTCCGCCGCCGATCCCAGCGTGCCGGAAGGGCCGTGCTCTTGCGCCGTCGTGGCCGGGCAACCATGACACGAGGGGCGACGCATCACAGAGCGCTACGTCTGCTGCTGCTTCATCTTTTGAGGATGTTGGGAAAACTAGAACCCGGTCATGTTCTCCTCCTTAAAAGCAACGAACTTGCATGCGCGCGTGCTGCTTTCATAGAGGCCAGCTATGATGTTGAGATCATAATCAAGAAACAGCCAAGGAGATGCATGGAAAGATCATTGAAGTTTTTCATTGCTGCTGGCATTTTTTCTTTACAAACGCTCTTATGTGAAGGGGGAGGCACATACATGGCCGTCTTGCTTAGCCGCCCACGCACGCACTCACACACTCTGTCTACTACTGCTACCACGCTCGCCGTCGCCTCCGGCCGGCTGGATGGATGGCTCACGCGACGACGGTGAAACTCTAAGATTACTAAACCCCTGGCGACGTCGCTGCTCCGTTATTGTTCGGGATGTTGTCTCCCCGAGCTCATCCGCATTCCACCGAACACCTTGCGTGTCCGGTCCATGCCCATGTCCGTTTGGAAGAACTCCTCCTATCTGCTCGCTTACCGATGATCGATACTCCTCTACTGCTAGCTAGCTAGCTGATTGCTCTGCATGTCCGCCTAAGAACTACTAACTCCAGGAAGGTAGGTAGTGGGAGGAGAAGAATCGGCCTTGGGGGTTTAAAGTAGAGTTTTTTACTCGTCGTCGTCGGTGTCCGGAGTGGGCTCCCGGTTGAGGTCGGGGTTCTTGGCCCGTCCGGCGCCGCGGCGGTGCGACGGCGACGGCGGGGCGACGGGAGGCCCGCCGCCACCGCCGACGGAGTGGAGCGCGTCGACGCGCGCGCCGACCTCGGCGGCCTTCTTCCGTATGGCGGCAGCGGTGAGCCCCTCGGGGGAGGCGACGGTGGCGTCGAGGAGCTGGTCGGGGAAGTTTAGGCGCGCGGAGCGGCCGCGGAGGCAGAAGACGGCGGTGTCGTAGGCGCGCGCGGCGGCGACGGCGGTGGCGTAGGAGCCGAGCCAGATCCGCGAGCGCTTGTTGGGCTCCCGGATCTCGGCCACCCACTTGCCCCACTTGCGCATCCGGACGCCGCGGTACTGCCGCCCCGGAGCTACTCCTCGCGCGCCACCTGCCGGCGGCCTGGTAGACAGCGGCTGCGCGGGCGTGGGTTGGCGCAGCGGCTGCGCCGGTGGCGGCGGGTAGAAGACGGCGGTGGCGTCCCCCTCCATCATGGTGCGCGCAAGGCGCAACCGATTCCGCGGCGGCGCGTGGGGCGTTGTAGATGGTTGGTTGCTGCTGCGTGCGGCGCCTGCGTGGCCTCTCTGCTCTCTCTCCTGGGAGATGGATGGTGGGATTTATAAATACTCCACGCCTGGGAGTACAAAGAATAGAGGGTGATTAAGTGCGTGGCGCGGCGGGCGATGGGATTAGCGAGGCGGTGGCAGGTTGGTGATTATTGGTGTCAGGGGGAGGGCATATTTATTTGTCTGTGTTAAAAAACATACTATTATTTGTCGTCACTACTAACGCCGGTGCAGCTCTGGGACCGGGAGTGATGATCGGAGGTCGGCGCTGCTCAGTGCGTTTCTGTTAGCATGCCCGTGGCTCTGGCACCGCCTTGCGCTCGAGCCCGGTAATATGATTGAGCTGATGGATGGGTCGACGACTAATCCGTCCTCCCCACGCATCTGCTCCCCCTGCATCTTGCTTCTGATTCAATGATCACCTGATGACGATTAGTACATGTGACCATGGCAAACCTGACGTCGAGTGCTACGTGTACGCGTGTGTGTTGACTGTTGACAAGAGCAGTCGCTGTACGCTCTAGCCTCGCGCGGCACCGTACTCGTGTGGTCACCGGACAACCGCGCCGCGCGACGCGGCCGGCCGATCGATCGATCAAATTACCGCCGGTGGTAATAGCTCCGGCCGCCAGCTCGCACCGTCTAAGCGGGCGAGTCGGCGTGGAGGAAGACAAACAGAAGGTAGTGCGTGGCGCGGTAGCGCCGCCCGTCGACGGATCTTCTCATCTCTTCATGTCGACCGGACAGCCGGGCCACGTGTGGCGTCGCGCCGGAAGGCACGACGAGTCGACGAGACGCAACGCATCATGCGGCGGGCACCGTGGACTGGACTCGACGTCTACGTACAGGAAGCGGGACGGGAGGGCGGCGGCCACGTGGCTAGTTCCCACGGAAGCACGGCCGTGTCGCGCTCCTGCGGTGGGGGCCCCGACAAAGGCGGCGACCGCGACGGCGTTGCTATCTAGTATCCGTTTCTTCTCCTCCTTCTTCGCCTCGTCAACTCTGGGCGAACGCCCCGCAAAAACAAAACAAAAAAAAAACTCTGGGCGAACGGTTCGGTTTGTCCCTGCCTAGCTAGTTTATTGCTTGAGCGGCTGGTGTTGGACGGTGGCCGGCCAGCTAGCTAGCGAGCGAGTATAGTTAGTACTACCGCTGGAGTTTCTAGTAGCTTCTACGGAAGGGAGGGAGAAGAATTCCAGATCTCTGATAAACTACGTCGGACGTCGTACTCGGACGGGAGATATTTTACTTTCCTTCCGGTAGACGATGCAGAGGATCGCTGCGACGGAGCCAGGAATATGCAGGTCAAGCCGGGCAAACTTATGATAATTAGGGCTATGATTTGAATAAGGGGACTAAACTAGCTATAATCTCATAGGAGTAGTATAATTTTCTAAGCAAAAGTATGAGCATAGGGGGGCGTCGCCCCTGCTCGTCCCCTTTGTCTCCGTCCATGGCTGCCATGCACATGGTGCTACTCCAGATCATACTGCCTCTTCTTGCTATAGAATATCATTTTCTTTCTCGAGAGCAGATTGCAATGCGTATAAAAGAAATTTTTGACCCAGTTTATAAGAAATATGGGCCTAAACCATACAAATGTCATGTTTATAAAGAAAACAGGGTCCACACAAGTAGGAAGACCATCGACCACACGACGCTAGCCCACCAAACCCCACACGACACACCACCATCCCCGGAACCGCCGCCCAATTAACACCACTCGGCACCAACGCCGCACCACCTAGTCGCATCGTAGCCCTTGCTACCCTTGCTAAAAACGACCACCCACAGATCTCAACGTCGCGCATGATCCGGGGTCGGCACCTCGACGTAGCAACCAGATCGAACTCTGCATCGCTCAGAGCCGAGAGAGAAGAGTCGACAATTTGCTACCCTAGCAGCACCAACTCGCCACCCAAAACCTCGATAGGAGAAGGCCCTACCCCATAGGACCGTCGCTGTAGAGGGGACCGAGACCACCGCCTAGACATACCACCACCGTACGGGGGCGCCACCCCGGCATTCACCTCCCCGACAATAGAGCCATCCCGCCAAACCGCTACCAAACCGAAGCTCCGCAAGGGCCAAAAGCTCCAAGGCGATACCTCCAACAAGGAAGTGACGTGACCGTCAGCCGCTCCAAAGGAGCTTAGGTTTTCACCCAGAAAACTTGAAACCACGCGCGTAGGTCGGGATCAGAGCGCCACGATGACGCAAACAAGAAGGGGAGCGACGCCCGAAGGCGTCGCCGTCATCGACACTGACCAAGGTCGACGTAAGTTGTTGCCCGGAGCTTGATCTGCCCACAAAACGCCGGGAGCAGCAAGACAAGAGGAAGGACGCTGTGGCTCCCCCTTTCACGTGCCGAAAGCTGTGGCTCCCGCCTTCGCGCGCCGGAACCGAGCCGTGGCACCTCTTGCCACGGTTTGGTATCAGGTTGAGAATATCATAAAACGCTTTAATTATGTATAAGCTGTCTTTGTATGGTGCAAAGGAAATAAACGCATGTACTCCCTCCGTTCGAAAAAGGATGGCTTCCATTTATCTAAGCACGGATGTATCTATACTTGTAACATGTCTAGATACATCTGTATTTGGACAAATCGAAGTCATCCTTTTCCAAACGGAGGGAGTATTTTGGAGGGTCAAGAAGAGAGACACGGTCAAGGTTTTAAATAGCACGCTATTTGAAATAGCGTAGCCTTCCAAAAAACGCTATGAACGAAAAGCGTGCTAATAGCGCGCTATTTTATAAAATAGCGTGTCACAAAACATTGTTCAGATTTCAGCATATAGCAACAGAAATGACAGGTTTCAGCAGCTAAAAGTCTAAAACTAAGGCTAAAATATTGTTCAGCTAACAAAGCATGGTCCAGATATAGGCATATATATAGCATTGTTCAAGGGCGACGGCGACCCGAGGAGGCGACGGCGACCAGAGGATGCGATGTGGCGAGCAGAGGAGGCGGCAAGAGGCGGCCGGCCGTGGCTGGAGGAGACGGGCGAGGGCGACGCACCGGCGGCCGCCGCCGCCGCTCGGTAGGTTTGGTCGGTCGAGGGCGAGGGAGTTAGGGTTCGCTCGGTCGAGAGCGAGGGCTATAGCGATGTGGTTAGGGTTACTGGGCCGGAAAGCCCAAAAGAATAGTTGGCTGATGTTAAATTCTTCTGAAAAAATAGCGCCGCGTCGAAAAAATAGCGCTGATACGCGCAAATAGCGCCGTAGCGAGCAAAATATGCATAGCGTTTAGTTCCCAGATACGCTATTAGCGCGCTATAGCGGCGTTTTAGCGCGCTATTTTTTTTCCTTGGACACGGTATGTCAGGTTGAGATTTCTATGGAACAATGGACGTTGGAGTTAACTCAATAATATTTTGGTAACCACAATCCCATGATGCAAAAATAACGCCACCACGCCACTGAAATCCATCCTTATGGTTTGTAAATTCTGTAAAATTCATATAATTTGAAGAGGCCCTATATCTCCATGATACAAACTTGTATCGATATGCCAGAACACAAATTCACCCTAGTCAGCAAGCTAGTACAAATTAGAACATAATTAAGATACAAGGACTAATCTGTGCAGAATATAATCAGGAACCGGAGCTGCAACAGAGCTATGCGATGTGCCATTGAGAGTCTGATCATTCTGGCCGGGTACAGTACGTTCAACATGATTATCGCCAGAATTTAGTAAGCTTAAACTATGAAAAAATCTGAAAAAAGAAATTGCTTCCATCCAAAGAAAAGAGACCCTAAACAGCCCAGAGAAAGGAATTCATATGGACAACATAGAGGATGCCTGAGCACGTCTTCGGCAACCTCATTGCACTCGGAGTTTCATTCGAGTCAGTAAGCACTTTTCTGTGGCAATGTCTCATGTTCTCATCATGCCATGCCACATTGCCACCCGCCCTTTGCAGGACATGCCGACGCCAGCGTTCGGCCACTCTGCAACTATCCTATCTGCAACCGAGCGTCTGACCACCATCCATGTGTATCTGTTTTATTGTTCCTCAGGATTGGCTGGGGGATGAACTTCTGCAACATGTCAGATTCTCTCCAACTAAGGGGTTATTTCTTTCAGTTCCAGCTACTGGCTTAGAGCAGGTCTTGACAAATGTTGACCATCTTGAATACATGCCATCTGCCAGATAGTATGCCGTTGTTGATCTCAAATTTCACAGGAGGATCAGTGTCTTCGACAACCTTGGCAAACACATTAGAGCACTGTAGCACATTAATGTCATTGTGTGATCCTGCCATCCTGAAAAAAGCATGCCAAATCCACAAATCCTGATCTGCCACTGCCACAAACACCACACTGTATGATCCTTTGTGACCCTTCTACATGTCTTGATATGCAAATGGACAGTTCTTCCAACCCCGGTGCATACAGTCGATGCTTCCAATCATCCCAGGAAAGCCTCTCTCAGCGTTCTGCTGTATGATCCGAGTTATGTCTTCTGCATTGGGTGTGCGCAGATACTTATTTCCAAACACTGCCACAATAGCTCTGCAAAACCTGTGCATGCAGTCAATCGCCGTGGACTCGGCCATGCGCAGGTAGTCGTCATGTGCATCTCCAGGCATTCCATATGCAAGCATCCGGAGGGCGACCGTGCATTTCTGGATTGTCGAGAATCCAAGCAAACCAACGGCATCTCTCTTCATCTTGAAGTAACCATCGAACTCTCTCAAAGACTCGACAATCTTCAGAAACAGCCGCCGAGTCATCCTGAAACGCCGGCGAAATTTGATCTCGCCGTGCACCGGATCGTCGCTAAAGTAGTCTGCCCACAGCATGCAGTACCCTTCCATCCTCTGCCTCGGCCTGCTCTTGCGGCGTCCAGGCGCAGAACCGCCAACAATTGGCTTGTCCTCGGCGATCATGGCGAGGAGGGAGACGAGGATCTGCATACTCGTCGTCTATGCCCCCTTCCCTTTCCAGCGTCGCCGCAGCCACCTCCTCGTCCATCAAGGCGGCGAGCACCGCCTCATCGTCGGAGTCCATGGCCTGGGCACGGCGTCGAACACCTCGCGTGCACGGTGCGGCCGCGGTGGGCACGGAGGTGTTCGCGTGGCATTGGTGCACGGCGGTGGGTGCTGCGCGGCGGGGAGGGGTGGTCGCGCCGGGGAGGAGAGGTGGACGGCGGCGAACGAGCTCCGGTGGAGAGGGGTGGCGGCGGCGGGCAGGGGTGGTGGGAGGGATGGTTGCGCCTCGGTGGCCGTCGCTAGGAAAAAAGGGTAAGGTGGGGGTGGGTTTTCTGGCTCTGTCGCCGACAGGTATGGCCCGCGACGTGTTTTCGTCGCGCCGGCGCCCCCGCTAGCCCCCCTGTGTATTGGGTTCAGCCTGGGGGCGCCGGAGTTCTATTTGGGCCGCCCGCTAGCCCCCCTGTGTATTGGGTTCAGCCTGGGGGCGCCGGAGTTCTATTTGGGCCGCGTCGGCGCGAATATGGAATTGGGAGCTGCGGCTGGGCGCGTTTTTTGGTGCCGGCACCCCCCGTAGCCCTATCGGGGGCCTTGGGGGGGGGGGGGGGGGGGGGGGGGAGTGGGGATGCTCTTAGCAGGACGTTTGTTATCTCACAGATTGCATCCTGTGTGTCAAGAGATCGTCCTTCTACTTCAGATTCAAACTCGGTAGTATTTGAAAACCACCAATCCTAAATAACAAATAAATGTGAGTGACTTAAAAAAACACAACGGTGTATTATGGTCTATGAGAACAACCTTTTGCTCTTGTACGAGAAAATTACAAAAAACCACCATAATTTCGGCTAGGTTTTTAAAAAACAATCGGGATACGCAAAAATTTCACGGAGGCACCGGTGCAGAGCTAATTACTTTCAGACAGACACCACTTCTTCGCTAACCGTCCGCAACGCTCAGTTAAACATAAAACGGACAGACCGGGCCCACTACCGGACTGTCGTGGCAAACGACGTAGGGCCCACATGTCATCACCTTCAACCTGACTCTCCCTTGGACATTCTATCGAGTCCCATGCATCAGAGAGACGGCGACCTTCCGCCGGAGTTGGGAAAGATGAGGCTGAGCCGACCTTCCCCGGTCCTCACCGCTCCACCGTGGAATCCAATTACCGAAGGCAGCTGCAGTTCTGATGAACTGCCTCGTTGCTGCATATGTGCGCTCATGCCGGCGAGTATAGATGCCCGCCCAGAGGACGCGAAGCTCTCCCGGCTCGATACGTGCCTGCGCATATCCTGCAGCTCCGATCTAGGATCTGGCCACGAGAGCACCGAGCTAGGGCTCGCCGGCGTCGAAGCCGCTGGAGGCCAGGAAGAACAGCAGAGGCTCCGACCACGGCCGCGCGCGCGCCTAGCCCAGCGAGCTTGCACGGCCGCCGTCGTCGCCTTGCACGCGTCGTCCGCCGCGCGCGCGCCCAGCCTAGCGAATCCCCGCCCGCCGCCGTCGCACTGCACGCGCCGTCGTCGCCCTGCACGCGAAACCCGCGCCGCGGTCGACGCGCACGACGGGCAGCGGCGGGTGCACGGACCGCGCCAGGAGGCGCACCCCCCACACGCCCCTGGCGGCCAGGAAGAACAGCAGCGGCTCCGGCCACGGCCGCTCGCGCCCAGCACAGCGAGCTTGCACGGCCGCCGTCGTCGCCCTGCACGCGTCGTCCGCCGCGCGCATTCCAGCGAATCCCCGCCCGCCGCCGTCGCCCTGCACGCGCCGTCGTCGCCCTGCACGCGAAGCCCCTGCTCTTCGCTGCGGCACGGAGCCTGCTCCTCTTCACAGCGCCGCCCCAGCCGTCCGTGTGGAGGAAGAAGACAAGTTCTTATTTTTTTTATTAGTCTGACAGATGGGACCCACGTCAGTTAACGGTTGACTGTTTAGTCTTGCCACGTCAGTCTAATAGTGGGCCCGGTCTGTCAGTTTCATGCTTAACTGAGCGTCGTGTACGGTTATCAAAGAAGTGGTGGCCGTCTGAAAATAAATAGGTCTGAACTGGTGGCTCCGTGAAATTTTTACGTATGCTGGTTGTTTTTTAAAAACCTAGCCGCAATTATGGTGGTTTTTTTTGTAATTAACTCCTCTTGTACAACAATCATTAGAACGTCGCCATCCCTGGTGAACTACTGGAGTACTACTACATTGTTTCAGTAAGAAGAGAAGATTTTTTTTTTAAAGGAGTAAGGAGAAAAGATTGGTTACACCCATCGCTGAGGGTTATTTCATTTGAAACTTAGATCGAAACCCAGCGAAATACTTCTCATACAAAATTACAAATAGGACAAGATTTGAGGGTCCGTTCGGAAGCCCTCCACTCCTCAACAGCTGCTCCCGGAACGAATGGAGCGCTAACGTATATTTGTGGAGCGAGTCAAACCGTAAAATAAGGGTGTGTTTGGTAGGTTGTATCATCCCATCAAACCTTTCCCAAGTGAGACATACTGATATGGGCCAGGTTGGGCTGAGATTTTCTTCCCTGTTTGGTAGCCCGCATAAGCTGAGACAAGATGGAACGAGATGCTGTTTGGTTGCCTGTATGGACTGGTACGGGCTGAGAGTAGGTCCAGGAATTGAAATTACACATAGGTCCAAACTTTTACAAGAAAGACCTTAAACACAAAATAATAAAAGCAATCAGGTCCTAAGGAATTCCCAAATCGATTTGGGTCACGGTAGTGCTCGTCTTTAGCGCTCGGAATCCTCCATGGCTGTGCAAGGAGGCGGCGGAGGTGTTCCTCCGTGGCCGCGCGACTCCGGGAGGACTGAAGCGACTCCGGTCAAAGGTAGCTGGTCGCCGAACCTCCATTGACGCTGGAAACCGAGCTGAGCTCATGGTCGCCGAAACTCGCGGTCCACAGGCGTTGGCGCTCGTGGCCGTAATGGAGGAGGCTCTGTGACCTAGCAGGACCGGGAGGCTCTGTGACCTGCTGGCGCCGCCGCTAGGAGGCCGACCTCCTTCTCCATGCGCCGCCAGCAGGAGGCCGGGCTTCTCCTTCTCCGTGCGCCGCCGCGCCGGCCTGCAACATACGTTCACCGGCGCGAGCAGGAGAGAGCATGAGGTGCTGGGCGGAGCGAGTCGCTGGCGCAGGGTGGCGCATGGAGAAGCCGGGCAGGCTGCGCTGCGCGCCTGTGAGGAAGCGCAGGACGAGCGAGCAAGGAGGCGCTGGGAGCGAGCGACGAGAGATGGGGGAAAATGATCGACGGGGTGGAGGTCTCGCGACGCGACACACACGTGGGGCCCACGCGTGGGATTTTTTCTGTATGAGCTCGGCCCGGCTGAGGTGTGAAGCTCGATCTGAGCTTCTCTCCTCGGCCTGGCCGAGAGACGTTTTTCGTGCGAGGTGGGCATGGCCCAGAAGCACGACCCGGGCTACCAAACAGCCAAATATCGCATGGAGGGAGATTATCTGAGTTGGGGCAGTCTACCAAACACACGCTAAGTGTCGCACCACCTTACTGTGTCTCATTCCTAGGATAGCATAAACTTCATGAAGAATCAAGATTTGAGGAACTATTTTTCAAAAGGTATGATACTTCTTGAAGATAAAGGCATTAAACAATCCGTAAAGCCCCTGAACAATGCACACCCTCCTAATAAGTTCAGCACGCCCTCCTAGCAAAAAATGAAGCAACTACAGTCGGCCTATTCTTCCATGGTTCCATTACACCACTGCTCAAATCAATGATAAGCATGTGTTCCAAACAATCAGCATGGACATTTGGAAAAATGTTGCTTATTTTCCCGTAAAAAGAAAATTGTTTTTATGTCTAGCAGGTGGCTTTATGCAGGAACATCAAAACAGGAGTTCAGCGCCACATCATGAAACAACTGAAGATGCTTTGGACCAATGTTCTTCTTATGCTAAGAGGTTACGCAAAATAGTCGAAGAAATCAAGGAATAGCAAACTGTTGGAAACTACCGAAAGACCTGTCAGATGACACTGGGTTTTCCATCAGATAGGGTGAACAGACAATGTTGCATTGTTGCATATGGAGGTGACAAGATGAAACTGCCAAAAAAAGGCAAGCTGAATCTATGATGTTGAATCCAGCATATTAGCGACCGTGTTTACATGCAGAGAAATCAAAGCCACCTAAGAGCATCTCTGAGCACTTAAAAGTGGTCAAATACTTAAAAATCGGACGTTTACAGTTTTATTGCAAAAAAAAAGCCCTGAATAGGGCCGTAAAACGTTTAAGTGCAACCCGTGAATACGCAGATTTGGAGGCTATTTGAGAATCTCTTTTAGGGTACCTGAGATCTAGTCAACGCTCACGTAACGTGATCTCCACCATGTTTTCTCCATCCTACGTCCGTCACCGGCTTGTTTTTCTTCCCTGTTCTTCCCTCCCGAGAGCACCTCCATGGCCGGAGCAGGGAGCTCCACCAACCAGACGCCCTGGTCTCCTTCGGCCCCTCCCGAGCGCGGGAATTGAACTGCCGCTGCTTCCTCTCCGTCCCCGTTGAAGAACCGGTGCTGGGACCGGTGGTAGCGCCGCCGCCGAGCTCATCTCGTCTCCGCCGAGAGCTCGTTGCCCTCTCCTCCCAGGCGCCGTTTCTGACCTCTCCCAACCCCGTACCACGCCCCCGGCCACCCCGAGGTGAGCCGCACCTCTGGGAACCCTTTCCCCTCCTCCCCCCTGCTCTGGGCGCCCGCCGCCGCGCGGCTGCGCTGCTTCCCTCCGTCGCCGCCATGGTTCTGCCAACGAACAGAAACCTGAAGTTGTTCGGCTGAAATTCAGATAACGCGTCTACAACGCTTTATAGGGCTGAAATTCAGATAACGCGTCTACAACACCAGTCCAATGCGCGCTAGTCCAATGGGCGGTGCCGAAGAAAGAAGACGAAGGGATATTCTACATAATATTCTGTTTTAAGGTTCGGTTTTGTGGTTACTGCTATGGCGCGACTCGTTTTCGCGAAAAAAACGCGACGTTTGCGAACTTTATAATGGTTTTAAGGTTCCGTGATTTGAGTGCTCTCTTAGAGATGCTCTAAGTTCGGACGACTGAGGTGGACAAGTGAATGTATGAGACCAAACAGGAAATTAAAGTGGCAATAAATGAACTGAAAGGGCAAGAGATCCTAAAATTCTCGGGTGCCGGACTTATCTGCAGTATGATAAAATTTTAAGGACACATGCCAGTGTTATCTTCTGATGATTAGTTGATCATTGTGGTATGGAGTCTTCCCTCCTGACACCTGACTAAACACCTAAACCTGCTGATCAGCAAATCTGTGATCGCCGAGTTGACGAAATTAGGCAGTCTGCTGAATTGCTGATTATGACTTAACTACTTGGTCCTATGTTGATTCCTCAGGTTCAGAAGAATGCTGTAAGGAACGAGAGAAATCACTGTATATATATTAACAGAGCAAAGGCTTAAGTCTCAATTATCAAGCATAGCTACAAAAACCGTCGCACAGAATGCAGGTGAGGAGTAATTGAAGTTTGTAGCAAACTGCATGCAACACTCACCATCTTGTTACTAATCCAACAAATGTTTTCTACAGGACCAACTGGCCATGGCATAGGTACTATATATGAAAGTACCGTTGGATTTGCATCCAAATCTGGCCTCCACGTCACATGTTTAATGCTGGCCGTCCGATCGACGCAACGAACGGCCCAGATGCGGCCACGCACACCCCCAAATCGCGCGATACTGTAGCACTGGAGTTTGTACCAATCACAGCACGCCAAGTCGCCCGGTCGCGCCGATTCCCACGGTCGCCGTGGCTGTTTTGCAGGAAAACGCCTCACAGATCGATACAGTCCATATTTTAACGCTGTGAAGGAACTATTCGCAAATACGTACAACTCTAGACGCTTTTCTACAAAAATGACCGCGCAATTCCCCCTCCTCCCGTTCTCTCTCCCGTGCGACCCCGAGGTCGCTGCCGCCGACGCACGCCACCGCCGCTATGCTCCTCCCCGGTCAGATCGACGGGCACGGGGAGCTCCGCCGCGCCGCCCTTTATCTCCTCGCCGGCGGACGCGTGCCGGGACGGCCGGAATCGGCTCGGTTCGTCGCCACCGTCCTCCGCGTGCGCCGCCGCGGGATTGCTCGCCGCCGGCGATTCCGGCCACCAAATGGCCCGCCGCGCCGCCCGTTCGGCTCGCCCACGCCTCCTCTCGCGGATCCGCGTGCTCACGGCCTTGCGCGCGTGCGCCGCCGCGCGACCGCGAGCTCGGGAGTATTGGCGCAGCCCAGTGCTGCACCTCTCTCCTTTCACGCTCTCTCTCGCACTAACAAGAACTGGAGGTGGAAGGAGACGACTTCCGGAGTGGAGACACAAGTATTTTCAGTGGCCGGTGCAGTAGCGCCGCCACGGGCGCACCAACGCCCTAATCTCTTTCTCCTTAAACTCACCGTGCACTACAATGGAGTACATGGGTGGGTTATATAGCCGCCCAGGCTCACACACGACGCCACGCACCCACCTCGACACGACCTGCACGCCCCAGCCCAAACGCACACGACGCGCTCGACGTGGCCGGCGTGCTGCGGACCGAGTCCTCCGCCCAACTCGCTGCTGCCCTAACAGCCCTAACAGAAACGCCTAACGCACGCACACACGCACGCCTACGCGCCCGGACGTGCCACACACGCATCCGAGCTCGCCACACCCGCCATGACCGCGACCTGACGCGCACACACCGGCCGAACACCATGGCGGCTATGGCTTACGCTATCAGGGAGCTCCGGCGCGTCCGCAGCCCGCCGGCGTCTGCGCGGTAGCGGTTGGCGGTGATGCGGCACGGTGACCGGCTCGAACACGCGGATCCCATGTGACCGGCCAGAAAGCCGCAGCCCTGACCGGCGCCAGCGTCCTAGGGCTCACCGTCGTCAACCCGGTAGCAACAGCGCACGGACGTGCTGATTGAATGGCTTGCCGGCAGGTGGCGACCACGCACATCAGCTCGCTTGCGTCAAGACTGAGAGGCGAGGGATCTAGCTGACGACCAAGCTTGCTAGCTGCTACTGCTTCTCTTCATCCTGCTGGTTCGTTGTCCCTTGGTCTAGCTCTAGTGTCGTTTTCATGTCTGGTTTGCTAATTGGATGTTGTCTTAATTTTAAGATCCAAATAGAACATTCAGGGCCATTGTTCTGGTTAGAAGAATATATATAATCTTGATCTTCTAATTGGATGCTGTCTGAATTTTAAGGTCTAAATGGAACATTCAGACCCTCTGTTTTGGTTAGAGTAATATATATAATCTTGATACACCGTTGCTAGACCTGTGCCTAATTTGGTCAATCTGTAAATTTCTAGAATGCATTTTTCGTACACAAAATTGTTCGATTTGCCTAGATCTGTGTGTCATTTGGTTGGGAGTTTTGCATAAATGCAAGGGGTAATGGATACTGCTAGTGTTTAACTGCAACTGGATGTGCAGAATTTTCTCTGTAAACACTCGAAGGAAACATGCTAGTGTGAGTACATGAATTCGTGTTTTTTTATCTATCAGGCATTATCTATCAGTAATTGATTTTCCTTCATTGGTGCTTCCTGAAGGTTATAAAACCAGCTGTTCTCTCCAAGGTTGAAGACGGTGAGATCTTTTATAGAAGTATGTCTAGCTGCAGTATCTGAAATACCTACTGCAGGTGAGCTCTTGCATAGCCATTTTCTGTGAATTTGCATATTCCTGACAGCCATTTATACCACGCCAAATCAAAGTTATATTCAAGGTGCCAATACTTATGTGCTGCTGTCGGTTGCTTTACTAGCCGGGATATTTTAAACTCTATACCTGCAATGCAAATAATAGCCATACAAAAACTAAATGGATTTAATGATTTATTTGATTCCCCATTGTTCTGTATCCGTATTAGATTTGCTAAACTTTACCACAATAAGATTAGTGATTTATTTGATTCCCCAATGTTCTGTATCCATATTAGATTTGCTAAACTTCACCACAATAACTAAATGGATTTCGAAAACATCAGCAACATAACTTACGATGTTGCAGATAATTATTTTATTTATTACCCTGTACTAATCATTATTACCCATTTTACAAAAAAAATCATTTGTTTTGCGCAGCCATGTTGTCCTGGGGAAAATCTATCATCCACTCGGAGAATTTTATGAATGGTATAAAGTAGCTCAGCATGGGTGGTGCTCTGAAGAGTGTCACATTTAGGCTTCCTATTATATATATAACGTGCACATCTCCCCTATAAATTCTTTTTTTTTTGAGAAACCTCCCCTATAAATTCATCTGTTATTTTGTGATGTACATTTAACAACCTACGAGTTATGAGCTTTTTCCACAATATGTTTGAGTAATAAAATTCATATGTTGAAGTTGTCTTCTTAGTAGCTTCATCCATTTTATACAGAGGTCAAATTCCATGTTTCACTTCCATCGTTATTGTCCTCTCACTTGCTAGACATGTCCATATGGAAAGCTCCCAGTGTTTTATACTCCTATTTTTTAGGCTTATATTGTTGAGAATTATTTGAATGCATGTCTTGCATTCATTATGTTAGATTTTTCCTTTTACTTTAGAATTATTTGAATGCATGTCTTGCATTCACTATTTAGATTTTTCCTTTTTCTTTGCCATTCCAGGAGGATGGGCAAGTGCAGATTCAGGTACTGTCATGACACAGCTGACTAATTGTCTAACTGCAAGACTCTATTATTCTGATTAGTTTCAAGGTTTAATCTCATTCTACATAGCTAAACATCTTGTCTTTCTGTTCTTACTCTCCAGAGAAACGATATGGTCACTATGCAGCATTGACATCGGCAGTCTCAAATCGAGCTGCTTTTTTTTCAAGCCTCGGCAATGCCTTTATTGATAAAGTCGAAAAGAGTTGGACAGTTTATAAGGAAAACCGGCCGAAAACCATACAACACAACACATCACAGTGGTCCCAAGGCCACGTCCCCAAAACGAGTCGACGACCATGTCGCCCTAGCAACTATAGCCGACACCAACACGGCGAAGGCGACCTCAATGCAAGACGAAACCCGGAGCCGCCGCTCCGACATCCACGCCGGCCCCTAGGCCGCGCCCCAAACTAGTAAGCATTGAAAGCAAGAGAAATGTTTAGACATGTCGACCTTGGGGTACTAAAGTTAACTACTTGTGCTTGTCCTGATATTCAAGATATTGTTGAAATGGGGGAGTGTAAATACTACTGTATATTTTAACAAAGCAGCCAGCTCGAGTCTCGAAATTTATCAGCTCACATGCCAAACATATCTGCCTCAACGTACGATGCAGGTGAAGCAAACTGCATACAGACTACAGAGCTTACCATCTTGTTACTACGCAGCTCGTAAAGTGGGTTTCTAGTTTTCTACAGAACTAATTGCTCATGGTACATGTATCCAAAGCAAAAGAGATGTGCACACATATCCCCCCCCCCCAAAAAAATACCTATGAATCCATGTGAATCTCACAAATAACCATCCTCCTCCTCGTCGTCACTACTCCAAAGCATGTCATCCTCCTTCAACCGAAGCCCCGATATACCATCAACAAAGTCCTCTTCAGCAAATGCAGACACTGGTTTAGCACCAAACATTTTGGTCCTACTTGAAACAATGTCATCAACAACATCATCCAATTCATTCAAATCCCAATCCACTATGAACTCCTCCTCATCTTGCTCATCTTCCTCTTCGTATCTAAATTCGGGAACCCTCCCACTCCTCATCATCTCCTCATCAACCTCCCCATTCTGCACGCTGTCCCAAGGCAACCAAATGTCAGCAACCTTCCCGAGCGCGCGGCACCCATCCCCGACCACGACCATCCTGAGGGCGGCAGCGCGTGCGTTGCGCACGGTGTCAGTGAAGTCAGAATCATCGGAGACGAGCACGACCCAGTCGACGCCGCAGGCAATCGCGTGCTTCACCTGGCGCTTGAGTGCTTGGTCGGCAGCCTGCGGCTTGTCTGGGACGGTGCGGACGTGGACGCCGGCGCGCCGAAGCTCGGAGTCGAGCCCGTAGCCGACCTTGGGAGTGAGGAGCTCCCGCGCGGCGTCCTGGTACTTGGTGTTGCCGGAGATGTACCGCTCGTGGAACTTCTGGCGCTTCTTGCCCTTGAGGGAGCGGAGGCGGCCGAGCTTCTTGTTGCGCTCGCGCTCGTGGAGCTGGCGGAAGTGGCGGGTGAGGTCAGGGCGGGTGGGGAAGCGGCGGCCGCAGACGGCGCACGAGTAAGGGACGGGCGGGGCGGCGACGCCCGCGCGCTCGGCGCGGTCGAGGTCGCGCCGGTCGCGGCGCTCGGCGGAGACCCACGCGGGGAGGTGGGTGAAGGCGTGGCGGTTGGCGAAGGCGGAGACGGAGTCGACGCGGCCGAGGAGGGAGGCCGCCTCGCGGAGGGAGGTGGCCGCCTCGAAGGGCGGGCCCCGCGGAGGCTTGTTGTCGAGGTCCCACAGCACCACCACCGTAGGGGTCCGCGCCGTCCAGATGCCATCCCCGCCGCGGAACATCTCAACGTCCGGCGCAGTGGGCGACGCCGCGGACGGGTTATCGGCCGCTGCCGTCGCCGCCGCTCGGGGTGGGGGGTCGGCGCGGAGGGAGAGGCGGTGGTGGGCGCGGTGGAGGAACGGGGAGGGGTGGAGCACCGGCGGGTTGGGAGGGATGTTGAGGAAGGAGAGTGGTGGCGGCATGGCCGGCGGGTGTGGGCAGGTCGCGCGGGTCGGCGGTGGTGGATAGGAGGACTGCAGACTGAAGAAGACGGAAGAGGAGGGGGGGTCCCCGTGGATTTGCTGTGAAATTCAGAAAATACCGTTTGAAAAGTTTGAAATCACATATCGGATTAAAACAAAAGAAAACAACCCGTCAAAACCAAGTTAACATAAAAAACCCTAAATAATTTTAAATGAAAACTCTGTGAAAACCATATTGGAAAGTTTTCAAGGAAAATTCATAAATGTATGGTGTACCGGAAAGATGATGGTTTATAAACATGAGTTCGAAGTTCAAGTCGTACTTATTCGTTTGAGAGGTGAGGTTAAAACATTTTTTTTGCACCATTTGTCACTATCCATTGCTGAATTTGGCTTTTACATGCCCCGAAGGAATTGGATTTTAAGTTTTATAGAATATCACTTCTCCAACATATGAAACTTCTTCCAAACTTTTAGAAACTTTAAAGTATGGTTTTATCTGAACTTAGTTTTCACCGGCTATTTTCGCAAAATGGTGAGTTCAATGTGAATCCATGCAAATGTAAAGACAAACTGAAAGTTCACATTGGTGATTGCATATGAAAATTTTATATTTTATAAGAAGGAAACACTCGAGTCATTGTCAAACGTACATTTCTACCAAAATATTGACTTTCCATAAAAATAACCCCTATTTGTTCCAACTATCTCCAACATGTCAACTACAATATAGTATATCTTGCCTAATCTCTATTGTTCTCGCCAACGGCTATAAAAGGTAACTTAACAGACCCTCATTCACCCCTCCCCCTCCCCCGTCCTTTATAAACTCTCTCGAGTCATACCTTTTCGCCGCACCAGGAATATTGCTCCAGGAAAACGCGTCGTTTCGTATCTTGGACCATGACCCCAGATCTAGGGTTTTGTCCGCTTGTCGCAGAGGCGGCGATGTCTTTGCTCTCAATTTCCGCGTCGACGAGTCAACTACATCCTTCTTCCGTCATGACTCAGGTTTGCATCTCTATACATGGTGGCCTTGTGCGCGTGGATTTGGATTTATATCCATTCATGCACTTCAAAGGAATCTTAAGTTAGGGATAGTGATAAGTTATCAGATCGGCTATATTCGCTACACGAGACACGACGTGTCAAAAGCCCACTAAATTCATGTGAGGACCGTATGGTGGTAATCTCGGAACCTGTTTGGAAGGCAACCAGTTTTGAGGGCGTCAGCGTGCGTTGGGATGAAGGCCAAAATTTCAGATCTACGCTAGCATTTTTTATAATTTTTGTTGGCGGCGAAAAGGTTCGCCAAATAATTCGTGCACCTTGTTTTGGTAGGACTTGCGTGGACGCTATTTAAATAGCCCCTTGTGTATGTGGGTTACTCCCTAGATCCATAGGTCACGGAATATACACACAAATCTGAATAAACTTTTAATTGGATTTAAGACTTTTGGTGCTAATGTTGTGGACAAGTTGTAATTTTATTTACTACCGAGGTCCTTTATGTGAAATGTGCTCCACTAACGTTGATATAAATGCAGTTTTCGAGGTCTTTAGTTTAGGAAACTATTTACTGTTGAGGTCCTTTATTTGAAATGTTGAGGCTGTCGAAAAGGCCAAAACGTTGAACTGAGTGCACCAGGGGTGAAGGCGTGTGGCTGTCGACGAAGGCGTAAACGTAGTTCACGTGTCCAAGGAGGGAAACCGCCTGCCATGGTGGAAGGCGTAAACATAGCACCACCACCGCCGGGCTCCGCGCCGCCCGCATCGCCGCAGTCGAGAACCACAACCAGGTGGGCGCCGCCGCAGACAGGTTCTCAGCCGCAACCGCCGCTCGCGGTGGTGGTTCTGCCCGGAGAAACAGAGAGGAAGGGACCTAGTGTAGGCTGCACAATCCGACGCTCCGCCCAAGTCCCCGCGGCTGCAAATTCCGACACTCGGACCAAATGCGGATGCGAATTCCCTCCTCCTCCTCCGGCCTGCGCGACCCAGAGTGCTCCCCACGCGCGCCGCCGCCGTCCCCGTCCCCGCTCCGCCTCGTCGCGTCCACGCCGACTCCGAGGCCTTGGGCATACCGGTTTCTGAGGTACGAGCTCGAGTCACCCCGTGGTTGCTTCAAACCCCAAACCTAACCTCCACAGGCACGCCGTCCGGCTGGATCCGCCCACGAATCACGAAATGTGGTTGGTTGATTTTTCGCGCTAGCTAGCGATGTAAAGTTTAAGTCCGCTCTCGGGTGTGCTATTCCCCACCCTTGTATTCACAAGTTACCAATCGAATTTTGATCCTTCCTTTTATGAAGTAGCATTGCTCATGTTTTTGCTAACTTATCATTGGAGCGACTCCAGCAGGTTTTCAGTACTGAAAACCCCTTTTACAGTATATGAAGCCTGCGGCCTTTTGAGATGCTTGGAATCACTGCATATTGTAGAACCATTTATTTATTATCCTCTATATTTCTCATATGAGCATGCATATAAACTCTATTCCAACTCTATTTTGACATCGATATAATTCAAACCTTTTCATATTTCAAACAGGAGGGGGAGGAGAGGCACCCGCCACCGACGAGCTCAACCCAGCCACCAACGGGTTCAATCGGTGGCGGTGAGCTCCGGTTGCGGCCGCGATCGCCGGCGACGTCTGAGACCCGTGAGCTAGAAGGGGAGGAGAGAATCCCGCCGCCGACGAGCTCGACCCAGCCACGAACGGGTTCAATCGGTGGCGGCGGTGAGCTCCGGTTGCGGCCGCGATCGCCAGCAACGTCTGAGACCCGTGAGCTAGAAGGGGAGGAGAGGATCCCGCCGCCGACGAGCTCGACCCAGCCACGAACGGGTTCAATCAGTGGCGGCGAGCTCCGGTTGCGGCCGCGATCGCCGGCGACGTCTGAGACCCGTGAGCTAGAGGGGGAGGAGAGGCACCCGCCACCGACGAGCTCAACCCAGCCACGAATAGGCTCAATCGGTGGCTGCGAGCTCCGGTCGCGGTCGCAATCGCCGGCGGCGTTTGAGACCCCCGAGCTCGAGGAGGATGCCTTGCGGCGTGAGGCAGCAACGACAAGGCGCCGCGGACGGCCACGCAACTCGAGAGCACCACGCAGCAGCGAATCAGAGGCGCTCGGCCCCCGGGTCCGAGCTCGCAGCGTCGACCATGGAGGGAGCTCGCGCGGCTCGTCTGGAGCTCGGAGGGCTCGGTCAGGGCCGCGACGACCTCCGGCAGGGGCGGGAATGGCGCGTCGGAGCTTGCGGGAGGCTCGCGGCGGTGCAGCGGCGTCAACCAGAATCGACCGCGGCGAGGTGTCAACGGCGGTGAGTTGGGTGTGGGGATATTTGCAGTGCGGGAGGGCGTTTTTTCAGTACTAGTAATGGTGCACGTGCAATGCACGGGTGGACTAATACACATAATTTATTTAATATTTTCTATTATAAATTTTCATACTGTTTACAAATACTTTGAAATATGTTACACAACAGTAAACAATAGTATTTCATTATTTAAACTTCATAGTGGCATGGTTGAACTGTTTACCATCCTCTTTCTCATTACATAATGTTCACAAACATGTTTTTCTTATAAAAAATAGACGCCGCCATGGTTTCCATTGTATTTTTCATGTACTGAGTTTGAAAACAAATGCAGTTTGTTGATAATAATGAAGCTATCTTTCCACAATCAAGAAAATTAAACCGCGACAACTAATTTACTTGACTGGGCGAAAGTTTCCAACTTAGAATCCTTCAGCTACTTCTCTTCCGCACTATATACGAACTTAGCACCCAGCTAAGCATTCAAGAATTAAAATTAAAATAAATATTGTAGAGGTCAGATTAGAACCCTTCCTAAGTCCTAACCCCTCATATTTAACATGCGTGCAACATGTAAATGTTATCTTAGTTCTGGCCAGCCAGTGCTATAATGATTTAATCTATAATAGCTCATTAACTCCTGAAAAAAAATAGAAGAGATTTCGAGGTTAATCTGGATAAATTACATTACCACCAAAAGAGATTTATTGTTTAGTAACAGATAAATATGTTTGTAATAAATAATAAGAACAACACAGTATCTTGTTTAGAGCATAGCTAGAGATATTTTTCTTCAATGAAGGTTGCACGTTAAGAACTAAATAGGACGGGATGCACAATATAAGTTGAAAATAATTAAAGATGTCCTGTATTGTTTCAACCTTCATGGATCCGCCAAAACGAAATAATTAAAATCACACCAAATCTTGCAACATTAGATCTTCAGAACTATCTTGATCGGAGAAGGTTATTAAATATGATAATTTTAAAGTGAAATACGAAACAGAAGGGGATGCACCAGATTGAAATACAAATGGCAAATTACCTCTAGATTAGACAATTTAAACATCAAACATTCATATGTCTTCTTTTCATAACATGAACCGACACATACAACTGGCAATCACCACTTCATGCCTTACTGTCTGTTTCGTTATTACTTCGCTTCCTAAAGTCGTCTCATTGAGGTTTCAAATAGAAAATATAAACTAAAAATACCCAAAAGCCTTAAGAAAATATTCAATACAAATAATTCATGATTGAAAAAGGGAGTTCCATATGTCATAGTTTATGCTAGTACACACTGTCAAAAGGGAGTTTCATATGTCTCAGTTTACGCTAGTTCACACGCGTGTCAACAAAATTGGCGGTGTAAACTACTCGGCTACACTCTGCAATGTTCTACTCAGCTGAAACAATTTCTTCCCAAAAATCACACAGGGACAAATCCACTGTTCTTTAGCGGCACCTCCGATTGGTGTTCATAATTGTCAGTTTTGGGTTTATAAGCTGAGATAGTATCACATGTCTAGGTTACTTATGCATATGCATAAAGTGCTGAAATTGTATTAAATAGAGAAGGAAAACCTTTATGAAGCAAACAAATGGATCCGTTCAGTTTAGGTGACACCATTATATTTCTTGAATCTGCAAAGAAACAACAAAGCATGGTGATTTTACAGCAGTTAAAAAAGGTTAATATGCAGTAACCAATCAGGCATATGTAAGTACCTTTAGAGTGTCGAATTACACAGTTCAGAGCGGATGCAGAATTAGTGGATGGGGAATTAGTTCAGAGCGGATGCTCAATGAGTGGATGCGGAATTAGTTCCTCGTGGAATTTCGTGTGCAGGGAGGCCGCTGGCTTGGAGGAGCAGTACGCTGTTGTCTGTTGAGTTGAGCGATGGCCGATGGGGACGGGCGGATGCAGTGGATTTGGCGCCGGACGACAGGTGCAGGGCGGCAGCGTCCTCGTGGCGGGCAGGGCGACGACGTACTGGAACACGGCGTCGCAGAAGACGGCGGCGTCGTCCTGGCCGCTAGTCGCATTTTACAGGGCATCCCCATGGAGGAAGGTCGCGATGTGGTCTGCGTGGATGCACGGCGTCAGGAGCTTTTCATCTACATGTCCTCGCACTGGTCGCGTTTTGAAGGATGGCGGGGGGACGGGCGGCGGCGTGGACGCACAACATCGTGTAGTAGGGCAAGGCGGCAGCATGGAGGACGGGAAGCGGCAGCGGCGGCATGGGGCAGCAGCGTGGAGCGACGGCCTAGAGGCAGGTTCCGCTCGTCGGGCTATGGGGATTAGCGAGCAGTCAACGGGCCGTGTTTTACCGCTAATTGCGAAGGCGAGTCGCGAGGAGAGGAGAACGGGGGGAGTGGAGCGGAGCGGACCGTGTTTTACCGCAAAACACGGTGCTAATAAGAGCCGATGGATTCGTTGGTTCCACGGTCCTGATGATTTGGATCTGCCACCTCTCTCTCTTTTTATATTAGTGGCGATAAAAATTCAGTTATCCTCAGCCGCACAAACATTGGACACTTGCAGTTCTTTACTAAAGGTAAACTGGGACGATTGTGTATATTGTACTGACAGTAAACTGGGACCTTCAGAGTTCTCTTTATATAACGTTTTACTGCTCTATCCTAATATGTCCATAGTACTGTTCTTAGTAGTTAATTAGAAAACTATAATCTACTCTTGTGGTGTGCATGTGTTCATAATTTCACATCACATGTAAACGTTGAGAGGAACTAATTAGCCAGTCTCTAGCAGCTGCTTGTTCTCTTTTGCCCTTGATATTTATACTCTACAATCATAAAAATGCTTGTAATGACAAAGCTACTACCTATGTAGATTACTCGTGATAATATGGCTGTGTTAGAGGAAGAAGGAAGTGAGGACTCCGAATATATTTTATGTGTTATTGAATCGTTGAAGACGAAAGTTATAGAAGACCGCTTTACCTACGTCAAGGTGATTTGAAGACTACATATTCTCTACTTTTCTCAGTATCTTTGTAATCATTGCTGCGTTTTGATTTCTGATTGCTATAATTTTTTTTTCCAGAATAGGGTAGAGGAGAACAAGAGGAAGCTCAGTAGCCTTACACGAATGCCTAGCAATTCTTCCAAGGTCCGGCAAAGAAATACATTAAAAGGCACTGACGTAGTCTTAAACCTGCTGACAAGTAGGCAAGACGATGCACTCTGTTCCGTGCATAGTCTTGGTGTGTCACCTACTGCGGAAGATGGTGTCTGTTCCCAAGAAGAAAGTTTGGACGGCATAACTGATATGTTGGGTGGAGACCTAGCTGCAAAGAATGCCATTAGGCCAATTAAACTACCAGAAGTACTAAAACATCCGCGTTCTACAACATGGACATTTGTTTACAGGTCTGTTCATAATCACATGCACTTCTCAACCTCCCATACCCCTGCTGCGTGCAAAAGAGTTTTGTTAGTAATTTTTCTTAGGTTTTATTGAGACAAGGTTTCTCGGGGTTTCATGTAGGAACCAGCGGATGTCGGAAGACCAATCTGTATTTGATCGACGAAAGATTTGCTCTGATGCAAATTATGGTGAAGCTTTAGTTTTCAGTGATGGTGAAGATGAAGCTGTCGAGGTTGAAAAGGAGAAAAATGAGGCCAAAGGTTCTGAAGATTTTATTATTCGGTAACAAACTCCGTGGTTCTTATGTTTCCTTTTGCATTACTGTACATTATCTAGGCTTAACTTCTGCACATATTTGTGATTAACATCTGCTAGGGCCTAAGAACCAGTTTCTTGAATAATTGCTATTGCACTTACTTTTCTTAAAGCATGAAGTTTATTGTATTTTCCTTTGGAGAAAACACACTACATTTAGATACATAAGAAATTCTCATAAGCACTATTGCACACACTTTACTCTGAAGTTAAAGGTTGTCACATTGTTTTTTTCAAGATTACAAAGTATTAAAGTAATACACATGCAAAATATCACTTCCGCAGTTATCGTGCTATTCATAGCTCGTTCCATATTCATGTTAGGTTGCTTCTGCTGTCTAAGTATCAATTCAAAATGTTCAATGAGGTGCATAATCAAGCTAGGCTAGCTTGGAATTCCAGGAAAGCAAGTTTATTTTAGTTTTACTCCAAACTGGGAGCAGGTTTTATTTCTACCATATTGTTCAAGGAACAAAAATATTTAGTTCACATCATCTAGCTCTATTATGAGTAGTCCATTGATGAGTTGACACCTTCCTTAGCCTTGATAGATCAACAATAGATTTTGGCTTCTGCTATATGATGTACTTTCACTCGAAATTTTGATGATTGGGTGTAATTAATTATGTTCCTCTGCAACTCTTATGTTAGAAGGACTATTCAAGAATGCGGCATTTCTGATGCAGTGCTGGAAACTCTAGCTCGATATTTTGATAGGACTGCTGGTGATATAAAGGCTAGTTTTCTCTTCTAGTCACTTATTTTCAATCACATTTTGGCTTTTCCTTATCCAGTTCAAGTTGGCACTATATTGACAATTAACAGACAGAACCCTAATTCACAGGCCAGATACGAGATCCTACATGGGGAGAAAACTGAGGGTTCTCTTAAAGAAATGTCCAAACTTAATGCCAAAGTGGAAGATGTCTACTGTGATAAAGATTTGGATGCAGCATTGGATTCCTTTGACAATCTATTTTGTCGGCGCTGTCTAGTATGTTCATATATTAACTACCGTGTGATTTCTGTAATGCCTCTGGTTTGCTGATGAATATTCTGCTCATCTTTACATTGGCAGGTTTTTGATTGCAGACTACACGGGTGTTCTCAAGATTTAGTATTTCCTGTAAGTTTTGAAGCTTTGAAGTTATTTCCAAAATTGTGTTTGTTTTTTAATCTGTGCCTTCTTTATACAGATAGAAAAGCAATCACCTTGTGACAGCATGGATGATAGTACATCATGTGGTGTTCATTGTTATAAACTGGTTGGTATTTTTATGTTGTATGACTTTCGAAAGCTGCTTGTCTTGTGAGATAATTTTGATCATGAAAGATAAGCACATGACTTGCATTGATAATGATTTTGCGAACAATATTTTGGCAGGCCTGCAAACTAGATGCTACTACCACAGTTGATTCTCACATGATTATTGACACCGAGCCAACACACTCATCGGATAATACAGGGAAGCAGTTAGCCTCAACTAAGAAAAAACAGGGTTCTAATGGAAGGAATGCCAAATCTCAACAGAGTGAAAACTCTTCAACCCCAAGGGTTGCCTCAGAAAGCAGTGGTTCAGAAGTAAATCCAACAAGCAATAAATCTCCACGACAGCTTAGCTCAAAAGGTATATTCAAGAAACGAACCAACAAAAGAATTGCTAAGCGAATTCATATGGCTGTGAAAAAGAGACGAAGGGAAGTAGCACTGTCGGACTCTAAGTCTAGAGGATTCCCTTGTCCAAGGGACCTGAATCTTAGGTCCCGTACATTGAATGGACACAAAGATTCAGTTGCATCATCACAACAGAATTATCCAAGCACAAGTTCTCAGAAGAAGGATGGACCTGAAATGGAGAAGAAGAACAGAGCTTTAGCGGAAGATCATAATGATTTGATGGAGGGAGCAGATAATGAACATTCAGCAACATATGGTCATGATAGTTCGCAGAAAAAAGAATCTGTCGATGGGAATGTATGCAGGCAAGAAGATAATGGTAGATCCTGGAAGGTGATTGAGCAAGGGCTTCTGGTCAAAGGTTTGGAGATTTTCGGAAGGAACAGGTTGGGCATTTCACCTTATGATCTGCTCTATGTCTGTGGTTTCGTTACCTTGAACTTAATGTTTATGCGTTGCTTAATATTATAGAGCCAGTCAGGTGAAGTTTTCTAGGTAGCTTTGCATAGCCTGTAAACATGTTTCTGAACTGAGTAATGGTTATGTGTGAAAGGATATACCCCGCCATACGGAAGACTTTGACCATGGTTCCTTACCGAGTAAATTTTATGTATAATTCATGCCTTCTACTTACACTTTTTTCATCATCCTACAAGTGTGGAATGGTAGTGGTGATTGGAAAAATGTTGGAGAAAAATGTTTATAAATTTTGACAAGTGCTCGTGTGCTTTCCGGGAACTTTTTTTGCATGAATTTTAAAGCACATCAATGGCTGATTAGGGGCGGGACATGGGCTTAGACCCTTCCACATCGCTGGGTTCACATGGGATTTAGAAGTGATGTAAAATGAGTACTAATCACAGCCGTCGATGTGCTTTAAAATTCGTGCAAAAAAAGTTCCCGGAAAGCACAGGAGCATTTCTCATAAATTTTCTATTACTAAAAGTTTCATGAACTATGGCTTTTCGCTTAGAACCAATGACTCCACAAATCCCACTACCACTTATATTTTACTAGGGCAGCAAAATTACTTGTTTTTCCAGGAAATTTGCAAGTTCATAACACTTGCATGCGTCTTTTTTAAAATCACTGCTCTCCATTATCATTATTGTACCCATAAGGTTAACCTTACTTTTCAGAATTATTAGTCATAATACTGAACCCATGATTTTTTTCTTGCAGCTGTTTAATTGCTCGAAATCTTCTTGGGGGAATGAAATCATGCAGTGATGTTTTTAAGTGTATGAATCATATGGAGAACAGCAGCGCATCTGGAGTTCTTAACGGTGTTGATTCTCTTGTTAAAGGACATACAAAGGTAGGATTCAGTGTAACCCTCTATTTTCATTTTATTTTCACCCTGGTGGCATCTTATGTTAGTAATGCCGATGTTGACATCACAGGGACGTGGCGTCAGATCACGGTTTTATAGAAGGCGAAGAAGAGTCCGTCATTTGAAGCACACCTCAAAATCTGCAGGCTACCATTTTATAAGGAAAAGAATTGCAGAAAGCAAGGATCAGCTTTATCAGCAATATAATCCATGTGGTTGTCAATCAGCATGTGGGAAAGAGTGTCCATGTCTGACAAATGAGACATGCTGTGAGAAATACTGTGGGTGAGTTGATAGTTTTCCTTTAAGAAACTTGCTCTATACAAACACATGAACACACACACGGTAGCATGCAAACAATTTGGTATCCTCATCCTGCTGTCATAATTCAGAAATTGTTATTTTTATGTGGAAATTTATGCCTTTTGCATTGCAGGTGTCCGAAAACGTGCAAGAATCGTTTTCGAGGTTGCCACTGTGCAAAGAGCCAGTGTCGCAGTCGCCAGTGTCCATGCTTTGCTGCTGACAGGGAATGTGATCCTGATGTGTGCAGAAACTGCTGGGTAGGGTATGTATTTGCAACTGGAGAGCTTTTGAAAGATTTTTTTGTTAATTTATAATTATCTAATCAGAGAAAATTGCAATGTTGAGACCTGTTAATTTCGTTCTCTACACTTTTTTTATCCAACCTGTACCAGAGACAGAGTAGCTCAAAATTAACTACCTGTACCTGTGGAATTTGGCGTGATACTTCTGTTTTACGACCGGATATTTTAGTTGGTGCATTTGAAATCACATGCGACAGCCAACACAAGTAAATGTGCATGTCTTAAGTTGCCAAATTACAAGTATATGTGGCATTTTGCAAAAGCTCAGAGCTATCAATTATGCAAATTTGTCATGAATTACAAAGATCTTTGTTGGATGATGGTAGTGTAGGCATAATCGTGCTCGCTTATGTTGTAGTATCTCAAGATACTCAATTCTGCAATTTAAAGCTTAAACAATGGGATTGAATTTAAGTTAATAAAATAAATTATGTAGTCATCAGCTAATAGCTATATCCACAATCATCAAGCATAATGATTTTACATGATATCGCCCATTTTCTAACATACTTGATTGAGTGCGCATGTGTATCAGTGCAGTATTTGAAGGGGCTGAAAACTTACCTTCTTCCCCTTTGTTTAAGCACGTTGATCAACTCTGCTAAGTCTGACGTAACAATATATTATTTAAATTCATTAGAACAGTATCTTGTTTATGATGGGTATTTACCTGAACTTTCAAAGTTACATTCTGAAAAATCATGTCAATGACAGGAAATCTTACTGACTTTGTAGTTAAAACATGTCAATTCAATTGGTATGCATGTACACAAAAATTAAAACAGCAAAATTTGGACAGCAAATGCAGTTCAGTAAAAAGTTGCAGAATGATTGTGTTGTTATCTAACATATGCTGAAAGTGAAATCCAGATATGATTCCCTTTCACGGCAATCATTCTTAAGAACTCGTTTTATTAGCACCTTGTGGAAGTGGTTTGTACCAAAGTCTTTCTAGTATAACATTTGGCCGTTTGGTTTCTAATCTACAGGTGTGGTGATGGTTCATTGGGATTTCCAAACCGAAGGGGTGATAATTATGAATGCCGGAACATGAAAGTGCTTCTTAAACAACAACAAAGGGTAAAAAATATTACACTTATGTTTATCACTTGTTGTGGACATCTTGTTTATAATTTCTTTGAGTCGATACATGGTTTAGTGATTTCTTTAGTCATGTCAAAGACAACGATATATAGCAGAACTGCAGGCACAGATGTCCAATCCAGTACCAAGTTCTACTAATAGATAGTTTCACCAGATTATGGTCTGAACTGGTAGATGCAATTTAAACAGGATTTAAGTGTCTAGATTTCTTTGAGCCACTTCTTGTTAGTCTTGAAGCTGGTAAACATATATAGCAATGGTTAAAGACCCTCTAGGAACGTTTAGGATATGAACAGTTAGAATATGAAAACAAACTTAAACAACAACCTTGTGAGTGAGGGCTTCTCTTTTCTATTGGTCTTCTGAGCTAGTTATGAATAGTTAGGGCATCTCCAACGGCCCGACGCAAACAGACGTCCGCGGTCCGTTTCTGTCCGAAAATGACCGGGGCTGGGAAAAACCCAGCCCAACGGGGCGACGCATTTTGTCCGAGCCGTCCGCGGCGACGCAAACGCGGCCCAAATTTGGGCTCGGTTTGCGTCGCCGTAGACGGTCCACTGTGTCCGCGCGTGTCCGTGCCCCTTTGACCGGGCGCCGCGCGTCAGCGACCGCGGCGCTGGCTTCGTCTCCCGAGGCCGCGACGACTCGAGAAAAGGCTGTCGCACCGCCGCCTCAGCGTCTGCGCCGCCATCAATGGCGACGCCTCACTGCCCACCGCCTCCCCCTCTCCCATCACCATTAATGAAGACCGCGTCCTCGGCCGCCGTTAAAAGAGCACCGCGGCCAACTCCAACAACACCCCACCTCCTACCTCCCACCTCCCTCCCCTCTCCACCGCCACCATGACGGGGTCGTGGCCTTTCAAGAAGCCGAAGAAGGAGCCCAGGGACCGCCCATATATGGGCGTCGATCTGGCGCACGCCCTGTACCGGGGCAACCATCCGGTGCCGGTGGGCGACGTGCACCTCCCGAACGACTGGCACCTCAACTCGAGGAGGGTGCCAGTCCCGTCAGTGCCAAGGGCCGGTGAGGAGCGGATGCTGGAGATCCGCCGCCGCCGCCTCCTCCTCCCCGCCGACCTCCGGGAGGACGACCAGTTCCACCCCGACTCCCGGTGGTGGGATCGGCCGGGGTTCGAACGCGACGCCAGGAGGCGCGCCGGCCTCCTCGGCGATCGCGACTTCGACTACGGCGCCACCGTCGTCTGGGTGCCTCCACCACCGCCGGAGTGGGAGCCCGAGGAAGAGGAGTCGGAGGAGGACGCGTCGGACGCCATGGAGGAGGAGGAGGAGCTCCCACTGGCGGATTTCCAGCCGCCGGGGCTCACGGAGGAGGAGGCCCTCCAAGAGGCCGTGCTCGAGAGCGAGCGGGAGGAGCTCGGGCGGTGGCCTGGCCTCAGCACAATGCTGAGGGCCTCCGCGCTCGAGCGCGACGGTGCGTCCAGCAGTCGCGGCCCACCGCCAGTGAAGCAGGAGCGGGTACTGGAGCAGGCGCCGGAGCCGTGGTCTCCGTGGCCTGCCGCTTCCTCCTCCGGTGTTGCACCACCGCCTCCACTGCCTCCGCCTCCTGCCCCAGTGCCCGCGGCGGCGTGGTCCTTCCCCTGTGACCCACCGGCGTTCTACGACCTCACCGGCGAGTACAGCGACGAGGAGTAGTCGCCGCTGCGGCGGTCGAGGAAGCCCTAGTTAGGGTTTCTTTTTTTAAAATTCTGTTTTACATTTCTGCATTTATTTTCGCATCCTAAATGTAATATATCTATATTAATATAAAAAAGTTTAAAAACATTTGCGTCGGGCCGCTGGGCTGGGGTGCGACCCAAATGGACATTTGAGCGGACAGAGCTCATTTTCTGTCCGCGACCCGATGCAAACGGACCAAATCGGACACGATTTGGTCCCAAAATGCGTCGGGCCGTTGGAGATGCCCTTAGGATATGAAAACAAACTGAGACAGTAAAGTTGATTCAAGTCGGGGGCTTTTTCAGCAAAAACTTTTTACCATCAATTTAAGTTCAGCGGGCCTTAGGGCAGAGCCACAGTTTTCTTCTAAAATCAAGAAGAAATGAAATTGGAAATTGCCACCCTTTTTCTAAAATGGAGTATTAATAGGTATGGAGGCAATGATGGTGAAGTATATAGCAAAATCGATTTTTATGTTCACAGTGGACTTTATGTTGTGAGAACGACTCAGCTAGTAAAACACATGCCTAAAATACTCATGTTTTTAAGAGAAATAAAGTACTCACTTTCTACTAGAGTGTCCTGGTTCACTTTCGAACAAAATGTTCTGCTGGTGGTACTGAATTTGTCCTGACTTTTATTCCAGATCTTACTTGGGAGATCTGATGTTTCTGGCTGGGGAGCATTCCTCAAGGTAAATTGGTCCTTCCATCCTCTTCATAGCCCTTCCCCTTTACCTGAAGATACTGTTGGCAAGCATAAATATCTTTTCCACTATCTTCAGAATACTGTTGGCAAGGATGAATATCTTGGGGAGTACACTGGGGAGCTTATCTCCCACGGAGAAGCAGACGAGCGCGGAATGATATATGACCGTGAGAATTCGTCGTTCCTTTTCGACTTAAATAATGAGGTAGGTGTGCTATGCAAACATTCAGGGTTACATGCTGGACTACTCACTAGATTTGGCTCGTGCTTTTTGCATGAGCTGAGTTGTCGTCGTTGTCAACGCGCTTTATTCAAAAACCTGTATTTCATATCTGATCCAGACGCTGGCTGTTGCTACTCTATTGATGCAGTTTGTTCTCGATGCCTTGAGAATGGGCAACAAGCTGAAGTTTGCCAACCATTCCAATGATCCAAACTGCTATGCCAAGGTGATGCTGGTAGCAGGCGATCATAGGGTAGGCATATTCGCCAAAGAGCGAATTGGCGCAGGCGAGGAGATTTTCTATGATTACCACTACAAGCCCGACGAAACACCAGCGTGGGCTCTGAAGCCTGATGCTCCTGGAGCAAAAGACCCCGGGCAACCTTCCTGGGTGCGAGGAAAGAAGCCTGCCCACTGAAGGAAACATCGTTGGTCGATTATTTTATTCAGGGCCAAAATTCGAGACATTGTCGCCTTTAATTGAACCAAGCATTCGTTGGCCCCTGATTGTTATATCAGAATCCCAATCTTATCAAAACTTGTCGATGGAAACATGAAAAGCTTGTTGAACCAATATGGTTGCTCCATACCTAGAGCAGCTGGGCTTGCGTTTGGATGTTTTTTCTTGCCCCTTTTCAAAGTTCTCGTGGGCAGTCATGCTTCTGTGAGTTTGCTGTGACCTCTTGGGCTAGTCCTGGCAGTCTGACACCACGATGCTTGCTGGGAGGGACATGTCGTTCGAGCAACAGCTATTGTCATTGCTCTATGAGGCACTGGTTACTGAACATTTTGCTTTTCAACCCGTAGTTACAACTTACATAGATGCTATAATTGCCAACTGTGTAAGGTTAATACACCATAGCAAGCTAGGCAGAACAGGTCACACTGCAGACTGCAGTAGTACTAATAATCTCAGGAGTCTATCATCTGGTTGGAAAAAAGTGGCACAAAAATGACAGCGACTTTGTCAAGAGCAGTATCCCAGGAACCAACAAGGCAAGCACCATGACCACTCTAGTTTTTGACAAAACATCCACGCTGGCAGGTTAGTAGCTGCCATCTCCAAGGAAAATTTGTTGAAGAAACATGTAACGAACTCTGGAAGTTAAGAGCAGCAAGAAAATAGCACCGGCTGACCCAGTCACCACAACACTGTCGCGAGGCCAATGCCCGCTAGAGCTAACAGGACGGGAAACAGAACATGTAACGTATAAAGCCAGATAAAATGGCGGCCTCCAACCGCCCTCCATCAAGTATAGGATCAGCCCGAGGATCTCAATCATGTACTGTAAATAAAAGTTTAGATATAATGCGAAAATGCGTTGACAACACAGAATTCAATGTCAGCTTGGACACAGCTGTCGAGGCTCCCATTTCTGCAGCTCCAGCTCACGAAATGAAGCTTAATGCCGAAAAATACACCTAACCGTGCTGCTTCTCAGCCAAGGGAACGTGCGTGCTGCTCCTCCCTACATGAATCGTTTTCAAACTGTACCTCCAGGATTTCTTTCAATAGCTAATTACCGGCTACTCAATTACTACAACTTACATGCTATAATTGCCTACTCTGTGTGAGGTTAACAAGCTACGTGGAAGAAGTCACACTGCAATGGGATACATAATTCATCCTAGAGTCTATCCTATTCCTCGGTAGAGAAGAAATGCCACAAGACAGGATAGTTACTTCTCTCAAGAGCAGCACCTCAGGAATCAGCATGCCAAGCACCAACACCCCTCTGCCATTGGTTGAAAAAGATTCAGGCTGGCAGTTGGTAGCAGCCATCTCCGAGGAAAATTTGCTAAAACACATCTCCCTGAAAGTTTAAGGGCAACAAGAAAACACAGCAAAAGTTACAGACTCTCGTACCGACTCAAGATTCCTAATCAAGCTATGATGCTCAAGGTATTCAAGAAATGCAAGGGTGATACAAGCCTGGTCCTACCATCGTAGTTCTGTGCAGAGTAGCCAAAGCAACTGCTAATGGAGCTAGTTTCATATGTATGAATGGAAAAGAATGAAAATGTATACCTCGTATCTTTTAAATGTTCTTTGCGCCACCGAAGTTTGAATTTGGACGCAATATTGCCGGATATGCTGACAAATCCTGTTGGCCATAAGTGGATCAACGATGATAGGTTCACAGAAAACAAGAAGTTAATAACTTCTCAGCATTTCTATCGCTGCTATAGTGCTATATCTGCAATGCTAGTGAAATCCTAAACCCATCTACCAAGTCAAGATGAAACACATGTTACCGACTTTAATAGCAAAAAAACATACTCCCTTTGGTTTGAAATGATTGACGCGAGATGTGAGCAACGAGAGTACAAACTTGTACAGCGCTGGCGGCAATAAATTCGGACCGGAGGGAGTAGAAATAGTGTGCCATGTTTTCTTTAAGGAACAACATGTACTTCTGTACAGCAACATCTGTTCAAATTTTTTTTTTTCAACTACTTATGAGTCCCAAAATGCCGTTTAGTAATATCGATAATGCACAGTTAAATAATGGGCGGAACATGTTTTGTTCAGGATGATCTGCCAACCAGAATACCTGCGGTGCACAAACAGGCATTGTATTCGGATGTACGAAGATCTGGTTTGGTTGCATATGAGTAGATGGAAAAACCTGCAAAACATGAACCATGCTAGTATAAGATCTGCTAAATGCCAGAAGAAGAGAATATATTTTACACATATTTATGTACCTTATAGTAAATTGGTCTTCCAATTGTTGCAGTACCATGTGCATCTTCTACAGACTGAAACTGCTGCCCATTAGTTTGGGCAAGTAATTCCGGAGCAGTGGAGGAAGATGCCAGGGCTTGCTTTGCTTTTTCTGCAGTAGAGTATTTTTGTAATACAAACTGATGTGCTATAAGAATGAAGAGACTTAAGAGTTGCTACTTACTGGTGCTTCGTCCTTTAGATGATTTGTTTTTCTTCTCCCTTTTACCAGCATCTTTTGCAGATTGAGAATGAAGACTTCTCATCTCAACGAACACTTCCAGTGCCTTCTCTCCTGTTTCAAGGGAGTCCCAGAATATCCTTCTTGCTTCTTCCACTTCCTGGCTCTTCAGTACAAGGTTATATGCATACTGCATTGCGCGATTGCGATATGCAAGTTCAGCCTCGGTACATTCCTGCTGTGTTGAATCTTCTTGACTGAGATTATACATGCTTCTCCTGGCATCTTTTGTCCAGCGTTTCAAAATGTACTTTTCAGGAATTGTATCCACATTCTGCAGACTGAAGGCTTTCAGAGCATGAGAACACAGAAGACCCATCCTTTCAAACTTTCTGCAATCACAAGAGATTTCCATTGTAGATGTATCAAGAAGAACAGTCCACATTTTTGAACCCCTCCCTTGCATCGTGATCTCAAACCTCAATAAGCTTCCACCACAGGAACTTTCATGGCATGAAGTTGCTCCACATCCGTCCAGAAATTCAGCCTCAAATAGTTTGTAGATCCTTTGTGTGTACGACTCTGCAGCCTGCTTCAGAACTGTGCTATGCTTGATCGCACGAACTGGAGCAGTTTGGCTGCAGCGAAAATCCTCTTCAGATTCATTTCTACGTAGAGTTTTTACAACCTTTTCCAGCAAGAGGGAAAGTCGTGCAAGAGAAGTGGATTCATCAGCAATCCCAGTCAGGATATTGTTTGAGACCTCTCCCCACTGCGATGAATTAATCCCACCATCAAAAGTTTCTTTGTTAAATAGCGAGCACCATCTATTATGAAACCCATAAAGACCATTAAGCCAATCATTATCCTGTAGATTGTATTCATTAAGCATAGCAGCCCAAGATTCCTCCAGCTCCGTTTCTGTGTCAGATCCTTGCATGCACTTCATAAACATATTTTGAAATGCTTGAGAAGTATTTATAGTGCCTAAATGAGACTGTGCATTCTTCAGAGTATGCCAGTAGGAAATGCAATGCTGTGTGTTAGGAAACACCTGCTCTGCTGCCTGCATAATAGCCTCATCCTGGTCAGTGAAAATAGATTTTGGCGTTCGGCCACCCATTGACTCCAAAAATGATTTGAATAGCCAAACATAAGAAGCAGTCGAGTCATCTAACAAGAATGCACATCCAAAAACAATATTATGCCAATGGTGGTTAACTCCAACAAAAGGGGCACATATGAGGCTATATTTGTTTGTGCGGTACGTTGTGTCAAATATAACAGCATCTCCAAAGCAGTCATAATCGTTTCTACTTTTACCATCTCTGAAGAAGAAGTTAGTCATGCGACCTTCTTGATCAACTTGGACATCCCAATAGAACATACCATCCTCGTTGGTTCTACACTTGAAATAGCTTACAAGACTTTGGCAGTCTCCTGCCCCAATTAGTGTTATATTCTGCACGTTCTCATGATTGTAGCAATCCCTTGTAATGTAACCTGGAGGCTCAGCAATCTCACCTGTGTTCCTGCCAGAGACACCATTCATTGGATGCAATCCAGCAGATGCTGCTGGATCTACAGCACCTGATTTCCCAACAGCAAACGACTTGGCCGATCTCAGCATGTGCCTTTCCCCAGGTTTAGCCAACTGGTGGTTATGCACGGGAACAAAGCGTATGACCGTCCAACGCCCTTTCTCATCAACTCTGAAGCGAACCATTGCCTTGCAATTCGTTCTTGTGTCTGGCCGATTGAAATTTGCTTCGGTGACAGGCTCATCTGATTTAAGCCCTTCCTTTGAGCAGTAGTAATCTTTTGTCCGGATTTTCTTGGTACCGATGAAGTAGGACTGCTTGCCCTTACGGACACTAAAACCGATTCGATGTCCGTAGTCGCAGTACAGTCTGTATGCCTCCTCCTCACTGTGGACCATGCAACCAATAAGCTCCTCGGTTACCTCCTTACGGCTCAAACCATTTCCATGGTCATCCCCCTTTTTTCCATCTTCACCATTTTTCTTCATTCGAAGCAATTGCTCTTGCGAGCCTTGTCTGATGTCCATTTCTACTCAACCGGTACCACCAGTCTTCATGTAATAAGAATCAGGTTGGGGATCTACATAGTAATTTGTGGAGGCTAATTAGTTTGTGTCTGAGTAATCAATCACTGGATGAGTAATGTGCTCATACCTCAAAACCCAATGTGCAATACTGCGGACGGGGTGGAGACAGCAGGGACGCGACGAGGTAGAACGGGAGCGACGATGGAGAATACGGGGTCCAGAGGCCGACGAGTGCGGGGCGTGAGGCGTCGGCGGTGACGCCAAGCTACGGCGCGCCTCGGCAGCTCTAGGGCACGGAGGGGTCGGGTTGGAGCTTGGGTTGGACAAGGAGCGAGATTAGCTCATGAGCGGTAGAGGGGAGACTGCGGGACGGTCGAATGGAGTTGGCGGGTGATCGCCGGCGGGTCTCGCCGGAGCCCGGCGATGGGGGCAGGGGTTGGTCGCGCGGGTGTACGGCCGAGATGGTGGAACGGGTCCAAGGAATGTGGCGGCGGCGTTGCCTGGACCAGGTTTTTTTTTTGAGCAGAACGTTGCCTGGACCAGGTGTTCGTGACATGTAAGTGCACCCCGTTAAATGGGCCGAAGATTAGATGTATGGGCTGTGACCAAAAAGGACAAGCCTATGTTCTGTTGTTCATGCTGGTTGCAAAAATGGGTCATTTTCAGTACAATGAAAACTAATTATTCTAGCATCCTAGTCATTTTTATTTCAAAATTATTACTATGGCCTCTCGGAGTTTGGAAATAATATGATATAGAGAGGAGTTGAATTCAGATAACTCGTACTTGGTGTGTCGATCCCCTGTTCCACAAGTCACATCCACCATGACACCACACTCATACTACAGTCGCCTCGCGTTGCTCACAACAATAGTAGCAAGCGAGTTACAAATCCGGATGGCACCCATCGGGTTCGGGGCCGGGTATGGCAACCCCGTACTCGCACCCGGCCCTTCTCCGCGCCCCCCACCCGCCCCATACCCGCCGGGTTTGCGGGACCCAACGGGTACCAGCCAATACCTTAGAACCCTAGCCTCTCTCCGCTTCCCATCATTGGAATCTCGACCATCTCAGGCAGCGGTGGCGGCGGCGGTGTGGGCTCGTCATCGAGCTCTTGGCGGTTCTTCCCCTCGGCGGAGTTGGTCCCCTCGTCCAGCTCCACGGGCTCGGACTCCATGGATCCGGGAGCGGCCGACCGACAGCGAGGGGCGCAGGCGTCAGGGGCTCTGGGCTGGGGAGCAGCTGGACGACAGGGCGCAGGCGGCGGGGTCTAGGGTGGGGAGCGGCAGCACGGGACGAAGAGGCGGCGGCGTTGGGGAAGGAAGTGAGGGAAAGAGAAAAGTATGGATTGCGTTGTGTGGGCTGGCCTCGTGGGGGCTTAGGGTTTCCTCTTCTGTACCATGACAGGTGGGGCCACATGGGGGCTTAGGGTTTCCTTCTCTGTACTCACTGCCATGTGGGGTTGCCGGGTATGCGGGTTAAAGGGTACGGGTTCGGCACCCCGATACCCGCTCCCGCGAGACCCGGCGGGTCTGGAATTTCCCCGACAAGCAGACCCACATGTATTTTTTTTCACATCATACCCTCCCCATTTTGATGCGGGTACCCGTCAGATTATCGGGTGACTGGTACCCATTGCCATCCCTAGTTACAAACAAAGCCGCACATGCATTAGCGCAGGAAGGTTTGAAATGTAATGTAAACTGCACCAGCAGCTCGGAGTGAGGTACCTGCGTGTGCCAGTAATAATGTTGTAATAGGCGATTCTGCCCATACTGTTTCGTAATAAAGGCGAGTGATTTCCCCTAATGCAAGGTGTTAAGCTAAACCCGCATCGGTGCCTCTCCTAACCAACAATCTTTCCAAATACCTATAGTAATACGGAACTCAAAGTCAGAAGCACCACCAAGATAAAGACACACCACACCACCGACCCCGTAATTACCAGTCTTTTACTTCTTGGCTATCATCTTCATCAAAATAAAAGGCCCCCCCTTGTAAAGAGATAAGCGTTCCACACAAACGAAGAAATCAAGCCTAGGCACAATGATCTCCAGTTTATGAGAACTTGATTCAACAAGTCTTCTGGAAGAAAAAGAAAATCATTTCTTGATTCCCAAATGAGCCATATGCTTGGAATCACAAACGGAAACAAGCACTTTGACGCGAACTTTATACGTACCAAAAATGTAGTGTAGGCTAAACAATGTAGATCGTTCAGCCTAGTGAACCTTGGCCATGTCAAACTCAAAACACAAACGTGATACTGTTCTGTTTCAGATTGTCATGCATAAACATTAAGGCACACATACAAATTTTTACTAGTAGAGAGCAAGAGGACTCCAATCTGAACTCAATACAACGAGGAAATGTGACTCTTCTCCATACATGGCATTTTTAAGTTCTTAGAGCAAGTCCAGCAGTTCCCCTATATTTTCTCCCCTATATATCCATGTAGGGGACTCCCCTAAAAAGATACCTCCCCTATATTTTTGTCATCTCCAGCAGTTCCCCTATATCATCTCCCGTTGTAACGGTTATTTTTTGTAACCGTCATATTTTGAATGACTGTATCTCCAACGGATAGTTTTTAACGGCATTATTTGTAACGGCTATTTTTTTAACAGTAATGTTTCTAACGGCTAGTTTCCTGATCTATATATACAGCTTCAGCTCTCACATCTCCCTCACAGCTCCATCTCTCATATTTCTCTCAATCTTTTTGAATCCCCTCGCACATTAAAATGAGTCGTCGTCGTAGCAAGGCCGTTCGAATGTGCATGGAGGAGTCGTCGTCATCCGACGACGACGACGACGAGGAGCTCTATGCGATGGCTGCTGTCGTAGCTCAACAAGAACATGAGCGCTTGAGTGCTCCACGCCATGGCGGTTCTGTGCCGGGACGTGAAGTAATTGATCGCGACAGAGCAGAGGGTTATAATAGACTCCACAGAGACTACTTTGCATCAGTAGGCGGATACCCAGCGAGGCTCTTTCGTCAAAGGTACACAATTCTTACAAATGTTCATTTTTTCTTTCTTTTTGATCTTTTTCTCATTCGTGTTTTTGTTGTTCTAGGTTTAGAATGCACCGTCCTTTATTTAGACACATAGCAGATGCTGTGGAACAACATGATAGGTGGTTTGTGCAAGAAAGAAATTGTGTTGGTGTTCTTGGATTACATCCTTTGCAAAAAATCACTTCGGTTTTTCGAATGCTTGCTTATGGAATATCAGCTGATGCTACAGATGAATATTGTCGGCTGGGGAAAAGCACTGCTTTAGAAAGTCTTAGAAGGTTTGTGAGAGCTGTTATTGAAATATTTGGTGATGAGTACCTCAGATCTCCAAATGTTGATGATACCGCTAGGTTACTTGCTACTGGAGAGCAAAGGGGTTTTCCAGGTATGCTAGGGAGCATAGATTGCATGCATTGGAAGTGGAAAAATTGCCCTAGTGGACATCAAGGTTTCTTTCAGGGGCATGTTCATGAGCCTACAATCATTCTCGAAGCTGTTGCTTCACAAGATCTTTGGATTTGGCATTCCTTTTTTGGTTTACCGGTGTCTTTGAATGATATTAATGTTCTTCATCGTTCGCCTGTCTTTGCAAAGCTAACTGAAGGTGAAGCTCCGGAAGTGAATTACAACATCAATGGGCACAACTATACAATGGGGTATTATCTTGCAGATGGCATATATCCGAAGTGGGCAACATTTGTGCTGCGAGGGTTGTAGGAAATCAGGTCAATGGCGTTGGCTGACCACCAAAGGGGAGCGCAAGTGGCGTGCAAGTTAACAATAGACTTGAGCCGCGACATTAGGGATGGAGAGTCGACCACTACTAACAGCAACGGTGACAATGGCCGATGCGGGAGGCGAGATGGGTGTTCACGTGCAGCTACTATGAGGGTTGTAGGAAGTCATCTCAATGGCGTTGGGTGGCCACCAGAGGGAGCGCACGTGACGTGCAAGTTAACAATGGACTTGACGTTGGATGGCCACCAGAGGGGAACGCACGTGTGATGCCCACAAGTATAGGGGATCGCTGAAATCTTCGATATGAAGTATTACCCAAATTTATAGTTCGACTCAAGGGGAACACAAGAATACCAATAAGACTTTGGCAATTGAGACGTCACTCTCAACCACACCTGTATATCAATAAACTCACAACAGCAGTAGTGATGTCAATAATATGATTCAAGCAAGCAAAATAAAACAGCAGTAGTAAAAAGGGTTTCCCAGTTTTCGCCGGAAAAGTGAAGGTGTAACTCAGAGATTTAAAACGTAGGCATGAGGTGATAGCGGGGTGTTGCATGAATAAGATTGATCATATAATAAGATACAAATAGCAATGGGACTCACGATATATGTAGGTATGTGTTCCGTAAATAGTTGTGCGTAATAACCAGGAGAATTTGCACAACATCTATTGTCCTACCTGCCCATTTCACCGGGGCCAACTTGGAACTACAGGTAATTAAGGTCTACCCTTTCGAATAGCCCGGAACAACGCATTAACACTTCATGAACACATAGAATCCTCAAACTAAAACATCTCCACCTTGTTTTCCCTATATGTCACTTTTAGGGTTCGCATGTTCAACATAATAGTAGGTAATATACTTTGCAGATAAATACCAAACTCAATTATATGATGGGGCAAAATAAGTTCAGTACTGAAATCATGCCACTCGGACCCTAGTAGCAAGCATTAAGCATAGCATAAGTGCATCAACACAATACAAAAATATCCTCAAGATAAACCCCTAAGATCTCGGACAACGGGTACCATTTACATGATCAATCTCATCCAATCCCCATCCACCTCATAATCCTACAGTGGACTACTCACACATGGTGATGGTGAGGGAGCTCATGGTCGATGGAGATGAAGGCGGTGAAGACGGCATCCGGATCCCTCCTCCGGGGGAGAAATCCTGGATCAATCTGTCTCCGAAAACGAAGATCGTGGTGGTGGCGGCGCTCTGTTTCGCGAAAGGCTCCCCCCCCTAGGTCAGGAAGTTTTTCGTATATATGGAGGGGTACGCGAAAGCCGAAGGAGAGGCGGTGCCCGAGGTCGGACACTTCCTCGTGTCCATCCTTTGCACCGACTCCTTCTTTTCCATAAAAGTTGACGTGGTATTTTTCCCCGATTTATTTTCCTGCAAAAACAACCAGAAATGAGACTTTGCTAAAAACAGCGTCAGATTCTACAGTTTTAATCAAATATGGGAAGACTCCGGAGCAAATTATGAAACAAAGTGCTTGGAAAAGTAGATGCATTTTAGGTGCATCAACTCCCCCAAGCTTATCCCATTGTTTGTCCTCGAACAACTCAAACATAGTGCAGAAGCGATAAAAAGACTTTGACAAGAACTTTGCATTGCATATGAATCACCTTTTAATACTAACAAGTGTTCAGAACATAATTTCCGTATCAAAAAGCAAAATGATATAAAAGGTGCATCTAATCAGTGTTCAAGCATTTATATTTGTTGCAAGGGAAATGATATAACGTGTCAACACTTGGATGCGTTTGCCCAACGGTAGAGATAAACAAAGGTTCTTGCATCGCTTTTGATTGAACCATGTCAAGATTTTTGAGATGTTTTGATTCTTTCATTTGTTGACTAGTGAACTCATTGTGCTTACAACCTTGCTCTCAGATTTATCAAAACATTTGGTGTTCCTATTATGACTCATATGCTTGACCAACTAAAGGTTGAACGCCTCATGCCTCGTGAATACAAGTACCTCCACGTGTTACTCTACTCGGGCCACCAAGCAAATGCAAGTTACAGTCATTGCAAGTAATAATAACGTCATCAAGAGGCGCAACAGGGGTACATCTTGCCCCAGTGCATGAAACGAGCCCATGCCCAAATGACAAGACAAGCAGACAGCGAACATCTCAGCATCACTTTTATTTACTTAAGCTTTTTTATTATGAGATGCATCATTGATTGCCCACTTTGGTTATGCTGCAAATTTCTACCATGAATGACATGGCTTGGGTTAGCCGCCCAGCGTCTCTCTAGCCATTTATACTAACTCCCTGAACTTACTAGGTTTCCTCCTTCATTTCCAACTATGAAAAGGCATCCATAGACAAAAGAACATGATATCAACTAAATATATAAATGAGTGCAATGTTGAAAGCCTTCTATGTGACAGCACATATGAGCTAACTCCCAACCCGTAATTCGTCAAGCATATGACTTCATGTTTAATATTTGAAAAGCTCTTTTATTCTCTCTTTGGTTGGCAAGTTTAGCAAGCACAATGGGATGCGTAGACCTTTGTTTAAAACTAAAGTTACTCAACCACAGCCAAGTGTTGTCACCAAATGAAATCTCCCTTGCATCATCATATAACATACGAGACCACGGAGAAGAAAAACATTTTCTACCACTTCCCTAAATGGTAAGGAAACGATGATTTGCACACTTGCTGTTACTCAAATGTCTACATAAGCATGGCAAAGGTGTCATACCTTTCATCCCTTCTTGCACATTAGATTCATCATAGTTGTTCTCCTCTCCCCAACTTGAACTGCACATTAAAAACTCAAATCTGCCAGAAAAAGACTACTGCATACAGTACTGTTTTTCCGCTACCTAGACACCTCAGAATGATCTCATATTTTACGGGTGCGTAGGTTATGAAAAGTTGCAGTAGTCGTTAAAATTTCAGCTCAATCGGAGTTACAGAAAAAAATGAAAAATGAAACAGTGAACAACTTTCAGCAATTCCTGCACCTATGTTTTTGCGTTGGATTCAAGAAAACGATTTTTTTTGTTCCTTTTGATTTTTGAATGCATAATGTAAATGACCAGAAGTAAATAAGCAAAAGAAACAACTAAAATATTTTTGTGTTTTTACGATTTTCAGAACAAGAAACTAAAACATAACAAGATGAAAGTGATATAAAACAACGAGTGAAAAGGGAGAGAAGTACTCCCCCAAGCTTGCGATCAAGCTAGTATCTTGGGTGGTAGTCGTATCCACCACTTGCACCACCGCCGTAGTAAGGTGGTGCACCACTTGACGAGCCCCCTCCGAAGAAAGAAGGGTCTTGCCCATGGTACCCTCCTAGCTGCGGCTCATGGAAGCCCCATGGATAGCCTTGTGTCCCTTGATTTTGGGGCTCCTCTTGTGGTTGTGCTTCCTCCACAATCCACTTCCCCGTGTGCCTGTCAAGAAGATCAGTACAAGGGAGCCTAATGGACACACTTTTTCCATTAGAACTCTTATAACAATACAAATAATGATCCTCATGCCTAGCACTCATCTCCATGCGTGAGAGTAAACGATAATCAAGCAAATGAGAACCTTGCACAACCGTGCCCATATTATCACCAAAACCCCTCTCTTCCTCAATGTGCTCATATACTAAAGTAGCAATGTCACCAGCATAAATAGGAGTTTCATCATTAATATTTCTACTCACAGCCAAGTGTAGGGATCTAGCAAGAATTACCCCCAAGTTATACTCACAGTTTGTTCCCTCTTTTGCACACTTAAGTAAATAAACCATGGGTCCAGTGCAAGCAGAGGTATTATCTCTAGCAAGAAATCCTCTTGCAAGAAACAAAGCAAAGTATCTTAATGCAGGGTGTTGGATATGAGTGAATTTACCCCTATTAAGTCTCTCAGGAAATTCATGGAAATGCTACGCCAAAAAGAAACAAGTGCTTGATTTGAATCAGCATGAACTTCTTCCCAACTACCCGTGTTCTCAACATGAATAGCTTTGCAAAACTTATCTAGTGACATAACAAAACGCTTCCCCATCATGCCAAATTTAATAAGGAAGGTGGGAGCCGGTGGATTACTCTTCTTACTTCGTTTGTGGTTGTCGGGGCCCTCGAATCGGAAGGTGGAGAGGAACTCCCACGAGATTTCTTCATATGTCTCCCGTGGATGACGGGAGAACTCGAGCAAGCCCGCTGCAGTCACAAACGCGGTGAAGTCCTCTTCCATTCCCCAATGTTCAAGAACAAGGGGGTCTTGCCACCTTGTTGCATGCACGAGGAGTTTTCCCCCCGCGAACAACGCACCATCTTCCCACAGTTGATTATCATCACGATTCTTGGTGACTTTAGAAGCTCTACTCCTTGTTCTTGAAGTCATCCCAAAGAATCCCTTACCCTTGTTCATGGTGAAACCTTGCTGTCCAAAAATAAAATCCAACAAAAATTAAGATGTAGCATTCCAAAACAACATTGAGCCATCCATAACTAGTCTCCACATCAATATCATGCATCAATATTAACTAGAAAACTCAAACCTATGGATTTCTCAAGTATATTAGATGACACCTAGTGCAGCAAAATACTTCATATATAAAGCATGAGAACAAAAAGTAATTGGATGGGTGGAGGAGTCACATACCAAGGAGCAATTCCACCAAACAGATTTGAAAAATCTGCTCAAACCTTGGAGATCGAAGGAATGGCAGAGAGCCAGCACAGGAATTTTTTCGAAAATACCTCGGGAGATTTTGAGTCGGGGAGGAGACTGATACGTCTCCAACGTATCTATAATTTCTTATGTTCCATGCTATATTATACCAAGTTATTACATGTTTTATATGCATTTTATATAGTTTTATGCATTTTCTGGGACTAACCTATTAACAAGATGCCACAATGCCAGTTCCCTGTTTTCTGCTGTTTTTGGTTTCAGAAAAGTACTTAAGGAAATATTCTCGGAATTGGACGATTTCTTTTCTGAAGTCCGTTTTTTATCGGGAACGTTCCAGAAAGCCGAACACGAGACGAAGTGGGCCACCGAGGCGGCGCCACCACGTGCTCGCGTGACAGCACCCCTGGCCGCGCGAGGACCAGGTGTGGGCCCCTCGGGGCGCCACCGACTTCGCCCTTTCGCCTACATATACCCTTCGAACCAAAAACCCTAAGACGGTGTTCGATATTTCCTCCACGGGTCCAGAGCGCCGCCGCCATCGAAGACAAGATTCGGGGGACAGAAGTCTCTGTTCCGGCACCCTGCCGGGACGGGGAATTGCCCCCAGAGCCATCTCCATCGACTCCACCGCCATCTCCATCGCCGTTGCTGACTCCTACGATGAGGAGTGAGTAGTCTCCCCCGAGGCTGCGGGATCTACGGTAGCTATGTGGTTTATCTCTCTCTCCCATGATGTGATCTTTTATGTGATCATGAGCTTTGTAATCTAGTTGAATATGTGATGCTACTCTTTATCTATTATGCACTCTAGAGGTTACTTTAATATGAACTCCGGAGTTATTCATGGTTGTAAAGGTGACAGTGTGTGCACCGTGTGTGATTCCTTTATGACATTGTGGTGTTTGTTTACTCAGACTTTGGGGTGTGCTCTTGTAGCCCTACACAATGAATGGTGTTTGTTATCCAACAAGAGAGTGTTTGAGAGTAGTGTTTATTTATTCAACTTTGATGTCATTGTTGAGAATGTCCACTGGTGAAAGTAGGACCCCTAGGCCTTGTTTCTAAGCATTAAAACACCGTTTCCAACAAGTTTTGCTACATGTTTTCTTGCTGCCATTTTTATTACAGATTGCAATTACTACTTATAATCATCCATATTACTTGTATTTCACTATCTCTTCGCATAACTAGTGCACCTATACATCTGACAAGTGTATTGGGTGTGTTGGGGACACAAGAGACTTCTCGTATCTTAATTGCAGGGTTGCTTGAGAGGAATATCTTTGACCTCTACCTCCCTAAGTTCGATATACCTTGGGTGATTCACTTAAGGGAAACTTGCTGCTGTTTTACAAACCTCTGCTCTTGGAGGCCCAACACTGTCTACAAGAATAAAGCGTGCGTAGACATCAAGCTATTTTCTGGCGCCGTTGCCGGGGAAGGAAGAAGCACCACCGCATCACACTCCCTCGTCAACTCAGCGCTCAGCAAGATATTTTCTGGCGCCATTGCCGGGGAGGTGAGCGCTTGAAGGTATCTCCTTTAGATCCTGCAGTTATTACTTTTTGTTTCTTGTTTTTATTTTCACTAGTTAGGCTAAAATGGATAACAACAAAAATATTAGAGAGCTTTATAATATTTATCTTGAGCTAGGACATGAAGTGTTTGAAGAGAAAATTAAAAAACCTATGGAACTTTATATGCATGCTAGTAGCAATGTTATTAGTATGAATTCTTTGAACACCATTATTGCTAATGCTATGGAAAAGTCTAAGCTTGGGGGAGTTGGTTTTGATGAGCATGATATTTTTAGTCCCCCAAGCACGGAGGAGAAAATTTTCTTTGATGATACCTTGCCTCCAATATATGATAATTATAATGATATTTTCGGTCCACCTACTGTTGAGGATATATTTTATGTTGATTACAATATGCCTCCTATATTTGATGATTATGGTGATGAGAATAATAATGATAGCTATTTTGTTGAATTTGCTCCCACTACAATTAATAAGAATGACTATGCTTATGTGGAGAGTAATAATTCTTTTATGCATGTGGCTCATGATAAGAATGTTTTATGTGATAGTTATATTCTTAATTTTATTCATGATGCTACTAATGAACTTATTAATGATAATGAGGAATGTTGTTTAAATATGCTATATGATAATGCTTTAGATGATGGTCCTATTCTTATTGATAATCCTCTATGTTTAAAAGTTGAGGATAAAAATGATATAATTGCTGCTTGTGATGGTACTCTTACTCATGAGAGTCCTACTTTGTTCTTGAATTCTCCTAGTTACACCATGGAGGAGAAACTTGTTTATGTTGAGAAATACTTATGTGGTTTGCAATTGTCTCTAGTTCCAAATCTTTGTTGCAACCATGATCTTAAACTTGATATTGATCTTAATAACTATTTTGAAAGAGGGAAACATACTAATGAATTCCAAAATAAATTTAATGATCCTCTTTATGTGCCTATGTTATCTAAGTTGAATGATTCTTGTGGTTATATGGTTAAATTTATTTCTACTACTGAAAGTTATTATGCGAGAGGGAAACATGGTTTTATGTATCTTAACAATATTAAGTTTCCCCTCTTTATGTTGAAAGTTTTGAAGTTGCATTTGTTTCATGTTACTATGATAGTTGCTTTATGTTTCAATAATTTATTCTATCACAAGACTCCTTTGCATAGGAAGTGGGTTAGACTTAAATGTGTTTTATGTTTGCCTCTTGATGCTCTCTTTAGTTTTTCAACTCTCATTTTTATGAGAGCATCATACGAATCTCCTTGCCTAGCTAAAAGGCTTTAAAGAAAAGCGCTTATGGGAGACAACCCACAATTTTTATTTCCTGTTATTTTATTTTGTTGAGTCAAGGAACATGCCTACCTCTGTAGCACTTCCTTTGTATCTTTACTTTATTGCATTGTTGTGTCAAGTTAAGCCTCTAGTTGAAATTAAGTTGATGCTAAATTTGGATTCCTGCGCAGAAACAGTTTTCTGCTGTCCACCGTTAAATTCATAACTCTTTGCAGAAAAATCGTAATGAACTGATATTTTTTGTGCGTAACTCTCAGATATATATGCAACTTTCATTAGTTTTGAGTTTTCTGATTTGAGCGAGTTAAGTGCCTCGAAAAAAATCGTCTTTACGGACTGTTCTGTTTTTGACAGATTCTGCCATTTATTTTGCAATGCCTCTTTTGCTATTTTGATTGGATCTTTTTATCCTATGAAGTATCAGTGGCTGTAGCTAATGTCCAGTAGCATTGGTAGCAATTATGTTCCTACAGAATGTCATAATTTTTCGTGCACTAACCCTCTAATGAAGTTTACTCTAAGTTTGGTGTGGAGGAAGTTTTCAAGGATCAAGAGAGAAGGATGATATGATGTGATCAAGAAGATAGTAAAGACAAAGCTTGGGGATGCCCCGGTGGTTCTCCCCCAATATATTTCAAGAAGACTCAAGCGTCAAAACTTGGGGATGCCCAAGGCATCCCCTTCTTCATCAACAAACTATCAGGTCCTTTCTAGTGAAACTATATTTTAATTCCGCCACTTCTTATGTGCTTTTCTTGAAGCGTCTGTTTGTTTTTGTTTTTGTTATTTTCATTCTCTGAATAAAATGGATTCTAGCATTCCTTTGTGGGAGAGAGACACGCTCCGCTTTTTCTTATGAATACTCGTATTCTTCACTTATATTTGTTGAGTATTCTTCTATGTTACTTCAGTGCTTTCTAGCTCTTGTTTTTCATGCATCTCTTGCTAGAGCTGTTAGCTTTATTTTATCATACTCTCATATCTCATTGTTTAATTACTTGGAGAGTTTATCTTTTAAATAAGTTGATTGGTGTTTGATTGGAAACAGAAAATGCTAAATGTGGTAGATGGTATAAAGAAAAGATATACATGCTCTTATGGATTGTTATCTTGCATGTTGTGGTGCTTGACAATTGTTTTGAGCTCTCAAGTAGATCATGTTTAAGCTTTTACATCATGTAGTTAAAACCTATTAGTGAGGAACTACCGTAAAACTTGTTGAAATTTGGTTTGCATGTTTGGTATCTCTAAGGTCTAGATATTTTCTAGTTAAAGTGTTTGAACAACAAGGAAGACAATGTAGAGTTTTATAATGCTTGCAATATGTTTTTATATACGTCTTGTTGTCATAGTTTATACTTGTGTTTGCTTCAAACAACCTTGCTAGCCAAAGCCTTGTACTGAGAGGAAATGCTTCTCGTGCATCCAAAATCCTTGAGCCAAAATCCATGCCATTTGTGTCCACTATACCTACCTACTACATGGTATTTTCTGCCATTCCAAGTAAATACTTCATGTGCTACCTTTTAATTCAAAACTTATTATACCTTATTTGTGTCAATGTTTATTAGCTCATGAGGAAGTATGTGGTGTTACGGATATCAACCTTGTCATTTGCTTTTAGACAGACTTTCACAACTGGACTAGTGGCATATACATCCGCTTATCATTAACTTTGCAAAAAGAGCTGGCAAATGGGGTGCCCAGTCCCAATTAATTACAACTTTAACCGTTACAATCTCTTCACATGGTTTTTCAAAAATTTATGCTTCAAAGTGTTATACATTTTAATATAGACACTCCTCCATGGTATGTGATTGTTGGAAGGCACCCGAGGATTCGGTTAGCCATGGATTGTGTAAGCAATGGTGGGGAGGAGTGTCAAACCAGTTTTTAAATATTCATGTGTAAACAAAAGAGATAAGAGGGATGATCTACCTTGCTGGTAGAAATAACGTCCTTCATGGGAGCCGCTCTTTGAAAGTCTGGTTGACAAGGGGGGTAGAGTGCCCATTACCATTCGTTGACAACGACAAACACCGCTCAAAACTTGCTTTTATGCTCTCTATATGATTTCAAAAACCTATAAAACAAAGAAGCTCTAGCACATGTTTGTATCCCTGCTTCCCTCTGCGAAGGGCCTATCTTTTACTTTATGTTGAGTCAGTTTACCTACTTCTTTCTATCCCCGAAGCAAACACTTGTGTCAACTGTGTGCAACAATTCTTATATACTTACTTATTGCACTTGTTATATTTCTTTGTGTTGACAACTATCTATATGATATACATGTTCAAAAGTTGAAAGCCAATGCTGAAACTTATATCTTCCTTTGTGTTGCTTCAATGCTCTTTTGCTTAGATAATATTGCTTTATGAGTTAACTCTTATGCAAATCTTTTTGATGCTTGTTTGAAAGTACTATTCATGAAAAGTTTTTACTTATATGATGTAGTTGTTTACTCCTTGTCTATTTGTTAGCAAACTATAGATCATTGCCTTGAGTCACTTCATTCATAACATGAGCATTACATTATATTATGATCAAGATTATGTTAAAGCATGTCACTTCAGAAATTATTCTTTTATCGTTCTTGCCTACTCGAGACGAGTAGAACTAAGCTTGGGGATGTTGATACGTCTCCAACGTATCTATAATTTCTTATGTTCCATGCTATATTATACCAAGTTATTACATATTTTATATGCATTTTATATAGTTTTATGCATTTTCTGGGACTAACCTATTAACAAGATGCTACAGTGCTAGTTCCCTATTTTCTGTTGTTTTTGGTTTCAGAACAGTACTTAAGGAAATATTCTTGGAATTGGACGATTTCTTTTCTGAAGTCCGTTTTTCATCGGGAACGTTACAGAAAGCCGAACACGAGACGAAGTGGGCCACCGAGGCGGCGCCACCACGTGCTCGCGCGGCAGCACCCCTGGCCGCGCGAGGACCAGGTGTGGGCCCCTCGGGGCGCCACCGACTTCGCCCTTTCGCCTACATATACCCTTCGAACCAAAAACCCTAAGACGGTGTTCGATATTTCCTCCACGGGTCCAGAGCGCCGCCGCCATCGAAGACAAGATTCGGGGGACAGAAGTCTCTGTTCCGGCACCCTGCCGGGACGGGGAATTGCCCCCGGAGCCATCTCCACCGACTCCACCGCCATCTCCATCGCCGTTGCTGACTCCTACGATGAGGAGTGAGTAGTCTCCCCCGAGGCTGCGGGATCTACGGTAGCTATGTGGTTTATCTCTCTCTCCCATGATGTGATCTTTTATGTGATCATGAGCTTTGTAATCTAGTTGAATATGTGATGCTACTCTTTATCTATTATGCACTCTAGAGGTTACTTTAATATGAACTCCGGAGTTATTCATGGTTGTAAAGGTGACAGTGTGTGCACCGTGTGTGATTCCTTTATGACGTTGTGGTGTTTGTTTACTCAGATGTTGGGGTGTGCTCTTGTAGCCCTACACAATGAATGGTGTTTGTTATCCAACAAGAGAGTGTTTGAGAGTAGTGTTTATTTATTCAACTTTGATGTCATTGTTGAGAATGTCCACTGGTGAAAGTAGGACCCCTAGGCCTTGTTTCTAAGCATTAAAACACCGTTTCCAACAAGTTTTGCTACATGTTTGCTTGCTGCCATTTTTATTACAGATTGCAATTACTACTTATAATCATCCATATTACTTGTATTTCACTATCTCTTCGCATAACTAGTGCACCTATACATCTGACAAGTGTATTGGGTGTGTTGGGGACACAAGAGACTTCTCGTATCTTAATTGCAGGGTTGCTTGAGAGGAATATCTTTGACCTCTACCTCACTGAGTTCGATATACCTTGGGTGATTCACTTAAGGGAAACTTGCTGCTGTTCTACAAACCTCTGCTCTTGGAGGCCCAACACTGTCTACAAGAATAAAGCGGGCGTAGACATCAGAGACCATGGGCACTGGATGCTCACCTAACTCCACCTGTGGGCCAAGATAGTGGGTCCCACGCGGCCAAGGAATCTGGCCACGTGTGGCACCCTCTTTTGGTCCCTGGTGGCCTTCTGACACACTACTTTTGGCTGTTGGTCCCTCTGGTGAAATAACTTACCTCTGAATTTTTCTAGAATTTCTCGAGAAAATTTTCTGAAGAGAATTTTTCAAACTTCATATTCTTGAATTTCTGAGCTCTGAAATAATTATGTTTATGCATATTCTCTAGAATTCTAAGACAAGTAAAATTAAAATGCAACTAATTTTTTTATGGGAATCAAGTTTTCATCATTTCCACATTAGTAATGAGGTTGATCAAGTCTCATTAATAATATGTAAAAGATATAACACATGATTCATTTTATATATGTATGAAAGAAAAACTCAAGATACCTCATATTTGATTGGAATGGTTCCAATCACCAAGGTAGCATATTTTGGTGTAGGAGGTGGTAGTGCAAATTCAAAGTTTTCAATCATAAACGTATTTTTGGAATAGAATTCACACTTTTGTTTATCATTGTAACAGGATTCTTTTTTGGAAAATAAATGGTATGCTCATTGCCTTTGACATTGAATGTCACTTTGCTCTCAGTGCAATTTATCACAGCCCCTGCAGTGTTCAAAAAGGGTCTTCCAAGAATAATAGATAGATTATCATCCTCAGGCATTTCTAATATAACAAAGTCTGTAGGAATTAACACATTAGCAATAGAAATAGGTGATGGCCCTTGACAAGGATACTTGATGCGGTGTTGCTTCTAGTTACCTGTGTCAAAAGAATATGGGTTAGGTTGAGACTCCAAGTGCAGAGTGTATAGTAAGGGAAAGACTAATTTTCCCCACGAGGGTGACTCGAGGGTTTATATCGAACTCTCGGGGAAATGTGCCAAAAGTTGTTGTCTCCTTATCCTTCTTTATGAGACCTGCAAAACAACGCAAAGTGTTTTGTGCCCTCAACCTCACCAAGTGGTTGTCAAGCACAAGGTGTGAGTAAAAGATATGAAAATAACAAATGCAAACAAGAAATAAATATGCAATGATGGTAAATGAATATGCAAGGATGGTGTAAACAATGATGGATGATATTTTTGGGTTTTGTATTGTAAATGCAAGATGTAAAAGTGTTTTTGTATTTTCGGATTTTTAAATGGCAGAAAATGAAAAGTACTTATAAAGTGTTGGAAAGGTGTTTCTTATGATTAAAAATGGACCGGGGTTCATGGTTTCACAAATTCACTCTCTCTTTGATATAGTGGTAGATAATGGAACACAAGAATTAACATATGAGATTGCAACAAGACAAGTTATTAATAATATGAGCATCACGTCCTAACATAGAGATCTTTTGGTTATTAATCTCTCTTATACTCCACCAAGATGCGAACTAAATCATAACACCTCAGTAATTAAGATAGATCAGAGTATAGCTTTAAGTTCTATGACATGAAGTTAAAATAAGAACATGCTAGATCTAGTCATGGAGAATGTGGCAAGGTCAGCCACATCCCCGCTAGCATGGTATTCTCTTTATCCCTAGTGAGGCAACAAAGTAAGGTAAAATACCCAAGTGGATCACGGAATTTCTGTCACTTTCACCGCATTAGCCACTCCCCGTTACTCCAACTAATGCACACGTGCCCCCTCACACGCCCTCATACACAAGTTTGATCAGAACAAGTAAACAAGAACGGGGTACATAATATGCATCTACTTTCATAACTGAGACAAAACAATTGCAATCTTAAACATATAACAACTCATAAAGAGATCCACCACAAACGTATTACATAGATGACCGTAATCATGTTCAGTAGCTCATATTATACTAATTAGTGAAGCTCAAGAGAGAGGAGAGATACATAAGTTACTTCCACAAACCCATAGTCCAGGGGTGGACTACTCCCTCTTCATCATGGAGACGGTGGAGGAGTTGTTGGAGGAGATGGAGACCACGCCGACAGCGCCCCGCCGAAGTTTTCCCCCTCCAATCTGCAGCTCCAGGTTTCTGTTTCGTGGTTTTGTGTTTCTACGGCGCTCCCTTCCGAAAGGCATCGGGGGGCTATTTTTATAGGCGTTTTTAGGTCAAGACGAAGGCACGGAGATGAAAACGGACGACATCGGAGCCACGAGGGCCAAAAAGGGGCACCCCACGCGGCCAAGGAATCTGACCGCATGGGCCCCTCCCTTTTGGGCCTCGGGCTTCCATTTTTTCACTTCCTTGGCTCGTACTCCTTCTTCCTTCCAAAAAATGATCCCCGCAAAAAATATTAGGTCATTTGGACGTCGTTTGGGTCCCTGAAACATCAAAATATAGAAAAAGGGGTTTTCTGACAGTGCAGGGTTAATTCCAGAAAAATAGGGAAACTGTGAAATATTCCCAAAATCAATATAAAACAATGATATAACCCTTATATGATGCAAATATGATTGAAATATAAGTAATACAATGCAAAGTTCATGTATGCATTTTACATGCATCAACATCCCCAAGCTTAACCTATACTCGTCCTCGAGTATGAAGGTGATAAAACTAAACATGGACTTTGCATTTTATTACTATCAAAGGATATCAAAGATGATTATTATTGCTACATAGAGTCAAATGATTCATTCTTAAAAATGAGTATCAACTTACAAGATAGATTATCAAGTGATATCAAATATTCAATATAAAGATGTTCAATGATAATTCACAAAGTGTAACATAGAAGAAAGTAATATGGACCAAATGAATGCATAATGAAAAGTAAAAAGATATCCTATATTGGTCATAGAGTATTCTTATAGAAATCTGAATATAAAAGGTGGACACTTTGGAAAGATAGATAAATAAGTAGAAGTATAACATGTAAGAGTTTCATCTAACTTCCAAATGCTTCAACTTAAGTTAATGTTTGCAATGTGGTATCCATTCAATAGTGGAAAACATCTATTTAGTACCGGTCCGTGAGAGGCATTAGTACCGGTTTTGCAACCGGTACTGCGCAACTGGGACTAATGCACCCCAGCATTAGTACCGGTTGCGTATAGACCGGTACTAAAGGCCTCCACGTGGGGCGCGAGGCTGGTTTTCCTCTGGAAACCGTTAGTACCGGTCGGTAAGGTTGAGGGTTTTAGGGTTTTGGCTATTTATTTTTCGTTTCCTGTTTTTTCCATTTTATTTTCTGTTTTCTTTTTCATCTACTGTTTTACATATATACGGTATGATATATATATATACGGTTCATGTTGATGCATACATAATATACTTTTCGTATATGTATTCTACGCTACTACATACGGTACACGTTGATATATAATATAATTTAGGTATATACATATATATTCTACGCTATTACATACATATATATATACAATCCGGTATATAGAGATCGCATTACATACATCCTCCTCATTACGTCGTTAGAAGCTATATTTTTGTTATGGTATTCTCCCTTTACATGCATGACCTCCTCAAGAAGAAATCCTGCCAACTCTTGAATTGCTTCTACGCGCTGATGTGGTAGGATGGAGTTCCGCTTGTCCTCAAGCTTTAAAGAAGATCAATATAAATATATTAGTTGTGTGTTTGTATATATATATATATATATATATATATATATATATATATATATATATATCAAATCATCATAATTAATATTGAAATAGTGCAAGACACTCACATCATATCTTTGTTCACGCGACGCCTGCTCAGTGCTCAAGTTCCTAATGAACTCGCAGACGTAGAATCCACATAATTCATTTCCCGAGTGTTGCTTCAAGGTCTTTACGAGAATATAAATTAATTAAATAATAATCCAAAATGATAATGAATTAAAGAGACTATGTTTAATAGTACTACATTTACCAAGATATGTTTAATAGTCAGCTGTGGTTTCCATTCACCGTTCACTTTCTTGATGAATATTTTCCAAACCCTACTCGCAAAAGCAAATGAATAAATGAGTTATTGATTACTTGATATCATGAAATGGATTAAAAAGGTCGATATAGTGCAGTAATGATTGAAGTTACTTGAAGCATGTCAATCAAGTCCTGGTAGTCTGATTCTGGTTTGCCTAATGAGTCTTGGACTTCAACTACTCCCTTATCAATACATATGTCCAGTAGAATCCAATGGTAGCTGCACACGTTTATATAGTGAGGAATGCATATAACTCATCAATTAAACTTAACATCTAGTAATTAGCAATATAGAAATGTGTTCAAGACAGTTACACTCACTTGAAGTTGTAAGGAAAAAGTATATCTGACGCCTGAGTTTTGATTCAATAAAGATCAGAACAATGCCTCCTCGCAGTCCTCGGGCTTCCGCGCTAAGTTTTTGCAGTTAACGATAAATGGGTCAATGAACCCAACGTCATAGATTCTTTTCCTTTTGCACTCGAGTATCATCCACCTGCACATATAATAGCATACAAAAGAATATAGTGAGGATAATTACAGGCTCAGCTAGTGAGGATAATTACAGGCTCAGCTAGAGACTTAGAAAAATCACTTAGAGAACATAGCAACTCATGATAGTTACGTTGAGAGCACGCCAGTTGTATAACTGGAATAATTCTTCAAATTTGACCAATATCTCGTTGTCGATGAAGAATTGGTCTTCCCTGTATGTCACGTAAAACATTGTTTGGCCTTCCCTTGAGCGTCTCTTGTACCAATCAGGCAATTTCCGCATTTGATATTGTAGAAGCGGCATCTCATGAGGAGGGAGAAGATCTTCCCCGTTGACAAATTTCCATGCTAGCTCAGTCGTCTTGGGGAAAAGTGCGTCAAATGCAGCATCGTCCATGAAGTCTGAAGCATTGTTTGTCCCAACGTTGGGACGCATGTCTGTGTGTACCTTCAGTGGGGGGATCGACTGTACTTTCTGTTCTCCGAGCTGGGGAACCTGTTTCGCCTTCTTCTTTGGAGCGAACCTCTTCTTTTTATTCTCCTATTCTAGGTCAAAACTCTTCGAGATAGAGCGTTCATAGTTATTAGGCAAAGTGTTGGCGCCAGAATATATGATGTCCAGAAAGTGTTTTACACCCTTAGGATTTAGTACCTGCTTTGGCTTGGGGACTTTCTTCGCGAAGTGTGCATCCATTTCGACTTGAACGATGGCAGCATTTTCCTCGACGGTCCGGTCATAGTAAGGTAACACCGGAAGAGGCTTCAACGAAGGCCCGTACTTGTAGGTGTCCTTTGGAGCACCACTCGACGCACCGACAAGCATCTTCTGCCTCATTGAGAAGGACCTACTGCTGGTGGGCGGACTCTTTGCACGCACCGGGGTGGGCTCCCGCCGGGGTGGACTCACGCTCCGGGGAGATGGAGTCGCGTTGCGTTCCCTCTCGATGTCAATATTTTCAATGTGGGGTGGACTTGGAGGTTGATTGCTACTCGGAGGGGTTGGTTGCCTACGCGTCGATTCTGGAAACACGATGTGTTCCTTTCTCCATAGAATTTCTCCATGCAACACTTCTCCCAGTGTCCTCTCCCCTTCAGCTCCAGCAAAGTCAAGCTCTAGGTCCTCAAATCCCTTCATAATTTCATCCACCCCGACTCGAGCGTAGCCAGCTGGAATCTGACCGCCATGAAGGGTTGCTCCGGGTCTATTCTCTAAAGCAAAGCCGTCCGCCACCTTCATGAACATCCACGGGGTATGTTGCGTCATCGGGCTGGACATGTTGCGTGGAAGCCACGCTGCTTCTCCGCTGAGATGCCATATCCAGTTGGTCCTCCTGCGGCTGAGATGACCTTTCCTGCCTCATTTCATTTTTCAGGTCTACTATCATGTTTTCCAACCGTTGATACTTGTCTGCCTCCTGTTTCTTCTTCCTCTTGCGGCTCCTGTAAGTGTCCTTATTCTCGGCAAACCCTACCTTCCAAGGGATGACGCCCACGCCTCGTACTCGTCCGGTGTGTTCGGGATTCCCGAGGGCGAGTGTCAGCTCGTCGTTCTCTCTATCAGGCACGAACATTCCCTCCTGAGCGGCAGCTACTGCATTACCAACGTCTTCGACTGCCTTCAAAATTGTTTCTCTTTTCGACTGTCCGTCGGGGCCTGGTTTAACTTTTTTCTTCAACACAAGACTCCCTGTCTTTGGGTTGGGCTCCATCCCTAAGGTGTACAACCAATTCTTGACCCTTGCGGGATAACTCGATGTACTTGGAGTGACCTCGGTATCAATTAACTTGGCGTCTCTTTCTTCCCACTTAGGAATGGCAGTCTTGTAGCCACCTGGGCCCAAACGTTGGTGATATTTCTTTTTGTCGGCATTTAACTTATTTTTCCTCGATCTTTCCAGAGCTTCTTCTGATTCCTTGTACTCCTGAAAATCTTTCCACTGATCTCTTATCTTCGCGTACTGTTCGTCTTCAAAATTGGGAGTTTTGCCCACCTTGATGAAATCCCGGTATAACCTTTTCTTGTAGTTCATGAATTGTTCGGCCATTTTCTGAAGAGTCCACCGGAAGACTTTCTTTTTCTCGGCAGTGGAGAGGCCTGGCGGTAGGTGATACGTCTCAAACGTATCTATAATTTCTTACGTTCCATGCTTATATTATACCGATTGCTACATGTTTTATATACACTTTATATCATTTTTATGCATTTTCTGGGACTAACCTATTAACAAGATGCCACAGTGCCAGTTCCCTGTTTTCTGCTGTTTTTGGTTTCAGAAAAGTTGTTCTGGAAATATTCTCGGAATTGGACGAATCAAATTGCAAAGTCACTATTTTTCCCAACACGTTCCAGAAGTACGAAGAGCAAACGAAGGAGGGGACCGAGGAGGCCACACCACATGGTGGCGCGGCTCCCCCTCTGGCCGCGCCACCAACAGGTGTGGGCCCCTCGGGGCTCCACCGACCTAGCCCTTTCGCCTATTTATTCCCCCCGACGCGAAAACCCTAAGTACCCGAGCAGAAATCCATGAAAAGTTCCAGAGCCGCCGCCGTCTTCAACCCTAGTTCGGGAGGGTTCAGAAGCTCTTCCCGGCACCCTGCCGGAGAGGGGAATCATCACCGGAGGGCTCTACATCACCATGCCCGCCTCCGGACTGATGCGTGAGTAGTTCATCCTTGGACTACGGGTCCATAGCAGTAGCTAGATGGTTGTCTTCTCCACTTGTGCTATCATATTTAGATCTTGTGAGCTGCCTAACATGATCAAGATCCTTATTGTAATGCTACATGTTGTGTTTGCTGGGATCCGATGAATATTGAATACTATGTCATTTGCTTCATAATATATCATGTGTATGTTGTTTATGATCTTGCATGCTCTCCGTTACTAGTAGATGCTCTGGCCAAGTAGATGCTTGTGACTCCAAGAGGGGGTATTTATGCTCGATAGTGGGTTCATGTCTCTATTTAATCTGGGGGAGTGACAGCAACCTCTAAGATTGTAGATGTACTGTTGCTACTAGGGATAAAACAGTGCTTTGTCTAAGGATAATTGTATTACTTACATTACATACTTTGCCTAATGCAATAATCTGTTGCTTGCAACTTAATACTGAATGGGGTGCGGACGCTAACCGGAAGGTGGATTATTAGTCATAGATGCGGTTGGAACGGTCTATGTATATTGTTGTAATGCCCAAATGAATCTCATACCAGACACCATGACAAGTATATGCATCATTATGCAGCTCTTTATTTTGTCGATTGCCCAGCTTTAATTTGTTTACCCACATGTATGCTACTATCTATTTATGGAGAGACACCACTAGTGAACTGTGGACCCTGGTCCTTTTCTCTTACATTGATAATACAATCTACTGCAAACACTGTTCTTTTACATCCTCTGCAAACAAACATCATTTTCCACACTATACGTCTAATCCTTTGTTTTCAGCAAGCCATTGAGATTGACATCCTCACTGTTTCGTTGGGGCAAAGTACTTTGATTGTGTTGTGTGCAGGTTCCACGTTCGTGGTTGACACCGGTAGTGCGCCCTGCCAAGGTCAACCGCAACAACCTTCAGAAGCGCCTTCTTCTCCTACTGGTTCGATAAACCTTGGTTTCAAACTGAAGGAAAACTTGCTACTGCACTCATCATACCTTCCTCTTGGGGTTTCCCAACAACACCATCGCGTGCATCAAGCTCTTTTTCTGGCGCCGTTGCCGGGGAGATCAAGACACTTCTGTTTAGCGGGCTTCTACCTCCCCTTCGACGCCAAGTATTTTCTGGCGCCGTGACCCGGGGACGTGAAGCACCTCTGCAAGGGGAGTCTCTCACTTCCAATCTCTTTACTTTGTTTTTGTCTTGCTTAGTTTATTTTTTATTTCCTGTTTTGTTTGCTATTAATTATCAAAAACATAAAAAAATTAGTTACTTGCATTTTATTTACCTTGTTATTATCTTGTTTAGTTAATTTCTTTTATTATCTTGTTTGTCTCTTATCATCAAAAATACAAAAAAAATAATAGTTACTTGCATTTGTCATTTCGGTTTGTTAAAATGGGTAGTCCTGAAGTTGAAGTTCGTTCGTTTAGACAACTGATGACCCACAAGTATAGGGGATCGCAACAGTCTTCGAGGGAAGTAAAACCCAAATTTATTGATTCGACACAAGGGGAGCCAAAGGATATTTATAAGCCTTAACAGATGAATTGTCAGTTCAGCTGCACCTGTGAATAGACTTGCTCGAGACAGATTATCAGTAGCAACAGTTTTATAGTAGTGACAGTAGTGAAATAATAGCAGCAGTGAAATAAAGACAGCAGTAGTGATTATAGTAGACAGCAGGATTAAAATACTGTAAGCATAGGGACGGATGTACGGGCGTTGCATGGATAAGATAGTTCATATAATATCAAGACATAGGCATTTGCAGATAAATAAGATAAAGCATCCAAGTATTAAATAACCATAGGCATGTGTTCCAATTTAGTTGTGCGTGCTCGCAATGAGAAACTTGCACGTCATCTTTTGTCCTACCAGCCCGTTTGCAGCGGGGCCTTAAGGGAATCTACTGGTAATTAAGGTACTCCTCTTAATAAAGTACCGGAGCAAATCATTAACACTCCATGAACACATGTGATCCTCACATCACAGCCATTCCCCTAGGCTGTCCCAATTATTGGCATTTTGGGACCTAGAGTTCCGGACAATGACATGTGTAATACAACTTGTAGATATGATCCAAAACAATGATTATCTTCATGATACAATAACATGTTCAGATCTGAAATCATGGCACTCGGGCCCTAGTGACAAGCATTAAGTATAACAAGTTGCAATAATGACGTAAAACACCGATAACAGATACTAGGCACCATGCCCTAATGATATTACAACTATTACATGAACGATCTCATCCAATCTCTACCATCCCCTTCAGCCTACAGCGGTGGATTACTCACATATGGATGGGGGAAACATGGATGGTTGATGGAGAGGCGTCGGCGATGACGATGGCGATGATCTCCTCCAATTCCCCGTCCCGGCAGGGTGCCAGAACGGAGACTTCTGATCCCCGAATTGAGTTTCGAGGAGGCGGCGGCGCACAGATGTGTTTCTGGGAAAAGTGATGGGGGGGGGGGGGGGTTCTCTGTTTTTAGGTGAGAGGACCTTATATCCGAGAGGGGGACGCGAGGGCGTGGTCGAGGCGACCACACCATGTGGTGGCGCGGCAGGTGGTCGAGGCGACCACACCATGTGGTGGCGCGGCCAGGGGCCTGCCGCGCCACCATGTGGTGTGGGCCCCACGTGGCTCGTGTCCGTCTCGTCCTCCGGCTCCGTGAGTCTTCTGGGAAAATAGGGACTTTCGCATATTTTCTGGTATTTTTCCCTAAAGTTGAATTTCTGCACAAAAACAAGACACCAGGGCAATTCTGCAGAAAACAACGTCAGTCCGTGTTAGTTGCATCCAAAACACACAAATTAGAGGCAAAATAATAGCAAAAGTGTTCAGGAAAGTAGATACGTTTTGGACGTATCAACTCCCCCCAAGCTTAGCTTATTGCTAGTCCTGAAGAAAATTCAGTTAACAACTGAGTGCGATAAAAGAACTTTCACGAACACATTTGCTTCATATGATGTATATATTCTCACTATCTGGGCAAATGCTTAGGCTATTCATAATAATATGTATGTAAACAGTGTCACCTAATAGTTATGTAAACTATGAAGAGATGCCAATCATACCAATAATAAATAACATGAAACATATCAATTCACAGGATTGCAAAGCTCATAATAAAGTATGATAAAGTGGTATCTCGCTTGCCCGAAAGTGTACAGCAAAACATAAATGCCCAGTCACCTCTGAGATTCAAGAGAGGACTAGAGATAAAGATATCAAAGATAAAAGCATCAACATTATACCGCAGTTAACAGTATTCTGGGACAAGCACATTACACTAAGAATGACAACTATGCTCTCAAAAAGGTGCTCAAAGAAAGGATGGTGACTCAACAGTAAGTATAAGATAGACCCTTCATTGAGGGAAGCAGGGATTTGATATGTGCTAGAGCTTTTCATTGTTTTGAAAACAGAGGTAAAATTGTTTTTGAGTGGTGGTTGTTCCGTCAACGAATGGCAATAGAGTTCTTGTTATCTTCCATACTAAGCAAGTTGAGAGCGGTTCCGAATTATTTAAAACAAGCATTTATAATATGCATCTTTATATTTTATCTTTTTAATAACTTGACACTCCTCCCAACCTTTGCTTTTCACAAACCATGGCTAACCGAATCCTCGGGTGCCCACCAGCAATCACATACCATGGAGGAGTGTCTATTTTTCACTTTTCAAAGCTTTTGATATTATAGTGGTCTTACCAGCTCTTTTGCAATATTAATGACAAGCAGATGAAGCATGCAAGTCGATGGTTACTTAATTAGTATGGAAGATAACAAACCCAACTACTACTTCCTCATGAGCTTAAAACAGTGGCACAAAATGAGAAGTGTTTGAAGGTTTTAAAGGTAGCACATGCAAATTTACTTGAATGGTTTGAAATGCCATGCATAGGTATTTATAGTGGACTCTTTGGATAACTTGGTTTTCAGGGATTTGGAAGCACAAGCAATATTGCTTAGTACAAGTGGAGGCTAGCAATAGACAGGGAAGCGACAATTCAAGAGAGCAATAATCGTCATAATCATGCTTGCGACAAAATAAAATTAACGGAGGCATAAAAATGATACTAGAACTCTGAGGCAAAATCAATCATCAAGGCTTAATTGACTCTTTGTTTTTAGTCATATACATGTGTGAGCATGTGCCAAGTCGATTCAAATGAATTTGTTCAGAGGAGGATACCACAATGTCATACTCTTTTATGAACAAAACAATGCAAGCAAACATCCATGAAACATGTCATCTACTATTAATAAATTGGAATTGATCATAAGGGAACATAAACAACTAAGCATCCACCAATCGATATATACCTTATGCGAACCATCTAAGCATGCTCACATGAATGAGTATATGTACAAAAATGAAAAACAAATAGAGTTCATTACCAGCCTCTTACCCTACTTGAATTGTCATGGATCGTCATTATTGCTATTTCACTTGTGTGGCTTGAATAATATGAAATGAAAACCAATCTCCAAGGAGTAATGGATGGTGTTGAACTCTGAAACAAACTATACAAAACCAAAAAGAAACAACAAATATTTTTGGATTTTCGGATTTAGAAACTAAAAACAGAACAACCTGTGAAGACGAATTTTTTCCAGGACCTTAACATGCTCAGATCAGAAAACTCAAAACTAATGAAAGTTGCATACATATCTGAGGATCATGCACAAGAAATGTCAGGTCATTCCGATGTTTCTACAGAGAGTTATGAATTAAACGGTGGACAGCAGAAATCTGTCCCTGCGCGAAATGCAAACAACAGAGCAAAATATTTTTGGGTTTTTGCATATTGAACCGATCTAAACAACTAAGCAAACTAATACTAGAGACTCAAATGAACTAACAAGAGAAATAATAGAAATATTTTTGGTCTTTTTGAGTTTTTAGAAAGTAAAGCAAAACAAGAAACAAACAAACAAAAAGAAAGAAAGAAAACTAAACATGGATATACAAAGTACCGAAAGATAAAGATATATAGATGAGTGTGCTATCGGTATACCTCCCCCAAGCTTAGGCTTTTGGCCTAAGTGGGAATCAGCCCCATGGCGAGTACGACGAACCCCACCATCTCTCTCATCTCCAATGTTTGGTGCCAAGACATTCTCGTTGTAAGATTGCCTAATGCGAGTGGTTGATCTTGAGGGCCTTGATACCCTTGGTGCATCACTCTCAAAGATCTCTCCAAAGTTGTGGTTATGAATCTTCCTTTTCTGAAATTTTTAACAAATGTCATAAAAATTGATTTTGAGCTAACTAATTCAGGGGAACTACCATAGTAACTTGCTAGAGGCTTAATCATGCATCAAAACTAGTTATTCCAACTTAGAACTAGCATTTAAACTCACTAAACATGACACCTACAGCAGCAAAATACTCAAAATATAGACCACTAAACAAAATTCTATTTGGATGAGCGGAGGAGTCACATACCGGAGAGCAAATACTCCAAATATCAGCAGCAAAGATGGGCTGATGATGGAGATCGAAATTGCAGAGCAAGAACAGCAAGAACACAAAATTTTCGAAGCTGGAAGTGTTTGATCGGGAGAGAGAAAGATTAGGGAGGAAGGAGAGCAAGTGGGTGGCCAGGTGGGCCCCACACCATGCCCAGGCGCGGCCAGATGCCTGCCGCGCCACCACATGATGTGGGGGCATGGTGGGTCCCCCTGGTCATCCTCTGGCACTTCCAGATTCCTCCCAGAAAAATAGGAACTTTGACATAAATTTTTTTAAATTCTGAGAAATTTTATTTTTCACATTTCCTGATATTTTACTATAATAAATTTAATGCAGAAAAATTGTTTTCTAAAACTAAATCCAACTAAACTTTGCAAACTAAATGATATTACAGTAGGTAAAACAAGTTTGAGGGAAAGAAAGTTGTTTAGCACTTTCATGCATTTAAAATGCACTTGTTAACAAGGTTGATCAAGTCTTGCCACCAAATGAATTTTATATGACATAAAAGATTTAAAATTTATGAAACACTCATGTTACCTTATATTGTATTGGTATGGATCCAATCATAAGAGTTTTGTATTCTTCTATATACGGACAATCAATACTTCCCACTTTAATAGACCTCAAATTAGTAATTGTATTAACTCCAAGTACTTTATCCAACCTCTTGGGGAAATAAATAGTATGCTCTTTGTCATTCACATTGAAAGTTACTTTTCATTTATTGCAATCAATAACAGCCCCTGCAGTATTTAGAAAAGGTCTTCCAAGAATAATAGACATATTATCATCTTCAGGCATTTCAAGAACAACAAAGTCAGTCATAATTAAACAATTATTAGCTACTTGAACAGGAACATCCTCACAAATGCCAACAGGAATAGCAGTAGATTTATCAGCCATTTGCAAAGATATATCAGTAGGTATCAATTTATCAAGGTAAAGTCTCTTGTAAAGAGAGAAAGGCATAACACTAACTCCTGCTCCCAAGTCACATAGAGCAGTTCTAACATAGTTATTTTTGATAGAGCAAGGAATGGTTGGTATACCTGGATCTCCCAACTTCTTTGGAACCTTGCCATTGAAAGAGTAATTAGCAAGCATAATAGATATTTCTTCATTAGGAATTTTCCTTTTGTTAGAAACAATATCTTTCATGTATTTTGAATAAGGAGGCAATTTAATAGCATCAGTCAAAGGAATTTGCAAGAACAAAGGTTTCATCCAATCACAAAATTTATTATAATGTTCTTCTTCTTTGGTTTTAAGTTTCTTAGCAGGAAAAGGCATTTGTTTTTGGACCCAAGATTCTCTTTCACTACCATGTTTCTTAGCAACAAAATCTTCCTTAGTGTACTTTTTATTTTTAGTGTGTTTTTCAGATTCCTCTTCTATTTCTTCTTTATCCGAATTATCATTTTTATCATTATCATTGGCATTATTAATATCATTGTTAAGTTCATTACCACTTTCAGTTTCAGCATCAGAAACAGATATACTATTAGGATTGTTAACAGTTTCAGAGGATTCTACAACAGTTTTATGTTTCTTCTTCTTTTTCTTAGAAGGAGCACTAGGTTCATTGACTCATTGAGAATCTTGTTCAATTCTTTTAGAATGTCCCTCAGGATATAAAGGATCTTGAGTAGATTTACCACCTCTAGTTGGAACTTCACAAACATGTTTTTCTTTATCCCTAGAGGCATTCATTAACATTTCTTTTTGCACTTTAGTAAGTTGGTCAATTTGAGTTTGAACCATATGAAAATGTTTAATAAGTATTTTAACATCATTGGAGGTTCTATCAACAATATCATGCAAGTTACTAATAGCTTGAGAGTTTTCCATTAAATGATTCTCAATCCTCATATTAAAATTACCTTGCTTAACAATAAAATCATCAAATTCATCTAAGCATTGTGCAGGAGGTTTAGAGTAAGGAATATCTCTATCATCAAACTTTTGGAGAGAGTGTACCTCAATTATGGGTGAAGGAGGAATTGGCTTACATAATTCTTCTATAGGAGGTAAGTTCTTTACTTCTTCAGATTTAATACCCCTCTCTTTAAGAGATTTCTTGGCTTCCTTCATCACTTCATCATTTAATTCAATAATACCCCTCTTCTTCGGTGTTGGTGTTGGAGTAGGTTCTGGGATATTCCAATCATCATAATTCTGGCTTATTTTAGCCAATAGTTCCTCAGCTTCTTCTGGAGTTCTTTTCCTGAAAACACAACTAGCACAACTATCCAGGTATGTCCTAGATTCAACAGTTAGTCCACTATAGAATATATCAAGTAAATCATTTTTCTCCAAATCATGACTAGGCCGAGCTCTAAGTAGAGAGCAAAAACGTGTGCAAGCTTCAGGTAATTTTTCTCCTTCATCTTTATTAAAGTTATAAATTCTTAGCAAGGCTTCACGTTGGGCACTAGTAGGAAAATATTTCAGAAAGAAAGCATCAAGCAAACCAATAGGACTAGTAATGGAACCATGAGACAAGTTATTATACCAAGTTTTAGCTTCTCCTTTTAATGAGAAAGGAAATATTTTAGTAACAAAGTAAGTGCGTATCTTTATGTCATCAGAAAATGTACCACTTAAAGTAGAGAGTTCATTCATGTGTTCTACAACACTTTCATTTTCGGTTCCACAGAAAGGTTCTTTCTCAACAATAGATATGTGTGCTAAATCAAGAGAGAAATCATAATCTTTATCTTTAATGTTTATGGGAGATGTAGCAAATTTAGCATCAGGAGATAATTTATATCTAACATCACGTTTTTCAAGAATACTTTTCCTAGCACTAGCAGTACTAGCAGCATTAATTTCATCAACAAGATCATCATCAAGTTCCACATAAGTTTCATCAGGATCATCAGGAAAATACTCTCTAGACTCAGGTGAACTAGCAGAAGTATTAGAATTTTCAGCATTTTCAGTTTGTTTAGATTTAGCAATTGTAACATCTAGAAAAGGTCCTAAGGAACCATTTTTATCAAGCACAGTAGAAGCATCATCACAATTTTCAGAAGCATTTTCAGATTCAGCAGTAGTAACAGTACGAGTAGCATGCGGTGGTGAAATAAGCTTACTCATCACAGACGGAGAATCAAGAGCAACAGAGGTACTCAGAGTTGTACCTTTCCTTGTAGTGGATGGTAGTATGGGAAATTTCTTATCACCAGGCCGTCCCATGATGAATGAATTCCAGTGAGCAATATCAATCTCAGGTGAACTTATAAATAAAGCTATGCTCCCCAGCAACGGCGCCAGAAAATAGTCTTGATGACCCACAAGTATAGGGGATCGCAACAGTCTTCAAGGGAAGTAAAACCCAAATTTATTGATTCGACACAAGGGGAGCCAAAGGATATTTATAAGCCTTAACAGATGAATTGTCAGTTCAGCTGCACCTGTGAATAGACTTGCTCGAGACAGATTATCAGTAGCAATAGTTTTATAGTAGTGACAGTAGTGAAATAATAGCAGCAGTGAAATAAAGACAGCAGTAGTGATTATAGTAGACAGCAGGATTAAAATACTGTAGGCATAGGGACGGATGTACGGGCGTTGCATGGGTAAGATAGGTCATATGATATCAAGACATAGGCATTTGCAGATAAATAAGATAAAGCATCCAAGTATTAAATAACCATAGGCATGTGTTCCAATTTAGTTGTGCGTGCTCGCAATGAGAAACTTGCACGTCATCTTTTGTCCTACCAGCCCGTTTGCAGCGGGGCCTTAAGGGAATCTACTGGTAATTAAGGTACTCCTTTTAATAAAGTACCGGAGCAAAGCATTAACACTCCATGAACACATGTGATCCTCACATCACAGCCATTCCCCTAGGCTGTCCCAATTATTGGCACTTTGGGACCTAGAGTTCCGGGCAATGACATGTGTAATACAACTTGTAGATATGATCCAAAACAATGATTATCTTCATGATACAATAACATGTTCAGATCTGAAATCATGGCACTCGGGCCCTAGTGACAAGCATTAAGTATAACAAGTTGCAACAATGACGTAAAACACCGATAACGGATACTAGGCACCATGCCCTAATGATATTACAACTATTACATGAACGATCTCATCCAATCCCTACCATCCCCTTCAGCCTACAGCGGTGGATTACTCACACATGGATGGGGGAAACATGGATGGTTGATGGAGAGGCGTTGGCGACGACGATGGCGATCATGTCCTCCAATTCCCCGTCCCGGCAGGGTGCCAGAATGGAGACTTCTGATCCCCGAATTGAGTTTCGAGGAGGCGGCGGCGCACGGATGTGTTTCTGGGAAAAGTGATGGGGGGGGGTTCTCTGTTTTTAGGTCAGGGGACCTTATATCCGAGAGGGGGACGCGAGGGCGTGGTCGAGGCAACCACACCATGTGGTGGCACGGCCAGGGGCCTGCCGCGCCACCATGTGGTGTGGGCCCCACGTGGCTCGTGTCCGTCTCGTCCTCTGGCTCCGTGAGTCTTCTGGGAAAATAGGGACTTTCGCATATTTTCTGGTATTTTTCCCTAAAGTTGAATTTCTGCACAAAAACAAGACACCAGGGCAATTCTGTAGAAAACAACGTTAGTCTGTGTTAGTTGCATCCAAAACACACAAATTAGAGGCAAAACAATAGCAAAAGTGTTCGGGAAAGTAGATATGTTTTGGACGTATCAGCAACAAGGAGGAGAGAATTTGAAAGATGCTTGGTATAGGATAAATGATGCTCATCATAGGTGCACTAAAAAATATTCCACCTTAATCGTTCTTAGGAATTTTTATGTTGGTATCTCTAGTTGGTATAGGTATGTTCTTGACACTCTTACAGGAGGTAACTTTCTAGGTACTCCTGCTTTGGAAGCTTGCAATTTAATTGAAAGTTTGGTAGGATCACCATCACCTACTAAAGATATTAAAACTGAGATCACTCTTGAAGATGTTATTAAAAAATTGGATTCTATGGAAAATAGTTTGGCAATTTTATTGATAATGATAGCAAGGTTAATTGATCAATAGAGGATATTAATGAAAGAATCACTGTTTTAGAGGCTAGCAACACCCATGATACTCAAAATAATAGGATTGGTGAGTTTGAGGAGGCTATGGAAACTTTAAGTTTAAATTTTTCCTCTCTAAAAACTAAGAAAGATAAGGCTTTTGTGGAAAAAGAACATAAATTCATTTATATTCCTAAGGTACCTAAACCAAAATCCCCTAACGTGCTTAATATTGATAAAACTGTTGGTAAAACATCTTCATGGATACCTAAAGTACCTAATGGAACAAGCCATGTTTTAGAAGAAATTATTGATTTGGATGCTTCTTCTCTTGAAAACAATTGAGTTTTGCTTTCTGTGCCTAGCTGAAAGGCGTTAAAGAAAAGCGCTTATGGGAGACAACCCACTATTTTATTTTCTGTAATTTTTCTTTATTTTGAGTCAAGGAGCATGCCTACCTCTGTAGCAACTCCTTTGTATCTTTATTTTCTTGCATAGTTGTGCCAAGTAAAGCCTCTAATAGGAAATTGATACTAGATTTGGATTGCTGCACATGAACAGTTTTTCTTCTGTTCACCGTTAAATTCGTAAAAATTCACAGAAAAATCAAAATGACCTGCGATTTTTTGTGCGTGATCCTCAGATATGTACGTAACTTTCATTAGTTTTGAGTTTTCTGATCTGAGCAAGTTAAGTGCCTCGAAAAAATTCGTCTTTACGGACTGTTCTGTTTTTGACAGATTCTGCCATTTATTTTGCATTGCCTCTTTTGCTGTTTTTGAGTGGATCTTTTTGCTCCACAAAATTCCAGTGGCTGTAGCTAATGTCCAGTACCATTGGTGTGATTGTCTCCATGCAGAATATAATAATTTTTGAGTATGCACTAACCCTCTAATGAAAGACTACTTTGAGTTTGGTGTGAAGGAAGTTTTCAAGAATCAAGAGAGAGGATGATATGATGTGATCAAGAAGATGAAAAAGCCTAAGCTTGGGGATGCCCCCGTGGGTCACCCAAGCATATTTTAAGAAGACTCAAGCGTCTAAGCTTGGGGATGCCCAAGACATCCCCTTCTTCATCAACAACTTATCAGGTCATCTCTAGTGAAACTATATTTTAATTCCGTCACATCTTATGTGCTTTACTTGGAGCGTCTGTTTGCTTTTATTTTTGCTTTGTTGTTTTTGTTTTCTGAATAAATGGATCCTAGCATTCTTGTGTGGGAGAGAGACACGCTCCACTTTTTCTTATGAATACATGTATTCTTCATGTTTTTGGCGAAAGCTGAAAGGCTCAGCATTATCATGTTTATATTTATGGCGAAAGCTGAAAGTCGCAGCACTTATCATGTATTCTTTTTCTTTATGGCGAAAGCTGAAAGCCTCAACATTTATACTCTCTTGTTTTCATGATAAATAACTTGGAGAGTTTATGTTTAAATAAGTTGATTGGTGTTTGGTTGGAAACAGAAAATGCTACATGTGGTAGATGGTATAATAAAAAGACATACATATGCTTGTAGATCATTGTCTTGAATTTTTCTGATGCTTGGCAATTGTTTTGAGCTCTCAAGTAGATCATGCTTAAGTTCTTTTATCATGTAGCTAAAACCTATTAGTGAAGAACTACCGTAGCACTTGTTGAAATTTGGTTTGCATGTTTGGTATCTCTAAGGTCTAGATATTTTCTAGTAAAAGTGTTTGAACAACAAGGAAGACAATGTAGAGTCTTATAATGCTTGCAATATGTTTTTATATACGTCTTGTTGTCACGGTTTATACTTGTGTTTGCTTCAAATAACCTTGCTAGCCAAAGGCTTGTACTGAGAGGGAATGCTTCTCGTGCATCCAAATCCTTGAGCCAAAACCCATGCCATTTGTGTCCACCATACCTACCTACTACATGGTATTTTCTGCCATTCCAAGCAAATACTTCATGTGCTACCTTTTATTCAAAACTTATTATCCCTTATTTGTGTCAATGTTTATTAGCTCATGAGGAAGTATGTGGTGTTACGGATATCAACCTTGTCATTTGCTTTTAGACAGACTTTCACAACTGGACTAGTGGCATATACATCCGCTTATCATTAACTTTGCAAAAAGAGCTGGCAAATGGGGTGCCCAGTCCCAATTAATTACAACTTTAACCGTTACAATCTCTTCACATGGTTTTTCAAAAATTTATGCTTCAAAGTGTTATACATTTTAATATAGACACTCCTCCATGGTATGTGATTGTTGGAAGGCACCCGAGGATTCGGTTAGCCATGGATTGTGTAAGCAATGGTGGGGAGGAGTGTCAAACCAGTTTTTAAATATTCATGTGTAAACAAAAGAGATAAGAGGGATGATCTACCTTGCTGGTAGAAATAACGTCCTTCATGGGAGCCGCTCTTTGAAAGTCTGGTTGACAAGGGGGGTAGAGTTCCCACTACCATTCATTGACAACAACAAACACCACTCAAAAACTTACTTTTATGCTCTCTATATGATTTCAAAAACCTATAAAAACAAAAAGCTCTAGCACATGTTTATATCCCTGCTTCCCTCTGCGAAGGGCCTATCTTTTACTTTATGTTGAGTCCGTTTACCTACTCCTTTCTATCTTAGAAGCAAACACTTGTGTCAACTTTGTGTGTAACAAATTCTTATATGCTTACTTATTGCACTTATTATATTGCTTTGTGTTGACAATTATCTATATGATATACATGTTTAAAGTTGAAAGCCAATGCTGAAACTTAAATCTTCCTATATGTTGTTTCAATGCTCTTTTACTTAGAGAATATTTCTTTATGAGTTAACTCTTATGTAAATCTTTTTGATGCTTGTTTGAAAGTACTATCCATGAAAAGTTTTACTTATAAGATGCAATTGTTTACTCGTTGTTTATTTGTTAGCAAACTATAGACCACTGCCTTGAGTCACTTCATTCATTACATGAGCCTTACAATATTATTTGATCAAGATTGTGTGAAAGCATGTCACTTCAGAAATTATTTGTTGTTATCGTTTTACCTACTCGGGACAAGTAGAACTAAGCTTGGGGATGCTTGATACGTCTCAAACGTATCTATAATTTCTTACATTCCATGCTTATATTATACCAATTGCTACATGTTTTATATACACTTTATATCATTTTTATGCATTTTCTGGGACTAACCTATTAACAAGATGCCACAGTGCCAGTTCCCTGTTTTCTGCTATTTTTGGTTTCAGAAAAGTTGTTCTGGAAATATTCTCGGAATTGGACGAATCAAATTGCAAAGTCACTATTTTTCCCGACACGTTCCAGAAGTCCAAAGAGCAAACGAAGGAGGCGACCGAGGAGGCCACACCACATGGTGGCACGGCTCCCCCTTTGGCCGCGCCACCAACAGGTGTGGGCCCCTCGAGGCTCCACCGACCTGGCCCTTTCGCCTATTTATTCCCCCCGACGCGAAAACCCTAGGTACCCGAGCAAAAATCCACGAAAAGTTCCAGAGCCGCCGCCGTCGTCAACCCTAGTTCGGGAGGGTTCAGAAGCTCTTCCCGGCACCCTGCCGGAGAGGGGAATCATCACCGGAGGGCTCTACATCACCATGTCCGCCTCCGGACTGATGCGTGAGTAGTTCATCCTTTGACTACGGGTCCATAGCAGTAGCTAGATGGTTGTCTTCTCCACTTGTGCTATCATGTTTAGATCTTGTGAGCTGCCTAACATGATCAAGATCATCTTATTGTAATGCTACATGTTGTGTTTGCTGGGATCCGATGAATATTGAATACTATGTCATTTGCTTCATAATATATCATGTGTATGTTGTTTATGATCTTGCATGCTCTCCGTTACTAGTAGATGCTCTGGCCAAGTAGATGCTTGTGACTCCAAGAGAGGGTATTTATGCTCGATAGTGGGTTCATGTCTCTATTTAATCTGAGGGAGTGACAGCAACCTCTAAGATTGTAGATGTACTGTTGCTACTAGGGATAAAACAGTAGTGCTTTGTCTAAGGATAATTGTATTACTTACATTACACACTTTGCCTAATGCAATAATCTGTTACTTGCAACTTAATACTAAATGGGGTGCGGACGCTAACCGGAAGGTGGATTATTAGTCATAGATGCGGTTGGAACGGTCTATGTATATTGTTGTAATGCCCAAATGAATCTCATACCAGACACCATGACAAGTATATGCATCATTATGCAGCTCTTTATTTTGTCAATTGCCCAGCTTTAATTTGTTTACCCACATGTATGCTACTATCTATTTATGGAGAGACACCACTAGTGAACTGTGGACCCCGGTCCTTTTCTCTTACATTGATAATACAACCTACTGCAAACACTGTTCTTTTACATCCTCTGCAAACAAACTTCATTTTCCACACTATACGTCTAATCCTTTGTTTTCAACAAGCTAGTGAGATTGACAACCTCACTGTTTTGTTGGGGAAAGTACTTTGATTGTGTTGTGTGCAGGTTCCACGTTCGTGGTTGACACCGGTAGTGCGCCCTGCCAAGGTCAACCGCAACGACCTTCAGAAGCGCCTTCTTCTCCTACTGGTTCGATAAACCTTGGTTTCTTGCTGAGGGAAAACTTGCTACTGCACTCATCATACCTTCCTCTTGGGGTTTCCCAACAACACCATCGCGTGCATCAGTAGGGTGAAATTGTGAAAAAGCGTCCTCAGAAGTTCCTTCTTGACACGATTGTCCACAAAACTAACTCCTCCATCCTTCGGCTTGTGCCATTCTCGGATGGTGATCGCGATGCTGTCCCGAACAACAACTCCGCACTGAGTCACAAATTTACGTGCGTGCTCTGCGGGAGCAATCGGTGCGCCCAATTCAGAGATTGCTTCAATATCAAACCTTTCATCTTCAACTTTTTGGCCGGGCCTCGTTTTCTTTTACCAGCTGATTTACCAGACTTGCTCGATCCCGATCCGGAGGGCTAAAAGAAGAAATATTTTGTTAATATATGTATATGTATACATATCAAATCATTTATCAACAGAGGCTATGTATACCTCGTCGGTATTCGTTACATTCTCATCGGCATTATTGTTCGATCCGGAGGGAGGAGCCTGTAAGTAAACCTCATCGTCGTGCTCCAATCCATCACCGGACAAGTTAAGAAATTGCGAGCCATCATCTTCAACATCATTGTGATCGGGGGAAGCTATGATGTCGAAAATGTCCTGTTCATTTTCTCTGCCGTCGTCCATAGCTTAACTAATACAAAAAAAGATAGAACAATTTAGTGCCAAATCGAGCGGTGGCATTATTTGAAAGAAATAACACATATTGATATCACATTATCACGATAAGACGTGGGAACGAAAGAAATAATTCATATTACGTTGTCACATTATCGCATTCCCCACGCATTGTTGCGGGAATTGTGGTTGCGCACGTTGCTGCGAAAATTGTAGTTGCATTTTAACAAAGTCACATATGTATTCATCTTCTCTTTCCCATTATAACAAAGTTCTAATCATGTAGACTTTCATTTACAACATCTAAACAACATTTACAACTTTCATTTACAAACTTAACGTGCGCAACATGTAAACAACATTTACAAATTTAACATATATACAAAAACAGTAGCATATATACAAAAACAGTACCTAAAACATTGCATTTCCATATATTCAATCAAGAAATAACAATAGCATTCATATAAATAACAATAGCATTCATATAAATAACAATAGAATTCATCTAAAAACAGTACCATTTCCTAGCAAGTCTAACTAGCAAGTATAACTAAATTTTCCTAACAACACCTAAACAACACCTAAAACAGTAGCTAAATTCTATTTAAAACCTCTAAAACTGATTCTCTGGAAAAAAATTAGGGTGCTGACGTCACTGTGACGTCAGCAATGGAGCACCAGGCTCCTGCCTCGCACTCCTCTGTCGATTGAGGCCGAGAGGGGAGCACCAAGTTCCTGCACGAGTTGCGCAACTATGCACACGACTAAATGGTAGCGGTGCCGCCCTCGAATGGTCTCCGGAGAAGACCGGGCGGCGGTGGAAGAAACGGCCGGATTTTGGTCCAATGGCAATGGAGGAAACGAGGGCGAGAGGGGGGTCTCCGAGGACCGGTAGCTCACCGCGAGGGACGTAGGGATGGTCGGAGCGGCGAGGCAAGGTCGAGGATGGCCGGAATCGTGCTCGCTGGCGGCGGACACCTACGGTTTCTCCTCTGCAAATGGGGAACCGACGGCGGATTAGGCATCAAATCATACGGGATAGAAGATGGCGGCGGAGCTCCATACCAGAATGGACGAGGGCGGCGTCGGGAGCGGCACGGAGTCTGGGAGCGGTGCGGCGAGGCTCTCCGTCGATGGCGTTGAGGTCCTGGCGGCGTCTGCGTCTGTGATGAAGTGAAACTGCCCAATCGGGGGAGGCATTTAAAGCACATGCCTTTAGTACCGGTCGATGGAACGGACCGGTACTATAGGACCTTTTGTACCGGTTGGTGATTGCAACTGGTACTAAAGGTTTGTCGATTCGGCGCCCGAAAACTGGCGCGAAACGAAAACCTTTAGTACCGGTTGCAACCAGCAACCAGTACTAATGTTCTTTTATATTTTTTCCCTTTTCTATTTCTCCTGTCTGATTTTTTATATCTACTGATTTAAATGTCCAAACCAAGTAAAATTAGTTTCTAATAATTTGTAAAAATCATATCAATATTCAAAAACATGTTTTCAACAAATTACAAAAAAAAATATTTAAAAAATGTAACATTTAAAAATTGATATTTTTAAGTCCCTAAAATGACTTTTTTGTGAACAAAGTACAAAAAATATGATGCAAAATGGCACCCATCTAATTTTCACTAAGAGTAGTCCACATATGATGGATAATCCCCAAGTATTAGGTTTTTCTTTGATTTCTACCTAATTTCCCCTAGTTAAATGAGTTTATATCGATTTTTCGAAAGTAATTCAAATTTGAACTACAACTGTTTGATAGTTTGGTCTGAAATTTTTGGAAAAATCATTTTAAGGTACCCAACTAGTGGTTATATCACAGAAACATTGATAATTCTAGAAAATATTACCTCTTTCGATGAATTGTCATCGCATCCATTTTGATCGTTTTTACGAAAAAATGAAATAATGTGATAAACACCTCAAAAAAGGGAATCCATTGGCATGGGGACCTTATATGTGACATAATATCCAAAAAAAGTCTTTACAAAAATGTCTATCATCTATAAACATCTAGAAGTTTCAAGCCAAATGATCAAGTTATGGTCATTTACATGGCATAGTTTGTGATAAAGATCTCATATTCCACAAATAGGTGCATATTGGTATAATAAACAATCATGCCAAAGGAAATCTTGAAATTATTTTCATAAATATCATTTTCTATTTTTTAAGTGCAAAACATAAAAGGTTACATAACTAGTGGTTATATCACAGAAACATTGATAATCATGCCAAAGTTACATAAAAGGTTTAATACAGTATTACACATCACCAATATTCCCATCTACTGTTGTATTATTCCTCCTTTTCTTCGATTGCTTAACTTTGCGCCGGAACCATGGGGAATCTTCATTATTTAACGTGATGCTTGGGTCAATGTTCACTGTGAAGAGCGGAATTTCATCAAACTTATCATAATCTTTTGACATGTCTGTCTTGTCCTCACTAGTGGAAAAAAGGCTATCTGTGGCGCACCATTTAGCCTTTCTGTGGCGCACCCAGGAAAATGGGGGGTGCGCCACAGTTATCTCGCCACTAAAATATATTTCTGTGGCGCACCCCCTCGGTGCGCCACAAAAACATTTCTGTGGCGCACCCCACCACCATGCGCCACAGAAACATATCAGTGGCGCACCCCCACTTAGGTGCGCCACTAATTTTTTTTGAATTTCAAAAAAAAAGGGCGGCCAGATCTAAATCTGAATTCTAGCTAGATCTAGATCGGGCCGCCCAAATTTCATCGGAATTTCGTTTCATCGGAGCTCGTCGGAGGCAGCACTGGGCTTGGCCGTAGGTGGGTGGAGGAGGAAGTGTCGGAGGTTGGTGGTCGCCGGAGTTGGAGCCGGATGTCACGGGGTGGAGGAGGAGGTCGCCGGAGGAGGTCACCGGAGGAGGAGAAGGTCGCCGGAGGAGGTGGGCGCCGGAGTAGGAGGTGGAGGTGGAGGTGGTCGCCGGTTAGGAGGAGGAGGAGGTCGCCGGAGTTGTGGAGGAGGAAGAGGTCGAAGTCGCCGGAGTTGGTGGAGGAGGAGAAGGTCGCCGGAGTTTGTTGAGAAGGAGGAGGGAGGAGAAGGGGAGAGGAGAAGTAGAGGGAGATGAGTGGTGGTGGAGAAGTGGAGAGGAGCAAGAAATGTGAGGAGAAGGGGAGAGGAGGGAGAGGAGAAGTGGTGGTGGAGAAGGGGAGAGGAGCAGGAAATGTGAGGAGAAGGGGAGAAGGGGAGAAGATAAGGGGAGCCAGCCTCCCATTTCAAATTTCGAATCCCGCCCAAATATTCTGTGGCGCACCCCCTCCAGGTGCGCCACAGAAACTTTTTTTTTATTTTGCTGAGAAAAACAATCATTTTAAAATAACTTTTTTTCCTTTTGGAATTTGAGGAATCTGAAAAGGCCTAACCGCCCAAAATTCTGTGGCGCACCCCCTCCAGGTGTGGGCAATTTTCTATTTTTCTCTACTTTTTTAAGGTATTAAACGCATTTTTTCGACGTCGTATGCAAAAGTTATGGCCGTTTCGACTTTCTTTACAGTGATTTTGCATAAAAGGTCAAAACTCATATTTCAAATATGCTACACGAAGTAGACACTAATACCTAACCATATTTCAAAGGCTGGAATTTTTTGAACAATTTTTCATTTTCTTCTTTTTGCCGCAAGATTGAAAAGGCGATGGGACCCCATGCGCCACAAAAAGTGCATACATTTTGTGGCGCACCACAGAAAGTCATATTTCTATGGCGCACCCAGCTGATGCGCCACAGAATGTGGACTTTCTGTGGCGCATCCGAGCCCATGCGCCACAAAAAGTCATATTTCTGTGGCGCACCCGAACCCATGCGCCACAGAAATATGACTTTCTGTGGTGCATGCAAAAGGATGCGCCACAAAAAGGCTTTTCTGTGGCGCATGGGTTCGGGTGCGCCACAAAAAGGCCTCCACCTATAAGCCTTTTTCTACTAGTGCCTCCACTCCCACGATGTTTCTTTTTCCTGAAAGAACTATGTGGCGTTTTGGCTCGTCTGATGTATTCGCTTCCATGTTTTTTCTTTTTTTCGGTTTGGTAGACATGTCATTCACATAGAAAACTTGAGCTACATCATTTGCTAGGACGAATGGTTCGTCTTCGTAATCACTATTGTTCAGATCCACCGTTGTCATTCCGCACAACGGGTCTACCTTTACCCCGCCTGCATTCAGCTTGACCCATTTGCACCGAAACAAAGGGACCTTAAAAGAAGGTCCATACTCAAGTTCCCATATCTCCTCTATGTAACCATAATATGTGTCCTTTTTCCCATTGCAGTTTGTTGCATCAAAGCGGACACCACTGTTTTGGTTGGTGCTCTTTTTATCTTGAGCAATCGTGTAAAATGTAATCCCATTTATCTCGTACCTTTCGAAAGTGACTATAGTCGAAGATGGTGTCCTGGCCAACAAGTACAGCTGATCTCCAACTTTGGTGTTATTCATGAGATGCGTTTGCAACCAACCGCTGAAATTCGCCATGTGTTGCGCCTTAATCCAGGACCCATTCTCCACCGGGTTCTTGGATCGTAAAATATTCATATGTTCCTCGATATACGGAGCTGCCAACGAGGAATTTTGTAGAACTGTGTAGTGTGCTTGACTGAAAGAAGGTCCGTCCCTACATACTAATACTTTCTTTCCTAGAGTGCCTTTTCCACTCAGTCTCCCCTTATGTCGCGACTGAGGAACACCAATCGGATTAATGTCAGGAATAAAGTTAACACAGAACTCAATGACCTCCTCGGTTCCATAGCCCTTGGAGATGCTTCCTTCTGGCCTAGCACGGTTATGAACATATTTCTTTAAGACTCCCATGAACCTCTCAAATGGGAACATATTGTGTAGAAATACGGGACCGAGAATTTGAATCTCTTCGACTAGGTGAACCAAGACATGCGTCATAACATCGAAGAAGGACGGGGGGAACACCAACTCAAAACTGACAAGATACTGGACCACATCATTCTGTAACCTTGGTAGGATCGTTGGATCGATTACCTTCTGAGATATTGCATTGAGGAACGCACAAAGCTTCACAATGGGTACTCGAACATTTTCCGGTAGAAGCCCCCTCAATGCAATCAGAAGCAATTGCGTCATAATCACGTGGCAGTCATGAGATTTTAGGTTTTGAAATTTTTGCTGTGCCACATTTATTATTCCCTTTATATTCGACGAGAAGCCAGACGGGACCTTGATACTGCTCAGACATTCAAAAAATATCGCTTTCTCTTGTTTGGTTAGAGCATAGCTGGCATGCCGTCTCGTTCTTTCAAACGTTTCTGGTCCTCCCGTGCTGCCTCTGTGTTTTTTTTCTTCCCATACACGCCCAAGTGGCCTAGCAGGTTCACGCAAATATTCTTCGTCATGTGCATCACGTCGATTGCAGATCGGACCTCTAGGACTTTCCAATATGGTAGCTCCCAAAACATGGGTGCGTGCCCGTTAGCGTCATTCGGAACCTTTAGTCCTCCAGGACCCTTTCCAAAGATTACTTTTAAATCCTTGACCATATCAAATATTTGTTCACCAGCACGGTCCATAGGCCTCCTACGGTGATCTGCCTCACCTTTGAAATGCTTGCCTTTCTTCCGTACGTTATGCCTGACCGGAAGAAATCGACGATGCCCCAGGTACACACACTTCTTACATTTATCCAAGTGTATACATTCAATATCATCCAAACAGTGTGTGCATGCATGGTATCTAATGCACGCGATGGTGTTGTTGGGAAACCCCAAGAGGAAGGTATGATGAGTGCAGCAGCAAGTTTTCCCTCGGTAAGAAACCAAGGTTTATCGAACCAGTAGGAGAAGAAGGCGCTTCTGAAGGTTGTTGCGGTTGACCTTGGCAGGGCACACTACCGGTGTCAACCACGAACGTAGAACCTGCACACAATACAATCAAAGTACTTTGCCCCAACGAAACAGTGAGGTTGTCAATCTCACTGGCTTGCTGAAAACAAAGGATTAGACGTATAGTGTGGAAAATGATGTTTGTTCGCAGAGGATGTAAAAGAACAGTGTTTGAAGTAGGTTGTATTATCAATGTAAAGAAAAGGACCGGGGTCCACAGTTCACTAGTGGTGTCTCTCCATAAATAGATAATAGCATACATGTGGGTAAACAAATTACAGCTGGACAATTGACAAAATAAAGAGCTGCATAATGATGCATATACTTGTCATGGTGTCTGGTATGAGATTCATTTGGGCATTACAACAATATACATAGACCGTTCCAACCGCATCTTTGACTAATAATCCACCTTCCGGTTAGCGTCCGCACCCCATTCAGTATTAAGTTGCAAGCATCAGATTATTGCATTAGGCAAAGTGTGTAATGTAAGTAATACAATTATCCTTAGACAAAGCACTACTGTTTTATCCCTAGTAGCAACAGTACATCTACAATCTTAGAGGTTGCTGTCACTCCCCGAGATTAAATAGAGACATGAACCCACTATCGAGCATAAATACCCCCTCTTGGAGTCACAAGCATCTACTTGGCCAGAGCATCTACTAGTAACGTAGAGCATGCAAGATCATAAACAACATACACATGATATATTATGAAGCAAATGACATAGTATTCAATATTCATCGGATCCCAGCAAACACAACATGTAGCATTACAATAAGATGATCTTGATCATGTTAGGCAGCTCACAAGATCTAAACATGATAGCACAAGTGGAGAAGATAACCATCTAGCTACTGCTATGGACCCGTAGTCCAAGGATGAACTACTCACGCATCAGTCCGAAGGCGGGCATGGTGATGTAGAGCCCTCCGGTGATGATTCCCCTCTCCGCCAGGGTGCCGGGAAGAGCTTCTGAACCCTCCCGAACTAGGGTTGACGACGGCGGCGGCTCTGGAACTTTTCGTTGATTTTTGCTCGGGTACTTAGGGTTTTCGCGTCGGGGGGAATAATTAGGCGAAAGGGCTAGGTCGGTGGAGCCCCGAGGGGCCCACACCTGTTGGTGGCGCGGCCAGAGGGAGAGCCGCGCCACCATGTGATGTGGCCTCCTCGGTCCCCTCCTTCGCTTGCTCTTCGGACTTCTGGAACGTGTCGGGAAAAATAGTGACTTTGCAATTTGATTCGTCCAATTCCGAGAATATTTCCAGAACAACTTTTCTGAAACCAAAAACAGCAGAAAACAGGGAACGGGCACTGTGGCATCTTGTTAATAGGTTAGCCCCAGAAAATGCATAAAAATGATATAAAGTGTATATAAAACATGTAGCAATTGGTATAATATAAGCATGAAACGTAAGAAATTATAGATACGTTTGAAACGTATCAAGCATCCCCAAGCTTAGTTCTACTCGTCCCGAGTAGGTAAAACGATAACAACAAACAATTTCTGAAGTGACATGCTTTCACACAATCTGATCAAATAATATTGTAAGGCTCATGTTATGAATGAAGTGACTCAAAGCAATGGTCTATAGTTTGCTAACTAATAGACAACGAGTAAACAATTGTATCATATAAGTAAAACTTTTCATCGATAGTACTTTTAAACAAGCATCAAAAAGATTTACATAAGAGTTAACTCATAAAGCAATATTCTCTAAGTAAAAAAGCATTGAAACAACACATAGGAAGATTTAAATTTCAGCATTGGCTTTCAACTTTAAACATGTATATCATATAGATAATTGTCAACACAAAGTAATATAATAAGTGCAATAAGTAAGCATATAAGAATTGCTGCACACAAAGTTGACATAAGTGTTTGCTTCTAAGATAGAAAGGAGTAGGTAAACTGACTCAACATAAAGTAAAAGATAGGCCCTTCGCAGAGGGAAGCAGGGATACAAATATGTGCTAGAGCTTTTTGTTTTATAGGTTTTTGAAATCATATAGAGAGCATAAAAGTAAGTTTTTGAGTGGTGTTTGTTGTTGTCAACGAATGGTAGTGGGCACTCTACCCCCTTGTCAACCAGACTTTCAAGAGCGGCTCCCATTGAAGGACGTTATTTCTACCAGCAAGGTAGATCATCCCTCTTATCTCTTTTGTTTACACATGTAGTTAAAAACTGGTATCATTGCTTGGCTGATTAGATCAAGACAAAAATGTGAAGAGATTGATTGGTTAAAGTTGTAATTAATTGGGACTGGGCACCCCATTTGCCAGCTCTTTTTGCAAAATTAATGGATAAGCGGTGTATATGCCACTTGTCCGGTTGGTGAAAGTCTGTCATAAGTAAATGACAAGGTTGATATCCGTAACACCACATACTTCCTCATGAGTTAATAAACATTGACACAAATAAGGGATAATAAGTTTTGAATAAAAGGTAGCACATGAAGTATTTGCTTGGAATGGCAGAAAATACCATATAGTAGGTAGATATGGTGGACACAAATGGCATGGGTTTTAGCTCAAGGTTTTGGATGCACGAGAAGTATTCCCTCTCAGTACAAGGCTTTGGCTAGCAAGGTTATTTGAAGCAAACACAAGTATAAACCGTGACAACAAGACGTATATAAAAACATATTGCAACCATTATAAAACTCTACATTGTCTTCCTTGTTGTTCAAACACTTTTACTAGAAAATATCTAGACCTTAGAGATACCAAACATGCAAACCAAATTTCAACAAGTTCTACGGTAGTTCTTCACTAATAGGGTTTAGCTACATGATACAAGAACTTAAACATAATCTACTTGAGAGCTCAAAACAATTGCCAAGCATCCCAAACATTCAAGGTAATGATCTACAAGCATATGTATGTCTTTTCATTATACCATCTACCACATGTAGCATTTTCTATTTCCAACCAAACACCAATCAACTTATTTAAACATAAACTCTCCAAGTTATTTATCATGAAAACAAGAGAGTATAAATGTTGAGGCTTTCAGCTTTCGCCATAAAGAAAAAGAATACATGATAAGTGCTGCGGCTTTCAGCTTTTGCCATAAATATAAACATGATAATGCTGAGACTTTCAGCTTTCGCCATAAACATGAAGAATACATGTATTCGTAAGAAAAAGCGGAGCGTGTCTCTCTCCCACACAAGAATGCTAGGATCCATTTATTCAAAAAACAAAAATGACAAAGCAAAAATAAAAGCAAATAGACGCTCTAAGTAAAGCACATAAGATATGACGGAATTAAAATATAGTTTCATTAGAGATGATATGATAAGTTGTTGATGAAGAAAGGGATGCCTTGGGCATCCCCAAGCTTAGACGCTTGAGTATTCTTGAAATATGCTTGGGTGACCCACGGGGGCATCCCCAAGCTTAGACGCTTGAGTCTTCTTGAAATATGATTGGGTGACCCACGGGGGCATCCCCAAGCTTAGGCTTTTTCATCTTCTTGATCACATCATATCATCCTCTCTCTTGATTCTTAAAAACTTCCTTCACACCAAACTCAAAGTAGTCTTTCATTAGAGGGTTAGTGCATAATAAAAAATTCTTATATTCTGTATGGAGACAATCACACCAATGGTACTGGACATTAGCTACAGCCACTGGAATTTTGTGGAGCAAAAAGATTGTCGGCCCAATGAGGACCAGCGTGTGCAGAGCCCACTCCCCACAGGCCTCGCCCGCGACAGATTCGACAAAACGACTAAGGACCAAGCCGCCGCTTGGAGAGACCCTCGAGAGACAATTTCTCCTGAGGGCCTGAAGAGGACCACGCGCTTCAAGAGACTCCCCAAGGCTCTACACGCCTGGAGAGAAGTCAACATCAACCCCTCCACAGGCTAACGCTGCCCTGAGGAGACGCTCCGCGGCTAAGCAAGCGCTGCAGGGCGCACATGGCCGCTGCAGCAGCCGCAGAGTGACGCGAGCACCCCAGATGCCATTCTGGTGATAAAGGAGTCAACAAAGCCGCGCCGCCTGCGCCAGGACAGCCAGGACTTTCCTCTTTAGCGATAAAGCGGCTGGACAGCGCAACGCTCCAAGAAGATCGTCATCGTGGGCTCCACCACGACCTCCGCGATGCCTGCGAGCCGTTCTGCACTGTCTGCAGCCTGTCGGCCACCGCGCGCAACTTTAGCACGGATGGACCGCGTCCATGGACGGATGAGCCGCGGTGGACTCCTTCTCCTTCGCGCCACTGGCATGTGGGAGCCCACCAGCACGAGGATGAAGCCCGGGGCGCCTATAAAAGGAGCAGGAGCTCCACCGTAGCAAAGGATCGATCAATCGCTAGCTGAGCACTTGGAACCCTAGCCAAGGCATAGTTTAGCCACCGAGCTCAAGGAGGAAGAAGACCGTAGCTTCCCTCCCCAAGCACAAACCAGCCTCAAGAGAGCCTTCGGCAAGCTCATTGTACTGTAATCTCCGCAGTGCAATACAGACAAGCAGGAGTAGCGGTGTTACCTCCTCCTGAGGGCCGTGAACCTGGGTACGGGCCGGTGTCCATATCTGGCGTGGTTGTCCCTCTCTAGGCCCGGCGAGCACCGTCGTCGTGCCTCTCGAGAGTTGTTTGACCTCCGTGTTCAATCCCCCTTCGAACTACACTACCGGGTGTGACTATCCCTGTTCCGTGGGAGTCACTCTCCGACATTTGGCGCGCCAGGTAGGGGATTGAGGCGCGCCAACGACCCTCGAGCCGCCTCCGCGCCATGATGGACACTCGCGCCGCTCGCGCCGCCCGTGCCCGCAGGCCCGCGCCCGAAGGAGCCACCGCCGCGCCTGGAACCACTGCCACTCGTGGACGGCGAGGTCGCCCCCGCCGTGAAGAGCGCGCCAACACCGAGCCGCACGTGGAGCACCCCGAGAGTGAGCCCGAGCACAACGGGGAGGAGCACCCCGACCACGGGGCTGACGCGGAATCCTCGCGCAGGACGCAGCGCCAGAGCGCCTCCTCCCAAGGACGCGCGGAACCAGACCCGCACACGGCCCTGCTCATGGCGCAAGAACTTCTCCGCTACCGGCCTACTGCCGAGGCTCACGAACAGTGGCTGGAACGCCTCAACCACCTCGTCGGCATCGCCACCACTCGCCCAGCTCCGTCGCGGTCGGTTGTGCACCACTCCCACGCGGGTATGGCTGCGCCTGACGCGCCTCCGCCACCACCGGGACCTGCTCCGGCCGCGACACGGAGGGCTGCCTCGCACGCCTCCTCGCCGCGCGACTGCCAAATCGTGCAGCGCACCGCGCCAGACGCACGCGTGGGAATGGAGCGCCAGCGGGACCGCCAGAACCGCCTCGTGGAGGAGATTGGCCAGGCGGGCCAACAGAACCGTGCGGCCCTGCAGAACGGGGTCGCCACGTACGCCTCAGGCTGCATGGCGTTCACCCGTTCCCTGCGTCGTGTGGTCTGGCCCCAGAAGTTCAGGCCAGCCCTCCCCAAGGGCTACGACGGCTCCAGCAACCCTGTTGAGTTTCTGCAGCTCTACACCACCTCCATCCAAGCCGCGGGGGGAGACGATAAAGTCATGGCCAACTGGTTCTCCCACGCGCTTCGCGACTCCGCGCTATCGTGGCTTTTGAACCTCCCTGAAGACTCAGTGGGCACGTGGGAAGAACTCTGCAAGCAGTTCGTCGCCAACTTCAAGGGCACGTACGAGCGCGCACTCACCCACAACGACCTGCGCGCTGTGGTGCAGAAGAAAGATGAAACCCTCCGCAAGTACATCCAGCGCTTCAGCCAGGTGCGGAACAAGATTCCGAACATCCCGGACACCCAGGTCATCGCTGCCTTCCGCGAGGGCGTCACAAATCGCAGGATGCTTGAGAAGCTCGGCATCCACGACAAGCTCACCTCTGTGGTAAAACTGTTCGATCTGGCGGACAAGTGCGCCAAGGCTGAGGAGGGACTCCTCTTCATCAAGATGAGCTCGCGGGGAGACGACCCTGGTGAGGGGTCCAAGGGCCACAAGAAGAAGGAGGAGCCCAAGCGCAAGGCCACCGCGGTCCTCGCGGCAGAGCCCGACGCCAAGGGCTCCCGCAGGGACTCCCCCGAGCCCGGCGAGAAAAAAGAGGACCACCGTCCATTCTGCGTCTACCACAACCGGCGCGGCCACTCTACCGAAACCTGTTTCGACCTCAAGAGGCTAAGCAGGGAGCGCGAGCAGGCATAGGGCAGCGGCGGCCGTGGTCGAGGCCGCGGCTACCGTGGCAGCGGGCGCAGGGGCGACTACCAGAAGCCACAACGCACTCAGGCCTACGCCGCCGAGAAAAACGGCAACCTCCCTGACGAGGAAGATGGAGGTTACCAGGCCCCAAGAGGTGCCATGGCATGTATTCTCGGCGGGGCGCAGGCGCCCAAATCGAACAACCAGTTCAAGCAGTTCGCCCGTGAGCTCAACGCCGCGCTCCCCAGCGTCGAAACCTTCAGGCCCCTCAAGTGGTCGCAATACACCATCGCCTTCGACGCGCATGACCACCCCAAGTCCACCAAGACAGTTGGGACCCTCCCACTGGTCTGCTCCCCCACCATGAACAACATCGCCGTCTCCAAGACGCTCATCGATGGAGGTGCGGGCCTGAACGTCATTTCCATCGAGACTTTCGAGACACTTCAAGTGCCCTACGAGTGGCTCATGCCCTCTAGGCCCTTCACGGGAGTCACCAGCGGCTCCATCGAGCCTCTGGGGCAAGTCCGCCTCGCGGTCACCTTTGGCACGCAGAAGAATTACCGCACCGAGCTCATCGACTTCGACGTCGCGCACATCGGCTTGCCGTACAACGCCATCTTAGGCTACCCCGCCCTCGCGAAGTTCATGGCCGTCACTCATCATGCCTACAACATGGTCAAGATCCCCGGCAGCGGTGGCACAATTTCCATCCACGGCCACGTTCTGGACGCCACACGCGCCGTCGAGACAGCCTACAAGGCAGCCGCCATGGCATTTCCGGCTGCGGAGGACATGGAGCCTCTCGAGAGGCCCAAAAAGAAGAAGCAGTTGTTTTCTCAGGAGCAAGCTTCCACGAAGAAGGTCTCCTTGAGCGTCAGCAGCTCGGGGGCTGAGGGCTCGGGGGCTAGCGTCACCATTGGCGCCGCCCTGCCTCCCAAATAGGAAGGTGCGCTCGTCGCCTTCCTCCGGGCAAACTCTGACATGTTCGCGTGGACTCCGTCAGACATGTCCGGTGTACCAAGGGAGGTGATCGAGCACCACTTAGCCGTGTGTCTAAACGCACGCCCCGTCAAGCAAAAGGCAAGAAAACAAGCCCCCGAGAAGCAAGCATTCATCGTCAAAGAGGTCGAAAAGCTCAAAGCGGCAAAAGTTGTCCGCGAAGTCGCGCATCCCAAGTGGCTCTCCTACGGCGTGGTTGTCCCAAAGCCCGCCGGAGGAGGTCGCCTCTGCATCGATTACACCGACGTCAACAAGGCCTGTCCCAAGGACCCATACCCCATGCCGAGGATCGACCAGATCGTGGACTCCACGGCAGGCTGCGACCTCCTCTGTTTTCTGGACGCCTTCTCGGGTTACCACCAGATCAAGATGGCTAAAGAGGACGAGGAGAAGACGGCATTTCTCACCCCTTGTGGTGTGTATTGCTATGTCTACATTCCTTTCGGCCTGAAGAATGCGGGCGCCACCTTCCAGAGGCTCATGAGAATAGCCCTCGGCGAACAAATGGGCAGAAATGCAGAGGCTTATGTCGATGACATCGTCGTCAAGTCTCGAGAGGGAGGTACTCTCCTCAGGGACCTTGAAGAGACCTTCGCCAGCCTGCGCAAAGTGAACATCAAGCTCAACCCCGCCAAGTGCGTCTTCGGTGTGCCCTCAGGCAAATTGCTTGGTTTCCTCGTGTCCCACCGTGGCATAGAGGCAAATCCTGACAAAATCAAGGCCATAGAGGAAATGCAGCCTCCTCGCCGGCTCAAGGACATGCAACGCCTGGCGGGCTGTATGGCCAGCCTGGGCCGCTTCATTTCCAAGTTCGGCGAGAGAGCTTTGCCCTTCTTCAAGATCATGAAGAGATCTGGCACCTTCAAGTGGACGCCTGAAGCGGAAAAAGCCTTTGAGGACTTGAAGAGGTACCTGGCCAGCCCACCAGTCATGGTTGCCCCCAGGGCAGGCGAGCACCTGAAGCTGTATCTGTCAGCCACTCCGCAGACCGCCAGCGCCGTCCTGGTGGCAGAAAGAGAAGAACCAGTCCTCTCCAAGAAAAGCGCAAGCACTCCAAAGGCAAAGCCGCCTGATGAAGAGCTCAACAAGGGGTCAGACTCCGCAAACCCAACGCCAGGCCCTGAGCCACAGGCTGAGTCTACCCCAGGCGACCCTGCCGAGGCACCTCGACGAGCAGGTCTCGACAAGCCTCAAGAGTCTCCACAGGCAGGTCTCCACAGGAGCCCTGACGAGCCTCCACAGGCCAATCTCGCCAAGGGGCCTGACGAGCCCCCTCAGGCAGAAAGTGCTGCGCCCAAATTGACAACCCTTGTCGAGCACCCCGTCTACTTCGTAAGCACAGTACTGCGGGATGCTCGGGAACGGTACCCAATGCAGCAGAAGCTCCTCGTCGCGCTCCTCATCGCCTCCAGGAAGCTGCGACACTACTTCCAGGGCCATTCCATCACGGTGGTCACCTCTTTCCCCCTGGAGCAGATCCTGCGCAACCCTAACGCCACAGACCGTGTCGCGGGATGGAACATAGAGCTACAACCTTTCAATTTGCGTTTCGATACCACAAGGGTCATCAAAGGAAGAGCGCTGGCGGACTTTGTCGCCGAATGGACTGACCCAACCCCTGAAGAGCCTCTAGGAGAAGTGCAAGAGCCCTCTGGAGAAAAAGTGCCCTGCCACTTGACCATGAAATTCGACGGAGCCTTCGCCTGCCGCAACGGTGGGGCTGGCGTCGTCCTGATCTCGCCCAAGGGTGACAAACTATATTACGCGGTCCAGCTGTGCTTCGTGATCGACAAGATCTCCAACAACATTGCTGAGTATGAGGGCTTGCTCGCCGGCCTACGGGCCACCATCGCTCTAGGCGTCAAGCACCTGCTCATCAAGGGCGACTCCCAACTGCTCGTCAACTTTTCCAACAAGAGCTACAAGCCTAAGTACGACCACATGGCCGCATACCTTGAAGAGGTCCGCAAGCTTGAGAAGCACTTCAGGGGCATGGAGCTCATGCACATCCCGAGGAAAGAAAATCAAGAGGCTGATGACATCGCCAAGCGCGCATCAAGAAGGCAAGCTCAGCTGCCAGGCGTCTTTGAAGAGAGACTCGTCAAGGCATCCATAAAGCAACCTCAGGAGGCCATGCCCGCAAGCACAGACAAAGAGCTCCCACCACCACCTGCAACTGGGGCCCCCGACTGCGGCCCCCAGACAGGGGAGTTCCTGTTGCTCGCAACGGTACATCAAGAGACAGGCAGGATCGATGAGCTCAAGAACTACCTCGCCAAGGGTATCCTCCCCGAGGAAGATGTCGAAGCGGAGCGAATCGCTCGCCAGGCAAAATCCTACCTCCTCCTCGAGGGAAATCTCTACCGCAAGCGCCCAAATGGCATCGCGCTCAAGTGCGTCCCTCCTGAAGAGGGGAAAAGCCTAATCAAGGATATCCACAGCGGGGAGTGCGGCCACCATTCGTGCGCCCGCACCCTCGCAGGCAAAGTCTTCAGAAGTGGCTTCTACTGGCCGCAAGCACTTCAGGATGCAGTTGACATCGTCCAAGCTTGCGAAGCTTGCCAATTCCACGCCAAGAAAATCCATCAGCCCGCGCTGGGACTTCAAACCATCCCGCTCTCCTGGCCGTTCGCGGTCTGGGGGCTGGATATCTTGGGACCCTTCCCAACAGCGCAAGGGGGCTACCGCTACCTCTTCGTGGCCATCGACAAGTTCACCAAGTGGCCCGAGGTTGAGGCGACGCGCGCAATTCCAGCGGGCGCAGCGGTGAAGTTCATCAAAGGCCTGGTCTGCCGCTTCGGAGTGCCCAATCGCATAATCACCGACAACGGCTCACAGTTCACGAGCGGCATCTTCAGGGCCTTCTGCGAGAAACTGGGCATCAGGCTATGCTTCACCTCGGTAGCCCACCCGCAGAGCAATGGCCAAGCCGAGCGCGCGAACGCATAAGTCCTCAAGGGCTTGAAGACCAGGACCTTCAACGTCCTCAAGGGCCACGACAAGGGCTGGATCAACGAGCTTCCTTTGGTGCTCTGGTCCATCCGCACCACGCCGCCCAAGCCCACGGGGGAAACACCGTTTGCCCTCGTCTACGGAGCCGAAGCAGTCCTCCCTGCAGAAATCAAGCATGGATCCCCACGGGTCCTTGCCTTTAACGAGGACGGGCAAGTGGACCTCCACAACGACGACTTGCTGTTCCTCGAGGGGCTGCGCCGCCGTGCCGCCCTCCGGGCGGCAAAATACCAGCAAGACCTGCGACGCTACCACAGCCGCAGCGTGCGCTCCCGCACCCTGGAGGCAGGCGATCTCGTCCTTAGGCGGATCCTCTCCAGGGAGGGCCTCCACAAGCTGTCACCCATGTGGAAAGGCCCCTACAGGGTCACCCACATCGCCAGGCCTGGCGCGGCGCGCCTCGAAACTCAAGATGGCACCCCTATCAAAAATCCGTGGAACATCATGCATTTACGCAGGTTCTACCCGTGATCATTGTCACGCCCGTGATCATTGTCACGTCGAGACATCTGGCTGAAGAGGCAGCTTACGGCTCCACCTCCAAGCATTTTTTGTCTCTATAGGTTTAAAGCTCACGGCTTAAACCTCCAAGCCCCAAAGGCTTCTCTCGAGGGTCAACCCTCCGAGCTCTCCATGTAACGAGCCACCTCAGGCCGTTGAGAGTCTCTGCCACTAATGGGTGGTCCCCATGCCTCGACATGGTTAAATACATTAAGTTGGCAACTCCAAGCATAATGAAACAATTTCGTTCCTAAGTGAACTATGCGCTACGGCGCTGCTATGTAATATTTCGGTGGTGAGTTTATTCCAGCATTATTTTCTTTCTTGAAAGTGGGCACTTATATCTCTCCACATGCGCACCTCGCGAGCGGGGGCTGAGTACGGTGCCAGTGCCTCAAATGACACACCAGCAGCACTGCAAAACCCAAGGATCCGAGCTCTGGCTGGAGGGCAAGCTCCCACAAACACGCCATCTCTACAAAGGACCTTGGTACTCACTCTCCTCGCAAGGAACGCCTGAGGGGACCTATAAGCGCGCATTAGTCCCTAGTACCATGCACAAGCATTTGGGTTTGCCCCTCTAACACCTGCAGGGAACAAGCGTCTCTACAAGCCTGAGGACGCGGCAGGGCAAAAACCCTTGAAGAGGACCTCCTCGCCAGGCTAAAACCGCTACAGGGCAAAAGTCTCGAGAAGCTAAGTCCCACACTCGTGACTCGAGAGCCTTTTTCCCCAAGCACACGTTTGTCCCTCGGGCGATTTCATTTTCCCTTGTGCTTCATGGGCTACTCGCACGTCTAAGGGGGGCACTTGAGCATCGCGACTCAGGGCTCTTACCTCTCCAAGCCTTAAACTCCACCCGGCCTTGCTGAGTCATTGCTCTAGCATACCGCAGTGGCGGAGTCATAGCGCGAAGAGATGGGTCCTAACGACGCAGAGAAAACATAGACATGAAAATAAGGCAGAAAGGGCCTCTCGAGGGGCACACGAGCTAACATCAAGTACTCAAGAAGTATATTACATACCCAAAATGCACGGTGTCTAAGCAAACAACTGTTTCAGATACAAGCGCTCAAAGGCGCAACAAAGCAAGGCTCAGGCGGAGTCCGCGCCAGCACGCTCCTCCTCTTCAGCGTCTTCCTCCTCGGCAGGGGCGGCCTCCTCGCTGTCCTCCGCAGCCACCTCTGCATGCTTGAAGCGATTGCAGAAGGTCTCGACCTGCTCACGGAGGGAGTTGGAGACCCGCCAGACCTCCTCGCCCTTGCGCTCCTCGGTCACCGTGGAGAGGTCAAAGCCAGGCGTAAGGAGCCGGAGGTTGGTGAAGATGCGGTCAACGACCACCCCTAGGAGCTGGCGGCTCTCGACCTCGATCACCTCGCGGAGATCAGCGACGGGGCTCTCGAGGGCCGTGAAGAGCTGGTCGAAGTAAACCAGGTACATGGCAACGTCGCCACGGCCTCGAACCTCAACATGTGGTGCCTCCGCGCCAAGCTGGTCTGCGAGATCGTTGCCCCTGGCCACCAACGCCAGGAACATACGCTCCCGTTGCTTGGTGAGCATGCGAGCCGCCTTCGCGGTGTCCGCAGCCTCCACCACCTGCTCGGCCACAGGGCCCACCTGCTCCTCCACGTCCTTGACAAGAGAGTCCAGGTCCAGGACGGCTGCCCTGCGGCCCTCCTCCGCGTGGCGATGGGCTTCTTTGGCGCGTTGGAGGCGGGCCTCAAGCTTGGAGTTGGCCTTCTCAAGCTCCGCGATTCGCTTGGCCTCGACAGCGTGCTTAGCCTTGAAGCGGTTTTCCTGCTTCTTGGCCTTGTCGCGGTACGCCTGGGCTGTAGCCTTCCTGAACTCCTTCTCGCGCTCCTCGAGGGCTGCCTCCGCCTCTTTCTTCTTCTCGGCGAACCGCTCCTGGAAGCGCTCCAAGGCTTGCTGCTGGGCGGCGACTTTCTCGTCATGCTTCTGGAGCGCCTGAGCCAGGTTCCCCTCACGCGCCTCAAGCTCTTCGCGCTTGGTGGCGAGCTCGCCCTCCGCCTGGAGCCGCTGCTCGTCGCGCAACAGCACATCCTTCTCCCTGGAGGCCAGCTGCCGCTCGCGCTCAGCAAGGTCCTTGCGGTCCTCCTCCAGGGTTTCCTGCGCGGCCTGGTGCGCTGCAAGGAGCTAGGACTCCAGCTGGGCCAGCTCGCGGCGTCTTTGCGCCAGCGAGCCCTCCATGGCTTCGCGCTCGGCCCTCGCCTCGGCTAGGAGATCAGCGGCCGCATTGCGCTCGCCCTGGAGAGGAGCAAGGAGCTCGTCTGCGTTGCGAATGGCCCCCTCGCGGACCTCCTTGGCGAAGCGAACGGCCTCCTCACGCGCAGCCTGAAGTGCTAGATCCTCCTGGCGGCGGGCTTCGACCGCAGCGTGAAAATACGCCCACGCCCCCGCAAGCTCGTTGCGTTGCTGGACGATCTGGGCATCCTCGAGGGTGAGTCGCGCCTCCAAGCCGTCCAGGGACTCCCTCACGAGGCGGAAGGCAACCTCACGGCGCCCCGCGCTCCAGTCCCAACCGCCGAGGACCAAGCCGCGGCAGGTGGAGGTCCCCGCCCCAGCGTCTAGCCTGGAGAACTGGGCCTCCGGGCGCGCCTGGGGGCTAGGCCGCGCTCCGTCCCCCGCGGCGCCCAAACTGGCCTCGCCGCCCTCGCCATCCTGGCGCGTCAGCTCCGGCGCTTCGCCCCCTGCAGCGGGGCGAGGCGGAGACGAAGGAGCTCCACCTGCAGGCCCGCCAGCGCCTGGCGGGCCCTGGCCTGCCTCGGCCTCCGGTTGCGCGTCAGCCGTGGCTGCGCGGGGTGGAGTAACCGCGCGGGCCGGGCTTGCCTCGCGAGCCGGAGTCGGCTCGCACGGTGGCGTGGCCACACGGGGCGGAGCAGGGGCGCGAGGAGGGGCAGCAAGCCGCTCTTCCTGCGCCTCCACCACCGTCTGCTCGGGAAGCGGCGCAGTTGCCACCACCTGAGGCGCTGCTGCCTCCGCCTGAGGCGCTCCTGCCCCCGCCTGAGGCACAGCCGCCTCCGCTTGAGGTGCCTCTCCAGGGGAGCCTACGGAGGCCGTCTCCACAGGCTTCGCGGCCTCCCCAGCCTCGGCCTCAGCCGTGGCTCTCCTCACTTCTGATGCCTTGCGAAGCTTGCGGCGCTTCGCAGGCACAAGGTCATTGGCAAGCACCAGGGAGAAATCTTCAGAAATGATTGGAAAGAGAAAGAACAAGGATCAATCGGCTAAAAGCCTAAAACACTTACCCGGACTTCTTGGCGCCGGTGTCAACCCACGCCAAGCCTGGCGAGCGCCAGGAGGGCTTGGCCTTGGCACCAGACCCCTCCGGGGGCGCCTCGGCCTTCCTCTTGGAGGGGACATCGGAGGGCCTCGCGCCAGGCTTGTCGCTGGCCGCCTTGGACCGGGGCTCACGACGCCCCGGCACGGCCTCCTCGTCAGCGGCCTCATCCTCTTCCTCTTCCTCCACGAGGAGCGAGGGCGCCACCCCGAAGGCGTCACTGTCATCGCCTGACGAGATATTGCAAATCTCGTCGATGAAGGGCCCGGCCCTCGAAGAGGACACCTCCCCTGCCGCGGCCTCCTCCTCGCCTCGCCCAGCTCCTGAGGCAGAGGGCGTCTCAGCTCCCTCCGCCTCCTGCACCACCGGCACCGGCAGCTCTTTTCCCGCCGGACCTGACGGGGTAAACGAGGGCATCCCCTCCAGGATGGCCAAGCGTTCGGTCATGTTGTACTGGTGCAGAGGCCGGAGCGTGATAGGGAGCGCCTCCATGGCTGGCACCGCCGGGTTGATGAAGAGGGCGGACAGGACGTTGTCGACGGCGTCCTTGTCGTTGTCCTCACGATGGAGCCGCATCTTGTCTTGGGCACCGGAGTACATCCACATGGGCGTCGCGTGCGCCTGGAGTGGAGCAATGCGACGCGTCACGAAGTCCGCAACGATGATCTGCCCCGTGAGGCCCTCCTCCCGAAGGTAGCTCAAGCGGCCCATCAAGATTGCGTTCTGCGCGCCGTTGAAGGGGGCCTTGCCCCAGTTCGAGTTCTTCACGGGCGGCGCGTCAGGGACCTCGAGGAAGGCGCAGGGCTGCTCCACCCCGACGAAGAACCACCACTGGCGGAAGTCGTCCACCTTCTTCGTCACCGAAGTGATGGCCTTGCCCTCGCTCCACGACATGGGAATGTAAACGCTCCCCATGCCGTCCACGATGCGAAATGAGACGCATCCGGAGCGCTCATTCTTCGCCGTGCACCGGAGCGCGTAGAAGCACCGGAAGAGGCCCACCATAGGCTCCAAACCCAAGTACGCCTCGCAGAGGTAGGCGAAGACGGCGAGGATGAGGACGGAGTTGGGGTGGAGGTGCAGCAGCTGAATCTGGTAGAAGGCCAGCACCGCCTCCAAGAATGGAGAGAACGGCGGCACCAGCCCCGCTGCAACGCAGTGTTGGAAGACGGGGAAAAACCCTCGCGGGCGTTTCCCGTGCGCCGCGGCCTTGAGCGCGGTAGCGCCGTGCTCGTTGGTCCGGTCCGCCACCAGGAAGCGGACCTTGGCGAGGGCCTTGTCGTTGACGCGCACCCCTAGCAATGCCGCGCCATGTGCGACCTCGGCAGGCTCCGCCTGCGAAGAAGACGCCGCGGCCGCCTTGCCCTTGTTCTTAGCGGGACTCATCGCCGGAGAAGGGGTGTGCGCGGCGCGGGAGGAAGCTGGAGGAGAAAGGAGTTGAGCGCGCCGGAGGGCAGGAGTGGAGAGCTCTAGGCGGATGGCTTCTGCAAGAAGGAATGGGAGCAGTAACGGCTCCCAGCCTTGGCGCGCAGGCTTTATGCCCCGTCAAGGAGCAGTTACCAGGGCGCGGTGGGACCCCCCACGACGCACGCCCCAGATCGTGCGCGGCCGTTACTCATCTGAGTGACGCGTGGCTCGGGCCGGCCGGACACTTTGGGCCCACGACGCTCCGGCTGCGCCCATGGGCCCAGCCGTGCCCATCGCGGGCCCGGGGGCTACTGTCGGCCCAATGAGGACCAGGGTGTGCAGAGCCCACTCCCCACAGGCCTCGCCCGCGACAGATTCGACAAAACGACTAAGGACCAAGCCACCGCTTGGAGAGACCCTCGAGAGACAACTCCTCTTGAGGGCCTGAAGAGGAAGCCAGGGCCTGAAGAGGACCACGCGCTTCAGGAGACTCCCCAAGGCTCTACACGCCTGGAGAGAAGTCAACACCAACCCCTCCTCAGGCCAACGCTGCCCTGAGGAGACGCTTCGCGGCTAAGCAAGCGCTGCAGGGTGCACATGGCCACTGCAGCAGCCGCAGAGTGACGCGAGCACCCCAGATGCCATTCTGGTGATAAAGGAGTCAACAAAGCCACGCCGCCTGCGCCAGGACAGCCAGGACTTTCCTCTTTGGTGATAAAGCGGCTGGACGGTGCAACGCTCCAAGAAGATCGTCATCGTGGGCTCCACCACGACCTCTGCGATGCCTGCGAGCCGTTCTGCACAGTCTGCAGCCTGTCGGCCACCGCGCACAACTTTAGCACGGGTGAACCGCGTCCATGGACGGATGAGCCGCGGTGGACTCCCTCTCCTTCGCGCCGCTGGCATGTGGGAGCCCACCAGCACGAGAATGAAGCCCGGGACGCCTATAAAAGGAGTAGGAGCTCCACCGTAGCAAAGGATCGATCAATCGCTAGCTGAGCACTTGGAACCCTAGCCAAGGCATAGTTTAGCCACCGAGCTCGAGGAGGAAGAAGACCGTAGCTTCCCTCCCCAAGCACAAACCAGCCTCAAGAGAGCCTTCGGCAAGCTCATTGTACTGTAATCTCCGCAGTGTAATACAGACAAGCAGGAGTAGCGGTGTTACCTCCTCCTGAGGGCCGTGAACCTGGGTACGGGCCGGTGTCCATATCTGGCGTGGTTGTCCCTCTCTAGGCCCGGCAAGCACCGTCGTCGTGCCTCTCGAGAGTTGTTTGACCTCCATGTTCAATCCCCCTTCGAACTACACTACCGGGTGTGACTATCCCTGTTCCGTGGGAGTCACTCTCCGACAAAGATCCACTCAAAAACAGCAAAAGAGGCAATGCAAAATAAATGGCAGAATCTGTCAAAAACAGAACAGTCTGTAAAGACGAATTGTTTCGTGACACTTAACTTGCTCAGATCAGAAAACTCAAAACTAATAAAAGTTGCGTACATATCTGAGGATCACACACAAAAAATCGCAGGTTATTTTGATTTTTCTATGAATTCTTACGAATTTAACGGTGGACAGAAGAAAAACTGTTCCTGTGCAGAAATCCAAATCTAGTATCAATTTCCTATTAGAGGCTTTACTTGGCACAACTGATGCAAGAAAATAAAGATACAAAGGAGTTGCTACAGAGGTAGGCATGCTCCTTGACTCAAAATAAAGAAAAATTACAGAAAATAAAATAGTGGGTTGTCTCCCATAAGTGCTTTTCTTTAACGCCTTTTAGCTAGGCACAGAAAGTAAAACTCAAGTTGCATCTAAATCAACACCAGAAACTTTCTCAACTATGCATTGTATTTTATCTATTTGAGTTTCAGAGGTCCCTCTTTCATCACTTTTAGGTTTGCTTCTTTCATCAAATGGGTTTTCGGGGACAATCCAATCAAAATTATTTTCCAAGGCTTCATGCATTCCTACGAGTTTAACAGGTATTGGTACTTCAATTTCTTCCCCCTTTTTAGGCTCGGTTTCCCATAACTTTTCAAGTGCATTAATAACATCTACACATAAGCCTAGCATATCAAAACGATCAAAGACTTCCCTAGCTTCCAAAGCAACATCACCAAATTCCTTAAGCAAAGTTTTCAGAATAAAATCTTTCTTTTCAATATCTTTGATGTTATGAAGGTTAAGAAACATTTGCTGTATTATGGGGTTGAGGTTAACAAACCTAGCCTCTAGCATGTGAACTAAGGAAGCTGCAGCAATTTCATATTTCGGGGCAAATTCTGCTATAGATCTATCCGAAAAATCTTTATGCTTACTAACATGATTGAAGAATTCTTTAATGTTATCTTTTCCAATTATAGAACCACTACCTACTGACAGGTCTTCCAGGGTGTACTTAGGGAGCAACATTTTAGCAAGATTTTAACAAAACCGAAATAAATAGATGCAAGTAACTAATTTTTGTTTTGTTTTTGTTTTTAATTATAAGAAGCAAACAAGAAAATAATAGAAATAAACAAAAGAAGATAATAACAAGGTAAATAAAATGCAAGTAACTATTTTTTTTGTGTTTTTGATAATTAATAGCAAACAAAACAGGAAATAAAAAATAAACTAAGCAAGACAAAAACAAAGTAAAGAAATTGGAAGTGAGAGACTCCCCTTGCAGAGGTGCTTCACGTCCCCGGGTCACGGCGCCAGAAAATACTTGGCGTCGAAGGGGAGGTAGAAGCCCGCTAAACAGAAGTGTCTTGATCTCCCCGGCAACGGCGCTAGAAAAAGAGCTTGATGCACGCGATGGTGTTGTTGGGAAACCCCAAGAGGAAGGTATGATGAGTGCAGCAGCAAGTTTTCCCTCAGTAAGAAACCAAGGTTTATCAAACCAGTAGGAGAAGAAGGCGCTTCTGAAGGTTGTTGCGGTTGAGCTTGGCAGGGCGCACTACCGGTGTCAACCACGAACGTGGAACCTCCACACAACACAATCAAAGTACTTTGCCCCAACGAAACAGTGAGGTTGTCAATCTCACTGGCTTGCTGAAAACAAAGGATTAGACGTATAGTGTGGAAAATGATGTTTGTTTGCAGAGGATGTAAAAGAACAGTGTTTGCAGTAGGTTGTATTATCAATGTAAAGAAAAGGACCGGGGTCCACAGTTTACTAGTGGTGTCTCTCCATAAATAGATAATAGCATACATGTGGCTAAACAAATTACAGCTGGGCAATTGACAAAATAAAGAGCTGCATAATGATGCATATACTTGTCATGGTCTCTGGTATGAGATTCATTTGGGCATTACAACAATATACATAGACCGTTCCACCCGCATCTATGACTAATAATCCACCTTCCGGTTAGCGTCCGCACCCCATTTAGTATTAAGTTGCAAGTAACAGATTATTGCATTAGGCAAAGTGTGTAATGTAAGTAATACAATTATCCTTAGACAAAGCACTACTGTTTTATCCCTAGTAGCAACAGTACATCTACAATCTTAGAGGTTGCTGTCACTCCCTCAGATTAAATAGAGACATGAACCCACTATCGAGCATAAATACCCTCTCTTGGAGTCACAAGCATCTACTTGGCCAGAGCATCTACTAGTAACGGAGAGCATGCAAGATCATAAACAACATACACATGATATATTATGAAGCAAATGACATAATATTTAATATTCATCGGATCCCAGCAAACATAACATGTAGCATTACAATAAGATGATCTTGATCATGCTAGGCAGCTCACAAGATCTAAACATGATAGCACAAGTGGAGAAGACAACCATCTAGCTACTGCTATGGACCCGTAGTCCAAGGATGAACTACTCACGCATCATTCCGGCGGCGGGCATGGTGATGTAGAGCCCTCCGGTGATGATTCACTTCTCTGGCAGGGTGCCGGGAAGAGCTTCTGAACCCTCCCGAACTAGGGTTGACGACGGCGGCGGCTCTGGAAATTTTCGTGGATTTTTGCTCGGGTACTTAGGGTTTTCGCGTCGGGGGGAATAAATAGGCAAAAGGACTAGGTCGGTGGAGCCCCGAGGGGCCCACACCTGTTGGTGGCGCGGCTAGAGGGGGAGCCGCGCCACCATGTGGTGTGGCCTCCTCGGTCCCCTCCTTCGTTTGCTCTTTGGACTTCTGGAACGTTTCGGAAAAAATAGTGACTTTGTTATTTGATTCGTCTAATTCCGAGAATATTTCCAGAACAACTTTTCTGAAACCAAAAACAACAGAAAACAAGGAACTGGCACTGTGGCATCTTGTTAATAGGTTAGTCCCAGAAAATGCATAAAAATGATATAAAGTGTATATAAAACATGTAGCAATTGGTATAATATAAGCATGGAACGTAAGAAATTATAGATATGTTTGAGACGTATCAGTATCCCTTAGTTGTCTATCCTGAGATGTTACTAAGAGCAGGCCAATCATTGATCGTTACGAAAAGCAACCCTCGAAGGTCAAAATCCTCCTTTTGTGTTCATCCCACACACGTACACCTTCTTCCCGCCACAACTCTAAAAGTTCGTCAACTAATGGCCTGAGGTACACATCAAGCTCGCTGCCGGGTTGCTTCGGGCATTGGATGAGCACTGGCATCATAATGAACTTTTGCTTCATGCACAACCAAGGAGGAAGGTTGTAAATACATAGAGTCACAGGCCAGGTGCTATGACTGTTGCTCTGCTCCCCAAAAGGATTGAAGCCGTCCGTACTTAGACTGAACCTTAAGTTCCTTGCGTCATCTGCAAAGTCCGGGAACTCTCTCTCGATTTTTCTCCACTGCGACCCATCAGCGGGGTGTCTGAACATCGCGTCTTTCTTACGGTCCTCTTTGTGCCATCGCAACATCTTGGCATGCTCTCTGTTGCTGAACAAACGTTTCAACCGTAGTATTATAGGAGCATACCACATCACCTTTGCAGGAACCCTCTTTCTGGGGTGCTCGCCCTCAACTTCACCAGGGTCATCTCGCCTGATCTTATACCGCAATGCACCGCATACCGGGTATGCATTCAGATTCTCGTACTCCTCACCGTGGTAGAGTATGCAGTCATTAATGCATGCATGTATCTTTTGCACCTCTAATCCTAGAGGGCAGACGATCTTCTTTGCATCGTACGTACTGTCGGGCAATTCGTTATCCTTTGGAAGCATCTTCTTTATCTTTTTCAGCAACTTTTCAAACCCATTGTTAGATACACCATTCTCAGCCTTCCATTGCAGCAAATCGAGCGTGGTACCTAGTTTTTTCTGATCATCTTCGACAACTGGGTACAATTTTTTTTTGTGATCCTCTAACATGCGCTCCAACTTCAACCACTCCCTCTGACTTACCCTGTTTCTCTGTGCATCAGCAATGGCCCGAGCAAGATCATCAGCGGGCTCATCCGACGCCTCTTCGTCAGGCGCGTCTTCTCCAGGTTCCCCCATTGTAGTACCATCGTATTCAGGAAACTCAGGATAGTTGTCGCCGTCCTCTTCTTCTTCATTGTCTTCCATTATGACCCCTGTTTCTCCGTGTTTGGTCCAACAATTATAGTCGGACATGAAACCGGACTCAAACAGGTGGATGTGAATGGTTTTTGATTTGGAGTAACCCTTGATATTCTTACAGGCACAACATGGACAGTACATAAAACCATCCCGCTTATTTGCCTCAGCAACACGGATAAAATCCAGCACGCCGATCATGAACTCCGGAGAGCGTCGGTCAACGTACATCCATTGTCGATTCATCTGCATTATATAAATATATCCAAAACCATTACACAATAGCTATATATATATCATGAATAGAGAGATACGTGACCAATTCATTAATACAAGTTCACCATATTTAAACAAATCTAATACATAGTTCTCATAAACATTCATTAATTGAAACTAACATTGAACTAGCTAAAGAATTTAAATCCAACGACAAATGCGATCAAAATCGCAACTAAGGTAATTATTGAACCAACAGCATAATGATACCAAGCCTCTTGACTAATGATATAATTTCTAATCTTATTAAGCTTCAAGCGCATTGCATTCATCTTGATCTCGTGATCCAAGCGTATTGCCTCCATCTTGATCTCGTTATCATCGTGGACGTCGGCAATCTTGAACTCCCATTGCATCTTCTCTTCGAGACGAAGATCTTCACTTGTTTTCAATTTTGCTTTCAAATCATTGTTTTCTTTTACAAAAACTCGACAATAGGGTCGGTTGGAATTTCCGGTTCAACTACCTCCTAGATAAAAATATATCTAAGTCAAGTTGGTCGGTATAATTGTTATAAACACGAAGTTAAACAAAATATATACTTATAACAAACAATCGTACCACATCCAAATAATAGAGCGGACGATAGCCGGTGTGGACAGATGTCAAAACCATGACACTATATTTAACAAACAATTATACAAATAAGAAAATTATACAAGTAATAATTATATAACTAAGATTTTTTAAAATAAAAGATAAAAACAAGAGGCTCACCGACGTGGTGTCGGCGATGGGGCAGCGCGCGAGATCTACGGCGGCGAGGAAGGGGACGAGGACGACACTATAAAAAACCACAAATCATACATTAATTTGACCTCAAAATGCATATAAAACAAATGAAATTCTTCACTTAGGCATTTCATCAAACACCTTGCTTGCATTACAAAAATCAAATGAGTTAAACTAGCAAGAAAATGAGCTAAACTTGAAATGCCGGAAGAGTAGATGAAGGTGCTAACCCTTGTATAGGTAGGTGCCACCAATCTAGACAAATGTGGGACAAATATGGGGTCAACTAGAGCTCTTGGAGAGGAAAGAGAGAGCAAAAATGGAGTGTGCTCGAGCTGGAAAAAATGGTGTTGTGGCTCGGGGTGGGAGATGCTAAATAAAGGGAGAACATTAGTACCGGTTTGTAACACGAACCAGTACTAAAGGTCTTCGCCGTGTGGCCCCCCACCGCAGCCACTGCCCCAACCCTTTAGTACCGGTTCGTGTCACGAACCGGTACTAAAGGTTCGTCACGGACCGGTACTCATGCCCCCGGCCGAACTAGCCATTCGGACCGGTACTAATGCCACATTAGTACCGGCCTCGAACCCGGCCGGGACTAATGCTCTGGACGAAAGGTCCGTTTTCTACTAGTGATTGGTCTGGAGTTCTCATTACCCCTATCATAGCATCTTGAATGATTATAAGTTGAAAGTGAAAGCAAATATGAGTGATGTTCTTGACAAAGTATGGGTTGAATGCCTCATGCCCCTTGAAAACAAAAACCTCTCCTACTGGCTACTCAACTCGGAAAACAAAGCAAGTTTAAGTTTAAAAGTCATGGCAACTAAGAATATCATCATAAAGAGCGTCAACTGGGTACCTCTTGTCCCAGGACACAGAACAAGCCTATGTCCAAATGACAAGAAAAAAAAACATGGACAACCTCAACACCTTTTTTATTGGCATAGCTTTTTATTGAGAGGTGCATCATTGAAGGTCCAATATTGTTGTGTAAGTAAATTTCTACCATGCCTCTCGCATGGCTTGGGTTAGCCGCCCAGGCATCTCTCTAGCCATTTATACTCACTCATTAAACTCACTTGATTTCCTCCTTCATTTCGCACAATGTTAGGCATCCATTAACAAAAGCACATGATATCAACTTAAAGAAAATAAAGAGCACGTTGAAAGCTTGCCATGTGATAGCACATATGAGCTAACTCTCAACCAAGACTCTTGTCAAGCACACAACTTCATAATTTTAATCACAATGGTTCAAGTTTATTAAATGCAATAAAAGTAATGTGTGCATCAAGTTCGTGAGAGCTTTTAAACGAACTTTACCCATAACAATCAATAACATAAACATTTTAATTTGGAAGCATAGATAATACAATATAACATGATAAACATATTTGGAATAGCATTTTAGCTAATAGGTAGATATGGTGGACTCACTGGAAAAACTTTGGTTGAAGGTGTTGGAAAACAAGTTTCTTACTTGTTGGAGTTTTTGGGCTAGCAAGAGGGAGAAAGTTGACCGTCTAAATGCATGCATAAGTGTCCATAGAACTAATCAATCGATGTTAAACAAAGTAAAGTAACATTCAGCATCAAAACATGAATAAGAAATAGCTCTTGATAAAACACTTGCAAATTAATACTCATTAGAAAGCACATGAAACATGCAACTATATGTATCTTTTTAAATCAACTCAAACATCCTCTTCCCAATATTTTTAATAGCATCCAACTTAATTCAACCCAAACTTCCAGTAGCTCTCTCATATCATAAATGAAAAGTGGTGGCCTCAAAATAAAATACCAATCCGAAATAAAAAGAACGAAAAGGCGCTCCAAGTTTATGCGATAAAGTGTAATTATCGAAAAACAGAAGTTAGACGTGTGCAAACCGAGAGTGTGTTGGTACAGTGGGGTTGTCTTCACATCCCCAAGCTTATGGTCTTCACCATCCTTGGATAGCTCTTGGTCCATCTCCTCTAATCCCTGTGAAAAAACTTCAAAACATCGTTTCTCCCATTTCATTTCTGTGGGGTCACATTAGTAGGCACAAAACAATTGAATTGCTTGCTGTATGAAATCCTTAGACAAACATAAGAAACATGTCCAGAAAGTGTATACTGTTGTATTCCTTCTCACAAACTCAATTGGATAAAAAAGATTCAACTTAAAAGTTCAAAGAATGCATAAAACAAAATGGGACAGAATCTGTACAGAAAAACAGCAGAAAAACTAATTTTTTACCCCACTTAAATATGTCGAAAAAATCTGAAATAGTTCACGCTTACAGAGGATGAAAAGTTGCAACTACAGTTCAAATTTCAGCTTATTCGGAGTTACAGAATAGAAATGAAAAATCATATCGTGCATAGATTCGTGCTGGAATAAAATCTCCGAATACAAAAAGCAACCTTTTCAAGCCAAAATGGGTAAAACTTGGCACTTTATTAAAAATTGCAGAAAGAAAACTAAAAACAAAGTCTCTTGTTACAGCAAGAGGACACAAAGAAAATCTCAAATAAAAACAACCGGGTTGCCTCCCGTAAAGCGCTTTCTTTATAGCCATTTAGCTAGGCTTACTTACTTGATATTTATTGTGGACCAAGCTCATGAGGGAGCTTGTACTTTGGTGCGTCCCCCTCTCGGCTACGTAGTCCCTTTGACCTAAAAACGTCGGGGGAATAATCACTTTCCAGAAAACAGACCCCGAGCGCCGCCGCCTCCTCGAAACCCAATTCGGGGACCAGAAGTTCCTGTTCTGGCACCCTGCCGGGACGGGGAATTGGAGGAGATCATCGCCATCATCATCGCCACCACCTCTCCATCAACCATCCATGTTTCCCCGTCCATGTGTGAGTAAATCCCCGATGTAGGCTGAAGGGAGTGGTAGGGATTGGATGAGATCGTTCATGTAATAGCTGTAAGATCATTAGGGCATGGTGCCTAGTATTTTACTGAACATGTTATTGAATCATGAGGATAATCATTGTTTTTAGATCATATCTGCAAGTTGTATACACATGTCATTGTCCGGAACCCGAGGCCCCAAAGTGACAATAATTGGGACAACCGGAGGGGATGGCTGTGATGTGAGGATCACATGTGTTCACGGAGTGTTAATGCTTTGCTCCGGTACTATATTAAAAGGAGTACCATAATTACCAGTACTTTCCCTTGAGGCCCCTGATACGTCTCAAACGTATCTATAATTTCTTACGTTCCATGCTTATATTATACCAATTGCTACACGTTTTATATACACTTTATATCATTTTTATGCATTTTCTGGGACTAACCTATTAACAGGATGCCACAGTGCCAGTCCCTATTTTCTGCTGATTTTGGTTTCAGAAAACCTGTTAAGGAAATATTTTCGGAATTGGACGAAACAAATTTCGAAATCACTATTTTCCCCGGAACCATCCAGAACACCGAAGAGGAGACTGAGGGGGACAACAGAGCAGCCAGACCATATGGCGGCGCGGCCCCCTGCCGCGCCACCAACAGGTGTGGGGCCCTCGTGGCTCCATCGACCTCGCCCTTTCGCCTATTTGTACCCCCCCCCCCCCCCCCGACGGGAAAACCCATGGTACCCGAGCAAAAATCCAGAAATCATTACGGAGCCGCCGCCGTCGTCAACCCGAGTTCGGGAGGGTTCATAAGCTCTTCCCGGCACCCTATCGGAGAGGGGAATCATCACCAGAGGGCTCTACATCACCATGCCCGCCTCCGGACTGATGCGTGAGTAGTTCATCCTTGGACTATGGGTCCATAGCAGTAGCTAGATGGTTGTCTTCTCCACTTGTGCTATCATGTTTAGATCTTGTGAGCTGCCTATCATGATCAAGATTATCTTATTGTAATGCTACATGTTGTGTTTGCTGGGATCCGATGAATATTGAATACTATGTCATTTGCTTCATAATATATCATGTGTATGTTGTTTATAATCTTGCATGCTCTCAGTTGCTAGTAGATGCTCTGGCCAAGTAGATGCTTGTGACTCCAAGAGGGAGTAGTTATGCTCGATAGTGGGTTCATGTCTCTATTTAATTTAGGAGTGACAGCAACCTCTAAGATTGTAGATGTACTGTTGCTACTAGGGATAAAACAGTAATGCTTTGTCTAAGGATAATTGTGTTACTTACATTATGCACTTTACTTAATGCAATGATCTGTTGCTTGCAACTTAATACTGAATGGGGTGCGGACGCTAACCGGAAGGTGGATTATTAGTCATAGATGCGGTTGGAACGGTCTATGTATATTGTTGTAATGCCCAAATGAATCTCATACCAGACACCATGACAAGTATATGCATCATTATGCAGCGCTTTATTTTGTCAATTGCCCAGCTGTAATTTGTTTACCCACATGTATGCTATTATCTATTATGGAGAGACACCACTAGTGAACTGTGGATCCCGGTCCTTTTCTTTTACATTGATAATACAACCTACTGCAAACTGTTTCCTTTCATTCTCTACAAACAAACATCATTTTCCACACATACGTTTAATCCTTTGTTACGGCAAGCCGGTGAGATTGACAACCTCACTGTTAAGTTGGGGCAAAGTAGTTTGATTGTGTTGTGTGCAGGTTCCAAGTCAACCGTCAGGATCATTCCTGCAACAGCTCTTTTCTGGCACCGTTGACACCTTCAGACGTGTTCTTCATCTCCTACTGGATTGATAATCTTGGTTTCATAACTGAGGGAAAACTTGCTGCTACACTCTTCACACCTTCCTCTTGGGGTCTCCCAACTCTGCGCTCCGCAGCCCCGCTGCAAACGGGCTGGTAGGACAAAAGATGTTGTGTAAGTTTCTCATTACGAGCACGTTCGACTAAAATGGAACACATGCCTATGGTTACTTAGTACTTGGATGCTTTATATTTTTTATCTGCAAATTCCCATGTCTTGATTATTATATGAACTATCTTATCCATGCAACGCCCGTACATCCGTCCCTATGCCTACAATATTTTAATCCTGCTGTCTACTGCAATCACTACTGCTGTCTCTATTTTACTGCTGCTATTATTTCACTATTGCTATTGCTATAAAACTGTTGCTACTGATAATCTGTGTCGAGCAAGTCTATTTCCAGGTGCAGCTGAACCGACAGGCTTATAAATATTCTTTGGCTCCCCTTGTGTCGAATCAATAAATTTGGGTTTTACTTCCCTCGAAGATTGTTGCGATCCCCTATACTTGTGGGTCATCAAGACTATTTTCTGGCGCCGTTGCCGGGGAGCATAGCTTTATTTGTAAGCTCACCTGAGATTGATATTGTTCTCTGCAACTTATTCATCATAGGAAGACCTCGTGATGAAAAATTCCCTATATTGCCCTCCACAACAAGGAAAGGTACGACTCTGAGTACCTCTGCTGCTCTTGATTCTCCGTCTGTGATGAGTAAGCTTATTTCACCACCACATGCTACACGTATTGTTACTTCTGCTGAATCTGAAAATACTTCTGATAATTGTGATGATGCTTCTACTGTGCTTGATGAGAATGGTTCATTAGGACCTTTTATAGATGCTACAATTGCTAAATCCAAACAAATTGAAAATGCTGAAACACATACTGAAAATTCTAATACTTCTGCTATTTCACCTGAGTCTAGAGAGTATTCTGCTGATGATCTTGATGAAATGTATGTGGAACTTAATGATGACTTTATTGATGAATGTCATGCTACTAGTGGTGCAAGTGCTATTAAGAGTCTTCTTGAAAAACTTGCTGTTAGATATAAACTATCTCCTGATGCTAAATTTGCTACGTCTCCCATAAATATTAAAGATAAGGATTACGACTTCTCTCTTGATTTGTCACACATATCGATTGTTGAGAAAGAACCTTTTTATGGTACTGAAAATGAAAGTGCTGTAAAACACATGAATGAGCTCTCTACTTTGAGTAATTTATTCTCTGATGACATAAAGAAACGCACCTACTTTGTTACTAAAAATTGTCCTTTCTCATTAAAAGGTGAAGCTAAAACTGATGGGGAGCGTAGGCAGAAAACAAAAAATTTCCTAACAGCGATAACCTTAAACTAGCCAGAATCTATACTATGCAGATATAGTAGTACGAAGGGGGTCGGTATACATACCCTTATAGACCGAAAAGCGGGGATTACGCTCCCGCACAAGCGTTGTCGATGAAGCCGACGAAGACCTCAAGGTCGTGTAGAGGAAGCAGACCTCCAGCACCACTAGCGTGGCACCTCGCAGGGCGTTACACACGTACTGTGAAGCCGACGAACTCCGGGCTCCGATCTAGGGACGAAGCAGCGGAAGACTGGGACCGGGAGACCAGCAGCACGGCGGTGTGCGTATGGTGGAGAAAACTTATCCTCGGCGCAACTCCAAACTGGGGAGTCACGGGATCCAAGGAGAGATAGAGAGAGAGAAATTGGTGTGTCCTTCAAAGGCCAGGGGTACCCCTCTATATAAAGGGACCAGGGGGCTGCCCAACTTGCCAGGCTGGCGGTGTGGGACTATTCCCACACTCCAGCCGGCCTAGCATGGTGCGCGGGTGGGCCCCATGTGGCCCACCTAGGCCGGCCGAACCAGCCCTCCTCCCATGGGGGGGATCCTTACCCCCCTCATGAGCCTCTTTGCCTAAGAAGGCCCATTTAGGGAAAAATGCCTTTAAAAATTCAGAAAAAAATAAATAAAAATATATTTAACTATTAATCACACTAATTAATATTAAATACATATTACATAATTTATTCCGGCTCCGAAAACTATTTCGTCGCTGCCCGATCTCCATCGGAACTTTCCCGGGACGTTCCCGGTGCTCTCTTTTCCTATTTTCTCTTCCGGTAAAAATGTTGACTCCCCTTAAGTGTGTTACCCTAGCGGTTCGAGATCTCACCAGACATGATCGAGACTCCTCTCCGACCAATGACTAATTCGTGGACCGAGGATACCCAGAATTAATCCCTGCGAGATAACGAATACTTTGTCGTTCGAACCTAGACGTCTGAGTCTTAAACCTTTTGCCATGCGATACTTAGCGCGTCCAAGACTCGTTCATAGATATCTCCATACCTAGCTTGATCTCGTTACTGACACTGCTAACTTCTACTCGTCCATGATATTATGTCCTGGTGACCTAGTCACACGCTTGCAAGCTCATTTGACATAATCTCACCGAGTGGGCCCTAGAGTATCTATCCTGCTATGCGGACTGGCAAATCCCGCTCTTGACCCCTCGTCTCAATGTACTCCTTTCCGATACCCGAGAGGGACACCTTTATTGTCACACTATTAAGATATGACGTTTGATGCAATCAAAGTATCTTTCAGGAATAGCAATAAGAGTTGGTCTCACGGTCAAAGGCGTAATGACTACGTCCTACAAATGTTGGGTATGTCCATCACATCGTTCTACCAACGACATGAATCCATTGTCAAATAGACACCATGTCACATGATTGGGAAACCTCGATCATCGATTGCACAATGAACTAGTCAAATAGAGGCTACTAGGGACCTGGTTGTTTTACGTATCACACGTGTATTAATGTTTCCGCTTAATACATTTATAGCATGACACAAAAACGTATTATGAATAAACGAGATATGATAAATAAAACACTTTATTAATTGCCTCTAGGGCATATCTCCTTCAGTCTCCCACTTGCACTAGAGTACAAATTAATCTAGTTTACAACTTGGTAAAAGCCTAACACCCATAGCATTTTGGTGTTTTACATGCTTGTCAAGTAGAAGAGCCTTTGACAGACGATCTGCCACATTCAGATCCGTATGCACTTTGCAAATCTTCACATCGCCTTCCTGTACATACTGTCGTATCACATGGAAGCGTCGGAGAATGTGTTTGGTAGTTGAGTGAGACCTTGGTTCCTTCGCGTTAGCAATAGCACCCGTATTGTCGCAGTAGAGGGTTACGGGGTCTTGCGCGCTAGGGAACACTCCAAGCTCGATGATGAACTTCCTCAGCCACACAGCTTCATTCGCAGCTTCAGAATCAGCGATGTATTCCGATTCCATTATAGATTGGGCCACGATGGGTTGCTTCCCACTCCTCCAGCTTACAGCGCCTCCGTTCACCTTGAAAACATATCCTGTTTGTGACTTGCAGTCATCTGGGTCTGAGGAGAAACTTGCATCAACGTAACCTGTTACGCCAAGTTCTTCTTCACAGTCACCATACACAAGGAACATTTCCTTTGTCTGCTTGAGATGCTTAAGAATGTTCTTAACAGCTACCCAATGATCCTTTCCAGGATTACTTTGGAACCGGCTCGTCAAACTAAGAGCCAATGCTACATCAGGTCGAGTACTTAACATGGCATACATGATCGATCCTATGGCTGAAGCATAAGGATGTTTAGCCATGTCGGCTTTATCATGTTCCGTCACCGGACACTGAGCCTTGCTCAATATTCTATTCTTGACCACCGACAGAGAACCTTTCTTTGCCGTCTCCATACAGAACCGTTTCAGTATCTTATCAAGATAAGTACTCTGACTCAACGCTAATAGACGTTTTGATCTATCACGATAGATTTTAATGCCTAAAACGTATGCAGCTTCTCCTAAGTCCTTCATTGAAAATTTACTGTTTAAATATTTCTTCACGCTATTCAGAAGTTCCACATTATCCCCTATTAGTAATATATCATCCACATATAGTACTAGGAATACAACTGAGCTCCCACTCATTTTCTTGTAAATGCAGGTCTCTTCTCTATTTTGGACAAATCCAAAACCTTTGATCACCTCATCAAAGCGAAGATTCCAGCTCCGAGATGCTTGCTTCAGTCCATAAATGGAACGCTGAAGCTTGCATTTTCTGGATCGACAAAACCTTCAGGTTGTACCATATACAACTCTTTCTCAATGTTACCATTTAGGAACGCTGTTTTGACATCCATTTGCCATATCTCATAGTCATAATATGCGGCAAGTGCTAGTCAAAATCCGAATAGACTTTAGCATTGCTACCGGTGAAAACGTTTCATCGTAGTCAATTCCATGAACTTGTCGGAAACCCTTTGCGACAAGCCGAGCTTTATAGACGGTCACATTACCATCAGCATCAGTCTTCTTCTTAAAGATCCATTTATTCTCGACGGCCTTATGCCCTTCGGGAATCTCCATCAAAGTCCATACTTTGTTATCATACATGGATCCTATTTGGGATTTCATGGCTTCAAGCCATTTCTTGGACTGAGGACTAGCCATAGCCTCTTTGTAGTTCGTAGGTTCGTCTTGTTCAATTAACATGACGGTGCAAACCATGTTGCCATACCATTCAGGGGCGATACGAGATATCCCTGACCTACGAGGTAGAATAGCACCCTCAACATCTTCTCCCACTCCATCTGTGGAGGACGTTTCCGGAACAGCTTCCGTTGCACCACTCGGAATTTCGAGTTCAGGATCAACGATCTCGTCGAGGTCTATTTTCCTCCCACTTACTCCTTTGGCGAGAAACTCTTTCTCGAGAAAGGTGTCGTTTTTCGCGACAAACGTTTTGCCCTCAGCTTGGTTATAGAAGGTGTATCCTATGGTTTCCCGCGGATACCCTACAAAGACGACTTTCTCCGATTTCAGTTCGAGTTTGTCGGGCTGTAGTTTCTTAACATACGCCTCACAACCCCAGACCTTCAGAAACGACAACTTAGGTTTCTTGCCATGCCATATCTCATACGGTGTCGTTGCTACGGATTTGGACGAAGCCCTATTTAAAATGAATGCGGTTGTTTCTAACGCATACCCCCAAAAAGATACGGGCAAATCGGTAAGAGACATCATAGACCGAACACTATCTAATAGGGTACGATTACGTCGCTCGGACACACCGTTGCGTTGCGGTGTTCCAGCTGGCGTAAGCTGCGGCACGATGCCACATGCCTTTAGATGTGTGCCAAACTCCAAACTCAAATATTCGCCACCACGATCGGATCGAAGGTGCTTGATTTTCTTGTTGAGTTGATTTTCAACTTCACTTTGAAATTCTTTGAACTTTTCAAATGTTTCAGACTTGTGTTTCATCAAATAGATATACCCATATCTACTGAAGTCATCGGTGAAGGTGACAAAATAACGATAACCATTGCGTCTCGACATGCTCATCGGTCCACACACATCTGTATGTATGACTCCCAATAAGTCCGACACCCGTTCCATGAAACCATTGAACGGTGTCTTGGTCATCTTGCCCATGAGGCACGGTTCGCATGTGTCGAGGGGTCCAAAATCCAACGAGTCTAGAAGTCCATCGGCATGGAGTTTCTTCATGCGCTTTATACCAATATGACCGAGACGGCAATGCCATATATACATGGCGGTATCGCTACTAAGTTTAATTCTCTTGGCATCAACGTTGTGGATGTGAGTACTACGATCGAGATTCAACAAGAATAAACCATTACTCTCGGGAGCATCAACATAAACGATATCATTCATAGAAATAGCACAACCACTTGATACTGATTTGAACGAATATCCGTCTTGCAACAAGCAAGACCCACTGATAATGTTTACACTCAAGGATGGTACAAAATAACACTTATTTAAAACCAAAACTAATCCCGATGGTAGATGTAGAGGGAGTGTGCCGACAGCCACCACATCAACTCTTGATCCGTTGCCGACGCGCATCGTCACCTCATCCTTTGTCAGGCGCCGCTTATTCCGCAACTCCTCCTGAGAGCTACAAATATGAGCAACAGAACCGGTATCAAATACACAGGTATTACTACGGGCGCTGGTAAGGTACACATCAATAACATGTATATCAAATATACCTTTCTCTTTTCCGACAATCTTGCCGGCCTTCTTATCTTCTAGGTACTTGGGGCAGTTGCGCTTCCAGTGACCATCTCCCTTGCAGTAGAAGCATTCCACGCAAGGTTTGGGACCAGGTTTGTTAGTCTTGGATTTGGCAACGTGCTTGCCATCCTTCTTAGACTTCCAGTTCTTCCTGCCCTTGCCGCCAGACTTCTTAAAATCGACGGTCTTGTTGACCATCAACAGCGTGTGCTCCTTCTTGATTTCCACCTCAGCAGTCTTGAGCATCACGAAAACTTCAGACAAGGACTTAGCCATGCCCTGCATGTTATAGTTCATGACGAAGCCTTTGTAACTAGGAGGCAACGATTGCAGCACCCTATCAATCGCCAGCTCATCAGGAATCTTGCATTCCAGAGCGTTCAGGCGTTGAACGTAGCCAGACATTTTGACCATGTGCTCGCTCATACTGTTGTGCTCTTCCATCTTGGCTGAGAAGAAAAGCTCAGAAGCTTCATATCTCTCAGTCTTAGCCTGCGACGCAAAGACAGCCTTGAGATAAAAAATTATCTCAAAGGCACTCATCCTCTCAAAGCGCTTTTGCAGGTCGGCTTCCATGGCGTAGAGCATGCCACTCTGGACAAAGGAGGAATCGTCCGACTTGGTCTAATAGACCTTTTTCTCATCGTCGGAGGCATCGTCTGCAGGAGGGTCACCCAGGGGGGCTTAAATGACGTAAGCCACCCTGTGGGGAGTGAGGAGGATCCTCAGGTTGCGGAACCAGGCCATGAAGTTTGACCCATTGGTCTTAAGCTTTTCTTTCTCAAGGAACAGGCCTAGGTTAAAGGAGTGGCGAGACATCTACAATGGAATTTGCAAAACATAAGACTTTGTTCATAAAATTTTGAGTTCAAGTATTTTCGAAAATAACTATAAGAACTCCCACTCAAAACGAATATCCCTCTCATCGCTTTAGTGATTACACGACCCTAATCCATTGCGCAACCCCTCATCATCAGAGCCGGCAACACAACTTCAAAGGTAGACATCGAAATGTCAATCACAACAACTTTGTGACGCATGCTCGACCTTTCGGTCACCTTGTTCCGAGGACATGTCTGTACATGCTAGGCTCGCCATAATAACCTTCAACGTAAACGCTTGTGCAAACGTGTCTTACACCCACTGTATGCGAACGACGATATGTATGACACCCGATCGTCACGGCCTGCCTCATAACGTAGAACTTTCTTGGTGGTGCACGTCGAAGGGAGAACACAAATGGTATTTTGGAGGGATCATCTTATATAACTACCGCCGTGTAACTAATATATATACTAATATATATGTACACACAATATAAGATGCACTCAAAACATCAAATGTAATGCAACGTGATATGGCCCTTGCGCCGATGGTCTCCTTCGCGCCCACAGTTTATAAACAATTTAATAAACCTACCTTGACCATATCACATTGCCCCTGCAAAATAAAGTTAGACGCGTTCTACTTTATCTTTTGCATATTTTACGTGGCTTGAGGCTGTCGTAAATAGAACCGCTTCATACCTACGAACCTATAACCACAATAACGATCAAATAATTGCATATTTATATATCCCTTTCGGGCCCTCCATTGAAAATGCAAAGCCAACTAAAGAGAGAGAGAGACAGACACCCGCCAGCCACATATACGGTACCAGCCGTATGTCAGTAGTGGAACCAGTCTCGCGTAAGCGTACGCGTAAAGTCGGTCCGGGCCGCTTCATCAACTCAATGCTGCCGACAGTGCAAGTGCACGCGAGAGGGTACCAAATAATAAGAACGATGTCCTCGTGATAAAACACGGGTGCAACTAGCGTACAACTATATCTACGCATAGATCGGCTCTAATACCACTGATGGGGAGCGCAGGCAGAAAACAAAAATTTCCTAACAGTGATAACCTTAAACTAGCCAGAATCTATACTATGCAGATATAGTAGTACGAAGGGGGTCGGTATAAATACCCTTGTAGACCGAAAAGCGGGGATTACGCTCCCGCACAAGCGTTGTCGATGAAGCCGACGAAGACCTCGAGGTCGTGTAGTGGAAGCGGACCTCCAGCACCACTAGCGTGGCACCTCGCAGGGCATTACACACGTACGGTGAAGCCGACGAACTCCGGGCTCCGATCCAGGGATGAAGCAGCGGAAGACTGGGACCGGGAGACCAGCAGCACGGCGGTGTGCGTATGGTGGAGAAAACTTATCCTCGGCGCAACTCCAAACTGGGGAGTCACGGGATCCAAGGAGAGAGAGAGAGAAATTGGTGTGTCCTGCAAAGGCCAGGGGTACCCCTCTATATAAAGGGACCAGGGTGCTGCCCAACTTTCCAGGCTGGCGGTGTGGGACTATTCCCACACCCCAGCCAGCCTAGCATGGTGCGCCGGCCATGGGTGGGCCCCATGTGGCCCACCTAGGCCGGCCGAACCAGCCCTCCTCCCATGGGGGGGATCCTTCCCCCCTCATGGGCCTCTTTGCCTAAGAAGGCCCATTTAGGGAAAAATGCCATTAAAAATTCAGAAAAAACTAAATAAAAATATATTTAACTATTAATTACACTGATTAATATTAAATACATATTACATAATTTATTCCGGCGCCGAAAACTATTTCGTCGCTGCCCGATCTCCATCGGAACTTTCCCGGGACGTTCCCGGTGCTCTCTTTTCCTATTTTCTCTTCCGGTAAAAATGTCGACTCCCCTTAAGTGTGTTACCCTAGCGGTTCGAGATCTGACCAGACATGATCGATACTCCACTCCGATCAATGACTAATTCGTGGACCGAGGATACCCAGAATTAATCCCTGCGAGATAACGAATACTTTGTCGTTCGAACTTGGACGTCTAAGTCTTAAACCTTTTGCCATGCGATACTTAGCATGTCCGAGACTCGTTCATAGATATCTCCATACCTAGCTTGATCTCGTTACCGACACTACTAACTTCTACTCGTCCATGATATTATGTCCTGGTGACCTAGTCACACGCTTGCAAGCTCATTTGACATAATCTCACCGAGTGGGCCCTAGAGTATCTATCCTGCTATGCGGACTGGCAAATCCCGCTCTTGACCCCTCGTCTCAACATACTCCTTTCCGATACCCGAGAGGGACACCTTTATTGTCACACTATTAAGATATGACGTTTGATGCAATCAAAGTATCTTTCAGGAATAGCAATAAGAGTTGGTCTCACGGTCAAAGGCGTAATGACTACGTCCTACAAATGTTGGGTATGTCCATCACATCGTTCTACCAACGACATGAATCCATTGTCAAATAGACACCATGTCACATGATCGGGAAACCTCGATCATCGATTGCACAATGAACTAGTCAAATAAAGGCTACTAGGGACCTGGTTGTTTTACGTATCACACGTGTATTAATGTTTCCACTTAATACAGTTATTGTATGACACAAAAACGTATTATGAACAAACGAGATATGAGAAATAAAACACTTTATTAATTGCCTCAAGGGCATATCTCCTTCAAAAACTTGGTATAATAATTTGTCTCCTGGTTCTATTGATAGTCCTATTGGTTTGCTTAATGCTTTCTTTCAGAAATATTTTCCTGCAAGTGCTCAACATGTTGCTTTGTAGAGAATTTTTAACTTTAAACAAGATGAAAGAGAGAAATTGCCTGAATCTTGGGCAAGGTTTTGTTCCTTACTTAGAGCTCGGCCTGGACATGAATTACCTAAAAATGAACTCCTTGATATATTTTATAATGGACTAACTGATGAATCTAGGACATACCTGGATAGTTGTGCTGGTTGTGTTTTCTGGAAAAGAACTCCCGATGAAGCTGAGGAATTAATGGCTAAAATAAGCCAAAATCATGATGATTGGACTACACCTGAGCCAACCCCAACACCTACACCGAAGAAGGGAGGTATAATTGAATTAAATGATGAAGTGATGAGTGAAGCCAAGAAAACTCTTAAAGAGAGGGGTATTAAATCCGAAGATGTGAAGAACCTACCACCTATAGAAGAATTGTGTAAGTCAATTCCCCGCTCATCCATAATTGAGGTACACTCTCTCCAACGGTTTGATGATAGAGATATTCCCTATTCTAAACCTCCCGATCAATGCTTAGATGAATTTGATGATTTTATTGTTAAGCAAGGTAACTTTAATATGAGGGTAGAGAATCATCTAATGGAAAATTCTCGTGCTATTAGTAAATTGCATGATATTGTGGATAGAACCTCTAATGATGTTAAAATGCTTATTAAACATTTTCATATGGTTCAAACTCAAATAGATCAACTCACTAAAGTGCAAAAAGATTTGTTGGTGAATGCCTCTAGGGATAAAGAGAAACATGTTTGTGAAGTAACAACTAGAGGAGGTATTTCTACTCGGGATCCTTTATGTCCTGAGGGACATCCTAAAAGAATTGAACAAGATTCTCAACGAGTTAAAGAAACTAGTGCTCCTTCTAAGAAAAAGAAGAAGAAACATAAAACTGTTGTAGAGTCCTCTGAACCTATTAATGATCCTAATAGTATATCTATTTCTGATGCTAAAACTGAAAGTGGTAATGAACATAGCAATGATAATGATAAGAATGATGCTTCGGATAAAGAAGAAATTGAAGAGGAACCTGAAAAGCATGATAAAAATAAAAAGTACACTAAGGAAGATTTTATTGCTAAGAAACATGGTAATGAGAGAGAACCTTGGGTCCAAAAACAAATGCCTTTTCCTGCTAAGAAACTTAAATCAAAAGAAGAAGAACATTATAATAAATTTTGTGATTGGATGAAACCTTTGTTCTTGCAAATTCCTTTGACTGATGCTATTAAATTGCCTCCTTATTCAAAGTATATGAAAGATACTGTTTCTAACAAAAGGAAAATTCCTAATGAGGAAATTTCTACTATGCTTGCTAATTATTCTTTCAATGGAAAGGTTCCAAAGAAGCTGCGAGATCCAGGTATACCAACCATTCCTTGCTCTATCAAAAATAATTATGTTAGAACTGCTCTATGTGACTTGGGAGCAGGAGTTAGTGTTATGCCTTTCTCTCTTTACAAGAGACTTTATCTGGATAAACTTATACCTACTGATATATCTTTGCAAATGGCTGATAAATCTACTGTTGTTCCTGTTGGCATTTGTGAGGATGTTCCTGTTCAAGTTGCTAATAATTGTTTGATTTTAACTGACTTGATCAACTTGGGAGACCTTTTCTTGGGAGACCTTTTCTAAACACTGCAGGGGTTGTTATTGACTGCAATAAAGGAAAAGTAACTTTCAATGTGAATGACAAACAACATACTGTTTATTTCCCCAAGAGAGTGGATAAAGTATTTGGAGTTAATACAATTACTAATTTGAGATCAATTAAAATGGGAAGTATTGATTGCCCTATATATGATTATAAAGAAGGATATCAAAGTCTTATGATTGGATCCATATCAATACAATATAAGGTAACATGAGTGTCTCATAATGTTTAAAATCTCTTATGTCATATAAAATTTATTTGGTGGCAAGACTTGATCAACTTTGCTAACAAGTATGTTTTAAATGCATGGAGGTGCTAAACAACATTCTTTCCCTCATCCTTGTTTCACCTACTATAATATCATTTAGTTTGCAAAGTTTTAGTTGAATTTGGTTTTGGAAAACAATTTTTCTGCACTGAATTTATTATTGTAAAACACCAGGAAATCTCAAAATTAAAAGTTTTCAAAAATTAATATTTTTATGCCACTGGTCCAATTTTTTGAGGAGGAACCTGGGAGTACCAGAGGATGACCAGGAGGCCCCACCAGGCCACCACACCACATGGTGGCACGGCCAGGAGCCTGTCGCGCCGTGGCATGGTGTGGGGCCACCCTGGCCCTCCACTTACTCTCCTTCCTCCCCTTGCTTTCTCTCTCCCGACCAAACACTTTGCCACTGAAAAAATTCGTGTTCTTGCTGTTCTTGCCCTCGGATTTTCGATCTCCTTGCTCAGCCCATCTTTGCTGCTGAGATTTGGGGCATTTGCTCTCCGGTATGTGACTCCTCCGATCATCCAAGTAGAATTTTGTTTAGTGGATTATATCTTGAGTATTTTGCTGCTGTAGGTGTCATGTTAAGTGAGTTTTAATGCTTGTCCTAAGTTGGAATAACTAGTTTTGATGCATGATTAACCCTCTAGCAAGTCTCTATAGTAGTTCCCTTCATTTTAGTTGTCTCAAAATCAATTTTTATGATAGTTGTTAAAAATTTCAGAAAAGGAAGATGCATAAGCACACCTATGGGGAGATCTTTGAGAGTGATGCACCAAGGGTAGCAAGGCCTTCAAGGTCAACTACTCGTATTAGGCAATCCTACAACGAAGATCTTATAGCACCAAGCATTGGAGATGAGAGGGGTGATGGAATTCCAAACCCATCTTCCTTCCCATGCACTGACTTTATGCGTGATGCAGGGATACTTGATGATTTCTTACTTCTTGTGCAGAGGGTTGGTTTGATTACATACATGGAGGATGAGAGTCCCCAATATGTCATGCTTACCAAATTTTTTGTTGAGAATTTTACTTTTAAAAACTCAGCTTTCAGTCCATCTGTTTCATTTAGAATTTATGATAGGCCTGTTACCATGACTTTGCGAGATTTCTGCAGTGTGATAGGTATTGAGCTGTCTGGGACAGCGAAGAAGATTCAAGGGAACCCCAGCGAGTTGATGCAACTATACCGAGAGGTGACAAATGATGATGACCGCAGGGCCCAACGTGGCAAGATAAGGAACATTCAGCTCCCTGCTATTAGATATTTTGCTTACTATATTGCTACTAGCATTCTTGGTAGGGAGAACACTAGCAACATTTCTAACTATCATCTTGCTTTTCTTGCTGCTGCACTTAATGGTCATACTAGTTATAATCTTGGAGCTCTCATTGCTTGTCGCTTAGCTGCTAAGCGACCCATATATGGAGGGATTATTGCCTCACGTATTATTGCACATCTGAACCTTCCCATTGATCCTAGTGATGAGTTACTAACCCCTTACAGGCTCGACCTTGCTGCGATGAGAGATCATCGATTTGTTACTACTAACTCTCGTGCAGGAAGGCTTGTTTACAGAGTTTTATTTACCGATGGGGACGAGAGGGAAGTCCCTTTACCGCAGCCCGGTTTGTTCAGTATTGATAGGAGACCGTGGTCGCGCTCGAAGGAGGAGTTGGATGAGCAGCTGAGTTTGCTGGGTTTCCACGAGCAGCACGACTCCGAGGACAGGACACCCGCGGAGGACTACACTGTGCGCCACACTAGTGTGTCCTCGAGTTCTTATCAGGACGAGGGTTCTTCTTCGTCGTACTTTGGTGGCGCCTCATCCTGGCCCCAATGGGATTGATCTCCACTTAGGCCAAAAGTCTAAGCTTGGGGGGAGGTACACCGACATCTCACTCATTTATATATCATATTCTGTCGGTACTTTGTATATCCATGTTTCGATTTTCTTTCTTTCTTTTTCCTGTTTTATTTTTGCTTTCCAAAACACACCTTACCTTACCTTAACAAAGCCTTTTGTCCCAAACAAGTTGGGGTAGGCTAGATATGAAACCCGTTCACGAGGACTTCTCAGGAGGTCACCCATCCTGGTACTACTCTCGCCCAAATGGGTTTCATACCCATAGGACTGGCTAGTTTTTACGTTGGCTCGCCAAGCCTATCACAACCCTTAGATATGAAACCTTTCACGAGGACTTCCCAGGAGGTCACCCACCCTAGTACTACTCTCGTGGGTTTCATATCCATGGGACTGGCTAGTTTTTACGTTGGCTCGCCAAGCCTATCACAACCCTCCTCCTTTACCCGGGCTTGGGACCGGCTATGCCTAGAAGACACAAAAAGACCAAAAATATTTCTGTTGTTTCTCTTTGTTTGTTCATTTAAGTTTCTAGTATTAGTTTGCTTAATTAGTATTTCGGTTTGATATTCAAAAATCCAAAAATATTTTGCTTTGTTGTGTGCTTCTCTTTGCTCTTGTTTAAAAATTCGAAAACCCAAAAATATTTGTTGTTTCTTTTCGGTTTTGTAAAGTTTGTTGCAGAGTTCAACACCCTTCCGTGACTCCGGTGGAGCTTGCTTATCATTTCATATCATTCAAGCCACACAAGTGAAAAAGCAATAATGACGATTTATGACAATTTCGAGTTGGGTAAGAGGCTGGCATGAACTCTATTTGTTTTTCATTTTTGTACATATACTCATTCATGTGAACATGCTTAGTTGGTTCGCGTAAGGTATATGTCAATTGGTGGATGCTTAGTAGTTTATGTTCTCTTATGATCAGTTCCAATTTATTAATAGTAGCTGGCATGTTTTATAGATGTTTGCTTGCATTGTTCTGTTCATAAAAGGGTATGACACTGTGGTATCCTCCTCTGAATAATTCATTTGAATTGACTAGGCACATGCTCACGCATGCATATGACTGAAAACAAAGAGTCAATTGAGCCTTGATGATTTATTTTGCCTCAGAGTTCTTATATCATTTTTATGCCTCCGTTAACTCTATTTTATCGCAAGCATGATTATGACGGTTATTGCTCTCTTGATTGTCGCTTCCCAGTCTATTGCTAGCCTCCACTTGTACTAAGCGGGAATACTGCTTGTGCTTCCAAATCCCTAAAAACCAAGTTATTCCAAAGAGTCCACTATAAATACCTATGCATGGCATTTCAAACCATTCAAGTAAATTTGCATGTGCTACCTTTAAAACCTTCAAAATACTTCTCATTTTGTGACACTGTTTTAGCTCATGAGGAAGTAGTAGTTGGGCTTGTTATCTTTCATACTAATTAAGTAACCCTCGACTTGCATGCTTCATCTGCTTGTCATTAATTTTGCAAAGAGCTGGTTAGACAATTATAATATCCAAAAGATTTAAGAAAGTAAAAATAGACACTCCTCCATGGTATGTGATTGTTGGTGGGCACCCGAGGATTCGGTTAGCCATGGTTTGTGATAAGCAAAGGTTGGGAGGAGTGTCAAGCTATATATATATAAAGAGCATACTATAAAATGCCTGATTTTAATAAATCGGAACCGCTCTCAACTTGTTTAGTATGGAAGATAACAAGAACTCTATTGCCATTCGTTGACGGAACAACCACCACTCAAAAACAATTTTACTACTGTTTTCAAAACAATGAAAAGCTCTAGCACGTGTTAAATCCCTGCTTCCCTCCGAGAAGGGCCTATCTTTTACTTTTATGTTGAGTCACCATCCTTTCTTTGAGCACCTTTTTGAGAGCATAATTGTCATTCTTAGTGTAATGTGCTTGTCCCAGAATGCGGTTAACTGCGGTATAATTTTGATGCTTTTATCTTTGATATCTTTATTTCTAGTCTTCCCTTGAACTTCAGAGGTGCCGGGGCATTTATGTTTTGCTGTACAAATACGGGCAAGCCAGATACCACTTTATCATGTCTTGTTATGAGCTTTGCAATCATGCGAATTGATATGTTTCATGTTGTTTATTATTAGTATGATTGGTATCTCATCATAGTTTACATAACCACTAGGTGACATCATTTACATACATCTTATTATGAATAGCCTAAGCATTTGTCCATATAGTGAGAATATATACATCATATGAAGCAAATGTGTTCGTGAAAGTTTCTTTTATCGCACTCAGTTGTTAACTGAATTGCTTGAGGACAAGCAATAAGCTAAGCTTGGTGGGAGTTGATACGTCCAAAACGTATCTACTTTCCCGAACACTTTTGCTGTTGTTTTGCCTCTAATTTGTGTGTTTTGAATGCAACTAACACGGACTAACGTTGTTTTCAGCAGAATTGCCCTGGTGTCTTGTTTTCGTGTAGAAAGTCAACTTTCGGGAAAATGCCCACAAAAGATCGCAAAGACCCTATTTTTTTCAGAAGAGCCACGGAGCCAGAAGACGAGACGGAGACGGGCCACATGGCGCCCACACCACATGGTGGCGCGGTGGGGCCCCTGGCCGCGCCACCGTATGGTGTAGCCGCCTCGGCCACGCCCCCGCGTCCCCCTCTCGGCTACATAGTCCCTCTGACCTAAAAACATCGGGGGAATAATCACTTTCCAGAAAACAGACCCCGAGCGCCGCCGCCTCCTCGAAACCCAATTCGGTGACCAGAAGTTCCTGTTCTGGCACCCTGCCTGGACGGGGAATTGGAGGAGATCATCGCCATCGTCATCGCCACCACCTCTCCATCAACCATCCAAGTTTTCCCCGTCCATGTGTGAGTAAATCCCCACTGTAGGCTGAAGGGGATGGTAGGGATTGGATAAGATCGTTCATGTAATAGCTGTAAGATCATTAGGGCATGGTGCCTAGTATCTGTTGTTAGTATTTTACGTCATTGTTGCAACTTGTTATGCTTAATGCTTGTCACTAGGGCCCGAGTGCCATGATTTCAGATCTGAACATGTTATTGAATCATGAGGATAATCATTGTTTTTAGATCATATCTGCAAGTTGTATACACATGTCATTGTCCGGAACCCGATGCCCCAAAGTGAGAATAATTGGGACAACCGGAGGGGATGGTTGTGATGTGAGGATCACATGTGTTCACGGAGTGTTAATGCTTTGCTCCGGTACTTTATTAAAAGGAATACCTTAATTAACAGTAGTTTCCCTTGAGGCCCCGCTGCAAACGGGATGGTAGGACAAAATATGTTGTGCAAGTTTCTCATTGCGAGCACGTACGACTAAAATGGAACACATGCCTATGGTTACTTAGTACTTGGATGCTTTATATTATTTATCTGCAAATGTCCATGTCTTGATTATTATATGAACTATCTTATCCATGCAACGCCCGTACATCCGTACATATGCCTATAATATTTTAATCCTGCTGTCTATTGCAATCACTACCGCTGTCTCTATTTTACTGCTGCTATTATTTCACTACTGTTATTGCTATAAAACTGTTGCTATTGATAATCTGTGTCGAGCAAGTCTATTTCCAGGTGCAGCTGAACTGACAATTCATCTATTAAGTCTTATAAATATTCCTTGGATCCCCTTGTGTCGAATCAATAAATTTGGGTTTTACTTCCCTCGAAGACTGTTGTGATCCCCTATACTTGTGGGTCATCAGTATTTTTGCCCGATTTAATTTCCTGTAAAAACAACCAGAAACGAGACTTTGCTAAAAACAGTTTCAGATTCTGCAGTTTTAATCAAATATGGGAAGACCTCCGGAGCAAATTATGAAACAAAGTGCTTGGAAAAGTAGATGCGTTTTAGGTGTATCAACGTGGTGTGCAAGTTAACAATGGACTTGAGGATCGACATGAGGGATGGAGGTGCCATGTAGTCTCAGGTGCTTGACGGAGCCAGAGGTGTGTGTGGAGATAAGGGCAAACTTTGCGCATGGACAGCTGCTTTCGGTAGAATACGGCTCGAGTGAGGCTGCACAGGCTGCGCGACGCTATGGTGGACGCTAGTAAAAGATAAGAGAGATTTATCAGATACCACTGCTAGCTCAAAGAAACCAAATTTTCTTTAAAAAACGAAATGACATGTTTAGGTTTCAATTTTTTGAAATAAAACATATAACTACGTATTGTACACACTTTAGAAGTTTTTTTTTTAATTTTGGTCTACACAAAAAGAGTAATTTTGAGGGGAAATTGAGCTAATTTTTCTTTCTTACAACCACAATTTTCTTTTTTATATAGATGGGAATCTCTTTTTATTTCTCAAAAAATTAGTAGATACGTACAAACATATGTATATATACAATAAATGTTTCTCAAACTGAATTAAAAATTGTGAACTATAAATAAATATAAAGTGAAAGATGAGTGAGGTCCACCATGATGTGGACATGTAAGAGAAGGAGAAATCACCAATTCTAGGGATATATATCCAATAAATGTTTCTCAAACTGATTTTAAAATTGTGAACTATAAATAAATATAAATTAAAAAATGAGTGGGGTACACCATAATGTGGACATGTAAGAGAAGGAGAAAGCACCAATTATAGAGAGCTTATAGTATTTAGAAAGGATAGCTGACTCTTCCTCCGCGTCAACTGCAATAGAACCAGCCTGAAGACTGCGATTGCCTGTGGCCATCTTCGTGGTAGAAGCTAGAGCGATCGAAAGATTATCGAGGCAATCACGTTGACGGTAGAAGGAGATGAATAACAACAGCGGCAACGACCCGGATATGAACCCGCGGGCAGCCGATCAAAGAAAAAGGGGACAGCTTCACGTATGTACGGGAGTGGGAACTGTGCCGACGGCGTCGTCAGAAGATAGAAGATTGGCGGAAGAGGCAGCGCGACGATCACAACACAGACCACGGCTCAGGTAGGGAAGCTCAACATCGGAAGGGTCTTGATCGATGTCTTGGCGGTGGCGGTTCGTGCAGATTGGAACACAGTTTTGCCAGTTTCCTTTGTTACGACCGGAATACAAGCCAAGGTGGACGGACTCCGGGTCCTTCCCGCAATATGAGACAGATAGTATAACGCAACAGACTGGGATAACCTGGCACAATCCACGCGACAGACTGGGATAACCTGGCACAATCCGTTGCTGCTCCTGATCTCAAGCTAAGATGCCATGACTACGAGGTTTATTTCTTGTAATCATCTCTCTAAACACCCTCTGTTTTAAATAGCCGGCTATAGCCCGGTTATAGCCTTGCCAGAGGCTCCGCACTACGGCGAAGCCCTTTATAGGCTATAGAGATAATAGCCGCTATCGTCCGGCTATAGCCCGGCTAAATGGATTTAGCCCGCTATTTTTCAGGCTATACCGCTATAGGAGTCCCAAAAAAATTTGAACAAAAAAATTGAACAAAATTTGAACAAATACCGCTAATATTTGGACAGAGTTGTGCTACTTAATTTTGTAATATGGGCACAAAACCATGTCCAGAACTTATTGTTCTTCATATCTATTATGTGGCTATGTTAATATCTTATACATTCGTGAATTACGATATATATACACGGATATATGTTGTTAGAATATTGTTTTTCCCCATTATTTATCAACGCGGCTATATGGTCATAGCTGCGCTATAGCCCGGCTATAGCCTTTCGTAGCCTCTGAAATCGCCGGGCTAAACAAAATAGCCGGCTATTTTAAACAGAGTAAACACCTTGCAGTAGATGGCCTAAGACTATCTCAGAGTAGTGTAACCCAGCTCTTCACCAAAATGAATGAGGACCGGCCATGGCAGCTCGTACGAAAGCGCCGCTCCAGCCAGGCTACTCGTTCTGCTTCCCCTACGAGGCCTCCAAGACCCCCACCCACCGGTGCTGCTCGCCCTCGTCCCCGTCCTCAAATACCCCCACATCTGCGTGGGTTGTGTTTCAAGTGACTGAAGAAGGGACATTTCATCGCCGTGTGCAGCGATCAAATTTGCTGCCGTCGTTGCATCCGCTCCGGCCACAAGGAGCGGCAGTGCCCGGAAGCTCGCCCCCCTCCCACTCGCCCTGCTCCGCAAGATCGTCACCGTGCCCCTGCTCCGCAGTTTGACCTCGACAGCCTCGCCGATAGCTGCAGCGAGCCACCAGCCTCCCCACCGCCCACCTCCAAGAGGCGTTTCAGCTCGGCGGTCATCTCGCCGCTCCGCTCCTTTCGCGACATGGTCATGGCGCCGAAAGAACTCGTGGGCAGGCCGGAAGAGGATGACATCTTCGGCATGGTGAGCCCGGAGCGGGACGTGTGCTACACCATGACGAACGAGGTGATGCTAGCCAGCCTGCGGTGCTACAGGGAGGGAGTGGATGGCGCTCTCTCGGAGGAGAACGAACGGGACGGTCGGATGTTGTTGGTTGATCTGGGGGAGGTTGGAGATCCTTTGCGTGATGGCGGGTTTGTCAGCACAGATGAGGATGTTGTGGTTGCTGATGCGATGTTGCAGCAGCTGGTGCCTGGTCTCGCTGAGTTGGCTCAGGAGGTGGTGTTGATGGACGACAAGGTGCGGGAGCACCAAGGGGAGGGCAATGCCGTTCCAGGTGCGGGCTTCGCCCTGTCCGATCAGAGGGAACATGTTGGGGAGAAGGAGGTTAACCTACAGCTGACTGGACATGACCCGGTGTTGATCTCGCCTGCCGACGCGCTGTGTGACGGAGGATTTTCTACTGACGATGATGAGGATGAGGTTGTAGATGGGAAGACGGAGGAGCTTCTGTCAGGCCTCGCCGAGCTGGTTCAGCTTGAGTTGATGCTGGACGGCAAGGAGGTGGCGCACGAAGACGACCTTGATGACGACGATGATTTGGCGAGGAGGGAGTTTCAGCTCGTCGCGGACGTAATCGACGCTGACGCGGAGGCTGCTACGATTGAGAACCTCCGCGATGTTGATGACGCTCCCTCATCAGGCATCGCGATATGCTGCGTCGCGGATCTGTTCAGCCTGCCGGCTGTGCCGCTGCTGCCCACGCCTACTCCGACAATGTCACCTGCTCATGCGGCCCTGCCCGACCCCAAGCGTCGCAGCAGCAGGCTCGCGGCGAAGGCACAACTCCCAGCGGTCGGCAAAGCGCAACGTGTACTCCATAAGAAAATGGGGCTCGACTTTGGAGGTATGCCCCTGCTGGAGGCTACGAAAGAATTCGCGAACACCTGCAAGAAGGCTCCTTTCTCGGATTCGCAAATCAACGGGTTGAGAACCCTCTTCAGGCTGAACTTGCCATACATGACGACAGCGGATGAAGCTTTGATTGGCCTTGCTGACCCAGGGGGAAGCGATTTCCCGCCACCGACGATGTTGGACGTCTCCGCGTGATCTGCTTCCCGATCCCTAGATCGCGCCGTGTAGTAGCGTTTTGAAGAAATGACGATATATCTTTCTGAGAGAATAGATGGAGTAGGTTGATTTGGATACTCGCGGGGTTACGTTTCTTTAAGTAGGCCCTGTCATGTATGACTTTTTTTCTTTTTGGTCTTGACCATGCTATATTTGTTTCTCCTGTATCAATATAAAAGGCAAAGCTTTTGCCTTTGTTCAAAAAAATATTTTAGGCTGAAAAAAAGGGAAGGGTCGGGCCGCCGGTCTGTCGTCCACGAGATTTAAATAAAGGAAGCTAACCTCACAGGTCTTGTCGATCAAGTAACCATACTCTAGTTAACGTTGCAATCATGCATGACGCCGTCCAACTTGTGTTAAATTACTCGGGTGCTAGTACTTCATACTTACTTAAGTTCTAAAGTTGGGGCGTCGTTTTTGTGACGCCCCAAAATCGGTACTATGTAGATTTAAGCGATCCCGCCGAAATCCGCATAATAACGATTTTAGGTCGCCCACCAGACATAACGTGCACGTCGAAACATGCTCGTTATGTGGGTGGAATTGTGATAACATTACAATAGTTCCAAAAGATCCACAACAACAAAAGATATATATACAACACGACTCCAACGAGTCAAGAAACAACTGATACAATACAAAGATATAAATAACAGCGGAAGCAAAATAGTATCCGACTACGGATAAGAAGCAAATTGGACTAAGAGTCCTGAAGATAACCGATGGCGCCATATCCCTGCCCAGCCCAAGCCGGAGGGATTCCCAAGCTAACGTCGTCGGACTTCAAACCTGTTGACTGCACATAAAAGCACAGCCCAAAGATGGGTCAGGGCACTCCCTGGCAAGCAAAATCAACCTGTTTACTTTCTACAAGATCCCCCAAAATATAGGGTAGGTGGACTTAGCGGCAGCAGCACTAGCAACCTAATAGAGACATGCTACAACTTCCGTCTAATTAGAGAGGGATACGAGAGCGCAAAGTAACCAACTACTACTAACACCAAACATAACCCAATCCCGGATTCACCCCCTCAACCAAGTATGAGGAAGCAATCAAGGAAACTCACACTGTAGGCAGTTTTAATTACCATTTATTGTGAAAGTAATTCTATATTACTAGTCAAGTTAATTAATAACAATTAGGTGTAAGTTGTCTATGATCTTGTTAGCCAGCATCGTCACCAAGTTGTCCATAACCGCGGACGCGGCTCATTGATAAGATTGTACCCTGCAGGGGTGCACTACTGGACCCATACACGTTCGAGCAACCCAATCAAAAACATTAGGGCTCCTCAACACGACTCGTTCCTTCACTACAGCAAGTCCAAGGTGCCACCCATATGAGTTGTTACCCGCGTCAAGAGTTCGGCCGATACCTCCTTTGCGGACTCAATAGTTTGCGACTACGCCACTAGGCGGATCAAACCACAGTAGGAACTGTCCGCTTCGTGTCGTACCGCCCCTGTATGACCCCCATATCTCATAACCTCTCATCATCATCATGCACATGCATATGAGCAAATGGAAAACCCGAACTACTTGCGGCACCATGGACAAGCTGAAGATCCGTTCAAAGTCGAGGGGGGCTCCATGAGGCCTCCCACGAGTGGTTAGTGCGTTCGGACTTGGATTCGAGGACAAGAACTGAGTTCCTAGTTCGACACTTAGCAGAACAAAGCACCTCGCAAGGCCTTCCGCCGGTGCTTTATCATTTAGTTATAGTACCCAACATAAGATAGCATTTTATTAAGGTAGAACAATCTATCATACTAAGCATATGAAGCATAAGACAGACAGACGACTCGCACAACCAACTCTAAGCATGCGCTACGACTCGCAAGGCTAACAGATAAACAAGCAACAGGTAATAGGTGGCGGGGGGGTAAAGCTGTATAAGGCTGCAGGATAACATGTGATAGGATCGCGACACAAGAATCGAATACTAGGCTAGCAGAGATCAACGGCAGGAATGAAAGACAATGTATAGGTAAACAAGCAAATTTTGCTTGCCTGGAATCTCGCATGGAAGAAGATCTTGTCGTTGCTCACACGTCTCAACGCCTTATCCGCGAAGAAGCAACAAACACTGGAAAGCGTAAAAGATGCATTTTACAACTACGACAAAAGATCCAGCATGATCATATGAGAATGATGCATGACATGGCAAGATGCAATACAAGATGCACTTATCCAAATTAAGCGGGAATGCAATCCCGACAATTAATATTTAGGTTCAAGTTATTTATCTATCCAACAATATTAAATGTTGGTTAACATGGTAACACATGGCATGGGTGATCTAATTAAATTAAATGGAATAGGGCAATAATTAAATAAAGCCCAACACATTCCTTATTTAATTATTTAGGTGCAACAAATAAATTACACTAAGCAATTAAAATAAAAGATGCAAAAGGGCATAAGAATGGCATAATAACGTTCATTGCATTTTTCTGATATTAAAACATATAAAGTTTATTTTATTTGGAGTTATGGAATTAAAGTTATTAATGTTTTAAGTTTCTGGACCAAACTGCAAAAGGCAGGGGCTTGTTTGTGATGGAAAAGTTACTGTGAGGGGCTAAAGCACTAAATCCGAGAGTCCGAGGGGCTCGGTGTAAAGATTGCAGCACAGGGGGTCTTCTGGACTTTTCTCACCCAGGGGATACCCACCCGCGAGGCTGACTTGCGGGACCAGATGCCACGCTGGCGTGGGCGCGCGCTGCGCTGGCCTCCGCAGTCGATGACAGGCGGGGCCCGCATGTCAGTGGCGAAGGAAAACTAAAAAGTGGGCTTTTATCACAGCGCGCCCAGAGGGATTCGAACCCGGGTCTCCGGCCGAGCGAAAGATAGGTGGTGCTAACCACTGGGTCGGACTGGTGTTGGGGATAGATTAGGTGTAGGTTTCATTTTAAGCTGCTGCTATGAACTGTTTTACTGACGAAACTGAACCACGGCCAAGACAGTCCGCTGCAGCGGATCGATCTCGCCGGCGACGACCAGGATCGGGCGGAGCTGCGGCGTGCAGACGTGCGGGGTGTGTGTGTGGTGCTGCCGCGTGCGTGTGGTCGCACGGAGGCGAAGGGGGAGGTGCGGGGAACCCTGGTTCGGGCACGGACCCGTGCGGTTCGTCCATGGCGGAGGCGGAGGAAGGGTGTGTGGACGAACTCGTGGATTCCGACCGCAAAAACGAGAAGGGGAAGGCGGGAATGGAGTCAGGAGCTCACCGGGAGGGTGTGGGAGGAGCAGTTCTTGCCGGGGAGGCCGTGGACGCAGGAATTGCGACGGCGGAGGTCGCCGGCCGTGGCGGAGGCGGAGAAGAATCCGTCGGCTTCAGGGCCCCCCAGCGCGATTCCTTGCACGGAGAGGATGGAGACGTCGTCGCGGACCTCCGGGGCTCCTCTGCGTTTCTTCGACGGCTCTCTAGCCGCGGCGCCACAGTGGGGTACTCCGGCGGGTCTACGGTGGGGGGAAAAGAACAGAGGAGGAAGAAAGAAGAAGAAGGAAGAAAGAGGTGGCGGCGGCGCAGAGGGAGGGAGGAGGAAGCTAGGGTTCGGAAGGGGGCGCTGGGGCTGCTTGCTTTAAGGGGGAGCAGGTGGGAAGAGGGGCACATGGTGGGCACCATGGCCACGGTGGAAAGGAGCACGCTCTCCTCGTGCTGTACGGAGGAGGAAGAAGGTGGGCTTGGGCCAGAGAAAAGAAGTTGGGCCAGAAGCTGGGTTTCGGCCCAGGTGATGTTTTTCTTTTCTGGTTTTTTATTTCTTTTATTTTATTCTTTTCTGTTTTGTGTTTTAAAACAAAATAGAAAAGAAAAAGAGAGAGAAAAACTTTTAGCCAATGTTAATAGTTTCAAAATATACAATTTGACACACTAGTTTGAAAACTTGCAAAAGATTTGAACATCACATTAAAAAAGATTTGAAATGCATTTGAATTCAAAGTGTGTGATTTAAATTTAAATGCAACAATTTAAATAAATGAGGTGACAATTGCATGATGACATGATGACATGATGATGCAAAAAGAAAAACAACAAAATCTAATTTGGGAAAAATCCCGGGGCGTTACAGTTTTAAGTTTCCACTTTTATCATCACCTTCTTGTTAGCATTCACTCAGATTTAGCCCAACACTTGGCTTAGTTTCAGACGTTTATGCGCACACAGCTCAACTACAAGAGGAGAGCCCATTCTATCCTAAAAGCCCAGACTGATAGAAGGAGCAATCTCTCCCTTACAAGCTAGGTGTGCCCTCTTCGTCTAGACGAGGTGGGACTAAACTTGAGCAGCCTCAACTAGCCAACAGCAGCCCTAACATCCCATCCCCCTGGGAAGCCCCCCAGGTGGGCATGGCAATGTTGGCTCTGATACCAGATGTTAGCATCCACTCAGACTTAGCCTAGCACTCGGCCTAGTTTCACACATTTATGCGCACACAGCCCAACTACAAGAGGAGAGCTCATTCCATCCCAAAAGACTGGACTGATAGGAGGAGGAATCTCTCCCTTATAAGCTAGATGTTAGTGATGTTGTTGGCTAGTGGAGGCTGCTCAAATTTAGTCCCACCTCGCCTAAGGGAAGAGGCCACACCTACCTTATAAGGGAGAGATTTCTCCTCCTATCAGTCCGGCCTTTTGGGATGGAATGGGCTCTCCTCTTGTAGTTGGGTTGTGTGCGCATAAACGTCTGAAACTAGACCGAGTGCTGGGCTAAGTCTGAGTGGATGCTAACACTTCTTCCGTAAGCTCAATGAATTAGCAGTACCTGATGTACTATATTCCAAATTAAGAAGCCCGGCGTCGGCACACGCAGCTAGCCAAAGAAGCACCCAAGTTTAGCAGGAAGGCTCTTAACAGGGTGACCGCGTGACTGGGTCCCACCTCCACCTCTTTCCTTATCTTCTTCCTCTTCCTTTTCTTCTCACGTCGATGCTCTGCTCTCCGATAATAATGTCGCTCCTTTTCTTCTCTTCCTATGAGACGTATGCACCGCCACCACCGCATCAACGCCGGCGACCGGCCAGATATCCGTTGCCGCTACCCGAGCCGGAGCCGACGACGCCGCGGCTGGCCGCGGCAGAGAAGGCGACGGTGAGTCTGGACCTCGCCGGAAACGGGGCCGACGCGGCTGGCCGCGGCGGCGCCGGAAGAGGTGAGGAAGAAACTTAACGCAGGGGGGTGGGAGGTGTCGGCGCCGGAGAAGAAACGCCACCTCTCGCCGGACTTAGAGGGATTGTCGGGGCGGCGCTGGATCGACGGAGGCGGGGATCGGGACAGGGCGGGGCGGCAAGGCGCCGTGGCAGCGCGCCGGCCGCGGGCGGAGAGGCCGGCAGTTCGGCCGGTGCCGGCAGCGGGGTAGATGGAGGTCGTGGTCTCTTCATCCCCTTCCTCTCTGGCGGTGCGGCGGCGGTGCTCTACCCCTCTCCTCGCGTCTGGCTCTGACAGCCCTTGTGCTACAGTGTCGCCCCAAGTTTAGTTAGTGAGACTAGCCGCGCTAAAGTTTTGCTAGCCAGAGTGGTGCCCAAGTTTTGTATTATATTAAGGAGCCCCTATGTATGAGAATAAAATGACTAGACAACGCAGCAAGTCATTCGCTGCACCAAAGACACATCGTGTCCCGGAGTTGTCCAAGCGCGCGTTCGCGTGAGTTTTGGTTAGCGGTAGCTCGCCGGAGTTGAGAACCACAGGCCACAGCACGCAGCTAGCCATGGCTACCAAAGACGAGCAGCCGCCGCTGCACATCCTCTTCTTCCCATTCCTCGCTCCCGGCCACCTGATCCCGATCGCCGACATGGCGGCGCTCTTCGCTGCCCGTGGCGCCAGGTGCACGATCCTCACCACGCCCGTCAACGCCGCGATCATCCGCCCGGCCGTCGACCGCGCAAACGACGCGAATTCACATGGTACCGGAAATGCCCCCGGGATCAAGATCTCCGTCGTGCCCTTCCCCGACGTGGGGCTCCCGCCGGGCGTCGAGAACGGCAGCGGCCTTACCGACCAGGCCGACCGCGACAACTTCTCCCGCGCGATCCAGCTGCTGCACGAGCCCTTCGACCTGTTCCTGGCCGACAAGCACAACCACCCGGTGGACGCCGTCATCGCCGACAGCCACTTCCAGTGGTCCGTGGCCGCCGCCGCAGAACACGGCGTCCCGCGGATCGCATTCCTCGGCACCAGCATGTTTGCGCGGGCGTGCACCGACGTCATGCTGCGCAAGAACCCGTTGGAGTCTTCCCCGAACCAGGACGACCCTGATGCCATGGTTTTCCTCCCCGGGCTGCCGCATCGTGTGGAGCTGAGGCGGAGCCAGATGCCGGACCCCCGGAAGCAGCCGAAGGTGTTCGCCTTCTTCAAGGTCGTGAACGACGAGGACCAAAGGAGCTACGGCGAGGTGTTCAACAGCTTCCATGAGCTGGAACCGGAATACGTCGAGCACTACCAGACCACGCTCGGCCGCCGCGTGTGGCTGGTCGGGCCGGTCGCACGACCCGACATGGACGCTAGAGGCAGCGGAAACACCACCAACGCGCTCTCGCCCGAGGCTGAGGGCTGCCTGCGGTGGCTCGACGCGAAGCCGGCTGGCTCGGTGGTGTACGTGTCGTTCGGCACGCTATCCAATTTTTCGCCGGACGAGCTGCGGGAGCTCGCCAGCGGCCTCGACCTCTCGGCCAAGAATTTTGTGTGGGTCATCAGCGGGAATTCCATCAGCGGCGCTTGCACAGACGCCGCCGCACCTGAGTGGATGCCCGAAGCCTTCGCCGAGCTGCTGGCGCATGGAGAGCGCGGCCTCGTCATCCGGGGCTGGGCCGCCGCAGGTGCTCATCCTGAACCACCCGGCCCTCGGTGGGTTCGTGACGCACTGCGGCTGGAACTCGGTGCTTGAGGCCGTGAGCGCCGGTGTGCCGATGATCACGTGGCCGCGGTACGCCGACCAGTTCTTCAACGAGAAGCTCGTCGTGGAGGTGCTCAAAGTGGGGGCCAGCGTCGGGGCCAGGGACTACGCGTCGGCCATAGAGACCCACCATCTGATCGGCGCCGAGGTGATCGCGGAATCCATTAATAGAGTGATGGACAGCGACAGCGACACGATACAGAGTAATGCTAAGGAGCTTGGTGTGAAAGCACGGGCAGCCGTGGAGAACGGCGGGTCATCGTATGGTGACATTGGTCGACTCATGGACGAGTTGATGGCTTGACGAATCTGAGGAACACGAAGCTGGTGGAGGGTGATCCAGATATGTCGCTCGGTAGCCAACGGTTTTTCTTTGCAGTGATTAGCGCGGTAGTAAAGAGAAATCTGTTTCGGTAGTGTACATGCACCTACTGTTTAAAAATGTATTTTAAAATGTCAAAAAAATTCAAACAAAAATTCCGAGTATATATATGAAAATTCTATGTTGGCACAAAAAGTTTCATCTAAAAAAGACATTTTCCGTGGCTTGGGTAAAAAATACAAATTTCAGTGCTACAAAATGACTTTTCACACGATGTTTTTTTGTCTTTTTGAAGGGTGCACAAAAAATATAATTTTTTTCGTGCATCCGAAATTTTGTTTGAATTCTTTTGACATTTTTAAATGCATTTAAAAAATATTTTGCTTAAAGGGTGCATCTAGACCTATGTGTCAAAACATCCGGAGGATCTATCCTCTAGATTGGTCATGCACCACTCCTTTTGTTTCCACGTTTTCTCTATTAATTGTTACTACTTTTCTGGACATTTTGTCACTGTCGGCATGCGTGCGTTTCTTATCCACACCGAGCATCCATCATAGTCGTCTTGCATTCTCGACGTCCTCCGCCTCCTGCCGTTTACCGGAGCCAACAAGCCACCTTGGAAGCCCCTCCTCATGGTCTCGATATACTAATTTAATTGAAGATATCCACCGACAGAGCTCAATGGATGATGAGGGATGCCATGGGGGATGAGTTCGTACTTACTAGATCCGGTTTCGGCGAGAATCCGACTGTCTGGATTGTTCGCCGGTGGTCCTGGACGGCGAGGACGGTTGTCCAAATCGAGGTTAGTAATTTGCGTTTTTTATGTTACATGTGTTCTTTCGAGATGCTGCAAAGTTGCATGTGTTTAGTGCGAGCGAGATGCTGCAACGATTCTAGACACCTGCTGCATGTTGCTTAAATGTTGCAAATGTTTTTGTGAGCGGCTGCAAACGTTCTCTTCCCATGCTGCATACATGTATTGAATTTTGTTCCAGACATTTGCTACGACCGGTGGGAATTTGTTATGACCAGAAGAAATTTTGTTGCGTACTCATATTTATTTGTTGTACAAGTGTTTTCGGGATGTTGTGATGCTTTTTTACTATTTTAATCCATTGCCAATTGAAAATGCTGCAACAATGGAGCATTAGTACAAATATTTCTTGTGCGGGGTGGGGGTACGCTGCAAAGTTAGGACGGTCGGGATTTCTGTGTCACCTCCTCGTGACTCGTATGGTCTCCTCCCGAAGCCATCTATCTTTGTCTCGAAAAGTTAGGTGATTTCCATCTGTCTTTGTCTTCCGCTCCACTTGGCCCAAGACTCCGGCGATGGGCCTCACTCCGCTCCATCTAAAGTTAGTCTCTTTCTTTATATGAATTTGGATCAGATCAACACACTAGTAGAAAACAGGCCAAAGGACCAAACGAAATACCCCATTTGTCCCGGTCGTACTGCAAACCGGGACAGATAGGGCTCGAGCGCTCCAGGCGACACCTATTTGTCCCGGTTCTAGCCACGAACCGGGACAAATAAGGTAGCACCCACCGAGAGCTCCGGCGTACACCCATTTGTCCCGGTTCGTGGCTGGAACCGGGACAAATGTCATGGTTTCAGTTACGCGCGGAAGCCGAGCCACCGCCGCGTTTTTTCGACGCGCACGGAAGACGAGCGGAAGTACGGCGCCGCCGGCGATTCCTCTGCCCTCCGGCCGGCGATTCATCTGCCTCTCCGGCACTATAAAATGGTACAGTACGGCTCCTTCACACACCATCTCTCCGGCCGGCTCCTCTACACACACCATCTCTCCTCTCTTTTCTCCGGCCCTATGGAGCCACCCGCGCGTCCGCCTCGGTCCGAGTTGTACTACTACAAGAAGGAAGGCATGCGGTTCAAGGTGTGGGTCACCCTTCGTGCATGGCGCGTGGAGAAGTGGATCCACGACGTGAATAACTACTTCCTCGACGCCGCTCCGATCAAAGCCGTTGGACTCGATTGCGAGTTCACCGACCCTCGACAGAAGGATACTCCGCAGCGTGCCGCCGTGCTTCAACTCTCGGTGGCGACCGAGACTCTTGTCTTCCAAATTTGCGAAGCTGATCGGGTGCCACAGGTCCTCGTGGATTTCTTAGGTGATGAGACAATCAATTTCTACGGCGTGGCAATCCATAATGACATGAAGATGCTAGCCTACTATGGAATTATTATTCGGTCCGCGGTCGACCTGCAGAGGGATCGCCGAAACCCTACCGGCAATTTTACTCCGAGTCTCTATGCTCTCTCTAATGCGGTCATTGGGACAAATCTTGAGAAGAAGAAGAAATACAAGAAGAAGAAGAACACGGACGACGACAAGGAAGACACGTTAGAAGAAGACCTAATTTTTGGACGGGGCAAAGTTCCATTGAGCTACGATCAAGTCGTATATGCTGCTTTAGACGCTCGCCTTGGCTTCGAGATTGCACGGAAGTGGGATAGTCTACGCGGCTATAATACTGAGTACGATCATCTTAATGTCGTTGATGAGTAGACTATCTATGTATTCGGTCACGCAAAAATTCTGTGTGCGCGTGTTCTCATGTATTGACCGAAATATATTCCACAGTTTGCAAAAGTTATTTAAAACAGAAAACTGAAAATGGTTTTGTATTAGTTAGTCAAATTCAAACACTTTTCAAATTCATAGTTTTTCCAAAATCCAAAGTATGCAAAAGTTATTTAAAACAGAAAACAGAAAAAGAAAATAAAAACAGAAAAATAGTGGAAGGCATCCCCTGCATACAGCCCGGCCGTGGGGGGGCTATATATAGTGGCAAAGACATCTATAATGATCTACAACCGTCCGGCAAGACATCTCTGATGATCTGCAACCGTTTGGAACGGTCGCAGATCATCAGAGACGTCTTGCCGCTGGTTGCCCAAAGATGCCTCGCCGAGGGGAGGGTTCACCTTCAGCCTTCACTGAGTGCTCTCTGCTACCCGTGTGCTGCCAAAATGAACTAAAATGAGTAGACACTGAGTGCTGAACATGTCCGGGAGGGGGGCTATATATAGTGGCAAAGACATCTCTGATGATCTACAACCGTCCGGCAGGACATCTCTGATGATCTGCAATCGTTTGGAACGGTCGCAGATCATCAGAGACGTCTTGCCGCTGGTTGCCCAAAGATGCCTCCGCCGAGGGGAGGGTTCACCTTCAGCCTTCACTGAGTGCTCTCTGCTACCCGTGTGCTGCCAAAATGAACTAAAATGAGTAGACACTGAGTGCTGAGCATGTCCGGGGGGGGGGGCTATATATAGGGTACGTGTGCTTCTTTAGTCCCGGTTGGTAACAACAACCGGGATCCAACGGTCACAGGTGCTTGAAAGAAACACACTTCTGATCTAACAGCTCACAAGTGCCTGAAAGAAACACACTCCTGATCTAACGGTTCACAAGTGCTTGAAAGAAACACACGATCCGTGTGCTTCTTTAGTCCCGGTTGTTCATACATGATAGACCTTTTTGTGAAGACTTTTTTTGCACATTTTGTCAAAAATCAAGTTTATCATTTTTCATAGAAACTGGTACACATATAAGGAGCCCATGCCGAAGGATATCCTTTTTTGAGGTGTTTGTCATTTTATTTTATTTTTTCTTAAAACCGATCAAAACGGTCGCGATGACTATTCGTTGAAAGAGGTAATATTTTATAGAATTATCAGTGTTTCTGTGATATAACCACTAGTTGTGTACCTCAAAATGATTTTTCCAAAAATTTCAGAACAAACTATCAAACAGTTGTAGTTCAAATTTGAATTACTTTCGATAAATCAACATAAACTCATTAAACTATGGGAGATTAGTTAGAAATCAAGGAAAAACCTAATACTTGGGGATTATCCATCATATGTGTACTAGTTTCCATGAAAATTAAATGGGTCCCATTTTGCATCATATTTTTGGTACTTTGTTCACAAAAAAGTCATTTTTTTCACTTAAAAAATGGAAAATAATACTTATGAAATTAATTTTAAGATTTCCTTTGACAAGGTTGTTTCTTATACCAAGATACATCTACTTATGGGATATGAGATATTTATCACAAACTATGCCGTGGAAATGACCATAACTTGGTCATTTGTCTTGAAACTTCTAGATGTTCATACATGATAGACCTTTTTGTGAAGACTTTTTTTGCACATTTTGTCAAAAATCAAGTTTATCATTTTTCATAGCAACTGGTACACATATAAGGAACCCATGCCGAAGGATATCCTTTTTTGAGGTGTTTATCATTTTATTTTATTTTTTCTTAAAACTGATCAAAACGGTCGCGATGACTATCTATGTTTCTGTAATGCAAAAGATTATTTGGATGTCATATTTGAAATCCTCTAATTTATTTGATCAATTTAGACATTTTATTTGTTGAATTCTGATTTAAGGTTTTAAAGATACGAATTATTCCATAGTAAATAAAAAAGGCAAAATTAAATTAATATTTATTTTATCATTATTTATTACAATATTATTATTCTATAGTCATTGTTGTTTATTCAACTTAATTTTTATAATACAAGTAATGAAAAAGTATAACATGATGATCGAGTGGTTAATATGATTGATAAGATAGTAATATCAGTAAGTTCTCAGTTCTCTCTTAGTATTTAATTTGAAAGGAACCTAAATGTTAATCGTGCTGGGGTTGGAGTAGTTTGAGGATGGGTGACCGAACGGGAAGTTTGACTTGAGACTAAGTGTGTAGTTAGTGATAAAGTGTGTGGGTTAGTGGGTAATTAAGTGTGTGGCTAAGTGAGAAAAAAGTAAAACAGAAAAAGAAAACAAAACAGAAAAAGAAAAAGAAAAGGAAAAAAAAGAAAGGGAAAAAGAAAAATAGAAAACAGAAAATTAAATGGGAATCAAAAACAGAAAATAGGAAAAAAACAAAAACACTATTGTCCCGGGTCGTAATACGAACCGGGACAAAAGATAGCCACTATTGTCCCGGGTCGTAATACGAACCGGGACAAAAGATAGCCGGTCAGACGCGCCCTGTCGCGACCACGCGGATTGTCATTTGGCCCCGGGTCATGGTGTGCCCGGGACAAAAAGACACCCCTATTTGTCCCGAACATGTTGTCCCGATTCCACGACCGGGACAAATGGCTCTATGGAACCGGGACAAGAAGCATGTTCTCTACCAGTGACACAACACACATGACTAAACATGGGAAAGTTCTGAAGTGGTAGCAGTTTGTAGTTGGTTTTAGTTGTTAGCTAGCTAGCCTCACATATGTCTTATCGATCAAGTAACAATACTCTTTTTTAACGTTGCAATCATGACGCTGTCCCCCTTGTGCAAGATGACCCGGGTTGGCTAGTGCTTTGTACGGAGTACTTACTTATTTTGAACGTTTGCACCTTTATCACCACTCTCTTGTCACTAGCTCAATAAATTAGCTAGTGAAAGCACACTACGCAGCCGTGGGCCTAGTAATTAGCCAAAGTAGCACCCAAGTTAGCTCAAGTTCATAGCCAGAGTGGCGCTCAAGTTTTGTAGCATTACGGAGTATATAATAATCCCACTAATGTATGAGAATAAAATCAGTTGAAAACGCAGCAAGTCATTCGCTGCAACAAAGACACAATCGTGCACCGGAGTTCTCCAAGCGTTCGCGTGAGTTAGCTCAGTGGCCATGGTTACCAAAGATAAGCAGCCGCCGCTGCACATCCTCTTCTTCCCATTCCCCGCTCCCGGCCACCTCATCCCGATCGCCGACATGGCGGCGGTCTTCGCTGCCCGTGGTGCCAGGTGCACGATCCTCACCACGCCCGTCAACGCCGCGTTAATCCGACCGGCCGTCGACCGCGCAAACAACACAAGTTCACATGGCGCCGAAAAAGCCCCTGGGATCAAGATCGCCGTCGTGCCCTTCCCCGACGTGGGGCTCCCGCCGGGCGTCGAGAATTTCACCAGCCTCACAGTCACAGACCAGGTCCATCGCGACAACTTCGCCCGCGCGATCCAGCTGCTTCGCGAGCCCTTCGACCGGTTCCTGGCCGATAAGCACCACCACCCGGTCGAGGCCGTCGTCGCCGACAGCCAATTCCAGTGGTCAGTGGACGCCGCCGCAGAACACGGCGTCCCGCGGATCGCATTCCTCGGCACCAGCATGTTTGCGCGGGCGTGCACCGACGTCATGCTGCGCAAGAACCCGTTGGAGTCTTCCCCGAACCAGGACGACCCTGATGCCATGGTTTTCCTCCCCGGGCTGCCGCATCGTGTGGAGCTGAGGCGGAGCCAGATGCCGGACCCCCGGAAGCAGCCGAAGGTGTTCGCCTTCTTCAAGGTCGTGAACGACGAGGACCAAAGGAGCTACGGCGAGGTGTTCAACAGCTTCCATGAGCTGGAACCGGAATACGTCGAGCACTACCAGACCACGCTCGGCCGCCGCGTGTGGCTGGTCGGGCCGGTCGCACGACCCGACATGGACGCTAGAGGCAGCGGAAACACCACCAACGCGCTCTCGCCCGAGGCTGAGGGCTGCCTGCGGTGGCTCGACGCGAAGCCGGCTGGCTCGGTGGTGTACGTGTCGTTCGGCACGCTATCCAATTTTTCGCCGGACGAGCTGCGGGAGCTCGCCAGCGGCCTCGACCTCTCGGCCAAGAATTTTGTGTGGGTCATCAGCGGGAATTCCATCAGCGGCGCTTGCACAGACGCCGCCGCACCTGAGTGGATGCCCGAAGCCTTCGCCGAGCTGCTGGCGCATGGAGAGCGCGGCCTCGTCATCCGGGGCTGGGCCGCCGCAGGTGCTCATCCTGAACCACCCGGCCCTCGGTGGGTTCGTGACGCACTGCGGCTGGAACTCGGTGCTTGAGGCCGTGAGCGCCGGTGTGCCGATGATCACGTGGCCGCGGTACGCCGACCAGTTCTTCAACGAGAAGCTCGTCGTGGAGGTGCTCAAAGTGGGGGCCAGCGTCGGGGCCAGGGACTACGCGTCGGCCATAGAGACCCACCATCTGATCGGCGCCGAGGTGATCGCGGAATCCATTAATAGAGTGATGGATAGCGACAGCGACACGATACAGAGTAATGCTAAGGAGCTTGGTGTGAAAGCACGGGCAGCCGTGGAGAACGGCGGGTCATCGTATGGTGACATTGGTCGACTCATGGACGAGTTGATGGCTTGACGAATCTGAGGAACACGAAGCTGGTGGAGGGTGATCCAGATATGTCGCTCGGTAGCCAACGGTTTTTCTTTGCAGTGATTAGCGCGGTAGTAAAGAGAAATCTGTTTCGGTAGTGTACATGCACCTACTGTTTAAAAATGTATTTTAAAATGTCAAAAAAAATTAAAACAAAAATTCCGAGTATATATATGAAAATTCTATGTTGGCACAAAAAGTTTCATCTAAAAAAGACATTTTCCGTGGCTTGGGTAAAAAATACAAATTTCAGTGCTACAAAATGACTTTTCACACGATGTTTTTTTGTCTTTTTGAAGGGTGCACAAAAAATATAATTTTTTTCGTGCATCCGAAATTTTGTTTGAATTCTTTTGACATTTTTAAATGCATTTAAAAAATATTTTGCTTAAAGGGTGCATCTAGACCTATGTGTCAAAACATCCGGAGGATCTATCCTCTAGATTGGTCATGCACCACTCCTTTTGTTTCCACGTTTTCTCTATTAATTGTTACTACTTTTCTGGACATTTTGTCACTGTCGGCATGCGTGCGTTTCTTATCCACACCGAGCATCCATCATAGTCGTCTTGCATTCTCGACGTCCTCCGCCTCCTGCCGTTTACCGGAGCCAACAAGCCACCTTGGAAGCCCCTCCTCATGGTCTCGATATACTAATTTAATTGAAGATATCCACCGACAGAGCTCAATGGATGATGAGGGATGCCATGGGGGATGAGTTCGTACTTACTAGATCCGGTTTCGGCGAGAATCCGACTGTCTGGATTGTTCGCCGGTGGTCCTGGACGGCGAGGACGGTTGTCCAAATCGAGGTTAGTAATTTGCGTTTTTTATGTTACATGTGTTCTTTCGAGATGCTGCAAAGTTGCATGTGTTTAGTGCGAGCGAGATGCTGCAACGATTCTAGACACCTGCTGCATGTTGCTTAAATGTTGCAAATGTTTTTGTGAGCGGCTGCAAACGTTCTCTTCCCATGCTGCATACATGTATTGAATTTTGTTCCAGACATTTGCTACGACCGGTGGGAATTTGTTATGACCAGAAGAAATTTTGTTGCGTACTCATATTTATTTGTTGTACAAGTGTTTTCGGGATGTTGTGATGCTTTTTTACTATTTTAATCCATTGCCAATTGAAAATGCTGCAACAATGGAGCATTAGTACAAATATTTCTTGTGCGGGGTGGGGGTACGCTGCAAAGTTAGGACGGTCGGGATTTCTGTGTCACCTCCTCGTGACTCGTATGGTCTCCTCCCGAAGCCATCTATCTTTGTCTCGAAAAGTTAGGTGATTTCCATCTGTCTTTGTCTTCCGCTCCACTCGGCCCAAGACTCCGGCGATGGGCCTCACTCCGCTCCATCTAAAGTTAGTCTCTTTCTTTATATGAATTTGGATCAGATCAACACACTAGTAGAAAACAGGCCAAAGGACCAAACGAAATACCCCATTTGTCCCGGTCGTACTGCAAACCGGGACAGATAGGGCTCGAGCGCTCCAGGCGACACCTATTTGTCCCGGTTCTAGCCACGAACCGGGACAAATAAGGTAGCACCCACCGAGAGCTCCGGCGTACACCCATTTGTCCCGGTTCGTGGCTGGAACCGGGACAAATGTCATGGTTTCAGTTACGCGCGGAAGCCGAGCCACCGCCGCGTTTTTTCGACGCGCACGGAAGACGAGCGGAAGTACGGCGCCGCCGGCGATTCCTCTGCCCTCCGGCCGGCGATTCATCTGCCTCTCCGGCACTATAAAATGGTACAGTACGGCTCCTTCACACACCATCTCTCCGGCCGGCTCCTCTACACACACCATCTCTCCTCTCTTTTCTCCGGCCCTATGGAGCCACCCGCGCGTCCGCCTCGGTCCGAGTTGTACTACTACAAGAAGGAAGGCATGCGGTTCAAGGTGTGGGTCACCCTTCGTGCATGGCGCGTGGAGAAGTGGATCCACGACGTGAATAACTACTTCCTCGACGCCGCTCCGATCAAAGCCGTTGGACTCGATTGCGAGTTCACCGACCCTCGACAGAAGGATACTCCGCAGCGTGCCGCCGTGCTTCAACTCTCGGTGGCGACCGAGACTCTTGTCTTCCAAATTTGCGAAGCTGATCGGGTGCCACAGGTCCTCGTGGATTTCTTAGGTGATGAGACAATCAATTTCTACGGCGTGGCAATCCATAATGACATGAAGATGCTAGCCTACTATGGAATTATTATTCGGTCCGCGGTCGACCTGCAGAGGGATCGCCGAAACCCTACCGGCAATTTTACTCCGAGTCTCTATGCTCTCTCTAATGCGGTCATTGGGACAAATCTTGAGAAGAAGAAGAAATACAAGAAGAAGAAGAACACGGACGACGACAAGGAAGACACGTTAGAAGAAGACCTAATTTTTGGACGGGGCAAAGTTCCATTGAGCTACGATCAAGTCGTATATGCTGCTTTAGACGCTCGCCTTGGCTTCGAGATTGCACGGAAGTGGGATAGTCTACGCGGCTATAATACTGAGTACGATCATCTTAATGTCGTTGATGAGTAGACTATCTATGTATTCGGTCACGCAAAAATTCTGTGTGCGCGTGTTCTCATGTATTGACCGAAATATATTCCACAGTTTGCAAAAGTTATTTAAAACAGAAAACTGAAAATGGTTTTGTATTAGTTAGTCAAATTCAAACACTTTTCAAATTCATAGTTTTTCCAAAATCCAAAGTATGCAAAAGTTATTTAAAACAGAAAACAGAAAAAGAAAATAAAAACAGAAAAATAGTGGAAGGCATCCCCTGCATACAGCCCGGCCGTGGGGGGGCTATATATAGTGGCAAAGACATCTATAATGATCTACAACCGTCCGGCAAGACATCTCTGATGATCTGCAACCGTTTGGAACGGTCGCAGATCATCAGAGACGTCTTGCCGCTGGTTGCCCAAAGATGCCTCGCCGAGGGGAGGGTTCACCTTCAGCCTTCACTGAGTGCTCTCTGCTACCCGTGTGCTGCCAAAATGAACTAAAATGAGTAGACACTGAGTGCTGAACATGTCCGGGAGGGGGGCTATATATAGTGGCAAAGACATCTCTGATGATCTACAACCGTCCGGCAGGACATCTCTGATGATCTGCAATCGTTTGGAACGGTCGCAGATCATCAGAGACGTCTTGCCGCTGGTTGCCCAAAGATGCCTCCGCCGAGGGGAGGGTTCACCTTCAGCCTTCACTGAGTGCTCTCTGCTACCCGTGTGCTGCCAAAATGAACTAAAATGAGTAGACACTGAGTGCTGAGCATGTCCGGGAGGGGGGCTATATATAGGGTACGTGTGCTTCTTTAGTCCCGGTTGGTAACAACAACCGGGATCCAACGGTCACAGGTGCTTGAAAGAAACACACTTCTGATCTAACAGCTCACAAGTGCCTGAAAGAAACACACTCCTGATCTAACGGTTCACAAGTGCTTGAAAGAAACACACGATCCGTGTGCTTCTTTAGTCCCGGTTGTTCATACATGATAGACCTTTTTGTGAAGACTTTTTTTGCACATTTTGTCAAAAATCAAGTTTATCATTTTTCATAGAAACTGGTACACATATAAGGAGCCCATGCCGAAGGATATCCTTTTTTGAGGTGTTTGTCATTTTATTTTATTTTTTCTTAAAACCGATCAAAACGGTCGCGATGACTATTCGTTGAAAGAGGTAATATTTTATAGAATTATCAGTGTTTCTGTGATATAACCACTAGTTGTGTACCTCAAAATGATTTTTCCAAAAATTTCAGAACAAACTATCAAACAGTTGTAGTTCAAATTTGAATTACTTTCGATAAATCAACATAAACTCATTAAACTATGGGAGATTAGTTAGAAATCAAGGAAAAACCTAATACTTGGGGATTATCCATCATATGTGTACTAGTTTCCATGAAAATTAAATGGGTCCCATTTTGCATCATATTTTTGGTACTTTGTTCACAAAAAAGTCATTTTTTTCACTTAAAAAATGGAAAATAATACTTATGAAATTAATTTTAAGATTTCCTTTGACAAGGTTGTTTCTTATACCAAGATACATCTACTTATGGGATATGAGATATTTATCACAAACTATGCCGTGGAAATGACCATAACTTGGTCATTTGTCTTGAAACTTCTAGATGTTCATACATGATAGACCTTTTTGTGAAGACTTTTTTTGCACATTTTGTCAAAAATCAAGTTTATCATTTTTCATAGCAACTGGTACACATATAAGGAACCCATGCCGAAGGATATCCTTTTTTGAGGTGTTTATCATTTTATTTTATTTTTTCTTAAAACTGATCAAAACGGTCGCGATGACTATCTATGTTTCTGTAATGCAAAAGATTATTTGGATGTCATATTTGAAATCCTCTAATTTATTTGATCAATTTAGACATTTTATTTGTTGAATTCTGATTTAAGGTTTTAAAGATACGAATTATTCCATAGTAAATAAAAAAGGCAAAATTAAATTAATATTTATTTTATCATTATTTATTACAATATTATTATTCTATAGTCATTGTTGTTTATTCAACTTAATTTTTATAATACAAGTAATGAAAAAGTATAACATGATGATCGAGTGGTTAATATGATTGATAAGATAGTAATATCAGTAAGTTCTCAGTTCTCTCTTAGTATTTAATCTGAAAGGAACCTAAATGTTAATCGTGCTGGGGTTGGAGTAGTTTGAGGATGGGTGACCGAACGGGAAGTTTGACTTGAGACTAAGTGTGTAGTTAGTGATAAAGTGTGTGGATTAGTGGGTAATTAAGTGTGTGGCTAAGTGAGAAAAAAGTAAAACAGAAAAAGAAAACAAAACAGAAAAAGAAAAAGAAAAGGAAAAAAAAGAAAGGGAAAAAGAAAAATAGAAAACAGAAAATTAAATGGGAATCAAAAACAGAAAATAGGAAAAAAACAAAAACACTATTGTCCCGGGTCGTAATACGAACCGGGACAAAAGATAGCCACTATTGTCCCGGGTCGTAATACGAACCGGGACAAAAGATAGCCGGTCAGACGCGCCCTGTCGCGACCACGCGGATTGTCATTTGGCCCCGGGTCATGGTGTGCCCGGGACAAAAAGACACCCCTATTTGTCCCGAACATGTTGTCCCGATTCCACGACCGGGACAAATGGCTCTATGGAACCGGGACAAGAAGCATGTTCTCTACTAGTGACACAACACACATGACTAAACATGGGAAAGTTCTGAAGTGGTAGCAGTTTGTAGTTGGTTTTAGTTGTTAGCTAGCTAGCCTCACATATGTCTTATCGATCAAGTAACAATACTCTTTTTTAACGTTGCAATCATGACGCTGTCCCCCTTGTGCAAGATGACCCGGGTTGGCTAGTGCTTTGTACGGAGTACTTACTTATTTTGAACGTTTGCACCTTTATCACCACTCTCTTGTCACTAGCTCAATAAATTAGCTAGTGAAAGCACACTACGCAGCCGTGGGCCTAGTAATTAGCCAAAGTAGCACCCAAGTTAGCTCAAGTTCATAGCCAGAGTGGCGCTCAAGTTTTGTAGCATTACGGAGTATATAATAATCCCACTAATGTATGAGAATAAAATCAGTTGAAAACGCAGCAAGTCATTCGCTGCAACAAAGACACAATCGTGCACCGGAGTTCTCCAAGCGTTCGCGTGAGTTAGCTCAGTGGCCATGGTTACCAAAGATAAGCAGCCGCCGCTGCACATCCTCTTCTTCCCATTCCCCGCTCCCGGCCACCTCATCCCGATCGCCGACATGGCGGCGGTCTTCGCTGCCCGTGGTGCCAGGTGCACGATCCTCACCACGCCCGTCAACGCCGCGTTAATCCGACCGGCCGTCGACCGCGCAAACAACACAAGTTCACATGGCGCCGAAAAAGCCCCTGGGATCAAGATCGCCGTCGTGCCCTTCCCCGACGTGGGGCTCCCGCCGGGCGTCGAGAATTTCACCAGCCTCACAGTCACAGACCAGGTCCATCGCGACAACTTCGCCCGCGCGATCCAGCTGCTTCGCGAGCCCTTCGACCGGTTCCTGGCCGATAAGCACCACCACCCGGTCGAGGCCGTCGTCGCCGACAGCCAATTCCAGTGGTCAGTGGACGCCGCCGCAGAACACGGCGTCCCGCGGATCGCGTTCCTCGGCACTAGCATGTTCGCACGGGCGTGCACCGACGTCATGCTGCGCAAGAACCCGATGGAGTCTTCCCCGAACCAGGACGACCCTGACGCCATGGTTTTCCTCCCTGGGCTGCCGCACCGTGTCGAGCTGAGGCGGAGCCAGATGCCGGACCCCCGGAACTACTCGAAGGTGATTGCCTTCTTCAAGGTCGTCAACGACCAGGATCAGAGGAGCTACGGCGAGGTGTTCAACAGCTTCCATGAGCTGGAGCCGGAGTACGTCGAGCACTACCAGACCACGCTCGGCCGCCGCGTGTGGCTCGTCGGGCCGGTCACACGACCCGACATGGACGCTGACACCACCAACGGGCTCTCCCTCGAGGCTGACAACTGCCTTCGGTGGCTAGACACGAAGCCGGTTGGTTCGGTGGTGTACGTGTCGTTCGGCACGCTATCCAATTTCTCGCCGGACGAGCTGCGGGAGATCGCCAGCGGTCTCAACCTCACGGCCAAGAATTTCGTGTGGGTCATCAGCGGAGCCTGCACAGACGCCGCCGCGCCAGAGTGGATGCCGGAAGGTTTCGCCGAGCTGCTGGCGCGTGGAGAGCAAGGCCTCGTCATCCGGGGCTGGGCGCCGCAGGTGCTCATCCTGAACCACCCGGCCCTTGGTGGGTTCGTGACCCACTGTGGGTGGAACTCCGTGCTTGAGGCCGTGAGTGCCGGTGTGCCGATGGTCACCTGGCCGCGCTGTAACGACCAGTTCTTCAACGAGAAGCTCGTCGTGGAGGTGCTCAAAGTGGGAGCCAGCATCGGTACCAGGGACTATGCCTCGGCCACAGAGACCCACCAGCTGATCGGCGCCGAGGTGATCGCGGAATCCATAGGGAGAGTGATGGACACCGACGGCGACACGATACGGTGTAATGCTAAGGAGCTCGGTGTGAAAGCTCGGGGAGCCGTGGAGAACGGCGGGTCGTCGTACGCTGACATTGGTCGGCTCATGGATGAGTTCATGGCTCGCCGAAGCTGGTGAATGCGCGGCCGCTCGGAGGGTGATCGAGCGGACGGCTAGGAAGCGGACGGCGGTCGCGCAATCGCTAACAGTTTAATCTGTCCCGTGTTTAGCAAGATAGTACGAATTTTGCTGAATAATATCTGGCTGCTCATTGTGAATGCGTGTAGTGGGTGTATACATGGACCTATATAACTCTGTCGAATATGTGTGGATGGCTAATTGGCTACAGGTGAACTTGGATCGGAAATGCAACTCCACAATTATTGCAAGAGTGGTTCAGTTCAGAGCAACGTTTCTCCCCTTGTTCCTTTTATTTTCCGCAGTTCTTTCAGTTACATAACTAAACAGAGCTCGCGCGTCAGGCCCTCGACGTCGGCCGTGCGGAACGACATGCGCGTGGCCACGCCGCCGTGGCCGGCGCGGAGCAGCAGCCTCCGAGCGCGGTCGTTGGCGTCCCCGCACCGGTCGAAGCTGTCGACGACGGCGTCCGGCATGTGGCGCGCGGCGAGCAGGAGCGAGCTGAGCGGCAGCGATCCCGACCCGATGAACGCGACGCGCGCAGGCGCGGCGAGGCGGTCGGGCGCGTGGGTGGACAGGAGCCTGTGCTCCAGATCGCACAGGCCTACGCAGCTGTCGTACTACGGGAAGAGCCTCAGGTGGTGGAGCGGGTCGTTGAGCGCGTCGGAGCAGCGCGCCTCGAGGAGCGCCTCCGCGTCGGCGCAGAGCCGGACGAGCTCGCCCCGCATCCTCTGGACCTTGGGGCCCAAGGTGGCCACGCCAATGGGGCTCGGCGGGACGCACGCGGCCACGAGGGCGGTGAACAGGGCGTCGGTCTCGGGAGACGGGCTCAGCGACGGCAGCTTCGAGATGGCGCTGTGGAGGCTGGCGATCTTTTTCACCAGAGCGGCCGCCGCCTTGTTATGCGCCTCCATCTGATCGTTGCTGCAGTACGTGTTAAGAGTTTTTTTTTTTTTTTTGAAGCAACCGAATCTGGATTAATATTCAACAAAGTCCGGATACATCCAAAGTCCAGCTGTCCCTTTTTACAGAAAACACCCCAAGAAAAAAAGAAATAACGCACACACCCCTGGGATCTTCTGCTTCGCCATTTCCGCCGCCAACCTTGACCTCGCCGTCGCCGCATCTCCCGAAGACGAAGAGGAACAAGGGAGCTGCTGAATCACTTGCACAAGCCTTTAGGGAACTGAATCCCGTTGGATTCGCCGCATCAGCCACTTGCCAAAAGCAAGATTTTGGCGCCGAAGATGGATCATCGGCGGGGGTCTCGCCCCGACTTGAGCAAGATGTCGAGCCGGCTTTGCCACCGCTGGCCAGCCTCCCAGCTCGCAAGCACTCCTTGAAAGGGGAATAGGAAAAAGCTGCTAGAAGCAGCAAGACCCACCTTGTCGAAGCCGAGGAAGAACAGCAGCGCTCCTTCCACTCCACACCACCACGGCCAGCTAGAGGAAGAACACACCACCGCATCCCTCGTTCCACAAAGCAGTCGATACGGCCTGCGATTTTATTGAAACGGTCTTGGCCATCTTCATCCCTGCAGGAAAACCACCACAGATCCGCCAAGCAGAGGAGAAGAAGCCTGGAACCAGCGTCGCTGCGGGTCACCGGACTCCAGCCGTGGAGAAGGAAGAAAGACGCCATAGAGGCGAACATCGCCATATAGGCAAGGAAATCTAATCTACTCTCTAAACTACTGCTGTACATCACCGGCGCCTCACCCGCACCTACTCCGGCCAGCTACTCCGGCGGAGAGGCCAGATCGGCCCGGAAATCACGAGGTGACTCTCAAAGCTACTGTAGCGTGTCAAGAGCAGAGGAAGGGGAAAGACTTTTTCACAAGATAGTACGTGTTAAGAGTTAAGACCGACGCAGAAGCACGCGCTGCTGAACTCTGAAAAATGGCAAGTCTGAGATTGACGGGTCATGCAAACGCTACATATAAGCTCGCGTCGTCACACCAAAGCTCGATTGTGTCGTGCCGACAATTCGTGAATGTGGCTCGCTTCACGCGTCCATGCCCAAGGCTCGTTTCATGCATCTGTTACCTCATCGGTAACCTAGTAGAGGATATAATAATACAGTTGCAAAAGCCACCAACGTAGTCACTCAGGCGGTTCGAGCATCTCCAAAATATGATTTATTTTAGGGCACCTTAAAATAAGGTTAGGATATCAAAAAAATGAGTTATAGTGCGCTAAAAACTTGTTCTGCTCTAGCAGATTATGTAAAATACGGCACTACAATTATTTTCTTCTCCAGCAGATGATGTATGTTGGAATTTTATGCGCCTTTGCCCATGGCCCAAATTAAATCACAGCTTTTCCACATGGCCCAACTAAAATTTCTAAAATCTTATGGCCCATTTATATGGCTGGGTGGGGACTAAAGTTTAGTCCCACATTGCTAGTTGGAGAAGACAAACACCACCTTATAAGGTGGAGTGTTGAGACACTTGGTGTGCTTGAGTAAACAGAAGGCTCTCTCCCGCGCACTCCTCCTCCTCCGCCGCCGCTCGCTCGTCTCGTCACGTCTCGACACGCCGCGGGTTGCGGGAATCTCGCCGTACACACGCAACACATGGTCGCTCGCCGTCCTAGTTCCAAAACCTTGCGCCGCCGTCTTCCAAGTCTTCTCCATCCCGTCTTCCGGCGTGCACCGGTTGAAGGGACAGTAGGCCTCCGGAACCCCGCCTCTTGTGATCCTGTACGGGAGAGGGGCGATCAGGTTTTTGGAGAGCGCACTCGCGCGACTACTGGCATCGAGTTCTTCCCCAACGACGACTTCTTCCCCGACATCGGCAGTCTCTTCATCGACGACATGGGCGACGCCAACAGAGCCGCTGCTGCTGCTGCTGCTGCCGCACCGTATGTCTTCTTGATCTTCCTGTTTGATATGCAGCTAGAGTTTCTGCTTGTTATAGTTGCTCTAGATTCGATCTGGTTATCTACTGTTTTAGTAGATCGCATGATTAGTTTAATTCTGTTTATTCTAGTCATAAATTGTTTACTGTTTTCGTGGATTAAATCTACTGCTAAATTGCTTATATATTCAACAATCCAAAAACCTGATTATAGGCAATTTGTATCGCCTGGCTTTCTCGCGTCAACGAAGCCGTTTCCCTTCAAAGGGGTGCTGTACAAACGGTGGCGCATGAGAGCAGTTTACTGGTTCCAAAACAGTAACTGCTATGCCGCCACCAAAGGCAAGCCTGAGGTCGAGCTTAATGCTGAACAACAAGAGGCATATGAGAGGCTCGATGCTCTTTTCAAGAGTGCCCTCCTCAGTATTCTTGACGACTCCATTGTGGACTCGTACATGTCATTTGATAACGGCAAAGACATGTGGGATGCGCTCGAGGCAAAATTTGGGGCCTCGGACGCTGGCAGCGAGTTGTACGTCATGGAGATTTCTATGACTACAAGATGACTGATGAGCGTTCTGTTGTACAACAGGCTCATGAGATACAGTCACTCACAAAAGAACTTGAGCACTTTAAGTGTAACCTGCCGGACAAGTTTGTTGCCGGTGGCATTATTGCCAAGCTTCCACCTTCGTGGAGCAACTTTGCTAATTCTCTGAAACACAAGAGACAAGAATTTTCCGTTTCGGATCTCATTGGGTCGCTTGATGTTGAAGAGAAGGCGAGAGCAAAGGATACACGTGCTCAAATTGCCGAGGCTGGTTCTAGTGCCAATATGGTACAGAAGAAGAATTACCAGCAGCCCCACAAGACTAAGTTTAACAAGAGCAATTCTGGGGGTAAAGGCAAGTCTGATGGAAGGTTCAAGCCTTCACAGCCTACCAACTTTAAGAAGAGAAACAACAAGAAGCCAAAGAAGGGATCATGCCATGTTTGCGGTGATCCGAGTCACTGGGCTCCTCGTTGTCCCAACCGCCATGAGTTGCGCGAACAAGAGAACATCGGCAAGACTGCCAATGTTGTCATTGGTGACGTTGAGATGAAAGAATCTGGGTACGGTATATTTCCTACTATTCTTTCAGTTTGTCATTCTCCTGAATGGTTGATTGACACTGGCGCCAATGTACATGTTTGTGCTGATGCTTCCATGTTTTCTTCTTACCAGGTCACAGGGACTTCTCCCGTGCTGATGGGGAACGGGTCACATGCTTTTGTTCATGGTGTTGGCACGGTCGATCTGAAGTTTACTTCGGGAAAGATCGTGCGGCTGAAGAACGTTCATCATGTGCCCTCCATCAATAAAAATCTCGTCAGCGGATCGCTACTATGTCAAGATGGTTATAAGTTGGTTTTCGAGTCCAATAAAGTTGTAATATCTAAGTATGGACAATTTGTTGGAAAAGGCTATGAGTGCGGCGGCTTGTTCCGCCTATATTTGTCAGACATTTGCACCAAAGTTATTAATCATATTTGCCATGAAAATTCGTCTAATATTTGGCATTCACGACTTTGCCATATTAACTTTGGTAGCATGACGCGGCTAGCTAGTTTGGATTTAATTCCGAAATTCACCACTGTCAAAGGTTCCAAGTATCAAGTGTGTGTGCAAGCTAAGCAACCTCACAAGTCCCATAAGACTGCGGAGGCAAGAGACTTGGCACCGCTGGAACTTATACATTCAGATCTCTGTGAGATGAATGGCGTGTTGACAAAAGGCGGAAAGAAATATTTCATGACGCTTATTGATGACTCCACTAGATATTGTTACGTGTATCTTCTGAAATCAAAAGATGAGGCTTTAAACTTCTTTAAAATCTATAAAGCTGAAGCAGAGAACCAACTTGATCGAAAAATTAAACGGCTAAGGTCTGATCGTGGTGGAGAGTATTTTTCCAATGAGTTTGATTCGTTCTGTGCGGAACATGGTATAATCCATGAGAGGACGCCTCCCTACTCGCCTCAGTCAAATGGAGTGGCTGAGAGAAAGAACCGAACTCTAACTGATTTGGTTAACGCCATGTTAGATACTTCGGGTCTCTCCAAGGCATGGTGGGGGGAGGCTTTATTGACAGCTTGTCATGTCCTAAACCGAGTTCCCATTAAGACGAAAATTGTTTCTCCATTTGAGGAATGGGAAAGGAAAAACACGAGACTCTCTTACTTTCGTACTTGGGGTTGTTTGGCGAAAGTCAATATACCAATCCCCAAGAAGCGCAAGCTAGGACCAAAAACCGTGGATTGTGTTCTTTTGGGCTACGCTTTTCATAGCGTTGGTTATAGATTTTTGGTAGTAAAATCTGAGGTATCCGACGTTAACGTTGGTACGATTATGGAGTCGAAAGATGCGACTTTCTTTGAGGAAATCTTTCCGATGAAGGATATGCCTAACTCATCAAATCAGGAGATACCTAATACATCTAGTCAGGAATTGGTTGATATTCCTGATCCTACCATTTCGATAGAACACACTGATAATCTTGTGGAGGATGACGATGAAGTTCCCGTTAGGAGCAAGAGACAGAGGACTGCAAAGTCCTTTGGTGATGATTTCATTGTGTACCTTGTGGATGACACACCCAATACCATTTCAGAAGCCTATGCATCTCTTGATGCTGACTACTGGAAGGAAGCTGTCCGTAGCGAGATGGATTCCATCTTGGCTAATGGAACCTGGGAAGTCACTGATCGTCCTTATGGGTGTAAACCTGTAGGATGTAAGTGGGTGTTCAAGAAAAAGATTAAGCCTAATGGTACTATTGAGAAGTACAAGGCGCGGCTTGTGGCCAAGGGTTATACCCAGAAAGAAGGTGAAGATTTCTTTGATACTTACTCACCTGTGGCTAGACTGACCGCGATTCGTGTGCTACTTTCGTTGGCTGCCTCGCATGGTCTTCTCGTTCATCAAATGGACGTTAATACAGCTTTCCTAAATGGAGAGTTAGACGAGAAAATTTACATGGATCAGCCCGATGATTTTGTAGTACCTGGTCAGGAAGCAAAGGTGTGCAAGTTGTTGAAGTCTTTATATGGCCTGAAGCAAGCTCCTAAGCAATGGCATGAAAAGTTTGAAAGAACTTTAACTGCTGCAGGTTTCGTTGTAAACGAATCTGACAAGTGTGTGTACTATCGCCATGGTGGGGGCGAGTGAGTTATTCTCTGTCTGTATGTCGATGACATACTGATCTTTGGAACCAACCTTGAATTGATTAAGGAGGTTAAGGATTTCTTATCTCGCTGTTTTGAGATGAAGGATCTAGGAGTGGCTGATGTTATCTTGAACATCAAGCTGCTGAGAGATGGTAATGGTGGGATTACACTGCTTCAGTCTCACTATGTGGAAAAGGTCTTGAGTCGCTTCGGGTATGACGACTGCAAGCCTTCTCCGACACCATATGATCCTAGTGTGTTGCTTCGAAAGAATCAACAGAGTGCTAGAGATCAGCTGAGATATTCTCAGATTATTGGCTCGCTTATGTATTTGGCTTGTGCCACGAGGCCTGACATCTCTTTTGCTGTGAGCAAGTTGAGCCGGTTTGTTTCTAATCCGGGAGATGATCATTGGCATGCTCTTGAGAGAGTTATGCGTTATTTAAAAGGCACTGCGAGCTATGGAATTCACTACTCCGGGTATCCGAGGGTACTGGAGGGTTATAGTGATTCAAACCTGGATATCTGATGTTGATGAGATTAAGGCCACGAGTGGTTACTCGTTTACACTCGGTGGTGGCGCTGTTTCCTGGAAGTCTTGCAAGGAGACCATATTAACGAGGTCAACTATGGAAGCAGAACTCACAGCGTTAGACACATCCACTGTTGAAGCAGAGTGGCTTCGTGAGCTCTTGATGGACTTACCTGTGGTTGAAAAACTAATACCCGCTATCCTTATGAACTGTGATAATCAAACTGTGATAGTTAAGATTAAAATTTCTAAGGATAATTTGAAGTCATCAAGCCATGCGAAGAGGAGATTGAAATCTGTCAGAAAATTGAAGAACTCCGGAGTTATTGCGTTGGATTATATCCAAACGTCTAAGAACTTGGCAGATCCCTTCACAAAGGGTTTATCACGTAATGTGATAGATAGTGCATCGAGGGAGATGGGTTTGAGACCCACGGTATGAGTTGTCCACAGTGGTAAACCACTCTATGTGATCGGAGATCCCGTGAAGTAGAAGTGGGTGACAAGCTGTTGGACAGCTGAGAGGAGAGTATCCTTATATTTTACTATCCCACTCCGTGAAGATGCAATACTCTCCTGATCTGCATGGCAGGTTGATATTTATCTTAATGTGTTCCAAGCGGCTTACTTTTATAAGCGGAGATGTTGTCCTGCAGAGCATCTCTTGAGGAATACACCTATATGAGCCTGACTGTTAAACGTCGCAGTCTATGAGAATTGGGTGTTCTCTAGTAAACTCATGAAAGGTCTTGGAGTATGACGCATAAGCTCCACCCGCGGGGAAGCCTTGCGGCAGCCCAGTATCGGTCAAGGGTTTGTGTGAAACTAGTTTGCAGCAAACTTGTAGTTCAAGGCATAGTCCACTATCCAAGTTGTGATCTAGTGTAGTATAAGTTTTTAAGTGGAAGTTCAACTTAATAGTCTCCACTAAGCACCGGTATATAAAACAATGTTTTGGAACTGAATGATGAGATGTGTGCCAATGAGACTTTGTGGGGGATTGTTGGAATTTTATGGGCCTTTGCCCATGGCCCAATTTAAATCACAGCTTTTCCACATGGCCCAACTAAAATTCCTAAAATCTCATGGCCCATTTATATGGCTGGCTGGGGACTAAAGTTTAGTCCCACATTGCTAATTGGAGGAGACAAACACCACCTTATAAGGTGGAGAGTTGAGACACTTGGTGTGCTTGAGTGAACAGAAGGCTCTCTCCCGTGCACTCCTCCTCCTCCTCCGCCGCCACTCGCTCGTCTCGTCACGTCATGTCACGTCACGTCTCGTCACGACACGCTGCGGGTTGCGGGAATCTCGCCGAGCCGAGCTTATATTTTTGTTGTTCCGGAAAATTAAACAAGTCATTGATTGATAATTAACGGACGTGTTAATTACCTCAGCCGTTTCCGATTCTTTTGGATCGTGGGGCTGTTACCGACTTGATCGTGCGGCTGCGCCCACGTCCTACCCGACCCGCACTATATATCCTGGCTGAGCGAACCCTAGCCGCCTACACGCAACACATGGTCGCTCGCCGTCCCAGTTCAAGAACCTTGCGCCGCCGTCTTCCAAGTCTTCTCCATCCCGTCTTCCGCCGTGCACCGGTTGAAGGGACAGTAGGCCTCCGGAACCCCGCCTCTTGTGATCCTCTACGGGAGAGGGGCGATCAGGTTTTTGGGGAGCGCACTCGCGTGACTACTGGCATTGAGTTCTTCCCCAACGACGACTTCTTCCCCGACATCGGCAGTCTCTTCATCGACGACATGGGCGACGCCAACGGAGCCGCTGCTGCTGCCGCACCGTTTGTCTTCTTGATCTTCCTGTTTGATATGCTGCTAGAGTTTCTGCTTGTTATAGTTGCTCTAGATTCGATCTGGTTATCTACTGTTTTAGTAGATCGCATGATTAGTTTAATTCTGGTTATTCTAGTCATAAATTGTTTACTGTTTTCGTGGATTAAATCTACTGCTAAATTGCTTATATATTCAACAATGTAGGGCACCAAAACACGAAAAACACTTTTTTTTGCTCCCGAGCTCCAGTGCACCCTATTTTTTCAAAAATCGAAAAATATATTTCTACGTTTAAGAAAATCCCAAAACAAATCAGAAAGTGCATATACATGTCTAGTACGTACGACCAAACTTTCGGAGAAATATAATTCCATAGGTGATCTTAACAAAAAAAAAGGCAAATGTAGCAAGTAAAATGAGTTTTTTTCACCTTTTGCAGAGCCATGATTTTGTGTAGACTAAAATAGAGCGTATTATCGAACAAAATTATGTAGTAGATAACATGTATATGTATTCAAATAATTTTGTGTGGAATTTTTTGAAACTTTAAATACCATTTTCGAATTTTACAAAAAATCGGGTGCACTCGAGCTCGGGAGCCAAAAATCCCATCTCGAACAAAACATATTTTTATCTTGCACAAATGTATACATATGAATCAACAAATACACAAATAGTACCAACTTAGGTCTCAAATAATTACGAATCAAACACAAATATTCCTTTCTTTGCTAATTATAGGATGTTTTTGATATTTAAATGAGTAATAAGTCAGATTGATACTTTGAAATGAATTAATAAAGCGGCCATATGAATCACTTTGATGCAGAGGCTGGGACCTTGCCCCTTTTCAAAAAAAAATTAAATTTGGACTACATACGGAGTGCTATGAGTGGAGATTTTTGGCTCTCGAGTTCCAGTGCTCCCTCCAATTTTAAAAAAAATCGAGAAACATATTTATGAGTTTCCAAAAAAATGATAAAAAATCCGGTTGTAGCCAATAGTATATCCCACAAACGTGCAAAATATCAACTTAAAATACTTTATATTCTGATGTACATGAAAATGACAAATGTATGGATCTAGGAAAGCATATTTTGAAATCTCTATGTTTTAACAGAATTGTTATTTTTGTGTAGCCCATAATATAAAATATTTCAACTTGAAACGTTGCAAGTTTGTGGAATACGTCATTGGCTACATCCGAAATTATTTTCAGAATGTTTGAAACTCACAAATATGATTTTCGATTTTTTTTAAAACAAAGGGAGCACTGGAGCTCGGGAGACAAAACCACTTTCCACGAATATACACACTCAAACGCGTCTAGATACATGCGAGTATGAAAAATGCTAAAATATCTTATATTTAGGAACATGGGAAGTAGTACATAATTATTATATAGTTCATGAATTATTACCATAAAAATCAACAACAAATTCATCAAACATAATACAAAGTTCATCACATAGAACATGAAACATCGAGATGAAACTTTTGGTTTTGTTGGACATTCCAACTCCACCACTTCTCAAATGAGATGTTTTTAAACATCATCATGCTTGTCTCTCGACTGTCATGGTAGACTTACAGGAAGCGTCGGATTTAGTCTTCACTTCTACGTGGCTACACCAGGTGTCCCAGGAGGTCATAAAATGTGTAGTCCAAAACTTTAGCACACTCATTCTCAATGATCAGTTTGTGCATGATCACACAATCTGTGATGATGTACCAAGGGATCTCTTGATCCCAAAACCACGCAGGTCCTCGCACAATAGCAAATTGGGCTTATAAAATCCCAACAACCCTCTCCATATCTTTCCTAACTGCGGCTTGTGTATTATGGAATTGAATTTGTTTCTTAACTTGTGGGCTTGAAAGTGGCTTTATAAAAGTAGCCCACTTTGGATATATCTCATCTACATCCGTAGTTGTATGTACAACCATTGTCTTGAAACTCCATCGGTGGTTATCACCATCAGCTAAATTTGCAAATAGTTGTGACCATTGGAGCGCATTGATGTCGTTGCCAGATCCAAGCATACCAAAAAAACATGCAAAATCCATATCTCCTTATTAGGCACGACTATTCGTGCCCACCTCTAGGACATTTCTTGCACCTCCAATGAATGCAATCGATTGAGCCGAGCATACATGGAAACCCACGCGCTTTTTTCATCTCCAAAAGCCTAGCCCTGTCATGAGCATTGGGCGCTCTCAAATACTGTGGCCCGAACTATTCAACCACATCCACTGCAAACCGCGTGATACACTCTGAAAGAGCATTTCGTGATCCCTTGTGTTTTGTGTGTTAGTTAACAACACTAGTGATACTTTAATCAGGTGTTAAGTGATGCAGGTTTTTATTGTGTATAACATTTAAGCTTAAACACCAAAAAGAGAGAAGAAAAGAGCCAACCGGATATTTCACAAGTACCGGAATATCCGGTCCAGAAGAAGCAAGTGGAAAAACGGCTAAGGACCAGAACGTTTTGGGTACTAGGGGGAGCTGGATATTTCCAATCGGAAATTCCTGAAAGTATTCGGATTATCCGATTGACCGGATTATCTGGTCCAGAAGTTCATCGGATTATCCGTTTCTGAAGAAGCAAAGTGAAAAAACGGCTAAGGACCAGAACGAGAAGGGTACTGGACGGAGCCGGATATTTCCAATGGGAATTTCCTGAAAGTATTCGGATTATCCGGTTGACCGGATTATCCGGTCCTAACTTGGACCGGAATATCCGGTTCCCTGGGTCTCCAACGGACAGATTTCTGGGAGGGGTATAAATACCCCTCCACCTACCTCCAGCCAGCTAGCTCGCCCAACATTGAAGAACACCATTATTGCAAGCTCAAGAATCACTAGATTTCCCAATCTCTCCACCCAAACTTGTTGATCTTTGGAGGATTGAAAGAGAAGGCCCGGATCTAAATCTTCACCAAGCAGATTTACTTTTCCCCCTCATTCACTTGAGGGACCATTTGCTAGGGTTTCCATTGGGAAAACCTAGCCCCTTGTTGTACTTACTTGTTGTTCTTGTGACAGATTGTAGCCGTTCGGGAGCCTCCAATCCAGTTGTGGGTTGTGCCCCGGATTGTTGTTGTAAAGGCTTCGGTTTCTGCCTTGAAGGGAACCGATAGTGGAAGGTGAACCAATCCTTTGTGGTGCGGTTCATCGGAGAAGAAGGTGAGCCTTTGTGGCATTGTGACCAACCTTTGTGGTGGTCTCACACCTCTAAAAAGGAGGAACTCGGGAATACATCCTTGTCTCCGCGTGCTTCACTTCGGTTACCTCTATCCTTGTTTACCGCCTTTACTTTGTGTATCTTGCTTAGTTGTTGGCTTGTCATATAGGTAAATTCACCGTAGTTGCATATCTAGAGAATTTACCTTTTGTGTCAAGCCTAATTTGAAAAAGAGGTTGAAAGTCTCATGCCCCTTGAATACGAGTACCTACTCCATGTGTTACTCAACTCGGAAAACAAAGCTAGTTCAATTTAAATATCATTGTAAGTAAAATAGTATCATCAAGAGCGTCAACTGGGGTACCTCTTGTCCCAGGATATGGAACAAGCCCATATCAAAATGACAAGACAAACAAACATAATGAACAATCTCAACACCCTTTTTATTTACCATTGGATAGCTTTTTATTGTAAGGTGTATCACAGACGGTTCACCATAGCATGTAAGTAAATTTCCACCATGAATGATGCATGGCTTAGATTAGCGGCCCAGGCGTCTCTCTAACCATTATACAAACTCATTTAAAACCACTTCATTTCCACTTTTATTTCACCCATGGTAAGCATCCATAAACAAAAGTACATGACATCAACTAAATATAATGAAGTGCAATATTGAAAGCGTTCCATGTGATAGCACATTTTTGCTAACTCTCAACCAAAGACATTTGTCAAGCTCATAACATCATAATTTTAATCCCAATGGGTCATGTTCATTAAGTGCAATAAAAGTAAAGTGTGCATCAAGTTCGTGAGAGCTATATAACCGACTTTTACCATAACAATCAACAATATAAGCATTTTAATTCAGAGGTATAAATGATACAAATTAACATGGTAAACATACTCGGAATAGCATAAAGCTAATAGGTAGATATGGTGGACTCACTGGAAAAACTTTGGTTGAAGGTGTTGGAAACAAGTTTTTGCTTGTTGGAATTTTTTTTGGGCTAGCAAGAGGGAGAAAGTTGACCGTCTAAAAGCATGCATGAGCGTCCATAGAACTAACTAATTCATGTTAAACAAAGTAAAGTAACATTCAGCATCAAAACATGAATAAAAGATAGCTCTTGATAAAACACTAACAAATTACTATTCATTGACAAGCTTATGAATCATGCAACTATATGTATCTTTTAAAATCAACTCAAACATTCCTTTTCCCAATCTTATAATGGCATCCAACATATTTCAACCCATATTCCCAGTAGCTCTCTCATATATAAATGATAATGTGGTGGTCTCTCAAAAATAAAAATAAAAACAAAAAGACGCTCCAAGTTTATACGATAAAGTGCATTGATCGAAAAACAGAAGTTAGACGTGTGCAAACTGAGAGTGTTTTGGTCCAGTGGGTTGTCTTCACATCCCCAAGCTTATGGTTTTCACCATTCTTAGATAACTCTTGGTGCATCTCCTCTAATCCCTGTGAAAAAACTTCAAAACACCGTTTCTCCCATTTCTTTTCTGTGGGGTGACATTAGCAGTGATAAACAAATAGGTTTCATGCTGCATATAATCCTTAGACAAAAAATTTGTATGAATGTCCAGTAAGTGTATTATGTTGTATGCCTACTCATAAACTCATTTGGATCTGAAAGATTCAAGCTAAAAGTTCTAAGCATGCATCAAACAAAATGGGACAGAATCTGTCCAGAAAAACAGCAGTAACAAAACGTATTTTTCTACCCCACTTAACTTTGTCTAAAAATTCTGAGAAAAATTCATGCATACAGAGGATGAAAAGTTACAACTACAGTTTAAATATCAGCTCATTCGGAGTTACAGAATAGGAATTAAAAATCAAACCGTGCACAGATTCGTTCTGGAATAATATCTCCGAATGCTATAAGCAACTTTTTCACACCAAAATGGGTAAAACTTGGCACTTTATTAAAAATTCCAGAAACAAAACTATAAACAAAGTCTCTTGTTACAACAAGAGGACAAACAGAAAATCAAAAATAAAAACAACCGGGTTGCCTCCCGTAAAGCGCTTTCTTTATAGCCATATAGCTAGGCTTGATAGTTTTAATGATGCTCACATAGAAAAATATGAAACACATTTAAGTCTAACCCACTTCCTATGCATTGGGATCTTGTAAGAAAATAAATCAATAAAGCACAAAGTGACTAGCATAGGAAGGCATAGCAAGTGCAACTTCAAGATTTTCAACAAAGAGAGAGGGGACTTAATATTATTGTGGTATATGAAGTCATGTCTCCCTCTCTCATAAAAACTTTCAGTAGCATCATTGATAAAATCTACAATATAACCATCACATGAAACATTCTTACCATGATCCATATGCATAAAAGTATCAATATTTTCCACATAAGCAAAGTTCTTATTATTAATAGCAATGGAAGTAGGATCATTGTAAAGAACTCGAACATGATGGACAAGTTGTATATTAATTGGATGGTTTTGGGTGATCCTTCCATAACTATGACAAGTTTTATGAGGATGATTATAATTATTAGCATCATCATTTTCAGAATTAGTACCAAAGAGATTTTCAATATCAAAAGTACTATGCTTTTCCCAATCATGATCACTACTATAAGTAACAGGCATAGGATCATCATCGAAATCAGACTCATCAGCAACAACTATAATAGGAGCAACATGCTTAGGGGAAGATACCGTTTCCTCTTTTTCATTAATAAGAGTAAAACAAACATTAGTCCTTTCATATTTTGGTAAAGCCATTCCATCTTTTATAATATTTTGTATGTAAGTGTTAGCATGGCAATTATTAACACAATAGAGATAACATCCATGCAACACGCTATTCATATCAAAAGCACTCATATCTAACAAAGAAGTTTTTCTTGATAACTCTTCACACCCCAAAAATAATGTAAGTTCATCATGCTGATTAGGAGTGATCATGTTATCACAAAAGTCTCTTGCAACACTCATATTAGAACCCGAGCATTGTAATTTGAAATGACCCTCTTCATTGCAAAGTTCACAAATAAAAGGATAGAGGGTACAAACTTTTTCAGCAAGATCACTTAGAGCTCTGTACCATGTTGTAGTTTTTTTCATTCCTATGATGAATACAATATTCCTCTTCAATTTTATTCTTTTCACAAGGTCTAAGTGCTCCACAAAAATTAACATGCTTATAAGAAATAGTATTTTTAGAAGTTTGAGCATGTTTATTGCAATCATTAGTAACAATTTCGGTTTCCAAGCAAGTGTCTTTTAAAGGTTCATGATACATGTCCCAATTCTCTTTAGGAATATTAATATGAGAAGCAACTGCTTTACAGCAATCAACAATAATTTGAGAATCAAGACCAAATTTAGCACTAAGCGCATGAAAACTAGCAGTTTTAGCGAAAGACTCAATGCAATCATACTCATAGTTTATACCTGATTCTTTACCTTTGTCGTTATCCCAATCTTCAGTATTGCATTGAATTGTTTCAAGAAGATCCCATTTAACTTCAACCTTCTTACTTGTGAAAGAACCTCCTGAACATGCATCTAGATAATCCTTGTAATGACCTGAAAGCCTTGCATAAAAATTAGTAACAATGATTTCCTTAGGAAGCTCATGGTTAGGACATTTGAGTATTAATGTTTTCAGTCTTCCCCAAGCTTGAGCAATGCTTTCTCTATCATGAGGATAAAAATTGAAAATGTAACTCCTAGCTAGATGCACTTCATGAAGAGGATAAAATTTAGAGTAAAAGAGAGATTCAAGCTGTTTCCAATTCGAAGGACGATCATCCAGCATCCTATACCACTTCTTTGCTTTGTCCTTAAGTGAAAATGGAAATAATTTCCTCATGACATCTTCTCTTGATAAACCTGCAACCTCAAACAACTCACAAAGTTCTGTAAGTTTCAACAAGTGATCATGTGGACGGACTGTTCCATCCCCTGCATAACGTTCATTCGTAACCATTTCAACCAGTTCCATAGGTATTTCAAAAGGAATACTTTCAGTAGGTGGATTTGGAATATCACAAGCAGCATTAGAATTATCACATATGGGAGACAAAGCATTATCAAGGCGAATTTTCTCCTTCAAAGCTGGGGAGCTAAAAAGATCATTTTCATGTAAACTAGCTTCCCCAAGCTTAGACTTTTCCACAACATTAGGAATAATAGTGTCCAAAGAATTCATGCTAATAACATTGCTATCACTATTATGCAAACAAACTCCCATTGCTATTTTAATTTTCTCTTCAAAAGCATCATGTCCTAATTCAATATAAATTTCATAAAGCTCTCTAATTTTTTTGTTGTTTTCCATTTTCTAATTTTTATGGGTTTTTGATATATATAAAACTAATGAGAAACTCACAACCAAACAAGTTTAAAGGAACCTCCCCAAGCTTAGATGATTGCAAGATATAAAACAGGATAAAATAAATCTAAGTCTTGTGCACACAAGAATAGAAACTTAAGCGCTACGCTCCCCGGCAACGGCGCCAGAAAAGTACTTGATAACCCCCAAGAGTAGGGGATCACTGTAGCACCTCTCAATGTGGAAGTAAGGTATCGATCCGCAGGAGCAAGAAGGAAAAGTTATCAATTCCCTACAACTAAAGTGTCACAAGTTTTAGTTGATTATGCACTAAACAAGTTTAAAGAACAAGGTGGTTGATTTGATGGATGGAGGTTTAATGTAACAAAACAAGAATGCAAAAGTGTCCCAATCCTCTTCAATGCAAGAGGACAAGACAAAGGTTTTCTCTTATAGGAACAATGGACATGGGTTCATGGTTTCACTCGTCCTCTCTCTCTCTCAATCTATGGTGGTGATCATGTTATAGATGATGAAAGTACACACAATTGTCATGCTTTCATGGTAAACTTCTATGACGGCTACATGTTCTAAAACACATAGTTGGAAGAAAATAATCATTCGTGTTGCTATGTCACCCTCGTAAGGCTAGCGTGGTTTGCTGTCACTCCCACATCATACTTCTTCCTTTTTACCCCCAGATAAAGGATGTTGGGTTGTATTGTGTCACTCAATACATATGCCGTTGTCACACCGGCCATCCCGTACCTACATACATCATACTTCATAATGGACAATATTCTAAACACTAGTGCAATGATTCATATTTCGTGTGCATGACCACATCTCTCTCATCTATCCACACGTGGTGGTGTCAATCACCTCATGACAAGGATAAACAAGGTATTATGAATAAATCAAACCATCACATGCATCATTGAATATCTCCAAAGTATGACAAGTCATAAAAGATCCAACACAACGGTAAATGCATAACAATTATCATCTCACACCACAATATCCACCATAGGAATTACATAGATGACCATAATCATGTTCAGCAGCTCATACGGTACTAATTAGTGAAGCTCAAAGAGAGGAGAGATACATAAGTTACCACCACAAACCCAAGTCCAGGGGGTGTACTACTCCCCCTTCATCATGGAGACGGTGGTGTTGATGGAGACTCCGGAGGGGGATGGAGGAGCCTACCGGAGGTGATTCCGGCAGCGTTTCCCCCCTCCAATCTTCTCCGGCGGCAGCCTTCTGACTCTCTGTTTCATGGTTTTGTGTTTCTCCGTCGCCTCTTTTCCGAAGGGCCTCGGGGACTATTTTTATAGTCGATTTTAGGTCAAGATGAAGCTTCTGGAAGAAAGATCGACGGCAACGGAGCCTCGAGGCCCAAAAGGGGGGACCCCACGCGGCCTGGGCCCACCTATTTTGGCCCTCGGGCCTCCACTTGTTTGCTTCCTTCGCTCCCAGGTCTTCTTCCTTCCAAATATTGATGCTCCTAAAATTGCAAGTCATTTGGACGTCGTTTGGGTCCCTGAAACATCAAAATATAGAAAATGGGGTTTTTTGCCTGCGCAGGGTTAATTCCAGAAAAATAGGGGAACTTGTGAATTATTCCCAAAATCATTATAAATCATTGATATAACCCTTATATGATGCAAATATGATTGGAATATGAATAAAATAATGCAAAGTTCATGTATGCATTTTACATGCATCACATCCTCGTAAAGAAAGGAACTTGAGGCGTGGCAATAGCTTGCCGATCTGTTTTATGTCACAATTTGTTACACCTGTTGTGTCCTCTAGATCTAGCACCCGAAGCAATCTCATATCGACATCACTTGAGATGAAGAATGGTCTCCACTCTCCAAATATCGTCAATGACCTCAACCGTGAAAATTCCATGCTCTCAAATAGAATCTTGTCTCTATCCCAACTTCTACTTATGGTGAGGTGTTGTCCAACATGTTGTGAGTTGAGGATGCAACGTCCTTCCAATGCAAAAACTAGGTTATCTTGCATTGGCCGTGAAATGATGTATTCACGGAAGAAACCATTGACTCGGAACACGTCTGCCTTGCTTGGTAACTCCTCCTCTTTCTCTTGCTGCTGGATTATGCTCAACTACACAAGCTCGGAGAAGAACTTTTCCCCATTCTCTTCGGCGGTACTAAGAGGTGTGTCCCTGCAGTAACCTTCAGCGATCCACCGCCTCAGCAAACGCCTTCGCCTAATATCATCAGCAAAAGGGAAGACAGACAAATAGAAGATACATGGCTTGAGATAATCTTGGCAATCATCAAAGTAGGACTGCATCCAAGAAAATAGACCCCTTAAACAATGAAACGCTGGATCTGTCTCCAACAAACTCATGAAGTCAACATTTGTACTCTCCAACAACCTTTTTTTGCCTTCTTGGTTTAATGTGTGTCGGTGGTAGAATGTGCGGTGGTACTCGCCTATAGCAACAATTACTTTGGGTAGCCCGCCACACTTGGTCATGATGAGTCTTGAGAGCTCCACATATTCAGAATCTAATTGCTTGACATTCCAAGCTATCTACATTAATTCAAACAAGTTACTTTCCCACCAAAACTTTAATAGAATTTATACGAAATAAAATTCCAAACCATAAAAACTTACTAATTGATATTAAAATTTAAGTTGAATTCTTCACCGAAGTGAAGATTTATCTTTCATTGGCAATTTTTTTTTTTGAGGAGGATCTGATGCATATAATTCAGGAGCTCAGTAATTACACTTAAATTTGGAGTTGAATTGAATTATGCCTATTTTGAGTTGTCATTTGAGTACCTAATTCCTATAAAGAACTTCCTCTAATTCTCGAAAACATGCTTTTTTACACGAGCAAACTTGCTTCATACAAAATTTCTGTTGCTAGTTTGAATTAACATTTAAAATTCCGCAGCATAAGGAGATTAGTTTTTTCATTTCATTTTGGGGCACATGCTCTTGATCTGGTACACCTTTCATTATTGAATGACAATATAATAGTTCATCTAAACGTGTTTTCACAACCATCACATATAAATATTCTGGCAGATGTTCGTAGCGAATTTGTCTATATTGCTTGTACATGTGTCCCAAATGACTACTTGACTTTCTGTATTAGACAAAGTTATCAATACACATAGAGTACTTCTGTTTTGGACAAGGAGTGATACCACAAAATGTCTTAAGATAAGTACATTTGTGTGTCTGGTGGCACGAGGCATTTCCGCATTAGATATTTCTGGCCCATTTTAAGTATTATATGTCGAATATCAGAAGATTAGATTTGGACCAACCATTAATTGAACTTTTCTGCACGCTTCTAGGCTAACTGTTATACTAAAAGTCCAGTCAACATCATTCATACATGTTTAATTCTCAAAGGAAACTGTGTACGGTTATAATAATCCCAATGAATGTCCTCCATACACACGACAAGTTTTAATAGAACTGTAACTCGAAAGTAGTAGCAGTGTTGGATGCTTGGTCCTATAATTGACAAAGAAATTACGAATAAAAACACGGTGGGCGTATTCGCTAAATTTCTTGAACTAGAGAGCTTCAATTAAAAAATGCATGAGAGTAGACATGGTACCTTTGTATAGATTAAGGGCCTCGTGAGCTTCTATACCTTTAATGTTGACTACACAATCTTTGTTATCCTCACAATGTGCGTCAACACATTCATTATGTGTAATCACAATTATGCGACCTTTAATAGGATCAGATAAAAAGGAAGTTTTTATCAAATCCCAATCGTGAATGGAGCGTAGACCATCAATAACAACAAAACAGTTGCTTTCTTGCAGAAAGTTACGACACATTTGAATTGGATCCTGGCCTTCCATCATACCAATTGCCACAATCTCTTTTGCTTCAAGATCCACCGAATAAAAATCCATAAGTAAGCGTCTTGATAAGTCTATCAAATTGAATGTATGGGGCACATCCACCCAGCTATAGCATCTTGCGGGTTGGTATAGATATGTTGAAATCATATCATCGAAGTAAATGGACCTGACTAAAGCCGATTTTCCGACCCCTGCAATCCCCCATACAGAGATCACATTCCACCATAAATGCCTGAAAATTTCACCCCATTCACCTCCATGCCCAATAAGTTCAAATTTCTTCCCGCCACGCGCCTCTATCATTCTACTTGAGAAAATGTGACTCATGTGCTGGTCTGAGTACCCTTTGCTCTGCAAGTAAGGCACACATAACTGTAATTAGAACATCCTCCATCACGTAAGTTTAACAAAGTCCATGAAACTATATTATTATGAATGTTACTTGGTTTTTCTAATCACCTTGCTTACCAATGACAAGATGACCAACGAATACAAAGGACCCTACGACGTGCGCCAATGCCTACTTCTACAACTTGACTAGCTGGCTATGTTATGTAAATTACAAGCCCCAATATCCATTTGTTAGTATAATGCATATAGGGAACAATGAATTCTACTCATGCATATGGATGCCGGTTTTACTGGGGTTGGATATGAATCTACTTGACAATTTATTTAAAGTTGGGCCTTAAATCCATAGACATACACCAAGCCCATGCATGGACTTAGTTTTCTTTTACTTTTACAGAGTGATAGCTAATTGATTTTATTTTATATTGCTATACGAGATGATTCCAAGCATTTTGGTTTGGCCTCTTTGTTGGGGTTAATGTAGGCTTTCACATATAGTGGTAAATGTATGCACCTTCTGCAAGGCTCACACCCTAATTGTCCATGCCGACTTACGTCCTGCTTGCTCTACCTCGCTCTAGACGGTCACCAACCCATGTTTCAATCTGCTAGACCATGCCGTATGTAACGCCTCGGCCTCCTATTACCACGTTGCTCCTTTGTACAGTCTCGTGTGATCAACCGCCCTCCAGCTCCTAACATTGCCTGACTTATTCTCTAATAGCGCCACGTGACTACACATCTTATAACAACCACCACAAACATGAGACCTCCAACCATCCATGACTTTACTTGAGCACCAACTTCTGGCTGAATATGGTGAACAACCCACCTGAAAAGTATTCGTCAGCCTCCACGATGAGGTCATTATCCTCCACTATGACTCCACCATGGCTTCACCTCACATCTCGTGTTAGCATTCACGAGGTTGAAGAGAATCATAATGTGATGAATAGCTTTGTCATACCCCTAGCTATATATCCACTTTATATGCATAAAATGAGTATGCATAAATGATGGCAAAACTTTTAGATTTTAAGCAATGAACTTTGTAATAACACTAATTAATAAAACTGATGAGTTGATACTGACCCCCCCCCCCCCCCCCCCCCCCCCGCCCCCCACCCTCCACCCACCCACCCACCTAGCCTAGTACAACACCTGTCGAGAAGAGATTTTATGTGCTCCTAGAATAGTACACAAATTTTTGGGACTACCCATATCGGGAGTAAGTAAGGTGGTAACATAGATGCCACGTAGACAAAAATGGTGATGTGGCAAGTATTTAAAGATGAGGGAGAGAATTGGAATAACATAGGTAGTTACCATCCAATAGCGCTTCCCAGGATGAAATGAGTCTACAACCTATTAAATGAGATCATCTATGTTACTACCTTTAAATTATTTTGCACTATAAAGGTAGTAACATAGAATAGTAACATATGCGTGTTAAATTACTCCCCCACTATTGCCAGTCTTAGATGGTACTCTCTTATTACAGGTTTAGAAGGCCCCTTTATATTGTATTAAATCAAACTTGTTTAAGTTTGACCAAGTTTATCGAGAAAATAGCATCATTCATAGTATCAAACGGATATCTCACTAGATTAATTACCATGAAGATATTATCTTATTATATTTATGAAGTTATAGATAATATTTTTTGTCCATAAACTTGAGCAGCCGTAAACAAGTTTGACTTATGAAAAAATAAATGAGCCCTATAATCCCAATAGAAGAAAAACTATATATAAAAAAGATGGATATAAATACACACCCAAAAGTAAAGGTTTTTCCTAAACTAAAGTTGAACATATATATAGGAAATAATTCAAATAGTAGCCAACTTAGATATCAGAAGAGAGCAACTTAGGGGAGTGCACATCAGAGTAAACACACCTTGACCAAGGGATGGCTGGCCACCTTCAAATCTTCACCATCTGTAAAGACCAATCGATCTTCCTCTTGTACACAGTGTGTGGCTACACTTTTTTCGTCTGTAACGACCAGGATACAACCTTTAGTACTTTGGGCCAATAAGACATCTTTTATCAAGTCCCAATCATCGCTGGATCGTAGACCATCAATAACAACAAAGCATTTTTCTTGATGCAGAAGCTTAAGACACCCTTCAATTGGGTCCTGGCGCCCTTCCATCATATTAAGCGCTGGAACTTGCTTGGCTTCAAGGTCATCCGAATGAAAATCCAAAAATAAGCGCCAACTAAAGTCCATCAAATTGAACGGATGGGGCACATCGACCCAACTATACTTTGTAAACCCAGAGTCAACAATTTCAATACCATTCGTGTCACACTTGGGGAGCATATCATCTTCGCTTGCAACAAGCATTTGTTCGTAGTAAATTTCCCTAGCAAGAGCTGATTTCCATGCACCAGTCACTACCGGAAAATCTGAATTTCCCGTGTGGAGCAATCTTTGCCGTGTGCAACAAATTTTCGGAACACGGCAAAGATCATTTTGCCGTGCATAACAACAACAGAACACGGCAAAGAACTTCATCACGGCACCGCAGAGAAGGAGCACACGGCAAAGTATCGTGCACGGCAAAATGAACACAAAACACACGGCAAATCTTTTCAGCTCGGCAAAAAAATATTTGCCGTGCGCCCTTGTGCACCCTCACGGCATATCGGTTGACCTGGAATCGCAACTTTTCCGCGCTCTCCAAAATTTCGCGGGAAACGTTTTAAAAAAAATTTCGCGGGAAACATGTTTGCCGTGTCTGGATTTCAGAACTCACGGCAAAGAGCTGCCAAATTTTTCCCGCGCTCTAAATAAAGTCGCGGGAAACGCTATACCGTGTGTGTGAATAAAGCACACCGCACATTCGCGCTTTGCCGTGTGCCATTGTGTACAGCGCAAGGCACACATTGCATTTGCCGTGCTCCTTTGTGCAGAGCACACGGCAAACTTCACCTTTGCCGTGTGCCTTGGTTCACAGAACACGGCAAAGAAGGTGTTTGCCCTAGCAACTCTATTTGTTTTGACATGCTTGCTTCGTTTTTTTTCTTTCTTACGGCTTCTAGTATGTTCATTTACTTCACTTAATTATGCTTTCTCGATAATATATATATAAACCCTCCGGTGCAGGCCGCATGCGTCGAAACCCCGAATAACTGGACCTAACGTGCGAGGCGTCGTCTACCCCTTTGACCGGCGCCGAGAGGGGGTAGACGCGTGAACTTTTTTGCTTGGTTGTGTTAGGTTGGTACATGGGACCATGGGGAACCAACATTTCATGTGGTTCATCGCATGATTCCGTGCCCGGCACCCGACACGGGAGTTTTCACCTCTAAGTGTCGGAACTTAGTACGGAGTAAGAGGGGTCGGTGAAGGGGGTCGCACCTCGGAGCCGTATCTTGGTTCCCACAACCTACCAACACACTCTTACACATATATTAGGGACCCATGCAAGTTTTGGTGGGATTCCGACACTCCGGACCCCGCTACGGCGAAACCCTACACCCGCTGGAAAAAGTCAAACCTGTCGATCTACCCCTTTGACCGGCGCCGAGAGGGGGTAGACGCGTGAACTTTTTTGCTTGGTTGTGTTAGGTTGGTACATGGGACCATGGGGAACCAACATTTCATGTGGTTCATCGCATGATTCCGTGCCCGGCACCCGACACGGGAGTTTTCACCTCTAAGTGTCGGAACTTAGTACGGAGTAAGAGGGGTCGGTGAAGGGGGTCGCACCTCGGAGCCGTATCTTGGTTCCCACAACCTACCAACACACTCTTACACATAAATTAGGGACCCATGCAAGTTTTGGTGGGATTCCGACGCTCCGGACCCCGCTACGGCGTAACCCTACACCCGTTGGAAAAAAGTCAAACCTGTCGATCTACCCCTTTGACCGGCGCCGAGAGGGGGTAGAAGTGTGAACTTTTTTGCTTGGTTGTGTTAGGTTGGTACATGGGACCATGGGGAACCAACATTTCATGTGGTTCGTCGCATGATTCCGTGCCCGGCACGCAACACGGGAGTTTTCACCTCTAAGTGTCGGAACTTAGTACGGAGTAAGAGGGGTCGGTGAAGGGGGTCGCACCTCGGAGCCGTATATTGGTTCCCACAAACTACCAACACACTCTTACACATATATTAGGGACCCATGCAAGTTTTGGTGGGATTCCGATGCTCTGGACCCCGCTACGGTGAAACCCTACACCCGCTGGAAAAAAGTCAAACCTGTCGATCTACCAATTTTACCGGCGCCGAGAGGGGGTAGACGCGTGAACTTTTTTGCTTGGTTGTGTTAGGTTGGTACATGGGACCATGGGGAACCAACATTTCATGTGGTTCGTCGCATGATTCCGTGCCCGGCACCCGACACGGGAGTTTTCACCTCTAAGTGTCGGAACTTAGTACGGAGTAAGAGGGGTCGGTGAAGGGGGTGGCACCTCGGAGCCATATCTTGGTTCCCACAACCTACCAACACACTCTTACACATATATTAGGGACCCATGCAAGTTTTGGTGGGATTCCGACGCTCCGGACCCCGCTACGGCGAAACCCTACACCCGTTGGAAAAAAGTCAAACCTGTCGATCTACCCCTTTGACCGGCGCCGAGAGGGGGTAGACGCGTGAACTTTTTTGCTTGGTTGTGTTAGGTTGGTACATGGGACCATGGGGAACCAACATTTCATGTGGTTCGTCGCATGATTCCGTGCCCGGCACCCGACACGGGAGTTTTCACCTCTAAGTGTCGGAACTTAGTACGGAGTAAGAGGGGTCGGTGAAGGGGGTCGCACCTCGGAGCCGTATCTTGGTTCCCACAACCTACCAAAACACTCTTACACATATATTAGGGACCCATGCAAGTTTTGGTGGGATTCCGAGCAACCCCTTCTCGACGCCCTGGGTCCGGGGTAGACGACGTCCTACACGTTCGGTACACTTTTTCGGGATGTCGACGCATGCGGCCTGCACCGGAGGGTTTATATATATAGTATAAATAAATATAATTAAGTGAAATAATTGAATATGCTAGAAGCCTTAACAAAGAAAATAAACAAGGAAAGTATATTAAAAAAACAGATGCAGGGGAAAATTTGGCAAGTCTTTGCCGTGTACCGTTGTAAAGACGCACGACAAAATTTGGAAATTTGCCGTGTACCGCTTCTGGCCTGCGCACGGCAAAGAGAGGAATTATTACACACCCTTTCCCCAAATCGACCGCACGGTTCTTTTCAAAATCGACTCGAGCGGTCGAGCCACTCCACCATCGTCGCCGCCAGCCATCGTCGCCGCCATCCCCAGCGCCTCCACCCACCCCCGCCGCCGTCCCCAGCACCTCCACCCACACCCGCGCCTCCCCCGCAGCGCCGCCCCCACCCCGCACCTCCCCTGCCACGGCCGCATCGAGCTCGGCGGCGACAAGATCCACGCCGGCCACGCCTCACGCCCCCACCCCGCACCTCCTCCACGCCGGACGCATCGAGCTCGGCGGCGACCTCCTCCACGCCGGCCACGCCTCACGCCCCCACCCCGCACCTCCTCCACACCGGACGGCCAGCTCGCGGTCCTCCACCGGCCCCTACGCACTGCTCCGCCTCCCCAGCGCCGCGGCCTGTGCAACCGCAGGTGAGACAGTGGCATGTCAGCACGATGTAGAGGTGATGGGAGCAAGTTAGTATTTTGGAGCAAATTAGTATGGTAGAGCATGTTAGCATAATTTTATTGGGTTCAGCTGAACCCAATGCCTATGTGCTGGCTCCGCCACTGAGGTGAGAGCAAATGTTGTTAGTTAGATGTTCATCATTTTATTTCGTTTGCATGGCATTAGTTGTAGTTGATTTAGTTCTAGCTAAATGTATAGTCGGCAACATGGGCAAATTCATTTTAGTTCTAGCTAAATGTGTAGTTGATTTAGTTCTTTGTGTTCTTCTTCCCCACTGTGTATATGTGTGTGTTGTATCCCTGGGCAAATCCATCATCTGTGTTATGCCAATTTTATTTTGGTTGTGTTGTGTATATGTTGATTAAATTTTAGGTTTATTAAAACAGTGAGCAAATTTTGGTGTATGCAATATATGTTGATGCAATTTTGGTGTATGAAAATTTTATTTTGGTGTAGCAATTAACATTCTTTATTTTGTTTCTAGTGCAGGAGTATGTGTGGAGCGTGAGAGTGGGGATTGTCGACGGAGGGTGTCGGCGGAAGATCTTCTTCGCCGTCGATCACGCTTCGAGGGTAAGAAATTCGTCGCCTTTCTTGAATGTACCTAGGGTTTTATTTTGGTCTAGATCACCGGGTCAGTCGAGTCGCGTAACCCGAGTCAGATCCCATCCGGAAGGGTTACAAATTTATAAATATGCAGGATTGTCCATCTTTGCATATTTATAACCGTAACACTTCCGGATTGTCCTGTTGGACAGTCCGAGTACGTGTAGATCGGGTCGTGTTCCATGTTCTACCCCTTCCTGAGACGGAATTTCGGCAGCACCTCCCCGTTGTTCTTCGGATGCACACCCTCTCGGCTTGACAAGCTCGAGACGTGTATTCTGAAGAACAGCGGGGAGGTGCTGTCGAAATTCCGTCTCGGGTCAGGGTAGAACATGGGACACGACTCGATCTACACGTACTCGGGCGGGATAGGCCCCTACCCATTAGAAGTGTAGGTGAACCCTTGCATGTTGTAAAAGATAAAATTTGGCCGTAAAAAATGGTTTTGTTAAAATTCAGTGACATGTTGAACTGAAAGCATTGTGTATGTCTTTTTTGGTACCGATAAAAGGATGGATCCGAGACAGAACCGTGAGTGGATGTATGCTGGCAGAAAGAGTCAGTGGAAGTTCACTGATGAATGGAGAGATAAGGCCGATGAGTTTGTGAACAAGGCGTTTGACATCCGTAGCAGACCCATGAAAGTGTTTTGCCCATGTTCAAAATGCGATAACCGAAAGCGACAGTCGAAGGTAGATGTTAGTATGCACCTGATCAAGAATGGGTTCACACCATTCTACCATGTTTGGAATTTCCATGGTGAACAGTTAGCAAAACGTGCTAGAACCGAGCCACGTCAGATTCAACCAGCGGGAGAATTTGACACTGGGTTCAACAACTGCTTAGACACCTTTGTCAATGCTAATGCGCCTGAAAGCCATCGTGCAGAGGTGGAGACACCTCAGGAGGCGGAGACAAGTGAGCAGCCGGATGAAGACACGAAGAAGTACTACGAGACTATGTTTGGCTCGCAGAAACCCCTTCATGAACATACAGATGTTACCCTTCTAGATGCCATCGCTCGCCTTATGGCCGTGAAGTGCCAGAGGAAGATATGCAGGGATGGTTTCGATGATATTATGGCCGTCGTTGGCAGCCTTCTACCGAAAGGGCATATCTTGGCGAAGAGCTTCTACGAGGCGATAAACTCCTCCGTGACCTTAAGATGTCATATGAGAAGATAGACGCCTATCCAAAGGGATGCATGCTATTCAGGAAAGAACATGCTGGAACAAATTATTGCATCCATTGCAATTCCTCTAGGTACTTCGAGGTCGACCTCGGTGGTGGACAGAAGAGGCAGACCGTGATTCCCCAAAAGATTCTCCGGTACCTTCCATTTATACTGAGGATCCAGCGGCTTTACATGAACAAATACACTGCCCAGCAGATGCGATGGGCCGCGTTAGGGAAGAGATACACGGACAAGATGATACATCCGTCGGATGGTGACGCATGGAAGAACTTTGTAGCGAAGTATCCACTGAAAGCGGGCGACCCGAGGAGCGTAGCTGTTGCTATATCAACCGATGGGTTCAATCCGTATGGCATGTCGGCGACAACATACAGTTGTTGGCCTGTGTTTGTCATACCCCAGAACCCCCCCCCCCCCCCCCCCCCGGCGAGTCCATGAGATCACATAACATGTTATTGTCGATGATAATCCCAGGACCGAAATACCCGGGTAAGAACATGAACGTGTACCTGGAACCGCTGGTTGAAGACTTGGCTGTTGGCTGGAACGGTCGCGGGGTCCGAACATATGACGCCTCAACAAATGATCACTTCGATATGTATGTCTGGTACCACACATCCATGCATGACTTACCAGCGCGTGCTTTGTTCTGCGGCTGGTGTACACATGGGAAGTGGCCTTGCCCACAGTGTAGACAGGCTGTGACTTTCTCATGGCTTACGAAGGGAGGCAAGTATTCATGCTTTGATCAACATCGACATTTCCTTGAGCCAGATCATAGATACAGGAGTGATGTAAAGCGGTTTGAGAAATGAGTCGAGATCCATGCTCCGAAACCATGCACTAGTAGAAAACAAGCCTTTGGTGAGGCCACATTTGGCATCGGATTGACTGGAACCGGTACTAAAGGGGTATTAGTACCGGTTCCAGAGGCGAGACAGCCCGGCAGCTATTTGCACCGGTTGCGTTGGACCCTTTAGTACCGGTTGGTAATACCAACCGGTACTAAAGGGTTGCCTCAGTCGGGTCAGACCCTTTAGTACCGGTTTGTATTACCAACCGGTACTAAAGGTTCGGCCGGCAGACACGGCCAGACCCTTTAGTACCGGTTTGTAATACAAACCGGTACTAAAGGTTCGGCCTATATTGCCTTCTTCCATCCGAGGCACAGCTCCATTGCTCTCATTCAAGCTCCATTTTCTTCTCTCTTTGCTATCCCAAGATCTAGCACTCTTTGATCTCTACAACATTTGTTAAGATTGGTAGCACTTATTTATATAAGGGTTAGCAACTTCATCTTCTCTTCCGGCATTTCAAGTTTAGCTCATTTTGCTAGTTTAACTCATTTGTTTTTTCTAGTGCAAGCAAGGTGTTTGATGAAATGCCTAAGTTAGGGATTTTATTTGTTTTATATGCATTTTGAGCTCAATTTAAAATAAGATTTGTGCCTTTTTATAGTGTCGTCCCCACTTCCTCACCGCCGCCGATCGCCCGCGGCGCCCCGTGACCGACACCACCTCGGTGAGCCACTTTTTTTTCTTTTATTTTTAAAAAATATTAGTTGTATGGTTTAGATGCATAGTTATTACTCGTATATTTTTCTTACTTGATAATTGTTTGTTATATATATAGTGTAATGGTTTTAGATATATTTATATAATGCAGATGAATCGACAATGGATGTACGTTGACCGACGGTCTCCGGAGTTCATTAGTGGCCTACAGGAATTTCTCCGTGCGGCTGAGTTAAACAAGAAGAATGGTTTTATGTTTTGTCCATGCGATGAGTGTCGGAATAAGACGAATTACCCTAGCGCAAGAACCCTAAACTTCCACCTGTTCCGTAAAGGCTTCATGCCCAATTATTTTTGTTGGACCAAGCACAGAGAAACAGGGGTTATAATGGAGGACAATGAAGAAGATGATGATGACAACTATCCTCTGTTCTCTGAACACGGTGATACTAAAATGGGGGAAGACGAAGCTGAGCATGAGGTCATTGTTGATGATCAGTCTGATGATGATCTTCGTCAGGTTATTCTTGATGAACAGATAATCTGCGGAACTGAAAACGAGTGGTTGAAGTTAGAGCGCATGTTGGAGGACCACAAAAAATTATTGTATCCAACTTGTGAAGATGGCCAGAAAAAGCTGGGTAGCACCCTGGAATTGATTCAATGGAAGGCAAGGAATGGAGTATCTGACAAGGGATTTGAACAGTTGCTACAAATATTTAAAAAGATGCTTCCAAGGAAAAATGAATTGCCCTCCAGTACGTACGAAGCAAAGAAGATTGTCTGCCCACTAGGATTAGAGGTGCAGAAGATACATGCATGCATCAACGACTGCATCCTCTACCGCGGTGAGAAGTACGAGAATTTGAATGCATGCCCGATATGCGGTGCATTGCGGTATAAGATAAGGCGAGAAGACCCAGGTGATGTTGAGTGCGAGGCCAGCCCCAGGAAGAGGGTTCCTGCAAAGGTGATGTGGTATGCTCCTATAATACCACGGTTGAAACGTTTGTTCCGAAACAAAGAGAATGCCAAGTTGTTGCGATGGCACAAAGAAGACCGTAAGGAAGACGAGATGCTGAGACACCCGGCTGATGGGTCGCAGTGGAGAAAGATTGACAGTGAGTTTCGAGATTTTGCAGCTGACGCAAGGAACGTAAGGTTTGGTCTAAGTACAGATGGCTTGAATCCATTTGGGGAGCAGAGCAGCAGTCATAGCACCTGGCCTGTGACTCTATGTATCTATAATCTTCCTCCTTGGTTGTGCATGAAGAAAAAGTATATCATGATGCCAGTGCTTATCCAAGGCCCGAAGCAACCCGGCAACGACATTGATGTGTATCTGAGGCCATTAGTTGACGAACTTTTACAGTTGTGGTCTGACGAAGGTGTGCGTGTGTGGGATGAGTATAAACAGGAGGAATTTAACCTACGAGCGTTGCTGTTTGTAACCATCAATGATTGGCCTGCTCTTAGTAACATTTCAGGACAATGAAACAAGGGATACAATGCATGCACACATTGTTTAGATAAGACTGACAGTATATATTTGTGTAACAAGATTGTGTACATGGGGCATCGTCGATTTCTTGGACCCAAGCATCCCTTAAGGAAGAAAGGTAAACATTACAAAGGTGAGGCAGATCATCGGCTGAGGCCTACCTGCCCTTGTAGTTCTGTTATATATGATATGGTTAAGGATTTAAAAGTAATCTTTGGAAAGGGTCCTGGGGGACTACAAGTTCCGAATGACGCAAACAACCACGTACCCATGTGGAAAAAGACATCTATATTTTGGGAGCTGCCCTATTGGATACTGCTAGAAGTTCAATCTGCAATCGACGTGATGCACGTGACAAAGAATATTTGCTGCAACCTGCTTAACTTCTTGGGCGTGTATGGGAAGTCGAAAGAAGGGAAGTCAAAAAAAGGGAAGTCCAAAAAGGGGATGTCAAAAAAAGGGAAGTCAAAAGATACACCGAAAGTAAGGCAGGCCCATCAACGTATGAGCGAAGAGATGCATCGAGACGACAATGGGACAGAGAATGAACCAGCTCCTGCCAGCTACGCTCTTACGAAAGAAGAGAAGAAAATATTTTTTGAATGTCTTCACAGTATGAAGGTTCCATCTGGGTTCTCGTCGAATATAAAGGGAATAATAAACATGACAGAGCTAAAGTTTCAAAATCTGAAGTCTCATGACTGTCACGTGATTATGACACAATTACTTCCGGTTGCATTGAGGGGGCTATTACCGGAAAACGTTCGAGAACCCATTGTGAAGCTATGTGCATTTCTCAATGCAATATCTCAGAAGGTAATCGATCCAGCTAGTCTACCAAGTTTACAGAAGGATGTGGTGCAATGTCTTGTCAGCTTCGAGTTAGTGTTTCCACCATCCTTCTTCAACATTATGACGCACCTCATAGTTCACCTAGTCGAAGAGATTTCCATTCTCGGTCCTGTATTTCTACACAACATGTTCCCCTTTGAGAGGTTCATGGGAGTCTTAAAGAAATACGTTCATAATCGTGCTAGGCCAGAAGGAAGCATGTCCAAGGGCTATGGAACAGAGGAGGTCATTGAGTTTTGTGTGGACTTTATTCCTGATCTTATGCCGATTGGTGTTCCTCAATCGCGCCATGAGGGGAGACTGCGTGGAAAAGGAACGCTAGGAAAGAAAGCAACAACAAGTATGGATGGACATTCTTTCACCCAAGCACACTACACAGTTTTAGCAAATTCCAGATTGGTGGCTCCGTATATCGTGGAACACATGGATATTTTACGCTCCGAATATCCGGAGCAGACTGACTACTGGATTAAAGGAAAACACGTGGATACTTTTGGCAGTTGGTTGCGTACACATCTCATTAATAACAAAGATGTTGGAGTAGAGCTATACTTGTTGGCCAATTCACCATCTTCGACTATATTGACTTTCGAAGGGTACGAGATAAATGGAAATACATTTTACACGGAAACCCAAGACAAAAAGAGCACTAACCAAAACAGTGGTGTCCGCTTTGATGCAACAAACGACAATGGGACAAAGGACACATATTATGGTTGCATACAGCAGATATTGGAACTTGACTATGGACCTTCTTTTAAGATCCCTTTGTTTAATTGCAAATGGGTCAACCTGTCAGGCGGGGTAGAGATAGACCGACGGTACGGAATGACTACCGTGGATCTCAACAATCTTGGGTACTACACCGAGCCATTCGTCCTAGCCAATGATGTGGCTCAGGTTTTCTATGTCAAGGACATGTCTTCCAGACCGAAAAAAAGAAAAGATAAGCAAGCTGATACATCATACGATGAGCCAAGGCGCCACATAGTTCTTTCAGGGAAAAGAAACATCGTGGGAGTGGAGGACAAGACAGACATGTCAGAAGATTACAATAAGTTTGATAAAATTCCGCCCTTCAAAGTGAGAACTGACCCAACCATCGCTTTAAATGATGAAGATTGTCCATGGCTACGGCGCAGTGAGAAGAAAGGGACACACACGAAGAAAAAATGAACACTAGATAGGGTGGTTGTTCGTGATGTGTAACAATGTATTAAACCTGCATATCAAATGCAATGTTGGGTCCGAATGCTTTGTATTCGGTCGATGTGATTTCACCTGCATACAGCCCAAGTGAACTGAATTATTTTGTTGATGTGTAATATCCGAATGCTTTGTATCAGAAGAACAAGTGAACTGAAGTATTTTGTAGATGCATGGAACAAAACACACGATTTCACCTGCATACAGCCCAACGGTGACTCCTGAGTGCCTGCATATCAAATGCACCGTTGGGCGTATGCAGGGAATCCGAATGCTTTGTATTCGGTCGATGAACTGAAGTATTATGTATAGATAGAACCGTCCGGTGGCAAGACATCTCTGAAGATCTACAACCGTCCGGCAAGACATCTCTGATGATCTGCAACCGTTTGGAACGGTCGCAGATCATCAGAGACGTCTTGCCGCTGGTTGCCCAAAGATGCCTCCGCCGAGGGGAGGGTTCACCTTCAGCCTTCACTGAGTGCTGAACATGTCCGGGAGGGGGGCTATATATAGGGTACGTGTGCTTCTTTAGTCCCGGTTGGTAACAACAACCGGGATCTAACGGCTCACAAGTGCTTGAAAGAAACACACTCCTGATCTAACGGCTCACAAGTGCTTGAAAGAAACTCACGATCCGTGTGCTTCTTTAGTCCCGGTTGGTGGCTCAAAACGGTCGCGTTGACTATTCGTCGAAAGAGGTAATATTTTCTATAATTATCAGTGTTTCTGTGATATAACCACTAGTTGTGTAACTCAAAATGATTTTTCCAAAAATTTCAGAACAAACTATCAAACAGTTGTAGTTCAAATTTGAATTACTTTCGATAAATGAACATAAACTCATTAAACTATGGGAAATTAGTTAGAAATCAAGGAAAAACCTAATACTTGGGAATTATCCATCATATGTGTACTAGTTTCCATGAAAATTAAATGGGTCCCATTTTGCATCATATTTTTGGTACTTTGTTCACAAAAAAAGTCATTTTTTGCACTTAAAAAATGGAAAATAATACTTATGGAATTAATTTTAAGATTTCCTTTGGCAAGGTTGTTTCTTATACCAAGATACATCTATTTGTGGGATATGAGATATTTATCACAAACTATGCCGTGGAAATGACCATAACTTGGTCATTTGTCTTGAAACTTCTAGATGTTCATACATGATAGACCTTTTTGTGAAGACTTTTTTTGCAAATTTTGTCAAAAATCAAGTTTATCATTTTTCATAGCAACTAGTACACATATAAGGAGCCCATGCCAAAGGAACTCATTTTTTGAGATGTTTATCAATTTATTTCATTTTTTCCTTAAAAGCGATCAAAACGGTCGCGATGACTATTCGTCGAAAGAGGTAATATTTTCTAGAATTATCAGTGTTTCTGTGATATAACCACTAGTTGTGTAACTCAAAATGATTTTTCCAAAAATTTCAGAACAAACTATCAAACAGTTGTAGTTCAAATTTGAATTACTTTCGATAAATCAACATAAACTCATTAAACTATGGGAAATTAGTTAGAATATAAGGAAAAACCTAATACTTGGGAATTATCCATCATATGTGTACTAGTTTCCATGAAAATTAAATGGGTCCCATTTTGCATCATATTTTTGGTACTTTGTTCACAAAAAAAGTCATTTTTTGCACTTAAAAAATGGAAAATAATACTTATGGAATTAATTTTAAGATTTCCTTTGGCAAGGTTGTTTCTTATACCAAGATACATCTATTTGTGGGATATGAGATATTTATCACAAACTATGCCGTGGAAATGACCATAACTTGGTCATTTGTCTTGAAACTTCTAGATGTTCATACATGATAGACCTTTTTGTGAAGACTTTTTTTGCAAATTTTGTCAAAAATCAAGTTTATCATTTTTCATAGCAACTAGTACACATATAAGGAGCCCATGCCAAAGGAACTCATTTTTTGAGATGTTTATCAATTTATTTCATTTTTTCCTTAAAAGCGATCAAAACGGTCGCGATGACTATTCGTCGAAAGAGGTAATATTTTCTAGAATTATCAGTGTTTCTGTGATATAACCACTAGTTGTGTAACTCAAAATGATTTTTCCAAAAATTTCAGAACAAACTATCAAACAGTTGTAGTTCAAATTTGAATTACTTTCGATAAATCAACATAAACTCATTAAACTATGGGAAATTAGTTAAAATATAAGGAAAAACCTAATACTTGGGAATTATCCATCATATGTGTACTAGTTTCCATGAAAATTAAATGGGTCCCATTTTGCATCATATTTTTGGTACTTTGTTCACAAAAAAAGTCATTTTTTGCACTTAAAAAATGGAAAATAATACTTATGGAATTAATTTTAAGATTTCCTTTGGCAAGGTTGTTTCTTATACCAAGATACATCTATTTGTGGGATATGAGATATTTATCACAAACTATGCCGTGGAAATGACCATAACTTGGTCATTTGTCTTGAAACTTCTAGATGTTCATACATGATAGACCTTTTTGTGAAGACTTTTTTTGCAAATTTTGTCAAAAATCAAGTTTATCATTTTTCATAGCAACTAGTACACATATAAGGAGCCCATGCCAAAGGAACTCATTTTTTGAGATGTTTATCAATTTATTTCATTTTTTCCTTAAAAGCGATCAAAACGGTCGCGATGACTATTCGTCGAAAGAGGTAATATTTTCTAGAATTATCAGTGTTTCTGTGATATAACCACTAGTTGTGTAACTCAAAATGATTTTTCCAAAAATTTCAGAACAAACTATCAAACAGTTGTAGTTCAAATTTGAATTACTTTCGATAAATCAACATAAACTCATTAAACTATGGGAAATTAGTTAGAAATTAAGGAAAAACCTAATACTTGGGAATTATCCATCATATGTGTACTAGTTTCCATGAAAATTAAATGGGTCCCATTTTGCATCATATTTTTGGTACTTTGTTCACAAAAAAAGTCATTTTTTGCACTTAAAAAATGGAAAATAATACTTATGGAATTAATTTTAAGATTTCCTTTGGCAAGGTTGTTTCTTATACATAGAAATAAAAGAAACAGAAACTAGAGAAAAAACAAAATTGAAAACAAATAGATATAAAGGAAAACAGAAAACATAAGAAAATATAAGAAAACAGAACAAAAAACAAACAAAATTCAATTCAAAACCCTTTAGTACCGGTTGGTAACTACAACCGGTGCTAAAGGGGTTGGCTTGGCGCGCAACCGTTTGGTGCGTCCGAAAACCAACCTTTAGCACCGGTTGTTGTTACCAACCGGTGCTAAAGACCCTTTAGCACCGGTTGGTAACAACAACCGGTGCTAAAGGTCGATTTTGAGCAGTTAACACAGGCGAACCGCCCAAAACTGCTAAGTGTTCTTCGATCTCCCCCAGTCTCTCGAGCTCCACGCGCGACGCCGACGCCGCCTACGGCGAAGCCCTGCTCCTCCGCCGCCACGCAGTCGCCACCGACCACCGCGCCGTCGCCACCGACCACCGCGCCGTCGTCTCCTGCCTCCGAGCGCGCCATCGCCTCCCACGCGCCCCGCTCCGGCCTCCCTCCACCTCCGGTAGCGCGCAAGCCTCCGGCCTCCGCCACCGCTCCGGCCATCGCCTGAGCCGCCGCACATCGCCGTCCCTCCCTCCCTGCTACGGCCGCGGCGAGACCTCCCCGCTCCGGCCATCGCCTCCGCCACCGCCGGCCTCTCCAAGGTTTTTTTTTTCATTATAGCTAGCAAATTAATTATAGGTTATTAGTTATAGGTTATAGGTTATAGGATATGTTTTTAGATATAATAGTACTGTTAATTTAGGCATGTGTAGCAAATGTGTAAAACAACTATTGTTCTTTTAGTTCCAAATGTGTAGGAAATTTAGAAATTTAGGAACTTTAAAAATATAGCAAAGTTAGTAAAACAACTATTGTTCTTTTAGTTCATAATATAGCAAAGTTAGTAAAACAATCTTTTTGTTGCAATATTTTTGTGTTAAATAAAAACCCTAATATGCTATGTACCAATGTTAAAATTTGTGTTAGTAAAACAACTATTGTATCAATTTGTAAAACAATTTAGTTGCAATATTTTTCTGTTAAATTTAGTTGCAGTGTTAGAATTTAGCACTATGTTGGAATTTTATACAATGTCTTTGAATTTTACAATGTTTTATACAATGTCTTGGAATTTTAAGAGTTAATGTAAAGATTCATAGTTTCGAGATGGACGGGACTATGGATGTCTGGGACTGGGCTCCGCCGGGTTGGCACTGGGAGGTGCCACCTTCCGGTGTGCGCAGATTGGTGAGGAATGAGGGAACCATCGTCGACCCGGAGCTTCTTTGGTGGCGGTCACGTGGGCCACGACGGGTACAGAGGGTGCCGGCCCCCGAGGAGTTGGTACGTCGTCGTGTCAGGGCGGAGGACGAGCACGTCCGTCGGTACATGGTCGCGTTGGACGTCTTTCCGTCCAACACTTGGCAGCATCTTCAGGGATCTCACATTAGTTATGATCCTGTTTGGGTTCCTTCACTTTGGGTTTTCACCGCCCGCGGCATGTTTCCGGAAGTTCGACGTCCATTTTGATTAGCGTGATGTATTATTGATGCGATATATATTATTATGACTTGTAACGCCCCAAATCGGCTAAGTCCTTCACTATTAGATCCCCTGAAGATTTTTCTGTTAGTAAAACAACTATTGTATCAATTTTTGCAAAGTTAGCAAATTTTGTAAAACAACTATTAGAAATTTAGCAAAGTTGGAAATTTAGCAAATTTTTGTTCCAATTTATGTATATAAGAAATATTTGTTCCAATTTATGTGTACAAGAAATATTTGTTCCAACTTATGTGTATAAGAAATATTTGTATCAACTTTAATTGTAACCTTGATTCAAATTTAAATTTGAAGTGACATTGAGCTATGGACAACAACCCCTTCATCCGAAACGAGGACATTGAAGAGCAAATGGCAGCAATAATATATGAGAAGAGTCTTGGAGTAAATTCCGATGGAGAAGATTCTGATGATGAACAAGAGGATGATTTCAGCTCAAGATGTCTGAACGACTCCGGTGAGGGACTTGAGCTAGAAATAATAGACGACGATCAAGTGCCCGCGGAAAACTCCAGCCAGGTATATATATATATTAAGTCTTGTTGATGCATAAATTGATTTATATTGCACGTACTAATAAAACATTTTTCTTTTAGGCCTCCGGATCTAAAAAGAAGCCGACAAACCCTACACGAGGCCCGGCCAAAAGGTTGAAGCTAGAAGATGGTGCAAAGCTGTCGATCGTTGAAGTAGGCGATGATGGCAAACCGCTGAAACCAGAAAACACCTGCCGCAAATATGTAGCTCAATGCGGAGCGATTGTTAGGGACATTATCCCGATCACCCTTGCAGAATGGAATGAGCCAAAGAAAGCGAACGTTGGCGCAAGTTATGTCGACGACAGACTTAAGGAAACTCTTTGGGACTCAATCTTGAGTGATTTCAGCCTACCGGAAGGTCTCCCAGAGAAGAAGCTGCAGAAAGTCAGGGAGTGGACTCTTAAGAAGATGGCCACACAATTCAACAGCTGGAAGAAAAAATTGTGGAAAAAATATGAGAAAAAGGCTCCAGAATTCAAGGGCCCTCTAAAGAAGATAAAAGATGATTGGCCTGCATTTGTAGCTTATAAGAAATCAGCCGTCGCTCTGGCCCGATCCGAGAGAAATAAGGAGAATGCTAGGAAGAAGAAATACCACCATACTTTGGGGTCAGGTGGCTACAAGACTGCCTTGCCTAAGTGGGAATCCTTTGAAAACGAACTGCGTCTAAAAGGGATCACTCCACAGACAGATGACTGGCCCGAGAGGTCCAAGTACTGGTTGTTCGCGCATGGAGCAGTGTTGGACCCAGAGACAGGGCGAATTGTTGCAAAAGGAAAATGGAAGAAAAGAATTACACGAGTTGTAAAAAAGCTAGAGAAGGCAATAGCGGCCGTCCGAGAGGGAACATTTGTTCCCAATAGAGAGGACGACGAGCTGACACTCGCCCTCGGGAATCCTGAACACTGGGGACGATGTCGAGGTAGAGGAGGCGACGTTGGTTTCCTTCACGGGTTTCCCGCGGACGTTGCATCTTATAAAAGCCGTTCCAGAAGTAAGAAGAAGGAGGCGGACCGGTTATCACAATTAGAACGCCAGGTCCAAACATGGGAGGCCCAGGTGAAGCGGCAGCAGGAGCAACTGGACTCAATTACCCAGCAAAGGGAATCTCGGATGGTGCTACAAGATCCTCCTATCGATGTCACCCTATCTCAGCGGAAAAGCAGCGTGGGTTCCACGCAGCTAGAAAATCCTGCAGTTGATGAACCGGCGGCTCACTACCCCATGGATGATATCACGGAGAAGACAAATTGTGAGTTACATGTGCCAATGAAGAACATCAGTTATCCGGTGGCGAAAGGATATGCTTTACAACATCAACCTGGAGCAACCTTCCATTTTGGTCAGATTCCAGCTGGATATGCTCGTGTCGGGGTCACAAAAGTTATGCCGGGATTCCACTCAATGGAACTTGACATTCCGGGAAATGATGACGAGAAGACTTTGGGAGAAGTCGAGCATGGTATCGTCCTATGGAAGAAGAAATACATCATCTTTACAGACTCTACGCCAAGGCCACCGACTCCTCCGGGTAGAAATTTATCACCTAAAAGTCCACCCGCCTTCCGCGATGATTGGGTGCCCACCGCAAGTCCATCGCCCGCGCCGTCCCGTCAGCCGACTGATGCGCCCACTAGTCTTGTGACAAAGCGGAGTTTGTTCAGGAAAGACAGGTCCCCTGTCATTAAACGTGCAAAGAAAACGCAAAAATTAAAGTCTCCTGAGAAGTTAGCTCCTGAGAAACCGGCTTGCGAGATGACTATGGAGGAAATAACGGTGAGCTTAAATGCCGATGCGGCAACCTTTTTTGAACGGCGAAAAGAGGAAAAACATGCCGCATCACAGGATCCCTTAAAGGAACTTCTGAAGACTATACCAATTGAGGTAAAAGATCGCACCATTGACAACTTATATAACCCTCCACCGGCGCCGTTTACAGACTATGAGCGAGGTATTAACAAGGTACATAGCTCGCAGATGGAGGAAGAGGAGGAGCGACGGAAACAAAAGAAATGCGGGAAACAAGTTGCCCAACTCGGGGAACAAGAAGTACAATCGATGGCCCCGCTCATTGTGTCTTCTCGGGCTCCTCAGGAAATCGAGCCTGGAGAAGTTGTATACCGTGCAGACAGAGAGTACGAGACTCTTGAGATAGCATATCAATATACTCTCGGGCTGCCTCTGGTGACAAACCCCAGTGCTCTAACAACACAGTTATGGAGATTGCATAACTGGTACATGGACATCTCAAAAGATGGGACTTTCTATTTCATGGCGGGAGTTAAGGATGAGCACTACTTCCAAGAATATGCTGTACAGGTTGAGTTCTCTGAACTTTTTCAGATGTACAATCAACGTGCTCTCGACAAATCTATCCTCAGCTGCTATTGTCTGTAAGTAATTTATTTGTGTATTTTCGTTATTTAGTTAAGCTCGTTCATTGCCAGTAATTATCCTCACATCATTCTTTTGTACGCTATTATATATGCAGAATGAAGATTCGTGAATGCAGACAGCTCAAAATCTGGGACATTGGGTTCATTGACCCGGATAAAGTTCATGTCCAGAATTTAGAAAATCAACCCGACGCCATAGAGGACGTTCTACTGAATTTCTTTAAGCGACAAAGTACCAAGAAAGAAATACTTTTTCCCTACAATTTCAAGTGAGTGTTAATGTCTTGTACACATTATTTTTTCCTTTCCCGATATTAAGTGCAATTGATGAGTTCTGAATTACGTGCGCAGTTACCACTTCATTCTCCTGATCATTAAACTCGACGATGGAGAAGTTGAAATCTGGGACTCAAAAAAAACAAATCCAGATGCATACAAAAGCGTGCGTATAATGCTCAAGAGGTAATTTCAATCGCACTACGCCTCTATTTCGTTCATTTACTTGATATCAAAAGTAAGTAATAACTCCTCAATTCATATTCTTTTTGGGCAGGGTTTGGAAAAAGTTCACCGAGCAAGAACCCGGTGAATGGAAAGATAAGCTGGAGTTCAAAGCTAACAAAGTAAGTAATACTACTTAACTAGGTCCGTGTATCGTTCTAATTCTCTTTATTATTATTTGATTAAATCATATTGTTGTATAGTGGTGTCTGCAACAACCAGATGGGACAGATTTATGTGGATACTACGTTTGTGAGTTCATTCACATGAAAGTCAATGAGAGAGTCAATAGTCAAAGAAACATAGAGGTACGCAAAAATCATTCACAACTTTATTTTTCTACTATCACTTGTGTTTAGTTTCAATCATAACTAATTTGATCTCCTCCTTTTAAAGATCGCAAGGAAGCGGAACCAACTCCTACCAACGAACCGCGTTAAAGCAATTGCGGAGGAATTGGCGGGATTTTTCCTTACGCATGTCATAAATCCATCCGGTGAATTTCACTATGTGGAAAAATAGACTCCCTCCATGTAATAGCAGTGATATCTCCGTGAAAAAAGTATTTTAATTATATGTAATTATGGGTACTTCATTTATATGTGTAGTGAGTACAATTATATGTGTACGTAGTGAGTACAATTTATATGTGTAATGGGTACTTCATACGTGATCTCCTCCGAAACCCTGAAAAATAAGCGAAAAGGAAAAAAATAGAAACCCTAAACCCCTAAAAATAAGCGCAAAAGAAAAAACAGAAACACTGAAAAATAAGCGGAAGAAAAAAGACAGTAACTATTAATACCGGTTGGTATTACCAACCGGTACAAAAGGTCCTTCCCTGCGCGTGCTCAGCCGTGCCCACGTGGAGGCATTTAGCACCGGTTGGTATTACCAACCGGTACAAAAGGTCCTTCGCTTGCGCGTGCTCAGCCGTGCCCACGTGGAGGCCTTTAGCACCGGTTTCATAGGGTTCCGGTGCTAAAGGGGGTACCCCTTTAGTCCCGACCTTTTAGCACCGGTTGCACAACCGGTGCTAAAAGCCCTTTAAAACCGGTGACAATGCCCCTTTCTCTACTAGTGATGTCTGATGACCGGAAGAGAAATCAAGGCTGAGCTAGAAGCTCTCGTGCCTAACCCCGATGGGAATGGTTTCGTGGGTTATGGGGAGACCCACCAGTGGACTCACATTCCGTGCTTCTGGAAGCTGCTCCCTTACATGGAGGATGTCGAGCTTCCACACAACATTGATGTAATGCACACCGAAAAGAATATCGCCGAGGCTCTTTATAGCACCATCATGGACACTGAGAAGACGAAGGATAATGTCAAGGCTCGAATGGACCAAAAAGAACTTTGTGACAGGCCAGATCTTGAAATGAAGCCTCCTGGAGTCAACGGCACTAGGTGGTATAAGCCAAAGGCTCGGTTCTGCCTTACAAGGCCGGAAAAAAGGGAAATATTACAGTGGCTCGTGGAGTGTTTGTACTTCCCTGATGGGTATGCAGCTAACTGGGCGAGGTGTGTGAACCTGGACACGCAGCGAGTAGGAGGGCTGAAGAGTCATGACTACCACGTGTGGCTTGAGCGCATAATGCCAGTGATGATTCGAGGCTATGTCGATGAGGAGACTTGGCGAGTACTGGCGGAGTTGAGCTTTTTCTTCCGGCAGATTTGTGCAAGGGAGTTAGATCGTGAGGTGGTTCTGAAGCTGCATGAACAGGCACCCGAGTTGCTTTGCAAGCTAGAGACGATACTTCCGCCAGGTTTTTTTAATCCGATGCAACATATGATCTTGCATCTCGCGCACGAGGCTTTAATGGGGGGGCCTGTGTCGACCCGTTGGCAGTTTGGGCCTGAGAGAAAAATGAAAGACCTACGCCAGAATTGCGGGAATAAATGCAAGATCGAGGCATCCATGGCCGAGGCATGCCTTAACGAGGAGGTCTCAAACTTCACGACATGTTTCTATGATGCCAACATTCCCACAATCCACAATCCAGTCGTTCTCTACAATGTAGCCAACCCTGAAGATGTACCCAAGCTTAGCATCTTCATAGGGCTCGGTGGCAAATCAAGTGGCACGAAGAAGTTCATCATGACAAAGCTCGAGCGGGATCTGATCTCCTCGTATATCTTGATGAGTATGGAGGAAGTGAAGCCGTACCGCGAGTAAGTTTTTCACCATTTAGTATTTCACAAACATTCACTCCTATATTCGTGGCTAACTCCTCTTTTATCATTGGAGTAGACGATTCACTCGTGAATTCTGGAAGCTGAGAAGGGACCCTACCCCGAAAGAGTCGAAGGATCTTTTTGACAACGGTGGTGGTTTTGGCAAGGGTGGTGGTTTCATTAGCTGGTTCGCGGGTTTGGTACCGTTCTATCTAACTTTTCTAGTACCGTGGATATTCATCGATCATTCCTCGTTCTAAACTTCTCGTGCTAAACTTGTAGGCAAAAAAGGACAAAGAGATGAAGCCAGAGCTTAGAAACATTGCCCATGGCTTTAGCCATTCCGTCAACTCATTCCATGCTTATGACGTGAATGGATATCGCTTCCATACCCATGAACACACAACAAACCGGGGCAACCGGAAGACAATAAATAGTGGGGTGTTATGTGAAGGCCCAGATAAACTCCATTACTATGGAAAAGTTGAGGCTATATACGAGTTGAATTATGGTTTTGGTAAAGGGCTAGATCCCATTGTATTCAAATGCAATTGGTTAGACCCGCGTCGGGTTAGACGGGATCCTACAATTGGATTGGTCGAAGTTGAACGAAGCTCCAAGTATTCGGGAGACGACGTCTACATTTTGGCTACCCAGGCCTTCCAAGTATTCTATCTCCCGTACCCGTGCAAGAAAACATCAAAAGCATATCAAAAGCGTCTACAGGGGTGGGATGTTGTGGTGACGGTACCGTCGCACAGTAGGCCGGCTATGCCTAACGGTCAAGATTACCGCCGCCTAGACCCCTCAACATCTGACGGCGAGTTCTATCAGGATGGAGGGCTCCCTGGGAAATTCACTATCAACTTGCCGACCGATGATGACATGGTATACGGTGAAGAAGACGAAGATGCGGGAATGGAGGAAGACACCGCGCATGATGAAGTCGAGGAGGTTCATAACCAAGCCGATGTGACTTTGCTAGAGTGGTTCCACGCAGGACTAATCGTCGACGAGCCACAGGGACCACCTCCAGGTTCCGTGGATGGTTGGTGGTGTGGCGACCCTGACAGTGATGACGACACGGGTGGTCCAATAGTTGGTCCCGATGATCTCGACACAGGCTACTGATAGCGATGAGGACACATGTATTAGTAATTGCCAGTCTAGATTATATGTAATAGGTCAATGCTACTCTATGTAATAGTTATTGTCAGTCTAGCTCATTGTCGATACTCCATGTATTTTGTTTTATTCTAATTGTTGCTTCATCTAATTGTATTCATTTTTACTTTACTTAATTTTGGATCACGTATACTGATGAAACCCATTTTTTTGTCAATGCAGGAAACATGAAGAAGGCCTTCGCAAAAAAGGTGGGCAGCGTGAAGAGAATCCTGGGGGGGATCGAGTTCGGCACCACGACCACCTTCACCTACACCCTCACCTCCACGTGCAAGGAGTGCACGGCTTGGGCGTGCGAGGAGAGTGAGGTCTCCTAGTCCTCCCCGGCCGAGGAGTCCGACGAGGAGGACGTGGAGTACGCTCAGTCGCCGGAGCCGGATTCTGAGGACGAGTCCCTTATCGATTCTGAGGAGGACAGCAAGGAGGACAACGAGGAGGAGGAGGGGGGCCCGAGGAGGTACCTGGGGAGGAGGGGTTTGAGCTTGACCCGACGTTGCAGTGGGTGCCGCCGGAGGAGTGGGTTGAGACTGAGCCGAATATACCTTCGCCACAGACCAGGCCGGTGTATCAGCGGGGGGCGGCGAAACTCCCCGATCTTCCTTACGCCTACAAGCACACTCTTCTCGTGCCCACCGGGAAAAGGTACTTATTATAGTTTATGTTCAATTTTAGCTCTTCATTGTGTTTTGACCCGCTAACCATACTAATGTTGGTTTTTTCATTGTGTAGGTCGTTTGAGTATGTGCCTCCTAAAGTGAAGCTGCAGCGTACCTACGCGAGCATCCTTGGATGTTGTCTCAGGAAGTTCTTCCCAGGGATTGTCACCCTCCCAAAGGGTGGCGAGGATGTAGCTTGGACTTTCAGGCATTACAGCTACGAGGAGGATCCCGAGGGCAAGTACCGCAACATGGCGCATAAGACTCTCAGCTATTTCTGGGTAAGTTTGTTTGACTTCTCATCATTCTATAAATCCGAGATTGCACTAATGGCTTTGACCCTTTTTTACCTATGTGCATGCTTGCAGAACTACTTCTCCTATCGGAAGGAGGACGAGGACGAGTGCATGAACGTCCTTTTGGAGATGGCCTCTAAGATGGTGACAGACATGCACTACGAGGCTCGCGTGAACTCTGTCCGCAATTGGTACGCCGAAAGGAGTATTGCGCTGGACAAGAAGCGTGCCCGGGACATCTTGCTGCAGCCATGGCAGTACCTGCAGGTAGCTTCATTTCTATATTATCGATTTTGTTGACCGCCGTGTAATATCATTAATATGTGTGTTCTGTGTACGTAGGTGCCTCCTCCGTACGTCGGTAACAACCAAAGGTGCCACCTCGCGATGGTAGCGTGGTGGACTAGCCAGGAGTACCTCGCGATACACGTGGATGGAAAGGCAAAGCGGGCGCACAACAAGGGTGGAACACACCGCCAAGGCAACCTCACCCTCTCCCAATGCGTACAAAAGGAGGTGAGCAAATGCATTCTTTAATCCACCTATGTTCGTGCTCTCTTTTGCAATATCGTCTCCTTTTCACTTATGTTCGTGCTCTCTTTGCAGAAATTGAAGACCGGCGTAGACCCCTCGCCCTTCGCCGTTTGGGCAAAGATGCGTACCAGGGATGAGCCGGATCCTGAGACAGGGTCGATGTGGATCAACCAAAGCGCCGAGCTCCTGAGCAAGGGGTACACGACGAAGTTCAAGGAGGGCAACGGCGAGGAAGCTGACCCTCTCACCAGTCCACTTGTTGTCGAGGCTATCGTGCTTGCGGGGCAAGGCGCGGCGAATGGCCGCTTGTGGATAGGTGACGGCTTCGTCGACCCTCGCACGATCCCGTCTCTACGCCAGGTCCGCCGTGGGAGGGCTTCTGGTGCGCCTGCTGTGGAGACCCGCCCACGAGTTTCGGGTCTAGCTGTCGACCAGCTCCGGGAGGAGATGCGTCAGAAGCAGGTGCTCTATGAGCAGCAGCTGGAGCAGCAGCAGGATCAGATCCGGCAGCAGCAGGAGCAGATCCGGCAGCAGCAGGAGCACACCAGGCAGATGATGGAGTGGATGACGAGCTCGATACAGCGCATTGCTCCTCCTGGGGACGGGGCTGTTGCCATGGGACTGTTCCCTCCACCGGTGTTCCCATGGGTATGTTGTCAAACTTGTCATTCTATCCATCTTATTGTTGTAACTAAATTATTTGTGTAATGTGAGCCTTTTTTCATGTTGTAGATAAATCCAGGATCGGCGGGTGGATCTCACTCGATGGCGCCGCCGCTTGGTGGCCAGGATGATCCGGAGGGGCAGCACCATATCGTCAACCCTAGCGTTGTCCGGAGGCTCCCGTGGGTATGCTCGCATGACTCATAATTTAGCTTGCCATGCCATTGCCACTTTAGTTGAACTTGTCAAAATTTAGTTAGTTCAACTTGTCAAATTTTACCCATTAGTTGAACTTGTCAAATTTTAGTTAGTTCAACTCATCAAATTTTAGTTAGCTTTCTTTTAATGTCATGACTATGCCATTTCCACCTAGTTGTCGAACTCATCATTTTTTTGCAAACATGTAGGACGATCCTACTCCGCCGCCGGAAGGCCAGTAGAGGTTAGTTACCATTTCAACTTGCTACCACTCTCGTTCGAAAACTTACTTCATGTCTCACTTAGATCGACATAGCCAATCAATGAATCTCCAATGGTCACTTGTGTCTTTTGGTTTACCACATAGATCAACTTGTGTCTTATTGTTTACTACATCTAACTTAGATCATGTCTTTTGGTTTACTACATCTAAACTTGTGCATATTCTTGAATTTGCCATTTCCACTTAGTTAGTTGAACTATGCTTATGCCATTGACACTTAGGTATTTTAGTTGTCAAACTTGCCATTTCCACTTTGTTAGTTTAATGATGCACGTGACATTGACACTTAGCTATTTTAGTTGTCAAACTCATGTTTTTTGTATGAACTTGTAGGAGGATCAACAATGACGTCCATCTTCGCCATCCGTCCATCGTCGTGGAGTTCATGTGGATGCTATGTTGAATGATGCCTATGTTGTGTTTGAGACTATGTTTGTGCTATGTGGAGTTTGAATTATGTTGAGTTCATGTTTGTAAAGTTCATGGTGAATTTAGTCTTATGTTTGTGGAGTTTGAACTTTGTTGAACTATGTCTACGTTATGTGGAGTTAGAACCATGTTGGAGCACTTCATATTTCTGTCAGAATTGTTATCTGTTAATTATTATGTGTATTATCTGAAAAATACAGGAATTTTAAAAAAACAGAATAAAACCGGACCATATGGTCACTATGCCGTGTATATGCACACGGCAGAGGTCTATGCCGTGTACATGCACACGGCAAAGGGTACACGTTTCGTGCACCTGTTGACCTGGCAACCTGTCGATGACCATATGGTCGATTTGCCGTGTGCTGCTGATAGTGGCACACGGCAAAGGGGCCAGGCAAAGGTGCTGGGCAGAGGGGTTTGCCGTGCGATTTTCCGCAAAGCACACGGCAAAGAATAAATGTCTGCCGTGCAGATTCTGGGCGAGCTCACGGCAGAGACTAAATGTGTGCCGTGCTGTTTTCTGAAAAGCACACGGCAAAGAAGAAATGTGTGCCGTGCAGTTTTCTGAGAAGCGCACGGCAAAGAAGAAATGTGTGCCGTGCTGTTTTCTGAAAAGCACACGGCAAAGCTTAAAGGTTTGCCGTGATGAAATCTCTCCAGACACACGGCAAAGAACTGACAAGAGGGTTGACCACATTCTGACAGAAATGTGCCGTGCAGGAAAGGAGGGCGCACGGCAAAGCCCTGTGCCGTGTTGATTTTCAGAAAGCACACGGCAAACTCCTTTGCCGACACGTTTTATGCCGTGTGGACTTTGCCGTGCGCTTAGGCACGGCAAAGTCTTTGCCGTGTTCCGAAGCTTGTTTGCCGTGTGATTTTGCCGCACGGCAAATTTCTGTTTTCCGGTAGTGAGTGAGCCCGCACAAAGAGATCAAACCAAGATCTTCTAAACAATCCCGAAGCTTCCGAGAGTACTCTCCTCTTGGATCCGTGACAAATCGAAATTTGTTGATCCAGTCACGTGCTTCTTGCCTCCTGTTAGAGAAAAAGTGACCCCTGCTGGAAGCCCCCCGGCCTTCACTTCCATAGTATTCACAACTCTGCACGTGGGTGGCCATAAGAGTAAGATATACATTGATTTCTTCAAAGTAAATGTTAGATTAATTATTAGCTGGGAAAAAAAAAGCAAGCATTGACATGGAGGGATACAGAGAGAAAAAATCTACTAGTTAGGTTTGAGGTAGCTCGGCGAGTCGAACTAATAAAAATGGAGTACACACATTTGAGGGTAAGACCCTCCATCCCAAAATATCATGTTTAACATCTGACAGCCTCTAAGGCACAACTTGACTATGATTTTCATTTATAATATGGCAGAAACAAAATTATAAAGAAGATAAGATATAAAAAATTGCTAAAAAAAACAACGGCGTATGTATTATTCCTGCATGCCCAATCTGTATACTGTTACAACTATTTGTGGTCAAAGTTGTGAAACATTAACTACACACGTGATTACGTGACTTATATTTCGTGTAGGAGTTACTAGCTCATATTTTAATATTCGTATCACTACAAATTAAACATGCATATGCATACCTTTACCGAGTGACGAAGTACCGCGTCAGCATCCAAATCATCGAAGTCGAGCGCTCGGTTTTCCTCGTCTACACAATATTTAGCCACACTTTCTTCCGTGGTAGTGACAAGGATACAACATTTAGTAGGATCGGATAAATAGGAAGATTTTATCAGGTTCCAGTCATCAGTGGATTTCAGACCATTAATAACAACGAGGCAGTGATCAGCATGAAGAAACTTACGACACCCATGAATTACACCTGTGTCGCCCATTATACCAGCTGCTAGAATTTCCTTAGCTCGAAGGTCATCTGAATGAAAATTAAAAAATAGGTGCCGAGAGAAGACACCCAAATCGAATGGATGGGGAACATCAACCCAGTTGTGTCGTTCGAATTCAACTCCCTCAGAAACTTTTAACTTATGTGTTATGCCCGTGTACAGTTCATCAAGAAGATTTGGATTGCTAGGACAACCCCAAACGGATATCACACCACCACGTCTTATTTGCCAAATAAGTTCACCCATATCAGTACGCCGTCTAGAAACCTGCAAGTAAGAAACGGAGTGATTAAACCAAAATAAAATTCCCAACACTCCTCATGTGCAAATAATTTTGCATACGTCCTATTCCTAACTACATGTGTATTCTTATAGCGCATATCTATCATTTTCATTTATTATCACGAAATTAATTAATGTTGAAACTTTTGTGGATTGATCCCAAATAAACAGATACATGTATTTCCAAATAGATGGAAGTGGTTAATGCATTAAAATGGTAAGTTACTAGGATAAGGCAATATGTAGGTAGTATCCACCACAACTTCTTGTAGTTGCGAGATCAATTCTCATCAACACTGAGCCCAATCCTGATACTGATCCTTAAAATCAATTAATAAATTAATGCATCCTCCTAGAATATATGAGGTCAACATGTTCAGACCTTGATAGCCAATATGCAAAATATGTTCAGATTATCGATCTGCGCAAATGGTTACAATACTAGACATGTCATCAAAATGCATTCAACTAACTACAGTAATAGTAATTTATGCAAACTTACCAACTGTAAAATTAACATCTAGATATGTATACTGAATATAATGTCAATGACCATAAAAATATTCCTTTTATCCTGCGATGCTATAAGAGGAAGGCATTTATAAGCAAGAGTGGCATATAATAGATTATTTGCTAATATTGTGACCTCAACACAATGTGTTTTGTTCCTTACTTAATTTTGAAAGAAAGCATAAAAATATTAGGACAATCTGACATCATTGGCTTCTAGCATGCATTTTTTAATTTTTAGGCATTATAATATGGTCCACAAGAATATGTTTCTAGATATAATAATATGATATTACCATGGAATTTCTTTCTACTCTGTCTTAATAATATAGTAAATACATAAAGTGTGAAAACCTAAATATGACATTGTGCATCATTAAGTAACTATGCTTCAGAATTTTATGTCAAGCTCACACACATGATAAATCATGCCACCTATTATTATAAAAGATTGTTTTCAAGAAATAAAATACATCTATTTGTAACAATATATTAAAAAAGATATGTTTGGATTTTACACCCATTTGTGGAAATCAATGGAGAAGTTTGTGGTATCATACTTGTAACCTAGAGATATGTACGGAATATAATGTCAATGACCATGACAAAAATCTCCTTCTACTGTGCAATTATATAGGAGGGAGGGGTTAGCAAAACAAGAGTGATGAATACAACATTTATGTGTTATCTTGCTGAATTTGTATATTGTGACACTAAAATTTTCTGTTTTTTTTGCATAATTAATTTTCATAGAAACTTAAGAACTATCATCATGAACACTAGCGTATATTTTACAAATTTTAATCACTAGAACACGGGTCACAAAAATAATTGTCTAGATATAATATCAACGTGGAAGTTCTTTTCCTAGCGTGTCTTCATGGTATAGTAGATCAATAAAGGTTAGATCCCCATGGAAAAGTGAATACGATGTTGTCCACTGTTAAGTAAGTGTGCTTCACCAATTTAGACAACATGGTAAGCTATGCCAACCTATAAGCTATGCCAGCCTATAAAAATAGAAGATTCTTTCTCAAGAAATGAAGGACTGATATTTTAACCATGTTTTAGACAAGATATTTAGTGTACTTGATTGTTTTTTTCAGCCCCACACACACAGGCTTACCTTGCTGAAAAGGGCACAAAGAGATTGACCATAAGAGAATTGTCTGAGCTCTGATACTTGGTATGGTCAGGGCGGAGCTACATAGAGCTTGCCTGGTGCACAGGCATCAGGGTCGGATATTTTTTTACTAGCGATTAGCTGATGCACATAGCGTGTGCACCAGGTTGTACTAGCATCGGTGTACCAGGTAGCAATTAAATTCCGGTAGCAACAGCTCTCGACCATGTTTGGACGTGGCCTTTTGGCAGGCAGGCCACACTCCTAGTGCGCATCAAAGCCCCATTAAAAAATATTGGCAGTTGAGGATGTTAGAGCCAACCGGCCGAACAGATAGTCCTAAAAAGCAAAAACAAAAAGGCCGAATAGAAATCCCTCAGGCGATACTTTTGTTTAGTCCTTCCATTGTTATCTATATCGAAGCTGCCTATTTTTCTGAATTTATGATTCTTTGTACCAATTTATTCAATTAGTCTTCGTCATATAAAAGTTGTTCGCGAGTTTTCTAAAAAAATAAGTGGTGGAGACGAGTAAGCATACTTGTTATCGTTTTTTATGGCCTTTTTACTGAGAGTTGTTTTTAGCAATGAAACTCGTGAAAGTTTGTTTGTGCAATCACAACAATAATATGAGTTATAATGTAATTTAGTGTGTGAAAGAAGAAGAAATAAAGAAAAACACTAATATTCAAGTGGTTGATCGATTCATGGAAACAAAAGAGCGTGAACACTTTAAACTTTAACACGGCAACTTAAAATAATTACAGTTTATTGCACTTGAATATTTGAAGTAGATTCTACAGGTTATGTTGAATTGGAAGCTGAATGAAGAGTTTTGCTAGTACCGACCGTTTTTAACAAAGCATGTTGTTATTACTTTTATCATTTCGGTAAAATAGATGTTAAGCCATGTCAAACACATCGTTGCTAGTAGTTTTGTCGTAGTTAAAGTTGTGCACCATGGTAATTTTTCTCTAGCTCCGCCCCTAGGTATGGATTCCCCGTGCAGGAGAGTGCAAGCCCCAAGTGTTGCGTCGTGACGACAATCCGGCTGCCATTTTTACTGTCCGGCAGGTACATTCTGATGGTGTTCCACTCTGCCACAGTTGATAGTTGTTCCACAATGACGAGATACCTTTGTTCATCACTCACTTGCTGCATGAGCTGGGCTTTTATAATATCATCTTCCCTACCCACTGCTGTTCTCATCTTTCTCCGAAAGTCTCCACCTAGCACCTTTGCTCGGTGAGAGCTTGCGTAGAATTGAGTCAACAAGCTTTTGAGGAACTCGTCGGGGTTAAATGGACGTATCAGCTTTACCCATGCCTGGCTTTTGAATTCTTGGCAGATTTCTGGGTCATTGTACGCCTCCCGGAGGACGTGCATAGTCCCAAGATCAGCATCTGATCCTTGACCTCCCCATACAGAGATTACCTCGAGGTCACTCCCTTCATTGTTGACCAACTTCCTGAGGTCACACATGTCGTGTCGTATCTTCCCAGCAGCCTCCCACACCTCGCGCAGGATGTGGAATGGTGATGATGGTATGTCGCCGTTTGGTAGAAGCTCCGGCGCTAGCAATCTTGAGACTTGTGCAGTAGTCTTGGAATCAGAGCCGGAGTCGTTGATGAGGTTGTAGCGGGTGTTCCTGTGGCTAACATCCTCGACCCTGGCCTTGAGCCGCTGTATTTCGGCGACCGCCTGATCGAGGGGCCGCGGCGGTGCCATGCAACCCGGCAGCACGCGCCACAACCAGGACCAGCCCGACTTGACGTCGAGCCTGACGACGAGCTCGACGCAGTCCTCCACGTCGAAGGCAAGGTCACGGATCTGCCTCACCCATGTCCTCACCACTTCATTTTTGGCGCGCTCCTTGTTGGCGACGTTGAGGAAGGATTGCATCATCTGGAACTCGCCGGTGATGAACACCAGGTCGTTCTGCACCCGGACCTTGAGCTTCTCCTCCTCGTCGATCGCCGACTTCACCCTGCTCACCGTCCCCTCCACCGCTGTCTTGGTCAGACCAAGCGCAAACTCCGCCATTTTTGCAGCTCGATCTCTGTTTAGGCGTGTTGGGTCTCCTCTCCTCCTAGCTGCTGGCTTTGCTTGTGTTTGTTTTGCGCGTGGTAGGAGCTAGAATAGAGCTGGCTGCCGCAACAAGACACTTAACCGTCGATACTTTTAGTACTAGTAAAACAAGACATGGCATTTGCTTTGGAGTTGGATCAGCACCTTTGTTTTGGGACCAAAGGCATCGTGGACCTGATCTATCTTTATTAAAGCAAAGGCAGGCAGGACAACCACGTTCCTTTTTTTTGAATTTTTCCATATATATTAAACCAACAAAGAGTACACGATTATATCGATTACAAAAACAATACTAAAAGAGACGAGCAAATCTATGAGATCTTCAAACCCTTTTTTCTTGCATGACACAATCTTATACTTTTCTGAAGGCAGCCGTAGAATAATGCCGAAAACATCAAACCACAGACCTGTGAATACCAACGAAGGTTCTCTCCTTTTAATTTTGAGCCGCAATGCTAAGTCTTTGTGCAGGCACGCAGCCATTAAATTAATCAAGCAACATCGGCAAGAGCACCACCACTGATATTCCAGGGACAAATAACCGAGCCACTTTGTGAACGTCGTTGGGAGCCGAAAGAACGAATCAACATTGCCGAAGACGTAGTAGCCGGGACAGATAATGCGAGGACAAACCTCATCGCGGCAACCATGAGAAACAATCCAAAATTGATCTGGCGAAGTAAGATCTGAAAAATCATACCTAGACAAACTTAATCTTCGAAAGCCACCATTGTCGTCGAGAAGGAGATCTCGCCGACGAACGAAGCGCGGAAGATCACTTATTGTGGACGATGCCATCTCCATTGACAAAGAAAATAACAACCAAAACCAAGCTCTAACATTAAAGACCTTTATATAGCGCCCTGCGCAGGTCCGAGATCCCCACCCCTCATAGTGCCAGAGCGGCACCTAGATGAGGTGAGGACCCATCAATTCTTAGACGAAAGCGACGATGAAGGTGCAGATGGCGCCGGCGGCGACGGCTAGGGTTGAAACCCTAGGCCGCCGCCTCTCTCTCTTTCTTTTCTTATTTTCACGCGCTGTCTAGGACAACCACGTTCCTAGTAGTATATAGTCTTTTCCTAACAACCAGGAAATCGAGAAAAAGTTAACAACCGCAGCTTACGGCAGCAAGTCTTGTTTTTCCAAAGACATTTAAAGGAGAAGGAGAAATAAAGGAAGGTCGCACTAAGAATCAGCGAATCTGCACTGTCGACCGGTACTAACTTAACAAACACTTATTTTTCCCGTATAAGTTTGCTCGTTCTATATGGTCAGTTATCCAAATAGTTTCTAATTTGTATCCGTCACGTAGCGTTGCAAACATATTCGGCAACTGACTACATGGCCTTGATCACAAATTTAGAATTCTTATTAGGGTGGGAGGTCTTGCCATTATTTGATTGATGTGGCTATGTAAAAATGACAAAGTTTTTAATGGTAAAAATTATTCTCTTATGTAGGTCATCTACCGGTGTACAAGTTTGTTCCGTCCATGATCACGTCTACTACGTGTAGAGAATCGATACCTATTTATAAATATGTCTACACGGTTGGAGTATGCATGCAGAGAATTTTTTATCTAAATGGGTGGCAGCGTGATCTATGGATTTGCCCTCCTAAGCGATCTACAGTTTCTTCGCTTACTTGTATTTTGCTTTTCTGTTTTTTGTCACATATGTATTGCGGCTATGTATCTTGGTTATGCAGAAGCCGGGTGTAATGTTTAAAGAGTAATAAAACGTTCTTTATCAAAAAAACTAACTTAACAAAGCAGAGACTGCCTGGATTATCCTCACGTGCATGGGGCCTCTGTCTAGGTTGTTCTTCTTTAGAAAAGGTGGACGGTAGATAATTTTTTTCGAAAGGGATGATCTTCAAAAACAAAATTTAACTATCCACAGATATATTAGGGCACAAGAGCATCTCTAGTTGATCCCGTTAAAGAGGGCAAAAGTTTAAAATAATCGCTTGTTTTTAAAATTTAACGCATCATGGCCGGTTTTAAATTAATAAAGCCACAAACAGCCGATGATATACAAAATGCTGGGAGAAGGTTACAAAGAACAACACCAGCATTACAAAAGGCAACAAGATACAAACTGACGTGCAGCCTGCAAATGCCGAGGTATTCAAAAGCCAAAACACTCGCTGATCCAGGAAGCCGCGAAAGCAATGCAGAGGAGGCGGACGCCAACGCCACACCACCGGAAGGCAATGCCATCATCAGCTTCAGGCAAGCATGAACCTCTTCACGTTACAATTCGTTCATCGCTTTTTACGGTTTCGGTCGAAGAAATGTCTACAAAATATGTCCTGCAAATCTGGCTGGCCCCTAAATATTTTTTATGGAAAACACGACAGACGCAAGATATGATTGGAAAAATTGACCAGGGAGGCAGGGGCATCTGATTTCAGCAACTGCAGTAGCAATTAACTACAGCCACTAGTAGAAAACTGCCCTTTCGTTCGGCCCATTTAGTCCCGGCTGTGGCCTGGGCCGCGACTAAAGGTCCGGCCACGTCGCCCCGAAAACGTTGAAGGGTACGGCACCCTTTGGTCCCAGCTCGTTAGGGACCAATAGTCCCGGGTCGTAATACGGACCGGGACTAAAAGGGTCCTGGCAACTGTTCGCCTGGCGCGAGACCTTTTAGTCCCGGGTCGTAATACGGCCCGGGACAAAACGTCCGAACCGTTTGCCTCCCGCGCGATTTGGAAGTTGCTCTAATTGATCGGGAGGGGAAACAGAGAAACATTTTGCTACAGTACGGACTCTCTTCCTCTTCCTCTCCTCTCTTCTTCCCCAATTCTCCACCATAAATCGAATTGGTATTCAGTTTACTGATGTGACAACACCATGCAAGACCCTTCTCGATGTCGCCTACACGAACGACTGCGCTAGGGTCCCGGGTCTTCTTGCCGATTTGAAGTGATGGCATGATGAGGATGAACACAAGTTCCTTGGCCTTGATCTCGAGTACACGGCCGATGGACGAGATGTTGCCGTCATCCAACTTGCTCACAAGAACCATGTCATGGTCTTCCAATGGTCAAGGTAACACGAACTTCTTGTAGGATAGGAAAATTGCATAGGATATATAGCAATGTGTGGCCATTTGAATCTTATTGGAAACAGAACTTTTGATTCATAGGATAGGAAAATTGTATAGGATAGCAACGTGTGGCCATTTGAATCCTATTGGAAAGATAGCTTCTTTTGATTCATATAGGATAGCAAAATTGTATAGGATAGCAACGTACGTGTGGCCATTTGAATCCATTTTTTCATATAGGAGAGAGCTTCTTTTGATTCATATAGGATAGCAAAATGTTGCAGCGATGTTTATCATTTGTTCCATTTGTTCCATTTTTGTTGTTGCAGTAGTGTCAAGCATTGTCCAGAACTCATGGATTTCCTTGTCAACAGCGGCACACATTTTTGTAGCGTTGATATAACGAATGACAAGATCAAGATGATGAGAACCTGGGGTATTGAGATACCAGCTGACTGCCACATTGATCTCCAGGACTTGATCCAGTTTCGGTATCCCGAGAAGACTGGGATGGCTGATATGGCAGCCGTCTTGATCGACCCGAAGTACGCTGGTATGAAGAAAGAATTCCCTAGTAAGCAGCACAAGTTCTGGGAGAAGAACCAACTTGACAGGATCAACCTTGATTATGCAGCAATAGATGCATACGTTTCATTCGAGTTGTACCGCAAGTATTCTTCGGAGGACGAGTAGATGGGTGTCTGTGTCTCTAGTAGTATGTGCATAAACATGTGAATTTTAATTTCTGCCGGAAATGAATTTGAATTTCTTTTTTATTCAACTTGGATGGAGCCAATTTGAATTTGAGTTCACACAAGACAGACATGATATGAGGTGCCCGAGCCACACTTAAGCTTCCTCCTCTTTGTTTCCAAGTGTCCTAAAAGGTTAGCAACTATTTTCTCGTTTAGACCGCGCGGTAGTAATTTTAGCATCGTGATTGCGTTTGATATATAGTTCTATGATGCAGATGAGCCATCCATGGATGTACGGTGACCGACGCTCTGCCGCTTACAGAGAAGGCGTGCGTTCTTTTCGCCTTGCGGCCGAGGCGAACAAGCATGGGGTTGGCTTTATGTTTTGTCCTACAGGAGGTGGCTCCAATGGCTGGCCGGTGAACAAGGACGAACACAATAATGCCAGGGAACATGCCAGGAGGTAGGCTAAATCCAGCCATTGGATTCGGTGGCGAAGGTAGAACAAAACACACGGTTTCTCCTGCATACAGCCCAACGCTGGCTCGTGAGTGCCCGCATATCAAAATGCAGCGTTTGGGCGTATGCAGGGAGTCCGAATGCTTTGAATACCAAACTGAACTACGTGGTCGTGAGACGGAAAATCGGCCTTCGATCCAGACAGAGGCAAGACGTCTCTAATGATCTGCAATCGTCTGAACAAGCGTTGGGGATGTTGCTAATCATTAGAGACCCTTGCCGCTGCTTGGATCCGACCGAGGGGAGGGTTCACCTTGAGTCTCCGCTCTAGGAACTCCTGCCTCTCAGTAAAGAGTGAGTGCCAAACATATCCGAGAGGTGGGCTATATATAGGGTCGTGGCCCCTTTAGTCCCGGGTGGTATCACGGCCCGGGACTAGAAACACACCCCTGATCCAACGGCTCACAAGCGCTCAAAAGAAACACACCCCTGATCCAACGGCTCACAAGCGCTCGAAAGAAACACACGATCTGTGTGCTTCTTCCTTATTGGTGGGAATCCCACGGATCGTGTGTTTCTTTCGAGCGCTTGTGAGCCGTTGGATCAGGGGTGTGTTTCTTTCAAGCGCTTGTGAGACGTTGGATCATGTGTAATTATCCAAAACTATCGATACAAAAAACGATATTTAGAATAGTAATTTGAAAAAACTCAGTTCTGCAATATTGTTAGTCGTACCAAGATACAACTATGTGTCAAATATGGGCACATTTCGACAAACTATGACACGGAGATGACCATAACGAGGTCATTTGACCTGAAACTTATACATGTTTATAGATGATTGACCTTTTTGTGAAGAAATTTTTTGTAAACTATGTCAAAACTCAAGTTTATCATTTATCCTTGCAACTACTACACATGAAAGTACTCCATGACAAAGGATTTCATTTTTTGAGTATTTTTTCACTTTCTTTGACTTTTTTTAAAAAACGGTCAAAATGGCCGCCTTTACTATTCATTGTAAGGTGTCGAATTATCCAAAACTATCGATGGTTCTATGATATAACCACTACTTGTGCACGTTAAAAACATTTTTGAAAAAATTTCAGAGCAAGCTATCACACACTTGTAGTTCAAATTTGAATTACATTCGGAAAATAGACATAAAGTCATTTAAGTAGGCGAAATTAGTTAGAAACCGAGAAAATTACCGATATTTGTGGATTGTCCATAAAATATGGTCTACTTTGTGTGATAATTGGATGGGTGCCATTTTGCACCATATTTGTTGTACTTGCTTCACAAAAAATGTGATTTTTCACAATCGAAAAACAAAAAACGATATTTAGATAAGTAATTTGACAAAATCAGTTCTGCAACATTGTTTTTCATACCAAGATACAGCTATGTGTCACATATGGGCATATTTTGACAAACTATGACACGGGGAAGACCATAACGAGGTGATTTGTCCCGAAACTTCTACATGTTTACAGATGATTGAACTTTTTGTGAAGAAGTTTTTTGTAAACCATGTCAAAACTCAAGTTTATCATTTTTCCTAGCAATTAGTACACATGAAAGTACTCCATGCCAAAGGATTTCATTTTCTGAGTATTTTTTCACTTTCTTTGACTTTTTTAAAAAACGGTCAAAATGGCCGCCGTTACTATTCATTGTAAGGTGTCGAATTATCCAAAACTATCGATGGTTATGTGATATAAGCACTACTTGTGCACCTTAAAAACATTTTTGAAAAAAATTTAGAGCAAGCTATCACACACTTGTAGTTCAAATTTGAATTACTTTCGGAAAATAGACATAAAGTCGTTTAAGTAGGCGAAATTAGCTAGAAACCGAGAAAATTACCAATATTTGTGGATTGTCCATAAAATATGGTCTACTTTGTGTGATAATTGGATGGGTGCCATTTTGCACCATATTTGTTGTACTTGCTTCACAAAAAATGTTATTTTTCACAATCGAAAAACAAAAAACGATATTTAGAATATTTAGAGTAATTATTTTATAAAACAGAAAATGGTTTTGAATTACTTATGCAAATTCAAACACTTTTCATATTGAAAGTTTTGTCAGATTCAAAAATATGCAAAAACTGCTTAATTCAAGTGTTTAAATGTTTTAAAAAAAGTCCTGGTTCTGTTAAAAAAAATTCAGTTGCGCGCGCAATTTTTGGGACATTAGTCCCGGCTTGATTCACGGACCGCGACTATAGGTGTGGGTAGCGCGCGGGAATGCGAAAAGCCCTCCAACCCCTTTAGTCGCGGCCCGTGGCACAAACCGGGACTAAAGACCCCCCTTTAGTCGCGGGTTGAGCCACGGGCCGCGACTAAAGGTCCCTCCACTACTTAAGCGGCACGGTTGGTCCTTAGCCATTTTTCATCGGAGACCAAGCGCGAGGAGCAGAGCGACGCCGTCAGGCTGCCGAAATTTCCCGTCAGAGTAGCTCGTCGTCGGCGCCTCCGTCCCCGACGCCGCTGTCCGCGCCCGCACCCGCGCCCGCTCCCTCCTTCACCGCCGTCCATCCTCCGCGAGCAGCGCGTGCTGGACGCACCCGGAGCAAAGCGAACCGGGTACTTCTTCTCCGCCTCCGGCCGCCGTTCGCCGAGCATACTACGGCCTCCCTTGACCTCCTCTTCCATCGTCGAGCACGCGAGAGACATCCTGGTGAGCGTACGGTCCAGATTCATCATTCCCGCTTTGATTCATCCTAATGCCGTAGTAAACCGTCCGCCGTCGCGACATTGCTCGCCGTCGGCGACTCCAGTGACCATACGGTCAACCCCGCCACTCAATCGACTCCCCATGAAGTTCCCGTTCGTAGACACCCCACCAACTGCTAGATTTCATGCGGAATCAATCGAATCGAGACTCACTGAGCCGGATTCCATTCGTGACGTCATGCTGACGTCAGCGATGATTTTAATCTTTTCTTTTAGTTCATTTTTGTACTGTTTAGTCTATGACATGTAATTAATAAAGTTATATGACATGTGGGTCCAACTTGTGTTTGAATAATGTTGTATCATTATAATTTGTGTTTGAATAAAATAGGGCTTTATAATGTATATTTTTATCTCAATTAAATTCTAGGAATATTAAGAGTAATATTTTGTAATATAAAATATCTTGAACTCATTTTCAAAATAGAATAAGTTATGAAAACCATTTTATGTTTTAAAGTATGATAATTTATTTAAATAAATTCTAGGACTAAGTAATTTTTAGTAATTGATTTGTAGTAATTTTTAGTAATTGATTTGTAGTGGATATATTGTGACTTAATAGATTTGTAGTAATTTTTTAATTACAAAGTATTGATGATAACAATTGATACACATTAGATAAGTGACTTGTATTGATTGCTTTAGTAATTATTTATAACAATTGATACTCATTTTATTTGATGCATTTTGAAATAATATTGTGTGCATTTTGCAGAAACTATGGATCCACCTAGTCCAACCCGCAGAGACCTAATACAGGAAGAAATTCTCGATAATATAATCCACGACGCCCCAGATGCTGATCCAGCCGAATCTCCGTCGTCGTATCTGAACCCCTCCGGGGATGGAATGGAGGTCGACCGAAGTGAGGATGAAGTCGACGGCTTCGATGATGGAGAAGGCGATAGCTCCGATGATGGAGAAGCCGGTGGACCCTTAATGAAGTCCGGTGAGGTAGATATGAAGTTCGGCGATCAGTAGATGCATTACTTGAGTTGTATATATATAAATTGACGAATGTTTCTTCTCTTAGGCCTCCACATCGAGCAAATCTACCAAACGAGGCCCGACCAAAAAGTTGGCCACATCTACGCATTATACATTTGAGGTCATAAAGCCTACGGGCGAACCGAAGGAACCCAAGAAGGCTGCCGATGTATTTAGAAAACAATGCGGAGTTCTGGTTAGGGATCACGTCCCGATCAGCGTTCGAGACTGGAATCAGCGCAAAGGGGCGAACGATAGTGAGTATGTCGCCGAAAGGTACAAAACGGGTCTTTGGAATGACCTCATGGCATATTTCACCCTGCCAGAATTGGAGGATCCTGCTGACACTGCAAAATTGAGGGAGAAAGTCAAGCGGTGGACTCTCTCGAAGATGGCCGAACTATTCCGGGTGTGGAAGAAAAGATTATGGCAAGACTATCGGAAGAAAAAGAATGCTCCAGTATTCGAAGGCTATCTAGCGAAGCGGGCGGATCACTGGAACACATTTAAGGAGTACAAGGAGTCAGAAGATGTCAAGGAGCTGTCAAAAAAGAACAAGAAAAATGCTGATAAGAAAATGTATCACCATAAATTGGGGCCAGGGGGCTACAAGACTGCCATACCAAAGTGGGATAAAAAAGAGCAAGAGATGCTTGCTAAAGGGATCCAACCAGAACCATTGCGCGAAGAATGGGAAACGAGGGCAAGAAATTGGTTCCTTGCGCATGGGAGTTCATACGACGAAACAACTGGGGACCTTATTTGCAGTGACGGGATTAGGATACCCAGGGACAATTGGCTTAGAGTGGTGAAAGAAATTAAAGAGGGGAAGTTAAAGTTCCATCCCGATAGAGAGAAAGACATGCTGACATTGGTCCTCGGGAATGATGAAAAAGGAGGACGAACACGAGGCTTTGGCCCTAGTTGTCCGTGGTGGATGGGGTTTGCCAAAGACATGGAAACTTACAGAAGCCGATCGAGAGCAAAGCGGCGACAGGAGGAGGAGGTGGGAGACAAGTTCAGCCAGTTGTTTGCCAGAATTGACAACCAGCAGCAGCAGATTGACGAACTTAGAGAAGTAGTGCGCCAGCAAGATCCTGCACTCGATATTACCGCCGGCCCATCTCAGCGTAAAAGCAGCGTGGGTGACTCGGAGGTCCCGGATGACGATGCACGGCGAATGATAGAAGGCGGTCCTGGCTACCCCGTGGATGGAATCAAGGATTCAATATCTTGTGAGCTCCATCAGAAATTGAAGAACATATCCATGAAGGTGGCGGTCGGATGTGTTGTACCTTGTCCACCTGACGCACGCTGGGATGGCCGTGAGATTCCAGCTGGCTATGCTAAAGTCGTGGTGGATGAAGTACTACCGGACTTTATTGATATGTTGCTTGACATCGCTGGACCGCAAGATGAGAGGACACTCGGAGAAGTAGTGGGTGCTGTCATTCTATGGGACAAGAACAACATCAGGCTTCCAGGCTCGGCGCCAAGGACAACACCGCCTCCGAGTCATCGCAGGTCCCCTACACCTCCAAGAAGCAGCCCACCCCATGACTACGACCACCACAGCGCGAGTCCATCTCGATCTCCGCTGCCGGACTTGGGTCCGCCGTCTTCGCCGCCGCCTTTGCCCGCTAAGGACAATAAGCGGAGGCGTGATCTGTCGATGAGTACTAACCGACGCAGCAGCCCAAAACGACAAAGGTCGCCCCTCCCAAGAGTACCTAATAAGAATCTTCCTATCAGAACTTACGACCGTACTGACGAGGAAACCGCAGCGATCGCAAAGGCCGAAAAAGATGCGCATTTTGCAAAGAAGAAACCCAAGGCCGCCCCGGTATACACCGAGAAGCAAAAAACATATGCACGTGGTTTTCTGAACACAGGATCGCAATATGACTTGCACCATAAGCCAGATAACTATCTACGCACACTTCAGAAGGAAGTGCGGAAGGGCAAATCAGGTGAAGGTGCAAGCGGGAGCAAATCAAGTAAAGGTGCAAGTGCGAAAAGAAGGGACGTTCCCCAGCTCGGAGAACAGGCCAAACAGTCGATCCCACCCCTCAAGGTGTTATCCACAGACGTTCTCGTGCAGGCGGAACAACAGGATATGGCAGAAGCTGCGAAGTTGGCGGCCGCTATGGGTGTGACTGTTGCGGAATTGCTTGGTACCCAAGACGACAATATACCTAAGGCTCCTGTAGTCCCTACATATGTCCCAAAGGCGGAATTGGTCAGCAGAGAGAAGTGGCAAGAACTGCCAACACAAATGCGGAAATTGCATGACTGGTACATGGAAGAGTCAAAGAAGGGCAGAATAATGATCGTGGCGAAAGTCCCACATGAGTACTACTTCCGAGCCGACGAGGTCCATGTTGACTTTTCAGAACTCTTCCAGTTATACAACTTCGACGCCCTCGACAAATGTCTCATGAGTTGCTACTGTCTGTAAGTTGTTGAATTCATAGTCTACTTATAAGTTGTTCAGTCTTTCAGTTGTTCAGTTCATTGCATTTTAATTATCCTCGTTATATCCTTTTGTACTCTATTCTGCAGAATGAAGATCCGGGAATGTAAAAGAAAGGTCTATAGTGTTGGGTTCATTGACCCAGATAAAGTACATATGCATTCTTTAACGACGAAACCCGACGAGACGGAGGAAAACCTTCTAAGGTTTCTAGCGGAGCAAAATTTCTGTGACCACATACTATTTCCTTACAACTTCGGGTGAGGGTCTTACTATGATGTACACATTCACTTTTGCTTACTCGATGTTAACTGTAATTGATGAGTTACTGACGTATATATAAACGTGTGCAGGTTCCACTGGATTCTGCTAAACATTCAAGTTGATAAGGGAATAGTTGAAGTCATGGACCCATTAAAGAGACCCCTGGAAGAGTTCTGCAGCATGCAGGACATGCTCCAGACGTAATTTTCGTGCTATATCGGTCTCTTTCGTTGATTTCATGAGATATCAGGTAATGAATAACTCATTCATTAATTCATTTTCTTTGCCGGGCAGGGTTTGGATCCGGTTCAAGGATGTGGTGGCGGGCCGATGGAGTGAGAAGCTGAAGTTTACTCCGATCCCGGTAAGTAGTACGAGATATGTCCACGCATCTCTTTACTTCTAGTTTCAATACAATTATGATGCTAGATTGTTATTTTGATTGAATTCTATTCTCGTAAAGTGTGCGAGGCAGCCACAGGGGACGAATCTATGTGGATACTACGTTTGCGAGTTCATTCGCTCGTTTACCACTGAGCACAAAGATTATAGAGTCGACGTAAGCAATACATTCATAACATTATTTTATTACCGTCACTTTTTGTTATCATGGTTGATGTTCATATTGATCTCCTTTTCTTATATAGTTCGAAGAAATGCGGGATCGACTCCTACCACAGCAACGCGTACTAGCAATTGCTGAGGAGCTGGCGGGATTTTTGTTGGACGAGATGGTAAACGACGCCGGTGAATTTAGTGTGAATAGGCGCTTCTGATGATCCCCGGCCGTGTAATCGAATATACGGGCTCTAGTCCCGGTAATTGTGATCTCCATGTAAATATCAAAATTGTATATATTTGTATGCTCGATCGCAAGACAAGTTATCTTATATATGCACGAATGTGTATGGTATGTGATAGCGTAGAAATACCGCTAAAAGAAAACAATTATCTTTACATGCTTGAAGAAATAAATAAAAGAAAACAAATAAACCCTAAACCCTAAACCCTAAAGCAATAAATAAAGGAAAATAAAAGAAAACTATTAGTCGCGGCCCGTTATACGGACCGGGACCAAAGGTGTTGCCCCCAGCGCGCTCCGCAGGCGGCCACGTGGTGGGCCTCTGGTCCCGGCCCGTTACACGAGCCGGGACTAAAGGTGTTGCCCCCAGCGCGCTCCGCAGGCGGCCACGTGGTGGATCTTTTGTCCCGGCTGGCCTGTCCCGGTTCTCGACTCGGGACAGAAGCCCCTCACGGACCGGGACAGGAGGCCCTGTCTCCATTAGTGAGCTCAAAACTGCCTAACATAAGCTTTTACTCATCATAGATACCAAACCCCAGATAAAGCATTTCCTCCCCGTCGTCGTCGTAATACTTTCGAGGTTCGGTGGCCTCCTCCGGCATCTCGGCGTAGCCTCAGTCGGCGACCTGGGCCCTGACGAACTCCTGCAGCGCGCTCAACCTGGCACAGCGCTCCGTGAAGTATGAGATGGCGTAGCAGCGCATGCTGCGGGTCTCCTCGGATACGTCTTCGTCGTCGTCCTTCCGTAGTGTAGCCGGGATCTTCCAGTCGATATCCCAGGAAAGTATGAAGTCGACGTACTCCAGCGGGTACCTTCTCCTCGTCGTCGTCTCCATCTTCGCCTCTTCTTCCTTGGAGGTCAGCTCGGCGGCCAGTTCTGCGCGCTGACGACAACACTTCTTCCCATCCGCGGCCTCATGCTCATCGCCGGGCTGCTCTGTGCGGGGCCGTTTCTTCACTTGGTTCGTCTCCGTCGCCGCCGTCGCCTCGTCCGCGCTGAGACCTGCCATCTCAACCTCGATCTCGATGGTCTTGCCCTGCTCTGCCCTCGACTTTCCTTTCCGTAACGGCAAGGCCGCCCTTGGGTTAATATAGATACGGCCCAGCCAGCAGCCAAGCCATCTTCCTCTCAGACTCGTATTCAGACTGAAAACCGACTGTGTGTAGGATGGCCCAAAATAGTTTGGAGCGAGGCATGTCGTTGTAGACCTACCCTCAAATTCAGTTCCCTCTCTGATTTCTTCCTTGCCACCGACCAATCTTGTAATGTAAGCTGTTGACTCTGTCGACTTGCTTGGTGCACTTTCAAGTGAGCTCGGTGTATAATTATGGCATCGGTGTTGTTTATGAAATTCGAACCACGTTGGACTTGGATCCTAGAATTATTATATCAGGGATGAGAGTCACCAATCAACAGACTGAGCTGATACTCTAGGTTTGGAGCAGGAGGAGTAGAAGGCCCCTCTAGACATGTTTCAGTGTGTCTTGGGATCTTTACCAATTAATTACTAAGGCATACCAGTTTATCACAAAAATGTGAAGGGGTGAGATTTACAACCTATATATAGTTGACAAGATGTTAAGTAAAACTGCAGGTTGGAAGGGGAAGTTTCTGTAATATGCTGGGAAAGTAACTTTGATTTAAGTCATAGAGGACCACCTTATTTCAGAACCATATTGCAGATATGAGGATCGGCTTATTTCAGATATGAAAACATAGAGTACATGTGCAATTATACAATCTAAGAAAGCAAAATAATCAGAAATTCTTCACATCAATTGTTAAGGCCGTCATATCTTTAATGAACCATGCTTCACTGCTTAATCCAGACTCTTCTTAAGTTCTAAACTAGTAAGTTTATTATTGACTCAACTGCATATACTTTCACTGTGTTCATACATTTTGCAACGGGTCGAGCAAACTGTGGTCGTTTTCTGCGGTTCGAACGTGCAGCGGTGGTTTTTTCACAATTGGATTTGTAAAGTGGTGGTTTTATACTAACAACTCCCTTTTTGAGGGACAATGTCATTTTGGTAAAAGCCGCAGCCTCGCAGGATCTAATCCGTGCCCTAGGCCACTTGACAACAGGGCACAACTTGCAGATATAGCAGCGAGCTCTTCTTTCAATGCAACCAGGATCTTTCACATCTCGAGAAGCCTCAGATTCAAGGCTCACCATCAGGACAAACTTTCTATTAGGCTTCAGGTTAGATCATTTTATTTTAGGTGTCTTAACTTTGGTACTGGAATTTTTCTAAACTCAGATGTAACATCAATGTACAACGTGCCTGAGTGCATGCTACTATTTGGAAACTCTACGTGGTTAACATCGAAATTAGGGAGATGACGGTGATCAACCATAAACGTTTCCTCGACTCGGTGTTGGTTCAAGCGGGTCCAATTGAATTAGATATATAATTGTACTAAATTTTATATTTCAAACTCAGTAGCATGCTACGGTTTTATCAAATTTAATTTTTATTTTCATTTGACATAGTAAACCACATAATAAAGTTAGTAAATATTGGTTAAGTGTTGTTTGTATAAAGTGGCAATGTATATCGATGATAAATACACTTACATTGCCGTATATCTAAAAACTGATTTATTTTAATTTATTTTTACAATTTTGCAATTGCATTGCCATATAATAAAGTAGCTCCATTATAAATTTATTTTACAATTGCATAAACTACATATTGTTATACATAATGATGGTAGAGACCCCTAAATTATATGGTCTATAAAAATCTTAACAAATATTATAGTATATGAGTAGTTAAACATATATACTTGTAGAAACTTCTAGAGCAAAAAAGTAATTGTTAGGAAGATTCTTCATCGTCTAATTTGTCTTGCAAGTTCTTACAGATTCAATATAAATTGACAACACGTGCATACTCTCTATTTGCTTAAATTGAATCGCTAATAGTAATCATCAAGTAATAATAATTATAATGATTATTCTATTTTTTCATACAAACGACTAGATCATTTTATATACTCGCATGCAATGCAATTTGCATCATTTGCCGTAAACGAGTGTTTACTTGATGGCATAGAGGCGCATGTTGCGGATCCCCTAAACAGACATTACTATCGTACTGAAGTGCATCCGGATCCTCCAGTCATCGTTGTTCCAGTAGATCGAGTAGTCGATGTGCTTCCGGCGAGTACCTTCTCCCGGTCTTCTTCCTCTCTTCTCCTGGTCTCCTGATCACGTCGGAACTCTTCCAGGGACACTCTCTCATTATTCCGAACCATCCAATATACACTAACGACTATAGAGAACTAAGTGTGTTCGGTAACTAGTAGACATGACTCAAAACTCCTCCTGATCAATAATCATTAGCGGAGATTTCCGATATGTCATGAAGCAACTCTTGATCACCATAAGATATTGTCCTCGTTTAATGGCATGGTACCTTATACTCGTTGTATTTGGGCAGCCCTATTGGTGATGTTTATTTGCATCACTAAAACTAAAACTTTGGTGCATGCCCAAAAAAATTGCATCGATACATCATTTCGTTTAGCTGCATTTTTTATGTTTGGTGATGTACAAAGCCGTTTTTGGGCACCAGCGTATTTTGCATAAGGATGCGAAAACGGGACCCGTTTGTCTTAAGGCATGTACATTGCGGGGCGCTTAGCCCGGCGCTAGGAAATAAATACCGGCAGTTTTGCCCAATTCCCAACCGTTTTTTCAGCACCGACGCATATGTAGGCGTCTGGCGCTTGATTTTTGCGTGGAAATTACTACTCCCGAGCGGCTGACGCTTGCGGCTCCGCGTAACCACCTAATTAAGCGCCCCGCTTAAGAGGCTACCGCTGTATATGGCCTTACTCCATTTTGTGCATAGCTAGTGCAAAATGGACCAAAAGTTTGCACTAGCTCACAAAACGAAGTAAAAGTGGGACAAACGGGTCCGCAACCCTAATTTTGCATATCGAGATGCTCTGAGTCAATTACATTCGAAAAAAACCAAGTCAATTACTTTGAAAAGCAGAGCAAACAACGAACTACATCCAGAAGGCTACGGGTGCAAACGAGGTGTGCTTATCCACCGGACATGAGCTAGTACTGCGATCGAAGATCTGCAGCTCTCCCTTACGACTGTGCCTGAGGCGAAACAATGTGACTCGGAGCACGCGGAAGCCATCATCCTTGACCGGCTTGATACAATCCACGAGGCAGAACCTGGCATTGCCCATGCAAGTGAGAGTAGGCCGCAGAGCCACCTGCCGCTGCCTGTCCCACAGCTTGTCCTTGGCCGTCTTCCAGTCCAGCTCCGGCGGCTGCTGCTGCTCCAGCACGGTGGTGGAGGGGACTTGGCAGGTGCCGATGTGGCCATCCCTGTCGAGCCCGACCCAGGCGTCCAGGTCACTGTCGAAGTAGCCTTGGCCCTCGAAAGGCAGCGCCCAGTCCCCATGGCACCTCCACTCGGTACGGTCGCCGGCGGTGTCGAAGGAGAAGGTGCGGTAGCCTCCGTTGGTGGTGCAGAAGCCGGCGGACATGAAGACAGTGCGCCCGTCCGGGTGCACGGCGTACGACCACACCCTCTCTCTCTTGGCGAACGGCGAGGGCGGCCCCAGGCTTCTCCACGACCAGTCCCTGGTCGGGATCATCGTCGTCTCCGAGCTCACCTCGACGCGCTGGCGCCGCAGCATGAAGTAGTACGCGATGGCGTACAGCGTGTCGCCGGCGGCCGCGGGGACGAAGAGGTTGAAGCCGTCGAGCAGAGCTTCCGGGAGGGGAGGGCCCGCGGCCAGGCCGGCGGTGGCCGTGTCGTACACTAGGGTTACGGAGTGTCGGTTGCTTGTCGCGATTATGTGGCTGCCAAGGGTGGCGAAGAACATGCTGTCGCTATATGGAGGTGAGAGCAGACGGAGGACGGGTGGGGCGCTGAGGAGTTCGTCGGCGATGACGTCGGCGTCAAGCTTGCGGATGGTGAAGCCCTCGTGCCAGTCATCTAGGACAAGATACAGGTGCTTCTTCCGCTTCTGCTGCTTCTGGCTTGGATGCGCTTCTTCTACCTGCCGAGGCCGCTTGTACGTCCTTCCTCTGAGGATCGCCTCGTCGTCCGAGCTCATTTTGTTCTGATTTCAAAGTCTCAAGGTGATGCGATTTTTTTAGGTGATTGTCGATGAAAAACGATACGAGCTAGAGATCTGAAATCGATCGGTGTGAGGGTTTGCAATCGATATGATGCAATCTGCCGATGCAATGAGATAGTGGGATTCGGGACGCTTAATTTGTAGAGGCTGGGCGTGCTTCCTTTGTTTGCCTAGTTGGCTAGCTGTATTTGGATCGGAGTCGATCGGATGGGATTCGGAAGCCGTATTTGTTTCCCATCAATTAACTCGCAAGGCTAAACTCATGTTTTTTTTTTCAAAACGGAGGATATAACTATTCAGGATTCAAGATCTAGCAGCTGAACAAAATGGATCCGGAAAAAGAACACCCGAGGTGATACTAACTCGCCCTATGGTAACAGTTATTTGATTTTGAACTAGCTAATTGTCCGTGCTTTGCAACGGGATATAAATATTATAATGGTCAACATTAATCGTGTCAAGCATATAATTTTAAAATTCTTGTGCACATCAATCACCAAGTTTGAGCAAAGGCATAAATTTTAGTGGTTCAGCATATACTCTTGGTCAACTCTTCATCGCCGCCCTCTGTTCCCTCATGTGTTTCTTCTCCATTTGTTATCGTGGCTGATGCAACAACATATCGTCAGAATGTGCTCCTATGCTTTCCCGTCCTCAATTCTTCTCTCTTTGGTTCTTGCCTCATCTATCATATGACTGAATCATAATGTAATTACTTTAGTGGCACATTTCTATGTAAGTCCATCATCTTCTCTAGCGCAATATAATGTTCTTTCTCCAACCAGAATCAATTCCATAAATGATATTGCACTCAAAAGGAAAACAAATAAACTGCATCCATCACCATAAATGGTTTTGGAACAACATACGCGTGTTTTCCTGAAGCTATCGACAAATTATAGTCTAATTGCAATTTAAGTAGCAAGTAATAGCATGTTCACTATTTCAGAGCATGCTCACTATTTCAGTAATCACCGCAGATAATATTTTCTTGCTTGTTAGAAAAATCTTCACAATGTCACCATAAAATAAAAATAGGAATGTTTTGAATAAATCCAATCATTTTCACACGGAAGTAACAGTAGCATCTCATTTCTTAGAAATAAATTTAATCTTAGAGTAGACCTAACCAATTTAGAAAACATACCAGTGTCTCACTTTAATATTTAGCTTCATGGCCTGGTTTCAGAAGAATAAACATGGCATGCGATTACTTTTTTCTCACCACTATCATGAAGCTCCGGTGCAGAGGCTTTAGCTCGGCTAGACAACATGTGGTGAACCTTTTTTCCAATTATGCAGAATATTAACAAGGGAGCACCATGCGGAATCCCATCTTGGCACATCACAAAACCACAAAGAGTAATGTAATAAAGTGATATTAATCAACAAGTTATTGCAGTCCCTCAAGTACTTGGTCTCTCATGTTTGAAAGTACCTTTGCAGTCCCTCTTGTACTTGGTCTGGTGATAACTTGTATATTCTGAAAAGGGTTCATATAAATGTGTGTCAGAGTGTGCAACTATATTTTTCGACTTCCACAAACCCCTATCGCAATTAAACATCATACAACTTGACTACCCGACAACGACAAGCATCTCATCTCAACTTAGGCATTCCCAGTTAATTTTTTTAGAAATAGAACATGAGTGCGATGTTACTTTCTAAAATTAATAAAAGGTAAGATGTCAAATGAGTTTGACGATGTGTCAAAATTCAATTGAATCGGATATAATGAGACAAAAAAAGAAATTCACACAAATTCAATTGGCGCACTCAAACAACTTATCGGGAGGCCATTATGAGAAAGGCCATTTTTGTGATATTAATATATCCACGTTTATCGAAAAAAATGAGAAAGGAGAACAACTCTTGCTCAATATTTATAGAGGATTAATATCAAACTTGTTTATGTCACTACATTTTGCACCATAATTCATTCTGCACAATAACCGGCATGCGCCATGCCCTGAGTATGTGTTGTGCCTGACCATAAACTACCCTCGTTCACCTCAGTGTAGACCATAAACCTAAGGAGCAGAAGGTATTGTGCTTTCCTGCTCCAAGACCATGAACCTAAGGGAAAAAAATTACTTGCTCTTGCCTCCTCGGCTTTTCTATAAAGGAGCCGAGCTAAGTAGAATGAGTTCCAATTGTCATCAGGTTAATATCTTCTCATCATAATAATAACATAATTGAGATGACCTAGCTAATCCAAGTGGACAAGTGCAAAGGTGATAGCTTAATCAACTGGATCACATGGCTAGAAGAAGGTAAATAATTAGAAGTAAACATTCACCTGAAAGGCAGGGAATCAACCAATTTGCTATCAGATTTAGCTAACAATTCAAATGATATGAGTGAAAATTCACCTGAAAGAAATGTGGCACTCAGTAATACAAATCAGACTGAACAATATGAGTGCCTCTATTGGAGCTTGAACTAATGTCTAAGGTTTGTCTAAGTTAATACCAAAATGACTGAATCGGTGCCTTAAACACTTTAATATGATGAGTATCTCGGTATATCCACCAGAAATTAAGATGGTAGCATTCATGGAGAGAAAAACTGAATTCTCAGTAGAGTCGGCATGTCTCATAAAATAAAGAAACAAACCGGTGTGTGATATCTCACCCGCACTTAGCCTTTGCTGCCACATCATTGGACCCATCAGGACCAGTCCCTAATCACAACACTTTCTCATTCTAGCCAAGATACAGCTAACAGCAACAGGGAGAAGATGGGGAGTGGAAAACTCACCTGCAGGATTTCCGGCAAGTGCCATCAGGATGATGGTCAACTGGGAACTCTGCAACCTGAAACATGACAACGACAAGAGCAACAACGGAATCAGCGAAACCATCAGGAAATCCAATCTCGGAGAGGGAGCAGAGCATGCCATAGGGGTCGAGGTTTGTTACCTTGAGGAGATCTCCAGTTAGGTCGGACATGCGGCCCTTGCTGGCGATCCTGAGACGGATGGTCATGGGGTCGACCGACAACGGTGCGTCCGCCGCCGCAGCCCTGTGGTTAGCGCTATGAGGTCGAAGGAGACATCGTCGACGCGAAAGGAACCCAGTCACCTCCTCATGCGGTTAGTGAAGGAGATATGCCCTAGAGGCAATTAATAAAGATATTTTATTTGTCATATCTCGATTGTTCATAATACGTTTTATACCATGCTATAACTGTATTGAGCGGAAACATTAATATACGTGTGGTATGTAAACAACCAGGTCCCTAGTAGCCTCTTTACTAGTCCATTGAGATCAACAGATGATCAAGGTTTCCTGATCATGGACATGGATGTCAATTGATGATGGAGTCATGTCATTAGGTGAATGATGTGATGGACACACACCCAATATATAGGAGAACGTAGTACTCAAACCTTTGACCGTGAGATCGCATTTAATCACTATCTCTGGAAGGTGCCTTGATTGCATCAAACGTCGCACCTTATATAGGGTGACAATAAAGGTGTCGCATATCAGGTATCTGAAGGAATAGGTTGAGGCTCTGGGTCCACTCGGTGAGATTGCACCAAAGAGCTTGCAAGCAGGATAGATACTCTGGGTCCACTCGGTGAGATTGCATCAAAGAGCTTGCAAGCATGTGACTAGGTCATGAGGATGTAATATCACAGATGAGTAAAGATAGTATTGTCGGTAACGAGATCGAGCTAGGTATCGTGATACCGGAGATCAAGTCTCGGACAAACTAAGTATCGCCAGGCAAAAGGTATGGTGAAAGGACAAGGATGTCGCCTAGAGGGGGGGTGAATAGGCGTTTAAAACTTTTCCGGTTTAGGCTTGATAAATGCGGAATAAAACTAGGTGTTTAAATTATCAAGCACACAACCTAAATAAACTAGGTTCACCTATGTGCACCAACAACTTATGCTAAGCAAGACAAGTAACAAGGTGATAGCAAGATATGATACTTCAAGCTCGAAGGCTATCACAATGTAAAGTGCATAAGTAAAGAGCTCGGGTATAGAAATAACCGAGGCACGTAGAGACGATGATGTATTCCCGAGTTCCTCCTTTTTAGGGGAGTACGTCTCGTTGGAGGGGTGTGAGCTTCAAACTCAAGACGCCACAAATGGCCTCACCCTATTCTCCGATGAACCTTGCCCAAAAGCTCGGTTCACCTTCCACTATTGATTTCCTTTTGGGCGGAAATCGAGTTCCTTACAACAAACTTGAGGCACAACCCACAAAAGGATTGGGAGCTCCCAAGCGGCCACAAAAGGCCTCGCAACGCCACAAAAGGCGCCACTCGCCACAAAAGGCGTTGACCACAAAAGGTCACAAGAACACCGTCTAGGGTCCAATGACCCAAGAGTAACGAGCTCACAATCTTCACTTCCACGAATCCTCGTGGAGAGAGCAAACCTATGCACAAAAGCAAAGGCAAACCTATGCACAAAAGCAAAGGCAAGAACACAAGAAGTGCTCAAGTCCATCACTCCCAAATCCCACCAAAAGCAACAAATGCTTGTGGGGGGAGAAGAGAGGAAGAACAAAGAAGAACACAACAAATGGAACTTCAAGAACTAGATCGAAAGGGTTCCACTCACATAGAGAAGAAACGGCTCGGTGGAAATGTAGATCTAGGTCTACTCCTTCAATCCTCCAAAGATCAACGAGTTTGGGTGGAGGGATTGGGAGATCTTGTACTTTTGAGCTTGCAACAATGGAGGAGAGAGAATGTAAAACGTGCTGGGCAGAGCTGGCTGGCTGGAGGAGAGTGGAGGGGTATTTATACCCCTCCCAGAAAAAGAGCCGTTGCAGACAGCTCAATCGGATATTCCGGTATAAGTGAGTATCGGATAATCCGAACCACCGGATATTCCGATCCAACACCAACCGGAAATTCCGAGTAACTCCAGTGCTTGATTGCTTCAGGTCCTTAGACAAATTCGAGCAAAGCCTTGACAGTCGGATATTCCGATATAAGTAACGACCGGATAATTCGACAGTATCGGATAATCCGATTGGACCTATATCGGATATTCCAAAAAACTTCAGTACGCAAATCTTTCAAAGTCCTTAGCCGAAATCGAGGAAACTGGAGAATCGGATAATCCGAGTCAGGGACCGGATAATCCGATTCCACTGTGAGAGCAAAACTCGACAGAAACAGCAGAACTAAATCTGCAATAACTTTCTCATACGAACTCCAAATGAGGTGAAACCAATTTTGTTGGAAAGGTAACGACAAGGAAATATTAAGGGTCACAAATATAGAGGGGATACCACACATGGGAAGGTGTGGACCCTAACTCGAAGGTGGACCGGTAATATTTCCAACGCCGAGAACAAACAAGTTTTCCAAACAAAATCCATTTGAAGAACTTGGGCTTGTCATGAGGATCACGACAAGCACCAAAACCCAACAAGGAGAAGAACCAAGTAAGAACCAAGAAAGATGATATGCCAAGAATGCAAAGGTTTGAGCTCTCCACAAAGATGCGATCAAGTTACTCACTTGAGAGCCCCTCTTGATAGTACGGCATCTATCCTATAACCCGGTCTCCCACTAACATCATGAAACTGGTAAAATAGAAACCCTATCAAGATCATACCTTTGCCTTGCGCATTCCACTTGAGCTAGATGATGACGATCTTGACTCCTTCAAGTGGACCACCTTTCTTGATTGCGCTTTTCTTGGTGAAGACTCATATAACGCTCCCCCATACACCGAGATGGGAGTGCCTCTCTTAGGCACATCTTCACTTGATCATTATCTCCAAATGGGTTGCAAGCTTCAAGCATATGATATCTTCTAGATGCCCATCTTGAACTTGCACATCTCAACCTTGATGATGATCAACACTTGATGTCATCCTCCATGAGCTATAAGAAATGTTCCTTTTGATTCAAGCCCATGGAGAGAAACCTAACCCCAACAAAAGAATGCCACACACACATAATGGGTTAGTTCACAAAGCTATATGGACAAATTCTTACCATACCATTGGATCACATGATCCTACATGATATATCATTTAGCTTTGTGTGTTGATTAACTTGAATCGGATATTCCGAGTCAGATAGGACCGGATAATCCGATTCCCTTCTTTGCACTTAGTCTTGATCAACCTTGAATCTGTTCATCTTCTTGATCATATCAAATATGCCCATCATAATCAATGATCCTCATGGCATACAACCATGAATCCAACACACGGAGTTCAAGCGATGCCAATGGACAAACCTACAAGAATAACTCAATACAAACATTAGTCCATAAGGATTGTCATTAATTACCAAAACCACGCATGGGGCAACACATGCACTTTCATATGGGACTTGACGTTTAAGGTTTAGACGACAAAGATATTCGTGGACGCACAGGGGCTATCATGGGTTTCAAGATCCTGCTGTTAGTCATTGATCGGACAAATGCCTCGATCATGTATGGAGTGATCCCGAACCGTAGGGTGGCACACTTAAGGGTAGACGACAGTTTAAATTTGATTGGATATCGAAGAGAAAATAGAGAAGGGTTCCGGAATGGTTCCGTGACATATCCGATGGAGTTCGGAGGGCGACGAAATGGTTTTCGGAGCCAGAATAAATTAGATAATATGTATTTAATATGAATTAATGTAATTAATGATTAAATATATTTTATTTTAATAATTTTCGGATTTTTAAAGGCAGCCCACCTAAATGGGCCTTGACCAAAGGGAAAAGGCCCATGGGGGGGATTCCCCCCGTGGTGTGAATTGGGATGGGCTGCCCTAGGTGGGCCGAATGGGGCCCACCTAGGGCCGGCACACCCCTTGGTGCGGCTGGCCATGTGGGAATAGTCCCACATGGCTAAGCCACCAAGGGTGACACTCCTCCCTCCTCCTTTATATAGGGGTGTCCATTGCCTTTGGAAAATGCATCCTTCCTTCTCATCCGTTTAAGACGTGACTCCGCAATTGGAGCTACGCACGGGTTGAGAGGTTCTCTCTACCATACGCACACTGCAGTGCGGCTAGATCCAAGTCTTCTGCTTCCGCTGCTTTGCTGGACCGGAGCCCGGAGGTCGTCGTCTATACCGTACGTGTGTAGAGCTATGAGGTGCTGCACTTGGAGGAGTTCGTCTACACGACCTTGAGGTCGGCTATGTCGGCTTCATCGACAACGCTTGTGCGGGAGCGTAATCCCTGTTTTTCGGTCTACAAGGGTATGTACATCGATCTTCTCTGTTACTCTATATCTGCATAGTAATAGATTCTGTCTATTTAGGTTATCGTTGTTAGGAAATTTTTTGTTTTCTGCATACGATCCCCTTCAGTGGTATCAAAGCCGATCTATGCGTAGATATAGATGTACGGTTTTAGAACCCATGTTTACATGGGGCATTGTTCTTTTGATTGTTACCCTCTAGCATGCACTTGTATTTGTTGGGGGCATTGTGTTGATGAAGCGGCCCAGACCGATTTTACGCGTACGCTTACGCAAGACTAGTTCCACAACTGACATATGGCTTGTTCATATATGTGGCTGGCGGGTGTCTGTCTCTCTCGCAATAGTTGGCTTTGCATTTTCAATGGAGGGCCTGCAAGGGATATAAAACATACAATTATTTGATCATTGTTGTGGTTGTAGGTTCATAGGCAAGAAGCGGTTCTATTTACGAAAGCCCCTAAGCCACGTAAAATATGCAAAAGATAAAGTAGAAAGCGTTTAACTATATTTTGTAGGACAATATGATATGGTTGAGGTAAGTTTATTAAATTGTTTATAAACTGTGGGTGTGAAGGAGACCATCGGCGCGAGGACCATATCATGTCGTATTACATTTGATGTTTTTTAGTGCATATATATGCATATGAGTATCTTATATTGTTTATATATCAGATATACGGCGGTAGTAATATAAGATGATCCCTTTAAAAATTCCACATTATCGTGCACCTCTATGAAAGTTCTCCGTTATGAGGCAAGCTGTGACAATCGGGTGTCAGACATATCGGCGTTCGCATACAGTGGGTGTAAGCCACGTTGCACAAGCGTATACGCTAAAGGTTATTTTGGCGAGCCTAGCATGTACAGACATGGCCTCGGAACACAGTGACCGAAAGGTTAAGCATGAGTCGCATGAGAGATGTGATTGACATAGTGATGTCTACCTTTGAAGTTATGCTATCGGTCATGACGATCGGGGGTAGTATATTGGATTAGGATCGTGTAGTCACTAAAACGATGAAATGGATGTTCGTTTTGAGTGGGAGTTCGTGTAGTTTATTTTATTAAAAACATGAACCCATATATACTATGAACTTAGTCTTATGTTTTTGCAAATTCCATTGTAGATGTCTCGCCCCACCTTTAACCTAGGCATGTTCCTTGAGAAAGAAAGGCTTAAGACCAATGGGTCAAACTTCATGTCCTGGTTCCGCAACCTGAGGATCCTCCTCACTTCCCACAAGGTGGCCTACATCCTGGAGGCCGCCATAGGTGATAAGCCTGCAGATATCCCCTCTGAGGATGACAAGAATGTCTATCAGTTTAAGGCAGAGATTTCCTCTTTTGTCTAGAGTGGCATGCTCTATGCCATGGAGGCTAACCTGCAAATGCATTTTGAGAATAAGAGTGCTTATGAGATAATCACTGAACACTTGATTGTTTTTGCCCCACAAGTCAAGGCTGAGAGTTATGCAGCTACTCAGCTGTTCTTCTCAGCCCAGATGGAAGAGCACGTCAACATAAGTGAGCACTTAGCCAAAATGTCTGGCTGCATTCAGCTCCTGAATGATCTGGAATGTGGGATTCCAGATGAGCTGGTTATTGATAGGGTACTACAGTCACTGCCCCTAGCTATAAGGACGCTATCATGAACTACTACATGCATGGGACGTCAAAATCCCTATCTGAAGTTCTAATAATGCTCGAAGTTGCTGAATTGGAAATCAAGATGGAGAAGATGGTGTTGACTGTCAAGCCAAAGACGTTCAAGCATGAACATAATTGCTTCTTCTGTGGAGGCAATGATCACTGGAAGAGTAGCTGCCCCAAGTACCTATCAAAGAAAGGAAAGATTGCCATCAGAGAGAAAGGTATATTTGATATACATGTTATTGATGTTTACCTTACTAGCGCCCGGAGTAATACCTGGGTATTCGATACCGGTTCTGTTTCTCATATTTGTAACTCTTAGGAGGAGTTGCGGAATAAACGACGCCTGGCGAAGGACGAGGTGACGATGCGCGTCGGCAACGGATCAAGAGTTGATGTGGTGGCTGTCGGCACACTCCCTCTACATCTACCATTAGGATTAGTTTTGGTTTTGAATAAATGTTATTTTGTACCGGCTTTGAGTGTGAACATTATTAGTGGGTCTTGCTTGTTGCAAGACGGTTATTCATTTAAATCAGTATCAAATGGTTGTACTATTTCGATGAATGATATCTTTTATGTTCATGCCCCTGAGAGTAATGGTTTATTCTTGTTGAATCTCGATAGTAATACTCACATCCATAACACAGATGCCAAAAGGATTAAACTTAGTGATGATACCGCCATGTATATGTGGCATTGCCGTCTCGGTCATATTGGTATAAAGCGCACAAAGAAACTTTATTCTGATGGACTTTTGGAGTCACTAGATTTTGGATCTCTTTACACTTGCGAACCATGCCTTATGGGCAAAATGACCAAGACACCGTTCACCGGTTTTATGGAACGGGCGTCGGACTTATTGGGAGTCATACATACAGATGTGTGCGGACCAATGAGCATTTCGACACGCAATGGTTATTGTTACTTCGTAACCTTTACTGATGATTTGAGTAGATACGGGTATATCTACTTAATGAAACACAAGTCTAAAATATTTGAAAAGTTCAAAGAATTTCAGAGTGAGGTTGAAAATCAACTCAACAAGAAAATCAAGCACCTTCGATCCGATGGAGGTGGCGAGTATTTGAGTTTTGAGTTTGGCACACATCTGAAGGCATTTGGCATCGTACCACAGCTTACGCCTACTGGGACACCACAACGGTGTGTCCGAGCGACGTAATCGCACTCTATTAGATAGCGTACAGTCTATGATGTCTATTACCGACTTGCCTTAATGTTTTGGAGATATGCGTTAGAAACAGCCGCATTCATTTTAAATAGGGCACCGTCCAAATCCGTAGAAACGACACCGTATGAGATATGGCATGGCAAGAAATCCAAGTTGTCGTTCCTGAAGGTTTGGGGTTGTGAGGCGTACGTTAAGAAACTGCAGCCTGACAAACTCGAGCCGAAATCGAAGAAGTGATCTTTGTAGGATATCCGCGGGAAACCATAGGATACACCTTCTACAACCAAGCCGAGGGTAAAACGTTTGTCCTGAAGAACGACACCTTTCTCGAGAAAGAGTTTCTCGCCAAAGGAGTAAGTGGGAGGAAAATAGACCTTGACGAGATAGTTGACCCCGAACTCGAAATTCTGAGTGGCGCAACGGAAAATGTTCCGGAAACATCCTCCACGGATGGAGTGGGAGCAAATGTCGAGGATGCTATTCTACCTCGTAGGCCTAGAAGAACCCGTACCCCTCCTGAGTGGTATGGTAATCTTGTATGCACCGTCATGTTGATTGAACAAGACGAACCTACGAACTACAAAGAGGCAATGGAAGAACTCGAGTCCGAGAAATGGCTTGAAGCCATGAAATCCGACATAGGATCCATGTATGACAACAAAGTATGGACTTTGATGGAGATCCCCGAAGGGCGCAAGGCCATCGAGAATAAATGAATCTTTAAGAAAAAGACTGACGCTGATGGTAACGTGACCGTCTATAAAGCTCGACTTGTCGCAAAAGGTTTCCGACAAATTCATGGAATTGACGATGAAACTTTTTCACCTGTAGCGATGCTAGTCTATTAAGGTTTTGCTAGCAATTGCTGCATATTTCGATTATGAGATATGGCAGATGGATGTCAAAACACCGTTCCTAAATGGCAACATTGAGTAAGAGTTGTATATGGTACAACCGGAAGGTTTTGTCGATCCAAAGAATGCTGGCAAGGTATGCAAGCTTCAGCATTCCATTTATGGACTGAAGCAAGCATCTCAGAGCTGGAATACTGGATTTGATGAAGTGATCAAAGGTTTTGGATTTGTCCAAAATATTGAAGAGACCCGCCTTTATAAGAAAATGAGTGGGAGCCTAGTTGCATTCCTAGTTCTATATGTGGATGATATATTACTGATTGGGGATAATGTGGAACTTCTGAATAGCGTGAAGAAGTATTTAAACAGTAATTTTTCGATGAAGGATTTAGGAGAAGCTGCTTACGTATTAGGCATTAAAATCTATCATGGTAGATCAAGGCGCCTATTAGCGTTAAGTCAGTGTACTTACCTTGATAAGATTTTGAAAAGGTTCAAAATGGATCAGGCGAAGAAAGGGTTCCTGCCTGTTGGGGGTTAAACTTTGAGCATGGCTCAGTGTCCAGTGACGGCTCATGATAAGGTCATGATGGCTAGCAACCCCTATGCTTCAGCCATAGGATCGATCATGTACGCCATGCTGAGTACTCGACCCGATGTAACACTGGCTCTTAGCTTGACGAGCCGATTCCAAAGTAATCCCGGCAAGAATCATTGGACAGTTGTTAAGAACATTCTAAAGTATCTTAAGCGAACCAAGGAAATGTTTCTTGTCTATGGAGGTTGTGAAGGGGAACTTGGCGTAACTGGTTACATTGATGCAAGTTTCTGCACAGATCCAGATGACTCGAAATCTCAGACAGGATATGTGTTTTTGGTGAACGGAGGCGCTGTGAGCTTGAGAAGTGGGAAGCAACCCATAGTAGCCCAATCTACAATGGAATCGGAGTACATTGCTGCTTCGGAAGCTGCGAATGAAGTTGTCTAGCTGAGGAAGTTCGTTATCGAGCTCGGAGTGTTCCCAAGCGTGCAAGACCCTGTGAATCTCTACTGCGACAACACATGCGCCATTGCGAACGCGAAGGAACCAAGGTCTCACTCAACCGCCAAACATATTCTGTGACGCTTCCATGTGATAAGACAGTATATCAAGGAAGGCGATGTGAAGATTTGCAAAGTATATACGAATCTGAATGTGATAGATCCGTTGACGAAGCCTCTTCCATGAGACAAGCATGATCAACACCAAGTTGCTATAGGTGTTAAGCTTTTACCTGATGTAAACTAGATTAAATTGTACTCTAATGCAAGTGGGAGACTGAAGGAGATATGCCTTAGAGGCAATTAATAAAGATATTTATTTGCCATATCTCGATTGTTCATAATACATTTTATACCATGTTATAACTGTATTGAGTGGAAACATTAATACACATGTGGTATGTAAACAACCAGTTCCCTGGTAGCCTCTTTACTAGTCCATTGAGATCAACAGATGATCAAGGTTTCCTGATCATGGACATGGATGTCAATTGATGATGGAGTCATGTCATTAGGTGAATGATGTGATGGACGCACACCCAATATATATGAGAACGTAGTACTCAAACCTTCGACCGTGAGGTCGTATTTAATCACTATCTCTGGAAGGTGCCTTGATTGCATCAAACGTCGCACCTTATATAGGGTGACAATAAAGGTGTCGCATATCAGGTATCCGAAGGAATAGGTTGAGGCGTATGATCAAGAGCGGGATTTGCCAATCCACATAGCAGGATAGATACTCTGGGCCCACTCGATGAGATTGCATCAAAGAGCTTGCAAGCATGTGACTAGGTCACGAGGTTGTAATATCACAGACGAGTAAAGATAGTATTGTCGGTAACGAGATCGAGCTAGGTATCGTGATACCGGAGATCGAGTCGATCATGTATGGAGTGATCCCGAACCGTAGGGTGGCACACTTAAGGGTAAACGATAGTTTAAATTAGATTGGATATCCAAGAGAAAATAGAGAAGGGTTCCGGAATGGTTTCGGGACATATCCGATGGAGTTCGGAGGGCGACGAAATGATTTTCGGAGCCAGAATAAATTAGATAATATGTATTTAATATTAATTAATTTAATTAATGATTAAATATATTTTATTTTAATTATTTCTGGATTTTTAAAGGCAGCCCACCTAAATGGGCCTTGACCAAAGGGAAAAGGCCCATGGGCCCCCCCCCCCCCCGTGGTGTGAATTGGGAGGGGCTGTCCTAAGTGGGCCGAATGGGGCCCACCTAGGGCCGGCGCACCCCTTGGTGCGGCTGGCCATGTGGGAATAGTCCCACATGGCTAAGCCACCAAGGGTGACACCCCTCCCTCCTTTATATAGGGGTGCCCATTGTCTTTGGAAAATGCATCCTTCCTCTCTCTCTCTCTCTCTCATTCGTTTAAGACGTGACTCCGCAATTGGAGCTACGCACGGGTTGAGAGGTTTTCTCTACCATACGCACACCGTCGTGCTGCTGGATCCAAGTCTTCTGCTTCCGCTGCTTTGCTGGATCGGAGCCCGGAGGTCGTCGTCTACACCGTACGTGTGTAGAGCTACGAGGTGCTGCAGTTGCGGCACTTGGAGAAGTTCGTCTACGCGACCTTGAGGTCGGCTACGTCGGCTTCATCGACAACGCTTGTGCGGGAGCGTAATCCCCGCTTTTCGGTCTACAAGGGTATGTACATCGATCTTGTATGTTACTATATATCTGCATAGTAATAGATTCTGGCTATTTAGGTTATCGTTGTTAGGAATTTTTTTGTTTTCTGCATGCGATCCCCTTCAGTTAGCGCTAAGGATTCTCCGGCGGCTGCATCGGCGGTGGAGAGCCCCATATATGGGCGACACCGGTGGCCGCGACGGAGGTTGCATCGGTCGCTGGCGAGGTCCCCGGGAGGAGGGTAAATCGGGAGGCGATAGATTAGGCATGTCACTAATCCTGATTGTGAGGGCGATTGATTGGTTGTGTAATTAACGTTGATTGGGCATTGATTACGATTAAGAAGGAGGAGACGACGCGGAAAAAAAACTTGTTGACGACAGGAGGCTTGACAAAGGAACGAATCGTTCCTTTTTGATAGTAGAGATAGAGAAGAGATAAAGTGCGCCACAAGGCTTTCCCTAAAAAAAACTTGTCTATATGATAATTTTTTAAATAAATGAAAATAACACAACTTCTATTCTAAACATTAAATAAGAAATCGCCACACATACGCCGATGATGACGAGCCCAACCATAAGTCGGTTTCGGGATTTTCATCCCCAAATTCGAGTTTCAAACTACCACCTTCGGTAAGGGAAGACGTGGTGGATCATTCCGATACGCTCGTTCAACCAAGGTTTGGATTTCGTGAGCTCTACTTTTTTAAAATCATTTGAGTCGAATAAAGGGCCTTATACCACATTAACATTGTGGTAAAAAGTGATTTTCTTATAACGTGTGTCAGAAATCCATGACCAAAGTTAAGTAGTAATGCATATGAATCACATGGTGTGTTAAAAAAAATCTGTAAACAAACATGTGCGTAAATGTAAGAACACACAAATAAAGGACAATAAACCTTCTAGCATGTTGGATGTCTATCAACCTTGTGCTCGAAACCAAAGTACTCCTCATACCATGTTTTGTAAATTTATATATGAGCCACCTTCTCACTACATCGCATACAAACCGACCCAAAATTTATGCAAGGACCTTGCTAGGGCTTCTCTCGGATTTCATCAAGAAGTATTGATAAAATCCGAATAAAGGAGGAAGCGCAATGAAAGTAAGTGGAACAAGAGTTTAATTTGTTTGGGTTTTGCATTAACACTATAGGCCATGTTTGGGATGAGTGGAATTTCACTCACATGAAGAATTCAAAATTCCTGCCCATTTTCTGCTAAAAAAATCATGTCCCAATGAAAAAGAAAAACCTGCATTCGAGATCGGGCCGTGGGATAATTATTTACATGGGTTTGAGTACTCTCACATCCAGCCCGTTGAAGCCCAGAAGAAGGCCATCTTAGCACAAACCCGTTGTGGAGGACGTAAAACCCATCACCGTCACACACAGAGAGACCTCGCATCCTTTCTCCCCGAACCCAGTGTAGCCGCAGCTAGGGTTTTACGCAGATGGCCGCCGCCGCAGCAGCCGCAGGAGCCCGGAGGCTCCTCTCCCACCGCGCGTCCTCCTCCTCCATTTCGGCCCTCCTACGCCGTGGGGGGCCGGGTGTGGCGTCCCACGAGCCGCTGCTGCGTCCGGCGGCCCTCGGGGCCGTCGCCTCCCGCCTCGGCTTCCTCCGCGGGATGGCGCGGCGTCCGGGCGGCGACGGGTACTCCCCGATGCGTGGCGGCGGCGGCGGAGGAGGGGGCGATTGCGCGCCCACGGAGATGGCGCCGCTGTTCCCGGGGTGCGACTACGAGCACTGGCTCATCGTCATGGACAAGCCCGGCGGGGAGGGCGCCACCAAGCAGCAGATGATCGACTGCTACATCAGGACCCTCGCCAAGGTCCTAGGAGGGTGCGCGCCTCTACCTGCCTTCGACGATCTTCCCTCATTTCCGTGGCAGCACGCGCACACGCATGATTTTTGGTGGTTTAATTATGTTGCTAACTCTTGCGTCGGTTTGCTTTGTCTGCGATGCAGCGAGGAGGAGGCCAAGAAGAAGATTTACAATGTCTCGTGTGAGCGATACTTCGGTTTCGGGTGCGAGATCGACGAGGAGACATCTAACAAGCTGGAAGGTTTGTTATCTCTTCCCCGTATATGTTGCCAATATCACCCTCTTGTTTATGTAGAAGATGAAATAGATCTGATCTACTACTTGATATGTTACAGGCATTCCTGGTGTTCTGTTTGTGCTTCCCGATTCATATGTTGATCCTGAGCAAAAGGACTATGGAGGTAGTTATTTTTCCTCAACCACTATAGTTGTCCTTTAGGAGATCAATTCATCTTGTCATATCTATGAAATTTATAGGTGTTTCACATGATTAATTCTACCATAGAATAGTTCTTAAAATCATGGTGCCCCTCGTGGCAAGTGGCAATGTGGTGACCTAGTCCCTAAATGCTCTAGTACATCTTTGTGAAGCCATGACGTCTTACATGCAATGTCCTGCTTTGAATTTTAATTTTATTAAGAAACATGTCTTTTAACAGATCAGCGCCTCGGTAAAATGTGGTTCGGATCAATGGAAATGAGAATTAATGCCACATTTACCACCCATCTTTAACTACTTGTACTGCGGTCCATCTTGGCAAAGTAAGGAAGCCTATATGGTGATGTCTTGCTTTGAATGCTAATGGACTAAGAACAATGTCTCTCTAAAGGTTCAGCACCTCGGCAAAATGGAGTTCTGATCGGTGGAGATGAGGCATTAAATAATTTATTTATGGACTTTTGATTTCTTTGAATTTAACTAATAGTCGATTAGTCATCCATTAAAAAGTATTCTTTAGTCCATCTCCGCAAAGCTGCAATGTCTTAAAGGCAATGTCCTGCTTTGAATTCTCTTGGACTACTTTGGAGTTCAAAAAGCTGATGATCAGCGATGGAGCCGCGTCGAGCTCGGGTGAAGAGGTGATCTGTCTCTTTTTTCTTTGGTGACTGCTATGGTGGTACCGAAGAATAGGGATAGGCGTTAGCTTGTCACATACGTTTATCCTATCTTTGCAGATTTGTAAGATCGGTGTATACGTAATTTGTATCTCATCTTTTAATTATTAATCGTATTACCTTGAAAAAAAGATTGACGATGAAAATGCATTACATCTTTCAGGATTTCGAAAAGAGAAAAATGTGGCTGCTAAAATAGGGGGAACTGCCGGAGTTGCTGCTGCTTCTAGCATGGCAGCCGCGCTGCGCCGCATCCGCCTACCGCGTGTCCGCCTCGGTGCCACCTTCTCTTACCACAGTGCCACCTCCGTCTCCACCCCCTCCGCCGACGCGTTGAATCATGTCCAGGATCCGAACCGCCGAATCGCGGAGCTGGCCGCCGCCGGGCGTGTTTTCGACGCCCGCTACCTGTTCGACCGGACGCCGGACCGGGACGTGGTGTCCTGGACGGCGCTGGTCGCGGCGTACGCGCGCCACGGCATGCTCCACGACGCCAGTGCTCTGTTCGACCGCCCGGATGCACACCGGAACGTGTTCACCTGGACGGCGCTCCTCTCCGGCTACGCACGGGCTCGCCTCGTCGATGAGGCCAGGTCGTTGTTTGAGCGGATGCCGGAGAGGAACCTCGTCTCGTGGAACACGATGCTGGAGGCGTACACCTGCGCCGGCCGAATGGGAGACGCCTGCGCGCTGTTCAATAGTATGCCGGTAAGGGACGCCGGTTCCTGGAACATCCTTCTGGCGGCGCTTGTACGGTCAGGGATCATGGATAAGGCCCGGAATCTGTTTGAAAGAATGACAGAAAGGAACATCATGTCATGGACGACAATGGTTGCTGGCATTGCACGGAGTGGAAGTGTTGACGAGGCCCGAGCGCTGTTTGATGCCATGCCAGAAAGGAATGTTGTGTCTTGGAATGCTATGATCTCTGGATACGCCCAAAACTGCAGGATCGATGAAGCTCTGGATTTGTTCATGAGGATACCCATGAGGGACGCTGCTTCTTGGAACATTATGATCACCGGTTTTATCAAGAACAAGGATTTGAAGAGGGCAAAAGAACTCTTTGATGAGATGCCCAAAAGGAATGTAATCACTTGGACTACTATGATGAATGGTTGCTTGCAAGGTAATGAGAGTGAGACGGCCCTACAGTTATTTAATGCTATGCTCGTTGATGGGATCCGACCAAATCAGGTGACATTTATGGGTGCTGTTGATGCATGCACCAATCTCGCCGGACTCAGTGAAGGACAGCAGGTGCATCAGATGATATGCAAAACATCATTTCAGTTCGATACTTTTGTCGAGTCCACCCTCATGAATTTATATGCCAAATGTGGAGAAATTAGATTGGCAAGAAAGGTGTTTGACCTCTCAAGGGAGAAAGACGTAATCTCTTGGAATGGGATGATTGCAGCATATGCACATCATGGGCTTGGTGTAGAAGCCATAGTTTTGTATGATAAGATGAAAGAAAATGGATATAAACCTAATGATGTCACATATGTGGGATTGCTCTCAGCATGCAGCCACTCTGGTTTGGTCGACCAAGGGCTTAGGATCTTTGAATATGTGGCAAAGGATATGTCCATTGCAGTGCGGGATGAACATTACACTTGCTTGATTGATCTTTGTAGCCGAGCAGGACGACTTGATGACGCCAAAAGATTAATTCATGGCCTTAAGCTTAAGCCTAAATCAAGTACTGTCTGGAGTGCCCTTCTAGGTGGGTGTAATGCACATGGAAATGAAAGCATCGGTGATTTGGCAGCTAGACATCTCTTAGAGGCAGAACCTGATAATGCTGGAACTTACACTCTCTTGTGTAACATTTATGCTTCTGCTGGTAAGTGGAAAGAAGCAGCAAAGATTCGATCTGAGATGAATGATAGAGGACTAAAGAAACAGCCTGGATGTAGTTGGATTGAGCTGGCAAATAAGGTCCATGTATTTGTAGCACGTGATAAGTCCCATAGTGAGTCTGGCTTGATCAATAGTATGCTGCAAGATATCCATCACATGATGAGGATGGGTGGCACTGTTCCCACGGACCATATGCAGCTTACAGATGAGCAGCTACGATGGCTGGCTTCGACTTGTGCTCAACCTCGAACTATTTAGGTTGAATATGATCCCCGGATGATTCATTACAAGCAGCTTTTGGATGTGTTCTGGGCAAGCCACGATCCACGGGAGGTCTGTGGACAAGGACCAGATGTTGGCAACCAGTATAGGTAATTGCGTTTTCTCTTGACTTTAATCCTTCAGTAAATCAACTTCTTTAAGGCCGACTTCTGTTTGTATCCAGTACCTTTTCATGGTATATGAATTTATTTAGCAAATGATATGTTCACAACAAAGCCATCAGTAATCCTTTGGTTTCATGCCTTCATGCAATTGATCTGGATTACAATGACAGGCATCTACCTAACCCATTTCCCCTACTAGCTCAAATAAGAACAAAGATATGCATAGTAATATAGCGCAATATGCCTTTGTAAACAAATAATCTTCTTATGAGCATCATGGTCATTAACTGCTGCTCATTTGTCTGGGTCACAGATCTGTCATTTTCACAAATGGAACCCTCGAGGCTAGATTGGCTGGTCTGAGCAAAGAAAGAGAACAAGGCAAGGACCGCAGCAGTGTTATTACCACAGAGATCCATCCAGTGGGTGCATTTTATCCAGCTGAACCAGAACACCAGGTAGCTATTTCATTATATTTCCTTGTGAGAACTGCAATGCAAATGCCATTTTGGAAAAATAAATCCTGCTATATATGTTGTGCGCTTACACGGAATCAATTTAAATGATAGAAATTTGAGCTGAAGCGCAAGCCTTTCCTCGTGCAACTGATCGGGAACCTGCCAGAGGAGGAGCTCCTGGCATCAACACCAGCTGCGAAGCTGAATGCGTATGCTGCAGATCTCTGCCCTCCAAAGACCCAGATGAGAATAAGCTCCAAGATTGACGTGATTGCTAAGAAAGGATGGCCCATTCTAAGTGACATTTAGCTCATCATGGTCCAAGTTCTCATCAGCTACACTCCAATCCAACAACAGACACAAGAGAGGTGCATAATTTTGCCGGAAAAAAACCGTAGGTATGTTTCTGCAGCTCACGGCTGACAGGAGTCAAATTCCAGCGGTTTATAATCGACTTGGTCATGGAGATTACAGTGTTTATAGATAGTTTTTCTCCTTTTAATCTACAAGTGTGCCTTGGCTCAGGGATTACTGAGGGGGATTACTGAACACATGGTGATGTTGTAGTGTGTAAGTTTGGGTTGTTTCACCAGTGAAAAAATACAAATGCATTCTTGATCACACATCTAATCTGAGACGAACCGGGGTGCTGACCCTGACCCCACTAACCCAGGCTGGTGCCCCTGCGGGAACTAAACTGTTTCTGATGAAATCCTCTTAAATTTCTCATGTTGAATCAGATAAGGCATGAAATATGCCCTCTGCCCAGGTGTAAATCCCGAAGTGAATATCCGCTTGGTTTTTCACCCCACATGTTATGAAAATCGAATTTTACTCGTTCAATTGTCCAGGTATCCGGTATTCACACATACTCAAAAGTTTGACTGTAATATATACTCAAATTCTTGTATTGAAGACCCTGTTCGTATCTAAGACAAATAACCCCGTGACCGTGTGTTTAGTTATTCCATTGAGGTCAGTTATGTTGGTATATAAACTACTCCTAAAATTATTACGAGCAAAGGAATTTAACCGGCACGGCACCCCCAAAAATAAACGCGAGTATGGGATTACCGTTCGGCAATTCCAGGGCGGCGATCGCGATGCCAGGGAAGAAGAATGTGCAGGCGGCGCCCACCGTCCCGCTCCAACTCGTGTCGATGCCGGTAAGCGAGCTCCCCGGCGACCTGGCCCTCTCCAAGTCGAAGGTCCTAGCCGCCCCCATGCGCGTGCCCTAGCTAGTTTTACGCCCGCGAGAACTGTAGCTTAGCTCGCAGAATTTGCTACGCCATGGCACCCAAGAGATCTGTACTTCTGCTGCAGCGGAAATTCTATTGCTTTTTTCGCTTGCCAGGATTAAGTTTTCCTTTCAGATCATATTCGTGTGACCATTGCTAGGTGTGGACGCATGAACCGGTGAATTTTTGAGAATTAATTGCGCGGGTTGTTTTGCTGCGCGTGAAGGTTTTCCGCTTGAATGATGGAGGGACCGAGCTTCAGTGACTTGCAATACACAAGTCACCGAGCGACTTGTGGCAATCTCGTCCCTCTGTTTTCGATCCGATGGATAAGATTCATCCAAATCTGAAACACAAAAATAAAAGTTTTCAGAAAAAATCGAAAAAATTCCAGTAAATCATAAATGTTTCGTTTTGGGTTCTCTGAAAGTTACATCCTATTTCGATTAATGGTTTGCGTATAAATAGCGTTTTATGTTTCAAACTAAAAAAACTATATATTCGCAAACGGTCACAGAATAGCTATAGAAGCATTTATGATTTACTGGAATTTTTTCGATTTTTTCTGAAAACTTTTATTTTTGTGTTTCAGATTTGGATGAATCTTATCCATCGGATCGAAAACAGAGGGACGAGATTGCCACAAGTCGCTCGGTGACTTGCGTATTGCAAGTCACTGAAGCTCGGTCCTGGATGGAGGCGGGTGGGACGACTGCGCAACTGGCCATGTTACAATCGATTATCTACCGGTACATTCACTAGAGACTCTCAATGCTTTTCCCTTCATTGAACCCAGATGCTCGCTACATTGCACTACCACTGAGCTACAGTGTAGCACCCTTCAACCTTCATCATACAATGGGATTTTTTTTGGTTGTTATATGTATGATCTTTTTCATTCTCTGTATATTTCTTGCAAGGCCGGGTGTTGAGTAATTAAGCAATAGTTCGATTAAAGTAATCCAAAAATAAATCATAAACATGACGTGGGCAATTCTAATGACATACTGAAATTTGATGATAAAACCATGTACTAGACAGATAGTAGAAACATCTACAGAAATCACTAGTACGACACATAAGGAAATAATCAAGAGAGGGATAAGCATATTATACCCTCCAGTAGGCCAGTTGGCCGTAGCAGCAGCGGAGGCAACAACAGCGGAGGTGGCAGCCTCTTGAGAGGCAGCGGCAGCGGCAGCAGCAGCAGTGGCGTCCTCGGTGCTCATGATGATGACGAAGTCGACGCAGAAGTAGTTGATGCATACGAACGTAGGCGAGCAGTCGCGTAGTAGACGCTCCCCAAAAACCTAATCACCCCTCTCCCGTTCAGGATGTGGAGAGGCGGGATTTCGGAGGCCTGCTCTCCCGGCAACTGTGTACACGGTGGACGGGATGAGATCACTGGTGGCAGCAACAGAGAGTGGAATGACAGTGCTAGCGCGTGGAGCAGATGCGATCTGTTGTGTCTGCTGGAGAGGAGCGACCTCTCTCATATAGGCACACACGCAGGCGGAAGGCCAATGGAAACGTACACAATTAAGTGGAGAATTAAGAGACTGGAAACGGCCGTACTTAAAAGCATTTAAGACAAAAAGATAAGATCGGCTCGGCGAGATTCCCGCAACCCGTGGCGCGACACGCCGTGTCGTGTCGTGTCGTGACGAGGCGAGGCGTGGCGTGGCGTGGCGAGGCGAGGCGGACGGCGGAGGAGGAGGAGCGCGCGTGTGGAGCACCTCCCTTCTCTTACAACCAACACCTCATACCTGTTGGAGAAGAGCTCACCTTATAAGTTGGTGTACATCTCTCCCAACTAGCCATGTGGGACTAAACTCCCACCACTTGTCATGGCAGCATGGGTCTTTAGGGATTTTTTTCAGGAATTATTAGCTGGGCCCAAAGCCCACCCTAATTATTTCAGTAATCCCCCACAATATCCCAAAGGCCCATGATGTTGTCCTCTGTTCCAAACATTGTTTTGATATACCATTATTTTTAGTGGAGACCCGTTAAGGTTGAACATCCACCTAGAGCGAATAGCTACACTCTTTTACAACCGACAATGGACTATGCCTTGAATTATCAATTTGGCGTGAAGTAGTTTCACCAAATGTCTTACTAGTATTGGGCTGCCGAAGGCTGACCCCTCGAGTGGAGCATATTAGTCACACTCCTGACCTATTCATGAACTTACTAGAGATTAACCCAATCTCATAGACTGTGACCAGCAGTCAGACTCATATAGTTGTGTTCCTACAAAGATTGCTCTGTAGGATAGCATCTTGCTTATATAAGCCTTGGAACACATTAAGACAAATGTCAACCTGCCATACAGTTACCGAGAGTAGTGCATCTCCAACGGAGTGGGTTAGTAAAAGTACTCTTCTCAGTTAACCACTAGCTTGTTTTCCCAGGTCCTACTTCACGGGATCTCCGATCACATAGGTTGGGTTAGTACCATGGCAACTCATGTGGGTTTCATACCCATCTCACTCGATGCATTTTCTATCACAACACGTGATAGCCCTTTGGTAAAGGGATCTGCCAGATTTTTAGCCGACTGGATATAATCCAACGCTATTACTTCGGAGTTTCTCAAATGTCTGACAGATTTTAATCTTATTTTTATATGTTTGTTGGACTGTATGTTGTCCTTGAACTTTTGACCTTGGTAATCACCGTCTGATTGTCACAGTTCATAAGGATAGCCGGTACTGGATTTTCAACCACAAGCAAGTCTATCAACAGATCTCGAAGCCATCATGTTTCGACACCAGATGTGTCCAATGCTGTTAATTCTGCTTCCATTGTCGATCTCGTCAGGATCGTTTGCTTGCAAGACTTCCAGGAAACAGCATCACCTCCAAGGGTAAACACATAACCCGTTGTGGCTTTCATCTCATCAGCATCAGAGATCCAATTCGCATCACAATACCCTTCAAGCACTGACGGGTTTCCAGAATAGTGAAGTTCATAGTTCTCAGTACCTTTCAGATAGCGCATAATTCTTTCAACAGGATGCCAATGTACATCACCCGGATTAGAGACAAACCGGCTCAGTTTGCACACAGCAAACATGATGTCAGGCCTCGTAGCGCTTGCTAGGTACATGAGTGAACCAATCACTTGAGAGTATCTCAGCTGATCCTTAGCTGTGCCTTTGAACTTTCGAATCTGCACACTAGGATCATATGGTGTTGGAGAAATTTTGCAGTCCGAATATCCAAAACGACTTAATATCTTCTCAACATAATGGGATTGCAAAAGTGTAATCCCACTCTCATTATCTCTCAGTAGCTTGATGTTCAAAATAACATCAGCCACACCAAGGTCCTTCATCTCAAAATTCTGAGATAGAAACGACTTAACCTCCTCAATGACTTTGAGGTTGGTCCCAAATATCAGTATGCCATCAACATACAAGCATAGTATAACTCCTTCGCCCCTACCATGGCCATAGTATACGCATTTGTCGGCTTCATTAACAACAAAACCACCAGAGGTTAAAGTTGTATTGAATTTCTCATGCCATTGCTTAGGTGCTTGATTCAGGCCATATAAGGATTTCAGTAACTTACACACCTTTCCTTCCTGACCATCTATTACAAAGCCATCTGGCTGTTGCATGTAGATTTCCTCGTTTAGCTCTCCGTTGAGGAAAGCCGTCTTAACATCCATCTGGTGGACGAGAAGACCATGCGAGGCCGCCAACGAGAGTAATACTCATATGGTGGTCAGTCTGGCCACTGGTGAATAAGTATCGAAGAAATCTTCCTCTTTCTTTTGGGAATAACCCTTGGCCACAGGCTTAGCCTTATACTTTTCAATCGTACCATCGGGCCTAAGCTTCTTTTTGAACACCCACTTACATCCCAATGGTTTACAGCCATAGGGACGTTCAGTAATTTCTCATGTCCCGTTAGCCATGACGGAATCCATCTCGCTACGGACTGCTTCTTTCCAGTATTCAGCATCCGGAGACGCATAAGCCTCTGAAATAGAAGTGAGAGTGTCATCCACAAGGTACACAAGGAAATCATCACCAAAAGACTTTGTAGTCCTCTGTCTCTTGCCCCTACCAAGGGTTTTCTTGTCATTCTTTTTAGGATTTTCATCATGTGTTTGTTCATAATATTCCATAGGAATGGCAGGTTCAAGAGTCTCATCAGATTCCTATCTAGAAGTGCTTGGCATATCTCTCATAGGAAAAATATCCTCAAAGAATGTAGCATCTTTGGACTCTAGAATTGTACCGACCTTTACGTCAGGTACCTCAGATTTCACTACTAGAAATCTATAACCGACGCTATTCTTAGCATATCCCAAATTAACGCAGTCCACGGTCTTTGGTCCAAGCTTACGCTTTTTGGGGATCGGCACGTTGACTTTCGCCAAACAGCCCCAAGTACGTAAGTATGAGAGTGTCGTTCTTCTCTTCTCCCATTGCTCATAGGGAGTAATTTCATTGTCTTTTGTCGGAACTTTATTCAGGACATGACATGATGTCAATATAGCCTCCCCCCACCATGCCTTGGATAAACTCGATGTATCTAACATCGCGTTAACCAAATCTATTAGAGTACGGTTTTTCCGTTCGGCAACCCCATTTGACTGGGGCGAATAGGGAGGCGTCCTCTCATGAATAATACCATGTTCCGCACAGAAAGAATCAAACTCATTAGAGAAGTACTCCCCACCACGATCTGACCGGAATCGCTTAATTTTCTTTTCAAGTTGATTCTCAACTTCCGCCTTATAGATTTTAAAGTAGTGTAGAGCCTCATCTTTGGTGTTTAACAAATATACATAGCAATATCTAGTGGAATCATCTATCAGTGTCATGAAATATCTCTTTCCACCTTTAGTCAACACACCATTCATCTCACAAAGATCAGAATGTACAAGTTCTAACGGTGCCAAGTGTCTTTCCTCTGCAGCCTTATGTGGCTTGCGAGGTTGCTTTGCTTGCACACACGAATGACACTTAGAACTTTGGCTAAAGTGAAACTCGGGTTTAAATTCGATTTTACTAGCCGCGTCATACAACCGAAACCAATGTGACAAAGACGTGAATGCCAAAATTCTGTTTCATTAACATTCGAATGAATATTGTTCACGACTTTATTACAAAAATCAGCGAGGGAAAAGCGGAACAGACCTCCGCATTCATAACCTTTTCCAACAAATAGTCCATATTTCATAACAACTACTTTATTAGACTCAAATACCAACTTAAACCCTTCTCTATATAGAAGGGAGCCACTAACGAGATTCTTCTTGATGGCGGGGACATGCTGCACGTTCTTGAGCTGCACGATCCTTCCCGAAATAAACGTCAGATCGACCGTGCCAACACCAAGAACAGAAGTACTTGCGCCATTCCCCATCAGTACGGATCCGTTCCCTGTGACCTGATAAGAAGAAAATAATGAGATGTCAGAACATACATGAATATTTGCACCTGTGTCAATCCACCAATCGTTAGACTGACAAACAGAAAATACAGTAAACAAATTACCATACCCAGATGCACCATTCTCATTGTTGCTCACAATCATGTTGATGGACTTGGAGTCCTGTCCTATTTTCTTGAACTTCTTTGGGCACTTGGGAGCCCAATGTTCCTCTGAACCACATGTGAAGCAGGCTCCTTTCTTCTTATCCTTGTTGAAGTGCTTCTTACCCTTCTTCTTGAAGTCGGTATTCTGTTGGACACCAGGTTTCCCTTGGGCTTGTGGAAGTTGGAGTTCTTCTGTACAAAATTGGCAACAGAAATTCCCTCGTTCCCTTTTTCTTGCGAGTCCTTTGCTCTCGAATTCTGCTCGACACTCAGATGGCCGATGGCATCCTCAACTGAGAATTCACGCATCTGGTGTTTCAGAGTAGTAGCAAACTTCCTCCAGGAATTAGGCAGCTTATCGATTATGCATCCCGCGACAAATTTGCCCGGTAGCACACACTTGAGAAACTCAAGCTCCTTAGCGATGCACTGTATCTCATGAGCTTGTTCCAGTACAGAACGGTTTTCAACCATCTTGTAATCGTGGAACTGATCTATAGTGTACATCTCGCTTCCAGCATCGGTTACGCCGAATTTAGATTCGAGCGCCTCCCACAAGTCCTTGGCAACCCGCACATGTAAATATGCATCAACCAACTTATCTCCGATCACGCTCAGAACGGCTCCAACAAAGACGACGGTGGCTTTCCTGAACGCCTTCTCCTGTTCAGGAGCAATCGTTCCAGTGGGAGTAACACCGGCAACCCAGAACACGTTCATCGCAGTGAGCCATAAGGTGGTTTGGGTTTGCCAACGCTTAAAATATGTCCCCGTAAACAGGGCTGATTTCAGTGCAGCAGCAAAACCTTGGATCGAAAATTGCATACACACATTAGGTTTTTGGATTGTTGAGTAATTAAGAAATTTTTTGATTAAATTAATGCAAGAATAAATCATAAACATGACGTGGGCAATGCTAATGACATACCGAAATTTGATGATAAAACCATGTACTAGACAGATAGTAGAAACATCTACAGAAATCACTAGTACGACACATAAGGAAATAATCAGGAGAGGGATAAGCATATTATACCCTCCAGTAGACCAGTTGGCCGTAGCAGCAGCGGAGGCAGCAGCAGCAGCTGTGGCGTCCTCTTGAGAGGCAGCGGCAGCAGCAGTGACGTCCTCGGTGCTCATGATGATGACGAAGTCGACGCAGAAGTAGTTGATGCAGACGAACGTAGGCGAGCAGTCACGTAGGAGACGCTCCCCAAAAACCTAATTGCCCCTTCTCCCGTACAGGATGTGGAGAGGCGGGATTTCGGAGGCCTGCTCTCCCGGCAACCGTGCACGCGGTGGACAGGATGGGATCACTGGTGGCAGCAACAGAGAGTGGAACGACAGTGCTAGCGCGTGGAGCAGATGCGATCTGTTGTGTCTGCTGGAGAGGAGCGACCTCTCTCATATAGGCACACACGCAGGCGGAAGGCCAATGGAAATGTACACAATTAATGAAGAATTAAGAGATTGGAAACGGCCATACTTAAAGCATTTAAGACAAAACGTTTCAGCTCACATTCATTCTCCATTAACGTCATTAAGACAAAACATTTCTGTTGCCGCTCACATTTTTCCTGCGTGATAAAAAGATAAGATCGGCTCGGCGAGATTCTCACAACCCGTGACGCGACGAGGCGGGCGGCGGAGGAGGAGCGCGCGTGTGGAGCACCTCCCTTCTTTTTACAACCAACACCTCATACCTGTTGGAGAAGAGCTCACCTTATAAGTTGTTGTACATATCTCTCAACTATCCATGTGGGACTAAACTCCCACCACTTGTCATGGCAGCATGGGCCTTTAGGGATTTTTTTCAGGAATTATTAGCTGGGCCAAGGCCCACCCTAATTATTTCAGTACCGTGCATCGAGACATAGAACTGTTCTGGCTGTTATAGATGAAGAGAATGACGACCCGATGCTTTTGCACCTCATTACTCCGGATGACATCTACAGGAAGCAGGAAGGTGAAGCATCTCGCTGCCATTGCTTCTTCCCGCGTTTCAATTTTTTGGGGGAACATTACTGCCAAAAGAAAAATGTTTCGGGCAAAACTGGCAACGTGCTTTTCCCCTCTTTCCCCTTTCCTCGTGCTACAGTTCTCGTGGGAGGCGAAAAGAGGGCGTCTAGGTTTCCGTCGTCCGCCGGCGGCCAGACCGGTGCTTCCCCACCTCTCCGGCGGCTGCTTCGGCGGCGGGAGAGTGGGGGAAGCCTGGATCTGTGCCTATGGCGTGTATATAGTAGGTCTAGGTGCCCGACCGGCGGCGTTGTGGAGGCGGTGATGCTGCTGGTTCGGTGGTTGGTGTCGGCGCGTCTCCCCTCCTGCGACGGCGTTCTTCGGGGCCCCGCCGTGGCGCGCGCGACTAGAGGTGGCCGGGGATCGGTGGATCTCGCGGTCTGTTCAGTCTCCGGAGGTGGTCTTTGTGCCGGAGGCGGAGGCCACGTCGTGGAGCTTTTGTCTCCTGGCTCCTTCTCCGCGACGGTGAGAAGGGTGCTGGCCTCACCGTGGAGCCTGGGAGTCCTGTTTTGCAGGTGGTACAGCACTCGATCTCCTCCTCCTCTGTCGGTGGTTCTTGCCTCTGGTCGTCATGGTGGCGAGCAGCGGTGCGGACTTCGTGTTGGTGGAGGTTGCTCGATGGTTCTGCTGCAGGTCGTCTTCTTCTGGAGCAGGGATGTGGAGGATGGCTGGCGTCGTCGTCTTTCTCTCTGGCTTTGCTTGGAGGTGGACGAAGGCGTGCTAGCAGGAGCTCGGGGAGGTGTCCCCGCCGATGGTCGATCAAAGATGTTAGATTCCGGCTTTGTCCCGGATGAATCTTGCGGTACTCAACGCAGCTCGGCTGCTATCGGGCTCCTGCTGGTTTTGGGTGTGAGGTTTCATCGCTTTTTCCCCTCTGCCGGCGTCGCGGCGGCGTTGGTGTTCGGCAATAGCGAGCAACGACGAGGTGGTCTGGAGCAAGGATCTTCAAGGGCTTAAGTGTATTTTCTCGTTTTTCCAGGGTTCTTTTGCTCTTTCTCTAGGTCAGGTGACCTGTGGTGTTGAGTTGGTTCCAGGGTGTATGTTGAAGACTTTGCAACGGTGTCATCTTTAGTTTGTTTGCTCCCCTCGGTTTGATGTCATTGTGATTCGCTCATTCTCTCTAGCAGATATATTCATCACGTGGTGTGATCCCGAAGCCGGTATGACACTCTGCTTGAGCTTCCAAGACGGCACACGGTGCTCCAGTATATGGTATGTTACTGTCACATTTTGCTTCTGATGTTTCATTATATTTAAGCACAATGTGTGCTCAACTGGACGTTATGATGAACTATGCATTTTACAGGAATGAGATCTGCCAAGTGCGAATCAGAGCTGTCGGTCGCTCTCTCCTTCCTCGTCTACAGTAGATCGGGAAGGGCGATTTTTGAGACTCCTCCGTCCGATCACCTCACTCGCCGGCGATCCGCGGGATTCCTCCCCTCCGTCGGCCGCTCCGGCGGCGGGAGGGTGGGGGATCCCCGGATTCCGGCCTGTACATAGCGTAGGTCGCGATAGGGACCCGCCGGCGGCGTCGTGGAGGTGGCGATGGTGTCGGTGGCTAGGTGAGGGTCGGCGCGCTTCCTCTCCTGCGGCGGCGCTCCTCGGAGCTCTGCTGCGGCGCGGGCGACTTTTGGTGGCCGTGGATCTTCGGATGCCTCGGCTTCTTCTCGTTCTTCTTCCTCTGTACAGGCCGGCGAGGTGGAAGACAGAATCGTGGGAGTTTGAAGACGGGAGGCTCTCCTCCGGTGGGCTTGGCGGGCTCTGCGGAAGAAGGGTGGCGTCCTCGTGCTCGTCTCCGGCGGGAGACGGCGAGGGCGGGCTGGCGACGGTGCGGTGCCGAGGTTCGTTTACCGTGCAGATTCCGGCGCCTGCGCCGGATGGTTTATGCGGCTCTTCAACAAGGTTGGCTGCGCCGTTGGCTTCGGTGTGCGGTGACCTCGCCTTCTTCCTCCTCGGCGGCGTGCTGCTGATGATCGGAAGTGGCGGGTGGTGCGGCGGTCCCAGGCCTCGCCGGGCGGTGAGCTTGTTCTTGTCTTTGTACGCGTGTGTGCGTTTGTATTCCTTCTGATGGTGTACGCGTACTCCCTTCAAAAAAAAAAAAAAGAGATCTGCCAAGTGCAGAGAAAACAAAGGCCTGATCATTGGTCTGCAATTGACACTAGTGGTAGGCTTGATGTTCGGTCTGCCAGTGACACCAATGGTAGTTGACCATATTCGTGTGATGTTTCTTTTATCCCTAAGACAAGAATGTGCCAACATAAATGCTCATGAGCGATATGTTCATTGTTTTGTACAGCTCCCCAAGGTTAATTTATTCATCAAGCAAGAGGCAGAATAATGTATTCATCAAGCAAGCAGAGATGGGCATCAAGACTCGGGACATGAAATCGTTCACATCTCAAGTTGGGAAAATAAGTGTTCAAGATTTCTTGTGAATTGTGATGTTATTCACAGTGCCATGCGCATAGTAAATGTCCTTTATTTTCTGTAATAAAAAAGCAAACCAGCAATTTGTTTCCTTTTTCAAGGAATAATGTTTGTCATTTTTTTAAAGAGCTGCTGCAACATTTCTCAACAGTAACATATGTAACATATGTAACACATGAGACCAGGTGCAACGAATCACAGCTTAGCGCATATGCATCTTTATATATACACGTCTTCACACAAGGGAGTACATTGTTCCACCAGAGCCTATTTCTACAGAAACATTCTGAAGCCATGAGAAAGACGCAGCTACTAAGGCTATTTCTTGATTCGTTTCGACGCAGTTCTGGCTAGAGCATTGTAGATATCTCGCTTCCTCTTCGCGTTTTCATCGGCCTTGCCAGAGGCTACGGCTACGTTGGCCTGCCTTTCCAATGCTTCCCTCACAAAGAACTTCAGCCTCCAGAGGGTTGTCTCGCTCTGCACCCGCACAGGAAAGCATGGTCAACATGCTAAACAGTGTCATACCTGGAGCGGTGTTAGTGTTAGAATAAAGATAGTTTACCTGAGCATCCATGTCAAGGTCCACTTCTTCTGCTGTGGTTTGGAAGCTAGGATTGTCTTGTGCAACCAAGTCTAGTGCCTTGCTAAGATCTTCTGGAGATAAGTGGCAAAGGCCTGCACCGAGTTTTCTCTTCTCATCTGTGGTCATTTTCCTACAATATCAAGATTTTAGCAACTGTGTACTTTTTTAGGCTCAGTGCCCCTAAAAGGTGATATCAAGCAGTCAAATCAATAGGCATGAGATGAACATCTTAAAGACGAACCTGCATCTCTGAACTACCATTTTCCGGAGCTCGTCCAGTTGCTTATTAATATCATTCAGCTGGAAAAAAAAGAAAGAAGATACTGAATACACAAACAAGAGAATACATAAAGGGTCGCAGCAGTTTTATGTGAATGGCTTGTGAACATGCAAGGCATATATTTGAACAGCATACAGAAGCATGTTCAGGCCCACAAATCTTAGTCAAGAAAGGAATTCATATGGTACATCAATACACAAGAAAAGAATAAACAATAACTATAAGAAACTAGGACTGCACCAGGGTCAGCTTTGAGCCCTTATCTCTTTACTTTGGTGATGGATGGGGTCACATGGGATATATAAGGAGATATCCCATGGTGTATGCTCTTTGCGGATGATGTGGTGCTAATTGACGATAGTCGGGCGGGGGTTAATAGCAAATAGAAAGTTGGAGCTGTGGAGGCGGACTCTAGAATCAAAAGGTTTTAGGCTTAGTAGAACCAAAACTGAGTACATGAGGTGCAGTTTCAGTACTACTAGGCACGAGGAGGAAGATGTTAGGCTTGATGGACAGGTGGTACCTAAGAAAGACATCTTCCGATATTTGGGTCTATGCTCCAGAAGGATGGTGATATCGATGAAGATGTGAGTCATCGAATCAAAGCTGGTTGGATGAAGTGGCGCCAAGCTTCTGGCGTCCTCTGTGATAGGAAAGTGCCACAAAAGCTAAAAGGCAAGTTCTATAGGACGGCGATTCGACCTGCGATGTTGTATGGTGCAGAATGTTGGCCGACCAAGAGACGACATATCCAACAGTTAGGTGTAGCGGAGATGCGCATGTTGAGATGGATATGTGGCCACACAAGAAAGGACCGGGTTAGGAATGATGATATACGTGAGAGAGTTGGGGTAGCACCAATGGAAGAGAAGGTTGTCCAACACCGTCTAAGATGGTTTGGTCATATAGAACGTAGGCCTCCGGAAGCGTCATTGCATACCGGACGGATAAAGCGGGATGAGAATGTTAAGAGGGGTCGTGGTAGGCCAAACTTGACATGGGAGGAGTGAAGGATTGGAATATCACCAAAGAACTAGTCATGGATAGGTCTGCGTGGAAGTTAACTATCCATGTGCCAGAACCATGGCCTGGTTTCGAGATCTTATGGGTTTCAACTCTAGCCTACCCCAACTTGTTTGGGAAAAAAGGCTTTGTTGTTGTTGTTGTAGTAGTATAAGAAACTAGGATTATTTTTCTGAATAATTAATACTGAGCAGGAGTCCAAGTCAGTACATAGAGCTTCAATTAATATCTACTTAATACAAAAACAATAGTAGTCCATGAGAGTGCTGACCTCATTATCAGTATCTTTTGCTAATTTTGCAATGGTAGCTTCCGGTGAAGCGTTTGTGGTTGGAACACCGTTTGGTTCCTCCTTTCTCCTTTCCTAAGACAAAAGATCCAACTTACTGTTGTCAAATGCTATGTAATAACACATATACATACCAAAACAAAAAATGGTAACATATGTCACTACAAATATCCACCTCGCTCTCAACTTTAGGGAGAAGGTTGAGCCATTTCTCCTCAAATTTCTCAAGTAAAAACTTGGCCATTACGTGAATATCGTGAGGCGCATCATTGTACTTCATTGCATTCTCAAAAACTAATCTAACATCAGAATATATTTCGCGGACACTGTTATACTTGGTAACATCATTCCCTTCCATTTTGTTTCGGATGGTTGAGAAGTCCATAGGTTTAGTGATAATCTGCAAAGAGTAGAAACATATATGAATCACTAGAAGCAGGCTTCAGAAACCCTTTATTCGGTACGATATGACCCAAATAACAAATACGCCAATGAAGCCACTCCATCTTATTGATATATACTAAATATAGAGAAACATATTTGCTACCAACACAAGGGCTGCAACAATTCGAAGTACGCTAAAGAAGATAAATAATAAGTGACCAAATCAATTTACAGCTAAGATAAACAGATAGATCTAAGACCATGTTTTCCTTTTATAGCTTAGGGATGGTTAAAGTATTTTGAGTTCCCAGCAATGGCTTTCAATTTCAGGCACGTTGGATGAAGGCAAAATATAGTGACAACCAGTTAACAGCTAAGAAGATAAACAGATAACTTACTATTTACTAAGCAAGGTTTTTGAGTTGCCGAGTCAAGTCAAGTCGCCAGCCCTGCGGCTCGGCGATTAGTCGACGAAAGTCGATGTATAGTCCGAGTCACCCTGATTTCTAGAAAACGACTTGACGATTAGTCGGCGACTATACAGCGACTCAAAAACCTTGTTACTAAGCCATGTTTTCCATACAACGCTAAGGGATGATTAACAGTATTGTATTTGGAGTTCAAACTTCAAAGCAAATACAGGATTATATTTTGCCCTTGACATTGAAAATTTTCTGATAAGGTACAGCAGAATGTCAATAGAAAGCAGAATAAAGACAGAAAAGCATAAATCCAGCAGATACTCAGGAGCAAGGTAATGTGTAATCAAAGTCAGTTTTTCCTTTTTAAGTCCGGACTGCGTGCCAACATCAGGTAACACAAAATATCACAGTACCATCAAATTCATACTAAGCTACAAATGCATCCCCTACAGTTAAAATACCTTTCATATGAACAGATATCTAGTATACAGGACAAAACCTACTGGAAGCATTACCTTGCAATAGTCATCAAGTTGAAGAGCAACAACGTCTACCGGTTGCAGAAATGGCGCAGCCCATTCATGAGCTGTGATCTGGAAGAAGATGAATATAGAAAAAAGGATCAATACGGATTTTGAAGGGGCCACCATAAACTTTGTATTGAGTATTAGGCCATAGAAAACTAGATTACAAAGGTATTCCATATATAGTGGTCGAATCAATCTCAACATTATAGCCAATAAAAAAGCTGCATTTCAAATTCACTAAAAGGCTTTTTAGTTAGGTTCAGATGGTGTCATTTCAGTGAAAGCGGCACAGACTTATTTTATTTACTGCACCAGAAGATCACACGTAGAAAATGGTCAACCAATAACCACAGCCCAAAATAACTAGATTGTATGTCTTATCAATGGTAGAATGACTAAGCCAGCGAATACAAACACCATATATGAACCATGGGACAAAGCACAGGTCAAGGATGAACGATCACCTGGCGAATGATAACACCAAGCTGGCGCATAAGGTCGGGCATCCCTTTGCAGTGGCTGTCTCTTGCGCCGTTCGCCGCGTACCTGCTGCTACCGCCGGCCTTCCGCCCTCCGCTGCCATGCTTCTTGCCGTCGTAGAACCCTACCACCTCCTTCACCCTCTTCTCCAGCTGCAACACACGCACCACATCAAGAACTGGCACCTAATCCCGCACTACTGAAAATCCCCAAAAAATATTGCGCAATTTACTTCTTCCGAGGGAGGGGTGGATTACTGCGGAGGTTAGCGAGGGGGGCGTTACCACGTCGGTCTTGAAGGCGAGGTCGTCGAACTGCCGCCGAAACGTGTCCGCCGTGGGGCACTCCGCGGCGGTGGGCGGATCCATCGGCGGGATCGGTCGTGCTCCCTCCGCCGCCGCTCGCGCGGCGTCCTCCGGCACCATCTAGGGTTCGCGCCGCTGGGCCGTGTGCGAGCGAGCGACCCTGCGACTGCGAGACGTATGGGTGGGCTCTTGGGCGCGATGTGATGGCCCTTCTTTCACTGGGCTTCTGGTCCACCCGGAAGGCCTAGCGCTCCTAATCGGGATTTCGGCTCGTCTTAGGAAATCGACATATTGGTCTCGTAGAGGGATGCTAAGAATGGCCAATCCTATACGCCGCCCGTTAGCGGCGTGTACGGGGCAGCTTCTGCCGGGCCGGCCCATGGGCGGCTTTCCCCTTTTTTTCTTTCGTTTTTCATTTTTTTTCTTTTTCTTTTTCTTTTTCTTTTTCGTTTCTTTTCTGTTTCTGTTTTTCTTTTTTCGTTTCTTTTCTGTTTTGTTTTCGTTTCCTTTTTCTTATTTGTTTTTAGCTATTTTTATTAAATGGTTCCAAATTTTAAAATGGTTCCAAATTTAAAAATTGTTTCAAATTCGAAAATTGTTCATTTTGAAAATAGTTCCAAATTCAAAAAATGCTCAATTTGAAAATGGTTTCATTTTAAAATGGTTCCAAATTAAAAAATAGTTCCGAATTAAAATTGGTTCCAAATTTGAAAATTGTTCATTTTTTAAATGGTACCAAATTTAAAAATGGTTCCTAATTTAAATAAAAAATCTTTTTTGAAATGGTTCCATTTTGAAAATGGTTCCAAATTTAAAAATGTTTCAAATTTAAAAATTGTTCCAAATTTGAAAAAAAATCATTTTTTAAAATGGTTCCATTTTGAAAATGGTTCGGAATTTTAAAATGGTTCTGAAATTAAAAATGTTTTGTTTTAGTTTTCTTTTTTATTTTCTTATTTATTTTTCGTTATTTTTAATTGTTTAATTTTTTTAAAATGGTTTCAAATTTAAAATGGTTTCAAATTTGAAAATTGGTCATTTTTTAAAATGGTTTCAAATTTGAAAATTGTTCATTTTGAAAATGGTTCCAAATTTAAAAATTGCTCATTTTGAAAATGGTTCCAAATTTAAAAATGGTTCCGAATTAAAATTGGTTCCAAATTTGAAAATTGTTCATTTTTGAAAATGGTTCCATTTTGAAAATGGTTCCAAATTTAAAAACTGTTCATTTTTTAAATGGTTCCAAATTTTAAAATGGTTTCGAATTTAAAAAATATTCCAAATTTGAAAATAGTTCATTTGTGAAAATGGTTCCATTTTGAAAATGGTTCCGAATTTTAAAATGGTTCCGAATTTGAAAATAGTTTCGAATTTGAAAATGGTTTAAAAAATAGGTTTGAATTAGTTTCGGATTTTGTTTCAGATTTGGAAAACGCTAAACAAACACTAAAGTCACGTTAAAAAAACATGCACAGTATTTTTTTTGAGAACTAAAAAAACACGCACAGTAGAACGAACGAAGTCGAAACTTCAGGTGCAAGCAGTTGGGCTGGCCCAATTAGTGATGTGTGTATGTGGCGCGGGATGAAATCGCCGCCAACGGGCGATACAAAGAAGTTCCCGCTAAGAATGCTAGGTACATCGTCCGGATGAAAGTGTTGGGCTATCAATTCAGCGTCAAAAAAAGTTATGAATCTATTTGGAACTCACAGTTTCCTTTAGGTGTGGTAGGTTGACGAGTCACATTGTTTGGGATCCACAGATCTTGCCATATGTTAACATTCGACCCATCTCACTATCTTTGTTGTCTCTAAATCCTCATTCGAGGAAACAACTGCTATCATGAATGAAAATGCTAGGTTGAAGTCTCTTGTTGAGACTCGTATCCTTTGGTGTCACAAATGGAGTGAAATCCTCGAGCAAATTCTTACAGAAGAAGTGAGGGAATTGGCTTTGAACGAAATATTAACTGCGATGGTTCATACTGGGCACCTGAACAGTATCCCAAGACAAAATTTGTTCTTAGAAGAGAGAAGTTTCATGCATCTTTGTTCATCAAGACCATTCATTTAGACCAAAGGCATCCAACTTTGTCATTACTTATGAGACTTTTCAAGTAATTAAGCAAGGACAGCACCGGAAGAGTTTATGTGGTACGCATTGCTCCATGACTTAAGGCAAGGCACCCAAAAGTATATGGACAGAGAAATCCCTCGTCAATAGTCTTGAGTGCAAGGCTCCTGTCAAAAACTTTGATAACGCCTCTTACAACCACAAACTTGGAACCAAAAAAGTATGTGTCTGTAAGAGGAAAATGATCCCATATGCAGGACCTCTTCTTTGGAGAACAATAGACGGGTGATCAACACTAGCAATATCAGTTATATACCCACTTACCCAGAGAAGATGAAGACGAAGGGACGCATGAAGATTCAATTCCTTTCTGGCTCTTTCAATGCATCTAGGTGTCTTGAAGAAATCCTGTTTAGAGAGAAACTCATCATGTGGTGTGACGCTGAAGCGCGCATGGCACTCTTCTTGAGCTTCCAAGACGGCACAGGGTGCTCCAAATATATGGCAGTATGGTGTTGTCACAGAGTGGATGTTTCATTACTCTCTCCGTCCGAAAATAAGTGTCTCTGTATAAATACATCCAATTTTGGGCAAACTTGAGACACTTATTTTTGGACGGATGGAGTATATTTTAGCACAATGTGTGCTCGCCTGGGTGTAATGGTGAACTGTGCATTTTACAGGAGTGAGACCCGCCAAGTGCAGAGAAAAAAAGGCCTGGTCTTCGGTCTGCCGCCAGTGACACTAATGGTAGTTGACCATATTCTTGTGATGTTTCTTATATCCTTAAGACAAGAATGTGCCAACATGCTCATGATCGATATTTCATTTGTTTCGTGCAGCAAACTGATGAGTTAGAAACATAGAATGTGCCAAGGATAATTTATTCATCAGTAAGCAGAGATGGGCACCAAGTCTCAGGAAATAAAATCGTTCACATCTCAAATTGAGAAAATAGTGTTCAAGATTTCTTGTGAAAATTAGTTTTACAAAAAGATTTGTTGTGAAATTGTGATATTGTTCATAGTGCATATGCATCTTTATATTGTTCCACAGGAGCCTATTTCTACAGAAACGTCCTGACCATGACAAATGCGCAGCTACTGAGGTTATTTCTTGATACGTTTCGAAGCAGTTTTCGCTAGAGCATTGTAGATATCTCGCTTCCTCTTCGCGTTTCCATCGGCCTTGCCCCTTTCCAATGCTTCCCTCACAAAGAACTTCAGCCTCCAAAGGGTCGTCTCGCTCTGCACCCACACAGGAAGCATGGTCAACATGCTAAGCAGTTCACACGTGGAGCAGCGTTAGTGTTAGAATAAAGAAAGTTTACCTGAGCATCCATGTCAAGGTCCACTACTTCTGCTGTGGGTTGGAAGCTAGGATCGTCTTGTGCGACCAAGTCAAGTGCCTTGCTAAGATCTTCTGGAGACAAGACGCAAATACCTGCAGCGAGTTTTTTCTTCTCGTCTGAGGTCATTTTCCTACAATATCAAGATTTTGGCAACGGTATCACTTTTTTAGGCTCAGTACCCCCACAAAGTTATAGCAAGACGAGATGAACATCTTAAAGACGAACCTGCATCTCTGAACCACCATTTTCCGGAGGTCCTCCAGCTGCTTATTAATCCCATTCAGCTGGAAGATAAGAAAGAAGATACTGACTACACAAACATTGTAAATTTCCAGTTACATCGGACGAAAAGTATTTTCTTTATATATAGCTAATCGACAAACTTCACTGGTGCATAGTAGAAGTGTAGAACCAAATAATGACTTTCTTTAAAAGGGAGAAGAATGTCATCTTTTAAGATCAAATGCTTTATGGAACGTGTTATATTATTAAGCTGCAATTTTCCTTTTTAAAAGGCAGAGGACATGATTTCAGAAAACGGTAACCGGTTTTGTGACAAATAATAAGAAAACAAAAGATAGCCAAGTAAAATATGCCACGAACTCCATGCAACTCCATACATCCAGCATACTGATATAACAAAAATAGAACATGTCAAATATATAACACAGATTGGTTCACTGATTGATCCTAATATTTCTGCGGATATGAAAAACATGTGAACCAAAGTATGTAGATATACCCAAAAATAATAGCAAACCACGAGGAATGTACTGTCAAGGGTAAAATTATAAATCTAGCATCACACAATCCAAACTGCTCACCCGTTACAACCATATTCCGCGCTCAACAACAGGATGAGGTCCAGTTCAAGAAACACAGGACTCAAAATCCGGATTCCTTGTCATAGTTTGTGAAGCCAGCAACACATGGTGAATAGTTTTGTCCAGGTACCCATGTAGCAACACCAGCATCGGCCCCCTTCTTTCAGCTTGTGATTTTGGATAAGCTAGCTTTTGGAAAATCTTGGAAAGAAGCTGCGGTGGGGAAAATTTCCTAGAATCAGTTCCTACCCTTCTTTTTAGCTTTTGGGGATTTTGGGGAAAATCTCCAAAAAAAAAAAGAAATCACAAATCCACCACCACAACGAGCTAGAGACGAGCTCAGATTCGATGCGCGCTGATGTCGATGTAGGGCAAGAGGAGGAGGTCGTCTCCCACGTGAGCCGAGCTCGCGTTGGGCGGCGGACGCGGCGGTTGAGCGGCGAGTCGGGGACGGCGGTGGAGCGGCGAGCCGGGGCCGCGCGCGGGTTCCTGGACGCGGGAGAGAGGCCGCCGGTCGGGACGAAGGCGCTCGGGGACGCGCCGGCGTAGCACTGGTCGGGGCGCCGTCGAGGGGCACACCTGCAAGGCCGGCGGAGAGCTTGGGGAGGCGGGGAAGATCTTGGCGGCGAGGGGCTCCGCGGCGGTGGGGAGCAGCCAGATCGAGCGGGAGGCCGGTCGCCAGCGCCGGAGAGGAGGGCGCCGTCGGGATCGAGCAGGGTGAGCTCGGGATCGAGCGGGCAGGAGACGAGCTCGCTTTTCTTTGTCTATCGGTGGCAATCTCTGTAATTAGTACCAACACGGAGGGCACGCGTGTAGACCGTTTCGGGCCAGGCCGGAGAATCCCGGGAATCTGGCCAGAAGCTGCTCCCGGCCCGATTTTGATTTCACGTGTAAACTGAGATTCTCGGTGGAAATAAGCTGGGCATAATCTGGACCCTTCTTTTGGGCTTTTGGGGATTTTGGGCCAGAATCCGTTCCAGAAGCTGAAAAGAAGGGGGCCATAATCAGTTTGCGCAACACAACTGAAACAGTGGATACGGAAAGGGGTGTTGCTTCATGGGTGCTAGCACAAAGCTATCACCAAAACAGAAACGTATATGGCTAAATGAACCCATTTGGCAACACCAACTAACATAGAAATCAAGTAGCAGAAAAAAAACGGTGTTGTCGAATGGGTGCTAGCACAAAGCTATCACCAAAACAGAAACGTATATGGCTAAATGAACCCATTTGGCAACACCAACTAACATAGAAATCAAGTAGCAGAAGAAAACGGTGTTGTCGAATGGGTGCTAGCACAAAAGAAGGGGCCTCCATTGTCCGAATGGGTTGGTGTGCAGATGAATGGAGGGCTGTGGTGTATATATGGTCAAGCAGAAGAGAGAAGGGAGCGACTCACGGTGTGTGTTGTTGGGAGCTAGCGCATGTCATCGGACTCGGTGACAAACGCGCCAGAGGAAATGAATGGACGCCAGGCACTCCACAGCTTGCAGCTTGTTCCTTTCGAAAAGAAGAAAATAGCTTGCAGCTTGGCCAGATCTGAAAATGCATAGGATTCCAATACTTGGCCATCGAACCAAGGCTTTATTATCAGACCAAAGCAAAGGAAAATGCATAGGATTCCATCTCTATGATGGCAGTGACGACGGCAACTTGTTTACAATTTTTGAGGTCGTAGTGGTAGTGCTACTGCTATCCAGCAGCGCACATGCTGCCACTCTACGCATATGAATTTGGATAAAACGTTACTAACTTTCTCGTGAATATCGAGACACACAAATGTTTTGCTCTGTGGTCCAAGGCTCCATTATTTCTCTCGCTTGACAGTTTGTATCACTAACTATATTAAGGAGGTGCAGTTTCGCGGCCTGAGAGGCGTCGGAGCACTGTAGCTTTCGAAGCTACAGTGACCGGAACGATCTACGCCGTCCAGCCGCCGATCCAGCGGCCGACATCGCTCCTTCCACCGCGCGGCACTGTAGCAACTACAGTGAAGCAATATTTTGCAGAAAACCCCCTGCAAAGGACCAATTTGTAATTCCTGAAAATCTCAGGGATCTCAGCGTAAAACCACGCCCACATCTCCCCCTCCCTCCTTCTCTCTCGCGCGCGGCCGGAGCGCGCCGCCGCCGTCGACGCTCGCCCCCTCCGCTCCGCTCCTCCCAGTCCAGATCGAAGCACACAGGAGCCTCCGCCGCCACGTCCTCTCCCCCTCGCCCACGAACGCATGCCGGGCCTCCCCAGAGGCGCCGGAATCGTCGCGACCTTCCTCGCTCGGGCCGCCGCGTTTTCTTGCCGCCGGCGACACTCCGTCGACCAAATAGCGGCGGCGCCACCGTTTTCGAGCAGACCACATCCGCGCGCCTCCAACGCTCCCATCCGCGTATCCTAATTCGCGCTAGGCCGCCGCCGGCGAGCTCGCCGTCATTGTTGTCTCCACTGCTTACGTCATCTCGACGTGGCAGTGGGCCCGGTTAGTCAGTGCCTCATCCTTTTCCCACGAGAAAAAAAAACTAAAACACTGACATGCGGGCCCAGTTGACTTAAACAATTTACAGAAAATGAATAACCCTACAAAATCAATAGTTTAAAATCTACCTACCAGAAAAATATGAAAAATATATTAAAATGATCAGAAAAATAAATTCTAATTATTTATAGCATAATACGAAAATTTCTAGACATTTTTAAAATGGGCCCAATTCACTTAAACAATTTACAGAAAAATGAATAATACTATAGAATCAATATTTTAACAACTACCTACCAGAAAAATTCAATATTTTGAAATCTACCTACCAGAAAAATATGCAAAACATATCAAAATGGTCAGAAAAATAAATTCTACATAATTATAGCACAATGCAACCATTTTTGGACATTTTCAAAATCGGTAAATATTTAGAGAAAATCCAAATGCACTTCCTCTAATTAAATGGAGTTGAATTCCAAAAAAAAAATCACATTGTATTTCCTCTAATTATGTAGCTTAATTAAATATTCAAGACATCTTGATGATATACCCATCACGATAATCAAATGTACTTATCAAATTATTAGGACCTTAAGTATTTACAGAAAATGAATAATACTACGGAATCAATATTTTAAAATCTACCTACCAGAAAAATATGCAAAACATATCAAAATGATCAGAAAAATAAATTCTACATAATTATAGCATAATACAACCATTTTTGGACATTTTCAAAATCGGTAAATATTTAGAGAAAATCCAAATGCACTTCCTCTAATTAAATGGAGTTGAATTCAAAAAAAAATCCACACTGTGTTTCCTCTCATTATGTAGCTTAATTAAATATTTAAAACATCTTGATGATATACCAAACACGATAATCAAATATACTTATCAAATTATTAGGACCTTAAGTAATTATCAATCTCAACGCATTGCCAAATTACGCAACCATAACACCACTTAAAGGTGATAAAACAACCAAACCAATTTAATACGATGTCAACGTAGCACTGCTTAAAACAAAGATTACCTGCTTAAGCTTGTGTATTTCCACTTCATTTCCATTTTTGACGAACTGGGTATATGCAAAGTCATTGACGTGGATGAGAGATCAAGGAGATCATTTGAGACATTACACCTGGCATGGACGACCTCAAATGATTTATGGTTTACTTCCAAGTATTAAATATTAACCTCACATGTTTTCCAGTGCTGAGACTGCTCATACAATGATATGTGTATCAGCATTCGTCATACCAAACTATTATCAATCTATATCATCCATTGAGTAAAAGATATTTATCAATGTGAAATTACGATACACTTTATTTTTCAATTATGCTATTGGAAAATGTTGCTACTTTAGTTATACCTTTTGAGGCTCTCTTTTAAATCTTATAATAAAGTGTGCGCTCTAATTTTTAGCTCATATAATGCACATCTTCTGATTACGAAGCTAAACCACCAATTTATGCCAACATACAAACATAATCAAACATTCGAATTTGCCAAGTATTCGAAATTACCGTAGCATTTCTGAAAGTTTCAAATTATTCAGCATTTCGATATAACTCGAATACATTTTTTCTAAATACAATTAAGAATTCATGGCAACATACAAACATATTTAAATACTTCAATTTTGCTGAATATTTGAATATTCTCTAAACTATATAAAAAAGTTCAGACAAATTCAACGCTAACTACATACAGCAAAACACAAAAACATAGTCAAACAATTCAAAATAGTCAAAATTTGGATGCAACATAGACGAACTTTCCCCATTTATTAGCATAAATCCAAAAAAATATGCAGTACCACTAACTACATACTTAACTTAAATATTATTTGGAAAAAAAGGAGCACATTTCAACATTTCAAATTGCTAAAACATTTGACCTACCCCAAAATATATCAACATGATAAAAAAAATGATACGTACTAATGCCAAAATAGAAAGAAACTTAAACAATTCATATTACCTAATATTTGTATACATTGTAAGTGCACTTCATCTAATTATAAATTAAAAAGTAATAAATGCTCACAAAATACATTTCCTCTGATTATACTACGCAACCGAAAAAAAAATACCAATTATTGTTTGCGCTACTTATGGCATAATGCAAACATATTTCAAGATTTCAATTCAACGAATATTTAGAGAAAACCCAAATTAATTCCCACAAATTATGGATTCAATTTAATAAGTGTCCATATAATGTATTCCATTTGAATATAGAATTCAATTAAATTTCCAAAGCAAAATGCAAACTTATTATTTCTTCCCAAATTGTTTAGTATTCAGAGATAATTTAGCTTAAATCTCTCTAATTATGCGCATAAAAATAAAAAATACTTCACTCACTAAATGTTTGAGGAAAATAAAAAAACATTTCCTCTAATTATGGATTGAATTTAACGAATTTCCTTACAACGTATTTCCTCAGACTATGGAGTTAAATTAAATATTTCGATATTTATAACAAATTACAAAAATACTTGACCACTCCAACTTATAGAATTAAATTAATTTAACGAATACTGTTTGTTTACAAAAATGCACATTTTTACTACGAATATGCAGATAAACCAAAAAAGTTTTTCCCCATCTAAGTAAGTTCGTTACTTAATCTTCTTACTTCTAAACCATTCCTTTAATACACTTTGAACATCTACAATACTTTAAAAAAACATTGTTCGCGAAATATTACAGCAACATATCGCCAATAAAAATTTAAAAACTAACAAAGTCGCGTCGTGACGACGCGCAAAATTCCGCTAGTAGCATCTGTACTGATGCTCACAATAACCCTCCAATAGAGTTATTGTGTTACCGATCGATACGCGTCCAGTCGCGGCCACAATAAAAAGCTTATAGGTGAAATATTATCTTTGGCGCACTGTTTTTTTGCTCCACGGGTATTCTCACCTACCCTGACAGATTACTTGTGCCGCACACAAAAAAATGTGCGCCACAGATAACTTCGAGGAGAGAGAATAAATGTGGCGCACAATATTTATGCGCCACAGGTCTCGTGCGTCACAGATAATTTTGCCACACTGATCGGGTGCCACAGGCCCTCAAGAACTTCTTGATGGACAAAACCATCAAATTTTGTGGCGCGGCTATCAACAATGATCAGCGTATGCTGGGGCCTTACGGAATTCATATTCCGTCCGCCGTCGACCTCCAAACTACCCTAATCTTCCGAGTCTCTATACTCTAGCCAATTTTACTATTGGCACAACGCTTGAGAATAAGAAGAAGATCAAGAAGAAGAAGAAGAAGAAGAAGAAGGAGGACGAGAAGAAGAAGGAGGAGGAGAAGGAGGACGAGAAGAAGAAGGAGGAAGAAGAGGACCTCACATTAGGTTGGGGCAAGTTTCCATTGAGCTTTTATCGCATCAAGTATGCCGCTCGGGACGCTCGCCTAGGCTACGAGATTGCTAGGAGGTGTCTCGGTGCTATGTGATCGTATGTCTCAATGTGTCGATCTAGATCGTCTCAACAATAATTGTCATATGTGAGACGTTTGATTTGAATAAAAAGTTATGTGATCTTTGGATTTATTTAGCCATTGTTTTCCCTTTATATTGTTAATTATTCATATGTGAGACGTTTGATTGAAATAAAAATCCATGACTATTTGAATATTTATCCAAAAATTGCAAATAATATATCAAAATGATCATGGGAAATAACTTTACATGTTAACATCCTTTACATGTTCAACTAAATATTTTAAATAGCTGTTTCTGCAATTTTGGTAAAAGGGCAGAAAAGAAAATGGTTTTGGAAAAATGAATAACTTTGAAATTAATGATCCAAAAATTGAGTGTGACATATCAAAGTGTTCAACACTTAATATACTTCATATTTCACCTTATTCCCAAACATGAATAATTAGTTTTAATGTTGTTTAAAAATAAATTAGCACAAGGACAGAATTAAAAGGGATTTTATAAATTCAATAACTTTTGAATGGCTTATCAGAAAAATGTGTTCTTTATATCAAAATGCTCAGAAAAATGTGAACTATCCAGTAACCTCATCCTCATGCATATTTGATCACAATTACAGTACTGCACCTTTTTGAAAGTTAGGGAAATCATTAAGTTAAATGTGGGGTTATATTTCTCTCTTGTTGAAATATTATTCTTGCACCCCATTTAAATTGCTAGCTAATTCTAGAGCCATTTCAGTGCTTGAAAATTGTCATGCCATCATGTGTTTGTGCATTGCACTTGTTATGCATGTGTGGTTATTGATTGTTTCTTTCCGGTGTTTTTATGCATCGATAGATCAAGCACGAACCGGGACTAAAGGTGTTTCCGAGTTTTTTTTTGGCTCTATTTTATTTTTGTTTTTTCTGTTTTCTTTATATCTATATTTATAAAAAATATTGTCCTTTTTCTATTATCTAATTTCTTTTATATCTATTGATTTTAAGTCAAATTATTTTCTATTATCTAAAATAATTATTCTAACTATTCAAACTATTAACCATTTTGCCATTTTCTATTAAAAACTAATATTGTTTGAATTTGAAATCATATCTTTTTTGATTTCTTCAAATATCTAATTGTCTTGTAATTTGTAATAATCATCACTTTTATTTAAAAAACATCCTTAACAACATCCAATTACATAAAAGTTTTGCTCTGTGGTCCAAGGCTCCATTATTTCTCTGGCTTGACAGTTTGTTAGCATCTGTACTGATGCTCACAATAACCCTCCAATAGAGTTATTGTGTTACCGATCGATACGCGTCCAGTCGCGGCCACAATAAAAAGCTTATAGGTGAAATATTATCTGTGGCGCACAGTTGTTTTTGCTCCACAGGTATTCTCACCTACCCTGACAGATTACTTGTGCTGCACACAAAAAGTGTGCGCCACAGATAACTTCGAGGAGAGAGAATAAATGTGGCGCACAATGTTTATGCGCCACAGGTCTCGTGCGTCACAGATATTTTTTTTTGAGATATATGCACCATTGGTCACTGAAGTTGGCCACGATGAGCACTTTAGTCACTAAACTCGCGGAATGTTGTCTGCAGGTCACTAAACTTGGCAAGGATGAGTATACCGGTCACAATGGTGATAGATCAGATAAGTGGTGCTGCCGTGGCATGCTGATAAGGCTGTTTTTTTCGAAAGAGACCTTGAAGAATTTCTTCATTGCAACAACACAACATCCGGGCTAGACATTTGGTCGAACACCTTTCTAGTCAAACTCACGGAGAGTCCTCAGCGGTGGTCGGGCTCGTGGCCGGGCTGCTCTTGTGCTACTTCTGGCCGCGGATCTCCAGGCGAAGCAGCGACCGGTGCCATCGGGAGGGGGAGAAGATCGTGTACTCGTCTAGCCCGTACGGGTACGGTGCCACAGGCGCGGTCGCGGCGGCCGACGGAGGCACGTTCGAGCGGGAGAAGATGGTGTTTCTGGAGGAGCTCGGCGGCAGGAAGCGGTTTGAGCTGGAGAAGTTGTTGCACGCGTCCGCGGATATGTTAGGCAAGGGTGGCTGCAGCACTGCGTACAAGGCCGTGTTCGACGTTAGCGTCCGCTGAGGTGTTCGTCAAGGCCGGCTGCAGTACCGCGTGTCCGCGTACAAGGCCGTGCTCGATGTCGGCGTCCACCTATCGCGGTGCGTACAAAATCGATAGCGCCATCGGACCCGCAAGGACCGTGCTCACGGTGTTCGACGCCGTGCACGGCCACGAGCTGAATCTCCTGGCGGGGACTGCTACCACCGAGGATCTCCTCGGATGCGAGCGCGACGAACTCTCGGTACACGCCGTGAAGACCGTGCTCCAGCTGCTGCGTCTTCCCCAACTCCGTCTCCGGTCGCCGCCGCTCGATCTCCTCCTTTTCCCAGTGGAACTCCGTATTCTCGTCGGGAGGCCCTCCACACGCTGCAGAGGAATCGCGACGAGGTTGACCTGCTTGCGCGGCGGCTGTGAACTCTGAACGCCGCTCGTGTTCTCCGGTGCTGCTCCCCACCTGTTTGATAAAATGCTTAGCCTGTGGGTGAGAAGAAGCAAAATTTCAGGGGGTCAATCGCAAAAAACAGCCTTGTCAGCATGCCACGTTAGCACCACTTATCCGATCTGTCACCATTTTGACCGGTATACTCATCCTTGCCAAGTTTAGTGACCTGCAGACAACATTCCGCGAGTTTAGTGACTAGAATGCTCATCGTGACCAACTTGAGTGACCATTGGTGCATATATCTCAATTTTTTCCTAGCACCTCATCCCCATCACGTACGCGCCACCAACCGCACCTTACACTGCGTTTGGATGTAGGAAAGTTTCCTGGGAATTGAATTGGACTAGCAATTCCATTTCCCAGATGGAAAGGGAATTGAGTCCAATTCCAATTCCTCTGTTTGGTTGTCACTGGAATTTATGGCTGGAATCAAAGGGTAGCACACGATTCCAATTCCTGTTTGGATGCACAAATCTGGGAATTGAATGTTTTGTTGAATTTGGACAATATAAACTTTATGTACATGTATGAACAAATAGTATGTGTATATTGTCAAACAGATCAACTTGCATTACATTGTCACACAGAACACACTGGCAGCACAATTACTCAAATTAACTTGCTAAACACACACTGGCAGCACAATAGCTAACCTAACTCGCCCAACTAGTTATTTCCCTACTTCTAACAGAGACATCAACAATCCTTCTTCTTGCTTTTGCATCTGCACAATTCTCCATCTTCTACTGCTGCCACTGCCACAATTTGAATAGCTAACCTAAATAGCTAACAGAGACATCTGAATAGCTAACCTAACTAGCCCAGCACAATTCTCCATCTTCTACTGCTGCCACTGCCACAATTTCTTCTTCTTGCACTACATCTGCAACAATTTCATCCAAAAATCCTTTGGAAATCAAGTACTCCACATAACTCTGCTGCCAATGCCAGAAAATGCAACCTTCCTGTCAAAAAGAATAAGAACATATGAGCTAAAGGACCAACAGTACTGAAACAAAACCAACAAGACCAAGAAGATTACCTGGTGCCGCCGCCGCTCGAGCCGGAGCCAAAGGGGAGGGCACCGCCGCTCGAGCAGGAGCCAGAGTCGAGCAAGCAGCGCCGCTCGAGCCGGAGCCAAAGTGGAGGGCGCCGCCTCCAACGCCTCCACGGTCGTCGCCGCTGCCGCCTTCGCTTGCTCGGATGGAGAGAGGATAGAGGGAGAGAGGGAGACACGAGGGCGCGGCCCGCCCCGCCGCCGTCCCCATCCCTTCGCCGTCCCCATCCCGCGTCCCCATCTAGGGTTACGGCGGCGCGGTGGTGCGGCTCAGAGAAGGAGGAGGAGGGCGTGGCCCCGAACGGGAACGGAGGAGATGGGATGAGGGGCGGACGCCGGCGCTCCAAGGAGAGGGAGGGAGGAGCTCGGTATCTGCCGGCGGCGCCGCCGTTTCACCAGGGAAGAGAGCGAGGGAGCTCGGGAGGAGAGGACGTTTCGCCAGGGAGGAGCTCGTTTCCGTGCGTTTCCCAGGCTAGGAGCTGGGAAAGATTTCGCCCGAGAGGATGCCTGCGGGGGTGTGGGCTGGGAATTGGTTCTATTTTCCGAGGCCCAATTCTTCGACCGGTCCAAACGGCGGAAAGCGCTGCCCAATTCCAGATTCGATGTTTCCAGGGTGCAATTCATACATCCAAACGCAGTGTTATCCTTTTTTTTCCTCCAACCTGCCCACCACCAACCGCACCCCATCCCGCATTGCTCCCCCTCGCTCACTCGCCATGCCCCACCATGACCCCGCGGCCGCCGCCTCCCCACGTCGCCGCGCCCCACCACGACCCGCCCCGCCGCCGGAGCCGGAGGGAGCTGCAACGACGCTCCACGACGCACGCCGAAATGCCGGATGGACCCAGAAGACCCACGATCCGATCGAGTCCAGCTGCGGACTCCCCGCTACACCACGTTGGAGACAGCACGCGGCGGCGACCCCGACCCGACCTAGCAGCAGGTAACCCCAGCCTCGATCCACCACTCTCCTAGGCCGGCCTGCTGCGTCCAATCTTGCCTCAACCTCATTTTTTCCGCTTCTGATTTCGTCGCTTGCAGCAGATCGAGATCGGCCATGCATGGTGCGAGCTCCTTCCGGTCCCTCCTGCTGCTGCCGCCGCCACCCGCCGTCAGAGGATGAAAACCCCTCCTGCTGCTGGCGAAGAAAGACCACCAGGACCTCCGGATGCACTGCCTTCACGGCAAGGAGCCCGATCCACACAAGGTCTGCAGCCCTTGTGCCTTCTTCCCCATCTTGCTCGCCTCCTGTACAAATTTTCCCCCTGTTTCTGTCACTGACTGAATCTCAAGTGTACTAGGCATAGGCATGCATCTAGTTTCATCACGTACATGGCCTGCCCATCTCGATTTATATCTAGTTGTGCATTAACTAGATTCATCAACACTTGCGACATGTCTCTGTCTGTTTCGTGTGTAATTCTACTGATTAGTACACAGATTGCTTAGTTGTATCAAGTGTCGTTGAGACGTTGTCAAAAAGGATTTTTGTTTTGCTGTTTTGGAAATGGCTGAAGTAATGTGCAATGAGTTAGAGAGACATTGCTGTCTTAGATCAGCCCATAAATACGAGCAAAATTCACTTGCGTTGTATGTACTGTGATTGCTTTGTGTATACTAAATTACTAAGGATTTTTGACTGTTTTGGCACTATGTAAATTAGCATGTGTGCAACCTTCAGCAATTGAATCTTGTTTTACTACCTAATAACACTGACATGCATCATTGCTTATCATGTTGTTGTCCTACGGAGAGTAATTAGTATTTATCTGAAGAAGACCATGCTTGTACCTGATAGAGCGTCTGTATGTACCTGATTCAATTGCTTGTGTTTGCATATTATCATTCGAGTAATTAGTATTTATCTGAAGAAGACCATGTACCTGAAAGGTAATATAAAATAGCCTTGTTAACACAAGTACTCTCTGCTCAGGTATTGCTGACGATCTGATCTGCTGCGATGACGACGGCGACATCGACACGGGGTTGTGGCGACGACGACATCGACATGGGACTGAAGCGACGCCGCCGCCGCCGCCGCTTCTGTATATTTGAACTGTGTTTATATATTTGGACAAATGTGTATTTGAACTCTTGAATGAAATATTGGATAAATTGAATACATAATTGGTGGATTTAGTTTTTTTAATAACGAAAAGGATACTAGTGGCGCATTAAACATAAAGGGCGCGCCACTAGTACTATCTTTTTTAAATTCGGAAATTGTTACCAGTGGCGCACATACTAGAGCGTGCGCCACTGGTATTCAGCTTACTAGTGGCATGCGCGCCACTGGTAACTGAGTTATCTGTGGCATCCGAGCCGTGCGCCACAGGTAACTAACACTTACCAGTGGCGCAAGTTTAGCAAGTTTGGCGGCGCACCACCGTGCGCCACAGATAGCCAAATTTGGTGCGCCACTGGTAGGCTTTTTCCTACTAGTGAATAGCGGTGAAGTTGCCGACAGTCTAATAAATTGTCCGACATTGCCACGTCGGTCCGGTTCATAGGGAGCGGCGTGGGAGTGCTAGACACAGCCGACAAACGTCACAACGTCGGATAGCGACACACGGGTATCGATCCAGATATTCTCCACCGCCCACTTTGTGTGTCTCGTGCTTTCTTTCAGCGAAACACCGTTGCCGCCGCGTTTCGACGCCAATAGTCCGGCGGCTACCTCGCAACGACACGTAGCCCTTCCCCACTTTGGCTACCACTCTCGTCGTCATTCGAAGCCGTGCTGCCTGATCCGGTCGTCGACATCCAACTGCCACTGCCGCTTCCGTAGGCCGTCTGACCTCCTCCACTCTTCCATTTGGTTGTGTCTCATTTTCCAGAGTGTTGAGATATGTACGTAGTCGGTTTAGGTTCCTTGATCTCCACGTCGTAGCTCCCCCGAGCAGCCGCCGCCGCCGCCGCTTCTTCTTGCCTCTCCACCGAGTGCGCCTCCTCTCTTGCCAGTCCCTCCTTCGCCTCGGTTCCCTCCTGCTCACACCCAAAACCCTAGCCGCCCTACACCCTCGCTTCCGCCTCCATGGATTTCTCCTCTAACTTCTCCCTCTCGGGCCCCAGCAACCCCTTCGCCTCTTCTCGGTCCGGGAGCAGCAACCCTTTCGCCGGCCCCTCCGCCGCCGTTCTGCGCGACGTCTCCATCCTCGAGCGCGTGCCGGTGAAACTCTCCCACACCGCGGGAAACTTTTGTGCGTGGAAGACATACTTCGGGCTCCTCTTCCGCGAATATGATCTTCTCGATCATGTTGACGGCACCGTCGACCTCCTCGCCATGCCCAACGACGCCGATTGCCTCTCCATCGACGCCACCATCATCCTCTGGTTCTTCCTCACCGTCTCCACGGAGATCCTCCACATCGTCGTTCGTGATGGCGACACCGCGCGCATGGTCTGGACCAAGATCACCGGCCTCTTCACCGACAACAAGCTCCAGCGCGTCGTCTTCCTCCAGCAGGAATTCTTTGGCCTCCACCAAAACGACCTCTCCATCGACGACTTCTGCATGCGCCTCAAGACCCTCTCCGACGAGCTGCTCGATCTGGAGTTTCCGATCTCCGACGAGGTCCTCCTCTCCACGCCGACAGCCGGTCTCGGCGAAGACCTGAGCAACACCGCCTCCAACCTCACGCTCCTCACCACGCCGACCTTTTAGGAAGCCGTGGCCTACCTCAAGCTCGAGGAGTGGCGGATGAAGCACCTGCGGTCCCGGGCGTCTCACACCGCTTTCGCCGCTGGCGTCGCCTGCGGGCCCCCTGCCCCGCCACCCGTCGCGCCCCTGCCACGTGCCCCGGCACCCGCCTGCCCGGCTCCTCCCAGCGGGTACCGCCAGCGCCGGCGTGGCCGCGGTGGCAATGGTGGTCACCGCACTGGCAGCAATGGTGGCCATCCGCGTCCTGTCCTGACGTTCCAGCGGACGCCGCCATGGAACACGGGGCACAAGCCGTGGACTGGGGTCGTCCAGGCTTACACGATGCCGGTGCCGCGCTCCCCGGCTCCATGACTCCTCGGAGCCCACCATGCGTTCTTCGCGACGCCCCAGTACGGAGCCTCTCCGGTATACCCCGCCATCGCGCCCTTCTACCCAGGCATGTCCCCCGGCTACTACAACCCGCCACTGCCGACATCGTCTTCGTGGGACCATGCGCTACTCACCGCTTTCCAGTCCGCTCCCACCGCCACTCCCTACGGTGGCGGCGGTGATTGGTTCATGGACACCGGTGCCTCCTCGCACATGGCCTCCAACCCTGGTAATCTTTCCGCCTCCTCTCCTGGAAACACTTCCTCTCGCATCATCATCGGCAACGGTCATGCCCTCCCCATCACTCACACCGGCTCCACTAATTTTCCCTCTACATCCACACCACTATCTCTTAATAATGTTGTCGTTTCTCCTCACTTAATTCACAATCTAGTGTCAGTTCGTTCTCTTACTCGTGATAATTTTGTAACTGTTGAATTCGACGCTTTCGGTTTCTCTGTTAAGGATGCTCGTACCTGGCGCCTTCTCCACTGTAGTGACAGCCCCGGCAATCTTTACCCGGTCTTGTCTTCCTCCTCCGCTGCCGGCCACCTCGCCCTCTCCATCGGTGTCGACCTCTGGCACGCGCGCCTCAGCCAGCCTAGCTCCGCCGCTCTTCGTCAAATAATGCAAGGCTTTCCTTTTTCTTGTAATAAAACGGATGCTCATTCTTGTGAAGCATGTCGTGTCGGCAAACATGTTCGCCTTCCGTTTAGTTCCTCTTCCACCGTAGCTTCTTTCCCGTTTCAGTTAATTCATAGTGATGGTTGGACCTCTCCTATTCCGAGTGATTCTGGTTTTACTTACTATCTTGTGATTTTGGATGACTACTCTCATTTTGTGTGGACCTTCCCCCTACGCCGTAAATCCGATGTTCCCGCCACCCTCACCACCTTTTATTCCTACGTTTCCACCCAATTTGGTAGACCCATACACGCTCTCCAAACTGACAACGGCAAAGAGTTCGACAACCTCACCATGCACACTCTTCTTGCCTCTCATGGCACTATGTTCCGTCTCACTTGTCCTTACACCTCTCAACAAAACGGCCATGTCGAACGCATCCTCCACACTCTCAATGACTGTGTTCGCACCCTTTTGTTCCATGCCCACATGCCTCCTAGGTTTTGGCCGGATGCCCTTCCCACCGCCACCCTTCTCGTTAACATTCATCCTTGCCGCTCCCGCTGGCACTACGCGCCCCATCACCTCCTCTTCGGCTCGCCACCCTCCTATGACGACCTTCGCATCTTCCGTTGCCTTTGCTACCCTAGCATCGCTGCCACCGTTGCGCATAAGCTCGCTCCCTGCTCCCTTCCATGTTTTTTTCTCGGCTATCCAGCCAACACCAAGGGATATCGCTGCTACGATCTGGTCTCTCACCGCGTAATCACCTCGCGACACGTTTACTTTGACGAGTAGCGTTTTCCCTTTGAGCAGGAACTCTTGGCGACGCCTTCGACACCACCCCTGGCGACTACCGGCCCCTGCATGGTCGGCTCTCTTGGTGCCCGCCTCCTGGACCCGCGGCTGCGGTCACGCCTCCGACGCCGGGTCCCACGGATCCCACGACGTCGCCCTCTACGCCGGGCCCCATGGCGTCCGCCTCGTCGTCATCGACGACCTCCGCCTCTACACTGACCTCGGCTGCCGGCGACCCGCCCCCTCCGCCCGCGGGTCCTCTCACTTGCGCTCGCGCGAGCGTGTTTCGGCCGGTCACCCGCTACCCCGCCGACGAGTACGTCTGCACGGCCTCCACCACCGCGCCTTCGCCGCTGCCCACATCCACTCGGGCGGCTCTTCGGGACCCGCAGTGGCATGCAGCCATGAAGGATGAGTTCTACGTTTTTTAGCGTAATCGGTCGTGGGAGCTTGTCCCTCGCCCTCCTCGCGCCAACGTCATCTCCGGCAAATGGGTGTTCAAGCACAAGCTTTGTCCCGATGGCACACTCGAGCGCTACAAAGCGCGTTGGGTGGTTCGAGGTTTTCGTCAGCGAGCAGGCGTCGACTTCACGGATACGTTTGCCCCGGTTGTCAAACCGGGCACGATCTGTACTGTTCTGCACCTTGCAGTCTCTCGCGCATGGCCGGTACTTCAAATGGATGTCTACAATGCCTTCCTCCACGGCCATCTCTCCGAGCAGGTCTACTGCCAGCAGCCCACCGGCTTCGTCGAAGACACACACCCGGATGATGTGTGCCTGCTTCGCGCTCGTTATACGGGCTCAAGCAGGCTCCACGCGCCTGGTACCAGCGCATCGCGGCATTTCTTCATCAGCTCGGCTTCCGCTCCACTCGCTCTGATGCCTCCATGTTCGTCTATCGACAGGGCACCGATGTCGCCTATTTGCTGCTCTATGTTGACGACATCCTCCTGACGACTTGCACCCCAGCTCTTCTTCGACGGCTCACGGATTGTCTTCGTGCTGAGTTCGCTCTCAAGGACTTAGGGCTGCTCCATTACTTCCTCGGCATTGAGGTGGTACGCCGAGCGGACGGGTTCTGTCTTCATCAGCGGAAGTATGCTCATGAGTTACTTGACCGTGCTGGGATGCCTAATTGCAAACCCGCGGCCACCCCCGTCGACACGAAGAACAAGCTCTCCGCCACCGATGGCTCGCTCGCCTCTGATGCGTCCTCCTACCACTCGATTGTCGGTGCTCTGTAGTATCTCACGCTCACTCGCCCGGAGCTGCAGTATGCCGTGAAGCAGGTGTGTCTCCACATGCACTCGCCTCATGACGCTCAGTGGACCGCGGTTAAACGGATTCTCCGTTACATTCGCGGCACTATGAATCTTGGACTATCGATGCATGCTTCGCCATCCATGGACATCATGGCATACTCGGATGCAAATTGGGCTGGTTGTCCTGACACTCGGCGCTCCACCTCAGGGTATTGTGTCTACCTTGGCTCATCGCTCATCTCCTAGTCGTCCAAGCATCAGCCCGTCGTCTCTCGGTCCAGCACTGAAGCTGAGTATCACGACGTGGCTAATGCAGTTGCTGAGTGTTCTTGACTTCGTTAGCTCCTCTGTGAGCTCTCTTGTCCCATTGACAAGGCCATGGTGGTGTTTTGTGATAATGTCTCCGCCGTCTACCTCTCTGCCGACCCCGTTCATCATCGTCGCACCAAGCACATTGAGCTGGATATCCACTTTGTTCGTGAGCATGTTGCTCTAGGTCACGTTCGAGTTCTTCACGTGCCTAGCTCACAGCAATTTGCGGACATCATGACGAAGGGATTGCCGACATCGACTTTTGAGGAGTTTCGATCCAATCTATGCGTCACTACAGACGCTTCGACTGTGTGTGTGTGTGTGTGGGGGGGGTGAGATATGTACGTAGTCGGTTTAGGTTCCTTGATCTTAAAGGATTGTATCTAACCTAAACCGTATTGTAATCTGTAATTAATCCTTTGTGATCCATATATATGAAGTACCGCCGGCCCTATTGGAGTTGTGCAACCTTCTCCTATCTCTCAACACAGAGGTTCTTCTTAAACGTCGGCTCTTGTCGACTTGCGAGGCACACTGCTCCGACCGAGACCACCTTGCGCCCACCTCGCATACAAGGTGTTCCATCATTTGACAAGGTTTGTTTCTTATAGATTTTTGCGTAGTTTAATTAGAAAGGGTGTTTGGTTGTTTGATTGCTCCATCCTTTTATTCATAGGCTATGGATATCGATGATGAGATGGTCATCGTTGAATTGTTGAAAGAGTAAGCTCGATTTAGCGCTTGACGATCATGTCTTGTCTTCTAGATTGTGCATGCCGACATATCATCAGCTCGTCGAGGATGTGATGGGCCTTGGAAAGGCCGCAGACACTAGTTCTTGGGGTGAATGGACTGGTGTTACAGAAGATTAATAGTACCATACCGGTAGCTGAGCAGTGCGCTAACCGGCATATATACGTGCTCTAATCCAGTTCATCGCCGGGCGCAGTGGTTGGCGCCTATCACTCCAGCCTAGGAGGGCAAAGGGTCGGCATGTTTGGGCTGGGTTGGGCTTGAGCCTGGGACAAAAATAGTGGGATCAAAACGTTCTGGCGAAATTTAGCATCCACGTGCTTCGGGCTTTGGGGCCCTGACGCATTTGATGGATCAAAATATGCGCATGAAAATTTAGCATCCAGGGCAATGGTGCCTGCGGGTTTATAACACTCCCGGCCGTAACACAAGTACCTCTGCTGGCCACTCGGCTCTGCCCTAGGTTCGCTCGTCTCCAGACCTGATCATAACGAGCATCGCAGCTTAAGCTGTCTGTTCACACTAGGAAGAATTGTCGCTACAAGATAATTCATTCCAACAAGAAAATGGTCGATACATAATAGCACTGGAAGGAGAGAATGCCTGCAGGCACATTTGCAGAAGTGTATCTATCTAATCGGAGTGCAGAACGACTGCCGATTCCTCAAAAAAATTGCAGAAGTGTATCTGTGTATGTGCAAGAAACGAAATGTGTCTCCTATTCAGCAGACATCCAAACCTGTGGGGTCCATGGGTGTTAGCACCATCTGGGACAAGGCCGGTGGCGTATGTACTGGTGGTGACTGGGGATCAGCAAAAACATGACCAACATGAGACAAACAAAAGTAAGACTTGCAATGGAAAATAATAATTATTACTTATTAGACTATTATTATGGCAATTACTAAGCACAGTACAAACCTGGTGATGATGAATGCAAACAGTAGAATAGGTTTAAAAGGATCAGAGCCATCATTATGACTTAACATATATTGCTGATGACAGACTAGATACATCCTTATAGACTACCTGATCTGTCCAATGTGACAAGGTTTTGATATGCTTTGGCAAATACCACAGATGATGCAGCGAAAATTAGGCCAGGACAAGAGCATAATCGACAGCATTAATGGATGCTAAACATAGTACTACAATCTAATCAGTGATCAACTGTCAACCAAATAATCTCAGTTGTTCAACTAGATGTTAAGTTGCCGCTCAATTATTCGTCTATTTGATAGTTTTCGGTGTGGTCGTGTGTGCGCTACCTAGCTGATTTTTCTGTTTTTTCTCGACTTATTATCCTTGGTCACACGTACTAGCATTGTTCCGTCGATGGTTCAAAAAAAACATTGTTCCGTCGACATCCTTCATCTAAATTCTAAACCCTAGAGGTGCACCCAAGTACCTGGAGACTTTTAGACCAAGTACCCGGAGACTTTTAGGATCTTCTTTAGATCAGGTAAATCCTGAACAATTTTTTTTGGTAAGGATTTACCTAATTACGTCAGGTAAATCTGTCGATCCTGTCCGCCCCGTTAGAAATAGAAATGAAGACAATGATTGCCGTGAGGAGCACAATAAATAAGAGGATAATTCTCCAATGCAAAAAAAGGAAGTATACCATTCCACCTATTCGAGAGGGACATATCTCGCAAATTTCATAAAAATGAGTAATTCAAATTATGTGAGGCATTTTGGCATGCAGTCGCCAGGTTCTACGAAGTACCTAGAATCACATAAAAACCATGAAAGTAGGTGGATACTTATGCAGAGGCGGGGACTTAACCAGACGAACTGATTCTATAGTTATGTTCTAGTAGAAACTTGATTGATTTGTTCCTGTATAAACATCTAAAGGAAAGGCTTCTGATCACACACTTGTCGTCTACACCAATAGAACATAGAGGTGTTTGTCGTCAACGAGTTCTAGTACTTTTTCGTTAAGTGAAAGATTGTCTAGGGCGTCGTAGGTAGAGATACATTATGATCGACGTGGCTATGTTATATGGCATTATTTTCACGGTTACAAAATTTAATGTGGACACATGTGCGAAATTAATGATAAGTAGGTGAGTGTTAATATGTTTCTTTTGTTTACTCAACTTTCTCCATCTACACCCTAGAAACAAGCATATATCTACAAAATGAAATTTCTATATTGTTCATGTTGTTGATGGTTGTCAGGTTTGGTTTAAGCTACAACAACAACAACAACAAAGCCTTTTTTCCCAAACAAATTGGGGTAGGCTAGAGTTGAAACCCATAAGATCTCGAAACCAGGTCATGGTTCTGGCACATGGATAGCTAACTTTCTGGTTTAAGCTACAAACACCGAAAAAATAGGCGCTCGTTACGCGTAACCCATAATTCTGTCATTTTTTCCATTAAGTGGTGCATTGTCCAGGCGCAAATATTAGCCAGAGATACACTTGTAAGTAGGGTGTTACTTTTTTTTAATAGTTAGCTTTACTTTCATACTAAACTAGTCATTTCCACAACCTTTTTCACAAATCCCACGAAGGGGGAGTCCGGGCTTCTTCGCAATAATTCACGAAGATGTCACCACGACACCAGCCACCAAGCCAACTATGAGGAATACTCTCTGGGAGTATCAAACTCATGGCTCTCATTCGAAGGAATTAACGTGGAGAGCTCAAACCGATGGAACAAATGCAAAGAAAGAACACCGAAAAATGCTCAACTCCTTCTCTCTCAAACCCCACCAGTGTAAAAATTGTTATGGCGAAATTGGAGAGAAATAATAAAGTAGGAGTTCAATCAATGACTCCAAGATTTGAATCCAAAAGTTCACCTTCATGTAGAAAAGTGATCGATTGGAAAAAAACGTATATCTAAATCTATCTCCTTTTCCTCTAAAAAAATGAAACAATCATAGAAAGACCGAAGAGTAAGCACCATTTTAAGGTGAACAATAGAGGGGAAAACGTGCTAAAGAAAACTTAGATCTCTCTTGTCCCTATATAAGGGGTCTTAATCCCAGTTCTTTTTGGCTTCCAGGATGACTTCCGTGAGAAGCTTCCCTACCAGCTACGGACCGCAAATTTGGTTAGACTTCCAAACTAGTTTAGGCTAAACCTAGATCTCTCTTGTCCCTATATAAGGGGTCCAAAGAGCTAAGTGGGAGGGTGACTTCCTAGAGAAGCCCTAAAAGAACAGGGCCTGAGACCCCTTATATAGGGGACCCACCTAATCTATGTGTTGGAGGAGGCATTCACAAACCCGATACCTAACCTAGAACTTTTACATTCGGTACCGGTTTGGAAAATCTCTTTGTACATGCCCAGTAAAGAACCCGGTAGCAAATTCAAATAATTCTGGAAAATCTCTTTGTACATGCCCGGTACAAAACCCGATAGCTAATTCAAATAATCATGGATGTCCATTGTTGAACCCAGAATCATGCAGTATAGGATCCGTAATCCGGAAATAGCATAACCACTTTATGAAAACGACAACAAATTTCTCACCTGAGTTACGATGATCTTTCTTTATTTTGAAGCTAGCAACACAGGATGAGAACCAACTAAAGGGTATAAATCCACAACCGACAACTCATGAGCTCTTTATAGTATAAGAGCCATGCAAACCTTCATCATAAAAAATACGACGAGTTTTTCATATGAACTCTGTTTTGATGAACTTGAACTTGTTTTGAAGATAAACATAAACTTTAGATCCTCACACAAGGGAACACCAAATAGCAACAAATTAGGGGGATGGAAATATGCAAAATTTCGAACTCCCTATGACCATGTGATCAAACTAGGCAACCGAATGCCCCTCTTGATAATACGGTTGTCTGCCTCTAAGCAATATCATGTCCTTTGACCGTCTTATAATATCACAAATATAATTGAATGTTTGTTGAATGTGACCGACAAGAAAACAAATGCTGGAAGTCACATAGGAGTTTTCAGCATAAGTTGCTCGATATGGAATTGCAAGAATAATTGCGCTTTTAACAAGACAGAAAATTTTAACTTTTACATGTATCCATATGGCCGCACACTTTATTCCGCTGTGGACATTCCTCCTCACTTTTGATCGACGGGAGCTTATTAGTTCTGGATGAACCGTCACTATATTCAAGATATTGTTGTCCCCGGTGGATTATGGTCATATTAGAAGACTTCATAATGCATAAGTAGTATCGATCCTTTGTGATCCTTGAGTTTCTAATATTTAAATGACGAACGTAGCTAAAAGATAGACATGTGCATATATCAAAGTTGAGGTCAGTCCTATAATCCACTTTTTAAAAGAAAACAATACTACAGGTCAATCATGAAATATCATAAATTCACTTCGCCTCGGAGGTGCATATGCTCCCTGTAGCGAAAATACACATACAGTAGTGTCAAAAAAAAAATCCAAGAAATCAATTTTGTGCATACATCTCGACACTCTATGTGCGCACTTTAATTTTCATGAAAAAACAAAAAAAGGCCCATGTCAAAGCGACAAAAAACAACTCTTGAAAATTCTACTTTATCACGTAATTTTATCTTTTTTACACAGGGTGTAGAAAAGTCGATTTTCGACTTGGGAACAAATAGGACGTGAAGATATAGGAGCGAACATTTGATTTAGTTTTTTTATTTTTGAGATTTTGAAATACGTATAAAGTACATTTTTAAATGAAGGGATATTTAATTCTGTGCCCCCAGCTCCTTAGTTGTACTCACTTTTCCCCACGCTCTAACTTTTTGCTCTCTTTTGCCCACTCCCTTAGCTGAAACTCTCACAAATGCTCACAGCGGACGTCTGTCGTCGTTTGCCGTCGGGTCAATGCATTGACTGTTAGACCGTTAGATGCTGACTAGTGTGCTGACGAGTTCCTTGTTTGACCGTTGCGTGCTGACGAGTGGGACCCCAAGGAGACACGTCAGACCAGCTTGTCTGAATCTGAAACTCAGTGTTACCTGAACATATCGAGACACTCAGGCGCCGCCCGGCTCCCTCCGCTGCCGCCGCCGTTGTGCCGCCTCCGCTGTCATCGTCCCCTCCACCCTCTAACCCTATTCCGCTTGCCGGCGACGCCGTGTCTCCGCCAGATCTACCTCATCTCCCCATCTCGGACTACGAAGCGATGTCAGGGGAGGCCGCCGTCAAACCCATCGATCGTGGAGAAGATTGGGTCGAATCCAATGGGGATAATTCATGGATTCCAGATGGGTAAGCAACGTATACCCTCGAATTGATTAGGAAACTCGTAAATTTGGCTGGATTTGACCAATACTAGCATGAATCGTTCCAATTTTGCTTAATCTATTTCCGTTCTCTGACTGCATCATTTATTTGACTCGGATAGGATTGATCCCGCGCTTGCTTTTCGGCTGGCTGCTAGAATGGAAATTAGCGAGATCCGCGGTACAAAGGCGCATCACCTAACTGGATTTTACTTCCCGAAGGTGGTAGAAACAATCATTTGTTTCAAAGCTTTTCGCGAAGGTCTCCAGCATTGTACGTATGGTTGGAGCGATGCCGACGCTGTTGAACTGCAATATTTCAACAGTAGCGAGCAAAGATTTCTCCCACTAACTTGTGACGAGCATTTGGGATTGCTATTTACTTTGAATGCTGAGAGCCGTTTCGGTAAAATTCATATCGATGTGCTTCAGCCACGCAAAGCGCGGGACAATGGGAAGGGTGGGAAGGGTGCATCCCCTGCCACTGCTAATAGCCAGCAACCTGGCACTCCTTGTAGGTCGAGACCAAGCAAAGCCAGTGGTTCTGAAAGCCACAATATGTCTGTTGCGGATTCGGCTGCTTCTCTTGTCCCTTCTGCAGCCGCTGTTTATGAAGAGGCAGAACCTGACGAGGAAGTGCCTGCAGATGATGATGAAGACGAGATGATGTACCCTGAACTGGTAGATAGAGCCAGTCAGCAAGCAGTGGATGATGAATATCCGGAGCAGCCCATCAGCCGAGCTAGTTTGATGACACTGATGATGAAGAGAAGGAGGAGAACATGGACAGCTTAATCGAGGATGAATACGATGGTGAGGACATGCCAACAATTGAGTGGAATAGGGAAGCACCTGAGCTTACTGAAGGCACCATATTCCAATCCATGGTGGACTGTCGGAATGCAGTGACAACATGGTGCATTCTAACTGAAAACACTTATGAGGTTAAAAGGAGTGAGCCGTCAAGGTTCACAGTTTTTTGTCCATATGATAGGTGTAGGTGGAGGTTGCATGCATCTCTTATGTTAAAGAGCAAATATATTCAGGTAATCCAAGTTCATTGAGTAATTTAGTTTCACATCATTTAGTAATGTTTCTTAACTGTTTTTGCCTTTATTTTGTTTCAGATAAAGAAAAACCCACACAAGCACGCCTGTCCACCTGGAGGGGGAGGGGGAAGGCCAAAACCAAGCTAGCAAAAACTAGGTGGGTGGCAGATGCGATATTGGATTGGCTGAGGGAAGAACCTGGACTTGGTCCAACAGCACTCCATGGGAAGCTTTTTGAGAAGTACAAGATAAAAATTCCTTACATGAGAGTTTTCAATGCTAGGGAAAGGGCTCTTGACAGAATTAATGGTCAATGGAATGACAGTTTTCAGCTGCTTTACACCTTCAAAGCTGAAGTGGAGATGGCTAGTCCAGGGAGTGTTGTAGAGATTGACAAGCATACAGTTCCATTCAAAATAAAAGGGAAGTCATTTGAGAAGGAGTGCTTTAGAAGGGCTTTTGTTTGTTTCAAGGCTTGCTGGCAGGGGTTTCTAGATGGTTGCAGGCCCTATTTGGCCATAGATGCTACACATCTGACTGGAAGATGGAGAGGACAGCTAGTAGCAGCTTCTGCAGTTGATGGACACAACTGGCTATTCCCAGTTGCATTTGGTGTGGCGGAGGCAGAGTCCGAGGAAAGTTGGGTCTGGTTTCTGCAGCAGTTGCGCAACATTATAGGCACATCCCCAGGTTTAGCCATACACACAGATACTTGCAAGGGCTTAGAGAGTGCAGTAGAAATTGTATTCCCAGGAGTGGAGCATAGGGAATGTATGCGACACCTAGCGCAAAATTTCAAAGGTAAAGTTTTTGATGAGAACTTATGGCCAGCATCATACACATGCAGCAAAAGGAAGTATGAACACCATTTGAGAGTGTTGTATGCTCAAACTCCTCTTGTGAAGGAGTACATGGATGCACATCATGGCAAGGTGTGGTCAAGAAGCCAATTCAACGAAATCTGCAAAGTTGATTATGTGACCAATAATCTTGCAGAATGCTTCAATGCAAAGTTCAAGTCAGTGAAAGGGCTCTTGTTGTGGCAAGCATTCGACAAGATGAGGCAGATGATCATGATAAAGATGGCTCTTCGCAAAAGAATTGCAGAAACACAATATGTTGGTCATCTTATGCTCCCATCACTGATTAAGGCATTGCATTTGAAGTCAAGAGGACTGAAGATGAGATGCATTCGATCTGATACACTTGAGGGTGAGGTAGCCTATACTGACAGTAAAAAAAGGTTATGGAGGTATCCAGTGAACCTAGCAACTAGGGAATGCAGTTGTAGGCAATGGCAGATCCGTGGGAAGCCATGCATACATGCCCTACATCTGATGACTGTCATTGGGGGTGCAGATGGTGAAGTTGATCAATATTGCTCGGACTATTTCTCTGTTGCCAAATTTATGGCTGCTTATGCTGACAATGTGCCTGCACTCTTGGGAAAAGACCAATGGAATATAGTTGATACAGGGTTCAAACTCTGCTCTCCTGTACTTACTAGACCACCAGGAAGACCAAAGAAAAACAGGTTCAGAACAGGTGAGGAGGGTCGTGTACCAAAACAGCGTGCTTGCAAAAAATGTGGAGTTCTGGGGCATATTGCCAGGCTTTGTACCAATCCAGTGGAGGCATCATTTGGAGAGGAGGAAAGATGGACAGCAGCCAATGCAGAGGAAAATGCAGCAGTAATGGAGATTGAAAATGCTGAGGAGAATGCAGCTACACTGGAGATTGAAGAAAATGAAGCTGTACCAGCACCTTGGTATGTGTTTGCATTTGTAGAATGCAGCTACCCTTTTGTTTGCATTTGTTGTCTTTTTAACCTATGGCTTCCCTTTTATTTATCAGCTCTAGGGAGAAAAGGCCTAGACATGAAGAAACCGAAGAAACTGAAGTTCAACCATCATCTGATGGCTTAGATTTTGAAGCCATGGCCTTTGATGGTTTTGAAGCTATAAGAGAGGAAGAGGAGGGGGTAATTGCTCCAATTGTTCCTTTAAAGATTGTTGAACCCACAGATGACCATCAATTGGTCGTCAAGTGCTCGGCGAGTGGAAGTACTCCATCAGCAACTCCACGGCCAAAACCCCAAGTAAAGAGACAAAGGATCAAGAGTCTGAATCAGAAGAGCATCTCAACTAGGGAAACCAGGAGCAAGTCGGTGAAGCCAGCTGCGAACACAAGGAGCAAGTCAAATATTTGAATTTGAACTTGATACATTTGTGTTAAGATATTTGTGTTGTCAATTTGAGCTACTGTGAAAACTTATCAGGTGTAATAATGTTGCTTGTACTTTGGTATCTTATTTGAGTAAGAATTAAAATTTCCATCAAAATTTGAATTTGAATAAATATTTGAATTTGAGGTTGAACCAAAGTTGAAGTTGAACCAAAGTTAGAGTTGAACCAACATATGAGGTCCATTGCTCCGTGCTATGTATTTGATCGAACATTTTAAGTCCAATATTTGAAGGTGATCAATCCGAATGAGAAATGTGCTAGAAACGAGCTTGAAAGCTAGGGTAAACAGCCCTATTTGTAATCAAGTTTTTTTCGACCTTGTCTAAATGAGGCATAATTTTATTATTAACACATGTTCCATATATATAGAGTAAAAATGAAGTCCCACTATTTATTGAATTAATCTTCATATTATTACATTTTTTGGAAAAATATGCTATTAACTGAAAATCATGAAATAACACGTTTGAAATATGAAAATGAAAAAGTAATTTCAGAACCTTCATATTCAACCCAAAATGAAGCTTTTGTGATTTTATTGATTTTTTTGAATTTTATCAAAACCTAAACCCTCTCTCACTCTCCTACGAACTCTGAACAGCTTCATACGTGATAGCTCATTTGTGTGAAGTTTTTTTCATGAAAATGTACCAACACCAAGTTTATATTTTTTTCTCGTAACCATGTCACATATGACGGCAATGTGCACTGGTTTTGTTATTTTTTGATTTTTTTGAATTACTTATGCTCATTTGAACGTGATTTCGATGTCTCACTTCTGAAAATGGTTTTTCATGAAAATGACCCTTAACCCTAAACCCAGGGTTTTTTGGTAACTATGTCTTATAAAACGACGAACTATGCAAGTTTTTTCATTTTTTGTTTTTTTTGAATTATTTGTGGCCATTTGAAGTTCAGGTCAAACCCTAATAACCCCGTTGACTGACTCAAAACCCCGGAGCATCTCTCCGAACCCTAGCGTCGAACGTCCGCCGTCGGATCGGAATCTAGCGCCAAACTCCACCCGTCAGATATGACCTTCTAGAAGGAATTCCACGGGCGATCCGCGCGAAGCTGGTTCTGCATCTTGATTGGCTGCAAGGGAGTTTTACCATCTGCCCCACTTTACATTTAAATTGGATTATTCGCACATGACCACCACATGTCAGTGAGACGAGATGTTGGAAATATTAAAACTGCAAAATACAACGAGGCAAATCGTCAAATCTCCCCCTTCTCCATCTGACAGAGCAGCTCCTTCTCCACCCACGCACAGAGCAGCTCGTCCTCGCCCACCATTGTCTCCCCTTTCTTCTGCTTCTTCTTCTCCAGCAACGAGAGCAACGATTCTTCTTCTCCGGCGACGAGATATGTCGGACTCTAGTTCAGCCTCCCGCCCCTCGTGGCCCCAGCATGGTCCACTGCCCATGGAGCGATGTCCTGACTGCGAATGCATCGCGCCATTGGTACGGTTGACTTGTACGTCGGACAAGAATGGCAACAAAGGGCGAGAGTTCGTGAAATGCGAGAGCAAGCCAGAGGGGCAGGTCAGATCTCATGATTTTGCTCTGATTTCTTTTTCCCTTTGCTCTGAATTCTTTTTCCTTGGATCTGAGATTTAGGGTTCATATTTTTGTTTCAGATCGTGAAGAAATGCGGCCATTTCGAATGGCTGGATGACTATGTTCTCAGGCTTAGAGCTAGATCTCAGAGCTCGATGCCTTTCAATGGTGCCGCAACCCGGCAGCAGAATTTGGTCTCTGACAGTGCAGCTCCGAGAGTTGGGGATGCGGATCTGAAGGGGGAACTAAAGAAGATGAACACGAACTTGACGCAGCTGACTAAGTTGAAGAGGCAGTCGAATCAGCTAGCTTTAGGATTTTACATTTGTGTAATTGCTCTACGAATTGCTTACTTGCTGGTCGTCAGTCGTTAGAGATGTTACTAGTGTGGATCGGGTGCTCTTATGTTACTTAAACTGTGTCTGTATCAGTTAGTTCTTGCTTAACATTTTTGTACGTGTTCTTGACACTTTCAGTTTCTTCAGTTTCGTCAGACAACACCTAGCGCAAAAGGAAAAAAACAATATTGAGTTCTTGGGCCCAAACAGAAACAAAGCTATGTTGGGCCGGTCCATGGCGTTGACTATGAAAGGCCCGCAAAGATAGAAGAGGCCCAGAAATTAGTGCACGCGCTCACTCTGTGTTTTTTTGGCTGTATTTATTTGATTGCACAGAGTGCATGTTGATTCCAAAATTGCCACCAACAATTCAAAAATGGGAAAATTGAGTGCTCGTTTTTCGTTGTTTCAAATTGCACATACACAACAATTGAGTGATCTTTTTTCATACACAACAATTGAGTACTCTTTTTTCATCGTTTCAAATTTTACCTATAGAGATTGAGTGCTCTTCTTTTTTTGCTTTTTCCATGCTAGCTTCTTTTTGTTCAATCAATATGGCCACCAACAATTCCAAAAATTTGATTTTTTCTTTTCTTTTCGACATCACCATGGCTCATTTTTTCTAGCTTTTATATCCATTTTTCCTCATTTGACTACGCTTACTTATCTTAAACATGCATAAGATGAATATAACGAGCATAACATAGATAGATAATAGTTCTTACATAAAACACACGATATAACACGACAGACATAAAGAGTTCACGGTACAACCAACAACAATACATAGAAATATAACAAACTTGGGACAAACAAAATACAAATATAACAACACATGAATAAAACACACCATTAATATAACACACACATAACTTAGATATATAAAGCGAAGGGATACAAGTTCTTACATATAACACGACAGAGATAGATAACCCTAGATACAAACCTAGATAGAACTCGCCTCATGGGCAACACAAACACACACAGCAAACTCACACTACATATAGATAACCTTAGGTAGGGCAACACCGGCATCTTCACCGCCGTCGTCTTCACCGCGCGTCGTCGTCTTCACCGCCGGCTTCACCGTCGTCTTCAGTACTGCTCCTCCTCCATGCCGTTCTCGCCGAGGTAGTACGGGAGACTGTGCATGCGGCCGACAGAGGGGAAGATGCTCTCGAAGTCGGTGTAGATGTTGTAGGTGGTGAATGCGATGAACTCGCATCCACACCAAAACACCTCCCCGAGCAGGTAGAAGGCATCAAACCTGTTGGTGAAGTGGGCGACGAGCCCTATCATCGGAGCATTGGCGTGGGGACGATGTTCCTCGAGGCGGAACATGACCGGCGAGCCCGCCGGGAGGTGGGCAAAGCCCGCACGGATGAACCCATACGCAAGGTCCCGAGCACCCCTCCAGCGTGAGATCGCCCACACGCGGAGCGCGTTCTCGACGACGACGCCGGGAGGGTAGCGTAGCTCCGGTACGGTGGGCGGCATGTGGAACGTGGGGCCGTTGTACTGCATCTTCGCGTCGAGGAGTTTGCTTTGGATTTCGGTGGAGAGAAGGGGCGAGGCGCAGATGGAAGTGTACATGAAGAGATGGGGTGGTTTAAATAGGAGGCGAGGAGAGGAAGAGGAAGAGGGGAAGAAAACCGTAGATGGAACGCTGGTTTTCAAACTAGATCAAGGAGGCGTGGTGTCGATCCGTGGCCTAGGCTAGGCCTTCTTTCAACCGTTTTCACACTGAATCAATGCATGAATCGATGCGTCAACCGTCGCGTGAACCGATGCTTGAAACGACGCAACAATTCAATCGAGCCTGCCGTGTCGCCCTGGCAGGGGTGGCAACTGAATAGAGTGCGTGTGGCAGCGGAATCCCGCGTCGCGACTGAATAGAGCGGCAGGGCGGGGAAGCAGGCGTGCGTATGGTTTAAATAGCCAAAGGGAGAGGAAGAGGAGGTAGATTGAAGGGCGTGGCCGGTGTCGATCCGTTTGTGTTACACACTTAATTAACGCGTGAATCGCGATGCGTGGACTCGACGCATCAACGGAAACATGGCTGCAGCTACATGCGTACGACTGAATCGAGCGGCTGCAGCCTAGGACTGAATCGAGAGCGAGGCGTGCGTAGCGGCGCGCATGCATGCAACCACGTCGACGCTGCGCTCCCATGCATAGCAGGCTCAATCGATGCCAAAGCCGCGCATGCATATATGGTCGCGTGAGTCCATAGCAGGCTTAATTTAATTATCAACACAATGGCCCGGTCTACGACGTACGAAGCCAGCTACGGCCCAACGAACAAAGCCACATAAGCGCACCCCCACGCGGCCCCACTCGTCAGGTCCAAAGAGCGAACAACCAACAGAGTCCCACGCGGCCCCACTCGTCAGAGTTAACGGACCAGACGGCAACGTCCGCTGTGAGCATTTGTAAGAGTTTCAGTTAAGGGAGTGGGGAAAAGTGAGCAAAAGTTTCAAGCGTGGGGACAACTGAGCACAACTAAGGAGTTGGGGGCACAGGAGTAATAATCCCTTAAATGAAAGACGCATATACACCCGGAAGCCAAAAGGTGCGCTCGTGAAATATGCTTGCTTCAAAGAGGCAGTTGGCAGTACGATATCTTATCGGCCTGGGATTCGCTTTAGTAGGGTTCCACGTCTCCTCCATCAGGCGGCGAGTGCGCTGGTTCCCCCTCCCTCCAATCTCTGGCGAGTGCGCTGGTTCCCCCTCCCTCCAATCTCCGACGAGTGCGCTGGTTCCCCCTCCCTCCGCTTGCCGCTCCGGCGGCAGGAGGGAGGGGGCACCTCGTAGGGTTAGGCTTTTTCTGCTATGGTGTGTCGTTGGGGTGGTGGGAGCGGCGTCCGGGCAAATAAATCTCCCTCAACTCCACTCCCACACCGGTGTTGTCCTTCATGGCGACGTCTCGGAGTTGGTGGCATTGTGTGCTTGCCGATCTTTCAGATCGATGGCTGTAGGGTTCATGGATGGTATCGGCAAGGTGGCGGTGGTGACTCCATCAGATGGGGTTTTCCTCCTGTTCTGTCCCTGTTGCTACGGCGTTGTTTCCGACGCCATGGTGGAGCAGAGAGGATTCGTTCAGGAGTACGTGCAGATGGTGCACCTTGTGTTGGGTTCGTGGTTGGAGGCTGACGGTTCTGGTTCCCTACTCCGGCGTCGTCGTGTGGGGCTGCTAGTGCTGAAGTTCGATGGCGTGTCCGAGGTCGTGCTGCCCCGGTCTGATTCTTTCAACGGCAATGGTTTGTTGACAAACTACTTTGGAGGTCAAAAAGCTGATGATCAGCGATGGAGCCGCGTCGAGCTCGGGTGAAGAGGTGATCTATCTCTTTTTTCTTTGGTGGCTGCTACGGTGGTACCGAAGAATAGGGATATGCGTTAGTTTGTCACATACGTTTATCCTATCTTTGCAGATCTGTAAGATCGGTGTATACGTACTTTGTATCTCGTCTTTTATTACCTTGAAAAAAAGATTGACGATGAAAATGCATTACATCAACCAGAGTTTCGAAAAGAGAAAAATGTGGCTGCTAAAATAGGGGGAACTGCCGGAGCCGCTGCTGCTTCTAACATGGCAGCCGCGCTGCACCGCATCCGCCTACCGCAGGTCCGCCTCGGTGCCACCTTCTCTTATCACAGTGCCACCTCCGCCTCCACCCCCTCAGCCGACGCGTTGAATCATGTCCAGGATCCGAACCGCCGAATCGCGGAGCTGGCCGCCGCCGAGCGCGTTTCCGACGCCCGCTACCTGTTCGACCGGATGCCGGACCGGGACGTGGTGTCCTGGACGGCGCTGGTCGCGGCGTACGCGCGCCACGGCATGCTCCACGATGCCAGGGCTCTGTTCGACCGCCCGGATGCACACCGGAACGTGGTTACCTGGACGGCGCTCCTCTCCGACTACGCACGAGCTCGCCTCGTCGATGAGGCCAGGTCGCTGTTTGAGCGGATGCCGGAGAGGAACCTCGTCTCGTGGAACACGATGCTGGAGGCGTACACCCGCGCCGGCCGAATGGGAGACGCCTGTGCGCTGTTCAATAGTATGCCGGTAAGGGACGCCGGTTCCTGGAACATCCTTCTGGCAGCGCTTGTACGGTCAGGGATCATGAATAAGGCCCGGAATCTGTTTGAAAGAATGCCAGAAAGGAACATCATGTCATGGACGACAATGGTTGCCGGCATTGCATAGAGTGGAAGTGTTGACGAGGCCCGAGCGCTGTTTGATGCCATGCCAGAAAGGAATGTTGTGTCTTGGAATGCTATGATCTCTGGATACCCCAAAACTGCAGGATCGATGAAGCTCTGGATTTGTTCATGAGGATACCCATGAGGGACGCTGCTTCTTGGAACATTATGATCACCGGTTTTATCAAGAACAAGGATTTGAAGAGGGCAAAAGAACTCTTTGATGAGATGCCCAAAAGGAATGTAATCACTTGGACTACTATGATGAATGGTTGCTTGCAAGGTAATGAGAGTGAGACGGCCCTACAGTTATTTAATGCTATGCTCGTTGATGGGATCCGACCAAATCAGGTGACATTTCTGGGTGCTGTTGATGCATGCACCAATCTCGCCGGACTCAGTGAAGGACAGCAGGTGCATCAGATGATATGCAAAACATCATTTCAGTTCGATACTTTTGTCGAGTCCACCCTCATGAATTTATATGCCAAATGTGGAGAAATTAGATTGGCAAGAAAGGTGTTTGACCTCTCAAGGGAGAAAGACGTAATCTCTTGGAACGGGATGATTGCAGCATATGCACATCATGGGCTTGGTGTAGAAGCCATAGTTTTGTATGATAAGATGAAAGAAAATGGATATAAACCTAATGATGTCACATATGTGGGATTGCTCTCAGCATGCAGCCACTCTGGTTTGGTCGATCAAGGGCTTAGGATCTTTGAATATGTGGCAAAGGATATGTCCATTGCAGTGCGGGATGAACATTACACTTGCTTGATTGATCTTTGTAGCCGAGCAGGACGACTTGATGACGCTAAAAGATTAATTCATGGCATTAAGCTTAAGCCTAAATCAAGTACTGTCTGGAGTGCCCTTCTAGGTGGGTGTAATGCACATGGAAATGAAAGTATCGGTGATTTGGCAGCTAGACATCTCTTAGAGGCAGAGCCTGATAATGCTGGAACTTACACTCTCTTGTGTAACATTTATGCTTCTGCTGGTAAGTGGAAAGAAGCAGCAAAGATTCGATCTGAGATGAATGATAGAGGACTAAAGAAACAGCCTGGATGTAGTTGGATTGAGCTGGCAAATAAGGTCCATGTATTTGTAGCACGTGATAAGTCCCATAGTGAGTCTGGCTTGATCAATAGTATGCTGCAAGATATCCATCACATGATGAGGATGGGTGGCACTGTTCCCACGGACCATATGCAGCTTACAGGTGAGCAGCTAGTGAATTTTCAAGTATAATTTGAAATATATACAATTAGAGTTCGAGGATTGGTCAAAGGAAGTATTTTGCAGCACTCCATCTGGCATCTAGCCTACCTTCTAGAGTTTATACCTATGATGTTAGTGTTTACCCATGAGCCCAATGATATGGCATCTTGCCTCAGGCTAAGATGGCCCTCATCTTTGGTGCATTATTACTAGCAAACACGAGGGCTCTTCTCTGTTCATAGTTCTGTAGAATGTCAATATCTTCTTCAAGGCTGGGGGATTGTCAAGGACCTTGCAGAAGTTTTGATCTTTATCTCGGATCCTTGAAACTTATTTCTCTGGTGCACTGGTCCCAGCTTTGCCATGTTTGAGGTATGTTCTTCATGAATTTGAAGTCTACTCGTCTGTATTTATTAGTCCCTTCTTTATTGCTTGATGAATATGAGCAATTCTTCATATGTTCCTTACCTTTAGTTTTTAAAATTAAGGCAATTGTTTGGGGGAGTGGTGTTTTGGCTCCCGGGTGCACCCTTTATTTAAAATGCACTTTGCACATATTTTGAAATGTCAAAAAAATTGGAAAAAAATGTTCGCACATAGGTCTTAACATGTTATGTGTTCACAAAGTCGTTTCACGAAAAACCGACACATTTGTGGCTTGCATAAAAAAGAAAAAATTTGGTGCTAAAATAATGTTTTCACGACACTTTTTTTGTCTTTTTTACACAAGGCACAAAATATATTGGTTTTTGGTGAAACCACTTTGTAAACACATAGAATATGAAGATCTATCTGGGAAATTTTATTTCATTTTTTTTTTTTACATTTTGAAATATGTTTTTGAACTACCGGGTGTATCAACAGTTGCTATAGAAGGAAAAAAAAATGATCAAACGTATCTAGACCTCCTGCGTTTGCATGCTGTGCAACTCCATGCTGAATCATCTTTTTAGGTTTTCGTTCACTAAGTTCAGGCAAAAAGTAAAAGCAACATAGAACAGTATACGTAGCAGAGAACTCACAATTGTTTGATCGAACAGTGTTGTCCTGCTTCAGGTAGGACATCAATGATTCAGCGGACTAAATTTTACTTGCGGTGTTCACGCAATTCTGCGAGTAAATAAGCGCCTTGGACTGTTGGAGGTTCTGTGGCTCAGCTTGCTATTACAGTAGCAACTAGCAAGCACATTGGGATCACATAGGCAATGCTTCTGAACCCTGGGGCGAAAGCTGAAATCAGGACTGGAACCATCTTCAGCAAAAAGTTACACTCTGCCATGAAGCAATGAATTTCCTGTGGACTGGAGCTGTGCCCTCGGAAGATGTTGTTTCTTGTTCCGTAATGGGAAGAATGCATAACGTATACTAGAACACCTGGACGTTGCTGCAAGACTATCTCAGCAATATCTGTGTGCTGCCGTGGTGATGCACTGTAAATTGTATGTTTTTTAGCAAGTGTCGAACTTAAACGCACTCTATAGATTTAGAGTGGATATGTTGTTTTTACTTTTTTATTAGTAAAGATTTATTTTTTCTTCAGAGGATAGTGGAGATATAATTTTTTTAGGGACAGTGGAGATATAATAAGTTCTGAATTTTCTCAGGCGCAAAATCTGGTATTGAAACTCACCAATAAGGCACACTACAGGCGGGCCGTAACGACCAGTTGGACGAAGCAACCGGACACTCGTCCATCGCCCGACTCGAATACTCCTCGGACCAACCCACCCACCGACAGTAGGTCGCTCGGGGCGCGCTCCTCCGATCCCGATCTCCACCGCGCCTCCTCCCCTTCCCACATCGACGGGGCGCGACGCGATGGCCCGCGCGTCCTCCTCCGCCACCGCCGCCATAGCTATCCTATTGGTGCTCGCCCTCCTCGTAGCGGCGGCCTCGCGCGCGCCTCCCCAATCGCGCCGGCGGGGGCGCGCAGCCGCGGGGCAGCGGGGGCGCGACAGCCACCGCGGTGTTCGCGCTGGGAAGCTTCTGGCGGTCTGAGGCGGCGTTCGGGTGCCTCCCTGGCGTGATCCGCACCTCCGTCGGCTACGCGGGCGGCTCCAAGGCCAATCCCGAGTACCGCAACCTCGCCGACAAGTGGTGGAAGTTCAGCGATAGAGCCGCGTCGAGCTCGGATGAAGAGGTAATCTGTCGCTTTTTTCTTTGGTGACTGCTACGGTGGTACCGAAGAATAGGGATAGGCGTTAGTTTGCCACGTACGTTTATCCTATCTTTGCAGATCTGTAAGATAGGTGTATACGTAATTTGTATCTCGTCTTTTAATTATTAATCGTATTACCTTCAAAAAAAGATTGACGATGAAAATGCATTACATCAATCAGGGTTTCGAAAAGAGAAAAATGTGGCCCCTAAAATAGGGGAACTGTCGGAGTCGCTGCTGCTTCTAGCATGGCAGCCGCGCTGCGCCGCATCCGCCTACCGCGGGTCCGCCTCGGTGCCACCTTCTCTTATCACAGTGCCACCTCCGCCTCCACCCCTCCGCCGACGCGTTGAATCATGTCCAGGATCCGAACCGCCGAATCGCGGAGCTGGCCGCCGCCGGGCGCGTTTCCGACGCCCGCTACCTGTTCGACCGGACGTCGGACCGGGACGTGGTGTCCTGGACGGCGCTGGTCGCGGCGTACGCGCGCCACGGCATGCTCCACGACGCCAGGGCTCTGTTCGACCGCCCGGATGCACACCGGAACGTGGTCACCTGGACGGCGCTCCTCTCCGGCTACGCACGGGCTCGACTCGTCGATGAGGCTAGGTCGCTGTTTGAGCGGTTGTCGGAGAGGAACCTCGTCTCGTGGAACACGATGCTGGAGGCGTACACCTGCGCCGGCCCAATGGGAGACGCCTGCGCGCTGTTCAATAGTATGCCGGTAAGGGACGCCGGTTCCTGGAACATCCTTCTGGCAGCGCTTGTACGGTCAGGGATCATGGATAAGGCCCGGAATCTGTTTGAAAGAATGCCAGAAAGAAACATCATGTCATGGACGACAATGGTTGCCGGCATTGCACGGAGTTGAAGTGTTGACGAGGCCCAAGCGCTGTTTGATGCCATGCCAGAAAGAAATGTTGTGTCTTGGAATGCTATGATCTCTGGATGCGCCCAAAACTGCAGGATCGATGAAGCTCTGGATTTGTTCATGAGGATACCCATGAGGGACGCTGCTTCTTGGAACATTATGATCACCGATTTTATCAAGAACAAGGATTTGAAGAGGGCAAAAGAACTCTTTGATGAGATGCCCAAAAGGAATGTAATCACTTGGACTACTATGATGAATGGTTGCTTGCAAGGTAATGAGAGTGAGACGGCCCTACAGTTTTGGGCGTATCCAGAGATCATAGCATTCCAAGACACAACATTCCTTTCTGGCATGGCATCAAACAGCGCTCGGGCCTCATCAACACTTCCACTCCATGCAATGCCGGCAACCATTGTCGTCCATGACATGATGTTCCTTTCTGGCATTCTTTCAAACAGATTCCGGGCCTTATCCATGATCCCTGACCGTACAAGCGCTGCCAGAAGGATGTTCCAGGAACCGGCGTCCCTTACCGGCATACTATTGAACAGCGCGCAGGCGTCTCCCATTCGGCCAGCGCAGGTGTATGCCTCCAGCATCGTGTTCCACGAGACGAGATTCGTCTCCAGCATCCGCTCAAACAACGACCTGGCCTCATCGACGAGGCGAGCCCGTGCGTAGCCGGAGAGGAGCGCCGTCCAGGTGACCACGTTCTGGTGTGCATCCGGGCGGTCGAACAGAGCCCTGGCGTCATGGAGCATGCCGTGGCGCGCGTACGCCGCGACCAGCGCCGTCCAGGACACCACGTCCCGGTCCGGCGTCCGGTCGAACAGGTAGCGGGCGTCGGAAACGCGCCCGGCGGCGGCCAGCTCCGCGATTCGGCGGTTCGAATCCTGGACATGATTCAACGCGTCGGCGGAGGGGGTGGAGGCGGAGGTGGCACTGTGGTAAGAGAAGGTGGCACCGAGGAGGACCCGCGGTAGGCGGATGCGGCGTAGCGCGGCTGCCATGCTAGAAGCAACAGCGACTCCGGCAGTTCACCCTATTTTAGCAGCCACATTTTTCTCTTTTCGAAACCCTGGTTGATGTAATGCATTTTCATCGTCAATCTTTTTTTCAAGGTTATACGATTAATAATTAAAATACGAGATACAAATTACGTATACACCGATCTTACAGATCTGCAAAGATAGGATAAACGTATGTGACAAACTAACGCCTATCCCTATTCTTCGGTACCACCGTAGCAGTCACCAAAGAAAAAAGAGACAGATCACCTCTTCACCTGAGTTCGACGCGGCTCCATCGCTGATCATCAGCTTTTTGAACTCCAAAGTAGTTTGTCATAGGAGACATCTAACAAGCTGGAAGGTTTGTTATCTCTTCCCCGTATATGTTGCCAATATCACCCTCTTGTTTATGTAGAAGATGAAATAGATCTGATCTACTACTTGATATGTTACAGGCATTCCTGGTGTTCTGTTTGTGCTTCCCGATTCATATGTTGATCCTGAGCACAAGGACTATGGAGGTAGTTATTTTTCCTCGACCACTATAGTTGTCCTTTAGGAGATCAATTCATCTTGTCATATCTATGAAATTTATAGGTGTTTCACATGATTAATTCTACCATAGAATAGTTCTTAAAATCATGGTGCCCCTCGTGGCAAGTGGCAATGTGGTGACCTAGTCCCTAAATGCTCTAGTACATCTTTGTGAAGCCATGACGTCTTACATGCAATGTCCTGCTTTGAATTTTAATTTTATTAAGAAACATGTCTTTTAACAGATCAGCGCCTCGGTAAAATGTGGTTCGGATCAATGGAAATGAGAATTAATGCCACATTTACCACCCATCTTTAACTACTTGTACTGCAGTCCATCTTGGCAAAGTAAGGAAGCCTATATGGTGATGTCTTGCTTTGAATGCTAATGGACTAAGAACAATGTCTCTCTAAAGGTTCAGCACCTCGGCAAAATGGAGTTCTGATCGGTGGAGATGAGACATTAAATAATTTATTTATGGCCTTTTGATTTCTTTGAATTTAACTAATAGTCGATTAGTCATCCATTAAAAAGTATTCTTTAGTCCATCTCCGCAAAGCTGCAATGTCTTAAAGGCAATGTCCTGCTTTGAATTCTCTTGGACTAAAAAAATTGACTCTCTAACGGTTCAGCTCCTCAGCGAGATGAGGTTCTGATCTGTGGAGATGAGATACTACCACTAGTGACGCATTTACCGCCTCTCTGGTTGTTGCTTATTTCAAAGTGTTAATCATTTTAAGTTTGGTTGGTGACGAACTGGCGATTCTTCACCAAACTTGTCTTGTAGTCCATCTTGGCAAAGCAATGAAGCCCAGTTGGCGATGTCTTGCTTTGAATGCTAATGGACTAAGAACAAATGTCTCTCTAACTGTTCAGCACCTTGACAAAAATGGGGTTCTGATCAGAAGAGATGGAACAATGATATAACATACATGCTGCCTCTTTTTATCTGTTTTGAATTATTGCAGTTCCTTGTTTTACAAGCTATTGGACTTTGTTATTAGTTCTGCACTTTGGTGCAGTGAAGGTCTTGTGCCAATGCAAGGGCCTCCCTACAAGCCATAGCTTCCAGTATAGTTGGGTCGGTAATTCCTGCAAAGGTCACAATCGACGCACCCAAGTATACTCGCTGCTCATCACGGCAGACCACCGTCACCGCTCCACCAGGACCATGCTTAACCGTGGCAGCGTCGGCGTTGAGCTTTGCACAGCCCGCCACCGGCGACACCCATTTCGGATGGACAGGTCGTGGCACACTACCACAATCCGCCGAGCAACCATTCCCGTGCGGATAACTCGAATATCTCGTTGCTATTTTTCTTGGGCTAGATTTGGAAGTCTTAGATTGGATCCTAGACTGGATGGGAATCAAGGAAAGCATACTAAAAGCCCATGTTCAAGTTGGGCCCTTGATAGTGGAGAAATTCACAACCCTCTTTGTCAGGACCCCGGGACAGAAAGGCGTTTTCCGTAATCGGAAGCGGAAGCCAGCAGCCCGCGGCGACACCGCCGGAGGAGACGCCGGCACCGCCCACCGCATCGTTTTCTCCAGGCTCTGCAGCGCAAGCATTCTCTACAAGGCATGTCCCCCCCGCCCTCTCCCTACCCTAATGAACCCTGATTTCTCCTGTTTTCTTGGTTCGTCTCGCACATACATATAGACCTTTGTTTTTAGTACAATCCGCCGAGCAACCATTCCCGTGCGGATAACTCGAATATCTCGTTGCTATTTTTCTGGGCTAGATTTGGAAGTCTTAGATTGGATCCTAGACTGGATGGGAATCAGCATGCGATGTGTTTATTGTGTGCACATCTCGACTGTGAGGTTTGGGGGTTTTCTAGCAGAAATTAATCTGAATGTGTCGCTTACTCCACGAGTTGTCGAGTTGATCTGCAACTGGGGAGGGGATTTAGACTATCCTAGGGGAACTTGAAACTATTATTAGTAGCGATAGAACTGCTGTTGTTTTTTCTTGTGTAGGTCTAAGGGGGCGGGGGAGTAGAACAATCAGTCGTTGTTTCAGTATCATGTTCAAAAAGTAAAGATGGATCTAACTCCAACCTTTAGACAGAACTAGCTGAGTGCCCGTGCTTTGCTACGGTTCATTAATCTTTTTGTCATCGCAATGTTGTACTATATGTAAATATAAAATACAAGAACAGCCTCATCAGTAAGGATTGTGGCGAATAGCTCATCCTCATCATGGTTTCCTTGGTGCTTTGTGGGTGTTTTTAGTCTTTTCTTTGCATTCGTAGTTTCAACAATTTCGCTAATATAATTTGGGGCTTTCCTTCTGAATCCAGCAAAGAGTTCGCCCAAAACCGACCAATAGGTTCACATATTTGTACAACTGCATGACATTTTTTTTAGATGAACTGCATAACAAATCTTGATACAAAGCATATATCAGACCTGAAAAACAGCAAATGCTTATCCATGGAGTAGATCCATGGTTCCAACATGCTATCTGTATTTTTCCGTTTCATTTCTTGCTATCTATGTTTTTCCCTTTCATTTCTTCATTGTCTGGTCTATCTAATTTGTCTCCCTTGAACCTGTTATGTTTTGCAGATAGTTCGCCATAATGCAAAGCCCAAGCAAACTGTGTGTCGTCTCTGGGTCGACGCAACCTGCTGCGTCCAGGCACCAAGGTTGGGCAGACCTCCCAGATGGCCCACTTCAGTCCATTCTTGCTCTCTCAGGATCCTTCCGTGACCTTGCCTTCGCTGCAAACTGCCGCTCTTGGCGTGCTGCATTCTCCTCATACCCATCCAAATCTACATTCTGTGCCAAACTCCCACCTCTCCTCATCCAGTTCAATGCCCGTGTTCAAGCTTCTGATCTCCCTTCTTACAATGGTCGTAACGAGCTACGCACATGTAAGGTCATTGATCCGACAAACAAGAACATCACCCTTCGCTGCCAGATTCCTCAAGAAATTTATCGGAAGATGCATTTCGCTGGCACTTCCTATGGTCAACTAATTTGCTGCCGTGGTGGATATTGTCTTGTTGTTGATGTGTTCAGTGGTGCCGAGGTTTCACCTCCACGTCTCCCATTCAGCGGGGATTTTAAGTGGGAGTTCTACTACAGCGGCACTCTGACTGCTCCCCTTGCATCACCCAACTCACACCTTCTTGTCAGCACTGAGACCTCCCTGTTTGATTGGCCTGTTGGAAGTGACTCTTGGGGTGAACTCCTGCTTTCTGATGCTCGGATAGAACAGATTGTGGAATTCAATGGTCAGTTCATCGCCATGGATGATTGTTATAAGATCTACACATTGCAGCTGTCCCCCCAGCTTGGTCTGCAGGAGATAACAACTGAGTGGGTCGGTGACCTGGCCCCAAGCTCGTATTCAAAACCATGGCTAGTGGTCTGCGGCGACATGCTTCTCATGGTTACCTGTTTTCGCACAATGTGTCCAGGCGCGTCATCTTTAGTCTGTACTAGGTAAATGTGGTGCGGCGACACGCCGCACCCTTGCTGAAAATATTTTTATGATATATATATATGTATGTATATATATATATGTATTTAAATGAGTTTACATTTTGTTAAAATATTCGTTGACATGTTTAGAGGGTTTTAAGTTTAAGTAAATATGTTAGGTAAATTTAAATGGTTAAATACACGTGTGGTGAAAGTGCATTATGTATGAGTCTAGCTGTTGTAACTTGTGATTTGAAAGTTTTCAATTATTGTGTATTTTTTTGTAATAATTATTGTATATTTTTAATTTTAGAAAATAATCAAATTTTTTTTTTGGAGAGGAAGAATGGCATAGGGAAATACCTTTTTTTTTTTGGAATATTCAAATCGTGTATGTTGCATTTACGTGGTGAAATGTGAATTTTGAAATTATTGAAGTTGTACTTAAAAGTTGCAAAAGTTTTTGGTAAAAAGAAAAGCAAAATGCAGTTTTGGAAATGTCGACATTTAAAAATTGTGAAGATTTGATAACTACTGAAATGCGAAGAGTTAGCAATTTTGAATTGTTTGGAATATTGATATTTGAACTTTGATCGTATGTCGTATATTTTTTTGTCTTGTTTTTTTTTTTGGTATATGTTTGCAGTTTGTTTGTATTTATTCGCATATTTTGGTAGAACATATGAATTCTGCAATTTGCATGTATTATAAATTATTGTTTGGAAGACTTGAATTGAACAATTTGCATGTATGAAAATATGTTAAATTTAAAGATTCTTTTTTTCTGGATGGTTAATTATGAATTTTACATTTTGCAGGTTTTTTTGTAGTAATTATTTGAAAAATGGCAGCGGAGGACGTCGCGGATCGAAACACTGTTTAACTCTGAGCTCGCGGATCGGATGGGGTTCATCTGGCATTTTTATAGGATTTATGGAAAATTCCCATATGTATTTAATAGTGGCATTTTGGTAATTCTAACAACTTTTAATTTTTTAGTCGTCCAATCATGCATGAATTTGAGATAAACAAATAGGTTTTATTGTTTTGAGCATTTTGATATATTATTTTCATTTTTCTGGAGCGCAGATCAAAAGTTTTTAATTCTACAGATTTTTATCATTTTCTGGAATTATCTGACTGAGGACCCCGCCTGTCAGTCCCATGGTGACGTCTGCTGACGTCATTCACGGTGGCGCACGGCTCTGATGGCGATGCGCCGGTTGACTCCGGCCACGCCTGCAAGCGCGGCTAGGCGCGTTGGACGCGGCAGGAGGAGAGGAACGCGGGGGTGGTGGCGATTGGACCAAATGGTCACCGGAACTACTCCGGCGACCATGGCCAGCGGTGGCCGGAGGCGGAGCGGTCGCGAACGGTGACTTAGGGCGATAGGGAGAGGGATTAAGGGTCCCCGAGGACCCTCTGCTCACCATGGAGGCGATGGCGAGGTCGGAGAGGCGCGGGGAGGTCAGACGGCGACGGAGTCGAGCCGGAACGGCGACGACCGGAGTTGGGGAAGAAGTTTGATTCACGTGCTTCTGTACATCCCGGCATGCACGGATCAAAGAGGAGGGAAATGTCGATGAGGCGGAGCTCGTGGCGTGCTCGTCTTGGTCCAGGGCGGTTGAGATCGACGGCGATTCGCAGCGGCCGGCGAGCTAGGGTTCGGTCGAGCTCGGGGAGAGAGAAAGGGCCCTCCACGCGTTGCTCGTCGAGGAGGGATAGGCGGCGGCGGCGCACCCCACCGTGTCCGGCGATCCGAGCGGGGAGGAGGAGGACGCCGGCGGAGCGCGGTGGCGGCACCGGCGGCGGCGAGCTCGCGTGGGGAGGGAGGAGAAGGAAAAGGCCGCTGGCTGTTTTGCAAAGAGATCCCCAAGTTTTTTACAAATTACGAAATGGTCCTCCCGCAAAGTACTGTTGAAACGCTGGTACTGTAGACGTCTACAGTGCGTGGGTGAACGTGGGCCGCCGATGCGCCGGATCGGACGGCCGAAATTTTGAAGGTGACGTGGGCAGGTTCTGCGGAGGGCTTAAGCGGTCACCTTTTATATAGGTTAGATACCCCACCGCCTTGACATGTCGACCAACCCACAAAAATGGATGGAGGTGAATCAGCTGGACAATTGGGCACTCTTTGTTGGGGGTGATGTGAGGAGCCGGCCATTTTCTTGCATGAGCCCGGAAAGATGGGTAGGTAGGAGCAGTGGCGGAGCTAGAGGATATATCACCAGGGTGCCTACCGGTGCACCAAGAGGATAAAATTATGTTTTTGGGGGTGCATACATGGTGAAAACTTGCAATATTACAAAGAAATTATTTTCTACCAGGTGTCCTGTGCACCCGGCTGGTTACATGTAGCTCCGCCGGTGGGTAGGAGCAAGTGGTTGTACTATGCTTCCCGTCACTCTTTTACTGTGCATGGGGTAGGTGACGAGCGAGATCCATCCACCGCTCCTATCATAGAGTATGAAAGAAGCTGGTCCCGCAAGTTGCAGCCCCTCTGGGTGTACCCAAGCATGTTCTACTCAGATGGTCAGTGATCATTTCGCGCTCTCTGCTTGACAAGCTCCTGCTGAAAATTTCCCAAGAGACTTTGCAACTTGGGTGGTGTCATTTCATTAGCACTTAGAACTTGGTGGGAACAGTACTGAAGCTTTTGTAGTAGTTTGGTAACCTAGCATCTAGAACCCGGTATGAATGCTCAGAGCTTGTTAGGAGTTATCAAGCTTCTGATTTGATTTCTGTCTAGCTGTGTTTTTAATCTTGCACTGGATTGATCAGTGGTGTCTAAAACTACCACAGTTTACAATCCTTTATGTTTGGCTCTAACAAATATTGCATTTGTGAAAAACCAAATTATCTCTGAAACTGTAAGAGTATTGGAGAAAGAGATCTGACCCTCTTGTTTCTAAAACTTAGACAGGGAGACAATTGGTGGTATTTCTTGGTCAGGCGTTGGAATGCTCTGGTCTTGGTAATACAGTGCTTCCAGGCAGAGCCTTAGTGTATAGCAAATTCATCTAATCGAATCAACGTGAAACTGCAAGACTACGCAGCCGCCTTTTTCCCAACTCTCTGCGCACACACACCCATATATATAGGTGAACTGAAACATACCTCTAGGTATATTAATATCTAATACTAGTACGGTGGAGTAAAATGTGTGGATATTTGGTAGGTGATTTCTTGAGGATGTACTCCTCCGTTTGACAATATAAGATGTTTTGGCAAACTGTTTTACCTTGCCAAAACATCTTGTATTGAGGGACGGAGGGAGTATCACGTAAAAAAGGATCAAATTGTGCAAATCCAAAAAAAAATCATCGGAGCCGTTGGATCATGGAAGTGAAGGTTAAGTCTACATGCTACAAATGCAGTTCAGTGAAATGAGATTGACCGGACTATGAGCTACTACCTCTGTTCATAAAATGATGTCTCAACTAACTTCAAATTTAGATGTATCTACACACTAAATTATGTCTAGATACATTCAAATTTGGAGTTGGTTGAGACATCCTTTTGTAAACGGAGAGAGTACATGTTCTTTTTTTTACTTGGAACTCACGATTCCATTAATTATAAGGCTCAGATAACACACTGGCTACCGGGACACTGACAGAGTCTGGTAGAGACTCCATCCGCAAAGACTGAACGCCTCGAGCCCTCAACGAGGCGCACCAAGCGCAGCTAGTTCATGGGCTAGCTTATTACAATCACGGCGACAAAACGAAAACACTAGATAGACAAAGTTTAAACGACTAAAAATCCGGGTATCCCGATATATAATTCCTTCAGGGGCCGATTGGTTTGTCGTTTATTAGCCAATTACGGAGGTATATCTTACGGACGTGGTGACCCCCTCCTAAAAATCTGGCGACACGACGGAAAATTTTCTAGCTCCGAATATCTAAACTACAATCCAAGTGCGGCCTTCGGCGTCATGTCCATGCTTGTACTTCCAAGGGCAATGATCACCTTTTGAGCATCAGACGATTCCACTTGCACTTGGTTCATTCCCCACGTCGCAGCTACTTGAAGAGCTTCAGCGCATACTTGTGCTTCAACCTGTGCTGCACTTGCTCCATATGCGATATGACCCGCACCTGAGCCCCTGACAGTGATAGGGAACGAGTCCCGTCCCTCCCGTGTCGCCTCCCCGAGCGAGGCGACCGGGAGCCCCCGCTCTCTGCCCAACCAGCGTTAGCCTCCCTCCCTTCCCTCTCACCGCCGCCGCCGGCAGGCCTTGCCCGCGCGCTGTTGTGCGGGGCCGGCGGCGGCTCTCGGCTCTACCCACGGCGCAGGAGCTCGGCTCGGGAGACGGCGTCCTGGCGGCGGTGTTGTTCGGCCGACGGCGCTTCAGCACAGGCTGGATGGCGACGGGTGATGGCGCTGCTCCTTGGTGGCGGTGGTGGCTGGTGACGAGCTCTGTTGACGGCGCCCTACATGCCCAGATCTATCTGGGTACGGGCGGGCCGGTCCAGGCTCTGACGTGCTTCCTCTGGTTGAGTGAGAAGTAATTCAGGACTGGGATGACGGCTATGGCGCCGTGTCTGCTGCAGCACGGCGGCATGAGCTTCACGGGCCTGTTTGGGCCCGGCCGGGCAGTGTGGCCTGGTGTGCTCCCGCTGTTGTCCGATCTGCTACTGCCATTGGCGGTGGAGGTTGTTCCCTCCCACGTGGCTGCGGTACTGCCGTCCCATGTCTACGGATGTTTCTTCTCGGTTCAACCGGCCTCACAACGTTTGCCATGGTGACACGTCGATGAGGATTTCAAGACCGTGGTGGCGCATGTTGGTGGGCGGCGAGCTTAGTGGAGTCAATGATGTGTGCAGGGTTGTGGGTGGTTCGGGGTTGGGAGAAATCCCTGTCGGCTCTTGCCGACACCGACGCGGTGATGCCTGCGGGCGCCGCCATCCTTCTTGAAGGGTGTCAGGTGTACCCCTTCCCACTTCCCTTCGTGTACCAGGAGAAATCCTAGGATTAGTCCGGGCAACAGTGTCGTTGTCGTCGCTTTCCTTCTTGAAGGTGTTGCTTGGTATGCGGCCATTCGGAGGCTTAGGGGCGTGGTGGGAATTCTCCGGTGGGCGCAGCGGGTGCGAGTCTTCGTCGCTTTTGTCGATCCGGCGTTGGTGGTTTTAGTTTCTTTTCTTTTTCTCTTGTTTTCCTTTTGGGCTGGATTGTGCTGTTTGCCCCAGTGTTGGTGTCTTGCTTGTATGGTGTGGTTGCTATATTAATATAGCGGGGCGCAAGCCTATTTCGAGAGCCCCTGACAGTACCACTGCTGTCCCGAACCACAAAACCCCATCCTCCAGATTCAGTTTCCGCAGAAAGACCCTCCAGTGAAGTGAGGTTGACCGACAATGAGCTGGGCCAGACTGTTATTCGCTCTAACACTTAGTGCGTGAGTTCACTCGCTTACAGCATCTCCGTTCGGGGTGCTAATAGGGCCGCCAAGAGTTCTATTGGGCGCGCCGGACGTAATTCTCGCCCACTCGCGGTACCAATAGCGACGTTACACCCGACGCGGCTTAATATATCTCCCACGTGTCCAACCCACGCCCTCCCCGTTGGGAATCGTTTGGCCATGCCGGACGAAACCGCGCGCGACACGGATCCCAACGGGTGGGCCAGCATTGTCATTGACACAGAGCATTAACCCTACCACACCCCCTCCATACACTTCTCCCCCCACCACACACACCTCTCCATCGTCTGCAGCGCTAGCTCGTGGGTCACAGAAATCATGCGCCAGCAGGCCCCCATCTCCCCTAGGCTTCCCGTGCACAGGCTCTCCTTGACTCTCGCCGGCCACAAAGCTCCAGCCACCTCGCGCGCCCACCTTGCATGCACGGTGTTCGGCCAATCGCCTGGTAGGCCGATCATTTTCAGAATTGTCGCTGATCGGTGGTAGAGTGATTGATTCATTTATCTTCGATTTCAACAGATGGATAGTGACAATGAGATGATGGTTCACATGTTGATGGACGAGGAAGCCGCCATCGATGCCGAGAAGATGAGAATTTGGCAATTTTTACTTGTCTTCTAAAGATTCAAGCCGACGAGTTTGCCAATGCCGCGCCTAAAAAAGGAGGCTCGGTGCCTGGGAGGATCAAGAACAAGCCGAGACATAGGATGGAGGGGCATGTCATGTTGATCTCCGATTGCCGAAGTCCCAGCATTCACTCCAAAGGATTTTCGTCAGCGGTTTCGAATGCCCACCAGCATTCACTTCAAGTTGAAGAAAACCATCGTGGGTATGGTTGGTTTCTCATCAATCCTGCAGGGCGGTGGTTGTTGTGTTTGGCCCGCACTACTTGAGAGGACCAAATGAAGAGGAAACAACTCGGATCATGGAACAGAACGAACGAGAGGATTTCCTGTGATGCTTGAAAGCATAGACTGCATGCATTGGAGCTGAAAGAACTGTCCATTTGGTTGACAAGGATTATACAAAGGGGGCCACAAAGGATATTGAAGTGTGGTACTTGAAGCTGTGACCGATCATGAACTGATTTGAAACGCTTTTCGGCATGACAGGATTGACATCAACGCGTTGCAGCGCTCTCCGGTGTTTGCGAAGCTCGTTGAAGGCCATGCTCCAGTAGTCAACTATGAGATCAATGGCCACCAGTACGGCATAGGGTATTACATAGCCGATGGCATCTATCCAAGGTGGGCTACATTTGTCAAGACAATCTTCAATGCGGCGGGCAACAGAGGTTGTTGGTTTGCATCTGAACAAGAGAGTGCGCGGAAGGATGTCGAGCGTGCATCACCATAACCAGCACCACCGACGCCTCCCGCTTGTCGCCTCTCCTACACACGAAGGAAACCCGATGGACGCTCCCTCCTGACGCGCCTCCTTTGTCGGCCGGGCGTGGCCGCCACCACCGGCGGCGGCAGCGGCCGGGGAGAGCCGTCACGAGGGGCCCTTTCCCCTAGGGTTTGGGGGACTCCGGAGCTGCTCGCGGGAGAAGCCAAAGAGGGGGCTATCTGAACCACTCAAGCAGTAACCCGAAACATACCTCTGGGTGTAATGATATCTCAATATTTGTGGAGATTTGGCAGATGGTTTCTCCACATCTTTAGCTAAAGGATACAAAGAACCAATAGATATCACTCCACGACTCCATGCCCACCAGTTCAATATGGATATGTAACAACGAATGACACAAATAGGCAGATAATATGCCATCGAGTTCTGCAAAAATAAGAAATAAAGTTGTATGTAATTCTGGTTGCATGGATGAAAAAGGATGTTGCCAACTAGTTAGTTGAGAGAAAAATCCAAGTCTGTTTTTTATAATATCTTTTTTCTTGAAACTCTCCAGAATCTAAGTCTAAGCAGAGAAAAAATTAGCAACTATTTTTCGAGAACTTAAAAAACAAAAATAAACTGAGTAACAACTTTTTTTTTTAGGTAATTTTTTTTTGAGCACACACCACACTTTATTGAACTAGAACCATGGTTGGGATACAGAGACCTTCAGGTGGCTGGAGGAGCCAAACCTGACGACCAACACTACTAGAAACAGCAAAGCGAGCTAGTCTATGAGCCTCTGAATTGGAAGCCCCATTTTCATGCCTAAACGAAGCCTCTGCCATCCTTCTTGCATCAACTTTCACTTCCTCCAGCACCATGCTGTAGTTTCCTGCATTAGGTTGAGCCAGCGCATTAATCACAGAGAGGCAATCATATGCCACTGTTATTCGCTGTAACTGAAGGTCTTGCGCCAATGCAAGGGCCTTCCTACAAGCCATAGCTTCCAGTATAGTTGGGTCGGTAATTCCTGCAAAGGTCACAGTCGACGCACCCAAGTATACTCCCTGCTTATCACGGCAGACCACCGCCACCGCTCCACCAGGACCATGCTTAACCGTGGCAGCGTCGGCGTTGAGCTTTGCACAGCCCGCCACCGGCGATACCCATTTCGGATGGACAGGTCGTGGCACACTACCACCTTCCCTCTTGCCCGTGCTTGGAACCGAGAGATCACGGAGGAAGCTCTCGACAAACAAATGAACCCTGATTTCTCCTGTTTTCTTGGTTCGTCTCGCACATACATATAGACCTTTGTTTTCAGTACAATCCGCCGAGCAACCATTCCCGTGCGGATAACTCGAATATCTCGTTGCTATTTTTCATGGGCTAGATTTGGAAGTCTTAGATTGGATCCTAGACTGGATGGGAATCAAGGAAAGCATACTAAAAGCCCATGTTCAAGTTGGGCCCTTGATAGTGGAGAAATTCACAACCCTCTTTGTCAGGACCCCGGGACAGAAAGGCGTTTTCCGTAATCGGAAGCGGAAGCCAGCCGCCCGCGGCGACACCGTCGGAGGAGACGCCGGCACCGCCCACCGCATCGTTTTCTCCAGGGTCTGCAGCGTAAGCATTCTCTACAAGGTATGTCCCCCCCGCCCTCTCCCTACCCTAATGAACCCTGATTTCTCCTGTTTTCTTGGTTCGTCTCGCACATATATATAGACCTTTGTTTTCAGTACAATCCGCCGAGCAACCATTCCCGTGCGGATAACTCGAATATCTCGTTGCTATTTTTCTTGCGCTAGATTTGGAAGTCGTAGATTGGATCCTAGACTGGATGGGTATCAGCATGCGATGTGTTTATTGTGTGCACATCTCGACTGTGAGGTTTGGGGTTTTTCTAGCAGAAATTAATCTGAATATGTCGCTTACTCCACGAGTTGTCGAGTTGATCTGCAACTGGGGAGGTGATTTAGACTATCCTAGGGGAACTTGAAACTATTATTAGTAGCGATAGAACTGCTGTTGTTTTTTCTTGTGTAGGTCTAAGGGGGCGGGGGAGTAGAACAATCAGTCGTTGTTTCAGTATCATGTTCAAAAAGTAAAGATGGATCTAACTTCAACTTTTAGACAGAACTAGCTGAGTGCCCGTGCTTTGCTACGGTTCATTAATCTTTTTGTCATCGCAATGTTGTACTATATGTAAATATAAAATACGCGTAAATGTTCACATACATAAAAACATATTTGAAAAAATTAAAATTTAGTTGCTTTTGTTCTGTTTTTGTTTTCCTTTGGCTTCTCCTCCTACTCTCTACAGTCCCGTGTAATTATCTTTTTGGTCCATCTTGGGCCATTATATATTTAGAAAATTTAACTGTAGGGGTTTCCCCAATGGTTTCACGGCCATTTAAAAAAAAATCATGTCACATAATTTTATGCCATATGCATAGAAATTAAGAACCCTGCAAATTATCTCTTATTACATAAGATATTCTCAACTGAAACACTTAAGATATTCTTGTGCGGCAACATGAACGTTGTTTGCGCGCTTCATTTGCATGGTAATTGGGCACTACTCAGAATGCAAAATGGACGAACCAATTCTTATACAACCCATGAGTTCTCCAGGTTCTTCCACTCCAAGGTGGAGCTGACCAGCTTCTTGTTAAAGATGGCCCTGACGGAGGAGGAGCAGAAGCTGTTCAAGACCTCCAGGCTGTTCAACAAGAAGTCCCGCAAATGAAAGAGAACTTAATGGAGCATTGTGAATATCCATATAATACAAAGTGAAATATGCATCATAAGATCTAGTATTTCAAAACGAAATTAAGACTTGAAAGCTAACTAAGCATATGTACTTCTACAGAGTCGCTTAAAGAGGGATTCCAATCATCAACCCTATAATCTGAAGATAAATTCCAAAAATAGTAATATTAGATTGAAAAAACAATAATAAACAAAAGGCAGTAGTAATATGAAATTGAAGGGGAAGACTTCAAGTGATATACCGGTGATTGGTACAAACATAGCTTACACAATTTCATGCGCGGTGATTATATATGCTTAGCCAAAAATAATCAAAATTATATTTTCTCTAAGGAGAAAAGCATAGGACTGGAGTAAAATGACAGCTGTCTACCCTAACAGTGTGAATTTAGAAAAGTAAACCTATAGGATACCAGCATTACGTATGTTTTTTTCTGCAAAAAAGTATAAATAGGACATTGTATGAAATTAGTGCCTGAATAATGGAGAAGAATTTCTCTCGTCAGCATGATTCAAGAACCAGAAATTAGCACATCAAATGAGTTCACAACCAAAATCAGTGCAGAATTAATTCAATGTGTAACAGTAGATTTGTGGTGCGGCACGCTGAAGATTACATTGGAAGAGGCACGTTTTTGGGTTTGCGTAATTCTCTCTGGCCACCTGTGACAACATTCATGTCATCATTCATTCAGAGAATTATTCAGATCTAAACTAACAAGAGTTATTAAGTGTTGGCCTGATGTAATCTTGTCATAGTGTAAACTGCACACATAGGTTGTGTGCAGGCTGTAGTATGTTCTAGAGTACTACAAGCTAGTATGTTCTAGAGTACTATCCTTATGTAATTCTTAGGCTGTAAGATAGGGTAGCAGTAGAAAGTAGTAGAAGGCTCTGGAATACTGTAGCACCGACCTTGAACTCTCTATATAAGGAGAGGCACCCTACATGGAGGGTAGCAAGAAGTGGAAGCCAAGGTCCTAGCATAGGTTGCTAAGGTTTGCCAGCATTTGTTGCTGTAGTGTAGCATTTGTTGCTGCATAGTAGGCATAGGATGCCAAGCTTGTAGGCATTCGTTGTCTGTGTCGTGTAGCATCCGTTGCTACAAAAGCTAATATAAAAGGAAGGCATTTGTTGCCTGAAACTTGTGTGCTCCTCTGTAGTGCTAGTCCCGTGTTTTCTTCACTTGGTAGAGAGAACAAGGGGAAGAGAGAACACCCAACATTAAGCACGTCCGAATTTTATAGTGGTCTGTGTCAGCTAAAAAAGACCACCCAGCCGCATCCTTCTATCCTAGAAGAAGCCAAATCTTGATCCGTCCTGCAGCATTTCCTGGCTCAATCACCCACGTCGGGAGCTTGCTGTATAGGCCGAAAACTACACCTGCAGCCAATTATTACAGCTTAAAAGGCTCAGTGTTGAAATCTCACAGATTGACTGCTACATCAGATACAGAACTACACATGTTTTGGGAGCTGCTGAAACTTACTCTTGTTGTTCTTTGACAGTGCACCTCCAATGTGCTTGCTTTTCAGCTTCAACATCACCTGTTAATTGCACGCCATTTATTTTTAGTAGTGGGAAAATTGACATTTTTTAGATTGTGCAGTGAAAGTTTTCCTACCTGAGACCTCCTGCTGATGTAGATAAATACTTTTGTCCGTGTAAATCCCCTGCATCAGAGCAAATAAAAAGTTTCTCCACCTTAATTACCCTGATCAGCCTTAATTTTACATACTGCTGGGTTAAGGGTATTATTCACACCCTTGCAAATTAAAGGAAAGAAAAATATTACTGGATGTTCTGAATATTGCACAGCTATGCAGTTTGTACCTTTTCTTGTACATTTGAGTAGCTCCCGGTCCCTGCACCAGACATCAGGTCTCCACGAATGGCCCTTCTCGTACGGAAGAACCCTCGCGTTACTTCTCGCCGCCTCATGCTGCACTCTCTGCTTCATCGTCGCCGCTCCTCGCAGCTCTGATCAGACATACACGATGATTACGGATTGCTAATTCTTGCATGAAACCTCATACAGGAGTGTAATGCTATGGAAAAAGAGCCGCCTTTCACCGCATCAATCCCTTACCAGTTGGGCCGCTGTAAGCGTCGTCAGATCAACGGCGCTCCTGACGCAGACCGCAGACTGGAGGCCGGAGGACACCTGCTCGGGCGAGTCGAGCCGCCTCAATGCAGTGCGAAGCAAGCAGCTCCGTCGCCAGCGCCATGGCCGCCGCCATCTTGGAGGTCTGCGTGCCAGAGCTCGTGGATGCTGCTGCGACGGGGGCCACCGCGGCCGTGACGCCGACCACCAATACCATAGTGTGCATGTTTGACGTGGTGGATGGTTGGTGTGGTGGGGAAAAACCATGTTTTGCTGATGATGGGGCAGACGGGAGACGGGATAGTATGGGATGGGGTGTGCGGGGCTTTAATCTGCTGGCGAATCATGGGGCAGATGTTAAATCAGCGTATGTTTAATGCTGATTGCCTAGAATTGAGCGTGTAATAATTGTAGTTATTGTTGATTGATGCATTAACGTAATGAGTTTCCTTTGTTGGATAGTTTGGCGCTTGACGTGATGGGGAAAAAGTATTAGACACGGGAAAGAAGAAGTAATGGGCATGTAATTAATTGGTAGTATTGGACAAGGGAAAGATTGGACCCATTTCGATCTGGACGCTCAGTTTTGGTAGTTTTGTTTCCGGTGATTGGATCTGCTAATTTATTGTTGATTGATGCATTAACGTAAGGAGTTTCCTTTGTTGGATAGTTTGGCGCTTGACGTGATGGGGAAAAAGTATTAGACACGGGAAAGAAGAAGTAATGGGCATGTAATGTTTATTATTAAATGGGAGTTCAACGTACCTTCGTCCACCCTCCGTTTTCTGCCAAAATTTTCTGCCTCCTCTGTGCTCTCCCCAGCGCGCCGACCGGTGGGCCACACACAGAAATTTCCACCTCTTGGTCTCCATCGCGTCGGTCTCCCTCTTCTCCTCTGATCCATTTTCACTCTCTTCTCCCTGCCCCGTCACCGGCGGCGCCGTGCGGCTCGGCGACCTGTTCCCCAACCACGCCCACGCCCAGGGTGCCCGTGGAAGATGTCGGCGCGTTCCGAGGCCTCGCGGGGGAGCCCGTCGTCGAGGGCCGAGCGGGTGCCCACGCCAAGGTGCCCGTGGCTGACGTCGGCGCGGCGACGATGCGGCGTGCGGGGACGTCTGCTGGAGGACGATGCCGTTGAGGACCTCGCGGCGGAGGCGGAGCTTGAGGGCAAAGGCGCTTGGAGTGGGGCTCGGAGAAGACGAACTCGGCGCCGGAGAGCGAGACCCGGAGGCGGGCGAGCGGGTACTTGATGCGGCGGAGAAGGATCTGCATGAGCTCGGGGGACTCCGGCCCGACCTTGATCCAGGAGCGCGGGGGCTGGAGGTAGGAGAAGCAGTCGGGGCAGTAGACGACGGCGGCGTTGCGCGGGACGCCCTCGGTGATGTCTACGCGCGCCCGGAGGCAGCGCGCGCACATGTTGGCCTGAATACTGTCTCATCACACAATGCTCGGAGAGTCGGGGATAATGATCGAGCATGCTATGCATCGCGTTGAACTAAAAAAGAAAGAGTGAACTAACACCGTCTGATTTTGCATCTTAGTAGGCAACGCTGTCGAGCATGAGTGGCGCTGGTCCTCGTCATCTTAGGAACTTCTGGAGCTGCGGCACAGCCAGGTTCCGGGCGGGCGAGCGCGTCGCGGACAGTGGTGCAGAACTGCGAAAGGTTGCGAGCAAGCAGCAGCGACAGGTATAGCGGCCACAACACCGGTGCCGAGACATGGAACACCTGCACTAACACCTTGGGCGTTTCCTCGCTCGCTCCAGTAACTGTGCTAGCTATTGCGTTGGCGGTGCTGCTGCAAAAAGCAATGAACATGTAGAGATCTTCGAGTCGATGGTTAAACTCCTGATTGGAGGACAATGATAAACTACGTATTGTACTAGGTTTCGTATCTGTAGTCATATCGGTATGGTGTTGTATAAACCTACCGTGTCTTGTATTGTACCCTGTACTCTTTCTAATATAAATACAAAGGCCGGCCCTAGATTGGAGCTGTGCCGTATCCCTCCAATTACTCTACCTACGTTTTCATGGTATCAGAGCCGGCGGCTCTCTAAACCTAGATCGATCGCTTTCGCTTAGCTCTTCCGTGTTCCATGACGACGTCTTCCTCTTCCGCCAGCGCTACTTCCGCAGCTTTCAGCTCGGCTACCAACTCGTCGCTGAACTCCGGCGTGTCCATGAGTGCAGGAACCATGGCGCCCGTCGCATCTGTGATCCCTCCATCACCGATCAATCTGTCCAACCGGATTACGATCAAGCTCACGGCCGACAACTATCTCTACTGGCGTGCGCAGGTCGTTCCATTACTTCGCAGCAATCGTCTCCACGGATTCGTTGATGGCTCGCTCTCCTGCCCGGCCGCCGAGGTTCCCAATCCGGCGGCATCGCAGCAAGGGGCCTCTCCTACCATACCGAACCCACTACACGCTGCTTGGCATCAACAAGATCAAGAGATCTTAACTGCTATTGTCTGCTCCCTCTCCGAGTCTGTCATGGGGATGGTGATGCTTGCTACTACATCGCGTGAGGCATGGGAAACCCTGTCGGCGAGTTTTGCGTCACAGTCAACGGCACGAGCGATGCAACTTCGTACTGCTCTCTCTAAAGCCAAGAAACTCGATACATCTGCAGCTGTGTTCTTCAACAAAGTCAAGTCGCTGTCTGACACCTTGTCCTCAATCGGGCAGCCCCTCAAAACTGAAGAGTTCAACGCATACCTCATCGCTGGCCTGGACAATGAATATGACGCGTTGGCCCAGATCGTTGGCGCTCGCCCAGCCCATGACCCAATGCCTGTGCAGGACTTGTACGCACAGCTACTCTCTACTGAACAGCGCATCGAGTCGCGACGTGCAGAACTGAGTGCGGACGTTCATCTGGCGAACTATGCTCGGCCGAGTGGTGGTCGTCCGCCATACCAGCAGCATCAGCCGAATCAGACTGCCTACCGTCCTGATCCTCGCTTCCAGAGCAAGCCTACCTATCCCGGTACACTGCCGACCAATGGTCCGCGCACTGATCAGCGTGGCCCTCCGTCTACTGGTGGTGGTGGTAACAGGCCGACGTGCCAAATCTGCTCCAAGGTTGGACATGTCGCTTCCTGCTGTTTCAAGAGGTTTCAAAAGAACTTCCTCGGCGCCGGCAATGACGGCCGATACATGGACCGCCAGATCGCCGCCTTCTCCACTACACATGGTGCCAAGAGTGGTCCTAGTGGCAGCTCTCCATCTTACCCCATGGACCCTGCCTGGTATGCCGACACGGGGGCGACCGACCACTTCACCAACGATCTCCACAAGCTGACCATGCAGGAGCAGTACCACGGCAAAGAACATGTTCAAGCCGCTAATGGAGCAGGTATGCGCATTACACATATTGGTCAAGCTACTTTGTCCACACAATCACATCCTTTACATCTTCAAAATGTTCTCCATGTACCATCCATCACTAGGAATCTCCTTTCCGTTAAAAAATTTGCCCATGATAACAATGTGTTTTTTGAATTTCACCCATGGTATTTTCTTGTTAAGGACCGAGCTACGAGGGGGGTTCTTCTTAGAGGAGGATGCCGTGGAGGTCTATATCATCTCGATGTGTCGTCTATCAAGCAAGCCTTCAGCAGTATCAAAGTGTCGCGAGAGCAATGGCACTCTCGCTTAGGTCATCCAGCCACCCAAATAGTTCAACATGTTTTACATCGTCATGAGCTTCCATCAGTATCCGTTAATAAAACTATAGTTTGTGATGCCTGTCAGCAAGGCAAGAGTCATCAGTTACCTTTTTCTCTTTCTACTCGTGTTACTACAGCCCCTCTTGAGATTATATACTCTGATGTATGGGGTCCTGCTCAGACCTCTGTTAGTGGACATCAATTTTATGTGAGTTTTGTTGATGCTTATAGTCGTTTTACATGGCTTTACTTACTCAAACATAAATCTGATGTGTTTCAAATTTTTCTCCAATTCCAAAAACATGTTGAGCGTCTCCTTAATAAGAAAATTTTACATGTTCAATCTGATTGGGGTGGTGAATATCATCGGTTAAACAAATTCTTTTCTGACATTGGCGTGTCACATCGTGTATCTTGCCCTCACACACACCAACAGAATGGTACCGCTGAGCGTAAACATCGTCACATTGTTGAAACTGGTCTAACACTTTTAGCTCATGCCTCTGTTCCCTATTGTTATTGGAGTGACGCTTTTTCTACAGCTTGTTTTCTCATTAATCGCCTTCCTAGTCGCGTCATTAACATGCAAACTCCACTTGAGCGTCTATTAGGCGAAGTTCCAGATTATACTTTCTTTAAAGTTTTTGGGTGCGCTTGTTGGCCCCATCTTCGTCCATATAATAAACACAAGCTCGAGTTTCGCTCCAAACAATGCGTTTTTCTTGGCTATAGCTCTGTTCATAAAGGATACAAATGTCTTCATATACCTACCAATCGAGTTTACATCTCTCGCGATGTTGTGTTTGATGAAACGGTTTTCCCTTTCTCTCACACTTCGTCAACTTTCACACCACCATCATCCACTACTCCTTTACTTCTAGCTGACCAATTTGTTGATGCTGCATATACTCCGTCTCTTTTGCCTAACCATGGTGCAGGGCTGGGGCGTGGTGCTCGTCTCGAGCTTTTGGATGATCAAGATAATGCTCACGCTGATACAGGACATGCAGGTTCTGATCCTGTTGCTCACGTCGATCACATGCAGGGTTCAGTGGACTCCCATGCAAATACAGGCTGCTCTGCTGATTCCACCTCGCCTAGCAGGCCTACGCCGGCCCGTTCTCCTGGTCCCGCGCTGGATCATGGCCCAGTCTCGCCTTGCTCTGCATCCTCCACCACGGAGCCAGCTCAGTCCGCTTCAGCTGCTGGGCCGCAGCCCACTTCTTCCTCGCCGTCGGAGCCTTCTGCGCCGCCTGTGCGTTCGGGAGTTACGACTCGCCTACAGCGTGGAATTCGACAGCCCAGAAAGTGGACAGATGGGACTGTTGCGTGGTGCTCTACTCGTGCTGCTGATCTGCTTCATACTGAACCTAGAAATTACAAAGATGCTATGGCATGTCCACATTGGCGTGCCGCCATGGAGACCGAATTTTCTGCTCTTCAAGCTAATAAAACCTGGAGGCTTGTTCCTATAGTTCCAGGGGTGAATATCATTGATTCTAAGTGGGTGTTTAAGATTAAACACAAATCTGATGGTTCTATTGAGCGGTACAAAGCACGTCTTGTTGCCAAAGGATTTAAACAACGGTATGGTCTTGACTATGAAGATACGTTTAGTCCTGTTGTCAAGCCTACTACTATTCGGTTATTGTTGTCCATGGCTCTCACACGAGGATGGCACCTACGTCAGCTTGATGTTCAAAATGCCTTTTTACATGGTGTTCTTGAAGAGGAGGTGTTCATGCGGCAACCTCCTGGTTTTGAAGATCCTCGTTACCCCGGATATTTATGTCGTCTTGACAAGGCGCTTTATGGATTGAAACAGGCTCCCAGGGCATGGCATTCCAGGCTGAGCACTGTTCTTACCACTCTTGGTTTTTCACCTTCTACGGCAGATACTTCTCTTTTTATCATGCGGCGTTCTGATGTTACTATGTATTTGCTGGTTTACGTGGATGATATTATTGTGGTCAGCTCTTCTTCCACCGCTACGGATCGCCTTCTTCATCAGCTGCGTACCTCTTTTGCTCTCAAGGATCTTGGTGAGTTGCATTATTTTCTTGGTATCGAGGTGCAGCGTTCTCATGGTACACTCCTTTTGAGTCAGCACAAGTATGCTTCTGAGCTTCTCCTGCGTGCTGGTCTCTCTAAGTGTAGTCCTGTGTCCACTCCTATGTCGTCCTCAGATAAATTGTCAGCTTCAAATGGCACTCTTCTTTCTGCTGAGGGTTCTACACGATATCGCAGTGTTGTTGGGGGACTGCAATATCTCACAATGACACGTCCTGATCTCTCTTTTGCTGTGAACAAAGTGTGCCAGTATCTTCATGCGCCTCGGTGTGTTCATTGGTCTGCTGTTAAGCGTATACTGCGGTATGTTCAGGGGACATTGACACATGGCTTACTCTTGCGCCCTGCCCGCTCTTCGACTGATCTTTTGTCTGCATTTTCTGATGCCGATTGGGCTGGTAACTCTGATGATCGGCGATCCACGGGGGGATATGCTATATTTTATGGAGGTAATCTTGTTGCTTGGAGTGCTCGTAAACAGGCTACTGTTTCTCGTTCCAGTACAGAGTCTGAGTATAAGGCACTTGCCAATGCAACTGCGGAGCTGATATGGGTACAAGCTCTTCTTGGTGAACTTGGAGTTTCTCAGACCAGTCCACCAGTTCTTTGGTGTGACAACATTGGAGCAACGTTTCTTTCGGCTAATCCAGTTTTTCATGCTCGTACTAAACATATTGAAGTTGACTTTCACTTTGTTCGAGAACGAGTTGCTCAGAAGTTGCTTCAGATACGCTTTATATCCTCTAAAGATCAATTGGCTGATATCTTTACCAAGCCTCTTCCGCTGCCGTTGTTCCAAGCATGTCGACGCAATCTCAACCTTCGAGGACCGGCTGAGATTGAGGGAGGGTGATAAACTACGTATTGTACTAGGTTTCGTATCTGTAGTCATATCGGTATGGTGTTGTATAAACCTACCGTGTCTTGTATTGTACCCTGTACTCTTTCTAATATAAATACAAAGGCCGGCCCTAGATTGGAGCTGTGCCGTATCCCTCCAATTACTCTACCTACGTTTTCAGACAATGCTGAGGTAACCTTTGGATTCCTGCTTTGCTATACCACTCAATGCTCATGTACTTTTTTTTTCTTCTAAAATATGGGAGACTGGTTTTACATGTTCTCTTTGTCATGCCTACGAGCTATTTATTTTTATGATTCAGAGCTGCCAGATTCCAGTATTATTTGTGATCATGCAGCTCAACTGTATCCAATCATTTTGTTTCTCCATGTGGGGCTGTGAGACGTTTCACTATTTTTTTCACAATGGTGCCTTAGGAAATTATAGGTTACATATGCTTACAAATTTTTCAGTTATCAGCATTGATCTTAGAAACGCTAGAGTTATTTGTAATGCTACATTGGGTTATATGGAGTAAAAACGCCTTTGAAATACAGGCAATGTGAAACGACTTCCAGTTTTATGCAGAGGAGGTGGAAGGGTTGAAAAGTACTGCTGTAAATTTTCTTTAATGAGTAGGAGCAATCTGATGGGTTGCAGGAATTGTACAAAATTTGGTTTATTTTCCTTTCTTCTGGACTATATGAGAGGAACACAATTGTTTTTACATTGAAATTCACCTTTACATTCAGATATGTTTTTCCAGGAAGTATAATTATCTCTTAGTTTGACCGTAAACATATATGAGTTGCTTTCACACGTTCTACATCACATCAGATATGTGCTCTGCCGCTTTATTAATTGTCTTAAGGTTTGATATATTATCCCATAGTTCTTTGAAAATGCATCTAGGTCTTGATTATTTTCCTCTCGCACCCACTTTTGGGCATGCCTACATGGCACATTGTATTTTTTTTTGGTAATTTTATCGTTTTGTAGGAAAGTATATAAGCATCAGCGGATAAATTGTTGATACACATGAGTTCCTTTAATGTCGTGGCCTTTTGGTTGCTGTAACGTACCTGCACTTAGAAAATGGCAAGGTACCTGTGTATAGTGCAAACCCCTGGATCGTTTCATTTGCACACACAGTTTAAGATGAATATCACAACATTGTATCAATTATTACACGAATGATCCAGGCTTGGAAAAATAAAGTTCATTACAACTTGCATAGCATAAAGCTAGCTTGATAGAGTAAAGCAGCGGAAAATTTATTCTTCATGGAGTCCTCATCCTTTGCATGTGCCACAGGCGAAAACATGTTGGTTGCAGACTCGAAACCTTAACGAAAACTCACTCGTCGTCAGAACAATCTGCAACAAATAAAAATTTTGCAACAGAGTGGGTCAGATACCATTAAAAATGGATCTGGCAAGTGACACTATGTGGACACTTAATGGAATAACTCTATAACCTATATGCATATCTTGGCTGGTGGAGTTCAAGGCTATTTTGCATAAAAGCCAATTTTGCCTAACACTTTGTAAAACATTTTCTTCAAAAGTTGGAGACGATATGGTATAAGACCATAGTCTCATCTACCCTTGTTCACCATCAAGTTTTACTTTCGAAATTGGAATGATGAAGCCTCCGTTGAATCGTTGATCAGCTGCTCAAATTGTCCGTAACCGGGGACACGGCTAAGTACTTAGTTTTTAACTCTGCAGAGGTTGTGCACTTTCACCATTAGACCCAACAAACCCAAACTATCCTCAAGCACTCAATTTGTGCTAAGGAAAAGGAGAGAGTTGAGACGAGACTTTTCAGAAGCATTTCCTCATCCCATGCCGCCTTGACCCGTTCCCATTCTAACCATCTACCACCACCTGTCAAGACGGGACGAGTCCACGCAACTTAATCCATCAAGTCAGAGCCCATATGACTAATGGTTGCACGGTAAGCAATCTTCACTTAGAGAAAACATTGGCCCCTTAATACCCTGGGTGGCAACCACAAGTGACCATCCCTTAGAGGTCACCCCTAAGAGATGACACTCAACCTTTCCATCATCTTTTCATAACCAAGTCCACCCAGGTGGTAAATTAACTTAGTAGAATTAAGCATTTCAATAAAACACTTTTGCATAGCATCAATATTTCTACTAAGGTATCAATAGGATTCTAGACACAACTAGTAAAAAGGAGATAGTAGTTTTAGCATAGCAATACTATCCTACACATGCATATAAAGAAATACACTAAATAATGCATATAAAAATACTTAGGAAATTTATGGGGGTGTGCCACTTGCCTTGGCAAACAGAAGTGTAGTAATAGCAGTTGCAACCACTTTCGTCTCTCTCCGGAATTTCTAACAAGTCAAACAAACCACAAATAAACATACAATCATAAATGCAACACTTAGAAAAATTATGATGTGCATGCGATGCAGGATGATACAAAGAGTTATGGTATGCAAGACAAGCAAATAATTAAGGAAGGAGACATAAACTAACTTAATCCAAATGGCTAAGGCAAGGTCAAGCTCAAAGTAAACTTGATCAAACAACTTGACAAAAGTTGTAAGGCTATTCTAAGTCTTCACAAGTTTGGTCTTCAATTAATCTTCAACCCCTTTGTAGCTTCATTGTTCTTCAATGGTCTTCAATTAATCTTCAACCCCTTTGTAGCTTCATTGTTCTTCAATGGTCTTCAATTAGCACTGTTAGGGACTTAGTCTTAAACACCTAGGATTTGGTCTATGTCCAAAGTGAGACAAAACTTAGAAAGAAAGCAAAGATGGAAATAAAGTAGTTGGTCTTCCAAGAATCTTCTCCTTGCTTCCTTGTAGCTTTCCTTGATGCGATGACTTCATTGCACTTTGTAGACTTGATGGTTCTGAAGACTTGATGATGTTGGCAGCACCAAGGTTGGTCTTGAATATAACTTAGCCACCATGAAGTAGGAGAGAAAGGAAAGAAAGACTTAGAAAAAGGTAGGATGGTTGGTCTTCGTGATTTTCCTCTTGATTTCTTCTAAGTACTTTCTTCTTGGAGATGCTTCTGGAGTCTTGTTTTCTTGCTAAGTCCTTCTTTGTTTCTTCATTGTTTCCACTAATTTCTAACTTAGTGGTTTTGACTAGAGAGGTCAAGAGATCTACCATGCATCCTCAAAATTTCTAAGGAGGAAGTCATGTGAAAAGTATAAAATAATAATAAGGACTTAATTATGCATGCCATGCTTATGCAAATGCTCTAAGGAAATGCAAGCAACAAGATGGTCCAAATATAGCTAAGGACCGAGGTCAAACAATAAGTCAAAATAGTTTCTAAGGAAAAGTAACAAAACATAGTTGCTAAATTTTCTAAGGAAAATACTGTAAAACAATAGTTGATAATTTTCTAAGGACAAACATTTGTCAAAGCAAGTACTTAGAATATTTTCTAAGGAAAACAACTAAGTTTTCAAGATGCTAAATTTTGCTAAGGAAAAGATTTAACACATTTAAGATATAGAAATTTTTCTAATGAAAAAGTGTTGTCAAAATTTTATCAAATATTTTCTAAGGAAGGAAATTACTTTGTTTGGAGAGGCAAAAATATTTCTAAGTACTTTTGTAACTAAAGTGACCAAAATATGACTAAGTCATTTTATTAATCGAATATATGAAGAAAAATAATTTTAATCAATTTTAATTATTAAAATAACACTTAAAACGCATTTAATCAATATTAATTACAAAAATCATAGAAAATACTTTTACAAAAATAGTAGAGTATTCCTACGGCCAAGTATTAATTAAACAAAGTTAAAGCAATTGGATTTGCCCAAAAATAGTTTTTAAAACTCAAGTTAAGTCGAATTTACTTAAACAAACAAATTTAAAATTTGAACCAATTGGAATTTGTCAAAACATAAATTTAACTATGCCAAAAGTTTCTACACGCCGAGAGCTTTTCAAAAATATAAAATTTGTAAATTTTGGATAAACCAGTAAAAATTAATGATAGATCTAAGTTGTAGGGACTTTTCTGCAAAACCGGTAAATAAATAAAAATCTTCTCCCCGCTGGCGCTGACGTGGCGTTGACTGCTGACGAGGCGTTGACTGCTGACGAGGCGTCGACGTGGAGCTGACGGAGCGGCTGACTTGGCGTCGACGTGGCAGATTTTAATTATAACACTTCTAGTGATTTAAATAAGGCATAAACCCTAATTAAATTGCTACTGCAAAATTTTATGTTCTGGAAATTTTTTTTGTTTAGATGTCTCTGGACAGAGGACAGTAATACCAAGCTATAGCAATTGGAATCATTCAAAAATCATTTTTAGAATTTAAACTATAGCCAGAATACTAATTTGGACAAAATTCAACCTAGCAAGTGTGTGCATGTATCAAGTTTAACATTTTCTGGCTCTAATGTTTTCTACGTGTTCTAAGGATTCCGGAGACTACAAAATTAATAATTTTGGCCCAGTAGAAATAATGCTAGAATTTATTTGGTGTAATTAAGCCATTTTACCAATTTAAATAACAGAAAATAAAGGTTCGTTATAACTTAAATATTATTACAGATCTGAGTAGATCTTAGTTTTCTGAATCCATAGACTAAAGGAACACACAATTTGGACGTGTAAAACTTTAGTTATGAAATTTACAAGATTTGAAGGTTTTCTGAGATTAAAAACGGAAACAGAAAAGATTAATACAGCTGGCGCGACCCTATTGGTCGATACCTCTTCGGTAAGTGATTTTATATGGATCATTAGATCGAGATCTAACGTATGACGGAAAAAGGGTGCTGGGAACGATGCTCACCGGAGAAAACAGAGAAGACGACGAACTTGGATGTGGACCGGGACGATGCTGCGGTGGTCTTCCGGTCCGGGCGACGGCGGCAATCGGCGGCGGCGGTCTTGACGAGCTCGAAGATGCCCTCGTCCCTCCTCCTCCTTGCTCCTATCGACGGCGGCGAGAGCTCAGGTGCGGCGGTAATGGTGGTGGCGGCGGCGGAGATTTCCGAGCTCGAAATCGAGCTCGTTTCGAGGCTAGGGTTTGCGATTTTTGCGGGGACGGAACGGCACGGGAGTGGGTTATTATATGGGGGAGAATTCGTGGAGAGGGGGCAACAAATTTGAACGGAATCGGGAGATTATCCAGGAAGAAATCGTGTTCTGGACGCCGTTCTGGAGTTGGTCTTCGTTTCCAGGAAAAAGAAAAAAAAGAAACCGAAAAAAAAGAAGAGAAGGGTGTGGATGGGCCGAAACTCGGCCTGCTTCGGGACGGACATACACGCACGCGCGGTTGTTGGGCTGGGCTGGTCAGCTCGGCCAAAACTTTTTTTTCTTTTTCTTTTTCTTTTCACTGTTTTATTTATAACTTTTGATTTTGAACTCGGAATTGAGTCAAACCAAATTTGAAAGATTTGTAAAATCAAAATCTGTCATTTAAAATATTCAAACATACTTTTACAAAACATTTCAAAAATAAAAATTTAAAGTATTGCATAATTGCTTATTTACACTTTATGTCAAATTTGAAAATAGGTTTTTAAAACAATCAAATATGGTTTAAATAGAACTTAAATACCACAAGATAAACATTTGCAAAAATAAATATATTTCAACCAATATAATCAAACCACAAGCAAACATTAACAAAACAATATATAAAAGTCAAAAGAAAAATTGAGCATAATTGCTCTAATAATATATTTTCTTAAATATGTTTTCAAGTGAAAATTTATTCCCACTTTTGAAATAACCAAATGCAAACAATGCTATATGATGATGAATGCATGCATGATTTTTCTTTTCAAAGCAAAATACATAATAGTTTTCAAAAGTTTTAAATTTTTCTGATTTTTCAACTTTTTGAAAAACTTGGGATGTTACAGTTGCACACATGAAATTTCAACTATTTGCATGTTTAACCTAATTTGAGGGATGTGTCTTCATGTTGTGTTCCCGTGTTGAAGAAGACGCGAGGGTTGTAGCAAGATTCAGTGTTATCAATGATTTGTGGATACTAGGGTAAATGAGCTTTATTAATTGACTTAAGGTTTGATATAGTTGGTTGTTTTAGTGAATTGTTATTGTTGTTTAATCCTTTTAGCTGTTGTGCCAGATTAGCAGAATGGCGGGCGGACGAGTGAAGATTGAGAAAGAGAAACAGAACACAACTAAGAGGAGCACGACAGTGAGTACCTCAATTGAACGGTGACCCGTCTAGCAGTGGGGAAGCCCTATTTCCGTCATGTAGGAATACCAACATTGATGAAATTTGTATGCATATATATTTTCTATAATTGCATAGCATTCAATGTAAATTAGCAGCAACTCTAAATATCAAATGACCCCCCCCCCCCCCCCCACACCCTACCCCACATCAATTAACTATTGATGCCATAACCTTAGCAAGTTCGGCATATGTTCATAGTCAAGAAATTTTGTAAAATTTGTCCATGACAAATGTTCTGTGGAAAACTAGAGCTATTAGAGGTGCTCATCATGAGTTGAGTAGTGACATTTGAGCAAATTTATTTTCGGTGTGCCATAATCTTTATTGAAATAAATTTGCAACATTTTACTGTTTAAAGGAGGTATGTGGTGGTGCGTCTTTGAGTCTTATTTTACACATTTTACTACCCAAGTATGAAATAATATGAATTGAAAACGAAATATTTATCTCCATTGATTTATCCTCTGTCAAGCATATGCTCATTGTTAATTTTTTGGGTGTCACTCTAGCTAACGCGAATTTGATGATTTTTTTTGTGTTGGTAGATAAACAACTAGAAGGACATGTGAGGTAAAAACAAAACTACCAAAACGGGGCAAAAACATCTTGGCCAGACGTATAGAGCGGATTCTAGGTGACAGTATCACTAAAGGCGACTTCAAATAATTAGCAAAAATGTGTGCACACTACGAAGTAACGGCACATAATGATGAATGAACATTTAAATAGATGATATTGTATTTCCGTAGCAACGCACGGGCATACACCTAGTTAATTGGTAGTATTGGACAAGGGAAAGATTGGACCCATTTCGATCTGGACGCTCAGTTTTGGTAGTTTTGTTTCCGGTGATTGGATCTGCTAATTAAAGTTGCTACTTAAATGTGTGCGGGAATAAAACCTGTGAGTTTCGAACATACGTGAGAGTTGGACGAAAGGGGTTGACGTAGTGCAGGTTGGCAGACTAAGGAACAAAACTCTTCTTTTAGATAGGAGAGAATAGGAGAGATTTAGATAGGAGAGATTATTTTGGGTGTCAGATTTTTCCACTTTGTGTTGCAGTGTGTTGGTAGTTCCTCATGCAATACAGCAACTGTGCACATACTTCTTACTTCCAAGTGTTGGGAAGCATGGCTGTATGGATTTTCTTTATTTCATCGGATGATATGTTCTGTCCATCACGTTGAAGTAATCACTGATATTTGCAGGATATGACCGTTAGATTTGTATAGGCTGAGGCAATGTTATAAATATTTACGGTGTTTGATTATCGATGTTGTTGTCAGCACGAGACTATTCCATACAGATCCAATATTCTTCCAGTGTTATTGTGTACTAGTGTTTTTCATGTTTTGATTGAGCGCATAGATGTTATTCCTGCGTGTAATTACAATTACAATCTCAGGAACCACACATGCACTAGCAATTTTTTCTTGTTACTCTGTATCGTTTCTATCTTAGTTACAGTACCATTTTAAATATTCAGTTCATTCTTCTAATACCTTTTCTTTTGATTCAGGATTTCTTTCAGGGAGATCGCTTGTAACTCCAAGGTTTGCTTCGTTGGTGTCTGTAACGTGTTAGCTATGTCTGGGCTTGAAGTTTGGGCCGACCTCCCGGATGGCCTGCTTTACTCCATTATTGCTCGGTTGGGATCCTTTCCTGACCTTCTTGCTTTTGCTGCCACCTGCCCCTCTTGGCGTGCTTCCTTCTCCTCATACCCGTCCAAATCAACGCTCTTGCCACCTCTCCTCCTCCAACCTGATGTCCCTCTGTGCTCTCCTCGTCCTCGTGCATTTAGTAACAGTCATGCACCTAAACGTTCATGCTATATTACTGATCTAGCCAACCAAGACAACTCCATGTGTTGTCAAGTTCCCAGATTTGCTGGTTTTTGTGACAGAAAATCCCCACCAACTTCTCTGGATAGTTTTTCTTTTGGGGCTGTTTCATATGGCCATCTCATCTTATCCAACCAACAACGATCATGTGTTGTTATTAATGTCTTCACTGTTGTTAGTGTCTCAGCTCCACAACTACCAGTTGATGGATACATTCACCTCTCCTATGCTGCCCTCACGGCTCCACTTGCGTCACCCAACTCACATCTCCTGGTCAACGCTGGAGGCTACAATTTCTTTTGGCGTGTTGGTAGTCAATCTTGGTTGAAACGTTCTCCTCGCAATGGAACAATTCAGCAGATTGTGGTCTTCAAAGGCCAGGTCTTTGGCATGGATCATGATCGCAGGCTCTATATCCTGCACTTGGTACCTCAGATTCGCATACAAAAAATAGTTGTTGATCTGGATAGAAGCATGATCAGCAAATGGCATCTTTCCCACCCGTGGCTTGTCACGTGTGGCGACATGCTCCTCATGGTTGGTAGTCAGCGATCTTTTTTATCTATAGGGGATGCCTTTGAGGCCTTTCGACTCGACTTATCGACTGAACCTGCAAAGTGGGTGAAGGTGGAGAAGCTAGAGAATTGGGCGATTTGTCAGCATCAACCAGAGATGCCAAGCATTGTGTTGCATGAACCCAGAAAGATGGGGAGGAAGGAGCAACTGCATATACTGCTATGATTCTAAGAAGTGGATTGAATTTGAGTTGAACCAGCCACTGCAAGGAGATGCCTCCACTCCAGGAGTCTTTATTTTCATAAATTGTGGCAGTATGATGCAACCTATGTGGGTCGTGCCTAGTATGTTCTATTAATGTCCGTGATGATATGATAGCCTTGGTGCATGGTTTAGTATTGTTCGCCGTGCAGCTTCCACTGTAAGAGTTTAAGGTACAGTAGTATGATGCATTTGTGTACTTGTTGTTTAGTTAGAGGATGTTTGCTGCAGTTTTGCAGAGTGTTGTTCATTTTAGCTGAGGCCAGAGAGCCCACTGTAACCTCCGTTGGGCATGCATCTTATGTTACATAAGTTCTTGATGATTCATTTAGTGTCAGGCTAAATGAATGAAAAGACACTAAATGAATGAAACTTAAATCTAGGTTTCCCTTCAAGAACTTTTCGCTGAAAAATACTAAATGTACCTGGTTGCTTGTCTCTGCTTGAACTGACAAGCTACAAGCCTCTAGACTGCACTGACTCTTAAGATAGCACTATGATACATGTTTTTGCATGTGCTCGATTTTAATCACTGAATCAGAAGTGCAAAAGTTCATTTCCTGTCAACATTTGCTTGATTGTTGCAGAAAGGTTGAGAGAACAAAAATTCACACCTGAGAACATCAAATGATCTACTCCCTCCGATCCCTGTACATGTTTAGTTTTTTTGGTCCGACACTTAAAAATGGTCTACTCCCTCCCCTCCTCTGCAAGTGAGGTCGGTGGTGTGTCCCGGTGGAGGTGGTCCATTGAATAATGTCCCAGGGGGCAATGGGTATGTGTTGTCATTGGACATGGGCTCTAGGGTTCTATTGTTCAGGCGTCATTTGTTGGTCTTGTCACTGATGCCTTCGTCTTGTGTGCATGTTGTTTCCTCCCACGGGTATACGTGGACTAGGTTGCCGATTCTCAGTGGCGGAGCTTGACCAAAGCTCTCTGGGGGGAGACAAAATATGATTGCCTGTGGGGGAAAAGTCTAAAAAGAAATCTATCTATACCCTTCCCAAAAATCCTTCAGAACTGAAAGGACAAGGATGTCGCCTAGAGGGGGTGAATAGGCGTTTAAAACTTTTCCGGTTTAGGCTTGATAAATGCGGAATAAAACTAGGTGTTTAAATTATCAAGCACACAAGCTAAATAAACTAGGTTCACCTATGTGCACCAACAACTTATGCTAAGCAAGTCAAGTAACAAGGTGATAGCAAGATATCATACTTCAAGCTCGAAGGATATCACAATGTAAAGTGCATAAGTAAAGAGCTCGGGTATAGAAATAACCGAGGCATGCGGAGACGACGATGTATTCCCGAGTTCCTCCTTTTTAGGGGAGTACGTCTCGTTGGAGGGGTGTGAGTGTCAAACTCAAGATGCCACAAAAGGCCTCACACTATTCTCCGATGAACCTCGCACAAAAGCTCGGTTCACCTTCCACTATTGATTTCCTTTTGGGCGGAAATCGAGTCCTTACAACAATCTTGAGGCACAATCCACAAAAGGATTGGGAGCTCCCAAGTGGACCACAAAAGGTCCCAACTAGCCACAAAAGGCCTTGACCACAAAAGGTCACTAGAACACCGTCTAGGGTCCAACGACCCAAGAGTAACAAACTCACAAACTTTTACTTCCACGAAACTTCGTGGAGAGAGCAAACCGATGCACAAAAGCAATGGCAAGAGCACAAGGCTCAAATCCTTCTCTCTCGAATCCCACCACAAGCAACTAATGCTTATGGGGGGAGAAGAGAGGAAAAACAACAAAGAACACAACAAATGGAACTTCAAGAACTAGATCAAAAGGGTTCCTCTCACGTAGAGGAGGAATGGATTGGTGGAAATGTGGATCTAGATCACCTCCTTCAATCCTCCAAAGATCAAAGAGTTTGGGTGAAGGGATTGGGAGTAATCAAGGAAATGAGCTTTCAACAATGGAGGAGAGAGGAAAAACGTGCTCAGCTCTTTGGAGTCAATGGGGAAGAAGGCCCCCTTAAATAAGACCTCCAAAAACTAGCCGTTACCTGAAAATCACGCCCAGGAGCGGTACTACCGCTAGCCCAGCGGTACTACCGCCCCCTGGGGAGTTAGAACAGAGAAACAGGCTCAAAACGGGCTCCAGGCAGCGGTACTACCGCTAGCCCAGCGGTACTGCCGCCCCCTGGGGAGTTAGAACAGAGAAACAAGCTCAAAACGGGCTCCAGGAAGCGGTACTACAGCCCCGGTAGCGGTACTACCGCTCCGGGTGATTTCGGGCGCTCAAAACGCGCGCGGTACTGGACTCCCAGCGGTACCCGGGCGGTACTACCGCTGGACTGAAAACTGCAGAAAACACCCATATGAAAACGACGATATCTTGAGCATCCGAACTCCGTTTTCAATGATCTTTGGCTCGTTGGAATCGTAACGAAGAGCTTTACAAGATCATGCGGAGAAACATCATAGTACAACAATGGAGGATAAAACCAAATGAGGAAAGGTTAGACCTCTCGATAGAAGAACAAACGATAAACCTCCAAACCAAAACCGCAATATGTTTTTCATCCGGACTCCGATTTCTATGATCTTGGGCTTGTTTCGAAGATACTCATAAGCTCTACAAGATTATGCATAAACACATCATAGTCCATCATGTGAGGAGGAAACCACAACAGGAGAGTTTGACCTCTCTCAAAAGACGAACCGGTAAAACCTCCAACATCAAAAAACATCACAAGATATTCAAATGAAATCCGTTTTTGATGAACTAGAGCTTGGTATGGAGATGAACACAAGCTCTAAATTCTCACATGGATAAAAGCCAAATAAGAACCAAGAAAGATGATAATGCCAAGTATGCAAAGGTTTGAGCTCTCCACAAATATGCGATCAAGTTACTCACTTGAGAGCCCCTCTTGATAGTACGACAACTATCTTATAACCCGGTCTCCCACACGATGAGACCGGTAAAATAGAAACCCTATCAAGATCATACCTTTGCCTTGCGCATTCCACTTGAGTTAGATGATGACGATCTTGATCTCTTCAAGTGGACCACTTTTCTTGATTTGCGCTTGCTAGCACATGCTTGATGAAGACATCTCCAAATGCTCCCCCATACTCCATTATGGGAGAGCCTCGCTAATCTCCGTCTTCATGTATCCACTTGCACTTCATCTCCTTCTCTTGATGTATATGATGGCTTGGAGCTAAACATGAATGATCACTCAATCTTCTTCTCCAAACCATGCTTGCAATAAGCTCATCTCTACACATGACCATTCTTCATATAAACCCTTGAATAGAGCATTGATCATCATGTAATCTTCTAGAGTCCAACACATGAACCCCAATCTCTACCTATGGACAGATCTACAAGTATCTCTCAATGCAAACATTAGTCCATAAGGATTGTCATTAATTACCAAAACCACGCATGGGGCAACACATGCACTTTCAATCTCCCCCATTTTGGTAATTGATGACAATCCCTTTTACGAGGGTTTATATAATGAATTAAGCAACCATGCAACACAAAGAGTAAGGAAGCAAGAGAAGAAAGGCAAATGCTTAAGAACAAACTAAAGCATAAAACCAAATTCCCTTAAACCCTCTAAACTTCTCCCCCATTGGCATCGATTGCCGAAATGGGAGGAAAACTTTAGAAGGCCAATATAGTAAGAGATCCCCCATAATGTGTGCATTTCTCATAATATGAGTGAAATCAAATGCACATATCCAATGATGAATAGTTGGAAAGGAGATCAAACTATATTGATGATCCAAGGATTGCAAAAGAAAATTAAATTGAAGGATACTTTGACAATAGAAGTAACCAAACAAAGGATCCGAAAAAATGTTCTCAAAATCACGAGGGAACTCCCCAAGGTACGTGCACAAAGTAGGATTTGCATTTTAATATGTTGTGTACAACATGGAATCCTCACTCCCTCCTAGAAATTTTGAACACAAACCAAGAAACATCTAGCAAATAGGTCCACAAGCTTATTAAGATGCAAAAGCATAACAAAATAAACCAAAGCTTGTGCCAATTAGAAACCACCAAAGAATCAAAAAGGAATAAGAGGTGGTTACTAAAGAATTGGAATACCAATTAAAGATGTAACTATTTTCATGTGTATAAGTTTCTAAGTAGACACCAATCACGAGATACAAGTCCACAAATAAACATGTACACACAAAATAGGTAGAAAGCTAGAGAACATGATATCCAAAGGAAGTCATATATATACCAATAAGATCATTGCTTAAAAGCATAGCACAAAGCTCAATTTTATCTTAGAGGGATATAGATGAACTTCCAACACAATCTCATCATAGCATCAAAAAAGTATCCACAAGGGAGAAGGTGATAAAAATGGGATGCTCCGAGAAAGATAACAAGTATCGCAAAAGGCAAATGATTTTGAAAAGCATCAATATTGCATATGTGAGACATAGAGTAGAAAGTGCTAGATTAACATATATGGGATTGATGAATCATGAAAATGATTATATATATTCCCCTTGATATGTAATCATCCCGGCTTGCCCACATTTGCAACAAAGTTGTTTTGCAAGAACCAAAGGAATTGCAAAAAGAGATTCATGCCATGAAACAATCTACACAAGGTTGCAAGCTAGAAGAGTATGCATGATGTAGATACTTGTTCCCGAGATAGCATTGGTGATGTAGAAGATATGAGCTCATGATCATCCAAGCTTTGCTCCAAAGCACATGGTGACACCACCTTCCTTGTGGACGAGACAAGCTTCCAATGCATCTCAAGTGTACCTAAAACAAATTTTAGTACAACATGGTCCCCAAACTCATTGGGTCCAAAGTAGTTAGAGCAACTACAATACATAGGACAAACTCCTCATAAATATGTGCATATTGATATGAAATTGAATTTCATGCACATCTTAGCCATTTAGGATTTGATGGAGTTTATCCTATATATTGGATCAACGAAAGTAAGCATGCCATAAGATATACATATAATAAATGCATGCACATGACTTTCAAGAACCAAACGAGATACAATTTGGACAAAACACCAAGTAACCAACAAGGCACACACAAGTGTGACAAGAAAACAAATTGCCCAAATTATATCAAAAACCCAAATCAACACATGATTGAAGATACCACTTTGAAAAGATACCAAATGAAAATAAGATACCAATTGATGAAAATATCATCAAGGAATAAAGCAAACCCTCTACACTTTTCATGATGGCACAAAGTACCAAGACGAAAAATGTTTGTCTTCCAAGGAGACACGTCATCGGGATCCAATATCAAACGAAGACAACTAATGTTCAAAAAGCATATAGGATTGCTCCCCCAAGATGTGTGCATTATTTAGGATTTTGTATTTGAATACAAAATGCACACACATGAGATCATCACTCTCCATATATATATAGTATTCAAACACTAGTCATGTTCAAGAAAGGCAAGAAATTGCAATACCAATTTAAAGAACGGTGTTTTACTCAAAGTAGGATAGCTTCCCAAAGAATAGTGCATTATCAAGAAGTATGACTTTTGAATGTCAATGCACAAGAATTGGTTCATTGCTTTTCCCAACTTAAGAAAGCACAAAACAAATTTCAAGTAGAGCAATAAAGGATCCAAAAGATACAAAGGAAGACAAATGAGAGTTAGATCAAAATAAATCATTGGCAATCAAATAAGGCAATTCAAAGCAAGAGCCAAAATGAGTATGATCAATATATTTACCACAAATATGATTATCTCTTGTCTAGACAAGTAATGTATGGAGATATTTCTCGGTGGTGGATTGCAAAGATATATTCAAAATCATATTCACAAAACATAAGCATATGGCAAAGGATAGGAATTAAATGCCATGCTTAGATAGATAGATATTCTTGATAGCTTCAAAAAACATGTGATAATGCAAAGCAACTCCAAGGAGTAGCTTGAAGCAATTGGCTTCCCAAAAAGATATATGAGAACATATTTAGGGAAAGCCATATCAAGAACTTTCATCACAAATAAGATCCAACGAGCGAGAGACAAAGGGATTTAAGCAAATATGAAACTTGTTTGAGCAACATGCCACATAGGAACAAGATAATTAGCAATATCAATTCTAGGTGGCACAACCTCACATGTTCACATTTTCTAGGCTTGTAATATGCACATAGCTTATTACTCCCCCACACTAGTAGGGAAAAGCCTATTAGTGGCGCACCAAAATATGCTATCAGTGGCGCACTAGTGGTGCGCCACTAAACTTACGCCAGTGATAAGTGTTACCAGTGGCGCACCAGCGGTGCGCCACAGGTAACTCACTTTATCAGTGGCGGGAAAAGCCTATTAGTGGCGCACCAAAATATGCTATCAGTGGCGCACTAGTGGTGCGCCACTAAACTTACGCCAGTGATAAGTGTTACCAGTGGCGCACCAGCGGTGCGCCACAGGTAACTCACTTTATCAGTGGCGCACCGTTCGGTGCACCACTGATAGCTGATTCTGGTGCGCCACTGGTAAGCTGTGGAGGCACACAAATATTTCGAAATAAATGAAAAATTAAAAAAAAATCAGAAATGGTGCGCCACTGGTAACACTTATCAGTGGCGCACTGATTCTGGTGCGCCACTGGTAAGCTGTGGAGCCACACAAATATTTCGAAATAAATAAAAAATTCAAAAAATTCTGAAAAAAATGAAATAATTTGGAAAAGCTAAATATTTGAATTTTTCTATTTTATTTGCATTTTTTTGAATTTTTTAACCTATCTCGGATGATGACTTCACGCTAGGTCACCCATCCTCAAATTGCTCCAACCCTAGCACGCTTAACTTCTAAGTTCTATCCAGTCCAGCTACCCCTATGCTACTCAAGTCTTACTGATACATATATCATATGAACCCTCTTAAGTCTTGTATGTGTATATGTGTGGTATGTGTTATATATGTGTGTTTTTAAATTTCAAAATTTTCAAAAACTTCTAAAGTTTCAAAAGGAGATTCAAAAGTTTCAAAAAATTCCAAAAACTTAAAAAAATCCAAAAAAATCCAAAATTTTCAAAAAATTCAAAACACTTCAAAAAAATAAAAAAAGCCAAATAATTCAACAATCTTCTTTGTTATACATTTCTGTGTCTTTTTTTTTTGCACTTTTTGAATTTTTTTGAAATTACGATTTTTTTTGAATTTTTTTGATTTTGTAGAAAAAAATCGTCTGTTTGAAATAACTTTTTTTTCTTTTGGAATTTGAGGAATCTGTGAATTGCTGACCGGGTAAACCCGGGTGAAATCGAACTCCATTTTTTCTCTAGTTTTTTTTTGACATATTAAACGCATTTTTTCGACGTCGTATGCAAAAGTTATGGCCGTTTTATTTTTTTTTCAGTTTTTTGCAAAAAAGGTCAAAATTCATATTTCAAAATTTCTGTACCAACTAGACACTAAAACCTAACTACATCTCAAAGGATTTAATTTTTTGAACATTTTATCATTTCCTTTTCTTGTTTGTAAAACTGAAAAGGCGATCCACGGGGGGGGGGGGAGAGAGAGAGTACCAGTGGCGCACAAGATTACTCGTGCGCCACTGGTAAAATATTACCAGTGGCGCACTGGGCCTGGTGCGCCACAGGTAAAATTTTTACCAATGGCGCACTGGGTCTGGTGCGCCACAGCTATTCTCTCTCCACGATTCAAAATACATGTGGACAAATACCTGTGGCGCACCAGCCCTAGTGCGCCACTGGTAAATTTTTTACCAGTGGCGCACTGGGTCTGGTGCGGCACAGCTATTCTCTCTCCACGATTCAAAATACATGTGGACAAATACCTGTGGCGCACCAGCCCTATTGCGCCACTGGTAAAAAATTTACCTGTGGCGCACCGCTGCCTGGTGCGCCACAGGTAAAAAATTTACCAGTGGCGCACTACTGGTTGGTGCGCCCCTGGTACTCTCTCTCCTCCACCTCGAAATTTTTCAAGTTTAACTGGAACTTACCTGTGGCGCACCACGTTTACGGTGCGCCACCGCTAAAAATTTACCAGTGGCGCACTGGAATCTTGTGCGCCACTGGTATTTTTTTTCAAAGTTCAGGAAACCTGGTGAGAGAATATCAGTGGCGCACAAGTGGCTGGTGCGCCACTGATAGCATCTCACGTATAAGCTTTTCCCTACTAGTGCCATAATGTGATAATTCATTTATTTTAAAACAAGAGGCAAACAAAACCAACTTGAGAAATTAATTGACATTATAGAATTTGAATTTCTCATGAGCAAGACATACCACATAGAGAATAGATAATATAGATGTATCATCACTAAGTGGTATTCCTCATGTACACACATTTTAGGATTGTGAAGTGCACGAAGCATATCACTCTCCCAAAATGGGATAGTCCATTAACCTCTCAAAGAGAGCCAACAAGATAAAATAGCAAATAAAAGCAATAAGGCTCAAAACAAGTAAATGGTGTGCAAACCAACATACACATACTTGCTTACTCAAGATAAGTAAGTAGAGAGCACATCACATACGAACACTAACAAGGTACAAAACCTAACACATGCAAGGGTGCAAGCAACTTTCAATGTATATATGATTTACATAAAAGTTACCGCAAGGAGGAACATTGGATAGAGATAGAACAATATAATCCAAATGACTTGACTTGAGAGAATATAATTGATGAAGATCCCTTAATTCTTCATAATATAGCCAAGTCTCCAATGCCCTCCAACAACACCTATTGATCAAGTTTTGGCTTGTTGGTCCCCAACCAAGTTGGATCCTAAGAGGTTAGTCACAATAGGTTTGGCAACCCAAATGGTTCTTTTCTTGACACCACTTTGAGTACCAATATATTTGGCAAACACATTGCCAACCTTATCCTTCCGAAGAGAATAATCATCATTAATAATAATGGGGTTGGATAAGGTACCATTTGTGCATGAAGAAGCAACGTGACCCTTCTCACGGCATAGGTAGCAACACCTACTTCCTCCTCTCTTCTTAGTTGGAGTCTTGACTTGAGGAGGGGTAGCTTGATTCTTCTTGGGAAGAGACCGTTCTTCAACTTGAGGAACTTGAGATTGCACTTGTGGCTTCTTCCCTTGTTGCTTCTCACTAAGAGCCTTCTTCTTCAAAGGGCAAGATCTAACATGGTGCCCTTCAAATTTGCACTTAAAGCAAACAATCTTGGCCGAATCTTTAACTTGTTCTTGGCCCTTTTTCTTCTTATTGAACTTGGACTTGTTCTTGATATTGGAGTTGAATCCAAATCCACTCTTGTCATTGGGGCGTCTTTGAACACTCAACATATTGTCAAGTGTAGAATCCCCACCATGACGCTTTTCCAAGTCTTTCTTCAAAGAAGTGACTTGGGCCTTGAGCTCATTTAATTCCTCTACATGGTTAGAATCAACAAAAACACTAGAGGAGGTAGAGGCTTCATTGTTAGAGCAACAAGGCAAAGAAAGTAATTCATCACAAGATGTAGCAACATTGTGAGTGGATGAATCACTAGGACTAGCACAAGACAATAAAGCATTTTTAGTAGAAGTTGTGCATTTGTCCACATGAGGCTCACAAGATGTTTCCTTTGTAGTGATAGCATCATGAGCTAACTTTAGCCTAGCATGGGATGCTAGAAAATCCTCATTAGAGCTAGAGAGCTTTTCATGACTTTCTTCCAATTTCCCATACTTGCTAGTTAGCAACTCAAGTTGAGCCCTTAGCTCAACATTCTCCTTCAAAATAGATGCTTCACAAGAAGTGGAGTTAGTAGCACGAGCATCATTAGCATTAGAAATGGAAGAAGACAACTTGGCAAGCTCATCATTCAACCTAGCATTTTCCTCAATAATATTAGCATGATCACATGAGGGTGTAGAGGAACTAGGCACATCATTTTTAGATAGATGAGTTTGGGGTTGATCATGAGACTTGATAAGGAGAGAGTGTTCACTTTCTAAAGCCTTGTGAGCTTTGTCAAGTCTCTCTATGTCCTCAATTAGTCTTGCATTGCCAACACCAAATTCAACATTTTCCTTTTTAAGCATTTTATATTTAGCAATAGCATGATCTCTTTCCTTAATGATTTTAGCAATAATAAGATCATTTGATTCATCAAGAGATTCAAGTTTCTCCTCAAGAGACACTCGAACCTCATGCTCTTCCTCAAGAGCATTTTCTAATGATGTTTTTTCCATTGCATCCTCTCTTTCAATCCTTCCCTTTTCTTCAATGATATCCTTGCACTTAATAGCAAAAGTCAAAATTTCACATAAGTAAGAGCAAGCTTGACTACCTTTAGGGAGAGCACCAAATACCAACTCACTCTTCTCCTTTAAGGAGTCAATATCATTATCTTTTAATCCATAATAATCCTCATCCTCGTCATCACAAGATGTAGAGGGTTCCAAAGGTGGAGATTCATTTGAACCCTTAGCCATAAGGCAAAAGTGAGTGATGGACGACGAAGATGAAGAATTGCTTGAAGCACCATTGAGATCCATATCTTGTTCCAACAAATGTTGGTTCTCCTCTACATTGTTAGCCACACACGAAATAGAGGATATGGAAGTATTGTTTTCATGACAACAAGACATATGAAGCATATCATCATGAGATTTAGTTAAACAACTATTACATGATATGCAAGGACTATCAACACTAGCATGTAAGACATTTGAGGTGCTAGAAGTGTTTAAGTCCAAAGATAGAACATTGCAATGAGATAGAGATGACGTATAGTCAATAGAGGATTCACCATCAACAATGCAATTTCTATCACCACTCACCATGTCATTACCTTGTGACAAATCACATGTTGGTGAAGTGGAAGAATAAGTGAGCTCATCACGTCCGGAGGTGGAGGGACAACAATCATCCTCAATAATGTTGGACACTTCATATTTATCTTGAAGCTTGGTCCAAAGCTCATGAGCGTTCCGGAAAGGCATGATTGAAGCAAGAACTACATCACTCAAAACACATATAATGCCATTAGATACTTGAGTAACGAGATGAGAGTTTTCCTCCTCCTCTAATGATAATTCTTGCGAATCCTTTGGAGGAGAAAAACCCACATCTACAATACTCATGATATAATTTGGACCCATGGCCCTAAAAAGATTAAGCATGTGAATTTTCCAAACAACATAACTAGTGCCATCGAATTTAAAAGTGGGATTGTGCACTAATTCTCTAAACGACATCTTTACTCTCTAGGCGGTAAAGCCCAATAAAGAGAGCCCAGGCTCTGATACCAATTGAAAGGACAAGGATGTCGCCTAGAGGGGGGGGGGGGGGTGAATAGGCGTTTAAAACTTTTCCGGTTTAGGCTTGATAAATGCGGAATAAAACTAGGTGTTTAAATTATCAAGCACACAACCTAAATAAACTAGGTTCACCTATGTGCACCAACAACTTATGCTAAGCAAGTCAAGTAACAAGGTGATAGCAAGATATGATACTTCAATCTCGAAGGCTATCACAATGTAAAGTGCATAAATAAAGAGCTCGGGTATAGAAATAACCGAGGCACGCGGAGACGACGATGTATTCCCGAGTTCCTCCTTTTTAGGGGAGTACGTCTCGTTTGAGGGGTGTGAGTGTCAAACTCAAGATGCCACAAAAGGCCTCACCCTATTCTCCGATGAACCTCGCACAAAAGCTCGGTTCACCTTCCACTATTGATTTCCTTTTGGGTGGAAATCGAGTCCCTTACAACAATCTTGAGGCACAACCCACAAAAGGATTGGGAGCTCCCAAGTGGACCACAAAAGGTCCCAACTAGCCACAAAAGGCCTTGACCACAAAAGGTCACTAGAACACCGTCCAGGGTCCAACGACCCAAGAGTAGCAAACTCACAAACTTTTACTTCCACGAAACATCGTGGAGAGAGCAAACCGATGCACAAAAGCAATGGCAAGAGCACAAGGCTCAAATCCTTCTCTCTCGAATCCCACCACAAGCAACTAATGCTTATGGGGGGAGAAGAGAGGAAGAACAACGAAGAACGCAACAAATGGAACTTCAAGAACTAGATCGAAAGGGTTCCTCTCACTTAGAGGAGGAATGGATTGGTGGAAATGTGGATCTAGATCACCTCCTTCAATCCTCCAAAGATCAAAGAGTTTGGGTAGTGGGATTGGGAGTAATCAAGAAAATGAGCTTTCAACAATGGAGGAGAGAGGAAAAACGTGCTCAGCTCCTTGGAGTCAATGGGGAAGAAGGCCCCCTTAAATAAGACCTCCAAAAACTAGCCGTTACCTGAAAAACACGCCCAGGAGCGGTACTACCGCTAGCCCAGCGGTACTACCGCCCCCTGGGGAGTTAGAACAGAGAAACAGGCTCAAAACGGGCTCCAGGCAGCGGTACTACCGCTAGCCCAGCGGTACTGCCGCCCCCTTGCGAGTTAGAACAGAGAAACAAGCTCAAAACGGGCTCCAGGCAGCGGTACTACCGCCCCGGTAGCGGTACTACCGCTCCGGGTGATTTCGGGCGCTCAAAACGCGCGCGGTACTGGACTCCCAGCGGTACCCAGCGGTACCCGGCGGTACTACCGCTGGACTGAAAACTGCAGAAAACACCCATATGAAAACGACGATATCTTGAGCATCCGAACTCCATTTTCGATGATCTTTGGCTCGTTGGAATCGTAACGAAGAGCTTTACAAGATCATGCAGAGAAACATCATAGTCCAACAATGGAGGATAAAACCAAATGAGGAAAGGTTAAACCTCTCGATAGAAGAACAACCGATAAACCTCCAAACCAAAACCGCAATATGTTTTTCATCCGGATTCCGATTTCTATGATCTTGGGCTTGTTTCGAAGATACTCATAAGCTCTACAAGATTATGCATAAACACATCATAGTCCATCATGTGAGGAGGAAACCACAACAGGAGAGTTTGACCTCTCTACAAAAGACGAACCGGTAAAACCTCCAACATAAAAAAACATCACAAGATATTCAAATGAAATCCGTTTTTGATGAACTAGAGCTTGGTATGGAGATGAACACAAGCTCTAAATTCTCACATGGATAAAAGCCAAATAAGAACCAAGAAAGATGATAATGCCAAGTATGCAAAAGTTTGAGCTCTCCACAAAGATGCGATCAAGTTACTCACTTGAGAGCCCCTCTTGATAGTACGACAACTATCCTATAACCCGGTCTCCCACACGATGAGACCGGTAAAATAGAAACCCTATCAAGATCATACCTTTGCCTTGCGCATTCCACTTGAGTTAGATGATAACGATCTTGATCTCTTCAAGTGGACCACTTTTCTTGATTTGCGCTTGCTAGCACATGCTTGATGAAGACATCTCCAAATGCTCCCCCATACTCCATTATGGGAGAGCCTCGCTAATCTCCGTCTTCATGTATCCACTTGCACTTCATCTCCTTCTCTTGATGTATATGATGGCTTGGAGCTAAACATGAATGATCACTCAATCTTCTTCTCCAAGCCATGCTTGCAATAAGCTCATCTCTACACATGACCATTCTTCATATAAACCCTTGAATAGAGCATTGATCATCATTTAATCTTCTAGAGTCCAACACATGAACTCCAATCTCTTCCTATGGACAAGATCTACAAGTATCTCTCAATGCAAACATTAGTCCATAAGGATTGTCATTAATTACCGAAACCACGCATGGGGCAACACATTGATCAGTGGTATTTGTATCTAAATTCCAAGCATGTTTTCTGGCATTATACATTTGCTTGTGAAGATTTATTGTTCAATTATGCCACTGAAATGGTAGTAAATACTACATATTCATTTCATAAGCCACTTTACAGCCTTGCTCTAATATTTGCAGGATTGGTGCGCAAAGGCACCAATTTTCTACACAAGAGCTGTCCAAGGGTCTGCTAGCAACAACCACTTAACAGAGGAGGACTTGGACAGAAAGCTGCAGGGACCTTCTTGCACAGAAAGAAGAGAAGAGGAGGGACTAAGTTGCAAAAGAACCAGATTGGATCGAGAAGATAAGGAGCAGCCAGCTCCAATCGAAGACAGGCCTGGCATTCGATCCCTAATTCCCCAAGCTTCTCCACCACCGGCCGCCGCCGCGGCCAGGCAGGCGTGGCGGCGCGCCACACCGACTCCACCACCGGCCACCACCACGAGCTGCCCCTGCCCTGCGACGACGGATTCCTCTGCATCGACGAACCAACGGTGACCTCTCCGATGACTGCTGCTGCTGCACGTTCTTCTCAGACCCCAAGTGCTGCTCTTCTTCTCAGACCCCAAGTGCTGCTGATCTTCCGCAAGAACGACGACCTAGAGCTGATCTTCCTCAACCTCCCCTGCTGCTGCTCTGCACCAAGGTCGCCGACGACCTGAAGCTGCTCTCCCTCAACCTCCCCTGCTGCTCTTCCTCAACCTGCGTGCTGCTCCTCTTCACCAACCAGAAATATCCATTGGGTTGACTCCAATCGATCCCCTTCTCCTTTCTCTTTCTTGTTGCTGCAATTTCTAAGAACCAACGTGTTGGCTGTAGTGATTTGTTTAGAACAAATACATGTGCTTGTGTGTAATTTGTCACTTGTGAACCTGTGCTATTTTCGTTTTGTGCTAAATCTGTTTGTGTACGTGCTTGCTAGTACATGTGAGTTTTTGCTTGTAAAACCTGTCACTTGTGTGTGCAAATACATGTTCAGCTTCTAGTCTTTGTGCCCTTGTGATGTTTTCTATCCCTGTCTAATAAATTGCTTCTATCTCATCCTTATGCTAGTGTTTGTGTGTCTTCAAGTATTTGTTGAGCTGTTTTGTGTTTGTCTCTGAATCAAAAAATACCAAAAAGATCCTCTGCTAGTTAGATTAAATTCCTGCAAAACCTCCATTATATTGTGATCTAGCTTTAGCCGAACCTCGATACTTGTCGCCTAGTCCCTGTGGAGAGAACGATAAAACCCCCTATTTCTGCATTGACCATTTTGGCGCCGTTACCGGGGACTAGCGTCGAACAATTGAGTTAGGCTATAGACTAGGTTTTTGTATGCCTTATGTGAATATTATTAACCTCTAACCTTGTTCTAGTTATCTTCTGTGTTCCTCTTTGTTTCTTCTTTCTTTTGTGCAGGTTGGAGTAGAACCACCAATATCTTTGAGATGTCGTACTATTCAGCTTGCCATGGAAATGCGACTGGTTGCACAAATACAATGGAAAATCTTCAAGAGCAGGTAAATAAGCTTTCTCAAACTTTGCATGAATATGCACGACAGCGAGGTATAGTTTTGGAGGATGAGCCTAGCTATTATGATTCTTATTCCAGTGGCTATTCTCCAGTTGTCCCCATATGTCATATTTGTGGTATTCATGGCCATACCCCGCCTGATTGTCAGCATGGTGGATATTCTCCCACTCCAGATTGTTTTGGTATGAATTTTGCTCAAGAGCATGGTTCATACCACAACAATTCTTCTCCTGGATGGCCTGAAAACCCAAGTATGTCATATAGGAACAGCAGCCCACCCATCTCATCATTTCCTCCAAGTTATCCAATGCAGGAATTTAGGTGTGCAGAGGAGAACCATTACAATCCACATCAATACTATGCAGCTCCTGCTTATGCCCCTGAGTTTCATCAAGAACATCATCAGTTTAGTGCTCAGCCCACTCCTCTAGAAGAGCAGTCATCCTGGCTGAATGAAAGGTTTTCACAAACAGCAACTCCTCAGCCTGTGCACCAACATCTATGGTCTGTACCAATGGAGTTAAATGGTCCTCCTGAAGTGCAAGAACCCACAACCACAAGTGATTATGATGATACAGATAAGCTCAGTCTGCTGTGCCTTGAGTACACTTGGACTGCTGAAGATCATCCTTTGAGGCCAGTCCTAATTCAGGAAATGAAGAAGATCAAGGATGGGACAGATCTGATAGAGGAGCTTAAGAAGATTGAGAAAAACATGAAGCTTAGCAACATTGTCTCATCACAGCTCGAGCTAGAGCTGAGTGCTCCAGAGATTCTTCCTGACACATGTGAGGTTCCAATACCTCCACATACAGATGAGCCAGCTAGTGATAGTCCAGAGGGAGAGAGATCACATAATCTAGAAGTACAAGAATCACATTTGGAATGCAAAAGTGACAATGTTGAAGATCCAACTCCTATAATTCCAGAGGATGAAGAAGCTGCTGTAGTTGAAGATGGAGACAAAGGACATATTCAAGTGTACAAGGATGTGGTCATACTAGAGGGTGACAAAATAGGTTCATCTAATCCTCTCTATGACATGTTTCATTCTGAACTTTTTGCCATTACCTTGCACTACTTGATACCATTGCTTAAGGATGAATTGAAAAATGACTTGCTAAACTTTGATCATAAAAATCTTGATTGTGACATTGTGTATGATGCTTATGATGATACAAATATTGAAAATGCTAAAATTCTGTTGAAGAATGAATGCTCTAAAATTGCTTACATCTCTCCTGTAGACACTTGTCATTCTCACCATGTGCTTTATTGCTATACCTACATCATTGGTTATTCAATTGATGATCTTGTGGGTGTGAACCCTATCACTTGTGCAAGTTTTGCTTTGTGTGAGTGTAATTTCAGGATTTCTCTTGTGCCCTACTCATTGAGGCCAAACATGGTTAGAGTTGACATCCCATGGGATCCTGGTGGATTCATGGTGTGGTGTTGAGGAGAATAGTTGGAGAGGAGCAAGGAGGAGCATGAAGACAAGGAGGAGCAGTGATCTTAGAAGAGGAGAAATGTCATCACTTATCAGGTGAAAATGTTCCAATCTGAAAATTCTATCTGTTGGTTTACTGAACTTGCATTCTCATCCACATTTACCATCATCATGAAATCTCAGTGAACATTAAATGTTTTGTGCAATTTCTGGAATCTGAGTTGTGATTGATCTATTTCATATAAGTTTGCATTTGCTATAATTCTTGCTCAGGTTTGGTTTATGAAATATACTAGATAATTTTGCAGAATTCAATCTGAGTATGGAATTTCCTTTGTTTCTCCATTTAAATAATGGAATTCTTAAGATGCTCTAGCTTGAGTCAGAAGTTAAAATGTTATGATCCTCTTGGTAGCCTTCTTTCACAGACATTTTTGCATTAGCATGTCATGATCTCGGGATCGGTGACATGTGAAGCACTGACTCATGAAAGTTCATTTCAAGTTCCATGATTACTAATTAACAGTTTTTGCATTAGCTACCATTATCTCGGGATTGTGGTAAGTGAAGCACTAACCTGAGCCAAGTTTTGCAAAAAAAATCTGCTAAAAAGGATGAAGCACTCAAATTTTGAGCATTAGCATATTATGGCCTCGGGGTCTGTAGTATGTGACGCACTAACTAAAGTTCCTAACACATTTGCATTTCTAACCTTTGCATAAGCATTAGCATGTCATGATCCTGGGATCGGTGGCATGTGAAGCAGTGACTTTGCATTCATATTTCTGCATTTAGGTTCCAGTGGATCATTTTAGCTTTAACTCTTATTTCAATCTGAGCATCCTCTCAATTCAAGGTTTTGAATTCCGGAACATATGAAACCCTTGCTGAGATTCTTTTCTGAAGCTATCTAGTACATTACATAAATTTGAAATCTAGCAATGATTTATAACCACATGAATCTTTATATGCTCTAGAACTGTAACTGTTCATTTTCAGTTGTTGTCATTTTGAATCCCAATCTGCTTTGCTTGAGGACAAGCAAAAATCTAAGTGTGGGGGAATTTGATCAGTGGTATTTGTATCTAAATTCCAAGCATGTTTTCTGGCATTATACATTTGCTTGTGAAGATTTATTGTTCAATTATGCCACTGAAATGGTAGTAAATACTACATATTCATTTCATAAGCCACTTTACAGCCTTGCTCTAATATTTGCAGGATTGGTGCGCAAAGGCACCAATTTTCTACACAAGAGATGTCCAAGGGTCTGCTAGCAACAACCACTTAACAGAGGAGGACTTGGACAGAAAGCTGCAGGGACCTTCTTGCACAGAAAGAAGAGAAGAGGAGGGACTAAGTTGCAAAAGAACCAGATTGGATCGAGAAGATAAGGAGCAGCCAGCTCCAATCGAAGACAGGCCTGGCATTCTATCCCTAATTCCCCAAGCTTCTCCACCACCGGCCGTCGCCGCGGCCAGGCAGGCGTGGCGGCGCGCCACACCGACTCCACCACCGGCCACCACCACGAGCTGCCCCTGCCCTGCGACGACGGATTCCTCTGCATCGACGAACCAACGGCGACCTCTCCGACGACTGCTGCTGCTGCACGTTCTTCTCAGACCCCAAGTGCTGCTCTTCTTCTCAGACCCCAAGTGCTGCTGATCTTCCGCAAGAACGACGACCTAGAGCTGATCTTCCTCAACCTCCCCTGCTGCTGCTCTGCACCAAGGTCGCCGACGACCTGAAGCTGCTCTTCCTCAACCTCCCCTGCTGCTCTTCCTCAACCCGCGTGCTGCTCCTCTTCACCAACCAGAAATATCCATTGGGTTGACTCCAATCGATCCCCTTCTCCTTTCTCTTTCTTGTTGCTGCAATTTCTAAGAACCAACGTGTTGGCTGTAGTGATTTGTTTAGAACAAATACATGTGCTTGTGTGTAATGTGTCACTTGTGAACCTGTGCTATTTTCGTTTTGTGCTAAATCTGTTTGTGTACGTGCTTGCTAGTACATGTGAGTTTGTGCTTGTAAAACCTGTCACTTGTGTGCGCAAATACATGTTCAGCTTCTAGTCTTTGTGCCCTTGTGATGTTTTCTATCCCTGTCTAATAAATTGCTTCTATCTCATCCTTATGCTAGTGTTTGTGTGTCTTCAAGTATTTCTTGAGCTGTTTTGTGTTTGTCTCTGAATCAAAAAAATACCAAAAAGATCCTCTGCTAGTTAGATTAAATTCCTGCAAAACCTCCATTATATTGTGATCTAGCTTTAGCCGAACCTCGATACTTGTCGCCTAGTCCCTGTGGAGAGAACGATAAAACCCCCTATTTCTGCATTGACCACACATGCACTTTCAATAACCTTGTCCAACGTTGTGGCTCACTTGTACTAAGTTCCGTCTATGCTGATTCCTGTTGTACCGTCATCACAGATAGTGGCACAACCGCCATTGATTCATCTTCTCCCATTGGTGCGTTGTGTTGGGGTGGTGGTTACTACGACAACATCTATGAGGAGTATTCCTCTAAAGTTATGTGTGGGCAACTTAGTTGCTTCTCTTTTCATTGTTCTCTTCTTTGGCGATGCAACATCGACGAAACAAGCAGTGACTTATTTATTACGTTTAGGCATAATCTCTTAGGGGATCTTTACACTAACATAAACCTTTATTAGTAGACAATTATCATATCATGTACTCCATCCGTTCACAATTATAAGATGTTTAGGTATTTTAATGTGGACTATATACGAAAAACATCTAGATACCTCAGAGAAGAGCTAGTTCATCTTATAATTGTGAACAGAGGGAGTCCAAAGTAGGAAATAGTAATAATTCCGGAGGATCATCTAGTTTTGGATTTTTTTTGTACCTCGAGTTTTTTGTTTGTTTCTGGGACAAACCCCGAGTTTTGTTTTCTATTTGTATACTACCTTTGTGCTTCATCCAGTGCAGTGGTAGAAAAGGTCCAGTCCAACCCAATGAAGTTTTCTATCATCACGCCAGGCGACGTCACAACAAAAGCCCACGATCTGCTGAAAAGACAAAAGCCCATGTTATGCCGCCGACATAACATCCGGCGGCCTTGTTTTGGGCTTTTGGCAAGTGAGAGATTGAGAGACAGAGCACCATAGGACGGTTCTGGAAGCGCAAGGGAAAGCCGTGTTGGTTTTGCCCTCTGTGGCGTCTTTGGCGATTTGCCGGAATCTGGTGTGATGCCGTTCTTTTCTCCCCCGATTTGTTCTCAAACTGCAAATTTCTGTAGTGTTCCTCAGATCCACCTCTGTTTCTCCAGTTTCAAACTCTTTTTCTGCTAAATCTGCTCTCCCCTGTTTCATCCTGCCGCTGACGCCTTTGAGTCCTGAGTCCATCCAGCTCAATCAAGTCTGTTGTCCATCCAGCTCAATCCAATCCACAATCCACTCCAGCCCAGCTCTTCAAGCTCGTTTTCGATCCGATCACCGTATCCAGCAGCAGCTCCATTCATCTCCCCTCTCCTTAGGCATTCAACCCGGTCCGTCCCGTGTGTGACGGCTGAGTTCCTGCTTCGGGCGAGATCTCTCGCTCCCGGCGGCGGAGCACATCGTTTTGACGTCGTCGAGGCGGCCATGATAACCGACTGCCCGGCCACCCGGTCGCGTCCAGAGTACGGAAAGGACGCCATCCCTCATGGGGGTCTCTTGGAGGGGATTAATTTTCGTCGCCGACTCCAAAACATAGTAAGGAGGGCCTCCGCGAACCCTTGTTCAATGAGGGCACTCGAGGGTAGTGAGGTGCAGGACGGGAGTCTGTGTCCGGAATTTGTTGCTCTACGTCAGAGAGCAGTGGAGATCGTGAGAAAAGAATCGAGGAGACATAAGGAAGCAGAGAAGGTAATCATTAACCCCCATGTCAGTAAGAAAGAAATAGGTGCAAATCTTATCAGATCATCAACGGTGGAGGCTCTAGAGATACAACTGACTATTGATACTGGGAGGAGCTGGCCTCGTTCAGATTTCAGTGTTAACCAGGTCAAGGAGAAAGCCGATGCACCACATATTCGAAACATTCAAAATCAGTTCTCTGTCCAAACAGAAATTGTGAGACACCTAGCCTGTGTTCCGCAGGATATTACACAGCCGCAAGAGAAGGATTATTTGGTGTTTGAACAGGGAGAGAAGAGGGTTTCGAAGCAGCATGCAGGACCGAAATTTGGTGCATTGGCCGATGAACCTATGCAGATGACTAAGGTTCAGGAGATCTTCGGAGTTCATATGAGGGAACCATTCAGTTCGGAGGCGTTGTTTGAGACCTTGAGGTATGTGTGGGGTCTCGCACAAGATCCTGAACTTCGGGAGGTAGATGACATCCTCTTCACCTTCAAGTTCCTGTGTCTGGGTGTTTGGAACTCGGTCGAGGATGGACAGGGTGAAGAGAACTCGAAGGAAAATCAAGGCGGGATTTATAAGCATCTCTCTTTTGGGGATACCGAGGAGCTGGGACAGATACCTTCTATCAATGATGTCAATGTGGATCAAAATGCTGGGAATGGAAAGCTGCCCTTGGTGCCGCCACCGGCATACTCACTACCAAGGGAGAAGAAGAAGTCGAGGAAAGGAGGTGATGGAAGATCGATTGGAGAAGCAAGTGATAGTGTCATGGCGATAGAGGCGGCCCCCGAGGGGGACCGCCTAGCCAAATGAGTACCATGAGCTAGAACGGTCGTGGTTTGGGCGATCCCGCGACCGTTCACGAGCTGCGCGACCTCGCGCGTATTAATTCGCCGTCGATTTTATGTGTTGTTGAAACTCAATTAGCAAAATATAGAGTGGAAGGTCTGGCGCCAACACTTGGTTTTGATCATGCATATGGGGTGAATAGTACTGGCCGGAGTGGAGGGTTGTGTATTTTCTGGAAAAATACTTTACAGCTAGTTTACGGAACTTCTCGAAATATCATATTGATATGGTGGTCCGTGAACCAGGGAAAGAGCCATGGCGTCTCACGGCTTGGTACGGAGAGGCGAACCGTAGTCTACGGTACCTTACATGGAATATGATGCGGTTCCTTAAAGCTGACTGTGATTTACCATGGTTAAATATTGGTGATTTCAATGAGGTACTCAGAAGGGAAGAGCAGATGGGTCCCAATGAGCGAGATATGGCTCAGATTAATTTGTTCCGAGAGGTTGTTGATGCCTGTCAGTTGTGTGATCTGGGGTATATTGGTCTGGATTGGACTTTTGAGTGCAAAATCTGAAATAATCAGTACTGCCGGGTTCGGTTGGATAGAGCTCTAGCTTCTAGTGATTGGTGTGCAAGGTTTTCGTTTGCAAGGGTGCACCATCTACATGCGGTGAAATCTGATCATTCGCCGATCCTTCTTCTGAATGAGATGGAGGCGAGTAACCAGCGGATCGCTCTCGAAAAACCCTTCCGATATGAGTTGATGTGGGAACGCCATGATGAGTTTAAGGGAATACTGGAAGCTGCTTGGTGTGATACTAAGGCACGAAATGTGGCAGAACTGAATGAGAAGTTGCAGGCTACGGCTGGTGCACTTACCACTTGGGGAAGGTCTTCGTTCGGTGCGGTGAGAACAGAATTGAGAACCTTGCGCAAACGACTCCAGGAGCTTCGCTCGGTTCATCTTCGTGTCGGCCCTAATCATGAGGAAAGAAAGATCGAGGAGAGGATAGCTGAGCTCTGTTATAGGGAAGAGGTCATGTGGAGGCAACGAGCACGTGTACAATGGTTAGCAGAAGGAGATAAAAACACTAAGTTTTTTCACCAGAAGGCTAATAATCGAAGGAAGAAGAATAGGGTGACAAGGCTCATGCGTGAAAATGGTACTGTTTGTGAATCCCCTCAAGAGCTAGAAAAGATGGCTCATGATTTCTATGAGCAGTTGTATAAATCCGAGGGCACAATTGGGATTGAGGAGGTGTTATCTCATGTGCCGAGGAAGGTAACAGGGGAGATGAATTCCTCTTTGAATGAGTCTTACACAGGCGAAGAAGTGAAAACGGCTTTGTTTCAGATGTTTCCTACCAAAGCACCGGGGCCTGACGGTTTCCCGGCGCATTTTTTCCAGAAGAATTGGCATTTGTGTGGTGACGAGATCACTGAGATTGTGATTAGAATTATCAATAGAGAAGATTCACCTGAGGAGATAAATAGGACGTTCATCGTTATCATCCCTAAGGTATCAAACCCATTGAATCTCTCTCAATTTAGGCCGATTAGCTTATGCAATGTGGTGTTCAAAATAGCATCCAAAGTGTTAGCAAATCGTCTGAAGAAAATTCTCTCCAAGGTTATTTCTGAAGAGCAATCTGCGTTTGTTCCTGGTCGCCTTATCACTGATAATGTCATTACTGCCTATGAATGTTTACACTTCATGAAGAAGAATAGGAGTAAGAGGAAAGTTCATTGTGCACTGAAACTAGATATGAAAAAGGCCTATGATCGATTAGAGTGGGATTACCTGGAAGCCATCATGAAAAAGCTGGGTTTTTCCACAAGATTTGTTGAAGCTATAATGCGGGGTGTTCGTTCTGTTTCTTTTTCGGTAATGTTTAATGGAGCTTGCACTGAGGAGTTTAAACCCACTAGAGGGATTAGACAGGGAGACCCGATCTCTCCCTATCTGTTTCATTTGGCGGCAGAGGGTTTATCATGCTTGTTGAAAAATGCTATGGATACAGGAGAAATGAGTGGAATTCAGATTGCAGAGACGGCACCCAAGGTGAATCACCTATTGTTTGCTGATGATTGCATCTTGTTTTCTAAGGCAACCTCTGCTGATGTAGCAAAAATGAAAAATATTCTGGTGAAGTATTGCAGTGCGTCTGGCCAAAGAATTAACAATGACAAATCTTCGGTGTTTTTTGGAAAGAAATGTCCGGCGTCTATCAAGGAAAATATAAAGGTAATGTTGGAGGTACCCAATGAATCCCTTAATGCTAAGTATTTGGGTTTACCGTCAGATGTAGGACGATCTAAGAATGAGGCCTTTGGTTATTTGAAAGATCGTATTCGGAAACGTCTTCAAGGATGGATGGAGAAAACGCTTTCTAGTGGAGGCAAGGAAATCCTGATAAAATCGGTTGTGCAAGCTATTCCTACATATTCTATGGCGTTGTTTAAGCTCCTGAGGGGCTTGTGTGAGCATATCACTACTATGGTCAGGAAATTTTGGTGGGGCAGCAAAAATGGGGAGAGGAAAGTGGCTTGGGTTGCTTGGGATGATTTGACCATGCCTAAGTACAAAGGTGGAATGGGGTTTCGCGACATTGAGATTTTTAATCTTGGCCTTCTTGCTAGGCAGGTATGGCGGATACTTATGGAGCCTCAGTCGCTCAGTGTGCGCATTTTCAAATCTGTCTATTTTCCATCCTCGGATATTCTCTCTGCTAGTCTTGGAAATCAACCCTCACAAATCTGGAGGTCGTTGTGCGAGGGGAGGGACATGCTTCGGTTGGGACTAATTCGCCGTATTGGTGATGGGCTGTCAACGGAAATTTGGGAAAGTAACTGGATACCGAGAGATCACAACTTGCGTCCGATTTGCTGCATCTCGAGTGAGCCTCCTCGGTTTGTTTCCGAGCTCATTTGCCCGGCAACGCGTACTTGGGACTCCTCTAAACTGCAACGATTCTTCTTGCCCATGGATATAGACGAGATCAAGAATATACCGATAAGCAGAGTGAGACAGCCTGACGTCTGGGCATGGCATTTTGACAGGCGGGGTATCTTCTCTGTTCGATCGGCGTACAAAATGATGGTCGATTTAAAGAGGAGGAGGGATAACTTCCTGGAAGGTAGAGCAGAACCTGCAGATACGGTTGCCCAAGAACAGAAGTGGAAGAACTTGTGGAAGGTCAAGGTTCCCTCGAAGCTGCGAGTGTTTGCTTGGAGATTGGCTCGCTCGACATTGCCGACTGGTGAGTTGCGTGCCCACCGTCATATGGCTACTGATGCAAGCTGTCCGGTCTGTAATGCTGCAGTAGACACATGGCGCCATTCGCTGCTGGATTGCAACATGGCGAGAAGTGTGTGGGCCTTGAAGGAAGAAGACGATGTGGTGCCATTGTATGGAGATGAAACTGATAATCCTAGACTATTGCTGTTCACGCTGAGCAATGTTCTGTCCAAAGAGAAATTTGTTGAAGCTTTGGTTACGCTTTGGGCGATTTGGTGGGCGCGAAGGAAGCTCATTCATGAAGAGGAATACCAATCACCGCTGTCGACACATTTGTTCATCACAAGGTACCTAGCAGAGCTCGGGGTGGTGAATCAAAGCGAGGTGAAGCCAGGTCAACTACCACTATCGGCTGCAGCATTTCGGTGGAGCCTTCCTCTGCCGGGCACAGTGAAAATCAATTGTGATTGGGCTGTTGCTAAGACACAAAACCGTGGAGCTGTGGGCGTAATATGTAGAGATGGTCAGGGACATTATTTGGGTGCTTTGGCTGTTGTATTTGATGGGCTGACGAGTCCAGAGTTGTTGGAAGCGTTGGCGTGCTCAGAGGCGATGGCATTGGCTGCTGACCTGCAAGTTAGGAGATTGACAGTGGCTTCTGACTGCTTGAACGTTATCAAGGACATAAAAGCTGGTTCAGCAAGAGGCCAGCATGGTATGATTCTGAACGAGATTAAGGCTCTGAAAGAGTCCTTTCTGCAAGTGGAGTTCATCCACGAACGACGTGAGGCAAACAAGGAGGCGCATCGTATTGCAAGAACAGCAACTTCACTAGCTGTTGGTAGACATGTTTGGTTTCTGAACCCTCCTGCTGGAATGGGCATTGCTGTAAACATATAAGCCTCGGGTCGTTCCTCTCAAAAAAAATGGAAGCGCAAGGGAAAGGGAAAGGGAGCCGCCAGCGACGACGCCGCCGGAGAAGACGCAGGCCGGCATCAGTCACACGCTTCGTCGTCGCCGTCGCGAACGCCTACATTCTCCTCAAGGTCTGCGCTTTCCCTCCTACTCCTCGTCCTGCCCCCCTGAACCCCAGTTTCCCCTCCTACATTACTTGTCCGTCGTGCAACAGATCGTTCTCTTGGGAAGAACAGATCGAGTCGCGTTTTCTGCTTTGCTAGATCTAGATTTTTTTAAATCTAAAAAAAAAGGTCCAGATTTTTCACTGGATTTTGCTGTGAGAGATTTTTCACTGAATAGTAGTACTATGACTTAAAACCCTAGGTGGGTTTTGCGATGCGGCTCAGTTCTGTGGCACAAAATTGTACTGTATTGATTAGTCATACCTAACTATATAAAAGCTGCCGGAAACATCCTCCCATATTAGGGGCCACGTCACCCGGATTACGGCGGCCGTCCGATCGCGCCCGACGACGTCTCTCAGCCGCCGCGGGACTGTAGTACTGTAGCTAACTACAGTACCGCGCGGAGGACCTCTTTCTAATTTGTAAAAAGCTTAGGGTCCTCCGTGTAAAAAAGCAGCTCTCTCTTTCCCGCAGTTAGGGTTAGCCGCCGCCGGCGGAAGGGACGCGCGTCCTCTTCTCTCTCACGCACGCCAGAGCTCCTCACCGCCGGCGCGCTGCGCTTGACCTTCCGCCGCCACCAGCCCGCCGTCCAGACCCTGCCCTTTCTCCTCTCCCTCCCTGGCAGGAAGGTACTGGCCGCCGATGTGCGGGTGCCCGGAAGAGCTGGCGGCGCGGAGCCGCAGAAGGCCGCAACGGCCCTTGCCTTGTGCATCGTCGTCGACGAGGACGCATCGCTGCGGCGCTGGATTGGACGGCCACCACCTCCAGGGTTTGATCGCCTACCTCAACCACGCCCCGTGGCCGTCGTCGTCTCCTCGCCGACCCCGCGGCCGTTGTCACCTCCTTGCCGGCTTGCCCTGTCCATGGGCGCCGTAAGCACGCCTTGCCTCCTGCAGAATACAACCGCATATGTAGAAGGTCGGTTCTAGATCTAATTGATTTTTGCCTCCAGTTCCAATTGATCATGTATTGATTGCCTTCTCATCTAGACACACACAAATACACCACGATTTCATCTCCAGATCCAATTATTTTATTCTGCTTTTACTGTATCTACGCACACAAATTCGCATGAAGTTCTGAACCTCTATATTTAGGTTTCATACCATGGTAAGTGATTATGATTGGAAGCTCATTTTAGCTAGCTGTGGTGAAGACAGTACGCAAGACAAGTTGTATGTTTTTTAGAGAAGAGAGTGCTTAATTCATAAATTATTAGAGGACTTGTGCAAAGTCGTTTACAACCATGTCGTATAGACAAACTGTCACTTGATCAAACCAGGTTTCAGTTATTTCCCTGGTTCATGGCCATTTTAGCAAGTTCATGAGCTAAGGTGTTGCACTCTCTGCTAATCTTACAAATGGTAAATCATCAAACTGGGTCTTGCACAGATTGATCTCTTCATAAGCATAACAGTTTCGTCCAAGTTAACCTTTTTATCCTTTACTAAATACTAATCCCACCACTGTGGCATTATCACTATCCAAAATGACAGGTAGGTGTGCCTTAGTTTTCAAGGTTTCAAGCCCCAATAATAAGTTCTAGCTTCTGCTTCTTCAGTGTCACTGCAGCTCTGAATATTCACTACCGTCGCCATTGAACGGCACTGTCGTGGTTATGAGCAATGGCGCCGATGCAAGTTCTTCCAGTGTTAAGCATGAAAGGACCGTATGCGTTCAGTTTGATCCACCCCTGTTTTGGTCTTCTCCACTTTTGTACTTTAGGAACAGTAGGAATAGAACAAGAATCAGACTCCTGCACACGTACAGCCACGCACAGGGACTTATCTTTTTCATTGTTAGTGTCAACAGAAAGAGTAAATCCATGGAGAATGTTAATGTCGTTTCCAATTAGGTGACCATTATTGCTCCTTCATCCTCCAATTGTTGCTTTCATTTTAGATGTTGGCTGGCCGCTGGTAATGATGTATTTTGTTCGTTTTTTTTGGGTTGATTTTGTCTTCAATGTGCTAGCAGACAAGGCGCTGGATGATTTTTCTGGCCATTGGGATGTGTTGGTGGTCATTGCTGTAGTGTCCGTGATTTCTACCTGCGCGTGGTTTGTACTCTTAGTTCATTTTCTCTATTTCAACCCTGTGCAAAATATATATCTTCAATGTGCCATGAAATGCAAAACATGGTCTGTTCTGGAATTGGAAACTCTTGAAAACGGGATGGAGTTCACTAGCAATTAACTTTTCTAACCGAAACATCGAATGGTTTTGCTTTACTTGGTGATGTACAAGGTAGCTGAATAGAGAGGGTAGTAAACTGGTTACTGAAATAATTGAGACTACATTCCTGGGATTACAATATGATATTATCTGTTACTAAATGTAGAACTAATGTATCTGAACAATTATTTTAGTCCGTATGCTGCTATATTTGGACTTTGGCTGTGAAAATACAGTTATACGTTGTAAGTGGTAAAGCACATGTCCACATGAGTGATAATTATGTTAATTTGGTTTCATGAGCAATGTGGCAGTTGTATTGATTAGCATGTTTAAGTTCTCTATTATAATATATTATAGTTACGGGAAAAAAGGGAAACATGTCGTATGAATAATATTCGGGGGTAGAAAGTATGCTACTATGATTTATGTTGACCGGAGAAATTTCTAGCAGAGTTCTTGGCTTTGCTTCACGCATAATATTTCGTTTGACACATCGCGCGCGCGCCGGAAACGAGGCTGTCCGATCGCGCCCGACCGACGTCTCTCAGCCGCCGCGGTACTGTAGTACTGTAGCTAACTTTGTGCACCCCGAGTTTTGTTTTCTATTTGTATACTACCTTTGTGCTTCATCCAGTGCAGTGGTAGAAAAGGTCCAGTCCAACCCAATGAAGTTTTCTATCATCACGCCAGGCGACGTCACAACAAAAGCCCACGATCTGCTGAAAAGACAAAAGCCCATGTTATGCCGCCGACATAACATCCGGCGGCCTTGTTTTGGGCTTTTGGCAAGTGAGAGATTGAGAGACAGAGCACCATAGGACGGTTCTGGAAGCGCAAGGGAAAGCCGTGTTGGTTTTGCCCTCTGTGGCGTCTTTGGCGATTTGCCGGAATCTGGTGTGATGCCGTTCTTTTCTCCCCCGATTTGTTCTCAAACTGCAAATTTCTGTAGTGTTCCTCAGATCCACCTCTGTTTCTCCAGTTTCAAACTCTTTTTCTGCTAAATCTGCTCTCCCCTGTTTCATCCTGCCGCTGACGCCTTTGAGTCCTGAGTCCATCCAGCTCAATCAAGTCTGTTGTCCATCCAGCTCAATCCAATCCACAATCCACTCCAGCCCAGCTCTTCAAGCTCGTTTTCGATCCGATCACCGTATCCAGCAGCAGCTCCATTCATCTCCCCTCTCCTTAGGCATTCAACCCGGTCCGTCCCGTGTGTGACGGCTGAGTTCCTGCTTCGGGCGAGATCTCTCGCTCCCGGCGGCGGAGCACATCGTTTTGACGTCGTCGAGGCGGCCATGATAACCGACTGCCCGGCCACCCGGTCGCGTCCAGAGTACGGAAAGGACGCCATCCCTCATGGGGGTCTCTTGGAGGGGATTAATTTTCGTCGCCGACTCCAAAACATAGTAAGGAGGGCCTCCGCGAACCCTTGTTCAATGAGGGCACTCGAGGGTAGTGAGGTGCAGGACGGGAGTCTGTGTCCGGAATTTGTTGCTCTACGTCAGAGAGCAGTGGAGATCGTGAGAAAAGAATCGAGGAGACATAAGGAAGCAGAGAAGGTAATCATTAACCCCCATGTCAGTAAGAAAGAAATAGGTGCAAATCTTATCAGATCATCAACGGTGGAGGCTCTAGAGATACAACTGACTATTGATACTGGGAGGAGCTGGCCTCGTTCAGATTTCAGTGTTAACCAGGTCAAGGAGAAAGCCGATGCACCACATATTCGAAACATTCAAAATCAGTTCTCTGTCCAAACAGAAATTGTGAGACACCTAGCCTGTGTTCCGCAGGATATTACACAGCCGCAAGAGAAGGATTATTTGGTGTTTGAACAGGGAGAGAAGAGGGTTTCGAAGCAGCATGCAGGACCGAAATTTGGTGCATTGGCCGATGAACCTATGCAGATGACTAAGGTTCAGGAGATCTTCGGAGTTCATATGAGGGAACCATTCAGTTCGGAGGCGTTGTTTGAGACCTTGAGGTATGTGTGGGGTCTCGCACAAGATCCTGAACTTCGGGAGGTAGATGACATCCTCTTCACCTTCAAGTTCCTGTGTCTGGGTGTTTGGAACTCGGTCGAGGATGGACAGGGTGAAGAGAACTCGAAGGAAAATCAAGGCGGGATTTATAAGCATCTCTCTTTTGGGGATACCGAGGAGCTGGGACAGATACCTTCTATCAATGATGTCAATGTGGATCAAAATGCTGGGAATGGAAAGCTGCCCTTGGTGCCGCCACCGGCATACTCACTACCAAGGGAGAAGAAGAAGTCGAGGAAAGGAGGTGATGGAAGATCGATTGGAGAAGCAAGTGATAGTGTCATGGCGATAGAGGCGGCCCCCGAGGGGGACCGCCTAGCCAAATGAGTACCATGAGCTAGAACGGTCGTGGTTTGGGCGATCCCGCGACCGTTCACGAGCTGCGCGACCTCGCGCGTATTAATTCGCCGTCGATTTTATGTGTTGTTGAAACTCAATTAGCAAAATATAGAGTGGAAGGTCTGGCGCCAACACTTGGTTTTGATCATGCATATGGGGTGAATAGTACTGGCCGGAGTGGAGGGTTGTGTATTTTCTGGAAAAATACTTTACAGCTAGTTTACGGAACTTCTCGAAATATCATATTGATATGGTGGTCCGTGAACCAGGGAAAGAGCCATGGCGTCTCACGGCTTGGTACGGAGAGGCGAACCGTAGTCTACGGTACCTTACATGGAATATGATGCGGTTCCTTAAAGCTGACTGTGATTTACCATGGTTAAATATTGGTGATTTCAATGAGGTACTCAGAAGGGAAGAGCAGATGGGTCCCAATGAGCGAGATATGGCTCAGATTAATTTGTTCCGAGAGGTTGTTGATGCCTGTCAGTTGTGTGATCTGGGGTATATTGGTCTGGATTGGACTTTTGAGTGCAAAATCTGAAATAATCAGTACTGCCGGGTTCGGTTGGATAGAGCTCTAGCTTCTAGTGATTGGTGTGCAAGGTTTTCGTTTGCAAGGGTGCACCATCTACATGCGGTGAAATCTGATCATTCGCCGATCCTTCTTCTGAATGAGATGGAGGCGAGTAACCAGCGGATCGCTCTCGAAAAACCCTTCCGATATGAGTTGATGTGGGAACGCCATGATGAGTTTAAGGGAATACTGGAAGCTGCTTGGTGTGATACTAAGGCACGAAATGTGGCAGAACTGAATGAGAAGTTGCAGGCTACGGCTGGTGCACTTACCACTTGGGGAAGGTCTTCGTTCGGTGCGGTGAGAACAGAATTGAGAACCTTGCGCAAACGACTCCAGGAGCTTCGCTCGGTTCATCTTCGTGTCGGCCCTAATCATGAGGAAAGAAAGATCGAGGAGAGGATAGCTGAGCTCTGTTATAGGGAAGAGGTCATGTGGAGGCAACGAGCACGTGTACAATGGTTAGCAGAAGGAGATAAAAACACTAAGTTTTTTCACCAGAAGGCTAATAATCGAAGGAAGAAGAATAGGGTGACAAGGCTCATGCGTGAAAATGGTACTGTTTGTGAATCCCCTCAAGAGCTAGAAAAGATGGCTCATGATTTCTATGAGCAGTTGTATAAATCCGAGGGCACAATTGGGATTGAGGAGGTGTTATCTCATGTGCCGAGGAAGGTAACAGGGGAGATGAATTCCTCTTTGAATGAGTCTTACACAGGCGAAGAAGTGAAAACGGCTTTGTTTCAGATGTTTCCTACCAAAGCACCGGGGCCTGACGGTTTCCCGGCGCATTTTTTCCAGAAGAATTGGCATTTGTGTGGTGACGAGATCACTGAGATTGTGATTAGAATTATCAATAGAGAAGATTCACCTGAGGAGATAAATAGGACGTTCATCGTTATCATCCCTAAGGTATCAAACCCATTGAATCTCTCTCAATTTAGGCCGATTAGCTTATGCAATGTGGTGTTCAAAATAGCATCCAAAGTGTTAGCAAATCGTCTGAAGAAAATTCTCTCCAAGGTTATTTCTGAAGAGCAATCTGCGTTTGTTCCTGGTCGCCTTATCACTGATAATGTCATTACTGCCTATGAATGTTTACACTTCATGAAGAAGAATAGGAGTAAGAGGAAAGTTCATTGTGCACTGAAACTAGATATGAAAAAGGCCTATGATCGATTAGAGTGGGATTACCTGGAAGCCATCATGAAAAAGCTGGGTTTTTCCACAAGATTTGTTGAAGCTATAATGCGGGGTGTTCGTTCTGTTTCTTTTTCGGTAATGTTTAATGGAGCTTGCACTGAGGAGTTTAAACCCACTAGAGGGATTAGACAGGGAGACCCGATCTCTCCCTATCTGTTTCATTTGGCGGCAGAGGGTTTATCATGCTTGTTGAAAAATGCTATGGATACAGGAGAAATGAGTGGAATTCAGATTGCAGAGACGGCACCCAAGGTGAATCACCTATTGTTTGCTGATGATTGCATCTTGTTTTCTAAGGCAACCTCTGCTGATGTAGCAAAAATGAAAAATATTCTGGTGAAGTATTGCAGTGCGTCTGGCCAAAGAATTAACAATGACAAATCTTCGGTGTTTTTTGGAAAGAAATGTCCGGCGTCTATCAAGGAAAATATAAAGGTAATGTTGGAGGTACCCAATGAATCCCTTAATGCTAAGTATTTGGGTTTACCGTCAGATGTAGGACGATCTAAGAATGAGGCCTTTGGTTATTTGAAAGATCGTATTCGGAAACGTCTTCAAGGATGGATGGAGAAAACGCTTTCTAGTGGAGGCAAGGAAATCCTGATAAAATCGGTTGTGCAAGCTATTCCTACATATTCTATGGCGTTGTTTAAGCTCCTGAGGGGCTTGTGTGAGCATATCACTACTATGGTCAGGAAATTTTGGTGGGGCAGCAAAAATGGGGAGAGGAAAGTGGCTTGGGTTGCTTGGGATGATTTGACCATGCCTAAGTACAAAGGTGGAATGGGGTTTCGAGACATTGAGATTTTTAATCTTGCCCTTCTTGCTAGGCAGGTATGGCGGATACTTATGGAGCCTCAGTCGCTCAGTGTGCGCATTTTAAAATCTGTCTATTTTCCATCCTCGGATATTCTCTCTGCTAGTCTCGGAAATCAACCCTCACAAATCTGGAGGTCGTTGTGCGAGGGGAGGGACATGCTTCGGTTGGGACTAATTCGCCGTATTGGTGATGGGCTGTCAACGGAAATTTGGGAAAGTAACTGGATACCGAGAGATCACAACTTGCGTCCGATTTGCTGCATCTCGAGTGAGCCTCCTCGGTTTGTTTCCGAGCTCATTTGCCCGGCAACGCGTACTTGGGACTCCTCTAAACTGCAACGATTCTTCTTGCCCATGGATATAGACGAGATCAAGAATATATCGATAAGCAGAGTGAGACAGCCTGACGTCTGGGCATGGCATTTTGACAGGCGGGGTATCTTCTCTGTTCGATCGGCGTACAAAATGATGGTCGATTTAAAGAGGAGGAGGGATAACTTCCTGGAAGGTAGAGCAGAACCTGCAGATACGGTTGCCCAAGAACCGAAGTGGAAGAACTTGTGGAAGGTCAAGGTTCCCTCGAAGCTGCGAGTGTTTGCTTGGAGATTGGCTCGCTCGACATTGCCGACTGGTGAGTTGCGTGCCCACCGTCATATGGCTACTGATGCAAGCTGTCCGGTCTGTAATGCTGCAGTAGACACATGGCGCCATTCGCTGCTGGATTGCAACATGGCGAGAAGTGTGTGGGCCTTGAAGGAAGAAGACGATGTGGTGCCATTGTATGGAGATGAAACTGATAATCCTAGACTATGGCTGTTCACGCTGAGCAATGTTCTGTCCAAAGAGAAATTTGTTGAAGCTTTGGTTACGCTTTGGGCGATTTGGTGGGCGCGAAGGAAGCTCATTCATGAAGAGGAATACCAATCACCGCTGTCGACACATTTGTTCATCACAAGGTACCTAGCAGAGCTCGGGGTGGTGAATCAAAGCGAGGTGAAGCCAGGTCAACTACCACTATCGGCTGCAGCATTTCGGTGGAGCCTTCCGCTGCCGGGCACAGTGAAAATCAATTGTGATTGGGCTGTTGCTAAGACACAAAACCGTGGAGCTGTGGGCGTAATATGTAGAGATGGTCAGGGACATTATTTGGGTGCTTCGGCTGTTGTATTTGATGGGCTGACGAGTCCAGAGTTGTTGGAAGCGTTGGCGTGCTCAGAGGCGATGGCATTGGCTGCTGACCTGCAAGTTAGGAGATTGACAGTGGCTTCTGACTGCTTGAACGTTATCAAGGACATAAAAGCTGGTTCAGCAAGAGGCCAGCATGGTATGATTCTGAACGAGATTAAGGCTCTGAAAGAGTCCTTTCTGCAAGTGGAGTTCATCCACGAACGACGTGAGGCAAACAAGGAGGCGCATCGTATTGCAAGAACAGCAACTTCACTAGCTGTTGGTAGACATGTTTGGTTTCTGAACCCTCCTGCTGGAATGGGCATTGCTGTAAACATATAAGCCTCGGGTCGTTCCTCTAAAAAAAAATGGAAGCGCAAGGGAAAGGGAAAGGGAGCCGCCAGCGACGACGCCGCCGGAGAAGACGCGGGCCGGCATCAGTCACACCGCTTCGTCGTCGCCGTCGCGAACGCCTACATTCTCCTCAATGTCTGCGCTTTCCCTCCTACTCCTCGTCCTGCCCCCCTGAACCCCAGTTTCCCCTCCTACATTACTTGTCCGTCGTGCAACAGATCGTTCTCTTGGGAAGAACAGATCGAGTCGCGTTTTCTGCTTTGCTAGATCTAGATTTTTTTAAATCTAAAAAAAAAGGTCCAGATTTTTCACTGGATTTTGCTGTGAGAGATTTTTCACTGAATAGTAGTACTATGACTTAAAACCCTAGGTGGGTTTTGCGATGCGGCTCAGTTCTGTGGCACGAAATTGTACTGTATTGATTAGTCATACCTAACTATATAAAAGCTGCCGGAAACATCCTCCCATATTAGGGGCCACGTCACCCGGATTACGGCGGCCGTCCGATCGCGCCCGACGACGTCTCTCAGCCGCCGCGGGACTGTAGTACTGTAGCTAACTACAGTACCGCGTGGAGGACCTCTTTCTAATTTGTAAAAAGCTTAGGGTCCTCCGTGTAAAAAAGCAGCTCTCTCTTTCCCGCAGCTAGGGTTAGCTGCCGCCGGCGGAAGCGACGCGCGTCCTCTTCTCTCTCACGCACGCCAGAGCTCCGCACCGCCGGCGCGCTGCGCTTGACCTTCCGCCGCCACCAGCCCGCCGTCCAGACCCTGCCCTTTGTCCTCTCGCTCCCTGGCAGGAAGGTACTGGCCGCCGATGTGCGGGTGCCCGGAAGAGCTGGCGGCGCGGAGCCGCAGAAGGCCGCAACGGCCCTTGCCTTGTGCATCGTCGTCGACGAGGACGCATCGCTGCGGCGCTGGATTGGACGGCCACCACCTCCAGGGTTTGATCGCCTACCTCAACCACGCCCCGTGGCCGTCGTCGTCTCCTCGCCGACCCCGCGGCCGTTGTCACCTCCTTGCCGGCTTGCCCTGTCCATGGGCACCGTAAGCACGCCTTGCCTCCTGCAGAATACAACCGCATATGTAGAAGGTCGGTTCTAGATCTAATTGATTTTTGCCTCCAGTTCCAATTGATCATGTACTGATTGCCTTCTCATCTAGACACACACAAATACACCACGATTTCATCTCCAGATCCAATTATTTTATTCTGCTTTTACTGTATCTACGCACACAAATTCGCATGAAGTTCTGAACCTCTATATTTAGGTTTCATACCATGGTAAGTGATTATGATTGGAAGCTCATTTTAGCTAGCTGTGGTGAAGACAGTACGCAAGACAAGTTGTATGTTTTTTAGAGAAGAGAGTGCTTAATTCATAAATTATTAGAGGACTTGTGCAAAGTCGTTTACAACCATGTCGTATAGACAAACTGTCACTTGATCAAACCAGGTTTCAGTTATTTCCGTGGTTCATGGCCATTTTAGCAAGTTCATGAGCTAAGGTGTTGCACTCTCTGCTAATCTTACAAATGGTAAATCATCAAACTGGGTCTTGCACAGATTGATCTCTTCATAAGCATAACAGTTTCGTCCAAGTTAACCTTTTTATCCTTTACTAAATACTAATCCCACCACTGTGGCATTATCACTATCCAAAATGACAGGTAGGTGTGCCTTAGTTTTCAAGGTTTCAAGCCCCAATAATAAGTTCTAGCTTCTGCTTCTTCAGTGTCACTGCAGCTCTGAATATTCACTACCGTCGCCATTGAACGGCACTGTCGTGGTTATGAGCAATGGCGCCGATGCAAGTTCTTCCAGTGTTAAGCATGAAAGGACCGTATGCGTTCAGTTTGATCCACCCCTGTTTTGGTCTTCTCCACTTTTGTACTTTAGGAACAGTAGGAATAGAACAAGAATCAGACTCCTCCACACGTACAGCCACGCACAGGGACTTATCTTTTTCATTGTTAGTGTCAACAGAAAGAGTAAATCCATGGAGAATGTTAATGTCGTTTCCAATTAGGTGACCATTATTGCTCCTTCATCCTCCAATTGTTGCTTTCATTTTAGATGTTGGCTGGCCGCTGGTAATGATGTATTTTGTTCGTTTTCTTTGGGTTGATTTTGTCTTCAATGTGCTAGCAGACAAGGCGCTGGATGATTTTTCTGGCCATTGGGATGTGTTGGTGGTCATTGCTGTAGTGTCCGTGATTTCTACCTGCGCGTGGTTTGTACTCTTAGTTCATTTTCTCTATTTCAACCCTGTGCAAAATATATATCTTCAATGTGCCATGAAATGCAAAACATGGTCTGTTCAGGAATTGGAAACTCTTGAAAACGGGATGGAGTTCACTAGCAATTAACTTTTCTAACCGAAACATCGAATGGTTTTGCTTTACTTGGTGATGTACAAGGTAGCTGAATAGAGAGGGTAGTAAACTGGTTACTGAAATAATTGAGACTACATTCCTGGGATTACAATATGATATTATCTGTTACTAAATGTAGAACTAATGTATCTGAACAATTATTTTAGTCCGTATGCTGCTATATTTGGACTTTGGCTGTGAAAATACAGTTATACGTTGTAAGTGGTAAAGCACATGTCCACATGAGTGATAATTATGTTAATTTGGTTTCATGAGCAATGTGGCAGTTGTATTGATTAGCATGTTTAAGTTCTCTATTATAATATATTATAGTTACGGGAAAAAAGGGAAGCATGTCGTATGAATAATATTCGGGGGGTAGAAGGTATGCTACTATGATTTATGTTGACCGGAGAAATTTCTAGCAGAGTTCTTGGCTTTGCTTCACGCATAATATTTCGTTTGACACATCGCGCGCGCGCCGGAAACGAGGCTGTCCGATCGCGCCCGACCGACGTCTCTCAGCCGCCGCGGTACTGTAGTACTGTAGCTAACTACAGTACCGCGCGGAGGACCTCTTTCTAATTTGTAAAAAGCTTAGGGTCCTCCGTGTAAAAAAGCAGCTCTCTCTTTCCTGCAGCTAGGGTTAGCCGCCGCCGGCGGAAGCGACGCGCGTCCTCTTCTCTCTCACGCACGCCAGAGCTCCTCACCGCCGGCGCGCTGCGCTTGACCTTCCGCCGCCACCAGCCCGCCGTCCAGACCCTGCCCTTTCTCCTCTCCCTCCCTGGCAGGAAGGTACTGGCCGCCGATGTGCGGGTGCCCGGAAGAGCTGGCGGTGCGGAGCCGCAGAAGGCCGCAACGGCCCTTGCCTTGTGCATCGTCGTCGACGAGGACGCATCGCTGCGGCGCTGGATTGGACGGCCACCACCTCCAGGGTTTGATCGCCTACCTCAACCACGCCCCGTGGCCGTCGTCGTCTCCTCGCCGACCCCGCGGCCGTTGTCACCTCCTTGCCGGCTTGCCCTGTCCATGGGCGCCGTAAGCACGCCTTGCCTCCTGCAGAATACAACCGCATATGTAGAAGGTCGGTTCTAGATCTAATTGATTTTTGCCTCCAGTTCCAATTGATCATGTACTGATTGCCTTCTCATCTAGACACACACAAATACACCACGATTTCATCTCCAGATCCAATTATTTTATTCTGCTTTTACTGTATCTATGCACACAAATTCGCATGAAGTTCTGAACCTCTATATTTAGGTTTCATACCATGGTAAGTGATTATGATTGGAAGCTCATTTTAGCTAGCTGTGGTGAAGACAGTACGCAAGACAAGTTGTATGTTTTTTAGAGAAGAGAGTGCTTAATTCATAAATTATTAGAGGACTTGTGCAAAGTCGTTTACAACCATGTCGTATAGACAAACTGTCACTTGATCAAACCAGGTTTCAGTTATTTCCCTGGTTCATGGCCATTTTAGCAAGTTCATGAGCTAAGGTGTTGCACTCTCTGCTAATCTTACAAATGGTAAATCATCAAACTGGGTCTTGCACAGATTGATCTCTTCATAAGCATAACAGTTTCGTCCAAGTTAACCTTTTTATCCTTTACTAAATACTAATCCCACCACTGTGGCATTATCACTATCCAAAATGACAGGTAGGTGTGCCTTAGTTTTCAAGGTTTCAAGCCCCAATAATAAGTTCTAGCTTCTGCTTCTTCAGTGTCACTGCAGCTCTGAATATTCACTACCGTCGCCATTGAACGGCACTGTCGTGGTTATGAGCAATGGCGCCGATGCAAGTTCTTCCAGTGTTAAGCATGAAAGGACCGTATGCGTTCAGTTTGATCCACCCCTGTTTTGGTCTTCTCCACTTTTGTACTTTAGGAACAGTAGGAATAGAACAAGAATCAGACTCCTCCACACGTACAGCCACGCACAGGGACTTATCTTTTTCATTGTTAGTGTCAACAGAAAGAGTAAATCCATGGAGAATGTTAATGTCGTTTCCAATTAGGTGACCATTATTGCTCCTTCATCCTCCAATTGTTGCTTTCATTTTAGATGTTGGCTGGCCGCTGGTAATGATGTATTTTGTTCGTTTTCTTTGGGTTGATTTTGTCTTCAATGTGCTAGCAGACAAGGCGCTGGATGATTTTTCTGGCCATTGGGATGTGTTGGTGGTCATTGCTGTAGTGTCCGTGATTTCTACCTGCGCGTGGTTTGTACTCTTAGTTCATTTTCTCTATTTCAACCCTGTGCAAAATATATATCTTCAATGTGCCATGAAATGCAAAACATGGTCTGTTCAGGAATTGGAAACTCTTGAAAACGGGATGGAGTTCACTAGCAATTAACTTTTCTAACCGAAACATCGAATGGTTTTGCTTTACTTGGTGATGTACAAGGTAGCTGAATAGAGAGGGTAGTAAACTGGTTACTGAAATAATTGAGACTACATTCCTGGGATTACAATATGATATTATCTGTTACTAAATGTAGAACTAATGTATCTGAACAATTATTTTAGTCCGTATGCTGCTATATTTGGACTTTGGCTGTGAAAATACAGTTATACGTTGTAAGTGGTAAAGCACATGTCCACATGAGTGATAATTATGTTAATTTGGTTTCATGAGCAATGTGGCAGTTGTATTGATTAGCATGTTTAAGTTCTCTATTATAATATATTATAGTTACGGGAAAAAAGGGAAGCATGTCGTATGAATAATATTCGGGGGGTAGAAGGTATGCTACTATGATTTATGTTGACCGGAGAAATTTCTAGCAGAGTTCTTGGCTTTGCTTCACGCATAATATTTCGTTTGACACATCGCGCGCGCTCCGGAAACGAGGCTGTCCGATCGCGCCCGACCGACGTCTCTCAGCCGCCGCGGTACTGTAGTACTGTAGCTAACTACAGTACCGCACGGAGGACCTCTTTCTAATTTGTAAAAAGCTTAGGGTCCTCCGTGTAGAAAAGCAGCTCTCTCTTTCCCGCAGCTAGGGTTAGCCGCCGCCGGCGGAAGCGACGCGCGTCCTCTTCTCTCTCACGCACGCCAGAGCTCCTCACCGCCGGCGCGCTGCGCTTGACCTTCCGCCGCCACCAGCCCGCCGTCCAGACCCTGCCCTTTCTCCTCTCCCTCCCTGGCAGGAAGGTACTGGCCGCCGATGTGCGGGTGCCCGGAAGAGCTGGCGGCGCGGAGCCGCAGAAGGCCGCAACGGCCCTTGCCTTGTGCATCGTCGTCGACGAGGACGCATCGCTGCGGCGCTGGATTGGACGGCCACCACCTCCAGGGTTTGATCGCCTACCTCAACCACGCCCCGTGGCCGTCGTCGTCTCCTCGCCGACCCCGCGGCCGTTGTCACCTCCTTGCCGGCTTGCCCTGTCCATGGGCGCCGTAAGCACGCCTTGCCTCCTGCAGAATACAACCGCATATGTAGAAGGTCGGTTCTAGATCTAATTGATTTTTGCCTCCAGTTCCAATTGATCATGTACTGATTGCCTTCTCATCTAGACACACACAAATACACCACGATTTCATCTCCAGATCCAATTATTTTATTCTGCTTTTACTGTATCTACGCACACAAATTCGCATGAAGTTCTGAACCTCTATATTTAGGTTTCATACCATGGTAAGTGATTATGATTGGAAGCTCATTTTAGCTAGCTGTGGTGAAGACAGTACGCAAGCCAAGTTGTATGTTTTTTAGAGAAGAGAGTGCTTAATTCATAAATTATTAGAGGACTTGTGCAAAGTCGTTTACAACCATGTCGTATAGACAAACTGTCACTTGATCAAACCAGGTTTCAGTTATTTCCCTGGTTCATGGCCATTTTAGCAAGTTCATGAGCTAAGGTGTTGCACTCTCTGCTAATCTTACAAATGGTAAATCATCAAACTGGGTCTTGCACAGATTGATCTCTTCATAAGCATAACAGTTTCGTCCAAGTTAACCTTTTTATCCTTTACTAAATACTAATCCCACCACTGTGGCATTATCACTATCCAAAATGACAGGTAGGTGTGCCTTAGTTTTCAAGGTTTCAAGCCCCAATAATAAGTTCTAGCTTCTGCTTCTTCAGTGTCACTGCAGCTCTGAATATTCACTACCGTCGCCATTGAACGGCACTGTCGTGGTTATGAGCAATGGCGCCGATGCAAGTTCTTCCAGTGTTAAGCATGAAAGGACCGTATGCGTTCAGTTTGATCCACCCCTGTTTTGGTCTTCTCCACTTTTGTACTTTAGGAACAGTAGGAATAGAACAAGAATCAGACTCCTCCACACGTACAGCCACGCACAGGGACTTATCTTTTTCATTGTTAGTGTCAACAGAAAGAGTAAATCCATGGAGAATGTTAATGTCGTTTCCAATTAGGTGACCATTATTGCTCCTTCATCCTCCAATTGTTGCTTTCATTTTAGATGTTGGCTGGCCGCTGGTAATGATGTATTTTGTTCGTTTTCTTTGGGTTGATTTTGTCTTCAATGTGCTAGCAGACAAGGCGCTGGATGATTTTTCTGGCCATTGGGATGTGTTCGTGGTCATTGCTGTAGTGTCCGTGATTTCTACCTGCGCGTGGTTTGTACTCTTAGTTCATTTTCTCTATTTCAACCCTGTGCAAAATATATATCTTCAATGTGCCATGAAATGCAAAACATGGTCTGTTCAGGAATTGGAAACTCTTGAAAACGGGATGGAGTTCACTAGCAATTAACTTTTCTAACCGAAACATCGAATGGTTTTGCTTTACTTGGTGATGTACAAGGTAGCTGAATAGAGAGGGTAGTAAACTGGTTACTGAAATAATTGAGACTACATTCCTGGGATTACAATATGATATTATCTGTTACTAAATGTAGAACTAATGTATCTGAACAATTATTTTAGTCCGTATGCTGCTATATTTGGACTTTGGCTGTGAAAATACAGTTATACGTTGTAAGTGGTAAAGCACATGTCCACATGAGTGATAATTATGTTAATTTGGTTTCATGAGCAATGTGGCAGTTGTATTGATTAGCATGTTTAAGTTCTCTATTATAATATATTATAGTTACGGGAAAAAAGGGAAGCATGTCGTATGAATAATATTCGGGGGTAGAAGGTATGCTACTATGATTTATGTTGACCGGAGAAATTTCTAGCAGAGTTCTTGGCTTTGCTTCACGCATAATATTTCGTTTGACACATCGCGCGCGCGCCGGAAACGAGGCTGTCCGATCGCGCCCGACCGACGTCTCTCAGCCGACGCGGTACTGTAGTACTGTAGCTAACTACAGTACCGCGCGGAGGACCTCTTTCTAATTTGTAAAAAGCTTAGGGTCCTCCGTGTAAAAAAGCAGCTCTCTCTTTCCCGCAGCTAGGGTTAGCCGCCGCCGGCGGAAGCGACGCGCGTCCTCTTCTCTCTCACGCACGCCAGAGCTCCTCACCGCCGGCGCGCTGCGCTTGACCTTCCGCCGCCACCAGCCCGCCGTCCAGACCCTGCCCTTTCTCCTCTCCCTCCCTGGCAGGAAGGTACTGGCCGCCGATGTGCGGGTGCCCGGAAGAGCTGGCGGCGCGGAGCCGCAGAAGGCCACAACGGCCCTTGCCTTGTGCATCGTCGTCGACGAGGACGCATCGCTGCGGCGCTGGATTGGACGGCCACCACCTCCAGGGTTTGATCGCCTACCTCAACCACGCCCCGTGGCCGTCGTCGTCTCCTCGCCGACCCCGCGGCCGTTGTCACCTCCTTGCCGGCTTGCCCTGTCCATGGGCGCCGTAAGCACGCCTTGCCTCCTGCAGAATACAACCGCATATGTAGAAGGTCGGTTCTAGATCTAATTGATTTTTGCCTCCAGTTCCAATTGATCATGTACTGATTGCCTTCTCATCTAGACACACACAAATACACCACGATTTCATCTCCAGATCCAATTATTTTATTCTGCTTTTACTGTATCTACGCACACAAATTCGCATGAAGTTCTGAACCTCTATATTTAGGTTTCATACCATGGTAAGTGATTATGATTGGAAGCTCATTTTAGCTAGCTGTGGTGAAGACAGTACACAAGACAAGTTGTATGTTTTTTAGAGAAGAGAGTGCTTAATTCATAAATTATTAGAGGACTTGTGCAAAGTCGTTTACAACCATGTCGTATAGACAAACTGTCACTTGATCAAACCAGGTTTCAGTTATTTCCCTGGTTCATGGCCATTTTAGCAAGTTCATGAGCTAAGGTGTTGCACTCTCTGCTAATCTTACAAATGGTAAATCATCAAACTGGGTCTTGCACAGATTGATCTCTTCATAAGCATAACAGTTTCGTCCAAGTTAACCTTTTTATCCTTTACTAAATACTAATCCCACCACTGTGGCATTATCACTATCCAAAATGACAGGTAGGTGTGCCTTAGTTTTCAAGGTTTCAAGCCCCAATAATAAGTTCTAGCTTCTGCTTCTTCAGTGTCACTGCAGCTCTGAATATTCACTACCGTCGCCATTGAACGGCACTGTCGTGGTTATGAGCAATGGCGCCGATGCAAGTTCTTCCAGTGTTAAGCATGAAAGGACCGTATGCGTTCAGTTTGATCCACCCCTGTTTTGGTCTTCTCCACTTTTGTACTTTAGGAACAGTAGGAATAGAACAAGAATCAGACTCCTCCACACGTACAGCCACGCACAGGGACTTATCTTTTTCATTGTTAGTGTCAACAGAAAGAGTAAATCCATGGAGAATGTTAATGTCGTTTCCAATTAGGTGACCATTATTGCTCCTTCATCCTCCAATTGTTGCTTTCATTTTAGATGTTGGCTGGCCGCTGGTAATGATGTATTTTGTTCGTTTTCTTTGGGTTGATTTTGTCTTCAATGTGCTAGCAGACAAGGCGCTGGATGATTTTTCTGGCCATTGGGATGTGTTGGTGGTCATTGCTGTAGTGTCCGTGATATTCTACCTGCGCGTGGTTTGTACTCTTAGTTCATTTTCTCTATTTCAACCCTGTGCAAAATATATATCTTCAATGTGCCATGAAATGCAAAACATGGTCTGTTCAGGAATTGGAAACTCTTGAAAACGGGATGGAGTTCACTAGCAATTAACTTTTCTAACCGAAACATCGAATGGTTTTGCTTTACTTGGTGATGTACAAGGTAGCTGAATAGAGAGGGTAGTAAACTGGTTACTGAAATAATTGAGACTACATTCCTGGGATTACAATATGATATTATCTGTTACTAAATGTAGAACTAAAGTATCTGACCAATTATTTTAGTCCGTATGCTGCTATATTTGGACTTTGGCTGTGAAAATACAGTTATACGTTGTAAGTGGTAAAGCACATGTCCACATGAGTGATAATTATGTTAATTTGGTTTCATGAGCAATGTGGCAGTTGTATTGATTAGCATGTTTAAGTTCTCTATTATAATATATTATAGTTACGGGAAAAAAGGGAAGCATGTCGTATGAATAATATTCGGGGGGTAGAAGGTATGCTACTACGATTTATGTTGACCGGAGAAATTTCTAGCAGAGTTCTTGGCTTTGCTTCACGCATAATATTTCGTTTGACACATCGCGCGCGCGCCGGAAACGAGGCTGTCCGATCGCGCCCGACCGACGTCTCTCAGCCGCCGCGGTACTGTAGTACTGTAGCTAACTACAGTACCGCGCGGAGGACCTCTTTCTAATTTGTAAAAAGCTTAGGGTCCTCCGTGTAAAAAAGCAGCTCTCTCTTTCCCGCAGCTAGGGTTAGCCGCCGCCGGCGGAAGCGACGCGCGTCCTCTTCTCTCTCACGCACGCCAGAGCTCCTCACCGCCGGCGCGCTGCGCTTGACCTTCCGCCGCCACCAGCCCGCCGTCCAGACCCTGCCCTTTCTCCTCTCCCTCCCTGGCAGGAAGGTACTGGCCGCCGATGTGCGGGTGCCCGGAAGAGCTGGCGGCGCGGAGCCGCAGAAGGCCGCAACGGCCCTTGCCTTGTGCATCGTCGTCGACGAGGACGCATCGCTGCGGCGCTGGATTGGACGGCCACCACCTCCAGGGTTTGATCTCCTACCTCAACCACGCCCCGTGGCCGTCGTCGTCTCCTCGCCGACCCCGCGGCCGTTGTCACCTCCTTGCCGGCTTGCCCTATCCATGGGCGCCGTAAGCACGCCTTGCCTCCTGCAGAATACAACCGCATATGTAGAAGGTCGGTTCTAGATCGAATTGATTTTTGCCTCCAGTTCCAATTGATCATGTACTGATTGCCTTCTCATCTAGACACACACAAATACACCACGATTTCATCTCCAGATCCAATTATTTTATTCTGCTTTTACTGTACCTACGCACACAAATTCGCATGAAGTTCTGAACCTCTATATTTAGGTTTCATACCATGGTAAGTGATTATGATTGGAAGCTCATTTTAGCTAGCTGTGGTGAAGACAGTACGCAAGCCAAGTTGTATGTTTTTTAGAGAAGAGAGTGCTTAATTCATAAATTATTAGAGGACTTGTGCAAAGTCGTTTACAACCATGTCGTATAGACAAACTGTCACTTGATCAAACCAGGTTTCAGTTATTTCCCTGGTTCATGGCCATTTTAGCAAGTTCATGAGCTAAGGTGTTGCACTCTCTGCTAATCTTACAAATGGTAAATCATCAAACTGGGTCTTGCACAGATTGATCTCTTCATAAGCATAACAGTTTCGTCCAAGTTAACCTTTTTATCCTTTACTAAATACTAATCCCACCACTGTGGCATTATCACTATCCAAAATGACAGGTAGGTGTGCCTTAGTTTTCAAGGTTTCAAGCCCCAATAATAAGTTCTAGCTTCTGCTTCTTCAGTGTCACTGCAGCTCTGAATATTCACTACCGTCGCCATTGAACGGCACTGTCGTGGTTATGAGCAATGGCGCCGATGCAAGTTCTTCCAGTGTTAAGCATGAAAGGACCGTATGCGTTCAGTTTGATCCACCCCTGTTTTGGTCTTCTCCACTTTTGTACTTTAGGAACAGTAGGAATAGAACAAGAATCAGACTCCTCCACACGTACAGCCACGCACAGGGACTTATCTTTTTCATTGTTAGTGTCAACAGAAAGAGTAAATCCATGGAGAATGTTAATGTCGTTTCCAATTAGGTGACCATTATTGCTCCTTCATCCTCCAATTGTTGCTTTCATTTTAGATGTTGGCTGGCCGCTGGTAATGATGTATTTTGTTCGTTTTCTTTGGGTTGATTTTGTCTTCAATGTGCTAGCAGACAAGGCGCTGGATGATTTTTCTGGCCATTGGGATGTGTTGGTGGTCATTGCTGTAGTGTCCGTGATTTCTACCTGCGCGTGGTTTGTACTCTTAGTTCATTTTCTCTATTTCAACCCTGTGCAAAATATATATCTTCAATGTGCCATGAAATGCAAAACATGGTCTGTTCAGGAATTGGAAACTCTTGAAAACGGGATGGAGTTCACTAGCAATTAACTTTTCTAACCGAAACATCGAATGGTTTTGCTTTACTTGGTGATGTACAAGGTAGCTGAATAGAGAGGGTAGTAAACTGGTTACTGAAATAATTGAGACTACATTCCTGGGATTACAATATGATATTATCTGTTACTAAATGTAGAACTAATGTATCTGAACAATTATTTTAGTCCGTATGCTGCTATATTTGGACTTTGGCTGTGAAAATACAGTTATACGTTGTAAGTGGTAAAGCACATGTCCACATGAGTGATAATTATGTTAATTTGGTTTCATGAGCAATGTGGCAGTTGTATTGATTAGCATGTTTAAGTTCTCTATTATAATATATTATAGTTACGGGAAAAAAGGGAAGCATGTCGTATGAATAATATTCGGGGGTAGAAGGTATGCTACTATGATTTATGTTGACCGGAGAAATTTCTAGCAGAGTTCTTGGCTTTGCTTCACGCATAATATTTCGTTTGACACATCGCGCGCGCGCCGGAAACGAGGCTGTCCGATCGCGCCCGACCGACGTCTCTCAGCCGACGCGGTACTGTAGTACTGTAGCTAACTACAGTACCGCGCGGAGGACCTCTTTCTAATTTGTAAAAAGCTTAGGGTCCTCCGTGTAAAAAAGCAGCTCTCTCTTTCCCGCAGCTAGGGTTAGCCGCCGCCGGCGGAAGCGACGCGCGTCCTCTTCTCTCTCACGCACGCCAGAGCTCCTCACCGCCGGCGCGCTGCGCTTGACCTTCCGCCGCCACCAGCCCGCCGTCCAGACCCTGCCCTTTCTCCTCTCCCTCCCTGGCAGGAAGGTACTGGCCGCCGATGTGCGGGTGCCCGGAAGAGCTGGCGGCGCGGAGCCGCAGAAGGCCACAACGGCCCTTGCCTTGTGCATCGTCGTCGACGAGGACGCATCGCTGCGGCGCTGGATTGGACGGCCACCACCTCCAGGGTTTGATCGCCTACCTCAACCACGCCCCGTGGCCGTCGTCGTCTCCTCGCCGACCCCGCGGCCGTTGTCACCTCCTTGCCGGCTTGCCCTGTCCATGGGCGCCGTAAGCACGCCTTGCCTCCTGCAGAATACAACCGCATATGTAGAAGGTCGGTTCTAGATCTAATTGATTTTTGCCTCCAGTTCCAATTGATCATGTACTGATTGCCTTCTCATCTAGACACACACAAATACACCACGATTTCATCTCCAGATCCAATTATTTTATTCTGCTTTTACTGTATCTACGCACACAAATTCGCATGAAGTTCTGAACCTCTATATTTAGGTTTCATACCATGGTAAGTGATTATGATTGGAAGCTCATTTTAGCTAGCTGTGGTGAAGACAGTACACAAGACAAGTTGTATGTTTTTTAGAGAAGAGAGTGCTTAATTCATAAATTATTAGAGGACTTGTGCAAAGTCGTTTACAACCATGTCGTATAGACAAACTGTCACTTGATCAAACCAGGTTTCAGTTATTTCCCTGGTTCATGGCCATTTTAGCAAGTTCATGAGCTAAGGTGTTGCACTCTCTGCTAATCTTACAAATGGTAAATCATCAAACTGGGTCTTGCACAGATTGATCTCTTCATAAGCATAACAGTTTCGTCCAAGTTAACCTTTTTATCCTTTACTAAATACTAATCCCACCACTGTGGCATTATCACTATCCAAAATGACAGGTAGGTGTGCCTTAGTTTTCAAGGTTTCAAGCCCCAATAATAAGTTCTAGCTTCTGCTTCTTCAGTGTCACTGCAGCTCTGAATATTCACTACCGTCGCCATTGAACGGCACTGTCGTGGTTATGAGCAATGGCGCCGATGCAAGTTCTTCCAGTGTTAAGCATGAAAGGACCGTATGCGTTCAGTTTGATCCACCCCTGTTTTGGTCTTCTCCACTTTTGTACTTTAGGAACAGTAGGAATAGAACAAGAATCAGACTCCTCCACACGTACAGCCACGCACAGGGACTTATCTTTTTCATTGTTAGTGTCAACAGAAAGAGTAAATCCATGGAGAATGTTAATGTCGTTTCCAATTAGGTGACCATTATTGCTCCTTCATCCTCCAATTGTTGCTTTCATTTTAGATGTTGGCTGGCCGCTGGTAATGATGTATTTTGTTCGTTTTCTTTGGGTTGATTTTGTCTTCAATGTGCTAGCAGACAAGGCGCTGGATGATTTTTCTGGCCATTGGGATGTGTTGGTGGTCATTGCTGTAGTGTCCGTGATATTCTACCTGCGCGTGGTTTGTACTCTTAGTTCATTTTCTCTATTTCAACCCTGTGCAAAATATATATCTTCAATGTGCCATGAAATGCAAAACATGGTTTGTTCAGGAATTGGAAACTCTTGAAAACGGGATGGAGTTCACTAGCAATTAACTTTTCTAACCGAAACATCGAATGGTTTTGCTTTACTTGGTGATGTACAAGGTAGCTGAATAGAGAGGGTAGTAAACTGGTTACTGAAATAATTGAGACTACATTCCTGGGATTACAATATGATATTATCTGTTACTAAATGTAGAACTAATGTATCTGAACAATTATTTTAGTCCGTATGCTGCTATATTTGGACTTTGGCTGTGAAAATACAGTTATACGTTGTAAGTGGTAAAGCACATGTCCACATGAGTGATAATTATGTTAATTTGGTTTCATGAGCAATGTGGCAGTTGTATTGATTAGCATGTTTAAGTTCTCTATTATAATATATTATAGTTACGGGAAAAAAGGGAAGCATGTCGTATGAATAATATTCGGGGGTAGAAGGTATGCTACTATGATTTATGTTGACCGGAGAAATTTCTAGCAGAGTTCTTGGCTTTGCTTCACGCATAATATTTCATTTGACAAATCGCGCGCGCGCCGGAAACGCCGCCGCCGCCGCGCCCGCTGCCCTCCGCCGCATCCACACGATGCCGCGGCCGCTCCGGCGACCCAAAATGGGCGGCGCCGCCACCGCCTACGGGCACCCGCAACCAAACGCGTCGGACGCGCCCACGCGCGCGTCCCAGAACGCGGTGGCGCGCCGCCGGCGAACTAGACGCCGACGCGGCCAAAGCAGCCTGTTCTGGACACTGACACATCCTGGCGTGCAGGTCCCACATGTCAGGCATCTAATAATTACAGGAAATGTTAAAATTTATAAAATTCACATCTTTCAAACTACATTTCAGAAAAATACAAATGATATATCAAAGCGTTCAGAAAAAATGTAATAAAACTATTTGTACCAAATTCGTACATGTCTAAAAAACTTTAAATCATTTCTATGCATACTAGCTAAATAACACATCGTATTAAAATCAAAGAAAAAAAAAGTAATCATAAAATTCGTAAATTTTAATCCGTATTTTAGAAAATTTCAAAATAATATATCAAGCATTCCTAATCTGACCATGTAACAGACACACAAGAAGAGAAATAATGAAATTCGTAACAACCATGAATTCTAACGTACAATTCGAAATATTGCCTAACAAAAACAAAAATATTTCAAAAACAATAAATTTTCAACATTCCCACATAAAAAAAACTACATTCAAAGGTACTACATTCAAATATAAAATGAATTTGACTACTCAAATTAGTAACTAACTTAATTTACTGATATATGTAACATTTAACATTCTCTCAGAGTATTTCATGCATACTTTCAATTTAAACCACAAACATAATCCAGATATGTACTAAATTAAATATTTACATGAGATTCAAAAGTAAACGTTGCAAATTTTCACACTTTCAAAATGCAGACATTTCTAAATTCTAATTTTACCACGGGTGCGGCGATGCCGCCGCACGAATATAACTAGTTGTTATTAATTGATATAGAACTGCAGAGGTTTTACTTAGTGTGTACAACCAGTAAAATTGTTGTAGCATCCGCCATCTTTTCACACTACGGGAAACCCACGAAGCCGTCGGCGTAGGCACGTTTGCCGTCGGCGTAGGCCTAGGCCGACGGCGGCCGTCGGCGTATAGCCGTCGGCGTAGCAGCCCGTCGGCGTATACAAATAACCGTCGGCGTATACGTAACCGTCGGCGTAGCCGCTGTGGGACCCACAAAAACGGAAGCCGTCCGTCTCCGTCTGCTCCACCCATACGCCGACGGCAGCGCCGTCGGCCTAGCGCGCCACGTGGAGCGAGCTGGTGCGTCTGGGACGTGGATACGCCGACGGCAAAGCCGTCGGCGTATTCGTGACCATTTGGTCCATTTTAGATGACGTGGCAGCACCCTGTGCGCCTGGGAAGTGCTCTACGCCGACGGCAATGCCGTCGGCGTATACTTGACCATAATTTCCAATTTTAGCTGCTTGTTGCTGCTGGTTTCTGGCGCATTTTAAATACAATTAAAATTGCACAAATTATAAAACACGACAGAAACATCACATATATATCCAAAATGACACAAACATGATTCGAATTCATACAAGCATTCATACAAACTCAAAATGACAGAAACATAGTTCGAATTCACACCCGGAACACCCGAACTAATCCTACATCTCGTGAGAGGTCGAGCCACCTAGCTCTGACCGCGTGAAAATAGGCGACCGACCGCGTGGGCCAGTCGAACCACACAGGGAATCCGGCGAGCCACGGGACTGTGTGGTCTCACGCGACGAACCCGGCGAGGCACCACCAGTGCCATGCACCACGAGCGCGCGCGTCGAAGTCGGCGAGGCAAAAGCAGTATCAATGGGTACATTCCTCGAGCAACTCGATCCCTACATGTTTGAGTCCAAGTTAGCAACTTGGAAAGCACAGCATGGCGGTAACAATTTGTTTGGCAAATAACTTACCGGAGTCGTTTGCTTGTATGTGCGAGCGACCGACTCCCTCGTTGGGCCGACGGGCGGGATCCCCGGCCTAGGTGGACGCGTAGGCAGCGCGTCCCGCTCTCCAGTGGCAAAAAACTTCTCGGTAGCCTACAAGATAGTGTAGATGTCAGGAGTTGTAGAAAAACAAGGTTCAAACTAGAGGAAATGGGACTTGTCATATTTTGCAAATACAAAAGTTGAAACTTACAGCATCCTTCAACTCATTCCACTCCTCATACTCCTGGCTCTTCTGTACCCACAACTGATACTGTCTCTCATAGTCCGCGTAAGCGGCATCGAAGGCCGCCTCGAAATCAGCCTACAGTTTTAAAAGGGAACGCATCTCGTCAACTTAGCCACTTAGCTAGGAACGAATGTCGGAAAGAGAATAAAATTGAGAAAAACTTACATCGGGGCGAGCTCGGGAAGGCCTACGAGGCAGGACGGGAGGGTCGTCGGCGGTGAGGGTAGCCTTGACACGCGAGAGGCCCAACTCAGGATTACGCGTGAGTACCGCACTAAGCATGAGAGGACGGCCATGCTCTCAACCGTTCCCGGCAAGGACCACCGCTCTCTGATCGGTGTCATGCCGAAGAGGGTTGTCCACAAACGGATTTATACCCTGGAACGTCTCGACGTATGCCTTTATCCCCTCCTTGGCAGTGCCGAAGTAATCGGGCTGCGAGGGCTGAGGCTCTGAAAAATTGGGCTTCTTCATCTTCATCCTCTCCCATGTTTGCATGTCCGTAAGAGGCTCCCCGAGATCGGCCTCCTGCAATGCCAAAGAAGTGTCATGCGTATCAAGTAGGAACATGAGGGGAAATAAATGAAGATTGTTTCATGTATATATATACCAGCTTTGCCTTGAAGCGATCATGGTTGCGGGCACCCGCACAATGTGTCCCCCCGCTCCCGCGGTTTAACTTGTTTCGCTCGCTCAAGGCCTTGAACTCGGGGTCCTCCCCAGCCCACCTAGACACCAACGCCCTCCACGCGTCATCCTTGCCATAGGCCCATGAGGGCTTAAACTGAAAAAACAATACTCATGTGAAGAACGGATAATGCAATTGCAACCTAGCAGCAACATGTAATCTCATTAACAATCTACTTACCGCCATGTAGTCATCTACGGTCACCTCAAGTGGGTTCTCCACAATCTCATGCTTCACCGTCTTCTTGTGTAACGTCTCAGTACTGAAATGATTGATGATGGTATGCTTTGCATTGTAGAACTGCTGTCGTGTCAACTTCCTACAAGCCCCCTCCAAAGTCCTGTCCGCATCGGCCCGCTGCTCAGGAAGTACCCTATAGAACCTCTTTAATCATGCACAAAAAACAAATTGTGAGAGCATGGTGGGGACATCAAGTATGAACGAAATTCGAAAAGTTCAATTTACCCAAAACTTGTTGATCACGGCGTCAGAACATTTCCCGCCGCTCGCGTAATTGGCGGCCTGATAGTCTACCCAATGGGTGGCTAGCTTCGTCGCGCCGTTGGGGACGGTACTGTACAAGCCCGGCCAAAACTTCCTAATCAAAGCTCCAATCAGGGTGTTAGGCACACGGGTTCCCGCAGGACGTATCCAGTTGCTGCACAATAATTAAACATTACTACATGTCAAATTGTCCTGACCACAATGAAGTTACCATGTTCAAAATTAGTATATATAGTCACTTACTCTTTCCCATTAGGCGTAATGAGGATCTTCGCCTCCTCGGTAGCAGGTTCCTTGTCCTCATCAGGGACCTGGGATTCCCCTCGAATCCTTGGCTTCTTCGGCGGCGCGGAGGGCCTCGCCTCCAAGTCCGTGGAGGGGCCTGTCCCCACGTCCGTGGAGGGGCCCGTCTCCTGCGAGTCCGTGGAGGGGCCCGTCCCCACGTCCGTGGAGCCTGCAGAGGGTATGTCCGAAGACACGTCGCCCCCACCTCGCCCTCGTCCTCCCTCACCTCGCCCTCGTCCTCCACCTCGCCCTCGTCCTCGTCCTGCACCTCGTCCCCTCGGAGGAACTGGAGCATCGGCACCTCCCCCTCCTCCAGCATCTCCACCCTCACCTGCATTGAGAAAGGGTGAACAATTAAGCATAAAGACATGAACAAATTAAGAATTGCATCACCTCTACTCTCACCACTGTCAGACAGGTAACGCGGGTTCGGAATAGGTTCTCTTCCACTTTTAGTAGCTTTCTTCTGGCGCATCCTCTTCACCAAGGAGGCCGATGATTCCTTGCCTTGGCTCATCTTGGTCAATCACCTGCATTGAGATAGGGTAAACTTTTAAGCACCGTAAACTACGATATCTGAAAAAAACAAAAAACACGATCAAATTTATCTTCTGAGTTAAATTATCTGACATAATTACCTAGTAGATAAACACGATAGGCATACATGGTAGTTATACTTCTTTGGTTTCTCATAGTGTAGATTACATATACAAAAGTAATGAAATGTGACCGAATCGATCAACATCAAATACTCTGTTTTATATATGAATATGTGTAGCTGTGAGATGACATCTAGTATTTGTTACTTAATCTCTCCCAAAATACAAGACGTTTGCTAGGCTAATGTGTTATATTTTTGGACGGAGGTAGTAAATTCTAAGAAATCATCTGATTACTAAGAAAAGGCACACACATTTCCGATTTATCTTTCAAGTCAGTGCTTACCACATGATGGCCTTCCCCCAACAAAAACAACAACATGACCCAAGGAATTCAGAAGGAAACTAGATTGGTAGGATGGTCAACATTGTATGTTAATCTAGTCGAGTTAGATTAAAGTACACTGTAATTTTTATCTAATAAATCTAAAGCAAGAGCAAGAAGCTAACCCTAACTCTAAAGCAAAAAGTACAAGATGATTTGCTAGGCTAATTATACAAGACGTTTGCAAGAAGCTAACCCTAACTCGCAAAATACAAGACGTTTGCTAGGCTAATTATCAAGAGCAAGAAGCTAACCAGAAGAAGAGGCGGTGGCTGCCACGGGCAGTGCGGGTTGGGGCGGCGCGAGACCGCGCTCGGGGAGGGGGCACGCTCCGAGGCGAGGTGAGGCGCTCCTGCTGTGGTGGCGTTGGGGGCGGCCGGAGGAGGTGGTGGCGTTGGGGGCGGCCGGAGGAGGTGGACTGGAGGTGGTGGCGTCGGGGGCCGCCTGTGGAGAGGGTCGGGGGCGGCCGGTGGAGGTGGAACGGAGGTGGTGGCGCACGAGGTGGGTAGGGCGGCGGCGGCGGCGAACGGGGTGCGGTGGTGGTTTGGAATTGGAACGCGCGGGGTGTGGGGGAAATTGGGGAATTGGAACGCGCGGGGTGGGCTAAGAAAATTCCACCAAGCCTTTGCCGTCGGCGTATGGTTTTTGCTTTTTTTTTATTTCTTAAAAGAAATCAAATATTATTTACTAAGTGTTCTCGAGATTTATAGCTCCAAATAAATCAAATAAATATGTTCTGGAAAGCTTATGAAATTTTTTAACCAACCTAAGTGGTTTCATTTCATTTAGATAAATAATAAAAATGTATTATTCAAAATACCACAGAAGGTTTCTGATACTCTGGCAGTCCATTGGGGCTTGTGAAACCAACTTTTATCAAAATTAATCGAAACGGAGTAGTAGCAACTAAGATAGAACAAACTTGGGTACATAGACGAATGACAACAAACTCGGGTAGGAATGTGCTTATAGCCACCGGTCTACATCTTTATTTAATCCATAATACATCACGAATAATGTAACTAACTTTTGCCGGGTCCTAAGCCGCGAGGTGCTGAGCGGCCGGCGGCTTGCACCCAAAGATAAGGAACCATCACTGGGGCAATACTCACATGAGGAGGATCCCTATGAAGTGTATACCACATATTGTCATGCACCGCTTGCGTATCCAACCTAACCAGGTAGCGACGGACGTGCTCGTCCTCCTCTCTGATACGGCGACGCACCTCCACCTCGGGGGCCGGCGGCCTCTGCACCGAGGCTGGCCCACGCGACGGCCACCAAACAAGATCCGGGTCGACGACGTCACCCGGATTCCTCACCAAACTACGCGTCCCGGAAGACACCTCCCAGTGCCAGCCCGGTGGAGCCCAGTCCCGGACACTGCCCGTGTCCAAGAAATGGCCGGTGGTCATCATCGATTCCCGCCGAGATCTGAAAAAATGAGTGGGGAATTTGATCAAACAACTAAGGTGCGTGCAACCTAGGTACGTAGGGGAGGGAGAGGGCAGCACCTTGGCATGGCGGACGACACACGCGGTGGTGACGCCACGGGAGAGTGATGAGGGATCAGATATCAGTTTAGATGTGCTATGCCAATGGAGGCCATGACTACATATATATAGTGAGAAATGGGCTTCTGAGCTATAGTATGCCCAATCAGGAAGAAGCACACGGATCGTGTGTTTCCTTCGTGTGCTTCTGAGCCGTCGGATCAGCGGTGTGTTTCTTTCGAGCGCTGGTGAGCCGTTGGATCAGGAAGAAGCACACGGATCGTGTGTTTCCTTCGTGCGCTTCTGAGCCGTTGGATCAGCGGTGGGTCCTGGAGACGCGCTCCAATTCTTGAATGCACTGCAGCCCCTGTTGATGGAATTTTTGCTTCTGCATTGATATTAAACAAACCATGCAAATTACAGTGACAACATAAATTACACAGAGAACATTCTTGAACCGCCGATACATAATTGACTAAGAAACAAGTAAACATTCATGTAGAACAAATTACAACAATCATGAACAACTAACAAACTTCTCCACCCTACGCCGTGACTACATATATATAGTGAGAAATGGGCTTCTGAGCTGTAGTATGCCCAATCAGGAAGAAGCACACGGATCGTGTGTTTCCTTCGTGTGCTTCTGAGCCGTTGGATCAGCGGTGTGTTTCTTTCGAGCGCTGGTGAGCCGTTGGATCCGGAAGAAGCACACGGTAGAATATATGAGTGAGTAACCTGGGAAACAAAACACACGGTTTCCCCTAGCTACAGCCCTACAGTGATTCACGGTCGAATGCCGTTGCATTCACTGTAGGACGTAGCTAGGGAACCCGAATGTTTTGTGTCTGAGGAGGTGGGCTATATATAGGGTCCACCACCACCACTTCCACCACCACCACTCCCACCTCCTCGGCAAATCATCATTGCGTCACCCTAATCCAGTGGCTGGATTCAACCTACATGCGGGCTTGTGTTTCCAACAGCGTCGTTGTGTTGTCCTTATTCACCGACCTACAGGAGGTGGCTCCAATGGCTGGCCGGTGAACAAGGACGAACACAATAATGCCAGGGAACATGCCAGCAGGTAGGCTAAATCCAGCCATTGGATTCGGTGGCGAAGGTAGAACAAAACACACGGTTTCTCCTGCAAATCGGCCTTCGATCCACGGAGCGGCAAGACGTCTCTGATGATTTGCAACCGTCTGGCAAGACGTCTCTGATGATCTGCAACCATTTGGAACGGTCGCAGGTCATCAGAGACGTCTTGCCGCTGGTTGCCCAAAGATGCCTCTCCGAGTGACGCTGGAATGTTTTGTGTGAATGAGTAACCAGTCTGAGGAGGTGGGCTATATATAGACCTGCCTCTCCGAGTGACTCCCTCCAGCTAGCCAATCAGGAATAAGTACGCGGATCGTGTGTTTTCTTCGAGAGCTTGGGAGCCGTTGGATCAAGCGAAAGAAACACACCGCTGATCGAACGGCTCACAAGCGCTGGAAGGAAACACACGATCCGTGTGCTTCTTCCTGATTGGATCAGGAAGAAGCACACGGATCGTGTGTTTCCTTCGTGTGCTTCTGAGCCGTCGGATCAGCCGACGGGTTCTGGAGACGCGCTCCAATTCTTGAATGCACTGCAGCCCCTGTTGATGGAATTTTTGCTTCTGCATTGATATTAAACAAACCATGCAAATTACAGTGACAACATAAATTACACAGAGAACATTCTTGAACCGCCGATACATAATTGACTAAGAAACAAGTAAACATGCATGTAGAACAAATTACAACAATCATGAACAACTAACAAACTTCTCCACCCTACGCCGTGCGTGTGCTGCCACCCTTGCTCTTTGACGAAGATGCGGAAATGTGAAACCCAGACACACACTTCTCGCAAGGACCAATACACACCATGCTTGCGCTCAAGTGAGTACCATGCCTACCTTCGACTGGGTTATATAGAACTACCGGTGGCGGCATTTGGCGGGAAACGGTGGCGGGAACGATAGCGGGAAATATTTGGGCGGGAAAACGGGCATAGCTACAGCTCACAAGCCCTTTCGAGTGACTCCCTCCAGCTAGCCAATCAGGAACAAGTACGCGGATCGTGTGTTTCCTTCGAGAGCTTGGGAGCCGTTGGATCAAACGAAAGAAACACACCGCTGATCCAACGGCTCACAAGCGCTGGGAGGAAACACACGATCCGTGTGCTTCTTCCTGATTGGGCATACTACTAGCCAATCAGGAAGAAGCACACGGATTGTGTGTTTCCTTCGAGAGCTTGGGAGCCGTTGGATCAAACGAAAGAAACACACCGCTGATCCAACGGCTCACAAGCGCTGGGAGGAAACACACGATCCGTGTGCTTCTTCCTGATTGGGCATACTACTAGCCAATCAGGAAGAAGCACACGGATCGTGTGTTTCCTTCGTGCGCTTCTGAGCCGTTGGATCAGCGGTGTGTTTCTTTCAAGTGCTGGTGAGCCGTTGGATCAGGAAGAAGCACACGGATCGTGTGTTTCCTTCGTGCGCTTGTGAGCCATTGGATCCCCCCTGTTTAATATCCGGTAGTGAGTCTACCGCCTGTTTAGATTGTTGTCAACCTGCATTTCCACAACAAAATCTGGTTAGCTGATTCTTTGCTCAACATGGTTCTTATAGACATGTGTTTCAGGGCTAGCAAACTGTCATTAGATAGCTGGAGGTCTACTTTCTCGTTGTGTGAATTTGTCAGTTGCTTCTCCACGCTGAAAAGCTCCAAGGCTTCCGCTTTTGCAGCAAGTGACTGAGGGTAATAAATATGCACACAATCTCCATCGAAATTTGCTGACAAAGGAGAGAATATGAATTACAACTACATTAAATATTGCAGCAAGTGACCTAGGTTTTGGTGGTGTTCCGACGCTCCGGGGCCCCGCTTCGGCGAAACCCTAGATCCGCTGGAAAAACCCTAACGTTTTCGTCTACCCCCATAGACGTGCGTCGAAAGGGGTAGGCCAGTGGACTTTTTTGCTTGGTTGTGTTAGGTTAGGCCATGGGAAGGTGAGAAACCAAAGTCTACCCCAAATCAACACAAGATTCCATCCGGTTCGCCCGAAAGGGGAGTTTTCACCTCTAAGCGCAGGAACTCACTAGAGAGAAAGTGAGGCCGGTGAAGCCGGTCACACCCCGGAGTAGGATATTGCACATTTACAACACACAACACACTTGTATACATGTGGTATGCCACAACCTAGGTTTTGGTGGTGTTCCGACGCTCCGGGGCCCCGCTTCGGCGAAACCCTAAATCCGCTGGAAAAACCCTAATGTGCACGTCTACCCCCATAGACGTGCGTCGAAAGGGGACATCAACTATGTGTTGTAGGTGTATATTACATGTGTTGTTTTTATTTATTTTACATGTATATGTTGTAGGGGATATATACTATGTCGGGAACTTTGACCGTTATTTTATGCGGGTGGGATACCGGAAAACTCAAACCGTTATTTTATGCGGGTGGGATACCGAAATTGGGAGGGAACTTATAGATCCAATTTATGTATAAATTATGCCTACATTAAATATTACGTAGATAAATAAATAAAGAAATATCATGTAAAGAAATAAATAAAAAAGGAACAGATATATTGCCGTCGGCGTATGAACCCAGGGAGTTCTTCCGTTCCTTCTCCGTCATGGCCGTTGCTACGCCGACGGCCAGTTATACGCCGACGGCGCCCGTCGGCCTCTGGATGGCTACGCCGACGGCGCCCTGTACGCCGACGGCCAGTGGCACGGCTGCCCTATCCCTGGTTGTACGCCGACGGCCCCGACATTTGGCCGTCGGCGTACAATCCGGCCGTCGGCGTTATGGGCGATTCCCGTAGTGTCAGTACAATGTACTGAAGATACACATGCTTTTCACCGTCACAAAGAAGTTTTAACAGGACAGGGTAGCTTTTGCGAATAGAATTTTCTTTTGTCTGCACGTTATTGTCTTGTGCTGACAACTATCTGCCTAAATCAATTGAATCAAATTCCTTACTTGCACATGTGTATACCAAGTTTCTTGACATATAAGGCACACACAAAATCTGTAGAATAACATGTTCTTTATTCCATGGCCCTATCATGCCATATGTATTTCTCATATCTTATTTGACTAATCTTTGCTTTGTATTTGTGATGTTCTGCAGATATTTTGGCATCATGCAGAGCCCAAGCAAATTGTCTGACCCCTCTGTATCTACCTCCCCTGGTGTGGCGGGGCTCCAGGGTTGGGCTGACCTCCCAGATGTCCTACTTCACTCCATTGTTCCTCTGTTGCGATCCTTTATCGACCTCACTGCATTTGCTAGCACCTGTCATTCTTGGCGTGCTGCCTTCTCTTCATATCCATCCAAATCAACCTTCTGCACCATACTCCCGCCTCTCCTCGTCCGACCCAATATCCGTGTCAAAGCTCCCCATCTCCCATCTACCAATGGTCGTCACAAGCTAAGCACATGTAAGGTCATTGATATGGCCAACCAGAATAGAGCCCTTCACTGCCAGATTCCTCAAGAAACATTTCAGAGGATGCTTTTTGCTGGCTCTTCATATGGACATCTCATCTGCTGCCGCCGAGGAAATTGTCTTATTGTTGATGTGTTCACTGGTGCCGAGGTTTCACCTCCAAATATCCCGTTCAGTGGTGACTCTGAGGAGGAGTTCTACTTTGGTGGCACCCTGACAGCTCCCCTTACATCACCCAACTGCCATCTCCTTGTCAGCACCCAATCCTCCTTGTTTGATTGGCCGGTCGGAAGTGACTCTTGGTCTGAACTCAAGCTTTCTGATGCAAGGATAGATCAGATTGTGGAATACAATGGTCAGTTCATCGCCATGGACTATGGTCAGAGGATCTACACTCTACAGTTAGCCCCCCAGCTTGGCCTGCAGGAGATAGCAACCGAGTGGTGGGACGACATGGATGAATGCCCATATTTGAGACCGTGGCTGGTAGTCTGCGATGACATGCTTCTCATTGTTGACCATTACGTGAGCTTATCATTTGGAGCACCAGTCATCTATAAACCCTACCGCCTTGACATGTCAGCCAAACCTGCAAAGTGGGTGGAGGTGAAGCAGCTGGACAACAGGGCACTCTTTGTAGGTGGTGACGTGAGGAGCCCGCCGTTTTCTTGCTTGAGCCCGGAAAATGGGGTGGGAGCAGCAACCGCCTGTACTACGCCCATTATTCTCAGCCTTGGAGCGTACATGGCTTTGGTGACGCTGCAGATGCTGTGTGGGATCCTTCCACTGACCCCGATCTTGTGTTCAAGAGAAACTGGTATAGCCAGCTGCAGGCATTCTGGGTGTACCCAAGCATGTTCTGTTCCAGTGGTCAGTGACCGTTGATGAGCAACTACAGCTTGCTGCTCTACTGGCTTCTTTGGTAAAGATAGCTCTTACAGAGAGTTTGCAGCTTGCTGCTCTACTGAAGCTTTTGCAGTTAGTTTAATCCCAGCTTTAGAACATTGTATGAGACGTTTGCAGTATCGCTGGTGCTTTCGCTCAAGCTTTTGCAGTTAGTTTGTCATTCAGTTTTCTCTTTAATCTATGTACTGGACGGATATGTACTTGACTACTTGTTGCTTTTCTATGCTGGAGTTGACAAGTTGAGTATCTCCCCTATTTCTGTATCAGCTTATTCTCTTAATTTACATATTAATTCTTTCTAAATCAACAAGTAACTTCACCAACGAGACTTGTATACTGAATTTCTTCTCTGAGATACATACCAGGTGTGTGTGTCTTTCTGAATTTACCAGGTGTGCACATGTGTGATGCTGGCTGCTTTTTCATGATAGACCGATGAAAGCTAAGCTTTCGTTTCTCTCTTTCATTGAAACGCTAATTTTTTTAGTAGATAATTTTTTTTATTTCGATATAGAGAATAAGCTCTTAGTAGTACTGGAAAATGTTATTGTTGTTTTATATGCATTAAAAAAGAATTTGTATTGTTAAGATGAGAAAGTATAGATCTATTTGTAGTGTCCACTTTCATTAGGAGATGGACAGGCCTTATTAGTAGCCCGGCACAGACTGGCAACACAACACAAAGCTTGAAAGCTTTGTTGCTCCGCTGGCGACCAGACCAAGAAAGAATCTTGGTTGCTCCGTCGGCGACCAAACCGAAATACTGTGGCGAGAAGTTCAAAAAGTATCTCAATACAGTGCGTGGGGATATCGGTTGCCGGAGCTGACCGCCAACAAAGCCGCCGCCGCGACTGCCCTGTTTACTTGCCGGAGGTATGATCGCAAGCGCCCTCTGTGGCCCAGCCAAATCCATCCTTTACTTCCTTCCACCCCCATCGATCCGTGCAAGAATCCTAGGCCTCAAGTGGTGTTGTTCGATGATCACAAATCTACGTTATTATCAGCAACAAAGTAGTCCATGCGAATCAAATCTGCTGGCAGATTGTTATGTCACTAGTGTTCTTTATGTATGGTTTAATTGAGCGCTTGTGCTTGTACAACTAGCATCCCGGAGGTAGAATCTTCAAAACTCATCATCGATCATTCAGTCCTCTATTCCTTTTCTTACATTCAATTCATACTTCTAATATTAGTCTTTTTGGTTCACTATTTGTTTCAGACAAGCTCGGATCGCCTGTACGGCTGTACGGCTGTACCACCAGGGCTGCCGCATCTCCACTATGTCTGGGATGCAAGGGTGGGCAGACCTCCCCGATGGCCTGCTTCACTCCATTGTTCCACTGTTGGGATCCTTTGCTGACCTTCTTGCGTTCCCCCACACCTGCTGCTCTTGGCGTGCTGCCTTCTCCTCCTATCCGTCTAAATCTAACTTCTCAACACTCTTCCCGCCTCTTCTCCTTGAACCGGACACTCCTGTGTGCTATCCACATCCCCGCCCATTTAGCGACATCCTCGTACCTAAACGCCCATGCCATGTCACTGATCTAGCCAACCAAAATACCAGATTATATTGTCACGTTCCCCTGTTTGCTCTTTTGTCTCACAAGAATCCCCCTCCGAGTCCCCTGAAGAGTTTTTGTTTCAGGGGCGCTTCCTTTGGTCATCTCATCTTGTCCGACAAGCAGTCATGTCTTGTGGTTGATGTCTTTACAGGTGCTAGCGTCTCACCTCCACAACTGCCGGTCGACGAAGACACTCAGCTTTACTTTGCTACCCTCACGGCTCCTCTTGCGTCACCCAACTCACATCTCATGGTCACCACTGGATCACACAACTTCTTTTGGCGTGTTGGCAGTGAATCTTGGTTGAGATGTTATCCTCGCGGTAGCACGATCAATTGGGCAGTGGTCTTCAAAGGACAGTTCTTTGGCATGGATAATGATCGCAATCTCTTTATCGTGCACTTGGTACCCCGGATTCGCATACAGAAAATAGAAGTTGATTGGGGGCAAAGCATGAGGATCAGGAGACGTGATCTTTCCCAGATGTGGCTTGTGGCGTGTGGAGATAAGCTTCTCATGGTCAGTTCTTTTTCATCAGAAGTGGATACCTTTGAAGCCTTCCGCCTCGACTTATCGACTGAACCTGCAAGGTGGGCGAATGTGGAGATGCTAGAAAACTGGGCGATCTTCATCAGCATCGATGAGAGAAGCCAGCCATTGTGTTGCATGAACCCAGAGAGATGGGGAGGGAGGAGCAATTTCATATACTGCTATGATTCAAAAAACTGGAACGCATTTGAGTTGGGTGAGCAGCCACAGGGGATTGTCTCTAATCCAAGCCGTATTTATTTATGATTCAAAAAACTGGAACTTATATTGTGGTAGCATGATGCAACCTATGTGGGTGGTGCCCAGTATGTTCTCTTATTATCTGTGATGTTTGATGGTCTTGATGCATCATTATTTTTGCTCGTTGTAGCAGCTTCCGCTGTAATATTGTAGAATATTTTGACTTTCTATAGGTGTGGACGAGGAAGTTTTGGTATGCGATCTCTAGCCTCTTAGTTCAGCTTTTGCAGTTAGTTTCATCCTTCAGTATTTACAACATTGTAGGAAATGTTATTGTACTATTGGTACTTGTCAAACTTTTTTTCGCTTAGTGTTGTCATTCGGCTTCAGTATTTTCATCCTTCTGATTCATGTCATTGCACTGTATGAATGTGTACTTCTTGCTCTGGAATTGGCAAGTTTCAGCGAGGTATTGTTTGATCTCTTTCATTCAAGAATGTTTCTGGCGCATGTGCTTGTGGTATTGTTTTTATCTCTTTCATTTGAAAATAAAACTTCACAAACAATACCCGTATAATGAATTTACCATCGAGAATGCATGCTGTGTCCTTTTGAATTAGGGTTAACTGGATCTGCCACTCCAGTTTTCACCACTTGGAGAAATGCCATTACAAAAACCCAAGTTGGAAAAACCCAATTTTGTATAACCATGTATTGGAAGAAATGGCATGCACAGAGGTATGTGAAAGTTGTGGTGGCATTTTTCCAACTTGGGTTTTTGTAATGGCATATCTACAAGTAGTGGAAATTGGAGTGGCATAGATCTAATTAACCCTTTGAATTAACTAGGTGCCGTGAACAACAAAGCACCTTCGGTTCTTGTAACAAGAGTTGAAGTGAAGAGTGCTTTGATGTCTACCTATTGGTTTGATCATAGTCGAATCGTCCAAACACTGAAATAAATGCATGGGTGTGCCGATTGGTTTCTGTGCTTCCTCTTAGCCGAAGCATATATTTGCTTGCTGGTAGAGTTTGTTCTTGAAAGAGAGCACTTCTTTTCTAGCACAAATGTGGCTGTACCCTGATCTCACTCTTACTGTTCTGGATTAAGCTGTCAGCCTAAATAAATGAAAGAAAGATTTTGTGTCCCTCTCTGTTTTTTCTCTCCACTCAATACCAGGTTGTATTTCAAAGTCACAGTGTTTTCTCAAGTTGCTTTGTAATTAACAATTAAGCACATTTATAAAACGGATATATGAAGCGGATTTTTCTAAGTTTTTTTTGGTAGAATAAGATTCATATTGTATCAAGAAAAATTGTCTCAAAACGATTTCCCACTTCCCAGTGTCAAAACGAAATAAACAAGTTTTTTCTTTTGAGAATACAAAAACAAAAGTATACGCCTAATTTTTAGGGGCCATTTTGTAAAGGACATAGGTGGTCTTGTTATTACTAGCCCGGCCAAGACTAAGCCCATACACAACCTCCTATCTTGGTCACTCCATTCCGTTGTCGGTTGTCGGCGGGAGGTCCTTTACGTCGCTCATTAGCGACGCTTTAGCGCAGAGCCGCCTACAGCTTCCTTAGGTGGGCCGCGGCCCAACAGTTTATGAGCGCCCGGAAAAAATGTTTCGCTCGTTCTATCGTACGTGTGTTTTCCAAATCTGAAAAGAAAATCCGAAAATAATTTAAAGCTACTTTTTAAAACACGAATATTTTATTAATCCGAATATTTTCAAAATATGAACCATTTTAGAACCATTTTCAAATTTGGAATCATTTTTTAATTTGGAACCATTTTCAAAAATGAACATTTTTTAAATTCGGAACCATTTTAAAATTTGGAACCATTTTCAAATGTAACCATTTTAAAAAATGAACATTTTTCAAATAGTGAACTTTTTTTAAATTTGGAACCATTTTAAATTTGGAACCATTTTCAAAAAGGAACCATTTTTATATTTGGAACCATTTTAAAAAATGAACAATTTTTATATTTGGAACCATTTTTAAAAATGAACAATTTTTAAATTTGGAACCATTTTAAAAATGGAACAATTTCCAAAAATTAACATTTTCAAATTTGGAACCAGTTTTAAATTTGGAACCATTTTAAATTCGGAACCTTTTTAAAATTTGAAACCATTTTCAATTTTGGAACCATTTTTAATTTTGGAACCATTTTCAAATTTGTAACCATTTTCAAAATTGGAACCATTTTCAAATTTGGAACCATTTTTAAAATTGAACCATTTTCAAAATTAGAACCATTTTCAAAAAAAGAAAAAAACGAAAACAAAACAGACAAGAGAATGATAAATAGAAAGAAAAACGAAAACAGAAATAGAAAGAAACTAAAACAAAAAAAGAAAAACAGAAAGAGAAAAGAGAAAAGAAAACGAAAAAGAAAATGAAAAAAAGAAAGTAGGCCGGCCCAGGAACGGGTCGCCTGGGAATTCCTTCAGGCGGCGCTCCCCTTACGCGCCGCCAACGGGCCCGTATAGGAATCGCCGTTGTCGGCGACCCAACAGAAATACAGTGTCGAGTCATCACACGCTGGGCGGCGCCGGAGCAGACTGCCGCCGCCACCGCCGGAGCCACTCCATTTCTTTCTCCCTCTCGTGCTCAGGTATGTTTCCACGCGTCCTCTCTGGCTCAACTAAAACCTTCCTTTACTGCTCCCACCTAGGGGTGGGCATTCGGTTATCTCGGTGTATTTGGTTCGGTTAATACGGTTTTTAAGTATTTCGGTTTTCTAAAAATCATGACCGAATTAATGTGAGAATATTTAGGAACCGAGCGTTCGGTCCACCGAAACTTTCGGTCCGGTGTTCGGTTAGACCGAAGTGACCGAACTAGCTAGGTAAGCGTAAGCAACATGCTTCATCAGTACTCTGAAGAGACGGAGGGCTGGCTGTTGGCGACATGCCATGGACCATGGCTGGAGGCGGCTGCACTCCAACGAGGGAAAGGAAGAGAAGGTCGAGGAGGACGTTGCCATTGTAGTCTCGTGGTGTTGGACTTGGGATGGTTGGGGACGGCGCCGCCGGCCATGGGAATGTCAACGTACGAGTGCGCCATGTGGAGGCAGCTGGAGCACACCGATGTGAGTTGGATGGGCAAGCGAGTGAGCGATGACAGCTGCAGAAACCAGCCGGAGGAGGGGCTTGTCGTAGTGACCTTCTAAGGAGGTCGACTACCAGGAGGGTCTGGCGGCTAGGTTTAGGATCGTGGGAAGCTTGCAGGAGCGATGCAGCTTATTTCTTTAGGCAATCTAGCGATGCAAGTGGCTGCTTTGTATTTTTGTCTGTTGTATAATGGGCTGGGCCTACAAACTGCAAAGAGAAAAGGCCTATATTCCGGTTAGTTCGGTCTCTTCGGTTAAACAGTGCAAGGTACCGAATTTACCTAATTAAATTCGGTTAGTGAGATCTGATAACCAAATTACTGATCGGTCATTTCGGTCATGATCTATTCGGTTTCGGTTTCAGTTTTTCCGGTTCGGTGTTCGGTTATCGGTTTTTTATGCCCACCCCTACTCCCACCCACACCCCTCCGTCCAAGAACCCTAGGCCTCGAGTGGTGGTGTTTTGTGGAAAAAACAATCTCAAATCCGTAGCTTGGAGATTGATCCGTTCGGTGCAAAAATTTCAACCGTTAAACTATTAAAAATATTCACATTGTGTTGTTATATTTCTTGTAAGTGCAACTGTTTTACACTTCCATGATTTTTTGGTTTGATCTGATGATATATCATGTGGCTCGTGGGTCGCCTTGAAGTAATCACCGGCGTTTTCAGGGCAGGCTTAGTCGTTTTGACTGCATGGAATGGATTTATAGGAATGTGTACTGTGTTTGATTATCGACGGCATTATTAGCAATTGGAACTATTGCTTGGAATTTTCGGTTACTCTATCTAATGTTGTTGCCCATCCGTCAGCTTGAAGTAATCCTGATGTTTTCAGAACAGGATATTCAGAGTAATATAGACCTCAGGTTGACGCTGGAGGCTATCCTAAAATTATTCACTGACCTCATTTGATTATGGACTTTATTATCAGTAGCAAACTTCCATAAGAATCCAATCTCTTGCTTTATTATCGCCTCACTTGTGTTCTGTATGTTTTAATATAGGACGTATCTGTTTGTGCTTACGAGTTAACTACTAGCCTTTCAGGAACTACACATCCTTTCTTTGCACTTTGTATCGATTCTCTGTTTCGACTTTGTTGGGAAAACTTGCGGGAACCAATTAACCCTTAATGGAGATTAGCACAATCTTAACGTGTTCTGAAAATATGCAGCGGAATAAATGTAAACTTCAGCACCACCGATGTACTAACTCACGGATCGTTGCTCGTGTCGGACGGAAACATATGCATCAAACATATATGGAGATACTCGGTTCAGCCTGAACCTAGGACATGTCCTAGTTACAAACAGCAGGCAGGTAGTACAAGCACTAGCAGATTTCAGCAAGTAGGTAGTACAAGTACTAGTTGTTCTCAGCCCAAAAGTGCAGCAGCAAGCATCAACACAGAGACACCAGATTTTACGTGGAAACCTCTTAAGGTGAGAGGAAAAACCACGGGCCGAAGCCACCCCAATCTTTCTTCCACTATTATCAAGGTGGGATACAACAAGTTCTTCTCTAGAGAGCACTAGAGGATCTGATACAGCAAGATTTGAGGCACAAGATCTAGGGATTGGAACAATCTCACCAAAGATGGTGGAATCACAACTTGAAGGAGACAAGGTAGTGGATCTGGACGTCACAACCTTGTGAGCAGGGCCCGTGCTTGATCTCAAGCTTCTTCCTTCAACTTCTTCCTCTTCCCTTCTCTCTTGGTATTCTTCTCCAATGGAGGCTATCCTAGATTTTCGTCCCTCTTCTTAGTGGAGGCTGGTTGGGAGGCTTATCTCCCCCCATCCATCATGTGCAATGTCTAAAATAACCCTTGTGGTCATAACCCTAATGGGTCTTGGGCTTCTGCACCTGTTTGGGCCGCCTGAAAGGCTTCAAATGGTCATCTCCTCACAGTCCACATGAGGAGGATACCCAACAAATCTCCCCCTCCAACTCATGTGGGGTGCATCGCCATGCCCGCTACCTTGCAGCATACAGGTAGCTTCTCACTTGGCAATGTCTTGGTCATCATATCCAAGCCATTCTTGTCGGTATGGATCTTCTCAAGATGCACCATCTTGGAATTCATAACATCTCGAATCCAATGATATCTCACATCAATGTGCTTGGTTCGAGAGTGCAAGCTTGAATTCTTGGCAAGGTAGATAGCGCTCTGGCTATCACAAAACAGACCATATTTCTCTTGCTTCATTCCCAACTCTTGCAAGAAGTTCTTCATCCAGAGTGCTTCCTTACAAGCATCAACCGTTGCAATGTACTCATCATCTGTGGTTGACAGGGACACACATTTCTGCAATCTTGATTGCCATGACACTGCTCCCCCTGCATAAGTCATCAGGTATCCAGAAGTAGACTTCCTAGAATCTGCATCACCAGCATAATCTGCATCTGTATAGCCTTGCAATACAGGATCACCACTTCCAAAGCATAAGCACAATCTATAAGTACCTTTGAGATACCTGAGAATCCACTTCACTGCATTCCAGTGAGCTTCATCTGGATTTGTCATAAACCGGCTAACAACTCCAACTGCATAGGCAATATCAGGCCTAGTGCACACCTGGCATACATCAAACTGCCCACGGCAGATTGGTACGGTACTTTACTCATCTCATTTTTCGCCTTCTTGCTGCTTGGACATTGTTCTGAACTCAGTTTGTGATGGCCTGCAAGTGGAGACGTAACAGACTTTGCGTCTTTCATATTAAACCTTTCAAGTACCTTCTCAATGTATCTTTCCTGTGAGAGCCAAAGCAACTTCTTTGATCTATCACGGGAGATCTTTATGCCAAGTATTTGCTTAGCTGGTCCTAAATCCTTCATGGCAAATGATTTACTCAATGCCTTCTTGAGGAGAGCAATCCTCTTTGTGCCATTTCCAACAATCAGCATGTCATCGACATATAGCAAGAGAATAATGAGGTCACCCTCGGCGTACCTCTTCGTAAACACACAATGATCAGGTTGTGCTTTACGGTATCCAAGTTCGGTCATGAATGACTAGAACTTCTTGTACCACTGTCGAGGAGCTTGCTTCAAGCCATACAAGCTCTTCTTCAATCTGCACACTTGGTGCTCCTTGCCTGCAACCATGAATCCTTCTGGCTGCTCCATGTATATCTCCTCCTCTAGGTCACCATGCAAGAATGCTGTCTTCACATCAAGTTGTTCAATTTCCAAGTCCATGGAGGCAGCCATGCCAAGCACAACTCGGATCAAAAACATCTTGACCACTGGAGAGAATATTTCATCGAAGTCAATTCCCTTCTTCTGACTAAAACCTTTCACAACCAATCTTGCCTTGTATCTTGGATGTGAGCTGTGTTCTTCAGTCTTCACTCTGTACACCCACTTGTTCTTGAGTGCTTTCTTGCCCTTCGGCAACGACACCAAATCAAAAGTATCATTCTCATACAGGGATTTCAACTCATCCTGCATGGCTTCTGACCATTCATTCTTGTGCTCATCACACAGTGCTTCCTCATAGCATGAGGACTCACCTGCATCAGTCATCAAGACATATTGATGTGGTGGATACTTGCTGGAAGGTACACGGTCTCTCCCAGTTCTCCTCAACTGCTGCACTGGTGGTGGGGAATCCGGTGGATTATCATCACCGTGACTCTCATCATCATCATCATCATCAGATGGTTGTTCATGTCCCTGACTTGTACTGCCTTGATCAGTTGCATCATCATCTTCAACATCACCATCATCATAATCTCTCCCATGATTGTCATGGACTAGGGGAGGGTTCACTGGATCTAGGACAACCTGAGGTGTGGTAGTCTTCGGCTTCTCCGGTTTACCAATTTCTTTGATCGATCGTTTCATCTTCAATGAACACCACATCTCGGTTGCGCACAGTCTTCTTCTTGACTGGATCCCACAATCTGTATCCAAACTCATCGCTTGGACTGTTGAGATATATGCACTGCTTTGTCTTGCTATCAAGCTTGGCTCTCTCATCCCTCAGGATGTGCACAAATGCCTTGCACCCAAAGACCTTCAGATTCTTGTATGATACATCCTTCCCTGACCAAACTCTCTGAGGAATATCACCTGCAAGAGGAACTGATGGGGACAGGTTTAGTATATGCATAGCATGAATCAAAGTTTCAGCCCAAAAACAGTTAGGTAACTTTGCATGAGAGAGCATAGCTGTGACCCTCTCTGTGAGAGTCATGTTCATCCTCTCTGCAAGTCCATTGAGCTGAGGTGTCTTTGGTGGAGTCTTCTCAAGCCTGATGTCATACTTTCGGCAATACCTTTCAAAAGGACCTCGGTATTCACCACCATTGTCTGATCTGACGCACTTCAATTTCCTGCCAGTTTCTCTCTCAACTTTGGCATGGAATTCCTTGAAGACGTCGAGCACCTGCCACTTGTTTCTCAACACATAGAGAAATATCTTTCTGGAGTGGTAATCAATGAATGTTACAAAGTATAATGCTCCACCGAGATATTTTTCGGTCATGGAGCAAACATCAGTATGCACAATATCAAGAACATTCTCCGCACGTCTTGGCGGTCGTGTATGAAATGCATGCAACCCTATGTTGTTTGCCAGCAAAACAATGTTCACAGGGTTTCAAGGTTATACCTTTCAACTCAGGGAGGAACTCCATGCGAGCAAGAGCATGCATGCCCTTCTCACTCATATGCCCAAGCCTCTTGTGCCACAACTCAGCCGAAGTGTCATTCTCGGCGACGTTCAACATCTCATTGCATAGCTTGGTTTTAGTCACATAGAGGTTACCTTGCTTACTTCCTCGAGCCACAATCAAAGAGCCTTTGGTGAGCTTCCATTTTCCATCACGAAAATAACTGCCATGGCAAATGTCATCAAGTTTTCCCACTCACAACAGATTCAGCCGTATATCGGGAACATGCCTCACATCATCGAGCACCAAACTGCAACCTGTGGAAGTCTCAATGCATATAGTGCCCTTGCCAACAATGGTTGACGAACCGCTGTTTCCCATCCTCACTTGGCCGGTAACACCGCTGGTGTAGGACATGAAATACTCCTTGTGTGATGTAATGTGGAAGGACGCACCCGAATCCACAACCCAACTCATGGCATCATCACGAACAGCACTATAACATTCTTCATGTTCAATTACTAGATAGTCTTCACCTTCCTCACATTCTGCAACATTGGCGGCACCATTCTCTGCCTTTTGCTCGTTCTTATTTGCAACTTTTCCCTCTGCAAGATCTTTCTTGTATTTCCTGCATTCGCTCTTTATGTGATTCGGCTTGCCACAGTAAAGGCAAGTAACATCTTTTCTATGTTTTGACTTTGATCTCCCCCTGGATTTATCTTTGCCTTGCTGAAATCTAACATGGCCACGTCCACGGTTGTCATCCTTACCATGGGATTCAGCCACATACGCATCAGAAGAAGTGGCATCGCCCTTTTCCTTCTTTCTGGCTTCTTCATTCAGCATGCTATTCTTCACCATCTCCAAGGTCAACTTCCCATCCGGAGCTGAATTGCTAATGGACACAACAAGCTTGTTCCAACTGTCGGCCATGGAACTCAGCAGCAACAATACTTGCACCTCATCCTCGAAGTTGATCTTCATGGCTAAAAGTTGGTTTATATGGCACTAGAAAACATTCAAGTGTTCAATCACACTGCTGCCATCTCGGTACTCAAGTTTTGCAAGTATCTTGATAACTGATGACGGGAAAATGGGGCGATCGAAAAATACGTACACGTCCACGTCATAGAGACAGATAGTATAATTTAAATGCGTAAATGCATAAGATGAATAAAGATATCAAACATTGCAGGTATTTTATTTCCAGAACTCATACGTATATATGAAAGATCTGTTAATTACATCTGCGGAGAGAAAACCCCTGATTAAGAATTCCAACATAACTATTACATAAAATTACAACATATGACCACTACAAAGTGTAGAAAAGAAAACTACAAAATGTAGAAATAAAAGTCCTCCTCGCTGTTGTCGACGTCGACGTATTCGGGAGCCATGAAATTTGTATCATATTTTGATAGCACATACATGCCTTGATTATTTTCAACTAGTTCATCAACCATCGGATGTTTGGTAATAAATATGGTTTTTAATGCATGGTTAACTAGCCAGTCTATCAAGCAAGTGTGAACATATGGTATAGCTCGTTTTGTGAGCCAAGTTTATCATGCACATTATTTCTATATGCATGGAAATAGCAGATCGTTAAGCCACCATATGGGCAAGCTATTATGATGATGAAATGCACTATGTTATGTCTAGTGCAAGTGACATGGGGTCTGATCCTTTTTATCATGAAAGGAACACATGGTTTCATTTTAATCTATACATGAGATTATCTTATAACATGTGGGTTTATTGCCTACATGCAAATTAATTATATGTACTAGTTCCGGAATATGCTATATAGAACTAGTGATATATTTATATAATCTTGGATTTCAGATATAATTTGACTTCACTTGTAGTAGTACTAACATCAAGTGGAGTATGGTAATTTCTCTTTGCTTGTATTATCACTAACCTAGCATAGGACATATGCTTGTAGGGTAACCGAGCAAGAGTATGTATTAATTTATATTTTTCAGTGAGTAGGGTGATAATTATCAATTTAGTTCAGCTATATGAGGCTAAACAATATATGGAGTAAATATCATATATGAACGCTCTAGTCGTCATATTTATTTTAGTGTCAACAACATGCTGCACTACTTGTTTAGTAGGCAGATTTTTTTAGATAAGAGGGTGCGGGTCCCCGGCCTCTGCATCAAAATGATGCACACAGCCATCCGCAATTATTCATCAAGACTTACAAGTTACAACATTGATCAAACCGAAGTCAGCCGCTCGGCAACAAAAAGTCGCTACAACTATGATGGGGGTGGCGAAGATCAGAGCCGCATGCCTTGACCTCCCACCTACATGCATCATCTACAACCGGAGTACCGGTCCAGCAAACCCTGCACGCACACCGCATGCGCACGCTACAGCAGTCGCTTCCGCCGTCTTCCTCGAACCCATCTTCAGGCAAAGATCAACGCCATGGCCTTGTAAGACCAGCCGGCGACGTCGCCATGACGCCAACCAGCATATCCGATCTGCGCGTCATCATCATCACACGTCCAGCGCCGAGACTCCGCTGCGCCGCGCCGCCAAGACTCGCCGTCGACGACGTGTTATATGCCTCAACACGCCACCTCTCCTTGCCCGTCCCATCCAGCAGCTGCTCCAAAACGATGCCCCCAAGAGGGAGAGCGACATAGCGCCACCATCGTCCGACCCGGAATATCCGGGATCTAGGGTTTCCCCTGGAGCAGCGCGAGTGGGTAGACAGCAGCTGCAACAGCGATGCCTTCAACAAGGTAACGACGCATACGTGCCGCCATCGCCCGCCATCCGAAGATGGCTCGGTTTTCACCGGCAACTATGTCATCCCGACTCGCAGCCAGGACTAGATGACGGAACGGATCCGCCGATCCAGCCACGAACCCGGCTGACCACGTCCGGCGAAGGACAAGACCACCACCACCATGCCCAGAGCAGCTGCTCGAGGCGTCCTCGACGATGCGAAAATGGCCCCGGATAGCCTCCACACCGTCGTCGACGTAGCAGCGGAGGTGCACGAGATCAAGGTCCGATCTAGACCCAGCGGGCCGAGATCCATCCCGTCACCCGCACCGCCCCAGTCTACTAGCACCGCCGACGGCCGTCGCTTGTCCAGATCGCCGCCATCCGCGCCGCCTTCGCTGGAGAGGAAGGGCAGATCGCCGCCGCCCCGACCCATCCGGCGATCGAGGAGACCGCCGCCGCCGCCGCGCCACATGGGCCTTTGCCCAGCGACGCCTATGGCGGCGGCGGCGGAGAGGAGGGGCGCGAGGGGAGGCTTGAAGGGCGGTGAGGAGGGGGCACCCCGGGGACGGCGCGGCGCCGCCGCCTCGGGGGTGGGAGAGGAAGGGGGTGGGAGAGGAAGGGGGCTTGTTTAGTAGGCAGATAGCATCTACGGCATGGGGTTTCTCATATGCAACGGGGTATATGCCAATTAACTAGCATGCAGTACGCTTAGCTAAGGTTGATTAATTTCAGCTTAAGACAATATATAAATGAGGTGCAGATTTGCTTTGTTTTGATCAAGTTTCGCATGCGTATATACCTGCTGTTATCTAATCAGGGTGTATGTATAAATGAATATTTTGATCATACACATGGCCGCGTGCATTGAGTATTTTACCAGACCCTATAATTGATCGTGGTTGCTAAATACGACATACAAAAACTACTCCATTTGGTCTTGCCTTACATGCGTATCCAACTAGTAGTATCTAACTAGAGTACGTGCATGATGCAAATTATCAATTCAGTTTATTTATATGAGACTAAACAATACATAGAGTAAATATCATGCATGACCATTTGTTCATCATATTTATAATACTAACAACATGGCGTACTGGTCATATATGTGCAAACAATATTATATTTCGCTTCCTCCACGTCTATATGGCTAGCGCTACCAGCGTGCAACCGTGACTCATTATTTACGGAAGAAGACTTATTTCATATGCAGAAATCATATTGTAATTTCTACCAAGATGGGATTTATGAGACCCAAAACAATATGCAGTTTCTTTCTACTTCTATTCTTGATTTGTATCTACATGGAGATCGGAATTGCCACGTGACCGAATCAAGAAGAATTTTATTATGGGCACCTAGTTTGTATCAAGATAGGACCAAAGATCGCTATGAGACCAAATTAGGAGTTTAGTTTATTTCCTTGATTTGTATCATCATGGGACCGGAGTCACCATGCAGACCAAACAAGGAACAAGTTTTAATTGAACATGGCATGAACACAATATGGAACATATATATCCTAATTTATATCAGGTAGGATTTTATGAGACCCGAACAGTATGAGGTTTGATCTCTATTTTTATCCTTAATTTGTATCTACATGGGACCGGAGTCACCATGCGGACCAAATAAGCTTTATCTCCAAAGCCATTGTGACCAGCAACCTATGAGCAACACCTTGAGCTCTGATACCACTCTGTTGGGAAAACTTGGGGAAACCAATTAACCCTTAATGGAGATTGACACACTCTTAACATGATCTAAAAATACGCAGCGGAATAAATGTAAACTTCAGCACCACTAATGTACTAACTCACGGATCGTTGTTCGTGTCGGACGGAAACATATGCATCAAACATATATGGAGATACTCGGTTCAACCTGAACCTAGGACATGTCCTAGTTGAAAACAGCAGCTAGGTAGTATAAGTACTAGCAGATTTCAGCAAGCAGGTAGTACAAGTACTAGTTGTTCTCAGCCCAAAAGTGCAGCAGCAAGCATCAACACAGAGACACCAGATTTTACGTGGAAACCTCTCAAGGTGAAAGGAAAAACCACGGGCTAAAGCCACCCAAATCTTCTTCCACTATTATCAAGGTGGGATACAATAGGTTCTTTTCTAGAGAGCATTAGAGGATCTGATACAGCAAGATTTGGGGCACAAGATTTAGGAATTGGAACAATCAAACCAAAGATGGTGGAATCACAGCTTGAAGGAGACAAGGTAGTGGATCTGGACGTCACAACCTGGTGGGCAGGGCCCGTGCTTGATCTCAAGCTTCTTCCTTCAACTTCTTCCTCTTCCCTTCTCTCTTGGTTTTCTTCTCCAATGGAGGCTATCCTGGATTTTCGTCCCTCTTCTTGGTGGAGGCTGGTTGGGAGGCTTATCTTCCCCCATCCATCATGTGCAATGTCCAAAATGACCCTTGGTCATAACCCTAATGCGTCTTGGGCTTCTGCACCAGTTTGGGCCGCTTGAAAGGCTTCAAATGGTCATCTCCTCACAACCCACATGAGGAGGATACCCAACAGACTTTTCAATGCTCAGTTCATTCTTCTAATGATTGTCTCTTGGTTCATTATTTGTTTCAGATAATTAAGCTGTGATCGCCTGTACCACCAAGGTCTACTGTATTTGTGTTTCTGATAACCCAGCTATGTCCAGGTAGCATCATCAGAGTGCGTGTTGGCTGAACTGCTTCTTGTACTGAAAAGAGACTGCCTGGTCTGTTGTATGGTTTCTGCCCCTCGGCGTGAGGACATTTACATCACTGAAATGTATGCTTGTATCCTGCAGTGAACTTTTCATTATTGCACAGAAAAACCAGTTGTGACATGGGTTGTTGATACAACATCTGTTAGCTGAACTGGTGATCGTGTGCCCCTTTCAGGCTAACTGAATGAATTGAATCTAGTTTTCGTCTCTTGCAATGAAATGCTAAATTGTACTCAAAAGTACTGTTTCTTGGTAGTAATTTGTCAATTATGCGCATAGTGGGAAATAAAATCCTCATAGAGTTTTTGTTGGAGAACTTGTTGATCCTGACACTACTTTCTTTGTGTGAATTTGATCCTGACACTACTAATTTTTTTTTAGACAAACTGACAATACTACGGAGTACACGATATCAGCGTGGAAACAAGATCACTAAAAACATAGATCGGCCCGGCCCGGCCCGGCCCAGTAATCTGCCCAGCCCACATAGAGGAGCACCTCCACTCGATTCACAAAGAAGCGGAAGCACAGCCATGGGGAGTCGAGGCGGCACAGGAGGCGGAGGAGATCGCCGGCGCCGCCGCGTCGACACTGTCGCCATAGCTTCTCCTTCCACTAGCCTTGAGGTACGTACGCGCTCCCTAGGACGATCCTACCACTTTCTTTCCCCTCCCCCTGTACCCTGGATTGGATGCTCTCAGGCAAGAACCCTAGATAGAAATAGGAAGTAAAGCTCAAAAATTAAAAAGAAATAGGAAGTGAAACACGAGCACCAAACCCAACTGACTCGCTTGGCCGAGTTGTTCATTCTGGTTCTCCTTAGGTGAACGTACTGCTACTGATCTTTTAAGCCTAGGGATTGACCCTTAGTTCTGCAATATTTTTTGGGTGTGTCCTACAACAAGTCAACAACTGATGTATAGCTAGTTAGCTACTGATGCGTTCGGGACGAGACAATAGTTTAGACTACAGGACAGGAGGGCTGGAGGAATTTTTGGATGTATACCAGTTGGTGTCTACTTAGTATATTATGTGTTGGAGAATGAGCAACTAGTATTCTCAGGGGGCCAAAGGCCAATACATGTACAAGTGTGGTAAAGTGCAGTAAACTCCTTATACAATGAGGATATACAGAAGAGTGACTATACACATCTAACACCCCCTCAAACTGATGGTGGGTCAACAACACTGAGTTTGGAGAGCAAGAACCCATTCTGCGCTCGAGTTTGTGTCTTCGTGAAGAAATCCGCCAACTGTAATTCAGAGGGCACATAGTGAAGAGCGAGAGTCGGATCCTGCACAGCAGCACGCACAAAGGAGGCATCCACACCGATGTGCTTGGTGAGCTCATGCTTCACCCGGTCACGCGCAATGCTGATAGCACCTGTACTGTCTGACAATAAAGGAGTCGGTGCAGTAGCAGAAACACCAAAATCCTCCACTAACCATCGTAACCAGGTCACCTCAGCCGTCAACATAGCCATCGCTCGTAACTTAGACTCTGCACTCGAGCGGGAAACTGCAGTCTGTTTCTTCGTCTTCCAGGCAATGAGAGAACCTCCAAGAAAGAAGCAGACAGCGAGCGGCGATCAAAAGGATCACTAGCCCATGTAGCATCAGAGTAGGCCTGGAGCTGGAGAGAGCTGGAGCGGGGAAAGAAAATACGGTGAGAGATCGTGCCACGAAGATATCGTAGAACACAGAGGAGGTGACTATAGTGGACAGAGGTGGGAGCTAAAACAAATTGACTCAGAATGTGGACAGGATATGATATATCTGGACGAGTGACAACGAGATAGACAAGGCCCACAACGAGGTGGCGATAGCGTGTGGGATCACTGAGGGGATCACCATCAGTAGCACGAAGCTGAACGTTGAGCTCCATAGGAGTCTCAGCAGTGCGCTCATCACCAAGCGTTGCACGAGTAAGAAGATCCTGAATATATTTTTCTTGGGAGATGAAGAAGCCATCAGAGGTCGAAGAAACCTCAATCCCGACAAAATAGCGAAGTGGACCAAGATCAGACATCAGGAACTGCTCGCGGAGGCGGGCCTTAACAAAGGCAATGTACTCAGAGTCGTTGCCAGTGATGATCAAGTCATCAACATATAGAAGGAGAAGAGTCCGACCACGAGGAGAGGTGTGGACAAACAACGCCGGGTCATGGTCGCTAGGCGAGAAACCAACGGCAGTCACCGCAGAGCTGAAACGCTCAAACCAGGCGCGAGGGGCTTGTTTAAGGCCATACAGGGAGCACCGAAGGCGGCAAACCATACCATCAGGAACAGAGTACCCGGTGGTGGCTGCATAAAAACCTCCTCGCGCAACTCACCATTGAGAAAAGTGTTCTGAACGTCAAGCTAAGACACAGACCAGTGACGGACAGAAGCCACAGCGAGAAGAGTGCGGACAGTGGTCGTGTGAGCCACAGGAGCGTCTCATCATAATCACGTCCCTGCTCCTGCTGAAAGCCACGAGCCACAAGACGAGCTTTGTAACGCTCGAGAGAACCATCGGAGCGAGTCTTAACCTTATAGACCCACTTGCACGTGATGGGACGAACACCAGGAGGAGGGGAAACCAGATCCCACGTGCCATTGCGCTCAAGCGCAGCAATCTCCTCAGCCATCGCAAGCTGCCATTCAGGCTGAGCCATGGCTTTCCGCTAGGAAGTGGGCTCAGCGACAACAGAAAGACTGACGTGGGTGTACCCTTCGGGTACCCCACCATGAGGATACCTGGTGCACGTACAGGCTAAGGCCCATAGGCGAGCCAGTCAGCAATCCACGATCCAGGCCCACGAAGGGGGTCCAAGAGGAGGGCGTATGCTCCAAGACAAATAGAACCATAGTCGGTTTAAACTGACCTTACCTGTAAACCTAGTCGGTTGCGAATCCCCGAGACCCGGTGTCGGGGGGCTGCCCCCGGGTAGGGCAAAGATGTGGTCTTAAAGGTTATAAAGTACAAGCCGGATCAGTATCTAGCCGGGTCACTCGGGCCGGGTCGATATCTAACCAGAGTCGGTTAGCGCTTGGTCATGCCAAAGTGCGGGAAGAAGCCAAACCGGGTCAGAAGAAGGAGTACCGGATAAGTTAGCCGGGTTGGTAAACCGGGTCAGAAGAAGGAGTACCGGATAAGTTAGCCGGGTTGGTGAACCGGGTCAGAAGAAGGACCCGGATAAGGTAATCCGGATATTGCACAAGGGCCAAGTAATGTCAGAAAGGTTCACGGGTCCTGCAGGTCTCCTGCCAGAAGCTGAGAAGACAGCCGGGTCAAGTCACAGGTTTTCCGGGTCGCAAGGCCCTAGGCGCTGACTTGGCCAATTCGGGAAAGAGGATATGACCGAGACCCGGGGGGCTACGCCTGCCATTGCCCAAAGTGGCAAGATAGGCCTGCTAGGGACTTGACGGCCAGGTCAGGTCACGGGATTCCTGGGGGGCGCAGCAACCTAGGAGCTGACTCGGCCAATTCGGGAAAGAGGATATGACCGAGACCCGGTGGGCTACACCTGCCATTGCCCAAAGTGGTAAGATAGGCCTGCTAGGGCCTGACAGTCCGGCCGTTGGATTGACAGGAGGCAGAGGCTTGTCCTCTTCCTCTTGGCAATGCCATTGTCTCATGGAGCCAGGGGCAAAGTGGGAATTCGGTTTGTGTATAAATGAGCTACCACCTTCTCCCAGTGAGAGGGATCGAACATCGAACAGAGAGGAGAGGACCCCAAGAGCTCTTTTCCCCCTGTGCCTTCATCTCCACCTTGAGTTCCCACCATTGTTCTTGATACAGCTCAAGGAGCGCTCTGTACTTGTAAACACTTGAGATATAAAGAGAGTAGGCTAGTGCTGCAGTAGGGGTGTTACCTCCGCAAGAGGGCCCCGAAGCAGGGTACATCGTGGTGTTCTTTGCTTCTTCTTGGTTCTGTTTGTTCTTGTTTGTTCTGGCAAGTTCTTGGTTGTTCTTCATGCATGCTTCTTGAGTGCGCAAACCCTCCCCGGAATCCCCCAACGTCCTAGCGAGCCCACAACTTAAGCCATCCTATGGCATCTGCCGTGACACCACCACGACAGTTGGCGCCCACCGTGGGGCTGATAGTGGTGCTTGTTGGGTTAATTTCGGATGGGATCTTCATCATCAACGCGGGGACTCAACATCGCCATTGTCCCCGCGCTCTAGCTTGACATCATCGACAGATCCGTGGTGTGAAAAGTGACTCGGGGACTCGACTTCGGCATCGTCCCCGCATGTTGACTCATTTTCGAATTGGATACAGTGCGAATCCAAGCTGTTCTGGAATCCTGAGATGTTCTGGAATCCGAATCTACTTGGCAATCCGAATCTAGTTTCGGTAATCCGAATCAAGTTTTGGCAAGTTTCGGTAATCCGAATCACGTTTTGGCATGTTCTGGAATCCGAATCAAGTTTTGGCATATTCTGGAATCCGAATCAACCTGGCAATCCGAATCTAGTTTCGGTGATCTGAATCGTATCTTGGAAATCCGAGTCTATTCTGGGTATTCATACTGGCATTAGCGTCTTCCTCGACTTCTTCAACAACCTGGCCTTGTAAGTATCGTTTATATGTCTGCTTTATGCTTATGCGTAGTCTCAAACAGTACTCGGGGACTGCCCCCTCGCTTTTGTCTAAGTGTTTTACCCCGGACAAGATGTCTTGACCCGGGGACTGGGTAGCCAGTCTGTTTTACTTTTTCTCCTAGATAATAAAAGTAACTCGGGGACTCGGTTGAAACCGAGTCTAGTTCTTTGTGCATAGTGTTTGCTGTGAGTTTCGTTTTCTATCAAGTGCTATAGCTAGTTTGCTTCGGTTAGTATAATGGTTGTTTCCGTCAATTATTCTTTATCATATATATGTTGGACTAACGTTGAAAGGTGACATCGGTTTGGTTGAGAATGTTCGTTGCTGAGGTATCCTGGAAATCCGAAGTATTCCAGAAATCCGAGGTGTATTGGTAATCCGAATCAATTTGGAAATTTGGATCATGTTGGTAATCCGAATCACATTGGAAATCTGGGTCATGTTGGTAATCCGAATCACATTGGAAATCTAGGTCATGTTAATAATCCGAATCACATTGGTAATCCGAATCATACTGGTAATCCGGATCGTATTGAAAATCCGGATCATGATGGAAATCCGGGTCATAATGGAGATCCAAGGTATCATGGTTATATTGGTTATCTCAAATTATCCAAGGTACCCTAGCATTATCGGTACTCTCTAGATCGCCGTTTATTTCGGTTTGCCACAGTATCACGGCATCATTCCACATCACAGATCGCAGTTTATTTCAGTTTGTCACAGTATCATGACATCATTCCATATCCCATATCGCTGTTTATTCTGTTTGCCAGCGTATCATGGCATCATTTGCATACCAGATCTTTGTTTATGTTTGTTAGCCAGAGGCAACCTTTGAGTTATGTTATTGCAGGTTATGTGTCAAACCAGTTGAGGCTGGAGACATCAATGTCGGTATACGCCCAAAGTGGCTAAAACCGGCATTCGAGATATGCTTATAAGAGTCCAGCAGTGGCTGGAGATATCTATGTCGGTATACGCCCGAAGTGGCTAAGAACCGACATATGAGTTATGCCCAAAGAGGCCGAGGTACCGAGACATGTGTGATATGCCCAAAGAGGCCGAGATACCGAGATATGTGATATGCCCAAAGAGGCCGAGGTACCAAGTTATGTGATATGCCCAAAGAGGCCGAGGTACCAAGTTGTGTGATATGCCCAGAGGGGCCGAGGTACCGAGACATATGTGATATGCCCAGAGGGGCCGAGATAATGAGGCATATGAGATACAAACTTGCAGGTTTATGTCGGTCCAGCTTACGCTGGCGGCATCCCAGTCGGTAAAAGCCAGGAGGGCTAACCGACGCTGGCGGCATCCCAGTCGGTAAAAGCCAGGAGGGCTAACCGACGCTGGCGGCATCCGAGTTCGGTAAAAGCCAGGAGGGCTAACCGACGCTGGCGGCATCTCAATTCGGTAGAAGCCAGGAGGGCTAACCGACGCTGGCGGCATCTCAATTCGGTAAAAGCCAGGAGGGCTAACCGACACTGGCGGCATCCCAGTCGGTAAAAGCCAGGAGGGCTAACCGACGCTGGCGGCATCCAAGTTCGGTAAAAGCCAGGAGGGCTAACCGACGCTGGCGGCATCTCAATTCGGTAGAAGCCAGGAGGGCTAACCGACACTGGCGGCATCCCAGTCGGTAAAAGCCAGGAGGGCTAACCGACGCTGGCGGCATCCAAGTTCGGTAAAAGCCAGGAGGGCTAACCGACGCTGGCGGCATCTCAATTCGGTAAAAGCCAGGAGGGCTAACCGACGCTGGCGGCATCTCAATTCGGTAAAAGCCAGGAGGGCTAACCGACGCTGGCGGCATCCAAGTTCGGTAAAAGCCAGGAGGGCTAACCGACGCTGGCGGCATCTCAATTCGGTAAAAGCCAGGAGGGCTAACCGACGCTGGCGGCATCTCAATTCGGTAGAAGCCAGGAGGGCTAACCGACGCTGGCGGCATCTCAATTCGGTAGAAGCCAGGAGGGCTAACGGACGCTGGCGGCATTTCAATTCGGTAAAAGCCAGGAGGGCTAGCCGACGCTGGTGGCATCCGAGTTCGGTAACAACCAGAAGGGCTAAAAACCGGCGTATAATGGTGACCATTCAGGCAACATACTTCCAGTACAAATTGTCCATCTCGTTGTTGATTCGGGTGAGCTCGGTCAACCGGATGTCGCATGTGGCCTGAAAGGCAAGGCTGTACGGTACAGAAGGTTTCTGGTACAGTTATTTATTTTTGTAAGTCTGTACGCGACTCTGCGAGTCCCCCACAGCCTCGGGGACTACTGTCGGGGATGTGACCCCGGGTACCCCAGAGTTGTTACTTTGACCGAAGCTCCCAGGACGTCAGATGCGCTCCAAGTCAAGGCAGGTGGCCTGACTCTTCATCCTTAACGGGATCTCCTTAACGGGATCTCCTTAACGGGATCTCCTTAACCGGATCTCCTTAACGGGATCTCCTTAACGGGATCTCCTTAACCGGATCTCCTTAACGGGATCTCCTTAACGGGATCTCCTTAACCAGGTCTCCTTAACCGGATCTCCTTAACGGGATCTCCTTAACGGGATCTCCTTAACCGGATCTCCTTAACGGGATCTCCTTAACGGGATCTCCTTAACCATATCTCCTTAACCGGATCTCCTTAACGGGATCTCCTTAACCGGATCTCCTTAACGGGATCTCCTTAACGGGATCTCCTTAACCATATCTCCTTAACCGGATCTCCTTAACGGGATCTCCTTAACCGGATCTCCTTAACGGGATCTCCGCAGACACCGGGAGACATCCCTAACCGGATCTCCCTAACCGGATCACTCCCCGTAGACGTCGGGAACATCCTTAACCGGATCATCACAAATATCTTCGGGAGAGGATAAGAAGAGGACGTGGAGATTCTCAAGACAATGGCTAGAAGACAAAGGAAAGGACGGCATCTCCCGGAGATGCCGGAGACAGAAGCTAGAAGACAAAGAAGCCCATCCCATCGGAGTCAACTATGCTACAGTGCGTGAACAGTGTATGTGTGGGCCAACCATTGTCCCCTGGGCTCTCTTTTTATAAAGAGCACCAGGGGGAGAGCTGGAGAGGGAGGCGCGGGCACGGATAGCCCCTGGGCTCTCTCTTCTTCCTCTTGCTCACTGGAGCTTTCTTCTTCCTTGAGTTCCTCTCCAGGGCTAGATCTTCACAGCTCGAGGAGCACATGTACAAATCATATACAAAGAGGAGAATACACCGAGTAGGCTAGTGCTGCAGTAGGGGTTTTACCTCCTCACGAGGGCCCCGAAGCAGGGTACATCGTGTGTGCTTTGTGTTCTTGCGGTTCTTGTTCTTGTTCTTGCTTGTTCTTCGTGTTCTTCGTGTGTTCTTCGTGCGCGACTCCATCGCGCAATCCCTCCCCGAAACCACAAGCATTTGTTCGGCCCCAGATTAAGCCTACCCCTAGGCATCTGCGTGTTTCCCACCACGACACCCGGCCTCCTATATAAAGGCTGGGAGGGCAGCCGATCTAGGGCGGGCAATACTCATACCATCAAACCCTAGCGAGATTGCCATCTCGCCGGGACTCCATTGTACACCTCATATATTAATAATCAGACAAGCAGGAAGTAGGGTGTTACCCTCTGGGGGCCTGAACCTGGGTAAACCTCGCTTGTCAGCCGACGATACTACCAACGCTACCACGTCTCTCCCCTCAATCTCAACCCTAGGTACCGAACCATGGGATTTGTCGTGTTAACACCACGTCAATTGGCGCCGTCTGTGGGAAAGACTAGTGTTGGATCCGTGGTGTCGGCGGCTCCATCGGCAAATGGCAACTCGCCGACTCCATCGGCGAACGGCAACTCACCGACTTCATCGACTCCATCGGCAAACGGCAACTCGCCGACTTCATCGACTCCATCGGCAAACGGCAACTCGCCGACTTCATCGACTTCACCGGCAAACGGCGACTTCGCCGGTGGGGTCGGGGCCACACGTCGGTGAGCGTTGGGTGGGAAGCGTGGGGTGGATGGCGGGGCGTCGGTTGCTTGTTCGAGGCGCGCACAGTGGCCGGGCACGGACGGACGGTCGGTCGGATCCGGGTCTGGTGCATGTGGCGCACGGTGGGCCCACGGGAATGGGATATCTTATGGGGCCCACTGGCAGTGGGTGTTACTTTGGGGTCAGGTTCATTTCAAATTTGAAGATCAAATTTTAGAGGTTGTAGAAACATACGTTGTCAACACGCACTTTTTCGTATAATTTTTTGAGACGATTAAATTTGATTTTTCTCGAAACGGTAGCATGGTAACAGCTTATGGGGATGAAAGCACTAGATATGTTCTCCTCGCCTCGCTTTGATGCTAGTTACGTTGTTGCCCGGTTGATTTGTACGAGCATCTCCAAGCACAACCCCAAATTCAGCCCCTAAACTGTCCGCGGACATGTCCGGACGTGTCTGTGAACAGTGACCGGACAGCCCCAAAAGTGGCCTCCTCCAACCGTGTCCTCTACAAACTTTCCAAATTGTGGGGTCACTTGCATGTGATTGGTGGAGAAGAGAAAGAAGAATAAATGAATGGGAAAAGAAAGGAAAAGAAAGCAAAAAGGTGGTCCAAACGGACAGCCGGACACACCCGGACATGCAAATCCTACCCCAAACTCTCCCCACATATGGGTTGAGATTGGGGGCAGCCGAACAGCCCGGACATATAAAATCAGTTTGGGGACCACGCTTGGGTAGCTATTTTGCTCCTCCTAGTGTCCGGGCTGTCCATCCGAACAAAATAAACCGGTTTAGGGACCATGGTTGGAGATGCTCTAAGTGCAGCCACATACCAACATCCATGTGTAGTTATTGGTTTTGTCTGATGTCTAAAAGCAGAGTCAAATGAAACTATAGTGGAAAATTATATATGGAATCATTTAGCGATAACATGCTCAAACATCTATAACGGGGCTATAGTGTGTGGAGATTTCATGCTCCTGGGCTCCAGTAATCAATGTATTAAAAATATTTACAAGGTTTTAGGAAGCTGGAAAAAATCCTCCATGTTGTCAATGATATATTTCATAGACGTGCAAAATCTCAATTAAAATACTTTATATTCAGAGCTAATAAAAATATTAAATATATGGTTATGAGTATACATATTTTAAAACCCAAAATATATAGATTTTATCATTTTTGTGCAGCTCATAATAGAAATAATTTCACATTGTTATTTTGCATTCTTGGACTACACAAAAAATATCAGATTTTTAAAAACTTGTCGGTAAGGGAGGGGTGAGGACGGCGGCGCGCCTTTGGCTCGCTTCGGTGTTTGCAGTTATCGCTAGGTGGTCCGAATACCTATTTCTAATTTTTATTACTTTTATAATTCTTTATACCGTTGTTGATGATCAATTTATTGGTTAGCCTTTTCGCAAAAATATCAGATTTTTTAAAACTTGTAAATATTGTTTTTTATTTTTTAAAATTAAGAGATCACTGTAGTTCCGTAGCCAAAATAATTTACCAGGCTAGAGCGAGCTATTTTTAACATTAGTTGTTTTGTCTACCACATGTCGTGTCAATGTTTCTGCTTGGTAAAAGCACACCGAGAGGGCTAAGATCATAATCAGAGGAACTCATAGCAGCCTTCAGATTGTAGCAATCTGATTCAAAAACAACACCCATTACGTCCGCTGCTTGGATGGCATTGGAAAGGGCCAATGTTTCAGCATGCATTGCATCAGTAATATTGCTCAATGACCCAGCCATAGCGAATCTAACAGCCATCACGACAGATCGCTCCCCAGCCACCACACTTGCTGTTTGCATCGTAGGAGGCGTCTGTATTGATTTTAACATACTCTGTCGGAGGCGAACACCGGAGCGTGTTGTTGCTTCTTTTTCAGACAGTTTATCCATTCATCAACACAGCGCCTTGCATTAAACTGGAATTGGACACTTCTCCCCGTGGCCCGTGGTTACCCTTGGTACGCTCTGTCCAGCAGTTCCAGAGTAGAGACACAGTAAGGAGCTGTTCAGGTTCCGGCAAGTTGACAACTTCCTCGAGTACTTCAACAGATGATCGACATGGTAGTAGCTTAAGTCTGACATCCTCAAGTAGCAGGGCATTCCACCGTTGCTTAGCATATTTGCATTTCAGAAAAAGGTGTCCACCATCCTCAAACAGTCTCTTGCATACGCCACAACGGGTGTCCAGATCAACACCTTTTCGAGCAATATTCATGTATAGGGGACAAAGACCAAATCGCAGTTGTTTCTGACTGTTGTTGGCCTTCGAGTAGCACCACAAGGCAACCACGGATCCTCCCAAATCCGTACTCGCTTCCCATCTCCAATCCTCCATAATTTCGGAATCTCGCAGACGTACTTTCGGATCGCTGGGAAATTTCAGAATTTTGTTGAGTACCCAATCTCTTAGAGCACTGTCTGTCCCGGGGAGGTGCTATACATGGCTTATTAGCGATGGAACGAGAGAACGTTGCCTGCACGATTGGTTTCGCGCGTGTTAAATGGGCTAGGCCCAAACTGTTCGGGCTACTGCATCCTTCCTTCGCGCTACTGTTTCTTCTTGCGCGCTACTGTTTCTTCTCGCACGCTACTGTTTCGCTCGCTATTTTGAACTTTTGAAATGCTTCATTTTCTTTCGAAAATGGTTGAACTCTATTACATCGCTTTAGAAAAAATTGTTCAAGTTCTTTGAACTGGTTATTCTCAACGTTATTACATGTCTTAAAAACAGAAAAAATTCTATGCATTCTGAACCTTTTAGAAAAAAATTCAAGTGTTTCATATGACTCCCAGTTCTTCAAACTTGAACATTTATGTATCAAAAAATGAAAATGGCTAGCGTTTCGTGCTCACATGAAAAAATTATAATTTTCAAGTGATAATGGCCTGCCGGTGGCGCTGCTCGTCGGCCGTGGGGAAGGAGACCCTGGTTGGGGATTTTTCTCTTTTCTTTTCTTTTCTTTTATTTTTCTATTTTTTGTTCACGTATCTTCAAACAGCCAAAAAAAGAAAAACGAAAATAGTGGTGAACGAAAACTTTTTTGAACGATTTTAAAAGGGGACAGAAAAGGCTGGTGAACGAAAACTATTTTTGAACGATTTTTAAAATGAACAGAAAATGACGGTGAACGAAAACTTTTTTGAACAATTTTAAAAGTGGACAGAAAAAGGCTGGCGAACGAAAACTGGTTTCGAACGATTTTAAAAATGAGCAGAAGATGACGGTGAACGGAAATTATTTTTGAACAATTTTAAAAGTGGACAGAAAAGGCCGGTGAACGAAAACTATATTTGAACGATTTTAAAAATGAACAGAAAATGACGGTGAACGAAAAACTATTTTTGAACGATTTATAAAGTGGACAGAAAGGGACGGTGAACGAAAACAATTTTTGAACTATTTTAAAAATAAACAGAAAATGACGGTGAACGAAATTTTTTTTGAACGATTTTAAAAGTCGACAAAAAAGGCTAGCGAACGAAATATATTTTGAACAATTATAAAATATGGACAGAAAAATTCCATGAACAAAAATTATTGTTGAACGATTTTTTAAAAATTGAACATAAAACTATATAAACGAAAAATTGTTTTTGAACGATTTTTGAAATACGAACAATTTTAAAATCTGAATATTTTTCAAATATGCAACAATTTCAAATATGAACAATTTTCAAATCTGAACATTGTCTAATTTGAACATTTTCAAAAAAAATGAAAATTTAAAATAATATCTAAAAGTAAAATAGAAAAGAAAAAGAAAATAGCCAAAAAAAGGAAAACGAAAAAGAAACAGGAACGTTTTCCTAAAAAAGATTTTGAAAAAAAATGATACGTGAACAAATTTCGAAATCTGCAAAATATTTCTAGTTCGAATATTTTTTTTAAATTCGAAAATAATTTTCAAAATCTTAAAAACTAAAAAAATAGAAAAGAAAAGAAATATAGAAAGGAAATTTAAAAGAACGAAAATAAAAATAAAATAAAACAGAAAAGAGAACGAAAAACAGAAAAAAAAAACAAAAAAGGAAAAGAAAACAGAAAAGAAAAATAAAAATAAAAATAAAAATAAAAAACGAAAATAAATAAGAAAAGAAAAAAGAAAAACGAAGCCGCCGTGCACAATCAGGTAAAACAGCGAACGAGATCAACTAGAAATTACGACAGTCAGCAGGTCCACGCGGGACGAAATAAAACTAAATAAAAAAGAAATAGAGAAAACAGAAAAAGAAACTAAGAAAAAAGGAAAACGAAAAAAAAAACGCCCAACCGGGCCGGCCCATAGCGTTCCCCATCTCGCATCGACGCAACGAAAACGCATCGCCCTAAGACCATATATAGGATTTGCCGTCTGTCCCTGCACAATTCTGTACCGGCCCGGCCTAGCCCATCACGCAAACGCAGCCCAGAGGAGAAGCGGTCAAGGCGTTCCGGAGCCCTTTATGATTTCTCCGCCACATTCTCTCGCTCGCGTTCGCTCTCTTTCTCTCCCCCCGCCAAACGCGTGCGTCTCCTCTCTCTCTCCCCGGCGGCGGCTGCGGCGGCGAGCCAACCCGATCGCAAGGTACTCTCGGTAGCCTCCTCCCTCCCCCTCTCCCTCTAAAGGATCAAGGTTCAAGGGTTGTTTCTGCTGATCCCGCGCGCGCGCGCGAGTTCGATCGAGACTTGCCCGCCTTTTTTTTCTCTCTCCCAGGGCTAGGGCTCCGTGATCGTTGAGGAAGATCGTACGATTCGATTAGATCTACATTTATCCCGTACGATTCGTGGCTAGCGACGTCTATCGATCGCGTCGCGTGTGGAATGTCGTTTCGAAAGACGATCCTTTTATTTCTGGGGAATTCGGGCTGCGGTTTCTGGATGACCGATCCGTGCGGTTCCCCGCTTTGCTGGATTGCGAGTTTTCATTAGGGCACACTCCATTGGATTGGGAATGATCCATCTTATACTTGCCGTTGTTTGAGATTGCCTGGGCCATCGTTCGTTATTGGAATTCATATCTTCAGTTTCGTTGTTGAGTGTTGACGCGCAGATGGATGGGTCAGGACTTATTGCCGGCGGTTCGGTTTCCATAGACAAATGCCATTTCTGAATTATGATAATTGCAGTAATCTGTTGGGTATCAACCGATGTGGCTTATTATCTTTGCACCAGCACATGTCTTATCATTGCACTTGTGCATGTATAATTTTGTCTGTCGGGCAACCATGGATGATTTATCGCCGGTGGATCTGTGGGTGGTTTCCATAGACAAATACTATATGTATAATTTTTGCACTTGTACATGTATGTTTTTTTTTCATCCAAGCTGGTCATTGGTATCTAATATTCTGATATGAATGCTGCCTATTGTATCTAAGATGGTGAAAAGAGTGCATAATCTCTAACTTCTGTCTATCTGTTCACTAGCACATGACGCACATACGCCGACGGCGGCCGTCGGCGTATGGTCGTCGGCGTAGCCACTCTGCCGTCGGCGTATCCGTTGCCGTCGGCGTACGCCTCATACGCGCCGTCGGCGTATGAAGGCAAATTTTTTGAATTTTTTGAATTTTTTGAACTTTTTTGATATTTCGAAATTTCTAACTCAGCTACATACTAGATCTCTAATTACACATTTAATCATAGGTCAAAGTACTTACGCTGGTCAAAGTTCCCGTTCGGTCACCCATTCTCAAATTGCTCCAGCCCAAGCACGCTTAACATTTGAGTTCCTTCATTGTTAGCTTCCAAATGAGAAATGAGAACTTACTGATACTTATATCATATCAATCATGTTAACCCCTGATTTAGGATGTTACACTTTTTCATTGTTTAAATTTAGAAAATTCATTTGAATAAGTAACAATGATTGTAAAATAGTATATATTTTTAATAAATGAAAAAATGAAATTATTTTTACTTTTATTTCCTTTTTACATTTAATATAGAATAATTCATATCTTTAATTCCGTTAATCGAAATTTGAAAAATAAAATGTCTATGTCAATTAGAAAAATGAGAGGAATTCAAATATGACATCCATATCATCCTTTGCATTGTATAAACATCGATGGTTTTAGAAAATTGATTCTTTTTTTCACAAAAATCAAATAAAGTGAAAAACCCTCAAAAATGACTTTTGTTATGGAGGAAATACCAAAAATATGTTGCAAAAGGCACCCATCTTATTGTCACAAAGGGTACTACATATTTTATAGATAATACCCAAGTATTAGGAATTTTCTCGATTTTTACCTAATTATTCCTATTTAAATGACTTTATGCCGATTTTCCAAAAGTAATTGAAATTGAACTACAAGTGTGTGATAGTTTGGTCTAATTTTTTTACAAAAATACTTTCTAGGTACAAAAGTAGTGACTTTATCACAGAAACATCGATAGTTTTGAAAAATGTGACCCCTTTCAATGAATAGACACGACGGTCATTTTGACCGTTTTTTCACAAAAATAAAAGAAATTGAGAAAATACTCAAAAGATGAATTCCTTTGACATGGAGTCCTTTTATGTGTACTAGTTGCTAGGAAAAATTATAAATTTGAGTTTTGACAAATATTTCAAAAAAATGCTTCACAAAAAGTTCTATCATCTATAGACATGTATAACTTTCGTGTCAAATGACCAAGTTATGGCCATCTCCATGCCATAGTTTGTGATAATGTGTCCATACTTGACACATAGGGGTGTCTTGGTATGGAAAACATTGTTGTCAAAAACAATTTCCAAAATATTTTAATAAATATCATTTTCCATTTTTTAAGTGTAAAAAATGATTTTTTAATTAAGCAAGTAACAAACATATGTTACAAAATGTCATGTGCACGGTGAAAAAGATCTTATGGATGTCATATTTGGATTCCTCTCATTTTTCTAATCGATTTAGACATTTAATTTGTTAAATTCCGATTTACGGATTTAAAGATATGAATTATTTCATATTAAATGGAAAATAGAAAAAAGTATACGCCGACGGCATTGCCGTCGGCGTATCAAATGTAAAAAATAGAAAAAGTATACGCCGACGGCTGCCGTCGGCGTATCAAATGTAGAAAATTGAAAAAGTATACGCCGACGGCAAAAATCTACGCCGACGGCAAAAATCTCTAGGCCGACGGCAATGCCGTCGGCGTAGCTAAAAAAAGAAAAAAAGATCTCGGTTGGCCTGGTCGGGGTCTACGCCGACGGCCCCGACATTTGGCCGTCGGCGTATGTCCTGGCCGTCGGCGTTTTGTGGATTTCCCATAGTGGCACACCATATGCATGCCCCTTCCTTTTCCACGATGCTCCACCTTTGTTTTTTGCCAAATTTTGTGAAGATTTTACGTTAACTGAATTATTTCTGCATAGCAGTTCACTGGACATAACAATATGTATACTGTTTCGCTTTTCGGTATTGTGCAGCAACAATGGCGGCGAAATACATTGTCGGTGCCCTGGTTGGATCCATTGGCGTTGCGTATGTCTGCGACACAATTGTTTCTGACAAGAAGATCTTTGGAGGTGAGTATCATCTTACACAGGGTACCTGTAGGATTTCAAGTGCTTAAGTTGTAAGTTTATATCTGAAACTGCTTCTTCCTTTGGAAACAGGCACTGTTTGCAAGACTGCCACCGACAAGGAGTGGCAGCAGGCCACGGATGCCAGGCTCCAGGCATGGCCTCGCACTGCTGGACCGCCGGTCATCATGAACCCCATCAGCCGCCAGAACTTCATCGTCAAGGACTGAATAGGTGGCACAAGCTGATCGGCTGTCTTACTTCCACCATGAAGCTAAAGTTTCTTTTCTAGGTTTTTGAAGTCCTAATAAAAGGGACTAAAGTCAGGGTATACCATTTTGTAGTTTTCATTGCCGCGCGCAACTATTGACGCATACTGCCCACTTGCCTTTTGATGAACTCTGTTTCTCGGTATTTTTTTTACCAGGCAGTAAACAATTGCGGTGTTTTTCCGACTATCACTGTGTGGTGTTTTTCTTCCTAATTCGAAGATGCTTCAAGTTTATGTTGTGATGTTAACAAGCATATTGTTTCTGCACTACATGGCAGTGTATCATTATTATTTTGTTTGATTTATGTTGCCTTCGCAGCTGCTTTTGCTATTATGCGCAGTTGCAAACCTATCGACAGCAGTAGAGTAGTTAGCGTAAAACTACCACTTTACAGACTTAATCACAAAAAACTACCACTTTTGCCCGCAATCGCAAAAAACTACCACTTTTGGTCCGCTGATTGCAAATTGCGCTAAAAGTCGATTTGGCCGCGGATTGACACGAAAACTGACTGGGCGGGCCCACCCATCAGAGATTAGTGGCAAGGGATATCGTTTCGTGCCCGCAATCGCAAAAAACTACCACTTTTGCCCGCAATCGCAAAAAACTACCACCATCAGAGATTAGTGGCAAGGGATATCGTTTCGTGCCCGCAATCGCAAAAAACTACCACTTTTGCCCGCAATCGCAAAAAACTACCACTTTTGCCCGCAATCGCAAAAAACTACCAATTTTGCCCATTATTGCAATCTTACACAACAATAATAAAGATAGAAACATTATTTAGTCCTACACCAATAAAGCAATGGTAATGAGTAAGAAACATTATTGCATAACATGGAAGATGATGGGCAAAATTGGTAGTTTTTTGCGATTGCGGGCAAAAGTGGTAGTTTTTTGCGATTGCGGGCAAAAGTGGTAGTTTTTTGCGATTGCGGGCACGAAACGATATCCCTTGCCACTAATCTCTGATGGGTGGGCCCGCCCAGTCAGTTTTCGTGTCAATCCGCAGCCAAATCGACTTTTAGCGCAATTTGCAATCAGCGGACCAAAAGTGGTAGTTTTTTGCGATTGCGGGCAAAAGTGGTAGTTTTTTGTGATTAAGTCTGTAAAGTGGTAGTTTTACGCTAACTACTCACAGCAGTAGGTTCTGTAAATCTAGATGTCATATGTTGGTGATATCCTGGCGATATTGTTGTGATGTTCAGGATGCGGGAATCTTGCACTGCATTGCCCACTGAAGCGATAGTATGGCCTTGTGACATTTGTACTGAAGCTGTTCTTTTTTGCTAGAATTGAACAAATTGACACGACCGGGAGCAATAATACTGTGCGGAAAATAATGCCTCCCAAGATAATGGAAATGCCAATCTGATGTTCTTGGTCCGCAGAAATGGTTCAGACTGGAACCTGTGGTCTAACAGGAACCTAAATGATTGGAAGAGAAACATCCGACTTCTAACTTTGTTATCATCCAAACAGGAGGCAGGTAAGCAGATCAAAGGAGCCGCGACTAATAATGATAAAAGGACAAACAACTCAAAATTGGATAACTGTAGGTCCCATGTCAATGTCAACCAAATTTGGTGATGTGGTGCTATCAAACACCGGCAAAATATCTTCAATGAAAGTGAGCAGATCCTCTTCACATTGACTCAAAAAAGGTAGAACAGGGATTAGATAGTGACAGAAAATGGAAGTTCACATGTAGGCATGTAGCACGTGAGAAGAACTTTAAAGTGCACAAATTGCGTCCCGAGTCGTCACAAGTTCTCAAAACAAAAAGATAAAACTGCATCTTCACACCAACATTGAGCATACCCCTATGGCTACTAGAATGACGATGTAACTGACTGAATCTACTGGTTCTTCCTTGATTAAACGCTGAGGTAATTCTCTGCATGCAGCTTAGACATCCAATGGTGCTACCGTAGCACCATTGGATGTCTAAGCTGTGCTACCTAGCAAACCACTTCAGAACCATCCCAGCGCAACTGTGGTTCATTAAGTCTTGAGAGTAATTTTCTTAATCATTCAATGTGAAAACAGAGTAAACATGAGTTGGCCGGTTAGACCTACCCATAAAATTGCACATGTGCAACCCAGTCTTTGTGTTATTTCACCATTTGCAGCAGCATATCTGAGCTGGTCCCAATGTACCCGTACAATACAAACATTTTCAAGTTTTACAACTTACAACAAGTGTATGGACTGTGGATCACTGGCATCCCTCTTAGGTGAGGGATCTTCAAAACCAGACCAAAATTTAGGGGGGCAGTATACAACAGCTACCGACACCCTCATTCAACATGATCATCTACTACAGCTTGGTTGTTTGAGAACAATGTCTCCCTTTTCTTGGGGAAACCAGGCGGCTCCATACCTGGGCCTCTATACTTCAGCTCTGGAGTGGCTCTAAGCCCAGGCTCGGCCGACATAGGTCGATATGGAATACCGGCTGCCCCTGCATATCTAGTAGGGGACACATCTTCTTGGAGGACTTCTTAATGCCCCACCGCGTAAGTCCACAGCCCTGGTAGCGTCAGCATAGCCTCGGTCAGTAGATCTCGTGGCGGCATCAACATAGCTTCTATCACCAGTTCTTGTTGTGCTATCCGCATAGCTTCGATCAGCGGCTCTTGTTGTGCTATCTGCGAATGCTCGTTCACTAGCTGGATGATTCAAAATGCTCCCTGTAGGAGGTGTGACCGAGGTGTTAAACGTCTCCTCTGGCGTCCACCCCAATGAATCCTTCTTCTTCACATACACTTGCCAGATGCCAATCAAGAACAGGAGGAAAAGCAGAGCCGGGCCACTCCACACAACAGCATTGCTCTCTGGCTTGTACACCGGGAAGTTCGACCGATAGATGGCAACGTAACCATCCCCAAGCCCTAAGATCACAAGCTTCTCCCGGTCCGCGGCAATAAGAGGTTTCCCGGCTGGTGTGGCAGACATCAGGGCACTTGAACCCGCAAATACAGACTTGATATCCTTAATGGTTGTGGCGAACAGGGGTCGTGGCGCCCCAACCCTTCCATAGTACTGAGACGAGGTGTTGTACACCATGATCTTATCTTGGCTGGCCACCAAGAGGTAGCCCTTGATCGTCTGTATCGCAACAGGGCTGTCGACCTCAGCCTTCTTGACGGCTCGAACCCGGCACTTGAGGTTGGCAACGTCACCAAGCAGCAGGACATGAACGAGATCACCGGCATCAGTGAAGCCATATGCCTTGAAGCGTTCGGAAGGGTCGAAGGAGTATGACTTGGGACGGGAGCCATTGAGCGCTTCTGCAAGGCCCTCGCAGGGCGTCTCACGGACGGTCATGGAGCGGAGGTCGAGCGATGCGGCACCTGCATCGGTGAGGAAGAGGAGCCGCTGCTTCACGAAGGCCAGTGGCGTGGATGAGGCGATGGCGGTGCCATAGAGCGTGCCGTTCTCGGTGAAGACGCGGATGCGGCGGCCGGCGTCGCAGGAGAGCACGTAGCGGGATCGCCCGGCGTGGTGTGCCTCGAGGTGGAGCACGGGGGAGCCGTCGAGGCCACGGACGAGGACGCGTGAGGAGGCCGCGGCGAGGGTGAGCCAGTCGTCGCCGTGCGGGGAGGACTCGGTGAGCCGGTGGGCCGCGATGGAGCCGTCGGCGTAGCCCGCGAAGAGGAGGCAGTCGGTGCGGCGCGGGGAGAGGTACGCGAGCAGGGCGGTCACCGGGGAGGAGGACGCCGAGTCCCCGGCATCCAGCTCGAGCAGCGTGTCCCCCGCCGTCGAGAAGACGAAGACGCGGCCAAGGGAGTCGCCGACGGCGAGGTACTTGGTGAGCCCGTCGGCGTCCTCGTAGGGCAGCGCCACCTGTGCGGCGGCGTGCGCGCCGTCCCCGAGCCGCACCGCGGCCGCGAAGTTGAACCGCTCGGTCCAGACCGGCGGCGCTTTGTGACCGCCACCCCCTGCGGGGCCCGCCGGTCCCCACTTGCCACCGCCTCCTCCGCCGCGGCGTCGGCGGAGACCGGCTGCCTCGGGGGCGGGGTCTCGGGTTCCGCGGATCTGGCGAGAGCGGCCTCCAGCGCGCGGACGGAGCTGGCGAGCGAGTCCGCGACCTTCTCGAGCCTCTCCACCATCCCGGCCAGCTCCTCCGACGCCGTCGCCGTCTCCGCCGCCTGAACCACCTCCTCCGACTCGGCGGCGGCGGCCACGGCGACAGCGACGGCGAGCAGGAGGAGGAGAGGGGAAAATCCACGATAACCCCCCTAGTTCGTGCGCCTTCTATCATATGCCCCCCTTTGTGTCACTGACATGTGGGGTCCGGGGCCACATGTCAGTGACACAAGGGGGGCATATGATAGAAGACGCACGAACTAGGGGGGTTATCATCAATTGCCCCGGAGGAGAGCGGCGGTGGCGCGGTGGGCCATGGTTGTCGGTGACTGCGGAGCGCCGGGAGGAGTAGGGTTTAGAGTTCGCGTAGCAGGGAGGGAGGCTGGGATTAGCTTCGGAGCAGAGGTGGATCTGCTCTTGGGTAAAGTGACCCTGAGAAGATGGCGCGGCGGGGCCCGCATGTCAGCCGGCCAGGCCGTTCCTCGTGGGCCCAACCATCAGGTGCAGGCCATGCGTTGCGGGACCCACATGCAAGTGGTGGTCTCGCGTCTTCGTTTTGGTCGCGTGTGCAGGGGAGGAGAATGGACCGTTGACTGTGCTATGTTGGTGGGACCCGGGTGCCAGATGGATCGCTTCGTAGTTCTTGCTCATCGTAGTTTTTACCATTTCGTTAATTTCCCTTTTTCTAATAAAGTACTGCAGAGTACTTACTCCAATTTTTAATATAGGATATTTAACATTTGTCCACATGTACATATACACAATTATATGTAGACATATATTAGTGTGCATGTTCACTCACTTTAGTATGTATGTAAACAACATGTGCAAAACCTAAAACATGTTAATGGGTACCATGATACCAATCACCCGTTCCATGCTTCGAGGAAAACACTAGATCCGGGTACTCCTGATCGAAAGATGTTGGCGTCTTACCGTCATGTCCCTCATGGAGGCATCGTTCTTGGAGTTGGAGTCAGCTGGAGGGACCAGTGGTGTGATAGTGGTAATGCTATGATCTCATCGTCGTCCAGGAAGTGGCTGATGCTACTATTTGGAGCCCGGTTAGCGAGTTAGATCCACCTCGGATCACCTCGTTCCTTTTTACACTCCTCCCTCCTTTGAGCCCCTTTGATTCAAAGGAATGGTATAGGATTTTTACAAGATTGGTTCCTCTAGGAAATTTTCCTATGAGGGCCTCTTTGGATTGTAGAAATTTCATAAGAATTTTGTAGGATTTCAATCCTTAGGATTTTTTCCTATGGATTGTCTTTGGATCAAAGGAATGGTATTACCCAAATTCGTATGGATTGGATTCCTATGCCTCAATTCCATAGGAATTTTAACATCCACCCCAACCTCGTTTTTAGACTCAAGTGCGTAGGATCGAGACACTTTTTCTGTGTTTCATCCAAACGACTATTCCGGCAGTTTTCCTATGTTTTACAATCCTTTATTTTGCACAGGTAAACCTGCGGGATTCCTATGTTTTTCCTATTCCTCTGTTTTTCAACCCTGCAATCCAAACAGGGCCTAAGGGCTTCTTTGGATTGTAGGATTTTAAAAACGTAGGAATAGGAAAAACGCAGGATTGATATGTCATGTGATGTGGATTCCCGCAGGATTCTGAAACGCAAGAATTTTGCAACAAGTGTGTTTGGATGAGGCACAGGAATTGAACATAAGAATTTCGAAGGTTTGATAAGAGAGAGTAGAGAGAGATAGAGTGAAACTAAATTGGACTTCACGTAGGAAAATTAAAATGAGGTTTGAGCTCATGTTGAGAATCCTATGGAATTGGGGCCATAGGAATGGATTTCATAGGAATTTGATGGCCCCAATCCTATGATCCAAAGGCTTCCTTAGGAAAAAATTTATAGGATTCAAACCCACCAAAATTCCTATGAAAATCCTACAATCCAAAGAGGGCCTAAATGTTGTTTGATTCATAGGATCACATAATTATTCGCATAGGAATTTTGTGGTGTAAATCCTATAGGTAAAAAGTATGAGGTCCAACCTCATGGAAAATTCCTTTGCCACAATCAAAGAGAATCCTCTTCCTATAGAATTCACTTAGACATGCATGCTAATCTTATAGGATTTCTATTCTTATAGTTTTCCTATCCTATGATTCAAAGATTCAAAGGAGGGGTCATCGAGCTTTGCTTTGGTCGCGTGTGCAAGTGCAGAGGCCTTTAGGGGTGTTGGTAGATGGCGACCAGACAATCAAGTTCATATAGCTTCAGCCTTGCTTTGGCCGCGTGTACAAGTGCAGAGGGAGGAAAATGGCTCACTGACTGTGCCATGCCCATGTTGGTGAGGACCGGATGATGGATGGACCGCTTCATAGTTCTTGGAGAGAAGATTCTATCATGCTCTTATTTATAACGGATATTTTTTTAAAGAAAAAGTGTGAATTTTCACAAGGAATTTGTCTACAAGCACCAGAAATTGCAGGTCCAAATTTAAAAAGCAAAATTGATACTATTCACATATGAATTTGTCTTTTTTGTTTCTCAATTTGCCATTCGAATTTGGTCCTGAAATTTTTGGAGGTAGTAAATCATGGATACTGTATTAGGTTACACTGGACACGATTAAAAAATCGTTTTCCACACCCCAAAAGTTAAATACAATTATTCAGATATGTTAGTTTTGCGGCGGGTTCTTCTTACCAGGCTTATTTTGCCATGCCCAGTGGCGGACGCAGGAAAAATTTGGAGGGTGGGCACACTCCACAAAAAGTTGGCAAATGACAAAATAAACAACAAATTGATTCATGACAATGTAGATTAATACATATTTCTCAAAGTTGTGTGATTCCAATGCAAAATAGTTCAAACACATACATAAAGTATTACATGATAAAATATAGCATAAATAGAAGATTACATCACTTTGATTTTTTTCTAACTCTACGTTCTCGCATTGCCATGAAAGTTTCAACAATCACATCTTCACTTACTTTCAAGAACATTTCTCGCTCAACAAATGTCACTAAGCAATGGTTCAAGAGCTTATCACCCATGCTATTTCTCAACTTATTCTTCACAAAACTCATGGTGGATTTGATGTAGTCTCTTCCATCTCCGTTTCACTCTCAAACTCGGAATCGGATTGGATCGGAGGTGCGGAATCAATACACACCAACGCAAGCCCACTATCTTCAATGTGTAAATCATCTACCACCATCCTCTTTGCTTCATGTTTCCGAAAAAGAGACGCAATATCGCTATTTCTCTTCTTCATGTTGAATTCTACAATTAGAAGAAAATTGAATAAACAACACATACAATTAATAGGTTGCTAGTTGGAGACACAAATTGTCAATTTCCACAATATATAGCAAATTGTGGTTCTTTGGTTCAGTTCGGGTTGGGAAAATCAAAATCTAGCAGAAAAAATGATGTTAATCTACTACTGCCGCACTGCAAATAACATCCTAATAGATCACAACTGAAATAAAAGGGGCAACATTTGAAGTTTCAAGTTTCAGCAGGAATATAGGATGATAAGCTCGGGTGGGCGGGTGGCTCGGGTGGAGCTTTCAAGTTTCAAGTTTCAGCTACCTTTGGAGAAGCTCGGGTGGGGGTGGCCGACGGCGGGTGTGCTGCCGCTTGCAGCGCGGCCGGCAGCGGGAGAGCCAAGCAGTCGGCGCCTCGGCGGGGGTCGTCCGGCGGCGGCCCAGATCGAGATCGAAGGCGTCGGGCAGCGGGGGTCGGGGGATCCTGCGGCGTGGCGTCGTACGGATGACTGGATGCGGGGGAGCCGGCAGCGGGAGTCCTCCGGCAGCAGTCCGGCGGCGGGGGAGCCGGCAGGCAGCACCGCAGCAGGCCAGCAGCAGAGCGCGCGCTAGGTCGTCCTCGCCATGGCGCCTCGACGCCTCGTCCTCTCGCTGTCCGCTCGTGATGGATAGCTGGTGGTTCTGAATATCTGAATATCTGATGGAGCGCTCGTGATGGATAGCAGAGACCTTTTTTTTTCTGAATATCTGGGGGGGTCGGGTTTTTTTCCAAAATTCTGGGTGGGCCACGGCCCACCCGGCCCACCCGCTGCATCCGCTAATGGCCATGCCTATTACAAACCGTAATGTTGTCCAGAAGAAATTTATTCACCTAACAAAACTTTGCTCATCTAAGCACACGCTGACTCTACAGTGGCTGTGGCCTGCTCTGTACTATGTAGATATCTTTGCCAACCATGCAACCTTCCACATCCTGGGCGCTTCCGAACTTCTGCTCCAGGTACTGCCCAATGGCAGCCAACCGCTGACCAAACTGCTTCCTGAAGGTCCCATCGACAGACAAAGGCTTCTTGCTGTAGTCTACGGTGCTGCACGGATACCTTGCTTGGAGCTCGTGTCCGTGTCGGATACCGTATCTGATACCAATTCGGACACGATACCTGTTCGATACGTATTGGCAACATATCGGTAAATAAAGCATTTAAAGAATTGGTGATACCCCTTGCAAGTCGCAGGCAGCCAGCAGCACACTGCTTTCTCAGCCTACTCTCTCATGCTCTCACCAAATGCAAATATAATTTATGTAATCACGTTGGCACCTCTAGCTACTACATGTATTAATTTATTTTAAAGACTATGAAAACGTATCCTCGTATCGATGCTTTTTCAAAATGTCGTATCTCCGTATCCGTATCGGCCCGATACCGATACGCGTATCCGTATCGGTGCTGCATAGAGGCGGACCACCTCGCCGTCAGCAGGACCGGAGTTGAGCACCAGCATCTCTTCGCTGAAGTTTGCAAAGGCTAGAGTGGTGACGTTCGTGTCGAATTTGTCGCACGCGAGCCTCCATGGGGTGCCACGGGTCCCTGCAGCGAGGGTTTCTCCCAGCCCTGGGGCAACCTCGGCTTCGACCACCTTGGTATCATGGTCAGAGGGGCTGACGGTGTGAAGCACGAACGACAGTTCTGGCTCCAGCATTTCTTGGACTAGAATGGCCATCTTGGCATCTCTCTGAGGCACACCAGCCGCTCGGCGGCTAAGGATGGCTCTTCTTGTGTATAGTGAAGCCCAAACCCGTGCAACCGCAGATCCAAAGGCAGTTATGTCCGAGAGTCTCACGTTAGGAATGGATTCGTAGAGCCCCGCGGCTGACATGCCGGCCAGATCCTCCACATTTGCACTAGATCTAACGATTAGTCGACCGTTCTCAGGGAAGATTGTTTTCAAAGATCCAATGGTCTCTTCGGTTGGTGAAAGTAGCGAAACTGTTGCTTGTAACTGAGATGATAGGCTATCGAGTTCACCATTTTCAACTTCAGCTGTCTCGATCCTCTCTAGAAGGCTTGTATATGATTCCAGTGACCCACTTTTCTTGAGTGCATCCTCCATTGATCCAAATGGAATCACAGCACCACAAGGAACTTGGAATGCCGCTGGAATTCCTTGATCATTGTAAACTAACCAATGATAAAAGAGAAAAATAATTAATATCATAAAACATTTACACAAAAGAACTGAACAAACGTCTGTTACATGAGTTATATATGTTAGGTCAGAATCTTAACTACTCCATCCGTCCACAAAAGGATGTCTCAACCTAGCCCAAATTTGTATGTATCTAGACATGATTTAGTGTGTAGATACATGCAAATTTGGGCTAGGTTGAGACATACTTTTGTGCACGAAGGGAGTATGTCATTTTGTTACTCAACAAGTTGCTAGCATAATCTTCATCATAAAAATGCCCACAAAATGTATGTACTGATAACAATAAAATGAGTTATATTTTGGTAGGTACAGGATTGGACGATCTACCATCGGTGTATCGAGATTCTACCAAACTATACCAACGAACGATTTTACAGAACAATGTCACTTGCAGCAAAAGACCCAGGATGTACTTTGGTTGAACATGAAAATGTAAAATTCAGTTTGTATTATTGTTTTCTGTTAACACTTTTGTCTTCCTGTTGTTAATCAGAAATGTACTGAATCAAGCTATTCAAGCAACTTGATTGAATCTTTACTTGACAATAAGAAAAATTAAGGGAATCTCACACTTTGTAAAATAACATGCTTACTTCTTACACCTCTTAGCAGCCATGATCTTGCAAAATTTGTTGGTTTCCATTCACAAGAATGTTCGAAAACAAATATACAAATAATTTCAACGAATGTTACTGAAAAAATGATACCTTTATTTGACAGCGAGGCCAGCACCGAAAGAGTTCCACAAGCTTTAGCTTTAGCACCAGATGATTCAACTGATGCTTATGGAAGCTCCAGAACACTGGAATTGCAGCTTTTCGGCTGCATTGTTGTCCCATTGAGGATAGAAAAAGTAAGTAGGAGTAACTGAAAAGTATGCAGGATGCTAGGAACATCTAGTGGAAAATGTAATAAATGGGAGACGTGCATTTCTGTAATCTGTGTATTAAACAAGAATAATAACATACCTCAGATATGTACGACTTATCCGTAGCCAGTGGTAAAGAGAACTCCGTTGAGGGTTTCTGTGTACTTGATAGCTCTGAAGATATGTCACTGGAATTTTCATCTGAAACTACTGATAAATCGACATCACTGGATGATGCTCCCAACCTGTAATAAATCAAAGTATATTTTGTCTAGTTTCCACACACAGAAAAGTCCTGGAACTATACTGGTACCATCTTCAACTGAATTCTTGTCGGAGACCAGAAAAAACCATGTATATGAAAACAGAATAACCTGATATGTTTTCCCTCGAGCAACCTCAGATCCGCAATTTTGTCATCATCTTCACAAGTTACAAACACAACTTTCTCCTGGGAAACATGTCAGCACAATATTTCAGAACTGGCACCAATAAAAGTATAAGAACATAGGTTTAGTAGGACTAACTTGACGAGCTCTAACACCAAGATGTGATAAGTGAGGCAACTCCTGTAGAAGAATAACACCCACTATATTATCACCAGCGGCTTTGACCTGTCAGATAAAGAACACACCCTCGCCATATGAGTGATTTGTGGATAAATATCAGCAATTCAAGCATTTCATGTTCCAAGAGTACCTCTTCATCTCCGTCAGCCTTATTTACAAGTAGAACCACAGGTCCTTTGATGGATGAAGACAATGATCCAGGAATGATTCTTTCTACCTAAATAAAAAAACCATTGCAATAGAAGCATGAGCTTTGACTGCAATAAAACTACAAAGGGTAGCAAGGATTCTATAACCGGTTAACAAGAGAATACTCCGGTGATTTTTACCAGTATATACATGTTTCCTACCAAACATTTTCAATGATTAGAGTCAAAACCAAAGTTTAAATTTGGCCGGTTATCACAGGTCAATTTTTTTATCTCTTAGACTGGTCCACAAACTCCACGCCAGACCAAATTTCTGTTTCAATGAATCTGACCTGAAGTATGTCGAAAATCATGTAACCTGTGCTCACAAAATCTGCTTCACATGGCCCAGGCCCAAGCATAATTAATTACGCATCAAGTGTACGAGAATTTACAGAGATGATTTTTCTTATGAAATCAAGCGAATATATAATGTATAACATAAAACAAGTACAATAAATTCAAATCAAGTACTCTCGATCAGCCTAAGGGTGCGCTGGTTGTGGAGGTTGCGCACTGACCACCAACGGCCATGCCGGGGGCTCGACATGCAGTTCTTGGAGGATGAGCCTCAGATTTTTTTATGCCTCCACGGAGATGTCCCTTGGGGACGGTTCGACGGCCCTTTTCTGGGTCGACAAATGGATGGAAGGTAAATCAATGAAGGACATAGCGCCAAACCTGGTGGATTGCGGACATCTCGGGCGCTTAGAGAGTTAGAGTCTGCTTGCTCTCTGGCAGTATGTCCAGATTTGGACGGTTCTCCAAGGGTGTATTTATCCGAGCAGCCTGACAGAATGATTTGGCGCTGGACGTCCGATGCCCAATACTCCGCCAAGTCTTGCTACGATGCCTTGTTCCATGGGGCAATTGAATCAAGTTCTTGGAGGTTGAATTGGAAGACTTGGGCACCACGTAGGGTGAAGTTCTTCGTGTGGCTGGCTTGCTTAGACCGATGCTGGACGGGGAAAGGCTAGCACGTCGCGGACTACCACATCAAGCAAGCTGCCCGATGTGCGACCAGACGGCGGAGTCGATGTCCCACATACTCACTAGGTGTTTGTTCTCACGGACGATTTGGCATGAGGTACTGTCCTGGATACGATCGACGTCCAGGCTGCTTCGGTGATCATGAACAAAACGCGATCGTCTTCGACAACGCACGTCCCTCAGTTAGCGCTTTGGTGGAAATCATCAAGACTGAGGCTCGTTCTTGGGTGAGCGCGGGCCCGTGGTCTCGCACATCTTCTCCCCTAGTATAGGCTGGGTTGAGTTGTATGGTGTGGGGGCCTCTCTAAAGGCTTGTAAATAACTCTTCTATCTATCAATGCATCGAAATGCAAAGCTTTTTGCGTTTTCGCGAAAAACAATAGTATTAACGACCTGCTGGAGTTTCAAGATAAGAGTTGTTCGGGGTTGTGACCAGGACCGGCCTTAACAATGATACGACACTGGTATCTATTTTCAACATGGTAGCATTTTCCTAAATGGCAACATTTCACCGATATGGCAACAAAACATTCGGAAATTCATCTTTCTTTCTGTTTTACATTCCTACATAGTTCCAGAAGATACCTGTATCAAAGCTCCATGGGCCACTCCAGGAACAAGAACATCCCAGCCGGACAATCCAATTACTTCTCGAACAGCTTTCAAAAGTACAGTACAAAGTTTGGAGACCTGAAAAATAACACTAGAAAGTATATACAAAGTTAGGATTACCCGGATTATATGCAAAAAATAAACTACTGTGGTTCACTAGAGAAAAAGGATTACCCAGCACGAATTTCAGCCTCAGTATATGTTCTCACACTGTTCTCTGGTATGCCAAGGGCTTTCCCAAGGACCTATGGAAACAGACATCAGCATATGATCCCAGTTAAAAACATAGCCAAATAAGAAAAAAAATTAGGTGCGATAGTCAAACATCACATAGAAAATACTGCCCAAACAGAAGTTGTAGACATAAGTAAACCATACAGTTATAAATGTTTAAGGTGCTATTTGTGATAACAGAGAACTTATTGCTTCAAATAGTAATATTAGATTATTAGGTCCGGAACACAATAGCGCTATGATACCTTGGTCCGATACACCAAAAGGCACACATAGAGAAGTAGACAACAAGACAAAGAATAGCTCACAATTTCGACAAGCGACATTCGAACATAAATTAACATGCATAGTTGAACAGTTCAAGCACGGAAATTCATATAAATAGTTTCACATACACTAAGACAACCAGCTTGACCTGGTTGCATGTATTCTATGGCCCCATGCAACGCACGTCTGGGCCCGGAGTGAACAACACTGAAAATCACCGACACTAGTACTCGGGCTTGGCTGAGTTAATTCCAGAAAATTTCCGTATTTTTTCTGGAAAGTTTCCATGACGTTTCCTTTCGCCAGGATTGGCTCCCCGCTTCCGTTTAGAATATTCCGTTTCTGTTTTCGGCACTCCGTTTCCATAACGGTCGAAAAGTTTCTTTTCCTCTTTCAACCCTACTTGAGCGACATTATTTTTTACAAAGACTGCAGGGAAGTACCGATCACACTAACAAATAGTAACTTCAACGGAAAAAAAAAACAGAACTAAAGCAGAAACGAGAGCAGCAAAAACTAGAGAAGTTTTATCCTGACGGCTCAACCAAGATAGCCAAACATTTGAAGTGCAATTATTTCCCTGTATAGCATATCTTAAGCTTAGGATGTTTGGTTTGACCAGCCATTTCTCCGTGCTTTTGTTTCGTTTGAGGAATGACATCTCATTCCCTATAAGCATATAGTTGGTAGTAAAAATGAGGAATGGGATAGCCCAGCAAAATCAAGGGATAGTAATCCCATGATGGGGGTGGTTCAACAAACCAAATACTACATGACAAAAATTCCTAACCCAACATAGCCACGAGCCCATGACTAACATTCTAATCAGGTGGCCTGACAAGTCAGTATGGGCACAAAATGCAGTTGTTATCCATCAAGCAATAGGCAGAAGACACACTAACTGGGAAAATTCTCACCTTGACATTTTCAGGGAATATAGACAGAAGTGCTTCAGAATACTCTTCCGTCAATCTCCTTGCTCTATCAAGTGTAGCTTTAAGTCTTAGTGCCCAAATATACTTCCCATCTTCACTGTCTACATACATCACATGAAATGCTTTCAGGGCACCAAAAATATATCATGATACAAAGGATGAAACAATCATGATAGATGTTAACGAAGAAAGGGGCACCAAAAACATATGATGATACAAAGGATGAAACATTCACGATATTAACAAAGAAAGGGGCACCTTCACTTTCAGATAGACCCTTTTGCTTCCAAGAAAGAAGCTCGTTCCCTATAGCAATGCATTCCTTCCAACCTGAAAAGCTCACTTGGTTGATGCCAATAATGAGGGCATCAAGGGTATCGTCCCATACGCTTGTATCTTTAGCCACACATTGTGCAAGCGAAGCTGAACCACCTAAAGCTTCAAGACCATTGATGCATCTGTCAAGGCGCCAGAGCAAAGAAAATAAACTCACTGTATCTCCAGAAGAATAATCTAAATATATTTAGGTAGATCCTCTATTTTGACAACTCGGAATGCTAGCATAGCCAGATGAATTATCTCTAAACAACTTAAAAATAATTAGCAGCAGCGGACACCGTTCTGAACTTCTAATAATGCATATGTATCACCATAAGTGAGCTAAACATCAATATGTGGTGTCAATTACCTACCGGTGTACCTTTCTAAAGAGTATTCTTTACTACAATGAATCAGAACTGTTGGGTGATTTTATTTCTACAATAAGTGTTATAATCCCTCTGATCAGAAATGATTTACACATATTTGTCCAAACACGGATGTATCTAGACATATTTTAGTGTGTAGATACATTCGTATTTAGACAAATCTGTGTCAACCATTTCCAATCGGAGGGAGTAGCTTTTATGGAAGGAGGATCGACGGGGAGGAAGAATGTTGTTCTCAGGCTTTGATCACATTGGATAACGAGGTGATGTAGACGAGGTATCAGACTTGTTCCTGGCCATAAAAGTAGGCTCTGATAGCGACGGTTCATGAAAAGGCACTCCGATTAATTCTTGCTTAAGCAATTAGCTGATGGCAAACCTCTTTAAGTCGTGCTTCTAACAACCATATCTAGCTTAGAGATATGATAGCTAATCGAGTTAACCAAATCCTGAACTAACTTACATAAGTAAAGTCAATGTCCAGCGCACCCATGAAGTATTGTGCAAGTCCAGCCAAGTTGGACTGGCTGCCTGTCAGGCTGCCATGCACTACCATCTGCCCTAGTGCAATAAGCCGATGAAAATCTGTTACCGAGAACAAGCCCACACCATCTCCTATTCTTGTACTTCCTTCGAAATACAACTCGTCCTCCACCTGGAATGCAGGGTAGCAATGACGGAATTCAGAAAGTAGCTCCCAGGTAATGTTTCCACCGCTGGCATTCCATGCTACCGGACCGGCAATTCCCAGACCTTGCCTTCTCCCTCCAGGAACACCAACTAGCCATGCTCGCTCATGTGGTAGGTGTGCCTCCCCAGCTCACCTTTCTTTTGGAATTTTTTTTTAAATAATATTTTTTTAAACAGAAATTCGGAATCTAGCACGCGTTTTTCAGAAATTCGAAAACTAACGCGGCGTCGGCACGGGCCGTGCCGAAACAGCTGGTTTCGGCACGGCCAGGACCGAAACCGAGCCTTTTCGCGTCGGCCCGCGTGGCCGCAGGCGTGGCCCACAACTTTCGGCGTCGCCCACGCCGAAAGCAAGCCTTTCGGCACGGCCCGTGCCGAAACAAGGCAGACAGCCACCTTCTTCCTCTCGCTCGACGCCTCTTCTTTCTCTGGCTCGACCAGTCTTTCTCCTCTCCTCTCTGTGTTCTTCCGCTTCCAGGAAAACAGCAGCGATTCCTACCCCAAAAAATTCCCACAAACCCACATATTGAAGAAATAGAGTAGAGGAGGGTTAGGGCATCATCGATCTACTGATGGGATAGTTGTTCGTGGAGGCGTTTGGGGGAGTGGAGCTGGAGCAATGGTGGTCAACAATGGTGGATAGTGGTGGTGTGTGCCGGTGTTGGGGAAGCTAGAGGCGTGGTGCGGCGGTGGTGGTGCTAGATTGAAACCGGGCAGCGGGAGCTACGCACGCGTCAAGGGTAAACCCTAATCTCTAATTTTTTTTAGGTTAGGTGCTAGATTGAAGCCGGGCTGTGGAGTATTTAATGATTGAATAAATTTGTTTAGGTAATGGAAGTGGTCAATGTTGTTGTGCACTACGGTGCCGGTACAGTCCGTACATCTGAGTCAGGGGTTGATCTTAGTGAATTTGAAAATGTGGAGATTCAGTTTACAGAGCCAGAGAAAGTGAAAATCGGCGGTGTCCAGTGGTATTTTACGGTGAATTTTGGGTATGATCCTAATTACTGGACTGTTAGGTTTCAGTCGGTATGGACCAAATCCCGGTCAAATATTCACTGGGAGTTGTTGCCGCTTGATCGGACAAATCAGTGGGTTTCTTGGCTAGCATCATGCAAACGCCGAGGGACAAAACCAGAAGTCCTAGTGTCGTTTGTTCTGAAGCAGAATAATTTTGAAATAGGTGACGGTGCTGTTCAGACTGGAGAGACTAGTTCGCATTGTGCCCAAATGCCTGGTCATTATGAACCATCACCGTCAGCAGGACATGCTCAAATTCCTGCTGGCTATGAACCATCACCGTCAGCATGACATGCTCAAATTCCTGTTGGCTATGTAACATCACTGTCAGAAATTCCTCTTCATTATGAACCAGCACTGTCAGCAGGTCCTGCCCAAATTGGGGAGGCTGATGCTGATGAGCACGAAGGTACAGTACAGGCTGAGATATTGGTGGAAGACGAGGATGGCGTCGCAGAAGATATTGATTCTGATGATTCTGATGAAAACAATGATGAAGATGTGCCTATTCCTAGTTACTGGAATCAGGACAACTCTGCCATCACGGCCGTGCCTGATGTCCATGAATCGTCCTGGGAGTACCACATGAATAACATTCAAATCGGGGCTCAGTACAGCACGAAGCAACAGTTAAGGGAAGCCGTGATTCAGTGGACATTGTCCACGCAAAGGGTTTTCCGCACTGACGTGTCAAATAGGCGCTATTTGACAATGAGCTGTGTTGACATTGGTTGTCCGTCACGGGTGCATGGTCACTTGCCGAAGTATGACGTGGTGTGGGTGGTGACAGAGGTCGTGCCACACACATGTGAAATTAATAGTTTACTGACAGATCACCCAAACCTAACGTCAACTCTCATTGCACGTCTCTTGTTCAGTGAGATAGTGAACAAGAAAGACATGTTAACAAAGCACATCATAGATACAGTTCAGGCAAGATGGAATACCACCATTAAGCCTGGAAAGACCTGGAGAGCTAAGCAGAAGGCTCTAGAGGAGAGGTTTGGGTCTTTCTATGACTCTTATGATAATATTATTCGTCTTGTTAGCACATTGAAGGAGAGGAATCCTGGCACATATGCTATAGTACAAATACAACAGTTCCCGGATATTCCTCAATATGGTGTATTCGGCCGACTGTTCTTCTCATTCGCTATTTGCATCGAAGCTTTTACCCACTGTCGTCCAGTGCTCTGCGTGGACGGCACGTTTCTCACAGGGAAGTACAAGTGGCAGATCCTGACCGCCATAGGTGTGGACGGCAATGGGCAGATCGTCCCGATTGCCTTCGCCTTCGTCGAGGGTGAGAATTATGATAGCTGGATATGGTTCTTCAGGCAATTGAAAATGGGAGTCGTGAAGACTCGGCCAAATGTGTGCATTCTTCACGACAGGCATCCTGGTATGCTTAAGGCTATAAAGCGACTGCAGCACCCCACCGAGGATGAACCAGCACCATGGACTGACATGCAGAGCCGCTGGTGTATGCGTCATCTCGGCGCTAACTTTTACTCATGCTATAAGAGTAAAAGGCTGATGAATCTGTTTAAAAGACTGTGCAATCAGAATCAGGAGAGGAAGTATCAGTTTCTGTGGGAAAGACTGACTGAATTCACTGGGCAGCAAGTGAAGGAAAGGAAAGCTGCACAGGCACAAGCGGTAGCTACACAGCTCGCTGCGGCGCAGGCAGCTGCGGCCCAGGTTGTTGCGGCACAGGGTACTGCGGCACAGGGTGATGCGACACAGGGTACTACGACAAATACGACAGATTCAGAGCCTGTTGGGCTGTGTGACTTGCCTGGAATTGACCCTCCTGGTACGAAGAGAAAGAAGGGAAAACGAATCAAAAAATTTGAAGAGTGGATAGAGAAGGAGCCTCCCGTGCAGTGGTCTCTGTTGCACGACCAATATGGAGCAAGGTACGGCATCATGACTACCAACCTAGCTGAGGTGTACAATTTTGTACTCAGAGGGAATAGGAGTTTATCACTGACAGCACTGGTGGAGGGTATTTTGCACGGAACATTGCCGTATTTCAGAGATAGACGTCGTGAAGCCGTCGAGCATATTGAGTATTACCCCAACACACCTTATTGCCGCAAGATAAGACAGTACATGGACAAGAAGATAAAGAAGGCACGGAGGCACATTGTCATTCGTATTGGTAATGAACAAGCGAGGTACGAGGTACGCTTACCAACCTCAAGATTTGGTGCGGGTAATGAGCTCAAAACTCATGAAGTCATAATTACTGCTACTGCACCCCCAACGTGCGAGTGCACGTGCAACAAACCGAGACTGCTTCACCTCCCATGTTCTCATGTCCTTGCTGTTTCTGGCCAGTTGGGGATGAACCCAATCAGTTTTGTCTCTCCGTATTACATGAAGGAGGCAGTGGTTGAAACTTGGACCGGGGAGATGACAGGATTTAGAGTAGTTGGCAACTTCAACAAGGTGAATGAGATGGAACGACAATATATTCCGGATCCTGCTCTTATGAGAACTAGCAGAGGAAGATGGAACTCGCGTCGCATCCGGAATGATATGGACGAGTCTGAAACTGGTGGACCTACTAGACAGTGTTTGTTGTGCAATCTTTTTGGGCATAGAGAGAAGTATTGTCCCAAATACGGCCTAGGACCTGATCCTGCAGTCGTTACAGATCCTGCAGTCGTTCCTGATCCTGCAGTCGTTCCTGATCCTGTGCGTGGTCGAGGAAGTCGAGGAAACCGAGGAAACCGAGAAAACCGAGGACGTGGCCAACGTGGCTAGCACTACATTCCAATTTCTATGTGTGTATCCCTATGGTTTAATTTGTATGTGTCCGAACTATGTTGTAATTTGTACCTGCCCGAACTATGTTTTAATTTGTACGTGTCCGAACTATGTTTTAATTTGTACGTGAATTTTGTATGGTTTAATTTATAAGTGTCCGAACTATGTTTTTATTTGTACGTGAATTTGTATGGTTTAATTTGTATGTCTGAATTTGTATGGTTTAATTTGTATGTCTGAATTTGTATGGTTTAATTTGTATGGGAACAATTGACCGCGAAAATAATGGCAATTAGCGGTGGCGGGAAATATTAATATATGGGCCAACAGTTGGAAAAAAAAAGGTAAAATGCTACTTTCGGCACGGCCAGGGCCGAAACACGCCTGTCGGCCCCGCCAAGGCCACTTTCGGTTCGGCCCGTGCCGAAACCAGTTGGTTTCGGTTTGGGCCGTGCCGACGCCGCGCTAGTTTCCGAATTTCTAAAAAACACGCGCTATTTTCCGAATTTTTGTTTAAAAAAATATTATTTTAAAAAAAATTCTTTCTTTTGCATGGGCAGGGTATGAGGGGCCTGAGGACGTGCTTGTTGGAGCACTTGGAGAGCAAGGCTTGAGAAGGTGGCATGTGGGCCGTGATTGTCAGGATGGTCAGGATAGTTGGGAGATACGATATACGGTATAATATGTAGCTCAATGATACAAACAGCCCTTTATTCTACACTGATGTGAAATTGCTCCTCCTACAGGTCCTTGAAATTGGAACACAGTTGTAGTTAGTAAAAGTTATTCTCTTTTTTTACGCAATGTAAAAGTTACTCTAAATCAATGAAATATCAAACCAATAACGTTGCACTGAAAAACCAAGCAATTTTTGCAAGACAACGCAGTTTTTTTAAAACAAAACAAAATCAGTTTAAACTAATGAATTATTACCTGCTTAACAAAACAAACGAGTAATCCTCAAGACCAATCTCACAAAGGCGCCACTGCAAAACTTAACTATGTAATTATAATTGAAAATGTACGCAGCCAATATGAATAAAATTTCTGAGTTGTGTTTGATGAAATAACCTTTTGTCGCATTGCTATACCAGCATCAGTTGCATCATTCCTAAGGCCACTTTCAAGGCCCTTCATTAGGACTGATCTCAAAGACGATAATGATTGCAAGGTCTTCATCAAAACTTGAATGCTAGCATTTTTATCCAAACCGTCCAAACTCTGAAAATCCGCAATAGAGAAACTCATAAGACAATGTATGTAGACATGAAAACTGAAGCAATAGGTCCATCCTACAAATGAATTGGTAGGGAAGCGAACTTTCATGACATGCAGCTAGTAAGCACAGTTGATTATTGAGTACCTATATATGTAACATCATATGTTATGGAGGTATTATATTCACAAGAACTGCAGTGCATCGTGAACTCCACTATAACAAGCAGTAACTATAAATTGCGAAAATACAGAAATGACGTCATCCAGGACTTGGTAACATAATCTATGTTTTTTAGCATTGTTTGCTTGTTTATATTAGGAAAACAGATCACAGAAGTGACCGAACTATTGAAAATTTTAAGTATCCCCTGCGGAGCACTATCTTTAATAGAGTGAAATATGAAAGCAAGAAAAAGATCACTGACCTTTTTGGTTTTCACAAATGATGAGTGCTTCCATGCCAGACTCATTCAAAGATTCCTTGATGGATTCCAGTTGTTCAAACAGGCTGCAGAATTGCCCAATACCGGGTCACATTATCATACATTCAAAATGAACTTTATTTGATCATTTGCAGAGAAAATCATTTGATGATCATCAGAGGGGCTGCTCATTGCTATAGAAAACATCTGGTGCTCGGTAGAGGGGCTGCTTTTATCTTTGTTCACGTAATCATAGGATCGTCTCTTTTAGCTTCAAGGTTGAGTAAAAATAAGCAATACAATCCTACATGTCTATGATACATTTTCCAAGTAATATCATTCACTATTCTAGATTCTTACTTGTACTGTTGTACATCAAAACAGGTTTTCTTAGGAACTATGTTCAATATATAGTTTGAACTATAATCATATCTTGTACTAGTTCCGATCTATGACAGTGCTTTATGTTGAAAGATTGTTTATAACTTTGTAAGTATCCTTGTAAATATATGAAATCCTTACTGCCAATAAGTTCAAGAGATCTTCTATTTTCTTGTTTCTGGACAGCTCCTTTTTATATTAGATAAAAACAGTTCCATAAGGTAAAATAAGGACATCTGGACATACAAGTCTTCTGCCATGACTTTTCTATTTATTTAGTGCAACCTTCTGCCTTTATCACTATCAAATTTGCATTTGTGTATCAGTAATGCTGAGGGCAATAAGTCAGGAACTAGAAATTAAAAAAAAAACAAGGATAGCGATACAAAACTGATGTCAGTATCTCTCAGTAGGACATATGTTCAGAGAGTCATAGTTTCTTAGCAAATGAATATTCTGGAGTTAGAAAATATGAAACATAAAGAGTTACACAACCTGCCAGCATTAAAGAAGTCTTTTAGTTCGCTATAGAATATTTTGAACTGTTCGACAAAAGCTTCGTTGTATTCTCCAGGATTCTTTGTAATTCTAGTAAGCATGGCTTCTGTAGCAATGAGATCCTCAGGGCCAGCACTTCGGTGTAGCTTGTTTTGTATAGTATGCTTGATTTCTTGCTGTTGACAGTAGAAGATCAAGTGAGTAGCAAATAATCAGATGGGAAGTTGCTTTCGAAAGGGATTATTACCTTGAGATCATGTGGAATATCATTCCGATGAGCAATATCACGAATTCGTGTTAGAGGTACAGCGGCAGTAAACTCCGCCTTAAATGAAGGTAAACAAGGATGGATCTTGCGAATCACAAGCACATCCTGCACCAATGTATATGGAAAGATGAGAGTGGTTAGTATTACTAAGATGAACAATTAAATGGTTTAGAAAGTATTAGATTGCAGATCAAATTAATCTTAAGCATTACACTGTTAGCAAAAGAATAAATAACAGTACCAAACTAGTTTATCTCAGCTAAAGGCCCAGTGGTCAAACGCAACATTACAGGTAATCAAAATGTCAAATACTGATCTCCATGAAACATTTGTAACGGAATGCGCAAACCTCAGCTGATATGCCTTTTCTGTAGTACATCTTTTCAATTTCGCGAAAAATTTGCCTCGATATCTCAGCATGCTTGTTAGGTCGATAATGACCACCATCTTCGAAACAAGATATCTGACCTGTATAAATCCACTGCAATAGAGGGAGCAAATTTAAAAATATCAATACACTTTTATCCAGCCTCGCTGTTTTCAGATTAAAAAATACAAAAAGGAATTAAGATTTCTAGGAAATAGACTGACAAATAGCATATTAAAATGCAATTGGAGAAATCTTTAAATAGATAGCAGATCATATGTTTTCAGATGAACACTTCTACAAAGGAAAAATAATTTTCTAGGAAACACAATGACAAATAGCATAGTAAAGTGAAATTGGAGAAACCTTTAAATAAATAGCAGAGCATATAAGGGCATCCAATCTACTTTGATCATCAACAGGTTCTGATAAGAGTCCACGAACAAGCTCCAACTGCAAGAGAAAAGCACTTGTTAAAAGAAGTTACTACATTGAACGTAGTATTTTCAAAGAGACACCAAGTTACGAGGTGGGACTGCGTTACCCCATGACTATTAACTTTTTGTTAGTTCTATACAAGAAGGTTAAATATCTAAAAACAGTAGCGAACAACATGGGACCTTTTCTTCGAGAAAGACTTCTGCATTTCATTTCACTGAATAGGCAAAGTTTTGACCTACAATCCTCCTAGGAGGCAGGGAACAGGGCAAAAGAAAATCAATGTTCATTGTGTGTGTGTGTGTGTGTTTGACCAATATGGGACCTTATAGATAATTCTATATTTTTTGCCGTTTCCATGCTTTTCCCCACGCGTTGGACCCCATAACCACCTAATCAGTGGTGCATCAACATAGCCGAAATGGAGCAACTACATCAACGGCCATGTGACCATTGATGGATAGCTGCAGCAATAGTGTGGCAATTGCATAGTTCAACCTGCGTCTCCTAGTGCAGCATGTGAACTTTAAATAATGCCTATCATTTTACTAATAGTGTGGCTTACTCTTTAATGTCAGGCTACGATGACTTACTGTTGGATTAAATCGAACTTCTAGGTTCTTTGCTCCTCAAAGTTGTAGCTAATTTAAGTGGTTTCTTCACCATGGAGGACATTTACTCTTTTTTTCGAGAACATGGAAGGGTGCTGCATGTATATATGTTGAGGGACATTTACTCTTATTATGGAGAAGTACTTCATGTTTATATCCCTAGTTCATCAATTTAAAACAAAGGTTACCGACGGGTGAGGAGTTTCCAAAGTTAACAGATCACCAAACCTGCAAGGAAGCTGAAATGGTAAGCACCCGAGTGAGCTTGTTCTCAACACTGCCGCAGTGGACTGTGGACAGTGGTACTGTTAACTCGGGCACCTCAATAGTACCGGTAATTACTCTAGCTAAATGTATGATGCAAAATGTGCTTGAGTAAGCTCATGGTGAATATTAGACCTATTTGACAAGGTGAAAAAGGAATAAAGACAACTTACCTTCTTCCACCAGTTCCTTGATGCTTTATCACCCTCCACCAATTTCAGTGCCATCCCACCAAGCCCAGTTGTATCCCACATCCTGTCGGTCGCCTTATTCCCATGCTCATTTGACCTCATGAAAACAGCTTCGCTACCTTGCCATTGGCCACCAAAATTGCTCGAGTCAGTTTCTGCTAGATCACCATTCTCAGCCACATCTCCAACCTTTTCTGGTACAATATATCTGGATACTCTATCAATCTTTGATGTTCCGGAAAGACCTAAAGGCTCTTCTGTCTTATCCCAGTGGCAAACTATATCAAATGTACCATCTTTTGGCAGCTCAATGACACGGTTGTTACCATCCTCCCATATTTTCTCCTTTCCTCCTTCCAAAACTATCACAAACTTGAACTCCACGAGTGTTTCCCCAGGGAGCTCAAGCTGGCAGACCCAGCCATCCGGTGTCCAGTCCAGTTCAACATGCTTCTTCCATGACCCAAGCTCCTTTGTCGAACCTATGATACCAACATGCTCACCATACAACCTGGTGCTCTAAACAAACACGGAGTAGCACCACATCCAGCTTTGAAGGGTCTATTGCTCCTTTGTTCTGTACAAATAGTAAAACAAATAAACTGTAATCATCAAGTTGTCCAGAAAAATGGAAGTGGTAAAACTGCACTGCTGCATTGTGCAGAGAACTCTTTAAAATGAACTGTCTCAGTTTGTCAACTTTATTTGATCCTATAGAAGCACTGTGACAAAAAACGCTGTAGTAATGAATCAAGAGTAACCTGACTAACAGGATGACACTAAACATGGGTATAACGTATCAGATTCAGTTGGTAGCTAAAACTCTACAATTATAGAATGGGAAATATCTTGCATGCCGTCAGCGGAATAATGAATCTCTCACCGAGCTTGCGCAGAACTGTATTTACCGCTGGAAACATATGTTACTGATGATGATTTATGCCACTTTGAACCCTGTCAACAGTCGAAAAAAGGCAACATACCAATGTTTGGTGGCGTGGTGTGGCCTGAGACAGATAGACGCATGGTAATGTGAAGGTAAAGGCATGACTCATGTCATTGTCGTCAAATGAAGTCAGGATCGTCATCAAGCACATATTTTCTAACCTTCAACGTGTGTTTTCAGTGGCAGACAATAGCAGCATTCCCTTACACGCTTCACTAAGCTTCGGTAGCTCGTTCCCTGTCCATTGGGCCATAAATCCCAATGCCGGGTCAGGATCGGAGCACACTACATCGGGTTTTCATGGTTTCGATACCATCAATTGCACTACTCTGTACGCTTGGGGCTACAGTTGTTCAGGGGTATGGTTGTACAGCTACAGTTGCAAACTGCGATCGCCATTTTTCCCAGCTAGAATGACTCCCAGAAGGAGGAGAGAATTCCGCCTACACCCCATCCCCTCTGTGTCTGAGAGCCAAACGCACGAAGGCTCACCGAAGTACGCGAGAGATTAAGGGGGTAAAAAAAAGGGGCAGCGAGGCATTACATCTCCGACGCGGCGGATCCCGCGCGGCACGAGAACCGGCGCCGCCGTCCCCGCGGAAGGATATTCTACACCCAGCCCGATCCCAGGCTGGCTGATCAGATCGAACCATCCCACGCGCTCGTGGTGGTGAAAACTACCGACGTAAGAAAGGCCAGCAGCCGACGTAATGAAACTGCATGCAAACCACCCCGGCCGTGCCGCACGGCCCGTGGGCCTCAATGCATTTTCTTTTTCAAACCACCGTTGTAAAAAGAGGAGCGAACCTGCCTGGCTCCGTAAAAGAATTATGTTGTTCTAAAAAACGTAAAAGAATTATGTTTTTTTTACGGGAACGTAAAATAATTATGTTGCGTTCCTTCCTTTAGCACCACGAAGTATTTTTTTGCAGATTTCGGTAAGAACTGATCCCTGACGTTAGATTATGCTAATTGCAGCACCCGATCACACAAAATCTAGGATTATTCTTGATTAAATTGCCCGATTACACGACATAATAATCTAACCGATTAACATTTACTTGCTTACACGCCATAAAATTGTTGGATCATACGTCAAATAACTCGTGTGTCATTGATTCAAGGGTATGTAAAATAGATGCAGGTCGGCATAGCCTCATTTGCCCATAGAATAAAATATCAGCATGGAATAATTAAAATGGCTACAAAAAACAAAAGAATTAATCTCCACAAATGTAGTGAAGTACATGAGTCGATATAATGGTTCATTTCCATTCTACTAGGCAACTCGGTGTTGAAGGCCACCTCATCAGCACCTTGCTGGGGCTAGCTCAAATGTCTCATCACCATCATGTCCTTTCTTGTTCCAGGTTTGTTGCAATGAATATGCCCAATGGATAAATCTGCAAGCTCCATCAGAAAGTAAAGATTGGAAAAATAATATTATTGTTTTAGTCATATGCGCAAAACGCATGTGTTTCAACTAATTTAACCTGACGATAAGGAAATGAAAAATCAACAATTCATTCCATAATGGATAAGAAACTATTTCCTTGGCTACATGCAAAAGGTGAGCCAAAGTTTTTTCTTTTTCTTACATGTGAAGCTAAAATAGCTAGTCCGTACTTAGTTGGCAACTATGAAAGAAAAAAAGACATAGCATAGTAGGCGACAAAATAAATTGCAGTAAAAGAGCGCCAGTATAATATGAACATGCAACAAATTAGGCAAAATGCTTATAAGTGGACTGACAATTTTTTAACGTCGCAAACATATTATTCCTATTAAGAAAAGGAAGAATATATATAAATTGCACAAAAATCAGGGTAGTAATTATAAGACCGGCTGTCTGGATTTAACGGCTGAAACTGATGACAGGACTTGAATTTCTAGGATCCTAGGCCGCTCACCAGCTCAGCGCCTGCTGCTCACCGCTCGTCGTTGTCGCTCCAAATTCCAACAGGTCACCACTTGAACTGGAAACCACCATTGGAAATTATGAGGTGACGAGGGGTTAGTGGAAGCTCCGAAACAAACAGCACGACCAAATTGGGAGAAAACGTCGAGACAAAATAAAACATAACATTATGACGGTGGAAGCTAGTGTAAGACAAATATGTACTGAAATATAAGCAAGAGAATACCAAAGAAGAGAAAGACACGAAAGCAAGAACTGAAATAAATTATGCCAGCTGCTTGCGGGCAACCTAGTTAAATAGGTGTTTTTTTCAAGCATTAAGAATGCTACTCCTGGAATGCAATACTTTAGTTTAACATTGGCATGCAAATTTTACTTCAGCAGCACCAGTAGGCAGTAGCACAGCAATCTGAGGGATGGAGCTAGCAACTACAAGAAACATCAAACAAGTGTTCACATCAAGGGGAAACTTTCTGTTTGATAGTAATACATCATGATTTTCATCTAAGTGAGCTGGGAGGAGAATAAGCAATTTAGGCATGCATAATATGGAAACGAACATAATTAATTGACCACCACATCAGATAGGTTGGACGGAGGGAAGACAAGGGATTAGCATAAGTTGCAATGGATTATAAACTCAAAACCTGTACATAACATGACGGGCAGCAAGCTAATAAGCAGCAAGAAGCCTCTCCCACTGTTGAGATGATTTAAAAAAGCAGCAATAATTACGGAGCAGTGCTAATGCGGCATAATCTATACTTAATATCCACTAGAATGTGTATATTTGTGACTGAAAACACAAACCATCAGCAAATAAGCAGCCCTAATTGATCAGAGGTACTCGTCAGGTATCAATTGGAAAAAAAAATACTCCATAAAGGATGGAGCGAACTATCCCAACTCAAATCAAGTACGAGCATTAATTTGAACAGAAAAAAAAGGCTTCAGAGTAATTACAGATTTACAGACTGCATAAATCTACCTAAGAGCAGTATGGCTTGAACCAAAAAAAAAACTGAAGAAAAAGATGCCAACAGCTGCTACGGACCATACATCATGCATCGGATTGTCCCATGATTCTGACTAGAACGACCCCATCCATCAATTTGTACTAAGCAACAGGTTTCAGAGATTTGTTTATCACAAAAAGAAGACAGAAACATCCACTAGAAAAGAAAGCGCGGTCAACGCACCTAAATTGAAGCCCACCGACGATTTCAGTCCTTGGTGAAACGACCCACGGCAGGACTGAGGACGCCCACGGCCACCGGGATGCCGATGCTTACCTGAACAACCACCGGCCGCGCTGTCCGACGACGATGCAGATTCGGCCCGCAGCCAACACCAGCCGCAATACCCGACCAGGATGCTGTGGCCGCCCGCAGCGTGGACCGCCTCTCAGCGCGCCGCCGTTGCCTTGTCTCCAGCCGGCTGACCACGGCACCGTCGATTCCGCCGGCAGACCACGACGGAGACGAGGCACCCACAGCGCAGAGCACACCCTCCACTCGCGCCGGTCGCCGTTCGCAGGCCCATCGCCGGCCGTTCAGCCGCTCACCGCCGGCAGTTCACCTGCTCACCACCAGCCGTACACCGCCTCGTTGTTGTCGCTCCAACTGCTCGCCGCCGTTTGGGTTGAACTGGAAAGCACGATGGGAAGTTATGAGATGACTGGGTTAGTGGGCAGCTTCCAAAAGCCCACGACCGAAATGAAAAAATACGCCGGGACAATATGTAAAAGAGAAAATTACGACAGGTCCGAGGGACTAAGAAGGTTCGGTGGAACTCGGATCGACCCGGGTGTAGAATTACTTATTCTACAGTCTAATAGAGTTTCTATATACACATATATACATATGTCTAGATATATTTATGTATGTGTATATGTACAAAGTCTAAAACATCTTATATTTGAGAATGAAGGGAGTACATGAATTTATTTGTCCAAATATGAATATATATATACTTGTAACATATCTAGATACATTCACATGTGTACATATGGAAATTATCTAATTTGGAACGGGAGTATAATATAAGATGTTTTAATTCAGATATATCTAAACATGTTTTATTGTATAGATTCGTATTTATTCCGTGTTGAAATATCTATAACACAACACCTTATAATTTGGAACGAGGAAACTACTATTTTGTCATCAGAGCATAAGAAAAATATGATTACAATGTTCTCATGAAGTCGCTGTAATAGGTAGATTAGCATGTGCAAATCATGTCACCCCCTAAAAATATATTTAGCTAATAATATTTGGACTAGTTATTGCTAAACACTAATGGTGTTTGGATTATTGTTGCTAAATGTTAAGTATAATAGGGAAGTTTTTAAGCTCCCCCCCCCCCCCCCCTTTCCTCTGAACTTTATCCTAGATCCGCCAATGGAGTGGATATAAATCTGTAAAGTAAACTTTGGTTCGGTCTTCTAGCTTTTCTATAATTCGGCATATTTTCATAAAAGAATAAAAAGATAATTCGGCATAATGAGAAATGACCATTGAAATTACATCGATTTTTAGTTAACCACATTTCAGTTAACTCGATTTGGTTCTGTGTTCGGTTTTAAACCAATATTTTGATAGTGATCACCGGTATCTTAACCCGTACAACACACATAGGGACAGAGAGAGGGGGGACGGGGACGATACCTTATTGTTGGTCCGACATAGCTTCAATCTGTGTTGTCGCCGTCGGAGTCTAGAGAGGAACGGTTGCAGCGGGGAAGCCGGATGGACTGGAGGCAAAATGCTGCCCCGCCAGTTATCTTTGATGTGATCTACACATACAAAAAAAAAAGACAATTGTGAAAACCAAAATTGAGTTTTTATTTGCATGTTTAGAGTACTCCCTCCATTTACAATTACTTTGCGTTCTAAGTTTAGTCAAAGTCAAATTTGTGAAGTTTGATTAAATATATAGGAAAAATTATAAACATTTATAACACAATTTTAACATTATTAGTATCTTCATAAGATATATTTTCATTTTATATATCAAATAGTATAGATGTTGATATTTTTCGTATATACTTGATCAAATTATGAAAAAACTTAGAACGCGAAGTAATTAAAAAAGGAGGGAGTAATATTTTTGTGATAAATTGTGTAGCCAAAATATAACGCATTTTTTAGCACTGTTTTGCAGGTTCATAGAAATAATCTTTGTGTATCCGTAGGAAAATCAGATATTTCTAAAACTTTTTTTGAGCTCAAGGTGGTCGATATCCACCGCTCGAATAGATAGAAGAGATTGACCCAGTTTATAAGGGAAACCGGGCCCAAAAACCATACAAATACCCTGTTTACGAGAAAAACAGGGCAAAAAACCGCACAAGCGAGGAGACCGTCACCCACACGATGCAAGCCCACCAAACGCAACAAAACACACCACCACCCCGGGGCCGCTGCCCCGACCTACACCACTCGGCACCAAAGCACACGAGCCACAACTCCGCACGACCTAGCCGTCTCTAAGCCCTTGCTACCCTTGCTAAGGACGACCGCTCGCAGACCTCAAACGTCGCGCCAAATCCAGGGCCGCCGCCCCGACGTAGCAACCAGATCAACCTTCGCATACCCTCGAGGTGATCCAGCTGAGTCGACGAACCCGCTGCCCACAGAGCTCAAGGTTGTCACCCAAGCCCGTGCGAGGTCACGGTCCTGCCCCATAGGACCGTCACTGCAACGGAGACCGAGGCCGCCATCTCGACGCACCACCACCTTCCGGAGCCGCCCCCCCCCGATGTCCACCTCCCCCGACCACACTGCCATTTCGCACATCCGCCGCGAAACCGTCGCACCGCGGTGGCCAATAACTCCAAGGCGACGCCTCCAACAAGGTCATGACGGGACCGTCACCGCCGCCCGCTCCCAAAGAGCTAAGATTTTCACCCGGAGATCTTGGAACCACCCGCGTCAGTCGAGGTCAAAAAGCTCCACAACGACACAATCAAGAAGGAGAACGACGCCCGAAGGCGCTGCCGTCGTCGGCACCGACCGAAGTCCATGCGAGGTTTCGCCCGCAGTTCAACCCGACCACAAAGCTTCGGGAGCTTAAGGATGGCATCCTGGCCATGCCATCAACCACCGAGCTCCACACATATTTCTAAAACTTTTAAAATATGATCATGATTTTTTGATCGGCGGGCTCACTGAGCACGAGGCCCTGAGCTCTAATATATGTTGTTCATGCGTTGATACAAGACCTGAAGTTACCAACCAACGGTGAGCAGAGTGCAGGCGAATCTCCAATCGAAGAATGTCAAGCTGAGAATGAGAAGATGGCCAGAGGCAAAAAGAGGAGCACAGACTGCGTGCTCTACCTTTTCTCTTCGTCTGTGTTGTAGTGATCGTCGCGCTCTTGCTTGCTTGGTGGAAGGAGGATCAGAAGGAGCTGTATGTTGTACCAACATGATATCAACACACCACGATCTATATAAAAAAGAGTGGTTTTGTGCAGTTTACTCGAGGCATGCGAGATAAGAATGCACACAAAGTACAATTTCCCTCGAAACGTGCTGTATCTCAACATTCAATTTTTTATTCCCAGGGTCTGTAATGCAACAGTTCTAATATCACTTTTTTTTGGAAAATCCGCAAAAGATGTGCAATTTCATTGATTAAGAAGAGAAAAGTAGCATAACAAGGCCTAAGCCAAATAAACCCCAAAAGATAGCCATGTCTTGAGGCCATGACAGTTAAAGAAACCAAAAAGAGACTACTCTCCCGGAAGGAAATTCACCACCTGCGATGTCCCAGAGCTTTGCCTCCTCTTTGTTATCCACAATATTGCGAGAGGGCATGAGCGAGACATGCCCGAAGACCCCAGAGTTCCTCGTGCTCTAGATTTTCCAAGCGATAAGTGTGGTGCTGAAGCCCATAGCCTTGGGAGGGAGGCTAGGGTGCAAGATGAATGACGTCCAACAAGATATATCCACAAGGATGTAGAGACATGGTCGATGCCAATCAAGTGCTCCAAATCTGGACTGAGAAATGACAATGGAAGAGCAAGTAAATAATAGACTGAGAAATGACAATGGCGGCGCACTCCTTCCTTTTTTTTCCTTCTTCCAAATAAGCTAGATTCAGTTTTCGTGCTCCGATCTGCAACTGCTTCCGGCCAGCGACCATCCATAGACGTGCATGGGCCAGGATCTCGATCTGTACGCCTGTGAGCATGTGGATGGGATGCGTGCGTTCCGGCCGGCCGCCGTTCACTGGGGCATGTCGCATGGTGTGGATCTGATCTGATGATCGATCTGCACTTTCGCTCGTTCCGGCCGACCGCCATCCTCGGAGGTGCACGGGCAGGACGCAAGGAGCAGTTGATCTGAACTCCACACGCACGCCCAGCACTCGACGTCCGTGTTTGAGCCTCTTCGATTCGGTTATCGACGTGTTCGAGACCTTCATGGATTGGCGTTAAGCCCCTGGTTATCTGTATAAGGCCAAGTACAACGCCAGGCGCTAGTGTGGGCGCTAGGATTCAATTCCCGGTTGAAACAGCGGTTTTATTTTGCAATCCCAGCCTTGGACGCTTAGAACTTGGCGTCGACGCCACAACTTGCGTCAGGCGCTTAAACTTTTTTTCTTTCCTGTATGAGGTGAGCGTAGGGGGCAGCGGGCCAGCAGCGCAACGGTTTTGGCCCGTCATAAGCGTCTAGCGTTGGAGACCATGGCTCGTACGTGAGACGCTAGGATTAGTTTCCTTTTTCTCTCTACTTAAGCGCCCATATTAGCGCCTACGATTGTACATGCCCTAAGATGAATTCGGTCGTGCTCACCCATATCAGCCTACTTGGTTTAATGAGGGTGCGGCCATGGGACATGTCGACATCTCGATTTTCATGGTGTACGCAGCGGTGGAGAAGGTTATGGTGGCTGAGATTTGAGGATCAGAGTTGGCGGAAGGGTTCTTCGAGACGATGAAGACTTTACTTCACAGGAGCCGGTGTTTGGATCCAATTCAGACATGACGCCTGTGAGCCTGGTGTTTGATGACTTGCAGGATCAGCCTTGGCAAGTGGGGCGGCAACAACGGAGGAATACAAGTTTGGTGGCGCTACTCGAGTGTCGTGTCTTGACTTTCAGGGTGAAAACCTAAGGTCTGACATTTATTGGTTGTGCCTAGCAATGACCTTGTTGAAGACATTGTTTTGAGAGCTCAGACTTTGTCCAGGGTGAAAACCTAAGATCTTGGATCTGGCGACGACGGAGCTTGTGCACTGTTTTCCTTCTTGGAGGCGTCGTTTTTGGATAACCTTTTGTATTTCGGGTGTTGTCTTTGGTGGTGGTTTGTGGGCTGCTGCGAGGATTTGATTACCGTGGCGGGCCTTTTTTTCTTTTCCGCTTTTAGGCTGTGTGCATCCTAGATGTCGTTTGTGACATTTAGTTGGTGCAGAGGCTGGGTGTAATTGTTATCTTCGCGATATTAATATATTCCCTTTATCTAAAAAATTTAAATAATAGACTCCGGGGCACGCCTCCAAAGAGCGCAAACACCACAGTTCGGCCAGCCTCGTCATTGTAGACGATCAACAGGTGAAGGGTGTTCTGTGCTGATGGTCGGGAACTTGGACGATGATGTTCAGTTTCTTCTTCATGAATCCGAGCCAAGGATGACGTATGGGTAATACTAGTCGGGGTCTGTAAGGGGACTGTTGTTCTGATATCGGTCGTTGATGATGACTTCGCGACATGGTGGGCAACGATCATACATGCCACCCCTCGCCAGCACCTCATCAATGATTATGCTCACGACTTGGTGGATTTGGAAGCATCGCAACGCGGTCATCTTTGACAACATCCGACCCTCAGTAGGTACCCTAATGGACATCATCAAGACCGAAACTAGAGATAGGGCGAGCGTGGTAGCCAAGGGGCTTAGCGAGCTGCTCTCTTAGACTAGCTAGTCGGGTTGTGTTGTATGGTGTGGGGCCGCCCTCTGACTCTGAGGCTTGTATATAAAACTCTTCTTTCTATCAATGCATCAAAACGCAAAACTTTTGTGAAAAAAGACAATGAGAAACAAACCATCTTGTGGTAAGCATGGCAAGCTCTCATCTCTATGGCGTACTTATGAGGATATCAAGTCTTTTGAAAGGCTTCAAACTTAGCAAAATTAGAAGAGAGAGTAACCTGACAACTCATGTGCTCACCAAGTTAACAAAATTATATATTTTCAATAGCTCCTGGCTGGGGCATGTCCCAGAAGAGGTTGCTTCTTTTGTTTCAGCTGACATTGTAAACTTTGTTTTCCCGATTGAATGAAACTCTCTCTTCTCTCTCAAAAAAAAAAATGATACACTCTCTCCTCGAACGTCGATTTGTATTCAGCAACTGAAACGGACTGTTTTAACTACAGTAACTTATTCATATGACCGTCGTACTCGTCATGTTCAAATTTTCCACAACATCAGCCACGAAGTTGTCCCATGTAATCTAATCATGGCTCCGTTTGATGTTTGAACCAGAGCGCCACATTACCACTCCTCCAGGTATAGAGTTGCCATGTTTACCCAATTTTGTGGAGCGATTTTGAAGCTGTCGAAATAGGTGAGGCACTAATCAATCCAGAGCACCGGCGAGCAGCGGTGCGGTCTTGCGACTTGCGACCTTGCGGCGCAGATGTTTAAGGGGAAATAACACCCAGAAAAAAAAAGCTAATCCCCCGTCTTTCCATCTTAAAAAAATCCTCGTCTTCCTCGGCGGTAACCGCATGACTCTACCCCTCACGGGGCGCCGCCGTCCATGGGGCGACGTCGACCGCTACCTCGCCGACGCGGTACCACTCGCTTCTTTTGATATGGACGGGAACCACACCTCACCCTGCGACACTGATCGGCGGCGGCGTCCATCTCTACGGTGTGACCTCTAACTCTTGATTGCGTTTGTTTTCTGTTTCGGATATAGTCTAAGTCAACTTGTTATTTTCATCGACTCGATGGGGATGGATTGATTCCTTCCTGCGGGCTTCAGATTGGGGTAGGGAGGCGTATCAATTAGAGATATACCCTCCGTTACACTACTAGACAATTGGTGTTCTGGATTTGTACTACTAAATTAAACTACTTTAAGTTTGGCCCAGTTTATCGAAAAATATACAGTATCAACTTCTAAAACAACAATTTAGCTTTATTACATTCATCATACAATAATTTTTCATACTATATAGATTTGACAGTGTAGATATTGACACCAATTATTTTGGAACGGAAGTAGTATTAGACATGCAGCACAATTTGCCAATGAGAGATATATACCTTTTTCTTCTCCCAGATATTAATTTGGCATTAACACTATGATGATATGTATTATTTATTCGCATCCGAGATAATCTGTTCTTCTACTCATCGGTCGAGCTTTTTTCTACCTCAGGTGTGAGAAGGGGTATCGTGTCATTAACCCTGGAGCTTCGTCATCGTCATTGAAAGAGTTCCTCGACTCTATAGCATTGCCTGGATCGGCCGTTGCTGCCACTTCCCCGTCCTCTGCACAAGCAGTAGCTCATGACACCAACGTGATCTCACCACAGTCAAGGCGATGCCTTTCCTCAACTATTTTGGTCCGCAGAATTCCTGATTGGGGTTTGACGTTTTACATCAGGGTTGACCGTGGGGGAGATTTTCACTCATACCCTCATCTGGGTGGACCATTTCAGAGCTTACAGGAAGCTAACATTGCCATAGATTGTCATCTTGATGATCGCAAGGATACAAAAATGTAATGCTTCTTAACTTTGTTCTAGATTTTCAACAATTCATTTATCCCATTTTGTTTCCATCCTTGCATTTGATTTTATAGTTTCAAACAATACTACATAGTTTGGATGCTCTATATGGTCCAGAAAACATAGTCACAGTGACATGGGTATGCCTATTGGGTACCCTACCATGAGGGTACCTGGTGCACGTATCGACTGGGCCCAACTATCAGGGCCTACATGAAGCCCATGAAGGGAGGCCCACGAAGAAGGAGTATCCTCCAAGTTTAGCAAGGCAAGAGTTGGTTTAGATTTTCCATACTTGTAAATCGAGTCGGTTACGAACACCCGAGATCCAGCCTATTATTTAAGGACTGGGAGGGCCATCGAACCAGACACGCACCTTTAGAACCACCAAAACCCTAGTGAGATTGACATCTTGCCGGGACCCTTGTAACCCTCATATTCGAAGATCAATAACAGACAGGCAGGACAGGCAGGACGTAGGGGTGTTACCTCCACACGAGGGCCCTGAACCTGGGTAAAATCCTTGCCCCGCTTGTCAACCGACGATACTTCCAGCTCTACCACGTTCTCTCCCCCATATTCACAACCTAGGGACCTTAACCATGGGTCTTGATGAGTCTACCCCTCGTCAAGTGGCGCCGTCTGTGGGAAAGAATAGCGCTGGACTCGAAGCTTCGCCGGTTCCATCAGCAAACGGCAACTCACCGATCTCATCAGCAAACGGCCACTCGCCGATTTCGCAAGCAAACGGCGATTCGCCGATCTCATCTGCAAACGGCAACTCGTCGGCCATATCATCAAACAGCAACTCGCCGATCCAGGCGACACACGGCGACTCGCCGATCCACTCGAAAAGCGACTGCCTGCCCGCTTCACCCGCAAAAAGCACATCTGCTCCTCTGTGGGACTTGAAGTCGCGGCTTGATCCCGGCTAGTACTGTCTGGTTCATTCTTTCCGCCTGCCCGTTTGATTGCGGGTGGGCGACGGACGCCAAGTCGAGACGGATGCCTTTTTGTTTGCAAAAGGCCTTCACTTGTAGCGCCCCGACCCGACTGTTATACAGTGATACTGTGTCCCCGGTTATCCGATACCACCAGACACACTATCAAAGCATAATAGAGAGATCAAGACTTGTGGAACAACTAGCACATCACAGACTCTACGACACAAAACATTATAAGCAACTCTTATAATAGAGAAAGATAGCAAATGACAACCAGAGGTCACCGACCCAACATTTCAACAAGCGGAAGCAGAATAAGTTGTTCTAAACAACAAGATCCAGATTATGGCCTAAGAGCCCTACAAATAAACATCCAGCGCCAGCTGTTCCGGGATGTCCCAAGCTGCCACCTGGGAACCCCAGACTACTCGTCGACGTCCACAAAGAACCCACCTTCGAAGTCGGTGAAGTCCTCTCCTGAAAATAAGCAAACGACGTTGAGTTCGACGAACTCGCAAGATTAAGAGCTAATATATGCTCGATGATTGGCTTTCAAGGTTTTATGGCTATTTTGCACAAAGCTGATTTTATTTATAAAACACAACTCCATGGCATCGACTATTCAGAGTATTTTTAAAAGGGGTAAGAAGTAACTCTTTTCTTTGATCACTCTCTCATCATCACCAACATCATCAACCACAGTACCTGTTTCACCAAGGCACCTCCCCGAATCACCCTCGAGGAAGCTCACCTTTCAATCTTGAGTGGTACCTCTAGTACCCAGTTTTTAATCATTCCGTTAACGTTATTCTATGATCTTACCTTCACTTCCCAAGTTCGTCAATAATCGCGGACACGGCTTTTCGAAAAGATTTACCCTGCAGGGGTGTACAAATGTTTGCCACGCGTACCGTCCGGCCCATTACCTGATCATTAGCTCTCTTCCTTGGAAAGCCGGCTGGGTGGGAGCGGTGTCGACTTCTCCCTCGTTAAGGACTCTCCAGGATCATCAGTGCCGGTAGGACAGGTTTGGTGACTCCTCCAACACCCTGTCCCGCGGACACTTATTTTCCTGACACAACCATCCTCATCTCAGTTCATCCCACCATCATCACGCACGCGCAAATGGAAGCCCGAACTAGAGGACCCTGGCCAGCCCCGCTCGAGTTATTTAGTCTATGAGGGTTCCTGCACTGCGAATGCATAGGCCTCACGCATGGTTGCACGCTCAGTCTTGGTTGAAGAGGTATAGAACTCGCACCTAGGCGGCGAGAACGAGACAAAACACCACAACCACAGTGGCCTCTCATCCCCACCTTTAAGCATTTTACTATCCGTCACCACATTTCTCCACCATCAGTCTCATCTCATCACCTGTTTCCAACATGAACCATCCATCGTATAGCTATGCAATTAACTAAGCACGGCTAAGCATCAACATAGCATAGTAGGTATCTCGGCCAACAATACAATCCTATGGATAATAGGAGGGAAAACAGGTATTGGCATCGGAATCTTAATGCAACTATAGGATACTCTAATCCATTAAAATTGACATTTGGAACCGCATGCAATATTATAGTGGAGAAAATAATTGCGGAAATATAGGATAAGACATGCTCAGAGGGGGGATTACGCTTGCCTGGATCAGCGTGCTGGTAATACGGCTCTTCGGGGTATTGTGGCGTAACCCCGGCTGCTTGATCTAACGAGAAACAAACATCGGGAGAGAACAATCAATCACCACACAATGACTAACATATGCAATGCGCAAACATATGATGACATGACAATTTAAATCCCCGGGAGGGGGATGATTCGACTATTCAGATTAAACGGAGTTCGGGTGCTTAGAGGGGCGCATCCCGGATATCCGTGAATTTAGGTCATGGATCATCTTACTCGTTGATTACGGTGGTCGAAACCCTAGGATATAACTTGTAGATGCTATGACATGATCATGTGGGAGATGCAGGGTTTTGGCGATTTAATAAACATGACACCCATTTAAACGGTTGGTCCACGAATTTCCGGACATTCGGTTATATTACACACCTTTTATGATGCTCCGAAGAAAATACAAATTACTACAAATCCAAATTCCTCTTTTAATTATCTGTCCCTTTTATAAATTAGGTTAAACAACAAGGGAAACTAATTGTTTAGATTTTTGAAAGGATGGAATTGGAAATTATTTGGTACTGAAATATTTCGGATTATCCGAATTAATTCCACTCGGAAAGTCCGATAGAAGCAGCACTCTCTAAAAACGGCTAAGGACCGAGGAAAAGATGGTACTTACATCAATCGGAATATTCGATGTTTTAGAATTCGGATTATCTGATCGGTGGAGAGGGCAGAGAAACGACTAAGGACCAGAAGAAGCCCTCGCACTGGCCTCGGCCGGACTATCCGGTTCGACGCTGGTCGGAATATCCGACGCGACGGCGAGCGCAACTAACTCGAGCCACAGCTCGTGAGAGACGAGGAGGAGAACATGGGGAGGAGCAGCAGCTCACCAGGAGCTCGTGGGTAGCGACGGCGGGGTTGGAGACGGAGGGGATGGCGGAATCGCCCGTGCGAGGCGGCGGCGGTGGTCGGCGAAGAACGCGGTGGCGCGGTTGATTCGCGGAGCCCCGGCTCAATTCCTTCGGCCAGGTGGGGGAGGACGACGCGGCGGACCTCCCTACGGTCCTCGATTTACCCGGGATGGCCTCAATCAGCGGCGGCAGGCGGCGGAGCTCGAGCTCCATGCGGCCATGGTGGGGAGAGAAATGAGGAACGAGGGAAGCAAGTCGAGGGTGAGTGGATAGGGCAGGGGCAGCGCGTGCTTGCTCTGCTTCTGCAGGGGAGAGGGCGGAGGGCCCAGGCGCGGCATGGGAGAGGAGCGGGACGGCGAGCTGGTGCGGGTGCGACGCGCGCAGGAGTTCCCCGGTCGCTACAGAGAAGAAGACGCGAGTTTTACAAAAAGCCCCCTGGCAGAAATTTCTTCCATCATGGACTAGTCCTTCTTACTTACAAAGAGGCCCTTTTCTGTTTCTTTTAAAACCAGTCGCGTTCCTCTTATTTAATTGAGGCACCAAAACCTTTTCAAAAATTACGAAATAAATTGGGTGGCCTTTTTATACCATGAGGAAGCTCCACAAAATTTGGCGCCCCAAAATAAAATTGTTTGGACCACTTTTGTTTAGAAAGGTGAATAGGGCATTTTTGCTAAATTCAAAGGTGTTGCTCCTTTAACAATTTGGAGCAAAAGCAAAATATTATATTGGAGCTCTTGGAACTTCCGTGACCAATAGGAGATGTCAAAGTAATTTTCTTTTGCAAGATTGAGTGCCTTCGTTGTTTTGGAATTTGTTGTAGCAAATTTTAGCATCTTGTTTGAAGTGGTGCCAAACCACAACAATTCCCTAGCAACACTCACAATTCCCTAGCAACAACCACATTTCCCTAGCACAATTCCCTAGTGACAACAACATGATGCATGATGCCATGATGCAATGAACACAAAAGCGGAAAAATTACACGTGTTTTTAGTTGCTCAAACTCCGGGCTGTTACAATTCTACCCCCCTTACAGGAATCTCGTCCCGATATTCTAAGGTTGCGGAAAGAAGTCGGGATACTCCTCACGAAGACTAGACTCTCTCTCCCAAGTCGCTTCTTCCTCGGAATGGTGCGACCACTGAATCTTGAGAAACTTGGTAGTCTTGTTCCGGGTCTTCCTTTCGGCTTCATCCAGGACACGGATAGGATGCTCGCGATAGGTAAGATCTTGCTGGAGATCCAGCTCCTCGTGATTGACCCCATGAATAGGATCCTTGAAACACCGGCGAAGTTGAGAGACATGAAACACATCATGTACATTCGGAAAGATGACCGGTAACTCCAGCTTATAAGAAAGATCTCCTCGCTTGGCCAGAACGGTGAAAGGGCCAACATAGCGAGGTCCAATTTCCCTTTGATCCCAAAGCGGCGAACGCCACGAAGGGGAGAGACACGGAGATAAGCTTTATCACCAATTTCATAGTGGATTTCCTGATGGTGCTTATCGTAGTAGCTCTTTTGCCTAGACTGCGCAATCTTCAGATTCTCTCTTATGATTCGAACCTTCTCCTCGGCTTCATTGATCACATCCGGACCAAAGAGTGCCCTCTCTCCGGTCTCGGACCAATTTAGAGGAGTTCGGCATTTTCTTCCATAGAGAACCTCAAATGGAGCCATGCCCAGACTAGCTTGATAGCTGTTGTTGTAGGAGAACTCCGCGAAAGGGAGATACTTTTCCCAATCCTTGCCAAAAGAGATGACACATGCCCGAAGCATGTCTTCCAAAACTTGGTTCACTCTTTCGGTCTGACCATCAGTTTGAGGATGGAACGCGGTGCTGAAGTTGAGACGAGTTCCCATAGCAGTTTGGAAACTAGTCCAAAACTTGGAGGTGAATAGGCTTCCACGATCAGAGATTATCTTCTTGGGAACGCCGTGAAGGACGACGATCCGAGAAGCATACAGGTCAGCCAACTTGGCAGCTGTAACGTCAACACGAACGGGGAGAAAGTGAGCCACTTTTGATAGTCGATCAATGATGACCCAGATGGCATCATTTCCTTTTGGAGTCTTGGGCAGACCAGTAATGAAGTCCATACCAATTTCATCCCATTTCCACTCGGGAATAGCGATAGGGCGAAGAGTACCGGCAGGCCTTTGATGTTCAGCCTTTACCCGTCGACAAGTATCGCATTCAGCAACATAATGAGCAATTTCTCGTTTCATCCGAGTCCACCAGAATTGTGGTCGAAGGTCTTGGTACATCTTGGTACTACCGGGATGAATAGAGAGAGGAGATTCATGAGCTTCTTGGAGGATCAGCCCTCTCAATTTTTGTTTCTTTGGCACTACCAAGCGGTCACCAAAATAAACAACTCCGGATTCATCGACAGAAAAACATTTGGCTTTCCCGCTAGCAATGTTCTCCTTGATTTTTCGCATACCCTTGTCACGAGTTTGAGCATCCTTAAGCTGGTCTACAAGAGTAGATTTGATCTCCAGATTTGCTAGATAGCCAGAGGGAACAATTTCCAAGTTCAAACGAGAGAACTCTTCATGTAGAGCAGGTTGAGCCTTCTCAATCATCAGATTGTTGCAATAGGACTTCCGACTTAGCGCGTCAGCCACGACGTTTGCTTTGCCGGGCTGATAGTTCAGACTCACATCATAGTCCTTGATTAACTCCAACCAACGCCGTTGCCTGAGATTTAAATCCGGCTGGGTGAAGAGGTACTTCAGACTCTTGTGATCCGAGAAGATCTCGCAACGGTTACCAAACAAGTATGGTCTCCATTGTTTCAAAGCATAGACCACCGCGGCAAGTTCTAGATCATGAGTTGGGTAGTTGTGCTCATGCGGCTTCAATTGGCGAGAAGCATACGCCACCACATGGCCATCTTGCATTAGCACACAACCCAAGCCTTGAAGGGAGGCGTCACAGAAGACGGCGAAATCCTTGCTTGTGTCCGGCAGGACAAGCACAGGAGCGGAGGTGAGTTTGGCTTTCAGCGTTTTGAAGCTCTCTTCAGCTTCGGCCGTCCAGACGAACTTTCTGTCCTTCTTGAGAAGGTCAGTCAGGGCCTTGGCTATCTTGGAGAAACCTTTGATGAATCGGCGGTAGTAACCTGCCAATCCGAGAAAGCTACGGATGTCCTTGACTGACATTGGAGTTTTCCAATCCAAGATGGACTGAATCTTGTCGGGAATGACAGCCACACCATTCGCGGATATCACATGACCAAGGAAGACAAGATTATCCAACCAAAACTCACACTTGGAGAACTTGGCGTAGAGGCGGTGTTCTCGAAGTCGAGTCAGAACCAAACGGAGATGTTCCTCATGCTCTTCATTGGTTTTAGAATAGATGAGGATGTCATCAATGTAAATGACGACAAACTTGTCAAGATAATCCATGAAGATAGAGTTCATGAGCCTCATGAAAGTAGCTGGAGCATTGGTGAGACCAAAGGACATGACGGTATCCTCATATGATCCATAACGAGTAACAAATGCCGTCTTTGGAATATCCTCCTTTCTGATCTTGATCTGATGGTATCCTGACCTCAGATCCATCTTGGAGAATACGGTTGCACCAGCTAACTGATCCAACAGATCATTGATGCGAGGAATATGATACTTGTTCTTGATTGTCACCGCATTCAACGGGCGATAGTCAGAAACCAAACGAGGCACGGTAGAATCCCTCTTCTTTACAAAGAGTACTGGACAACCCCAAGGTGAACTGCTAGGCTGGATGAAATCCTTTGCTAACAGTTGATCAATTTGCTCTTTTAACAGAGCCAACTCTTCCACCGGCATACGGTAGGGCTTCTTGGAAATTGGAGCAGTACCGGGAAGTAGATCTATGACAAACTCCACACTTCTGTCAGGAGGCATGCCAGGCAATTCTTCCGGAAACACATCCGGGAAGTCACACACCACGTGTATGTCCTGGATTTCAGGAGGGAATTCGCCTTCCATAAAACCAAGAAGGATCTCTGGTGAGTTGGGTATGACTGAAGATGGAGGTCTTGAGAGTGCAGACCAATACTCAACACTGTCGCCGGAAGAATTGGTCACGGTAACGGTCTTGGCAGCACAGTCGAGATTAGCCTGGTATTTGGCTAGCCAGTTCATGCCCAGTATGACATCAATGCCACTTGACCTCAGAGCTACCAAAGCGAAAGGGAAAGAGTAGTAACCGATAGTAATCTGAACTTCAGGAGTAACTCCATCGGTTTGCCATTTAGAGCCAGGAGTGGAAATCGACAAGGGTCGGCTCATTTTCTCAAACGGTATTTTGTGGTCTTTGGCAAAAGCTATGGATATGAATGAATGCGATGCTCCAGAATCAAACAAAACTGTAGCAAGATTGTTGTTGATTCGTATCTCACCCATAAGAACGTCGGGGTCCTCTTCAGCTTCTTCAGCAGAGATGTGGTTCAGGCGACCACGCACAATAGGTCCAGCCTTGCCAGCTGGTGTGGCAGGGGCTTGTGCAGGTGTGAACGGAACAAGTGCCTTCTGGGGGCACTCCCTGGAGTAGTGACCAGCCTGGCCACAGGTGTAGCAAGTGACTCCAGGTGGAGCAGGTAGCATAGGACGTTACCCACTCCCGCCTACCCCAAGTGTCGAAGTAGTGGGGCACGGAGGTGGTGGCCTGTATCCTGCGGCCCTCGGCATGAATGGAGCGCGCGGCACCGCGCTGTAGGGAACAAACACCCTGCGCTTCTTGCTCTCAGAACCCGAGGAACTCTGGTGGTCCCCGTGTGCGGGCCTCTTGGAAGCCTCAAGTTCCTTTCTTCCTTGCTCGAGAGTAAAAGCCTGGTTGAACAGCTCCTGATAGGTCTGGAACCTGAAGGGCAACAACTCATAGCGTAGCTGCGGCGTAAGACCCTTGCGGAACAGCTCTTGCTTGTCAGCATCATTGGTCACGTCCCTTGGGGCGTAACGAGAGAGATGGTTGAACTCACGACCATAGGTGCGGAGGTCCATCCGTCCCTGTTGCAAATCCAGAAATTTGAAGTAGCACCTATTCACCCCCCCCCCCCCCCCTCTAGGTGTCATACAATCCTTTCACACTCAATGGAAGTGTTCTTTCCCATTGCCAAGTGATCATCAACGAGATCAGCCGAAATACCATGCCATCACGTGCTATATTGCAATCACCTTCTAGATAGTGCTATGTCCAAGAAGACCGCAACAACTTATCATGTACTCGTTAAAACGATCATGTTGCTTCATATAGTTGGCATTATGATGGAACACATCAGTTGACATCCTAAACCGGCTTCGAAAATATTGCTCTGGATAGACTGGATTTGGTTCAAAATAGCCTCCCCCTCTAGGTGTCATACGATCCTTTCAATTGGTATCATAGCCTCGACTCTCTTGTTGGGCTTAACCGCCTAAGAGAAGTATGACTTTGGGAGAGTTGCCCTCGGAAGGACAAGGTACACCGGCATCCATGGCCGATCTCAAAACGATGGAAACATCATTGAGATCGTCCATGGATACCCAATTTGGTGAGTTACGTGAATTGCTCACAAAACTCACTTGTACCAAGCCTCCTCCTTCGGAGACTCTCCCATTAATAGAGGATCCCCTTAATTCCGACACGGGTGATTCCGAGGAAGATAAAGGGAAAAAGAAAGGGGATGAAGGAACCGAAACCGAGCCTAAGATATCTTCTTCTTCCTTACCCAAGCCGGAAGGTGGGAAGCCCGGGTACCATGAGGTCCCTCATTTGTATTCTCCCGACCCACCTATCCCTCATGCGCGCATAAATCCTTTAGGTCCTCCACCTAAGCTTAATGCATTGGCTTTTACTAGTTGGAAACACTCAATGAAATCTCATGTCAACAGTTCCTCTATCGAGCTTTGGAGGATCATGCAAGTAGGATACAAGGCCGTAGATCCAAACAACTTGATAAGAAGAGAGGTGGTGGATGCTCAACTCAATGCCACCGCTATAAACATGTTTGAACTTGCCGTGGGAGAAAATGGTATTCATCACATTCAACATCTCACCACCGCCAAAGAAGCTTGGGATTGTCTCTCCGAGGTGTTTCTTGGGAATGAGAGCATGAAGAGGAATAGATTTGATGCCTTGAACAATGATGCCGAAGGCTTCTACATGCTTGATAGTGAAACTCATGAGGAGATGTACGGAAGACTCAAGATTCTTGCCCAAGCCTTTTATAATGTCGGGGCAACCTATGTGGATGATGCTTGGATCAAGAGGAAGTATGTGAATGCTATCATGCCCTTCGAGCCAGTTGACTTGAAGGCTATACAAGGAAGACACAACTATCTTGAAATGTCATCTAATGAAGTTATGCAAGAAATGCAAGCCTACAAGGTTGCTACCAAGAATGCTCAAGACAATCGTGCTAGGGCCATGGGGATGAAACAAGGTTCCTCTCTTACTTTGAAGGCCAAAGTTGTAAACCAAGAAGAGTATGTGGAAGTTGGTGAATGTCCTAGCAACATCTTTCCCGATGATCTCCAACAAGCCTACCATGAACACTTGGCCCTTGTGAGCATTTTGGCGCGTGACCCGGCCAAGGCAAAGGCTCAAGTTGATCAAAGGAACAACCCAAGTGGGAAGAAGGAGTTTGCATCCAAAACGAAGACATGCTTCAATTGTCATGACAAGTATCACTTCATCAAAGATTGCCCTTATGAGAATAGAGAAGAACATGGTGAAAGGCTTATCCCCAAGGATCAACCAAAGATGGTTCAAAAGAAGCCTTTCATCAAGAAGAGGCCATTCATCAAGAAGCCATCAAGAATTGTGTTGTTGACTCAAGATGAGTATCCATCCGATGATTCCGAAGAAGAAGAAGAAACCACTCGTGAGGTGGCCGCATTGGCTATCACCTCATCTCTATCACCTTCTCTCTTTGAATCCCTGATGGCCCTTCACGTAGTTACCTGCGTGAAAAGTAAATGGGTTAGGTTGAGACTCCAAGTGCAGAGTGTGTAGTAAGTGGAAGACGTGTTTTCCCCACGAGGGGTGACTCGAGGGTTTAATATCGAACTCTCGGGGAATCAGTAGTGAAGATTTATCTTTCCTATCCTTCTTTTGGTTACCTACAAAACAAAGTAAATGTTTTGGTCCTCAATCTCACCTAGTGGTTGTCAAGCACAATGTGTGAGAATGATATCAAGATAATATGCAATGCAAACAAGAAATAAATATGCAATGGTGGTAAATAAATATGCAAGGATGGTGGTGGCAATGATAAATGATATTTTTGGGTTTTTTATGATGAATGCAAGATGTAAAAGTGTTTTTGTATTTTCGGATTTTTAAATGGCAGAAAATGGAAAAGTGGTAAAAGTGGTTGGAAAGGTGTTTCTTATGATTAAAAATGGACCGGGGTTCATGGTTTCACAAATGCACTCTCTCTTTAATAAAGTGGTAGACAATGGAACACTAGAGTTGACATATGAGATTGCAACACAACAGTTTAATGACAAGTTATAATTATATGGGCATCACGTCCTAACATAGAGACCTTTTGGTTATTAGTCTCTCTTATACTCCACCAAGATGCGAACTAAATCATAACACCTCAGTAATTAAGATAACTCAGAGTATAGCAATAAGTATCATGACATGAAGTTAAAATAAGAACATGCTAGATCTAGTCATGGAGTAGTGGCAATGGTCACACCCACATCTCCGGTAGCATGGTATTTCTTTTTATCCCTAGTGAGGCAACAAAGTAAGGTAGAGATACCCAAGTGAATCGCAGAACTTGCTCTCACGTTCACTGCACTAGCCACCCCCCGTTACTCCAACTAATGCACACGTTCCCCCTCACACGCTCTCATAAACATGCTTGATCATGACAAGTAAATAAGAACGGGGTACATAATATGCATCTACTTTCATAACTGAAACAAAACCATTGCAATCTCAAACATATATTAACTCATAAAAAGATCCACCACAAAGGTATTACATAGATGACCGTAATCATGTTCAGCAGCTCATACGGTACTAATTAGTGAAGCTCGAGAGAGAGAGATACATAAGTTACTTCCACAAACCCATAGTCCAGAGGTGGACTACTCCCTCTTCATCATGGAGACGGTGGAGAAGTCGTTGGAGAAAATGGAGACCACGCCGGCAGCGCCCCGCCGGAGTTTTCCCCCTCCAATCTGCAACTCCAGGTCTCTATTTCGGTGTTTCTGTGTTTCTGTGGTGCTCCCTCCAGAGAACGTCGGGGGACTATTTTTATAGGAGGTTTTAGGTCAAAACGGAGTCGGTGGAGGAAAGATTGACGGCAACGGAGCTCCGAGGGCCAAAAGGGGGGGTCCCACACGGCCAGGTACATGGGCCGCGTGGGCCCACTCATCTGGGCCCTCGGGCCTCCGCTTGTTTGGTTCCTTCGCTCCCACGCTTTGTTCCTTCCAAAAACTGATGCTCGTAAATTTCCAGGTCATTTGGACGTCGTTTGGGTCCCTGAAACATTAAAATATAGAAATAGGGTTTTTTGCCTGTGCAGGGTTAATTCCATAAATAATAGGAAACATATCAAATATTCCCAAAATCATTATAAAACAGTGATATAACCCTTATACGATGCAAAATATGACTGGAATATAAGTAAAATAATGCAAAGTTCATGTATGCATTTTACATGCATCAACATCCCCAAGCTTAACCTATACTCGTCCTCAAGTATGAAGGTGATAAAACTAACATGGACTTTGCAATTTAATACTATCAATGGATATCAAAGATGATTACTATTGCTACATAGAGTAAAATGATTCATTCTTAAAAGGAGTAGCAATATGCAAGATAGTTTATGAAGTGATATCAAGTATTCAATGCAAGGATGTTCAATGATAATTCACAAAGTGTAACATAAGAGAAAAAGTACTATGGACCACATGTATGCATAATAATAAGTAAGAACATCCTATAATGGTCATAGAGTATTTGATGAAAATCTGAATATAAAAGGTGGACACTTTGGAAAGATATATATATATGAGTAGAGGTAAAGCATGAATAAGTTTCATCTAACTTCTGAACTTCTCTACTTAAGTCAATGATTGTAATATGGTAATCCTTGGTGTCAAGCTCTCATTCACCTATCATAGCATCTTGAATGATTAAGTTTAAAGTGAAACCAAATACGAGTAGTGTGCTTGAGAAAGTACAGGTTGAAAGTCTCATGCCCCTTGAATACAAGTACCTACTCCATGTGTTACTCAACTTGGAAAACAAAGCAAGTTCAAGTTAAATATCATTGTAAGTAATAATAGTATCATTAAGAGCGTCAACTGGGGTACCTCTTGTCCCAGGATATGGAACAAGCCCATATCAAAATGACAAGACAAACAAACACAATGAACAATCTCAACACCCTTTTTATTTACCATTACATAGCTTTTTATTGTAAGGTGTATCACAGAAGGTTCACCATAGCATGTAAGTAAATTTCCACCATGAATGATGCATGACTTAGATTAGCGGCCCAGGCATCTCTCTAACCATTTATACAAACTCATTTAAACTCACTTCATTTCCACATTTATTTCACCCATGGTAAGCATCCATAAACAAAAGTACATGACATCAACTAAATGAGATGAAGTGCAATGTTGAAAGCTTGCCATGTGACAGCACATATGAGCTAACTCTCAACCAAAGACATTTGTCAAGCCCACAACATCATAATTTTAATCACAATGGGTCATATTTTATTTATGCAATGAAAGTAAAGTGTGCATCAAGTTCGAGAGAGCTATATAACCAACTTTTCCCATAACAATCAACAACATAAGCATTTTCATTCAGAGGTATAGATAATAAAAATATCATGATAAACATACTCGGAATAGCATAAAGCTAATAGGTAGATATGGTGGACTCACTGGAAAAACATTGGTTGAAGGTGTTGGAAACAAGTTTTTGCTTGTTGGAATTTTATTTGGGCTAGCAAGAGGGAGAAAGGTGACTATCTAAATGCATGCATGAGTGTCCATAGAACTAACTAATCCATGTTAAAACAAGGTAAAATAACATTTAGCATCAAAACATGAATAAAAGATAGCTCTTGATAAAATACTTGCAAATTATTACTCATTAACAAGCTCATGAATCATGCAATTATATGTATCTTTTAAAATTAACTCCAACATCCCTTTTCCCAATCTTATAATAGCATCCAACATAATTCAACCCAAATTTCCAGTAGCTCTCTCATATATAAATGATAGTGTGGTGGTCTGACAAAATCAAACCTAAACAAACAAAAAGACGCTCCAAGTTTATGCGATAAAGTGTTTCGATCGAAAAACAGAAGTTAGACGTGTGCAAACCGAGAGTGTGTAGGTCCAGTGGGGTTGTCTTCACCTCCCCAATCTTATGGTCTTCACCATCCTTGGATAGCTCTTGGTGCATCTCCTCTAATCCCTGTGAAAAAACTTCAAAACACCGTTTCTCCCATTTCTTTTTCTGTGGGGTGCATTAGTAGTGATAAACAAATAGATTTCTTGCTGCATATAATCCTTAGACAAAAATTCATATGAATGTCCATAAAGTGTATAATGTTGTATGCCTACTCATAAACTCAATTGGATCAAAATGATTCATGTTAAAAGTTCTAAGCATGCATCAAACATAATGGGACATAATCTGTCCAGAATAACAGCAGCAGCTAAACGTATTTTTCTACCCTACTTAACTTTGTCGGAAAATTCCGAAAAAATTCATGCATACAGAGGATGAAAAGTTTCCTCTACAGTTCAAATATGAGCTCATTCGGAGTTACAGAATAGGAATTAAAAATCATACTGTGCACAGATTTGTGCAGAAATAAAATCTCCGAACGCTATAAGCAACTTTTTCATACCAAAATGAGTAAAACTTGGCACTTTATTAAACATTCCAGAAACTAAACTAAACACTAAGTCTCTTGTTACAGCAAGAGGACACAAAGAAAATCAAAAATAAAAACAACCGGGTTGCCTCTCGTAAAGCGCTTTCTTTATAGCCATATAGCTAGGCTTCTTGATGTTTATTGTGGACGAATCTCATGAGGGAGCTTGAACTTTGGTGTGTCCCTCTTCCTTGGGAAGTGTTCCATGCACTTCTTGTGTGGAAACTGAAAATTCACATTCCCTTCTTTTGAATCAATGATAGCACCTGTAGTACGAAGAAAAGGTCTTCCCAGAATAATTGGACTAGAGGTTTTATTCCCCATATCCATGATTAGAAAATCAACAGGCACAAATGTCATATGTAACTCTACCATAACATCACTTACTTTCCCTAAAGCATGTTTAATGGAATCATCAGCAAGTGCACGTTCAATAGAGCATTTTTCATGATTTTTCAATTCAAGTACTTCATATAATTCTTTAGATAAAACAGAGACACTAGATCCTAGATCAAGTATAGCATGGTGTGTCTCTTTTCCAATGGTTACTAGGACTTTGGGAATCCATAGATCCCCAAGCTTAGGTGGTATCATAGCCTCTTGGTTGTACCTAGCAATCTTTTCTTTTAACACATGATAAGCAATATAAGAACCAAAACCAGCTTGGTTAACATTAATAGAAGGATCACTAGCAAATTTTTGTAAGATAGATATTAATTCATGCAAGCTACAATTCTCTAAGTCAAGCAATGGTTCCTTTACTTCACTAAGCATTTTAACTTCCTCTACTTCCTTTTCCTTTTTCATTACCATAATAGTTTCCTTAGCAATTCTCTCTTGCTCATGAATATGTTCCCAAGATTTATTTATAACCTCTTGACAATATTTAATTGTTTCCTCATGTTTTTAAGCTATAATGGTGTTCTTTAATGAGGAAACTTCCTTAGTGAGCTGATCTACCCTTTCAAACAAAGAGTCTTGTTTTTCAAACTTAGATATAAATTCCTTATTAAGCTCCTTTTGAGTAGATATAAATGATCTAATGGTGTTTTCCAAATCACTAGAAACATTACTACTAGTGGCATATTTGTTTGGCACATATGGGGTATTATTATAAGAGTTATAATTGTTGTTACCATACCCATTATTACCATAGTTCCTAATGAAGTTGACATCAATATTTTCAGGATTATTACCAACTAGTTCTTGCAAAGGCACATTTTCAATATTTTGTTTATTAATGAAAGAAAGAATAGTATCCATTTTAGATGACAAATCATTTGTTTCTTCTATGGAGTTCACTTTCTTAGAAGGATTAGGTGCTCTATCAGTATGCCATTGACTATAGTTTTGCAAAATGATCTCCAATATGTTCTTAGCTTCTACTATAGTTTTTCCCATAAACGCACCTCTAGCAGCAGAATCAAGAATATTTCTAGACATGTAATTTAGACCATTGTAAAAAGAGTGTAATATGGTCCATTCGTTGACCCCATGTGATGGACAAGTTCTAAGCATAAGTTTAATCCTATCCCAAGCAATAGCAACATGTTCATTTTCATTTTGCCTAAAAGAAAGAATGTTGTTTCTATTTTGCAAAATTTTAACAGGGGCATAGTATTTCTTAATGAAAGCTTCTTTTAAATCATCCCAAGTTTTAATGCTATCAATAGGTAATGAATGCAGCCACTCTTTAGCTTTTCCTCTAAGTGAGAAAGGAAATAACTTCAGTTTTAGAATATCACTTTCCACATTTTTAAATTTCTGCATGTCACATATTTCAACAAAATCATGAAGATGCATAGAGGCATCCTCCATAGCACTACCGCCAAATTGTTCCCTAGTTATCAAGTTCAACAAACTAGGACTTACTTCATAACTATCAGCATTTATCTTAGGTGTGGCAATGGGCGTAGCAATAAATTGATCATTTGGAGTGTTTGTGTAATCACACAACTTAGTTCTTTCTCTCATTTTAGCAAGTTTTTATGTGTTTTTTAATTTTTTATGCAAAACTGAAAATAAATATGCAAACCGAACAATGCAAGACAATGAAAAAACAAGATAAATTGATTTGAAGGTAAAGATGGATAAGATGATGCTCACGTAGGTGCAACCTCCCCAAGCTTAGGTGTTAGCACAAGTTGGTGATGAAGTTGACTTGGTGAGATATCCTTGGATAAACCTTTCAGCAATGATTCCCCGGCAACGGCGTCAGAAAACAGTCTTGATGGCCCTTCACGTAGTTACCTGCGTGAAAAGTAAATGGGTTAGGTTGAGACTCCAAGTGCAGAGTGTGTAGTAAGTGGAAGACGTGTTTTCCTCACGAGGGGTGACTCGAGGGTTTAATATCGAACTCTCGGGGAATCAGTAGTGAAGATTTATCTTTCCTATCCTTCTTTTGGTTACCTACACAACAAAGTAAATGTTTTGGACCTCAACCTCACCTAGTGGTTGTCAAGCACAAGATGTGAGAATGATATCAAGATAATATGCAATGCAAACAATAAATAAATATGCAAGGATGGTGGTGGCAATGATAAATGATATTTTTGGGTTTTTTATGATGAATGCAAGATGTAAAAGTGTTTTTGTATTTTCGGATTTTTAAATGGCAGAAAATGGAAAAGTGGTAAAAGTGGTTGGAAAGGTGTTTCTTATGATTAAAAATGGACCGGGGTTCATGGTTTCACAAATGCACTCTCTCTTTAATAAAGTGGTAGACAATGGAACACTAGAGTTGACATATGAGATTGCAACACAACAGTTTAATGACAAGTTATAATTATATGGGCATCACGTCCTAACATAGAGACCTTTTGGTTATTAGTCTCTCTTATACTCCACCAAGATGCGAACTAAATCATAACACCTCAGTAATTAAGATAACTCAGAGTATAGCAATAAGTATCATGACATGAAGTTAAAATAAGAACATGCTAGATCTAGTCATGGAGTAGTGGCAATGGTCACACCCACATCTCCGGTAGCATGGTATTTCTTTTTATCCCTAGTGAGGCAACAAAGTAAGGTAGAGATACCCAAGTGAATCGCAGAACTTGCTCTCACGTTCACTGCACTAGCCACCCCCCGTTACTCCAACTAATGCACACGTTCCCCCTCACACGCTCTCATAAACATGCTTGATCATGACAAGTAAATAAGAACGGGGTACATAATATGCATCTACTTTCATAACTGAAACAAAACCATTGCAATCTCAAACATATATTAACTCATAAAAAGATCCACCACAAAGGTATTACATAGATGACCGTAATCATGTTCAGCAGCTCATACGGTACTAATTAGTGAAGCTCGAGAGAGAGAGATACATAAGTTACTGCCACAAACCCATAGTCCAGAGGTGGACTACTCCCTCTTCATCATGGAGACGGTGGAGAAGTCGTTGGAGAAGATGGAGACCACGCCGGCAGCGCCCCGCCGGAGTTTTCCCCCTCCAATCTGCAACTCCAGGTCTCTGTTTCGGTGTTTCTGTGTTTCTGCGGCGCTCCCTCCAGAGAACGTCGGGGGACTATTTTTATAGGAGGTTTTAGGTCAAAACGGAGTCGGTGGAGGAAAGATCGACGGCAACGGAGCTCCGAGGGCCAAAAGGGGGGGGGTCCCACCCGTCCAGGTACATGGGCCGCGTGGGCCCACTCATCTGGGCCCTCGGGCCTCCGCTTGTTTGCTTCCTTCGCTCCCACGCTTTGTTCCTTCCAAAAACGGATGCTCGTAAATTTCCAGGTCATTTGGACGTCGTTTGGGTCCCTGAAACATTAAAATATAGAAATAGGGTTTTCTGCCTGTGCAGGGTTAATTCCATAAAAAATAGGAAACATATCAAATATTCTCAAAATCATTATAAAACAGTGATATAACCCTTATACGATGCAAAATATGACTGGAATATAAGTAAAATGATGCAAAGTTCATGTATGCATTTTACATGCATCAATCCCCCAATGAGAATGTCTCCAACAACATCGCTTGTTGCCTCATGGCTAAGGCCACCGAGGTATCATCTTCTACCCCTAAGACTATGCCTGAAATAGATGATATCACTAGTCTTGCAATTAAGAAAGAACTTGTCGCTTTCGATACCTTTGTGATTAACTTGCAAGGTGAAGCCAAGAAGCATGTTGAGGCTCTCATGAGTCAACTTGGTAAGACCGAAGACCTCCTTGAGGTCAAATGTCGAATTGAGAGAGAGGACTCCATCACTATGGCATCTTTGAATGCTTCACTTGATGAAGAACATGACTATGGGGTTACTCTTGAGGAGAGACTTGAGTCTCTTGATAGTAGTAATGATGAAATAATTGCTAAAATCCTTAAGGAGAGAGACCATGCCATTGCCAAGTATAAAGTGATTAAAAAGGAGAAAGCCGAATTTGTGGTTGCTAATGCTAGACTACATGGGGATATAGAGAAGCTTGACAAGGCTCACAAGGCCTTGGAAAGTGAACACTCTACCCTAGTTAAGTCTCACGAGCAACTACAAACTCAACTTTCTAAATCTAACTCAACTAGTATCTCTACTTCCCCTTGTGATCATGCACATGTTATTGAGGAAAAAGCTAGGTTGAAGGTTGAGCTTGCCAAGGCTACTAGTGCCAAAACCTCAATTCCCAAAGGTAAAGAGAAGCTTGTTGCTCATGTGTTTGAGCAAAAGCAACAAAGAGGGAAGGAGGGTCTTGGTTATGTAGCCAAGGCAAAGAACAAGAAGAGTAACAACAAAGAGAACAAGGCCAAGCCCGCTCAAGCCAAGACTTCCATTGCGGGTGGTGATGCCACTAGGGGCAAGACCACTCGTAGTGACTTTGAGGGACATGCTAACCCCAACTATATTCTTTATGCTGATTATTTTGGGGATGTTTATGCAAAATATGTTGGCCCTTATGATGGTTTCATTGCTTATTCTATTTAGGTTCCTAAGACCCTTGTTGCTAACAAAAGAGGACTCATTGCGAAATGGGTACCTAAATCCAAGCAATGATTTCTTGTAGGACTATGCTTCCGGTGGGTCTAAATGGGTGGTCGATAGTGGATGCACAAGTCATATGACCGGAAGTAAGGAGATCATGACGGAGTTGGGACCAAATATAAATCACTCAACCGTCACTTATGGAGATAAATCAAAAGCTGAGGTAAAGGGGCTTGGCAAGGTGGTAGTCCCTTGGTTACAACTTAATGTCCGTTCGTGCACTTAATAAGATGAACTTTGATGTCCATTTTACTATTGATATGGTGGTACTCTTGAGGAGCAAGACTCTAAAGGTCATGTTCGTTGGATATGTTAAACATGAGTTGTTTGTGGTGGACTTTTCGGGGTCAACCAACACTCAAGCAATATGCCTCTTCGGAAAGGCTGACGTGGGGTGGTTGTGGCATCGCCGCTTGTCCCATGTCAATATGAGAACTTTGCAAAGTCTTCACAATGGTGGCCACATTCTTGGACTAAAAGATAATGTTTCTTTTTCTAGAGATCGTCTTTGTAGGGCTTGTGTTGAAGGAAAGATGCATGATTCTCCCCACTCAAGCAAGACCATCATCTCATCAAAGAGGATATTGGAACTTCTTCATGTTGATCTCTTTGGTGTCATTCCTCAACCGAGTCTTGGTGGGAAGAAATATTGTTTTGTGATTGTCGATGACTACTTAAGATTTACATGGGTTTATTTCTTCAAGACGAAGAGTGAGACTCAACAAGCCGTCATCGTCTTCTGCAATGAAGTTCAACGTCAACACAATGTTCCTATATTGGCCATTAGATGTGATAATGGCTCCGAGTTCAAGAACTATACCTTAAATGAATTTCTTAGTGAGGAGGGAATTCGTCATCAATATTCCGCTGCATATACCCCTCAACAAAATGGTGTAGCCGAGAGGAAGAACCGGACTCTCATGGATATGGCAAGGTCCATGTTGGCGGAGTTTAAGTCTCCGCTCTACTTGTGGTTCGAGGCCATCTCCACGCCGTGTCATTCATCAAACCGGCTCTTCTTCCGCGTTGGACGAAAGGAAACTCCATATGAGATGCTTACCGGCAACAAGCCCAATATTTCCTACTACTGAGTATTTGGTTGTAAGTGTTTCTACAAGATCAAAGGTGTTCGTCTTTCCAAGTTTGAATCTAAACCTTTAGAGGGTATTTTTGTTGGTCACGGTGCCGAATCTCACACTTATAGAGTCTATGACAAAGCCTCCGGGATTGTTGTAGAATCTTGTAGTGTGAAGTTCGATGAAAATGATGGCTGCCAAGTGGCGCAATTTCATGTTTGTGATGTAGATAATGAGCAACCTCACGAAGCAATCTGGCGGATGGGGGTGGGTTTCTACCGCCCCATTGAGGTCCATCAAGAGGCAAGCCATGAAGAAACAAGTTCTACACAAGTGGAGCCTCCTACCTCACCACATGAACCCGCTCCAACAAATGAAGCCAATGATGCACCAACCCAAGAACAAGTTCAAGACCCTCCTTATGACCAAGATGCCATGCAAGAACCAAGTACTCCTATTGTTGATGCTAGCCAAGGTCAAGACCAAGATCAACCCCCTCCTTCTATTGTTGAAGATGTGCACAATGATGATCAAGGTCAGTAAGACGATCAAGACGGGGACTCAAATGATCAAGATGATCAAGCGATAATTCCTCGCACCAATAAGGATATCGAAACCCGTCGTAAAGCAAGAGTTGCAAGAGACCTAGAATTAAAGAGTCATAAGCTTGAAGCAATTATTGGTGATCTAAATAGCAAGGTTACCACAAGGGGTCAATTGGCAAGTTTTAGTGAGCATCAAGCACATATCTCCAAGGTGGAACCAAAGAAAGTGTTTGAAACTCTTGAAGACCCGGATTGGTTAGAAGCTATGCATGAAGAGCTAAACAACTTCAAGCGCAGCAAAGTGTGGAAACTAGTTGAGAAGCCAAAGGAGTGCCTCAATGTTATAGGCACAAAGTGGATATTCAAGAACAAGCAAGATGAACATGGAATGGTTGTGAGGAACAAGGCAAGATTGATTGCACAAGTGTACTCTCAAGTTGAAGGCATTGATTTTGGAGAGACTTATGCATCCGTGGCTCGCCTTGAGTTCATCCGTATCCTTCTTGCATATGCATCACATCATAACTTTAAATTGCAACAAATGGATGTGAAAAGTGCTTTTCTTAATGGTCCTTTAAAGGAGTTGGTATATGTTATGCAACCACCGGGGTTTGAGGACCCAAACTTCCCTAACCACGTGTACAAGCTTGATAAGGCGCTCTATGGTCTCAAACAAGCACCTCGTGCGTGGTATGAGCACCTAAGAGAGCTATTGCTAGACCGTGGTTTTGAAGTGGGGCAAATCGATCCCACCCTCTTTACCAAGAGGGTTAAAGGGGAGCTTTTCATATGCCAACTTTATGTTGATGATATTATCTTTGGCTCATCTAACCAAGCTTTTAATGATAAATTTTCAAAGCTTATGACCAATAGGTTTGAGATGTCAATGATGGGGGAGTTGAAGTTCTTTCTTGATTTTGAGATCAAGCAATTGAATGAAGGGACTTTCATCTCTCAAGCCAAATATACCCAAGACATGCTCAAGAGATTCAAGATGCAAGATGCTAAGTATAAACGCTTTCCTATGGATACCAAGTGTCATCTACAACTTAACCCAAAGGGTATAGATGTCGATCAAAAGGAATACCGCTCCATGATTGGTTCTTTGCTTTATCTTTGTGCATCTAGACCCGATATTGTGTTGAGTGTAGGGGTATGTGCAAGGTATCAAGCCGCTCCTAAAGAAAGCCACTTGATGGTGGTCAAGAGAATCCATCGATATTTAGTTCATATCCCAAGGTTTGGTTTGTGGTATCCCAAGGGCTCATATTTCTCTCTTGCCGACTATACGGACTCGGATTGGGCTGGTGATCATGATGATAGGAAATTGACTTCCGGGGCATGCCAATTCCTTGGTAGGTCCTTGGTGAGTTGGTCTTCTAAGAAGCAAAATTGTATATCTCTTTCCACCGCCGAAGCCGAGTATGTGGCAGCCGCTAGTGCATGCACTCAATTGTTATAGATGAGGCAAACTTTAAAGGAATACGATGTCCATTGTGACAAAGTGCCTCTTTTGTGTGACAATGAAAGTGCTATCAAGATTGCTCACAACCCGGTGCAACATTCAAGAACGAAGCATATTGAGATTCGTCATCATTTTATTCGAGATCATGTTGCCCGAGGAGATATTGAGCTTGGCTATATTCCCACAAAAGACAACCTTGCCGATATATTCACAAAGCCACTTGATGAAGCAAGATTCACTTATTTGAGGCATGAGCTAAATATCGTGGATTCAAGGAGCTTGACTTGATTATCTTGCATACACACCTATATCTTGACTATCTCACTACCCCGGTGCACCACAGAATTTTTTTTTTGAATTTTAAAAAAAGGGCGGCCAGATCTATTAAACGCATTTTTTCGACATCGTATGCAAAAGTTATGGCCGTTCAAAAAAATTTCCCTGTTTTTTGCAAAAAAGGCCAAAATTCATATTTCAAAATTTCTATACCAACTAGACACTAAAAACTAACTATATCTTAAAGGATTTTATTTTTTAAGGTTTTATCATTTTCGTTTCTTTTTGAAAAACTGAAAAGGCGATCCACGCGGGGGGGGGGGGGGGGGGGGGGGTGGGTGGGATCTGATTTTTAAAAAAAATTCTGTGGCGCATGGGGCATGGTGCGCCACAGAAGCATGCGCCACAGAATTTGCCTTTCTGTGGCGCCTCCCAACCCATGCGCCACAGAAAGGTCAAATTCTGTGGCGCATCTGGCCCATGCGCCACAGAAAAGTCACCTTCTGTGGCGCACCATGCTGCGTGCGCCACAGAAAGTAGGCATTCAGTGGCGCATGGGACCTCCATGCGCCACAGAATGTGAAACTTTCTGTGGCGCACCAGCTTAGGTGCGCCACAGAATCTTTTTTTGTGGCGCACGGCTCAATGGTGCGCCACAAAATGTGGATCCATAGAAAGGCAGTTTTCTAGTAGTGTCTATTTGGTTTAGGTATAGGCATGGACATAGGGGGAGTGCGGTCCTAATTCATTGGACTATCCCTCCCCCCCATTATGCCGATAGTAAGAACTCATTTGCATCTCTATTTTCATTTCATTAATTGTGAGCTTAAAATGACGAGTAGTGGTAGTGAACCCAAGATATATCTTCGCGGTGTCACGCCACATGCAGTCATACATGGTGGCCCAGGCGACCGCCCTCTTCTTCGTGAAGAGTCGGTTATTATTTGGTTCTTCGTTGAAAATCATTTGAAATCTTTTTGCCCTGTTGTTTTTATGGAAAACACACTCAAGTTTGGCATTTCTTGTTTGATTCTTGCAAGTTTGAGTGTGAAGTACCATTATCAGTTTGGCTTTCTTTTATCCCAAGCCCATCTTACCTAAAAACATGTATATCTTTTGCACACAAGTCTTGTTTTCAATACTACGGAGAAAGGGTTCAGCAGGCTGGAATTTCCTGCTGACCGGATTATCCGGTCCAGGACTCGGTCGGAATATCCGGTATAACCGGAATATCCGATCCAAGTCAGCACCGGAATATCCGGTCGGGCGGTTTGTTGCACAAATACACATGAGCGTCGAGGTGAAGGACTCATTCGAGTTCTTTCTCCACCCCCGACCTCCTCTCTCCTCCCGCACCGCCGCCTGCCGTCCCCGCGCCGCCCCGGCGACTCCGGCCGTCCCCAACTCCGTACCTTGGCCGGATTTGGTGCTCCTCCTTCCCGGGAACTCCTTCCTCCAAGCATTTTCCTCAATGGATGAGGGTAACTTCCTATTTCTCAAACCCTAGGTGTTCTTCACCTAGTTTCTAATTTGAAGTTATTTGTGGTGATTCCTTGAGGGTAGTAGTTCCCCTTGCCATTCCCTCCATATTAGAAACTCTAGGCTAGCATTCCTTCGAGTTGATCTACTTTTAGACCTAGGATTTGAATCAGATTTTTGCTGAAAAATCCCGACCGGATAATCCGGTTCTGGTTGGACCGGATATTCCGGTTCCTCCAGTTTTGTTCAGTAAAGCTATGATTTGCCTAAGTTTCAGTAGCATCAACTTAGGGCTGCTCTCCCAGTGTCTCTAGTATCTTCTTTGTAACTTGACTTGTGTGTACTTATCTTTGCTATCCATCTATTGCTATACTTCACAGGTGATTCAAGTAGACCTCCTATGCAGACGTATGGCCGCAATAGAGAAGCCGTGAGAAAGATCCCCGCAAAGAAGACTACATCTAAGCCTTCCGCTTCTGCTTCTAGGAAGAGAAAGGGCAAAGAGGCAAGGGCTAATTACTGGGAGATGAACAGCGTTGACTATGCTCAAGTCAGGCATGGAGACTGGTACACCAAGGAAGAAAGGGATGCTGAAATTCAAGATCCTATGTTTTGGTGCATGGAGCAGCTATACATTCACAAGGACATCTATCTCAACTACAAGCACCCTATTCGTCCAATGCTTCCAATAAAATTGAAGACCCTCTCGGACAAGCCCAGTTTTGCTCAAGCTGCACATGTGGTGGAACAGTTTGGCCTAGTTCCACTCATGGAGAAACAATGTGATTTCAGTGTGCCTCTTGTGCTGCAGTTCTTTGCTACTCTTGTGATCAAGGATGATATTGTCAGGACTCTCAAATGGATCACAGGAACAACTCAGTACGAGTCCGACTTTCGGAAGTTTGCCACTGTCCTTGGGTACACCTTCCGTGGCCTTCCCTCTCTTGGCCATCGTATGCATGATGTCGAGAAGCCCAACAGGAACAAGATCATGAGAAACATGTATGGTTCAGGTGGACACATTAGAAAGAAAGAAGGCCTCCTCCCTATCTATGATCAACTTGTGACCATCTTTCGATCCAACATTGCTCCAAGTGGAGGTAACAACGATGCACTCACAAGTCCTCTGATCAACTTGCTAAGCCTTGCTGAGAAATGTATTGCGAATGAAGACCCAGCCGGTGACTTCAAGGTGGATGTCATGGACTACATTTTCAATGAGGTGCATGAGGCCATGGTAAGCGGGTCCACTATGCCCCCTATGTTATGCTGCTCATCAAGGATACCTTGCGGAACCAAGATTTTAGTAAGGAGGATGTGGTATCTCACTATTACAATAAAGTCTATAACAAGAAAAGGGCTTCATCTACTGCTGCTTCTGCCCCTGCCAGAGATTCTTTCATGAGAGATGCACGCTCTTCTGGTGCACCCCGTCAGGCAACTGCCCATTCCTTTACTCCTAAGTCAAAGAAGCTTAACTGGTTCCAGAAACACATTCTGTGCATGCACGTTGACATCCGCCATGGCCAGTATGATGCTTATTGTGAGAGGCAGAACATTCTCAAGAGACTTCCTAGCCTGCCAGGTGACCCTCCCGTGTCAGATCCTCTTTCTTATGACAGCTGGAATGTCGGTGCTCAAACTCCATGGGTTCAAATGAAGGAATATCTTCTTGAGTCAGCTCCTTCAGCCTCTTCCCGTCCCTCCCGCACTCGAGCCGCAGCTAGTGACGAAGATGATGATGAGGATGATGATAATGAGGATGATGGTGATGAGGACTACGAGTCTGAGGAGTGATCCCTTTGGGACGTAGCATCGCTCTTTTCCCTTTTTTTCGTTTCGATGCCAAAGGGGGAGAAGTAGTTCTAGTAGGTTCTCCGTGTGAGATTTGCATGGGTTCGGGCACAAGCATATGCGTTTATCATTCTTATTGCGCTTGTGTCCATTTATCTTTATTTGTCGAACTTATTTGCTATTTGTGAGCTTTGAACTATGTGGTATGTGAGACATATGGATTTCTTCTTATGTATGGTTGAGACTACATTATGTTGTGCTATGATCTCTATGGTTTTTTATCTACATCTATATGCACAAGGTATGATTCCCATCTCAAGTCTCAACCTAGTGTGTGATATGTCTCATTTGTGCATTTGTTGTTATCTATATCATGTTGTTGTATCTTGTTGGAAAGTGTTCTCTCTATATGTGTGTATTTGCATTCCAAGGCAAACGAATTATATGCACACATTTAGGGAGAGTCCTTTCCATTTTTCTTGTGAACATGATTAGTTGAGGAATTTTATTGCAAATCCTAGTGTTGTCATCTAACACCAAAAAGGGGGAGATTGAAAGAGCATTTCATGATCCCTTGTGTTTTGTCTGTTAGTTAACAACACTAGTGATACTTTAATCAGGTGTTAAGTGATGCAGGTTTTAATTGTGTATAACATTTAAGCATCAACACCAAAAAGAGAGAAGAAAAGAGCCAACTGGATATTTCACAAGTACCGGAATATCCGGTCCAAAAGAAGCAAGTGGAAACACGGCTAAGGACCATAACGTTTTGGGTACTGCAGGGAGCCGGATATTTCCAATCGGAAATTCCTGAAAGTATTCGGATTATCCGATTGACCGGATTATCCGGTCCGGAAGTTCATCGGATTATCCGGTTCTAAAGAAGCAAAGTGAAAAAAATGGCTAAGGACTAGAACGAGAAGGGTACTGAAGGGAGCCGGATATTTCCAATCGGAATTTCCTGAAAGTATTCGGATTATCCGGTTGACCGAATTATCCGGTCCTAACTTGGACCGGAATATCCGGTTCCCTGGGTCCCCAACGGACAGATTTCTGGGAGGGGTATAAATACCCCTCCACCTACCTCCAGCCAGCTAGCTCGCGCAACATTGAAGAACACCATTATTGCAAGCTCAAGAATCACTAGATCTCCCAATCCCTCCACCCAAACTTGTTGATCTTTGCAGGATTGAAGGAGAAGGCCCGGATCTACATCTTCACCAAGCCGATTTACTTTTCCCCCTCATTCACTTGAGGGACCATTTGCTAGGGTTTCCATTGGGAAAACCTAGCCCCTTGTTGTACTTACTTGTTTTTTTTGTGACAGATTGTAGCCGTTCGGGAGCCCCCAATCCAGTTGTGGGTTGTGCCCCGGATTGTTGTTGTAAAGGCTCCGGTTTCCGCCTTGAAGGGAACCGATAGTGGAAGGTGAACCAATCCTTTGTGGTGCGGTTCATCGGAGAAGAAGGTGAGCCTTTGTGGCGTTGTGACCAACCTTTGTGGTGGTCTCACACCTCTCCAACGAGACGTACTCCCCTAAAAAGGAGGAACTCGGGAATACATCCTTGTCTCCGCGTGCTTCACTTCGGTTACCTCTATCCTTGTTTACCGCCTTTACTTTGTGTATCTTGCTTAGTTGCTAGCTTTTCATATAGGTAAATTCACCATAGTTGCATATCTAGAGAATTTACCTTTTGTGCCAAGCCTAATTTGAAAAAGAACTAAAATTTAAAGTAGGACCTATTCACCCCCCCTCTAGGTGTCATACGATCCTTTCACACTCAATGGAAGTGTTCTTTCCCATTGCCAAGTGATCATCAACGAGATCAGCCGAAATACCATGCCATCACGTGCTATGTTGCAATCACCTTCTAGATAGTGCTATGTCCAAGAAGACCGCAACAACTCATCATGTACTCGTTAAAACGATCATGTTGCTTCATATAGTTGGTGTTGACGACCAATTTTGGCTTACAAAGAGGTATCATCAAGATTATCTCGGATGAAAGTATAATGTGAACGAAAGTTGAGTGTATGATCGAGACAACCAACTTTGGTTTTTGGATCATCTCAATTCGAGGTCATATGCAACTTGTGGAGCCAAAATAAGACATTCTCTATCCTTTGGCGCACACGAAGCTCGCCCTACCACAGACGTCCTCTGCCCTCGGGTGAGTGCAATCGGGAAGTACTAAAAAAACGCATTGATTTGCTTCCGATTGAATTTGAGAGGTCCAGATGGCGTCAAATGGAAAAACGTATAAAAGGAAAGTTCTTCGTTTTTTCGAGACAAACAACTTCTCTTTTTACGAGATTTCGATCCGGAGTCGTTTACTACCTCAAAAACGACCCGGAAGGTGCAGACCGAACAGTTTTGGCACACGAAGCAGAAGCGCACAGGCTGGTCGCCCTACCACAGACGTGCTCTGCCCTCGGGCGCGGGCAATCCGGAAAAGACTAAAAACGCATCGATTTGTTTCCGATTGAATTTGAGGGGTCCAGATGAAGTCAAATGGAAAAACGCATAAAATGAAAGTTCTTCGTTTTTTCGAGGCGAACAACTTTGTCTTCTACGAGATTTTCATCCGAGGTCGGTAACTGGCTCAAACACGACCCGAAAGGTGCAGACCGAACTGTTTTGGAAAGTTCGGGTCAGCTATCCGAATTGGACCCAAATTAGGGTTTTGGACGTGGATCCAAGTTGTTTCCTTGCACGGGAAGTCCAGCCGCTCCTTATATACATGAGGGGTGACGGCCGATTGAACCAACACCAATCGAACAAATCAATCTACTACTCTTTCGTGTTCATCTACTTTTATCCCTTTCCCTTGTATCTTTCTTCTCGTTCTTCGCCGTTCTTCAGGATTGGAGGCTGCGAATCCACGAGGCTCTAGGGGCGGTCAAGCCGACCTAGGGCAGCCCATAGCCGCCGTGAGCCCTGACGGGTCCCTCCCGGGCGAGCGGGGTTTCGGGTCTACAAAAGCGCTCGCCGGATTGTCTTGCGTATCGCGCTTCCGGCGAGCCTCCCGCGGAGTGGGTTGCGGAGCATCTCCCTCGGCGCCGCGGGTACACGTGACGTGTTCGTGTGTCAACACACTTTTTGGCGACTCCGCTGGGGAGGAAGCGAACGGTCTCCAGCCCGTTCTTGCTACCAAGAGAGCGTCATCAAGAGACTGCAATCTACATCGGTAACATGAATCCTCAATCGCCTTATGTAGATGCAAATTACTCTTATGTTGATGTTGCTAGATCCTTTGATATGAGTACTGTATCAGCTAGCCCTAGTTCTTACTATGTGCAAAAGCCGATGCAAGATAATTTCTATGCTTCAACTCCTTATAATTTTAGCAATCTGCAACATGTGTATTCGAATTCTCATGCATCGGCTGCCCCATATCTTAGGCCGATGAGTAACGTGGGTTATTCGACAGATCAATATGAGACACCTCACGGGCAAGAGGATGTCTCACGGTTTTATCCATCGGCTGCCGACTCGCAATATGCGGGGTCATCCCCAAACAGGCCGATGGATGGGGGAATCGGCTATGCTGGTACCAGCGACTTGGCCGGTTACTCCCAACCGACATATACTGCGCCTTATATGATTACTCAATCGGTACCTTATGTTACTAACGTTTCAGCTTCATGTGGAACTAGTGAGACACATAATTCGGCTTCGCACTTTCACGGTATTCACAGCCGAACATGTGAGAATTTAACAGGAGCACATGTACCTTCATCTTCTACCGACGCACATGAATTTGATGATTGGAAGGAAAAACTTGCAGCTGATTTCAAAAGGTTCTATGCTCTTCACCTGGAACTAGAAGAAAGGCCCAATGATCCAGCTACGATACAAGCTTATGAGGCGTATAAGAAGAGACGTGAAGAGGAGCGTGAACAATTCAAGATCAAGTTTTATCCCTCACAATTGCAAAATTTCGGCAGCTCATGGCAGAAAGAAACTTAAAGAGTCGGGGGGCAATTTCGCCTTACAGAGGCTAACAACGGTGACTTCACTACGCCAACGTTCGAGCAATTATCAGACGAGCAGTGTCAAGGCTATGAAGTTATCAGGAACAAGCGCAAAGAGGAGTTCGAAGCGCTCAAGAAAAAGCGTGATGAGGAAGACTTGCAGATGTTTTACGCAACTCTCAAGAAGGATATTCCAGCATCTATTTCTCCACGTGGCAATCATATCGAGCTCTCTGCGCTACTGACACAAGAAGACGAAACTCTGCAAATCAACCAACATGACGGAGTTGACCCGACAATTACGATCTAGGCGACAAAAGAAGCCGCGTCATGCAATACATGTGTCGGGTCCAATCAGCAGAGGAGGATCGACCCGGCTATAACGACCGACTTCACAGAAGCCGAACTTAGCAGTTCGGGCAATGGCGAGTCGGGCATACACGCAGGGTCTATCAAGCCGGCAGAGGAGAGCTTCGTCAAGGAGGAGCACGGCGAGCAACACGAGACGGCCGTGCTCAACTTTTCTGGATGCGAGGGAGTTTACATACTACCCAGCAGGTTCCGTGCCAAAGATGATGAGCATCAAGAACAAGAAGACACAGCCGAACAAAGTTCGGTTAATGATGAACATCAAGAGCCAGAAAGCGAAGCCGAACAATGTTCGGTTGACAAGGAGGCTCCAAGAGACTCGGCACGAGATCCAGAAGAGGAAGAAGGCAAGGCGTTGGAGAATTATATAAAAACAGGGCAAGATATTGTTCAGGCCATGCAACCATCACGCTCTCCCAACGTCTCCGAAGAGGTATATCTAGCAAATAATTTACTTATTTTCCGATTTGGTCAAAACTATATTATTGATGCTTCTACCAGTAAGATTTTTATAAGAAACATTGAAAGACCAATCGTGAAAGGTAATTTATTTGTTAGCGATAAAATTGATTCAGAATTTATCGGTCAACATATTGTGCCCTTTAGAGAGACCGATAGTAACAAATTCTTACTGCTAAAGCTTTCCCCATTGTTTGTTTTGAGCTTTATATCTACATGGGCAGCTTTGTTTATTTCATACTTGGCTAACATTTGGTCTCAAGTGAGACATATTTGTTCTAACTATTTTGTTTTCAGAAATATAAAGCCAAGTTTAGAATATTTTGAGAAAGCCGATGCTAGTATAATGGCTTATCCGAGAACATTGGATAAAAAGTGCAAAAGTCAGAACATAACTGAATGGGGTGACGCTAAATCTGAACCATTCGGTTACTTAACTCAAAAGCCGTTCTCACAACACGATCGGCTAGATAATAAACAATGTACCTTCATTCCGGGCATAGGTGATCACATAGTCGGTGCATCGCCGACTAACCCAATTGTCATAGAAGATTACCATGTCGAGCCGTCAAGACAAGAGCGAATGCTTAATTCGTTCGCGCAGAACATCAAAGACTGCGATGTGTTTCATGATGCACAATCGGCCTTCGAAGGACGATTGGAATTTGTTGAAGGACAAGTTGATAGCCAACCGGCTAATATTAATCTTGACGGTGATCACGTGTTCACTCGGCTGCCTCAAGCCGGTTCATCCCAAGACGGACGGGTATACGCTGAAGATGATGGGATCGATTCGTCAAGCAAAGAAATTTCCCAAGACGACAATCCTGAAGATGAACGTTCCATCAAAGCTCCAGCAAGGAAGCCTAACACTGGGGGTCAACAAGCATATTCAAGGACCGATGCCTGCAATGGTAGAAGGGACAAAGGCAGCGATAAGCATAGAAGGAGGAAATCTAAAGTGACCTTCGCTCAATTATTGGAGAAGTATCAGAAGATAAGCGAAGCAAAAAGTGCTTATCGGCCAACTGAAGCAAAGGCATTCAAGTCACCCCCGAGGCGTAAATCTGAGGACCAGTATTGGAAAAAGAAGAAGCCCGACACGCCGACTACGCAAACTTCTTTTGGGCCGCCAATGCCGAAGTCGTCCATGCCTTCCCATGCCGGCTTCTATTTATATCAATCACGGGACAGGTATGATTCGCGGACACACCATCAGTCTTATGCTAAATCACCTCGCCAAGTTTATGCAGCTCCGAGAGAATCAACACGACAACCACATGTCAAAGACCGGCTCAATCAAGGGTCAGCCAGGAGCTCATGGAGGAAGAAGGAGGTGGTCAAGCAAGTATACATAGTAAAAAGAGATGGCCGCAAAGATGTTATTCCGGACCCGACTACAAGTAACCAAAAGCCAGCTAAAATGATGTTGGCTACAAAGGGCAAGGAAGTGAAGCGAATAACTTTCAAGGACCCAGTCGTCAAGTCTAGACAAGCCAAGCTGGAAGTGCCCAAAGCCAGAAAAGAACTGCCAGTGCATAAAGCAAAGTCACAGCCGGGATACCCACTCGGCTTATCACATTGGCAAGAGTGGCAGCTCAAGCGGCTTAGAGCCGAAGAGTTGGAGAAGTTGAACATGGCGTGGGTTCCGAAAAGAAGCCCTCAAATCAAAAACGGTGCACCAGCTTCTGTTGCAAAGCCGGCAGGAGTAAAGGAGGACAAGCAAGAAGTCGGCAGGCGAAACCGACGATTTTCATCTCGCTATAGGAGACCTCAAACGGTGCGTCATCCATGTTCTTCAACTATATCATCAAAGTTAGCACCTCACAATTTATCCCCAGCCGAAACTTCTAATCTATTTCGGGTATTCACACTTTGGTGGACGGGTTCTCTAGGTCCTTGAAGATAAGGACGCACGGCCGATATTTGCATATCGCCCTAAGAATGCATTGTGTTGACAAAGCCGACATCTGGCTAGAGGTACTCTTCATGATTTTATCTCCTCCCTGGAAGCCGATGCTCAGTTTTGCCAATACTAGTAAGGACGACTTGATTATTAAGTCGGCCATTAACAAAGGATCTAGTGCAAGCCGGATGGACGGTTAGAATAAATATGTTTTTCTTATCTACAGGATCCGAATCAAAGGTTTCAGGCGGGCTGCATCACGGGACAGATATATGGAGACGCTTGTAACATTAGTATCAAGTTGGCAAGAGTAAAAATTGAAAAGTCTTAGTGCTGAAGAGTTAAAAAGAAGAACATGGCATGGACTCTTAAGAAGAGCCGAAAGGACAAGAATGATGTGCAAGTTTCTATCACAAGATCAGAATGAAACCATCAAGCAATTGAGCCGAAGGTTTGCATCGTCGCGTCAAAATCTTCGGTTGGCACATCCTTCAAATTATTCAAACATGCTATCAATGCCTTTGTCAGGGAGTTCACCACCAGGTATGATTGGCTACCCCCATGGGTTTATCTTGATCCATGGATGCATCATAATTCTTTACATCATGAAAGGGTATTACCAAGTCATTATACCTTTGATTAGTTGCAGTATTGCTAATCTAAGAGCCGAAATTCCTGGAGTTCACAATCAGATTTATCGTTTCATTTACTTGTTTCGGCTATACATACTTTGGTGGATGATTTATGCATTCCCTTGAGGAAAATATATGTGGCCGATAACTTTTTATCGTTCTAAGAGATTATACAAGCATGGTCGATGGAGTGTTGACATCGTCCTGGGAATGCAAATTATTTTTTGGCACGCAAGCTCTGCCAAAAAACAGGGGAGCATGTGTTGATGACCAATTTTGGCTTACAAAGAGGTATCATCAAGATTATCTCGGATGAAAGTATAATGTGAACGAAAGTTGAGCGTATGATCGAGACAACCAACTTTGGTTTTTGGATCATCTCAATTCGAGGTCATATGCAACTTGTGGAGCCAAAATAAGACATTCGCTGTCCTTTGGCGCACACGAAGCTCGCCCTACCACAGACGTCCTCTGCCCTCGGGTGAGTGCAATCGGGAAGTACTAAAAAAACGTATCGATTTGTTTCCGATTGAATTTGAGAGGTCCAGATGGAGTCAAATGGAAAAACGTATAAAAGGAAAGTTCTTCGTTTTTTCGAGACAAACAACTTCTCTTTTTACGAGATTTCGATCCGGAGTCGTTTACTACCTCAAAAACGACCCGGAAGGTGCAGACCGAACAGTTTTGGCACACGAAGCAGAAGAGCACAGGCTGGTCGCCCTACCACAGACGTGCTCTGCCCTCGGGCGCGGGCAATCCGGAAAAGACTAAAAACGCATCGATTTGTTTCCGATTGAATTTGAGGGGTCCAGATGAAGTCAAATGGAAGTCAAATGGACCCGAAAGGTGCAGACCGAACTGTTTTGGAAAGTTCGGGTCAACTATCCGAATTGGACCCAAATTAGGGTTTTGGACGTGGATCCAAGTTGTTTCGTTGCACGGGAAGTCCAGCCGCTCCTTATATACATGAGGGGTGACGGCCGATTGAACCAACACCAATCGAACAAATCAATCTACTACTCTTTCGTGTTCATCTACTTTTATCCCTCTCCCTTGTATCTTTCTTCTCGTTCTTCGCCGTTCTTCAGGATTGGAGGCTGCGAATCCACGAGGCTCTAGGGGCGGTCAGGCCGACCTAGGGCAGCCCATAGCCGCCGCGAGCCCTGACGGGGTCCCTCCCGGGCGAGCGGGGTTTCGGGTCTACAAAAGCGCTCGCCGGATTGTCTTGCGTATCGCGCTTCCGGCGAGCCTCCCGCGGAGTGGGTTGTGGAGCATCTCCCTCGGCGCCGCGGGTACACGTGACGTGTTCGTGTGTCAACAGTTGGCATTATGATGGAACACATCAGTTGACATCCTAAACCGGCTTCGAAAATATTGCTCTGGATAGATTGGATTTGGTTCAAAATAGCATCAGCTTGTTGTCCACATCTTGCCTCATGCATCTGATGCATGTAAAATGCATACATGTTTTGCATTATTTTACTTATATTCCAGTCATATTTTGCATCATATAAGGGTTATATCACTGTTTTATAATGATTTTGGGAATATTTGATATGTTTCCTATTTTTTATGGAATTAACCCTGCGCAGGCAGAAAACCCTATTTCTATATTTTAATGTTTCAGGGACCCAAACGACGTCCAAATTACCTGGAAATTTACGAGCATCAGTTTTTGGAAGGAACAAAGCGTGGGAACGAAGGAAGCAAACAAGCGGAGGCCCGAGGGCCCAGATGAGTGGGCCGACGCGGCCCATGTACCTGGCCGCGTGGGACCCCCCCCCCCCCCCTTTTGGCCCTCGGAGCTCCGTTGCCGTCGATCTTTCCTCCACCGACTCCGTTTTGACCTAAAACCACCTATAAAAATAGTCCCCCGACGTTCTCTGGATGGAGCGCCGCAGAAACACAGAAACACCGAAACAGATATCTGGAGTTGCAGATTGGAGGGGGAAAACTCCGGCGGGGCGCTGCCGGCGTGGTCTCCATTTTCTCCAACGACTTCTCCACCGTCTCCATGATGAAGAGGGAGTAGTCCACCTCTGGACTATGGGTTTGTGGAAGTAACTTATGTATCTCTCTCTCGAGCTTCACTAATTAGTACCGTATGAGCTGCTGAACATGATTACGGTCATCTATGTAATACCTTTGTGTTGGATATTTTTATGAGTTAATATATGTTTGAGATTGCAATGGTTTTGTTTCAGTTATGAAAGTAGATGCATATTATGTACCCCGTTCTTATTTACTTGTGATGATCAAGCATGTTTATGAGAGCGTGTGAGGGGGAACATGTTCATTAGTTGGAGTAACGGGGGGTGGCTAGTGCAGTGAACGTGAGAGAAAGTTCTGCGATCCACTTGGGTATCTCTACCTTACTTTATTGCCTCACTAGGGATAAAAAGAAATACCATGCTACCGGAGATGTGGGTGTGACCATTGCCACTACTCCATGACTAGATCTAGCATGTTCTTGATATCATTCTCACACCTTGTGCTTGACAACCACTAGGTGAGGTTGAGGACCAAAACATTTACTTTGTTTTGTAGGTAACCAAAAGAAGGATAGGAAAGATAAATCTTCACTACTGATTCCCCGAGAGTTCGATATTAAACCCTCGAGTCACCCCTCGTGGGGAAAACACGTCTTCCACTTACTACACACTCTGCACTTGGAGTCTCAACCTAACCCATTTACTTTTCACGCAGGTAACTACGTGAAGGGCCATCAGCATCCTGCAAAGCCCCTCATGGATGAAAACAGATCCACCATGCTTGGGCCTATTTTTCATGCAATATCAACGAAAAAGCAATTCCCTCATCTATGTTCAAGTCATACTCCATATCAGATAAGGAATTATCAAACAAGTTCATCTACAAACTCACACAACTTCCAATTACAAACTACTTTCAACTTGTATCAACAAATTTCAGAATCGAGAATCGAGAGTGGAAAAGATGACTAAAACAAATTACTTATTGACAATTCATAGAATCTAAAATTCTTTAACTAACAAAATATTTTCGTGGTTACACAAAAAATTGATAGTCTTGCAACTTAGTTTTTTGTAAGCTTGTTTGTTACATTTGTAGATTCTCGAACGCTCCACCATGTTTTGTACTTCCTCCATTTATAAATAGTATGGAAAAGGAGACATATAAACACATTATAATACAACAACAATTCGTAAAGTAGTGTGATACTTATTTTCTTAGATTATGGATAGAATTCATTGTAACAAAAGATATTCTGAAGCGATCCAGCCTAAAAATAATAAATGGTTTTGCAACAAAATAAAGTTCAATAGCAGTAGAACATATATTTACTAGTAAAATTCAGAACTATATGGAAAATGTGTATGTTACCATATAGACCAGTGATTACTTTGTTGTCTTTGGTATAATAATAGTATTTCAGATAATATATTGTAATATGTAACATAAGAAAGACATTAATTTAGCGAAAATATGATTTGTGATGAGGTAAAAATGTTTAGTATAAATAGACAAGGTCACTTGATATCAGTCTAAAGCTGATTAGAGTATTTCACGGATCCTTCCATTATTTGTGAGCCATCGCTGGCCTCGAAGATCACCTCCGCTGCTATATCGTCATCGGTCCCGTGGTGGGCTCTAAATGTTTTCTACAAAATGTGTGTTACGTGTGTTAAAAATTGAATATATAACTTATTTGAAAGAAGTTTCTATTCGTTGTGGAAGTTCATAGTTATGCAGTCCAAGCACCCAAGTAGGACTAGAGATTTATCGATTTCGGGCTCTGGTGCTCCATGTATTAAAATTTTTTAAATCATATTTATATGTTTTAAACAAATCTGAAAAAATCATGCATTATGTCAATGATGTATCCCGTAAACGTGCAAATTCTCTATTATATTGTGAGCTACAGAACAATAACAAATGTGTGGATCTAAATGAACACACTTTCAAAATTTCAAAATATGCAAGATTTTGATATTTTGGTGTAGCTCAGAATATAAAGTATTTCAAATCGAGATTTTGCAAGTTTGTGGGATACATATTTGATAACACGCAGGTTTCTTTTCAGATTGTTTTGAAACTTACAAACAATAAATAAATGGAGTGAGCACTTTACCTCGGGAGCTAGGGTTGTTAGCGGCGTCCCGCATAGGTCACTTATAAGTACGTTGCAGAAAAGCGTAGCGATCTGTACAAACTTTTTTACAGCTAGTATGCTTAATTTTGACTGGAGCGGGCCGGATCCGGGTGCCTCTTTGCAACCCTATCAGGAGCCAAAATGACTGTCCGCCCAAGTAGTCCATCCACATGTAGGCCTTGTTTACTCCAGGATTTTTTTGGGGGATGGGAGATTTGGGTATTGGAGGGGATTTGGTGAATCCCTCCCTTACACCCAATCCCCACATTTCCCCTCATTTTCCCTCTTTTCCAAATTCCATCTGGTTACTTACATTTTTCGGGATGGCAGAGTATTGTGGTTTATTGAACATGATAATGAAAACTGAAACTTTACCTATACATGAGCATATTTAGTCAAGTAAAAAATCGAATCTTTGGACTGGATATATGATTGTCTATCGAACAATCAGTTCTCAAGTAAATATGAGATAGAATTTTGAATGACAAGACAAAGAAACATAGGAACATGCAAATTTCTGTTCAGCGGCAAAATAAAACTGAAGTTTAAACATCTACTTGTACCGAGCTTAGATATACCCTATGAGCAAGACATAAGTTATACAATTAAAACATCACTACAACCAGATCATGGGCAGGTTTACAACTACAAAGTCTTGATTGAATAAGGTTTACAACTACAAAGTCTTGATTGAACGCTGACATTCTTCATTGCCTCGACAACGACACAAAGAGCAGTCCTCAACCTTCCTTGCATTGCCCTCGGAGTTCATCTTGCAAAGCTGGAGATGCGATCATATAAGATTGTAAAAAAGGTTTGATAACCAGAGACATATTTGAGCAGCTATGGCATGCAAGCAGTCAGCTACGGACAATGACAAGTAATGGGTACAACTCAGATTCTTATACTAGTCAGGAAGCACATGGCAGCCTGACATGTGAAAAAAAAACCTAAAGAACAATCTGATAAAATGCATACCCCCCAGAATTAAGTAACTCTTGCAATGAAACAAAAGGTGCAAGCTTTGCATGTATAGTTCTAGCAAGATTACCCTGCTTATGATAGTAGCATGTAAGAAGTAAAGCTCCAAGATGGGCCCCACCACCATTGGATAGACGCAAATCAGTAGTGTAACAGTGAAAACAATGTAGGTTGCACTGTTTTATCGAGAAAGCGATGAGCTCTCTCACAGGAGTACAGGACCAACAGAGATACAGAAAAATATGAATTACCACGAGAAGGTATAGACTCAGCTCGTCACTTCATACCTTTGTAACACAGCATCATCAGTACTTCAAAATCGAACATCTAAACTAACGGGCTCTCGCGTACCCCCTCGCGTCGCCTCCTCTCTGGGCGACGGGAGGGGCACCATAGCCACCCGCCGCCGCCACCTCCCCTACCGCCTCCCTCCCTCGCCGTCCCCTGAGGCTGCCGCCGGTGAAGGGGGCGGCGGGAACCTGCCGCTCGCGGAGCACTCCTGCAGCTCGAGGAGGCTGCTGCTAGCGGGTGCGCCGCCGCCACACCACCCCCCCCCCCCCCCCCCCCCCCCCCGCGCTCCCCCCTCCCCCCGCCCCTCGGGCACCTGCGCCTGCCCTCGGCGAGCTGGGCGCGGCCGTGCTGCTCGCCGGCTCGGCTGTGGTGGCGTCCTGCTGCCCAGGCCCATCTGGGCCCAGATGGGCTTGGTGGGCTGCGGCGCCGTTCGTCGACAGCTCTGGGAGGCTTGCTGCTCCCGCCGCGCCCCGGTGGTCCGGCCGTCGATCCTGGCCCCGGGGGTGCCGTCGGTTTTGACGGTGCTCGGTTGTGCCGGCGCGGGCGTTCTCCGGGTCCGTCCTTGTGGCCGATGCGGTGCTCTCCGGTGGTTGCAAGGGTCGTCTTCCTCTACACTTGGCCATCATCTTGCAGCGGGGCGCCGTTGGGGATGGCTGGTGCCGTGGCTTCGCAGATGGCGGCCATGGATGCGGTCTCCTCTCCGAAGCGAGGCAAGCCGTGGCAGAGGTGGTGGGAGTTTCTCCTTGCCGGTTGCTAGACCCTCGCGTCGGATCCTTGTCGAAGAATTTGGCGTGGCTGGCATGGGTGGGCTTCGTGCGTGCTCTAGGCTAGCCCACCCTTTGGGTAATCGGACCTAGATGGGGTTGGTGTTGCACTCGGTGGTGCTACGCCTTGCGACTATGGCGGCGACCCCCACGTTGCGGTGAGGGTATCTCCGATGCCCTTCAACTTCAGCCGGCGACACACAGGCGTCGTGGCGTCGTCTTTGCCGCGCGCGACCTTTCGGCCATGCCCCCGACACAGGTGGTGTCGGCGCGCTGTGTGGCCTCAGATGCGTGTTGGTGTTCGATTACGTCGATGGTGCAGTGTTGTGGCTGGGTCTCCGCTGTCATGTCATGTGGTTCCTCCTTTGTGATCGCAGTGCTTGGGTTGTGATGAGCTTCTCATCAATCAACTGTTTCCGAGTGTTTTCTCGGAGTGACCCCTCTCTTGTGTGTTGTCGGTGTGTGTTCTTTTCTTTTATTTCCCTTCTCCTGTATCCTCCTGTAAACTCTGGTTCATTTGAACCTATCTTGTAGTGGCTGTAAAGCTTCATAGGCAACATTTTTGAGTAATGAAGTTCAGGCTGGCTCTAAGAGCCCGCCGTAGTCATAGTAAAAAAAAAAGTACTTAAAAATCATGAGCTCTAATCCAGCCACTAGTGTTCGTTCAACAGGCAAAGAACCTAGGAGGATGATTGGTAAAGTATTACTAGCATGCAACAGTCAAAAAGACCACCTGACGACACCTACCATACATGTTACATTACTGCAAGTTAGTGCGGTCATTGAACAACAAATAACAAACAAGTGTGATGGTATACAAGTAGCAGCTCAAAAAGCAAGATAGTCAAATATCCTGTACATATCATGACACCATTCCCATTTGGCGTCAGATACAAACTATAACATGAAAAACCATGTGTGGTGGCAAAAACTCATGCAACAGGTGAAGACTAGTAGGTCATGTTAAACATCACCAACAATACGTTTCCCTCTTTCCTGCGGTTAGCTATAGGCTGCATATGCACGAGCGAGCCAGGTAGCTAGTAGGTCATGTGACCCAATCTGCCAATCTGTCTCGATTCCAAACGCATAGTTTGCCCTAATTTTCTTTTCGTTTGATCCAAACTATATAGGAGCAACACATCCAAAGGCAGAATATACGCCACTCATCCAATTAGTCAACCAGAATGCAGAACACAAGACACGGACAAATAGAATATGTTCTAAAACTGGATATCTTTACCAGGAGATCTTGTGATGCGCCAGGATCATGGCCAAGGCGGTCAGCTCGTCGGAGCCGCGAGGAAGGCCACAAGAAGACGACTTGAGGCGGACGCCGACGGCGGCGGAGGTCAAGAAAGCCTAACGGGAGGGGAGGGGAGATGAGGGGAAGAGGTGGGCTCACCGGACTGAAGGCGTACATGGAGGAAGTGTCTGTGGCGGTGTCCGGGGCGGCGTCCGCGTCGTCGCCTCCGATCTGCTCTGTCACCTCCTGCTCTAGATGTACTTCCCTGAAGAAATGCGAGCCTCCCCTCGCTTGTGAGGATGACTTAGGTGCAGGGCTAATAGGTGGGATTTTTTGGGATGGGCCGGGAAGAAACTCAAAAATAAACCGGAGGTAAACGGGCCTACGTGGAACTTTCGGGATTTGTGCCCGATCAGATAGTACCTGTTTTTGGAACGTCCAGTGCCAAAGTCACTTAAGGGGCAAGTCACCGGTGGGCCGGGAAATTCCCTTCCGAACCCGGAAAAAACCGGACAAGTAAACAAGGCCGGGGTTCCCCTACCTATCGCTCCTAGCGAATCATACGATACGACTCGCCCATGTTGGTCAGTTCGGCGAGGCGGCCCATTCCGTCAGGGCCGGGCCGGCAAAATCCGGGGCCCTGTGCAAAAATCTAAATCAGGGCCCTATCCTAGATGAAAGTTTAAATTAATAAATAATTCTAATGTATATGACATAATATTTTACGTAACAATGGAATATATTGACAATCTTACCTATTTATTTGAACATCATCATTCTTTTTGTTCTTTGAAATGAAATCTTTAATGATATCCTCATAATCAATCTTCTCTAGTAGTTCGCTCTCAAGCGTTATTGTGGCAAAATCGTTGACTCTGTGTTGTGTCATTATAATACGCATATAGGACAATATGTTAAATTTAGAGAAGCTTCGTTCCGCCGATGCAACTGTCATAGGAATGTCAACAAAACTCTATATGCAATACTTGCATTGGGAAAACAATCATGCCGCTTTATAAACTTCAGAACTTCAACATGCTCGATATTTTCTTTTGGCATGAATTTTTGAAGAAACTTTAGCTCAATAAATAGATCATTGGCATCAATATGAGATTTTCCATCCTTTTTAAGGGCAGCCTCAAGATTATACAGAAGACTTCAAACTATCATAATCCAATGAGCGCAATTTTTCCAAGGCAAATAAGAAACCAAAAAATTCTGTTAATCCTAATATTGTTCAAAAAGGAGGAATTATGATTTAGAAGTAGGAGGAACAAAATAAAATTGAAGTTAATCAAAAAGGAGGTATTATGATTCAGAAGATTTATCCAATGCTTCTAAAGTAAAATTGAAGTTAAGCACAAAGGAGGAATTGGGATTCAGAAGTAGGAGGAGCGCGTTACCTATTTTGGGCTTTTTACTTTTGGGGATCGCAGTGTCTCCCATCGGCGGCGACAGAGGAAGTGAAGACGTGAAAAAACGTCACTCAATCTAGATGTGATTTTGCCGATCGAGAGACGAAGGCAGCCCGTCAGGCGTTCGACGGTTCGCCGGTCAGGAAGCAGGCGCCCGGCGGCCACGGCGATTCGTCGATGTCGATCCGATCCAATCGATCGTGTTTCGATCGACCGATCATATGCGTGAAGGGCCTAGTCAGCGACGTGAGTACCTGACGATTCGTTTCCGATCGTGAATATGCGAGCGATTAGCGATGCGAGAGGCCCAGTAGCCAACGACCACAATCTGAACTCAGCCGCGGACATGCACGCGCGTGAGCGGGGCTTGGCGAATATTGCGACCCAGGCCCAGCAACTTGCATACTGCCTATACAAAAATTTGGGGCCCCCAAATTTTATGGGCCCTGTGCGGCCGGCACACTTAGCACCACTGTGGGCCCGGCCCTGCATTCCGTGTACAACACTTTTATTTTTGAAGGAGCGTACAGCGCATTTGTACATGTTTCTTCGTTTCTTCAACGGTTTGTTTTAATCAGATTTTTATGGAATCTAAATATTTTCAAATTAAAACGTTTTCAAAAAATCTGAAAATTCCAAAAAATAAACCATTTTGAAAAATAAATATTTTTTAAATCGGAACCATTTTGAAAAATGAACATTTTTAAAAATCGGAACAATTTTAAAAAATGAACCATTTGCAAACTGAACCATTTTCAAAAAAGGAACATTTTCAAAAAATGAAAACCATTTTTAAAAAATGAACCATTTAAAAAAATCAGAATCATTTCTAAAATCAGAACCATTTAAAAAAATCGGAGCCATTTTCAAAAAATCAGAACCATTTTTTAATATCAGAACTATTTTCAAAAAGGGAACATTTTCAAATATCGAAACAATTTTCAAAATCAGAACCATTTGTTTCAAAAATCGGAACAATTTTTTAAAATCAGAACCATTTTCGAAAAATATTAAACGCGTAAGATTTAATGTATCCGATCATGTTTACACTTTTAATTTTTAATAATAGTGTAGATAGAAATACTAATGGGCCGGACCAGCATGCCAACCTCCGCGGGCGAGGCGGAGTTACAACTCGCAAAGAGAGCGATAAATAGTGATTCCGCAAGGCCGTACAGTGCAGGTCTAGGGACCTGTCAGCAGCTTATTGATCCTGTTCAAACGTCGCGGGCAGGGCGGCTGCACGGCGCAAAGCCGACCGCTCGATCGAACAAAAATCCAAGCGAGAGCGCGCCCCGCTTTGCGTCCACTCGCACGTCGCGTCGCCTTCCCGCCCGCATCAGCTTCACGTGAGCTATGCCGCTGCTGCTAGTATAATCCTTACCTTTCTCCGCGCGACCAGCGAGAGCAGAGAGGGAACAGAGCGAGCTCGAGAAGCAACCGCGCGAAAGAAAAAAATGGACGAAGACGCGCCGATGGTGGCCGCGGCGGAGGAGGAGCCGCACGTCGAGCGGCTCCCCGCCGACCTCCTCGCCCAGGTGCTCACCCTCCTCCCCACCTTCCACGACCTCGCCATGTAAGAACCTTTGATTTCCATGCTCGCTTCTGCTTGGATGATGATGATGATGCGAAGCTTGAATCGACTCGCTCTAACTTTCTTTGGTTCTCGTCAGGGCCGGTGGAGTGAGCCGGCGGTGGCGCCGCGCAGTGGGGCGGTCGCTGGCGACGCGGCGGCGACTTAGCTTCGCGGGGCAGCGCACCGGCGACGACTCCACCGCGCGCCTCGTCCGCGCCGCCGTCAACCTCCGCGACCTCGACATGTGAGTTCATCGCCCGATCGATCACCTCAACGATCAAACAGTTACACTTGTTCTCAGTGATTTTTCCTAACTCTCTCCGCCCGTTCTTGGAGTTCACGAAGCTGTTGGGGATGCCACATCACGGACAAGGGACTGCTGGACATCTCCTCCGCGGCGTGCGTCGGAAACCTCACCTCCGTCTCGCTCTGGGGACTGGCCGGGATCAGCGACAAGGGCGTTGTTCGTCTGGTATGTCTCTGTCCTCTTCATATTTCATTTCCACCATTTTTCTGCATCAAACTTTATGACATAAGTACATGTCAAAATGTCAAATTGATGGTGTGTTCGTCGATCCTATCTACTGCATATTGATATCATGGTGTGGAAAAAAGGATTTGGATACTGGATTGTAAAGTCGCATCGGAGGATGTCGTCACCTATACTATTAAAATGTTGCTTTCAGAATAATTCAATTGTACAGGTCAAGGATTGAGACCATATACATGATTAGAAGAACGGTTTAAGAACTACAATGGTTTTCAAAAAAAAAAATAGTTATATTAGCATGAATCCACGTGTTTATATCCACACGAAAAGTAAAGTTAACTTGAGATGAGGTAATCTGAACTACTAAGACAGGATACTTTCCTATAATAATTTTACAGATATGAATTTGCAAAACAAATTCCCTGCAGGTTTCAAGAGCTCGTTCGTTACAGCATCTGAACATTGGTGGAACATTTATCACTGATGAAACACTCTATGCTGTTGCAAACAGTTGTGCAAGTTTGAAGGTGTGTCGTATGTTTTGCTCTACATTCACATGCTTCCTTCGTTTATCAAGTACTCTCTCTTGAGGGAGATAGCTAAGTTCATGATTAATGTGGGTATTTCTTACTGATGAGCGAGTTGCTTATACAAATTTTATGGTAAAGCAGAACGGAGCAACACGATTTACTTGACTATCTTACTGTAATAGCAAGACTAACCAATGTAGTTGGGTGCACGCCCACAATTTCCAGCGCGATATGTACTTTTCAAAATAGTCGGTGAATACACATCTTTTCTCGAACTTGTTGGTTTGGGTGAAAATTGAATGGAATGATTTTGAGTTGGTTTGAGATGGACCAAGTTGTTAAAACGCCCAGGTTAGTACATAACTCAAGCAAATAGCACAAAAGTTATGTGGCTCTCCTTCTCTCACGAGAACGTCAAGAGCAAATTTGACCAAAAATTAAGCACTGCCAGACTGGAAAATATGATTCTAGAACAGATTACTTAACTCATGGAATCTAAAAATTGTTTTTGTGGTTAGAACAATTTTTTTAGCTTCGCAACTTGTTTTTGTCAGCTTGTTTGTTACATATATAAATTCTAGAATGATCCACCATATTTTGTACAGATTTAACAAATACTATGGAAAATGACACATGTAATCCCCACTATAATGCAATAACAAGTGTGAAATAGTGTGATGCTGTTTTTTCTCACACTATGGATACAATTCGGTAACATAAGATATTATTAAGCAGACCAACCTGGAAATAAAATAATAAAGTTACTTAGCACAAGAACATATATTTAGTAACAAACCTTAGAACTATATGAAAATATGTATGCTACCATAAAGAAGAACGATTACATTGTTGACTTTATTATAATAATAGTATTATAGATGAACTATTGAAAGATGTACCGTCACAAAGACATACATTTATCGTCAATATGAATTACAAGGAGGTAAAAATGTTCAGTATAAATATAGGAGGTCAACTGATTATAAAAATTGGGGGACTATACAAGAAATAATACAGCTCATCCGTTCTCATAATGTAGATATTGAAAAATAAATGTAAAATATCAATTTTTATGTTTAGTAGATTGTAAATAATAGATGAGACAATGCATGATTTGAGTCATGCTTTGGTTGAATCAAGATCATCATATTGTGATTTGTGAAGCGCATCGATACTATTTATTTAGCAATGTCAGTTTTTTATGGTAATGAGCTTATCCAAATTCTTTGGAAAATAAATTATATGTACTACATAGATCAATTTATGATCTGGCTAGAAACCAGTGAGAAGTATTTAAAAAATTGTAGACACCTAATTGTACCATTCTAATGTATGGTTACACAAATCAGGAAAAGGTAAATACTCCTAGGAATCCGTGACTGGTATAATGAAAAGAGAAAGTCCACTTTTCTTAAGTTTAATTTTCATCATGGTCCATATCAAACGTCAAATCTTGAAAAAATAGCATCCTATCTGCACCGAGAAAAACAATAAAGTGGATTGCCCGATCGCGTCATCCTATCCGCACCCAGATTTGGGGATTTAGCTCTCAAGAGAGGATTTTGACTCGGTGGAGCTGGCCGATCCAGATTCAGGTTCGGTCTTGTTCCGTCTGATAAACCCATTTTATGTGCCACGTGTAAATGTTTTCTCACGTAAGAGGGGATACGAACAAACATAAGTTTTAGGGGTGAATAATAGACTTTTTTCAAATAGAAATAAACCATGGGGGTTTCAAACTGGGTAGTATCAAAAGTTCAGATGCTAAAAAAATAGAAAGAAGGCTATACGGCGGCCCGACCCACATTTGCCCCGTTGGCACTTCCGGGCAGCGAGAATTGGGAGATATGATTGCCAGTGAAAACCAAACCGGCTTCGGTCTTGGTGGACGATGGCATCGTCTTGGGGTCGTTACCTTATTGAAGTCATTGTGTGCAACTCTCCTCTCCTCGCCCGGACTGCTCCAGAGGAAGCCATAGGTCTGGATCTCCCGGATCGGACGACGGTGACGGTCGGCGCCGCTCTCCCTTTTGAGGCATCATTTTAGCGCGGTTGTTGATTGAAGAGGTCATAAGGTGGAGCGGCGTGGTATCTACCACGTCAACGATGGTAGGTCTTGGCCAGTGGCGGTGCCAGGATCTGAAATTTGTGATGTCATTTCAAATTTGTGATGTCAAACACATATACTTTTACAAAAAAAAAATCTTCACCATTTACGCTTGTATACAAAGAATTTATCAGAAAGCTATGTGGTCAACTTACGTGGCGTCGCCACTGGTCTTGGCGACGTGGAACAACGGGGTCTTGAGTCTGCAGCGGGAGCGGGGCACGCTGGCGGCTGCTGGTCGAGCCGTGGATCGGTGGATGTGAGCTAGGGTTGAGAACTAGGAGGCAGGTGGGGAATTTTTACGCGACTCATCCAATCGATTCCCAGGTGAAGGTCTTCTCGTGCGCGTGGTGCGTATGTGCTGAAAACAGAAAATGGGCCGGTCACTTAAGCCCACAAAGGCCACCCCTTGTAGCCCATTATCACCTTCTTCTCCCCTTAGCTTCTCTGTTTTCGACAGGTTTGTCCATGGAGCTTCTCCCTACCGATGAAAACGTCCATGGGTACCCTGCTCTGCACCGGGAGAGCCGGGGCGGCCGCCCCTGCTAGCATCATGGTGGCGCCGATGGCCAGTCCCGACATGGTCTATGCGTTGAAATCTCCTGAAAATAGGTTGCTAGAAGATGGCAACGACGGCTTTCGAAGCGTGCATATGATGCCGATCCCGATTATGGCCACCCCTCCATCACGGTGTTATCGCCGGGAAGGAGGCTTGGGATTTCAAACTTCATTTCGAAAAAATCACTATAGGTGATGACAGATCGCCAAATTTGTGTATGTACAACCATCACGAAACATAGTTCGATCACTGCGAGGTGGTCATCTATTATTCAACTACACGTTTAGATTAGCTCAAAAACAGAGCATAGATACTGCAAATGCGGATGATTACCATGGAATTTGTTCTGCAGAGCATCATACTATGGAGCTGCCGCCACGTGACGGAGGCCGGGTTGGTGGCACTGGTGAACAAGTGTCCGGAGCTGGAGTGCATCAACGTTGGCGGGATGCGGGTATCGCCGGAGAGCTTCGCCGGACTGCTATCCATCAGCCCTGCTCTGCGGATCAGGTCCATCCCGCAGATCCTCAACGCAGACGTGCAGGTCTCCTGAAGGAAAAGATGCCCCTGCTATGTATACAATGATGCATTGCTCCAAGGAAATTACCATTGAAAAAAATGATGCACCAATCGTGTGAATTGTGCTGTTACTGATTCATATTTTGTTGATTTGCGTTGAATGCATATGTTGACGTGTACATGTTACAAATAATAAAATTGTAAGATTGCCATACTCTGCGAGACTGTATATCTCGACTACTGAATCTGGATGTTGTACAGTTACAGGCTTACAGTGCCGTTTATTGATTGTGAGATAATTTGACAAAACACTTGCCCAAGATGTACGTACTTCTTCTTTTTTTTAACGGGAAACCAAGATGTACGTACTTGTACTTGGTGATGGTACATATTCTGAGATGTTAGTCTTTTCTTTTGGGTTCTTTTTATTCTTGTATTCATTATTATTATTGCTGAAATGGACTCTTGGCCTCTTGGGTCGCACTTAGACCATGTGTTTCCATCATGATAACCCTCCGGATGGAAACGTTTCACCAACCCATCTACCAAACAGTAAGACAAGGACACGAGCCCAACTCCGGTAACTGCTCCCGTATAACTGTCCTAACCTCTTCATGTCCTGCTTCGGTGGATAGACTTGCTTTCACGCCATGGATGGAGAACGTACTAGCTAGTGTGGACTCTAAAGGAGCAACTAGTGTGTTGACTCTGAAGGAGCAAATCCAATTCCATCGTGCAAACTCGAAGGCGCTTTCAGCTTAATTTGATGTAAGCTTGATAGTGGAACTTGCACAATGTTGCCAATAGAAGAAAAAAAAGTTTTATGGCGTGCTCGGTTATAAGAAATTTCGTAGGAAAATTGGAGAATTCTATTACACATAATTGTTCGTCTATACAGCTTGTTTTGTTTGTAAGATTGTCAACCATAGAAATTTATTTTGTGGACTATTATTTCACACGAAAGCTTTCTTTTGATCTGGTCTCATGAAATTTTTCCTTGTGTGACAATACAAGAATGTCATGCACATATTCTTTTGGACGATTCCCGTGTTTTCATGTAGTCCAACAAAATAATTTCTATTATAGATTCATCCATTTCAATTCTTCCACGGTTTTTATTCCTACATTTCAAAATATCGTCGACCAATGCTGCCATTGACTGTATGCCTCACATCGAGAAAACGACGAGAGTTGTTAGGAAAACAAAAGTTGTTCCTACAAAATTGGCGAATGTATAAGTTTCTACTTTTTTTCGAAATGGATAATCTCGTAAGCTTAGGCTCTGCATCGAAACAATGCACCCAACTTTCTTCTATTAATAAGATGGAAAACCACCAAAGCCTTACAATGAAATACATCAGTTACCGAAAGTTCCAGGCAATAACTCGCTACACCTACATGATGAATGGGTGGATCAATTTGAGCCAAGTGTCTAACCTCACACACCAACGCACATCATCAAAACCCTGAGGCTTCCACCAAGCCGCTAAAAAACGAGCCGGAAGCACAAAACAGTCCAGCAGACACTCATCGCACCCCACATGCGCACACTCAGAAGTCGCAACTGCCATCTTCCGTCAACCCATCTTCAAGAGAGATCAACATAGTATATTTTATTTTGAGACTTCCCATCAACGTTGCCACGGCGCCAGACAGCGCCACCTATGTGTGTCCATCAAAACACATCTGCCACATCATACCGTCGAGACCCGCCGTCATCGATGCGGTAGATGCCACGCCGCACCACCTCCTGCCACTGGTCCCTCAAGCCAGGTCCAACTCACACATGTTACCCCGAGGAGGGGAGTGAGGTTAGGCGGCGCCAACGTCCGACCCGGATTAACCAGGTTTAGGGTTTCCCCGGAGCGATTGGGGCAGGAGCGCGAACTCTATCGCCAACGTCGAAGGCTCCAACGGAGAACCGGCTTCCCAACGCGCTTGCCATAATCCAGTCCAACATGTCCACCAAACTCGCATGACCATCGACAACTAGTTGCCGCCACATGGTCCCATGATGCATCAACAAGAAGGCTCGGCACGAGCTAAGACCAGCTGCACCACGCGGAGGCGACAACCAGCACCACGTCCCCCGCTGGCCCAGCACTAGACCACGCCGGCCAGAATCAGCCGCTGCCAGCCCTCTACTGCTTCCCTCCCCGCCTAGCACCGTCGGGCGGAGATGTGCGCCAAGGCCGGAGGTCCTTAGCACCCGCGCACTACAGTTCCCAAGCCGGCCACCGCGAGGGCAGCTGGTTGCCGCTAGGTCCAACGTCGCGGCACCCTAGTGGCCGCAGGCACCGTCATCGAAGAAGGGCCACTGCCCAAATCCAATTGTGAAATAGTCATTTCTTTGCATTTTGCTTCAGCATGATCCTAGTATCCTTTTTGAGTCTGTCATTTGTTTTTAAAGGAAAATAATACTTACTGCAACACATGGTTTTCAAGAGGTAGTACTTGCTAAATCCATGTTTATCCATATCTGGCAAAATTTGAAACCCACACACTCAACAAATAGAAGGCTTCACTTTATTAAGGTTACGCTTAAATTCAACAGCTAACTCTGTGTCCAGTTTTTGACGAAGGGGTTTTGACTCAAAAAAAAATAACAAGGCAATAAAACCAATAAATAATGTTCTGACAAACCTCATGTGGCGAGCTGGACTTACTTACAATCTTCTAGAAAATAACCACCTAGGTAAATACCAAAAGTTGTAAATCTGAATATCTGATTATGATTGAACACTCTTGTTTACCCAACCTAGAGAAAGCTTCCAATTTAGTAATACTCGGTTTACATTTACTAAACCATGTTATTCTAAACTTATTTTATAATTTTATGAGAAAATAGTATAAAAGAGATAAACAAAGGAATAAAATAGACAGAAGCTATAACAGGGAGATTCAGTACTTTTGTTCAGTACTCGGTCCAAATTCACAACAAAATCCTTGTACACGTTTTCTCTTAACATACATGAGTTGTTACATCTGATTTGCTGCATTATGGTTGCCATGTGATGTAACAGCTGCTAAAAAAAATCTTGAACTCACATGAACAGCTCAACAACTGAACAAAGCTTTACTCTTTCGGTGGAAGAAACTTCCAACCCACGACTTCATGCTCAGAGTTAATTATTTGATGAAGTGTTTGTCGTTCGGCCATGTACTAGTTCTAGATCACATGCATGCCAGTCACCTATTTGTGGAAATAATGGCAGCAAAATATCTGTAAACACACACAGTTGTCGCTATCCACAAACTATTCAAGAACAGCTGTTCATCTCTGTCAGAAGATGCTAATGTTCAACCAAAGGAGTAAAATTTGGTCAAATTTATGGTGCTAGATCTGGCAAGGATTCATTCAACAGCCTCGACAGAGTCTGTCGAAATTTGACATGCTCTGCAAGGAAGAGAACAAAAGGGAACATTCCGATTCGCACAGGTGGATCGTCGGCGGCGGCCGCCATTATCGCACACAGCGCAAGCTATCGCAGGAAGATACCGGGACATCATTTTATAGGATTAATATTATTTGTCTGGACAAATTTTTACGTACATGAAAGGACAATTTCCAAAAAGGTACAAAAATCAAGAAAGCCAAAATGGGGAATAATTTCTTCTTCGTCGCATCTATGGTGCGGAGGAGAGGGTAATCAATCAGCATGGATGAGATGGGTTCTTTTTTCACTTGGCGCGGCGGCAGAGGGTGATGCCATCGCCGACGGGGAGCTGGCAGATCTCGACGCGCTCGTCGGCAGCGAGGGCCTTGTTGAGCTCGAGGACGAAGTCGCGGTAGTAGCGGATGTACTTGCGCATGGGCGCGTCGGCGGGGAGCACGACGGAGCCGTTCCAGAGGGTGTTGTCGTAGCCGAGGAGGCCGCCGACCTTGACGAGCTTCATGAGGCGCTGGTGGTAGTTGAGGTAGTTGTCCTTGTCGGCGTCGACGAAGACGAAGTCGTAGGTGCCGTGGTTGGCCTCGTCCTCGAGCAGCGCGTCCAGGACCGGGAGCGCCGGGCCTTCGCGGAAGTCGATCTTGTGCGCCACGCCGGCCTTCTCGATGCACGGCAGGCCGATGGTCTCGTAGTTCTCGCGGTTGATGTCCATGGCCAAGATCTGCATTCCGATTTTGGATTGGGATTTCAGTTTCCATTTTTGTTGCCGGTGATCTGAGCTTGCTTGCTGAATTGGTAGATCTGGCAAGATGTGAAATGGATAAAGAAGCAAAGAACTGACCGTGCCGTCTTCGGGGATGGCGAGGGCGGTGGCGAGGAGGGAGTAGCCGGTGTAGACGCCGATCTCCATGGTCTTCTTGGCGCCGATGAGCTTGAGGAGCATGTTGAGGAACTGGCCCTCGTCAGCGGACGTAGTCATCAGGTTCCTGCAAGATCCATAAAAATGTGAGCTTTCTTTCTATCGCGTGTCAGATCACGGCAGATCCAGTTGAGCTGAGACGAACACATGATATCAGAGGGATCGAAGACGGATAAATCGTACCATGGGTGGGTGGCTGTGACCTCGCGGAGCTCCTTCATGCACTCGTGCTCGCGCGGGTACACGCTCGTCTCCAGGATGTACTGCGCATTATGATCAAACCAGACTCTCAGGAACTGCAAGAACTAGCTAGCCGGAGCGAGCGAGAAGCTGCATATGAATGAAATTTCGGATTTTGGATCAAGATCTCTCAGTACCTGGTAGAGCGCGTCGCTCTGGAGCAGGCTCTTGTGGCCGACCTCGGAGTGGCGCGTGACCTGCTCGCCGCCGCTGGCGGCGCCGTTGGTGGTCTGCTCCTTGGCCACCGTGGCCGTGGCATCAGCCGCCGTGGTCGCCATTGCCGCTGGTCTTTGCTTCGAGGAAGAAGGGAAACGCGCGCGCGAGATCTGGGGGACGGTTGTTTTGCTGACGCGGCTGATTGATTGACCTTGCCGGGAAGAGACTCAACGCGCGGCTTATATAGCGAGCTCGGCAGCGGGGTCGATGGCGAAAGCGAGAGGGAGGTGAGCCAGGTAGGCGGAAGGTGGGAGGGAGAGGGAGGAACAGTCGTGCGGTTGGAGAGGGCGAGAGGGCCCGGGGTGTCGGCGGCACGGAGCGGTCGGTGGGAGCACGGCTTTTGGGTTGGTGGTGAGTTTGGTGGTGGTGGGCGGCGACTGCTGCGGGGGCGAGAAGGAGGGGGCTTCGCTGCTGGTGCACGGCGTGCGGCAGCGCAAGTAGCCGCTGCGTGGACCGCGTGCACCATTGGCATTGGCATTGGCATGGCGGACGGGAGGAGAGCGAAGAGGTTGGTGTGGGAGAGCGACGGGTGGCGTCGTACTGGTGGACCGACGTGCGGGCCGAATTGGTACCTGCGAGCCGTTTGGCTCGCCTCACCGCACCTACCTTTGCTTTGTGCGTGCATCATTCATTCGTTGCTCGTCGCACGTCGCTTCCTCGAGTGGAAATCACTGAGTATGACTCCAACGGACCCACACATCGAGTCCGCCCGTATCGCTCATGTCTTTTTCGTCGAAATGATGGCCCAACACGCGGAATGTAAAATCAGCGCGTGTTCATTGTTTTTGTCCGTCGCGGGCAGAAATGGACCCTCCGCTCGTCCGATCATGCCAGTCCACTGACCCATTCGCCAGTTGACAGTGCGTCGGTCACCCTCCCCCACACGGTATTATTTAATGCTAGTGGGCATGGGAAAAGGAACGGCACTGCCATTTCCCACTTCGGCGCGCGAAACCCTAGCCACCTCCCACGCTCGCCACCCATGCCGCTCCAATGGCCATCACCGGCGAGACGCAGCGCGACCACGAAGCGGGGTCCTCGTCCGGCCGCCGGCGCCGCGCACGCTCCCCGTCACCGCCACCACTGCCCGCACCCTTTTCCATTGCGCCTCCGGGTACCCAGCTCGCGGAATGCGAGCGGCCTCGTGTACGGCACTACGTCAGGAAGGAGGCCTGCTGATACGTCTCCAACGTATTTATAATTTCTTATGTTCCATGCTTATATTATACCAATTGCCTACATGTTTTATATACATTTTGCATTGTTTTATGTATTTTTCTGTGACTAACCTATTAACAAGATGCCACAGTGCCAGTTCCCTGTTTTCTGCTGTTTTTGGTTTCAGAACACCCCTTAAGGAAATATTCTCGGAATTCGACGAATTTAATACCAAAGTTCCTATTTTTCACGGAAGGTTCCAGAGCACCAAAGACCTGACAGAGGGGGGCCACGAGGCACCCTCATGAGGTGCTGGCGCGGCTCCCCCCTGCCGCGCCAGCACCCGAGGAGGGGGCCTCGGCCCTCCACCGCCTTCGCCCTTTCGCCTACAAATACCCCCGACAATACAAGACCTAATACCCGAACACTTTTCCACAAAACCTAACGGAGCCGCGCCGTCGTCAACCCTAGTTCGGGAGGGTTCAGAACCTCTTCCCGACACCCTGCCGGAGAGGGGAATCATCACCGGAGGGCTCTACATCACCATGCCCGCCTCCGGACTGATGCGTGAGTAGTTCATCCTTGGACTACGGGTCCATAGCAGTAGCTAGATGGTTGTCTTCTCCTATTGTGCCATCATGTTTAGATCTTGTGAGCTGCCTATCATGATCATGATCATCTTTATGTAATGCTACATGTTGTGTTTGCTGGGATCCGATGGATATTGAATATTATGTCATTTGCTTCATAATATATCATGTTGTGTGTTGTTTATGATCTTGCATGCTCTCCGTTGTTAGTAGATGCTTTGACCAAGTAGATGCTTGTGACTCCAAGAGGAGGTATTTATGCTCGATAGTGGGTTCATGTCTCTATTTAATCTGGGGTAGTGACAGCAAGCTATAAGATTGTAGATATACTGTTGCTACTAGGGATAAAACAGTAGTACTTTGTCTAAGGATAATTGTATTACTTACATTACACACTTTGCTTAATACAATAATCTGTTGCTTGCAACTTAATACTGAAAGGGGTGCGGACGCTAACCGGAAGGTGGATTATTAGTCATAGATGCGGTTGGAACGGTCTATGTATATTGTTGTAATGCCCAAATGAATCTCACACTAGACATCATGACATTAGTATATGCATCATTATGCAGCTCTTTATTCTGTCAATTGCCCAGCTGTAATTTATTTACCCGCATGTATGCTATTATTATTTATGGAGAGACACCACTAGTGAACTGTGGACCCCAGTCATCTTCTTTAAACTGATAATACAACCAACTGCAAACTGTTACGTTCATTCTTTGCAAACATCATCCTCCACACATAAGTTTAATCCTTTGTTACAGCAAGCCGGTGAGATTGACAACCTCACTGTTGAGTTGGGGCAAAGTTTCTTGATTGTGTTGTGCAGATTCCACCTCCCTCGTCAACTACACGCCACCAAGCAATTTCTGGCGCCATTGCAAAGGGGAGACCTTCAGACGTGTTCTTCATCCCCTACTGGTTCGATAACCTTGGTTTCATAACTGAGGTAAATTTACTGATGCACTACTTCACACCTTCCTCTTGGGGTTTCCAACAACACCACCGTGTGCATCACCTGCCTCTGGTACTTGTAACTCTCATGTCCCGTACAATGGGCCGACGTGAAGCTACCGGGAGGCTGACATTTGGATCCCCGGCAGGTTCCAGTGTCGACTAGACAGCGCGCCCGCGACCAGCCTCTCACGCGTCGTCGAAGCTGCGTCCAGGTGCCCACTTGCGCACCGCCACAACTCGTAGCGCCACCGCGCGGTCACCACGGAGGAGGATTCCACCTACGACTCCGAGGACGCCCCCGACCTGAAGGCCGCGCTGGAGGAGTCCAAGCTCACAGTGGTCACAGATGAGCTTGGCCGATGGATCGGCCTCGGGCCAGCCCTCCGGGAATATGCAGAGTTGGCGCCAGCGGTAGCAGTCCGAGGAGGAGACGCTCCGGATGCAGGAGGAGGAGTTGTGCCGCCGTGAGGCGGAGGGTGCGCAGCCCGTGGCTGATTGCGACACGGTGCCGGACTGGTTCAGGCGAGTGTACGGCCAGGGCTGGACGTAGACCAGCAACCCCCCTGACCTGCTCGCGGAGCCGAGTCAGGGGCCTGCTACCCCACCGCGCTAGGGTGCAGCGGTGCCGCCGCATCACCTCTACAAGGCGCCGGAGTACTTCGTCCTCGACCCTTCGGACGAAGAGTAGTCTCCTCCGACGACCGACGGCTAGACGTGGCCTGTCCCTATCTAGGTATAGGGCCTTTTTTATTTATCTACTAATGTAAAATAGCCGTTTGTGGTCCAACCACCACCTATATAAGTAAATTAGGCCCATATATGGTCTTTCTAAAATTGGCCCAAAAAAATATAGGATGTGTCGGCCCCGTTAGGTGCACTCGCAACCAGTGGGTGGACATGTGAAGGGGATCGCAGGCAGAAAACAATAATTTTTCTAGCAACGATATCCTTAAACTAGCCAGAATCTATACTATGCAGATATAGTAATACAACGGAGATCGGAATACATACCCTTGTAGACCGAAAAACGGGGATTACGCTCCCGCACAAGGGTTGACGACGAAGACGACGTAGCTGACCTCTAGGTCGCGAAGAACTTGGCGCGACGAAGCCGACGAAGATGACCTCGAGGCCGCGTGGAGGAAGCCGACCTCCCAGCACCACTAGCGTGGCACCTCGCAGGGCGTCACACACATACGGTGGAGACGACGGCCTCCGAAGCTCCAGTCCAGGACGAGCAGCGGAAGACTTGGACCGAAACACCAACAGCACGGCAGCGGGCGTATGGTGGAGAGAACTCTCTTTCTCTCCTCGGCGCAACTCCGACAAAGGGAATCACGTGATCGAGGAGAAATAAAGAATTAATTGGATGAATTAAAAGGCCAGGGGTGCCCCTCTATATAAAGGGGCAAGAGGGCTGTCAACCTCGCCAGCCGGGCGGTGTGGGACTATTCCCACACCCCAATTCGGCCAAGCTGGTGCGGCGGCCCTAGGTGGGCCCCATTTGGCCCACCTAGGCCGGCCCTCCCCCAATCCGAACCCTGAGGGGGACTTCCCCCCCTCATGGGCCTTCTTTCCACTAGAAGGCCCATTTAGGGAAATCAGCCTTTAAAAATTCAAAAATAAATAAATAAAAATGTATTTAACTATTAATTACACTAATTAATATTAATTATATATTATATAATTTATTCCGACTCCGAAAACTATTTCGCAGCTGCCCGATCTCCATCGGACCATTCCCGGGACGTTCCCGGTGTTCTCTTTCCTTTCCGGTTGTCTTGTCGAAACCCCTTAAGTGTGTTACCCTAGCGGTTCGATATAATAATAGACATGATCGAGACCCCTCTCCGATTAATGATTAACTCGTAGGCCTGGACCCCGTGAATTAACCCCTGTGATATAACGAATGACTTTCATCTATCAAACCTAGACGTCGAGTCTTAAACCTTTTGCAATAGCGATACTTAGCGTGTCCGAGACTCGTTCATAGATATCTCCATACCTAGCATGATCTCGTTACCGACAACACTATCTTCTACTCGTCTGTGATGTTATGTCCTGGTGACCTAGTCACATGTTTGCAAACTCATTTGACATAATCTCACCGAGTGGGCCCTAGAGTATCTATCCTGCTATGCGGACTGGCAAATCCCGCTCTTGACCCCTCGTCTCAACTACTCCCTTCCGATACCCGAGATTGTCACCTTTATTGTCACACTATATAAGATATGACGTTTGATGCAATCAAAGTATCTTTCAGGAATAACAATAAGAGTTGATCTCACGGTCGAAGGCGTAATGACTACGTCCTACAAATTATGGGTATGTCCATCACGTCATTCTCCCAATGACATGACTCCATTGCCAACTGACGCCATGTCACATGATCGGGAAACCTCGATCATCAATCGCACAATGAACTAGTCTTAGTAGAGGCTACTAGGGACCTGGTTGTTTATCTACCACACGTGTATTAATGTTTCCGCTTAATACAGTTATAGCATGGTATAAAACATATAATGAACAATTGGGATATGACTAATAAACTATCTTTATTAAGTGCCTATAGGGCATATTCCCTTCAACATGGGCCGTCCGCTTGTCCGTTTGCGATGCAAACAGACCAAACACATACAAATGACATGCCGTTTGCGTCAGCCCGCTGGACTCCAACGACATAACTCATCAAGTCCGGTTGTGTCCAGTTAGGAAAAATTAAAACCCTAACGGTAAGACACATTTGTTCGGTTGTCCGTTTATTTTATCTATTTTGTGTCCGGCCCGACGCATTCCCGGCTCTAATTTGGGTCAGGTTTTGGTCGTGGACGGGCAAAAACGGACATCAAAACACATTGTCTGCGCGTGTGTCCTCCATGTCCTCCCTATTCGAGCACAACCTACTTGTCAACCACCCACACGGATAAAATAGTTGTCCGTTTGGGTCTTGTCCATTGGGTACACTGAAACGAACATGTCTGTCCGCTAGTGTCCGCACCGCCCGGACCACGACCTAAACAGACAAAATCGATGTCCATTTATGTGTTTAGGTCATGCCGTTGGGGTCATCACATGCGACAGCGGCACGCCGCCAATGTTAAGGCTCTAGTCGTCGGGAACACGCATGTTCGGTCGTGCGGGGTAGCTCGCCTAGTAGAGGAGGTGAGCCTCCCAGTCTTGGAGCCAACGATGGCCGAAGCCGTTGGCCGCCACGTCATCGCCGGGTAATCTCTCGACCATCTTGTGCTATGTTGTTCTGTGTGGGCGAGATCTGGAGAAGGAGAGAGAGAGAGAGGAGCGTTGTGCCCTGACCACGACGAGAGTGGGTTTTATATAGCGGCGATGTGGTGGGGAAAGTGCGGCGGTTTAGCACCATTACTCCGTCACGTGTACGCCCATTGGAACGCGTCGGCGGTAAGCTGGCAGCGTGGGAGACGAGGCGATGAGACGTCCGAGTTTTTTCCGGTTTTTTTGCTCGTCTTCTCACCGACTTACTGATAGGGCAAGCCGCGTTGTTTCAAGTGCTTTCTCTCTGTGTCGGTGCCCCAACCGTTCTCCAACGCGCTGGGTTCGTCGGCGAGATCTCCTTCTCGACGTCAATGGTGGCTTTGGAAGATTCAGTTTGTGTAAGTATGGTTCTTCAGATCTTGCTTCATCAGATCAATTTTGGATTGTTTCTCATGGTTGCCGCGAGGAGGTTTGTCCTCACATTATCTATCCCGGTTACTACGTCTTCGGCAATGGTGATTCGATCTCTCGGCTCCCAACGTCATCGACGAAGTGGTTCGGTTATTTGTCCCTGGAATATCAGTGATGGTGCTCTTACCGATGTTGCTTGATTAATTTAATGGTTGCGTGCATGTACAAAGCCTTGGCATTGCGGCTCAAAATTGAAAGTGGAGAATCATCGGTGGTATTCACAGGTCTGTGGTTTGCTGTTCTCGGCGTTTTTGTACGGCTTTCTTCAGAAAAGTATAAGATTGTGTCATGAAGAAAGAAATGGCTTGAAGATCTCATAGATTTACTCGTCTCTTTTAGTTTTGCTTTTATAATCGATGTAATCGCGTACTCTTTGTTGGTTTAATATATATGGAAAATTCAAGAAAAAAATAGACTCTTCGGGGTGATTGGGAGAAATTGGACGCTATTTCACCCCGCACAGCTAAAAAATTGGGCCTCGGGGGACACGGCGGGGTGGCCATATCTGCACGTCGTAGTAATACGGTCGCCGGTCGGCCCCATAAAAAAGCAATCACCAGGAAACTTGGAACCACTGGCGCATATAGCGCGCAGTCCTCGTCTCCTCCCCACATACCAGGCAAGTCAACAAAGCACATCACATGGCAGCAAGTTCCTCGGCGATGGCCGGGGCAGCGACGACGACGGTGAAGGTGACGTGTGTGACGGGCGCGTCGGGATACATCGCGTCGTGGATCATCAAGCTCCTCCTCGAACGCGGCTACACCGTGCGCGCCACCGTCCGCGACCCTGGTAATAACAGCTTAAGTTCTTTGATCGCACTTCCCTGATTCCCTCGCTCGTTTTATGCTTTCTCCAAGTTCTTCCTCATCGATCTTTAGTTCTTCAGATGACACCGAGAGGACTTCGCACCTTCGCGCCATGGAAGGAGCTGGAGACAGGCTCCACTTGTTCAAAACCGACTTGCTAGAAGATGGGTCTTTTGATGCCGTGGTTGCCGGCTGTCAGTGTGTGTTCCATACAGCTTCTCCAGTCATTCCAAATGCTAAAGATCCCCAGGTTTGTTTGTGTTCCTCTGAGAAATTGCAGTTTCGATTGGTTGATCGTTAACGATCACAGATGGAATTGCACATATGCATTTTTTACAGGCCGAGTTAATTGATCCAGCACTCAAGGGGACACTAAATGTGCTGAGCTCGTGCAAGAAAGCCTCGGTGCGGAGGATAATTTTGACATCATCCATGGCTGCTGTCAGAGTGAACGAGAGACCAAGAACACCTGATGTAGTTGTCGATGAGACATGGTTTTCCAGCCCGCAACTTTGTGAGAAAGATCAGGTTTTCAACTGGGCAACTGGCTACGGATTATTTTACAAACTTGTCTCGCTTAATCAATCAATCTCGGTAGTTTTTGCACGTCATTTGGAACAGTTTATAAGCTAGTAACATCGTTTTGTTTTTCTACATCATATGTTTTGCTTCCATAGCGATGGTATGCCCTGTCCAAGACCCTTGCAGAGGAGGCTGCTTGGACTTTCTCAAGGGATTGCGGGCTTGATCTAGTCACAATAAACCCAGGATGGGTCATCGGCCCCCTACTGCAGCGTAAATTGAACATTGGCGCCGGAGCAATCATGGAATTAATCTATATCTATATCTATACCTAATAATAAAGGGAGGAAGTTGCCCTCGCATCGAATCAGATATTACGAGGTATGCCACCGCCGAGTGGAATCAAATTGCTCTTGTACCGGTTCGCTATTTCTTTTTTTTCGCCTGGCCCCATGCGGGATCCCACGCGCTGCCTCCACCTACCTCCCACACGACCGGCGATTCCCCGCCAGGCCGCCACCACGCTCCGCCATGAGTCCCCGTCTTTAGCTCCGGCGGCGCCGCAGTGTGCCGCCAGGAACCCGTCGCAGGGCCCAACTGGTGCGCTGCCCGGGAAACCACCACCGGCTCCCACCGATCCGCCCCCAGGAGACCGCCGCCTCCCAGTCGTGGACTCCAGCAGTCCGGCGCCTCCCACCGGTGCCTAGCCGTTTACCCTGCCGCCTCCTCTCACCGGTCTGCCGACGGGATCCCTCCGCGTCTCACCGTTGTTAAGCAGCGGACTCCATCGCCTCCAGGTTCTTCTTCCGTCCGGCTGTGTAGCGCCGCCGGGCACGACTCCCTCCGTGACGGCCCCAAGCGGGCCTGTGCATGTCCGCCGGTGCCCTGCAGTGCTCCTGTTTCCAGTGATGCCTCGATTGGGCAGTACATCGGATGTCAGTCGATCTTTCCGTGATTTTCCCTGCAACTATCGGCGATGAGGAGAAAAGTGGAAACGTGGTTCGAGCCCTTATCCTCTCACCCGCACTCCGGCTCACTCCTGCCAGCTACCACCTTTACTTCTCCAGCCCAAGTCGTCGTTGGAGCAATAGCAAAAACATCAGCGTTCAATTTTGGCTAGATGCGTTTGTTTTTACTCCTATCTCAGCGTGGTGTTCACTGCTAGGGAATGTGATTGATTCTCCGTTAATTGGTTCGGCACAAATTCAGTACATGTTCGATTGTAGAGAAATTCAGAAAGATATGGATGATTTAGTTCGAATAAAAAAAGGAGCACGGGTCCAACTAGAGATTTCCACGTCGTCTTGTGCTAGCCATAGCTAGCTTAGCTTTCATTCGATTAAGCTGCTTAGCAAGTCAGCTATCCGAGGCGAGCAAACTAGCATGCCTTCCTAGCGCCGCCAACTCGCCAAGACCACCGGACTGTCGCCGTCGACCAAGTCTGATCAACCACACAGACATATCTGGGGAACAACGGGACTCCAGCCATCGACGCATTGACCCTCCTTCGCAGTCCGATCTCCATTAATGGGCCAGATCTCGATCAAATGACCTGTAATAGATCATTTACCAAACTGGTAACGCCCACTAGCAGCTTGCCACGAGCTGTTTTGAGTTTTTCCTTATCGAGGTTTGGTACATTATGAAAACTCACATGCAAGCAAGCAATTTTGATCACGACCAAAAATCATGAATGTCAAGAAACAAAGAAGAAGAAAGATAGATACAACAAAACAATTAATAAGACGGAGTAGTATGCAAGTTCAGACGCCGCAAAGAGGTCAAACAATGGTAAAAATATGCAAATATGTTGCCGGAACAAAAAACCTAGATTAAAACAAATTACAACTAACTCTGAGCATAGACGTAATAAACCATCAGAAAATTCAATTGCGACGAAGAACCCTACATATGTCGCAACAAAAGAAGAAGTTAGTATATATATCGACATGCCATTGTGAGAAATTTATATCAAGTCATCTCTAAGAATATTTTGACATATATGTTTCTTATTGGTCAAACTATTGTTGTTGATGTCATGATTTTTTATACCCGTAGCAACGCACGGGCACGTTTACTAGTCAATGGTAAAGTTTCAAAAGCAAACTATTTAAATAGAAGCAACCGAGCCTTGATCATCACTATAAGCATTTATCCAGGATTAGAAGAAACTCAAGGGTGATATAAGTGAATACACTCTCTTGGATATTCTAGTTTTTGAAAAACAAGCATGACAACTGACCTCTACATCGATCAGTTGATACACACAGCCATATATATTATTGATCAGTCAACAGCGCCAAGCAAGGATAGGCATTGATATCAAACAAATCAGCTTACAGAAAAGTAAGAGAGGGTTTTTTCAAAGCACGTGTGAAGTTGAGCACATCTTTTATCCGTTACTTCATCAAGATGTATGCTAGCTCATTGTTCGCAATCTTTAGCATATTCTCTTTTCTATTTCTCTCAATAAAATCAACATATGAACTAAACTTTGCAGCCACTGAATCATTAGAACTGAAATGCGTAGAAAATAATTCAGAAATTCGGATACCATGTAAATATGAATGATGACATTATTTATTTATTTGAATATCTTTTACGTACTTACGTTGCACAATAAAATCAACTTAATATCTCGTAACTGTTTGCCAACAAAGTTTGACGATAGTATACTTTATAGTTCAGGAGAAATAAGAAAGAGAATTAAAAAAATGGAGGTGTAGGTGAGTCCGTGCTCAAACCCAACTTTCCCCAAAAATAACGAAAACCCGATACCATTCAAGTGGACCCCCTATTTTTTTTTAAGAAACACAGTACAACGCAAGCGCTCATATACACGCGCACACACTCACCCCTATGAACGCACGCACGCACACCCTACCCCTATGAGCACCTCCGAGAGACTGAGCCGGCGGGTCAGGTCTTGAGATTGACGAAGTCACCACAGGCGCCTCGCTGTCGACGGGAACGTCGCCTCCCACTGAAGAATATTCCGCCTAAATGAGAAACACCAGCGTCAAACCTGGGGTTTGAACTCTGGTGGGCTGGGGGTACAACCACCCTCCTAACCATCTTGCCACTGATGGAGAGTCCAACCAAATGAAAAACGCTGAATTTGCAAGGCATTCTGTTTTTCTCAGTCTCTAAGCAAGATAAACCAGACACTTAATTCTAACAACAGAATGTATAAAATACATCAAAAAACTTATCTTTATGACCGGAAACAATGTCCATATATAGATGCAATAATAGCAGAACGGAGCTATGTCTTTTGAGCGGCCATATGCATCATTTCGATGCAGGCTGGGGTAGTCCCATTTAGAAAAAAGCTATGTCTCTTGATGATGTTTTCATTCAGATTATCAGCAAAAAAAACTGTATAGGAGCTTTAACTATGTGATGTTCTTGTAGGAACACACACATACCCTAATCTAAGTCATGAATTGGTGAATGTTAAAGATGTTGCCATGGCACATGTCCTTGCTTATGAAGTTCCTTCAGCAAAAGGAAGGTATTGCATGGCTGAGAGAGTTGCACACTACTCCGAGCTTGTAAAGATCATACATGATATGTACCCCTCCATTCTGGTACCAAACAAGTAAGTTCTTACATATTCTTTGGAAACTTTCCCTGAATTGATGTCAGTCGATCGGAACCATTATTATTACTACCATAGTTACAAAATCTATCCATATAATGTCAAATGTTGTTTCCTTCTAGTTTTTTTTCGAATAATATGAAGGAACTAATGTTTCTACATCTCCCTTAAAACTGCCTATTTTCTGGTGTGCAGATGACAAGCCATTTGTCCCAACATTCCAGGTGTCCAAGGAGAAGATAATAAGCTTGGGGATCGACTTAACCCCGATGGAGACAAGCATCATGGAGACTACGAACAGCTTGAAAGAAAATGGATTTGAGTTTCAGACATGAGCTTCCTATGAACGACTAAATGCAATTGTTTGCATTTCCGTTATGGTAAAAAGAAACAAGAACCGTTGTGTTGCATTAGGTACAAGTTATGCTGACATTTTGTGCTCTATGCTGCGAGGTGTAATAAATAATAATCTAGACAATCCACAAAATTTGTGTGATGTCATTATGTTTTCATGGCAAATTCTAGAACTAATTAATGTATATCTGTGCCCAGTTCTTTGTTGGAGATTTGCCAAGAGATAATAATATTTATTATTAGTCTATGTTTTATAATTAAGTTTATGTTTTTATGCTATAGCTGTTGTGGTTCCTGAATACGTGATTGAGAGGAAGACTTATACGCAGGTGGAGAAACATAAACACAACCTTGTACCATAATTGTGCCTCTTAGACTAACTACTTGATAATTGGATGAATCCGTTTTCCTAGTCATGGACTTGTGAACACCAATGGGAGCACAATGGTAGCAGAACAATGTGGCGGTATAGCCAATAGATGATATACCATGAGATTTTCCTTTGGCCATGAGAGTGTTAAGGTTATGCATATTTGAAAGGTTACTTTAACTCTGTCAAACATCACACCGTAACTGGGTGATCAAAACATCAGTGTGTAGGTAATCCGAAGAGTGTATATTATTCCTAGACTAGGAATTTCTTCTCTAACAACAGCGAGATACATTCATGACCCACTGGGTATCAAGGTATCAATTATTGATACGTCCAAAACGTATCTATTTTCCCGAACACTTTTGCTATTGTTTTGCCTCTAATTTATGTGTTTTGAATGCAACTAACACGGACTAATGTTGTTTTCAGCAGAATTGCCATGGTGTCTTGTTTTTGTGCAGAAAATCAACTTTCGGGAAAAACTCCAGAAAAGATTGCAAAGTCCCTATTTTTGCAGAAGACCCACGGAGCCAGAAGACGAAACGGAGTCGGGCAGCGAGGCGACCAAACCACATGGTGGCGCGGTGGGCCCTTGGCCACTCCACCACATGGTGTGGCCGACTCGGCCACGCCCTCGAGCCCCCCTCTCGGCTACATAGTCCCTCTGACCTAAAAACGTCGGGGGAATCACCACTTTCCAGAGAACATACCCCGAGCGCCGCCGCCTCCTCGAAACCCAATTCGGGGACCAGAAGTTCCTGTTCTGGCACCCTGTCGGGACGGGGAATTGGAGGAGATCATCGCCATCGTCATCGCCACCACCTCTCCATCAACCATCCATGTTTCCCCCGTCCATGTGTGAGTAAATCCCAGTTGTAGGCTGAAGGGGATGGTAGGGATTGGATAAGATCGTTCATGTAATAGCTGTAAGATCATTAGGGCATGGTGCCTAGTATCCGTTGTTAGTATTTTACGTCATTGTTGCAACTTGTTATGCTTATATTATACCAATTGCTACATGTTTTATATACACTTTATATCATTTTTATGCATTTTCTGGAACTAACCTATTAACAAGATGCCAGAGCGCCAGTTCCTGTTTTCTGCTGTTTTTTGTTTCAGAAAAGTTGTTCTGGAAATTCTCGGAATTGGACGAAACAAAAGACAAAACTCCTATTTTTCCCGGAAGGATCCAGAAGACCGAAGAGGAGTCGAAGACACGCCACGAGGCGGCCACACCACGTGGTGGCGCGGCCAGGCGTGTCGGCCACACCACGTGGTGGCGCGGCCCCACCCTTGGCCGCGCCGCCATATGGTGTGGGCCCCTCGGGCGGCCACCGACGTTGCCCTTTCGCCTATAAAATCCCCCCGACGGAAAAACCCTCAGGACCCGAACACTTTTCCACGAAACATCCCAGAGCCGCCGCCGTCGTCAACCCTAGTTCGGGAGAGTTCAGAAGCTCTTCCCGGCACCCTACCGGAGAGGGGTATCATCACCGGAGGGCTCTACATCACCATGCCCGCCTCCGGACTGATGCGTGAGTAGTTCATCCTTGGACTATGGGTCCATAGCAGTAGCTAGATGGTTGTCTTCTCCTCTTGTGCCATCATGTTTAGATCTTGTGAGCTGCCTAACATGATCAAGATCATCTTATTGTAATGCTACATGTTGTGTTTGCTGGGATCCGATGAATATTGAATACTATGTCATTTGCTTCATAATATATTATGTGTGTGTTATTTATGATCTTGCATGCTCACCGTTACTAGTAGATGCTCTGGCCAAGTAGATGCTTGTGACTCCAAGAGGGGGTATTTATGCTCGATAGTAGGTTCATGTCTCCATTTAATCTGGGGGAGTGACAGGAACCTCTAAGGTTGTGGATGTACTGTTGCCACTAGGGATAAAACAGTAATGCTTTGTCTAAGGATAATTGTGTTACTTACATTATGCACTTTACTTAATGCAATAATCTGTTGCTTGCAACTTAATACTGTATGGGGTGCGGACGCTAACCGGAAGGTGGATTATTAGTCATAGATGCGGTTGGAACGGTCTATGTATATTGTTGTAATGCCCAAATGAATCTCATACTAGACACCATGACAAGTATATGCGTCATTATGCAGCTCTTTATTTTGTCAATTGCCCAGCTGTAATTTGTTTACCCACATGTATGCTATTATTTCTTATGGAGAGACACCACTAGTGAACTGTGGACCCCGATCCATTCTTTTACATTGATAATACAACCTATTGCAAGCACTGTTCTTTTATATTCTCTGCAAACAAACATTATTCTCCACACCATACGTTTAACCCTTTGTTTTCAGCAAACCGGTGAGATTGACAACCTCACTGTTAAGTTGGGGCAAAGTTTCTTGCTTGTGTTGTGTGCAGGTTCCACGTTCGTTGTTGACACCGGTAGTGCGCCCTGCCAAAGTCAGCCACCAACAACCTTCAGACGTGTCCCTCTTCTCTGATAACCTTGGTTTCATAACTGAGGGAAAACTTGCTGCTACACTCTTCACACTTTTCTCTTGGGGTTTTCCAACTGCACACCATCAACAAATTTTGGCGCCATCCATCTCCTTCATCAACTAAGCGGCCGTGTGCATCAGGGCCCGAGTGCCATGATTTCAGATCTGAACATGTTATTGAATCATGAGGATAATCATTGTTTTTAGATCATGTCTGTAAGTTGTATACACATGTCATTGTCCAGAACCCGAGGCCCCAAAGTGACAATAATTGGGACAACCGGAGGGGATGGCTGTGATGTGAGGATCACGTGTGTTCACGGAGTGTTAATGCTTTGCTCCGGTACTTTATTAAAATGAGTACCTTAATTACCAGTAGTTTCCCTTGAGGCACTGCTGCATACGGGCTGGTAGGACAAAAGATGTCGTGCAAGTTTCTCATTGCGAGTACGTACGACTAAAATGGAACACATGCCTATGGTTACTTAGTACTTGGATGCTTTATATTATTTATCTGCAAATGCACATGTCTTGATTATTATATGAACTACCTTATCCATGCAACATCCGTACATCCGTCCCTATGCCTACAGTATTTTAATCCTGCTGTCTACTGCAATCACTACTGATGTCTCTATTTTACTGCTGCTATTATTTCATTACTGCTATTGCTATAAAACTGTTGCTACTGATAATCTGTGTCGAGCAAGTCTATTTCCAGGTGCAGCTGAACTGACAATTCATCTGTTAAGACTTATAAATATTCTTTGGCTCCCCTTGTGTCGAATCAATAAATTTAGATTTTACTTCACTCGGAGACTGTTACGATCCCCTGTACTTGTGGGTCTTCAATTATTGTCTATGCAGACAAGGCATGTTGTAAATCATGGGATACCGGAATGCGGAAAACGAGTACAAATCTATCATACCATTAAACGAGGACAACAAGATATGTGATCAAGAGTTGCTTCACAACATATTGGAAATTTGTCCTCGGGTATTGATAAGTAATATGATCAATGTGAATTACATTTGAGAACTAACAGGTAAAACTTGAGCGTCAATCGTATAACAAGCAAGAATCGTTATGGGCGTCCACGGCTTCTCTAATTATTATTAAACACAAGTAGTTCTAAGAGGGTGTTTGGTTAGGCTTTTTAGTTGGCTTTTGCTTTTGGCTTATAAGCCAAAAAAAGCACCTAAATAGGTGTTTTTGGCTTTTGACTTATGTTAGACTATGGTATAAGCCAAAAGCCAAAAGTCAAAAGGTGCTTTCATGGCTTATAAGCCAAAGCCAAAAGTCAAGAAAAAAGTCTAACCAAACACCCTCTAAGTCATGTCTAGTAGTTATCGAACATGTAGGGTAACACACGTAACTCATCTATAGTCATTTGGGTATATTGGACGGTTCAGAATAATAAGAGAGTGCCACCGGAAGAGTTCCGACGTGATCAAGTTTATTTGGAGAGAAGATAAGATTTTATCTGGAGTCCCGAGAAGGTTTCGGGACACCCGAGAAGAGGAGTGTCAGATTTTTCAGAGGGTCTGAAAATGGTCCGAGGGGTATGTTGAGTGCACCCATGGGGTTGGACCCACATGGGGCAAGCCGAACGGGCTACATGGGGCCCACTATGTAGCCGACCACTCTCTGAAGCAGAGGAGGTGACGTACAAGCAGGTGTGGGTGGCGGCGCAAGTCAGTCGTCGCCTCCGCGTCTCCTCCGAGCGGCCAGGCTGGCATCGCCACCTCCTCTTCGTTAATTTCACTTCCGCGTCTCCTCTGAGCGGCCAGTCCGGCATCCCCGCCTCCTCTTCGCCACTTTCGCTTCCTCCACGTCCACCTCATCCGGAACTATATGCAGGCTAACAGTTCTTCTAGAACGATCCAATGGCGACCTCTCGAAGGTATCACATCCAGTCTTTTAGCATTGCATAGTTTAGCTAAATTTTTACAGTAGATATGTTCATATCGAATAGTTATGTCTAGATCATGTGATTAAGTCATTACAAATTTGAAAACATGAGTCTATTTCGGTGACACTGGATAAAAAAGAAGGAATGGAAAAAAGAACGAACATTACTGAAACCACAAGTATTTTTTGTTAACTTTCCTATGATGGCCCCCAAAAAGGAAACACAAGTTAGTACGTACTATATACAACTTGTTACTTCCGTTTATTAAGTTAAATTGTTCGCTCTACTACTGTCAGAACTGACATCAATCCTTACGTAAATTTAAATAGGGAAATCAAGTTGTTCCCTTTCAAACCCCACCGTACATATCCACCCGTGGTCATTGTGACGTTTTGTTGCAATATACTTCTACAACTAAGAGTGTTTTATGCAGTGTGGCCCAAATGTCACATCGGTGACGTATTAGATTAGATTTCGGTGAAACTGAATATAAAAGTCAGAGTCGGTGGTGGAGTCCATGTAAAGAGTGATCGTCATGAGGCATCCTATGAAGTTGTCGACATGGAAATATCTTGTTGACAAGACGTGGGTTGGCTGCTCCGGTTCCTCAACAAGAGCCACCTCAAGACGTAGGTAAGATATCTTTTTTGTTTTGCTTAAATTAAGAGTGTTCATGTTCTAGCATATGTATTTAGCAGATTTAACTGTATCTTACTAATGTATAGGGTCCAGAGGCTGAGATAAGACGAGATTGCTAGAGTAGCACCTGAGAGGATTGGCGAAAAGGATGTAGAGAAGAAATCAATATTTATTTCCATCCTTTTACATGAAATCTGTTACTACTTATGTTCTATCACTTAAGATGGATGTCACTTATGATGGAAATATAAATGTGAAACTGTGATGGAGATGTAAGGTGAAATTGTGACATGAATGAAATATGTTATTGTTTTAGTACCTGTGATTTGTGAGATCAAATGCGACAGCGAAATATATACCGCATGCTAAAAATGTTTATATACCAGGCTTATGAAAAACCTCAGTGCAAACGAGTGGACCAGGATCTCCGTAACTGATGAGATCGACCTTACGACAACATAACTAAGTGAAGAACCATTGCCAAAAACTAGTCTCATCGGTGGCGGTTGAGTCCTCTGTTACCGATGTGGACCTTTACATCAGCAGCGGGGGCGGGGACACATACTCTTTCTCCGTTTCCATTGAGGGTTTTGGCACGTTTCCGATTTGTCGTTTTGTACTAGTGGCAGAGCTGCGCTCAAGCATCATCATGGTGGAGGTGTCTCCGAAACTCGAGCCCAAGGAGTGATTGTTGGAATGGAATCGTGTTTCAGGCCTTCTCGTGACAGGAGTCGCTGCTGGGTGTGAGGTTGAGACTCCAAGTGTAGAGTGTAGTAGCATAGCTTTCCCCACGAGGTAACTTGAGATTTTAAAAATCGAACTCTTGGGGAGCTGTGTGTTGAATGATTTATCGTCTTGTCCTTCTTCAAACAACCTACAAAATAGATGTAGTTTGCTGTGTGCCCTCAACTTCACCAAGTGGTTGTCAAGCACACGGTGTGAATTAGTAAATCTGAAATAAAAATGCAATAAAGTAAAGTGCAATGCAATGCTGGAAATAAAATAAAAATGCAATAAAGTAAAGTGCAATGCAATGATGGAAATAAATATTCAAAGATGCTAAAAACAATGAAGGATGATGCTTTTGGGTTTTGGTTCGTAAATGCAAGTATTAAAAGAGTTTTTTTATTTTCAGATTTTTAAATGGCTGAAAATAAAAAGTGATATAAATGCGTTGGAAAATTTTGTCCTGGGCTACCATGGTCCTTCCTTGTAGGTTGTTACTGGGCCACCGAGTGAACCTTCCTGTTCATTACACTTCATACTGCTTGGTTGGGGATACCCGAAGGGCATATCCACACCATATCACTAAAAACTTCTGAGTCAATGTTCAACACGGTACAGACTGCCTCCTTGTCTGTTGCTTTAGTATTGGGACTAAAAAAGATACTTGACTTCGGGGCACTGACTTGCTGCCCTGAGCTAGAACAATACATATCGAGCACCTTACGAAGAGTAGTAGCATTTACCATATCAGCATTCATCAAAATCAGGGAATCATCGGTGAAAAGTAAGTGAGATGTCGATGGTGCCGCCCAGCACACCCTCACTCCTTGTAAGCCACCAAATTATTCTCATGTGTCAATAGACTGGATAGGACCTCCGCACAAATCAGGAATAAATATGACAAGAGCGGATCTCCTTGTCGTAGCCCCCAAGTTGGTACGATCTCTTCCGTCTCATCAGAATTGAACCAGCCCCACTCCACCGGTCATAAGGCTTGTGCATGTCAAATTTTACCGCTCAGGATCCATTGCTACCTTGTATTCTTCCCTTCAACATATGGAAACACTCGTATGCTACTAGCACATTGTCTGTAATCATTCGTCCCGGGACGAACACATTTTGATTTAGACTTACAATATCAAGCAGGATCACCATTAGTCTATTTGCAAGGACTTAGAAATGATCTTGTACAAGACATTACATAGACTAATCGGTCTAAATTGAGTTACTAACTCTAGATAATTTTTTTTGATAAAGGAGCCACCAGGCTCCCAATTTCTATTGAAATTGACGTGTTTAGATCACAAACATACTCACGCACACACCACAACCTATTTTCCACCAACCTCGAAACCTGAGAGAACAAACATCTCCAGGAATCAGAAACACAAAGCTAGGAGGATAACAGAATAACAACAGCACAAACATTATTAGTGCTACTACTATTATTAGTGTTTTTTTGTCTCTACCAGTTGAAGCGGTGAACCACCCCTCGTAGAGATCCTTGAAAGAAGTGGGCTTTGAAGGTATCCCAAACGCCACAAAGGATACATACCAGTGTCACCAATGAGATGCCAAACAAATGGCGTGCATACCATCTGTCCCTGGCGCCTTAAAACCCCTAATTGCATATAGAGTTTTTTTCACTTCTTCTGTAGATCGAGCTACAAGTCTCTCATTTTTATCCAATGTTACTTTCGGTTGCACTTTTTCAAACAGCACCACCTCCGTTGCCTCAACTTCTGAGGTGAAGAGTTCTGAGAAGTTGTCGGTGATCACCGGCTTGATTATACTAGTTTGAGAAACGGAAGCAATACCTATTCAAGGCACACTTCTTTTGGGCTTATGTAGCGGCTTCTGGAAGAAGTTTCTCCTAGAAGTTTAAAATCTAAATGTGTTCTGGCCTATAACCTAATTTGGTCAAAACTAAGTTATAACGTAAAACATATTAGAGATTTGGGTTTCTGAGAGAAACTGGTGGGGAGAAGCTCTTTTCAGAAGCCGCTTCAGAAATCCAAAAGAAGTGTGGCTAAATCTGTTTTGTATACGCCAAGCAACACCTATAACGACAGCAATTAATCTTGATAAAGCAAAGTTTATGATCTTTTTTTTCGGAACGGAAGAAGTAGTGTGATGTTTTCAGTCCGTAGGAAGATCGGGTTCCTTGCAGGTCAACGCCACATTATTCTCTCTCCGGCGAACTCGGTGGTGCCGTCGTTGACCGGTCAAGACCACGGGCAATTCAAGTACACGACGGCGACGACAGCAACCAAAGCTGTGTCATGTCGTCTCAGGCTGTGATTATAGCGCCCGCGAGCAGGCGGGGCCGGCCGGAGACCTCAGCATTGACCGCCGTGCTTGACGGACCGGAGCACAGTACATACAACAACATGCGCTCGATCAGTCCATGTGCCCAAGCTAAACCGTGCAACCATTATTACTATAGCACCAAGCTAGTTTTTAGGGTCCAGCGGCTCGACGCAAACGGACGTCCGCGATCCGTTTTCGTCCGGAATCGTTCGGGACCGGGAAAAACCCAGCCTAATGGCCCGACGCAAAATATCCGAGCAGTACGCGGCGACGCAAACGCGGCCCAAATTTGAGCGCGGTTTGCGTCGCCGCGGACTGTCCGTGTCCGCGCACGCCTCTTCACCTTTGACCGGGCGCCGTGCGTCAGCGACCGGTGCCAAAAGCCGGTGAGGAGAGGATGCTCGAGATCCGGCGCCACCGCCGCCTCCTCCGCACCGACCTACGGGATGAAGACCAGTTCCACCCGGACTCCCGGTGGTGGGATCCTCCGGGGTTCGAGCGCGACGCGAGGAGGCGCGCCGGCCTCCTCGGCGACCGCGACTTCGACTACGGCGACGTCATCGTCTGGGTGCTGCCACCGCTGCCGGAGTGGGAGCCGGAGGAGGCGGAGTCGAAGCAAGACGTCGCAATGGAAGAAGACGGGCTGCCGGTGGCGGAGTTCCAGCCGTCCGGGCTCAGCGAGGAGGAGGCCCTCCAGCTCGCCATCGACGAGAGCAACTTGGAGGTGATCGGCCGCTTGGACGGCCTCCTCCCAAGAGGGCATCCGTCTTCGAGACCGGCGGCGCGTCCATCAGCCGCGGACCGCCTCTGCCTCCGCCGAAGACGGAGGTCTGGGAGTCGCCGCCGCGCACTCCCGTGCAACAGGAGCAATGGGTGCCTTGGCCCGAGGCGTCATCCTCCCCCCAGGCACCGCCACCTCCACCGCCCTTTCCTGCTCCGATGCCCGCAGCAGCGTGGTCCTTCCCCTGGGACCTGCCGGCGTTCTACGACCTCACCGGCGACAGCGACGAGGAGTAGACGCCGGCGACGAGCCCTAGTGGATAGGGCCTTAATTTTCTGTTTTTTAATTTCTGTCTTTATTTTCGCGTCCTTTAATGTAATGGATATCTATTAATATAAAAAGTTTAAATGAAATATGCGTCGCACCGCTGGACTGGGGCGCGACCCAAACAGACAAGGGGACGGAGCCCATTTTCTGCCCGCGGCCCGACACAAACAGACCAAATCGGTCACAATTTAGATCCAAAATGCGTCGGGCAGCTGGAGATGCCCAGAAAACAAGCACTGGAGTCCTCCCTGCTCGACGGAATGCAGAGTAGAGTAGATGAAGACCTTGCATGACCTGACCGAGGTCATTCTCCAATCGACAGTAGGAGAGAGTAGATGCCACAGCAACATAGCCATGTGAACCCGGAAAAAAAAGACATTTCTACATCAGGCATCAAACCTCTCCATCTCCCTCTCATTTTGAGAGTCGTCTTCCGCTTCTCCTCTGCTCCGCCGGCTCGCTCCCTGCTCTTCTCCGGCGGCGATGCCGTCCGGTCTGGACTTGGATGCGTAGTCTGGCTTGTATATAGTAGTTGTAGTTGTTGCTTTGGCATGTGTGCTGGTGTCGCCTGTATGGCGTTATCTGAGGGTAGGTCGGTGGATCTAGGCGGCCAGATCCGTCGCGCCGTCGTCTCCCTCCTCCTTGCTGCAGTCCGCTGGTGGCGGGCGGTGCTGTGTGTGATGTTGATGGAGGCGCGCATCTCTCCTAATAAGGTACGCATAGGAAGCCTCGAGCTGGAGCCTTCCGGTCAGCTCCGGACTCGGGCTGTTCTTCTTCTTGTTGTTGCGCTCTGGAGGTCGGAGCTCACGGCAGAGGGAAGATATGGCAGCTTCCATAAGGCCGAATCCCTAGTTTTCTGCTGCATATTCTTTGATCTACCTTCTCTGGCTTGTGGCAAGAGTTCAGAGATGGGTGGATTGATGCATCATCGTCGGCGGTGGGAAGCTAGGTTTTGTGGAATTTCTGGAGGTGAGAAGCTTCTCCTTCTTTGCCGCTGTGGGTGCGGGAGGAAGCATGGGCGAGTTGCTTCTGAGGTTCCACGGGGAGATTTTCTGACTGCAATCTGCGGAGATCACCAACGGTGGCGAGCTTGCGCCTCCATTATCCATGGCCGATGGGGCCGCTCCGTGCTGTGGCGAATCATGCACTGCAGCGTCTTCTACCTCCAGGCCGGCGTGCCATCTCGGAGGGTCCCCTTCAGTTCAGCCACGGCTTCTATCGTCGCTCCGTCTCCAAGTGGTGCTGTCCCCGGCGATGGCGCTGACAGCCGTTGCGTTGAGCTGCTCGTCTTCGGTCGAGAAGGATCTGATTGCGTTCCCAAATTTCTTGGCTGGATCCTTTTTGTAAAATCCAGGGACTTGGTTGTAATTTTCTTTTACTTAGAGGTCCTTGATGTAATATGTAAACCCACCGTTTAATGCAGTCTGGACCCTTCGGGGTCCTTCACCTTGTTCAAAAAAAAATGTGAACCCGGGACCCAGCACGCACTCATACGCGCGATATATTTACATGGCCGTAGCACTGGACGGATGAGAAGTAACCTGAACCAGATGATTGCCATGGCGGCCATGAGAGGTGCCTACATCTTCATCACATCCATCAAGTTCCTTCTCTTGCTGATCTCCTCGATTGCTCTTGCCAAGGATCAAACTCATGGCAGCAGCTACCTCGAGAGAGGTTCCTCATTCTACATCGAAAACGGCACCACCACCACCATCCTGGTGTCGCCCAACGGCGCCTTCGCTTGCGGCTTCTACAAGTGTCGAGGTGTAGTTCCCACGGACTGGGGATAACCACTCTCGGGTGAGAGGTTCGTGAGGGGACTGAACACGTTGGTCGACAACCTTCGATCCACGCCGCGACGTTGCTCGCGGGGCCTGGGGTGAGACTGCACGACAGAGAGAGACACAGGCCCGTACCCAGGTTCACGGCCCTCAAGGTGAGGTAAACCGCTACTCCTGCTTGTCTGTATTGCTCTGCAGTGGCTACGGTACAACGAGCCCTCCTAGAGCCCCCGCGAGGCGGTGCGGAGCTTGAAGGGGGGAGGTTCAGACCTTCTTCCTCCTCGGGCTCTCTACCCTAGGTTAAGCGACTGGAGTGTACAAGGGTGAGTTCGGGTATTGAAAGCCCGATCGGATTGGGGGATCGCGGATCCTTTGCTACGGAGGTGCCCCCTCTCCTTATATAGTCGCCCCGGGCCTCATCCCTGCGATCGGCGCAGCGGGAGGGTCCCCACATGGCGGCGAACGGAGGAGCGGGGTGCACCGCAGCCCGCTTGTCCATGGACTCGGTCCATGGTCGTAAAGCCTGTCTTCATGGCAGGGCAGCTGTCTCCTTTGCAGAGCGGCCCGTTGGTACTGCAGAGACCGTGGGAGGTGCCCACGGTGACGTCGTCGTTGGAGCGTTGCGCCGGCCAACTGCTTTATCACCAAAGAGGAAAGCTTTGTTGGCGGCGCAGGAGACACAGGGCTTTGTTGACTCCTTTTATCACCGGAACGAAAACTGCGACGCCGTCGCTGTCGCGCGCGCAGGCGCGCGCGTCACTCTGCGGCTGCTGCAGAGCCCATGTGCGCTCTGCAGCGGTTCCTTCGCCGCGAAGTGTCCCCTCAGGGGCCTGAGGCCCTTGAGGGGAGGAGCTGTGCTGGCTCCCTTCAGGGGAAGAGAGCCTTGAAGTGGGACGGCCTCGGGTGGAACCCCCTCCAGGCCTTCGCTCCCCCCTTCAAGCCCCCTCGAGGTGTTTTTCCCTCGGGGGTCTCCCCAAGCGTTCTGCTTGGTCCTTAGTCGTTTCGTAGAGGCTGTCGCGTGTGCGGGCAGTGGAGAGTGGGCTCTGCACACCCTAGAATCCACTGGGCCGACAGTAGCCCCCGGGCCCATGATGGGCACGACGAGGCCCTTTGGGTCTAGGCGAAGCGTCGTGGGCCCAAAACTGCAGGCCGGCCCGGGACACGCGTCACCTGGAGATGAACTCGCGGCGACTCGGTTTCTCCGGTAGAAACGTGCGTAGTGGGGGGTCCCACCACGCTCACCACGTTCGCCACGACCGCGCCTTGGTAACTGCTCGGACGGGGTATAAAGCTGCGCGCTGGTCCGAACCGCAGTCATTACCCCGTCCAGTCTTGTCCATCCAGTCCATCAGTTCTTTGCCTCCTAGACTCCCATCTGCGGCGAATCTCTCCTTCCTCCGGCGAGCTCCTTCCATCCTTTCATTCCCCCCGTGCTCCTGCCCTTCTCCGACCATGGGAGGATCTAAGGGCAAGTCGACGATGGCCTCGGCCCGCCAAGACGCACAGGGGGATGAGGCATTCGGCCCCTCTCTGGTCGGAGCGTGCGTCACCACGGCGGCGCTGGACAAGATCCAGCACCTAGTCGCCGGGAAGCACAACGAGCACGGCGCCAGCGCCATCCTGCCTGCGAGGACCGGCCGTTTCCCTGCAGGCTACTTCCCCATCTTCCTCCAAACTCTCCTCGCTGGGTTGGTGCCGCCGTACTCTCCCTTCCTCGAGGCCGTCCTCGAGTTCTATCAGATCCACCTTCTGCACCTCCACCCCAACGCCATCCTCGTCCTTTCCATCTTCGCCTTCTTGTGCGAGGCGTACTTAGGGGTGAGGCCCTCGGTCGCCCTCTTCCGGAGCTTCTACGCGCTCGGGAATACTGCGAAGACGGAGCGGTCGGGCTGCGTGTCCTTCCGCATCGCGGACGGCATGGGGGACGTCTACATCCCCATGGCCTGGAGCGGTGATAAGCCCGTGACGGCGGTGTTGAAGAAAGTGGACGACTTCAGGCAGAAGTGGTTCCTCATCGGCGTCTCATCGGAGAGCTCCCTCCTCGAGGTCCCAGACGCGCCGCCCGTGAAGAATACTCACTGGGGCAAGCGGGCCCTGGAGGGACGCGAGATAGCCGAGCTCGTGCGACACCTGAGGGCGCTTCGCGAGAACGGCCTGACCGGCCAGATGGTGGCGGGGGAGTTCGTGAAGCGCCGCATCGCCCCCCTTCAGGCGCACAAGAAGCCGATGTGGGCGTACTCAGGACCCACGGACCCGATGCGGCTGCACCCCTGCGACCACCGCCCCGAGGTCGTCGAGACCATCCTGGGGGGCCTCTTCGTCAACCCTGAGGTGCCCTCGAGGGTCCATGTGGTGATAAGGCCCCTGTTTGAGGTTCCGGACAAGCGTCCGGCCGTCCTGGCGCGGATGCCCGCGTTCACCCCGCTAGGCCTGGCGGGGGAAGAAGAAGAGGAGGGGCCCATGCCTGCGGACACCACCGAGTCACCATGCGCATCTGACTCGGAGCAGGGCGACGCGGAGACGAGGGCGGAGCCCTCTGCAGGCGTGGGAAGCTCGTCCGGCGCCGCGCCCCCTGCCGGGGAGATCCACGAGCTTTCCTCCGGCGACAGCGAGGAGGCTGAGGCGGGACGCCTGGAGCCGAGGACGAAGGCGGCCCATGACAGGCCTGCCGGGGAGCCCCCGAGCGCTCCCCACAAGAGAAAAGCTGAGACGGCCCTTGAGGAGGCTGGGGCCCGGACCGCGCCCTCGTGGCGCTCGCCAGGCATGGCGTGGGTTGACACCCGCGCCAAGAAGACCAGGTAGAAGTCTTTGGCCTTTTCTTTTCCCTTTTTTAAGAGTTGCATGCGTGCTCTCCTTGACTGATCTTTCCTTCTATGCCAGTGGCCCTGAGCCTGCGAAGCGCCGCAGGCTTCGCAAGGCCGCGGACGTGAAGAGAGCCACCCCCGAGGCCGCACCGGAGGTTGAGGCGGGCGAGGCTGCTGCAGCAGAAGCCTCGAGGCCTGAGGTGGGGGCCTCCGCAGGCCCTCAGGAGGGCATGCCTCAGGCGGAGGCGCCCGAGCCACCACCTGAGGAGGAGCGGGTGGAGGAGCAGGTGGAGAGAGTACCCACTCCACCCCGCGCAGCTACCCCTCCAGCGCAGCCAGGGGCTCCAGCGGGTGCCACATCGGCGCCAAGCCCACCTAGGCCCCGCAGGGAGGATACTCCTCCGCCCCCGCCAGACACTGCGGAGGAGGAGGAGGCAGCGAGGACCGGGCCTCACGCCCCTGCCCCGGATGCGAACAAGGAGGTGCCAACCGAGGGGGGAAGCACTGGAGACCTGGGTCCAAGCGCTGAGGCGGAGGACCTGCCGCCGAGCCCCCAGGCCCACGCGGGGGCCTCCTTCACCAAGCTGGACGCTGGTGCGGGGCCCTCTATACCTCGCGGATCGTCCCAGGGCCTCGCACTGGGCGGCTTTGACTGGGGCCGAGGGCGCCGCGACGTCGCCTTCCGCTTCATGCGGGAGTCCCTGGAGGGGCTCGAGGCCTATCTGGCCTCGGAGGACCGGGAGCTCGCCCGACAGCGAGACGAGCTCGCGGATGCTTGGGCCGCTTTCCATGCGGCCGTAGAGGCCCGCCGCAAGAGCGACCAGGCTCTGAAGGAGGAGCGCGAGGAGGCAGCGCGCTTCGCTGAGGAGGTCCGCGAGGGCGCCATGCGCGACGCGGAGGAACTCCTTCAGCCCCTGAAGGCCGAGCGCCGAGCCGCGGCGGAGGACTTAGCCGCGGCCAGGGCGGAGCGGGAGGCCGTGGAGCACTCCCTGGCGGCGAAGCACACCGAGCTCGTTGAGCTCGAGAAGAAGATCCTCGCGGACTCCGAGGTTGTGCGGTCCGCACTCGACGAGGTCCGCACAAGCTTGGAGGCCCGTGGGCGCGCTCTGAGCGAGCGCGAGGAGGATGCGCGCCGCCGCGACGAGCAGCTGGCGCTGAGGGAGCAGGAGCTGTCCGGGCAGCGCACGGCCCTCGAGGCCCGCGGAGACAGCTTGGCCACGGCGCTCAGCAAGCTTGAGCGCGAGGTGGCCGCCCACAAGGGGAACGTGGAGCGAGCCAACACGCGGCTTGTGGAGCGGAAGGACGAGGTCAACAAGGAGCTCCGCGAGAAGGAGAAGGAGATCCGCGCCGCAGTCTCCCAGGACTACAAAGACAAGTTCTCCAAGCAGGAGGACCGCTTCAAGACGAGGCTGGGCGAGAGCGGCGCCCGGATCCAACAGCTCGAGAAGGCGAACACCAACCTCGCCGCCAAGGTGAAGCGCGAAACAGATCGCCGCCGTGCCGCCGAGAAGGCCCGTGAAGACATGTCTCAGGACCTCGCCTCCCTCATGGCGGACATGGAAGAGATGAACCAGCAGGTGGGTCCTGCCGTGGAGAAAGCGGTGGAGGCGGCGGAGAGCGTCAAGGCGGCGCAGGTGCTGTCGCAGCAGCGGGAGCGCATGTTCCTGTCCTTGACGGGACGGGGCCGCGAGCTCGCCGCGAAGCTGGGAGCAGAGGCGCCAAGCGTCCCGGCCCAAGGCCACTCTGATGCCGCCACCTATCTCCAGTACTTCGAGCAGCTCTTCACGGCGCTTGAAGGCCCTGCTGCGGAAATCCGCGACGTGGTCGAGGAGGAGTGCCGCCAGCTTCTGGCGGTGGCGGTGGACCGCATCTTCTCCAACCTCGTGCACCTCCAGCCTGGGTTCGACCTCGCCACGGTGACCGAGCCACTGGAGGGGGATGCTGGGTGGAAGGCATCCAACTCCGTCCGCGACCAAGTGGACGACTTCTGCAGCCGCTTCAAGCGGGCCGCTGCAGAGGATGAGGATGGCGGCGAGGGGAGCGAGCTTGAAGAGGAAGAAGAGGATGGCCAGGACGGCGACGAGGCCTCCGCCTGATTTCCTCCTGGAGTCTCCTCCTACAATGTATCGCGCTTGTAGCGCTTTAGGGGCGTTCGCCTGTTAGAGACTTTTATTTCCCAGACTGCAATTTATTCTTCGTCTTGTGAACAATTTGCTATTAGGTCAGTGTGTGCTTCCCTCGAGGAGCCTTTGCTTCAACTCCGTGTCCTTTTCGCTCTGCGTCGCTGGACCCTTCCCCTCGCGCTATGACTCCTGCCGCTGCGGTATGCTCGAGCAATGACTCGGCAAGGCCGGGGGGAGTTTAAGGCTTGGGGAGGTAAGAGCCCTCGAGTCGCGATGCTGAGGGCCCCCCTTTGACGCGCAAGCAGTCCACGGAGAGTGAGGGAAAAAACCACTTGAGGGACGCAGAGTGCTCGTGAGAGAAATGCAAGGATTCCCTTGAGGTGAGCGGGAAACTTAGCTTCGCGAGGCTTTTGCCCGATGTAGGTCTCCTCTGGCGAAGTTCCTCCCTTCAGGGGCCGAGGGTTTTCCTCCGCAGACCTGGCGGGACTTTTGCTCCCTGTGGATGTTAGAGGAGCAAGCCGAAACGCTAGAGCATAGAAGTAGGAACTTCATGCGCGCTTATAGGCTTTCTCATGGGTGTCTCGCGAGGAGAGAGAGTACCAAGGTCCTTTGGAGAGGTGGCGTGTATCCGGGAGCATGCCCTTTAGCCAGAGCTCAGGGTCCCTTGGATTTTGCAGTGCTGCTGGGGTGCTCTTGGGCACGGGCACCGTACTCAGCCCCCGCTCGCGAGGCGCGCATGCAAAGAATATAAGCGCACATGCGAAATTAAATGACGAAAATAAAACTTGCCATTGAACTATTACAAAGCGGCGCCTGAGCGCTAATGTTCACTTGGGAACGACACGGCGCCGTAGCGCAAAGTTCACTTGGAACGAAAATGACGCCTGAGCGCAAAGTTCTCTTGGAACTGAAGTGCGGTTCGTCACACTTGGGTTTGCCAAGCTGATGATCCTTCCATGTCGAGGCATGGGGACCACCCATTAGTGGCAGAGTTCACTGCGGCCTGCGGTGGCTCATTAGCAGGAGAGCTCGGAGGGCTGACCCTCGAGTGAAGCTTTGAGAAGCTTGGAGGCGAAGCCGTGAGCTTCCCTCTAGAGACAAAAAATGCCTGGCGTGACTATGATCACGGGTAGAACTTGCGCAGGTGCGCGATGTTCCACGGGTTCTTGACGGGGATGCCGTCTTCGGTCTCGAGGCGTACTGCGCCAGGCCTGGCGACGTGGGAGACCCTGTAGGGACCTTCCCACATCGGCGAGAGCTTGTGGAGGCCCTCCCTGGAGAGGATTCGCCTGAGGACGAGGTCGCCCGCCTCAAGGGTGCGTGAGCGCACATGGCGGCTGTGGTAGCGTCGCAGGTCTTGCTGGTACCTTGCCGCTCTGAGGGCGGCCTGACGGCGCAGTCCCTCGAGGAACAGCAGGTCGTCGTTGTGGAGGCCCTCTTGGGTGTCCTCACTGAAGGCCAGGACCCGTGGTGATCCATGCTTGATTTCTGCGGGGAGGACTGCTTCAGCTCCGTAGACCAGGGCGAACGGCGTTTCGCCTGTAGGCCTTGAGGAAGTTGTGCGCATGGACCAGAGCACTGAAGGGAGCTCGTCGATCCAGCCCTTGCCGTGGCCCTTGAGGATGTTGAAGCTTCTGGTCTTGAGGCCCTTGAGGACTTCTGCGTTCGCTCGCTCGGCTTGACCGTTGCTGCGTGGGTGAGCCACCGAGGCGAAGCAGATCTTGACGCCGAGCTTGTCGCAGTAGGCTCGGAAGATGCCGCTGGTGAATTGCGAGCCATTGTCGGTGATGATGCGGTTGGGCACGCCGAAGCGGCAGACCAAGCTCCTGATGAATTTCACCGCGGCCCCAGCTGGTATGGTGCGCACTGGCTCAACTTCGGTCCACTTGGTGAACTTGTCGATGGCCACGAAGAGGAAACGGTAGCCCCCCTGCGACCTTGGGAAGGGGCCCAAGATGTCCAGCCCCCAGACCGCAAACGGCCAGGAGAGCGGGATGGTTTGAAGCCCCAGCGTCGGCTGATGAATCTGCTTGGCGTGGAATTGGCAGGCGTCGCAGGTTTGCACAATGGCGACCGCATCTTGAAGCACTTGAGGCCAGTAGAAGCCGCTCCTGAAGACCTTGCCTGCGAGGGTGCGCGCACATGAGTGGTGGCCGCACTCCCCGCTGTGGATGTCCTTTATCAGCTCTCGGCCTTCCTCAGGAGGGACGCACTTGAGCGCGATGCCATTTGGGCGCTTGCGGTAGAGGTTTCCCTCGAGGATGTAGTAGGATTTCGCCTGACGAGCGATTCGCTCTGCGTCAGCATCTTCTTCAGGGAGGATTCCTTTCACCAAGTAGTCCTTGAGCTCATCAATCCAGCCTGAGGCCTGGTGGGTTGCCGTCAGCAACAGGCGCTCCCCTGTGCTGGGACCGCAATCGGGTGCCCCAGACCCAGGAGGTGGTGGGAGCGCTTCGTCTGCGCTTGCGGCTGTGGCCTCTCGAGGCTGCTTGATGGATGCCTTGGCGAGCCTCTCTTCAAAGACGCCGGCCTGCTAGGGTTGCCTCCGCGAGGCTCGCTTGGCGATGTCGTCGGCCTCTTGGTTTTCCTTCCTCGGGATGTGCATGAGCTCCATGCCCCTGAAGTGCTTCTCGAGCCTGCGGACCTCTTCAAGGTATGCGGCCATGTGGTCGTCTTTTGGCGTGTAGCTCTTGTTGGAGAAGTTGACGAGCAGCTGGGAGTCTCCCTTGACGAGTAGATGCTTGACGCCTAGAGCGATGGCAGCCCTTAAGCCGGCGAGGAGGCCTTCGTATTCGGCGATGTTGTTGGAGATCTTGTCGATCGTGAAGCACAACTGGACAGCGTAGTATAGCTTGTCGCCCTTGGGCGAAGTTAGGACAACGCCTGCTCCACCATTGCAGCACGCGAAGGCTCCGTCGAAGTGCATGGTCCAGTGGCTAGGCACTGTGTCTCCCGAGGGCTCGGCCTCTGCCTCGCAAGGCTCCTCAGGGCTTGGGTCAGTCCATTCGGCGACGAAGTCAGCCAGCGCTCTTCCTTTTATGACCCTCGTGGTGTCAAAACGCAAGTTGAATGGCTGCAGCTCGATGTTCCATCCTGCGACACGATCAGTGGCGTTGGGGTTGCGCAGGATTTGCTCCAGGGGGAAAGCGGTGACCACCGTGATGGGGTGGCCCTGGAAGTAGTGTCTCAACTTCCTGGAGGCGATGAGGAGCGCGACGAGGAGCTTCTGCTGCATTGGATACCTCTCGCGAGCGTCCCGCAGCACTGTGCTGACGAAGTAGACGGGGTGCTCGACGAGGGTTGTCTGAGGTGGCGCAGCGTCAGCCCTCTGTGGAGGCTCTTCAGGGCCCTTGTCGAGATCTGCCTGTGGGGGCGTCTCGACAGGGGTGGTGGGAGCAGGCTCGACTTGAGGCGGTGGGCCTGGCAGTGGGTCTGTGGAGGCTGCTCCTTCGACGAGATCTTTGTCGGGGGGTTCTGGGCTTGGCGCGGCAGTGCTCTTCTTGGGGAGGACAGGCTCTTCCCTCTCGACCACCAAGACGGCGCTTGCGGTCTGAGGGGTGGCTGAGAGGTACAGCTTCAGGTGCTCGCCTGTCCTGGGGGCCACCAAGACTGGTGGGCTGGCCAGATACTTCTTTAAGTCCTCGAAGGCCTTGTCCGCCTCAGGTGTCCACTTGAACGTGCCCGATCTCTTCATGATCTTGAAAAATGGCAGGGCTCTCTCGCCGAACTTAGAGATGAAACGACCAAGGCTGGCCATGCAGCCCGCTAAGCGCTGCATGTCCTTGAGTCGGCGAGGAGGCTGCATTCCTTCTATAGCCTTGATCTTGTCTGGGTTTGCCTCTATGCCGCGGTGGGACACCAGGAATCCGAGGAGCTTGCCTGAAGGGACCCCGAAGACGCACTTGGCGGGGTTTAGCTTGATGTTCACCTTTCTCAGGCTGGCGAAGGTTTCCTCGAGATCCTTCAAGAGGGTGTCCCCCACTCGAGACTTGACCACGATATCATCGACGTAGGCCTCAGCGTTTCTGCCCATCTGTGCCCCCAAGGCTATCCTCATGAGCCTCTGGAAAGTGGCTCCAGCATTCTTCAGGCCAAAGGGCATGCATGTGTAACAGTACACACCGCAAGGGGTGAGGAATGCTGTCTTCTCCTCGTCCTCTTTAGCCATCTTGATCTGGTGATAACCAGAGAAGGCGTCCAGAAAACAGAGGAGGTCGCAGCCAGCGGTGGAGTCCACGATCTGGTCTATCCTCGGCATAGGGTATGGGTCCTTGGGGCAGGCCTTGTTGACATCGGTGTAGTCGATGCAGAGTCGGCCTCCTCCAGCGGGTTTAGGGACAACCACGCCGTTGGAGAGCCAAGTGGGGTGCGCGACTTCGCGGACGACATTTGCCGCCTTGAGCTCTCTACTTCCTTGACGATGAATGCTTGCTTCTCGGGGGCTTGCTTACGTGCTTTTTGCCTGACGGGGCGTGCGTCTGGACACACGGCTAAGTGGTGCTCGATCACCTCCCTTGGTACACCGGACATATCTGACGGAGTTCATGCGAACATGTTAGCGTTTGCCCGAAGGAAGGCGACGAGCGCGCTTTCCTATTTGGGAGGCAGGGCAGCGCCTACGGTGACGCTAGCCCCCGAGCCTTCAGCCCCCGAGCTGGTGGTGTCCAGCGACACCTTCTTCGTGGCAGCTTGCTCCTGAGAGAACACTTGCTTCTTCTTCTTGGGCCTCTCGAGAGGCTCCATGTCCTCGTCAGCCGGGAAGGCCATGGCGGCCGCCTTGTAGGCGCTCTCGACAGCGCGCGTGGCGTCCAGGATATGACCATGGATGGCAATGGTGCCAGCGCTGCCGGGGATCTTGACCATGTTGTAGGCGTGATGTGTGACGGCCATGAACTTCGCGAGGGCGGGGTAGCCGAGGATGGCGTTGTACGGCAGGCCGATGTGGGCGACATCGAAGTCGATCAGTTCTGTGCGATAGTTCTTCTGCATGCCGAAGGTGACAGCCAGCCGGACCTGACCCAGGGGCTCGATTGAACCACTGGTGACGCCCGTGAACGGCCTGGAGGGCATAAGCCACTCGTAGGGCACTTGAAGCGTCTCGAAGGTCTCGACAGAGATGACGTTCAGGCCCGCTCCCCCATCGATGAGCGTCTTGGAGACGGTGATGTTGTTGATGGTGGGGGAGCAGACCAGGGGGAGGGTTCCAACAGTCTTGGTCGACTTGGGGTGGTCCTTGGCGTCGAAGGCGATGGTGAAATGGGACCACTTGAGGGGCCTGGAGGTCTCGGTGCTCGGGAGCGCAGCGTTGAGTTCGCGGGCGAACTGCTTGAACTGATTGTTCGACTTGGGCGCCTGAGCCCCGCCGAGGATGCAGGCCATGGCTCCCCTTGGGGCCTGGTAGCCTCCGTCTTCCTCGTCAGGGAGGTTGTTGTTCCTCTCAGCGGCGTTGGCCTGAGTGCCTTGCGGCCTCTGGTAGCCGCCACCACGTCCGCCTCTGCTGTCGCGGCGGTAGCCGCGGCCTCTGCCGCGGCTCCCGCTGCCTTCTTCGCGCTCGCGCTCCCGGCTCAGCCTCTTGAGGTCGTAGCAATTCTCGGTGGCATGGCCGCGCCTGTTGTGGTAGACGCAGAATGGGCGGTGGTCCACCTCCTTGTCGCCAGGCTCAGGGGAGCTCCTGCGGGCGCTCTTGGCGGCTGGCTCAGCTGCCAGCACCGCAGTGGTCTTGCGCTTGGTCTCCTCGCGCTTCTTGTGGCTCTTGGAGCCTTCAGTCTGGTCGTCCCCGCGCTGGCTCATCTTGACGAAGAGGAGTCCCTCTTCAGCCTTGGCGCACTTGTCAGCGAGGTCGAAAAGCTTCACCACAGAGGTGAGCTTGTCGTGGATGCCCAGTTTCTCGAGCATCCTGCGGTTCGTGACGCCCTCTCTGAAGGCAGCGATGACCTGGGTGTCCGGGATGTTCGGAATCTTGTTGCGCACTTGGCTGAAGCGCTGGATGTACTTGCGAAGAGTCTCATCCTTCTTCTGTACCACAGCGCGCAAGTCGTTGTGGGTGAGTGCGCGCTCGTACGTGCCCTTGATGTTGGCGACGAACTGCTTGCAGAGCTCCTCCCAGGAGTCGATGGAGTCCTCAGGCAGGTTGAGGAGCCAGGACAGCGCGGAGTCCCTGAGGGCGTGGGAGAACCAGTTGGCCATGACCTTGTCGTCTCCCCCCGCAGCCTGGATGGAGGTGGTGTAGAGCTGCAGGAACTCGAGAGGGTTGGTGGACCCGTCGAAGCCCTTGGGGAGCGCTGGCCTGAACTTCTGCGGCCAGACCACGCGACGCAGGGCGCGCGTGAAGGCCATGCAGCCAGTGGCGTAGGTGGCCGTTCCTCCCTGAAGGGCCCTGCGGTTCTGTTGCCCCGCTTGGCCGAGCTCTTCGACGAGGCGGTTTTGGAGGTCGCGGCGTCGCTCCATGCCCACACGCGCGTCAGGTGCGGTGCGCTGCACGATCTGGCAATCGTGCGGCGAGGAAGCATGGGAAGGAGCCCTCTGCGCCGCGGCCGGAGGTGGTCCTGGCGGCGGTGGAGGCGCACCTGGTGCGGCCGTCCCTGCAGGACCGGAGTGATGGACCATGGAGCGTGACGGAGCAGGGCGCGTGGTCGCGATGTCGACGAGGTGGTGGAGGCGGTCCAGCCACTGGTCGTGGGCCTCAGCACTTGGCCGGTAGCGGAGGAGCTCCTGGGCCATGAGCAGCGCGGTGTGCGGGTTGGGCTCCTGGTGCTCCCGCGTGGACACGCTCTGGCGCCGGGACGGGTGCGAGGACTCAGCGTCCTCACGGCGCTCAGAGAAGTCCTCGTCCTCGCGCTGATCTTCGCCGCGGTGCTCCTCGCTCTCTGGTTCCTCCACGCGCGGGCCGGTGCCAGCGCGCTCGGCTGCGCGAGGGCGACCACGGCGGCCACGGGTGGGAGCAGTGCCGGGCTCAGTGTGAGCTCTCTCAGAAGCATGCCGGTTGGCGCGCGTCGCGCGGGTGTCCGTCATGGCGCGGAGTTCGGAGGTTGAAGACGCGCCTCAGTCCCCTACCTGGCGCGCGAAATGTCGAGGTGTAGTTCCCACGGACTGGGGATAACCACTCTCGGGTGAGAGGTTCGTGAGGGGACTGAACACGTTGGTCGACAACCTTCGATCCTCGCCGCGACGTTGCTCGCGGGGCCTGGGGTGAGACTGCACGACAGAGAGAGACACAGGCCCGTACCCAGGTTCACGGCCCTCAAGGTGAGGTAAACCGCTACTCCTGCTTGTCTGTATTGCTCTGTAGTGGCTACGGTACAACGAGCCCTCCTAGAGCCCCCGCGAGGCGGTGCGGAGCTTGAAGGGGGGAGGTTCAGACCTTCTTCCTCCTCGGGCTCTCTACCCTAGGCTAAGCGACTGGAGTGTACAAGGGTGAGTTCGGGTATTGAAAGCCCGATCGGATTGGGGGATCGCGGATCCTTTGCTACGGAGGTGCCCCCTCTCCTTATATAGTCACCCCGGGCCTCATCCCTGCGATCGGCGCAGCGGGAGGGTCCCCACATGGCGGCGAACGGAGGAGCGGGGTGCACCGCAGCCCGCTTGTCCATGGACTCGGTCCATGGTCGTAAAGCCTGTCTTCATGGCAGGGCAGCTGTCTCCTTTGCAGAGCGGCCCGTTGGTACTGCAGAGACCGTGGGAGGTGCCCACGGTGACGTCGTCGTTGGAGCGTTGCGCCGGCCAACTGCTTTATCACCAAAGAGGAAAGCTTTGTTGGCGGTGTAGGAGACACAGGGCTTTGTTGACTCCTTTTATCACCGGAACGGAAACTGCGACGCCGTCGTTGTCGCGCGCGCAGGCGCGCGCGTCACTCTGCGGCTGCTGCAGAGCCCATGTGCGCTCTGCAGCGGTTCCTTCGCCGCGATGTGTCCCCTCAGGGGCCTGAGGCCCTTGAGGGGAGGAGCTGTGCTGGCTCCCTTCAGGGGAAGAGAGCCTTGAAGTGGGAAGGCCTCGGGTGGAACCCCCTCGAGGCCTTCGCTCCCCCCTTCAAGCCCCCTCGAGGGGTTTTTCCCTCGGGGGTCTCCCCAAGCGTTCTGCTTGGTCCTTAGTCGTTTCGTAGAGGCTGTCGCGTGTGCGGGCAGTGGAGAGTGGGCTCTGCACACCCTAGAATCCACTGGGCCGACAACAAGGTGGCCACCAACGCCTTCACCTTCTCCATCCGGTTCACCGGCTCGGCGAGGAAGACCGTCGCTTGGACGGCCAACCGCGACACGCCGGTGAATGGCAGAGGGTCCAGGCTCGCCTTCCAGAGGGACGGGGGCTTGGACATGCTTGACTACAATGGCACCGCCGTCTGGAGCACCAACACGACCGCCACACGTGCCAGCCACGCACAGCTTCTCGACACCGGCAACCTTGTCATCATGGATCCAGACAGGCAGAGCCTTTGGAGAAGCTTCGACTCGCCCACCAACACACTTCTGCCATCGCAGGAGATGACTCGGAACACAAAGCTGGTATCTGCATCTGCCAAGGGTTTGCTCTACTCAGGGTTGTGTACATTTTACTTTGACAGTGACAATCAGCTAAATCTCATTTACAATGGCCCTGAGGTTAGCAGCATACATTGGCCCGACCCTTTCAACAAACCGTGGGTAAATGGCAGGACTACTTACAACAGTAGCCGTTCTGCGTTTCTTGAAGAGACAGGCCAGTTTGTCTCGAGTGACACATTACAATTTACCGCTTCTGATTTTTTAGCTAAGGTCATTAGTAACTTTCGTCTTTTTCCTAATAGATCTTGTAGCTACCAAACAACTATGTAGCCCTCTCGCCGGTGCCGTTCAGCAGATCAATCCAAGATCCGATCGTTGCATGCATGCATGCGTGCTATGCATATGGAGCAGGATCAACACCTCTACTCGAACCAGAAAAAGGTTGATCGATCAGCTAGCTCTACACCAAGCAATCAAGGATGCATCTGCCTCTAGCTGCACCGTACGTCCGTGCTACTACGCCGCCAAGTCGTCTACACCGCCAAGTCCCCGCCAAGTCGTCTACGCCAACAATCTTCGCCAACAATGTCCCGGCAACTACTACCTCTACATCGTCGAAAACTATGTACACCAACAAACGTCTTGAACAACCGCCACGCCATCTTCGTCCACACAACCAAGCCGCTAGAGTTGCAGTCTATTTTATTTTACACAATTTTTTTCCAACCTTTTCGTCTCCTCCGACAACAAAACGGCAGAAAATCTGCGCTACGCGCCGCCGACCACGGAGATCTTCTCTGCTTCTTCATCCGGCTCTAGCTCGTAAGGTTCATGGTGGTCCCTGTCTTCGCATGTTCGGTGCTGGCAACACCGGTGCATGCCTTCGTCCCCGACATGCTTGAAAGTGCATGGTTACCCCCATGCGTGGTTTTGGTAATTAATGACAATCCTTATGGACTAATGTTTACATTGAGATATTCTTATAGATCTTGTCCATGGGAAAATATAGGAGTTCATGTGTTGGACTCTTCAAGATGACATAATGACCAATGCTCTATTCAAGGGTTAATATGAAGAATGGTCATGTATAGAGTTGAGCTCATCGCAAGTATGGCTTGGAATAGAAGATTGAGTGAACAATCATGTTTACCCCCAAGCCATCATACATATCAAGAGAAGAAGATGAAGTGCAAGTTCAATATGATGCATCTCGGAAGATATCTTTTGATTGAAGCTTGCAAAGGAGACATGAAGACGAAGCTTAGCGAGGCCCTCCCATAATGGAGTATGGGGGAGCATTTGGAGAAGTCCTCATCAAGCATGTGCTAGCAAGCACAATCAAGAAAGGTGTTTCAACTTGAGAGAGTCAAGATCGTCATCATCGAGCTTAAGTGGAATGCGCAAGGCAAAGGTATGATCTTGATAGGTTTTCTATTTTACCGGTCTCATGGTGTTAGTGGGAGACCGGGTTTTAGGATAGACGGCGTACTATCAAGAGGGGCTCTCGAGTGAGTAACTTGATCGCATCTTTGTGGAGAGCTCAAACCTTTACATGCTTGGCATATCATCTTTCTTGGTTCTTATTTGGTTTTTCTCCATGTTGGGTTTCGGTCCTTGTCGTGATCTTCATGACAAGACCAAGTCCTTCGAAAATGGTTTACTTTGGAAAACTTGTTGCCTTTTATCCATGTGAGGATTTAGAGCTTGGTTTATCTCCATACTAAGCTCTAGTTCATCAAAAACAGATTTCGTGAATATCTTGTTGCGTTTTTTATGAAGGAGGTTTTACCGGTTTGCATTGTTTAGGAAAGTTCAACCTTTCCCCATTTGGTTTTATCCTCACATGATGGACTGTGATGTTTCTATGCACATTCAAGCAGAGCTCGTTGTAACGATTCCAACGAGCCAAAAATCATCGAAAACGGAGTCCGGATGGAAAAGATATTGACGTTTTCGTGTTCGGTTTTGCTGCAGTTTTTACCTAGGCCGGAGTCTCCGGTCCTAGACCGGAGTCTCCGGTCCTCGCGAATCGATTTTTGTTCCAGCGGACGGCGCTTACGGTATAGGGGTCCGGAGTAGGTCCGGAGTGACCCCGGAGTCTCTGGGGGGGCCGGAGTCTCCGGCCTATGCGGTCCGGAGTCTCCGGTGTTTTTTTCCTGCGTCGACTTTTTCCCTGCTCTTTCGAGGCCGGAGTCTCCGGTCTCAGGGACCAGAGTCTCCGGTCTAAGTGGACTGCAACGGCTCTTTTTCTGGGAGGGGTATAAATACCCCTCCACCTACCTCCAGCCACTTAGCTCTGCCCTCTAAGTTTTGATTTCTCTCTCCTCCATTGTTGCAAGCTCATTTCCTTGATATCTCCCAATCCCTCCACCCAAACTCTTTGATCTTTGGAGAATTGAAGGAGAAGACCTAGATCTACATTTCCACCAAACCATATCTTCTCTAAGTGAGGGGAACCCTTTCGATCTAGGTCTTGGAGTTCCATTTGTTGTGTTCTTCTTTGTTCTTCCTCTCTTCTCCCCCCATAAGCATTAGTTGCTTGTGGTGGGATTTGAGAGTGAAGGATTTGAGCACTTGTGCTCTTGCCTCTTGCATTTGGTGCATCGGTGTGCTCTCCACGAGGATTCGTGGAAGTTGAAAGCTTGTGAAGTTGTTACTCTTGGGTACTTGGACCCTAGACGCCATTGTGGTGGTTGGACCCTTGTGTGGTCACTTGAAGCCGTTCGGGAGCCCCCAACCCATTGTGGGTTGTGCCCCGGATTGTTGTTGAAAGCCGTTCGGGAGCCCCCAATCCTTTTGTGGGTTGTGCCTCGGATTGTTGTTGAAAGGCTCCGGATTCCGCCTCGAAGGATTACCGATAGTGGAAGGTGAACCAAACCTTTGTGGTGCGGTTCATCGGAGAAGAGGGTGAAAACCTTTGTGGTTGTTGAACCGTTGTGTCGGTTCACACCTCTCCAACGAGACGTACTCCCTTAACAAGGAGGAACTCGGGAATACATCCTCGTCTCCGCGTGCCTCGGTTATTTCTATACCCGAGCTTTTACTTATGCACTTTACATTGTGATAGCCTTTGTGCTTGAAGTATTCTATATTGCTATCACCTTGTTGTTTGTCTTGCTTAGCATAAGTTGTTGGTGCACATAGGTGAGCCTAGTTTATTTAGGTTGCCGGCTTGTTAATTTAAACACCTAGTTTTATTCCGCAATTATCAAGCCTAAACCGGAAAAGTTTTAAACCGCCTATTCACCCCCCCCCCCCCTCTAGGCGACATCATTGTCCTTTCAATTGGTATCAGAGCCAGGGCTCTCTTTTTGGGCTTAACCGCCTAGAGAGTAAAAGATGTCGTTTAGGGAATTAGTGCACGATCCCACTTTTATATTCGATGGCACAAATTATGATGTTTGGAAAATTCGCATGCTTAATCTTTTTAGGGCCATGGGTCCAAATTATATTAAGAGGATGAGATAAACTCTCATCTCGAGACTCAAGTTACTAATGGTCTTATATGTGCTTTGACCGATGTAGTTCTTGCTTCAATCATGCCTTTTCGAAATGCACATGAGCTTTGGACCAAGCTTCAAGATATATATGAAGTGTCCAAATTTATTAAGGATGATTGGTCTCCCTCCACCACCGGCCGTGATGAGTTCACAACTTCTTCCACTTCACCAACATGTGATTTGTCAAAAGGTAATGACATGGTGAGTGGTGATAGAAATTGCATTAGTGATGGTGAACTTACTATTGATTATTCTTCTTCTCTATCACATTGCAATGTTCTATCTTTGGACTTAAACTCTTCTAGCACTCCAAATGTCATACATGCTAGAGTTGATGGTCCTTGCATATCAAGTAATAGTTGCTTAACTAAATATAATGATGATATGCTCCCTATGTCTTGTGGTCATGAAAATAATGCTTCCATATCCTCTAGTATTTGCATGACTAACAATGTAGAAGAATCCCAACATTTGTTGGAACAAGACATGGACCTCAATGGTGCTTCAAGTAATTCTTCATCCCCCTCACCCATTAATCATGTTTGCCTCATGGCTAAGGATTCTACCTCGAATCCCGAGATATGTGATGATGTGGTTGAGGATCCTCATGAAGAAGATTTTGACATTAAAACCTTAACCAAGAAGGGTGAGATTGTTCTTGGTGCTCTTCCCAAAGGTAGTGAAGCTATCTCTTCTCTATGTGAAATTGTTGCTCATGGTATTAAATGTATAGAAATCATTGAGGATTTGGATACTCAATTTGAGCAAAAATGTCAAATTGAGAGAGATGACTCTATCACCATAGCTTCTTTGAACGCTTCTCTTGAAGAAAAAGAAGAGCTTAGGTCTTCTCTTGAAGAGAAACTTGAATCCCTTGATGAGTCTAATGATCTTATTATTGCTAAAATCATTAAGGAAAGAGATCATGCCCTTGCTAAGTATAAAGTGCTTAAAATGGAAAAAGTTGAATTTGGTGTTGGCAATGCTAGACTAAATGAGGACATAGAGAGACTTGACAAAGCTCACAAGGCTTTAGAAAGTGAACACTCTCTCCTTATCAAGTCTCATGATCAACTCCAAACTCAACTATCTAAGAATGACAAGCTTGTCAAATTGTCTTCTTCCATCTCTAATATTAATGATGCTTGTGCTACTAACTCCACTTCTTGTGAAGCATCTATTTTGAAGGAGAATGTTGAGCTAAGGGCTCAACTTGAGTTGCTATCTAGTAAGTATGGGAAATTGGAAGAAAGTCATGAAAAGCTTTCTAGCTCTAATGATGATCTTCTAGCATCCCATGCTAGGCTAAAGTTAGCTCATGAGGCTATTATGTCAAAGGTAACATCTTGTGAGCCTCATGTGGACAATGGCACAATTTCTACTCTTAATGCTATATTGCCATGTGCTAGTCCTAGTGATTCATCCACTCATAATGTTGCTACATCCTGTGATGAATTACTTTCCATGCCTTGTTGCTCTAACAATGAAGCCTCTACTTCCTCTAGTTTTTGTGTTGATACTAACCATGTAGAGGAATTAAATGAGCTCAAGGCCCAAGTCACTTCTTTGAAGAAAGACTTGGAAAAGCGTCATGTTGGGGATTCTACACTTGACAATATGTTGAGTGTTCAAAGACGCCCCAATGACAAGAGTGGACTTGGATTCAACTCCAATATCAAGAACAAGTCCAAGCTTAACAAGAAGAACAAGGGCCAAGAACAAGTCAAGGATTCGGCCAAGATTGTTTGCTTCAAGTGCAAAGTTGAAGGGCACCATGTTAGATCTTGCCCTTTGAAGAAGAAGGCTCTTAGTGAGAAGCAACAAGGGAAGAAGACTCAAGTTCAAACTCAAGCTCCTCAAGTTGAAGAACGGTCTCTTCCCAAGAAGAATCAAGCTACCCCTCCTCAAGTCAAGACTCCAACTAAGAAGAGAGGAGGAAGTAGATGTTGCTACCTATGCCGTGAGAAGGGTCACCTTGCTTCTTCATGCACAAATGGTACCTTATCCAACCCCATTATAGTTGATGATGTTTATTCTCTTCGGAAGGATAAGGTTGGCAATGTGTTTGCCAAATTTGTTGGTACTCAAAGTGGTGTCAAGAAAAGAACCATTTGGGTTGCCAAACCTATTGTGACTAACCTCTTAGGACCCAACTTGGTTGGGGACCAACAAGCTAAAACTTGATCAATAGGTGTTGTTGGAGAACATTGGAGACTTGGCTACACTATGAAGAATTAAGGGATCTTCATCAATTATATTCTCTCAAGTCAATTCATATGGATTATATTGTTCTATCTCATATCCAATGTTCCTCCTTGCGGTAACTTTTATTTAAATCATATATACATTGAAAGTTGCTTGCACCCTTGCATGTGTTAGGTTTTGTACCTTGCTAGTGTTTGTATGTGTTGTGCTCTCTACTTACTTATCTTGAGAAATCAAGTATGTGTATTTTGGTTTGCACACCATCTACTTGTTTTGAGCCCTATTGCTTTTATTTGCTATCTTATCTTGTTGACTCTCTCTTTGAGAGATTAATGGACTATTCCATTTTGGGAGAGTGATATGCTTCGTGCATTTCACAATTCTAAAAATGTGTGTACATGGGAAATACCACTTAGTGTCGATATATCAATATTATCTATTCTCTTTGTGGTATGTCATGCTCATGAGAAATTCAAATTATATAATGTCCATTAATTTCTCGAGTTGGTTTTGTTTGCCTCTTGTTTTAAATAAATGGATTATCACATTATGGGGGAGTAATAAGCTATGTGCATATTACAAACCTAGAAAATGTGAACATATGAGGTATTGCCACCTAGAATTGATAGTCTTCATTATCTTATACATTTATGGCATGATTCTCAAACAAGTTCCTTTTTGCTTAAATGCTTTTTGCCTCTCACCGTTAGATCTTGTTTGTGATGGAATTTCTTGATATGGCTTTCCCTAAATATGTTCTCATATATCTTTTTGGGAAGCCAATTGCTTCAAGCTACTCCTTGGAGTTGCTTTGCATGATCACGTGAATATTTGAAGCTATCAAGAATAACTATCTATCTAAGCATGGCTTTTAATTCCTATCCTTTGCCACATGCTTATGTTTTGTGAATATGGTCTTGAATATATCTTTGCAATCCACCCCCGAGAAATATCTCCATACATTACTTGTCGTGACAAGTGATAATCATATTTTGTGGTATATATATTGATCATATTCACTTTGACTCTTGCTTTGAATTGCCTTATTTGATTGCCAAGAATTTAGTTTGATCTAACTTTCTTTTGTCTTCCTTGTATCTTTTGGATCCTTTATTGCTCTACTTGAAATTTGTTTTGTGCTTTCTTGAGTTGGGACTAGCAATGAACCAATTCTTGTGCATTGACCTTCAAAAGTCATACTTCTTAATAATGCACTATTCTTTGGGAAGCTATCCTACTTTGAGTAAAACACCGTTCTTTAAATTGGTATTGCAATTTCTTGCCTTTCTTGAACATAACTAGTGTTTGAATATATATATGAAGAGTGATGATCTCATTTGTGTGCATTTTGTATTCAAATGCAAAATCATAAATAATGCACACATCTTGGGGGAGCAATCCTATATGCTTTAGAACATTAGTTGTCTTCATTTGATATTTGATCCCGATGACATGTCTCCTTGGAAGACAAACATTTTTCGTCTTGGTACTTTGTGCCATCATGAAAAGTGTAGAGGTTTTGGTTTATTCCTTGATGATATGTTCATCAATTGGTTTCTTGATTTCATTAGCATCTTTTCAAAGTGGTATCTTCACTCATGTGCTGATTTGGGTATTTGATATAATTTGGACAATTTGTTTTATTGTCACACTTGTGTGTGCCTTGTTGGTTTACTTGGTGTTTTGTCTAAATTATATCTCGTTTGGTTCTTGAAAGTCATGTGCATGCATTTTTATTATATGTATATCTTATGGCATGCTTACTTTCGTTGATCCAATATATAGGATAAACTCCATCAAATCCTATATGGCTAAGATGTGCATGAAATTCAATTTCACATTAATATGCACATATTTATGTGGAGTTTGTCCTATGTATTGTAGTTGCTCTAACTACTTTGGACCCAATGAGTTTGGGTACCTTTTTTGTACTTGAATTTGTTTTAGGTATATTGGAGATGCATTGGAAGCTTGTCTCATCTAAAAGGAATGTGTTGTCACCATATGCTTATTGGAGCCAAGCTTGGATGATCATGAGCTCTTATCTTCTACATCACCAATGCTATCTCGGTAACAAGTATCTACCTCATGCATACTTTTCTAGCTTTCAACCTTGTGTAGGTTGATTTCATGGCATGAATCTCTTTGGTTGCAATTCTTTTGATTCTTGCAAAACGTCTTTATTGCAAATGTGAGTAAGCCGGGATGATTACATATCAAGGGAGGAATATATATAATCATTTTCATGATTCACCAATCCCAAATATGTTAATCTAGCACTTTCTACTCTATGTCTCGCATATGTAATATTGATGTGTTTCAAAATCATTTGCCTTTTGTAAGACTTGTTATCTTACTCGGAGCATCCCGTTTATCACCTTATCCCTTGTGGATACGTTTGATGCTATGATGAGTGTGTGTTTTAAGTTCATCTATATCCCTTTAAGATAAAATTGAGCTTTGTGCTATGCTTTTAAGCAAAGATCTTATTGGTGTATTTATGACTTCCTCTTGGATATCATGACCTCTACCTTTGTATCTATCTTGTGTGTACATGTTTATTTGTAGACCCATATCTTAGTGATTCGTGTCTACTTAGAAACTTATACACATGAAAATAGTACATCTTTATTTGGTATTCCAATTCCTTAGTGACCACCTCTTATTGCTTTTGTTTCTTTGGTGGTTTCTAATTAAAGGCACAAGCTTTATTTTCATGTGTTATGCTTTTTGAGTTTTAATAAGCTTGTGGAGCTACTTGCTATATCTCCTTTGGTGTGTGAGTATGGGGAAGACATGATATGCACCATGTGCAACTCTTTTTGAAAGACTATGTTGATGTGTTTGCTCATCCTTGTATTAGTCTCCTAAAATGTCTTTATATCTCACACCCATCCTTTTATTTGCCGCTCCTTACTCATGTTGCAAAACATTTTATTTGTTGCAAATTGTTTTGCTTCTTTTCTCATTTATATTCTCTTGCATGTGCTTGTGTTCGATTTTATCTAGGAGGGAGTGAGGATTCCATGTTGTGCACACTATATTGAAATACAAATCCTATTTGTGCACGTACCTTGGGGAGTTCCCTCATGATATTTAGAACACTTTTCGGATCCTTTTGATTGATTGCTTCTTTCGTTGAAGTATCTTTCTATTTGATATTCTCTTGCAATCTTTGGATCCTCAATATAGTTTGATCTCCCTCCATCTATTCTTCATTGGATATGTGCATTTGATTTCACTCACATTATGAGAAATGCACACTTTATGGGGGAGCTCTTATTATATTAGCCTTCTTACTTTTCACCCATTTCAGCAATCAATGCCAATGGGGGAGAAATTTAGAGGGTTTAAGGGAATATGGGTTTGTTCTCTTGCGGTTATCTTGCATCCTTGCTCTTTGTGTTGCATGGCTGCTTAAATTCATTATATAAACCCTCGTAAAAGGGATTGTCATCAATTACCAAAATGGGGGAGATTGAAAGTGCATGGTTGCCCCCATGCGTGGTTTTGGTAATTAATGACAATCCTTATGGACTAATGTTTACATTGAGATATTCTTATAGATCTTGTCCATGGGAAAATATAGGAGTTCATGTGTTGGACTCTTCAAGATGACATAATGACCAATGCTCTATTCAAGGGTTAATATGAAGAATGGTCATGTATAGAGTTGAGCTCATCGCAAGTATGGCTTGGAATAGAAGATTGAGTGAACAATCATGTTTACCCCCAAGCCATCATACATATCAAGAGAAGAAGATGAAGTGCAAGTTCAATATGATGCATCTCGGAAGATATCTTTTGATTGAAGCTTGCAAAGGAGACATGAAGACGAAGCTTAGCGAGGCCCTCCCATAATGGAGTATGGGGGAGCATTTGGAGAAGTCCTCATCAAGCATGTGCTAGCAAGCACAATCAAGAAAGGTGTTTCAACTTGAGAGAGTCAAGATCGTCATCATCGAGCTCAAGTGGAATGCGCAAGGCAAAGGTATGATCTTGATAGGTTTTCTATTTTACCGGTCTCATGGTGTTAGTGGGAGACCGGGTTTTAGGATAGACGGCGTACTATCAAGAGGGGCTCTCGAGTGAGTAACTTGATCGCATATTTGTGGAGAGCTCAAACCTTTACATGCTTGGCATATCATCTTTCTTGGTTCTTATTTGTTCTTATTTGGTTTTTCTCCGTGTTGGGTTTCGGTCCTTGTCGTGATCTTCATGACAAGACCAAGTCCTTCGAAAATGGTTTACTTTGGAAAACTTGTTGCCTTTTATCCATGTGAGGATTTAGAGCTTGGTTTATCTCCATACTAAGCTCTAGTTCATCAAAAACAGATTTCGTGAATATCTTGTTGCGTTTTTGATGAAGGAGGTTTTACCGGTTTGCATTGTTTAGGAAAGTTCAACCTTTCCCCATTTGGTTTTATCCTCACATGATGGACTGTGATGTTTCTATGCACATTCAAGCAGAGCTCGTTGTAACGATTCCAACGAGCCAAAAATCATCGAAAACGGAGTCCGGATGGAAAAGATATTGACGTTTTCGTGTTCGGTTTTGCTGCAGTTTTTACCTAGGCCGGAGTCTCCGGTCCTAGACCGGAGTCTCCGGTCCTCGCGAATCGATTTTTGTTCCAGCGGACGGCGCTTACGGTATAGGGGTCCGGAGTAGGTCCGGAGTGACCCCGGAGTCTCTGGGGGGGCCGGAGTCTCCGGCCTATGCGGTCCGGAGTCTCCGGTGTTTTTTTCCTGCGTCGACTTTTTCCCTGCTCTTTCGAGGCCGGAGTCTCCGGTCTCAGGGACCAGAGTCTCCGGTCTAAGTGGACTGCAACGGCTCTTTTTCTGGGAGGGGTATAAATACCCCTCCACCTACCTCCAGCCACTTAGCTCTGCCCTCTAAGTTTTGATTTCTCTCTCCTCCATTGTTGCAAGCTCATTTCCTTGATATCTCCCAATCCCTCCACCCAAACTCTTTGATCTTTGGAGAATTGAAGGAGAAGACCTAGATCTACATTTCCACCAAACCATATCTTCTCTAAGTGAGGGGAACCCTTTCGATCTAGGTCTTGGAGTTCCATTTGTTGTGTTCTTCTTTGTTCTTCCTCTCTTCTCCCCCCATAAGCATTAGTTGCTTGTGGTGGGATTTGAGAGTGAAGGATTTGAGCACTTGTGCTCTTGCCTCTTGCATTTGGTGCATCGGTGTGCTCTCCACGAGGATTCGTGGAAGTTGAAAGCTTGTGAAGTTGTTACTCTTGGGTCCTTGGACCCTAGACGCCATTGTGGTGGTTGGACCCTTGTGTGGTCACTTGAAGCCGTTCGGGAGCCCCCAACCCATTGTGGGTTGTGCCCCGGATTGTTGTTGAAAGCCGTTCGGGAGCCCCCAATCCTTTTGTGGGTTGTGCCTCGGATTGTTGTTGAAAGGCTCCGGATTCCGCCTCGAAGGATTACCGATAGTGGAAGGTGAACCAAACCTTTGTGGTGCGGTTCATCGGAGAAGAGGGTGAAAACCTTTGTGGTTGTTGAACCGTTGTGTCGGTTCACACCTCTCCAACGAGACGTACTCCCTTAACAAGGAGGAACTCGGGAATACATCCTCGTCTCCGCGTGCCTCGGTTATTTCTATACCCGAGCTTTTACTTATGCACTTTACATTGTGATAGCCTTTGTGCTTGAAGTATTCTATATTGCTATCACCTTGTTGTTTGTCTTGCTTAGCATAAGTTGTTGGTGCACATAGGTGAGCCTAGTTTATTTAGGTTGCCGGCTTGTTAATTTAAACACCTAGTTTTATTCCGCAATTATCAAGCCTAAACCGGAAAAGTTTTAAACCGCCTATTCACCCCCCCTCTAGGTGACATCATTGTCCTTTCAATGCTCCCGAGTCCGGCAAGCTCGGCAAGGCGTGCCGCCTACCTCATCTACATCAACTCCAGCAAACGTCTACGTCAAACTTCCCCAACAACGGCAACATCGACCACGACTACAATGCCCACAAATCGGCTACATCGACATAGGCATCAAGGGCTATCAACTCGGCTCCTCTTCAGTTCGCGACTTCGGATTGTGCTCCAGTCAGACCGTTCGCGTCACTACCGAACCGACTGCGGGGGGGGGGGGGGGGGGGGGGGGGTTAGAGTACAATATGGTTTAGGTATATTCGGTAGTATTAGGTTTGTAATACAAGTCTATCTCTAGTAGGTTTCGTAGTCCCCAAGTATTGTCCCCTTTATATTCAGCCCACCGTGGCTCATTGTAATCATTCCAGTATCAATACAATACCATCAATATTTCACAATCTTTCAGGTCAGTCTCTTGGATGGCATTCCGTCAAGCCTGCGGAATACATGGATTGTGTGGCAAAAACAGCCTCTGCAAATATTTACCCAAGCTTCAGTGCTATTGCCTTAAAGGCTTCGAGGTGGTTGATGCAAGCGATTAGAGCAAAGGATGCAGGGACAAACGGAGAAGACAGAAGGCAAACATCATGTCCACCCAAGATTTCTCATTCAGCAAGCTCGCCCAAACTGACTTCTATGGCTATGATATAGGCTACGTCGACAAACAGCTCTCAATGCACAAGTGCAGACATATGTGCTTAAACATTTCCGATAGCCAAGCGTTTGCTTACCATCAGGGAGAAGGAAAATGTTACCCAAAGGTCTATCTTTTTAATGGCAAGACATTCCCACATCCTCACACAGACATTTATCTGAAAGTTCCCAAGGGAGTAGTGTCTTCGTCAGAATTAGCTTCTACAGTAACCCGTGTATGCAAAGTTCATGAAGAAGTGGCCAGCATTTCATCACAGATGTTCAAGGATGGCTCTTCCAGATTCAAGTTTGGCTACTTCCTTTCTTCTGCACTAACACTACTTTTCATCGAAGTATCCTTAATCATCACCGGGTGGTGGGTTGTTTACAAATGGGAGAGAAGACCGGAGATTACAGACGAAGGTTACATGATAATCTCTAGCCAGTTCAGAATATTTAGCTATAGGGAGTTGAGAAAGGCAACCAATTGCTTCCAAGAAGAGCTAAGGTGTGGTGGATCAGGAGCAGTATACAAGGGAGTCCTTGATGATGAAAGGACGGTCGCAGTGAAGAAGCTAAATGATGTGGTCCAAGGAGAGCAGGAGTTCACGTCTGAGATAAGTGTCATAGGCACAATTTATCATATGAATCAGGTCAGAATTTGGGGGTTTTGTGTTGAGAAGGCGCACAAGCTATTGGTTTCTGAGTTTGTTGAGAATGGTTCTCTAGCCACCGTTCTGTTTGATTGCCAGAGCATATCTTGAAGGGGATCGCAGACAGAAAACAAAAAAATTCCTAACAGCGATAACCTTAAACTAGCCAGGATCTATACTATGCAGATATAGTAATACGAAGGAGATCGGTATACATACCCTTGTAGACCGAAAAGCGGGGATTACGCTCCCGCACAAGCGTTGTCGATGAAGCCGACGAAGACCTCGAGGTCGTGTAGAGGAAGCAGACCTCCAAGCACCACTAGTGTGGCACCTCGCAGGGCGTTACACACGTACGGTGAAGCCGACGAACTCCGGGTGTCGTGGGATTGTCACGGCAGATGTTTCCGGGTGGAAACTTGAGTATGGGGACATAGCGACTTCTGACATCGGGAGCTTGTCTAGCACGGCGTGGGGAAACAAGGGTTTACCCAGGTTCGGCCCCTCGTCTCGAGGTAAAGACCTACTTCCTGCTACTGCTTTATTGATATGGGTTTCGAGGACTCGGCGCCTTAGCTTCCGGGTCTCGAGATTACAATGGTGGTACTTGCGATCTGGTAAAGCTTAGCTTTCTAGGAACCAGGAGACCCCCTTTATATAAGCGGCGGGTCTCGCTGGACGTACATACGGTCATCCGGGTTACAATCGTACCCGGACTCTCTTCTAAGTCCTCTAAGCCTACACCTTCCTTATTAGGACTCCGTCTCATACTTGGTCTCTTGCCTTCTAGATCCTTCTTGACGTGGGGGCCAAGACACACGTAGCGCACCGGCTTACGGGATACCCGGCCCATATCTTCATGCTTGACCCGGTCCTGGTTCCTACCAGGCCGGCTGGTCTTCTATGTCGGTGGGCCTACCGGGTTATGATCCCCCCAACAGTAGCCCCCAGGATAACTTGGACATCGGAATAGACTTACTTCACCTTTACGCTCTTGGGCTCAAACTTTGGGGAAGTCGTCATTTCGTTTGTCCGGGTTATCATCTAAAAAACAATAAACAACTTATTAAACAAGCGGGCACGCGGGTGTCTGTTTGGCCGGCTCTTGCTGGCGGCCCGTTCATAACCCGGCCATCACTTGTTGACTTTCATTTCTCTGGAACGTTGACTTTCTTTTCTTTCTTTAATCTTTTTCTCCTCCGCCGGTCAACTTCCTCGGTCAACGGCATATTTAATGCATATCTCCTCGCGGGAATCGAGGAAATCATAACCATCTCGGGGAAGCAAAGATCTCGCCTGGAATATCTCCTGCATGCCAGATTCTGTTCCTCAAGATAATGATTATCTTTTTATCTTTCCACTTTTACCCCTAGGTCAACCCCAGGGTCTATAAATAGGGTCACGGGGTGAAAAAATGAATCACTCTCCCCGCGCCCGCGCCCTTCATCTTCCTCCTCGAGCTCAGCACCTCCGTTCCTCGCGCTGCTCGTCTCCTCCAAGCTCAAGACCTTCCCGAGCACCTCACCGGCAAGATCCAAATGGAGAGGAGCTTCTGCGGGCCTCGTTCGCACGCGCAACCCCAATCCTTTCTTCCCTTCCTGGATCAGTAAGCACTTCCTTCGCATTTCCGATCTAAGCTTCGGGCAAGCTCGTACTCTTCGCGTTCTTTCAATCTCATTTTTCCTCCTGATTTTTCGAGGTTCACTAGATCTGTTTTGAGGCGTATTGCTTAACTCTCTCGTTTTTTCCTTCTTCATCCCCGGATGCTTCCCACTATTTCTTCGACCAAACTTGTCTTATTCTTCGAGTTCTTGACATTCTTCTTTTATTTTGGTTTTTGGAAACTCCACAGATCTGTTCTTACGCGCACTGTATTTCCTACTTACTGTTTTTCTCTTGGCCCCTATCGTTTCCTCTTCTTCTTCTCGGGATCTCTCCGATGAACTGGCTTGGACCCCTTGCTCTTTCTTTCTCCTTGATTATCTAGATCCGTACTGTCATCTTATATCTTCCATTTGCTGTTTGTAGATCCGTAGACCTATCCTTCACCATGGGTCGTAAGTCGGCTGCTCAACGCCCTCCAAAGAAGATTAAGAAGACAGCCGGCGCCGGGTCTTCCATGGCAACTGCCACGGAAAAGGCCAAGCGCAAGGTCACCTGCAATTGGACCAAGTCCTGCATCCGCGAAAGCCGGCTAGAAGAACTGGCCGATCTCGGAATGCTCCCCGCGCAACCGGAGATCCACTGGCGAGCTCCAGACGAAGACGAGACTTCGCCTCAGCCGAGTCAGGGTGAAGTTGTCGTCTTCGCCGATCACATCACCCGGGGTTTTCGCCCCCCGGGTTCTCTTTTCTTTCGGCAGGTCTTGGAATACTTCAAGATCCGGCCCCAAGATATCGCGCCCAACTCCATACTCAACATCACCCACTTCGTCGTTCTTTGCGAAGCATACCTTTGCATAGCTCCAAGTCTCCCACTCTTCCTCGAGTTCTACTACTGCAAACCACAAAGGGAGAACAGCGACGGCCCCTTGGTTGCCTGCGGCGGGGTTACAATCCAGCGCCGCCGAAACCTCGTCTTTCCGGGCGTCATCCCCCATTCACATCCCAAGGACTGGCAGAAGACCTGGTTTTACTGCAAGGCTGCCACTCCCCCGGGTGAACCAACTCTCCCGGGCTTCCGTGTCGAGAGGCTCACAATGAATGAGAATATGAACTCTTTCGCTCCTCCCGCCGACCGGAAAGCCATCGAGCCCCTGGTGGGCCGGGTTTGCGCCCTTCTCGCGCACGGCCTGACCGGTGCCGACCTCGTCAAGTGCTGGATGGAGTGGCACATAATGCCACTCGGCGTCCGTCCGGGATTGATGTGCCAGTACTCCGGGTCTTTAGATGACCCGATGCGCTTCAACGATAAACGGCATACCTCTGCTGTATTAATTAAGGCCATCCGAAAGATCGTCAACGAGACCCCGGAAAGTCTCGCCCAAGACGGCTTATCTCCTTTCTCGGCCTCCAACCCACCAAAGCCGGTACTTGCACGCTTCTCTCCCTTTCTTTTGATACTGCTTTAGCTGTTCATTGACTCGCCTCCTTTCTAGGCCAACGACCCCTGGTGGGCCGCTACACTAACTGCTTCACCCGACGCGGAGGTTGAGTCGGATGGCGATGAGCCCGACACTGATGACGAAGACGCAGGCCCTGAAGCTAGCGTAGATGAAGAAGGAGAAGAAGGTGAGTTAGACTTCATCACCCGGGTCTTCCACCAGTTATTAGACGCCGATCTCCAGGAAAACCAGTCTTCTCTTAATAAAGAATCACATCTCTTAGATACGACCCTTCCCTCTTCAAACCCGGTTCCTCCGGCTCCGAAAAGGAAGCTTAGGTCGGACGCTGCAAAGGTAATCACCACAACACTCCTTTCATCCATGCCCTTTCTTTTAACACACGCTTACATCCTTGTTATCCTCAGGAACAATCTGAGCTCCGCCGCCAACGCCGCCGGCTTCGATCTTCGGACTCGGACGAGCCTCTCAACGAAGGTATTCCTAATAACCCGCCTCCTCGCCGGGTTAAGAATCTTCAGAGACGTCCTTCAGTTCTTTATCCTTTAGCCGGGACTCAACGGAAGGCTAAGTCCCAGTCTCTCTCAGATTCCTCAGATTCGAGCTCGGACCCCTTTGGAGACTTTGCCATCAACGAGGGGTAAGCCCGCCTTTCTTTCACTTTGTTAAAATACTTGACTTGTTTCTTTTTCCTTAACTTCTTTGCTTTTTTCAGAGCTCGTGCTGCACCTACATCCGTCTTGACCCCACCTGAGTCGGATAACAAATCTGCTGCCCAAGCCTCGGAAGACGCTGCAAAGCCGGCATCACCTCACGCTTCTCTCTCCACTCAGGGTGATCAGAACGTTGATTCGCCGGATGTGGAGGTTACTGGAACTAAGCAGGTGGAGAAAGCTACCGGCTCTCGCCTTGCCACAGCCGCCAAGCCGGATTCTACATCAACGAGAACAGCTGGCAAAGCACCCATGCCCGGCTATGACTTCCGGTCTTACAAGGACTTGGATGTTACTTCCCTTTTTGGGGAGTTTGGGCGGCGCATCAGTGAGCACCGCAAGGCAGAAGATAGCGTGATCGCCGAGCTCCAAGATAAGTTCCAGGTATGGGAATATTCCTTTCCTAGTCCCCAAGTGCCGAGTTACAAGCCTGCAGTGACTCGGGACTTCTTTGAAATTTGTCTCTTTGTTCTTGTATGCAAAAATAACTGATAAGTAGTCCCCAAGAGTCGGAATGATTGCTTGCAATGTTCCGGGTCTTCTTATTGGACCCTTCACCTTTACTGAATTCAAATTGAGTAGCCCCCAAGTGCCGAGTTTCTGCTGGCAGCAACTTGGGACTTATAACAATTTGAAAGTTTATTGCTTTCTTGTTATCTTTGTTAACTCCTTGACTTTTCCAGGAACAAGCTGAACAGCACGACCATGCCCTCCAAGTTGCAAAGGAAGAACTGAAGGCTGAAGCCGGCCGCCGTGCCGAGCTTGAAAAGAAAATTGCTGAACTGGAGAAGAACCTTGACAGGGCCATTGAAGAAAATGCCGGGCTTCGTCAAGAAATTGAAGAACATGAGAGCGCCTGGGCAGACGCGCGGGACAAGCTGCAGGAGGATCTGAAAGCCTCTAACGCAAAGTTTGAAAAACTTGCTACCTTTGTCACTGAAATGGTGACTTCCCTCTTTGGTAAGTATTTTTTATTTCCGGCTATCATTTCTTTTCTTTCTCCAGAACGTTAACTTTAACCCCTTTGTGAATCTTTCAGGTAGCTGGAGCCCCATTTGCAACCTTGAGCCGGAGACGAAACTCAGAGCCGTTTGCACACTCGTGCAGCAGCTGTACTATGGCGCAGGAAAGGCAATGATGGCGTGCCACGGGTGGGAAAAGCCCCCAACTACACAACTCAAGTTCCTGGAAGCCCTGAACGTGCTGCCAAGCTGGATTGAGATTTGGAAGAGGTCTTCTGCTCGTCGCTCAGCTATGCGCGTACTTGCTTTGGCCAAGTCTTATTACCCGGCGCTGGACACTGCAGTGCTTATCAGAGGATGGCCTTCATTGAAGAGTGACGGGTCTCCCTTCAGCAAAGATGATCTAGCAGCCATTGACGACTCAATCCGACACCATTGCACTATTCTTACCGACAAGATGAGTCTAGGCTCCTTCCAGCCCTCTTTTATTGCTGAAGGTAAAAAGCTGTATCCGAAGGATCCGGCTGTCACAAGGATGGACCCCAGCTACCGGGCGCCTCCCCCTAGCGATGAGCCGGCTAAGAGTTCTTCGAGCGGGCCGGCCAGGGAAGACGAGCAATTGCCGAGCTTGTTCCAGATCTGCTGGGAAGATGCCGAAGGACTATCTAAGAAATCATCCAAGAAGAAGTCCGGCTCTTCCAGCTCCAACGCTCCGGCTCCCAAGACCCCTGCCGTTTCGGCTGAGACTGGCCCGGCAGTATAACCCGGATTGTAATCTGATAATACTTGTGGTGCCCTGCAAACAATAATATTTTGGCCTATACGGCATGTAATAGGTTAGCTTAAACTACCATTGGCTATGCCTGTTCTGGTGCACCTTCGCGTGCCTCTGAGTACTCTGCTTATAACAAACCATCTTTTGCGAATTTGTGCAAGTCTTTGTTGGTTTAGATGACCCTTTTGATTTCTTTAGCTCTCTGCATAGCCGGCTTTCTCTTGACTCTGTGCATAAAATTCCTGCGCAATCAGGGTCTGCTAAGTCCCCATGGACTTCATAGCTAGATTGAAAGCCGGATTTTAGCATCTGGTCATATATAAGGTGAGAATAACATCAAGCTAGCAGGCAAGAAACCAAGAATAATTGTGGCTTTTTTGCCGGGTCAAGAGTTTGCAACTTACAACTTTCTTAGTTGGTAAGCCCCCAAGACCCTGATCATATAAAGAATAAGGAACTGAAAACACAATACTCTTTTCTTCTCAGAGGTGCCTTCCTCATTTTATTGATCATATAATATGTACATAGCTAGCAAGCCGCCTCATTAAAAACCTTCCAGTCCCCTTAGGTACCCTGGTAAGGAAAAGAGCGCGTCTGAAACCTGTTGCCTTTAAACAAAAGAGATACAAAAAGGTGGAGCCCGTCTCATCCGGGGGCTCACAAAACCTAAGTGTAGTATGGTCGAAGTTCTGCTATATTCCAAGGCCTGTCGTTCTCTGTCAACGGGTTCCTTGTATGGTCTGTATTGTTTCCTGTCCTTGTAGCTTGCTCTCTGGCATCCACCAGGTAATAAGACCCGTTGTGCAAGTTCCGGCTTACCACGAAGGGGCCTTCCCAAGGGGGAGTTAGCTTGTGGAAGCCGGTCTTGTTCTGGGCTAGCCTCAAGACCAAGTCTCCTTCCTGGAAAGTTCTTGATTTAACCCGGCGGCTGTGATAACGCCTCAGGTCTTGCTGGTATATGGCTGATCTTTCCAAGGCTAGCTCTCTTGCCTCCTCAAGCATATCAACAGAATTTTGCCGGGCTTGCTCGTTCTCAGTTTCGACATAGTTTGCCACTCTCGGAGAATCATGGATAATGTCGCTGGGTAACACGGCTTCTGCCCTATAGACCATGAAGAAGGGAGTGAAGTCTGTTGATCTATTTGGGGTTGTGTTTATGCTCCAGACGACTGATGGGAGCTCCTCTTCCCAGCACCCAGCGGCTCTGATTAATGGAACCCGGAGCCTTGGCTTGATGCCTCTTAGCAGCTCCTGGTTTGTCCTCTCAACTTGGCCGTTCGACTGAGGATGTGAAACTGAAGCAAGGTCGAGCCGGATGCCGTTCTCTTTGCAAAATATCTGCATCTCTCCAAGTGAAAAATTTGTCCCGTTATCAGTGATGATGCTGTGAGGATACCCGAAACGATATATGATTTTCTTTAGGAACTTGACTGCTGTTGCTGCTGTGCAACTATTGACGGCTTGAACCTCCACCCACTTCGTGAATTTGTCCACTGCGACCAGTAGGTGAGTCTTCTTATTGGGTGAAGTTTGGAAGGGTCCTACCATATCCATGCCCCAAACTGCAAAGGGCCATGTTATTGGGATGGTCTTCAAGTCTTGAGCCGGAATATGAATCTGCCTTGCGTATCGCTGGCATCCATCGCAAACCCGGGCTATATTTTCTGCATCAGCCAGAGCCGTCAGCCAAAAGAATCCGTGCCTATATGCTTTGGCGACCATCGATCTTGTGGACGCGTGATGTCCGCAGTCCCCTGCGTGAATCTCCTGGAGAATTTTCCGGCCTTCCTCTGGTGAGACACATCGCAAGAATACTCCAGCCGTGCTCCTCTTGTGCAACTCGCCATTGATGATGACGTATCCCTTAGCCCGGCGCACAATCTGTCGTGCTAGTACTTCGTCTTGCGGCAACTCTTCTCTCTGCAGGTAAGCCAGATACGGCTTAGTCCAGGACGGTGTTTGATGTACAGCTGCGACTAGCTGTGATTCTGGGTCATCAGGGTTTGCTAACTCTTCTTCTGTTGGCAGCTTGACCGAGGGATGATGTAACTCGGCGAGGAATACGTTTGGAGGCACCGGCTCTCTGCTAGAACCGAGTCTTGATAGGGCGTCGGCCGCCTCATTCTTTCGTCTGTCAATGTGGTCAACTTGGTAGCCGGAGAAGAAGCCGGCAATTCGATCTACTTCTCTCCTGTAAGCCGCCATGTTGGCGTATTTTCTATCCCAGGTTCCTGAAACTTGCTGAGCCACAAGGTCAGAGTCTCCATAGCACATGATTCTTTTGATGTTCATCTCTCTAGCGACTTTCAAACCGTGTAACAAGGCCTCATACTCTGCAACGTTATTGGTGCATGGTTCGAAATGTATCTGCAGGACGTAACTCAACTTGTCTCCTTTTGCCGAAGTTAGTACAACGCCGGCTCCCGATCCTTCAAACTGCTTTGACCCGTCGAAGTGCATAACCCAATGTTTGGCGCTTGGAGGCGGAGGTAGGGGGTCAAACTCTGTCCAATCATTGACGAAATCCACAAGGGCCTGAGACTTGATTGCTGTTCTTGGCTCGTAGTTGATATGATAAGGCCCCATCTCGATGGCCCACTTTGCGATCCTGCCAGTAGCTTCTCTGTTTCCGATGATTTCCGCTAAGGGAGCAGAACTCACCACAGTGATGGGGTGTTCCTGAAAATAGTGTGGCATCTTCCGGCTTGCCATAAACACGCCATAGACCAATTTCTGCCACTGCGGGTACCTCTGCTTGGACTCTGTGAGAGCTTCACTAACATAGTAGACCGGCCTTTGAATTGGGTACTCCTTTCCTTCTTCCTTGCGTTCCACCACGACCACAGCACTGACAGCTCTGGAATTTGCGGAGACGTATAACAACATCGGCTCCTTGCTCGTGGGAGCCGCTAACACCGGAGCTGTGGACAATGTCTTCTTTAGGTCTTCAAAGGCGTCGTCTGCCTCCTGGCCCCAAACAAACTTGTCTGACTTCTTCAACAGCTTGTACAGCGGAAGTGCTTTCTCTCCCGTCCTTGCAATGAACCGGCTCAGGGCTGTGACACACCCTGTCAGCTTCTGGACCTCATTAACGCACTCCGGCTTTTTAAGGTTCATGATGGCCTTGATTTTAGCCGGGTTAGCTTCTATCCCTCTCTCTGAGACTATGAAACCCAGCAACATGCCAGCCGGAACTCCGAACACGCACTTAGTCGGGTTTAACTTCATCTGATACTTGCGCAGGTTGGCGAAGGTCTCCTTTAGGTCATCCAGGAGTGACCCGGCTTTCTGTGACTTGATCACGACATCATCGACATAGGCATGCACGTTGCGACCGATTTGGTTCTGGAAACAATTCTGGATGCACCTTTGGTAGGTGGCACCTGCATTCTTGAGGCCAAAGGTCATGTTTTTGTAACAGAAAGCACCGAAAGGGGTGATGAACGATGTCTTCTCCTGGTCGTCAACATTGAGCTTGATCTGATGATACCCGGAGTATGCATCCAAGAAACATAACAGCTCGCTACCGGCTGTGGCGTCGATGATCTGATCTATACGAGGCAATGCAAAGGGGTCTTTCGGGCAGACCTTGTTCAAGCTGGTGTAGTCGATGCACATGCGCCACTATCCGTTTTTCTTCAGAACTAGGACCGGGTTAGCCAGCCACTTGGGATGGTAGACTTCCATGATAAACCCGGCTGCAAGCAAACGAGCTACCTCCTCTCCGACGATCTTTTTCCTCTCTGCGTTGAGTCGACGTAATCCTTGCTTTACCGGTTTTGCCTTTGGATCAACATGTAAGCTGTGCTCAGCAAGTTCACTCGGGACACCCGGCATGTCTGAAGGAGACCATGCAAAAATGTCCCGATTCTCACGGATGAACTTGATGAGCTCGCTTTCCTATTTCGGGTCCAAGTGGGTCCCCACCGAGAACTGCTTGGAGGAGTCCCCTTCTTCAAAATCAACCATCTTTGTATCTTGAGCCGACTTGAATTTTTTCTTCTCTTCCTCATGAGCCGGCTTTTCCAGCACACGCTTATCTGTCGGGTCTACTTGAGACTTGTAGAACTTGAGCTCCTCCTCTGAGCAAGCCTGCTCTGCCATGATGGCATCCCCGTTGTCACACTCTGCAGCCATGGTTTTGCTTCCTTCTACTGTGATTATTCCCTGGGGTCCTGGCATCTTAAGTTTGAGGTACACATAACAGGGCCGAGCCATGAATTTGGCGTAAGCCGGCCTCCCAAATAGAGCATGATACGGACTTTTTAAATCAACAACCTCAAACGTCAGGAACTCGGACCTGAATTGCTCTTTGCTCACTCCGAATGCCACCTCTAAGCTGATCTGGCCAATCGGATGTGCCGACTTCCCTGGGACTATGCCGTGGAAGATCGTAGATGTAGGGGTAAGGCGGTCTTGGGTTAGACCCATCCTTCTGAAAGTATCGAGGTATAAGATATTGATGCTGCTGCCTCCGTCCATCAGAACTTTATTCAAGGAGAACCCGTCCACCTGTGGTGCCACGACGAGAGCCAGGAGACCCGGATGTTCTACTGCTGGCGGGTGATCCTCTCTACTCCAAGTTATAGTTTGCTCTGACCACTTCAAGAATCTTGGAACAGCTGATGCCACTGCATTGACGGCTCTTGCTTTTAATTTTCTGTCTCTCCTGGACGTGCTTGTGGTGAAGACGTGATACTATCCTTGACTATGAAGCTCTTTCGGGTTTTGCTGATACCCGGTTGTGACTTGATTCTGTTGTTGACTGGACCCGGCATTATTGTTTGGCGGTCCGTTCGATCCAGCACCCTGTCCGGGTCCCATCGAGTTGCCGTTGTTTCCATTGAAACCGCTGCTACCTCCGAAGTTCCCCTGACTCCTCTGGCCTTCCTGCTCATGTCTCATCAAGGCTCTGATGTCCGCGCACTGAGCTAGCGAGTGATTGGATGGTCTCCCGTTCTTACTGTGTTTTGGACACGGCATGCTATACATCTCGCTGAAGTTCGAGCCTCTCGGAGGTCCTCCTCTAAAGTTACCACTGGGTCTTGGTCCCCTGTAACCCGTCGTCTGGGTTGTGCCTACGAACTCTGAATTTCCGCCCTCATAGGGACGCTTGTTATTTCCGTTCTGATTGCTATTACTCTGGCTCGGGTTTGGGTTACGACCTCCGCTGATCCGATTGTTCCTCTGTTGTTCCTCTGTCTCACCCGGCTTCTTATCCGTGGCTGCATATTTATTCGCTGTTGTCACCACTTCCCCTATTGAGATGTTGTTGCAGGCCGGGTCTTCCCTCATACGTCCAAGCTTGTGTGTCAGCGGCTCAAAGCCGCAGTTCTTTTCCATGTATGATATAGCTGTGTGCGCCGAGATGTTGAGGGATGACTGCAAGATTTCTGTAACCCGGCCCATCCATTGTCTGGCTGATTCAGTTTTCCTCATGACACATCGATCCAGGTCGGCCTCAGTGTACTGTTTCTTGCAAGTTCCAACGAAGTTCTTGATGAATGCCGCCTTCAGTTCCTCCCATGAGTTGATACTGCGTGGCGGGAGTCGGTCTAGCCAAATTTTAGGTGCTCCTTCTGCTAACATGAGATACATGTAGCGTGCACACAGATTCGGTGAAGCGTTCTTCATGTCCATGGCCATGCCGTAACTGCTCAACCATGTCTCTAGATTCATGTTCGGCTCATAATTGCATACTTTGGTCGGCTCTTTGAATTTTTCTGGGAACGGCTCCGCTCTGATGGCATCTGACAAACACTTTGGTCCCGTCAAGTTTGAAGTTGAGCCCCCTGTGTGACCCGGCGCTGGGGAAGGTGCTGTGGGAGTCACTATTCCGACTCCTGGTACTCCGGCTGCTCCGGCTCCAGCTGCCGGTGGTGCTGCCGCCGCGGCTGCACGTCTTGCTCTTGAACTATTGACTATTGACTGAGCCGCGGACACGGCCGGCTGTGGCGACTGGATTACTTGTTGATTTTGCTGCTGGACTTCCTGATTTACCGGCCCTAGCCGGTTCTGGATGGATCTTGCTACTGGTGGCTCTCCGTGCCGGCTTCTGGTACGACTCCTTTGCGGTTCTGAGTTGAATGCTTGCGACCCGCGCGGATTACTGTTCTGTTGGACCACAGCGGTGCGCAGCAAATCCACGGCTCTCCGTGCCTCAATACCGGCTGGCGAATTGTCGAACGGGATCTGCTGTAGCGCGTGTGCAGCTGCAAAAACATTGTCAACCGGATTATTATAATGACCCGGGGGAGTACTGAACCTGGGAGGTGGCGGAGGTAGTTGTTCTGCGGCTGCTTCCCCGGCACCGGCTCCTCCCGCTGGACTTCCTGCTCCTCGTACCTCGGCCTGTGTTGCGCCGGCTCCCATCACCGGATTAACCGCTGCTATGGGCGCATTGGCTGGCGTCATCTGATACTCCAAGACTTGAGGCACTATGGTGTTGATTCCGGTCGGCAAGGGTAGCCGGCTTCCGCGCCTTCTGCTCTGCACTGCAGTTAACTCGTCCCTTCTCCTTTGGAGGGCGTTTCTTTCGTCTTGTAGCCTCTGCTCCTGCTGGGCCAAAGATCGTTCCTTCTCCGCTACGCGCCGGGCTTCATCCGCACGCTCTTGGTTCGCCCTAGCCATGGCTCGCCTTAAATCTTCCAACTCCCTCTGTATAGCTGAGTTGGTGTTTGTTACTTCTCCCGGGTTCTGAGCCGGGATTCCCGATGCACCGGCTCTCGCCTGATCGTTCACCGCGGTCAGGATCGGGTTCGTGAACGCTGTCCCGGGTGCTGGCGTGTGTGTCTGTACTCCCGCGCCAAAAGTTGGTAAAACGGGTCTGGTATTGGGGTGTGGTGGAGGGTACGCCGCTGGTGGCATGCCAAGGTTGCTCTGATCCCAAACTTCTCGATCCCGTCTGGCGGTTCTTTCTGCGCTCGTTTCACTACTCACGGATGCTTCCACCCCATCGGTTTGCTGAGCCGCCGTTACCACGTGAACCGTCATGTGTCGCGCGGGTCCCGGGGACACCGGGTGATCCTCTTCCTCGAGTCCAAATCCCCACCGATCTTCAAACAGCGGCAGAATTGACTCGGTATCTGTGTCCAGATCGGACACGTTTGTTGGTACCCCGACGGAATCCTGTAGTGCTTGAATTGCCGCCTCTTCCTCGATAGACATGACTTCGCACTCTGGCGATCCAACAGATTCTTCTCCATCCGACTGAGCCATGGTAGCTGACCCGGATTCTGACTCGTACTCCGGCTCATACTGATCTGAGCCGGCTCCTGTGGTCCGGATCACGCCGACGAAGACGTTGATCTGACCGAAGGCGATGATAGATCCGGTTTCCAGCTGATCTGCTTCTTCTTTCCAGCCAAAGTCGTCCACGATCCGCTCCCCTCCTGGAAGCGTGTGGATCTGGCCGATAGCTAGGTTTTCCATACCGCGCCGCGCTTCTCCACAAATCATGATGTTCTTGGCCGCAGGCCCCACGGTGGGCGCCAACTGTCGTGGGATTGTCACGGCAGATGTTTCCGGGTGGAAACTTGAGTATGGGGACATAGCGACTTCTGACATCGGGAGCTTGTCTAGCACGGCGTGGGGAAACAAGGGTTTACCCAGGTTCGGCCCCTCGTCTCGAGGTAAAGACCTACTACCTGCTACTGCTTTATTGATATGGGTTTCGAGGACTCGGCGCCTTAGCTTCCGGGTCTCGAGATTACAATGGTGGTACTTGCGATCTGGTAAAGCTTAGCTTTCTAGGAACCAGGAGACCCCCTTTATATAAGCGGCGGGTCTCGCTGGACGTACATACGGTCATCCGGGTTACAATCGTACCCGGACTCTCTTCTAAGTCCTCTAAGCCTACACCTTCCTTATTAGGACTCCGTCTCATACTTGGTCTCTTGCCTTCTAGATCCTTCTTGACGTGGGGGCCAAGACACACGTAGCGCACCGGCTTACGGGATACCCGGCCCATATCTTCATGCTTGACCCGGTCCTGGTTCCTACCAGGCCGGCTGGTCTTCTATGTCGGTGGGCCTACCGGGTTATGATCCCCCCAACACCGGGGCTCCGATCCAGGGACGAAGCAGCGGAAGACTGGGACCGGGAGACCAGCAGCACGGCGGCGTGCGTATGGTGGAGAGAACTTCTCCTTGGCGCAACTCCAACAAGGGAATCACGGGATCAAGGAGAAAAAGAGAGAGAGAAATTGGTGTGTTTCAAAGGCCAGGGGTGCACCTCTATATAAAGGGAGAAGGGGGCTGCCAACCTTGCCAGCCGGGCGGTATGGGACTAAATCCCACACCCCCCCCCTTTCATGGTGCGCCGGCCTAGGTGGGCCCCATGTGGCCCAACTAGGGCCGGCCGAACTCTCCCTTCTCTTTTGGGGGGAACCTTCCCCCCTTCATGGGCCTTCTTTGCATGAGAAGGCCCATTTAGGGTATTTTGCCTTTAAAAATTCAGAAAAAATAAAATAAAAATATATTTAACTATTAATTAATATTAAATACATATTACATAATTTATTCCGGCTCCGAAAACTATTTCGTCGCTGCCCGATCTCCATCGGATCTTTCCCGGGACGTTCCCGGTGCTCTCTTTTCTTAATTTCTCTTCCGGTAAATATGTCGACTCCCCTTAAGTGTGTTACCCTAGCGGTTCGAGATCTCACCAGACATGATCGAGACACGCTCTCCGATCAATTACTAATTCGTGGACCTCTGATACCCAGAATTAATCCCTGCGAGATAACGAATACTTTGTCGTTCGAACCTAGACGTCGAGTCTTAAACCTTTTGCCATGGCGATACTTAGCGTGTCCGAGACTCATTCATAGATATCACGATACCTAGCTTGATCTCGTTACCGACACCGCTATCTTCTACTCGTCCATGATATTATGTCCCTGTGACCCAGTCACATGCTTGCAAGCTCATTTGACATAATCTCGCCGAGTGGGCCCTAGAGTATCTATCCTGCTATGCGGACTGGCAAATCCTGCTCTTGATCCCTCGTCTCAACATACTCCCTTCCGATACCCGAGAGGGACACCTTTATTGTCACACTTTTAAGATATGATGTTTGATGCAATCAAAGTATCTTTCAGGAATAGCAATAAGAGTTGATCTCACGGTCAAAGGCGTAATGACTACGTCCTACAAATATTGGGTATGTCCATCACGTCATTCTCCCAATGACATGATTCCATTCTCAACTGACACCATGTCACATGATTGGGAAACCTCGATCATCAATTGCCCAATGAACTAGTTAGAAAGAGGCTACTAGGGACCTGGTTGTTTATCTACCACATGTTTATTAATGTTTCCGCTTAATACAGTTATAGCATGGTATAAAACATATAATGAACAATTGAGATATGACGAATAAACTATCTTTATTAAGTGCCTCTAGGGCATATCTCATTCAGTCTCCCACTTGCACTTGAGTAACACTTAATCTAGTTTACAACTTGGTAAAAGCTCAACACCCATAGCAACTTGGTGCATGCTTATCTCGTGGAAGAGGAATACAGTCAACAGATCTCACACATTGAGATCTATATGTGCTTTGCAACACTTCTATGCCACCTAGTTTGACATCATCCCGTATCTTACGATGACGGTGAAATATATCTTAGTCGATGGAGTGAGACTCGAACCTTCGCGTAGCATGGGCCTTAAAAGTCTAAGAGATCTATTAAGGGGAACCACATATGCTCGGAAAACTGTTCAGTCCAATCACACTTGCTACTTCTGAAGTTGCCATATATTTCTATACCTATGTAGATTATGCGATAGTGCATTCATATGCGACTTCGCAAGCTAACCATGTCTTTCTTCAAAACAAAGGACATCTCCTATATGAGATTTCTAGTCGTATGGGTCAGTGTCATAACTTGCATCATCGTAACCGTTTTACGGCAAGTTATCTTTCCACTCTTACCCTTTACCAGAAAACATATCTTCAGTTCTCACAGACACTGAAGAATATACTTAACGTTTGTTCATTGATCCACGCAAGGATCACTCTAGAACCCGTTCTTCAACCAAGAACTTGGGTCACACCAAGTCGAGCTTTCAGTCTGATAGAATCTATGTCCAAGGCTTAGAGAATGTCGAACATCATTCTTTCATTAGCTATCACTTAAAATGCCAAGATAAACTTAATATTTTACCTAGTCATACAAGTAAGAACCTTTTTCTTCGCTTGTTCTATTCTGAAACATTTCAGAATCTTAACCTAGGAAAATATTCCGACCTAATGTTATTAAGCCCCTTTTGATCTATACAATTATAGATCGGATGCCTAATACTCCTAACTTCATTCATAGAATCACTTAAATAATCCTTTATACTTTACTAGAGGATCTGTATCATTTTCAATATGTCGTTACATATAAAATCATGAATGACACCTAGCTCCCACTCGAATATGCCTTCCACATAAAAGATCAAGAAAAGCTATTTAGCTCCCACTCACTTCTTTGCAAATGCAAGTTTCTTCAACTATTTTGGACAAGTCCAAAATCCTTTGATCACACCATCAAAGTGAAGATTCCAGCTCCGATATGCCTACTCCAGCCCATAAATGGACAGCTGAAGTTTGCATACATGTTTAGCATCCTCAGGATCACCAAACCATTTCATTGTACTAATTACAACTCTTTCTTAATGATACCATTAAGAAACATGGTTTCCTTATCCATCTATCAATTTCTCAATTTGAAATTATAGTAATTGCTAAACGACCCCGAATAGATTTAGGCTTCGCCACTTGAGACAAAATCTCGTTGTGGTCAACTTTTGAATTTGTCGGAACTGTTTCACGACAAATCGATCCTTATCAGTGTCTACTCTCTCATAAAATTCCATATTCTATTAACAGCCTAGATGCCATCAAGAAGATCTCCCAAGTCATTACCTGGTAATCGTACATGGATTTTATCTCGGATCATATATGACTCATAGCCATTTCTCGGATTTAGGTCTACCATCTCTTCTTCGTAGTTCGTAGTGAAGGAGATATGCCCTAGAGGCACTTAATAAAGATAGTTTATTCGTCATATCTCAATTGTTCATTATATGATTTATACCATGCTATAACTGTATTAAGCGGAAACATTAATACACGTGTGGTAGATAAACAACCAGGTCCCTTTTAGCCTCTATCTAACTAGTTCATTGGGCAATTGATGATCGAGGTTTCCCGATCATGTGACATTGATGTCAGTTGACAATGGAGTCATGTCATTGGGAGAATGACGTGATGGACATACCCAATATTTGTAGGACGTAGTCATTACGCCTTTGACCGTGAGATCAACTCTTATTGCTATTCCTGAAAGATACTTTGATTACATCAAACGTCATATCTTAATAGTGTGACAATAAAGGTGTCCCTCTCGGGTATCGGAAGGGAGTATGTTGAGACGAGGGATCAAGAGCGGGATTTGTCAGTCCGCATAGCAGGATAGATACTCTAGGGCCCACTCAGTGAGATTATGTCAAATGAGCTTGCAAGCATGTGACTAGGTCACCAGGACATAATATCATGGACGAGTAGAAGATAGCGGTGTCGGTAACGAGATCAAGCTAGGTATCGTGATATCTATGAACGAGTCTCGGACACGCTAAGTATCGCCATGGCAAAAGGTTTAAGACTCAGACGTCTAGGTTTGAACGGTAAAATATTCGTTATCTCGCAGGGATTAATTCTGGGTATCCAAGGTCCACGAATTAGTCATTGATCGGAGAGGATGTCTCGGTCATGTCTGGTGAGATCTGGAACCGCTAGGGTAACACACTTAAGGGGAGTCGACATATTTACCGGAAGAGAAATTAGGAAAAGAGAGCACCGGGAACGTCCTGTGAAAGTTTCGATGGAGATCGGGCAGCGACGAAATAGTTTTCGGAGCCGGAATAAATTGTGTAATATGTATTTAATATTAATTAATGTAATTAATAGTTAAATATATTTTTATTTAATTTTTTCTGAATTTTTAAAGGCATTTTTCCCTAAATGGGCCTTCTTAGGCAAAGAGGCCCATGAAGGGGGGAAAGGATCCCCCCCAAGGGAGAGGGCTGGTTCGGCCGGCCGGCGCACCTGGCTTGGCCGGTGGGGGTGTGGGAATAGTCCCACACCGCCCGGCTGGCAGGGTGGGCAGCCCCTGGCCTCCTATATATATGGGGGTACCCCTGGCCTTTAAATCACACAAATTCTCTCTCTCTTTCTCCTTGGATACCGTGACTCCCTTGTTTGGAGTTGCGCCGAGAAAAGTTTCTCTCCACCATACGCACACCGCCGTGCTGCTGGTCTCCCGGTCCCAGTCTTCCGCTACTTCGTCCCTGGATCAGAGCCCGGAGTTCGTCGGCTTCACCGTATGTGTGTAACGCCCTTCGAGGTGCCACGCTAGTGGTGCTTGGAGGTCTGCTTCCTCTACACGACCTCGAGGTCTTCGTCGGCTTCATCGACAACGCTTGTGCGGGAGCGTAATCCCCGCTTTTCGGTCTACAAGGGTATGTATACCGATCTCCTTCGTATTACTATATTTGCATAGTATAGATCCTGGCTAATTTAAGGTTATCGCTGTTAGGAAATTTTTTGTTTTCTGCCTGCGATCCCCTTCAGTGGTATCAGAGCCGATCTATGCGTAGATATAGCTGTACGCTAGTTGCACCCGTGTTTATCACGGGGACATCGTTCTTTTATTTGCTACCCTCTCGCGTGCACTTGCACTGTCGGCAGCATTGAGTTGATGAAGCGGTCCGGACCGACTTTACGCGTACGCTTACGCGAGACTGGTTCCACTACTGACATGCGGCTTGTTCCGTATATGTGGCTGGCGGGTGTCTGTCTCTCTCTCTTTAGTTGGCTTTGCATTTTCAATGGAGGGCTCGAAAGGGATGAATAAATATGCAATTATTTGATAGTTGTTGTGGTCATAGGTTCGTAGGTATGAAGCGGTTCTATTTACGACAGCCCCAAGCCACGTAAAATATGCAAAAGATAAAGTAGAACGCGTCTAACTTTATTTTGCAGGGGCAATGTGATATGGTCAATGTAGGTTTATTAAATTGTTTATAAACTGTGGGCGCGAAGGAAACCATCGGCACAAGGACCATGTCACGTCGCATTACATATTGATGTTTTGAGTGCATCTTATATTGTGTGTGTATATATATAGTTATATATTAGTTACACGGCGGTAGTAATATAAGATGATCCCTCCAAAATACCATTAGTGTTCTCCCTTTGGCGTGCACCACCAAGAAAGTTCTATGTTATGAGGCAGGCCGTGACGATCGGGTGTCAGACATATCGTCGTTCGCATACAGTGGGTGTAAGACATGTTTGCACAAGCGTATACGCTGAAGGTTATTATGGCGAGCCTAGCATGTACAGACATGGCCTCGGAACACGGTGACCGAAAGGTTAAGCATGAGTCACAGAGTTGTTGTGATTGACATGTCGATGTCTACCTTTGAAGTTATGTTGCCCGCTCTGACGATGAGGGGTTGCATAATGGATGCGTATCGTGTAATCACTAAAATGATTAGAGGGATATTCGTTTTGAGTGTGAGTTCTGGTAGTTTTATTTTATTAAAACTTGAACCCTATTTTATAATGAACAAAGTCTTTATGTTTTGCAAAACCTTTGTAGATATTAACCAATGTAATAGCCTTCTTTAAAAATTAGGCGCAATCCTGCGATTGAGAAACTTAAAAGGTTGGGTCCAAACTTCATAGTTTTATACCTTAGCTTGAGGATACTCCTTGTTTAAACCATTAGCTCTTTGTGATACAATACCCGCTAGGAGATAAACCCGGAGATTCCGCTAACAAAAGGATAATTTGGATTATCAAGTTTTTGTGCGGATAATATCATCATAGTCCAGTGTATGCTATGATCTCTTCCATAGAGAAATTAACGGTGGGTGCGAGTTGTTAGATCACGAACATATGAGATGATCGCTAAACTCAGGATACACCTAAAGTTGGGTTGATGAAGTTTATCAGTATGTTGACTGTTTTTCTTCTCAACCAAGATGGAAGAGAATACACACATTGAAGGAGCACGTGGCAGTCATACTTATGACACTGGTCATACTCGATGACATTGGTCATACTTGATGACATTGAGACGCCTCGCTCAGCTCGATCACTAGATGACAGACAATGTTGCCAGATGCAAATGCTTTGTCATAGACTATGTCATGCAAGGGGAATCGTTCACCTTCATGGTTCTTGATTGCGTTGGAAGAATCAAGAAGATGAAACAGATCGCCGAGAAGTCATCAATGATGATGGTGTATATATGATATACACGTTATGAATGTTTAACCTAAGCAAGTACTCGCAGTAGTGACTAAGTTTTTGATACTAGTCATGTTTTATGAAAACCAGATTTACTACTTGAGTAGCTTGGAAGGATGAGGCGACAATGTGTGTTGATGATGGCAGACAAAATGTTGTGATGGCCATAGACACTCTCCCTCAAGATCTACCATTTGAATAAATTCTTTTATGATCGCCTGTTAGTATGATCGTTATAAGTGTGTTTCCTGTAGTGAGACGATTGTTCATATATGTTAGTGACAAAATCGTTGTCCTATATTTATGAAGTAATGATCATAAGCCGATTTGAATTTAGATGGTAGAAGCTCCCACATTCATAATATTAATGCCAAAGGATACAAACTTAATAAAGACACCACATTCGTGTGGCACTACCGTTTAAGTCATGTCAATGTTATAGTCAATGAACAAGCTCCAGACGGATGGATCTACAAGTCCTTAGATTTGATCTTTTGACACTTGCAAGATAACTAAGACACCGTTTTCGGAAAGCGGGCATATAACTTATTGATAATCATGCATATAGATGTATGTGGATCAATGAAGTAATCAACGTGTAGTGGAGACCTTTATTTCGTAAACTTCACTGAACGTTTTAAGTATAACTTGTTGAGAATCATGCATATGGGTGTATGTGAATCAATGAAGTACTTTAACGTATAGTGGAAGTCTTTATTTCATAGACTTCATGAATATTCCGAGTAGATATATGGATATCCACATAGGAAATGTTAGTTTGGAAATTTTGATTCGATCAAACAAGTTCAGAATGAAGTAGGAAAATAAATTTAACAAGAAAATCAAATTCCTGCGATACAGATCGAGGAAATAAAGATTTAAGTTATAATGTTGGCATATCATTGGAAGACTTGTGAGAAGAGTTCCACAAATTACGTCGCATGGAACACCATAGTGTTATGGTATGTTAGGACGTCGTAATCGCACCCTATCGGATAGTGTGTGATAAATAAATCTCTTATCGAATTATTGTGATCATTGGAGTCATATGATAGAAACATAAACATTCACGTTAGAGAATAGGGAACCATTTAAATCCATGGAGACAATACCATATGAGTGATGGCATGGCTTTTAGCCTAGATTGTCGTTTCAGCAATTTAGTGTTTCGATGTGATCAAACCTAAAATCCGTACCTAAACAATTAGTTGGCTACATGTCTCACGACATAGGCAAAAACGTTGCCGGAATATACCTTGCAAAAGAAATAGTTTCTTATAAGTGGGAAAGAAAGTAGAGCAAGACGAAGTTAATGAACTTTCTCTCCAGACATCAGAGTGGCGCAACGGAAAGTGTTTCCGGTGTCATGCTCCTTAACTGGAAAGAAGCTGATGATAAAGATCATGATGCTCTAAGCTCATACTAAGAACGTAGGCGTACGAGGTTGTGTTCCACATTGTGTGGTACGACAATCTTGTTATGAAGGTCATGTTAATGGAATATGACAGACCTACGAACTACGAAGAAGAGATGGTAGACCTAAATCCGAGAAATGGCTATGAGTCATATATGATCCGAGATAAAATCCATGTACGATTACCAGGTAATGACTTGCGAGATCTTCTTGATGGCATCTAGGCTGTTAATAGAATATGAAATTTTATGAGAGAGTAGACACTGATAAGGATCGATTTGTCGTGAAACAGTTCCGACAGATTCAAAAGTTGACCACAACGAGATTTTGTCTCAAGTGGCGAAGCCTAAATCTATTCGGGGTCATTTAGCAATTACTATAATTTGAAATTGAGAAATTGATAGATGGATAAGGAAACCATGTTTCTTAATGGTATCATTAAGAAAGAGTTGTAATTAGTACAATGAAATGGTTTGGTGATCCTGAGGATGCTAAACATGTATGCAAACTTCAGTTGTCCATTCATGGGCTGAAGCAAGCATATCGGAGCTGGAATCTTCACATTGATGATGTGATCAAAGGATTTTGGAGTTGTCCAAAATAGTTGAAGAAACTTGCATTTGCAAAGAAGCGAGTGGGAGCTAAGTAGCTTTCCTTGATCTTATATGCGGAAGGCATATTTGAGTGGGAGCTAGGTGTCATTCATGATTTTATATGTAACGACATATTGAATGATACAGATCCTCTAGTAGAGTGTAAAGGATTATTTAAGTGATTTAAGTTTCTATGAATGAAGTTAGGAGTATTAGGCATCCGTCTATAATTGTATAGATCAAAAAGGGGCTTAATAACATTAGGTCGGAATATTTTCCTAGGTTAAGATTATGAAGTGTTTCAGAAAAGAACAAGCGAAGAAAAAGGTTCTTGCTTGTATGACTAGGTAAAATATTAATTTTATCTTGGCATTTTCAGTGATAGCTAATGAAAGAAAATGATGTTCGACATTCTCTATGCCTCAAACATAGATTCTATCAGACTGAAAGCTCGACTTGGTGTGACCCACGTTCTTAGTTGAAGAACGGGTTCTAGAGTGATCCTTGTGTGGATCAATGAACAAATGTTAAGTATATTCTTCAGTGTCTGTGAGAATTGAATATATGTTTTCTGGTAAAGGGTAAGAGTGGAAAGACAACTTGCCGTAAAACGGTTACGATGATGCAAGTTATGACACTGACCCATGCAACTAGAAATCTCATATAGGAGATGTCTTTTGTTTTGAAGAAAGACATGGTTAGCTTGCGAAGTCGCATATGAATGCACTGTCGCATAATCTACATAATAGGTATAGAAATATATGGCAACTTCAGAAGTAGCAAGTGTGATTGGACTGAGCAGTTTTCCGAGCATATGTGGTTTCCCTTAATAGATCTCTTAGACTTTTAAGCCTCATGCTACGCGAAGGTTCGAGTCTCACTCCATCGACAAAGATATATTTCAGCATCATCGTAAGATACAGGATGATGTAAACTAGGTGACATAGAAGTGTTGCAAAGCACATATAGGTCTCAATGTGTGAGATTTGTTGACTGTATTCCTCTTCCACGAGACAAGCATGCACCAAGTTGCTACGGGTGTTGAGCTTTTACCAAGTTGTAAACTAGATTAAGTGTTACTCTAGTGCAAGTGGGAGACTGAAGGAGATATGCCCTAGAGGCACTTAATAAAGATAGTTTATTCGTCATATCTCAATTGTTCATTATATGTTTTATACCATGCTATAACTGTATTAAGCGGAAACATTAATACACGTGTGGTAGATAAACAACCAGGTCCCTAGTAGCCTCTATCTAACTAGTTCATTGGGCAATTGATGATCGAGGTTTCCCGATCATGTGACATTGATGTCAGTTGACAATGGAGTCATGTCATTGGGAGAATGACGTGATGGATGATACGTCTCCAACGTATCTATAATTTCTTATGTTCCATGCTATATTATACCAAGTTATTACATGTTTTATATGCATTTTATATAGTTTTATGCATTTTCTGGGACTAACCTATTAACAAGATGCCACAGTGCTAGTTCCCTGTTTTCTGCTGTTTTTGGTTTCAGAAAAGTACTTAAAGAAATATTCTTGGAATCGGATGATTTCTTTTCCAAAGAGCCTATTTTCGGGGGAACGTTCCAGAGCACCGAAAGGGAGTCGAAGACGGAGCCCGAGAGGCCCACACCACCTCCCGGCGCGGCTCCCCCTCTGTCGCGCGAGCACGTGGTGTGGGGCCCACGTGGCTCCACCGACTTCGCCCTTTCGCCCATAAAAACCCCCCGACGCAAAAACCCTACCACAGTGTTCATCTTTTCCTCCACGGGTCCCGAGCCGCCGCCGTCGTCAACACCTATTCGGGAGAGATCAGAACTTCTCCCCGGCACCCTGCCGGGAGGGGGAATCGTCACCGGAGGCCTCTACGTCGCCATGACCGCCTCCGGACTGATGCGTGAGTAGTCTACCCTTGGACTACGGGTCCATAGTAGTAGCTAGATGGTTGTCTTCTCCTCTTGTGCTATCATGTTTAGATCTTGTGAGCTGCCTATCATGATCAAGATCACCGTTATGTAATACTTCATGTTGTGTTTGCTGGGATCCGATGAATATTGAGTACTAAAGTTATTGCTTCATAATATATCATGTGTGTGCTATTTAATGATCTTGCATGCTCTCCGTTACTTGTGTATGCTCTGGCCAAGTAGATGCTTGTGACTCCAAGAGGGGGTATTTATGCTCGATAGTAGGTTCATGTCTCTATTAAATCTGGGGTGGTGACAGCTAGCTCTAAGGTTGTAGATGTACTGTTGCTACTAGGGATAAAACAGTAGTACTTTGTCTAAGGATGATGTTACTTACTTACTTTACACACAGTGCTTAAGGTGATAATCTGTTGCATGCAACTTAATACTGAAAGGGGTGCGGACGCTAACCGGAAGGTGGATTATTAGTCATAGATGCGGTTGGAACGGTCTATGTATATTGTTGTAATGCCCGAATGAATCTCACACTAGACATCATAACGTTGGTATATGCATTGGTTTGCTCATCATTATTCTATCAATTGCCCAGCTGTAATTTGTTTACCCGCATGAATGTTATTATTATTTATGGAAAGACACCACTAGTGAACTGTGGACCCCGGTCCTTCTCTTTAATCTGATAAACCACAAACTGCAAACCTGTTACTTTCTGCAAACAAACATCTTTCTTCCACACATACGTTTAATCCTTTGTTACAGCAAGCCGGTGAGATTGACAACCTCACCGTTAAGTTGGGGCAAAGTATCTTGATTGTGTTGTGTGCAGGTTCCACGTCACCTACGTCCCAGGAAGCATATTCTGGCGCCTTACGTCGCAGAGTTTTCTGGCACCGTTGACACCTCGGGGGAATTCATTATTTCCTACTGGTTCGATAACCTTGGTTTCACAACTGAGGGAAACTTGCTGCTGCACTACTTCATACCTTCCTCTTGGGGTCTCCCAACACACAGAGTCATCAATGGACATACCCAATATTTGTAGGACGTAGTCATTACACCTTTGACCGTGAGATCAACTCTTATTGCTATTCCTGAAAGATACTTTGATTGCATCAAACGTCATATCTTAATAGTGTGACAATAAAGGTGTCCCTCTCGGGTATCGGAAGGGAGTATGTTGAGACGAGGGATCAAGAGCGGGATTTGCCTGTCCGCATAGCAGGATAGATACTCTAGGGCCCACTCGGTGAGATTATGTCAAATGAGCTTGCAAGCGTGTGACTAGGTCACCAGGACATAATTGTAGGAGATATGCCCTAGAGGCAATTAATAATGAGTTTTATTTATCATATCTCATTTGTTCATAATTCGTTTTTGTGTCATGCTATAACTGTATTAAGCGGAAACATTAATACACGTGTGATACGTAAAACAACCAGGTCCCCAGTAGCCTCTATTTGACTGGTTCATTGTGCAATCGATGATCGAGGTTTCCCGATCATGTGACATGGCGTCTATTTGACAATGAAGTCATGTCGTTGGTAGAACGATGTGATGGACATACCCAATATTTGTAGGACGTAGTCATTACACCTTCGACCGTGAGATCTACTCTTATTGCTATTCCTGAAAGACACTTTGATTGCATCAAACGTCATATCTTACTTAGTGTGACAATAAAGGTGTCCCTCTCGGGTGTCGGAAAGGAGTATGTTGAGACGGGGGATCAAGAGCGGGATTTGCCAGTCCCATAGCAGGATAGATACTCTAGGGCCCACTCGGTGAGATTATGTCAAACGAGCTTGCAAGCTTGTGACTAGGTCGCCTGGACATAATATCATGGACGAGTAGAAGTTAGCAGTGTCGGTAACGAGATCAAGCTAGGTATGGAGATATCTATGAACGAGTCTCGGACGCGCTACGTATCGCATGGCAAAAGGTTTAAGACTCAGACGTCCAGGTTCGATCGGTAAAGTATTCGTTATCTCGCAGGGATTAATTCTGGGTATCAAAGGTCCACGAATTAGTCATTGATCGGAGAGGAGTCTCGATCATGTCTGGTGAGATAATCGAACCGCTAGGGTAACACACTTAAGGGGAGTCGACATTTTACCGGAAGAGAAAAATAGGAAAGGAGAGACCGGGAACGTCCCGGGAAAGTTCCGATGGAGATCGGGCAGCGACGAAATAGTTTTCGGAGCCGGAATAAATTATGTAATACGTATTTAATATTAATTAGTGTAATTAATAGTTAAATATATTTTATTTTAGTTTTTTCTGAATTTTTAAAGGCAAAAATCCCTAAATGGGCCTTTTTGGGCAAAAGGGCCCATGAAGGGGGAGGGAGTCCCTCCCAAGGGAGAGGGGTGGTTCGGCCGGCCCCTAGTGGGCCACAGGGCCGGCGCACCAGCCTTGGCCGGCTGGGGTGTGGGATTAGTCCCACACCGCCAGCCTGGCAAGTTGGGCAGCCCCCTGCCCCCTTTATATAGAGAGGTACCCCTGGCCTTTGAAGACACACCAATTTCTCTCTCTCCTTGGATCCCGTGACTCCCCAGTTTGGAGTTGCGCCGCGGATTAGTTTTTCTCCACCATACGCACACCGCCGTGCTGCTGGTCTCCCGGTCCCAGTCTTCCGCTGCTTCGTACCTGGATCGGAGCCCGGAGTTCGTCGGCTTCACCGTACGTGTGTAACGCCCTGCGAGGTACCACGCTAGTGGTGCTGGAGGTCTGCTTCCTCTACACGACCTCGAGGTCTTCGTCGGCTTCATCGACAACGCTTGTGCGGGAGCGTAATCCCCGCTTTTCGGTCTACAAGGGTATGTATACCGATCTCCTTCGTATTACTATATCTGCATAGTATAGATCCTGGCTAGTTTAAGGTTATCGCTGTCAGGAAATTTTTTGTTTTCTATATCTGCATAGTATAGATCCTGGCAAGTTTAAGGTTATCGCTGTTAGGAATTTTTTTGTTTTTTCTGCCTGAAGAAAACAAAAATTTTCCTAACAGTGATAACCTTAAACTAGCTAGAATCTATACTATGAAGCCGACGAAGACCTCGAGGTCGTGTAGAGGAAGCAGACCTCCAAGCACCACTAGCGTGGCACCTCGCAGGGCGTTACACACGTACGGTGAAGCCGACGAACTCCGGGCTCCGATCCAGGGACGAAGCAGCGGATGACTGGGACCGGGAGACCAGCAGCACGACGGCGTGCGTATGGTGGAGAGAACTTCTCCTTGGCGCAACTCCAACAAGGGAATCACGGGATCAAGGAGAAAAAGAGAGAGAGAAATTGGTGTGTTTCAAAGGCCAGGGGTGCACCTCTATATAAAGGGAGAAGGGGGCTGCCAACCTTGCCAGCCGGGCGGTGTGGGACTAAATCCCACACCCCCCCCCTTTCATGGTGTGCCGGCCTAGGTGGGCCCCATGTGGCCCATCTAGGGCCGGCCGAACTCTCCCTTCTCTTTTGGGGGGAACCTTCCCCCCTTCATGGGCCTTCTTTGCATGAGAAGGCCCATTTAGGGTATTTTGCCTTTAAAAATTCAGAAAAAATTAAATAAAAATATATTTAACTGTTAATTATATTAATTAATATTAAATACATATTACATAATTTATTCCGGCTCCGAAAACTATTTCGTCGCTGCCCGATCTCCATCGGATCTTTCCCGGGACGTTCCCGGTGCTCTCTTTTCTTAATTTCTCTTCCGGTAAATATATCGACTCCCCTTAAGTGTTTTACCCTAGCGGTTCGAGATCTCACCAGACATGATCGAGACACGCTCTCCGATCAATGACTAATTCGTGGACCTTGGATACCCAGAATTAATCCCTGCGAGATAACGAATACTTTGTCGTTCGAACCTAGACGTCGAGTCTTAAACCTTTTGCCATGGCGATACTTAGCGTGTCCGAGACTCGTTCATAGATATCACGATACCTAGCTTGATCTCGTTACCGACACCGCTATCTTCTACTCGTCCATGATATTATGTCCCTGTGACCCAGTCACATGCTTGCAAGCTCATTTGACATAATCTCACCGAGTGGGCCATAGAGTATCTATCCTGCTATGCGGACTGGCAAATCCCGCTCTTGATCCCTCGTCTCAACATACTCCCTTCCGATACCCGAGATGGACACCTTTATTGTCACACTTTTAAGATATGACGTTTGATGCAATCAAAGTATCTTTCAGGAATAGCAATAAGAGTTGATCTCACAGTCAAAGGCGTAATGACTACGTCCTACAAATATTGGGTATGTCCGTCACGTCATTCTCCCAATGACATGATTCCATTCTCAACTGACACCATGTCACATGATCGGGAAACCTCGATCATCAATTGCCCAATGAACTAGTTCGAAAGAGGCTACTAGGGACCTGGTTGTTTATCTACCACACGTGTATTAATGTTTCCGCTTAATACAGTTATAGCATGGTATAAAACATATAATGAACAATTGAGATATGACGAATAAACTATCTTTATTAAGTGCCTCTAGGGCATATCTCCTTCATATCTCCTGTGCTTGAATGGGGCCAAAGTTACAATATTGCACTTGGGGTGGCGAAAGGACTGGCCTATCTCCACCATGAGTGCCTTGAGTGGATTGTGCATTGCGATGTCAAACCAGAGAGAACATATTGTTAGAGAATCTCCACCGGGGGCCTCTAAAGGACCCCTAAAGGCTCTTTGGGGTCCGGACACCAAAAACTTGCGCCAGCGGCACCCCCCAAAGCCTCGCCCCGAGCGATTTTATGTCCGGCACCCCCTATAGGGCCTCTATACTTGGAGGCCCTCCTGGGCGTGCCGGACACATGACCGGACATGGCCCTGACAGCGCTGCCCGCCCGTCATAGACATAGGGCGAGAGGTGCTGTAAATTGCGCCGTGCAGGCGACGAAGCAGGAGGCCGTTGCGCCCGCGTTAATGGCGACGCATTTCTGCAGGCGACGAAGCGACAGGACGGCGAGGCTTCTGCGGCACGCCTCGCAATTACGCCGGCGCCCAGGCTTTCCCGGCTTCCCAAGCGTCGGCATGGCCGAATCGCGTCGCCGCCACATAACTCCGACGCGACGCGTGCACCCACCCGCCGCTTCCCACCCAGCGCCACCGCTTCCCGTCCCTTGTTTCCCTCCCCACCTATATAACCTCCTTCGCTGTGCCCGCAGCCTCACCACACCACCTCCTCCGCCGTGCCCGCAGCCTCCATAGCCTCCATAGCCAACACCATGCCTCGCCGCCTCCAGACCACCTGGGCCACCCTCACCCAGGCTGCGCGCCGCGCTCACCCTCTGGGGCAGGAGGACCAGCCGGAGCAGGCTCCGGAGCAGGCGTCGGAGCTGGCGCTCCAGCCGGTCGGCGACGACATGCCCTTCAACTAGGAGAACGTCGACGACGTCGACGTGGAGGACCAGCAGGAGGAGGAGACGGCGTAGGAGGAGGAGCCGCCGCGGGAGGAGCCAGGGCAGGAGCCGGCGCAGGAACAGGAGCAGGAGCTGCCGCCGCCGCTGTGGCCCGACCAGGTGGTCGCGGTGAACTCTTTCGACACCTGGCGCGCCGAGCAGGCGGCCGGCCAGTTTAGGGCCGGCTACGAGGCGGTCGGCGACGCCGTCGAGGCCGCCATCCTCAAGGCCTCCATCGAGAGCGTAGCGCGAGACAATCGCTGCCGCGTCTTCATGGCGGCCGAGCGCGCGGCGTGCGCCGACCTCAACGCCGTGGCGCGGTGCGGGATGCGAACCTGGCCTCGATGGAGGCCGCCCAGCGTGCGGTTGTCGACGAGCTGCGTCGGGCGAGGAAGGCGAGGGAGGCTGCAGACGAGAGGGCCTCCATGCGCCGGGCGGAGAGCACGCTCCAGCAGGAGAGGCGTGTGCGCTCGCGTCGAGCTAGAGCTGCACAGGACGGCGAGGGTGGCCTCGACGGAGTTTAGATTAGGGTTAGGGCTATGCTAGGGTAGGGTCCAAAATGCATTCAAAAATCTTGTAATATATAAGAAAAATGAATGAAATTTGAACTTTTTATATTAGTTTGCAATGTTTTTTAAAACGCACGCGAGATGTTCGATAGTTTGCTCGCGATTGGGGTGGGCCTTTGGAGAGTGCCGCTGTGGGCGGCCTCTAAATGTTGACTGGACACATGTCCGGCACCCCCCAAAGGAGGCCTAATTGGGGGTGCCGGACACAAATTTAGAGGCACCCGGTGGAGATGGTCTTAGACAAAGACTTTGAGCCCAAGATTGCAGATTTTGGATTGGTAAAGATACTAAAACGAGATTCAAGCGCAAGAATGTTGGCAAGGGTGCATGGGAGCTCTAAATCTTCTAATCACCGGTAAGGTGGATGTTTACAACTATGGAGTTGTGCTTCTTGAGTTAGTGAAGGGGGTTCGGGTTTCCAGATGGATAGTTGAGGGCGAGGAGGTGGAAATGATTGTTAGATGCTCTACTGAAATTATTAAGGAGAAACTAGCAGGCGAAGATCAGTCATGGCTTCTGGAATTTATTGACAGCAGACTTGACGGAGATTTCAACTGTGTCTTTTTTTTGCATGGTAATACGACTTTCATTTATATAATAAAATCGAGTTACAAGACACGTTTACACTGAACTTGTAGAACTGAAAATATAGGATAAATCTATGCAAAAAGCCAGCGCCTATCTCCCTCTTCCGATAGCACCAAAGTGACCATCAAAAGGATGGAAGACAGATCACCTCTTCACCTGAGCTCGACGCGGCTCCATCGCTGATCAGCAGCTTTACGGAACTCAAAAGTAGTTTGCCAGAAGCAAAATCATTACCGTTGAAAGAATCAGACCGGGGCAACATGTCCCCGGACACGCCATCGAACTCCAGACCTGACACTCCCGTACGATTACGACGTCAAACGAGAAAGCCAAAACTGCCAGCCTCCAACCACAAACCTAGCACATGATACACTATCTTCCAGCTGTCACTTGCGCAGACAACAGTCCCCGCGTACTCCTGGACGACACATCCTCCCTGCTCCACCATGACGTCGGAGACAACGCCGCAGCAACGGGGACAGAGCAGAAGGAGAGACACACCTAATGGGGTCGTCGCCACCGCCTCGCCGACACCATCCATGAATCCTAAAACCATCGATCTAAAAGATCGGCAAGCACACGATGCCACCAACTCCGAGACGCCACCATGAAGGAGAACGGCGGTGTGGGAGTAGAGTTGAGGCAGATTTATTTGTTCGGGCGACGCTCCCACCACCTCAACAACGCACTATGCCAGAACCATCCAAACCCTGATCACCATGCAAAAACGAAGAAGACGGGGTCCCTCTCCCTCCTGCCACGAAGCAGCACGCGGAGGGAGAGGAGCCCAACTTATCCGCCGGTGGAGATCAGGCGGAAAACAAATCGCCTCCTGAGCTGCCTCCCCTGGCGGCGCGCCTGGAGACTCGCTCGCTACATGCGTGCCGCCTTTACCTTGGTAACTTTCCGCACCGGAGGCTGGGATCATCCTCAACGCCTATCAGCAAGGATCATGGAGTTGTGATGAGACTTGCAGCGGCCACTTGCCGGTGGACGTCAGATTTCAACTGTTCAGAAGCAATAGTGATGCTTAAGATAGCCGTATCATGTTTGGAAGAAGAAAGGAGCAGAAGGACGTTTCTGCAAAATCATGACACCGACCGTGCGATGGAGGATGGACGGCCCGGATAAACCCGACGGTACACGTAGGTGTGGGAAATCCTTTCTCATGTATTGTTCTGTGATGTTGCACAGAGAAGTTGCTAGAAGCTTTATCCCTATCGTATATAATACTAATGTAGCTACTCTGCGGATTTGCATGAACACCTTGTTTCTTATGATGGAGTATTAAGCTAGCAAGTAGAATTTTATTGTCTATGTCTTTCGGTGCTTTGGCTAGATATCTGCTAAGTACTAGTTATTTGAAGAGGAATCCTAGATCCAAATGACCTAGATCAATCAGTTATTCAATACGCGAGCAAACAGAAGTATATCGAATATAACACGAATAGTAGGTTGGATCAATCTATAGTCTATTTTATTACTGTACTTGATTTATTGAGCAACCAACAGATCAAACAACCGAATGTAACAGATTACTCACCACTGGCACTATACAGACTATACGATCCATAAGAATCAACAATGACAGGAAGCGTTAGGCAAGATTTTTTTACAAATATGACCCTCTGCCGAATGTAATTGTTAAAAATGACCCCTTCCCAATTTTATTGTCAAAAATGACCTGGCGGGAAGAGGAGAAAGCGACATGTGGCACTTCCCGCCATAGGGGATGGAGGGATGTACTTCCCGCCATAGGGGGTGGCGGGAAGTGTCTTTTCGCCAGCCGCGCGTCCCACCTCTTGCCAAATGGTGTTGCGCCACCTCACCTCTTTACTCCATAGGGGATGGAGGGAGGTACTTCCCGCCATCCCATGTGGTGGGATGACACGTGTCGCTTTCTCCTCTTCCCGCCAGGTCATTTTTGACAATATAATTCGGAGGGGTTATTTTTGATAATTACATTCGACAAAGGGTCATATTTGTAAAAAAAATCCGTTAGACAATCACCAGTGCTAGGCAGGCGTCCGCCAGTCAATCATTGTAGCTGCCACTGCCCGCTCCGGCTGCATCACTCTGGCACTGCATTGCCCCCTAAATCCGTCTCTGCCTCCTCCTGCGCCAATGCAGAGTAATCCTCCTTGGCCAGCAGCACATTGTGAAGCATGGCGCATATGCTTTTCAGAATGTCCTCCTTCGGCAGTTGTTCGTGTACGTCACGGCCGCGCGAGGACTCTCCTCCTCATGGAGCCGCGCGATGGCCCCATCAAGCTCCGCACAGCGCGTCTCGCCGGGCGCACATTGCCTTGTGCCTCTCGGGAGTCGGGAACCACCGGCCCCTGGAACGGCCTATGAGGAAATGGTGGCGTTACTCACGGCCACGGCCACGATATAGACCTCCGACGAACGTATGGGGCGTATAGCCTGCGGCGGAAAATAATCCTATAAGACCGGGTCTATTCTCCTCTCAATGTAGACCCACTTCGGAACAAGCCACGTGGGAATACAGATCGCAAAGCTGCTCAGGCTTCTTCTCCGTCGTTTCTTCCCCATTTTCCAGCGCCTAGTAGGCAATCGAACATCAACGCCATCAAAAAATTGAAATTAGTCACGCTACCTTTGTCTTCTGAATCAGCAAAAGAAGAGGATCAAAAGCAATTCAATCTGTTCTAATGGCCGCATGTGCATGCGCCATGCCCATGGTCCACCATCGATCCCAAATTTCCAATGTGCAGGTAGCCTGTTATCTATCTATAGACTGAAAGCCGGTGCCGAGCGGGGCTTCTTAGGCCATCCACGTTTTCTGTGTCTCTAGCCTATGGGCCTTCTAAGGTTAGGTCTCTCTGGCTGTGGGCCTTGCGTCTTTCTGCGTTGTCGTAGTTGGCTATTTGTCTTTCCCCAGGTCGCTCCCTCCCTCAACCTCTGGCACGCGCAGCACCAGCGATAGGGTTAGGGTTCAGCCGCCGGCCGGCTTCCTACCTCCTGCACGCCGTCCCCCTCCCAACCTCATGCCCGCCGTCGGCGAATCTACGGAAGATCCATGGAGGTAGGCGAGGACGGAGGTGTGCCTGCAGCCTATCTTCCAGCCACTGTTCCGCCGCCGGCATCGACGGAGGAGAGGGATGCATTAGGGCGGGCACGCCTCGAGCAGCAGCGCCGAGCCGAAGGCCGCCGTGTTGCTACAAGCGGGAAGCCGCCTCGGCCTGAGCAACGTCAGGCTCACTTCTGCCTCAGGCTGCAGCGTAAGGAGCAACCGGTTCTATATGTTATAGATAGTTTGCATTCACAATTTCTGAATTCTCCCCAACTGAATAATTAACCATTTATGTACACAAGCTACAGCCTTTTATTAGGTGTATTGTGTATATTCACCACCAATGCTCCCTGTTGGATTTGTAAGCATGATTTTGTGCCAAAAGTTGGTAAATCCCCATGTGAAGGAAATAGCTAATTCATTTTGTAAACTTTGTTTTCAGCTCATGGATTTGTTAGGTTGCAGCTATAAAATATCTCAGAGGACTAACGGTGTAAGAGAGAACCCTAGATTCCCTGGATTTATTCACGGTTAATGGATTACTTATTTATTCTTGGCTGAGAGCTGTGTTCGTTTTGTTGCAGAGAAATAGTGGCTTGTGAAGTGATTGCCATCCACTCTTTGGTCCATGGATCGTCACATGTGAGTTCTTATCCATCTCTTAGTCCTGGTTCAGTTTTTTTAGTGAAAGATGATACTTAATAGAAGAAACAGGCACTCAAATATAATCCCAGTCTCAGAATGACATGGCAATTTCTTTATGTATTGGTGAGGAATCATTGACAATTGGTAGGAATTACAAGGGGTGAGTTCTGCTTTCAGCTTAATCATATATGTCGGGCTCATCTATGTTGCACGAGAGGGAGCTTATCTTGCAAACATGATGATTTACTCCAGTTACTTGCTTACTTCTATTCCTGGTAGAGTTCTGTTTTCAGCAAGAAAAAAACTGAGTGCAAAACTGCTTCATCAGGGTCTATGTGTGGGAATAATGTACTGAATGTTGTCGGGCATCAGGGCGTCACCACAAAGGTTCAAACCTTACAGGGAATTTAAAATCTAAGTTTGTCGGACATTAGGGAGTCATTACAAGGTTCAAGCATCGTGGGGAGTTTGAATCATAATATGGTACTATAATAGCTGCTAACATATAATGCATAAATTATTGCTAAAATATTCTCTTATATTTATCGGTGCATGGAATGCTGCGTACTAATTAAATCATCTACCCGAACGACTGAATTATTCTGTCAACTACGGCGGGAGCAGCAAAGCGTCATTGTCTTCATCAGGCATCATGTGCAGTGGCGCTGTCGCCGTTACAGGCTGAAGCTTTGCTCCTCCTATTTGGCATCTGGCCTATTTCTGCAAGTGAAGGCTTAGGTGGTTTCTTCCAACTCCTTGGGTAGTAAATAATCCAGTAATTTTATCCAATGTTTGCAAATGGGAAATTTGAAGGGCAGCAACAGTCTGTCAATAAAATCTTGCCTCTATGAAAACATCGTCAGAGTTTAGTGTAATTGGGCAACCACAAGTCTAGGCAGCGACTTAAGTTTTGTCTAAGATAGATAGTATACCATGATAAAGGTGTACCACTCCAGGCCTCCAGCGGTTATATAAAATAGTACGTTTGTACAAAGCTACTGTTCACCATCCTTGAGAACTCATGTACCATGTCCTCACGTAAAAATATTTACACCTCACTGTGTGAAATAGCACTTGCGCCAGACTCATGATTCCATTTATAACTCAAAGTAAAAAAGCATGGAGTTTTAGTGGTACTTTTATTTTGCTTATGTCATCTGTTGACCATGTCATTTGCACTCAGTTCTAACATTGTAGCACACTATCTTGCTAGATAGTTTATTTTGCTGGGTGGGCAGCCAACACAGCCTTAATATGTTTCAGTTAGCTTATTCCCTTTCTGCACTCTAACCTGTACGTGCTCTTGCTTTTAGTATTTCTGAATTGCTGTCTTTTTTCAGTCTTCCGGAATAGAGGATAGGCACAAGAGGGAGCATATATAGATCATGTGTTGTCTTCTGGGTGGGATCTGCAAGTTGATGCGAGCATCCAGTGTTAATGGTATGCACCTAGGCTGATCACTCATTTTCACGGAAAGAATTTTTTGATTCATTAAGGTATTTTATGGAAGAGTGTGTTCTTAAGATATCGGATGACAATGCTTATGAATCAGTAGGTCCTTATTGTTCAACTCCTTGACCTTTATTGTCATTTAATTGAAGAAGCCCTTAAGATGCTACTCTTAAGTTTTAAATTTTGGTAACGATACAACACTAATATTGATTATAAGTGTCCTTAGAATTCTACAGTTTAACTACGAATGGCGAATTATCAGTATAAGAAATATCTTTATACCGAATTATCAATATAAGAAATATCTGTATGCTACTTTTCAGTTTTTTTAGGTAAATCTCTGAGGGTAGGTGTTAAAACTAGGTGATTTAGCTCCGACAGTATAACTGTTCCTATCGTCATGAGGTGTGATCCATTATCAATTTCATTTTATTTCAGATTGCCTTTTACTACGTGTAATACACAACAAAGACCTGTCTGCTACTTTGATGACAATTTTTGCCCTTGCTTCCTTCTAAGAATACAGGTTATTTGGGCCCAAGACGCCATGCAATAGCACTGGATGCTCCGATGTATCACCGTTCACCGGTGCGCAGCTGGTAACAATGCTTTGCAACATATGTGTTATATTTCTATTCCAAAAAGATCTATGCCCTATGTTTCATGTGCTCCACGTTCTTTCGAGTTTGATTCAGTAGCTCAAGTATTTCTGGATCTACGAAGTTCATGTGCTATTTTCAACTCATTAAATTTAATGTGCACATAAATAACTACAATGTGGCTTTGATAATGAAATTTCCTTTCTCGCACTGAATAGAATGTATAAGAAGAATTGGGACCATAATATTAATTGACATCAATATTTGGATCCATCGTGATATAGTAATGGTACTATTTTGTTCGTATTGACGGCATCAACAAAGTACTGTAAATATTTCAGTTTACCAGTGTGATTTAGGTAGAAAGAGGAAGATTTGTCATACAAGAAAATATTATAAATTTCCCGCCAGTATGCAAAAGATATATACCTTATAGATATCATAGACTATTATATTAAATATTAGTTGTGTGTTTGAAGAATCATATTGGGTGTGTTTGAGACATTCTGAAGTTGTAACAAAACCACTGAAGTTACATGTCCCTTGCTTCACATGTCTGATGCATCTCGACAATGGTTTGCCTCCTTTTTCATTTTGCTCTGCTCCACCTGTACTCATTTTCCAGTTTGTTTGCTTCGTTTTGTTTCCTGTGGTGTTCAACTTTCAAAAATGTCATGTTGTGGTCTTTGCCAAGTTTTAACTGTATTAGTGCATCATATCAACCTCATTGTGACCATGACAGGTGTTGTGTCCGGGAGGTGTCTAGGCGGACAGCAGGGAAATGACGAATTTGCAGGGCTAAACGACCACGCTCATCGCCTGCCGGTACTGCATGTGATGGCAAGGACGAGTCTATAGCTGTCGCTGTCCTCTGCAGTCTGTTTTGGTGCAGTCGACGTATCAGGTTAATTCAGATTCCCCAGTCTGGAGCTCAAGTATTTCGCCATAGTTAATTTACTTCAATTGGTATGTTGATTATTTTGCGATGATCATTGGTAAATTTATAGATGGGTTCACATCCATATTATCTATCATGGCACAGATCTATCTATACTAGATGTAGTATGAAAAGTACATATCCTGAAATTGCATCCAAAATTGGTTGATTAGCAGGTTACTGAAACCAATTACCATTATTTTATCTTTTTCCTGAAACAAGAAAAGACATTGCTAAGGTTGACTACTACGCAACTCTACTAGCCTGTCACAGGTTTACTTCGTCGTTCAAAACAACTTCTGTTCGTGGATATTATTGAATGCTGAATGTATTTCTGAACTCTCAGTAATCAAAATATGTTGATGTATGCAGGCTACCTTTTGTCCTGGTTGCTTTCCAGCTATCCCCATGTGTTAATGTTGTTAGTTACTTCAATATACACAGCCCAGAGTATTGACTACCTACTAGAGTTCTGTGAACAATTGAAGAAGGATGAAACAATTTTTTTGTTGCTTCCGTCCACCGTAGGCTTGCATGGAACTAATAATACAATATCGTCAAAGCTAGATACTGATTGTTTTTAGGTTGTCCAAACCTTGGATGATAGACAGGAGGAATGGTCGCTCCTTTACGCTTTTTATTGACCTCATTATCTCATGGAAAACTCCATGGTAGTTTCATGTGATTCTTTATTTGTTATCAGTGTTTACATCTGGTGTGGCTGTGCTCTCAAATTCATTCCTATATATATACACCTAATCAACATGTTTGCTTTTATTTATTTATTTATACAGATTGTCATTCTTTGATCATTGTAGAATTGCTTCAGTTCCACACCCTTAATTTAATTGGGTTTACAGAATTGGCAAAATTTATTGTTCAATGTCATTGATGCTGGACAAGAGTTCTAACCAAGGGCGCGGTGCCTAGAGATTATGTATTTATGTTAGTTTGGCAGGCATCACATGTTTTTTTACTATTATTTTGTTCAGCTGGCTTTCTGTGCCTGTAAATTCAGCATGTGATCTCATTGACTATGTAGGTGTACTGATATTGTATTCCTGCTTAAGTTAACTGATATTAAACAAATTAATTGATTGCCTCGCTGTTGGAAATGAGATCCCAGGGTCACCCGATATTGTTTTGACATAAAATCTGCATTAACTAAAATGTTTGCGGGGTTTAAAAATTTGCAGGGTTTAAATTCGAGTAAAATTCTTATGTCAGATCATTAGTCATGTTATCGAGCATGAGCTAATTTTTTAGCAAATTTCGATGAATCAGAGATTAAATTGACCAAATTCTATAAATATATGATACACACTTTGTCTAAGAAACAACGATAGTTCAAATAGTTCAGAACACAACGATAGTGCAAATAGTTCAGAACACGTGTCATAAAATAAAACGGCCGGGTGTGTATCACACCGGCCGTGCTATGCCCAAACACCAGGCAGTCGGCGCGGCGAAGCGCGCATATTCGTCTAGTACCCAATCAGCCATGACAGATTCTCGTTCAGGCGAGGAAGAATTTTAGGCTCATAGTTCGTGGCTTCATAGCATGTGCGCATGCCGCATGTTCTTTGTCTCCTCGGGAAGTGCGGAGTGCTGCCGCCGGCTACCGAGATCGCAGCCATAGGCGTCGTCATGGATAGGGGTGGGCATTTTTTTTTTTTGAAGTTTGTCTCATGGAGATAGCCATGTCGTCCACTGCTTTTTGTGGCGGCGCCGCCGAACAGAAACAGATGCCGGTACGCCACCGACCAGACGATCGCGGCGGCAAAGAATCGGGAATAAATTGGATCAATGCTGTGGTGCTTCAAGATTCGTGTTGCCACATGTCGTTATCTGGAGTGGGTCTACATTGCGATGAGAATAGACCCGGTTTTATAGGATTATTTTCCGTGCAATCCCGTGCGTTTCGGTCCAGAGGGTTACTTTTTTTTTTGACGTGGTCGATACCGATACCGATGGGCACGCGGCACCAACGGAAAACAGTCTCATCCTGATAAGACGAGATATCCAACCCAATCCAAAATCACACCCAAACCAATCGCAGCCGTTCGTCGCTTCCGTGGCCGCTCCGCAACCCAGTCTATTTATGAACCTCATCCGCCTGGACCTCACCGCATATATCCTTCTCGTGCTTTCTCCTCGCCTCCCGCATTCTCCAACTCCCGACCTTTCTTCCCTCTTCGGATCTGCGGTTTTATCTCGTTTGGCTTGTCAAGTTATCGATCTTTCTACAACTTCACCATCCTCATGAGTTTCTAGTTTCCTCGTTCGATCTTCTGATTCGATGCGCCTGCAATTTAATTCGTTTTCTTCGATCGATGTATCCTCCTCTTTCTTGCTTACTTACTGTTTCCGGTCTGATCGATGTCCTGGTTGTTCGATATGATGTGGTTGATTTTTTTGGCGTGCCGATGATGATCGAAAAGCATCGGTGAATTACTACAAGAATTACGGCCGGTGCCGAGCGAGCCTGTTGAGAGCGTCCACGAGGCCATCTGCGGTTTGTGTGTCGCGAACATGCGGGCCCGTACACTCTGACCACCGATCCACCACTTCAGTTCGCACTAGAAAAACAATAAAATATGCATCGAGAAAGCCATTGGGAGACGGCACCCTCCTTCCTTCCATCGTCGCCGCCCACATCTCCGACCGGGGCAGGCTCCGTCCTCTGCCTCCCGCCATGGCTCGTCAGACCTTCCCATTGCCGACCACTCCCCTCTCCGATCTAGGTGCGAGGACGGCGGTAGTGCTGGTCGTGCGTCGAGGCGAAGCGGGCAGCCTTACCCAAGAACGGATCTTGGAGATGCGGCAGAGTACGGAAAACGCAGCGGCGCGTGGCTGCAGGTCAAAGACAACGGAAACACCCTGCTGCGGCGGCTGTCAGCATGGAGGAGATGAGAGAGGCTCCATCGGCGGATGATCCGGCGGCGGCCAGCTGCTGCGTTGACCGGCTTTGGGGCGTTGAAGGACGGCTCTGGTGGCGGACAAGGTACAGCAACGGTACCTAGATGAGATGGTGGTGACAAGCCTGGGGATGCCGGTGGAGGACGAAGGCGGAGCTGGCGGGGACAGACATGGCGGACTGGAAGTGCACGGTGGTGCAGGCCATCGACGAGTTGCAAATGCTCACCCCGCCCACGGTGCTTCTGCAGGTAAACTAAATATTCAGGATTGGTAGTTGACCCCTCCTGCTAGCTAACATAAGCAACGAGAGAAGAGGACTTTTCTTGATAGTGCTATCGGAGATCTTGGCATATGAGTAACGATACAGCCGGCCCATGTTGAAGGTGAGTAAAGCATTTTAAATTCAGTTAACTTTCTTGAAAGATTTAAGAGCTTAATCTAAACTACTGGTTTTAGGGAGTGTGAAGGGCAAGTTTTATCTCCTTGAAACTGGGAACACTGCATCTGCTTGCCACCATGTGGATTATTTCCCAACAGAAGGGGATGACAAGTCAGGTTGGTATCTCCCGGCAAAGGATTGGATTAAATAAATGTGGATCCGTGGAATAGAGGAATGCTCTGTTTAATGTGTTGCCTATAACTTTGAAGGTAAAGTCCTTTGGGCAAGTTCATTCGAAAAGTGGTTCTTCAGGTATCATGCATCTTATTTTTTTCGAAAAGACATCATGCACCTCAATCTTGCATCCATCACTCTAGAATGAACAAAATATCGAATTATGGAAATCCTTTATAAATGTCTGGTAATTAATTGGGCATTACGAACCGTCCATTGTTGTTGCTTTGACTGAGATGCCCTACGATATTAATGTGAGATGATGTGATGTCCACATGGTCGCACATGATTTTACAGTTTGATCAGTTTGTTGGATATTACAGTTCACACTTACCTTGCTTATTGTATTTTGAGTAACTGCAGGCAATACCTAATCCTATGATGCGAGGGATGTTGGTAGAAAACTCAGCTCGCCATGGATATAGTATTCATAATGTGTTTTCATCTCAGATTTTCATAGGCAGACCAAATTTGGTTTCATATAAGTGGCTTGGTCTCATAGACCTCTTCTATCCACTGAAGTTATACTAATGTGTTGTGCACCAATCATAGCTGCTGCCTGCTGAAATTAATTTGGCCTGCTCATGTGTTGTGCACCAATTATAGCTGTTGAAATTAATTTGGTTTGATCTAGAAAATAAAATTTTCATGTGAGGTGACGTCTTTTGTAGGTCCAAGCACCAATATAAGAGCTTCTAATGATTGGTTTGTGTGGAACCTTCATGTTCATATTAATATTCAGTAGACCTGCTAATTAGTATATATTTTATATGTGTTACAGGTTGCTGCAACGCAATGAGATAATCATTCCTACCTTTGTGATTTAAAATGAGGTCACCATATTCGTAGCACTGCATATCGCTGTCACAATTGGCATTAATCATCATTCCTATAGAAGTCCTTTTGGTTAAGAGGTGAGGTCACCTCCGCACCTGCCTCTATCTTCATAAGAATTGACAGAATTATAAGTGTAGGTTGTGGATAGTATATAGATAGAGAAATCACTTTAACTAGAAGAGAACATATCTTAACTTATAAACAAAGTGGAAAACTAACTTAGGTATCTTTGACACTACCAAATTTTCTATGGCATGAGAATTGTGACATTGGCTGCTTACAGCCTACCCATTAGTTTTTATGTTTTTCTATTTTGATATTTGACACAGTTAGCTGAAAAAACATGAGAAAGTAAAAATACCTTGCGTCATATTTATACGTCTGTCAATATAGAGTATACAACGACGTATAAGTCTGATCTTACATTGTTCTATGCTCAGCTTTACATATTCCTTGCTTATATCACATATGCCCGTGTCAATATGTTCCATCTTATGTTCCTTTTTTTGTTTCACAAAATGGATATGGGCCACTATAAAGTTTCTTAAGAGGTATACCCACCTCATTGACCAAACATAATGCACCAGCAATTGCCAGTTAGAGTCAAGAATTATTAATATCCATGCTAAAATGACTTATCTTATACAATTTCTATGTCAAGGAAGGAAAGTTCAGGGGTTGTCATCTGATTGTTCTCTTGCATCTACATGTTTAGTACTTGAAAGTTTATGCACATCACAATGCTTAAGTTTTATTTACCATACATGTTACCACTGCTGATAATAAATATTGTATCGACGCTTTGGTTTACATCCGTAGAAACCATATACATGACGAGACTGCAATTTATGTAGTGTGCGAGACCGATAAGGTTAGCTTTTAGTGCAAAGGAAGATGATATGATGCCAACTCTATCTTGCTTGCTGTTTTTCCTTATTGTCAGCTTATTGATAGGTTTAGAGTGTAGTGAGAGATAATATAGGTTTCCTTAACAAAGTAATAGTTTCCATGTTGATTCAACAGCTGCAACTTTGCCCAAATTTGACTTTGCATCATTAACTTCATGTAAAACCAATTTTATCAATATCCTCAAAATTTTCCTATCGAAATAAAATTGATATTCATTTTAAGTACAACCAAACATGTTTACTTTTAAAAGAAACTGAGATATAATATTAGGTAAATCGGCTTCTGCTCAGTCGTTTAAATATTTAGTTTATAAGCCTACTAGCTTTATTTGTGCAGTTCAGATTGCGCTCTCTTCTCCATTGGTATATATGCTAGATCTTACTCATGTGTTTATCTTGCTGAAGGTTACAAAAAGAAGAACATGATCAAAGAGCTTTTGCTGCAGGTTAAATATTACATGGTTACGGAAAAAACGTGTCGGGCCTCAGGGATTTACACGGTTTTTATTTGCTACTAATTTCCGTTCTCTCTTTCAGTGATAGATATGGTTATGTTCATCAGTAACTGCATTTATTGAAATGAGATTGTCTAGAGCACCTTATTATCTAATGATCACTATGTAAAACCACCAATATTTAAGTTCAAAAGCAAACCTTGATTGCCGACAGTGTTATGAGAACGTGCTTAACAGTTTTGGTATACACCGGAAAGCGAACGTTGTGCGAAGAAGTATGATAATTCTGACTGTGATTTTGGCAAGTATGATTTAAGCTACACCTCACTTTGTGCGAAGAAGTATGATAATTCTGACTGTGATTTTGGCAAGTATGATTTAAGCTACACCTCACTTTGTCGTAGTTATAGTGTATATAGTCATACTCATTAGTGTGACTTGCTGATTTTAATTTTGGACTTATCTTTACTCAAATTATCCTCCCTATCCCTGATTGAAATTTTTCTCTAAGGGTGTGGCTGCTCCTGTGGGTTACGTTTTCTCTTATTTCTTTTGGTTCATTCGTCCGTTGTTTTCTATTTCTGTAGATTTGTAGAAGCTGATATGTTCTGATCTTTCATTCATACATGCAGGTGTCCGGTTGAACAGCTTTGTCAGCGTCCAGAAATCTGGCGGGAAGCGGCCAGTTAGTTCTTCAAGTTTTGTTGCCCGTCTTTTTCAGGATTTTAATTTTTTTATTCATTGTGTTTTTTCATGCCCGTACTAACATCGGCTTCGTAGGCGTCATGAAATCCACGTCATTGCAAAGTGTACACAGACGCCCGGCAGGCGGCGCGGCGTAGCGCGCATGCACGTCTAGTTCTGGATGAATGCGCTTGTGCACGAACCCCGTGTGCAGCTCTGGTGATATCACTGCGTAATACATCTGAGGCACGCACGCTAGCTAGCTAGCTGCGTAATTTCCCGGAATCTCGATCATCCTCGAGTTCCAGTTTCTTCTACTCCTACTACTTGTTCGATTTCAAGCCCGCGCAACTGTTTTTCTTGCACACAGATTTAATCAACTGATATGAGATGAGATGAGATTTGTCGTCGCACAAATACATCGACTTCCACGTTTTGGTTCAAGGCCAATAATCGTCGGACGAAATGATTTGAGCACATATATAAACAGATAAAATTCATCTAGGAGAACTAATTACGAGGAACGGAGGGAGTACTTATGATGCCCACCGAACAATCAGATTGTTGGAATATAATATTCTAACAAAAGTAATCCATAACAGCACATGTATTTGCATACGTAAAAAAGGTAAATTGGATTAACTACTTTTATTTCAAATAGAATGTACGTCCGTAACTGAACTTGTTCGAAATGCATGTTTTGGTAACTAAACTCAGGAAATGGAATTTTCAGGTTGATAATATTGTTCCGACCGATCGCGTACGCCGTACGGTAACTCATACGACTAATGTAGCGTCTTTGGCTGACCTGGGGTGGCCGATCCAGAAACTCTACGCTCGTGTAAATTGAATTGAAAGTTTTCTTTAGCAAAAATGTCCGACGAGTGGTGAGTTTAAACTGTAGGATCCGTTTTATAAAAGCATCAAATCCGGCGCGACAGATGCTACAACTTATAGCCTATAAGTAAACTTGACCAAGGACCCAAGGTGCACCCTTCCAGCCCACGATTAATGCACCATGATGCGGAAAGTCATTTTTGACTTCCGAGTTGGTCTTGCCATTTTCAGAAAATTAAAAATATATTTAATATTTTAAATCAATCTGAAAACATTCATGTATGTTCTTAATGATATATCTTAAATATGTGCAAAATTTCAACACAAAATACAATATGTTTTGAGCTATACAAAACGACAACAGTTGGAAATTCAAAATTTCATATTATTCATCATATTCAGATTTGTATATTTGTCATTTTTTGTGGAGCACAAACTGTAACATTTTTTGCATTGAGAATTTACACCCTTGTAGGACGTGCATGATTATTTCAAAGTTTCGGAACTATTAAATATATTTCTTATTTTTTAAAACTAGGCAAAATCCCGGGATCCCGGGAGCATCAAATCTCTCACTTGTTGGTTGCTTAAATTTGTCCTCAATCCTCCACAAACACGAGTAGTGCACCGGGATCGGATTTTCTCTAGCTCCGCCACTTTTGGTGAGGACCGAGACCAAGGAGTAGATCTGGTCATGGGCAGATCGGCCCGGGCGGCCCGACCTGACCCGGCCCGAAAATCTCGGTCTGGCCGAGCATGGGCCCAACAAGAAGTACGGGCTGGGCGCGGGTTTTTAAGAGAAACACGATTTTAGCTAGGATCGGGTCAGGCTTAGGCTTGATTTCTACGGTCCGACGATCGGGCCTAGATTTTTCTGCTCACACGAAGTACTCGATTTGTTTACAAATATGACCTTTGCCCAATAAAACCGTAAAATACGTTCTCTCGATTTTTTTTGTCGAATCAACCTCTCACGGGATGTGAAAAAGCAACATGTGTACTCACACCAAATCAGTTTCGAAATAGAGGCAGGAAGTCGGTGTAGGCGCAGACTGATTAAGCAATATGCTCATCGAGTCAACGAGAAGGGTCTTTCCACCAAAAGATTGATGATAAATTACTTTTCGCCAAATTGTCGGGGGGGTGGGGGGGGGGGGGGGGGGTGCTGACTTTCCGTTTGTGTGGGTCATATTTGCTAAAAGATTGAAGTAGTTTGTCACACTGTACATGATTTTGTTCATACCAAACAAACCGGTTGCCTATTGACGATTTTTTACAAATATAACCCCATATCCATTTTTATTGTAAAAAGTAACCCCTCCGATTTTTTTGTCAAAAGTAACTCTGATGGGAAGACCACGAAGTGACACGTGTCTTCCATCGTGGAGGGAAGTGACCTCCCACCATTCGAAGTGGTGGGAAGTCCTTGCTCTTTCGAACTAGGTTGCGCCAGTTGTGTCGGCCCCACCACCTTCCTCCTTACCAGATGACGAGATATGCCACGTGCCGCCTCGGGAGACTTCCCTCCATCTAGTATGACGAGAACACGTGTCGCTTCATGATCTTCCCGTCAGGGTTAGTTTTGACAAAAAAGTTTTAAGAGGTTACTTTTTACAATAAAAATGGAGGGTCATATTTGTAAAAAAATCTCGATTGTCAGTATTCTTATCTTGAAGTCATTCAGACGGGATGTCTGGTAGTGGCAACTGAATTTGTATTGATCACCATCTACTTAGATCTATTTTGTAATACACCGAGCAACACAAATGCATATATATCTACTGATCCCAAAGTTCATATGACACCATGATACCACTTCTAAAAAAATTAAACTTTGAACTTATGAAAAATCTGAAAACAATTTGTGGGTGTTCACAGGTTGTGCATTTACGATTCTCAGAATTTGCAGAACCAAATTCAAAATATACACATAAAACAAAAAAAAAGACAAATCCAACATGAATACTGTCACAAGAAGAAAAACATAAAACGATATTATTCGTCCTCCGCTTTTTTTAATAAAAAACGCACCGTCCTTGATAGGTCAAGGGCACGGGCCACCTACCGGGCAACACAAATGCACAAGCACAACGACAACAACTAGCCGATCGCTCAAGCTAACGGTCGAGCAGAGCAAACCCCAGCTTTGCTGGATGGGTCGGAGAACAGTGCAGAAAACAGCATGACCAGGGTCGGTCATCAGTCTATGTGCCCAGTAGCCATACAACAAAAAACGAATATTATCAATATCAACTACACTATATCAACATAATTTATTAAGGGTTTGTTTGAATCACAGGATTAAAAAATATAGAAATTTGATAGGATTGCAGGTACAAAACAGAGATGATTACAAAACATATGAAAACCGTAAAAAAAATCATTTTGATAGAACAGAAAAAATGTCCCAATCTTACATGAATGAGTGTAAAAAACGAGGTTAGAGTGGATGTTGTAATTCCTACGGGATTCATTTAATTCAAATAGATTTCTTAGGAAAAATCATAAGGATTGGAATTCTCCAATATTCCTATAAAAATCTTACAATCCAAAGAGGCTAGCGTTCTAAGAAATAAACGGTCACCCAATCAAATATTGTAGGTTTTCAACAGGAATAAAATCCAAACTCTCGAGACCATGCGTTCAACAAGTAAAATGCCACCGTGTGGTACGACCAATGAAGGCGAGACATGGAATTTTCATTCTCGATACTAAGACTCAGCATTCCAAGACTCCCACTGAAAACTTCGAGGTGCCGGACAATGTCCGGACAAGGCCTACGACAGGCAGCCCCGCTAGCGATATGCACGGAGCAACAGAGGCAAGGCGCTCCTTCTACATTGCCACCCTGACTGCCAAAACCCCAAATTCTTTCCTCCATTTCCACATTTCCGCTGCCGCAACCCCTCTGTTTCCTGACAGTCGTCCTTTCTACGAGCTCCTCGCCGTCTTCTCTGGCCTACTTCAAAGACCTAGTCATGGTGACATTTCTCCACCTCGCCCGAGGTGGGCGAGAATGACAACACCAATCTGAAGAAGGCGGTTTTCTCATCGATTGGGCACGTCAACCCAGGCCGAGGTATTGACCTCAACCAGGAGGCTGTCTACAGCGACTCATCCCCGCTGCGTTGGTCAGGACTCACCAAAGAATTTGTTGCCGACATACACTATTTTGTTGCAAATGTGAAAATGATCAAAAATTAATCGGGGCTGCCGTTTGGAGGTTCTGCTTGGGCACCACCACCCATTGTGCCCCACATGAAGCGAACACGATTTTTAGGATGCCATATAGATTTCCAGGGGTGCTGGTGGAGACCTCTAACATTCGGCAATCATTGTGCTTGATGCCTTGGATGATTCGCCGTCCAGTCCCTTTCCAATTAAATCAGGAGTGCCCACTAGATGGTATGGGCTTATGGCAGCTTAACAGTGGAATTATTGAAGCCGCGTACGTGAACTGGGGCGGTGGAATTATGTCTGACATTTATACCGCTGAAGCACAAACGCTGCTTCCTCCTGTGAACTGGATGCATGAGATTGAGAACTAACCAGAATCAGCTTCTTGTCATGGCGTCTATCGGAGGTCTTTACCACATCCATCTACTTCCTTCTTATGCTGATGTCTATTGCTCTTGCCAAGGATCATGGCAGCAGCAGCTACCTCGCGAGAGATTCCTCAGTCTCCATGCAGGACGGCACCACCACCACCACCATCCTCGTCTCCCCCAACGGTGGCTTCGCATGCGGCTTCTACAGAGTGGCCACCAACGCCTTCACCTTCTCCGTCTGGTTCACTGGCTCTCGTCGGGCAACACCGTCACTTGGGCGGCCAACCGTGACGTGCCGGTGAACGACAGAAGGTCCAGGCTCGCCTTCCGGAAGGACGGGGCCTTGGCCCTTCTTGACTACAATGGCACTGCCATCTGGAGCACCAACACAACCGCGACATGTGCCGGCCATGCAGAGCTTCTCGACAACGGCAACCTTGTCATCATGGATTCAGACTGTCAGATCCTCTGGACAAGCTTCGACTCGCGGACCGACACACTTCTGCCGTCGCAGGAGATGACTCGGAACACACATCTGGTATCTGCATCTGCAAAGGGTTTGCTCTCCTCAGGGTTCTATACATTATACTTTGGCAGTGACAATACTTTACAACTCATCTACAATGGCCCTGAGGTTAGCAGCATATATTGGCCCGACCCTTTCTACAGATCATGGGAAAATAACAGGACTACTTACAACAATAGCCGTTCGGCTGTTCTTGACCAGACAGGACAGTTTTTTTTTTTTTTTGAATTTTGACCAGACAGGACAGTTTGTCTCGGGTGATAAATTCGAATTTCAAGCTTCTGATTTTGGTAATAAGGTCATGAGGAGGTTGACACTGGATTATGATGGCAACCTTAGGCTGTATAGCCTAAACACAACAAGCGGCAATTGGTCAGTCTCTTGGATGGCATTCCCTCTAGTCTGCAATATACATGGACTGTGTGGCAAAAACAGCCTCTGCAAATATGTACCCAAGCTTGAGTGTTCTTACCTTGAACTTGAAGGCATCGAGGTGGTTGATAGCGATTGGAGCAAAGGGTGCAGCCGCAAAGCAAACAACAAGGACACCCAGGATTTTTCATTCAGAAAGCTCACCGAAACTGACTTCTATGGCTATGACATCGGCTACGTCAACAAGCAGGTCACAATTCAAAAGCGCAAACATATGTGCTTAAAGAATGCCAACTGCCAAGCTTTTGCTTACCGTCAGGGAGAAGGCCAATGTTACCCATCGGCTCCATGTTTTTCTATTTATTGCTTTGTTTTGCATGTGTCGGAGGATTTAACTGTGCCACAATTTAGTTCAAGGGATGGCCTGTTGTGATCCTGGTACAATGGGGTCATCTCTTGAAATGCACATATTTGTGTGCTCTGATATTCATGAGGCAGGCATGTTTATTTGTTTACTGTCTCAACCACTTCCGACGATTAGACAGTGTCACTTTGTGTTCAACAGATGGCCTATAAATACGGTCAGGTGTCTCAAGTTAGCGGTCGAGCAGACCTCAGCATTGCCTGCCATGCCGGTTGGAGCGCAGCGCAGTACAGAAAACAACATAACCTCGACCAGTCATCAGTCCATGTGCCTAAGCTACAACCTGTATCAGTACAATACCTAGCCGTCGAAAAAAACATTTTTCTCAGCCATGAGTCGAGTGAATGAAGATGAAGAGAAGACAATATAAGAACCTGACATGACCTCACCGAGCAGTCTTCATCTGCTATAACATTCGAAATCGCCGTGCTTGACCGGTTATATGACTTGCCTTCCAGTCTCTTTCCAATTTAATCAGGATAACTTTAAGTCTCTTTCCAATTTAATCAGGAGAGTACATGCTACAGCAACTTCGCGGTGGAAATCCTGAAAGCCCAATAAACTCACACACGCAGCATACTGTGTGATATATATGCTGCTGTAGCACACATGCTGCATGAGAACTAACCAGAACCAGCTTCTCGCCATGGAGCGCATCAGAGGTGCCTACATCTTCACCACATCCATCTTCATTCTCATGTCAATTGCTCTTGCAAAGGATGAAGGCGGCAGGTACCTTGCTAGAGGTTCCTCGGTGTCCATCAGGGATGGCAACTCCACCACAACCACCATCCTTGTCTCGCCCAACGACGCCTTCGCCTGTGGCTTCTACAGGGTGGCCACCAACGCCTTTACCTTCTCTATCTGGTTCACTGGCTCGTCCGAAAACACCATCGCTTGGACGGCCAACCGTGATGCGCCGGTGAACGGCAGAGGGTCCAGGCTCGCCTTCCGGAAGCATGGGGCATTGGCCCTTCTCGACTACAACGGCACCGCCATCTGGAGCACCAACACGACCGCGACACGTGCCAGCCACGCAGAGCTTCTCGACAGCGGCAACCTTGTCATCATGGATCCAGATCGTCGGATCCTTTGGAGGAGCTTCGACACACCGACTGATACACTTCTGCCATCGCAGGAGATGACTCAGAACACAAAGCTGGTATCTGCTTCTTCCAAAGGTTTGATCTCCTCAGGGTTCTATACATTATACTTTGACAGTGACAATACTCTAAGACTCATCTACAATGGCCCTGAGGTTAGTAGCATATATTGGCCCAACCCTTTCTTCAGATCGTGGGAAAATAACAGGACTACTTACAACAGTAGTCGTTCAGCTGTTCTTAAACAGACAGGCCAGTTTGTCTCGAGTGATAATTTTGAATTTCAAGCTTCAGATTTCGGTGAAAAGGTCGTGAGGAGGTTGACTCTGGATTACGATGGCAACCTTAGGCTGTATAGCCTAAACATGATAAGCGGCAATTGGTCAGTCTCTTGGATGGCATTCTGTCAACTCTGTGACATACATGGACTGTGTGGAAAAAACAGCCTCTGCAAATATTTCCCCAAGCTTGAGTGCTCTTGCCTCGAAGGTTTTGAGGTGGTTGATGCAAGCGATTGGAGCAAAGGGTGCAGGCGCAAGGCAAACATCATGGCCACCAGGGATTTCTCATTCAGAAAGCTCACTGAAACTGACTTCTATGGCTATGACATCGGCTACGTCAACAAGCAGCTCTCAATTCAGAAGTGCAGACATATGTGCTTAAATATTACCGATTGCCAAGCTTTTGCTTACCGGCACGGAGAAGGCCAATGTTTCCCAAAGGTCTATCTTATCAATGGCAAGACATTCCCACGTCCCCACACTGACATTTATCTGAAAGTTCCTAAGGGAGTAGTGTCTTCATCAGAATTAGCTTCTACAGTAAACCATGCATGCAAAGTTCACGAAAAAGAGGCCAGCACTTCAGCACACATGTTCAAGGATAGCACTTCCAAGTTCAAGTTTGGTTACTTCCTTTCTTCTGCATTAACACTGCTTTTCATTGAAGCATCCTTAATCATCGCCGGGTGTTGGGTTGTTTACAAATGGGAGAGAAGACCGGAGATTACGGACAAAGGTTACATGATAATCTCTAGCCAGTTCAGAATATTTAGCTATAGGGAGTTGAGAAATGCAACCAATCGCTTCCAAGAAGAGCTAGGGTGTGGTGGATCAGGAGCAGTTTACAAGGGAGTCCTCGATGATGAAAGGAAAGTCGCAGTGAAGAAGCTAAATGATGTGGTCCAAGGAGAGCAAGAGTTCAGGTCTGAGATAAGTGTCATAGGCACAATTTATCATATGAATTTGGTCAGAATTTGGGGTTTTTGTGTTGAGAAGACACACAAGCTCTTGGTTTCTGAGTTTATTGAAAATGGTTCTCTAGCCGCCGTTCTGTTTGATTACCAGAGCCTATCTCCTGTGCTTGAATGGGGCAAAAGGTACAATATTGCACTTGGGGTGGCAAAAGGACTAGCCTATCTCCATCACGAGTGCCTTGAATGGATTGTGCATTGCGATGTCAAACCAGAAAACATACTGTTAGACAAAGACTTTGAGCCCAAGATTGCAGATTTTGGATTGGTAAAGCTACTAAAACGAGATTCAAGCGCAGGAATGTTGTCAAGAGTGCATGGGACGAGAGGTTACATTGCACCGGAATGGGCTCTAAATCTTCCTATCACCGGTAAGGTGGATGTTTACAGCTACGGAGTTGTGCTTCTTGAGTTAGTGAAGGGGGTTCGGGTTTCCAGATGGATGGTTGAGGGTGAGGAGGAGGTGGAAATGGCTGTTAGATGCTCTACTGAAATTCTTAAAGAGAAACTAGCACGCGAAGATCAGTCATGGCTTTTGGAATTTGTCGATAACAGACTTGACGGAGATTTCAACTGTTCAGAAGCAATGGTGATGCTTAAGATAGCCATATCATGTTTGGAAGAAGAGAGGAGCAGAAGGCCAAGCATGAGCCATGTTGTCGAAACTCTGCTTTCACTGGTGGAGTGGTGTTAAGTACTGCAATTACAGGTATCTGATGTGTGTAATATGTAGGAATACTAATCTGTGATGTTGCAGAGAGAAGTTACTACAAGCCTTATCTCTATCATATGTTAGTGAGTATATACAGCCTTGGATGAACACATAGTTTCTTCGCATGGAGTACTATTTATAGTAAGTTGCATATTTTAGTGTCTGGATGCTTTGGTCTACTGCATATGAAGAAGAAATTCCTTATCTCAGCGAGCTAGATGGATAACAAACAGAAATATACCGAATGTATCACGAATATGTACACGTTAGTAAGTTGGATCAATCTGTAATCATTTATTACTTGATTTATTGAGCAGGCAACAAACTAATGAACCGAATGTAACACGATACTCACCACTATACAGACTAGTATACGATCCAAAAGAATCAACAATGGCAGGAACTGTTAGACAATCACCAGTGCTAAGAAGCAGGCGTCCGCCAGTCACTCATCGTAGCTGCCAGTGCGCTTCGCCGCGCCACAGCCCGCTCGTCAACCTTAAATTCTTCCACTCCGGCGGCATCAGCATCACTCTGGCGCTGCATCACCCCCAAATCCGTCTCTGCCTCCTCCGGCGCCAATGCAGAGTAATCCTCCCTCGCCAGCAGCACATTGTGAAGCATGGCGCATGTCCCGATGCACGTGACGGCCGCGCGAGGACTCTCCTCCTCGTGGAGCCGCGCGATGGCCCCCCACCCCATCAAGCTCCGCACAGCGCGTCTCGCCGGGCGGCACATTGCCTTGTGCGCGGCGTTGAACTCCGCCTCTGGGGAGCCCGGTTCCACGGCCCCCTGGAACGGCACCATGAGCCAGGGCAGCAGCGGGTACCCGTTTCCATCCCCGACGAGGTAGTGCGCGGGGTCGAGCAGCTTCCCCTGCTCCAGATCGTGGTACAGAGACGACAACCTGAGCACCTCGAGGTCGGCGCGGCCGCCGCGGAAGCCTGCGGCGAGGGAGAGGATGCGGGAGGAGGCGCCGGCCACGAGCTGCGCGGCCAGGGGTCCGCCCGGGCCGGCGAATCGCGCGCAGGCGAGCGCGCCGCGGCAGGAGGGGAGCGGGGAGGAGGTGGTGGTGGTTGGGTCGGAGGGGAAGGCGAGCCAGAAGCGGAAATTGGCGAGGAGGACGCGGCGGAGGCGGCGGGAAGCGGCGCGCGGGGCGGAGGCGGGGACGCGGAAGAGCGCGGCGAGTGTAGGGTAGGGGAGGCCGGAGGCGAGGCGCGCGAGGGCGAGGGCGAGGAGGGTCGGGGACGGGAGGAAGGGGTGGGAGAGGAGCGGGTCGAGGAGGCCCGAGAGGTAGTGGAAGGTGGGCGCGGAGACCCGGAAGGCGAGCGGGTAGTGGTCGGGGCTCGTCGGGGGCAGCGGCAGCGGGGGCGGCGGCGGTGGGGCGGGAGGAGGGGGGACGACGACGACGGGATCGTCGGGTTCGTCGCCGTCGCTGCGCTTCCGCTTGCGCTTGCGGGTGCTGGATGTGGGGGCGGGGTCGAGTAGGTCGAGGACTACCGCGGAGACGGCGGCGCTGGCGGTAGCGAGGTGGTGGGTGAGCAGGAGGAGGGACGGGGGCGGCGTCATCGGCGGGAGCGCATGGTGGTGGAGGTGGTTGCGCTGTCGACGCTGGGAAGGATTTTGTATGGAGGAGGTGCGATCGGGGTGACGCGACACGGCGAGCGAGGCCGCCCGGACGTTTCCCGTGCACGGTCGTCCTACTCCAACCCCTACATTTCCCCCACTCGGGTCCTCTTTTTTTTCAAAGTGGGACACAAATGTGGACGCTCTATGTATACTCACCTACGGACGCACGTATATTCTAACTGTATGAGGGCACCTCCAGTGGCGTGGCGCAAACGGACACCGAAATGTGTCCGATTTAGTCCGTTTGGGGGCGGATCGCGGACACATTTTCAGTTTGGGGTGGAGGTGCCCCCAACGGCCAGGCGCAAAAAGGAAAAAGGCAAAAAAACACAGAAATTAATATATATAGATAGTCAGTAGTAGGGCCCTACAGGCCAGTGACACAAACGAAACATAAAAAAAATTAAACCCTAGCTACATGGGTTTAGGGGTGGGGCTGGCTGCCGGAGTTGGCGCCGCTGCGGCCAGGTCTTCGCCGTGGCTGTCTACTCGTCGTCATCCGAGAGGATGACGTACGGCGGGACGGTGAACAGGTGCGCCGATGGCCCTGCTGGCGGAGGCGTCTACGGCGCCTGGGGCTCTTGCGGCCACGCCGGTGCGGGCTGCCTCGCCGGTGCGAGCTGCCCAGCATCGGGCCACGGCTCCCACGGAGCTTGGCGGAGACCCCAGGCCGCCGCCTCCTCGTCTTGGCGGCGGTTTCAGGCATCGGCCTCGTCCCGCCGAGCCCAGGCCTCCACTTCCTCCTCGAGCTCCGCCGCCTCCGCTGATTCCCGTAGCGCCTCCGCGATGCCCGGCCATTGGCCGAGCTCCTCCAGGTTGGAGGCGTCGATGCCGGCCTGCAGGGCGGCGTCGTCGTCCTCCTCCATCGGCGCTGCAGGTGCCGGGTCTTGGGCGCCGCGGTAGGCCGCCCAGTTCGGCGGCGCGTCCTCCACCTCCTCCTTCACGACGGCCTGGAGGGCGCCGTCGTCTTCGTCGTTGCTCCAATCGACGGAGTCGTCGTCGTCGCTGGCCGGCTCCGGAGGCGGGGGCTGGTACCCCGGTGGCACGTAGCCCGCGAAAGCTCGTTGGCGGCGCTCGTCGTGCTCCACCTCGAACCACCGATCCCACAGCGGCGAGTCCATCGCGTACGCTGGGTCGGTGGCGAACTCCTGCGGCAGGAAGCTCCGGCGGCGGAGGATCTCCTCTGTACGCGCCCTGCCGGAGCGAGGCACCGCCGGCACCGGCACGCGCTGCGGCGTGAGGTGCCATCCATCTGGAAGATGGACATCGCCCCACGGCAGCGGCGCGGCCACCTCCAAGTAAATTTGGGCCACGTCCGTGGAGACGCGGGCTTGCCGGGCACGGCGGCGAGCGTTCCGTGCCGCCCTCAGCTCCTCACGTGGATCTGCGGCACGGCGGGCGGCGTCGAAGGATGGCGGAGGCGCGCGTGAGCTGCTGGCCTCCGCATGTTGCGGCCGGCCTTGCCGCTGAAGAACCAGTGGTTCGGCCTTGTCTTGGCGGCTGGCGGCTGTCGGTGGTGGCTAGGGTTGGGAGGGAGAGGAAGAGAGAGTGGGCAAGTGGGGATAGGGACGGGTGGGGGTCGGTGTCCTCATTTAAGAAGGACCACGCAGGTTCCAAAGCGGCCAGTGACACTGCGAAGTGGGCCAGGGGCGGACATGGGAGGACACGGCGCGTGTCCGCGTCTCCCCCAAACCTGGCCCAATTTTGGACCGCGTTTGGTCCGTTTTCGCGTGTCCGCGCGGACGCTGATACGTTTGCGCCAGCCCGTTGGAGCGCCTACCATGTCCAATTGGACAGATTTGGACTGGGCTGGTCCGATTGCGCCAGCCCGTTGAAGGTGCCCTGAGCAACTCGAAAAAATCAAACCGGGTTCACACCGATACAAAACGAAGAATACATTGACGGATGGCGCAAAAATTTAACTGTATCTTCGTGATGTACGCGTATCTGGTGGGTGGCACGCACCACAACTGCACTACCCCGAATTGGGATGCTATGTATGGACGATTTCGGGACATTACTTTAGCATCTTTTTTCTATTATATCAGAGTAGTATCCACATCAACAAATAAATATGTGGACCAAGACACATAAAAGGTCTGCTTACGTCATGGTTGAACCTGCTCTCTCGGTTCATAAAATAAGACACATAAAGTAGTCAAAAGAAAATGTTGTTTAAATTTGACCATGTTCCATACCGAATCGGTATCGATAGATCTATCGAAAAATATTTTTTCATACCGTATTTACCAAATATTATATGTTGATATTTACCTGTATATGTTTATCCAAACTTAGCAAGTTTTGACTTTTGCACAAACTTATAAGGTCTAATTTTATAAAACGGGGGTAGTATGTCACGGTGGCGCATCGGCTGGGATCATCATTGTGCGATGCGCCTCGAGAATCGGATCCACATCTAACCATCAACCATGTCGAGACTCAAGACAGACTCACATACCATCATGGTCCGCCACTATTTAGCCTCTTTCCATGCCCCTAAACTGTTGTCCATCCTCGGCGGCGCCGCAGGCAAAGTGGATTTCAATTCATATGCCTCCTTTATATAGGGCTCACAACATGAGTTAAAACCGCATTTTATTTTTTTCTTTGGAAACTCTAAGGCACATTTAGTCACCTTTATGAACGTACACACGTACCGGTACACCCTACCCTTATGAGCAACCTTCGAAAGACTGAGCCGACAGATCATGTCTTGAGATTGACTAAGTTACCATGGACGTCTCGCTATCGACGGAAACGTCACCTCATACTGAAAAATATTCCGCCTAAATGATAAACACCAGTGTCAAACCTCTGGTGAGCCAGGGTACAACCATCTTTCTATCCATCCTACCACATGCAGGTCCTGAAAATGAAGGTTTAAGCCCTAAAACTTTATTGTTATGACTCGGAAATTTGTTAGAACAATTCAGTTTATTGGAAATCGGCAGAGAAATGTATCAATGGAGAGTTCCAACGGAATTATCACGCATCAAAATGGGACAAATTCATCTCAAACTTTGCACTTCCCATTGGGGTCTATAGTACAGTGGGGATTCAGAAACAGAATCTAAAATTTGGCTGGATCTCGAGTAGACAAAAGTAATTTGGTATACATGTTTAGGGTTCAGGATAGACCGAGATTGAAGTTCGAAGTGTCAACTACCGGATTAGGAGTTAAGAGTTTGGTTTATCTTTTATCTACAAGTTTACTGTTTATTTTGAACTACTTTTTCCAGTAAGTGCATACACAATACAAAAAATGTCAAAGTGCATACACATTTTTCTTTTTCTTTTCTAAGTGCGACAACAATCTTTTTTCACAATACAAAATACAGCCGCTCACGTGTATACTCACCTTTATAAACAGACCGCACCCTGTATGAGCAACTCGGAAAAACCAAACGGGCGGTTCACGCCGGCACAAAAAAAAAAGAATACATCAAAGGATGGCGGAAAAACTCAATTGTATCTTCATGATGTACGCATATCTGGTGGGTGACACGCACCACAACTCCACTACCCCGAATTGTGATCCTATGTATGGGTGATTTAGCATCCGTTTTGTTGTTATCGGAGTAGTATCGACGTCAAGGAATAAATATGTGGACCAAGATACATATAAGGTCTCTTGACTTCATGGGTAAACGTGACCTGCTCTCCCAGTTCACAAAATAAGACACATAAAGTAGTCAAAAGAATTTTTTGTTTTGATTTGACCACGTTCCATACCAAATCAATATCAATAGATTTATCATAAAATATATTTTCATACCGTATTATCAAATATTATACGTTGATATTTATTTGTATATGTTTGGTCAAACTTAGTGGAGTTTTGACTTCTACAATAACTTATAAGGTCTAATTTTATAAGACGGAGGTAGTATGTCACGGTGGCGCGTCAGTCGGGGTCATCGTTGTGCAATGCACCTTGAGAATCCGATCAACATCTATCCATCGACCATGTCGAGACAGACTGTCGGCTCCGCCACCATCTAGCCTCTTTCCATGCCCCTGAACTGTTGTCCATCCTCGTGGCGCGCAAAGTGGATTTCAATTCATATGCCTCCTTTATATAGGACTCACAACATGAGTTTAAAAACCCATTTTATTTTTTCTTTGGAAACTCCAAGGCACATTTACTCTATCTCTCTACTATTGTTATTAGTCTCGCAACAATTTTGTATGTACTCCATCTGTTTTTATTTACTTTGCGTTCTGGGTAAAGTCGAAGTCATCAAGTTTGATCAAGAATATAGATAAAATATCAACATTCATAATAGTAAATGCATATAACATGAAAATATACTTTATTGAGGTTCCAATATCATAGATATTACATTATAGATGTTGATATTTTTTCCTAAAATATTTGATCAAACTTAACAAAGTTTGACTTCGACTAAACCTAGAATGCAATGTAAATAAAAATGGAGGGAGTAGTTCCTGTGCACCGCCCAAATAGACTTATTACATAATTCCCGAAATTCTATACTATCCATATTTTTCTTGCTCCTGCGCTTCAAATTCCCTTTCTTGCACGACCAAAAATTATCTCAGACCTCGGACGATTCTAGGACCGTTGAATTTGCATTGTGATTCGTGCAGGCCAGACAAGTTTTCCCAACTGCACGTGAATTGCAAATAGAGTTGGGTGATGTCATCAAGCAGATATAAGTTAATGTGGCTATTTGGTTTCCCAATTGCACGTGAATTGCGATACATTTAAGCCTAAAACTTTATTTTTAGGACTCTGAAATTTGTTAGAACGATTCAGTTTATGGGGAAATCGGCAGCGAAAAGTGTCAACGGAGACTTCTAACGGAATTACCACGCTTCAAAATGGGACATATTCATCTCAAACTTTGCACTTCCCATTGAGGTCTATAGTGCAATGGGGATTCGGAAACACAATGCAGAATTTCGTAGTAGGATCCCGAGCACATCGCTGATTTCGTTACTGCTGCTGAATTGCAGTCTGTGAAGGCAGATCATATCGCAATATTATTTCAAGATAGGAGACCGTGCAGAATTCCGGTCACAAAAAGGTTCTTCTGCAGATTATACTCTGAACCTCTGATCTACAATTACCAGGAGCGCTACACATTGCCTGATTGCCTCATATGAAGGGGCAGTTGCTTAAACAACATGGACTGTGCTGCTTCAGAAAACATTTCATAGCAGACTAGTCTCGTTTGCCTGCTAGCCTCCAAATGGACTGGAAAAGGAGCAACAGGTCATGAGATTACATTGTTCTCTCTAGCTACTAGGTGAAGCGCTCAGGCCGCTTCAAGAATATAACACTACTATAGCAGTAATGTAGGTCAACGACTCGCAAATCTTGGCTGTCGGACTTGCCGGTTAGATTACTGAACTATGTCACGTCATCCTTCCCCGACTTCAGTGCTACTAGTAATCACTTCCTAAGCTGTCAAACACAAGGATTTACAGGTAAACAAACAAACTGTTATTGGTACTTGTCGATATGACAAAAGTCTACGTGAAAATAATATGTACATGGATGTAGGTCAAAGAACTGGCGAGTTACAGAGTTGCTTTGTTTTTTCGGTTTAACTTATAGCAATTGTGGCAGGTAGTAGCATGGGAAAGGCAGCTGATGATGTCATGAAGTACTAGTAATATATTGAGTTCAGTTGTTTGACCTGAAGGAATATGCTCATTCATGCTATGGCTGAAGTCATGGAACCGGTTAAATTAGGCCAAAATATTTTCAGTCAAAGTACTGTCTTTCTAAACACCAACCTCCATTCACTACTTGACTACAGCATTTTATTTCGAGGGAACCCGGGGTTAAAACTTGAAATATAAAAAAATCCACATTTTGATATCCAAGTTTTAAGCATATCAGAGATAACATCCCAATAAATGAGACACGTTAGTTTAAATTGAGTACTGTTTTCTCTAACATCAGATGCTCAGTTGGCAGCTGTTTAATTATCTTATGCTGAACATATTTTACAATCTATTGTGGAAAAATATCCACTAAAGCAAGAAAATTCTGGCTAGCCAAGCGCGAAATAGGGAAAAGCTGGTTTGAAAAGTTAGATTATCGTAATCTACCCCGATAAAAAATACGTCCTTAGTATAAAAGGGGAAGTAAAAAAACAATGGTATGTTGTGGATGTGATCATTCTTAAAGCATGTTTGTCCTCATATTTAGACCTTTCAATGCATATTTGTTATATGCTTGGCTCTTCAAACATTCCAAGAAAAACTTACCTACACTACAGATGCCTTATATTTGTCGGTACCATATCAAGTGATTGCTCTTTGCGATGAACATGAGCATCCATCAAAATGAGTGTTCAACATGGGTGTTTCTTGCCTTAATGAGTTCATCTTGTTGCTTCAAGGACATGAAGGGGTATGCAATTAAAAAAACGATAAAGGGCATTTTATTACTATAATATCGTAGAGATACATAGTATATGCAATTAAATATGAAAAGGTGTTGTTTGTGAGACAAAGAAAATGCTGGTGACAGTAGCTAGTTACATAAATTGTACTAACAAACCTGGTGGATTAGCTCTTTCCTGAGCCGATGTTAGGTGATGCTTTGGCATTAGCTCCCGACGAAACATCATCTTCAAACAAAAGAAGAATTCATGTTTTAAGATAAGTCTTCCCTGAAACTTCAATACCATATTTGTAGAAAGTAAGGTACACATCAGTTTTGTGCTCTGTTACCTCAGAGGATTCAGGCAACTGAAACGATCGAATGTGGGACTGTGACGACTGCAAGTGAAACGAAGGCTCTGAAATGGTCGTGTTAGGACAACTTGGCAACACAGCAGCTTGTGGTTGATTTTGTGGTGAGGGGTCAAACGAATGAAGAGCTCCTGAACTTTGGTTTGCAGGTGGCACTCCTGCCCCAGAGTTTGGTGTTGCCACATTTCTTCCACCAACACCAAGTGCTGCGAACATCTGTGATGCTTGCACAGGCTCAAGTGCTCCAGATAAATACGATGGGTTCAAGTAAACTCCATTTCTCATAGACAACATCTGTAAAACAAAATCAGAGCAAAGGCTCCATATTATTGATCGCAGACTAACTATATATAGTTAAGCGCACAGTTGAAGTATTATCACGTACCAACTGGATGTAGCTAGCTATCTTAAGTGCCAATTGGCAGAGGATTTAGCAAAGTGCAATCACACTAGGAAACTATCCCCTAACATTTTGTTCAGCGGTATAAATCGGCACGCTAGCAAAGTTCATGATGAATCCAAGGAAATCAACAAGTTGTATATGCCATGAACAGTCAGGATGTGGCTAAAAAAACAGTCAGGGTGATGCCATGAACTGCTCTGCTATGTGAAGAATCTCCCAGCATTATTTCACTATCGACTAGATTAAGAATCGGTAAAGCCAGATAGTACAACTACAACTCTAATGCTACCGTTTGCAGTTCGGGTCAACCAAAACTAACTGCATCAGCAAGTTAACATCAACTCTTATTCAAAAAAGTCAACATGTAGAACATGATCCAGGTATGCATCTGCTGACCTGCACTTGGAGCTGCAGCTGCTTCAGATACTCAATGGCCTCGTCGAGCATGGACGCCTTGTCAGTCTGCAAGCAACGCAAACAGAATCCCGTAAATAACTTGCCATCACGAACATGACCTCAGGCAGCAGCCCCCCGATTCAGGGAGAAGGACAGGAAACAAAGGTGACGTGCGTGTGCTCGTTTAGTTTTGCGTCGCTGACCGACCTTGTTGGAGTTGGGTATGAGGCTCTGCAACGCCTTCATCTTCTCGTTGATCTTGCTCCTCCTCCGCTGCGACCCGATCGCGGATCAGCCAGAGAAGCAACGGTCAGTGGGTCAGTGAGTGAGTCAGCACCAGAAGGAAAAAATGGGCAAGAAGAGCAGAGGGAGCCGCAAGGCGAAGTCGAGCACCTTCTCGGAGAGGTTGTGCACCTCGGCGGCGCGGGTCCGCTTGCTCCCGGAGACCCCGCGCGGGCGGTCGTCGTGCGGCTCCGGCTCCGACGACCCGCCGGGCTCGCTCTCGTAGAACCCGCCAACGCCAACGCCGCCGGCCCCGAGCTCCCCGTACTCCGCCGCCTGCAGCTGGTGGTGGCCGTGCGCCGCAGCCGCCGCGGCCGCCTGGAAGGCGACCCGGTCGGCGGCGTGGCCGAACATCTGGCGCCGCACCTCCTCCTCCTCCTCCTCCCGCCGCCGCCGCCGCTCCTGCTGCATCAGCACCAGCTCCCGCACCGCCCCGCCACCTCCGCCTCCCGCGAACCCGGGGCCACCCTGCTGCTCCTCCATCCCGCGCGCCCGCGAACGATGGCACGCTCGGAAGAGGAGGAGGGAGTGAGGGGGAGCGGAGGAGAGAGAGTCATAGAGGAGAGTTTGGGGGGGAGGTGGCGTCGCTTCTTTTTAGTGCTGCGCCCATGCCGCGCTGCTTGCTTGCTTGCGCCCGCCCGCTGCTCGCCCGCCTTTGGGTTTCTTTTTGGCGAATTGTTTTCTTTCGCGGCATTTTTCTCCTCGGGCGGGCGCGGCCGTGCGCACAGCACGGCGATGGAGGTGGCGTGTCAGCTAGCGGGTTGCATGCTGCCTCTCTCTCTCTCTCTGGGTCGCATTGATGCTGGCTTTCGGTTGAGTGTGGGCTTGGGATACTACTGTACCTGCCTGCGTTGCGTTGCGTTGCGTCCAGTTCGTTTCTCCGGGCCAGCCAGCCAGGGTTTCTGCGTCGGGGGTCTCTGTGGCTTGACGTGCTGCCCTCGTCAAAGATTCCTCCTTTTCTATAGGAGACGTCAGCTGACGTTGCGTGCATGTATGCCATTTTGACTACTGCGTACTTGAAAAACACAGGGAAGACGGGCTCACATGTACTCCCTCCGTTTCATCACAATATAACAAAACAGTTTAAACATTTTTCTATATTTACATATATCTATACATGTTTTAATACCTCCTTGTCTGGTACTAGACTGTTGCGATGTTCCTACAGCGCGTTGTGTGTGCTCTGTACCCCCTTGCGTTGGGTGTGCACGTCGTCGTCCAAATTAGGTGGAGGCACAAACCCGGTGATTCCTCAAAAAAATACATGTTTTAATATATGTATTACCCATTTCGTTCCTGAATATAAGGTGTATAGTCAGTGTCGGATCTAAAAAGTCCTCAAAGACTGGGCAAACCTTCTTAAGGTGCCATTTTTTGGATAAAATTAATGTATAAGGTCACTGGACTAAGCTGCGCCGCCTTCGTCAAGCCCGGGGGCATTGGGTTCGTCTATGTGTATAGCTCTACATCGGACTCATTTTATTTTTAGAAAAAATCGTGAGAAATAATTTTTAATAGGCATAAAATAATACAATCCCTTAAATCCCTCTTTTAAGACTAGGTACCATTTTTTGATTTGTCAAATTATTCATAAATAGAAAATACACCTTATATTATGATTTTTCTTTAAAAAACTACATATCTTATATCAAGAAACAGAGCGGATATTTTTAGTGTGAATATAAACAATAATGTAACACTTAAAATATCTTATACTGTGGAACGGAGGGAGTATACATGTATACCGTAACGTTTATGAACACGTACACGCACACTCTAACCTCTGTAAGTATTCTTCGAAGACTAAACAGGCAGTTGCATCTTGAAAGTTGATAAAGTCACTAGCACACCGATGGCACCTGCACCCGTTGGGTATGGGTAGGGCTTAATCAAACCCGTACCCACGTCCTTATATTTTAACTACACCCATACCCATACCCGCGTCTGGGTACATATTCTTTACCATACCCGCACCCGTGTGGGTATTAAAAACCCGCGGGTAAACCCACCAAAAAAGTCATTCATTTACAATATATAAGAAAATCATCGATATGTATGCTCATTCACCCACTAATTCGGGAAGCGACACATATATATGAAAAGAAACAAGAAGGCAAGACAATATATATGATAATGAACAAAAAAACAACTCATTGTGCATGGCGAGCGGCCATACCCGTGGCGGAGGCCGGTGGTTTGCATGTTTGGGGGGGAAGGGCAGTGATGAGGAGTCGGGAGGGAGATGTACATATCGATCTAAAAGTAATGGAGATGCGAGAGTAAACGATATGGGTGAGAGCTAGGAGAGAATTGCTCAGGTAAATTAAGTGGTTGCGCATATGGGAAACAAGCAAAATTACATAGCCGGTTAGTATCCCCCCCCCCCCCCCCCCCCCCCCAGAATAATTCTATGTATCATGAATCTACATGTCAAAAACAAAAATAACTGGGTATATGGGTATACGGGTATAGGTAGTGGTTTACCATACCCGCACCCGCAATACCCATTGGGTACACACTTTTAACCATTTACTTACCCATGGGTAAAGTTATTTTACCAAACTCTTACCCTAACGGGTAAATACCCACTGGGTATGAGGGTAATGGGTACCCATTGCAATCGGTACACTAGCACAAGCATCATGCTATCAAAGGGAAATTAAAGGATACTTAACCTTTATATGTGACACGCATGTCGCATGTTAAACTAAGATTTTCAACTCTGTTGCATTAGGGTACAACAAATAATTTAACCACTTATTGGTTCGTTGTTTGTACTAGTATTTGATCCTAACTCTACGCAGTTATTGGGGTTACTCCGGATAAATGGTTGTTTTAGCTATGTGGTATGTCGAGCCATTTGCCCACGTCGACTTCAACCCTATCCCTCTAGAAGTACTTTGACGGTGTTCCACCGCATGGTAACTGAGTGAGGATAGCAGTGGTTCGTAGGACGATGTAACTGGTTCGAACGTGCGGCGTGAACTCGCAGCCTATGGTGTATTCGTTAGTTTTTTTAGCCATTCTATATAAAATCATACACCGTGTATGTTGTAAGGCCAGCAACACCGTGGCTCCGGTTCAAGGCAAAATATGTCACGAGTCTCACAATGTGAGGAACGGCTTGCGAGGCCCATAGTCAAATAAACAATTAGCCACTTTATGCTCTTTTGAGCCCTTTACACATAGTTCTGCCCAAGGTCCCCTATGTGATTATGTCTATGATTTACTGATCTGATACTAGATCCGTCACTGGCTGCAGCCGGTGTTCACCAAAGTTATCGTCAATTACATCACTGCCGTATCGAGATCATATAAATATTTCGTCTACAAACGATCGACGTATTCCGTTCTGCCGTTCTACTATAGTTGTTAATATGTATCTGTTGGATTAGTCTATCTAATATTTTAAGTTTCACATAAGAGTAGCCATTGTTGTCATGTTTAATATGCTACTTCCTTCGTCTTAAAATAACTGTTTTAAGTACGGCTAAAAGTGAATGTATTTAGATACGAAACATGTCTACACACGTCTATTTTTAGGTAAACTTAAGACACTTATTTTGGGACGGAGGGAGTATAATTAATCATGGATCTGTTGTCTAATTATTCAACCGATTACTTACTGTTAGTATTCATCAACTAGTAATCCACAAATGCTGGCCGATCACCTTGATCAGGAATCCCGTACATAGTTCATGTCGGTAATCAGTTAGCAGAGATCGCATTAAAGCAGCTTTCACGTCCATGGGTTCCCTCTCCGACTCCGCGGCGAATAACACTAACACAGAATAGCTTTCCGTTTCGGCTTAGAGCTCCGGTGCCAACACATACACGATCTCTATAGTATCTCGTCCATGACCAGCTAATAAAATCCTGCAATTACGTTTGCAAATCATCAAGAGAACAACTCGATCGTCATCAATCATCATCTAGGTTAGCAGCTTCACGTCGAGATACCCTACGCACGTACTGCAGGCTGTGCATGAACGAGGACCCCGCCTCGATCGCCAGCCATGGTATACATGGCCCCTCTGGAGACGATCCACGAACACGACGAGCCGCGCGACCTCGAGGCCGGGAAAAGTACGCCGCCGCCGCCGTTCCACGTGGAGAAGGCCTCTCGGCAGAAACGTCGGCCTAGCGGCTGCCGCCGGTGCGCCTGCGTCGCGCTCCTCGTCGCGGCCGCCGTGGCCGTCGCCCTCGCGGCGGTCCTCGGGGGTCTCTACCTGGTGCTGGACCCGAAGCTGCCCCTGTACACGGTGCACTCGCTCAACGTCACGGCGTTCGGCATGGACGACGACATGACCGCGCGCGCGCGGTTCGACGCGTCGGTGCGGTTCGAGAACCCCAACCGCGCCATCGGCATCTCGTACGAGGAGGGGTCCAGCCTCGCGGTGTGGTACGGCGGCTACCGGCTCTCCCAGGGCGCGCTGCCGGCGTTCTACCAGGGACACCGCGACGCGGCGGTGGTGCGCGTCGCCATGAGCGAGGCGCAGCTGCAAGGCACGGGAGTGGCAGAGGCTATGCGGCACATCAATGGGGCCGGAGGTGGCGAGCTGCCGCTGGTGTTCCGCGGGGAGGTGCCCGTGCGGGTTAAAGTCGGGCCGGTGACGACCGGGAAGGTCACGCCCCGTGTCCTGTGCGACATGGTGCTGGACAGGCTGAGCACCGAGGGCGCCATCGCGGTCAAGAGCATGAACTGCAAGTTGAAGTTGTGGTGATCTCGGCCTTCCGAGACTTTTTGGCGTTTGATGGTACAACAGTGATCAATTGTCAAACGACGACGACGACAGAGTACACGTGTAGTGTAATGAATAATAGAATTATGCATATAACATTTTTATTGCTTTCCCTGGAACAGGCTTATCTTACAGTACTTTGTAGGTTTATTTGCCTTAAATATATTGTATGTTTGCATGATATGAGTTTACACCATAATTTTTCGCTTTATTTGGCTCTGAAAAGCAGGAATAATCCTATTTTTCGTATTTTTTAGTTTCAACAAACTTGTGAACCTCAAACGCACTGAAGATTATTGACGTGTCATTATTTTGTAAGGACGGACCGATTGTGCTAGCGTGCCCCCACATATGCGAACACACACATATTAGAATGGGAAATGGTTGCGGGATCGCATCCGGCCTCATAGGATCCTACTCTAAGTCCATGTCATCATACTTTCCATATGATATGACGTCCATATCGGAATTTACGTCGCTAAATCAGACAATTTGTGTTGAAAATTTCATCACAAATTTCATGACAGTTTTTGTTCGATGGAAATGCTAAAAATGTAAGGATATGTTGTTAAATTTCATTGGTGCTTAGTTTATTTTTCACAAAACGGGACATAAGATTTACAACCTAAACGGAATATACAAATCAGGATATGTTTGTAACTGTTTATCTTGTTTGAGATGGTGACGGACTCCTCTACCACCCGTGTCCTTTATACCAATGGTTATGAGTGAGATATACTATAGATTTGGTAACTTGTTGACAAATAAACGAGATAACACGCATGGACCTCCTTCATTCTTAGTTTTAAACTGTTTTGATTATTTCAATGTGGTGTACATATAAATTGAAACGACCAATGGATTTGGTTACCGCTCAAAATATCGCGGGTACGTGTCGGCAACCGGAATCTCCCTCTCCCCCTCCCCTGAGTAAATGGGTTTAGCAGGCGAAAAATCTCAAACAACTTGAATTTGGGTCAGAAAAAAACTGAGAATCTTGTCCGCTAACCACGGTTACAGAAAATACCTTCCCCCTCCAGCCCGAAGTTTTTTTCCATGCCGATATCCAAAATCATCTGAATATGCACAGTAAAACAAGTATAGATACATTTGAATCCCCAAAAAAAACCAGATCGTACCACTTTATCTTATCCTTTCATTTGGAACTTGCTCATAGGCTCATAGCGTTGACCTCTTATATCTAAAATATTAGGTTAAAGGATTCCATAGATTCAACCAATATTATAAAGAGACCCAAGCCAGAAGTGGCATCCACCTTCAAGAAACCAGAAATAACTACTCCGTTCTGAAATATATAAGATGTTTTAACATTTTCCGAGTCTGATGTCTCTAGACACATTTCAGTGTGTAAATTGACTCATTTTAGTACGTATATCTAATCCATACAGAAATATCTAAGTATATATATAATTTGGAACGGGGAGCACGTCTCAGTTTTATTTGTCGTCAGGAAAATTAACACATCTGCTAATGAAATAATTTGTTCCTGATGCCCTATATTAGTGGTAAAATCTAGTGTAATAGGGAAACACTTGGCCGGTTTAACAAACTTTGTGATCCGAGCGTGTGATGTCAGAAACCAAAAGAGTATGAACTCATTCTGATATCTAGGACTGAGATAATGATAATAAATTTCTATGTATGAATACGAATACGAATACGTCTAAAGTGGTCTTGCCATGTCAAATTGTGCAACCGTCTCAACACAAGTTAAACAAAATACCATGCATTATCACCCTTGTAAATCTGCTAATTGTTTCCTCGGAAACCAAGTTGTTACCAAGATATTTCACAAGAAAACTTTCCTCGCTCCTTCTTTCTCCTTTGCGATTTGATTATGCAATTCTTTGTCAATAGTTTTCTCTTTTCGCAGTCTAACTCTGAGTTCATTGCACTTGTTCATATTATTAATACTAGCAAAATGCCCGTGCGTTGCTACGGACGAACAAAATGACCCATTGTACAAATTTAAACATATGCTAAACGTAATGCACAAGATGAATTCAGACATATTGACAAATTAAGCTAATGGAAAGAGCATGTGTTGTCGGTGGGTTGTTACGAGAGAAAGATATAATACATATAAACATAATAAACATAATACCTAATATAATGCACGAGATGAATTCAAACGAATTCAAATTAAACATATTGATGCACTAAGCCAAGGGAAAGAGCATGTGTTGTCGAGTTGTAACGGGATAAAAAACAATAACTTTTGTATTTTGAAAGCAAAACGTCGGCGTGACCCTTATTTTCCCTAAATTCTATCAACTGTGGTCTGCTGATTTTGAATGTAGAGAAACCCATATATATCTTAGTAGTATGTCGATGATCTTTTCTGGTGATTAAGCAATGGGCGTTTACTTTAAGAAAATGACTCTACTTTACTTGCCTATATGTTTCATCCGATTACACGACACTGAAGCATGCTATGAACTATGTTCCGCTTGGATATGAAGTTCAGACAAATTGATTATTTTTCAAAATTGTGTGGCGCTGCTGGTCATGAGCCAAACCTAAATCCACATCATGTATGACGTGTCTCTACTCCCGTTTAGATGTTCAGTCTCGACAGTGCAGCTACAAGGGTTGTCTGACTTTGATGAACCCGGCGGCCGCCAGGCGCCAGAGCGTCGGAGCATAATCCTCCATGCATTTACTATTTTCACGTGTAATATGTGCTTGAGGAGCGGGAAGAGTAGCGAGCTTGAATGAAGCGTAGATGGCCGGGTCATCCCAGGACAGCGGAGTCGATGTTCCGCTCCTGCTTCAGCTTGTCCTTCAAGAACTACTTGCACACGTGGCCGGCGTTAAGCTCCTCGATGGCCACACCTTCCTGCTCCGAGATCACTCTCAGCAGATTCAACGACAATATCTGAAGAATCATACGGACATCTGTCATTTATCAAGGACATGTTCAGCAATTGATACACCTAAGGTCTTAATATCAAGGCGACCGCGGATGAATGGACTTACAGTGAGGCGGGAGAGGAAGCGCTCGTGTGTGCTGAGGCCGGAGATCTCCACCAGCCCGGCCTCCTCCAGGCTGAGGAACGTCCTCTTCTCCTTCTTCCCCGCCGCCACTACCGCTCTGCTGCTGTTTCTCTTCTCGGCATCTCCTCCTGAGTCCTGATCACCAGCCGCAACGCCGCCGCTCTTGTTTTCCGCTCAGAGTCGCTGAAAAGCCCGTGGTGCTGCCCCGTGAGTCTCGCCGGCTGTACGGCGAAGCTGCCGACGCCGCCCGAGGCCGCGGTGACCAGCACGTTCTTGGCGGGGCCGTCGCGGCTGCTTTACACGATGCTAGCGCTCCTACTCTGCTGCTCTTCGCCGCTAAATTTGACCATGCTTCTCGCTGTTGCAGGAAGGGAGGAAATTGAGACACGGAAAAAAAACTGGGCTTCACCGTCCTGCTGCTCTCGAAAGTAAAAGTCGATCCTAGAAAAGTTAATCTCGCCTTGCACACTCCGCTCGCTCAGTCTCAATGTCGACCAGAACCATCTCGTATTGATCTGAGCATGTACTTTTCGTGGTTGTGAGAAGCAGCGCCTACAGAGCTCCTTGAGCTTGACTGCTTGAGGTCGGGGGACTTGGAAGCCGTGGGAGCCGGAGCTTCCCGGACCGATCGAGGCTACATCCATCTCCACCACCTGCCACTGGCCCAGGCCCGATGTCCCCTGTCGCCGCAAGGGATCTAGCGGCCCGATCTAAGTCAGGCGCGTCTCCTCCCCTACCCCCCCGCCGGCGCAGCCTCGACCTTCGTCGCCCACCACTCGAGAGTGTGGCCATGGAGCCGTCGCGGCTGCTTCTGCTCTCCGACTACGACGGCGCGATCATTTCGCCGCTGCCGTCCCCCTCGCCCACCTCCGCGACTCCGTTCCGTCCTGGCGTCACCGTCGTCGTGGGGATCCTCACCAGCGTCTTCTCCATAACCTTCCTGCTCCTCCTCTACGCGAAGCACTGCACGCGGAGCGCGGCGGACTCGTACGGCCCGTACGGGACCGGCGGCGGGTCGGGTGGCGCCGTCGGGCAGCGGAGGAACGGTGGGGGGATTTGGGTCTGACCTGGAGCTCCTCCAGCGGCGTTGACCGTTTTGTTGGACGGGACTGCCTCGACTCATTCTGATATCTAGGACTGAGATAATGATAATAAATTTCTATGTATGAATACGAATACGAATACGTCTAAAGTGGTCTTGCCATGTCAAATTGTGCAACCGTCTCAACACAAGTTAAACAAAATACCATGCATTATCACCCTTGTAAATCTGCTAATTGTTTCCTCGGAAACCAAGTTGTTACCAAGATGTTTCACAAGAAAACTTTCCTCGCTCCTTCTTTCTCCTTTGCGATTTGATTATGCAATTCTTTGTCAATAGTTTTCTCTTTTCGCAGTCTAACTCTGAGTTCATTGCACTTGTTCATACCTTAGTTTCTTCTTCTAATTATTATGCCTCCAATGTCTAAATCAATCGTGTGCTAAGGAACTCGGACTCATGCTAGTATTTTGAAAGTGATCGATGTAGTATTGCTTCACTTGAGTGTTAGGAGTAGTTAATTACAAGGGGTGCGAGCCCAAGAGAAGGTAAAAGCAGTCACCACACCCTCCTCTTTCCGACGAGCTCCTGCACCTCCTCCCAGAGCCCGCCCTTGACGACGCTGGTGAGCCTGAGCACGGCGGGGCTGCAGGCGGCGACGCGCCACAGCCCAGCGTTCACCTCGTCGCGCAGCTGCTCCCGCTCCCACCCGCAGAACCCGTCGAAGAATCGGAAGTCCCGCACGCTGGCCACCCCTCGCTTCACCAGCTCCGCGGCGCACCCTACGCTCTCGCGCGTGCCGTAGTGCAGGCCCGGCATCACCTCGTCAAACAGCCCCGTCCGCCCCACCACGTCGTCGCCGCCCGGCTCCCGCGGCCCCAGCAGGAAGAAGCACTCCTCCAGCGGCCCGCCGAAGAAGAGCGGGCGGCCGGAGAAGGCGCCGGCGATGTCCGTCTCCGCGAAGATGGACTGCGCCTCCTTGATGGACATGAGCGACGGGCGGTTCAGGATCACGCCCACGGGGCCCAGCACCCCGGCGGACAGCAGGAGGATCACCGTGCGCTCGAAGATGTGCGACCCGTCCAGCTTCTCCGTCGCGATCAGGAGGCACCCCTTCTCCGGCTCCACCAGCGGGTGCGCCCACTTGTCGGCGATCTTCTTCGCCGGCGCCGATGGCATGGCCACTGCCGCCGGGTTCACGCTCTTAGCGTACTGCTCCTTGAGAACGAGCTTCGCTCGGAAGGAGCGCCAGTCGGCGGCGTCCATGGACGGCGCCGCTCCATCCTCGGGCTCGGATGACCGCCCGTTGTAGCTGCAGCCTGTGGAAGCAAGCCAAGAGAGAGTGAGCAAGAACTCCACGCACGTGCAGTGCAGGCGGAGCTAGTGAGAGATCGAACGGTCACTCACAAGTGATGGACGAGCTCGCGCGCCTATGGTTGAAGAGCAGGTGAAGCCTGGGCTTGGCGATGCCGGCCGGCGATGGGAGTGCCATGATCGATCACCGGAGGATCGAAGCTCTGGAAGCCCGGAAGCAAGACAGCTCTCCGGTGCTACTACTCGATCGGCCTCACCACCAAATTAACCGACCTGGTGAAGCAGTGTGATCGATCACTGCAGGTAGTGACAGGAGGATGGATCGCAGATAGCTAAATAGGAAGAATGGATGGATGGATGGAAGAGGCCCGCCGGAGCATCTGCTCCACAGGTTTTGCGGCCCCGATCCGAAGTGGATATAGCTCGCCTTTTCGGTGCTCCTTTCTGGCGATCGGTCCGGGGCGGGCCAATGGCGACGCGGGGAGTGGTGTGACGGCATGGGGAACGACGACTTGCACGTGGACCAGCCGCGGTGTGTGGCTACGGCTTGGCACGGGAAGGTTGGAGGATAAGAACACGAGGAGCGGCTAGTTGTTCGCCTCGCGACCATAGTTTAAAAAACCGAACCGGTTAGTGGACCATGGCTGGTTCACCGGTTCATCGGTCCAACCACTGGCTCAGCCGGTTCAATTGCTACAAAAAAAGGACAAATTTAACAAATAAGTAAACTAATTTCAACAATATTCATTGCCGGATCCTATAAAACTTATTCAATTCGATGTTGTCACGTAAAAGAGCAGTAGCTCAAGTGGTAATCGGTCTCGTTCGTCCTAGCTGAAGGTTGTGTGTTCAAATCCTGGGGATAAATCATTATTTTGCTTTAATTTTTTCGGTTTTTTGACTGATCGGTCTTTTGCGCTTAAAAAACCGGACTGAGCCTCAGTTCTGGTTTTTTCCGGTCGGACCGCGGGTCCGGTCTGGTTTTTAAAACTAGGCTCGCTACATGGTGTGCTCGCTTGGAGTTTAACATGGACTAGTAATCGGTTTCTGTCGACTAAGTGTGGGTGGCCGGCCAGAAATGGAGAAAGTCTATTTTAAACCCTAAACTCGTATACATTTGACGATTTAAACCCTCAACTCAAAATCTCTGTCGTTCGAACCCTAAACTTGTGAATCCCGTCCAAATCAAACCTTAAGGTGGGATTTCGCTAAAAAGGATGACGTGGCAAGTTAGAGCCCGGGATGTTGACTTTATACTCACATGAAATATTCATCTATATCTCTACTTCTCTATCTTTATCTCTACTAATATAATATAGATTCATGTGGTTATGGTTGCCGATGGTGCGTCAACACAAATCCAAAAACAAACCCAGACCGGCTAGATCAGTAACTAAAAAGAACGGACCGGCTCAATCGGGCGTTGTTTACCTTAAGTGTATTTTAGGAGATGAGAGTGGATAATCTCGAATCCCGAAAAATCTCCACTGTTCTGTTTACTTCTAGCGTATTTTAGGAGATCAGAGGGGATAATCCCTAAATATCCCCCACCAACCACCTTATTTTTAACCAAAACAAAAACTCTAGTCCTTGCTAGTTTATTTTAGGGGAAGACCATTTGTGGTGATTTGTGTGGATTGGGTGTTCACCAAATCCCCTCACATAACCACTCTTCCCATCCCTAAAATACCATCGGAGTAAACAAGGCCTCACTAATTGGAAAGAGCGGACTATGCATCAAGAATCCTTCCCAAACCTAAGCTCCCTGGAAATAGAGACCTATGGAGGCTCCCACGTGTTGAAAGGTGGTTGGGTGCTTAATCATGCTGTGGGCCCCCTGTCAGCGACAGATGAACTTCCTGCGTTCGCTTATCTACGCGTGTCGCAGCTCTCTGCGTCAGGCTCAAGCGGCACGTCTCTCCTCCAATCCCGCACTTCTCCCCTCCTGCGCCGCCGCTTCTCTCCTCCCCCAATCCCCTCCCACGTCTCCTCTTCCAACTCTCCATCTCGCGGTGTGCGCCGCCGCCGCGCGCCTTCCTCGGCTCTGGCGTCCCAGCCGTCGCAGTGAGCGGGCGGAGCTGGAAGGGACGGCGGTGTCTTGTGGGAGGAGGCGAATAGGCGATGTAGGAGCGCATCCGTCCGATCCGGAGGGATACGGCGGAGGCGACGGCGCCATGGCATCCTCCCACCCCGCCGCGGGGGCCTACGCGGCTCTGAAGAAGATCTAGGCGGGGGAAGGCGGCAGAGTCAGACGCCTCCGCACGCGCCGATCATGGCCACCGCAGCCGCCGCCCTCTGCCTCCTGTGCCGCCGGGCAGCGGCGCCGGCGTCCCCGATGCTACGGTCCCTTTTCCATGGGCCGCATTCCAGGGTAAGAAAGGAACCAAGTCTGAAACCCTCGCTGCGGCTGTTCAAAGTTCAGAACTGACTCCCCTCCCATTCTCCTCTCTAGGCCGCCGCCGCTGCCCAATACCACGGTGGAGTTGTATTTCCGGTATATTGAGAAGGGGAAACAAAGCTCTGCAATTTACAGATTTCATTGTGCTTGACCGGTGGTATTCCTTAATTAGTTTCTACTCCATGACTGTATGGAGAAGTGAAAACAAGCTGTGCAATTTATGGATTTCATTTGGTTGGACGACCTTATTTTCTGCAGTCTAGAACTTCATGTGGCATTGGAAGAACATCTGACACATGCTAAGTATTGTTGTACATCTGCCTGTTGCTGCTTTGGAATCAGCTGTGAATTTTAAACTTCGTAACTATATATGACAATGAACCTTGTTACTTCAGTTAAATTGGCTCAATGCAACTGAACATGCACCTATTTTGATGAATGCTGTATGGGATAAAATTTCAGTTTAAGGCAGGAAATCTATCATGTGCCATGTACGAAATAATATGTGTGTAATCTATCTCTTGCGTTGCAAACATAACTCTTGATGTTCATAAATGTGTTTGAGTTATCACGTTTGATATTGTCATATCGTGTGATTTCGTTTGATTAAATCATAGGGTGATAAATATTGCAATACTCTGACGTACGCTGACCAGAATTGTGGTCTGTATTTCTAGGGCACTGACAGTACCACCACCGACGACAACATCCCTCGCCTTGTGAAACAGGTAAGGATAGCTACAAACTTATCTTGAGCTTCTGAGTTGCAAGAACGTAAACAATACGAAGTGGCTTAGTGGGAACTGAAGAAGTGTCTTTTGTAGAACAATCGATCAAAACTAGGGTTGGGTGTTTATTTTGGCATGTGGCGTTGAACTCAGGCAAGTGCTCTGCCAGTGATGTCACTCGGTCCCCATTGGGCCGTTCGACGTCGCCTAGTGCGGCTAACAGCGAGGAGGCGGGGCAGGTGTTCAGCGGAGACGCAGCGGCGTTTGATGGGCCTCGGGCGGGAGATGTCTTGTCGTCGCCCAGTGCTGCAGCTGCGCTGGGTGCGACGCCGCGCGCGCCGGCTGGACCGCTTGCCGATGACGGACAGGTGCTGCTGCAGCGCGAGCGCGATGGGCTTCATTTCCATGCCGGACCAGAAGGGTCGTCGGACAGGCTCGGAAGGCCAATCGTTGCTGCTGCAGAGGCTAACACTGAGTCGCCTAGTGCTACAGCGGAGCATGCAGTGCATGCGTGCGTGCATGCTGGAATGGCGTGCGTGCGTGCTGGGCTGACTACAGTGGCCGGACAAGGAGAGTCGCCGGCTGCGGCTTCGTCTCTGGTTGATGGACAGCACGCTGCTATGCTGCAGCGACCAGGCGCGGGTCGGCTAATTGACGACCAGACGACGCCTGCTTGCTTATCGACGCTGGGGGTGGGCTCTACATCGCCTATGCCTTCCCCGGTGCCGACCATGCTGAGGAGGAGCGAGAGACATGTGGTGGCCATGGATGGCTCGTCCGCTACGGATGAGAACTCCATGGCGAAGGCTATGCGTCGCAAAGCGGAACACAACCTGGACAAAACTGGTACGAGTAATTTCTCGAAGTCCTTTCTTGCATTGTCAAATAATAGCATAGCTGCTAAATTGAATAGTGTAGGTTTTTCTTTGGGTAATAATATTGAAAAAATTGCTTTGGCAACTAATGCACTAAGACGTTTGGAATATGACCGGTTAACAGTCACCCCAAAGTTCTCGTGTAAGTCGCTAAACACTCACACGGATGAGGAGGAGCTAAATGACACAATTGATGTCCAGCTACTCTCAAATCTAGTGGGTGATGTTTCGGAGGCTGGCTTAGATGAGGCAATGCTAAGTTCATTATATGATCTAAAAGCATCTGACCGAAAGTCCAAAGCTGATTCTCAGAAGAAAAATATTAAAACGCTACGGAAAAAGGCGAAGTTCTCCACAACTCTAATTGTTTCCCGATGAATGGCATATTCGAAAATAGCAGAGGTCTTCGTGACTTGGCTAAACATGCTCGCATTGCTGATTCTATTCGGGATCATCGTTTGGATTTTGTGGGAATTTCTGAAACTGGTAAACGTGACTTTTCTGCGACTCTACTCAACCGCTTGTCCGGTGGTGTAGAATTCACATGGAGATCACGTCCGCCACGTGGTAGGTCTGGGGGCATTTTACTAGGCGTCAGAACAGAGACCATGGATGTGTTGGCTAGTTCAGATGGGGACTTTCATATTAAATTCCACATTCGCAACGAGGCCGACAATTTCACATGGACTCTTGTCGCTGTGTACGGAGCCGCCCAAGATGAATATAAATCTGCATTTCTCAGGGAGTTGGTCAACCTAGTAAAAGATAATCCATATCCTATAATTATAGGTGGAGATTTCAATTTACTAAGGTTCCCTCATGAGAAGAGTAGAGGTAGATTTGACAACCGATGGCCCCTCTTATTTAACGCTGTCATTGACAGCCTTAGTCTAAGAGAGGTATCGATGATTGGGAGGCAATACACGTGGGCTAATAGCCTCCCAGAGCCAACATACGAGAAGTTGGACCGTGTACTGATGGATTCGGATTGGGAACTTAAATACCCAATGGCCTCAGTACGGGTCCTCGAACGTATCGAGGCGTTGTCAGATCATGCACCCATACTATTAACCACGGGAACGCCTAATCCATCTCGTAAACACCAATTCAAATTCGAATTGGGATGGTTACATAGAGAAGGTTTCTTTGAAATGGTTAAAATGGTGTGGGAAAGACCGGTGCCTGGTTTTAATCCAATCCAAAGGTGGAATAATAAAATAAGCGCGTTGCGTAAACACCTGAGAGGTTGGGCTAAACATATGGTAGGTCAACTAAAAAATGAGAAGCTTCGGTTGTCATCTATTATTAATGAGTTAGAGGCTTTTGCGGAAATTAGACCGCTATCAACACAAGAGATCGATCTAAAAAATCGTTCAAATGTCGAGATGGTGGGAATGCTTCGTGAAGAGGAGCTCAAGTGGTACCAACGATCAAAGGCCCAATTTATTTTGGAAGGAGACTCGAATACGAGATACTTTCATAGTCTTGCAAATGGCAGACATAGAAAGAAACTCATTCACTCTCTTGTCCAAGAGGAGGGCACGATTGAAGGACACGAGCAATTAAAATCCTACATCATGAAGTATTATAAAAATTTGTTTGGGGAACCAGAGGCGGATAATTTCACGCTAGACGAAACCCAAACAGATGACATTCCGCAGGTATCCGATGAGGAAAACGCTCATCTTACAGCCCCCTATTCTGTGGAGGAGGTTAAGAAAGCGGTATTCCAAATGGAACACAACAAAGCACCGGGTCCGGATGGTTTCCCTGCGGAGTTTTATCAAACTTTCTGGGATGTAATCCAATCGGACTTGATCGAGATGTTTCATGCTTTGCATGCTGGACAACTCGAATTATTTCGTCTAAATTTCGGTGAGATAATTTTGTTGCCTAAGGTTAATGGAGCAGAAAGGATCCAACAATATAGACCTATCTGTCTTCTGAACGTTAGCTTCAAATTTTTCACGAAAACCGCTACTATTAGACTAAATTCGGTGGCTGATCATGTTGTGAGCCCTTCTCAAACTGCTTTTATGCAAGGTCGCAATATACTTGACGGTGTTGTGATCCTTCATGAAATGAAACAGTACATGAGTTACATCGGAAAAAGCTTAATGGAGTCATTCTTAAAATTGACTTTGAAAAGGCTTACGATAAAGTCAAATGGTCTTTCTTACAACAAACACTCAGAATGAAAGGATTTTCAGATGAGTGGCGGGCAATGATACATAATTTCGTTTCCGGAGGAAGTGTTGCCATCAAAGTGAATGACGATGTTGGTAGATATTTCCAAATGAAAAAGGGATTACGTCAAGGCGATCCATTATCACCTATATTATTTAATATAGTTGCTGATATGCTAGCCATAATCATTGACCGTGCGAAATTGGATGGGCAAATTATTGGAGTGGTTCCGCATCTAGTGGATGGCGGATTATCCATTCTCCAATATGCTGACGATACAATTCTTTTTATGGAACATGACATGGAGAAGGCTAGAAACCTGAAATTAATATTATCAGCGTTTGAGCAACTTTCCGGTCTAAAAATCAATTTCCATAAAAGTGAATTGTTTTGTTTCGGCGATGCTCATGACGAGGCTGCCCAATATGCTGAGTTATTCGGCTGTGGGCTTGGCCAGTTTCCAATTAACTATCTTGGCATTCCAATCCACTTTAAGAGGCTAACGATAGCTCAATGGAAACATGTTGAGGAAAGACTACAAAAACGACTGAGTAGTTGGAAAGGAAAATTGTTATCCCTAGGTGGTAGGTTGGTGCTCATCAATTCAATACTTACTAATATGGTACTGTATATGATCTCCTTCTTCCAGTTACCAAAGGGAGTCTTGTATCGATTGGACTACTTTCGATCTAGATTCTTTTGGCAAGGGGATAGTGAAAAAAAGAAGTATCGGCTGGCAAAATGGGATGTAGTATGCCGCCCTAAGGACCATGGCGGTCTAAGGATTCATGATCTTGCGATCAAGAATAGAGCCCTCCTTGGAAAGTGGTTGTTCAAGCTTCTGGCCGAGGATGGGGTGTGGCAAACTCTCCTTAGGAGGAAATATATTGGCTCGAGTGCTTTATCACAGGTTTCTTGGAAACCGGGTGATTCACATTTTTGGGCTGGCCTAATGGCGACGAAGAAATTCTTCTTCCCATATGGTTCTTTCTCCATTAAGGATGGATCTGAGATAAGGTTCTGGGAGGATAAATGGTTGGGTAATACCGCTCTCCGTGAACAATATCCGGCATTATACGCTATAGTCCAAGGACGTCATAAGAGTGATACGCTTGCTCAAGTGTTGGTAGACCATATTCCAACTGTGACGTTCCGAAGAGATCTTGTTGGTCCTAGATTGGTCGCTTGGCACGAGTTGCTTCAGCGTCTAGCTACTGTCAATTTGACACAAGGGACTGATGAATTTCGGTGGAATTTACACAATAGTGGTAAATTCACAGTGGACTCAATGTATACAGCTCTCATCCAACCAAATGTGCCGGTTGATAATAATAAGAAAATCTGGAAGATGAAGATTCCACTGAAAAACAAAGTTTTTGCGTGGTATCTTCGTCGAGGGGTTATTCTTACTAAAGACAACCTTGCAAAACGCAATTGGCATGGAAGTAAACAGTGTGTCTTCTGTCATAAAGACGAGACGATCAAACACTTATTCTTCGAGTGCAAGTTTGCTAGTTCTATATGGTACATTATCCAGATAGGTTCTACTATTTATCCACCCAAAAGCATTGCTAATATTTTTGGCAACTGGCTGAATGGGGTGGATAATAGGTTTAAACAACTTATTAGGATAGGAGCGCTTGCCGTAATATGGTCGCTGTGGCTATGTAGAAATGACAAGGTTTTTAATGATAAAAATTGTTCTCTTCTGCAGGTTATCTACAGGACTACTGCTACTCTCCGTTCGTGGTCTCAATTGCAACGTGTGGTGCATCGAGACCTGTTTATGGAGGTGTGTACCAGACTGGAGGATACGGCGAGAGACTTTTTATCCCAACATGGATGGCAGCATAATTTGCGGATTGGCCCTCCACCCCCCTAGGCGATCTTACAGTTTATCATTTTGATATGTATTTCGCCATTTTTATTTGTTTCGAACTTCAGACCTTTTTCGGCTGTGTGCATCCTGATTATGCAGAGGCTGGGTGTAATACTTATACTTTTAAGTAATAAATCTCCCTTTATCTAAAAAAAAAAGTGCTCTGCCAGTCTTATTTGGAGGCAGTAGGGAGAATTGCCTCTGACCATAGTGAATATGCCTTTGTTTTCCTTTGGACGGTCATGTGAAGCAAGTATACTCACAAATTGCAACGTATGTGACCAGCATGACCAACCGCACTGTGTTGTTTGTCAGTTACTAATGAGTTGAAATTAACTCTCAAATAGTTGCGGTCGAGTGCAGTTTGTGAACTCCAATTGTGTCTCTGGAAGCGAAAGCAATATGTTCACTGGTGGCTTTCCTTAATTTCTGATCTTGGCTATGGTTTGTGTCCTATAGAAACAGTATTAGGATAGATGAGAAAACAAGATTCTTGCCAAATAATTAATGTTGTATGTTTTATTTCTCTGAATTGTGATGCTTATAACTTTGACTTGTAATGGATCTGTAGACACTATACAGTAAGGAAATGACCTGCAAACATTGAAAATTCATGTTTGATACTACTCATTGGCTTACTTGGGATATTTAGAAATCTACTCCAATTAGTTTTTACACCATCTTACTTTGCGCAGTCTAGAGCCTCCTGTAATTACCGAAGAACATATAGCGTTTGCTGGCTCTTGTTGTGACTTCACTTTCTCATTGCTCCTTTCGAATCGGTTGTGAATTAGGAGCTGTAAATAACTCTTATGATAATGATGCCGGCTTTTGGTACTTTAGTTGATATATGGCTATTAATTACATTTTAGTGCCCTGCAGAAATCTCTGAGCACTCTATCTTGTGCCTTGCAGGCTTCAGGAGACTTGATTATCATGAATGTGTCTCAGTTATCCAAAAAAAAAATACCGGATTGCATTTTCCCATCTAATCACCTTGGTCAATGCTATTGCGATTTCTCCTGATGAGCTTTATTTTATTTTTCTGCAGCCGGAGTTCAAGATTATAGCCAGGAAGGCCTAGGAAGTTTAGCGTCTAGCTTGGACAAGGGAAAATGTACAGCATCTCAGTTGTGGTATGGCAAGCTTGATACTCTGAAATATGAAATTTGCAATTCTCTTTCTCATATAGCTTGCTTCTTTATTACGATTTTCTTTATTACGATTCACAAGTTAGTTTGTGGTGCGGATAAACTTTGCTCCATTATGCATATGCTCAAATACAACTCTTGAATACAGACAAGATTTGGAAAGAAGACATGTGGACCAACTCTTGTATTTACTTCTCAACCTTTTAAGCATATGTTCCAATAATTTTCATTGATTGTTATCATTCACTATCTGATCTTGGCTTCCTACGCTCACATCTGCTCCTTTCTTAGTGTTGTTCAACGATTAGTGTAAATATCCGATAGTGGCACACAAAAACTTTAACGAGGACTTTCGATGCCTCAATCAGTAGTTAGTTAAATTGAGATTGCTTTGTGCTACCTGCACAAGTTAAACAGATTATAATCATCTCAAGTCGATATATGCTAGAACCAAAATCTGTCTAACGGTTTAAAAAAACATGGATATTTAATAACTTTTAACCACGCTTATTTAGGAGAACAAAATAACCGATTGATATATAGGCCGATTTATTGGTTTGAACGACACGGAATTTTTTCCCGTTGCAAGTCACGGGCCTTTTTCATCGGCCTAGAGAGTTAGTCGGTGTGAACAATAAATTATTAAATTATTTCTTCGGCCCGTCGCAACGCACGGGCAGGAAAATTTAAGCAAAGATCAGGTGTTCTTTAATAGCTGGCAAATAATGTTGTTTCTGAGTATGATTGATAAAACAATGTTGATGTATAATTTTCATTGTGGAAATGCAGAATTTGAATTGAAATTACTATGATGTCATGTTGTTTGTTCAATCGATGCACATAGAAAAACTAGACGTATTTGGTTTCTCCTGACTTCCCCTGAATAAGAGCTTTGATCGAGCGGTGACCGAGCACCAAATATATCACAGATATAGTTGTCATCATTACCATATTGGAGTTTTTTTACCTTGAAAATGGTTTGTAGGTATGTATCCTCTTGAAACATGTACTGAAAGTGACTATAAGTGCAATAGTCTGCAGCAGCACATCAACATTTGGCCTCAGATTACATTGGTAATTAAAAACTTAAACTTCAGACTTCCACTTCGCTACTGTTTAGTCTATTTTCATATGTAGATTATATATTCATATGTATTAATCAGTTGAAGATCTATTACTTTTTAGAACTTGCTGTAACATCCACGAACTCCAATTATATGACCATTAATTTAGAGTATCTAATTAAGCTTATATGAAACCAAGCTGCTGTCTAGCGAGCAATTCATGCAACGATATAGATTTTATTCAACAGAAGTAGAACCGTGACTGTTTTCTCCACTCCCCTCAGATGATCTGCCGTAGACTCTTTACGACTCTACCTAGCCATGTAGGACCAATGAAATAATCCATCCAAAGGATTTTTCAGTTCTCAGTTAACATGGCAAACCTGCTCCTCCTGGGGTATGTGTACTCCAGTACTTGAGGCAATATATAGTGGTACGAATTAGTTATTTTTATTTTATCACAGAAAATTACGTAAAAAATGTGTTCAAGAATCCTAATCTTCGTAACATCTATCACAGATAAATAAAGTCAATATATATTTTTGTTACTTCTTACTGACGTGTAAAGATGATGAGCATACTTTCCCTTAGGTGACACATGTTAAACTGTGAAGCGGAGTTTGTTCATGGAGCCAAGACAAAAAATTATCTCCAGCGAGTGCATGAATTTATAAATTGTTAAAATTCTTCATTTTCTAAGTGGCGACGTTTACGGTCGAAGACATCAGGACATGAATCAGGTGATGGCAGGGATACACAATGCTCTAATGGGGTAGTGCAGGCTGCTGCAAGTCCCGTGACAGCGTGCAACAGAAAGAATGACTAGGAGGTTGTGCTTGCAGCTCAAGAAATCAGGAGTAAAAGTAAAGCCGCTCGAGATAGTTGCAGTGCGGCTACGACATCAGTCATCTCGGCGTGATCTCGGCATGACAATCTCATCGGTTATCTCTGGCACTGCGTGATCACCCTATTGCTTAAGCGTCGGCATGGTGATCAGGAAGAGCGGTGCCGCGTCATCGACATATTTTTCGGCATCGATATTTTTATCGTGGGTTGATCCAAATGTCTAGTAGTGATATTAGCGATCCTGATGAAAACTTTTGTTCTCTTCTGCTATGAGTTTAAGTTTGGCAACCCACCTTTTGTGAATGTTGGTTCAATATGTTTTTGTTGTAGTTATCCATTAGATTCATTGTTGCCCAATGTTCTTAAACATGACAGAGTGACAATTCATTGTTATTATCATGAGTTCTTTTTTTTGGATTATCATGAGAATGTTGTCATTAATTGGTGCTAAGTTCTGGTACCGAACTTGATCTTTTTCTGCTTTATGCAAGCCAGATGTGTTTTTTGCCATTTTCCTAGATACGTAGACGTTGTACTGATCTTGAGGTCGCATCGTGGTTGCTTACCCGCTGATACTGCATTTACTATTGCATGTGTTCATGTTCTGTTTTGCTTTGTGGGTGCGTTCGGAATGTCAGGTAGGGCTTTGTTTTTCTCTCTTTATGGTGGCAGAGTTGTCGGTACAATTGTTCGTCTATTGATTCAGATGCACCTCGTGTGATTTTATAGGTTGATCAACGAGGTGTTGATGTAAATGGATGAAGCGGAGCTATATTTTTCTTATCGTCGCTTCGTGTTTTTTGCTATGTCTTATTTAATTGAGTACTCGATGTGCCGCAGAGAAACAAGCTACCAGAAAACAAATCGCCAGGAACAAAAGACGCGCGCAGCAAAGCGCGCAAAATCCTTCTAGTAGACTACGAATCCCGCTCAATCAGTAGTCGGAGAGCACTACTACTTAAGATCATCATGGACGTATTAGCCCGTGACAACAGTCGTATTTGCCGACGCGTCGACTTGCGGGTATATATATTCCAAGTACGTATGTACCCTGTAACCTATATCACGCACGTGTCAGCGGAGTCAAATCGTTCGTTCGTGCAAGTAGTACTAGCTGAATACATTGGATCGATCAAACTAGGTTGCCATCTCGGCGGACAGTTCAGCCAAGTCGGAAGCACCCGACGTATCAGGCGAAAAATCCGCGCATGCCGCATGCCCTGCCCTACGTGCATCAGGACGGAGGAAGGGGGGGGGGCCCATGATTTTGATTTGCTTCATAATCCTACTACTAATACCACTTATATTTGACAAATTTTATTCTAGCCTATTTCACCCCCTCCAACATAATTTCGCCCCCTCCAATTCTTTTGGCTGGCTCCGTCCCTGCGTGCATGTGCATGTTGGCATATTTTACCAAAGTTCATCTATATGATGAACTGAGGTCTGAGGCGAGCAAACAGATTCATGACTCCTGTGTTTGGAACGCGGTGGTGACCTCTCTCCTGCCCACGTTGGCCGAAACAACAACAACAACAACAGACGCTTGTCGGTAAATCGTGTTGTTTTATGGTGATCCAAATTCATATTACTGAACTTACTTGGGATACGCAGAGGAGGAACACAACAATTCATGGTCCAGGCTCATGTTGATCGGTCAAAAGGTTTGCTTTATTGCAATTTTGAATATATGCAAGGGCACAACACTACTTAAACTCATGATTTGTTTTTAAACCTTAGGCCGTAAAGAATGATGGGTGGAATACGAATGGCGACAAGAAATAATTCCGTTTTCATTGTTTCATATGACAGCAGCTAGGATATTTTCACGACCACTGAATATTTCTTCCTAAATCTGAATGTACCGCAGGTTGTACCTCAACGCAGTTCATCCTGAAGGTCAATGGAATATTTTACTTAATATTGATAAAACTGCAGCAGCAATCGGCATCTACTAGAAAATGGAACTGGCTTTGCGGTTTCCGGTGATGCTTTGGATTTCTGGTTGTGAGTCGTTGCATCCGTGGAGGGGCCATCCTTTTTAGGTTAATCTTTCTTTCATGTGTATTTTTTTTCTTACAGATTATCATCTATGGCGTGTGCTGTTCCACTGATAATCTTCTCTTTAACTGCCATTTATGTTTTTATCTTGCAGATCTGCGTGGTTTGAGGCCTTCAATCGGTTCATTTGCATGTTGTTTGTTGCTTCGGCGATATATTGACTCGCATCTGCAGTCTTTTGTCCTAAGTTTGTTTTGTTTTGTTTGTTCTTTTCCCCTATACCGGTGGGTGTATCAACCTTTACTTCTTTACGGTTTCTAAAATGTGATTTTCCTTCTTATTATGCAGGAGTGCGGATGTGCTGGGGATTTGCTGCTGATTCCGTTGGCTGGTTTGAGCTGGTGGTCTTCAGGTTATTTCTGTCTTAGGGTATTGTTGGTTGGGGCTTTTCGCTTTACCCTAATTTTCTGACAGCAACCAGATGTGTAAGTCAATTACATCTTTTTCGATTAGAAACTAAACAGTATACCACAGCGAAATTGATATTTTTTTATTACTATCTTTGCTGAACAGTCAACGACGGCCCGATAACGTTATAGTCATCACAAAGAACACTGAGTTCACTCCCGAAGATTGGATTAAATGGAGATACATAGTTGCTACCAGTGGCGTTGGATTTGGGCCCCTCTTTATCCACAAATTGACCTCTACAAATATGAAATACAAGCAGATGGTATAGTGAAGCGATTATCTGACAATTCATGCATATCTCCTGTACACATATAGAAGTATACCCACTTGTCTGTTCCCATCCAAAAATCTAACAATTATTTACTTTATGTTTTTACTTCTTTAACAGAAAATGCCAAAGAAGATCATGCAAGCTCTCAAGATGCAGCCGAACGGAACGGTAATACTATGGGGAAATTCAACACATCCACTTGAAGCAACATACAGCCACTGTGCCGACAGTCGCATTGTCATCGCTGATGAGGAATGGAGACATTTTGCTGACGACAACACGCTTGCGATAGATCAGAAGATAGACATCACCGCCGTCACCAAACTCATGCACATGACTCTAAACGTTTTATAAGCTAGCGCTTGGCGTCATGCAAACAATTCCTTAGTATGTTATTGAATCTTTTGTTTCTACGTATGTTCCGTTTACCCTCTTATCTCTTAGAACCATCGTTCAATCTATGTAATGTTCAAACTCTAGGGACAATTGCTTCTGTGCCCTGGTTGGATATAGTTTATCCGTCTGTGTCATACCCGCGTAGTTTCTCTCGTCTGTGCCCTGGATGGCTCAGAAATCGGCCCAACGCTCTGTTTCCCTCTGGTAACCGTCACTTGGCCTGACTGGTGGGGTCGGCTTGTCTCGGCTCGGTTGGGATTTCCTGGGGTCGGCTAGTGAGGCCGGCCCTTTGACCTTAGATGTGGGCCCAGCGAAGTGCATGCACCCCGTCCACTTGTATGCATGCGGCCGTACGTGCGCGTCCATGCCGTTCCACCTGTGCTCGACGCGCCTTCAATGGCGTGCCCCCCTGGCCGGCAAAAGCTGCCTCGCCGCCTACACTGCCGGACCGGACGCACATCTGCTCCGCCGTCCTCGCGTCTCTCTTGCCTACTCTATCCTGCTGCAAGATGAGCAGTCTGGAGCCGAATCAATGTCCGGTCGCCATTACTGCCGTCTAGACCGCGACGCCGTTCAGACCGCTCCTAACATTAAAAGGAGCCATCTCCTTGCCCATTGCGCTCACAAATCCCCTCTTCCTCTCCTAGACACCTTCGCCCAGTCCCTCATCTCACCATGCCTCGTGGTGATGGCAGCTCCACTCCTAGCTCGAACCGCCGCCGCCGCCACGTCCCCTATCCTTGGTTTCTTGAGGCGAGCGAGGGAAGCGGCATGGGGCGTGGGCGTGGGCGTACTCCTCCAAGTTTGAGCAGCAGGCGAGCGGGGGAAGCGGCATGGGACAGGGAGTCTCCAAAGGGCAGGGGCAGGGGCAGGGGCAGGGCCATTGCTGCCAATCCCATTCCCTTCATCGATCTGTCCGACGAGTACGACGAGGACGACCAACGTATGGACTGGACCATGGCCTGGAAGGAGGAGGCCACGGAGGTCCTGGACCCGGGTTTGGCCTGGGCCATGGCCGACCATAAAGTCTTGGAGCTGGCCAAGCATTCCTCCGCCGAGCAGGAACGGCTCAAGATCTCCTCGGAGAGCAAGGGGAAGAAGAAGGACATGTGGTCGGCGTCGAACAGCATCGCCCCAGAAGAGGTCGATGCCAAGGGCAAGGGCAGGGGCAAGGGCAAGGCCGAGTCGGTGGAGGTTTCCGATGACGAGGACGAGTGGTAGTCCATTTTAGTTATTAGTTGCTTTATTAAGGGCAAGTGCCAATTTAGTTATTAGTTGTTGATCTATTTTATAATTTAGCAAGGGCAAGTCCATTTTGTACTACCATGAAATTTGGCAATGGCCTTGTGCTTGACGTTTCCAATTGTGTGTGTAAATCCAATCCACTTCAGTTTGCAAAGTTTGCTTAGAAATGGGGCTGTTTACCCTACCTTTGGAGCTCATTTGAAACACATTTTTCAGCGAGTCCACCATTTTTGATTAGAAATGGGGCCGTTTACCCTACCTTTGGAGCTCATTTGAAACACATTTTTCAGCGAGTCCACCATTTTTGCTTAGAAATGGGGCCTTTTACCCTACCTTGGGAGCTCATTTGAAAATTTATATGGATTCAACCTAGATTTGAGCAAGCTCATGGCTATCCCCATTTGGTTTGCCAAAATACCCATTTAAGTTACGATGACGGGTAACAGCCAAAATCTGCATTTGGTGTGCCAAAATACCCATTTTGTGTCACTGGGGCAAATGGGGGTGGGCGAGCCAAAATCCCAGTTGGGCCCGCCGTGGTCCACTTGTCAGCGGGTGTACAGCCCTTGTCCTACGCGCGCGTCCAATCAGATCGCAGAATGAGCTTCTCGCGGATCGCCCCGAATCTGCGTGCAGATTCCTTCTAGAGGAAATCGGACGGCTGCAGTTTAACCGGCTTTTGAAATGAGCTTCAAATATTAAAAAAAATCAAAAAAAGGAAAATCATGCGCACATAGTCGTATTATGTCATATACTAACGACTCAAGTTGAAAAACATGGTCTACATACATTCAAAAGGAGAAGGGCATGGATCTCATGTGATATTACATAACTCAAACTATGAGGTCTAAGGTTACAGAGAAGTGGTTTTGGAATTGCAACATGAAAATTTCAAAAACCTCACAAAAGCTTCATTTTGGAGTGACTAAGAAGGATCCATGCTTAGTTTTTCATTTTCATGTTTTAAACTTGTTTAAATGTTGGTCAAATTTAGGTTTGACCGAATTTGAAATAACCATAATAAATTCAAAAATTATCGAAAAATTGAAAAACCGACGCACATAGTCTTCATATGTCATATACTAACGACTCAAATTGAAAAACATGGTCTACATACATTCAAAATTAGAAGGGCATGTATCTCATGTGATATCGCAAAACTCAAAAGATGAGGTCTAAGTTTGAAGAGAAGTGGTTTTGGAATTGCAACATGGTAATTTCAAATTACTCACGAAAGTATCATTTTGGAGTGACTAAGAATAGTCTAGACATAGTTTTCGCCCAAATTTTACACAAATGTGCGCCAGAGCACGCCGTGTCGCGTTCTGAGCACGCCATGGCGCGTCCAGAGCGCGTCCAAAGTGCGCACTTAAGGTGTTCGACAGAAGTACAATAACAAATTTTACAAACGATTCAAGTTGATAAACAAGGTCTACACGCGTTCAGATCGCGTAAATATACAGAGCGCGCATTGTGGGTGCCAGTTCACGTCCATTTCGTGTCCAGATCGCGCTTGGTGTGTTGACACGGATGCACCGACGCATATTTGCACGTAAAAAGAAAATTAAATCGCGTCAGTTCTCGCAAAAAATGCTTCTGATACGTGTAGATGTCTCACAACGTCTCCAACTGCATTAAATTTGACCATAACGACAACGCACATCAACTGTTCGACACTTGTACTCGACACGTCTAGGGGCACCAGATGACGTGGTAAACATTTACAGGCATGTCAGTTCGACTAGACGTGAAGCGCGGTCACACGATGTCATCATTGCGAATATAATCTGTAAATTGTGTTGTCATGTTACACTGCGTTGGCAAGAAAACGAAGCGATGCGCCTGTTCGGTGCCCCAAGCGGTTATCGATTTACGCGCCGGCGGTAGTGAATTCATCACTATCCCTTCACAAATAAATACTCCAATCTCATTGCATTGCGGTTCACTCGCTCTTCTCTCCATTCTCAGTTCTCTCTTCTCTCCGAAAAAACCCCAACCACCCCTTCTCTCCAACTCCAATGGATCCGTGGTGGCAGAATGAAGACATCCCGAGCGACTCGGACGGCGAGGGGAACCCGTTCCCCTGGTGGGAGGTGGGCTACGGGCACGCCGGCGGCTCTGGCACCGACGACGACGGCGAGGGCGACGACGACGAGCAGAGCCAGGAAGGCGACTCCGACCCCGACGACTCCGAGTCCGACCCCGACTTCGACGACGACGACGATCACGACGGGTCCGAGGAGGAGGACTCGGACCCGGAGTTGACGATGGGCGTCGAGGAGAAGGAGGTCGACGCCGACGAGGAGGAGGAGGACGACGCCGACAAGGAGGAGGAGGACGACCCCGACGAGGAGGAGGAGGAGGATGACTCCGATGACTCTGACGACTCCGACGACGACGACGAACCGCCAGCTCAGAGGCGGCGGATGTAGGAGGCCGTCGATCATCGTAGTAGCAGTAGCAATGCATTAGTTGCACTGCTACTTATTAGCAGTAGTGTTAGGATTTACCTCAAAAAATGTAGTAGTATTAGGCCGCCGCCGGCATAGTAGCAGTGCTGCATGCATTGTAATCGTTTGTAATTGTTAATATAATCCAAATATAATCCTATTCGAGTTATTAACCGAGTTTAAATTAGTAGTAGCAGTTTCAATCCCTAATATAAATCGAATTATGAATCCTATTATAAATCAATTCGAGTTATAAATCGAGTTTCAGCTTTCAAATCGAGTTATGAATCCTATTATAAATCAATTCGAGTTATAAATTGAGTTTCAATTAGTAGTAGCTGTTTCAATTAGTAGTAGCAGTTTCACTAAACAATGACGTACTAATCAACGAATTGTCAGTTAATTCAGTTAATTCGGTGTTAACGACGTGTTAATTGGGGCGGAGATACCCAACCTGGGCGTCAGACTCGTCCCTTCTTGGCCCCACTTACTGTCCCCACTTGAGGACCCGAGCCGACCCCACCAGTCAAGCCGAGCCGCGCCTGCCCGACCCCACCAGGCCGACCCCACCGGTCAAAGAAGGTTGACCAGAGGGAAACGGAGCGTTTGGGCGATATGCGAGCCAGCCAGGGCACAGACGAGAGAAACTACGCGGGTATGGCACAAACGGATAAACTAGAGAGAACCGGGGCACAGAAGCAATTGTCCCTAAGCTCTATCCACTAAAATTATTAGTCTTAAGATACAACATGCATTGATCACATACGGTGTTCCAAACGGGCGTGGCAACGCGCGACTAATCCTTCTAGTAAAGTTGATCCACACAGGAATGGGGGTTTACTGGGACGATCCTTGAACTTGTATACATTCTTGCGTGTTTGATACAGTCAGACCATCCGATCGAGGTCACAAGCCTGTACCTACACATAAATTCACTAACCGGTAACGAAACACCAACAACGCGCCAGCTGCCTAGAGAGGAGACGTTTGATGGTCGATGCGGCATCGAGGCAGGAGTTCGTGATAGAGGTGGACAGGGAGAGGCAGGCGCACAGGGGGCGGTGGCGGTGGAGGAGTAGAGGCCATCTCCTACGACGATGGATACCGAGTGAGCTTTAGCGTGTCACCTGTTCCCATAGTTTGGATTAGTTTAGTGGTAGTATAAATCTAGATTTTTTTTGAAGCATGTATAAATCTAGATTGGTTGTAGTTTAAATTTTGATGTAATGAATCAAATTTCAATTAAAATCGTAGCTTTCGGAATTTGTAAAAATCGGTCAAATTTGAGTTATTGGGTTGGGGGTGCCAGTGGGTGAGCACACCTAGATTAGCCGGACAAGTGATGAAAGCAGGCATAATTTGGAAGGGCGGGATGTTTTAAATGATGAGAACTGGCATGTGGCAAGATGGTTAGGAGGATGCTTGTACTCCGAGCCCACCAGCGTTCAAATCTCTGATTTCGTGTTTCTCATTTAGTCGGAATATTCTTCAGCGGGAGTCAGCGAGGCGCATGTGGTGACTTCGTCAATCTCAAAACCTGATCCGCCGGCTCAGTATTTCGGAGGTGCTAATAGGGATAGGGTGTGCGTGCGTGTTGTTTATAAGGTTGAGTGTATGCTCTGCGTTATACTGTGTTTCCTCTTTTAGCCGGAATATTCTTCAGTGGGAGGCGACGTTCCCGTTGACAGCGAGGCGCCTGTGGTGACTTCGTCAATCTCAAGACCTGATCCGCCGGCTCAGTCTCTCGGAGGTGCTCATAGGGGTAGGGTGTGCGTGCGTGCGTTTATAGGGGTGAGTGTGTGCGCGTGTATATGAGCGATTGCGTTGTACTGTGTTTATAAAAAAAATGTTCTGATTGCCATTCGTTTTTTTTCTTCAATATATATAAAACCACACCACCAGCAAGCCGCCTCATTAAAAACCCTCCAGTCCCCGTAGGTACCCTGGTAGGGAAAAGAGCGCGTCTGAAACTTGCTGGCCTCAAAGTTCGAACAGAGTTACATCGTTAATTACATCAGGAATAATAAAACTAGGGGGATCACCATCCCAAACAAAAGAACTATCATAATCATAAGCAAACCGAGCTAACTTATGTGCTACTGTATTGGCCTCTCGACTGCAGTGGCAAACAGTAATCGATCCAATGTTTGCAGCTCGGGTAAAGCAGTCCACTAAAATTGCCGTGTATGGATTCCAGACTTCAATCTCACCATTAAACGCTTGACATAACTCCAGGCAGTCAGATTCTATCATCGTTGGAGAGCACCCTATTTGTTCAATCAACATTAACCCTTTTTGCAAAGCCATGACTTCAGCCGATGCTGCATCAAAGAGGTTAGACAAAGGCCAGTAGCCTCCAGCCACTGCCTCCCCTCTATCATTACGAAGAACAACCCCCACAGCACCATATCCATTTGGAAAGAAAGCAGCATCAATATTCAGCTTATACGAAGTCCTTGTAGGTTTTGTCCATGATATTTCATGTGGTACAGTATTCGACTTTGCCCCCTGAAAATTCGCTATCAAAGCAAGGATGGCAAAAGCTGATCGGGTAGGTGTTTTGACCTGCTCACCTCTTACCGCGACCCTTCGCTGCCACCAGATATACCACGCTCCAACCGCGATTGCTTCCTTGAAACCAATGGCTCCCAAAACTGGGACGGCCTGACATTTTGATCTCAGAATCTCCTAAAGAATCACTGAGCCCGATCTTTCTATTTGCAGAAAAGTATTAATAGCCTCCAGCAAACCCAGTGACTTCCAAACCTGTTTTGCACGTAAACAAGAAAACATCAAATGTTTAATATCTTCCGGACCTCTCTCACAAATAGGACATTGGGTAGAAGTTTTAATATGCCTCCCCGCAAGCACAGCAAGTCCAGGAACTGTTCCATGTAACGCCTTCCACGCGAAAATTTTCACCTTTGCCGGCACATGTAAGTTCCAAAGGATTTCCCACACAGGATTTTGCTCCGAAATTCCTTGATCATCCGGTCTATTTACTTTTTGCCCAAACGAGTGCGACCATTGAGCATAGTAGGCAGACCTAACATTAAACTTATAAGATCTTGATAGATGCCAAGCAACAAAATCCTCTGTCATATTTTCACTTAACGGAATTTTCAAGATACTTTGCACATCAATTGGATTGAAAATATCAGAAATTAGCTGTTCATCCCACATACTAGTTCCAGCATCTATTAGCTCATCAACAGTCTGAAGCAAGCATTGGCCTTTTGGGGTTAAAACCATCCGTGATGGACTCCCAGGAATCCAAGGATCTTGCCAAATATTGATATGTGAACCCGACCCCACTCGCCAAATATGTCCACGTTTAAAAGTGCTCAAACCTGCTATAATACTCTGCCAAGTATAGGAAGAACCGCTCTTAGGTCCAGCTTTCAGGATATCTCCATGCGGATAATATTTTGCTCGCAACACCTGAGCACAAAGAGAATCTGGCTTTCATCATACTAACATTCATAGCTTCTGTAACCTTAGGAACCACCTTCTCCAGGACATGAGGATCTGGCTCGTCAATTTCTGTTGAAAAAAGACCCGCAAAGTATCCCGAGACCATCGGGTTGAGAACTGATGAACCTTCCAGCCAGGTACCCGAGTCATCTTTCAGCTTCTTTATCATATTCTTCTTCCTTCTTGCACTCGCGAAATTGTGAAAATAACTCGTATTTTTATCACCGTGTTGTAGCCAATTTAGTCTACTTCGCTGCGCCCATTTTATCTCTTCTTGTTCTAACAGGAACTCAATCTCGTGAGCGAGCTCCGATTGCTTCACAATATTCTCATCAGAGAGAGTATTAGCTGCCACCCTTTCAAATTCCTTCCTCGCAGTACGCAGCCTCCTATTGGTACTCTGTAAAACTGTACGATCCCATTTATGGAGAAGATCATGTACCACTGCTAATTTTCCCGCCAAACCTTCTGTACCAGCACGTAGTTGTGATTGTTCCCAAGCATTTTCCACAACTTGTTGGAAGCGGGATTCTCTCGGCCACTTAGCTTCAAATCTCAACACAGACGACCCAAGAGGATCTTGCTGGGCCTCCACCTCCAAGCACATCAGAATCGGCCTATGGTCAGACTGGTCGTATTCTAAGTTTTGAAGAACAGCATCCCCAAATCTCGTTTTCCAAGCCTCATTAGCCAAAGCTCGGTCCAGACGTTCTCTAATACCTGCCCTGTGCCACGTAAACTTCTCGCCAACGTAACCGCAGTCAGAAAGTTCACAAGCATCAATAGCATTCCTGAAGTTTTGCATAAAAATCTCTGGACGAGGGTTCCCTCCCTCCTTCTCGAACTGATGCAAGATTTCATTTAAATCACCCATGACTAACCATGGTAATTTAACAGCGGCATGCAGGTCTCTCAGCGCCTGCCAAGTTAGGTGTTTATCCTGCCACCTAGGTTCCCCATACATACCCGTCAATCTCCACACACTCGCCTGACTGTCTCCCACAAACACATCAATGTAGCTGTGTGTTTTATGCCTTAACGAGACTGTCACCTCTTTTTTCCACAGAAGTAGCAAACCACCTTTTCTACCATCACTTCGCACAACCTCTTTGTAATCCATCCCTAATTTCCTCCTTAAGCATTCCGCCGGCCACTCATCGAGATGGGTTTCCGAAAGGAATACAATATCCGGGCTACACCGCTTAACAAGTTTCAGCAGTCCACCCGTTGCCGTGGCCTTTTTTAGGCCACGACGGTTTTGTCCTAATATTTTCATTGCGTCCGGACAACCACATCAGAGGGTTGAGCGGAGGATGCTTCGCTCTAGCTCTCCCACCTACCGCACAGCACCCCCGACCGCTCCCCACCCCGATAGCGACCCACGCCGCCACCGCCGCTCCCCCCCCCCCCCCCCCCCCAAGCCACCAGCCCGCCGCCGCCGCATCCCACGCTCCCACCCACCCCGATACAGCGTCTGCCGCGTAGAGGAGCCCCCCCACGAGATTTAGCTCTGGAGCCGATCCACCATGGATCGGGTCGCGGATCTGCGGCGTGGAGCTCCTGGAGCAAGGGCGCCGGAGGTGGTAGGGGCAGAGGCTCTGCTACAGCTCGCGGAGGTGATTCCAGGGGAGGATATAGCAGCATCGGGGCAGCACTTCCGCGACATGACGCCGGAGATAAGGAGAGTCCTGACCTTTCCTCCAGAGCAGCGCCAAGCGGAGTGGGACGAGGTCTACCGGAGATGCAGTGTGAAAGGCTGGTCGCTGATGTTCATGAAGAACAGGGAGGGATGGATTCACAAGGCCATCGCGGTCAGAACAGAGGCGCTTGCGGCGATGAGGAGAACCACAGGGACGGTTGGCGCTCAGCCAGAAGGTCCAGTGGCGCTGACAATAGTCCGAGATCACCGCTCAGGTTTGAGACAGTTAGCGGGGATGTCGAGGTCAACTGTGGAAGCGTTTCAACAGCGAGATCGAGGTACTCCTCTTCCCCCAGCCCCGAGCGCGGACGAACTCGACCGCATGCAGGTCAGCGCACAGTGGCAGATTTTGGTAATGGACATGGAGGATGCAAGCGAAGCTTTGAGTCGGCAGTAGCAGATCAGCAACCGCCTACTCCGCCGCTACGTGTTCGTCAGAAGGGGCGAATGCTTTTTTTTTTTTTTGAAACTTTATGACAGTAGGGGATTGCCCCCCTACTGCCTCCACATCACCATATATAAAAAGAGAGCAGGAGTGTTACATAATTACAGTGAAAGGTGGCTGATTAGCCATCCTGAAGAGGGGAGGAGCTTGCAGAGAGTTACAAGAGGGAGCAAAGATTTACAATGAAAGGGTGTAGTTCAGTCTTGGTCCTATGAACCAGAAGGGAGAAGTCAGTGGTAAAACGTTTTTTCCAGGAATCGGTGCTTGGAGTTATGTTATTGAAGACCAGATCATTTCTTTCTTTCCAAATCCCCCAAGCAGCAGTCATGAAGGTTTCCATAAACATAGGTTTGCGAAAGGTTTGTCTTGTAGATGATATGAGTTCTAATCTGTGATCATTTTGTCCCCAAGTAATCTGCAGCTTTGCCCAACAGTGTGCAGCAAAGGTGCATTTGAAGAACAAGTGTTCAACAGTCTCCTCAATATTGGCTTGGCACATTGGGCAAGAGTATGTTCCCTGGATAATTAAATTTTTCCTTCGAAGCATGTTTCTAGTATTCAGCCGATCAGCAAAGAGAAGCCAGCAGAAGAACTTAATCTTGGGAGTGCTCTTGGATTTCCAAATCCAATTAAAAGCATCATGTGAGATCACATTTCTGAAGTAGAATTGATAATATTCGCTGGAGGTAAATCTGGATCCCCATGGGTAAATCCATTGGTCCTGTTCACTCTGGCTTAAGGTCAAATCTCTAGAATCGTGTTGCAAACCACGAATTTCTGCTAAAGCTTCAGGTGATAGCGGTAAATGGAAGTTCTCTGCAAGAGTTGTAGCAGTCAGGAATTTGGCAACGGAGGTATCTTCATCCTTACAAAAGGAGTAGGCTCTCGGATATTTATCCATTATTGGCTCATCCAACCAGACATCTTTCCAAAGCAAAACAGATTGTCCACAGGATACAGTACAAGTTGCAACGCCTCTGAAAATTGGGCTCAGCTTGAAAACACTTCTCCACCAGAATGATCCACATGGGTCCATTGTGTGTGGGACTTTATTAGTGTAGTAGGCATTCCAGAGTAATGTGACCCAAGGTGTATCAACTTTATTGTAGAGCTTGTCCAAATATTTGAGTAGAAGAGCTTCATTCTGAACCTTTAGATTGAGCACCCCAAGGCCACCTTTCTTTTTTGGCATACACACTCTGTCCCATGCAACTAAATAATTAGTTTTAACTCCATGCTCAGTCTTTTTGTCCCAGAGGCAGTGCTTCCTTATTTTTTCAATATGTTCCAGAATTTTAGGATGTATTTGAAGAGAGCACATTGAGAACATGGCAATCGAAGTAAGCAGGGAATTAATCACTGTCACTCTTCCACTATATGTCATCATCATGAAATTAGCAGTCATCCTTCTCTCTATTCTATCAACCAGTGGCATCATTTCTTGAAGTGTGGGCTTAGTTGTTCCCAGGGGTAGCCCAAGGTAGGTGAAAGGCATTGTGCCAATTGTGCAGCCCAAAAGTTGTGCAATGGCTTGAGTTCTGTCTGGATCTATGTTAATAGGGATGAGGAGAGATTTGTTATAGTTAATATGCAATCCAGTTGAAGCAGCATACTTTCGTAGGATATCTTGCATGACAGCCAGCTGAGCATCACATGCTTTCATAATAATAAGAGTGTCGTCAGCATATTGGACAACAGGGAAATCCATATCAAGGTCTGGAGAAAATGGAGCCTGCAGCAATTGTTCTCTGAAATGTTTATTAATAGCACTCTGTAAAAGGTCAGCCGCCAGAACAAAAATAAGAGGTGATAAAGGGTCCCCCTGTCTGACTCCTCGCTTGCAAAAGAATTGCCTTCCAGGTACACCATTGAGCATCACAGCTGACTTGCCAGAACCAAAAAGCATGGATATCCATTTTAACCATTTCTGATCAAATCCCATTTGTTTCATAATTTTTAACATTGCCCCATGATCAATTGTATCGAAGGCTTTAGCAAAGTCCAATTTTAACAGAATAATTTCTTGTTTGGAGGTCACACATTGATGCAAGAATTCAAAAGCCCAGGCTAAGCAATCTTGAATTGTTCTGCCTTTGAGAAATCCATACTGATTCTTGTGTACAATGTTTAATACTTTCTTTTGCAATCTATTGGCAAGAATTTTAGTGATGATCTTTAGACAGCAATTTAGAAGAGTGATTGGCCGGTAGTCATTGATACCTTCTGGCGATGCAGTTTTAGGAACCAGTGTAATGTGGCCCATATTAATGCTTTCCAGGTCCATTGTGCCTTCATAGAAGTCAAAGCAAATCTTGTATATAGGGGCGAATGCTTGTCCGTGGTCAGAGACCCAAGCAGCAGTCGCTTCCCCCACGGAGGACCAAGGGCGCGTAGCTGGTGTTCAAATGGTGCCAACTGCCACAGCGGGTTTTGCTTTTACGCCTTCGCCTTTTCCGCATCTCTCGGTGAAGGTTGGTGGAGTAGATATCCCTTTCCAGATCGAGGCTCCCCCATCCCCAGCTAGGTTTCCGCTGCAGCCGCCTCTCCTCGCCTGGATTCGCAAGGAGCTCCTGTCTTTAGGCTCCTTCGTCTCCACTGATTTCCACCCTGCGCACCCCGAGGAAGGTGAAGCTCAGGTTCCTATCCAGTTCAACAATAGGGAGCTGGTGAAAGTGCTGCTAGAGGAGCACATGTCGGACGCCGGGAGGGGAAGAGGGAGAGGAAAAGGGCAGGGGAACAGCTCTGACGATGGATCTGGACAGGGCAACAGTTGGCAGCAGCAGCAGCAGAATTTTGGTCCGCAGTTTGGGTTTGGGTATGGTTTTCCCCCTCAGTGGAATTTCCAGAATCAATTCCCAGGCCAGATCCCAGCGAACCAATGGATCAACCCGCAAGGTACCTGGAACAACCAGCAGCAAAGCTTTCCCCCTCCCCAGCAGCAAATGATGCAGGGTTTTCCACCTGCTCAGATGTTCCAGCCTCAGATGCGGCCGCCACAACAACCTCAGGTGCAGCAACCAACCCAGCAAGCACCTGTGGTTGGCTATCAGGGGATGGGACAGACTGGAGATCAGCAACAAGGGGGAAAGCAGGGCAATAGTAGGTTTAACAAGAAAGGGAAAGCTGTGCTTTCAGTATCATCTGCAGACAATCAGTCCTCTGTGAGTAATGGAAAAGCAATCAAGAAGGATAGCTACCTCAACGCAGTTTGTTTCAACTGTGGGGATCCAGGGCATAACAAAAGCTCTTGCCCACAAGCTCCTTTTTGTTTCATCTGCAAATCCACTGCACACAAGGAGGATGTCTGCCCTGTCAGAAAGCAGAAACTCCCTGTAGCTAGCCTCATTGGTTGTGTGGATCCGGGACTGGAGTTCTTTCACATTGATTGCTCTACTGTCAAACAAACCAAAAGCAGCAATGTGGGCATAGTGTTCATTGAAGCAGGAGAGGTTTCCAAAGAGGAACTAGCAAAAGAATTCGAGGTGATTTACAAAACCAATTGGCCATGGCCGATTAGAGAGCTAGATGGCTGGTCCTTTCTTGTCAAATTTCCCCCACACCTGCCTGTTGAAGATGTGGCTGGATACCCCTGTTTTGGACTGACAAAGGAAGGTGTCACAGTTAATGTCGAGGTTTGGGATGGTGAGGTTGAAGCTTGTGAGGAATCACACTCAGTTTGGCTACAGCTCAAAGGAGTCAAACAAGAATGGTACAATTGGAATTGTATGTCACAGTTTGCCTCAGCTTTTGGTATATTAGAAGACATGGATTGGGTTGGTGCCTTTCAGTCTTTCTATGCCATAGTTAGAATTAAGATCCTTTGTCGTGATCCTAGTCTCATCCCCAGCAGTAGAGTGTTTGAGTTCCAAAAGAAGTTCCACAAGATTTACATCAAGGTGGAGCTGCCATCTGAGGCTACACCTAATCCAGGAGGTGCAGGCCCAGATGGTGACACAAACAATGGGGGTAAGGAGTCCAGCGAAATGGATGCAGATCAAGATGTTGACCTTGCAAAGGGGAATGGTGCTAACATTGACAAGGCTCTAGATGGCAATGGAGCAGCTGGAGGTTCTGCTGTTACTCATAGGAAAGTAGCAACTGATAGTGAGGTGTGTGAGGAAATCTTCAGCTCCTTAGCCCCAGAAAACCCGGAGGCTTTGGAATCTGCTAGGAGAGATATCCTGGCATGGTTAGCAACTGATTCTACTGGTGAAGATAGCTGTTGTATGCTCAGAGACATGGAGATGCTGGAGGATGAAGAACAGGACTGCTATGTGCAACAAATTGAGGAGGATGAAGGCAATATTGCTGACAGAACTGTGCTGGATGCAATAACTGAAGAGGGAGGTCCTGAAGATGGCCAAGCTAACAAGAAATGCAAGACATGGGGTCCAATCCAAGGCACCAGACAGAGCGAGCGCTTGCAGAAGCATGGTGGAAAATCAATCATGCAGATGGCACAAGATGCTAGGAAGAGGAAGGATCTGGAGAGGCCTGGCTCTAAAGGTATACCTTCTTCCAATCCTTTCAGCGTTTTAGACATGCCTGTGGTTAATGATGCACACGGTGGGTGTGTTGTTGGGAGACCCCAAGAGGAAGGTATGAAGTAGTGCAGTGATACGTCCATTTTGCATCACTATTTTATATCATAATTTACTGCTATTCATGGATATATTTCGTATTGGGAGATGATACTTATGTTATTTCATCTATTTTGCATGATTGATGATCATTGGGGGATGGAACTCCGGAGTCTGAATTCTGCTGGAAAAAGCATCATCGAGATACAATATTTGCGAAGCTCAGAAGATCAAACGAAACACCTGGGAATTATTTTCTCACCAGATCACGAAGGAGGCCCAAAGGGGAGCCTGAGGTGGGGCCCAGGGGGCCCACACCATGCCCAGGCGCGGCTCCTGTTGCTGCTGCGCGAGCACCAGGTGGGGCCGCCCTGGCCCGCCTCTGGTCGTGCCCTTTCGCGTACTTCATCCCCCCGAAAACCTAAGACCTGTAGGGTGTTCAGAAATCCTCTTCGCCGCCACCACGAGGCGGAGAAGACAGAGAGAGAAAAGCTCTCCGGCGGGCTGCGTTGCCGCCGGGGAAATTCCCTCCCGGAGGGGGGAAATCGTCGCCATCGTCACCATCATCGAGCTGCACTCCATCACCATCGCCAACACCACCATCTCCACCGCCGACGCCGTCATCTCCATCGGTCCACTCCGTTCCCGCTGTAACATCTAGGGCTAAACCTTGTGTATTTGATAGGGGAAACTCTCCCGGTGTTGATTACTCTTGTTATTGATGCTATTGAGTGAAACCGTTGAATTAGGGTTTATGTTCAGATTGTTCTCCATCATTATATCATCTCTAATCATGTACCATATGATGTGTTGTGAGTAGTTCGTTAAGTTCTTGAGGACATGGGAGAAGTCTAGATGTTAGTAGTGAACTATGTTGAGTAATATTTAATGTTTTGATATTTAAGTTGTGGTGCCATTCTTCTAGTGGTGTCATGTGAACGTCGACTACATGACACTTCACCTTTATGGGCCTAGGGGAATGCATTGTGTACTCGGTTATTAATTGTGGGGTTGCCGGAGTGACAGAAACCTAAACCCCCGTTGATATTCCAATGCATGAGCGATAGCAGGATCTCAGAGTTTAAAGCTATGGTTAGATTTATCTTAATTACTTTCTTATATTTGCGGATGCTTGCAAGGGGTATAATCATAAGTATGTATTAGTCCTAGGAAGGGCGGTGCATTAGCATAGGTTCACCCACACGACACTTATCCAAACACTAAAGATTAATCATCAATATGAAGCGAAAGCACTAGACAGAATTCCCGTGTGTCCTCAAGAACGTTTGATCATCATAAGTAAACAACCCGGCTTGTCCTTTGCTCTAAAAAGGATTGGGCCACTCGCTGCAATTATAATTGCCGCGCTCTATTTACTCGCACTTTATTTATCTGTCATATCAAAGTCTACTGAAAACTTGTCTGCTAGTGTTTACAGTGAAACCCTCATCAAAACCACTTGTCAACACCTTCTGCTTCTCGTTGGGTTCAACACTCTTATTTATCGAAAGTACTGCGATACACCCCCTATACTTGTGGGTCATCAAGACTATTTTCTGGCGCCGTTGCCGGGTAGTGAAGCGCTATTGGTAAGTGGAATTGGTAAGGAAAACTTTAGCTGTAAGTGCTGTTTTTATTTCTGTCTCCTTATTTGCTTAATAATGGAGAGAGGAAATGTTGCTTTCCTGTTTGGGAAGTCTTCTACCGCTGCTGAGGTAGAACATGAGGCGCCACCTGATGATATTGTGCCATTTAAAATACCTATGAAAATTATTGAACGTGTTATGAATAACCGCTATGTTGGAGATGGAACTGTCCACCCCGGTGATCATTTACTGTATTTACATGAATTATGCGAGTTGTTCAAGTGTGCAGGTATTACAATGGACGAAGTCAGGAAGAAATTATTCTCCATATCACTCGGTGGGAGAGCTGCGCATTGGTATAAACTGCTGAAGAACAGGGATTCTCTTGGATGGGAGGAAATTGTACCTCTCTTTTATTCTAAATTTTATCCTTCAAGTGAAATTCACCAAGATCGGAATTCTATATATAATTTCTGGCCTCATTATGGAGAAAGTATTGCCCAAGCTTGGGGGAGATTGAAGGCATTAATGCTCAAATGCCCCATTCATGAGCTTCCTGGTAATATTATTATTGATAACTTCTATGCAAGACTCTCTTTTGAAGATAAAACATTATTGGATACTTCTTGTGCTGGATCATTCACTCGTAATAAGAAGGAGTTTAAATGGGATATTCTTGATCGTACTGAAGAAAATACTGAAGCATGGGAGAACGACAAAGGTAGGGAGCCAGGTATAAAATATGACTTTGAATGCATTAAGACTTTCATGAATACTGATGCATTTCGAAATATTAATAGTGCTTATGGTCTTGACTCTCAAGTTGTTGCAAATTATTATAAATCCTTTGCTGTCTATTTTGGTTTGCCCAAGAAGGGGTTTGAAAAATATCATGAACCTTATAAAGATAAATCTATTGCTCCTTTAGTTAAAAGCATTGAAGTTAATATTGTTGATCATATCATTCATGAGCCTTATATTGATAAAATTCCTTTTCCTGTTAAAGTAAAAGAACATTCTATTATGGCTAGTGTGGTTAATAAAAGTGCCAATCTAGATAGTTTGGACAGCAACATTATGCAGGATTTCGCGCCTTCTTTTGCTGACCTAGGTTTTGAAGTTTTCGGGCCTGCACCTCTGCCGGTTGTGGGGCCTGGGCTGTTGATTGCTAATGGGCCTGTCCTGACCCAATCTGAAATCACACCTGTGACTGATACTGACATTGTTGTGCCTGGATTGCTAGCTGCCAATGGGTCTACTCCTCCGGGGCTGCCTCTGGCGCAACCTGAAACCAGCTCTATGCTGCCATCAGAGCACGAGCTTGCAACTCCTACTGAACCTACTGGATCTGTTCAAGCCTCTCCGTCGCTGCCCCCGAAGCCTACACGCAAGAAAAAAGCTACTGCCCCTTTGTCTGCTGTGGGAAAGCGCCCTGGTCTGCGCAGTGACACGGCAGAGTTCATGCCATTGTCTATTCCGTATCAAAGCTCTCGCAAGAAAGCCTCCTCGGTGCCACTAACTCCAACTCCAGAAGTGTTGCAGATCGAGATGATGCAGAAGATAGGAGTAGAGCAATGCGCCATCGATCCTGATGATCTCACTGAAGAGAAGCTTCGTCGCCCACGTGCTTAAATGCAATCTGTGCGTCCTAATAAATCCGTGTGTTGGAGTGTGTTTAATTGGAACACTAGGGGTGTAAATGGCGATGCTAAGTGGCCTGTCTTGCGCCAGAAAATTGATGAGAGTGGCGCATCTATCATTTGTTTGCAGGAAACCAAAAAAACCTCTTTTGATAATTCATTCATCCGTAAATTTGCTCCTCGTCGTTTTGATCATTTCATTTGCGTTCCTTCAGAGGGGGCTTCTGGTGGCTTACTTGTTCTTTGGAATAGTAAGGTTTTCTCGGGTACGATCAGACACCAAGAGAAATTTGGTATAGTAATCGATTTTGTTGCTACTACTGATGCTTTTGCTTGGACGTTAGTGAATGTTTACGGTCCTTGTGCTGGGCCAGAGCGTTTGGATTTTGTCAATTGGCTTTGGAACCTAGATATTCCGGATGAGGAATTCTGGATGTTCATGGGTGACTTTAATTTCTATCGGTCTCCGGAAAACAGAAACAGAGCAGGTGCCAACATGAACGATGTTTTTATCTTCAATGAACTGATTAGTCACTTGGGTTTAATGGAATTACCCATTAAAGGGCGGGCTTATACGTGGAGTAATATGCAGGCAGATCCACTGCTTGTGCAGTTAGACTGGTTCTTCACCACTCCCAATTGGACGCTCTCTTTTCCAAACATTCAGGTGCATCCTCTTGCTCGTCCTCTCTCTGATCATACCCCTTGTGTCGTTAAGATTGACACGAAGATCCCAAAGGCTGCCATATTTCGCTTTGAGAACTATTGGGTGCGCAGACCTGGTTTCTTTGAGTTAGTCAGGAACATTTGGAGTCTTCAGGTGCATGGACATATTGCAAAAGTGATTTCTCATAAATTTAAACTGCTGCGCAAGGCCTTTAAGAACTGGAGAGGCACCATCACTGACATGGATAGCATAATCGCTAATTGTAATACTGTGATCCTTTCTCTGGACGAGCTAGAGGAGAAGAGACCTTTGCACTTAACTGAATGGAACTTCAGGATCATTGTCAAGAATAAACTCAACCATGTCCTGCTCTGCAAGCAAGAGCTTTGGAAGAGTAGATGTACCATCCGTTGGGCCAAGCTTGGCGATGAGAATACCAATTTTTTCCATGCCATGGCAACAGTCCGCTATAGACAGAATAACATCGCTCGCTTCACTTTAGCGGATGGCTCTGAAATCTGTGAGCATGATGCAAAAGCAGCTGTTCTCTGGCACTCTTTCAAAGAGAGATTAGGGCAGACAATTCATTCGGAAATCCCTGTGGATGTCCTTCGTTTGGTTAAACCAGGTCGTGATCTTGATGTCCTCTCTGCCCCCTTTACTGCACTTGAAATTGATAGGGTTGTGGCCTCCCTTCCGGTTGACAAGGCCCCTGGCCCCGACGGGTTTAATGGTAAATTTCTCAAGAGCTGCTGGCATATTGTCAAACACGATTTCTATCAACTCTGTCATGATTTCCACTCGCAGAATATTTCTTTGAAATGCATCAATGACTCGATAATCACCCTGATTCCCAAAAAGCAGTCCCCTGAAACACCTAATGATTTCCGCCCAATTTCATTGTTGAATTCTGCTCTCAAATTGCTTACTAAGCTGTTAGCAAACAGATTACAATCCAAAATCCTGGAGATAGTTCATACTAATCAGTTTGGGTTTCTGAAATCACGTACCATACAGGACTGTTTGGCATGGTCCTTTGAGTACCTTCATCATTGTAAACATTCGGAGAAGGGTTGCATCATACTGAAACTTGATTTCGAGAAGGCTTTTGATCTAATCGAACACTCAGCCATCCTCGCTATGTTACGGAAAAAGGGTTTTGATGCTAGATGGGTTTCTTGGATCGACAACATTTTATCCTCAGGTACTTCTGCTGTGTTGCTTAACGGCGTACCGGGTAAAAAATTCTTCTGCAAACGTGGAGTCCGTCAAGGAGATCCTCTGTCGCCCTTGCTTTTCGTGGAAGGCGCCGATCTCCTCCAAGATATGATCAATGATTTATACTCAGCTGGTTTGCTATCCCCCCCGGTTATTTTTCATGGACATGATTTTCCGATAGTCCAATATGCTGATGACACACTCTTATTCATGGAAGCTAGCTTTGATCAGTTGGCCATTCTGAAATCTACTCTCCAGTCCTTTCAATTGGCTACTGGTTTAAAAGTTAACTTTCACAAATCTTGCCTGGTCCCTATCAATATTGATGCTAATTATGCAACTTGCTTGGCTGAGTTCTTTGGTTGCACGGTGGGTAAAATGCCTTTTACATACCTTGGACTGCCACTTGGTACTACTAGACCTACTGTTCTTGAGCTGGCCCCCTTGACAGATAGTGTGGAAAGGCGCCTTAATGCCTGTTCGAGGTTTCTCAACTATGGAGGGAAAATCACATTCATTAACTCAGTTCTGTCCTCTCTGCCCACCTTCTATATGTGTATGCTCAAGCTGAATAAGACTACTGTCAAAGTGGTTGATCGTGCTAGAAGATTTTGCCTTTGGGATAAAAAGGATAGAGAGAGAGGTAAAGGCTCCGCTCTCGCGGCTTGGGATTTAGTGTGTCGGCCTAAAGCTAAAGGCGGCCTTGGGATCATAAACCTCTCTGTCCAAAATGATGCTTTGCTTATGAAGCATTTGTTCAAGTTCTTCTCACATCATGATACTCCGTGGGTGGACATGGTTTGGAAAGCTTACTATCAAACTAGTGTTCCACATGCTTCTCCTTCGGTTGGTTCCTTTTGGTGGCGAGACATCTGTAAACTCTTCACCACATTTAGAGGGATTACCACCTGTCAACCAGGCTCTGGTTCATCACTGCTCTTTTGGAAAGATAACTGGTCGACTGATTTGTTGGCACTTCGCTTTCCGCGCTTGTACTCGTTTGCCATTGATTCTGATGTTTCTCTTAAGGAGATGCTTGCTTGTGATCAGCCTGGTGATTTCAATCAGCACTTTGCGGTTCCCATCTCGATTCAGGCCATGGAGGAGCTCAATCAGATATCTGGAATTGTGCAACAGCTTAACGCTGACAGTGAGGAGCGCAATAATCTGGATTCTTGGCAGTGCAAGTTTCAACAAGGGACTTATTCATCTCAAAGCTTTTATAGGTTCATGTTTTATGGGATTCATGCATCACCAGTCTTCGGTAAAATCTGGAAATGCAAAATTTTGCATAAACAGAAAGTCTTCGTCTGGCTCTTGTTGGTTGATCGTCTCAACACTCGCGACATGGTGGAGCGCCGCCACTGGCATCTTGACTCCGGAGTAAACTGCGTCACATGTTCTTTGGGTGAAAGAGAAACTAGGGAGCACCTGTTTTTCAATTGTACCTTTGCACAGAGAGTGTGGAGGTCGCTGCAGATTGTCTGGCCAGCCGCTGCTTCTCTCCAAGACATGTTTGAAAGGGCTAAGCTTTCTTTTCACGGGACAAATTTCATGGAGATTGCGTGCTGTGCTTTGTGGGGGATTTGGAAGATTCGGAATGACAAGATCTTTGAGAAGCAACCGCACTCTTTCAATAAGTGGAAGGCCATTTTCAAGCACGACCTTGGGTTGGTGACTCACAGGGTGAAGGCCTCCCACAAGGAGGCGCTTTTAGCTTGGTTAAATTCCTTTTAGTTCCTTGCAGACCAACCTTGTTTATCCCCTCTACCCCTGTCTCATGTAATTATGTCTGTACTTTGGCCTATTCTCTAGGCCACACATATAATTTGAAAATCATACCGTAGGGGTTTCCCCAACGGTTTAATCTTCAAAAAAAAAAAAAAAAAGAAAGCTAAGGAACCTGATGAACAAATTAAAGTTGAACCTTCTGTGGCTATAGTTAAAGAGCTTGTTTCTGAAAATGTGGGAGAAGAGTATATTATATTTTGTGATGATGCTTCTAATGTTGTTTCTCATCCTGCAAAGCCAAGGAAAGCTAGTGTTCCTGTGTTATCTGTTAAAATTGGTGATCATTGCTATTATGGTTTATGTGATATTGGTGCAAGTTCAAGTGCTATTCCTTATGATCTTTATAAAGAAATTATGCATGAGATTGGTCCTAGTGAACTTGAAGAGATTGATGTGGTTATTCAACTTGCTAATAGAGAAACTATCTCTCCCATTGGTATTGTCAGGGATGTTGAAGTTCTATGTGGTAGGACTAAATATCCTGCTGATTTCCTCGTACTTGGTTCTGCTGCTAGTAAGACTTGTCCTATCATTTTTGGTAGACCTTTTCTAAATACTTGTGGTGCTGTTATAGATTGTAAGAAAGAGAAAATCCTTACTAAATTTGCTGGTGATTCATATGAATTCAATTTTTCGAAATTTGCTAAAACTCCTTATGAAACCGAATTGCCTAATGAGGATTTTAGAGTAGAACAACTTTCTTCTATTGCTCTTGCGCCTAGTAATTATATTCAGCAATTTATGGAAGATCATGAGAGTGAAGATTTTATGGAACAAAGGAATGAACTTGAGGACATATTCCTTCGTCAACCTATTCTTAAACATAATTTAAAGGTGGAAGACTTGGGTAAAACACTTCCACCTAAAGAGGATCCTATCTTTGATTTAAAACCTTTGCCTGATAATCTTAAGTATGCTCATCTTGATGATAAGAAAATATATCCTGTTATTATTAGTGCTAACCTTTCAGGTAAAGAAGAAGAAAGATTGTTGGAAATATTGAAGAAACACCGTGGAGCTATGGGTTATACTTTGGATGATTTGAAAGGGATTTCTCCTACTATATGTCAACATTCTATTAATATGGAGCCCGATGCAAAGCCAGTTGTTGAACATCAACGCCGTTTAATACCTAAGATGAAGGAAGTGGTAAGAAATGAGGTATTAAAACTTCTTGATGCTGGTATTATTTATCCTATTGCTGATAGTAGATGGGTTAGTCCTGTGCACTGTGTCCCTAAGAAAGGTGAAATTACTGTTGTACCTAATGATCATGATGAGCTTATTCCTCAAAGAGTAGTTGTTGGTTATAGAATGTGCATTGATTTTAGGAAGGTTAATAAAGTTACTAAGAAAGATCATTATCCATTACCTTTTATTGATCAAATGTTGGAGAGATTAGCCAATAAAACTCATTTTTGCTTTCTTGATGGTTATTCTGGTTTCTCTCAAATTGCTGTTAAAACTCAAGATCAAGAGAAAACCACATTTACCTGCCCTTATGGTACTTATGCTTATAGACGTATGCCTTTTGGTTTATGTAATGCTCCTGCTACTTTTCAAAGATGTATGTCTGCTATCTTTCATGGTTTTTGTGAGGAAATTGTGGAGGTGTTCATGGACGATTTCTCCGTCTATGGCACATCCTTTGATAATTGCTTGCACAATCTTGATAAAGTTTTGCAGAGATGTGAAGAAACTAATCTTGTTCTTAATTGGGAGAAATGCCACTTTATGGTTAATGAAGGGATTGTTCTTGGACATAAAATTTCTGAAAGAGGTATTGAAGTTGATAGGGCCAAAGTGGAAGCAATTGAGAAAATGCCTTGCCCTAGAGATGTTAAAGGTATTCGTAGTATTCTTGGTCATGCTGGTTTCTATAGAAGGTTTATCAAAGACTTTGCTAAGGTATCAAAGCCTCTTACTAATCTCTTGCAAAAAGATATACCATTTGTTTTTGATGATGATTGTAAGGAAGCTTTTGAAACTCTTAAGAAAGCTTTAATAACTGCTCCTATTGTTCAACCACCTGATTGGAATTTACCATTTGAAATTATGTGTGATGCTAGTGATTTTGCTGTTGGTGCTGTCCTTGGGCAAAGAGTGGATAAAAAGTTAAATGTTATTCATTATGCTGGTAAGACTCTTGATGCTGCTCAAAAGAATTATGCTACAACTGAAAAAGAATTTCTAGCTGTTGTCTTTGCTTGTGATAAATTTAGACAATACTGAAAAGATCGGTATGACACCTAGAGGGGGGGGGGGGGGAATAGGTGCTAATTCAATTTTAGTTCTTTTTCAATTTAAGCTTGACACGAAAGGTAAATTCTCTAGATATGCAACTACGGTGAATTTACCTATATGACAAGTTAACAAGTAAGCAAGATACAAAGTAAAAGCGTTAAACAAGGATAGAGGTAACCGAAGTGAAAGCACGAGACGACAAGGATGTATTCCCGAGTTCCTCCCTTAAATGGGAGTACGTCTCGTTGGAGAGGTGTGAACCAACACAATGGTTCAATGGCCAGAAAGGCCTCACCCAAATCTCCGGTGAACCGCACCACAAAGGTTTGGTTCACTTTCCACTATCGGAATCCTTCGAGGCGGAATCCGGAGCCTTTACAACAACGATTCGGGGCACGACCCACAAAGGGCTTGGGGGCTCCCGAACAGCTACAATCTGTCACAAAGACAATAGGTAAGTACAACAATGGGCTAGGTTTTCCTAGTGGAAACCTGACGAGGATATACCGAACGGATATCCTATCGTGTGGGTACCTGGTGCACGTAATGACTATAGCCCAATTGTCAATAGGCTGGCAAAGCCCATCAAGAAAGGCCCAAGACGAAGATTACTTTCCAAGTTATCCATAGTCGGTTGTAGTTTCCATACTTGTAGTCCTAGTCGGTTACGTACCCGAGACCCAGCCCCCTATATAAGGGCTGGGAGGGTCGCCGATCAGGGGGGACGGATACCAGAACCTCCAAACCCTAGCACGACGAACTCTCGCTAGACCCTTGTAACCATCGCATATTCACAAGAGCAATAACAGACAAGCAGGAAGTAGGGGTGTTACCTCAGTCGAGGGCCCTGAACCTGGGTAAATCCCGCTTGTCAGCCGTCGAGTCTACCAGCACTACACGTTCTCTACCTCATAACTCTAACCCTAGGCTATCGACTATGGGTATTGATGAGGACACCCCTCGTCAATTGGCGCCGTCTGTGGGAAAAGGTAGTGCTGGATCTACGGATTCGCTGGTTTCGACCTCAAACGGCAACTCGCCGACTACATCTGCAAACAGCCACGCGCTGACAGTCTCGACTGGCGTTGGAGCATCAGGCGATCAGTCGCCAACTTTGCAAGCTGCATCGCCAAGAAGAATCAAGCCATACTCATCGGAAGCACAGGAAGTTTTTGCTAATCTTGATTCAAGTTTCAATCTAACCATTGGGGAGCACAATTTTTTCGTCGACAAGCTCGGTGTGCAGGACTTGACCGACGTGATCGCAATGAGGACACTCGAAGATCCATCGACTGCGATCGCATCGCCAGCAGACAAGAAAGGTACCTCATCACAGATCGATTCGATCCCATCGCCGACATCATCCATGGCGACTGAAGAGTTCAATAGGATCATGGCGCAAGAGTTCCCGGAAGATGAGGCACAATCTGTCCATCAGATAAGCGTACTCGAAGAACCATCTATCATGGCCACATCGCCAGCAGGCACAGGAGCTACGTCGTCAAAGGTCAACTCGATCTCGCCGTCAAGATCTCTAGTCGACTCCATAACGACCCAAGAGTTCAATAAACTCCTGGCTCAAGAGCTCCTAGATGATGAGGTACAGTCTGACTATCAAGTCACCACAGTCGAACACATCGCGGCACTCGACACTGCACCTGACTACATGCAAACTGAAGACACGGGCGACAGCATCTACCTCGCCGACTTCGCCGGGCCAGAGATCCAAGCGGATCACGAGTTCCTCTCCAGCAACGAAGACGATCCCGAAAAGATACTCGAAGCATACGTCAACACCGACGCCCAGTTCAGCAATAACTCCGACATGAGTTTGGACGACGACTCCGAACCCATAACCGGCGTCAATGGCACATACACATATCCCCCGGTCATACCTCGGCAGGTCTACGTTGCATTCAGCGCCGAAACCTCAGCGGCAGCAGCTAGTCGCAGGCCTACAGAATTTCCTTGCCCAGTCACATTACCAGATGGCGTGACAACGCTAACTATCACAGCAGAGGTGGCAGCAAAAGTCGACAAAATCATAAAGGACTGCACAATGATGCCAGCAGATGCGACCCCAGAGGAGTGGATGACATACAATTATTTCAATTGGCAAGAAGCAATGCGCCTAAAGGAGTACAGAGCAACACTCGAAGAACGCAGGAGGCAAGCTAGCATCTCGAGTATGCGGAGAAGGCAGATTTCCCTTAGCTCCACAAGTGCGACGGAGCACAGGCATAGATCGAGATTCGCCAATATCCCAGAGGGCGAGAGATCCGGAGTCACTCGCAACTTAGAACATTCGTTCATGACCCTGGACTCCGACGGCATACTAGCACCCAAAACAGCTGAAGGTGCCCTGATATCACTGGGAGCATACCTCAAGGCGACAGCACCTCCAGCAGGCGATCCAGCCGAAGAACTGCATCTCCAGCAATTAAAGGCGCTCGCGCTCGCGGCAAAAGGACTCCAGTCGGAGAAGCACAGAGAGCGCAGCAGAAGCCGTTCGCGGGATCGCCACAGTCGAAGCCCTCGCAGGAGTAGCACACGAAGACACTCGAGTCGTCGCCGTTCACGGAGCAGGACCAGGAGATCCGCCAGCAACGACTCAAGTGACGGTCGCGATACAGGACCTTGCGGAGCACGATGCTTCACAAGGCGAATCCGCGAAGCAAAGTTGCCCAAAAAGTTCGGGTTACCAACAACGCCAAAGTTCAACTGCAAACAAGAGCCGTCAGGCTGGCTCGAGGACTACAAACTCGCAGTCGTATGCCAGAGGGGGACAACTACAACGGCACTGCAATACATACAGCTGATGCTTGAAGGCACAGCTCGCGACTGGCTCAAAGCATTACCCGAAGCATCATACGATTCCTGGGATCACTTTCGGGAAGACTTCATCAAATATTTCGATCCTCTGTGCGAGCGGCCCAAAACATTCGAGGAATTACGGGCTTGCAAGCAGAGGTCGGACGAGCCAATTCGAGCATACATCAGGCGATGGACGGCCATCCGCAATTCAGTCGGCACAATCTCCGAAGACAGAGCCATGGACGCCTTCACCATGGGAGTCCTCAGGGAAGACTTCAGAGAAGCACTCGGCCGCCAAAAGCCAAAATCCATGGCAGAACTCATGAAGATAGCGACCGAGTGGGCGGATGGCGAAGATTCCATAAGGGCCAAGCGTCCACTTTCCCCACATGACCGTGAGGATCGACGCAGCAGTCGAGACCACCACGACAGGGATGACAGAAGACGAAGACGCAAAAGTGGGTATAGCGACAACGACAAGGTAAAATTCGTAGCAGCAGGTTTTTCGCAGGACAATCACGTCCAGGACGACGGACGACAAGAAGATCGCCGCGACAGTCGAAACGACAGTCGCCGCGACAGTCGAGGAGACGACCGCCGAGAAAGTCGAGGGAATGACCGCCGAGACAGTCGAACAAATGACCGACGAAGCAGTCGCGACCGCGACCAGCGTAGCGGTGGATACCGAAGGCAAGAGTGGCGCAAACGAACAGATGCAAAACCAGAAAAAACATTTCAAGAGAAGATGGATGACGACTGCAGGCTGCACTTATTCAAGGGAGATGACGGAAGGCTAATCTCCAACCACACCATGGGGAATTGCCGAGAGTTCGAACAAATGGTGGTTGATTACGCGGCGAGAATCAGAAGAGCTACACCCTCGACTGCACCGCCAGCGTACATCGCCCCACCACCAGCACAGCCAGTCGCGGCATTACCACCTCCACCACCATACAACCCGGGAAGCCAAGTCGCGGGAGCCATACATCATATACCTCAAGCAACGGAGGAGCAATACCCGAAGCCCCAAGGACAGATGTTCATGATTCAAAAAGGGCGTCCCTCCAACAGGTAGCAAAAGATCCACACTCGACACGTTAACATGGCGGTTATGGCGCCTCCAGCCATACCAGACTTCCTGCGGGGATCTGAAACCGCAATAACCTTCAGTCGAGAAGATCACCCACCATCTGTCTACCGACCAGGCCACGCAGCCCTGGTACTCGACGCTCAGCTTGGTGGATACGCCATGACCAAGGTCTTCATGGATGGAGGCAGTGGCATCAACATCATCTTCGCCGACACGCTTCGCCGGATGAATAGGTCAGTCGAAAACTTACCCCAGTCCACAAACACTTTTCATGGCATTGTTCCAGGAAAACCTGTTCTCCCAGAAGGCACGATACAACTCGACGTCACCTTCGGTGACGCAAACCACTTCAAAACCGAGTCGATTGAATTCGAAGTCGTCGACTGGAAGTCACAATACCATGCCATACTAGGGCGCCCCGCATTTGCTCGGTTCATGGCAGTGCCACACTACGCATATCTCAAGTTGAAGATGCCAGGACCAAAAGGAGTCATCACAATCAACGGAAATTTTCAAAGGTCAGATGCTTGCGACCGCGACTTCAGCAAAATCTCCGAGACATTCGGTATGGAGCAAACCCTCGAAGAGCTCTCGCTCACCAACGACACAACATACATGCCCGAACAGAAGAAACAGGCAGTCGACAAGGCGTTTAGCACCGCGGACGGCATAACGAAGCACCAGGTTCATCCGACTGATCCAGCCAAGACAGTCAGGGTGTCCACAAGCCTATCTCCTGCATAGGAAAGCGCGCTCGTCGAATTCCTCCGTGAGAACTGGGATATATTTGCATGGTGTGCAGCCGACATGCCAGGTATTCCCAGGGAATTCGCCGAGCACTCCCTCCAGCTTAATCCAGGAACTAGGCCGGTCAAACAAGCAATACGTCGTGTCTCCGGACCCAAAAGAGAGGCCATAGAAAAGCATGTAGACAAGTTACTCAGAGCAAACTTCATTCGAGAAATCAAAAAATCAGAGTGGGTAGCCAATCCCGTACTAGTCGAGAAAAAGAAGACAGGAGCAACCAGAATGTGTGTCGACTTCACCGGGCTCAACAAGTGTTGCCCAAAAGATCATTTTCCACTGCCGCGTATCGATCAAATCGTCGACTCCACTGCGGGATGCGAGCGTTTATCCTTCCTGGATGCATACTCAGGGTATCACCAGATAAGGATGAAAGTCGAAGACGAGGAGAAGACAGCCTTCACAACTCCACTCGGAGTATATTGCTACACCACAATGCCCTTCGGGCTCAAGAACGCAGGCGCCACCTACCAGCGTATGATGCAGAACTGTTTGAAGACGCAAATTGGGAACAACGTCGAGGTTTATGTGGACGACATCGTCATCAAGTCGAAAGAAGAAAGCACATTACTCGCAGACTTGCGAGAAACATTCGACAATCTCAACCGCTACAACGTCAAACTCAACCCAGACAAGTGTACCTTTGGTGTCCCAGCCGGAGAGCTTTTGGGATACTTGGTATCGGCTCGGGGAATAGAAGCAAACCCAGAAAAGATACAGGCCATATTAACCATGCAAAGACCTAAAAAGCTCTACGAGGTACAACAATTGACGGGTCGAGTAGCAGCGCTCAGTCGCTTCATCAGTAAGCTGGGCGAAAAGGCATTACCACTTTATCGACTGATGAAGAAGGCAGACAAGTTCGAGTGGACAGATGAAGCTGAAGCAGCCTTCAAATACCTCAAGCGGATACTCACAAATCCCCCCATCCTGGCGGCACCCAAGGAGAAAGAACCTTTGTACCTGTACGTGGCAACCACAAACAGAGTGGTAAGTACGGTTTTGGTAGTCGAACGCATGGAGGAAGGAAAAACTCAGAGCATACAGAGGCCAGTCTACTACGTCAGCGAAGTCCTGTCCTTGTCAAAGCAAAGATACCCGCACTTCCAAAAGCTGGCATACGCTGTCTTCATAACATCCAGAAAGTTGCGCCACTACTTTACGGAGCACCCGATAACAGTGATCAGCAAATCAGCAATCGGGGACATACTCACCAATCCCGATGCAACGGGGCGTGTAGCAAAATGGCTCATCGAGCTCGGGCCACTCGGGATCACATATGATCACCCGAAGGCTATCAAGGCACAAGTCTTACCCGACTTCACAACGGAGTGGATAGAATCTCAGCTGCCAGGAATCCCGGATGTGTCCAACTCATGGACAATGTATTTCGATGGGTCTAAGAAGAACGAAGGCGCAGGCGCAGGCGTCATACTCATATCACCCAAAGGCGACAAACTCAAGTACGTGTTGCAGATGGACTTCAAGCGACCATCCAACAACGAGGCCGAGTACGAAGGTCTGATCCACGGCATGCGAATGGCTAAGGCGCTGGGGTGTACTCGACTGATGATATACGGCGACTCAAATCTAGTCGTACAGCAGACAATGAAAGCTTGCGACGCCATAGCCGACAACATGATCGCATATCGTGACCTCTACAACACACTCGAAGGCGACTTTGACGGATGCGAACTACGACATGTTGGACGAGAAAGCAATGAGGAAGCAGACATACTAGCCAACATCGGCTCGACTAAAGCGCAAGTCCCCCCAGGCGTCTTCCTGGAGCGAATCCAGCACAGGTCCATCGAAAAACAGCGGCCCCCATCAACCTCGACTGCTACATCCAAAGACAAAACACCCGGCTCAGAGGATCCGCCAGTCGAAGTACTACTATGCCAGGGCGAGCAGGTAATTCCAGCATGGACTCAACCTTTCCTAGCATACATGCTACGCGACGAACTACCAGACGATGCAGCAGAGGCTCGACGAGTCACTCGACGCTCCAAAGCATACACCATCATCAACGGTGAACTCTACAAACGAAGCATCTCAGGTATGTTCCAAAGGTGTGTGGAAATTGAGGATGGAAAAACCATACTTCGTGATATCCATGCAGGAACCTGCGGGCATCACGCCGGCAGTCGATCACTCGTAGCCAAAGCATTCCGAGCAGGGTTTTACTGGCCTACAGCGCTTCAGGATGCAGACGACATCGTCAAAAGGTGCATCGGGTGCCAGAAATTCGCCACCAAGCCTCATGCACCCGCATCAGCACTCAAAACCATACCACTCGCGTGGCCCTTCGCCCAATGGGGACTCGATATGGTCGGACCACTCAAAAAGTCATCACCCGGAGGACATACTCACCTACTGGTGGCGGTGGACAAATTCACAAAATGGATAGAAGCGGTCCCAATCACAAGCTCGACTGCCGCTACAGCAGTCAATTTCATAAAATCTATCGTCTATCGATTTGGCGTCCCGAACAGCATCATCACGGACAACGGCACAAACTTTACAGCCGAGGAGTTTCGTTCCTTCTGCAAAGAGTGGAATATCGCGCTCAATTACGCATCAGTCGCGCACCCACAGTCCAACGGACAGGTTGAAAAAGCCAATGGTCTCGTCTGCACGGGCATTAAGAAAAGACTACTGGTACCACTCAAGAGGGCCGCCGGCGCTTGGGTCGAGGAGCTCCCGGCGGTACTATGGAGTTTGCGCACAACCCCAAACACCTCGACTCAGTTTACTCCGTTTTTTATGGTCTATGGCGCAGAAGCAGTACTGCCACCAGAGGTGAAATTCAGCGCACCAAGAGTCGAGGTGTACGACGAAGACGACGCAAGCGAGTCACTCGAAGACTCGGTGGATCTACTCGAAGAATCGCGCAATACGGCCCTTGCCCGCACAGCTGTTTATCAGCAGGATCTCCGTAACTACCACAGTCGACGACTCCGTCCCAGAACATTCACGGTGGGCGACTTAGTACTCCGGATGAAGCAGAAGAAGGTGCACAAGCTCGCATCACCGTGGGAAGGGCCTTTCGTCATCACGGAAGTCATCGACGGCGGAGCCTATCGACTCAAGCACGCCCAGACGGGGGAATTATCACATAACCCATGGAATGTGGCGCACTTGCGTCGCTTCTATGCCTAGATGTCATAGTCAATCAATGTAACAGAGCATAAATGTCGGAAAGGCCAGCAGGTTTCAGACGCGCTCTTTTCCTTACCAGGGTACCTAAGGGGACTGGAAGGTTTTTAATGAGGCGGCTTGCTGGCCAATATCTGGAATAAATAAAGATTTTCTCCTTCGCATAATTTACTATCACAAGCCGAATCACTCCCGACTCAGCCACACTCAAAGGCTCGGGGGCTGGGTCTTTGTCACAAACAGCAAAACCCAACCACACTCGAATACTCGGGGGCTGGGTCTTTGTCACAAACAGCAAAACCCAACCAAACTCGAATACTCGGGGGCTGGGTCTTTGTCACAAACAGCAAAACCCAACCACACTCGAATACTCGGGGGCTGGGTCTTTGTCACAAACAGCAAAACCCAACCACACTCGACTACTCGGGGGCTGGGTCTTAATCATAAACAACACAACGCAGCTACACTCGAAAGCTCGGGCGCTGTACATAAACAAACTCACATAAACGCCTTACTTTTCACACCCCACCCGAATGCTCGGGGGCTGGATACATACAGGCTTACATAAAACATCTTTCTATTCACACCCCACTCGAGGGACTCGGGGGCTGGTTAGTTACACAAACTACATAGGCTCATCCTTTACAGGTAAGTTTGAGTCGACGAGCTGGTCGTGAAAACAGTCCACAAGCACCTGCGCTGAAACCGCAGTCCTATCCAAAAATTTCTGCTCTAGTCGCGCGCCAGCCGCGGGTGAAGAGATGCGAAAGGAAGGATGTTGGCTGCGGATATATCCCATGACGGCGTTGGCTCCAAGGACAACTCTTCGAGTCAAAGCTTCCCGGATTGGAGTTGCAGACTGGAACAGATTAACCAGCGCATGAATTCCTTGCGGCTGCGGCCCCTCAGGAAACAAGAAGTGGTTGATGCGCATAAATGCCGCCCGGCAACGCTCGAGTAGGACCGCGCCGCGAAATACTCGATCCTTAAGGGTAGCGAGTTCGCGGGCGCGATGCCTGTCCACCCAAAAATGCTGATGGCCGGAAACCGGGTTATCAGTCGCGTTGTCTAGACGCTCGTTAACCCGCTCCACCTCTTCCTGGAAGTTATGAACAAAAACTGCAGACGAACAGCTATCAACAGGCTATAAAGAAGACATAAGAAGATCACAAAGGCAATCGTCTATTACATACCTTCAAGCTGCCTGTTCGAGTGTTCGACTTCGCCAAGCACATACTCTTCACGCTGGGTGGCGAGAGCAGGTTTTGCCTTAAGAAGTTTCAACTCCGTTTGAGTGGCTCTTAGTTCCTGCTCTAGAGTGACCACTCGCCTCTTCGCATAAGCCAAAACCTTGGCGTCATTACTGGCTTCGGCAGCTGCTCGAGTATCCGTGCACGGCTGGGAAGTTTCAGGCGAGATGATATCGTCCGACTGGCAAACGCATAATCATATATTTCAGGCAAGGGCACGAATCAAGACAAAACAGCAAACGCTGAATTCATAGTGAAAAGAACGCATTATAGAGTCCAGGGCATAAACAAAGCAGGAACTGAGATACCCATGCTGGACATCGAATCTTCATTACATAAATTCAAAAGCAAAAATCTAAACGCGAGACACGGACTCAGACCTAGCCCTACGCAACTTCGGCATGGCAGCAACAGCAACAGATCTGCGCTCCATGGTATCGATACAAGTGCGCGATAGTCGCGTCGCGGCCTCGGTCACACCCTTCAAGGACAAAGGTTGCCCATCTGACCTTTTCGGGAAATCAGACAGAGCAGCCTCATAGTCGGCAACAACGCCATTACCAAGAAGAAGCTTGATGGTGGATTCCGAGCCGCGTACCGTCAAGTCGCGCGCAAACTCCGCCACAGTCGAAGAGCCGGGGCCTAGCACGTCCGCAAAACCTTGCGCGGTGGCAGGAACGTCGCTCGACGGAAGCACCTCCTTGAAGACAGCGCCAAGGGTGCGAGTGGACGTATCCAGAGAGCTCTTGGCGTGTTGGAGCGCAGCGCTCAACTTCTCAAGGGCACGGTCGAGTGACAGGTCTTCACTCGCCTCGTCTTTGGAGGCCCATGAAGCAGTAGGCCCTTCACAGTTTCAAAAGAGAACAAGAGGCAAAAATCAACACAAGGACAATCAAATAAAAGCGCGTAAGGCAAAAGCAAAGCCTGCTAACCTTCCATCATACGCGCAAGCTCAGACACCTGAGCCGCATACTCCTGCTCACGCGAGGCAGCCGAGCTCCGCGCATCGTCCAAATCCTCCTTCGCACGCGACTGCTGGTCGACAAGTTGTCGTTCCAGATCCTTCAGTCGCTGCTCCAGCTCAGCCGACTGCTTCACGATGGCGTCCTTCTCACCTGAGATAGTTGACTCCAAGCTCAGTCGCAAAACACCAAGTGGAAAATCTCAGGACAAAGTCAGAAAAGCTTACGGCTTAAATCGTCGAGGTGGGAGCGAAGAGCAACCCGTGCCTCCTCCGACTGCACAAAGGCTTTACCAGCCGCGACAAGGTCACGGACGGCAGGCTTCGAAAAGATTTGAAAAGGATGTCAGCAAGATTAAAGATGCAGCATAACACATAAAACGTGAAAGCACTCACATGGTCAGTCCAGGAGGAAGACGCAGATGCGGAAGGGCGCACAGTCGAAGCGGTAGCGGGTGGCGTCAAAGACGTGGTAGTCGCCTCAACCACCAGGGTGGTCTTAGCGGCGTCCACTTCAGCACGAGGGGAGGCCACAGTCGACTCCTCCACAAAAGGAGGCGATTGCACCCGATCGTCACTGGCGCTGCTGCAATAGTGCCAACGAGTTTAAGGCAAAATATGAAAGCAAGCGAAAAGCGAATATAGCAAAAATACTTCATAACTACATACCTGTGCTCGCCCTCATCTGAGTCCGGCTCAACGTCGAGGCAGGGGCCTCCGAAGCTCAGGCGGCCAGTCGAGTGTGATGGTGAGCGCCGTGCCAGAGGGGATACGGCCTTCGCAGGTGAGGAGCAGCCAGAATCCTCCAGGTCCCGTTGCTCCGCGCTTCCCGAGTGAGAACTCGAGACCTCCTGTCGAGGCACACGGCGACGCTTGGCGGCAGGCTCAGTCGCAGGGTGGCCACCCTTACGAACCTGGCCCACTTCCTCGGCTTCCGTTTCCTCTGTGGCGGAGGTGTTAGCTGAGGGAGGAGGAGTGACGGTTTTCTTCCCCTCATCTAGCAGAGCCGCCTCATCGGCAGGACCAAACTCGGGAAGGGGAGGAAGAGAGGCGACAGTCGAATGGCCCTGATCGCCAGCATAAAAACAACATTCAAAAGGAAGGTACACCAGAAATCAAAGGACGGCAAAAAAAAAAAAAAAAGTACAGTCGATAATGCTTACCTCAGGAAGGGCGTTCTCCAACCCAAAAGGAGCGATGGAGGAGTTGAAGTCGATGACTTCGTCGGCCTTGATGCTGGTGATGTATTTCACGTGCGCGTCCAGCTCATTGGGCGACAGCTCCACATTGCTCATTCGAGTGGCGTCGAGCGGGCCTTCATATCGCCACATCGGGTGGGCGCGTTGCTGCAGGGGCCACACTCGACGTTTGATGAAGGTGCTCATCAGCTGGACACCAGTAACAGTGCCCAGCAGCTTCCTGATCTTCTCCATAAGGGGGGCAGCTTCTTCCTTCTCCTCAGTCAAGAGAGAATGCTCCCACGCCTTCGTCTTCACCGGGGTCCTCCCAGTCGAGAATGCCGGGCGCACGTCCTGGTCGATGGGGACATAGAACCACTTGTTCCTCCATCCTTGGGCAGAGTCGACTGCCGTGAGGTTGAAGTAGTGGCAGTCGCCGCGGACCTGGATGCCCACCCCGCCAAGAGGGCACACACGCCCATCACGGACCATGTGGCGCACTCGGAAGATGGACTTCCAGAGTGCCCAGCTTGGGGACACCCCCAAAAAACATTCGCACAAAGCCATGAAACAGGCGATATGCAGAATGCTATTGGGGGTGAGATCATGGATCTGCACCCCGTACGCATAAAGAAGCCCGCGCACAAAATCGTGCAGCGGGAGAGCAAAGCCGCGAGGCAAAAATTCAGCAAAGCAAACGCGCTCGCCGGCGCGGGGCTCAGGGAGTACCTCCCTGTTGGAGGGCGCGCGGGCGGCGAGCTTGTCGGCCGGTGGGAGAAGGCCTGTGTGGCGGAACGCCGCCAGCTTCTTCTCGGTGATGGCAGATTTCACCCAGTCACCGGGGATCTTCTTCAAAGCGGCGGCGGGATTTCCCGCGGAGGTCGCGGCGGCCGCAGCACCTTTCCTTTTCTTGCCAGCATTGGCAGAGGAAGAGGGGACGGCGGCGCTCGTGTTCTTCTTCGGCGCCATGGCAAACAGAGGAGGAGCAGGAGCAAGGGCAAAGGAAGCGCGCGCAAGGAGCAGGAGACAGAGGAAGCAAATGGCAAGGGAAGTTAATCCACGGCGGTGAGATCTGTATTTACCACGGTGGAAGAAATAATCTCAGCCGTTTGTGCATAATCACCAGGCCACGTGGCGCTATCGGAGAGAAACCGTCGCACGCCACAATGCCCACGACGCACGAGAAACGAGGAAAGCCATGATCACGTCCGCGGAAATTTCGCCACGTCCGGTCAAATCAAAACTGAACCGGCGGTCACCACGGTCAAACAAGTGGACCCACAATGACAAGTCCTGTCAAAGGTCTGCGCACACGCCACGGTGGTCATGCATGACATCACTCGGTTGGCAAGTTGATGGAATGCAAAGGTAGTAGTCGATATGCCAGTCGGCTGAACCAATGGCATGCAGTCATACAAAAGTTTCTCGAGTACACATACAAAGGCTATAGTCGATAGCTAGTCGACTGATCCAAGCAAAGCCAAATATACTCCCATCGGGAGGGGATAAAAACTTCTTCGACTGGCGTATGACAAAGTCGTGAATCCTTCAAAGGTCTATCGACTAAGTTAAAAAGCATACACTTCGAATGTCTTCAAACGCATCTCATCTGGAGGGGGTGAAAATGCCTTCGACTGACATTTTCTTTAACGCTCATTGATTTGAGATTATCGTTCACTACGAGTAATAAAGCACAATCTCGGGGGCTACTCCCATCGGGAGCGCTGTCGCGCACCCGATAGATTCAAAAAGCAAAAAAAAGGCATAAACTCAAAGAAATTCCCGAGTTGCGTCAGTCGATGACACTTCGGATGCTGCATGCATAAAATGCAAAGGTAAGACCCGCCGATCAGTCGAGCTGGGCTAAGGACCACTCCGGCAGTGTTAAGTCCTTAATTCTTTTCCGTATCAGCAGATGCGATGAAAATCCCGACGGACGCGCTGGGTAGCAAAGTTAAGACTGCAGAACGATTCAGTAAGACCTCAACGGCCTGAGTCGAGTCTGTCCAGTGTGTTCCAGGTTCGAGCCCGGGGACTCGAACTTGATTGAAGGCTAGTAAGGTTTTGCCCGAATGTGCAGTTAACTGGTCTCGACCTACCGAGTAAATCCAGGCCTACTAAGTCGATAATCCTTAGTCAAAAACATGAGCTCATAGTCGAAAGACAATACAAAGCATACGATATTGAACACAAACATGTGACGTGCACTGTCGAGTGAGTCCATGCCCAATTCTCTGAATCAGCCAAGCACTCGGGGGCTAGTGACGAGGATATACCGAACGGATATCCTATCGTGTGGGTACCTGGTGCACGTAATGACTATAGCCCAATTGTCAATAGGCTGGCAAAGCCCATCAAGAAAGGCCCAAGACGAAGATTACTTTCCAAGTTATCCATAGTCGGTTGTAGTTTCCATACTTGTAGTCCTAGTCGGTTACGTACCCGAGACCCAGCCCCCTATATAAGGGCTGGGAGGGTCGCCGATCAGGGGGGACGGAGACCAGAACCTCCAAACCCTAGCACGACGAACTCTCGCTAGACCCTTGTAACCATCGCATATTCACAAGAGCAATAACAGACAAGCAGGAAGTAGGGGTGTTACCTCAGTCGAGGGCCCTGAACCTGGGTAAATCCCGCTTGTCAGCCGTCGAGTCTACCAGCACTACACGTTCTCTACCTCATAACTCTAACCCTAGGCTATCGACTATGGGTATTGATGAGGACACCCCTCGTCAAAACCCTAGCAAGTGTTCCCTCAAATGAATGAGGGGGAAAAGAAAAACGGCTTGGTGAAGATGTAGATCGGGGCCTTCTCCTTCAATCCTCCAAAGATCAACGAGCTTGTGCGGAGGGATTGGGAGATCTAGCAAATCTTGAGCTTGTATCAATGGAGTTCGTGTATGGTGGTCAAGCTAGAGCTCAAGGAGGAAGAAGCCCTCCTTATATATGCCAGCTCAAAAATCTGCCGTTGCAGCTTGGTCTTCTTCCGCAAGTGCGGTAGTACCGGCTTCAAGCCCGGTAGTACCGGCCCTGCGGTATCTTCGTCAACGCAGAAACCCGAGCGCGCGGTACTACCGAGAAAAATACCCCGGTACTACCGGGCCCAAGTGCCGGACTTCAACCCCGGCACTACCGGGGCCATCCGAGCCAAAACTTCCGAAAAACCATCTTCAGACAGTAGTACCGTAGGAGCCCGGTACTACCGCAGCTAGCCCGGTACTACCGGCAGACTGCGGTACTACCGGAACACAAATTCCGGTACTACCGGACCTATCCGAACCTTAGAGGATAGGAAAACCTTCCAGACAGTAGTACCGCACAAAAAGTCCGGTACTACCGGCCAGCCTGTTAGAGCATGTTTTTGCCTGAAAAACACTCAGCACACAATTAGACCAACTAATGTGTTGTCAACTAACTCCAAAACACTTAGGGATAGAAATGCTCTTTCAATCTCCCCCTTTTTGGTGTTAGATGACAACACAATAGTTTGAGCATAGATTTGCAAAAGATAGGCGGGCATCTTAAGAATGTGTGTTATTTGGTATTTGCGTTTGAATGCAAACACACATTTTCAATAGACATCATGCTCCCCCTATATTTTACAAACTAAGCACTGTGAAATATAGATAACACAATAAGGTAAGCTTGCACACAAAGATATGTAATAAAGCATAGATAAGGCAAGCTACTTAGTTCTATTTCAATCCAAAGTTTTAAACGAGAGAGTAGAGTAAAGCATGTCTCACACCATGCACATAGATAGAGTTCATAACTTAGGAAGTTCCAAACGAAATCCAAATAAGATAATGCGAGGAGCCCATCCCTAGCAAATCCCCGCAAGTTCCTATGCACATTCTCCCCCTTTGTCATCGAAATGCCAAAAAGAGAGACGTGTGACGCTACACGCCCCATGAAGAATCACTCGTCCCCGTCGTAGGGAGGGGTGCCCGGCTGCTCATCCTCTTGCTCTTCATCAGACCAAGTGCTGTGCTGGGCAATCCATTGCTCACGAGGAGTGACTTCATCGGAAGGCTCGGGAGAAGTTGGAATGTCTAACTTCCTCATAATCTGTTTCTGGCGGTGAGCTGTGGACCTTTGAGCAACATAAGCATCATAATGGAAGTCTAAAGAGCGACAAAACAACTTCTTGGTTTCCTCTTTGAGCTTCTTGTACCAAGAGGGAGCAGAGGAAGTGGAGGTACTAGCTTCATGATCATTGCTCTTCTTGGGTGGCAAGTGAGGCTTCTTCCTTAGTTGCTTAGACGGATGTTCTAAGATGATGGAGCCATCCCTGAAAAGATCTTGCTTTGTCTTGTCCAAATATTTCTTGCGGATGAGCTTCATGAGGAAAGGCCCATAGACGGGAGCTCTCCTATCAATTACCGCAAGCCAAAGTTCTTGATAGAGGAAGTCCATCACATCCAGTTTCTCACCGGTTCCTTGCTTGTCCTTGGAGAGCTTCAAGAGATCAAACACATAGCCATGAACTTGGTCCCAATTGCCAACGCGAGGGGCCAAGTTCTCTCTATAGATGCGGTGAAGGATCTCAAAGGGAGGGATCAAATGCTTGGTAGCCCCCGGGATGCCACCCGGCATGGTGATGTTCTTGATGACCTTCTTCTTGCTAGCAACCCCTCGAACATGGCACCGCCATCCTGAGGGTACGGAGTCACTGACAAACGGATACTCGAGCAAATCAGCAAATTCCTTCCAAGTGGCCTCAAGCTTGCACTCCTTGGTCATCCAATGTATAGTTCTATCTTCAGTGTCCGCAAAGTACACGGTGACAAAGAACTGAGTGATGTACTCCTCAATATAACCATGGTTGTACTCCATCAACGGAAACAGCCCAAAGTCCTCGGCCATGGCAAGAGTCTCGTCAAAATAGGTGCCAAACTTGGGCTGCCTCATGTGAGCCATGTCAATTGTGTGTTGGATTGTGACGCCGTAACTCTTGGCCACATAGATCTCCTCATATATTCTCTGTTGAGTGCGGGTGTAGAAGGAGCGATCCGTGCACTCGGGGTCTCGACCAAGAAGATAGGGGTTAGTCTCCCGAATGGTTTGATAGTCAAACTGCTTCAGCTGCAACATAGTCTTGGTGGATCTGACGGGCTGCTTGGGAGCGGTAGCCCTTGTCTTGGAGGAGGAAGAGACACCCTTGGCTGTGGTAGACGACATTGGGGCTTTGTTCTTGTTGAGAGCTGAGGTACGGGCAGTGGTGCGGGATGGTAGAGCTTCTGCCTCACTTTCACTGTCACTGTCGCTGTCACTTATGGGCGGTTGATTGACCTTGGCTCTCTTGCGAGGATGAGCAATCGGAACACTCTTTTGCCTTGAGCCAGCTGTGAACAGCAACATATGGTAGGGAGGGAACATAGATGAGTGCACAAGTCCAGTAGGAAGTGGGAAAAACGGAGTAAGCAGATGTAGAAATAGGTCGAAAGTTCCAGGTCCGGTAGTACCGGACAAGATCCGGCGGTAGTACCGGGCGGTCCGGTAGTACCGGGCAAGAGCTCAGTAGTACCGGGTCGAACGGTTCATCCTCGAATCCATTCGGTATCTACACTTATCTTAGAAATTTCAACACAATGCCTACACATGCTTACTACCCAGCATACAAAACACCCAAATCCAACATCCCACACGATTTTAACCGCGAATCACGGAGCTATCTAGTATTTGCCCAAATGCATCTAGGTTTCAAAAAGAGACCTAAAACGAGCAAAGGAGAGGCAAATACCGGAGGCCATCGATGGGGTTGGAGTGTGGAGCGATTCCACGGAGCAGATCTGGCCGGGGACGGCCGAATCCAAAGCACCACGGAGGGGGCTTCGGTGGTGTTCTTGAGAGGAGAGAGGATGGAGGAAGAACACGATGGGGAGAAGAAGAGAAGATCTGGGAATCTCCTCTCCCCACGCGGTTCTGAACCCCAGAGACGCGCAAAGTTGGTAGTACCGGGCCAAAATCCGGTAGTACCGCGCCTGCGGAACTGTTGGTTTCCCGCAAACCCTGTAGTACCGGACAAAAGGGCGGTACTACTGCTTGAGGAGAGATTTCAGCCCTTTCGAGCTAGAATCTTTCGGATACAAGCGGTAGTACCGGCTTTTATAGTCCGGTAGTACCGGGCTCTCCTGTCAAAAATGCCAGTTTTCAAGTATGGACTTGTGCAAGATGGAGAATGTTTTGCGAGATGAGATTTTGGGGCTTAGGATAGATTTAGGCACTGGAAATGGTACTTCACACTCGATTTGCAAATGACAAAAAAATTCACGGAAGACCAAATTGAGTGTGTTTTCCATAAAAGCAGGATTATGCAAATGAAATCCAAGAAAATGTCATGAAAACCAACTCTTCTTTGAGGGAAGAGGGCGGTGGCCGAAGCCACCATGTTGGAGCTTATGGCATGTCACTGCGAAGATATATCTTGGGTACATAACCAATACTCGTCATTTTACCTCATTAGTCATAGAGATGAATATAGAGTTAAAAGAACACTTGCTATCGGCATAATGGGGGGAGGGAAGGTCCAATGTCCATGCCTACACCTAGAACAAATATATAGCTAAGATAGAGGTGTATGTGCAAGATACTCAACCAACGCTCCTAGAATCCACGATATTTAGCTCATGCCTCAAAAATGTGAACCTTGCTTCATCAAGTGGCTTCGTGAACATATCGGCAAGTTGAATCTTCGTGGGAATATAGCTAAGCTCAATGTCACCCCGGTTGATGTGATCACGAATGAAATGATAACGAATCTCAATATGCTTCGCTCTTGAATGCTCCACCGGGTTGTGACCAATCTTGATGGCACTTTCATTGTCACATAAAAGAGGCACTTTGTCACAATGGACACCGTATTCCTTTAAAGTTTGCCTCATCCATAACAATTGAGTGCAAGCACTAGCGGCCGCCACATACTCGGCTTCGGTGGTGGAAAGTGATATGCAATTTTGCTTCTTTGAGGACCAACTCACCAATGACTTCCCAAGGAATTGACATGCACCGGAAGTTGACTTCCTATCATCCTTGCAACCGGCCCAATCCGAATCCGTGTAACCGGCAAGAGAGAAGTTGGACCCCCTAGGATACCACAAACCAAACCTTGGGGTATAAACCAAATATCGGAAGATTCGATTCACCGCTATCAAGTGACTTTCTTTAGGAGCCGCTTGGTACCTTGCACACACTCCTACACTTAACACAATATCGGGTCTAGATGCACAAAGATAAAGCAAAGAACCAATCATAGAGCGATAGAGTTTTTGATCGACATCTTTACCCTTTGGACTAAGTTCAAGATGACATTTGGTGTCCATCGGAAACCTCTTATCTTTAGCATCTTGCATCTTGAACCTCTTGAGCATGTCTTGGATATACTTGGCTTGTGAGATGAAAGTCCCTCCACTCAATTGCTTGATTTCAAAACCAAGGAAGAACTTCAACTCTCCCATCATGGACATCTCGAACCTATCGGTCATAAGCTTTGAAAATTCATCATTAAAAGCTTTGTTAGATGAGCCAAAAATAATATCATCAACATAAAGTTGGCATATGAAAAGCTCCCCTTTTACTCTCTTGGTAAAGAGAGTGGGATCGATTTGCCCCACTTCAAAGCCACGGTCTAGTAGTAGCTCTCTTAGGTGCTCATACCAAGCACGAGGTGCTTGTTTGAGACCATAGAGGGCCTTATCAAGTTTGTAGACATGGTTTGGGAAGTGTGGATCGTCGAATCCCGGTGGTTGCTTAACATATACCAACTCCTTTAAAGGACCATTAAGAAATGCACTTTTCACATCCATTTGTTGTAGCTTAAAATTGTGATGTGATGCATATGCAAGGAGGATACGGATGGACTCAAGGCGAGCCACGGGAGCATAGGTCTCTCCAAAATCAATGCCTTCAACTTGAGAGTAACCTTGAGCTACCAATCTTGCCTTGTTCCTTATCACCATTCCATGCTCATCTTGCTTATTCTTGAATATCCACTTGGTGCCAATAACATTTTTGCAATCTTTTGGCTTCTCCACTAGATTCCACACTTTGTTGCGCTTGAAGTTGTTGAGTTCTTCATGCATGGCTTCCAACCAATCCGGATCTTCAAGAGCTTCAAAGACTTTCTTTGGTTCCATCATGGAGATATGAGCTTGATGTTCACTAAAACTTGCCAATTGACCTCTTGTGGACACCTTGCGAGAAACATCACCAATGATGGCTTCAAGCTTGTGACACTTGATTTCCAAGTTTCTCTTGACTCTTGCTTGACGACGGGTTTCGATATCCCCATTGTTGCGAGGGATTTCGGATTGATCAACTTGATCATTTGAGTCCCCGTCTTGACCGGTTTGATGAGCTTGACCATCTTGTTGCACATTTTCAATAATGGGAGTCGATGGTTGCTCTTGATCTTGATCTTGACTAGAGTTGATAATAGGAGAACTTGATTCTTGTGTGGTCTGTTTGTCAACATGAGGAGGAACTTGTTCTTGTTCTTGGATAGGTGTCTCATTTGCTTCCATAGTAGGTGCCGCTTCAACTTGTGATGATGGAGTCTCCACTTGAGTGGAGCTTGTACTTGCTTGAGGAGGCTCATGATGGATTTCAATGGGGCGATGGAAACCAACTCCCATTCTTCGTATGGCATCTTGAGGTTCCTCATTATCTACATCACAAACATGAAATTGCGCCACTTGGGAGCCGTCATTCTCATCGAACCTCACACTACTACAAGATTCCACAACTCTCCCTAAGGATTTGTCATAGACTCTATAAGTGTGAGAGTTCGCACCGTACCCAACAAGAACACCCTCTAAAGCTTTAACTTCAAATTTAGATAAATGAACACCTTTGATTTTGTAGAAACACTTACAACCAAATACTCAATAGTAGGAGATGTTGGGCTTGTTGCCGGTAAGCATTTCATAAGGAGTTTCCTTCTTCCCTTTGCGAAAGAATAACCGGTTGGAGGAGTGACACGCCGTGGAGATAGCTTCGGCCCACAAGAAGAGTGGAGACCTAAACTCCGCCAACATGGACCTAGCCATATCCAGAGTCCGGTTCTTTCTCTCGGCTACACCATTTTGTTGAGGGGTATACGCAGCGGAATATTGATGACGAATTCCCTCATCACTAAGAAACTCATTTAAGGTGTAGTTCTTGAACTCGGAGCCATTGTCACTTCTAATGGCCAATATGGGAACATTGTGTTGACGTTGAACTTCATTGGAGAAGTCGATGACGGTTTGTTGAGTTTCATCCTTCGTCTTGAAGAAGAAAACCCAAGTGAATCTTGAATAGTCATCAACAATCACCAAGCAATACTTCTTCCCACCAAGACTTGGTTGCGGTACGGCACCAAAGAGGTCAACATGAAGAAGTCCCAATATCCTCGTTGATGAGATGATGGTCTTGCTTGGGTGGGGAGAATCATGCATCTTTCCTTCAACACAAGCCCTACAAAGACGATCTCTAGAAAAAGAAACATTCTCATTTAGTCCAAGAATGTGGCCACCCTTGTGAAGACTTTGCAAAGTTCTCATATTGACATGGGATAAGCGGCGATGCCACAACCACCCCACGTCGGCCTTTCCGAATAAGCATATTGCTTGAGTGTTGGTTGACCCCCGAAAAGTCCACCACAAACAACTCATTTTCAACATACCCAACGAACATGACCTTTAGAGTCTTGCTCCTCAAGAGTACCACCATATCAAGAGTGAAATGGACATCAAAGTTCATCTTATTAAGAGCACGAACGGACATAAGATTGTAACCTAGAGACTCAACAAGCATGACATTTACAAGGGTGATATCCCTTGCAACTACCACCTTGCCAAGACTCTTTACCTCGGCTTTAGACTTGTCACCATAAGAGATGGTTGAGTGATTTAGATTTGGTCTCAACTCCGTCATGATCTCCTTGCTTCCGGTCATATGACTAGTGCATCCACTATCAATCACCCATTTAGATCCACCGGAAGCATAGTCCTACAAGAGATCATATCTTGGATTTAGGTACCCATTTCTCAATGGGTCCTTTTTGGTTAGCAACAAGGGTCTTAGGAACCCAAATAGAGTAATCAATGTAACCATCATAAGGACCAACATATTTTGCATAAACATCACTATAATAGTCAACATAAAGAATATAATTGGGATTGTTATGCCCCGCGAAGTCACTACGAGTAGTCTTGCCCCTAGTGGCATTACTACCCGCAATGCGAGTCTTGGCTTGTGCGGGCTTGGTCTTGTTCTTCTTGATGTTGCTCACTTTCTTCTTTGCCTCGGCCACATAACCAAGACCCTCCTTCCCTTTGTGTGGTTTTTGCTCAAACAAGTAAGCAATACCCTTATCTTTACCTTTGGGAATAGAGGTCTTAGCACTAGTGGCCTTAGCAAGATCCACCTTCAACCTAGCATTTTCTTCACTAACATCTTCATGAACACGAGGAAGAATGGATATACTAGTTGAACAAGTTTTAGAAAGTTGAGCTTGAAGTGGTAACATCCCAATATTTTGGAATGTTTAAAAATCACTAAATTTTTAAACTTTTGTTTTTGATTTATATAAAACATTATATGCATAAGAAAACCAACTATAAAAGACTTCAAGCATTTTCAAAAAGTTCAATATGTCAAATATCTCAAATAATCACTATTTTCAAAAGTTGTTTCAAGTTAAACATTTTACTATCCATTGTTTTTCTTAAACCTCAATATATAATTTGACAAATGATTTACAAACTTTCAAACCATTTTGATGTAATAATAAGTTTCTTTATAAGTATTTGATTTCAACCACTTAGCCATATCTATTCATAAATTCTAAAATAATATATTTACAAATGTTCCTTCAAACTATTTAAAACATGGTATATTTGCCAAATGGTTTTCATTCTTTTACCTGAGTTCAAAACAAAATTTTGGAAATTACAAGTCTATAATTTATATCTTTAAAACTTCATAGATTTTATAATTAATGATTTATCCAAAATAGGCATTTCAATAACTTAAATTATTTTCATCAATTTGCAAAACATAAAATGATTTTACATGAATATATTCAATATAAGAAATGAAATAAATCTAGAATATTTTCCAAAGGTATTCAATGGAGTTTTCAAATGATTTATAATAATATAAAACTTAATGGTAAACAAAGTATTTTGAATTAAAAATGAATACATTATATTTCCCTTTTCATTTCAAATAGTTGTAATATGTTATTTAATATTCTACTAAAGCCAAAAATGATTTAATATTGGAAAATGAGTTTAAATAATTTAATTTTAAACTTATATAAGTGTTGTATTTTTATAAATTTTATTTAGCCAAAAATAAAATTTATTTAAGTCATGTTTTCAAATTTGACATAAAGTGTCAAAGTTACATTTAATCAATATTTCAAAATTATGATTTTTGAAAAGTGTTAAAAACATGACCACAATTGGTTTAACACAGATATATTATTTTTAGAAATTTTTAGAATTTTAGTTTGCATAATTTAGATACTTAAAACAAAAGATATGAAAGAAATAAGAAAAATCAGAAAAAGAAAAAGAAAAATGCTGACGTCAGCGATGACGTCAGCATCGTCTTCAAGCTCCAGACGCATCACGCACGCACGAACAGGTCAGTTTGCTGTTTCATTTCAACGATTGATTGCCGGCGATTTACTGCACCAATTAACGCGCCGTTTCTTCCTAATTAAAACCCACGACCTCCTCCTTCATTCCCCACCAAAAGCCCTCTCAGAAACGTTCCCAGAATGACGAATTTGTCGCCGTAGTTCGTCCTCGACCGAAAACGGCCGATTTTAATTTCTTTGATTGCGGGAGTTTTGCTGCACCGAATTAAGAAACGTTTGTTCCTATAGATAGCCCCGGCTCTCCTATTCATTTTCCCTCTGCCCCCTCTTCTAATCGCGCCTCCAGGCTGAGCAATTTGCTCACCGGATTCTTAGGCCGCCGCCACAAATTTCTCGATTCCGGCGCCATGGAAGGACCACCGCATCTCTTACTCCCTAAACCCATTCCCTCATTCATGCGCTCCTCCCTAACCCCTTCCCCGCCTTTCCTTTGCAGCTAAATCGAGAGGGGGAGCTCGACCCGCGGGTCAATGGCACCCGAGGCCGTCGCCGTCCTCCTCCGTCTCCGGCTGTAGCCCCGCACCCTTCCCGGACGAATTGAGCGACGTCGTCGTCCCCATCGCCTCCGACGCGGCCTGCTGCACGCCGTCGTGCTCTTCCCCGAGCTGGACATTTTGATGCATGCGATTTGCCGACGACTGGAACCACGGTGAGCTGCCTGAACAAAAATATCACGTAGTGAAAGGTTCCAGCCACTAAAATCCTGCCACGTGTCCACCTAATTATCCATTTCGTTTTCCTGGCTATTTTAGATAGAAGACTTCCAAAATTCATAACTTTAGTTCTGCTCATCCAAATTTCGTAAATTTGATATCCCTGGAATCCTTAGAACATCTAGAATCCACTCCAATCATTAGTTTCATGATTTGACAAAAATAAATATTCGAATTTAAGATGAGAGATAATGAGTATTTTTGACATAACTTTAGATAGAAAAATTATTTTTGAGTGAATCAAATTGCTAAAATTTTGTTTAAAATACCCCTGTCCAGTAGCAATATTTAAAATTTTGTTTATAATTTTTTTTTATTACAGAAAACTCTAATCTTGTATTTAGCCCTTTTATTATATTTTGCTATAATAGAAATTAATTAAATTGCATTTATAGCTTCATGCATACTTTATAAAAATCACAAAAGTTAGTATGATGTTTCCTTGTGATTTAAAAGTGCATTGCATGCATAGCATATTTATTAGTTATTGTTTTTCTCTAAGTTAGGATTATTTTCGACATAGTGTTTTGAAAAGTGTTATGCACTTAGAAACACTTAGAAAATAAAAGTTCTTCATCCCATGATTGTCATACTTGGGATTTTTAATATGAAGACTTAGAAGAAAACAGGCTCCGGAAGCATCTCCAAGAAGAAGAAGCACTTAGAAGAAAATCAAGAGGAGCTTCAGAAGACCGACCCCCTTTATTCTCTAAGTCTTTTCTCTCTTTTCTTTTCTTCTTTCTTAGATTTCTTGGTGGCTAAGTTAAATCCAAGACCAGCCTTGGTGACACCAAAACCATCAACTCTACAAATAGCAATGAAGTCATCACATCAAGGAGAAAGCTACAAGGAAGCAAGGAGAAGATTCCTTGAAGACCAACTACATCCTTCTTTCTATCTTTTCCCTCTTTCCTAATCTTGTCTTTCACTTTAGACATAAACCCCTTTTTAATCATGTTATTATCTCCTTTGAGTATGTTGGATCCTAGCGGCATAGTGAGATGAAGCGGCCCGGAGACAAACTTTACATGTCCACGTACATGAGACCTGTCCCACAAGCAAAAGTGGCTAGCCGGGTGTCTGTCTCTCTCACTATAGTGAATATCCAATTTACAAAGAGTTGTTAATAATTGTTGATCACCGTGAAGGATAGACTTAGTTATTTCTCTAAGTATTTATGCACATCATGACTAGTCCTTAGAAAAAGGGCTATCAACTTCTTAGAAATTATTTTGACTTGATGCGTTAGCATCTAGTCCTTAGTTAAAATTTGACCCCAGCTGTTATGACTTTGGTCCTTAGTCATTTTGACCAAATTCTTGCCTTGCACTTAACTTAGAATATTTTCATGGCATGTCATGCATCTCAAGTACTTAGAAATATTTTGCACATCATGCATAAACATATTTTTCCTTAGAAGTTTTATGAAACTTGTTTGTTCATTATGTATGTGTTTGTATGCGTTGTGTTGATTGTGTTTTATGTTGATTGTTGTATTGTTGTTTGTCTATATTGTTTTGATCGAACGGAGAGCTCCGAGTTACGTTGAAAAGAGTTTGTGAGCACCGACAACTTCCAAAGGCAAGTGGCACACCTCATAAAAGTCCTAATATTTTTCTATGCATGAGTAGATTATTTTCCTTATGCATGTGTAGGACTTAGTAGTATTGCTATGCAGACATGTTTAGATTTCCCCTACTCCATTGTGTCTAGGTACCTATGTAATGACTTAGTAGAATTATTGATGCTATGCAAAAGTTGTTTTATGAAAATCTAAATTCTACTAAGTTAAGAAAGAACCTCCTGGGTGGATTGGTTGTATACGGAGGCGAAGTTGAGTGGCTACTCAGGACCATTTCTATGGTGTATACCTGAGTATGTGCACTTGTGGATGGCCACCCAGGGAACAAAGGGATCTGAAGAACTCCAAGTGATGTTAGCTTCCAGTGCAGCCATTGCCAATATGGGCTCTGGCTTGATCAACTAAGTTGCGTGGACTCGCCCCGGCTTGACAAGCAGATGTAGAGGGTGTTAGGTGGAACGGGTCAAGCCAGTATGGGGAGGGAAAATGCTTCTGAAAGATCTCGTCTCATTCTTCTCCTTTTCCTTATCACTTACAGAGTGTAAAGGATAGTTTGGGCTGAATGGGTACAATGGTGAACGTGCACAACCTCTGCAGAGTTAAAATCTAAGTACTTAGCCGTGTCCCCGGTACGGACAATTTGAGCAGCTGATCAAGGACGTCAACGGAGGATCCCACCATTCTAACTTCAAAATTTAAAACTTGATGGGTGAACAAGGGTAGAATGAGACAGTGGATTTCATGCCACGGATGTCTCGAATAGAACAAAAGTGTTTTCAAAAGAGTTAGGAAAAAACTGCTTTATGCAAAATAGCCTTGAACTCCACCAGCCAAATAAGCATATAGGTTATTAGAGTTATTCCACTAAGTGTCCACCATAGTGTCACTTGCCAGTTCCATTTTAAATGGTTCTGACCCACGTTGCTGCAATATTTTTCTTATTGCAGAATGTCCAGATGACGAGTGAGGTGTCGTTTAAAGGTTTCGAGTCTGCAACCAACATGTTTTCGCCTGTGGCAACATGAAGATGATGGAGACTCACTGCTATTGTATTTCCGCTGTTTACTATTTCCAATGCTAGCTTTCTGCTATGCAAATTGTAATGAATATTTTGTAAGTCTGGATCATCGATGTAATAAAATTGATACTTTGTTGTGATATTACATCGTAAACTGTGTGTGCAAACGAATCGATCCAGGGATTTGCACTATACACAGGGACTTGCCATTTTCTAAGTGCAGGTCCGCTACAGATGGTATCAGAGCACTGTGTTGCCTGTAGGTTCGAAATCTAAGTTTGGATAGAAATAGGTTGACCATAGGATTGAAAATCTATTTTTATTCAGTTTACTAAAAACAAAACTTTTCATTTTTTTTTTCTTGTACTCTCGTCTACTATCAAACTTCTGAAAATATCTTCTCTTATTCTAGATGACCATGTCCTTAAAGTCTGATTCTGCTGCTTCATATGGAAAAGCAACGATTCAAGATGAAGTTCTGCATGCATGGAACACCACTAAAGAACCAAGATTCGGCCAACACGTCAAAGATATCCAAGAAAGTTGAACAAGAACGAGCACTCACGAAGGAGATAGACTAGACCACCACTTAATTAGAACAACGACACCGTGTTAGTGTATTGTTCATACCAACTTAGGTTGTATGTCGGTACTGGATTGATTGCTTGTTTGTGTTTGAATCTTGTTGCTTGGTGTTTGTTAGATATTGTTTGTAAGATGTATTGTCTTGATCTGTTGTGATTGGGGTAGGATTTTTCCTCACTTCTTTCTGTCTCTACTCATCCATGCCAAACCCAACCAGATATCACCTCTATCCTTGGATATCAAAAGTAGTTCAATCAACTTCAGTTAATCTACAAGTCTACCATGAAGGGAAAGTTCTACTCAAAGATTTCAAGACATCAAATCACAACAAGGAGCTGGTACATACTACACTAGAAAATTTAGGACGACGAAACAACAATCAAGAGTTGAAGACATACATTCTAGACTGCCAACAAAATTTTCTTTTAAGGGTGGTAGCCCACCGAGATAATCTGAACCTAATTGTCCAAAACCTATCTTCCATTCTAGCCTCTCCGAATCTCGAGGACGAGATTCCTTTTAAGGGTGGTAGTCTGTAACATCCCAATATTTTGGAATGTTTAAAAATCACTAAAAATTTAAACTTTTGTTTTTGATTTATATAAAACATTATATGCATAAGAAAACCAACTATAAAAGACTTCAAGCATTTTCAAAAAGTTCGATATGTCAAATATCTCAAATAATCACTATTTTCAAAAGTTGTTTCAAGTTAAACATTTTACTATCCATTGTTTTTCTTAAACCTCAATATATAATTTGACAAATGATTTACAAACTTTCAAACCATTTTGATGTAATAATAAGTTTCTTTATAAGTATTTGATTTCAACCACTTAGCCATATCTATTCATAAATTCTAAAATAATATATTTACAAATGTTCCTTCAAACTATTTAAAACATGGTATATTTGCCAAATGGTTTTCATTCTTTTACCTGAGTTCAAAACAAAATTTTGGAAATTACAAGTCTATAATTTATATCTTTAAAACTTCATAGATTTTATAATTAATGATTTATCCAAAATAGGCATTTCAATAACTTAAATTATTTTCATCAATTTGCAAAACATAAAATGATTTTACATGAATATATTCAATATAAGAAATGAAATAAATCTAGAATATTTTCCAAAGGTATTCAATGGAGTTTTCAAATGATTTATAATAATATAAAACTTAATGGTAAACAAAGTATTTTGAATTAAAAATGAATACATTATATTTCCCTTTTCATTTCAAATAGTTGTAATATGTTATTTAATATTCTACTAAAGCCAAAAATGATTTAATATTGGAAAATGAGTTTAAATAATTTAATTTTAAACTTATATAAGTGTTGTATTTTTATAAATTTTATTTAGCCAAAAATAAAATTTATTTAAGTCATGTTTTCAAATTTGACATAAAGTGTCAAAGTTACATTTAATCAATATTTCAAAATTATGATTTTTGAAAAGTGTTAAAAACATGACCACAATTGGTTTAACACAGATATATTATTTTTAGAAATTTTTAGAATTTTAGTTTGCATAATTTAGATACTTAAAACAAAAGATATGAAAGAAATAAGAAAAATCAGAAAAAGAAAAAGAAAAATGCTGACGTCAGCGATGACGTCAGCATCGTCTTCAAGCTCCAGGCGCATCACGCACGCACGAACAGGTCAGTTTGCTGTTTCATTTCAACGATTGATTGCCGGCGATTTACTGCACCAATTAACGCGCCGTTTCTTCCTAATTAAAACCCACGACCTCCTCCTTCATTCCCCACCAAAAGCCCTCTCAGAAACGTTCCCAGAATGACGAATTTGTCGCCGTAGTTCGTCCTCGACCGAAAACGGCCGATTTTAATTTCTTTGATTGCGGGAGTTTTGCTGCACCGAATTAAGAAACGTTTGTTCCTATAGATAGCCCCGGCTCTCCTATTCATTTCCCCTCTGCCCCCTCTTCTAATCGCGCCTCCAGGCTGAGCAATTTGCTCACCGGATTCTTAGGCCGCCGCCACAAATTTCTCGATTCCGGCGCCATGGAAGGACCACCGCATCTCTTACTCCCTAAACCCATTCCCTCATTCATGCGCTCCTCCCTAACCCCTTCCCCGCCTTTCCTTTGCAGCTAAATCGAGAGGGGGAGCTCGACCCGCGGGTCAATGGCACCCGAGGCCGTCGCCGTCCTCCTCCGTCTCCGGCTGTAGCCCCGCACCCTTCCCGGACGAATTGAGCGACGTCGTCGTCCCCATCGCCTCCGACGCGGCCTGCTGCACGCCGTCGTGCTCTTCCCCGAGCTGGACATTTTGATGCATGCGATTTGCCGACGACTGGAACCACGGTGAGCTGCCTGAACAAATATCACGTAGTGAAAGGTTCCAGCCACTAAAATCCTGCCACGTGTCCACCTAATTATCCATTTCGTTTTCCTGGCTATTTTAGATAGAAGACTTCCAAAATTCATAACTTTAGTTCTGCTCATCCAAATTTCGTAAATTTGATATCCCTGGAATCCTTAGAACATCTAGAATCCACTCCAATCATTAGTTTCATGATTTGACAAAAATAAATATTCGAATTTAAGATGAGAGATAATGAGTATTTTTGACATAACTTTAGATAGAAAAATTATTTTTGAGTGAATCAAATTGCTAAAATTTTGTTTAAAATACCCCTGTCCAGTAGCAATATTTAAAATTTTGTTTATAAATTTTTTTTATTACAGAAAACTCTAATCTTGTATTTAGCCCTTTTATTATATTTTGCTATAATAGAAATTAATTAAATTGCATTTATAGCTTCATGCATACTTTATAAAAATCACAAAAGTTAGTATGATGTTTCCTTGTGATTTAAAAGTGCATTGCATGCATAGCATATTTATTAGTTATTGTTTTTCTCTAAGTTAGGATTATTTTCGACATAGTGTTTTGAAAAGTGTTATGCACTTAGAAACACTTAGAAAATAAAAGTTCTTCATCCCATGATTGTCATACTTGGGATTTTTAATATGAAGACTTAGAAGAAAACAGGCTCCGGAAGCATCTCCAAGAAGAAGAAGCACTTAGAAGAAAATCAAGAGGAGCTTCAGAAGACCGACCCCCTTTATTCTCTAAGTCTTTTCTCTCTTTTCTTTTCTTCTTTCTTAGATTTCTTGGTGGCTAAGTTAAATCCAAGACCAGCCTTGGTGACACCAAAACCATCAACTCTACAAATAGCAATGAAGTCATCACATCAAGGAGAAAGCTACAAGGAAGCAAGGAGAAGATTCCTTGAAGACCAACTACATCCTTCTTTCTATCTTTTCCCTCTTTCCTAATCTTGTCTTTCACTTTAGACATAAACCCCTTTTTAATCATGTTATTATCTCCTTTGAGTATGTTGGATCCTAGCGGCATAGTGAGATGAAGCGGCCCGGAGACAAACTTTACATGTCCACGTACATGAGACCTGTCCCACAAGCAAAAGTGGCTAGCCGGGTGTCTGTCTCTCTCACTATAGTGAATATCCAATTTACAAAGAGTTGTTAATAATTGTTGATCACCGTGAAGGATAGACTTAGTTATTTCTCTAAGTATTTATGCACATCATGACTAGTCCTTAGAAAAAGGGCTATCAACTTCTTAGAAATTATTTTGACTTGATGCGTTAGCATCTAGTCCTTAGTTAAAATTTGACCCCAGCTGTTATGACTTTGGTCCTTAGTCATTTTGACCAAATTCTTGCCTTGCACTTAACTTAGAATATTTTCATGGCATGTCATGCATCTCAAGTACTTAGAAATATTTTGCACATCATGCATAAACATATTTTTCCTTAGAAGTTTTATGAAACTTGTTTGTTCATTATGTATGTGTTTGTATGCGTTGTGTTGATTGTGTTTTATGTTGATTGTTGTATTGTTGTTTGTCTATATTGTTTTGATCGAACGGAGAGCTCCGAGTTACGTTGAAAAGAGTTTGTGAGCACCGACAACTTCCAAAGGCAAGTGGCACACCTCATAAAAGTCCTAATATTTTTCTATGCATGAGTAGATTATTTTCCTTATGCATGTGTAGGACTTAGTAGTATTGCTATGCAGACATGTTTAGATTTCCCCTACTCCATTGTGTCTAGGTACCTATGTAATGACTTAGTAGAATTATTGATGCTATGCAAAAGTTGTTTTATGAAAATCTAAATTCTACTAAGTTAAGAAAGAACCTCCTGGGTGGATTGGTTGTATACGGAGGCGAAGTTGAGTGGCTACTCAGGACCATTTCTATGGTGTATACCTGAGTATGTGCACTTGTGGATGGCCACCCAGGGAACAAAGGGATCTGAAGAACTCCAAGTGATGTTAGCTTCCAGTGCAGCCATTGCCAATATGGGCTCTGGCTTGATCAACTAAGTTGCGTGGACTCGCCCCGGCTTGACAAGCAGATGTAGAGGGTGTTAGGTGGAACGGGTCAAGCCAGTATGGGGAGGGAAAATGCTTCTGAAAGATCTCGTCTCATTCTTCTCCTTTTCCTTATCACTTACAGAGTGTAAAGGATAGTTTGGGCTGAATGGGTACAATGGTGAACGTGCACAACCTCTGCAGAGTTAAAATCTAAGTACTTAGCCGTGTCCCCGGTACGGACAATTTGAGCAGCTGATCAAGGACGTCAACGGAGGATCCCACCATTCTAACTTCAAAATTTAAAACTTGATGGGTGAACAAGGGTAGAATGAGACAGTGGATTTCATGCCACGGATGTCTCGAATAGAACAAAAGTGTTTTCAAAAGAGTTAGGAAAAAACTGCTTTATGCAAAATAGCCTTGAACTCCACCAGCCAAATAAGCATATAGGTTATTAGAGTTATTCCACTAAGTGTCCACCATAGTGTCACTTGCCAGTTCCATTTTAAATGGTTCTGACCCACGTTGCTGCAATATTTTTCTTATTGCAGAATGTCCAGATGACGAGTGAGGTGTCGTTTAAAGGTTTCGAGTCTGCAACCAACATGTTTTCGCCTGTGGCAACATGAAGATGATGGAGACTCACTGCTATTGTATTTCCGCTGTTTACTATTTCCAATGCTAGCTTTCTGCTATGCAAATTGTAATGAATATTTTGTAAGTCTGGATCATCGATGTAATAAAATTGATACTTTGTTGTGATATTACATCGTAAACTGTGTGTGCAAACGAATCGATCCAGGGATTTGCACTATACACAGGGACTTGCCATTTTCTAAGTGCAGGTCCGCTACAGATGGTATCAGAGCACTGTGTTGCCTGTAGGTTCGAAATCTAAGTTTGGATAGAAATAGGTTGACCATAGGATTGAAAATCTATTTTTATTCAGTTTACTAAAAACAAAACTTTTCATTTTTTTTTTCTTGTACTCTCGTCTACTATCAAACTTCTGAAAATATCTTCTCTTATTCTAGATGACCATGTCCTTAAAGTCTGATTCTGCTGCTTCATATGGAAAAGCAACGATTCAAGATGAAGTTCTGCATGCATGGAACACCACTAAAGAACCAAGATTCGGCCAACACGTCAAAGATATCCAAGAAAGTTGAACAAGAACGAGCACTCACGAAGGAGATAGACTAGACCACCACTTAATTAGAACAACGACACCGTGTTAGTGTATTGTTCATACCAACTTAGGTTGTATGTCGGTACTGGATTGATTGCTTGTTTGTGTTTGAATCTTGTTGCTTGGTGTTTGTTAGATATTGTTTGTAAGATGTATTGTCTTGATCTGTTGTGATTGGGGTAGGATTTTTCCTCACTTCTTTCTGTCTCTACTCATCCATGCCAAACCCAACCAGATATCACCTCTATCCTTGGATATCAAAAGTAGTTCAATCAACTTCAGTTAATCTACAAGTCTACCATGAAGGGAAAGTTCTACTCAAAGATTTCAAGACATCAAATCACAACAAGGAGCTGGTACATACTACACTAGAAAATTTAGGACGACGAAACAACAATCAAGAGTTGAAGACATACATTCTAGACTGCCAACAAAATTTTCTTTTAAGGGTGGTAGCCCACCGAGATAATCTGAACCTAATTGTCCAAAACCTATCTTCCATTCTAGCCTCTCCGAATCTCGAGGACGAGATTCCTTTTAAGGGTGGTAGTCTGTAACATCCCAATATTTTGGAATGTTTAAAAATCACTAAAAATTTAAACTTTTGTTTTTGATTTATATAAAACATTATATGCATAAGAAAACCAACTATAAAAGACTTCAAGCATTTTCAAAAAGTTCGATATGTCAAATATCTCAAATAATCACTATTTTCAAAAGTTGTTTCAAGTTAAACATTTTACTATCCATTGTTTTTCTTAAACCTCAATATATAATTTGACAAATGATTTACAAACTTTCAAACCATTTTGATGTAATAATAAGTTTCTTTATAAGTATTTGATTTCAACCACTTAGCCATATCTATTCATAAATTCTAAAATAATATATTTACAAATGTTCCTTCAAACTATTTAAAACATGGTATATTTGCCAAATGGTTTTCATTCTTTTACCTGAGTTCAAAACAAAATTTTGGAAATTACAAGTCTATAATTTATATCTTTAAAACTTCATAGATTTTATAATTAATGATTTATCCAAAATAGGCATTTCAATAACTTAAATTATTTTCATCAATTTGCAAAACATAAAATGATTTTACATGAATATATTCAATATAAGAAATGAAATAAATCTAGAATATTTTCCAAAGGTATTCAATGGAGTTTTCAAATGATTTATAATAATATAAAACTTAATGGTAAACAAAGTATTTTGAATTAAAAATGAATACATTATATTTCCCTTTTCATTTCAAATAGTTGTAATATGTTATTTAATATTCTACTAAAGCCAAAAATGATTTAATATTGGAAAATGAGTTTAAATAATTTAATTTTAAACTTATATAAGTGTTGTATTTTTATAAATTTTATTTAGCCAAAAATAAAATTTATTTAAGTCATGTTTTCAAATTTGACATAAAGTGTCAAAGTTACATTTAATCAATATTTCAAAATTATGATTTTTGAAAAGTGTTAAAAACATGACCACAATTGGTTTAACACAGATATATTATTTTTAGAAATTTTTAGAATTTTAGTTTGCATAATTTAGATACTTAAAACAAAAGATATGAAAGAAATAAGAAAAATCAGAAAAAGAAAAAGAAAAATGCTGACGTCAGCGATGACGTCAGCATCGTCTTCAAGCTCCAGGCGCATCACGCACGCACGAACAGGTCAGTTTGCTGTTTCATTTCAACGATTGATTGCCGGCGATTTACTGCACCAATTAACGCGCCGTTTCTTCCTAATTAAAACCCACGACCTCCTCCTTCATTCCCCACCAAAAGCCCTCTCAGAAACGTTCCCAGAATGACGAATTTGTCGCCGTAGTTCGTCCTCGACCGAAAACGGCCGATTTTAATTTCTTTGATTGCGGGAGTTTTGCTGCACCGAATTAAGAAACGTTTGTTCCTATAGATAGCCCCGGCTCTCCTATTCATTTCCCCTCTGCCCCCTCTTCTAATCGCGCCTCCAGGCTGAGCAATTTGCTCACCGGATTCTTAGGCCGCCGCCACAAATTTCTCGATTCCGGCGCCATGGAAGGACCACCGCATCTCTTACTCCCTAAACCCATTCCCTCATTCATGCGCTCCTCCCTAACCCCTTCCCCGCCTTTCCTTTGCAGCTAAATCGAGAGGGGGAGCTCGACCCGCGGGTCAATGGCACCCGAGGCCGTCGCCGTCCTCCTCCGTCTCCGGCTGTAGCCCCGCACCCTTCCCGGACGAATTGAGCGACGTCGTCGTCCCCATCGCCTCCGACGCGGCCTGCTGCACGCCGTCGTGCTCTTCCCCGAGCTGGACATTTTGATGCATGCGATTTGCCGACGACTGGAACCACGGTGAGCTGCCTGAACAAATATCACGTAGTGAAAGGTTCCAGCCACTAAAATCCTGCCACGTGTCCACCTAATTATCCATTTCGTTTTCCTGGCTATTTTAGATAGAAGACTTCCAAAATTCATAACTTTAGTTCTGCTCATCCAAATTTCGTAAATTTGATATCCCTGGAATCCTTAGAACATCTAGAATCCACTCCAATCATTAGTTTCATGATTTGACAAAAATAAATATTCGAATTTAAGATGAGAGATAATGAGTATTTTTGACATAACTTTAGATAGAAAAATTATTTTTGAGTGAATCAAATTGCTAAAATTTTGTTTAAAATACCCCTGTCCAGTAGCAATATTTAAAATTTTGTTTATAAATTTTTTTTATTACAGAAAACTCTAATCTTGTATTTAGCCCTTTTATTATATTTTGCTATAATAGAAATTAATTAAATTGCATTTATAGCTTCATGCATACTTTATAAAAATCACAAAAGTTAGTATGATGTTTCCTTGTGATTTAAAAGTGCATTGCATGCATAGCATATTTATTAGTTATTGTTTTTCTCTAAGTTAGGATTATTTTCGACATAGTGTTTTGAAAAGTGTTATGCACTTAGAAACACTTAGAAAATAAAAGTTCTTCATCCCATGATTGTCATACTTGGGATTTTTAATATGAAGACTTAGAAGAAAACAGGCTCCGGAAGCATCTCCAAGAAGAAGAAGCACTTAGAAGAAAATCAAGAGGAGCTTCAGAAGACCGACCCCCTTTATTCTCTAAGTCTTTTCTCTCTTTTCTTTTCTTCTTTCTTAGATTTCTTGGTGGCTAAGTTAAATCCAAGACCAGCCTTGGTGACACCAAAACCATCAACTCTACAAATAGCAATGAAGTCATCACATCAAGGAGAAAGCTACAAGGAAGCAAGGAGAAGATTCCTTGAAGACCAACTACATCCTTCTTTCTATCTTTTCCCTCTTTCCTAATCTTGTCTTTCACTTTAGACATAAACCCCTTTTTGATCATGTTATTATCTCCTTTGAGTATGTTGGATCCTAGCGGCATAGTGAGATGAAGCGGCCCGGAGACAAACTTTACATGTCCACGTACATGAGACCTGTCCCACAAGCAAAAGTGGCTAGCCGGGTGTCTGTCTCTCTCACTATAGTGAATATCCAATTTACAAAGAGTTGTTAATAATTGTTGATCACCGTGAAGGATAGACTTAGTTATTTCTCTAAGTATTTATGCACATCATGACTAGTCCTTAGAAAAAGGGCTATCAACTTCTTAGAAATTATTTTGACTTGATGCGTTAGCATCTAGTCCTTAGTTAAAATTCGACCCCAGCTGTTATGACTTTGGTCCTTAGTCATTTTGACCAAATTCTTGCCTTGCACTTAACTTAGAATATTTTCATGGCATGTCATGCATCTCAAGTACTTAGAAATATTTTGCACATCATGCATAAACATATTTTTCCTTAGAAGTTTTATGAAACTTGTTTGTTCATTATGTATGTGTTTGTATGCGTTGTGTTGATTGTGTTTTATGTTGATTGTTGTATTGTTGTTTGTCTATATTGTTTTGATCGAACGGAGAGCTCCGAGTTACGTTGAAAAGAGTTTGTGAGCACCGACAACTTCCAAAGGCAAGTGGCACACCTCATAAAAGTCCTAATATTTTTCTATGCATGAGTAGATTATTTTCCTTATGCATGTGTAGGACTTAGTAGTATTGCTATGCAGACATGTTTAGATTTCCCCTACTCCATTGTGTCTAGGTACCTATGTAATGACTTAGTAGAATTATTGATGCTATGCAAAAGTTGTTTTATGAAAATCTAAATTCTACTAAGTTAAGAAAGAACCTCCTGGGTGGATTGGTTGTATACGGAGGCGAAGTTGAGTGGCTACTCAGGACCATTTCTATGGTGTATACCTGAGTATGTGCACTTGTGGATGGCCACCCAGGGAACAAAGGGATCTGAAGAACTCCAAGTGATGTTAGCTTCCAGTGCAGCCATTGCCAATATGGGCTCTGGCTTGATCAACTAAGTTGCGTGGACTCGCCCCGGCTTGACAAGCAGATGTAGAGGGTGTTAGGTGGAACGGGTCAAGCCAGTATGGGGAGGGAAAATGCTTCTGAAAGATCTCGTCTCATTCTTCTCCTTTTCCTTATCACTTACAGAGTGTAAAGGATAGTTTGGGCTGAATGGGTACAATGGTGAACGTGCACAACCTCTGCAGAGTTAAAATCTAAGTACTTAGCCGTGTCCCCGGTACGGACAATTTGAGCAGCTGATCAAGGACGTCAACGGAGGATCCCACCATTCCAATTTCAAAATTTAAAACTTGATGGGTGAACAAGGGTAGAATGAGACAGTGGATTTCATGCCACGGATGTCTCGAATAGAACAAAAGTGTTTTCAAAAGAGTTAGGAAAAAACTGCTTTATGCAAAATAGCCTTGAACTCCACCAGCCAAATAAGCATATAGGTTATTAGAGTTATTCCACTAAGTGTCCACCATAGTGTCACTTGCCAGTTCCATTTATATGGTTCTGACCCACGTTGCTGCAATATTTTTCTTATTGCAGAATGTCCAGATGACGAGTGAGGTGTCGTTTAAAGGTTTCGAGTCTGCAACCAACATGTTTTCGCCTGTGGCAACATGAAGATGATGGAGACTCACTGCTATTGTATTTCCGCTGTTTACTATTTCCAATGCTAGCTTTCTGCTATGCAAATTGTAATGAATATTTTGTAAGTCTGGATCATCGATGTAATAAAATTGATACTTTGTTGTGATATTACATCGTAAACTGTGTGTGCAAACGAATCGATCCAGGGATTTGCACTATACACAGGGACTTGCCATTTTCTAAGTGCAGGTCCGCTACAGAAGTTGCTCATGAGACTTGACTAGAAGGGAGTGGGTCGATTCCAAGACCTTGTGAGCTTTTTCAAGCTTCTCCATATCCTCAAGAAGTCTAGTATTCACAACTCCAAGTTCAACTTTCTCCTTTTTAATCACTTTATATTTAGTAAAAACATGATCTCTATCCTTAATGATTTTATCAATGATTTCATCATTTTTAGCATCAAGAGACTCAAGTCTTTCCTCAAGAGTGGTTCTATATTCACTTTCTTCATCAAGAGAGCTATTTAAGGATGCTATGGAAGCATTCAAAGAAGCAATGGTGAGAGAATCCTCTCTCTCAATCTTACTCTTTTCTTGAAAAAGTTCTTCGGCCGCACATAGTTGTCTCATGAGAGAGTCAACATGTTCTTTGGCCTCACCTTGCAAGTTAGTCACAAAAGTATCGAAGGCAACTAGTTCCTTCTTAATATCAAGACTAGATTGATCATGCGTAGTCTTAGGAGAAGGGGATGATACCTCGGTGACATGAGCCATGAGGCAACGAGCGGTGTTGGTGGAGAGGTTCTCATTGGGGGATTCAAAGAGAGATGATGATGAAGTGGAGACAATAGCCAATGCGGCTACCTCTTTGTTAGGTGCATCTTCATCTTCGGAATCACTTGTGGCATATTTCTCTTGTGCCACCAACACGATTCTTGGTGCCTTTTTGAAGAAAGGCTTCCTTGGTCTTGCGGGCTTCTTTTGAATCAACTTGGAGTGATCCTTTGTGATAAGCTTCCCACCATTTTGCTCACGGTTCTCATATGGACACTCTCTTATGTAGTGATTCTTGTCATGACAATTGTAGCAAGTCTTTGTCCTTGAGGCAAGCTCTTTCTTGCCACTTGAGTTGTTCTCCCGATCAACACGAGCTTTAGCACTTGCCGGGTCATTCCAAAACACCCTTGTGGCAAGAGCAATGTGACTATTGAGGGCTTGCTCAAAATCATGTGGAGCAATGTTGCTTGGACAAACTTCAACCTCATCATTTTCATCCATACAAGTCACCTTGGCCTTCAAGGCAAGTGAGGGGCCTTGTCTCATTCCCATGGCCCTAGCACGGTTATCTTCGGCATTCTTGGTGGCAACCTTGGAGGCTTGGACTTCTTATATAACCTCATGAGAAGACATTTGATGATAGTTGTATCTTCCTTGAATGGACTTCAACTCCATAGGCTCCGAAGGCAAGAGAGCATTCACATACTTCCTTTTGACCCAAGCATCATCCACATATGTTGCCCCCACATCATAAAAGGTTTTGGCGAGAGTCTTGAGTCTTCCATACATTTCTTCATGATTCTCATTGTCAAGCATGTAGAAACCTTCGGCGGCATTGCTCAAGGATTCATATCTATTCCTCTTCATGCTATCATTTCCAAGGAAGGCAACTTCAAGACAATCCCATGCTTCTTTGGCGGTGGTGACATGAAGAACATGATGTTTGTCATTGTCGCTCAAGGCTAGCTCGATCATGTGGAGGGCGGAAGCATTTAGTTGCTTTTCGGCGAACTCTCTTTTTGTCATGTTGCTTGGATCCTCCACATGATATCCATCTTCAATGATCCTCCAAAGCTCGATGGAGGCACTGTTAATATGAGATTTCATTGAGCGTTGCCAAGTTACAAAAGCTAATGCATTAAGCTTAGGTGGAGGACCTAGAGGGTTTATGCGGGTTGTAATAATTGGATCGGGAGAGTACCATCCTGGAACGGCATGGTACCCTTCCTTCTCCTCATGCAAAGCAGGAGATGTTTTAGGTCTAGTATCGGTTTCAACCCCCTTTTTCTTTTGCCCTTTATCCTCCTTGGAATCACCCTCTTCGGAGTTAGAGGCTTCCTCTAGTGGGATGATTTCCGAGCGCTTGCCATTTGCAAATTTCATGAACATGTCACGAAACTCATCAAATTTGGCATTCATGGTCGATGTCAAAGTTGTTTCCAAAGCTTTGATATCGGCCATGGATGCCGTGGTGGCTTTGGCCTTTTCAAGGTCCTCATTAGCCTTGGAAAGAGTCTCGGCCTCATCCTCACTTTGTGTCATACTTCTCTTAGGCGGTTAAACCCAACAAGAGAGCCTTGGCTCTGATACCAATTGAAAAGATCGGTATGACACCTAGAGGGGGGGGGGGGAATAGGTGCTAATTCAATTTTAGTTCTTTTTCAATTTAAGCTTGACACGAAAGGTAAATTCTCTAGATATGCAACTACGGTGAATTTACCTATATGACAAGTTAACAACTAAGCAAGATACAAAGTAAAAGCGTTAAACAAGGATAGAGGTAACCGAAGTGAAAGCACGAGACGACAAGGATGTATTCCCGAGTTCCTCCCTTAAATGGGAGTACGTCTCGTTGGAGAGGTGTGAACCAACACAATGGTTCAATGGCCACAAAGGCCTCACCCAAATCTCCGGTGAACCGCACCACAAAGGTTTGGTTCACTTTCCACTATCGGAATCCTTCGAGGCGGAATCCGGAGCCTTTACAACAACGATTCGGGGCACGACCCACAAAGGGCTTGGGGGCTCCCGAACAACTACAATCTGTCACAAAGACAATAGGTAAGTACAACAATGGGCTAGGTTTTCCTAGTGGAAACCCTAGCAAGTGTTCCCTCAAATGAATGAGGGGGAAAAGAAAAACAGCTTGGTGAAGATGTAGATCGGGGCCTTCTCATTCAATCCTCCAAAGATCAACGAGCTTGTGCGGAGGGACTGGGAGATCTAGCAAATCTTGAGCTTGTATCAATGGAGTTCGTGTATGGTGGTCAAGCTAGAGCTCAAGGAGGAAGAAGCCCTCCTTATATATGCCAGCTCAAAAATCTACCGTTGCAGCTTGGTCTTCTTCCGCAAGTGCGGTAGTACCGGTTTCAAGCCCGGTAGTACCGGCCCTGCGGTATCTTCGTCAACGCAGAAACCCGAGCGTGCGGTACTACCGGGAAAAATACCCCTGTACTACCGGGCCCAAGTGCCGGACTTCAACCCCGGCACTACCGGGGCCATCCGAGCCAAAACCTCCGAAAAACCATCTTCAGACAGTAGTACCGTAGGAGCCCGGTACTACCGCAGCTAGCCCGGTACTACCGGCAGACTGCGGTACTACCGGAACACAAATTCCGGTACTACCGGACCTATCCGAACCTTAGAGGATAGGAAAACCTTCCAGACAGTAGTACCGCACAAAAAGTCCGGTACTACCGGCCAGCCTGTTAGAGCATGTTTTTGCCTGAAAAACACTCAGCACACAATTAGACCAACTAATGTGTTGTCAACTAACTCCAAAACACTTAGGGATAGAAATGCTCTTTCAAATACATTGTTGATTCTAAAGTTATTATTCATACTGATCATGCTGCAATTAGATACCTTATGGAAAAGAAAGATGCAAAGCCTAGGCTTATCAGATGGGTGTTACTTTTGCAAGAATTTGATTTGCATATTGTGGATAGGAAGGGTGCTGAAAATCCTGTTGCTGATAATTTGTCTAGATTGGAAAACATTGCTTATGATCCTATACCTGTTAATGATAGTTTTCCAAATGAACAATTGGCTGCAATAAGGGTGAGTTCACGAGATAGTCCTTGGTATGTAGATTATCCTAACTTTATTGTTTCGAAGTATTTGCCTCCAACCTTTTCAGCTCAACAAAGAAGAAAATTCTTTTATGACTTAAGGCATTATTTCTGGGATGACCCACACTTATATAAAGAAGGAGTTGATGGTATTATGCGAAGATGTGTTCTGGAGTATGAACAAAAAGAGATATTGAGAAAGTGCCATAGTAGTGCTTATGGAGGACATCACGCTGGAGATAGAACCGCACAAAAGGTTTTACAATCAGGTTTTTATTGGCCTACTCTTTTTAAAGATGCAAGAAAGTTTATTTTATCTTGTGATGAATGTCAAAGAGTTGGTAATATCTCTAGACGTAATGAAATGCCTATGAATTATTCTCTTGTTATTGAACCGTTTGATTGTTGGGGATTTGACTTTATGGGTCCTTTCCCTTCTTCAGAAGGTAATACTCATATACTTGTTGCTGTTGATTATGTTACTAAATGGGTAGAAGCTATACCTACTAAAAGTGCTGATGGTGAGACATCATTAAAAATGCTTCAAGATATTATTTTCCCTAGGTTTGGTGTTTCTAGATATCTTATGACTGATGGAGGTTCTCATTTTATTCATGGTGGGTTTAGAAAAGTTCTTGCTAAATATGGTGTTAATCATAGAATTGCTTCAGCTTATCATCCTCAAACTAGTGGGCAAGTAGAACTATCAAATAGAGAAATTAAATCTATCTTGCAAAAGACTGTTAATAGGACGAGGAATAATTGGGCTAGTAAATTAAATGATGCATTGTGGGCTTATAGAACTGCTTATAAAAATCCCATGGGTATGTCTCCTTATAAAATGGTTTATGGAAAAGCTTGTCACTTGCCTTTAGAATTAGAACACAAAGCTTATTGGGCAGTGAGAGAACTAAATAGAGATTTTAAACTTGCTGGTGAGAAAAGATTGCTTAATTTAAGTTCTTTAGATGAATGGAGAAGTGAAGCTTATGAAAATGCTAAACTATTTAAAGAGAAAGTTAAGAGATGGCATGATAGGAGAATCCTTAAGAGAGAGTTTCATGTCGGTGAGAAAATTCTATTGTATAGCTCTCGTCTTAGGTTCTTTGCAGGAAAATTGCTCTCCAAGTGGGAAGGACCATATGTCATTGTGGAGGTGTTTCGTTCGGGTGCGATAAAAATTGCTTCGCTCAAGGATGACTCTACACAAGTGGTAAATGGACAAAGACTCAAGCATTATATTTCTGGAGATTCTTATAATGAAGATGTTGATATTATTCAAGCAATTACTCCGGAAGATTATATTAAGGAAAATATTTCTGAGTCTGCAGGACCTGATTTCGAAAAGGTACAGTTTCGGTAAGAAAAAGTTCGCGAATTCAATTTTGAGCTACCTATTATTTATTTTTGGAAAAAATGGAAAAATACGAGACGAAAACGAGCAGGACACGAAGTCCGAGGCGCCCACACCACGTGGTGGCGCGGGGCCCTTGCTGGCCGCGCGAGCACCATGTGGGGGAGCCTCGAAGCTCCTCTCCTACTCGGTTTCCCCCTGTTGCCTTCCTTTTATTTCGTAAATTTTTGCTATATATTCACCCGGAGCCCCCGAGGTCCGTATATCGTGTTTTCGACGCGTTTTTGTTTCGAGCTGTTTCTGTCCAGATGTCGTCTCAGGGATCTTGTTCCGAAGACTACGCACTTCGTCGCCAACGCGAACTCCTTCAAGATCTTGATCAAGGGTCTTTTGTTGGATGGGCGGATGATGAGAAGGTGAAGGCTAGGCGCAGGGACATGGACGACAGCGTCATGGAGGAAGTAAAGAAGATGCAGTCGGCCAAGAAAGATCGCGCAAGGACGGGGACTAGCAAGCCCACCTTTGTGGGATCAATTAACGCCCAACGTGCTTTTTCTCATAACATGCAGGGAGCAATACCACCTATTCCGGATCTTAGCTCTTTTCCAGATGCAACCGAAGTTCTCCGTGTCACGGATCAGTTTTGCGAGCAGTACCGCGTCCTGAGGAGGGAAGTGGATATACTTCAAGAGGAGAACAACAGGCTTCGCAAGATGTTGGAGCGTTACCTTACCCCACTTCGAGTCGTCCCTCCATCACCACCAAAGGAGTAATTCATCATCGGTATTGGCATCTCTCTTAGCTTGTTCCAAGCTTGGGGGGAGTGCCGCGGTATCACCATTATCTTTCATCTTTTACCTTTTAGTAGAGTCATATCATGAGTAGGGAAGTTATCTTATATGATGGTTTGCAGTGTGGAAGTATCTCTCTTTTAGTTGGCTGTCTATATATCCCTTGGTGTGAGTTGCCGTTATGGAATATTAATGAGAAGTGTTATCATTTATTTTCTGCACACTTTATTTTAGGTTGCAACTTTTATCATGTACGATTGATCTTGTCATTAGTGTTGGTAGTCACTTTGGGAGCATATAGTAAATCTTTTGGCTTTGGCAAACTTAGCATTGGTCAGTAGCTACAATACTTTGAGACTTAAGTGGAAAAAGGAATTACATGTAGAATATAGAATTCATTAATCTTTCTCACTTGTAGATTATAAGCTTAGTATTCACAAACTTAAAATTGTGTGTGCCTTCAAGTAAGAATTGCATGATTGTCTTTACTACATGTATGTTTGTTTGTATCCATCAACTCTTATGCTTGCTACCCAACCTTGCTAGCCAAAGACCTGTATCGAGAGGGAATGCTTCTCATACATCCAAACCATGAACCGAAACCCCTGCCATTTGTGTCCACCATATCTACCTATTATGTGGTATTTTGCGCCACTCCAAGTAAATACTTCATGTGCTATCTTTATTCAAAACTACTATCCCTTATTTGTGTCAATGTTTATTAGCTCATGAGGAAATAATAGTTGAGTTTGTTATCTTCCATGCTAATTAAGTAACCCATGACTTGCATGCTCCATCTGCTCGTCACTAATATTGCAAAGGGCTGGTTAGACCACTATAATATCAAAAGGTTGGGAAAGTTAAAAATAGACACTCCTCCATGGTTTGAGATTGATTGGTAGGCACCCGAGGATTCGGTTAGCCATGGCTTGTGAAAGCAAAGGTTGGGAGGAGTGTCAAGTTATATAAATAAAGTGCATATTATAAATGCCTGTTACTAAACAATTCGGAACCGCTCTCAACTTGCTTAGTATGGAAGATGACAAGAACTCTATTACCATTCGTTGACAACAACAAACACCGCTCAAAAACTTACTTTTATGCTCTCTATATGATTTCGAAAACCTATAAAACCAAAAGCTCTAGCACATGCTTGTATCTCTGCTTCCCTCTGCGAAGGGCCTATCTTTTACTTTATGTTGAGTCAGTAAACCTATCTCCTTCTATCTTAAGCAAGCATTTGAGTTGATTGTGATTCAACCATCTATACATTAGTATTGTTGATCATGTCTTTTATTCTTTCTTGCTTAGCACATTGTTGGCATCTAATGAATTTGATTTTTGGAGTTATCAACTAATAAAGAGGGCTGTTTTATAAACTAAGCTCAATATGTTCATTGTCCTCTGACCAAGGACTAAGTTTGCTAACACCAACTAAGGTAAGGTTTTCTCTATGTACCTTATTGTGGTTTTCCTCTACTTGTTACAAGTTGATTTATATGAACGGAGTTGATATCTAAGATGACTTGTGCATTTATACATGTGATGCTTCTTGTCCGTATATTTTATATCGACACTTCACTACATAAACCTGTGGTCATGTTTACCGAGTTCAGCTTTCGCTTGGGGACAAGCGAGGTCTAAGCTTGGGGGGAGTTGATACGTCCATTTTGCATCACTATTTTATATCATAATTTACTGCTATTCATGGATATATTTCGTATTTGGAGATGATACTTATGTTATTTCATCTATTTTGCATGATTGATGATCATTGGGGGATGGAACTCCGGAGTCTGAATTCTGCTGGAAAAAGCGTCATCGAGATACAATATTTGCGAAGCTCAGAAGATCAAACGAAACACCTGGGAATTATTTTCTCACCAGATCACGAAGGAGGCCCAAAGGGGAGCCTGAGGTGGGGCCCAGGGGGCCCACACCATGCCCAGGCGCGGCTCCTGTTGCTGCCGCGCGAGCACCAGGTGGGGCCGCCCTGGCCCGCTCTGGTCGTGCCCTTTCGCGTACTTCATCCCCACGAAAACCTAAGACCTGTAGGGTGTTCAGAAATCCTCTTCGCCGCCACCACGAGGCGGAGAAGACAGAGAGAGAAAAGCTCTCCGGCGGGCTGCGTTGCCGCCGGGGAAATTCCCTCCCGGAGGGGGGAAATCGTCGCCATCGTCACCATCATCGAGCTGCACTCCATCACCATCGCCAACACCACCATCTCCACCGCCGACGCCGTCATCTCCATCGGTCCACTCCGTTCCCGCTGTAACATCTAGGGCTAAACCTTGTGTATTTGATAGGGGAAACTCTCCCGGTGTTGATTACTCTTGTTATTGATGCTATTGAGTGAAACCGTTGAATTAGGGTTTATGTTCAGATTGTTCTCCATCATTATATCATCTCTGATCATGTACCATATGATGTGTTGTGAGTAGTTCGTTAAGTTCTTGAGGACATGGGAGAAGTCTAGATGTTAGTAGTGAACTATGTTGAGTAATATTTAATGTTTTGATATTTAAGTTGTGGTGCCATTCTTCTAGTGGTGTCATGTGAACGTCGACTACATGACACTTCACCTTTATGGGCCTAGGGGAATGCATCGTGTACTCGCTTATTAATTGTGGGGTTGCCGGAGTGACAGAAACCTAAACCCCCGTTGATATTCTGATGCATGAGGGATAGCAGGATCTCAGAGTTTAAAGCTATGGTTAGATTTATCTTAATTACTTTCTTGTATTTGCGGATGCTTGCAAGGGGTATAATCATAAGTATGTATTAGTCCTAGGAAGGGCGGTGCATTAGCATAGGTTCACCCACACGACACTTATCCAAACACTAAAGATTAATCATCAATATGAAGCGAAAGCACTAGACAGAATTCCCGTGTGTCCTCAAGAACGTTTGGTCATCATAAGTAAACAACCCGGCTTGTCCTTTGCTCTAAAAAGGATTGGGCCACTCGCTGCAAAATTATAATTGCCGCGCTCTATTTACTCGCACTTTATTTATCTGTCATATCAAAGTCTACTGAAAACTTGTCTGCTAGTGTTTACAGTGAAACCCTCATCAAAACCACTTGTCAACACCTTCTGCTCCTCGTTGGGTTCGACACTCTTATTTATCGAAAGTACTGCGATACACCCCCTATACTTGTGGGTCATCATGCAGCAGCAAGTTTCCCACAGTTGTGAAACCAAGGTTATCGAACCAGTAGGAAATAATGAATTCTCCCGAGGTGTCAACAGCGCCAGAAAAATCTGTGACGTAAGGGCGCCAGAAAATGCTTCCTGGGACGTAGGTGACGTGGAACCTGCACACAACACAATCAAGATACTTTGCCCCAACTTAACGGTGAGGTTGTCAATCTCACCGGCTTGCTGTAACAAAGGATTAAACGTATGCGTGGAAGAAAGATGTTTGTTTGCAGAAAGTAACAGGTTTGCAGTTTGTGGTTTATCAGATTAAAGAGAAGGACCGGGGTCCACAGTTCACTAGTGGTGTCTCTCCATAAATAATAATAACATTCATGCGGGTAAACAAATTACAGCTGGGCAATTGATAGAATAATGATGAGCAAACCAATGCATATACCAACGTTATGATGTCTAGTGTGAGATTCATTCGGGCATTACAACAATATACATAGACCGTTCCAACCGCATCTATGACTAATAATCCACCTTCTGGTTAGCGTCCGCACCCCTTTCATTATTAAGTTGCATGCAACAGATTATCGCCTTAAGCACTGTGTGTAAAGTAAGTAAGTAACATCATCCTTAGACAAAGTACTACTGTTTTATCCCTAGTAGCAACAGTACATCTACAACCTTAGAGCTAGCTGTCACCACCCCAGATTTAATAGAGACATGAACCTACTATCGAGCATAAATACCCCCTCTTGGAGTCACAAGCATCTACTTGGCCAGAGCATACACAAGTAACGGAGAGCATGCAAGATCATTAAATAGCACACACACGATATATTATGAAGCAATAACTTTAGTACTCAATATTCATCGGATCCCAGCAAACACAACATGAAGTATTACATAACGGTGATCTTGATCATGATAGGCAGCTCACAAGATCTAAACATGATAGCACAAGAGGAGAAGACATCCATCTAGCTACTGCTATGGACCCGTAGTCCAAGGGTAGACTACTCACGCATCAGTCCGGAGGCGGTCATGGCGACGTAGAGGCCTCCGGTGACGATTCCCCCTCCCGGCAGGATGCCGGGGAGAAGTTCTGATCTCTCCCGAATTGGTGTTGACGACGGCGGCGGCTCGGGACCCGTGGAGGAAAATATGAACACCGTGTTAGGGTTTTTTAGTCCGGGGGGTATTTGTAGGCGAAATGGCGAAGTCGGTGGCGCCCCGAGGGGCCCACACCTGGTCCTCGCGCGGCCAGGGGTGCTGTCGCGCGAGCACGTGGTGGCGCCGCCTCGGTGGCCCACTTCGTCTCGTGTTCGGCTTTCTGGAACGTTCCCGATGAAAAACTGACTTCAGAAAAGAAATCGTTCAATTCCGAGAATATTTCCTTAAGTACTTTTCTGAAACCAAAAACAGCAGAAAACAGGGAACTGGCACTGTGGCATCTTGTTAATAGGTTAGTCCCAGAAAATGCATAAAACTATATAAAATGCATATAAAACATGTAATAACTTGGTATAATATAGCATGGAACATAAGAAATTATAGATATGTTGGAGACGTATCAACATCCCCAAGCTTAGTTCTACTCGTCCCGAGTAGGCAAGAACGATAAAAGAAGAATAATTTCTGAAGTGACATGCTTAAACACAATATTGATCATAATATAATGTAAGGCTCATGTTATGAATGAAGTGACTCAAGGCAATGATCTATAGTTTGCTAACAAATAGACAAGGAGTAAACAACTACATCATATAAGTAAAACTTTTCATGAATAGTAGTTTCAAACAAGCATCAAAAAGATTTGCATAAGAGTTAACTCATAAAGCAATATTATCTAAGCAAAAGAGCATTGAAGCAACACAAAGGAAGATATAAGTTTCAGCATTGGCTTTCAACTTTTGAACATGTATATCATATAGATAGTTGTCAACACAAAGAAATATAACAAGTGCAATAAGTAAGCATATAAGAATTGTTGCACACAGTTGACACAAGTGTTTGCTTCGGGGATAGAAAGAAGTAGGTAAACTGACTCAACATAAAGTAAAAGATAGGCCCTTCGCAGAGGGAAGCAGGGATACAAGCATGTGCTAGAGCTTCTTAGTTTTATAGGTTTTTGAAATCATATAGAGAGCATAAAAGTAAGTTTTGAGCGGTGTTTGTCGTTGTCAACGAATGGTAATGGGCACTCTACCCCCCTTATCAACCAGACTTTCTTAAGAGCGGCTCCCATGAAGGACGTTATTTCTACCCAAGGGCAGATCATCCCTCTTTTCTCTTTTGTTTACACATGTAGTTTAGAACTAGTATCATTGCTTGGCTGATTAGATCAGGGTAAAAATGTGAAGAGAATGCAGCGGTTAAAGTTGTAATTAATTGGGACTGGGCACCCCATTTGCCAGCTCTTTTTGCAAAGTTAATGGATAAGCGGTGTATATGCCACTAGTCCGGTTGGTGAAAGTCTGTCTAAAAGCAAATGACAAGGTTGATATCCGTAACACCACATACTTCCTCATGAGCTAATAAACATTGACACAAATAAGGGATAATAAATTTTGAATAAAAGGTAGCACATGAAGTATTTACTTGGAATGGCAGGAAATACCATGTAGTAGGTAGGTATGGTGGACACAAATGGCATAGGTTTTGGCTCAAGGATTATGGATGCACGAGAAGCATTCCCTCTCAGTACAAGGCTTTGGCTAGCAAGGTTGTTTGAAGCAAACACAAGTATAAACTATGACAACAAGACGTATATAAAAACATATTGCAAGCATTATAAAACTCTACATTGTCTTCCTTGTTGTTCAAACACTTTAACTAGAAAATATCTAGACCTTAGAGATACCAAACATGCAAACCAAATTTCAGCAAGTTTTACGGTAGTTCCTCACTAATAGGTTTTAACTACATGATGTAAAAGCAAACATGATCTACTTGAGAGCTCAAAACAATTGCCAAGCACCACAACATGCAAGATAACAATCCATAAGAGCATGTATATCTTTCTTTATACCATCTACCACATTTAGCATTTTCTGTTCTCAACCAAACACCAATCAACTTATTTAAAAGATAAACTCTCCAAGTAATTAAACAATGAGATATGAGAGTATGATATAATAAAGCTAACAGCTCTAGCAAGAGATGCATGAAAAACAAGAGCTAGAAAGTATTGAAGTAACATAGAAGAATACTCAACAAATATAAGTGAAGAATACGAGTATTCATAAGAAAAAGCGGAGCGTGTCTCTCTCCCACAAAGGAATGCTAGGATCCATTTTATTCAGAGAATGAAAATAACGAAAACAAAAACAAACCGACGCTTCAAGAAAAGCACATAAGAAGTGGCGGAATTAAAATATAGTTTCACTAGAAAGGACCTGATAGTTTGTTGATGAAGAAGGGGATGCCTTGGGCAACCCCAAGCTTTGACGCTTGAGTCTTCTTAAAATATGTTGGGGATGAACCACCGGGGCATCCCAAGCTTTAGCTTTACTATCCTCTTGATCACATCATATCATCCTTCTCTCTTGATCCTTGAAAACTTCCTCCACACCAAACTTAGAGTAAACTTCATTAGAGGGTTAGTGCACGAAAAATTATGATATTCTGTAGGAACACAATTGCTACCAATGCTACTGGACATTAGCTACAGCCACTGATACTTCATAGGATAAAAAGATCCAATCAAAATAGCAAAAGAGGCATTGCAAAATAAATGGCAGAATCTGTCAAAAACAGAACAGTCCGTAAAGACGAATTTTTTCGAGGCACTTAACTTGCTCAGATCAGAAAACTCAAAACTAATTAAAGTTGCATATATATCTGAGGATTACGCACAAAAAAGGGCAGATTATTTGGATTTTTCTGTGAAGAGTTACGAATTAAACGGTGGACAGCAGAAAACTGTTTCTGCGCAGGAATCCAAATTTAGCATGAACTTTCAACTAAAGGCTTATCTTGACATAACTATGCAATAAAATAAAGATACAAAGGAATTGCTACAGAGGTAGGACAAGTCCTTAACACAAACAAAATAAAATAACAGGAAATAAAAGTGGGCTGTCTCCCATAAGCGCTTTTGTTTAACGCCTTTCAGCTAGGCACAGAAAGCAAAACTCAAGTATCATCAAGAGATGAAGCATCAACATCAATAATTTCCTCCAAAACATGGTTGGTTGTAATAGGTGTTCATATAAAAACATTGCTGTTGGTGCTAGTAAAGTCGCACAACTTAGTATTCTCGGCAGTACTCATTTTAGCAAATTAATTAACAAACCGAAATAAAACAAATAACAAAAACTGAAAATAAAATAGCAAACCAAAATAAGAAAAGTAATGCAAGTAACTAATTTTTTTGTATTTTTGATATTAAGCAAACAAGACAGTAATAAAAATAAACTAAGCAAGACAATAACAAAATAAAAAGATTGGAAGTGCGAAAACTCCCCTCGTAGAAGAATCTTCAAATCACCGGCAACGAAGTTGACGGAGGAGTGTGAAGGTCTTCAAAGGAATTCTTATTTCCCCGGCAACGGCGCCAGAAAAATTGCTTGATGCACACGGTGGGTGTGTTGTTGGGAGACACCAAGAGGAAGGTATGAAGTAGTGCAGCAGCAAGTTTCCCTCAGTTGTGAAACCAAGGTTATCGAACCAGTAGTAAATAATGAATTCCCCCGAGGTGTCAACAGCGCCAGAAAAATCTGTGACGTAAGGGCGCCAGAAAATGCTTCCTGGGACGTAGGTGACGTGGAACCTGCACACAACACAATCAAGATACTTTGCCCCAACTTAACGGTGAGGTTGTCAATCTCACCGGCTTGCTGTAACAAAGGATTAAACGTATGTGTGGAAGAAAGATGTTTGTTTGCAGAAAGTAACCGGTTTGCAGTTTGTGGTTTATCAGATTAAAGAGAAGGACCGGGGTCCACAGTTCACTAGTGGTGTCTCTCCATAAATAATAATAACATTCATGCGGGTAAACAAATTAGAGCTCGGCAATTGATAGAATAATGATGAGCAAACCAATGCGTATACCAACGTTATGATGTCTAGTGTGAGATTCATTCGGGCATTACAACAATATACATAGACCGTTCCAACCGCATCTATGACTAATAATCCACCTTCCGGTTAGCGTCCGCACCCCTTTCAGTATTAAGTTGCATGCAACAGATTATCGCCTTAAGCACTGTGTGTAAAGTAAGTAAGTAACATCATCCTTAGACAAAGTACTACTGTTTTATCCCTAGTAGCAACAGTACATCTACAACCTTAGAGCTAGCTGTCACCACCCCAGATTTAATAGAGACATGAACCTACTATCGAGCATAAATACCCCCTCTTGGAGTCACAAGCATCTACTTGGCCAGAGCATACACAAGTAACGGAGAGCATGCAAGATCATTAAATAGCACACACACGATATATTATGAAGCAATAACTTTAGTACTCAATATTCATCGGATCCCAGCAAACACAACATGAAGTATTACATAACGGTGATCTTGATCATGATAGGCAGCTCACAAGATCTAAACATGATAGCACAAGAGGAGAAGACATCCATCTAGCTACTGCTATGGACCCGTAGTCCAAGGGTAGACTACTCACGCATCAGTCCGGAGGCGGTCATGGCGACGTAGAGGCCTCCGGTGACGATTCCCCCTCCCGGCAGGGTGCCGGGGAGAAGTTCTGATCTCTCCCGAATTGGTGTTGACGACGGCGGCGGCTCGGGACCCGTGGAGGAAAATATGAACACCGTGTTAGGGTTTTTAGTCTGGGGGGTATTTGTAGGCGAAAGGGCGAAGTCGGTGGCGCCCCGAGGGGCCCACACCTGGTCCTCGCGTGGCCAGGGGTGCTGCCGCGCGAGCACGTGGTGGCGCCGCCTCGATGGCCCACTTCGTCTCGTGTTCGGCTTTCTGGAACGTTCCAGATGAAAAACTGACTTCAGAAAAGAAATCGTTCAATTCCGAGAATATTTCCTTAAGTACTTTTCTGAAACCAAAAACAGCAGAAAACAGGGAACTGGCACCGTGGCATCTTGTTAATAGGTTAGTCCCAGAAAATGCATAAAACTATATAAAATGCATATAAAACATGTAATAACTTGGTATAATATAGCATGGAACATAAGAAATTATAGATACGTTGGAGACGTATCAGTTAACTCTGTAGCAAAAATTATAGGAGTCTCCATAGATATTTCAGTAGATAATTGCAAAAGTGATGAGTCACCTCATGCATCTAACTCTGCACGCCTTGATAATTCGAATTTAGATATTAAGTTTCATAAAGCTGCTGTTTCTCCTGAGGGAGATCAGTCAGTGGGTCTTTTACTTTCTCCCTGCACACCTAAATTCTCCGAGGAGGATGGGTTCATAGATGATAGTGAGCAAAAGTGGATCAAAGTGTGCAATCATAGGCGGGGCAAGCACCCCAAGAAAAAATTGTTTTTATGAATAGTTTAGGTTGGAATACAAGGGGCATTGATGCCACTGGTAGGAAAAGCTGTATCACAGATACAATGGCGAAAACACATGCCACAATTGTTCATTTTCAGGAAACAAAAAAACAGTCTTTCTCAGACTCATACTTGAACTCTATTAGCTTAAATAAACCTTTTGTTTGGAAATCCCTTCCAGCAATTGGCTCTGCAGGGGGGATCCTGGTTGGTGTTGATGCAAACTATTTTGAGGTCCTCTCTTGGGAGGTCAAAAAATTCTCTGTTTCTTGTGTTCTTAAGAATAAGATAGATGCCAAAATTTGGCGACACATTTCGGTTTGTGGCTCCCCTTATGAAGAGGGGAAGGAAGAATTCATTTCAGAGCTGCATTGCCTGTTCTTGGATAACACCTATCCCTCTCTCATAAGCGGTGATTTCAATCTAGTTCGACATCAAAAAGACAAGAGTAATGGAAATGTCAACCAGAAATGGTGTGACAAGTTCAATACTTGGATTAATCTCTGGGGCTTGCTTGAAGTTAGACTTTCCAATAGAAAATTCACTTGGGCGAATAATCAGGAAAACCTGGTTATGTACCTGATAGATAGGATTTTTTGCACCACAGATTTTGATGCCTTATTCCCTTTGGCTAGTGCGCAAGCTTTCTCTCGAATTGGGAGTGATCACACACCAATCCTGTGGGATTCAGGAGTGAATCATAGCTTTCAACCACCACCCTATAGATTTGAGAAATGGTGGCTACTAAGGGCGGAGTTCTCGGATATCGTCTTAAAATCTTGGAACGCCCCCACAAAAAGCTCCACAGCAATTGCCATTTGGCAAGAAAAAGTTAGGCGTTTTAGAAAAGCCTCCAAAGGTTGGAGCAGGAATATAGAGTCTGAGCTAAGGCTCAACAAACGTGATCTTATGGTAGAATATGATGAGTCAGATCTAAAAGCTGAGGCTGAGAACCTAACTGATCTAGACCATAAGAGAATGAAAGAAATCAATATAGAATTGCAAAAACTTTGGCTGAAAGAGGAGACCAAGGCCAAGCAACGATCTAGAGATAGGGATATAGTCGAAGGTGATAGGAACACTGCCTACTTCCACGCTGTAGCTAACCAGCGCAGGCGCAAGACTATGATTCTCTCTCTGGAGGGTCCTGATGGTCCTAGTTCAGATCAAAAAGGCATGTCAGACATTGCAACTAGTTTCTACAAAAACCTGTTTAAAGCTGAGGCAAAATCAGGCTTCTCCCTAGAGGAGAACTTCTTTTCCCCCACCGAGATGATTACTGCCGAACAGAATATAATTCTGGAGTCCCCTTTTACTGAAGAGGAAGTCAAGAAAGCAGTTTTTAGTTCCTATTCTGATGGAGCACCAGGTCCAGATGGCCTGCCCTTCATGTTTTATCAGAAATTTTGGGAGATAGTTAAAAAGGATATCATGGCCATGTTCCATGATTTCTATACAGGCAAACTAGATATTTTTCGTCTTAATTTCGCTACTCTTACGCTGATCCCCAAGGAACCTGAAGCTTCTTCTATGAAGAAATTCAGACCCATCAGCCTGTTGAATTGCATCTTTAAGATTTTTACTAAAGTCTTAACGACTCGGTTCGGGCAAATTATGGACTCCATTATTGCCCCAAACCAAACTGCTTTCATCAAAGGGAGATTCATCCTTGAGAGTGTAGTTACAGCCCATGAGGTGCTGCATTCAGCTTTTCATGACAAAGAAAAAGGTGCAGTTCTTAAGCTAGACTATGAGAAAGCTTTCGATAAGGTAGACCTAGATTTCCTCAATGACCTCCTTGCAAAAAGAGGCTTTGGGAGGAATATTAGGAAGTGGATCAATTTAGCTACTAGAGGGGGTTCGGTTGCAGTTAGAATCAACAATTCACTGGGAAATTCCTTCGTCACCACTAGAGGTCTAAGACAAGGGGATCCCATGTCCCCCGTCATGTTTAACCTGGTGGTAGATGTATTTACCAAAATGTTGATTAAAGCAACTCAGGGAGACCTCATTAGGGGGCTCTGTCACAATTTCTGTCCTGGAGGAGTGGTCTGTTTGCAGTACACCGACGATACCATCCTTTTTCTTGAAAACAATGTCGTCACGGCAAAAAACCTGAAAGCTGTGATGACATGCTTTGAGCAGGTCTCGGGCATGCATATTAATTACAATAAAAGTGAGTTGGTCCCCATTAATTTAGATGTTTTGGAAACTAGCTCGCTTCAAGAGATATTAGGCTGTGTGGTTGGGAAATTCCCAATCAAGAATTTAGGTGTGCCTTTGCATCATGAGAAGCTTAGGAGAGAGGATTTACAGCCACTCATAGACAAGATTCTTAAGCGTATTGCAGGTTGGAGGGGGAAACTCCTCTCCTATGCCGCAAGGGTTACTTTAATTCGATCTTGTCTCGCAAGCATTCCTGTTTATCTCCTAGCTTTCTTTAAATTCCCCAAATGGGCATTGGACCTCATTAACCAACAAATGACCCACTGCCTTTGGAATGATACAAAAGAAAAAAGAAGGCTCCATTTAGCCAACTGGAATTTGGTGTGTATGCCAAAGGACCTGGGTGGTTTGGGCATACCAAACCTTAGAGATCTAAATTTATGCCTATTAGCTTCTTGGATAAAAAGATACATCCAAGGAGACGGTAAAATTTGGAAAACCATAGTCGATGCTAAATACAAAACTCACAGCCCCAACGTTTTTGCTTGTCAGACTTTGGGATCCTCCCACTTCTGGAAAGGCTTTGTTTGGGCAGCAAAAGCAATTAAATTTGGTTATCGATGGGTTGTTGGGGATGGTAAGAAAATCAAATTTTGGGAAGATATCTGGTTTGGTGCCTCCCCCCTCCTCGTCCAATTTTGGGAGCTTTACTGCTTATGCAATGAACCTTTAGCTACAATTAGTCAGGTTTGGGATGGGTCGGTTCTCAAGCTCACTTTTAGAAGGAATTTTTCCCAGCAGCTCATGGGACATTGGTTTGAGTTGGAACAAATTGTTTCGAGTGTTCTCTTGTCGGAAGATTGTGATTCCTTGATTTGGAATTACACAACTAATGGGGTGTATTCTTCAAGCTCCTTGTATAAAATCATTTCCTTCCGAGGTGTGACTCAAGTTTATATTCCTGCTATTTGGTCCCTTGTGATCCCACCTAGGGTTCAGATTTTCACTTGGCTGTTAGCTAACAACAAATTGATGACTAGAGACAACCTCCTTAAGAGGAAAATGCTCAAACCCCCTGATTGCATTTTCTGTAGTGAACTGGAGTCAATTGATCACCTGTTCTTTAGATGCATTGTTGCTTCCACTACCTGGGAGCTTGTCTCTAAATTCTTTAATATTAGCATTGGATTTGACTATTTATCCATAGCAAGGTACTGGATATCAAATAAAAAGCATACGGCGTTGAATACAATTTGTGCTGCGGTACTATGGAGTATTTGGAAACACCGGAATGCTCTGATTTTTTATGGTGTCCCTTGGCTATGTATGAAACAGGTCTGGTCGCTGATTCACAGGACACTCAAGAAATGGAGGCTCTTGTTCACGCCCCCCATGTTGGCTGTGATCGACAGATTCTCCATGGTTTTTGGAGGATCGCCTGAGGGCAAGAGAGGCTCTGATGGGTGGGTGACGAAGCCGATCTCATCGCTCTCACTGCATTCCCTGGCAGACTCGCTCCCTCCGAGAGTTTTCACCCCAGGAACACCGCAAAACTTCGCAGATTCGTCATCAGCATCTGGAGCAACCTCATCAGAGGTCGCCAATATCATTTTTTGATTTTCCTCGCCATTTACCCTCGATCTCTTAGCCAACTATATCTTCACCGGGGAAGAGGTAATAAGATCAGTCACCACATTCTCCTCAGCATCTTTGGAGCATTCCTCAATACTGTCATTCATGTTCTCATCCTCTGTATCCAGCACCTTGCCCGCAGGATCCGTATGATTTATCATATGTGAGTCGTTTCCTGCTACTAAGATCCCTTGTGCGCCCCTCATCTTCATACATGTTCATCCCTCTGCCAAAATTGTTATTCTGTAAATCAGTCGCAACGCCAGCATCACCGAAACCAGCTCTTGCACGTCCCCTACCCATAAAAGGAGCACGGCCACCCATTTGTCCACGTCCAGCTCCACGACCTCGGCCTGCCTCCATCTGCCAGAATGAAATTTCCCCACTGCATCTGTTCTGTATCATGCTCTCCCGTACCACATTCCTCATGCCAATGCCCTATCAGCCCACACAGATGACAGGAAATCGGGAGCTTCTCAAACTGGATTTGATAAAATTCCTTCTTTTGGTTCTTTGTAATAGAGACAAATCTAGATAGCTTCTTATGAACATGCAAGCGAACCCTAAATCTGGCAAATTCTCCAGCAAAACCTGCCGGCAGTTTTGTCTGGACTTCAAGCACCAATCCCACTGTTCTGCACATCCCTTTGATGATATCCTCTTTCGTGTAATTATCTGGTAATTTGAGCACTCGAGCCCAAACATCCAACCTATCCAGCACGATCGATCTAGGGTTTTGAAACCCATCATACTCTTCAATTAACATGCCTTGGTTTCGAAACAGCCAAGGCCCTTGTTTGGTTACCTTGTTCCAATCCGCTAAGCAACCGAGCTGAATCGTAAACAGATTGTCCTCGATCTTTCTCCACTTCACCTCCTTGGCCGGATTCCATGCCGATCTCATATCCGCGTATAGAGCAGTTGGGCTAAAACCCCTGTCCGTATGCACCTTCGCTATCGCAAGCCACTTCGCCGCTTCTTGATTGTCAACGGCATCCTCCTCCTACACGAAATCGTCCTGCTCATCCTCAAGCAGGTTCAATCTGCCCAGCAGGTCCTCCACCTGAGCCGATCTCGGTTTTGAAGAACCGCCCGACTCGCCCTTGTCACCCCCATCGCTTCTCCGCCCGCCGAGAACCCTAGAAACTGGGGGGTCAAGAGCCGCTGCGAGAGAGACGCAAACCCTCCAAGGATCAGCCCTCTGGCTGAGACAATTCCACGAGCAAAGATCGTACGAAGACGAGCGAACCGAAACTCACAGCGACGTTGCTGCCGCCGGAGGACGGAGAAACCCTAAGCCTTCGCTAGGGGAAAAAGGCTCTACGTGTATACCGGTTTGATTGCCATTCGGTTAATTTTGATCGCAGGAGTAATTCTGTCGGATCGGGCAGTCATGATTCGAGGAGTAGACCTGAGCAGTAGAGCCAGTCCAAGGCCCCCTTCTTTTCAGCTTCTCCGGCAGATTTTGGGAGAAGCTGCTCCCCATCAGCTTCTCTCAGAATTCCGAACAAAAAAATTGTCCCACAATCTGGGTTTAGATACTAAAGTTTCTTCCAGATTGTTGAACACTTTTTTTATCCGAGATTCTGGGAGAAACTGGTGGGAGAGAAGCTGAAAAGAAGGGGGCCCAAGTCACACGCACATACGGCCCTGGTGCAGCGCAGGGGCCAGCCTCTCGCTCGCGTCTCTACTCTCTAGTCTCTACGGCCTACGCAACAATAATATCTGGAGGAGAGCCACTCGCAGCGAACTCCGCTCTGCTCTCGTCTCTCTACGCGTTTTCCTCCCCCCTCCCTCCCCTCTCCTCCACCCCGTCGGCTCAGGCGGAAGGGAAATAGCACGGGCTAGGGTTTAGCCACCCGCCGCGCCGCAGCCGCCAGGGTTTACCCCCACCCCGAGGCGCCTGGCCGATGGACGCCGCGACGCTCGACGACGTGATCCGCCGGCTCCTGGAGGCGCGCGGCGGCCGGACGCCGCGCCCCGCGCAGCTCACCGACCCGGAGATCCGCCGCCTCTGCGCCGCCGCCAAGGACGTCTTCCTCAGCCAGCCCAACCTCCTCGAGCTCGAGGCGCCCATCAAAGTCTGCGGTAACGACCTACTCTGCTCCCCGCCTGCTCCGCGCGCCTCTCTTCTTCTATACGTCGATAGCTCTCCGCTCTCTGTTGTAGGCTGCCGTCTTGCGTATCCTTGGCCTGCTTTATTGGGCCGAGCTTAGGCGTTCCTGTTGTTTGGAGCTGCCCGCTGCCGCTGCGCTGCTTCTTGTTCTGAAAAGTTTGCTGTTTTGATTTGGGAGCTTCGAGAAAGCCCCGCTGGTATTGGAACCCCTGTTCCCTCTTCTGGATCAAAAGAAGTTCTAGTGTGTTCACGCCTCTGGTATAGGCGCAAATCATCTTGCTTTCGTTTTGGATTGCAGAAATGTTCTCCTTTTCGGAGGTTAAGCCCAACTGTCAATACGATTTATCTTCCTCCCATATCTCTTGCGTTGACCCCGTCGTGAATTTCTCAGTTTGAGGAGAAGATTGCACAGCCTTGTAATGTCAAATCGCTTTTTCTTGGACTTGTTGTTTTTTTATTCAAAGGAGGTGAGGTTGCGTTTACAACTATTGAAAATCTCGTGGCCACATGTTTATGTTTCTTTTACCGTTAGTGCTTCAGGACTGAGCGGGAGATAAGCTATCCATTCAATTAGAGACGTTGACAAATTAAGCTATGACTTTACCCAACGGAAATAAAAGTGTCAGCTGAACGACGTGTATCCCTTAAACTTGGATGCCTAGGAAACCTTCTGTAGTTTGCACTATGGCATGCCAGAAGCAGCACACCTTAATTGTCAAGTTGACCAGTGCTCAGTCCTTAATATTGCTGTTAAGGGTTGTTTTAGTTTTCAAGGCGGAGTGTGTGGAAACCTCTTGGCTCACATACCCTTAGTTAGAGTGAACAGAACTTACCATACACTACACATGGATGTGTCAAAAATTTAAGCTTCGACCCTTAGTCGTGGAGGAGGTATAAAATATGTCAGCCGCATGGACATGTAGCCATTCCAGACCATGAATCCGTTGCTGCTGCTGCTTCTGCTGCAGTGGGGAAGATTGCAAGCCATATCAGATTATATGCTTGCAGATAACTTTTGATATTTGCAGCTGAAGGTTATATAACTAACTTAATGGAACCTTTCCCATGAAAAGATTACTTTTCCACAATGTGTACCCTGTTAGTGTATTAAGTTTATATATGTGCATATGTTATATTACCAGATATGTACTCTATTACACTTCCTTTTCTTGCGAATAGATTTGTGATTTTACCTTGGATTAAGATTGTAGCACAAAGTTTGTGCTATAAGATTGCATCAGCCGTTGAGGGTAAAAAAGAATGTCCTGTCACACTGCAAATGAACAGCACTAAACGATAAACACTGTTTTGCCTGATGTGCTATCTAAATTTGTCATTATAATCAAAGTACAATGATATGATGATTTAAAAGCATGTTTGGCGCTTAACTGCTTCTTTATGCACTGCAGGGGACATCCATGGCCAATATTCTGACCTTATTCGGTTATTTGAGTATGGTGGCTTCCCACCGGAGGCAAACTATTTGTTTCTGGGTGACTATGTTGATCGTGGCAAACAGAGTATTGAAACAATATGCCTTCTCCTTGCATACAAGATAAAGTACTCAGAGAACTTCTTTCTCCTTAGGGGAAACCATGAATGTGCCTCTATCAACAGAATCTATGGATTCTTTGATGAATGCAAGAGGAGGTTTAATGTTCGTCTCTGGAAGGTTTTCACTGATTGTTTTAACTGCCTCCCTGTGGCTGCACTTATTGATGATAAGATCCTGTGCATGCATGGGGGTTTATCGCCTGAACTGAAGAACATGGACCAGATACGTAATATTGCTCGTCCCGTGGATATTCCAGACCACGGTCTCCTCTGTGATCTACTGTGGTCAGACCCTGATAAAGATGTTGATGGCTGGGGTGAGAATGACAGGGGTGTGTCTTACACTTTTGGAGCTGATAAGGTTGCAGAGTTCCTTGAGAAACATGATCTAGATTTGGTCTGCAGGGCCCACCAGGTATGCCTTCATATCACCCTGAAGGCCATTTTTGTAGCTAGTAACAAAGTTGTATCACCTGTGATGTTTATCATTTGATATTGAGTTATGTTGACATTTGACATGTCAACTGATGTTTCTATAACAAATAAATTATGTATCAAAATTGATCGACTTACAAATAAGATGACTAGCAAGCTACAGCCATCTTGTGATATTTTTGTTAATAAGATTACCCGTTTAATCATAATCCCTTTGATATGCCCTGATTATGGTGATTTTGCAACCTTCTGTAAAAAAAAAATCCATGACTCTTTGCTTCTGTATTTGAACATGCATTTTGGTTAAAAGGAAGTGCATCCCTTAAATTTGTGCATTGATATGATTGCAAAATATACTCATTTGTAACCTATTTTTGTGGAAGGCGCAAACATGTCTTTAGAGTGAGTTTGCCAGTTGATATTGAACATGGCAGGTGATTTTTTTAATTCTTCTTTGTGCAAGCACTCTTGTAGCGATTCCACCATTTAGCGTGTGGAGGCCATGGGTCATAACTTTTGTTTGGAGTTACTGCAAAGTTGAATCCAGTTCACCTGATATAGTCTGCTGATGCAATTTGGATATTAGCTTTCAGTTCACAAGTGCTGATGTTTTTACCACTTCAACACTAGTTAAATCGAGTTCGTTTTTTTTACAGCAATGTGTTTTAGGGATGTAATTCACCTGGACTGAGTCACCTAGGGCGCCTTTTCTTGTATTGTGCTATTAGAGAATTCGTATCCTTGTAAAGTTGTCCCTATCTGCCATTACTTTCTTACATTGAATTTTATATGCACAGGTGGTGGAGGATGGATATGAGTTCTTTGCTAAGCGCCAACTTGTAACCATATTCTCTGCACCCAACTACTGTGGCGAGTTTGATAATGCTGGTGCTATGATGAGCATAGACGATTCGCTAACATGCTCATTCCAGATCCTCAAACCTTCTGATAAGAAAGGAAAAGGTGGCAACATGTCGAAACCTGGAACGCCACCTAGGAAAATAAAAATCAATGTTATCTAGGCAGATTCTGTCTGGTATGAACTGGGTAATGGTGATGGAGCAACCCCCAAAACCTGTCATGGCGAGATTTTATGGTCCGCTGAACAAACAAGTGTCAACCGCGTGCTGTTGTCTTTGATCGTCTGCTGATGCAGATCTGTCCTGCTATTCTGAAAAGACTGGAAACAGAAAAACCATAACCAGGGAGTTTTTTGTATGTGGATTATTTATTCCTTCCTACTCTGTTACACATGTCGAAATGTTTAAGCATATGCGGAGGCGGCGGGAAACATGGTCCTGCTACCAAGACTGTGAATCTTGAATGTAGATTCTGTTATGTTCTGTAGGCTGCTTTATATGTATACTAATCTCTCTGCAAATGACTCAGCTAGCTTTAGTGACTGTCTTGTGCTGATGCTGATGGAGTGATGGTAGAGAATGACTGCTGAGAGTTAGTTGTTTTCCTTGTGATAGGGTAATGTTTTTGTCGTTGCTTTTTAAAACTCGTGGTTAAGTTTTGTCTTATTATGTGATGTTTATTATGGTTCACTGGGTATATGGTTGAAAACCATGCCAAAGATTACCCCTTTGGGTCATGAACACATGATATCTACCTTATCCTGTAGATTACTATATTATCTTCGCTGTTTCAGCTCGCTTATTTTGTTGCCTGGTCTTCAGCTGTTCCCGCTGGTCGATTGGCTGGATGATGATTGAGCTCAGTTCGAGTCCGTTTTAACTTGCATTGATATTGAACAAAAATATGTGCCCGTCTAATCCCTGCCTATACAAAAAAAAAGCGTTGATTCCCCCTCAGCGTGAAGTGTTCTACTTAGGGGGAGTAATGTCGATGTTGCACAGGGTGGTTAGGGAATAGCCTGTATGATTTGTATTGTGTAATACTGCATTGGCATGGCACTTCTTGGCTTCGGCATTTTTTTTTACGTTAAATATAGATATCTATTACTCAACCGGCACAGCTAAATCGTTGTGCAAGCTCGTGAGCTGCAGAATTGCATTTTCGGCGGCAGAAAGAAAATAGGAAAGAATCGAAATTCAGCCTACAGTTCCTTCTCGCCTCCTCCACCGGTACTCGATCGTGGAGCGGTCGTAAGCATCTCCATTGAGGGCACTAACAAGATTGGAAGCGTCAGATTCAAACACGACACAGCGAGCAATCACTGTGTTTGCCCCTCAACAGCCGCGAGACAGGCGATCTTTATTGAGGGCACTGACAAGATGGGAAGCACCTCCTCCACCAGTACTCCGATCGTGGAGCGGTCGTAAGCATCTCTATTGAGGGCACTGACAAGATTGGAAGCGTCAGATTCAAACACGACACAGCTAGCACTCACTGTGTTTGCCCCTCAACAGCCGCGAGACAGGCGATCTCCATTGAGGGCACTGACAAGATTGGAAGCGTCAGATTCAAACACGACACAGCGAGCACTCACGGTGTTTGCCCCTCAACAGCCGCGAGACAGGCGACAGTTTCAGCGTGCAAGGTGTCTGTGTTTGCCCCCTCAACAGTCGCGAGACAGGCGACAGTTTCAGCGTGCAAGGCGTCGTGGAGGTTGCAAGACTTCCCCGTCCCAGCTGCTACAAACTCCCCTTGATGATCACGGATGATGTATCCCCAGCCGCCACACCCGGTAGCCTCGTCGAAAGCCCCATCAAAATTCACCTTCAGAGAATTCTCCTGTGGCTTTGATAGTCTCAAACGTTATCTATAATTTCTTATGTTACATGCTTATATTATGCCACTTGCTACATGTTTTATATACACTTTTATATCATTTTATGCATTTTCTGGGACTAACCTATTAACAAGATGCCACAGTGCCAGTTGCCTGTTTTCTGCTGTTTTTGGTTTCAGAAAAGTTGTTAAGAAAATATTCTCGGAATTGGACAAACGAAACGGCAAAGTGCTTATTTTCCCCGGGAGGTTCCAGAACACCGAAGACGACACAGAGGGGGACCCCGAGGGGCCCACACCCCCAGGTGGCGCGGCAGCCCTCCTGGCCGCGCGAGCACAGGGTGTGGGGCCCTCGAGGCCCCGCCGCCTTCGCCCTTTCGCCTACTTATACCGCACAGAATTACAAGACCTGGGACGCGCACCTTTTTCCTCCACGAAGTCCAGAGCCGCCGCCGTCGTCAACCCTAGATCGGGAGGGTTCAGAAGCTCCTCTCGGCACCCTGCCGGAGAGGGGAATCATCACCGGAGGGCTCTACATCACCATACCCGCCTCCGGACTGATGCGTGAGTAGTTCATCCTTGGACTACGGGTCCATAGCAGTAGCTAGATGGTTGTCTTCTCCTCTTGTGCTACCATGTTTAGATCTTGTGAGCTGCCTAACATGATCAAGATCATCTTTATGTAATGCTACATGTTGTGTTTGCTGGGATCCGATGAATATTGAGTACTATGTTATTGCTTCATAATATATCTTGTGAGTGCGTTGTTTATGATCTTGCATGCTCTCCGTTGCTAGTAGATGCTCTGGCCAAGTAGATGCTTGTGACTCCAAGAGGGGGTATTTATGCTCGATAGTAGGTTCATGTCTCTATTTAATCTGGGGTAGTGACAGCAAGTTCTAAGATTGTAGATGTACTGCTGCTATTAGGGATAAAACAGTAGTACTTTATCTAAGGGTATTTGTATTACTTACATTACACACATTGCCTAATGCAATTATCTGTTGCTTGCAACTTAATACTGAAAGGGGTGCGGACGCTAACCGGAAGGTGGATTATTAGTCATAGATGCGGTTGGAACGGTCTATGTATATTGTTGTAATGCCCAAATGAATATCACACTAGACATCATAACTATAGTATATGCATCATTATGCACTTCTTTATTCTGTCAATTGCCTAGTGATGGCACCGGTGAGGTGTTGTTGGGAAACCCCAAGAGGAAGGTATGAATTAGTGCAGCAGCAAGTTTTCCTCAGTTGTGAAACCAAGGTTTATCGAACCAGTAGGAAACTAGAGATCTTCCGGAGGTTGTTGAAGATGACTTTGGCAGGGCGCACTACCGGTGTCAGCAACGAACGTGGAACCTGCACACAACACAACCAAGATACTTTGCCCCAACTTAACATTGAGGTTGTCAATCTCACTGGCTTGCTGTAACAAAGGATTAAACGTATGTGTGGAGAATGATGTTTGCTTGCAGAGAATAAAAGTAAGAGGATTGCAGTAGGATTGTTTATCAGTTTGAGGAAAAAGGACCGGGGTCCACAGTTCACTAGTGGTGTCTCTCCATAAATAATAATAGCATACATGCGGGTAAACAAATTACAGCTGGGCAATTGACAGAATAAAGAATTGCATAACGATGCATATACTATAGTTATGATGGCTAGTGTGATATTCATTTGGGCGTTACAACAATACTAATAATCCACCTTCCGGTTAGCGTCCGCACCCCTTTCACTATTAAGTTGCAAGCAACAGATAATTGCTTTAGGCAATGTGTGTAATGTAAGTAATACAAATACCCTTAGATAAACTACTACTGTTTTATCCCTAGTAGCAACAGTACATCTACAACCTTAGAGCTTGCTGTCACTACCCCAGATTAAATAGAGACATGAACCTACTATCGAGCATAAATACCCCCTCTTGGAGACACAAACATCTACTTGGCCAGAGCATCCACTAGCAACGGAGAGCATGCAAGATCATAAACAACGCACTCACAAGATATATTATGAAGCAATAACATAGTACTCAATATTCATCGGATCCCAGCAAACACAACATGTAGCATTACATAAAGATGATCTTGATCATGTTAGGCAGCTCACAAGATCTAAACATGGTAGCACAAGAGGAGAAGACAACCATCTAGCTACTGCTATGGACCCATAGTCCAAGGATGAACTACTCACGCATCAGTCCGGAGGCGGGCATGGTGATGTAGAGCCCTCCGGTGATGATTCCCCTCTCCGGCAAGGTGTCGGGAGGAGCTTCTGAACCCTCCCGATCTAGGGTTGACGACGGCGGCGGCTCTGGACTACGTGGAGGAAAAAGGTGCGCGTCTTAGGTCTTAGATATCCGAGGGGTATAAGTAGGCGAAAGGGCGAAGGCGGCGGGGCCTCGAGGGCCCCATACCCCATGCTCGCGCGGTAGAAGGGGGGGCCCGCGTCGGGAGGGGGTGTGGGCCCTTCGGGGTCCTCCTCCGTCTCCTCTTCGGTGTTCTGGAACCTCCCGGGGAAAATAAGCACTTTGACGTTTCGTTTGTCCAATTCCGAGAATATTTCCTTAACAACTTTTCTGAAACCAAAAACAACAGAAAACAGGCAACTGGCACTGTGGCATCTTGTTAATAGGTTAGTCCCAGAAAATACATGAAATGATATAAAAGTGTATATAAAACATGTAGCAATTGGGATAATATAACCATGGAACATAAGAAATTATAGATACGTTTGAGACGTATCAAGCATCCCCAAGCTTAGTTCTACTCGTCCCGAGTAGGTAAAACGATAACAAGAATAATTTCTGAAGTGACATGCTTCACACAATCTTGATCAAATAATAATGTAATGCATGTAAGTTGAGATCAAATGAATAAAAGCTGAAGTTTATATTGATATCAAATGAGTAATGAATAAACACGTAGGCATAACAAAGCAAAACTTTCAATGAATCAGTAATAGAGAACAATCAACCGTGCAAAGTAGATATTAAAGATGATTTAAGCTTCAAGCACAACAATATAATCATCTAATGAATCAAACAATCGTGACAACTTTGTGAAAGGATCAAGTCAAGCGATAGCAATATGCACGTAGAAGATCATTTCTCTATTTGTTCACACAAAAACAAGCAAGTGTTCAGCGTTGGTTCCTGGCACCAGGATGTTGTGGCTAAGAGAATAATAATGGGGGTTTGGAAGGCCAACGGAAGAAAGTCTCACACAGCTGAAAGTGATCATTAGACAAGAGGAAGTCTTATAATCGAAACTATGCAAGGAGTAGTGATTGCCACACAACGGATGCACATAGAGCTATAAGTGTATGAAAACTCTCCAATGGAACTAGTGGGGTTGCATCTAACTTGCTTGCTCATGAAGACCTAGAGCACTTTTGAGGAGCCTCATCATTGGAATATACAAGCCAAGTTCTATAGTGTAAAGTTCCCCACATAGTTATGCAAGTAAAACATGAAAACTCTCACATATGGAGTAAATGTGCTAAACATGAGCACAAATGATGACTATGAATAATATGGGTGCTATAACATGAGCACAGGTGTGAATAAAGAGTAGTAATGTTGCCCCCTTTTTTATTCTTTCTTTCTTTTTTTCTCTTTTTTCTCTTTTTTTATTTTTTTGTATTTTTCTGTTTCTCTTTTCGATGGCCTCCATGGCTCTTTTCACTTTTAGGGACAAACATCCTAATATGATAATATGACAACACACTTTTGGTACAAGTATCTCATGATGAATAAAACATGGTGTATGAAAACGGTGTCTCTGCCAGTGTAGCTGGATATGCAATGATCTAGCGTAACATGGGTAAAACCACACATCAGCTATATAGAATCATGCAAAGCAATATATAAATGATAAATGACAACAAGTCATGTAATGTAAGATGAAAGTTGCATGGCAATATATCTCGGAACAGCTATGAAAATGCTGTAGTTGGTAGGTATGGTGGATGTTTCGAAGAAGATATTTGGCTTATGTGTAGGAGAATATGATGAAGATCTCCCACGAGTTTTGGATGTACCCGCGAAGTATGCACCAACTCTCAATGTGAGAAAGGGCAATGTAAAGTACCGAAGAGGCTAGCAAATATGACTCCAAGAGGGGGTATTTATGCTCGATAGTAGGTTCATGTCTCTATTTAATCTGGGGTACTGACAGCAAGATCTAAGATTGTAGATGTACTGTTGCTACTAGGGATAAAACAGTAGTACTTTATCTAAGGGTATTTGTATTACTTACATTACACACATTGCCTAATGCAATTATCTGTTGCTTGCAACTTAATACTGAAAGGGGTGTGGACGCTAACCGGAAGGTGGATTATTAGTCATACATGCGGTTGGAACGGTCTATGTATATTGTTGTAATGCCCAAATGAATATCACACTAGACATCATAACTATAGTATATGCATCATTATGCACTTCTTTATTCTGTCAATTGCCCAGCTGTAATTTGTTTACCCGCATGTATGCTATTATTATTTATGGAGAGACACCACTAGTGAACTGTGGACCCCGGTCCTTTTTCATCAAACTGATAAACAATCCTACTACAATCCTATTACTTTCATTCTCTGCAAACAAACATCATTTTCCACACATACATTTAATCCTTTGTTACAGCAAGCCAGTGAAATTGACAACTGAAGGGAATATGCCCTAGAGGCAAATAAATAAGTGGTATTTATCGCATTATTCCATTAAGTTTATAATATGTTTTTGTATCATGCTATAACTGTATTAATCGGAATTGTTAATACACGTGTGATACATAGACAAACCAGAGTCCCTAGTAAGCCTCTATATATACTAGTTCATTGGGCAACAGTTGATCGAGAATTCCCGGTCATTGACAATTGCGTCGGTTGACAATGAGGTCATCTTATTGGTAGAATAAGGTGATGGACATACCCAAGGTATTGTAACAGGATCGTGTCACGATGTTTGCCGTTTGCAATAGGAAAGTAATATGATAGCTTATTCCTCAGACCGTGAGATCATATTAATTGCTGCTCCGTAGGTTACTCTGAGTGCATCAAACGTCATATCTTATAAAGTGTGACAATAAAGGTGTACCTCGTGTATCTCAAAAGAGTATGTTGAGACGTATAGATCAAGAGCGTGATTTGTTCATCCTCGTGATAGGAAGATACTCTGGGCCCACTCGGTGAGATTACATCTATAGAGCTGCGCAGCTAATGACTAGGTCATGGAGATGTAATATCACAGACGAGTTAATAAACCTTTGTCGGTAACGAGATACAACAGGACATCGGATGTTTGCGATCATATCTCGGACAAGGTAGTATCGAAGAAACAAAAGAAATAGATATCATGTTTATGGTTCAACGACGATATTCGTAGAATGCACAGGGACCGTTACAGATGTCCAGGTCTCCCTGGCGGTCATTGGCGAGCGAAGGGTCTCGGCCATGTCTGGGGTGTTCTCGAACCGTAGGGTAACACGCTGAAGGTCTTAGCGACACGTGGAGATCATTGGAATGATTTATTATTGGAATAAATATGGATATAGGAGAGAGAGAAATAATCCGGAAAAGTTCCGGCAGCATCGGAAGGGTTCCGGGAATGACCGAAGGTAGTTCGGGTGGTCCGGAAGTTGTTTCGGAGTCACGGGATATTAAATAATGTATAAATGTATAAATATATTAATTATGAATTATATATATTTTATATTGATTTAATATTAATTAAATTAATTAAAAAGAAAGAAAAAAGGGGGGCAGCCCACATATGGGCCGAATTGGGCCCATAGTGGGGCGCACCATGGTGGGGGCGGTGGGGCCCATGGCCACCACCCATGGCCGGCCGGCCAAACCCCCCTCCCCCTTGGTCTTTGTTTAGTCCCACATGGGGGAGGCAAGGTGTTTGCACACCCCCTCCCCCCTTTATATAGATGGGCATATTAATTGATTTAAATACAATCTAAAATACAATTAATGTTGTATACGCCGGCCTGAGTTAATTCTCTGCCCGCTTTTCTCTCTCTCTCTCCCACCAAGGCTATACCGCAGTGCCCAGTCGCACCGCGGGATTCCACCAAAGTTCTACTCCTGCGATCTCAGCTAGACCTGAGTGACCGGGGGTTGTCGTTAAGTTCCGTATGTGTGCGAGTACTCGGAGGCGCCACACTTGAGGTGCCAGGGCGACATCGTCTCGCCACAGCCGCACCCTAGTCGCGGCCACCGTCGCCACCGCCGCCCGACGACCGGCGCCCGACGCCCGACGCCGTCGACATCGCCGCGTCATCGTCTACTTCGTCGCGCCAAGTTCTTTGCGACCTTGAGGTCAGCTACGGCGTCTACGTCAGCAACGCTTGTGCGGGAGCGTAATCCCCGCTATTTGGTCTACAAGAGGTATGTGACCAGTTCCGCCTACCGTTATCGCATTACTAGATAGATAGATCCTGGCTGTTTTGGTTTACGTTAGTTAGAAAAATTATTGTTTTCTGCTACGGAACCCCTTTAGTGGTATCAGAGCCGATCTATGCGTAGTATGCTGGTACGGTTAGAACTCGTGTTGAATACGAGGACGTCTTTCTTATATTTGCTACCCTCTCGCGTGCACTTGCACTGTCGGCAGCATTGAGTTGATGAAGCGGCCCGGACCGACTTTACGCGTACGCTTACGCGAGACTGGTTCCACTACTGACATACGGCTGGTACCGTATATGTGACTGGCAGGTGTCTGTTTCTCTCTCTTTAGTTGGCTTTGCATTTTCAATGGAGGGCCCGAAAGTGATACATAAACATGCAATTGTTGGATCGACGTTGTGGCACTATGGTAGGGAAACGGTTCTCTCGCGAAAGCCCATAAAGCCACGTAAAACTTGCAAAAACTAGATAAAGATAGAGGCGTCTAACTTTGTTTTGCAGAGTCATTTAAATATGACATGGTTGTCGGAGGCAAAGGAGGCACCGTAGACTCGGAGCCATGCCGGGACGCCCGGTCCAGGCACATGGCGCCAAGGAGGTCTAGGCGCACGACCATGTCATATCGCACTTCATTACATTATTTGATTGTGTGCTGTTGTGTGGGGACTCCTAGGTGCCCAGGCTCCTAGATCATCAAGCGTTGGATTTCTTGATCATGATCGTGAGGGAAGGGACAAATCCGGGTATGTGATATTGAGAATACCCGTTAGTAAACCCGTTATGGTGCAGCATGTTTGAATTTTTGAACCATGGTATTCTTTCCAAACCAATCGGCCATTAATGATCGTTTCCCTTTATATGTGCGTGCCTGCTGAATTATTGGCAGCGTCTGATTCTTGCCAAAAATAAGGTATCCCGGGTCCTCTTACTTATATGCGTATTAATCATTCCACAATCACAGCTCACCTGATTTTTAGAACGACTGAATCCCATCATCACGTCATGATCTAGTTGGAGGTGAGCTTGGCTGAGTTTTTCAATCTGACGATCGATTTTGTGGCTTGAGGTATGTACTTCTTCATAACGTAAACGTAAACTCTTGATGATATTTTCCTGCACATCGTGCCCCGCCTCCGTCGCCTTACATTGATCTGTATTGCACTGATCTGTATTGTTCTGGCCCCCGCCATCGTCGTCTTGCACTGAACTGTATTGTTCTGCACTGTTTTTTCATGCACATCGTGGCCCAGCCGCCGTGAGCTAATCGATCGTTTGGGAACCTCCGTGTGAAATGACCAGAAGGTTGTATGTGTACAGAACTTGTATGAATGATTAGTTTATAGATTGGATTATCTTGTGGATAGAATCATGACTTGATTTGATCAACTCTTAGGTTAGATGGAGCTGGACTAGAGCGTAGTTTTTTAGAATAAAAAATGATGCATGTAGGGGCATAGCAAAAATGAGTGTTTTGTTGCAGATAGTACTTCCTACTCCACCACAGGTTTGGTTTATTTTTTTACTACTATACTTCATACTCGATCAGGAATTTGGGTAATCTTGTTGCATCTGGTACTTTATACTCGATCAGGAATGTGGGTATTATTTTGTTGCAACTAGTACTTGATCAGTAATCTGGTACTTCATACTCGATCAGAAATTTTCTGTATTTTTCAATAACTCTGCCCATATGGTACTGAAATTATTTTTGCACATTCATGCAATACATTTTCGTACTATACTATATACCTGAATACCCACATACTCCCGTTGGTTACTCTCTTTTTCTGCTTGTCCACACACAGGTTTGCATGGATAATGTCAGAACCGAGGTTATGATGGACATTCTTACATTAAAAGATGATTACGCGTCGTCCTCTGATTCGTGCAAGAATTGATGCGAGAATACACATTGGGATACATATGAGGCGACACAAGAGTATGGACATAGTTAGAACTGAGATGTTAGAACTGAGATTATGTTGGATACAATTATCTTCCATATTAAAAAATGTCTATGTAATAATTTCAATGTTTTTGTTTTGGAACAATGCACTCTACTAAGAGAGAGTGTTATGTAATAAGTCAAATAAGTTTTCTTCTAATTTTTTTTAGTCAAGTCTTAAGGACACTAAGGTGTGTACGAACTGAGTATGTGACATAACCATACCCAAAACACTTTGTTCCTAATGTTTACTCGAACTAAATTTTAAGTTATTGTGGTTATATCATATGATATGAGTATGCAATCAACAACCCACTGAATCTTCTCGGCGGTAGTGGCCGCACACGCCCCACTTGGTCGTGATGGCCCCTGTCGGCTTAGCACAAGCGCATAGAGCCACGCCGCGCATCCGACTTGCTCCTATAGCGACCGTTTCCACTCTATAATCCCGTTGTCAGCTTGTTTGTGGACCACGTGTGTTGACCTCTCCCTCTACACCAAAGTTCAGGGTATCATTTGTTTATTTAATCAACTCTTCAAGTTCTATTTTATGTGGCATATGGGAGTATGCAAGTACCCCCGTACTCTTTAATAGAATTATGTGATAGCTTTCAATATACTCAACCCATATTTGCGCCACAAACCCCACAAATTCATACACACCCCACCATGATCATAACCGAAAGGTTTACACACCAGTGATACTCCGGTAGGAATACTCGGTGGCTTCGAGATGTGACATCAAAAACTAGCCTGTGAAATACTACTCATATACAAGAGACGATATCGCCTGAGCGGCCGCCAAAGCGTTTGCGGGGCTCCTCCAAGAAGACGGCGAGACGAGGCGGGTATCACATACCCATCATGTAACATAGCTTACGTGATATCGTTAAATCCCGTACCATATAATGAGTATGCTATACTCAATACCTCATTTCATTGGGTATCACATACCCTGGGTATTGTATACGTAGCATGTGATGACGATGACTTGATATCGTTAACCGTGTACCACATAATGAGTATGTGCTAATCCATACATTGATACCTCGTGTACCATATATTGTGTACGGGATACTCTTAACCTTGTTCGTCCCATACCTATTATTTGCGTGTGATACTAAAAATCTCGTTGGATGGATGAGTGAACATGGAACAGTGTCGTCGCCCAAACGTCACTAGGCTCCGCACCACCAGATGTTGACGTCGGGTTCTTCCCGTGTCGAGGTCATTGACGACGTCGACACGCTTCGTCCCTCACCCATGTCGCCTTGCCTCTGTGCTGACATGAATGACGAGCCCGCCAAAACGCTACTCTTAGAGGTTGGGGGAGGGTAACGTATCCAGACATACCCAAATTTTTGTATACCTAGTACTCATTTAAATTGCCCAGAAACGATCATATACCCAAGTGCATAATAATCAATCACCATTACGTAAGACAAAGAGATACCAAATGTGCATGGCGCGTACATGATTTCTGGGCTATAAAATATATCAAGTGAAAATTACAACTAATAAATCACACATTTCAAATACTAGAATTATTACAGCAATATGGACCTGACAAAAAATACTCATCACGTGGACAAAAATTGGGTATCATGTACCATCGATCGTATACCTTAAATAGGAATCAATCCGACCATGACTAATAGACAGCTCGTCTAAGATTTTATGGGTATGCAACGGAAGACAATAATTACTCCACCGATTTAGTCAAGGCCTTCACCAGCAAAATCATCATTTAATCACTGCGGTCAACTAACATTTAATTCTCCGAAACATACTCCAAAGCTCATACCTAAAATTGATTGCGCTTTACAAGGAAAGCACGAGTATCCTCCCGTAGCTGCTTAACCAAGGCAACGTAATAATTCTGATTGCCATGACTCTCTCCTCACGGCTATTTAATGCACAATTTTCGTTTCAATAGCTAATGCTAACGGGTCAACCCGGCAGACTAGAATCCACAATCAAATGCTTAATCAAGATACCTGATTTGACGGTTAAGATGCATGGCGCCCAGGCTCCTAGGTGCCCCAATTGAGCTTCCTATATATATATATATATATATATATATATTAGATATACGACGATAGCTATAATAGGATGATCCCTAACAAATACCAAAATTGTGTTCTCCCTCGTTGTGCACCACCAAGAAAGTTTTACGTTATGAGGCAGGCCGTGATGATCGGGTGTCACACAATTCGTCGTTCGCATACAGTGGGTATAAGCCATGTTGCACGCGCAAGAACATCGAGTTTTAATTGGCGAGCCTAGCATGTACAGACATGGCCTCGAAACACGGAAGATCGAAAGATCGAACATGAGTCACAGAGTTGTTGTGATCGACATTTCGATGTCCACCTTTAAAGCTGTGCTGCCGGCCGTGACGATCGAGGGTGGTGCAGTGGATTGGGGTCGTGTAATCGCTAAAATTATTGAAGGGATAATAATCTTAGTGGAGTTTGTTTAAATAATTTGATTATAAACTGAAACTCACATTATTATAAACTTAGCCTTACCCTATTTGTGATTATATATGTAGATGGTGCTCTACTTCGATCACTTTCTTAGGAGTCGGTCCTTATTGGCTGATGGGTCAAACTTCATCTACTGGTACAATAAACTAAGAGAAACTCTCATGCACAACAATATACTCTATGTCATAGAAGAGGGATTAGGAGAGGAACCAGGAGATTCTGCTTGTGAAGAAGATGATGAAGAGTTTCATCAGCGTCGTGACATTTTCATAGAGGTGCAAACCATCATGGTCATAAGCTTGGCACCAGAGTTGAAAGTACAGTTTCAACATATGGATCCTTATGATATGATAGATTCGATCAAGGCGCACTTCATAGATGAAATTAAGTATGAGCAATACAAACAGCTGAGGAAGTTCCATTCACTCCAGATGGAGGAACATACCTGTTTGGAAACTCATTTGAAGAAAATGTATGACATTTACTTGAAACTCACAAATGTCTACGACTACTGGATGGCGGATTCATGTGCGATAGCTGCTGTGTTGATGTCCTTACCTCCCAGCTATGAGGAACATGTCCGTGGCTATGCTATAAGAAGAGATACGATGACTTTCTTCCAGTTCATAAACCAGTTCAAATCTGTGAAGGTTGAACCCATCGAAGGAGAAATCTTCGACGCTATAGGTATATTTGATATACAAAGTTATGAATGTATTCTTCCCATGATACTTGATGAAAAAGTATTTGATACTTATTCTGTTTATGAAACAGGACCCGATAGTCACAAGTATGAGAAGATATATGATGTGACGGTGCGCAAGTGATGGCAAGCAAAGGAGTTGATGGCCAGTGGTGTTCACGTCCTCAAGTTATCATTATAGTTATCATTAATAGTTTTTTATAAGACCTTTTGTAATAGTGAGAGTGTGATTTTGTTTTATGTCTTGAATGTTACATGACAAAGTTATTCATATATGTAATAGAACAAGTCAGTTGTTTTATGTAATGGAACAAGTCAGTTGTTTTATATTATGAGTAAAGTTTTATGCAATCACATCTCAATTACATTGTTTGAATGATAACGCGATATACATTTATAAAAACAGAAATAGTAAAATCAAATGTCCAAAGATTAAATGATTTTGTTACAAGAACAAACACCGCCGAATTTGATCACAAAGGCAATGTAAGAAATATAGATACTTCGATCTATCCAAGTTACATGTGCCGAATTGATTAAGTTTCATTAAATATTGAAGTGTCAATATACAAGGAAATTGATTGAAAGTCATATTAGATGATTATTAAATTAATTAGTGGTGAATATCATCAATTCGAATTTTCTATGATTCCAAGTGAATAAATGTATTCGCCTAAGGGAACATAAGTCTGAAAATAATTTGATATAAGATCAAAGGAATTATTCAGAAAGAAAATAGATGGAAGTTGTATCCATATGATTCGATTAAAAGGGGACATTATTTGAATTATGGTTTCAACAAAAGGGACTTGTGAAAGTTTGTTCCACAAATTATAATATCAGATATACTGATATGTGACATATTATAATCATGCTCTATTTTAGATAAAGTGTGGTCTTTTAGAATCCCTTAATATATTCTGACATTGTAGTCGTCACCCACTTTAGGAATAGGATATTTTTCAACAAAGATTCGTGTGATCGACAGTAAGTGTCGTGATATAGATGATTATATGATAATACAGAATATACACGAATAGTTCTTTGTAGAATTCTCATATTAAGATGGGATTATATTCCAAATACCAACAGAAGCAAAATTTGTATTGCTGTCTTCGTAATTCATGAGAAAATATGATTTCTCGAATTAAGGTCGATGGAATAAAAGTAGAAGCTTAAAATAAGGTATTGGACCTTGTTTCCATAAGAGTAGAATATTGGAATATGTTCCGAGAAGAATATCTCTGCGAATGGAATTGAAAAGTTGATGATAAGAGATCATAGTGTTTTCAAACAAGAAGCTTTTAAATGAGGTGTTGATTTAAGAATATTTACTGTCAGGTGACAGTTTGATATTCAGTATTTTAGATCATGTTGTCAGAACATGATACACCTTGAAAGTACAAAGAAAGTTGAGAAAATACCAAAATACGAATAAAGACTTTGAGTCTTAAATCCAAGTTACATTTAAAAGGATTAAAACAGTAAATGTTACTCTAAATCTTATTGAGAGAATAAGGTTTCTTAATCATCATATAAAGTGTTATATGAAAGAAATGCAACTATAAGAAAGACATGGAAGCAAATTTTGTCAAGAAGAGTGTCTTGGACAAAATCAAAATTGTTTGACTACACAAGTGTAGACATGCTTAAGTCTGTGGATATGTATTAATAGAATATCGTATTAAAACTCGAATTGATAGATGATCAATGATTTTGGTTTGACCAAAATATCGAAAGAAATTATGAATTTGCAAATTTAAGTGGGAGTCGTATTAGTTTACTCAAGTTAATATGTAAATGACATATTTTTGAGTGGGAGTTTAAATCCTTTAAGTAGGAGTCGAATTAGTTTGCTCAATCTAACATGTGAGTGACATATTTTGAGTGGGAGCTAAGATCCATGTATGTAAATGACATATCATGGATAGTACCACTAGAATTAAATAAAAGATGAAGTTATGAAATGATTTAAAAGGTATCGTCTATTTTGAATAGAACAGGAATTTTAAATAGAAGGTCGAGCTGTTTAGATTGGCTTCTGAAGTGTCAGAATGGAAAAGAACCAATGGAAAAGGTCCTTGGAAATCCAATTAAAACGTTAAGTGTATTTGGTACACGATAATAGTGGTTACAAGATATGCTGGTCTCTTATATCATGATAACAGACATCATATAGAAACCATATTATGTGCTCGATAAAGTATGACTCATGTTCTTAGAAGAAGAACAATTATCAAAGTAAATTTGGAATTTACTAGAAGTAGAATAAGCATTAGGCACCAGATTGACATTGGAATGTCGAAACTCTACATAGATATGAAAGGCATATAGATATCGCGAGATTGTACATGTTACAGCTGAGTGCGTTTGCAAAGCAATTGTCTGGTTAACAGAATCAGAGTAAGCGCTGGGAAACGAAAGTCTCACTTAGTTACAATGTGTGCATATATGTTATCAGGATAACAGAATGATATCAAACTAGGTGATATCAGTGAATCGCAAAGAACACACAATTATGTATGGTACAGATTGTTGGAGTAACACTCTTCCACGCGCATGCATTATCATAGAACACTTATTGGATAAGGTGGTATGATTAAGTAAAATGCAGCTGGTTTATTTGTACTCTAGTGCAAGTGGGAGACTGAAGGGAATATGGCCTAGAGGCAAATAAATAAGTGGTATTTATCGCATTATTCCATTAAGTTTATAATATGTTTTTGTATCATGCTATAACTGTATTAATCGGGATTGTTAATACACGTGTGATACATAGACAAACCAGAGTCCCTAGTAAGCCTCTATATATACTAGTTCATTGGGCAACAGTTGATCGAGAATTCCCGGTCATGGACAATTGCGTCGGTTGACAATGAGGTCATCTTATTGGTAGAATAAGGTGATGGACATACCCAACGTATTGCAACAGGATCGTGTCACGATTTTGCCGTTTGCAATAGGAAAGTAATATGATAGCTTATTTCTCAGACCGTGAGATCATATTAATTGCTGCTCCGTAGGTTACTCTGAGTGCATCAAACGTCATATCTTATAAAGTGTGATAATAAAGGTGTACCTCGTGTATCTCAAAAGAGTATGTTGAGGCGTATGGATGAAGAGCGGGATTTGTTCATCCTCGTGATAGGAAGATACTCTGAGCCCACTCGGTGAGATTACATCTATAGAGCTGCGCAGCTAATGACTAGGTCATGGAGATGTAATATCATAGACGAGTTAATAAACCTTTGTCGGTAACGAGATACAACAGGACATCGGATGTTTGCGATCATATCTCGGACAAGGTAGTATCGAAGAAACAAAAGGAATAGATATCATGTTTATGGTTCAACGACGATATTCGTAGAATGCACAGGGACCGTTACAGATGTCCAGATCTCCCTGGCGGTCATTGGCGAGCGAAGGGTCTCGGCCATTTCTGGAGTGTTCTCGAACCGTAGGGTAACACGCTTAAGGTCTTAGCGACACGTGGAGATCATTGGAATGATTTATTATTGGAATAAATATGGATATAGGAGAGAGAGAAATAATCCGGAAAAGTTCCGGCAGCATCGGAATGGTTCCGGGAATGACCGAAGGTAGTTCGGGTGGTCCGGAAGTTGTTTCGGAGTCACGGGATATTATATAATGTATAAATATATTAATTATGAATTATATATATTTTATATTGATTTAATATTAATTAAATCAATTAAAAAGAAAGAAAAAAGGGGGGCAGCCCACATATGGGCCGAATTGGGCCCATAGTGGGGCGCACCATGGTGGGGGCGGTGGGGCCCATGGCCACCACCCATGGCCGGCCGGCCAAACCCCCCTCCCCCTTGGTCTTTGTTTAGTCCCACATGGGGGAGTCAAGGTGTTTGCACACCCCCTCCCCCCTTTATATAGATGGGCATATTAATTGATTTAAATACAATCTAAAATACAATTAATGTTGTATACGCCGGCCTGAGTTAATGCTCCGCCCGCTTTTCTCTCTCTCTCCCACCAAGGCTATACCGCAGTGCCCAGTCGCACCGCGGGATTCCACCAAAGTTCTACTCCTGCGATCTCAGCTAGACCTGAGTGACCGGGGGTTGTCGTTAAGTTCCGTATGTGTGCGAGTACTCGGAGGCGCCACACTTGAGGTGCCAGGGCGACATCGTCTCGCCACAGCCGCGCCCTAGTCGCGGTCACCGTCGCCACCGCCGCCCGACGCCCGGCGCCCGACGCCGTCGACATCGCCGCGTCATCGTCTACTTCGTCGCGCCAAGTTCTTCGCGACCTTGAGGTCGGCTACGGCGTCTACGTCAGCAACGCTTGTGCGGGAGCGTAATCCCCGCTATTTGGTCTACAAGAGGTATGTGACCAGTTCCGCCCACCGTTACCGCATTACTAGATAGATAGATCCTGGCTGTTTTGGTTTACGTTAGTTAGAAAAATTATTGTTTTCTGCTACGGAACCCCTTCAACAACATCACTGTTAAGTTGGGGAAAAGTATCTTGGTTGTGTTGTGTGCAGGTTCCACGTCAACTTCGACGCAAGATCTTTTCTGGCGCCGTTGCCACCTTGAGAAGATTCTTAGTTTCCTACTTGTTCGATAACCTTGGTTTCACAACTGAGCGAAACTTGCTGCTGCACTGCTTCATACCTTCCTCTTGGGGTTTCCCAACAACACCTCACCGGTGCATCAGGCTTCGACCATCGTTGTTGGTCAGGGGATTTTGGGGGGTTTTGCCGGCTTCTTGATAGGCCGAAAGTCCACCAAATGTCTCTCCACCTTGTGGCAGACATCAGAGGCAATCCTGGTGGCCTCCCCTGCGTTTGCTTTATTTCAAACTCCCCACCACTGGCACATGAGAACCAATGCCTTCATCTTGGTTTCTTCCTTGCAAGTCCAGAGTTTTTCCAAGAGTGCGTGGGCCGAGCTGCTGTCTACCAAGCTCTCCTAGAGCTCACCTAGACCAAGAGTAAGCCAGCACTCTCTAACCTGTTTGCACTTAAGAAAGACGTGCCCTCCATCCTCGTCGAGCCTGTGACAAACTAGGCAGCAGGTGTCCAGATCAACACCGATCCGTTGAATCTTCACTCTATTTGCGAGGCTATTATGAGCAAGCCTCCAAACAAACATCTTCACCTTATTTGGTGCATTTAGGTCCCAAATCTTGTTCCTGTCGAACTTAACAACAATGTTCACAACAGCTGTCTTGGAACAAGCAGCATCCCTCCCCCTCTTCCTATCCCGCCAAATAACACCCACCGAGAAAGCGCCCCTCTGATCAAAGTGCCAGGCCGGTTTGTCCTCCGCATCCTCACAAACTCACATACAACTCACGTTCCACACGAATCACGATGCAAATCTAATGGGATTACTTGAGTGAGCTTAAAACGAAAACTAAATGTCCACCCGCAAAAGAGCCCGCGACGTAACCGACACCTAAAAAAAGCCGGCTGTTGTTGTTTTGGGCCTCGCTTCGGCTGTAATCAAAGAAGATAAATGCGTCCGTGCAGTGCCTCGTTCACGAATGTTTTTTTGCGTTCTCTCCCGTGTGGTCAAATGGTTTCTCCCGGGCTTCTTTTTGTGTTTTTTTTTCTGTCTGTGTGTTCGTGCAGTCCTGGACTTTTTTTTTTTGTTTGAGGGTTTTTTGAATTTTTTTTACCCTTTTTAAATTTTTCTGTAATGGATGTGGTATGATAATTCGCGCCGCAAATGCCTTTTTTTGTGCCGACGTGCAAATCACGGTCAGTATTATGGGTGAGCCACCGGCCTATTTTTTGTTCATGTGCATGGTTTGTTGCCTTTAGGTCTTGTCCACAATCCGTAGTCGGTGCTGCCGACGTATGCCTAGTCGTTGATGTGATTGCACGTCGATATCCAATATCGACTTTTTAATGGTGGTGCATGTGACGCCTTTTCTTGCACCATTGTGCAACTTCACGCGCATCTGACTTCCCCTTCTCCCTCTCCTCCTCCGACGGAAAAATGAGTCAATTGCAACTATACACGTAACTGATACCCCGGTCTCCCCCTCATCCCCCCTCCGCCCCAGACTGTAAAATGGATTCAGTTGCAACTCAACACGCAACTGGATATTTTTTTTGTTTCAATTGTTTTGTAACCGACATTTCAAATGTACATCCCCCATATGACTCTAGATGGAGTCAGTTGCAAATAGAGTTTGTAACTGAGTGATTCTGTGTCCCATTTTTCTGTTGTGGTTGTATATAGTTGCAACTCTACACGTTACTGACATCCCTGTCTCCCCCCCCCCCCCACCCCCCACACACACACACTCCCTCGGAATGGAGTCAGTTGCAACTCAACACGCAACTGTGGATTTTTTTCTTCAATTTTGCGGTTTTTGTAACCGACATTTCAAATGAACCTCCCCCCATGACTCTAGACGGAGTCAGTTGCAAATAGGGGTTGAAACTGAGTGATTCCGTGGCCCATTTTTCTGTTGTCGTTGTATATAGTTGCAACTCTACATGTAACTGACATCCATGCCCCCCCTCCCCCTCGGAATGGAGTCAGTTGAAACTCAGCATGCAACTTGGTATTTTTTGTTTCATTTTGTGGTTTGTAACCGACATTTCAAATGAACCTCCCCCATATGACTCTAGATGTGGTCAGTTGCAAATAGGGGTTGAAACTGAGTGATTCCGTGTCCCATTTTTCTGTTGTCGTTGTATATATTTGCAACTCTACATGTTACTGACATCCCTGTCTCCCCCTCCTCCTCCCCCCCCCCCCTCCCCCTCAGAATGGAGTCAGTTGCAACTCAACACGCAATTGGGGATTTTTTGTTTTCAATTTTGCGGTTTTTGTAACCGACATTTCAAATGAACCTCCCCCATGACTCTAGATGAAGTCAGTTGCAAATAGGGGTTGAAACTGAGTGATTCCGTGGCCCATTTTTCTGTTGTCGTTGTATATAGTTGCAATTCTACATGTAACTGACATCCCTGTCCCTCCTCCTCCCCCCCCCCCCCCCCTCCCCTCGGAATGGGTCGCTGTCTTTTTTATTTTCTTTGAGTAGCAACTCGACACACAACTGACATCACTCAACTGTAGCGGGAGTCAGTTGCAACTAGGGTTGTAACTGAGGATCGTATTCATTGGTTGTTGTCTTTTTTTAATCTTCGGTTGCAACTCGACACGTAACTGACATCGTAGCGCCGACGCCCATCGTGGGTAGCTCCAATGATATTGGACAAGAGGAGGAGGGGCAAAGAGGAGGAGGAGCTGGCACTCGGCAGCACGCCGGCACCGGCGCCCGCGTAGGCATGGCAGAACGGGGATGGGGAGGAGTGCGGCCTGTTAGACATGAGGTGGGTGCACGACCCGGCAGGCTACCCGCTGTACGAGGCGGCTGAGTGCCCGTACCTCAGCGGCCAGCTGACGTGCCGGTGGAACGGCCGCTCGAACACCGGCTACGAGCAGTGGCGGTGGCATCCCATGGGTGCAGCGGGTACAACAGTATTATTTACTTTTGTATTTCGAGTTATTTGTAATTTGTACAACCGTATTATGTACTCCTAGTTCTGGTATCATGTACTCCCAGTTCCCGTTAATATTTACATTATTTTCTGTATAGTTGTACTATCTGGATCTATGTATTTTTGTTGTAAATACTATGTACTCTTAATTTCGATAGCATGTGTTCTCAGTTCTAATATGTACGTTATTTTGTCTATATAGTCGTACTAACCGCCGGCCGGCCGTACGCGCTGCTCGCAGGCACGCAAATGGAGCACGGGTGCGCTGTTGGTGCTGGCTATGTGATTGGGACGATTCGTTCGCGCAAAGGCTGGCTTTCTATCGCGCGGCGCGCGAGACGAGGGCGCTTCGTTTGGTCCACCGCAAGAGCAGAGATATATTTTTCTCTCCCATCGTCATCTGTACTGTATCGCCAGGCGCCACACCACCCGAAGCAACCGTGCCACTGACCCGCAGTTCTGCCCCCGCCGCTTCGCCTCGCCTTTCGAGGAGAGCGGCGCCCATCCCCATGGCTGGCGGCGCGGCCCTAGCGCCATCGCTGGTGCCACCGGCGCCTGCCCCGCAGCAGCAGCAGCAGCAGCTGGCCAAGGAGCAGCTGCAGAAGGCGGTGTCGCTGAACGCGCAGCGCCTGCAGGCCATCGGCGACCGGATCAAGTGCCACTTCCGCGGCGGCCCCGACTCGCTCCCGCCCTTCGACCTCAACCACCTCGTCTACGCCTTCGCCAGGTCCGTCCGTCCACCCACATCCACGGGCCCCGGCATTGTCCCGCGCCTCTGCCGCTCCCGATGCCCCCCCAATTCTTAGGGTTTTTACCCGCCGCGCGGCTTCGTCGGCGGGCGACGCCTTTCTTACCGTAATTTTATTTTTGCGTCGTGTGTGTGTGGTTGCAGAGGGATCGATTACGCGCTCTCGGGCGGCGATGTTCCTAAGATCGCGGCCGAAATACCCGACACTATGAGGAAGGTAAAAATTTGTGTTTTTTCCCCTTCCTTCCTCCACCGGACGATTTCCCCCTTCTTTTTTCTTAGAGCAGTCTATTCGACTGCCTTCGTCTTTTAACTGCTCCATACAACTGATGTGGCAGTTTTCTGCCGGCCTGTTGGTTTTTGTTGTGCCATAATTGCCTTTTCTTACTATTATTATTGGCTCACTGTTCGTGTGGACTACCGCTGCAGTTACGAATTTTGTTCAACATACGTCTATTTGGAAGTGGAGTGGTTATTGGCTGCAAGCCTCCAAGGGCATTGATTTTTCATTACAAGCTAGGCGTTTTACCCTTTGAACTTTCGCGAATGCACTTCCTTTGGTCTAAAATTGGAATGTTTAGCAAACTAATGCAATTGTAGGCCGGTGTATTTCTGTAAAGACTGCCATAGCATATCTTTCACACTGTTAGGGTGTGACGTGCATTTTTAATTCCAACAAACTATTTTTTTTGATAGAAAGATAAATTAATTGACCAAGAAAGTTAACCCAAACTCAACTTGGACGGTGAAGGGATATTGCATTCCCTTTCAAGTACTGTTATCGGTGATACTCTTAGGAAGATTCTAGTTCCTAACTTTGCAGGAAATCATGTTAGATTTGTCATACTACCGTTCGTATGTTGTTTGGCGCAATAGGCGGGGGTGTCTTTGCTAGATGTCAGTTGCTTTTCTGCAAAATCCCCAAATGCCATCTGTTCTGGATCACAGGAATGTAGTTTACATGTTCCAACTTCTTTTCTTTTAGGGAACTTTGTTACTTTCCAGCTTTGTTGTGCACTTCCGTGTCCTTAATCTGAACTCTACCTCTGTTGATCAGGTGTATCAACTGAGAAATGATCAATACCTACAATCTGCCGTCATGGTACTAATTATATCATGCAAGGTAAATTGCTTCCCATCTCAGTCATGTATGAGTGAGTATCACTTAGAAACTTTTTCTTAACCAGAACACAGTTACTCTATCAGGAAATATCCATGCCTTTAGTCTTTGTTCACTCATGTTGGTTTATTGAAAAAATCCAAGCGTATACAGATATATGGGTTAAGAATATTTTTTTTTTCGTAACCACATTTATGTATCAACTGTTCGTTTGCTTCAGCACAATGTTCGCTAGTAGTTCACTTAACTATATAATGGCATAACGTTTGGAGTTGTCTCAAGACGTTTAAAGGGTTTCATCCATATGTGTACTGTGTTATGAGCTTAATTTTCAACAGTGTGTCGTTTATATCCCACTGAAATGTTAATTTGGTAACACACTTACTGTCTTGCAGAATGCTTGTAAAAATAAATGGTTTCAACCTGCAGATTACATTGACATTCTCAGAATGGCTGATGAGGTGTGTATGAAATGCTTCATTTCTTGTTTTCGCCTCTTGGTGCAGTTTGTACTCTTAGGTGGTGGCACAGCCATATCATCTTACCAAGCTATAATTTCTCTTGGCATGCAGATATCTGGAAACTTCTGCACGCCTAGTAGCGAGGCAGCTAAGGACAGTACTGTGCTTGAGATTATTTCAACAGTAATGCCAAGGTAAGAAAGGAATACCTCCCTCTGAATGTTTACATGTTGACATCTGCCATCATGCGCACTGTTGTCGAAGCCTATGTAGATCTTAATCAAAATAGAAATTGGGACTACAAAAGTATGAGAATGCCTATTTTTCTTGAAACTTATTCTATTGTTTGGATTAAAACCTGTAACATTTTTTAATGCAAGATGACACAGTTACCATGTATCACATTATCAAGTTAAAAAATGTGGGAAATACTTGAAAAATACTTTTTATTATGTGGAATCCGATTCTATTTTTTTAATAGCTCATAACAGTATGTATTTTCAGCTTTGTGAAGTATTAATTTCAAAATGTTAATATCTCATTTTCAGATGTTTAGGTTAGAAGATAATATTGGTTATAATATGATTAACCGAAGACATTCATTTGATCCACCACAAATGTTATATGTTTAGTTGTGATTCTTCTTGTAGGTACTATCCTAAGTTGAAGTTCGACCGTTTAATCACTTCGCTGGTAGCAAAGGTGATCAATCTGTTCAATTTAGTTATCTAATCTGTGTGATTTTTTCCAGTAAAGTTCTCCAATTCATTCTTATTACTGTGCCAACTTTCTTCATTCTTAAATCTTCATATGTGACGACATATCTTTATCAGTGATAAAGGGGTATGTTTCATATGTTTCATAACGTAGCCTGATTTTGATATATCTATCTGTACCTACAGGTCGGATATGATATTTTGATGGCCGACTTCTTTATTCATAGAAATCTACCTAAAAATGAAAAGATTGTAAGTACCGTTGCAGGGTGAATTTTTATTTCATTAGTTTTCAGTGTTGTTACTCGTATCGTTGCCTCCAGGAGTGTTAATCCTATTTAAGCTGCTTGTGTTGATTATTTTCGCTATTGTACTATCCACTAACTCTCTTTTTAGTTTCTTGATCAAAAGGATAAACTATTTTAACACAGCGCAACTCTCTTAGATAGTTTTATGATGTCTCAGATAACACTATGTAGCATCATGTTCTGTTCGCGTAAGCAAGTAATGTATTAAGATATGATAGTTGACTGCATATTCGGTATCTGAATCTTGGTTAATTTGTTGTTTCTGGCTTCTTGCATGTTGCCCACTCTGGTCCTGTTGATTTGGATCGTCATGCTTAGTTTGTAGCTGTAAATAGAGTCTGATTGTGTACTCATTGTTGCAAAATCTCTGATCGGTATGCCCTCGGTGTTTATTTGGTTGTGGATATTACAGTGATATAGCGGCAGTTGGTAGCATTTCATGACTATCTATTGTAATTCTCGTCTTAGTATTTTTTTCGCATGCCATTGTCTCCTGATGTTATATCAGGATATTTATTGGTTGTTTCACCTTCTGCAGTGTCTAATTGTTGTCCAAAAGGAAAATTTGGATGTCTCATCATGTATCGCAAGTCCACCGCATGTGAGGTGCATTACTTTCTTTGCTTTGATGCTTGCCAATGTTAAACAAAGAAACACAACTGATATTTTTATGTTTCAGCTTTCTAGTAAACGGAAAAGGTGTGGACAAGAGGACTAACGTTTCAATGGTCAGCCCCACCATCCTTGCCTACGATTTTTTTGAAGAAAGAACATTGTTGTCCCTTTCCTACCATTTCGTTTTGCATTGATTCAAAGCTTGTGCAACCTGTGGACTGTGGTTAATCTCATTTGTCAAACAAGCTTGGCTCACACATATCAAACATATAACAGGAAACAGGTCCCCAGTTTCCCACTGATATCACCAAGATGCTCAAATATGGTGCAAACATCTTACAAGCTGTTGGATATTTTAATGGTATGTTCAGTGATGTTGTGTGTCCTTCAATTTCTTCTCCAGAACATTCATCAATTTTTTATGTGCTGACTTGGCTTTATATTGCAGCTAACTACATCGTAGCAGTAGCATTTGTGAACAATTTGATATCTTTTGATGCTCCAAAACTCAATGACTACACCCCACCAGTCACAACAGATGTTCCTGGTAGGTGATTAAGTTAAATTCTTTCAGTTTTATGTTATGCATTGACAATTTCTTCGCATAAATTGAAATTGCAGTTTCTTGTTTGTAACTGGAAATTTTCTTTTGTCACATCTTGAATTTCATGTAGATTCAGATATACTTGAAGGGCCATCAAGAGTTTCCCTTAAGTGCCCCATAAGGTACGATATAACATTCTTCAATTTGATATATTCTAAATTGAAGAAACTTGGGGTGTCTTTAAGCCTGTTATGTTATATACATATGTTAAAAGGTCTCAACTAAGGTCTTGCCTGTAAAAACGACTAAAAACCTCTATGCAAACTATTCTTCTTAGCACCTGCATTGATTCCTCTGTCCGGTTGCCAACACAATAGTATCATGCATGTATATTTTACTAGCTGACAATATATTAACATTATTATGACTACTCTGATAGCGGATGCTTGTCTAGACTGTTTGTGGTTTAATTTTGTAAATTCAACATGTTCAAAAGGAAAATGCTGATGAGCTGCAACTTGAAAATGTTTGCCTTATTGCAGTTTTAGGCGCATGTGGACACCAGTTAAAGGATACCTATGCAAACACCATCAGGTATAAAATTTGTCTGATTGTGTTTGTATTCATGAGTTGAGCTTTTCCTTTCTTGGCAGAAATGATAATATGACCCGTATTTTGTAGTGTTTTGATTATGATAATTACATGGAGATGAACTTGAAGAAACCGACCTGGCGCTGTCCATTTTGTAATACTCCTTCAAATTTTATTGACCTACGAATTGATCAAAAGATGGCCAAGGCAAGTTGTATAAAATATATGTAGCTCTCTGCCTATTTTCATCTCATTATACTACCTCCAGTCCAGTAAAAGTGTCGTGCAGATTGTACTACCACAGTACAGAAAACGTATACAAGCCCCGACACATATTTCGGATCGGAGGGAGTATTTTTCATATGTGATTAATCTCCTTTTCCTTTCAGGTTTTACAAGAGACTGCTAATGACATCATTGATGTTCTTGTATTCCCTGATGGATCTTGGAAAGCTGTTCATGATGGGAGATCAGATAGACACGCAGGTGATATAATTCAGCAGAATGGGGATACTGTAGATACTGATGCAACTACTTCAGATGTCATAGACCTGGTAAACAGGGATGATGATGGTGATACGCTTATGAGTTTGACATCTACTCCAGAAGATTTGAAGCCTGTGTTGAATAGTCAGGATTTATCTATCGCCGACTATCTTCCGGATGTAAGCACAACTTCTCAGTCAGAAGATTTACTCGTAGGAGGTGGAAATAATGGATCTAGCAATGGTACTTCAACTTCTGGCCAAAATTCATTACCATCATCTACAAGCGGACCTGGCTCTAGTTCTTTTGGGACCTTGGAGTCTATTCTTCCTAGAGATATCATGCAAATACAACCTGCTACCACAAATTCTGCATCTCCTTTTGAAACTCCTAATTCGACATTTGCCATGCAGCAATTTTCACAAGGAGCATACCCAAATCTTTTTCACGCGCAATCACAACTAGATTCTTTACTTAGATCAGAAGTAGGACGACATAGTATACCTAGAAATCTTAGGAGAGAGCCTATAGCAGTCCAGGCTTTAGCAGTGCCACAACAGAATAGTTCATCTAGAAGGGTGCAGGCAAATGTCTTGAATTCTTCATCTCCCACTCCACAACCCATTTCAGCTCCTTCAAACTACCCAGCATATCATGTGACAAATGCAGACAGTGTAATCACATCTATGACCAGGCCACTCTCAAGGGCTCCTGATGGTTCCCCATCCTTGCATCTTCAGTCGACACAACAGGTAACTCTTTTGAAGGCCCTGCGGCATGATATTTACCAAGATTGTAGCATTACAGTGATTTATCTCTGCAGTAACTTTACCGTGCGCATCATATTAATATTAATTATACACTGTCACATTAGAATTAGTTGGTGACTTCACTTTCTGCAATACTAAGCTATAAGTTACCCGGAGCTGCAGAACTAGTATCAGTGCTTGGATGTTGAAAAATGTCTCATTTGTTAATTTGATGCATACTATTTTGCTTTTGTTTCACAACTGCCGTAAACATTTAGTGTATGCCAGTACCTTTTTTTGGCGACTATGGCATACCTGTTTTTGGCGACTAGCTGTTAGCTCTACCGTGTCACCTAAAATGATCAGCATAGTTGAGTAACAATACTGTAGTCTGCAAGCCAGGGTAGCCAGTTTCAACCTATTAACGAGAAGTTGAATTAACTTCTATTTCTGTATGTTTTGCTTGAATTAGATTTATCTTGACAAACATTTATTGATGGGCTTACAAAATGTTGGCAGGACATACGCAACACGCCACGGGGTCGGGTTATGGGCCTTGCTGCATCACCCTTCATGCATATGAGACCACCATCGCCGGGAGGCCCAGGACAGGGTAGAGGTGGGAATGCCTATGGAACACCCTTTCCTCAACAACCTCAGCACTTTGACCAGCGTCTATTGGATAACCTAAGGGGACAGATCATGACCCAAGGTGGTGCAGGTAGCCAGGCTATGCCGAGCCATCTCTACACTCCCCAGCAGACCCAAGCATCAAGATCACAGGCAGTGTCCCGACCAGCTACTCCACCGGTGCAACAACGTGTGCACTCTCCCGGTCTACCACCTGCTGCTCCTGCCACGCCCCTCATTGAGGCTTCCGATGCCCCAGAGCTTCAGATGGACCCGAACTGGCAGCCAACGGGGCGGATGAGGGGGAGCCTAGTAGGTCCTGCTTACGACCAAGCAATCGAACGCTACCTGCAGCCTGGCAGCCAGCGGACATTTGAGGCTCGGCCACCTGGCAGGTAGGCATGCGCTGTGGGTGCCTCTGGGTTCAGAGTAGGGGGTTAGACACTAACTTTCTTAGTGTAGTATGTTAAGTCCTAATGTAGGGATTACAGAGATCATAGTAAGTGCCCTGCTGACACGTGGTCCTTTTTCTTTTAGCAGTTCCAGTGCTGCTTAGCCTACAACTGTTCTGTGTAATGGAATGAATCATCTTTATGTATGTTACCTCTCAGGTGTTGAACATTTCTGTGCTGCATGTGCAAGTCAGCTGATTTGTATTAAAATTTATTTTATTTGAAACAATTAAATTAAGTTAAATTGGAATGTGCACTTAGGGAGTAGCTCATATTTTCTCCTAATTTTCGAATTGTCAAATGATCTTCCTGCAATTGCTCATTGTCCGCTATGCTGTCAGGAAGCAGAGGACACCAGACATTTTCTCTGTATAAGTGTGGATGAGGTGTTTTTTTCTTTGAACAATCATTAAGATTCTATTCATTTAAGAGCATTTTACAGACAGCATCGTGTAAGGAGGCACACAAGATACAGCAAGGATGTTTTTGCCCGGGCATTATCCTGTTCCCAAACTTAAGCAACATATAGCTAAAGATGTGGACTGAATTTCATAGCTATTCATGCTTGCTGATGAGCTTACACATTCCTGCTTCTATCGATGTTGGAAGTCCTGTTGCATTGGACGGAGGGGCATGATTGGATTTGGACCTCCCAAGTCCCAATGGCCTGGAGCAGTATAAATGTCTGTAGCCGCTGCCACTGAAGCAAGCACCGCGCAATATGTGTGGAAGTGGGAGTCCTGGATGTGCAGTAGGTCTGCCAGTTTGGCTGATAGGTGCGTGCCATATGGCTCTGCCTGCAGCGGAGAAGTCGGAGGAGCCCTGGCACTTGCAGTGTTGACGTGTTGTTGCCCTGCATGTGGATGATGGCGCCAACGCCTGTCTTTTCAGTTTCCGAGCTCCAAGCAGCATCCCATAAGATGACATCCTGCAAAAAGATTAGAGTTCTGCATAAAGAGGATAAGAAGGGGGTGTACGTAGGTGATTATCCGGCTGTTATAGGTGATGAGTGGGGGTTGTTTCTTCTGAATTGAGTTCCTGAATAATTGGTTGGATGCTGCATATACTTGACTAGGCCTGCTTAGCTTCTTGCAAAATAGCACATTGTTCTTGGCTTTCCGAGGACAACAAAGACATATAAGTTGAGTAGATTAATATGAGGATGCTCAGAGGAAAACTAGGTTTGAATCATGAACTGCTGAACATATTTGCAGTTGCAGTACCATCTGGTATCCACGGAGACAGATGACGCACTGGGAGCCAATTATACCGGCTAATAGAGCAACCTCAATTCTTGCTGCAAATTTTGCATTCTGGCGAAAGAAAGATGTTAAGAATGCGGCCCAAAAGGGGAAGCGCCCATATAACAAGCTTGTTGAGTTGAACGTGATGTCTCCTGTGAATATCATGGCTTCTTTCATCGCAACAGCGGCGTGGGATTCCTACCAGAAGGAGAAAATTGCACATAACACCAAGATTTGGCGTCTTTGTTGCACAAAACACATAATCAAAACACTTGTTGCACCAAGCCCCATATTTTTATCTAATCTGTTGCAACCAGCCCAAATATAGGTTTTAGAGATCTTAATAGGTGATGAGGTCCTATCCATAGCTACTGATAATTCCATGGCTTCAAAGTATGTGGTACCAGCAAGGCGGCGAGGAAATATTATAGACACTGCTACAAACATTGGAGTTAACAAGGATCGGAGTTTGAACTACAACAAAAGCACTTCCGTCGTCGTCAGCGATACTACAGTACAAATTGTACCGACGCAGGAGGTAAAGCCCACATTTAGAACTCCATGCATGTATGTAATGGTGGGACGGATTGCCGTAAGTTTAGTTTTGTCTTAGTATCAATGGTCTCCTAGTTTTGTTTATTTTCCTGCTACATATACGTGGTGTGTCCAGATTACAACAGTCCATTAGATGAGGAGTCCGTGTCGGTCAAGTGCTTGCATGCACTATATATAAGGCCTACGGGTCATGTATTAGGGGGAGGTTATTTTCGAGTTGAGTAAAAATACAGAAAAATCGCCATGTTTGTGCGGCGGCCAATCTGGTGTTCGAGTTGAGGATCCCATCGTGGATTTGTTGCTGTGCGTGAGGATTGGAGGCGTTGCTCCTCTAGCCGCTGCGTGATTCTTGAAGGATCGTCCACGTACTTCCGGCCGGCCGGGTGCGCGTGTTGTTCAGCTTGGTGTTTGCATCTACTGCTAGTAACTCAAGCTTTTGTTTTTAATTCATCCTGGTACTAGTTTGATCGATCGCAAGTTGTTGAGAAGCTAGTGCTGTTCTTTGGCTGATTGGATTCTCGTCTCTGCTGGTTGACGTGAGAAAGGAGTTCGTGGTATATTTGCTGTTCAGATTAGAATTGTACCGTGAGAGATCGACTAAACAAACTTCGGCTAGCTACGCCGTATCATCTTGGTATCAGAGCCAGGTTGTTCACGGTGCAATTTTTTCTCTCTTTCGGCTATTGCTAGTTTGATCTGGTTCCTTTGTCGAGATGTCGCAAGATGGAGATTCTGATATAGATGGAGGAGAAATTCCTTTGAGTACAGCACTGTCCGAAGATGTGCGTATTCACCTGATGACGATCAAAGGCGCCAATAAAAAGCTACGTACAAAGGTTGAGAATTTGTCTGCAGATATTGCGGGTGTCGAGGACCGGCTTAATGTGCGGTTGACTACTAGCGATCGTCAGCGGGAAGATAGTTTGCGAGTGGTGACAGAGAGCCTTAATCGGTTGACTACGGTCGTCCAGCGTCTCGAGGCAAGGGATGCACCACGCCGACAGTCTCGGTCACCGTCACGCGGTGAAGGATACTCGGATAATGATGTTTCAGATTTGTCGGATGCTCGTGCAGGCCAGCAGCCCCGTCCACGACGAGGTCTTGGTGCTCGCCATGGTGCTGCTCAGCGGCGCAACCACGGTGGTGCAGCTGCTCGGGAGGATGACGGTATCGGACGCATAAAGATCACCGTACCTGAATTCTCGGGACGTTCTGATCCGGAGAAATATTTAGAGTGGGAGATGCGTGTCAATCAGATATTTGACAACCATACTTTTTCTGAAGAAAAGAAGGTTCGTGTTGCGTCCTCGGAATTTACTGAATATGCACTTGTTTGGTGGGATAATCTAAACCGGAGTGGGGAGCGTGCCGCAACATGGATTGACATGAAGCGTGTTATGAGGGACAGATTTGTGCCTGCTAGTTATACTCGACAACTTCATAGTAAATTGCGTCGTCTCGTGCAAGGCGCAAAAACTGTTGATGAGTATTATAAGGAGATGCAAACTTTAATGATAAGAACAACGGTACGTGAGTCTGCGGAGGCAACCATGGTACGGCTGTTTGAGGGGCTGAATGAAGACATTCGTGACCGTGTTGATTTGATGCAATACAATGATATTCATGAGTTGATTCACCAAGCCGAGCGTGCTGAACGGTGGGTTCATGAAAAGCAAGCTGCAGGTAGTCGTCCAACCTACAGTAGTCTGCGGCGTGGTTCTTCTCATGGTGATGGTGGGTTTAGTGCTAAACCGACTGTTCCATATAAGCCGGCAAGTGTTGAACATAGCAAGATGGCTGCTGCACCTAAAGAGGTCTCTCAAACTGCATCAAGCACGTCTCATCATAGCAGTATTATATGTCATAAGTGTGGAGGACGAGGGCACATAATGCGCGAGTGTCCGAACCAAAAGAAGATTTTGCTTGTTGATGATGCATATGTTTCAGAATCTGAAGATGAGATGCCTCCACAAGTCGATAATAGCGAGAATAATGATGGTAAGGCAGTGGATTGTTGGCCTGAACTTAATATGCCTAGTTTGATGGCGCATAAGGTCCAGCGCGACGACAAGGTTATTGTTGAACCGGGACAGCGACGTAGCATTTTTCAAACTGCATGTACCATCAAGGGAGAAGTATGCAAGCTAATTGTTGATGGTGGCAGTGCCAGCAACATGATCAGTAAGGATGTGGTAGAGTCTCTTTCTTTGTCAACATGGGAGCATCCGCACCCATACTATATGCAATGGATCAATGGTGTTGGCAAGTTGAAGGTTACCCATAGAGTGAAAGTTCCTTTTTCCATCGATGGATATGTTGATAAAGTGGAGTGCGACGTTCTTCCTTTACATGTTTGTCATCTTTTATTGGGACGTCCGTGGCAACACGATGTCAATGCACTTCATCATGGGCGCACGAACAGGTACACATTTATGCACAAGGGTCAGTTTTATGCTATTTTGCCCAAAACTGAAAAGGATATCAAGTGTACCGTCGAGGTGTTCAAGAAAAAGTCTGCTAGAAGTAGGTCGAAACCGAGGACGGTTTCCTTTCAAGGGAGGGAGGATGATGAGGTCCTATCCATAGCTACTGATAATTCCATGGCTTCAAAGTATGTGGTACCAGCAAGGCGGCGAGGAAATATTATAGACACTGCTATAAACATTGGAGTTAACAAGGATCGGAGTTTGAACTACAACAAAAGCACTTCCGTCGTCGTCAGCGATACTACAGTACAAATTGTACCGACGCAGGAGGTAAAGCCCACATTTAGAACTCCATGCATGTATGTAATGGTGGGACGGATTGCCGTAAGTTTAGTTTTGTCTTAGTATCAATGGTCTCCTAGTTTTGTTTATTTTCCTGCTACATATACGTGGTGTGTCCAGATTACAACAGTCCATTAGATGAGGAGTCCGTGTCGGTCAAGTGCTTGCATGCACTATATATAAGGCCTACGGGTCATGTATTAGGGGGAGGTTATTTTCGAGTTGAGTAAAAATACAGAAAAATCGCCATGTTTGTGCGGCGGCCAATCTGGTGTTCGAGTTGAGGATCCCATCGTGGATTTGTTGCTGTGCGTGAGGATTGGAGGCGTTGCTCCTCTAGCCGCTGCGTGATTCTTGAAGGATCGTCCACGTACTTCCGGCCGGCCGGGTGCGCGTGTTGTTCAGCTTGGTGTTTGCATCTACTGCTAGTAACTCAAGCTTTTGTTTTTAATTCATCCTGGTACTAGTTTGATCGATCGCAAGTTGTTGAGAAGCTAGTGCTGTTCTTTGGCTGATTGGATTCTCGTCTCTGCTGGTTGACGTGAGAAAGGAGTTCGTGGTATATTTGCTGTTCAGATTAGAATTGTACCGTGAGAGATCGACTAAACAAACTTCGGCTAGCTACGCCGTATCAATAGGTATCTAACAGGATTTGTATACTGAGAACAAAATTATACAAAATATTTAGACTATACACATTAAAATATTTCAGGATCGATAACAACATATATATATCATACAAAGCAATGGGTCAAAACGATTGGGTCAAAACAGATACTGTGGACATAGAGCCTCCTCCCTTTTCGACCAGACCTGGGAGAAAAATAAAAAAGAGAAGGCCAAGTGCAGGTGAAGGTTAAGATGGAAGTGCCAAAATTGCTACTATTACTTGTTACAATTGTAAGCTGAAAGGACACACAGATACACCACTTGTACCAAACTTTTGAAGCCTCACCATGCAATTTTACTTCTTGTTTTTTTATTTATTTTTATTGTCATATAATATTTGGTATATGGTATAAATTAGTAGTATAATTTTGTTGTACGGTATACAAATACTGTTAGATATAAGGTCTCTAAAACCAGTATTTGGGGAGAACTTGCCTGTGCCAAGATGGTTAGGTGGGTGGTTGTACCCCCAGCCCACCAGAGTTCAAATACCAGATTTTACGCTGGTGTTTCTCGTTTAGTCGGAATATTCTTCAGTGGGAGGTGACGTTCCCGTCGACAGCGAGACGCCTGTGGTGCCCTACTTCGTCAATCTCAAGACCTGATCCGCCGGCTCAGTCTTTCGGAGGTGCTCATAGGGGTAGGGTGTGCGTGCGTGCGTTCATAGGGGTGAGTGTGTGCGCGTATATACGAGCGCTTGCGTTGTACTGTGTTTCTAAAAAAAAAAAACAGTATTTGGGCTGGTTGCAACGGATTAGATAAAAACATAGGATTTGGTGCAACATGTGTTTTGATTCTGTGTTTTGTGCAACAAATACACCAAAGTTTGATGTTATGTGCAATTTTCTCTACCAGAAGTGATGAATGTCAAAGTTTCTGAAGCAACAAGCGTGGGAAACGGTATTCAGTGTAGACCGACCAGATCGGATGTCATAGGTTTTAAATATCGGAAAATCTATTTCTTGCCCGGGCACTATCTTGTCTTACAGAGTGCTCCCCGCTCGCGTCCGTTCGATCGCCATCGCGTGGTCCAGTTTTACAGGGCGCAAGGCGCAGCCGTCTCTTCCTCCCCGAGAAACACAGCAACTCTCAGTCTCACACCTCCATCTCATCTCCTCCTCCTCTCCAAATCCCCCACCTACGCGCCGCACTCTTCGCAAAGATGTTGGAGCTCACCTTCGCCGTCAAGGAGGACGCGGAGGAGCTCAGCTTTGTCGCCGCCGTAGGCGGCTTCTCTCCGGGCGGCGCACACGCCAAGGCCGTCGAGATCCACCCCCATTGTCCCAAGGGTTGTTGTGTGGGGCCTGTCCGCCGACATGGGCTCCGATGACAGGGCCTCCACCTTCGAGCTCGACCAGATGTGGTTCCGCCTCCCGTTCTGCACACGCCCAACCATGGCCAGACCATGCCTGTTTTCACCGTAATTTCCCCATTCGTCTTCGTTCCTCTCCAACAAGCGATCTGCTCTTCCACTCCTCCTCCCAAACTCCATTCGTCAGCAACGACGATCCGGCAGAAAGGTTGGTGTAGAACATGGGTTCTAGGCTCGGCGAAATTGGGGCGAGCGAAAGAGGTAGGGCTGCTGCGACCAAGGTGTCTTCAAAGTCGCCGGAGAGAGTCTGGACGCACGGGACTGCTTCCTGCTTCCCCAGTCCACGCGCATGACCTACGGCGTCGGAGGCAACATGGTGGTCGAGCTTCACTCCCACTGCAACCATAGCGACAGGTTCCTGCCCCCTCAGTACCCCTGCAGCGAGCCCACCGCAACATGTAACTTTGTTTCTGGCCTCTCCTCCTCTTTGCTCATAGGTGTTTGAAAAAATGCTTGCATAGTATAGCAAACTTTTTTCTCCTCCTCTGTATGGGTTCTCCCACTATGCATCTTCAATCTTTTGACCTATTAACAACAGGTAGCAGGCCTATTGTTTTGACTTTGGTTAATAGTAGCATTGTAGGCGGACCATCTGATTGTTTGCTGCAATTTTTGTGGGCATTTTTCATGGAATTGAGTTAGGGTATCGTACGTGGGCATGGGAATGCAGGCATGCAGCTTGTTGGCAAAATCTCTTCATTGTCGAGTGCAGGTCATAGAGATATGTACTTGCTTTTTTATGATGTGTGTCCCCTAGTACATTTATATGTAATCTGTGAGTGCAGTCGTATGTTTTTTTGCTACAACTCATGATTAAAAGGATGTAATTCTAAGTATTTTGTCACATTTAGGCCTAATGAAATGTAATTGTCAATGCAATTGAATATGTTTTGTTACATCCCGTCCAATGGTCAACGCGATGGAATTTTAGGATCTTATTACATCCCATGTTTAGTGATATGTAATTCTGAGTATTTTGTCACATCCATGCCTAGCGATGTCATTTTGAGTGCAAGCAAATAGGTTTTAGTTCATGAATATGTAATTTTACATCCATAGTTCTTTTTACTCTAGCATAAGATGTAATTTTTGGTACTAGCACCCTTTTTTATCTGCTTGTCATCATCATCTTTATCATTACGTATTAACTTTACATTCATGGATCTATTAACATCAGCATAGGATGTACTTTTAGGCACTAGCTTGTTTTTGCTTCAACTTCTTATTTTAGTATCGATGTAGTGTCTGTTCAAAGTATATATGTACATTTCTATCCATGATTTTTATATGGATGTACTTTCTGTTAAAAAATATAAATGGCTGATGCATATAATGTCATATATAACACTTGTGTTGATTTTGCAGAAGTTACATATGTATTTTGCAACGCATGGATGTAGTTTCATCTTGTTACCTATGTAGTTTCGAAACCATGGTTTTTCTTTATATGAACCATGGTTCATGTTACAAATATAATTTTGAAACCTTGGATGTACTTTCGTGAGGGTACATGTTACCGTGGATGTACTTATACAATATACTCCTACATATATAGTTCCCTCAAAACGCCTGGTGCACTGCTTGTACTTTTCTAAGCGGGCGATGGAAAAAAATGTATTTTCCTACACTTTTTACATGTGAACATTGTTGATTTTGCTAACTCTATCTGCTCGCAAACAAGTGGAATCTCTTTTTTAGTGTGTTGTCAAAAAATTGGAGTATGTATCTGGCTCATGCTTATATATTGCTAAAAAAAATGTTGTTCACTGTGTTCGATGCTGAGGTAGAAATTTACATTGTACCGGAGTTTTTGGAAATAATTTTTAGTGTTACACTAGGTTCTAATTATAGCGTTAATCAAGGTTCTAATTATGGAGTCAGAGTAATGCAAGGGTCATGTTGCAAGACGGGGAATTTCAGGATCTTAGGAGTGGGCTCACGTGGAGCTAATTACTACAGTATTTGGAAGGGAGGTGCCGTGGGGACCCAGGCTTTCTACTTTTGGATGGAGCAGGTCAGAGCACGTGAGTCATTTCTATTTTTGGAGGGGCACTCCGGAAGACTATACAGTGCCGGGGCACCGTGTAGCCACGTCCTTTAAATATCCTACAATCCAAACCTAAAGCCTTCAAGAAGAAATCGCCAAGTGGATGGAAAACGATTGGGATCATCCGGGGGATCGCGCGCTGCGATCCTCCCGTCCCACCGCGCGCCGCGTGTCCAGATTGAAGGACAAAAAACAACACGGACGCGGTCCACCTCCTAACCTTATCCCTTCGCGTGTCTTCCGCCGCGCTGCCATCGAATGTAGTGGTGCTCCCGTCTCTCGGCAGTGTTGCTAGCGGAGCAATTTTTTTTTGTTAATTTTGTGTCCTTTTCTCCTTCATGTGGTGCAAAATTTTCTAAGCTTTGTAGCATAATTTTTTCTCATTTCATGCAAATCCACATGTCAGTTGTAGCAAAATTTCTTTTTTGATACGTTTTTCTTGATTCTTTGGTGCAAATGTTTGGAATATCTGTAGCAATTTTCTTTCAATTTTGATTCAAATCCGTTGAGCCTTTGTAGCAAAAAATATCGTCCTACCAAAGAAGCGCAGTGTTGCTATCGCCGGACCTACGAAGATAGGCTGCCGGTGTTACCGTAGATAGATTTTTGCTATAATAGTTGTTCCGATTTGCATCTTCAGAAAGAGTTATTTGCTACCATCATTATTTTGTTATATATTAGAGATTTTTGCTACGGCTGTTATTTAGTTTTGTTAAATATTTAGAAGCTTTCTAGCAACAAAATTCTCCTTTGATGCAAATCTGTAGAACAATTGTAGCAAGTTATCTTCACAGCTATTTTTCTTGATGTGGTGCAAATGCTTAGACGCTTTGTAGCAATAAGGTTTGTCTTTGGATGCAAATCCCTACATCAATTGTAGCAAATTGCTTTCTTTTATATGATGCAATTGATCTTCAAGAGATGCAAATCCATAAAAGTTATGTAGCAAATGTTTATCCTTCCGATGCAAATCCATAGAGGTTATGCAGCAAATGTTTATCCTTCCGATGCAAATCCATAGAGGTTATGCAGCAAATGTTTATCCTTCCGATGCAAATCCATAGAGGTTATGCAGCAAATGTTTATCCTTCCGATGCAAATCCATAGAAGTTACCGCTCTTCATTCAGGCCCGGCCCGCCCGTCTGCTGCTAGGTCCGAGAATGGTAGCAATGAAGTTATGCAGCAAATGTTTATCCTTTTCTTCTTGTGGTGCAAATTTTTCGACGTTTTGTAGCAGAACTTTTTGTTCATTTGATGCAAATTCTCAGTGTTTCCGTGGTAGCAAAATCCCCTTTCTTTGATGCATTTTTTCCAGGTTTTGTAGCAAAAAAATTGTTCCTTTGATGCAAATTCTGATAGCAAAAATCTTCGTTTCTGTGATGCAAATTTTCTTCGTGAGGTGTAATTATAAGATTTGGAGCAAAACAAATTCCCCTTCGAAGCAAATCCATTGTATGATGCAAATTTTCTTCCTCTATGACGCAAATTTCCTTCCGGAGCTACAATTTTCATTTTTCCGCCAGTGATCTTGCCGGCGGCAGTCCGGCGACGACGCTGCTGCAAGAAGGTGACCACAGAAGAGTGCAGGGACGGTGGGGAAGGGTTGGCCGCTGTCCGGCGCGGACGGTGGGGAAGGGTGGGCCGCTCCCCGCTGGTGATCTTGCAGGGCGGCCGCGGGCCCCGCCCGTCTGGTGTCGTCGCTGCTGCAAGACGGAGACCACGCGGGAGTGCAGGGACGGTGGGGAGACGAGGATGAGGGTCATGCGGGAGAAAAAAACAGGGGTTTTATTTCTTTTCTCGTGCGCGACCGTGAACACTCGTGGGAGGGGGCATGGACAGGTGTCACGCGCTGGATGCGGCTTCCGATCCCCCGGGGACGCTCAGCACGATCCCAAGTGGATCTCAGAATTTTCAACACGTCTCACATTTGCCTCCATTCAACCTACGTTTATTAATAGTCTTTCATATCTTATACTCTCCATCTTTCCGTAAAAGATGTCTTAGATTTGGATTTGTTAACAAATCTAAGACGGAGGGAGTATGTATATTTGGTTGAAATAAAAAATTAATGTTGCTAGTGTCACTCTATAGCTTCCCACTCAAACCCAACCACGGGGGTCCACGTTTCGGATGATTAGTTCGTTAGGAAAAACGAATCGAAGCCGTTAAAAAAAGCACCGACGGTCGCGGCATGGCCGTAGCCACATCGTGCTTGCGTTTCGCGACCGCCGCCGCGCTCGCACTCCACCACCACCAACCGGCCTTCCTCGCAGTCCGCCTCCGGCTCCCGCGTCACCGGATCCTGGCTAAGAGGGCCATGTCGTCCTCGTCGGCCGCCGGAACCGCCGCGTCGCACCAGGCCGGGGCGTGGTACGCGGTGCCGGACCTCAGCCTCCGCGACCACCGCTTCGCCGTCCCGCTCGACCACTCCTCCTCCGGCTCCCCCTCCATCACCGTCTTCGCCCGCGAGGTCGTCGCAGGTGAACGAATCGCGCTTCTAGCCTCCCCTCTCCCCGCTACGCCGATCGCGCGGGGGCCTTTCCGCTCCCCGTCACGGAATTAGGGGATAAGATAGCTCTGTGCATTCGCTGCAGTATAGATCGGTGGGGTAGGTCTCAAGTAGAATGCCGCCTGCTCGTTTGGTCGCTCCGTTTTTGTGGATTTTCTGTTCAGGGGCACAATACATCCTGTGATTTTCCTAGAGAGCTTGCATTAGTAGTACTATATGATTTAGGAAAGTAGAGCTGGTAGATTTCAGAATGGTCCGTGTAGACATTGACGAACCGTTTGCACTGTACACGGCACATGATCGTGCAAAAGTGCACCATTCCAGCTTGCTTATTTAAGTTACAGAGTTAATTTAGATTAATTTGATGTAATCTATCCAACATTGTAGACTTGGGACATCGCGTGTTGATTTCATGCTTTACTTGTTGCTTGAATTCTGTGTTTGTCACTCTTCCTGCACTGAATCGACGTGACTCTTTAAGTGTATCCTTACAGCCGGCAAAGAAGAGGCGTCTTTGCCTTATTTGATGTACTTACAAGGCGGACCTGGATTCGAAAGTCCTCGTCCCATGGAAGCAAGTGGTTGGGTAAAGAAAGCATGTGAAGAATACCGCGTAGTACTGCTAGATCAGGTGCATTCCTATTTCTTTTGCAGATGCTCTGCGCTCTTTGTTTTTGTCACCTCTTGCTCTTCTTGTATTGACAACCTTTTTACTTTGCAGAGAGGAACAGGATTGTCAACACCGCTGACAACATCATCTCTTTCGCAAATAACATCTGCAGCAGAGCAAGTGGAGTATTTGAAGCATTTCAGGGCTGATAACATAGTTAAGGATGCAGAATTTATTCGTATGCATCTTGTACCAGATGCCAAGCCCTGGACAATTCTGGGACAGGTATAGTATGTAACGTCATGTGACCCCGATGCACTTATTCACCTTGCATTTTTTGTTTATTTTTGCTTTTTAGCACTGTTATTTACACTGTCTACCCTTTTTCCGTTTCAGAGTTATGGTGGATTTTGTGCTGTCACATATTTGAGTTTTGCTCCAGAGGGCCTGAAATCTGTCCTGTTAACTGGAGGGCTTCCACCACTTGGAGAGTCCTGCACTGCAGATACTGTGTACAGAGCCTGCTTTAAGCAGGTTCAGCAGCAAAATGAGAAGTACTATAAGCGGTATCCTCAAGATATACAAGTCATCCATGAGGTCGTAAGATACTTAAGTGAATCAGAAGGTGGAGGGGTAAGTCGCCCTTTCTTTGTTTTTGCTTTTCCTTTCCCATGTTAATTTCGAAACTTGTATCTTATTATGCAACAATTTTTTATCAGGTTCGTCTTCCATCAGGTGGCAGGCTAACTCCTAAGATGTTGCAGTGCCTTGGACTGTCTGGTTTAGGTTCTGGTGGAGGATTTGAAAGACTGCATTACCTGTAAGAAATACATCACCTTTTTATCATGATTTGGAAAAATAACACGACTGTTCTGACATATGCCACTCCTATTTTGTCTCGGGTAGACTCGAGAGGGTGTGGGATCCTATACTAGTTCCTGGTGCAAAAACGAATATAAGCTATTACTTCCTGAAAGAGGTACTCACCATCACAATACCTCCATAATGTCGATCTTTGAAATTAGCATATTCTTAGTGACCAGTGATCTTTTCGTTCTTTTTTTACACTTGAATGTTTCTAACGGGTAACCTTACTTATTCTATGCAGTTTGAAATGTGGTTAGGTTTTGATCAAAATCCTATTTATGCTCTCTTGCATGAGTCTATCTACTGTGAGGTAACTTATGAAACCTGTAGCACTGTTTAGCCGGTACTGCGATATTATTCTGGTGTTCATTGTCTAGTATTATTCATGGATGCAGGGATCTTCATCAAAATGGTCAGCCGATAAGATTTTCAGTGATTATGGAAGTTTGTTTGATCCTGTTAAGGCTACAGAAGAAGGCCGTCCGGTGTATCTTACTGGAGAGGTATGCCCAGATCTTCAATGGAAGCATCATGTATTACAGTCATGTTCCTTACTAAGTTATATTTTGCAGGTTATTTTTATCCAGTGAACAGTCTCTAGTTATACCTAAGTATGGCAACTGGAAATTATAAAATTAAACTTCATTTGCTAAAAACGAGCTTCCCAGTGTTCACTTGGGTTGACAATGTTCTTTTTAGAATGGGAGGGTATACAGGGCAAGAACTCTCCTAGTTTAGCTATAAAGACTACCTTCTCAGTACCTCGGTAACCTTCAGATAAACCATGTTGAGACTGAACTATTCAGTGAAGAGGACACTGCTTAACAGCATCCGTTGAGTACTGAGATATCATCACTAACATCTATTACAAATTTCTAACATGTATGCATTTCCGAAAACGCAGATGGTATTTCCATGTATCTTCGATGAGATCAATGCTTTACGACCCCTAAAGGAGGCTGCCCATTTGTTAGCTGAGAAGGAGGACTGGCCTCCATTGTATGACATCAGCGCTTTGAACAACAATAAGGTTCGGTCTTCTTCCTAAGATTATATCTTCCCGTATTTTTTTACAAAAAGGGACTGACAACTGCTTAGTTTCATCATAGGTGTTGGGTAGGCGGCTTCTTAAATTAAATCTAGGTGCTTAGTTTCACCTTGGAATTTGCTTGCTTTCTTATTTCTCTTGACAGGTTCTATGTTTTGAATGAAATTTCTATAGCATTTGCTTACAATCTATCTATACAATCAAAAGAAACTTTAAACTTAGCCTACCAAACCGTCTTATATTTTTGGAACAGAGGTAATATATTCTTGGTCTTGCTATTTTCACCAACAAGGTTTGGTAGCGCTAGAACTTTCTGCGTGTTTTCATCTGATGAATGGTCTATGGCACGTTGCAGGTTCCGGTGGCGGCTGCGGTGTACTACGAGGACATGTACGTCAACTTCAACATTGCCAAGGAAACGGCCTCCCAGATCGCGGGGATCCGGCTGTGGGTGACCAACGAGTACATGCACTCGGGCCTCCGTGACGGTGGCTCCCTTGTTTTCGAGCATCTCATGGGTCTTTTGAAGGGCAAGAAGCCTCTGTTTTAAAAACCGCGACAATAAGCATTGCATTTTCTCGTAGTCGAGTTTCTCATAGTCGAGAAATGAATAACACCAATTCCTGGTTAATATTTTTGAAAATTTGCACAGATCTGGCGGGTACTTTTGGCATTCCAGATATAGGATGTAGGAATTAACTGGGCTATGCAGAATTTGTCATGTCAGACCAAATAAATAACTTTGGGACGAAGAAAAGACTTAGAAGCCAAAAATATCTTTTGATACTTCGAAAGGATGTCTGGGCTTCGTCGGAGAAAACTCATGCGTCGACCTATACCTATTGACGATAGGCTATTGTGCAATTTCAAGTATCGACCTATACCTGTTATGCAGTGTCAAGCATCGACGCGTGTTGGCCTGTTGGGGCGATCAGCTGTTCACCGAGCTTCTTTCGCACCATTCAAGTACTCCCTCCGTACTGATCAGCTATTCAAGTACTCCCTCCGTACTGTCTTAAGTTTATCCAAATGTGAATGTACCAAGATATGTTTTGTGTCTAAATACATCTAATTTTAAACAAACTTGAGACAATTATTTTGGTACGGAGGGAGTACTTGTTGTTGTATGGCTTTTTCACCACAGGCAATGAATAACAACTTCACGTTTTCTATCTGTTGTGGAGAATTGGTCTTGCATGTATTTCGGTGTAGCCCAAATGCGCTTTATAAATTATAATCATTATTAAGTACTCCGACCATTGGAATCATTATTAAGCCCAACATCACGCTTTGTAGCTTCTCAGAAAATCAGGCTTCTTGTAGCATTGGAATTTTCTCTCGATCAGGTGCAGTCATGCAGGAGTACAGACTAACAAGGATATTTTTCTTTTATTTCGAGAGGGAGTAGATATATCGACACGTATATCTCATTCAGCGGATGATAAGGGTAATGATATATTGGCAGTGAGTTTTCCCTTAGTGGTGGTACATTTGTTGGATGGCATATATGCATATCAACTCTCCGTGAGAGTTCCAAAAGCCTCTCTACGAGTGGTACATGATCAAAGCAAATTATCCATTCATTCTAGCTTCTCCCTAGGTGAATTAGCTCCCATCGATCATGTCCCAAAGACTGTATTATTACAGAGGCAAAATTTTGAGCAACTACGAAGAACTAGATGGCTATGTAATCTTCAAACAGAGTGAATCTTCCATGCTGTTGCAGCAAAGTTGAACCAGCTCTCTCTTGGCTCGGAATAAAACATGAGCCATGCATCCCCAACCACAGTGCTGAGATGAGCTTCGATCCGACGCCCGTTGCAAGCTGAAATCATGATCAGGGATCTCCAGCAGAGCTGAGCTTCTTTGTGTCATGTCGACCGACATGGCTCCGGTAATCTTACCATGGCTGACAGCCAGAAATGCAGGTGCCAATAACTTATTTGGCCCTAAACAACATTTCGTGTTATACCAAACTTGTTAGACGACTAGTTGCTGTCCCTTTCCTTCGTCGACGGCGCTTTTGTTGTGCTCTGCAACTGAGGTACACCATAAGGCCTGCGTGTTGGAGAAGCAGATGAGCAATTACGCACGCCTTTCTCATACATTCGATATTAAGTACATTATACTTACAAGTAGTGGCAGCAAAGCAAGGTACCATCCATTGACTTGCCACTAACATTCCTATGTCAACCTGCAGAATAGTTGACTAGTAGTCAGTGCCACAAAGACAGCAAGCTCAAGGCAATAGATGAGGAAAGGAAAGAAGAGAAGTGTTGCTTGACAAATGAGACATCATACCTCTTCATGACTAAGAAAGCCGAAGTAATCTCTTTTATCATAAAACTTATTAGCATTTGGGGTTGAAAGATTTTTTTCCAAGCCAGGTTCATCTTGTCTGTTCTCAGAAGCTTTAATTGTTAGATTGGGAGTACTAGAAACTTCACTCTCTTGGTACTCTGGCAGCTTTCTTGTTGTACCTGTTGGTTGAATACCATAACCTTTTGTTCCCCAAACTTCAAACCGGGAATCTTTGTGACAGATCAATTCCTTGCCAGTGACAGTTGAATATGTTGAAAAATTTACAGCCGGTCTACGCAAGGGTTGCTGGATGTTCTCAGTAACAGGAAATTTCAACTGAGCTGCTTCTGAGAAAAGGATGGGATCTCTGACTCTGTTCCCAGCAAATTCCACAATTTTTCTCAGTAGCCAATAACAGTTTGTTACCATGTGACTACTATCAAGACAATTAGAATCTCCATATACTGCAATACGCCCTTCGCCTGCTTCAATCATACCAAGAATCGAGTAGAGCTGACAAGGAGAAATTAATAAACCTTGGATACCAAATTCATATGACGAAAGAGTTTCAATCATACCAATGTTACATGATGTAAAGTTTGAGAAAAAATATTGCGTAACGACGAAAGAGTCCAGCAAACTATTACTGTGGATAAAATTGTGTTACCAAAAAAAAAACTTGTACCACTATCAAACCATAATGAAGGTAAAACCGTCACAACATATATGCTACCCTATCTGCTCCAACTATATATTCTTATGAGTTAGCCATTATCTTCCTCAATGTCTAGAAAGGGAAGGTGGGGCACTAAGAGCAAGCCCTACAGCAGACTGTTTTGTTTGAACCATCCTGAATGCCAAATGTGTGTGTTCCTGAGGGTTTTAGTTGGGTTTTATACTTTCTTTTGATGAAAAAGTCCGTTCTGGCTCAAATTTTGTACAATGTTTTGTGCTCTTGCTTAATGAAAAGATGTGTATTGCTTTTGCACATTCTCCTGAAAATTCATCTTCATCAAGTACAACTAATATAGTTGGATATACAAGGATATTGACTCAAAATTCTAGTGAAAAAATCTAGATTACACCCTTCGCAACATAAACCTGAACTTCAAAAGAGTCACGTACAACGAGAAATTCCAAAACCAACGCAGATAACCCCCTAGTCTGGTGTTGGAAGCAGTTTTGCCAGTGTACAATGACTGATAGACAAGCATGCTCTTAAAGTCGAAGATGGGTTGGACCAAATCAAAACTTCCTCTGTGGCCTTATCAAACTCCAAGCATCACTTGGTCATGGCAAACTGGGGTCGACTGCTGACTTGTCTGGAACATCGAGAAACCACTATCGATGTAACAAAATCACTCTTACATTTGTTGAGCTCATTTTCTTGTAGTGAATCTAGCAGTATAAATAGCTAGAGCTTTTAATAAACAAAGTATTATAGGTTCAAGGGGCTACCATCACGAGGTTTACATGATCGTAGCTAGCTCCTAACCCACACTCACAGGTAAATGGTATATGGTATCAGAAATTATCCAACTAAAAGGGTAATACTCCGTTCGTTCTTAAATTTAAGATGGTTTAGACATTATACATGTTGACTAGATGCACACTTAAATGAGTCAACATGCACACTAAAACATGTCTAGATACATGTAGATACATTTGAATCTAGGCAAAAGGTAAAACATCTTACATTAAAAAATGGAGGGAGTAGATGCTAACCTTGCTCTTTTCCTGGGACTGGGAGTTTTGTGTATCTGGAGTTGAGCTATCCTGTGCAGTTTTGGAGTTCTCCTGTAGTTCGAAGCTATGCAAAAAACCTCCTGCTGGGAACTGCACTATGTCAGTCCCAGAAGCATAGTGAGACTGCTCACCATTGATTGAGAAGTCGCCACTCAGTATTTTGTCCCCAAAAGCAATGCCAAATGGAGCCAAAAGTTCGTTAATCGCAGGAATATTTGCACCTCCAGTAATCGGAGTCCACCAACTGCGGGTATTTTCATCAAAGAAGGTCATCTTTACCATTGTATCAACATGATACCACTCAGCAAAAACAGCAAGGCCCAGCCCTTTATGTACAACATCATCCCTTAGTTTCTGAATCTCTTCACTGAAGTACTCGTCCTCAAGATCAACCATGAGCAGTGTACCATAATTGCTAGCATCAAAGCAGGTAAGTGGTGACCCAAGGGTCTCAATATAGTATCCTGCATCTCTCAGCATGTTGAACAGTATGTGGAAATTTGTGTGCAGGTGATCACCATGCCAATCAAGGATATCGTTATGCACATTAAGTGAATCCCTTGGAATATATCCAGATGGGTACTTGATGTTATGAAATTGGTCCCACAGTATTCTTCTAGACCTAACAGGTGTTGGAATAACAATGATCTTCAGGTAAAGAACACACGTACTGCTTCGTGGGCTGCTTTCCCCCTGAGCAGCTGGGCTGTAAATCGACAGAGTAACATTGCCACTAATTATACCTGAAAACTGAGAACCTTCGCCTTTAACTTGCATGTGCAGGGCAAGGTACCCTGTCCAAGGCCAGATGGTGTCAGAGTACGTGAAGTGAACACTAAGAAGATTGCCCACATCTTCAGATGGCTGCCATACAGGTGGATCCTTGACATAACCAATCACTCCCATCCCGTTCAGAATTGTAGCATTGAAGACTACTGGCATGGCTCCAGCGTATAGAGGTTGACGACAAAAAGGCCAGAAATATGGACATTCGGTGAAGTCAAGTGTGTTAGGAAATATGCTTGCACGCGGTTGGTAATTTTTCAATATTTCATATGATTGCCAGCTGGAAAGGATGGTAGATAAATGAGCATGACTTGAGCAAACAATAAAACAAAAGGGCTGGCAGGGATACATTTGAAATGTCCAACACATCATAGACCTACGAGAGTTACAGAGGCAAGGAACTTACAGATCAAGCTTGCCTGCACCTTGCTCATATATATTTGGCCCCAAAAGCTTAGAAGCCCCCTCAACAAGGGCCTGTTTCATACTAGCAGGGTTAAGGATGGATTTCCGCTTGTCTTCTGTTATAACACTAACAAGTAGGCATACTACTCCAGCAACCACCGGGCTTGCAACACTGGTACCTGAAAGGGTCTTACAGCCTGTGCTGATCTTAGAACCCATTATATCACGACTATATGCGACAACATCAGGTTTTACGCGGCCATATCTGAAAAATTGAAGCCATACATTCTGAGGATGATATTTCCAAAATGCAAGAAATGAAGTGAGTGCAAGAGAAATATTGCTTAGAACTGTAAAAATGGAATCATCACTACAGAACAAGCATCGCCTTTGCAACATCAAATTATTAGGTTCATTTTTTTGGTAACAATTACAAGGTAGGTACTCCCTCCGATCGGAAATGATTGTCCCGGTGGTCGTTTTGCAAATTAGTCCTCTTCTTTCTTCAAATCAAACCCGCAGTCCTCACCATCTCCGTGTCGCTCTCCGGGATCCCGACACATCTAGCTCTCCGACGCCGCCTTGCTCCCACCACCGTCCCGCCCCACTCTGCCGCTAGTGATGAGGGACAGTAGAGAAATAAAATAACATAAACTAGGAGTCATATCTGGTGTAGTGGCTTCTACACACTTCTACTATATCCTACATATTTTGGCACTATAGTCATATGTAGTGTGGTGGCTTCTAGAGTGTTCCAGCCATGTAGAGTAGCCATGTTGTTTGTATTTACTTTCCTAACTTTAGATAGTGTTCTCTAGAACACTCTAGCTAGAAGTAGAGCTAAGTAGTGAAGGCTCATGAAGCCTATAAATAGAGGTCCTCACCTCTACCTATGGGACCAGACTTTGTACCCACTACCTACTAATAAAAAGGAACTTTGTGTTCTATCCTAGAGATCTTGGATTAGATCTTGTGTGCCAAGAGTTTGGACTGAACTCTTGACAACTCACGCCTCTAGAGCGATATCTAGCTCGGCACGTTGAAGTGGTTCCTTCAACATTTGTGCTGGTCATATTGTAGCAGCAAGGTGGAGTTGTTCCTTCACAACCTTGTGCTGCATCAGGTGGTATCAGAGCCTTGCTGATCCGTACCAGTTCTTGGTGTAGTCTTTGAAAGTAAGCTGCAACAAGTAATGGAAGAATTGGGAAAGAGAATAGATGCTACAGAGCAGCAAATCCAAGCACTACGTGAAGATCTTAACCGGAGATTCGATCAGCTCGTGGAGATGATCAGAAAGGGTGTTCCTCCTACTGCTAATGAGGGAGAATCATCAAAAGAGCAGGAAGATGTTCAGCAGCGGAGGAAGGGAAGTCATCTCGAAGCAAAAACACCTCATCGACATGCGGTTCAGCGTACCTCAAGAAGGCCAACTCATGCTGAAACTTCGGAAGATGAAGAATATGATGAGACCCTTGAAGAACCTGATCTCTATACATATCCAAGAGTACCCAACCCTGCATATGCAAGGGATGCATACAAGGTGAAAGCTGAGATCCCAACTTTTAATGGAAATGTTGATATCGAAGGGTGCCTTGATTGGTTATATGAAGTGGAGACTTTCTTTGAGGTCATGAATATTCCCGAAGACCGTAGAGTTTCTTTGGTCGCATACAAGTTGAAAGGAGGAGCTGGTGCATGGTGGCATCGCCTTCAAGAAGACCGCAGACTAAGAGGAGAACCTCGTGTGAGATCTTGGCGGCAGATGAAGAGTCTTTTAAAAGGGAGATTCTTGCCTGCAGATTATGATCAGATCCTATTTATTCAGTTTCAAAACTGTGCTCAAGGGAAGAGGACCGTTTCGGAATATACGGAAGAATTCCTGAGGCTACAAGTGAGGTGCAACCTTGCTGAAACTGAAGATCAACAAGTTGCAAGGTACATCAATGGTCTCAATGATACTATTCAGGATCGTTTGATGATGCAACAAATTTGGTCCATTGACCAAGCACAAGCTCTAGCGTTAAAAGCTGAGAGGTTGGTAAGGACAAGAAAGGCAAGTAAGACTCCATATCCTCATACTGAAGGTTTATCTAGGAGTCACTCCCATATAGTGGAAGAGAAATCCGCTCAACCCAAGACAAAACAACCTGCCCCAAGGCAAGCTGGCAAGAGTAGGACAAAGCCGGTGATAAAATGCTATAAATGTGGTGAAGAGGGACATGTATCTAGCAATTGCCCATTGAGAAAATTCGTCAACACAACCGTCCATGATGATGAAGATAACGAAGAGTATGAATCTGAGGATGTAGAAGGACAAGATGTTTGTGAAGAAGAGGGTGAAGAGGTGGTGTGTGTGATTCAACGTCTTTTGTGCTCAACACCACAATCAGACAACACACAACGGAAGAAAATATTTGAGAGCAAATGCACGGTGAATGGCAAGGTATGCAAATTAGTGATTGACAGTTGCAGCTGCGAGAATCTTATCTCCCAGAATTTGGTGAACCATTTAAAGCTTGAGACTCATGATCATCCAAACCCCTACAATATTGGATGGATCAAGAAAGGAGTGAACATGAAGATCACCAAACAATGCAACCTGCCACTCTCTTTGGGTAAGTATTATCGCTCTAATGTGTTGTGTGATGTTGTTGATATGGATGCCAGCCATGTTCTTCTTGGGAGGCCTTGGCAGTTTGATGTGGATTCTACACACAAAGGGAAGGAAAACTCCTACTCTTTCACTTGGAATAAGCGAAAGATCATTATACTACCAAACCAATCAGATCATAAAACCTCTAAGGAGGAGGAGAAGAACATGTTGACTATTTCACACACCTCTAGTGAGTTTATGGAAGACTTAAAGGAGGCAAATGTGTGTGCTGCACTTATTGTGAAAGGTGAAGAACAACCGATCGTTGAAATTCCAACAAAGGTACATGGCCTACTAGCTGAATTTCAGAGCATACTTGGAGAGCCACAAGGCCTACCGCCAATGAGAGGAATTCAACATCGAATTGACTTAATTCCAGGAGCAAGTCTTCCTAATCTCCCACACTACCGAATGAGCCCAAAAGAGCATGCTATACTGAAGGAAAAGGTGGAGGAATTGTTACAGAAGGGGCACATTCGAGAAAGTATCAGTCCATGCGCCGTACCAGCTTTAATCACGCCAAAGAAGGACGGATCTTGGCGTATGTGTACGGATAGTAGAGCCATCAACAAGATCACCGTAAGGTATAGATTCCCTATCCCCCGTTTGGATGACATGTTAGATCAACTTAGTGGAGCAAAAGTGTTCACAAAGCTCGATTTGAAGAGCAGATATCATCAAATTCGCATTAGGCCCGGGGATGAATGGAAAACAGCATTCAAGACAAAGGAAGGGTTGTTTGAATGGATGGTCATGCCATTTGGACTCTCAAATGCGCCGAGTACCTTCATGCACTTGATGAACCAGGTACTTCGACCCTTCTTATCCCACTTTGTTGTGGTTTATTTTGATGACATCTTGATATATAGTAAGGATGAAGATGAACACTTGGATCACATCCATAAGGTGCTATGTGTACTAAAGGAAAACGAACTTTATGTCAACCTGAAGAAATGTGTTTTCCTTCAAACACGACTTATTTTCTTGGGTTTTGTCATAACAAGTGAGGGCATTCATGTTGATGACTCTAAAGTTGAAGCAATCAGAGAATGGCCAACTCCAAAGACTATTTCGGAGGTGAGAAGTTTTCATGGTCTTGCAACGTTCTATAGGCGGTTTGTAAAGAATTTCAGTACGATCATGGCACCAATCACTGAATGTCTAAAGAAAGGAAAATTTCATTGGAACGAATTGGCTGAAGCTAGTTTCAAGGAAATAAAGGAAAGATTGTCACAAGCACCTGTCTTGGTGCTACCTGATTTTGGTAAGACTTTTGAGTTGGAGTGCGATGCAAGTGGAGTAGGCATTGGGGCTGTTCTATCTCAAGAACGAAAACCCATTGCTTTCTTCAGTGAGAAGCTAAGCGAAGCAAGGCAAAAGTGGAGTACATATCAACATGAATTATATGCTATTTTCAGGGCTTTAAAGACTTGGGAAGTCTATTTGTTGCCTAAGGAGTTTATTGTCTACACTGACCATCAATCCTTGAAGCATTTTAGGAATCAAAAGCATGTGGATCGCATGCTAGCAAGATGGGCTGCATATTTGGAGAGGTTTAATTATCTCATTGTGCACAAATCTGGGGCCACCAACAGAGTAGCCGACGCTTTGAGTCGTCGTGCATGCCTCTTGACTTCTTTTGAGGCCGAACTTCCCGGCATGGATCAACTAAAGGAATTGTATGAGGAGGACGAAGACTTTGGCCACGTTTGGGTAAAGCACATGAGGGGCCAACCATTAGGTGACGACTATTTGGTGCAAGATGGCTATCTCTTTAAGAATGATCGCTTGTGCATCCCAAGAAGTTCTCTACGTGACAAGTTAATTAGAGAACTCCATTCAAGTGATCTTAGTGGCCATGTTGGACGCGATAAGACTATTGCTAATCTTGAGGCTCGATACTTTTGGCCACAACTGAAGAGAGATGCTGGAAAGTTTGTCCAACGATGCCCCGTATGTCAAACCTGGAAAGGTCAAGTCACGAACACAGGGTTGTACATGCCTTTGTCGATCCCTGAAGCTCCATGGGAGGATCTCTCTATGGACTTTGTCTTGGGTTTGCCAAGAACAAGACGCGGAAATGATGCAGTGTTTGTCGTGGTGGATAGATTTTCTAAAATGGCTCATTTCATTCCATGCCGTAAGACAACAGATGCTCATCATGTGGCAAATCTGTTCTTCCGAGAAGTGGTGAGACTTCATGGGGTTCCAAGGTCCATTGTCTCAGACCGTGATAGCAAGTTTCTTGCTGCATTTTGGCTCACTTTGTGGAAGCAGTTTAACACTGAATTAAAATTCTCTAGTACTGCTCACCCACAAACAGATGGTCAGACGGAAGTTGTGAACAAGTTTTTGGGTAATCTGATTCGTTGCATATGTGGAGATAGAAAGGGACAGTGGGATTTGGCTTTATCCCTTGCTGAATTCTCCTACAACAACTCCAAGCATAGATCAACAGGAAGGAGTCCTTTCTCTATTGTCTACACTAAAGTTCCAACACATGTGGTGGATCTAGTGAAGCTACCATCAAGGGGAAACTCAAAGGCAGCATTGTCCTTTGCTGATAACTACACTGAACTATTTGAAGAAATTCACCGTGTGTTGGAGGCACAAAATCTGAAGTATAAACAGTTAGCTGATTGCAAACGAAGGATGAAGTCATTCCAAGTTGGTGACAAGGTAATGGTATACCTGCGCAAGGAAAGACTGCCTTTAGGCATCAAAGGGAAGCTTAGGCAGCGGAAATATGGACCCTTCTCAATTCTGAGAAAGATAAATGATAATGCTTATGTGATAGATCTTCCAACTGAGATGGGAATCTCCAATACATTCAATGTGGCAGACTTGGCTCTTTATCATCCGGAACAAGCGCTTTATGAGGATAACTCGAGGTCGAGTTCTAAACAACCAGGGGAGGATGATGAGGGACAGTAGAGAAATAAAATAACATAAACTAGGAGTCATATCTGGTGTAGTGGCTTCTACACACTTCTACTATATCCTACATATTTTGGCACTATAGTCATATGTAGTGTGGTGGCTTCTAGAGTGTTCCAGCCATGTAGAGTAGCCATGTTGTTTGTATTTACTTTCCTAACTTTAGATAGTGTTCTCTAGAACACTCTAGCTAGAAGTAGAGCTAAGTAGTGAAGGCTCATGAAGCCTATAAATAGAGGTCCTCACCTCTACCTATGGGACCAGACTTTGTACCCACTACCTACTAATAAAAAGGAACTTTGTGTTCTATCCTAGAGATCTTGGATTAGATCTTGTGTGCCAAGAGTTTGGACTGAACTCTTGACAACTCACGCCTCTAGAGCGATATCTAGCTCGGCACGTTGAAGTGGTTCCTTCAACATTTGTGCTGGTCATATTGTAGCAGCAAGGTGGAGCTGTTCCTTCACAACCTTGTGCTGCATCAGCTAGCTTGCTTCCCCTACGCCTCGCAGGCCTCGCCTCCTTTCCCCTCCTCGCCCCCTTGTTCCCTTCCTCGTTGCCCTCCTCGTTCCCCACCATCCTGATGCCAAGATTTGATTTTTGTGTCCTGTGGGCCGGCTGCTCGATCTGCTCTCTGACGACGTGGAGAAGATCCAGGTCGCCATCCTCGGTCTTCAACAACGCCGCAGAAGTAAGGGAAAGGAGATAGCGGCTTAGGCGAGTGCGCGCTCTACAGTCCAACTTCCACCCGTGCTCGCTCGAACCATGGTCCCTCGCGCAGACCATGAATCCGTGATAAAGGCACCGCGCCGCGCCGCATCTGGTGGTCACACGGGCTGTGCCGGGGGAAAGGAAGCAACAAACACTGGCACCGGAAGAATCATTCATCAATCGTCTACTCCGCCCATCGTCCCCTATTTCTTCTCACGGGAAGACGAAACCGAGGAGCTGCCTCACATGATTTTCACCAGGCTTCATCTGGTTCATGCGGATGCAGGGGAGGATTTATCGGCGAGCGGTGCAGCCTCAAACGCAGCGAGGTGGGCCGATTTGGCAGCCACCAGAGAGCGGCGGGCTCAGCGCCGGTGCACGCCTGACCAGGTCGAGGTTCAGAGGGCTCCAGGCGGGGGCACGATGGCGGCCAGAGATGGAGGAGGGGAGGCGCGCGGAGGCGGCCGGAGATGGTCGCGCCGCCCTCTCTGTGAAGATGCAGACTTGTTGCCGCCTCCCTTGCTCAGAAGATGCAGAGTTGTAGGCGCCTCCCTTACTGACAAGAGCCGCTGGAGTCGGCCGAGTGCGAAGGTCCCGTGAGACGGAGGAAGATGACGATAGAATGTCTTAATGGAAGGTTTGGTTTTGAATGATTTGCATGAGGAAGGTCTTTTCTGTAAAACGTAATTTGTATACAGTCCGCGTCAATCAATCCTGACCGGAGGGAGTATAAGGTAGGAATATGGAAATTAGTTATTCTCACCACATTTCCCGAAAAAAAATACATAGATATGTCACACTAACATCCCAAGCAAGAAACTCTCATAAAAGGTGCAGATGTTGAGATATGTCAAGCTAAAATAAAATGAATTAATTGCAGCCATTCAAGAGTCATTACATTGAAAATACAGTCACCAGTCTGGAATTTGACATGAATAATTTGCTTTACCCAAAAAACAACATTGCGCGTATTGGCTTACAAGAAACCACATATGAGATAGCCAAGTTTCGTAAGAAAAACCCAGCAAAGACCTTTACCTCCCTCAAAGACGAAAATATGAAATGACCCTAACCTAAAATTTCAAGATAGGACAGATACAGGAAAGTCACAACTATGCTACAGCTTTATATGCCTTGCACACTTTCTATTGTACTCTTGCCAATGTACGCTTCCTCAAGAAGAGGAAAAGGGCCCACCAAAATTGCCTTTGTGGATATAAACAAACCAGTGACAACCCAAGAAAACAGTACACTACCAACTTAGAAAAACTTACCCATGAGGAAGTTCCCAGGTAGTCATGCCTCTAGAGGAAAATGAAGCTATATGGTTGTTGTAATCAATACCACCAACACCAATGACATCGCTTTGATCAGCTGGGTTATTTAATGTTCCATAGAGCGGACCATCATTTCCAATAGCTGATACCATAATAATGTTGTTTGCTGTGAGCTCCCACACCTACAGAACCAATTCAGAAGATTTTGAAGTCCCCCGCTACAAATTCATTAAAAGCATTCTTGACCCAAATGTTTATTCATTAAGAGGCACCTAACATATTTTAGCGTTTGGTGACTCAAGCTGGCTCTAGAAGAAAATATGTAATAACATGCAATAAAGGGAAATGCAGTGAAACCAGAAATATGAGAAGATAGCAACCATAAAGAACAGTAAAATACTCAAGTATTATTCAAGTCAATGAAAGCCAACATTCATAAAGAACATTTGCCAACGAATACAAATGCATAGCCAATTAGATCCGGATAGATACGGAAGTACGTGGATTACTAGTAGATTAAATGCTACGAAATTACTACAGAATGCTCTGTTCAAAACAACTCCTTAGGCTGACTTTTTTTTGGGCGTATGAGGCGGCCGAAGCCGTAGACCGCTTAAGCCCAAAAGAAGTGTCCAGCTTAATATTGACTCATTTCCACCGTGAAGCGGTCGCACAGTGTAATTCGAGAAGCTGCCTCAGAGATGTTTCCCAAGCTTCTGCAACTTTCAACCCAAAACGTTATATGGAATGGGACATGTTGTTGAGCTTATTTACGTCCAAACTGATACCACACAGCCAAACTGTTTTGCTCTTCTCAGACCCGCAGCAGATCCGTAGAACTCGCCAGGCTCGATCGACTAGTACTGCTAGCTATAGGGAAATACGGACGCAGCAGCTAGGCTCTGAATCAGAGCTGAATGGATCAACCCACGTCGTAGAGTTACATACGTACGTCCCTACGTGCAAGTACATCCATCTATCGGAAGTTCCATTTGTACATACGAGAATTTCCTTTATCTAGGGTATGTATCAGAATCAGGGGTATTACAGACAAAACACAAATCAATACAGGAAAAAAGCCCAAACCCTACAAGCCCAAAAGAACAGGAGGAACCAGTTTCTATGAGTTTCTATCCACCGCAGTTTCTCCCCATCGAAATTCATAAATTCATAAGCTGGCTTATGCAGCTCACCTATTTATCAACAACCAAAATAAATAGATGATAACTAATTGTCAGGATACACACTACTTAGACCATGTACAATGCAGGGTGCTTAGTGAGGGGCTTATACAAATATATCAAACATTTTGCTAAGCACCAATGCCTATTCCTATAAGAGAGGTGCCTAGTTAAGCAATTCTCGTGTAAATAAGCACCAATGCTTAACCAAGAACAGGTTTATTTTGCTAAGCACCTCTATAAACACCTTGCATTGTACATGCCCTTAGGATACTTCCAATTACCAGTAGCCCATGATTGGAGGGCTATAAGTTACTACCACTACTTAGTGACTATAAGCTGCTATATATTTAATGACATGCAGTTCAAAAACTATAAGGTAATGTGATACAAATAAGAAAGTAAATAGGTAAATGACACAAATAGGAGTCTGACAATCATAACCAAGCTGTACCTTTTCCACAAAGGGGAGATCCAGGTAATCAGGTCCACCAATACTAAGATTCAATACATCCATGCCAGTTGCTATGGCATAATTAAATGCATCCAAGAACCATGATGTGTAGGATATCTGTGCTGAGAACAAAGATAAATTCTCAAAATCTTACCAGCACAACTTTCAACATAGTTACTTGCAGTGCTCCCGATCAATAATGAAGCATAGCACCTCAAGGCTCCGCAATTCGAAGTTAAATTTTGCTTGCGTCTATCGAAATAATAATACATATCAACTGCATCTAAGAAACTGTAAACCTCATGCTATGTCTTTTCAGAAAGTTACAATTCGGTTTCACTGGTTTTGAGGATATTCCTTCCATTTGCAATTGCATAGATCAAAGAAGATAATAGATAATTAGTGATGAAAGATGGTGGGTACACTTCATATATAGCAACCAAGTCCAGTACCTGAGCATCTGTGAACACTCGAAATGCACATATCTCAGTGTCCGGTGCAAACCCAGGGCATTCTGCATCTTGACCAGCAATAACTCCAGCTACAAATGTTCCATGTCCAAGGTTATCATTTAATGTGTCTTCATTTGTCCAATTGGTACGCTCCTACAAAGTTATGCCATCTTAGAAAGACTTCACCTTTCTGGGAAAAATATAATAATGTGATATGCAAAAGAAAAGTGCAATTTTAATTTGTCTTTCAACAACAGTTAATCAGGATAGCAAGCTATAATTTCTCTTGTCATGAGAGAAAATAAAAGTACAGCAATTTGGCCAAGGCATTGCCACCATAGTTTTCACAAAGAGCTGACATTAATTAATGCTTCAACATCTCAGAAGACGGACTTCAGTGTGGACAAAATGTTAGACGACAAAACTCATAAGTGCACATTGTGCGTATTCTTCAACAGTATGACATAAACTTCCACAAGGATTGTGTTTGCTTAGTGCTTACTTCCTCCAAACTCATTTTCTCCTGCCTCTTATGCATGTATACTATACTAAAATCACTAGTAACAAATTTACTCCATATCATACCTTAATATTACGGAAGTGTGGATGATCTGCCCGAATACCAGTGTCAAAAATGGCCATTTTGACTTTCCTACCAGTGAAGCCTCTTCCCCATAGTCGTTCAGCTCCAAATAGAGATGTTACATGTGATCTCTGCCAAAGGACACATATTAAAGTACTAAACATGACAACAAGCAGAATCTTGATCAATTCAACAAATATGAGTCGCCTATATGATACTCCCTCCGTTCCAAATTAGATGACTTCAAATTTGTACAGAAGTGGATGTATCTAGACATGTTACAAGTCTAGAAACATCCACTTTTTGACAAATGAAAGTCATCTAATATGGAACGGAGGGAGTACTAGCCAGTTTTTCGAAAGACACATGCTAGGATTAGCACTACAATTTAGTGCCAGAGCATCATGCTATTTCGGAGCTGTTCTAACTTTAAGCAGAGTATACATTGCACTCACGGTTGCAATCTGCTAGCAACGACATGATACCTGGCAATCTGGCACACAAAAAATATTGAAGGTGACGGCTGGGAGGGGTGAAACTCTCCTTCTCTCTCTTGTATTGACTTAGGGTTCCCAGACAGGAGCCACTTATATATACTGTTACATGGGCCTCATGGGCCAGGATAACACACACACACAGCAGGCCACAACCCAACATAACTACAGGCCACAGCCCAACACTCCCCCTCAAGAGGGATGATATATGTCTATCATTCCCATCTTGTCATTTGCTAGATTGCACTCTCTAGTTCCCAACCCTTTTGTTAGACAATCTGCAATTTGTTGCCCTGAACTAACATGAGTTATCTTGATAATACCAGCATCCAATTTTTCCTTGATGAAGAACCTGTCTATTTCCACATGCTTGGTTCTATCATGCTGAACCGGATTATTTGCAATGCAAATGGCAGACTTGTTATCACACCACAAATTCAGAGGTCCTTGTCTCAAAACCTTCAACTCGAGCAGGAGGCCTCTTATCCACAATATCTCACTTAAACCTTGAGACATGGCCCTATATTCGGCCTCAGCAGTTGATCTAGACACCACATGTTGCTTCTTGCTTCTCCAGGACACAAGATTCCCTCCCACAAACACACAAACACCTGAGGTTGATCGTCTGTCATCCAGGCAGCTAGCCCAGTCTGCGTCAGTGTAACCATCCACATTGAGGTGACCATTAGTCCTAAACCACAACCCCTTCCCTGGACTACCCTTGAGGTATCTCAAGATTCGATGAACAGCATCAAGATGTCCACTCTTAGGATCGTGCATATATCTACTGACTACACTTACAGCATATGTAATGTCTGGTCTTGTATGGCACAAATACAGAAGTCGACCAACCAGTTGTTGATATCTTTCTCGGTCAACAGGTTCACCTAGCTGAGCAGCCAATTTATGATTTTGCTCAATTGGAGTTGGAGCTGCGCGACATCCAAGCATTCCCATATCACTGAGCAAATCTAAAGTATACTTTCTTTGAGATAGAGCAATTCCCTTCTTTGATCTAGCAACTTCTATTCCAAGAAAGTATTTTAGCTGACCAAGATCTTTAACTTCAAATGCCTCACCCAAACATTTCTTCAATCTTGCTATCTCTTGCTCATTGTCTCCTGTAATTATGATATCATCAACATAGACAGCAAGGACAGTGATATGTTGTTTGGAGTGCTTATAGAACACAGTGTGATCACCATTGCATTGTCCATACCCCATGTTACATACAGCCTTTCTAAACCTGTCAAACCATGCCCTTGGTGATTGCTTTAAACCGTAGAGAGATTTCTTTAGTCTGCATACCTTTCCTGTAGTTTCAGATGCAGAAAAACCAGGTGGGATTTCCATGTACACCTCCTCCTGTAAATCACCATGCAGGAAGGCATTCTTAACATCAAGTTGATGTAGTGGCCAACCAAAATTAGCAGCACAAGATATTAAAATCCTCACAGTATTCATTTTTGCCACCGGTGCAAACGTCTCATCATAATCAATGCCATAAGTCTGACTGTATCCTCTTGCCACTAGTCTAGCTTTGTATCTTTCAATTTTCCCTTCGGGATTCTGCTTTACTGTAAAGATCCACTTACAAGTGACTGCCTTCTTTCCCTTTGGAAGACAAGTTAGCTCCCAGGTTCTATTCTTCCTTAGAGCCTCCAATTCTTCCATCATGGCTTCCCTCCATCTTGGATCTTCTTTTGCTTCTTTCCAGTGTTTTGGTATTGCAGCAGTTTGAAGTGATGCAACAAAAGCTTTGTATGATGGAGATAACGCTTCATATGAAACATAATTACTTATGTCATGATTAAACCCATACATGTCTGGTTTTTCTCTTCCTGCTCCCCGTCTTTCTTTCCTCATGGCAATTGGCAAGTCTCCACTAGCAATTGTGGCACCTAAAGTTTGGGTCCCAGACTCTTGATTTTGTTCATGCTGCTCCCCCTGGAGCTGATTTCCTTCTCCTTGCTCCTTCTGCAGCCCTTGTTCTTCCACACCCTTTTCCCTTCTCGTGTACACTTGAGGATTATTTTCTTCATTCGGTTTTGGCCATATCTGGGCATTGGATATTTCACTTTCCTCAGCAGCTATAGGTATGGATCCCACTATTGGCATTCTTTGTTGCTCTTCTTCACCAACATTGGATGTATTCTCCCCCTCTTGACCATCCTCAATGGATTTGAGAGGGTCAAGATCTTCAAATAATGCACTAAGATCTGTTTTCTCTCCATAAAAAGGCTCAGACTCTCGGAAGGTAACATCCATGCTTACAAAAGTTCGGCGTTCAGTGGGACTCCAACATTTGTAACCTCTTTGTCCTGCTGGATAACCAATAAAAATGCATTTAATTGCTTTTGGATCCAGTTTTCCAACCGAAGGTCTGTGATCTCTAACAAAACAAGTACATCCAAATAACTTTGGGGGAACCAGGAATTTGTTTTCCCTTAGAAGCATCTCACAAGGAGACTTCATGCCAATCACCCGTGAAGGCATACGATTGATCAGGTATGTTGCAGTCATTACAGCTTCACTCCATAAAAACTTGGGTACATTCATGGTGTACATAAGTGATCGGGCTACTTCCAGAATGTGTCGATTCTTTCTTTCTGCCACTCCATTTTGAGGGGGGGTATCTGGGCAAGAAGTCTGATGTTGTATACCTTGAGCTGATAAGAAATCACTAAATTGCTTGTTCACATATTCCGTCCCGTTATCTGTCCTGATCATCTGGACCTGTACACTGAATTGTGTTTTCACAAAGGCATAAAAATCCTGAAAACATCTAAACACCTCATTCTTATGTCGCAAGAGGTATATCCATGTCATACGAGTGTGACAGTCAATAAATGTCACAAAATATTTCATACCACTAATAGAGACAATAGGACAGGTCCACACATCTGAATGAATCAGCATAAACGGGGATATACTTCTGAGCCCCTTGCTCACATATGATGTTCTTGTGTGTTTGGCATACTCACATGCATCACACTTGAGTTTACTTTTGTCCACCCCACACATTACATCAGGAAACACCTTATACATCTTATCAAAAGCCATATGCCCCATCCGGCAGTGATAAATCATTGCCACTGCCTCCTTTTCACCTAGTATGGCAGCAAGCACTAAACTTGTGGTAGTGCTGGGCATCTCGCGGTTCATATACCACAATCCTTTACGCCTGGTTCCTGTCCCAAGCTTCTTTCCAGTCATCCGCTCCTGAATCAAACACATCTTCCTATCAACAATTATTCGACAATCTATTTGATCAATCAAAGCACTGAAAGACACCAAATTTACAGGGAAGGCTGGAACATGTAACACAGATGATAACTTAATGGCAGGAGTGCACTGAACAGTTCCAAGTCCCTTTATGGGTTGTGAAGTACCATCTGCAGTTTGAATTCTTTCATTGTGTGCAAGAGGAAGTTGAGTGTATGAGTCAAACTCCTTTGAGTTACCCGTAACATGCTTTGATGCTCCGGAATCAAGTATCCAATCAGGGGATGATTTGTGGGTGAGTATAGATGCGTTTGCAACATTACCTTCATCAGTGTAGGCAAAGTGAGCAAAGTTCCCAAAACTGTTGTCTTCTTGGTTTTTTCCCTTTGACTCCCCTTCAGAAACCCTCGACGTTCCTTCTGGAGCTGCAAGATTTGCTTTAGAGCCACCAGAGTAGCCGAAACTACCAGAATACCCGAAGCCACTAGAGTAGCCCCTTCCTCTGCCTCTATAGTACCCACCTCTGCTAGGGCCTCTCCCCCTACCACGCATTTCTCTACGTGGTTCTGTACAGAGATGACGTAGGTGGCCACTCTGTCCACAATTATAACACTCCCTTGTCTCCCTGTGTTCAGCTGCGATGTAAGCTGAACGTGATGGGGTTGCTCCTCCATCCTTTGTTAACTTCAGTCTATCCTCCTCCTGTGCTATTGCTGCAACTGCCTCCTCAAAGGATGGGAGTGTTGTCTGGTGGAACAATCCAGCACACCTCCCTTCAAACTCAGAATTGAGCCCCTTCAAAAACTTCATCACTCTCCTGCGCTCTATCCATTTCTTAGCAGCAGCAACACACTCTGAATGTGACAAATCCAGCGGATCATAGTGATCCAAATCAGCCCACAAGTGTTGTAGTTCTGCCACATAATCCATCACTGGCTTGTCTGCTTGCTTCAACTCATTTATTCTATCTTCAAGCTGTGCCATCAGCATCACATTCCCTTTCCCAGAATACATTGTTTCTAAGGTTTTCCATACCTCCGCTGCACTTGACAATGTCTCCACAGCTGCAGCAATAGATGGAGTCAATGAGTTCAGCAACCATGCCACCACAGTGGAGTCGATTATGCTCCACTTCTTCCATTCTGAGCTTGTCTTGTCCTCCGGTTCGCTGACTCCGCCCTTGACGTAGCCTTCCAGCCCCTTTGTCCTCAAGATCAGTAGAGCTCTTCTGGACCAGCTCAAGTAGTTCTTGACCCCCTCCAGCTTGATGTCATTAGGCATCAGCTCTATCTTCTGAACCACTTCAGCCTGCGGCACGAGAGCACCTACAGCCGATGTGCTCTCTGCCTTGACAGAGAGAAGCTCTGCCAGCTTCTCCAATGCCTTTGCTATTCCCTGATCTCCCATACTTCCAGGCCTCCTCCTGCACCCAGGTCTACTCCACCACCACCTCTATCTTGGCCCTTAAGGGTGGGCAAGCCTTCCCTCCACTCAGATCGCCACCAGAGAGTACCCCATGGCTGCCAGCAGTAACCTGTGCTCTGATACCATGAAGGTGACGGCTGGGAGGGGTGAAACTCTCCTTCTCTCTCTTGTATTGACTTAGGGTTCCCAGACAGGAGCCACTTATATATACTGTTACATGGGCCTCATGGGCCAGGATAACACACACACACAGCAGGCCACAACCCAACATAACTACAGGCCACAGCCCAACAAATATCATGTAGATATGTTTCCACAATGATGAGTACCAATAGAAATGTACGCTAGGATTAGCATTGAAACTTAGTGCCAGCGAGCATCATGCTATTTGGGAAATGTTTTATGTTGTAACTGTAAGCAGAGTATACATTGCATAAACACTCATTTCAGCTTCCAGTTTATATAAATATAAAGTGTTCTGGAGTCTGGAAACTTTTCTGAAAAGAAAAAAAGTACGGGGCTCTTATTTTTAGTAACTAAAAGAAAGTTATACACAGAGAACCTTCACTTGAATACAATATTGTGACGACAAATTGAGGATCTAAGCATACAAAAATGTTTAAAATGGCCTTCAATTATTGACAGATCTTTGAGCACTCCTCCTGTACGGTTGCAAGATGCTACCGACGATATGAGTAGTTTGCAAAAAAGAATGATCATGCAGAGATGTTTCCACAACAGAAACGTACCTGCGCATGAAGCTTCCGCCTCCAACCACCAGAGGAAGAATTACTCTTCCGGCTAGAAACCGCCTCGTTATCGCGGCCTCCATCCTCCTCCCGCTCGAACGACATGGCGGTGAACCGCTTCCCCCGCCGCCGCTGCGGGCTATCCACGGACAGGACGCCCCGCGAGTAGCTAGCGTCGGCGTGCACGTCCCGGACGCGGCCGAGCACCCGGAGGGCCGCGAACACGGCGTCCCGGCCCGCGTCGCGGATCTCGAGCACGGCGAAGTCGGTCGGGTACGCGGCCGCGGGGTTCCGCCGCTCCACCCACCGCCACGACGCCGACCCCGCAGCGGCCCCGCGGAGGCCGTCCTGCAGGTACTCGCGGTGGTCCTCAGCGCGGCGGTACTCGAGGAAGCGCACGACGTACCGGGCCGCTAGGGTTTCGCCGGGGGGGCCGCTGCGTGGGAGGATGCGGAGCGTGAGGAGGAGGAGCGGGAGGACGGCGGCGCACGCGAGGCTCCTCTTCTCGGCCGCCATCATCGGCGGCGGCGCGGCGCAATTCGCCGGAGATCGGCAGGCAGGCGGCCCCGCGCGGTGGCGGACTCGCCGGGAATGCGTGTGGGTCTGGGGAAAAGACTGGGGAAAATTGGTTCCGTGCCATTAAAAGATCCACAGTTTAGAAAAATACCACTGGAAGTTTTGGCTTTGGAAAACTACCACCGAAACACTGCTCCGTTGTTGCTATTTACCATTGCCGTTAGCTGAAACGTTAACTCTAGCAATCGATCAGATTCTAAAGGAAAAATAGAACACAGCCAGCCGAATTGCATGAGCTGGAGCCTCTCCAGCGGCACTTTACCTCTCAAACAGCTTTAACATCTGAAGCAAAATTTCAGCACTAATTTAACAGCACAAAATGGTATATGCCAGGATGTTTAAAAAGAGCATAAAGGAGAATTTCATCAGCATAGAACACAACTTTTGGACATATTGTTGTTCCCAGCAAAATAGCATAATTTCACATTTAGCGGCCCAAAAGAGAGTTCACAACGAAGGACATAACTGACCCCTTCGTTCCACATAGTTCACACTAATAATATACTAAGGTAGCTAATTGATCTACTCAATGATGATCCTACGATTGATCCCTCCGGGTGAGATTGCAGCCATCCTCCTTGTTGTTACACCTGGGCTAGTTGGAGAAAGAGATGCCATCCTTCTAGTTGTTACACCTGGGCTAGTTGGAGAAAGAGCAGACGACCCTCGACGTACACCTGGGCTTGAATGAGGCATCACATAGGGTTCATCAACTGTTGTGGAGGCCCCAACATCTTCCGACATGGTTTTCCTATGAGGCACAACTTACGTTAGTGAAGGAATAAGTTGCAGCACATAAGAAGCAAAACAAGTATTGCAACACATGTCGGAACCAAAAAAATTAGGACATTACCTTGCCTTTTTTACTTTCTTTGGGCGAGGTGGTGGAAGCTCTTGTTCCAGTTCAGCTTGACTAGCATTACAACCCTTCTCTATATGTCCAAACTGATAACACCTTTTGCATTGATATGGTCCTCGTTTTCCTGGCTCTCCACTAGCTTTGATTCTTTGTTTCCTTGGCCTGCCAGCAGCCCTTTGTAGAGGTGGAGGAATCATTTCAAAACCAACATCAACCTTTGGCCATTCAGACCTGCCATTCATTGGAGCGATATCAAATTGATAAGCCATCTTGAATCTCTCTACTGAATAGTAGTCATGCACAAAGTCCTCGGTCCTTAGTTGTCTAACTTTGCCAAGCAAGTATATAGCATGAGGGCATGGTTTTCCGGACACCTCCCATTGTCCACAACCACATTCTCTTTTTTCAAGGTCAACCGCGTACCTCCATGTCTTCCCTTCTTTTGTTGTTCCTGATATTTCAGCTGACATGGGACCACATTTCTGGATATCGTAGTGTAACCCTCGGCTCTTCATGTTCAACTCATGTAACACACTTGGGAGGATTAGGCCTTGAAGTCTGTTGGCTATTACTTGCCTCGTGTACATCTTCTCCTGTATCATTTCCCTAATCTTGTCCATGAGATAATCAACTGGAAGGTCTTTGTAATCTTTAATCCAATTGTTGAAGCATTCTGATATGTTGTTGTTGACATAATCAACTTTGCACTCTTTTGAGAATTTAGATCTGCTCCATATCAGCTTGTGATGCATATCTAAAAACTGAATTGCTTTAGGACAATCGGCTGCAATTTTCTCCATCAATGCATCATGTCGACGAGTTGTACATGCCCATGCACAAGGCCACATGTACTTCAATACCTCACCCTTGAACTTTTTCCGAAAATTAGCCATTAGGTGTCTAAAACACTCACGGTGCTCTGCATCAGCTCCAAAGGCTTTCTTGACACCATATGCCAATCCTTTACAAGCATCGGTGTGGATCGTCAACCCAGGTGGAGTGCCAACTGCTTTCTTTAGGTTGTTCATGAACCATGCCCAATTGGCATTATTTTCCTTCCCAAAAATACCATATGCAACTGGATACATCCAGTTGTGTCCATCAATAGCGGTTGCTGCAGCCAATTGTCCATTATACTTACCAGTGAGGTGAGTGGAATCAACACCAAGATATGGTCTACACCCAGCCAAAAAGCCATCCACGCATGCTCTAATGCACACAAACATTCTCGAAAAATGTATTTTTCCATTGATCTTCTTACAGTCGATCTCAACAATGCTTCCCGGGCAAGCTTCTTCTAGAGCTGCCTTGAATCTCCATAACATTGCGAAGCTCTGCTCCCAAGTACCGTGAAGCTCATTCATTGCTGACTTCTTCCCAGCCCATACTTTAAAATATGACAACCCAATGTTGTATTGTTTCTCCAATCTTTTTTGTAACTTCTTTGCACTAAGAGTGGGATCCTCTTTAACAATATCTTTTGCCCTTCGAGATATCCAAGAAGTGGAAGCTTGATGTCCCTTTAGTGTGGCTGAACCCTCACATGTGTGATCTTCTAATGAAGATAGGTTGATTACCTGCAAATAAATATGAGTGAGAAAGTTAGATATTTATTTGACGAATGTGTTACACTAAAATGATTAACAATCTATAAGTTCAAAAGAAATAATACTAACCATAAATGTGTTGCCACCATGAAGTTTCTTTGCATAAACTCTCCACTCGCAATTTTCAGCTTCACATCTTGCTCGATACCTTGTTTTGTCGCTATGTTCAACCATAGTCTCAAACTCATTTTTTATGGCATATGTTCTCATAGTCTGGATAAACTCCTTGTCTGCAAATGTGTCTTTTTCCTTAATAACCGGATTCTCTGGATCATGTGTTGTGTGAGGCACAAAATAATCATCTACCGCACCAGCCTCATCATCAGGAACACACTCATGATCAAATTCTGGAGTTGGCTTTGCCCTCTTTCTTTTATTTACCTCCACTTCAATATTTTCTTTTGGCTTTGACTCGTGCGCAGCATCTGCAACTTTTTTTAAGTACCTCCACTCTTCATCAGCTCCAGCCGGTTCATCTCCATGCGGATCACACCCAAAAGTCATGAAGTGTTCCTTCTCTTCCTCTTCAGCCATTGGTGGACCTGCAGTTGTTTCTCCATATATTGGTACTTCCGCCCATGCAAATCCCTCAACTTTCATGTCCTCCTCAATCATGTTCCCTGCAGCACGAGTAGACTGCCCAACCATATTCGCTGCAACACTCATGCCCTCCCCAACCACCTTCGCAACAGACCCCGCATGCTCCTCTTCACGTGCACCCACTACCATGAACAACTTAACCACTCGAGACGCCCTTAACAATTCAAGAAGCTGAGCATCTGTAGCTAACTTGCATGTCATATTTTGTGTTGAATCAACAACCCAGAATGTTGCTTTTTGGTTGCTGGCCCATGTGAAGTATTGAGCAATATCCTTGTCCAGATCAATGCGTGAATATTCATCTGAATCAACAACCCACGTTACAGTCCTACCCTTATTATATACCTTTTTACCATCAATAATACTGAAGTACGAGTTGACAAGGGTCTCTAATGTACAAGCATTTTTTGGATCAACCCTGCGCAAGCCAAAAATACAAGGACTGAATCAATCCTTTCATGATGCATGTGCCACGCACAGATACAAGTAATCTAGGTACAGATTGGAAAAATATATGGAAGATCGGAGCAGATTACCCTTCTGGAACTTCACCAGCATCCATCCTTGCTCAAATTCCTAATCCTCGTCTCAACACTACAGAATTCCCAAAAGCTAGGGTTTAGACCAATCTGAGAGCAGGGAAGGAGAGAGAACCAGAGGAAAAAGGATGAGAGGATGTGTACCATGGAGGAGTGTTCGGAGGAGGAGGCGCTGCCGTCGGGGAGGTGCGCGGCCGGGTGGTACGGCGCCGAGCAGGCAGGCCGTCGCCGCCGGTTGGTCTCCCTTCAGTCTGGGCGGTGTGCGTCGTGAGTCTGCTCAGCTTCTGTGTCCTATTTTTCCTTTACAATCTGATCCTAACGTTCAGTTGACGGTGATGGTAAAAAGCAACAACGGAGCAGCGTTTGTGTGGTAGTTTTCCAAAGCCAAAAACTTCAGTGGTATTTTTCTAAACTGTGGATCTTTTAATGGCACGGAACCAATTTTCCCAAAAGACTGACAGGGGACAGAGGAGCGCACGAGGCCGATTTACGGCGGGAGTTACGGCCACAGAGCCGTACAGTTACCCTCTTACACCAAGGGCATCTCCGGTCTCACACTAAGGCATCTCCATCGAGCCGACCGAAACGGACGTCCGCAGTCCGCTTTCCTTCGAAAATGATCGGGGCCGGAAAAACCAATCCAACGGGCCGACGCATTCTGTCCGAGCTGTCCGCGGCGACGCAAACCGAGCACAACCGGTTTGCGTCGCCGCGGACGGTCCGCGCGCTTCTTCCCCCTAACCTAGTCCCGCGCGTCAGCGACCGAGGCCACTACTTCGTCCACTACTTCGTCTTCCGAGGCCGCGACGACTCGAGAAAAGGCTGCGTCGCGCCGCTTCAGCGTCTGCGCCACCGCCTTCCGCTTCAGCTTCAGCGCCCGCCATTAATGCCGTGGAAGACCGCGTCCGCAGCGAACGTTAGAAGGACGACGCGGCCAGCCACCATACCCACACTTCAAACTCTCCCCCGTCCCTCTCCACCAAAGCCATGGCGCCCTGGCCGTTCAAGAAGAGCAAGAAAGACTGCGGTGAAGGCTCCTCCTCCTCGGCAAGTTGTCGTTCGCCGCCGCCGAAGAAGAAGCAGAGGGACCGCCCGTACATGGCGGTCCCTTTGGCACAGGCCTTGTTCAACCAGAACAAGCCGGTGCCCGTCGAGAACGTCCACCTGCTTGGCGGGTGGCACCTCAACACACGGCGAGTCACTGTGAGGGGTATCCCATCAATACCCATGACTGATAGCCTAGGGTTAGAGTTATGTGGTAGAGGACGCGTAGTGTTAGTAGATTCGTCGGCTGACAAGCGGGAGTTACCCAGGTTCAGAACCCTCGACTGCCCCCTACTTCCTGCATGTCTGTATTGATTGTGGAATATGCGGCGAGTACAATGTCCAGCGAGAGGTAAATCTCGCTAGGGTTTGGTGGTTCTGGTTGAGCGTGTCCTTAGTCGGCCGCCCTCCTAGCCCTTATATGGGGGGGCTAGGTCTCGGTACGTAACCGACTAGGATTACAAGTATGGAAACTACAACCGACTATGCTAACTTGGAAAGCAGTCTTCGTCTTGGGCCTTCCTTAGTGGACTTCTTCGGTCTATTGACAATTGGGATGTAGTCATCACGTGCACCAGGTACCCACACGATAGGGTACCCGTTTGGTATAACCTCGTCATTAGCCCCCCGAGTGCTTGGCTAATTCGGAGAATCAGGCATAGACTCACTCGATAGTGCACGTCTCATGTTTTATGCTTTTTGTCGTATGTTTCATTTTGTCTTTCGACTATGACTTATGATTTTGACAGAGGAGTATGACTTAGTAGGCCTGGATTTACTCGATAAGTCGAGACCAGTTAAGTGCGTATTCGGGCAAAACCTTACTAGCCTTCAATCAAGCTCGAGTCCTCAGGCTCGAACCTGGAACACACTGGACAGACTCGTCTCAGGCCGTTGAGATCTTACTGATTTGTTCTGCAGTCTAACTTTGCTACCCAGCGCGTCCGCCGGGATTTTCATCGCGTATGCTGACACGAAAAAAAACTAAGGACTTAACACTGCCAGAGTGGTACTCAGCCCAGCTCGATTGATCGGCGGGTCTTACCTTTGCATTTTACGCATGCAGCATCCTAAGTGTCATTCGACTGACACGACTTGGGAATTCTTTTAAACTTTTGCTTTCGACTAAGGCGAGTCTCTTAATCGACTGTCGTTTTTGCTTTTTGAATCTATCGGGTGCGCGACAGCGCTCCCGATGGGAGTAGCCCCCGAGATTGTGCTTTATTGCTTGTAATAGAGGATAATCTCAAATTTGTTTTTCATTATTTGTGCCAGTCGAAGATATTTTTTCCGCTCCCGATGGGAGTACACTCGACCATACTCGTAGCGCTTGCTTTTTTGACTAGTCGAAAGACTTTTGCAAGTATGTGTTTTGTTGATCAATCGATCATCTGTTCGACTTTCATTCTTGAACTCTACTGCTGCCAGATAAGCGACATCATGGATGACGTATGTGGCGTGCATGCAAGAGCTTTGATAAGACACGTCATTGTGGGCCCATTAGTTTGACCGCGGAGGACGCCGGTTCAGTTTTCATATGACTTGACGTGGCGAGATTTCCGCGGGCATGATCATGACCTCCTCTTTTTACGTGCGTAGTGGGCGGCGTGGCCTGCGACGATTGCCCTCCGATCGTGCCACGTGGCCGGGTAGTTGCGCGCGGACGGCTGATATCATTCTTTCTGTTGTGGTAAATATAGATCTCGCCGCCGTAATTCTCCTTACCCCGCCATTTGCCTTCTCTGCTTCTTGCTCATCTTCTTCCCTGCGCGCTTGCCTCCGCTGCTGCTGTCTCCTTTCGCCATGGCTCCAAAAAGGAAAAGCGCCGCTGTCGCATCCTCTGCCACCGACGTTGGCAAGAAGGGAAAGGCGACTACGACTGCGGCGGCCCCGGTGGCGGATTCCTCCGCCGCCCTGAAGAAAAGCTCCGGTGACTGGACCAGGTCCTCCATCACGGAGAAGAAGCTGGCGGCGTTCCACCAACAAGGATTGCTGCCGCCGGTCGATCAACTCGCCGTTCGCGCTCCCGCGAACAAGGAGGTACTCCCCGAGCCTCGCCCCGGCGAGCGTGTTTGCTTTGCAGAGTTTTTGCCTCGTGGTTTTGCTCTCCCGCTGCACGATTTCGTGCGCGGGCTTCTTTATGCTTACGGGGTAAAGATCCATGATCTTACCCCCAACAGTATCTTGCACATTGCGTGTTTTATGGTGATGTGCGAGTGCTTCTTGGGGGTATCCCCTAGTTGGGCGCTCTGGAAGTCGATCTTGCAAGTGCGCCATATGTGTCGCGGTAGGCGTGTGAACCCCTTTGGTGGCGTTGGAATTCAAGTGCGTGGCGACTGCAAATACTTCAATCTGAAGGCAGTCGAATCCGCGCAAGGATGGAGGGGCAGGTGGTTCTACGTCCCAGTCGACCAGGACGTGCGCCCGGCGTTCTCGACCGGGACGCCCCCACCGAAGACAAAAGCGTGGGAGCACGCTCTTTCGCCTGAAGAGGAGAAGGAGGCTGCTCCCCTTATGGTCAAGATCAGCAAGCTGCTAGGCACCGTTAGAGGTGTCCAGCTGATAAGCACCTTCGCGGAGCGTCGTGTGTGGCCTCTACAACAACGCGTCCACCCGATGTGGCGATATGAAGGCCCACATGATGCTACCAGGATGAGCGACGTGGAGTTATCGCCAAATGAGCTGGACTCACATGTGAAGTCTGTTACCAGCATCAAGACCGACGAAGACATCGACTACAACTTCACCGTCGCTCCTTATGACATGGAGAATTCCCCCCCTGAGGTAAATGTGTTAGACTTTTGCTCTTTTTTCGAGTGCTGCCATCCTTTTATGTAGGTATATGCATTTTCTGAATGTCCACCTTGATGTTTTTTTATTTAGGGGCATTCGGCTGCTGCTTCTCTTCCTCCCCTCCCTGAGTCTGGACCTGTAGAAGAGGCAGCTCTGCTAGACAAAGGGAAGAAAACTGTCACTTCCCCACCTTCGGCTAACTCTTCTTCTACGGAAGAGACTGAAGTCGAAGAGGAGATTCAAGCTCCGAAGGATGGCGATGACGCGACTGCGCCTGTGCCCAAACGTCGGCGTGTGCCTCGTCCAAAAGCTTCGAGCTCCCACTCGGGAGGTGCAGGTCGGAAGGATTTGGAGGATTCTGGCGCATCCTCACCTGCCAAGGGTGTCTTACCTCTGGCTCGACGCTCGCCGCCCCCTTCGACTGGGTTTACGAGTTTCGGAGGCCCGTGCTTTGATGTTGATCCTAGCTCAGATGAGGATGAACACAGGTATGTATTTATTATTTGACTTCCCGTTTTTTGCTTTCTCTTTTGCCTGTTGCTTCATCTGATGCCAGCTACTATCTTTAATAGCACCAGCGCTGGGCGGGTCCCGACTCCTTCAACCGAAGAAGAAAAGACTGTGGCCTCCCCCCTTGCCGATGTTGACCTTGCTGAAATCACCGTGGTGGTTGGCGTGTGACGAGGTTATACCAAACGGGTACCCCTTCGTGTGGGTACCTGGTGCACATGATTACTAAAGCCCAATTGTCAATAGACTGACGAGGCCCATCAAGGAAGGCCCAAGATGAAGAAGTGTTTTCCAAGTTAGGCATAGTCGGTTGTAGTTTCGATATCTGTAATCCTAGTTGGTTACGTACCCGAGACCTGGCCCCCCATATAAGGGCCGGGAGGGCGACCGATCAAGGACACGCTCATCCAGAACCACCAAACCCTAGCGAGATCGACATCTCGCTGGACATTGTACTCGCCGCATATTCAACAATCAATACAGACAGGCAGGAAGTAGGGGTGTTACCTCAGCCGAGGGCCCTGTGAAGGGGTTCCGTAGCAGAAAACAATAATTTTTCTAACTAACGAATACCGAAACATGCCAGGATCTATCTATCGAGTAATGCGGTAAAGGTGGGCGGAACTGGTCACATACCTTTTGTAGACCAAATAGCGGGGATTACGCTCCCGCACAAGCGTTGCTGACGTAGACGCCGTAGCCGACCTCAAGGTCGCGGAGAACTTGGCGCGACGAAGAAGACGATGACGACGGCGGTGGCGATGACGCCGGGCAGCAGCACCGGCGATGACGACTATGCCGGGCAGCGGCGGTGGCGCCGGGCAGCGGCGGCGGCGGCGGGCAGCAGCGGCAGCGGCGAGACGACGTCGCCCAGGCACCTCAAATGTGGCGCCTCCGAGTACTCACACACATGCGGAACTTGACGACAACCCCCGGTGACTCAGATCCAGCTGAGATCGTAGGAGTAGAACTTTGGTGGAATCTCGCAGTGCAACAGGGCACCGCAAAATAACCTTGTGGGAGAGAGAGAGAGAAGCGGGCGGAGAATTAACTCAGGCCGGCATATACAACATTAATTGTATTTTTGGATGTATTTAAATCAATTAATATGCTCTTCTATATAAAGGGGGGAGGGGGCGTGCAAACACCTTGCCTCCCCCATGTGGGACTAAACAAAGGAGCAAGGGGGAAGGGGCCGGCCGGCCATTCCATGGGCCCCACGCCATGCATGTGGCGCCCCCCCCCCCCCCCCCCACATGGGCCCAATTCGGCCCATTAAGTGGGCTGCCCCTTTTTCCTTCCTTTTTAATTAATTTTAATTAATATTAAATTAATATAAAATATATATAATTTATAATTAATATATTTATACATTATTTAATATCCTGTGACTCCGAAACAATTTCCGGACCACCCGAACTACCTTCGGACATTCCTAGAACCCTTCCGATGTTGCCGGAACTTTTCCGGATTATTTCTCTCTCTCTCCTATATCTATATTATTCCTAATACTATATAATTCCAATGATCTCTATGTGTCGGCAAGACCTTAAGCTTGTTACCCTACGGTTCGAAAACACTCCAGACATGGCCGAGACCCCTCGCTCGCCAATGACCGCCAGGGAGACCTGGACGTCTGTAACGGTCCCTGTGCATTCTACGAATATCGTCGTTGAACCATAAACATGATATTCACTCCTTTTGTTTCTTCGATACTACCTTGTCCGAGATACGATCGTAAACATCCGATGTCCTGTTTTATCTCGTTACCGACAAGGGTCAATTAACTCGTCTGCGATATTACATCTCCATGACCTAGTCATATGCTGCGCAGCATTATATACGTAATCTCACCGAGTGGGCCCAGAGTATCTTTCCACCACGAGGATGAACAAATCCCGCTCTTGATCCATATGACTCAACGTACTCTTTCGAGATACACAAGATACACCTTTATTGTCACCCATTTATGAACTGACGTTTGATGCACTTAGAGTATTCTACGGAGCAACAATTAATATGATCTCACGGTCTGAGGAATAAGCTATCATATTACTTTCCTATTGCAAATGATGAACATTGTGATACGATCCTATTGCAATACTTTGTTGGGTATGTATATCACCTTATTCCACTAATAAGATGACCTCATTGTCAACCGACGTGAATGTCCATGATCGGGAAATCTCGATCAACAGTTGCCCAATGAACTAGTTTATATAGAGGTTTACTAGGGACTCTGGTTTGTCTATGTATCACACGTGTATTAACAATTCCGATTAATACAGTTATAGCACGATACAAAAACATATTATAAACTTAATGGGATAATGCGATAAATACTATATATTTATTTGCCTCTAGGGCATATCCCCTTCAGTCTCCCACTTGCACTAGAGTATAAATAAACCAGCTGCATTTTACTTTTAATCATACCATCTTATCCAATAAGCGTTCCATGATAATGCCTGCTCGTGGAAGAGTGTTACTTAAACAATCTGTACCATACAGAATTGTTCGTTCTTTTCGATTCATTGATATCACCTTGTTTGATATCATCCTGTTATCCTGATAACATATATGCACATACAGTTACTAAGTGAGACTTTTGTTTCCCAGCGATTACTCTGATTCTGTTAACCAGACAATTGATTTGTAAACACACTCAGTTGTAACATGTACAATCTCGCGATATCTATATACCTTTCATATCTATGTAGAGTTTCGACATTTCAATGTCAATCTAGTGCCTAACACTTTTCTACTTCTAGTAAATTCTAAATTTACTTTGATAATTGTTCTTCTTTTAAGAACATGAGTCATACTTTTATCGAGCACATAATATGGTTCATATATGATGTCTATTATCATAATATAACAGACCAACATATGTTGTAACCACTATTATTGTGTACCAAATACACTTAATGTTTTAATTGGATTTCCAAGTACCTTTCCATTGGTTTTATTCCATTCTGACCTTTTAGAATCCAATCTAAACAGCTCGACCTTCTATTTAAAATTTCTGTTCTATTCGAAATAGACACTACCATTTAAATCATTTTACAACTTCATCTTTCTAATTAATTCTACTGGTACTATCCATGATATGTCATTTACATACGTGGATTTAAGCTCCCACTCAAAATATGTCACTCACATATTAAATTTGAGTAAACTAATGATTTAAGCTCCCACTCAAAAATATGTCACTCACATATTAAATTTGAGTAAACTAATTCGACTCCCACTTAAATTAATAAATGGTTTAAGCTCCCACTCAAAAATATGTCACTCACATACTAAATTTGAGTAAACAATTCGACTCCCACTTAAATTAGTAAATTCATAATTTCTTTCGATATTTTGGTCAAACTAAAATCATTGATCATTTATCAATTCGAGTTTCAATACGATCTGACAGTATTCTATTAATACATATCCCACAGACATTAAGCATGTCTACACTTATGTAGTCAACAATTTTGATTTTGTCCAAGGCACTTTTCTTGACAAAATTTGCTTCCATGTCTTTCTTATAGTTGCATTTCTTTCATATAACATTTTATATGATGATTAAATAATCTTATTCTCTTAATAAGATTCAGAGTAACATTTACTGTTTTAATCCTTTTAAATGTAATTTGGATTTTAAGACTCAAAGTCTTTATTCGTATTTTGGTATTTCCTCAACTTTCTTTGTACTTATAAGGTGTATCTTGTTCTGTCAACAAGATCTAAAATACTGAATATCAAACTGTGACCTGACAGCAAATATTCTTAAAATAACACCTCATTTAAAAGCTTCTTGTTTGAAAATACTATGATCTCTTATCATCAATTTTTCATTTCCATTTGCAGAGATATTCCTTTTGGAACATATTCCAATATTCTACTTTCATGGAAAAAGGTCTAATACCTCATTTTAAGCTTCTACTTTTATTCCATTTAACCTTAATTCGAAAAATCATATTTTTCCTTTGAATTACGCAGACAGCAATACAAGTTTTGCTTCTGTTGGTGTCTAGAATACACTCTCATCTTAATATGAGTATTCTACAAAGAACTATTCGTGTATATTATGTATTATCGTATAATCATCTACACCACGACACTTATGTCGATCACACGAATCATCGTTGAAAAGTATTCATTCCTAAAGTGGATGTCGACTATAATGTTTGAACATATTAAGAGATTCCAAGAGACCACACTTTAATTATAATATCTCATATATCACTATATCTGATATTATAATTTGTGGAACGAATTTTCACAAATCCTTTTGCGTTGAAACCATAATTCAAAAATATTGTCCCTTTTGATCGAATCCTGTGGATATAATTTCCATCCACCTTTCTTCTGAAAAGTTCCTTTGATCTTTCATCAAATTATTTTTCAGACTCATGTTTTCTTAGGCAAATACATTTATTTACTTAGAATCATAGAAAGATTCGAAACAATGATATTCACCACTTATTTGATTTAATAATCATCTAGTATGACTTTCAATCAATTCCCTTGTATATTGACATTTCAATATCTAATGTAATTTAATCAATTCGGCACATGTAACTTTGATAGATCGAAGCATCTACATTTCTTACACTGCTTTTATGATCAAATTCGGTGGTGTTTTGTTCTTGAAACAAAATCATTTAATTTTTGGACATTTAATTTTATCATTCCTGGTTTTATAAATGTCTATCATGTTATCATTCGAATAATGTAATCGAGATGTGATTGCATGAAAACTTTATTCATAATGTAAAACAACTGACTTGTTCCACAACCTAAAACAACTGGTTTGTTCTATTACAGGTATGAATAACTTTGTCTTGTAACATTCAAGACACAAAGCAAAATCACACTCTCACTATTACAAAAGGTCTTATAAAAAACTATTGATGATAACTTGAGGACGTGAACACCACTGGCCATCAACTACTTTGCTTGCCATCACTTGCGCACTGTCACATCATATATCTTCGCATACTTGTGATAATCAGGTCCTGTTTCATAAACATAATAAGTATCAAATACTTTTCATCAAGTATCATGAGAAGAATACATTTATAACTTTGTATATCAAATATACCTGTAGCGTCGAAGATTTCGCCTTCGATGGGTTCAACCTTTACAGATTTGAACTGACTTATGAACTCGAAGAAAGTCATCGTATCTCTTCTTATAGCATAGTCACGGACATGTTTCTCATAGCTGGGAGGTAAAGATACCAACGCAGCAGCTATCGCACATGAATCCGCCATCCAGTAGTCGTAGACATTCGTAAGTTTCAAGTAAATGTCATACATTTTCTTCAAATGAGTTTCCAAACAGGTATGTTCCTCCATCTGTAGTGAATGGAACTTCCTCAGCTGTCTGTATTGCCCATCATATCATAAGGTTCCATTTGTTGAAACTGCTCTTTCAACTCTGGTACCATGCTTATGACCATGATGGTTTGCACTTCTATGAAAATGTCACGACGCTGATGAAAATCCTCATCTTCTTCTTCGCTGGCAGAATCATCTGGTTCATCTCCTAATCCTTGTTCTATAACATAGAGTATATTACTGTGTATGAGAGCTTCTCTTAGTTTCTTGTACCAATGGATGAAGTTGGACCCATCAGCCAACAAGGGCGGACTCCTAAGGAAGTATTCGAAGTAGAACTTGTCTCGAGGGTAGAGCACCATCTCTAGATAAGATCGCAAAGTAGGTAAGGCTAAGTTTATAATAATATGAGCTCAGTTTATAATCAAATTATTTAAACATGCTACACTAAGATTATTATCCCTACAATAATTTTAGCGATTACACGACCCCAATTCACTGTACCACCCCCGATCGTCACAGCCGGCGGCATAGTTTCAAAGGTGGACATCGAAATGTCGATCACAAAAATCATGTGACTCATGCTCGATCTTTCGATCTTCCCGTGTTCCGAGACTATGTCTGTACATACTAGGCTCGCCAATTAAATCTCAATGTTTTTGCGCATGCAACATGGCTTACACCCACTGTATGCGAACGACGAAATGTGTGACACCCGATCGTCACGGCCTGCCTCATAACGTAGAACTTTTTTGGTGGTGCACAACGAGGGAGAACATAATTTTGGTATTTATTAGGGATCATCCTATCATAGCTACCGTTGTATATCTAATATATAAGCAATCAATAGGATGTTCACACAACAACACAAGATCTAATAATGTAATGAAGTGCGATATGACATGGTTGTGCGCCTGGACCTCCATGGCGCCGTGCGCCTGGGCCGGGCGTCCCGGCATGGCTCCGAGTCTACGGTGCCTCCTTTGCCTCCGACAGTACGAATAATTCAAAACTTACCGTAACCATGTCATATTTAAATGCCTCTGCAAAACAAAGTTAGACGCTTATACCTTTATCTAGTTTTGCAAGTTTTACGTGGCTTTATAAGCTTTCGCGAGAGAACCGTTCCCTACCTACGAACTTTGTACCACAACATCGATCAAACAATTGCATGTTTATGTATCCCTTTCGGGCTCTCCATTGAAAATGCAAAGCCAACTAAAGAGAGAGAGACAGACACCCGCCAGCCACATATACGGTACCAGCCGTATGTCAGTAGTGGAACCAGTCTCGTGTAAGCGTACGCGTAAAGTCGGTCCGGGCCGCTTCATCAACTCAATACTGCTGACAGTGCAAGTGCACGCGAGAGGGTAGCAAATATAAGAAAGACGTCCTCGTATTCAACACGAGTTCTAACCGTACCAGCATACTACGCATAGATCGGCTCTGATACCACTGAAGGGGTTCCGTAGCAGAAAACAATAAATTTTCTAACTAACGAATACCGAAACATGCCAGGATCTATCTATCTAGTAATGCGGTAACGGTGGGCGGAACTGGTCACATACCTCTTGTAGACCAAATAGCGGGGATTACGCTCCCGCACAAGCGTTGCTGACGTAGACGCCGTAGCCGACCTCAAGGTCGCGGAGAACTTGGCGCGACGAAGAAGACGATGACGACGGCGATGGCGATGACGCCGGGCAGCAGCACCGGCGATGACGACTACGCCGGGCAGCGGCGCCGGGCAGCAGCGGCAGCGGCGAGACGACGTCGCCCAGGCACCTCAAATGTGGCGCCTCCGAGTACTCACACACATGCGGAACTTGACGACAACCCCCGGTCACTCAGATCCAGCTGAGATCGCAGAAGTAGAACTTTGGTGGAATCTCGCTGTGCAACAGGGCACCGCAAAATAACCTTGTGGGAGAGAGAGAGAGAAGCGAGCGGAGAATTAACTCAGCCCGGCATATACAACATTAATTGTATTTTTGGATGTATTTAAATCAATTAATATGCCCTTCTATATAAAGGGGGGAGGGGGCGTGCAAACACCTTGCCTCCCCCATGTGGGACTAAACAAAGGAGCAAGGGGGAAGGGGCCGGCCGGCCATGCCATGGCCGTGGTGGCCATGGGCCCCACGCCATGCATGTGGCGCCCCCCCCCCCCCCCCCCACATGGGCCCAATTCGGCCCATTAAGTGGGCTGCCCCTTTTTCCTTCCTTTTTAATTGATTTTAATTAATATTAAATTAATATAAAATATATATAATTCATAATTAATATATTTATACATTATTTAATATCCTGTGACTCCGAAACAATTTCCGGACCACCCGAACTACCTTCGGACATTCCTGGAACCCTTCCGATGTTGCCGGAACTTTTCCGGATTATTTCTCTCTCTCTCTCCTATATCTATATTATTCCTAATAATATATAATTCCAATGATCTCTATGTGCCGGCAAGACCTTAAGCGTGTTACCCTACGGTTCGAGAACACTCCAGACATGGCCGAGACCCCTCGCTCGCCAATGACCGCCAGGGAGACCTGGACGTCTGTAACGGTCCCTGTGCATTCTACGAATATCGTCGTTGAACCATAAACATGATATTCACTCCTTTTGTTCCTTCGATACTACCTTGTCCGAGATACGATCGTAAACATCCGATGTCCTGTTTTATCTCGTTACCGACAAGGGTCAATTAACTCGTCTGCGATATTACATCTCCATGACCTAGTCATATGCTGCGCAGCATTATAGACGTAATCTAACCGAGTGGGCCCAGAGTATCTTTCCACCACGAGGATGAACAAATCCCGCTCTTGATCCATATGCCTCAACGTACTCTTTCGATATACACAAGATACACCTTTATTGTCACCCATTTATGAACTGACGTTTGATGCACTTAGAGTATTCTACGGAGCAGCAATTAATATGATCTCACGGTCTGAGGAATAAGCTATCATATTACTTTCCTATTGCAAATGATGAACATTGTGATACGATCCTATTGCAATACTTTGTTGGGTATGTCCATCACCTTATTCCACTAATAGGATGGCCTCATTGTCAACCGACGTGAATGTACATGATCGGGAAATCTCGACTAACAGTTGCCCAATGAACTAGTTTATATAGAGGCTTACTAGGGACTCTGGTTTGTCTATGTATCACACGTGTATTAACAATTCCGATTAATACAGTTATAGCACGATACAAAAACATATTATAAACTTAATGGGATAATGCGATAAATACTATATATTTATTTGCCTCTAGGGCATATCCCCTTCACCCTGAACCTGGGTAACTCCCGCTTGTCAGCCGACGAATCTACTAACACTACACGTTCTCTACCACATAACTCTAACCCTAGGCTATCAGTCATGGGTATTGATGGGGACACTCCTCGTCAATTGGCGCCGTCTGTGGGAATGAATAGTGTTGGACTCATGGGTTCATCGGTTTCAGCTTCAAACGGCAACTCGCCGACAGCATCTGCGAACGGCCATACGCCGGCAATTTCGACCGGCGTCGAATCAGCAGGCGAACACTCGCCAACTTCGCAAGCAATCTCGCCAAGGAGGATCAAGCCATACTCGCCAGACGCACAAGAAATTTTCTCTAGTCTCGACTCAGGTTTTGATCTAACTATCGGAGAACATAACTTTTTCGTCGATAAGTTTGGTGTGCAGGACTTGACCGATTCGATCGCGACTGAGGCGGATAAGGAGCAGTCAACTACGATCACGTCATCAGCAGACACAGAAGCTACCTCATCACAGATCGACTCGATCCCACCGCCCGAATCCCCAATCTCCTCCATGTCGACACAATAGTTTAACAAACTCATGGCAGAAGAGTTCCCGGATGATGAGGGCCAGTCCACCTATCAGGGCAATGCAGTCGAAGAACCATCTACTGAGGTTGCATCACCAGAAAACATGGGAGCAACTCCATCACATATCAACTCGATCTCGGCGACAGAATCTCCAATCGCCTCCATGACAACCCAAGAGTTCAACGAGCTCGTGGCGCAGGAGCAACTGGAGGATGAGGTACAGTCTGACTTTCAAGTCAACACAGTCGAATATATCACCCCACTCGACACTGCACCCAATCATATGCAATCAGAGGATGCGGAGGACAACATCTACCTCGCCAACTTCACTGGGCCGGAGATCCAAGCGGATCGCGAATCCTTCTTCGACTACGAAGATCATCCTGAGTCAATACTCGAGGCATACGTCAATACCGACGCTCAGATCAGCAAAAGCAATAACTCCGACATGAGCTTGGACGATGAAATTCAATCCATGACTAGCATCGACAACACAAACACATTCCCTCTGGTCACACCACGGCAGGTTTACGTCGCGTTTAGTGCAGAAACCTCGGCGGCTGCTGCCAGTCGAAGGCCTATAGAATTTCCCTGTGAAGTTACATTGCCAGATGGTATAACAAAGTTAAACATCACGACGGAGATGGCGGCGAAAGTGGACAAAATCATCACGGATTGCACGATGATCCCAGCAGATGCAACCCATGATGAGATGATGACATATAATTATTTCAACTGGCAAGAAACAATGCGACTGAAGCAGTACCGAGCAACACTCGAAGAGCGAAGGAGGCAAGCTAGCATCTCGAGTGCGCGAAGGAGGCAGCTGTCACTCAGCTCTACAGGTGTAACTGAACAGAGGCATCGATCTAGGTTGGTGTTGGGGATATACCAATCAGGGGTATCTCTAACATGGATCAATCCGGCTAGTCCAGGGTGGCCCAAGGGTGGTTAAGGCTGAAGCCTGCCGGGCGGACCAGATAGCTGACGTACAAGGAAGTAGGCGGACGGTCCAAGGAAGGCGGAAGGCCGAAGCCCATCAAGCCACCAAGCCCAAGACGGAAGGCGGCAACCAAGCCGGCTAGGTCTAGGACTCTGTTTACTTGCCGGACAAGTACTTGCCTTGTATCCCGGGGTCTGGCCGCCTATATAAGCCGGCCACCGGGAAGCCTTTAGGGCACGCTTCAATACGCTTGAGACAATCTCATACACCATTGTAACCTGTTCACGGCTATTGCCTTATAGTGAATTATAGCAGCACGTAGGATCTCGCCACCGCTGTGAGATCCGAAGCTGGGTAAACTCGCCGTGTTCAATCCCGACCTAGACGACTCTAGCCTTCTTCCCCACAATCCATCCTTAGGCTAGAGGACCCCCGTCTCCTATCTACAATGCCGATACTACGACAGTTGGCGCCCACCGTGGGGCATAGGGTTCCTGGCGTCACGTTCAAGGCGGGAGCACTTGGCGGCGTGGGCGAGCAGATCGCCGTCGGCCGCGTTACGCGCTGCGGCAACTACAGCTACGTCAACTCGGACGAGTCCTGGCACCCGGCTGACGACTACCTCATCGGGTGCGAAATCGTGCCGATCGGAGGGATCGACGTCTTCATTGGGTACACGCCGGAGGCGTACGGCTTACCGCGTTTTTACACGCCCACCCACCAACCCTTCGACCTAGCAGTCGACCGGCAAGATGGATCTGAATCCGTCTTCTCTCAGGAGTCGGCCGATCCTGATTTCCACTTCGTCGAAGTTGTCGGACTGGGATCCGACTCCCAGCCGGAAAACAACGATCCCGAATCGATCCTCCCTGCGCTCCAGGACGATACGATGTCGGATGCCGGATCCAGATCTACCGTTCAAGTCAACGTAGATTCTGACTCTGATGATTCCGTCAGTCTTTTCAAAGAAAGAGTCAAAAGCTGCTTCACTAGTGCTCATCCAGCGCCTTCCGAGGCCACAACGGATACAGACATGCCTAACAAGCAAGCTATGATGGTCGTAGTCGGCAACGAAACGACCCCAGACAGTTCCAACACGCAAGTCAAGGCGGCCGAGGAAGCCGACAACACTAATGCCGGCCAAATCATCAAAGGCTCCGACAAAGCAAAGGCGAAGAACAAGTCTGGTCTCGAGAAGGGCGAAGCTAGCAAACCCGACAAGGATTCGCTCACAAGCATCGCCGAGATTGACGAATTAATGGCGACTCCGGTCACTAAGGATACCCCGCTTGAAGAAGTGGAGGGACTCCGACAGAGCATGCTCTTACACTCTGATTTCCTGTGCAAAAGGGAGGAATATGTTGAAGGCCTTGCGAAGAAAGTCCAAGAGGAGCAGGAGAAGTTGTTTCTTAAGACAACAAAAGGGCTCTTTGAAGACAAGAAGTCATCTAAACACCGCCGGGAAAAGGAACCTCAAGTGCATAAGCAAACAACATCTCAGCTGTTGGGTTTCGATTGGCGCACTGCACCGCAGCATGAGGACAAGCGAGGAGACATGGTCTTTTGCACGCCTATCCTCAACGCAGCCGCAACGCTAGATACCCTTGAGGACAAAGCTACCACGGCGGAAGAAAAGATAGTCAACGCCAGACACTACGTGTACAAGGCCCTGGAACAGCAAGCGCGTGACGATTCCTATGGCCACAAGGCGGATGCCCGGGGGGGGAATCTGGTTTCCAAGTCGGAAAAATGCAGAGTGGCACCCGATGCCGACCCCGACGGCCCGTCCGGCTCCAGTAGCCATGGCGACAAAAGGAAAAAGACGCCACCTCCCAAGAAGACGCCACCACCTAAGCAAAGATGGGACGAGCACTCGCGTACAGGAAACAAAGACGACCTGCCACCGCCAAGGCGCAGCGAGGGCGGGAGTCGGAACAATGGCCAGCCGCATCGTAAAGATGGCGGCAACAACCCTCCCAGGAGAGGCCGGGACCGGAGTTCGTCACCACCCCGCAGCACCGGCAATAAGAGAAAGGAGGCGGCAGAAGAGCCTAGGCACAGCAAAGGCCGGGCTGCGCAGGATGAGCCAAACGCCAACAGAGGCGGACAGCAGCTCTCTCCAGAAGACGCACGACACCGCCTAGAGGACATAAAAAGAGGGAAACAACCGCTATATTCTGGTCCAAAGTGTTTTGGTGATGCTGTCCGTAGAGAGCCTTTTCCCAAGGACATGACATCAGTGTCAAAAAACTGTCCTAGGTACAATGGCCTCGTAAAGACGGACTCATGGTTAGCCGATTACGCCATGGCCATAGAAATCACCGGCGGCAGCAATCTCATCGCTGTCCGCTACCTCCCCCTTATGTTGGAAGGCACGGCAAGAGCTTGGATTGACAACATTCCAGAGAAGTCCATCCACTGTTGGTACGACATTGAAAAGGTGTTCTCCCAGCACTTCCAAGGAACATACAAGCGTCCAAATACCTATACGGATTTGCAACGCTGTGTTCAGAAAGCAGATGAAACCATGGCAGACTTTGTCGGCCGTTGGATCGCTACAAAAGCCAACTGCCATGGTGTTTCAGACGCTCAGGCAATCCACGCCTTCTACACAGGCATGCAAAAGAAGTCCTTACTCCGTCATAGACTTGTCTGCGAACAGGTCACGGATCTTGGCGAGATGCTCAAGCTTGCCGCCGCATACGCGGCAGCTGACGATGACGCACGGGACGATGGCCCAGATGTCAGCATCGCGCCAAAGCGGAACAACAAACGCAAATAAGGGGCTGCTGATAAAGTCGGACCATCTAATGAGGTTGCCGTCACTTTCCCAGGAAATGCCGTGATGTCTACGCACGCTTCTATTCTCGTAGACAGTGTTGGGCCTCCAAGAGCAGAGGTTTGTAGAACAGCAGCAAGTTTCCCTTAAGTGAATCACCCAAGGTTTATCGAACTCAGGGAGGTAGAGGTCAAAGATATCCCTCTCAAGCAACCCTGCAATTAAGATACAAGAAGTCTCTTGTGTCCCCAACACACCCAATACACTTGTCAGATGTATAGGTGCACTAGTTCGGCGAAGAGATAGTGAAATACAAGTAATATGGATGATTATAAGTAGTAATTGCAATCTGAAATAAAAATGGCAGCAAGCAAACATGTAGCAAAACTTGTTGGAAACGGTGTTTCAATGCTTAGAAACAAGGCCTAGGGATCATACTTTCACTAGTGGACATTCTCAACAATGACATCAAAGATGAATAATAAATACTACTCTCAAACACTCTCTTGTTGGATAACAAACACCATTCATTGCGTAGGCCTATAAAAGCACACCCCAAAGTCTGAGTAAACAAACACCACAACGTCATAAAGGAATCACACACGGTGCGCACACTGTCACCTTCACAACCGTGAATACCCCGGAGTTCATATTAAAGTAACCTCTAGAGTGCATAATAGATAAAGAGTAACATCACATATTCAACTAGATTACAAAGCTCATGATCACATAAAGATCACACCATGGGAGAGAGAGATAAACCACATAGCTACCAGTAGAGCCCGCAGCCCCGGGGGAGAACTACTCACTCCTCATCGTAGGAGTCAGCAATGGCGATGGAGATGGCGGTGGAGTCGATGGAGATGTCTCCGGGGGCAATTCCCTGTCCCGGCAGGGTGCCGAAACAGAGACTTCTGTCCCCCGAATTGGTGTTTTTGGTGGCGGCAGAGCTTCGAGACTCTTTTCTGGGAAACGACGATTGATCTAGGGTTTTCATGTCGGGGGCATTATATGGGCGAAAGGGCGGCGCGAGGGGGTGGCCGAGTCGACCTCCTCATGTGTGGGCGCCACCCCCCTGGCCGCGCGAGCACGTGAGGAGGAGGCTGTGGGCCTCCGCTGGACTTGCCCTTCTGGCTCCGTGAGTCTTTTGGCGAAATAGAATTTCTGGAATTTTTCTGGATTTTTTCCGAGCACTTTGGTTTTCGGGCCTTTTCTGCAATAAACAGACATAATAAAGAGACACTGTCACTGTGACATCTTGTTAATAGGTTAGTCCAATAAGTGTCATAATATGATATAAAGTGTGTATAAAACATGTGATAATTGGTATAATATAAGCATGAAACGTAAGAAATTATAGATACGTTGGAGACGTATCAACATCCCCAAGCTTAGTTCTACTCGTCCCGAGTAGGTAAAACGATAACAACAAATAATTTCTGGAGTGACATGCTTTCACACAATCTTGATCAAATAATATTGTAAGGCTCATGTAATGAATGAAATGACTCAAGGCAATGGTCTATAGTTTGCTAACAAATAGACAACAAGTAAACAACTACATCATATAAGTAAAAACTTTTTATGAATAGTACTTTCAAACAAGTATCAAAAAGATTTGCATAAGAGTTAACTCATAAAGCGATATTCTCTAAGTAAAAGAGCATTGAAGCAACACAAAGGAAGATATAAGTTTCAGCATTGGCTTTCAACTTTGAACATGTATATCATATAGATAGTTGTCAACACAAAGAAATATAACAAGTGCAATAAGTAAGCATATAAGAGTTGTTGCACACAATTGACACAAGTGTTTGCTTCGGGGATAGAAAGAAGTAGGTGAACTGACTCAACATAAAGTAAAAGATAGGCCCTTCGCAGAGGGAAGCAGGAATACAAGCATGTGCTAGAGCTTCTTGGTTTTATAGGTTTTTGAAATCATATAGAGAGCATAAAAGTAAGTTTTTGAGTGGTGTTTGTCGTTGTCAACGAATGATAGTGAATGAAAACTATATTGACCATGTTATCTAGACTTTCAAGAGCGGCTCCCATTGAAGGACGTTATTTCTACCCAAGGGTAGATCATCCCTCTTCTCTTTTGTTTACACATGCACACTTTTTATAAATTGGTTTGGCACTCCTCCCCACCATTGCTTACACAATCCATGGCTAACCGAATCCTCGGGTGCCTTCCAATCCATCTCAAACCTTGGAGGAGTGCCTATTTTTGAATAACATAACACTTTGGAACTTTCTTTTTGATAACTCATGAAAACCATGTGAAGAGAATTGAACAATTAAACTTGGGACTGGGCACCCGATTTGCCAGCTCATTTGAAAGTCTATCTAACAAGTTAAACATAGAGTAACCCACATACTTCCTCATGAGCTAATAAACAGTGACACAAATAAGGGATAATAAATAAAGATAGCACACGAAGTATTTGCTTGAAATGGCAGGAAATACCATGTAGTAGGTAGGTATGGTGGACACAAATGGCATGGGTTTTGGCTCAAGGTTTTGGATGTGCGAGAAGCATTCCCTCTCAGTACAAGGCTTTGGCTAGCAAGGTTATTTGAAGCAAACACAAGTATAAACTATGACAACAAGACGTATATAAAAACATATTGCAACCATTATAAAACTCTACATTGTCTTCCTTGTTGTTCAAACACTTTAACTAGAAAATATCTAGACCTTAGAGATACCAAACATGCAAACCAAATTTCAACAAGTTTTACGGTAGTTCTTCACTATTGGGTTTTAACTACATGATGTAAAAGCTTAAACATGATCTACTTGAGAGCTCAAAACAATTGCCAAGCACCACAACATACAAGATAACAATCCATATGGTCATGTATATTTTTTTCATTATACCATCTACCACATTTAGCATTTTCTGTTTCCAACCAAACACTAATCAACTTATTTAAACATAAACTCTCAAAGTATTTATCAATGAGACAAGATAGTATAACATAAGAGAACTAACAGCTCTAAACAAGAGATGCATGAAAAACAAGAGCTGAAAGCATTGAAGTAACATAAAAGAATACTCAACAAATATAAGTGAATTATAGGAGTATTCATAAGAAAAAGCGGAGCGTGTCTCTCTCCCACAAAGGGATGCTAGGATCCATTTTATTCAGAGAATGAAAATAACAAAAACAAAAACAAAAACAAACAGACGCTCCAAGTAAAGCACATAAGATGTGACAGAATTAAAATATAGTTTCACTAGAGAGGACCTGATAGTTTGTTGATGAAGAAGGGGATGCCTTGGGCATCCCCAATCTTAGACGCTTGAGTCTTCTTGAAATATGCTTGGGTGACCCACGGGGGCATCCCCAAGCTTAGACTCTTTCATCTTTTTGATCACATCATATCATCCTTCTCTCTTGATCCTTGAAAACTTCCTCCACACCAAACTCAAAGTAAACTTCATTAGAGGGTTAGTGCATAATCACAAATTCTTGTATTCTGTATGGAGACAATCATTATCATGGTACTGGACATTAGCTACAGCCACTGGAATTTTATGGAACAAAAAGATCCATTCAAAAACAGCAAAAGGAGCAATGCAAAATAAATGACAGAATCTGTCAAAAATAGAACAGTCCGTAAAGACGAATTTTTTCTAGGCACTTAACTTGCTCAAATCAGAAAACTCAAAACCAATGAAAGTTGCGTAAATATCTGAGGATCACGCACAAAAAATATCAGATTTTTTCAATTTTTCTGCAGAGAGTTATGAATTAAACGGTGGACAGCAGAAAACTGTTCCTGCGCAGAAATCCAAATCTAGCATCAACTTTTTACTAGAGACTTAACTTGGCACAACTATGCAATAAAATAAAGATACAAAGGAGTTGTTACACAGGGTCATGCTCCTTGACTCAAATAAAAGAAAAATAACAGAAATAAAATAGTGGGTTGTCTCCCATAAGCGCTTTTCTTTAAAGCCTTTTAGCTAGGCAAGGAGATTTTTATGATGCTCTCATAAAAATGAGAGTTGAAAAACAAAAGAGAGCATCAAGAGGCGAACATCAAACACATTTAAGTCTAACCCACTTCCTATGCAAAGGGATCTTGTAGTAGGATAAATTATTGAAACATAAAGCAACTGTCATAGAAAGATGAAACAAATGCAACTTCAAAACTTCCAACATAAAGAGAGGTGTTTTAGGAACTTCAAAACTTTTACAACCGTATTTTCCTCCCTCATAATAAATTTCAGTAGCATCATTGATAAAATCCACAATATAACCTTCACATGAAACATTCTTATCATGATCTATATGCATAAAAGTATCATTATTTCCCTCATAAGAAAAGTTCTTCTCATTAATAACAATGGGAGCAGGATCATCATAAAGAACTTGAACATGATAGAAAAGTTGTGTATAAAAAGGGTTGGTTTGAGTAATTCCCCTATAACTATGAAAAGTTTTAAAAGGATAATTGTAATTATAACCCATGTCATAGTATTCTTTATAATTATCAAAGACTGGAGGCATAGTATCATCATCATAAGCAATAGAATAGTTATCCTCCAAAGTGTGTTTATTTGTAAACATATCATCATTTTTACTAGGAGGAGAGGTATCAAATATATAATCATTGGTAGCAAAAGGATTTTCAAACCCCTCATCCCCGAGCTCAGAGCTTTCTATATCATCATGGGAAGGAACATGGATAGTACTAATAGTATAGCAATTGTTAACATCATCATTTTCAGAATTAGTGTCCCAGAGATCTTCAATATCAAAAGAAGTGTGCTTTTCCCAATCATGATCACTAATATAAATAACAGGCATAGGTTCATCATCAAGTTCAGAATCATCAAATTCAGAATTATAAGTATCAATTGTAACAGGAGCAACAAGTTTGGGAGAAGATACCGTTTCCTCTGTCCTTTTACTCCTCTTCTTCTTCTTCCTCTTTCCCTTTTTCTTCTTCTTTTCCTCTTTAGGAGGGAGAGGCTTGAAAGGAAGCTTCTCCACATAACTTGGTTTAGTATTAGAGACGATGGAAGAAACTTGGGGGAATTCCCCTCTTTCATTAATAAGATGAAAATACATATTAGTCCTGTCATACTTTGGTAAAGTCCCATCCTTTATAATATTTTGTATGTAAGTGTTAGCATGGCAATTATTAACACAATAGAGATAACATCCATGCAACACATCATTCATATCAATATCACTCATATTTAAGAAAGAAGTTTTTCTTGATAACTCTTCACACCCCCAAAAATAATGTAAGTTCATCATGTTGATTAGGAGTGATCATGTTATCACAAAAGTCTCCTGCAATATCTTTATTAGAACCTGAGCATTGAAATTCGAAATGACCCTCTTCATAGCAAAGTTCACAAATAAAAGGATAGGTGGCACAAATTGTTTTACCAAGATCTCTTAGAGACTTGTACCAAGCTCTAGTTTTTTCATTCCTATGGTGGATACAATATTCATCTTCGATTTGATTAATCCCACAAGGTCTATGTATTCCACAAAAATTAACATGCTTATAAGAAATAGTATTTTCAGAAGTTTGAGCATGTTTATTGCAATCATTAACAACAATTTCATTTTCCATGCAAGTGTCTTTGAAAGGTTCATGATACACGTCCCAATTTTCTTTAGGGACATTAATATGAGAAGCAAAGGTTCTAAAACAATCAACAATAATATGAGAATCAAGACCATATTTAGCACTAAGCTCTTGAAAACCAGCAGTTTCAACGGAAGACTTAATGCAATCATATTCATAGTTTATACCTGATTCTTTACCTTTGTCATTCTCCCAATCTTCAGCATTGTTCTGAATTGTTTCAAGAAGATCCCATCTAGCTTCAACCTTCTTACTTGTGAAAGAACCCGCTGAACAGGCATCTAGATAATCCTTGCAATGACCTGAAAGCCTTGCATAAAAATTATTAACAATTATATTCTCAGGAAGCTCATGGTTAGGACATTTGAGTATTAATGTTTTCAGCCTTCCCCAAGCTTGAGCAATGCTTTCTCCATCATGAGGCCAAAAATTAAAAATGTAATTCCTATCTAAATGCAATTCATAAGGAGGATAAAATTTAGAGTAAAAGAGATATATTGGAGTACTTTCAGTAGGTGGTTTTATAATATCACACGCATCATCAGATTTATCATATATTGGAGGCAAAACATTATCAAGGAAAAATAATTCCTCCAAAGCTGAGGAGCAAAAATGATTATTTTTACGTAAACTAGCTTCCCCAAGCTTAGGCTTTTCCACGGCCTTAGCAATAATGGTGTCCAAAGAATTTATACTAATAACATTACTACCACTATTATGCAAACAAACTTCCATAGGTTTTTGAATTTTCTCTTCAAAAGTATCATGTCCTAATTTAATATAAATTTCATAAAGATCTCTAATTTTTGTTGTTGTTTTCCATTTAGCCTAACTAGTGTAATAAAAACAAGAAACAAAACGTAATAACTGCAGAATCTAAAGGAGATACCTTCAAGCACTCACCTCCCCGGCAACGGCGCCAGAAAATAGCTTGATATCTACGCACGCTTCTATTCTCGTAGACAGTGTTGGGCCTCAAAGAGCAGAGGTTTGTAGAACAGCAACAAGTTTCCCTTAAGTGAATCACCCAAGGTTTATCGAACTCAGGGAGGTAGAGGTCAAAGATATCCCTCTCAAGCAACCCTGCAATTAAGATACAAGAAATCTCTTGTGTCCCCAACACACCCAATACACTTGTCAGATGTATAGGTGCACTAGTTCGGCGAAGAGATAGTGAAATACAAGTAATATGGATGATTATAAGTAGTAATTGCAATCTGAAATAAAAATGGCAGCAAGCAAACATGTAGCAAAACTTGTTGGAAACGGTGTTTCAATGCTTAGAAACAAGGCCTAGGGATCATACTTTCACTAGTGGACATTCTCAACAATGACATCAAAGCAGAATAATAAATACTACTCTCAAACACTCTCTTGTTGGATAACAAACATCATTCATTGCGTAGGGCTATAAAAGCACACCCCAAAGTCTGAGTAAACAAACACCACAACATCATAAAGGAATCACACACGGTGCGCACACTGTCACCTTCACAACCGTGAATAACCCCGGAGTTCATATTAAAGTAACCTATAGAGTGCATAATAGATAAAGAGTAACATCACATATTCAACTAGATTACAAAGCTCATGATCACATAAAGATCACACCATGAGAGAGAGAGATAAACCACATAGCTAACGGTAGAGCCCGCAGCCCCGGGGGAGAACTACTCACTCCTTATCATAGGAGTCAGCAATGGCGATGGTGATGGCGGTGGAGTCGATGGAGATGGCTCCGGGGGCAATTCCCCGTCCCGGCAGGGTGCCGAAACAGAGACTTATGTCCCCCGAATTGGTGTTTTTGGTGGCGGCGGAGCTTCGGGACTCTTTTCTGGAAAACGACGATTGATCTAGGGTTTTCACGTCGGGGGCATTATATGGGCGAAAGGGCGGCGCGAGGGGGTGACCGAGTCGACCTCCTCATGTGTGGGCGCCACCCCCCTGGCCGCGCGAGCACGTGAGGAGGAGGGTGTGGGCCTCCGCTGGATTTGCCCTTCTGGCTCCGTGAGTCTTTTGGCGAAATAGAATTTCTGGAGTTTTTCTGGATTTTTCCGAGCACTTTGGTTTTCGGGCCTTTTCTGCAATAAACAGACACTGGCACTGTGGCATCTTGTTAATAGGTTAGTCCAATAAGTGTTATAATATGATATAAAGTGTGTATAAAACATGTGATAATTGGTATAATATAAGCATGAAACGTAAGAAATTATAGATACGTTGGAGACGTATCATGCCGGCAAAAAGAAGTAGAAAAATAAGAACCGTGACGCAGGCTCAGGCCCTAAGTCGGCACGCATAACTTACGAGCAGGCAAAGGTCCTACCTTGACCGATCCACGCCTCACTTGGAAAGCTCAACCACACGTTTAGCGAATGCCGCTTCATGGACGACTTGAAGAAGGATCCTAGTGTTGGCTGGAAAGTAAAGAAGTTGAAAAAGCCCGACAAGAAAGACAGCAAGGACGACGAGGATGACGATGCAATGTCAACATCAAGCGACGACGAAGCCTCCGCCAAGAAAAAGAAGCCTTACCCGAAGGTCAGAGAGTCACTCGTGTGCTTTGTCGGCACACCCTCGGCTAAGGCAGAAAAGGCGGAGATGCGAGAGCTCAACGCGAAGATGCCAGACGTCCCTCAGTATTTGAACTGGCAGAGGCAGCTATAACCTGGGATCGGTCCGACCACCCCGATCATATCCCTCACCCAGGCAAGTACGCCCTTGTTGTCGATCCTATTGTCGACAACTTCAGACTCACCAAGGTACTCATGGATGGCGGCAGCAGCTTCAACATCTTGTACTATGATACACTTCTCCGCATGAACTTGACTGAGGATCAGCTAGACCACAGCAGCCTCACTTTTCACGGAATAGTGCCCGACAAACAAGCAAGGTCCATGGGAAGCATTAGGCTGAAGGTAACTTTCGGGCCGCAGGAGAACTATCGCTCAGAGTTTCTCCGGTTCGAGGTTTTCCCCTTCAAAAGCGCCTATCACGCAATCTTTGGACGTCCGGCTTTCGCCAAGTTCATGGCAAGACCGTGCTACATCTACAGCAAGCTTAAAATGCCGGGGGAAAACGGAACCATCACGATTTCCGGCAACTTCAAGAAAGCTAAGGAGTGCGAGCGTGGTATGGCCGCCTTTGCAGAAGCTGTCATCCACAAAGAAGAGCTCGAGCAACTTAAGGCAGACTCAGACAACTCCATGCGCAAGCCAAAGAATGACGTCAAGAAAACCTTTGAAGCCTCAGAAGACACAAAAAAGGCGGACCTCACACCAGGTGACAAATCCAGGCAGGTTGTCATCGGAACCGGCCTGGAAAGCAAATAGGAAGGCGCGCTCGTCGAGTTCCTCCGTGAGAATCGTGACATCTTTGCATGGTCGCCATCCGACATGCCTGGTGTCCCGAGGGAACTCGCCGAGCACTCACTCAATATCATCAAAGGGTCCAAGCCGGTAAAGCAAGCAACGAGGCGCTTTGGTGATGAGAAACGCAAGGCTATAGGCAAGGAGATAAATAGGCTGAGAGATGCTAATTTCATTAAAGAAGTTGTACACACCGATTGGGTGGCAAATCCTGTACTTGTTCCAAAGAAGAATAAAGAGCTGAGGATGTGTATCGACTATACCGGTGTTAACAAGTGTTGCCCAAAGGATCCCTTTGCGCTGCCTAGAATTGACCAAGTCGTAGACTCCACAGCAGGCTCCGAGCTACTTTGTTTTTTGGACGCCTACTCAGGATACCACCAAATCAAGATGAGGAAGTCTGATCAACTGAAGACATCTTTCACTTCTCCATTCGGGACGTTCTGCTACATTACGATGCCTTTTGGCCTGAAGAATGCCGGCGCAACATACCAGCGTTGTATGCAAAATTGCCTGCATGAACAGATTGGCCGCAATGTTCACGTCTATGTCGACGACATTGCGGTGATGTCGAAAAAGAAGGCGGATCTCCTGGAGGACCTGGAAGAAACCTTCCAAAATCTCCGGAAATACCAGATGAAGCTCAATCCCGCCAAGTGTGTTTTCGGTGTTCCAGCCGGTAAACTCCTTGGTTTATCGTCTCTGAACGAGGGATTGAAGTAAATCCGGAGAAGATCAAGGCTATCCAGAACATATCCAGACCAACTTGTCTGAAGGACGTGCAGCGCCTAGCCGGCTCTGCAGCTGCCGTCAGTCGCTTCATAAGCCGCCTTGGAGAAAAGGGGATGCCTCTCTACCGGCTATTGAAGAAATCCGACAACTTTGAGTGGACGGATGAGGCAGACGCCGCCTTAAGGCAACTTAAGGATGCACTCACGTCTGCTCCCATATTGGCAGCACCTCGACCACAGGAACCAATGCTGCTTTACATCGCGGCAACCGGAGCAGTTGTCAGCGTTGTCCTAGCTGTGGAAAGAAAGGAAAGCGGAACCGAGACGTCTGAGCAGCGTCCGGTCTACTTCATCAGTGAAGTCTTCTCCGCCTCCAAGCAGAGGTATCCACATTACCAGAAGCTGGCTTACGGCGTACTTTTCGCCTCCAGAAAGCTTAGGCACTATTTCCAGGAGCACTCAGTGACTGTAGTCAGTAAAGCACCTTTGGGAGACATAATCAATAACACAGAGGCAACAGGCCGTGTCGCCAAGTGGGGCATTGAGCTTGCCTCCTTCGATATAGTCTACAAACCAGGACTGCTATTAAGACTCAAGCACTTGCAGATTTTGTTGCCGACTGGACAGAGGCCGTGGAGGAAACAACGCTACCCGAGTCAGAATATTGGGTCATGCACTTTGACGACTCAAAGATGCTTAAGGGCTCGGGAGCTGGGGTCGTTTTGCGCACGCCAAAAGGCGATAAGCTCAGCTACGTGTTGCAGATTCATTTCAAAGCAACCAACAATGTGGCAGAATATGAAGCACTGCTTCATGGGCTACATGTGGCAAAGGATCTCGGTGTCAATAGAATCGTCCGTTATGGTGACTCAAACGTGGTCGCGCAACAAGTAAGCGGCACATGGAACGCGAAAAGCGCTACAATGGCGGCATACCGGGCCAAAGTTGACGATTTCGCCAAATGTTTCATGGGCTACGAAGTCCGGCACCTTCCAAGAGCTGAAAACGAAGCGACAGATACCCTCGCCAGGCTCGGATCAGAACATAAAAAAGTGCCAAAGGACATTTTCCTGGAGCAGTTGCATAAGCCGTCCATTAAGGGCGCCGACTTGTTGGACCCCGATGCAGAAGAACCAATAGAGGCAGCTAGCTTTGCCGTCTACCTGGCTCAGCCGGATTGGACAGTCCCCTATCTCGATTTTTTAATCATCAAGAAGCTGCTGGACGACGATGAAGTGTTGAAAAGGCAAATCGTAAGGCGAGCCAAAGCATTCACTGTCATCAAAGGCGAGCTTTACAAGCGAAGCACGTGCGGCATCTATCAGCGGTGTATATTACCAGATGAAGGCCGGGAAATTTTGAAGGACATACATATCGGTACCTGTGGACATCATGCTTCCGCCAGGGCTATTGTATCCAAGGCTTTCTGGCAAGGTTTTTACTGGTTGACCTCCAAAGAAGATGCCGAGCACATCGTGAAAACATGCAAAGGCTGCCAATTGTATGCCCGCCAACCTCACATGCTGGCACAAGAGCTGAGGACAATTCCAATCACCTGGCCGTTAGCGGTCTGGGGCTTAGACATGGTTGGTCCCTTCAAGAAGGCGCCAGGTGGGTACACCCACCTGTTGGTCGCTGTGGACAAGTTCACTAAATGGGTCAAAGCCAAGCCGATCAGCAAACTTGACGCACGCACAGCCGCCAATTTCCTCTGCGGAATAATCTCTCGGTTTGGAGTTCCACACAGCATTATCACAGATAATGGAAGCAATCTGTCCCAAGGCGACATTGAAGAATACTGCAATGATCTAGGCATCCGACTTGATTTGGCATCCGTGTCACACCCTCAATCCAATGGACAAGTAGAGCGCACCAATGGTCTCGTCCTTTCAGGACTTAAGCCTCGTCTCGAAGCTCCTTTGCATAGGGCAGCCGGCGCCTGGGCAGATGAGTTACAATCGGTTCTCTGGAGTTTGCGTACAACGCCTAACAGATCAACATGTTACACTCCTTTCTTCTTAGTGTATGGCGCCGAAGCAGTGCTACCCACCGATATGATACATGATTCCTGACGGGGTGTAAACCCGGCAAATCCCTCGGTTAGGTACCTCGGGTTTCGTATAGAGAGAGAAGTATGACGGCTGGTGGTTCCGGACGGCTGACAAGCAAAGAGTTTACCCAGGTTCGGCCCCTCATGGTGAGGTAAAGACCTACTTCTGCTTGTCTGATCTGGCATTGATGATGATTACATGGTGGCCGTGATGGCGATTGTTGTCTCGCCGGGGTTTGCCCGGCTATCTTCTGTCTATTGTCTAATCTCTATTGTGGTGCGGCTTATCTTTTGTCTACTCCTCCCTGTCTTTATATATGCAGCCAGGGGGGTTTTACATGAGAGTCCTAGTAGATTACGAACTGGAGTCCTTGTCTTGGTCTTCAAGTTAATAGCTTCTTGGGCTTCGCTGGGCCACCAGGTGGGCCTCATCTTCAGTATACGTCATAGTGGGGGTACCCAAAGGGTATAACCACATCAGTAGCCCCCGAGTGCCTGGTCGACTCGAAGAGTCGGGCAGGGACTCATCACTTCATAGATCTTCTGGTGCTCCTTACGCGTGATGGTTGGTTGGAATCTTCAGTCGGTACTGCACCGAGTGCTTCTGTCTTGATTAACTTCGAGTGCTTCTATCCTTATAATACTTCCAGTGAGTCAGTTGCGCGACCAGCGCTCCCGATGGGAGTAGCCCCAGAGGCTATGTGCGACTCGCAGAGTCGGGCATAGGCTCAAGTTGTTCTAATCCCATGTGTTCTATCTTCTGTTTCTTGGTTCCTCATATCCTGCGAACAAATATAGTAAAGAGATTGATGTATCGAAGTTAGGTACTGTAATTCGCCTTTATTAGGCGCTTCTTTGCAATTCCTGTGCTGTTAAGGAACATAATGCGCGAGATTTCATGACTCGGGATGTTTGACATATATGTATGCTTTCTTTTCATCTTATGGGGGATGGACGGCGTAGTAGGCCTGGTCAGAACCCGGTCATTCTTAGAGTACCCTTGGCGCGTCCGCCGGGATTTTGCATCATGCCTGCTGGCATGGAAATTATCAGGTCCGCATAGCTTGTATGGGCCACCCGGCCTTACTCAGGTCTTACCGTTGTACTTGTTTGTACAGCATCCGAGAACCAGTCTAGGCTGGAACATCCCGGGAATTGTTATTTTATATATTTGAATATGGTCCGGGAGATACTCGACCAGATTTCGACGGATATCATCTATGCTTTTCTTCTTCTTTCTTTCGAGTGACGCTGATCGTCGACTGTACTTTGTATCATCGGGTGCGCGACCGCGCTCCCGATGGGAGTAGCCCCCGAGGCTATGTTTAATTGCTTGCAATTGAGCATAGGCTCGAAACCGAAGTCGAATATGTTGCTGGTGCCCTCCCGATGGGAGTAAGTTGCTGAAGTATGAAGCGACTGAGCAGATGCTCAACTCGTCTATGTATCTGTGTATATTGGCTAGAAACAATGGCTAATCGGCCAATTACTGTAAGACATAGTAAAGATGGACGGAGTCGACACGGCGAGTAACGCGGTGGATAGAGTGATGCAGCGGACCGGAGTCGACGCAGCCCCCGAGCGTCGAGTGCGACTGGGGTGATTTGTTGAATGAACTGTTATGCCGCAGCCCCCGAGCGTCGAGTGCGACTGGGGCGGACTTTGTTTGAATGAACTGTTATATCGCAGCCCCCGAGCGTCGAGTGCGACTGGGGTGAATAGTAAATAGCTGGTACTCGACGCGGCGGACGAAGTCGACACGGCGGAGTAAGTAATTGAGGCGGCGGACGGAGTCGACGCGGCGGCGAGTGCAGCGGTTAGCCGGAAAAATAATCCAGGCAGCGGACGGAGTCGACACGGCAATGAGTGGCAGTAGTTTGAGAGATCCGATGCGAGTTTTAGAGAACTCGACTTTAAAAAATCCAATGCAGTTTATAGAGAACCCGACTTTCAAAATTCTGTGCGAGTGATAGAGAACCCGACTTTAAAATTCTAAAAGATCCCGACTTTAAAAATTCCGATGCGGGTTTAGAGAACCCGACTTCGAAAATTCCGATGCGGGGTATGACCCGACTTTAAAAATCCGATGCGGGGTATGACCCGACTTTAAGAAATCCAGCTGACCATCCAATATATCCACGACGCGTGGTTTCGGCCATCGAATAATTTGATTTATTGTAAGAGAGAAAATGACCGTATTGGCCACAATTGTTATATCTAATACTTTGCATACTGGCTTACCGGCCAATTAATGTATGCAAATATAATACTTGAAAGTAAAAAAGAATTTTGCTCATAGCGATAAATTATAATACAATAAATTTAAACTTATCTGTGAGATGCAGTAGTCCTGGCGAACGGAGTCGAAAAAAGGCGGAGTGGCATGGCATTTAGCCGGGCGGAGTCGAAATGGCGACTGCAACGCCCAGCCCCCAAGTCCGTCTTGTCGAGTCGTTGATGCGGAGGTGACGATGTGGGTCGATGAAGGGAAGCGGAGTCGATTATGGCGCCGAACTCGTCCCGTCGGCGCAGCGAGGAAGTTGTTAATGGAGATGTCGAAGCGCCAGCCCCCAAGTGCATGCGGCGCCCTCCCAGCGAGCAGGCTATTTGCACCGATATCGCAGGCGCGGTCGTTGTTGTGAAAGTCGACAAAGTTGTTGTCGAGACGCAGGCGTCGAAATTCTTCCGAGTGAGGTTGTAGTCGAGGATGATGCGGCTGCGATAGTCGCGAGTCGAAGGTGGTCGAGGTTGAAGCGGGATGTCACACTCTTGTTGTTGATGATTTGATCGAGAGCCCCCGAACGTGAGGTACGCTTGTTTCCACGTTGATAGCGGTTGTCGGGCGGGCGGCCGACGAAGATGCGCAGTGTCGTCACGCCGTGCGCCGCAGCCTCCCTGAGTCGCCGGTTCTGTCGGGTCGGGTCGAAATCGTCGTTTTGCCGAGTCGGACGCACACACGGCAGATTCTGATATTGCGGATTCGTGCTCGCCCATTGAATCGTGAAGGATTAGATCCTGAGTACTACGTGGCATGTTTGATTGATTGGTCCTTCACGCTCTGCATGCACCAGCTAGCTGCTCACGCGTCAACTGATTTTTTGTTTTTCTTTGCTTCTCGGGACTTGATCTGCTGATCCAAGTCGTCTTTGCTTTGGACTAGTTGACAGAGCCTCGCCTCGCGTGCACGTATCGACAAGGCCGGCCCGCCGACTCGCAGGGCCTCCTGCCCTGCATGGTGCTGCTGCTCCATCGACCTGCCGCAGCGCGACCGCGGTTTGCTGTAGTTTCGAACTCGCTGAAACGTTGGATCAATCCGATTTTTCCGGGTCAGCCTCAAACTCGTCGGGCGATGCTCGTGTAGTTTTGCTGTTGTCGTTCTGCATAACGCAGATTGGATCGCAGGACGCACGGCGCGGCACGCCATCGTCAGATTAGATCGCGGAGGCTGCACGTCACGAACGCCGCCGCGGTCGCTGTAGTTGTCGACGTAGATTGGAGGTTGTTTGTTGCCGAAGATTGGATCGGATCAGCCGCGTACAAGGATGGTGTTGTCATCGAGTCCCCGTGCACTGATCTGATACGGCGACTCGCCGTCGTTGTCGATGAAGATTGGGCCGCCGCAACCGTGAATCCAGCACGCTGTTCTTCCCACAGACGGCGCCAATTGATGGGGTGTAAACCCGGCAAATCCCTCGGTTAGGTACCTCGGGTTTCGTATAGAGAGAGAAGTATGACGGCTGGTGGTTCCGGACGGCTGATAAGCAAAGAGTTTACCCAGGTTCGGCCCCTCATGGTGAGGTAAAGACCTACTCCTGCTTGTCTGATCTGGCATTGATGATGATTACATGGTGGCCGTGATGGCGATTGTGGTCTCGCCGGGGTTTGCCCGGCTATCTTCTGTCTATTGTCTAATCTCTATTGTGGTGCGGCTTATCTTTTGTCTACCCCTGCCTGTCTTTATATATGCAGCCAGTGGGGTTTTACATGAGAGTCCTAGTAGATTACGAACTGGAGTCCTTGTCTTGGTCTTCAAGTTAATAGCTTCTTGGGCTTCGCTGGGCCACCAGGTGGGACTCATCTTCAGTATACGTCATAGTGGGGGTACCCGAAGGGTATAACCACGTCAATTCCCCAAGAGTTCAAGCCTACATCGAGCAAGACGTAGAAGATGCAAGACAGGACAGCCTAGACTTGTTGGATGAAGAAAGAGACATCGCTCTCCATCGTTCCGTCTTGTATCAGCAACAACTCCGCCGCTATCATAGCCGGAGAGTGCGGAAACGAAGCTTCAGAACAGGTGACCTGATTCTCCACCTAATTCAAGACAGAAAAGGCTTGCATAAGTTATCCCCGCCATGGGAAGGACCTTTTATAGTCACCAAGGCGTTTCTCAATGGTTCCTACTACCTGGCCGACATTCGGGACGTCGAAGAAAAGAAGCGGCGCAAGAAGCAGAACACCAGGAAGGGAACCAAGAGAAAGAACGGCATCGATGATCCGTTCGAGCAAACAAGACGGCCTTGGAACATTGAGCAGCTACGTCCTTACTACACTTAATTGTAATAAGTACTATATGATTATGAAATAAAAGTTTATGGTTCCTCATCTGTGCTGAGAAGCATGCCATCTTTTGTCTTTTCTTACAATCATATACATTTATGTATCTAAGTTACCTATAATTTTGCTCCGTGCAAAGGTTCCAATTGGTAGATACTTGCAGCTTTCGAGCCAAACTAAGCAAAATTAACCTTTTGTGCCGCCTAATTCCTTTATCCTGATTACTTATATGTGGGTTGCCTAGTAGTATGTCTTTGGCACCAATATGTTGGCTTTGGTTTCTGATTCTAAACAAATGGTACTAGCCCTGGTTGTCTCAGCTAAAGTTTCCGGCTGAGGTTCTGCCAACAGGGGACACAAGAGACTTCTTATATCTTAATTGCAGGGTTGCTTGAGAGGGATATCTTTGACCCCTACCTCCCTGAGTTCGATAAACCTTGGGTGATTCACTTAATGGAAACTTGCTGCTGTTCTACAAACCTCTGCTCTTGGAGGCCCAACACTGTCTACGAGAATAGAAGCGTGCGTAGACATCAAGCTATTTTCTGGGGCCGTTGCCGGGGAGGTAAGGTAAAAGGTACTCACATCCTCTGTCTACTAAGCTATTTTCTAGCACTGTTGCTATTGTGTGAGTGTTCGAAGTTATTTCCTTTAGATTCTGCAATTATTTCTTTTTGTTTCTTGTTTTTATTTTCACTAGTTAGGCTTAATGGAAAACAACAAAAATATTAGATATCTTTATAGTATTTATCTTGAGTTAGGACATGAGGTGTTTGAAGAGAAAATTAAAAAACCTATGGAACTTTATTTGCATAATAGTGGTAGTAATGTTATTAGTATAAATTCTTTGAACACCATCATTCCTAATGCTATGGAAAATTCTAAGCTTGGGGAATCTGGTTTTGATGACCATGATATTTTTAGTCCCCCAAGCATGGAGGAGAAAATTTACGTTGATGATACTATACCTCCAATATATGATGATTACAATGATGAATATGATATTTTCAGTCCACCTACTATTGAGGAGAAAATTAATTATGATTACAATATGCCTCCTATATTTGATGATTATGGTGATGAGAATAATAATGATAGCTATTTTGTTGAATTTGCTCCCACTACAATTAATAAGAATGACTATGCTTATGTGGAGAGTATTAATTCTTTTATGCATGTGGCTCATGATAAGAATATTTTATGTGATAGTTATGTTGTAAATTTTATTCATGATGCTACAAGTGAACTTATTGATGATAATGATGAATATTGCTTAAATATGCTATATGATAATGCTTTAGATGATGGTCCTATGCTTATTGATAATCCTGTATGTTCAGAAGTTATTACTTATTTATGTGAGGATAAAAATGATATAATTGCTGCTTGTGATGGTACTCTTACTCATGAGAGTCCTGCTTTGTTCTTGAATTCTCCTAATTACACCATGGAGCATTGCAATCAAATTTATCTACTTTCATTTTAATGATGGGCTCCCAACCATCTTCTAACTTCTTAGGGATAGAAGCTTCAAGTCTTAATTTATCTTCCCTAGCTTTAATGAGAGCATTTGTAATATGAGTAGTAAAAGCCAAATTAAGAGAGCTAGCATTAGAACTTGTGGCCAACTTTTGCAATAACTTAATAATTTCAGAGATATTACAATTATCAAAATCAAAATTATTATCATCAAAGAAAACCGAACCACATTATCCCATGTTCTTAAAAATTTCAGCACTTTTATCAACACTAGTTTCAGCAGTTTTGGGCAATTTTAAATTTTTGGAAGGAGTAGAGGAGACATTTCCAACACCAACTATGTTACCATTGATAATAGGAGGCTTACTAGCATGTGAAACACCATTATTCAAATTAATTAACAAACCGAAATAAAACAAATAACAAAAGCTGAAAATAAAATAGCAAACCGAAATAAGAAAAGTAATGCAAGTAACTAATTTTTTTGTATTTTTGATATTAAGCAAACAAGACAGTAATAAAAATAAACTAAGCAAGACAATAACAAAATAAAAAGATTGGAAGTGCGAAAACTCCCCTCGTAGAAGAATCTTCAAATCACCGGCAACGAAGTTGACGGAGGAGTGTGAAGGTCTTCAAAGGAATTCTTATTTCCCCGGCAACGGCGCCAGAAAAATTGCTTGATGTACACGGTGGGTGTGTTGTTGGGAGACCCCAAGAGGAAGGTATGAAGTAGTGCAGCATCAAGTTTCCCTCAGTTGTGAAACCAAGGTTATCGAACCAATAGGAAATAATGAATTCCCCCGAGGTGTCAACAGCGCCAGAAAAATCTACGACGTAAGGGCGCCAGAAAATGCTTCCTGGGACGTAGGTGACGTGGAACCTGCACACAACACAATCAAGATACTTTGCCCCAACTTAACGGTGAGGTTGTCAATCTCACCGGCTTGCTGTAACAAAGGATTAAACGTATGTGTGGAAGAAAGATGTTTGTTTGCAGAAAGTAACAGGTTTGCAGTTTGTGGTTTATCAGATTAAAGAGAAGGACCGAGGTCCACACTTCACTAGTGGTGTCTCTCCATAAATAATAATAACATTCATGCGGGTAAACAAATTACAGCTGGGCAATTGATAGAATAATGATGAGCAAACCAATGCATATACCAACGTTATGATGTCTAGTGTGAGATTCATTCGGGCATTACAACAATATACATAGACCGTTCCAACCGCATCTATGACTAATAATCCACCTTCCGGTTAGCGTCCGCACCCCTTTCAGTATTAAGTTGCATGCAACAGATTATCGCCTTAAGCACTGTGTGTAAAGTAAGTAAGTAACATCATCCTTATACAAAGTACTACTGTTTTATCCCTAGTAGCAACAGTACATCTACAACCTTAGAGCTAGCTGTCACCACCCCAGATTTAATAGAGACATGAACCTACTATCGAGCATAAATACCCCCTCTTGGAGTCACAAGCATCTACTTGGCCAGAGCATACACAAGTAACGGAGAGCATGCAAGATCATTAAATAGCACACACATGATATATTATGAAGCAATAACTTTAGTACTCAATATTCATCGGATCCCAGCAAACACAACATGAAGTATTACATAACGGTGATCTTGATCATGATAGGCAGCTCACAAGATCTAAACATGATAGCACGAGAGGAGAAGACATCCATCTAGCTACTGCTATGGACCCGTAGTCCAAGGGTAGACTACTCACGCATCAGTCCGGAGGCGGTCATGGCGACGTAGAGGCCTCCGGTGACGATTCCCCCTCCCGGCAGGGTGCCGGGGAGAAGTTCTGATCTCTCCCGAATTGGTGTTGACGACGGCGGCGGCTCGGGACCCGTGGAGGAAAATATGAACACCGTGTTAGGGTTTTTAGTCTGGGGGGTATTTGTAGGCGAAAGGGCGAAGTCGGTGGTGCCCCGAGGGGCCCACACCTGGTCCTCGCGCGGCCCGGGGTGCTGCCGCGCGAGCACGTGGTGGCGCCGCCTCGGTGGCCCACTTCGTCTCGTGTTCGGCTTTCTGGAACGTTCCCGATGAAAAACTGACTTCAGAAAAGAAATCGTCCAATTCCGAGAATATTTCCTTAAGTACTTTTCTGAAACCAAAAACAGCAGAAAACAGGGAACTGGCACTGTGGCATCTTGTTAATAGGTTAGTCCCAGAAAATACATAAAACTATATAAAATGCATATAAAACATGTAATAACTTGGTATAATATAGCATGGAACATAAGAAATTATAGATACGTTGGAGACGTATCATTGAGAAATACTTATGTAGTTTGCAATTGTCTCTAGTTCCAAATCTTTGTTGCAACCATGATCGTAAACTTGATATTGATCTTAATAACTATTTTGAAAGAGGGAAGCATGCTAATGAATTGCAAAATAAATTTAATGATCCTCTTTATATGCCTATATTATCTAAGTTGAATGATTCTTGTGGTTATATGGTTGAATTTATTTCTACTACTTGCAACTACTATGAGAGAGGAGACTATGGTTGTTGAAGTTTTAATGGTACTAAAACACCTCTCTCTATGTTGAAAATTTTGAATTTGCACTTGTTTTTCTTTCCTATGCTTATTGCTTTGTGCTTTCATAACTTGTTTCTTTACAAGATTCCTTTGCATAGGAAGAGGGTTAGACTTAAAAAGTGTTTGATATTTGCCTCTTGATGCTCTCTCTGGTTTTTCAACTCTCATTTTTATGAGAGCATCATAAAAATCACTATGCCTATCTTAATGGCTATAAAGAAAGAGCTTTTGGGAGACAACCCAATATTTTATTTCAGTTATTTTCTTTTATTTGAGTCAAGGAACATGTCTACCTCTGTAGCAATTCCTTTGTATCTTTATTTTATCGCATTGTTGTGTCAAGTTAAAACTCTAGTAGAAAGTTGATGCTAGATTTGGATTCCTGCGCAGGAACAGTTTTTCTGCTTTCCACCGTTTAATTCGTAAGAATTCACAGAAAAATCAAAATGACCTGGGATTTTTTGTGCGTGATCCTCAGATATGTATGCAACTTTCATTAGTTTTGAGTTTTCTGATTTGAGCAAGTTAAGTGCCTCGAATTTTTTTGTCTTTACGGACTGTTCTGTTTTTGACAGATTCTGCCATTTAGTTTGCATTGCTCCTTTTGCTGTTTTTGAATGGATCTTTTTGTTCCATAAAATACCAGTGGCTGTAGCTAATGTACAGTAGCATGTGTAATGGTTTTGTCCATGCAGAATATAAGAATTTTTGATTATGCACTAACCCTCTAATAAAGTCTACTTTGAGTTTGGTGTGGAGGAAGTTTTCAAGGATCAAGAGAGAAGGATGATGTGATGTGATCAAGAAGATGAAAGAGCCTAAACTTGGGGATGCCCCCGAGGGTCACCCAAGCATATTTCAAGAAGACTCAAGCGTCTGAGCTTGGGGATGCCCAAGGCATCCCATTCTTCATCAACAAACTATCAGGTCCTCTCTAGTGAAACTATATTTTAATTCCGACACATCTTATGCGCTTTACTTGAAGCGTCTATTTGTTTTTATTTTTGTTATTTTCATTCTCTGAATAAAATGGATCCTAGCATTCCTTTGTGGGAGAGAGACACGCTCCGCTTTTTCTTATGAATACTCATATTCTTCACTTATATTTGTTGAGTATTCTTCTATGTTACTTGAATACTATTAGCTCTTGTTTTTCATGCATCTCTTGTTAGAGCTGTTAGTTTTCTTATATTATACTCTCATATCTTATTGTTAAATACTTGGAGAGTTTATTTGTAGATAAGTTTATTGGTGTTTGGTTAAGAACAGAAAATGTTAAATATGGTAGATGGTATGATGAAATGATACATAATCTTATAGATCATTAAATTGTGTCACTTGAATCATTAATGTTGTTTTGAGATATTAATATGCTTAATGGTAAAACATGATGGTTTAGTAAAGTGGAATGATTAATGGTTGGTCTAGAAAACTTGAAGCTGTGCCACACTTAAATATCCAGTTGATAGCATGATGATATATGACTTCTAATGTTAAAAGCAACCGTAATGACTTTGTGTTATGCGCTACGGTCGGGGTCCCAACAGTGACTTATTCATTTGCCACAGTCCCTCGTGGAGTGATTTTCATTATGCCTTGTAAGATCATATTTCTAGTTGGAATCTTTTTACTTGTGAGTTCTAAGCTGCGGTTTTCATGGAACTTCCACCACCATATTTGCTAGCCTATTCGGTACTTTGCATTGCCCTTTCTCACATTGAGAGTTGGTGCATACTTCGCGGGGTTGAGCGTGTCCTTGATCGGCTGCCCTCCTAGCCCTTATATGGGGGGGGGGGGGGGGCTAGGTCTCGGGTACGTAACCGATTAGGATTACAAGTATGGAAACTACAACCGACTATGCTAACTTGGAAATCAATCTTCGTCTTGGGCCTTCCTTAGTGGGCTTCTTCAGTCTATTGACAATTGGGATGTAGTCATCACGTGCACCAGGTACCAACACGATAGGGTACCCGTTTGGTATAACCTCGTCACCCTGTGCCGCCGGTTCCCGCCGGCGGAGAGGCGCGCTTCATCGAGATACGCCGCCGCCTCCTGCCGATCGTCCTGCGAGAGGACGATCAATTCCACCCGGCCTCGCCGTGGTGGGATAATCCCGAGCAGGATCCCGATCCGAGGAGGCGCTCCGCCCTCCACGGGGACGCCGAGTACAACTACGGCAGCGGCGTCGGGGACTGGGTTCCGCCGCCGCCGGACGAGGGGCCCGAGGACGATGAGCAGCTGGAGCAGGAGCCGGAATACGAGATTCTGGTGGCCGAGTTCCAGCCACTAGACCTCACGGAGGAGGAGGCCATCGTGGCTGCGATGGAGCAGTCCGAGCTCGACGAGCTCAGGCGCTGGGAGGGCCTTAGCACAATTTTGAGGGCCTCTGCCTTCTCGACGGGCACCGCGTCCAGCAGCCGAGGACCTCCGCTGCCGCCACCGAAGCAGGAGGTGCTGCCACCGCCGAAGCTGGAGCGGTGGGATCCCTGGCCCGAGGCGGCGAGCTCGTCCCAGGCACCACCTCCTCCTCCGCCGCAGGCGGTGCCGGCGGTGGAATGGCCCTTCCCATGGGCCCCGCGGGCCTTCTACGACCTCACCGTCGACTCCACGACTCCACGAGGAATAGGCGCCGGCGGCGAGCCCTAGACTAGAGCGTTTTTTTAATATTTTCCTGTCTTTATTTTCGTCTCCTAAAATGTAATATATATATTATTAATATATGGAAGTTCAAAATTATGCGTCGGGCCGCTGGGCTAGGGCGCGACCCAAACGGATATTTAAGCGGACATAGCCCATTTTGTGTCCGCGACCCGACGCAAACGGACCAAATCGGACACGATTTGGTGCCCAAAATGTGTCAGGGCCGCTGGAGATGCCCTAACAGTGGGCCCGCCAAACCGTTCCTCCTCCTCGAAAGCTTTTTTTTACATTGAGAAGAGGTACTGTAGCGGTAATAAGCGTGGGAAACGCTTCCGTCTCTCGCTCGCTGGTGCTGTTGCGTGCGGGTTCTCCGATTAGTCCCACCTCGGTAGTAGAGCGACGGTGGCCGGGAGGTAGCGGGGTATAAGAAGGGTTGGGGGTGCGGACGTTGGAAGTCATCTTTGCGCTTGGGGCAATGACGCAGCTAGTGAGGTAATACCGAGGCGCGTCAATTGCTGGTTGAAAACTATTTCCAAACCCCCTCTTTGGCCCTCACGGGTCATTGAGAATTTCTGAAAGGGCTCCTCCACCTTCGGGAGAGGGTAAAGTCCTACAAATCAGTTCGAAATTTTTGATCTGCTTTGTACACGAATTGTTATGTAACTGATGTCGATACACTGCTTATATGTTCTCCACTTCTATGTGATCTCGGTAAGTGGAACTTTATAGACACCAGTTTCTGCTATAGATAGCCAACCAAACATTTTAGATCGACTTCTTAATTTGTCCTTTCATTCGCAAAAGATCCGAGCTTTGAATCCTTGATATTCATGCAACATCTGATATCATAGACTATCTGCTTTTATTTGATTATAACACATGAACAAGCCAATTGACATGCTACCATGACTGCATTACAGGAAGTAAACCTGGAACATCTCACTATCCGTATATATCAGTATCACAAACTTATCTTACATGTTCCTTCATTGTATCTGCGATAACTCCTACTACTCTGTGTTCCCTTGTCTGTCGCCGTAAAAGTTACAGCCATGCTCTACGATCAGTCTTCTAACAGCGCAAATATGCTGTTCAGTGGATGATCAAAAGCTATGGAGACACAACAAGAAGAGAATTCTACTATAACTCGTCCTTCACACTGTCAGCGGCCACCACTGTTTCGATGTCAGGAGTTTGCAGCTTCTCCTTGACTTCAGCGTCGGAAATCTGAAGCTTTTCCTTGATAAATCTCGTCATATCTTTTAGGCTTAATTTTTTTGAAAGCTTGATCTGCATTTCCCAGAACAGGGCAACATATATCACTAACATGAGGTGGAGAGTAAATCACAGCGTGTTTAGCGTTTGTTTCAGAAGACGTACCGGGTTGGTCTTGTCTTCAGCAGGATAAAGCAAGAGTGTGGGGTAATTGGTTACCTGGATGGAAGCGTGTAGAATTAAATGATAACTTGATATGCACTGGGGACTTATTAGATACTTTCATCAGGAAGAAAGGCAGCAAACTACGATTACAGGTTCCAGTAGTCAAAACAAACATACTAAAACATTTCACATGTCTTTTTACAGATGCAACTTTCATGAACATGATAGTTACTACTCATTCTGTTAGTTCACCTACAGTATTTTAGCTTTTCTTCCCATGAGTGGTTAACATACATAGTCATAAGTGACAACAATTCCACCAGAACCTCATCTTCAATCGTATGGTAAGTCATTATTTGGCTTCTTTTTTACAACGCTATCCGTGCATGACAATATTTGAGGTGAACAACAAACGACCTCCACGTCAAAATTTGCAGTAGCCAACAAAAAAACTCCAGTCCACATCATCACATATATCTTTTTCAAGCACACATTGTCATAAGCTTAGTTACATTCTTCTTGGATGTAAATATCAGTGCTTATAAATTCATACGATGAAGAAATTTAGAGCAACCTAATTTTAAGTTTCATAAATTATCAAACAATTTAGATATATGGTGCTTAATGTAAGATGGAGATATAGTAATGTATAGCACATAATGCTATGTTAACACAAAAACTGAATTACCTTCAATTTGGGATGTTCATTCACAGAAGCATCAATGCGTGCAAATTTAAGATTGTCCAAACCACTGAAATGCTTGGCCAACTTCTCAATGTTTTTGCTTATCGCTTCACAGTCAACACACCATGGTGCATAAGCCTATATTTTTCCAGGTCAAAATTAATGCAAGATCATGGATATAAACATAAAATAATTTGAACATTACAGATTATGAGTATTAGAGCAAAAAAGAAATAACTTCGAGTAAATTAAATACCTCGAGGAAGACATGTTGGGGGCTTTCTAGGACAGAAGAATCAAATGTGCGTCCAACAATCTTTTCAACAAGTCCCTTCTGCAAAATGTTGAATGAGGGTCAAACGTACTGAATATCTGAAAAATCTATCATACATGTAAAAGCAACAAGCGTAAAAGTCTCTCCAACTTAAAATGTGATAGTATTTAAATTAACTGCTAAGGGAATTTATATCATGGTGCATTAAACTTGCAAGATACGAAACTTGGCAAACATGAAAGCTTACTTCTTTAGGTACTTGTTCTGATCGGAAGTATGGAGGAAGTGTACCTTCCGAAAGGCTTAAGCAGAACTCCTGTTGTTCAGTTCATGATATAGTTAATCAACTTGCCTCGAGTAACATACAATAAAAAAGTCAAATAAATAACTCAGTACCTTTAGGTTCTTTGTGTTAATATCTTCCTCCAACAGATATTTGGAACCATCAGTGGTATCAAATGCTGTAACCTGGTAAACGCTATAGTTTTAGGAATAGTCTATATTGTTAAATAATAGTACTAGTTATTAATAAGGAACAAATCCATCATAATGCAAGCAGTAGGTTTATCGCCTTCAAGGCCATACAGATGGAAACTTGTCTGCAAAATGAGATTCATGAAACAATGAACGTACGGTAGGTTTATCGCCTTCAAGGCCATAGAGTGACAGGAATGGTTTTGCAAGGTTTTCTTCAGCAGTGTCGACGTATACAAACATTATCTGCAATTACAGGGTGAAAACACTTTTAGTCATTTACATGATTACAACAGTGGCCGGGAAACAGAGTAAAGACAGCCAAATCTGTTGGTGTCAAAGTGCAGACCTTTGTCTTAAATTCTCTGGCAACTTCTTGAACAGTAGATTCAAGATCTTCGAAATCATAAGCTTCGGCAAAAGTGAAGACCTAGCACAAATTTGGAGGAAACTATATCAAATTAACCATATAAAGAAGAGCAAGAGCTCATTTCTAATTTGTACATTCAATATATATTTAAAAGGCTTATTGCATCCATCCGTCCTGCAGGGAAGAATGTGGCGTATAACCAAAGAGTTTCACCTGTTCAAATTAGAATCATAGTGAGAAAGGCTGAGAGTACCAACCTGCAGCTTAATTGGGCTTCCATAGACTTTAGCAGAGTTTAGATCGGTGAATACAGTAACTAGCGGGAACTTGTTAAGCTCCACAAACTGTACTATCGCCTTTTCTTCAAAAGTTCCATCTACAAAATGATTTTACATGCGATAATGGACTAATCAACTCGATTTCCCATTATTGCACTTACAATAATGTACACCAAATGGATAAACATGAGCCACTGGAACTGAATGATGTGGCATTCTCTTTACGTAATGAGTAAGGATCTCAATTTATAAGTTACTTTTAATCATCACATATTCACATACAAGGCGAAAATGTAAATATTGAACAAAAGGAGAACATCTAAACATATAAAGAAAATACTTACCAAACTTTTCAAACTTCTCCGGTTCACTTTTAACAAGGCCCAGGAATTGCTCTTCAGATGCAATACCTGGAAAAAGAATCTTGGCCACATTCCTATCATTGGTTTCTACAAATTGTACTTCATTTTCAGCAGTCGCTGCCTTCACGAATTCTTCATGGTCGGCTCCCTGCCAAAAATGGATATAAATAAACAAAAGTATAACTAGATCCAGCAAAAAACCTATAGCTCCAATCGCACATTGTCGTCTGAAGAGCTATCAAACTATACATTGGCATCCAGAATTTCACGTACCTCGTAATTCTTGAATAAGCCAATAGCAAATGCCTGTCCCTTCTTGAGAAATGCCTCGGCAGAATCCTTTGACTGAAGCCTAATAACTGGTGTGCCGGTCCTCTTTCTTACCCAGGTAACTATGGCGTCCCTGTCAACAAGATGAGACAAATCTATTACAGCCAATTCGTCGAGCACATCATATGCGGCTGGCTGAACGAAATAGCTACCGGCGCCCTCACTTGGTGTGGAGGCCAGTGTAGGCGTGCTCGGTGCCGTTGACGAAGAGGATCACGGAGGGGAAGCCGCTGACCCCGACGGCGGCGGCGGCCTTGGGGTATCGCTCCCCGTCGAGCTTGGCGAACGCGACGGCGCTCCCCATGGCGCGCAGCGCCGCGGCGGCCTCGGCGAAGCGCGGCATGAGCTGCGCGCTGCGCTCGCACCAGGGCGCGTACCCGAGGAGGAGCAGCTCGGCTTGCTCCTCCACGGCGCGCCGCGCGTTGTCGTTGTCGAGCACAAGCACCATCGACTGCGTGCGCCGCACCGCCTCCGCGCCGCCCCCGACGTCGTCCTCCGGCGCCGCCGCGTCCTCCTCGTCGTCCACAGCCAGCAGCGCCTCCAGCACCTCCGAGTCGTCCACTTCGTCCAGATCAAGCTTCACCGCCGCGGCCGAGACCGCGAGCAAGGCGGCGAGGAGCGCCACCACCGCGAGAAGCCGCCGCGCCCTCATCGCGTGCCGGCTCGCCAGGCTTCTCCGAGATCTAGGAGAGGGAATCCCGCACGACGACGCCACGAGGAGAGGAGACGAGATCGAACGAAAATGGGGAGGAGGGAGGAGGGTCGCGGCGCGATGTGCTCTAGTAGTGGTAAACTGGTAATGGCGAGCGAGCTCGAGTGTTCAAACGGGAATGACCAACGCCGCTGCGCCGCGGCGATCACCGGTGTGAGTGACCCTGGTCGGTGGGGCCAGAAGGAAGGTGGGGCCCGGTGTCAGTGAGGTCGGTGGCTCTGAAGACGTGTCGGCCGCGTCGCCGGGCGGGAGCACATGGGGTTGGGGACTTGGGATCGTGACCGCGAGATTGGTGCTTAAGCTATTGGCATCTCTAACAAAGTCAAAGGGCTTTTGTCTGAATCAAGAAACCTTTTTGTTTTTATTTAGTACTGTACTAAGTTTTTTTAATAACTTTTGGAGGCATTTTGTAGGGTCTGAATAACATAGCCTATTTCTTACTCCATTAGTGTTAAAACAAACTCAATCCAGATCTCAATAGTGCCTTTGAACTAAGAGACCGAACTCGTCATGGGGAGGGAGCGGCATCGGCTCGCTGAAGCTGAAGAAGGAGCTCGTCGGTGTGGTTAGGTTAGTGGGATGAACCCATCGGCAATAACGAAGAAACCAAGAAGGAGGCCTAGTTGGAGTAAGGGGTGGGTCTTCCCCACACCCCGTGGCCGATTTTGGCTTGTTTCCGCACTTGCACAGAGTCTTTCTCAAGTTTACTAGTTTGGTCTCCTAGTGTCATTCGTCCAGACACTAAGACGACAACATAGTGAAAAGTTCCTACGTTTACAACGCCTCCGAGGGAGAATAGTCGTCAACTAAAATGCTTCTGGATCGGTCGGGTGGCATTGATTGTCTCATCAATAAGTTCATGTGGCGGCGCTTTCAACATCGATGTGGGTGGGGTCTGAGGGGTGGAATGAACATGCAAGTTGTGGTTGCGTGAGCCAAGGCACGCCCTATGTTTTTATTTTTATTTTTGTGGGGGTCAATGTCATCATATATGACTATCCACATAACTCAAAATGTTGGATTGTGTCTATCCTTTGGAAATAAATTTGTGTTGGATCTCTTCTCCGGTCTAAAGTTCTTCTTCTGGGCGACGATCATCATTGTTGACGTATCTTTGCAACTCTGATGACTATCGACATGCATTTACAATGAATCATTGTCTCAAGTATCGCGGAGCGGTGCGGCGCCGAGGTAGGTTCACGACACATCATCGTCTTGTGTAGGTCTAAGACGCCAACAAATTACCTTTGTGCCTGCTAGTAGAATCAGAATCACCAGAAGTGTTCTTGTAAAACTCTGTGGCTTGGCAGCGTGATTTCGTCCCCGGTGGCTCTATGATGTAGATGATTCTTGTACGAAATCTTAATTTTACTTTTACCATCAGGTCTACCATGCAAATACTAGGGACTGGCTTTGTAGTTCCCGTTCTTTGTTTACCTTGGTGAGATGTGTTGTAAACTGCAGTACTTATGTATTATTACTGCAATAGGTCCCTGTTAACATATGGCTTCTGTTCTTGGAAAAGAGAAATTTGACGATTTGTTATTAAGTTCGTGGGACTTTGATAATATGTACGAAGTTGGTTTAGCTTTTACTAAATCTCCAGCAGGGACTCCGTTGTGAAAACTGAATTGTAACAAGATCTATTGAAAAAATACTCACGCACGACATGCACGACCCGCTTGATAGATGAGATCATTCTAGTCTGTTTGCCTCAGCTCTCGTACACGCCGCCGCCGCCGCCTTTCTCGTACGCAGCAGGAGAGGCCAGCAATCAAGCGATGTTGGGCAGCACAAGGAACACGACGGAGCGTCAGGTTACGATATCCCCTCTCTCTCTCATTTTCGATTTCATGGTCTCTCCCTATACCCCAAATCTGTACTGAATAAATATGTTCAACCCTAGCCCTGTGACATGAAAAATTGCTGATATTGGGAGGCATCGAGGAGTAGGAGAGTGAATATGGGAACGATTAATAGGTAACACCACTGTTTTACTTTTCTGTACAATTTCGTTTTAATACTTTGGTTTCTGCATGTGAGTACCATTGGTTGTGAGATTGATTTTTCTCTTTGCCGTTTAGGGATAAAAATGATGCAGGAATTGGTAGTTCTTCTGATGCATCCGCGTCAGCAACCTTTGGTGCAGTGGACTGGTCAACTCTCTTGATTGAACAAGAACTAACATATGATTACACTGTTCACGTCCAAGAGGATACAATGTATAATTTGCTTGGTCTGAAGGAGGAGGATGAGACAGTATTGCGCCAGGCTTCTAATGATGCTAATGTCGCTCTTGTTGATGCTAATATCTCTGTTATTGATGCCAATGACAGTGACGGTGCAGCCTTACCTGTTGATGATCATGCACCGGTGGAGCAATTCACTTTCTTTGATAGAGATAATCCAAATATGGCTATGGGTGACACTTTTCCTTCGATGGATAGGTTTAGAATGGCACTCAAACACTATGCTATCAGAAAAGAGTTTGACATAAAAATTAATATGTCTCAGCCAAAAAAGTATATGGCTAAATGCAAAAAAATTGAAGATGGTTGCCCTTGGAAAATTACGGCCAGGAAGAAGCAAGAGGGCAGTACTGTGGTGGTACGTAGTTGCTTCTGTTTTGTCTTGTCTATTAATGTGTACTTGTTCCTATTTTTTTATAAAGTTTTATATTATTTTTTGTCTATTAGATGTACAAAATATTTGGTATCTTGATGTCTTAAAGTATCTTGTTCCATCGTTTATACATGTAGGTGACTGAGCTGGAGGACAAGCATATGTGTGCCTCTACCAGCAGGACGAAAACTAGTATGGCATCTCAAAGTTGGGTTGCTGAAAGAGCAGAAATAATCATGAAGAAGAACCCTGACATGACTGCTATTGACCTACAAAAGATGCTTGAGAATGATTATAATGTCAAGGTTCCATATCCCACTGTGTATAAGGGTCGACAAAGAGCTATTGTCGATCTATATGGGAGTTGGGAAGAGAGCTTTCGATTGCTATACAACTTCAAAGCTGAGATTGAGTTGAGGTCACCCGGGAGTGTTGTAGAGATTGCCACTAAGAAAGTTGAAAGTAAAATGTTTTTTGACAAATTATTCATTGCATTCAAGCCTTGCATAGATGGATTTTTGAGTGGTTACAGACCATATTTGAGTATAGACTCGACTCATTTAAATGGCAAGTGGAATGGACATCTAGCTGCAGTCACAGCTTTGGATGGACATAATTGGATGTTTCCAGTAGCTTTTGGCTTTTTTGATGCCGAAACTACAGCAAATTGGACCTGGTTCATGACTCAGCTAAAGAAGGCAATAGGTGATCCCCCTATATTGGTTGTATGTACAGATGCGTGCAAAGGCTTAGAAAATGCAGTGAAGAATGTTTTTCCAAATGCTGAGCAAAGAGAATGTTTCAGGCACCTTATGGGAAATGCAGTTAAAAAATTCCATGGTGAAAAGTTTTCCCACATGTGGCCGGCTGCTAAGGCATATAAAAAGTCAAAATTTGATTGGCATATGCAGCAAGTATTTATGGAAGAGCCTAAGGTGTTTACTTACCTAGAGCTGTACCACAATTTGCTATGGATGAGGTACATTTCCTATTGTTGGCAACTTTTTTTTCCTATTGTACTTGTAAACTCATTTCTGTTACCTTTGATTTCAATCTCTACTCTTATTTAGGTGCATGTTCAACACGAGTATCAAGGTGGACTACATACACAATAATCTTGCTGAATGCTTTAATAGTTGGATCAGGAACATAAAGGATTTGCCTATTGTCAAGCTTTGTGACAAGCTGAGGGAAATGGTTATGGAGCTCTTAAGGAAGAGGAGAAGAATTGGAGAGCGTCTGCAAGGTAAAATTTTGCCAGCTATCATTCAAGAATTGAACAATAGAACTAGAGGATTAGGCCATCTAAAGCCGCATGTATCAAGCGATTGGAGCGCCGAGGTCAAGGGTACAGAGAAGGAGCACATTAGGCATGTAGTCAAGGCTCTTGCACGCGAATGTACTTGCCTCGAGTGGCAACATACAGGCAAGCCATGTCCCCATGCATTAGTTGTTTTAACTGCACTGCCTAATGTCAATCTGGAGGACTTTGTGGATGACTACTACACCGTGGCAAAATTCCGAACAACATATCGAGGGGAAATAGAACCACTCACAGACAAGACTCAGTGGCCTATAGTGGATCCAGGTTTTGTTTTGCATGCACCACTACCAAAAAGAGGTGCAGGGAGACATAGGAAACTAAGGATTAAGGGTGCTTTAGAGGGGGGTTCATGGACTAAACCTAAGGTAGGTGGCCAGAACAAATGCAAAAAATGCCATGAGCTTGGGCATAGGGAAGCTGGATGTCCTTACAATGGGTCGAAAAAAAGGTACAAGCTCGATGTTCTTTTGTACTCAACTTATGCCAAATGTGTATGTTCTCATATGCGTATGTGTGTTATATATTTCCTTACTGTGATAGGAATAGTAGGAGAAATGAGGCTCCATGGGAAGATGGAAGCACCTCCACAAATGTTGAGATGAAGAGGTTACCACTTAGCTTGCTGCTTTTGTTTGTATGTGTCCATATGCTTCTTTTGTGATACCATATTTGTTTTTCAGTCCCACCACTATGTCTCCCATATCCCCTGCAAAGACTCCAAGGAATGTATCTCCATGTAGTCCTAGACCAGTGAAAATGAGGTAAATAATTTCTTGTTATCTTATTGCAGACCCTTTTTATGAAAATTTCTCATATAAATTATGTTTGCAGTCATAAAAACAGTGTCCCCTGGGCCAGTCACAAGGAGCCAAACGGCAGTGTCACCTGGGCCAGTTACAAGGAGTCAAGCTGCTATGTCCCCTGCCAAGACTCCACTCAAGTCTACTGCAAAGCCAATGAAATTACCTCCTAACAAGTTGACTCCAAAGAGGAGAAAGCTGAACCTGTGAACTTTATTTTAGTCGTGAGAGAGTTATTTTTTTCTCGTTCACATTTAGAGCTACTTTGCTATCAGGTTTATTTTCTTCAATGAACTAGTTATTTTGTCATTCATTATGTGAGATGTGAACTTCCCTCACTTACAGATTGTCAGGTTTAAAACTAGTTATTATGTTTCATCCTTACAGATAATCTGAATTTTTTGGTGATATTTGTCATGCATTGGGATCATGTTATGACGTGTTGTCATATGCACAACTTGATTTGCAGAAGATAGATTATTTCTATATGGCAATTCGTTTTATGAATGAACTGAGACAAACAGAGAGAACGGATAAGAAAAGAGAACTACATACGGCTGGATTTCTGGAGTTCTACCACATATTCACATGTACGAGAGAGGAGGCAATTCAAACCAGCGACATGTACGAGATAGGCGTATACTGAATCGTGCATTTATGCGTGCATATTTTTTCATGGAATCCGATTCTAATTGCGTACGAGAGAGAAAGGCGGCGGCGGCGGCGTGTACGAGAGCTGAGGCAAAAAGACTAGCGATCGAACGATCTGTTCGATCTCATCTATCAAGCGGGTTAGTGCATGTCATGCGTGAGTATTTTCTCAAGAGATCTTGTTACAATTCAGTTTTCACAACGGAGTCCCTGCTGGAGATTTAGTAAAAGCTAAACCAACTTCGTACATATTATCAAAGTCCCACGAACTTAATAACAAATCGTCAAATTCGGCCTTGGAAGAAGGGGAACTCTACCGCACAAGGAATGGACTGATGAATTCTACTCCATCTCATCCAATATAAGTGGGGTTTGTTCAAAACTGCGATACATAATATGGTCAGAGGTAGTACCTTTATTTTAAACGGCATTACGAGGATCCTAACTTGCCCAGATCTCAAATGCAATACCGTCATTATTTAAGATGTCCACGGCAGAGAACTTGCTTGTGACAACATGGTTAGGAGGATGGTTTTATCCCCAACCCACCGGAGTTCAAACCCCAGATTTGACGCTGGTGTTTATCATTTAGGCGGAATATTCTTCAGTGGGAGGCGATGTTCCCGTCGACAGCGATGTGCCTATGGTGACTTCATCAATTTCAAGACTTGACCCGCCGGATCAGTCTCTCGGAGGTGCTCATAGGGGTAGGGTGTGTGTGCGTGTGTTCATATGGCTGAGTGTGCGCGCGTGTATATGAGCGATTGCGTTGTACTATGTTTAAAAAAAAATGTCCATGGCAAGATCACTCCTTTTGTCCTGTATCTGTCCAATCAAGAGCTAACTTGCAGCAAATAATTTTAAAACTGTGATGCTATACGTGATTCTAGAATTTCTGCCTTCTCGGACAACTTGCTTCTCCAAAAGGATGTGGCTCTCTGGCCTCTGGCTACCTGAATGTGTCACATTTCCTTTTGTATAAGTTTTAGTGGTTAGCATTTTTAAGAACCGTTAATTTAACCTGATCTAACGATTTTATAATAGACGGTACCGAACGGTAATGCGGTGCCGAAATTTGTGTGGGATCGGTACCAAAATTACGTGGAGCCTGTACCGAAACTATGTGGGAGCGGTATCAAAATTATGTATCTGTAAACTATTTTAGATTAAAATTATCATTTGCCTATCAACCACCCCCAATTTCTCTTTACTCTCTTCCCTAATTTCCACCGGCCGCCGATTAAGCTACTAGCTAGGGTCAACTGATGATGCATCGGAACAATCAAAAATAGTCTTCCAAACAGGTCCTTCGGCGGGGAAATACTCCCGACTTACAAGCTACTGAATGCAGTTCTAATGAAACCATTAATGCCAGAACAAATTACAAACATCTATTCTAGTTACAGGGGTGCAAATCAACGAGTAGATCTGACCCGTGGTCACCCATCATGGTATCTGTTCATTCTGTTACACAAACAAACACCACCAGAAAACCAAGTTACATACTCTCACTGACCACTCTTGTGGCAAATCATCTATGGAAGTGCCAATTCTGCACAAAACGAGCCTCTTCAAAAGAGTTGATAGCGTATAACTACCACATTTGACAAGTCAATCACGTATAACTACCACTTTTATTTTGAATGGCGCAAAACTACCACATTTTGGCGAAGTTTTCTCACAAAACCCAAATTGTGGGCTGAGAGCGAATCGACACCGCTTCTGACCCTCTGGGCCCACCCGTCAGGCTGACGTGGCCAAGTCGGACGCATTAACCCACTAACTTACAGTGGGACCCACTAGTCAGTCCAATACAAAAATGTGAGAAAATAAAAAAAATCCAGAAATAAAGCAAAAATGGTCTGATGGCATGGGTAAAAAAATATTTTTGCAGAGGTGCACGTGGGTCCCGCCTGTCAGCCTCACATCTTTGTTTTCCCTATCTACCTCTTGTTTCCAATCGTTGACCTGGGCAAACTGCTCTACGTCGCCCCACCGCCCGCTGTAACCAGCGCCACCGCGTGGCTCCACCGTTGCCAAGCAGGTCCTGGACGGGGAGGCGCACAAGATTGAACCTGAAGGCCAGTGGGAGGTTGCCGCACACTCAGGCCTGGTGGGCGTGATGCTCCCCGGCGACGTTGTGTACACGAGCACATCCCCGAGGCGGCGTGGCGCGCGTGGGCGGCGGCGGTGGTTGTAGAGGCCGCGGAGCACCTCGAAGATGAGGTCCGCCCCCTTCCGGCAAGCTCTGGAGCCACCACCACCGGGACACCACCGGCTGGCTCGACGTTGCGCAGGACTTCCGGGGGACGCGGAGGGAGGACGCGGCCTTAACATCGAGGATGGAGGCGTCGTGCGGCGGGCGGCCAGTGCAGATAGTCGGGGCGGCGCTCATGGGCAGCAGAGGTTGGGGCTCGTCGCCGGACTGGAGTCTGGAGCATGCGGTGGGGAGCGATTCGGGGCGAGGAGACGACCGCCGCAGCGGCGAGCGGGGCGCACCGGAACGCGCACAGGAGCCGGTGGGGGAGCAGCAGAACATCATCGCTGCGGTGTGGTCGACGCCGGGCTGGTCGAGGAACTACGCCGCAGAGCGCTCCGCCGCGGCGTTGGTGAGGTCGCGGCAGGCCGAGAGGCGGAGGGAGAGGAGGCCGGCGACCCGGAGGAACGCGGCGGCGGCGGCGGGGCAGCCGGCGAGGCGAAGGCGGCGCAGGTGGGTGGCGCACCTGGGGTCGAGGGAGGCGGCGGTGGGGAGGTCGAAACCAAAGCAGTTCCCGGTCAACGGGCACCCACGGAGGGCGAGGGAGATTTTTTTCTTTTTTTCTTTTTTGATTTTCTCATATTTTTATAATTAACTGACAAGTGGGTCCCACTATCAGTTTGTCGGTTAATTTGTCTAGCTTTACCACGTCAGCCTGACGGGTGGGCCCGGACGGTCAGAATCGCTGTCAATTCATTTTCAGCCCACCATTTGGGTTTTCTGAGAAAACTTCGCCAAAATGTGCTAGTTTTGTGCTATTCAAAATAAAAGTGGTAGTTATCCGTGATTGACTTGTCAAATGTGGTAGTTTTATGCTACCAACTCCCTTCAAAACTACATGCACACAATGGAACTGATTTATAGGCATTCCTCTTTGATACCATGAGTTATGCTTGTTTCATCACCATCTAGGGTGTCTAACGTGGATTTTTCAGAGTTATTAAGTGCTATCTTTCGTTGATCGTGTATAGGTAACCACCCCGACGCTCCGTTCTTTGATACCACGAGCTGCTAGCACCGGACACAGAACAAAACAAGACACCATTGCCAGCCGTAGAGCCTCCACTTCTCCCCTTCGCTACCCTCTTGCAACAGGGTCGGGGATCCCCTTCACCAACAATCTGCGAGTAGCGTTAAGTACCCACCACTAGTAGGTAAAAGCCTACTGCTGGCAAACTTATTTTGGCTACCGCTGGCAAACAGCTGGTCGCCAGTGGTGCTCCGCGCCGTTCGCCAACAGCAGTAGGTGCTAGCGCTGGCGAACTGGCTTCGTTCGCCAGCGGTGATATATCCGCTCGCCAGCGGTAAGGTTCCTGTTCGCCGGCGCTATATTTTCCGAATTAAATTTTTTAATTTAAAATATTGCATTACATGATTATATATATATATACATACACACATATATATATATATACTAGGTGATTGCCCGTGCGTTGCAACGGGTAATGAGAGAAATAATCTAATGATTTCACACTAATCGTTCAATAAGTCCTGAAAGTGTCTTTGCCTTATGAATCTGTGACACTAATTCTGTACCCTCATCCATTTCGAATGAAATTTACTCCTACACAACACAGAAGTGCATATAAGCACGCATGCCACAACTTGGTAACTTAAAATAGCATTTAGAAAAGTAAAAAACACTATGAATTCTCACTTATCTCTTTTTTTAAACCTCAATAGACTTAGTTGTAACAAAACAAAATAATACTATTACACAGACCAATCACCGTTGGCTAATGATATTTAGAAATATGCTTTGGACATGCTCTAATGCTAAAAGATCATTGTCTAAAAAATGATAGAGTTCATGGCTTTATGGCTCGCAAATATCTTGATCACTATTTCACATGATATTCCAACACTTGATGTGTTGAACTACTGGCATACGGTATAGTTCATTCAAACCGTTGTCTATTAAGGGTTAACTAACATTAAGCATCGATTGTAAATAATCACAAAGCTCAGCTCCCGACACAAACTATAAGTACAAAATTAATCGCCATGATATTTGATAGAAACTAACAATTCACAAACATGTAACTAAAATTTCAAAAATCATATGGCATAATAGAGGCACAAGTCAACCATAAAATGGTTCATCAAGTCTTTAAAGCTTCTTCCCGCTATGTATTTGTGACACTAATTCTGCACGGGGAAGTCGTTTTGGTTTTTGAGCTCATATGCTCCCGTTCAAATAAAATATCTAAACATGTAGTAAAGCATTTTAGAAAGAAAAAAACTGAGAAATAATTGGTACCAAGTATATACCTTATTTCAGTACATGCCAAGTTTTGTGATGAAATGAGAGTTGTGGTGCTCTATGCAAAATAACAAAAATAATGCTCTACAAACTTAGTTCTGAAAGCCTATTTTGGCCACTGATTTGTATATTTTGCGCTGAACAACCCATATGTCATTTATCCATGAAACTTGGTACGTACTTAGCACATTTGTATATGTTCATCTCCATCAACTTTCAGATTTTTTGAATATTTTACTATTTTTACTTTTTGTATTCCATCGAGAGCATATGAGCTCAGGATGATATATGTGTATATAAGCACACCATACCACACGGCTCAGTAACTTAAAATAGCATTTAGAAAAGTTAAAAGCACCATCAATACTCACTGATCTCCTTTTTAAAACTCAATATTCTGCTTTAATAGTAAAGATTATACTCCATACCACGGATTCTGACTGGGTTTGTTAAATGTACATAAGCACACATACCACAACTCGGTAATTAAAATAGCATTTAGAAAAGTAATAAACACCATGAATGCGCGTCTCTTATTCTAAACATCAATATACTAAGTTGTAACAAAACAAATGATACTACTCACAGATCAATCACTGATAGCTAATGATATACAAATCTGCTTTGGACATTTTCGAATGGTAACAAATCATTTTCTAAAAAAGTTAAAATATTTATGGCTTTATGCCTCTCAAAAAAAATTGGAACCATGATTGTGAGGCAAAAGCCCCACAGTTTTACTTTATTGAATTAAAGAACAACTGTACAGAGAATTACAATTAAGGCAGACTATTTTAATTCTTATGATATACACTTATTTTTCCATATCAACCAAACACAGGAAAAAACTGAATTTGTGATATGCACACCAGCATAGTACTTGACTACTTGGCAGCAACAAACTCACCATTCTTCCAAGCTGCCCTCCACTCATCCGACCGTGTCTCATCAAGATGGATACCATGCAGCCAGTCCAAAATCGTTGTTAGTTCATCATATGTTCTTGCCGACAGGGGAAGTGAAAGCAATCAGAAATATCTTCAGTATTAATCAGCTCCCTAACCGAAATCTTTTCATCGACAGCAAACCAAAAAAGCCTGGCAAATCTCTGACTAAGTGGTCCGCACTCACCACTAATATGCCACTCATCCAGCCAAAAGATAACCGAGGAACCATCATGTATCACTGGCTTTGTGTCGGCCCAGTGGATTCTAGGGTGTGCAGAGCCCACTCCCCACTGCCCGCACACGCGACAGCATCTACGAAACAACTAAGGACCAAGCAGAACGCTTGGGGAGACCCCCGAGGGAAAAACCCCTCGAGGGGGCTTGAGGGGACACCGAAGGCCTGAAGGGGGGTTCCGCGCGAGGGCGCCCCACTTCAAGGCTCTCCACCCTGGAGGGAAGCCAGCATGGCACCTCCCCTCGAGGCCCCCAGGCCCCTGAGGGGATTCTTCGCGGAGAAGGAACTGCTGCAGAGCGCACATGGACTCTGCAGCAGCCGCAGAGTGACGCGCGCGTCTGCGCGCGCGACAGCGACGGCGTCACAGTTGCCGTTCCGGTGATAAAAGGGGTCAACACAGCTCTGTGTCCCCTGCGCCGCCACCAAAGCTTTCCTCTTTGGTGATAAAGCGGTTGGCCGGCACAACGCTCCAACGACGACGTCACCGTGGGCACCTCCCACGGTCTCTGCGGTACCAACGGGCTGCTCTGCAAAGGAGACAGCTGCCCTGCCACGAAGGCAGGCTTTACGACCATGGACCGAGTCCATGGACAAGCGAGCTGCGGTGCACCCCGCTCCTCCGTTCGTCGCCATGTGGGAACCCTTCCACTGCGCAGGACGCAGGGATGAGGCCTGGGGCGACTATATAAGGAGAAGGGGCACCTCCGTAGAAAAGGATCGAGCTTTCGACCCGAGGATCCGCGATCCCCGATTCATCCTTGTACACCCCGTAGAAGCTTAGCCTAGCCCAGGGAGCCCGAGGAGGAAGAAGGCCCGAACCTTCCCCCTCCAAGCTCCGCACCGCCTCGCGAGGGCCCTCGGCGGGCTCGTTGTATGGTAGCCACTGCAGAGCAATACAGACAAGCAGGAGTAGCGGTTTTACCTCACCTTGAGGGCCGTGAACCTGGGTACGGGCTTGTGTCTCTCTCTGTCGTGCAGTCTCACTCCAGGCACCGCGAGCAACCTCGCGCGCGGATCGAAGGTTGTCGACCAACGTGTTCAGTCCCCTCACGAACTTCTCACCCGAGAGTGGTTATCCCTAATCCGTGGGAACTACACCTCGACACTTTGCAACCGTTTTCTATAATTATCCATGAACTTTGCAACATCCCTCCTCCATGTGTAATACTCATTCCAGACAATAGATACCTAGGGAATATGCATCTTGTCAGAAAATTTATGCAAGAATTTCATGATATTTAAACATTGGATGTGTTGAACTACTGGCATACGCTACAGTTCACGCAAACACTTGATGTGCATGACATTCAAATATACTACCAGAGCTTGATGACTAAAATACAGTATAATTCGTTCATCTTGTGAAAAATTAGTGGCATGTTTTCTCTGAAAATATCTAGCACTGGCCTATGTTCAGTTCTCTGAAAATCGTACAAGGAAAATCTGACTGGAGAAAACAACACCAGAAATCGTACCAGTCTGTCTCCGTTGTCCATAAGCCTCATCTCGTCTCCGACATCGCCTAATCAAGCCGCCATCGGTGAATCTACTTTATGTCGTTGTCTTGTTGACCTGTGTTTTAGCTTAGAAATGCTAGAAGCTACGTGCATTTGAAACAAATCGCACGTTAGATCTTTTGGTGTGTCCAAAACCTTCATTAGCAATGGTCACCCAACGAAGCTCAACACAGCTATCTCACCGTCTTAAGATGTGTGTCCTGCTGTCATAACTTTTCTTCTTTGCGCTCTCCTTTCTTTTATCCATACAATAAATGGTTGAAACTCGGAGCATTGTTAAATATTTTGATTCCTTCCAAACTCCCATCCACTTCAGCTTTATTCAACAAAGAAGAGAAGGCTTCAGCACATATAAGAAAAATGTATGGAGATATGGGTTCTCCTTGCCGCATCCCCCTCTGTGGAAGGATTTTTTCCAGAGCTTTTTCAAGACACAAACATGGTTCTATCTGTCCAGAGAGAACTAACACAAATGTGTCCAGAGAGAACTAACACAAATGGAGCAGACAACAACCTGATGAATGAATATTAGAAAGGTAGGTAAATTTAAATGGCCAATTGCTAGAGCTGCCTCGTAGGTTTGCGGAGTTTTCTTGTCAGGTACCTGAAATTTTTTCAATGGCTAGCAGGCATATAACTTATTTTAGTTCAAAAGATTGTGACAAATAGAATGTCGGGCCATGGTTAACCTTGAAATAGAACATCAACTACATAATTTCTATCTATTTTCTCTAGAAATGCATATATAAATCATGAATAGTAAAATCAAATGCGACTAAATTTAACACTGAAACCAAATGATGGATTGGTTGATATTCAACGCTGATGTGGACTTGAGCTGAAGTTTATTGTTTCAACGTATAAATTTTCGTGCCTTACAAATAATTATATATACTGTAATTTTATAAAAATAAATTAGCAACACATGACTACAACACAGTAGATTGATTTTAGCCGAAATCTAATACATTAGTCAGTTTATGACCGAGGAAAGAAAACACATTGGGACATTATTGTAGATACGCAATTTGATAATTTTTTTGTTAGTTCTATCATATGAGTGCAGAGTCGTGGCATTATTGTCCACATACTGGATTACATGGTATTAAAGACCGCCGGTAAATCATTATATATGTAGTAGATGCAACAATCAATTTACCACCATAATTACCAGGGTCTTTAGTTCTTATGAATATCCTAGTTCACATGATTTTTCATAATTCATTTGTCTCTTTTTTCCCTTTTGACATTATGACAACCTATTCTCACTGGTTGTGACAAAAATTTGAAACCAAAAGGTCATATTTGTGTGGATATAAGGATAATATTGTACCATGCTACAATTAAAAGGAGCCTGAGGCATGAAACCTATTATTTTTGTGTCCGTGCAACTTCTGCACCTTTGCCTTTATCCTCTTCCCCTGTCTGCAAGAACAATACAGTCCTGTAGTTCAGCTATATGCCATGAATAAAAAAAAACAAAATGAGTAAAACTGAATGATATATGCTTATGGATGTTTACATCTACGTACCTCTTTACTAAAGGAAATTGTATGGAACCGCGGCTCGCCATAAGACGAAAGATTGAAGTGAGAAGGCAAGCTAAGTTACGAAACAATCTTAATTTTTTTCAACCAAAACATCTGCAAAACTCAGTTTGGTTATGGACTGGGGCAGAACAATGCGTACCTGGAAGACATAGTTGGCAACACTGCTACTGCAAGCCGGCTGCTCGATGGGCAGTCTGCCGTCACCAGGCGTTGCTGCCTAGGATTAGGGATTTGAAGATACAAGTACAATTATCTCTGTCTGAAAAAATGCGGACATGGGGTTAAGCAAAAGAATCAGATCGTGTGTTGCATGCTGAGGAAGGACAACCTGCTAAGAAATTTGAGGAGAAAGCTTGCTGCCAGGGCGTTGACGACTACCGAGGAACACAGGGGGTTGGAGTTTGTTTTATTTGTTAGAGAATAATATGGGATTTCGATTTGTTAGTTAGTAATCATGATTGTTATGAGACCGAGTTTCACGCATAAAACAAAGAGCCGGTTTTTAGTGCGGTGGCATTTGCTTTGTAATTTGGCATGTAGTTTGTTGTATAGGCGCCATATGCATCCTCCTTTTTTCCTTTTTTCCTTCCTTTTTGTTTCTTTTCCTTTTGTGAATCGGTATCCACTTATAGGTGGCAGTGCATGTAATTAATTCAAAGTGTGAGGGCATTTGACTTGTGACACCATTTGGATTGTGACACCATACCACGCATTCTGCTTTAATAGTAAAGATATATATATATATATTTATATAGTATATATATGGTTAAATGGTTTCTACTCCCGGGTGTAACTACACCCACGTCTCGTATACAACCTTACGGAAGTATTTGTCGTACTTTATCGGTTTGAGTATGTTCATATACTATATCTAAGATACCCAAAAACAAGTTTCACGAAAAAATTGCAAGTGTCCTAATATTTTACACTATATACTCGAAATATCGTCATATGTGCATATAAAAGAGAAGGATGTAGAATTTTTTTACATACTACCAAAAAAAAAGTATCTATAGTACTAAAATAGCATTATATACTCCATACTACATGTTACATACCTCCCGGTACGATAGATACTCCAGTATATAATGCTATTTTAGTACTATAGATACTTCTTTTTAGGGAGTATGAAAAATATTCTACATACTTCTCTTTTATATGCATATATGACGGTATTTCAAGTATATAGTGTAAAATATTAGGACAGTTGCAACTTTTTCATGAAACTTGTTTTGGGGTATTTTAGATATAGTATATTAACATACTTAAACCGATAAAGTATGACAAATACTTCCGTATGGTGTTATATGAGGCGTGGGTGTAGTTACACCCGGGAGTAGAAATCATTTTGCCTATATATATATATATATATATATAGGTTAAATGCTTTCTACTCCCGGGTGTAACTACACCCACGTCTCATATACCACCTTACGGAAGTATTTGTCATACTTTATCAGTTTGGGTATGTTCATATACTATATCTAAGATACCCCAAAACAAATTTCATGAAAAAGTTGCAACTGTACTAATATTTTACACTATATACTCGAAATATCGATATATCTGCAAAAAAGAAGTATCTATAGTACTAAAATAGCATTATATACTTCATACTACATGTTACATACCTCCCGGTATGATAGATACTCCATACATGTGTGAAACACACGTGGGTGTAGTTACACCCGGGTGTAGTATGAATATGTCCTATATATATATATATATATAGGTTAAATGGTTTCTACTCCCGGGTGTAACTACACCCACGTCTCATATACCACCATACGGAAGTATTTGTCATACTTTATCGGTTTGAGTATGTTCATATACTATATCTAAGATACCCCAAAACAAGTTTTATGAAAAAATTGCAATTGTCCTAATATTTTACACTATATACTCGAAATATCGTCATATATGCATATAAAAGAGAAGTATGTAGAATTTTTTTACATACTACCTGAAAAGAAGTATCTATGGTACTAAAATAGCATTATATACTCCATACTACACGTTACATACCTCCCGGTATGATAGATACTCCATACATGTGTGAAACACACATGGGTGTAGTTACACCCGGGTGTAGTATGAATATGTCCTCTATATATATATATATATATATATATATATATATATATATATATATATATATATATATATATATATATAGCAGGTATATTTTATACAGAATTCCAGAAAGTAAAAAGTGTACATAACCATCACATAAACATATATATAGTTGACAATGATCAAATATTGATTCATCACATTACAAATATATTGTTTATCGCAATACAAAACAAGTAGTCGGTTGCAATACAAAAAAAGTAGTCGGTTCGCTCCAAACTTCTATCTTCCAGACATTTTAATCATCGACATGAAATACTTGACTTGAATTGACTTACGAAGCGAGAAATAAACAAAATAGGTATTGTGAAACACACAAGCAATATAATCCTGATAGCTTTGTCAAACCAAGTAGGAAGCATGCCTCATATGGAATTGCTTCAGGGACGGTGTAATCGAACAACGTGGAATGAACACTTCATATGTGTTCAGACAACATGGTTCACTCACACCTCCCTGAAGATGCAACGTGCAACCATCTAATCATCGGCCAAAAGTAGTCATCTTAAACTAAGCCAACAAAATCATACTAACAGATGATAAATGAAAAAAATTTAGAAATGGAATCGGGTCAACTGAAAATCTTGCCTCATACTTAGACTGAAAACACAAATGGTCCGATATGGAGTAAGTGAGAGCCAGTGGGATGCAGAAAATGTGTATTCGTGCACATCAGGTCGCATTCCACTGGCCCTCACTTACTCCACCTCTAGATCTCACGATGTCACAGCATTTTAATCATCGGCATCCCAAGAGATCGAATACAAAACTATAAACATTTCAATCATCGGCATGAAATGACTTGCACTGGAAATAGACAACAAAAAACGTGGGTAGGCCTCATAATATAGGCACTGAAAGAAAACCACAATTGGCTGTATCCAACCAAGTAATTGCACTGAATGTTTGTGAAGTGTACTTGGTTGGATATATCCAATCACGGTTCACTTAGTCCTTTTTCTAATCATCGGCCGGAATTGACTTACAAAGTGAGAAATAAACAAAGTATTGATATTGTCAACTGAAAAGCATGCCTCATATAGTGAAACACACAAGCAATCCTGATAGTTTTGTGGAACCAAGTAGGAAGCACACAACTTATGTGTGTGCATGATACAAGGTTCCACAAACTATCAGGATATCGTATAGTGCGTCACATCATTTTAATCATCGGCATTATAGAAATGAAGTAGGGTGAACTGAAAAGCATACCTAATACTTAGAGAGAAGGTAAAATGCAAGTTAAAAAACACTCAACAAAACCAAGAAAGGCCTCATATGAAATTGATGACACACATGAACTTCAGGGACGGTGTGAGCGAACAACGTGGAATGAACACTGCATAGATGTTCAGACAACATGGTTCGCTCACACCTCTCTAAAGATGCAACGTGCAACCATCTGTTCTAATCATCGGCCCGATAGTGAAACAGTAAGGTCTAACAGAAATCAAAAGCATGCCTCATATATTGGACTGGACACACAAAAATTCCGAGACGGCGTTTCCGAGATCCCTTGGGATGCAGAAAATGTGTATTCGTGCACATCACAAGTCTCGGAGACGTCGCCTCTGGATCATATAGTGTCAGAACATTTTAATCATCGGCATTAAATACTTGATCAATTAACATAAACAACACCATAAACACCATAAACAACACCATATGCAACACCATAAACAGCACCATAGCTATTTAAATCGACATAAAAATAAAAGAACACAAGACAAAGTTAACATATATTACTATGCATAACAGATTTCAATTGGAGCATTTCTTACTTTAGTGCCTTGATTGATGCATACTAACTGTTGAAGCTTAATTAGCATCAGAATCTGGCATATTCCTACTAGTGTACAGAGCAAAGTACACATCAGCGGGGTGTAACATTGCTATTCAAATATAGCACTACTACAACTTAAAGATGCATTATACTTATCTCTACCGAAATTATACAGTCAACTATACATAATGTTCTACAGAAATTATTCTACTACAACTAATCAACACAGTAAAAAAAGTGCAGCACACTGAACCAACCTAACTTTGCACATCACGTTGATGTTCCGACCTTCTAAATCGAGACCCAATCCATTGGACGGTGCATATCTGAAACTTGAGGTGACTGGAACGGGGTCCTCACCTGCACAGGGGCACCCGTAGGCGACGAGGATGATAGTCGGCCCTGGGTGACCTCGACGGGCACAGAGCCCGTGTAGCTGATGCGGGGCACGAGCTTGGACTCGCGACGATGACGAGGAAGTGGTCTCCCGCACCCTCGGAGCGAGCCGCCGCGGCCATTGACGAGGTTGAGGTCCGGGTTGACCTCGTCAGCACTAAGAGGTGGATCTCGAACCCGGGTGCGGCCGGCGGCTCGAACCCGAAGCCCAGATCGATGCAGCCACGCAGCTCGTCGAGGTCGTCGTCCGTGACGCTCCACGCGCGCCGCAGTGGCGACATCGGCGAGGGGTCTCCGCTGCCTCCCTTGCCCTTCGCTCCCTCCTCCAGCTCGGCCTCCGCTTCGCTCCATCCTCTATCTCTGGATCTCGTTGGTACGGACGACGCTGGCGGCGAGGACCATCATCGGACGCAGGCGCGGAGGGAGCTCTGGTGAGGCCGGGGAGGCGTAAGGGGCGGCGATGGCGGGGGAGAAGGAGAGCGAGGAGAAAGGGGATCGGGAGGAGGCAGCGGGGAGAAAGAAAGGATAAGTGAGAGAGAAGGCCTCCGGGCGGGTGTAAATTATCGCTAGCGCCGCCGCGATACCACCGCTAGCGCTGGCGGGCATTGATGCACACGGTGGGTGTGTTGTTGGGAGACCCCAAGAGGAAGGTATGAAGTAGTGCAGCAGCAAGTTTCCCTCAGTTGTGAAACCAAGGTTATCGAACCAGTAGGAAATAATGAATTCCCCCGAGGTGCCAACGGCGCCAGAAAATGCTTCCTGGACGTAGGTGACGTGGAACCTGCACACAACACAATCAAGATACTTTGCCCCAACTTAACGGTGAGGTTGTCAATCTCACCGGCTTGCTGTAACAAAGGATTAAACGTACGTGTGGAAGAAAGATGTTTGTTTGCAGAAAGTAACAGGTTTGCAGTTTGTGGTTTATCAGAATAAAGAGAAGGACCGGGGTCCACAGTTCACTAGTGGTGTCTCTCCATAAATAATAATAATAACATTCATGCGGGTAAACAAATTACAGCTGGGCAATTGATAGAATAATGATGAGCAAACCAATGCATATACCAACGTTATGATGTCTAGTGTGAAATTCATTCGGGCATTACAACAATATACATAGACCGTTCCAACCACATCTATGACTAATAATCCACCTTCCGGTTAGCGTCCGCACCCCTTTCAGTATTAAGTTGCATGCAACAGATTATCGCCTTAAGCACTGTGTGTAAAGTAAGTAAGTAACATCATCCTTAGACAAAGTGCTACTGTTTTATCCCTAGTAGCAACAGTACATCTACAACCTTAGAGCTAGTTGTCACCACCCCAGATTTAATAGAGACATGAACCTACTATCGAGCATAAATACCCCCTCTTGGAGTCACAAGCATCTACTTGGTCAGAGCATACACAAGTAACGGAGAGCATGCAAGATCATTAAATATCACACACATGATATATTATGAAGCAATAACTTTAGTACTCAATATTCATCGGATCCCAGCAAACACAACATGAAGTATTACATAACGGTGATCTTGATCATGATAGGCAGCTCACAAGATCTAAACATGGTAGCACAAGAGGAGAAGACAACCATCTAGCTACTGCTATGAACCCGTAGTCCAAGTGTAGACCACTCACGCATCAGTCCGGAGGCAGTCATGGCGACATAGAGGCCTCCGGTGACGATTCCCCCTCCCGGCAGGGTGCCGGGGAGGAGTTCTGATCTCTCCCGAATTGGTGTTGACGACGGCGGCGGCTCGTGACCCGTGGAGGAAAATATGAACACCGTGCTAGGGTTTTTGTTTCGGGGGGTATATGTAGGCGAAAGGGCGAAGGCGGTGGAGCCCCGTGGGCCCCACACCACGTGCTCGCGCGGCAGAGGGGGGGGGGGCGCCGGGAGGTGGTGTGGGCCCCTCGGGCTCCATCTTCGCCTCCTCTTCGGTGCTCTGGAAGGTTCCCAAATAAATATGCACTTTGGAAAAGAAATCATCCGATTCCGAGAATATTTCCTTAAGTACTTTTCTGAAACCAAAAACAGCAGAAAACAGGGAACTGGCACTGTGGCATCTTGTTAATAGGTTAGTCCCAGAAAATGCATAAAACTTTATAAAATACATATAAAACATGTAATAACTTGGTATAATATAGCATGGAACATAAGAAATTATAGATACGTTGGAGACGTATCAACATCCCCAAGCTTAGTTCTACTCGTCCCGAGTAGGCAAGAACGATAAAAGAATAATAATTTCTGAAGTGACATGCTTAAACACAATCTTGATCAAAATATAATGTAAGGCTCATGTTATGAATGAAGTGACTCAAGGCAATGGTCTATAGTTTGCTAACAAATAGACAAGGAGTAAACAACTACATCATATAAGTAAAACTTTTCATGAATAGTACTTTCAAACAAGCATCAAAAAGATTTGCATAAGAGTTAACTCATAAAGCAATATTATCTAAGCAAAAGAGCATTGAAGCAACACAAAGGAAGATATAAGTTTCAGCATTGGCTTTCAACTTTTGAACATGTATATCATATAGATAGTTGTCAACACAAAGAAATATAACAAGTGCAATAAGTAAGCATATAAGAATTGTTGCACACAGTTGACACAAGTGTTTGCTTCGGGGATAGAAAGAAGTAGGTAAACTGACTCAACATAAAGTAAAAGATAGGCCCTTCGCAGAGGGAAGCAGGGATACAAGCATGTGCTAGAGCTTCTTAGTTTTATAGGTTTTTGAAATCATATAGAGAGCATAATAGTAAGTTTTGAGCGGTGTTTGTCGTTGTCAACGAATGGTAATGGGCACTCTACCCCCCTTGTCAACCAGACTTTCAAGAGCGGCTCCCATGAAGTACGTTATTTCTACCAACAAGGTAGATCATCCCTCTTATCTATTTTGTTTACAAATAAAGTTAAAAACTTTTGTCATTGCTTGACTGATTGGATCAGGGCAAAAATGTGAAGAGATTGCAGCGGTTAAAGTTGTAATTAATTGGGACTGGGCACCCCATTTGCCAGCTCTTTTTGCAAAGTTAATGGATAAGCGGATGTATATGCCACTAGTCCGGTTGGTGAAAGTCTGTCTAAAAGCAAATGACAAGGTTGATATCCGTAACACCACATACTTCCTCATGAGCTAATAAACATTGACACAAATAAGGGATAATAAATTTTGAATAAAAGGTAGCACATGAAGTATTTACTTGGAATGGCAGGAAATACCATGTAGTAGGTAGGTATGGTGGACACAAATGGCATAGGTTTTGCCTCAAGGATTATGGATGCACGAGAAGCATTCCCTCTCAGTACAAGGCTTTGGCTAGCAAGGTTGTTTGAAGCAAACACAAGTATAAACTATGACAACAAGACGTATTTAAAAACATATTGCAAGCATTATAAAACTCTACATTGTCTTCCTTGTTGTTCAAACACTTTAACTAGAAAATATCTAGACCTTAGAGATACCAAACATGTAAACCAAATTTCAGCAAGTTTTACGGTAGTTCCTCACTAATAGGTTTTAAATACATGACGTAAAAGCTTAAACACGATCTACTTGAGAGCTCAAAACAATTGCCAAGCACCACAACATGCAAGATAACAATCCATAAGAGCATGTATATCTTTCTTTATACCATCTACCACATTTAGCATTTTCTGTTTCCAACCAAACACCAATCAACTTATTTAAAAGATAAACTCTCCAAGTCATTAAACAATGAGATATGAGAGTATGATATAATAAAGCTAACAGCTCTAGCAAGAGATGCATGAAAAACAAGAGCTGGAAAGCATTGAAATAACATAGAAGAATGCTCAACAAATATAAGTGAAGAATACGAGTATTTATAAGAAAAAGCGGAGCGTGTCTCTCTCCCACAAAGGAATGCTAGGATCCATTTTATTCAGAGAATGAAAATAACAAAAACAGAAATAAAAACAAGCAGACGCTTCAAGAAAAGCACATAAGATGTGACGGAATTAAAATATAGTTTCACTAGAAAGGACCTGATAATTTGTTGATGAAGAAGGGGATGCCCAAGGCATCCCCAAGATTTGACGCTTGAGTCTTCTTGAAATATGTTGGGGATGAACCACCGGGGCATCCCCAAGCTTTGGCTTTACTATCCTCTTGATCACATCATATCATCCTTCTCTCTTGATCCTTGAAAACTTCCTCCACACCAAACTTAGAGTAAACTTCATTAGAGGGTTAGTGAACGAAAAATTATGATATTCTGTAGAAACACAATTGCTACCAATGCTACTGGACATTAGCTACAGCCACTGATACTTCATAGGATAAAAAGATCCAATCAAAATAGCAAAAGAGGCATTGCAAAATAAATGGCAGAATCTGTCAAAAACAGAACAGTCCGCAAAGACGAATTTTTTCGAGCCACTTAACTTGCTCAAATCAGAAAACGCAAAACTAATGAAAGTTGCATATATATCTGAGGATTACGCACAAACAATCCCAGGTCCATCCGATTTTTCTGTGAAGAGTTATGAATTTAACGGTGGACAGCAGAAAACAGTTTCAGCACAGCAATCCAAATTTAGCATGAACTTTCAACTAGAGGCTTATCTTGACACAACAATGCAATAAAATAAAGATACAAAGGAATTGCTATAGAGGTAGGACAAGTCCTTGACACAAATAAAATAAAATAACAGGAAATAAAAGTGGGTTGTCTCCCATAAGCGCTTTTGTTTAACGCCTTTCAGCTAGGCACAGAAAGCAAAACTCAAGTATTATCAAGAGATGAAGCATCAACATCAATAATTTCCTCCAAAACATGGTTGGTTGTAATAGGTGTTTTTGGTATCCATGAGTGTGTCCTATTATGTAAACCACCACTTTTAGGCATATTGGGAGGTTTGGGTTTGGGAATATAAATAAACTTTTGCTCTCTTCCTACAAAAGCCTTATCTTTCTTAGTTTTAATAGAGGCAAAGGTTGAACTTAAGGTCTCCGTAGCATCTTCTAATTCATCAATTCTATGATTATGAGTATCAAGGGTGTTGCTAGTTTCTAAAGCAGTGATTCTTCCATTAATGTCATCTATTGATTCATTACCCTTGCTAGTATTATCAAGAAAAAAATTCTCCATAGAATCCAACCTTTTAATAATATCTTCCAAAGTGATCTCAGTTTTAACTTCTTTAGTAAGGGGTGGTGCCCCTACCAAATTTTCAATTAAATTGCAGGCTTCAAAGGCAGGTGTACCAAGAAAGTTTCCCCCCGTAAGAGTATCAAGAACATACCTATACCAACTAGAGATACCAACATAAAAATTCCTAAGGAGGATTAAAGTAGAGTGCTTTTTAGTGCATTTTTTATGAGCATCATTTATCATATACCAAGCATCTTTTAAACTTTCTCCTCCTGGTTGTTTAAACGAACGAACTTCAACTTCAGGACTACCCATTTTCAGCAACTTAAATAACAAACCGAAATAAAACAAATAACAAAAACTGAAAATAAAATAGCAAACCGAAATAAACAAGGTAATGCAAGTAATTAATTTTTTTGTATTTTTGATATTAAGCAAACAAGACAGTAATAAAAATAAACTAAGCAAGACAATAACAAAATAAAAAGATTGGAAGCGCGAAAACTCCCCTCGTAGAAGAATCTTCAAATCACTGGCAACGAAGTTGACGGAGGAGTGTGAAGGTCTTCAAAGGAATTCTTATTTCCCCGGCAACGGCGCCAGAAAAATGCTTGATGCACACGGTGGGTGTGTTGCTGGGAGACCCCAAGAGGAAGGTATGAAGTAGTGCAGCAGCAAGTTTCCCTCCGTTGTGAAACCAAGGTTATCGAACCAGTAGGAAATAATGAATTCCCCCGAGGTGCCAACGGCGCCAGAAAATGCTTCCTGGACGTAGGTGACGTGGAACCTGCACACAACACAATCAAGATACTTTGCCCCATCTTAACGGTGAGGTTGTCAATCTCACCGGCTTGCTGTAACAAAGGATTAAACGTATGTGTGGAAGAAAGATGTTTGTTTGCAGAAAGTAACATGTTTGCAGTTTGTGGTTTATCAGATTAAAGAGAAGGACCGGGGTCCACAGTTCACTAGTGGTGTCTCTCCATAAATAATAATAATAACATTCATGCGGGTAAACAAATTACAGCTGGGCAATTGATAGAATAATGATGAGCAAACCAATGCATATACCAACGTTATGATGTCTAGTGTGAGATTCATTCGGGCATTACAACAATATACAAAGACCGTTCCAACCGCATCTACGACTAATAATCCACCTTCCGGTTAGCGTCCGCACCCCTTTCAGTATTAAGTTGCATGCAACAGATTATCGCCTTAAGCACTGTGTGTAAAGTAAGTAAGTAACATCATCCTTAGACAAAGTACTACTATTTTATCCCTAGTAGCAACAGTACATCTACAACCTTAGAGCTAGCTGTCACCACCCCAGATTTAATAGAGACATGAACCTACTATCGAGCATAAATACCCCCTCTTGGAGTCACAAGCATCTACTTGGCCAGAGCATACACAAGTAACAGAGAGCATGCAAGATCATTAATTAGCACACACATGATATATCATGATAGGCAGCTCACAAGATCTAAACATGTTAGCACAAGAGGAGAAGACAACCATCTAGCTACTGCTATGGACCCGTAGTCCAAGTGTAGACTACTCACGCATCAGTCTGGAGGCAGTCATGGCGACGTAGAGGCCTCCGGTGATGATTCCCCCTCCCGGCAGGGTGCCGGGGAGGAGTTCTGATCTCTCCCGAATTGGTGTTGACGACGGCGGCGGCTCGGGACCCGTGGAGGAAAATATGAACACCGTGCTAGGGTTTTTGTTTCGGGGGGTATATGTAGGCAAAAGGGCGAAGGCGGTGGAGCCCCGTGGGCCCCACACCACGTGCTCGCGCGGCAGAGGGGGGGGCGCCGGGAGGTGGTGTGGGCCCCTCGGGCTCCGTCTTCGCCTCCTCTTCGGTGCTCTGGAAGGTTCCCAAATAAATATGCACTTTGGAAAAGAAATCATCCGATTCCGAGAATATTTCCTTAAGTACTTTTCTGAAACCAAAAACAGCGGAAAACAGGGAACTGGCACTGTGGCATCTTGTTAATAGGTTAGTCCCAGAAAATGCATAAAACTTTATAAAATGCATATAAAACATGTAATCACTTGGTATAATATAGCATGGAACATAAGAAATTATAGATACGTTGGAGACGTATCAGGCATGTTTTGGTGTTCGCCAGCGCTGTCCTTCGGTGGCAGCCCCGCCCAGCCCAGAGCTACCGCTGACGAACGATTTATCCTATCCGCCAGCGGTAGCAGTTTTACCGCTGGCTGTGGAGGCTCTGTGTTCGCCAACGCTATAAATGCTAGCGCATACTTTAAGTTGTTCACCAGTGCTATTCTGGTGGCTATAACCCTTTTCCTACTAGTGCACCGCTCCAACAGAGTAGCAGTTCATCACCTGCACCACAACACACCAACTAGGAAAGCAATGCTGAGCAACACACAAACAAGGCTTACTTTACAACTAGGCCAGGCATCAACCAACCAATGTTCAGCAAGTGATAATCATGGGGTGTTCATAACTTCCTAGTAACCACAGTGATCCTTTTCATCATTGCAACAGACAAGTAGAAGATAATACCAAATTTATAATCACAACCATGCAAATAAAAATAACTCTAGAAGTTGCTACTTTACATGACTAGTATCGAATACTTATTTATTTCTGTGAGGAACCACGACATATTTCTGGAGAAAAGAACAACGGGACAATACAACGTCAATCACTAAACAAAAAATCGTGTTTCATCTTATCCCAGCATAAAAAGAATTACACCAACAAGGAAGAGAGGTTTCCTTGGGTAGTAAAAACTGGGAGTATATCATCTGGACTCAGCCATAGAAACAATAATTATAACTTATAACCTACAGCGAGATAGCACTACTAGCAACACAGTTCACATTCTAGCAACCAAACCACCAGGACCAACACAAACACGGTTGTGGTACGAAGGTTTCCGTACCGGTCCCACGTAATTTTGGTACCGGTTTCACACAAATTCCGGTACCCGCGGTACCGTTCGGTACCGTCTGTTGTAAAATCGTTAGATCAGGTTAAAATAACGGTTCTTAAAAATGCCAACCACACTCTAAAACTTGTACTTTAACTAACCAGTTCCAGTTCTAGAACCAGTAGCTCCAGGTTACCATTTCGCATAATTGCTGAACATCTTAGCTCTAGAACAGCAAAGTAACACTTCGTCATGATCCATACAACATGTACTCTTATTTTAGGCAGAGGAGTTGGGTAATAGGTTCTTCTCTGTACTAACAAGCATTTAGACGACCAATTACGTAATCAAATATCAGTCTGGGTCACTACATTTCTCTATTATCCAGTTACTCTGCATAAGAAGCTAAGTCCAAACTGAAATATGTTTTGTAGAAAGAAAGTGTCTTGTAGCAAATAGAGAAATGATATGATTTCCACCATACAAATATATACCTTTTACAATCATGTTTAGCTATTCCAACAATTCCCGATCAAGTTGAGTTTTGCAATGACCATCAACAAAACCTAGAGACAAACTATTCCAACAGTAGGCATTTACCTCCCCGAGCCTATATTCTTGCATGGACAACTTTATGTTGCACTGTTTAAGGGTGTGTCAAGGCAAACTACTAGGATTTTGGCCAAGCCAAATAAGGACATAGATCCCACATGAAAAAGCACAAAGACCATTTGTCTACCGTGATGTATTGGAGAGATAAAACGTCAATCAGCTTTGGAGTCGGACAACCTACCATATTGAGAAATACTCACTCTGTTCATAAATATAGGACGTTTTAGACATTGCACATGGTGTTTAAATGCATACATGAATGAGTGTACATACACACTAAAACATGTGTAGATACATGTAGATACATGTGAATCTATACAAAGCCTAAAACATCTTATATTAAAAAACGGAGGGAGTATGAGGGAGAAACATGAGCGGAGGACGGTGGCAGAAATAGCATCGCGATCAGGTTGGTGCGCTGGATATCCATGACAACACGGGTAGCTTTTTATACATGGAGGTGGCTGCTGCTGAGTCTTACCGAGCAGCTTCTTGCCTATTTGCAGGGCAATGATGATTGGCGAACGGTGGGCAGCATCGGACGTTTTCACGAGCATTTGTGGTCATGGCGCGGATCCCCTTCCTAGCGACACCATCGTCGGCTGATTCTGGACGAATCTGGCGGCTCCCCGCGCTGCCGCTCGCCGCTGCGGCTCCCTGACGATGCACTCTACCGATTTACCACCCCCCACACCGTCGATGTCGCCCAGGCCGAGAGCGGAGGTGCCTGGCGGCGGAGCTCTCGAGGGGGGACGACACGGCAGAGCGCGGGGAGAGTGCGGGCGCCCGACGGCGGGAACTAGGCCCATGCGTCGGCGGCATTGCCCAGCTCTCTCTTCTTGTGTAGGTCTCCCGCTCATCCAAGCCGCCCCGGCGAGCTCCTCCGTCGCTGCCGTCACGCATCTCCTTCCGGCCACGGCGGACATGCCGGTGTCGGGCGCGCAGGTCGAGGGATATGGCGGCGGCCATGGAGGACAAAGCCCTAGCACCCCGCATCTCCTGCGCACCGGGCACTGCTCCTCTTCTTCGTCTGCGCCCTTACCTGCCGCTCTGAAACGCCACAAGACCAGCTGCGTCGCTCGACGGCGAATACCCGCAGCAACGCCCGCCACCTGTACCTCCTCTCGCCAGATTTGGGCATGTCCCGTAACGTGGTCCACCTCCGGTAGCCAGGTGAGTAGGAAGAGGAGGAGGATAGGGAGGGCATCTGTCGGGCACTGCCAGCGGGAGGACAGGGAGAAAGCACCGTGGTGAAGCAGAGACGGAGGTCCCTCCGCAAACCGCGTCGCCGCCACTACGTCTCATCCTGCTTGATGTCGGCGACCACGTGTGGATCCGGCCGACTATGGTGTTGTGGTGTTGGATACCAGCGGATTAGTAAGTAGCAGGGACAACACAGTGAGTTGATTGAGGCAGGAGCTCCTGTTTGTCCCTACGTTTATTCTTTCTCCATTGAGGCAGGAGGCAGGATACCAGTGGATTATTCTTTCTCCATTCAGGCAGGAGCTCATGATTATTGTTATCGTACAAAGGTGACAGATCTTCATGTCTGAAGGCTTTGGACTTGTGAAGATGGAAACCTCATCACAGTTGCTGCACGGTAGCTGGCAGGCGTCTCTTCCATGCGCTGGAGCCTGGATGCCTACTGGTAATTGATGCAATACAAATTGCTTGGTACGGGCATTAAGAATGACCGGCGAATTATGCTTCTTCTGGAGATTGTTGCTTTAACTCTGGTTTTCTTTCATTTTTTTACTTCATGACAATATTTTAATGAGGACCAAATGAATAATGTGATTGTTGTGAAAACCATGGACAAGCCAACCTTGTCCATTGAGATTATAAAAAAACCCTCAGTTTTGTGTTTACAGGTTTCAGCAAGACGAGTATTTTTACATTCACTCTGAATATGAAGCCTGCACTCCACATGAATCTGTTTAACTCTTTGTTATTTCTTAGAATTTGTAGAATGTATTGGGTGCAAGGCAAGGTGATTGTTACTCGGATCTTCAGTATTGAATAGTAATTTTTTTACAATTATGTATTCCTCTTTTTTCTACTGAAGCATTTGCAATGCTCTGTAATCAAACTTGTACTTTATTGAAGCTTTTTGTTTCATGTTTTCTGTAGGAAGCCACATTGTTACAGATAGGATACTGAATGTTTTGTTGTACCTTTTTTCTTCCGGCTCCTATATGTTAAGACAAAGGAATGTGATGTCATATTTGTACTTAACAGTAAATACTACTCACCGACACGTTGGTCCAGGGGCCACATGTCAGATGAGATATGAAATGGCAAATCCTTAGGTTAGTTGCCAAGGAATGGAGTGACCTAAAGCCCCTCATCACCATGGAGTAACAACCATGATTCTCACCAAGGACTGTCGGATAGGGCTAGGGGTAGTTAAATGCAGAGCAGCAGATTAAAAAATGATACAAAAGTACGTTTTGTGAAGGATATCACCAACTTTTAAGAAACTTGACGGCACTGCTTATTCATTAGGATGGGAAATTGGAGCAATAATTATAAAATCAATTGTTCTTTGAAGGAACAAGTCAGAAGGACGTTTAATCACAGAAAGCCATGATGTTGTACATTGTCTGCATTAATCCATTAGAAGGAATCATTGAGTTGCCGTTTTACTAATTTAGTGTGACTCTTTTAATTACAGTCTGATTGACATTTTCTGTTATTGGCACTTGTGGACATTCAGTCGTTCAGATCACCGTCTGCTATTTTGATCAGATAATGCTGATAGTCGGTTGACCCCTTTGGGAAGAGAGATTGGTTTAATTGATGATAGACGCTGGGAGCTTTACCAGTCAAAGCAAGCCCGCAATAAAGAAGAAAAAGAACGGTTGAAGCATACAAGAGTATCATGTAAGCCTTATATATTTGAAGCTGAATTACTACATGAATTTATGCCAAGTTTCAGAATGTCATTGTTTAACATATGATCACTTCGTGTTGTTAAAATCATGGTTTCTGGTTCTCCAAATAAGTATTCCATTTGCAGGAGAAGAATTTGCAACCGAAGTTACTGCGGTTTCCAACCAACCTATAAAGCAGTCATCAACACCTGAAGCCATACTGAAAAAACACATGTACAATATAAACTTCTGTCAGCTTCGGTCTGTGTTGGATGATGCTTCCGGAGTGCCTGCTTTCGCTGGTTTGCGCCATGTGCCTGCTTTCGGTCTGATATACACTGCATGAACTGGATCATATAATGGGTATATTTGGTATGAATAATGTGCTAGATCTCACTTCTGCTTGCCTTTTTTTATAAGATGGCATGCTCCTAAAAGGGATATAAATGATCTTCTTCGAGAACCAAGAACCACGAAGCGGTTTGAAGGAGCTCATACTTTGTTTCTGTGGATAATTTGTTCAAAGTGGTACATTATTTAATTAGAACAATATACTTTTTTTATTGTGGTGTAAGCTACATATATTTCTCAGTGGGGAACGTATAAAAAGTGCAGCTCATTGCAAACAAATCTAAATTTTCTGTAGAGACGGAGTTGTTCAAGCGAAGAAGTGAACATGGTTCTATGGAGATAAATGATGAAACTTTATTTTTCAAATATTTCTTAATGATCTATAATGTTTTTGATCTTCATAATTCGCTGAACTTCTTTTATAGTTAAATTCTTCCTCCCGATGGTCTTGTTTTTACAACTATTGAGCTCCTTTTTTACATGAACTATTGAATTCTTAGTTCAGTTGAAGCTACAGTAACATTAAATTATTGCAGCTATCTCTTGGCGCGGCAAAGCGTGCCTTGTCCTTCTAGTAACATACTATGTGTCATATAGAGACGTGCGTGCACGTGCAATGCTACTAGTTAGATGTAAAACATGTCGCCGTAACTTTTTTTTTTCATCTAAATGGACATTCCTGGTCCGGGCTTCGTGTAGAAAAACAGAGCCCAGGGTGGGTTTCCAGCGGGCCACCCATGGGCAGATGTACGAGTTAGCATTCGCTCAAGAAGAAAAAAAGAAACTTTTACACAAGCCGATCTTGCTTGGACAAAGCTCAACTATTCAAAAAAAAAAAAAGAATCAACTATTGTTGATTCTAGAAAAAGAAAGTACTGTGACAATTAGATTGACCAGCAGCAGGACGAGCACGGGAGGAGCAGAGAACGTGAACGTTCATCGCAGGGAATGTCGGCACTAGCTGCCTTTGCTCGATCTAGCCTGCAGGATTAGATGCTTAATGCTTTACCCAATTCTTACGACTTTCATGTCCCCTTCCCTTTCTTCTTCTTTTCTATACACATTTTATCCTCATCTCGGCCCGTCTAGTTATTCGTCTGTCCACTTACATGTCGAACTTTAGCCATTCCCGACAGCTTGCCTCCCTCCTCCGCCTCTTCCTCGCCCTCTGCAGGATCTCTAGCGCGTCCTGGCTCACTTCCTCCCCATTCGTCAGCTCACCCGCCGCACCTGCACCTTACACATACAGGTACACGGCGACAGTGTCAGGTACCCAGCTAACTGCCGCCACTACTTGCTTCCTAAACCAGTATATGTAACGATGATTGAAGGGGACATCACAAGGACCAACATGAGGAAGATCAGCAGCTCTACCTGGTTTGGTGGACGAAGAGCCACCGTCACTGCCCTCCTCGCCGTCCCAGTCGATGATTATGCTGAACGGCGCCTGCATTTTTTGTTGCATCAACAACGACAAGCAGTGACAGATACAATCAGCATACCACAAGCACACCTTTCCAGTTTAACCTACTATTCAACTTGCTTACTTAACAAGCGCAAAGCATATTAAAGTAAATCCAGTCCAGGGCCCAAAAATACCAGTGAAACTTATCTTGAGCCACCAGCAACATTGCAAGAGACGAATCTTTTACTCCCTCCGTGCAACAAAAGATGTCTCAACTTCATCAAAAATTGGATGTATCTAGACATAACCTAGCGTATAGATACATCCAAATTTGATCAAAAGTGTGACATCTTTTGTTGGACGGAGGGAGTAAGTTTTTTGTCAACATATATCATCATCATTTCATTGAGCTTGAAAGGAGCAAGTTACCTTCTTGGTTGGCGCATGTGGATTGACGTTCTCAACTCCCACCTCTTCCTGTATCGGTGCCACCCTGCAGCAGCTTGAGGCAACCATCTTTTGTGCCTTCCCCTCTTCCACCCTTGGCTCCACATCTTGCACCTTTCTGTGACATTTGACAGAGATGCCTGGTTAGAATCTCGATTCCCAACTACAACAGACAGAAAGCCAAGCCATATAACTGAAAGAGGAGGTATTCCAGCAATATAACTGAAAGACACCAATGTAATCTTGCTGTCAAAATGGACATAACGTTCTACTAAACAAGAATTAGAATATAGGATGTTTCAAGATCTGGGAGGCCACAATTAACCAGCTTGGTAATGGAAAAAAAAATGCAACTTTCAAAGGTATATCTAGCATTTTCTCTTGAGGACTTCAAGATTTATATCTAGCATTTTCTCAAAGGTATATCTAGCATTTTCTCTTGAGTGGATGTTCTCTTGTGGACTTCAAGGACAGAAAGCCAAGCCATATAACTGCACGTAAGAGTGGATGTTCAATTCTCAAAGGTATATCTAGCATTTTCTCTTGAGGACTTCAAGATTTATACGCAAAATTTGCATTTTAATTCCACCAAGGCAGCTTTCAGTTTGAAGCTACATACTGCTACTGACATGTGTATAATTATCCAAAACCTGAAATATGTAGGAAAATGAGATTGGAGTCTTACTCTTTTGTTGCTGCTTTCTGCTTCATCAGGGGGTTCCCATTTGCTTCTGCTACTTGGTTCATCTGTGGTAATTGTGCCTGGCCGTTTGCTACTGGTGCCTGCCTCATCTGGGACTTTCCATTTGGCACTGGATTTTGTTTCTTCTGTGGCCTTCCATTTGCTACTGCTGTTTGGTTCATCTTTGGCCTTCCATCTGCCACTGGTCTTTGGTTCATCAGGAGTTTTGTGTTGTTGGTACAGCTTTCGTCCTTCAGCAAAGAACAAAAAATGGAGTGAAAGGAGAATACTGAAAGACTTGTGCACACGAATAATTGAGTAGAAAGGACACGTACTGCCAGCATTTGTATCGCATCAGGCCTAGTATTGAGCAATCTGATAGCTCGGACAACCCCCTGTGCGAAGAGGCAAACATCAGCAAATTCTAGACCAAAACTGCATAACATTAGTCACGTAAAGCGGCACAGTTTGACCATGTCATATGATATAAAGGATTCTGCATGTTTTTAAGGCCATTTTTATCTAAGAACGTAAAATGCTCAAAAGTAAGCACTAGCACACACTGAGATTCTTAATGTTAGATACCATGAAAAGACAAGGAAATGATGTTTTCTGAACATAAATAATATGCAAAATAAGATGATATGGACCAACTCATATCTTTACATAAAATTGAATCCCATATATATAGATAAGAGGGGAATTCGCATTTTTTGCACATGCCAGCCATCAGAATAACTTTAGTTACTTTTATGCACATGCCAGCCATCAGAATAACTTTGAAAGACAAATGAATAGAGTGGTAACCAAACTAGTGGTTGATCATAGCAATAGTACCTCCATCTCTTTTGTGAAGATTCCGAAGATCTCAGCCTTCAGATGCTTCAATTCTTCTTGCACTTGCTTCAAGACTGAAAGTGTCGATGATATCTCATCGAGTTTGCCGGTGTGAGAGTTCAGAACACTCATCTGGTCAGGATTGCTTTTTGTGCTGCCTAAAAGGAGTGCCTTGAGATCATCTTGTCCCTTAAGCTGTGTAAGCATGTCTCAGTAAACTAAACTGTTGTTTCAGTAAAAAAAAAGGTTGGGAAAAGGAGAGAACCAGCGATCATGCTTACAATTTGCTGAAGAGTGTTCTCTACGAGCACAAACTTTTTCTGCATGCTACCAGCTGTACAAAACGAATACATGCTCTCAGTTAGTTGATGTACCAGTTGTTAGCAACCTAGTTTGAGTGGAAAACTCAAGAACACAATTTCAGCTGTTATGATTAATTTGTTGACAGAGTACTAATAAAGTGGGAACTTACAATCTAGTGATGCCTCCTTCATGGCTCTGTTTAACTGCATAACATCATTTTGAACAGAGTCTAATACCATTCCCATCTTATGTACTGAACTTGCCACATGCTGAAATTTGCGCTCAACATCCTCATTAACCTGACCTGTTGAAACACCGTAAATTAAAATTAAGCATTTTAATCATAAATACATCCAAATATATCATGGCAATTTGACAGCTAAAAAAGATCCAGAGTCTAGGTTTAGAACTGTTTCAGACACACTATCTGTTTAGAAGCAAGAACTAGTCGACGGTAGATGCTCAGTAAATGAGATTGTTTTGTTAGCCTATTTAAAACACCGAAATAATTGTTGTGCTTCAAGTGCATGTGAAATGCTGCTACGCGAGTGAGCGAAATGTAGATTCTGGCATGTACGAGGGATTGAGTTTACATCTGGTATCCGGACGAGAGGAGTTCCACCGGTGGATAGGGTTTGTTGGTATTTTGGACAGTTGCAGTTGAGGTTCTTCATGCACAGACGGAGCTGCATTGGCAGGAACTGAAGACATCCTCTTCGACGAGTCGTCATGCAAGGTGAATCTCTGGTCACCAATGGAAATAAATGAAGGTCACAATTGGGCAGAAAACAAGAAGTATTCACCTTCTATATAACTTTTCTTAAGGATTTCACCCTCTGTAACTAGTAAGCAAAATAAGAAAAACATATGCTCCATACTGACTGTGGCCAGATGGGCGTCAATTTCAAACAATCATACCAAACAAAGACATTATTTCATACAGTCTAGTCTAGCGGTAGCGGTAAGCACTACACGAATGGCCGTGTGCACTAAAGAGTGATATCAAGCAATACTTAGTTTACAAATTTTCCCAATGAAATGGCCACTGCAGAGATTTGAAACTATTTCATCCACGCATCAACTAAGCACTAGTCACTAGTGGATTCATTGGAAGCGACTAACAGTAATCAACACCGATCAATACTTGGCAAACATGCTAGTGTGATCAAACACAATTACCTCCAAAATCCCAAACTACTAATTACCCACGGATCCAACAAAAACACCGAACCCACCAATCGATCAATAAAGCTCACTGGTCAATCAAGTCAGACGAATTGATTCACCGATCACCACACAGTGTGGGAAACGAGAGAATGGTGTATACGAGACCTGAGCGCGCGCGGGGGAGGGACGAAGGAGGCCGAGGAGATTCTCGTCCAGTGAGATCTGATTTATAGCGGGCTGAGACTGAGAGAGCGGCGCGCCTCCGCTTCCACCGCCCTGGGAGGACTGAGAGAACGGCGCACCTCCGCTTCCAGCGGGCTGAGACTGAGACAACGGCGCGCCTCCGGCACCGACCTGAGAGGACGTCGCTCCTCCGGCACCGATCTGAGAGAACGCCTCGCCTCCTCTGCCGACTCTGCCCTGCGAGAACGCCTCGCCTCCTCTGCCGACTCTGCCCTGAGAGAACGGCCCGCCTCCGCTTCCGACGCCCTGCGAGAATGGCTGCTGCGACGCGGCCGCGGAGGCAGACGCGCTGGTTCCGCCGCCGCCGCTCCCTCGAGGCCTCCTGGATGGGTCACCAAAAAGTCACACACCGAGCATAAATGAAATCAAACGACAGAAGCAAATGCGAGAGGGGAGGGGAATCGGGAGCGGTAGCGGATCGGTGGAGGGCACTGTACCGGGGAGGAAGGGCGCAGATCGAGGCGAGGTCGCACGCCTTGTTGATCTTCATCTTCATCGGAGGACGCGCGGCGGCGATCACCGGCGTGGAGCGGAGGAGGAGATGGAGGATTTTGGGTGGTGGTGCTGGGGGGATGGAGGGGAGACACCTTGAGATTTGAAATCTCTGTGTGTGCAGCTGCTTCAGTCCACCAGTACTCCAGTTCGAGCTGAGTCTTCAGACAGACACGGGATAAGGGATGAATACGGAAGGGGATAGGGGATGAATACGGAAGGGGAGCCCCGCCGCGTCCAGCGAGCTGTAGTAGCCTGTAATGGGCCGTAGCCCAGCTAAGCTTGGTTTTTCATCTTCTTCTCGTTTTCTGCTGTTTCTTTTCTCTATCTATTTTCTGTTTTTTTTTCTCAGTATTTTTATGATATATTTATTTCCACTTTTCTTTTTATTTTCATTCATTCTTGGGTACTGCATTAATATATTTGAACTGTATGTATATTTTTTTTAACCCATTTCAAACTCATGAACGATTTTAGAATACTCGATTATCATGAACCATATTTATTATAGATCAACACTGTTTGATTTATCACGAACTATTTTTATTATAGGTGAACACTTTTTAATTTACACTGAATCCTTTTTTCTCGTGAACCATTTTGTTGTGAACCCTTTTTAAATTCTAGTTGAACACTTTGTACTTTATCGCGAACCACTTTTTATTATAGGTGAACACTTTTTAATTTACTTGAACCATCTTTTATTAGGTTAACACTTTTTAATAGTATTTTATGTTAATAATAATCATGAATTTGAAAAATATTCAAATTCATGATAAAGTAAGGAAAGAAAGGCACGAGCCATCCCTTCCGTAAGGGGTCATCTGTTGCTAAGAAAGAGAAGGCGTACTTCTGCGTTGTATGATTTGCTTTCCCTTGACGACGCGCTTTGCAGATCCCGTGCTCCGAGCGCGGTAATTTTCATCATCCGGCGCGAAATCTTTTTAGTTTGGCGCGTGTGCTTCCTACTCCCCGCCATATATTCAGACCCAATCAGAAGAACCATACTATTTCCCCACGCCGCCGCCGCTGCCATCAGTTCCAGAAATCAATCCAAGCCACCACTGCATCGGCCATGTCTCGTCGGCCGGCGATGAATGGATTGAGTTCATTGGGCATGAGCGGACATGCATATTCATCCCCAATGCGCTCATATGCCCCTCCACCATCCGGCTATGGCAGATCTGACGCTAGCGCCACACAATTTGGGTTCGACGGGGCTGCCACTAGTAGCCCCAATCTAATAGCCTGGGAATGGGGCCAAAGCCGCTCCGAAGCCGCACCAGGCCACCAAAGATACTTTCTCACCCCCACACCGATTCGAACCAACAATCTATGTCCAGAAACCAACCCGCACCAGCCCACACGTAATTTCCCCCCAAACCGCCCCAAACCGCACGTTGAGCGGCGGGTTGGAACCAATTCACGGCCCAAACACCACCATGGGTACATGCGCTGCTCAGGCAGAGGAAGCACGGCTGACCAGAGAAGAAGAGCCGCGGCCGTCTGCCATGGGAGGAGGCGGCCTCAGCAGCTGGGCCAGCGCCGGCAAGGCGCACGAGGACTGATTGGCAATCTTTCGTCTCCAACAGATTGGTAAGCATCGCTCTTCTTTCTGTACTCCATGTGTGCATCTTCTCTTCTTTATCTTGATTATCTTGGTTGATTCGGTGATGACTGTACTGATTTTACCACTGATTGAATGTTGTGGTCTGCAGTCTCTCCTTTTTAAGCTTTCTTGCATCTTAGATCTGAATTAAATTGAGATTGTAGATGGAATGGTTTGTTTGGCAATCGGATTCGAAAATATTACATAAGTTTATCTTTAATTAACCTGGACATCATGAAACATAGAGAGAGTTAGAATCAGGTTCGGTCAGCTTGACCACATTCAGAGGTACAGACCACATTACACTGCCCGTAACTTGCAGTCTGACATAGCTTAGCTAAATTGCCTTTGGTTCCAATCTTCACTGTACAGTTTTTAAAGCCTGCTGTATTGTTATTTTTTTAAAGCCTGCTGTATTATTATTGTTTATGTTCAACTCAAGAGAAGGCTGATCGGCTTACAGGTTCTTAGAATATCTGTTGTATTGTAGATGATCTCAAAGGGCTGTAAGTTACTTATCAGTTCACAGGTAGATTTTTTGCCCATAGCTCTGTGTGTTATTTTAATTTGAATGTTAATGTTTGTAGGCTAAATGATGTCAACCCACCTGGAGGTTATGTAAATTTGATGCAAAATCCTTCTAGTTTCCCTTTCCCGGAACAAATTCCTAGTCATTATGACATGTCATCAAGAAGGGGCAAGGAAAGATGTCGAGCGAGCATTTGCAGCACTGCAATCTCGTTTTAACATTGTAAATCGTCCGGCAAAATTTTGGAAGCGTGCAGCCATTGGTACAATAATGCAATCATGTGTCATACTTCATAACATGATAGTTGAGGATGAACGGAAACCAACATTCGCTTAGATCTAAACCGGAACCCGGAGATATCATCTGTTCTACCACCCGAAGTCATGCAAGGTGCTCACCCTGTGTTTGAAGGTGTCATGCGGAGAAGTGACACCATCCGTAATCGGGCGACACATGTTCAACTCAAGTCAGACTTGGTCGAGAATATTTGGGATCGCTTTGGCAAGACATAATATTTTTTATTTATTTTTAGTCATATGTACTAGAGAAATCATATTTGTACCTTTTATATACAAGTGACGATATGATTAAATTCATCCATGACATGACGTGTTGATTGAACCCTTCGTTATTATTTTTAGAGTTTTTGCAGCAACGCCGTTCAGTCCGTGTGCAGGTGTTTGTATTTGCTGGACTATACATGCTATTTACTAAAACCACGTAACACAAAATAGTCTACAGGGATTTTTTTTTTGTTGATCCCTATTTTTTTGCACCCATTTAGAGTGCTAGAGATCACGTTAAGCAACAATGCATTGTACAATATGTTTTCTCGCCTTCTCTTAGCTGACGTGGAATGTATAAGGGAAGGCTTCATTCTCTACCATTGTACATGCCCTTAGTTGGTTAGATTAGCACTGACCATCTAGCTAATCTAACCTCCTGCCACTTCCGAATTCGTTGTCCCACGTGTGTCACCGGACACTCATTCTAATCATACCACTTAATTAACTGAGGCCGACACATTGCCGATGTGTAGGTATAATACAAGTACACTAGGGATAATATAATGCCTTGTTTCTACCCCACTGTAGTTTGTCATTAAAATTTTAACTTTATCCTCTGCACTTGTGTAAATTATGTTTATCCTTGACAAAATGGTGGGGTTTCTCTGAAAACATAATGCAAGAAAAAATGCCCTAGTCTCCTAGTACATGCCAAGTTGCGAATAAGAGGATCTTATCTTGTAACCATCCCTAAAACCACACTTAGGTACATATTTTCCTGATACGCAGAAAACACTGCCGGCACAAGAGTAGCTTATCAACAAAACTGAAGCTCAAAGAAGTTCTTATATACTGTATGTTTATTGTTCTTGAACAGAACAGTAAATACAGGCTGGATCTTCAGGCCTTGTTCACGGCGCAGGCCTTCTTGGGGATCCTGATCGGCCGCGTCGCCTTGGCGTCGACGGTGATGTGGCATGTCACGCGCACCTTGTGTGTCACCCGCACGAGCTTGCCGATGACGTAGCCTCGAGAGATCAGCTCGAAGTCCACTGTCAATGGCACAGCCCCGCCATTGGTAGACAGGGATAGCCCGCCTCCTGCGCCGTAGAGGGGGACCTTCTCGCCGTGGACGACGGCCGACACATGGCGATGACTCTTCCTCGGTTGGTAGTACTTGCGAACCTGCATTAACATGAGAGATTTTAGCACCAGCTTTTTAAATTTACCTGGAATTCTGGGCAAACCAATAATGGCCAATAAGGTTTGCGGCGTTGGAGCAGAGCTAAGATTGGCAACATTAACCTGAAGACAGAGGTGGCCAATCAGGTCATGTTTGGGCTTGATTGTGCCCAGGATCACAGGGAGCTTTCCTTGGCGGAGCTGGTGCTGCGGCAGTTCCTTAAGGCCAAAATTTTGGGCCTGGCCGCCATCGCACGCTGTCGCATTCAGCAACGCTCTTGGATAACCTGGGTTGGGGCTGACAATGCTAACACCAAGCTGTTTCATTTGAAGGCCAATAGAAGGCGTCGCAGGAACTACATCCTTGTTATCCATGCGCCCTCTGGGAATCTTTCCACCGAGGACAAGAAGCATGAGGAACTTGCTCGCCATTTCAAGGAACTTTTAGGGGCCTCCTGCCCGAGACAGCACACAATTAGCTGGGACGTTTTAAATCTGACCAGGCATAACTTAGCTCACATGGACGACCCTTTCTCTGCGGACGAGCTCAGCGGCGGTGTTTGACTTGCCAACAAGGAAGGCGCCGGGCCCGGACAGTTTCTCTGCGCTTTTTCTCCGTAAGTGCTGGGGGATAATTAAAGATCACCGGTGGCACATGCTTAATTCGGCCCATATTACATTGCTTCCGAAGGCAGATGACACGGTTCGTACTAAGGATTACAGGCCAATCAGCCTTATGCACTTGGGGGCTAAGGTGGTTAGCAAGCTTTTGGCTAATCGTCTCCCTCCTAAGCTTCAGCGGATGATTCCGGCCTGCCAAAGTGCCTTCATCAAAGACAGCATCATCCACGACAATTATCTCTATGTCAGAAATGCTATCAAAAACCTTCATGCTAGGAAAACACCGGGCCTGTTTCTGAAATTGGATATCGCTGGTGCTTTTGATTCGGTTTCCTCGGAGTACATGCTTGAGGCCTTGAGCTAATGGAGAGGCTTGGTTTTGGGCCACGTTGGAGGGATCTCATTTTGATCACCTGGAGTTCATCGTCATCTCATATTTTGGCCAACGGCAGAGAACGGTGCGCCATCGGCGGGGCCTCCGCCAAGGAGACCCCCTTTCGCCTATGCTTTTTCTCCTGGCCATTGCGCTGCTGCAATGCCTCCTGGACTCGGCTGATCGGGCGCAGGCGCTGTCCCAGATTCCACTGCCCCCGGCCAGGCTGCGTACTAGCCTGTAAGCGGACGACGCGGCTCTGTTCGTGCATCCTACGGTGGAGGACATCCGGCAGGTGCTCGATATCCTTAATGTTTTTGGGCAGGCTTCAGGCTTGAGGGTCAATCTTCAGAAGTGTGCGGCGTTCCCAATCCGGTTCGAGGGAGTGGATCTTCAGGCTATCCTTCAGCTGTTGCCGGTTCCGCTACGGTCCTTCCCTTGCACCTATTTGGGGTTGCCCTTGCACTATGGAAGCTTTCCAAAGCGGAGCTGCAGCCCTGCAGCCCATCATCGACGAAATTGCGGCTCGGTTGCCTCGGTGGAGGGGAAAATTGCTGTCCTTTGCAGGGAGACTAGCTTTGATCAACTCTGTTCTCTTCACCATTCCGGTATATCTCCTCACGGTCATCAGATTGAGTAAATGGGCGATCAAGAAGATTGATAAGATCAGGCGGGATTTTCTGTGGAAATTCAAAGCAACCGAAGATAGGGGAATCTGCCTGGTTAATTGGAGCACTGTTTGCAGTCCCAAGGCGCTTGGGGGGGCTCGGGTCCTGGATTTAGACAGATTCAGCAGAGCCAGCAGGGCTCTGCGGCTGCGGTGGTATGAGTGGCGGGCTAGGGACAGGCCCTGGATTGGCACGGAGGTCCCGTGTGACAAGGTTGATGATGGCCTCTTCTCCGCCTACAGCCCTACACCACTATCACGGTAAGGGGCGGGAAAGCAACTTCGTTCTGGACTTTTTCCTGGCTACACGGCGAGTCGCCGGCTTCCATTGCTCCGGCTATTTTCAGATTAACCAGGCTCAAGTCTCTCTCGGTGGCTGAGGCCTTGCTGGCCGATTGGTGGATGAATGGGCTTCATCGGATCACATCAGAGGTGGAGTAGGTGGAGTTGCGTGAGTTCACTGCTCTCTGGGTTAAGTTACAGGATTTCCACCCCACTGCTAATGAGGACACGATCATCTGGGACATATCCAAGTCGGCGCTGTACTCCGCCTCCTCTGCTTACAATTTCCAATTCCTCGGCTCCTTCTCCAAGATTAATTTCTCGCGGCTGTGGAAGGCGAAGGTGCAACCCAAATGTAAATTCATCATGTGGCTGTGGCTCAGGGAGCGAATTCTGACGACAAATGATGAGCTGCACCTCCGAGGGATCGAGCACGGCGATGCTTGTTGTCTGTGCGATCAGGAGCCTGAGACGGCAGCTCACCTGACCCTCTCCTGCCCTTATGCCCGTGGTGTCTGGAATTTGTTGGCGGCCTGGACCGGGGCTTGGGCTTTGGACATCCAATTAGGGCAGTTCACCTGCCCCGGCGAGAATCCGGGTCCCGGGGGGGCGCGCTTACCAGCCGTGAAACCCAGGCCGCCCCCAAGCCGGCGCGAATTCGGCAATATTTCGGCGAAAACAAAGTCCGGCCCATTTTGGCATACATATTCACACGTTTAACCATACAAATTCAGACAACGTAAAAAAAATAAAACAAATTGTACTAGGCATCGGCATTGTCATGGCCCTTGCGCGCCCACAAGTGCTGCACCAGATCATTTTATAGAGCTTGATGTGTTGCAGTGTCTCGAATCTCCTGGCGCGTGGCGAGGAAGTCTGCCCATGATGTCGGCACCTGGTGATCAACATCTGCAAGAGGACCCTGACGGTAGTATGGTGCCCTTGCCTCACTCTCAGGCACTGGGTCATCCCGCTCACTCTCAATGATCATGTTGTGCAAGATCACACAACACTGAATAACCTCCCACATGTTGGATTTGGACCAAGTCATAGCGGGGTGCCGGACAACGGCAAATCGAGACTGCAACGCACTAAATGCTCGCTCGACATCCTTCCTCTGGTGTCCATTGATCTCATAATTCAAGGGGGAGCATGGCCTTCGACAAGATCAGCGAAGACATCCGAGCACTGCAAGACATTGATGTCGTTGTGAGTTCCTGGCATACCAAAGAATGAATGCCAAATCCATAGATCATATGAAGCCACGGCCTCGAGAATCACCGAGCACTCTCCTTCCTTTCCTTTATACATCCCCTGCCAATCAAATGGACAGTTCTTTCATGCCCAATGCATGAAGTCGATACTACCAAGCATCCCAGGAAAGCCTCTTGCTTCATTCTCTGCGAGGAGGCGAGCAGTGTCTTGCGCATTGGGTTTACGCAAGTACGTTGGGCCAAAGACTGCAACCACCGCCCGACAGAACTTGTTCAAGCACTCAATGGTCGTGGACTCGCTCATGCGCAGATAGTCATCATGTGCATCTGCGGGAGCACCGTATGCAAGCATCCTCATGGCCATCGTGCACTTCTGAATAGAGGTAAAGCCTACCGTGCCGGTGCAGTCCTTCTTCAATTTGAAGTAGGTGTCGAACTCCCGGATTTGTTGCATGATCTTGATGAAGAGCTTGCGGTTCATCTTGAAACGGCGCCGGAACACCTTCACGTCCTGGGTGGGATCATCGGCGAAGTAGTCGGAGTAGAGGATGCAGTACCCCTCGTACCGCTGCCTCGGCTTGCTCTTGCGGCGACCGCGCGTCGATCCAACACGCCGCGGTCCAGCGTCGTCGACGAGCAAGCTGGCGAGGGAGGCCAAGATCAGACCGTGTTCTTCATCGTCGATGGCGGCCTGATCTTCCCCGTCGAAGAGCTCGGCGAGTATCTCCTCGTCGGAGTCCATGGCTATGTGTCAGGCTTTCGCCGAACACCTTGCGGGCGGGGTGGACGCCCTACCGCCCCGAGGATCTCCCCAAAGGTGGGATCACGGCGGAGGGAGTGGTCGGCGCCGGCGGCCTGGCGGGGCTAGACAACGGGTTTCGTAGCTGCCTTTTGTGCGGCGGTGCAAGGAAGGGTGGTGGCGGCGACGGCGAGACGGGAAAGGCGAGACAGGGTGGGGGAAAAGCGGTGTCTCGCCGACAGCGTTGGCCCACGCGTGCTTTTCCTTCCGCCGGCCCCCAGGACGAACCCAGTGGGCTGGGTTCTGCCTGGGGGCGCCGACGCTAATTTCCGCCGAAACGGCGCTAGTTGGGATTCTGGGGGGCCGCTGGAAGAAGAACGGCGCTTTTTGCTTCCGCCGGCGCCAAAAACGCCTCCTGGGAGGCGCTGGGGGGGGGGGACTGGAGATGCCCTTACCTCTTGGAAACGAATCAACTTCAGACTGAGCCAGGCGTGCAGCCTGTTAGCGGCGAGTAGTCACTTTAGGTTTTTTCGTCGGTGTTTTTTAAAATTTATGTTTTCTTCTACAGTGCCCCGGCCAGGTTCTCACTGGCTTGTAACCGGATTTCTTTTCCTTCTTAATTGAATAGGCAGAAAACCTGCCACTTAAGCTTAAAAAAAATATGGCACACATGTATCTTGATGAAACAAGAGCATAGATTCAGGCGACATCGTATATGGATTTGCTGGACCATTCTCATGGCTTTACTCCCCAAACATTTGCAGAGATCCTACTATTTTTCTGTTCTTACACTGAATGCCAATGCCCAGGGTTTTCACTTATTCGTTTTTTACATTGATGATAAGTGAAGGAGTGCCACTATCAGGGTACGCAGAAATAAGTTGTTACAAAGAAGCATGGACAATACGTCAATACCTACAGGTTTGTTAAAAATGCAAGGGATGCTGATAGGCATACCTGTCCAACCCCGATAGCGATCTCTGAATAGAGCAGACGAACAGGGCCCGAAGTGACATGTATTCCAAACATTGAAGCAGGGTTGTACACGTTTAGGTTCAGGGAGCAGTTCAGTGTGACCATTTTGGTTGGAACCCCGCTGTGGTCTGTACCCTCACCAGCATAGAAGTCATCCATGGCGATGCTCTGTGCAAAACAGAGAAAGGAGCTACTGATTAGAGCAGATTTGACAGGACCAGCAGTTTCAAATCGGCAGAAACTTCGTTACGATCATAAAGAGTGTCAGTATGAAGTTTACCGTGCCAGACGAAAAGTAATTCATATTTTAACCGTTATAGAATTACTTTCTATAAACATGGTGAGCAACGGTTTGGGATAACCGAGACAGTCGACATGCTAACTGCAGTGGCAGCCCACAACATCTCCATCAGAAACAGAACAATAAGAAATCATTTGTTTTGCCTTGTGGTCATTGTTTTATGTCTCCGCTTCTATTTATTTATTAGCTCTCGCTAGTAACGTCCAACAAAGTTATTTCAGCGGGCTATTCTTCAGTTTGCATACCTCTGCGTTGGTATAGAAGATTTATACAGTATTTCTAATGGTAACTATTGAGTTCGTGTTCAGAACAAGGAACCACAAAGAAAGTGAGGAAATTCTAGATAAAACAAGCTCAAATGGATCTAGAACCAGTTTAGTTTGCTTGCCCAATTTCTACTTAAATCACAAAATACATCCATTATACTGTAGTAGTTTTTATTGGTTCCTCATCTCCATTGTGGAGACATAAATGCAAGTTTAGCAGTTGGGTTAAACAAAGGTCCATGCAAGAATGGATGGATGGATGGATGTTGTACAATTTAATTCATACTACTGTAGCAAGTATTTGTTGGGTATGAGACCGAAGAGGAGACAATTTGGAGAGGAGTAAACAAAGCAGAATGGTGTACACATGTAGATACCTTGACGATGACATCTGGCTCGTAGGGGCGGGCGGCGCCCCAGATGATGAGGCAGAAGACGGTGAAGAGGAGCACGAAGCTGAGGAACCCGAGCGCGATCTGGCACCGGCGGGACAGGCCGCTGTCGCCGCCGGAGAGGCCCTCGTAGGAGCCCTCCTCCTCGATGACGCTGCACTCGGGCCATCCCTTGGCGTTCACTGCCTTGAGGTCCCCGCCGTTCTTGCTGCGGCCGCTGCCGCCGCGGAGGATGCCGGAGAAGCGGCTGACGGAGGAGGCCCGTGAGTGGCGGCCGTAGGAGGGGTGCGAGGGCGACTCGCTGGGGCTGTTGAACACGGGCGTGGCCTGCATCGAGGAGGACTTGTAGCCTCCCCCGCCGCCGTCGTGCGCCGAGTCCCGCGACGGGCTCTGCACGTAGTAGTTGTTGCTGTTGCCGGCGCCGCCCCGCTTGGGCGACCGCGGCGGCGATGACGCCGCCAGGCTCGTCACGTCCGACTCCGACTTGGCGTGCATCATCGCTCCCAGCTCTCGGCCTCCGGATTCCTGCAGCAGAAGCAGGTGAGTGACGGTGGTGGGGAGGCAGAGCGTGGGGAGTGGAGCAGTGGCAGGCGGGCACGAGAGGAGGAGGAGACGGATCACTAATAAAAGAGGAGCAGGGGGCGGTAAGAAGGGTAACGCGCCGGAAAGGGCCGGGCCAACCTCCTCGCGCGGGATCCTCTGCGGCGCACTTCCGGTGGCGAGGCGGTGTGCGGTGGCGCGACGCGAGGTGGTGGGTGGTGGCATTTCACGGCGCCGTGGCGGGATGGATGGTTTATTGGAGTGTCGGCAGCGGCGAGGGAAGAATGTTCCTTTTCGCGCGTGGCAGCCAGCGTGCACGTATCCCTTGCCCTCCTACATTTTCACATGCATCGCGCGCGCGCGGCCATAGCCTACGACGTGGCGCCGTGTCATTTTCCACGTCATCTAGGGTTTATCTCTGCCATGGCGTTTGCTTCAACATTAGCCAACGCGAAACGTGGACGCAATGCGGTTTACACTGTCGGACTACACACAATTCATCACATTACCGAGCAAAAAAAAATCATCATATTGCAACGGGAGAGCCGCGTCCGTCTCGCCGCCCGTCCACCAGTCCTTCTTATATCACCTCCTTAGTCGGTCCAAGCCACCCCTCTAACCCCTAACCTATCGGATCTCGATGTCGGCGAGCACCCCCACCCTCACCCCACCGATAAGTTTAGGTTGCTGCCTTCTCTACGCATCGAGAAGGATTGGGCACATGAAGGAGAAGGAGAGAGGGAAATGTGGGTGTACGCATGTCGTGCATTGCGTGAACCGTGCGAGCCGTCATGTGCTCCTCGGTAAGCGATTCAACTGCATTTACACAATAAAAAATTTTATGAAATTAACTAGTTATATGTTGAATTTATTTTTTATCATGAATATAATGATACTAGTTTGGTTTCCTAAATGTTACTCCCTCCGATCCATAAAAAGTGTCGCCCATTTAGTACAAAATGGGCGACACTTTTTATGGATCGGAGGGAGTACTACCTTTTTGTATAAACACCGTCAATTTAAAAAGTTGACTTTAAAAAAATGTTGGAGGTACGCTCTTTTGTGGATGAAGGAAGTATACTCCAATCTTAGAATGCTAGACAAATTTCCCCAAATGATTAGATATCTTGCATTATAACAGCAAATAAAAAGTAATAGCATGGTAGAGCAAATAATTCCTCAAAATAAACAAGAGATCGAGTCACTTTGAAGTAAATGTTTACAACCTTAACAACACCGTTCTCAACCGCATCATCGTGAACCTCAACTGCATCACCGACGGTTTTCACCCAGAACCCTAGCACGTCGAAGGTACACACAGCAGCGCCTCATTAGAGTAACCATACCCGCAGACATGGCCGTCATTGGGATCAAAGTGTTGAGTTTACGTCCGGGAAAACCTTCAAACCATGACCGGTATAATGGGCCGTCGTCCATTGCCTCCGACCTAGACCTCCGGAACACGATACGAGAGCTGCCAAATGGCTAAGTGTCATAACACCTGGGAACCTTGTTGTCCGCTCATCGACATCCAAACAGCCAAAGGAGAGAGACCACCATCACCGCCAAGTTGCCGGTGATAGAGAGGCTTGTGCAGTCCACCTTCCAGAGCCGCCGACTCGGCGTCCGTGTCGGGGATGTGATCCCCGGATACCCTTAGGTTATGGTGTTATTATGCTTATGTTAGAGGAAAAAGAGAAGTTAAATGAGTGAGTGGGTGAAGGATAAGTGATAGGCAAAGAGATGCAACTCGGGCCGACATAAGCGCTCTCCCGGCCAGCCTAACCTGGGGATGGGCCGACTTTATGGGTAACTCGGGTGGACCGAGGTAGCCAGCGGAGGGGCACGATGCCTTTGGTCTTCGGGCCGTCCGAGTTATCTCCAACCTCGACTCCCGCCTTGCCGACTCCAACAAGCCGTCTTCGACCTCGCCCCCGACTTGGCGTAACTCCCGGCTTCCCCGACTTGGCGGCACTCCCGGCTTCCCCGACTTGGCGTCACTCCCGGCTTCCCCGACATGGCGTCACCCCCGACTTCCCCGACCGGTACGGATGATTCGGAAGACAGGCGCAAGCAGACAAGACAAGGACGCGCGCCGCACGGGTTCTGCCTGCCCTGAGTGTGACCCAGCATGGCTATAGTGTTACCGATGTGACTATAGTACACTGCATAGCGCAGTGAACAGTGCTGACAAGACCCCAGTAGTCAAGTCATGAACAGTGCATGTACAGTGACTTGTGGGCCACCTCTTGTCCCCGGAGCTCCTCCTATATAAGGAGCACCAGGGGGAAGGCCAAAGACAAGGCCACGCACATCCACGGCCACGGCCGGCCAAGGGACGGGCATGCTCATTTGCCCCTTGGGCTCTTTCCTCCCCAAGTCCTCTTAGAGGCATACTTCGCCCAGCTCATGGAGCAGTTTGTACCACACATATACCGAGGAAAAATACACCGATAGGCTAGATGCTGCAGTAGGGGTTTTATCTCCTCACGAGAGCCCCGAAGCAGGGTAAATCCCCGTGTTGATATGTTCTTCGTGTGCGATCCCTTCGCGCTATCCCTCCCCGAATCCTCTAGCGTCCATCCGGCCCCACAAATTAGCCTACCCGTAGGCATCTGTTGTTCGCCACGACGACAGTCCGCGACCTCAAGCCGAGGGACCAACAAGTTGTGTGAGTCACCACGACCGACGATAGATCCCAACCCCGCGAGACCGACAACCGTAACCGATAGAAGATATGCCGTCCTCCATTGCTCGAAACGGTCAACGACCAGACGTAGTAGCAGGTTCGGTCAGGCCCAGACCAGGCCCGACCAGCCCCGCCGCCGCGCTACCGTGCCACGGTCGTTGTTGTCCACATGTAGATAGCATGAGGGCGTGCACACATGCTAGGACCCATAGAACCCAGATCGAACCCAACGTGCCCAAATTGGGGTCGAGCAACCTTAGGCATGGCCACATCCCGAGCTCCACCTACCACTGTCTGCCGCCGCCGTTGAGCCACTGTCGCCACGACCATCGTAGGCGCGGCTAACCTACCCGTCGAACGGTTTGCCTGGTTTAATAAAGCTCACCGGTTCCCTCAAAAAATTGTTGAGAAGGAAAGTTGTTGAAGAATGCAGTTGAGAAGGAAAACATAGTTGAAAGGATGCATTTGAGAAGAAAAAATCGGTATAAATGATTTAGTTTAGAAGAAAAAAATTGCAGGTAGAAAAACTCAGATGAAAGTACACATTTCAAAGGAAAACATTTAATTAAAAAGAAAAGGCACAAGTAAGAAAACCATTTACTCGATTCTTGTGGGGACAAACGAGCATTAGTTAGCACAACACATGTGTGAAACATGGATGAAAAAATGTACTAGAGATGGTGTGCTATTGCAAAGTTAATTTGTAGGTCTTAGAAAGTTTCAAGGAAAATCGACAACATCGACACAAATTATTTGAAAAACTCCTGGTACTCCAAATATATGTACATTGAGAAAGTAAACTATCTTGACATGAATGGTACCAAACTAAAATTCTCTCGTGTGATCTTATTTTTCGGTTATTCTTTCCTAGATGTGTGAAGTGAACTTAGATTTTAAAAAAAACTGTGGTAGTTCAATATTCTCAAAGTAGGTACAATAATTCAAAGATATTCTAGAACTGACAATTTTTTTAAGAAAATGGATAATCCCAGCCTCTGCATCGAGTGACGCACACAACTGTTTTATTACGAAGTATCAAAGTATTTAAAGGTTTACAACTGATCAGACATCAAAAGGGAAAAATACTATGCTCCCACCGACACGAAAGCCACAACACAAGTCACTACTGAAAACGACTAGTATGCTGCCACGTATGCTGGGAGAAAAATCATGTGCCACCAAGAGCAGACGTTTGCATCCAACATCCATAAGCTCCCGTTGGTCCTGTGGCATTAGAAAAGCCCAAAGTTGGATCCAGTAGACCGCCGAATTGATAACCTGTAATACATGAAAATTTTCTTTCTGTTAAAAACAAGATTGTTCCTGCAATTCCAAAGAGACCAACAAATAGCTGAAACGTCAATACGAATCCTAGTCTTGGTCTTTTTGTCAATCTCATTTAACCAATTCCCAAACATATTGAAAACATTGGACGGGGGTGGAATATTATAAGAACAAAAAACAACACGCCAGCTGCCAATTTCTTTTCTTGAGGTTATCTTTCGTAAGCAAGACTTTTTTGTGAAGGAACCACATAATTTTTTTGATTTTAAGCGGTATCTTAAGTTTTCAAAGGTATTTGCGAAGAAATAAAGGTATTTGCGAAGAAATATAGTATGTACATTCATCAAATCCTCATACATAGATTTCACCGTAAACAACCCAAATCGGTGTTAGCTTCCATTGGAAACGATCAGCATCATCATTGAGAGTAATATCCATCAGTCGTTGGCATAGATGAGACCACTTAATCCATTCATGGCCAACGATTGCCCTTCTAAAACCTATGTTCAAAGGGGGTGCATTAAGGAAAACATCATGAACGGACACATCTTTGTACTGCACAATGTGATACAATGATGGATATTGATCTTTTAAAGGAGTGAGACTCAGCCAAGTGTCCTCCCAAAACCTTGCCATTTTCCCATTACCAACCTTGAAAGAGCCCATGTTAAAGAACTCATCTTTAACCCTCATGAGCCCTTTCCAAAAAGGAGAGTCAGTTGGTTGTGTTAACTTGAGCTAAAGATTTAGTCTGGAGGTACTTATTCTATAATAATTCTTGCGAAACCCCTTCCTCATTTAAAAGTTTAAACAACCTTTGCTGAGTAAACATTTATTTTTAATCTCAAGTACTTCAACACCTAACCCGCCTTGGTCTTTAGGTCTGCAGATGATATTTCATTTTGTTAATCTATATTTTCGTTTGTTCTCATCACTCTGCCAGAAGAAACGCGATCTATAAAAGTCAAGTCTTTTTCTTACCCCTTTAGGTATTTCTAGAAATGACAACATAAACATTGGGAGGCTAGATAACACAGAGTTAACTAAAACCAGCCGATCGCCAGAAAAGAGCAATTTACCTTTCCAACATCCCAGTTTGCCTTTAAAGCGACTCTCAACTGGGTACCATTCGTGGTTACGCAGTTTCCTGTAGTGAATCGGAACCCCAAGGTATTTGAAAGGTAAAGAACCAGATTCGCAACCGAAAATTTGCTTATACTGATTTTCGACCTCCTTCGCCTTTCCAAAGCAGAAAATCTCACTCTTATGAAAGTTTATTTTTAAGCCCGAGAGTTGTTCAAATAGGCATAAAATAAGTTTCATGTTTACCGCCTTTTCCAGATCATGTTCCATAAAAAGGATGGTATCAACGGCATATTGCAGAATAGACAGTTCACCACCAACTAAATGAGGGACTAAACCTCCAATCCGACCATCCTCCTTTGCTCTTGCAATTAGAATGGCCAATATATCTGCAACAATATTGAAAAGCGTCGGAGATAGAGGGTCTCCCTGCCGTAGGCCTTTCTAGTTCGGAAATAATGACCAATGTCATCATTTACTCTAATACCAACACTCCCTCCTTGAACAAACTGCATAATCCAATTGCACTATTGTTGTGCAAAACCTTTCATACGCAAAGCTTGTTGAAGAATAGGCCATTTAACTTTGTCATATGCTTTCTCAAAATCAATTTTAAAAATAACTCCATCCATTTTCTTTCTTTGAAGTTTATGAATGGTCTCATGCAGGATGACAACACCATCCAATAATTTGAATGATATTACGGACGATAAGTAGGTACGGCACACACATCAACAAGGTAAACTTTTTCAAAAGAATTCGGTCTACTAAAGACTATCGCTGTTTCACCGGCCGGTCGAGCAGATGCATGGCGAGATTGGGATTGACAGAGACATGTATACTGGCCGTTTGGTCCCTTTCATGAAGTTGACATGTTGGGCAAGCTGGAATTAACCTGGATCGGTTGTCCTCACGAAATTAACACACGTACTAGTACTTTGCAAGGGATTTCTTTAGCCCTTTTCGAAAGAAAAGAAATGACTAATTATGTAGTAATGTGTAGCTGAAAAGAAATGCGTACGTTGTTCTGTTAATTTGTGTAATGAGCATGCAATTGCACTGCTAATTGATAAATGAACTAATCAGATAAGTGCAAGCGACCGAGACGTGTGAGAGAGTGGGAGAGCGATGCTTGGATGACTTTTTCGCAAAGGTTGAGAGAATCCAGTGCTTGGATTCCTTTCTGGTGAAGCTTTGCCGTCGTGTGTCGGTGATGCATAGGCTAATTTGTCACTTTGGTTAAGTTTGCCTTTACCACTTTGTGTGTTTGTGTGTGTGTTTCGAAAAAGAATGCCAGTATTATTGTTTTGTTGTGGATGGAGCATGAGTATTTTCTATCGAAAATACTGCTACTAAGCGGTGTGAAACTTAATCCTACGTGGCCGAGTAGAGGAAATCGTATTTTTGTAGCTTAATAAATCATCTTATAAGGCGAAACAATGAAAATGTCGGTGTATAATCTACCACGAACCATGCTGCTTGTGACTGATTAGCTGAAGGCGAAGGGGGACAAGTGACAAGAACGAAATTAGCCTGGCGAATTATGCGTGGACAGCTCGTCGAGCAATTAGTCTCCTCCTCTGCAGATAGAAATAATATATCAAGCGTAGCCGGAAAATGACCTAGCAGCAGACCCCGCCGTCCGTTCCGCCGGAGAACGTTTCGGGCTTCAGAGTGACGCCTCGCCTACTCTTGCCGGAAGAACAAGAAGAAGGATGGGCGAGAGATCGACCATGATGTGCTAACTTCTTCGGCGGCTGCTTCTGGGTTTTGTTTTGTTTTGTGTTGTTTCTTACTGTATAATTTCATCGTAATTACTGGTGAAAGCATTGGGATTTGGGAACACCGTGTGTGTGTGCCGTGTTGGTAACTTTTTTGAAGGGAATTTTGATGTTCAACTTTATTTTGAAAAAAAGAAGAAAAAGTACGGGAGGGTATGAAAGCCCTGGAGACGCATAGTAGTAGGCCTATCTGCGAGATCGCTGGCGGGTGTAATTGTAAATGCCGATCTCGACGCATCACGTAATTCACGCATCGTTGTCTCTACACTGACCACTGCTTGTAGTGTAGCTTCTACCAGGTCCATGTTACCTGCCTGTTGCCTCATGACTATAGTGGACCATCTGGCCTTGTCGCCGTTGACATCTCGCCACAAGACACAATCTTGTTCGGTTCGTGCGTGGGGGAGCTTCACGTCACCTGAATATCGGTTACACCACTAAAGGAAAACCGCAATACGTCGACGACGGCCTTTTTCTACGCCGATGACTTTTTATCGGGTTGTCGACGTAGGGCTCGAGCTGAGCAACCCAGCAAAATGACTGTCGGCGCAGTTTAGTCGTCGGTGTAGGGTTCAGCTGAGCAACCAACAAAATGACCGTCGGGTAGGACTAAGCCGTCAGCATAGCTTTTTTATCTATGCCGTCGGCATAGATATTTTTCTTTTTTATTAACAATTAAAATTTCTAAATCGATTAGAAAAATGAGAGGAATCTAAATATGACAACTATATTGTCTTTTACATCACATAAACTCATTTAACTAGACGAAATTACTTTCGGAAAATCGTATAAACTTATTTAACTAGGGGAAATTAGGTAGAAATCAAGAAAATCCCTAATACTTGGGAATTATTCATTAAATGTGGACTATTCTTTATGATAATAAGATAGGTGCCATTTTGCACAATATTTTTGGTATTTGGTCACAAAAAAGTCATTTTTGCCACTTAGAAAATGGAAAATGGTATTTATAAAACTAACTTGGAAAAGCCATTCAGCAAGATTGTTTTCCTACACCAAGATACACCTATTTGTAAAATATGAGAACTTTATCAAAAGCTATGCAATGAGAATGGCCATAACTTGATCATTTGGCTCCATTTTAGAGGATTTTTTTCATAGCAATTTTATCGATGTTTCTGTGATGCAAAAGATGATATGAATTCATATTTGGATTCCTCTCATTTTTCTAATCGACTTAGACACTTTATTTGTCAAATTTCGATTTACAAATTTAAAGATATGAATTATTTCATATTAAATGTAAAAAGGAAAAATAAAGTAAAATTCATTTTATTGTAATTTATTCAGAAATTATTATTACATAATAATTGTTATTTATAGAAATATTTTTATTGAATTCAAACAATGAAGAAGTTTAACATCATGACCCAGGGGTTAATATGATCGATAGGATACTAATATCGGTAAGTTATAACTTCTCACTTGGAAGCTAATTGGGAAGTTAAAAGTTAAACGCGTTTAGACTGAATCAATTTGAGAATGGGTGACTGAAAGGGGAGTTTGACTTGGGGTAAGTACTTTGACCTGAGATTAAGTGTGTTGCTAAGCGGAAAATTTCGGAATATAATTTAAAAAGTTTATTTTTTAAATTTTTTTGGGAAAAAACTATGCCGTCAGCATAGCCCTACACCGACGGCTTTTAATACGCCGACGACAATTTGGCCTAAGCCGACGCACTATTACACCGACGGTCATCGGCATAGCCCTATACCGACGGCAATCTAGGTTATGCCGACAACTTACTGCCGTCGGCGTATGCATGGTTTTTTGTAGTGCACATTTGGGTATTTTTTTATCAAGTCTGTCCGTTTTTTAAAACAATATACATGTATAGCCTATTCTTGAAATTATTTTCAAATCTGTCCTCTTTTGATTTAGAAATTTTAAAACATAGGTCGGCTCGAGAGAGGAGGATGGAGCCGACCTGCACAGCTCCATCCTCCTTGACACCGACCTCAAGGGGCAGATCTGAAAATAAATTTTGAGAAAATGTCAAACATGTGTTTAATTTCTCAAAAAAGGCCCCAAACACATGCGAACAAAATCATTCGCAAAGCAAATTCCTCAAAAGGGCCATATTTGACAAAAACTACAACATTTCGAAACTTGGTAAGCCGGCCGATCTGCATTCACCGTTGTATATACCTAGTAAATACGTTTCGGCAAATTCAGCAAATACAGAAGCCCTCGGTTCAAATAAATAAATAAATATAGAAGCCCTCAAAATACAGTTATTTCAAACAGAATGAAACTACAATTACCAACACACATAAAATTTACCGCACATAACTTTTTAAGAAAAAGGACATTTGTTGTGGCCTATGTTAAAAAGAAAAAAAATCTTGGGTGAAAACTAATGAAATATTTGTCTTTGCATAATTTTATGTGCACACAAATGTTCGTATCTACACTACACCCGATATTTATTTAGTTAATTCTTTTTTGATATTTTAATTTTTTCTATATAATGGGATTATCTAGTCCTAGGACCCAAATATGAAAGTAGGCTAATCAAAGCTAGTCTTATTGAACAGAAAGATGCCAGGGAGGATAATCTTATTGAGGCTATGCACTTCATGAAAGTAGTATGGTACAGTCAGAGCTGACATTCGGTTGACATATTCATCAAGAATCCCCGCTAAGGGAAGCGATCGAAAGCAGATTTCAAGAATCCCCGCTACAAGAAGGGATCGAAAGCCGATATCTTACAGGAATCGGAGCATGATCATGGTTGATTTATTTATAAAGCAGGTCGAACGTCTATTTCAAGGAGGAAGCGATCAAACCAATCGCTTGCTTGCTTCACCATGTTTGCAGTCATTCTGTGGCAAACTCCTGGCTCTGCAATGAACTGAACAGTACAAGTAAAAAGCTGTTAGTAACTCTAAAGTAATCCTTTGTTTTCTAGGAGAATATGATCCTATTCTATTCGAGATCAACACAATCAAGTATTTGTTGCAAAGAAGAGGGGCACATATCAGCAGAATAAAGTTAAAAAGAAAAAGGGAAAGTTGCAATGCAATCTATGCTGGAGAGAAGGCATCCTTAAGATACCTCATCGGTTATAATGACTACTTTACATTAGTGAAGAATTGATTATTCAATCCTCCCTTCTGGTATGTGGCGCCCAAGCACCGTAGCTCCACATGGATCAGCATTTAGAACATGGAAAAGGTGGTCCTCGAAACGAAAAACACATACAGAAATTCCAGGTCTAGAGCAGGGCAGGGTTTCCAAAACAGCCAGTGGACCAGGCATAGCAAGCTGGCAGTCAGTAGGGTTTCTCCATCACTTACCAGCAGTAATCAGTCTTCTGCTGAGCCGTGCATTATTTCAGAGAATATATGCTGGCTGGCTGAAATACAAAACGGAGGAAGAGGACAAAAAGCCTTGGCTGAACAAGCACCGACATTTCTCCATGGGACACAGCAAATCAATAATTTGCATAAGCACGATCTTTCCTGAGTTTTTTAATCTATCATATTCCTGGATAAGGTTGGTTTCAGAGCGGACTAAATTTGTTACAAGTCTTTTACACAAGCAGACGAAAATCGTTTGCAAGTCTTCCTCTAGCCTAAAACTGAACTAAAAACACTTGTACTTCAGGATTATATTTTGTATTATTGCTCTCGCCATTAAGACTTTACCATTGATGAAAAATAAACAAAGTGTATCAGTTTATGAAAAACAACAAAGACAATCAGAAATCATAGTTCCAATGTTAAATCCATATACAGGCTGAAGATAACTACATTCCTATTTGGGTATTTATCTTTAACTCGGAAGAACAAATTTAATTTTTTTTTCAGCGAGAAAAAACTTTTAAATGCCATTTTTCACGACCTTCCAAGCATATTGTTGTATAGTAGATTCTTATCCCCAAGAATAATCTTCCAATTAGGTTTAGCCATTTAAAATGACAAAGAAGATTATAAGGTTGAGAACTATTAAATCAAGAAAGTTGCTATTCTGGAAGCAAATCCTGTCTTCTTAGATTTCATATAGTGAGAGATCATTTGTGACCTCAAGAGAACGGCGAAAAGGCATTAGTTGCATGGTTACCTTGAACTTCTCTGTAGAACCAGCTTCTTCATAACCATCAGCAGCTCTGGAGACAGCTTCTTGTAAACCAGCGATTGGGCAGCGAGGGTCTTCAGCACCTGCATGGTAAATGAAGCTTCAGCTGAAGGTAACATGCTTTAGTAGCATAACATTTTCTTAAAATAAAATCCTAATAATAAGTCAGCCTCAACCACTCTAAAATGCATAATACAGATTGAAGGTTCCAATCTTTACACAAATAAGTGCTCGTTGCCTCGTTGGACACACAGAAAGCGGGAGATTTTGGTTAGATGTGGGAATGCAACAAAACAGAAGCACTCAATAAGATCTATTATTGGTTTTACCATTTAGGAGGAGCAGCGGACGTGGTGCTATCAGAGGAACTGAGTAGAGAGCATCAAACTGTGAAGCCATACCAGGTGCAATCTTGTCCCAAACCTGGTAAAATGTCAATACACGATGAGATGTTTATAAAAGAATCATCAGAAGTAAAGCTCAAATGAATCAGATAGTCACCTTTTCCACAACCTCTGCATCTATTTCACTCTTCCCTAAATCAATTCTTGCTTCTACACGAAACAAGATAGAATAAAGCAACATGTACATTTACATGCAAACTAGCAAGGTGGCCCTCGCAAATGCGAGGGCATCATCTTTAGTATTTCAAACATCTACATTGGCATCATCTTTAGTATTTCAAACATATACTATTTTAAATATTTTGAACAAAATACTGTGACTGTCGGAAATTATTGAAGAGAAAATCACATGCACATGTGATCTTTGAATTTATGGAAGTAGGTGTTCTATTTTTTTTCAAACATCCATGTCACACGTTCTATAAGCCTGGTTACTTTTAACCACAGGTAAGGCTATTTTAATACATATTTTTACTCACTTCTTGTCATCCCTCATTATTTACTCTCTAAGACATATAAGTTTTTTTCCTTACGTCAAAATGACAGCATTAACATGGCTTATAGTTTCATGTAGCGTATTATATTATTTAAAAAGATAATGGAATGGTACATAGCCAGTCACCAGATTATTGTAAGTCATCTCACAAATAATGTTTTAATTGCACCACAAAACTCTAACCATCATATTATCATAGTTCTTTGTCGTATCTTCATAATAACCAATACTATTGGTCAATTATTTGATTTGTGTGATTCAACTCTCTCCCTGCCAAATCCACTCTTTAACACAGTGATTGTACTATATCTTTCACTTGCATATGTCGTGTCCTGAAACATCACTACGTTGTTATGAAAAATGTTATTCTGGCTTCTTAATTAGTCAAAAAAAAAATTTGTACAACTTAATTAGATAATTTCAATGTTGTCTCCTATTAAAATTTAAGAATAAGAGAGGAAATAAAGTTTCACGCAAAACATTGAGACTGAAATAAAAGTATTTATTCACACCCTAGGAAAATCATATGAGGTTGAAGTAGGCCAATGAAAACTTTTGGTTTTGAAGAGATTAAGTTATATTATTTACTTTATACACTTAGGAAGATCTATTAGACGATATAATTACCATAGCACATTAATCATGATTTTCTTAATGCAACTATGAAAATCCATTAACTTGTGACTTTTCCTGACACAATTATGATGGTATGTTTGTTTTAATCTTGTTTAATTGTGAACATCTTTTGTGTATGATCTACAAATAAAAGAGGGTGTGCTAGAATGATGACCAGATGTTTAGTTTTTAAGGAAACTTCTGACAATTTCTCTACCATATTGTTCTTATCTTGCATATTTTTTATTAAAGTAAAAAATGGGATATGAATAGTTAAAATAATAGTGACACCTTATAAAGTAGACGTCTCTTTAACTTCAGAATGTCCTTTGCCTCATAGCTCATCTCTAAATTTCTTTTTCACTAAAAGGAAATTGTTTCAATTTCTATCAAGCCTCATTCACCCTCGATAATAGATAAAAGCCTCTTAGTGATGTGAGAGAAACCAATCGATCTCCTAAGTGTATTTTTGGTATGTTCTGTTGTTGTGTTCTTCATGAACATGTCATTAGGTTAAGATGGTGTCATACAGAATAAAATCGTACTGGATCCGTCTAATCCTTTTTGTTTCCAAATAGATTGGTCCGGTACTAATTGTTCTCGTGGTTTGTCTTTTTATTATATTTTTATAATCAAACATCGTCTTTTGACCATATCCGTATAACTATAGATGATTACATTCTCGATTATGCATCGTTGTTTCTGTCGATTGCGAGCCAATAGTGGTAGTTTTTTTAACGGACGGTGTATATGTATGTCCATACATATGGTCATAGTGTGCTCAAGAATATACCTACATCATACTCAATATTTCTAAATTGTATTTATCTTGTGATTTTTAAGTATTCTCAATCATGCACGTATATTTATATATACTCCCTCCATCCTGAAATAGTTAACACAAAATTGTCAAAATATGGCTGTAGTACTCCCTTCTTAATCATGTGCGCATATTTTAGGAATGTTATGTTGATGTGTTCTTCATGAACATGTCATCGGGTTGATATGGTGTCATACAGAATAAAATCCTATTGGATCCATCTAATCCTCGGTGTTTACAAATAGATCAACGCTCATCGGACAGTTGTCCAGTACCAATTATTCTCATGGCATGGCTTGTGTTTTTATTTTATTTTTATAATCAATGATCACCCTTATAGCTATATCTGTATAATTGTAGACGATTACATTCTTGATGTGTTTCTCTCGATATCGAATCAATAGTGGTTTCAACAGATGGTGTATTATAGGTATATCCATACATATGGTCAGTGTGCTCACGAATATATCTAAATCATACTCAATGTTTTCTAAAATATTTATCTTGTGATTATTATGTCTTCTCAATCATGCACCTGTATTTATATATACTCTCTCTATCCGAAAATAGTTAACACAAATTTGTCTAAATATGGATGTAGTACTCCCTTCTCAAATCATGTACGCACACAATTCAGCTGAGTCGATCGACCACTGTTATTGTTTTTTCTTCCTATCGATTGTTAGCATCCAAGTTCATCCATACAACACGTTAGAACAATAGGTTGTACAGCACGTAAACCCAGCACGTTAATAAAAAGAGGCCATCCTATATACGTATAGAATATTCAACCGGCCGACCGGATCAAGTCAGGTCGTGATTTAATTAGACTCATCTTCCTACCTGCGGACCAGTTGGCTGCTTTGCACAACTAATATGTCACAATTTTTTTTTGCATGGACTTGACAGAAGACTTGCGCTGTGATTATAAAGTTATCGTTGTTATTGACCTTTCACTAAATTTTAACCGTATATTTTAGATCTAACCGCTATAATTAATTTAGTTAATAAAAAGAGGCCATCCTATATACGTATAGAATATTCAACCGGCCGACCGGATCAAGTCAGGTCGTGATTTAATTAGACTCATCTTCCTACCTGCGGACCAGTTGGCTGCTTTGCACAACTAATACGTGACATTTTTTTTTTGCATGGACGTGACAGAAGACTTGCGCTGTGATTAAAAAGTTATCGTTGTTATTGACCTTTCACTAAATTTTAACCGTATATTTTAGATCTAACCGCTATAATTAATTTAGATGATGTGGATTACCGTGGTGGCTCTATTAGACACCCTTATTTTACTTTTAGTATATAATAGATGTTCTGAACAGACATACTATATTTCAGCTCTGATCTATTTTTTCAATGGCCCGAGGCCAAACTTAAAAGCAGACACGAGAGAATTGGTTTGAGGATGCAATAGAAGATGCATGGTATCTCACCTTCAAATAAAGGTTTAATGCTATTAACTCTAGCTTGCCACATGTTATTATCTATTGCCCATCGAAATCCCTGTAGTCACCAGAAAAAGAAATGATTTATGGTCACCACAAAGAGAATTGATTTGTTCACAAAACTATGTGCATCCATGACAAAAAAATCCTGCTGTGCGTACCTGAATACCAATTATTGGAACAACAACACTGTACCGTGTATCCACAAAGGCAGCAAACCATGCATGCATCCCTGTATTCAGCTTCAAATAAAAAGGTGTCTTTTCTAAGAGCAAAGTGAAATCTATGTAATAATTCAGTATCATGATGCAACCATGATCCACAGTACCTCCTAGTGATTCACCAGTGATCCCGATCTTGGAGGTATCAACATCCTCCCTTGCAGTGAGATGGTCTCCAAGCTTTATCAGGTCCCATACCTGCACATGTCCCTCCCTGAGTATGATAAAAACCAAAAGGCCTAACAAATTCGATGTATGATATCGCCCTAAGATAGGAGACAATCATATGGAGAGAACCGGACCAAGAGAGCAAATCCAGAATTCAACAGAAGTGTTGATCCAGCTAGTGTAGTTATGGTCCCAGTACAGTTAGACTAACACCAACACCAGTAGCGTATCCATGGGCTTAATTCAAGAGGAGACCACCAGGCTTGCACTGGTCCAGCCCAACTAAAGGCACACAGTACATATTTTATTTGATATTGTGTTTTGGATACAGAATCATCCATTTATTTGGAAAAAGGAGTATTTGATGGACAAATTGAGCAATACAGCTTAAGAAGGATCAAAAGATTAATTGTAACAAGTGGAAATAGCATACAGTACCGTGTCAAAAATAAAAGGCATCGTGTCCCCGTTCTTCCAAGATAATTTCAGTGCCTGTGTTTAAACCATGAAAGTAGGGGTGATCAGGTGAAATGAAATTGATGGCACTATAATTGTTAAGCACTGCATCAAAACAGTAGCAGATAAAAAAGGAAGTAAGTAGATTACGTCTATGTAGGTAGTCTTGTTGCTGGCCCTTTCACCGTGATAACGAGAATCAATGGCAACAGAAATATAACCCCTTGAGGCATATGCCTGCAAATGTGTAAGCAGGTTTAGAAAAAACATCTAGTGCTAGATATTAATGTGCGCTGTGCATAGGGGCAAGCCGACATAGTGCAGACTTCAGATGAGAGGTTATTTTATTTTTACCTCAAGCAGTGGGCGCAACCATTCCTTGCATTTGTAAGAGCTGTGCAGCAGTACAATAACTGGTTTTCTTTTAGGAGCAGCGTCATTAAGTCTCAATAGAAGTACAGGCACACGTCCCTGTTCACCTGACTGTTGGGGAAACAAGTAATAACAAATTCTCCTGTTAAGGAAATGAGAGTCAAAATAAAATCAAGCAATGTGCATTGACTCTAGGCTTATATGATGCGGGTGCAGTGCATGTGGCCCTGGATCTCAGAACCAAAACTAATGCCAACTATCAAGCTGTCCACAAGTGGGTCGTCCCTTCAGACGGAGGCCCGGAGTGGGAACATGCAGAAGATTTGGTAAGTGAAACCCAATGTCTTTCATGGACATCGTCACATCAAAGTTGATAGCTAGTATGTACTATCAATCTGCCTATGAAGAGCATAATGACAGTAAGTTGGTGCAATATCAGCCCCGTCCAGTGACATGCTGACATGCAACACACACATCTAGACAAAATGCACACTACTTAATTGCTTCTCTAATGTAATCGGTTCTCATTGATCTCAACTCTCAAGTGCAATTGCATAGATATAAACAACGTGCAGGATGATACTCAGAATCAATCAATGGGCAACGTGATACTCAGAATCCAGAAGTAAGCAATGTGCAGTGTGGTAGTAGTAGTATCCATTCGCAACCTGTGACGAAGCAATCGATTGATCATAAGCCCAGTAGTGGCAGGTACCTCAGTGATGAGGTAGAAATTCTCCTCGGCCAGCTTCTCCTCGAAGTTCTCCACCTCCTTCCTCGGGCACGACTCCATGGCCTGGAACAATTACCAGACGAAGTCGTGTTAGCACTTAGCAGTTAGCAGTAGCACAGCCAAAAAGCAATATGCAGGTGGATATGTTAGCTCCGATCGAGGATCCGGACCTCGCTGGGCACCAGAGGCCGCCCTTCGCCTTGGTACAGCGGCTCCTCCACCGGGCTCCCTTGCTCCACGGACAGAGGCACTGGCGCGATGAGCAGATTCAGGGCAAACTCAAACTAGCCGCAAACTCAGGGGCACGAGAGAGAGGGAAGGAGATGGGGCCGGCTCGGCTGACCTTGGAGGTCGTGGTGGCGGCTGAGCAGGACCTGGAGGTACTCCGACCTGAGGTCTCCGGCGGAAGCGGCCATTGGGGCTCCGGTGGCGTCGGCGGTGGAACTGGGCGTGGACTTGGAACTGGAGGAGTGGCCCACCCCCATGCGTATCTGCTTCTTCATCAAGTGGCCGCCTCCGCACGCCCGCTGCCTCCTCGGCACGTGCGCCGCGTTGCCGGCGTCCGCGGTGGCGCACGCGAGGCGCGGGGCCCACGCGGCAGCCGCGGCGAGATCCAGCGCGAGCGGGAGCGCAATGGCGCGCCTCAGCATCCACGATCCTCTGCGGGGAAGAGAGACGGATAAGGCTCGTACGTAGGCGCGCCGGCGAGCGGTCGTCCGCCGCACATCGCGGATCGCGCGGGGAAGCTCCTCCGTTTGCTATCGAAAATCCCGTTTACCACGTCAATACAAGCCATTCTAAGTCCCAAAGGTAATTGTACCCCAACCGAGTTCAAATCTCAGATTTGACACTGATGTTTTTCATTTAGACGGAATATCGAGGCAACGTTTCTGTCGACAGCGAGTCACCTGTGGTGACTTCGTCAATCTCAAGATCTGATCCGTCGGCTCAGTATCTCGGAGGTGGTTATAAGGATAGGGTGTGCGTGTGCGTTCATATGAGTGTTCATAGAGGTGAGTGTGTGCACGTGTATATGAACATTTGCGGTGTACTTTTTTTTATAAAAGTCCCAACGTCCATGTCATACATTTCTATAAAAAAAATGCGTGGCATACATTTCTAATATATACTCTCTCTGTTTCAACTTATAAATGACGTACATTTATCCATCTATTTTTAGATAAATAGAAATCATCTAAAATAAAATGGAGCGAGTATGGAAATGTCACGTCCACAAAGAGATTAGTAGGTTTTTTCAAACAATAACGTATGAGGGCATCCGCAATGTGTAGAAATCTCACTTTAAGTCCTACGTGACAATCCTTGTGGTGTCCTTATAGTGGAGAAAACCAAACCTATCCATCCATAGATTAAGGTGCACCTTAAGCTTATAGGTTACCCATAAGCAATCAAATAGTATTTCTCTCTCTTCTCTCACACATATGTGAGTATTACGATAGTACATGTGTGTCTCAGCTTATTGCTAAAGTTCACCTTATACATTGTGGTAAAATAAAATGGCTATAAGGTTAGACAGTGGACCTCACACTATAGTATGGTCCAACAACAAACATCGCAGGATGCCCTGAAACATTAAAGTATAAGTATTTAAAGCTAATAGGGTCGGACAAATATGGGATGACATAAGTTGCGTCCTATTGGTAGTGCATTCCACCGAAGTGGTTTCAAAATATTTTGATTTTCTTCACAAATACAAGACATTTCTACCTACAATATCTAAAATAAAATTGTATAACAAGTCTTGAATAAATATAATTACAAGTTTTATTATAGTTGGTAATTTTAACAACCGTCCATCCGCTATAATCGAACGGTAACAAAATAAGAGTTGCCTGAAACTACTAAAATAAAACTACCTGAAACTACCAATATTCATTTATTTTAATCTAAAATAAAAGGGCATTTAGGTAAATTTATGTCAGTGGGCCACCGTTAGATTATCTCATCCCAAACTCACTCTTTCCCTGCTCGTCTCTGTTGTCGAGCTCGCAGTCGGCATTGGAGGCGATTGGCCCGACGAAGGCCAGCGACGGCAGGGCGCGGGGCTGCGCGCAGGAGAGGTCGACGGCGCAAGCGCTCCAAGATCAGGAGAGGAACTCGAGTGGGTGGAGCGGCGGCCAGAGATCGCCACGGATGTGGGGCTGGGAGAGCGGAGCCACTCCCCTCGATCGCATCCGCGTCCGCCGTTCTCTGGCCGGCCCCCAAAAATCGACACGGTGGTCTGGAGATTGCCGATGCCGCGGCTGGTTGTCCACGGAAGACCTCAGAAGTCAGAACTCTTTGTCCTCGCCGTGACCGGCAGACCCTGCTCCACCGGCGGGCGACCCTCCCTTGCTTCCTGCTGCACCGATCAGTGTCCTTCCCTCCTCTGAATTTCACGTGTGTCGTCCTCCCCAATCCACAATGAGTTGTTTGTCCACCAGATCCTCTTCGGCTCCCCCTGGAAGTTCACCAAGCATCGCCCTCGAGTTCATCGTGCACCTCTAAGAAGGCTACCGCGAGTAGTGCTAGCGCGGATTGCCGGTGGAGTGTTCAAGACCCGCCAGTGGACTGCCCAAGTTCTGCCGGTGAACTCTGGCCATTTTCGTTCCGTTCATTGTGCGGCCGGTGTAGCACCATGCTGTTTCTGTTCAGTCTGTGGCTGGTGGAATACAGGATGGTCAGATGCAAAAGCTATTCTCCTGCTTGGCAACGGCGGTGAAGTTTAGGATTTGGAGTCCGGGTTGCAGCTTCCGATAGTGCACACTATGTGCTTGCTAAAATGCATTAAAGCACTGGTGTACTCGTTCATTTTGTTAGCGTCAAATTTGTATCTTTTGGAATCAATCAGTTTATAAGAAGTACAATGGTTATTTCTGGGAAGTGCAAGTGTGTCGTTGTGTTCTTTTAAATTTCTGTAATTCGCCCAACACACAAACAAACCCATAAATGAAAATTCAGCTTGTTGATTTGCCACATTTCAAAAATGCAATGAAGCTACAGGGTGGAAACCACACGGCTAGTTCGTATTAAACATGCTTCTCAATAGCAGGGATTGTACCAACATAGTCAGTATTGTAGCCTACAAGTTGTGATGCAAAAAATGATTGCAATAATCGATCGAAGAAAAACAGTGATTACTGAAGCTCTGTACATGTGTGAGGAATTAAGTTGGTAGCTTGATTGTGGAACATAAAGCTAATAGGACTGTCATGTAACGTGTGGTGTACAAGCACTGAAAAGTACAGTATTATACAACACACGGCTGTCAGCCAGACCCAGTTTCACTACATCTGTGCCTTTTAATTCATCTTTTTGGTGTTCACCAAAGAAACAAATCTTTACGAACAAGTATCAGAGCAAGAAGTCATGTTCAACAATTAACCCAGCCATAAATCTTCTGAACATTTATCATGTCCGTAAACAAATCTACGAGGACAGAATCTATCAAAACATTCATCCTTTGAAGAGTAAATCTACCAGGACAGAGTCCCTAACCAGATTGCATCAGTCATGATTGGCAAGAAATAGGGGGCAAGAAAAACAAGAACAACCAAGAGATGAAGAAATACTTGCTCTTGCGGCAGTTCTCGTCGCTGACGAAATCGAGGTCGTACACGGCGTAGCGGCAGTCGTCGTCGTGCAGCGAGGCAGTGAAGTCGTCATAGTGGTGGGCCGGTGACCTTGACGTCGGGGGCCGCTCGAGCGCAGTTCGTGTGCTCCGACAAGAGGGCCTTGTCGTGCGGAAAGCTCGATCCTCCGGCCGGCGATGGGGTGGATGACTCGCTGGAGATGGGGACTGGGGCGGATGTCGTCTGATCCCAGGAGAGGCGACCACGATGGTGAGGAGGGTCATGGCGAGGGTGCCACGGTCACGGGGTCGAGGGCGGCGGCGCTGCAAATCGTTTCTTTTCGCCATGTCAATTCATGATCAATGGACCATAATACCCCGGACTGATTCGACAATTTTTTTGATGAATGATTGAACGGCTAACATAATTTAGGGACTGAGGAGACTGAATCGACGGTTGAATTTTTTTAGGAGCAAAGCTACCTGAAACTAACTGGGTAGTTTTTACAACCACCGTAAAAGAGCTCAAATATAATAATTTCATGATTAGAAATAAATTTATTTATACATTATTTTGAATTAAATAAAATGTACACTCAATTGGAATCAGCTCGTGTACTTTGTACGCCCATAGATGCGCAACTAGATTTTTTTGCATTTGGTTGTGAGTATCTTCGTCTTGAACTCCATCATTCATGATGAAAAATTGGCAAACTCTCCCGGCACATCATGACCATCCTAGACAAGAGGGACCTCATGCTAGTATGGGTAATCATCGGTCAATGGAGGAGCAACGCGCTCACTCTCGATGATCATGTTGTGCACGATAACACGAGTTATCATCACTCCAACATATGCTCATTCGGCTAGGTTAGAACAAGATACATGACAATTGCAAAGCGAGATTGGGGGATACCAAATGCCCGCTCCACATCCTGGTACCATCTTGTTTTGATGCACAATGAGATTGGTTCTGAACAAAACGGTTCGAGCTTGTCTTCACAAATGTAGATCATTTTGGATACATGTCATCTACTACGTACCCCCTTGTCGTAGGCACAACCATTAATCTCGTAGTTGCATGGTGGAGCATGGCTTCAGCAAGTCTTGCAAACATGAGCATTGCAGTACGTTGATGTTATTTTGAGCTTCGTCCGTAAAAAAGGAGACTGTCTGACACATGTGTTTCTATAATTAAATCGGTGTATGCAGATGTTATTTTTTTCGTAAATATTTTTGAAGACCTAAAATCCTTCTTAAGTTAATTTTTATGTGGCTTCATAGAAATGTCTTCTTACTATTTTTTTATTTGCCAAACGAAGATGGGCTGGGTGTAAAAAAAAGGTGCTTTTGTAATTCGGAGGAAACATTTGAGCGTTTGTCTATCACATATCCTTTTGCTATAATGGTTTGGCCAATTGTCCAGTCTGCTTTTAATCTATCTCCACCAACTATTATTAAAAATCTGTTCGAAAATATGTTAAATGTAATAGAAAAACTAAGACCAGAATCCATATTGGGTTGTCTGTTTTATGTTGGTCGTTGTGGAATTGTGGATATAAAATTGTTCTTATGAGGGTTGGAGTGGCCAATATTTTGCAGATTTTTCAAATGCCCAGCCAATGGATTTCACTATGGTCCTACCTCCTCCCGCCGGAGCAACACAAAATTATGGTTTTTAGATGCGAACAATTGTTGATGGTCGGTCGGGATACCTACGGCCGGGCTAGTTGGCGGCAGTGGCGGTGCCAGAACTTAAAACCTGTGATGTCATTGTAAAACTGTGATGTCAAATACATGTAGTTCTACTAATTTTATAATATTTTCTTCATGATTTATGCTTGTATACAAAGGATTTACCAAAAAGCTGTGTGGTCAAGTGACCACACACAGGTCTCTATGTGGCTTCGCCACTGGTTGGCGGCACACTATAGTAGACTTCACAATTTGTTTTTTTTGTATGCAAGTTTTTTTCCAGATGGTTGGTATATTATTGACTCTTTCTAATCCTTAAGTTGTATTGTACTAGATCTAGAACTACGTAATAAAACGGCTTTGTGCATCCATTGCTGTGTAGGCCAGGGTCTGTCCTTTTATTTTCAAAACACCTTTCAATTCCATGCTATACTTAATTATGTTGAGATCAATCACCGAAAAAAGTATATTCAAATTGCATTTAGACCCCTTATTGATTGTGGTGATTAATGACTAGAGGACTAAAAGTTTACCCATTTTTATTTGAGGATTTAGTCCATTTTCTTTGGTGGAAACATGGTTGGTGACCCCTTCGTATTGTTGGAGTAAGGTCATACTGAGCTACAAGAATCCGTAGAGGACTCTGCATACGTGAGTTGAGTCATAGTATTCCCATACTACTCCCTCCGTCTTAAAACAATGTGTCCTTAAATTTTGTTGGTCGACGACGTATAAGTTTGACCATGATTTATACGTGTAATATGTCTAGGTTAGTACAATGATATTTGAAATGAATATTTTGCAAGATGAATTCACACTGTAACATTTATATATTCTCAATCTATACATTTTAAAAATATATTAGTGGTCAAGAGAATCAAAAACCGGTATAAAAATAGCACGTTCTATAATTTGAAACATAGAGAGTAGGTTTGTTTGAATGCGCCATGCGCGTGTATATATAATTAAGCACGGTGCGTAGCACGCCACATAAATTTTTGTGCTATGGGATCTGTAAGAGAGAGAAAGAGTGAGTTTTTCAAAGAGAAAAAGGAGTATATATATTTTTCATTTAATCCACGCTGAGGGCGAACCGAACAAAATGCACACCCTGATCGACCAGCTCAGAGCTCACTAGAAAGCCCATGCCGGGGGATAGGAGGACCATGCAATATAGTTTTGACATTGTATGATATTTTTCTTAAAAAAAGCAAGGCACCCGCGCAACTTACAATCAGTCCTGCAAAACTTATGAGCCAACCTGTTGAAAGCCTCTCCATGCATGCGCGGGGAGCTGGATTCGGACATGAATTCGTCGTCCAAGGGTGACTAGCCATGCCCAAAGGAAAATGCAACTCCATAAATAAAAGATGTCCTCTTCTTACTCCCTCCGTTTTTCAGTTTTAGCTAAAACGTCTTATATTAAAAAACGGAGGGAGCATCTCATATGTCTAAAATGTTTTATGATAAGTGCATAAATGATCAATGAATTTTTAAATATCAATGTATTACCAACCATTAATTTATGGATTAACATAATTTTTTTTTTTTAGATTCATGTAGTGATATAAAGTTTATGTACATGCATTGATAAAAAAATTAAAACCACACATTAACATTCATAGGATGCAAAATCAACAGTAATGATAAGTTGTGGACATCTTATAATTGTCAAAAACCGTTAATGTCCAAGGTCGCTATCCCATGAGATGGATCTGGATGGGGATCTGCTCCGGCTTGATGTCTCCAAGGGTACAGCTTGGTGGCATGGCACCAGACACATCTCGAATCATGGGTTGCGGCCTCCATGCTGCAATCTCAGATTCGAACCGGAAAAAAACAGACTAAAAAAGAACAAGCTCTGGGTCTCACCTTCGGAGCAAGTACGTCGCATCATCCATTTGAATCTTGACCGCCATCCATAAATATCTCACTTCCAGAGGGGATCGTAATGCAACTTCTTGCGTGCAAAGGATCGTAATGGAGGTCGTCTACCTCGGCGTCGCTCTCGTTTCCCTGTGCATTGTGCTTCTTTGCAAGCGCAGAAGCAGGCGCTCGGCAGCGAACGAGCCTCCGGGTCCATGGCAGCTGCCGGTGATCGGCAGCCTGCACCACCTCGTCGGACAGCCCCCCCACCACGCGATGCGTGACCTAGCGCGGCGCTACGGGCCGGTGATGCTCCTCCGGCTCGGCGAGGTGCCCACGCTGGTGGTATCGTCTCGGGAGGGTGCCCGCGAGGTGATGAAAACCCACGACTTGGCGTTCGCCACGCGGCCCCTCAGCGCCACCCTGCGCGTGCTCACCGACGGCGGCCGGGATATTGTGTTCGCGCCGTACGGCGACTACTGGCGCCAGCTTCGGAAGATCGCGGTCGTGGAGCTCTTATCGGTGCGTCGCGTCCTGTCCTTCCGCGCCATCCGCGAGGAGGAGGTCGCCGCCATGCTCCGAGATGTCGCCCAGGCTGCGGCGGCCTCGCGCCCCGTGGAGCTGCACGCGCGCCTCTCGGCGCTCGTCACCAACATGACGGTCCGCGCCGTCATTGGTGACCGCAGCTTCAAGGAGCGCGACGTGTTCCTCCGCGTGCTCGATCGCTCCACGAAGCTCGCGGCGGGGTTCAACCTGCCGGACCTGTGGCCATCGTCCCGGCTTGCCGGCTATCTCAGCGGGGCCGTGCGCCAGGCCAAGGAGTGCCGAGATGCCGGGAACGGCATCTTCGACGCCATCATTCGCGAGCGACACGAGAGGACGATGGAAGGTGGCGGACCCCAGAATAACGAGCATAACTTGCTCGACGTGCTGCTAAGGATGCAAAAGGAGGACAGACTTGACATGGTCGCCGTCAAAAACGTCCTCTTGGTAAGTACCAATTCTCTTTTTTGATAGGTCTCGGTAACTACCCAGTCTTCTGTTTCTAAAAGTAAGGAGTATTTTTTTCCTCAAAAGTCAAATAACGTCAACTTTACCAAGTTGTTTTCAAAAACTATTAAGACTACAATATCAAATCACTACCGTTAGAACATCATAAAATGTATGTATTGATAGTTTTTTCTAAAAACTTGATCAAACTTGACACTTTTTGACTTTTAAAATACGGATGGAGTAAGAAGAGGAATGGTGGACTGGGCGACGAGCGGGCTGGTGGTGCGCCTCCGGTGCGTGGCGAGGTGGCCTGGGCGACAAGCAGGCTGCTGGCTGGGGACGGGAGCTTTGCTCTGCTTCTTCCGGTAGGAGCTTGCTCACGGGGAGGAGGAAGCCGGGGCGGCGGCCCCGGGCCTGCGGTGCGGCATGGAGGCCGCGGACATGGGCGCTAGGGCAGCGGCTGTGGAAGGTGGTGCCGCGGCTGTTGCGGCTTGCGGTGGAGCTCGGTGGTTGACGACATGGCCGGGATGCCATCCCGCTGCTCCCGAAGCTTTGCGGTCGGGTTGAACTCCGGGCGAAAGCTCGCACGGACTTCGATCGGTGCCGACGACGGCGACGCCCTCGGGCGTCGTTCCCTTTCTTGTTTGCGTCGTTGTGGAGCTTTTCGACCTCGTCTAACGCGTGGTGGTTCCAAGTTCTCCGGGTGAAAACCTGGCTCCTTCGGGAGCGGGCGGCGGTGACGGTCTCGTCACTACCTTGTTGGAGGCGCCGCTTTGGAGCCTTTGGCCAGCGCGGTGCAACGGTTTCGCGACGGATGTGCAGATTGGCGTGTGGTCGTGGGCGGTGGATCTCGGGGCGGCGGCTCCGGAAGGTGGTGGTGCGTCGAGGCGGCGGCCTCGATCTCCCACGCTACGACGGTGCTATGGACGGTGCTATGAGGCAGTACCGTCGTTTAGTGCGGGTTTGGGTGGCAACCTAGATGAAGACTGCTTGGGCAGGGGGTTCGTCGACCCGGCTGGATCGTCTTCGGGCAATGCGAAGGTCGATCTGGTTGCTACTCCGGGGCGGCGGTCCCGGAACGGGTGGTTTTGGTGGCAACCTGGATGAAGACTGCGTGGGCAGAGGGTTCGTCGACCATGACTGGATCACTTTCGAGCAATGCGAAAATCGATCTGGTTGTTTCGCCGGGGCGGCGGCCCCGGATCAGGTGGTGTGTGTTGTGGCGTTTGTTGACTTGGGTCGCGTGGGCGGCAGGTCGCTTCGTTTGTGTCATTCTTTTGTACAGATTGTATGGTTTTTGGGCCCGGTTTTCCTTATAAACTGGGTCAACTCTTTCTATCTATTCGGACGGTGGATACGACCACCTTATACCTCAAAAAATACGGATGGAACAAACGAGATTAAAAATCCACGGAAACACCAAAGGTAGCCCTAGTGTCACAATACTCACTTCACAATCAATGTCTGGTGCATGTAGGACATATTCAGCGCCGGCAACGAGACGACCTCGACGACTCTAGAGTGGGCGATCGCAGAGCTGATGAAGAACCCAAAGGTGATGCAGAAGGCCACGGCCGAGGTCCGGCGAACCTTCGAGGCCTGCGGGCTGCGGCTCCGTAGCGGAGCATGCCCTCGGTGAGCTCCCGTACATACACCTGGTCATCAGAGAGACGTTGCGGCTGCACATGCCCTCGCCGCTGCTCATCCCGCGGGAGTGCCAAAAGACATGCCGTGTGCTCGGGTACGACGTGCCGCGGGGAACGCAGGTACTCGTCAACGTCTGGGCGTTGGGACGTGATGAGCGGTACTGGCGAAACGCACCGGAGGAGTTCCGACCGGAGCGGTTCGAGGACGACGGCGAGGTGGCCGCCGTGGACTTCAACGGCACTGATTTCTCCTTCCTGCCGTTTGGCGCTGGCCGGAGGATTTGCCCTGGGATTGCGTTTGGCCTCGCCAACGCCGTGCTCCCGCTCGCGAGCCTGCTATTCCACTTCGACTGGGAGGCCCCAGGTCCGGACGCGTTCGACATGGCCGAGGTTTTCAGCATCACAGCGCGGCGGAAGGCCGACCTCCTACTGTGCCCTGTCCTCCGGGTGCCCGTTCCTGGAGTCTAGCATGTCAATCGGTTCAACATGGCGAGAGTGCATTGCACATTTGCACCTTGAATAAATAAATAGGGTCAAAATAAAACTTTCCGTCATATATATTAGTAATTAGTGTCAATAGTGAGGCTCATGCATGGTGACTTCGTTAATCTCAAAATCTGTCAGATCACTCTTTCAAAAATGCTCATAGGTGTAGTGTGTGTGCGTTCATAAGGTATTTTTTTCTACGTGCGTCAGCATCTGTACTGTTTGTACTGCGTTTGTCAGTAAAAAAAGTCCACGTAAGGTTGACCGAGTCAGCGTTGGCCTAGTGACCGAAAGAGATATGGACAAGAGGTACATATATAAAATGTTATTGATATATGTTTCATAATAACAGTTTATAGTTTTATGCTATAACTGTTATATTCTGAATTTATATTTAGAGAACAACCCGTACGCACGTGAACACAAACATGTATCATAATCCTGCCTCTTAGAATAACGGTTTGTAGGTTTGCCCGCCACAGTGAGAGCACATTAATTATTGGCAAAACAATGTGGTTGGATAGATTCAACCCGACGGGATATCTATGCTACGAGGTCACGCGGTGTTGGTAATATCATAAAAAGGTTAACGTACTTACATGTACTTAAACCATGAGGGTATTAGGATCATGCATGTTTGAAAAGTTCTTTTGGTTATGTCTGACATCACATCGTAACTGGTGATTGTAACAACAGCTCCTGGGTAGGTCAGAGAATGTGTATTGGATTTAATGATCCAAAACTGGAATTGCTCCTCTAACGATAGAAAGATATAACTTGGCCCCACACGGTATGAAGGTATCCATTATTGTCTATGCATACAAGGCATGATATCTATCATATGAAATAATCTGTCATGAGGATAACAAATATCGTGATCAAGATTGCTTCACAGGATATCCAAACATCTTGCCTCGGGTATTAGTTTTTAGTATCATGGAGCAATGGGAAAACGTACGGGAAGCAACGGGTTCATTGAGTATCATCCTATAGCAATGCGAATCAATATGAGCGTCCACGTCTTCGCTATAGGTTGTTGGCCAGAAGTCGCTTTGTGTCATGTCTACTTTTTATCGAACATGTGCTGAAATATTGGGCCTTTTAGCCCATTTAACAATTACTGAAAATCCCTAAGGCTCATGCTGCAATGGCAAGTGGTGAGAATTTAGTTCCATACTGCTAGGTGAGATGTACATCAGTTTATATACTGAGCCATTCCCCTACTAGTATGAGTTGGTGTGAGGTATGACGATAATGGATGTGTACCACACGCGCGCTCCTCCTCCGCCGCCCGCCGCGCCTTGCGGGAATCTCGCCGAGCCGATGTATTCTTTTTGTCACGCAAAATTGGAGAATACGAATACGGTCGCAGCTGAAACGTTTTGTCTTAATGGAAAATGAATACGAGTTGTAACGCATGTTTCCAGTATTCATTGACTTAATGGAAATTGACCGTGTACGTTTCGGTTTGCCCTCTCGCCTCCTGCGCTGCGTATATGAAGGAGAGGTCGCTCCTCTCCTACAAACCAGACAACAGAAACATCTACTCCACGGGCCGCCAGCGTCGTTCCTATACACCGTTGCTGCCATCGTTAATCCCATCCCGTCCACCGCGTACACGGCCGACGGGAGAGCAGGCCTCTGAAACCCCGCCTCTCTGAATCCTGTACGGAAGAGGGGCGATTAGGTTTTTGGGGAGCGTCTCATACGCGACTGCTCGCCAATCTTCGTCCACTACATCGTCTACTTCCTCTTCGTCCACTACGTCCGCGTCGCCTTCGTCATGGGAACCGACGCCGACCGCCTCGCCGCTGAGAAGGCTGCCGCTGACAAGAGGGCTGCCGACGACGCTTCCGCTTCTGCTTCGGCCAATTGGCCAACTGCCGGGTATGATATGTTCATCCCTCTACTGCTTATTTCCATGCTTGCCGTACTAGTAATTTGTGTAGATGTTTCTACTACATATCTAGTACATGGTTACATCATTAGAATTCAGTATGTCATTAGCACCATATGCGTCATGATTTTAGTGAATACTTGGATTAATATAATCGAACAATTGCTTATATTCTCAACAATCCAAAAACCTAATATGTGTAGGCAATTTTTGATCCAAGGTTTTGCTGCTGCACTGAAACCAACCCCGTTTACGGGGACATACTTTAACAGTTGGCAGACCAAAACCACTTTTTGGCTCACTGCGATGAACGTGTTCTGGGTCGCCGGTGTCACTCCCACTGGAACGATTGCTCCTGAACAGGAGAAGGCGTTTAGGGAGGTCACCGTCGTCTTTGTTGGAGCCGTTCTGAGCGTGATCGGAGATAAGTTGGTTGAAGCATATTTACATGTGCGGGTTGCCAAGGACTTGTGGGAGGCGCTCGAATCTAAATTTGGCGCAACCGATACTGGAAGCGAGATGTATACCATCGAGCAGTTCCATGATTACAAGATGGTTGAAAACCGTTCTGTATTGGAGCAGGCTCATGAGATACAATGCATCGCAAAAGAGCTTGAGCTTCTCAAGTGTGATTTACCGGGAAAATTTGTCGCGGGATGCATAATCGCTAAGCTGCCTAATTCATGGAGGAGCTTTGCCACTACTCTGAAACATCAGAGGCGTGAATTCTCTGTTGAGGATGTCATTGGCCATCTGAGTGTTGAGCAGAATTCCAGGGCAAAGGACTCGCATGGAAAAGGCGAAGGTACTTCTGTTGCCAACATGGTACAGAAGAACTTCAACTCCCACAAGCACAAGGGAAAAACTGGTGTCCAACAGAATACCGACTTCAAGAAGAAGGGTAACAAACCCTTCAAGAAAGATAAGAAGAAAGGTGCATGCTACACCTGTGGTTCAGAGGAAAATTGGGTTCCTAAGTGCCCGAAGAAGTTCAAGAAACCAGGACAGGACTCCAAGTCCGTCAACATGATCGTGAGCAACAATGAGAACGGTGCATCCGGGTATGGTAATTTGTTTACCGTATTTTCAGTTTGTCAGTCTAACGAATGGTGGATTGACACAGGTGCAAATACTCATGTATGTGATGACATCTCATTATTTTCGTCTTATCAGGTCACAGGGAACGGATCCGTATTGATGGGGAATGGAGCGAGTGCTTCTGTTCTTGGTGTTGGCACGGTCGATCTGAAGTTTACTACGGGAAGGATCGTGAAGCTCAAGAACGTGCAGCATGTCCCCGCCATCAAGAAGAATCTCGTTAGTGGCTCCCTTCTATGTAGAGAAGGGTTTAAGTTGGTATTCGAGTCTAATAAATAGTTGTTACGAAATATGGACCGTTTGTTGGAAAAGGTTATGAATGCGGAGGCATGTTCCGCTTTTCTCTTACTGATTTCTGTAATAAAGTCGTGAACAATATTCATTCGAATGTTAATGAAACAGAAGTTTGGCATTCACGTCTTTGTCACATTGGTTTCGGTTGTATGACGCGGCTAGCAAAACTAAGTTTAATCCCATCTTTCACTTTAGCCAAAGGTTCTAAATGTCTTTCGTGTGTGCAAGCAAAGCAACCTCGCAAGCCTCATAAAGCTGCGGAGGAAAGACACTTGGCACCGTTAGAGCTTATACATTCTGATCTTTGTGAGATGAATGGTGTGTTGACTAAAGGTGGAAAGAGATACTTCATGACACTGATAGATGATTCCACTAGATTTTGCTATAAATATTTGTTAAGTACTAAAGATGAGGCTCTGCACTACTTTAAAATCTATAAGGCAGAAGTTGAGAATCAACTTGAAAAGAAAATTAAACATATCCGGTCAGATCGTGGTGGAGAGTGCTTCTCCAATGAGTTCGATTCTTTTTGTATGTAACATGGTATTATTCATGAGAGGACGCCTCCCTATTCTCCCCAGTCAAATGGGGTTGCCGAACAGAAAAACCGTACTCTAACTGATTTGGTTAACGCCATGTTAGATACATCGGGTTTATCCAAGGCATGGTGGGGGGAGGCGATATTGACGTCATGTCATGTCCTGAATAAAGTTCCGACAAAAGACAATGAGCTCACTCCCTATGAGCAATGCGAGAAGAGAAGGACAACACTCTCATACTTACATACTTGGGGCTGTTTGGTGAAAGTCAATGTGTCAATCCCCAAAAAGCGTAAGCTTGGACCTAAGACCGTGGACTGTGTTAATTTGGGCTACGCTAAGAATATAGCGTCGGCTATAGATTTTTAGTAGTGAAATCTGAGGTACCTGACGTGAAGGTCGGTACAATTATGGAGTCCAAAGATGCTACTTTCTTTGAGGATGTTTTTCCTATGAAAGATATGCAGAGCACTTCTGGACAGGAATCCGAGGAAACTCCTGAGCCTGCCATTCCTATGGAATATTATGAACAAACCCATGATGAAAATCCTGAGAAGGATGATGAGGAAACCCTTGGTAGGGGCAAGCGACCGAGGACTGCAAAGTCCTTTGGCGATGATTTCCTTGTGTACCTTGTGGATGACACTCCCACTTCTATTTCAGATGCTTATGCATCTTCAGATGCTGATTACTGGAAACAAGCAGTCCGTAGCGAGATGGATTCCATCATGGCTAACGGGACATGGGAAATTACTGAACGTCCCTATGGTTGTAAACCATTGGGATGTAAGTGGGTGTTCAAAAAGAAACTTAGGCCCGATGGTACGATTGAAAAGTACAAGGCTAGGCTTGTGGCCAAGGGCTATTCGCAGAAAGAAGAGGAAGATTTCTTCGATACTTACTCACATGTGGCTAGACTGACCACCATATGAGTTTTTCTCTCGTTGGCGTCCTCGCATGGTCTTCTCGTCCATCAAATGGATGTTAAGACGGCTTTCCTAAATGGAGAGCTAGACGAGGAAATCTAAATGCAACAGCCAGATGGCTTTGTATTAGATGGTCAGGAAGGAAAGGTATGTAAGTTACTGAAATATTTATATGGCCTGAAACAAGCACCTAAGCAATGGCATGAGAAGTTCAATACAACTTTAACCTCTGCTGGTTTTGTTGTTAATGAAGCTGACAAATGTGTATACTATCGCCATGGTGGGGGCGAAGGAGTTATACTGTGCTTGTATGTTGATGACATACTGATTTTTGGGACCAACCTCAAAGTCATTGAGGAGGTCAAGTCATTTCTATCTCAGAACTTTGAGATGAAGGATCTTGGTGTGGCTGATGTTATTTTGAACATCAAGCTACTGAGAGATAATGAGGGTGAGATTACACTTTTGCAATCACATTACGTTGAGAAGATTTTGAGTCGTTTTGGATACTCGGACTGCAAAACTTCTCCAACGCCATATGATCCTAGTGTGCAGATTCAAAAATTCAATGGCACAGCTAAGGATCAACTGAGGTACTCTCAAGTAATTGGTTCACTCATGTACCTAGCTAGCGCGACAAGGCCTGACATCATGTTTGCTGTGTGCAAACTTAGCCGGTTTGTTTCCAATCCGGGTGATGTGCATTGGCATGCTGTTGAAAGAATCAAGCGCTATTTGAAAGGTACTGAGAACTACGGATTTCACTATACCGGAAGCCCGTCAGTGCTTGAAGGGTACTGTGATGCGAATTGGATCTCTGATGCTGATGAGATGAAAGCCACAACAGGGTATGTGCTTACCCTTGGAGGTGGTGTTGTTTCCTGGAAGTCTTGCAAGCAAACGATCTTAACGATATCGACAATGGAAGCAGAATTAACAGCATTGGACACATCTGGTGTCGAAGCAGGATGGCTTCGAGATCTTTTGATGGACTTGCCAGTGGTTGAAAAGCCAGTTCCGGCTATCCTTATGAACTGTGATAACCAAACAGTGATTGTTAAGGTTAAGATTTCAAAGGACAACATGCAGTCCAACAAACACATAAGAATGAGATTAAAAGCTGTCAGACATTTGAGAAACTCCGGAGTAATAGCGCTGGATTATATCCAGTCGGCTAAGAATCTGGCAGATCCCTTCACTAAAGGGCTATCACGTGTTGTGATAGAAAATGCATCGAGGGAGATGGGTATGAGACCCACATGAGTTGCCATGGTAGTAACCGAACCTATGTGATCGGAGATCCCGTGAAGTAGGACCTGGGAAAACAAGCTAGTGGTTAACTGAAGAGAGTAAATTTTACTAACCCACTCCGTTGGAGATGCAATACTCTCGGTAACTGGCAGGTTGACGTTTGTCTTAATGTGTTCCAAAACTTTGCATAAGCAAGACGCTATCCTACAGAGCGATCTTTGGAGGAACACACCTATATGAACCTCACTGCTGGTCACAGTCTATGAGATTTGGGTGATCTCTAGTAAGTTCATGAATAGGTCAGGAGTGTGACTAATATGCTCCACCCGAGGGGTCAGCCTTCGGCAGCCTAGTACTGGTAAGACATTTGGTGAAACTACTTTACGCCAAACTGACAATTCAAGGCCTAGTCCATTGTCAGTTGTGAAGGAGTGTAGCTGATTGCTTTAGGTGGATGTTCAACCTTAACGGGTCTCCACTGAAAATACTGGTATATCAAAACAGTGCTTAGAACAAATGATAACATCATGGGTCTTTGGGATCTGGTGGGGGATTGCTGAAATATTGGGCCTTTTAGCCCATTTAACAATTCCTGAATATCCCTAAGGCCCATGCTGTAATGGCAAGTGGTGGGAGTTTAGTCCCATACTGCTAGTTGAGTGACTGCTAGTTGAGTGAGATGTACATCAGTTTATATACGGAGCCATTCTCCTACTAGTATGAGTTGGTGTGAGGTATGAGGAGAATGGCTGTGTACCACACGCGCGCTCCTCCTCCTCCGCCGTCCGCCTCGCTGATACGTGCAAAACGTATCTACTTTCCCGAACACTTTTGCTATTGTTTTGCCTCTAATTTGTGTGTTTTGGATACAACTAACACGGACTAACGCTGTTTTCAGCAGTATTGCCCTGGTGTTTTGTTTTTGTGCAGAAATTCAACTTTCGGGAAAAACACCAGAAAATATCGCAAAGTCCCTATTTTTTCAGAAGAGCCACGGAGCCAGAAGACGAGACGGAGTCGAGCCACGAGGGGCCCACACCACATGGTGGCGCGGCAGACCCCTGGCCGCGCCACCACATGGTGTGGCCGCCTCGGTCACGCCCTCGCGCCCCCCTTTCGCCTACTTAAGCCATCTGACCTGAAAACGTTGGGGGGTTCATCATATTCCAGAGAAAGACTCCCGAGCGCCGCCGCCACCGCAAACCCTATTTCGGGGATCAGAAACTCCGTTCTGGCACTCCGTTGGGACGGGGAATTGGAGGAGATCATCGCCATCGTCATCGCCAACGCCTCTCCATCAACCATCCATGTTTCCCCCATTAATGTGTGAGTAATCCACCGCTGTAGGCTGAAGGGGATGGTAGGGATTGGATGAGATCGTTCATGTAATAGTTGTAATATCATTAGGGCATGGTGCCTAGTATCCGTTGTCGGTATTTTACGTCATTGTTGCAACTTGTTATACTTAATGCTTGTCACTAGGGCCCGAGTGCCATGATTTCAGATCTGAACATGTTATTGTATCATGGAGATAATCATTGTTTTAGATCATATCTACAAGTTGTATGCACATATTATTGTCCGGAACCCGAGGCCCCAAAGTGACAATAATTGGGACAACCGGAGGGGGTGGCTGTGATGTGAGGACCACATGTGTTCACGGAGTGTTAATGCTTTGCTCCGGTACTTTATTAAAAGGAGTACCTTAATTACCAGTAGTTTCCCTTGAGGCCCCGCTGCAAACGGGCTGGTAGGACAAAAGATGATGTGCAAGTTTCTCATTGCGAGCACGCACAACTAAAATGGAACACATGCCTATGGTTAATTAATACTTGGATGCTTTATCTTATTTATCTGCAAATGCCTAAGTCTTGACTATTATATGAATTATCTTATCCATGTAACGCCCGTACATCCGTCCCTATACCTACAATATTTTAATCCTGGTGTCTACTGCAATCACTACTGCTGTCTTTATTTCACTGATGCTGTTATTTCATTACTGCTAATGCTATAAAACTGTTGCTACTGATAATATGTGTCGAGCAAGTCTATTTCCAGGTGCAGCTGAACTGACAATTCATCTGTCAAGGCTTATAAATATTCTTTGGCTCCCCTTGTGTCGAATCAATAAATTTGGGTTTTACTTCCCTCGAAGACTGTTGCGATCCCCTATACTTGTGGGTCATCAAAACTATTTTCTGGCGCCGTTGTCGGTGAGCATAGCTTTATTTGTAAGCTCACCTGAGATTGGTATTGTTCGCTGCAATCTATTCATCATGGGAAGACCTCGTGATGAGAAATTCCCCATATTACCATCCACTACAAGGAAAGGTACGACTCTGAGTACCTCTGCTGCTCTTGATTCTCCGTCTGTGATGAGTAAGCTTATTTTACCACCACATGCTACTCGTATTATTACTTCTGCTGAATCTGAAAATACTTCTGATAATTGTGATGATGCTTCTACTGTGCTTGATGAGAATGGTTCATTAGAACCTTTTCTAGATGCTACAATTGCTAAATCTAAACAAACTGAAAATGCTGAAACACATAATGAAAATTCTAATACTTCTGCTAGTTCACCTGAGTCTAGAGAGTATTCTTCTGATGATCTTGATGAAGTTTATGTGGAACTTAATGATGACTTTATTGATGAAATTCATGCTACTAGTGGTGCAAGTGCTATGAAAAGTCTTCTTGAAAAACATGCTGTTAGATATAAACTGTCTCCTGATGCTAAATTTGCTACATCTCCCATAAACATTAAAGATAAGGATTATGATTTCTCTCTTGATTTGTCACACATATCCATTGTTGAGAAAGAACCTTTCTGTGGAACCGAAAATGAAAGTGATGTAGAACACATGAATGAGCTCTCTACTTTGAGTAATATATTCTCTGATGACATAAAGAAACGCACCTACTTTGTTACTAAAATATTTCCTTTCTCATTAAAAGGTGAAGCTAAAACTTGGTATAATAATTTGTCTCCCGGTTCTATTACTAGTCCTCTTGGCTTGCTTAATGTTTTCTTTCAGAAATATTTTCCTGCTAGTGCTCAACATGCTGCCTTGCTGAGAATTTATAACTTTAATCAAGATGAAGGAGAGAAATTGCCTGAAGCTTGTGCACGGTTTTGCTCTCTACTTAGAGCCCGGCCTGGACATGAGCTAGAAAAAAAATGAACTTCTTGATATATTTTATAGTGGACTAACTATTGAATCTAGGGCATACCTGGATAGTTGTGCTGGTTGTGTTTTCAGGAAAAGAACTCCCGATGATGCTGAGAAATTAATGGCTAAAATAAGCCAGAATCATGATGATTGGAATATGCCTGAACCTACTCCAACACCAACACCGACACCGAAGAAGGGAGGTATAATTGAATGATGAAGTGATGAAGGAAGCCAAGAAATCTCTTAAAGAGAGGGGTATTAAATCTGAAGATGTGAAGAATCTATCACCTATAGAAGAATTATGTAAGCCAATTCCCCCTTCATCCATGATTGAGGTACACTCTCTCCAACGGTTTGATAATAGAGATATTCCCTACTCTAAACCTCCTGATCAATGCTTAGATGAATTTGATGATTTTTTTGTTAAGCAAGGTAATTTTAATATGAGGGTAGAGAATCATCTAATGGAAAATTCTCGAGCTATTAGTAAATTGCATGATATTGTGGATAGAACCTCTAATGATGTTAAAATACTTATTAAACATTTTCATATGGTTCAAACTCGAATTGATCAACTCACTAAAGTGCAAAAAGATTTGTTAGTAAATGCCTCTAGGGATAAAGAGAAACATGCTTATGAAGTAACAACTAGAGGAGGTACTTCTACTCAGGATCCTTTATATCCTGAGGGACATCCTAAAAGAATTGAACAACATTCTCAACGAGTTAATGAACCTAGTGCTCCTTCTAAGAAAAAGAAGAAGAAACATAAAACTAAAACTGTTGTAGAATCCTCTGAACCTGTTAATGATCCTAATAGTATATCTATTTCTGATACTGAACTGAAAGTGGTAATGAACGTAACAATGATAGTAATAATACCAATGATAATGATAAGAATGATGCTTCAGATAAAGAAGAAATAGAAGAGGAACCTGAAAAGTATGATAAAAATAAAAAGTACACTAAGGAAGATTTTATTGCTAAGAAACATGGTAGTGAAAGAGAACCTTGGGTCCAAAAACAAATGCCTTTTCCTGCTAAGAAACTTAAAACAAAAGAAGAAGAACATTATAATAAATTTTGTGATTGGATGAAACCCTTATTCTTACAAATTCCTTTGACTGATGCTATTAAATTGCCTCCTTATTCAAAATATATGAAAGATATTGTTTCTAACAAAAGGAAAATTCATAATGAGGAAATTTCTACTATGCTAGCTAATTATTCTTTCAATGGCAAGGTTCCAAAGAAGTTGGGAGATCCAGGTATTCCAACCATTCCTTGCTCTATCAAAAATAATTATGTTAAAACTGCTCTATGTGACTTGGGAGCAGGAGTTAGTGTTATGTCTTTCTCTCTTTACAAGAGACTTTATTTGGATAAATTGATACCTACTGATATATCTTTGCAAATGGCTGATAAATCTACTGTTATTCCTGTTGGCATTTGTGAGGATGTTCCTGTTCAAGTAGCTAATAATTGTTTAATTTTGACTGACTTTGTTGTGCTTGAAATGACTGAAGATGATAATATGTCTATTATTCTTGGGAGACCTTTTCTAAATACTGCAGGGGCTGTTATTTATTGCAATAAAGGAAAAGTAACTTTCAATGTTAATGACAAAGAACATACTGTTTATTTCCCCAAGAGAGTGGATAAAATATTTGGAGTGAATACCATTACTAATTTGAGGTCCATCAAAGTGGGAAGTATTGATTGCCCTATATATGATTATAAAGAGGGATATCAAACTCTTATGATTGGATCCATATCAATACAATATAAGGTAACATGAGTGTCTCATAATGTTTAAAATCTTTTATGTCATTTAAAATTTATTTGGTGGCAAGACTTGATCAACCTTCCTAACAAGTATGTTTTAAATGCATGGAGGTGCTAAACAACATTTTTTTTCCTCATCTTTGTTTTACCTACTGTAATGTTATTTAGTTTGCAAAGTTTAGTTGAATTTGGTCTTAGAAAACAATTTTTCTGCATTAAATTTATTATAGCAAAATACCAGGAAATGTAAAAATTAAAAGTTCTCAGAAATTTAATTTGTTTATACCAATGGTCCTATTTTTCGAGGGGGAACCTGGGAGTAACAGAGAGTGACCAGGGGGACCCACAGGGCCAGCAGACCACATGGTGGCGCGGCAGGCTCCTGGCCGCGCCACCACATGGTGTGGGACCCCCAGGTCCCTCCACTTACTCTCCTTCCTCCCCTTGCTTTCTCTCTCCCGACCAAACACCCAGCCATTGAAAAATTTCGTGTTCTTGCTGTTCTTGCTCTGGAATTTCGATCTCCTTCCTCAGCCCATCTTTGCTGCTGAGATTTGGGGCATTTGCTCTCCGGTATGTGACTCCTTCGATCATCCAAGTAGAATTTTGTTTAGTGGATTATATCTTGAGTATTTGCTGCTGTAGGTGTCATGTTAAGTGAGTTTAAATGCTTGTTCTATGTTAGAATAACTAGTTTTTATGCTTGGTTAACACTCTAGCAAGTCCCTATAGTATTTTCCTTCATTTAGTTGTCTCAAAATCAATTTTTGTGATAGTTGTTAAAAATTTCAGAATATGGAGAGGAATATGCATCACATCAACCAACATGAATTAGTGGTGCATGAAGTCATGGGAGTCCACCGTGAGGAGGGTGTATTTCCCGCTGCCTATCCATGCTCAGAATTCATGAATGCTGCAGGGATTTAGCAGGATGTTCAAACTCTAATCTCTAATGTAGGATTTGAATATGTTGCTGATGGTGAACCGAACCAATATGCAAAACTAGCTATGTCTGTGGTGCAGGATTTTACTTGCAACTTGTCCTCATCTAACCCCATGGTTCACTATAAAATTTACAATAAAACTGTCAACTTGCCCTTTGATGATTTTTGTGCAGCAATTAGGGTGCCACAATGGGGATCGCGAGAGAAGGTGAAAGAGAAGCCCAAGCCACTGATGGACCTGTACAAAGAGATTTGCCAAGGAAGGAGCTTCTCAGATGAGAGTGGTAAAATTTGAAGTATTCAACTCCCATCTATTCGATATTTTGCTTATTTCATCACCAAGTGCGTTCTTGCTAGGAAAGTTGCGAGCAAATTATCTGTGCATGACTTGGTATTTCTAGCAGCTGCTTTGCGACAAGATAGAACTTATAATTTGGGTGCATTGATAGCTTACCGTCTTGCTATTTACCGCGAGAAGGGTGGTATTTGTGGGGGTCTCATTGCTTCTCGTTTACTAGCTATGCATGGTTTGGCACCTCATTATCTTGATGTTCAACTTCCCATAGAGAAACTAGATATTTATTCCATGAGGAAACACAGCTTTATTGCTTCTTATGGTGATTTGTGTAACCTCCCATATGAGATAACCTTTTTCAAGAAGTCGGGATGGAGAACAACTGAGTCTAACAGAATTATTAGTTTGTCTGCGCCTCTTTTGTTTGATCTTGATTCCAGGAGAAGTTGGTCACTTTTGGAGGCTGAGCTTGACACATACGTGGCTCAGCATGGCCAGAGCATAGAGGATGACACAGAGGGGGCTGAGGATGATTTCGGCCATCCCCCTGACACCGCCGGTTCTTCACACCCGCATCCCGGGTACGCCGGACCTTCTGCCTCTTTTTCTGCTTCAGCCGAGCCAGATTATGATCACGCCAGGTTTGATCCATCGGGATGGAATTCATCATACCCCCGATGGGATTGATCTCCACTTAGGCCAAAAGCCTAAGCTTGGGGGGAGGTATTCCGATAACTCACTCATCTACATATCATTATATATCGATACTTTGTATATCCATGTTTCGATTTTCGGTCTTTCTTTTTGTTTGTTTGTTTCTTGTTTTGTTTTACTTTCCATAAAACTTAAAAATACCAAAAATATTTCTGTTATTTCTCTTACTTGTTTATTTAAGTCTCTAGTATTAGTTTGCTTAGTTAGTTAATTCGGTTCAACATGCAAAAACCCAAAAATATTTTGCTTTTTTGTTTGTTTTCCTGCACAGGAACAGATTTCTGCTGTCCACCGTTTAATTCATAACAAATCAAAGAAAAATCGAAATGACCTGATATTTTTTGTGCGTAATCCTCAGATATGTATGCAACTTTCATTAGTTTTGAGTTTTCCGATCTGAGCAAGTTAAGTGACTCGAAAAAATTCGTATTTACGGACTGTTCTGTTTTTGCTCTTGTTCTAAAATTCGAAAATCCAAAAATATTTGTTGTTTCTTTTCGGTTTTGTAAAGTTTGTTGCAGAGTTCAACACCTTCCGTTACTCCGTGGAGATTGGTTTTCATTTCATATCATTCAAGTCACAGAAGTGAAAAAAGCAATAATGACGATCTATGACAATTCGAGTTGGATAAGAGGCTGATATGAACTCATTTGTTTTCATTTTTGCACATATACTCATTCATGTGAGCATGCTTAGATGGTTCGCATAAGGTATATGTCGATTGGTGGATGCTTAGTAGTTTATGTTCTCTTATGATCAGTTCCAATTTATTAATAGTAGATAGCATGTTTTATGGATGTTTACTTGCATTGTTTTGTTCATAAAAGAGAATGACACCGTGGTATCCTCCTCTGAATAATTCATTTGAATCGACTTGGCACATGCTCACACATGTATATGACTGAAAACAAAGAGTCAATTAAGCCTTGATGATTTATTTTGCCTCAGAGTTCTAGTATCATTTTTATGCCTCCGTTAATTTTATTTTGTCGCAAGCATGATTATGACGGTTATTGCTCTCTTGAATTGTCGCTTCCCAGTCTATAGCTAGCCTCCACTTGTACTAAGCGGGAATGCTGCTTGTGCTTCCAAATCCCTGAAAACCAAGTTATTCCAAAGAATCCACTATAAATACCTATGCATGTCATTTCAAACCATTCAAGTAAATTTGCATGTGCTACCTTTAAAACCTTCAAAATATTTCTCATTTTGTGACACTGTTTTAAGCTCATGAGGAAGTAGTAGTTGGGTTTGTTATCTTCCATACTAATTAAGTAACCCTCGACTTGCATGCTTCATCTGCTCGTCATTAATATTGCAAAAGAGCTGGTTAGACCACTATAATATCAATAGATTTAAGAAAGTAAAAAATAGACACTCCTCCATGGTATGTGATTGTTGGTGGGCACCCGAGGATTCGGTTAGCCATGGTATGTGAAAAGCAAAGGATGTGAGGAGTGTCAAAATATATATGTAAAGAGCATATTATAAAATGTCTGTTTCTAATAAAATCGGAACCGCTCTCAACTTGCTTAATATGGAAGATAACAAGAACTCTATTGCCATTCGTTGACGGAACAACCACCACTCAAAAACAATTTTACCTTTGTTTTCAAAACAATGAAAAGCTCTAGCACATGTCAAATCGCTGCTTCCCTCCATGAAGGGCCAATCTTTTACTTTACTGTTGTGTCACCATCCTTTCTTTGAGCACCTTCTTGAGAGCATAGTTGTCATTCTTAGTGTAATGTGCTTGTCCCAGAATACTGTTAACTGCGGTATAACTTTGATACTTTTATCTTTGATATCTTTATTTCTAGTCCTCTCTTGAATTTCAGAGGTGACTGGTCATTTATGTTTTGCTGTACAATTACGGGCAAGCGAGATACCACCTTATCATACTTTATTATGAGCTTTGCAATCCTGTAAATTGATATGTTTCATGTTGTTTATTATTGGTATGATTGGTATCTCTTCATAGTTTACATAACCATTAGGTGACACCATTTGCATACATCTTATTATGAATAGTTTAAGCATTTGTCCATATAGTGAGAATATATACATCATATGAAGCAAATGTGTTCGTGAAAATTTCTTTTATCACACTCAGTTGTTAACTGAATTGCTTGAGGACAAGCAATAAGCTAAGCTTGGGGGGAGTTGATACGTCCAAAACGTATCTACTTTCCCGAACACTTTTGCTATTGTTTTGCCTCTAATTTGTGTGTTTTGGATACAACTAACACGGACTAACGCTGTTTTTAGCAGAATTGCCCTGTTGTCTTGTTTTTTTGCAGAAATTTAACTTTCGGGAAAAACACCAAAAAATATCGCAAAGTCCCTATTTTTCCAGAAGAGCCACGGAACCAGAAGACGAGACGGAGTCGAGCCACGAGGGGCCCACACCACATGGTGGCGCGGCAGACCCCTGGCCGCGCCACCACATGGTGTGGCCGCCTCGGTCACGCCCTCGCGCCCCCCTTTCGCCTACTTAAGCCATCTGACCTGAAAACGTCGGGGGGTTCATCATATTCTAGAGAAAGACTCCCGAGCGCCACCGCCACCGCAAACCCTATTTCGGGGATCAGAAACTCCGTTCTGGCACTCCGCCGGGACGGGGAATTGGAGGAGATCATCGCCATCGTCATCGCCAACGCCTCTCCATCAACCATCCATGTTTCCCCCATCCATGTGTGAGTAATCCACCGCTGTAGGCTGAAGGGGATGGTAGGGATTGGATGAGATCGTTCATGTAATAGTTGTAATATCATTAGGGCATGGTGCCTAGTATCCGTTGTCGGTATTTTACGTCATTGTTGCAACTTGTTATACTTAATGCTTGTCACTAGGGCCCGAGTGCCATGATTTCAGATCTGAACATGTTATTGTATCATGAAGATAATCATTGTTTTAGATCATATCTACAAGTTGTATGCACATATTATTGTCCGGAACCCGAGGCCCCAAAGTGACAATAATTGGGACAACCGGAGGGGATGGCTGTGATGTGAGGATCACATGTGTTCACGGAGTGTTAATTCTCCAACAGAGCGAGAAATGAAGTTGAAGGACCAAGAGCCAAAAAAAAGGGGAAATAGGTGTTGAGGATGACTCCGGCGATGAACAAGGTGGGAGGAACAAGAACAAGCCCGAAGGCAACAAGAAAGCCAAGGAAAGAGTGGCCAAGCAACTTGAGGCAACAAGCTTGAGAGAGAAGCTTGATGAAATGGTGAAATCCAGTGAGACCATGGTGGCCAAGACATTGGAGGCAAAGCGCCAATTGGCGGAGAAGAAAGCTCAAGAGAAGAAAGAAAAGTGGGAAGTGCTTCGTGAACAAGCCAAGCAGAAGACCGAGATTGAGCCCAAAAGAGCCATTGCGGAGGAGAACTAGTCCGTGGCCAAGCTCTTGGCCGAAGAGAACAAGATCATGATGATGAACCGAAGTGAAATGGATGAAGTCACCTTGGAGTGGCATGACATCGCAAGGAAGGAGATATTGCATCGAAGGAAACAAGCGATGCTACAAGCTAGCGGTGGTGGAGGTGTCGGCGGTGGTGGAGGTGCTGGTGGTGGTGTCGGCGGTGGTGGAGGTGCCGGCGATGGTGGAGATGATGGTGCTGTAGAGCCTTTCGACGATGCGGATGGTGTTTTGGAAGCAATTTTTTGGTCACACGGATGGAAAACTATGTTAATTACCGTCTTTAGATTCAAGGAACTATATTAGTTGCTATATTAATGTCGAATTTGTAAGCAATTTGACATACTACGACATTCATGCCTAATTCATGTTTTGCATATGCGGTTTCTGCTCCGCCGCGCCGCGTTTCGAGCAAACAAACGCGTGTTGCGCGACCTGCAAAACTGTTTTGCGGGTACTGCTAGAGATGCTCTAACTACCTGTACTCCAGCTTTGCATAGACCGGGAAAGTGAATTCGAATTTCAAATACTTGGTGTGCTCGTCGTCACACTATAACACCACCCAGCCGCACGTCATTGAAGAGGCAGATAGATATAGGCGCGGCGGAGGCGAAGCCGGAGAAGAAGATTTTCTTCCGCGAGAAGGTCGTGTTGCACTACACCATCGGCGGTCGGAACCGCCAGCTCCGCATGTTCAGTGTCCAGTCCCCCCGCCCCTTGAGGCGCTGCCGCGAGCGCGAGGTGGTAGAGAGGGGCCGGGAGCTCCTCCACGACAACAAGCGTCAGGCGGTGGGGAGGGGCAGGGAGCCACGCAAGGTGGGCGCGCGGACGCGCGCCAGGCAGCGCGAGGCGGAGAGCTCGGAGAAGGAGATCGATGAGCAGGAGCATCTAGATGCGGAAGAAGCCGACTACCGCCGAGTCTGCAAGGACGGTTTGGATGTTTTACTTTACTGATATAAAGAGTTAGCCCTTTGCCTTTATTAACACAAATTTTCTCCAAAAGCATGGTCATCGATTGATTGTTAGGGTTCTTAGGAATATAAAAAAATTAAATTTTATAAATATAAAAGGTAATTAGTCCGATCCCATCCAAAATGTACCGGCTGTTGGGGTCCTTTTAGATCAAGAAGCAAGGGTGTCGGTAAAATACTGATATTGTACTACCTCAGAGGAGGAATTAGTAAACTATAAACATATTATTGTATGTGAGAATCGATAATGTTTATACTTTTCCTGTGTGTGGGGGTATGTGCGTGTGTGTGGACTAAGGATTCAAACTTTGCAAGAATGTGCAATGAAATGGATTGACTGGCGGTGTCAAAGTTAATGCCGTGTTTGATTGGAAGGACCACCCACAAGTGGATCAAACTAACTATTTATCTAACCTATAACCTATTGTTTGGGTTGAGAATTGTAATGTCCAAGAAATTAATGGGTTTGGTCCGTCACCAGTTCACCGAACAAGTGGACAGGGCTCCTAGCAACCTTTGTTCTTTCTTCAAGCATGATACATCGAGCTCCATTTGGTACTGTCATTGTGATGTACTGCTTCTGAATGTACACAACTACGCATGTTGCAGGCAAGGAACTCTTCTACGAGAAAAAATTTCAGGAAGCGGCAGCTCACTATACTGAAGCTATTAAAAGGAATCCAAATGATCCCGCAGTAAGTATTTTTGTTTACAGTCATTATACTTTAAATAACATCCGAAGGCAACTTTAGATCATTTGTTAAATTTGTTTCTCCATTGAAGTTAAGTGAGAATCTGATTAATAAACATTCCGTCACATAACATATCATTATGAACTGTCTTATTTGTTATACAGCGTTAACTGTAAGGCATGCTCTGAAGGGCCTCCTTTTATCTTGGCACGCTGATTATTGTAACAGTTTACTTTGAATAATATTTTTATGATTGACCATCCAGGATTATAGTAACAGAGCTAAATGTCACATCTATCTGGGAGCTCTACCTGAAGGTTTTGAAGATGCAGAAAAATGTATTGAGCTGGAGCTTACTTTTCTGATGGGTTATGTGTGTAAAGCTAAGGTTCAAGCCCTGATGCACAATTATGGAAGTGCGCTAGCAACATACATAGAGGGTTTGAAGTGCGATCCAGATGATCTCCTTGTGATTGAGGGCTTAAATAGGTAGCTTCCCAGCCCTCTGTTTGACTTCTTGACATTATAACATGAACTGACATATTTTTTCATAGGTGTGCTACATGCATTAAGAGGTCGAACAGTGGTAACATGGGGCCTGAGGATTTAAAAGAAATTTTGGTTAGTCTAGTTAATTTCTTTGAGACAAGTCTTCTGTCATTAGTTGTTTCTCCTTAATTCTTGCACATACATGTCTTTAATGCATGGTTCACTGTGACTGGTAATCCTTGTGCAGCAGGAAACAAATAAACTGTACCTTGACTGGCAAGGTGCCTACATATGATTAAGCTCAATAAGTGTACATGAGGAATAGCTCAGTGAAACCTTCTTATTAATAGTTAAACTTCACCCCTCATAAATATCTGGTTGAATTTTATTTCCCCAGTGACTAATTATTTGTGCTCAATGATCCTAACAGAGAGATTGGCATTCAGACATTGATTTTTGTAATGAACTTAAAAAGAGCATGGAGGAAGTTGCAGTATATAAGAAGGAAGCCTCTGACGAGCGCTCAAGGCGGATTGAATCTGAAGAAATGGTAAATTCATAAGCTGATGTCCTAATGAATTATCATGATAACATTTCTATTTGAAAAAGTTATCTTATCCAGACTGGAAGGTCGCACGTTAGCCCTATCGGTTGTGCATGCACTCCCTAGATTCAATCATTCTTATTACAAACTTAATTAGCAGGTTACTGATGCTAATTAAAGCCATATTAGTCAAGTAATCTATCACAGCTAAGTATGATTAAAAGGGGTGTGATTTCTGCAGGTCAGGACATTAGAGGTAAACCAGGTGCAGCAAAAGAAAGAAAATGAGTAATATGTTTCCAAAATAGAAAAAAAGTTGCAACAACTTAAAGTACGGAAGTGAAGTGAGCCTACCTCAGCTGGTTGGTTCCTTGTGGTGGAACCAGCCCATCCAGGTTCAAGTCTCCGACTTGACATGAGTGTTCACATTTACTGGATTTTCCAGGATTTAACCGGTGATATGTTTTCAGTGGTACGTGACGTGCCCGTCAACAGCGAGGCGCCTGTGGTGACTTCGTCAACCTCAAGATCTGCCGTACCAGTCTCTCGGAGGTGCTCATAGGGGTAGGGTTTGCGTGCGTGCGTTCATAGGAGTGTCTGTACGTGCGTGTTTGTGAGCGTATGCGTTTGTACTGTGTTTCTTAAAAAAAACTTAAAGTACGGAAGGGGTCACTGATGAAATTCAGAAAGCCAATCAGCATGCTCAACATGAGCTCTTGGAATCCAATAAGCGTTATCTTTAGGAACTTCAGAAAGCCAATGAGCATATCAAGAATGTTGAACATCAGCTCTTGGAATCCAAAGAGCGTAATAGTCGGCTGCAATCAGAGCATGACCACTTGCTAAACGAACGAGATCGTGCAGTCAGAGAGGTTGAAAATGTACGCCAGAGAAGGGGCGAGATTCTTTCAGTTTTGCGCACGGCGATGCCCCGCCAATTTTCATCATAAGAACTGGAGTGCGCAACTCAGAAATTCAAAAAAAAAATGAAGATCCGAGAAGATGTGTTTGCCTCTGTGTACCGAGGTGTCCTCCGTAACATGAAAGTTGCAATAAAGGTGCTGAGACCTGACGAATTACAAGGACAGTCACAGTTTGAACTAGTGGTAGCTGTACTGATTCTGAGTCCTATCACAAACAACTAGGAAAGTACTGCTAGAGATCAAAATTGAAACTCTTATTTTTCTGCTGTACACCTATTTGCAAAATTATATAGAAAAATTACAAGATAAATGCACAAAATAAGATAATCATGAAAACTATTATTGATAAAACAATGACGGAAAAGAGAATATGCACTGATATGAAGGGAACATATGTATGTGACATTTTTAATCCCGTTGCAACGCACGGGTATGTTTCCTAGTCATACTTAAAGGAAAAAGTGTTCAAGAATCGAAGGGTGTCAATGATGATCATGATTGTGTGCTATACATTTTATGCCAGTAAGCACTGGTGCAACCGTGCAAGTCATATTTCCGTGCGAGGTCACCTGGTTGGGGAGGAAAAGAGAGGCTGAGAGGCAGAAGAAGGCCGAGAGGCAGAAGAAACATGCCACTTCATACATTAGGGTTGTCAATTCATAAGTTGCTTGAATTTTTATTAAAACCTCAGTCACGTTTCCAAGTGATTGAATCAACACCCAACCATCGTCATATCCAAACATTCCTACAATGTAAGGTAATACTCCCTCCGCTCCACAATATAAGATGTTGTAGGTGTTGTACATGTTGTTTAAATTCATATCAAAATAAGCGTACACACACTAAAATGTGTCTATATATAAGTTTGGACATGTACAAGTGAAAAAAGCTAAAATATCTTATATTGTGGAACGGAGGGAGTACACCTTAATTTCACTAAAATTGTACGTGTTCATAGACTTTAATTTTGGCTTCGATATTCTAAGTGAAAAAATACTGCAAATTTAAAATATTTAGCAACATACAATGGTGCTGCTCCTCAGTTGCTTGAAATATTTTAAACTCCCTGTCACTTAAAACAGCACCGTTTGGAGGTGTGGTATAAAACAATTGTGCAATTTTCTCCTTGTCTGTCGTATTTGTTGTGACTCTGAGTTGAGGATTTGATAGAGATCAAAGAAAATTTCAAACAGCCTATAAATAGATAACAACATAAAAGCATCACTATTGTCCAAAGAAGATAGTGTGGATTGTATGAAACGCAAGATTTACATTTCTTTTTTTTGTAAACATTGCAAAGTGAATGCAAGTTTTCTAGCAAAGAAAGTTTTTTATTACTGATTTTGGTTGATCGTAGTCAGACTCAGAAGAATGCCACCCACGGTAGATGGATGCTTCTTAAGCCCACCCGTACTATGTTTTGCAGGGTAGTTATCATTATTTTCATATAGTATGATCAATTATGTATGTTAAAAAGTGAATAACACCACAATTTTGTATGTTGTATTTAGATTTTTTTAAATCAAAAGGGTATTTGGAGTGGATTAAGTATGCTCCCACGATATATATTCTTTAAATGTAATTCTGGTTAGCATCTTTAGACAACAATTTTCTGAGTAAATGGTAGGACTGTATTGATAAACTTCCAACCGGGCTATTCCATCCCATTTCCATTAATCGCTTAACGGAAACTGACTAGTACATCAGATCAACGAAATAAAACATACATGAAAACAAAGGTATTTGATAAAGTTAAAGCTTACATAGGCCATTTTGCATTGAAACTTGATATCATCTCCGGCTCCACCTCTTACGTCTTGACGATTACTCCAAAACTCCAATGATAAAAAACACAAGACCAAAACTACAGGATCTGGACTATCTTAAAGGTTTTGAATAGCCGCTTGTGTTACCCACCCAATAGGTGAAATATATTGTCGCTAAAAACGTTGTGGCAATGAACACACCCCTTGCAATACATGATGTAGAAGGATTTACCGTCTGTACTGTGACGGTAGAAGACTTCGAGCCAAAAATTCAACTGAGTAGAGAATGTACAACAGGCAAACCGTAGAGTTTTGAGTGAAAACTACTACGAACAAGTAGGAAAAATTTGCTATAGGAGACCGTTATTTTCCGGCAAGCCGAAACACACCGCTGAAATTTGCCTTTGCCATGTACCATTAAAATTTTATGGTCGTTTGCCACAACACACCGAATGGCCCAAAATGGAAAGTTTAATGTTTTGCTTGGGATGACCATCAAAACGTTCAGTTTTGAACATTGTTTCTATCAATTTTACTTACATATTTTATCGGAACCTAGCCACCTAGGACACACAGTGGTACATATTTCAAGAAAAATTCAGGAGAAGCTGCCTTCCATGGCCGCTGGCAGCAGCGTGCTGCATCGCTAGAGCGTGGCCAAGAACACGCTCCAGTCGACGTTGGGACCTGGCCGGCGATGTTGGGACGGGGATGTCCGTTGTGTCCTGGCCGCGACACCAGATGGGGAGAGGGACGGGTCTCACGAGGACACGGGATGGGACGGACGGCCGGCGATGGCTGCAGGGCAGACGGGGAGATGACCGACGGTGCCTCCTAGGGTTCATCTTTGATCGATGCAGTATATCTTAATGGTACCCAGCAAAGGCAAATCCCGACGGTGTGGCAAATTTTCCCTAAAAAGTATCGTCTTCAAACCGGTTTTGCATACAATTTTACGCGCGTCACGTAAGTCGGGCCCAACGGCAAATTTGACCGCTGACGTGGTGGTTGGCTATCCGACGTGGCGTCCAGTCAGCTGGAAAGACGGAAGACCGGGAGACGGGACAAGCAGGACCCGACGACAAGTCAGAGATTCTGCTCCGCCGCCGATGCGCAAGACTTCCCCCTCACGAGTCTCCTCCCCTCCCACAACCGCGTAACCGCCGGCGACCAAATGCATTTGCAGTTCCCGAGTAGCGCCGCCCGGTAGCATTTCTTCAAGGGAGAGGGGCCAACACTCGGCCGATACCGGCGATGGAGGCGGAGGACGAACGGGCGGCGGAGGCGCAGCGGGAGAAGGAGGCCGGCAACAACGCCTACCACAAACACTTCCTCGAGACGGCCGTGCTCCACTACACCCGCGGCGCCGCCCTCGACCCCCGCGACATCTCCTTCCTCACAAACCGCGCCGCCGCCTACCTCCTCATGTCCAAGGTCGGCCAGCTTCTCTCCCCGATCCCCCCAAACCCTCGCCTTTCCCCGGTCCCCGCTGCCACCGGGCAGCCGGCCGAGCCGCCCGCTTTCTCTCTCGATCGCCGCTCCATGCGCTGTGGGCTTTTCCATTTCAGTACAAGGAGTGCGTGCGGGACTGCGACGAGGCGGTGGAGAGGGGCAGGGAGCTCCGCGCCGACAACCGGCTGGTCGCGCGCGCGCTGTCGCGCAAGGCGTCGGCGCTGCTCAAGCTCGCGGCCTGCGCCGGGGACTACGCGCCCGCGATCCGGGCGCTGCAGCAGTCGCTGGCCGAGCACTACAGCGAGGAGACGCGCGCCAAGCTGGACGAGGCCGAGAGCGACAGGAAGGAGGTCGAGGAGCAGGAGCGGCTAGATCAGGAAGCCGCCGACCACCACCGCCACAAAGGTTTGGATTTTACTTGATTTTCTGATTGCAACGCAGTTGATTATGACAATGTTGTATATAACTGTAAAGCTGATTGATGTTACCTACCGGTTGTTAGCTGGTCTTCCTTAGTTGATACTTGTTCCCATTCACGTTGGATCTGCCATCCTTAATAGATCAAGAAATTTATCCAAAATACTGGCCATGAAGTGTGCAAGTGTTAAACATTCTCATGGTTTCCAGACATTTAACTTGATATGCAAGAACAAATAGAAAGTAGTAAATTCATGCTTTCTACTTCATCTGAGTATAAGGCTAAGGCTTAGAACTTCTGCCAAAATGTTCCGACACAAATCAATGAACTAAGCACTTGGTTTCGTGTTGTAAAGAACTGCATGGCGATTGAATACTTTGATCCTAAATGTGGATCTAACCAATTTCTTCGATTGAGGAACACAAGGGGTTTGTTCTTAATCACCTCACCGCTCATGAGCACACGAAATGTGGGACGGTCTCATCGCTCCAAATTCACGTGCTCATCCGATGATGGACATAACCCTCAAACCAAACACTCTATGGTATGCAAATAATTAAACAGGTGGACTGGGTTCCTAGCAATCTATGTTCTTTCTTCAAGCATGATATATCCCGATCCTCATTATTAATTTGCGCTCTCATCATGTAGAACTAATGCTTTGGAGTGTGCGCACATGTTGCAGGCAATGATTTCTTTCAGAAGAAAAAATATCAGGAAGCAGCAGATCACTATACTGAAGCTATTAAAATGAATCCAAATGATCCCAGAGTAAGGATTTGGTTTACAGTGATTATTCTTCTTATAGCATATGGTAGCAACTTTGTGTCATTTGAATTTATAGCTTTATTGAAACAAGAAGAGTCTCTGATTAAAACATATTTCTTACCATACATATCATCTATGACAAGGACGTATCACGTGAACCTGTGGTTCTTGTGCAACAAGTGCACTGAATGCTAAAAATCCATGGAAAATGTTTTCAGTAGCACTGAAATAATTGTATACATTGACACAACATTCATCTTAGATTCAGCCTACAGCTCGAGAAACAAAAACAAAATCATGTTATGAATAGTTGTTAATTTAAACTGGGATATGAATTGAGCCCGTTAACACTACCACAGCTGAATTTATTATTTTCATTTCATGTGTTTTGAGTTGAATTTATAATTGAATTTTTTGACATGTTAGATACATCCCAGGTCTATGTATTCTATCACTTTCAGCATCTTTAAGAATTTGTAGCATGTGTTTTCGACGTTAGGTCCATCTATGGTTTATATCTTAAACATTCGTGGATCATGCTCCGTGGGGCCCCTTCTTTTATCTTGTAAATGTTTTTCTTTGGTGATATTCTTATGACTGATTATCCAGGTCTTTAGCAACAGAGCTCAATCGCATATCTATCTACGAAATCTGTCTGAAGGTCTTGAAGATGCAGAAAAATGTATCGAACTGGATCCTACATTTCTGAAGGGCTATTTGCGTAAAGCAAGTGCCCAATTCTTGATGGAAAACTATGAGAGTGCTCTGGCAACTTACATAGAGGGTTTGAAGTGTGATCCAAACAGTCTTGTTGTAATTGATGGCTTAAGGAGGTAGCTTTCCAGCCTCTTGTTAGCTTTCTTGATATTACGATATGAACTGACAATTTATATGTTGGTCTAGATGCACGGCATGCATTACGAGGTCTAATGGTGGTGATTTTGGGCCCGATGATTTGAAAGAGATTCTGGTTGGTCTTGTTTATTTCTTTTTTAAATAACATTTTCCATCATTACTTGCTTCTTTGGAATTCTTGCAAATACATGTCTTGGATGTGTGGTTCAGTGTGTAACCCTTGTGCAGCAGAGGGTAGCAGAACAAAGAACTGTACATTCACCAACAAGGGGCCTAAATATGATTAAATCTAAGAAATAATACTTAATTAGTATATTAAACAAGCTGTATGGTGTACATGAAGCAGCTCAATGAAAACATGCTAGTTGATAGTTAAACTGTACCATTTAATAAAATCTAGTTAAGTTTTGATACCCTAAATGATTAATTATTTGCTTTTATTGATCCTTACAGGGAGATCTTCGTTCAGACAATGATTTGCGTAACAAACTTAAAAAAAACATGGAAGAAGCTGCAGTATTTAAGAAGGAAGCCTCTGACGAGCGCTTGAGGCGGATTGAATCTGAACGAATGGTAAATTCATATTATCGTGTTAATCATTTCTTATTGCAAAACGTTATCTTCTCTAGACTGGAGGTCTCATATATTAGCCCTATCAGGTGTAAGCACAATCTCCAGACACATCTTTTCATTTTACAAAGTTAACAAGCTATTGATGTTAACTGAAGGCAAAGGCATATTAGTCAAGTCGTCTATCACAGAATGAATAAAATGTCTTTGATACTTTGATTTTTGCAGGCCAGGACATCAGAGGACTTGTATTTAAACCAGGTCCAACAGAGGAAAGAAACTGAGGAATTTCTTTCCAAAATACAAGAAGAGTTGCAGCAACTTAAAGTATGGCAAAATGAGGTCACTGAGGAACTTCGGAAAGCCAATGAGCATAATGAGCATCTTCATGATGAGCTCTCAGAATCGAAACAACATTACGACTGGCTTCTATCAGAGCACGATCAGTTGCTACATGAACGGAATCGTTCAGTCAGAGAAGTTGAAGAATTACGTCAGAGAAGAGGGCAGATTCTTTCAGTTTTGGTTACAGCGTTGCACTGTGAGTTTTCACCATCTGAACTGGAGTGTGCAACACAAAATTTCAGTAGTTCACGGAAGATTGGGGAAGGTGGGTTTGGCTGTGTGTACCAAGGTGTCCTCCGGAACATGACAGTTGCAATAAAGGTGCTGAGACCTGATGGTTTGCAAGGACAATCACAGTTCGAACAAGAGGTAGTTTCACTCAACTCACTCTGAAGTTTATCTCTATCTTTGGCTCCTTTCCAGTTCAAAACTGCAACTTGAATGAATTAGTGTTCTCAGAAAGACATTCTCGCTTAACTATTAATAGCTTCTTTTGGATTTTTGTTGCAGGTTACCATCCTTAGTAGAGTGAGGCACCCCAACCTGGTAACTCTGCTAGGAGCTTGCTCAGAGTTGTCTACACTTGTCTATGAGTTCTTACCAAATGGTAGCCTAGAAGATTTTCTTGTATGTGATGATAAGAGAGCAACTCTGACTTGGCAGATCCGCGTCCGAATAATCGCCGAGATATGTTCAGCTCTGATATTTCTGCATGAGAATAAACCTCACCCAGTTGTTCATGCGGATCTCAAGCCTTCCAACATTCTCCTTGATGCTAATTTAGTCAGTAAGCTTAGTGACTTTGGCATTTCTCGCCTGCTAATCCAGTCTAGTAGCGACAACACCATCCTGTACCGCACCATGCATCCTTTGGGAACCCCTGCGTACATGGACCCTGAATTCCTTGCCACCGGGGAGATGACACCTCGCTCCGATGTGTATTCTTTTGGGATCATAGTCTTGCGCCTTTTAACTGGAAAGCCTCCTGTTGGCGTAAAAAGGATTGTGGAAGATGCCATGATGCATGGTAACTTGAACTCTGTAGTTGATACTTCAGCCGGAGAGTGGCCTGATGTGCACGTCCAGCAATTAGCACACCTGGCTCTCGGATGCACTGAACCAAGCAGGAGGTGTCGTCCTGATCTTTCAGGCGAGCTGTGGAGAGCACTTGAGTCCATGAGGGATGATGCAACGTCATCTTCACCTTCAACGTCGAGATCAGCGCTGGATGAAAGCAGCATACCATCATACTTCATCTGTCCTATATCCCAGGTGAGTAGAAAGGAGACCTATTCTGGATCACATGAATATATGCAAATACTAGATAAGTTGGATTATAAAACCGAATGCTCCATTGCTGGTTGTCGTTTGTCTGTAGAAAATTCGCAGTTTATATGAAAAGGTTGTAAGTCTTCCATTTCTTGGCTAACTGTCAGCATGCTGACATTTCAGGATGTCATGAATGATCCTCACATTGCAGCGGATGGTTTCACGTACGAAGGTGATTTGATCCGGAGCTGGCTCAATACCGGCAGCGACACATCTCCAATGACGAACTTGCCGCTTGAGCACGACGAGCTCATCCCGAATCTGGCCCTTCGCTCTGCCATTCAGGAATGGCACCAGCAGCAGAACACAGCACTGCAATAGTCCGTTCAACCTTGCACGCTTCGCGGCGCCTACTCCCCACCAGGATCTTGCACCTGGCAGGTAGAAGAGCTATTATCCATCGACCAATACATTATTAACAAATGACAAGTAGCTACCTAGTATGACCTTGTATGTAATGTAAATGCAATTGTTCCATAAAACGGCCATGTTGTGAAAAAACCTATCAATCCATGCATGTAGCGGGGGCTATCAGAGCAACTGTTTTGCAATGGGATTAGAGTAAATGCTGTTCCTGTAAACTGCTCTAATATCTGGCCAAGCTTCCAGCTACATGTACAAGAAGACAGCACATGCCGGTGCCATGAACTGGGGGCCCAGGCCATTGGAGTAACTGTGCAAAGCAGCAGCATCCATTGATGATGGAGTGAGGGCTCCGTCTCCATGGGGACCTCCCAGATCGAAAAGGAGGCTAGCTATCATCTACTAGCTCCTGTGATGCAAAGCAAAGGAAAAGGATGTGTGAGGGTGACTCTTTGATCGAGCATTGTTCGGTACACCATTGATGGTGTCTGGAACACTACAGGCATCTTGTGTGGACCGGTTTGTGCTGCACAGTTGCGCTAACGCAGGCAGAGCTGGGACGTTTAGCACAGTCGTCGGATGCGGCCACAGTCCAGGTTGCCGCGAGCCTGCGAACGGCTAGCCAGGGCAGGGCTTCACAGGCCGGCTGGTTAATTCCCAGTTTGTACGTTGGTGATTTTCGACGGGTTTTGTAAGTTGATGTTAATAATTGCCCTCGGGTATGGATCCCTTCGGAGCGTAGGGATTTTGTGAGGATTTCGCGTGTAACAGTTCAATTCTCTTGGACGGAGGAGAAATGTCGCGTAGACCTTTTTGTGAAATTCAGGGCTTTGAGCAATCGATCTGACAGAGCAAGGCTCAGGTAGGCTCCTCCTCCCGCGCCGCCGCGGCTTCCCACCCTTCGCCGGGCCATGGCTGGCCTGTCATCTCCATCCCCCCGTCCGCGGCCGTCGAGGAGGGGCCCACGGCGGGGCCTGGCCCTTACCTGGCGGCTCTGCTGACGCCGGTCGCCCCAGCTGCCCCGGTGCGCGAGAGTTCACGTCCGCGGCTGAAATCCGTCATCATTGGTCCGGCTGGTGGAGGGGTGGTTGGGGAGCGGAAGTACATTGATGGAGGCTGGAAAACGGTAAGAAACCGCAAGTGGAGGGTGGAGCAGGGGAGGCAAGCTCCATTAAAGACCTTGCAGGGATCTAGGTACAGGGAGCTTCTTTTTAAGCCCGCGCGTGGGAAGTGCTTCAAGTGTCTCTCCGTCGAGCATCGGGTGGTCGACTGCAGAAATCTCCCCAAGTGTTTGCTGTGTGGTGAGGTTGGCCACAAGGCGCGGTGGTGCACGGGGTCCGGAGCCTGGCCGGAACGCAGTGGTGCCACCAAGACTTCACCGACATCGCCGGTCCCCGCTCCTACGGCTCCGAGTTCGTCCTCCGCTCCTTCGTCGACTTCCCGCGACGCCGATGCGCCTCCTCTCCCTGCTGCTGTGGTGAGGCTCCAGCTCCTTGTGGCCCAGGGAGCTTCGGCGGCGGCGACCAGGCTTGCTGCTTCCCAGCGGGCGGCCCCGGTCATCCGGCTGCAGGCACTCGCGAACCGGAGGGCGGCCATGGACTACACTGTGGGCGATGCGTCGACTCGGGCGGACTTCGTGCGCGCGGTGGCGCCAAGGACCTCGGCCATTGCGGCGGCAGAGCGCGACTTGCTGGCCCACGCGGTGGTCGCGGTGGTGGTGGGGTTCAGGCCGGAACTGCAGCTGTCCGAGCTCACACATGCTTTTGCAGGTTTCTTCAACCTAGAACTTGGTGATCTGCAGGTTTCGGTCTTCGCCCCTGGCGAGTTCCTGATCATGTTCGACCGGGTTGCCGACAAGACGGCGGCGCTGCGTCACCCAGGAATGGTGTCCCTGGGAGGGTGTCCTTCATGCTCGTCCCTTGGACTCGCTTTCGTTGCGCTGCCGCGTCGTCCTACCACTACAGGGTGTGTGTGTGCCTGGAGGGGGTGCCGCGGAGCGCCTGGAATGTCGACGCGGTATCCAAGCTCTTCCCGCCGACATCCTTCATCGAGATGGTGGATCATGCGACGGAGTGCGAGAAGGAGACAGCCTGCTTCAGACTCTGGGTCTGGATGCACGACGTAAGCGCGCTGGCTCGTCGGGGCATCCTCGACGCGGAGGAGCCGATGGAGGAGGGCTCGCCGTCGCAGCAGCAGCATGCCGAGCTTGGCATCCTACTCGAGCCGGCGCAGCGCTGGGGACGGCAGCGGATGCTGAGCCACGACATTCTCATTCATCTTGACAGGGTGTGGGACTTCTCGGAGCCGGAGCCGTCCAGTCCGGTGGGCTACGTCAGCGACCACAGCGACGCCATCGGCGTCCCTTCGGAGGTCTCCTTGACTCCGGACTACCCGGAGAAGTGGAAGCACGCGTGGAACCTGGAGTACAAGGACGGCACGTTCCCGCCCAGGCGCCGCCAGACTGCCCAGCACCGCCGAGGCAACAACAACAACAACGGCCAGGGCGGTGGGGGTGCGCGTGGCGGGTGGGGTCGCGGCGGCGATCGTGGCGGCCTTGCTCGCCGGCCTGGTGGTGGGGGTGGCGGCCCAATGCTTGGGGACCGATCCATCTACGGCGGCGGAGGTGCTGGCTTCGCGGGCTGGGGGTGCAGGCCACGGCGGCGGCGGCGGCTGCCTCGGCGGTGGCGGAGACGGCGCAGAGGGAGGCGCCTGTGAACACTGACACTGTGCAGGCGGCGGCTTCCTCGGCGGTGGCGGAGGAGGCGCAGAGGGAGGCGCCTGTGAACACTGACACTGTCCCGGTCGTTGGTGGTGGGCACATGGTGGGCCCTGTGCTTCCATTTCCGGAAGGTGCAGAGGGTGCGGATGGCGGTTTGGGGCTTGCTGCCTTCCCATCTGGTGAAAGTGGGCAGCTAGGAGACCTGGCATGCTGCAATGCGGACAGTGCGGAAAAGGTGGTCTCATTCTCCTTTGTGTCTGTCGACGGGAACACGGAACAGATGGAGATTTTTGAATCTGTAGGTGGGGCCGGGGAGGCCGCTGTGGCGGCAACGTTGCCTGGCTTGGCTCAGCTTGGGCCTGTTTCTGTTCTTGGGCCGTCTCGGCCTCCTGCTGTGGGGCCTGTTGGTGGGGCTCTGGCAGGCCTGGCTGTTGGGCCTGGTGCTGGTACCGATCCTAGGCCTATTGTGGGGGAGGCCTCGTTGCCCTCCACGCTCGAGTCCACTACCACGACCTCCGCGTTCCTGGACTCCATCTCCTCACCGATCAAGGCTGCAATACTCGTATCGCCGGCCACGCCACCTCAGGCCGCTCCGGCGACTGCGGCGACCACGGCGGGGCCCCGGCATAGCGGCCGGCTGGCGGCGAAGTCCACGAGCGGGCTGTCTACGATGGAGAAGGTAGTTCATGTGCTACTGAAGAAGAGTGGTCTGAAGGCGGGGGAGGAGGCCTCTCCGAAGGAAGATCTGCCGGCGTACTCCGCCATTTTCACTAAGCCGATGCCGCCGAGGTTCATGACTGCGGTTGCAGATCTGATGGGGACTGTCGGCGGAGAGAAGAAGAAGGGAGGCCTGACCACGGCCCAGACGGAAGGGATCGTGGTTGCGGTCTGATGCGGTGCTGCGCCCCGTCCTTTGAGTTCGATTTGTTTCCGATGTTAGTTACAACCTTGTTCTTCCTTTGGCCTTCGGGGAGCCTGTGTTTGTTCTGTTCCTTTCTGCTTATCCTTCCAGCCTGCTTGCTCTGCTGCGGATTTGTACCAAGTTCTCCTCTGTGTCAATGATTGAGTGCCCAATGTTATGCTGGAATGTCCGCGGTCTGAATAGCGCGACGAAGAGGAAAGCAGTGCAGATGTTCCTGTCTGATTTGTGTTTCAGTCGTGTCTGTTTCCAAGAGGTGAAGATGGAAGTGTTCGATCGGGCGATGGTAATTGAAACAATTGGTCCGAGATTTGGAGATAACTTCATTTACAAACCCGCTGTGGGGTCAAAGGGGGAAATCCTGCTTGCGGTCTCTTCGGATTTCTCGATCGATAGGATCCCGCAGGCGGACAGCCCGTTCACGATCACGGGGCAGGTGACAGATCGCGCCGGTGGCGTCTCATGGACAGTTACTGGGGTCTATGGACCGCAGGAGGTGGACGACAAGGTTTTGTTCCTGCAGGAGCTGAGAAATCTCAAGCAGTTTGTGGCGCCGGAGTGGATTTTGCTCGGAGATTTCAACCTGATCACAAAAATTTCCGAGAAAAGCAATGGTAATGTTAATCTGCAGATGATGGGGCGCTTCAACTCGGTGATTGCGGATTTGGAGGTCCTGGATTATCCGCTGGTCGGGCGTCAATTCACCTGGTCGAATGGCCGCGAGCAGGCGCCGATGACTAGAATCGACAGGGCGCTCGTGACGCAGCAGTGGGAAGCTCTGTTCCCCAACTACCAGCTGTCTCCGGCGTCTTCGTCGACCTCGGATCACTGCCCTCTGCTGCTAAAGCCAATGGAGATCAAGCACTACAAGGGGTTCCGCTTCGAGTCGTTCTGGCTGAACAAGGAGGGTTTCATGGACATTGTCAAGGCGGCCTGGGAGAAACCATGTACAACTACGGACAAGATACTCAAGCTGCACACCAAGCTATCCAGAACGGCGCGGGCACTGCGGCGCTGGCACAAGATCGACAAGAAGAAGAGCAGAGAGATGTCTATAGTTGCCAATGATATTGTGTTCCAGCTTGATCAGGCGCAAGAACAACGAACTCTGACGGCCGATGAGGTACTGTTGAAACGTTTCCTGAAGGCTAGACTGCTAGGTATTGCGGCTGTCGAAAGGGCTAGATGGCGGCAGAGGTCGCGGCTGACTTGGATTCGGGCTGGGGATGCCAATACCCGCTTGTTCCATCTGCGGGCGAGCAGCCGCCGGCGGAAGAATCATATCCCATCTCTGATTGGCGCTGCTGGTCCTGTCTCGAGACACGAGGACAAGGAGGCCCTGCTCTTTGATCACTACGACGCGCTGCTGGGGAAGGACGTGCCGAGACCGATCACGATGAATTGGACGGAGCTGGGACTGTCGCGGCTGGACATGGACCACCTGGAACAACCATTCACGCTCGACGAGCTCAAATTTGCGGTCATGGGCTGCCCCTCGGAGAAGGCACCTGGCCCAGACGGATTCATCGGGGATGATTTTGTCCTCCTGGGGGAGGTCTTTTGGGAGTAGTTATTTTGTTTATTTCGGACTGATCTCTCCTGATCAGTCAAACATTACAAATTCTTTGTATTCTCTCCTTCTCCTTCTATAATGCAATGGCAGAGCTCCTGCCCGTTAAAACGTCAAAAAAAAAAAATTTCAGGGCTTCTTTGATTCGAAAAAATTCCTAACACAGACCCTGTTGGATAGCTCAAACCTCACATAGCTCAGCGAGAAAAACAAACTGATAATCTGCTATGTGTCCTCTTGCGCTATGTATAGATACAAGTCAACCATCTTGGGTATACCCGCGGAGCGGTGACCAAACCCGTGCGATGGACGTTGGACAGCTAAATATCACGGCCAATACAATCATCGTAAACAAAAATACTCCCTCCGATTTCCTCTGTTTCATAATGTAAGATTGTGTTAGATATTTTTCACATTCACATGTATGCACATTTTCTAGACACATTATCTAGACACATTCACATGTATTCAAGGAACTTGGATGCCTCAATTATCTGGCAGCGGAAGTGTCATCTGCTATTGCCGGCTTCGGTCTTGAGGAATTTACATATAGCATGGCTGAGGCTTTTGGTTTCAAATCCGGTGCGGCGTGTGGTGGGGTTTGATCTACCGTCGATGGAAGCCACGACAGGCACGTAAAGCTTTATCGTCCGCCCCGTTGCATGGTGACGGTGATGCTATCGGGGCCGGCACCTGCGCAAGTGGACAGGGAAGGTCGGGCAGTTTGTCCTCCTCATCGTCGAAGCGAGCAAGCTCGTCGTACAAAGCGAACCACTCTGGTGGTGGGTTCCGCATGCCCCTGGGAAGGAAGAAGCTGCCTCGGCGCGTCTTGTACTTCACGTCCACCGTAACCTCCTAGTACGACACCGAGATGGAGTACTTGGGGTCGAGGCGCTCCTCCTCCAACATCTCCCTCCACACCCGCCTGATGTACTCGACTCGGGTCTGCCCATAGAGTCTCGGTGCCACCGGCACGTTGACGACGTTCGTCACCCACCCCTCCGGTAGGGTGATGCCGTCCTCCACCAGGATGTGTTGCTGACTAGACAGAAACGCGTCCTCCACCGTCATCATGTGTGGTGGCGCGTTGGCTGCCTCCTCGCGCCACATCTCGCGGTGCCATGTTTTGGCCATCTGCGCCTGCTCGTTGCGACGACGTTCCTCCAGTTGCTCCACCGAGAGGAAGTCGCGGTGACGCCGAAGCTCACGCCCCTCCGGCGTCTCGCGGCTGCCCACCATGCTGGGTGGTGGTTCTCCACCGGGACGAGAGGAGTTGGATAGGGAGAGGGCTTGGTGTGGAGAGGAGAGGCACGCCGTGCCTCGTTTTAAAGGCTGTCGGACAAGCGGGGTTGGGTGGCGTGCATTAACGGCGAGCCTCGGTTCGCCTGGAATGCATTGACGCCGATGATGCGTGTGCAGGGCACCACCCGGGCAGCTGTACCTCCGTCAACACGTGGACGGCGCTGGTCGATACGTTGCATCATTTCTGCACCTGCCGACGACAGACGTGCAGACATATGATGGCGCCTCGATGCCTCGCCACCAATCGGGCGAAACGGCCTCTGCGTAGCCTAAATAATCACTGGACGCCGTTTATGTGTATAACAGACGGACCACCTCTGTCGGAGGGCCTCTCAAAATCATGTAGGTCGTTCAAGCTTAGAGGCCGCCGATGGGAGATCCTAAACATTTAGGAACGGAGGGAGTACCACGGAATAGTTGCTCCTGTTTGAATACCTTTGGACGTACAATGTCGCATGCAGCTGCATGGTACTGTTCCCGTGCATTTACCGAACAGAAAAAAGAAAAGACTACCTACCGTGCATGGCATGATGCATGCTGCTGCTGCACCACGCGTCTGCTTTGCCCCTCCTCCCTCCCCAGCAAGCAAGCGTCAGGGCCAGGTGGTGGAACGATGGCCCTCCTGCCCACACCCCGGTCGACACGTGGCTGCTCTGCCGCATGCAAACAGTACCGGGCCCTCTTGAGTCTTGCCTGTGCTGCGTCGCTTCGCCGCTCGCCTCGCGCCCCGCGTTTGTCCGTTCAGTCCAGACCCTGCTACAGTGCCAGCCGGATCGGTTGGACTACGCATGTTTGTGCAGCCACAGAAGCATGCATTTGCATGGATACTCGCTTCAAATTTTGCCTCCGCTCACTCAAAAACATTGTCAATCCTGTCTCCAAAGCCAATGCATGGCACTGCCCAAATGCCAAATTTAAATAGATTTATACAAACATAGTTTGATACAAAGTACTTTTTTCCTTTCCTTCGAGAATCGACACGAGCTAAATTTAATTAAACAACACAGATCGAGTTAAAGTCAACTCCCCTGGATGCGTGCATGACACCTGACTATTTGGTGTTGTCCTCAGGCTCGGTGTTTCTTTCCAGGGTACTACTGAAGATGTTCTTAGGGGGTATGAGCAAGGAAAGCGACACCATCTAATACTGCCTCATGGCCTTGTACATATAAATTGACCAGAAACCACCACCTAGATTGACTACGTGTCCAACAGAGGCAGGAGCAGTCAAACCAAGGATCTCTCCCCTCCTCTATCCTCTTTTCCCCTTAATTCCTCGAAGAAGCCGCGGGATCTTCTGCAGGACGCACCCGACACCTATCCAACTCGTGCATGGACGAAGAGATCTGCCTGACACCTGTCCTCATTTATCTCCGGAGTGTCGGGTTCTGAAAGGCTCCGACGGTGATCTCGTATGAACGTTTATGCTTAGAGATTGATGGATTGGATGGGATTTGGTCGCGCCGGAGGGAGCGGTGTGAAGTTCTGTTTCTGTTTCCATTATGGGCAAATCCATGGTTAAGTGAGGTTCAGAGAATGTCATTGAGGCCGATCGAGATCGTAGGACTAGTGATGGTGATTGGAGCTATTGGCGGCGATGAGAAACTTGCTTGGACCTTCAGGAATCGTAGCAGCGGTATGTAAGTGGACCTTAAAAGTCTTACCTTTCAGGCGAACATCCAAGGTCTGGCCTTAATTTTTGTACGTGTCAATGGCCTTGTTGAATACATTGTTTTGAGAATGGAGCCTAGCTATCTCCATTGTGAAAACCCAAGATCTATGATCGAGCGACGACGATGTTGTGCACTGTTAACTTCTTGAAGGTGTTGATTTTGAAGAATTTGGATACCAGGTGAACCGGAACTCTGTAGCGAGACTTTTTCTTTTTAACTTCTTCTTCTTCTTTGGCTCTGTGTGTTCGTAAAACCATTAGGGTATTGCGTTGTTTTAGAGGTTGAGTGTAATCGATATCTCCGTATTAATATGTACTCTTTTATGTAATGTTAATTCTGACAACCCCAACACTATGATCCTAGATTCGCTACTGAGACCAGGGGTCCCACACCGGGCAGGACAGATCATGATTGGGACCGATCACGCTCGTCTCCACTCGGCAACAGCACTATCCCCTTGGTTTAACTGTACTAGTTTTAAAATGGAGCTGTAGTACTAGCTTAAAAATGGAGTGGAGAAAAGCAGCGTCAATGAGACGAGAGAGAGAAGGGAAAGTGAAAGGAGCAACCTCAAGACAGGCAAACGTACTGTACGTGCATGGGTAGTATAGGGTACACAAACATCCATCGATCCATCCTAGCATAGCATAGCATAAAGGAAGAGAAGGTATAGAAATACTCCTCCTCGTCCTGCTAGTGCCATCTGAGTAGGGAGAAGAGAAGAGGAGAAAAGAGAGAGAGAGAGAGAGAGAGAGAGAGAGAGAACTAGGTCAGGGAGGAAAGAAGGAAGCATCGATCGATGGGTCGTGGTAAGGTGGAGCTGAAGCGGATCGACAACAAGATCAGCCGGCAGGTGACGTTCGCCAAGCGCCGGAACGGGCTGCTGAAGAAGGCGTACGAGCTGTCGGTGCTCTGCGACGCCGAGGTCGCCCTCATCATCTTCTCCACGCGAGGCCGCGTCTTCGAGTTCTCCACCTCGTCATGGTATGAACGTCTATCCATCAGTACCTCGGCCGGCCCTGTAGATTAGCTTCCGGCCGGCTAGATAGGTTATTTCACTGAACGCATTTGCCTTAGATCGAGAGTCAAGTCCCGTTAACTGCAAGATTCTTCTGTCACTAATTTATGCTGAGGTCTTCTTGTCTGAAACTTTTTCTTTTTTATTTGGGGGATTTTTTTTCTTTCTGGAAGGTTGATTTCTTGGACTTACATGTGGTCTTGAAATTGCATGCTCCTGCAGGCTAGCTACTATATCTCTACATGTTAGCTCCGCTTCCTTGTTTTTACTGCTTTCGCGAAAGATTTGTTGGATCTTTCCATCATATCCTTCAGCTGGGCGCCTTGCCTTTCCTCTTTTGGTGTTTATGTGAGCTAGCTCCAGACTCCAGTCGCTATAAGAATCTTATAATAAGATGTGGCAGTTGATAAAAACAAATTAAGGGAGATGAGGCAGTTGATAATGTCCTCTATCTCTAGTCTAGAGGACTCTGGACTATTTCTTCTCTCTGTGTTGTTTACAGCACAACACGTTGATAGATCAAAGAAATATGGACTCTCTGCTAACTAATTTCCAAGCAGCTAGCCATGTAGGAGTTTTTTCGTGAGCTATGCCTCTTTAGATCTGCACAAAACATCATCCAAGGAAAAGATCCGCACAAACACAACATTTTTTCTCTCTTCTCGAGGAAACGAGCAAGTAATTTATAAGTTTACCTCTACATTTTTCTTGAAGAAAAAAACTTAACTCCTGTTCCATTGAGGAGTTCTTGGAGATCTCTCCGTCTCTCCAAGTTTTTGCCCATGGCTGGTGTTCTTCCACTAGATTCTACTGTTCCATTGGGAACTAGCCATTCTCTACTCCTTCAGATCTCCCAATTCTACTGTTCCATTGAGGCCTTTCCCTCTCTCCGAGCTCTTTCTCTCTCTACGTCTTGCTCAGCAGGCGCCGTACGTGCACGCGGCCACAGCAGAGGGCAGCCAGGAGAGAAAAGTAATGGAGGAAATGATATGTATCGCTGTGCTCGTCAGGGGTTATCCCATGCATGCTGTGTTGTTCTTCGCATGTGAATCCAGTCCACCGATGCCGTAGAAGTTTGACAGACAGGGTTCAGGTACTTGTAGCTCGAGTATCATCGTCCACTGCCGAATTTAAAGGCAACAGCAGGAAGCAAACGTTGAATACGTTTAACAGTACTACCATAGTAGTATTGTCCTCCGGGAAGCTGGGCTTTTGTGCTTTGAGCATGCGTCACCATGTCATAATCGTATGCAAGAAAAACGGACATGGAGTCTGCAGTCAGAGAATGGAGGGAGCTGCGCCTATAGATGCCATGCATGCATATTGGAAGGCGGAGTAGATAAGACTCTGACAAATTTTAAACACTACCATTTTGCAAAGTTAATTTCCTGTTTTCGAAATGGTTACAGCTTTCTGAGTACTCAAATCCAGTATTTTAAAGCAATGACGTTTTGAGCATAGTTTTCGTCAGAGTTATGAACCTTGAACATCTTCATTTCGTCTTAGAAATAATAAAAAATCTATATGTATGTGTGATGTAGTGGGTCATTGAATAAGAAACATCTATTATATATGATGTACATTGAGATAGCATTAAGCCAATTACCATGGTTTTAAAGGTGGTAAGGTGTCATGACACGGTCAATAGCAGCCAACAGAGGTGCCGCCCCCCCCCCCCCCCCTCCCCAAGAAAGAGAAGAAGAGAAATGCAAACTGTAATAAAAAATCATATCTCATTATATATTACAAAAGATTTGAAAAATTTGAGCCGTGGCTCGTAGCCATAACCCTATGCCTACTCCAGGTCGTCCCAGACGACACCATCGTCCTCATTGTCAAGCAACACATAGGTGGAGGAGGAGGCGACACAACTGGTGGAGAGGCACCGGTCGCGGAAGAGGAGGCCCATCTGCGCCGAGCTTGCCAGGGTCGCCATGAGGCCCAGCGAGTCCCGCTTGATGGTTGCTACCGAGTCGGCGAGCGTCACCAGGAAGTCTGGGCTTTCGCCGCCGTGCTCGTTCCGCCAAGATGACCTCCACAGGCAATGGCTCCATCCTGGGGCGACACAGGTAGAGGCGGCCGCACGTTGCGGCGTTCGTGGATGATGATGCCTTCGCCTCCATGACGTGGCGGTGAGGGCCGCTCCTCGTTCGCCGGCCGGAAGACGCGGACCTCCCCATTGCGGCGTAGTGGGGCCGGTGGTGGCAGCAACCGCAATGGGTAGGGTTCCACGTTGCGGCATGCTGGCGTGCGGCCTTAATGGCGAAGGCCACCGTGTGACAGACCCGTCCCACCAGTAGAGTCGCCCCTCCGGGTTGTAGCGGCCCGACGGTGTTTCGCCGTCTTAGAAGGCGAGCGCCTCATCGTGCTCGCGCTGAAAACGCTGGAGCCAGCAGCCCTAGTTGTTATCATCGTATTACGGTGAGGCTCTCTGCTCCTGTGAGAGCTAGCTCCGTCGTCGGGCGATGGCACGGAAAGCCTGCCATTGGTGGACATGCTCCACCCCTTTGGGCAGACGGGAATCCGGCGGTACGAGCAACCCGTACCGGTATGGGTCCCATGCATCATCGATGTTGATCGTGCAGCCTCCCCTTGCCGAGCTGCTGCCCGCCTTGTTATTCGCCATGGATGCGAGAAGTGAGATGCGAGTGCAAGGGAAAGGGGGAGGCGGGGTGGATGAGCACGGTGACGCCGCTGGCTTTTATCCTCGAGGGCGAGGGGCGGTGCCGCCGACGTAAATGCGACATGTGGGGAAGGCGCAACACCGGCCATGTGGCCCGGGGAATCATCGCGTCACCTGGCCGGCGCCAATGCCATGAGTGTGGCACGCGCACCGTCGGGCGTCGCGTCAGGTTGGAAACCGCCGACGACTACGCCATTAACGCGAGCGGACCGGCCTCCTGCATGGTGCGATAAATTACGCCGGCTCGTTATGTGTCTATGACGAGGGGGCCGTGCCCATCAAAGGGCATGTCCAGGCAATGTTCGGCACCCTTGAGGAGGCCCACCTAGCCTCTCTATCAACAGCCCGCGTGGAAGATGATCTGGTAGCTGACAGTGCCACGTAAGGTGCAAATATTCACCTGGAGAGCACTCCACGGCAGCGTTCCCTGGGAGTTTTATTGGGGCTCAAGAGATTGAATAGATAGGGCCCCACAAGTTGTTAATTCGCCACCGGGGAATTCACACAAATGGGAAGGACTTATTCTTAATGGAAAAAGGTGTCTCTGAACCGAACGTGAAAGTTGTTTTCCATCATACGGCTTTTCTATTTTGGAGAACAATAAGTCAAACCCAATGAGCAATTATATTCAAAGGAATGTTCAAGAGGGGCCCTTTTCGACTAGATTCGCCATACTTAACAAAATTGAATAAATTATTAACAATTTCGGGTGCCGAACAGAAATTGGCTCGGCCTCGACACCTGGAGTGCAGCTAATGCCGACTTTTATGTCTGGACCCCATTGGGTCTTTGGGGAGCAAATTGGGGGTGCCGGTGGAGATGCTCTAAGGCAAGAAAAATGCTAAAGCCCCGTTTGGAACAGAGGAAGGAAAAATGTAGTAATAGGAAAAACATTAGAATTGGGGTGTCATGTTTCCTGAATTCCTACATGAATCAAAACCACATGATATTTTCGGAAGTGTCGTTTGGATGTCACGCAGGAAAAACACAGGAATTGTAGACATAGAAGATCTAAACATGAGGTGAGACCTCATGTTTGTTTTTCTTCAAAATTCCTACGGAATATCCTATCCCATAGGAATTCAAAGGAATCTGAGTTCCCATAATTTTGTTCCAAACAGCACCATAGGAAATTTTCCTCTAAGATTCCTAACCTCTATATTTTCTATGGAATTCCTTTGTTCCAAACGGGGCCTAAAGCGCTGCCGTAGAGCCTTACCGCCTAAGCGCGCCTAAGGCAACATCTTGAAAATCATGCCAATTATTGACACCGTTTTCATAAATAGAAGATACTCCAGAAAGTGTTTCTGCAATCAAGCATTTCAAAATGCACAATTCAGATGTCAAGATTTTCAGACCCAAAAATGATTATTTTTAAACATGGCTTAGCTCTTCGAGTACTTCATCATAACTTTGCAAAAAAAGAGTTAATTTGTTTAATTCAGCACGTGCTGTGCGGAAGACAAATAACATTCCCTTGTGGTCTAACAACTTGCTAGAAATCTATGAAATTTTGGTGTAGGAACATATATCATAATTCATAAGTCATAATTATTGTAAGAAAAATCGAAAAATACTTCAGTTTGTCCAAACAATCTGAAGTCTTTCGCTCAAATCCATACAGATGATAGCTACGTGGATGTAAAATTTCATGAAGAAATATGTTAATATGTGGCCTACACAAAAAGACATACTATTATGGATCCACACTTTCATTGTGTGCATAGCACAAATGAAAGTATTCATCAATGAATTTTACATGTAAGTAGATCACATCTTGATTCATATGTGGGGATTTCTTTTTGTCTGAACAAATATGATTTTTCATTTATTTTGAAAAATTTCATGGCCAAATAGACCCGAGAGCCAAACCACCCCACTCGCTATAGTAATCAATACATAGGTATGTTATTGGTGTCGTTACTTTGATTCTGGTGTAATAAGCACGCAAATGTAAGGTGGTGCATTAAACTGCACAAATTATAGGTTAGACGTTTTCCAGATTTTAGTTTTCTTGGTAAAATCCATGTATATAATAAAAATAAAAATTGTTGTTGTGTCAGCAGCATGTATAAGACGCTAGAGCGGTACCGCAGCTGCAACTACAACTCTGAAGCAGCTGCAACTCCGGAGACTGAATTGGTAACACCTTCTAAATGCTACTTTTTTATACGCATTCCTCTGTGTAAATATGTATACTTTGCAGATTTTTAAAAGATTTTCTATAGAACCTTAATGTTTGTGGAAATATATATATATAAATATATATACATGGTCAGATCGATGATTGCAATCTGGTTAATGAAGTATTTTTTACTTCAATCTCAATTCTCAAGGGTCTTGGCGAGATAAAGAGAGAAGCATATTTTATTTCCCAAATTGGATCAGTGGTAACTATTTACAACATGCAGTAGGATGTCTACAACTACTGCTTCCGAGTACCGAAAATGTTCACTAACCTAATGACTTTCTGAACATTTGCACACATATAACTCTCACATGATAGATGAGAAATGATATCCTTCTAATCTGAATGTGGATTTGGTCTCCAAGGGGTGCGTAACATCACGCCGCCTCCGAAAATATCAGATTTTAACTAATTAATGCTAGAAAACTACACATATCCACTAATTTTGAAGTGTTGTAAAATATTATGACGTGTGCTAGTGTACGCTATGTCAATCATACTCCCTCCGTTTCTTGATATAAGGTGTATAGTTTTTTGATGAAAAATTCATAATATAAGATGTATTTGCTATTCATAGATAATTTGACCAATAAAAATGAGATATAGTCCCGAAAGAGAGATTTAATTGATTGTATTCATTTTGTGTCTATTAAGAACTCATCTCTCACCATTTTTTTCAGGAAAAAATGAGTCCACTATGTACAAAATATGAGGTCTTAATATTCGTGCAGAAAACTATACACCTTATATTCAGAACCGGATGGAGTATTATATATCAGCCTCCAAACATATATAACAGTATCTTATGGTATGGCATGCTGTAAAAAATATTATTATAGTATGACATGAGCTGTTATTTCCCGTGTTACTTACTATTTCCTAGCAAGTAATAATACCCTTGCGAACACTGACACATACAGTTGTGAATAATGTAGCTCTATATTGTATTCATGATTTCACTCGATTAATCAGTGGACAGCTAATATTTTCTTATTCAAACTAGAACAATTACCAAGAGTATTTAAAGATGAAGACAAGAGTTGAGTTCCTGCAGACAACTCAGAGGTATGTACTATCTCTAGCCATCAACTAAAAAATGTTAGGTATATCATACAGTCAATTAATACCAGGAGTTCCTAATTGGTCACAACAGAAATCTTCTTGGTGAGGACTTGGGCCCACTTAGCATGAAGGAGCTTGAGCAACTTGAGAACCAAATTGAGGTATCTCTAAAAAATATCAGGTCGACAAAGGTACGATGTTGCCAACTTTATTGACCATATTTTTCACGTATAAACTGCGGTTATGTCTGTCGTCACACTTTGGAAGGCTTCAAATACAGATGCATGCAACATATTATAACATTTCTGAGTTCCTGACAGTCTATTTCTCTCTACATATGTACAGAGCCAACAGTCGCTTGATCAGCTCTTTGAGCTCAAGCGTAAGGTTAACACCTGCATCTTGTTAATTTTCCTTGCCTTGGTGTTTACATCTTTCATTAACTACAGTCCCAGAATTACTAACCAATTATTTGTGCAGGAACAACAACTGCAAGATGTTAACAAAGACCTAAGAAAGAAGGTAATATAGTAATATGTGCAATAAACCCTATCTGCCTCATGAGAAAACATCCTTTAATCATACTCTTGCATTAATTGATTTAGCATGAATTAATGATCCATCACATTTATTCGTTTGCGTAATTCTTATTTGGACATACCAAGGAGTTCCGTAGACAATATCTGGAAGCCTAAAATGATGAAAACATATACAGGGAAAGTTAGCACTAGCTGTTGGATATTGTATTTGGTTACTTCGTCAAATTTTTATTATCTATTTTTTTTCGACTTATTAAAGAAATACCACACAACCTAAAACATCTCATAAAAAGTAAAAAAATTCTCCTAAAGAGACATGTAAACAATACTGTAATTACAATGGTTTCCCCTTCAAGTGTTGTTTGAATCTGTATATTTGCTTTTGTTAATGGTGATGCACTAGTGCAGCATCGCAACAAGTCTTTTATAGTGGTCAAAAGAAGGAATGTGTTCTGAAAACATGGTTTTTGGGTAGCCTAAATTTATGGCTGGGAGTGATATGTATTCAAAGAAAGTGTGAGCTATCCAGGCATGCTTTCAACCTTTATTCTTTGTTGTACCAGATACAAGAAACTAGTGCAGACAATGTGCTGCATATGTCTTGCCAGGATGTTGGACCTAGTGGGTCTGGTGGCCATGCTACTGAATCTAACGAGCAGGAGACTTTTCACTTTTCAGTCTGTGACCCGACCCTGCATATAGGGTAATAATTTTGTTTCTCTTGAATCTAACTTGTACATGGCCTAATTTGATTGAAAGAAACCATATCCTTTTTTACATTGCTATTGGTTATTATTATTTTTGTAATAAGGTACTACATCTTGTGCAGGTATAATCAGTCTTACCTGGATCAACTGAACAATAAATGAGTGAGCTTTGCTGACGCCTTAGCAGGAGCTATCTAGCTTATTATGTACTAATCAAGATGTCATGGTGTATGCTATTTTGAACTAAAGAGAAGAATTATCTAAGTGTGCCAAATGCTTAATGAACACACAGTATCTCAGTTTGAATTAAATTTCTACTGAAAAATGCCCCGTGTTAGTCATCATACCTCTCGAGGCACTGTTCAGCGGCCTCCATGCCATGAGACTGCGAATGTTTGTGGAGTAATTGACGTGTTTATACCCCTCTGATCCGAAATACTTGTCGCAGCTGTATAGGACTTTTTTACTAGCACAGTACACTCCACGAAAGTAATAAAGTTATTAGAACACACAAACAAGAATAGCATTGATTTACTCCACTTCCATATTGAAAATACAAGTTAAAATTAGATGACTAATATGCCATCATAAAATCAGAAACATATAAAACACTTCATTTTGAAGCCATAGACATACACATGATGTTATTTAATCACTTATTGTAAATATATATTCCCATAATACATTTAAAAAGGTCGTCATATTATCTATAAATAGCATGTCTCATAATACATTTCAGAAGGTCGTCATAGTACCTATAAATAGCATGGCGTATATAATATTACTGGTTTGTTCTTCACCACTAGTTGCAAGTTTGTGTATGTGTGACCAACTCAAGTAGATCCATCTCCTCCTTCACATGCACAGTCATGATTTCTGCTGGATCCAACAGTGTCGTCAATGGCGATGATCCAGATTCAATGTTTATAAGTGCATCGTCGTCCCATGTCATCTCCATATCTATCTCATGGTCAATCTTAATAGGATCAATATGGTTGAAGATATAGTCCATGTCAACATCATCTATGTTGTAACCCTGGTACTGTGCCTCCCCCTTTGTGTCAAATAGACCATCACACATGTCAATGGAAAAATCATCACATGTAGGAACTAGAATTTCTTCACAAGAGTGAGTTTGTCTGTCATCTGTGCTGAATATTCCTTGGGTGACAATTATGTTGGATAGATTGGATTCTGGCCAATTATCATTCACATGTGCCAGATCTTGTGTTGGAGGTGCTTGTGAAGATGGTGAGAATGGAGGTTCTTTTGGATCTAGAGGAGCAATGACCTTGCTAGAGCCAATTCCAAGGCTTTTGATGTAGTTCTGTAAAAGGGTCCCTGCTTTGGGATTCTTGGCGCTAGTGCGGGTCCGCCTCCGTGCAAACTGCCTTCTCTTTGTTGCATTCCAATGATTTTTTATGGAGTTCTCTGTTCTGCCAGGGAGGCGTTTAGCTATCTCTGCCCATTTGTTGCCAACCTCCTTGTGTGTTTGTATTAGAACCATGTCTTCTTCCTCACTCCAAGTATCTTTCTGCATTTGTTATTCCATGCATCAAACGTTTATTCCACAAGCATATATAGTGCACAAATAATATGGCATATATGAAATCTATATCTAGTGTTTTCGTAGCAGATTGTTACAAACTAAGTTCAATTTTGGAAACATTATTTTCCACTTTTGTGCTTCACACTATGATATTTAGCCATTTAATAACTTCAAGGTTTTTGAAGTTATCTGGTGCAAAGGATATATAAAATTTTCCAACTCTGGTCGACCACATGGTTTCAATTATGCTTTGTTTCTGTTTATTCCACTACTGTTGTTAATTTTCCCTTTGTTTGTTTTCTTCCCTTTTGGAATGTTGGTGTGCTGAACAGTAAACACACAGTCGAAGTAGAAAGTTATAATTTAAGGTGGATAAAAAAGAAAGTAAACTGCAGTTTGAGCGTTTGTTCATTGTCATTGATAAAAGTGCATTCTTTCCGCAAAAAAAAGAAGATAGAGGTGCATTCTAATACTAAAAGATATTACATGAAAGCTCTCACCTACAATGAATTGCATGTGGTCCCATTGACTTTCAAATCAAAGAGTGTGTTAAAATTAGCTTACTATTTCATTTAATATGGTCAAAGTAAAAGAAGTAACTGTCAGCATTCTTTTATTTCAGATAAATAAATCAAAAGAGATTTGACTCCTCAGGTCAAACAAAAGTTATGGAGATAAACCTTGATGTTAGGTCTCAAATGGTTGTGCCATCTTTCTCTGCATTGCTTTCCTACTCTTCCTGGCAGCATTTGCGCTATCTGAGACCACTTCCTCAGTCCAAAATGTTCCACTAACTTTACCAATTTCCTGTCAAAATTTACAAGAATGAAGTAATTGGAACCTTGTAAAGAGAGCAACTCACAAGTGACAACTTGAACTTACAATACGGCTACAGTTTTACTTTTGGATGGAGAAAATATTGAACAAAGCATGCATCAATAAATCCAATTTACCTGTCTTCTTCCAGTGTCCATTGCCCTTTGACAACATTAGCCTTTTTGAGAGCCTTACTTGAGGCCTTCTTTCTTGGAAGAAACCTGCGGCTCATCTCATACCTCCTGTATGATCCAAGGCCACCTCCCATGAGGTGTGAAACCTCCAGTTTTGGCGTCAACAGAGGCAAGTAAGATCCAGAACTATGAACCATCGATGAAGCATCGTCGACAAGAGCATTGTTCGCTGCGCCTTGTGGATAGTAGTCATGATAGAAGGCTGTAAGCGGAAGTATCGATCCAGTGGCAGGTCCGAATGAACCATCAACAGTCTGGAGATCATAGTGGCCATTTTGCTGCACATGGAAATCAAGCGGCATGTCATCACAGCTCCTTGCATGGGGCTGGAAGCAACCGAGATCCATGGGTAGGTTTTAGAAGCTAGCTATCTAGGGGGATGATCAAGAGAGACTGGACGATGGCTCCCATTTACCTGCATCTCTCGGGGGAGGAGACATTGGCATAGCATGTCACATTATATCTAGACAGGAAACTATGGCACTTAAAGACCACGAGTTAAAGGAGTTTATGGTTTTATTAATTGGCATTGTAAATGGGACATTTACTTTCATAAATAGATTACTTGATGTACTCCGTAAGAGAGAACTAATTAATTAAGCAAAGCATTATTCCCAAATCGTGGCGCACACACCACCCCACCGCAACATGTTGGTCATGAAGATATTAACATCGAAGACCATGGCGTGTGATGCTATTAATTGTTTCGTTTTCAATGTGATCTGAAGTAAATTACAGCTACTTAGGAACTAAATAAACAAAAATATACACAATTGAACTGTAAATTCTTTCTCTACCGCATCTGTACGCGAGTTTACGCAAACATCAAAGAGTATATGGAACTAATGCCTCAGGGCGACCAAGAATACGTGTTCGTGTTCGAGCACTTGCACGATCTTATAAGCAAACGGCAAGACATTAGGTTCTGGCTGGAACTAATTTGAGCTGAATATTTCAGAGACGGATGGCAGATTAGTCTCACAAGAGAGAAGAGACTCGCCTGATAATTAAACTGAAGTATCGATTGAGATGAAGAAAATTCCGAGAAATATTATTGCCCGCACAAACAAAATGGAGACCTTTTTGTGAAGCGGAGAATGCTTCATGCTCAAGCGCAACGGCAAAGGATGGGGGACGAGGACGAGCGGCAGACACCTTCTACATACGCCGCCAACGGGAAGTTCCCGTCCCTCCGGCTCCGGAGAGGGAGCAGGAAGCAACCGGCGGCGATGGCGACGGGCGGTTTGGACTACACTGGCGGCCGCACGGGACGAGAAGGAGGAGGAAGATCATGCGCCGTCAAAGGCTTCTCCATGTTCCCTCGTATTGGGCTGCTTTTGGGTCGGGTGTAATAAACTCCTGGGCTTGTATTGAGCCCGGCCTGGTTGTGTGGTCAGACCTGCGCCGGCCCTAAGAAAAAGGCCGCCCTCTCGCCGTCGGAGGCGCCAGTGGCTCGCCGGCAGCAAAGAGGGAATCGAATCTCCAGCTCCACGGCGGCGAGGGGCGGAGGAGATGAAGCTGAAGCAACTGGAGGGCCTCCTGGGCGGCCTGACCCAGTTCTCCGACCCCAAGGTACAACTCTCCGCCACCTCCCGGCTCGCCTCCAGAGCGAGGTGGGAAATGAGACGAGAAACTTATACGAATTTTGCCGCTGCCGCCGCCGCTGCTGGTGGTGGGTGCAGGTGGAGCTGGAGCAGTACGCGACGGGCCCCCACATCGCGTCGCGGATGCTCTACACGGTAGGATTCTGATGCCTTCTCGCTTTAGGCGGCCAAATCCTGGTCTCTGTTGTGATGTGAGTTGGAATTTGGACGGCGCGAGTGCGCGCATCCTTTGTTCCATGCCCAAACAAAGCAAGCTACTCCGGCGGTAGACTAGGGCCCATCCATCCATTGGTATGCTGGTGGAGGTTTTGGTGCTTTGCCGTAGAGAAGAGAATTTTGAAGAATTCTATGATAACTATTCGCACCGTAAGCTACCACTTGCAGTGCAGATTTTGGAATATTCGATTTTTTTAGAGGGCTGCAGGCTATGCCTCTCGGCCTCTGGGAATCAGTTGGCTATGTATCTCTAGGATGCTAAAATTCTATTGATTCTTGTGTGGTTCTTTCCCTCTGATTTATCTTTCTCATGGTGATTTTCTAAATCCATCAGGCCGAGAACAGCTTCGATGACATAGCTGGTAAAGTGGTAGCTGACTTTGGGTGTGGCTGCGGTACCCTGGCTGTGGCGAGTGCTCTGCTGGATGCTGAGTGAGCATGTTTAAGCTCTTAATATTGTGGTTATTGTGTTCATGAGTTCTTTTTTCACAGTTATTTCTGATATCATCAGAGACCTACACCTCTTAACCTCCAGTTATTTCCTCTATACTGGTATCATCAGAGATCTATACCCCTTAACGGTGGAACAGTTTTTCATCTGTATAACTCCGGTCCAATCGTTTGCACACATACTTTAACGCTTGTCGATTTCGACGAAGTACTGAAGAGTGGCCACCTCTTCCATGATATGCTGATTGTTTGTGCTGAATGAGGTTTGCCATGTTTTGGGTGGAAACTAAGGTTTTATTTAGTAGACAGTGCTGATTTAGTAGTTTTTAGAAGATCTTAGTGCCTCATCTGCAACTTAATTACTCATACTGAAGAGCTAAGAAAATAAAACTGTTTCTGTTGCTACTATTTACTAGTTGACCGCATATTTTTGTTTGAAATTTGTACATTACCGGTAAAAAATAGTTTCATAATAGAATTCCATAGTCTTGTCTAACTGAATATGAATATGTGACAGTATCATTCCCATTGCATGCAACAAACTCGTATACTTATACTGGATAATATACTTTAAATAGTTTTCCATCAGTATCATGAGCTACAAATCGATGTGTTTGCGTGTTATTTAGCATCTTACGAATTTTGTTGTTATTCTGTTTTTTTGCGATTCTTAATCTTATTAACCATGGTTGTGGAATGACAGGCATGTTACTGGTATTGATATTGACCTGCAGTCCCTTGAACTTGCTCAAGAAAATGCTACTGATCTGGAGGTATGCTGTTGCTTTAGTCTCCACTTGCTTTTATCTGAAGCAGATAAACCTTCATATTGAGTCTGAAAATTCTGCAGATGTCGCTATAATTCTCATGTATATGTGGTTTGAGCAAATTGGTAACCAGCATATTCCTGTTGAACACCTTTGTGTAATGTTTTACTTAAGCATGCTTAAATGAGCTATTTTTGCAACTCTTTAGCAGATTGATCAGCTTTGATCTATTACGTCGGTAGCATGTGGCATAACTAATTGAGTGCGTACTACAGTTGATCAAAGGATGACAACTGGCAAGTGCAATTACCTGAAAAATGCCTTAGTTCCTTAGCATATACCAAATGCAAATCTTCTTTTCTAGGGTTATGAGAATGTAATTCTGGAGTTGACAAGCTGTTGGTACACTTGTAGAAATCATACACCGTATGATGGAAGTGTGGGCCATCTAAATATAGTATCTATTGGAGAGATAGGTGCACTACCTGTCTACCTCCCCGTCTGGAACTCCAATACCGGTTAAGAAACAACACCCCTCAACTCTCAGAACCTTTCACTTCAGTTCCCTTGCATTTAGTACTCCATGGATGTGCTATGATGTCCTGTCGTATCCCTATGTTTGCTGCCTTTTGTCCGCACAGGGATATTGGCTTCTATGTTTGCTGTCATCTAGTTTTTTTGCCTTCAGCTCTCGGCATTATTGGCTCCTATGTTGTTTTTCTTGCTTAGTTAAGTACATGTATTTGTGAGGTTGAGCTGAAAGTAGTATGTGAGAGAATTGACACAGTAATTAATATTTCTAGATCTATTATATATTTTTGACATGTGAATGACATGTTTCTTTTCATTAAATGTTTGGTCATGCAGCTGGATATCGACTTAATTCAGTGTGACATAAAGAACTTAAATTTAAAAGGTATTTTTCTTAAGTGTTAACATATTTTGTGTAGGTTTGGCGAAATTTAGTGTTTTTTTGGTTATCATACACTGTCTTTATCATTATGGATGCTCTTTTCAATGTTGTTCTTGTTAACTGCCCTTTTCGTATGTTCAACACATAAGTAAATATTGTCTAGAAAATCATTTTACAACCAATTTAGTATCCTAGCTGGACATGCTTTACAAGCTGGCTGGGTTTATTTCCACTCTCCGGTATATCATGTAGCCTGTGCAGGTTAAAGGAAGTAGATGAAATAAAATCACTTATAGCAAATGAAACACTTGCAAAATGTGGTTCTTGAAATGAGTCATCTTTGTAATTAAGTATGGATGTTCTCAACATTTGAAAAGCGTCCATAACCTTTTGTGTGCTTAATAAGAAATATGGTGCAGGCCTTCTTGTTGATACTGTTGTCATGAATCCTCCATTTGGGACAAAAAGAAAAGGGGCTGATATGGAATTCCTTTCTATGGGCTTGAAGGTGGTTAAAGCAGTAGTTTGTTGTACCAATTTATGAAAGATGACATTACTGTTGTAATTTTCTAATATCTATTTATATTCACAGGTTGCCTCTCAAGCTGTCTATTCTCTACATAAGACTTCCACGAGAGAAGTACGTCTCTTTCTCCAGGGTTACGAATGTCGTTTATCCAACTGTGTGCAAATCTTTAAGTCTCTTTTTCGTAGAGAACATTGTACTGGCGGAAGGAACTAATCAACTCTATGCACCACGAACCTAGCAATTGTCGATATTTTCTGTTTTCCATTTTCTACATTGATGAATGTGGAATATGTTGTTTGACTCTCCACTTCTGTTTTTGTGTTTGTGATCTTTAGTACATCAAGAAGGCAGCCTTGCGTAATTGCAATGCAATCGGTGCTGAGGTTCTGTGTGAGGTAATGTTATTTGAAACATTGGAATGTGATTTTTGCTAGCATCTCTTAAACTTCTCAAAATCAGGAAAATTACTTTGATTTTTATAAGGTTATATTATGCATTGGGGATTTCAGTTCCAAATCATGTCTTCTGTTCCGCACCTGATGTGATAATCCATATCTTCTGTTTCTCTTGTCACAGCTGCGCTATGCTCTACCACAGACATACAAGTTCCACAATAAAAAAGAGGTCGACATTGCAGTTGATTTGTGGCGCTTCGTTCCACGAGCTCAAGAGGAAAGAGCAAGCTAGCAAAGATGCGGCCACACAACAAAAACAGGACAGTGACGCTTCCTGAACCACCATCTGATGGCTGGACTTGCTGGACGCAGAAAAAACACATGTGCGATTTACAATTTACCTGCCTGTAAACGGCAAACCCCACCAGGTTAGCTAGTTTAGCCATGCCCTGGATAGTGATGGAACTTTAAAGAGTTAGCTTGCCTGGAATGGCGTTTTCTCTGTACAATGTGCGACACCTCTTCATTCAATCTAGTTTTTTTGTTGTGCTGGGTAGCAAAAACAGCTGCCTTGGCAGAAAATTCAGACTTAAACCTGTGGCTGGGCATTGCCATGGCGGCTGCGAGCTGCAATAGTAGCCGAACCTCCAGTACTCCACGCCTTGCGCGCCGTTATCATTGAGACCAACACAGGTAAACAGAGTATATTAACAAGATTTGTCCCTCAACCTGCATGTATGTCTTCGATGAAGAGGCATAGACAAGTGTTGACTGAAATTTTGCTTTGCATGCAAATCACAATTAGCACAATTTCGCAGCACCCACTAATGGCCTTGCCCAGTATCCAGTATGTAGAGAACAAGCATCTGGCTGGGACAATGGCTGGTCTGCGGGCGCTGCCTCCCGCCGCTGGTCCGCCGCCGTCTCCTCTTGCAGCTAGGGTTAGGCTGCCGCGCGCTGGGTCGCGAGGGCGCGAGAGGAACGCGCGAGGATGAACCAGTCTGAAACCTGGATCGACTCCTTTGATGTGAGTGGGTCCAGTACGTGCTCAGCGTATAAAGAAGAAGGGTATGTATAATCCAATGTATAACTGTTGTATAAATCTGGGAATAAACAAAATGGCATGAATAGAGGTATTGAAAAGTTTGAGTGGCATATTTACAACTTAGATTTTTGTAATGGCATAAGTGCAATCTGTGAATTGGACAATGACATAGATCCAATTAACCCTAAACAAAATGACATGAATAGAGGTATTGAAAAGTTTGAGTGACATAGTTACAACTTAGATTTTTGTAATGGCATAGGTGCAATCTGTGAATTGGACAATGGCATAGATCCAATTAACCCTATTATCATTATTGAGAAGTCCTAGAAAGATGATGAAGACAACGGGCCAACACTTCGTGGTTGTCTCTCTCAGCTGGTATATACAAATTATAGAACCGAAGAAACACACAACTTGATGCCTCGTTGTCAACAGTGATACTAATTGTTAGTGCGTCCTGGTCAGTGCGCGCGCATTAGCTATTTACAGTATGATATCGATCCCCCTTTTCTTCCATACCTGCCTCACCTACGATTTCTGTGATCGATCAGTAAAATACTAAAATCGGCTTAGCAGCCGGATCCCCGGAGCCAGTCGCCAGATGACCGTCCAGTCCCACTCTCACTACATCACCTTCCTATTATTGGTATATTTTTTTTTTGAAATACAGTATATTAACTATAATGAAGCTCTACCTATGGTTACAACGATTCCGAAAGAGCGGAAAAAGAAAACAAAGAAGAAAGAAAAAGAAGAAGAGAAAAGAGGAAGTGGCAGCAATTACAGAGCCAAAAAAACCAGAGAAGAATGCAAAAAACAAAGCTATACATGGTGGAGCCGCCTCAGACTCCGACTAGTTTTGTCGCCCAGTAATGTAGGTTTTCAGCTAACTTGTGCATTGGTATAATTAAGTAACGCCAATTCTATTTCTATAGCGACCTCATTCTAGCAACTCGCGAGTTCACGTGGTGTGCCACTGCACTCTTCCACTTGTGCATTTAATTACGAATTTTGAAAATTTAAAATGTTTTTTAGCTCAAACCGTTTATTCAAATTAGATTCCGTTTTCACCTTTTGGACTAGTCTCGACGTGATCTTCCAAACTAGATCACAGGTCGATATGTTTTGACGACTTTTTTTTTAGGATGTAAATTTTTGCTGGATATAACTTTCTCTGCTACCTGGGATGTAACTTTTTACTGGTTGATGTAACTTTTTCTGCTAACTCAGATGTAACTTCTTACTGGATGTAACTTTCTGATAACTTGAATATAATTTTTTTGTGAAAATTACATCCAATCAAAATTTACATCCTCCAAAAAAGTCATCAAAACATATTAATATGGGATGTAGTTTCGAAGATTTCGTCGCGACTAACCCAACGGTGAAAACGGATCTTAAATAGGATAAACGGTTTGAACTACAAAGTATTGAATTTCGGATTTCGTAATTAAATGCATGGAATGGAGTGGGTGCGGTACGGCTGAGTAGTGTATTCCCGTTTTGGAATAAAGCTGAAACTCATTTACTTTTTCTATTTCATAAATAGAAATTTTTGTGGGTTGTCTGAAGTGACCTCGTTTTTCATTAAAACGAGGCCGACCTCGAATTAGCAGTGTTAAATGGATATGCTGCCTCGTCATAAGTCTACTATCCCACTGATCTTCTTCCTCTGCAGCACACTCAAGCTAGCTAGCAGCTGCGGCCATTAATCGGAGCTCAAAGTTAGAAAAGTTAGTACAACAATGGAGCCCATCCCTCTCCTGACGCCATACAAGATGGGACAGATTGACCTCTCCCACAGGTAACGATCCAATTTCAGTCTATCTTCTCAGACACTCGAGCAATTATTCAGTTCTTGGCCTTGTGGCCAACACGTACGTGCGACGGTGATCATGCATGAAATGCAGAGTCGTGCTGTCCCCACTCACCCGCCAGCGCTCCTACGGCAACGTCCCGCAGCCGCACGCCGCCGTGTACTACGCGCAGCGGGCAACCGCCGGCGGCTTCCTCATCACGGAGGCCACGGGCGTCTCGGACACGGCGCAGGGGTACCGAGATACCCCGGGGATCTGGACGCCGGAGCACGTCGAGGCGTGGAAGCCCATCGTCGCCGCCGTCCACGCCAAGGGCGCCGTGATCTTCTGCCAGCTCTGGCACTGCGGCCGCGTGTCCAGCACTCCAGCTACGAGTTCCAGCCCGGCGGCAAGGCGCCGGTGTCTAGCACGGAGAAGGGGGTGGGCCCGCAGATGAGCTTCGATGGGAGGATCGAGGAGTTCTCGCCGCCAAGGAGGCTCACGGTGGAGGAGATTCCCCTGATCGTGGATGACTTCAGGAAGGCCGCCAGGGACTCCATCGACGCCGGTACGTGCCACGCCACGCACGCTCATGATATGTCATATGTGTACTAGTACTAGCTTTCAGTCAAAACATCTCTTTCTTGACCAACTTAATTAGTTAAGAGTAATTTTTTTACTAGTAGAAATTGTGTACCGTTAGAATCATCGTGAAGAATAGTTTCATAATAATGTATTATTCTTACGACTATTTCCTAGTAACACGGTCAAAGCATGGCCTCAGAGACCATGTCCGTCGTGAAGAATAGTTTCATAAATGGTTATGTATTCTCGAGCATGATAGAGTAACACATTTGCTGACCGTGCATCGATGCATAGTCAGTAGCCTGCTTACTCTGACGTTAATCGCGTGGGCAGGTTTCGACGGCGTGGAGATCCATGGCGCCAACGGGTACATCATCGAGCAGTTCCTTAAGGACAGCACGAACGACCGCACCGATGAGTACGGTGGCAGCCTCGAGAACTGGTGCCGCTTTGCTCTCGAGGTGGTCGACGCCATCCGCGAAGGAGATCGGTGGCCACCGTCTCGGCATCCGCCTCTCCCCCTTCATGGACTTCATGGAGTGCCACGACTCAGACCCTCACTCCCTCGCGCTCCACATCTCCACCAAGCTCAGCGACCACGACGTCCTTTACGTCCACATGATCGAGCCGAGGCTGGCCATAGTGGAGGGACGACGGGTGGTGCCGAAGCGGCTGTTGCCATATAGGGAGGCGTTCAAGGGGTCCTTCATCGCCAATGGCGGGTACGACTTCGTAGAAGGAAACAAGGTGGTCACAGAAGGGTATGCCGACCTAGTGTCCTTCGGGCGTCTGTTCCTCGCGAACCCGGACCTGCGAAGAGGTTTGAGGTTGGCGCGGAACTAAACAAATATGCAGGATGACATTCTACACCTCCGACCCTGTCATCGGCTACACTGACTACCCGTTCCTCAAATAATCATCGGTGTAGCTTTTTTCTTTGATGACACGGTCACGTGTACTGTGTGTGTGAATTATTAAGTACGTGTGTGCTGTACTACATGGTTGTCTGAACAGGACAAGGAAGAGTTCTTGATTGATCTTGGGCAACTTTTTAGCAATCAATCACTTCCTTTGCTGGTTGGGGGTGATTTCAACTTACTCAGAGACCAGTCTGAGAAGAATAAACCAATTCACAATAGAAGGTGGATGGATATGTTTAATGCAGTCATCAACACTTATGAGATGAGAGAAATTCATATGTCTGGTGGTAGCTACACCTGGTCAAACAACCATGCAAATCCTACTCTTGAGAAACTTGATAGATTTCTGATGTCTAAAAGCTGGGAATGCTTATTTCCTCTGGTCACTGTCCATAAACTCTCAAGGGATATTTCTGATCACTGTCCCATTATTCTGGATACCATGGAAGGTGTGAAGCCCAAAGCTAGAGGTTTCAGGTTTGATAAATGTTGGCCCAAACAAGAGGCTTTCCTTTTGAGAGTCTCTAAGATTTGGGATCAACCTATAAGAGCTAAAAACAGTGTTGATTGTTTTCATAGAAAGTTTAAGAAAGTTAAAAATGATTTGAAGGGTTGGGGTGCAAACCTGAGAGGGCAGCTGATTAAGTTGAAGAAAGATCTCACTGCTGAGCTGCTTTTGCTTGAAGATGAATAAGAGAGGAACTTCCTTTCCAATGCTCAGTTGGATAGGAGACATGAGATTCAAAGGAAACTCCTGGAACTGTTTGAACAAGAGGAGGATTTCTGGAGACAAAGAGCTGCTGAAAAATGGCTTCTCAATGGTGATAATAATTCTGAATTATTTCATAGGGTGGCTAATGGTAAAAGGAGAAAAAGAACCATCTTTTCTTTAAATGATAGTCCTGATATTATTCAAGGTACACCTGATTTGCTGAAGCATGCTACTATTTTCTATAGAGGTCTGTTTGGTCCTGCTTCAACTCCTGGTTTTAGACTGAGACAGGATGTGTGGGGTGTCGATGAGAGGCTCTCTGATTCTGATAGAGATGAGCTTGATAGGAATTTTACTGTTGAAGAAGTGAAACAGGTGATTGATCAAATGGAAACTAATAAAGCTCTAGGTCAAGATGGTTTCCCTGTTGAATTTTATCAAGCTTGCTGGGATGTGATAAAAGATGACCTGATGCAGATTTTTTCTGACTTCTATCACCACAGGGTTTCCCTGGACAGTATCAACTATGGTGTTATTACATTGATACCTAAAGGGGATAATGCTGATGCTATTCAGAAATTTAGGCTTATTTGCTTGTTACAAGTCCTATTTAAAATCATTACTAAGGTGCTGACCAACAGAATGGAGGGAGTAATGCAGAAAATCATTTTGCCCTGCCAAACTGCTTTCATTAAGGGTAGATTCATTCATGACAGTGTGTCTCTCCTCCAGGAAATCCTGAGAGATACTAAAGTCAAGAAACAGCAAGGTGTGATCTTGAAAATTGATTTTGAGAAGGCTTATGACAAGGTGAACTGGGATTTTCTTTTTGAATGTTGTTCTAATCATGGTTTCAGTGCTCATTGGGTGGAGCTTCTGAAAAAAACAGTTACCAATGGTACCCTCAATGTGGAGGTCAATGGTGAGGTGGGACCCTATTTTGGTAGTTTCAAAGGTGTTAGACAGGGGGACCCTTTGGCTCCTTATTCAACATTGCTGCTAACTCTCTAGCCAAAATGGTTTATCTGGCTAGGGGTAATGGCCTTCTGTCTGGTTTGGCTGATTCTTGGGTAGTTGGTGGATACCCTGTGATGCAATATGCTGATGATACTGTCTTTATGCTTAAAGATGACCTGGAAGGTGCTAGGAACTTAAAACTTTTGTTGTATATCTTTGAGGGGATGTCTGGCTTAAAAATCAATTTTGAGAAGACTGAGGTGTTTCTGATTTAGGAAGATGACAATAGAATGCAAGAATATGCAGATCTTTTTAATTGCCACAAAGGGGGCTGGCCTCTGAAATATCTTGGAAGTCCTATTAGTTCTAAGAGAATAACTGTGGCTGAGATGAATTTTATTGAAGACTCATTTAAGAAGAAGATGGGGGGCTGGATGGGTAATACTATGTCTATTGGGGGCAGATTTACAAAGATTGATGCTTGCCTTGCCTCTTCTGCTGTATATCAGTTGGCTTTGAGATTGTTATATAAATCCAACATCAAAGGATTGGAAAAACAGATGAGAGCCTTTTTTTGGGCTAGAGGGACTGGGAAGAGAAAAATTCATTGGATCAAATGGAAATATATATGCAGACCAAAAAAGAAAAGGGGCCTAGGTGTTAAAAATCTATACTTGTTCAATATTAGCCTGATATGTAAATGGTGGTGGAGACTAGAATCTGGATGGAAGTACTTGGGTGTGGGAGGCATTCATGCTGCAAAACACAGACCTTCTGACTCTGCTTTCTGGTCAGATCTTCTGCATATCAAGGATGCATATTGCTGTGGCAGAAAAGTGGCAATTGGCAATGGCAGACTCACCCATTTCTGGAAGGATGCTTGGTGTGGAGAGTTGGCTTTCAAAGATAGATTTAATGGGCTGCTTGAGATCTGCAATGATTCTAATTTGACTGTTGCAGAGGCAGCTCAGAAAGGTTGGAGGCTCTCCTTTAGGAGGTGGCTTCCCTCTCTCCTTCAAGATCAACATAGGGAGATGATGAACTTACTCTGTACTGTTGCTTTGAATGAAGACAAAGATAAATCCATTTGGAGATGGACAAAAAATGGGCAATTCTCTGTCAAGTCTATGTACCATCACCTTAGCAGAGCAGGTGTAGACAGATCATTCAGGCATATGTGGAAAGCAAAAATCCCTTTGAAAACCAAGATTTGGTTCTGGCTGATCTGGCATAATGCCATTGCTACCAAGGACAACTTGGTTAAGAGAAATTGGGCAGGAAGTAAGAAATGTCAATTATGTGACGAAGATGAAACCATTCTTCACCTCTTTTTTGAGTGCTCTGCTGCTAAATATGTATGGTCCTGTGTTGCCAGGGCTATTGGGGCCCCTGACAGACCTGCATCTTTCTCACAATTCTTCTGGTGGTTACCTCGTTTTCTCCCTGTTAATAGGAATGTGCAGATCACTCCGCTAGCTGCTATGTGCTGTGCCACCTGGAAGTTGTGCAATCGTGCCTGCTTCGAAGGAAAGCTCATAAAAAGTCCTGTGGAACTAATAAGCTTCTTGTGTGTTTTTGTAAAACATTGGGCAGGTTTGCATAACCCGCAGATCAGGCGGATTTGCGTGTAGGGGCTAACATGCTGATGACGCTGGCTACGGCAGGTGCTACGAATGCAACGAACTCCAATTCTCATGCAACTGGGTCCACTGCTCCTCTCCAACTTAGAGGTCCTGATGATGGTGAAGATATCTAGCAAGCTTGTCTGTCGCTTCCTGGTCTGCTGTCTCCTCCTGCAGATAGTTGGTTATCAGTCTGGAAAAATGAAGACTTTCTCCGTGCGATCTGTTCGTGTCTTTGTTGCCTGCTAAAACTCTCGGTGTTTCCTCCTGGAAGATCACATGTAAAAATACCACGCTTTAGCTTTTGGATGCTGCTCTGCTTTGGGGTTGTTCTGCCCCCTTTGGTTTCTCGCCTGTGTATGGCATTTACTTTGCCTCTCTAGTGCTGCCCCTCTGTTTAGGCTAGCTCTTAGAGAGGTTTTTCCCAGTTGTTTTTCGTTTCTTGCGGGTGGTATGGGGCGCAAAAGATATTGTTGTATTTTCGTTATCATCTGGTAATGAAAATCGACCCGTGGGGGGCGCTTGTAAAAATTTCCTCCAAAAATAAATAATGTATGATCGCTATTTCGAGTAATTAAATTCGTGAAAATCATGGTGACAATTGGGGTCCTGTTGAACTTGCTATGACTGGAAGCTTGTAGCTGCATTTCACTTAGGGAGGATGAGCTAATTAACCAAAGCAATTGTTGTCCGGTACAACTTATAGGTCCATCAAACGGATATGCATTATTCACACAGTTATGTAACTCCACGAATATGCTTTAGATTTTCTTATCTGATTATCAGAATGCCTGGAGTGAGTTTCACACTGAGACAAATCACATTATACACCAACCTTGTTTTACTTCTCTTTATTCATCAAGTTTGTCAACACCAGTCTGTATTACAAACTATGCAGCGCTCATCAATCGCCCTGTTTATTGTTCGATCAGGAGGGCGTCAATGTTGCGCTTGCCATCTGGCCCTTTCCTGTACCAGGATGAGACGTAGTCACCATAGATCACATCCCTGTACTTTTGTGGATGGTCCTTGCTCACAAGCTGAGGTGCGGTACATATTTTCTGAGATTTAGGTGGGTCAAAGAATGTCGCTACCGACAAGCGGGCATGCTCAGCATTAACAATGGCTCGATGGACAGCGCTCTTGTATCTTCCGTTGGTTATGATCTGAAGAAGGTTACAAAACATGAGCAACATATGAAGGACCCATAGGCAGGATGAGATTTTCAACTTGTCAATCTAGTGAAAAGATGACAAAATGTGCATACATAAAGCAATTGTAACATAAACGAGAAGATTGCCATTCAGAAGAGAACACGATATTATTATCATATATGAAATTTCCTTAAGAGAATAATCATATATTTCTATATATAGATCTTAAAAGCATAAAACAAGTAACAAACACATAAAGCATGTGAAGGTAGTTTACCTCTGTCTGGTCAGACAAAATTACAAGGATTGCATTAGGCAAAGGTGGCACAGGTATCCACATCCCATCCTTCAATACCTCCAACCCACCCACATCATCTTGTATTAAAAGTGTTATTGCGCCAAAGTCAGAATGAGATTGCAATCCGAGAGCAAGATCTGGTTGTGGACAAGGGGAATAGTAGCTAATGGTGATGTTTTGATAAGCTTCTCCCACCGCTTCTTGTAGATAAGAGGGTGGCAAGTTCAGACTTTTGGAGATGATGCACAGCAACCTTTCGGCTAGGAATTTCATGTTTTTGCTATATTTCACAACAGTATCCCTGTACAGATTGCAGGTATATCAGGTTCTTTGTTCTAGCAAAGATAGCTCATGTGACAGGCTTGGAACATGGACAGACAAAAATAAGTTGTACTCCCTCCGTTTTTTAATATAATACTATGTTTTAGACTTTGTCACATGTATACAAATGTATCTAGACATGTTTCAGTGTGTATGTTAACTCATATTAGTATGCATCTGTACAACATGTGTAACACCTACAACATCTTACATTTAAAAACGGAGGGAGTATAAATCAATTATTTTCACGCTACAATGATACACCGGGAATCATTGTTTGAAAGATCATTTATATATATGTAGAATGTCACATTGAAATGTTCATTTATTTATAATACTAAATTGGGAGGGTGTGGTGATCGAAGTAGTCACGCTACAATGATACAATGGGAGTCGTCGTCGTTGGCGAGCATGCGGCTACAATGATAGCAGATGCTTGTCAATCTAGTGAAAAGATGACAAAATGGCGAGTAGGTTGCTTCAGCCTGAACATGAATCTACAGCAGAATAGCAGGTGCGGGACAAATGCAAGATCAGTATGTCATGTGTTTTATTACCCACTATTTACTAATCCCTGCATCCGAATATATGATTCTTCGAGCGCTTATAAGCTGGTCAAAGCATTCCCCAAATTGTTGATAAGAATTGAGCATGCACAGTTCTACGCGTAGGAACCCAGAGACGAGTGGATGCTGAAGATGGGGAATATTTAGCTGTCGGGCCAGCCAACCCACCTGTATCCTGGGACGAAGTCGGGCCAGCGGGCGGGGTCGCGGCGGGACTCGGGGAGGGTGTGGTGGTCGAAGTAGTCGCGCCAGTCGAGCACGGAGTCGTCGTTGGCGAGCATGCGGCTGCCGTACCCCTCGGCGGCGGCACCCCTGGCCGGGTCGCATCCGAACCGGAGCTTCTCGGCCATGGGCGCGCGGAAGAAGGCGAGCCCCGCGCCCCGCATCGCGTCGAGCAGCCCCGGTGGCACGCCGTGGTTCACGACGTGGAAGGCGCCCCACTCGGCGCACGCGCGACGGACGGCGTCGGCTGTTGTGGCGGCGGCGGCCGAGAGGTCCACGACGGGGACGGAGAGGGACGCGGCCGGGGAGCGGTGCGAGGTGTCCGCGCGGAGATCGGGCGGCTGGATGTACTGCGCCGGGAGGTGGGGCACGCCGGCGTCGGCGAGCGCCTGGACGCGAGGCGCGGCGGCTGTTTCCATCGGGGGAGGTTTGTTGAGCCGAGCAGCTAGCGGTGACGTGGTGGTGACTGGTAGTCTAGTACTGGTAGGGACGAACAGACAAGCATCTCTAGCATAACTTTTCCGGCGACGTATCCTGTGAAAACTCCCATTCGGTGACCAATCGTATGTGACCCTAGATGCGCAGCGATGTATCCACATGCTGCGGTTATACACGACGACTTTGGGAAGTCGGACCACAGACCAATCGTGATTAATACTGAGTATAACTCGGGTATTGATCGAGTTCGTGTACGTGGGCCTCTAAAGTTTTTTTTTTTTGCGAGGAAACCAGAAGGTATTACGGGAAGAACATTACAGAAAGAACCCCAACAAAGATAAAAATAACACTCCAGTCCTTCTGCAACACAGAGACGCCGGCATGGAGCAGGACGTGCCGGTGGCGCGCTGCCGCCGCGTCTTCCTTCAAGCCTTGGATTAGAAGACGTCCCCTGGCGGACGGGAAGTCGCCGGACCTCGAACTCCGTGGAGCCTCCACCCAACTCCAGCTGCATCTTCGTCTTCCTAGAACACCGACGGCTTCAGATTCGTCAACCCAGATCCGCCGCCACGCGGAATCCGGGAGGGGGATGGCGCTCCCAGCAGATCCAGCGACCCGAGGGTGCGAAGGGGGCAAGCACACCACCGCGGAACTCCACCGAGCTCCGCCGTCGGAGGAGGCACGTACCTGCACCAAAAGCAAAGCCGACGACCCAACCTCCTCCATGGCGCCGCCGACCGAAGAGCACACAAACCCTACACTATCTACAGCCGTGAAGCGGGGATCCCCCGCCCTCCCGCCGCCGGAGCGGCCGACGGAGGACGAGGGATCAGACGGATCGACGGCGAGGTGGTGGATCTGCGGGCGGGCGAAAAAATCGCCTCTCTCTACTGTAGCGGGAGAGAGGAGACGTCCAGGCTCGTCTTAGCCGTGGGCCTCTAAAGTTTGAAGCCAAATGGTTATGTGAAAGTTCTATTGAACATATAATTCAAACGGCATGGGACAGAGCAAAACTGCTACATGCTCAGGCTTCGTTGAGTGACCACACGAAAGAAGTGCATGAGGCTCTACATGCATGGGATAGAGAAGTGCTCAAGGGCCGGGCCTTTATCTGATGAAGCGACGGCTAAACAAACAGAGGTGCAATTAAAAATTGAAGAACTTCTTGAGCAGGAGGAGTTGGATTGGCTTCAACGTGGTAGGGTGAATTGCAGGGGCGGAGCCAGGATTTAACCATAAGGGGGGTGAGGAAGACACTGGCCACTAAATGACATAATTCACAGGGACCAAACAGTGTATGAAACTGTAGAACACGATATATGATATCTCAAATATAGCATCATTATCAGAATATATGACGGTTTGACAAACTGTTTGTGTAAAAATAATAGTTCCGAAGAATATTTTTTCTGAAAAAATGCACTATCAATTCTTCTCTTGTTTTTGTCTTTCAACTATATGGAAGTACATAAATTGATCTATAATTCCTGTTCGATCTAATAGAAAAACTGACAAATGATATGTACTAGTTGAATTGTACTACAAAAACACCACATATCTTAGATGCTTAGACATAGACTTTATGTGTAACTAAGGTGAGGTAGCAATCACAGATTGCACACCAGTCGTAATTGGCAGATGCGCTGCACGGAGAGCCAGCTAGCACAAGGCCGCTATGCCTATTGATCTGATTTCCTGTCATCCTGGCTTACGCAAGCGATTAGCCGCAGGCGGTGGCCGGAGTGCCCTAGCAGGTAGCAGCCAGACATAGTCACAAGGTGAGATACGATTTGATCAATCGATGATCGATCGATCAAGTGAATCTCTACGGCCAGGTATGGAGCGACTTTGGTTCACGAAAACAAGACATGATGGGGAGATGGGCCACTAAGCTTTAGTTCTCTGGACATCATTTGAATCAATTAGGTTTGGGCTAACTAATCCATGTATTTATCTCTAGCAATTACCACACTTATACTTGTACTGTATATAATAGAACAAAAATCTACTGCAAAACGTTGAGGGGGGCGAAGCATTGAGAGGGGTCTAGCCCCTGCTCGCCCCTCCCTGTCTCCGCCCCTGGTGAATTGGTTGCAGCATGGTGATCAAAACACGGCTTTCTTCCATCGTTCGGCTACTGCTAGACGGAAGAAGAATTTTATAAAATCGCTGAAAGATGAGAATGGGTTGATCATTGAAGATTCGGACCAGCTTAAAACGTTGGCGTCGGATTACTTTGCCCAGTTGTTTTGTTCGGAGGTCCAGGATCCTAGCAATGAGGTTCTGCAGAAGGTAGCTCCGTGTGTGACTTCTGACATGAATGAGAAGCTTATGGCGACGTACACGCGTGAAGAGGTCAGAAAAGCTATGTTTAATATCGGTGATTTTAAGGCTCCAGGCCCGGATGGCCTTCATGCTGTGTTTTACAAAAGATTCTGGCATATAATTGGTGAAGATCTCACTAATGAGGTTTCACGGGCAGTTAATTCACGTACAATACCTGAAGGCTGGAATCATACTACAATAGTTCTAATTCTTAAGGTGGAGAATCCGGAATCCATTTCTCAGTTCCGGCCGATCAGCCTTTGCAACGTGGTATATAAGGTGATTTCCAAGCTAATTGCAAGTAGACTCAAGCATATTCTCCCTGACATTATATCACCGACTCAGAGTGACTCAGAGTGCGTTTATCCCGGGACGGCTTATCACGGCTAACGTCCTTGTGGCATATGAATCTTATCACGCCATCAAGAATAAAAAGACTGGAAAATACGGGACGTGTGCCGTCAAACTTGACATGCATAAGGCATACGACAGGGTGGAGTGGAGTTTCCTGGAGAAAATTCTGTTGCGGTTGGGTTTTGATACTGGTTGGGTTGAGTTGATTATGGCGTGTGTTTCATCGGTGAGATATCAGGTTCGGGTTAATAATGAATTTTCTGATTATGTTTACCCCTCTCGGGGTCTCCGTCAAGGGGACCCCCTCTCACCTTACTTGTTTCTCTTATGTGCGGAGGGACTTACAAGCTTGCTGAAATACGAGGAGAGTGCTGGTAATCTGTTGGGAGTTAAAGTCTGCAGGGATGCCCAAGCCGTGTCGCATCTCCTTTTCGCGGATGATTCGCTCATTCTCATGAGAGCGGATGCCGCTAATGCGATCAGTCTTCGCCGAGCTTTGGACGATTATTGTGCAGCTTCGGGCCAGCTGGTCAGTGATGCCAAGTCGAGTATATTTTTCAGCCCGTGCACATCTGCCGAAGTAAGGGCGGAAGTCTGTTCTATTCTCAATATTATGACTGAAGCTATAACAGATAAGTACCTCGGTTTGCCTCCTCTTGTGGGGGTGGATAGATCGGACTGTTTTCAACATCTTATTGATACAGTATGCAAGCTCTTAATTGGTTGGAAGGAAAAGAACTTGTCTTTTGGAGGGAAGGAAGTATTGCTGAAAGCCGTCATCCAAGCTATTCCTGCCTATGTGATGTCAGTCTTCAAGCTACCCAAACAGATCTTAAAAGGGATAATATCTACAATGTCCCAATTCTGGTGGGGAGATGATGATCAACAGAAGCATATGCATTGATTTGCGTGGTGGAAAATGTGTATCCCTAAACAACAAGGAGGTATGGGCTTTCCTGATCTCCAATGTTTCAATCTTGCCATGCTAGCTAAACAGTGTTGGAGGCTTATTGCTGAACCAAATTCCCCGTGTGCAACGTGAAGGGAATATGCCCTAGAGGCAAATAAATAAGTGGTATTTATTGCATTATTCCACTAAGTTTATAATATGTTTTTGTATCATGCTATAACTGTATTAATCGGAATTGTTAATACACTCGTGATACATAGACAAACCAGAGTCCCTAGTAAGCCTCTATATAAACTAGTTCATTGGGCAACAGTTGACCGAGAATTCCCGGTCATGGACAATTGCGTCGGTTGACAATGAGGTCATCTTATTAGTGGAATAAGGTGATGGACATACCCAACAAAGTATTGCAACAGGATCGTGTCACAATGTTGGTCATTTGCAATAGGAAAGTAATATGATAGCTTATTCCTCAGACCGTGAGATCATATTAATTGCTGCTCCGTAGGTTACTCTGAGTGCATCAAACGTCATATCTTATTTAGTGTGACAATAAAGGTGTACCTCGTGTATCTCGAAAGAGTATGTTGAGGCGTATGGATCAAGAGCGGGATTTGTTCATCCTTGTGATAGGAAGATACTCTGGGCCCACTCGGTGAGATTACATCTATAGAGCTGCGCAGCTAATGACTAGGTCATGGAGATGTAATATCACAGACGAGTTAATAAACCTTTGTCGGTAACGAGATACAACAGGACATCGGATGTTTACGATCATATCTCGGACAAGGTAGTATCCAAGAAACAAAAGGAATAGATATCATGTTTATGGTTCAACGACGATATTCGTGGAATGCACAGGGACCGTTACAGATGTCCAGGTCTCCCTGGCGGTCATTGGCGAGCGAAGGGTCTCGGTCATGTCTGGAGTGTTCTCGAACCGTAGGGTAAAACGCTTAAGGTCTTAGCGACACGTGGAGGACGTTGGTGTGATTTATTATTGGAATAAATATGGATTTAGGAGAGAGAGAAATAAACCGGAAAAGTTCCGGCAGCATCGGAAGGGTTCCGGGAATGACCGAAGGTAGTTCGGGTGGTCCGGAAGTTGTTTCGGAGTCACAGAATATTGATTAATGTATAAATATATTAATTATGAATTATATATATTTTATATTAATTAATTCAATTAAAAGAAAAGAAAAAGGTGGCAGCCCACTTAATGGGCCAACTTGGGCCCATGTGGGGGGAGGCGCACCAAGTGGGGGAGCCCACTTGGTTCGGCCAAGGGGGGGGGGGGGGGGGGGGGGGGAGGGGCGGCCGAACCCCCTCCCACCTCCTTTTTTGTTGCTTTTCTTTTAGTCCCACATGGGGGAGGCAAGGTGTTTGCACACCCCCCTCCCCCCTTTATATAGATGGGCAGGGTAATTGATTTAAATACAATCTAAAATACAATTAATGTTTGTATACGCCGGCCTGAGTTAATTCTCCGCCCGCTTTTCTCTCTCCCTCCCACCGAGGCTATACCACAGTGCCCAGTTGCACCGCGGGATTCCACCAAAGTTCTACTCCTGCGATCTCAGCTAGACCTGAGTGACCGGGGGTTGTCGTTAAGGTCCGTATGTGTGCGAGTACTCGGAGGCACCACATTTGAGGTGCTAGGGCGACATCATCACGCCCAGCCGTCTGCGCCCTGCCGCCGACACCCAGCAGCCGCCGCCGACACCCCGGCGTCCGACGCCCGGCGCCCCGGCGCCCGACGACCGACGCCCGGCGCCCCGGCACCCGACGCCCGGCGCCCGGCGCCCCGGCACCCGACGCCCGGCGCCTGACGACCGACGCCCGACGCCGTCGATATCGCAGCGTCATCGTCTACTTCGTCGCGCCAAGTTCTTCGTGACCTTGAGGTCGGCTACGGCGTCTACGTCAGCAATGCTTGTGCGGGAGCGTAATCCCCGCTATTTGGTCTACAAGAGGTATGTGACTAGTTCCGCCCACCGTTACCGCATTACTAGATAGATAGATCCTGGCATGTTTGGTATTCGTTAGTTAGAAAAATTATTGTTTTCTGCTACGGAACCCCTTCAGTGGTATCAGAGCCGATCTATGCGTAGTATGCTGGTACGGTTAGAACTCGTGTTGAATACGAGGACGTCTTTCTTATATTTGCTACCCTCTCGCGTGCACTTGCACTGTCGGCAGCATTGAGTTGATGAAGCGGCCCGGACCGACTTTACGCGTACGCTTACGCGAGACTGGTTCCACTACTGACATACGGCTGTACCGTATATGTGGCTGGCGGGTGTCTGTTTCTCTCTCTTTAGTTGACTTTGCATTTTCAATGGAGGGCCCGAAAGGGATACATAAACATGCAATTGTTGGATCGACGTTGTGGCACCTTGTTCGTAGGTAGGGAAACGGTTCTCTCGCGAAAGCCTATAAAGCCACGTAAAACTTGCAAAACTAGATAAAGGTAGAGACGTCTAACTTTGTTTTGTAGAGGCATTTATATATGACATGGTTACGGTAAGTTTTGAATTATTCGTAATGTCGGAGGCAAAGGAGGCACTGTAGACTCGGAGCCATGCCGGGACGCCCGGTCCAGGCGCACGGCGCCAAGGAGGTCCAGGCGCACGACCATGTCATATCGCACTTCATTACATTATTTGATTGTGTGCTGTTGTGTGTATCCTATTGAGTGCTATATATATATATATATATATATATATATATATATATATATATATATATATATATATATATATATATTAGATATACGACGATAGCTATAATAGGATGATCCCTAATAAATACCAAAATTGTGTTCTCCCTCGTTGTGCACCACCAAGAAAGTTCTACGTTATGAGGCAGGCCGTGATGATCGGGTGTCACACATTTCGTCGTTCACATACAGTGGATGTAAGCCATGTTGCACGCGCAAGAACATCGAGGTTTAATTGGCGAGCCTAGCATGTACAGACATGGCCTCGGAACACGGAGGATCGAAAGATCGAGCATGAGTCACAGAGTTGTTGTGATCGACATTTCGATGTCCACCTTTGAAGCTGTGCTGCCGGCCGTGACGATCGGGGGTAGTGCAGTGGATTGGGGTCGTGTAATCGCTAAAATTATTGAAGGGATAATAATCTTAGTGGAGTTTGTTTAAATAATTTGATTATAAACTGAAACTCATTATTATTATAAACTTAGCCTTACCCTCTTTGCGATTATATCTGTAGATGGTGCTCTACTTTGATCACTTCCTTAGGAGTCGGTCCTTGTTGGCCGATGGGTCAAACTTCATCTACTGGTACAATAAACTAAGAGAAACTCTCATGCACAATAACATACTCTATGTCATAGAAGAAGGATTAGGAGATGAACCAGATGATTCTGCTAGTGAAGAAGAAGATGAGGAGTTTCGTCAGCGTCGTGACATTTTCATAGAAGTGCAAAGCATCATGGTCATAAGCTTGGCACCAGAGTTGAAAGCACAGTTTCGACATATGGAATCTTATGATATGATTGATTCGATCAAAGCGCATTTCATAGATGAGATTAAGTATGAGCAATACAAACAGCTGAGAAAGTTCCATTCACTCCAGATGGAGGAACATACCTGTTTGGAAACTCATTTGAAGAAAATGTATGACATTTACTTGGAACTCACGAATGTCTACGACTACTGGATGGCGGATTCATGTGCGATAGCTGCTGCGTTGGCATCTTTGCCTCCCAGCTATGAGAACCATGTCCGTGGCTACGCCGGCCTGAGTTAATTCTCCGCCCGCTTTTCTCTCTCCCTCCCACCGAGGCTATACCGCAGTGCCCAGTTGCACCGCGGGATTCCACCAAAGTTCTACTCCGGCGATCTCAGCTAGACCTGAGTGACCGGAGGTTGTCGTTAAGCTTCGTATGTGTGCGAGTACTCGGAGGCACCACATTTGAGGTGCTAGGGCGACATCGTCACGCCCAGCCGTCAGCGCCCTGCCGCCGACACCCAGTCGCCGCCGGCACCCAGCAGCCGTCGCCGACACCCCGGCGTCCGACGCCCGGCGCCCCGACGCCCAAGGACCGACGCCCGGCGCCCCGGCGCCCGACGACCGACGCCCGGCGCCCCGGCACCCGACGCCCGGCGCCTGACGACCGACGCCCGACGCCCGACGCCCGACGCCGTCGATATCGCAGCGTCATCGTCTACTTCGTCGCGCCAAGTTCTTCGCGACCTTGAGGTCGGCTACGGCGTCTACGTCAGCAACGCTTGTGCGGGAGCGTAATCCCCGCTATTTGGTCTACAAGAGGTATGTGACTAGTTCCGCCCACCGTTACCGCATTACTAGATAGATAGATCCTGGCATGTTTGGTATTCGTTAGTTAGAAAAATTATTGTTTTCTGCTACGGAACCCCTTCACAACGGTGCTTCGTGCAAAATATTTCCCATCGGGAGATTTATTAAACTGTCAGCTTAAGAAAGGCAGTTCGTATACGTGGCAAAGCATATGGGCCGGATTACAAACTTTTAAAAGAGGTCATATATGGAGGGTTGGAGATGGTTCACAGATTGACATATGGAATGATCCATGGGTGCCGAGTAGCCCCAGCAGGAAAATTGTTACAAGAAGAGGGAATATCCTACTCACTAAGGTGTCTGAGCTAATTGAAACTTAAACCGGTATATGGGATGAAGAACTCATCAGAGAAATTTTCTGGCCAATTGATGCGCAAAGAATACTAAATATTCCTTTGGCCCGAAATTTGTTGGACGATTTTGTGGGATGGCATTTTTCAAAGACTGGAGTATTTTCGGTTCGGTCCTGTTATCACATGGAGTGGGAGCATCAACACGGACAAAAACTGAGACGAACTAGTGACTTCGGTACATCATCGACACTTCCAATTTGGAAGACCTTGTGGGCGCTCAATGTGCCAGCTAAAATCAAGATACACTGTTGGAGAGCACTATGGGGAGCTATACCATGCAACGGAGTGTTGGCCAATAGACATATCCAAGCCAATGCGCAATGTGCCCTCTGTAATTTGGAGTGTGAGAGTATTCGCCGTGCCTTCTTTGCATGTCCCAGAGTACTTGAAATATGGAAAATTTTGGGCATGGAGGAAACTATCACCGAGACATGTTCAGTCGAGGTGGAAGGTAAATCGGCGTTGGAAGTACTGTTGCGTGACAAAAATATAAAAGCTCCGCTGCTTAGTGATGTGGAGCGCAATGATCTTGTGGCTGTGGCGGTGTGGTATATCTGGTGGGAGCGGAGAAAGGTCACTCATGGCGAAACTGTACAATCACCAGCTAGAACAGCACATGCAATATCAGTGCTAGTAATGAACTACTCAAGAGCTCGGAAAAAAAAAGAAACCTAGATTGAGCCACGGTTGGAGGAAACCTAGAGAGGGCTTCATGAAGTTGAATGTTGACGCTGGTTTCAGCATTGATTCGGGTTCTGGTAGTACGGGGGCAATTCTTCGGGATGACCAAGGCAAATTTTTATCAGCGAGCTGCAGGGGTATTCCATTTGTTTCTGATCCGGCTACGGCAGATGCGCATGCTTTACGGGACGGTCTCATCTTAGCTGGACAGATCGGATGCAATAGAGTGGAGGTGAATTCTGACTGCATGGAGGTGATTGGTGTGATGACAAATGGCGGGAAAACTCTTAGTCCGGCAGCGGCAATTTTTGAAGAATGCTCGATGTTATGCCGTAGTTTTACAAAGGTAGTGTTTGCTCATAGTCCTAGGGAGGCCAATATGGCCGCTCATATTTTAGCTAGAAATTCGGAGGATTCCCTGACTGTTGTTTGGCATGAGGAACCTCCTGATTGTCTTGTAAACACCCTAGCGGATGATGTAACTTTGTTTGATGCTTAAAGGCGGCAGGTTTCAGACGCACTCTTTCCCTAACCAGGGTACCGAAAGGGACTGGCAGGGTTTTAATGAGGCGGCCTGCTGACCTAATATATATGTGGTAAATTTCAAAAAAAAACTCCCATTCGGTGAAAATCTGGAAACTAAGGGCATCTCCAGCCGTGTCTCCCAGGCGCCCCACAGACCACTTTTCGGCGTCCGAATGGGCGAAATGTTTCCAGTCGCGCCCCCAGGACGTCGTTTTTCGCCGGATTTGGGCGTTTTATAATCCGGCGAACCCAGGCCAAACCCGTTCCGCCGGGGGTCTGATGCACACGATGGTGTTGTTGGGAAACCCCAAGAGGAAGGTATGATGAGTGCAGCAGCAAGTTTTCCCTCAGTTATGAAACCAAGGTTATCGAACCAGTAGGAGATGAAGAACACGTCTGAAGGTGTCAACGGCGCCAGAAGAGAGCTGTTGCAGGGATGATCCTGACGGTTGACTTGGAACCTGCACACAACATAACCAAGAAACTTTGCCCCAACTTAACAGTGTGGTTGTCAATCTCACCGGCTTGCTGTAACAAAGGATTAGACGTATAGTGTGAAAGATGATGTTTGTTTGCAGAGAATGAAAGAAAACAGTGTTTGCAGTAGATTGTATTATCAATGTAAAAGAAAGGACCGGGGTCCACAGTTCACTAGCGGTGTCTCTCCATAAGAAATAATGGCATACATGTGGGTAAACAAATTACAGCTAGGCAATTGAGAAAATAGAGAGCTGCATAAAGATGCATATACTTGTCATGGTGTCTAGTATGAGATTCATTTGAGCATTACAACAATATACATAGACCGTTCCAACCGCATCTATGACTAATAATCCACCTTCCGGTTAACATCCGTACCCCATTCAGTATTAAGTTGCAAGCAACAGATTATTGCATTAAGTAAAGTGCATAATGTAAGTAACACAATTATCCTTAGACAAAGCATTACTGTTTTATCCCTAGTAGCAACAGTACATCTACAATCTTAGAGGTTGCTGTCACTCCCCCAGATTAAATAGAGACATGAACCCACTATCGAGCGTAAATACCCCCTCTTGGAGTCACAAGCATCTACTTGGCCAGAGCATCTACTAGTAACGGAGAGCATGCAAGATCATAAATAACACACACATGATATATTATGAAGCAAATGACATAGTATTCAATTTTTATCGGATCCCAGCAAACACAACATGTAGCATTACAATAATATGATCTTGATCATGTTAGGCAGCTCACAAGATCTAAACATGATGGCACAATAGGAGAAGACAACCATCTAGCTACTGCTATGGACCCATAGTCCAAGGATGAACTACTCACGCATCAGTCCGGAGGCGGGCATGGTGATGTAGAGCCCTCCGGTGATGATTCCCCTCTCCGGCAGGGTGTCGGGAAGAGGTTCTGAACCCTCCCGAACTAGGGTTGACGACGGCGGCGGCTCTGTGATGTTTCGTGGAAAAGTGTTCTGGTTCTTAGGGTTTTTCCATCGGGGGGATTAAATAGGCGAAAGGGCAACGTCGGTGGGCGCCCGTGGGCCCCACACCGTGTGGTGGCGCGGCAGAGGGGGGAGCCGCGCCGCCAACAGGTGTGCCTGGCCCGTGGCCCCCCTCCGCCAAATAGGGACTTTGGCTTTTGTTTCGTGCAATTCCGAGAATATTTTCTTAACAACTTTTCTGAAACAAAAAACAGCAGAAAACAGGGAACTGGCACTGTGGCATCTTGTTAATAGGTTAGTCCCAGAAAATGCATAAAAATGATATAAAGTGTATATAAAACATGTAGCAATTGGTATAATATAAGCATGGAACATAAGAAATTATAGATACGTTTGAGACGTATCAAGCATCTCCAAGCTTAGTTCTACTCGTCCCGAGTAGGTAAAACTATAACAACAAATAATTTCTGAAGTGACATGCTTTCACACAATCTTGATGAAAGTGACTCAAGGCAATGGTCTATAGTTTGCTAACAAATAGACAACAAGTAAACAACAGAATCATATAAGTAAAAACTTTTCATGAATAGTACTTTCAAACAAGCATAAAAAAGATTTGCATAAGAGTTAACTCATAAAGCAATAGTTTCTAAGTAAAAGAGCATTGAAACAACACATAGGAAGATTTAAGTTTTAGCATTGGCTTTCCACTCTGAACATGTATATCTTATAGATAATTGTCAACACAAAGAAATATAACAAGTGCAGTAAGTAAGCATATAAGAATTGTTGCACACAAAGTTGACACAAGTGTTTGCTTCTAAGATTGAAAGAAGTAGGTAAACTGACTCAACATAAAGTAAAAGAAAGACCCTTCGCAGAGGGAAGCAGGGATACAAACATGTGCTAGAGCTTTTTGGTTTTTATAGGTTTTTGAAATCATATAAAGAGCATAAAAGTAAGTTTTTGAGAGGTGTTTGTTGTTGTCAACGAATGGTAGTGGGCACTCTACCCCCCTTGTCAACCATACTTTCAAGAGCGGCTCCCATTGAAGGACGTTATTTCTACCAGCAAGGTAGATCATCCCTCTTATCTCTTTTGTTTACACATGCAGTTAAAAACTGGTATCATTGCTTGGCTGATTAGATCAGAGCAAAAATGTGAAGAGATTGATTGGTTAAATTTGTAATTAATTGGGACTGGGCATCCCATTTGCCAGCTTTTTTTGCAAAATTAATGGATAAGCGGTGTATATGCCACTAGTCCGGGTGGTGAAAGTCTGTCAGAAGTAAATGACAAGGTTGATATCCGTAACTCCACATACTTCCTCATGAGCTAATAAACATTGACACGAATAAGGGATAATAAGTTTTGAATAAAGGTAGCACATGATGTATTTACTTGGAATGACAGAAAATACCATGTAGTAGGTAGGTATGGTGGACACAAATGCCATGCGTTTTGGCTCAAGGTTTTGGATGCACGAAAAGCATTCCCTCTCAGTACAAGGTTTTTGGCTAGCAAGATTGTTTGAAGCAAACACAAGTATAAACCGTGACAACGAGACGTATATAAAAACATATTGCAAGCATTATAAGACTCTACATTGTCTTCCTTGTTGTTCGAACACTTTTACTAGAAAATATCTAGACCTTAGAGATACCAAACATGCAAACCAAATTTCAACAAGCTCTACGGTAGTTCTTCACTAACAGGTTTTAACTACATGATGCAAGAGCTTAAACATGATCTACTTGAGAGTTCAAAACAATTGCCAAGCATCACAAAAATTCAAGACAATGATCTACAAGTATAGGTATGTCTTTTCATTATACCATCTACCACATGCAACATTTTCTGTTTCCAACCAAACACCAATCAACTTATTTAAATATAAATCTCCAAGTTATTTATCATGAAAACAAGAGAGTATAAATGCTGCGGCTTTCAACTTTCGCCATAAAGATAAAGAATACATGATGAGTGCTGCGGCTTTCAGCTTTCGCCATAAATATAAACATGATAATGCTGAGGCTTTCAGCTTTCGCCATAAACATGAAGAATACATGTATTCATAAGAAAAAGCGGAACGTATCTCTCTCCCACACAAGAATACTAGGATGCAATTTATTCAGAAAATGAAAATAACAAAACAAAAATAAAAGCAAACCGACGCTTCAAGTAAAGCACATAATATGTGACGGAATTAAAATATAGTTTCACTAGAGATGACCTGATAAGTTGTTGATGAAGAAGGGGATGCCTTGGGCATCCCCAAGCTTAGAAGCTTGAGTCTTCTTGAAATATGCTTGGGTGACCCACGGGGGCATCCCCAAGCTTAGGCTCTTTCATCTTCTTGATCACATCATATCATCCTCTGTCTTGATCCTTGAAAACTTACTTCACACCAAACTCAAAGTAGTCTTTCATTAGAGGGTTAGTGCATAATCAAAAATTCACATATTCTGCATGGAGAAAATCATCACCAATGGTACTGGACATTAGCTACAGCCACTGATATTTCGTGGAGCAAAAAGATCCACTCAAAAACAGCAAAAGAGGTAATGCAAAATAAATGGCAGAATCTGTCAAAAACAGAACAGTCCGTAAAGTCGAATTTTTTCGAGGCACTTGACTTGCTCAGATCAGAAAACTCAGAACTAATGAAAGTTGCGTACATATCTGAGTATCACGCACAAAAAATCTCAGGCCATTTCGATTTTTCTGGAATTTATTACAAAGTAAACAGTGAACAGCAGAAATCTGTTTTTGTGCAGGAATCCAAATCTAGCATCAACTTTTATTAGACTCTACTTGGCACAACTATGCAAGAAAATAAAGATACAAAGGAGTTGCTACAGGGGTAAGCATGCTCCTTGACTCAAATAAAAGAAAAATAACAGAAATAAAATAATGGGTTGTCTCCCATAATCACTTTTCTTTAACGCCTTTCAGCTAGGCACAGAAAGTAAAACTCAAGTGTTTTCAAGAGAAGAAGCATCAACAGAATAGTTTGTTCTAATAATAGAATCAAAAGGTAGCTTAATTCTCTTCCTAGGAAAGTGTTCCATACCTTTCTTAAGTAGGAATTGGTACCTAATATTTCCTTCTTTCATATCAATAATAGCACCAACCGTTCTAAGAAAAGGTCTTCCCAAAACTATGGGACAAGATGGATTGCATTCAATATCCAAAACAATAAAATCAACGGGGACAAGGTTATTGTTAACCATAATAAGAACATCATTAACTCTCCTCAAAGGTTTCTTCAAAGCATTATCAGCAAGAAAAACATCCAAATAGCAATGTTCCAAAGGCGGCAAATCAAACATATCATAAAATTTCTTAGGCATAACAGAGATACTTGCACCAAGGTCACACAAAGCATTGCAATCAAAATCATTCACTTTTATTTTAATGATGGGCTCCCAACCATCTTCTAACTTCCTAGGGATAGAAGGTTCAAGTTTTAATTTCTCTTCCCTAACTTTAATGAGAGCATTTGTAATATGTGTTGTAAAGGCCATATTTATAGTGCTAGCATTAGGACTTGTAGATAACTTTTGCAAGAACTTAATAACTTCAGAAATATTGCAATCATCAAAGTCAAAGTTATTATCATCAAAAGAAATAGGACCATTATCTCCTATGTTTTTAAAAATTTCAGCACTTTTATCAAGAATAGTTTCAGTGGTTTTAGGCAATTTTAAACGTTTTGAAGGAGTAGAGGAAACATTACCAACACCAATTATGTTACCATTAATAGTAGGAGGTTTACTAGCATGTGAAGTAACATTATTTTCAGTTGTAGTAATAGTGCAAACTCTAGCCATATTATTCTTCCTAGCTAGTTCATCTTCTCTTTCCCATCTAGCATGCAACTCAGCCATCATTTTAATATTGTTATCTATTTTAGCTTGAATGGCATTAACTTTAGCAAAGGTTTTGTTCTCTTTAACATCATTAGGCATAGCCTTCGATTTCAAAAGATCAACATCAAGAGCAAGGCTATCTACTTTAGAAGCAAGAATATCAATTTGACCAAGCTTTTCCTCAACAGTTTTATTAAAAGCAGTTTGTGTACTAATAAAATCTTTAAGTACGGTTTCAAGTTCAGAGGGTACACTTTTATTATTGCTATAGGAATTACCATAAGAATTAACATAACCATTACCACTATTAGAAGCATAAGGTCTATAATTGTTGTTACCAAAATTATTCCTGTAAGCATTGTTGTTAAAATTGTTATTTTTAATGAAGTTCACATCAACATGCTCTTCTTGTGCAACCAATGAAGCTAAAGGGACATTATTTAGATCAACATGAGATTTACCATTCACAAGCATATACATAATAACATCAATCTTATCACTCAGAGAGGAGGTTTTTTCAACAGAATTTACCTTCTTACCTTGAGGAGTCCTTTCAGTATGCCACTCAGAATAATTAACCATCATATCATCAAGAAGCTTTGTTGCAGCCCCCAAAGTGATGGACATAAAAGTACCTCCTGCAGCCGAATCCAGCAAGTTTCTTAAAGAAAAGTTCAGTCCTGCATAAAAGGTTTGGATGATCATCCAAGCAGTCAGTCCATGGGTAGGGCAATTGTTAACCAAAGATTTCATTCTTTCCCATGCTTGAGCAACATGTTCATTATCAAATTGTTTAAAGTTCATAATGCTACTTCTTAAAGAAATAATCTTAGCAGGAGGATAATATTTTCCAATGAAAGCATCATTGCATTTAGTCCATGAATCAATACTATTTCTAGGCAATGAAAGCAACCATTCTTTAGCTCTTCCTGTTAAAGAGAAAGGAAACAATTTTAGTTTAATAATATCTCCATCTATATCCTTATACTTTTACATCTCACAAAGTTCAACAAAATTATTAAGATGGGCAGCAGCATCATCAGAACTAATACCAGAAAATTGCTCTCTCATAACAAGATTTAACAAAGCAGGTTTAATTTCACAAAATTCTGTATTAGAAGCAGGTGGAGCAATAGGAGTGCATATGAAATCATTATTGTTGGTGCTAGTGAAATCACACAACTTAGTGTTCTCAGCAGTATTCATTATAACAAAAATAAAGTAAAAACCGAAATACAAAAAATGCAACTATTTTTTTTGTGTTTTTAATAATAATAAGCAAGCAAGACAATAATAAAAATAAACTAAACAAGATAATAACAAAGTAAAGAGAATGCATGTAACTAATTTATTTTTTGTTTTTGATAATTAATAGCAAACAAAACAGGAAATAAAAATAAACTAAGCAAGACAATAACGAAGTAAAAAGATTGGAAGTGAGAGACTCCCCTTGCAGAGGTGCTTCTTCTCCCCGGCAACGGCGCCAGAAAAAGAGCTTGATGCACACGATGGTGTTGTTGGGAAACCCCAAGAGGAAGGTATGATGAGTGCAGCAGCAAGTTTTCCCTCAGTTATGAAACCAAGGTTATCGAACCAGTAGGAGATGAAGAACACGTCTGAAGGTGTCAACAGCGCCAGAAGAGAGCTGTTGCAGGGATGATCCTGACGGTTGACTTGGAACCTGCACACAACACAACCAAGAAACTTTGCCCCAACTTAACAGTGAGGTTGTCAATCTCACCGGCTTGCTGTAACAAAGGATTAGATGTATAGTGTGGAAGATGATGTTTGTTTGTAGAGAATGAAAGAAAACAGTGTTTGCAGTAGATTGTATTATCAATGTAAAAGAAAGGACCGGGGTCCACAGTTCACTAGCGGTGTCTCTCCGTAAGAAATAATGGCATACATGTGGGTAAACAAATTACAGCTGGGCAATTGACAAAATAGAGAGCTGCATAATGATGTCTAGTATGAGATTCATTTGGGCATTACAACAATATACATAGACCGTTCCAACCGCATCTATGACTAATAATCCACCTTCCGTTTAACGTCCGTACCCCATTCAGTATTAAGTTGCAAGCAACAGATTATTGCATTAAGTAAAGTGCAAAATGTAAGTAACACAATTATCCTTAGACAAAGCATTACTGTTTTATCCCTAGTAGCAACAGTATATCTACAATCTTAGGGGTTGCTGTCACTCCCCCAGATTAAATAGAGACATGAACCCACTATCGAGCATAAATACCCCCTCTTGGAGTCACAAGCATCTACTTGGCCAGAGCATCTACTAGTAACGAAGAGCATGCAAGATCATAAATAACACACACATGATATATTATGAAGCAAATGACATAGTATTCAATATTCATCGGATCCCAGCAAACACAACATGTAGCATTACAAGAATATGATCTTGATCATGTTAGGCAGCTCACAAGATCTAAACATGATAGCACAAGTGAAGAAGACAACCATCTAGCTACTGCTATGGACCCATAGTCCAAGGATGAACTACTCACGCATCAGTCCGGAGGCGGGCATGGTGATGTAGAGCCCTCCGGTGATGATTCCCCTCTCCGGCAGGGTGCCGGGAAGAGGTTCTGAACCCTCCCGAACTAGGGTTGATGACGGCGGCTGATGCTCACGGGTGTGAGGAGTTGGAAGATCCCAAGAGGTAGGTGTGATGAGCGTAGTAGCAAGTTTCCCCCAGTTATGAAACCAAGGTTATCGAACCAGTAGGAGATGAAGAACGCAACGAAGGTTTCCCCGGCGCCAAAAAAGAGCTTGGCGTGTAGGGAGGTGGAATCTGCACAACACAATCAAGAAACTTTGCCCCAACTCAACAGTGAGGTTGTCAATCTCACCGGCTTGCTGTAACAAAGGATTGAACGTATGGTGTGGAAAATGATGTTTGCAGAGAATGAAAGAAAGCAGTTTGCAGTTGGTTGTATTATCAGTTTAAAGAAAAGGACTGGGGTCCACAGTTCACTAGTGGTGTCTCTCCATAAATAATAATAGCATACATGCGGGTAAACAAATTACAGCTGGGCAATTGACAGAATAAAGAGCTGCATAATGATGCACATACTAATGTCATGATGTCTAGTATGAGATTCATTTGGGCATTACAACAATATACATAGACCGTTCCAACCGCATCTATGACTAATAATCCACCTTCCGGTTAGCGTCCGCACCCCTTTCAGTATTAAGTTGCAAGCAACAGATTATTGCATTAGGCAAAGTGTGTAATGTAAGTAATACAATTATCTTTAGACAAAGCACTACTGTTTTATCCCTAGTAGCAACAGTACATCTACAATCTTAGAGCATGCTATCACTACCCCAGATTAAATAGAGAAATGAACCCACTATCGAGCATAAATACTCCTTCTTGGAGTCACAAGCATCTACTTGGCCAGAGCATCTACTAGAAACGGAGAGCATGCAAGATCATAAACAACACACAACATGATATATTATGAAGCAAATGACATAGTATTCAATATCCATCGGATCCCAGCAAACACAACATGTAGCATTACATAAAGATGATCTTGATCATGATAGGCAGCTCACAAGATCTAAACATGATGGCACAATAGGAGAAGACAACCATCTAGCTACTGCTATGGACCCGTAGTCCAAAGATGAACTACTCACGCATCAGTCCGGAGGCGGGCATGGTGATGTAGAGCCCTCCGGTGATGATTCCCCTCTCCGGCAGGGTGCCGGGAAGAGCTTCTGAACCCTCCCGAATTAGGGTTGACGACGGCGGCGGCTCCGTTACACTGAATTTCGTGCAGACACTCTCTGATGTAGCCTTTAAAAATTTATCTCATTAGATTCAGTACCAATTTTGTAGCAGATTGTGTGAAAATCTCTGATGTAATCTATTTCATTTTCTCTGTTCTATTTGGTTGTGTCGGTCGGTTGTAATACAATATGTTGAGTCCTGCTCTTTTCCTGACGATTACAGTGTACGTAAGCTGCACTATTTGAGAGCTTCTTCTTGATCAAAATGAGCTGATACATGGAGCAAGCAGGGCCGGCCCTGAGGGGGGGTTTGGAGGGGCGACCGCCCCGGGCCCCAAATTTTTTGGGGCCCCCACGTACATGTATACTACGTATAAGTATACAACATGTATAGAAAAATAAAAGGCAAAATGCTCCAAACTATCGATTGGGCCTTAAGCCTCTATTCGTTTCAGCAATACTGGGCCTTTTGTGGCTAGCTACGAAATGAGGGCAGTCCCGTCCTCGATGATTGAGGTCACGTATAGCTAATGTATACAGGGCCTTTTGTTGCCCTCATCTTTTTAATTGCAGCCTCGATTAGGTGAATTTGTGATCCTGAACATGTATTTAATTCATCTCCTACAAAACCTAATCCTTCCGTCCCAAATTAGATGATTTTCATTTATACAAAAATGGATGTATCTAGACATGTTACAAGTCTAGATATATCCATTAAAAAAATCATCTAATATGAAACGGAGGGATACTAGTGTTTTCCATGTAAGGAGAAAGTTTTAGGGTGTGCTGAAATTGTACCCCGTCATAGTGAAATTATGCCCTCATGCGCGCGTGATTTTTCCCATAAGAGTTTTCCAAGTAAAAATTTGTGCCTCACTTTTCTCGTTTAATTTCTCTTTCGCTAACACACATTTTCTTTACTTATTTATACTAAGGGGCCCTAAATTTTAGTTTCGCCCCGGCCATCGAAATCTCAAGACCGGCCCTGGGAGCAAGACAGATAGACAATAGGACATGCATAGTTTTCAAATCTTGAGTTCTTCTATAATTTTGAAAAATAAACAACCAGTGTACTCAAAGGAACTACAGTATTCAGAGATGCACATCTACAGACAATAGTAGTACAGCTCTTGTACGACTTCAATACTGCTATCTAAAATTGCAACACATGAACTTCTTGGACAGCACCAAAATCAGCAATGGAGCTTCAACAGTCACACAAGGATATTTTGTGTGTGTATGACAGCTACCTTCTACCTGTAGGATCTTAGTTGATGTTGGGGCAATTACGGCTGTCATGGAAGCCAACCTGTTTACACTTTTTGCACGTTCTAGGCACTTTTTTTTCTGTCCAACATTTGCCTTCCCCTCTTTGTCCTTATTTTGCTGGCCTTCTCCATCCTTTTTATGCTGACCACCCTTGTCTAAGTGCCCCTTAATTCTTTTGCATCTACCCTTTGTGTGGACATCACTTGGTGGATGGATTTCAACTTGTTTAGGCATACTACAACCAATGTATGCTTCAAACTCATCTTGTCTACTATGATTATCAGCAACAACCCTTTCAGCCAATTTTCTTTTCATGTCAAAGAGATTGTTTCTCAATGCTTCTAATTCTCCAGGGGAGTTTTCAGCCAACCTGATTGTGTCATCCAATGTCTGGTGAATCTCGGATACCATTTTACGCTTGGCCAGATCTAAGGAACTACTTTCATTTTCTTCAAGCAAGTTTCCATAACTATCATGTAGTACCCTCCTGTTAACGGTTTTCTTCCATCTATCCAAAATGAAATGGCTAGGGAGCTCATTCATCTTTGCACCTCTCAAAACCACGACGATATGTCGGCACGGAATTCCGCGTGTCTCAAATAACATACAAGAGCAATGGGCACTCATTGATGCTGTGTTGAATCCTTGAAGGTGTGTCTCATGTCACGATGATAATTCTGCATGTCTCTCTGTGTGCACCCCACAAACTCGAATCCACCCTCACCAACGCGAAGCAATCGAAATGCTCCAGATGTACCAATGCTAGCCGCGTGGCATGTGAATAGTGTGCTCTTGGCCTTCTCACTGACTTGTCTGTTAGACTTGATTAAATGTTGCTTGCTAGGTGTGACAAATTCATGGGTGTGTTCTTCATGAAAATATGATATCAAGTATCTTCCATCCTCCAAACGCTTGATGGTTATCATGGCCTCACAACCACATCTAGTGATCTTTCTTGCATGTGTTCTTATCTTTTTTCCATCTATTTCCTTCTTGCGTTCCTCCTCCTTCTTTGTTCGGAAACCTGCTTTGCCACAAAGAAATCGCCTCCACACCACCACATTATCTACACTCTTCCTTTGCCCAATTCTGACCGAAAATCCCACATTGTGTGCATATGCCTTGTAAAACTCCTCCACAGCTTCCATACTCTCAAATGTCATACCTACAGCTGGCTTTAAGTCCTCATCACATTCAGCCATACATGAAGAACCCTGGAATTACAAGATACATTGATCGTATTACAAGCTAGTAATTACTAGAGAATTTTGAACAATTTTTTTTGGAGATAATGATACTCACACAAAATGGGCCGCTGGTAGCTCTCTTTTTTGGGGTACTGAAGCTATCCAGAGTGATCGGAAGAGGATGTATGTCCGAACCATTGCGCTCTGAATCATTGCAATCGTTCGTTTGCAAAGACAAATCACTGTAATGCTCGGTCTCCATCTCCATCTGTAATGCAACATCCAAACCAGAACTCATCTAACCATATGAAATACGTAACTGATAGGTACTAGCCTAGTAATACCCTACGGTGATCCAGAATCTCATCACGTCAAGACAGTACAAGGCAACTAAATTTCAGACTGAATCTTGATACAACGTTAGTTGCACGAAACTGACAGAAACAACGACAGGTTGAATGGAGAAAGAAAAGCAAAAAAAAATATTGAAAGAAAGGGAATTGTGCTCACCGGTGGAGGGCTATGATGAGGCATCGGCATTGGAGAGGATGCGGCGGCAAAACCGTCGACAACGACGGGCGGCGGCGACGCATGGTCTGAAGTGAGAGGCAGGGGCATGGGAGGGGATGGTGCGGCAAGGGATTCACGCACGACGGACTGCGACGCCGGGTCCGAATGGAGAGTCTCCAACGTGTCCGGCGGAGGGCCAGGGATCACGGCCGGCGGCATCGTGTTCATGTACGCGAGATCGTCGCCAAACTGATCGCCAGGTCTGGTCGTGGAGTGAAAAGCGCCTGATCTTGGTTAATTAACAGGGGGTTAAAAGCAAAAGTGTGGTAAGTGGCTGGTGGGAAGTTCCACCTCTGATCTGCACCGTGAAGATACGATCTGAAGGCCGAGAACGTTAGTTTCCAGATTTTCACCGAATGGGAGCTTTCACAGGATACATCGCCAACTTTTCCGACCACTACTAGTCCACTTTTCATAAGTTACTTAATGGAAATACAAAGTTCAGTATTAACAACAATTGTAAGGTTGAAAAGATGGGAAAACGAGTTGACGAACTTATAGGAAATGTGAGAACTTGCCTGTGGCAAGATGGTTAGGAGGGTGGTTGTACCTCCAGCCCACCAGAGTTCAAATCCCAGATTTGATGCTTGTGTTTCTCATTTAGGCGGAATATTTTTCAGTGGGAGGCGATGTTCCCGTCGACAGCGAGGCGCCTATGGTGACTTCGTCAATCTCAAGACCTGATCCGTCGGCTCAGTCTCTCGGAGGTGCTCATAGGGGTAGAGTGTGCGTGCATGCGTTCATAGGAGTGAGTGTGTGCGCGTGTATATGAGCGCTTGCGTTGTACTCCCTCCGTTCCTTAATATAAGTTTCAAAATATAAGGTGTACTGCGATTTATAGGCAATTTTACTCATCAAAAAATGAGTCACAATCTAGAACGGAGGGATTTGAGCTATTATTTTCAATTTATGACTATTATGGATTTCTCTCTCTCAAATTTTATCAAGAGGAAATGAGTCTACCGCATACAAAATACTGACGTCTTAATATCCGTGCCAAAACCTTACACACCTTATTACGGAATGGAGGGAGTACTGCGTTTCTCAAAAAAAAAAGTGAGACTCGAAATCGGAGTCGAGGACACACTACAGGGGAAAAAATCATTAGCATTGCCATCGGAGACAAAAAAAACAACATGGAAAACTTTTGAGCTGAGACGGCGGCATGGCAAAACTCAAAACATGAAACGTAATGTTATCAAACATAACTCGTAATCTATTTTCAACTCTAAATTGTAGTTTATTTTCAACGTTGATAAAACATGATCAGAAGGTAAATAACAACATATGAAAGGGGTTATTTTCAACGTTGATAAAACATGATCCGAAGGGAAATAAAAAAACACATAAAAAAGGGGCGTTGCGAGAATCGAACTCGCCGTTGAGGATCTTCTTAAGGCTGGACGGCATTCTTGAGGATCTTCTTAAGGCGGCACGCCTTCTATCTTCTCCGACCAGCCGTTGAACTCTACTTCGTAGAGTTTGTATCAGGAGTAGTAGTGAGAACCTTGGCCCTTCCTGTGCTGTGGCCCCAGCAAAACCTTCTTATTTTCTTGCGCTTGAAACTTGTGTTCGGTTGGTAGTAATGTGGACGGTTGCTTTATTTATAAAGCGGGGCGAAAGCCTGTTTCGAGAATCGAACTCGCGACCTCTCGCACCCAAAGCGAGAATCATACCACTAGACCAAACGCCTTTGAATGTTTATTTTGCCGCAACAGTTTATTTAGCAGTTTCCCTGGCGAGTAGAATATAGGTTCAACTCGGCACTGACTTTTCAATACGTACATACCCCTACAATGTTCTGGTCAAAGGTCGCCTTTGGATTCGTGGGCTCTCTGGAGACAAGGAGTTTCATGGAAGTAGCAAAAGAGTGTTTGCTGAACATTAACTTGTAATTCTGCTGAAGTAGTTAGACACTTCGGTGTTATCATCGGCGGATTAGTCTGCTAGTACAAAGGTTAATTGCTGCCAAATCGGCTTAGACCAAAGCTGGGAGATATCGGCCTTCACCGGAGGAAGAAGTGTGTACTGTAACTTTGTCCTAGTTCGTCAAGTGGGGTCGGGGAGGAAGATCAATTCGAGCGTATAGAAAGGTGTGTTGATCGGAGGCAGCATTGTTGGCTTATGTCCAGATGAACATACTACTATCTGGACACTATAGGGATCGTCTGTTCGTCTTAGAAACGGGTAGTGGATAGTAGACGCACTGCGTTTAATTAATATGACGTTGATTCCATTTCGGTGATTCGAACGCCGGTAATGAGGATTGAGGACTTGGAAGTTCAGGTGGAGGAAGAGCGTCGTCGCTGCCAAACTCTTGAAATTTCTTCTCTATTTCTGTGTAATGTAATGCTACGAGAGTAGGCTCTTAGTTAAGGTCTTAGGTTTTTTTTTTACTGTAACTACGGCGGGCATTAGCCAGCCTGAACTTTATTTCAGTCAGAGTTGCCTATGAAGCTTTGTAGCTTCTACAAGATAGGTTCAAATGAACCAGAGTTTACATGGTGTACAGCGGAAGAGAAATAAAAGGAAAAGACACACGCCAACAACAGAGACGAGAGAGGTCCCTCCGAGAGAACCCGAAGACAGTTGCTTGATGAGTAAAACATCACAACCCAAGTACAGCGACCACAAAGGGAAAAACATCACATGACAGCGGAGACCAAGCCAGGACACTGCACCGTCGACGATTTTAGAGCACGCCAAACCGAGGCCACACAGCGCGCCGACACCACCTATGTCGGGGGCGTGGCCGAAAGGTTGCGCGCGGCAGAGACGACGCCACAACGCCTGTGTGCCGCCGACTGAGGTCGAGGGGCATCAGAGACACACCCACCGCACGCGGGGGTCGTCGCCGTGGTCGAGAGACAGAACACCGCCGAGGGAAATGTAACATCCCAAATATTAATATAAATTATTAATGCAGAAATGTGGGCCAACAAAAACTTTTCTTATAAGTTGGTATATGTTTGTTTCATGATTATTGTTTGTTATGCTTTGCTTGCAAGATTGTTGGATTCTAACTCTAATTACAAAATTGAGGAAAAGAAAATAAACAAAACAAAATATAAAACAATACCAACAATATGGCACATGTCACCCTATTTTTCCCCAAATTAAGAAATCCATTTATTTTCCAAACCAAATTTAGTGGAGTGACAATATGAACACTCCTATTTTATTCCCCACCATTTAAAATATTCAATTCAAAAACTTAAATTCAGATTCATATTTCTTTCTTTATCTTATTCCAATCACAAAGTGTGCTATTTTGCACTTGCCCCATAGACAAACAAATAGCTCAACAAACCTTGATAAATATATGAGAAGCAAGTTATGAAAGAAAAATCCAAAAATCTGAATTTTATTTTGGTTCAGACTTTTCATCGAACACCTTCTGTGCACCACCTGTTCTTCCCAAACCCGAGCCAATCCGTGGATCAATCCGAGTATTGAGTTGTGCATTGGACAAATCGATGTCTCCATGGCATGTCCCTCTTCACCACGATCGCGCCGCGCGCAAGGGTGAGCCAAATGGTGGCCTGGAACGTCGAGGAGACGCCGGCGACAGCGACGGCCGTGCGCACGTCGCCATGTCGCGTAGGCAGCGGAGGTGGCAGCGCCGTGCTAACCCGTGCCAGGCCCCCCCCTCTCTCCCTCACCTTGCTGCCCCCTCTCCCGTCGCACCGCAGCCCGCAGGAACCCGTTCCCGCCGGAGGATCGCCGTGGACAGTGCGCGCCGCGCACCGCCCGAGCCCTCCCAGAGCACGCCAGGGCGTCCCCCCCCTGCCGAGCTTCCTCCACGCCTCCCCTCCTTGTCCATTCGGTCCCCTGAGCATCCCGCAGCCTAGCCACACCCGCGCCAACCCTACGGCGAGCCGGCACGCCCTCGGGTGCCCCCTGCGCCGCGTCCACCGTGCGCCGCCCGGCCGCTATAAAAGCCGCCCCCGAGCTCCCGTTTCGCCACACCTCACCACCACCTCTCCCCCTCACACCACCCCCTCTCGTGCACCGCCTGGAGGGCGGGGCCGTCGCCGCCAAGCCTCGACCACCGAGGCCATCCGTCGAGCTCGTCGTGCCGAGGTAGACGACGACCACGGCCAGGCCGTGCTGGCCTCCCTTTCTCTCCTCTCTGGCTCGCATCCTCTTCTCCATTACCGCCTCACTCACCCGGTCCCTTTTCCCCTCTGGTTCATGCCCAGCAGCGACGCAGAGGACTCGCCGGAGTTGGAGCACGGCCGCGGACGGAGGAGCTTCACGCCGTCGACGCCAGGAGCCTCCCCAGCCCGCGCCACCTCGCCCACGAGTTTCCCCGAGCCGCCGCACCCCTCCTGCACCGTCGCCACGTCCTCCCGAGCCCCTAGGTGAGCACACCGTCCACCTCGCCGTCGCCGGAGCCGCGGCGCCGCCCGATTTAGGTCGTCGCCGACGCGCTCAATCTCGGCCGTTAGATCACAGATCTACGGTAGCTTACCGGTTCGGTTAAATTAGTCGCTGACGTGCGGACCCCACGCGTCAGGTTTAAATGGAAACCGCGCGCGCGCCCGCAGTCGCTGGCCAGTGGGCCCCCCTGTCAGGATTTTCAACATTATCCACTCTGGGTTAATTATTCGAATTTAGGTTTAATTCAAAACCAGTACTGAACTCAGTTTTAGAAAATTCATAACTTTAGATTTACAACTCCAAATTGAACAAATCAAATTGTTCTGAATAGGTTATGAAATTCTCTATCCAACTAAACTAGTTTCACTCCATTTGGGTATAGAATAAAAATACAATATTCAAAATACAGTAGCATGTCTAAATTCTAAACTTGGTTATTTCTGATGCTCTGTTAATCCAAATTAGTTGAAACCAATTTTATTAGATCACATTTAACCATGGTTAGTCAATCCTAAAAGGGTTTAATTTTTAGAGGAACATAATTCAAATAATAGCCAAAACTTTATTAATTAGCTTCTGGATTCAAAACATTGTGTAGGGAGTTTGATAACTCCAATTGATCCAAATCCAATTGTGTTGGATTCTACACATCCATAGCTATCTGTAGAATTTTAGTTTGTATTTTTGTGACCACTAGAACTTAAACTATGCAATTAAACTTATGTGACTAGTTTCTGCCCAAATTAGGATATGATTAAATGATAGTTAATTCAACTAAATTGGATTCAAATCACAATGTTTGATGCGTGGAGTGGTTAGATAAAGTGAGTAAGTTTGTGTTGCTGTGGTGATTGATTTGGATAGGCTAGTGATTGTTTGTATTGCTTGATTGTGTATTAGACGAGAACGTTGTCGAGTACATCGAGGAGGAAGGATTTGTGGAACCTGAAGACCAAGACCAAGACCACTTTGTTGAGCAAGGCAAGCTACTCTCTGAGCTTGCACCTAACTTATGCATCTAGATTTAAAAGTCATTTTCAAAAGCAAAGGTTTATAAAAATCCTTTTTCAAAAGTATATAGAGATTATTTTGCTACCCTAAGTAGAAGTATATGCTAAAACTATAGGATGGAAAAACCAAGGTTTGTTTATTCAAAACTCCTTTGAAAACTTGTGTGGATATAAAGCACTATGATTGGGTGTTGAAGTAAAGAAATGGAGAAAGGTGGTTTTTGAGAAAAGCACATTGGGTCTTTGTACTTACGTCAACCAGCCGATATTCTCTGCGACCACATTTACCCCACATATGGGAAGGGGCTTAGTCATATAGTTTGCTCTTATTAGTATGGGACACTGCATCAACGGAGATGACTCCGTTATGCATGAGGGAATGGTTTGGTGACCTACCCCTGACCTGGGTCCTCGCTCAAACTCTATGAGTAGATAAGGAGGAGGATAGAAGGATGTCCCCTATACACCGCCAGATAAAACCTATGAGTCCTCACACTTAGGGTTTCCGACGGGAAACTGGACTGAGTGTAGATGGAATGGTTCATAGGGGCAGGATCCTATACTAGCATGAGCAAAGGACAGACTAGGACTGGTGACTCAACTTCGCATACCCTGGTATGGCGAGACGTGGCAGACACGATGAGTTATCGGATGGGTGTGGGAAAAGCGTGCTACCTCTGCAGAGGGATTAAAACTATTCGAATAGCCGAGTCCTCGGATATGGACAGTTGGGAGGCCCTACTTTGACCATGTGCAAGTTTTTGGAAAAAGAGTTGTGTTTTCAAAAGAAAAGAAGTTGGAGAATGTTCCATACACCTATACCAGCGGATCGGTATGAGGTTGTTGGAGAAATAAACCATGAGGGATCATGGTTGGAAAAAGGAGGAGTTTGAAGAAACTAATACACATGAGATACTAAGAGTAGTTATAACCTCCTTATCTTCTTTAGCAAGGGTATAGAAATGTCTTAGTTAAATGATTAAGAGAATAAAATAAAATTGAGACTAGTGCACTCATGTTGGAGTAGTTTGCGAGTACATTCCAATGTACTCATACTAGCTTGCCTCTGGCTATTGTCGTAGCCAGACCTGGAGGAGTATTACGCCCAGGAGGAGTATGGCGACATCTACGCCAACTAAGGATCTTCTCAAGTCGACTGCCTGTCGGGTTATCGTTAGTTTTTGGATGTCTACTACGTTTTAAGTTCCTCTGCTTATGGATTTGGCCCTAGAAGGCACCTGTGTAAGACTTGGTCTATATGACCTGTTATGTAAGACTTATTCCGGTATTGTAATGGATGTAAACTTTGGTATTCAGTTCGGATTATGTGCAACGACAGACTGATCACGGGATCGTTGTGTTAAGCATAATCGGGTATTTCGGACAGCTAGTCCGGGGTCCCCACAGACCTGGTATCAGAGCCATCTCGACTTTAGAAACCTTAGTTTAGCATGGTCGCTAGGTAGGAGTTACAAAAGTTAAATTCTAAAAAGATGAAGGAATGAAGTATTTTCGAAAAGTGCTTATCTCTCATCCTCTCACTTCTGCAAAATTCTACCCTTACTAAATATTAAGTTTTCCCTTAGATATTAAACTTAAAATTTTGCTCACTTGCTGCCTCACTACATTTAAAATTTTGATACACTTGTCATCTCACTAACTTAAAAACTTGACTTAAAATTGTAGATGGCACTCCACTTCACCGAGTTTGTTCAGCTCGAGAAGGACGGCACGTTGATGTTCGAGAAGGACCTGTTCGAGTTGACCAAGCTGTTAGGTCGCCCCACTCCTGAGTTTAAGGGAGCCCAGGTGGACACTCCCGGTAACGGGAACCTGTCTTGGTTGGTCGAGGGGTCTGTTCGCGGGAACATCAAGTCCCCCGGATCCAGGACACTCATCTTTACCACCATGGACGTCCACTGGGACGACGGACTGTGTCGTTCCATGGAGCGGATGCTATCCCGGCTTTGTGAGGAGCACAAGGCGGAGTTGGTGAACTCTCGTTTCCAGTTCTACGGGAGGCGCACTGTCGACGGACACCCTATCCAGTCCCCTCTACACCCGACGTTCGGAGAGTATATCTTGGACATGGAGATTATGCTCTTTCGCACCCAGGAGGATCTGAGGTGCGCTAGACTTCGGTCTCACTTTGAGCGCCTCTCGCTCAAGGAGAGTCGCGAGAGTGAGGCACAACTGAAGGAGGAGAAGGTCGCTCTTCTCAAGAAGAGGACCCAGATGAGGAAGACCATAGCGAAGCTCCGCAAGAAGGTGGCAGAGCAGGACGAGCTGATCGAGGATTTGGAGCTCCGTACTGACGAGATGGAGGAGGAGGGCGAGGATCTCCGCAAGGAGAACAACGCTTTCCTCAGTGACGATGACGACTATCTGGAGGAGATGGACTATGAGCAGGAGGATGACGAGGAGGAAGACCCAGAGGAGCCACCCTACCAGTCCGACGCTGACGTATCCGAGCATGAGGTTCCACCTCAGTAGGCGAGTGACTTGAGTACTACCGCAGGATTAGGTCGACCCCCCCTATCGCTAGTAGAGTAGAAGTAGTGGTTCTTTTGGAACTTGTACTATGTACATTAGCTTAAGGGATAATGTTGTAAGCTTGATGTGATGAACCTTTGATGTGATGCTTGTGTTATAACAGTGTGCTAGTCTTGTTAGTCTACGAAAAGTATTTTTCACATAATCCTTAAGTAATTCACCACTATGCGAAGCCAACCTTTTTCCCTTAGTCAAAACCTCTTGCCTTGCCCTTATAACCGGTGTTCTTCAGGATGGTGGACACTCGTCGCTCCAACCCGGATGGGGGACCACCACCCCCACCGGAACCAACCACCGCCCAACTTCTTGCGCTTATCATGGAGGAACGCCAAGCTGCTCGGGCAGAGCGTCAAGCTCATATCGCTGCCCTGCAGCAGATCGCTGCCGCACACAACAACAACAACAACAACAACCACCACAATGGCAATGGTAATGGTGAAGGAAATCAGCGATCCACTTTGAGTGACTTCCAGAAGACCAACCCACCCACCTATTCCAAGGGACTTCACCCACTAGAGGCCGATGATTGGCTTCGCACCATCAACAACAACTTAGAAATTGCTGCCGTAGGAGAACCTGAGAAGGTGCTCTATGCAACCCACTACCTTGCTGGACCTGCACGGTCTTGGTGGGAAGCTACCAAGGCTCTCCAGCAAGCCGGTCATGCTATCGGCTGGGCAGAGTTCCAGGAGAAGTTCCGCAAGAAGCACATACCCGGCGGACTTATTGAGAGGAAGAAGGACGAATTCCGCAGGCTGCGGCAGGGAAGCAAGGACGTGGTCGGATACCTGGATGAGTTTACGGACTTATCCCGGTACGCTCCTGATGATACTGACACCGAGAGGAAAAGGATGGAGCGTTTCATGGATGGGCTCCATGATGAACTGCAGTGTGCCCTGGTGATCCACGACTTCCTGGACCTGGAGTCACTGGTGGACAAGGCTATTCAATTGGAGACCAAACGTAGAACTATGTTCGAGAGTCGCAAGAGAAGGATGATGGCCAAGGAAGGGTCGAGCAGTCAGAAGCCTCGCACCTTTCCACCAACCCCGAAACCAGTATATCGACCACCACAACCTACACGCCCCAATTTCCCTACTCGCCCCAACAACCCAAACCCAAACACCACCAGAAACCCAAACAGCTTCAACCGCCCCAACAACCCTACTCGCCCCGGAGGGAACCCCAACAACTTCAACCACAACACTAATGTTGTCTGCTATAATTGCGGCACCAAAGGTCACTACTCCAAAGAATGCCCCAATCCTAAGAAGAATGGTCCACGCCCCGATGCACCAGCACCGAACAATGGCCAAGGCCGTAATGGGAACGGCAAGAACCCCGCACCTCGCGGAAATACTGCTGTTGCCAAGGGACGTCTGCACCACATCAATGCAGAGGAAGCCATGGAAGCGCCAGATGTTGTGCTGGGTACGTTCCTTGTCAACTCGGTACCTGCAACTGTTCTGTTTGATTCTGGTGCTACCCATTCCTTTGTTACCCAAGAGTTTGTTGCTAAGGGAGGTTTAGTCGGGAACCTTTTACCCAAACCCATGATCATCCAAATCCCAGAATCCACCATAGATACCAAGTCGTATTGCCCGAACGTTTCCCTTGAAATCAAGGGGGAAAAGTTCCTAGTCGACTTAATCATTTTAGGAACCCAAGGAATAGATGTCATACTGGGTATGAATTGGCTAGCCAAGTACAATGGTCAAATTGACTGCGCCAGAAGAGCGGTAACCCTCACCACCGACAAAGGAGTAGAAGTGAAGTATGTGTCAGAAACCAGTCGACCCCGACCAGGGTGCCATGAGGGCATAGCCAGACCCACCCTAGATGAGATCCGTGTTGTTCACCTGTTCCGAGATGTTTTCCCTGAAGAATTGCCTGGTATGCCGCCAGACCGGGATATTGAGTTCATCATTGAACTTATCCCCGGAACAGCTCCTATATCCCAGAGGCCTTATCGGATGAATCCGGAAGAACTGGTTGAGTTGAAGAAGCAGTTAGCAGATATGCTCAGCAAAGGACTTATTCGCCCAAGTGCTTCACCCTGGGGATCACCCATTATTTTTGTGGATAAGAGAGACGGTACCACACGCCTGTGTGTGGATTATCGCAAGCTAAATGATGTGACCATTAAGAACAAGTATCCCCTTCCTAAGATCGAGGATCTGTTCGATCAAATGAACGGAGCCCGAGTCTTTTCCAAGATCGATCTTCGGTCAGGGTATCATCAGTTAAAAATCCGAGAGACGGATATTCCCAAGACTGCCTTCACCACCCGCTACGGTTTATTTGAATACACCGTAATGTCCTTTGGTCTGACCAATGCCCCAGCCTATTTCATGAATCTCATGAACAAGATCTTCATGGAATATCTTGACAAGTTCGTGGTAGTTTTCCTCGATGACATCCTTATTTACTCCAAAACCGAAGAAGAGCATGCTGAACATCTGCGTCTAGTTTTAGCAACCCTCCGAGAACACCAGTTGTATGCCAAGTTTAGCAAGTGTGAGTTTTGGCTCAGTGAAGTAGCATTTCTCGGACATGTTGTGTCCGCGGGAGGAATTTCTGTTGACCCAGAGAAGATCCAAGCCATTGTAAACTGGGAAGCCCCAACTAGTGTGACTGAAATCCGAAGCTTTCTCGGATTAGCGGGTTACTACCGCAAGTTCGTTGAAGGATTCTCCAGTTTAGCCAAACCCCTGACCCAACTGCTGAAAAAGGACAAGAAATTTGAATGGACTCAGAAGTGTGAAGAGAGTTTCCAGGAATTAAAGAAGAGGTTGACCTCCACCCCTGTCCTGATTATGCCAGACGTCACCAAGAGTTTCGACGTGTATTGCGATGCATCACGCCTCGGACTTGGTTGCCTTCTGATGCAAGAAGGCAAGGTGGTGTCGTATCTGTCTCGGCAGTTGCGACCACATGAAGAGAATTACCCAACCCATGACCTGGAGTTAGCCGCTGTTGTTCTTGCTCTGAAAACATGGCGCTCCTATCTTGCGGGACATCGTTGCGAGATCTATACGGATCACAAGAGCTTGAAGTATGTCTTCACCCAGAAGGAGTTAAACCTGCGACAGAGAAGGTGGATGGAATTAATCAAGGATTATGATATCGGTATCCATTATCACCCTGGGAAGGCTAACGTAGTTGCCGATGCCCTTAGTCGCAAACCCTGCACCCTGAATGCCCTGATCCAAGCAGAACAACCAGCCCTGTTCAGAGAGTTCAAGGATTTTGGGTTAGAGCTTGTTAGCCATGGATATCTTGCCAACTTAGAGTTAACCCCAACCTTGATGGACCAAATCAAGGAAGCCCAGAAAGGACATGAGAGTATAGAAGGGATCAAGAAGAAGATTTCTCTCGGTAAAGCGCCTGGTTTTACCGAAGATGCTGAAGGAGTGCTGAGATACCAGGATCGTATCTGTGTCCCCAGCATCACGGAGCTTAAAGAGTTAATCCTGAAGGAAGCCCACGAGACCCCCTATTCGATCCACCCTGGCGGAACCAAAATGTATCAAGACCTTCGTGAGAAATTTTGGTGGCACGGAATGAAGCGAGAGATTGGTGTTTTTGTAGCCAAGTGTGATATCTGTCAGCGAGTCAAGGCTGAACACCAGCGACCCGCTGGATTGCTTCAACCCTTGAAAATTCCCGAGTGGAAGTGGGATGAGATTGGAATGGATTTTATCACTGGACTTCCAAGGTCCAACAGAGGCCATGACTCAATTTGGGTCATCGTTGATAGACTGACCAAGGTTGCCCATTTCATTCCCGTCCATACCACCTATCGGGGAAATCAGTTAGCAGACCTGTATATTTCCAGAATAGTAAGCCTGCATGGTGTGCCTAAGAGGATTGTATCGGATAGAGGCACACAATTCACCTCAAGGTTCTGGAAAGCCTTACACGAAGCCCTCGGAACCAAGTTGGCATTTAGCACAGCTTATCATCCCCAGACCGGAGGCCAAACTGAAAGAGTGAACCAGATATTGGAGGACATGCTTCGTGCGTGTGTTCTAGCCTATGGATCCAAATGGGAAGATTGTCTTCCATTTGCAGAGTTCTCCTACAACAATAGTTACCAGTCTAGTCTGCAAATGGCCCCTTTTGAAGCCCTATACGGCAGGAAGTGTCGTACGCCCCTGAATTGGTCCGACACCGGAGAAGGCAAATTGTTTGGACCAGATATCCTCCGTGAGGCTGAGGAACAAGTCCAACTTATTCGTGAACGTCTTAAAACTGCCCAATCCCGTCAGGAGAGTTACGCTGATCCCAAGCGCCGTGATGTCACCTTCAGTGTCGGAGATTATGTCTATCTCCGAGTGACACCTCTTAAAGGAATGCAACGTTTCCATGTCAAAGGAAAATTGGCACCAAGATATATTGGACCCTTTAAGATCCTTTCCCGTCGTGGTGAAGTGTCTTATCAACTGGAGTTGCCTCAAGAGTTAGCGGATTACCACGATGTCTTCCACATTTCACTGCTCCGGAAATGTCTTGAAATTCCTGACCACCCTGATGTTTTCAAAAACATCGACCACCATTCCATCGACCTGAATCAAGATCTGACTTACCGTGAGAGACCCATCAAGATTCTCGACGAAGATGTTCGTCTCACCCGCAGGCGAGCAATCAAGTTCTACAAAGTCCAGTGGACTAACCACTCTGAAGATGAAGCCACGTGGGAACGTGAGGACTATCTTAGAAGTGAATTCCCGAACCTCTTTAGTACCCAGACCTAGCAAATCTCGGGACGAGATTTATTTTAAGGGGGGGAGGATTTGTAACATCCCAAATATTAATATAAATTATTAATGCAGAAATGTGGGCCAACAAAAACTTTTCTTATAAGTTGGTATATGTTTGTTTCATGATTATTGTTTGTTATGCTTTGCTTGCAAGATTGTTGGATTCTAACTCTAATTACAAAATTGAGGAAAAGAAAATAAACAAAACAAAATATAAAACAATACCAACAATATGGCACATGTCACCCTATTTTTCCCCAAATTAAGAAATCCATTTATTTTCCAAACCAAATTTAGTGGAGTGACAATATGAACACTCCTATTTTATTCCCCACCATTTAAAATATTCAATTCAAAAACTTAAATTCAGATTCATATTTCTTTCTTTATCTTATTCCAATCACAAAGTGTGCTATTTTGCACTTGCCCCATAGACAAACAAATAGCTCAACAAACCTTGATAAATATATGAGAAGCAAGTTATGAAAGAAAAATCCAAAAATCTGAATTTTATTTTGGTTCAGACTTTTCATCGAACACCTTCTGTGCACCACCTGTTCTTCCCAAACCCGAGCCAATCCGTGGATCAATCCGAGTATTGAGTTGTGCATTGGACAAATCGGTGTCTCCATGGCATGTCCCTCTTCACCACGATCGCGCCGCGCGCAAGGGTGAGCCAAATGGTGGCCTGGAACGTCGAGGAGACGCCGGCGACAGCGACGGCCGTGCGCATGTCGCCATGTCGCGTAGGCAGCGGAGGTGGCAGCGCCGTGCTAACCCGTGCCAGGCCCCCCCCTCTCTCCCTCACCTTGCTGCCCCCTCTCCCGTCGCACCGCAGCCCGCAGGAACCCGTTCCCGCCGGAGGATCGCCGTGGACAGTGCGCGCCGCGCACCGCCCGAGCCCTCCCAGAGCACGCCAGGGCGTCCCCCCCCTGCCGAGCTTCCTCCACGCCTCCCCTCCTTGTCCATTCGGTCCCCTGAGCATCCCGCAGCCTAGCCACACCCGCGCCAACCCTACGGCGAGCCGGCACGCCCTCGGGTGCCCCCTGCGGCGCGTCCACCGTGCGCCGCCCGGCCGCTATAAAAGCCGCCCCCGAGCTCCCGTTTCGCCACACCTCACCACCACCTCTCCCCCTCACACCACCCCCTCTCGTGCACCGCCTGGAGGGCGGGGCCGTCGCCGCCAAGCCTCGACCACCGAGGCCATCCGTCGAGCTCGTCGTGCCGAGGTAGACGACGACCACGGCCAGGCCGTGCTGGCCTCCCTTTCTCTCCTCTCTGGCTCGCATCCTCTTCTCCATTACCGCCTCACTCACCCGGTCCCTTTTCCCCTCTGGTTCATGCCCAGCAGCGACGCAGAGGACTCGCCGGAGTTGGAGCACGGCCGCGGACGGAGGAGCTTCACGCCGTCGACGCCAGGAGCCTCCCCAGCCCGCGCCACCTCGCCCACGAGTTTCCCCGAGCCGCCGCACCCCTCCTGCACCGTCGCCACGTCCTCCCGAGCCCCTAGGTGAGCACACCGTCCACCTCGCCGTCGCCGGAGCCGCGGCGCCGCCCGATTTAGGTCGTCGCCGACGCGCTCAATCTCGGCCGTTAGATCACAGATCTACGGTAGCTTACCGGTTCGGTTAAATTAGTCGCTGACGTGCGGACCCCACGCGTCAGGTTTAAATGGAAACCGCGCGCGCGCCCGCAGTCGCTGGCCAGTGGGCCCCCCTGTCAGGATTTTCAACATTATCCACTCTGGGTTAATTATTCGAATTTAGGTTTAATTCAAAACCAGTACTGAACTCAGTTTTAGAAAATTCATAACTTTAGATTTACAACTCCAAATTGAACAAATCAAATTGTTCTGAATAGGTTATGAAATTCTCTATCCAACTAAACTAGTTTCACTCCATTTGGGTATAGAATAAAAATACAATATTCAAAATACAGTAGCATGTCTAAATTCTAAACTTGGTTATTTCTGATGCTCTGTTAATCCAAATTAGTTGAAACCAATTTTATTAGATCACATTTAACCATGGTTAGTCAATCCTAAAAGGGTTTAATTTTTAGAGGAACATAATTCAAATAATAGCCAAAACTTTATTAATTAGCTTCTGGATTCAAAACATTGTGTAGGGAGTTTGATAACTCCAATTGATCCAAATCCAATTGTGTTGGATTCTACACATCAGTAGCTATCTGTAGAATTTTAGTTTGTATTTTTGTGACCACTAGAACTTAAACTATGCAATTAAACTTATGTGACTAGTTTCTGCCCAAATTAGGATATGATTAAATGATAGTTAATTCAACTAAATTGGATTCAAATCACAATGTTTGATGCGTGGAGTGGTTAGATAAAGTGAGTAAGTTTGTGTTGCTGTGGTGATTGATTTGGATAGGCTAGTGATTGTTTGTATTGCTTGATTGTGTATTAGACGAGAACGTTGTCGAGTACATCGAGGAGGAAGGATTTGTGGAACCTGAAGACCAAGACCAAGACCACTTTGTTGAGCAAGGCAAGCTACTCTCTGAGCTTGCACCTAACTTATGCATCTAGATTTACAAGTCATTTTCAAAAGCAAAGGTTTATAAAAATCCTTTTTCAAAAGTATATAGAGATTATTTTGCTACCCTAAGTAGAAGTATATGCTAAAACTATAGGATGGAAAAACCAAGGTTTGTTTATTCAAAACTCCTTTGAAAACTTGTGTGGATATAAAGCACTATGATTGGGTGTTGAAGTAAAGAAATGGAGAAAGGTGGTTTTTGAGAAAAGCACATTGGGTCTTTGTACTTACGTCAACCAGCCGATATTCTGTGCGACCACATTTACCCCACATATGGGAAGGGGCTTAGTCATATAGTTTGCTCTTATTAGTATGGGACACTGCATCAACGGAGATGACTCCGTTATGCATGAGGGAATGGTTTGGTGACCTACCCCTGACCTGGGTCCTCGCTCAAACTCTATGAGTAGATAAGGAGGAGGATAGAAGGATGTCCCCTATACACCGCCAGATAAAACCTATGAGTCCTCACACTTAGGGTTTCCGACGGGAAACTGGACTGAGTGTAGATGGAATGGTTCATAGGGGCAGGATCCTATACTAGCATGAGCAAAGGACAGACTAGGACTGGTGACTCAACTTCGCATACCCTGGTATGGCGAGACGTGGCAGACACGATGAGTTATCGGATGGGTGTGGGAAAAGCGTGCTACCTCTGCAGAGGGATTAAAACTATTCGAATAGCCGAGTCCTCGGATATGGACAGTTGGGAGGCCCTACTTTGACCATGTGCAAGTTTTTGGAAAAAGAGTTGTGTTTTCAAAAGAAAAGAAGTTGGAGAATGTTCCATACACCTATACCAGCGGATCGGTATGAGGTTGTTGGAGAAATAAACCATGAGGGATCATGGTTGGAAAAAGGAGGAGTTTGAAGAAACTAATACACATGAGATACTAAGAGTAGTTATAACCTCCTTATCTTCTTTAGCAAGGGTATAGAAATGTCTTAGTTAAATGATTAAGAGAATAAAATAAAATTGAGACTAGTGCACTCATGTTGGAGTAGTTTGCGAGTACATTCCAATGTACTCATACTAGCTTGCCTCTGGCTATTGTCGTAGCCAGACCTGGAGGAGTATTACGCCCAGGAGGAGTATGGCGACATCTACGCCAACTAAGGATCTTCTCAAGTCGACTGCATGTCGGGTTATCGTTAGTTTTTGGATGTCTACTACGTTTTAAGTTCCTCTGCTTATGGATTTGGCCCTAGAAGGCACCTGTGTAAGACTTGGTCTATATGACCTGTTATGTAAGACTTATTCCGGTATTGTAATGGATGTAAACTTTGGTATTCAGTTCGGATTATGTGCAACGACAGACTGATCACGGGATCGTTGTGTTAAGCATAATCGGGTATTTCGGACAGCTAGTCCGGGGTCCCCACAGGAAACCCAAACCCCATCTGGGTTTGATATACCCGAAGGGCAGGCTAGTCTCCAGCACGCGCGAAACCCCCCGCGCCAGACACGCCAAGAGCTCCGCCAAGGATCCGACGCGAGGGCATAGAAACCGGCAAGGAGAAGCTACCACCACCACTGCCACGGTACATCTCGCAAGGGAGAGGAAACCGCACCCATGACCGCCATCTGCAAGGCCATGAGGCACATCAGCACAGGAGGAACAACGTCCTCCATTGACACTGATGGCAGGACAGAGGGGCTCTACACTCAACCACGACGGCCCCCCACGTGGGGAGCATGACGCCACCATGACCGCCATCTCCGAAGCCAAGGCACCAGCCAGCCCAGCGGCAAACCGCTGCAGCATGATGGCCGAGAGAGAGGTGGCGACCCTCACGATCACTGAGAAGCACCGCCGGCAGCCGAGGAAGGCGCAGGAGCCGGGGCCTAGGTCTAACCCACCACCGACCACAAGAGTAGAGGTCCAGCAACCGTCGATCTTCACCGGAGCTCCGCACCGCACGAAGGCACCCAACCAAGGATGGACAACACCTCTCAGCACCATGCCGGTAGGAGCACCAAACCTCCAACTCCGCCGCGCCGCCCCGAAGCGGCTACGCCGAGTGCCGGGGAGGTGCGACGTGCTGGGGAACGCTGCGGCCCGTCGAGCCCATCTGGGCCCAGAACAGGCCCTGGCGGTGGGTCCTCATCCCTGCGCATCGGAGAGGGCCGAGTCTGCACGAAGGTGCGCAGATACGACCAGCGGCAGCACAGGCAGGGGCTTCGGCCGCGCGCCGCCGGACCTGGAGCGGGGAGCTCAACTCCGGCACGGGCTCCAGAAGGCGAGGACACGGGCCAGGGAAGAGGACCCAGCCACAGCAGCCAGGACGAGGAGGAAGGCAGCCCGCCGGAGACGAGAAAGGGCGGCCGCAGTTGCCGGCAAACTTTGGATCTCGGGGAGGAGAGGCGAGAGAAGCAGCGCAGCACCGCAGGGATCCCGGTGACCTTTTGGCCACGGGCCCGCCGCCACCGCGGCGGAGGCCAACGGCAGCGGCGGCGGGGAGGGGAGAGCTGGGGTGGCTGGAGGCGGCGGCGGCGGGGGTCTCCCGGGTCGCCCTAGGTCAGGACGACACGGGAGTCAGGGGGAGTGGGGGTCCGGTCTTAGGTTTTGTCTAGGCATTTAAACTTTACAAACTCTTGAAACTTCTTCTCTATTAATAAAAATGGCAAATCTTTTGCCTCGTTTAAAAAAATTCCTTTTCCGTGTGAGTGCATTGTACTATTGTTCAGACCTTACATGCACTTAGTAGGATGGTCTCCCTGATGTTTTTCGCGCTATATGATATGAGATTGCAAATGTGGTCAAGATGTGATGGAAAATGTTTTCTGCATGTCTTCTATGTTGACTATTTTAATACTCCCTCCAACCCAAATTAAATGTCGCTAGCTATGCTATGTATTTGCACTACGCTAGCTCTATCCCCACGACACTTAAAACGGTACAGAGGGAGTAGTAATTTCAGTTCGATGATGTATGATAGGAGTTGACATCTGAGTTTGTTCCTTCTTGGTGGTTAGCAGATCAGAACAGGGCCATGGAGGTTACCATAAAAAATGTCTTACCCGGTACAGTCCACCGCTGGTGCAAATGGCATGTGTTGAAGAGAAGGCGAGGAGCGTTTAGGTCCTCTCCACAGCAAGAAGATAGAGTTCAGAGCAGAGTTCATTAAGGTACTCAACAACATGCTGGCTTCCAAATGAGTTCGAGACAGCTTGGATATTGCTGCCAGACAGAGAAATACAACCTGAAGACACACCCGTTTCTGACTCAGATATATGAGGTACGGTAAAAATGGGCGAAGCCATACTTGAAAGCAGTATTTTCCACAAAAATGACTAGCACTCAGCGGAGTGAGAGTGCCAACATGGTAAACAAGACGTCCGATTGCACGCAGCCAAGATCCACATATAAGCAATTTGGAAAGAGAAAACTGTCACCTGGGAAACACTTCAATACTAGACACGTTTTTTTTTTCCGAAATGGATCAATACAAGACACGTGAGAAGTAGTAAAAGAAAAACATCACTACAACCGAGACAAAGTTGAGAAAGACCCATCAAAATGCTCCAAAAGTGGTAGTATTTCCTCGAAGCATTGTTACTTTTGCCTTCATTGTGGTGATTTTCTTGCAAATTACTCTTTTAAAAGGGGAGCCTGGTGTTTTTTTTTTGAAACGAGAGGCATGAGCATGGTGTTTTTTTAGGTGAAGATAATTGATGGTGGCGACCGGCGAGTTTATCCTTTCTTGGTCTTGGCTACGAGTTTATCAGTTGCTGGGGTTGATGGGAGCAGGCAATCGCCTATCTCTGCAAATAATTGAGTAAACACGAGTTAGATTCATTTTAATCTGAGGCAGGCACAGGAAAGAGAATACTACAGTAATTCATTGGGTAGACAAGGGAAGAAGAAGATAATTAAGCGGTGCTCACTTGGTTGCTGGTACACGACGTACACTAATTCATTGGGTACACAAGGGAGGAAGAAGATAATTAAACGGTGCTCACTTGGTTGCAGGTAGACGACGTAACCGGCGCCGCCGAAGTCACACGCCTTGCTGGCCCTGCCGTGGCGCTGGTAGTAGTCGTTGAAGGCATAGGACGCATGCGCCACCGCGGTGTCAGGTGCATAGCATCGTCCGCCTTGCTGGATGGCGCTGCAGTTGGCAGCACCTTTGCCGCACGCGAAGTTCAGCGCGTCCTGCAGGGTTTTATCCCCGACCGTGGAGCTGGCCACGCACCATCTGGTGTCGTCGTTGCCGCCGTGGAAGTCGACCTCGTACACGGGCTTCTCGTCCGGGTAGAAGAGGCCGAAGTGCCGCTCTTCCTCTGGACCCTCCTTGAGGTTCTCATTGAAAAGGGCGAAGATGTAGACGGTGATGTCGGTGTCGGGGCGGTACGGTGTGCCGCGGCAGCCGGTGACCCGTTCGCCGTTAACCACTCTGTTGATGAGATTGCCGATATACGCCTTGGAGTTCTCCACGTCCACGGACGCCCCCTCACTCTCACCGTCGTCGTCCGCGGCCGTATGAGGGTGTGGCGGGGGCGGCTGGTAATTTGTCTCTCCGGTTACTTCTTGGCCCTGCCCTTGCTGGAGCAGCTTCCTCCGCCCAGTGCCGGACGACCACAACTTGTCCATGGCGTAGTAGACGGCGTCAAGCTGGGCGTCGAAAAGGCTGTAGTACGTGAGGTTGCTCCCTTGGTCATGTACGCCATCGCCATCGTTGGTGCGGAATAGCAGGTAGTCGAGGCTGATACTCTCTGGATGAGCGTTGTATGCAATGTAGGGGAAGAGGTTTGCCGTGAGGTAGGAACCGGTTTGGTCCAGGAAGTGAAGCATGGGTCTCATCACCGACTCCGCGAGGTCCTCCCGGAACACGCTCGCCGACGGCGGGAACGTATTCGTGAACGCATCGAAGGCGACCGGCGTGGTGACCTTCACGGCGTCAGCCAAGCCCACGCAGTCCAGCGCCTTGTACATGTTCTCCATTGCCGGGACGAGCTGCGGGGTGAGCTCGCTCGCCGACTTGAACACCTCGTTCCCTACGCACACGCTCTCGATGAGCGTGTCCGGGTAGAAGGCCTCCACGGTTTCCCGCACCCACCACTCGGCGTACTTTGGATCCGCTGCCGCCGCCGCGATAAACTCGTTCGGCAGCGTCACCGCCACCTTGATGCCGGTGTTAGCCAGCGCCGTCAGCATCTCTATGTTGGTGTCGTACACCCTCACCTTCGTGACGCCCTTATCCATCAGCAGCTGTACGCCACAGCTTGGCGTCGGCAGGTTGTCCCCCAGCGTCCCGTAGCACACGCCCACCTCGCCCGACTCTGGCAATCAAGAAACATACATTGCCACGAGTACAAATTAGAATAATCCACCTGAACTGAAACACCAGACTTGCCTTGCTTTCTTTACATGTTACCTGCTGCATGTGAGAGGAAGAGTATTCCGAGGAGGACGACTAGGGGGCCAGTCATCAGACAATACAATACACTACAGTGAAGAAAAAGGGGCATACAAGAAGATTAGATATGAGTTGGGGACGACCACAAGGCTGGAGTGGAATTTATAGCCCGTTTGGGTGCCTATACGTTGATCGTGGGCACATCAACAACTTTGATTAAGATGTCCCACCAGTGATACGATGGCACACGTGGAGGTGTGTGTCCGGCGGGATCCACTCATGTGGTTGCTGGTCCGGCTATTTCGATCTACGGTTCTCATAATTGACGATGCATGATTACTGCTCTGCTACGCTGGTCTCTCGGGACCTTAGCACGACGACTTCCTGTCTGTCGACTACAACAAGATTTACTACGATAACCTTTACCCGGCTCCGGTAAGGCAAGGGTGAGGTCCGGTGGTTTCACGAGGAGGCACGTTGAGTTTCTCCTAGTCGGTAGTCATGCCTGTTCTCAGAGGGTGCAACTATTTTTGTACTTTTTTTTATCTGCTTTGTAAGAGGGTTTTTCCATCACTTTGTATCGGTTCTGCTATGTGGCTTTATTTATAAAGCGGGGCGAAAGCCTGTTTCGAGGAGGAGGACAACGACGCGCCTTCGACTCGCTTCAGTGTTTGTAGTAGTCGCTAGGTGGTCCGAAGACCTATTTGTAATTTTTATTACTTTTAGAATTCTTTGTACCATTGTTGATGATCAATAGATTGATTGGCCTTTTTGTAAAAAAAGAAGATATCAAATCAATCGAAAGAGCACAACATACCTTACCAATAAGACAATACCATTTTTATGGATACAAATGATCTTAAACATTACAATTGATAAGCAAACACATATATTTATTTTCATATTTTTTCACAAATTTAAATATAGTTCTACTGCGATTCACTAACCAACGAATCACTCAAATTTGGCAGCACTATGATAGATTCAAGATGGAAATAATTGGCTTGAAAAATTCTATTATCTCATTGTTATTAACTAATGACAAAACAACTGAAAGAGAAAAAATGGAGTTACATCATATTAGGGCAACTTACATCAATACGGTGTACGTACCTTGGTAGTTGAATAATAATCCGGTGGTGCTCATTCGGAAGGAGCCACTGCCTTCTTTTAAAACGGCGTTTCCCGAGTGGACATACGGCAAGCGATCGAGCAGCAACGAATGGCGACAGGTGTGTCGTTGGTCAAGTCTAAGATGGGCGTATGTCGATCGGGTCTACTCCCTCCGTTCCAAATTAGATGACTTCCATTTGTCAAAAAGAGCACGTATCTAGGGAGTAGCTGAGAAGGAGAGCATACAGTGGCCAACGAGAAAATCCTATTTGACGCCTCCAGCGTTCGCAGTCACGGCGACACCCACCATGGTAGTGAGCTGGCCCTCAGCCCATTTCACGGAGGATGATGATGCCCCCAACCACTTCAGACAATGAATAGGACCTCACCATAGACCGGGATGATGGTAGGCCACGGCCCATGCCAACGAGCAAGTGTGCGATTCGTTTCTTCATCAACGCTAAGCGATATCCCTGGCCAAGAGCTCTTATAGCGCGCTTTTAGGGTTCGTTCACCCTAACACCCAAAGGTTTTGTGCATGGATCACAGCTGGTGTGGCCCAAATTACATTACTGCTTTCCCCTTTTTAGATCTCAGAATATATATATATATATATATATATATATATATATATATATTTAACCTATATATATATATATAACCTAATATATATAGGGCAGGACTAAACAGGAACCTCCCTTAAGAGATTCCTACTTAGTTTAAGTAGGAACTATCCTAATTAGGAAAGGATCCAACCCGCACTCCCACCCCGACCGGGCCACCCCGACCGGACCAATTAATTGCCCACCCCACCCCGTCCCGAGATCCCGACACCCCGCCTCGATCCACACCCCCGATCCCCACCGCCTTCTCTTCCCCTCCGGCGCCGGCGAGCGAGCGACGGCCGGAGGCCGACGCGAGGGAGCCGGCGACGGAAACCGCTCGGACCACCTCCCCCACAGAGGGCACCTTCTTCCCTCCGGCGCCGGCGAGCGAGCGACGGCCGGAGGCCGACGAGAGGGAGCCGGCGACGGAAACCGCTCGGACCACCTCCCCCACAGAGGGCACCTTCTTCTGCCGGCGCCGGCGAGCGAGCCGCGGCCGCAGCCGACGCGAGGGAGCCGGCGACGGACACGGCTCGGACCACCCCGCCCATAGAGAGCACCTTCTTCAAGCTTGACGAGAATCCCTTGAAGGAGCACCTCCAAAAAATCCAACCACCAGGTTATCATGACAGAGGAGTCTACATCGAAGCTGGAAGAAGCTAATCTAGAGGTTTGCTATCCCTCTCAACATTGGTCTCATTGTGAGCAGAATAGTGTAGTATCATGTAGGAAGTTCACATGGAATGCGTTGAAGGTTCACAGAAAACAAATATTCTGCTATCCATAGTGTGCATGATTTATTTATTTTGATTATTGTGAATTCTGCCGGATTATCAATTTTGGAGGTTTACATACATGTAGGAAGTTCTGATAGATTGTGTAGGTAGTTCAACTTAACATGTTCTAAAAAAAGGTTCACATAACATTATTGGTCTCATTGTGAGCAGGAATGTGGAGTGTCATGTTGGATTATGTTGGAAAGTTCACTGTATAAAATGGTAGTAGATTAACTATTACCTTGCATAGTAGATATTTGCTTCATGGAACTATGTGGATTTTGCAAAACAATTATTAGTCTCATTGTGACAAGGAAGTTCACATGGCTATGTGATTAAGGTTTACGGAAACTCTATTTTGCTATCATATTGTATCACTTTTTGTTTTATTTATGATTATGTAGAAAGTTCACATACATGATTATAAAAAAAAGTGTGTACATGATTTATTTATTTTGCTTCCTGTGAATTCAGTTAGTTTATGCATGTTGAAGGTTCACATACATGTAGGAAGTTCAACTCAAAAAACATGCTTTAAAAAGTTCAGATAGCAAAATATTTGCTATAAAAATTATAGTCACTTTGTTGATAGCTAGGAAGTTCACATACCAGATTAAAAAAAGTTCAGATATTGGTTGCATGTATAATGACATGTATATTTCTTTGATTGTGTGACAGCTTGATCAGATCGATTTTGCCAAACGCATGAAAATCACAGATAAGGAGGACCAGGAAGAAATATTGTGCTGGTCAGGCCCACCACCAGCATCCCGTTCACCAATAGTGCATGATCGACCAATAAAGGTTTCAGAACCCTCGTACCGTCTTCCGCGTCGAGGTATCCGTGGAGTTGTGACTGATGGAAATTGCACAAAATCAGGAGAACCTAAACCTAGTTCCATGTTGACCAATGCGCAAGAACACTCGACTGAACGGACCTTTCCTGACCTAGAGGTTGAGAAACTTGATGAAAATCTGACAGAAGAGGTCGGCGACGGGCAGTTCAGTAAATTTGATGAGGGAGTTCATATACAGGTATTCGCAACAAACGATGAAGACGGTGAACAGGATGTGATGTGGTGGTCTGGTCCACCGAAAACTCCATGTTCTCCTATACAGCATGACAAACCGATCCACGTAACAGAACCAACGTACCGCCTCCCGCGTAGATTTCGGGGTCAAGGATTAACGAATGAGAAGGGTACACACAGTCCCGAACATGCTCAGGTTGACGGCAATAATGATGCATGGCAGGGGTCCACTTCTCCTGTAGTTGAAGTTCAGGTTACTAGCAGCGCAGCTCGAACAACATCCTCTGGGACAGGGCACCCGGAACGTGATCCTGGCTGCAAGAATGTGGACGGATCAACAAAAGAAACTGATGAAAGTCACATGCCTCCTAGGGATCCACTACTTCATGTCCCCATAGTAACTCCTCCTTGTCCGGTAAACCCGGATCAGATACAAACCCCTGCACCTCTTCGGACGTACACACACGTAAGAACTCTAAACAAAAAATCCTGTTTATTTGAGTGTTGCAACTGCTATTTTGACTTTGTTGTTACTGTTCCATGAACTGTGAGTAAAAAAAATAACAAATCTGAAAAATTTATGCAGGCGTCGGAGCTCCCTAGTCACCTCATACCCACCGTTGGTCAGCATTTCCGCACATTGGATGAAGCATATGAATTTTACAACACATATGCAAGGCATGCTGGATTTGGAATAAAAAAGAACCAGCGCAACAAGTATAGGCGGTACCTCAGATGTGTTAGAGAAGGCAAGCACGAGACAAATGTTGCTGCTGGTGCACGACAGCGTGAGAGGGCTAGCAAGAAAACTGGCTGCAAAGCATGCATCGGCTTGAAGGAAAAAGAAGATGGAACATGCATTGTGAAAAGTGTGGTGTTTGAGCACAACCACCAACTCCTGCTAAGCCCATCAATGCTTGTGTTCCTGCATTCCCACAAGACAGTTGACTCAAATCTAAAGGACTATATAAAAGACCTCCAGTTTAGCAATGTCAAGCATGTGAGTATTATGGGTATACTTTCAAGGCTGTGTGGTGGTAGAGGCAAAATAGGTTGCAATGAAAGAGATATATTGAACATGTAAGTGGAGCCTGGGAGACCAAAATAGCTATGAAAAAAATAGTGATAGGAAACAACTTATTATTAAGTTTGCTGATTTTTTTTGTGTGCAGGAAAGCTGAAAATGCACGCAAAGAGGCTGCAGATGACGTGAAGAAAATGTTCAAGTTCTTCGACGACATGAAAGTTCAGAATGAAAATTTCTACTTTGACATCCATGTTGATGAACTTAAGAGGATCAAGAATATATTCTGGTCAAATGCAAGCTGCAGGGCTGCTTATGCAGACTTTGGCGACTGCATCACTTTCGACACCACATACAAGTCAAATCAGTTCCACATGCCTCTAGCAGTGTTTGTGGGTGTCAACAATCATCTGCAGTCTTGCATTTTTGGTGTTGCATTAATGGGTGATGAATCTGTAGATTCATTCAAGTGGGTGTTCAGTACATTTCTCAGATGCATGCGAGGGAAACAACCCATATGCATGCTAACAGGTGAGTTTACAGCTCCGAAAACCATTCCGCATATGTTTATATATCACACCAAAAGTTTTGTTTGTTAGGAAGTTCATATCTGTGTCAGAATGTAGTTCACATAATCCAAAGAAGAAGGTTCACTCTGACAAACCCCATTATGCATATGTGTATATACAAAAAGTTTAAAAAGGTTTCTTTATTAGGAAGTTCGTATCTGGATCAGAAAAAGTAGTTCAGATTAGCAGAAAAAGAAGGTTCACCCTCCAAAAATCCATTCTGATTATGTTTATATACATTAAAAAGGTTGTTTGTTAGGAAGTTCATTTCTGTGCCTGACAAAAGTTGACATAATGGCAAAAAAAGAAAGTTCGTTCACTTTTCTAACATGTGTCTAATGAATTTCTAAAAACAAAATGCAGACCAGTGTCCTTCTATGGCAAGGGCAATGAAGGCCATTTTCAAGCGGACTCTGCATAAGCTTTGTAGATGGCATATAATGAGGAAACATAAGGATGCTTTGGCAAAGCTTTACAAGGTGTTCCCTGACCTGAAGGAGAAACTAGCCGCAGTGCTTAACCATCCCCTGATGCCAGCTGAGTTCGGAGAAGCGTGGCATAACTTAATAGCAACCTACAAACTTGCGGATGTTAATGTGATGGTGAGCCTATGGAATGAACGGAAAAGTTGGGTGTCAGCATATTGGAAGGATGTATTCTGTGCACGCATGACGTCAACGCAAAGAAGTGAAAGCATGAATTTTGTTTTGAAGAGGGGATTTGTGAAAGAGCAAGATGATCTACACATTTTTGTGCAGCAAGTCAACAATTGCATACAGGCTAGGCATGAAGCAGAAAATGCCGAGACAAATGCCTCAACGGTAAATAAACCCCGAAACCTTTTCTCATGTTGCCAAAAAAAATAAAGTTCATAATGTTATATGTTGCAGTTCAGTGTGATTAAACCTGAAAAGTTCATGCTGATAAGCTGTTGAAGTTCAGTTTAAAAGAATGATAAACTTTTTACCATGTTAGCAAAAGGAAAAAGGAAGTTCACAATGAAAAATATAGAAGTCCAGAGTTACTATTTAAAAAAACTAATGGTTTAATGGACTAACTTTTTGTTATTTGCCTCCGTTGCAGGGTGAAGGAGAGACGTTGACACGGTATGGTTTCGAGGCCCAGGCAATGCAGCACTACACTAGAGCAGTGTACGCGGTGTTCAGGGAACGCCAATACCAGAGCACGGGTTTTCGCATTAAAACAAAACCAGAAGCACCAAAGGAATTCTTTGTGCACCACTATAACCAGAGTAGAACATTTGCCTGGTCAAGGCATGAGTTCCGCGTGTGGGCTGATGTAGATGAAGGGGAATATAAATGTGAATGCAAGCTTTGGGAACATACAGGTATATTCTTCTCTTGGAAAAATAAAGAAGTTCACATCATTCTCCAAAACAAAAAATCATGGCCTTCCACATTTTAAAAATCCTGTTCTCTTGCAGGTTTGTTTTGCCACCATGTAATCGCTGTTCTCGAGCACCTTCGGGTTGACGAGCTTCCGACAAGATACATTTTGAAGAGATATACAAAAAATCCTGTGACAGATCCAACTTTCAAACGTCGTGACTTCATATCGACAGCGTCTGATGGAACGTCGCTCGAATACAGACGGACAATGCTGTATAACGAAGCAATGAAGACAGTCAATAGAGGTGTCTCCTCTGACCGCATGTTCGACAAAGCGATGGAAGCTTTCAAGGAAATAAACAAGAGAATGGATGATCAGGAACCTGTCAGAGAAAAAGATAGTAACAATACAACAGCTGCTGGTGAACCTGAACAACACCCTGTGACTAATGAAGTTCCTGATGTTATGGATAATGATAGGTATGATGACATCCTACCACCTCCAGTAGCTAGAACAAAAGGCAGTAGGAGCAAATATAGAAAAGAGCCCCCACCCGCTGCTCCTCAACGACCACAACCACAGCTCGATGAAAATGGGGATCCAAAGGGTAAAAGATTGTGCAGCAACTGCAACAAGATTAAAGGGCACAATGCAAGGACTTGCAAGAAAAGGCAGCTGGCAGAGGAGCTGCTCAGAGCACATACAACCTTGTATGGTGAACCTGACTCGAAGGGTAAGGAGAATGTGAAGATATCTATCTGGAATTTCATTGCAAAACAGACCGTGCCAGAGACGGAAGGTGAGGAAACACTAGATACCGACGAAGAGGTGGATTACGAAGATGAATCAGACAACAGTGAAGAGGAAGATGAAGAGCAAAATAGTTTAGAGCAAGAGCAAAACACCGAAGAAAGTGCAGAAAATGATGAGGCTGAATATGACCAACAAACACACACTGAACAACAAGCATCGGTACCAGATGAGAAGATGACAACACGCAAAAAAAATGAAGACATGAAGCCCATGCACAGGAGGTGTGGTGTATGTGGTGAGAGGGAGGATCATAACGCAAGAAGTTGCCCCCGGAAACAAGAATTCCTAGAAAGAAATCAGTCAGCTTACAAGCAAAAAGATGGCAGTGAGAAAATGAACCCGCTTGGGGTGCGGGTATGTGGCGAATGTGGACTGATTAGGGGTCACAATGCCAGAACTTGTGTGAGGTTGCAGCTTGAAGCACAACTAAAGCAGCAAGCTTTAGATAATCTGGAGGCAAAGAAAAAACAAAAAGCTACCGAGAAGCTAACACTGCCGATTTCTGCTACACGCAGCAGCAAGAGACTTAGAAATGATGAGGATGCCACACCGGAAACAACACAACGGAGAAGGACCGGTAGGAAGCGATAATAGAAGTACATGATAGAAAAATGTATGAAAAGTACTTACCGTATTAGAAATGACAAAGGATAGAAATCATAGATTTTACAGGTTCAATTTATTGTCTATGAGGAAAAGTTCAGGGAAGCTTGCCTGTTAATAAATTTAAGGTTCGCTTGCTAAATTTTTGAAGGTTCAGTTGAGAATTAGAAGGAAGTTCACCTCAGGGGGGAAAAGAGAATTGAAAAATGCAAATCTTACAATAAAAACCTGGTACTAAAAAAATAAGGTTCACTTGCCTTTGTTTTGAAGGTTCAGTTTCTGTGTGTTGGGAGGTTCACCAGTGTGTTAAAAGGAGGAGAAAAAAGAATATTACAAATCATACACTAAAAAAAGAGAGTAGTTGGACTGACACTAAAATTAAGGTTCAATTGCCACTATTTTTGAAGGTTCAGACATCATAGATTTTACAGGTTTCAAATTATGTGAGGAAAAAGTTCGGGGAAGCTTACCTGGTACTAAAATTAAGGTTCACTTGCTAGTATTTTGAAGGTTCGGTTGAGAAAACTGAGGAAGTTCACCTCAGGGGAAGGAGAATTAATAATGCACATCATACAATAAAACCCTGTTACTAAAAAAAGGTTCACTTGCTTTTTTTTGTAGGTTCAGTTTCTGTGTGTAGGGAGGTTCACCTATGTGTTAAAGGAGGAGAAAAAAAATATTACAAATCATACACTAAAAAAAACAAAAGAGAGTAGTTGGACTGATACTAAAATTAAGGTTCACTTGCCACTATTTTTTGAAGGTTCAGTCGATCAATGTTAGGAAGTCCATCTTAGGAAAAACAGAAAAGGAAATATACTAGTCATACACATACACTAAATAAAAGTGATGTCTGGTGCTAAATAAAGGTTCACTTGACCTTATTTGAAGGTTCTGATTTAAAAGGTTCAGTTCATGTGGAATCTACAGTTCTGATTAAAAAGGTTCTGATTAAAAATGATTTGAATAATCCAAACAACTTTAGAAACACACAGAAAAAAAAAGACAGTTCACATCCAAAAAAAGAAAAAAAGAAAGTGGTTTATAGAAGTTGACACATTACAGCAACAAAAGATCTGTTTTTCAGAATAATAAGACCTGAACAGACTAAAACTTGCATGTTTTGATCACCACATAGAAGAAGTACATAATTCCCCTGGGATACAATACATAAAAAGTGAAAATACAAATTGCCTAATGCAACAAATCCCCACCAAACAGCACCGCCAATTACAGCATCTGGACAAGATCTTGCACTTTTTGTGGCCACTCCTCTGGTGAAAGTTCATTCTTTGGGTGGAACATAAGCTGGTATAAATGCTCAGCTTTCCAGTCCTCAACGGCGCGCTGCAAAAATGAAAACAACATATGGCAAATGGCGTGTAAGAACACATGTTTGCTGGATCGTACCCACAAGGAAAAACTCAAAAAATGAGTTGAAGAAAACACTAACATCTTTGTTCTTTATCTTCTTGACAAACTTCTCACCATCATGTGTGACAGCAAACCTTAGTGCGTAGAAACCACACTCGTTTGATCCTTGCTCAGGGGTGGCCACATAATGACACTTCTCAGCCAGGGCCTCCCAGTTGAATGAGTTTTTCTTATTATACTCATCAGTCCCATAAACCTCTTTCATCAATAGAACCATCCTCCTCATCTGTTTTAAGAAAAAAAGAAGTGATACATATACATAGAAACAGGATCAGCATGGACCCAAAAAAACACAACGTAGGAACAGAAGCGGAACGTTTGAACTTACAATTTCAACACGATCTTTGTGATGCGCAGACCTGGTTGTACTACTGTTGGCATATCTAAGGCTGTCAAAAATATCAAGGGCGCCAGTGTATCTATTCATCACGTACAACGTGTGATGACCCGCATGGAAGCGAGGCAATAAAATCTATGAGCAGAAGGTGGCAGTGAGAAGAAACATAAAAAAGAGAAAGCAGGATCATAAAGTTCTGCTGTTAGTAAAGAAAAAGAAAGTTCACTCTATATAACAAAAAAACCAAAAAGGAAAGGTTCAGTCAGACAGTGGGAAAAAGTTTACACCATTATATATCACTTAAAAAAAAAGAAGTTCAGTAGGCACTGCAAAGAAAGTTCACTATGTGTAAGAAAAAAGAAAGATGGGAAAAATAATGTACCAGGTTTGCATTCAACAAATCTTCAGACGCCCTAACGTACTGGTTAAACATTTTTGCAGCTCTCTTTACATCAAACAAGCTCGCTGATGCCTCAGCAGCGTCACCTTTTCCCCCAGAATATGGGTCAAAATCAAGTAGATACTGCTTAAAAAAAATAAAGAAAAAAAATATGAGGACAACAAGATTAGATACTGCATAAAACACATTAAAAACTCATACAGTGCATAAAAAACAAAATATAGAGGTAGTTTGTTGAGAAAAATGGGTGGAAATGATGACATTACAGGGATGAAGTGCGGTCCAAGCAATACGCGCTTCCCTGACTCAAACATCTTTTTCGTAGCCGCATCATCTTTCCAGTATGATATGATGTGTTCCATTATTTCTCCTTCCATCATTTCCCCACGACCAAACAACCTCCACATAAGATTGCCATCGATTGAGAAAGGATCACCCGCGGGGCTTGTAAACAATGCCAATATATCTCTGAAGAATAATCGCAAGAACAAAAAAAAAACCCTCGAGAAAATGAGATTGGAGAAAAAAGGTATATATAACATAAAATGACAAAACTGAAACTAAAATCATGCGAAAAAATAAACACATTTAGGAAGATAGAAAAATGATACTCACCTCCCATGTCTAGCCTGATAATCTTTGCTTAAGATCAAACTTTTTAAGCTTTTTGACTTGGAAAGATGTTGGAACTCATATGGCTCAAATTTCTCCAAAGGAATCCTCAACTTCTTGCTTATGATGTTAGCCCTCTCATTAGAAAGCACAAGAGTTCCAGTTTGTAAACACTTTGGCTTTTGAGTGACAAAATCATCACTGCTGCCCCTAGAGCATGTATCAACAGCCTTCCTTTTCGCTGGCAACGGGGAGACAAAATCATCGTCGTCATCCGCCAAAGTTATTACATCCTTCACGTTCAGTCGAGGTACAGTTGCAACCTTCTTGTTAGATTTCCTCACATTGGAATGGAGTTTTTCAACAGCCTTTTGTGCCTTGCTTTTAGTGTTCGCCCAATCTATTTCTTTGACAACAATAACCTCAGGAGTGAGAGACTGAGTCCCAAATAATGCAAAATCATCCTCCTCCAAAAATAAACCTGGGCCTGTCAACAGAATAAAGGTTTACTGCATATAAGCGTAGAACAAAAAAATGTGAAGGTTCAGTCAATAGAAAAAGAAAGTTCAAATCCTGCGCTTTCAGTCAATCACATAGGGACCAGTGCACGAAAAAAATATCACAGAAAGGAAAAAGAAGAGAACAAATAAAGTTTTACTGCATATAAGCATACAAACAAAATTTGAAGGTTCAGTCACTAAAAAAAAGAAAGTTCACATCATATAACTTTTTCTAAAAAAAGAAAGTTCACATCAACAAATCACAGGGGCACACACACAAAAAAAATACCTGCAGCAACACCTAATTCAGATTGAAGGTCGATGTTAAACACCTCTGCCGTCAGCCAACTGTATAATACAGTCATCCTTATGTTCAGGATATTTTTTTGCCTAAATATCACCAGATTCTCACCATCCCAAGAATTCAGGCACTGGAGCATGAAAAACCCGCAATCATTCCTGTGAGGACATGACACATAATACAAAAAGAAAAGTCAAAAAAGGAAACAATGAAGCTGAGAAAGGAAATAAGAAAACAAAAACAACAACTCTGTATAACTGAATAATAAAAATCTGTAATAAAACTTACGGTGTCTGCTGCTTAGGCGTTCTCACGTAATGAATCTCAAAATGATCGATACTCTTTGGTTCGAATGACTCTCCCTTATCATTCGTGGCTTCCCTCCATAACTTCTTGATACGACCAGCCATGGTATAGAATACCCTTTGAGCATCTGGGTCATTGTCTTCCCGAAGAGAATCAAGCAACTCAAAACGTTGAAGCTTTAGGTTAACACCAACTAAGCAAAAATGGCCAACATTCCCTGGGGTAGGCAGATTAGGGGGGTCGAAAGTAGCAAAGAGGATCTGCATACAAGATATGATTATATTGAAAAGGTGCCTAATGAAAAAAAGGCAAGATGACATGGACCAAAAAAAGAGATGGGCGGCCTTAATGGTTACCAAATCTTTCTTATCCAAACGCTCTTTCGCATCAACACTAAAAAGATCCCTGACACTCCTACTTGTAAGATTTCCTTCAAAAATATGCCTCTGTTCAAAAAAATGAAAATAAAATGGAAGTTCAGATAGGCATATGCAGAAAGTTCAGATTACATAGTTATATAAAAACACAATCAAAAATTTAAAAAGCAGCATGCAGAAGACTGAAAAAGTTCAGACACTTACGCAACATGTATACGGCACCACCATCTTTTCTGAGTGCTTATACTTCTGGTTCAGCAAAAAAGTTCCAACAGAGACCACATACGAGCAAATCATTCCATTAGGCTGGAAGGCATTACCAAGTTGACCAATGGTGCATGGGCACAAATCATTCTTAATAAGTATTTTATCCCTACAAATTACAATGAATATATAAGGTCACTGAAAACTAAAAAAAAAGAAATGAAGATAACATGAATTAAACACAAAAAAACCAGGACTGCCCACACATGAGAAAAAGGGAAAGACATATAAAAAGATCAAAAATACATACTTCAAAATAGGATCCTTCCTCAATTTTATATCAGCGTGATAAACATCCTTGATTCTCCTCAAAGCAGGGACCTGGGATTCTGAAGGTGTGCATTGCAAGCTTGGGGCTGAAAAACCAAAAAATTTAAATTAAGAGCAATAAAAAAATAGAAGTTCAATTTATAACAGGAAAGAAGTTCACTTAGGTAACCATGCTCGTGGTACGTAATCTAACAAATGCTGGCTGGGAAGTTCACTTGGGCAGTGATGTGTACAAAAACACATAAAAAAAATACAGCGCTAACACGCTCTACATGCCAAAAAGCAGTAACACAAAAACAGTGTGTACTCCTACATAATAAAAAAGACACACATTTAAAACATAAAAAGAGAGTTATTATAAGATAGTTATTAATGGTGAAAACATTTACATAACCTGGTAAAAATAAAAAGTGCAGTAGGAAAAAGTAGCATGCGTTAAACTAAGGGGGGATAAGGTAGTGGAAGGGATACTATATTCATGCATCCTTGCCTATGTATTGCGACATGCTCGATTTGTCTCCAAGAAGTGGGTCTGCATCTGCGGCAATAGTGTCAGCTACACAGTCATCTTTCCCCCCTTGATCAGACTGAACAACCGGCTCTGCATCATTTCCCGTGGCTCGGCTACTGCTGGACACAGCCCTATTGACATCGGGTGGATCTGCGTCTGCGGTGCGCAAAATTACATCATCGACGGGGTTGGCAACAGTTGTTCCCTCCTCAACAACAATATCTGCTCCTGCACATCAACTGGACTGGTGGTGACAGCTTCACCGCTGTCTTGCACATGCACACCAGTTGTTGCAGTCGCAGCAAAGGTGGCATCATCACGCAAACTTGCGCTTACATGTATGTTATTGTCTTTGGTCATAACCACATCAGCACCTTCCTCGAATTTCTGCTCTCCATACTGTGAACTTGGAATAGAGTCATCTCGCACAGCACCTGTGAACACAAAATTATCACCTCCAGCGCCGTCATCATCGCTATCATCAACTGGTGGTGACACAGGTGACTCCACGCGCCGGGCATTTAAGTTATCTGCTTCTTCATCTGCATGTTCTTCATTCATATCTTCTTCATCGCTGCGCGTAGCTGCCTTCTCCTCTGCTTCCCTAGCTTCAGCCTACCTGCAGTACATAAAAAAAAGAAGTTCACTTATAAACATAAAGGAGGTTCACAAGCAGGTTTAAAAGAAAAAAAAAACGCAAGAAGTAACACCCACCTCAGCATCTGATTCTCTTTGGCCTAGCCCTGGTGATGGAAAGAAGTTCTCTCTGCCAGAAAGCACTCCACCTGGTTCAGCTTCATCTCTAAACTGCATTTCTTTGATGACAGCTTCTTTCTCATACTGCTTACATAACAAGTCTTGTTTTGCGGCAATGTCGGCAAACCCTTGGCGAACAAAAGACAGAGCAGACCTAAGATTATCGAGGGCGCTATTATCAAGTTCTGAAAATTGTTTTAGAACATCACTTGGAGGGAGATGTCCAGGAGGGAAAAGGCCAGACACCCTGCTAATACGTTCGTCCACACTCGGAAGAGACCGTGAAAGTTCCACGGCTTTTTGCAGAAGCTGGTCAATCTTCTGGATGGATGTAACAGATGACGTTGTTGGGATATCAGAAGATAACTGAGGCGCAGCGCCAGGATTCTCAAATGGTGGCTGGGTATCTAACAAGCGAGGGCCAGTGACTCTAGCTGCATCATCCGGCATTTTAGAGCGATGGATAGGACTTGGGGGACTTGACTCTATCCTCAGATCTTCGACGGGGAACACATACGAATAGGCGATATCATTGCGCCCCTTCCACTGTCATAGACACACAAAAAAAAGGAAAACAAAAAAGTTAGTAAAGAGAAGATCACTTAGAATAAAAAAAAAGGTTCATTTGGAATTAAAAAAAGAAGGTTAAGTACTACAACATGGCTTAAAACAGCAACAAAAAAAAGTGTGAAAAAAGAAAGTTCACTTGGAATACAGAAAGAAAGAAGGTTAACTACTACAACATAGCTTAACAGCAACAAAGCATAAAAGTTCACTTAGAGTAAATAAATAAGGTTACAGAAAAGTTCACTTAGAATAAAAAAAGAAGGTTAACTACACTAAAACATGGCTTAACAGCAACAAAAAAAAGAAGTTCACTTAGAAAATAAAAGAAGGTTAACTTACAGGCAACTTCCCAATGATGTAGTTTGAAAGGTCATTCCTGCCATTCTTAATGCGATCTTCAAGGTAAATTGCTTTCAACCTCTTCTGCTCCAAGAAATTAGCGCGAGGGGTCCTGCGATGCAAGATAGAATGTTTTTTTGACAGACAACTGTCCAAGTACTGGACAACTGGAAGAATAACACACCCCTCGGGCCCTGCCTGTGGTACATTTGTATCCTGATACTTCTCAGCTGCACGCTTCAACTCATCAACAACTAATTGGGAGAAATCACTTCTAGCCATCTTATCGTAATCCATGTCAAGAAGCATAGCAGCCTCCCTGCCGATACGAACTACAGACCCAGGGCATATAAGCTTGGTGTACAATATGGCAAAAAAAACCTTCACAGCACTACTAACTCTTGCCTCATCATCCACTAGTTTAGCCAAAAGGTCACGTAGATGCTTTGTCTCAATACTAGCATTACTAGCGAAACCCAGTTCTTCCTTAAGCTTCACCAGAGCAGCGTCATGGCCAGTATCAGAAGGTCTAGGGACAGTTTCACCACCCATTGGGAAACCAAAAACGTGGCGCACGGACTCTCTGTTGACAACCACCACCTTGCCAGCACCACAATCAATCTTCATGGTGGTGGTGTCCATCCTCATCAATAGTACACACGCCAACGGACGCGCAACATTGCCATCAAGAACCCAGTCAAACACACAGCCAAATCCAGCAGCACGGACTATTTTCTTATGAGGATCCAGGAGCAACTTAGCAGCATCTATAACTTCACCCATAGAACATCGGACGGTCTACTGGAAACGGCCAGGAGCAATTTTATCATCTCCGTCTTCGACAACATTGCTTCGTTTGCCTCTCTTGAATACAGTGGATTTCCTCTTTTTCATGACTTGGTCATCATCTACATCCTCACCATCATCCATGAATTCAGCCTGCTTTAACACTCTTCCTTTTCTTTTTTCCCAACTTTACTCACATTTGTACCAGCTCTGGCCCTTTTCTTATTTACAGCATCCTAGAAAATTAACAAAATAGAGATATCAGACACAAAAAAAAAATGAAATTTAAGGTTTACCAATGAAGTGTTGTGAAGTTCACATTACTATGGAAAAACAAGGATATAATATGCATGTATAATGATAAAAAGAAAAAGAAAAAAGAAGGTTCACATAGAATACATAAGGAGGTTCACATGTACTGGTTGCCGCATTTAAGTAATATTAAAAAAATTAAAACACATTATTTAGAAGGTTCACACATGATATCACTTGTGAAGTTTAAAAAAGGACATATTAAGAAGTTCAGATAGACAGAAAATAAAAATACACTCACATGATCTAGACGGTTCACAAGCTGAAAAGAAAAACTACACAATTATGAAAGTTCACATGAACAAAAAAAGCAGCTCATTCAACAAAATTACTACAAACACAGAAAAATAAAAGCACAATGACTTGAAGGTTAACACTGGTACAGTATGAAGTTCACATAAGAGAAGATACAAAAAAACATCATACATGAATTATGACAATGGAAAAACATACAATACAAACAAAAAAAATGAAGGGGACCATAAGAAATAAACCTTATCAGCAAAAAAATCATCGTCATCCTCCTTTGCATCAGTGTCATCAGGAATGTAGGGTTCATCAAACATGACATGTCGATTTGCAGCATTCTTCAAAGGAGATGCAGACTCATGGGAACAAGTGTCCTGTGTTACGCTCGCAGCAACACGAGGACTACGTCGAGGGACTGATGTGCTCACAGCAACGCGAGGACTACGTCTAGGGACCGAAGCAACATATGGCTGAACCCCTGGTGTGCGTACCAGCTTCCTTTTAGCAACAGCAACCCGCCTTCTTTGATAAGTTTGAACTTTCTTTTCATGCTCAGCAACCCTGGCCCCATGTTCCTTCTCGTACTTATCCAATTGAGCTTGTACATTGTGTTCCTGGGTGACCTCCTCGGGACCACAAACACTTTGAGACGGTGTATCCTGCCACTGTGGAGTATGCTCTGATATAGATAGATTAGGCAAGTCATTGGTGATATCATCAGCAGAACCATGGGGCATTGGGGTAGAATCAAAAATAGGAGCAGTTGTTCCTCCGCCGCTACGATCTGCAACACCAACAGTAACACGGGCCGGCGTTTCGTCGTAAATTGGGCCGCCGGTCACACGGGGCCCTGGACTATTCCCAACAGGTGGACCATCTCCAGGGAAGTCAGCATTCAACGCATCTATAGTCTCCTTAATAACATCATCGGCTGCGGAAAAAAACAAAGGAAGTTCATACAAAACTGTTAAAAGCAAATTCACAAAAAATATTAAGGTGCATATATTTGGACACTGAATACAGAAAAAAATTGAATACTGTGAAGAAATTGCAGTAGAAAACCTAGTCTCCGACACATGTATTAAACATGAGAACCTTGGGATACAAACTATAAAAAACATCTATGAGCTATAAAAACTACAGGAAGTTCATATAACGGTTAAAAAACAGAGTTCTCCAAAATAATAAAGTGCATATAATGAACACTGAATTACACAGGAAGTTCATACAACTGCTAAAAACAGTTCACCAAATTATTAAAAGGTGCATATAATGAACTCTGACAAAGAAAATTGAAGCACTGAAAAAAGAATTGCAGTAAAAACCCAAGTCTCCTACACATCTATTAACATGAAAACCTTGCGATGCAAAATACAAAATACATCTATGAAACTACAAAAAAAACAGGAAGTTCATCCAGCAGATGCTAAACAGTTCACACATACGAAAAAATGTTCTAAAGCAAAATATGGGCAATTAAAAATACATGGGCACCCCCACAGGAACACATAGGGCATCATAAAAATAATAAACAAAAAAAATGATTGATCAAGCACAATCATGGGACACACAAATGAAACCCTAACCCTAGATAATCTGGTTCTCAAATAATTAAGACAACACATACACATGTGGACTAAATAATCAACAGAAAAAATAATAAGAAAGGCAATGTGTTTCAGAGATTACCACTCGAACTACTGCTAGCAGAAGCATCCATTTGAGCAACAGATCAACGATCAGAGGAAAAAGCACGGGCACTTCGTCGGTGCGGATGGGGATTGGGCACTCGAAAGCTTCACGCCGACGGAGCCGCGGCGAGAGAACCAGAGAGGAGCCGATTCCCGGCCGCAGATCGAGCGCGCGCCTGCTCCGATGAACTAACGCCGGCGACGAGGGGAATGAAGCGGACCAACTCTGTGGAGAGCAGAATGAAAAGCAGTTGCCCCCCCCCCCCCCCCCCCCCCCCCCCCCGCGCGGCAGAGGGTGTGGAATGAGCGGACGGAGCAGGAAGAGGAGCGGGGCGCGAGGAAATAAGCACGAGCGCGGCGGCGGTGTCCCCTCCTAGCGACGGTTGTTGCGACGGAGGAGGAGAGTAGTGGGGAGAGGTTGCGGGGCGGAACTGCCGGAAAGGAAGAGCGTAGGAAAAAAACTGCCTAATTACTGCTACGCACCTAGTAGGAACTGCTATAAATGGGCCAGGATGTGGGCTGACCGCATAAATGCTACTCTTCTGGCCGGAACCGCAGTTAATGGGCCGGGGACGTGGGCCGACCACATAAATCCCTCCCAGCCAGATCTAAAACGAACAAAAAAAAGTTCCTGCACTGGTTTAAGTTCTGAAACAAAAAGGAAGTTCACATCGCACGCCGTGAAGGTTCACTCGTATTTCCGAGGAAGTTCAGAAAGTTCCTATTTAGCTTAAACAGGAATAGGTTCATTTTTAGCTGAGTTATATATATATATATATATATATATAGGACATATTCATACTACTCCCGGGTGTAACTACACCCATGTGTGTTTCACACATGTATGGAGTATCTATCATACCAGGAGGTATGTAACATGTAGTATGGAGTATATAATACTATTTTAGTACTATAGATACTTCTTCTTAGGTAGTATGCAAAATAATTCTACATACTTCTCTTTTATATGCATATATGACGATATTTTGAGTATATAGTGTAAAATATTAGGAAAGTTGCAATTTTTTCGTGAAACTTGTTTTGGGATATCTTAGATATAGTATATGAACATACTCAAATGGATAAAGTATGACAAATACTTCCGTATGATGGTATATGAGACGTGGGTGTAGTTACACCCGGGAGTAGAAACCATTTAACCTATATATATATATATATATATATATATATATATATATATATATATATATATATATATATATATATATATATATATATATATATATATATATATATATATATATATATATATATATATTGTTTTCAAAATATATTCGGAAACTTGAGAAAAAAGAGTATATAGGTTCAATTTTTTCATATAGTTAAAAAAAAATTACAAGGTTTTTAGATTGTTTCCGAGGCTTAATAAATGTTTATCTAGTTCAAAATATTAGTCGTGGGAATAAAAAATTTCGATGTTACCAGATATCCATGTAGTTTTCTGAAAAAAGAAAAACATAAAGCAGAATATAATAAGAAACAGTAAAAATAAAAAATAAAGATAAAAAATAAAGCACAAACGAAACGAAAATTACAAAAAAAAATAGGAACGGGAAAACAACAAAGAAACAAAAGAGAAAATACAGAATCTGAGAAGGAAGCAAGCCATGCTGGGCCGCCGCACTTGGCGGTTCTCTTGAGGCGTTTTTTTAGCTATTTCTCGCATTAAGCCGTGATATAGCACTCATAGGATTCACCCTGGCCGAATACCATACGTACATCCACGACCAACAGTCTATGGCTTTCAACTTTGTACAACCTTCTTGGCTTAGATCGATACATCCAAACCTACAATATTTTGGGCTCAATTACTTTAATTAGGTAGTCACTTACTGCCATTAATGTATACAACTTATTTTGTGTTCAAATTTTAAAACGCAAAGTGAGGTTGTCAATCTCACCGGCTTGCTGTAACAAAGGATTAAACGTATGGTGTGGAAAATGATGTTTGCAGAGAATGACAGAAAGCAGTTTGCAGTTGGTTGTATTATCAGTTTAAAGAAAAGGACCGGGGTCCACAGTTCACTAGTGGTGTCTCTCCATAAATAATAATAGCATACATGCGGGTAAACAAATTACAGCTGGGCAATCGACAGAATAAAGAGCTGCATAATGATGCATATACTAATGTCATGATGTCTAGTATGAGATTCATTTGGGCATTACAACAATATACATAGACCGTTCCAACCGCATCTATGACTAATAATCCACCTTCCGGTTAGCGTCCGCACCCCTTTCAGTATTAAGTTGCAAGCAACAAATTATTGCATTAGGCAAAGTGTGTAATGTACGTAATACAATTATCCTTAGACAAAGCACTATTGTTTTATCCCTAGTAGCAACAGTACATCTACAATCTTAGAGCTTGCTGTCACTACCCAAGATTAAATAGAGACATTAACCCACTATCGAGCATAAATACTCCCTCTTGGAGTCACAGGCATCTACTTGGTCAGAGCATCTACTAGCAACGGAGAGCATGCAATATCATAAACAACACACAACATGATATATTATGAAGCAAATGACATAGTATTCAATATCCATCGGATCCCAGCAAACACAACATGTAGCATTACATAAAGATGATCTTCATCATGATAGGCAGCTCACAAGATCTAAACATGATGGCACAATAGGAGAAGACAACCATCTAGCTACTGCTATGGACCCGTAGTCCAAAGATGAACTACTCACGCATCAGTCCGGAGGCGGGCATGGTGATGTAGAGCCCTCCAGTGATGATTCCCCTCTCCGGCAGGGTGCCGGGAAGAGCTTCTGAACCCTCCCGAACTAGGGTTGACGACGGCGGCGGCTCCGTAAGGTTTTGTGGAAAAAGTGTTCGGGTTCCAGGTCTTGTATTGTCGGGGGGTATTTGTAGGCGAAAGGGCGAAGGCGGTGGAGGGCCGAGGCCCCGTCATCAGGTGCTGGCGCGGCTGGGGGTGGACCCGCGCCAGCCCATGATGAGGGCGGCTCGGTCCCCTCCTCCGTCTCGTCTTCGGTGTTCTGGAACCTCCCGTGAAAAATAGGGACTTTGGTATTAAATTCGTCCAATTCCGAGAATATTTCCTTAAGTGGTTTTCTGAAACCAAAAACAGCAGAAAACAGGGAACTGGCACTGTGGCATCTTGTTAATAGGTTAGTCCCAGAAAATGCATAAAACAATGCAAAGTTTTTATAAAACATGTAGCAAATGGTATAATATAAGCATGGAACATAAGAAATTATAGATACGTTTGAGACGTATCAAGCATCCCCAAGCTTAGTTCTACTCGTCCTCGAGTAGGTAAAACGATAACAACAATAATTTCTGGAGTGACATGCTTTCACATAATCTTAATGATATAATATTGTAAGGCTCATGTCATGAATGAAGTGATTCAAAGCAATGATCTATAGTTTGCTAACAAATAGACAAGGAGTAAACAACTACATCATATAAGTAAAAACTTTTCATGAATAGTACTTCAAACAAGCATCAAAAAGATTTACATAAGAGTTAACTCATAAAGCAATATTCTCTAAGTAAAAGAGCATTGAAGCAACACAAAGGAAGATATAAGTTTCAGCATTGGCTTTCAACTTTGAACATGTATATCATATAGATAGTTGTCAACACAAAGAAATATAACAAGTGCAATAAGTAAGCATATAAGAGTTGTTGCACACCATTGACACAAGTGTTTGCTTCGGGGACAGAAAGAAGTAGGTAAACTGACTCAACATAAAGTAAAAGATAGGCCCTTCGCAGAGGGAAGCAGGGATACAAGCATGTGCTAGAGCTTCTTGGTTTTATAGGTTTTTGAAATCATATAGAGAGCATAAAAGTAAGTTTTTGAGTGGTGTTTGTCGTTGTCAACGAATGGTAATGGGCACTCTACCCCCCTTGTCAACCAGACTTTCTAAGAGCGGCTCCCATGAAGGACGTTATTTCTACCAGCAAGGTAGATCATCCCTCTTATCTCTTTTGTTTACACATGTATATTTAAAAACTGGTTTGACACTCCTCCCCACCATTGCATACACAATCCATGGCTAACCGAATCCTCGGGTGCCTTCCAACAATCACATACCATGGAGGAGTGTCTATATTAAAATGTATAACACTTTGAAGCATAAATTTTTGAAAAACCATGTGAAGAGATTGAAACAGTTAAAGTTGTAATTAATTGGGACTGGGCACCCCATTTGCCTGCTCTTTTTGCAAAGTTGATGGATAAGCGGATGTATATGCCACTAGTCCAGTTGTCAAAGTCTGTCTAAAAGCAAATGACAAGGTTGATATCCGTAACACCACATACTTCCTCATGAGCTAATAAACATTGACACAAATAAGGGATAATAAGTTTTGAATTAAAAGGTAGCACATGAAGTATTTACTTGGAATGGCAGAAAATACCATGTAGTAGGTAGGTATGGTGGACACAAATGGCATGGGTTTTGGCTCAAAGATTTTGGATGCACGAGATGCATTCCCTCTCAGTACAAGGCTTTGGCTAGCAAGGTTGTTTGAAGCAAACACAAGTATAAACTATGACAACAAGACGTATATATAAAAACATATTGCAAGCATTATAAAACTCTACATTGTCTTCCTTGTTGTTCAAACACTTTAACTAGAAAATATCTAGACCTTAGAGATACCAAACATGCAAACCAAATTTCAATAAGCTCTACGGTAGTTCTCCATTAATGGGTTTTAACTACATGGTGTAAAAGCTTAAACATGATCTACTTGAGAGCTCAAAACAATTGCCAAGTAGCACAACATGCAAGATAACAATTCATGAGAGCATGTTTCTTTTTTTATACCATTTACCACATTTAGCATTTTCTGTTTCCAACCAAACACCAATCAAATTATTTATACATAAACTCTCCAAGTATTTAACAATGAAGCAAGAGAGTATAACATATGAGAACTAACAGCTCTGAACAAGAGGTGCATGAAAAGTAAGAGCTGAAAGTATTGCAGTAGCTAGAGAAGAATACTCAACAAGTATAAGTGAAGAATAGGAGTATTCAAATGAAAAAGCGGAGCGTGTCTCTCTCCCACACAATAATTCTAGGATCCATTTTATTCAGAGAAAGAAAATAACAAAGCAAAAATAAAAACAAACAGACGCTCCAAGTAAAGCACATAAGATGTGGCGGAATTAAAATATAGTTTCACTAGAGATAACCTGATAAGTTGTTGATGAAGAAGGGGATGCCCAGGCATCCCCAAGCTTTGAGGCTTGAGTCTTCTTGAAATATGCTTGGGTGACCCACGGGGGGCATCCCCAATCTTAGGCTCTTTCATCTTCTTGATCACATCATATCATCCTCTCTCTTGATCCTTGAAAACTTCCTGCACACCAAACTCAAAGTAAACTTCATTAGAGGGTTAGTGCATAATCAAAAATTCTCATATTCTGCATGGAGACAATCATTATCATGGTACTGGACATTAGCTACAGCCACTGGAATTTTATGGAACAAAAAGATCCATTCAAAAACAGCAAAAGAACCAATGCAAAATAAATGGCAGAATCTGTCAAAAACAGAACAGTCTGTAAAGACGAATATTTTTCGAGGCACTTAACTTACTCAAATCAGAAAACTCAAAACTAATGAAAGTTGCGTACATATATGGGGATCACACTCAGAAAATATCAGGTCATTCCGATGTTTTGGTAAAGAGTTATGAATTTAATGGTGAACAGCAGAAAAACTGTTCATGCGCAGAGATCCAATTCTAGCATCAACTTTCTCCTAGAGACTTAACTTGGCACAACTATGCAATAAAATAAAGATACAAAGGAATTTCTACAGAGGTAGGCATGTTCCTTGACTCAAGAAAATAAAATAACAGGAATAAAAAGTGGGTTGTCTCCCATAAGCGCTTTTCTTTAACGCCTTTGAGCTAGGCACGGAAAGCAAAACTCAAGTGTTTCCAAGAGAAGAAGCATCAACATTATAGTTTGTACGAATAATAGAATCAAAAGGTAGCTTCATCTTCTTCCTAGGGAAGTGTTCCATACCTTTCTTAAGTGGGAAGTGGTACCTTATATTTCCTTCTTTCTTATCAATAATAGCACCAACCGTGCGAAGGAGAGGTCTTTCCAAAACAATAGGACAAGAGGGGTTGCACTCAATATCCAAGACAATAAAATCAACGGGGATAAGGTTATTATTAACCATGATAAGAACATCATTAACTCTCCCCAAAGGTTTCTTCAAAGCATTATCAGCAAGAAAAACATCCAAATAGCAATGTTCCATGGGTGGCAAGTCAAACATATCATAAAGTTTCTTAGGCATAACAGAAATACTTGCACCAAGGTCACACAAAGCATTGCAATCAAATTCATTCACTTTTATTTTAATGATGGGCTCCCATCCATCTTCTAACTTCTTAGGGATAGAAGCTTCAAGTTTTAATTTTTCTTCCCTAACTTTAATGAGAGCATTTGTAATATGTGTAGTAAAAGCCATATTTAAAGTACTAGCATTAGGATTTGTGGCTAAATTTTGCAAGAACTTAATAACTTCAGAGATATTACAACTATCATAATCAAAATCATTATCATCAAAAGTAATGGGACCATTATCCCCTATGTTCTTAAAAATTTCAGCACTTTTATCAAGCATAGTTTTAGGAGTTTTAGGCAATTTTAAACGTTTGGAAGTAGTAGAAGAAACATTGCCAACACCAATTATGTTACCATTAATAGTAGGAGGCTTACTAGCATGTGAAGTAACATTATTTTCAGTAGTAGTAATGGTGCAAACTCTAACAATATCATCAACTTTAGCTAGTTCTTCCTCTCTTTCCCATCTAGCATGCAATTCAGCCATCATCCTAACATTTTCATCAATTCGAACTTGGATGGCATTAATTTTAGCAAGGGTCTTACTCTCATTAGTATCATTAGGCATGACTTTAGATTTTAAAAGATCAACATCAAGAGCAAGATTATCTACCTTAGAGGCAAGAATATCAATTTTCCCAAGCTTTTCCTCAACAGTTTTATTAAAGGTAGTTTGTGTAGTGATAAAATCCTTAAGCATGGTTTCAAGTTCAGAGGAGGTATTCCTATTATTGCTATAAGAATTACCATAGGAATTACCATAACCACCACTATTATTAGAAGGATAGGGCTTGTAGTTACTATTACCATAATTGTTCCTATAGGCATTGTTGTTGAAATTATTATTTTTAATGAAGTTCACATCAACATGCTCTTCTTGTGCAACTAAAGAAGCTAAGGGAACATTATTAGGATCCATATGAGATTTACCATTGACAAGCATAGACATGATCATATCAATCTTTTCACCCAAAGAGGAGGTTTCTTCAACAGAATTTACCTTCTTACCTTGAGGAGTCCTTTCAGTATGTCACTCAGAATAATTAACCATCATATTGTCCAGAAGTTTTGTTGCAGCCCCCAAAGTAGGGAAATAATCTTAGCAGGAGGATAGTATTTTCCAATAAAAGCATCTTTGCATTTAATCCATGAATCAATACTATTCCTAGGCAATGAAAGTAACCATTCTTTAGCTCTTCCTCTCAAGGAGAAAGGAAATAATTTCAGTTTTATAATGTCACCATCTATATCCTTATATTTTTGCATTTCACAAAGTTCAACAAAATTATTTAGATGGGCAGCAGCATCATCAGAACTAACACCAGAAAATTGCTCTTTCATGACAAGATTTAACGAAGCATGTTTAATTTCAAAGAATTCTGCTTTGGAAGCAGGTGGAGCAATAGGTGTGCATATAAAATCATTATTGTTGGTGCTAGTAAAGTCACACAACTTAGTATTCTCAGCAGTAGTCATTTTAGCAAAATTAAAAAGCAACCGAAATACAAAAATTAATGCAAGTAGCTAAATTTTTTGTGTTTTTGATAATAAGAAGCAAACAAGATAATAACAAAGTAAATAAAATACAAGTAACTAATTTTTTTGTGTTTTTGATATTTAAAAGCAAACAAAACAGGAAATAAAATTTAACTAAGCAAGACAAAAACAAAGTAAAGAGATTGGGAAGTGAGAGACTCCCCTTGCCGATGTGTCTTGATCTCCCCGGCAACGGCGCCAGAAAAGTGCTTGATGCTCACGGGTATGAGGAGTTGGAAGACCCCAAGAGGAAGGTGTGATGAGCGTAGTAGCAAGTTTCCCTCAGTTATGAAACCAAGGTTATCGAACCAGTAGGAGATGAAGAACACAACGAAGGTTTCCCCGGCGCCAGAAAAGTGCTTGGCGTGTAGGGAGGTGGAATCTGCACAACACAATCAAGAAACTTTGCTCCAACTCAACAGTGAGGTTGTCAATCTCACCGGCTTGCTGTAACAAAGGATTAAACGTATGGTGTGGAAAATGATGTTTGCAGAGAATGAAAGAAAGCAGTTTGCAGTTGATTGTATTATCAGTTTAAAGAAAAGGACCGGGGTCCACAGTTCACTAGTGGTGTCTCTCCATAAATAATAATAGCATACATGCGGGTAAACAAATTACAGCTGGGCAATTGACAGAATAAAGAGCTGCATAATGATGCATATACTAATGTCATAATGTCTAGTATGAGATTCATTTGGGCATTACAACAATATACATAGACCGTTCCAACCGAATCTATGACTAATAATCCACCTTCCGGTTAGCGTCCGCACCCCTTTCAGTATTAAGTTGCAAGCAACAGATTATTGCATTAGGCAAAGTGTGTAATGTAAGTAATACAATTTTCCTTAGACAAAGTACTACTGTTTTATCCCTAGTAGCAACAGTACATCTACAGTCTTAGAGCTTGCTGTCACTACCCCAGATTAAATAGAGACATGAACCCACTATCGAGCATAAATACTCCCTCTTGGAGTCACAAGCATCTACTTGGCCAGAGCATCTACTAGCAACGGAGAGCATGCAAGATCATAAACAACACACAACATGATATATTATGAAGCAAATGACATAGTATTCAATATCCATCGGATCACAGCAAACACAACATGTAGCATTACATAAAGATGATCTTGATCATGATAGGCAACTCACAAGATCTAAACATGATGGCACAATAGGATAAGACAACCATCTAGCTACTGCTATGGACCCGTAGTCCAAAGATGAACTACTCACGCATCAGTCGGGAGGCGGACATGGTGATGTAGAGCCCTCCGGTGATGATTCCCCTCTCCGGCAGGGTGCCGGGAAGAGCTTCTGAACCCTGCCGAACTAGGGTTGACGACGGCGGCGGCTCCGTTAGGTTTTGTGGAAAAGTGTTCGGGTCTCAGGTCTTGTATTGTCGGGGGGTATTTGTAGGCGAAAGGGCGAAGGCGGTGGAGGGCCGAGGCCCCGTCATCAGGTGCTGGCGCGGCATGGGGTGGACCCGCGCCATCACATGATGAGGGTGATACGTCTCAAACGTATCTATAATTTCTTATGTTCCATGCTTATATTATACCATTTGCTACATGTTTTATGTACACTTTGCATTGTTTTATGCATTTTCTGGGACTAACCTATTAACAAGATGCCACAGTTGTCGGCCCAGTGGATCCTAGGGTGTGCAGAGCCCACTCTCCACGGCTCTCACACGCGCCGATGTCGATGAAACAACTAAGGACCAAGCAGAACGCTTGGGGAGACCCCGAGGGGAGAACCCCTCGAGGGGACTTGAGGAGGCAGGAAAAGGCCTGAAGGGGCTCCCCCTGGGGGCGCCCCACTACAAGGCCCTCTCCTCTGAAGGGGAGTCAACAAGACTCCCCCCCGCGAGGCCTTCGGGGCCCTGTGGGGATGCTTCGCTACGAAGGAACCGCTGCAGAGCGCACATGGCCTCTGCAGCAGCCGCAGAGTGACGCGCGCCTCTGCGCGTGACGACGACGGCGCTGCAGTTGCCGTTCTGGTGATAAAAGGAGTCAACAAAGCTGTGTCCCCTGCGCCGGCTTACGAGGGTTTCCTCTTTGGTGATAAAGCAAATGGCCGGCGCAACGCTCCAACGGCGACGTCACCGTGGGCACCCCCACGGTCACTGCAGCACCAACTGGCCGCTCTGCAAAGTCGGCAGCTGCCCTGCCACGAAGGCAGGCTTTACGACCATGGACCAAGTCCATAGACGATCGAGCTGCGGTGCACCCCGCTCCTCCGCTTCGTCGCCATGTGGGAACCCTTCCACTGCGCAGAGCGCAGGGATGAGGCCCGGAGCGCCTATTCAAGGAGAGGGAGTGCCTCCGTAGTACGGGATCGACCGGAGGAATCGTGGATTCATCCTTGTACACCCTACTATAGCTTAACCTAGCCCAGAGAGCCCGAGGGGGAAGAAGGCTCGAACCTTCCCCCTACAAGCTCCACACTGCCTCGCGAGGGCTCGCGGCAAGCTCATGGTACTGTAGCCCCTGCGGAGCAATACAGACAAGCAGGAGTAGCGGTTTTACCTCACCTTGAGGGCCGTGAACCTGGGTACGGGCCCGAGTCCATCTCTGTCGTGCAGTTCCTCCACAGGCACCACGAGCAACGTCGCGGGGCCGGTTGACGGTTGTTGACCAACGTGTTCAGTCCCCTTCACGAACTTCTCCCCCGAGAGTGGTTATCCCTGTTCCGTGGGAATCACACCTCGACATTTGGCGCGCCAGGTAGGGGGCTGAGGCGCGTCTTCAACCTCCAGCCGGCCTCCGCACCATGGCGGACACCCGCACGACATGCGCCAACAGGCGCGCAGCTGACATGGCTCACACAGAGCCCGACACCGCTCCCACTCGCGGCCGCCGCGGCCGCCCTCGCAGCCGAGCGCGCCAACACCGGCCCGCATGTGGAGGAGCCGGAGAGCGAAGAGTACCATGACAGCGACCACCACGACGATAGGGACGCTCCCCCGGAGCGCAACGACGGCGCTGAGTCTTCGCACCCGTCGCAGCGCCAAAGCGCGTCTTCTCAGGGACGCCCGGAGCCCACGCCGCACACCGCGCTGCTCATGGCCCAGGAGCTCCTACGCTACCGGCCCAGCGCTGAGGCCCACAACCAGTGGCTGGACCGCCTCCACCACCTCGTCGACGTCGCGACCACGCGCCCCGCTCCGTCGCGCTCCATGGTCCATCACTCCGGCCGCGCGGGAACGGCTGCACCAGATGCGCCTCCGCCGCCGCCGGGACCACCTCCAGCGGCAGCACAGATAGCTCCCTCTCAATCTTCGTCGCCGCATGACTGCCAGATCGCGCAGCGCACTGCGCCTGACGCGCGTGTGGGCATGGAGCGCCGCCGGGACCTCCAGAACCACCTCGTCGAGGAGCTCGGTCAAGCGGGGCAGCAGAACCGCAGAGCTCTCCAAGGAGGAATCGCCATGTACGCCTCTGGCTGCATGGCCTTCACCCGCGCTCTGCGTCGCGTGGTCTGGCCGCAGAAGTTCAAGCCAGCCCTCCCCAAGGGCTTCGACGGGTCTACCAACCCCCTCGAGTTCCTGCAGCTCTACACCACCTCCATCCAAGCTGCAGGGGGAGACGACAAGGTCATGGCCAACTGGTTCTCCCACGCGCTCAGGGACTCCGCGCTGTCCTAGCTCCTCAACCTCCCCGAGGACTCCATCGACTCCTGGGAGGAGCTCTGCAAGCAGTTCGTCGCCAACTTCAAGGGCACGTACGAGCGCGCGCTCACCCACAACGACCTGCGCGCTGTGGTGCAGAGGAAGGATGAGACTCTCCGCAAGTACATCCAGCGCTTCAGCCAAGTGCGCAACAAGATCCCGAACATCCCCGACACGCAGGTCATCGCCGCCTTCAGGGAGGGCGTCACCAACCGCAGGATGCTTGAGAAGCTGGGCATCCACGACAAGCTCACCTCTGTGGTGAAGCTGTTCGACCTCTCGGACAAGTGCGCCAAGGCCGAAGAGGGATTCCTCTTCGTCAAGATGAGCCAGCGAGGGGACGACCAGGCTGAAGGCTCCAAGAGCCACAAGAAGCGCGAGGAGACCAAGCGGAAGACCACTGCTGTCCTAGCGGCAGAGCCAGCCACCAAGAACGCCCGCAGAAGCTCCCCCGAGCCTGGCAACAAGGAGGCGGACAACCGTCCATTCTGCGTCTACCACAACAGGCGTGGCCACGCCACAGACGACTGCTTCGACCTCAAGAGGCTGAGCAGGGAGCGCGAGCGAGGAGAAGGCATCGGAAACCGCGGCAGAGGCCGCGGCTACCGCAGAGACGGCAGGGGCAGACGCGATGGCGGCTACCAGAGGCCGTCAGGCACTCAAGCCAACGCTGCCGAGAAGAACAATAATCTCCCTGACGAGGAAGACGGAGGCTACCAGGCCCCGAGAGGGGCTATGGCCTGCATCCTCGGCGGGGCTCAGGCGCCTAAGTCGAACAACCAGTTCAAGTAGTTCGCCCGCGAGCTCAACGCCGTGCTCCCGAGCACCGAGACCTCCAGGCCCCTCAAGTGGTCCCAGTACACCATCGCCTTCGACGCCAAGGACCACCCCAAGTCGACCAAGACTGTTGGGACCCTCCCCCTGGTCTGCTCCCCCACCATCAACAACATCACCGTCTCCAAGACGCTCATTGATGGGGGAGCTGGCCTGAACGTCATCTCCGTCGAGACCTTCGAGACGCTTCAAGTGCCCTACGAGTGGCTTATGCCCTCCAGGCCGTTCACAGGGGTCACCAGCGGTTCCATCGAACCCGTGGGCCAGGTCCGGCTAGCCGTCACCTTCGGCACGCAGAGCTGATCGACTTCGATGTCGCCCATATCGGCTTGCCGTACAACGCCATCCTCGGCTACCCCGCCCTCGCTAAGTTCATGGCCGTCACGCACCATGCCTACAACATGGTCAAGATCCCCGGCAGCGCTGGCACCATCGCCATCCATGGTCATATCCTGGACGCCACGCGCCCTGTCGAGAGCGCCTACAAGGCAGCTGCCATGGCTTTCCCGGCTGACGAGGACATGGAGCCTCTCGAGAGGCCCAAGAAGAAGAAACAAGTCTTCTCTCAGGAGCAAGCTGCCACGAAGAAGGTGTCGCTGAGCACCAACAGCTCGGGGGCTGAAGGCTCGGGGGCTAGCGTCACCATAGGCGCTGCCCTGCCTCCCAAATAGGAAAGCGCGCTCGTCGCCTTCCTTCGGGCAAACTCTGACATGTTCGCGTGGACTCCGTCAGATATGTCCGGTGTACCAAGGGAGGTGATCGAGCACCACTTAGCCGTGTGTGCAGACGCATGCCCCGTCAAGCAAAAAGCACGCAAGCAAGCCCCCGAGAAGCAAGCATTCATCGTCAAGGAAGTAGAGAAGCTAAAGGCGGCGAAAGTCGTCCGCGAAGTCGCGCACCCCACTTGGCTCTCCAACGGCGTGGTTGTCCCTAAACCCGCTGGAGGAGGCCGACTCTACATCGACTACACTGATGTCAACAAGGCCTGCCCCAAGGACCCATACCCCATGCCGAGGATAGACCAGATCGTGGACTCCACCGCTGGCTGCGACCTCCTTTGTTTTTTCGACGCCTTCTCTGGTTATCACCAGATCAAAATGGCTAAAGAGGATGAGGAGAAGACAGCATTCCTCACCCCTTGTGGTGTGTACTGCTACACGTGCATGCCTTTCGGCCTGAAGAACGCTGGCGCCACTTTCCAGAGGCTCATGAGAATAGCCTTGGGGGCACAGATGGGTAGGAACGCAGAGGCCTACGTCGATGACATCGTGGTCAAGTCTCGAGAGGGAGACACCCTCTTGGAGGATCTCGAGGAAACCTTCGCCAGCCTGTGCAAGGTGAACATCAAGCTGAACCCCGCTAAATGCGTCTTCGGGGTCCCTTCAGGCAAGCTCCTCGGATTCCTGGTGTCCCACCGCGGCATAGAAGCAAACCCAGACAAGATCAAGGCCATAGAAGGAATGCAGCCTCCTCGCCGACTCAAGGACATGCAGCGCTTAGCGGGCTGCATGGCCAGCCTTGGCCGATTCATCTCCAAGTTCGGCGAGAGAGCCCTGCCATTTTTCAAGATCATGAAGAGATCTGGCACGTTCAAGTGGACCCCTGAGGCGGACAAGGCCTTCGAGGACTTAAAGAAGTATCTGGCCAGCCACCAGTCTTGGTGGCCCCCAGGACAGGCGAGCACCTGAAGCTGTACCTTTCAGCCACTCCTCAGACCGCAAGCGCCGTCTTGGTGGTCGAAAGGGAAGAGCCTGTCCTCCCCAAGAAGATCGCTGCAACTCCAAGCCCAAAACCCCCCGACAAGGATCTCGTCGAAGGAGCAGCCTCCACAGACCCGCTGCCGGGCCCACCGCCTCAAGTCGAGCCTGCTCTCGGCACCCCTGTCGAGACCCCCCTACAGGCGGATCTCGGCAAGGGTCCTGAGGAGCCTCCGCAGAGGGCTGACGCTGCAACCTCACTGACAACCCTTGTCGAGCACCCCGTCTACTTCGTCAGCACAGTGTTGCGGGACGCTCGGGAGAGATATCCAATGCAGCAGAAGCTCCTCGTCGCGCTCCTCATCGCCTCCAGGAAGTTGCGACACTACTTCCAGGGCCACCCCATCACGGTGGTCACTTCCTTCCCCCTGGAGCAGATCCTGCGCAACCCCAACGCCACAGATCGTGTCGCGGGATGGAACATAGAGCTGCAGCCATTCAACTTGCGCTTCGACACCACGAGAGTCATCAAGGGGAGAGCGCTGGCAGACTTCATCGCCGAATGGACTGACCCAAGCCCTGAAGAGCCTCGGGGGGAAGAGGCCGAGCCCTCTGGAGACACAATGCCCAGCCACTGGACCATGCACTTCGACGGAGCCTTTGCCTGCCGCAATGGCGGGGCAGGCGTCGTCCTAACTTCGCCCAAAGGCGACAAGCTCTACTACGCGGTCCAGTTATGCTTCACGATTGACAAGATCTCCAACAACATCGCCGAATACGAGGGCCTCCTCGCCGGCTTAAGGGCCGCCATCGCTCTAGGCGTCAAGCACCTACTCGTCAAGGGCGACTCCCAGCTGCTCGTCAACTTCTCCAACAAGAGCTACACGCCTAAAGACGACCACATGGCTGCATACCTTGAAGAGGTCCGCAAGCTCGAGAAGCACTTCAGGGGCATGGAACTCATGCACATCCCAAGGAAAGAGAACCAGGAGGCTGATGACATCGCCAAGCGAGCCTCGCGGAGGCAACCCCAGCAGGCCGGCGTCTTTGAGGAAAGGCTCGCCAAGGCATCCATCAAGCAGCCTCGAGAGGCCACAGCCGCAAGCACAGATGAAGCACTCCCACCACCTCCCGAGTTTGGGGCTCCCGATTGCGGCCCCAGCACAGGGGAGCGTCTGTTGCTGACGGCAGCCCACCAAGCCACAGGCTGGATCGACGAGCTCAAGGACTACCTGACGAAAGGGATCCTCCCTGAAGAGAATGCAGAAGCAGAACGAATCGCTTGACAGGCGAAATCCTACTGCATCCTTGAGGGAAGCCTCTACCGCAAGCGCCCGAATGGCATCGCGCTCAAGTGCGTCCCTCCCGAGGAAGGCCGAACGCTGATCAAGGACATCCACAGCGGGGAGTGCGGCCACCACTCATGTGCGCGCACCCTCGCAGGCAAGGTCTTCAGGAGCGGCTTCTACTGGCCTCAAGTGCTTCAAGATGCGGTCGCCATCGTGCAAGCCTGCGACGCCTGCCAGTTCCACGCCAAGCAAATTCATCAGCCGGCGCTGGGGCTCCAAACCATCCCGCTCTCCTGGCCATTCGCGGTCTGGGGGCTGGACATCTTGGGCCCCTTCCCAAAGTCGCAGGGGGGCTATCGCTTCCTCTTCGTGGCCATCGACAAGTTCACCAAGTGGCCCGAGGTTGAACCAGTGCGCACCATTCCTGCCGGGGCCGCGGTGAAGTTCATCAGGAGCCTGGTCTGCCGCTTCGGTGTGCCTAACCGCATCATCACCGATAATGGCTCGCAATTCACCAGCGGCGTCTTCCGAGCCTACTGCGACAAGTTTGGCGTCAAGATCTGCTTCGCCTCGGTGGCTCACCCACGCAGCAACGGTCAAGCCGAGCGAGCGAACGCAGAGGTCCTCAAGGGCCTCAAGACCAGAAGCTTCAACATCCTCAAGGCCCACGGCAAGGGCTGGATCGACGAGCTCCCTTCGGTGCTCTGGTCCATGCGCACAACTTCCTCAAGGCCTACAGGCGAAACGCCGTTCGCCCTGGTCTACGGAGCTGAAGCAGTCCTCCCCGCAGAAATCAAGCATGGATCACCACGGGTCCTTGCCTTCAATGAGGACATCCAAGGGGGGCCTCCACAACGACGACCTGCTGTTCCTCGAGGGACTGCGCCGCCATGCCGCCCTCAGAGCGGCAAGGTACCAGCAAGATCTGCGACGCTACCACAGCCGCCATGTGCGCTCACGCACCCTTGAGGCGGGCGACCTCGTCCTCAGGCGAATCCTCTCCAGGGAAGGCCTCCACAAGCTCTCGCCGATGTGGGAAGGTCCCTACAGGGTCTCCCACGTTGCCAGGCCTGGCGCAGTACGCCTCGAGACTGAAGACGGCATCCCCGTCAAGAACCCGTGGAACATCGCGCACCTGCGCAAGTTCTACCCGTGATCATAGTCACGCCAGGCATTTTTTGTCTCTAGAGGGAAGCTCACGGCTTCACCTCCAAGCTTCTCAAAGCTTCTCCCGAGGCTCAGCCCTCTGAGCTCTCCTGCTAATGAGCCACCGCAGGCCGCAGTGAACCTCTGCCACTAATGGGTGGTCCCCATGCCTCGACATGGAAGGAACGTTACCTTGGCAAACCCAAGTGTAACGAACCGATTTTCGTTCCAAGTGAACTTTGCGCTCAGGCGCCATTTTCGTTCCAAGTGAACTTTGCGCTAAGGCGCCGTGTCGTTCCCAAGTGAACTTTGCGCTGAGGCGCCGCTATGAAATAATTCTATGGCAAGTTTTACTTTCGTCATTTATTTTCGCATGTGCGCTTACATTTTTCCATATGCGCACCTCGCGAGCGGGGGCTGAGTACGGTGCCCGTGCCCAAGAGCACCCCAGCAGCACTGCAAAACCCAAGGGACCCTGAGCTCTAGCTAAAGGGCATGCTCCCGGATACACGCCACCTCTCCAAAGGACCTTGGTACTCTCTCTCCTCGCGAGGCACCCATGAGGAAGCCTATAAGCGCGCATGAGTCCTTACTACTATACTCTAGCGTTTCGGTTCGCCTCTCTAACATCCACAGGAAGCGAAAGTCTCTCCAGGCCTGTGGAGGAAAAACTCGGCCCCTGAAGAGAGAGGCATCGCCAGGGGAGACCTACGCAGGGCAAAAAGCCTCGCGAAGCTAAGTTCCCTCCTCACTTCAAGAGAATCCTTGCATCCCTCTCACGGGCACTCTGCCTCCCTCGAGTGGTCCTTTCCCTCACTCCCCATGGGCTGCTTGCGCGTCAAAGGGGGGCCCTCAGCATCACGACTCGAGGGCTCTTACCTCCCTAAGCCTTAAACTCCCCCCGGCCTTGCCGAGTCATTGCTCGAGCATACCGCAGCGGCGGAGTCATAGCGCGAAGGGAAGGGTCCAGCGACGCAGAGCGAAAAAGACATGGAATTGAAGCAAAGACTCCTCGAGGGGAGCACACACAGACATAGTGGCACTTGTTAAAAAGATAAGGAGTATATTACAAACTGCCAAATAAAGGTCTCTGAAAAGCAAATGCCCCTACAGCGCTACGAGCGCACTACACTGCAGGAAAGGGTCTCAGGAGGGAGTTAGGCAGCGGCCTCGCCGTCGTCCTGGCCGGATCCTTCCTCTTCAAGCTCGCTCCCCTCGTCGTCGTCCTCGTCCTCCGCGGCGGCCCGCTTAAAGCGGCTGCAGAAGTCGTCCACTTGGTCGCGGACGGAGTTGGAGGCTTTCCACCCATCCTCCCCCTCCAGGGGCTCGGTCACCGTGGCGAGATCGAACCCGGGCTGGAGGTGCACGAGGTTGGAGAAGATGCGGTCCACCGCCACCGCCAGAAGCTGGCGGCACTCCTCCTCGACGACGTCGCGAAGCTCCGCGGCGGGCCCCTCGAGCGCCGTGAAGAGCTGCTCAAAGTATAGGAGGTAGGTGGCGGCGTCGGAGCGGCCTTGAGTCGGGACGGCCAGCGCCTCTGCTCCCAACTTTGCAGCGAGCTCGCGGTCCCGGTCCGCCAAGGACAGGAACATGCGCTCCCGCTGCTGCGACAGCACCAGTGCCACCTTGGCGCTCTCGGCCGCCTCCACCGCCTTCTCCACAGCAGGGCCCACTTGCTGGTTCATCTCCTCCATATCGGCCATGAGGGAGGCGAGGTCCTGCTCTGTGCGCTTGCGGGCCGCCTCGGCGGCGCGGCGGCGATCCGTTTCGCGCTTCACCTTTGCGACGAGGGTAGCGTTCATGTTCTCGAGCTGGTGGATCCGGGCGCCGCTCTCGCCAAGCCTCTTCTTGAAGCGATCCTCCTGCTTGGAGAACTTGTCCTTGTAATCCTGGGAGACGGCGGCGCGGAGCTCCTTCTCCTTCTCCTGGAGTTTCTTCATGGCCTCCTCCTTCCGCTCCGCGAGCCGCGCGTTGGCACGCTCCACGCTCCCCTTGTGGGCGGCCACTTCGCGCTCAAGCTTGCTGAGCGCCGCGGTCAGGCTGTCCTCGCGGGCCTCGAGGGCCGCGCGCTGCCCCGACAGCTCCTGCTCCCTCAGCGCCAGCTGCTCGTCGCGGCGACGCACATCTTCCTCACGCTCGCCCAGAGCTCGCCCTCTGGCCTCCAAGCTTGTGCGGACCTCGTCCAGGGCGGACCGCACAGTCTCGGAGTCAGCAAGGATCTTCTTCTCGAGCTCGCCGTGCTTCGCCGCCAGGGAGCGTTCCACAGTCTCCCGCTCTGCCCTGGCCGCGGCCAAGTCTTCAGCCGCGGCCCGGCGCTCAGCCTTCAAGGGCTGCAGAAGCTCCTCGGCGTCGTGCATGGCGCCCTCGCGGACTTCCTCCGCGAAGCGCATCGCCTCCTCGCGCTCCTCCTGCAGGGCCAAGTCGCTCTGCCGGCGAGCCTCTACAGCCGCGTGAAAAGCGGCCCAAGCCCCCGCGAGTTCGTCCTGCTGCCGGGCAAGCTCCCGGTCCTCCAGGGCGAGATGGGCCTCCAGCCCCTCAAGGGACTCCCGCACCATGCAGAAGGCAACGTCTCGGCGCCCTCGGCTCCAGTCCCAGCTGCCGAGGGCGAGGACCTGGGAGGTCCTGCGAGGCACGGAAGGACCCGCACCCGCGTCGAGCTTGGTGAAGGTAGCCTTCGCGTGGGCCTGGGGGCTTGGTGGTAGGTCCTCCGCCTCCACGCTTGCGCCCTGCGCTCCGGTGCCGCCCCGCCCGAGCGGCACTTCCTTGCTCGCTTCTGGGACGGAGGAGGTATGCCCTAGCGCCGCTGTCTCCTCCTCCGCCGTGGTGTTTGGGGAGGATGGAGGAAGATCCTCCCCGCTGGCCTTGGGCGGGCTCGGGACCATCGTGGCGCCAGCCGCGGCCTCTGGTTGCGCTTCAGGAGTCGCTGCGCAAGGTGGAGTGGGCACTCTCTCCACCTCCTCCCCCACCTGCTCCTCCTCTGGAGGCGGCTCGGGCGCCTCCGCCTGAGGCATGTCCACCTGAGGGCCTGCTGAGGCCTCCTCCTCAGGCCTCGAGGCCTCGTCTGCCGCGGCCTCGCCCGCTTCAGCCTCTGGCGCGGCCTCGGGGGCGGCCTTATTCACATCCGCGACCTTGCGGAGTCTTCGGCGCTTCGCAGGCGCTGGGTCGCTGGCGGAAGACAAGAAGATTGGTCAAGGGAGGAGACAAGCAGAGGATCGAAGAGAAAAGACAGAACTCAAGGGCACTTACTTGGACTTCTTAGCGCGGGTGTCAACCCACGCCATACCTGACGCGCGCCACGAGGGAGCGGTCCGGGCTCCTGACCCTTCAGGAGCCGCCTCAGCCTTCCGCTTGAGGGGAGCGCTCGGGGGCTCCCCGGCAGGCCTGTCATGGGCCGCCTTAGTCCTTGGCTCTTGGCGCCCAGCATCGGCTTCCTCGCCGTCGCTGGAAGAGAGCTCGTTGACCTCCCCGGCGGGGGGGCACGGCTCCGGATGAGCTTCCCGCGCCTGCGGAGGGCATCGCCTCCGCCCCCGCGTCGTCTTGCTCCGCGTCGCCATGCTCCGCGTCTGACGCGTACGGAGACTCGGCAGCGTCCCCGTCCTTCACCATGGGCATGGGCCCATCCTCTTCTTCCTCCCCCGCCAGGCCCAGCGCGGTGAATGTGGGCATCAGCGCCAGGGTGGCCTGGCGCTGGTCCGGAACCTCGTACAGAGGCCTTATCGCCACGGGGACCCTCGCGGGCACGTCAGGGTTGACGAAGAGGCCGCCCATGATGGTGGCGACGCCGGCGGGGCGATGATCGCAGGGGTGGAGCCGCATCGGGTCCATGAGCCCTGAGTACGCCCACATCGGCTTCTTGTGCGCTTGAAGGGGAGCGATGTGGCGCCTCACGAACTCCTCCGCCACCATTTGGCCAGTGAGGCCGCTCTCCCGGAGCGACCTCAAGTGGCCCACGAGGTCGGCAATCTGCGGGTCTTCGAGGGCCCGCTTGCCCCAGTGGGTGTTCTTCACGGGCGGCGCGTCTGGGACCTCGAGGAGAGAGCTCTGCGATGAGACGCCGATGAGGAACCACTTATGCCTGAAGTCCTCCACCTTCTTCGACACCGCCGTCACGGGCCTCTCACCGCTCCAGGACATGGGGATGTAGATGTCCCCCATGCCGTCCGCGATGCGAAAAGAGACGCAGCCCGTCCGCTCGGTCTTCGCGGTGTTCCGGAGCGCGTAGAAGCTCCTGAAGAGGGCCACCGAAGGCTTCACCCCCAGATAAGCCTCACACAGGAAGGCGAAAATAGAGAGGATGAGGACGGAGTTGGGGTGAAGGTGCAGGAGGTGGATTTGGTAGAACTCCAAGACTGCTTCCAAGAAAGGAGAGTACGGAGGCACCAAACTCGTGAAGAGAGTTTGGAGGAAGATGGGGAAGAAACCCGCCGGGAAGCGGCCGAACCTCGCAGCCTGGATGGCGCTGGCGCCGTGCTCGTTGTTCTTCCCGGCGACTAGATGCTGGATCTTGTCCAGCGCAGCCGCGTTGACGCGCGCCCCGACCAGGGCAGGGCCAAGCGACTCGTCCTCCTACGCGTCTTGGCGGGCCGAGGTCATCGCCCCCTTGCCTTTGGATCCCCCCATTGACGGAGAAGGGCGAAGGTGCGAAAGAGCGAAAGAAAGGAGAATGCTCGCCGGAGAGGGAAGGAATTCGCCGGAGACAAAGAGCAAGGAGACCAAGAACTGGAAGACTGGGTGCGCGGAATGGGAGTAATGGCAGCGATTCAGACCGGCGTGCAGCTTTATATCCCGTCCGAGCGGTTATCAAGGCGTGGTCGTGGCGAACATGGTGGGACCCCCCACTACGCACGTTTCTGCCGGAGAAACCGAGTCGCCGCAAGTTCATCTCCAAGCGACGCGTGTCACGGGCCGGCCGGACATATTGGGCCCACGACGCTTCGCCTGGACCCGATGGGCCACGTCGTGCCCGTCATGGGCCCGGGGGCTACTGTCGGCCCAGTGGATCCTAGGGTGTGCAGAGCCCACTCTCCACGGCTCTCACACGCGCCGATGTCGATGAAACAACTAAGGACCAAGCAGAACGCTTGGGGAGACCCCCGAGGGGAGAACCCCCTCGAGGGGACTTGAGGGGGCAGGAAAAGGCCTGAAGGGGCTCCCCCTGGGGGCGCCCCACTACAAGGCCCTCTCCCCTGAAGGGGAGTCAACAAGACTCCCCCCCGCGAGGCCTTCGGGGCCCTGCGGGGATGCTTCGCTACGAAGGAACCGCTGCAGAGCGCACATGGCCTCTGCAGCAGCCGCAGAGTGACGCACGCCTCTGCGCGTGACGACGACGGCGCCGCAGTTGCCGTTCTGGTGATAAAAGGAGTCAACAAAGCCGTGTCCCCTGCACCGGCTTACGAGGGTTTCCTCTTTGGTGATAAAGCAAATGGCCGGCGCAACGCTCCAACGGCGACGTCACCGTGGGCACCCCCACGGTCACTGCAGCACCAACTGGCCGCTCTCCAAAGTCGGCAGCTGCCCTGCCACGAAGGCTTTACGACCATGGACCAAGTCCATAGACAACCGAGCTGCGGTGCACCCCGCTCCTCCGCTTCGTCGCCATGTGGGAACCCTTCCACTGCGCAGAGCGCAGGGATGAGGCCCGGGGCGCCTATTTAAGGAGAGGGAGTGCCTCCGTAGTACGGGATCGATCGGAGGAATCGTGGATTCATCCTTGTACACCCTACTATAGCTTAGCCTAGCCCAGAGAGCCCGAGGGGGAAGAAGGCTCGAACCTTCCCCCTACAAGCTCCACACTGCCTCGCGAGGGCTCGCGGCAAGCTCATGGTACTGTAGCCCCTGCGGAGCAATACAGACAAGCAGGAGTAGCGGTTTTACCTCACGTTGAGGGCCGTGAACCTGGGTACGGGCCCGAGTCCATCTCTGTCGTGCAGTTCCTCCACAGGCACCACGAGCAACGTCGCGGGGCCGGTTGACGGTTGTTGACCAACGTGTTCAGTCCCCTTCACGAACTTCTCACCCGAGAGTGGTTATCCCTGTTCCGTGGGAATCACACCTCGATAGCAGTGCTAGTTCCCTGTTTTCTGCTGTTTTTGGTTTCAGAAAACCACTTAAGGAAATATTCTCGGAATTGGACGAATTTAATACCAAAGTCCCTATTTTTCACGGGAGGTTCCAGAACACCGAAGACGAGACGGAGGAGGGGACCGAGCCGCCCTCATCATGGGCTGGCGCGGGTCCACCCCCTGCCGCGCCAGCACCTGATGACGGGGCCTCGGCCCTCCACCGCCTTCGCCCTTTCGCCTACAAATACCCCCCGACAATACAAGACCTGGAACCCGAACACTTTTTCCACAAAACCTTACGGAGCCGCCGCCGTCGTCAACCCTAGTTCGGGAGGGTTCAGAAGCTCTTCCCGGCACCCTGCCGGAGAGGGGAATCATCACCGGAGGGCTCTACATCACCATGCCCGCCTCCGGACTGATGCGTGAGTAGTTCATCTTTGGACTACGGGTCCATAGCAGTAGCTAGATGGTTGTCTTCTCCTATTGTGCCATCATGTTTAGATTTTGTGAGCTGCCTATCATGATCAAGATCATCTTTATGTAATGCTACATGTTGTGTTTGCTGGGATCCGATGGATATTGAATACTATGTCATTTGCTTCATAATATATCATGTTGTGTGTTGTTTATGATATTGCATGCTCTCCGTTGCTAGTAGATGCTCCGGCCAAGTAGATGCTTGTGACTACAAGAGGGAGTATTTATGCTCGATAGTGGGTTCATGTCTCTATTTAATCTGGGGTAGTGACAGGAAGCTCTAAGATTGTAGATGTACTGTTGCTACTAGGGATAAAACAGTAGTGCTTTGTCTAAGGATAATTGTATTACGTACATTACACACTTTGCCTAATGCAATAATCTGTTGCTTGCAACTTAATACTGAAAGGGGTGCGGACGCTAACCGGAAGGTGGATTATTAGTCATAGATTCGGTTGGAACGGTCTATGTATATTGTTGTAATGCCCAAATGAATCTCATACTAGACATCATGACTATAGTATATGCATCATTATGCAGTTCTTCATTCTGTCAATTGCCCAGTTGTAATTTGTTTACCCGCATGTATGCTATTATTATTTATGGAGAGACACCACTAGTGAACTGTGGACCCCGGTCCTTTTCTTTAAACTGATAATACAACCAACTGCAAACTGCTTTCTTTCATTCTCTGCAAACATCATTTTCCACACCATACGTTTAATCCTTTGTTATAGCAAGTCAGTGAGATTGACAACCTCACTGTTGAGTTGGAGCAAAGTTTCTTGATTGTGTTGTGCAGATTCCACCTCCCTACACGCCAAGCACTTTTCTGGCGCCGGGGAAACCTTCGTTGTGTTCTTCATCTCCTACTGGTTCGATAACCTTGGTTTCATAACTGAGGGAAACTTGCTACTACGCTCATCACACCTTCCTCTTGGGGTCTTCCAACTCCTCATACCCGTGAGCATCAAGCACTTTTCTGGCGCCGTTGCCGGGGAGATCAAGACACATCGGCAAGGGGAGTCTCTCACTTCCCAATCTCTTTACTTTGTTTTTGTCTTGCTTAGTTAAATTTTATTTCCTGTTTTGTTTGCTTTTAAATATAAAAAACACAAAAAAATTAGTTACTTGTATTTTATTTACTTTGTTATTATCTTGTCTGCTTCTTATTATCAAAAACACAAAAAAATTAGCTACTTGCATTAATTTTTGTATTTCGGTTGCTTTTTAATTTTGCTAAAATGACTACTGCTGAGAATACTAAGTTGTGTGACTTTACTAGCACCAACAATAATGATTTTATATGCACACCTATTGCTCCACCTGCTTCCAGAGCAGAATTCTTTGAAATTAAACGTGCTTTGTTAAATCTTGTCATGAAAGAGCAATTTTCTGGTGTTAGTTCTGATGATGTTGTTGCCCATCTAAATAATTTTGTTGAACTTTGTGAAATGCAAAAATATAAGGATATAGATGGTGACATTATAAAACTGAAATTATTTCCTTTCTCCTTGAGAGGAAGAGCTAAAGAATGGTTACTTTCATTGCCTAGGAATAGTATTGATTCATGGATTAAATGCAAAGATGCTTTTATTGGAAAATACTATCCTCCTGCTAAGATTATTTCCCTAAGGAGTAGCATTATGAACTTTAAGCAATTTGATAATGAACATGTTGCTCAAGCTTGGGAAAGAATGAAATCTCTGGTTAAGAATTGCCCAACCCATGGACTGACTGCTTGGATGATCATCCAAACCTTCTATGCAGGACTAAATTTTTCTTGAAGAAATTTATTGGATTCGGCTGCTGGAGGTACTTTTATGTCACTTTGGGGGCTGCAACAAAACTTCTGGACAATATGATGGTTAATTATTCTGAGTGACATACTGAAAGGACTCCTCAAGGTAAGAAGGTAAATTCTGTTGAAGAAACCTCCTCTTTGGGTGAAAAGATTGATATGATCATGTCTATGCTTGTCAATGGTAAATCTCATATGGATCCTAATAATGTTCCCTTAGCTTCTTTAGTTGCACAAGAAGAGCATGTTGATGTGAACTTCATTAAAAATAATAATTTCAACAACAATGCCTATAGGAACAATTATGGTAATAGTAACTACAAGCCCTATCATTCTAATAATAGTGGTGGTTATGGTAATTCCTATGGTAATTCTTATAGCAATAATAGGAATACCTCCTCTGAACTTGAAACCATGCTTAAGGATTTTATCACTACACAAACTACCTTTAATAAAACTGTTGAGGAAAAGCTTGGGAAAATTGATATTCTTGCCTCTAAGGTAGATAATCTTGCTCTTGATGTTGATATTTTAAAATCTAAAGTCATGCCTAATGATACTAATGAGAGTAAGACCCATGCTAAAATTAATGCCATCCAAGTTCGAATTGATGAAAATGTTAGGATGATGGCTAAATTGCATGCTAGATGGGAAAGAGAGGAAGAACTAGCTAAAGTTGATGATATTGTTAGAGTTTGCACCATTACTACTACTGAAAATAATGTTACTTCACATGCTAGTAAGCCTCCTACTATTAATGGTAACATAATTGGTGTTGGCAATGTTTCTTCTACTACTTCCAAACGTTTAAAATTGCCTAAAACTCCTAAAACTATGCTTGATAAAAGTGCTGAAATTTTTAAGAACATAGGGGATAATGGTCCCATTACTTTTGATGATAATGATTTTGATTCTGATAGTTGTAATATCTCTGAAGTTATTAAGTTCTTGCAAAAGTTAGCCACAAATCCTAATGCTAGTACTTTAAATATGGCTTTTACTACACATATTACAAATGCTCTCATTAAAGCTAGGGAAGAAAAATTAAAACTTGAAGCTTCTATCCCTAAGAAGTTAGAAGATGGATGGGAGCCCATCATTAAAATAAAAGTGAATGAATTTGATTGCAATGCTTTGTGTGATCCTGGTGCAAGTATCTCTGTTATGCCTAAGAAACTTTATGATATGTTTGACTTGCCACCTTTGGAAAATTGCTATTTGGATGTTTTTCTTGTTGATAATGCTTTGAAGAAACCTTTGGGGAGAGTTAATGATGTTCTTATCTTGGTTAATAATAACCTTGTCCCCGTTGATTTTATTGTCTTGGATATTGAGTGCAACCCCTCTTGTCCTATTGTCTTGGAAAGACCTTCCTTCGCACGGTTGGTGCTATTATTGATATGAAAGAAGGAAATATAATGTACCACTTCCCACTTAAGAAAGGTATGGAACACTTCCCTAGGAAGAATATGAAGCTACCTTTTGATTCTATTATTCGTACAAACTATAATGTTGATGCTTCTTCTCTTGGAAACACTTGAGTTTTGCTTTTTGTGCCTAGCTCAAAGGCGTTAAAGAAAAGCGCTTAGGGGAGACAACCCACTTTTTATTCCTGTTATTTTATTTTCTTTGAGTCAAGGAACATGCCTACCTCTGTAGCAATTCATTTGTATCTTTATTTTATTGCATAGTTGTGCCAAGTTAAGTCTCTAGTAGAAAGTTGATGCTAGAATTGGATCTCTGCGCAAGCACTTTTCTGGCGCCGGGGAAACCTTCGTTGTGTTCTTCATCTCCTACTGGTTCGATAACCTTGGTTTCATAACTGAGGGAAACTTGCTACTACGCTCATCACACCTTCCTCTTGGGGTCTTCCAACTCCTCATACCCGTGAGCATCAAGCACTTTTCTGGCGCCGTTGCCGGGGAGATCAAGACACATCGGCAAGGGGAGTCTCTCACTTCCCAATCTCTTTACTTTGTTTTTGTCTTGCTTAGTTAAATTTTATTTCCTGTTTTGTTTGCTTTTAAATATAAAAAACACAAAAAAATTAGTTACTTGTATTTTATTTACTTTGTTATTATCTTGTCTGCTTCTTATTATCAAAAACACAAAAAAATTAGCTACTTGCATTAATTTTTGTATTTCGGTTGCTTTTTAATTTTGCTAAAATGACTACTGCTGAGAATACTAAGTTGTGTGACTTTACTAGCACCAACAATAATGATTTTATATGCACACCTATTGCTCCACCTGCTTCCAGAGCAGAATTCTTTGAAATTAAACGTGCTTTGTTAAATCTTGTCATGAAAGAGCAATTTTCTGGTGTTAGTTCTGATGATGTTGTTGCCCATCTAAATAATTTTGTTGAACTTTGTGAAATGCAAAAATATAAGGATATAGATGGTGACATTATAAAACTGAAATTATTTCCTTTCTCCTTGAGAGGAAGAGCTAAAGAATGGTTACTTTCATTGCCTAGGAATAGTATTGATTCATGGATTAAATGCAAAGATGCTTTTATTGGAAAATACTATCCTCCTGCTAAGATTATTTCCCTAAGGAGTAGCATTATGAACTTTAAGCAATTTGATAATGAACATGTTGCTCAAGCTTGGGAAAGAATGAAATCTCTGGTTAAGAATTGCCCAACCCATGGACTGACTGCTTGGATGATCATCCAAACCTTCTATGCAGGACTAAATTTTTCTTGAAGAAATTTATTGGATTCGGCTGCTGGAGGTACTTTTATGTCACTTTGGGGGCTGCAACAAAACTTCTGGACAATATGATGGTTAATTATTCTGAGTGACATACTGAAAGGACTCCTCAAGGTAAGAAGGTAAATTCTGTTGAAGAAACCTCCTCTTTGGGTGAAAAGATTGATATGATCATGTCTATGCTTGTCAATGGTAAATCTCATATGGATCCTAATAATGTTCCCTTAGCTTCTTTAGTTGCACAAGAAGAGCATGTTGATGTGAACTTCATTAAAAATAATAATTTCAACAACAATGCCTATAGGAACAATTATGGTAATAGTAACTACAAGCCCTATCATTCTAATAATAGTGGTGGTTATGGTAATTCCTATGGTAATTCTTATAGCAATAATAGGAATACCTCCTCTGAACTTGAAACCATGCTTAAGGATTTTATCACTACACAAACTACCTTTAATAAAACTGTTGAGGAAAAGCTTGGGAAAATTGATATTCTTGCCTCTAAGGTAGATAATCTTGCTCTTGATGTTGATATTTTAAAATCTAAAGTCATGCCTAATGATACTAATGAGAGTAAGACCCATGCTAAAATTAATGCCATCCAAGTTCGAATTGATGAAAATGTTAGGATGATGGCTAAATTGCATGCTAGATGGGAAAGAGAGGAAGAACTAGCTAAAGTTGATGATATTGTTAGAGTTTGCACCATTACTACTACTGAAAATAATGTTACTTCACATGCTAGTAAGCCTCCTACTATTAATGGTAACATAATTGGTGTTGGCAATGTTTCTTCTACTACTTCCAAACGTTTAAAATTGCCTAAAACTCCTAAAACTATGCTTGATAAAAGTGCTGAAATTTTTAAGAACATAGGGGATAATGGTCCCATTACTTTTGATGATAATGATTTTGATTCTGATAGTTGTAATATCTCTGAAGTTATTAAGTTCTTGCAAAAGTTAGCCACAAATCCTAATGCTAGTACTTTAAATATGGCTTTTACTACACATATTACAAATGCTCTCATTAAAGCTAGGGAAGAAAAATTAAAACTTGAAGCTTCTATCCCTAAGAAGTTAGAAGATGGATGGGAGCCCATCATTAAAATAAAAGTGAATGAATTTGATTGCAATGCTTTGTGTGATCCTGGTGCAAGTATCTCTGTTATGCCTAAGAAACTTTATGATATGTTTGACTTGCCACCTTTGGAAAATTGCTATTTGGATGTTTTTCTTGTTGATAATGCTTTGAAGAAACCTTTGGGGAGAGTTAATGATGTTCTTATCTTGGTTAATAATAACCTTGTCCCCGTTGATTTTATTGTCTTGGATATTGAGTGCAACCCCTCTTGTCCTATTGTCTTGGAAAGACCTTCCTTCGCACGGTTGGTGCTATTATTGATATGAAAGAAGGAAATATAATGTACCACTTCCCACTTAAGAAAGGTATGGAACACTTCCCTAGGAAGAATATGAAGCTACCTTTTGATTCTATTATTCGTACAAACTATAATGTTGATGCTTCTTCTCTTGGAAACACTTGAGTTTTGCTTTTTGTGCCTAGCTCAAAGGCGTTAAAGAAAAGCGCTTAGGGGAGACAACCCACTTTTTATTCCTGTTATTTTATTTTCTTTGAGTCAAGGAACATGCCTACCTCTGTAGCAATTCATTTGTATCTTTATTTTATTGCATAGTTGTGCCAAGTTAAGTCTCTAGTAGAAAGTTGATGCTAGAATTGGATCTCTGCGCAGGAACAGTTTTTCTGCTGTTCACCATTAAATTCATAACTCTTTACAGAAACGTTGGAATGACCTGATATTTTCTGAGCGTGATCCCCATATATGTACGCAACTTTCATTAGTTTTGAGTTTTCTGATTAAGCAAGTTAAGTGCCTCGAAAAAATTCGTCTTTACAGACTGTTCTGTTTTTGACAGATTCTGTCATTTATTTTGCATTGGTTCTTTTGCTGTTTTTGAATGGATCTTTTTGTTCCATAAAATTCCAGTGGCTGTAGCTAATGTCCAGTACCATGATAATGATTGTCTCCATGCAGAATATGAGAATTTTTGATTATGCACTAACCCTCTAATGAAGTTTACTTTGAGTTTGGTGTGGAGGAAGTTTTCAAGGATCAAGAGAGAAGATGATATGATGTGATCAAGAAGATGAAAGAGCCTAAGATTGGGGATGCCCCCGTGGGTGACCCAAGCATATTTCAAGAAGACTCAAGCGTCAAAGCTTGGGGATGCCCAAGGCATCCCCTTCTTCATCAACAACTTATCAGGTTATCTCTAGTGAAACTATATTTTAATTCCGCCACATCTTATGTGCTTTACTTGGAGCGTCTGTTTGTTTTTATTTTTGCTTTGCTATTTTATTTCTCTGAATAAAATGGATCCTAGCATTCTTGTGTGGGAGAGAGACACGCTCCGCTTTTTCATTTGAATACTCCTATTCTTCACTTATACTTGTTGAGTATTCTTCTCTAGCTACTGCAATACTTTCAGCTCTTATTTTTTCATGCACCTCTTGTTCAGAGTTGTTAGTTCTCATATGTTATACTCTCTTGCTTCATTGTTAAATACTTGGAGAGTTTATGTTTAAATAAGTTGATTGGTGTTTCAAAAATTTATGCTTCAAAGTGTTATACATTTTAATATAGACACTCCTCCATGGTATGTGATTGTTGGAAGGCACCCGAGGATTCGGTTAGCCATGGATTGTGTATGCAATGGTGGGGAGGAGTGTCAAACCAGTTTTTAAATATACATGTGTAAACAAAAGAGATAAGAGGGATGATCTACCTTGCTGGTAGAAATAACGTCCTTCATGGGAGCCGCTCTTAGAAAGTCTGGTTGACAAGGGGGGTAGAGTGCCCATTACCATTCGTTGACAACGACAAACACCACTCAAAAACTTACTTTTATGCTCTCTATATGATTTCAAAAACCTATAAAACCAAGAAGCTCTAGCACATGCTTGTATCCCTGCTTCCCTCTGCGAAGGGCCTATCTTTTACTTTATGTTGAGTCAGTTTACCTACTTCTTTCTGTCCCCTAAGCAAACACTTGTGTCAACTATGTGCAACAACTCTTATATGCTTACTTATTGCACTTGTTATATTTCTTTGTGTTGACAACTATCTATATGATATACATGTTCAAAGTTGAAAGCCAATGCTGAAACTTATATCTTCCTTTGTGTTGCTTCAATGCTCTTTTACTTAGAGAATATTGCTTTATGAGTTAACTCTTATGTAAATCTTTTTTATGCTTGTTTGAAAGTACTATTCATGAAAAGTTTTTACTTATATGATGTAGTTGTTTACTCCTTGTCTATTTGTTAGCAAACTATATATCATTGCTTTGAGTCACTTCATTCATGACATGAGCCTTATAATATTATATGATCAAGATTATGTGAAAGCATGTCACTCCAAAAATTATTGTTGTTATCGTTTTACCTACTCGAGGACGAGTAGAACTAAGCTTGGGGATGCTTGATACGTCTCAAACGTATCTATAATTTCTTATGTTCCATGCTTATATTATAGCATTTGCTACATGTTTTATATACACTTTGCATTTATTTATGCATTTTCTGGGACTAACCTATTAACAAGATGCCACAGTGTCAGTTCCCTGTTTTCTGCTGTTTTTGGTTTCAGAAAACCACATAAGGAAATATTCTCGGAATTGGACGAATTTAATACCAAAGTCCCTATTTTTCACGGGAGGTTCCAGAACACCGAAGACGAGACGGAGGAGGGGACCGAGCCGCCCTCATCATTTGCTGGCGCGGGTCCACCCCCTGCCGCGCCAGCACCTGATGACGGGGCCTCGGCCCTCCACCGCCTTCGTCCTTTCGCCTACAAATACCCCCCGACAATACAAGACCTGAGACCAGAACACTTTTCCACAAAACCTAACGGAGCCGCCGCCGTCGTCAACCCTAGTTCGGGAGGGTTCAGAAGCTCTTCCCGGCACCCTGCCGGAGAGGGGAATCATCACCGGAGGGCTCTACATCACAATGCCCGCCTTCGGACTGATGCGTGAGTAGTTCATCTTTGGACTACGGGTCCATAGCAGTAGCTAGATGGTTGTCTTCTCCTATTGTGCCATCATGTTTAGATCTTGTGAGCTGCCTATCATGATCAAGATCATCTTTATGTAATGCTACATGTTCTGTTTGCTGGGATCCGATGGATATTGAATACTATGTCATTTGCTTCATAATATATCATGTTGTGTGTTGTTTATGATATTGCATGCTCTCCGTTGCTAGTAGATGCTCTGGCCAAGTAGATGCTTGTGACTCCAAGAGGGAGTATTTATGCTCGATAGTGGGTTCATGTCTCTATTTAATCTGGGGTAGTGACAGCAAGATCTAAGATTGTAGATGTACTATTGCTACTAGGGATAAAACAGTAGTACTTTGTCTAAGGATAATTGTATTACTTACATTACACACTTTGCCTAATGCAATAATCTGTTGCTTGCAACTTAATACTGAAAGGGGTGTGGACGCTAACCGGAAGGTGGATTATTAGTCATAGATGCGGTTGGAACGGTCTATGTATATTGTTGTAATGCCCAAATGAATCTCATACTAGACATCATGACATTAGTATATGCATCATTATGCAGCTCTTTATTCTGTCAATTGCCCAGCTGTAATTTGTTTACCCGCATGTATGCTATTATTATTTATGGAGAGACACCACTAGTGAACTGTGGACCCCGGTCCTTTTCTTTAAACTGATAATACAACCAACTGCAAACTGCTTTCTTTCATTCTCTGCAAACATCATTTTCCACACCATACGTTTAATCCTTTGTTACAGCAAGCCGGTGAGATTGACAACCTCACTGTTGAGTTGGAGCAAAGTTTCTTGATTGTGTTGTGCAGATTCCACCTCCCTACACGCCAAGCACTTTTCTGGCGCCGGGGAAACCTTCATTGTGTTCTTCATCTCCTACTGGTTCGATAACCTTGGTTTCATAACTGAGGGAAACTTGCTACTACGCTCATCACATCTTCCTCTTGGGGTCTTCCAACTCCTCACACCCGTGAGCATCACAGGGTTAATTCCAAATAAATAGGGAAACTGTGTAATATTCCCAAAATCATTATAAAACATTGATATAACCCTTATATGATGCAAATATGATTGAAATATAAGTAATACAATGCAAAGTTCATGTATGCATTTTACATGCATCATGATCTAAAAACAATGGTTATCCTCATGATACAATAACATGTTCAGATCTGAAATCATGGCACTCGGGCCCTAGTGACAAGCATTAAGCATAACAAGTTGCAACAATGACGTAAAATACTAACAACGGATACTAGGCACCATGCCCTAAGATCTTATGGCTATTACATGAACGATCTCATCCAATCCCTACCATCCCCTTCAGCCTACAGCGGGGATTTACTCACACATGGATGGGGGAATCATGGATGGTTGATGGAGAGGTGATGGCGATGATCTCCTCCAGTTCCCCGTCCCGGCAGGGTGCCAGAACAGGAACTTCTGGTCCCCGAATTGGGTTTCGAGGAGGCTGATGACGCACAAGTATAGGGGATCGCAACACTCTTCGAGGGAAGTAAAACCCAAATTTATTGATTCGACACAAGGGGAGCCAAAGAATATTTATAAGCCTTAACAGATGAATTGTCACTTCAGCTGCACCTGGAAATAGACTTGCTCGACACAGATTATCAGTAGCAACAGTTTTATAGCAGTAGCAGTAGTAGAATAACAGCAGCGGTGAAATAGAGACAGCAGTAGTGATTGCAGTAGACAGCATGATTAAAATACTGTAGGCATAGGGACGGATGTACGGGCGTTGCATGGATAAGATAGTTCATATAATAGTCAAGACATAGGCATTTGCAGATAAATAAGATAAAGCATCCATGTATTAAATAACCATAGGCATGTGTTCCAATTTAGTTGTGCGTGCTCGCAATGAGAAACTTGCACATCATCTTTTGTCCTACCAGCCTGTTTGCAGCGGGGCCTCAAGGGAAACTACTGGTAATTAATGTACTCCTTTTAATAAAGTACCGGAGCAAAGCATTAACACTCCGTGAACACATGTGATCCTCATATCACAGCCATCCCCTCCGGTTGTCCCAATTATTGTCACTTTGGGGCCTCGGGTTCCGGACAATAATATGTGGAATACAACTTGTAGATATGATCTAAAACAATGATTATCCTCATGATACAATAACATGTTCAGATCTGAAACCATGGCACTCGGGCCCTAGTGACAAGCATTAAGTATAACAAGTTGCAACAATGACATAAAACACCGATAACGGATACTAGGCACCATGCCCTAATGATATTACAACTATTACATGAACGATCTCATCCAATCCCTACCACCTTCAGCCTACAGCGGTGGATTACTCACACATGGATGGGGGAAACATGGATGGTTGATGGAGAGGCGTTGGTGATGACGATGGCAATGATCTCCTCCAATTCCCCGTCCCGGCAGGGTGCCAGAACAGAGACTTCTGATCCCCGAATTGAGTTTCGAGGAGGCAGCGGCGCTCGGGTATGTTTCTGGGAAAACTGATCAGGCCCCCGATGTTTTTAGGTCAGAGGAAGTATATAGCCGAGAGGGGGACGCGGGGGCGTGACCGAGGTGTCGGCCCAGTAAGGACCGGGGTATGCACGGCCCACTCCCTACAGGCCTCGCCCGCGTGGACCTTCGGCAGAACGACTAAGGACCAGGCTGCCGCTTGGAGGGATCCTCAAGAGGCATCCCCTCTCGAGGCCTGAAGAGGACGCCAGGGCCTGAAGAGGACCCTGCGCTTCAAGAGACTCCCCAGGCACAGCCCGCCTGGAGAGGAGTCAGCAGAAAACCCCTCCAAAGGCGACCACGGCCCTGTGGAGACACTTCGCGGCTAAGCAAGCGCTGCAGGACGCACATGGCCCCTGCAGCAGCCGCAGGGTGACGCGAGCATCCCAGTGGCCATTCTGGTGATAAAGGAGTCAACAAAGCCGCGCCGCCTGCGGCCGGACAGCCAGGACTTTCCTCTTTGGTGATAAAGCGGCTGGACGGCGCAACGCTCCAAGAAGATCGTCACCGTGGGCTCCACCACGACCTCTGCCGCGCCTGCGAGCCGCCCTGCACCGCCTGCAACCTGTCGGCCACGGCGCGCTACTTTAGAACGGATGAGCTGCGTCCATGGACGGAGGAGCCGCTGTGGACTCCCTCTCCTTTGCGCCACCGACGTGTGGGAGCCCACCAGCACGAGGGCGGAGCCCGGAGCGCCTATAAAAGGAGCAGGAGCTCCGCCGTAGAGGAGGATCGAGGGCCCAATCGCGCAACCGCTCCCTAAACAGATAGGATAGCCAACTGCTGGAGGAGGAAGACGATCATTGTGTCCCTCTCCAGGCACCAAACTGCCTCAAGAGAGCCTTCGGCAAGCTCATTGTCCTGTAACCTTCACAGTGCAATACAGACCAGCAGGAGTAGCGGTTTTACCTCCTCCTGAGGGCCGCGAACCTGGGTACGGGCCGGTGTCCATCTCTGGCGTGATAGTTCCTCTCCAGGCCCGGCGAGCACCGTCGTCGAGCCTCTCGAGGGCTGTAGGACCTCCGTGTTCAGTCCCCCCTTTCGAACCTCTCTTCAGGGCGAGACTACCCCTGTTACGTGGGAGTCACTCCTCGACATTTGGCGCGCCAGGTAGGGGGCTGAGGCGCGTCTTCAACCTCCGAACTCCGCGCCATGATGGACACCCGCGCGACGCGCGCCAACCGGCGTACCTCTGAGAGAGCTCACACCGAGCCCGGCACTGCTCCCACCCGTGGCCGCCGTGGTCGCCCTCGCGCGGCTGAGCGCGCTGGCACCGGCCCGCGCGTGGAGGAGCCAGAGAGCGAGGAGCACCGCGGCGGAAACCAGCGCGACGACGAGGACCTCTCCGAGCGCCGTGAGGACGCTGAGTCTTCGCACCCGTCCCGACGCCAGAGCGTGTCCACGCGGGAACACCACGAGCCTGCCCCGCATACCGCGCTGCTCATGGCCCAGGAGCTCCTCCGCTACCGGCCAAGTGCCGAGGCACACGCCAGTGGCTGGACCGCCTCCACCACCTCGTCGACATCGCAACCACGCGCCCTGCTCCGTCACGCTCCATCGTGCCTTCCGGCCCTGCAGGGACGGCCGCGCCAGGTGCGCCCCCACCGCCGCCGGGACCACCTCCGGCCACGGCGCAGCGGGCTCCCTCACATGCTTCCTCGCCACACGACTGCCAAATCGTGCAGCGCACTGCGCCTGACGCGCGAGTGGGCATGGAGCGACGCCGAGACCTCCAGAACCGTCTCGTCGAGGAGCTCGGTCAGGCGGGGCAGCAAAACCGCAGGGCCCTCCAGGGAGGAACGGCCACCTATGCCTCCGGCTGCATGGCCTTCACGCGCGCCCTGCCTCGTGTGGTCTGGCCGCAGAAATTCAGGCCAGCGCTCCCCAAGGGCTTCGACGGGTCCACCAACCCTCTCGAGTTCCTGCAGCTCTACACCACCTCTATCCAGGCTGCAGGGGGCGACGACAAGGTCATGGCCAACTGGTTCTCCCACGCCCTCTGGGACTCAGCGCTGTCCTGGCTTCTCAACCTGCCGGAGGACTCCATTGACTCCTGGGAGGAGCTCTGCAGGCAGTTCGTCGCCAACTTCAAGGGCACGTACGAGCGCGCACTCACCCACAACGACTTGCGCGCTGTGGTGCAGAAGAAGGATGAGACTCTTCGCAAGTACATCCAGCGCTTCAGCCAGGTGCGGAACAAGATTCCAAACATCCCCGACACCCAGGTGATCGCTGCCTTCCGCGAGGGCGTCACGAACCGCAGGATGCTCGAGAAGCTCGGCATCCACGACAAGCTCACCTCTGTGGTGAAGCTGTTCGATCTGGCGGATAAGTGCGCCAAGGCTGAAGAGGGACTCCTCTTCGTCAAGATGAGCGCGCGGGGGGACGACCCTGGCGAGGGGGTCCAAGAGCCACAAGAAGAAGGAAGAGCCCAAGCGCAAGGACACCGCGGTCCTCGCGGCAGAGCCTGACGCGAAGGGCTCCCGCAGGGGTTCTCCCGAGCGCGGCGACAAAGAGGTGGACCACCGTCCGTTCTGCGTCTACCACAACAGGCGTGGGCACGCCACAGACGACTGCTTCGACCTCAAGAGGCTGAGCAGGGAACGCGAGCGAGGAGAAGGCAGCGGAAGCCGCGGCAGAGGTCGCGGCTACCGTAGAGACGGCAGGGGTAGGCGCGAAGGCGGCAACCAGAAGCCGCCGGGCACTCAAGCCAATGCCGCCGAGAAGAACAACAACCTCCCCGACGAGGAAGATGGAGGCTACCAGGCCCCGAGAGGCGCCATGGCCTGCATCCTCGGCGGAGCTCAAGCGCCCAAGTCGAACAATCAGTTCAAGCAGTTCGCCCGCGAACTCAACGCTGCGCTCCCGAGCACCGAGACCTCCAGACCCCTCAAGTGGTCCCAGTACACCATCGCCTTCGACGCCAAGGACCACCCCATGTCGACCAAGACTGTTGGAACCCTCCCCCTGGTCTGCTCCCCCACCATCAACAACATCACCGTCTCCAAGACGCTCATTGATGGGGGAGCGGGCCTGAATGTCATCTCTGTCGAGACCTTCGAGACGCTTCAAGTGCCCTACGAGTGGCTTATGCCCTCCAGGCCGTTCACGGGCGTCACCAGTGGTTCTATCGAGCCTCTCGGGCAAGTCCGCCTCGCGGTCACCTTTGGCACGCAGAAGAACTATCGCACGGAGCTGATCGACTTCGACGTCGCCCACATCGGCTTGCCGTACAACGCCATCCTCGGCTACCCCGCCCTCGCGAAGTTCATGGCCGTCACGCATCACGCCTACAACATGGTCAAGATTCCCGGCAGCGCTGGCACCATTGCCGTCCATGGCCATATCCTGGACGCCACGCGCGCTGTCGAGAGCGCCTACAAGGCAGCCGCCATGGCTTTCCCGGCTGACGAGGACATGGAGCCTCTCGAGAGGCCCAAGAAGAAGAAGCAAGAGTTCTCTCAGGAGCAAGCCGCCACGAAGAAGGTGTCGCTGAACACCACCAGCTCGGGGGCTGAAGGCTCGGGGGCTAGCGTCACCATAGGCGCAGCCCTGCCTCCCAAATAGGAAAGCGCGCTCGTCGCCTTCCTTCGGGCAAACTCTGACATGTTCGGATGGACTCCGTCAGATATGTCCGGCGTACCAAGGGAGGTGATCGAGCACCACTTAGCCGTGTGTCCAGACGCACGCCCCGTCAAGCAAAAAGCACGTAAGCAAGCCCCCGAGAAGCAAGCTTTCATCATCAGGGAAGTAGAGAAGCTAAAGGCGGCAAACGTCGTCCGCGAAGTCGCGCACCCCACTTGGCTCTCCAACGGCGTGGTTGTCCCTAAACCCGCTGGAGGAGGCCGACTCTGCATCGACTACACCGATGTCAACAAGGCCTGCCCCAAGGACCCATACCCCATGCCGAGGATAGACCAGATCGTGGACTCCACCGCTGGCTGTGACCTCCTCTGCTTTCTGGACGCCTTCTCTGGTTACCACCAGATCAAGATGGCTAAAGAGGACGAGGAGAAGACGGCATTCCTCACCCCTTGTGGTGTGTACTGCTACACATGCATGCCCTTCGGCTTGAAAAACGCTGGAGCCACCTTCCAGAGGCTCATGAGGATAGCCTTGGGGGTGCAGATGGGCAGAAACGCCGAGGCCTACGTCGATGATATCGTGGTCAAGTCTCGAGAGGGGGACACCCTCTTGAGGGACCTCGAGGAAACCTTCGCCAGCCTGAGAAAGGTGAACATCAAGCTGAACCCCGCCAAGTGCGTCTTCGGGGTCCCTTCAGGCAAGCTCCTCGGATTCCTCGTGTCCCACCGTGGCATATAGGCCAATCCTGACAAGATCAAGGCCATAGAGCAAATGCAGCCTCCCCGCCGACTCAAGGACATGCAGCGCTTAGCGGGCTGCATGGCCAGCCTTGGTCGTTTCATCTCCAAATTCGGCGAGAGAGCCCTGCCATTTTTCAAGATCATGAAGAGATCGGGCACATTCAAGTGGACCCCTGAGGCGGATAAGGCCTTCGAGGACTTAAAAAAGTATCTGGCTAGCCCTCCGGTCTTGGTGGCCCCCAGGGCAGGCGAGCACCTGAAGCTGTACCTCTCAGCCACCCCGCAGACCGCAAGCGCCGTCTTGGTGGTCGAGAGGGAAGAGCCTGTCCTCCCCAAGAAAAGCACTGCAACTCCAAGCCCAGAACCCCCCGACAAAGGCCCCGTCGAAGGAGCAGCCTCCACAGACCCACTGCCAGGCCCACCGCCTCAAGCCGAGTCCGCTCCCTCCACCCCTGTCGGGACGCCTCCACAGGCGGATCTCGACAAGGGCCCTGAAGAGCCTCCACAGGGGGCTGACGCTGCGCCACCTCAGGCAACCCTTGTCGAGCACCCCGTTTACTTCGTCAGCACAGTGCTGCGGGACGCTCGCGAGAGGTATCCGATTGAGCAGAAGCTCCTCGTCGCGCTCCTCATCGCCTCCAGGAAGTTGAGACACTACTTCCAGGGCCACCACATCACGGTGGTCACTGCCTTCCCCCTGGAGCAAATCCTGCGCAATCCCAACGCCACAGATCGTGTCGCAGGATGGAACATCGAGCTGCAGCCATTCAACTTGCGTTTCGACACCACGAGGGTCATAAAAGGAAGAGCGCTGGCTGACTTCGTCGCCGAATGGACTGACCCAAGCCCTGAGGAGCCTCGCGAGGCAGAGGCCGAGCCCTCGGGAGACACGGTGCCCAGCCACTGGACCATGCACTTCGATGGAGCCTTCGCTTGTCGCAATGGCGGAGCAGGCGTCGTCCTAACTACGCCCAAGGGTGACAAGCTATACTACGCTGTCCAGCTGTGCTTCACGATCGACAAGATCTCCAACAACATCGCCGAATACGAAGGCCTCCTCGCCGGCTTAAGGGCCGCCATCGCGCTAGGTGTCAAGCACCTACTCGTCAAGGGAGACTCTCAGCTGCTCGTCAACTTCTCCAACAAGAGCTACACGCCGAAAGAAGACCACATGGTCGCATACCTCGAAGAGGTCCGCAAGCTTGAGAAGCACTTCAGGGGCATGGAGCTCATGCACATCCCGAGGAAAGAAAACCAAGAGGCTGACGACATCGCCAAGCGGGCCTCGCGAAGGCAGCCCCAGCAGGCCGGTGTCTTTGAAGAAAGGCTCGCCAAGGCATCCATCAAGCAGCCTCGAGAGGCCACAGCCGCAAGCGCAGACGAAGCGCTCCCACCACCTCCTGAGTCTGGGGCGCCTGATTGCGGCCCCAGCACAGGGGAGCGCCTGTTGCTGACGGCAACCCGCCAGGCCTCAGGCTGGATTGATGAGCTCAAGGACTACTTGGCGAAGGGAATCCTCCCGGAAGAAGATGCCGATGCAGAGCGAATCGCTCGACAGGCAAAATCCTACTGCATCCTCGAGGGAAACCTCTACCGCAAGCGCCCAAATGGTATCGCGCTCAAGTGTGTCCCTCCTGAGGAAGGCCGAGAGCTGATTAAGGACATCCACAGCGGGGAGTGCGGCCACCACTCATGTGCGCGCACCCTCACGGGCAAGGTCTTCAGGAGCGGCTTCTACTGGCCTCAAGTGCTTCAAGATGCGGTCGCCATTGTGCAAACCTGCGACGCCTGCCAATTCCACGCCAAGCAAATTCATCAGCCGGCACTGGAGCTTCAAACCATCCCGCTCTCCTGGCCATTTGCGGTCTGGGGGCTGGATATCTTGGGCCCCTTCCCAAGGTCGCAGGGGGGCTACCGTTTCCTCTTCGTGGCCATCGACAAGTTCACCAAATGGACCGAAGTTGAGCCAGTGCGCACCATACCAGCGGGGGCCGCGGTGAAATTCATCAGAAGCTTGGTCTGCCGCTTCGGCGTGCCCAACCGCATCATCACCGACAATGGCTCGCAATTCACCAGCGGCATCTTCCGAGCCTACTGCGATAAGCTTGGCGTCAAGGTCTGCTTCGCCTCGGTAGCTCACCCACGCAGCAACGGTCAAGCCGAGTGAGCAAACGCTGAGGTCCTCAAGGGCCTCAAGACCAGGAGTTTCAACATCCTCAAGGGCCACGGCAAGGGCTGGATCGACGAGCTCCCCTCCGTGCTCTGGTCCATACGCACAACTTCCTCGAGGCCTACAGGCGAAACGCCGTTCGCCCTGGTCTACGGAGCTGAGGCAGTCCTCCCCGCAGAAATCAAGCATGGATCGCCGCGGGTCCTTGCCTTCAACGAGGACACCCAAGAAGGCCTCCACAACGACGACCTGCTGCTCCTCGAGGGATTGCGCCGTCAGGCCGCCCTCAGGGCGGCGGGGTACCAGCAAGACCTGCGACTCTACCACAGCCGCCATGTGCGCTCACGCACCCTTGAGGTGGGCGACCTCGTCCTCAGGCGAATCCTCTCCAGGGAAGGTCTCCACAAGCTCTCGCCGATGTGGGAAGGCCCCTACAGGGTCTCCCACGTCGCCAGGCCTGGCGCAGTACGCCTCGAGACCGAAGACGGCATCCCCGTCAAGAACCCGTGGAACATCGCGCACCTGCGCAAGTTCTACCCGTGATCACGGTCACGCCAGGCATTTTTTGTCTCTAGAGGGAAGCTCACGGCTTCACCTCCAAGCTTCTCAAAGCTTCTCCCGAGGCCCAGCCCTCCGAGCTCTCCTGCAAATGAGCCCTCGCAGGCCGCAGTGAACCTCTACCACTAATGGGTGGTCCCCATGCCTCGACATGGAAGGAACGTTAGCTTGGCAAACCCAAGTGTAATGAACCGCTTTTCGTTCCAAGTGAACTTTGCGCTCCGGCGCCATTTTCGTTCCTAAGTGAACTATGCGCTACGGCGCCGCTATGTAATATTTTGGTGGTGAGTTTATTTCAGCATTATTTTCTTTATTGAAAATGGGCACTTATATCTCTCCACATGCGCACCTCGCGAGCGGGGGCTGAGTACGGTGCCAGTGCCTCAAATGACACACCAGCAGCACTGCAAAACCCAAGGATCCGAGCTCTGGCTAGAGGGCAGGCCCTCCCAAGCACGCCATCTCTACAAAGGACCTTGGTACTCTCTCTCCTCACAAGGAACGTCTGAGGAGACCTATAAGCGCGCATTAGTCCATGGTAAAGTGCACAAGCGTTTGGTCCTGCCTCTCTAACATCTATAGGGAACAAGCGTCTCTACAAGCCCGAGGAGGCAGCAGGGAAAAAACCCTTGAAGAGGACCTCCCCGGCAAGCTAAAAAGCCTCTACAGGGCAAAAGCCTCTAGAAGCTAAGTCCCGCTCCTGCGACCCGAGAGCCTTTTCTCTCCAAGCGCACGTTTGTCCCTCGAGCGATTTCGTTTTCCCTTATGCTTCATGGACTACTCGCACGTCAAAGGGGAGCACTTGGGCATCGCGACTCAGGGCTCTTACCTCTCCAAGCCTTAAACTCCCCCCGGCCTTGCTGAGTCATTGCTCTAGCATACCGTAGTGGCGGAGTCATAGTGCGAAGAGACGGGTCCTAACGACGCAGAGAAAACATAGACATGAAAGTAAAGCAGAAAAGGCCTCTCGAGGGGCAAACAAGCTAGCATAAATAAGCTTAAAGAGGTATATTACAGGCCCAAAACGTGCAATGTCTGAATACAAAAAATTGTCTCAGATACAAGCGCTCAAAGGCGCGACAAGCAAGGCTCAGGCGGAGTCCACGCCAGCACGCTCCTCCTCAGCGTCTTCCTCCTCGGCAGGGGCGGCCTCCTCCTCGCTGTCCTCCGCAGCCACCTCCGCACGCTTGAAGCGGTTGCAGAAGGCCTCCACTTGCTCGCGGAGGGCGTTGGAGACCTGCAGGGCCTCCCCAGCCGGGCGCGCCTCGGTCACCGTGGAGAGGTCGAAGCTGGGCGAAAGGAGCCGGAGGTTGGTGAAGATGCGGTCGACCACCACCTCCAGAAGCTGGCGGCTCTCGACCTCAATCACCTCGCGGAGATCGCCGGCGGGACCCTCGAGGGCCGTGAAGAGCTGGTCGAAGTAGACCAGGTACATCGCAGCATCACCACGACCGCGAGCCTCGGTGAGCGGCGCTTCTGCGCCGAGCTGGGCCGCGAGCTCATTGCCTCTCGCTACCAGCGCCTGGAACATGCGGTCCCGCTGCTTCGCGAGCACGAGAGCCGCCTGCGCGGTGTCCACGGCCTCCGTCACCTGCTTGGCTGCAGAGCCCGCCTGCCCCTCCACGTCCTTGATGAGGGCGTCCAGCTCCAGGGCAGCAGCTCGGCGGCCCTCCTCAGCCTGGCGGTAGGCGTCCTTGGCGCGTTGAAGGCGGACCTCGAGCTTGGAGTTGACCTTCTCAAGCTCCGCGATCCGCTTGGCGTCAGCAGTGTGCTTGGCCTTGAAGCGGTCCTCTTGCTTCTTGGCCTTGTTGCGGAACTCCTGGGAGATGGTCCGCCTGAAGTCTTTCTCGCGCTCCGCGAGGGCAGCCTCCGCCTCCTTTTTCTTCTCAGCGAACCGCAGCTGGAAGCGCTCCAGGGTTTGCCTCTGGGCGGTGACGTTATCGTCGTGCCGCTGGAGCGCTTGGGCCAGGTCCCCCTCACGCGCCTCGAGCTCTTCCCGCTTGGTGGCCAGCTCACCCTCCGCCTGGAGCCGCTGCTCGTCGCGCTGCTCCACGTCTTTCTCCCTGGAGGCCAGCTACCGCTCACGCTCGGCTAAGCTCTTGCGGTCCTCCTCCAGGGTCTCCTGCGCGGCCCGGTGGGCGGAGAGGAGCTGGGACTCTAGCTGGGAGACCTCGCGGCGCTTCTGCTCTAGCGAGCCCTCCATAGCCGCGCGCTCGGCCTTCACCTCCGCGAGGAGATCGGCGGCCGCATCGCGCGCGTCCTGGAGGGGGGCAAGGAGCTCGTCTGCGTCGCGGACGGCCCCCTCTCGGACCTCCTTAGCAAATCGGATGGCCTCCTCGCGGGCGGCCTGGAGCGCCTGATCCTCCTGGCGCCGGGCCTCAACCGCGGCATGGAAGCGCCCCCAGGCCTCCGCGAGCTCGTCGCGTTGCTGAGCAAGTTGGGCGTCCTCAAAGGCGAGCTGCGCCTCCAGGCCCTCCAGGGACTCCCTCACCACGCGGAAGGCCACCTCGCGGTGTCCCTTGCTCCAGTCCCAGCCGCTCAGGACCAGGCCGCGTTGCGCGGAGGGCCCGGCCCCGGTGTCGAACCTTGAGGATGAGGCCTCTGGGCGTGCCTGGGGGCTAGGCTGCTCCCGGTCCTTCGCCGCGCCCAGGATGGTCTCGCCGCCCTCGTCGCCTGGTCGCGTCGCCTCTTGCGCCTCGCCCCCCGCTGCGGGGCGTGGCGGAGAAGGAGGAGCTCCCCCTGCAGAGGCGCCCGCGCTTGGTGGGCCCTGGTCTGCCTCGGCCTCTGGTTGCGCGGGAGGCGTAGCCGCACGAGGTGGGGTGGCCTCGCGTGCCGGAGTCGACTCGCGCGGCGGCGTAGCCGCGAGAGGCAGTGTAGGAGCTCGAGAGGGGCTGGCCGACCGCTCTTCCTGCACCTCCACCACCAAGGGCACGGGGGGCGGTGCAGCGGCCTCCGCCTGAGGCGCTGCTGCCTCCGCCGGAAGCTCAGTTGCCTCCGCCTGAGGCGCCTCTTCGGCTGGGCCTGCCGTGGCCGTCTCCCCAGGCCTCGCGACCTCTCCAGCCACGGCCTCTGCCGCGGCTCCCTTCACCTCCGCTGCCTTGCGAAGCCTACGGCGTTTCGCAGGCACTAGGTCGCTGAAAGGAATCGGGGGGCGAGTGTCAGAAATATGAGAAGAAGAGTGCAATAATCAAGCGTTTAGTAATTGAAGGAACTTACCCGGACCGCTTGGCGCCGGTGTCAACCCACGCCAAGCCTGACGAGCGCCAGGAGGGCTTGGGCCTGGCGTCTGGCCTCTCCGGAGGCGCCTCGGCTTTCCTCTTAGAGGGGACGTCGGAGGGCCTCGCGCCAGGCCTGTCGCAGGCCGCCTTGGACCGGGGCTCGCGACGCCCCAGCAAGGACTCCTCGTCAGAGGCCTCCCCTTCAGACTCCTCCTCCTCCGCGCGACGCGTGGGCGCCCCCGCGAAGGCGCCTTCGTCGTCACCTGATGAGATGTCGCAAATCTCGCCCGCTTGGGGCCTGGCCCTCGACGAGGCCTCCTCGCCCGCCGCGGCCTCCTCCTCGCCTGCCGCGGCTTCCTCCTCGCCTTGACCGGCTCCTGAGGCAGAGGGCGTCTCTGCCCCCTCCGCATCATGCACCACAGGCACGGGCACCACCTTCCGCGCCGGGCCTGCCGGAGTGTACGGAGGAACCCCCTCCAGAACGGCCAGACGCTCGGTCATGTTGTATTGGTGCAGAGGCCTGAGGGAGATCGGGAGTTCCTCCATGGCGGGCACCGCGGGGTTGATGAAGAGCGCGGACAGGACGTTGTCGACGGCATCCTTGTCGTTGTCCTCGCGATGGAGCCGCATCTTGTCATTGGGGCCGGAGTACATCCACATCGGCATCGCGTGCGCCTGGAGTGGGGCGAGGCGGCGCGTCACGAAGTCCGCCACGACGATTTGCCCCGTGAGGCCTTCCTCCCGGAGGTAGCTCAGGCGGCCCGACAGCATCACGTTCTGCGCGCCGCAGAAGGTGGCCTTGCCCCAGTGCGAGTTCTTCACGGGCGGCGCGTCAGGGACCTCGAGGAAGGCGCTTGGCTGCTCCACGCCAACGAAGAACCACCACTGGCGGAAGTCGTCCACCTTCTTCGTCACGGAGGTGATGGCCTTGCCCTCGCTCCACGACATGGGGATGTAGACGCTCCCCATGCCGTCCACGATGCGGAAGGAGACGCACCCCGAGCGCTCGTTCTTCGCCGTGCTCCGGAGCGCGTAGAAGCACCGGAAGAGCTCCACCGTGGGCTCCACGCCTAGGTACGCCTCGCAGAGGTAGGCGAAGATGGCGAGGATGAGCACCGAGTTGGGGTGGAGGTGTAGCAGTTGGATTTGGTAGAAGGCCAGCACCGCCTCCAGGAACGGAGAGAAGGGCGGCACCAGGCCCGCCGAGACGCAGTGCTGGAAGATGGGGAAAAACCCTCGCGGGCGTTTCCCGTGCGCCGCAGGCTTGAGCGCGGTGGCGCCGTGCTCGTTGGTCCGGTCCGCCACCAGGAAGCGGACCTTCTCGAGCGCCTTGTCGTTGACGCGCACGCCCAGCAGTGCCGCACCGTGTGCGGCCTCGGCGGGCGCCGCTTGCGATGAAGACCCCGCGGCCGCCTTGCCCTTGTTCTTCGGCGGAGTCATCGTCGGAGGGAAGAAGGGAGCGGCGCGAGGGGAAGTTGGAGAAATCGGAGAAGAGGGCGCCGGAATGCAGGAGCGGAGAGCTCTGTGCGGATGGCGTCTGCGAGAAGAAGTGGGAGTAGTAACGGCTCCCTGCTCCGGCGCCGGGGTTTTTATGTCTCGTCAAGGAGCAGTTACCGGGGCGTGGTGGGACCCCCCACGACGCACGTCCCATATCGTGCGCAACCGTTACTCGCCGAAGTGACGCGTGGCTCGGCCCGGCCTGCAGTTTTGGCCCCACGACGCTTCGCCTAGACCCAACGGGCCTCGTCGTGCCCATCGTGGGCCCGGGGGCTACTGTCGGCCCAGTAAGGACCGGGGTATGCACGGCCCACTCCCTACAGGCCTCGCCCGCATGGACCTTCGGCAGAACGACTAAGGACCAGGCTGCCGCTTGGAGGGATCCTCAAGAGGCATCCCCTCTCGAGGCCTGAAGAGGACGCCAGGGCCTGAAGAGGACCCTGCGCTTCAAGAGACTCCCCAGGCACAGCCCGCCTGGAGAGGAGTCAGCAGAAAACCCCTCCAAAGGCGACCACGGCCCTGTGGAGACACTTCGCGGCTAAGCAAGCGCTGCAGGACGCACATGGCCCCTGCAGCAGCCGCAGGGTGACGCGAGCATCCCAGTGGCCATTCTGGTGATAAAGGAGTCAACAAAGCCGCGCCGCCTGCGGCCGGACAGCCAGGACTTTCCTCTTTGGTGATAAAGCGGCTGGACGGCGCAACGCTCCAAGAAGATCGTCACCGTGGGCTCCACCACGACCTCTGCCGCGCCTGCGAGCCGCCCTGCACCGCCTGCAACCTGTCGGCCACGGCGCGCTACTTTAGTACGGATGAGTCGCGTCCATGGACGGAGGAGCCGCTGTGGACTCCCTCTCCTTTGCGCCACCGACGTGTGGGAGCCCACCAGCACGAGGGCGGAGCCCGGAGCGCCTATAAAAGGAGCAGGAGCTCTGCCATAGAGGAGGATCGAGGGCCCAATCGCGCAACCGCTCCCTAAACAGATAGGATAGCCAACTGCTGGAGGAGGAAGACGATCATTGTGTCCCTCTCCAGGCACCAAACTGCCTCAAGAGAGCCTTCGGCAAGCTCATTGTCCTGTAACCTTCACAGTGCAATACAGACCAGCAGGAGTAGCGGTTTTACCTCTTCCTGAGGGCCGCGAACCTGGGTACGGGCCGGTGTCCATCTCTGGCGTGATAGTTCCTCTCCAGGCCCGGCGAGCACCGTCGTCGAGCCTCTCGAGGGCTGTAGGACGTCCGTGTTCAGTCCCCCCTTTCGAACCTCTCTTCAGGGCGAGACTACCCCTGTTACGTGGGAGTCACTCCTCGACACGAGGCGGCCACAACATGTGGTGGCGCGGCCAGGGCCCTGCCGCGCCACCATGTGGTGTGGGCCCCTCGTGGCTCGACTCCGTCTCGTCTTCTGGCTCCGTGGCTCTTCTGGAAAAATAGGGACTTTCGCATATTTTCTGGTATTTTTCCCTAAAGTTGAATTTCTGCACAAAAATAAGACACCAGGGCAATTCTGCTGAAAACAGCGTTAGTCCGTGTTAGTTGTATACAAAACACACAAATTAGAGGCAAAATAATAGCAAAAGTGTTCGGGAAAGTAGATACGTTTTGGACGTATCAGAGGCGTTTTTTTTTGGAATATGACGAACCCCCGGCGTTTTTAGGTCAGAGGCTTTATGTAGGCGAAAGGGGGACGCGAGGGCGTGGTCGAGTCGGCCACACCACACCGTGGCGCGGCCAGGGGGGGGGGGGCCGCCGCCACGTGGTGTGGGCGCCTCGGGGCTCGCCTCCGTCTCGTCTTCTGGCTCCCTGCATCTTCTGGTAAAATAGGGGCCTTGCGATATTTTCCGGGGATTTTCCCGAAAGTTGACTTTCAACACAAAAACAAGACACCGGGGCAATTCTGCTGAAAACATCGTTAGTCCGTGTTAGTTGCATTCAAAACACACAAATTAGAGGCAAAACAACAGCAAAAGTGTTTGGGAAAGTAGATACGTTTTGGACGTATCAGCCACCCACATGGGCCCTACCTCTAGGGCCGGTGCACCAGATCCTCTCCCATGGAAAGTCTTATTTAATTTTTGGGATTAATTATATTACTAAATTAAATTAAAGGAAATGTTAAAAAGGCAAGTGGGTTTAAAAAGGAAGGACTCCTAGGAGTCCAACTGAATTGGACTTGCGGGGCGGGGGGAATGATCCGGCCTAGGGCCAGTGCACCAGGGGGAGGGTGTGCCCTTGCCCCGAGGAAGGTCCCTCCCCTCCCTACTATATATACTCGCCCCAACCCCTAGTGTCGAGACACACAATTGACTAGCGTGTTTTTAGGTGTCCTCTCCAGGAGTTATTCTTTCTCTCTAAATCTCATATGTTGAGAGCAACTCTCTAGTCTCATATAGATCTAATCTAGTTGATTAGATCTACCACCATAAGACTACACCGAAAGGCTGTCTCTCTTTGTTGGCGCCGAGTTCTGGACGGCGGAGCGCTGATGGGTTGGCGCAAGTTGATGCTTGGATACTAGAAGAGGGATTACACCAACGATCCTTGGCAAGGAACATTCATCGAAATTCTCACCTCCAGGCTTGGACGTGAGAATCTACTATAGGATCCATCGATATCTTCATCAACAAACGCCATGTTCCACACAGTGTTTGTAAGTACTTGATATGTCCCCTTGTTGTCTGGATCATATCTTCATAGTAGGTCTTGGAGGTTATGTAAGACGAAAATTTTAAATTTCTGTATGTAACCCATTACCATGATGTTAATGGTTGGTACTGGTTCTTAGTTGGAACCGGTGATGTGCCTGGTAAACTCACTAGTTTTGAGAAGAGGTTACTATAGCGACAATTCTGCAACCAACCAAAATATGGATTTGCACCGGAATAAGCAATGTCTCTAACCAAACAACCTCATCATGTTTTTTGAGTGGTGAAAAAATAATGTTATACAGATGACCAAATAAACTGCACACCATGATTTTATGGGTGGCTCTAGGAAACTTTTCTTTGCAAAATGGAGGATAAGCCCAACCTCTATATCAAAATGATGCACACAACTTTTATTATAATTAATAATAGAAAACAAGAAACCACCAGACATTACAAGGAAATACTAAACACAAGCATCAAGAAACCTCATGATAAATATCTCTCTAATATATTATTCATAGAGTCCCAGTGTCACGGTTGAGAAAATTATAGTAGATATCATCAAGTGAGCAACATCATATCCATTACATCAGGGAAATAGAGAAGGGGGCATCATATGATTCAACTATAATAACAAATCTCATGATCACAATCAAGATCACTCCATGGGAGAGAGAGATAACCACATAGCTACAGGTACGAGCCCTCCGTCTCGAAGAGAGACTATTCCCGGGTCGTCATTAAGAGAGAGATAACCACATAAAAAGGGTCAATGAAGATGGCTTCGGAGGTGAATCCCTGGAATGGGGTTTCAGATGGCGGCGGCGCTCTGTTTCATTTTTGGAAAAAATCCTTCGGGGTTGAACGTTTTAGGGTAGGGTAGATTATATAAGCGAAGACCGTCAGGATGCGATAACCGAAGCAGACAAGCGGGTGGTGGCCGCGACCTTCCTCTGGCCTGCGGGTGGGACCCGCATCGGTATTGTGGCTCCCCCTGGGGTCACACTTTGATCCTCGATCTTCTTTCGTGGAATAAAAAATCTTCGCAACTTGGCGTCTAATTTTGACGATATTTCTTCAATATTTTTTCTGAAACACAAAAAAATCATAAAACAGGAACTGGCAGTTGGCATCTTATCAGTAGGTTAGTCCGATAAAATGCCACAAAATGATATAAAAATGTAACACAAAATATGTAGGGTTAATTATTCTTGTGCCCTACTTCGCTTAGTTTTCCTCGTTTGTGCCCTACTCGTTAAATTTTCCTCAGTTGTATCCTACTTCGATCTTTCGAGGCTCGTAGATGGCCAAAAGGTGTGTTGCCGTCTGGTCAAGCGCTTCTGACCGTTACTTTGGCCTGATTAGTTGGGTCGGCCTGGGGCACCTCGTCTTGATGCCTCCGTTTGGTTAATCTCGTTTTGACCATTGCTAGGGCACCTCAACGCAGTTCTCGCATCCTCAGTCGGGCTGTTCGGGGAGAAAGCCTAGATATGGCTCTCCGGTATCGGATCAAACGATGGTGGCGCTATGTGTCATTCTCCCTCCTGAGTGCGTTATTTTCGATCAACTGCTAGGCGAAGAGGGTAGAAGGTTGAGCGGCATGCCTTCTACCGCTTTGACGTCGTCGAGCTTTGGCGGCATGGTGTAGCAGGGTCTCGATGATGGATGAGGGATGATGGTGGCACGCAAGATGGTGACTTGGTGTTCGTGTCGTGGTGGCGCCGATGGCGACAAGGTCATTGCGTTGATATATCCTGAAGATGGGTTGGTGGAAAACAGCGGCATCAGCTTCTAAGTGTGCGCACGTGGTGTGCACTGAGAATTTCCTGGACCGGTTTATGCTCCCGGGTCGCCTTTGGTTGCCTCAGTTAAAGCTGATTTAAATGATGTGCGTTGGTGTGTCAGAGCATTTGGCTCCTCTTAGGTCAACCCCTTTCATAGGTGTAGCGAGTTATGGTTTGGAGGGTTTCTCCCTGATCGAACGTTCTCCTCGATCGCCAATCGGGGGCGACGCGAGGGGCCGTCGAGTGTTCGCTTGACTTGCTGTCAGCTATAGGAAACTTGATTGAGCTTGATGTCTTGCTCCACGTTCACTTCGCACCAAGCAGAGTTGACAGTTACCAACTTCTGTCCAAATATTCGTATATGGCACTCCATGTCTCCACCTCCAAAATAGAACAGAATATAGATTCACGTGTATCTACTAGAGTACGTACGTGCTAATGAACTTGCGTTAGATTGTATCTATATCGTTATGTGAAATTGTATGTTTGTTTCTTCTACCACCAAACAAAGATACATCTTACAAAATTACTTTGTTTGAAATCCTGTAGAAATTCACGTTAGGTGGGATCATGATCATTTGTTTGTCCCGTGGAAATTGACCTTACATTTTTAGTCACTTTGGTTATATAGAAACGAGAAAGTTGTTAATGATAAAGATGAGATCATCTACCGGTATAGAACATTTTTTCGTTGACGGTCATTCCTATAACAGGTGGATACTTACGACCTATTTATAAGGGTGTCTACAAGGTTTAATGCCGCGGCGAGGATTTTTATCATCCAACATGGATGGCCGCGTGATCTGCAGATTGGTCTTCCATAGACTTATATGATCTACATTCGTTTGATGACTTCTTCCACCTTTTATCTTTTTTTCTGTGAACTTTTTTTAGCTCTATGCATCTCGGTTATGTAGAGCCCGGGTGTATTGCTTGAATTCTAAGTAATAAAGGGCTCCTTATCCACAAAAATATTTGTCATAATATTACGTTTTCAAAACCTAACCGTCCATATAGGCATGCATAGATCACAAGATTGGGCTTCTTCTTAGAGTGGGGGCGCTTGCTGTAATATGTTATGTAAAATGACAAGGTTTTACAGTGAGAAATATTTTTATTTCGCATGAGCGGCCGCATAATATATTGATTCATCCCCAATTATATGGACTCATCCCCAGTTACTCAGGTTTCCTACATGCTTATTATGAGCTTTTGTAATTCATCTTTTTTTAACCGTTGTCTATGTGCATCCTATTATGTAGAGGCCACGTGTAAACTATTTTGCTTTCAGTAATAAAACGCCCCTTATGGAAAGAATAGACCTAGCTGTATCGCTCATCTTATGGGTCCCTTATGGACCCTGCTAATTTGAGGTCAGCCTCATTTTAAAGAAAAACGAGGTCAGTTTAGACAACCCACCAATATTTCTAATTTTGGAATAGGAAAAGCAACCGAATTTCAGCTTTATTCCAAAAAAGGGAATAGACTACCCAGTCGTGATGCACACCTCCATCCCACACATTTAATCACAAAATCCAAAAATTCAAAATATTTTGTAGCTCAATCCGTTTGTTCGATTGAAGATTCGTTTTCACCGTCGGCTTAGTCGCGACGAAATCTTCAAAACTAGATCCCATGTCGATATGTTTCGATGACTTTTTTTGGAGGATGTAATTTTGTGAAAGTTACATTCAAGTTATCAGAAAGTTATATCCGGTAAAAAGTTACATCGGAGTTAGCAGAGAAAGTTACATCCACTTAGGAGAGAGTTACACCCAGCAAAAAAGTTACATCACCCAGGAAAAAGTTACATCCTAGTTAAAAGAGAGAGTTACATCATCTAGCAAAAAGTTACATCCCATTTAGTAGAGAAACTTACATCTAGCAAAAATTTACATCCTCCAAAAAAATCGTCGAAACATATCGACATGGGATCTAGTTTCGAATATTTCGTCGTGACTAACCCAACGGTGAAAACGGAATCTAATTTAGATAAATGGTTTGAGGTAGAAAGCATTTCAAAATTTCGGATTCGTAATGAAATGCACAAGTGGAAGCATGCAATGGCATACTACGTGAGCTCGCGAGTTGCTAGAATGAGGTCGCTGTAGGAATAGAATTGGCGTAATTAAATACCAGACGTGAATAACTTCTTTCCCTCCTCGAGCTTTGACACGTGGTCTCAGTTTTAGCATCATGTTTATGAAATTTAATACTTCATTAGTGCCTCATAGTCTTGTTTCTATGTCTGAGATGCACTTGATGAGTGTCATCTATAGTCTTGTTTCTGGAGTATCTGTCACATGCACTTGGCTTGACCGTGGAAAAGGACAAACACTGTTGTAGCATATGGTATTGATCGGCGGCGTAGTATGATTGTTCAATGTGGTATTGATCGGCGGCGTAGTATGATTGTTCAATGATCATCCAATATTCCTATTCCCACCCTTCCAGAGGAAGGATCGATCCTCAGTATGACGACTAGTATACCCCGGCAAGTGTTGTCGCACCTGTGAGCTTGCCCGGGACACGATAGACCTCCCGTACCATAACGTCGCCAAGCCTTTTTTTATCGGAGTTGCATTGCCAAGCAGCCCAGCTACTGGTTACCGGCGAGACGTCGCCCTCATTTTGAGTCTCGGCTAGCCAAATGGACGGGGGCCTAGTGCCTAGTGGACATGTTGCAGCCCACGGATTCTAGTCTCTGTTCTAAAAAACGACAGGATGGCACAAGTTCTCAAAGCTGCTATACTTCTATGTTTGTTAGGCATGCACTGTGTTTTCTTGGTTATCGCCAATTTTCTATATGTCACCGTTTTAGATATACCTGGCGCTACAAGCCAACAATGTGTTGTCATAGGAAACTTCCATTCCATTCGCAAAATGCTACTGTACGCTGCTGGTCTGGACGGTAGATGCTCCATGCCTATCACCAAACCTGGTGGCTTCACTATTCCGAACAGAAGCTGGCAGTGTTCCCAGTACTAGGGACGAGAAAGGTACTATTGGAGACTAGTATGATGATTGTATGACGGATAGTTTATTTGAATGGACAAGCTAGGTGTTCGTAAGGTGTTCGGGATCTCGGTTTGTGCCGTCTTATCCACAATTCCAACGGCTTCCAAATAGGACAACGAAATATGTCCTTTTATCCCGTTTGGACCGGTCCGCGGACTTCATCTCACTTTCTTTTTTGGCTCCAGGTTTGGTCTTTTTTTTTGTCCCTTTTGCCAATTTCAGTTAAGTCTACATATAAATATTAAATATAGAGCAAATAAATAATCCAAGAAAAGATTATAATACTGTTCATAATTTTACAATATAGTCCACACAATAAGATACACAACATAGTTCCGCACAATGAAGTAAATAAAGAGGAGATGACACTGTTGATTTCTTAAGTGAGCCCACATATGCTAAATCAAATCATTCGAAAGTTGATTGTGGGTAGTTCAATCATAGATCTTCTGATGCACGTGGAGATACCGCTGAAACGTCGATGATCCACATGCAAGCTCAACCAAATCCCCCAGAAATTCCCAGCCTTGGTCATATAGGTTGTCATCATGCTCATCCTCAATGATCATTGTGTGCATGATAACACATTCGATTCTCTCAAATACTCCAGACCAAACACCTGAACAACAAGTTTGCAGAACCAATACATCAAGTCAAGGCAAGTGGACTTGCTAATGCGCAAATACTCATTACCCAGATCACCTGCAATTACATATGCAAGCATCCAGATAGATGCAGTGCACTTTTGGCAAGAAAGAAATTATATACGTACCGGTGTCATCGGGCTTCTCCTCAAAGTAATAATCGCATTGCCTCACTCCTTTCGGAATACGCATGAATACTTGCTTTGCTATCCAAAAATGGCACCGGAAAAGGCGCAAGATATGTTGGCTTGATGGGATAGATGGAATCGTTTCAAAAATATCAATGGCAGCCAGCCTTCTCTATCACGTCCCACCACTGCCGCACGACCAACAACCCATACTCTACAATGTGTAATTAGATTACGTTGTGGTTATGGAGGATGGCCGCCGCGGCCACCCAAGGCACCAGTCAATTCATTCGGAGTAAATGGGAGTAGATGCACTCGTCCGAGCTATCCATCTACATGAAATCTAGAAGTACTAATAAAAATCACAGAATAATCTAGTGGTGTATGCAAAAACATAAAAAAAATAGTCGACATATCTGTCCTCGGCTGGGCAACCCGTCAAACAGCTTGCAGGCGCAGCAATTGGCCCGTGACTCCGTGAGGCCGAGCCAACAACGGCCTATTTGCGATTGTCCCGCCTTCCCTCTACGTCGGTGTGTGCTACAGGGCTGTGGCGACACAGGAAACTGGCTGCAGTCGGCAAACTGCTTACGGGTCTATTGGGAACGTCGGCGTGTCGATCGAGAACTTCTCCCGGCCGCCGGTGGAGGCTACGTCCGGTTGCGGCAGCCAGCAAACATATCCGAGACGCGTGCGTGGAGGCTACCTATGGGCTGCAGTGGCGTCGGGCCGTGAGGGGGTGGCGGCACCGCGGAGAGGAGACATGGCACCTCGGGGTTGGGGACTGGCGGGCGAGAAGGAGGGCTGGCTCGCGTTTTTGTGGCTGTCGATCGGGCTTCAAGAGGACAAGGGAGGTCATGAACATTGTTCCTTTCGCGCTAAATCTGGAATATACTTGTCCGAGGTTTGGAGCGAAACAGACTTGTATGAGGAAGGCTCCCCCCCCCCCCCCCCCCCCCACACCCCCACACACACACACAAAGAGTCTGGTATAATATTTCATAATACTCCCTTCATTCCATACATTGCCCATGCGTATTTCGACACAAATTTTGACTCAAAATGTTAAGCAATAATATATCCATTTATTTTGTATGAAACAAATATTGTATTGAGAAATAATAATCATCTAATTAGAATAATTCTTGATGAAATGTAAATCTCGAAAGGCGCCTGTACCTTTAAGGACATCTGCAATGTGTAAAAAAGCACACCTTAAATCCTACGTGGCAATCCTTGTGGTGTCCATATATATTGTGGAGAAAACCAAACATATTCATAAGACTAAGGTGCACCTTAACCTTCTTGTAGGTTACCCACAAGCAATAAAATAGTATTGTTCTCTCTCTACATATGTGACTATACCAATATTATATGTAGGTCCCAGCATATTGCTAAAATTCACCTTATACATTGCGATAGAATAGAATTGTTATAAGTTTAGACACTAGACCCCACACCATACCTTATGGTGTGGTTCCGCCACAAACATCCTGGATGCCTTAAATACGGGTATGGTTGATGTTGGAGTGAGTGCATCAGATGAGTATACCCAGGCCGATTCCAGCTCCCCGGGGGTCGCCAGGGGCTCCAGCGGAAGCCGAAAAAAATATGGGCCAACGATGTCAGCAAGAGAAGCCGAGTTTCCCTCCATTTCCCCCTTTCCCTCCATTTCCCCCCATATATCCTTCTTCCTGCGACGAGTTCGCGCCATTCCCCTCTCCCAGACTGGCTTCGACTGCCATGGCTCCCAAGAGGTTCACCGGCCCCCGGTCCTCCGCAGTTGACCTAGCAGCAGCACCTGCAGCGAAGTAGCCGAGGAAACCGAGATAGCCGATGAAGAGGCTGGAAGGGATGAGCGCCACCGCTTGGGCCATGGAAGTGCGCCGACGGGAGAAGTCAAGACCAAGAGCCACCAAGATCGGGAGAGGAGGAGGAAGGAGAGGGAACTCGAGGAGGCGGCGGTGGCGGAGGAAGAACATGAGGCGGCAAGGACTACGCCGGGCAGGAACTTGCTTGCTGCAAGAACGAGGTTCGCTCCAGTGTCGGCCGGCGGCTACGGCACCTCCCCACAGTACCCCTCGCCCTTGCCGTCGCCTCGCTGGTACCCTTCGCCCCCACAAGTACATCGACGCCGAGGCTCACGGCGGCTTCGACCCCAACGCCTCCCAGCGATCGTCTTCACCGCCGCCGACTACTCCACCTCGTCGTCGCTGCGCCGTAGTCCGATGTCGTCCCTGAGCCCAGACGCCCGCAGCGTGTTCGCCGGAATGGCAGGCGACAACGACATTAAGGATCTAATCAACATCGGCTCCATCGCATCGACATCTTGCCCTGTGTTCTTCACGCAAGCGAGCGGGTGCGGCGACGCCAGCGGCATCGAGAGCGGCATAGGAGTGGATTCGCTGCAGTAGACCAGCGGCATGGGGGCGGAGGAGGAGTCGCAACAAGAGTCCGACGACATACGCCGACGAGGAGGTTCTTTGGGCAAAGGGAAGCAGCCGAGGAAGGCTCCTACCAGGGGGGGCAAGCCACCCGCCGAGCCTCGCGTGAAGTGGAGCCCTAGGGAAGATGAGAACCTTGCCGAAGCCTGTAAAATTGTAAGCTTGGACACCCTCACCGGCAGCATCCAGAATGGGGGTACCTACTAGCGGCGGGTGAAGGCCTCCTACGACGAGCGCCGCATCGTCGACCCCTACCTCATGTCATGCACGCAGGAGCACGGCGAGAAGGCCATGGAGAACCACTCGGCGATCGTCCAAGCCGGGCACAACAAATGGCATGGCATCCAGGAGGAGATTTCACGTCATCCCAAGATCGGTGCAAGCGTCGAGATGTCGGTGAGTCCTTCATCGCCGAACTTGGCCATTCTTCTTCGGCTCCATCTTTTGAGTTGCCCCTTTTGATTAGATCATCCGCATGATCGAAACCTACCAGAAAGACAACAACCAAACCGACTTCAAGTTCCTCCACGTCTTCCCAAGGATTGAGAAGTGCGAGAAGTGGGTACAAGTTTGCCAAGATTTGCGCAAGGACGGCCGCTACAAGTCACTAGTAGAAAACAAGGCTTTGGTGAGGCCACATTTGGCACCGGATTGACTGGAACCGGTACTAAAGGGGTATTAGTACCGGTTCCAGAGGCGAGACAGCCCGGCAGTTAGTTGCACCGGTTGCGTTGGACCCTTTAGTACCGGTTGGTAATACAAACCGGTACTAAAGGGTTGCATCAGTCGGCTGCAGCGCGCGGCCCCCACGGTCAGACCCTTTAGTACCGGTTTGTATTACCAACCGGTACTAAAGGTTCGGCCTGCAGCACCCGACCCCCACGGCCAGACCCTTTAGTACCGGTTTGTAATACAAACCGGTACTAAAGGTTCGTCCTATATTGCCTTCTTCCACCCGAGGCACAGCTCCATTGCTCTCATTCAAGCTCCATTTTCTTCTCTCTTTGCTCTCCCAAGATCTAGCACTCTTTGATCTCTACAACATTTGTTAAGATTGGTAGCACTTACTTATATAAGGGTTAGCAACTTCATCTTCTCTTCCGGCATTTCAACTTTAGCTCATTTTGCTAGTTTAACTCATTTGTTTTTTCTAGTGCAAGCAAGGTGTTTGATGAAATGCCTAAGTTAGGGATTTTATTTGTTTTATATGCATTTTGAGCTCAATTTAAAATAAGATTTGTGCCTTTTTATAGTGTCGTCCCCACTTCCTCACCGCCGCCGATCGCCCGCGGCGCCCCGTGACCGACACCACCTCGGTGAGCCTCTTTTTTTTTCTTATATTTTTAAAAAATATTAGTTGTATGGTTTAGATGCGGTGAATTTGTATTAATGAATTTAGTCATATGATATAGCTGTGGTGTAATGGTTTTAGATATATTTATATAATGCAGATGAATCGACAATGGATGTACGTTGACCGACGCTCTCCGGAGTTCATTAGTGGCCTACAGGAATTTCTCCGTGCGGCTGAGTTAAACAAGAAGAATGGTTTTATGTTTTGCGATGAGTGTCGGAATAAGACGAATTACCCTAGCGCAAGAACCCTAAACTTCCACCTGTTCCGGAAAGGCTTCATGCCCAATTATTTTTGTTGGACCAAGCACGGAGAAACAGGGATTATAATGGAGGACAATGAAGAAGATGATGATGACAACTATCCTCTGTTCTCTGAACACGGTGATACTAAAATGGGGGAAGACGAAGCTGAGCATGAGGTCATTGTTGATGATCAGTCTGATGATGATCTTCGTCAGGTTATTCTTGATGAACAGATAATCTGCGGAACTGAAAACGAGTGGTTGAAGTTAGAGCGCATGTTGGAGGACCACAAAAAATTATTGTATCCAACTTGTGAAGATGGCCAGAAAAAGCTGGGTAGTACCCTGGAATTGCTTCAATGGAAGGCAAGGAATGGAGTATCTGACAAGGGATTTCAACAGTTGCTACAAATATTTAAAAAGATGCTTCCAAGGAAAAATGAATTGCCCTCCAGTACGTACGAAGCAAAGAAGATTGTCTGCCCACTAGGATTAGAGGTGCAGAAGATACATGCATGCATCAACGACTGCATCCTCTACCGCGGTGAGAAGTACGAGAAGTTGAATGCATGCCCGATATGCGGTGCATTGCGGTATAAGATCAGGCGAGAAGACCCAGGTGATGTTGAGTGCGAGGCCAGCCCCAGGAAGAGGGTTCCTGCCAAGGTGATGTGGTATGCTCCTATAATACCACGGTTGAAACGTTTGTTCCGAAACAAAGAGCATCCCAAGTTGTTGCGATGGCACAAAGAAGACCGTAAGGAAGACGAGATGCTGAGACACCCGGCTGATGGGTCGCAGTGGAGAAAGATTGACAGTGAGTTTCGAGATTTTGCAGCTGACGCAAGGAATTTAAGGTTTGGTCTAAGTACAGATGGCTTGAATCCATTTGGGGAGCAGAGCAGCAGTCATAGCACCTGGCCTGTGACTCTATGTATCTATAATCTTCCTCCTTGGTTGTGCATGAAGAAAAAGTATATCATGATGCCAGTGCTTATCCAAGGCCCGAAGCAACCCGGCAACGACATTGATGTGTATCTGAGGCCATTAGTTGACGAACTTTTACAGTTGTGGTCTGACGAAGGTGTGCGTGTGTGGGGTGAGTATAAACAGGAGGAATTTAACCTACGAGCGTTGCTGTTTGTAACCATCAATGATTGGCCTGCTCTTAGTAACATTTCTGGACAATCAAACAATGGATACAATGCATGCACGCATTGTTTAGATAAGACTGACAGTATATATTTGTGTAACAAGATTGTGTACATGGGGCATCGTCGATTTCTTGGACCCAAGCATCCCTTAAGGAAGAAAGGCAAACATTACAAAGGTGAGGCAGATCATCGGCTGAGGCCTACCCGCCCTTGTAGTTCTGTTATATATGATATGGTTAAGGATTTAAAAGTAATCTTTGGAAAGGGTCCTGGGGGACTACAAGTTCCGAATGACGCAAACAACCACGTACCCATGTGGAAAAAGACATCTATATTTTGGGAGCTGCCCTATTGGATACTGCTAGAAGTTCAATCTGCAATCGACGTGATGCACGTGACAAAGAATATTTGCTGCAACCTGCTTAACTTCTTGGGCGTGTATGGGAAGTCGAAAGAAGGGAAGTCAAAAAAAGGGAAGTCCAAAAAGGGGATGTCAAAAAAAGGGAAGTCAAAAGATACACCGAAAGCAAGGCAGGCCCATCAACGTATGAGCGAAGAGATGCATCGAGACGACAATGGGACAGAGAATGAACCAGCTCCTGCCAGCTACGCTCTTACGAAAGAAGAGAAGAAAATATTTTTTGAATGTCTTCACAGTATGAAGGTTCCATCTGGCTTCTCGTCGAATATAAAGGGAATAATAAACATGACAGAGCTAAAGTTTCAAAATCTGAAGTCTCATGACTGTCACGTGATTATGACACAATTACTTCCGGTTGCATTGAGGGGGCTATTACCGGAAAACGTTCGAGAACCCATTGTGAAGCTATGTGCATTTCTCAATGCAATATCTCAGAAGGTAATCGATCCAGCAACTCTACCAAGTTTACAGAAGGATGTGGTGCAATGTCTTGTCAGCTTCGAGTTAGTGTTTCCACCATCCTTCTTCAACATTATGACGCACCTCATAGTTCACCTAGTCGAAGAGATTTCCATTCTCGGTCCTGTATTTCTACACAACATGTTCCCCTTTGAGAGGTTCATGGGAGTCTTAAAGAAATACGTTCATAATCGTGCTAGGCCAGAAGGAAGCATGTCCAAGGGCTATGGAACAGAGGAGGTCATTGAGTTTTGTGTGAACTTTATTCCTGATCTTATGCCGATCGGTGTTCCTCAATCGCGCCATGAGGGGAGACTGCGTGGAAAAGGAACGCTAGGAAAGAAAGCAACAACAAGTATGGATGGACATTCTTTCACCCAAGCACACTACACAGTTTTAGCAAATTCCAGATTGGTGGCTCCGTATATCGTGGAACACATGGATATTTTACGCTCCGAATATCCGGAGCAGACTGACTACTGGATTAAAGGAAAACACGTGGATACTTTTGGCAGTTCGTTGCGTACACATCTCATTAATAACAAAGATGTTGGAGTAGAGCTATACTTGTTGGCCAATTCACCATCTTCGACTATATTGACTTTCGAAGGGTACGAGATAAATGGAAATACATTTTACACGGAAACCCAAGACAAAAAGAGCACTAACCAAAACAGTGGTGTCCGCTTTGATGCAACAAACGACAATGGGACAAAGGACACATATTATGGTTGCATACAGCAGATATGGGAACTTGACTATGGACCTTCTTTTAAGATCCCTTTGTTTAAGTGCAAATGGGTCAACCTGTCAGGCGGGGTAGAGATAGACCGACGGTACGGAATGACTACCGTGGATCTCAACAATCTTGGGTACTACACCGAGCGATTCGTCCTAGCCAATGATGTGGCTCAGGTTTTCTATGTCAAGGACATGTCTTCCAGACCGAAAAAAAGAAAAGATAAGCAAGCTGATACATCATACGATGAGCCAAGGCGTCACATAGTTCTTTCAGGGAAAAGAAACATCGTGGGAGTGCAGGACAAGACAGACATGTCAGAAGATTACAATAAGTTTGATAAAATTCCGCCCTTCAAAGTGAGAACTGACCCAACCATCGCTTTAAATGATGAAGATTGTCCATGGCTACGGCGCAGTGAGAAGAAAGGGACACACACGAAGAAAAAATGAACACTAGATAGGGTGGTTGTTCATGATGTGTAACAATGTATTAAACCTGCATATCAAATGCAATGTTGGGCGTATGCAGGAAATCCGAATGCTTTGTATTCGGTCGATGAACTGAAGTATTATGTAGATAGAACAGAACACACGGTTTCCCCTGCATACAGCCCAACAGTGGCTCGTGAGTGCCCGCATATCAAATGCACTGTTGGGCGTATGCAGGGAATTCGAATGCTTTGTATATCAAATGAACTACAGTAAGTGGCAAGACATCTCTGATGATCTACAACCGTCCGGCAAGACATCTCTGATGATCTGCAATCGTTTGGAACGGTCGCAGATCATCAGAGACGTCTTGCCGCTGGTTGCCCAAAATGAACTACAATGAGTAGACACTGAGTGCTGAACATGTCCGGGAGGGGGGCTATATATAGGGTACGTGTGCTTCTTTAGTCCCGGTTGGTAACAACAACCGGGATCTAACGGCTCACAAGTGCTTGAAAGAAACACACTCCTGATCTAACGGCTCACAAGTGCTTGAAAGAAACACACGATCCGTGTGCTTCTTTAGTCCCGGTTGGTGGCTCAACCCATGCCAAAGGATTTCATTTTTTGAGATGTTTATCAATTTATTTCATTTTTTTCTTAAAAGCGATCAAAACGGTCGCGATGACTATTCGTCGAAAGAGGTAATATTTTCTAGAATTATCAGTGTTTCTGTGATATAACCACTAGTTGTGTACCTCAAAATGATTTTTCCAAAAATTTCAGAACAAACTATCAAACAGTTGTAGTTCAAATTTGAATTACTTTCGATAAATCAACATAAACTCATTAAACTATGGGAAATTAGTTAGAAATCAAGGAAAAACCTAATACTTGGGAATTATCCATCATATGTGTACTAGTTTCCATGAAAATTAAATGGGTCCCATTTTGCATCATATTTTTGGTACTTTGTTCACAAAAAAAGTCATTTTTTTCACTTAAAAAATGGAAAATAATACTTATGGAATTAATTTTAAGATTTCCTTTGGCAAGGTTGTTTCTTATACCAAGATACATCTATTTGTGGGATATGAGATATTTATCACAAACTATGCCGTGGAAATGACCATAACTTGGTCATTTGTCTTGAAACTTCTAGATGTTCATACATGATAGACCTTTTTGTGAAGACTTTTTTTGCAAATTTTGTCAAAAATCAAGTTTATCATTTTTCATAGCAACTAGTACACATATAAGGAGCCCATGCCAAAGGATTTCATTTTTTGAGATGTTTATCAATTTATTTCATTTTTTTCTTAAAAGCGATCAAAACGGTCGCGATGACTATTCGTCGAAAGTCATTTTTTTCACTTAAAAAATGGAAAATAATACTTATGGAATTAATTTTAAGATTTCCTTTGGCAAGGTTGTTTCTTATACTTACAAATAAAAGAAACAGAAACTAGAGAAAAAACAAAATTGAAAACAAATAGATATAAAGGAAAACAGAAAACATAAGAAAATATAAGAAAACAGAACAAAAAACAAACAAAATTCAATTCAAAACCCTTTAGTACCGGTTTGTAACTACAACCGGTACTAAAGGGGTTGGCTTGGCGCGCAACCGTTTGGTGTGTCCGAAAACCAACCTTTAGCACCGGTTGCTGTTACCAACCGGTGCTAAAGGGTCTTCAGCACCGGTTGGTAACAACAACCGGTGCTAAAGGTTGGTTTCGGACAGTTAATACTAGGGAACCGCCGCCAGATCGCCCATTCGCCTCCACAACGCCTCTCTCCCGCACTCGAGCTCCACGACGCCGACGTCGCCCTGCTCCGGCGAAGCCTTGCTCCGGCCGCGCGCCGCCGCCGACGACGCCACTACTGCTCCGCCGGCCTCCGTCGCACCCGTTCCTCCGCGCGCCGCCGCCGACGACGCCACGCTGCTCCTCGGCCACTTCTGCTCCGCCGACGACGCCCCTGCTCCGGCCACTGCCCCGTCGTGCTCGTGGACCTGCTCCGGCCGCCGCCGCGCCCGGTCCCTCCCTCTGCCGCCTTGGCCTCCGTCGCCTCCTGCTCCGCCCTCCACCACCGCCGATCACCAAGGTTTTTTTTCTTTTCATTTGAGTAATTCCAATACTTTTAGCAATACTTTAAGTTAGTGTTTAGGTATTTTTAGTGTTTAGGTATACTGATTGTGTTAGTTCTATTTTTAGTGTTAGCAAAGTTAGCAAATTTATTGTGTTAGCAAAGTTAGCAAAAATTTTAGTGCTATTTTTATTGTTAGCAAATTAATTATAGGTTATTAGTTATAGGTTATTAGCAAATTAATTATAGGTTTTTTCATTATAGGTTATTAGTACTGTTTATTAGATTAGTGTTTAGGTTATTAGTGTTTAGGTTATTATAGCTAGCAATTTTTTTCATTATAGCTAGCAAAAATTTTCATTATATATAGCTAGCAATTTTTTTCATTATTAGTAATTAATGTTTAGGTTATTAGTGTTTAGGTTATTACTGTTTAGGTTATAATTAGTGTAGCAAATTTAGAAATTTAGCAAAGTTGGATTTTTTTTTTGCAATATTGTTAATACTTCATATTTTGTATCAATTTTTGGAAAGTTAGCAAATTTTGTATCATATTTTGTATCAAATTTGTGTATCAATTTTTGCAAAGTTAGCAAACAATGTTAAAATTTGTGTTAGGAAAACAATGTTAGTCAATACTTCATATTTCGTTAATATTTTTGCAAAGTAAGCAAATTTTTGTTAAATTTAGTTCCAATGTTAGAATTTAGCACTATGTTGGAATTTTATACAATGTCTTTGAATTTTACAATGTTTTATACAATGTCTTGGAATTTTAAGAGTTAATGTAAAGATTCATAGTTTCGAGATGGACGGGACTATGGATGTCCGGGACTGGACTCCGCCGGGTTGGCACTGGGAGGTGCCACCTTCCGGTGTGCGCAGATTGGTGAGGAATGAGGGAACCATCGTCGACCCGGAGCTTCTTTGGTGGCGGTCATGTGGGCCACGACGGGTACAGAGGGTGCCGGCCCCCGAGGAGTTGGTACGTCGTCGTGTCAGGGCGGAGGACGAGCACGTCCGTCGGTACATGGTCGCGTTGGACGTCTGTCCGTCCAACACTTGGCAGCATCTTCAGGGATCTCACATTAGTTATGATCCTGTTTGGGTTCCTTCACTTTGGGTTTTCACCGCCCGCGGCATGTTTCCGGCAGTTCGACGTCCATTTTGATTAGCGTGATGTATTATTGATGCGATATATATTATTATGACTTGTAACGCCCCAAATCGGCTAAGTCCTTCACTATTAGATCCCTGAAGATTTTTGTGTTAGTAAAACAACTATTGTATCAATTTTTGCAAAGTTAGCAAATTTTGTTAAAACAACTATTAGAAATTTAGCAAAGTTGGAAATTTAGCAAATTTGAAAATTTTTGTATCAATTTTTGCAAAGTTAGCAAATTTTGTATCATATTTTTGTATCATATTTTGTATCAATTTTTTGTATCAATTTTTGCAAAGTAAGCAAATTTTTGTTCCAATTTATGTATATAAGAAATATTTGTTCCAATTTATGTGTATAAGAAATATTTGTTCCAATTTATGTGTATAAAAAATATTGGTTGCAATTTTTGTATCAACTTTAATTGTAACCTTGATTCAAATTTAAATTTGAAGTGACATTGAGCTATGGACAACAACCCCTTCATCCGAAACGAGGACGTTGAAGAGCAAATGGCAGCAATAATATATGAGAAGAGTCTTGGAGTAAATTCCGATGGAGAAGATTCTGATGATGAACAAGAGGATGATTTCAGCTCAAGATGTCTGAACGACTCCGGTGAGGGACTTGAGCTAGAAATAATAGACGACGATCAAGTGCCCGCGGAAAACTCCGGCCAGGTATATATATATATTAAGTCTTGTTGATGCATAAATTGATTTATATTGCACCTACTAACAAAACATTTTTCTTTTAGCCCTCCGGATCTAAAAAGAAGCCGACAAACCCTACATGAGGCCCGGCCAAAAGGTTGAAGCTAGAAGATGGTGCAAAGCTGTCGATCGTTGAAGTAGGCGATGATGGCAAACCGCTGAAACCCGAAAACACCTGCCGCAAATATGTAGCTCAATGCGGAGCGATTGTTAGGGACATTATCCCGATCACCCTTGCAGAATGGAATGAGCCAAAGAAAGCCAACGTTGGCGCAAGTTATGTCGACGACAGACTTAAGCAAACACTTTGGGACTCAATCTTGAGTGATTTCAGCCTACCGGAAGGTCTTCCAGAGAAGAAGCTGCAGAAAGTCAGGGAGTGGACTCTTAAGAAGATGGCCACACAATTCAACAGCTGGAAGAAAAAATTGTGGAAAAAATATGAGAAAAAGGCTCCAGAATTCAAGGGTAGGGATGGCAACGGGTCTGCTCCCCGCCGGGGAGTGCCATCTCATCCCCGTCCCCATTTAACAATCGGGGAGTATTTTCTCCCATCCCCATCCCCGCTGGGTTCGGGGCGGGGATCGGGTTCCCCGTTAAGAAGCTAAATTCAAAAGATATTGACATAATCTTATGATTTTACACTCTCAAAACACAAATGTAAGCAACTTATGTATCACACATGTGGTAAAATGATTAAAAAAATAGTATCATATGTTGTATACTATTAAATATAGACCACACTCGATACAATACTGCAACAACTTAAATGTTAAAGTATACTAATTTATATGTATACGTGTATATAACGGGGAATGACGGGGAACGGGGATGGGGAGACCTTTTAATCCCCATCCCCGTTTAACATGGCGGGGATCATAATTCCTCATACCCATCCCCTAATAGATGAATTCCCCACGGGTATACGGGGAACGGGGCCCCATTGCCATCCCTATTCAAGGGCCCTCTAGAGAAGATAAAAGATGATTGGCCTGCATTTGTAGCTTATAAGAAATCAGCCGTCGCTCTGGCCCGATCCGAGAGAAATAAGGAGAATGCTAAGAAGAAGAAATACCACCATACTTTGGGGTCAGGTGGCTACAAGACTGCCTTGCCTAAGTGGGAATCCTTTGAAAACGAACTGCGTCTAAAAGGGATCACTCCACAGACAGATGACTGGCCCGAGAGGTCCAAGTACTGGTTGTTCGCGCATGGAGCAGTGTTGGACCCAGAGACAGGGCTAATTGTTGCAAAAGGAAAATGGAAGAAAAGAATTACACGAGTTGTAAAAAAGCTAGAGAAGGCAATAGCGGCCGTCCGAGAGGGAACATTTGTTCCCAATAGAGAGGACGACGAGCTGACACTCGCCCTCGGGAATCCTGAACACTGGGGACGATGTCGAGGTAGAGGAGGCGGGGTTGGTTTCCTTCACGGGTTTCCCGCGGACGTTGCAACATATAAAAGCCGTTCCAGAAGTAAGAAGAAGGAGGCGGACCGGTTATCACAATTAGAACGCCAGGTCCACACATGGGAGGCCCAGGTGAAGCGGCAGCAGGAGCAACTGGACTCAATTACCCAGCAAAGGGAATCTCGGATGGTGCTACAAGATCCTCCAGTCGATGTCACCCTATCTCAGCGGAAAAGCAGCGTGGGTTCCACGCAGCTAGAATATCCTGTAGTTGATGAACCGGCGGCTCACTACCCCGTGGATGATATCACGGAGAAGACAAATTGTGAGTTACATGTGCCAATGAAGAACATCAGTTATCCGGTGGCGAAAGGATATGCTTTACAACATCAACCTGGAGCAACCTTCCATTTTGGTCAGATTCCAGCTGGATATGCTCGTGTCGGGGTCACAAAAGTTATGCCGGGATTCCACTCAATGGAACTTGACATTCCTGGAAATGATGACGAGAAGACTTTGGGAGAAGTCGAGCATGGTATCGTCCTATGGAAGAAGAAATACATCATCTTTACAGACTCTACGCCAAGGCCACCGACTCCTCCGGGTAGAAATTTATCACCTAAAAGTCCGCCCGCCTTCCGCGATGATTGGGTGCCCACCGCAAGTCCATCGCCCGCGCCGTCCCGTCAGCCAACTGATGCGCCCACTAGTCATGTGACAAAGCGGAGTTTGTTCAGGAAAGACAGGTCCCCTGTCATTAAACGTGCAAAGAAAACGCATAAATTGAAGTCTCCTGAGAAGTTAGCTCCTGAGAAACCGGCTTGCGAGATGACTATGGAGGAAATAACGGTGAGCTTAAATGCCGATGCGGCAACCTTTTTTGAACGGAGAAAAGAGGAAAAACATGCCGCAACACAGGATCCCTTAAAAGAACTTCTGAAGACTATACCAATTGAGGTAAAAGATCGCACCATTGACAACTTATATAACCCTCCACCGGCGCCGTTTACAGACTATGAGCGAGGTATTAACAAGGTACATAGCTCGCAGATGGAGGAAGAGGAGGAGCAACGGAAACAAAAGAAATGCGGGAAACAAGTTGCCCAGCTCGGGGAACAAGAAGTACAATCGATGGCCCCGCTCATTGTGTCGTCTCGGGCTCCTCAGGAAATCGAGCCTGGAGAAGTTGTATACCGTGCAGACAGAGAGTACGAGACTCTTGAGATAGCATATCAATATACTCTCGGGCTGCCTCTGGTGACAAACCCCAGTGCTCTAACAACACAGTTATGGAGATTGCATAACTGGTACATGGACATCTCAAAAGATGGGACTTTCTATTTCATGGCGGGAGTTAAGGATGAGCACTACTTCCAAGAATATGCTGTACAGGTTGAGTTCTCTGAACTTTTTCAGATGTACAATCAACGTGCTCTCGACAAATCTATCATCAGCTGCTATTGTCTGTAAGTAATTTATTTGTGTATTTTCGTTATTTAGTTAAGCTCGTTCATTGCCAGTAATTATCCTCACATCATTCTTTTGTACGCTATTATATATGCAGAATGAAGATTCGTGAATGCAGACAGCTCAAAATCTGGGACATTGGGTTCATTGACCCGGATAAAGTTCATGTCCAGACTTTAGAAAATCAACCCGACGCCATAGAGGACGTTCTACTGAATTTCTTTAAGCGACAAAGTACCAAGAAAGAAATACTTTTTCCCTACAACTTCAAGTGAGTGTTAATGTCTTGTACACATTATTTTTTGCTTTCCCGATATTAAGTGCAATTGATGAGTTCTGAATTACGTGCGCAGTTACCACTTCATTCTCCTAATCATTAAACTCGACGATGGAGAAGTTGAAATCTGGGACTCAAAAAAAACAAATCCAGATGCATACAAAAGCGTGCGTATAATGCTCAAGAGGTAATTTCAATCGCACTAGGCCTCTATTTCGTTCATTTACTTGATATCAAAAGTAAGTAATAACTCCTCAATTCATATTCTTTTTGGGCAGGGTTTGGAAAAAGTTCACCGAGCAAGAACCCGGTGAATGGAAAGATAAGCTGGAGTTCAAAGCTAACAAAGTAAGTAATACTACTTAACTAGGTCCGTGTATCGTTCTAATTCTCTTTATTATTATTTGATTAAATCATATTGTTGTATAGTGGTGTCTGCAACAACCAGATGGGACAGATTTATGTGGATACTACGTTTGTGAGTTCATTCACATGAAAGTCAATGAGAGAGTCAATAGTCAAAGAAACATAGAGGTACGCAAAAATCATTCACAACTTTATTTTTCTACTATCACTTGTGTTTAGTTTCAATCATAACTAATTTGATCTCCTCCTTTTAAAGATCGCAAGGAAGCGGAACCAACTCCTACCAACGAACCGCGTTAAAGCAATTGCGGAAGAATTGGCGGGATTTTTCCTTACGCATGTCATAAATCCATCCGGTGAATTTCACTATGTGGAAAAATAGACCCCCTCCATGTAATAGCAGTGATATCTCCGTGAAAAAAGTACTTTAATTATATGTAATTATGGGTACTTCATTTATATGTGTAGTGAGTACAATTATATGTGTACGTAGTGAGTACAATTTATATGTGTAATGGGTACTTCATACGTGATCTCCTCCGAAACCCTGAAAAATAAGTGAAAAGGAAAAAAACAGAAACCCTAAACCCCTAAAAATAAGCGCAAAAGAAAAAACAGAAACCCTGAAAAATAAGAGAAAGAAAAAAACAGTAACTATTAATACCGGTTGGTATTACCAACCGGTACAAAAGGTCCTTCGCCTGCGCGCGCTCGGCCGTGCCCACGTGGAGGCCTTTAGCACCGGTTTCATAGGGTTCCGGTGCTAAGGGGGTACCCCTTTAGTCCCGACCCTTTAAAACCGGTGATATTGCCCCTTTCTCTACTAGTGAGTCCGACGATCCGGCGCCAGCTTTGTTGGAAGGACGCCCCCTTATCGGCAACAAGAAGCTGAAAGCAGTCAGAGATTCTGCCCCGGCTGCCGAGAAGCTGCAGGTGTCGATCGAGAGGTGCATCCAAGATGTCAAGACCCACAAGGCCGAACGGGAGGAAAAGAGCAAGGCGAGGTGGAAGGCCATGATGGCGAAGCAGGAGGAGAAGACCGCCCTGCTCAGAACGAACGTCGCGGCGAAGAAGAGGAACAATGACTTGGCCTTCTTGACGGGGGCGAACATGGCCAAGATGGACCCCGACGTCAAGGCATGGCTCATGGCGCACCGCGACAACATCCTGAACCCCAGACCGACACCGAGCTCTGTCCCACTCCCGCCGTCATCGCCCACGCCGACCCTGACGACGGTCATCCCTGAAGACGAGCCAAGCCCCCCCCCCCCCCCCCCCCCCCCCGCGAGCACCGCGCCTCCGACGACACCGAACTCGGCCTCAGTTGCGCCGACGTCGCCAATGGGGAATGCTTCCGAGGAGTCGCTGGTGACGATTTGATGCTGGCCGCTGTCTGACTGAATGCGGAAATTTGACTTTTTTTTGTCTCTCTCGATCGCCAGCTGTGATATATGATCGCCGAACTTTGTTATTTTGCTCTTCTGAGCTATGCCGAGACTATGTAGTGGGAAGATTTTATTTTCAAATTAAGTTGTGTTGGGGCGCCGAATTCGAAAGTCCCCCCCCCCCCCCCCCCCCCCAAGTCTCAAATTCCGCCGGCAATAACAGTGAAAGTTTGCGCCGGAAGCCTGGGGCCGAACGGCTGGAGATGCCCTAATCATAGACAAAGATTAATCTAGTTAGAGTCTTCCTCTGCCGATTGACATGGTCGGCACGGCAACCCGTCTTCAAAAGCACCACTTACCGTTGCTGGTTCCACCGTACGTGCGTAATGGCTCACCCTCTCGTTCTGTATGAAGTTCTCGTTGCCCTTGCACTGCTCGCTCCCCTCGCTACGGGATACCCATGGTATTTGTGCGGTTATGAAACCTACACATCATTCGCGGACAATAGCACTTACCAGGCGAACCTCAACCTCATCGCCGGCACCCTCCCGAAGAAGGCCTCGACGTCGCCGGACCTCTTCGCCACCGCCGAGGTCGGCGCCGTCCCGGAGAAGGTCTCGGGTCTCGCGCTCTGCCGCGGCGATGCCAACGCCACCTTCTGCCTCAGCTGCCTCATCACAGCGTTCGCGAACCTTGAGAGCTCCTGCCCCAACCAGAAGGACGCCATCATCTACTACGATCCCTGCATGCTCCGCTACACAAACGTCCAGGTTGTCTCCGACGACGACTCCGGAACCGTGGACGAGGACCTCCGTTCCTTAACTTCTAACAATGCGAATGCCACGTCGGAGCCTGGCCAGTACGAAAGCGTCGTGGCAACGCTCCTGAACGCCACTGCGGACTACGCCGCGTACAACTCCACGCGGCGCTACGCGTCCGGGGAGGCCGCCCTCGACGGCGGAGAGTTCACCAAAGTGTACAGCTGGGCGCAGTGCACGCCGGATCTGACGCCGGCGCGGTGCCGGTGTTAAGAGACCGGATCGCCGGAATTGCCTCACCCGGATGATGGCGCAACTCCCCAAGCATGTCGCCATCGGAGCCAGGGTTCTAGGTCCCAGATGCAGCTTCCGGTACGAGACCCAGCCCTTCATTGATGGCCCGGTGATGGTGCAGCTGTCAGCGAGCTCCGGAGCACCAGCGGCGGCACCAGTTCGTCCGGAAGCGGCGGTAGGACAGGGTGAGTTAACTTGTACTACTATTACAACACTGCATCTTTGGAAAAGCGCACATCTACGCAGCTCTGTTTCTCGCATCTCCTCTCTACTCACCTCTTCTTTCTGTCGTTCTAGTGTTCTTGTAGGCGTAATTTGTGAAAACTCTATATTTGAACTCGATGAAGGGCTGCCTGCGTGTTTTTCGAATCTCTAACGTTCATTGATCTCCTATCCAGTTAAGTGAGTCACCTTGCGGTATTTCAGCTCATGAATCATCTGACCTTTTCAGTTATCTTATATTTACAGAAAGAAGAAAGTACAATGTTCCTGGCAAGGTTCTTGTAATTCTGGTCCCTATAATAGCAGCCACAAATCTTCTTGCCTGGCTCTTTTCCTGGAGAAGGCGACGAGCACTAAAAAAAGAAAAGCAACCAGGTCCGTTTGTCACTTGTGTCTCCAGCTTAACTGTGTCCTGTGGTCACATGATATTTGTATTCAAACAGATTCGAAGGATTCAGGTGAAGTAGACGAGGGCATACAAAGCGTTGAGTCAATAGCAATTGACATTTCCACTTTGCGAGCTGCAACCGAGGATTTTGCAGAAAGCAACATACTTGGTGAAGGCGGATTTGGCGTGGTGTACAAGGTAACCTATCTTGGAAAGTGAATATGACTGAAATGTTGGTGTCTGAGATTATGTTTTGGTTTTAATTTGAGCAGGGTACTCTCCCAGATGGCTATGAAATAGCAGTGAAGAGATTGTCCAAGAGCTCTCTGCAAGGGGTAGAGGAGTTGAAGAATGAACTAGCCTTGGTTGCAAAGCTGAAGCACAAGAACCTCGTCAGGCTTATCGGCGTCTGCTTGGAGCAACAGGAGAGGCTGCTCATCTACGAGTTTGTACAAAACAGAAGCCTTGACCTGATCCTTTTCGGTACCAACTCCGTCCTAGCTACGTTGTCTTCACTGTGGACTGAATTATTATTTTAAACGGTTAGCGTCCGTGTCCTACGGAACTCCTATATCCGGCGGGTGCATGTTAGAAATCTCCCCTATAAGGACGTGAGACCAACGTCATACATGCATAAAAGGAATCTTTTCCATAACCGAAAATTCAAAATAAATTATCTCTTCAACCGTTAATCCGATTGACGATCTGTTTTCACGTTGAGTTCGGATCGACAAGAACTTCAAAACAAGATCTCATCTTAATATGTTTTGACAAACTTTTTTTTCCGCCATTAGTTACCAGGTTATATTATCGTAGTTGCCATATTACTAGTTAACACTTACCACCTAAATAATACCTCGTTACAAGGTAAAATTTATATATATATTTGTCATATCCATGATTTACATGTCAAATAGTGAGTATTTGATTCGTTTAAAACACGTAAAATATGGAATACCATCATGAAACTATTACGTTGGTGAGTAAAGAAGTTGAAATAACCAGGCAACCATTTTATTTTAATCCGGCAACCAACTTGACAATACTTGGTGACTAAGTGACTATAATCTGGTAATTTGGGTCAGAAAAAAATGTTGTCAAAACATATCAAGATGGGATTTAGTTTTGAAGATCTCGTCACGACAAAGTCAACCATGAAAGCGCATTTGAAATTTGATTTACGGTTTGAGAAATAAAACATTTTTAACTCTAATATTAAAAAAGAATCTACGTGGCTGTTGCATGTAAGTCTCGGGTGTCATATTGTTTCTGTGCCACGGAAACCTAATCTGGGGGCACGTGCCCTTAATAGCACGGTCCTATTTTAAATGGAAGAAAAACAGCTTTGCCTCAATCTATTAATGCAACATCACACTCATCTTGTAGTATTTTATCTTCTATCAGACAAGGAGAAACGCGAGCAACTGGATTGGGAAAAGAGGCACAAGATCATAAACGGAATCGCTCGAGGAATGCAGTATCTCCATGAAGATTCTCACCTCAAAGTAGTGCATCGTGACCTCAAAGCGAGCAATGTCTTGCTAGACGTGAACATGAATCCCAAGATCTCGGATTTTGGCCTTGCCAAGATTTTCGGAAGAGACCAGATTCAGGCTGTGACGAACCGTGTCCTCGGCACATGGTAAGTACATGACAACACTTTGCTTTAACTTTGCAATAAATTAAGATTGTGTGCATCATTCTGATAGAGGCCGGGACATTCCCCATTTTGAGAAAAAATAGTATCATGAAAGAGTAGCTGCAGGTACTGGTTGGCTTAGAGTTCTACCAGCAGTGTACTACAAATTTTAATTATGACCTTGTCTTGCTGTTCTAGTGGATACATGGCGCCCGAGTACGTCGTATCCGGGAACTACTCTGTAAAATCGGATGTGTTCAGCTTCGGCGTCATGGTTCTCGAGATCGTGACGGGTAGGAAGAACAGCGACTCCCACCAGTATCGGGATCTCATGACCACCGTATGTCCTTTCTGTCCTCGTATGTCTAACTAATCTCTAATGCAATTTGGCTCGTTCATGGATTCTGTAAATCGTACGTCCAGATATGGGAGCATTGGACGGCAGGAACGGTGCTGGAGATGATGGCCTCCTGCATCAAGAGCAGCTGCTCGGAGAGCGACGCGCTGAGGTGCATCCATGTAGGGCTTCTGTGCATTCAGGGCGACCCAGCTGACCGGCCGATAATGTCGACGGTGGTCATGATGCTCGGCAGCAACACCTTCTCTCTCCATGCTCCGTCGAGGCCGCCGTTCTACGCTACAAACGTCGGCGCCAGTTCAAGCACCGCGTCAAGCCTGTCAACCCCATCAGCGCACACCCGGTCATAGAGATGCGTATATTATATCAGGTTCAGTTGCCAATCAACATATTGACCCCTATAGAGGGTGTATGCACACAGTTCTCTTTAACATTGTCGCCCGAGCTTGTAAGAACTGCAGCTTGTTATTCAGAGACATATCATTTCTCTCACCTAAATCTAACAACGTAAAGTCAAGGGAGGGATTATTCCCCCGTTGACCGCGTTTTTAGAGCCATATCATTTCAATTTCGTGAATAAAAAATTTACTACTGTAGTTATTAGTCAGCATCATATGGAAACAGAGAGCTGGAGAATTGAAGTCCATTAAAACGTAGAAATAGGAAAGCTTTTGCACGATTAATACTTTACGCGGAATAATCTATCTTCATTGCCCATGGATTGTGAATTATTCCGATGAGCCGGTGCACATGTATATTACAGGGAGCTGTTGTGCGCACGGCCCATGGCGGCAAGGTCACCTACATAGTCATGTTGATTTTGCTGTGTTGGATGCGCGGTTTTTTAATATATTTTTTAAAATTACGCAATTATTATCAGGAAATATAAAATATCAAGTAGCATAATGCTGTTCCCACATCAGACGAGAAGAGTTTTTGTAAGCGCAAGAGACAAAGCATCTAGTTTTCGTCCGCTCCGAGAAGGAAAGGCATGCCGTCCATATTGGAAACATAAAGGTGTTTTCCCACCGCCTAGGGAAACAAAAAAAAAGTTTTCATTCTCTGTCTAAAGGATAACTCACACCTAAGTAACGCTAGTCTTGTTTTTCTCTCTCGACCAGGTGACCTCCGACGGAAACATAACTTGCACCTGTGCTTACCGGAATTAAATCTTTAGCCGAATCATGATCATCATTGACACCCTTCGATTTCTGAACGCTTTTACCCTTAGTTATGATGTGCGATTGATTACTAGGCATAAACTCGTCATCGTCGCTCGCCCAGTCACGACACACTGCGATTACAACCTTTGTTGATGCAGTTAACTCTTCACTAACTTGATGCTACATGTGACCTTGTAGAGCTTGTATCAAATGACCTCCTACTGCGCAATTCAGCATGAAAATCGATAAACCATACTCAGAGCTGAAAGTTCGGTACCAAGTAAACCGAATTTTATTATTTTTGTGATATCTGAACCTTATACTACAGTATGGAGCGTATGGTGACATGGTCTATAATAAACTACGACATCTGTAATGCAATCGTGGTGCCCCCCCCCCCCCCCCGAGTTGGCGCCGTTTAAAAGGGTAAGATCATTCCTTTTCAAAAAAAAGGGTAAGATCACAAAAAACCTTCAAAATGAATTTTATTATTTTTATGATACGTGAACTTTATACATAACAAAATGCAATGACCTATAACAAGCTACAACATCAAGTAACGTAGTCGTGACACCCTCGAGAGCAGACGTCAAGATCAGAAAAAGAGCTTTCAAAACCGATTATTTTGTGCCACTAGTTCGACGACTGTCTACTGGCCTCCCAGTCGTCGGTCTCCGTGCACAGAGATTAGAGAGAAAAATAGGATTAGGTTGTCACGTGCACCTTGTCTCATATAGTGATATAGACCTGTTGCAGCCCACGGGTTTCCAATCTCCGCTGAAGCGACGAAGGATAGCTGCACACACGCTGAATCCCTATCGGCTTGAGTTAGGCATACATTTCGTATTCTTGGTTAAAGCCAAGTTTGGGTCGGTCATCGTCTTTTGGATATAACTGGCGCTGCAAGCCAACCATGCATGGTGTTGTGTTATAGAAAAGTTCAATTTGACTGGAAAAAATGCTAGACTGGTCCGCTCCGGGTTAAGGGTAACACAACAGGGCGACCTATTTCGTCCGCTGCGGTTGTCTCTGTCTGAGCGCTAAAAAATCTAATTTTATTGGCAGATGTAAACAAATCGTTTCAATCCACAGCGGTCTATTTTTGGTCTAAATTTAGGCCAGATTTTTACAAACACTGGATACACGCGAACAGTTCTTGTGTCCTCCCGTTGCCCGCCTCTGACCCTTAGGAGACAGACTTCACCTCTCCATGCCTTTACTCTCCACCCTCCTCGCCCCTCGCCGCCGCCACCCTGTTCGTCGCCACCCTGATTTGGTCTTCTTGGCCATCCCCGGTGGCCGCCATCTCTTCCTCTTCGCCACTGCCACCACACTTGCTTCCTCCCCAGTGGAGCTTGTGTTGCTTGCGGCCCTGTGGCCTTGGAGCGCCTGCGACCCGACGTCGTCCACATTCCACAAGGTGTTCGTATGTTTGCCCTGCCCACACCGAGGTACAAATCCACGGCGGATAGCTCGGTGAATATTTTTACATGAACATCCTCATGTACTCATCGGCGTCCGGTGATTCGTCCAATGATGACAGTGGTGTCCTTATTGCCACCCTTGTCGTCAATGGACACATGGCGAGGCAGCGCCTATTGTTCAGAGGGTCAGTGTTGGGTCGTCCTCCTGCCTTGGATCATAACAGAAGAGTTGGGCATGTGCAGTTGTACAATGACTATTCCATTGTACCAAATGAACATACACTCCTAAAATTATCTTGCCCCGCTGCAGGATGAAAGATCGTTGTTCAACCTCATCTGATTGGGAGTGATGCACTATGATGCTCATTTCATATGCAATTCACATATCTCTGGTAAGCATGGCTTCTCCTCTTACCAAAAATACGCCGCAACTGTTCGGATGCTTGGATATGGAGTTGTAAGTGATCTAGACGAGTACATGTGGATGAGTGAGTCCACATGCGTTGAAGCAATTGTCGATCAACGGGTTCAGAGGCTTTCCTAGGATGTTTGGATCATAAATTCTATACACTTTGGAAGAACTGCCCATTACATGACATGGGCAATATAAGGGACATGTTGGAGAGTGCACGGTCATACTTGAAGTTGTGGTATCATAATATTTCTGGATTTGACACTCTTTCTTCGGCATGACAGGTTCTCACAGTGACATCAATGTGCTTCAGCGCTCTCTGGTTTTTAACAAGCTCCTCTTCGGTGTTTAACATGCTCTCCCCTGGCAATTTCCGGAGGTGAGCTGTCAGATCAATGGCTACCAATACACCAAGACATAATATCTAAATCTACCCAATGGTATCTATCCTACATGGTCTACGTTTGTAAAGACAATCCCCATTCCAGTTAAAAGAAGAGGAAACGGTTTGCCCAACAACAAAAGGGTGATAGAAAGGATGTGGAGCCTGCTTTCAGTGTGCTCCAATCACGATGGGCTATTATTCGGTACCCCGCTAGAACATGGAGCAAGGAGACCATGCCGGAGGTGATGGCCGCGTGTGTGATCATGCACAAAGTATGAGCGTGTTGACACTCTATGACAAAACATGGCATTTTCTGATATGCCCGATAAAGAGACTCAACTTCGTATCCAAAATAACTTGGTGGAGCATATGTGTGTTCACCTAGGGAACCAATAGTTCCATTTGCACAATGCCTTCCAAGTTATTTGCTACAATTTATTTATTTGGTTTATAAAACTATACGTGGATTCACGAAGAGGACTATTGAACGGGAATCCGGCACCTAGAGGGGGGGGGTGAATAGGTGCTACTTCAAATTTTAGTCCTTTTTCAACTTAAGGCTTGACACAAAGGTAAATTCTCTAGATATGCAACTAAGGTGAATTTACCTATATGACAAGCTAGTGCGATACAAGTAAGTAAGGGAGCAAGGAATAGGGAAACCAAGTGGAAGCACGCGGAGGCGATGATGTAATCCCGAGTTCCACTCAAAGGGTGTACGTCTCGTTGGAGAGGTGTGTACCACCACAACAGGTAGGTCACAACGCCACAAAGGCTCACCTTCTTCTCCGATGAACTCAACCACAAAAGGTACGAGTTCACCTTCCACTATTGATCCCCTTTAGGGCGGAGATCGAATCCCTTACAACAACTTGAGGCACACACCCACAACTTAATTGGGGGCTCTCAAGATGACCACAACAGGTCAAGACCACAAAAGGTCAAGGTAACACCAACAAGCAACAATGGTGAGCTAGGTTTTCCCAATGAAAACCCTAGCCACGAAATCCTCAAGTGAATGAGGGGGAAATGAAAAACGCTTCAGTGGAGTTGTAGATCCAGTCCTTCTCCTTCAATCCTCCAAAGATCAACGGTTTGGGTGGAGGGATTGGGAGATCTTGTAGATTTGAGCTTTATCCAACAATGGGGAGAGAGAGAATCTTCGAGCATTTTCTCTAGGAAGAAGAAGGCTTCAATATATACCCTGGCCCAGAAAACTGGCTGTTGCTTCTTCTTCTCCTTCCGCAGGTGCGGTAGTACCGGCCGGAGGCCCGGTAGTACCGGCCCTGCGGAACCTCATTCAACTCAGTCAGAGGAGAGGCCGGTACTACCGGGGAAAATAACCCGGTACTACCGGCACAAAGTGTCAGACTTCATCTCCGGCAGTACCGCTGGATGCAGAACCCTTCTCGAGCAAAACCAGTGCTCAGACAGTAATACCGAGGCAGGCCCGGTAGTTCCGCGAGTGCGGTACTACCGGCTGAAATCCCGGTACTACCGGTGGAGTCCGTAGCTGAGAGCTACTAAGACTCGTCCAGACAGTAGTACCGGACTTCAAAGTCCGATACTACCGGACAACTTGAAACAAGCTCATTTCAACCTGAAAAACACTGAGCACACTATTAGGCCTAACATTGTGTTGTCAACTAACTCCAAAACACATAGGGATAGAAATGCACTTTCAACTATTTGTTTATTTGATTGTAATAAACTATTTGTGTGATCGTGTGAAAAAAAATTATGGATTGACCGAGACAAAAATGTCCGAAATGATCATAAAATTGGCAGGCAGATCAAATAGGTCGCCCCGTTGGGTGCTACCTGAAAATGGCGGACATGGCCCGGAGGCATGTCCGTTTGACGACCCGAATGAACAAAACACATACAAAATGGGTGTCTGTTTGGGTTGCCATGTTGGACTAGCCCAAATCGTTTGACCAAGAGCAGGAAGTTGACGAGAATATTTGTGACCAGGAGAAAGCATTGTACACAGTTACACGGCGACACCCGCACAGTGCCGCGTGCATGCACAATGTTTGTACAAAAAAATTATAAAAGGTCACCACAATTACGGTTAGAATATTAAATAGTATTATGATACGTAGGATTTCAAAAAAACAACAACTTCAGTGCTAGTATGTAACAAAAAAACAGTGATTCAGCTAATCGATACACGAAGCTGATGGGTGTGTCCCACAGTCAGATGACGTGACAACCTGTGACAATCTCAGTCAAACGGCCGTTGAGCAGGATATAGAGCCCACCCGTCAACATCTCTATCTAGATTCTCTCTTTCAATCCACCCAGGCAATCTAAAAATATCCAACCACGTAGTGGCCACGATGCCCACCGTCGCCAGCTAGTGGTAAATCATGCACCGTCTCCAGTCGTACGCTATATCCTACCGAAACTCCGAAAGTCTCAAGTTGAAAAGAGATTGCATTGGCCTTTTCTCAGATATTCATTCCTTCAAAAAATGCATGACTGCCATATGGTGTCTTACCTATGGAGTTTTTTAAGATTTATTAGATGAATATCTCCGTATGTTTACCATTGTTGAAGACATCTACATGTTTTGAAACACAGTAGTGATAGTGTTTGGAGAGACTTATATGTGAGCACCAAATGCCGCAAACACAGCTCGTCTCATTGCACAAGGCCAAGCAAGAGTATTTCTAGGATGCTTGGGAGCATGAATTGCCTCCATTGTAATTGGAAAAATAATCAATTCGTTTGTTAAGGGATATATAGGTCAGTATGATACTTGAACTTGTGGCAGATTATGATATTTAGATTTGGCACGTATTTTTCGGCATGACCAGTCCTCACAGTGACATCAACGTGATCCAACATTCTCCCGTGTTTCTCGGACTTTCTCAAGGCCAAACTCTGGAGTGTAAGTATGGGATCAATATCATATGAGTATGGTAAGGGGTACTACCTTACGGATGGCATCTATCCAAATTGGTCAACATTTGTGAAAAATATCCGTAACCCTGTTGGCGAGAAAATTGTCATTTTGCAAAAAAGCAAAAGTTTGTCCGCAATATGTGGAGCGTGCTTATGGTGTGCGCCAGGCCAAGTTTGTCGTTATCCGGTACCGTTGTCTGTGTTGGTCCCTAGATCAAATGTGTGTAAGATCATGAATGCTTATGTTATGAGTCACAACATGATTATCGAGAGTGAGTGAGATATGAGAACTTCATTGATCAACGAGTTGTTTGATTACTAGGGGCCTTAGCCATAGCCTGGTGTGCCGTCCCGGTTTTCTTAATTTCTTATCATGCATCCGCAAATTAGTGATGAAACAACACACAAGCATCTGCAAAATAACCTCGTGTCACATTTGTGGGCAATCAAAGTAAACAATGTAGTTCAACCATGGCCGGTTTGATTCCATTGGAACTGAACAATTTGAATTTGAATTATTGTAATAATTTATACATTTTCTATATCTAAATTATTATTGAACTTTGCAACAAAACTTTTTTTTAGAAGTTAGGTAGAAATGATAAAAACAAATTTGGGGGCAGACCATTTGGAGGGCGCCGTTAGGGTCGGCACCTCCCAAACGTCCGGAGACATGTCCGGTACCCAAAATACTAAACTGGAGGATGCCGGAAATAAATTTGACAACTCCAATCGGAGATTCTCTTATGCACGACTGGACTTGAGGAATTGAGGATCCTTCGAATAAACATGGCCAGTTTCAACGTGGCCGTCCCTTACTATATCTGTGTAGTCTAGCGGCCCATGGACGTGAATAGTACTCTCTCTCAGTTTCAAATTAGATTACTTCTGTACGTCCTAGATACATCATTTTTTAGATAAATGGTCATATAGTTTAGAGCGGAGGGAGTTGAAAGGTAACAGATGCAGAATGAGAAAACTGCCTACTTCGCCAATTGGCATGGTCGACACGGGCCACCATCTAATTTACCATCTACACATACTGACATACAGAACACCACTTCCAACCTCGCTCGTGCACCAAGGATGGCACACCACCGTGCCCTGTCCATGGCCATCTTCGCCGTCGCCGCGCTCGCACCCTGCGCTTCGGGGTACCCATGGCAAGTTTGCAGCGGCAGCTCCTTCACCGCGACAAGCAAGTACCTAGCCAACATCAACCTTGTCGCATCCTCCCTCCCGAGGAACACCTCGACGTCCCCGTCCCTCTTCGCCACCGCCGAGGCCGGCGCCGCCCCGGACAAAGTCTGGGCTCTGGCGCTCTGCCGCGGCGACTCCAACTCGACGTCCTGCTTCAGTTGTCTCACCCTGGCCTTCCGCGACCTGCCCAACGTCTGCGGCTACAGCATGCAAGCGACCATGTACTACGGCTCCTGCATGCTCCACTACTCCAACGCCTCCAAGGACCCCGTGCTGGACAAGACGTACAGGTACTGGGCGTATACGAATGTCACGTCGGAGACGGGCCAATTCAACAGTCTGGTGGCCAAGCTTGTGAACGCCACCGCCGACTATGCCGCGTACAATTCCACGCGGCGGTTCGCCTCTGGGGAGGCCGACTTCGACCTGGAGTTCCCCAAGCTCTATAGCTGGGCGCAGTGCACGCCTGACCTGACCCCGGCGCTGTGCCGGGAGTGCCTCGCCCAGCTGGCCTTGTTGCAACTGCCGGTGTTCACGGACAGTACCGGAGCCGCGGCTCTTGCGATCACATGCAGCTTTCGCTACCAGACCTACTCCTTCTTTGATGGCCCTGTCATGGTGCGGCTGCCAGGGCCAGTACCATTACCGAGCGCTGGAGCACCAGCGCCAACGCCTGTGCCCACGGTTGTAAGTCCGCCGGTGATGACAAGCAGAGGAGGTGAGTTTTTTCTTTTCTTTTTGAGGGTAGAGTAGGTGAGTCCGTGAGTTTTTGGTAGACGACATGAGTTGAAGTAAAAAAATCTTTGTGACACAAATCAGCGTTATCCTTGACAGCTCTTTAGGTTTACTTTAAGAGAATCGTGTATCTTCTTGAAATCGGTTCAATGTTTCTACATTTTCTCCTTAAACATGAACTTCATCAGTTCTTCCTAGCTTTACTTATGCGTCTATAAAGTTACTAACATTAAGGGCTTCTTTGGATTACAGGATTAGAAAATAGAGGAATTGGAAAAACACATGAATTTGATAGGATTGCAGGTGCAAAACAGAGAATTACAAAACAGAGGAAAACTACATGAATGGTCATTTGGATGATACATAGAAAAAACACAGGAAAAGTGTCTCGATCATACGCGAATGAGTGTAAAAAAGAGGTTAGAGTAGATGTTGAAATTCCTATGGAATTGAGGTGTAGTAATGCAATCCATAGGAATTTTGGAGGTGTCATTCCTTTAAACCAAAGGCAATCTATAGGAAAAAATCCTAAGGATTGGATTCCTATGAAATTCCTTTGAAAATTCTACAATCCAAAGAGGCCCTAAGTCCCGTAACTCCTCTTGGCGGTTTTTGGTATGAAAGACTCGGTTTGCAAACGGAGGAACGGCAGTGGCAGGCATATTCCATTTGAACTGACAATTTTCTTGCATATTTTGCTTACTCCACAGGGGTAAAATACAGTGTTCCTGGCATGGTTCTTATAGTTCTGCTGCCTACTATAGCTGCTATTAACCTTGTCGCTTGCTTCGTTTTCTGGAGGAGGCGGCGGCCACAAGCGAAAGCAAACCAGCCAAGTATGTTCACCAATTTACAACATGAAACATTTCAGAGGACCTAAATGACACAACTTATCTGGTTGTTGTTACAACTTACAAGTTACAACATTAATGACTCTCAAACAGAGCCTAGTTATTATAGTGAGGCAGAGGACACTGAAGGTATAGACTCGATGTCGATTGGCATTTCAGCCTTGCGGGCTGCGACCGATAATTTCGCAGAATGCAACAAGCTTGGTGAAGGTGGATTTGGTGCGGTGTACAAGGTACTAAACAAGCATATTTCTGGAACCAACCAAATTGCCCATCACATTGATATTTTTGTGACCGAGTTTTGCTCTGGTTGGACTTTCTCAGGGTACTCTGCCAGACGGCAAGGAAATAGCAGTAAAAAGGCTATCGGAGAGCTCAGCCCAAGGAGTAGAAGAGCTTAAAAATGAACTCTATTCGGTTGCTAATCTTGAGCACAAAAATATTGTCACACTTCTTGGCGTCTGTTTGGAGCAACAGGAGAGGCTGCTCGTCTACGAGTTCGTTCCTAACGGGAGCCTCGACCGCATCCTTTTTGGTACTAACTGAATCATGCTCAACACAATTATATTCATTTTCTCTGCGCGTTAAAATTGATCAATTGTAGCGCTTTCTGTTTATTTTTTTAAAATAAATCAACAGATGTTGAGAGACGTAAACAGCTAGATTGGGAAAAGAGGTACGGGATCATTGATGGAATCGCTCTAGGTCTGCAATACCTCCATGAAAACACTGAGCTCAAAGTTGTCCACCGTGATCTCAAAGCCAGCAACATTTTGCTTGACATGGATATGAACCCGAAAATATCAGACTTCGGAATCGCAAGAATTTTCGAGCAAGACCAGACCCAGGGTGTAACGAACCATGTCGTCGGCACAAAGTAAATACCACGAAACGCACACAATTCAAAGTTGGACTTGTCGATCGGTTCTTTTTTTTGAAAACTTAATTAGTAATGTGCTAGTATAAATAGTAGAGGACTAACTATGACCATATCATGTTCTGTTTCAGCGGTTACATGGCACCAGAGTACGTAATGCGTGGGAACTATTCTGTGAAATCAGACTCGTTCAGCTTCGGCGTCCTTGTCCTGGAGATCGTGACAGGAAGGAAGAACAACCACAAATCCCGGGAAGCTCAAGATCTTTTGACTGCAGTATGTGTGGGCTAGATATTTTAATACCCTCTCAGCATTATTACTAGAGAAGGAGCAAGTCAGGGTGGAGGTTCGCTCATGGCTTCTGTAAAATTTCGCAGGTATGGGAGCGTTGGACGGCCGGAACTGTCCTGGACATGATGGACCGGTGCATGAACACCAGCTTCTCGGAAAGTGGCGTTCTAAGATGCATCCATGTCGGGCTTCTGTGCGTTCAGGAAAACCCGGCTGACCGGCCTCTAATGTCATCGGTGGTCGTGATGCTGGGAAGCGACACCATGTCTCTCTCCGCCCCGTCAAAGCCGGCGTTCTATGCCAACTAGGGTGTCGTGTCAGACGTGATGATTTAATACGTCATTGCAGGACCAGCACCAAATACTGTCTACTCATTCCGCTGCCAGATTATGATGCTTCAACTCTAAAGAGGTGTATGCAATAATATTGATGCTAAGGCTTAGCCGTGCATTATGAATAAGTCAGTTATTATTAGTAGCTTTGCTCTTCTCTTGTTGTGATGTAATCTTAGTGGTTGGTTATTTGTGTTTTGGTGTGTGCTTGCTTAGGAAAGTCTTACTGCCTTAATAATCTCTAAGACCATCCCCATGTAAGATGGATTAAAAAAGGAATATATTAATATCATAAGGTATCAATTATACCCGACCTCTGCACCAAAATGATACCAAGAGCTAGTCAAGATAGTGGGAATACACACAAACCAAATTATATAAAAAGGAGTGATCAACGTAACAGTTGCATCAACCATGAATGGTGGCAACCAAGGTTTACCCGACAACAGCGACTCGAAGAATGCAGACGCCGCCGACATCACATAATCCAAACACCTAGACAATATAGAATGTTGGGTAAACTGTAAGCAATGCTTTCAACAACAAAACAAGCCATGCGAGCACCACCATATGACCATAGTGAGGTTCAGCCAATAAAGGTCAAACGTAGAGGTTTCACCACTGAAACTCGAGACCCGGCAGCCGGCACTACTTGCATGGTGGGTCAAAAGCATAGTTTTCCCATGTACAATTGATTGTGGCATAACATATTTCTAACTGTATAATATATAGAAGATATGGGACAATTTGACCATAATATGTTAGGGTTATGTATAGACCTAAAATAAGTACCAGATCAACATATCATAGAAGCAACATTTGAAATATAGAGAGACGGAGAAGAGCAAAAAAAAAAGGAAAGCTTACAAATTATAGGATAACTTTCTCTTCATCTTTCAGGCCCGTTGCAACTTATGCAATCTGAAAAAAACATGAAAGTGTTCTAAATTTCAGACAAGTACTATCTGGTATTTTCAGAATTTCACAGCACCTCAAGTCTCCGAGATTGGAACATATAGTAGCCGTCAAGGAGAGGGAACCTGTAGAAGAAAGGAGCAGGCTATGAGGCAAGCAGCAGCGGTCAGGCCACAGGGTCCAGCAAAGCGCATGGGAAGTGCCGCCTACAGGCTACAGTGTTAACCGCCGATGGCACCCTGCCGCAGTGCCGCGCCGACGCTAGGACACTACGCCGTCGCCCGTCTGGTTAGGAAAATTCTTGAGGCCGCAGTGCCGTGAATTCAGGAGATATTTTTTTTAGCATAGATTCAGGAGATTTACTTGTGTGTCGCTTGGCGTCCGATCTAACGTGGGATTGTTGGCCAATAAGCTAGTTAGGCCTCAAATAAGAGGGATGATGGACCGATGGAGGAGGGAGTCGGGCTTGAGTGCGGATTACTCCGTCTCCTTTTCGATATTCCTGTATTTTTTTCATTTAAATACATGTTATTGTCCCAAAAAAAATAAGTACATGGTATATAATGTATATAAGTAGGTTTTTGTTTAAACTTTTGGATATTCACTTGAATACCCATGAATTGAACTAGCCCGCCACTACTTCGCCAAAGTCCCTTATGCTGCAACCACATGTTGATGGATCATCGCACAAACCGTGCCGGCACTATCCCGAGTTTTTGACGGGATGCAATTTTAACCATGCATGCGAAGCACATGTTGCCAAACAGTGCAGGGACACACGTCTGAACATAGGATTTGTCCCCAGAGTCCATGTGGAGCATATGTTTCCATCACGGTGCAAACTATAGAGGGCTTAAAAAGAGAAGAAAGTACAAGTGAAACTTTTGTGCTCCGGGCACTAGTGCTCCTGCTGTAAAGAAAAATCAAATATTTGTTGTAACATAAAAAAATCATGCATGTGATGTCTCCCAAGTGCAGGAGATCAACTGTAATACCTTTCAATAAGAAAAGGTTGTCGAACTCACGAGGAGATGAAGGTATTGGTTAGCATGATTGACAAGTAAAACAATAAAAGATGCAACTGTTTTTATGTTTTAGGTATATAATTTGCAATAAAGTAAAATGCTGAAAATAAAATGTGACAAGTAAATGCTCTTAATAAGAGAAAGCTCAATCCTCTATGTAGGAAGAGGACAAGGTTGAGTGTGTGTTTTTTATATGTGACAAACGTTCCCGAGGACGACATGGATTTACTTAACATAAAGATTTTTTAAATAACACGATGAAAGTTTTGTCAAGTTTTATTCATTTTGGACGGAATCTTAATTAGGTGCAGCGAATAAAATGACTAAGTGCATCCCTTACGATGGGTCCTTAGGCCATTTACATGAGCAAACAAAGGAATCATTAAGACATAAATGTCCCACTATAGCAGTTAGTTCTAGGATCCCCGATAAAAAAAAACCTATTGTAACGTAAAGTCTCAGACAACGGGTTCTGTCAGTCCGTCCCGTCCTACCCAGTACATTACTCTACGGTGCAGCCCTATGAGCCCATGTAGATGAAGTAGTATGCAATCGACGTTTGCATACTACCATCATAGAACCACATAAAAGATAAAAATTTGATCAAATACTCACTGCATGTTATATAAAATCATTTTCAATTCATCCTATGCACCCAGGAACATGGGGAACTACTCACAACGGTGAGCCATGATATGGTTCAGTGGCATATGAATTGCAACACAATCTGAAAATATAATCTCCCCACAGAACAATGGCAAGTAGCCAATCACAATCACGCAAAAATAGCACTTAAACAATATCGAGGGTTCGAACAATCTCAAACTATGGGGGGGGTGAAGTGGATCACGAAGATGGTTATGCAGATGGTGCTGGTCTTGATGGGGATGTTGATGGAGAGGTCTCCCCCTATGCCATGGAGGAGTGGTGATGACGATGGCGACGATTTCCCCCTCTCCGGAGCAACAGAATTTGTCCTCTCCCGGAGTAGGAGAGAGCTTTCGCCTCCGCCGCCGCCTCGGTAAATCGTGAAAAAATCAGGGCGTAGTTCTTCGTCGAGACGGAGTCAGGGTTAAAAGGGGAGAGCGAAACGATGGCCCACGCCCAAACGGGCATGCCAGGCGCGTCCTACATGTGGGACCGTGGCTCCCCTCCTCTGGATCTTTTGCCCACAGTCATTTTTCCGATGAAAAAGTTATGTGGTATTTTTTCCCGAATTATTTGACGTCTAGAAGGTTCCTGAAACATTAAAACAAGAAAAAGAAGATTTTCTGTCTCACAGAAATTAAATAACAAAATAGGGGACTTTGTAGAAAGATCCAAAAATCACCTAAACATGCATGGATTATGATATAACAATACAAATAAACTTATAAAACAATAATATAAGTTGCTAATATGATGATATAAAATGCACGTATCAGCATACAGATCTGAAATTTTGTTACCCTCGTAAAATGTTTTAAAAAATCGATGATGACTGTAGGCCCTACAAAAATAACAAACATCAGAGGGCAACAAAGCATATTTTAAAATGTAGAAACATGACCAGATTTTTCTTCACATGTGACTGTATTTCAAATTGTTTTGTGCAAATTTGTCAGTTGAGCACACATGTAGACCACTAAGTGCATAATTTATTTTCGTTATTTCTTATCAAACAAATAAATATTTGAAAACACTATTTTGGCACCAGGAGTAGTGGTGCCCGAGATCCAAAAGGACTTTTTGAGATAGTACCCGCTACTAGCTAAATGAATTTGCAAAATATGGAGTCATTTTATTAGGGATAACATTCACGGGATCATTTACATTTTTTTCCCTCTTGTTTCAAATATTCATTGTCACGATTTAACGATGCATATCCTATCACTAAATGCATGACATCAACTTGAATTTGTTTCTTTTTTCACCAATGAAACTAGTGTGTGTTTTGTAGGTAGGACTTCTGTTTGAGGGAAGGACGGGTTGGTCCATAACATAGATGGTCATTCAGACATAATCCATAAGAAGTTATAAAGTTATGTGTTTTCTTCCGTGTACCAGATAAAATTAATTTCCATGTTTTTAACTAAACGCCAATTATTGATAATACTGGTGCACGTTTTTGCATTCCGGTTAGTTTGAACTAATGGCAGACAAGACACTATATCAAACTTGACTTTGTTTCTCATGGTGAACTTATACTTGCTTATTAAATGGACCCATATTATCACCGCTTGCTAGAATAGATGGTATTCCGGTTACTTTTTTTTTTGAGGAAACGTAGCCAGCGCTACTTTTCGATTATTAAGAGAAATGGCAGAGCCAGTGTTACAGGGTTTCTGAACGGGGAAAAAGACTAGAAGTATAACAAGACAGTATCATCTAACTAAGCTATGAACTATCAGTAATAGTGAATGTATGGAACTTAGTCCGGGGGGTGATTGAAGGCATCCACTCCGCGCAGACCAGCTCTCAGCCAAGTATTCATCTCTTTTATAATCTTGTCAGTCACCTGATCGACTGAAGAGGCTTTGCTGTCAAAAATCCTAGCGTTGCGTTCTTTCCAAAGCAACCACCAAGTTAGCATTACCAGGGAATTGATAGCTTTCCGCGTCGCAGTCGTTGTGCCATGCAGCGTATCTAACCACCAGGTAGCGAGGTCCTGATGCATCAAATGGTTGTTAGTAATCTGTAATCTGAGCAGCACCTTGCGCCACACTTCGCGAGAGAAGGAGCAGAAGATCGCCAGGTGGGCTGCCGTTTCAGGATGAATATCACATAGAGGGCAGATTATGTTATGCGGCCATCCCCGCTTTGCCAAGTTGTCAGCAGTGAGACTCTTGCCATGCACCATTAACCAGGCGTTAAATTTGCACTTGCCCGGTATCTGAGTTTTCCAAATGTCTTCGTCAATAGCACTGTGTGTGGTTCCGATGAATTGCATTTGGTAAGCTGAGGCGGTCGTGTATGAACCAGAAGCGGTCCAATTCCAGGTTATGTAATCAGGTTGCCCCGGCTGGAGATGAACGAGCTGCAGCCTGTTCCAAAGCCATGTATATTCAGTTAGGAATTGCAACTCAATGACCGGCCTGCATAGGGTGATCCATAAGTTATCAGTCAGAGCTTCTTTGATCGAGATCTTGCGTCGTCTGCTCCGTTTGTACAAGGTTGGGAGACATTGCCTTAGCACCACGCCATCGATCCAGTGCGAGTGCCAGAAAGATGCAGTCTGTCCATCACGAATGAGGATTGTGGTTGATGTTTGGAAGATGTTCTGTACCATTTTATCTGTGGGAATTGGCAGCCCAGCCCAAGGCTTAGTAGTATCTGTCCATTGCAACCAGAGACATCGCACCTTCAACGCTCGACTATGGAATGTAAGGTTGGTGATGTATTCCGGTTACATCATTTCACTATGTTGTGACTAGTGTTCAATGCTTTCTCATTTTTGCTAGAACTAGCTAATTGCCCGTGCATTGCAACGAGATATAAATATTCTAATTGTTTCGCACTAATTGTGCCAAGATGTAATTTTAAAATTCTTGTGCACATAAAAAATTAAATCAAATTTTCACCAAAGGCATAATATTTAACAAGCTTTTTTTGCATAAGAATTTTACATGTTTGACGCGATTAGTGTGAAAAAATTAAAATAGTTATACCTCGTTGCAACAGCGCACATACCTAGTTTGACAAAAAAAAAGTAATCACATTTCCATTTGTCACCAAAAAAGAAAGCAACTTAGGCCAATACACAGAACATAATCCAACAACGAATATTATGATTTCTGGTAAGTCGTACACTATGCTGGTTACAGTTTAGTCGTTCAGCAAGGCTACGGAACTACTGAGAGATTAAACCAAAGAAACTTCGCCCTAAGAAAGGAAATGTCAAGTAGTTTGGCGCTCCTTGGAACTACTGTTTTGCAGCGGGTGCACGCATGAGTATCTATTAGGTTAATCCGTGATTGTGCGACCATCATTTGTACACTCGTTTCATTAAAAGTATGGTGACCTTCCAGGGGCGGCGCCAGGTGTCTTCCTGGGTATGCAAGTGCATACCCATGATTCTTGCAACACAAGGTTGATTAGAGCAAAACAGTGATGATTTTTCTGAAAATAGTGATGATTATAGGAAAATGAATACCTATGAATACCCAGTAATTAATTCCTAGCGCCGCCACTGTGACCTTCTAACCACCGTGAATTATTATGGAAGTGGGAAGCGAAGCAGCAAAAAGGAGCACTATTCTTTCTCAGACAAGAGAGATAGTTAAATACCGTGCATGCATTATATCAATAAATTTTTAAAAAATCATATTAATCGCAGTTCATTTTGATCCACAATTTAAAAATGTAATTTGAATATACAGTCTTACAAAAAAATTCTAGGGAACACATCTTACAACCTAAAATAACTTTAGCATTGGACAATGAGGACTGGGACGTGGTTGCAATCACAGCCTTTTGGATGCAACCTAAAATAATTTTAGCATTAGATAGGAGAGATGCCCATGCAAACGCACACACATCTAGGGTAGGTTAACATAGATGTGGTGCTTCAAAATAGAACTGAAGTATGGTTAGGAACGGCTCCAAGAGCTTTACTGAGTCGTATACTTCAGGATTGTAACGACACTATTTCGAATTAATATAATCTTGTTTTTTCCCGCAAAAAAAACATAGATGTGGACGCGAAGGAAGGCTCACTCGTAGCAACGATGCACGGGCAATTTCGTATTTATAGAAAAAACAGCACCGGGGCATGACAACAAACGCGAGACGGTCTACTTCTTCAACCAAGTTTTACTAAACTTGATGACTGTCAAAGTATATGAAGCAGTCTTAAGCTCTTGCTTTGCTAACAAATGTTTGGCATAATCATCATCAAATGTGTGGGAAAATCCAGTGGCATGAACCAACGTTGCCAAGTCAAAAGAGCTAGCGGATGTGGGATACGGGTCGTGGATCGATTGAGAGCAGGGTCCTTAGGTTAGAGCTGAGTTTTAAAAAAAAGGGGCGTTGCGAGAATCGAACTCGCGACCTCTCGCACCCAAAGCGAGAATCATACCACTAGACCAAACGCCCTTGCAGGTTTTTATATGCAACAGGATATATATACCCAAACCTAAGGAAGCATAAGAAGCGGTAGCAGGTGTTTTTTTTTTTTTTTTGCGAGTGAAGGGGTAAGCAGGTGCTGTGGCGTCAGAACTCAGAACAACACACAAGACAGGATAAATTCCTTTGCTGCCCCTTGGAACCCAAAGCAAAGTAACTGAAACTCAATCATCAGCTCAATGGAAGAACGCCCTACATGGTTTCATGATTCGTTCATACGAAGTGCATCAAAGAAACTACAAGAGTACAGGTCCATCAACCCGCAGGAACCACTGAAATATTCATTTATACGAAACGCATGAATGCATCCATCTTCCAAATGGAATGCGCCAAATAGTATCACAGCAAGAGTCCCCTACACACATCAGATAGATGGATGTCAGAAGAGCAACACTACAGCAATCACAACCAGTGTCACTACAAAACTTGTTCAGTGCACTAAACGCTTTCGGCGGTTCTAAATCTTAGAACCGTGAAACCAAAACACACAGGTTCCTCCTGCAGGGAGAGCTAATCAAGTTTAATTGGCAGAGGAAACACGAGAGCTGCTGAGTTTTCTGAACCTAAAGATGTATCTGTATGCAAGTTCTGTTGTCGTCATGTCCAAGGCGACGAAGCTTCTGAAAAGGGCGAACTTTCAGGACTCCCGCTCAAATACCCTATATATGAAAGTTGGACAGATTCGCGTCCAAATCACGTCGCCTTTTTTACTTCGGCCTTCCGATGTGCCTGTTCAACGGCCCAGATTGCAAGTTTTCCGGTGCCAAACTCACAGTTACTGTAGTGAGGTTTCCACCAATCAGATCGCGCCACGTCGCCCGGTCACCACCCGGTCGCCCCCGGTTTCCACCGGTCACCGCGTCTATTTTCAGAAAACCCCCCAGAAAATCAAGGCAGTGACCTGCAGTCCAGAACTTTACACAGCGAAGGACCTATTTGTAATTCTGCGATACCTCACAGGCTTTTCTGCAAAACCGTCTCCCACAATCACCCCTCCTCCTCTCTCTCCCCCGCGCGCCTCCGAGGACGCCGCCGGCGCCGCCGCCCAGCCCCGCCGCTCAAATCGGAGGCCACCAAGAGCTCCGCCGCCGCGCCATCTCCAACCTCGCCAGGTTTGGGCTGCCGGGACGACGCAGGCGAGCCGGAATCGTTCCGGCCGCGCTCGGCGACCACCGTGGCGTCCGCACGCCGCCGGCGACCAAACAGCGGCGGCGCCACCGCTACGGGCCGGCCCGCGTCGAGGCGCGTCCAGCGCGCCTAGCGGCGCGTCCAGGCTCGCCCTGGATGGCCGCCGGCGAGCTCACCGCCGCCGCGGCGGATCTGGCGGCTCTCGGGTCGTCGCTGACGTCACAGCGACATCAGCGTGGGTCCCAGACGTCAGTGTCTCCTCCCCTGCAAATTAAAAAAACCAGCAAAAAGCTTAATATTGCAAAATTAATAACTTAAAATCTGTCCATCCGAAAAAAATGAGAAAAATATGGAAATGATCACAAAAAAAAACACTAATTACTAATTTGAAGATTTTAAGCAGATTTCAAAACCGTGAATATTTTGAAAAATCCAAATTCGTTTCGGCATCATTGAATCCATCCATCAACAATATTTGGGAATAAATCAAAATGGTATGAATTTGTGGTACATAAACGAATATCAAACTTGCATACTTTAAATTTTACATACCTTTTAGATCTACTAATTTTACAACTGCAAAAGAAATTCAAATATGAAAAACACCCCAGGTCGAACAACTTTTAAAATCCACTTAATTTCAAAATCGCAATTTTTTTCAATTTCACTACTTCTGAAACCTACACACTTTTTAAATACGCACACTGCCAAATTTAAATTCACGGACGTCTTCAAACCTGCATACTTCAAATTTTACATACCTTTTAGATCTACTAATTTTACAACCGCAAAAGAAATTCAAATATGAAAAACACTCCAACTTAAACAATTTTTTAAAATCTAATCAATTTTTAAAGCGCAAAATTCTTCTAATCTCACTACTTTTGAAACCTACACAATTTTTAAATACACACTACCAAATTTAAGTTCACGGGCGCGACATTGCCGCGCCAATTTCACTAGTCTTTCTCTACACTGCATTGACATCCGGGTGTCGCAGCTCATCGGGCTACTGAATTGGCAGAAAACAATGAGACGGTTAGGCAACGGATAAATAAAATCGTAAAGACAATATAATGTGAAGAAAGTACTTTCGCAAAAGAAGTGCATAAACCAAGCTCTAATGTACGAGACACCCTGAATTGTGTTCACATAGTGTCAGAGAAAATTAGTATCATCTCTACAAGGAAAAAATTAGATGACTGAAGTGATTTGGTTTTGTAGGTCCCATAAGTCCTACTCGCAGTAAACTGTACGAAATGAACAAACCTTTTTGAATCAAAGACAGTAGTGCAGATATGAATATGCGACTTATGTCATGTCTTTTTTAACAACCTTTCCAAGCATCTGTACACAGACTGGTAAATCCACAATCAGAAAAATACTATTGTTTCCACACTAAAAAATAGTATAGTACACAGACTGGTAAATACATAATATTTCCAACGACCTAAATCTTATCAGTTTGGCTGAATTAAAAATTATAAAACTATCAAGAATACAACTCATGTACAAAACCTGAAAACAATATTATGTGTATAAACTGTAAACTAGCTTTCTACCTAATACTGTAGGATAGAGCCTGAATTTTGTCCACGAGGTATTCAACACAAGTAAGAATAGGATAAAATTAAATAGATCAGGCTGAAAAAGAGATTAGTCAGCTGGTTCGGCTTTGTTAGTTCCATAATTTCTATGAGGTTCACCCAAAAAATGTTTACTAACAGAAATTAGCAAATAGTACCAAATGGAGGGACTGAATTATCTGAAGCAAGACGCTAGTATGAAACCAACAAGTTCCATATCAAGGTTGATTGCAAACATGTTGTTATAAATAACCAGGTAACCCCAGACCCTTAATAAAAGGAGGTGGTCCTAGGGTTCCTCTCGCGTTAAGATGTAGATTTATCTGATGCTTGTCCTCCCCGATCTGGCCGGAGTGTTGGGTTTCGGAAGGCTCCGCCGACAATCTATCATGGGTGTTTATGTCCGGAGATTGTTGGATCGGGGGGATTCGGTTGCGCCGGAGGAAGCGGCATGAAGCTCTGCTTCTGTTGCCATCATGAGCAAATCTATGGTGAAGTCGGAGGCAGAGAATGTCATGGAGGCCGAGATCGGAGGACTAGTAAGGGGGATTGAAGCCTTTGGCGACGAAGAGGAACTTGCTTGGAGCTTCAGAAATTGTGGCAGCGGTATGAAAGTGGGGGCGGCAGTACAGGTGAAGTTCATAGTCTTGCCTTTCAGGATGAAAATCCAAGGTCTGGCCTTAATTGGTTGTGCCTGGCAATGATCTTCTTGAAGATATTGTTTTGAGAGCGGGGATTGTCTTCAGGGTGAAAACCCAAGATCTACGATTGAGCGACGACCGTGCTTCTGCATTGTTTCCTTCTTGTAGGCATTGCTTTTGGAGAATTTGGACATCAATTGTTGTCTTGGTGGTGGTTGTGCTGCTGCTGCAAGAACTGTAACTCCGTAGAGGGACTTTTCTTTTTTATTTTCTTCTTCTTATTGTCTTCTGAATGTGTGCATCCGCAATACCTTCTGTTATTGCGTTGTTGTAGAGGTTGGGTGTAATTTGTATCTCCGCGATATTAATATATACCTTTTATCTAAAAGAAAAGGTAACCCCAAACCGTCTTTAGCATCTGAACACAGACATGGAATCCACAAGGCACAGTTTCCATTCAACTACCACAAGACTATAACAAAAAAATTGACCGAATTGAACCTTTTAATTCCTTCAAGCCCCGGGCCAGAGCTCTGTGTTGGGACCTTGAAGCTCCACGTGAGGGCGCCATACCTTAGGGCCGGATAGATCAGTCCAGTTTATACATCGTGCCCTTTGCCTGCCCGGTCTTTCCCTCCCATTCGCCCACCATCGCCGCCGGCAACCCTCCTCACCCACCATCGCCGCCTTCAACCCTCCTCCATCGTCATGCTCGGTTGGGGTCACGGGCTGCCGCCGCCATGGAGCACGGATTAGGGTGACCTTCCTCTATGCAGTCATCTATGCAGTAAGAGGACAAACTCAACTGTGTGTTGTTATATGTGACAAACATTTTCGAGCGCAACATGGATTTCCTTAGCATAACGATTTCTAAACAACATGATGAATATCTTGTCAAGTTTTATTTTTGTTGGACGGAACTGCCAAATAAATGAGCAAATGCACCCCCCTATGATGGGTCCTAAGGCCATTTACATGAGCAATCAAAGGAATCATTAAGAAATAAATGTCTCACCATAGCAGTTAATTCTAGGGTCCCCGATCTAAATCTCCCCTATTGCAACAAAAAGTATAAGACAACGGTTTCTGCCAGTCTGTCCCGTACTACCCAAGTCATTACTCTAAGGTGTGGTCCTCGATTTCGCCCATCAATTTTGCGGCGGCGGACCGGGAGAGGAGTGGTGGGCGGATGACGGAATGAGGTGCGGGGAGGTGGGTTTGGTTGTCCATACGTGTCCCTATCAGGGCCGTCCGTTTGGGATCGAACGACAGTACTGCGATTTGACCTCCAAAGTGGCGGGTCGGGGACACTGCGTAAGGTGCATCGGACGGTCAAGGTGGTCTAGACACGAAATCCGACGGTTAAAATAGATGATGGCGTGAGAGAGCTCCATTTTGTTCCAGTTATAATGTCCTTCTCTATCTCTACTACTCCATATAAAAAAAAAATGAGACCAGCCAGGACTAGCCCTTGGCGGTTTTATATTAAGCTTTCAGCGCACAGAAGTGCCATCGGTGAGTACGCACCCGCCAGCGAGCGCTGGGGCTCGAACTCGTGCGGTCGGGCATCACAGGTATCAACACCTGGTAGCCATCCGGGCCAAGCCTCGGTTCTCCTACTACTCCATATAATTATTGAGTAATGATCAGTACACGTAGCCCGAAACATGTTTCCCGGATTAATTTGAAGGTAGGAACTAGGAACCTGAACCTCGGCGCCTTCCAATTCTCATCCTGGCCGATCGAGTAAAATACAGCTTGCGACGAACGCGACCGAGCGATTACCCTACATGCCTGGACGAATCCGACTCCAGCTCGGCGGCGGCAAGGCGGTTAATGGTTCGTCATTGCAGACTGCCTGCAGTGCACCGCCATATGCAGGGTGTCACCCCGAAGCGGAGTCGGAGACGGCCGGACAGCGCGCGGTTAACGCGCACGCCAAATCCTTTATAAGCGCACACCCAGAGCCCCATACGATCGCATCTCTCCTCGTCTCCAGTACGTCTGTCTTGCTTCTGCCAAGTGCTTACTCGTGATCTCGACTCTTCTCGCTGGCGAGAGATCCGTCAGTAGGTGCGTGATCAGATGGGGAAGCGGAAGTCGGCGAACTCGAAGATGGCGTCGCGGAAGAAGCCGGCGGTGAAGCTGGACACGACCTTCTGCTGCCCGTTCTGCAACCACTCCGGGAGCGTGGAGTGCAAGATCGACCGCAAGGACTGGATCGCCGAGGCCGTATGCTTCGTCTGCAAGGAGAGGTACTCCACCAGGGCGCACGCCCTCACCGAGCCCGTTGACGTCTACAGCGAGTGGATCGACGAGTGCGAGAAGGCCAACGACGGCGTCGACGTCCGGGACTACCAGCAGGCGTGCTAGGGCGACGGCCCCAACGATCGGTGGTGATGCACTGATGCTTGTCGTGAAGGCCGAATCTAGTTAGTTTAGTTTCAGAGGTTCTTGTGTCGCTGCTGTTCAATCATGTACTGTCGCCGTCAAAGTTCTTGCTGTTCTTCAGAGATACTACTTGGTGCCCCTTTTCTTTTCTCTTATGCCCAATCCTCCAATGTAACTCTGCTTGGACAGAATTGTGTGTTTCTGTACTAGAGGCCATGAGTTCGTTTGCCCAATCCTCCAGACTTCTCCTGTTATTTGCGAAAACTACATCTTGATTATCGTGTGCCGTATTTTAGTCCCGACTACCCCACCCTCTCTCCCCTCCCACCGCTTAGTTGAGAGTCGTCTTCTTCCTTCCATTCTCGCCGGCGCGCTTCCCTCACCTCTCCGGCGGCGCTGCCGCTCGGCGTGGTCGAGGATGCGTCGCTCGGACTGTACATAGTAGCAGTAGGGTTTCTTCTTTAGGTTCTCTTTGCTTTGGCCATGTGTCGACTGAGGGTAGGTCAGCAGATCGTTGCGGCCGGATCTGCTGCGCCGTGGCCTTCCTCGTCCTCGCTGCGCTCCGCTGGTGGCAGGCGGTGTGGCTTGTGGAGATTGAGAAGCCTCGCATCCCTCCGAATAAGGTGCGCTCTGGAAGTTGGAAGCTAGGGTTCTCAGGCCAGCCCCTGCTTCGCGTCTGTGTTCTGCTCTCCAAGGTGGTGCTCCCGTGGTGGAAGCCGAAGGCTTTGGATGGGAGAACCTTTGACTGCTTCCCCAATAAGGTCTGTTCCCCGGCTTCTCTTGGCTGCAATCTTTGTCTGCCTCCTCCTGCTCGTGGCGGGTGCTTGGAGTTCGTCGGCGGACGTGGTTTTCTTGTGATTTGGCCGGAGATCTGGGGTGGGTGTTGGAGGTTTTCAGTTCGGCCGGTCGTCTTCCCTTCCTCAAGTCGCCATGGTGGTGATGCTCTGGGGTGCCTGGCTGTGTCATCTTGCTCTACCCTCAACGCCCATGGAGTTGTGATGCCGATTTCTGGAGTTCATCCTCGGCACCCTTGTTGGCAGCCGACTTTGTTGACCATCTGGTGGTCCTGCTTGCTGGCGATCTTGTCCAGCTTTTCCTCAACCTCCATGCGGAGGCCCTTTTGCGAGCCCGCGGTGGCGCTAAGCTTCCCTCCAGGTCCAAGTGGTTGCGTCCCCGGATCTGGAATGGAAGGCCATGGCTGGAGCTTGCCGTTCGTCGTCGGTGGCGGAGGACCTGATCGCTTTTTCCAATTTTTATGTAGGGTCTGCTTTGTAAAGTTCAAGGACTGTGTTGTAATTTTCTTTTCTTTCAGGGTCCTTGTTGTAATCTGTACCCCCGCCGCTGAAATATAATGGCATCCAGGCCCTTCGGGGCCTCTCCTTTGTTCAGATTATCGTGTGCCGTGTCTATATCCCCTAAGAATACTAAGCTAGCTAGAATTGGTGTCTTCTCCTTCTCCCACATGTCCACATCATAGTGGATCCCACTCACCTTTCACTTTATATTTATTTATAGTTCATATTTAAATAGAGTTTGAGAACCATTTATTGGATATACACATATGTTTGTAATTATCTACTAAATTTTTGGTGAAATAAAAAGGGATTCCCATCTATATAAAAAGAAAATTATTGTGGTTGTAAGAAAGAAAAATTAGCTCCATTCTCCTCAAAATTATTCTTTTTGTGTAGACCAAAATACAAAAAAAAACTTCTAGAGTGTGTACAATACATAGTTATATGTTTTATTTCAAAAAAATTAAACCTAAACATGTCGTTTCGATTTTTGTAAAGAACATGTCGTGACTTCGGAGCTATCGGCGACATCAGTTAAATCTCTCTTATCTTTGTCTAGCTTCCACCATAGCGTCGCGCTTGTGTCACGTGAAACCAATTCTCTCCCTCCGCCTCCCTCGAGCTATATTCTATTGAAAGTAACTTTCCATGCGCAAAGTTTTCCCGTCTCTCCACACACACCTCTGGCTCCGTCAAGTACGTGAGACTACATGCACCTCCATCCCTGATGTCCTGCCTCAAGTCCATTGCTAACTTGCACACCACGTGTGCTCCCCTCTGGTGGCCACCCAACGCCAAGTCCATTGTTAACTTGCACGCCACATTCGCTCCCCTCTGGTGGCCACCCAACGCCATTGAGCTGACATCCTAAAACCCTCATAGTAGCTGCACGTGAACACCCTTCCCGCCTCCTGCATCGGCCGTTGTCACCGTTGTTGTTAGGAGTGGTTGACTGTCCATCCCTAATGTCGCGCCTCAAGTCCGTTGTTAACTTGCACGCCTCGTGCGCTCCCCTATCGTAACCAGCCAACGACATTGACTTAATTTTCTACAACCCTCGCAATAGTTGCACGTGAACACCCATGTTGCCTCCCGCATTGGCCAACGTTGTCACCGTTGCTGTTAGTAGTGGTCGACTCGATGGTGGTGGCAACAACGGTTGAAACCGTGAATGACAAATCGATGTTGAATGGGGGTGGAAAGATGACTTATACGCATCGTTGTTAGATGCCACCTATTACTGATGAAAGATCACGTGGGTATTTATCTGTGAACTTTATATATTTGCTTATATCTCACTTGTATGTAGAGAACAATCCATATCATGTAAGAAAATGCATGTGTGTATTGTGTAGATAGTTGAATGCATACACTAAAAAGGACCTATGTTTGACTAGACTCCGTTGCAATCATCAGAGCGTAGAAAAGTCATGACCCTGAGGGTACAAAAATAGCATGTGGTGTTGAAATCGTGTGGCGAACATGTAAATTATATGTTAAAAGAAGGACATTCTTGCAATTACATTAATAGTTGTTGGTGGTATTCATGCCTGTTATTTTTTTTTACACAATCTGGATCTAATGCACATATTGATATTGCATGTAAACATTATAAGATCTCAGTTTGCTCTATATTTTGGCGAATTATTTAATATTTATTTGTGGAATGTTCTACTGTTTTTATGTAGCATCGACCGCATTCGATGCAATTTATTTAAATATGCCAAGACATAATTATGCCAACTATTATTATTTTGGGATAATTTATGTCAGAAATTCTACATGATTTCATTATATTAAAATCAACGACCTTCGTTATAGGACCTTGATGGCTAATGAAAACTTGACTAATCTATCTCTTCAAGTTTACAATTTTCATCATATTGTACATTGTCTGCAGATTGTCAGAATTTTGATCAATTTTTTTTATCAAATCATTATAGAACCATGAACACAATTTTACTTTCATCATATTTCATAATTATCGTTGTATCCTGATTCTCTAATTGAGTGTAAACTTTTTAAAGTGGGGTCATGCTCTTTCTGTTAAGTGGTATATTTCTAACTTTGCTACAACTAAATAGTTGTTTTCTTTCTGTACTTCCGTATGTAGTGATCCAATGGTACTATGTTTTCCATCATTAGTACTCCCTCCGAACCAAAATAATCGTCGGGAGTTGTATAGTGAGTTTGTATTACGGTAGTACAAACCTCCCGACAGTTCTATTGGATCAGAGGTAGTACTATTTTGTATAGGAGTATGTGTTTCGCTAAAAAAATTGTTTATTGATCTACTGTTGTCCGTATTACGACAGACGCGGCAACGCGCGTCTTTTCCTTCTAGTATGTAGTACCTTTCCTGGCTAGTTTTGGCTGAAATGCCCAAATCGTGAGACACGCTTCCCGCTTCCGCATTAGGATTTCTGAACGAACATTCGCATCAATTCTTACCTAACTACGGAGTAGTAGAATTCGCCGCATGTCCCTAATTTCAGAAAACTGCAGTGATCAGTGTGTTCAAACTAGAAAGGAAAAGGATGCATAATCATAAAATGAGAAAATCTTCATCACATCATTATTATCCTGATTTCAGCGAACTGTTTTCCAATTCAGAATTTTACACCGCGTGCAGTCATCAGAGAATTATTATTGGGCTGTTGGACGCCATTCGAGGCGACATGCGTGCTCTCGTCGTTGGGCCTGAATTGTCGTCGCAGAAGGACCTGGCACCAATTATTTTGTCAACGGACGTCGCCGTTCGCCAAGCCCTTCCACTTGGCCAGCGGCGGCATCCCCGTAGTTATCGACCACTCTGTAGAGGACTGCGGAAAAACATGGTTTGAGGTGTGGAGTTGCTGGGGTTTGTAAAATATTATATGCCTTATCAGTTTCTTTTCTTGAGATGAAATCCGAAGTGAATCCCCCCAAATAACCAACTAGCTTTCGATAATTTCTTGGCATTTGTAAATTAATAATTGACAATGTAGTAAAGATTTATGACTCAAGAGTTTCAGTGTTCCTATATCTGAAAACATTCGAAAATCATATTTACGAGTATAATGTTTTTTGAAAAATATGGACGTAACCAATTACCTGAATTACGTGCAAAGGATTAATTTCAATTACTATGTATTTTAAGCTACCTAAAAATGAAAAAAATGTGGGTAGCCCACAATACAAATAATATTGCAATTTGTCAAATCTCCAAGTTTTATCAGATTTTGTCATTTTTGGGTAGCCCACAATACAAATAATTTTGCATTGCAATTTTTCATACTCGTAGGATATATCATTGCCTATATTCAGAAGTTTCTAGGATTTTTTTGAAAGCCGTAAGTATGATTTTTTTATATTTTGAACAAAAAGATCGCTGTACTCGGGTGCCAAAGACACTATTTGCCACACAATGTAAATAGCTATTGTTTTCGGTCAACTACTTTTGCTTATATCTACAGCAATACAATAGTTCATATAATTCCAAAGCCCACTAAATCAAAATAGTAACACCATCAGTAAAGTAAATTGTTTTTCAGACTTCAACAACAATTCGCGTTTTTAATAACTATAAAAGTTTTGTTGATACCATTTCAAATAACTTGATATTAGACTACCATAGTTTCGGTGTAAGTTTTCCAATCACAAAGTAGCTAACCACTCAATTAAAACAAAATCATCAACGTCATGGTCATGAACACATAGTCTCGAATTTCGAGGGTGGAAACCATATACCTGTTATTCATCGGATTGGTTATACTTAACGTCGATGGAATTATAAATGGAGAAGTGCTGCTGTGCTTTCGGGAAGTTTTTTTTACACAAATTTTAAAGTGCACCGACGGCTGAAATTGGTGGTGCTAATCTCAATTCACATGAAATTTAAAATTTAAAAGTGACATAAAAGAGAGTACTAATCAGATCTCAATCGATGCGCTTTAAAATTCGTGGTTCAATTCGTGGTGCATAATCCACTGACTCAAGAGGACTGAGGGGGAGGAGCCGCCGCCGCTAAAGCGTCCCATGGCGTCCAGGTCCAGCACCGAGGGGAACGGAGGGGATGGGGAGGCGCTGCGTGGAGATGATGCCGAGGATGGCCGGGATGCCGCGCTCCGCCCGAACTTCACCTGGGCCTCGTGGTTGTGTCGGGAACCAGCAACTCTGAAGCAATTCTGAACTTTTTTGACAATGGATTCAGTTAACTGTAGCTCTTCTAGTTTTCTTCTAAGCCGTCCATTGCCTGATCGACGTCTCACATTGCTACTTACCGCTTCGCGTTAACTGGCAACGTGAGCCCTCCATTAGTAGATCAACAGCTGGAGGAAAACTGAAGACCACGGTTTTGAACCCACTTTACAGCTCAGCACCTTTCCCGCCAACCAATCAGTCGCTTGTCGTCTTTCGTTGCTTCGCTTTATAAGCTGTGATCCGCCGTGTAGTAGAGGCATCTCCAGTTTTAGGGTTTATCCCCTTGCGCCGCCATGTCCTGGCTGGCTTAGAACTTGTAGCTCTCAAGAATCCCCCGTTTTAATCATTCCTCTGTAATAGTTCAGTTGAACTCGAGATAATAGAGCTGCGTGTTGTGTGAATTGCTTGTCCGTGATTTCAATTCGATAGTTGAATCGTATCAAGTGGTATCAGAGCACTACGGTCCTCGGCGGCGATTGGATCTGGAGCGAAGAGAAGTTGGGTTCTCTCGTGAAATCCTTCTCGGTTGCTTCCGATCCCGGCGGCGGTGTTGAGCTCGACGACTTGGAGCTGTGGAGGCGGCTAGGCGGCGGCGACACTGCTCGGACACGGTTCAGGTACGGATCTGGTTGCTTAGGAACTATTCCTTAGCTGTAAAATCCCACCCATCCCACCCTGTTCGGTGTGTCTTTGGAGGCGCGTGGCGTGGGCGGCGGTAGAAAAATGACGAAATCCATTGATGGCTCGACAGAGAACACTAGTAGCCTGGAGCTTAAATCTTTGATCTTGGATGTCAAAACCTTGCAGCGTGTTCGTGAGGAGGATAAGCAGGAGTTTTCGGAATTCTCTGAAAGAGTGGAGAAGAATTTCGTCAGTATCCAGGACAACTTCGACAGCATCCAGATCAGCTTGAGGAAATTGCTTGCAGCTGCTTCCCCTTCGGCACCACCAGGATCACCTCCACCACCAGAGAATGCAACACCAGCTGAATCCCCAGCACAGGGCAGTGTCAACCAAGCACTGGTTAAAACTAATATGACAGTGATCCAACCAATTGGTACAGCTACACTGCATGACCATGTAGGAAAGGAGCTAAATTTGGATGGTTCAGAGAGGATTCCCTACAGGCATCCTAACTCTGCTGTACCACACCCACAGTTGCCTCACAGGAAGGAGGGACAAAACAAGTGGCTGTGCAGCAACAGGGGAATGAGCAACAAGTGCAGCAAGATTTCCAGTTCTTGGAACATCCTGAATTGCATGCAGATGATGACAGAAGAGAGGCTCATCCAAGAAATAGGGTCTTGTTTCCTCAGAATGACACTAAAAGAAACAACCCAATTGTCAAACCAGCTAGAATGAATATCCCTGAATTTTCTGGTGATGATACTGACTCCTAGATACAAATCATAGAGCAGTACTTTGATGCAGCTAGAACACCTTTGGAGCAGCGAACTGAAATTGCTACAACTTACCTTGAAGGACCAGGTATTCAGTGGTGGCGTAGCATTGGTATTCACCCTGGAAATCTGCCTTGGCACCGTTTCTGTCGATTGGTGAGTGACAGATTTGCTGTAGCATCCATCTGTGATAACATAAAGTCTTTCCATGCCTTAACACAGAAGGGATCTGTAGCACAGTATACTATGCAGTATGAAATGAGCATGAACCTCATGAGAAGAGATAATCCTGCTTTAACAGAGGATTACTACTTGAACAGCTACATTTCTGGCCTTAGTGACTATATACAAAATCACTTGCAGTGCCACAAGCCAAAGGATATGCAGGAAGCAATGTGGATGGCTAGGAGAATAGAACAGGCAAATCCTGCAAAAAGGACACCTTTTTCTCAGCAACAGAGTTATGTAAAAAGGTTACCAAATGCAGAGCAAGCTAAGCCACTATCTCCACTGGCTGCTACCATAGAAGAAGCTAAATTGAGTAGAACATGTTTCAGATGTAAAGAACCATGGTTTCCTGGTCACAAACCATTGTGTAAAATGAATCAAAAGGCACAGGTGCAGGTTCTACAAGCAGAGCAACATGAGAAGAAACAAATTGTGTACATCATAGAAACTGATGATGGGGATATTGTTGAGGCTTCTGAGCTACCTCCTGATCAAGAACTAGAAATATCTATGCATGCCATGCTGGGTTTGTCTGCTAGTAAATATACATTCACACTGAATGTGCTAATTGGAAGTCATTATGCAACAGCTCTAGTTGATACGGGCAGTACCACCACTTTTATCACACCACAATTGCTAAGTTAGCCGGCTGCAACCTTTCTAGTACTAGTAAACTTAAAGTAAAGGTGGCAAATGGTGACACACTGTTTACAGAATTTGCTTGTGAAAATTGCTGTTACAGCATACAAGGAGTGGAATTTACTACTGATTTCAGGGTGCTGCAGTTAAAAGGCTATGATATAGTCCTGGGAGCTGATTGGATACATGCTTACAGCCCTGTTCAACTTGATTACAAAAAAATGCAAATGAGCATCACCTTGCCTTCTGGTAAATCACCGCAATTTTATGATGAAAGCTTGCCTAGAGGTGATACAAAAATAAAAGAGAGCACTGATGTGGATAAACTGTTACAACAAGCAGTCTGTGGAGCTGTTCTTTTTGTACAAAGTACTGAGATACCTGCTAAGGAAAATGAAAGGGTCCCTCCAGAAATAGCACCAATTCTAGCACAATTTCAAGATGTTTTTGAGGAGCCCCAGTCCCTACCTCCAAAAAGAAATTGTGACCACACTATACCTTTTATCCCTGATGCTAAGGTGATAAATCAGAGATCTTACAGATTACCACATCACCAGAAAAATGCTATGGAAGAAATTATCAAGGACCTGTTACTGAAGAAGGTAATCAGAGATAGCAGCAGTCCTTATTCTTCCCCTGCTTTGCTTGTAAAGAAAAACGACACAACTTGGAGAGTTGTCAATGATTTCAGAAAGGTAAATGGCCAAACCATCAAAAACAAATACCCAATACCGGTTATAGAGGATCTCTTGGATGAGCTCCATGGAGCTAAGGCTTTTTTTCCAAAATTGACCTGCGTAGTGGATATCATCAAATTAGAATGGATGAAAAAGACATTGAGAAAACTGCCTTCATTACACACATGGGTCATTATGAGTACCTGGTGATGCCTTTTGGGCTAACTAATGCCCCTGCCACATTCCAGAAATTAATGAACACAGTGCTAGCACCATTCCTGAGAAAATTTGCTTTAGTGTTCTTTGATGATATCTTGATTTACAGCTCTTCTATGGAAGAACATAAAAAGCACTTGACAATGGTTTTTCATGCACTGAGAGAAAATAGCCTCTGTGCTAAAAGGTCTAAGTGTAGCTTTGCACAAAAACAGGTGGAATACCTTGGACACATCATTACTGCTCAAGGAGTAGCCACTGATCCTGCAAAAATTGCTGCCATGGCAAATTGGCCTGTCCCCACAAATGCAACTGAACTAAGGAGTGTATTGGGAGCCACTGGCTATTACAGAAGATTTATTAAGCATTATGGTATCATCTGCCAGCCACTGTATCAAGCACTGAAAAAGGATGGTTTTATTTGGACTGAAGAACAGCAAATGACATTTACTACATTGAAGAAGAAAATGACAGAAGCTCCTGTGTTAGCACTGCCTGATTTCAATTTGCCTTTTGTTCTGGAAGCTGATGCTTGTGGATATGGTATTGGTGCAGTGCTTATGCAAGGTGGAAGACCTCTGGCTTTCCTCAGTAAATCTTTGGGACCTAAGGCGGCAACACAATCCACCTATGATAAAGAAGCAATGGCTATTTTGGAAGCTATCAAGAAATGGAAACATTATTTTGCTGCTTCCTCAATCATTATTAGAACAGACCAGCAAAGCCTCAAATATATACAAGAGCAGAAACTCACTGAAGGAATACAACACAAATTATTAGTCAAATTACTTGGCTATAATTATGTGGTGGAATATAAAAGAGGTAAAGAAAATAGAGTGGCTGATGCACTGTCAAGAATTAAACACAAACTGCATTCCATCATTTATTCAGCGGTGAAACCAGTATGGGTTACTGAAGTGGTGGCTAGTTATGCTAATGACAACAAATGCAAGGAGTTAATTACTCAGCTATCTATAGCAGCAGATGCAGTGCCCCATTATACATACATCAATTCTTTGCTCAGGTTCAAGGGCAAATTGGTTATTGGTGCTACTAGTGAATTGAGGTAGAAGCTTCTCTCTGTCTTCCATGCTTCGGAATTGGGAGGACACTCTGGTGAAAGAGAAACATACCAAAGAATGAAGTTAATTTTCCACTGGCCTGGCATGAAAGCTGATGTTCTGCTCTTGGTGAAGAACTGCCCTGTTTGTCAGCTCAATAAACCTGAGCATTGCAAATACCCTGGTCTATTGCAGCCCTTACCGGTACCTGATATGGCTTGGTGTCACATCAGTATGGATTTCATTGAAGGATTACCACTGTCTGACAACAAGGATTTAATACTGGTTGTGGTTGACAGATTTACTAAATATGCTCATTTTGTAGCAATGAAGCATCCCATAACGGTTCAGTCAGTAGCCAAAGCCTTTCATGAAAATATATTCAAACTGCATGGCCTTCCGGCTGTCATTGTTACTGACAGAGACAGACTTTTCACTAGCACATTGTGGCAGCGCTTGTTCAAATCACTGGGTGTCAAATTGCATTTCAGTACATCATATCATCCTCAAACGGATGGGCAAACAGAAAGGGTGAATCAATGCTTGGAGCAATATTTGAGATGTATGGCCTTCCAGCACCCTAAAAAGTGGCACAGTTGGCTAGCTCTAGCAGAATGGTGGTATAACACATGTTTTCACACTACTCTGAACATGTCTCCCTTCAAAGCCATGTATGGTAGAGATCCTCCTCAGATTGCGGAAACATTATTGCCTGATGCTGCTCTTCATATGGAACAAGGCACAGCAGAGAAACTGCGGGATATTGCAGAAAATGTCAAGCAAAACCTCATGAAGGCACAGAAAAGAATGAAATTCTTTGCTGATCAAAACAGAAAAGAAAGGGAGTTCCAACTGGGTGATATGGTCTACTTAAAGCTACAGCCTTACCGACACACTTCACTCAGCATACACAGATGCTTGAAACTGCATTCCAAGTACTATGGGCCATTCAAAATCATACAGAAAATTGGGAAGGTTTCTTATAAGTTGTTACTCCCTGAAGGCTGTCAACTGCACCCCTCCTTTCATGTCAGTCAGCTCAAAAAGCACTTAGGACCCAAGGCGGTTCCTTCTCCACACTTGCCTCTTATCAATCCTGATGGCACAATACTGCTGGCTCCTGAAAAGTTATTAGAAAGGAAATTAATACCTCGGGTTCAAGGAGATATAAGCATTCCAGTTGTCCAATGGTTGATCAAGTGGGTTAACATTCCAGAAGAGAATGCGACATGGGAGGATTCTTCTTTCATTCAGAAGGCGTTTCCGGACTTCAAGCCTTGAGGACAAGTCTAGACTCAAGAGGGGGGAATTGTCAGGAACCAGCAACTCTGAAGCAATTCTGAACTTCTTCGACAATGGATTCAGTTAACTGTAGCTCTTCTAGTTTTCTTCTAAGCCGTCCATCGCCTGATCGACGTCTCACATTGCTACTTACCGCTTCGCGTTAACTGGCAACGTGAGCCGTCCATTAGTAGATCAACGGCTGGAGGAAAACTGAAGACCACGGTTTTGAACCCACTTTACAGCTCAGCACCTTTCCCGCCAACCACTCAGTCGCTTGTCGTCTTTCGTTGCTTCGCTTTATAAGCTGTGATCCGCCGTGTAGTAGAGGCATCTCCAGTTTTAGGGTTTATCCCCTTGCGCCGCCATGTCCTGGCTGGCTTAGGGCCCTTTTGTTTCAGCTTATTTGGGCTTTCCACCGAAATAAGCAGCCCAACAAAGCCAAAAGGCACCGCGGCGCGTTAGGCTTCGGCCGAAGCCGGTCCATTTCCTTCCTACCGAAAAAAGCACCGGAAGAGGTGCTTCCCGAGCTTCTACCGTAGTCGTCCGAAGGGTTTTTTGTTTTGGTCATATCGTTGCGTCTAAATTACAGCGAAACTGCCACTGCCCGAGAGACAAGCAGCAGCTCGATTGCCCGAGAGACCACCCCGCCCGAGTGGCCGTTTTCTTCGTCTAAAATTTCTTTTCCCCTCGTCCAGCCGCCCCGAGCTAGGGTTCCTTCCCCAGCCGCCCCGCCGCCGCCGCGCCTCCACCGCCGCCGCGCCTCCACCGCCGTCGCGCCGCCGCCGCGCCGCCGCCGCAGCACCCCGCCGCCACCACGCCTCCTCGACCGCAGGACCCCGCCGCCTCCGCCACTCCTCCTCGACCGCAGGACTCCGTCGCCTCCGCCGCAGCACCTCAACCGGCAGAGCTTCGACGCGACCGTCCTCCAGGTGAGGAAGATTCCGGCCTAGCCACCCCCATTTTCTCCAATTTTTTTGCTGCTTCGGAAATGCTTGCTAGATGGATGGATCTGTGTAGATGGTACGTACTTCCTGTTAGCTTGCTTCGAAAATGGTTGCTAGATGATAGAAGTAGAAGCTTGCTAGATGATGTGCTTGCAGCATGTTATATAGAATTGCTGCTAGTTAGTGCTTTGTTGCAGCGTGTTATATAGAATTGCTAGATGGATTCACATAGTAATTCTGTAGTTTTTGTGTGTGTTTTAGCTTCTGTTAGTAATTTCCAATGACGGACAAGGCAACTTGGGATGCACACTCCGTTCGTATTTTGTGCGACATTTGTATGGAGGAAGTCAATGCAAACAATAGAGATGGAGGTTGTTTGAGTAAGAAGGGGTACAAGAATCTTGAGGACAAATTTGCCGAGAAAACGGGAAAAAGGATGACAAAGAAGCAATTCAAGAACACATGGGATGCTTTAAAAAAGGAATACACCGGTTGGATGGAGTTGCTAAATGCCACCGGGCTAGGATGGGATCCGGAAACAAGAACTATGGATGCAGATAATGATTGGTGGAGCACTCACCTGGAAGTAAGCAACATTTTTATCTTTTGTGTTATCTTTTTGTCTCTTTTGTTGATGATAACAGTTGTCTAATTTATTTGTTGTGTTCCATTTGCAGTTCCGTCCTGAGCATGGCAAGTTCAGACATGGACCACCCGCCAACAAAATCTGTTAGCGATATGTGACTTTGATCTCAGATTCACATTTGTGGTTGGTGGATGGCCAGGTTCGGTACATAATAACCGCATTCTGCAACACACCATGGAGAAGTATCAACTAGAGTTCCCAACCCCTCCTGATGGTACTACTCTATGTTTCATTTTACACATGTGTTTTCATGCATTATTGGTTTCATATTTCATAAATATGTTCTCTTCTGCATAGGTACATACTATCTTGTTGATTCTGGTTATCCAAACAGAAAGGGATTCCTAGCTCCCTACAAAAACAACACGTACCATATTCCAGATTTCCGTCGAGAAGGGCCGCCAACCAAGAAGGAAGAAATTTTCAACCATGCTCACTCATCGTTGCGAAATTGCATCGAGCGCATCTTTGGGATCTTGAAAAATAAGTGGCGCATTTTGAAGGGCATCCCTCATTTCGACTTGGTTACACATAAGAGAATTATTATTGCTTGTTGTGTGCTTCACAATTTCATTAGAGACTCCAACTTGCGCGATAAACAATTTGATCGTTGTGATGCAGATGAGGATTACATGCCCAAGGTCCAGAGGCAAGCAGTTACCTTGCCTAGTGATCATGTGTCGGGTGAACTACACACAAGAGGCATGAACGGAACACGTGACGACATTGCCAACACGTTCGTGTTGTTCATTTCTAGACAACGTAGGAACTAACTGAGTTAGCTAGTATAATGTAGTGAAAATGTATTTTGGACAACTATATATTCGTGATGGTTATGTAATGACACTTGTATGGATATGAAGTTTGAGTTGAATTTTAGATGCATATGCCTTTTATTACACGTTAAATAGCAACGGTACGACTTTTCATTAATATGAAGACGTTTCAGACAATTTCACAATCTACAGACAGACAGCCAGCTGGTTTGCCAAAGAACTCTACTCAGAAAAGCAGCTTCTCCTGGACAGCAGCTTTTCTACACAGCACCCACAGCCAGCCACAGCCAGCCCAAACAAAAGGCCCTTAGAACTTGTAGCTCTCAAGAATCCCCCGTTTTAATCATTCCTCTGTAATAGTTCAGTTGAACTCGATAATAGAGCTGCGTGTTGGGTGAACTGCTTGTCTGTGATTTCAATTCGATAGTTGAATCGTATCAGGTTGTGCCTGGTAGGGGTGTAAACGGATAGGATAATTTCTGAACCATATCCGACTCCAAAACCGTTTTCAACAATCCATATCCGGTTTTAAGGAATCCGACGAATAAGGATATCCGATTCCGAACTTGACACTCGGATATGGTATAGGATATGGTATGTAAAATAGCCTAAAATATGGATTATCCGAAATTTAAATAAGATTATCCGATGGTTTGAATCCGAATAATCCGATTTTCTACCAAAATGTCTAGTCTAATATAGCATAATTTGCACCTAGTAAGTTGTCGAGTTCGTTAGTCGAACAACATCTCACTTAAATAGTCATTGGAAAGACTATGAATTACACGTTTGTTAGTTATTAGGTTATCGAACAATTATTTTTGTATGTATGGTTTGATAATTTACTTGTGCACGTATCTATCCGATTAATTTTGTTACCGCTCCGAATCCGCCCTGTTTCCGCCATCACGGATATCCGCATCCGAATCCGCACCCGGTCATTATACGATCCGTTCCGAATCCGATGAAAAATTATGGTAAAGGATATGGTAAAGGCAAAATCCGATCCGATCCGTTTACACCCCTGGTCCCTGTGCCAGCAGGTCCCCGCCCCACCCCCAGCTGGCTTCGGTGTTGAGCGTCCGCACGCGTCCTCTCCCGAGCGCGGCTACAAGAGCAATCTGGGCGTGAATGGATGAGCTCCGATTCCAATCGACCATGGCGTCCAGGTCCATTACCGAGGGGCACGCGTCGCGTCGGCGTCGCCTGCGGCAGCGGAGGAGATGGGGAGGCGCAGGGGATCCTCTTCTTGCACGGGCGGCGCGCGCGGAGAAGCCGTTGCGGGAGTGGCCGAGTAGGACGGCGCGGGCGTGGAGCTGGTCGAGCTGGCGTGTCCGTACGCGTCGTCGTGCTCGCCACCTTCGCGTCGCGTGTGCGCCAGGCGCTCCGTCGGACCCTGTGCTCCCGTTACAGTATTCCCAGCAGGTCCAGTTGACTTCCCAGCAGCAGCCTACGGTCAACACTGGCATCGTTGCTTGGGATTCGTGCTTGGTCAATGGATTCCTTTTCTATATCTGCTGCTGAGATCTTCCGGAAAGAATCCGATGCTTCTGTTATCAGCGTGGAGTGGAGTGGAGTGGAGAGTCGACTCTGGCAGCGGGAGCACAAAGCCAGGCGGTAGTAATGCGTCGGAAGCCGGCTCTTGTCCTCTGCTTCTGATCTTCTCCTCCCCGCCGTGAATCCTCAAGAAGGTACTAGCTGCGATGACCACTCACGAGTACTGTTTCCTTCTTCCTCGTCAGGGATTTGGACTCTCTGCTTTTGTCCGCTCCTTCACTCACCATTACCTGAAATACTTGTCTTGTGTAACAGGAGTTGATCCACCTGGAACAAGTGCAATACGCCAATGAGGATGATTTCACAGATGGGTTCCGTCTCAGGTAACTCCTCTCCTCAACTCCCTCATGTTACTTTACATAGCCAAATCTGAAATCTGGGAATCCATCCCATCTCACTCGAATACTAATTCATGATGAACTACCCTACGTCAGGTTCTTGGGTGCTGAACTTGTGTGAGAGCCCAATATGCTCCGGTCCAGATGTGGCCTCATGTGCTTTGAAGCAAATATTCGACTCCTCTACTTGCATGAATCATCTAGTGCAGATTGGCGTCGTCGTGCTCTTCGTAGTGGTGCTCGCACTCCAGCTGATTGTCAAAATTCCTAAGAGTAGAGCGCCCGGGCGGCAGCTTGTCACAGTCAGCTCACCACTGCATTTGGGTGCTGTGGCGTCCAATGGCGTCTTGGGTCTGGTTTATCTCGGGCTAGGACTGTGGATGCTCGGAAATAACTTCAGTCAGGATGCTGCTGTTCACCTACCACATTGGTGGCTTCTGACATTGTCTCAAGGACTGAATTTGATCCTTGCCAGTTTCGCTTTCAGCATCAGTCCGCAGTTTCTTGGTGTGACATTTCGTCGATTCTGGTCGGTCTTGCTGACCATCTACGCAGCATTCATCTGTTGTTCCTCAGTTGTTGATACTGTTTCAGAGAATATGATCACCGTCAAGGCTTGCTTAGATGTTCTATCCCTACCAGGTGAAGTTCTCTTCCTTCTTTATGGTTTTCGGCGCAGCCATGATGAAGAGGGCGATGGAGGACTTGGGAATGGTTTGTACAAACCCCTTAACACAGGGACAGACGGCGAGGCAGCTAATTCTGAGAGTCAGGTCACTCCCTTTGCTAAAGCTGGTTATTTCAGTGAGATGTCGTTTTGGTGGTTGAACCCTTTACTAAAGATGGGCTATGAGAAGCTCCTTGAGGACAAAGACATGCCACTTTTAGGCGCCGCAGATCGAGCACAGAACCAGTACACGATGTTCATGGAGAAGCTGAACGGCAAAAAGAAGTCGCCGTCACACGCCACACCATCAATCTTCTGGACTATTGTTTCTTGTCACAAGCGTGAGATCTTGGTCTCGGGCCTCTTTGCTTTGCTCAAAGTTCTCACCTTATCTGCAGGCCCAATGCTTCTCAAGGCTTTCATCAACGTGTCACTTGGGAAAGAGACCTTTATATATGAAGGCTATTTGCTTGCTGTGACATTGTTTGTCTGCAAATGCTGTGAATCGTTGTCACAGAGACAGTGGTATTTCCGCACTCGGAGATTAGGACTGCAGGTGAGGTCACTGCTGTCAGCAGCTATTTATAAGAAACAACAGAAGCTATCAAATGCAGCAAAAATGAAGCACTCTTCTGGAGAAATTATAAACTATGTGACCGTCGATGCCTATCGGATTGGGGAATTCCCATACTGGTTCCATCAAACATGGACAACAAGTGTACAGCTTTGCATAGCTCTGGCAATTTTATACAATGTCATTGGTGCTGCAATGGTTTCAGCGTTGGTTGTCATCATTATCACTGTACTCTGTAATGCTCCATTGGCCAAACTGCAACACAAATTTCAGAGTAAACTTATGGAAGCACAAGATGTGAGATTGAAGGCTATGTCTGAGTCATTAGTTCATATGAAGGTCTTGAAACTTTATGCATGGGAAGCTCACTTTAAGAAGGTCATTGAACGGTTGAGGGAGGTTGAGTACAAGTGGTTGCATGCTTTCCAGCTTAGGAGGGCATTCAACGGTTTCCTGTTCTGGGCATCGCCTGCTGTGGTTTCGGTGGCTACCTTTCTAACATGCTATGTTTTGAAAATTCCTCTTGATGCTAGCAATGTCTTCACCTTTGTGGCAACTCTACGTCTCGTGCAAGACCCAGTTAATACGATACCAGATGTTATCGCAGTTGTGATACAAGCTAAGGTTGCTTTCACTCGGATATCAAAGTTCCTCGATGCACCTGAGCTAAACGGGCAAGTTAGGAAGAACTCCTATGCTGGCATTGATTACCCTATAGCGATTAATTCGTGTAGCTTCTCGTGGGATGAGAATACATCAAAACCAATTCTAAAGAATATCAATGTGCTAGTCAAAGCTGGGCAAAAGATTGCAATTTGTGGAGAGGTAGGATCGGGAAAGTCCACACTTTTGGCTGCTGTACTTGGAGAGGTCCCTAAAACTGAAGGCACGGTATGTTTTTCTACTAACTTTATCATCTAGTGCAATATCTGTTATATTCAGAATTTAAACATTTAGATATGTTCTTAAAGAAACATAGCCGTTTGACAACTCCATAGAACAGATTTCCTCTCTCTCTCTCTCTCTCTCCCACTGAGGCGATCCATGTGCCGTATGTGTCTTGATGGCAATCTCGCTCTTCTAGAGGAGGCCACTCCCAATGCATTAATTATGTTGTAGACACATATTGTCTTGAAATATGTGATGCCACTCCATATGTGTGGTAACATAGCTAGTTACTCCATTTGTCTCTCTCTTCCTTAATTGCATGCCACATCATCATTTTTGCCTACGTGGCACTTATGTTACCACTATGTTACTATGTTACTGCCCACTGTGAGTAGTCTTAGGTGTTGTAGTAAGAGGTTGCATTTAATGGTTTTACAGATCTCCTTGCATCCCGACGGTATGAGATCCAAAATTTGATTTCGCTGCTTAGGGAGACGTGCTAAGAGAAGTATCAACACTACTACCTCAGCATTTTACCTTTCTCTTCTTCAATTACTGTGGGACCTCAGCATTTTACCTATAAAACCGTGCTAAAAGTCAAGCATTGGGAGTTGGGAACGGTACAAAACTAAGCGGAAGCCCAAGAATTCAGCATTAGCGTATTTAATCTAGCGCATCATTAGAGGTGCACTAGCGTGGGATTTTGGGTTATTTTTTTCAGGTTTAGTGCAAAATTAGCGACACGCTTCTTGCAGGGGATTTTGGCCAAAATAAATTGAGGGAGTATTTTTTTCTTAAAATATGTCATTGTTGACATGTGTAAAAGGTACACAGCCTGTTGATAACTGCACCAATGTTTTGCATTGCCAAGCTGTTCTGAAAACTTCGTTGACAATAGTTACCATCATAAAGTATTTTTCCTTTTCTTTTTGCATGAGCACTTTATATCAAACATTTCAGATTCAAGTATGTGGGAAAATAGCATATGTTTCGCAGACTGCATGGATCCAAACAGGAACTGTGCAAGACAATATTCTCTTTGGATCTTTCATGGACATACAAAGATACGAAGAAACGCTTAAGAGGTGCTCCTTGGTGAAGGACCTTGAAATGCTACCATTCGGAGACCGTACTCAAATTGGGGAGAGAGGAGTAAATCTTAGTGGTGGTCAGAAGCAGCGCGTCCAGCTTGCTCGAGCACTATACCAAAATGCAGACATCTATCTTCTTGATGACCCTTTCAGTGCTGTTGATGCCCATACAGCAACAAGTCTCTTCAATGTATGCATCCTATCAGAAGAATGCAGATTTTATTACTGTTTGATTATGAATTGTTATCTAATGCTCTTAGTTGTCCAGGAATATGTCATGAGTGCTCTCTCAGACAAGACAGTTGTTTTGGTAACCCACCAAGTGGATTTTCTACCCGTATTTGACTCCATTTTGGTAAATCTCTCTCCACTTCGAAAAATTTACCAATGATTATATTTGTGCCTCTATGGTTTACATCAATTTGTAGAGAGCTTCATTTAATTGTTGATGCCACCTAAAACTAGTGATGATTTCTGCAGTTAATGTCAGATGGAGAGGTTATTCGCTCTGCACCTTATCAAGATCTACTGGCAAATTGTCAAGATTTTAAGGACCTTGTCAATGCGCATAAAGACACTATTAGTTTTTCAGATGTTAATAACAGCAGACCCCCTCACAGTGCGAAGGAAGTATCAATAAAGGTAATAGATGGCATTCATGGAAGCAGATATACAGAGTCTGTGAAGCCATCTCCGGCAGATCAACTGATCAAGAAGGAAGAAAGAGAAACAGGGGATGCAGGTTTTGAGCCTTATATTCTGTACCTGCGGCAGAACAAAGGCTTCTTGTATTTCTCTTTTTCTATGATTTCTCACGTGATTTTCATATCTGGCCAAATATTACAGAATTCATGGATGGCCGCTAATGTCCAAAATCCTGATGTTAGTACATTGAAATTAATTTCTGTGTACACTATTATTGGAGTTAGCGCAATGTTCTTCTTGCTATCAAGATCTGTATCAACTGTTGCTCTTGGGATGCATACATCAAGATCCTTATTTTCCCAGTTACTCAATTCATTGTTCCGGGCACCAATGTCCTTTTTTGATTCTACTCCTCTAGGAAGGGTACTTAGCCGGGTAAGAATTCTTACACAAATGGCAAATACAACAAATTACAGTTTAATTTTACACCTGAAAATTTTGAATGCAGGTCTCTTCAGATTTGAGTATCGTTGACCTTGATATACCATTTACCTTTGTGTTTGCCATTGGTGCTGGCTTCTACGCATATAGCAGTCTAGGGATATTGACTGTTGTTACATGGGAAGTTCTGTTTGTATCTGTTCCGATGATTGTTTTGGCAGTTAGGGTGCAGGTAATTGGCATGACTTTGTTTATATATGGCTAAGCCTCTTTTCCTGGATTATTTGATTTCATTCTCTAATTGATGTGCTCTCCTGCTAGTTCTGCCAAGGGCTGATTATTTGATTCCATGTAGTTTTGCATTCAAAGTTCTGATTAACTGAAACATGTTTTGTTTGGTCATGCAGAGATACTATCTAGCCTCGGCCAAGGAATTGATGCGTATCAATGGTACTACCAAATCTGCTCTAGCGAATCACCTAGGTGAATCGATTGCAGGGACTATAACAATAAGAGCCTTTGAAGAAGAAGATTGTTTCTTCGCTAAAAACTTAGACCTGGTTGACAAGAATGCTAGTCCATATTTCTATAATTTTGCAGCAGCTGAATGGTTGATTCAACGTCTGGAAATAATGGCCGCAGCAGTTCTTTCTTTTTCTGCCTTAGTCCTGGTTATTCTTCCTCAAGGTTCATTTAGCCCTGGTAAGTAATTATATGACACCATGTTTCTTGAAATATTGGACAAAACTGAGTATCCTGCTTGAGCTATGTCCATCGCACTTGCATCTGATTTGTGATAAATCGTAGGTCGCATTGACATGCAAATGTTGTTACCTTTCTGTTGCCAGCATAGATGATATTTTAGAGATGGAACGATCTCCAAAAAAAAAATTATTGTGTTTTTATATGTATATTTTTGTAGAAGACTAAAAGAGAGTTATATTATTGAAAGGCTGCTGACGAAAAATCAAAATATAGTATTTTGACCTTTTTCGATCAAAGGTGCCACACGGCCCCCAATTTCATTACTGAAATTGAAGAGTTTGGTTCATTACATCCACCCGCGTCATGAGGTTGGGTACAAGCCCCCCAAACCTCGAAACAGAACATAAACATCCAACTAATTTTCTAGCAAGCCTACCAGACAACTACCCAAGCTAACATAAAACTGAAGAAACTGAAGTTCACAAGGAAGTTTTTCAACCACACTAGAAAAAATCCGTCACCTTTTTACATCTCCTCCTGAGGTAGCACACTTTTGTATTTTGACCTTACCAGTCCAAATACTTCTTTCCTGTACAAGTAGTCAAAGTTAGGAAATTTTGACTGAATGCTTTGTATAATGTATTGCATTTACAAATTGAGGTAGTAATGTTTATTGTTGCAAGGAAATTATATGCTGAACACGAAACACCGTACATTTCTCAAGCGGCAGCAACCACTAGCTCTGACAGTTTTATGGGTTGGTTTGTATCTTGTATGAGAATGCAGTTTTAGTCCCAATGTTTATTTTCTGTAGTCAGCTTAATAAATTATTTGATACTACTTAGTTTATGAGTATTAATGTTTCAAATAGTAGAGCTAATTCCCTACTTTCATGATTGCACAGGTTTTGTGGGAATGGCGTTGTCCTATGGTCTTTCCCTGAATACATCATTTGTTTTCTCTATTCAAAACCAATGTCTCCTTGCGAATCAAATAATCTCGGTGGAACGGCTGAACCAGTACATGGACATACAGAGTGAAGCAGTAGAAGTTGTTGAAGAAAATCGGCCCGCACCAGATTGGCCTCAAGCTGGCAATGTGGAGCTTAGAGATTTGAAGGTAATCAAATATGAATAATTACATGTACTGATGTACAGGTTACATGCAAGGTAAAATCCTATTAACACTTCTAACAAAGATTTGTTTCATTTGACAGATAAGATATAGGAAAGATGCTCCCCTTGTACTGCATGGAATCACTTGCAAGTTTGAAGGTGGAGATAAGATTGGTATAGTTGGTCGAACAGGAAGTGGCAAGACGACGTTAATTGGTGCATTGTTTCGTCTTGTTGAACCTGCTGAAGGGAAAATAATTATAGACTCCGTGGACATCAGTACGATAGGCTTACATGACTTACGTTCGCGTTTGGGTATCATTCCCCAAGATCCAACACTTTTTCAAGGTACAATAAGATACAATCTAGATCCTCTTGGGAAATTCTCAGATCAACAAATATGGGAGGTAAGATGTACACAGCTATCTATATATGTTGAATTTTCTCATCTTACTCAATGGTCAGATAAGATTACCACTAAAAGGTGTTACACTGAAAGAACCTGATGTAATGTTTAATCATGAGGAAGTCCTCTTAGTATTGTGGCAATTCAGCTTAGTTACTGTGACAATAAACCTAACAACTTCAGAAAATCCAGAACACTGAAAAGGGGGAATGTCACGTGGCAAGTCACCTTTCTCATAAAAAAACTAGATTGCTTGGGAGGATACAAATTTTCATTGTTAGTAGGAATAGGCACCCAAGTTTGAGTTGAGGTGAATTAAAACTTAGCTAGGTTCAGGGTCCCCTTTTCTCATTTATGTCATATATACATTTCAAAAGTTATCACTAAAGGGGTTACTCCATTGTTATTGTGGTTCAGGTTCTTGAAAAATGCCAACTTATTGAAGCTGTCCAGGACAATGAACAGGGATTGGATTCGCATGGTAGGAAACTTCACTACATTTATACGTTGGTTGCTGGAGTTCATTTTCTCAAACTAACAAATTGGGCAAAACAGAAAACTCTGCTCTAGCCATTTCAGAAACTCAAAATAGGTGTAAAAATATATGTGCCACTAAACATGTCAAACTTTTAGTAGTGTACTGTTTGAAATTATTTCATTACCTGGTACTGATCAAGATCTTGTCATAATAGTGACGGAGGATGGGTCGAACTGGAGCATGGGCCAAAGGCAGCTCTTCTGTCTTGGACGAGCACTTTTGAGAAGGTGCCAGATCTTAGTTCTTGATGAAGCCACAGCCTCTATAGACAATGCAACAGATGCGGTCCTCCAAACAACGATCCGTACGGAATTCAAATATTGCACTGTCATTACAGTTGCCCACCGTATACCAACAGTTATGGACTGCGATATGGTACTAGCAATGAGCGATGGTATGTTTCTCTTCCTGGAAATATGTTTATTCTTGTCAACTCAGCGTGCTATACCTATTGACCCAAACCGACTAATGTGGAATATATGAATAACAGTTGAAACTAAATGTATTGTAGAACTTACCCACTACTAATGAGCTATATATGTGAACGATTCCAGGGAGAGTAGTGGAGTTTGAAAAGCCTACAAAGCTCATGGGAACTGAAGGATCCCTCTTCCGCGAGCTGGTCAAGGAGTATTGGTCGCACACATCCAACACAAATATTTAGAAGAGACTGCCGACTTTTTTGCTACAGCTTTCAAAGTGGCTTCCCACATCCCCGCAATTTATTAATTCGTGTGAATCTAGTGACACCAAATAATGCAAACCTGTCTTGGCTGTGGACTTCCCCTCTTGCCTCCACTCAGGCTGAGGTGATGCTTCTGCAATTCAATCCCTGTGTCACCGGCTCTGCAGCTAGATCCCAACATATACCAAGAGATGCATGCATGTCTGAAAAAAAACATAGAATAAGGGAGCATCTAGTAGAGAGGTTCGATATGATCTCATTGGACAAGAAACAAATTGTTCTCGATTCCATGCCTGTTTAGAATTGAATGGGACTTTCAGTGTTTTTTTTCACAATAGAGTTATTATATTAAAATATGGCTGGAAGCACATCCGGTAGCCATAAAATTGTGGGCATTCAAGGCTACAGATTTAGCAAGATTTTTTTAGAACTTTAAGTCCTAGGTTATACGAGAAATAGGTGGTTTGAGTTATGAGTATGGCCAAATGTTTTATCCACGAACTTAATAGGCTACTTACAAAAACAACATGAGGCAACTTACCAATACTTCTCATTTACAATGCTGGGCTGGGGGGCAGCAGGTGGCAGGCATTAGATCTTGAAGTTTGTTCAACACAGTTATGATTGGAACATCAAGCCGGCTGTTGGTCATTCAGGTGGCTGTCAGATCAGACCTGTTCGTTCGTCAAAGAGTTTGGTCAACGGATCGCCTAAAAAGAACGTAAAGAGCAAGGTGATTTTCTTGTCAACGAAATGTAAATTGGTAATATGACATTTTGTCCGTCAAAGAGTTTGGTCGATGGATCGCCTAAAAAGAAAAGGACTCCAGCATCCTGAAATTGCTCTTTCTGCAACACGACGAAGGAAAATGCGCCTTTTTATGGGATGTGCGATCCTCAATATTATTTGGGGCCAATTACTTACTTGGATCAATCTGCAGATCGTAGCCCCGTCCGCCTAGTCTGTTCTCAAGGACTGGTGAGTTTAATCACGTGGACTGGTTAGGGTGAAGAACAAGAAGAATTTGGACTCTATGATTGTGTTGATCGTATGGGAGGTACGGCGAGGGAACCAGGAGGGTCTTCGCGTTGTGTCTGGGCTGCCATTTTTTTTTTTTGGGAAGTGTTGAGCGTCCTCTGGAGGTTGGAAACTTTTCAGCCTCCGGCTTCTCCTGTCGACACGTGTCCAATTTGGTCCCCCAATCCCGCTTTTGCTCCGAGATGCAAAAAAAGGCTTCGGTTGTTATAATAAATTTGTGTTATTGTAGCAATGTTTAATTTTCGTCTAAATCTCCCCAATTGCTTCCAGGAAGAAAAAACGGTTCGTTTCAAATAACAAAATTGTGCTATTGTAGCAATTTTCACCCAGATCCCGCAATTGCTCCGATAAAACAAAAATGTTTCATTCATAATAAAAGTTTGTGATCTTCTAGCAAAAGACCCAATAGTAAAAACTTAATACTACAGAAGCAAAATCACAGAACAATTATAGCAAAAATCGCAGAACATTGGTAGCAACAAAAATCAGAGAACAATTATAGCAAAATCACAGAACAATTTCAGCATTGGTAGCAAAACAAATCTTCAGTTGATGCAAAATCACAGAACATTGGTAGCAACCAAAATCGCAGAACAATTATAGCAAAATCACAGAACAATTTCACCATTGGTAGCAAAAAAAAATCAATTGATGCAAAATCACAGAACATTGGTAGCAACAAAAACACTAATAGGATGCACTGCCCTTCCCCTTGTTCTAGTCTTCTTCCAGCTCGAGATTTGCAGCCATGGCGGCTTCCCCTTGTTCTAGTGTTCTTCCAGCTTGAGATTTGCAGCCATGGCGGCCTGCAGCACGCACTCCGTTACCAATGGCAGCACCACCGGTACACCATGCCCCCACGATAGTAGCAGCGCGTGGGTGGAGGGCAGCGGCGTTGGCAACGAGCAGCCACCACAGACGGCCTCGCAGGCGTCCTCCGCTCCCTCGCCAGGTGAGGAGGTGGGACGAGGAGGGAAAGAGGCGGCTGCACGGGCGAGCCACGGCTGTCCACTAGCAACAACGATGGTCACCCATGGGCCATGGCAGCACCCCCGCCATTGGAGCTGACCTCGAGCTTGAGCCACGGGTCGGGCGGCAGACAAGGTGGGCTTTTGCGGCGCGGCGCGGCTTGCAACGGCAGCAGGCGGAGGAGATGGCGACGTGGGGGTTGCCGTGGGACGGGTCGCAGCTCGGCCGTGAGAGGAGAAAGGGGAATAAACGAGAGGAAGAAGAAAGACGTCCAGAGAACATCGTCCCGAAGAGATAAGGTTGTCGTGCGCTCCGTCCGGAGGACGCGAGCCTCCGGCTGTTAAACAACGTTTCCCTTTTTTTTTTTCTTCCGGTCAATGTCTGGATTCAGTCTTGACGAATTTTTTGCCCTTGCAAAAAAAATTTAAACGAGGTAAAAGCTTTACAAAACTTGAGATTGACGTTTTTATTTATTTAAAGGATTCAGGAACTTTGTAGGACGAAATCCTTAGATTTTTTCTCTACCAATAGTTGTTTGATTCATAATTGAGTCCATATGATTTTTCTCCAAGGGATCCTTTGCTCTAGTTTCCATAGGAAATCTCATAACCACTCATATCTCTTTTTCAAAATGTTTCCTTTTCCTGTGATAAAAATCACACAAATGTTGTGTATCCTGTAAATACTACTAGTATATACTCCTAATTGAAATAGGCATGGCATTAAAATCATATACAGTAGTAGCTTTCATATTCCTCCATTTTCCGAATCAAAAAGTCCCTGTCACCCTGTGATCTCCTCGAGGCCGATTGCCGAACCAGTTTTGCCACTTTGCCGGCTCGCTCGACCCTAGCCACACGAGCGAAACGGCGGAGGCCGTCACAGTAGTCAGTAGCGCCGCGCGCACCCATCGGCCGCTCCGATCTGACGCTGCCGCCGTCTTGTCCCACGGCACCGGCGCCATGCCCAGCTCGCCCAAGCTGTTCTCCTCCTCCTCCGCCGCCGCCTCCCGCCGCTCCTCGCTCCGCCGCCTCCTCGCCTCGCCGGCCTTCTCCGCCGCCTGCCTCCTCTTCGGCCTCGCCGGCTTCCTCGTCGCCGCGGTCTCCCTCTCCCGGGCGCCGGCCCCCGACCCGGCCCGCGGCCGCTGCCCCGACTCCTCCCGCCCGCTCTCCGTCTCCGTCGCGTGGGACCGGCGCCCCGGGGATGCCGGGGCTGGTGCTGCCGAGCTCCCGGCGGGCTACGCCACCGGATCGCGCGGCAGGCACAAGGTCATGGCCTTCGTCGGGATCTTCACCGGGTTCGGATCCGTAGGCCGCCGCCGCGCTCTCAGGAGGACGTGGCTCCCCGCGGATCGCCAAGGGCTCCTCCGGTTAGTTGCTGGTATCGTATCACTGCTTCCTAGTTCGTCTTACTCGAGATCTAGCCTGGCTATAGTTTAGTGTTGAACTGTTGATTTGGCTGTTTACCAACTTACCTACCATGGCGACACTTAGCGGTGAACTGCTGATAAGTATTGGCCATTGGGTAGGCATTTTCCGTCTATCCATTTCTACGATCCAGATTTTTACAATGGTGTACCAAAATCGTCATCAGTTGGCAGATAATTTCCAGGCTCTTGCGTAACTAATGCTGGTTAATTTTTCATACGTATGTAAAACTCATCTCATGGACCATATGGGATATTGGTTTCTATTGTTTCCCACTTTGCTCGCCGAGTTTGCTTTTGAGTTATCTGCTTGGTGGCATTAGGATTGCCAAGTCTTCTGCGTTGGTGGATGTGTACTTCTAATTTCGTAGACAGAACTCCTGTGAGTAACTGGGTATGTTAATTAGTAATTATTACTCGTGGTTTTTGTGGAATCATGCTACAATTCTAGAAGAAGCGATCGATCCTTCTGAATTGTGACTTTATCTCACTAGCACTAATAAATAACATTAATTATTTTGCTTGTTGACTTCAAAATACTACAATGCACATGAATTTGGATAATCTATTTAATGCATATGTACATTTGCAAACAAAAGTTGCCGTCTAGTGATGAACCTGCCCTTGTAAGCATCGACTAATTTGGCCCCCCTCTCAACTATGACCATGCTTGATTATAATCACGACCCAGATTTTGGTTTACTCTGTTAGTACTAATCTTGTCATCATATCATATCATAGTTGTGGTTGTGGTATCTAAGAGAATATAGTTGGCTGTTAGATGGAGCTAGCTTAGCCATGAAGTATCCAGAGCATGTAGGAGTCCCTAGTAGAAGTAAAAGTCTGCAGTTCGGTAGTAGTTTCTAGAATAATGTAACGGCCTACTGTTCACTGAACAGTAACCGACCTAGAGAGCCTATATAAGGCTGTATCCCCTTTGTATGAGAACCAAGCTTGTGTGATATATTGAGAAGATATATAGAGCCTCATATGTTCCTGGTGTGACTGTAAGAGAGTTGTGTGTGTGTGTGTGTGTTCTTCACAGCCCTGTTGGAAGGAGCTAAGTGATTTAGCTCTAACATACTCTGCTGATGATGTTGCCTGGGTGCTCTTCCAATGATTGCCTTTTGGTTCCCTGCAATGCAGGTTGGAGGAAGCTACTGGTCTGGCATTCAGATTTGTGATCGGCAAAAGCAACGACAAGTCTAAGATGGCAGCTCTTGAAAGAGAGGTTGAAGAATATGATGATTTTGTGCTATTAGATCTCGAGGAGGAGTATAGCAGGCTTCCATACAAAACGTAAATGAATTATAACCATTATCTTATCGTTGTGCTATCAATTCATATGGAAACTGATTTGGTCTTATGTTTTAGTTTAGCTTACTTTAAGGCTGCCTACGCTTTGTTCGATTCTGACTTCTATGTTAAAGCCGATGATGACATTTACTTGAGACCAGGTGAGTGGTGAACTAACAATATCCAAGATATATTCGCTTAGTGGCTTTGACCAACATACTCATTAAGTTTCTGCTGGCGTACCATTTTTTGCTCTGCAGACAGGCTGTCATTGCTTTTGGCTAAGGAGCGTCCACATACACAAACATACATCGGATGCATGAAAAAGGGGCCTGTTTTTACTGATCCCAAATTGAAATGGTTAGCTTCTTCTCTTTCTTTTTTATAATGCTTTTCCTGGGGAATATTGATAAGATGTCTAACTCTAAAAAGCAATACCTGCAGTAACATGCTAAATATGTCGAAAGTAGCTAATACTGCAAAAACCTGATCTAGACGTGAATTTTCTTTCTGCAGCATAAAAATAGTCCATCAAACTTTAGGTCTTATGGTCTCAGAAGTATTTATGTTCCAGTATCATAATAGAATGGTCACATCTTATTGTCGGAAACCACAATTATTGGCATTGTCTGATAAGCAAGGAGTCTTGCCGACAATGATCCTTGTTTCATGTCCCAACTATTTCTCTGCATCGATTGTATGACTACCTGCTTTACCTCCCAGGATGTAATGATGCATGTAAGTTTTGTGTCCAATGTTTAATGGATTGCTCTTGTGGGCAACATTTGTTGTAAGGGCCTAAATTTGTTTTCTCTACGTTCAGTGCTGATAACTGTTTTGGATGGGTTCTAATACTTCCGTATCTGGATGGTTTTCATGGTTAAGTTCTTATCTACCCTAGATATGTGATGTCTGGAGCAAACGTTTACAGTTGAGGATTGGAGGGAAATGCGTTGATTTACATGGAATGAGTCTACCGAATTGTTTATAGGAGGTTATAATGCACCTGCATCGTGTGAACAGTTGCAACTAATTCTCGATGTCAACTCTGCTAGGGTTGGTGTTGAATCAAAGAAAATTCATGTTTGCTATCCTTTAGCGGCTATCATTTTGTCAAGTGCTGTTCCCTCCGCTCCAATGTTTTGGTCAAATATTTTTAAATTGGACTGCTAATATATATTTTTACGTTTGGATGAACTATAAGATAGTGTGAAAAATATAGGACATACTGTCATGGTATTGCAAGTTTTCTTTTTCGTTAGCGGAAGTGAATGTCATTGCTTCTTGAAACGTTAAGTTCCTTACTTTTACATACATTAGTTTCAGAAAAGAAACCTTAGCGTTATCAGTGGGTACAAACGTTATAACCTAACCAGTCGTATCAGGCCTAAGTGATGTTGGAGAAAGTTTGATAATGACCCCTCTCTTTGTTATTTGAGGGAAATTAAGGAGCTTGTTAGTCCTCAGTGATTATGGTATATGTTGCCTAGTGCCTAGCATGTGCATGTATGTGGTAGCAACTTGGTTATGCGTGGCTATATGACACACTGCAAAAACAACTTTTTCGAGCATCCAAAACTGAAAATATCTCTCATATCTGTAGTTAAGGAGTAAGGATTGAAAGTAGCTTACATTAATTAGGCTCAGGACGCAAGACTGGCTAGTTAACCGCCTAACCCATTAAAGCTACATGTGTGATATGAGTAAATGGCCAAATATGGATGACATGAATCAACATATGTGTTGGAGTGAATTGTTCCATGAGTTCCTAAACCTGCATATATCTTATCTTTTGGTTGACAACCTTACAGTTTGATCAGATCATATCATATCTCTAAACTTATGTATCACTTGGATGGGAATTTGTAACTCAGTCTGCTATTAAATAAAGATTAATGGTTCTATTAGTTAGATTCCAAACCTTGCAATTTATTTTTCATCCCTGAAATTACACAATTTTCTCCACTACTAACACCCTTGCAGAAGTTATAGTAATACTGCAGTAGCCTAAATAACTATGGGGATGGTGTACTAAGATATATCAAACACGACATCAGTACTTGGGGAGCCCCTCTGATCTTGATTTAGAATTATGAGAACAGATGTTGTTGGGAAATGTTTGGTTGTGGCTGTGCTTAATTGGAGAACAATTGAACTATATCTGGGCAAAAGAACCTGCTGTTTTCTTTTTTCAAAAAGCAGGAAGTGTCCCTGGTTTCTGCAGTAATTTATGCACATAGCCATAAAGAACTTGCTGCATGGCATCCAAAAAAATGCCACGAAATTAAACTACTGGTCTGACAATGTCACCATGAGGGTAATTAGAACAAGACCGAATTGCAAGTCAAGGGACCTAATGATATTACAATTCAAACTTAGAAAAGATGCCAGAACAAACTTGCTAGTTTACAAAACTAGTTGATACAAACATGCAAAGTTAAAGACCTAACAAATGGGATTGCACAGTTCGGGATTTGAGCAGCATAAAGTGTACACAATTAGTTATGTAGAGGGTAATTCGCTCCATAGGCTGTTCATATATAACAGTTAATACTCCATGTCTCCTTGTGGGAGATCATACTGTGTTATGTGTAGCAAATTTGATCCTACCTATTTTGTTTGATCTTTCTCATTTAACGGATACAGGTATGAGCCACAGTCCTTCCTACTTGGATCAGAATACTTCCTTCATGCGTATGGACCTATATATGCTTTATCAGCTGATGTGGTGGCAAGCTTGGTTGCACTGACAAATAACAGGTAAGCTACTGGTTCACCTTCTCATAGTGAAACTAGCAATCTCAAACTTGCCATCTTACACAAGCTTTGTAATTGTACTAGCTAATATCTATAACCTCTGTCCCAAAATATAAGATGTTTTGCCTACCAAAATCTCTTATATTTTCGTACGGAGGTATAATCTTCTTATCTTAGGTGTGTCTAATGGTATCAAAAGTTATCTAGGTAGCATAAGACGAATTATTGCAAAATTCTATTGAATGTGGCACTGACTAGTGGGCCCTGGGGCCATATTTTAGTGGCACACAAGTGATCTTTGGATGGTTTAGAGCAATTGACCCCTAGTACCTAGTCATGCTGACACATATAGTCGTGAAGTGCCTTAATACTTGGCAACGTGCTTTGAACGTCAACCTGAAAACAAATCGTGATTCGGAACATTTTTCCCACATGACAATTTTTTTTTATATCAGTTATTAATGGTTGAAACTCCATGATGCCGATAGCATAGGCCAAATCGTGAAACTTATATTTGAGTATCTGATATGTCTCTTTCATCTATTAGTAAATGATGTAGCCAGGCAAACTTCCCCTTTTCTGTGACTGGTCAAAGTAGAGCAATGAGAAAGAGTAGGTGTTGGTCAGATTTGTTAAGTTCGGTATCACCTTAAGCCTATAGTAGGCTACAGTTGTAGCAAGGGAATTTGGTAGCTTCTGGTTCAGAAAATTCAGAAATATTGCTTTCTGACATAGAAGTCTTACCATCATTGTTTAACCTCAAACTGAGTCATGTAATTTATACAGTAATAGATTCTTACCTATATTTGTGCAGTTTCCGAATGTTCAACAACGAGGATGTTACTATTGGATCCTGGATGCTTGCTATGAATGTAAACCATGAGAACACACATGCTCTCTGTGAGCCTGAGTGTACACCATCCTCAGTTGCTGTTTGGGACATTCCAAAATGTTCAGGTTAATTTCTATCTTTGGGGGGTTTTATTCAAGTAAAAGTGGAATGTCGAACTTGGGTTTTTCACATTCATATTTATTATTAGTGCATATCCCACCAGTTGGATTAACATGTGTAGTGCCATCCTATTTTACATTAATTTCATCTAGTCAACATCATGAAGCCCAAATGTTAGTAATTAATAATGAACAAAACAAAGTCTTCTGCCCCTGTTTAAAAAAAATGACTCGCCACCGCTAACAAAAATCATGAGACTGGCCTGTGTACAGCCTGTGTGAAGTAAACCGATTCATTTCCGGCAGTTAGTCGACATTTTTGTTGAGATGTGTTTATAGAGTTCTCAGGGTGAGAAAAAACGTAAAAGGTTACTGATATCCTTGCTAGTTTACTACTTAGGGATGCATACCTCCTCAGACCAAGCTCATGCATTCTAACAGGTTTCTCTATCTGCAATGCAGGGCTATGCCATCCAGAGGTAAAGATGCTAGAGCTTCACCAGAGAAAAGAATGCACAGGTGGTCCAGCTGAGGTAGCTGAATCCGATGACGATTGAGCTTCAGTCTGGGCACGCAGCTATGGACCAGGCGACATGATGACACACACAATGGTTGACCTCTGCCGCCCCATTAGAGATTCTTGGAGTGCGTACTCATTTGATTCGATCACCAGGTACAATCATTGCCACTTTGCCGGTAATACCGCCGAGGAAGCCTACAGCCAGGATCCAGGCGCCATACCGATACCAATGTCGTGCTATCTCTAGCACGGGCTGCCCTACTCCATTCCTGTCACATTCTGATCTGCTTTATCAAAGCAGAACTGCATTTACAAAGTAGCACACCATATACACTCTGCTTGCACTGACGAAATTTTGTTGTATAGAAAGAATGCATTGCTTTCGGCGAAGATGGTATAAATCGGCTCTCTCTTTTTTGAAGATCGGGATTGCTCAATTGATTTTGTTTGCTGCGATACCTTTCTCGAATTCCCTACAACAGCTATGCCATCTCCGTCTACTCGTGTAGAGATGATGTAGCATTGAATAGGAAAGTTCCTCCTACTCCTAAGGATGATGATGGGTCTTGTGGCTGTCTGGATCTTATTAGTCGAAGAACAGCTAAGAATAGCTCTCTCCACTTGCGCCTTTGCGTCAGCCACTTGCAATGTATTTACTTCCTTGTATTTAAGATGTGGTAGTTCAGATTAGGCCGTCAAATCGACCACATCAGTCACTGTCCGAATGGGCTGTCTTTCTGTAGGATCATATCCTTCATATACACTTTTCAGTGAATTTGACAAACCTTTAATAATTGGGCCATAATTGCAAGGCAATACAACTATTGAAAAAACCATAACAATTTTGGGTACACTCGTATTGCACAAAACATAACTCATCCAGTCAGCTCACTTAAAACAACACATCTCACATATAAGGCCTGCATCGTTACTGGCTATGTGGATATTCGACCTCGTCTTCATAAAATCTGACTGCCTAAGTCTGGTGACGATATCCTTCCCTTCACACCGCGGCGAGAGTAGTTGAGAAGAATTAGCGGCTTCGAGATAGTCTCGTGGAGAAGAATTAACGGCTTTCGAGATCGTGTCGCATGCGCTGGCCTTGCCACGTCGGACGACTGACGGGACCAAATTCTGTCCACATGGGCACGAGCGATGCGAGTCCCATATGTCAGATTAAGCGATTTGTGCTTTGTGCAACAGTGCAACATGTGTACCCAAAAAATTGAAGCAACTTTTTCGAGTAGTTGTAATTGGTTGTGACCACGAACCTAAGTGATATTGTGCAATTTTCTTTCCGTGGTGTAATGTTTCCCCGGTTTCAGCCCCATCTCGACAGCGACGTCGAGAAGCTTGTGGTGGCTCATGAGGATTTCTTCTGGTGGTCTTCGGATCGTCGCATAGCTTCATCGACGGTTAATCCTTCTTCTTCGGCTCTGGGACGAATATGATCTTTTTGACCCGTTCGGCGACTTCCCGTCCGCAACTAACAACGTCGAGCCGGCTCTTGGAGGAGCGGCCGACACGGGTCTGGAGGTTCAACATGAAGGACATCTCAAGGCATTGTAATTTTTATTTTTATTGATATGTTTTGTATTGTTTGGTGTTTCTTCTATTTCCAAGTTCCTTTTCACAAACAGAAACTCATGAGAATAAACACACCTCACCTGGCATCAAATGTTAGATCTATTGTTAAGAGCATCTCCACCGGGGGCGTCTAAATGTGTGTCCGGCACCCCCAAATTGAGCCTCCTTTGGGGGGTGCCGGACATGTGTCCGGTCAACATTTAGAGGCCGCCCACAGCGGCACTCCCCAAAGGCCCACCCCCCAATCGCGAGCAATCTGTCGAACACCTTGCGAGCGACATAAACCGCCGCCGATGAACAACACAAATGAGGAACAGCATGGCGCCGCCGATGAACAACACAAATACGGGCATGCCGTGGTCGCCCCCATTTATTCAAATCATTTAAACGAGATTTAACAAACTTATAATTTCGAATTTAAATGAGATTTAACAAACTAAACCTAGACTAGAAGCGAGAGAGAAGCCCTATGCAGCCTCTCGCCAACCACTATACACGCCGGCGAGGAGAAGAGACGCCGCTTCTGGCCATCGCTCATCACCGTTCCCATCGGCTACTGCCTTTAGAAACGGTCCCATAGCCTCGGCTGAGCCGGCCGAGGCTTCTGGCTTTGCCGGCGTCGTTTTCGATTCACCGCCGTGACATGCGGCGGGGCGTTTGATGGGAAGCCTCTCCGGCTTGCGCCGCCCCTTTCCTCGGTGACAGTGACGCTGCTGACCAAGATGCAGCCGGTTGTAGAGGCAGATCGGGCAGCTCGGGGTCGTCGTCGTCCATTGAGGACAACTCCGGCGTTGGCTCTCGTCGACCGCTACGACGCGTCTCGTACTCCTCGTTCACCACGGCGTGCCAGTAGGGCGCCGAGATGGAGTACTTGGGGTCGAGCTTTTGCTCGTACGGCATCTCCGTCCACTTGCGGCTGACGAACTCGACGCGGTCCTGGCTGCTGAGCCGCGGCACCATCGGAATGTTGGCGGCGCTCCTCACCCACCCGTCCGGAAGGGTGGCGTCATCGGGCACCGGCAGCTGGTGGCGGCTGCTCAGCCGCGCGATCTCCAGCGAGACCACGTATGGAGGAGCGCTCTCGGCCTCCTCGCGCCACATGGCTCGCTCGAATGCCTTGGACATCTCCGCCTCCTCGTTGCGACGCCGGAGTTCCTCCAGCTGCTCGTGGCGTTGCTGCCCGCCGGGGCTGCCCGCCATGGTGGCCTATGTTCTTGGGGGAGAGGGAGAGAGAGGGAGAAGTGTTGGTGTGAGGAGAGGAGGGTTGCGCTGCGTCGGGTTTTAAAGCGGCCGGAGGAGCGGGGTTGGGTGGCCTGCATTAACGCGGCCTGGCCGCGCATTGACGCCGACGAAGCGTCTGCAGGGCGCCGACGCTGCGACTCCAGTACGCGTCGCTTCTCGTCTGCGCCATTGGAAGCAGGGCGGCGTTATTGCGAGGCGTCGCTTCGGTCTGCGACGCGTGATGACAGGCGTGGCGCCGTCTATTCGCCTCGACATTAAACGCGGCGCAACGGCCTTCTGCACAGTGTTCGTTAACACGGGGAGAGGCGCGTGTGGGTATGACGGACGGGCCAGCTCTGTCAGGACGATACCCGAGTCGATGTCCGGCACCCCAGGAGGGCCTCCAAGTATAGAGGCCCTATAGGGGGTGCCGGACATAAAATCGTTCGGGGCGAGGCTTTGGGGGTGCCGCTGGTGGGCGATTTTCGTGTCCGGCCCCCCAAAGGGCCTTTAGGGGTCTTTTAGAGGCCCCCGGTGGAGATGCTGTGTTTATGAGTGCTCTGTGCAATTTTCTCTCTGCTTTTCGCCGTGTTCCAGTTCATGAGCATAAAACACACAACACCTCCCCTGGCCGTTTGTGCTGCCCCAACCAAGTTTGTCTGTCGTTGTCACGGGCTTTTGCTCTCACGGGTGACCACAGTGACTAGACTAGTCTCGGACCGGATGAGCAGCAGAGAGAGAGCGAGATTTGTGCAGCGTCTTTTTCGTAAAGCTCCTACCACACATGACCCAGGGAGGCGAAAGATCCAAATGCATACTAGCCGCCATGGCAGAAAGTGCTCTTCTTTAATGTATATCATTTCAAACTATTACACCATTTGATGCATCAAAACAGCTTGAAACGAGTGTCAAACACATGCTAGTAAGTAAGTAGAACATATTATTATTCCAAGAGAAAGAAAGCTGCCGTGATTTTTTTTCCTCTTCGGCAACAATCGTAAACATAGCACCAATTTCCTTTTCGCCATCACACACACCCCTTACATTGCTTATCCCAACCGAATAATAAATAATAATTGATTAATCCTAATTGCTTCCTTTCGCGCGCGCGTTGTTTCGTCGTCCGGAACGGCCGCGCTAGGCGACAAAAAACAGACCGAGCAAGCGTCTTCAACCTCCCTCGCCCAGATCCACCTCGTGTTTCCCCGCTCCTCGCAGCTGCGCATGCCCGCCACACCTTCCCTGCTCCTTCGCACCGGCGCGGAGGCGGACGCACCGGCGGGGCTGTCGACGTGCCACCCCGCTCCTCTCACACAGACGAGAGACGGCGCTCCGCCCCTCCTGCTCCTCACTGACGGCGAGACGGCCGACACAAGCTCCACCACCGGATCCCTTTTCCTTCCGCTGCCATTAACTCCACCACTGGAGCCTCTGCGCACTCGACCAGCGGTGCCCCCATCCTCTGAAAGCTCCGCCCGCTAGCGGCTGCCGCCGGCCTGAGGTACTGCCGCCCAGCGTCCGCAGCACCATCCAGGAGCGCGTGAGGCGCGCCGCTCCCTTCCTTGCCGTGTTCCTCCGCCGCGGCCACGCGTAGGCCGTCGCTCTTGGAGTCCATCGCTCCAGGCCCGCACCCGGTTGCGAACCAATTCAGCCTGAGGCAACGGCGACCGGCTCCAGGATGACCGAAGCCACAAGAGTACAAGAAGACCAAGTGACCAACTGCTCTGGGGCAGCACCCTCCGTCGTGTCTATCATCGGGCTGGAGAGTTACAGGAAAGGTCAAACAACCTTATCTCTTTGGCAACTTTGTAAGAAGATCCCTGAATTCACAAATAATTCGTATAACATGCCAGAAAGCTTTCTGCAGAGGATAATGGGCGTTTTGTTGGATGAAAAAACGTGTGTTGCGGGATGGGCATGAATATTTTGCTACATGTCAATGTAGTTGTTTGCGTAGTTGCAATTGTTTCATCTTGTGTCAAAATTGCATTAGTTGTTACATACTCACTCCGTATCAAATTATATATTTGCCTATCACTATTATAATTTTGCCTACCACTATATAATAGTTGGCCACCCATATTGATAATTTGCATAGATACCACTATTGTATATTGGCTATCAAAGTTGTTTCGTCTTTTGTACCCAAATTGCATATAGGTGTTCTAGAGTTTGCTTACCGTCATTATGAAGTTGGCTCAATACACTACAAAATTGCTTTTGTTTGTTTTGAATTTGCCTACCGATAAAATGATGTTGGTACATCGCACAGGAAGGTTGCTTCGCGTCATATTAAATTTTATTTTTATTTGATATAAAGTTGCCTAATGATATAGTGATGATGCTTCATGGCACACCAAAGCTGATTCGCCTCATATAAAATGACTTTTTTTCTTTCTAAAATGACTTTTTTTACTTGTCCTGGACTTGCTTATCAAAAATCAATTTTGTCTTATCACACACCAAGATTGGTTACCGTCGTAGTGTAGTTGCCTCAACGCATTAAAATTGCTTATCGGTGTAATGGAGTTGCCTCATCGCACCATTTTGTTGTCTAAGTGCATATATTATTTGCTTAATGCTAGCGTCTTGCTGCCTAAAATATTTTAATAGTTGCTCAACTCTATTTTTTTTGTCGCCTAACTGCATATATTACTTGCTTTTATCAAAAAAATGCCTTTTTTTTTGCTTTGTGAGGGAGTTGCTTACCAAAATGAAATTTGTCTTATCACAGACCAAAATTGCTTACCGTCGTAGTGGAGTTGCCTAAGCATATAACAAAGTTGCTCACAGTTGTTTTGTTTTAAAGTTTTCTCAATGCACACCAAAATTGCTTCGTCTCATAGCTAATTGTCGTGAGTTGTTGCGTAATTGCTTACGACTCCCGTGAATTTGCCTAGTAACACACCATAGTTGATTTTGCCTCTTACAAATGTTATTTTTCATTGTGAACTTGTCTATCAAAATTACTTCGCATCATACCAAATTTGCTTTTATTTGTTATAAATTTGCGTACTAATGATGTCATGTTTCTCGCACACCAAAAATGATTTTCCTCGTACCAAAGTTGCCTAGCAATGACGTCGTCTTGCTTGCACATTAATTTTGTTTCTCTTTGTACTGAATTTGCTTTCATTTGTTTTAAGGTTGCCTAACTATGTTGTCATGAAATAGGCAACTATTTGCACATTAAATAGGCAACAGATTAGAATAATTTTTTAATTTGTGCAACTATTTTGGTCAGTTGAGGGCTCAGGTCTTGGTACTGATCTCCGCACGGCTTCCGACTGTCCCGGTTTAACATCTCCAATCTCCCCGCGTCAGGTGTGAGGACTGATTTGTTGCCTCAAATATTCCAATTTGTTGCCAAGAAATAAACCACATATAATTGCTCAAATCTACCAATTTGTTGCCTAGCTTAATATATTATTTGTTTAATTCTACAAATTTGTTACCTAAATATATAGTACCAATTTGTTGCTTAATTCTACCAATTTATTGCCTACCTTCATATATTACTTGCTTAATTCTACCAATTTGTTGCCTACCTTCATATATTACTTGTTTTTAAATCAACCATTTTGCTGATGTTGTCTTGTCACAAACAAAAGTTGCGTGTGTATCCAAATCACGGTTAACTGTTATGGAGTTGCTTTTACCACTGTTATGCGTGACGAAAGCTACATCGTAGCATATAAAAGTTGCTTTTAATTGTTCCTTAGTTGTTATGAAATTGCCTCATCGAACACCAAAGTGAGTTCGCATCTTACCAAAATCATTGCTATTTAATTGTTCCGTAGTTGCTTACCATTGTTATGAAATTGCCTCATCGAACATCAAAATGAGTTCGCATCTTACCAAAACCAAAGTTGCTTTTATTTTTTGTTATGAAGTTGCTTACATATGCTACGAAGTTGTCGCATCGTACACCAAAATTGTTTCGTAGCGTAATAAAGTTGATTTTAGCTGTTTTAGAGTTGCTTACCGATGTTTTGAATTTGTTTTGTGACGCACTAGACTTGCTTTTTAAAAGAAAATAGTACATAGCTAACCATTATTCTTGTGAAGTCGTCCCATGTTGTCGTAAAATTGCCTACCGTTGTTTTGAATCTAGTGTTTTTGCCACGCACAAAGTTGCTTCGCAGCGTATGAGAGTTGCCTCGTTACAAACATAAATTTCTTAAAAAAAACTTGCTTTCTCGCCAACAAAAAATCTGCGTCATCCACGAAAGTTCCTCCGTTGACAATGAAAATTGCTTCGGCGCCCACAAGGTTGCTTCGTTGCCCTGAAATGTTGCTTCGCTACCCATAAAAGTTGCTTTGTCTTCATCACCTACAAATGTTGCTTGGCCACCCATAAAGGTAGTTTTGTTGCCCATAAATGTTTTCTCGCCACCCATAAAAGTTGTTTCATCACTCACAAATGTTGTTTCGGCACCTACAAAAGTTGTTTCGTCATATACAAATGTTGCTTCGCCACCCAGAGAACTTGCTTTGTCGCCCGTAAAATTTGCTTCGTCAGCCACAAATGTTGCATCCTCACCCACAAAAGTTGCTTTGGCGCCCCAAAATATTGTTTCGACGCCCACAAATGTTGGTTTAACACCCACAAATATTAGCAACTACAACACTCTAAGGGACGACTGGTTATATTGCTAAACCAGTTCTAAAATAAGTTCTTTCCCGCACATAAAATTGTTTTGTAGTGCAGCAAAGTTACTTCATCGTCTTGCACACCAGAGTTAATTTGTGGCTTACTAAAGTTATTTTGCCGCATACGAAATTGCTTTATCACATACTAAAGTTGTTGGAACAAATACAAGCACTGATCAACGACAAACTTGCATAATTGAGCAACTATTACACAATTTCAGGTTTTGACAGGTGAAACCACAACAACGGAAAAGCCAAAATAGTTGTGCAACTCGAGGCTGCAGCCGGGTTAATTAGTCTCGTGCCGCAAAATCAGTGCTTGTATGAGGTTACTAAAATATTCTACCAATTTGTTAGCTAAAATTCGAATAGTTGATCAATTCTACAAATTTATTTTATGAGGTTACTCATATATTAGTTACTTAAATCTATCAATTTGTTGCCCAACTGCGTATATTAGTTGTTGTGACCAAATTATTTTTAACTGTTGTGAAGTTGCTTATTGTAGTTGTGAGATTGTCTCTTCGCACACCAAAATTGATTATCATTGTACGAAGTAATCTCAGACACCAAAGTTGCTTCAGGTCATGGCAAAGTTGTTTTTGATTATTGTGTACTTGCTTACCCCCGTTTTAAAGTTACCTCATCACACATACAATTTGTTTATCATTGTTGTTAATTACCTAAACACACACAAGAGTTGCTAACCTTTATTTGTGAAGTTGTTGTTGTGAAGTTGCTTATTGTTGTTGCGATGTTGTCTCATCGCAAACAAAAATTGGTTGTGTATCCAAACCGTGTTTAACTGTTATGGAGTTGCTTTTACCACTGTTGTGCGTGACAAAATCTGCATTGTAGCATATCAAAGTTGCCTTTAATTGTTCTGTATACCGTTGTTACGAAATTTCCTCATTGGACACCAAAGTGAGTCCGCATCTTACCCCAGTTGCTTTTATTTTTTGTTGTGGAGTTGCTTACCGTTACGAAGTTGCCTCGTCATACATCAAAAGTGAGTTCGCGTCTTCCCAAATTTGTTTTTACTTTTTTTGTTGTGGAGTTGCTTACCTCTGTTATGAAATTGTCTTAACACATACCAAAAGTCTTCGTTATTTGCTGTCTTGACAAGCTTTCCTAGAACCACACACGGGAGAAAAGTTGGAGAAATCTTATCTCTTTGACCTTCTTTGACCTTTTTACAGTTTAGTCCACTCATGGTAATATACACAAAAACCTTATGTTGTGCAGAAAATAGTGGAGTTGCACATCAAACTTGCCTAGTGATGTTGTGTAGTTGCTTCCTTGAGAGACGACAACATGGGTCATACTATGTTAATTTCTACGGCTAAGTTGCCTACCCGATTTTTTTAATGTTGCCCATGGCAAGTTTATAGTTGCCAATTAAAGTCATTTCGGCTCGTACCAAAATTGACTTTGTGGTTGTTGTGATTTTGCTTATTGCCCGCCTACCACCATTTAATCGTTGCCTACAACTAGTATATATTTGCCAATCAAAATCGTTTCGGCCCGTGTCAAAATTGACTTTGATTGTTGTTAATTTGTTTATCGTTGTTGTGATATCGACCGATAAGTTGCCTACCGCTATTTAATCGTTGCCAATCAAAGTCGATTCCGCTCGTCTCAATGTTTACTTTGGTTATTGTTAATTTGCCTATCGTTGCTGTGTTGTGATACTGATGCTGGTAAATTGCCTACCACTACTTAATAATTGCCTACAACTATTGTATACTGTCCAATAAGAAAACTGGCTCGTATGAAAATTGACTTTGGTTGTTTTGAATATGCTTATTGTTGTTGTGAAAAGTAAATTTTATAACAGCAGTGGGCAACTACACAAACTTTTTTAGACAAAAATTTGATAGAATTAAGCAATGTTTATACGCATGTAGACAAAGAACCCCTTAAAAGATTCCTTAAATAAAACCCAGACTAATTTTACAGAAAACTAGATGCAGCCCATCGGCCCACTCACGTGAGGCCACGATCTCCTGTACAGACCACGATCCCATCGTCTTCCTCCCGGTCGATACCTGTTCCTAATCAAGACCTTCGTTGCCACTAATTCACTTCCGACGAGCCGCTACCTGCTCCTCCAGTGGTGAGCCGCCGGGCCTCTCCGGATTTCAATGCCGCCTCCCCGTACTCCGGCGCCGCCGCGACCTGCTCCCCGGCGAGTCGCGCTGCTGGGTATGGTTGCGCCTCCCCGCGAGATTAGTAGGACAACGGCGAGGGCGAGGAGGTCGGCGGCCGCCGCGCACGGGGTGCGGTGGTTGGCCGGCGTCCGGTGGCGTGAAGTGGCTGCCCAGCGTGTGTACGTGGGCGGCAGTGCGCAGTCGGTGCGGGTAGGCGGGGCGGCGCGCGTGGCTGGGGAAGACCACGTCTGCACGGTGGTCGCGCGCGTGAGGCAGAACTTTCCTTTTTGGGGGAGCCGTTGGAAGCAGCGAACCAACGGCCGGCCGTTGAAAGTGCTCTTCTTTAATGTATATCATTTCAAACTATTACACCATTTGATGCATCAAAACAGCTTGAAACGAGTGTCAAACACATGCTAGTAAGTAAGTAGAACATATTATTATTCCAAGAGAAAGAAAGCTGCCGTGATTTTTTTTTCTCTTCGGCAACAATCGTAAACATAGCACCAATTTCCTTTTCGCCATCACACACACACACACGCACACGCACACGCACACGCACACGCGCACACACACACACACATACACACCCTTACATTGCTTATCCCAACCGAATAATAAATAATAATTGATTAATAATGGATGGAGCGACGAATATATGGAGGATGCATCTAGCTGTGGAGGATTGCTGGGTGGCAGAAAGCCCCGTTGAGCCATCCGTCGGTGATCTGCTTGTATGCGGCCTCGGTGAGGTGGATGCCGTCCCAGCTGAGGTGCGACGCCGGGCTGGCGCAGGCGGAGGCGCCCGACATCCCGCACCGCGCGCTGTTGGCGTAGTTGTACTTGCCGCCGCCGGAGCCGCAGCACGCCTCAAACACCGAGCTGAATCCTGCAACACAACACAACAACGTTTTTATCACAGTACAGTCTTGTTGTGAGTGATCTGAGAGATCGCATCGATCGCAGGCGAAGACAACGAATGCCGTGTCGTAGACGCCGGTGCTTTCCAATGTTTGTTGTTGGCTGAGATGTGCATGCATGATGAGGACGAATATTCGTATGGTAGCTGAGGGCTGAGCTAGCTTCCGAGGGTTTCCGTTCGAGAACGTGAGGGAGCAGTGGAGAGGCATGTGTTTGGTTGGGAAACATGTACATGCAAGGGGCGATTAGAAAGAAAAAAAAAGTGTCTACCAAATCGGCAGATCTACCAGTACTTATTATTTCCCCATAATTGGATGTCTGTAGCGGCTCACGGTCCTGGATCCTACTACCAAATCGCCCATATAAAACCGCTGGTCATCAGTGTCCACGAGCGGTGCCGTGTGGTGTCGGCCGGACCACGATCTCGATCTTCTTCAGCGCCGCCGCCGAACAGGGACACGCTCCATACACGTCGGCGGTGGCCGGAGCCGCAACGGGAGGAATCCCCACATGGGCTGCCGTTTACTGCTCGACCGTGCACAGGGTTTTAATCACGGAACAATCCTACGCATGTATTTAATCCAAGCACGCTGCTTGTCGCGTGCTAGTACTACTGCTACTGCTCTGCTAGGTTGAAGCGTGAGTGCGTGACGTACGCGGCCAAAAACGCTCTGCGCCGACGCCGACGCCGACGGAGGGGTCCAGAGCAGTCACGGCGAGTTTGAAATCTAGCTAGCGACAGTACGCGCCAAGCTGACTCTGCAGAGCAGAGTCCTATGGGAAACCACTTGTCTATGTGTGCAGCCATGCCATCTACCATAGCTTAACGCTCAATTAAGCTAGCAACCCTTTTGTGTGTCTTGTGTTCCTCAATCCAATTCGTGCACATAAGATTCTACCTACACTGCAAGTCTGCAAGATTTCCATGGGGGAAGACTAGAGATCGTAACGTACCGTATTTGCTGGGGCTCCTGACCATGTCGTAGACGCCGGAGTAGAAATCTGCGTACATGATCCTCGCCGACTTATACTTGGCCTGGAGCGCGGCGATCTTGCTCTGGAGCTGGTTGTTGTGGTTGGTGGAGAGGTCGTTGAACTTCTTGAGGCAGCCGAGGGAGTCGTAGTCGGCGGCGCTGGAGGTGCCGTAGATGGTGAGGTAGATGGGGAAGCAGCCGATGGGGAGCACCCCGGGCACCACCACGTCCACCGCGCCCAGCGCGATCAGCTTCTCGATGCCGTCGCCGATGGTGCTGATGATCTGCGGCGTGTACGTGCTCGCCTGGTCCGAGTTGTAGTTGCCGAACAGCATCGCGTTGTAGTCGTTGCCCCCGAACTCGCCGAAGACGAACAGAGAGTTCGCCAGGTAGCTCTTGCAGCCTGCAATGGACGTACATGACGCATGCAGGGTATGTTAATGTCGATCGGGACCCATGAAAAAAAGTAAAGTCTTTCTTCACTGAGATCTGCAGTGGCAACGGCTCGATGCTGTCCGTCCAGACAGAGGCATTCATCAGTGATGATCGATGGGTCGTCGAGCGCTTACTGCTCCCGCAGACGGCGGAGGTGATCTGCTGGAACCACTGGATTTGAAAGCTGATGGGCCCGTTGTTCCAGATCTTGTCGGAGAGGCCGAGGGAGCGGAAGAAGGGAGCGTCCATGGCGGTGGCGCCGGTGATGGCCATGTTAGCGCCCTTCTTGAAGTCGGCGCTGGTGGACTTGGACGGGGGGAGGAAGGGCAGCCCGAACTTGTTGCTCAGGAAGTCCACGATGACGCGCCCGTCGCAGCACCGGCAGGTGGGGCTGCCGAAGTAGGTCTCGCCGTAGGGCGGCTGCGTGAAGGTGATCGCCGTCGGCCGCCCGTTCGTGCACAGGTTGCCCGTGTCCGTGATCGAGTCGCCGAAGTTGTACACCGCATTGTACTTCTGCGCCGCCGCAGCCGCCAGGACCAGCGACGTGCACAGCACCTGAAGCAGCAGCAGCTGTTTCTTCTTCGACGGCGACGACCTCGCCATCGTGTGGATGCCGCCGGTAACACGCAAGTACGCGAGCAAGGCGGCAAGAAAGCTACCGTGTAAAGAAGCAGAGGAGTGCGGGTTGCCTCTGCTGCAGAGATGAGCAGAGCAGAGCACTTTGAATGAAAGAATGAATGGACGGAACGGCTTTTTATAGGCCCGGCCCGTGAGCTTTTGCTCCGACTCGTCAAAGCTTTTTCCATCTCGGCTGTCCGGATGGGCCCTGACGCGTAGATACAGGTATACATGCAAGACCACCGCTTTACGTGCCGTCGGTACATGGCAACCACCCTTCCTGTTGGACTCGTGTCGCAGGTCTAGCTAAGGTGAGTGGTCTTTCCACATGATAAACGCTAGGCCCCCTCCTCCTCATCGCTGCTAGTGGTCGCCACGGCGCAAAGCTCGCGTGGGAGACGGCGGCGAGCCTCCTTTTGCACGGTCTCGGGTGGTGGGTGGTCTTCACAGCGTAGGAAAGGTGAATGGCTTGGCCTGCTCTGGGTGGCCGGCGCGTCTTAGCTGCGAGGCGGTGGCATGGCGACGAGGTGGGGGGCGGTGCTAGGTCGGGGCATGAGCAGGCCGGGAGGTGGCCTCACGGCCCAATTTTGGACCCGACAGGCCGCGGTGGTGCGAGACGCCTATTTTCGGTGCAGTGTGTTGATCACTGTTGCGCCCCTCCGGCTTATCCATCTTCGATTCCATGCGCTCTCCTTCCATGCTATTTTTTAAAAAATAATACAGTGTTTTACCATTTCCACAAATAATACTCATTTTGATAAAATTGCTGAAATGTTGCACCCTCGGCCACGGCTAAGCCGACCAGCTGGTCGGCCGATGGCCAGCTGCCAATCGGGGCTTGCTCAGCCACGGTAGAGCTGGCGAGGACTGCTCAGTTACCGTATTGTCGACGGGACCTTCTTAGTTACCATATTACTCACACATGCATGATTCCGCCAACGTTTCCCACCATTTACGCTCTTCTTGTCCTATAAAAACACCTCATCAATGAGATGGATAAGTAGTCTAGTGTATTCACTCAAAGATATATATATGGGGATCATGCTCTATCCATTGTTAATTTTTTTAATTTACCTTCCAACTTCTTATTACCCAGCGGGTCAAATCCTGGCAAGTCACAAAGGCCAAGGATCTTTCTCCGCGGGTGCAGATCCTGTTGCTGCTTGCGCTGCTACTAATGCTAAAAATGTGCTGCTATAGCTGCGTTTCCTGCATCTTTCCTCTCCATAACATGATTATTAGTGAACTCATCAAGCCTGTCACTCATATAAGTGTACTTCTATTCTTGGTTGTGCTTACAGAGTTTTCTTTAAAATTGATTCATAAGACTTTTATTGGCTCGAGATGGCGCATGCACCAACGGCTCTGCAGGTCCTACCATGACGTTTGTTCCTCAGGCCCAGGGTTTGTCAGTGTCCTGATCGCATTGAGTTTGAATGTTATGAAGGATGCACACATTTGGCTTATCATGCACAACTTCTATTTTGAGCCGCCTGAAGAACCACGTCTAACTTATAGCGTTCTCGCCTTCCACAAAAGCAAGTGCAAGTGGTATGATCTGATTGTCGCCGTCTTGACCAATGGAGGTCATGATCTTACCCTTATACTTGCTAGTGAGAAAACTTCCATCTACCCAAATCACTAGTCTTGACAATGACTGAAAATTTTGATGCATACACCAAAAGAGAAGAACAAACAATGCATAACCTTCACAGTTGGGAACTATGCATTAAGAAGTGTTGGATGCCGACATAGGTGCATGGATTTCGAGCCTGCAGTGCGCGGAGGAGCAGAGTCATATGAGTCTAGGAACAAACCAAATCCTTACTCCGCGCCCTATGCTTAGCCCTCCAAGCCATGCCATAAGAAATGGTGTAGTTCCACCTGGCGTTGGCTTTCTGAACGGGAATCCGGCACCTAGAAGGGGGGGGGGGGGGGGGGGGGTGAATAGGTGCTATTACAAATTTTAACTCTTTTTCAATTTAAGCTTAACACAAAGGTAAATTCTCTAGATATGCAACTAAGGTGAATTTACCTAAATGACAAGAAACAACATACAAGATAAATACAAGTGTGAAACAAGCAAGTAAGGGAGTAAGGATTAGGGGAACCAAGTGAAGCACGCGGAGACGAAGATGTAATCCCGAGTTCCACCACAAGGGTGTACGTCTCGTTGGAGAGGTGTGGGTCACCACAACAGGTTGACCACAACGCCACAAAGGCTCACCTTCTTCTCCGATGAACTCAACCACAAAGGTTGCGAGTTCACCTTCCACTATTGATCCCCTTTGGGGCGGAGATCGAATCCCTTACAACAAGCTTGAGGCACACACCCACAACTTAATTGGGGGCTCTCAAGATGACCACAACAGGTCAAGGACCACAAAAGGTCAAGGCAACACCAAGAAGGTAACAATGGTGAACTAGGTTTTCCTAAAGGAAACCCTAGCCACGAAATCCCCAAGTGAATGGGGAGGAAATGCAAATCGCTTCGGTGAAGTAGTAGATCGGGGCCTTCTCCTTCAATCCTCCAAGTATCAACGAATTTGGGTGGAGGGATTGGGAGATCTTGATGATTTGAGCTTTCTTGAAGTTGAGGAGAGAGAGAGTAAGAGAGCTGACTGTTCTTGAGGGAGTGAGGGGGGTATTTATAGCTCTGCCCAAAAACCGGCCGTTGGCTGCTTCGACCACCCGGAAATTCCGGTATAAGTCACCACCGGAAATTCCGGTCGCCCGGAATATCCGGAATATTGAAATATCCGACTAGAATTTCCGGTTGGAGCCAGAACCGAAACCTCTTCTTTCCTTAGCCGTTTCTTGGGTGTCCTTCTGGGTGCACCCGGAAAATCCGGTAGACTGGAATTTCCGGGCACAATTTCCGGTTGAAGGCAGAACGCTTTCTCAACTTGACTTAGTCGTTTCTGGGGGGGCTCTTCTGGGTGCACTCGGAAATTCCGGTAGACTGGAATTTCCGGGCACAATTTCCGGTTGAAGCCAGAACCACTTTCCAAAAATTCCTTGGCCAATTTTTGCGAAGTTCTGGTGGACCGGAAATTCCGGCCCTGGGAATTTCCGGCTCCAATAATCCGATTCCTGGAACTTTTTCAGAGCAACTTCTTCTTTGCATTTTTGGCTTTGATGCATATGATATTTAGTCATACACTAACTGAAATACTTAGCATTAGAATTAGTATATCATTGGTATTGTTAACTAACACACAAAACACTAGGGGTTAAGAAATGTTCTTTCAATCTCCCCCTTTTTGGTGTTAGATGACAATACACAGATTTGCAATAAAAGACAATGCTATATCATGCTTATGGTAAAAAATGGCTCCCCCTAAACATGTGCATACTTGAAAACAGCTAGACAACGGATAGCACAATAGACAAGAGCATTTTTGCAATAGAGAGCACATGATATCATAAGGAGTAATGAGACAATATACAGCCATGGTATAACTAGAGACTTGATAGAATTTCATACCTTTTGCATATAACATATGAGGTGAATACCAACACAATAGTCTTGTAGTCTCAACCATAGATAATATAGATAGCATGGGAATTGTCTCAATACACACAAAGGTTCTCACAAATAGTTCAACAAGCATAAATAGTTTGACAAACACAAATACGATAAATGGACACAAGCGCAAATAAATGGTAGAAGCATATGCTTGTGCCCGAACCCATGCAAATCCCCGTTTCTAATAGATCAACTTCTCCCCCTTTGGCATCGAAACGCCAAAAAGGAAGAAGAGCGATGCTACGTCCCGAAGAACATCACTCGGAAGGGGTATCCTCATCATCGTCCTCATCCTCGTCATCATCATCAGAAGTAACCTCCTCATATGCCTGTCCCGTGGAGTATGAGCTGCCACCAAGATCGTTCTCAAACTGAGACCACGGAGCCATAGACCCCTGGTTCCACTGAGCATAGGAGAGAGGCGGTGTGAGCTCAGCAGGAGCGGGAGATCCAGAAATGTGATGGAGGATCATCTCTTGATTGTGGGCAGATTGACGGCGGTCCTTGTAGGCTGAGTATTGCTCCTTGCGAATGTCGATGTTCATGCAAAGGATGTTGCGTTGGAACCAATTCAGCTTCTTCACGTGCCCGGAGGTGGAGGGGGCATAAGAGGGAGTAGCAGCCCTCCGAGCATCACCCATGAACGAACCACCCCGAGTGGACCGAGAGGATGGCACACTTGGGGGCTTGGGCACAGTCCTCTTCTCATAAAGTTGCTTGAAGTCATGGACCTCCAAGTCATCATCACTAAGATCATGGTCGGGGAACTTGGACTTGATGAGCATCATGATGTATGGAGCATAGGGAATGGTGACCGTAGTGGTCATGGCATCATGCATCTCATGGTGAATGTAGTCCATCACATCCACACTCCAATCCGCACTATCATCTGTGCTCATAGCAATGGTGTGGGCATGAAGTAGCAAGTTGCAAAGGGGAGTGACCACATTATCATTGTTTCCACCACTTGGAGCAATATTCTCCCGGAGAATGCGCACAAGGACATCATACAGAGGGAGCAAGTCCTTGGAGAGACCGGGAACTCCACCCTCGCCATAGAGATGAGCGGTATCCTTCTTGTTGATGCGGTAGTTGTGGTGCATGCGGTAACCCTGAGGATTGTCACCATCAAACGAGTAACCCAACACCTTTGCAAACTCATACCAGTCAGACTCACAGTATGTCTCGCCAGTCATCCACTTGATGGTCTTGCTTGAGTCACCCTTCATCACAAGAGTGGCAAAGAACTGCAGCACGAGCTGAGAGTTGTAGTCGCAGCGGGTGACCACAAGTCTCTCCAACCCCATAGCCTTGATAAGATGGATGGCTTCAGCAAATGAGGCCTTCTTCTGTAGCGCCTGAAGGTTGTAGGGCTGCATCTTGCGGATGGGTTTCTTCAATGAGTAATAGACGTCCTTTAGGATGTATTCTTGCTCTTTGCACCAAAAACTGCGATCATCGAGGTCATCATCCCTCGGCCTAAGGTACCAATCCCTTTGACGAAACAGAGCATAGTCAACTGCACTCATCTTTGTGTACGTCAGACGGCGAGTAGGAGGAGGAACTTCCTTTCTCTTCTTGGACTTGGGCTTGCTAGAGGAGGCAACTGCTTTCTTGGACATGGACATGCTAGAAGATGCAAGACCTTTGCCCTTAACCTTTCGAGTGACTTGCCTTGAGAGTCTTCCACTCATGGAAGGAGAAGAACTCCCACTCAAATTACCTGTGAATTTAGAATAGATGGATAGCACAAGATGAGTACACACAAGTCAGTGGGGAGAAACTAGCTACATTAAAGGTGATTTGCATTGATCAAAATTAGCTAAACCTGGAAAAACTGGAAACTGCCGATTTCAGAAAAATTCAGACCGGAAATTCCGGTTCAGTTCAGACCGGAAATTCCGGTCTGTCGAAACATTGCAGTTTGAAGTTTGTGCTAGGTCTAAAACTAGATCGATCCAATACAAATCAAATCTAATGTATCTAGACTAGTAAGTATACCACTAGGGACCACTACAACCAAGCAATCTGCAAACAAACTACTCCTCATCTAGATCCAAAGTGCAAGCACTAAAAGGGATGAATGGGAGAGTTACCCTCGTCCATGGGGCAAAAAGCTTGGAGGAGAAGGTCCACGGGGCGGAGGAGCACCAGATCTGGCCAAGGGAGAGAGTCTCCACCGGCCGGAAAGCTCCGGGAGGGCTTGGAGGAGCAGGAGCGGCGGCTGGGAAGTGGGGCAGGTCGGGGGTGGAAGATGGGTTCGAATGAACCCTTCACCCCGAGCCTGCCCTATAAATTTCTGGACAAACCGCCCGACCGGAAATTCCGGGTGTAACTTACACCGGAATTTCCGGGTCACCGGAATTTCCGACCCAAAAGGAACCGGAAATTCCGACCTGCTGAACCAAAGATCCCAGTTTTCAACGGATGACTTGTGTGCAATAGAGAGAAATGTTTTTAGGTAAGAATAGGCTTGGGATAGATTTCCAAACTGGTATTGGTACATCATGCTCAACTTACAACAACCAAATCAAGGCATAAAGCGCCAAGTTGAGTAGATTTCCCACATGCATGAACAAGAAATTAATAGGCAACAAAAACGCTCCAAATGAGACCAACTCTTCAAAAGAAGAGGGCGGTGGCCGAAGCCACCATGTAGGAGTGTATGGCATGTCACCGCGAAGATAGATCTTGGGTACATAACCACTACTCGTCGTTTTAGCTCACTAGACATAAGAATGAATATAGAGATCAAAGAACACTTACTATCGGCATAATGGGGGGAGGGATGGTCCAATGTATTAGGACCGCACTCCCCCTATGTCCATGCCTACATCTAGACAAAATATGGTACTATCGCGTCCTTGGTGTGTGTGCAATAGATCAAGCAAGGGACCTCGAATCAATGATATTGAGCTCATTCCTCAAATAGCAAAACCTTCCTTCTTCGAGAGGTTTTGTGAAGATATCCGCCAATTGATCTCTTGTGCCCACATAAGATAAGTCAATGTCTCCTCGGGCCACATGATCTCTAATGAAGTGATGGCGGATCTCAATATGCTTGGTTCTTGAATGTTGCACCGGGTTGTATGCAATCTTGATGGTACTTTCATTGTCACATAGAAGAGGCACTTTGTCGCAATCGACACCGTACTCCTTTAAAGTCTGCCTCATCCATAGTAATTGGGTGCAACAACTTGCGGCGGCAACATACTCGGCTTCAGTGGTGGAGAGAGATATGCAGTTTTGCTTCTTAGAAGACCAACTTACCAATGACCTCCCAATAAATTGACAAGCACCGGAGGTGGACTTCCTATCATCTTGATCTCCCGCCCAATCGGAATCCGTGTACCCGCATAGAGTGAAATGAGCATCCTTGGGGTACCACAATCCATAGGTTGGGGTATGAGCCAAATACCGAAAGATTCTCTTGACCGCCACATCATGGCTTTCTTTAGGAGCCGCTTGATATCTTGCACACACTCCTACGGCTAGTACTATATCCGGTCTAGATGCACAAAGGTAAAGAAGAGATCCAATCATCGAGCGATATACCTTTTGATCCACATCCTTACCCTTGGGGTTGAGCTCAAGGTGGCACTTGGTTTGCATTGGAGTAGAGGCACCCTTGAGCTCAAGCAACCCGAACCTCTTGAGCATGTCTTGAGTGTACTTTGCTTGGTTGATGAAAGTCCCTTCCTTCAATTGCTTGATCTCGAATCCGAGGAAGAACTTCATCTCACCCATCATGGACATCTCAAACCTATCGGTCATAAGCTTAGAGAATTCTTCGTTAAATGCTTTGTTAGTAGATCCAAATATAATATCATCCACATATAATTGACATAAGAAAAGTTCTCCATTTACTTTCTTAGTGAAAAGAGTGGGGTCGATTTCCCCAACTTGGAACCCACGGTCTACAAGTAGTTCTCTAAGGTGCTCATACCACGCACGTGGGGCTTGTTTAAGGCCATAGAGCGCCTTATCCAACTTGTAGACATGGTTCGGATATTTGGGGTCCTCAAACCCCGGAGGTTGCTTAACATAAACAAGTTCGCTTAGTGGACCATTTAGAAAAGCACTTTTAACATCCATTTGTTGCAATTTAAAGTTATGATGAGAAGCATAGGCAAGAAGTATACGAATGGACTCGAGTCGAGCCACGGGCGCGTAGGTCTCTCCAAAGTCAATGCCTTCAATTTGGGAGAAGCCTTGAGCCACCAATCTTGCTTTGTTCCTCACCACTATGCCATGCTCATCTTGCTTGTTCTTGAATATCCACTTAGTGCCGATAACATTGCGGCAATCTTTGGGTCTTTCCACTAACTTCCACACCTTGTTGCGCTTGAAGTTGTTGAGTTCATCGTGCATGGCCTCCAGCCAATCCGGATCCTCAAGCGCTTCAAACACCTTCTTTGGTTCCACCATGGAGATGTGAGCATGATGCTCACTAAAGCTTGCTAGTTGCCTTCGAGTGGAGACCTTTCTTCTTACATCTCCAAGAACCTTGTCAAGAGAGAGGGCTCTCAATTCTTGAGAGGTGCCAACTCTATTCACACGGCGGACTTCGATCTCCCTTCTTGAGGTGGGAGGAATCACTTGATCATCTTGATCATTCTTGTCTCCGCCTTGACCGTCTTGATGGCCTTGATCAACCCTTGGAGTGACTTCATGAGATGAGGGAGTAGGTTGATCTTGGCCTTGTTGCGAACTGCCACCGGGAATTTCAGCAGAACCGGATATTCCGGGTTCATCATGAACCGGAAATTCCGACCCACCGGAATTTCCGACATCAGGCTGAACCGGATTTTCCGGCTCTCCGGAAATTCCTGGAGCAGTCGAAGGTTCTTGTCCATCTTCTTGGTTGGACGTGTTGGGCACGGTGTTGTTGTCTTGGGTTCCCTGTGAGGAAGTAGCTACCACTTGCGTAGAGCTTGGTCCTTGTTGATCACCTTCATAATAGACTTCGACGGGGCGGTGAAAGCCCACCCCCATCCTTAGGATAGCATCTTGAGGTTGAACATCACCTACATCGGAAACACCAACTTGCTCCACAAGGGAGCCATTATTCTCCTCGAACGCCACACTACAAGATTCTATGACAATGCGTGAAGCCTTGTCATAGACTCTATAAGTGTGGGATTCGGCACCGTAACCAACAAATATCCCTTCAAGAGATCTAGTATGAAACTTTCCTAAGCGAGCACCTTTGATGAGATAAAAACACTTACAACCAAAGACTCGGAAGTAGGAGATATTTGGCTTGTTCCCTGTAAGCACTTCATAGGGTGTCTTCATGAGTCCTTTGCGAAAGAAGAGCCGGTTTGAAGAATGGCAAGCGGTGTTGACGGCTTCGGCCCAAAAGTTGTTTGGGGACTTAAACTCGGCCATCATCGATCTTGCCATTTCAATGAGAGTGCGGTTCTTCCTTTCGGCTACACCATTTTGTTGAGGAGTGTACGCAGCGGAATATTGATGACGAATCCCTTCTTCACTAAGGAACTCATTCAACGTATAGTTCTTGAACTCGGACCCATTGTCACTTCTAATCACCAAGATTGGGACATTGTGTTGACGTTGAGCTTCATTGGAGAAGTCGATGATTGTTTGTTGAGTCTCCATCTTCGTCTTGAAGAAGAAGACCCATGTGTATCTCGAATAATCATCAACAATAACCAAGCAATACTTCTTCCCACCAAGACTAGCTTCCGGAATAGGACCAAAGAGGTCAACATGGAGGAGCTCCAAAACCCTCTTTGATGAAATGATGGTTTTGCTTGGGTGGGGGGAATCATGCATCTTGCCTTCAACACAAGCCCTACACATTCGATCCTTTGAGAAAGAAACATGGTCTTTTAGTCCTAGGATATGGCCACCTTTTTGGAGACTTTGCAAAGTTCTCATGTTGACATGGGCTAGGCGGCGGTGCCACAACCAACCCAAGTCCGCTTTAGCGAATAGGCACATTGTATGAGAAGTGGTGACTCCGGAGAAGTCAACCACATAGAGCTCATTTTCAATGTACCCAACGAAAGCAACATTGAGAGACTTGCTCCGCAAGAGGATAACCATATCCTTTTCAAAGAGAACGGAGAAACCCAACTTAGTTAAAGAACGAACCGAGAGTAAGTTGTAACCTAGGGATTCGACAAGCAAGACATTCACAAGAGTGATGTCCGGCGCCACTACCACCTTGCCGAGTCCCATTACCTTAGACTTTGATTTGTCGCCAAATGTAACGGTTATATGATCATCATTGGGCCTCAACTCCGTTACAAGCTCCTTGCTTCCGGACATGTGACTAGTGCATCCACTGTCAATTATCCATTTCGATCCGCCGGAAACAAGGCCCTACACACAATCAATTCTTTGACTTAGGTACCCATTTTGCAATGGGTGCCTTTTGGTTAGCAACAAGGGTCTTTGGAACCCAAATAGCATACTCAATATAACCATCAAATGGACCAATGTATCTAGCATAAACATCCCCATAATAATCAACATATAGAGCATAGTTAGGGTTAGATATGCCCGCAAAGTCATTACGAGTGGGTGTGCCCCTTGTGACCCTTCCACTCGCAATGTCAACTTTCTTGGCTAGAGCGGGCTTGGCCTTCTTCTTGGTCTTCTTATTCTTCTTGGCAACATAGCCTAGACCCTCTTTCCCTTTGTGGGTCACTTGCTCATGAAGAGGGGTAGCAAGTGCCTTCTTACCCTTATCAAGAGAGGTCTTGACTGTAGTTGCCATGGAAGGAACAAACTTCACCTTAGCACCATTCTCAACAACAATGGCATGGTCATTTGAAGAAGTAAAGGTGCTAGGTTTCTGAAGGTTTGACAACCGAGTTTGAAGTTGATCATGAGACTTGGTAAGAAGATCATGTTCACTTGTCAATGCCTTGTGAGCATTGTCAAGTGACTCAAAGTCCTCCACTAGTCTAGCATGAGCAGCCACAAACTCGACCTTTTCATTTTGCACAAGTTTATATCTAGCAAAGTAAAGATCACGATCCTTAGTTAGTTTGGCAATATCGGAATTATGAGACTCCACAAGAGTTTTAAGTTGCTCTTGGAGAATAGCATGAGCTTCTTGTTCATTTTCTAAAGAAGATTGGAGAGATGCCTTAGCATAGGCATCTTCCCTCTCAATCTCACCTTTGAGCTCAAGCTCATCCTCAAGCTCACCTATACGACTCATGAGAGAGCCAAAGTGTTTCTTGCCAACCCCTTGCAAGTTAGTCATGAATTCATCAAAAGCAATAATTTCTTGTTTTACTTCAAGACTAACTTCATCATCAAGATCATGGGATATAGAAGTAGGAGGCAATTTTACCTCGGATGCCTTAGCCATAAGGCATCTTGCATTCTTGGTGATGTGGCTCTCATTTGGGGATGAGAAGAGTGATGAAGTGGTAGAGGTAGTGGCTATTGCGGCTACTTCACTTCGAGTGTCTTCCTTGTCACTATCTTCATCATCGGAGGGATATTCCTCTTGAGTCACCAAGACAATCTTTTGGTTCTTCTTGAAGAAGGGCTTCTTCTTCATGGATAGTGGCCCTTTGCCCTTGGGCTTGGCCACGAGCCTCCCCCCATGCTCTTCTCTCCTCTCCCAAGGACAATCTACAACAAAGTGGCCTTTGTCATCACAATTATAGCAAGTCCTCACCTTGTTACCTTGGTTCTTTCCATTGTTTGGATACTTCCTGTCCATCTTTGCTTTGGACTTCGAGGGATTCTTCCAAAACTTATGAGCCGTAAGAGCAAGATGTTGGTTGAGTGAACCTTGGTAATGATCATGTGGTAGCTCGATAGAGTCATCACAATCATCATCCTCTTCTTCTTCAACGGTGGCCTTCAAGGCTACCGATGCGTACTTGTGCATCCCAATAGCTCTTGCTCTTGCGTCTTGAGCAATCTTCGCGGCAACCTTGTAGGCGGTCATCTCTTGCATGACTTCATTGGATGTCAACTTGGCGTAGTCGTGCCTTCCTTGTAAGGTCTTCAAGTCCGCTTCCTCAAAGGGCAAGAGAGTGCTCACAAACTTCCTCTTGATCCATTGGTCATCAACGTAGACCGCACCAAGGCTTCTAAAGGTAGTAGCGATGGCCACCAACCTCCGGTACATGTCCTCATGGTTTTCACCATCCAATTTGAAGAACCCTTCCACCTCGTTACACAAGGCATCATACCGGTTCTTCTTCATGCTCTCATTACCGACAAAGATTTCGGAAAGAGCATCCCAAACTTCCTTGGCGGTGGAGAGATGTTGGATGAGAGGCATGTCCTTTTCTCCAACGGCCACTTGAAGTTGGTGGAGAGCGGTGGCGTTGAGTTGACCATCAACCACCTCTCTCCTTGTCAAGTTGGTTGGGTCATTGGCCTTGAATCCAACTTGAATGATGCGCCATAACTCCATGGAAGCACTGCAAATGTGAGACTTCATTTGAAATTGCCATTGAGAAAAATGTTGAGGTTTAATCTTTGGGGGATCGGTTCTAATGTTGACATGAGGGTGTGGAATGGGAGGATCCGGAGAATAGGTGTGAAAGACTTCATTATATTTCTCTCCGGATGGTGGGGTTTTAGTGGAGCTAAGTGGTTCACCCTTTCCATCCTTTTCCACAGAAATACCTGGAGGCGTTTCCTTGGACTCACCCGACGATGATTCCTTGAAGGAATCACCTTTCTCCTTAGGAGATAGTGGGGTTGAGAGAGAAGCATTCGAGGTTTCCTTAGATTTCAAAATTGCTTGAAGCAATTCGTTCATCTTCAGGAATTGGGCATCCATGGATGATTTCAACAAGTTGAGATCGCCCATGGTTGCTCCCTTGGCATGCGCCTCTGCCAACTCCAACTCACGGGCTACCCTCTCGGGTTCGGATTCCGACATCGTATCACTTAGGCGGTAAAGCCCTTAAAAGTGAACCTGGCTCTGATACCAATTGAACGGGAATCCGGCACCTAGAAGGGGGGGGTGAATAGGTGCTATTACAAATTTTAACTCTTTTTCAATTTAAGCTTAACACAAAGGTAAATTCTCTAGATATGCAACTAAGGTGAATTTACCTAAATGACAAGAAACAACATACAAGATAAATACAAGTGTGAAACAAGCAAGTAAGGGAGTAAGGATTAGGGGAACCAAGTGAAGCACGCGGAGACGAAGATGTAATCCCGAGTTCCACCACAAGGGTGTACGTCTCGTTGGAGAGGTGTGGGTCACCACAACAGGTTGACCACAACGCCACAAAGGCTCACCTTCTTCTCCGATGAACTCAACCACAAAGGTTGCGAGTTCACCTTCCACTATTGATCCCCTTTGGGGCGGAGATCGAATCCCTTACAACAAGCTTGAGGCACACACCCACAACTTAATTGGGGGCTCTCAAGATGACCACAACAGGTCAAGGACCACAAAAGGTCAAGGCAACACCAAGAAGGTAACAATGGTGAACTAGGTTTTCCTAAAGGAAACCCTAGCCACGAAATCCCCAAGTGAATGGGGAGGAAATGCAAATCGCTTCGGTGAAGTAGTAGATCGGGGCCTTCTCCTTCAATCCTCCAAGTATCAACGAATTTGGGTGGAGGGATTGGGAGATCTTGATGATTTGAGCTTTCTTGAAGTTGAGGAGAGAGAGAGTAAGAGAGCTGACTGTTCTTGAGGGAGTGAGGGGGGTATTTATAGCTCTGCCCAAAAACCGGCCGTTGGCTGCTTCGACCACCCGGAAATTCCGGTATAAGTCACCACCGGAAATTCCGGTCGCCCGGAATATCCGGAATATTGAAATATCCGACTAGAATTTCCGGTTGGAGCCAGAACCGAAACCTCTTCTTTCCTTAGCCGTTTCTTGGGTGTCCTTCTGGGTGCACCCGGAAAATCCGGTAGACTGGAATTTCCGGGCACAATTTCCGGTTGAAGGCAGAACGCTTTCTCAACTTGACTTAGTCGTTTCTGGGGGGGCTCTTCTGGGTGCACTCGGAAATTCCGGTAGACTGGAATTTCCGGGCACAATTTCCGGTTGAAGCCAGAACCACTTTCCAAAAATTCCTTGGCCAATTTTTGCGAAGTTCTGGTGGACCGGAAATTCCGGCCCTGGGAATTTCCGGCTCCAATAATCCGATTCCTGGAACTTTTTCAGAGCAACTTCTTCTTTGCATTTTTGGCTTTGATGCATATGATATTTAGTCATACACTAACTGAAATACTTAGCATTAGAATTAGTATATCATTGGTATTGTTAACTAACACACAAAACACTAGGGGTTAAGAAATGTTCTTTCACTTTCTGAATAATAGCCTTCACTTCCACCGCTTTGCTCTCCATTATCTTCATGTAAAGCAATCGAGCAAGAAGCGTGCACCATAGGTTACGATGATCTTGAAGGATAGTTAGAATACGACATGTGTGTACTACTACGTCACTCACCACCTAGTTTGTACCAAACTTAGGGAGATATCCATGCACCCTTCCGTGACAATTTATGTCCTCGCATTCCATTGTCAGATATCTTTTAGTTGGCACCTTAGTTTGGAAAACCCACGGCACAGAAATTGCCCACTGAATGATTGCTTCATGCATATGTTACTTGTCGGGATATCTAGCACTCTTGGCCATTTTGTTCTGGTCATATCGCCAGGAAGAACCATGGCCATCGTCCACAGTCATTGCAGAAGAGAATTCTTGATTCCATGATGCATGATTAGGCACCTCCTTTTCGTTCTCTTCATTCTCCGACTTATCAGGATCATCGACATAATCACTATCACCATTTGTATCTTCATCGTCCAACTGGTTCTGCATGCGGCCATCTACTTTGTCTGCATCTGCCTCGACACTATGATCATGTCGTCCTACTGCCTGACTGCTCTGCCCTGATTCGTAACCACCACCTCAAGCATCAGCGTGACTATTGATACGTCGTAAACGCAACTATAACTTTTATTATTCGATGCTTATTTTATATCATTACTACATGTTTATATTGTATTATTGTATCACTTTGAGGCATTTTTATGAACTAACTTATTAACAAGATGCCTAGTGCTAGTTCTTGTCTTTTGCTGTTTATAATTTCAGAAAATTCTGTTGAGAAATTATATTCGGAAAATTCCATGAAAATTAAGGAAAACATTTACTTCGGAACGAGGCCGTACACCAAAGGGCACGGTGGGGGAAGGTACTTTTGCCTATTTATTTACCCTGATGAAAAAACCCTAATACGGAGAAAATATTCCACGCAGCTCACCTAAGGCCGCCGTGACCTCGAAACCTAGTTCGGAGGGTTCTGAAACTCTTCCCGGCACCCTACCGGAGGGGAGATCATCACCGCATGCTTCTTCATCGCCATGCCCCCCTCCTGAGTGATGGGTGAGTAGTTCGTCCTTGGACTACGAGTTCATAGCAGTAGCTAGATGGTTATCTCTTCTCTTTGTGCCACCATGTTTAGATCTTGTGAGCTGCCTAACATGATCAAGATCATTATTATGTAATGTTGCATGTTGTGTTTGCTGGGATCCGATGATTTGTGAAGTTATGATCAAATTGTTTACTATCATTTCATCATGCTATTTTTATATTTATGATCTTGCATGCTCTCTAATGATTATGTTACTTTGGCCAAGTAATTATTTGTATCCCCAAGAGGGAGTATTGATGCTATATAGTATGGCCATGCCTCTAGAGATTCTGCGCTCGAGTGACATAAACGTGACATAAGTGACTAAAAACGGTGTATTAATGCTTGGATACAAGGCCCAGAGATCATAGTTTTACTAGTGAGTACCCTCAACACCATTAACATAATAAAATACATGATAAATCCTCCCAAAGCATGCATGGTAATTGATACTCCGAATTCACTCTTATATGGGTCAAGACATGATGAAAATCACGTAGGGCTACAAAAGCACACATTAAAACTTGTTTCCTCATATATGGACACCCCACACTGTCATTATGAGCATCCAAAGATCATACTAACGAACACCTGAAACATCTCTTGAAAAATGTCCTTCTAATACACCACGGTACGCACACTTTCACCATGATACTATGAAAATTATACTAAACACAAGCATCAAGAAACCTCATGATTCCATTATTCAATCCAACAAAGAAGAATGAACTCATGATAAAAATCCCTCCAATCTATTATCCGTAGAGTCCCCATTGTCACCTCGGGCTCCGGAAATTATACTAGATATCATCAAGTGAGCAACATCATATCCATAACATAAAGAAAATAAAGGGGGGACATCATATGATTTAACTATATTAACAAAGTTCATGACCACAATGAAAATCACACCATATGAGAGAGATAACCACATAGCTACATGTACAAGCCCTCAACCCCGAAGTTGGACTACTCACGTGTTGCCATTAGGAGCAGCAAGGTCGATGAAGATGACGCTGGTGGTGGATCCCCATCCCGGCAGGGTGCCGAAACAGGACCCTGAAAAGCCCGAATAGGGTTTCATATGGTGGCGGCTCTCTGTTGTGGCTGCGGGATGTTCCAGGGCCGCAGGCGGGACCCACGTGGTCGCCTCGTGGCTCCACTCGCGTTGCCCTTTGGTCTCGGGTCTTCTTTTGCACGGTAAAATATCTACGTAAATCAACATCTAATTTCGACGATATTTTTTAACAACTTTTCTAAAACTCACAAATAACAGAAACTGCCACTTGGCATCTTGTTGATAGTTTAGTTCAAAAAATGTCATAAAATGGTATAAATCATAATAGAAATATGTAACAATGATATAAAAGTAGAATGGAAAATAAAAAATTATAGTACAATTTGTATGTTTCAGTTCTCGACTTGTGAGTCTTCTTCTCTCATTTAACAATATCTTGGCGCCTAGATATATGAGTGTACGCATTACGCGATAAATCATGAGTCCCTTATCCAGTTGGCATATATCATCTAAAACCACTTAGAGGACGACAAATGTGCTTTCACAAGGAAATAAATCTGTATCTAATATCACAACAGAATCTAATTCGGTGGAATTATGGCATGCTATGTATTCTATACAGAAGACACGCCTTAACAAAATTGGATAGAGTTTGGCTTACCTCGCTGCCGGGTGGGCCAGCCACGTGTAACATGGTAGGCATTTCGGGAGGGGAGGCTTCTAGGTGGGGCCCTGAAACAACCGTCACTCGTCCTTGGTGGTTCCGTTTCTTAACAATTGGCAACCTCCCACGAACTGGCTAAAAAAGGATCGAATTAATCGTATTTGACGTAAATTTGTAAGTTATTGGCAATGATATTTCCTCTTGGCAATCGATAGCCATCTTTCGCCTCTCGCTCCGTAGTCCGGAGACAATAATTTGCGGGCATAGGTGGCACTCATGACGCTATTTTTAGGGAAGAGGAGATGCCCATATTTCTCCATGGAAAGGAAGATAAAGAAGATGGCTGCTTTAGCTGAGTCGTGAAAGGGAGATCGATAAAGAAGAGGGCTTTAGCGCGCGCTGAGGCTACCTAGCTAAGCTATGGGTGGTTTCCATGTTATTCTGTGCGATGCTTTCGGGTGATCGTGAACGGCGGAGGTCTCCAACTAGGCGAGATAATCTTTAGTTACTTACTTAACCGGAATGATCGATCGGGACAAGGTCCAGCTAATTGACAATTGGCCGGCTTTTTTACTTTGCTTTTTACGTTCCTTGGTCTTGGTTAATTTGGTTGATTACGAGGCTCGAGCTACTAAGACGTGAGGGGACCGGCACTCTTTCTAAGCAAGTATAGATCAGTAGGTGACATGGTCGACATGTTGCGTACTTGCGTGCGGCTCTTGTTGGGATGATGCAAGAGCTGAGTAGTTTGACCGGTGTCTCTGCTTCTTCAGCTCACCTTTCTTCGGTTCCACGAATAAATGGCTCGAGATTATCCGTTTGTTCGTCCATGCGAGTGAATAATGATGCATTGGAATGTTCTCACTTTGCGTGTGGAGACTGGTGTCGTTGCCCATTGTGGCTGGTGCAGAAACACCTGTTACAAGTTTCTTGCTCCATCGATCCATCCACATATGACATATATATCCATCCGAGTGCTCACTGTCGTTGTAAACAAGTGGAACTTCCTCATGTCATTTCGCTCTGCTAACTGCCAGCGGGCTACAAGTGAACAGTGACGTGGGTATATATATATTTTTTCGTCTTCACGGCCGGTCGACGGCAAACCTTGGTTTGAGACACGGTGGATGTGGATGGAAAGAAGCGTGCATGACCTCGATCAATCATTTTCGATCAGACGGTCAGAAACAATTAGCAGTTTCATCGGTTAGCCATCATGCATGCATGCATATGGTGCATGCAGAGATAAGTTCGACGCACCTTCACCATTATGGATACCGCCGCCATTGTAATAAAAAAACTCTGAAATTCAAAGTGATACATCAACTAATAAGCAAGTGTGATCTAGCTACCGGTTGGCGCTGACATCGAGAGTGACGGGGCAAGAGCCAACTCGGTTACTCAACGAACCACTTGATATATACATATGCAGGGCCAGCTAGCTGCAACTACACGTACGTGCCATGATTATTCGAGATTTAGGTCTGATATAGCCATGTAGGCAGCGCGCTTTAGTTCCCCAACGGACTTTAGGTAGCCATCACGCTAGCTGACTGTCACTAGATCGAGCGCAGCATAATTGGCAGTGGCGACTTCTCGCACTCCATAACGAACTCGCACTGCTCGAGCAATTTACCTCGCTTACACACGCACGTTGATTAGTGATCACTGATTGATTGACTGATTGCTCTCTTGCCTCATCGATCGTCCTCTTATCCTGTCTCGGAAAGCAACACACACGGAAACACCGGCCACTTGGCTAGTCACAATGGACAGTAACATACACGTTATTCTATGCTATGTTATCACCTTCATAGTGGATAGTAAACAAACATGTGGTGTCATGCAAAGCTCTATTTATTAACTTATAAAATCACAATGTCTTGTGATATGTTACTTCCACTGTTGACTAGTCTAAGCAACAATTCACTCCCTCCCGCCGCGCGCATGTGCATGCATGCCTCTGTTAATTAACTGGTTGAAGGCCTGAAAAGACGATTTTACGTTGGACGAATCTATGAGCTAGGCCCCGGCCGGGCGAAACGACACTGAAATTTATGACGCTAATTTCCAGCGCGGGAGGTCGATCGATCAAGACGGCGACAAAGGAAGGTCACAGACGATGCGCCGGTGAGCGACGACGGCGGCGAGTGCATCCATAGACAAGTCAGAGGTCACAGGAAAATCTGAGCTGTGCGACACTGCGACTGCGACGCCCTTGCCCTTTGCACTGCACGCACATCACGTTCTTCTTCTCTCCTTTTCACGGGCAGGGCAGCCGCCATCGCGTTCGGCTTCCAGTGTCACGGCACCGCGACACCTACACAGGCACACAGCTACCACCCACCCCTACCCTACGGTCGACGGCTCGACGCGCGCTGCTGGATAATGGAGGATTAGCTAGCTTCGCCGGCCGGCCATGGCTTCCCCGAGATGGTGACACCGCCAGGCAGCCACTTGGCTCGTCGGACGAACGGATGATCACACGGAAATTGGGCCGGAAATACATGCATGCATGCCGCTGCTCTTCTTCAGGAAGAAAATAAAGCGGCCGGCGCGCGGCAACTGCTACCAACACTCCTTGACATAAAGTGGTCTGTGAGTGCTCATCCAGTGCGCGTCGCTGTATTATGGGCGTCTACATAATCTCGAGAGCATGACAACGTCGCGAGAGTCAGCGGAGTCGTCGTGGGCTTTGATTAACTTTGTCGCGTCCATGCACTAGCTGTCGATCTGTAAATTGTTTTTGTATCGTATGTCTGAATTGTGTCGAGCTAGAGACGCATCCCCGGATCATTCTTTACACACTGCAATGCACGCTGCTTTCAATCGTTGTATTAGTGCTGTACGAACCGTAAGACACATTACAGTATATTCTCAAAGGAGCAGGTAGCTTTTTTTTTTTAAAGGGGCAAAAGCTTTGCCCCTTTTCAATTAATTAATAGAGAGTTTTGTTTGTTACGAGAATAGTGCGCGAAAGAAACACCGGTAGAAACATGGCCTTTGACGAGGCCATGTTTGACACTGGATTGACTGGAACCGGTACTAAAGGGGCATTAGTACCGGTTCCAGAGACGAGACAGCCGGCCGGCAATAGCACCGTTTGGTGCGGATCCTTTAGTACCGGTTTGTGGTTTGTATTACAAACCGGTATTAAATGTTCGTCCTATATTGCCTTCTTCCACCCGAGCAGCTCCATTGCTCGATTGATCAAGTTTCATTTTCTTCTCTCTATTTGCTCTCCCAAGATCTAGTTCACTCCTTACCACATTTGTTAAGATTGGTAGCACTTTCTTATATAAGGGTTAGCAACTTCATCTTCACTTCCGGCATTTCAATTTTAGCTCATTTTGCTAGTTTAACTCATTTGATTTTTCTAGTGCAAGCAAGGTGTTTGATGAAATGCCTAAGTTAGGGATTTCATTTGTTTTATATGCATTTTGAGCTCAATTTAAAATATGAGTTGTGCTTTTTTATAGTGTCGTCCCGTCCCCTTCCTCACCGCCGTCGATCGCCCGCAGCGCCGCGTGACCGACACCACCTCGGTGAGCCTCTTGTTTTTATCTTATATTTTTTAAAAATATTTGTTATATGGTTTAGATGCATAATTATTACTTGTATATTTTTCTTACTTGATAATTGTTTGTTATATATATAATGCAGATGAATCGACAATGGATGTACGTTGACCGACGCTCTCCAGAGTTCATTAGCGGCCTGCAGGAATTTCTCCGTGCGGCTGAGTTAAACAAGAAGAATGGTTTTATGATTTGTCCATGCGATGAGTGTCGGAATAAGACGAATTAGCCTAGCGCAAGAACCCTAAACTTCCACCTGTTCCGGAAAGGCTTCATGCCCAATTATTTTTGTTGGACCAAGCACGGAGAAACAGGGTTATAATGGAGGACAATGAAGAAGAAGATGATGACAACTATCCTCTGTTCTCTGAACACGGTGATACTAAAATGGGGGAAGACGAAGCTGAGCATCAGGTCATTGTTGATGATCAGTCTGATGATGATTTTCGTCAGGTTATTCTTGATGAACAGATAATCTGCGGAACTGAAAACGAGTGGTTGAAGTTAGAGCGCATGTTAGAGGATCACAAAAAATTGTTGTACCCAACTTGTGAAGATGGCCAGAAAAAGCTGGGTAGCACCCTGGAATTGCTGCAATGGAAGGCAACGAATGGAGTATCTGACAAGGGATTTGAACAGTTACTACAAATATTTAAGAAGATGCTTTCAAGGAAAAATGAATTGCCCTCCAGTACGTACGAAGCAAAGAAGATTGTCTGCCCATTAGGATTAGAGGTGCAGAAGATACATGCATGCATCAACGACTGCATCCTCTACCGCGGTGAGAAGTACGAGAATTTAAATGCATGCCCGATATGCGGTGCATTGCGGTATAAGATCAGGCGAGAAGACCCAGGTGATGTTGAGTGCGAGGCCAGCCCCAGGAAGAGGGTTCCTGCCAAGGTGATGTGGTATGCTCCTATAATACCAGGGTTGAAACTTTTGTTCCGAAACAAAGAGCATGCCAAGTTGTTGCGATGGCACAAAGAAGACCGTAAGGAAAACGAGATGCTGAGACACCCCGCTGATGGGTCGCAGTGGAGAAAGATCGACAGTGAGTTTCGGGATTTTGCAGCTGACGCAAGGAACTTAAGGTTTGGTCTAAGTACAGATGGGTTGAATCCGTTTGGGGAGCAGAGCAGCAGCCATAGCACCTGGCCCATGACTCTATGTATCTATAATCCTTCTCCTTGGTTGTGCATGAAGAAAAAATATATAATGATGCCAGTACTTATCCAAGACCCGAAGCAACCCGGCAACGATATTGATGTGTATTTGAGCCCATTAGTTGACGAACTTTTACAGTTGTGGTCTGACGAAGGTGTACGTGTGTGGGATGAGTATAAACAGGAGGAATTTGACCTACGAGCGTTGCTGTTTGTAACCATCAATGATTGGCCTGCTCTTAGTAACATTTCAGGACAATCAAACAAGGGATACAATGCATGCACGCACTATTTAGATAAGACTGACAATATATATTTATGTAACAAGATTGTGTACCTGGGGCATCGTCAGTTTCTTGCACCCAAGCATCCCTTAAAGAAGAAAGGCAAACATTACAAAGGTGAGGCAGATCATCGGCAGAGGCCTACCCGCCCTTCTAGTTCTATTATATATGATATGGTCAAGGATTTAAAAGTAATTTTCGGAAAGGGTCCTGGTGGACTGACAGTTCCGAATGACGCAAACAGCCACGTACCCATGTGGAAGAAGAAATCTATATCTTGGGAGCTGCCCTATTGGATATTGCTAGATGTTCAGTCTGCAATCGACGTGATGCACGCGACAAAAAATATTTGCTGCAACCTGCTAAACTTCTTAGGCGTGTATGGGAAGTCAAAAGATGGGAAGTCACAAAAAGGAAAGTCAAAAAACGGGAAGTCAAAAAAAGGGAAGTCAAAAGATACACCGAAAGGAAGGCAGTCACATCAACGTATGAGCGAAGAAATGCATCGAGACGACAATGAGACAGAGAATGAACCAGCTCCTGCCAGCTACGCTCTTACGAAAGAAGAGAAGAAAATATTTTTGAATTTCTTCACAGTATGAAGGTTCCATCTGACTTCTCGTCGAATATAAAGGGAATAATAAACATGACAGAGCTAAAGTTTCAAATCTGAAGTCTCGTGACTGCCATGTGATTATGAAACAATTACTTGCGGTTGCATTGAGGGGGCTTTTACCGGAAAACGTTCGAGAACCCATTGTGAAGCTATGTGCATTTCTCAATGCAATATCTCAGAAGGTAATCGATCTAGCAACTCTACCAAGTTTACAGAAGGATGTGGTGCAATGTCTTGTCAGCTTCGAGTTAGTGTTTCCACCATCCTTCTTCAATATTATGACGCACCTCATAGTTCACCTAGTCGAAGAGATTTCCGTTCTCGGTCCTGTATTTCTACACAACATGTTCCCCTTTGAGAGATTCATGTGAGTCTTAAAGAAATACGTTCATAATCGTGCTAGGCTAGAATGAAGCATGTCCAAGGGCTATGGAACAGAGGAGGTCATTGAGTTTTGTGTGGACTTTATCCCTGATCTTATGCCGATCGGTGTTCCTCAATCGCGCCATGAGGGGAGACTGTATGGAAAAGGCACGCTAGGAAAGAAAGCAACATCAAGTATGGACGGACATTATTTCACCCAACCACACTACACAGTTTTAGCAAATTTCAGATTGGTGGCTCCGTATATCGTGAAACACATGGATATCTTACGCTCCGAATACCCGGAGCAGACTGACTTCTGGATTAAACGAAAACACGTGGATACTTTTGGCAGTTGGTTGCGTACACATCTCATTAATAACAAAGATGTTGGAGTAGAGCTATACTTGTTGGCCAAGTCACCATCTTCGACTATATTGACTTTCGAAGGGTACGAGATAAATGGAAATATATTTTACACGAAAACCCAAGACAAAAAGAGCACTAACCAAAACAGTGGTGTCCGATTTGATGCAACAAACGACAATGGGACAAAGGACACATATTATGGTTGCATACAGCAGATATGGGAACTTGACTATGGACCTTCTTTTAAGATCTCTTTGTTTAAGTGCAAATGGGTCAACCTGTCAGGCGGGGTAGAGATAGACCGACGGTACGGAATGACTACTGTGGATCTCAACAATCTTGGGTACTACACCGAGCCATTCGTCCTAACCAATGATGTGATTCAGGTTTTCTATGTCAAGGACATGTCTTCCAGACCGAAAAAAAGAAAAGATAAGCAAGCCGATAGATCGTACGATGAGCCAAGGCGCCACATAGTTCTTTCAGGGAAAAGAAACATCGTGTGAGTGGAGGAAAAGACAGACATGTTAGAAGATTACAATAAGTTTGATGAAATTCCGCCCTTCAAAGTGAAAACTGACCAAAGCATCGTGTTAAATGATGAAGATTGTCCATGGCTACGGCGCAATGAGAAGAAAGGGACACACACGGAAAAAAATGAACACTAGATAGTGTGGTTGTTCGTGATGTGTAACAATGTATTAAACAATGTGTAACAATGTATTAAACCTGCATATCAAATGCACCGCTGGGCTGTATGACGAGAATCCAAATGATTTGTATTTGGTCGATGAACTGAAGTATTATGTAGATAGAACAAAACACACGGTAGAAATAAATAGATAGTTATTACGTAGAAATAAATAGATAGTTATTATGTAGAGAAAAAATAAATAGATAGTTATTACAAATTTTTAGACAATTAAATTACGTAGATATAAAGCACCTATTTATGGAATATGAAAAATAAGTAGACAATTAAATTACATAAGAAAACAGATAGATATAAAGCAAAACAGAAAACATAAGAAAACATAGAACCAATTTTTTTTTTCAAAAACCCATTAAAACCGGTTGGTATAACGAACCGGTACTAAAGGGGTTGGCTACGCGCGCGAAATTTTGCTGCTGCCGAAACCAACCTTTTGCACCGGTTTTTATCTGCAACCGGTGCTAGAGGTCTGTTTCGCGGCAATATGTGTGCCCGAGGCCGAAATTTTTTCATTCACACTTTCAAATCCACGCCCTGCTCTCTGCACCGAGGCCTCCGGCGAAGCCATGCTCCGCTCGCCGTCGCCTCGTGCGAGTCGCCCTCCTCCTCGGCGGCCTTGACGGCCGGCGGGTGGCCTTGCCTCTAGCCGCTCCTCCCGAGGCTCGTCCTCGTCGCCGTCGCCGTCCCCGCGCTGGTGTGGAGTCTCCAATGCGCTGCTCCGGCCCGTCCTCGTCGCCGTCCCCGTCCCCGCGCTGCTGTGAGCTCTTTCTCTCCCTCCCCGAGCTCGATCCCCTCCGAAATTGGAACGAGGTTAGCTCCTCCTCCTCCCTCCCAGTGCCCGTCCCCGAGCTCGATCCCCTTCCCCAATCTGATCGAGGTGAGCTCCGTCCGGGCCAAATTGCATCAAATTTCATAACTAAAAACATATTATATATATATATATATATATATATATATATATATATAAGGCCTAAGGCCATTACATTTCAGGGTGATAAGGGCGGCGACGGCGCCGGAGGCCTATATGGACATAAAGGAAAAACAGAAAAAAAAGGCCTAAGGCCATTAAATGCATAAGGGCGGGGGCGGGGGCGGCGTCAGAGGCCTAGTCATCGTCCGAGAGGTGAATGTAGGGCGGCGCGGTCCACAGATGGGACGGCGGCGGATGCTCCTCCGCCGGAAGGTGCTGCTCCTCCGGCTCCTGCGGCGGCTGCTCCTGCGGCGGACTTGGGACCTGGCCAGTAAAGGAAGTCCAGGTCCAGGACTGGCGGAGGAACCTGCTCGGCAGTGGCTCCGCGTCCATCTCCCCCAGGTCCTAGGACGCCTCCAGCTCCTGGGTCATATGCTGCCACCACGGCATTGGTGGCGGTGGCGGCGGCATGGCGGCCTGGGCCGCGGCCTCGGCCACGACCCGCTCCCAGCGCCTGACCTCGTCGTCGACGAGGGTGCGGAGTGAGGCCTCGTAGACGGCCTTCATCTCCGGGTCGTCATCGTCGTCGATGACGTCCTCCTCGATCCACAGCTCGGGCTCCTGGCCGGGCGGCGGTGCGGGGTACTCCGGGAGCTGGCCGTTCGGCCGTGGTGGGGCCGGCGCAAAATAGGCGCGGCGGCGGTCGTCATGCTCGTCCGCGAACCATTGGTCCCAGTTGGGGGACGTGGCCGCGTACGCGGGGTCGTCGTAGAGGTCCGGCGGGAGGAGCCGGCGGCGGCGCGCGATCTCCACCATCCTGGCCCGACCACTGGCCGGAACGGGCGGCACCGGAATCCGCTGCGGATTCAGGTGCCAGTCCTCCGGCAGGTGGACGTCTGGCCAGTAGACCGGGGTGGCAGTGTTCTAGTGCCACCAGCACTCCTCCACACGGACGTAGCGCCGGCGCCGCTTCTTCTTTGGTGCCGTCGACGGATTCGGCACACGGCGCGGCGCCGCTCCCCCGACCATCTGCACGCCCTCCGGTGCGAGGCCGAACGCGGCCGCCGGAGGAGGAGGAGGAAGCGCGGCGCATGGTGACGGAGGCGGAGGAGGAAGCGCGGAGCGCCGGCCGGAGCCGTCGGACTCGCGCTGGTTCTTGGCTGGCTTGAACCACTTCGACATGGCTGCGGCTAGGGCTAGGGTTGCGGGGTGGAGGCGTCGGAGGTGTGTCGCTATCCCACGGCCAGGGTCCATTTTAAAGGACCAGCCAGGGGCCAGCATTGACTACGGGGGGTGGGACGTGAGGAGGCCGGTGGGTCGCTGGCAGGTGGGCCAGTGCCAGCATTAAGACGGTGGCGGTTGGTAGGTGGGTCGCTGGCAGGTGGGCCAGCATTGGCCAGCGGAACGGTAACGCGGAGTCGTGTGGGGAGACGCGGGGTCGTGGGGTGAGACGTGGGGGTTGCCGCGCGTGCGGGGAAGACGATGCAGTTGGCCACGCGCACGTGGCCTGGCGGGTCGCTGACAGGTGGGCCAGCATTGACTTAGCTCTACTGGCCAGGGGGTGGACGCGGGGCGTCGACCCAATGCATGCTGGCCCAAATTGGGGCTGGCAGGACGCGGTTCTGGAATTTAAAAGGACTTTATGCTGGCCCAAATTTGGGCTGGCAGGTCGGACCCAATGCTGACCCCCATTTGAGCTGTATTTTTTTTAAATTGGGCAATAACATTTTCTTATTACAATTTACAGATACAATTTTATAGTTGTAAATTTTATTGATTGCAGGTATATTGAGATATGGAAAACTTGCGAGACCAGGAGAGAGAACTCCTACTTCAACGATGTCTGAGTTGGAGAAGATGCCGGTGATAATGATGATTTCACACAATTTTTTAACGAACATGGTGAAGGACTTTCAACTTAAAGATTTGGTCACTAGTATATGTATATATAGAGGATCACTAGTTGTAATAGTTGATTTCTATTACACTTATTAACAACTGATTTTTCTTTTAGCCCTCCTGATGCATCGCCCAGGTCCTCCTCGAAGAGAAAAATATTAATGTATAATACTAATACTTTATATGTGTAACGAGTACTTTATATGTGTAATGGGTACTTAATTTATACGTGATCTCCTCTGAAACCCCAGAAAATAAGCGAAAACAAAAAAACAGAAACCCTAATAAATAAACGCAAAACAAAAAACAGAAACCCTGAAAAATAAACGCAAAAGAAAAAACGGAAACCCTGAAAAATAATTGAAACAAAAAAATAGACAAAAACTATTAAAACCGGTTGGTTAGACCAACCGGTACAAAAGGTCTTCCGCCCCGCGCGCGTAGCCGTGCCCACGTGGATCCCTGTAACACCGGTTTCATAGGGTACCGGTGCTAAAGGGGGTACCCCTTTATTCCCGACCTTTCAACACCGGTTGCACACCGGTGTTATAGGCCCTTTAAAGCCGGTGCTGCTGCCCCTTTCTCTACTAGTGAAAACAGATTCACACCGTTACAACCTCCAAAAGACTACTTTCCCGACATTGTTTCACTCAAGCATTGAGCCCCGGTGATTGATCCAAAGCCTAGCTACCTTCTTAACCTTGTCAAGAATCGATGACGAAGGAAGGGGTGAACTTATTTTGGAAAACACGCGCATACCGCTCATTCCAAATTTATGCGCTCATTCCAAATTTCTCACGAGACGGGGAGGGCAAGTGAGTTAGCGGTTTTCGGTGAGGGCCACTAGTCAAGTGGGAGCACCATTCGTTAACGTTGTGACCCGCCCAAGAACGAGGTTCCAGGAGCAGGTAGCTTAGCTCTCACTTTTGTGTGTGCAAAGGGTTGGCGTCAGGTTCGATCCTACACTTTAATTTCCTTTCCTGTCCAGCTAGCGGATGATACTCTGCTTTAATCCCGGCCCAAAATCGGAAGCAAGATCTAACTAACATTTGTGATTAGCGAATTTCGATACAGATGATAATGAGATGTGTGAGGTCGGTCCGGTTTTCAGTTAAATTAAATGGCTGCATCTCAGATTCTTTTGTGCCTTCGAGAGGGTTACGACAGGGTGACCCCCTGTCGCCATATTTATTCTTATTCTATGTGGAGGGGTTTTCAGCCCTTTTGCGCCGAGCTCAGGAAAGGAGGTTGGCAGGAGTGAGTTTTGGCTCTAATGACCTACGGTTACGCATCTCCTTTTTGCAGATGATAGTGTGGTGTTTCTGGAAGCAAGCCCTGGTAATTTGGTGACACTGAAGGACATTCTGAAATATGAGAGGTGCTCGGGACAACGAGTGAACCTGCAGAAGTCATCCATTTATTTTGGAAAAGGGTGTTCCCAGGAAGATAGCGACGATTTGAAATCTCTGATTGGAATTGAGAGCATTGCACTCTCTGAGCGCTATCTTGGGCTACTAACTGTGTTAGGCCGGTCGAAAAATGGTTCATTTAAATACCTAACTGATCGTTCTCGCTCCAAAGTCACTGGACTTAAGGGACATGGTCTATCAAAGGCGGGAAAGGGAGTGCTTATCAAGTCAATTCTTCAGTCTGTGTCCACCTATCCGATGGGCTGTTTCCAACTCACGAAGGGACAATGCAAGGAACTGTCCTCTGTCTCTTCAAATTTTTGGTGGGGTGATGGTAATGACAAGAAAAATGTACATTGGATAACTGGGAGCGCATGCGCATAGCCAAAAAAAGCGGAGGGATGGGTTTTAGAGACTTCGGAGATTTTAATCAAGCACTGCTAGCCAAGCAGGCATGGAGGATGGTGACAAATCCGGAGTCGCTGTGTGCAAGGGTTTTACGTGCACGGTATTTCAGCGGGAGTGATTTCCTTAGCGCAAGTTGTCCAAAGAAAGCTTCATATACTTGGCGTAGCATCTTGCACGGAGATCTACTCAAAGAAGGAATGATCTGGCGTGTAGGGGGAGGCCAAAAGATAAATGTATGGAGGGATAACTGGATTCCGAGAGCATCGCTACAACGTCCTATGGGACACAAACTAGGGGCGAGTGTTGAGAGGGTTTCTGAACTGTTATTGCCTGATGGAGGAGGTTGGGATGTGACTAAGCTTATTGATGTTTTCTTTGAGGATGATGTCAATGATATCCTAAAGATTCCAGTGGGAAGGGCTAGAACTGATGACTAAGTTCCTTGGAATTACACCAAAAACGGGATCTTCAGTGTTCGTTCGGCGTATCACCTCAAACAGCATATCAAGAGTATGGCTGCGGGGCGTGCCGGATCGTCGCTAAGTTGCGATGAACACAAGGGTTGGCTGGCTTTGTGGGCGGCAAAGGTACCAAGTAAGGCTAAAGTGCGTTGCTGGAGGCTTGTAAAGAATGTTTTGGCGGTGGGGGCTGAGCTAGACAAAAGGAAAATTAAAGAAGGAGTGCGATGTATCGTTTGCAACAGGGAGGAGACGATCTATCATCGTTTCTGGGCCTGCTCGCATTCTTTTCGGACCTGGGAGCTGCTGCGAGAAAGGTCGGGGCTCCCCCTGATACCTCCGCCGCGAGACTGTCGCTGGCATGGGGAGTTCCAAGCTTGGATGCTGGAGTTGATGGCTAGCCTGAAGGAACGTGAACTTGGGGTTGCGCTGATGGCTTTATATCACATTTGCCTGAGACGCAATGATGCACGGGATGAACCGATGATCGAAGACCCTAATCGGACTGCAAATTGAATCATGGCTCTGTTTGAGGAGTGGGTTGCTGTTTCCACGGGCGATACGCCATCTCGGACAACTCAGGAGGAGCGCTGGCAACCTTCTGCGATCGGCTGGCATAGTGTAAATGCTGATGGTGCTTTAGACATGGGTGAAGGACACGGTGGTGTGGGTGTGATCCTGAGAGATCATCGTGGAAGAGCTCTAGCGGGAGCCTGCCATTTTTTCCCGCGTGTGTCTGATCCGGAGCGTTTGGAGCTGCTAGCGTGTCGCCGAGCAATCCAGTTGGCCAAGGAGATGGGGGTGACGAATATTGTTCTGGAGACGGACTGTTTGGCATTGGTGGGCAAGCTGAAAAATGGTGCGGTGGACCGATCGATCCACGGGCCATTGGTGGAAGATATCGAGGTGTTGCTTAGAGAGTTTGAAGGTTTTTTTGTATCACATGTAAAACGTTCGGGTAATTCGGTAGCGCATGGTCTAGCTAAGGAGGGCTGTAAGAATAAGGCGAGAAGAACTTGGGTAGGCAATTATCCTGAGTTTGTGTCGTGTAATTTTGAACCGTGATGTCGTTGAATAAAGCAGCCCATTAAATCTCAGAAAAAAAAATATTAGCGAATTTGGATAGCGGTCAGCGAATTTCTTTCCCTGTCCAGCTAGCAGATGATATCTGCCTTAATCCTCGACCAAAAGGAAGCAAGGTCTAACTAACTAACGTTTATGATTTTTAATTAAGGGAAAAAAGATTTCAAACAGTAGTTGATAGGTCACCAAATGGTCAGCGAATTCGGATAACGGTCTCCAGCTTCGACGTCGACCGGCCGGTCATCCGACTCGTTGCCATGGATAATTTCAGAAAAGAAAAAAAACTCGTTGCCATGGATATTATGGTAGCGGTGGCTGAAAGAATCAAGTTGCATCACCCCAACTTTGGATTGCATCACTCCGGAACCTGTCATTGACTATTATTCTTGCGATGTCCTCATCGATCGCAATTTGGGGGCTGCTTCATCTAGCTGAATGCCTGAAAGCACCAGGTGTACATGCGACTGGCATGGGACGACTAGTGACAGTTTAGAACGTTCCAAAATTCCAGATATGTCACACTCGTCACCGTTTGGAATTAACGATCGATCGAGTATTCGAAAACAACGAGCTGAAAAAATCGCCACCGCAAACTACTGACTTACTTTCATAAAGAACAACAAATAGTGGCCTAGTTCGGTGGTTCCTCTTCAGATCGTGCCTCCGAAAGTAGAGGACACGTGAGAACTTGCCTGTGGCAAGATGGTTAGCAGGGTGGTTGTACCCCAAGCTCACTAGAGTTCAAATCACAGGTTTGACGCTGTTGTTTCTCATTTAGCCGGAATATTCTTCAGTGGGAGGCGACGTTCCCGTCGACAGCGAGGCGCTTGTGGTGACTTCGTCAATTTCAAGACCTGATCCGCCGGCTCAGTCTATCGGAGGTGCTCATAGGGGTAGGGTGTGCATGCGTGCGTTCATAGGAGGAGTGTGTGCGCGTGTATATGAGCGCTTGCGTTGTACTGTGTTCGTCAAAAAAAAAAGTAGAGGACACGTTTTCAAAGCCGGCCTTTGGATTTTGGGCCAGAGAATGAAATAATTAATTGTTTTCATGGGCTCGCACCTTTGGTTTTTGGGCCTCAGAACAAAATAATTAATGCTTTTCTTGGGCTCGAACCTTAGGGGACGAGAACAAAATAATTAATGGTTCCATGGACCAGACCTTTGGGTTTTGGGCCTAAGAATAAAATAATTAATGATTTCTTGGAGTAGTACTCATTATTTAACGACTATTATTTCCTCCCTCTCACATCAACTTCTTTACCTGGATCTGAACCTCTTTAGTCGAAAAGGAACCCCGATGTTCATGAATAAAGTTTCTCAAGTTCATTTTCATCTAGATACATCGTTTTAAGTACTAGACTAATACCTCGTGCGTTTGCCGCGAGAATCACTATATAAATTTTACCGTTTAAATAAAATTTATAAGACACATGAAATCTGAATTCAAAGTTGTTGATTAAAATATGAGTGATTTAATTATAGTTTAGAGGTTAAATTTAATTGACGTAAAAATTTTGTGTATTGGACAACAATCAGCCCAAAATATAGTACCTCATTTTGGTTGATGATGTAAGATAATGAATGATTAAATAGGTATATTGGTGTGTTAAGAAAACAGTGGCCTGGGACAATTGTATGGCTTAAAACAATAGATGATATGAATATGTCGGACATGTAAAGATATACGGTTTTACTATTAACAAATATTAATGGGAATGCCATTGATATTTAATTGGCAAAAATATATAGTAGGTGATGTGATAGCTTGTGTGTTGAGGTAGAAAAATTAGGAATGCATGTCAGTGGGGTTTTACTTTATAAGACATGACTAGAAGAATACCCGCGCGTTGCAGCGGCAATATTTAAAAAATATATGTAAATGAAATGGGTATAAGGAAACATGACTTATTCAATTGTCAAGATGCAATTGATCACTTCAAGAAACTAAATTTAATTCATGTGAAATTGTTGAATATTTGAGGACTAAATATTATTAGTGGCATGGGCAGTTATATGGCTGAAAAAAGATGACATGGATATGTTGAATGAAATATGTATTATTATTGATTTTTAATTATTTACTTCCTCCGTCCCAAAATAAATGTCTTAAGTTTAATTAAGAGTGGATCTATGTAGACATGTTTTGGGAAAACTTGAGATAATTATTTTGGAATGGAGGGATTAGTCGAGATGACATGGACAATTAATTGACTAACATAGTGGGTGATGTGAATAACTTGCATGTTCAGATAGAAAAATGATTAATACATCTTAGTGGGATTTTAGTTAGAACAGGTATGGATTTGTTAAAATAGTACAAAAAACTATTCTTTCCCACTGACTAAACCCATGGTATAGACTGACGCCGTCAAGCCAGCTGTCAAGCGCGTGGAAAAAGGCATGTGTCACGTAATTGTGCCGAGTGTCATACGGAGACACTCGGCACATATTTCTTCACCGTGTGTTTTTTCGGCGCCGAGTGTATTTTCGAGGTTTTGCCGTATCCATTTTTTTACCGAGTGTCTGTACTCGATAGAGTTTGTATATTAATTTTGCACTCGATAAAGGTTCTCTCGCCGAGTGTCTGATATTTAGTACGTACTTGACAAAGATTGTTGGTGTTCTAGAATTTGTTTGCTAATTTTATAGGCACATGATCGAAGAAATCCTCCGATATATCGGGGCCTAGAATATCGTAAAATCGCCAACCTTGTGCCTTCTGCAGCGCGACGGCGGGAACTTCACGGGCCTCGAGGGGCCAGGCCGGGCTTGTGGGCCCGCAAGCCTGGTGTGCTCCTGCCTCCTGCTGTTGCGTCCGGTCAGTTACCGTCTATGACGGTGGAGGTTGGTCTCTCCCGCACGACGGCGATGTTGTGGCTCCTAATCCCGGCACTTTTTCATCGGTGTGTAGGACTCTACTCTCTGTGCCGTGGTGAGACAGTGTGAGCGGCTTCGCGATTGTGCGTTGGGTGGTGGGCGGTTTGGTGGAGTGCTCGGAGCGCCTGGGGTAATGGGGGTCGGGAGAAATCCTATGTGGCTTATCCGACTCCGGCGCGGTGGCGCCTGCGGGGTGCCGCCAGTCCTTCCTGAATGGCGACAGGTGGTCCCCCTCTTCTCAATGTACCGGGGGAAACCGTTGGCAGCAGCGTCCACATCCCTTTCTGAAGGTGTTGCTGGGTACCGGCGCTTTGGAGTACCAGGAGCTTGGTGGGAGGGCTCCGGTGGGCGTAATGGTCTTGGAGCTGTTCACTTGTGTCGATCCATCGTTATCGCTGGTTGTATCGGGTGTGGCTATATTTATATAGCGGGACGAAAGCCTGTTTCGAGAAATATTGTAGAATTGGAGCTGCACGTATGACCTATACCGAAAACTAAGATCTCCCGCCGGTCATCATCGATCGGTTTTCTTGCAAACATTTGGGGATCTGCCTAAAGTTATGAACCACAATCATGGCCTCTCGGCGTATGAACCAATATCATGCGAGCCCCACAATCGATGCATCTCCTCTAACGACGGGAGCACTGCCGTGTGACCGTGTCGTGGAACGGGGCTCTGCAGTACCATCCATGAAAAACCCGGCGCCGCCGCTGCCTTCCACGCCGACATTGCCTCGGCTCGAGCCACCGACAGGCACCACGGCGGGCGCCATCGTCCGTGTTACGGAAGAATCATCGCACCCTCGGCGGAGCAGCTCCATACGCGCGGCCACGGAGTCCTTCCCGGTGAGCCTGAGCCCTGAGCACGACGTCCTTGAAGCTGGCCTCGTCTGTGCTCACCTTCCGGCTGATGATGTGCTTCACCTTCACGTCGTCGTGGGGCGGCGCCCTGGACGAGCCTGCACTTCTTGCTCGGCTCTCGATTTATGCTAGCTCGAGCTGACTCGCAGGTATGCGTCGTATACGAATTCACCGCCGCCGCTGCGAAGATGCGTAACGAGCAACCATTATATATAGATGGCGGCGGCCGGCTTGCGATGTGGTGGTAGCGAGAGAGGGGCTCCGGGATGGTGGGAAACAGGAAAGGTCGTGGCAAAGCTAGTAGGAGTACGTGTGGAAAAAATATCTGCCAACGAGATCACTGTACAATGGACAAAACTTACGACTGGTCGCCTGCTGCAGGGTTGTGGTTTCCGTCTTCAACGTCCACCTCGATCGTTCTCCTACGACAGCAATGCAAATGAGATCATGAGATCCTAGCCACTTTTAATTAGCCCCTCGGGTCTGTTCCTCAGTGTCTCTGTCTATTCTTTTCTCTATCTTGACTGAGTGCTTCTGCTTGACGGGCAAGGAATTGTTGGTGTGTCTGTGTGTGCGTGTACAAGGTTACACTGGTCACTGGTCAGAGTTAAAGTCTGAAGCTTACTAGCTACACGTGATCTTGTGAAGCTTCAGGGAAGCACGTAGTCGCGCGTGGAATGGAATTCCTAACAGGTGAAAACCCACGGGGTGCATCTGCATGCCGGTAAAAGATGGAAATTAAAGCCCCACGCTTGTCCATGGCTTAGCATCGATCGCTCGACAGCTATATATATAACTTTTTCACGAAACAGTGAAACACACTATATACACTTGCACATATACTCCTATAAATGCACGTACGCACATCCTATCAGCTACCGCTACGAGGTCCTTCGAAATTGACGAAGTTATCTCGACATCATGCTATCGACAAGAATATCTTGCCTCCCATTAAATAATAGTATGCCTACTTAAGAAGCATGAATTAGAGATAGGACTACCCTCCTTAACCGGCCAGCGATCGTGCCTTCACGCTAGCATCAGTCTAGGTCACCACCGTGACGTGATTTTTGTTTTTTCAGAATCACCACCGTGACGTGATGGCTCTCTCACCTCTGCATGTGCGGGCAACGGATACCCCCTAGTCTCCTGCTTGTTCATCTGGGTCATCTTCGTTAGTCGTTACAGCCCAGTGAAAAAGCATATGCGGGCTGGCGACCGCATGAGGCCGCGCAGGCTATTGGACTCAATTAAACAGAGTTTCAACAAAGAAAAAGGAAAACAAACAGAGAATTAGGAGGGTGGTTATACCACTGCCCACCAGAGTTCAAATCTCAGATTTGATACTCGTGTTTCTCATTTAGGCGGATTATTCTTCAGTGGGAGGCGACGTTCCCGTCGATAGCGAGGCGCATGTGGTGACTTCATTAATCGGCAAGGGTACGACAGGGACGCACGGCGACGGAACACCATATGGATTCGAGGGTGAAGGCATACCGGCGACAGTTGCAGGTGTCGTCGTCGGCGGGCGACGGATGGGGCAATTGAAACGTGGCGGCGGCGGCGATTTGGAGGTGACAGCGGGATTGGGGGCGGCGAGATTTGGTGCGCGGCAGTTTGACGGTGAAGGGAGGGGGTGGATGTGACGGTGGAGGCGAAGCAACATGAGGGCGTGGAAGATTACGTGCGGCAGTTGCACGCGCGCGAGGGCGTTTGGATTTTTTGGCACAAGCACAGGTGATGTATATATACATGTATGGATCATGCCCTAAAATTTTTTTTGCCCACTTTTACATCACATGCTACCGGTGGAGAGACATTTTTGGTCCATGGTGATGTAAAAATCAGTTATTTATTAGTTTGGCACATATTGGAGCTGCTCTTAGATATGCTCTCCACTAATATTCTTCTCGGTGTGTCTCATATGCATGTTAGCTTGAATTATGGAAACTCCAAAGGGCGTGCTTGGTTACCCACAACCCTGCCAGTAAGCACAGTGGATGAATTATTTGGTTGTTTGGTTACCTAGGTTTCGATCCAAACAAGACCCACACGCATGTAGCCTCCCCGCTAGGACCAGGAGTTTGTCATTTTCATCATAGCTACCCTCCTCGTGTGAAGCGAGGAGCAGCACGGTGTCGAACTCGTCCGAGCGTGGAGATGATCCGAGTTTGCACGCATCTGTGTAAATATGGCGGGAGAAATTTGGTGACATCCCGCTGAAACCTCCCCTATTACCCCCCCCCCCCCCCCCCCCCCTCAACTCACCGCCAAAAGTTGTCGCAGCCTCACCCCTAGAGATATCCATCCCAACTTGACTCATAAGTTGGTAAGTGACGCCATTTTGCTTGGTTCTCCGTGGTTGACAACACCAAGGCATCTTCCTCCACTTCTCTCCAAGATATCCCTCAACCTTCTCTTCTCAGATGGATGTAAGTAGCATGACATCCTAGCTCTGATAGCTTAGTATACTTGAGAATGTTCTGCGAGGATGTATGCGAGCAGATGCCGACTTGGTAGTATGATATGTTTACGTTGTCTATCTTAAAAGTTGTTGTGTTACATCGATGCTTATGTGCCAGTATGACACAGGCTTAAATTAGATAGTGTAGCGAAGAAGGGTAACTGATGGGGGTCATATTGTTGCGTGCTTACAATTGATCTTATGTGTTAAATTTTCATGTTTCATACTTACAATGGTTACCTGATGTAGGACACACCTATGCCCCCCCCCCTCCCTAGTAGCCCGAGTAGGCTCAATTGCTTCAATATGTACTAGCCCCTACATGTACCTCACACGTCAGATTAGAACAACATGATATGGAAACCTGTCATGTACACCTGGGTCCCGACTAGGATCTGTCTAATGGGGTTGGTTTTGACTAGCTAGGGCTTTGAGAGAAGCACTTCCAATCTATTTACGATGATTTTTCCCACTTATGTGGCCGTAGAAAGTGGAGAGCGAAGTGGATACTGGTGTGTAGGATCAAAAATCCTGACGAAGCCCAATGGCGGGAGGACATAACGGAAATAACCATGCACAATGAGCCCTACTTACTCCACATCGCGGTTTGATTGAATTACACTATTTTATTAGATTCACTTCTTCATAAGCTCACATAAAAACCAAACTAACAAACTCTATTGTCATTTTATGGTCAACTGAGGGATGCCGAGTACATCAACAAGTCAACTGCAACTATGGTTGAACGAACATCATGTACCCACGTATGGTACTAAACATGGATGCAATGCACCTCGCTCATAAACACCTCCTGGTGAAGAAAACACAAGGTCTCAACTTTCTTTGGAGAACCCCTGGTCGGGCATGTGAAGTGGTTTACTTTGTTTTTGGCTCCCGGACCACCTATCGGGAGCTGGCAATCCGTTGATGGTGGTGATATGTTTTTAAGAAACTTCATGAAAAGTTATGTGAGATTTGTATATGTTGCGAGGTGGTTATATATATACCAACCCTCGGGACGATGAATTTGTGGTATCACGAGTTGATGTTGTTTGTTAACTTTTAAATTTGTGTGGTACTCACTCAGTTCCCAATTATAAAATCTTTTGGATATTTCAATGTCGCCTAAATAAAGACTGAAATGAGTGAACATACACATTGAAACATATCTAGATACATGTGATTTTGAAAATACTGGTCATCTTATGATTCGGACCCGAGGTACTACTACTTACATACAGTCGGTTTTCTGATATGCTTATGTAAGACTTTTACTGTGTTGGACGAGTGCTAGGTAATCTCACCAATCAGCCAAAGAGGTAACCATATCACCCCTATTGCATATAACCAAACATAATTGATTTGCATACGATCCTTAGTGTCCGACATGCGTACGACACAACCCTGCACCGTGAGATGGAAAAACAGTTAGAGTACGAACGTATAGCACTTCTCATAACCAAACGTCCAACATTCGCATGAAATCAGCCAAAAAACACAGACAACATGTGTAACGTCCCCAAGTTATCTAATAGGCAATTAGGATTTGTTTGTGCATCATGAGCATCATTTGCATCTAACTTAAAGTTGCACAAAATTTGAGTTTCAAAATAAACGAGAAAAAAAATGGCATAAACCACTTGTTATTTTGAATGTGTTAACAAGATTTCAAAGTTTTCAAAATCCAAGGTTGCCAATGGCTTACTTGTAAAATTCTGAGTCTCCTGGTATTTTTGTACAAAATTTATCATTACAAAAAGGCCGTCAAACTCTTTATTTTCCAAAACAGGGGCCTGTTTCCAAAGATTTTGTAGATTTCTGAAAATCCAGGGGGTTTTCCGGAATATCTTCAGTCGTCTTCAACCTTCCAACCGGAGCAGCGCGCTGTCGCGCCCCCGACCGTCCTCCGCCGTGATTGCGTCAAGATTCTCGCCGCCGATGCTTGCTGCTCTATAAAGCCTCCTCGCCGCCGCCCAGGAGAAAACCCTAACCCTCTTTCTCCTCTCCTTCTTCCCCAAATCGGAGAAACCCTAGCCGCCGGAAAGCTTCACGGGTCACCGCCATTTGCCGCCCATTCCGGCCAACCCGGCCCTCCATGAGAAGCTCTAGAGTTCCTCCGTCCTCCCCGCATCCTCCTATTCGAGCCGTGCTTCCCGGAGAGCAATAAATCGACCGGAAATCGCCGTCTTCCTCAACTCCGGTCCGCCGCCGTCGACCACGGATTCCGGCCATCTCCGGCATCCGCGCGCTTCCCCGACCTCTCCATCGCGCCCCTGGTGAGAAGCTGGTCCTCCCGGACCCCTCCATGCGCTCCCTCTCCCTCTGTTTCGTCTGGCCGCCATGCGCCGCCGTCGGCCTCCGCTCCGGCGAGCCCTACGCCGTTTCCGGCGACCATCCGCTGGCGGCGCCACCCGTTTCTGGCTCCCCGTTCTCCCACGCGTGTAACGAGCGTGGCCGCACTGCCTCTCGCGGTCGCAATCGCCGAGTTGGTGCTCGGCAGGGAGCAATGCTCCATTGCTGACGTCATCATGACGTCAGCGAGGCCTTTTCTTTTCTGAAAAATATTTAAATCATTTCTGTAATTCTTTTAAATATGACAGGTGGGTCCATGATGTCAGAATTTTAATGTTTTCCAAATAATGTTTTCTGTAATTAATAAAAATCTGACATGTGGGTCCAATTTATTTACTTAATTTCATAAAAGTTTTAAATTGAATTAAAAATGTTTAATCTTTGGAAATTCGTAGCTAATTCATTTTAATTCAGAAAAATGTGATTAATATATCAAAATTTGCAGAAAAATAAGATCTATATAACTATGTCCAAATCATGCATGATTAAACAAGTGGAATTAAGATTTGTCTAGAACTACCAAAATGCCACCTTCCTTAAATTATGGGGTTCTTCCAAATATTGTTTTAAGTTGTATTTGACCCAATTCAAATGGTTAATTATGTTATAGGGCTTTAAATTAAATCCCTAAACCCGTCATGCATACATTGTGCGCATTGCATCGATGCCATGGTTGAATGTTGTTTTTCCATTTCTTTTCCGGTGTTTCGTTCTTCGCGGTAGAATTCGAATCTGAAGTGGAGATCGACAGCACCGAAGGCCAGTGCTGGATCATCGATGATCAAATCAAGCGGAATCCATGAAGGGTTACTCTTCGTTATCTCGTTCAAGTCAAGCCGAAGATTTGCAAAGTTATATATCTTGTTATCGAAGAGCAAGGCAAGCATAACCTCTTATCTGCACATATAAGATTTCAAAGTATTTGATTCTGATATTATGCATACGATTCAAATGTGGTTTGGAGTTGAGGTATAGAGTGTTGCATGTGGTGCATCGCTAGAGTCTGCTATGCTTAGCCCTGCTTAGATCTTCCCTCTGCTCCATCTGGTTGATGAATCGGAGCTGTGAAGGATGACGTGGAATAACCAGAGATGTGTTGAATATGTTAAAGACTTGGATGAGAGGCCACAATGGGGTTTGTGGTGGGTTGTCTCATTCTTGTCGATCTTAGGAACTGAGTTCCTGGGTTCGGAACCAAGACAATTCGTGCATCCACACAGGGCTCGGAAACCCCTCGACCCCAACTTGTCTAGCCTACTACGTGAAGCCACTAGTTCGAGTGTTCCATTTGCGTGTGCGGTAAAATGAGTTGAGGAAATTAGGGCTTGGGTCAGGAGAGTGTGACGCTCTGATATTGACCCTGGCAACCCGCACTAGGGATCGCTGAGATGGCGGTCTGACCTACTGCTGTGGCTCATGGACATAGGCGAAGCTTGGGAAAGGTCGTGGCCAACCCTTCTCCCCGGAAGAGTGCTAAAAGTACTGGCACATCGGTTGGTTGGCGTGTGTGGGTAGTTACACCCCCTGCAGGGTAAATCTTTCGGAAAGCCGTGTCCACGGTTATGGACAACTTGGTACCTTATTTCGGTGATCATAGACAAACTTAACCTAATTATAAAACTTGCCAACTAAGGGAGGATTGCTTCCTCGGGTTGAGCGAGGGGGTGATTCTGGTGGGTGGTACATCTCATGATGATCTTGTGGAGACTGAAGATGGTGGATGAAGCTAGTGTTTCACTCTCTTATCCCCTTTTAAAAATCTACTGATGCGAGATTCTCTCCTCCCTCGATTGAAAAAAAAACTGGATTTATGCAAAAGACATTCATTAATACTCTCTGAACGAGCAGATATATAATAGGTTAAATAAGTCTTGTTGAGTACCTCTTGTACTCAGCCTTGCGCAATTATTTGGACAGGTGTGTTTTGTGAACATCGACATCGACGAGTAGGTTGGGGTTCCCAGACGGCAGCCTGGAATCTATGGACTGGGACGTCGCCGTTATGCTTTTTGGCCTCTTAGGCCTTTTGCTGATCTTGCTATGTCTAATAGCATAATTTTCCTTCCGTTGTATTGGTGATTGACAGGTCAGTGACCTTATTTGGTGATATTTGCTTCTTCGCTCTGTTAAGAGCTTAATCTATTGCTTCTTGTGTTGTAGGGACTTTGTTGTGTTACCGATTTCAACTGTTGGCTTTCGGGATCTTTGTTAGGCTTATCTCAGATTAAGGTCTCAGATTTGTCTAGCTTGGCTCTTGGGGGTGCTATAGCTTTTGGTATCAGAGCAGGACCGCCTGTAGGAAAACCTTTCTACTGGTCGATGTTGAGTCTAGAGGTTGCGAAAAATATTTGAAAGCTAAAACTATTTGCAAAAATCTGAGTAGGCTTCTTTTTACTCCTTATCTGGTATCGCTCTAATTCTGGGTCATCTTACCTTGTTTTGGTTGAAAACAATTGCTCTCTCTTTCTCCTGGTCATTCAAAAAATAGGTGCATCAAGTGCAGGTCGTTCCCAGCCAAGTTGACCTAATGTTATGTTTTCTAGAGTCCGGTGTGTTCTTTGATCTGTCTTCCTCTTGTTTCATGAGAGATTCCTTTCCATCACGATCTCTCAACTTTGTCGTTTCTGCCTCATTCTATTCTAGTCTTTGAGGTTTCTTTGACCTTGAAGATCCCTTTTTCCTCCTTTGATACTTTAGAAGCTGTGATGGATCTCTGAAGCTATCTCGTGATTACTAAATCGTTATGCCCTTTGTGACACTGAAATATTAGTTACACTTTCTTTGGTTTTCACCCTGGACTTGAACCGAAGGTCCCAGATTGTGTTGTTGGTGGTGTGTTGAGTCATGTGGGTTGTTAGCCATGTGATGCTCACTCTATCAGTACATGATGCTGACCTTTAACCCAAGATCCATTTTGTTGATCCCTGAGGAATGCTTGCTACCTCAGAAGGGCTAGTATCATCAATTCCAGCTAGCCTTCCAGCTCGTGGTTTTGTCGTGATTGACTTGCGACATCCAAGGTTTTCTCCTTCCACTAGCTTTGGCAGAGGTTCTGTCATGGAACCAAAAGGATCACGACAAGAGTGCTCTTTATGAGTCTCACATCTAAGTTGGTGACTCTGCCACACCTTTCTTATCGGAGCAAGTTGTCAGGTGTATGTTAACTTGTTCATCTACATCTTAGGGTCTTCCCTAAGTATGTTCCTTTCACTATGGTTGTGTTCTGGCCTGTGTATGCCAGTTGGCATCCAAGTTGTAAATGTGCATTGGTGTACTAATGCATGTTACTCTTGTGGTCCGTCGTGACACTCCACTTCGGGATGTCAGGGAGAAACAAACTCTCGTACCTCGTCCATATCTAGGACCAGGTCAAAGTGTTGTAGTCCGCAGATCAAGAGGCTTTGTTGCTTCTAATCTGTTCCGTCTTAAAGTATCACACTCTTATATATCAAAAGGTCGTGTTGTGTCTCATGACTTATTGATGAAGTGATGCTTTTACACGTCCTTACTCATGCTTTTCTCCTAGCTGCTCGTGCTCGGGAATGCTAGGGTGTGTTTCGGGGATGTGATCCCCGGTACCCTAAAGTTATGGTGTTGCCATGGTTATGTTCGGGTGAAGAGATGCGACTCGGGCCGTCATAAGCGCTCTCCCGGCCAGTCTAGGTTGGGGATGGGCCGGCCGAGTTATCTCCAACCTCGACTTCCACCCTGTCGACTCCGCCAAGCCGTCTTCAACTTCGCCCCGGCCCTCCCGACTTCCCCAACTCGGCGTCACCTCCGGCTTCCTCGACTCGATGGCCCTCCCGACTTCCCCGACTCGGCGTCACCTCCGGCTTTCCCGACTCGGCGTCTCCACCGGCTTCCTCGACTCGACGGCCCTCCCGACTTCCCCAACTCGGCGTCACCTCCGGCTTCCTCGACTCGACGGCCCTCCCGACTTCCCCAACTCGGCATCACCTCCGGCTTTCCCGACTTCCCCGACTGGTACGGAAGATTCTGAAGACAGGCGCAAGCAGACAAGACAAGGACGCGCGCCGCCCGGGTTCTGCCTGCCATGAGTGTGACCAGGCGTGGCTACAGTACCGGTGATGTGACTAGAGTACAACTCATGATGCAGGGAACAGTGTTGACAAGACCCCAATAGTCATGTCAGCTACAGTGCCGGAATAGTGTCACGTGGGCCACCTCTTGTCCCCTGGGCTCCTCCTATATAAGGAGCACCAGGGGAAGGCCAAAGGAAAGGTCACACCCATCCACGGCCGCGGCCGGCCGGACCACGGGCTGTTTCTCTTCGCCCCTTGCTCTCTCTCTCTCCCCCAAAACCTCTTAGAGGTAACTCGGTTCAGCTCATGGAGCATCCTGTACACAGCATATGCGGAGAGAAGAAATACACCAAATAGGCTAGATGCTGCAGTAGGGGTGTTATCTCCTCACGAGAGCCCCGAAGCAGGGTAAATCCCCGTGTCAATGTGTTCATCTGTGTGTGCTCCTCAGCGCGCTATCCCTCCCCGAATCCTCTAGCGTCCATCCGGCCCCACAAATTAGCCTACCCGTAGGCATCTGTCTGTTCACCACGACGACAGTTGGCGCCCACCGTGGGGCATCAGTGGCGCTTGCTGGACTAATTTCGGACGGGACCTTCTTCATCGACTCGGGGACTCGACATCACCATGGTCCACATGCTCCAACTCGCTGCCGCACGCAGAAGCCATTCCGACCTACACCAGCGCTCACCGTCGACAGATTCCGGGTAACTCCCCGACAGTTGCCCGGATCATGTCGGCTCCGTCAATCCCGACCGCACCAATGCTCCGTGAGTATCTTCGTCTGTATCATGCAATTGGCCAGTCTTGAGAGTAACTCGGGGACTGCCCCTTCGTGCCTAATTTAGTTGTTAACCCGGGAGCGAGAGGTCGTAACCCGGGGACTGCCATGTTTATATGTTTGCCTTGTTATCTGTGTGTTTCCCCCGGGAGCAAGATGTCTTGTCCCGGGGACTGGTCGGCTAGTCGGTTGTATTTCTGCCTCTAGATCTGTAAAGTAACCCGGGGACTCGGTGAGACCGAGTCTGCGTTCCTGTGCCTAGCTCGGCAGATAGTCGTAATTTCTGTCTTGCGTTAACTTCAGTTTGACCTGTTAAATAGAGTTGTCGCTCCTATTGAATATTTACTATGCATGCCTGCCTGGACTAACATTGAAAGGTGATGTCGGTTTTACCGAGAGGATATTTATGTCAAATGTCTTGGTTGTCTTGGTTGTTATGTCGGTTATCTCGGATCCATCTAATATTTATTATGGCCTGAAAATATGTCCCGAACTATTTTTGATGTCGGTATGCCGAGGAATAAATGACCTATGACATTGTGTTGTCATCCATGTCGGTAAGATTTAATTTGATCGAATAGTTAGAATTGGTGTTCCTGTTGGATATTCATTATATATGTCTGTATGAGCTAACATTGAAAGGTGATATTGGTTTTATCGGAGGAATACTCATGTCGGAAATCTTGGTTATGTCGTTTATCTCGGATCCATCTTATAATTGATATTGTCTCAAGATATGTTGCATATGGTCTTTGGTATCGGCTTGCCGAATTATAAACGGCATATCATACCAGGTTGTTGCTCATGTCGGATAGTCTTTGGTATCGGCTTGCCGAGTTATAAATGGCCTAACATTTCCCGGTTGTCACTTTTGTCAGTTCGCCAATGTATCGCGGCATCATTCCGTGTCTCCAGATCGCCGTTTATTTCGGTTTGCCACAGTATCACGGCATCTTTCCATATCCCCGGTCATCGTTCATGTTGGTTTGTGAAATGAGATGTGTTTTATGCCCAGAGTGGCCGAGGTACCAAGACATGTGTGAGTTGCCCAAAGTGGCCGAGATACCGAGACATGTGTGATATGCCCAGAGTGGCCGAGATACCGAGACATGTGTGATATGCCCAAAGTGGCCGAGGTACCGAGACACCCGAGATACACTTATGTCAAATCAACAGAGGTTGGAGGCGTCTGTGTCGGTATACGCCCAGAGTGGCTAAAAGCCGGCACATGAGACTCTGTGTCGGTATACGCCCAGAGTGGCTAAAGGCCGGCACATGAGACGTCCGTGTCGGTATACGCCCAGAGTGCCTAAAAGCCGGCATGTGAGGTATGTTTATGTCAAGCCGGCAGTGGCCGAAGACATCTATGTCGGTAAAACGCCCAGAGTGGCTAAGGAACCGGCATATGATCGTATTCTTGCAGGTACAAGGAGGAGTACGTGAAGACGATGGCTGAAGACATCTATGTCGGTAAAACGCCCAGAGTGGCTAAAGAACCGGCATATGATTGTATTTTTGCAGGTACAAGGAGGAGTACGTGAAGATGGTGGTGTTATTATTTTTCTAAGTCTGCGAGCGACTCTGCGAGTCCCCCGCAGCCTCGGGGACTAGTGTCGGGGATGTGATCCCCGGTACCCTAAAGTTATGGTGTTGCCATGGTTATGTTCGGGTGAAGAGATGCGACTCGGGCCGTCATAAGCGCTCTCCCGGCCAGTCTAGGTTGGGGATGGGCCGGCCGAGTTATCTCCAACCTCGACTTCCACCCTGTCGACTCCGCCAAGCCGTCTTCAACTTCGCCCCGGCCCTCCCGACTTCCCCAACTCGGCGTCACCTCCGGCTTCCTCGACTCGACGGCCCTCCCGACTTCCCCGACTCGGCGTCACCTCCGGCTTTCCCGACTCGGCGTCACCACCGGCTTCCTCGACTCGACGGCCCTCCCGACTTCCCCAACTCGGCGTCACCTCCAGCTTCCTCTACTCGACGGCCCTCCCGACTTCCCCAACTCGGCGTCACCTCCGGCTTTCCGGACTTCCCCGACTGGTACGAAGATTCTGAAAACAGGCGCAAGCAGACAAGACAAGGACGCGCGCCGCCCGGGTTCTGCCTGCCATGAGTGTGACCAGGCGTGGCTACAGTACCGGTGATGTGACTAGAGTACAACTCATGATGCAGAGAACAGTGTTGACAAGACCCCAGTAGTCATGTCAGCTACAGTGCCGGAATAGTGTCACGTGGGCCACCTCTTGTCCCCTGGGCTCCTCCTATATAAGGAGCACCAGGGGAAGGCCAAAGGAAAGGTCACACCCATCCACGGCCGCGGCCGGCCGGACTACGGGCTGTTTCTCTTCGCCCCTTGCTCTCTCTCTCTCCCCCAAAACCTCTTAGAGGTAACTCGGTTCAGCTCATGGAGCATCCTGTACACAGCATATGCGGAGAGAAGAAATACACCAAATAGGCTAGATGCTGCAGTAGGGGTGTTATCTCCTCATGAGAGCCCCGAAGCAGGGTAAATCCACGTGTCAATGTGTTCATCTGTGTGTGCTCCTCAGCGCGCTATCCCTCCCCGAATCCTCTAGCGTCCATCCGGCCCCACAAACATCTGTCTGTTCACCATGACGACAGTGTGTGTATCGATGTGGCTATCAGATATTCTTTGCAATTTTCATTGCTTTGACATCTAAGGACATTTGATTCCTTCCTTGTGTGATTGGTTATCTGATCACAAAGTGAAGTCGACTGTGTTGCCAAGTCCGTTTGTTCCGGCGCACACACTCGGTCAAAGAGTTAGATTTTTGCCAACGCTCTTAAGGCCACATCATTTTGCCTTCAAATGCAGGACTCCTGTCTACCTGTGTTGTCGTGTTGAAGCAAGATGGTATATCCTAAGGGATCTGCTATCTTTTCAATCTTTGATTTGATTTGGGCTATCGTCAAATCGAACTCAGTCCCAAGGACCATCTTGAGGATGTTTTACTCATGGTGTTTCGCCAGCTTACATATTCATGTCCTTGATCTGACCAATACTTTTGCCTTGTTCATGCATCATATGATTCCATCTTGTTGGAGTATCTTAATAAGCTTGTTGTTGAGCCCATCGATAACATTCTTATTGCCTCCATGTCTGAAGAGGATCATTATGAACATTTGGCAATAACGTTGGAAACTTTTGAGAACCATCTTTGTGTCAGGACGAAGTATGTGTTCAGGATGTTGGAAGTAACCTACTCTGGTTCACGAGCATTTGCTGAAAGATGTCGCCGTGAATCCAAGTAGACTTTCTCTTGTTTCCTCGGGAACCATCTCTAGTCAGTCATGCATGTGCGGATTATTCATGGGCTGATAGGTTGTTACCTTCATTCCTTGAACAAGTCATATGCACCCCAAGCCACTGACTGATTAGTTTAAGAAGGAGAAGAAGTCGGAAACTTCATTATCCTCTTTATTGTTTCCCAAGATGGACTCCATTGTGTTTGTTGTAAATGATTCATGTAGGTGCTGTTGTCTTTGGACACATGTCTGACACATGGGTTGTTGCAATCTCGCTCATCTCTTCGAGCCTGACGTTGTTGTCCATATCTTGAGAATCTAGTAACCTTTCCTCGTGGTATCCATTGCACACTTCCTGTTCGGACATTCTGAGTTTGAACTTTCATCCCAACTAACCAGAGCTGAATCTCAAGCAGCAACGATGGTTGGTATTCATCAAGGATTTTGACATAGGTCTTTTTGTAACTCCGGCAAGATTGATGATGTGGTTGACACAATTAGTCGGAAGGCCTATCGCCGAAATTCCTGGAATCTTCAAGAACAACCACTCCCCATGAGGATTGTTGTGCGGCTTATTCTAAAAGTTGCCCTTGTGGTCTTTTCTTATTCCAAAGCTCGATCTCTACCTCTTCACCTATTAAAGGCTTGTCATGAGCTTGAAATGGGTATCCAGAAGATCAAGAAGAAATTCCCTTTCCAATGTTCTCGGAGATTCTCAATATCTCTCAATCGATCCTCCAGTTCCTTTTTCTTGTCTTTTGACAACATGGCCATCATGTGAATTTTCTTTCCGTGGTGATCTTCCACATTCGTTGATCAGTTCTTCCTTCCTTTTGCTTGTACTTGAAGTTCTGTTCAACTCACACTTTGTGTGAATTTGTCAGCCATCTTAGGTCCCTGGACTTTTAATCATGTGGCAAATGTCATGTATGCCAAATGGTTGAAATCTGAAAAGGGTTGTTCCTCTTGTTGCATCAAGATCTCGTTATCTATCCATCTTGGCCTTGTGCAAAGTTCATATTCTAATCCTTTCGCGGAACAGTTGTCTACCAACTTGAAACTTCTTCCTTTCCATCTGTTACCTTGATGTGTTTCATGCTCGTTAGCTCAAGAGTTGTTTTGCACACTCCTCCCTTGAGTTAACCATGAGATACTCGATCTTTTTGAAGATCCTCGGTCTATAGTTATTTCCCTCTTCTCTTGGTGTAGTCGAAGAACAGTCCGACGAGACATGAAGTGTTCAATCATCCCTGAAGTCTTGGATCAACCTCTTCAAGAAAGAAGATCGTCGTGGGATCGACAAGATCATCCAAGACTAGTGTAGCCCTCCTCTCTGTATCTCTTTTCCTACCTTAGGAATCTCGGGGACGAGATTCTTGTAAGGGGGATAGATTTGTAACGTCCCCAAGTTATCTAATAGGCAATTAGGATTTGTTTGTGCATCATGAGCATCATTTGCATCTAACTTAAAGTAGCACAAATTTGAGTTTCAAAATAAAAGAGAAAAAAATGGCATAAACCACTTGTTACTTTGAATGTGTTAAAAAGATTTCAAAGTTTTCAAAATCCAAGGTTGCCAATGGCTTCCTTGTAAAATTCTGAGTCTCCTGGTATTTTTGCACAAAATTTATCTTTACAAAAAGGCCGTCAAACTCTTTCTTTTCCAACACAGGGGCCTGTTTCCAAAGATTTTGCAGATTTCTGAAAATCCAGGGGGTTTTGCGGAAAATCTTCAGTCGTCTTCAACCTTCCAACCGGAGCAGCGCGCTCTCGCGCCCCCGACCGTCCTCCGCCGTGATTGCGTCAAGATTCTCGCCGCCGACGCTTGCTGCTCTATAAAGCCTCCTCGCCGCCGCCCTGGACAAAACCCTAACCCTCTTTCTCCTCTCCTTCTTCCCCAAATCAAAGAAACCCTAGCCGCCGGAAAGCTTCACGGGTCGCCGCCATTTGCCGCCCATTCCGGCCACCCCGGCCCTCCATGAGAAGCTCTGGAGTTCCTCCGTCCTCCCCGCATCCTCCTATTCGAGCCGTGCTTCCCGGAGAGCAATAAATCGACCGGAATCGCCGTCTTCCTCAACTCCGGTCCGCCGCCGTCGACCACGGATTTCGGCCATCTCCGGCATCCCCGCGCTTCCCCGACCTCTCCATCGCGCCCCTGGTGCGAAGCTGGTCCTCCAGGACCCCTCCATGCGCTCCCTCTCCCTCTGTTTCGTCCGGCCGCCATGCGCCGCCGTCGGCCTCCGCTCCGGCGAGCCCTATGCCGTTTCCGGCGACCATCCGCTAGCGGCGCCACCCGTTTCTGGCTCCCCGTTCTCGCGCGCGTGTAACGAGCGTGGACGCACTGCCTCTCGCGTTCGCAATCGCCGAGTTGGTGCTCGGCTGGGAGCAATGCTCCATTGCTGACGTCATCATGACGTCAGCGACGCCTTTTCCTTTTCTGAAAAATATTTAAATGATTTTTGTAATTCTTTTAAATATGACAGGTGGGTCCATGATGTCAGAATTTTATTGTTTTCGAAATAATGTTTTCTGTAATTAATAAAAATCTGACATGTGGGTCCAATTTATTTACTTAATTTCATAAAAGTTTTAAATTGAATTAAAAATGGTTAATCTTTGGAAATTCATAGCTAATTCTTTTTAAATCAGAAAAATGTGATTAATATATCAAAATTTGCAGAAAAATAAGATCTATCTAACTATGTCCAAATCATGCATGATTAAACAAGTGGAATTAAGATTTGTCTAGAACTACCAAAATGCCACCTTCCTTAAATTATGGGGTTCTTCCAAATATTATTTTAAGTTGTATTTGACCCAATTCAAATGGTTAATTATGTTATAGGGCTTTAAATTAAATCCCTAAACCTGTCATGCATACACTGTGCGCATTGCGACGATGCCATGGTTGAATGTTGTTTTTCCATTTCTTTTCCGGTGTTTCGTTCTTCGCGGTAGAATTCGAATCTGAAGTGGAGATCGACAGCACCGAAGGCCAGTGCTGGATCATCGACGATCAAATCAAGCGGAATCCATGAAGGGTTACTCTTCGTTATCTCGTTCAAGTCAAGCCGAAGATTTGCAAAGTTATATATCTTGTTATCGAAGAGCAAGGCAAGCATAACCTCTTAGCTGCACATATAAGATTTCAAAGTATTTGATTATGATATTATGCATACGATTCAAATGTGGTTTGGAGTTGAGGTATAGAGTGTTGCATGTGGTGCATCGCTAGAGTCTGCTATGCTTAGCCCTGCTTAGATCTTCCCTCAGCTCCATCCGGTTGATGAATCAGAGCTGTGAAGGATGACGTGGAATAACTAGAGATGTGTTGAATATGTTAAAGACTTGGATGAGAGGCCACAATGGGGTTTGTGGTGGGTTGTCTCATTCTTGTCGATCTTAGGAACTGAGTTCCTGGGTTCGGAACCAAGACAATTCGTGCATCCACACAGGGCTCGGAAACCCCTCGACCCCAACTTGTCTAGCCTACTACGTGAAGCCACTAGTTCGAGTGTTCCATTTGCGTGTGCGGTAAAATGAGTTGAGGAAATTAGGGCTTGGGTCAGGAGAGTGTTACGCTCTGATCTTGACCCTGGCAACCCGCACTAGGGATCACTGAGATGGCGGTCTGACCTACTGCTGTGGCTCATGGACATAGGCGAATCTTGGGAAAGGTCGTGACCAACCCTTCTCCCCGGAAGAGTGCTAAAAGTACTGGCGCATCGGTTGGTTGGCGTGTGTGGGTAGTTACACCCCCTGCAGGGTAAATCTTTCGGAAAGCCGTGTCCACGATTATGGACGACTTGGTACCTTATTTCGGTGATCATAGACAAACTTAACCTAATTATAAAACTTGCCAACTAAGGGAGGATTGCTTCCTCGGGTTGAGCGAGGGGGTGATTCTGGTGGGTGGTACATCTCATGATGATCTTGTGGAGACTGAAGATGGTGGATGAAGCTAGTGTTTCACTCTCTTATCCCCTTTTAAAAATCTACTGATGCGAGATTCTCTCCTCCCTCGATTGAAAACAAAACTGGATTTATGCAAAAGACATTCATTAATACTCTCTGAACGAGCAGATATATAATAGGTTAAATAAGTCTTGTTGAGTACCTCTTGTACTCAGCCTTGCGCAATTATTTGGACAGGTGTGTTTTGTGAACATCGACATCGACGAGTAGGTTGGGGTTCCCAGACGGCAGCCTGGAATCTATGGACTGGGACGTCGCCGTTATGCTTTTTGGCCTCTTAGGCCTTTTGCTGATCTCGCTATGTCTAATAGCATAATTTGCCTTCCGTTGTATTGGTGATTGACATGTCAGTGACCTTATTTGGTGATATTTGCTTCTTCGCTCTGTTAAGAGCTTAATCTATTGCTTCTTGTGTTGTAGGGTCTTTGTTGTGTTACCGATTTCAACTGTTGGCTTTCGAGATCTTTGTTAGGCTTATCTCAGATTAAGGTCTCAGATTTGTCTAGCTTGACTCTTGGGGATGCTACAACACGCAATTTGTGCTCTGATGAAGACAAACTCATTATGGGGAATCAAATAGGTTACGTAACATGGTACCAAGACCGCATAAGTCAAGAGAGTCTCACATAGACCATGTTGGCCAAATGCCTAAAATGGCTACGGCCAACATATTAGGCAAACTCGCCACTAATAGCAAATACATCACATATACACTAGCAGTGCAATCCCTACGAATATCTCAAAAAGCATTTGATTGGTGTAGTCGTGTAGATGTGCACACCTTGCATTTCCCGCTCCTTTTCCCATGTGATATTGACCTTTGCAACTACACATGCCATGTGAAAGGTATTATACATATCAGCCGATAGATATTGCAAATTAAATACAGTGCAACCAAAAGCCCTGATGATATGCTTTTTCCACAATGAAATCAAAAAGTCGCGCAGATACTATCCCACGTGATTGACGCTAGCAGAGACATGGAAACATCTGCACATATCTTCCGATGTTCCGTTATAAGGCTGTGCGGCTGGCACGCGCGCCCGAACGTTTTCTCGAAGTTGTCCTCCACACATAGAGCATGAAAGAGCAGTGCAACTTGCAGGCAAAGTGGCGTTATCTTCCAGGGAGAAAAAGATCCACCAGCTCGTTTGGAGACCATGCGTACGTAGATAAAATTAAAGATCCTCCCGGCGCGGTTGCAGGCCATGCAACTCCAAGGAAAAGATATTGCCGTTGGAGGCCGTGCAAATGCAATCTGATTCTCGTGGTAATATCTCCTTGTCCAACGCCGTGAAGGATTTTGATCCGTTCAATCCATCCAAATGCCCCCTCCTTGTCAGCTTCAAAAGCTTAAAGTATATTTTTTTTAATGGATGAGTTATCAAATTCGTATGGGATTAAACTGTGGAAATTTCGCCTCTTGAAATAATATGCTTGGAATGCTATGAAACTTTTGTATAGCTTCCATAACATAAATACTTCCTTCGTTCAACGTTTTAGTTTTAGTGTATAGACTCAGTCATTCGGTATGTCTTTAGTCCATCTTGAAGTATCTAAAATGTCTTATAATAGTGAACAAAGAGAGTACTACCATTATGCTATGTTGATAATAGTATGCATTCCCGCAAAAAGATTATAATGTAAATTCTGAATACTAATTTAGTTCTTAATTCATGATTGTAAACATAAAACCTGATTATCTTATTTCACAGTCTGAAAAAACAGCTATTCAAAACGATCAGTTTTCTTGGCCAACACCATTGTAGTCAAAACAGGTAGAAAGTTTAGATTGTATTATAAATTTATAATCGACCTTCATGCCAAACAGACGCTAATAAGACAAATACGATCATTGCTCTTATAAAAAATGGGTATTGGTCAACTCTAATTAAGCTTAGTACATGGGCCATTTATCTAGGTAGAACATGTATATCTCCATATTTCACTTCCTCCGTGCATAAACTAGAATTTTTGACAACCACATATTGCTTAGTCATTGTTTACTTCTAGTGTATTTTAGGGGATTATCCCGAATTTTGGAAAATCTCCACTTTTGTTTACTTCTAGTGTATTTTAGGGGATTAGAGGAGATAATCACTAGATATCCCCCACCAACCATCTTATTTTTTGCTAAAACAAAAACTCTACTCCATGTTAGCGTATTGTAGGGAAGGAATATTTGTGCAAATTTGTGGGGATTGGATGTTCACGAAATCCCCTCACATCCACATTCCTCTCATCCCTATAAAACTTGGAGTAAACAAGGCAGGAGGTTAGTGCGGGTTGTTACACGTACACGAAGGGCACCCACGAGGCTCCGATACGTGGATGGATCAGCGATAGCGGCGCCAGTTGCTCCGAGTTTAGACTGTGTATCAACTGGAGTGGAGCAAGGGTTGCACTCACTCATGCCGGCACGCTCGAGGACATCAAGGATGTACTGCCACTGGGAGAGGAACATGCCATCAGAAGAGCGAGTAACGGCGACACCAAGGAAGTAATGTAATGTGCCTAGGTCCTTGAGGGAGAACTCGCGCTCAAGAGCCGTGATTGTTTGCCGAAGGAGCTGCGCGGAGGATGCAGTCAGGACAATGTCGTCCACATATAGCAATAGGTAGATGCTGTCTGTGTAAACTTAACCAAGGCAAACGAGGTGTGCAGCGAAGCGGCTGAACCACGCACGCGGCGCCTGCTTGAGTCCATAGAGAGACTTATTGAGTTTGCACACGTGTTCCGGCTTGGAGGCATCGACAAACCCCGACGGTTGTGCACAGTAGACAGTCTCGGCAAGAGTCCCATGAAGAAAGGCATTGTTGATGTCGAGTTGGTGTACTGGCCAGTCTTGAGCCATGGCAATGGAGAGAACAGTTCGGACGGTTGCTGGTTTGACAACGGGGCTAAAGGTCTCCCCGTAGTCGACACCGGCACGCTGGGTGAAGCCGCGGAGAACCCAGCGTGCTTTGTACCGATCTAGGAATCCATCTGGCTTATGCTTGTGCCGAAAAATCCACATGCCGGAAACGATGTTTGCTCCAGGCGGACGGGGAACGAGATCCCAGGTCCGGTTTGCTTGAAGGGCACTGAATTCATCCATCATTGCGGAGTGCCAATGAGGATCCTTGAGAGCACTGCGGTAGCTCTTTGGGAGCGGGCTAAGGACATCGGCAACAAGAGTTAGTCTATCAACAGGCTTAGTCATGCCTCGTTTTCCACGTGTGAACATAGAGTGAGTGTTGTCAACAAGAGGAGGTCCGACAGGAGCAAGTACCGCTGGTGTCGTGGGGGGTGTAGTAGGAGGATTTGGAGGTGCGGAAGTATTGTGTACATGTGGGGAAAGGTCAGACAGAAGAATGATCGGAAAGTCATCTAAAAAATCAAGATCAGTAGCAGTAGGCGTAGGTGTGGATTGTTTAGCGAAGGGGAAGGTGTGCTCGTCGAAAACGACGTGGCGAGAGATGATGATATTATTAGTGGCGAGATCAAGACAACGATAGCCACGGTGATTGGAAGGATACCCAAGGAAGACGCATGCTGTTGTGCGTGGAGCCAGTTTGTGCGGAGCTACAGCAGAAAGGTTAGGATAACAGAGGCAACCAAAGACTCGTAGATGCTCAAGAGGGAGAGGGAGGCCGCGGAGAGCTTCATAGGGCGTTCGATTGTTTAGTGTTTTAGTTGGGTGGAGGTTGAAGAGGAACGTCGCTGTATGGAGGGCTTCAACCCAATATGCCGGGGGCATGCTGGCTTGAAAGAGAAGGGAACGGATCATATTATTAGTGGAGCGAATGACACGTTCGGCTTTGCCGTTCTGGGAGAGGTGTATGGGCAAGACATCCGAAGGGTGGCGCCGAGGGATAGAAGAAATAGATGAGCAGCGTTATTGTCGAATTCGCGCCCATTGTCACATTATAAAGATTGAATGGTTGTATTAAACTGAGTGGATACATAAGCGAAAAAATGTTTTAGTATAGGGAAAGTTTCAGATTTTTGGCGAAGAGGAAAAGTCCAAAGATAGTGGGTGAAATCGTCAAGGATAACAAGATAGTATTTATAACCAGAGACACTAGGAAGCGGCGAAGTCCATAAATCACAGTGGATGAGCTGAAAAGGTTTAGTAGTTTGAGTAGAAGATGTATCAAAGGGTAGACACACATGTTTCCCTAATTGACAAGCATGACATAAGTGATCATCGGTAGCGTTTTTATTACAAGAAAAAGGTAAAACACTAGCTAGGTGCGACAAAGCTTGACTACTAAGATGTCCTAAACGACGATGCCACAATGTTGATGACGATGTAGTGGTGGAGAGAGCATGCGGTGTGGAGGTCGGCCACCAGAAGGGGTAGAGGTCACCGGAGCTATTGCACCTCACGATCTCATTCTTGGTGCGGTAATCGTTCACAGAAAGACCAAAAGGATCAAACTCAACAGAAACGAGATTATCAGTGGTTAACTGGCGGACAGAAATAAGATTTATTATTATGTTAGGTGTAACTAAGACATTGTTAAGGTTAAGCGGATGGTGGGGAGTAGAAAGAGTGGTGTGGCCGACGCGGGTAATAGGAAATGGCCATTGCCGACGATGACATGTGGATGAGGGGAAGGAGAGGGTAGGAGGTGCGAGAGATTACCCTGATTACCGGTCATGTGAGCAGAGGCGCCTGAGTCCATGATCCACGCATTAGGGGATGGTGGCGTCAGGGACATGGTGTTAAAAGCCTGCATGAGTTGGCCTTGGTCGAAGGACGGAGACGGAGCATTGTATGTCGGCGCAGGTGGTGGAGCGGATGACGCCGGACCGAGAGCTCCTGGAGGCCACATCACGGGTGGAGAAGGTGCTGCCGGCGGCCATGGCATAGATGGAGTAGAACCATAAGCCCACGGTGCTGAGGGCGACAACAAGGCAGGATGAGCCTGAGGTGGTCTTGGTGGAGGTGGGCGTGGCGGCGGTCCAGGCCACATCGGGATAGACCCTGCCCAGGGGTTTTGCATGGAAGGCCACCACGCCTGCGTGCCCTTGCCACCTGTGTTGGAGGTGTTGCCGCCGCGCTGTTGGGCAGGCCCGGAGTGGAGATAGCGGCATCAGGCGCCGAATCGACAATTGCCCCGCTGGAAGTTGCGGCAAGCTTCGGGGGGGGGGGGGGGGGGGGGGGACGTGGAGGCATCATGGTGTCCGCAGGGCCACGCGATGGTGGTGGCGGGATAGTGCCTCGGGCGACGAAAGCAGACGGCGCCGAGGAAGATGACTGATCGGACTGCTGCAGTGTGAGTTCCTCGAGCAGAAGTGACGAGCGCACATCAAGGAACGACGGTAGTGGTCGTTGTTTCAAGGTCAGTGTGCGCATGTAGGAAAGACGAGATCCGAGGCCGCGGAGCGTGTTTTGGACGAGACGCTTGTCGGTGATGGTCGTCCCGAGCGCGTTGAGCTCGTCGGCGAGGACCTTCTGCTTGCGGCAGTAATCCGCCACGGTCATGGAGCCCTGTTGGAGTCCGTGGAACTCTTGCTCGAGGTAGGAGGAGCGGGTCTCGGCGTTGTCGTGGTAGATGTTCGAGAGCCGCGTCCACAGAGCATGAGCGGGCAGCGGCTTGGTGGTGTCGACGATCATGGCGAGAAGCTCGGACGCGACGGCGCCGTTGAGCCATGATCGGACGATGGCGTCGTTCCTACTCCATTGTGGCGTGGGCTTGTCGGGGTACTCGTCCTCGAGTAGATGATCCTCAAGGGCGTACTTCTCGACGGCGTCGGAGAACATGCCTCGCCATTGGAGGTAGTTGGAGGTGGAGATCTCAAGGGTGACCGGAACGACGGCGTGGATGCTCGGGAGGGCAGCGGCGAGCGCCCACAGAGCAGATTTGGCGGCCGCCTCAGCACTGGCCGAGGATTCCTGCGGCGCCATGGGGAGAGAGGATCTAGAAACCCTGCGTCGTTCCTACTCCATTGTGGCGTGGGCTTGTCGGGGTACTCGTCCTCGAGTAGATGATCCCCAAGGGCGCACTTCTCGACGGCATCGGAGAACATGCCTCGCCATTGGAGGTAGTTGGAGGTGGAGATCTCAAGGGTGACCGGAACGACGGCGCGGATGCTCAGGAGGGCAGCGGCGAGCGCCCACAGAGCAGATTTGGCAGCCGCCTCGGCAGTGGCCGAGGATTCCTGCGGCGCCATGGGGAGAGAGGATCTAGAAACCCTGCTCTGATACCATGAAGGCAAATATAATTGTTGCGCTTAGATTGATTGAGCCCGTGGTGGGAGTTATATAGTACAGGAGTCTTGGTTGTCAAGGCAACATATTACATATTTAGGAAATAGCAATATGTGTCCTACAGGTACACGTCTAACACGGGTGGTTGTACGTGGGCCATCGGAGATGAAACCTTAGTCCTAGGTTTAGTAATACGAAGGTAAACTACGTTTTATTGTCGACGGAGACCATCAATACAGAATGAATTATTGAAGATCCTCCCGGTGGTTGCAGACCATGCAACTGCAAGGAAAATATATGCTCGTTGGAGGCCGCGCCCGCCCGCTTGTCAGCTTGAAAAGCTTGTAATATAGCATTTTATTTTTCATGAATGAGTTATCAAATTCGGATGGGATTAAACTCTGGCAATTTTGACTCTTGAAATAATTGATATGCTTGGAATGCTATGAAACTTGTGTGTAGCTTCCCCAACATAAATACTTCCTTCGTTAGCCTTTTAGTTTCTTTTTTTTGGAAATGCATCTATTTAAATGCATTTTAGTGTATAGATTCACCCATTTCAGTCTGTCTTTAGTCCATCTTGAAATATCAAAATGTCTTATAATAGTGAACAAAGAGAGTACTGCTATTATTATACTATGTTGATAATTAATAATATGCATTCCTGCAAAAGATTATAATGTAATTTCTGAATACTTTTTAACTCCTCAGTTCATGATTGCATACATAAATTGTGATTATCTTATTTCACAGTCTGAAAAAACAGCAATTAAAAACGATCAGTTTTCTTGGTCAACAACAGAGTAGTCAAAACAGGTAGAAAGTTTAGATTGTATTATAAATTTATAATTATCGGCCTTCATGCCAAACATAAGTGAAGAAGACACATATGACCGATGCTTATAAAAAGGCGACGTATCAGGTGAAAACTACTATTCAGTGCAAACCTGAAAACTAACGACCAGAGTGATAGGTTTGCCCAAGATACACACACATGTATATGGTGGAGAAGAACGCACAAAGACCCGCTATAAAAAGATAATTATGAATTTCTAAAAAATAAAAAAATGGAAGTACGTCCAAACTTTATATGTTCGTGCAAAAAGTTCACCAAATAATGACATTTTTTGTGCGATGTGTAAAAGGACAAAAAAATGTCTCGCGTATAGTTAAATGACTATTTGTATTTTTTTACAGTTTAAAATATGATTTTTGGTTAGTGCGTGCATGTACACCTATGAGTCAAAAAAGATTTTCCTTAGAAATTGAACTATTGAATGTGTGTGTATTTCAGTGCAACTATAGTTATGCGACAAGATTAATTATTTGGTGCCTTGATCTTATAAATATTGGCAAAACTTTGAACACAAAAGTTATGGTTTTACATCGAAAGTGCATAATCAAAACAATTTTTATGCCCTTAATGGAGGGTGTACAATTGTACATTTTTGTAGGATTTCAAAATATAATACAACTTAATTAGCTGCTTAAAGTGGATTTTAATTAGAAACGTTTCGAAGTTAAACTAGAAATTTAGAAAACCAGAGGGATAGCAATTTCTGAGAGGAAATGGAGGTATTTATGGTGTTGGGTGTGTATAAGGATCCATTTGAATTAATAAATGTACTAAGATATAAATACATGGACTTTAGTTCTATCGATCCATAAAGTTGTAGCGCCAGAAAATTTGATATTATTTTTTCGATGGTATTGTTCGACCTTCAACAATGAGTTCTTCATAGCTTGAAGTGCTAGACGGAGATAATATGTTACATTTTAATTGACTTCTCATTTATTCTTTTTGTAGTTTACAACAATAATCTTATATATTCGATGGAAGGATCAAAATATATGCCTACTTTTTTTAGAATAGTTGCGGCTGATGGTTATGTCTCATTAAAGGTAGGCTTCAGTTTGATCTGTTTTGAATTATAATATTAGTTTACAGTGTACAAATATGGAACTCTTAAGACAATTCGAACTGGCAAATTATGAAATTACTAATTCGATCAATATACAAACATGAGCACTCACATGTAGATTCCTAAAAGTCCGACAAAAGGAACTTATATTTACTCCAAAATTTATACATGGCATGAACTTCATGTTGGATTAATATAGTAACTAAAAGGAGATAATTGGTGGCTTCTAGATAAATTGATGGTATTGGCATGGACCGCTTAAAGCTAGAGCTACCCCAATGTTACTTTGCAATGTTCAATTGAACTATTGTAGGTGTTTTTGAAACTCGGATGGATTCCTAAAATATCGAGAAATGGTAAGACCTCTAAAAGGTTCACGCGAATGACATTTCAAAATTACAGCCAATCTTTCAAGACATACACTCCGGCATAATACATCACTACATTTTATAAAACACACCATGATCAACTTTTATAAATGTACAAACCAACTTCTAAACTAATATAGATGGGCATATAAAAATATTTAATTCTTAATAAAGTAGTTTTTTTTAACAGGATAAATAAAGTAGTATAAGTTGGCAAATGCGAGGGCTGATGTGCTAGTTACTCCACTAACAGCAAACACACGTACAACTTGAGTCACTTCCAAGTTTTCTACAGATCACTGCTAGGAGCTCGCTGACACATGCCACAACTCACTGCGCCCACTTTTTTCTTCAACTCTTATCTGCTACGCAACTTGGCCACTCGGACTCCTCGGAGCATAACGTACGTATGCAGCTAATTAACGCAACATATTTAGCTTTGCAGTACGCACCTGAACACAACTCGGTGCACACACTACCGCAGCTGTGACTAACACATAAAAGATTGGTTCCAACACAGAGCCATCGGTAATTGAATTAACTGTCCCGATGCAAATCGGGATGCGCAACTTGATGTGGTCTTCTTCCTCCCGTCATCTAGTGTTCCCCTCTCAAGAAATAAAAAAAAGGCAGCTGAGAGATGCAGTCTCGCGGGAGATGAGATGATACACGCAGGATGCAAGGCTGAGGAGTGTGGGGATGAGTTCTAGGCGCCATGAGGTTAACCAGAGGCGATCATGTGCAGGGGCCTCCCCTACCCAATGTATTTCTTCTAATGTGCAGGGGCGGGCGCCGTCGTCTTAGGACACTCGGTTGGATTTTGCTGCTGTGAGAGGCGACCAGTCATGCAACATTAGAAGAAGAGAAAAATTCACGAACAATCACTGAATTTGTCCGGTGCGTGCAGTTTCATCACTGAACTCAGGAAATGCCACTTGCGGGTGTTTAAACTTGTTCCGTCGCTGCACGTACGGTCACTGGGCGGTTTGACGTACGTATTTTGGACACGTGTCGGCATGTTGCACCGTATTGAGCCAAGTCAGCAGGTCGCACTATATCCAGGGACCGCGGATGTGAGAGAGTGCGAGTAGGAGGGGCTTTCTGAAAAATGGTCTCGAGGTAAAATTCCCCAATCTGTTGCAATCCCTAAATTTCCAATTCGCCTCTCCTCTGGGTCGTGGCCCATGGCGTGACGACGAACGACTCCTCGACGACGTTGAGGAGCGGAGACACTCCGGCGGCATCGTTGCCGTCCATTGTCCACGTCCTTGCTTGTGCCGTCGGCCTCGTCGCACTCGGCCTCGTCGCACTCGGCCTCCTCCTGGTTGCACTCCTCCATGGAAGGCGAGCGCGGGGACGTCGTCGTCGGCGACCCGCCGGACGTGGACTGCCCGAGGCTCGGCTTCGCCGCCACCGCCGTGGCACCTACGCTATGCCCGCCACCAGAGGGAGGTTCTGCCCGCTGCTGCGTGGTGCCGGCGAGGGAGTTGCGGTGGATGGAGGCCGGGTGGCTGTGCTCGCCGCGAAGCCGTCCGGGTTGTCGCGGCAGCGCTCCACCGTCTTCCTCGCCGCGCAGGCCTTGTCGGTGCTGCACCGGTAGTAGCCGCGCGGGTACGGCGAGTCTTCTCCATCGCCATTACCTCTTCTCTGTGGCCCGCGAGACCATTTTCCAGAAAGCCCCTCCCACTCGCACTCTCTCCATGTCGTGGTCCCTCCTATGCTAACTTGGCCCAATACGGTGCGACATGCCGACACGTGGCCAAAATACGTACGTCAAACCGCACAGTGACCGTACGTGCAGCGACGGAACAAGTTTAAGCACCCGCAAGTGGCATTTCCTGAGTTCAGTGATAAAAATGCACGCGCCGGACAAGTTCAGTGACTGTTCCTGAATTTTTCTCTTAGAAGAAATACATTGGGTAGGGGAGGTTTCAGAAAATAGCTGTTAAGTGTTGTTGCGCATCCCGCTTTGCATCTGGACAGTTAATTCAATAACCGATGGCTCTGGTCGTTAGTTTTCAGGTTTGCACTGACATTGATCAACTCTAATGTAGCTTGGTACTTGGGCCATTTATCTAGGACAACATGTATATCTCCATATTTCACTTTCTCCGTGTATAAAATAGTATTCGTGACAACCACCTATTGGTTAGTACTTAGTACTACCAAGGTAAATTACTTTTTATTGTCGTTGGAGACCATGAATATCCAGAATGAATTAAAGATCCTCCCGGTGGGTGCAGACCATACAACTCCAATTAAAAGATATGTTCGTTTTGGAGACCGTGCAAACGCTCTCATTCTCGTGGTACTCGCTCCGTACCAATATATGTCTCAATTTTGATAGAAGGTGGATGTATGTAGACACTTTCTATCAAATTTGACACACTTATTTTGGAACGGAGGGAGTATAATATCTCCCTTGTCCAACGGTGTGAAGGAGTTTGATACGTTCAACATATCGAAATGCCCTCTCCCTGTCAGCTCCGAAAGCTTGAAATTATATTTTTTTTTTTAATGTATGGGTTATCAGATTCGGGATGGTCCTAAAACTGGAAGATTCAAGTCCTGAAATATGTTTGGACTTCTATGTCACTTTTGCATATTCCTTCAAGCCAACCGAAAATACTAATTTAGATGACTCCAACGGGCTGACTCAAATGGACATGCATTTTATCTGTTTTTTGTCGGTTTAAGTCGTCAAACGGACAGGGTCCTGTCCATGTCTGCCCTTTTCCGGCAACTGCCCCCAACGGGTCGACGGATTGAGTCCGTCCAGGCAGGATTCTGTTTTCTAAAATGCAATGAAATTAACAACCGACCACCGGAGCTAGGTTGCTCGGACGGTTAAAGTGTAAGAGAAAGGAGGAGTCCGGATACGCTCGTGGGGACCCTAAGTGGTAGCACCGATTGTGGCCACGGACTTGCTGGCTCTTCCTATCCCATGGCCGGAGCCGGAGACGGACTAGCTACGAAGTAAGTAGCAACGATGGCTTCATAGAAAAATTGATCACGCATAAGATGCGCAGCCGACGGTGGTATGTCATCAATCACAACCTTCTCCTTCGACGCCTCTCTGTCGCAGTGTCTTTTCCGTCGGGTTGCGCGCTTCGCGGACTATGCCGTATTTTGCGCACCATCTGTCTCGCCTCCAGGCAGCATCAGCACAGGAGAGTGCGGCGGCCACGAAACTTCCATCCTCTGGGCGTTTAGGTGCATGTGGGACGCCCGCAACACGTCGTCCACGGAGCCGCGGACGACTTGTCTGCTCTCCTCCGCCCCGCCACGCCAAACCCAAGTGACATCGGCGGCGTAAAACTCCTCGTCGTGGTCAACGACTTCGGAGTAGGCAATGTGAAGGTAGTAACTTAATTAGTATCATGCACTCACTAGTGGAAAAAGGGCTACTAGTGGCGCATCAAAAAGCCTTTCTGTGGCGCACCCAGGGAAATGGGGGGTCAGACACAGAAATCTCGCCACTAAATTATATTTCTGTGGCGCACCCCGCCGGTGCGCCACAGAAAAATCCAAAATTTCTGTGGCGCACCCATCACCATGCGCCACAGAAGTATTTCTGTGGCGCACCCCACCTAGGTGCGCCACTAAATTATTTTTTTGAATTTAAAAAAAAGGCGGCCGGATCCAGATCTGGATCTGGCGCCGTCCGTTTTTTCGCCGGAATTTCGTCGGAGCACGTGGTCGGAGGAGGAGGAGAAGGTCGTCGTCGGAGTGGGTGGAGTAGGTCGCCGGAGTAGGTCACCGGAGTTTCGTCGGAGCCCGTGGTCATCGTCGTAGGAGGAGGAGGAGGAGGTGGTGGTGGTGGTCGCCGAAGGAAGTCATCGTCGTCGGTGGTCGCCGGAGGAAGTCATCGGTGGAGGTGGTCACCGGAGTAGGAGGAGGTGGAGGTGGTCGCCGGAATAGTAGGAGGAGGAGGAGGTCGCCGGAGTATGTTGAGAAGGAGGAGGAAGGAGAAGGAGAGAGGAGAAGTAGGAGAGGAGGGAGAGAAGGAGTGGTGGTGGAGAAGGGGAGAGGAGAAGTGGAGAAGAGGAGGGAGAGGAGGAGTGGTGGTGGAGAAGTGGAGAAGAGGAGGAGGAAATGAGAGAAGGAGGAGAGGATAAGGGGTAGCTGTCTCGCAGGATTTCGAATTTTTTTCCCGGCCCCGAACAATTCTATGGCGCACCGGGAGGTGGTGCGCCACAGTTTTTTTTTCATTTTTTTTGATTTTGCTGAGAAAAACAATCATTTCAAAATAACTTTTTTACCTTTTCGAAAGTTGAGGATCTAATTGAAGCCTCACCGGGCAAGCCCAGGTGTGGGCACTTTTCTATTTTTGTCTAGTTTTTTTTAAGGTATTAAACGCATTTTTTCGACGTCGTATGCAAAAGTTATGGCCGTTCCGACTTTATTTACAGTGATTTTGCATAAAAGGTCAAAACTCATATTTCAAATATTCTACACGATGTAGACACTGATACGATGGAATTTTTTGAACATTTTTCATTTTCTTCTTTTTGTCGCAAAACTGAAAAGGCGATCGGGGGGGGGGGGGGGGGGGGGGTGGGGGCGGTGGTGTGTGGGATCTGAAGGCTGAAAGTTTTTCTGTGGCGCATGAAGGGAATATGCCCTAGAGGCAAATAAATAAGTGGTATTTATTGCATTATTCCATTAAGTTTATAATATGTTTTTGTATCATGCTATAACTGTATTAATCGGAATTGTTAATACACGTGTGATACATAGACAAACCAGAGTCCCTAGTAAGCCTCTATATATACTAGTTCATTGGGCAACAGTTGACCGAGAATTCCCGGTCATGGACAATTGCGTCAGTTGACAATGAGGTCATCTTATTGGTAGAATAAGGTGATGGACATACCCAAGGTATTGCAACAGGATCGTGTCACGATGTTTGCCGTTTGCAATAGGAAAGTGATATGATAGCTTATTCCTCAGACCGTGAGATCATATTAATTGCTGCTCCGTAGGTTACTCTGAGTTCATCAAACATCATATCTTATATAGTGTGACAATAAAGGTGTACCTCGTGTATCTCGAAAGAGTATGTTGAGGCGTATGGATCAAGAGCGGGATTTTTTCATCCTTGTGATAGGAAGATACTCTGGGCCCACTCGGTGAGATTACATCTATAGAGCTGCGCAGCTAATGACTAGTTCATGAAGATGTAATATCACAGACGAGTTAATAAACCTTTGTCGGTAACGAGATACAACAGGACATCGGATGTTTACGATCATATCTCGGACAAGGTAGTATCGAAGAAACAAAAGGAATAGATATCATGTTTATGGTTCAACGACAATATTCGTAGAATGCACAGGGACCGTTACAGATGTCCAGGTCTCCCTGGCGGTCATTGGCGAGCGAAGGGTCTCGGCCATGTCTGGAGTGTTCTCGAACCGTAGGGTAACACGCTTAAGGTCTTAGCGACACATGCAGAACATTGGTATGATTTATTATTGGAATAAATATGGATTTAGGAGAGAGAGAAATAAACCGGAAAAGTTCCGGCAGCATCGGAAGGGTTCCGGGAATGACCGAAGATAGTTCGGGTGGTCCGAAAGTTGTTTCGGAGTCACAAGATATTAATTAATGTATAAATATATTAATTATGAATTATATATATTTTATATTAATTTTATATTAATTAAATCAATTAAAATGAGGGAAAAAGGGGGCAGCCCACTTAATGGGCCAATTGGGGCCCATGTGGGGGGTGTGCGCCATGGGGAGTTGGGCCCATGGCCACTTCGGCATGGCCTTGGCCGGCCGAACCCCCTCCCCCTCATTTTTCTTTGCCTTTCTTTAGTCCCACATGGGGGAGGCAAGGTGTTTGCACACCCCCCTCCCCCCTTTATATAGAAGGGCAGGGCTATTGATTTAAATACAATCTAAAATACAATTAATGTTGTATACGCCGGGCTGAGTTAATTCTCCGCCCGCTTTTCTCTCTCCCTCCCACCGAGGCTATACCGCAGTGCCCAGTCGCACCGCGGAATTCCACCAAAGTTCTACTCCTGCGATCTCAGCTAGACCTGAATTACCGGGGGTTGTCGTTAAGCTCCGTATGTGTGCGAGTACTCGTAGGCACCACCTTTGAGGTGCTAGGGCGACATCGTCACGCCCAGCCGTCGGCGCCCTGTCGCCGCCGGCACCCAGCAGCCGCCGCCGACACCCCGACGCCCGGCGCCCCAGCGTCCAACGCCCGGCACCCCGGCGCCCGACGCACGACGCCCAGCGCTCCAGCGTCCAACGCCCGGCGCCCCGGCGCCCGACGCCCGGCGCCCCGACGCCCGACGCCCGGCGCCCGACGCCCGACGCCTGACGCCGTCGACATCGCCGCATCTTCGTCTACTTCGCCGCGCCAAGTTCTTCGCGACCTTGAGGTCGGCTACGGCGTCTACGTCAGCAACGCTTGTGCGGGAGCGTAATCCCTGCTATTTGGTCTACAAGAGGTATGTAACCAGTTCCGCCCACCGTTACCGCATTACTAGATAGATAGATCCTGACTGTTTTGGTTTACGTTAGTTAGAAAAATTATTGTTTTCTGCTACGGAACCCCTTCAGTGGTATCAGAGCCGATCTATGCGTAGTATGCTGGTACGGTTAGAACTCGTGTTGAATACGAGGACGTCTTTCTTATATTTGCTACCCTCTCGCGTGCACTTGCACTGTCGGCAGCATTGAGTTGATGAAGCGGCCCGGACCGACTTTACGCGTACGCTTACGCGAGACTGATTCCACTACTGACATACGGCTGGTACCGTATATGTGGATGGCGGGTGTCTGTTTCTCTCTCTTTAGTTGGCTTTGCATTTTCAATGTAGGGCCCGAAAGGGATACATAAACATGCAATTGTTAGATCGACGTTGTGGCACAATGTTCGTAGGTAGGGAAACGGTTCTCTCGCGAAAGCCTATAAAGCCACGTAAAACATGCAAAACTAGATAAAGGTAGAGGCGTCTAACTTTGCTTTGCAGAGGCATTTAAATATGACATGGTTACGGTAAGTTTTGAATTATTCGTAATGTCGGAGGCAAAGGAGGCACCGTAGACTCGGAGCCATGCCGGGACGCCCGGTCCGTGCGCACGGCGCCAAGGAGATCCAGGCGCACGACCATGTCATATCGCACTTCATTACATTATTTGATTGTGTGCTGTTGTGTGTATATCCTATTGAGTGCTATATATATATATTAGATATACGACGATAGCTATAAAAGGATGATCCCTAATAAATACCAAAATTGTGTTCTCTCTCGTTGTGCACCAACAAGAAAGTTCTACGTTATGAGGCAGGCCGTGATGATCGGGTGTCACACATTTCGTCGTTCGCATACAGTGGGTGTAAGCCATGTTGCACGTGCAAGAACATCGAGGTTTAATTGGCGAGCCTAGCATGTACAGACATGGCCTCGGAACACGGAGTATCGAAAGATCGAGCATGAGTCACAGAGTTGTTGTGATCGACATTTTGATGTCCACCTTTGAAGCTGTGCTGCCGTCCGTGACGATCGGGGGTGGTGTAGTGGATTGGGGTCGTGTAATCGCTAAAATTATTGAAGGGATAATAATCTTAGTGGAGTTTGTTTAAATAATTTGATTATAAACTGAAACTCAATTTATTATAAACTTAGCCTTACCCTCTTTGCGATTATATCTGTATATGGTGCTCTACTTCGATCACTTCCTTAGGAGTCGGTCCTTGTTGGCCGATGGGTCAAACTTCGTCTACTGGTACAATAAACTAAGAGAAACTCTCATGCACAATAACATACTCTATGTCATAGAAGAGGGATTAGGAGATGAACCAGATGATTCTGCTAGTGAAGAAGATGATGAGGAGTTTCGTCAGCGTCGTGATATTTTCATAGAAGTGCAAAACATCATGGTCATAAGCTTGGCACCAGAGTTGAAAGCACAGTTTTGACATATGAAACCTTATGATATGATTGATTCGATCAAAGCGCATTTCATAGATGAGATTAAGTATGAGCAATACAAACAGCTGAGAAAGTTCCATTCACTCCAGATGGAGGAACATACCTGTTTGGAAACTCACTTAAAGAAAATGTATGACATTTACTTGGAACTCACGAATGTCTACGACTACTGGATGGCGGATTCATGTGCGATAGTTGCTGCGTTGGCATCTTTGCCTCCCAGCTATGAGAACCATGTCCGTGGCTATGCTATAAGAAGAGATACGATAACTTTCTTCCAGTTCATAATCCAGTTCAGATCTGTAAAGGTTGAACCCATCGAAGGCGAAATCTTCGACACTATAGGTATATTTGATATACAAAGTTATAAATGTATTCTTCATGTGATACTTGATGAAAAGCATTTGATGCTTGTTCTGTTTATGAAACAGGACCTAATTGTCATAAGTATGAGAAGATATATGATGTGACAGTGCGCAAGTGATGGCAAGCAAAGAAGTTGATGGCCAGTGGTGTTCACGTCCTCAAGTTATCATTAATAGTTTTTGATAAGACCTTTTGTAATAGTGAGAGTGTGATTTTGCTTTATGTCTTGAATGTTACAAGATAAAGTTATTCATACATGTAATAGAACAAGTCAGTTGTTTTATGTAATAGAACAAGTCAGTTGTTTTATATTATGAGTAAAGCTTCATGCAATCACATCTCAATTACATTGTTTGAATGATAACGAGATATACATTCATAAACCCAGAATAATAAAAAAAATAGATGTCCAAAGATTAAATGATTTTTGTTACTAGAACAAACACCGCCGAATTTGATCACAAAGGCAATGTAAGAAATATAGATACTTCGATCTATCAAGGTTACATGTGCCGAATTGATTAAGTTTCAATAGATATTGAAGTGTCAATATGCAAAGAAATTGATTGAAAGTCATATTAGATGATTATTAAATTAATTAGTGGTGAATATCATCAATTCGAATTTTCTATGATTCCAAGCGAATAAATGTATTCGCTTAAGGGAACATGAGTCTGAAAATAATTTGATACAAGATCAAAGAAATTTTTCAGAAAAAAAATAGATGGAAGTTGTATCCATATGATTCGATTAAAAGGGGGACATTGTTTGAATTATGGTTTCAATACAAAAGGACTTGTGAAAGTTTGTTCCACGAAATTATAATATCAGATATAGTGATATGTGATATATTATAATCATGCTCTATTTTAGATAAAGTGTGGTCCTTAGAATCTCTTAATATATTCGGACATTGTAGTCGACGTCCACTTTAGGAATAGAATTTTTCCAACGATGATTCGTGTGATCGACAGTAAATGTCGTGATATAGATGATTATATGATAATGCAGAATATACACGAATGGTTCTTTGTAAAATACTCATATTAAGATGAGATTATATTCCAAAACCAACAGAAGCAAAACTTGTGTTGTTCTATGTGTAGTTCATGAGAAAATATGATTTCTCGAATTAAGGTTAAGGGAATAAAAGTAAAAGCTTAAAAATAAGGTATTGGACCTTGTTTCCATAAGAGTAGAATATTGGAATATGTTCCGAGAAGAATATCTCTACAAGTGGAATTGAAAAGTTGATGATAAGAGATCATAGTGTTTTCAAATAAGAAACTTTTAAATGAGGTGTTGATGTAAGAATATTTGCTGTCAGGTCACAGTTTGATATTCAGTATTCTAGATCATGTTGTCAGAACATGATACACCTTGAAAGTACAAAGAAAGTTGAGAAAAATACCAAAATACGAATATAGACTTTGAGTCTTGAGTCCAAGTTACATTTAAAAGGATTAAAAAGTAAATGTTACTCTAAATCTTATTAGGAGAATAGGGTTTGTTAATCATCATATAAAGTGTTATATGAAAGAAATGCAACTATAAGAAAGACATGGAAGCAAATTTTGTCAAGAAGAGTGTCTTGGACAAAATCAAAATTGTTTGACGACACAAGTGTAGACATGCTTAAGTCTGTGGATATGTATTAATAGAATATCGTATTGAAGTTCGAATTGATAGATGATCAATGATTTTGGTTTGACCAAAATATCGAAGGAAATTATGAATTTGCAAATTTAAGTGGGAGTCATATTAGTTTACTCAAGTTAATATGTGAATGACATATTTTGAGTGGGAGTTTAAATCCTTTAAGTAGGAGTCGAATTAGTTTTGCTCAATTTAATATGTGAGTGACATATTTTTGAGTGGGAGCTAAGATCCATATATGTAAATGACATATCATGGATAGTAACAGTAGAATAAAAGATGAAGTTATGAAATGATTTAAAAGGTTGCGTCTATTTCGAATAGAACAGGAATTTTAAATAGAAGATCGAGCTGTTTTATTTTGGACTGGATTCTGAAGTGTAAGAATGGAATAAAGCCAATGGAAAGGTCCTTAGAAATCCAGTTAAAACATTAAGTGTAATTGGTACACGATAATAGTGGTTGGTGGATATGTTGGTCTCTTATATCATGATAACAGACATCATATAGAAACCATATTATGTGCTCGATAAAGTATGACTCATGTTCTTAGAAGAAGAACAATTATAAAAGTAAATTTGGAATTTACTAGAAGTAGAATAGCATTAAGCACCAGACTGACATTGGAATGTCAAAACTCTACATAGATATAAAAGGTATATAGATATCGCGAGATTGTGCATGTTACAACTGAGTGCGTCTGCAAAGCAATTGTCTGGTTAACAGAATCAGAGTAAGCGCTGGGAAACGAAAGTCTCACTTAGTTATGATGTGTGCATATATGTTATCAGGATAACAGGATGATATCAAACTAGGTGATATCAGTGAATCGCAAAGAACACACAATCATGTATGGTACAGATTGTTGTAGTAACACTCTTTCACGAGCAGGCATTATCATAGAACGCTTATTGGATAAGGTGATATGATTAAGTAAAATGCAGCTGGTTTATTTGTACTCTAGTGCAAGTGGGAGACTGAAGGGAATATGCCCTAGAGGCAAATAAATAAGTGGTATTTATTGCATTATTCCATTAAGTTTATAATATGTTTTTGTATCATGCTATAACTGTATTAATCGGAATTGTTAATACACGTGTGATACATAGACAAACCAGAGTCCCTAGTAAGCTCTATATATACTAGTTCATTGGGCAACAGTTGACCGAGAATTCCCGGTCATGGACAATTGCGTCGGTTGACAATGAGGTCATCTTATTGGTAGAATAAGGTGATGGACATACCCAAGGTATTGCAACAGGATCGTGTCACGATGTTTGTCGTTTGCAATAGGAAAGTGATATGATAGCTTATTCCTCAGACCGTGAGATCATATTAATTGCTGCTCCGTATGTTACTCTGAATGCATCAAACGTCATATCTTATATAGTGTGACAATAAAGGTGTACCTCGTGTATCTCGAAAGAGTATGTTGAGGCGTATGGATCAAGAGCGGGATTTGTTCATCCTTGTGATAGGAAGATACTCTGGGCCCACTCGGTGAGATTACATCTATAGAACTGCGCAGCTAATGACTAGGTCATGAAGATGTAATATCACAGACGAGTTAATAAACCTTTGTCGGTAACGAGATACAACAGGACATCGGATGTTTACGATCATATCTCGGACAAGGTAGTATCGAAGAAACAAAAGGAATAGATATCATGTTTATGGTTCAACGACGATATTCGTAGAATGCACAGGGACCGTTACAGATCTCCAGGTCTCCCTGGCGGTCATTGGCGAGCGAAGGGTCTCGGCCATGTCTGGAGTGTTCTCGAACCGTAGGGTAACACGCTTAAGGTCTTAGCTACACATGGAGAACATTGGTATGATTTATTATTGGAATAAATATGGATTTAGGAGAGAGAAATAAACCGGAAAAGTTCCGGCAGCATCGGAAGGGTTCCGGGAATGACCGAAGGTAGTTCGAGTGGTCCGGAAGTTGTTTCGGAGTCACAAGATATTAATTAATGTATAAATATATTAATTATGAATTATATATATTTTATATTAATTTAATATTAATTAAATCAATTAAAATGAGGGAAAAGGGGGGCAGCCCACTTAATGGGCCAATTGGGGCCCATGTGGGGGGTGCGCCATGGGGAGTTGGGCCCATGGCCACTTCGGCATGGCCTTGGCCGGCCGAACCCCCTCCCCCTCCTTTTTCTTTGCCTTTCTTTAGTCCCACATGGGGAGGCAAGGTGTTTGCACACCCCCCTCCCCCCTTTATATAGAAGGGCAGTGCTATTGATATAAATACAATCTAAAATACAATTAATGTTGTATACGCCGGCCTGAGTTAATTCTCCGCCCGCTTTTCTCTCTCCCTCCCACCGAGGCTATACCGCAGTGCCCAGTCGCACCGCGGAATTCCACCAAAGTTCTACTCCCTGCGATCTCAGCTAGACCTGAGTGACCGGGGGTTGTCGTTAAGCTCCGTATGTGTGCGAGTACCCGGAGGCACCACATTTGAGGTGCTAGGGCGACATCGTCACGCCCAGCCGTCGGCGCCCTGTCGCCGACGCCCAGTCGCCGCCGGCACCCAGCAGCCGCCGCCGACACCCCGACGCCCGGCGCCCCAGCGTCCGACGCCCGGCACCCCGGCGCCCGACGCACGACGCCCAGCGCTCCAGCGTCCAACGCCCGGCGCCCGACGCCCGACGCCCGACGCCTGACGCCGTCGACATCGCCGCATCTTCGTCTACTTCGTCGCGCCAAGTTCTTCGCGACCTTGAGGTCGGCTACGGCGTCTACGTCAGCAACGCTTGTGCGGGAGCGTAATCCCCGCTATTTGGTCTACAAGAGGTATGTGACCAGTTCCGCCCACCGTTACCGCATTACTAGATAGATAGATACTGGCTGTTTTGGTTTACGTTAGTTAGAAAAATTATTGTTTTCTGCTACGGAACCCCTTCAGCGCACCCAATCTGATGCGCCATAGAAAGTAGGCCCATTTTGTGGCGCACCCCACCTGAGAAAGTGCCCCGGATTTCTAAATTCAAACACATCTGGCGGGGCCCACCATATTTCTGTGGCGCATGCTCCTTGGTGCGTCACAAAAATGCAGATTTCAGTGGCGCATATTCCTTTTGTGCGCCACAGATGTTTGTGGCGCACTGGTTTGGTGCCCCACTATTTTTTTTTTGTGGCGCATGGGCTTAGGGTGCGCCACAAACAGGCATCCCACTTAGAAGCCTTTTTTGTACTAGTGACTACAATACTCGATCATGGGTGGCTCATGTTGCGCCTTAGCTCGTGTGATATGTTACGATGACTTCCACGAAAAATAACATCTTAAGCAGTTTGAAATGTGGTTTGCCTGCTTAAAAAAAATCTATGATTATTACCATAATATATAATGATACTTTACAATGTGAGATGCCTAAAATCTATTGTCTAACAGTTAGAGTTGACAATAAGCTTATTGTTGACATTAATCAGGCTCATGGGCAAGCCATAAAAATAAAGAAGTGGGCTCTAGCCAAAAAAATCAGCCATATGCATCGTGGCTACTTCCACTATGTGTGACATACTTATGTAAAAGGTGTACATTATACACTAAGAATGCCCTAGAGTTTGAAGAGCACGGATAGCTACTTGCAAGCGAATGCAAATACTTGTATGAAAGTGACAGCATGCATAGATCCCCAAATCAACTGAAGATTGTGTTTTACAGAGCGAGAACTCTAGAGGTTGTTGAAATTAAGATGGATATATATACATCGACTGTGAAAGGGCTAGCGCTCTCTCTCTCTCGCTCTTTTTGATTTTCTCTTTAGTTCGATGTACAATTTTCCCTGGTTGTGACGCGGTAGAGTGGTTCTGTGTCCTGACCCTCCGCTATCTCGGCGTGGTTAGGCAGAGGAGTCTTGTTGTGTGCTGGGTGCGCGTTGTAAGCCGGTTGGCATCGTGTGTGTTGTATGGTTTTCGGGTCCGGTTTTCCTCATTAACTGGACCATTCTTTTTTTAATCAATAAATTTAGCAGTTCTCCTTCTCCTGGTAATGTAAAAAAAAATACAATGTAGCTATCGCAAGGTTCCATAGCACATGGGGCCCAAAAGCTAGCTAGATCACGTGCGCAGATTCTAGCTAGGTACTATATAGCTAGCGAGAGAGGGGGAAAGATAGCCATACAAATGCAAATCCGATTCTCTCCGTTCGAGCTGGCGTCATTGTCCAATAATGCGTAACGTTTTGATCCGCTCAAGCTCCAGCCAATCATAGCTCCTTTTGTTATCCTCCTCGGAATTAAAGCTGCACTGGCCGGCCAGAATCTCCTCGGAGAAAGCTACCTCCGTGGCGCCGACGATGACGCCCGAGTATTTGTGCTGTCTTATTCTATAAACTGCCTTGAGTTTGTTTCTGAAGTATTTACGATATAATTACTTTAGAAGCTTTAAGCAATACCCTAGACGGCATATTAGACTTCCTACCTTGAAAAATAAGTTTTGCAGATTTCTACTAGTCAAACTCAAAATTTCAACCTTTTAAGGCCAACACAGGAAAACCACGGGAATCAAACCACATGCTGGTCTATAGCCGGGGCGAGTAGGTGTCACAAAATTGAAGCATAATGAGTATATCGCCGCCACAAGATTGGGAAAGAATAATAGTAGAGACAACATTAAATGTCCATGTCATCAGAAGTCAATCTTGTTAGTTTTTTTTTGACACACATCACCGTAGGAAGACATGAAAATGGTGGCTGCCAATTACGAGATACACAGGTAAGCGGTTCAAGGGGGATCAAAAGAAATCTTATTATATATGTCATCAGAAGTCAATCTTATTATCTACTCCCTCAGAAATCAATATAAGATGTTTTAGCTTTTTTTTACATTCACATGTCCAAACTTGTATCTGGACATGTTTTAGTGTTCATATTTTTTTAGATAAAGGGAATTTATTGATATCAATGAAGTATCAAATACACCTAGCCTCTGCAACAACGTAGTGCCCTAACGGCTTTAAGACAACAAAAGAAAAAAGAATTACAAAAACCAAAAGTCCCGCTGCAGCGATCTACTCTTTAAGACAGCAGCACTACCACCACCAAGACAACACCAGAAATCCAGTTTCTCCATAGGTTTTCACCCGGAAGAAAGTCGTCGCACTCAAAACGATGCCTCCAACAAGGTCATTGCCAGGCACAACCAATTTAAGTCAGACCTTGGATCTTCACCCTGAGTCATAAGACTTTGGACTTCTCCTGTGCAGTCGCCTCCACTTACAAACCGCCGCTCAAGTTCATGAATCACCCAACCAATTCTTTATCGACACGAAGACACAAATCACCATTGCTAGTCCCCAGATCTCACCTTCCATGACATTCTCCGCCAGCACCATGGAACGAGAAAGCCTGCTCCATAGTATTAACAGCCAGTAGAGCTTCAAAGCACTCCCCCTGAAACCAAACGATCAGATAAAAACATGGGTGCTTCCGACTGAATACCACCCGATCCAGCAATCTCCAAGCATGAATCGTCCAATGGAGTTCGCCAGCGGAGCCTTCCGGAACACGACCGTCAAGCAAGTTCGATGGGGACCAACATCTTCACCTTGCCGCGAATAAGAATCAAGGACCTCCTCCAGTATTCGCGACACTGGCAGGCCTCCACGCCGAGGTATCTTGACCAGAGCAATAGGACGACGTCGGCAAGCACATCCAATCATCACCCAGATCGACCCGGCTAGATTGGTCGGTGGGCCAGATCCATGGATGGCGACCGATGGCGGCCTGCCCTGCCCTGCACCCCAAGTGCTCCAGCCTCATCAGTCGGAGGAGGAGGCACATGATGCACCAAGGCCCTGCCACGAAGCAGATTGGCTAGCACTTGATGATCGATCAACCACATTGCAACATTGTAGGCAGATCAAAAAAGCACCTGCCAGATCTGAAGCTGTACGTGACGGAGATTGCTTCACCACGGGATTAGATCCACTGCATCTGGTAAAGCTCTCAGGCGACTCGATCTGGCTTCAGATGGCCTAGATCGGAGTTATTGGAGGAAGATAACCAAGCCAAGGCGTTGGGAGGAAGAAGGAGACCTGGAGACGCCCCGCCACCGCCGTCCGCCGTCCGTCGATGGAAGGCATCCTCCGGCGGTGGCGAGGCGAACGTCGGGGTTAGGCTGTGGTTTTTGGGCGGCGGCGGCGACGCCTCCAGAGTCGCCCGAGAGCAACCCGGGTGGCAGTTTTTTTTAGTGTTCATATTCACTCATTTTTGTGTGTATCTAGAAAACATTTGCAATAGCTAACACATTTTATATTAAAAAATGGAGGGAGTACTCATTAATACAATTGTCTGTAGTGTTGGCTATTAGGTTAGTAGATTTTTTCGGGTTTTCTCTCTGTTATTCCTTTGATTTTTCTAAGAGTGGTGTCTAGGTAGACTGCTCTTGCATGGTTACTCACTCTTTCTCCTTTTTCTTGTCTCTCCAAAGAGAAAATATGAGCATAATTATAGCTTCTATTATACCTGCTCTTAGGTAGATATGACAATTAAAACTTGTTATGCCTTACAATGAGTTTTGTGTACAACTAGTGCTTGCATGCCTTTAAGGTTACATGGCAATTAGGAGGTAACCCGTGACGGAAAAATGACTTCTCTACACTAGAGAAAACAATATTTCCCCTACAATCTTCAAGAAGTCCTATTAAGGCGTCCCCTAATGTTTATCTCCTAGCCTGATACCATATTTTAATTGCTGGTATCTGTTACATATGTCACCTTATCTAACGAAGAAAAATATTATCGTTGTATCTAACATGCAACGCATGCACGGGATCATAATTTGTACAAGTACAAGTCAATCTTTTTATTAAATACCAGTACTTAGATACATTTTTTTTTATAATGCATTAGAGTGTAGTCGTCTCTTTTTCTTTTGAAACCGAGAGTGGTCGTCTCTTATAATATACACCATTCTGTAAGATCACGAGTTAATAGGCAATCCATTAGGAATGACTACTTAACCTGTGACTAAGAGATTGCATTGCTTCATCCACAAATCGATCGTGTTCGTTTAGAACCAGCATATCTTAGCTAGTGAGATGCGATAACCTTTTCCTCCATGAATTGGAGGCAACAAAAAATCGTAGTATATGTGCTCTACTTCGCCGCTCGGAAAGCAGAAAACATAACGGATGATGCGCGAGTCGGCAAACCATGCATTTTGTGCCTGCATCTGTGCCGATCTGACCTGACCTGTCGCGTCTCTCTTTTGGGCGACAAGACAGACTAGGATGCTCGCCGGCCGATGCGTGTGCTTCGGCTACCGGCGGCGAGCACGCCGGCGACACGTACCTGCTGTTCTTTCTACACGATCGATCGATATGCATGCATGTGTGCCGTCCTGGCATGGAATTCTGAAACGACTTGCGCATGTCGTCGGAAAGCCAGGGTGCATGATGAGACAGGGATCTATACCTTCGGTTCCCGCGCGATCTCTTTGCAGCTCTTCATATTGCACGCGGCTCCCGTCGATACGCACTGGTGAAAATGGAGATATGTTTCACTCAAGATAAATGAAGTGGTGATAATTAATGCAAGTTGAGATATGTACGAGAGGAATGATCCCAATGATCGATGCTTTTTTTTAATAAATAAGTTTGCTCACCACATATGCCATGTGGTCCCAATGATCGATGCTGATGGGAGCGTACGTGGAGAATTGAGTAGATACCAGAGCTAGCACATGCATGTGTGGAAGATTCGCCCTGCGTACGTTAGTTATCTGCCACTCAATCGCATGGAATATATATCTGGCAAAGTAAAATATATTTGTACTAATTGGTAGTTTGATGATTTGTGATAGTACAATTAATATAACCAACGGTTGCATGCTCAGTTCAAATCACGGGAAAAAAATGAGACTAGTTAGAATGGGGAGTAAATTTAACTAGTAACATACACGTATTACTAGACAATGTTACTATCATCACAATGCAAAGTAACATGGAGGTAGTGTCATATGTAGTGTTATTTATTACTCTATACACACATTTTGTGCTAAAAACTCAGGATGGAGAAAAAGTTTAGCAAGCTCATGAGCTACATACCCTATATGCATCTCGAGCTATAGGCCGGTGTTTATAAATTGCCCACCTGTGCCATTTGGTTTTCTGTCGCAAACTGAGCACTTTGGCACTGTAGTTGTCTGTTCATTGAGCTGAAAACGTGTCTGATATTGATGTTGCATATTTTGAAAGGGAGGGCTAGCTAGGTGAGACAAAAAAGGCGGGAAGAAAAGAGACATGCATGATAGTGGAAATAGTTACCGACAGAAAAAAACAAACGCATATTAACGCTTTTTTTTGGAACTTTAGCCCTCACTGGTCATGCATAAAAGCAAAACGGTGATGAGAAAGAGACTTCACTTTCGTGCTACAGCATGATATATAACGCCTGTCTAGTCTAAAGCCTCGAGAGAACATAATGTCTGCGCTTAGATGACCCACTCATTAATCGACAGGAAAAGGGAGTTATTGTACAACTTTTTTCACACTGCACCAACGTTGTAATATTCCTATGGTTTTTAGATTGGTAAAGTAGAAATAGATAGGGAAACTAGCTAATCATAAATACACGCCTAATGTAGCAAACACAAAGTGCTAACAAACAAAATTTCATTTAATGGTTATTACATTGTATTCCACAAACAAGGAGAAAATAACAAAAAAGACCAAAATTAAGGTGAAAGAAGACAAAAAGACCGGGACTGTGAGGTCATCACTTACGTCAGATGTAGGTATAAGTATAACCATTTACCCATAAAAAAAGATGTCCGAATAACCGTATATAAAATAATGGAACCACACAGGTAGATACCCTCTTTGGATTGAAGGAATTACATAGGAATTTTGGAGTATTCCAATCCATAGGAAATTTTCCTATGCAATGCCTTTGGATTGTAGGATTGAGCACACCAAATTCCTATGGATTCCATTCCTATGTTGTCCATTCCATAGAAATTCCTATGGATTCCATTCCTATGTTGTCCATTCCATAGGAATCTCAACATGAGGTCAAAGCTCATTTTCTTTTTCCTTTACGAAGTCCAATGCACTCACACTCTATCTCTCTCTACTCTCTCCCCTCATTCCTGCAAATTTCCTGCGTTTGTTTCCTGTGCACCATCCAAAGACATCGTTTACAAAATTCCTATGTTTTGAAATCCTGTAGGAATTGAAATGCATGACATCTCAATCCTTTGTTTTTCCTATCCCTGCGTTTTAAAAATCCTGCAATCCAAAGAGGGTCTTAAGAGACAATATATTTGGGTAGAGCGGGGCTCGCGACGCCCTGGCGAGGCCTCCTCGTCAGAGGCCTCCTCCACGGCCTCCTCCTCCTCCGCATGGCGCGTGGGCACCACCACGAAGGCGTCGTCGTCATCGCCTGACGAGATGTCGCAAATCTCGTCAGTAAGGGGCCCGGCCCTCGAAGAGGACTCCTCCCCTGCTGCGGCCTCCTCCTCGCCTTGCCCAGCTCCTGAGGCAGAGGGCGTCTCTGCCCCCTCCGCCTCATGCACCACCGGAACAGGCACCATTTTCCCCGCCGGGCCCGACGGGGTGAACGAGGGCATCCCCTCCAGAATGGCCAGGCGCTTGGTCATGTTGTACTGGTGCAGAGGCCGCAGCGTGATAGGGAGCTCGTCCATGGCGGGTACCGCCGGGTTGATGAAGAGCGCGGACAGGACGTTGTCGACAGCGTCCTTGTCGTTGTCCTCACGGTGGAGCCGCATCTTGTCCTGGGGGCCGGAGTACATCCACATGGGCATCGCGTGCGCCTGGAGTGGAGCGATGCGGCGCGTCACGAAGTCCGCGACGATGATCTGCCCCGTGAGGCCCTCCTCCCGAAGGTAGCTCAGGCGGCCCATCAACATTGCGTTCTGCGCGCCGCTAAAGGGGGCCTTGCCCCAGTTCGAGTTCTTCACGGGTGGCGCGTCAGGAACCTCGAGGAAGGCGTAGGGCTGCTCCACCCCGACGAAGAACCACCGCTGGCGGAAGTCGTCCACCTTCTTCGTCACCGAGGTGATGGCCTTGCCCTCGCTCCACGACATGGGGATGTAAACGCTCCCCATGCCATCCACGATGCGGAACGAGACGCATCCGGAGCGCTCATTCTTCGCCGTGTTCCGGAGCGCGTAGAAGCACCGGAAGAGGTCCACCGTGGGCTCCAGGCCCAGGTACGCCTCGCAGAGGTAGGCGAAGATGGCGAGGATGAGCACGGAGTTGGGGTGGAGGTGCAGCAGCTGGATCTGGTAGAAGGCCAGCACCGCCTCCAAGAATGGAGAGAATGGCGGCACCAGCCCCGCGGCGACACAGTGCTGGAAGACGGGAAAAAACCCTCGCGGGCGTTTCCCGTGCGCCGCGGCCTTGAGCGCGGTGGCGCCGTGCTCGTTGGTCCGGTCCGCCACCAGGAAGCGGACCTTGTCGAGGGCCTTGTCGTTGACGCGCACCCCTAGCAATGCCGCGCCATGCGCGGCCTCAGCAGGCGCCGCCTGCGAAGAAGACCCCGCGGCCGCCTTGCCCTTGTTCTTGGCCGGACTCATCGTCGGAGAAGAGGTCAGCGCGGCGCGGGGAGAAACTGGAGGAGAAAGGAGAAGAGCGCGCCGGAGAGCAGGAGTGGAGAGCTCGGGGCGGATGACTTCTGCGAGAGAGAATGGAAGCAGTAACGGCTCCCTGCTCCGGCGTGAAGGCTTTATGTCCCGTCGAGGAGCAGTTACCGGGGCGTGGTGGGACCCCCCACGACGCACGCCCCAGATCGTGCGCAACCGTTCCTCGCCTGAGTGACGCGTGGCTCGGCCCGGCCGGACACTTTGGGCCCACGACGCTTCGGCTGCGGTCATGGGCTCAGCCGTGCCCATCGCGGGCCCGGGGGCTACTGTCGGCCCAATGAGGACCGGGGTGTGCATAGCCCACTCCCTACAGGCCTCGCCCGCGACAGATTCGTCAAAACGACTAAGGACCAAGCTACCGCCTGGAGAGACCCTCGAGAGGCATCTCCTCTTGAGGGCCTGAAGAGGAAGCCAGGGCCTGAAGAGGACCCCGCGCTTCAAGAAACTACCCAAGGCTCAACACGCCTGGAGAGAGGTCAGCAGGAAACCTCCCCACAGGCCACCGCGGCCCTGTGGAGACACTTCGCGGCTAAGCAAGCGCTGCAGGGCGCACATGGCCCCTGCAGCAGCCGCAGGGTGACGCGAGCATCCCAGCTGCCATTCTGATGATAAAGGAGTCAACAAAGCCGCGCCGCCTGCGCCAGGACAGCCAGGACTTTCCTCTTTGGTGATAAAGCGGCTGGACGGCGCAACGCTCCAAGAAGATCGTCATCGTGGGCTCCACCACAACCTCTGCCGCGCCTGCAAGCCGCTCTGCACCGTCTGCAGCCTGTCGGCCATGGCGCGCAACTTTAGCACGGATGGACCGCGTCCATGGACGGATGAGCCGCGGTGGACTCCCGCTCCTTCGCGCCACCGGCATGTGGGAACCCACCAGCACGAGGATGGAGCCCGGGGCGCCTATAAAAGGAGCAGGAGCTCCACCATAGAGACGGATTGATCTCCGGTCGGCTGATTGCTTCCTAGACCGAGGGAGCCTTAGCCAAACGCATAGGATAGCCGACTGCTGGAGGAGGAAGACGACCATTGTGTCCCTCTCCAAGCACTAAACTGCCTCAAGAGAGCCCTCGGCAAGCTCATTGTCCTGTAACCTTCACAGTGCAATACAGACAAGCAGGAGTAGCGGTGTTACCTCCTCCTGAGGGCCGTGAACCTGGGTACGGGCCGGTGTCCATCTCTGGCGTGATAGTTCCTCTCCAGGCCCGGCGAGCACCGTCGTCGTGCCTCTCGAGGATTGTTTGACCTCCGCGTTCAGTCCCCCCTTCGAACCTCTCTTCAGGGTGTGGCTACCCCTGTTCCGTGGGAGTCACTCTCCGACAATCTCTGTCGTGATTGTCCCTCTCCAGGCCCGGCGAGCACCGTCGTCGTGCCTCTCGAGGGTTGTTTGACCTCCGCGTTCAATCCCCCTTCGAACTACTCTTCAGGGAGTGACTATCCCTGTTCCGTGGGAGTCACTCTCCGACATAATCCACCTTCCGGTTAGCGTCCGCACCCCTTTCAGTATTAAGTTGCAAGCAACAAATTATTGCATTAGGCAAAGTGTGTAATGTAAGTAGCACAATTATCCTTAGACAAAGCACTACTGTTTTATCCCTAGTAGCAACAGTACATACACAATCTTAGAGGTTGCTGCCACTCCCCCAGATTAAATGAAGACATGAACCCACTATCGAGCATAAATACCCCTTTTGGAGTCACAAGCATCTACTTGGCCAGAACATTTACTAACAACGGAGAGCATGCAAGATCATAAATAGCACACACATAATATATTATGAAGCAAATGACATAGTATTCAATATTCATCGGATCCCAGCAAACACAACATGTAGCATTACAATAAGATGATCTTGATCATGATAGGCAGCTCACAAGATCTAAACATGATAGCACAAGTGGAGAAGACAACCATCTAGCTACTGTTATGGACCCATAGTCCAAGGATGAACTACTCACGCATCAGTCCGGAGGCGGGCATGGTGATGTGGAGCCCTCCGGTGATGATTCCCCTCTCCGGCAGGGTGCCGGGAAGAGCTTCGGAACCCTCCCGAACTAGGGTTGACGACGGCGGCGGCTACGGGATGTTTCGTGGAAAAGTGCTCGGGTGCCTAGGGTTTATTTGTCGGGGGGTATAAATAGGCGAAAGGGCGACGTCGGTGGAGGGCCGTGGGCCCCACACCATGCCTTGGCGCGGCAGAGGGGGGACCCGCGCCGCCACCAGGTGTAGCTGGCTTGTGGCCCCCCTCGTACTCCTCTTCGGTGTTCTGGATGCTCCAAAGGAAAATAGGGGTTTTGGCTTTTGTTTCGTGCAATTCTGAGAATATTTTCTTAACAGCTTTTCTGAAACAAAAAACAGCAGAAAACAGGGAACTGGCACTGTGGCATCTTGTTAATAGGTTAGTCCCAGAAAATGCATAAAAGTGATATAAAGTGCATATAAAACATGTAGCATGGAACATAAGAAATTAAAGATACGTTTTTGACGTATCAAGCATCCCCAAGCTTAGTTCTACTCGTCCCGAGCAGGTAAAACGATAACAATAAATAATTTCTGAAGTGACATGCTTTCACACAATCTTGATCAAATAATATTGTAAGACTCATGTTATGAATGAAGTGGCTCAAGGCAATGATCTATAGTTTGCTAACAAATAGACAGGGAGTAAACAACTACATCATATAAGTAAAAACTTTTCATGGATAGTACTTTCAAACAAGCATCAAAAAGTTTTGCATAAGAGATAAAGCAATAGTTTCTAAGTAAAAGAGCATTGAAGCAACACATAGGAAGATTTAAGTTTCAGCATTGGCTTTCAACTTGTAACATGTATATCATAAAGATAGTTGTCAACCCAAAGCAATATAAATAAGTGCAATAAGTAAGCATGTAAGAATTGTTGCACATAAAGTAACACAAGTGTTTGCTTCTAAGATAGAAAGAAGTAGGTAGACTGACTCAACATAAAGTAAAAGAAAGGCCCTTCGCAGAGGGAAGCAGGGATACAAACATGTGCTAGTGCTTTTTAGTTTTTAAAGGTTTTTGAAATGATATAGAGAGAATAAAAGTAAGTTTTTGAGCGGTGTTTGTTGTTGTCAACGAATGGTAGTGGGCACTTCTACCCCCCTTGTCAACCAGACTTTCAAGTGCGGCTCCCATTGAAGGACGATATCATCCCTCTTGTTATTTTTTGTTTACACATGCAGTTTTAGAAACTGGGATTATTGCTTGACTGATTGGATCAGGGCAAAAATGTGAAGAGAATTAAGCGGTTAAAGTTGTAATTAATTGGGACATGCCAGCTCTTTTTGCAAAATTATTGGATAAGTGGATGTGCCACTAGTCCATTGGTGAAAGTCTGTCATAAGCAAATAACAAGGTTGATATCTAAAACACCACATACTTCCTCACGAGCTAATAAACATTGACACAAATAAGGGATAATAAGTTTTGAATAAAGGTAGCACACGAAGTATTTGCTTGGAATGGCAGAAAATACCATGTAGTAGGTAGGTATGGTGGACACAAATGGCATGGGTTTTGGCTCAAGGTTTTGGATGCACGAGATGCATTCCCTCTCAGTACAGAGTTTTAGGCTAGCAAGGTTGTTTGAAGCAAACACAAGATGACAACTGGCACAACAAGACTCACATAAAAACATATTGAAAGCATTATAGAACTCTACATTGTCTTCCTTGTTGTTCAAACACTTTTACTAGAAAATATCTAGACCTTAGAGATACCAAACATGCAAACCAAATTTCAACAAGCTCTACGGTAGTTCTTCACTAATGGGTTTTTAACTACATGGTGCAAGAGGTTAAACATGATCTACTTGAGAGCTCAAAACAATTGCCAAGCATCACAACATGCAAGATAACAATCCATAAGAGCATGTATATTTTTTCATTATACCATCTACCACGTATAGCATTTTCTATTTCAAACCAAACACCAAACAACTTATTTAAGCATAAACTCTCCAAGTAATTAACAATGAAACAAGAGAGTATTTCCTAACCGCTGCGGCTTTCAGCTTTCGCCATAAACATAAACAATAAGTGTTGTGGCTTTCAGCTTTCGTCATAAACATAAAAGATAACTGAGTCTTTCAGCTTTCGCCATAAACATAAAAGAATGCTAGGATCCATTTTATTCAGAGACTGAAAATAACAAAGCAAAAATAAAAACAAACAGACGCTTCAAGTAAAGCACATAAGATGTGACGGAATTAAAATATAGTTTCACTAGAGATGACCTGATAGTTTGTTGATGAAGAAGTGGATGCCTTGGGCATCCCCAAGCTTAGACGCTTGAGTCTTCTTGAAATATGCTTGGGTGACCCACGGGGGCATCCCCAAGCTTAGGCTTTTTCATCTTCTTGATCACATCATATCATCCTCTCTCTTGATCCTTGAAAATTTTCTCCACACCAAACTCAAAGTAAACTCTATTAGAGGGTTAGTGCATAATCAAAAATTCTCATATTCTGCATGGACACAATCATTACCAATGCTACTGGACATTAGCTACAGCCACTGGTATTTCATGGAGCAAAAAGATCCACTCAAAAACAGTAAAAGAGGCTATGCAAAATAAATGGCAGAATCTGTCAAAAAAGAACAGTCCGTAAAGATGAATTTTTTCGAGGCACTTAACTTTCTCAGATAAGAAAACTCAAAACTAATGAAGGTTGCGTACATATCTGAGGATCACGCACAAAAAATCTCATGTCATTTTGATTTCTCTGTGAATTCTTACGAATTAAACGGTGGACAGCAGAAAACTGTTCCTGCGCAGCAATCCAAATCTAGTATCAACTTCCTACTAGAGGCTTCACTTGACACAACAATGCAATAAAATAAAGATACAAAGGAATTGATACAGAGGTAAGCATGTTCCTTGACTCAATATAAACGAAAATAACAGAAATAAAAAGTGGGTTGTCTCCCATAAGCGCTTTTCTTTAACGCCTTTCAGCTAGGCACAGAAATTAAAACTCAAGTATTTCCAAGAGAAGAAGCATCAACAGAATAGTTTGTTCTAATGATAGAGTCAAAAGGTAGCTTCATTCTTTTTCTAGGGAAGTGTTCCATACCTTTCTTGAGTGGGAGTTGGTATCTAATATTTCCTTCTTTCATATCAATAATAGCACCCACAGTTCTAAGAAAAGGTCTTCCCAAAACAATAGGACAAGAGGCATTGCATTCAATATCCAAAACAATAAAATCAACATCAACGGGGACAAGGTTATTGTTAACCATAATGAGAACATCATCAACTCTCCCCAAAGGTTTCTTCATAGCATTATCAACAAGAAAAACATCCAAATAGCAATGTTCCAAAGGTGGCAAATCAAACATATCATATAGTTTCTTAGGCATAACAGAAATACTTGCACCAAGGTAACATAAAGCATTGCAATCAAATTCATTCACCTTTATTTTAATGATGGGCTCCCAACCATCTACTAATTTCCTACGGATAGAAGCTTCAAGTTTTAATTTCTCTATCCTAGCTTTAATGAGAGCATTTGTAATATGTGCTATAAAGGCCACATTTATAGTGCTAGCATTAGGGATTGTAGCTAACTTTTGCAAGAACTTAATAACTTCAGAGATATTACAATCATCAAAATCAAAGTTATTATTATCAAAAGAATGGAACAATTATCTCCTATGTTCTTAAAAATTTCAGTACTTTTATCAAGAACAGTTTCAGCAGTTTTAGGCAATTTTAAACGTTTGGAAGAAGTAGAGGAAACATTGCCAACACCAATTATGTTACCATTAATAGTAGGAGGTTTACTAGCATGTGAGGCAACATTATTTTCAGTAGTATTAATAGTGCAAACTCTAGCCATATTATCTTTTCTAGCTAGTTTATCTTCTCTTTCCCATCTAGCATGCAACTCAGCCATCATCCTAACATTATCATCAATTCTTACTTGAATGGCATTAGCAGTTGCAAAGGGATTATCATCAATAGTTTCAGGTTTAGCAGCCATTTTACTAATCAAAGAAGATTGTGCTTCAGACATAGATGAAATACAGGTTTCAGCATTTGAAATTTTACGTTGCAAAACGGAAATTTCCCTACTTAACTTCCCCATTTGATAACTAATATTTTTCAGCATAGCAGATTGTTCCTCCATAGTTTAAGTGAATACTTTATTTTGCTCATATTGAGTTTGCATAAAGTTTTTAGTGGCTCTTTCAACTTCCAAAATCCTTTCCTCACTAGGCTTTCTACCATAAGAATTAACATAACCATTACCACTACTAGAAGGATAAGGCTTATAATTGTTATTACCATAATTGTTCCTATAAGCATTGTTGTTAAAATTATTACTCTTAATGAAGTTAACATCAACATGCTCTTCTTGTGCAACCAATGAAGCTAAGGGAACATTATTTGGATCAATATGAGATTTACCATTCACAAGCATGGACATAATAACATCAATCTTATCACTCAAAGAGGAGGTTTCTTCAACAGAATTTACCTTATTACCTTGAGGAGTCCTTTCAGTATGCCACTCAGAATAATTAATAATCATATTATCAAGAAGTTTTGTTGCAGCCCCCAAAGTGATGGACATAAAAGTTCCTCCTGCAGCCGAATCAATAAGGTTCCTTGAAGAAAAGTTCAGTCCTGCATAAAAGGTTTGGAAGATCATCCAAGCAGTCAGTCCATGGGTAGGGCAATTCTTTACTAATGATTTCATTCTTTACCAAGCTTGAGCAACATGTTCATTATCAAATTGTTTAAAGTTCATAATGCTACTTGTTAAGGAAATAATCTTAGCAGGAGGATAATATTTTCCAATGAAAGCATCTTTGCATTTAGTCCATGAATCAATACTATTTCTAGGCAATGATAGCAACCATTCTTTAGCTCTTCCTCTCAAAGAGAAAGGAAACAATCTTAGTTTAATAATATCCCCATCTATATCCTTATATTTTTGCAATTCACAAAGTTCAACAAAATTATTAAGATGGGCAGCAGCATCATCACTACTAACACCAGAAAATTGCTCTTTCATAACAAGATTTAACAAAGCAGATTTGATTTTATAAAAGTCTGCCTTAGAAGCAGGTGGAGCAATAGGAGTGCATATGAAATCATTATTATTTGTGGTAGTAAAGTCACACAACTTAGTGTTCTAAGGAGTACTCATTTTAGCAAAATTAAAATAAAAACCGAAATATAAAAATACAAGTAACTATTTTCTTGTGTTTTTAATAATAATAAGCAAACAAGACAGTAATAAAAATAAACTAAGCAAGACAATAACAAAATAAAAAGATTGGAAGTGAGAGACTCCCCTTGCAGAAGTGCTTCAATCTCCCCGGCAACGGCGCCAGAAATTAGCTTGATGCACGTGATGGTGTTAATGGGAATCCCCAAGAGGAAGATATGACGTAGTTGAAAGGGCATGGTGCCCCCATGTATGGTTTTGGTAATTAATGAAAATCCCTATGGACTAATGATTGCATTGAGTTATACTTGTAGTGTTTGTCCATAGACCTTGCTTCATATCCATATGTTGGATTCAAGGTTGATGCCATAAAGATATTGATATAATGAAGTATTTGGCATCAAGATCATCGAGTTGCATGGATATATTTGAGATGATCAATAAGAAGATTATGTGATGACCAAGCTATGGTTCGAGGAGGTATTCGATGATTGGTCATATGAGAGTGGAGCATATTGCAAGTATGTCTTGAAGAAAAGGATTATGTGATAGTTATGGTTATCTTCAAGACATCATCTAATTAAGAGAGAAGAAAATATACAAGGTTGATCAATATGTTTGATCAACACACAAAGCTACAAGATGTACCAAGAGGGATCATGTGTCTCTTGGTATGGTAAGCACTTGTCCATATAGTTTTGTGAACTAACCCATGATCTATGTGTGTGGTATGTTTATGTGGGGTTAGTTACATTTCTATGGGCTTGCATCAAAGGAAGATTTCATATAGCCCATGGAGGATGACGTCAAGTGGGGATCGTCATCAAGGTTGAAGTGCAAGTTCAAGAGAAGCATCTCGAAGAAATCTTATGCTTGAAGCTTGCAACCCATTTGGATAAAATGGTCAAGTGAAGATGTGCCTAACAGAGGCTATCCCATAGTGGAGTATGGGGGAGCAATATGTGAGTCTTCACCGAGCAAAGCGCAATCAAGAAAGGTGATCCACTTGAAGAGATCAAGATCTTCATCATCTAGCTCAAGTGAATGCACAAGGCAAAGGTATGATCTAGATAGGGTCATAGGATGGATACCGTACTATCAAGAGGGGCTCTCAATTAAGTCTTAGTGTATCGATCGGAGAGAGCTCAAACCTTTTCATATTTGGCATCATCATCTTTCTTGGCTCTTACTTGGATTTTCTCCCTGTGAAGTTTTGGTGCTTGTCGTGTTCTACATGGCAAGCCCAAGTTCACCGAAAACGGATTTCGTATGAAAAACTTGTTGCGTTTTTGGTATTGGTAATTTTATCGGTTGTTCTTTAATTGTGATATCAAACCTTTCACCATTTGGTTTTTACTACTATGATGGACTATGATGTTTCTCTGTACCATATTGTAGTTTTCGTTGTAACGAATGCAACGAGCCCAAAATCACCGAAAACAGAGTCCGAAAGTGAAAGATATCGCGTTTCGGGTGCCCGGCCTTTCCTCCCTTCGCCCTGAGAAAAATCAGGAGAAACATGGCCGGCCCCCCAGCCATGGCCGGCCCTTGACCCTGGCATGGCCGGCCCTCGCAGAAAAAGCCCAACGGGCAGATTTCGTGGGGGGGGCTATTTAGGGGACCTTCTTCCCCAAAAGGTACCGAACTCTTGAGCAAGTTTTCCCCCACCATTGTTGACCTTTTGGAGCTTGCTTTCTCGCCATTCCTCCATGATTATTGCCTCCAATTAAATGGAAAAGAGAGAGGAGATCTAGATCTATCATTCCACCAATCAATCTCTCCTTTAAGTGAGGGGAAGCTTTTGGATCTAGATCTTGGACGAATTTGGTGTTCTTCCTTGTTCTTCCTCTCCTCTCCCCTATAGCATTAGTTTCTTTGGAGGGATTTGAGAGAGAAGGATTTTGAGCACTTCTTGTGTTCTTGCCCGTTGCATAGGTTGCATCGGTTTGAGTTCTCCACGGTGATACGTGGATATTGAAGTTGAGAAGCTTATTACTCTTGGGTGCTTGGGTGCCCTAGAGCTTGTTCCTCTTGGGTACTTGGGTACCCTAGACGGTTGTAGTTGATCTCGGAGTTTTGGTGGCTCGCGGGATTGTTGGGAGCCTCCAATTAAGTTGTGGAGTGTGCCTCAACCTTGTTGATTCGTGTGGCTTTGGGAGCCGCGGGAATTCGGTGGGAGCCTCCAATTGAGTTGTGGAGTGTGCCTCATCCTTGTACGGGTTCGGTGACCACCTCAAGTGTCCCATAGTGGTTCGTGGTGCTCCGCATTGGTGGAGGCACGAAGGAGATTACGGTGTGCCATTGACGGCTACTCGGGGATCACTTTGTGACTCCGCACCGCTTCAACCGAGACGTAGCTTCCATTGGGAAGTGAACTTCGGGATAAATCATCGTCTCCAAGTGCCTCGGTATTTCTATACCCGAGCTTCTACTTTGTGATAGCCATCGAGCTTGAAGTAGTATATCTTGCTATGACATAGTTGATTATCTTGCTTAGCATAAGTTGTTGGTGCACATAGGTAAACCTAGCTTGTTTAGGTTTCTTGCTTGATAGATTAAACAATAGTTTTATTCCGCATCGATTCAAGCATTAAACCATATTAATTTAAATCACCTATTCACCCCCCTCTAGGCGACATCGGTGTCCTTTCAATTGGTATCAGAGCCAGGCTCTCTCATTAATAGGCTTCACCCCCTAGAGAGTAAAGATGTCGACTAGTGGTCTATTGCACAATGTTTCTTTTATATTAGATGGTGTCGGCCCAGTGGATTCTGGGGTGTGCATAGCCCACTCTCCACGGGCTGCGCACGCGACAGCGTCTACAAAACGACTAAGGACCAAGCCAACCGCTTGGAGGGTTCCCCCCCGAGGGAGAAACCCTTACGGGGGACCTGAGGCGCTGGAAGGGGCCTGAAGGGGGCTCCCCCCGAGGGCGTCCCGCTCGAGGACTCTCTCCCCCTGCTGGGAGCCGGTCCGGCCCCTCCCCCTCGAGAGCCTCAGGCCCCTGAGGGGATACTTCGCGACGAAGGAAGCGCTGCAGAGCGCACATGGGCTCTGCTGCGGCCGCAGGGTGACGCGCGCGTCTGCGCGCACGGCAGCATCAGCGTCACAGTTGCCGCTCCCATGATAAAAGGGGTCAACAAAGTTCTGTGTCCCCTGCGCCGCCAACGAAGCTTTCCTCTTTGGTGATAAAGCAGTTGGCCGGCACAACGCTCCAACGACGACGTCACTGCGGGCACACCCCACGGTCTCCGCCGCGCCTGCGAGCCGCTCTGCCAAGTCTGCAACTTGTCGGCCACAATGCGCCGCTTTAACACGGAAGAGGCGCGTCCAAGGACGGAGGAGACAGCTGCTCTGCCACGAAGACAGGCTTTGCGACCATGGACCGAGTCCATGAACGAGCAAGCAGTAGTGCACCCCACTCCGCCACTGGTGGCCATGTGGGAACCCGTCCACTGCGCAGATCGCAGGGATGAGGCCCGGGGCAGCTATTTAAGGAGAGGGGGCACTTCTGTAGGAGGGGATCCAGAAACTCGATCCCGAGCTCAATAGCGTCTTCCACCTCCGGACCCTCTCAAGGCCCGGAGGCTTGTTGTACTACAGTCACCACAGTGCAATCGAGACAAGCAGGAGTAGCGGTGTTACCTCACCTTGAGGGCCGTGAACCTGGGTAAGGGCCGGTGTCACTCTCTGTCGTGCAGTTCCGCTCCAAGCACCGCGAGCAACGTCGCGGCGTGCATCGAGGGTTGTTTGACCTCCGTGTTCAGTCCCCCTTCGAACCTCTTCCCGGGGCAAGACTACCCCTGTTACGTGGGAGTTCATTCCTCGACATTTGGCGCGCCAGGTAGGGGACTGAGGCGCGTCTTCAACCTCCGAACTCCACGCCATGATGGACACCCGCGCGACGCGCGCCAACAGGCGCACCTCCGAGAGAGCTCACACCGAGCCCGGCACTGCACCCACCCGCGGCCGCCGTGGTCGCCCCCGCGCGACCGAACGCGCTGGCACCGGCCCGCGCGTGGAAGAGCCGGAGAGCGAGGAGCACCGCGAAGGAGACCAGCGTGACGACGAGGACCTCTCCGAGCGCCGCGGGGACGCTGAGTCCTCGCACCCGTCCCGGCGCCAGAGCGTGTCCACGCGGGAGCATCAAGAGCCCGCCCCGCACACCGCGCTACTGATGGCTCAGGAGCTCCTCCGCTACCGGCCAAGTGCCGAAGCGCACGACCAGTGGCTGGACCGCCTCCACCACCTCGTCGACATCGCAACCACACGCCCCGCTCCGTCGCGCTCCATCGTGCCTTCCGGCCCTGCAGGGACGGCCGCACCAGGTGCGCCACCGCCGCCGCCGGGACCGCCCCCGGCCGCGGCACAGCGGGCTCCCTCCCATGCTTCCTCGCCGCACGACTGCCAAATCGTGCAGCGCACCGCACCTGACGCGCGCGTAGGCATGGAGCGACGTCGCGACCTCCAAAACCGCCTCGTCGAGGAGCTCGGTCAGGCGGGGCAGCAAAACCGCAGGGCCCTCCAGGGAGGAACGGCCACCTATGCCTCAGGCTGCATGGCCTTCACGCGCACCCTGCGCCGTGTGGTCTGGCCACAGAAGTTCAGGCCAGCGCTCCCCAAGGGCTTCGACGGGTCCACCAACCCTCTCGAGTTCCTGCAGCTCTACACCACTTCCATCCAGGCTGCAGGGGGCGATGACAAAGTCATGGCCAACTGGTTCTCCCACGCCCTCAGGGACTCCGCTCTGTCCTGGCTTCTCAACCTGCCCGAGGACTCCATCGACTCCTGGGAGGAGCTCTGCAGGCAGTTCGTCGCCAACTTCAAGGGCACGTACGAGCGCGCACTCACCCACAACGACTTGCGCGCTGTGGTGCAGAAGAAGGGTGAAACTCTTCGCAAGTACATCCAGCGCTTCAGCCAGGTGCGGAACAAAATTCCAAACATCCCTGACACCCAGGTGATCGCTGCCTTCCGCGAGGGCGTCACGAACCGCAGGATGCTCGAGAAGCTCGGCATCCACGACAAGCTCACCTCTGTGGTGAAGCTGTTCGATCTGGCGGACAAGTGCGCCAAGGCTGAAGAGGGACTCCTCTTCGTCAAGATGAGCGCGCGGGGGGACGACCCGGGCGAAGGGTCCAAGAGCCACAAGAAGAAGGAAGAGCCCAAGCGCAAGGCCACCGCGGTCCTCGCGGCAGAGCCTGACGCAAAGGGCTCCCGCAGGGGCTCCCCCGAGCGCGGCGACAAAGAAGTGGACCACCGTCCGTTCTGCGTCTACCACAACAGGCGCGGGCACGCCACAGACGACTGCTTCGATCTCAAGAGGCTGAGGAGGGAACGCGAGCAGGGAGAAGGCAGCGGAGGCCGCGGCAGAGGTCGCGGCTACCGCAGGGACGCCAAGGGCAGGCGCGATGGCGGCTACCAGAAGCCGTCGGGCACTCAAGCCAACGCCGCCCAGAAGAACAACAACCTCCCCGACGAGGAAGATGGAGGCTACCAGGCCCCAAGAGGCGCCATGGCCTGCATCCTCGGCGGAGCTCAAGCGCCCAAGTCAAACAATCAGTTCAAGCAGTTCGCCCGCGAATTCAACGCTGCGCTCCCAAGCACCGAGACTTCCAGGCCCCTCAAGTGGTCCCAGTACACCATCGCCTTCGACGCCAAGGACCACCCCAAGTCGACCAAGACCGTTGGAACCCTCCCCCTGGTCTGCTCCCCCACCATCAACAACATCACCGTCTCCAAGACGCTCATCGACGGGGGAGCGGGCCTGAATGTCATCTCTGTCGAGACCTTCGAGACGCTTCAAGTGCCCTACGAGTGGCTTATGCCCTCCAGGCCGTTCACGGGCGTCACCAGTGGTTCTATCGAACCTCTGGGACAAGTCCGCCTCGCGGTCACCTTTGGCACGCAGAAGAACTACCGCACGGAGCTGATCGACTTCGACGTCGCGCACATCGGTCTGCCGTACAACGCCATCCTCGGCTACCCCGCCCTTGCGAAGTTCATGGCCGTCACGCATCACGCCTACAACATGGTCAAGATTCCCGGCAGCGCTGGCACCATCGCCGTCCATGGCCATGTCCTGGACGCCACGCGCGCTGTCGAGAGCGCCTACAAGGCAGCCGCCATGGCCTTCCCGGCTGACGAGGACATGGAGCCTCTCGAGAGGCCCAGGAAGAAGAAGCAGGTGTTCTCTCAGGAGCAAGCCGCCACGAAGAAGGTGCCGCTGGACACCACCAGCTCGGGGGCTGAAGGCTCGGGGGCTAGCGTCACCATAGGCGCCGCCCTGCCTCCCAAATAGGAAGGCGCGCTCGTCGCCTTCCTTCGGGCAAACTCTGACATGTTCGCGTGGACTCCGTCAGATATGTCCGGCGTACCAAGGGAGGTGATCGAGCACCACTTAGCCGTGTGTCCAGACGCACGCCCCGTCAAGCAAAAAGCACGCAAGCAAGCCCCCGAGAAGCAAGCCTTCATCATCAAGGAAGTAGAGAAACTCAAGGCGGCAAATGTCGTCCGCGAAGTCGCGCACCCCACTTGGCTCTCCAACGGCGTGGTCGTCCCTAAACCCGCTGGAGGAGGCCGACTCTGCATCGACTACACCGATGTCAACAAGGCCTGCCCCAAGGACCCATACCCCATGCCGAGGATAGACCAGATTGTGGACTCCACCGCTGGCTGTGACCTCCTCTGTTTTCTGGATGCCTTCTCTGGTTATCACCAGATCAAGATGGCTAAAGAGGACGAGGAGAAGACGGCATTCCTCACCCCCTGTGGTGTGTACTGCTACACATGCATGCCCTTTGGCCTGAAGAACGCTGGGGCCACCTTCCAGAGGCTCATGAGGATAGCCTTGGGGGCTCAGATGGGCAGAAATGCTGAGGCCTACGTCGATGACATCGTGGTCAAGTCTCGAGAGGGGGACACCCTCTTGAGGGATCTAGAGGAAACCTTCGCCAGCCTGAGAAAGGTGAACATCAAGCTCAACCCCGCCAAGTGCGTCTTCGGGGTCCCTTCAGGCAAGCTCCTCGGATTCCTCGTGTCCCACCGCGGCATAGAGGCAAATCCTGACAAGATCAAGGCCATAGAACAAATGCAGCCCCCTCGCCGACTCAAGGAAATGCAGCGCCTTGCGGGCTGCATGGCCAGCCTCGGTCGTTTCATCTCTAAATTCGGCGAGCGAGCCCTGCCGTTTTTCAAGATCATGAAGAGGTCGCGCACATTCAAGTGGACCCCTGAGGCGGATAAAGCCTTCGAAGATTTAAAGAAGTATCTGGCTAGCCCTCCGGTCTTGGTGGCCCCCAGGGCAGACGAGCACTTGAAGCTGTACCTCTCAGCCACCCCTCAGACAGCAAGCGCCGTCTTGGTGGTCGAGAGGGAAGACCCTGTCCTCCCCAAGAAAAGCACTGCCACTCCAAGCCCGGAACCCCCCGACAAAGGCCCCGTCGAAGGAGCAGCCTCCGCAGACCCACGGCCAGGCCCATCGCCTCAAGTCGAGCCTGCTCCAACAACCCCTGTCGAGAGGCCTTCACAGGCAGATACCGACAGGAGCCCTGAAGAGCCCCCCCAGAGGGCCGATGCCGCGCCACCTCAGACAACCCTCGTCGAGCACCCCGTCTACTTCGTCAGCACGGTGCTACGGGACGCTCGCGAGCGGTATCCAATGCAGCAGAAGCTCCTCGTCGCGCTCCTCATCGGCTCCAGAAAGCTGAGACACTACTTCCAGGGCCACCCCATCACGGTGGTCACCGCTTTCCCCCTGGAGCAAATCCTGCGCAACCCCAACGCCACAGATCGTGTCGCAGGGTGGAACATCGAGCTGCAGCCTTTCAACTTGCGCTTCGGCACCACGAGGGTCATAAAAGGAAGAGCGCTGGCTGATTTCGTCGCCGAATGGACTGACCCAAGCCCTGAGGAGCCTCGTGAGGCAGAGGCCGAGCCCTCGGGAGACGCGGCGCCCAGCCACTGGACCATGCACTTCGATGGAGCCTTCGCTTGCCGCAATGGCGGAGCAGGCGTCGTCCTAACCTCGCCCAAGGGTGACAAGCTTTATTATGCTATCCAGCTGTGCTTCACAATCGACAAGATCTCCAACAACATCGCCGAATACGAAGGCCTCCTCGCCGGCTTAAGGGCCGCCATCGCTCTAGGCGTCAAGCACCTACTCGTCAAGGGAGACTCACAGCTGCTCGTCAACTTCTCCAACAAGAGTTACACGCCGAAAGACGACCACATGGCCGCATACCTCGAAGAGGTCCGCAAGCTTGAGAAGCACTTCAGGGGCATGGAGCTCATGCACATCCCGAGGAAAGAAAACCAAGAGGCCGACGACATCGCCAAGCGAGCCTCGCGGAGGCAACCCCAGCAGGCAGGTGTTTTCGAAGAGAGGCTCGCCAAGGCATCCATCAAGCAGCCTCGAGAGGCCACGCCCGCAAGCGCAGGCGAAGTGCTCCCACCGCCTCCTGAGTCTGGGGCGCCTGATTGCGGTCCCAGCACAGGGGAGCGTCTGCTGCTGACGGCAACCCACCAGGCCTCAGGCTGGATTGATGAGCTCAAGGACTACTTGGTGAAAGGAATCCTCCCTGAAGAAGATACTGATGCAGAGCGAGTCGCTCGACAAGCAAAGTCATACTGCATCCTCGAGGAAAACCTCTACCGCAAGCGCCCAAATGGTGTAGCGCTCAAGTGCGTCCCTCCTGAGGAAGGCCGAGAGCTGATTAAGGACATCCACAGCGGGGAGTGCGGCCACCACTCATGTGCGCGCACCCTCGCAGGCAAGGTCTTCAGGAGCGGCTTCTACTGGCCTCAGGTGCTTCAAGATGCGGTCGCCATTGTGCAAACCTGCGACGCCTGCCAATTCCACGCCAAGCAAATCCATCAGCCGGCACTGGAGCTTCAGACCATCCCGCTCTCCTGGCCGTTCGCGGTCTGGGGGCTGGACATCCTGGGCCCCTTCTCGAAGTCGCAGGGGGGCTACCGTTTCCTCCTCGTGGCCATCGACAAGTTCACCAAGTGGACCGAGGTTGAGCCGGTGCGCACCATACCAGCTGGGGCTGCGGTGAAGTTCATCCGAAGCTTGGTCTGCCGCTTCGGCGTGCCCAACCGCATCATCACTGACAACGGCTCGCAATTCACCAGCGGCATCTTCCGAGCCTACTGCGACAAACTGGGAATCAAGGTCTGCTTCGCCTCGGTAGCTCACCCACGCAGCAACGGTCAAGCCGAGCGAGCAAACGCAGAAGTCCTCAAGGGCCTCAAGACCAGGAGTTTCAACATCCTTAAAGGCCACGACAAGGGTTGGATTGACGAGCTCCCCTCAGTGCTCTGGTCCATACGCACAACCTCTTCGAGGCCTACAGGCGAAACGCCGTTCGCTCTGGTCTACGGAGCCGAGGCGGTCCTCCCCGCAGAAATCAAGCATGGATCGCCACGGGTCCTTGCCTTTAATGAGGACACCCAAGAGGGCCTCCACAACGACGACCTGCTGCTTCTCGAGGGACTGCGCCGTCAGGCCGCCCTCAGGGCGGCAGGGTACCAGCAAGACCTGCGACGCTACCACAGCCGCCATGTGCGCTCACGCACCCTTGAAGCGGGCGACCTCGTCCTCAGGCGAATCCTCTCCAAGGAAGGTCTCCACAAGCTCTCCCCGATGTGGGAAGGCCCCTACAGGGTCTCCCACGTCGCCAGGCCTGGCGCAGTACGCCTCGAGACCGAGGACGGCATCCCCGTCAAGAACCCGTGGAACATCGCGCATCTGCGCAAGTTCTACCCGTGATCACAGTCACGCCAGGCATTTTTTGTCTCTAGAGGGAAGCTCACGGCTTCACCTCCAAGCTTCTCAAAGCTTCTCCCGAGGCCCAGCCCTCCGAGCTCTCCTGCAAATGAGCCCCCGCAGGCCGCAGTGAACCTCTGCCACTAATGGGTGGTCCCCATGCCTAGACATGGAAGGAACGTTAGCTTGGCAAACCCAAGTGTAATGAACCGATTTTCGTTCCAAGTGAACTTTGCGCTCTAGCGCCATCTTTGTTCCAAGTGAACTATGCGCTACGGCGCCGCTATGTAATATTTTGATGGTGAGTTTATTACAGCTTTATTTCATTTATTGAAAATGGGCACTTATATCTCTCCACATGCGCACCTCGCGAGCGGGGGCTGAGTACGGTGCCAGTGCCTCAAGTGGCACACCAGCAGCACTGCAAAACCCAAGGATCCGAGCTCTGGCTAGAGGGCAGGCCCTCCCAAGCACGCCATCTCTTCAAAGGACCTTGGTACTCTCTCTCCTCGCAAGGAACGCCTGAGGGGACCTATAAGCGCGCATTAGTCCTTGATGCTGTGATCTAGCGTTTCGGCTCGCCCCTCTAACATCCACAGAGAGCGAAAGTCCCCACCAGGCCTGCGGAGGAGAACCCTCGGCCCCTGAAGGGGAGAACTCCGCCAGAGAAGGCCCACACCGGGAAAACGCCTCGCGAAGCTAAGTTTTTCGCCCACCTCAAGGGAATCCTCGCATTTTTCTCATAAGCACTCTGCGTCCCTCAAGCGGTTCTTTCCTTACTCTCCGTGGGCTGCTTGCGCGTCAAAGGGGGGCCCTCAGCATCGCGACTTGAGGGCTCTTACCTCCCCAAGCCTTAAACTCCCCCCGGCCTTGCCGAGTCATTGCTCGAGCATACCGCAGCGGCAGGAGTCATAGCGTGAGGGGAAGGGTCCAACGACGCAGAGCGAAAAAGGCATGGAGATGAAGCAAAGACCCCTCGAAGGGAGCACACACTTAATCGATAGCAAAATGTTTACGAAGCGAAGAAGTAAATTACAAGGTGGAAAGTGAAATTCTCTAACGGGCAAACGCCCCTAAAAGCGCTGCAAGCGCGACGCGTTGCAGGAGGAGATTAGTCGGAGGCCTCAGCGTCGTCCTGGTCGCTCTCTTCTTCCACCTCGGGCTCGCTCCCCTCGCCACCTTCCTCTGCAGCGGCCCGCCGGAAGCGGCTGCAGAAGTCGTCCACCTGGTCGCGGACGGAGCTGGAGGCTTTCCACGCAGCGTCCCCCTCCAGTGGCTCGGTCACCGTGGCGAGGTCGAACCCGGGCTGGAGGTGGACGAGGTTGGAGAAGATGCGGTCCACCGCCACCGCCAGGAGCTGACGGCACTCCTCCTCAACCACGTCGCGGATCTCCGCGGTAGGGCCTTCAAGCGCCGCGAAGAGCTGCTCGAAGTACAGGAGGTAGGTGGCGGCGTCGGCGTGGCCCTGAGCCGGAACGCTTGGCGCCTCTGCCCCCAGCTTCGCGGCAAGCTCACGACCCCGTCCCGTCAAGGACAGGAACATGCGCTCCCGTTGCTGCGACAGCACCTGCGCCGCCTGGATACTCTCCGCCGCCTCCACCGCCTTCTCCACGGCAGGCCCCACCTGCCGGGTCATCTCCTCCATATCCCCCGTGAGGGCGGCGAGGTCCCGGGAGGTGTCATCTCGGGCTTTCTCGGCGGCGATGCGACGATCGGCCTCGCGCTTCACCTTGGCGGCGAGCTTGGCGTTCTCCTTCTCGAGCTTCTTGACCCGGGCGCCGCTCTCCTCCAGCCTCGCCTTGAAGCGGTCCTCCTGCTTGGAGAATTTCTCCTTGTAGTCCTGGGAGACGGCGGCGCGGATCTTCTGCTCTTTCTCCCGGAGAGCCTTGTTGAGCTCCTCCTTCCGCTCGGCAAGCCGCGTGTTGGCGCGCTCCACATTTCCCTTGTGGGCGGCGACATCGCGCTCGAGCTTGCTGAGCGCCGTGGCGACGCTGTCCTCGCGGGCCTCGAGGGCCGTGCGCTGTCCGGACAGCTCCTGCTCCCTCAGCGCCAGCTGCTCGTCGCGCCGGCGAGCATCCTCCTCGCGCTCGCTCAAAGCGCGCCCGCGGGCCTCCAGGCCCGTGCGGAGCTCTTCGAGGGCGGTCCGCACCACCCCGGCATCCGCCAGGATCTTCTTCTCGAGCTCGACGAGCTCGGCATGCTTCGCCGCCAGCGAGTGCTCCCCGGCCTCCCGCTCTGCCTTGGCTGCGGCGAGGTCCTCGGCAGCGGCTCGGCGCTCAGCCCTCAGGGGCTGCAGGAGCTCCTCAGCTTCACGCAAGGCCCCCTCGCGAACCTCCTCGGCAAAGCGCGCCGCCTCCTCGCGCTCCGCCTGCAGCGCCTGGTCGCTCTTGCGCCGGGCCTCTACCGCCGCGTGGAAGGCGGCCCAGGCGTCGGCAAGCTCGTCTCTCTGGCGGGCGAGCGCCTGGTCCTCGGTGGCCAGGTAGGCCTCGAGCCCCTCCAGGGACTCCCGCACGAAGCGGAAGGCGACGTCGCGGCGCCCTCGACCCCAGTCGAACCGGCCCAGAGCAAGGCCCTGGGGCAGACCGCGCGGCCTAGAAGGGCCCGCGCCCGCGTCCGGCTCCGCGGCAGACGCCCTCGCGTGGGCCTGGGGGCTCGGAGGCAGGACCTCTTCCGTGCTCGGTCCCCGGCCCCCTGTGCTTCCCCCCTCGTGCGGCACCCCCCGATCCGCCTCCGGGACAGGGGCGTGAGGCCCGGCCCTTGCGGTTTCCTCCTCCCCCGCGGTGCCCGGTGGCGGCGGTGGAGTGCCCTCCCTGCGAGACCTGGGAGGGCTCGGCGCCGACTCGGCACCCGCAGGAGCCTCTGGCTGCGCTGGCGGGGTAGCTGCGCGGGGAGGAGTGGGCGCCCTCTCCACCTGCTCCTCCACCCGCTCTGCCTCGGGTGGCGGCGCAGATGCTTCCGCCTGAGGTACCTCCTCCCGAGAGCCTGTAGGCCTCGAGGCCTCCGCCGCCGCGGCCTCGCCGGCCTCAGCCTCTGGTGCGGCGTCAGGGGCGGCCCTCTTCACGTCTGCGGCCTTCCGAAGCCTGCGGCGCTTCGCAGGAGCGGGGCTGCTGTGGTGAAAGGCAAAGAATTGGTCAAGAAACAAGAGCAAGCAGGCTGGACTCAGAAAGGAAAGAGAAGGGTAAAAGAATCTTACCTCGTCTTCTTGGCGCGGGTGTCCACCCACGTCATGCCGGGCGAGCGCCATGAAGGCACAGCCCGCGCCTCCACCTCGAGGGCCTCCTCGGCTTTCCTCTTGTGGGGAGCGTTCGGGGGCTCCCCGGCGGGCCTGTCGTGGGCCGCCTTAGTCCTCGGCTCGTAGCGCCCCGCCGCGGCCTCCTCGCTGTCGCCGGAGGAAAGCTCGTGGACCTCCCCTGCCGAAGGCACAGCGCCGGAAGAGCTTCCCGCGCCCGCAGAGCTTCCTGCACCGGCAGAGGGCTCCACCCTCGTCTCCGCGTCGCCATGCTCCGAGTCGGATGCGCTTGGCGACTCGGTAGTGTCCGCTGGCATGGGCTCCTCCTCCTCTTCATCCCCCGCCAAGCCTAGCGGGGTGAACGCGGGCGCCCGCGCCAGGGTGGCCCGGCGCTTGTCTGGGGCTTCAAACAGAGGCCGTATCGCCACGTGAACCCTCGCGGGCACCTCTGGGTTGACGAAGAGGCCTCCCAGGATGGTCTCGACGACCGCGGGGCGGTGGTCGCTCGGATGCAGCCGCAGCGGATCCGTAGGCCCTGTGTACGCCCACATCGGCTTCTTGTGCGCCTGCAGGGGGGCGATGCGGCGCCTCACGAACTCCGCCGCCACCAGCTGGCCGGTCAGGCCGTGCTCGCGAAGCGCCCTCAGGTGGCCCGCGAGGTCGGCTATTGCTTGCCCCTCCAGGGAACGCTTGCTCCAGTGGGTGTTCTTCACGGGCGGCGCCTCGGGGACCTCAAGGAGGGAGCTCTCCGAGGGAACGCGGATGAGGAACCACTTCTGCCTGAAGTCTTCCACCTTTTTCGACACCGCCGTCACGGGCCTGTCGCCGTTCCAGGCCATGGGGATGTAGACGTCTCCCATGCCGTCCGCGATGCGGAAGGATACGCAGCCCGTCCGCTCCTTCTTCGCAGTGTTCCGCAGTGCGTAGAAGCTTCGGAAGAGAGCGACGGAGGGCTTCACTCCCAAATAAGCCTCGCACAAGAAGGCGAAAATGGAGAGGACAAGGATGGCGTTGGGGTGGAGGTGCAGAAGGTGGACCTGGTAGAACTCGAGGACGGCCTCGAGGAAAGGAGAATACGGCGGCACCAGTCCAGCGTAGAGTGTATGGAGGAAGATGGGGAAGTAGCCAGCGGGGAAGCGACCGGTCCGCGCAGGCAGAATGGCGCTGACGCCATGCTCATTGTGCTTCCCGGCGACCAGGTGCTGGATCTTGTCCAGCGCCGCCGCGGTGATGCGCGCCCCGACCAGAGAGGGGCCAAACTCCGCCTCCCCCTGCGCGTCTTGGCGGGTCGAGGCCGCTGCTTTCTTGCCCTTGGATCCTCCCATTGTCGGCGAAGAACGGGAGCTCGGAGGACGGAAGGAGTCGGCCGGAGATGGGGAAGATTTACTGGAGACGGGAGTCTAGGAGGCGGAGGACCGATGGACTGGAGAGACAAGACGGGACGGGGTAATGACTGCGGCTCGGACAGCGCGCGGCTTTTAACCCCGTCCGTGCGGTTACCGAGGCGCGGTAGTGGAGATCGTGGCGGGCGTGGTGGCCCCCCCCCCGCTGCGCACGTTCCCGCCGGAGTAGCCGAGACGCCGCGAATCCTCCACCAGGTGACGCGTGTCCCGCGGTGCTTCGCCCGCAGCTGAGGGCCCGCGACGCTTCGCCTGCGGTTTTGGGCCCCACGACGCTTCGCCTGCGGTATTGGGCCCATGACGCTTCGCCAAGTCCCAATCGGCCTCGACGTGCCCATCATGGGCCCGGGGGCTACTGTCGGCCCAGTGGATTATGGGGTGTGCATAGCCCACTCTCCACGGGCTGCGCACGCGACAGCGTCTACAAAACGACTAAGGACCAAGCCAACCGCTTGGAGGGTTCCCCCCCGAGGGAGAAACCCTTACGGGGGACCTGAGGCGCTGGAAGGGGCCTGAAGGGGGCTCCCCCCGAGGGCGTCCCGCTCGAGGACTCTCTCCCCCTGCTGGGAGCCGGTCCGGCCCCTCCCCCTCGAGAGCCTCAGGCCCCTGAGGGGATACTTCGCCACGAAGAAAGCGCTGCAGAGCGCACATGGGCTCTGCTGCGGCCGCAGGGTGACGCGCGCGTCTGCGCGCACGGCAGCATCAGCGTCACAGTTGCCGCTCCCATGATAAAAGGGGTCAACAAAGTTCTGTGTCCCCTGCGCCGCCAACGAAGCTTTCCTCTTTGGTGATAAAGCAGTTGGCCGGCACAACGCTCCAACGACGACGTCACTGCGGGCACACCCCACGGTCTCCGCCGCGCCTGCGAGCCGCTCTGCCAAGTCTGCAACTTGTCGGCCACAATGCGCCGCTTTAACACGGAAGAGGCGCGTCCAAGGACGGAGGAGACAGCTGCTCTGCCACGAAGACAGGCTTTGCGACCATGGACCGAGTCCATGAACGAGCAAGCAGTAGTGCACCCCACTCCGCCACTGGTGGCCATGTGGGAACCCGTCCACTGCGCAGATCGCAGGGATGAGGCCCGGGGCAGCTATTTAAGGAGAGGGGGCACTTCTGTAGGAGGGGATCCAGAAACTCGATCCCGAGCTCAATAGCGTCTTCCACCTCCGGACCCTCTCAAGGCCCGGAGGCTTGTTGTACTACAGTCACCACAGTGCAATCGAGACAAGCAGGAGTAGCGGTGTTACCTCACCTTGAGGGCCGTGAACCTGGGTAAGGGCCGGTGTCACTCTCTGTCGTGCAGTTCCGCTCCAAGCACCGCGAGCAACGTCGCGGCGTGCATCGAGGGTTGTTTGACCTCCGTGTTCAGTCCCCCTTCGAACCTCTTCCCGGGGCAAGACTACCCCTGTTACGTGGGAGTTCATTCCTCGACAGATGGCTGATGCATGTAAAATGCATACATGAACTTTGCATTATATTACTCATATTTCATCCATATTTGCATCATATAAGGGTTATATCAATGTTTTATAATGTTTTGGGAAATATTTCACACTTTCCCTATTTATTTGGAATTAACCCTGTGCTGTCAGAAAACCCCTTTTTCTATATTTTGATGTTTCAGGGACCCAAACGACGTCTAAATGACCTAATATTCCACGGAGATCATTTTCTGGAAGGAACAAGGATTAGGAGCGAAGGAAGAGCAAAAGTGGAAGGCCGAGGGCCAAGATACGTGGGCCCACACGGCCAGATTCCCTGGCCGCGTGGAGCACCCTATCTGGGGCCTCGAGCCTCCGATGCCGTCGATCTTCGTCTCACTGGCTCCGTTTTGACCTAAAAATGACTATAAAAATAGCCCCCCGAACCCTTTCGGAGAGGAGCGCCGCAGAAACACAGAAACCACGAAACAGAGACCTGGAGCTGCAGATTGGAGGGGGGAAACTCCGGCGGGGCGCTGCCGGTGTGGTCTCCACCTTCTCCAACGACTTCTCCACCGTCTCCATGATGAAGAGGGAGTAGTCCACCCCTGGACTATGGGTTTGTGGAAGTAACTTATGTATCTCTCCTCTCTCTTGAGCTTCACTAATTAGTGCCATATGAGCTGCTGAACATGATTATGGTCATATATGTAATACCTTTGTGGTGGATCTCTTAAATTGATATATGTTATGATGATTGCCAATATTATGTCTTTGTTATGAAAGTAGATGCATATTATGTACCCCGTTCTTGTCTATGTGTTTTGATCCAACATGTTTATGAGAGCGTGTGAGGGGGAACGTGTGCATTAGTTGGAGTAACGGGGGTGGTTTTGTGGTAAGTTGATAGCAATACCGTGATCCACTTGGGTTTTTACCTTAATTTGTTGCCTCACTAGGGATAAAGGAAATACCATGCTACCGGGGGTATGTGGGTGATAGTGCCACTATCACCATGACTAGATTTAGCATGTTCTTATTTAAACTTCATGTCACTGAACTTAAAGCTATACTCTGTTTATCTTAATTACTGAGGTGTTATGATTTAGTTCGCATCTTGGTGGAGTATAAGAGAGATTAATAACCAAAAGATCTCTTTGTTAGGATGTGATGCCCATATTATTAATAACTTGTCTTGTTGCAATCTCATATGTCAATTCCTATGTTCCATTATCTACCACTATATAAAAGAGAGAGTGCATTTGTGAAACCATGAACCCCAGTCCATTTTTAATCATAAGAAACACCTTTCCAACACTTTTATTGCACTTTAAATTTTCTACCATTATTAAATCCGAAAATACAAAAGTACATTTACATCTTCCAAACACCATACAAACCACAAAAACATCATCCACCATCATTTATACCATACTTGCACTTTTATTTACCACCATTGCATATTTATTTCTTGCTTTGCATTTACTTTGTTTTCATCTCTTTGCTCACACCTTGTGCTTGACAACCACTTGGTGAGGTTGGGGGCACAAAACATCTTGTTTTGTTTTGCAGGTAATCAAGAGAAGGACAAGAGGGTAAATCTTTTACACACAGCTCCCCGAGAGTTTGATATAAACCCTTGAGTCACCCTTGTGGGGAAAACAAGTCTTCCACATCTACAAACTCTGCACTTGGAGCTCAACCTAAGCGTATTTTCTTTACGCCCATCAAGACTGTTTTCTGGCGCCGTTGCCGGGGAATTGTGCTAGTAGGAGGATTATCCCACTAGCCCCGCAACAGCACTGTTTTCTGGCGCCGTTGCCGGGGAACTAGTGGAAGGTTATCTCACGACAAAGTCAACATCACCAACGTGTGCAAACACCTAAGCTTGGGAGGTTGCACCTACGTGAGCATCATCTCTTCCATCTTTACCTTCAAAGCATTTTATTTTGTTTTGTTATTATCTTTTATATTTCGGTTTGCTATTTTTATTTTTAGTTTTGCATTTTGTTTTACTTTTATTATTTCGGTTTGCATTATTTAGTGTCATTTTATTTTCAGTTTTGCATTAAAAAATTTAAAAATACATAAAAACTTGCTATAATGGAAAATAGAACTTTTTGGCCATTTAGTGTTAAGAACTTCCCTCAAGATATGAATATCCCTGTTGAAGAATTTGAGATTGATCATAATATCACTAAAGTAATCTATGAACGTCATTATTATGGTAAACCTAAAGAAGATCCTATGCAACATCTTAAGAAGTTTAATGAAAGATGCAAAGTGTTAGACTTAAAACATGCCAATGTTAATGTGATTAAAGTTAAGCTTTTCCCCTACTCTCTTGCTGGGAAAGCCTTAGATTGGATATTAAGATGCCTCGCTGGTAATTTTAACACTTGGTTTAATTTAAAAGCTGCATTTATTAAAAGATTTTGTTCTACTGAAACTATATCTAATCTTAGACAAATAGTTTTTGCCTTTAAATAAGAGGAAGAAGATCCTTTGATAAAAACTTGGGAAAGGTTTAGAGGCATAGCCTTTGGAATGGAACATGGTCTAAGGGATTGGATGCTTATGCATATATTTTACAGGGGATTGTCTGAAACCTCTAGAATCTTTTTGGATAATGAATGTAAGGGCTCTTTTATGAACACTCATGCTGCTAATACTCATATTTTGCTTGATGGTTTACTTTTAGAAGTGAAAATTAAAGAAAGTCTTGAAAAGGCTCAAATACCTGAAGATGTTTTTGATGACCGTCATGAACTATATAATCTATACAGTAGAAAGAAAAAAGTTGAAGAAGTTAAGATGCTTAGTGAAGTCAAGGAACCACTACTTGACTTAGAGAGTTGTAGTTTGCATGAACTTATGTCTATCTTACAGAAATTTGCTAGTGATCCTTCTATTAATATTAATCAAGCTGGTTTTGGTTCTTTTATTGCTAGTCATGTTTTAAATGAGAAAATTGCTAGGTACAACAAATAAGCTATGACACCACCTAAGCTTGGGGATATTTGGGTTCCCAAGGTACTAGTAACAATTGGAAAAGAGACACACCATGCCATATTAGATCTAGGATCTAGTGTCTCTGTTATGTCTAAGGAACTATATGAAGTACTTGAATTAAAGAATCTTGAAAAATGCTCTATTGAACTTTCACTTGCTGATGATTCCATTAAATATGCTTTCGGAAAAGTAAGTGATGTTATGGTAGAGATACATATGACTTTTGTGCCAATTGCTAGTTGCAACTTTGTAACATGACTTTCGGAAATTTGAACTGTAGTTGCAACTTTTTCTGGACATGTTTTGCTGCTGCTATTTTTCTGGACAGATTCTGTCCCATTTTGTTTTATGCATTCTTTCAACTTTTAACTTGAATATTTTTTATCCAATTGAGTTTATTAGAAGGAATACAACATTATACACTTTCTGGACATGTTTTTTATGTTTGTCTAAGGATTTCATACAGTAAGCAATTCTATTGTTTTGTGCCTACTAATGTCACCCCACAGAAAAGAAATGGGAGAAACGGTATTTTGAAAAAAATTCACAGGGATTAGAGGAGATGCACCAAGAGCTATCCAAGTATGGTGAAGACCATAAGCTTGGGGATGTGAATACAACCCCAATGAACCAACATACTCTCGGTTTGCACACGTCTAACTTCTGTTTTTCGTTCATTGCACTTTATCGTATAAACTTGGAGCGTTTTTGTTATTTTTGTTATTTCGGTTTGGTTTTTTGTTTGAGACCACCATTTTTTATTTATGTTATGAGAGAGCTACTGGAAGTTTGGGTTGAATTAAGTTGGATGCTATAAAAATATTGGGAAGAGGTTGTTTGAGTTGATTTAAAAGAATACATATAGTTGCATGATTTATGTGCTTTGTTAATGAATATTAATATGCAAGTGTCTTGTCTGGAGTTATTTCTTATTCATGTTTTATATGCTGAATGATGCTTGAGCAAGTTGAATAACCACATCAATTTCTTCAAGTTCACAAGGACCTATCTCATGCATAATTTCTTTGTAAAGCTCATAGGGAATAGCACTAGAACTTGCACCAATATCACATAAACCATAATAGCAATGATCTCCAATTCGAACAGATAACACAGGCACACTAGTTTTCTTTGAACTTTTAGGATGAGAAACAACATTAGAAGCATCCTCACAAAATATAATATACTCATCTCCAACATTTTTAGTAACAAGATCTTTAACTATAGCCACAGGAGGTTCAATTTTAATTTGTTCATCAGGTTCTATAGTTTTCTTAGCACTTTTGTTAACAACACTAGCCAGAACAGAATGTTCTTTCATCTTAACAGGAAAAGGAACTTTTTCAATATAAGGCCCAGGAGTAATATGATCAATAGTATTAACTTCAATGCTTTTAGTTATAGGAGTAATAGACTTATCTTTATAAGGCTCATGATATTTTTCAAAACCCTCCTTAGGCAAACCGAAATAAGCAGCAAAGGATTTATAATAATTTGCAACAACTTCAGAGTCAAGACCATAAGCATTATTAATATTACGAAATGCATCAGTATTCATGAAAGTTTTAATGCAATCGAAGTCATATTTTATACCTGACTCCCTACCTTTGTCGTTCTCCCATGCTTCAGTATTCTCTTCAATTCGGTCAAGAAGATCACATTTAAAACCTTCTTTATTACGCGTAAATGATCCAGCACAAGAAGTATCCAATAATGTTTTATCTTCAAAGGAGAGTCTTGCATAGAAGTTATCAACAATAATATTACCAGGAAGCTCATGAATGGGGCATTTGAGCATTAGTGACTTCAATCTCCCCCAAGCTTGGGCAATACTTTCTCCTTCATGAGGCCAGAAATTATATATAGAATTCCGATCTTGGTGAATTTCACTTGGAGGATAAAATTTAGAATAAAAGAGAGGTACAATTTCCTCCCATCCAAGAGAATTCCTATTCTTCAGCAATTTATACCAATGAGAAGCTCTTTCACCAAGTGATATAGAGAATAATTTCTTCCTTACTTTGTCCATTGAAATACCTGCACACTTGAACAACTCGCATAATTCATGTAAAAACAGCAAATGATCACCGGGATGGACAGTTCCATCTCCTATATAGCGGTTATTCATAACACGATCAATAATTTTCATAGATATTTTAAATGGCACTATTTGTTCAAGTGGCGCCTCCTCTTCTACCTCAGCAGCGGTAGAAGCTCTTCCAAACAGGAAGGCAATAGATCCTTTCTCCATAATTAAGCAAATTAGGAGAAAGAAATAAAAACAACACTTACAGCTAAAGTTTTCCTTACCAATTCCACTTACCAATAGTGCTTCACTCCCCAGCAACGGCGCCAGAAAATATTCTTGATGACCCACAAGTATAGGGGGTGTATCGTAGCACTTTCGATAAATAAGAGTGTCGAACCCAACGAGGAGCAGAAGGTGCTGACAAGCGGTTTTGATGAGGATTTCACTGTAAACACTAGTAGACATGTTTTTAGGAGTTTTTGATATAACCGATAAATAAAGTGCGAGTGAATAAAGCGCAACAATTATAATTGCAGCGAGTGGCCCAATCCTTTCTAGAGCAAAGGACAAGCCGGTTTGTTTACTTATGATGATCAAACGTTTCTGAGGACACACGGGATTTCTGTCTAGTGCTTTCGCTTCATATAGATGATTAATCTTTAGTGTTTCGATAAGTGTTGCGTGGGTGAACCTATGCTAAGGCACCGCACTTGCTAGGACTAATACATACTTGTGATTATACCCCTAGTAAGCATCCACAAATACTAGAAAGTAATTAAGATAAATCTAACCACAGCCTTAAACTCTGAGATCCTACCATCCCTCATGCATCGAGATACTAACGGGGGTTTAGGTTTCTGTCACTCCGGCAACCCCACAATTAATATTCGAATACACAATGCATTCCCCTAGGCCCATAAAAGTGAAGTGTCATGTAGTCGACGTTCACATGACACCACTAAAAGAATAGCACCACAACTTAAATATCAAAACATTAAATATTACTCAACATAGTTCACTACTAACATCTAGACTTCTCCCATATCCTCAAGAACTAAACGAACTACTCACAACACATCATTTGGAACATGATCAAAGGTGATATAATGATGGGTAAAAATCTGAACATAAACCTTAATTCAACGGTTTCACTCAATAGCATCAATAACAAGAGTAATCAACACCGGGAGAGTTTCCCCTATCAAACACACAAGATTCAGCCCTAGAAGTTACAGCGGGAACGGAGTGGACCGATGGAGATGACGGTGTCGGCGGTGGAGATGGTGGTGATGATGACCCCGATGAAGTGCAGCTCGATGACGGTGACGATGGCGACGATTTCCCCCCTCCGGGAAGGGATTTCCCCGGCAGATTTCTCCCTGCCGGAGAGCTTTTCTCTCTCTAGTGTTTTCCGCCTCGTGGAGGCGGCGGAATAGTTTCTCGTCCGTCCCTCGTGTCTTAGGTTTTCAGGGGGATGAAGTACGCGAGGGGGCTCGGCCAGAGGTGGGCCAGGGCCCCCTCACCATGTGCCGGCGCGGCTGGCATGGGGGGCGCGCCACGGCATGGTGTGGGCACCCTGGGCCCCACCTCGGGCTCCCCTTTTGGCCTCCTCCGTGATCTGGTAAAATAGTAACTTCTGCCTGGTTGGATTTGTTTTCTGATCTTCGCAAATATTGTATCTTGACGGTGCTTTTTCCAGCAGATTCCAGACTCCGGTGATCAATTCTCCAATAATCATCAAACATGCACAATAGATGAAATAACATAAGTATCATATCTAAATATGAAATATATCAATGAATAACAGTAAATTATGATATAAAATAGTGATGCAAAATGGACGTATCAACCGTGGACACAAATATGCATATGAGATCGGGTAACTCAAGGAAGCTCTTGAAGAAGAACAAACCACTAAGGAGTCTCTTGAGGAGACTTTTGCTCTAGAACTTTCTAGAGTAAAGGAATCCCATGATAGAGCTATTGAAGTGGCTAATGACTAAAAAATAAAAAATGGTCAGCTTGTAGATGCACATGCTATACTCCTTGGGGATTTTGAGCATCTAAACAATGACTCTATGGTCATTAAGGGTGAGCTCATCAAACTCACCGAGTCTCATGCGCACCTTAAAGCTTAACACTCAAAAGAGCTTTCCAATTTATCATCTCCTAATGCAATTAATAATGATGCTTGTGCTACTAACTCTATGTCTTGTCAAGCATCCACTTTGATGGAGAATGTTGAGCTAAGGGCTCAACTTGAGGTGCTATCTAGTTGTTATGGAAAATTGAAAGAAAACATGAAAAGTTCTCGAGCTCTCATGTAGATCTTCTAGTCTCCCATGACAAGCTAAAGATAGCTCATGAGGCTATTACGACAAAGGTAACATGTTGTGAGCCTCATGTGGATAATGGCACAACTTCTAATCAAAATGTTTTATTGCCATGTGCCACTCCTTGTAATTCATCCACTCATAACATTGCTACATCTTGTGATGAATTAGTTGCATTGCCTTGTTGCTCTAACAATGAAGCATGTACTTCCTCTAGTGCTTGTGTTGATACTAACCATGTAGAGGAATTAAAAGAGCTTGTCGGCCCAGTCAGGACCGGGGTACACACGGCCCACTCCCTACAGGCCTCGCCCGCGGGTAACTTCGGCAGAACGGCTGAGGACTAGGCTACCGCTTGGAGGGATCCTCAAGAGGCATCCCCTCTCGAGGCCTGAAGAGGACGCCAGGGCCTGAAGAGGACCCTGCGCTTCAAGAGACTCCCCAGGCACAGCCCGCCTGGAGAGGAGTCAGCAGAAAACCCCTCCACAGGCGACCACGGCCCTGTGGAGACACTTCGCGGCTAAGCAAGCGCTGCAGGGCGCACATGGCCCCTGCAGCAGCCGCAGGGTGACGCGAGCACCCCAGTTGCCATTCTGGTGATAAAGGAGTCAACAAAGCCGCGCCGCCTGCGGCAGGACAGCCAGAACTTTCCCCTTTGGTGATAAAGAGGCTGGACGGCGCAACGCTCCAAGAAGATCGTCACCGTGGGCTCCACCACGGCCTCTGCTGCGCCAGCGAGCCGCCCTGCACCGCCTGCAACCTGTCGGCCACGGCGCGCTACTTTAGCACGGATGGACCGCGTCCATGGACGGACGAGCTGCGGTGGACTCCCGCTCCTCCATGCGACTGGCGTGTGGGAGCCCACCAGCACGAGGACGGAGCCCGGGGCGCCTATAAAAGGAGCAGGAGCTCCCCCGTAGAAAGGGAGGGAAGGGCCCAATCACGCACGGGCACCCAGAACACATAGGATAGCCAACTGCTGAAGGAGGAAGACGACCATTGTGTCCCTCCCCAGGCACCAAGCTGCCTCAAGAGAACCTTCGGCAAGCTCGTTATCCTGTAACCTTCACAGTGCAATACAGACAAGCAGGAGTAGCGGTTTTACCTCCTCTCGAGGGCCGTGAACCTGGGTACGGGCTGGTGTCCATCTCTGGCGTGATTGTCCTCCTTTAGGCTCGGCGAGCATCGTCGTCGAGCCCCTCGAGTGTTGTTAGACCTCCGTGTTCAGTCCCCTCTTCGAACCTCTCTTCAGGGCGAGACTACCCCTGTTACGTGGGAGTCACTCCTCGACATTTGGCGCGCCAGGTAGGGGGACTGAGGCGCGTCTTCGACCTCCAACCTCCGCGCCATGATGGACACCCGCGCGACGCGCGCCAACCGGCGTACCTCTGAGAGAGCTCACACCGAGCCTGGCACTGCTCCCACCCGCGGCCGCCGTGGCCGCCCCCGCACGACCGAGCGCGCCGGCACCGGCCCGCGCGTGGAGGAGCCGGAGAGCGAAGAGCACCACGCAGGAGACCAGCGCGACGACGCGGACCTCTCCGAGCGCCGCGGTGACGCCGAGTCCCCGCACCCGTCCCGGCGCCAGAGCGTGTCCACGCAGGAGCACCACGAGCCCGCCCCGCACACAGCGCTGCTCATGGCCCAGGAGCTCCTCCGCTACCGGCCAAGTGCCGAGGCACACGACCAGTGGTTGAACCGCCTCCACCACCTCGTCGACATCGCAACCACACGCCCTGCTCCGTCGCGCTCCATCGTGCCCTCCGGCCCTGCAGGGACGGCAGCGCCAGGTGCGCCTCCACCGCCTCCAGGGCCGCCTCCGGCCGCGGCACAGCGGGCTCCCTCCCATGCTTCCTCGCCGCACGACTGCCAAATCGTGCAGCGCACAGCGCCTGACGCGCGCGTGGGCATGGAGCGACGTCGGGACCTCCAGAACCGCCTCGTCGAGGAGCTCGGTCAGGCGGGGCAGCAAAACCGCAGGGCCCTCCAAGGAGGAACGGCCACCTACGCCTCTGGCTGCATGGCCTTCACGCGCGCCCTGCGTCGTGTGGTCTGGCCGCAGAAGTTCAGGCCGGCGCTCCCCAAGGGTTTCGACGGGTCCACCAACCCTCTCGAGTTCCTGCAGCTCTACACCACTTCCATCCAGGCTGCAGGGGGCGACGATAAGGTCATGGCCAACTGGTTCTCCCACGCCCTCAGGGACTCCGCGCTGTCCTGGCTACTCAACCTGCCTGAGGACTCCATCGACTCCTGGGAGGAGCTCTGCAGGCAGTTCGTCGCCAACTTCAAGGGCACGTACGAGCGCGCACTCACCCACAACGACTTGCGCGCTGTGGTGCAGAAGAAGGATGAGACTCTTCGCAAGTACATCCAGCGCTTCAGCCAGGTGCGGAACAAGATTCCGAACATCCCCGATACCCAGGTGATCGCTGCCTTCCGCGAGGGCGTCACAAACCGCAGGATGCTCGAGAAGCTCGGCATCCACGACAAGCTCACCTCTGTGGTGAAGCTGTTCGATCTGGCGGACAAGTGCGCCAAGGCTGAAGAGGGACTCCTTTTCGTCAAGATGAGCGCCCGGGGGGACGACCCTGGCGAGGGGTCCAAGAGCCACAAGAAGAAGGAAGAGCCCAAGCGCAAGGCCACCGCGGTCCTCGCGGCAGAGCCTGACGCGAAGGGCTCCCGCAGGGGCTCCCCCGAGCGCGGCGACAAAGAGGTGGACCACCGCCCGTTCTGCGTCTACCACAACAGGCGTGGGCACGCTACAGACGACTGCTTCGACCTCAAGAGGCTGAGCAGGGAACGCGAGCGAGGAGAAGGCAGTGGAAGCCGCGGCAGAGGTCGCGGCTACCGCAGAGACGGCAAGGGTAGGCGTGATGGCGGCTACCAGAAGCCGTCGGGCACTCAAGCCAACGCCGCCGAGAAGAACAACAACCTCCCTGACGAGGAAGATGGAGGCTACCAGGCCCCGAGAGGCGCCATGGCCTGCATCCTCGGCGGGGCTCAAGCGCCCAAGTCGAACAATCAGTTCAAGCAGTTCGCCCGCGAACTCAACGCTGCGCTCCCGAGCACCGAGACCTCCAGACCCCTCAAGTGGTCCTAGTACACCATCGCCTTCGACGCCAAGGACCACCCCAAGTCGACCAAGACTGTTGGAACTCTCCCCCTGGTCTGCTCCCCCACCATCAACAACATCACCGTCTCCAAGACGCTCATCGATGGGGGAGCAGGCCTAAACGTCATCTCTATCGAGACCTTCGAGACGCTTCAAGTGCCCTACGAGTGGCTTATGCCCTCCAGGCCGTTCACGGGCGTCACCAGTGGCTCTATCGAGCCTCTGGGGCAGGTCCGCCTCGCGGTCACTTTTGGCACGCAGAAGAACTATCGCACGGAGCTGATCGACTTCGATGTCGCCCACATCGGCTTGCCGTACAATGCCATCCTCGGCTACCCCGCCCTCGCAAAGTTCATGGCCGTCACGCATCACGCCTACAACATGGTCAAGATCCCCGGCAGCGCTGGCACCATTGCCATCCATGGTCATATCGTGGACGCTACGCGCGCCGTCGAGAGCGCCTACAAGGCAGCCGCCATGGCTTTCCCGGCTGACGAGGACATGGAGCCTCTCGAGAGGCCCAAGAAAAAGAAGCAGGTGTTCTCTCAGGAGCAAGCCGCCACGAAGAAGGTGCCGCTAGACACCACCAGCTTGGGGGCTGAAGGCTCGGGGGCTAGCGTCACCATAGGCGCCGCCCTGCCTCCCAAATAGGAAAGCGCGCTCGTCGCCTTCCTTCGGGCAAACTCTGACATGTTCGCGTGGACTCCGTCAGATATGTCCGGTGTACCAAGGGAGGTGATCGAGCACCACTTAGCCGTGTGTCCAGACGCACGCCCCGTCAAGCAAAAAGCACGTAAGCAAGCCCCCGAGAAGCAAGCTTTCATCGTCAAGGAAGTAGAGAAACTCAAGGCGGCGAATGTCGTCCGCGAAGTCGCGCACCCCACTTGGCTCTCCAACGGCGTGGTTGTTCCTAAGCCCGCTGGAGGAGGCCGACTCTGCATCGACTACACAGATGTCAACAAGGCCTGCCCCAAGGACCCATACCCCATGCCAAGGATAGACCAGATCGTGGACTCCACCGCTGGCTGTGACCTCCTCTGTTTTCTGGATGCCTTCTCTGGGTATCACCAGATCAAGATGGCTAAAGAGGACGAGGAGAAGACGGCATTCCTCACCCCTTGTGGTGTGTACTGTTACACATGCATGCCCTTTGGCCTGAAGAACGCTGGAGCCACCTTCCAGAGGCTCATGAGGATAGCCTTGGGGGCTCAGATGGGCAGAAATGCTGAGGCCTATGTCGACGACATCGTGGTCAAGTCTCGAGAGGGGGACACCCTCTTGAGGGATCTCGAGGAAACCTTCGCCAGCCTAAGAAAGGTGAACATCAAGCTCAACCCCGCCAAGTGCGTCTTCGGGGTCCCTTCAGGCAAACTCCTCGGATTCCTCGTGTCCCACCGTGGCATAGAGGCAAATCCTGACAAGATCAAGGCTATAGAGCAAATGCAGCCTCCCCGCCGACTCAAGGATATGCAGCGCTTGGCGGGCTGCATGGCCAGCCTTGGCCGTTTTATCTCCAAATTCGGCGAGAGAGCCCTGCCATTTTTCAAGATCATGAAGAGATCGGGCACGTTCAAGTGGACCCTTGAGGCGGATAAAGCCTTCGAGGACTTAAAGAAGTATCTGGCTAGCCCTCCAGTCTTGGTGGCCCCCAGGGCAGGCGAGCACCTGAAGCTGTACCTCTCAGCCACCCCTCAGACCGCAAGCGCCGTCTTGGTGGTCGAGAGGGAAGAGCCTGTCCTCCCCAAGAGGAGCACTGCAACTCCAAGCCCAGAACCCCCCGACAAAGGCCCCATCAAGGGAGCAGCCTCCACAGACCCACTGCCAGGCCCACCGCCTCAAGTCGAGTCTGCCCCTCTCACCCCTGTCGAAATGCCTCTACAGGCAGATCTCGACAAGGGCCCTGAAGAGCCTCCGCACGGGGCTGGCGCTGCGCCACCTCAAGTAACCCTCGTCGAGCACCCCGTCTACTTCGTCAGCACAGTACTGCGGGACGCTCGCGAACGGTATCCAATACAGCAAAAGCTCCTCGTCGCGCTCCTCATCGCCTCCAGGAAGTTGAGACACTACTTCCAGGGCCACCCCATCACGGTGGTCACTGCTTTCCCCCTGGAGCAGATCCTGCGCAATCCCAACGCCACAGATCGTGTCGCGGGATGGAACATCGAGCTGCAGCCGTTCAACTTGCGCTTCGATACCACGAGGGTCATAAAAGGAAGAGCGTTGGCTGATTTCGTCGCCGAATGGACTGACCCAAGCCCCGAGGAGCCTCGAGAGGCAGAGGCCGAGCCCTCGGGAGACGCGGCGCCCAGCCACTGGACCATGCACTTCGATGGAGCCTTCGCTTGCCGCAATGGCGGAGCAGGCGTCGTCCTGACCTCGCCCAAAGGTGACAAGCTATATTACGCCGTCCAGCTGTGCTTCACTATCGACAAGATCTCCAACAACATCGCCGAATACGAAGGCCTCCTCGCCGGCTTAAGGGCCGCCATCGCTCTAGGCGTCAAGCACCTACTCGTCAAGGGAGACTCACAGCTGCTCGTCAACTTCTCCAACAAGAGCTACACGCCGAAAGACGACCACATGGCCGCATACCTCGAAGAGGTCCGCAAGCTCGAGAAGCACTTCAGGGGCATGGAGCTCATGCACATCCCGAGAAAAGAAAACCAGGAGGCTGACGACATCGCCAAGCGAGCCTCGCGGCGGCAACCCCAGCAGGCCGGTGTCTTCGAAGAAAGGCTCGCCAAGGCATCCATCAAGCAGCCTCGCGAGGCCGCAGCCGCAAGCACAGGCGAAGCGCTCCCACCACCTCCTGAGTCTGGGGCGCCTGATTGCGGTCCCAGCACAGGGGAGCGTCTGCTGCTGACGGCAACCCACCAGGCCTCAGGCTGGATTGACGAGCTCAAGGACTACTTGGTGAAAGGAATCCTCCCTGAAGAAGATGCTGACGCAGAGCGGGTCGCACGACAAGCAAAATCATACTGCATCCTCGAGGAGAACCTCTACCGCAAGCGCCCAAATGGTGTCGCCCTCAAATGCGTCCCTCCTGAAGAAGGCCGAGAGCTGATCAAGGACATCCACAGCGGGGAATGCGGCCACCACTCATGTGCGCGCACCCTCACAGGCAAGGTCTTCAGGAGCGGCTTCTACTGGCCTCAGGTGCTTCAGGATGCGGTCGCCATCGTGCAAACCTGTGACGCCTGCCAATTCCACGCCAAGCAAATCCATCAGCCGGCCCTGGGGCTCCAGACCATCCCGCTCTCCTGGCCGTTCGCGGTCTGGGGGCTGGACATCCTGGGCCCCTTCCCGAGGTCGCAAGGGGGCTACCGTTTCCTCTTCGTGGGCATCGACAAGTTCACCAAATGGACCGAAGTTGAGCCAGTGCGCACCATACCAGCGGGGGCCGCGGTGAAATTCATCACAAGCTTGGTCTGCCGCTTCGGCGTGCCCAACCGCATCATCACCGACAACGGCTCGCAATTCACCAGTGGTGTCTTCCGAGCCTACTGCGACAAGCTTGGCATCAAGGTCTGCTTCGCCTCGGTAGCTCACCCACGCAGCAACGGTCAGGCCGAGCGAGCAAACGCAGAAGTCCTCAAGGGCCTCAAGACCAGGAGCTTCAACATCCTCAAGGGCCACGGCAAGGGCTGGATCGACGAGCTCCCCTCCGTGCTCTGGTCCATACGCACAACTTCCTCAAGGCCTACAGGCGAAACGCCATTCGCCCTGGTCTACGGGGCTGAGGCAGTCCTTCCTGCGGAAATCAAGCATGGATCGCCACGGGTCCTTGCCTTCAACGAGGACACCCAAGAGGGCCTCCACAACGACGACCTGCTGTTCCTCGAGGGACTGCGCCGTCAGGCCGCCCTCAGGGCGGCGGGGTACCAGCAAGACTTGCGACGCTACCACAGCCGCCATGTGCGCTCACGCACCCTTGAGGCGGGCGACCTCGTCCTCAGGCGAATCCTCTCCAGGGAAGGTCTCCACAAGCTCTCGCCGATGTGGGAAGGCCCCTACAGGGTCTCCCATGTCGCCAGGCCTGGCGCAGTACGCCTCGAGACCGAAGACGGCATCCCCGTTAAGAACCCGTGGAACATCGCGCACCTGCGCAAGTTCTACCCGTGATCACATTCACGCCAGGCAATTTTTGTCTCTAGAGGGAAGCTCACGGCTTCACCTCCAAGCTTCTCCCGAGGCCCAGTCCTCCGAGCTCTCCTGCAAATGAGCCCCCGCAGGCCGCAGTGAACCTCTGCCACTAATGGGTGGTCCCCATGCCTCGACATGGAAGGAACGTTAGCTTGGCAAACCCAAGTGTAATGAACCCATTTTCGTTCCAAGTGAACTTTGCGCTCAGGCGCCATTTTCGTTCCTAAGTGAACTATGCGCTACGGCGCCGCTATGTAATATTTTGGTGGTGAGTTTTATTTCAGCTTTATTTCCTTTGTTGAAAATGGGCACTTATATCTCTCCACATGCGCACCTCGCGAGCGGGGGCTGAGTACGGTGCCAGTGCCTCAAATGACACACCAGCAGCACCGCAAAACCCAAGGCTCCGAGCTCTGGCTGGAGGGCAGGCCCTCACAAACACGCCATCTCTACAAAGGACCTTGGTACTCTCTCTCCTCGCAAGGAACGCCTGAGGGGACCTATAAGCGCGCATTAGTCCCTTGTACCGTGCACAAGCGTTTGGGTTCTCCCCTCTGACATCTACAGAGAACAAGCGTCTCTACAAGCCTGAGGAGGCAGCAGGGAAAAACCCTTGAAGAGGACCTCCTCGCCAGGCTAAAAAGCCTCTACAGGGCAAAAGCCTCGAGAAGCTAAGTCCCGCTTCTGCAACTCGAGAGCCTTTCCTCTCCAAACGAACGTTTGTCCCTCGAGCGATTTCGTTCTCCCTTACGATTCATGGACTACTCGCACGTCAAGGGGGAGCACTTGGGCATCGCGACTCAGGGCTCTTACCTCTCCAAGCCTTAAACTCCCCCCGGCCTTGCTGAGTCATTGCTCCAGCATACCGCAGCGGCGGAGTCATAGTGCGAAGAGACGGGTCCTAGCGACGCAGAGAAAACATAGACATGAAAGTAAAGCAGAAAAGGCCTCTCGAGGGGCAAACAAGCTAGCATAAATGAACTTAAAGAGGTATATTACAGGCCCAAAACATGCAAAGTCTGAATATAAGAAATTGTCTCAGATACAAGCGCTCAAAGGCGCGACAAGCGAGGCTCAGGCGGAGTCCGCGCCAGCACGCTCCTCTTCAGCGTCTTCCTCCTCGGCAGGGGCGTCCTCCTCCTCGCTGTCCTCCACAGCCACCTCCGCACGCTTGAAGCGGTTGCAGAAGGCCTCCACTTGCTCGCGGAGGGCGTTGGAGACATGCAGGACCTCTCCGGCCGGGCGCGCCTCGGTCACCGTGGAGAGGTCGAAGCTGGGCGTAAGGAGCTTGAGGTTGGTGAAGATGCGGTCGACCACCACCTCCAGAAGCTGGCGGCTCTCGAGCTCTATCACCTCGCGGAAGTCGCCGGCGGGGCCCTCGAGGGCCGTGAAGAGCTGGTCGAAGTAGACCAGGTACATCGCAGCATCACCGCGACCGCGAGCCTCGGTAAGCGGCGCTTCTGCGCCGAGCTGGGCCGCGAGCTCGTTGCCTCTCGCTACCAGCGCCTGGAACATGCGGTCCCGCTGCTTCGCGAGTACGAGAGCCGCCTGCGCGGTGTCCACGGCCTCCGTCACCTGCTTGGCTGCAGAGCCCGCCTGCCCCTCCACGTCCTTGACGAGGGCGTCCAGCTCCAGGGCAGCAGCCCGGCGGCCCTCTTCAGCCTGGCGGTAGGCATCCTTGGCGCGCTGGAGGCGGACCTCGAGCTTGGAGTTGGCCTTCTCAAGCTCCGCGATCCGCTTGGCGTCAGCAGTGTGCTTGGCCTTGAAGCGGTCCTCTTGCTTCTTGGCCTTGTCGCGGAACTCCTGGGAGATGGTCCGCCTGAAGTCTTTCTCGCGCTCCGCGAGGGCGGCCTCCGCCTCCTTCTTCTTCTCAGCGAACCGCAGCTGGAAGCGCTCCAGGGTTTGCCTCTGGGCGGTGACGTTATCATCGTGCCGCTGGAGCGCTTGGGCCAGGTCCCCCTCACGCGCCTCGAGCTCTACCCGCTTGGTGGCCAACTCGCCCTCCGCCTGGAGCCGCTGCTCGTCGCGCTGCTCCACGTCTTTCTCCCTGAAGGCCAGCTGCCGCTCTCGCTCGGCTAAGCTCTTGCGGTCCTCCTCCAGGGTCTCCTGCGCAGCCCGGTGGGCGGAGAGGAGTTGTGACTCCAGCTGGGAGACCTCGCGGCGCTTCTGCTCCAGCGAGCCCTCCATAGCCGCGCGCTCAGCCTTCACCTTCGCGAGGAGATCGGCGACCGCATCGCGCGCGTCCTGGAGGGGGGCAAGGAGCTCGTCTGCGTCGCGGGCGGCTCCCTCTCGGACCTCCTTGGCAAAGCGAATGGCCTCCTCGCGGGCGGCCTGGAGCGCCTGATCCTCCTGGCGCCGGGTCTCAACCGCGGCATGGAAGCGCCTCCAGGCCTCCGCGAGCTCGTCGCGTTGCTGAGCAAGTTGGGCGTCCTCAAAGGCGAGCTGCGCCTCCAGGCCCTCCAGAGACTCCCTCACCACGCGGAAGGCCACCGCGCGGTGTCCCTTGCTCCAGTCCCAGCCGCTCAGGACCAGGCCGCGTTGCGAGGAGGGCCCGGCCCCGGCGTCGAACCTTGAAGATGAGGCCTCTGGGCGTGCCTGGGGGCTAGGCTGCTCCCGGTCCTCCGCCGCACCCAGGATGGTCTCGCCGCCCTCGTCGCCTGGTCGCGTCGCCTCTTGTGCCTCGCCCCCCGCTGTGGGGCGTGGCGGAGAAGGGGGAGCTCCCCCTACGGAGGCGCCCGCGCTTGGCGGGCCCTGATCTGCCTCGGCCTCTGGTTGCGCGGGAGGCGTAGCCGTGCGAGGTGGGGTGGTCTCGCGTGCCGGAGTCGGCTCGCGCGGCGGCGTAGCCGCGTGAGGCGGTGCGGGAGCTCGAGGAGGGGTGGCCGACCGCTCTTCCTGCACCTCCACCTCTAAGGGCACGGGGGACGGTGCAGCGGCCTCCGCCTGAGGCGCTGCTGCCTCCGCCAGGAGCTCAGTTGCCTCCGACTGAGGCGCCTCTCCGGCTGGGCCTGCCGTGGCCATCTTCCCAGGCCTCGCGGCCTCTCCAGCCGCGGCCTCAGCCGCGGCTCCCTTCACCTCCGCTGCCTTGCGAAGCCTACGGCGTTTCGCAGGCACTAGGTCGCTGAAAGAACCGGGGGGCGAGTGTCAGAAATATGAGAAGAAGAGTGCAATAATCAAGCGTTTAGTAATTGAAGGAACTTACCTGGACCGCTTGGCCCCGGTGTCAACCCACGCCAAGCCTGGCGAGCGCCAGGAGGGCTTGGGCCTGGCGTCTGGCCTCTCCAGAGGCGCCTCGGCTTTCCTCTTAGAAGGAACGTCGGAGGGCCTCGCTCCAGGCCCGTCGCAGGCCGCCTTGGACCGGGGCTCGCGACGCCCCAGCAAGGACTCCTCGTCAGAGGCCTCCCCCGCAGACTCCTCCTCCTCCGCGCGACGCGTGGGCGCCCCCGCGAAGGCGCCTTCGTCGTCACCCGACGAGATGTCGCAAATCTCGCCCGCGTGGGGCCTGGCCCTCGAAGAGGCCTCCTCGCCCCCCGCGTCCTCCTTCTCGCCCGCCGCGTCCTCCTCCCCGCCAGCCGCGGCTTCCTCCTCGCCTTGTCCGGCTCCTGAGGCGGAGGGCGTCTCTGCCTCCTCCGCATCATGCACCACAGGCACGGGCACCACCTTCCGCGCCGGGCCCGCCGGAGTGTACGGAGGAACCCCCTCCAGAACGGCCAAACGCTCGGTCATGTTGTACTGGTGCAGAGGCCTGAGGGAGATCGGGAGTTCCTCCATGGCGGGCACCGCGGGGTTGATGAAGAGCGCGGACAGGACGTTGTCGACGGCGTCCTTGTCGTTGTCCTCGCGATGAAGCCGCATCTTGTCATTGGGGCCGGAATACATCCACATCGGCATCGCGTGCGCCTGGAGTGGGGCGAGGCGGCGCGTCACGAAGTCCGCCACGACGATTTGCCCCGTGAGGCCTTCCTCCCGGAGGTAGCTCAGGCGGCCCGACAGCATCACGTTCTGCGCGCCGCAGAAGGTGGCCTTGCCCCAGTGCGAGTTCTTCACGGGCGGCGCGTCAGGGACCTCAAGGAAGGCGCTTGGCTGCTCCACGCCAACGAAGAACCACCGCTGGCGGAAGTCGTCCACCTTCTTCGTCACGGAGGTGATGGCCTTGCCCTCGCTCCACGACATGGGGATGTAGACGCTCCCCATGCCGTCCACGATGCGGAAGGAGACGCATCCTGAGCGCTCGTTCTTCGCCGTGCTCCGGAGCGCGTAGAAGCACCGGAAGAGCTCCACCGTGGGCTCCACGCCTAGGTACGCCTCGCAGAGGTAGGCGAAGACGGCGAGGATCAGCACCGAGTTGGGGTGGAGGTGCAGCAGTTGGATCTGGTAGAAGGCCAGCACCGCCTCCAGGAACGGAGAGAAGGGCGGCACCAGGCCCGCCGAGACGCAGTGCTGGAAGACGGGGAAAAACCCTCGCGGGCGTTTCCCGTGCGCCGCAGGCTTGAGTGCGGTGGCGCCGTGCTCGTTGGTCCGGTCCGCCACCAGGAAGCGGACCTTCTCGAGCGCCTTGTCGTTGACGCGCACGCCCAACAGTGCCGCGCCGTACGCGGCCTCAGCGGGCGCTGCTTGCGATGAAGACCCCGCGGCCGCCTTGCCCTTGTTCTTCGGCGGAGTCATCGTCGGAGGGAAGAAGGGAGCGGCGCGAGGGGAAGTTGGAGGAATCGGAGAAAAGGGCGCCGGATTGCAGGAGCGGAGAGCTCTGTGCGGTTGGCGTCTGCGAGAAGGAGTGGGAGTAGTAACGGCTCCCTGCTCCGGCGCCGGGGTTTTTATGTCTCGTCAAGGAGCAGTTACCGGGGCGTGGTGGGACCCCCCACGACGCACGTCCCGTATCGTGCGCAACCGTTGCTCGCCGGCGTGACGCGTGGCTCGGCCCGGCCTGCAGATGTTGCCCCACGACGCTTCGCCTAGACCCAACGGGCCTCGTCGTGCCCATCGTGGGCCTGGGGGCTACTGTCGGCCCAGTCAGGACCGGGGTACACACGGCCCACTCCCTACAGGCCTCGCCCGCGGGTAACTTCGGCAGAACGGCTGAGGACTAGGCTACCGCTTGGAGGGATCCTCAAGAGGCATCCCCTCTCGAGGCCTGAAGAGGACGCCAGGGCCTGAAGAGGACCCTGCGCTTCAAGAGACTCCCCAGGCACAGCCCGCCTGGAGAGGAGTCAGCAGAAAACCCCTCCACAGGCGACCACGGCCCTGTGGAGACACTTCGCGGCTAAGCAAGCGCTGCAGGGCGCACATGGCCCCTGCAGCAGCCGCAGGGTGACGCGAGCACCCCAGTTGCCATTCTGGTGATAAAGGAGTCAACAAAGCCGCGCCGCCTGCGGCAGGACAGCCAGAACTTTCCCCTTTGGTGATAAAGAGGCTGGACGGCGCAACGCTCCAAGAAGATCGTCACCGTGGGCTCCACCACGGCCTCTGCTGCGCCAGCGAGCCGCCCTGCACCGCCTGCAACCTGTCGGCCACGGCGCGCTACTTTAGCACGGATGGACCGCGTCCATGGACGGACGAGCTGCGGTGGACTCCCGCTCCTCCATGCGACTGGCGTGTGGGAGCCCACCAGCACGAGGACGGAGCCCGGGGCGCCTATAAAAGGAGCAGGAGCTCCCCCGTAGAAAGGGAGGGAAGGGCCCAATCACGCACGGGCACCCAGAACACATAGGATAGCCAACTGCTGAAGGAGGAAGACGACCATTGTGTCCCTCCCCAGGCACCAAGCTGCCTCAAGAGAACCTTCGGCAAGCTCGTTATCCTGTAACCTTCACAGTGCAATACAGACAAGCAGGAGTAGCGGTTTTACCTCCTCTCGAGGGCCGTGAACCTGGGTACGGGCTGGTGTCCATCTCTAGCGTGATTGTCCTCCTTTAGGCTCGGCGAGCATCGTCGTCGAGCCCCTCGAGTGTTGTTAGACCTCCGTGTTCAGTCCCCTCTTCGAACCTCTCTTCAGGGCGAGACTACCCCTGTTACGTGGGAGTCACTCCTCGACAGAGCTCAAGGCCAAAGTCTCTTCTTTGAAGAAAGACTTGGAAAAGCGTCATGTTGAGAAGTACACACTTGACAATATGTTGAGTGTGCAAAGATGTCCCAATGACAAGAGTGGACTTGGATTCAACTCCAAGAACAAGAACAAGTCCAAGAATATCGAGAAGAAGAAGGGCCAAGAACAAGTCAAGAATCCGGCCAAGATTATTTGCTTCAAGTGCAAAATGGAAGGGCACCATGTTAGATCTTTCCCGTTGAAGAAAAAGTCTCTTAGCAAGAAGCAACAAGGGAAGAGGCCTCAAGTTCAAGTTGACGAACGTCCCCTTCCCAAGAATAATCAAGCTATTCCTCCTCATGTTGAAATTTCCACTAAGAAGAAAGGAGGAAGCCAATTTTGCTACTTATGTCGTGGGAAGGGCCACTTTGCTTCTTCATGCACTAGTGGTACCTTATCCAACCCTATTATAATTGATAATGTTTATTCTCTTAGGAAGGATAAGGTAGGCAATGTGTTTGCCAAATATGTTGGTACTCAAAGTGGTGTCAAGAAAAGAACCATTTGGGTTGCCAAGCCTATTGTGACTAACCTCTTAGGACCCAACTTGGTTGGGGACCAACAAGCTAAAACTTAATCCATAGGCATTGTTGGAGGGCATTGGAGACTTTGCTACTTGATACGTCTCCAACGTATCTATAATTTCTTATGTTCCATGCTATATTATACCAAGTTATTACATGTTTTATATGCATTTTATATAGTTTTATGCATTTTCTGGAACTAACCTATTAACAAGATGCCACAGTGCCAGTTCCCTGTTTTCTGCTGTTTTTGGTTTCAGAAAAGTACTTAAGGAAATATTCTCGGAATCGGATGATTTCTTTTCCAAAGTGCATATTTATTTGGGAACGTTCCAGAATACCGAAGACGAAACGAAGTGGGAGGCTGAGGCGCCGCCACCATGTGCTCGCGCGGCAGGGGGTGGACCCGCGCGAACACCAGGTGTGGGGCCATCGGTCCTCCACCGACCTCACCCTTTCGCCTACATATACCCCCCCGGAACAAAAACCCTAGCACGGTGTTCATATTTTCCTCCACGGGTCCCGAGCCACCGCCGTCGTCAACACCAATTCGGGAGAGATCAGAACTTCTCCCCGGCACCCTGCCGGGAGGGGGAATCGTCACCGGAGGCCTCTACGTCGCCATGACCGCCTCCGGACTGATGCGTGAGTAGTCTACCCTTGGACTACGGGTCCATAGCAGTAGCTAGATGGTTGTCTTCTCCTCTTGTGCTACCATGTTTAGATCTTGTGAGCTGCCTATCATGATCAAGATCACCGTTATGTAATACTTCATGTTGTGTTTGCTGGGATCCGATGAATATTGAGTACTAAAGTTATTGCTTCATAATATATCATGTGTGTGCTATTTAATGATCTTGCATGCTCTCTGTTATTTGTATATGCTCTGGCCAAGTAGATACATGTGACTCCAAGAGGGGGTATTTATGCTCGATAGTAGGTTCATGTCTCTTTTAAATCTGGGGTGGTGACAGCTAGCTCTAAGGTTGTAGATGTACTGTTGCTACTAGGGATAAAACAGTAGTACTTTGTCTAAGGATGATGTTACTTACTTACTTTACACACAGTGCTTAAGGCGATAATCTGTTGCATGCAACTTAATACAGAAAGGGGTGCGGACGCTAACCGGAAGGTGGATTATTAGTCATAGATGCGGTTGGAACGGTCTATGTATATTGTTGTAATGCCCGAATGAATCTCACACTAGACATCATAACATTGGTATATGCATTGGGATGCTCATTGATGTCTACGCACGCTTCTATTATTGTAGACAGTGTTGGGCCTCCAAGAGCAGAGGTTTGTAGGACAGCAGCAAGTTTCCCTTAAGTGAATCACCCAAGGTATATCGAACTCAGGGAGGTAGAGGTCAAAGATAACCCTCTCAAGCAACCCTGCAATTAAGATACAAAAAGTCTCTTGTGTCCCCAACACACCCAATACACATGTCAGATGTATAGGTGCACTAGTTATGCGAAGAGATAGTGAAATACAAGTAATATGGATGATTATAAGTAGTAATTGCAATCTGTAATAAAAATGGCAGCAAGCAAACATGTAGCAGAACTTGTTGGAAACGGTGTTTCAATGCTTAGAAACAAGGCCTAGGGATCCTACTTTCGCCAGTGGACATTCTCAACAATGACATCAAAGTTAAATAAATAAACATTACTCTCAAACACTCTCATGCTGGATGATAAACACCATTCATTGCGTAGGGCTATAAAAGCACACCCCAAAGTCTGAGTAAACAAACACCACAACGTCATAAAGGAATCACACACGGTGCACACACTGTCACCGTTACAACCGTGAATAACTCCGGAGTTCATATTAAAGTAACCTCTAGAATGCATAATAGATAAAGAGTAGCATCACATATTCAACTAGATTACAAAGCTCATGATCACATAAAAGATCACATCATGGGAGAGAGAGATAGACCACATTGCTACCGGTAGATCCCACAGCCCCGGGGGAGAACTACTCACTCCTCATCATAGGAGTCAGCAACGGCGATGGAGATGGTGGTGGAGTCGATGGAGATGGCTCCGGGGGCAATTCCCCGTCCCGGCAGGGTGTCGGAACAGAGACTTCTGTCCCCCGAATCTTGTCTTCGATGGCGGCGGCGCTCTGGACCTGTGAAGGAAATATCGAACACCCTGCTAGGGTTTTTAGTCTGGGGGGGGGGGGGTATTTGTAGGCGAAAGGGCGAAGTCGGTGGCGCCCCGAGGGGCCCACACGGACCAGGTGACGGCGCCTCGGTCGCCCACTTCGTTTCGTGTTCGGCTTTCTGGAACGTTCCCGATGAAAAACGGACTTCAGAAAAGAAATCGTCCAATTCCGAGAATATTTCCTTAAGTACTTTTCTGAAACCAAAAACAGCAGAAAACAGGGAACTGGCACTGTGTCATCTTGTTAATAGGTTAGTCCCAGAAAATGCATAAAACTATGTAAAATGCATATAAAATATGTAATAACTTGGTATAATATAGCATGGAACATAAGAAATTATAGATACGTTGGAGACGTATCAACATCCCCAAGCTTAGTTCTACTCGTCCCGAGTAGGTAAGAACGATAAAAAGAATAATTTCTGAAGTGACATGCTTTCACACAATCTTGATCATAGTATAATGTAAGGCTCATGTTATGAATGAAGTGACTCAAGGCAATGATCTATAGTTTGCTAACAAATAGACAAGGAGTAAACAACTACATCATATAAGTAAAAACTTTTCATGAATAGTACTTTCAGACAAGCATCAAAAAGATTTGCATAAGAGTTAACTCATAAATCAATATTATCTAAGTAAAAGAGCATTGAAGAAACACAAAGGAAGATATAAGTTTCAGCATTGGCTTTCAACTTTTGAACATGTATATCATATAGATAGTTGTCAACACAAAGGAATATAACAAGTGCAATAAGTAAGCATATAAGAATTGTTGTACACAGTTGACACAAGTGTTTGCTTCGGGGGTAGAAAGAAGTAGGTAAACTGACTCAACATAAAGTAAAAGATAGGCCCTTCGCAGAGGGAAGCAGGGATACAAGCATGTGCTAGAGCTTCTTAGTTTTATAGGTTTTTGAAATCATATAGAGAGCATAAAAGTAAGTTTTGAGCAGTGTTTGTCGTTGTCAACGAATGGTAATGGGCACTCTACCCCCCTTGTCAACCAGACTTTCAAGAGCGGCTCCCATGAAGGACGTTATTTCTACCCAAGGGCAGATCATCTCTCTATTCTCTTTTGTTTACACATGTAGTTTAGAACTAGTATCATTGCTTGTCTGATTAGATCAGGGCAAAAATGTGAAGAGAATGCAGTGGTTAAAGTTGTAATTAATTGGGACTGGGCACCCCATTTGCCAGCTCTTTTTGCAAAGTTAATGGATAAGCGGTGTATATGCCACTAGTCCGGTTGGTGAAAGTCTGTCTAAAAGCAAATGACAAGGTTGATATCCGTAACACCACATACTTCCTCATGAGCTAATAAACATTGACACAAATAAGGGATAATAAATTTTGAATAAAAGGTAGCACATGAAGTATTTACTTGGAATGGCAGGAAATACCATGTAGTAGGTAGGTATGGTGGACACAAATGGCATAGGTTTTGGCTCAAGGATTATGGATGCACGAGAAGCATTCCCTCTCAGTACAAGGCTTTGGCTAGCAAGGTTGTTTGAAGCAAACACAAGTATAAACTATGACAACAAGACGTATATAAAAACATATTGCAAGCATTATAAAACTCTACATTGTCTTCCTTGTTGTTCAAACAATTTAACTAGAAAATATCTGGACCTTAGAGATACCAAACATGCAAACCAAATTTCAGCAAGTTTTACGGTAGTTCCTCACTAATAGGTTTTAACTACATAATGTAAAAGCTTAAACATGATCTACTTGAGAGCTCAAAACAATTGCCAAGCACCACAACATGCAAGATAACAATCCATAAGAGCATGTATATCTTTTATTTATACCATCTACCACATTTAGCATTTTCTGTTTCCAACCAAACACCAATCAACTTATTTAAAGGATAAACTCTCCAAGTAATTAAACAATGAGATATGAGAGTATGATATAACAAAGCTAACAGCTCTAGCAATAGATGCATGAAAAACAAGAGCTAGAAAGCATAGCGGTAGCTAGAAAAGAATACTCAACAAATATAAGTGAAGAATACGAGTATTCATAAGAAAAAGCGGAGCGTGTCTCTCTCCCACAAAGGAATGCTAGGATCCATTTTATTCAGAGAATGAAAATAACAAAAACAAAAACAAAAACAAACAGACGCTTCAAGAAAAGCACATAAGATGTGACGGAATTAAAATATAGTTTCACTAGGAAGGACCTGATAGTTTGTTGATGAAGAAGGGGATGCCTTGGGCATCCCCAAGCTTTGACGCTTGAGTCTTCTTGAAATATGTTGGGGATGAACCACCGGGGCATCCCCAAGCTTTGGCTTTACCATCTTCTTGATCACATCATATCATCCCTCTCTCTTGATTCTTGAAAACTTCCTCCACACCAAACTTAGAGTAAACTTCATTAGAGGGTTAGTGCACGAAAAATTATGATATTCTGTAGGAACACAATTGCTACCAATGCTACTAGACATTACCTACAGCCACTGATACTTCATGGAACAAAAATATCCAATCAAAATAGTAAAAGAGGCATTGCAAAATAAATGGCAGAATCTGTCAAAAACATAACAGTCCGTAAAGACGAATTTTTTCGAGGCACTTCACTTGCTCAGATCAGAAAACTCAAAACTAATGAAAGTTGCATATATATCTGAGGATTACGCACAAAAAATGGCAGGTCATTTTGATTTTTGTGTGAAGAGTTATGAATTTAACGGTGGACAGCAGAAAACTGTTTCAGCACAGCAATCCAAATCTAGCATCAACTTTCAACTAGAGGCTTAACTTGACACAACAATGCAATAAAATAAAGATACAAAGGAATTGCTACAGAGGTAGGCATGTTCCTTGACTCAATATAAAAGAAAATAACAGAAATAAAATATTGGGTTGTCTCCCAAAAGCTCTTTCTTTATAGCCATTAAGATAGGCATAGTGATTTTTATGATGCTCTCATAAAATGAGAGTTGAAAACCGAAGAGAGCATCAAGAGGAAAATATCAAACACATTTAAGTCTAACCCTCTTCCTATGAAAAATAATCTTGTAAAGAAACAAGTCATGAAAGCACAAAGCAACAAACATAGGAGAGCAAAACAAGTGCAACTTTAAAAATTTCAACATAAAGAGGGGAAACTTAATATTGTTCAGATACATAAAACCATGTTTCCCTCTCTCATAATAACTTTTAGTAGTAGAAATAAATTCAACCATATAACCACAAGAATCATTCAACTTAGATAACATAGGCACATAAAGAGGATCATTAAATTTATTTTGGAATTCATTAGCATGCTTCCCTCTTTCAAAATAGTTATTAAGATCAATATCAAGTTTAAGATCATGGTTGCAACAAAGATTTGGAACTAGAGACAATTGCAAACCACATAAGTATTTCTCAACATAAGCAAATTTCTCCTCCATGGTGTAATTAGGAGAATTTAAGAACAAAGTAGGACTCTCATGAGTAAGAGTACCATCACAAGCAGCAATTATATCATTTTTATCCTCAACTTCTAAACATAGAGGATTATCAATAAGCATAGGACCATCATATAAAGCATTATCATATAGTATATTTAAGCAACACTCATCATTATCATCTATAAGTTCACAAGTAGCATCATGAATAAAATTTACAACATAACTATCACATAAAACATTCTTATCATGAGCCACGTGCATGAAAGAATTAATACTCTCCACATAAGCATAGTCATTCTTATTAATTGTAGTGGGAGCAAATTCAACAAAATAGCTATCATTATTATTCTCATCACCATAATCATCAAATATAGGAGGCATATTGTAATCAACATAAAATATATCCTCAACTGTAGGTGGACCGAAAATATCACAATGATTATAATTATCATATATTGGAGGCAAGGTATCATCAAAGAAAATTTTCTCCTCCGTGCTTGGGGGACTAAAAATATCATGCTCATCAAAACCAACACCCCCAAGCTTAGACTTTTCCATAGCATTAGCAATAATGGTGTTCAAAGAATTCATACTAATAACATTGCTACTAGCACGCAAATAAAGTTCCATAGGTTTTTTAATTTTCTCTTCAAACACTTCATGTCCTAACTCAAGATAAATATTATAAAGCTCTCTAATATTTTTGTTGTTTTCCATTAACCTAATTAGTGAAAATAAAAACAAGAAACAAAAAGTAATAACTGCAGAATCTAAAGGAGATACCTTCAAGCGCTCACCTCCCCGGCAACGGCGCCAGAAAATAGCTTGATGTCTACGCACGCTTCTATTCTTGTAGACAGTGTTGGGCCTCCAAGAGCAGAGGTTTGTAGGACAGCAGCACGTTTCCCTTAAGTGAATCACCCAAGGTATATCAAACTCAGGGAGGTAGAGGTCAAAGATAACCCTCTCAAGCAACCCTGCAATTAAGATACAAAAAGTCTCTTGTGTCCCCAACACACCCAATACACTTGTCAGATGTATAGGTGCACTAGTTATGCGAAGAGATAGTGAAATACAAGTAATATGGATGATTATAAGTAGTAATTGCAATCTGTAATAAAAATGGCAGCAAGCAAACATGTAGCAGAACTTGTTGGAAACGGTGTTTCAATGCTTAGAAACAAGGCCTAGGGATCCTACTTTCGCCAGTGGACATTCTCAACAATGACATCAAAGTTAAATAAATAAACACTACTCTCAAACACTCTCATGTTGGATGATAAACACCATTCATTGCGTAGGGCTATAAATGCACACCCCAAAGTCTGAGTAAACAAAGACCACAACGTCATAAAGGAATCACACACGGTGCACACACTGTCACCGTTACAACCGTGAATAACTCCGGAGTTCATATTAAAGTAACCTCTAGAGTGCATAATAGATAAAGAGTAGCATCACATATTCAACTAGATTACAAAGCTCATGATCACATAAAAAATCACATCATGGGAGAGAGAGATAGACCACATAGCTACCGGTAGATCCCGCAGCCCCGGGGGAGAACTACTCACTCCTCATCATAGGAGTCAGCAACGGCGAAGGAGATGGTGGTGCAGTCGATGGAGATGGCTCCGGGGGCAATTCCCCGTCCCGGCAGGGTGCCGGAACAGAGACTTCTGTCCCCCGAATCTTGTCTTCGATGGCGGCGGCGCTCTGGACCCATGGAGGAAATATCGAACACCCTGCTAGGGTTTTTAGTCTGGGGGGGTACTTGTAGGCGAAAGGGCGAAGTCGGTGGCGCCCCGAGGGGCCCACACCACATGCTCGCGCGGCTCAGAAGCCTGCCGCGCGAGGACCAGGTGACGGCGCCTCGGTCGCCCACTTCGTTTCGTGTTCGGCTTTCTGGAACGTTCCCGATGAAAAACGGACTTCAGAAAAGAAATCGTCCAATTCCGAGAATATTTCCTTAAGTACTTTTCTGAAACCAAAAACAGCAGAAAACAGGGAACTGGCACTGTGGCATCTTGTTAATAGGTTAGTCCCAGAAAATGCATAAAACTATGTAAAATGCATATAAAACATGTAATAACTTGGTATAATATAGCATGGAACATAAGAAATTATAGATACGTTGGAGACGTATCACTCATCATTATTGTATCAATTGCCCAGCTGTAATTTGTTTACCCGCATGAATGTTATTATTATTTATGTAGAGACACCACTAGTGAACTGTGGACCCAGGTCCTTTTCTTTAATCTGATAAACCACAAACTGCAAACCTGTTACTTTCTGCAAACAAACATCTTTCTTCCACACATACGTTTAATCCTTTGTTACAGCAAGCCGGTGAGATTGACAACCTCACCATTAAGTTGGGGCAAAGTATCTTGATTGTGTTGTGTGCAGGTTCCACGTCACCTACGTCCCAGGAAGCATTTTCTGGCGCTGTTGACACCTCGGGGGAATTCATTATTTCCTACTGGTTCGATAACCTTGGTTTCACAACTGAGGGAAACTTGCTGCTGCACTACTTCATACCTTCCTCTTGGGGTCTCCCAACAACACACCCACCGTGTGCATCAAGCATTTTTCTGGCGCCGTTGCCGGGGAAATAAGAATTCCTTTGAAGACCTTCACACTCCTCCGTCAACTTCGTTGCCGGTGATTTGAAGATTCTTCTAAGAGGGGAGTTTTCGCACTTCCAATCTTTTTATTTTGTTATTGTCTTGCTTAGTTTATTTTTATTACTGTCTTGTTTGCTTAATATCAAAAATACAAAAAAATTAGTTACTTGCATTACTTTTCTTATTTCGGTTTGCTATTTTATTTTCAGTTTTTGTTATTTGTTTTATTTCGGTTTGTTAATTAATTTGCTAAAATGAGTACTGCTGAGAATACTAAGTTGTGTGACTTTACTAGCACCAACAACAGTGATTTTATATGCACACCTATTGCTCCACCTGCATCTAAAGCTGAATTCTTTGAAATTAAACCTGCTTTGTTGAACCTTGTTATGAGAGAACAATTTTCTGGAGTTAGTTCTGATGATGCTGCTGCCCATCTAAATAATTTTGTTGAACTATGTGATATGCAAAAATATAAGGATATAGATGGTGATATTATAAAACTGAAATTATTTCCTTTCTCCTTGAGAGGAAGAGCTAAAGAATGGTTGCTTTCATTGCCTAGGAATAGTATTGATTCATGGATTAAATGTAAAGATGCTTTTATTGGAAAATACTATCCTCCTGCTAAGATTATTTCTCTAAGAAGTAGCATCATGAATTTTAAACAACTTGATAATGAACATGTTGCTCAAACTTGGGAAAGAATGAAATCTTTGATAAAGAATTGCCCAACCCATGGACTGACTGCTTGGATGATCATCCAAACCTTTTATGCAGGACTGAATTTTTCTTCAAGAAACTTATTGGATTCGGCTGCTGGAGGTACTTTTATGTCCATCACCTTGGGGGCTGCAACAAAACTTTTGGATAATATGATGGTGAATTATTCTGAATGGCATACTAAAAGGACACCTCAAGGTAAGAAGGTAAATTCTGTTGAAGAAACCTCCTCCTTGAGTGAAAAGATTGATATTATTATGTCTATGCTTGCAAATGGTAAATCCCATGTTGATCCAAATAATGTTCCCTTAGCTTCTTTAGTTGCACAAGAAGAGCATGTTGATGTGAACTTTATTAAAACAACAATTTCAACAACAATGCCTATAGGAACAATTATGGTAATAACAACTATAAGCCCTATCCTCCTAATAATGGTAATTCTTATGGTAACTCTTATGGTAATTCTTATGGTAAAATGCCTAGTGAGGAAAGGATTCTAGAGATTGAAAAAGCTACTAAAGTTTTTATGCAAAACCAATATGAGCAAAATAAAGTGTTCACTAAAACCATGGAAGAACAATCTAATATGTTGAGAAATATTAGTCATCAAATGGAAAAATTAAATAGGGAGATTTCGGGTCTTCAAGGAAAAATGACTAATGTTGAAACTTGTATTTCCTCTATGTCTGCAGCACAATCTTATTTAATTAATAAAATGGCTTCTAAACCTGAAAATATTGATGATAATCCCTTTGCTACTGCTAATGCCATCCAAGTTCAAATAGATGAAAATGTTAGGATGATGGCCCAATTACGTGCTAGATGGGAAAGAGAGAAAGAACTAGATAAAGAGGCTAATATTGTTAAAGTTTTTACTATTACTACCTCTTAAAATAATGGTGTTTCACATGCTAGTAAGCCTCCTATTATCAAGGGTAACATAGTTGGTGTTGGGAATGTCTCCTCTACTTCTTCCAAAAATTTAAAATTGCCCAAAACTGCTGAAACTAGTGTTGATAAAAGTGCTGAAATTTTTAAGAACATGGGAGAATGTGGTTCGGTTTGCTTTGATGATAATAATTTTGATTTTGATAATTGTAATATCTCTGAAGTTATTAAGTTTTTGCAAAAGTTGGCCACAAGTCCTAATGCTAGCTCTCTTAATTTGGTTTTTACTACTCATATTACAAATGCTCTCATTAAAGCTAGGGAAGATAAATTAAGACTTGAAGCTTCTATCCCTAAGAAGTTAGAAGATGGTTGGGAGGCCATCATTAAAATGAAAGTAGATAAATTTGATTGCAATGCTTTGTGTGACCTTGGTGTAAGTATTTCTGTTATGCCTAAAAAGCTTTATGATATGTTTGATTTGCCACCATTGGAACATTGCTATTTGGATGTTTTTCTTGCTGATAATGCTTTGAAGAAACCTTTGGGGAGAGTTAATGATGTTCCCATTATGGTTAATAATAACCTGGTCCCCGTTGATTTCATTGTCTTGGATATTGAATGCAATCCATCTTGTCCAATTGTGTTGGGAAGGCCTTTTCTTAGAACTGTGGGTGCTATTATTGATATGAAAGAAGGTACCATCAAGTACCAATTCCCACTCAAGAAAGGTATGGAACACTTCCCTAGGAAGAGAATGAAGCTACTTTTTGATTCTATTGTTCGTTCAAATTATGGTGTTGATGCTTCATCTCTTGATAACACTTGAGTTTTGCTTTCTGTGCCTAGCTGAAAGGTGTTAAACAAAAGCGCTTATGGGAGACACCCTACTTTTATTTCCTGTTATTTTATTTTGTTTGTGTCAAGGACTTGTCCTACCTCTGTAGCTATTCCTTTGTATCTTTATTTTATTGCATTGTTGTGTCAAGTTAAGCCTCTAGTAGAAAGTTGATGCTAGATTTGGATTGCTGTGCTGAAACTGTTTTCTGCTGTCCATCGTTAAATTCATAACTCTTTACAGAAACATCGGATGGACCTGGAATTTTTTGTGCGTAATCCTCAGATATATATGCAACTTTCATTAGTTTTGAGTTTTCTGATTTGAGCAAGTTAAGTGCATCCAAAAAATTCGTCTTTACGGACTGTTCTGTTTTTGACAGATTCTGCCATTTATTTTGCAATGCCTCTTTTGCTATTTTGATTGGATCTTTTTATCCTATGAAGTATCAGTGGCTGTAGCTAATGTCCAGTAGCATTGGTAGCAATTGTGTTCCTACAGAATATCATAATTTTTCGTGCACTAACCCTCTAATGAAGTTTACTCTAAGTTTGGTGTGGAGGAAGTTTTCAAGGATCAAGAGAGAAGGATGATATGATGTGATCAAGAGGATAGTAAAGCCAAAGCTTGGGGATGCCCCGGTGGTTCATCCCCAACATATTTCAAGAAGACTCTAGCGTGAAAGCTTGGGGATGCCCAAGGCATCCCCTTCTCCATCAACAAACTATCAGGTCCTTTCTAGTGAAACTATATTTTAATTCCGCCACTTCTTATGTGCTTTTCTTGAAGCGTCGGTTTGTTTTTTGTTTTTGTTATTTTCATTCTCTGAATAAAATGGATCCAAGCATTCCTTTGAGGGAGAGAGACACGCTCCACTTTTTCTTATGAATACTCGTATTCTTCACTTATATTTGTTGAGTATTCTTCTATGTTACTTCAATGCTTTCCAGCTCTTGTTTTTCATGCATCTCTTGCTAGAGTTGTTAGCTTTATTATATCATACTCTCATATCTCATTGTTTAATTACTTGGAGAGTTTATCTTTTAAATAAGTTGATTGGTGTTTGGTTGGAAACAGAAAATGCTAAATGTGGTAGATGGTATAAAGAAAAGATATACATGCTCTTATGGATTGTTATCTTGCATGTTGTGGTGCTTGGCAATTGTTTTGAGCTCTCAAGTAGATCATGTTTAAGCTTTTACATCATGTAGTTAAAACCTATTAGTGAGGAACTACCGTAAAACTTGCTGAAATTTGGTTTGCATGTTTGGTATCTCTAAGGTCTAGATATTTTCTAGTTAAAGTGTTTGAACAACAAGGAAGACAATGTAGAGTTTTATGATGCTTGCAATATGTTTTTATATACGTCTTGTTGTCATAGTTTATACTTGTGTTTGCTTCAAACAACCTTGCTAGCCAAAGCCTTGTACTGAGAGGGAATGCTTCTCGTGCATCCATAATCCTTGAGCCAAAACCTATGCCATTTGTGTCCACCATACCTACCTACTACATGGTATTTCCTGCCATTCCAAGTAAATACTTCATGTGCTACCTTTTATTCAAAATTTATTATCCCTTATTTGTGTCAATGTTTATTAGCTCATGAGGAAGTATGTGGTGTTACGGATATCAACCTTGTCATTTGCTTTTAGACAGACTTTCACCAACCGGACTAGTGGCATATACATCCGCTTATCCATTAACTTTGCAAAAAGAGCTGGCAAATGGGGTGCCCAGTCCCAATTAATTACAACTTTAACCGCTGCAATCTCTTCACATTTTTGCGTTGATCCAATCAGTCAAGCAATGACAACAGTTTTTAACTATATGTGTAAAGAAAAGAGATAAGAGGGATGATCTACCTTGCTGGTAGAAATAACGTCCTTCATGGGAGCCGCTCTTGAAAGTCTGGTTGACAAGGGGGGTAGAGTGCCCATTACCATTCGTTGACAACGACAAACACCGCTCAAAACTTACTTTTATGCTCTCTATATGATTTCAAAAAACTATAAAACTAAGAAGCTCTTGTATCCCTGCTTCCCTCTGCGAAGAGCCTATCTTTTACATTATGTTGAGTCAGTTTACCTACTTCTTTCTATCCCCGAAGCAAACACTTGTGTCAACTGTGTGCAACAATTCTTATATGCTTACTTATTGCACTTGTTATATTTCTTTGTGTTGACAACTATCTATATGATATACATGTTCAAAAGTTGAAAGCCAATGCTGAAACTTATATCTTCCTTTGTGTTGCTTCAATGCTCTTTTGCTTAGATAATATTGCTTTATGAGTTAACTCTTATGCAAATCTTTTTTATGCTTGTTTGAAAGTACTATTCATGAAAAGTTTTACTTATATGATGTAGTTGTTTACTCCTTCTCTATTTGTTAGCAAACTGTAGATCATTGCCTTGAGTCACTTCATTCATAACATGAGCCTTACATTATATTATGATCAAGATTGTGTTTAAGCATGTCACTTCAGAAATTATTCTTCTTTTATCGTTCTTGCCTACTCGGGACGAGTAGAACTAAGCTTGGGGATGTTAATACGTCTCCAACGTATCTATAATTTCTTATGTTCCATGCTATATTATACCAAGTTATTACATGTTTTATATGCATTTTATATAGTTTTATGCATTTTCTGGGACTAACCTATTAACAAGATGCCACAGTGCCAGTTCCCTGTTTTCTGCTGTTTTTGTTTTCAGAAAAGTACTTAAGGAAATATTCTCGGAATCGGATGATTTCTTTTCCAAAGTGCATATTTATTTGGGAATGTTCCAGAACACCGAAGACGAAACGAAGTGGGAGGCCGAGGCACCGCCACCACGTGCTCGCGCGGCAGGGGGTGGACCCGCGCGAGCACTAGGTGTGGGGCCCTCGGGCCTCCACCGACCTCACCCTTTCGCCTACTTATACCCCCCGGAACAAAAACCCTAGCACGGTGTTCATATTTTCCTCCACGGGTCCCGAGCCGCCGCCGTCGTCAACACCAATTCGGGAGAGATCAGAACTTCTCCCCGGCACCCTGCCGGGAGGGGGAATCGTCACCGGAGGCCTCTACGTCGCCATGACCGCCTCCGGACTGATGCGTGAGTAGTCTACCCTTGGACTACGGGTCCATAGCAGTAGCTAGATGGTTGTCTTCTCCTCTTGTGCTACCATGTTTAGATCTTGTGAGCTGCCTATCATGATGAAGATCACCGTTATGTAATACTGATGTTGTGTTTGCTGGGACCGATGAATATTGAGTACTAAAGTTATTGCTTCATAATATATCATGTGTGTGCTATTTAATGATCTTGCATGCTCTCCGTTACTTGTGTATGCTCTGGCCAAGTAGATGCTTGTGACTCCAAGAGGGGTTATTTATGCTCGATAGTAGGTTCATGTCTCTATTAAATCTGGGGTGGTGACAGCTAGCTCTAAGGTTGTAGATGTACAGTTGCTACTAGGGATAAAATAGTAGTACTTTGTCTAAGGATGATGTTACTTACTTACTTTACACACAGTGCTTAAGGCGATAATCTGTTGCATGCAACTTAATACTGAAAGGGGTGCGGACGCTAACCGGAAGGTGGATTATTAGTCATAGATGCGGTTGGAACGGTCTATGTATATTGTTGTAATGCCCGAATGAATCTCACACTAGACATCATAACATTGGTATATGCATTGGGTTGCTCATCATTATTCTATCAATTGCCCAGCTGTAATTTGTTTACCCGCATGAATGTTATTATTATTTATGGAGAGACACCACTAGTGAACTGTGGACCCCGGTCCTTCTCTTTAATCTGATAAACCACAAACTGCAAACCTGTTACTTTCTGCAAACAAACATCTTTCTTCCACACATACGTTTAATCCTTTGTTACAGCAAGCCGGTGAGATTGACAACCTCACTGTTAAGTTGGGGCAAAGTATCTTGATTGTGTTGTGTGCAGGTTCCACGTCACCTACGTCCCAGGAAGCATTTTCTGGCGTTGTTGACACCTCGGGGGAATTCATTATTTCCTACTGGTTCGATAACCTTGGTTTCACTACTGAGGGAAACTTGCTGCTGCACTACTTCATACCTTCCTCTTGGGGTCTCCCAACAACACACCCACCGTGTGCATCACTACTTCATGAAGAATTAAGGGATCTTCATCAATTATATTATCTCAAGCCAAGTCATAGATTATATTGTTCTACCTCATAGCCAATGTTCCTCCTTGCGGTAACTTGTAGTTTAATTCATATATACATTGAAAGTTGCTTGCACCCTTACACGTGTTTGGTTTTGTACCTTGCTAGTGTTTGTATATGTTGTGCTCTCTACTTACTTATCTTAAGAAATTAAGTATGTGTATGTTGGTTTGCACACCATGTACGTGTGGTTTTATGTTGAGCTTGTATATCAACTTGCTTATATCTTAATTGGCTCTTTTTAGAGAGATTAATGGACTATCCCATTTTGGGGGAGTGATATGCTTTGTGCACTTCATGATCCTAAAAATGTGAATACATGAGTAATACCACTAGTGTTGATATATCACTTTTATCTATTCTCTATGTGATACTTCATTCTCATGAGAAATTCGAATTCTATATTGTCCATTAATTATCTATAGTTGGATTTCATTTGCCTCTTGGTGAGAACAAATGGATGATCACATTATGGTGGTGTACTAATCTATGTGCATATTACTAGTCTAAAAATGTGAACATGTGAGGTATTGCCACTTGGAATTGATATTGTACATTATCTTATTTCCATGTGGCATGATGCTCAAACAAAGTTCCAATTCTCCCGAATGTTTAAATATGCTCATCTTGGGGATCTTGTTTGAAACAAATGTTCTTGATATGGTTCTCCTCCAATATGATATTTATATATCTTTGTGAAAACCAATTGCTTCAAGCTACCCTTTTGTAGTTGCTCTACATGCTCGCATGAATATTTGAAACTATCAAGAACATTTATCTATCTAGGCTTTGTGCATAAATCTTATACATTGCCATTTGCCTAGTTGTTGTGTAGATGATCTTGAAAATCATTTCAATATACCACCGAGAAATATCTCAATATACTCCTTGTTCTTGACAAGTGATATTCATAATTGTGGTGAAATATGTAAATCATCTTCATGTAGGATCTTGATTTATTGCCTTATTTCTTGTCAATAATCATTGTGGTTTAACTCCCGTTGTCTTCCTTGCCTCTTGTGGATCCATTTGTTTTACTCAAACTTTCCTAGTGAGTTAATTGGAGTAGGAGAGGCATTGATCCCATAATTGTCCATGTTGTCTTCCAAGGTTATAGATAAAGCACTATCCTTGGGTGAGCTATCCTATATTGAGTAACCCATATCTTTATCTTTATATTGGATCCTATTGCTTTCTGTTGCTATATGACTAGTATTTTAATAGATATTTGGAGAGCGATGATTCCACTTGTGCACTTAGTATTTAAATGCAAGATCATATATAGTGCACTATTATTGGGGCGAGCTACCTTATATCCTTTTATATACACTAGTTGTATTCTTGTGTCATTTGGGCCTTCTTATTGCTCCCTAATCCCAATGACACGTCTCTATGGAAGACAAATCTTTTTGTCTTGGTACTTGTGCCATCATGAAAAGTGTAGCGGGTTTGGTTTATTTGTTGGAACCTTGATCCTTTTAGGAGTTAATCTCGATTGGTATCTTCATTTGAAATTTGATTGTTACTTCCTTGATGTATGTTTTATTGGTATCATTTTTCAAATTGGTAACCGATCAATCATGTGTTGATTTGATTTGGAATCCATTGGTATCTAAATAACTTGTTAATTTGGATCTTTGATATAGTTCGGACTTTCTATGATTTCTTGATGTGTTGTCCAAATTATATCTCCTTTGGTATTAAGGGTTGTAGTCATGCATATCTACTACATGCTTACCATACGGCATGATTTCTTTCTTGTGCCAATATATATAGGGGAAACTCCACGGAATCCTAATTCAGCTAAGATGTGCATGAAATTCAATTTCATATCTATATGCACATATTTATGTGGAGTTCCTCCTATGTACTGTAGTTTGACTAACTACTTTGGACCCAATTAGTTTGGGAACTATTTTGTACTTAAATATGTTTTAGGTACTTGAAGATGCATTGGATGCTTGGCTCACTCACAAGGAGGTGTTTTCACCACAAGCTTACTTGAGTCATTCTAGGATGGTTGATGAACCCATATCTACTACATCAACCCAATGTCATCTTGGTAACAAGTATCTACCATCATGCATATTTTTCTAGCATTCAACCTTGTGTAGGTTGCATCATGGCATGAACTTTATTTATTTGCCTTTGTTGTGGCTATTGCAAAATCTAGTTATATCTATTGATACTTGTTACTTTTATCAATGCATCACAAACATCTATTTTCCCTTATAGATTATTGTAATGTCTTGATATGGTTGAGTTTAAAGTCCATTAATTTACACTATGACAATTTTGAGCTATGGGCTATGATCCTAAATAAATCATACGTGTATATTCTATGACATCCTTATGGATATCTTGTTTCTTTTATTTAGTAGCTAATTTTGTGTGTACATGTTTCTTTGTGGATGTATATCATATGATTGTTTTCCATTGAGAAACCTATATACATGAGAGAATTTACATCTTTACTCGATATCCTAATTTCCGTGGTGTCACCTATTTCAATCCGTTTTGATTCTTTGATGTGACTCCGGAAAGAATTTTCTTATGAGTGCCTATCCTATCTTACCACATTGTTGTGCACTCATCTTGGTAAATATCCTTGACCTCATGTTTGTCTTGACAAGCCAACTATCTTCACCATGAGATAATACAGAAGTCTTGATTTTGATTTGCATCTCTTTTGTGCTTGTGAACCTATTTACCATATATTTGAAATTAGTTTCATTGTGTGTTTAAATGACATTGTTGGCTCTATCTTATCATCTATATAAGACTATGATGATGCTCATTGCTCACTCTTTATTAGTCTTATACAAGCCTTTGCCATGTCACACACATATCATTTGGTTGGGACTTTTATTCATTAATGATGCCTTTTTATTTGGTATTCATTGATACTCTTCTACTTTATGCCCAACCATATGAATAATTTTTTCAAGTGATATACCTTAGTCTCATATCCTATGCTCTCTTGCACATGTTTTGTTTCTCAAACGATGATGGGGAGTGAGGATGCCATGTTTGTACACCTTGCCTTCAAATTCCATAATCCACATTGTGTATATATATTGGGGAGCTCCTTTATTTTTCTTTAAAACTTTCTTTCACTCAAATCGTAACATATTTTGATCAATTCTTTGTTGGATCCCTTGCTTGCTTTGTATTGGGAGAAGGTTAAAATATTTTCCGTATCTTTCTTTTGGAAACTTTGGATCCTAAATATAGTTCGATCTCCCTAGTAATATTCTTCTTTGAATATGTGCATTTAATTTCACTCGAATTATGAGAGATGCACACATTATGGGGGAGCTCTTACTATATTGACCTTCTAAGATTTTTCGCCCATTTTGGAAATGGATGCCAATGGGGGAGAAGTTTTAGAGGGTTTAAGAGAATTGGTTTTATGCTTTCGTTGTGTTCATAAGCATTTACCTTTCATGCTCATGCATCCTTGCTTGTTTTCATGGATGCATGGTTGCTTAATTCATTATATAAACCCTCGTAAAAGAGATTGTCATCAATTACCAAAATGGGGGAGATTGAAAGGGCATGGCGCCGCCATGTATGGTTTGGGTAATTAATGACAATCCCTATGGACTAATGATTGCATTGAGTTATACTTGTAGTGTTTTTACATAGACCTTGCTTGATATCCATATGTTGGATTCAAGGTTTATGCCATAAAGATATTGATATAATGAAGTATTTGGCATCAAGATCATCGAGTTGCATGGATATATTTGAGATGATCAATAAGAAGATTATGTGATGACCAAGCTATGGTTCGAGGAGGTATTCAATGATTGGTCATATGAGAGTGGAGCATATTGCAAGTATGTCTTGAAGAAAAGGATTATGTGATAGTTATGGTTATCTTCAAGACATCATCTAATTAAGAGAGAAGAAAATATACAAGGTTCATCAATATGTTTGATCAACACACAAAGCTACAAGATGTACCAAGAGGGATCATGTGTCTCTTGGTATGGTAAGCACTTGTCCATATAGCTTTGGGAACTAGCCCATGATCTATGTGTGTGGTATGTTTATGTGGGGTTAGGTACATTTCTATGGGCTTGCATCAAAGGAAGATTTCATATAGCCCATGGAGGATGACGTCAAGTGGGGATCGTCATCAAGGTTGAAGTGCAAGTTCAAGAGAAGCATCTAGAAGAAATCTTATGCTTGAAGCTTGCAACCCATTTGGAGAAAATGGCCAAGTGAAGATGTGCCTAAAAGAGGCTCTCCCATAGTGGAGTTTGGGAAAGCAATATGTGAGTCTTCACCGAGCAAAGCGCAATAAAGAAAGGTGATCCACTTGAAGAGATCAAGATCTTCATCATCTAGCTCAAGTGGAATGCGCAAGGCAAAGGTATGATCTAGATAGGGTCATAGGATAGATACCGTACTATCAAGAGGGGCTCTCAATTAAGTCTTAGCATATCGATCGGAGAGAGCTCAAACCTTTTCATACTTGGCATCATCATCTTTCCTGGCTCTTACTTGGCTTTTCTGCTTGTGAAGTTTTGGTGCTTGTCGTGTTCTACATGGCAAGCCCAAGTTCACCGAAAACGGATTTCGTATGAAAAACTTGTTGCGTTTTTGGTATTGGTGATTTTACCGGTTGTTCTTTAATTGTGATATCAAACCTTTCACCATTTGGTTTTTACTACTATGATGGACTATGATGTTTCTCTGTACCATATTGTAGTGCTCGTTGTAACGAATGCAACGAGCCCAAAATCACCAAAAACGGAGTCCGGAAGTGAAAGATATCGTGTTTCGGGTGCCCGGCCTTACCTCCCTTCGCCCTGTGAAAATCAGTAGAAACATGGCCAGCCCCCCAGCCATGGCCGGCCCCTCCCCAGCCATGGCCGGCCCTTGACTCCGGCATGGCCGGCCCTCGCAGAAAAATCCCAACGGGCAGATTTCGTGGGGGGCTATTTAGGGGACCTTCTTCCCCAAAGGTACCGAACTCTTGAGCAAGTTTTCCCCCACCATTGTTGACCTTTTGGAGCTTGCTTTCTCTCCATTCCTCCATGATTCTTGCCTCCAATTAAATGGAAAATAGAGAGGAGATCTAGATCTATCATTCCACCAATCAATCTCTCCTTTAAGTGAGGGGAAGCTTTTGGATCTAGATCTTGGACGAATTTGGTGTTCTTCCTTGTTCTTCCTCTCCTCTCCCCTATAGCATTAGTTGCTTTGGAGGGATTTGAGAGAGAAGGATTTTGAGCACTTCTTGTGTTCTTGCCCGTTGCATAGGTTGCATCGGTTTGAGTTCTCCACGGTGATACGTGGATATTGAAGTTGAGAAGCTTATTACTCTTGGGTGCTTGGGTGCCCTAGAGCTTGTTCCTCTTGGGTACTTGGGTACCCTAGACGGTTGTAGTTGATCTCGGAGTTTTGGTGGCTCGCGGGATTGTTGGGAGCCTCCAATTAAGTTGTGGAGTGTGCCTCAACCTTGTTGATTCGTGTGGCTTTGGGAGCCGCGGGAATTCGGTGGGAGCCTCCAATTGAGTTGTGGAGTGTGCCTCATCCTTGTACGGGTTCGGTGACCACCTCAAGTGTCCCATAGTGGTCCGTGGTACTCCGCATTGGTGGAGGCACGAAGGAGATTACGGTGTGCCATTGACGGCTACTCGGGGATCACTTTGTGACTCCGCACCGCTTCAACGGAGACGTAGCTTCCATTGGGAAGTGAACTTCGGGATAAATCATCGTCTCCAAGTGCCTCGGTATTTCTATACCCGAGCTTCTACTTATGCTATTTACTTTGTGATAGCCATCGAGCTTGAAGTAGTATATCTTGCTATGACATAGTTGATTATCTTGCTTAGCATAAATTGTTGGTGCACATAGGTAAACCTAGCTTGTTTAGGTTTCTTACTTGATAGATTAAACAATAGTTTTATTTCGCATCTATTCAAGCATTAAACCGTATTAATTTAAATCGCCTATTCACAATCTTAGAGGTTGTTGTCACTCCCCCAGATTAAATGAAGACATGAACCCACTATCGAGCATAAATACCCCCTCTTGGAGTCACAGGCATCTACTTGGCCAGAGCATCTACTAGCAACGGAGAGCATGCAAGATCATAAATAGCACACACATAATATATTATGAAGCAAATGACATAGTACTCAATATTCATCGGATCCCAGCAAACACAACATGTAGCATTACAATAAGATGATCTTTATCATGATAGGCAGCTCACAAGATCTAAACATGATAGCACAAGTGGAGAAGACAACCATCTAGCTACTGCTATGGATCCATAGTCCAAGGATGAACTACTCACGCATCAGTCCCGAGGCGGTAATGGTGATGTAGACCCCTCCGGTGATGATTCCCCTCTCCGGCAGGGTGTCGGGAAGAGCTTCAGAACCCTCCCGCACTAGGGTTGACGACGGCGGCGGCTACGGGATGTTTCGTGGAAAAGTGCTCCGGTGCCTAGGGTTTATTTGTCGGGGGTATAAATAGGCGAAAGGGCGACGTCGGTGGAGGGCCGTGGGGCCCACACCATGCCTTGGCGCCGCAGAGGGGGGACCCGCGCCGCCACCAGGTGTAGCTAGCATGTGGCCCCCCTCGTACTCCTCTTCGGTGTTCTGGATGCTTCCGGGAAAAATAGGGGTTTTGGCTTTTGTTTCGTGCAATTCCGAAAATATTTTCTTAACAGCTTTTCTGAAACAAAAAACATCAGAAAACAGGGAACTGGCACTGTGCCATCTTGTTAATAGGTTAGTCCCAGAAAATGCATAAAAGTGATATAAAGTATATATAAAACATGTAGCAATTGGTATAATATAAGCATGGAATATAATAAATTATAGATACGTTTGAGACGTATCAGTTGACACAATAGTATGCAGTAAGCACCATTGTTTAGTGTTTAGGGTATATATTGGTCCCAGTGAAACGGTTCAGGCAACCAAATAATATGCACAACATCGCCTAGGCCATTTTTTCTGAGCCAGGACCCAGGAGCCACACATGCAAATAGCCCTAAACGGCTGTAGGTAACCAAACACGTCCTAATAGTAAAAAGACCGGGTTATATTTCCTGGAATGCAGGAATGGTGTTGGATAAACAGTGTTGGGGTGGGCTAAGAACAAATGTCGCTTGATAACACTAAATATCTGAAATGAAGTTTTTTTTCTAAGTATTCGTAAGAACCAAACATGCCGTAGGGAAGAATATTATATTCTCTGGACAGTTTATTTGAAGTCGAGGGCACAGGTGTGGTATATCTCTCGAGGAATTATCATATCGTCTTTGGCTAACATCGAACTACAAAGCCGGCCAGGCATTATATATGCACTGTATTTTTGTGAGAAGAAAACTAGGGTGCCTTTTACCTATTATGGACATCGCGTCCCTAGTAAGCTACCATTTCGGGAAGGTCTGACAGGCCCGTCTTCTTCATTCTTTCCGACCACGCACTCCCGGCCCAACAACGAATCACCCGTCTCCCGTACAACATATCCGAAGGCTGTGCGATCTTCCTCTCCCTCCCCGTCGTCACCCTGCACGTGAATAAGGCATGCTTTTACATATGCCGCTGGCTTGCAGCTGACTGATGATCCATCTCGCAACCAAGTGAAGCTTTATCTCTTCCGGTCGGGTCTGATCAAATCAAGCTAAGCACCATCAATCCACGCCGCACGTACGTCTCGATTATTGGCAGACATTCCCGGTGCCGCCTTGCCCCACACGAAACGCAACTCCTGTCTAGACCAGAGACCCTTGCCATTAGCGTGGTGATACATCAGGGGCTTATTATGACAGACAAATCCATCTCCATGTCCAGCTGATGGAGAGGTCAAAAGCAAGCGCTGGGGATTGCATCCCGTCCACATGCTCGATCGATTCATTTCAAAAGACGACAGAGAGAGGTTTCCCGTACGAGATTCTGGTGCCATATAGGCCGCCCAAGGCAAATCGGCCTAGAGCAGCAAAGCACAGCTGAACTATAGTGTGTGTGTAGAGTGTAGCCAAGTCAAGGACATGGACATGGACGAGGCCGCGCCCCTCCCGAGCTTAGCTTTTCCCCCCTATATAAACTGGCCACCGGCTGTTGGGCAATTCAAAAGTCATCATCCAGCTCCTCAGCTCACACACTTCGATTCCACACTGCTCCAAAACAGCCATACGATAGCTAGCTGACCTGCTTGATCGTCGTCGACAACCCTAGCTAGCTAACAATTAATCTCGATGGCCGGAAGAGATAGGGACCCGCTGGTCGTTGGTAGGGTTGTGGGGGACGTGCTGGACCCCTTCGTCCGCACCACCAATCTCAGGGTGAGCTTCGGTAACAGGACCGTGTCCAATGGCTGCGAGCTCAAGCCGTCCATGGTCACCCAGCAGCCCCGGGTCGAGGTCGGCGGCAATGAGATGAGGACCTTCTACACACTCGTACGTATACAGTATACTGCTTTATTACTCAAACTAAACTAAATATGGCTAAGATGCGGGATATACTACACTTCTTTACTCATTTCCTAATTAATCTAATATGACTAATTATAAGACCAATATGCACGCTACTAGTACGTGCATTTTTCGATCCCAAATTCTCTATCGTCATGTCTTGGCAAATTAATTAACCACTGCCTGACTGGCTAATGTTCGACGCTCATTTGTATGCATATGTTGTGATCTGTACTATCTACTAGTACTTTCTCCATTTCGGATTAGTAAGGTTTACCTTTATTTCTAATCGCATGTATAGACTATAGAGTTATAGACGTGTTTTAGTGTGTATATTCACTCACTTCATTCCATATATAATTCACATTTAAATATTTAAACATCTTATAATTTGGTACGGAAGGAGTATTATCTAGCATTGATCATGGTGTGCATGCAGGTGATGGTAGACCCAGATGCTCCAAGTCCTAGCGACCCTAACCTGAGGGAATATCTGCACTGGTAATACTCCAGTTACCTTGATTCTAAACACTACACGTTAGTTAGTGAGAAGATACCATGATGCTCCATATACAGTATGCCCTGATCATTTCCTGCTGCTGGTGCCTGTGTGCAGGCTGGTGACAGATATTCCTGGCACAACTGGTGCTTCGTTCGGGCAGGAGGTGATGTGCTACGAGAGCCCTCGGCCGAACATGGGGATACACCGCTTCGTGTTGGTGCTCTTCCAGCAGCTGGGCCGGCAGACGGTGTACGCGCCCGGGTGGCGCCAGAACTTCAATACCAGGGACTTCGCCGAGCTCTATAACCTCGGCCAGCCCGTCGCCGCCGTATACTTCAACTGTCAACGCGAGGCCGGCTCTGGCGGCAGAAGGACGTACAATTAACGCCGCAACTCCATGTCTCAAACCTACACAAGATCGACCAACCACCCACAGCGTGCCTAGCTAACCTTAATTAATTACTTATTATATATTCACTATATGGTGTGTCATAAGAAGCTAGCCACGCAATTAACTAAGCACTATATGTATATTTGGTAATGCAAACATACATACTACTCATAACAGCTATTAGCTACACCTGCATATATAGCTCGTGGCAACAGCTAATGGCGATGGATGAACCCTAGCTTTGTGGCTTAGCACTGTTATATACAGATAGTATATTGCAATAAACCCTGCTAGCAACTACACACATGATATTAGAGAAGAAACAGCTAACGGTGGTGGATATACCCTGCATGCGTGCATTAGATATTCAGCTGCAGGTTTGTGTGCATGTGTACACTCTTGCATCATGGACCCAATACATATACATCTGTCAGGTATTGTAGTCACCTGTGCATACATCATATTAATGCATGGGAGACACACATGTAAATGACGGCGACTGCTACACCAATGTTACATAGCGCAGTAGCTAAGCTTATGCTGTTATGCATGTGTTGGGTCGATGTGATAACTATGTATGTGCTCATGATTGTGGCAGTATATACCAATTAATGTCAAGTTATGTTTTAGATCGATGGATATGTCTCGTGCATCAGGCTATGTGTATGTAGCCAGCTTCAGTTTCGTTTATTTCAACTCCAAAGGAAATATTTCTGGAATATCATTTTTTTCAGTAAAGTTCTGGAATATCATTTACCGACTCCAGGACCAGAAGGGTCACTGTGGGTGGGGGTGCTAAAAATAAAGAACAAATGATATTAAGCAAATGATTATAGAAATTATTCAATGAGAAGAGAGTGTGGTAAGTGATCAGGGATATTATAACTGAGCCATTTAGGAGCTCTCTCGGACCATTAGCGTTCAGCCGTCAGATAGCAGTTTCCCAGTCATTCATGGGCATCCCAGGTTCAATTATTCAATACACCTCTGATTCAACAGTACAGTAACCCATCTTTATATAAAATTGTGGGACAAAAAAGATATTATGGTTGCAAATGTTTTACCAGAGAACCCCTTGATTATTGAGTTCATACACATTTTAACCGTGGTTACACTTAGTTCAACGGGCTGATGATGATAAAATTATCAAATGACCTTGATTCTTTTGTTTGACACTTAACAACTTCTAGATTATTTACGGTTAAAATCTATACGCTGCATGTTGAATGGTCACAGTAGTTTTTTTCGTAAATATCTATGGAGCTAAAGGTACCAATGAAAATTAAGATATGTGGTTTCTATATGTTAGGTGATTTTATCAACAATAGAGAACAGAGGGTGGTGTGCTAAAGGATCCCGCTGGCAGCAACCGGAAATATATTTATGCAGGTTTAGGCCCGGTAAAGAATCGTTTGGTAAAACCCCTACTCATGTTTGTAGAATGATCTATTCTTTATGCTCGATTGTGACTTTGATAGTGGGAATCTCGATCTCGCTAAGGTGGGTTTGTTACTCTGAGGCTATGGGGTGTAAGTCCTAGAGCTGAAGTTGATGACCTGGAAGGCTTTATGCCCGCCTTATATATGTTAAGTATATGTGGATTGTGCTAGCCATTTCCATCAGATTGGTCTTATGCAATTGTGGTTAGCGCATGAAGCTTGACATGGTATCAGAACCAAGGTCTCGAGTTCGAGTCCTAGCTTCCGCGCTTTATTAAAAAAATGTTGTAGCCCCCTTTGTGTACACGTATACGTCTCTTGAGCCATACCTCTGAGTCCACGTATAGACCTCTTGAGTCATACCTCTGAGTCCACGTATCGGCCGAGGCGTATACCTCTGAGATTTGTATGCACGTGTTAGCCTCTCCGGGTCACACGTGAGAGGGTGTGTTACAGTATATGTGGATTGTGCTAGCCCTTCTGAATCTTGCTTTTACCCACCGTCTTGTAGCCTGATGGGAGATCTTGAAGGACTCCTTCCTTGTTTAGTACCTTATTTCTGGAGTAATCTTCTCTATCTAAATAGCTACACCCCACTAGCTGATTTTGCTGCGTTTTCCTGCGTCCACGTCATCGTTTAATTTTCCCCCATCGCATGTCCCGCAATTTCGGCCACGTACGCGGACTGGGCGTGGGCTATCGCCGTAGGTTTGAGGGCGCATATCGCTCGCACTTCGTTCCCTCGCTATTCGTCCTGTAAAAAAAAAGGAGTCAACCTTCCACTTCGCCTCCTCCTTTTTATTATCCTTACGTTTCATCTCCCTTGGTTCCACTCCCAGAACAAATCAAAGGAATTCATGATTTCCTCGGTTCCTCTTCATCTTCTCCACGAAGTAGTGCCCTTAAATAGTGGTGCCCGAGTTCCTTCTCATATCAAAATCTCAGCCATCAGCGGTCAGACACCCCTCCTCTTCTCGACTTCACTTTGACATGTCTCTCCTCCATGAACTTAATTTTCGATCCGTTAGGTTTTGCCTTCCGGATGCCCCGGTCGTCCGGCCGCATCGCTTGAACGATATGGATCTCAGAATCTGGAGCTCCCTTTGAATCTGAATCCCCTCACCGTACCAGGTTATCCAGATCCCCTGATCCCAATTTCCCTGCAGCTCGCATGTTAATTTTTTATTTCAATGTCTCTTGTGCGGTTGTTTCATGTACGTCTGTACTTAGTTTTGATGAATCCCGCGTTCAAATGTGAGAACTAAGTTTCAGCTTAATTACACATAATTGTATCCTCTTTTTTCAGTAATGCAGATATCACCAACAAGAAGGTTACTTCCCTAAAATTGACGTTCCTGCGTTCCTGGTAGATTCAGTTGCAGCAAATAAGTAAGGTGTGACACCTCCTATTGTTCTGTTCGTATAGATTATAAGCTGGACCACAGATAAAAAGGCATGCACCTTTGCTCAGTTATCAGAAAGGGTATAGTTGACCATCAAAAAAAGAAAGGGTATAGTTTTGCCCTCAACCTCTCTTACAGACGTAATAGAGAATTGGACACACTTTGTAGCTGTAGTTGAATGTGTAAATTGAGGTTCTACAGACTGTAGGTTGTTTTAAATATCATTTTGCCACATTTTCAAGTTTTTTTCCACGTGCTAACACTTGCAAGCAAGTTGGAAAATGTTGTATTTGGCAGCAGCCAGTTTATCATTAGCGAAACAAACTTGGCAAGGTATCTATTCGGCAACTGAAATACCTTTGTGTTCCCAAGTTCATAGCATTACGACCGCTGTCATGTGAGTGTTCCAGAAAATTAGTGTTGCATGGAACCATGAATGCCAATTCATATATTCATTTGTCAATGGCTGATGTAGATCTACCATGGATGATGTCTAGAAAAAAAAGGTACATACGTCCATGTAGGTGAGATTATTAATATTTCTGTCATCACGAATCATGTCACCTTATGCTGAAGCTGAACTACTTATGTAAAAGATTATTTCCAAACCATGCTATTTTTGCTACACGTGCAGTTGTGCAGCTGATATGGCATATTTGTGGTTTCCTCATCGAGTTTGCGGCAGATCAGACAGTATGAAAAAGAAAGTCCATTAATCTTGAGTTTGGGGCGATTGATATTCATTGTACTCTGAGGACTAGAAAGTCGCAGACCTTATCCTGTATAAGCTATTCATAGCAAATGTAATAGTATATAGTTGTGTTTAAGCTTAATATATAAGTCAAATCAAAGGAAATTTTCAACAGCTTTTTGCCGACGTATCCATTGTTTACTATTTCTTCTCCTTAATTACCCAGTCTCACATTTAATATGGTTGATGATCAAGAAAGTTAGCTAAATTGATAACTATTTGTAATATGATTGGTGAATAAATCGTTATATCAAATGTGTAAGTTGATTTATAACTGGTATAGTGGCATGTAATGAACAAACTAAAACAACCGTGCCAAGCTTCGTTTATTTCCTAACTGTCTAACATTTTCTATTTCTTCTAATGAAAATCCCTCAGGATCGTTTGACATGCTAATGCACCGCAAAATGGATTTCATCTTTCATTGCACGAGTGCTTCTCATAAAACCCATCACCAACCCTGCAGCATCGCATGCACGCGTGCTACTCATAAAACCCACCACAAAGCCCGCAGCAACGCGCGGGGTCATGCACGCGTGCTACTCATAAAACCCACCACAAAGCCCGCAGCAACGCGCGGGGTATCCTCTAGTTCTTATCATTGGGGACACAGTACTCTATGCACCCGATGGGTTTAGATCCCGAGTCCTTTACGATCGGTAAGGATAGACATGAAGGATTTCTTGGGACGATCTTATCCCTGCCAAATGTGATTTGGAACCGTTTCAAAAGGAGCGCACATGAATAATCACATCGACTCCAAGCAAAATCATGGTCACCTAGGTGGCTATCAGACTAACCTTCCTCCACCAACCCTTGTACCAATGCTTAAGTTTTTTTGCCGATCAAGGACTGCTAGAGGGTTATTTAGTCGGGTTTTCGATGAACCACCAATTAACATCTCATAGAAGATAGAACATATGATAAGTTCCATTTAAATTGTTGTTTTTGCATGGACATTCTGTTCTGAATTTCTGATCGTCCAAGCCGTTCTCTCCTTAATAACAGTGTGCGAAAGTTTTTGCCTTGTTTAAAAGAAAAACTAGTAGTGGTGTCCGCGTGCTGTGTGTCGTGTGTTGTATATTACTTTTCTATCAAACCAGCCATGCGAGGGCATGGTCCGAAGTGTATCATGTGTGTTCGAAAAATAAGTTTATGCTTACATAAATATAAATATACAAATTTCAAAGTAATAATATTATTTAGCGACTACAATTGTAATCTCGAGAAAAATAGCAATGGTCGTTATTGTGTTATATTCTAAATAATTTATATCTATTTACGAACATTATGAATTTGTGAAATACCACGTCATCATATTCTAGATGGTTGTATCATATAGTATTTTGATATTATCTCTCTCTTCGTAATAACTCCCACTGTTAACTTCCCATTTTCTTACATGTATTCTTAGTTGATCCTTGTAAGAGGACTATGTCAACTGGGATTCCCATTGCACCACAGGCTCAGTCACACTACCTAATACATTAGGTCCACTCTCTTTGATACATGATTAAAAAACATTAATGATAAATCCATGTTTGCAATAGCATGTCTACTTAAACATTCGATTATTAGAAACCTTATACGGTAAAAAGGTGGTGTATTTCCTTACATCGTGGAAAAAAACATACAAAGTGACTTGCCAAATATATTTTTCCACCCGAAAAAGGGATTGTTTAAAATTAAGTTTGGTCATCAACAAAAAATTTAAAGGTTCTAATTGTACTCAACCTATTATCTCAGTAGGGAACTTTCAACGAAACAAATATCCTACAAAATCGTTTTGGAGTTCCTTCAATTATAACTTTGCGTAATTTTTTTGAGTTGTATAACTTTGCGTATTTATGTTGTCGATAAAATGTTTGTACATATTACTTTATCGAAAGACAATCCATTATGTTCTATTGATAGTATTATCATTCTTCGTAGTTACCCATACTTCTATCTCTATGAATATCCTATGTTTGGCATATCTCTAGTATGGTTCCAAACTCCAATAATTTCATGAAATATTCTTAGTACTAACAATGTACTTTCAGATATTCTAATGAACACAGTGATTTTCTTTCGTCAAAATTTATTAGGGAACTCAACCGGCATCTATTGTTCATGTGCTTCATATTCAAGATGAGTTTACTTTATGGACTCGGCTTAAAAATATTTCCTAGTTAGTAGGTAGGACTACTGAATAAGAACTATTATTATACTTTGTGCAGATTTATCTTTCTCTCATTACTTCCTATGTTATAGAACACATGGCACTCTCCGTACGTTGTGAAATAAGTGACTTCTTGGAAAGTCTTTTTTACCATGTTCCATTTTACATACAACTATAGATATTGACACCAAAATGTTTTTTATTGCATCACTTGAAAGGCAAATGAATGATCAAGTCATAATATATTATCAAACGGTTGTTCTCAAAGAAAGTTGTCCTCTAAAAATGAGTTTATATATAGAAAAAAAATTAGATATAATCTTATAATCCAACAAACCGAATAATGTCACAGGGAGAAAATTAAAGGCTACTGTATTTTCTACATTCTTTCAAGTATGAAAATACACATGTCTTCGTTGTGGATACAAGGAGGAAATCTTATTAGTGAATTATCCTAACGACTACGTGGAATTTTGTATTAATATTTCTCTAATGGTTCATCATTGTGCAGGAAAATGTGTAACTATTGACAATCGCCTTCCCTTTGAACACATCTTGTACGCAATATATATCTTCGAATTGGCACAAATTCTTTCAGGTGGTTATAGATAACTGTATCATCGATCTAGAAATAAATAGCGAGTTCAATATCGAAATACATATATTTTCACAAAAAATATCCCATCTAATTTATGCTCACCACATGAATTTAGAATAATATATTTATTTTGGTTTTTCTAATTTTTTACATAAGCGGGAATTTTGTCTTGCTCACCACATAAATTATCCCATCTAATGTGACTAATTATTATGCTCTCACGTACATCTTTTATTTTTCATAAAACCAGCACACACACGTACCGAGGTAACCGGCTAGCTCCTAGTGTTTTTTTTTTTTTTTGCTTTGAACTCCTCTTATCATCACGTGCATCCTAGAACACGTATTCTTTTTATCCGTGCGGCGGTCAAACCCGCGCGACGACCCGGCCGATCGAACGCGAGCGCGCGAAGGTGCGCAAGCGTGAGCCGTTAGTTGGGCCACTCCGACAGATAAATGGGCCGACTCAGACAAAATTAATTCGGAGCGATTTAATGGGCCATTATACCGGCCTGACCTATTTAATGCGCTGAGTCGATCGACCAGCTCCAGAAAGCCGCCGGCGATCGCGGCGATCTGCCTGTTGCGATCGGGAAACCATCAGAAATCGCAGGAGATCAGATCCAAAAATAACAGGTACATAAATCTATCCAACAAAAGTTTATCTACCATTCATCCTACTCGAAACTCCTCCTCCAGATCAACGGAAACCATATGCTTTTCCATTAGAATCCATATAAACAGAATCCAGACAATTAGGTCAATAGATTCACATGAACACATGAAGAACAAGACTAAACAGAGGAAACACATAAAGGCAACAAATGTCTTCCACAAAGTAGTGAAATCAACACTGACTATTTTTTCACAAAGTAGTGAAAACACAGTAGTGAAAACACACATGTCTCCCATACACAAAGGAAACCAGATGCAAGCAACTAAATCTTCATGGTGAAATCTTCATTGTCAATATTGTCGATCAGAACCCATGTCTCCCATACTGAACTTGTTCAAGAAAACACAAAAGGCAAAAAAAAGTTGAGTTACCAACACTTACTATTTTTTCACAAATTATCTGCGCAGGTAATCAGACAAGATGAACAGTGCAGTCCATGGATCCAACAATGCTGATTTGGGCAATGTCATCTTGAACCAAGGTATGGTATTTTTACACTTCTAACTACCATTTTTGTTAAACGTGGCTACCAATTTAAATAGTAGTAGCTACCATGTTGCTGAAAAATAAATAGTTAAACAACCCCCAAAAAAGTAGAAATCCTAGCTATCAGATTGATCAATAACAGTTGCCAAGTTAAAACACTGTAGATACAAGCTTATATCACACCCCAGCTAAAACCAAACAAAAGACTTCAAAAAATGCAGCAAAACTTTCAGGTTTACTCCCATGCTAGCTACCAAAATGATCACCACCAGTAGACAAGTTAATTCAATGTAGATATCAGGATAACAAGTTTAGTACAAGTTGAAAAACATGTACACTTGGAACAGTACTTGGTTCTCGCAAAAAAACATGGTGGCTAGATATCAGAATAGAGTTATCATGTATTAGTTGCTCATACTAGATATAACAATACAAAATGCAAAAACCTTGTCAAGTAAAATCACACCAGTTACCAAATACTATTGAAACAGATATCATATATTACTTGCTCAGACTAGATATCACACTACAAAAATGTAAAAATCCTTATCAAGTAATTTCACAGCAGTTGCCAAGTACTTTTGCAACATTTATCATGTATTAGTTGGACAGACTAGATCTTACCAAGAACTTTCACAGCAGCTACCAAGTACTTTTGCAAACACTTATCAAATAGAAATGCAAAAAATGCTTACCAAGTACTTTCACAGCAGTTATCATTATATTCCTTTAACCAAAATAACTAAACACTCTTTTTTCCATGTCATCACCTACAGTGGATGGATCTGCTGGTCAAAATGCAACGAGTTTGGTGGTGGCAACTGAAGCTACAGTTGGCTTCGAAATTACACATGGAGAATCAAGTGTTCAGACACCAGTAGCTGAAGCAAACAATGAGAATGATGGCACAACAGAGGCTATGTCCACGCCTCAACCGCCTGTCGCAAACATGCGGTTCGACACACTGTTGGAAGCAGAAAAGCACTATAGGAGATATGCGAGGAGGAACATGTAAGTATATATGATGTGGCAAATTGTTACAAACAAGAAAACTAAGGAAATTTAGTCGGTCCTTTAGACATACCAGCATGGGATAGCAGCTGTTGCTGATCTTGTTATCAAGAGTAGGAGCCAAAACAGTAGACACAGTGTGAATCATCCAAAGCTCCTTGAACGTATCATCCGCACCTTCATACTCAGATATTCTCTTAGCAACATGAGAAACTTTGGGCCTACTAGTTTGGCCAGGGAAGATGCGACGCGAAAGCTCAGCCTCCAAATCAAAATCCAGATAGTACTTCACATCCAACGGCCCCCGCGGAAGCCCAATCACTAACTCAACGGATTCTTCAGAGAGTGGAATGATACCTCGACAAGGAACAACAAATCCTCGCAACTTCGGATCATAACACCTTGCAAACCAGCTAATCAACGGGTTATGAAGGCTAGTACACTTGATGTTCAACAGTGATCCTTGCCCCATTGAAACAACGGCTTTGCGCTGGTCATTTGACAGACCACCATACAACTGCGTAATAGGATATGGGGAGGCCCTGTTCCGGTCCACAACATTATCCTACAAATGAAAATTGAATTGTTACCAAAAATGATAAAAAAGACTGAAACTACCAGGATTTAACTTCACAGCTACCAACTAATTCACAAAACAACTACCATATTAAAAAAAAAGACAAGCAAAAATATATCTGAAACGCCGTGAAAAGAAGTACACTATGATGAATATACCGAAACTACCATGAATTCACTTAACAGCTACCAAAAAAATCACAAACAGCTAACATGTATAAAAACACACAACCAAGAATGTATCTGAAACGGCGTGAAAAAGAAGTACAACTTCTTTAACACAACACCAATAACTGAATAACATTCCAAAAAAAATCACCTTAGACTTCTTTCTAATGCCTTTTCCTTTGGCATTAGCAGCTTCTTTGTTCCGACTCCCCTTCCTCCTACTCATCAGGCTAAACCTGCATGCAGCAAAACACAGACAAAATAAATACAGAAAAAAGACAACAAAAGCATCACGAAAAAGCACTAACACACTGCCACCAAGCACACAAAACAGCCTACCAAGTTAATTTATGCTAACAATCAGATTATGTAAGAGAACACACCAATTTAACTGATGGTGAGAAAAAAATAAACGATATCAAATATATGAAAAAGGTTAACTACAATCTAGGACAAATACAGCAACCAGGTAGAAACCAACTAGCTATCAAATAAAAATAATGAAACTGACAGATAAAAAACACAATGTATTAAAAAAAGTAGTTCTGACAATATCTTTTGAACTAGCTATCATATGACATCTAATTACCCACATGAAAAAGATCTAGCAATTTTCCTAGAAAACAAAATTTAAACATACATCACATATAAAAACCTAATTAAAACCATTACATTGTAAAAGGTTTCAAGCTACCAAATTAATTAGTCACAGTAACCAAAAATAATAAGTGACAAATACCTGATTATTAAAAACACATACACATACACATTCTGTACAGCGCTGACAGAAATATACCAGAGGAAGATGTCATATTAAAAAAATTAACTTGACAAATTAAAAACAAAAGCATCTGCTAAGCTCTGTTTTGATAATCTGGTTGCTGTCACTTATTAATTTGGTAACTCTTTCTAATTAATCCGTTTTATGCTGCTATTGGGATACCATTTAATTGTGACTGGATTCAACAGTTTCGAAAAACATGATAGCTGTAACTAATTAACCTGATAATATGGCATATTAATTTGATAATTTAGACTGGTGGCTACTAATAGCCCAAACTTTGTGCCAAATTTGAACTGGTAGCAACTAATCAGATAACATGATAATTGTGACTAACTAATTTCATAATTAGATATAATAAGGTATACAAATTGCTACAATAAACAAAAACAAAAACACAATAGCAGATTGCCACGGCCAAAAACTAACCCTAGCAAATGCGTGGTGCTACCCCGCATTCCCACACAGCGACATGTGCTCGCTCGCGCAACTGCACCTGCGCCCCACACCACCTCCTCTACGACCTGCTGCAGATACCGACCCCCGCCGCCGCAGCCACGGAAGATCTCCAACATGGACAGAGCAAATAAGCCGTTGAAAAGCCGCCAACAACAGCCACCCGAGCATCATGGACGCCGGCCCGCCGTAACACATGCCCCGTTCCTCTAACCCTAGGAATGCCCGTGGGGTTCATCCTCGCCACCCCAGCACCGCAGCTCGCCCACGGGCTATTTGACCGTGGAATGGAGGCGAGAGCACGGCTCCTACTCCCTCTTCCACACACCCGGCGCTGGAACAGCGAGGTCAGCCGACAAGGTCTCAAACGCCGCACAAACCGCCAGCGGTTTGCCACCAAAACCCAGATAGAAGAGAGGAAAAAGACGGCGAGGGCTCACCTGCGGGCGGAAAAGCGCGCGGCGCGTCGATGGAACGGCGGCGGGCGGCGGATTCACGACTGCAACGGCGGCGGGCGGCGAAATCGCCGGCAGTGTCGCCGGAGAGAAACAGAGAGGGGAATGAGTTTCCGGCAGAAAAAAACCTGAAATAAATCCCCCCGCACGGCTCCCCACGTTTGAACTGCAGGGCGGTTTTTCAGTGGCTGACGAGTGGGTCCCACACACGGATTGGGCGGCGACGTGCGCGACGCGCGCGCGTGGGCAGTTGCGGGCGAGCGATGCATTGGAGCGAATCTTGAAGCAGCCGCCGCACGAAGCGCGCACGGTGCGGCGCCTTACAGTAGATTCCTCCTTCTTTTTTTTACACGCTCACGTCCTGGTCCAGGTCAAATCAAGCTGTACCAACTTAATGCGTGAGTAAGTTTAAGAAAAAAAATTATTGCGTGAGTTTTTTTTACTTGATTGCCTGGGTTTTTTCTCTCATCACGGGACTTTTTTTTGGAACGTGACATGACTTAATTATTTGTACCAATTAAAGTTGTACATAACTTTTCATCTTTTAATCTCAACCGTCATAAATAAAATTAATGGATTATATATTTCAAACCTATGTGGATTAACTCGTGGTGTCTCCATTTAAACATCTGTATATTGCTTTTAGTATATATAAAATATAATATAATAGAATAGAATAGATAGAATAGATGCACAGAGACACAATGCTTTTGCGTTTTCACTAGTTACAACCAACTTTATAAATCAAGCGCAAATGTTAGCTCGGGTGCATCTTTGGGTCAATCGGTCAATGAAAAAATCTAGCAACATTCTTATGTAAAGAGCTAGCTCGAGCATCATTGTTTCACCTGTGACTGGTGGTCGACGCAGCAACCTCCTTTTTTCAGCGACCTCGCGCAGATTCATCCATCGTATGCCAAATTCGTTGCCTATACTCAACTTGTATCGACAATGGTCGGGCGGGATTCTGGACGTCAGCACTTTTGCACACGCGTATGAAGTACTTCCTCCGTTTTTTAATATAAGATGTTTTAGGCTTTGTCTAGATTCACATGTATCTAGACATGTTTTAGTGTGTATGTACACTTATTCATGTATGCATCTAGACATCATGTGCAATGTCTAAAACGTCATATATTTATGAACAGAGGGAGTAGCTAGCAAGGGTTCTGGAGTAGCTAGCAAGGGTCTGCAAGTTTTGGAAACTTCTCGTGGACCTCTCCATTGGATATCAGTTGAGCCACTCCCAGGCTAAATTTCTTTTGAAGTTCCCATTGACGTGGGCCCGTACTGTGGCTGAGGTTGGCCCGCGGGCTGAGGTTGGCATTGGAAGTTCTTCTTTGTTCCTTTCTCTTTCTTTTTATCTTTCTCGTTCCTTTCGTTCAGTTCAGGATTCCCTGGGCAGGAATCGCCCGGTTGGGCCGGCTCGATGTATTGTTCCTGTTCCTTCATATCGTTCCTTTGGTTGTGCAGTGCACATGGTGGGGTACTTTCATCACATGGGCCCTGGTTGTCAGATAGCTTAGTGTGTCTTCGTATTGCTGGTACAGGGGTGGGCAAAGCTAGCTATTTAAACCGGTGCTGATGTCTGCGAACTTTCGATGTGGGACTATTCTAACGTGAGATTCCCGAACGCCTTGACTTCGCTGTTGTCAGTGTACGATAAAGTGTGCGTGTGAGTATGTGCTAGTGGGTGTACGCGCATGCAAATGGGTGCCAGCAGTGCGTGCATGCCCTTGGAGCCGGGCGCTGCTGTCACAACATGCATGCACATTAATAAACAAGATCCTGCATGCATGAAAGTATTTATGCTTTTCGATTGTACACAGCCTGTTGGAAAGAAAAAATCATGATTAAGGAGAGCAAATAATCAGATAAAAATAAATCAAAGTTTTTTTCACGTAGAACAAAACACATTTTCTAGTAGAACAATTTTTAGACTATACAGAATAAAATTTAATTATCCAAAGAACACAAACCATCTGCAAGTGAAACACGAAATTGGAACATAATTTTAGAGCAGTGGAACAAATCATCACGAGTTTAAGAGGAACAAATCACAATGACAAGAGGAACAAATTTAGTCTAAGCGGAATAAATTTATACACACGTGGAACAAATCACACAGTCACAGTGACAAGAGGAACAAACTTAGTCCAAGCCGAACAAATTTAAACACACGTGGAACAAATCACATTGACAAGAGGAACAAATTCAGTCCAAGCGGAACAAAAAATTATACACATGTGGAACAAATCACAATGCCAAGGGGAAAAATTTTGGTCGAAGCGGAACAAATTTGTACACACGTGGAACAAATCACAATGACAAGGGGAACAAAATTTTCACACGTGGAAATTTTTTTTCCTCCAACCGGAACAAATTTGTCACACATGGAACAAATCACAATAAGAAGGGGAACAAATCTGGTCCAAGCGGAACAAATCACAATGACAAGGGGAACAAATTTATACACATATGGAACAACTCACAATGAGAAGAGGAACAAATTTATGAACATGTGGAACAAATCACAATGACAAGAGGAATAAAATTTAGATGACATACGGAACAAATCATGCTCACAAGAGGAACACAATTTTAAAGCAAGCGGAAGAGAGTTTAGAAAGGTATGAAACAAATCACTGTGATAAACTGGAAAAAATTATACCATGTGGAATAAAAAAATTAAACACATGTGGGAAAAATGATAAGAGGAACAAAATTTTAAGCCGGGTGGAACAAAATTTAGACAAATGGAACAAATCATAATGACAAGAGGAAAAAATAGACACATGTAAAGTAAATAATGATGGAAAGAGAAATAAATTTTTATACGAAACATAATAAATCGTGAAAACATAATTCTAGCTTCGACGGAACAGATTGGAAACAAAACTTTAGAATAAGTGTAAAAATAAAACTTGAAATAAAAGTAAAAACCAGCCCTAAAATAGAGTCGTATGAAAAAAAGATGAAAATGTAAAAAACACAAAAGATTAAAAAAAGGAAAAGCAAAGAAAAAAACAGAAAACCCGTGCAACAAGGAAGGAACTGAAACGAAATAAGAAAAGAAGAAGACAAAAGAAATATAAACGGTTACTTAAAAAAGGAACAAAGAAGGACGGTTCGTGGCTCGTCCAGCCATATCAACGATGGACTTGCCCACAGGTGCGCTCGATAGGAACTATAAGTTTTTAAATTGGGCCGAGCCCACACACGTGATTTATTTAGCGAAATCAGGGTACATATCGCCCGAGCGATATCGAGGGTTTTCCTCCGGGCTAGCATGTTTCGCGCTTAGGCAGCGAGCGACTGGACCGGGCCGATCTCGGTCTGGACTGGACTGGACTGGACTGGACTGGACTGGACTGGGCCGATCCGGTAGGCGGGCTTGCGTGCTACGTGGCCAGCGGGAGCACCGCACGGCCCGGCCCCTCGGCGCACCGCGTTTTGATCTCGCAAGTCGCCACACTCTCCGCACCTCCAGCAAAGGCAGCGAAACCATGGCTGCCAGCAACCACCTCCGCCGCCTCGCGTCCGCGTCCGCTCCCGCTATCTCCCGCATCTCCCAGCCTCCTCCGTCGCTCATCCTCCGCCTCGGGTTCTCCAGATCCGCCTCACCCGCGGACCAGCCACCGCCGGCGGCGGGCAACGAAGCAGCCGGGAAGGAGGCAGACAAGGCGCAGGGCGGTGGTGCTGGCGCCAAGAAGGAGGAGACTGCGGAGGCGGCGGAGGATGACAACAGACTTGACATAAACGAGGCCACGGGCGAGATCGGCGGCCCGCACGGGCCCGAGCCGACGCGGTACGGCGACTGGGAGCGCGGCGGCCGCTGCTCCGATTTCTGAATAATTGGGGGTAGACCCTAAACCTGCTCTTGGATTCGTCTCAGATGTACTCGTAGTAATCATAAGGATGGCATGGTTGTGGTATGTTTATGTTACTGTGCCTATGTTACTTTCTGATTCCCTTTCTGATTTGGGGGAATAAATCTGGTTGGTTGATGCACCGAACCTGGTCGACCAAGTTTTAGGGTGCTCTATTCATGCACTGTTATGCCTATTAATCTTGAAGTTCTATGTATGAAATTGTGATGAATGCTAACTGGAGAGTCCCTTGTTTATTTGTTTGATGGCTTTTGAGATCAATGAAATGGAGCACTGTGACTGATGGAGTGATGGATGCAGAGCATGTCACCTCATGAGGTTTCCTCTGCGCAGAGGTGATCTGTATAATGGAATATTACTAGCCAGAGCAGTGCGCGCGGCGCGGTGACGGAATTTTCTGTTTGAGGTTACGATAATATGACTGGTCATGTGTTTTGGCAGCCGTTGAGAAAAAAGAGATCATACTCTACACAACTGTGAATTGATCCTATAATCACTGTCTAACAGTTAGATTTCAGCACAATGCTTCGTGCAGCCAAAGTTCATGTTATAGCCTGTAGTGCATGACCTACAATTTTGCCCCAACTTCTGCTTCTTCAACGCTGGTACATTCTGTCATTTGGCAGGCTTGGCGCTTCCCAGGCAGCGGCGGATCTACCGTCTGGGCAACCTGGGCACGTGCCCGGGCTCGATGTTGCCATGTACAGTAACTGCCCTTCGGCGAGCTCTTGGAGCAGTCTGTGTCGCTGGAAAATCTCAACCTGAGCTGAAAATGACGAACGGTTTTTGATTGGGCTAAATACATTGTTTCCCTGCCGTATGGGCCTGCTCTAGCAGCCACGGCAGCATTGGCCCATCACGCTTTGAGGGGAAAAAAAGCTTGGGCCCTGCCACCGTGCGCAAACCACAACTCAGCTAGGTGAGTTTTTCTATTTGATAAACCGACAACTAGATTGTCTCATTGTGTATTTGTGTGGATAGTATTTAGTAGCAAGACATTGGCCATCATATTTTATAAACTATCTACAAACATTAGTGTTTGTATGATGCTTATCAAAATGTGTGTCCCTTATGGACCTTTATAGACTAAAAGTGAAGTATATTATATTGCAATGTGCCCAGGCTTCAATAAGTTCCTAGATCCGCCACTGTTCCCAGGTGTTCCTGAACAACTACTCCAGTGCTAGCAGCCCCAGATTCAGCAATGAAGAAAGCATCGGTGTTGACGTTTATAACTCTTTCAAAACCTTCAGGAAGTGGCTTCATGCTGGGGCGATCTGAGCCTTCTCGTGTCTCCTTTCAATTCTGGTATTCGTCGATCTGAGTCTTCTCATGTCTCCTATCAATTTCGGTACTCTTAAGGCTGCAGGGCAAACCAAATCCACCTTTCTTACATTTCGGGTAACATTCCTGTTATTTTCCAACAAAAAACCAATATAAATAGATACAAAATCCACCGAGGTTTGCACACAAATTTCCCCGTCATGGTGCCGATTACAGATGATGTTTTACCATCAAGATCAAAAAACTATACCTTTGTATCGCAGTTGCGATTAGCACATTATGAAATGTCCAAAAGGGTGCACTTTGATATTCTTAGTTTGTTCTTACTTACTCAATAGTCAGTATGAATCTCCTCAAAACAATAATGTGGTTAAATAGAAAGACCAAAGCACCAAAGAGCTACAGATTAGAAGAAAACAAATCCGAATGGAACTTAGAAGAGGTAACGCCAAGGAGAAAACTGCTGCGTATAAACGGGATGTGGTGCTTGAAAAAACCACAATTCTTGATCTCGTTATCATCGACGACGTCGGCAATATTGAACTCCCATTTCATCTTCTCTTCGAGACAAAGATCTTCACTTTTTTTCAATTTTACTTTCAAATCATTGTTTTCTTTTACCGAAAACTCGACAATAAGGTCGGGCTGATTTTCCGGTTCAACTACCTCCTAGATAACAATATATCTAAGTCAAGTTGGTCGGTATAATTGTTATAAACACGAAATTAAACAAACATATCCGAATAATAGAGCGGACGAGAGCCGGTGTGGACAGATGTCAAAACCATGACACTATATATAACAAAAAATTATACAAATAATAAAATTATACAAGTAATAATTATATAACTAAGATTTTGAAAATAAAAGATAAAAACAAGAGGCTCACCGAGGTGGTGTCCGCGACGGGGCGGCGCGGGAGATCGACGGCGGTGAGGAAGGGGACAGGACGACACTATAAAAACCACAATTCATAATTTAGTTTGAACTCAAAATGCATATAAAACAAATGAAATTCTTACCTTAGGCATTTCATCAAACACCTTGCTTGCATTACAAAAATCAAATGAGTTAAACTAGCAAGAAAATGAGCTAAACTTGGAATGCCGGAAGAGTAGATAAAGGTTCTAACCCTTATATAGGTAGGTGCCACCAATCTAGACAAATGTTGGAGAAAAATATGGTGAACTAGAGCTCTTGGGAGAGGAAAGAGAGAGCAAAAATGGAGTGTGCTCGAGCTGGAAAAATGGTGCTGTGGATTGGGGTGGGAGATGCTAAATACAGGGAAAACATTAGTGTTTGTATTACAAACCGGTACTAAAGATGTACATTTAGTACCGGTTTGTAATACAAACCGGTACTAAAGGTTCTTGCCGTGGGGCCCTCCACTGCAGTGCCTGCACCAAACCATTTAGTACCGGTTGGTTACTAAAGGTTCATACCAACCGGTACTGCTGCACCCCGCCTGTCCGGCCGTTTGGACCGGTACTAATGTCATATTAGTACCGGCCTCAAACGCGTGCGGGACTAAAAGGTTGGACGTAAAATCATTTTTCTACTAGTGTGTGTTGATAAAGATGGATAGAACTAGATCTAGCGTGTGGTCGCATTGGTGGTTTGGGTGGTTTCGCATAACCCAAACAAGTCAAATAAAAAGTTATGACAAAAAATGTGAAACAAAAGATTATGACAAAACCATGTCCGATTTTGCTATTTCTCACTGGAGTGAGATTTAAGTTAGAGCTTACTCAGCTCTATTTCCGTCAGATTTAAATCGTGATTCGTGCGGGATGTGAGTTCCACATGATTGCACGTGAGTTGCAATTAAGATTTTCCCACTTAGACATGAGTTGCAACTATTAATATTTTTAGTTGCACAGAAATTACACATGAGTTGTATATGCAACTGGTCCATCTGAGTGAGAATTAACTTTCTCACTTGATTGAGCCCTAGTCACTCCCAACAAATGTCAACTAAAAATTCGTAAATGGAGCTTGTATACACAAGCGGCAAGCCCATGGTTTACTAGTTGGAAGTCAAGCCGAAATGGGATTATTCGTTGAATCGTCGTTTTTGCAAATTGCTTCCCCAAAACATAATAGTAGGAGTTACCTTACACTAGTGACCGGCTATTTTTCTCCGTTTTAGTGTCCCATGCATGGCCATAACCGAAGCAGAACAGTAATGGAGATAAATTAAGCAACGAACGTATTCATAGGATGCACCATGCAGTCGACTAGTCGAGCATGCGTTTGTTTTCTTTTGTTGTGCAGAGAAGAAACGTCTCATGCATCTCCATCTCCGCTCGAACAATCCCTACAAATACCATGCACATCGGAACATCGTCGCATCCTCCGCAGACACGCACACAACAGGCGCAACCAGCAGCACTGCAGCATGCAGCCTACCCGCCATCTCGCGGCGCTGGCCGCCGTCGTCTTCGTCGCCCTGGTCGCCGGCGCCGAGGCCGGTGCGGACACGAGCGACTGCAAGATTGCCCAGATACAGTTCAGCGACTGCATCACGTACGCCCTCGGCGTGGACAAGAAGGTCTCGCCGCAGTGCTGCGAGGGACTCAACGCCATCATGGACACGGCGCGGTCCGGGCCGGAGTCGCGTGACCTCTGCGCTTGCCTCCTGTCGGAGATGGTCGGCGCCCAGGCGAACCCCAGACTCGCGGCCGACATCCCATCCGCCTGCGGCCACGGTGGCCTCCCCTTCCTCCCCACCAGCCCTGTTTACGACTGCTCTCGGTACGTGCAACGAGTCAACGGCGTGCATATGTTATATACACTTAGTTCTATTTCGTGATTCGGTTTTGAGTTTGGTTTTCTTCCTGCACTGAAAATAAACTCAATAATGATAAAAGTATGCACTTACTATTCTTAATTTGCAGGGTATCTTGAGTAGAGATTAACATATCAGCACACCGCAACAACGAAGAGCACGGATCGAATAAAAACACGCAGAGATTTGTTTTCTTGTGCTAGAAATTTCCGAAGAATATATATTTTTTGTTTGAATGACTGTCAGGGACAGAAATATCATGTCAAACTTTAACTGCGTTGTCATTGATTCCTGGCATGCGCAACCAGGTGACAATTTGGTCACCTATAGAACCTATTTGCCGAGTGTGGCACTCGGTGCACTCGGCAAAAGTTCCTGTTTTTTTTTCAAATTTTGTTTTAATTTTATTTAAACCCTGTAATTTAACAAAATATGCATATATAATATGAAATCCATCACACTGGCATACTCACAAACATTCAAATGAGACTCCACAAACATATTTATGGCCAGGGGCGGAGCTGGAACATAAGGTTCCATGATGCATCATCACTTAAGTCATACTTCCTGATGCACATTTGCTTAACCTGATGCATTAGCCTTATAAATTACATATATAACACTAAAATAAATCTTCTACCCTGATGCATGTGCATCAACGTGCACCTACACAGCTCCGCCCCCTGTTTATGGCACAAAAGCACATGGAACAAAATATAGCACATAAACCCCACAAGTTCACACACATCAAAATGCATGGCACAAGTTCACAGCTAGATGGTCACTCAGGTCACTCGGGCCTCATAGAGGTGGATGGCGCGACGGTGGACTTGCTCTGGCTCTACTATCCGCAGCTGTGTTGGATCCAGCGGATCGATTATCCTATATATAAAGGTCAGACGAGTGAGCAATAAAAGATGAACTATTGCCTAGTTCCAAGACACCTTAGCAAGAGGAGGGGGGCACACTCGATAAATGTTCATTTTGCCAAGTGTATTTTTGACATTTCGTCTCCTGTGGACTATGGACGCTTCGCCGAGTGTTAGATCAGAGCACACTTGGCAAATGTCTAGTTCGCTGGGTGTTTACGCATTTACCAAGTTTTTTTTTCACGTGTCTCGGCATACGCTTCCGTTGCCGGGTGGCCCATGTTTTTGCACTCGGCGAATGAGCAATTACCACCCAGAGACGACGTGGATTCTAGTAGTGACAATACATGTATGCTTCCTATGCAAGTGAGCATAGTTTTTCTAAAGCACTAATCATGCTTCTAGCAGGAGTGCACTATGCTACTCAATGAAGCTTCTGAGAAACTAATGTGCTTCCAAAATTAGTGCATTCACCAATCACTAGGAGGCAGATATCATAGACGACAAAACATAAATAGGACACGTCTAGCCAATGGCCGGCCGTTGGTTCGCAGTACCGAACGGCCCCTCAAAAAAGGCAAGGATCTGTCCCCTCAACGCACTGGGTCGTCGTCCACAACCCACCCGACCCACTCCTCCTTCCCAGATCACACCCACCCGCCTCCTGCTAGTACTCGCTGCCAGCCCCTACATACACGCCGCCTGCTAGTACTCGCCGCCGGTCCCTCCTGCCTCCCATGCTCCTCACCGTCGGCAACGCTCCGGAGTTTCTGATGAGGCTGGTGTTAGGGTTCGTCCGCCGGCTATCCTGCGCCATCGTGACGAGATTGTGTGGAACACGTAGGACTCGGGTGGGTTAGAAATTGCAGGTGCTGCATTTACGCGTTGTCGGAGGAGGTGCTTAGCGAATTTAGGGGAAAACGGAGAAGGAAAGGAAATGGATCGAGTAGAGCTGATACGAAGCGCCACTCATTTCCTGGATTGGATGGCCATGGCCTGATGCCTGATGGCCACGCTGCAGGGACTAGCAGGTCAAGGCCCAAAAATCGGCCCAGTTCGTCTAGTTTACATTGGCTAATTGTTTTCGTGGGGCTAATTCAATCATAATTGCTAAGTTGCTTTTAATTATGCTAAATTGTCTGAACTATTTGTGAAATTACCTGCTACTATTGTGAACCTTTCCACCATTGTTGTGGAACTGATAATTACTCCGTAGTTTTTAGTTGTTGCTAAATCAAGTTGTCTACCGCATTGGACTACTCATGCATAGTGAAGTTGCCTAGTGGTGTTATCAAATTGTCGTGTAGACAACTTATTGACATCCTAGGCAACTTTGCATCCGTAGCCATACTACCGTCGTATGAAACAACTTTGTGTGTGAAGAAAAAATTAGATTTAGAACAGTGATAGGCCATTTGACAATAGTATTGGGCAAGTTCATAATAGCGGCAAGCAATTCTAGGAGAACTAAATACAATTTTTGGTACGAGAAAAGTTTGGTGTGGGTTGAGCCAACGTCATAACAACGGTAAGTAACTTTTGTGTGCGAGGAAAAAATTAACAACTATGTTAGGCAGATCCAGATCAACAAAAAAAAACTTCCTTATGAGACAAAACAAGTTTGGTGTGGGTTGAGGCAACTTCATAAAAACGATAAATAATTTTGGTGTGCGAGGAAGCAACTTCATAACATAGGTAAGCAACTCCAGGACAATTAAAATTAACTTTGGTGCGAGGCGAAACAAGTTTGGCATGGGTTGAGCCAACTTCACAACAAGGGTAAGCAACTTCACAACAACGTAAGCAACTTTACAATAATATATATAACACTTATCAACAACGGTATGCAATCAACAGTGGTAGACAACTCTATGTGAAGAAAAAACTAGATTTAGAACAGTGGTAGGCCATTTGACATATTCGGCAACTTCACAAACAACGGTAAGCAACTCTAGAACAACTAAATGCAATTTTGGTACGAGACGAAACAAGTTTGGTGTGGGTTGAGCCAATTTTACAACAACGATAAGCAACTTTGGTGTGCGAGGAAGCAATTTCGCAACAACGGTAATCAGATCCAGAACCAATACAATCAACTTTGGTTTGAGGCGAAACAACATTGGCGTGGGTTGAGCCAAATTCACAACAACGGGTAAGCAACTTTGTTAAGCAATTTTTGTTTGCATCGAGGCAACTCTGATGCGCTAGGAAGCATCTTTGTGCGTGACAGAAACACTAGATTTTGAAACAACCGTAGGCAATTTTACGACAACATGGGAGTACTAGTTTTCTTTTGAAAAGCAAGTCTAGTGCGCCACAAAACAAATTCACAACATCGGTAAGCAACTCCAAAATAGCTAAAATCAACTTTGTTACGCTATAAAATAAAATAATTTTAGTGCACGATGAGGCGTAACAGATGTAAGCAACTTCGTAACAAATTTAAGCAAGTAATATATGAAGATGGGTAATGAATTGGTAGAATTAAGCAAGTAATATATGAAGGTAGGTAACAAATTGGTAGAATTAAGTAACAAATGGTAGAATTGGTAATATGTATTTTAGGCAACAAATTGGTAGATTTAAACAAGTAATATATGAAGGTAGGCAACAAATTGATAGATTTGAAAAATTATGTAGTTTTTTTGGCAACAAATTAAAATATTTTAGGCAACAAATCAGTCCTCATGTCTGTGTCCACGGTTGTTGACCACAAAAGCCTCTCGAGGAGGTTGTGCCTCCAATTTTTTTGGTGGCGAACTAAGTTGCTTTATCATGCATCAAATTTGCCTACTGCTATTGTCAACTTGCATATGTATATTGAGGAGGATGGATAATGGAGTGTTTAACTATGACATACCGGCAGAAAAAGTACATGTACTTGTGTAAAATCACAAAGTTTGAGGGCTAAAGTGAAAAACGAGAGGATAAGGCTCTCTTCCTGGATTCGTTCGTCTAGTATTCTGCCCCGGCCGGACGTTCTTCTTCCTGGACCTCTGCCTAGCGGTCACCTGCCGGAGCCAGGCTGCAGCGGCCAGCAGGCACACTGCTGCACCGGCCGTGTGCCACCGCCGCTTACGGGGAAGGAGAGCACAGGGCGTGTGCCACCGCCCTGTGTTGAAAAGTTGTGGCGGTGGCAATCTAGCTGGCGGCGCCGTGGAAGTGGAGGTCAGAGTCGTGGAGGCGGATGCCGGCGGCCGGAGCGCGCCGGAGGCCCCGTCGGGCGTGCGCTGCGTGGCAGTCGGGGGCGCGCTGGAGGCCCCGTCGAGTCGAGCGTGCGCGCGCGTGTGGTTCGCTGTGGACGAAGGCGCGTGAGCGGTGGCTTGTCGTGTAGCGCGGCCGTTTGCTTCGTCTAAATAACGCGCGCGCGAGAATAAGTAATCGGGAAACATAAATTCGATTGTGATGGAAGCAGCAACGGAAGCAAAACTCATTTAACATTGTAAAGATTTTTTCCTTCCCACCGAATGCCTGAAATTTTGCTTAATTTATTAGTTTCCTTGTAAGACACGATTTCCATTCCTGTAAAAATCGGAAAAATCTAGATTGGGCAACGAAAATCGGGAAAGTCTGGATTGGCCAATTGTTAATTGCGTATCCCATTAATTACTATAGGTGATTATATATGGAAGCATGCAATCTGGGGCTGGTTTTACGGAGAGAGTCGCACGGGCATTTGAAAATACGACGTCGATTATGCCTTCAATCGTACGGCCTGGCCTTGGTCTGATGCATGGGAAGCGATACATCGGCGTCCGACGATTCCTAGCAGCGCCCCTTTCCGCTCAAACTTAACACTCCCTATAAATCCTAGACGCACGTAACTACGCACGCATCCTCGTCGACTTCATCAAGTGCAACGCAACCACCATGACGCCTGCCCGCTACCTGCCGGCTCTGGGCATCGCCGCCATTCTCCTCTTGCTCGCCGGCAGCCGGCAGGGCGCCGAGGCGGGGCCGGAGGACAACGACTGCGCCGTTGTCCAAACGGCGTTCGGCGACTGCATCCCCTACGTCGCCGGCTTCGAGGACAAGCTCTCGCCGCGCTGCTGCAGGGGGCTCGCCGACATCAAGGACATGGCGCCCACGTCTGATCGGCGGCGTGCCCTTTGCGCGTGCATCCACTCTGAGATGGTCGCCGTTGGCAAGGTTATCCCCGGCCGCACCACCACCCTCCCGGCCAAGTGCGGCGTCCGTATCGCCTTCCTCCCCGCCAGCTACTACTTCAACTGCTCCAGGTAATTAAGCATGTGTATGTACAACAAACATGCACTCCTTTTTCGTTCATGATCTATTCTTCAAGTTCAATTGTGTTCATATATACAGTAGTTTCCTTTTTACTATTTTATGGAAAGATAATTAAAAAATCTTATTTTTGCCTGAAGGATTCCATGACTGATGATTAACAAACTGGGTTTACGGCGCCTACGAAGAGCATCGAATAAGATGACGCGCAAAGTTTGTGGTGGAAAGATTTTCGCTTCTTTTTTTTCATTAATTTGCCAGCAGTGAGGAAAAGAATAATCACTGTAAAGAATTTGGAATCAAGATTCTTGTACCGTTCGTGTCCTCTGAAACATTGTTTTTCAAAATTTAGTTTGCTTCCCCTCACAACAATCTGTAGGAGAAAGTAATGTGCTTCCTCTCATACACAATCCAAGATGTTGTTAAGAAGTCACCTCCCTTTTTGACTCGTGATTGATCATTGATGCCAACTTAACTTGGCAGTTTTTCTTAGTTGAATATGACGTCAATGTTGTCCCAATTTCTACCTACAGTTCAAGAAGTCGAAACGCCACATATTGATTACCTTTCTTGGACAAAAGGCGTTCCATATCGACTACCACTAAATGGGAGATAATCTATTATATACTAAAAGTTAAAATGAGTTAGTTTTTTTGAGCCACCACGTTAGGCCACATCTCCCTAATTATTTAGACAGTCAGATCTAAAATGTGGGGTTATGATTTAACAAGAAATTAGTCTTAACGTGACCATGTAATCAGGTTTTGACACGGTTTATGTTGAACGTACCTGTCAAATATATAAAAGGAACGACCACTCGAAAAAAAGAACTACCATACGTACGTGATAAGTTGTCCATAAAAAACTGATCTATAGCGTGAAGACTTATCTTCATAGGACTCAGTTTGTCTCCATTAAAAAAAACCTAGGCTAGCTAAAACGTGGCTGTAACGGGCTAAAACGTGGTTGTTGTAACGTCCGGCCGGCCGGTCGAGAAAGCTGTGACGTGATATATAGCATATGAATTAGGCCATGATTTAATCTGACGTACGTTTTAGTCTAACTAGAAAAACATGAAGATCCATAGTTGCCTCTCAATTCGATCCCGGCCGATTATATAGGATCCAGCAAGGTTTGTGTCAAAAAGCTAGAAAAGAAAAAGATTTTCCATCCGATAGGTTCAATAATCATTATCCTTTTAAAATGTGTATTGAATAGTTATATATAGACACCACATTGAACCATATCATAAATTTGTTAGTTGGATCTACTATTTGTGCCTAAATTTAATGAAATATAAGTATAACAGCGTCTTTTTTAATAATTTTTCCGTCAAGAATATGCAATCCCGTATTTAATGGCACAATGCAAAGCAAACCCGATCGATAGGTTTGCAAAAAAAAAAAGATTTATCATATACTCAGCTTACTCTAACGTGTCAAGGTGTGACTCTTTGCGCGCCCTAAAAACAAGACATGACTCTTTAAAATGAAATTGCACATCCTAAGTTGAATGTGGTGACAAAAATGTACTACTCCCTCCTGTCTGAATTATAATATGTTTTGATTAATTGTGACATAATATGTACTAAAATAAGTGAATCTACTCACTGAAACACGTGTAGATACATATGTTGATTTTTAAAAAAACATCTTATAATTTGGAACCGAGAGAGTAGTTCTAATATATGCGTGTGCTTTATAATAAAGATTATAAACACAAGATAATTACAGTTTTAGAAACATTGAGTGTGATGTAGATATACTCATGCGCACATAATATATAGACAAATTTACACTACATGTTCCATTATTTGATGACTTGAGTTGAGAAGATTCGAGATTGAGAAACTACCTTTATTGCCTCACTATCGATAAAAACATCGAGATAATTACAGTCTATAAACACAAGATAATTAAAGTTTTAGAAACACTGGTTGTGATGTAGATGTAATCATGAGCACATAATATATAGACAAATATACACTACATGTTCCATTGATGACTTGAGAAGATTCGATATTGAAAACACTGCCTTTATTCGCTCACTATCGACAAAAACATCGGTTCATACTCGAAAGACTAATCATCTTAATTTATTTATACAGACATGGTGCATTATCGGTGGTTTTATGAAAACGTAAGAATGTAAGCCAGAAGAATCATTGGTTCCAGAGCATAACTCAATGATCCATGCATGAGAAAACACTTGGAAGTACAAAAGCCAATTATACTATATATTAAAGTTGTAAGGTTTACCCTACCTCTCCTTCGTTTGGACACTGTTCATATGTCCTCCGAGCTAATCAGCTGTTGCCACGTGCGGGTGACACTGTTCCTAAGCCCCTTCTACAGTACCTTCCTTCGATCTCGCCGTGAATTTCGGATCGGACGGTTCGGTTCCTGGCCCGTCGTAGGCGGTAGGTGATGTTTCACGAAGCTGTCCACGTACGTGTTTAGGTCTCATACTATGCTTCGCAATGCTGGCCTAGATCGACTCCTCCTCATTCCCCATCCATCTCCTCCCCGAGGCGGCTGCCTCCTGCTCTCGCCGCCGACCTGCCTCCTCCCCACTCCAATCCTCCTCCACGCGGCTGCCTCTGCCCCGACACCGCCGCCGCCAAGCCAACGTTCTTATTCTCCGTCGCTGTGGCGACGCGTTCCTACAATGGGACAGGCCACGCCGCGGGCGGCATGGGAAAGCACGGCGGCGCCCCGGCCGGCCGCAACAAGGCTGCAGCCGTCCTCAAGCAGCGCCACCGGATGCGCGGGATGAAGCAGCCCTCCTGCCTCGGCGAGGAGGAGCAGGCCGCCATCCTTCTCATGGCACTCTCCTCCGCCGTTCTTCTATGAAATTCGTCGCCTTTCAGACGTCCCAGAGCTTGAATCGACTCCACCAAGCCTCCACGTGAGCTTCTCTTCCAATTTCCTACCTCTCCCTAATTATTTGGTTTCTCTAAGTCGTTCCCCTGCAACGACCTGAGCTAGAGCGCCATGAACGTGAGCTTAAGCTCCTGTTTTTGGAGGCGCTAGCTGCTCCTCCCTGCCTCCTTAACCACACGCGCACGGCAACATAATCCCTTCATCCCCTGCTCTGCGCTCCCAGGACAACCATATAAATAATCCAAGAGAAAGAAATATGATTCCAACATAAAAAACAATGAAATAAACAATTGTTTCTATTTAGAAGTGCATGGTTCTGAATCCGGGGACTTCTTCAGTACAGTAGTCATTTATTATGTGACAAATTGTTGCCTTCGGAATTTTTGAAAATTGTGTGAGGTCTTGGTTAACACGAGCTAATATTTTCCATTGCAGATAGTAATCAGAAGGCAAAAGCTTCACATAAGAAATGACACTTGATCCTGCTGAGTGTACATTATATTGTGAGCAACTCTACGAACAATTTGAACATCACCAACATTCTTTTGTACCAAAATCAGTTCGTCGAACTTTGCCGCTGCAGTATCTCATATGTAAGATTATGAAATCTTTGTTACAGTACAAATAAAATCTGCTATTTCAGATTTTCGATTCAGTTAGGGATGTATATTTTGAACTAATCATATATATGTTGGTTCTTTTTTCTCTAATGTGTAGTTGGTCCATGAATGCGTGGATACCAAGGAGTTTTTGGAGGAAGATTTTGTTTTCCAAGATTATATGCACATCTGCCTGTTAACTCCTAGATGGCCTAATTGTGATATCATTTCTTTGCACTGCATCATTAAGCTTGTGGGATCTGAAGCATTACACATTCAGTTTCCGAGATTTAAAACATGTAATGTGAGTTTTCTTTCCATACTTGAAAACCCATCATGGGAACTTTGCTTCATATCTTGCTGCAAATGTAGGAGCTACCCGTATCTTGGCAGAATTATCTTCTTAGTTCTTAGCAGTAAAGACTAAAGGGAAATATATGTCTTATTGTATTTTACTTTCAGCCCCAACCAAACTATTGGCCAGGTGCCCTTTTCTGTACAAAACAGACACCTCAGTGTTTAGAGTACATAACGTTGGCTTTGTTAGCTTTGCATTTTCTTAACCATGTGTTGCACTGCTCACTAAATGGGGAGAAGCAGCAGGGCTACAGGTATAACAGCAGATGTTACCACCATCGATTCATGCATATATAGCAGGGGTTTTTGGTAATCCATGCCATCTTTATGTTTATTGTTGCGTCACTAATAGGAATGAGTAATCTCTTTGAAATTCAGTCCACCCGGCCCCATTTCCATTAATCTTTATAGTGAACATATCTTCCCATTTTTTTGCTGAACAGATTTTCTTACTTTCTGTTCATATTTCAGGTTTCATATGGTGATATATTTCTCATTGTCGATTCTTAAGTTCAGACTTAGTTAGCAATCAACCACTCCTAATAACCCCATATAGTAAACTATTCCTCAATGTTTTGGCCTGAAAATGGTACAAATTGTAACTTCTATTGTTTGCTAACATGTAGCCGGAATTGGTAATTATATTACTCTTTTTAACTGGAGTTACAGTACATGCTTTTGATTATTTTGCAGGCTTTCCCTATGTTCTTTTCTTGGTCTCAGCTCCTTAATTATGATTCATGTATTAGTATGAAATGCGAATTCAAGGAAAACGTAATTTGAGGCATGGCATTTGCATTTACTATTTACTCGACCGTAAACTATTTCTAGGTTTAATTTATGCCTCAGTGTCAGTGATACTTACGACATGTAGAGATCTGGGAATAGATATGGAAAAATTGTATATGTAGCTATATTTTTATCACTGCCCTGGACCTGAACTCAGTTTAGGAGTGGTCCAAGGAATAAAATTGTGGATTCTGTGTAATCTTTCACATCTAGCCTTCAGATCCATACAACTTGCACATAATACTCCCTTCTCTCTTTTCATGCACTTTCTTCCATATTTCATATGTACACAATACAATACTAGATGGAAATTAACTGAAGAAGATTTTGTGAAATACGAACATTGCATTCCAGAAATTTAAGATTGTTCGCAGGTATAATTGTTGGCGTGATCCACTTTGAATACATGAGTAATCATATAAATTGTATTATCTGTGTAATATATTTTTGGAGCATTTGTGATGGTGAGTAACACCTGCTGACTGCTATGCTTTAATGTGCTCATTGTTCAGATGCCTATATCTATGATACTTTGTGTTTTGGTTGCAGTTTCGTTGCAGGTTTTGATTTGGCACAGAGAGTCTTCTTGATCAAACCCTCTGTTCTGCTGATCTGAATTGGAGGATTGGCCAGAATACACTATGTGCATTCTGAGGATTTCAATCTTTATCAAATGTAAGTTTGCAACCATTTATTCTGGCCACCAATCTATCAAAAAACATGATGAAAAGTGTATTAAGTTATGCAGGTTAATGCTATTGGGAGCATGGCATCATATATTGGGGCTGACCTTGCCACGCCCATTGATACTCAGCTATTCGAGCTAAACTCCTTCTTTGTAGTTGCAGTTTTTCTACCTGAATATTCAGATTACACGGCCTCCAGGTTGAGTCCTGGAACGTCACCCGCTTCATATTTCTTCTAGGCTGTTTGAGACTACATCAAATAATAATTATCAGATTTAAGATATCACTTTGGAAATCAATTTATAGCTCAGGTTTCTACTCTTGAATGAAAGGATGTATTAGATATTTTTCTTTATTGGTTTAATGACTTTATCAAACACGTTTCCCCTTTAAAAATGAATGTGGTCTCCACGTTACAAAGATACCACAGTGACTACTACTTTAGTTCTCTAATCACATAAATTTCTATTAGTGGTTGCTCTTTTCTTATATTTACACTCGGTTGAATCACTCATATCATTTGTTGAATTTATCAGAATAAGAATGTACTCTCCAGGTGAGAACGATGCATGTTATTGGTATATTTTCAGGATCTAGAATAGGAGTGCAGTACTGATTTGATATTGTTGCCAATACATTAAGATTATTTGCGTCATTTTCTAGCTCGCCGCTTTCTTTTTAGTTAGGTGATCAATGGTCTTAAGGTTAAAGATTTTCAGAGTTAATGGACAGTATAAATCCTTTAGATACTCTTTCACAGTATTACCTTTATCCTCGGTTGAATTTGTCACAAATGAAAGTGCAATTCGCGGCAAGTATAAAAGGTGAAATTTTCGTGTCACTAACACCTTATCCTATTAATATAGGTGAAACAATTACTGTTACTTCAGGCCAGGGACATTTCAGATTTCTGATACCAAAACAGGTAACTCTTCTTTTCCGAGAAGGAAATATTTATGAGTTTATCACTATGAAGTTGTGTTTTATTCTCCTACATACATGAAGATACATCTTCCCTGGCCTCTCTTTGCTAATTTAGTAATACTAGCTTTTTACAAGCGTCAAAATAAATTCAGCATTCATGCTTTAGACTGTATATGCAGAGCTAGATGGGATCATCTTCAGTGTTCATGGCATATAGTCAAGAATGCAGCTAGCTCGATGGCTCTTGATACTCCGGCTATTCTTTTTATTTACAAACTGGTGCATGTATCATACATCGATTATTGCATGAAATCTGATGATCTAAGTCCAAAGGATAATTTATAATGGTCATTACAAACCTACCATCTCGGTAAAGTGCTAGCAACAGAAACAAGAACTTCCTCCCTACCATCTAAATACACCATCTTATTGGTCATCTTGAACACATATACGTTTTACTTGGTGTCTACCAACATTTCTTGGCAGAAAAGGAGTATCATATCGTTCTAATTCATCTAATAATTGTCATGTAGAGATATTCAATTCACATACTGCAAGCATTCTGTCGTTAATCCAAATGTATTGACCCGGATTCATTCTAATTCATCTAATAATTGTCATGTAGAGATATTCAATTCACATACTGCAAGCATTCTGTCGTTAATCCAAATGTATTGACCCGGATGCTACTGCTTTCACAGGAGCATGTGGTGGCTATGGGTTCATAGGTCAGACCAACAAATTGGTACATCTGCTCCTGGTAGAGAGATGTATAACGATTGTGAGTTATTTCATTTTTTTCGGGACTCTTGCATGGACGACTTGATAAGAACAATATGTTCACATGGAGCTGTGTTTCATCGATATGCATGTGATGTAAACCATGTATGTATATTTCGACTTGACAATTATGTATCATAGGTCAAGGCATTATCTACAACGTTGAGTTTTGTCAGTTTAGAATGTTCCTGCTATTTATCCTTCTGGACTGAAATTGATTTTGCTATTTTAAATTAAAATTAACATTAACAGTACAAGACATGGTTGGACTACCATTTTGCATTTTGATGTCTAAACTCCTATGTCCGAACTTAAACCTGGTTATTATATTGTTTGTTGCACTTGCATCTCATATTTAAAGCATGTAATATGACCATGCGTACAAGCTACTGCCATGTGTAAGCCCTTCGTTGATATAAGCATCTTTATCTACCTAATCTTATGCATGAATCACTTCAATATGAATTCCCTCACTATCTAATCTTATGCATGAATCACTTCAATATAAATTCCCTCACTATATATATATATTCCTTCCTAATTTTGAAAACACTCTACAAATTCATACTAATGTATTTAATACTACAACATATAGCAATGCAACGGGCGCGGCGTGCCGCCGCGCGAAGCTTACTAGTAGGCTTTTATTTCGTATGACACAAGCCCAACCCTAAGACATTTACATGAAGATCACACTAACATAACAAACCTAAAATATAATTTCGATATTGATTAGTCACACTCTCACTTCTGTGAACAGAGCTTGGCAGAGATTGAAACAAATACCTTTTTAGTTAAAAGGAATTTCAAAGCTCAGGTTTTAGCAAAGGGAGTTCTGAAGTTCACTATTGATATCACAAAAAAATATCTACTTTGAAATCAAAGTATGGTTGACAAGAATAATATGGTAGAGAAACATATAGATATGTGAGAATTTTTCGGAACAACAAATCATCTGTCATCAATCCAGCAAATACTATTTTTATTAGTAGATCATACACAACAAATGCCCATAATTATTCATAAAGACAAGGTGAAAGCCAAAATATCATCATAATAGTGTATGAGAAAATTACAAGTCAACAAATGTTTGAAGTTGTATTAAGAAAACCACGATCAATACATCATGATAGTTATTATACCAACTGATAGATCTTTCTAAACAGTTTTATTTCAACCTCATATGTTGTTCCTATGGTGTGATTAAATACGTACTTTATGTTAGTTTCTTTGGCTTTATAATTTTCAGGAACTTTGTTTTGGTTCTTATTTTTAAAATGTAATAGGAGACATCATCGAAATTTGTGAACTTGTGAAACAATTATGACTGTGAATGACTGTGTGAACATGACAAAACAATGTTTTTAATAACATAGTGATGTTCCATGATACGACAGATGAAACTGAGCGGCAATGTATGCATAAACCTAAAGAGTGTGTTTGGGAAGAAGAGAGTTAAACATGTGAATCAAGTAGTTCAAAGTATTGGATATGATGAAGATGTTGCAACCGGAGATAATAGCATGCTGGCTAGATTTTTGGTGCAATTAAAAAGATTATTTGTGAGATTACATAAAATAAATTCGTGAATGATTAAAATGTTGAAACAATGTACCATCCAAATAGTATTGGCGTGGAACTATGTGTCATCTAAGTCCACGTATTGTTACATGACTTACATGACAAAAAAAATGTTTATCAGTAAGAGAGTACAATGAAGAATGGGATGTCAAGAACAGACTAAAATATATATATATATATAAATTACACTAGCAGCTCTCCATAATATAAGAATATGTATCAAAAAGCAAACCAGATTCTAGAATTTTGTGGGAAATATTAGAATACCTACTTTCTATAAATTCAAAAATTAGACGCATATGATACTTATCGACCTTCACATTTAGAATAATCATAGCATGATGTTATTAAGATTTTGGTCCATTTAGGTATCTATGAAAGCACAAATTTAGTTTATAAACATATTTAGGATGCTAAAGACGATGCCCTCGCATTTGCGAGGGCCACCTTGCTAGTTTGAAACAAAATGTAGCTTCGTCATGTCCATCGTTGATTCGAACTTTCTGGTGTACCCCAAAAACTTCTACTAGTCTCCACTACTATTAAACAAACAAACTTTTCTTTACTACAGCCACCCCGTAAAAAGTACCAAGATCAATTTCCATCTAATAATCAGGCCCACTAGAAGACGTCCAACCGTGTAGATTGATCCAACATAGTCCGCTGTACATGTAGCAATTTTCGCTGGTGGAAAACTTCTAGCAGACGAAACCTCCTCTCCGCACAACCCTACCCAGGAAAGAAAAACTAAAAAGTAACGCACAACGTGAAGGCATACGTTTCCGAAGGAAACTAAATTAAAGGGCCTATCTTTACTATTAAAGCAGAATGCGTAGTATGGTGTCACAATCCAAATGATGTCACAAGCCAAATGCCCTCACAGTTTGAATTAATTACATGCCATGCCACCTATAAGTGGATACCGGTTCAAAAGGAAAAGAAACAAAAAAATGAAGGAAAAAAGGGAGGAGAGAAAGGAAGGAAAAAAAAGGAGGGATATGGCGTGCACAACAAACTCCGCACGCATGCACAACAACCAAACCCTAACAAACTTTGCTCCCATGCACAACAAACACAACCCAACTCAAACCCCCAACTCAAACACAACAGCTCGGACTCCTCCTCCACCTCCACCTCCACCTCCACCTCCATGCAAACCTAAAGAGATCGGCGTCCGCATACTTGCCGTGTGAAAGAACATTTCTTAATCCCTAATGTTTTGTGTGTTAGTTAACAATACCAATGACGTACTAACTATAATGCTAAGTATTTCAGTTAGGGTATGATTATAAATCATATGCATCAAAGCCAAAATTACAAAGAAGAAGTTGTTCTGAAAATGTTCCAGGAACCGGAATATTGGAACCGGAAATTCCCAGGGCCGGAATTTCCGGGTCCCCGGAACTTCGCAGAATTTTGACCAAGGAAAAGGTGAAAACTGGTTCTGCCTTCAACCGGAAATTCAGTCCGGAAATTTCACTGAACCGGAATTTCTGGGTGACCCTCAGAAGGCACTAGGATTTTGGCTAAGGAAAGAAGCTGAAGACGTTCTGTCTCCAAGCGGAAATTCAGCCCGGAAATTTCACTGAACCGGAATTTCCGGGTGACCCTCAGAAGCCTCAAGGAAATTGGCTAAGGAAAGGAGACGAAGACGTTCTGCCTCCAACCGGAAATTCAGCCTGGAAATTTCACTGAACCGGAATTTCCGGGTGACCCTCAGAAGTCTCAAGGAAATTGGCTAAGGAAAGGAGACGAAGACGTTCTGCCTCCAACCGGAAATTCAGCCCGGAATTTTCCATTCGACCGGATATTCCGGGTGACCGGAATTTCCGGTGACGACTTATACCGGAATTTCCGGGCCTTCGAGACAGCCAACGGCCAGATTTTGGGGAGAGCTATAAATACCCCCTCACTCCCTCAAGAACAGCTAGCTCTCTCGTTTTCTCTCTCCCAATTCTCAAGAAAGCTCAAATCATCAAGATCTCTCAATCCCCCCACTCAAATTCGTTGATCTTTGGAGGATTGAACGAGAAGGCCCCGATCTACTACTTCACCGAAGCGATTTGCATTTCCTCCCCATTCATTTGGGGATTTCGTGGCTAGGGTTTCCTTTGGGAAAACCTAGCTCACCATTGTTGCTTTCTTGGTGTTGCCTTGACCTTTTGTGGTCCTTGACCTGTTGTGGTCATCTTGAGAGCCCCCAATTAAGTTGTGGGTGTGTGCCTCAAGCTTGTTGTAAGGGATTCGATCTCCGCCCCCAAGGGGATCAATAGTGGAAGGTGAACTCACAACCTTTGTGGTTGAGTTCATCGGAAAAGAAGGTGAGCCTTAGTGGCGTTGTGGTCAACCTTTTGTGGTGACACACACCTCTCCAACGAGACGTACACCCTTGTGGTGGAACTCGGGATTATACCTTCGTCTCCGCGTGCTTCACTTGGTTCCCCTAATCCTTACTCCCTTACTTGCTTGTTTCGCACTTATATTTATCTTGTATCTTGTTTAATTGCTTAGCTTGTCATATAGGTAAATTCACCTTAGTTGCATATCTAGAGAATTTACTTTTGAGTTAAGCCCAAATTGAAAAAGAGTTAAAATTTGTAATAGCACCTATTCACCCCCCCACCCCCCTTAGGTGCCGGATTCCCGTTCAATTGGTATCAGAGCCAGGTTCACTTTTAAGGGCTTTACCGCCTAAGTGATACGATGTCGGAATCCGAAACCGAGAGGGCCGCCCGCGAGTTGGAGTTGGCGGAGGCGCATGCCAAGGGGGCAACCATGGGCGATCTCAACTTGTTGAAATCATCCATGGAGGCCCAATTCCTAAAGATGAATGAATTGCTTCATGCAATTTTGAAGTCTAAGGAAACCTCGAATGCTTCTCCCTCAACCCCACTATCTCCTAAGGAGAAAGGTGATTCATTCAAGGAATCATCTTCGGGTGAGTCCAAGGAAACGACTCCGGGTATTTCTTTGGAAAAGGATGGAAAGGGTGAACCACTTAGCTCCACTAAACCCCCACCATCCGGAGAGAAATATAATGAAGTCTTTCACACCTATTCTCCGGATCCTCCCATTCCACACCCTCATGTTAACATTAGAACCGATCCACCAAAGCTTAAACCTCAACGTTTTTCTCAATGGCAATTTCAAATGAAGTCTCACATTTGCAGTGCTTCCATGGAGTTATGGCGCATCATTCAAGTTGGATTCAAGGCCAATGACCCAACCAACTTGACAAGGAGAGAAGTGGTTGATAGTCAACTCAACGCCACCGCTCTCCACCAGCTTCAAGTGGCCGTTGGAGAAAAGGACATGCCTCTCATCCAACATCTCCCCACCGCCAAAGAAGTTTGGGATGCTCTTTCCGACATTTTTGTCGGCAATGAGAGCATGAAGAAGAACCGGTATGATGCCTTGTGCAACGAGGTGGAAGGGTTCTTCAAATTGGATGGTGAAAACCATGAGGACATGTACCGGAGGTTGGTGGCCATCGCTACTACCTTTAGAAGCCTCGGTGCGGTTTACATTGATGACCAATGGATCAAGAGGAAGTTCGTGAGCACACTCTTGCCCTTTGAGGAAGCGGACTTGAAGACCTTACAAGTAAGGCAGGACTACGCCAAGTTGACATCCAATGAAGTCATGCAAGAGATGACCGCCTACAAGGTTGCCGCAAAGATTGCTCAAGACGCAAGAGCAAGAGCTATTGGGATGCACAAGCACGCATCGGTTGCCTTGAAGGCCACCGTTGAAGAAGAAGATGATGATGATTGTGATGACTCTATCGAGCTATCACATGACCATTACCAAGGTTCTCTCAACCAACATCTTGCTCTTACGGCTCATAAGTTTTGGAAGAATCCCTCGAAGGCCAAAGCAAGGATGGATAGGAAGTTTCCAAACAATGGAAAGAACCAAGGTAACAAGGTGAGCACTTGCTATAATTGTGATGACAAAGGCCACTTTGTTGTAGATTGTCCATGGGAGAGGAGAGAAGAGCATGGTGGGAGGCTCGTGGCCAAGCCCAAGAGCAAGGGGCCACTACCCATGAAGAAGAAGCCCTTCTTCAAGAAGAACCAAAAGATTGTTTTGGTGACCGAAGAGCAATATCCCTCCGATGATGAAGATAGTGACAAGGAAGACACTTGAAATGAAGTGGCCGCTATAGCCACTACCTCTACCACTTCATCACTCTTCTCATCCCCAAATGAGAGCCCCATCATCAAGAATGCAAGATGCCTTGTGGCTAAGGAATCCGAGGTAAAATTGCCTCCTACTTCTATATCCCATGATCTTGATGATGAAGTTAGTCTTGAAATCAAACAAGAAATTATTGCTTTTGATGAATTCATGACTAACTTGCAAGGGGTTGGCAAGAAACACTTTGGCTCTCTTATGAGTAGTATAGGTGAGCTTGAGGATGAGCTTGAGCTCAAAGGTGAGATTGAGAGAGAAGATGCCCATGCTAAGGCATCTCTCCAATCTTCTTTAGAAGATGACCAAGAAGCTCATGCTCTTCTTCAAGAGCAACTTGAAACTCTTGTGGAGTCTCATAACTCCGATGTTACCAAGCTAACTAAGGATCGTGATCTTTACTTTGCTAGATATAAACTTGCGCAAAATGAAAAGGCCGAGTTTGTGGCTGCTCATGCTAGACTAGTGGAAGACTTTGAGTCACTTGACAATGCTCACAAGGCATTGGCAAGTGAACATGATCTTCTTACCAAGTCTCATGATCAACTTCAAACTCGGTTGTCAAACCTTGAGAAACCTAGCACCTCCATTCCTTTAAATGATCATGCTATTGTTATTGAGGATGTTGCTAGGGTGAAGTTCGTTTCTTCCATGGCAACTACGGCCAAGACCTCTCTTGATAAAGGTAAGAAGACACTTGCCACTCCACTCTATGAGCAAGTGCCTCACAAGGGAAAAGAGGGTCTAGGCTATGTTGCCAAGGAGAAGAATAAGATCAAGAAGAAGACCAAGCCCACACTAGCCAAGAAGGATGACGTTGCGAGTGGAAGTGTCACAAGGGGCACACCCACTCGTAATGACTTTGCGGGCGTATCTAACCCCAATTATACTTTATATGTTGACTACTATGGGGATGTTTATGCTAGATACATTGGTCCATTTGATGGTTACATTGATTATGCTATTTGGGTTCCAAAGACCCTTGTTGCTAACCAAAAGGCACCCATTACAAAATGGGTACCTAAGTCAAAGAATTGATTGTGTGTAGGGCCTTGTTTCCGGCGGATCGAAATGGATAATTGATAGTGGGTGCACTAGTCACATGACCGGAAGCAAGGAGCTTGTAACGGAGTTGAGGCCTAATGATGATCAAGTAACCGTTATATTTGGTGATAAATCAAAGTCTAAGGTAATGGGACTCGGCAAGGTGGTAGTGGCACCGGACATCACTCTTGTGAATGTCTTGCTTGTCGAATCCCTAGGTTACAACTTACTCTCCGTTCGTTCTTTAACGTTGTTGGGATATTCCGTTCTCTTTGAAAAGGATATGGTTATCCTTTTGCGGAGCAAGTCTCTCAAAGTTGCTTTCGTTGGGTACGTTGAAAATGAGCTCTATGTGGTTGACTTCTCCGGAGTCACCACTTCTCATACAATGTGCCTATTCGCTAAAGCGGACTTGGGTTGGTTGTGGCATCGCCGCCTAGCCCATGTCAACATGAGAACTTTTCAAAGTCTCCAAAAAGGTGGCCATATCCTAGGACTAAAAGACCATGTTTCTTTCTCGAAGGATCGAATGTGTAGGGCTTGTGTTGAAAGCAAGATGCATGATTCCCACCATCCAAGCAAAACCATCATTTCGTCAAAGAGAGTATTGGAGCTACTCCATGTTGACCTCTTTGGTCCTATTCCGGAAGCTAGTCTTGGTGGGAAGAAATATTGCTTGGTTATTGTTGATGATTATTCAAGATACACATGGGTCTTCTTCTTCAAGACGAAGATGGAGACTCAACAAACAATCATCGACTTCTCCAATGAAGCTCAACATCAACCCAATGTCCCAATCTTGGTGATTAGAAGTGACAACGGGTCCGAGTTCAAGAACTACACGTTGAATGAGTTCCTTAGTGAAGAAGGGATTCGTCATCAATATTCCGCTGCTTATACTCCCCAACAAAATGGTGTAGCCGAAAGGAAGAACCGCACTCTCATTGAAATGGCAAGATCGATGATGGCCGAGTTCAAGTCCCCAAACAACTTTTGGGCCGAAGCCGTCAACACCACTTGTCATTCTTCAAACCGGCTCTTCTTTCGCAAAGGACTCATGGAGACACCCTATAAAGTGCTTACCGGGAACAAGCCCAATATCTCCTACTTCCGAGTCTTTGGTTGTAAGTGTTTTTATCTCATCAAAGGTGCTCGTCTAGGAAAGTTCCATACTAGATCTCTTGAAGGGACATTTGTTGGTTAAGGTGCCGAATCCCACACTTATAGAGTCTATGACAAGGCTTCACGCATTGTCATAGAATCTTGTAGTGTGGTGTTCGATGAGAATGATGGCTCCCTTGTGGAGCAAGTTAGTGTTTCCGATGTAGGTGATGTTCAACCTCAAGATGCTATCCTAAGGATGGGGGTGGGTTTTCACCGCCCCGTCGAAGTCTATTATGAAGTTGATCAACAAGAACCAAGCTCCACGCAAGTAGTAGCTATTTCCTCACAGGAAACCCAAGACAACAACACCGTGCCCAACATGTCCAACCAAGAAGATGGACAAGAACCTTCAACTGCTCCAGGAATTCCCGGAGAGCCGGAAAATCCGGTTCAGCCTGATATCGGAAATTCCGGTGGCTCGGAATTTCCGGTTCAGGGAGAACCCGGAATATCCGGTTCTGCTGAAATTCCCGGTGGCAGTTCGCAACAAGGCCAAGATCAACCTACTCCCTCATCTCATGAAGTCACTCCAAGGGTTGATCAAGGCCATCAAGACGGTCAAGGCGGAGACAAGAATGATCAAGATGATCAAGTGATACCTCCCACCACAAGAAGGGAGATCGAGGTCCGCCGTTTGAATAGAGTTGGCACCGCTCAAGAGTTGAGAGCCCTCTCTCTTGACAAGGTTCTCGGAGATGTAAGAAGCAAGGTTTCCACCCGAAGACAACTAGCAAGCTTTAGTGAGCATCAAGCTCACATCTCCATGGTGGAACCAAAGAAGGTGTTTGAAGCGCTTGAGGATCCGGATTGGCTTGAGGCCATGCACGATGAACTCAACAACTTCAAGCGCAACAAGGTTTGGAAGTTAGTGGAAAGACCCAAAGATTGCCGCAACGTTATCGGCACTAAGTGGATATTCAAGAACAAGCAAGATGAGCATGGCATAGTGGTGAGGAACAAAGCAAGATTGGTGGCTCAAGGCTTCTCCCAAATTGAAGGCATTGACTTTGGAGAGACCTACATGCCCGTGGCTCGACTCGAGTCCATTCGTATACTTCTTGCCTATGCTTCTCATCATAACTTTAAATTGCAACAAATGGATGTTAAAAGTGCTTTTCTAAATGGTCCACTAAGCGAACTTGTTTATGTTAAGCAACCTCCGGGGTTTGAGGACCTCAAATATCCGAACCATGTCTACAAGTTGGATAAGGCGCTCTATGGCCTTAAACAAGCCCCACGTGCGTGGTATGAGCACCTTAGAGAACTACTTGTAGACCGTGGGTTCCAAGTTGGGGAAATCGACCCCACCCTTTTCACTAAGAAAGTAAATGGATAGCTTTTCATATGTCAATTATATGTGGATGATATTATATTTGGGTCTACTAACAAAGCATTTAACGAAGAATTCTCTAAGCTTATGACCAATAGGTTTGAGATGTCCATGATGGGTGAGTTGAAGTTCTTCCTCGGATTCGAGATCAAGCAATTGAAGGAAGGGACTTTCATCAACCAAGCAAAGTACATTCAAGACATGCTCAAGAGGTTCGGGTTGCTTGAGCTCAAGGGTGCCTCTACTCCAATGCAAACCAAGTGCCACCTTGAGCTCAACCCCAAGGGTAAGGATGTGGATCAAAAGGTATATCGCTCAATGATTGGATCTCTTCTTTACCTTTGTGCATCTAGACCGGATATAGTACTAGCCGTAGGAGTGTGTGCAAGATATCAAGCGGCTCCTAAAGAAAGCCATGATGTGGCGGTCAAGAGAATCTTTCGGTATTTGGCTCATACCCCAACCTATGGATTGTGGTACCCCAAGGATGCTCATTTCACTCTATGCGGGTACACGGATTCCGATTGGGCGGGAGATCAAGATGATAGGAAGTCCACCTCCGGTGCTTGTCAATTTATTGGGAGGTCATTGGTAAGTTGGTCTTCTAAGAAGCAAAACTGCATATCTCTCTCCACCGCCGAAGCCGAGTATGTTGCCGCCGCAAGTTGTTGCACCCAATTGCTATGGATGAGGCAGACTTTAAAGGAGTACGGTGTCGATTGCGACAAAGTGCCTCTTCTATGTGACAATGAAAGTGCCATCAAGATTGCATACAACCCGGTGCAACATTCAAGAACCAAGCATATTGAGATCCGCCATCATTTCATAAGGGATCATGTGGCCCGAGGAGACATTGACTTATCTTATGTGGGCACAAGGGATCAATTGGCGGATGTGGTGACCCAGCATACCACTGCATGGTGTAGTATGCTATAGTCGTTGACATAGCACCAATGGATCACCGCCCACCAGTGTTACGTCATCAGAGTGGTACAACAGAAACATCGCAGGTCCAAGGCATGACTATAGATTACAAACAGAAGATCCAAAACAACAGATCGTTAGAACCTCCTCGAGACAATGAGGCAAGGCCCTAATAAAAGAAGATCAAATGGAAAAAAAATCTCGGAGAACTAACCTATACTAAGCCTACTGCTAATACTGCTAGGCTTGCGATTGCGCTATAGCAACGCCTACAAAGATAGGTTCTATGACTAGGAATCTGTCGTCTTCTACACTACGTCTTCATTGGTTCTCCGTCTTCTCGGGATTGCTTCAACTTGATGTAGTTGCCTTCTGTGGTATCTTGAGTTTATCCTCCAGTGTTGCCTCCTTGTGGTTCTTCACGTCTAAGAAGGGGTTTAAGAGGCAAGGGTGAGTAACAGCGTTACCCAGCAAGTTCAATATATAAGGTGGGAAGTTTGATGCATAAATATGGCCACAGACAATGGATTGTCGTAGGCTAATACAAGTTTTCGTAAACATTTCTTCAAAAGGTTGCTTTTATTCTGAAGAACTATGTCCGTCAGGAGTCACAGGTGCTAGGGCTTTGAGGAGCCTCCTTTCCTGCTGCGTTCGTCGTTCCGTCCTGGAACGTGGAGTAACATGTCACATTCATACACTCTGCAGAGGTGCGCTGCTTTACCCACAAGAGATCAAGACTTTGTTGCTTAACCGGGCGAATCTTTCCCGTCCACACTTCCTTGGTGTGGGGCCCAGTCAATTGATCCAAACCATTCACCGTGCTTCTCCACCACCCCGCATGCCCACCCCCTTCATGCATAGCAGGACAACCCCTGATATTCCACCCCGCAAGGTAGAACTACCTAGGCTTCCCCTTGCAGACCATCCTAGACACCAGTGGCCGTGGGCATTAAGGGATCCCACCCATGTGCATGTAGTCCCGCAAGACATACAGCGTACGGAACTGGCTGCCCATTGACATGCGAACGGAAGAAGATCACGGATGACTTTCCCGGCCCATTCCAAGTCTTATGGTAGCGCGTAATATACGGCGCAAGAATCACTGGCGACATTTGTTATTAAGTCCTAGGTGATACTTTCCCGTGCAAATGGAACCTCCACCACAACATTCTTACCGTGGTCCCATCTTCCAGCCATATGAGATTACCACCTCACTGGTGGATAAACATAGTCATATTATTATAAAATAAGTTTTCTGCCCTTTTTGTGTGATATGCAAATATAACATTTTGAAAATAGTTTCTTAACAAATACTTCAAGAGGACATGAATAAAAGATGAACTTGCCTTTTTGACTGCAAGATTATGCAGCCAAGGTCTTCGATATAATATAACTCCGAGAAATCTGAAAATAGCATCATTGGTCCGGTAAGGACTAATGTTTAAAGAAGCAGCATGATTAATCCATAAGTATGAGATGCATCGCAAAGTACCCCGTAACTCACTCTCGATGTTTGTGTTTTGTTTGAGTTGGGTGATTTCATTTAGAGTTGTTTTGTCTTCAAGTTTACCTCCTAAGAAAGATGGATTCTTTAACTAAACTTAATAACGTCAAATAAAGCATAAGAGTAAAGTAAAACAACATCAAAACACTAAACAGTTGTTTTAGGATGAATTGTCATCTTTTTGTTTGTAAAGAGCATGTAGTAACTTAAATGAACTAGAGTAATGGTGTAGTATTATGTTTCATGAATACAAAAAGATTAACTTTTGAAGAACATAATAACTTATAAAATTGTTGATAACAAATGGTTGAGAGAGAGGCTTATATGCTTACTATTCTTTGTGTGTCTTACCCAAGACATTACAATGAGATTTCATTTTAGTTTAGCACTTACTCCTTAACTTAGATTTGTTTTTGGAATAACAAGTTACATAACTATCATAGTGTTGTTAACCTTTTAGGTTGTTTCTTAATGTTCTTCACTTTAACCAAATTATAAGCAAAAAGAATTAAGTAATACATGGAGTATGTGTACTATTTATTATAAGTGGTTGCTAAATATTAGTAGAACAACTTTTGTAGGCTTATAACTTCATTTTCATAATTATGAAAATAATGCTTATACATTATTATTTTAAAATAGAATATCATTCTAAAATAGATTTATTGAATAGAAATATTTCATGTTATCATAAAAACACATTTCTAAATTTAAAGTTATTCATGTGAGATAATTTAAATGAAGTTTGAAATGCATCCAAAATAGCATTTCAAATAACTTCATATTTAAAAGATTATGTGATTTGTATTTCAAATTTTTATCATATTTTAATTTTATACAACATAAGTTATAATGAAACAATCTTATAGATTTTATTTTTCTGATCATTTTGATAGAAAGATTATATTTTTATGATTTGAAACGATTTAGTTATGAATTTCCAAAGTTTATCTCAATTTAAATCAATATTTGGAATTTGTTAAATAGTATTGGGCCCACCTGTCATAATTTTAATGTTTACAGAAAATAATTTAAGAAATGAATAAAAATCTGACATGGGGTCCCACATGTCATAGACTAAGCATTTTAGAAATGAATTTTAAAAAATAGTTAATTCGGCTGCTGACGTCATGATGACGTCAGCGATGAACGGCAATCCCCAACTGAAGATCAACTCGATGAATTCGCTCGAATCCGAGCGACTTGGGGACGAACTGGGGCTGGTACTAGCGAGACCGTATCAAGGGGAACCTACTGGTGGTGGCGCCGCTCAAGTTTGGTCGCCGGAGCTTCGTCGGCGACGAGCTTTTGCGGCGGCCAGAAACGGTGCACGACGCGGCGACAATCCCGTACAGATTGGAATGAAAGAGGGACTCCGTTAGGAGCGTAAGCTCACCACGAGCACGAGGAGACGCCCGGTGAAGCAGGGGAACGACGGACGGCGACGAGCTCGTCCATGGAAGCCGGCGGCCGGAGTTGGGAGAGATGAAGAAATTCGTCACCTCCCGTGCTCCTCCGCACGCGTGGCTCGGCGAGGAAGAAGAGGGCTTCACGGCGGAGCTTCCAATCAACTCATCACGCCACGAGGAGACCTCCATCGCCGGCAATCGGCGATACATGGCGGCGGCCGGAGAGGCTAGGGTTAGGGTTTGGGAGAAGAATAGAGGGAGGAAGAAGAGAGCTGCGAGAGAGAGGTGAGGAGATGAGGACGGCTCTCCCACGGCCTTATCCGCGCGGGGAGGTGAGGAGGAAGAGCACGGCAGCTCGGGCGCCTCGACACGGCTTCGGCCGTCCTTCTGGCCGGAGGTGGAAGAAAGGGAATTTAAAGCCATTTTGCAGAAAACCCCCTGGGTTCCTGGGAAATTGCGGAGACAGTGTAAACAGGCCCCTGGGCACTGATTTTGGATCTGTTTTTGAAAAGAAACTTGCAGATAAGTCCTGGGAGGTTTGTATTTGCTTTAGGATGTTTATTTAAACCTTGCATTATAAATAATTGTATATTTTTGAATACCTTTTATTATGAAGTGACTTTTGGGCACACTTGGACTTATTCAATTTAATAAAATGTGTGGTGTTCACTTCTTTCTTTTTATTGTGTACTAAGGTAATATGAGAATATTTTTCTTATGCCCTAAATTACATGTGGGGTTTTGATATCTTTCAATTCTAAATTTGATTTGAAGTTTACTCAATATATAGATAGATTCAATTTAATAATTTGAATGTCTTGTATAGTTTTGAGTTATTTTAACATATGAAATTAGTTTGGACATAGTTGGTTTATTTCTTTTATTTGTAGGTGTGGCATTTGCCTCTTGAGTTTAGTGAGGTATTTTAGCAACCTGAAAACATATTATTTATAGTTCATTTAAAAACATTTGGATTGACATTACTTGTTTGTGGATATTTAATCTATTGAAATTGTAAATGTGATTTGATGGTTTACTCCAAGGTAGAAGTAGATGTGATTTTTGGAACTTATATTTTTGTTTGCGAAAATATTTACTTACTACATTACCTACCAATGTCTTCAATACTTAAGATAAATATACATTATTAAGTTTGCTTTGGGATGTATTATAACTTCTTGATATTTCTAATTTCCTGTTAAATGATTATTCCAAATGTTCACTATGGTACCTATCAAGAGTATCCACAATGAATGAATTAACAGTCCTGTTAAAGATGGAACATAGACATTGTGGCTTTGATTTGTGATGCCTTACCACTGACATTATGTGGAAACATGATCAGGTGTCTCTTAAACACAAGTTTTAGATACCCTGCCCCAATTTGGGTCTTATGGTGATATGAAAGATAAGATGATGGTTTTAGAATTCTCCCAATTCCAGTTTCCATTAAGATGAGTTAATCATGATGCATTCCCTCCTAATTGATTTGATCTCTAAGGAATATATCCTACAAGTAGAGATGTTTGTGTTTGTGAATACCTTGATTGATACACTTAATGGTTCCATGTGATTCCAATCACCACAACATATTCTCAAGTTATGTCTTCTGAAGGATGAATTCTTGATTCAACCAATAGATCATTATCCACTGGTGAACTTGTGGCTTCTCTCTTATCTGATTCCTTTATTCACATGATCATGAGAGATGATACATGTGACTTCTAGATATGGATATTGATTATATAGACTTATGATTTGGCATTACTTTCCCCTTGGGTTATGATTCCCTTGGAGAAACACCATAAATCCATATGTGTCATTACTTTGGTATTGATCCTTCTAAATAAGAAGTAGATCTCTAGGACAAGTTCTTCTTGTCCTATATTGAAGTTCCAACATCACTTGTCTCACCCTTGTGGTGAGGATAATTCAATTTAACCAAGCCAACTTTCTTGGGTTGGTGGTATATGAATATATGTGTATTTTATGACATCAAAGAACTTGAGGTACTGGATGATCTATCCTACTATTCATGTGTATATAGCACTCCATTGTTTGTGCATACCAAAATGAGTTGTCAACAAGGTTGCAAAGCTTGTTATCAACCTATTTCTATATAACACTAACATTGTAATGTCATATCATTTCCAGAGGTATTAACATGGATGGATTAGGATATAAGAGTTCCAATTCTTCATGATAGATGGACATAATACTTCTATGCCCAACTAAGGATTGCTTCTCAAAGTCTTCTTGTTGTATTTCTTCCTTGCTTGTTATCTTCTCTTGTTGATGCCTTCGAGAAGGTTGGGAGATAAGAAAATATGATGTCTAGATCAAGTAAGATGATCTGGATTAAGGTTTAGGTAATTCATTTTGGTCTGCAAGAATGTCATGGTTTCCATGTACTAGAATATGTCTAGCACAATTGATAAGAATAGATGATCAGAGAATAACTAGGAATAATTGTTTTGGTCCTTAACTCCTAACTATTCTTTTGATGTAACAAGTTTTGTTTTCTTTATTGTAACCTCTCATCGTGTATCTCTTTACCCCAAAATAAGATGTAAGCCAAGATCATGTCAAAGTTTATAGCGCTCAAGTTGATGGTCTACTACAATTCCACCAACTCAAGTGAAACTTCAATCATTTAGTGTTTTGAAAATTAAATGCGCGAAAATTATCCGGATTTTCTGATGCATGAATGCAATGCACACTCCTGTGTCCACTCTATTTCTGGACTCTAAAACCTGGGATGTTACAGCGGATATCTTCACGAAGCCCCTTGAGGAAGGAAGGTTTTGCTTTTTGAGGAACGAGCTCAATATCATTGATTCGAGGTCCTTAGCTTGATGGCTTGTACACACACTTAGGGCGCAATAGTATCTTATTTTGTCGAGATGTAGGCATGGACATAGGGGGAGTGCGGTCCTAATACATTGGACCATCCCTCCCCCCATTATGCCGATAGTAAGTGTTCGTTTATCTCCATATTCATTCTTATGACTAATGAGCTAAAATGACGAGTATTGGTTATGTAACCAAGATACATCTTCGCGGTGACATGCCATACGCTCCTACATGGTGGCTTTGGCCACCGCCCTCTTCCTCTAGAAGAGTTGGTGTTATTTGGAGCTTATTGATGCCTTTTGGCATACTTGTTCATGCATATGGGAAACCTACTCAACTTGGCGCTTTATATTCGTTTTGGTTGTTGTAAGTTTGGTATGGTGTACCAATGACAGTTTGGAAATCTATCCCAAGCCTATCTTACCTTGAAAACATTTCTATCTATTGCACACAAGTCATCCGTTTGAAAACTGGGATATTGGTTCAGCAGGTCGGAATATCCGGTCTGTCTTCAGACCGGAATATCCGGTGACTCGGAATTTCTGGTGTAAGTCACACCCGGAATTTCCGGTCGGGCGGTTTGTCTAAAAAAATATAAGGGCAGGCTCGGGGTGAAGGGCTCATTCGAGCCTTTCTTCCACCCCCGACCTCCTCTCTCTCCAGCCGCCGCCCCTGCCGTCCCAAGGCCTCCCCGGAGCTCTCCGACCGCCGAGGAACCTCTCCCTTGGCCGGATCTGCTCATCCTCCGCCCCGTGGACCATCTCCTCCAAGCAGTTTTCCCCATGGACGAGGGTAACTCTCCCTTTCATCTCTCTTTAGTGCTTGCACTTTGGATCTAGATGTGGAGTAGTTTATTTTGAGAATGCTTGGTGGTAGTGGTCTCTAGTGGTATGCTTATTGGTTTAGATACATTAGATTTGCTTTGTATTGGATCGATCTACTTTTAGACCTAGGTCGAATCTGAAAAACTGCTCTGTTCGTCAGACCGGAATTTCCGGTCTGAACATGGACCGGAATTTCCGGTCTGAATTTTTCAGAACTTATCAGTTTTTTGATTGTCCAGGTTTAGGTAGTCTTGATCAATGCAAATCTTCTTTAATGTACCTAGCTTCTTCCCACTGACTTGTGTGTACTTATCTTGTGCTATCCATCTATGCTACCTTCACAGGTGATTCGAGTGGGAGCCCTTCTCCTCCTGAGAGACTCTCAAGGCAAGTCACTCGGAAGGTAAAGGGCAAAGCAGCTGCATCCTCTAGCACATCCAAGTCCAAGAAAGCCGCTGCCTCCTCAAGCAAGCCTGTGTCCAAGAAGAGAAAGAACGCTCCACCACCCCCTACTCGTCGTCTGTCGTACACCAAGTGGAGTGCTGTTGATTATTCTCAGTTTCGTCAAGGGGATTGGTACCTTAAGCCGAGGGATGAAAACCTCGAGGATCGCCCCTTTTGGTGCAAAGAGCAACAATACGTCCTCCATGACGTCTATGGCAGCTTGAAGCATCCCCTCCGCAAGATGCAGCCCTACAACTTCCAAGCTCTACAGAAGAAGACCTCCTTTGTTGAAGCCATTCATCTTATCAAGACTATGGGTTTAGAGAGACTTGCCGTCACCCGCTGCAACTACAACTCTCAGCTTGTGCAGCAGTTCTATGACACTCTTGTGATGAAGGGTGACACAAAGAAGACAATCAAGTGGATGACTGGCGAGACCGCCTGCGAGTCTGACTGGTACGAGTTTGCCGAGGTGTTGGGCTATCGGTTTGATGGTGCTAATCCTCAAGGCCACCGCATGCATCACTCCCACCGCCTCAACAAGAGGGACACCGCACATCTCTATGGTGAGGGTGGCATTCCCGGTCTCTCAAAGGACTTGCTTCCTCTTTATGATGTTCTTGTGCACATTCTTCGGGAAAACATTGCTCCAAGTGGTGGGAACAATGACAATGTGGTGGCTCCTCTCTGCAACTTGCTCCTTCTTGCTGACAGCATTGTTAAGAGCACCGATGAAGATTTGGATTGGAGGGTTGATGTGATGGATTACATCCACCATGAGATGTATGAGGCCATGACCACCACGGTAACCATTCCCTATGCTCCATACATCATGTTGCTCATCAAGAAGAAGTTTCCGGATTATGACTTTAGTGGCCGTGATATGGTGACTCATGAACTCAAGAACCTCTATGAGAAGAAGACGGTGGTCAAGCCCCCAAGTGTGCCATCTTCTAGTTCTGCTCGCAGTGGCTCTTTCATGGGTGATGCTAGGAGGGCGGCTGCTGCTCCTACTCGTGTTCCCTCCACTCATGCGAAGGTCAAACAGCTGAATTGGTTCCAACGCAACATCCTTTGCATGAATGTGGACATCCGCAAAGAGCAATACACTGCCTACAAAGATCGCCGCCAGTCAGCCTACAATCAAGAGTTGATCCTCCATCACGTGTCTGGCACCCCTGCTCCTGCTGAGCTCTCGGATCCTCTCTCTTATGCTCAGTGGAACCAGGACTCCTTGGCTCCATGGACTCAGTTTGAGCATGATCTTGGTGGCAGCTCCTACTCCACTGGCCAGGCTTACGAGGATGATGATGACGAGGATGATGATGAGGTTGATGATGATGATGAGGATGAGGATGAGGATGAGGACGATGATGAAGACACCCCTTCCGAGTGATGTTCTTCATGGGACGTAGCATCGCTCTTCTTTCTTTTTGGTGTTTCGATGCCAAAGGGGGAGAAGTTGCTCTATGTTTAATCTGTCGAAAAATTGTATATATCGCTATCTGAAATCCCTCCTGTTCTTTTAATTTTTTTCCTTTTCTGTATATCTAGCCATTTGGTGCATTGGTTTGTATATCGCTATCTGAAATCCCTCCTGTTCTTTTAATGTTTTCCTTTTCTGTATATCCAGCCATTTCGTGCATTGGTTTGTAGAGAAGTGAATTATATATCAATCTCTTATACTTGAAGAACAAACTGATTTTCTTATCTACTTCTACATAGAGCCACTGCAATTCTCAAGTGTCTGTCTATACGAGCATTGATCAGTTTTTTTCGTCACTTTAGGATTTGCCATGATTAAGCGGCTTCTTGCATTGCGGTTAAACAAAGTTTCCTCATTATGCACATTATAAGTCAACCTATGTTGTTTGGAAACATGTCATATCACTTAATCAACTCTTGGAGAACCTATCTGTGCCTCAATTAAAAGAACTATATAGATCCTGGTTCTGTTGTGCGTATAATATTTTCTTATCCTATGTTGCTTGGAAAACCTCTTAGATGGTCTATCTATAGGGATACTGTACTCAGGCACTGAGATGCACACTTCTTACGACACAACGATTTCTGATAGTACTGAACTGCATAAGGCGAAAGCTATTCTATGGACGCTGAGATCGGGGAGGCAGCCGCCAGCACACATCTCCCCCCAATGAGCTTAGAGCCGCGCTGTGCACCGCTATGACGCCCACAGATCAGGTCCACCAGACCGTTCCGACCAAATCTGGTAAGACGCCAGATCTCATCAGTAGCACCGTAATTTGGTTTTTGTTTGCCCCATGTTGTGCTTGGGCTGTACTGGAGCCCTGTCAAATTTATTTTTGCTTGAAGGATTTAAGGATTTCATTAGCAGTAATAGAGCATCCAGACTTTGGTAGTGTAGAGGTTTGATGAATTAAAACAGTGGCTATTGGTGCAGCATCATTAGCTAATGTCTCTCAATCTAACAAAGTATCAGATTGCTGTAAAAAAAATCAGATTTCTGATGATTGTTGTAATTTTATTTGGGTGTCACATGGATTCCCAAGGCCTGCATTTGGAGTCGTCGTGTAAAATTCATTTTATGGTTGCTTGTAACTGAGTATCAGTGTCATTTTAAGAGTATACTCTCTGTATTCCGTCGCCCCTGGATTTGTATTACTTATTGATGCATTGCATATTTGCGTTGGCACCATTGGTAGTCTAAATGGATTTCTGGGTGTTATATCAGGAAGATGGGGGTATAGGCGTATAGCTGTGACAGAACCAGTCCGGTTTGGAGGTGGCGCCTGTAACAAGTGTTGGTTAAGGATGTATCCGTTGTTCCTCCGTTGCCTCATATCATCCTTTTTCATGGAACAAGTGAATGTTCAATGATGTCTGCTGATAGGTGGATCAAAGTGAAAAAAAAAGTCTCATTGGATTTTAGAAGTGCGAGTCCTCATGAGATTTACATGTATTCAGGATATTGATATAAATTGACTCAATCCACATTGTGGTGAAGCTTTCCTTGATGTTTTTGTAGGCCTCTAGATGGTAATACAACTGTTGTATGGCTTTACCTGATGCTTTACACAACAACGTGGTGCTAAAGAGGATATATTCTTATGTGAAGAAAAGACGCATAGTGATTTATGTTCTCTGGTAATCAAAATGGGTCATGTCACTGGTTGCTATTTGAAAGTGTTTATTCGTCCGTACATTTTGACCTTCTTAGTGAAATTTGGAAGTGCTTTATTTTCTCCTTGTTTAATAGAAATTACATTATTTTTTGGTTTCCATGGGGAAAAGTATATCTGGTGCTCTTCGTGGGCGCTGGTCCAATCGAGTTTGAGACTAACTGTTGCTGTTGTCCAGCTCCTGTCGATGGCATCACTCCGTTGAAGAGGGCCAAACAGCTGCTTTTACATACTTTGATGAGTACGGAATTTTGAAGATAGATAAAGAGAGTTTTTTCAACAACATGTAGATTTTCCTATCAACTTCATATCTTGTGATGGTTTCGAAACTGTAGTATTATAAACGGACCAAACCCTAGCCGCCTCCGGGTCGCCCCCCAGGCGACCCCGAGGCGCCCACCCCGCCGCCGCCAAAAACCACCACCACCGCGCCCGCTGCCCCCGCCGCCGCCGGAGGAGGCCGTCCCACGGCGGACGGCGGCGGCGGGGAACTTCCCCTGGCCCTTTCCTCCCCAAAATCAAACCCCAAATCGGAGTTCTTCGGCCGCGCTCGCCGCCTCGGATGCGCGCGCGACAGAGGCGCACGGATCCCGCGCGTCCTGCACCTCCCTCGTCGGCGACCCTGGCGCCAGCGACTGCGGTTCGGCCTCTGCTCTGCAACTCCTGTGGGCGTCGGGTCTGCCTCCGTGCTCGCCGCCGGTCGGCGGCGGCGGCCTCCTATGCGTGGCTTGCGGTCTCCAGGCCTCCGCTCCGTCGCCTCGCTGCTCGCGCTCTCCCCGCTCCTGATGCGGGAGGTCGGCCTGCGGGGCAGCTGGTCGGCGGCCGTCCGGCGGCGCCACGTCGCGGCTGGGGCCCGTCCTGCCCGTGCGCAGGTCAGTCTGCGCTGCTGCCTCCTTGGGGCGCCCAGCCCAGGCCTTGGCGTCGGCCCGTGCTTGCGTGGCCACGTCCCGGCGGTCCGGCCGTCGATCCCGGCCCCGGGGGCGTCGCTGCGCCCATGGCTGGGCTCTGCCTTGCCTTTGGAGGCTTGCTGCCCCGGCGATGCGGGTGCAGCGGCATGTCTTCCTCTCATCGGAGCCGCTGGCACTCGGATCCTACCTCTGTCTTGGCTGCAGCCCGGAACCATGGTGGTTCTTGGCCTCGGGCAGCGCTCCTCTGCTCTCCGCCAGCATGGTGTTCGGCGGGGCACGGTTGCTGCGCTGCGTCCAGCGGCCCTGGTGGTTTTTGATTGAGGCGGTTGTCGGTGCTGGTTGACATCCTGTAGGGCTTTGCTCATTCTCCGGGTGTGAACCCTGCATCAACCTTGTTGTTGCCGGCGGCAGCGGCGTCTTCGGATGTCGTCTCCTCGCAGTAGGTGTCGCTGTGGAGTTCGAGCACCTATAGGTCCTTGCTTTGTGGTCTTCAGGTGAAAATCTAGGTCCCGGCTTGCTGGACCGGATGGCGGTGTTGTCCCCCGGCAACACAACCTCCCTGGAGGCGCCATCTTGAAGACCCAAAGGATGGCCCTTGTTGCTGCTTGTGGTTGTTGGGAGCTTGGGTGGTGTTGGTGCGGCTTGCTTGGGGCCGACGGTGGTTTGTTTCTCTCCTCGGCTTGCCTTCACGTGGTCTCGGCCACATGGATGTGCTTGCCCTTGAGCCTCGAGTGGCTGCTGTTGCGGTGTGGGAGCCTTGAGCTATTGGTGACGTCCCGGCTCACCTTTGCTCTTTGACGACGCTTTGTATGTCTCCTCCACCTGCTTTTGACTCGATTTCCATGGCGGAGCTACCTTTCTAGGATAGTGCTAGGTGCTAGGCTTGACACTCCGATGATGATGGTGGTGCTCCTGTGTTGTGCCGTGGGGTTCGAGTCGCTTGCCGGTGCGGTGCGTGAGGCTGATTGCCGAGTCTTGGCATTGTAACCCTCGATTACACCCCCCCACCTCTTGTGTCTCTGGGTGGCTCTTGCTTACTCTCTTCTAGTTGTCTTTTTTCGTGTTTTTCTTTGTTCTCTCTTCCCCTGTATCCCCCTGTAAAGTTCTCTATCCGTTGTAAGAACATGTCCCGCCAGGCTACTTTCGATGAATGCAACAAATAGTGGGGAATTTTATTCCCCCCTATCACTCTCGAAAAAAAACTTCATATCTTGTCTACAGGAGAACTAAACTAACGATGTAGATGGCAAAGGTAACTGCACCCAACTTTTCCACCAATGTGCAGACAAGTATATGAGTAGCTTAGCGATTCACCTAAATTCAAGATCGAGTGCTAATAGTAATAGCCTCCCTCAATAAGTATCTTTGAAAATCAGTGTCGCTTAAGAAGGGCAGCTCTGTTGCACCCTCCCGTTATGACGCTTCCGGGAGGTGTTTATTTCCCTCATTTTTTTGTTCAGGTCCTTCTGGAGGTGTTCATTTCCCTCATTTTTCTTATTATTTCCCTTTTTTATCATTACAGGGTGCCTTCAAGCAAGCTGTGCATATTATGATGTCTTGAACTTGAATATGGTTTATTGTTAATTACTACATGAATCAATTGTGTTGTGATAAGATTTTTTCTGTGCATGAATGAGAAGCAAATAGAGAGTATGGATTGTGTTATACATGTTTTATGTATTTTCGAGGCATTATTCGAATTAAACACACATGGATGGAGAGCCTAAATTGCCAGTCATGAATTTATATTAGGTGATTGGCGTCCATAAATCTATATTAGTTTGCTTGGCATTGACTACAAAGAAACTGTACTTATTTGTTTAATGTAATCATATTGTTGTTGTACCTTTTTATTTTAACTCCAAGACAAGTCGTCTTTGTATGGTTTGAAAAGGTTTTGTAAATTATTTGAAATTGGTTCAAGAAAACATTGGATACACACCGTAGTCAATGCCCCATCCGTATACACACGTATATCCCCAAGTTCGTGCGTTGTTGCGTTCAAAGCAACTAGTATTATCTAAGGTAGTAAAGCACGACATCTTTTTTGGAAAAATAGTCAAACAAGCCGAAGAACAAAAAAAAACATTGGCACCTCACTGAGATCCTAGATCCGCCATTGTTCTTTTGCAAAAAAAAACACCATCGTGCCAGGGTGGCAGCGGTTCCTCCTCCTGAAGTTTGGTACCATTATAGTTTTGGGGATCAGTGTGGATTATCCTGGCCAACCTCAAATCTCCACTTATAACCAAATGCTCGTTTGGTTCTATTGTACTCCCTCCATTCCACACTATAAGCTTTTTTAGCATATTTGTTTTGAAACCGTTTTTTTTTTGAAACCGTTTTTAGCTTATTTGTGGCTCCACGTTTTAAAACATGTCTAAATACACGTGGATCCAAAAAAAAGCTAAAAAGGCTTATATTGTGGAAAAGAAGTAGTTATTAACAAGTTATATCCACACTTTTAAGCATGCAGAATGCTAGGACCGTGGCCCCTGCTTGGTGGTTGGTGTTGAAGCGTGCTATGGTGAGGGTCCTTGGCTCCTTCACCTCATTGTGGGGGGTGGAGCTTGTGCGACGAGCAAGGTGGTGACCGGATGTGAGGGTGGCCAAGAAGCATCATGGTGGCCATCTGACACTCTTCCCTCGTATCCATGCAGGAGGAGGTTCATTGGGAGGTGTTTGTTGCCTTGATCCTCGACGGTACTGTGGTGCAGTGCAGTTTGTAGGCGCTCGAAGCTGGATAGGTGCAATACATGGGGTCTCATAATGCAAGGAGAGGACGTCGGGTCATCGGTCATCGGAGCTGGGCAACCAGTCTTGGTTGCCTGGGTGGTTTTTGTGGCAATTATTGTGGCCTAAGGTCTTTTGGTGGCTTCCTTACGAAGTGGTGCTTGGTGCTTCGCAAACGATGACAAAAATGCATAGTGTAGCGAGCTAGACCTATTCTGGGACATACAATGCATTACAGAGGTATGACCATTACCCTTCAACAGCATTATTCTATTCAACTTCTAGATAGAGAAAAAACTTAAGTAGAATAAATTAAAAAGACATAGTTTGATAGTTTGATAGAGAAAAAACTTAAGTAGAATAATTCTTGCACCAACCTTGTGAATGCCAGCAGCAATGGCGCATCGACTTCGCTTTTCTCCCTGTATTCTTGTCATGGAGCTCTGTCTACACCCTCTCGGGGGTTTGGGCTTGGAGAAATCCCTAGATTTTGATTCCGGGGCGATGGTGGTTACTATGTTGCTCCCTTCTTGTCGTCCCACACTCAACTATGCATTTTTCTCTTGTTGTTGTCCGCATGGGTCATGTTAGTGTGTCGAGGCGAAAATCTCCAAAACCATGGTGGGCAGCAGCTTGATGGGGTGGGGCAGCTGATTGGCAGTGTCCGCTTAGTCGACATGTCTCTTTATAGACGGTTGTACGTACTATATGTCGTGGTGGCGGCGCTGGTAGTGGTGTGGCGGTTGTGGTTTATGTTTGGTTTGACTTGTCTAGCTTGGGTTGCAGGGAAGGTAAAAAGTAGCATGCAATAAGAAATAGCGGTGGCCTGGTGGCCTTCTCGAAATGCTTGCGATAGGCTGGAGGTCCCCTCAGCAGGAGGGACGAGAGCCAGCTAACGTCATCTGTTGGGGGGACGCTTTAGACCTTGGCTTCCTCCAGCGGTATCGCGATTGATGAGGGAGAGGAAGACGGACAGGTGTAGGACAACAACAAATTTTGTTTAAGTGAATATAATTTTTCTTAAGTGAATGACCCAAGGTTTATCAAACACAGTGAGAAGGTTGCAAAGTATCTCCAACACAATTAATACAATTGTCAGTTGTATAGGCACTAGTTCGACAAAAAAATGATAAATACCGGTAATAACAGTGCCACAAAATAGCTTCATTGTCGGGGTGCAAATATTGCTTACCTAACACCAACAGCGATTAGAAAAAGTTGATTTTTATAATCTGAAATAAAATGGCAGCAAGTTAACAAGTAACAAAAGTGACTAAAAAATGTTTCAATGCTTGGAAACAAGATTTAGAGATTATACTCTCAGTCGTAGTGAATACTCTCAACATCTTAGAATAATTAAACAGTGATAAACCTCTAAAAGTATGCATGGTTATAATTACTTCGAGTTCATTCTTTTTGTGGATCTAAACATGATGAGACAAACGTAAGGATATTAAAATTTGTATCTAAACAAACACCTTCAAGCTTGAATAATGTCTTTGCAATATATCCATACGGTTCCCACACTGGCACCTTGATACTATAAGGAAACTATAGTAAACACAAGCATCAAGAACCTCATGATTCCATTATTCAATCAACCATATAAATAATAAACTCGTGATCAATATCTACTCTGTTATCCGTAGTCCCCATTGCCATCTCGGGCTCCGAAAATTATATTAGACATCATCAAGTGAGCAACATCATATCTATTACATAAAGAAATAGAGGGAAAATCATATGATTTAACTATATTAACAAAGCTCATGATCACAATCAAAATCATTAGGAGAGAGATAACACATAGCTCCATATATAAATCCTCAACCCCGAGGAGAGACTACTCTCGTGTCAGCATTAGGAACACTAAGATCGATGAAGATGGCTCTAGAGGTGGAACCTCGTCCCGGCAGGGCGCCGAAACAGGAACTTATGATCCCGAACTAGGGTGCCGGAGATGACGCGGGGAGTCAAAGCCTACGCGTGGGTTCAGACTGTATGTGTGCTGTTAAAACGAGATCAATCAAAAGTTTGCACAATTTGTGACAATGCCCCAAAAAACTGGTAGGTATGAGTAATTATTTTCAAAAGAGGTAGTACAATGTAATTTTCTCGATTCTTCTCTTTTTCATCTTAATTGTTGTTCCATCTAAACAAACAATCTGACATGGCACTTTTATATAGGGTGTAGCGTTTCGGCTGCCTAAGGATCAAGTCAAGTTTGGGGTTGGTGTCTTTCAAAAAAAAACTGGGGTTGGTGACAGCGCAGTAATCTTTATTTCATGATTGATTATACGAAGATATCGATTCGACCAGCTAATTAATCGATCGTGTACGGTATTCTTTTCAGCTCTCCATGTGCATGTCATATAGTCAAACACAAGACCAAGCGCGCGGGGATTGGTGGGTTGCCTGTACGGATTATTTTTCGACATAATTTTGTACAGTAATATTTAAACAGATTAAGATGCGATCAACTTTTGGAGTTGCAATTGTCTACACCACGTCTCCTAACGACTATAAATAAACTAGTTTCCTATCTCTAGCAGCCAGCTACCTTCTCTGATCTCTAGGATTCGCTCCCTCTCTCGTGTAGTGTTAGTCGTCGGAGACAATGAAATTCTTGGCGGAGTCGGGCGGCGCGACGGAGAATGCCGGGCCGACGTACCGGAACGTGCTGGCCAAGGACACCGGCCTCCTGCAGTCGCCGGTGGGCCTCGACTCCTGCTGGGATCTCTTCCGGTGAGCATACGCAATCCCTTGCTCTCACACCTCGCCGGAAGGCAGCCTGGCTCCTCCACGAACTAATTGATTTCGACGACGTCTCTGATCCACCATGCATCCATCGGTTGCAATTGATCTTTCGCAGCGCTTCGGTGGAGAAGTACCCCAGCAACCCGATGCTCGGTAGTCGCACGGTTGTTGATGGCAACGCCGGTGACTACGCCTGGATGACTTACAAGGAAGCGTACGACGTTGTGATGAAACTGGCCGCCTCCATGAGCAAATCCGGAGTCAAACAGGTACCTTAAGATTGCGATCAGGAATTAATATATGTGTGTGAGTTAATTATTGCATGCCAATTGTGCTAAATTTTAAACTTTCGATAGTCAACCTTGCACATGGCTGTAAGATCAGGGTGATGTAATGGTGCGTATCACTACCATCCATCCAGCAGCATGCATGGGAAAAGAAAATTCCAAACATCATCAAATTCCTTGAAAATAAAATGTTTCGAATATAGTTTTGTTATACATATGTCCTATTTCTGTAGGAATATAGTCATGGGTGTGTAAGCAATATCACATAACTCACTCATATATAATTGGTTAAATAGTTAGCTGGAGCCCGGAAGCATGATCTTCTGACGTGCCAACCCAGCTAGGGCAAGTTCCTTTCTTTAGACAACAATGAGCTAGGTTAGTTAATTGTACACTAACAATACCGGTTATGAGTTATGCGACCATGAACTTAGGCAGGATATTCCGTTCAAGAAGTTAACATATGCGAACTTTGGAAGTTTAGTACACCGTTTGTTGGGCTAGCGTGCTTGAAGCAAGTCTCATTTACTTTTCAACATAGTGAGCCTAGAAGTAGAACATTTGGCTTTAGTACAGGGTTAACGTACCGTAACTTATCCCTTGATCCAGATGAGAGCTTGTTCAACCAAAGTTTAGTAAAGTATTTTGATTACCTATCGCATTAAGGATTTGTCTGGATGCGAAGAAAGTCCACTCTTGAAGTTTTCTCCCTCTTGAAATAGTCTAGTCTTCATTAGAACCTTCTCATGTCTGACAACTCATAGTTAAGCTCCAGCTGTTGACCAGAACGTGCTCGGTAGATGCCATATCTTCCATCCCAGTCCTTCAATGTGGTTATCATATGGGATATTTTTAATCGAAAAGTCCTTTTGGAGCTCGTCCACCATGGAGCTCTTTTTTCGAATTTGTTTGAAATCAACATTTAAAGTTTTTTTTATAAAAAATCGAAAAACAATCCTTGCTGTTGACAATGACGAAAAACAATCAATCAGATACACCACTAAACAATAACGATCATTACATTAGAAAATGCACATACATTACATGTCTAAAAACATTAGCCTCTCAACTAGCATGATATAATAAATCTTGCATAATTCTTCAGTCAACTTCAGGTTGCATGTGTTTTATTAGATTTCTTAAGAGATATCCTCTGTAACGCGCGGGGTCGTTCTAGTATAAAACTATAATAGTCCATCCTCACATGACAGCGGAAATAAAGTGAATTATCATTTTCAGGGTGAACGTGCTGGAATCTACGGAGCAAATTGCGCGGAATGGATCATCAGCATGGAGGTAATTAAATTAGATAATCATCCATTACACAGCAATGCATAACTATGTTTTGATAACTAAAAATTAATTAAATTCACCATCACATGCAGGCTTGCCATGCTCTTGGAGTTTGCTGCGTGCCACTTTACGACACTCTTGGTACATCAATACATGCCATCCTCACCAACAGACAGATGAAACATGCTAATATGCAGTTGCACTTTCAAGGCGCAAGTTTGATTAAATATCTTGCTCAATATGTTTTTTTGCTAATGACCGTCTCTTTGTCCTTGTCCTTTTTGTGCAGGTGCTAACGCAGTGGAATTTATCACGTGCCATGCCGAACTCCAGATTGCTTTTGTGGAAGAGAGAAAGATTGGAGAGGTAGTGAACTAACTAATCATTGCTTACTCTATTTAGTAATCACTAGTAGTATGCCCGTGCGTTGCAACGGGAGAAAGTTTTGTTGTCATGAAAACACACAAAATAAGTTCTTGCTACTAAAACCGAGTGAAAATTAATAGTATATCGGATAGTTGACACTTTATGTAGTTAAAATATTATGAACAATTGGCAACTCATGTCGGACACGACACAAACTAAGAGACAGAGAAAAGTATACCAAAACATAGAAAATTTTCTCGGGTAACATAATATATTGTTATCGCGGTAGCACTCCTTAATTGATCTCTAAATCGAAATGGAGCATAAAAATCATGTGAGTTACTTTAGAGAAATTTGAAACCGGACATCAGGTCAGAATTTTGGTCGGATTTCTCCGAGATAGCAAGAAACCAGGCCGACATGACACAGTTGTAAACATGGCCCATCACGGGACACCCCTGTACAACTCGTTAAGCATCGTTCACCCAGAAACGACACGCCTCTGTCGCCCCGCCTCTTCAGCCGACGTCTCCCTCACCCCTAACCCCTCACTCCTTCGCCGGCCATGCCGCCTACTCCCGCGGTGCCTCACCGCCCCGTCCTCCTCTAACCATCATTTGTCTTTATGGGGCATTTGACATGTTTTTATACTTCTATGGGTGTTTTGTTTGTACATTTGTCTTTCACCCACGTACTTCTGAATTTGCAATAAGACTTTCAGGACATTTTCAGATTGTTGCTAAAAATCGGTGCTACACTTGACTGAATTTGCAACAAAACTCTCACGGCAATTCTTCAGGCAAGCTCTGCAAACACAAATATCATGGGCTCATGGGGTTGCATCAGCCTGGATCACCAGTACTGTACGGAGCACTAAAAATCTAAAATACAGGCATCAAGCAAGCAGGGCAGAAAAGGCCCAAATGCAACTCCACCGCCAGTTCATGCGCCGTCCGCACCATCTGAATCTGAGCATGCCGACCATGTCGTCCTGTTTCTGAGCTTGCTATCTCCACCGCCTCCACGGCCTTCTACGCCCACGCGGCTCAGCTCCACCGGCATCCACAGCCCACAGGTGACGACCGGCCCCTCCAACGCTTCTACGCCACCAGCTCAAGGACCACCGCCTCCCATAGTCCCCTGCCGTCCCGCTGCGCATGATAGTTCCGCCCCCTCCTCTATCTTTGCGTTGCGGCACGAGTTTCCCCCCTCATCTACATCCCCGCCGCTGCCGCAACGATGGCCGTCCTTGCACTACCTCCTTGAGGTCGTGGTCGCAAGTAACTGCTGCTGGAGACGCCGACGACGACTGCCTCCGCGTGGCAAATAACTGCTGCTGGAGTCGGCCGACGACGAGTCTACGACATAATTATAAGCGGTGTAACAGATCATGCAACTTAGTTCAACCCTCTCAGAACTCAATAATAGAACTACACGAGTGGTGTCGCTCCTATATGTATCTCACGCAGCAAATACAGTCATACAAAACAGATCTTGCAACTTAGCTCAGCTTTCTCTGAAACTCAATGATAGTACTACACACGAACTGTCTGCTCCGAACAAAATACCATCTCTTGGTCTTGGCTCTCAAACAAGCAGCACCGCGCATGCTAATAAGTAGTATCAAGTCTCAAACTCTATGTTATATGCTTTTGCAAACAAGTAGTACCACTGTACCAGGTTTTCTCAATCCTTCCACACGAAAGCAGAGCTATGGCCTCGAACAGCAGCAGTCAACCATAACCATCCCCAGACCTCCTCCTTGCTGAGCTGGTCAACAACTCCCCGCCAGATGCAGTGGCGGTACAACAAAGAAGGCTGGGCGAGGACGCGGGAATGCAGGGATAGCGGTGACCGCGGAGCGGCGCATCAGGGGAATCCATCTACTTCTCCGCCGCGTGTTGTTCCTAGCGGCAGTCATCGGCGCCAGGAAGCCAACGATACAGCCGGACTCCCCACCAACACCGCTGCCGGCAGCTAAGCGCCACACAGAGCAGGTGCGAGAAGAAGCTGGGTAGGGTGGAGGCAGAGGCCGGGCGGATGAATACAGTGGCAGCGAGCCGGGGAGGTCCGACGTCACTTATCCCGTTGATTCTCGAGCCGTGGAGGTTCCGTTCCTTGTGGAGAGGAACTCCTTCCGAGAGATTCAGTGGCGAAGACACGGATGACTGACGGCGACCTCGCGTTTCCTGACAGACGAACCGGTTTTTTCACATAAGCGGTGGCAATTTCTGTAATTTCCGATCCGATAGGAGGGTAAAAGAGTAAAATCAGGACGGACGACACAAGAAACCTTCCTACTTTTATTATTAGGCGTGCCATGCCGAACTCCAGATTGCTTTTGTGGAAGAGAGAAAGATTGGAGAGGTAGTGAACTAACTAATCATTGCTTACTCTATTTAGTAATCAATATTTGTAGTGTAAGTACCAAGAAGAGACACCCCGTTATAATTTCATACTCCCTCGGATCCTAAAAACTTATCGTAGCTTGTGTTGTGGATTTGTACTTAGGCAGTTCATTTGTCACGACAATTTTAAGGGGTCTGAGCGAGTAGTATTGTTCAAGTTTCATTCAAGTTAACCTCTTATGTGATTAGATAAGGTATATTTTGCGTGAGCCATCATGTGATTTGTTGAAACCACCTCCCAAATTAGTCAAAAATTCTCTAAAAAAACAGTTAGCAAGGTGATTTTCCATTAACATGTAGAATTTCAATTCAGAGCGCATATTCACTTTGGGTGAACAACAAGTTGAACATGAATAGTGAAACTTTACTATTTGTGCTATTCATTTGTGAACATAGTACCTCACAAAATAATTTATGTTTAAACTTGAGCTTTTACCTCGTGTGTGAGTGATTTTGATTACTTGACGCTCAACTGGGCTGTATGAGAAATCATTATTTGGGCTGTCTGAGTTAGAAATACTGGGCCTGTTTAGTTTCTTCGGCCACTTTTCGCTTCGGCCAATAACGATCGCGCTTTGAGGCCTCGGCCGTGACGAATGGACGGCGAACACCAGTGGCATTTCCGGCGGACGCACAACGCCGTTGTGCCCGTCTCGCCGCCCGGCGATCTGCCGGCCGGGGTCTCTGTGCAGTGGATGGCGCCGCTTCGTTGCCATGGTGTGGCGGCGGTCTGTCCCGCGAGAAAGGCGAGCACGATGGGCTCTCGCCGCAGGCGGTCCCCGGTTGTTCCCCACCGCGGCGCTTTCCCCTTGCGGGCCGACGAACTCGCGCGACGGGGTGAACTCTGCACGTCTTTAGCTTCATATATATTCGTTTCTGGTGCGGATCTTGGTTCGTTAGCCAACCGATTGATATGGCTAGTGCCTGCTTGCAAGATTTCTCGATTTGTATCTACACTGACAGTCCTAGAGATCAGTTGGGTCAGATGCAACACATTACCTCAGCAAACTTATTTGGAAGAGTAGATGTGCATGTAGTATTACTGCTTTAGACTTCATGATCCCCTATTTGCTAATGCTTTCATTCGTCGCAGCTCCTGAAAACTTGTCATGCCACTTCCAAGTATTTGAAATGTAAGTTATTTCAATATGGGTAGTATCGACTGGTTACACGGTTCAACACTATGGATTTTGATGGATTTTAATCTTTGCAGCGGTCGTCAGCTTTGGAGGAGTCACAAATGACCAAAAAGAGGAAGCTAAGAACCATGGGTTGTCCATTTTCTCGTGGGAGGAATTCCTGATCATGGTTAGCTTTGGTCTTCAGTCAGCTTACTTTATACATTATTTCAAGTGTTTCTCTTATATTCTCGAAAACAAAAAAAAGTGTTTCTTTAGGACTTTATGGAAGTGCTTGATGACAGAATAGCCGGAGTACCGTCTTCTGCATCATTTGATTTTCTACTCATTATTTTTGAATATTAATTGCTAACTTTCTCATAACAATGCAACCCATCTAAAAGTGGATATAGGATATGCCATATGTCTTATGTTTATTCGTGCAAAAGCTGCCTAATAGATCCTTAATATTCCATCCAAATGACAGAAGTTTAAATATATCATGTTGCATGTGACTTAATGTGTATCTGCATTATCTATGAGTGTTATAATAGCATGTTGTACAACCAAGATGAGAAATTCTGTGAATGATATTAGTCCCTTGTATTGACCTATAGTTCAAAACCATCTAGTTGGAGACGTTAAACAGTTGAAGTTCATTCCATTCATAACGTATGGTCTTGGAATTATATGGTGTCATATTGAGCTATCGTACATTTAGTCATTTAACATAAATCTTTTTGTCTGACATGTCTATAGGGTGGAGATCATCATGTTGATCTTCCTGAAAAGAAGAAATCTGACATCTGCACAATAATGTACACAAGTGGAACAACAGGAGACCCTAAGGGTGTTATGATATCAAATGAAAGCATTCTTGTCAACCTGACTGGTGCTGACGCAGTAATCCAATCTATTGGTGAAGTTGTAAGTATAGAATCTTGATAAATTGCTACCACATGCTTCATTGAATCATACAACTCATGTTGATTGCTCTCCGATTTGTTTTTGCAGTTTGATCAAGATGATGTTTACATGTCATATCTTCCACTAGCTCATATCTTCGATAGAATGTTTGAGGAAGTGTTCATTGCTCATGGAGCAAAAATTGGATTCTGGCGTGGGGTATGTCTTGTGAATATTCCTTGTTTACCTTCAAGTAGTCAATGGGTTCATACTGAAGCTAGTATCCATGCATCTGTAGGATGTTAAGTTGTTGGTTGACGACATTGCAGCATTAAAACCAACCGTATTTTGTGCTGTACCACGTGTACTTGACAGAATATATTCAGGTAAACTCCAGATTTTATTTGTTAACACTGAGATAGTTATAGCCAGTCAATTATTTTTCCATTTAGCAGATACATTTTCTGTTGGCTCCATAACTTGTTAATAAAGTATCACTGAATAAGTTTCTCTTATGTCTGTTATTTTTCTATCAATGCTGCCAACACGTTAAGATTACTATTTTATCTTGGTTTTATGTTTTCTAAATGCATTAGTAAAAGTTGTGTATGTGCCGAAATCTACCCATAGCTTTTTCACGAGAAGCTTGACTAGTTGATGATACTGTACATTAAATTAATGGCTAAAGCAAATGTCTTTTCTAGAGTGAAGAAAGTCAGTAAGTCTGAAAAGGGAAACAGACAGAAATAAATAAATGATCGACTAGCTATTGAACTATAGAGTGGATGTAATGAAGAGGTTCCATGAAAGATTACATGTAATGTCTAGTTGTGCTTGCTATAATGTGACATTGATACTTATTTCATGCATTTTTTTATGTAGGTCTTACGACCAAGATTTCGTCTGGTGGCCTATTGAAGAAAACCTTGTTCAATGTTGCATACAAGATGTAAGTTCGTACATGATTAATACTGAGATTTTTTTCTTGGAAAGTACACATCTTTATGACCACATATTTTCTTCTGATGCTCTTCGTACGTCCTTTCACGTTCTATAAGGTTTCATTGTTTGTTCGTCTTATGCGTTCAAGAAATTTTCTGATATTCATGAATCGTGATAGAATTTCTAGGTTGGTAATTATTATCAAATTGACAGGAAACTGGACTGCATGAAGAAAGGAATTAAACACGATAAGGCATCTCCGTTATTTGACAAATTAGTTTTCAGCAAGGTACAACTTGACATTCAAGAGCAATCATTTACTTCTTCAGATAGAACTGGAAATCTAAACGCAACTCCATGTGTATTATTGTCCTAACATAGTTATTAAACGGTTTTTCGTTCAAGGTGAAAGAAAGACTGGGTGGAAGATTACGTATTATCATATCTGGTGGGGCTCCCCTTTCCGTAGCAGTGGAAGAATTTTTGAGGGTCGTGACATGTGCATATGTTGTTCAAGGATACGGTATGCATCTGTGGTGTTTAAGTTCCTTCATTAAGTATAGGCAATGCCTTCAAATTATGTGAACATATTATTGGTTGACAGAAGCACTATTTTTTTTTTTGCACAATTCCAATTTTAGGACTCACGGAAACTTGTGCGGGAACTTTTGTTGCACAACCGGATGATTTCTCCATGGTCGGGACTGTTGGCCCACCACTTCCACACACGGAAGTTCGCCTTGAGTCAGTTTCAGAGATGGGTTATGATGCTTTGTCAAGCATTCCCCGTGGGGAGGTATGCGTGAAGGGAGGCATTTTGTTCTCTGGATACTACAAAAGGGAGGACCTAACACAGGAAGTCATGATTGATGGATGGTTTCACACAGGTTAGCGATATCCCAGTTTCAACACAAGGCCATAATTTACTTTCTTACATAGCTGGATATAAGAAGTTAGTATGTTTCAGATGATGACTGTACGTTAAATAAAAATGCAGGGGATGTTGGTGAGTGGCAACCAAATGGAGCCTTGAAAATCATTGACAGAAAGAAAAATATATTCAAGCTTTCACAGGGAGAATACGTTGCAGTGGAAAATCTAGAGAATATCTATGGTGTTCTTCCAGAGATTGATTCGGTAAGTACTTACTCAATTGTTCACTTAGGGAGGAGCTGTCTCAGTTTCTGTCTTCACTATTTTAGGTCCTACTCTCCTGCCAATATACTTGGTAAAAGTGTCGTGTACAGCACCTGATTTTGAGCATAGATAATTGAAGTGTTACTTTGAAGATAACTTTGTATTAAATACAGTGTGATGACTGCTGATGCCACAGTGTGTTGCTGAAATCGTCAGTATGCTTGGAAGCTAGTCGTATACATAATAATATTTCTTGCTTAATTTCTTGATCCCTATAACTTTGATCTTAACACCATCACTACAGTCTTTCATTATGGGCATATATTCAAATATGCATAACTGTTGATCCCAGAACCTGCATGGAAATGAAAATAGTGGTTTCTCAAATTATGTTGTGTCAGTTTTCTCTCTTGTCATTTTGTCTGCAATCATCTGAGAGGCTACTCAACACACTTCTGTCGATAAAGTAGGGCATATATGCAAGAAATATATTACGTATTTTCTGTATCCAATTCATTGGCCATTCATCTCAATTTTCATGCTTTCTGCTGATCAATTTCAGATATGGGTATATGGGAACAGTTTCGAATCTTCTCTTATTGCTGTTGTAAACCCCAACCAGCAAGCGCTTGAACACTGGACTGGACAGAATGGCATTTCTGGAAGTTTGGCTGAGCTATGTGAAAACTCGAAAACCAAAGAGCATTTTCTTGCAGAACTCTCAAAGATTGCCAAGGAAAAGAAGGTAAAGCGTCTTCTCTTACATGTCCGCCACTCACTGCTTGTTCCAAGTTTTGCTTCAGGGTTACTATTTACACATTCCCATTGTTTTACCCGTGCCAGCTGAAGGGCTTCGAGTTCGTAAGGGCCATCCATCTTGACCCATTACCATTTGACATCGAGCGTGACCTTATCACCCCAACATACAAGAAGAAACGGCCACAAATGCTCAAATACTACCAGGTTAGATCTCATATCAGACTTTTCCCCCGATTTCAGCTTGCAGTGCCCTTCTTTTTCCAAAGTACTTGCAGGTATGTCTAACCTACGTCAATTAGCTGATATGTTTCCCCGAACATCCTATGTCCAGGGGGAAATCGACGCACTCTACAAGAGCATGAAGTAAGAGAGCGACCATTTTGCAAATGGATTTCTCTAATCCCCATATCTCGATGGAATCGGAACGCACATGTAAATTAATTATTACGAGACTTGTTGATGCTGCTGTACTTTTTCACACGTCACTTGTTCCATGTGAATCCATATTGTTTGAATGGCAAACTACTGTTCCCTTGTGCCTCTTTTCTCCGGTCAGCACAGCAGCGTCAGCACGGGTCCTGACGCCTGCGGGCCTGCGTCACTTTCCCTCGCTGCTCTATACGCGGAGACAGGATTGAACTGAAGATTCTTGGTCAGTTCTTCAGAATCTTCTGTAGTTGTTGACCTGCTGTATCCCACCAATATTATTGTGCTCTCCTTGCTCTCCTCTATCTCTGTGATCCTCTGGACCAATAAAATTGGAGTGTTGAATCAATGGTCAGCAGTCAACACCGTCCCAGCTTTGAAACATTCTTAATTCCACTCCACTTTTCAGAAAGCAGTCCATGCCCAAGTGAATGCCAACTCGAAAGAGAGAGTTATCAACTAAACGGCAGAGAACATGTCTTTATCACAGTGACACTATGCGTATTGCTGCCGAAGTTCCATTGTGCAATCGTCGAGCTTTCAGTATGAACAAAATTAGGCCATCACACTTCATTTCGTTTATTATTTGTTCCTCTGCTAGCCTGCAAGCTGGGGTGTTTACTCGTTTATTTAAGGCTTCAGATTAAAATGTCATTTTCGTAGCATTTCTCTGACTTTTCATCTAAGCTATTTCTAAGCAAACTCCCACTTGCAAAAGTGAACAAGAGGGGAAAATAAAATTCAATATAATTAGTAGGTATGTCCATCTTATTACTCCACCAACAGAATGTTCGCACCAAGTACAAGAGGTCATCCAGGAATTTCTTCTCCACTAACAAAATTCCTGAACTTTCGAACCTTGTTCACTGTACCTAGCAATTTCCGCCGAGGCACCCAGCTAGCACAGCCTTCTTGTACGATGTTAAGCCTGAGGACCAAAAGACTAGTCAAACCGGTGACAGGCGCCCAAGGAACCACAAGAAATAAAAACGATGGAGAAATATCAACTCGGTCAGTCGGTCAAAGTCAAGAACAGATGTGGAGCAGCATATATGCCACAAAACGAACCCATCTTAAGTCCAACGGCCACACCACATCGTATCTTACGCATCGCGTCTCCTACAGATTGTTCATCAACCTGCCATTGCCGTAGGCACCAGCTGCAAGCCATGCAGGAGGGTGGAGGAGGGGACTACAGCATTCACCTGCTGCTGACCATCCTGGCCGACGGCGAGGAGCAGGCGAGGCGGCTCCTCGGCGAACTGCCTCCGGCCGCCGACGACCAGCTGCCTCTTCCAGCGGAGGATTGCTGCAGGGGCGTGGCGCGCCAGCTGCGGGGCACCTTTGCCAAGGCGATCGCCGTCGCCAAGGCCATCGAGGCCGCTCATGGCGGCGCCTCCGGTACCGACTCGCCTCGGTCGGCCGACGAGAGCTCCGGTGCAGGCGGGGTCGCGACCAGGGACGCGACGCAAGCGCAAGAGCGCCAAGGCATTTGCAAGAGAAGGTGCGTATGAACGATTCAAATGCTATGTAGTCACCGCCTCACCGGTAGCCACGTGGCATCGCGCGCAAGCTAGTTTTCTGCTTGCGGAGATGGCAAGCTAGCTAGCCCTGGTAGTATTCTCTCCGCTCGTATTAGTTATAGCTGATTTAGGCCACCTCCAACGGGGCTCTCCGCATATGGACAGGCAAAGTGGACCGATTGTGTCCGATTTGGGCTGTCCGCGGACTATTTTGTGGCCTCTGTCCTCTTTGGGTATGAAGTGCTTCCAACGGCCCAGCGCAAAAAAAAAAGATATCAAAATTAAATATATTACATATACTGAGTTCGATAGGGCCCAGTGGCCAGTGAGACAGACAAAAGAAAAAAAAACTAAAAACTAGGTCGGGGAAGGACGGCGCCGGCGTCGTCGGAGTGGAAAATGGGCTGCGCCGGCGTCGTCGAACGGCCGTTGCGCCGGCCTCCTACTCGTCCTCGTCGGAGGAGTCGAGGATGACGTAGGATGGCGGCGCGTAGAGGTGGGCCGGTGGCGCCGATGGTGGTGGAGGCGTGGCGGGCGCCTCGGGGTCCTGGGGCCATGCCGGTAGGGGCACGTACTCCCTGGCCTCGCCGGGCTCTTGCCACGGTGACCATGGCACCTGCTAGCGCGCCCGCTCGTCGTCCCGGCGCGCCTGCTCGGCCGCGGCCTCCATGGCGGACGCACGGAGCGTCGCCGCCAGATCGGGCCAGCGCCTGAGCTCGTCCAGCTCGGACTGCTCGATGGCCGCCTTCAGGTCCTCGTCCATGTCCTCTGGCTCGGCCTTCACGTCGTGGCCGTGGCCGTCGCCGTCCTCGCCCTCGGACCACTGCTGGTCCGAGTCCTCATCCGGCTCAAGCCCGACGAGGTCCACCTCGTCCTCGTCCTCCTCCGGCTCGGCGTAGTCCGGTGGGAGCGACGCCGCGAAGGCGAGTTGGCGCCGGTGGTTGTGCTCCAACTCAAACCACCCGTCCCATAGGGACGAGGTTAGCGCGTAGGCGGGGTCCTGGAGGAGGTCGGGGGGCAGCAGGGCCCGCCGGCAGCGGATCTTCTCCGTGCGCTCACGGCCGGAGCGTGGCACCGGCGGCACGGGGACCCGAAGCCGGTTTAGATGCCACCCCTCGGGGAGGTGGACATCGCTCCACGGCAGGGGTTGGCGCCGCTCCCAGTAGAGCTGGACCACCTCCAGCCCGACACGGGCGCGGCGTTGCGAGCCGCGCGGGCGGCCGCGGTATCGGCGGCGACGGGGGAGGGGGGGTGGAGCCACGGGGGCGGGGCCAAGCGGCCGGTCTCGCTGGCGCGTGGTCCAGGGCGGACAAGGTGAGGACACACGCTGTGTCCTTGCCTCGCTAAACTTGGACCAAACTTGGGGCAGGTTTGGTCCAGTTTGGCTGTCCGCGCGGACAACTGTCCCTTTGCGCCGGCCCGTTGGAGGCACCATTCTGTCCGTTCGGACAGTTTCGGACGGGACAAGTGCAGATGCGAAGGGCCGTTGGAGGTGCCCTTAGTACAAATGGAATACTCAAAAATTCTCACATGGATGTTTGTCCTGTATGTTTTTTTTGGTTTACTTAAGGATTGATGATTGGTGTGACCGTGTGAGTGTGACCATCGTCTGGTTGAATCGAATAATATTAATCAACTATACATAATCAGATCCAAGGCCCGAGAATTAAATCTGGACCCTATTCTATTACCATGCATCATTGCATATTCAAGATAGATTAAGGAAGATATACTTAATTATGGGCGAGTTCATATTAACTGTTTCGTTAATACTCGTCCGGTGAGGAATTCCTTATTTCTCTATCAGTGTCGAGGATCATTGACCTAATGTTGAGATCTGCATCAGATCTAATGTTAGTTCGAACTCTGAAAACAAACCATGCATCTTTCACTACACGGACAAAATGTTACCGTAGGATGAACATTTTGAATAGGTATGTGCAAATTGGTAAGGTGCACTGAATTTTATAAGCTTACTGGAATAATGATACTTTTTTGGACTAATATGCAAATTGTGACATCGCAAACATCTTTTAGCATCTCTATGGACAAATTTCAAAATTTGCCAGAGAGTTAGTTAGTTAACTCGCAATCAACCTAGTCATAGACACAACATAATATTATTATTTTTGTTGAGAAAGAACATACTATTAGTTGTGTGTTCTATTTTATACCAACTAGGACCTTCACCACATGTTAATTTGAATGACGCACATTTGTTTAGCCTATATTTTGCTTGTAATACCCGTGCCAAATTAGTAACAAACCAAATGTCCCAATTCACATTTCATAGCGAACTTATGCTAAGTTTTTTTGAAAATTAGTTTATTTGCTGAACAATTAATATGGTGAAATTGTATTTTTTTTGTCGCAACACTTTTAATATCATTTTCTATGATTTATGTAGGCTTTATTATTTCCATTCGCATATTTTTTTTGTAGGTTAATAATACAATGTTTTTGTATATGTGTTACATATGATAAGTTCTTGTTGTTCTTCTTTTTTATTGTTTGCGGGATTCTAGATGGTTGGATTTCAATCTAATTAATGGATAAAAAGTTTAATGCGGTTTTAAAAGCTGAAAGGATCTTCTGATTTAGAAGAACTTCATAGAATATTGGAGGATTTGAATACTAACTCTCGTAGTCTTTCGATTCTGTAGGCTTTAAGGCTACATGATATTTCAACTCTGTGTTTTCATATTCATGTGCTTGTGAAAAAAGAGTGCCAAAGTATTTTATTTGTGTTTTTCTTTCATGTTCGCCATTGCGATACCATTGGTAGATAAACGAGTAGTCCTCATTAACGGGTCCTTCTTTTCACATTTATCCACTTAGTACTTAGTAGATGTACGTTATAGCTAGTTAAGTCAATTTTGTGCGACATAAATTTAGGTACTTGTTTCTCGTCCATCAACATACTCATTCCATCCTACAAAGAATGTAATTTTTTTTTGAAAGTCAAACTATTTCAAAGATTTACCAATTGTATATAACCAAATAGGTATATGATGAACATATATTTCATCATAAGTCTTGTGATACTAATTTGGTTCCATGAAATGGATATTTTTTGTATAAACACGATCAAGCTTTAAAAAGATTAACCTTCCAAGAAAGTTGGAGGCACACCCATTCTAGGACGGAGGAGCAGTGACATATTTTTTTTTTGGCTGCCAACCCTTGACAACTGAAATCTTTTGCAGAAGCGGCTTTCGGGGCATTTCTTTTATGCTATAATTTCTAAGATAGTACTAATATATTTCAGAAGTTTTCTCTGATATATTTGGAAAGGTACTTAACCGCACGAATGGGTAGACCAGAATTCTAGAAAGCGGCAGAGGTTCTTTAGTGCTTTGGTAAAAAAGAATGCACGCATCTGCGATCTATCATATAATTCGACGGATACAGTACTTGGACATTTTAGCATTTGCATCAGTCAACGAAAAAATTCAAACAAGTGATCGTTGATTTCCGTGGTCCTGAAATCATATGCACATGTACAGGAAGGGCCTGCCAAGATGGACAGAAAAATTCCGCACACCAGAAGCGAATTTGGAGTACACACCAGATGACGGGCTCAGCTGGAGGAAGTACGGCCAAAAGGACATCCTCGGCGCCAAATTTCCAAGGTTGATCAATTCATTCAGATCTTGCATATGTTTGATATTTCACTCCATTCTCTAAACCTCATGATGTGCATTGTCTCCTCAGATTCTTGTTTCTGACTGTTTCTAAACATATTTGAAAATGAAGACAAAGATTGTCAACTGTATACTCCAAATATGTTAGACCACCTTTTTGTTTGTGATGCTGACACGATGATGGGCCAATGGGGGCCGTTGCATGCGCAGGGGCTACTACCGGTGCACGTACCGCAATGCGCAGAGCTGCCCCGCCACGAAGCAGGTGCAGCGCTCCGACGCCGACCTCGCCGTGTTCGACGTCACGTACCAGGGCCTGCACACCTGCCGCCAGAAGCAGCGCTACGCCGCGCCTCCTCCTCCCGCCGCGCACGACGGCAGCGACCAGCCGGCCGCAACGCCGCAGGAACAGGACCAGGACATGCAGCTGCTCGCGAGCTTCAAGAACGGCCTCAGGGTGGACACCGACGGGCTGCCGCCGCCTACGTCGTCCTTCCACGGCCACGATGTCTCCACTGGTGGCGCCTTCTCCTTCCCCTACACCGCGTCGGAGGGCTTCTCGCCGGTAGAGAGAGGCGGTCATGAGCAGCTGCCGGCCGGAGGTGGCGGCTGCTTCACCCCGCCGTCGTTCGTCTCGCCGGCCACGACGGCGTCGGCCGGGCCGGGCTACTACCCCGTTGAGTCGTCCGAGCTCGGCGAGGTGGTTTCCGCGGCGATGTCTTCTGCAACGGCGTCGGCGTTAGACCCCGCCGCCGGGTTCGACTACTCGGTGTACGAGTGCCAGTACCACGACGATCTCGACTCGTTCGCGCCGATGTTCGGCCACCCTTCTTCCCATGGCCAGCACGGAGACGCGTGATCGATGGAACAATTAACGCAATGTTTTTGTAGCAACTGAAAGGATCAACTTTTTTTTTTGAGAAAACTGAAACGATCAACTTGAGAACCGAGGCATAGACCGGATGGTCAGTGGTGTTAATACCTCTCTACGCCCGCGAGGTCTCGTGTTCGAGCGCCAGCTCCCTCGTGCATACTCACCGGATTTCTTCTAACTAAGTTGTTTGAAGGCCTGTCTAACCCTTCAAACCGCATTTTTTTTAAAAGGATCAACTTGAACTTTTTTCCCCCTATATATTGCCATCAGATCTAGTTTTGTTTACTCTGTGGAATGATGAGGATTGCGATTTTCCGCCCAAGTGGAGGATGAGTACACTTGCGACGGTGATGTAGTACTAAAAATGAGGTAGCATATGAATCAAGAAAGAATCAAGAAAGCAGGTTAAACATGAAAACAAACCAATAACTTTTTACAGTGACTCGATCCACACATGTCGCAAATTCAGACCACGGATGTATACGTATCATTCTTTGTGCATGGCAGTAGCTAGCGTAGAACACATGAAAGAAAAAGGATCACCGGATTTCTTCTAACTAAGTTAGTTGTTTGGAGGGTTGTCTAACCCTCCAAACCCTTTTTTTTTAAGGATCAACTTGAAATTTTTCCCCCTATATATTGCCATCAGATCTAGTTTTGTTTACTCTGTGGAATGATGAGGATTGCGATTTTCCGCCCAAGTGGAGGATGAGTAGACTTGCGACAGTGATGTCAACTTTGATAGAATCCACTTACTATCAAAGTTGAGACATTTATTTTGGGACGGAGTGAGTACTAAAAATGAGGTCACTACGGGAAACGCTGATAGTGCCGACGGCAATTTGTCGGGGCCGTCGGCGTTATTACGTGAGCCCGACGAAACAGAAAAGACCGTCGGCGCCAGAATGCCGTCAGCATTCCAGTAGTGAGCCCGACGGCCACCGTCGGGCTTATAACGCCGTCAGCATTCTCCTTTACTCAACGTAATGCCGACGGCATTACCGTCGGGCTCACCACATGAAAAAATTATTTTCCACTTTTTTCCATAAAAAATCAGATTACATTCAAAAATTATGATAAAATGTTGGCAACAATATAAGGACACATATGGGGTAACGCGATGAAATCTGCAGCGGATGTGGGGTATCTCCGTGTCGGGGGTCCGGAGCGTCGGAACCACACCAAAACTTGCATGGACCCCTAACATATGTATATTAGTGTGTTGGTAGGCTGTGGGAACCAAGATACAACTCCGAGGTGCGACCCGCTACATCGACCCCTCTTGCCCCCTAGCAAGTTCATGCACTTAGAGGTGGAAAACTCCCGTTTCTGGTGCCGGGCATGTAATCGTGCGACGGAGTAGCAATATTATTTTCCATTTTTAAAGTGCTAAAAATGACTTTTTTTGTGAAGCAAGTACATAAAATATGGTCCAAAATGACATTCATTTAATTTTCACAAAGAGTAGTACATATTTGATGGATAATCCCTAAATATGAGGAATTTCCTTGCTTTCTATCTAAATTCCACTCTTTAATTAACTTTATGTCAATTTTCCGAAAGTAATTCAAATTTGAACTACAACTGTGTGATAGTTTGCTCTGAAATTCTGACAAAAATAATTTTAAGGTACACAAGTAGTGGTTACAACATAGAACCGTCGATAGTTTTGTAAAATTCGACCACTTTTGATGAATAGCCATGCTCTCCATTTGGACCGTGTTTTGAAAGAAATGAAAAAAATATGAAAAAGTACTCGAAAAAAGAAACCCTTTGGCATGGAATCCTTTTATGTGTACTAGTTTCTGGGAAAAATGATAAACTTGTGTTTTGACAAACTTTTTAAAATAATACTTCACAAAAATGTCAATCATCTACAAACATGTATAAGTTTCAAGACAAATGACCAATTTATGTCCATTATCGTGTCATAGTTTGTGATAAAGTGCCTATATTCAGCACATATGTGTGCCATGGTATGGGAAACAACGTCGCCGAAGCAATTTTCAAAATTATTTTTAGAAACATTATTTTCCATTTTTAAAGTGCTAAAAATGACTTTTTTTATGAAGCAGGTACATAAAATATGGTCCAAAATGACACCCATTTAATTTTCACAAAGAGTAGTACATATTTGATGGATAATCCCTAAATATGAGGAATTTACTATCTTTCTGTCTAAATTCCCCTCTTTAATTGACTTTATACTGATTTATGTTGGTTCTTATTTGTTTTAAAAGACATTATTCATATGAAAATGATGACATTGATGTCATATTTAGATTCCTCTCGTTTTTATGATCGATATAGATATTTTATTTAGTTAATTCCGATATATAAATATGAATTATTTCTTATTAAATGGAAAAGATAAAACTAAAGTAAAATAATTGATTATTATTATTATTCAAGTATTATTAAACATAGTTATTTTGTTTATTCAAATCTTATTTTTGAAATTTTAAATATTAAAAAGTGTAATATCATGAATGAGGGTTAATATGATTGATATCATACTAATAGCAACGAGGTATGACATCTCAATTGGAATCTCATTAGAACAGAACTCAATAGTTAAGCGTGCTTGGCCGGGAGCAATCTGAGGATGGGTGACCGTCTGGGATGTTTGACTAATGGTGGATAGTTTGACCTTATCTTAAGTGTGTGATATGAGATTAATTAGATGACTAAATCGGTATTGAAATAATAATGAAAAAGGTTGGAAAAAAAACTGGAATTTTTTTTTTTTTGGAAAATTGTTTTCGAAAAAATATTTGGTAGAGCTATGCCGACGGAGCTACGCCAATGGCAAGCCCGACGGCAACGACGCTACGCCGATGGATTCTACGCCGACGACGGCGTACCTCTACGCCGAGGGTAGCCGTGCTGAGCCCGACGGCATTTACCGTCGGCACTATCAGCGTTTCCGTAGTGGGTAGCATATGAATCAAGAAAGCAGGTTAAACATGAAAACAAACCGATATCCTTTTTACAGTGACTCGATCCACACATGTCGCAAATTCAGATCACGGATGTATACGTATCATTCTTCGTGCATGGCAGTAGCTAGCGTAGAACACATGAAAGAAAAAAAAAGTTTGGCGGGACAGGACCCGGATGGGTGGGTAATCATACGAACTCCTTCCCTCCACCCAACGGCACCAGCTTGGCTGCTGAACATGAGTGGCCTAAATTCGGCAGCCTGCTTCCACAAACGCCAATTGTTTGGCCATCCCCGCCAAACCACAATCTGCTGAATCGGTCTTTTGAAAGAAGGTAAAAGTTTTGCCTTTTATACTGAATCTGTCATTCGATATGTCGCCTAATACACATACGAGGAGATTTCCATCGGCACATAGGAGATAGAAAGTGCACACTCAAATCTTAAGAGCTACTGGCTAAGGTGTTGTTTTATCTGGAAAAGTGCTGAAAAGTTTTTCATTTTTCATAGGATTCTCGTCCACTATACTCTGCGTGCCGGGGGAAGACCCTAGGACCGATGGCCCGGGCAACCGTACCGGGGGCGGTGCTTCCTTCTTGAAAGTGTTGCTTGGTACGGGATGCTTCGGGGTGCTTGAAGCATGGTGGAGCAAAGTGGGACGGTGCAACAATTCCGAGTCATCATTGTTTTGTCGATTCACCTTTGTTATTATTTATTTTCTTTGAGCATGTTTGTGCTGAGCATTTTCTTTGTTTCGAAATGTTGTATCGGTGTGGTTGCTATACTTATATGGCGGGTCGTAAGCCTGTTTCAAGGAGGAGAGTAACACAACACATAGCGATGTTTTTCAACAAAAGAATTAACGACATCATCTGATCCTGATCTAAACAATGAATTTTGGTCAAAGATAACAACCCGAGTTGGTGAGGACAGTGCCAATACTCCTTGGCGTCGCCTCCATGGAGGGGAACGAAACCCAAGAGCGTCGCCACCAGCACAAGGCAAAGGCAGGCAAATATTTCATCATACCGCCACACACATGCCATCAATGTTTACCGAACTTAGAGCAACATAGTGTCCCTTCACTCCACCGCTGTCGTCGCAGCGCAATGTTGCAATCCACCGGCTACATCCCAACACAACACCACCACACCGCGACACTACACATCGTCGTGTCATCAGTATCCAAGTGGCAAGAGTCGCTCCTCGTCAGCCCACCCACACGGCCACACCAGGAGTGTACTTAGGTCTCCTAGCTACCCTCACTCCGGACGATACTTTTGTTGACGCGTCGATCAGCCGTCGGAATTTCTCAACAACGCACGTGACTGAAAACCCCACACCGCTACCGGGGATGATTGAAAGAGGGGGAGCCGCCAACGACAACGAATGATGCTACCGAAAACAGAAGACATGGTTTTGATCCCGCACAACTTTGAAAGAAATTTATACTCATCCAGTCAATCACAATAGTTGAGTCTTTGTATTTGTATCGGTTTGGTTATGTGGCTCAATTTTTCTACTAGTCCAAGTCACATACTACTTCCGATCTGAAAAAATTGACGTGGAAGGGTGTGCTATACCGGTACTAACTTGTACACTCCTTGCGACAATCAAATGGTTAGGTGGGTGGTTGTACCCCCAACCAATCAGAGTTCAAATCCCAGATTTGACGCTGGTCAGTGGGAGGCGACGTTCGCGTCGACAGCGAGACGCCTGTGGTGACTTCGTCAATCCCAAAACCTGATCCGCCGGCTCAGTCTGGGTGTGCGTGTGTACGTTCATAGGGTTAATTGTGTGCGCGTGTATACGAGCGCGCTTGTGTTGTACCGTGTTTTAAAAAAAACTGACCGGCCGGAGGGAGTAGTATTTTGCGTTTATTCATGTGTTTTGAACCTTGATTGATTCGTTTACTTGTACCCCGCATCCGGGACCGGGACTGACGGCCGAAGAATTGGCACGGCTCCGATCGCAAGGACGCACGGTACGGAGGGTCTGCTGGCGAAATCCGTCGCCGGAGAGGAGAGCCGTGGATCGTCGGAAACCGGGGCGTGGGGAAGCACGGGCGGCAGTGGACGGCGCAAGTGGCGAGAAAACCTGCCCCCTTTCCCTTTCCGCCGCGCTTTCCGATCCCACCACCACCACCCGCACGGGCGGGCCACCACCGCACCACTATTTACGGCCGTCTCGGCTCCGGCGCAGCCACCACGCCGCATGCAACTGCGGGAGCGCGCGAGCGAATAAACAAGGTATACCACCGCACGGGCCGAGGCGGAGAGAGAAGTAGGGGGCGGGTGCCTGCTGCCGGGGCGCCGGTGCCGAGGCCCGCCTTGCTGAATTCCCCGCCGCCCGCCACCTCGATCCTTTCCGTTTCCACTCCCTGGTAACTCACCCACCCGCCTTCCTTTTTAAGCGCCTCACTCCTTCCGGTCCCCCCTACTCATCCTCAATCGCCGTACCCGACGAGGCGCCGCCGGATCTGCGCGCCGGAGGATTACACCCGCCGAATCCATGGCGCGGGCTCTCGGGCTCGCCCTCGCGCTCCTCGCCGCCGTATCAGGTACCCCTCCCCTCCCCTCGTCTTGGTAGGATATCGCTTCCTGGAATTATTAATCTCAGCGATACGCGCGGCCCTCCTCTGATTTTCCGCTGCTCATGGTTGCTCGTCTTGGTGTTGCAGTGGCCGTGCTTCCTCTTGCCAGCTCCGCTGACGACGGCGACTACGGGCGCTGCCAGTGGGCTGTGAGAGGGTGGGCGGACTCGGTTGCGGAGGCCGACAGTAGCGGCGATAAACGGAACCTCAAGGATCTGCTCTTCTTCCTCCACATTCCTAGGACGGGTGGGCGTACCTACTTCCACTGGTAGGCTTGCTGGACCTTCTACCAGCTGTCAGTAGATTCGTCCTCATACGCCCTTGTGTTCAACTGAAATTAACTGTTTTTCGTTTTGTCAGTTTCTTGAAAAAGCTGTACACGAATGCTCAGGAATGCCCCCGTTCCTATGATAAGCTGCGATTTGACCCAAGGTGAGAAGAAATTTTTGTCCCCTGCTTTGCCTATTCGTGTCGCCACCTGGGGTTTATCTTAAAGAGCTGACTAAACAAACAACACTATGAGCTCTGTTGTCTCTGAATGATACTTAGAAAACACTTCGTCGATCTTCAAACTTTATCGTGATGCCTGCAGTATTATGGTTCAGGATATTTTCATTTATTGGAATGACATTACTACCAGCGTTAACTGGCTATGAATGCTCCATTACTGCAATCTGGCATGCTCATAAGCACCACATTTTGAATTTGGTTGTTGAGAATTTACATGGATATTGTGACCCTTGTACGTGTTATGCCAACATATTGTGAGCCTCTGAGATTGTTTCTGTTGATGCAGTGTTCAGTTATAACAGAAATACGTTTTCTTAGCAATTCTTTTATTTCCATGATTAGTCGATTACTTACAGTTACTAATATCATGTTATGCTTTCACGTCAGCCATCCTGATTGCACGCTGGTTGTAAGTCATGATGACTACAGCTTAACTTCCAAGCTGCCAAAGGAGAGGACTTCCGTAGTGACAATACTACGAAATCCAGTTGATCGCGTATTTAGCACGTATGAGTTCTCAGTTGAAGTTGCAGCCAGATTTCTTGTGCATCCAAACTTAACGTCTGCAAAGATAATGACCAGCCGTGTCTTAGCAAAATCACGTGGTGTAAGTACACTGGATATCTGGCCTTGGAAATATTTGGTTCCGTGGATGAGAGAAGATCTTTTCGCCAGGGTATGCTTACTTCCATCTTCAAAATGATTAAGACTATATGATGAATCTGATTATCAAGCCTTTTCTTCTATATCGAACCTTTGGAGTGTCTCCGTTTTTGGGAACATTTGTTAGGATCAGCTTCAGTGGTTGTTAGAGGCTGAGATTCAAGTGTGATTTCTTATTCTTATGTAACAAGGCACCTGACAGTCAAATGGGGGCGTCAGGGTTATATCTCGAGCTTAACTGTTAGTTATAGTTCAGTTAATGTAAACGGCTAGCCGGCTAGGTATGTGGACTTCAGATATATTTGGAATTATTTAAGACTATAAATATAAGGTATGGTATTTCAATTGCATATATTCTTGCAATAAAATAAGAGATACTTTCAACTGCAGCGGGATGCTAGAGGGAACAAAACACGAAGTAGCAAGAAGGTTAATGCATATGATGTGGATGACATGGTTATGCCATTACACCAGTACATCAATGACCCTGTTGCCCATGAAATCATTCATAATGGAGCTACCTTTCAGGTTTGTAAGACTTGTCCCTTTGGTGTATCTCAACGTCTGTTACTGCATTCCTATATATGCCTTTAATTGTTTACTCTCTCTTCTGTATTGTGCACTGCAATTGTTTTGAATAAAATATGCAATATCAGTTGTTATGGTCGTAAATTGGCAGTTTGATCCATTTGGTAAAGTTTCTACAGTTTTTAAAGGCGAAACACCAGCATGTATAAGCCTATTATTGAATTGTGTGTCCATTGTTAAGATGTACTCTACATCACGCCAATAATTAATTATATATATCCCCACTGTTTGCAATGAATGTGTGACCATTGGCTAAGATATACCCCTTTAGATACTTATTGTGATTCGAAGCTTAGAATGGCGATGATAGACCTATCCAACAACGAAACTTATATCCACACAGTTCTGGCCCTGCATAATCCTATCCTTTTTTTGTTGAAAGGAAAGCGGTGGGGGAAGCCCCCACAGCGAGTTTTTTATTTAAATAATAAGAACCCAAATTCGCGTCCGTGAGGACTTGAACCTGGGTGGCTGGGTTGTACATCCACTCCACTAGCCAAATGAGCTGGGCTCACTTCTTATCCTATCCTGAAATGACCTACTCCTTCCTACTAGGGACTACTTAAGATGAATTGGTTCGTGCCGCTGCATACGTGCTGGCACTCAATCAAGTAGTAGCTCTGGCATGTCACTCGGCTCCTCGGCTCACTTCGGTGGCAATTTCTCCTTAGGCGGATGTCCCAGCAACACAAAACGAGGGTTTTTCTTTGGTCCTGTACATATCTCCACTATTTTCTATGAATGTGTGACCCATTGGCTAAGAAAATTCATTTCTGCAAGCTGATAGGTAGACCAAATAAGCACTTGATAAGGTGTAAGGATGCCTCCAACGGGCCGGCGCATTTGGTCCGCGCGTGTCCTTTCCTGTCAGCGCGACCCAAAATCATGGCCCAACGTGGCGACGCAAACGGACCGATGTCCGTTTTTCTGTCCATCGTAACCCATTGTCGGCCTAAATTTGGGCCGAGTTTGCATCGGCCACGGACACAATCTGACAGCTATTGTGTCCCCCAGTCTGCCCATAGCCCGCGAGTCAGGCTATTCCCAACCCAATCTTCTCCTCCTTCCTTGCCCCTCCCGTCGTCGGCAGTGGCGGACGCAGCGCCCCTATTACCCGGCGCTTGCCCGGGCTTCCGGCCGGCCGACGTAGTGTATTCATACCGTATTTGATGTTTGTACAGACTAAAAAATATCATTCTGAGCCTCTAAATTACTGTTTGCCCGGGCTTCCAAATATTCCTAGGTCCGCTACTGGTCGTCGGCGCCTCGAGCTTGTGCTGTAGGGCATTCCAGTGCGGCTGCCGCCTACTCCTCTTCCCTGCCGTCACCGGAGCAGCTTCCTCCCCACTACAGTCGGTTAATCTCGCGGTCCTGCAGCTCGGAGCGCCCGCGACCCGACGCCACCCTAGGGTGTTCGGCCGTTTGTCCCGGCAACAACCCAGGTTCGAACTCGGCCATGTATAGCTCCGATGACTAGTTTTATAAGAACTACGTCATGTACCAGTCCTCCTCCAATGATTCGTCCGATGATGAGAGTGATGGCCTTGTTGCCTCCCTCGTCTTCAATGAGTACATTGAGAGGATGCGGCCAGGTGTATAGAGGTTCGTTGTCGGGCCGTGCTCCTGCCTTGGACCGGAACCGAAGAGCTGGCCACGTCCAGCTTTATGCCGACTACTTTCGTCGGGTGAAACCCACATACTCTTCCAAAGATTTTCCATGCCGTTTCCGGATGAGAAGGTCCTTGTTCAACTGTATACGGTTGGGGGTGATGCATTTAGATGATTATTTCATATGCAGAAGGGATGTTGTTGGTACCCTCAGCTTCCCGTCGTATCATTGCACCGCCGTAATCCGCATGCTTGCATATGGAGTTGCGGTGATCTTGTGGACGAGTAAGTGTGGATGAATCAGTCCACGTGCCCACGGGTCGACTCTTATCAATCAACGAGTCCAGAGGCTTCCCTGGAATGATTGGTGGTATAGATTGTATGCACTGGGAGTGGAGGAACTGCCCATTTTGCTTGGCAGGGGCAGTACAAGGGCCATGTTGGAGAGTGCACGGTCATACTTGAGGCCGTGGCATCACAAGATCTGTGGATTTGACACTTGTTGTTTGGCACGACTGGCTTGCACAATGACATCCACTAGACGTGCATGCGCGCTACGCCGCGCCGTCTGCCGGGCGTCTGTGTACACTTTGCAATGACGTACATGCATTGTACGTGTATTGGGTGGGTGGTGCTGATTATACTGAACTTATATCATATGTATTATGTGCCAGTGATAGCTGGTGCGCCAACGGTTAATAACCGTTGATATCCATTGCTTCAATTAGGTTATGCTGAGTAGATAACAAAAAATGCACACTACTAAACAATACATAAATTTAATACTGTAGGATCCTGCATATCATGTTTATTAACATCCCATGATTTGCCAAAATCATACAGCCAAGTAAACATGCAAAGCCTCACTCACAAATCAACAAAATACGGCAAGTAATTTAGCTGTCAACATAACATTTTTTTAAAATATGTTGCAGATAATACATCTTAAAAGTAAAATGTTCACAGGTAAAACTACCAACTTAAGAAACCATCGCACTGCCACACAAACTGTAGTTTCTGCCAGACAGAAATGCACAACTTACACATGTGAGATCATCAGCATGAACAGCGTGTCTTCTATGCAAATCACCATGTTGACACATACAGATACATGAAGTAGGAAGAGATAGAACCAGATGGGTAACAGTCAATGCTACAACAACAAATGGGTAAACTTAAGCTACTACATTTAGCGTAAATTAAAAATTATGAACCAAAAAGGCACACTTAACTGGTTGCTCTACTTTCTCATCAATATTAAGCTTTCTCATCACCGATCATTATATATCACCATGAATCATGTGGAAAAAAGAAAAGTAGTATTTCATGAATGTAAGATTCAATGAGAGAATAGATGCATTGTCACATGATCAATACTACTCCCTCCGTCCAATAAAGGATGTCTCACTTTTGATCAAATTTGGATGTATCTATACACTAAGACATGTCTAGATACATCCAACGGAGGGAGTATGTCAATTTAATTGGGAAATTATGTGTGGTAAACAATATGACATGATAAATTAGTAGTATTGCATGTACTGGAAGAAGGCCTAGCAAACTGTGATAGGTCACTAACTACAATTACCGTTTATCATAAAAAAACAAAATATCTTCAGCTAGCAGTAGCAATACTATTTGCCGTGCTGATAAAAGAAAGCAGGAGTACCGAAACAGTGAATCGAGCAAGGATTTTACGCTTTGCAACAGCAGGCCTTGTAACTCCGAACTGGGCACCTGCAAAGCCAGTGAAATACACAAATTGCACCGGACTGAAATCTACTTATACTTGATTCTAAGCCATTTAGCAAAGCACACCAATCAAATCCTTCATTTTCATATCTGAACCACGGTAATGAATCAATGAACCACTATATAATTTATTTTGTCCAAGCACAACTTTATAAAAAGGTAACATGGCACTTAGCAGTCATCAGTTGGTTATTGTCAATGCTTCACTTCCTTTGAAGCTACTGAAGCTTTTAAAAACATGTCGGACAAATAACTCGAACTGTATGGAAGGAAACCTTTAGTACATCAATCTGATGGTTCCTTTTGCTTTTAGGGCCAGGCGGAAGACACATATCTAGTCCTAAGCCAGCACCAGTTTTTTCTGCGGCAATCACTCCTGCAAGAAAGAAGGGTAGCCTTGAACTTCCTTTTTTTACATCCTACTTAATCGGTTCCAACAGCACTTCTGAATCACGTGCATCTAGAAGTCTAAGAACAAACAAATAAAGTGCAAAACTAAATTAAAAAGCCAGCGCTTCAATGATGAAACATCAGAAAGAGAGAAGATGAGACTCACTCATGTTCGCAACTGCGAGAACCCACGGCGCAAGCAAGCACCAACTCTGCGGGTAGCCTCAACGGCCACCAGCGCCGCGGTGACCAAGCCAACAAACACCATCGGCAGTCAAGAAGACAACCAAGTTGTTCTACCTCCGCAACACTTAACATGGAAATGAGAAGAGATAAGCTTGTCACTGTAAGCAAGAGGTCTTTGATTCAGTATATCAACAAATACTATTCCTCTGGCATAATAAAAATATGAGGGTAATGCAGTGATGAAGTGCTAACATATTTCGCCAAAACTGTAGAACACACCTCACAAACCTTTTATGATTGTCGTGGGGAAGTCACGGTAGATGCCACGGGTGGCTCATCTTAGGTTTGGAGCAAGGCGACATCAGGGATTCACAGAGGGGTTCGCACACACCGAGTTTACCCAGGTTCGGCCCCTCACTTGGGAGGTAAAGACCTACTCCTGCCTGTATGTTATTGGATCTGTATGGGTGTACGATAGCTCTGGCGGCTATGAATATGAGATGGAACCTGCTCTAAGGTCTCTCCTAGTCGTCTTATATAGGGGGACGACTAGGGTTTACATGGGGGTGACGAGATAAGCAACGCGGCATTAACCCGTACACGACGTTCACGCGCTCTGTCTCGGATGAGCTGTCGTTGGCCGCCTATATTTTTTTCAAAATAAAATAATGGACACCGAACACTTAGATTTTCTCAAGAACATATTGGACCACTTTTTTAGTTGAAAGGATGATTCCAGTACCCATGCACCCAATAATTTTCTGCACTTTAGTGTGACTGACATTTACAATATAATCAGCAAAAGGACAGCTTAGTCAATCCACCTCTAGATAGTACAATCAGATCTTTAGCTTAAACTTAACAACTGAGATGCAAGTGTAAACACAACATTCATGAATGGCCTATATGCTTATGACCAAGACAGAATTATATGGGTGTATGCCAAAATGCCAAAGCTGGAGAGTGAAGAAAACCTACAGGCATCAGTGTCACCGAGTTAAATAGCTCAAATCTTGGTGGCAGGTCGAAGTGGCTTTGGAAGTTTTGAGAATCTACAATTCAAACTTATATGGCGACAAGACACAAGTGGACGATACACCCAGAAAAAAGAGCATTAGATTAGGCTGCAGAGTCAGTCGTAGTTGCATCCTACCGACTACAAAGCAGAACAAGGCAGAATAAGGTTAAATTCAGGAATGTGGTATTCAGATTAAAGGGCACTGTATTATAGCATGAATCAATTGACTGCAGTTTGGTTTCATCTAGAACTAATTCATTATGCAGCATATTTCCCGAACGAACTAATCAGGTGACCAAGACAATTATGCAGCAGATGGAGCTACTAAATGTGAATGAACCAAACAAGTTTATGCCTAGTATATGTTTGTACCTGCTGCTACATATATAGGCGTATAGGGAATAACCTAACTCTCTCACTCTGACCGAAAGCAGGTACTGCATTAAACTGAATCTCTGAATGCAATTACCCTTGTAGGCTGATTGGCAGCACTGGTCCGTGTGGCACAGTTTTTGGAGACGGACATCACAAAACCTGATAAAGAAAAGCGAAGAACCACATAATTGAGTTGCTATATGCATTACTAAAATTTCGAGAACCTAGCAAAATAGGCACACTAATCTTATAATCTGAACATGAACCTAGAGCAGTTTTCTCTTTGCAGATTTAGCAGGTTAGGCATCAACTCCAGCAAAGACAATAGAGTTTATCCCAAGCTTGTAGCCTTTCTCAATGATGTTTCAGTCGGCCTCTTGCTTCTCCAGGTTGCATATAAGTCACAAACCCTCTACTCATCAACCGGCTAAAATTTGTACACAAAACCAAAAGCCGCGGGCACAGCAGCAGCAACAGAAGAATAGTACCTTCTTGAACGGGAGTGCTTGCTGCATCGGGGCAACGCGGATATTTCCCGCGAGATCCGCTCACAGACCTGGCGCCGATGTATAGTCTATTCTTTTCATGCAATCCAATATTTTCGAACAACGTTAATAGGTCAGATTTGCTTCACCAATCCAAAAGCTCGTTGCAAATGGTTAGTCTTTTCTTTTCATGCAACCCAATATTTTCGAACAGTGTCAATAGGTCAGATTTGCTTCACCAATCCAAAAGCTCGTTTACCCAAGCAATATGAATTATGACCTTCAACCTATTAACTAATGACACATACAGTATTTTTTTTTAAGTATAGAATGATTTATTCAGTATATCACAAGATTGCTTCAACAGCAACCCAATATTCAGAGCAACAACTAGAAACTGAAGGAAAGGCTGAGCATTATTTGATCCAAAATACTTGTTATCCTTACCATGATTGTTACCTCTTCTTATGCTAAATCTTGCCCTCATGGTAGGTTTTGCATGTCACCTGCAAATCGACAATTCAACTCGAACATTGAGGAGGTAATGAGAGATAAAGTTTATAAGCAGTATAGCATTATAGCACAAAGTCCATTCCAAGAACCTACAAATACATATGTGCAACTGATATTCAAATTTAAATATGAACCAGCGATGCACCAAAAAAGAGAAAATTTAGAAGTTAAAAGGTCGGAAAATTTACCTGCTTTGTCGAGTCGGGCATGCAGCCAGAGAGCACGACGATCTGCCACAATTTACCATCAAATATCAATGTCTGCTTGTATCATACATGTCAACCATTTGAAACATCAGCTGATGCGTATAACTGGAGATACATGGAACAAACTTGAAAACTAAGAATTCACAAGCAAAGTTGTAGAATTTGTATCAAGCAAAGGCTGCCTGTCCAAACCTACAAAAGAAGCTCGGGCTCTGCCAAAATACAAAATACAAAAGGAAAGCAGATGTCAGACACACGCTGCTTGATGTAGGACCTAAACCTGAAGAACATCAGTATGAAAAAGGGTAAGAAACAGAACCAAAGACATTTTATGACAACCAGCAGCCTTACTAATCTGACAGAGAATACACCATTGTTTGAATAAATACATAAAACAAACAACGAGAAAGAAGAAACATACAAACTATCTCCGGAGCACCAAAAATACATAAGTGTATACATATTTGTAGGGAAAGAAACAATTGAGAATACCTTATGGAGGGGATTTATCTGCATCGGTCTGTGGGCAACCTTGCTGGCCTGTGTAGACTGCTTGATTAAGTAGCAGTTTAACATGCAGTGTGCTAGCATGGGTACGACACTGCAGAGATGACACCTCCCCTTGCAGTGTGATGCTTGTGGTCAACATGCTGAACAAATTGTATCTTCAGCTAGCACAGGCAGTTTAGATTACTGAATAGAATACCGTAGCTAGAGTTTCAGAGCACTGCTGCTAATAACCAAGGAACTGAGCACTCCTTGAACAGATAACTTGGGTGCAACGTCCTCGGAAGCGCAGTCCTTGGAAGCTTGAGGCTTGAGGTGGCTGGAGAACCTTGACTTACGTCTCGGAAGCGTTGGTGTGCGACTCGTTCACATACGTCGTCTTGGCCTCGCTGGTGAGCTATCGAGTATGTGCTTGGTGCTGGTGTTCAAGCCAAGCTGCATAAGCTCACCGGCATGGGCAAAATCACAAACACATCCTGGGCTCCAATTCTCCAGATATCATGGTTGGAGTCAATTCCAAACGGGTTGGCGCATATCTGAGCTGTAAACATCCCCACCCTCCCAAAGTCCTTCTTTCCTTTCCGCACACCTGCAAACGGTGGCCAGTGAGACACTCACAAAACAGATGCAGTGGTAGCACGGGTATGGCACCGGAGACGACAGCTCCCCTTTATTGATGACAACGCCACCCGATGTGGAGAGAGGAAGAACGTGAAGAGTGAAAAAAGTGGCTGGTGGCGATGGATACCATACCATCAGGGACTGATTCATACGTTCATACCTGTCTCCAGAAGACCAGAACCATTGCTGCAGGTCGACTGCCACCGCATCTTCCAATTCCCGATGCAATCCTGCTCCTCCTTCTCTTGCTCGCTGCCACATATTCCAACGATGATCCTGTGCAGGAGTTGGCTGCTCGCAAGGCGCTCTTCCCGCTTGGATCTCACGAATGGGGGAACCGACGACGACATCACCGTGGGGAGGGAGGACGGCGCTTCATGCGGGTCCACCAGCGCACTAGCCGAGGCAGTCGCGGCATCAGCGTCCATCAGGGTGGCCTCCCCGTTGTCGTCGTGCACCTCTTGCTGGTGCTGCCACCCCCTCAGCATAGTCGCCCTCCTGACCTCCTCCATAGCCGCATCTTCTTCCCCTTCTCCTCCAATTTCTCCCCATCTAGCTCCATCTCCAGCTCGAGGTCCCCCTCATAAGCGTCCATCGCTTTTGTATCGCTCGAAAACACAACGAAGGCCGGAGGTGCCGGCCGTAAAGGATATGCCCCGCCGCCTCCACTGCACAGGAGACATCGAGGAGGACGACGGCTAGGGTCACCCTAGCTAGCCATGTTACCCCTCCACAACCGTAACCCTAAATTCCTTCTTCCTGGCGAGTAAATCCTCCAGGGTCATGAAGGCCGCACCGCCGCCGTCTCCGCCGGCGGCCGTCAGACTCCGGGTGCGAGGACGCCGTTTTGTTACGGCGAGGAGGAGGTGGAGGACGGGCGGGCGACCGCCGGCGAAGAAATCGGGGGCGGCGGTGGATACAGCGCCAGCACGGACCAGCACCAGCAGCCGCCCGGAGCAGGCGACGGCGCCTGGCCGCTGTGGGCGTGGGCGTGTGGCGCGCGGGGGGCGGGACGCTAACGCCGGCGTCACGTGCTCCTGCTGGCCGGTGCCGCATTGTGGTGGGGGAGAGGTTGAGTCGCGCAGGACGGAGACCTGGGTCAGCGGGCTGGGCGGTAAGGTAAAAAAAGCACTAGCGAGGCCCACCTGACAGAGTCGGAGGGTGAGGGAAGAGGCGTGGATGCCCTCAGCAGCCTCGCTCGGCACCAGCCTTAATTCTTGTAGGAATGTGCTTCAACAGTCTCTAGTGTTCAACAAGCTCTCCAATTGCAATGACCCCAGGTGACCTATGAGATTAATGGGCACACGTACAACAATCCATACTATCTAGCTCATGGCATCTACCCTACATGGACAACATTTGTGAATACAATCTCTAATCCAATTGATGAGAAGAGGAAGAGATTTGTCAAAGAGCAAGAGAGCCCTAGAAAGGATGTGGAGTGTGCATTCAGTGCCCTCCAATCACGATGGGCTATTGTTCGGCACCCTGCTAGAACATGGAACACGAAGACTATGTGGGAGGTGATGATAGCTTGTGTGATTATGCACGATATGATTATGGAGGATGAGCGTGATGATAGTTTGCATGATCAGGCATGGCAGCAGGGTGAGTTGGTTGAACCCCATGGAGCGTCAACTTTTGCTTAGTTCCTCGACTTCCACCACGATATTCGTGAGAAGTCTGACCCATGTTCAACTCCAAAATGATTTTGGTGGAGCACGTGTGACAGCACTACGGGAACTAGCGGTTCCATTTGCTTTAATTTATTTATCTAATTGGTTTGTACTATGCGTGAACCATGTTATCACTTGCTAAATTATTTGGATTGTAATAACTATTCGGATTATATTTTTTGTATTATGTGCTTGAATTTATGTTGTATTGTCTAAATGAATTGTGATGAAAATGACCGAAAATGTGATCAAAATGGCCAAACCCCTATCCGGCCAGACACAATGCGTTGGTTCATTGGGTGCAGTTACCAGAAAGGGGCGGACATGTGCCGGAAGCATGTCCGTTTGACGACCCAAACGGACAAAATGCGCGTCCTTTTGTGTCGGTCCTTTTTGCCTTGGCCCGTTGGAGTCATCCTAATTCCAAAGTGAATGGGTCGTGTGTGCAACCACGTTTTATAGGGCACCCGCCTTTCAGTGACGTGGAAAAAAACCAAGATGTTCTTTTTTTGCTCCTTTTTTCACGAATAACTTTAACCATTTGACGTTAAGTGGGCATGTTTGCACTTCAATATTCGAATGACGTATGTGTTGTTCACTATGAGCGTAAAAAACCTGGCTGTTAACTAATTTTGCTTTACCATGTTACTTTGGCAGGTTACTGGGCTAACAAATAACTCTTACTTTGATGGAGGACACGAGGTTCGACATTGTGTTAGAAAACACCCTGATCTTGGTCGTTTAGTGCTTCAAGTCGCTAAGGTATGGACCAATAATCAAAGAGGTGAATTAGTGAAAAACTTCTTTCATGTGCACTCCATTGGCCAAAGTTCAAGGTCCACAACATTCCTTAACATACAAATGTCACTGTCGTGTGCGTTGTGACTAATGAACTATGTTTTCCCTCAAAGCGAATAGAAAACTGGATGCAAGTAAAACTTACTTGACCTTATTACATCAATTTGGTAAGCGAAGCGAGATTTATATTTGTTAAATACCTTCATTTTTAATCACAGAACAGGCTGGACCGTATGCTGTACGTAGGACTTACAGAGGATCATGAAGAATCTGCAAGGTTGTTTGCTCACATGGTAGGAGCACAAGTGCTTACACAATCTGGAACATTGAACTTAGATATCCAAGAAGATCCACCTAGCAGCATCGGTATTTCTCTGTTTTTACACATCTGCAGAAGTCATGTTCATGTTATATAGTACTCCATCCGTTCCAAATTATAAGATATTTTTGCTTTTTTTTTTCTGATTCACATGTATTTAGGCACGTTTCAGTATGTAAATTCATTCATTTTAGTCCGTATCTAGTACACACTGAAATATCTATAACATCTTAATAATTCGGAACAGAGGGACTACCTTCTTATATCAAAGAGCAACAACACCTCAGTTCTGTTTGTCTAATCTGAAAAATAAGGGATCATATATACGGGACCAGACTTCCATGAATTAAGTAGCAATACATAAGCACATATCTGCATTTTTCTGGTCACAACCCATAACGCAAGGCGAGACTAACATACTAAAGAATTAAATATTGGCGCATAACAAAACAATATCGCCAGTTGCAAAAAGGGATTGTAAAAAGACAACCGTGTATGATTAAGCAATGGTCTTCCAAGCGGAATGAAAGCTCTGATATATGTGTAAGCTACATTTTGTACCTCCTAAGAAACTCTATTACCAATAAGTTTTGCTGCATGTTTGAATAGTTCGGACAGGAAAGCAGCATTCTTATTGAACCAGTATATTCATGAAATATGACATGAAGAGGCAGCAATGCTTGCAATAGTTTTTTCTCTGTTCTGTGTGTGTGCCTGTGTGGTGCTCCTTTTTTTCAGTTCTACTTGTGCAAAACAAAGAAGATAAATGGTCCTAATCGTTATTTTTTTCTTACAGACTCTCACTCGTCCATAGTGGATCAAGAAGATGAAGAAACAAATGAACATATGGTAATAGGGTGGCTAGGATTTACATTTGAGTTGTTCGCATTTGGTAATATGGGTTAAATATATACTTCTGTATTCACATTTCTGTTTTCCTGATAGAATAGCAGTGATGGTTGGAAAAGTAACACAGCTCTGAACACTACTGAGGATGATCATGGAACGGGAAATGTAATACAACTACCCGAAATGTGCATTATATGCACAATTTTTCTGTTTATTATCTCGCCATCTTAGCGTGATGTTGTTTCTCGTGCCAGATGACCGTTGGTAAATTGATGGAAACTTATGAGAGTTGCATTGCTAAATTGCGGAAGTCCCAATCTAGCCGTCGCAAAATATCCCTTAAAAAGGTTGAGGAGGCAAATTTTACCAAGGCGGTGAGTTTGGAAGCGGACTGAACTGTTCATGGTCATTTTTCTTTTTTTCTGTTGGTATTGAAAATTTTATCATACATACCTGAATGTTTTTTCTCTAATGTTTCAGATTGAGAAACAGGTACACACGAAGACTAGAATGTTAAAAGATAGTACAATTTTATAACATGTTTATTAAATGCTATCCTGTATGGATCCAAATTAAGTTGTTATACTTATATCACTTGAATTCTTTGTAGGTTAACATATTGTTTTGTTTCTCGAATAATCCTTTAATTCTCTGTAAAGTTTGGTAAAATTCTGAAGACTACACTTTCTGTTTGCAGGCACGACGTCAGGTACCTCAGGCAATTCTGAAGCAAATTATCTCATTGAACAGCCTTGATATGGAACTCTATGAGCATGCTAAGAACATTTTTACACAAGAACATCTTATGCTAAAAGGACAGCATCCTATGGCGGTGCATTCCAAACAGTCGGCAGATCAAAAGAATACACAAGAACATCTTATACTAAAAGGACAACATCTCATGGTGGTGCAAGACAAACAGTCGGCAGCTCAAAAGGTTTGGTCAAGCTCATAAATTCTTTTTTCAGTGATAATCCATGTCATGTGAACCTTTTCTACAAGAATTCAGATCCCCAGGACATCTTGTTTTGTAAAAGCATTACAAATCAATCAGTTCTACCAAAACAGGAAGTATGCTCACATATATCATCTTCATTATCAACGTTTTACATTAGGCTGTGAGTTCCGTCATAATTGATATTACAGTACACATATTTATGTTTCATCAACACAGAGGAATATGATACAAACAAACATTGATTTTGAACAGTATTTGCTTCAGAGTATGTCCAGACATGTTGGTATAATCCATTACGATGGTAGCCTTTCTGCTTAGATTTTAGCTTGCTTCTCATGCATTGCTGCTTTAGTAATGCTGTTAGGTAGCTTTACCCCTTATTTGTGTTTGGTCATTTCTTTCAGGATTGGATAGACACAGTCTGCGAGTCCTGGAGTTGCTCTACCTGGAATGTTGTCGCAGTTGGTATTGGTATAGCAGTCGCCACTGTTTTTGTTGCATTTGCAGTAACTAGTAGGAGAACATTGAAACTTAAGGTTTGATGATGTTGTCAAGAGACAACCCCTAGTTTTTGATGTACAGTTGGATGTTGCTAGTGATCGACATTACTGTCTCCTAGAAATATGCTAACTGGTAGTTGGATGATCTTTCCCTCTTAGGCCTTGTTTACTATTGGTGTAATTTTATCCCCCAGGGGATTGAGGATGGGAGAGGATTTGGTGAAATTTTTGCTTTCATCCAATCCCAACAAATACTCTTCCATCCCAATACACTAGCATAGAGTAGAGTTTTAATTTAGACAAAAAATGAGGCTGTTGGTGGTGGTATCTAGGGAATATCCATCCAAAATCAGATTAGTAAACGGACCAGGAGACATTTTCCGGGATCCGAGATAATCCCCTATACTCTCTCCGTCCTAGGTCGTGAATTTAACTGATATAATATAAATTTTTAAATATAAAAATTATACCATTAGAAAATATAAAGTCTGAATTTTTTTCTGATATATTTTTTATAGTATATATATCATATTATGTTGTTCAAATATATTTTTTATATTTAAAAATTTAGATTATATCAGTTAAATTCACGACCTATGGATACGTAAGTGACTTATAAACCGGGACGGAGGGAGTAATACACAAGTAAACAATACCATAACGTAATTGACAGAAACCGGTCACGTAATAGCGTATTGTGGTAAATTCTTGCAATGTACATGAGCATGCTTAATCGTGATGGGATCAGAAATATTCGATGAAACTGCTAAGATAATGGTGAACGCAATTTTGAAAAGATCTAGTGGGAAAACTAACTGCCAAGCATCTTAGGGCATGAGCAATGGAGTCAGTAGTATGCCGTCGCCCCATGAACTCCACCTAGGATGCTGTCGCCCCATGAACTCCACCTAGGAAGGGAACGTGAAGCAGCCGTTCAGAAAAAAAAAAATCTCCCAACGCACTGACACTGAGGCCACATTTTACTGGGACCCACCCTTCTCCCTTCATATATTTACTTCAGACTTATCCTTTTACTGTTCATGTTCTTCCACCTAACCTGTTCCGAGCTCATCTTTCTCCAAATTTCTTGTCAAAATCGGTAGCAAATCCAGCAACTCCTCGAATCCGAAGACCAAACCCATCAATCCATCCATTCCCGCATAATTATTTTTTTCTTTTATATTCGTATTACTTGGAGTTTGAAGTTATAAGGGCGTCTCCGGTCGTTCGGCCCCCCAGGGCCGAAAACGCCGCTTTTTTCGGCTGCCGCGGCGCCAAACGGCGTGAATCAGGAACTGGGGGTGCGTTTTCCAGCCGTGGAAACCAGGCCGCCCCCAGCCGGCGATTCGGCCATATTTCGATAAAAAACAAAGGTCGACCCTTTTTATCATACAAATTCACACGTAGAAATAGTTTTACATACAAATTTATACACAAATGAATAGTTCAATAATGCAAACAAATAAAACAAATCAAACTAGGCATTATCATCGTCATTATCAACATTGCCATTGCCTTTGCGCGCCCACAAGTGCTGCACCAGATCATTCTGTAGAACTAGATGCGTTGCAGCGTCTCGAATCTCCTGGCGCGTGGATAGGAAGTTTGCCCATGATGCCGGCACCTGGTGATCAACATCTGCAAGAGGATCCTGACGGTAGTATGGTGCCCTTGCCTCACTCTCAGGCACCGGGTCATCCCGCTCACTCTCAATGATCATGTTGTGCAAGATCACACAACACTGCATCACCTCCCACATGTTGGACTTTGATCAAGTCATAGCTGGGTACCGGACAACAGCAAATCGAGATTGCAGCGCGCCAAATGCTCGCTCAACATCCTTCCAGCAAGCCTCCTGACACTTGGAAAACCAAGCTTTCGCGCTTCCTGGCACAGGGTTGGAGATGCTTGATGCTCACGGGTGTGAGGAGTTGGAAAACCCCAATAGGAAGGTGTGATGAGCGTAGTAGCAAGTTTCTCTCAGTTATGAAACCAAGTTTATCGAACCAGTACGAGATGAAGAACACAATGAAGATCTCCCCGGCGCCAGAAAAGTGACGTTGAAGGGAGGTGGAATCTGCACAACACAATCAGGAAACTTTGCTCCAACTCAACAGTGAGTTTGTCAATCCCACCGGCTTGCTGTAACAAATGATTAAACGTATGGTGTGGAAAATGATGTTTGCAGAGAATGAAAGAAACAGTTGCAGTTGGTTGTATTATCAGTTTAAAGAAAAGGACCGGGGTCCACAGTTCACTAGTGGTGTCTCTCCATAAATAATAATAGCATACATGCGGGTAAACAAATTACAACTGGGCAATTGACAGAATGAAGAACTGCATAATGATGCATATACTATAGTCATGATGTCTAGTATGAGATTCATTTGGACATTACAACAATATACATAGACCGTTCCAACCGCATCTATGACTAATAATCCACCTTCCGGTTAGCGTCCGCACCCCTTTCACTATTAAGTTGCAATCAACAGATTATTGCATTAGGCAAAGTGTGTAATGTAAGTAATACAATTATCCTTAGACAAAGCACTATTGTTTTATCCCTAGTAGCAACAGTACATCTACAATCTTAGAGGTTGCTGTCACTCCCCCAGATTAAATAGAGACATGAACCCACTATCGAGCATAAATACTCCCTCTTGGAGTCACAAGCATCTACTTGGCCAGAGCATCTACTAGTAACGAAGAGCATGCAAGATCATAAACAATACACAACATGATATATTATGAAGCAAATGACATAGTATTCAATATCCATCGGATCCCAACAAACACAACATGTAGCATCACATAAAGATGATCTTGATCATGATAGCCAGCTCACAAGATCTAAACATGATGGCACAAAAGGAGAAGACAACCATCTAGCTACTGCTATGGACCCGTAGTCCAAGGATGAACTACTCACGCATCAGTCCGGAGGCGGGCATGGTGATGAAGAGCCCTCCGCTGATGATTCCCCTGTCCGGCAGGGTGCCGGGAAGAGGTTCTGAACCCTCCCGAACTAGGGTTGATGATGGCGGCGGCTCCGTAAGGGTTTCTGGAAAAGTGTTCGGGTTGTTTAGGTTTTCACGTCGGGGGGGTATTTGTAGGCGAAAGGGCGAAAGCGGTGGAGGCCCGAGGGCCCCACACCTGGTGCTCGCGCGGCAGGGGGCCTGGCCGCGCCAGCCTATAGTGTGGGCGCCCCTCGGCCCCACTCCTTCTCGTATTCGGTGTTCTGGAAGCTCCCGAGAAAAATAGGCATTTTGGCTTTTGTTTCGTCCAATTACGAGAATATTTCCTTAACAGGTTTTCTGAAACCAAAAACATCAGAAAACAGGGAACTGGCACTGTGACATCTTGTTAATATGTTAGTCCCAGAAAATGCATAAAACCATATAAAATGTATGCAAATCATGTAGGCAATTGGTATAATATAAGCATGGAACATAAGAAATTATAGATACGTTTGAGACGTATCAATGCTCTTCACAAATGTTGACCACTTCGGGTAGATGCCATCTGTAAGATAGTAGCCCTTTGTGTACTGGTGTCCATTGATCTCATAGTTCACAGGGGGGATGGCCTTCTACAAGCTCCGCAAACACATCCGAGCACTGCAAGACATTGATGTCGTTGTGAGTTCCTGGCATACCAAAGAATGAATGCCAAATCCATAGATCATATGAAGCCACGGCCTCGAGAATCATCGAGCACTCTCCTTCCTTTCCCTTGTACATCCCCTGCCAATCAAATGGACAATTCTTTCATGCCCAATGCATGTAGTCGATACTACCAAGCATCCCAGGAAAGCCTCTTGCTTCATTCTCTGCGAGGAGGCGAGCAGTGTCTTGCGCATTGGGTTTACGCAAGTACGTTGGGCCAAAGACTGCAACCACTGCCCGGCAGAACTTATTCAAGCACTCAAAGGGCCGTGGACTCGCTCATGCGCGGATAGTCATCCTGTGCATCTGCGGGAGCACCGTATGCAAGCATCCTCATGGCCATCGTGCACTTATGAATAGAGGTAAAGCCTACCGTGCCGGTGCAGTCCTTCTTCAATTTGAAGTAGGTGTCGAACTCCCGGATGGCATGCATGATCTTGAGGAAGAGCTTGCGGTTCATCCTGAAACGGCGCCGGAACACCTTCTCGTCATGGGTGGGATCATCGGCGAAGTAGTCGGAGTAGAGGATGCAGTACCCCTCGTACCGCTGCCTCGGCTTGCTCTTGCGGCGACCGCGCGATGATCCAACACGCCGCGGCCCCGGGTCGTGGGCGAGCAAGCCGGCGAGGGAGGCCAAGATCAGCAGGTGTTCTTCGTCATCGATGTCGGCCTGATCTTCCTCGTCGAAGAGCTCGGTGAGCATCTCCTCGGCGTTGGAGTCCATGGCTCGGGCGAAACGCCGAACACCTTGCGGGCGGGGTGGACACTTTTCGCCTGAGAATCTCCCCGGGAGGCTAGATCGCAGCGGAGGGGAGTGGGCGGCGCCGCCGGCGTGGCGGGGGTAGACGGCGGGTTTCGTAGATGCTTGTGTGCGGCGGCGGAAGTAGGGGTGGTGGCGACGACGGCGTGGCAACGGCGAGACGAGCAGAGGGAAAAGGCGAGCAGGGGTGGGGAAAAGGCGTTGTCTCGCCGACAGCGCTGGCCCATGCGTGCTTTTCCTTCCGCCGCCTCCCCCCCCAGACCGAACCCAGTGGGCTGGGTTTCGCCTGGGTGCGCCGGCGCTAATTTCCGCCGAAACGGCGCTATTTGGGCTTATAGGGGGGCGGCTGGTAGAAAAACGGCACAATTCGCCCAAAATGGCGCTATTTAGCGTCCTAGGGGGGCGCTGGAGGGACGACTGGAGATGCCCTAAGAGCATCTCCACCGGGGGCCTCTAAAGGACCCCTAAAGGCCCTTTGGGGGGCCGGACACGAAAAACCGTCACAAGCGGCACCCCCCAAAGCCTCGCCCTGAGCGATTTTATGTCTGGCACCCCCAATTGGGCCTCTGTACTTGGAGGCCCCCCTAGGGGTGCCGGACATCGACTCGCGCATGGTCCTGACAGCGCTGGCCCGCCCGTCATACACACACGCGCCTCTCCCCGTGTTAGCGAACGCTGTGCAGGAGTCCGTTGCGCCGCGTTTAATGTCGAGGCGACTAAACGGCGCCACGCCTGTCATCACGCGCCGCAGACCGAAGCGACGCCTCGCAATAACGCGGCGTCGCTTCCAACGCCGCAGACGGAAGCGACGCGTGCTGGAGTCCCAGCGGCGGCGCCCTGCAGACGCTTCGTCGGCGTCAATGCGCGGCCAAGCGAAGCGGTGGCCGCGTTAATGCAGGCCACCCAACCCTGCTCCTCCGGCCGCTTTAAAACCCGACGCAACGCAGCCCTCATCTTCACACAAACACTTCTCCCTCTCCCCCAAGAACATAGGCCGCCATCGTCGGCAGCCCTGACGGGCAGCATCGCCACGAGCAGGTAGAGGAACTCCGGCGTCGCAACGAGGAGGCGGAGATGGCCAAGGCGTTACAGCGAGTCTTGTGGCGCGAGGAGGCCGAGAACGCGCCTCCGGTGGCGCCGCGGCTCAGCGGCCAGGACCACGTCGAGTTCGTCAGCCGCAAGTGGACGGAGATGACGTACGAGAAAAAGCTCGACGCCAAGTACTCCACCTCGGCGCCCTACTGGAACGCCGTGGTGGACAACGAGTACGAGGCGCGTCGTAGCGGTCGACGAGAGCCAACGCCGGAGCTGCCCGATCTGCCTCTACAAACGACGACGCCATCAGCAGCGTCGCCGTCACCGAAGAAAGGGGCGTTGAAAGCCCCCATCAAACGCCCCGCCGCATGTCACGGCGGTGAATCGAACACGGCGCCCGCGAAGCCAGAAGTCTCGGCCGGCTCAGCCGAGGCTACGGGACCGTTTCTAAAGGCTGTAGCCGATGGGAACGGTGATGAGCGATGGCCAGAAGTGAAGCGTCGTTGCTTCCCTGGCTCGGTTCGCATCTTCTCCCCCTCACCGGCCACGAAGCGACATCTCTTCTCCTCGCCGGCGCGTGCAGCACAACATAGGCCTTCTCTCTCGCACCTTCTAGGTCTAGTTTGTTAAATCTCGTTTAGATTCGAAATTGTAAGTTTGTTAAATCTCGTTTAAATGATGTTTGTGTTGTTCATCGCCATTTGTGTTCATCGTTTGTGTTGTTCATCGGCGGCGGTTCGTGCGCCCGCGGGGTGTTCGACAGATTGCTCGCGTTTGGGGGGTGGGCCTTTGGGGAGTGCCGCTGTGGGCGGCCTCTAAATGTTGACGGGACACATGTCCGACACCCCTCAAAGGAGGCCCAACGGGGGGGGGGGGGGGGGGGGGGGGTGCCGGACACACATTTAGAGACCCCCGATGGAGATGCTCTAAGAAGAGCAAGAGGAGGTAATGGGCGATCTGTACCTCGGCATCCTCCTACCCAGCACCTCGTTTTCGCACGGAGAAAATAGAGTCCGCCTGCATGTCCATCACTTTACCCCTTTCTCCTTTGCGATTCCTCTTCTCTCTTCTCTCTCCTCACTTCTTCCTCTCTTTCCTAGCTTTCTGAGGCGAGGATGCCGCCTCCTCTGCAGGCCACACTACCATCTACGGGGCGACGGTCCTGACAATCCGAGCCTAGCTGGCCTACGGGGCGGCAAATTCGACCCATCTGACTCTGACACAAAACTTCAGCCCGAAATGAACCGTCTTCGGAAGTTTAGCACGATCTAACCCTTTTGGGTACCGCTCAACATGCCGGCTGTAGGATTTCTCATGGTACCGCCCGAGTCGCTGGCGGTACGATTCCTGGTCCACGGTTTTGCGTCCGAAAGGTGACATTGCCTACGTGGCGATACCGCCCGGTCAACTGGCGGTAGGCTCCTCGGGGTTCCGACTTATGGCCCGGCGGTAGCCTTTGAAACTTAACCGCACCCCGAGCCTGATCAATGTATTATTAGGGGGGTTTGTGTTATCGTCTCCACAGGGATCAACAAGTTTATGACGTTGCTAAGGGTTGGCAGAAGCTAGACCAAATCTTCAGGTTTTCAAGTTTCCAACAGGAAAGTAGAGGTCTTTAAGTGGAAAGGGTTTAAGAGCTTATCATTCGAAATTAAACTTGCTGCCTCTGGGTTGTCAATCCAGCTGCTGACAAGGATCTAACCAAGGTTTAGACAGGGAACCAGAATTACTTCAACAACTTGCAGAGACTAGTCATGCAAGCCGGGGTTTTTAGCAGGTTTAAAGTGGAGGAAGAAAACTAACACAAAGATCACTGCTTTCTGGTTTGTCAGGCTAGATCACAGTGAGTTAACAAGCAAAGGGAGGCTAAGGACAGAATTGCAACACACAAGTATGCAGGGACCAGCCTTACACACACCGATCAAGACACACAGCAAGCAAAACATGCAGATCTTCAGATAAAACAGGGAATTGTGTCACTCAATTCACTGCAGTAACCAAATATCACAAATCCTACTTTCAGATGGATGATCTATGAAGTTCACTCAAGATTACACAAAGGGGTGGAGAGAAATCTTTGGCTTTAGCTCACTGAAACTTAGTTGAAGCAGAGGTAGCAGAGGGTAGGAGGCAGAGTTGCAGATCTTCTACTGCTTCAGTTCACCACGGCCTTGTGCTTCTTCTCCTGATCTCCTTGTTCATCTTATTCTTGGTCTGGTTCTTGGAGTTCTTGATGTTCTTGTTCTTGGAGTTCTTGATGTTCTTGTTCTTGGTCTCGGGTTGGTGGTGGAAAAGTGGAGTGTTGGTGGAAAGTGGAAAAGTGGAGTGGATGCGCATGCAGCGAATGGATGGAATGGTGGAGTCTGTGGTGGCTTTATACACTTTTTCCAATTGTGGTGGAGGTGTGGTACGAGTTGGTAGAGGAGGAAGCTTCCTTCCTCTTTCCACAGCTCACAGTGCACATGGCATGTTCCTCACTTTTGCACCTTTTTGCCTTTATGCCTTTTTTGGTTTCCTTGATCTTCAAGTTGATCTCTCTTTCTTCTTTCTGATTCAAACTCATTTGAATTTCCTCTTATCTTATTGCCTTGAGCATTGCTTCAAATTGAGAAGAAGGACTTGAGTTGACTGGCAGAACTTCTGTTAGTTACTGTTCACTTTCTGACACAGTAGTGATGTTCAGATCATGGCTTGAATTGACTTGTTAATCTTGGCCATCTTGTCTGCTACATTGATATGAGTTGAATGTTGCATCTTGCCTCACCTCTATGATGGATCTTCTGAAGATTATGTGCCTTTGCGCACTGAACTGCAAAATGAGTGAAAAGCAATGAAAATTGCAAATATTTGCAGTTCTGAGTATATAAGAAGTGAGGTTTTAAGGTGTTTGGGTTGTGAATAGTGCATATAAATGATGGTGATCAAACCCCCAGACTTAAACCTTTGATTGTCCTCAAGTAAAGAAATTGGAGGGTAATGACAACTAGCAGATTATGAACATTGCAATGTTCTGAAGACTTAGCAATTCATTCAAATTGGATTCAATGCAGTTCTGTTTACTATTAGGGCAAGGGCCATCTTGGAAACAAGTTTCAAATAGCAGGATTCAACCATTTCTAAGCTCAAGTACCAGTGGATTAACTGTATAAGACATTTGCAAGGGAACTGAATATAAATGATCCAAAGGAAAGTCATAATGCATGAATGTCAAATGGATGCAGAGTCAGTGCTTCACCTACTACAGTTCCAGGGAACATAGTAAGCTAATGCGGATGCAAGTCTTGAGTTAATTTAACTATTTCATGCCAAGTTACTTGAGTTAGTGCTTCACAAGCTACAATCCCAGGATCATAGTTGCTAATGCATAGACTTGATTCATTTTTTGGTTAAGCCGTCAAGTTAGTGCTTCACAAACCAACATCCCAGGATAATGGTTGCTAATGCGAAAATTACTTGCTGTTACAAAATTCTTTAATTATAGTTAGTGTTAGTGTTAGTATTAGTGCTTCACAAATCACAGTCCAGAGACCATGATTGCTAACGCAAAAATGTAGAAGATGCTAAAAAGGTAAATTGCTCTACTAAGGATCATTTAACTCAATTTCAAACAAAATTGCATTATTCAAATATTCCAAAGTTCTTGAAGAGAGAAATAAGAGGATTCTGTTCTCGATAAATGGTTCTGAGCATAGCATTTGCAAAAATAATAAGCAGATACATTACATGATTCGCAATCAGGATGTAATGCTAATTAATCAGAATAGAGCTAAACTCATCAGATTTAAATTCTTGTAACAACCATAAATTTGCCAAATTGAGCTTCAACCAGAAATATGACAATAACAATATTATTCATGCTGTGAATAGGATGTAAAAGATTGGAAAGTATCCACCTGGTGTTTTACTTCTGCCTCATTCTTCTTGATATCCTAACCAAAACTTTCTCCACTTCCATTTTATTCAAAATCTAAAAAACAAAGACAAAGGAGAAACAAAAACGAAAAATAGTAGGTAAATGGGAATAACATGCAAAAAATGTACAAAGGTACCAGGCTGCCTCCTGATGAGCGCTTGTTTATAGTCATGAGCCTGACTGTAGCTTCTTCACAGGTTCTCAGCTGAAGATGATTGATACGTCTCAAACGTATCTATAATTTCTTATGTTCCATGCTTATATTATGCCAATTGCTACATGTTTTATATACACTTTTATATCATTTTATGCATTTTCTGGGACTAACCTATTAACAAGATGCCACAGTGCCAGTTGCCTGTTTTCTGCTGTTTTTGGTTTCAGAAAAGTTGTTAAGGAAATATTCTCGGAATTGGACAAACGAAACGTCAAAGTGCTTATTCCCCGGGAGGTTCCAGAACACCGAAGAGGAGACGGAGGATGACCCCGAGGGGCCCACACCCCCTCCCGGCGCGGCCCCCCCTTCTGTCACGCGAGCACGGGGTGTGGGGCCCTCGAGCCTCCACCGCCTTCGCCCTTTCGCCTACTTATACCCCCCAGATTTCTAAGACCTAATACGCTAGCCTTTTCCCGAGAAGAGTTCCGCTGCGCCGCCGCCATCGAAGACAAGTTTCGGGGGACAGAAGTCTCTGTTCCGGCACCCTGCCGGGACGGGGAATTGCCCCCGGAGCCATCTCCATCGACTCCACCGCCATCTTCATCGCCGCTGCTGACTCCTATGATGAGGAGGGAGTAGTTCTCCCCCGGGGCTGCGGGCTCAACCGGTAGCTATGTGGTTTATCTCTCTCTCCCATGGTGTGATCTTTATGTGATCGTGAGCTTTGTAATCTAGTTGAATATGTGATGCTACTCTTTATCTATTATGCACTCTAGAGGTTACTTTAATATGAACTCCGGGGTTATTCATGGTTGTAAAGGTGACAGTGTGTGCACCGTGTGTAATTCCTTTATGACTTGTGGTGTGTGTTTACTCATACTTTGAGGGTGCTCTTGTAGCCCTACACAATGAATGGTGTTTATCATCCAACAAGAGAGTGTTTAAGAGTAGTATTTATTATTCAACTATGAGGTCATTGTTGAGGGTGTCCACTAGTGAAAGTATGATCCCTAGGCCTTGTTTCTAAGCATTGAAACACCGTTTCCAACAAGTTCTGCTACATGTTTGCTTGCTGCCATTTTTATTACAGATTGCAATTACTACTTATAATCATCCATATTACTTGTATTTCACTATCTCTTCGCCGAACTAGAGCACCTATACATCTGACAAGTGTATTGGGTGTGTTGGGGACACAAGAGACTTCTTGTATCTTAATTGCAGGGTTGCTTGAGAGGGATATCTTTGACCTCTACCTCCCTGAGTTCGATAAACCTTGGGTGATTCACTTAAGCGAAACTTGCTGCTGTCCTACAAACCTCTGCTCTTGGAGGCCCAACACTGTCTATGAGAATAGAAGCGTGCGCAGACATCAAGCTATTTTCTGGCGCCGTTGCCGGGGAGGTAAGCGTTGGAAGGTATCTCCTTTAGATTCTGCAGTTATTACTTTTTGTTTCTTGTTTTTATTTCACTAGTTAGGCTAAATGGAAAACAACAAAAAAATTAGAGATCTCTATGAAGTTTATATTGCATTAGGACATGATACTTTTGTAGAGAAAATTAAAAAAACCTATGGAAGTTTGTTTGCATAATAATGGTAGTAATGTTATTAGTATAAATTTTTGGACACCATTATTGCTAAGGCTATGGAAAAGCCTAAGCTTGGGGAAGCTAGTTTAAATAAAAATAATCTTTTTTGCTCCTCAGCTTTGGAGGAATTATTTTGCCTTGATAATGCTTTGCCTCCAATATGTGACAATTTTAATGATGCTTGTGATATTCTAAAGCCACCTGAAGAAATAGTGCCGTTTAAAATACCTATGAAAATTATTGATCGTGTTATGGATAACCGCTATGTAGGGGATGGAACTGTCCATCCTGGTGATCATTTGCTATTTTTACATGAATTATGCGAGTTGTTCAAGTGTGCAGGTATTTCAATGGACAAAGTTAAGAAGAAATTATTTTCTATGTCACTTGGTGGAAGAGCTACGCATTGGTATAAATTGTTGAAGAATAGGCACTCTCTTGGATGGGAGGAAATTGTATCTCTCTTTTATTCTAAATTTTATCCTCCAAGTGAGATTCACCAAGATCGGAATTCTATATATAACTTCTGGCCTCATGAAGGAGAAAGCATTGCTCAAGCCTGGGGAAGGCTGAAAACATTAATACTCAAATGTCCTAACCATGAGCTTCCTGATGAATTAATTGTTAATAATTTTTATGCAAGGCTTTCAGGTCATTGCAAGGATTATCTAGATGCCTGTTCGGAGGGCTCTTTCACAAGTAAGAAGGTTGAAGCTAGATGGGATCTCCTTGAAACAATTCGAAACAATGCTGAAGATTGGGAGAATGACAAAGGTAAAGAATCAGGTATAAACTATGAATATGATTGCATTAAGTCTTTCGTTGAAACTGCTGGTTTTCAAGAGTTTAGTGCTAAATATGGTCTTGATTCTCATATTATTGTTGATTATTTTAGAACCTTTGCTTCTCATATTAATGTTCCTAAAGAAAATCGGGACGTGTATCATGAACCTTTCAAAGACACTTGCATGAAAAATGAAATTGTTGTTAATGATTGCAATAAACATGCTCAAACTTCTGAAAATACTATTTCTTATAAGCATGTTAATTTTTGTGGAATACATAGACCTTGTGGAATTAATCAAATCGAAGATGAATATTGTATCCATCATAGGAATGAAAATACTAGAAGTTGGTATAAGGTTCTAAGAGACCTTGGTGAAAAAGTTTGTGCCACCTATCCTTTTATTTGTGAACTTTGCTATGAAGAGGGTCATTTCGAATTTCAATGCTCAGGTTCTAATTATGATATTGTAGGAGACTTTTGTGATAACATGATCACTCCTAATCAACATGATGAACTTACATTATTTTTGGGGTGTGAAGAGTTATCAAGAAAAACTTCTTTGTTAAATATGAGTGATATTGATATGAATGATCTGTTGCATGGATGTTATCTCTATTGTGTTAATGATTGCCATGCTGACACCTACATACAAAATATTATAAAGGATGAGACTTTACCAAAGTATGACAGGACTAATGTGTGTTTTGAGCTTATTAATGAAAGAGAGGAATTCCCCCAAGTTTCTTCCATTGTCCCTAATACTGAACCAGGTTATGTGGAGAAGCTTCCTTTCAAGCCTCTACCTCCTAAAGAGGAAAAGAGGAAGAAAAAGGGGAAGAGGAAGAAGAAGAAGAGGAGTAAAAGGAGAGAGGAAACAGTATCTTGTCCCAAACTTGTTGCTCCTGTTATAATTGATACTTATAATTCTGAATTTGATGATTCTGAACTTGATGATGAACCTATGCCTGTTATTTATATTAGTGATCATGATTGGGAAAAGCACACTTCTTTTGATATTGAAGATCTCTGGGACATTAATTCTGAAAATGATGATGTTAATAATTGCTATGCTATTAGTACTATCCATGTTCCTTCCCATGATAATATAGAAAGTTATGAGTTTGGGGATGAGGTGTTTGAAAATTATTTTGCTACTAATGATTATATATTTAATACCTCCCCTTCTAGTAAAAATGATGATATGTTAACCAATAAACACACTTTGGAGGATAAGTATTCTATTGCCCATGATGATACTATGCCTCCAGTCTTTGATAATTATAAAGAATACTTTGACATAGGTTATTATTACAACTATCCTTTTGAAACTTGTCATAGTTATAGAGAAATTACTCAAACCAATACTTTCAATACACAACTTGTCTATCATGTTCAAGTTCTTTATGGTGATCCTGCTCCCATTGTTATTAATGAGAAGAACTTTTCTTATGAGGGAAATAATGATACTTTTATGCATATGGATCATGATAAGAATGTTTCATGTGATGGTTATATTGTGAATTTTATCAATGATGCTACTGAAAGTTATTATGAGAGAGGAAAATATGGTGGTAAAAGTTTTCAAGTTACTAAAACACCTCTCTTTATGTTGGAAGCTTTGAAGTTTTATTTGTTTCATCTTTCTATGATAGTTGCTGTATGTTTCAATAATTTATCCTATTACAAGATTCCTTTGCATAGGAAGTGGGTTAGACTTAAATGTGTTTGATGTTTACCTCTTTGTGCTCTCCTTCGTTTTTCAACTCTCATTTTTATGAGAGCATCATAAAAATCTCCTTGCCTAGATAAAAGGCATTAAAGAAAATCGCTTATGGGAGACAACCCACGTTTTATTTCTGCTATTTTCTTTTATATTGAGTCAAGGAACATGACTACCTCTGTAGCAATTCTTTTGTATCTTTATTTTATCGCATTGTTGGGTCAAGTTAAGCCTCTAGTAGAAAGTTGATGCTAGATTTGGATTGCTGTGATGAAACTGTTTTCTGCTGTCCACCGTTAAATTCATAACTATTTACAGAAAAATCGGATGGACCTGGGATTTTTTGTGCGTAATCCTCAGATATATATACAACTTTCATTAGTTTTGAGTTTTCTGATTTGAGCAAGTTAAGTGCCTCGAAAAAAATCGTCTTTACGGACTGTTCTGTTTTTGACAGATTCTTCCATTTATTTTGCATTGGTTCTTTTGCTGTTTTTGAATGGATCTTTTTGTTCCATAAAATTCCAGTGGCTGTAGCTAATGTTCAGTACCATGATAATGATTGTCTCCATGCAGAATATGATAATTTTTGATTATGCACTAACCCTCTAATAAAGTTTACTTTGAGTTTGGTGTGGAGGAAGTTTTCAAGGATCAAGAGAGAGGATGATATGATGTGATCAAGAAGATGAAAGAGCCTAAGCTTGGGGATGCCCCGTGGGTCACCCAAGAATATTTCAAGAAGACTCAAGCGTCAAAGCTTGGGGATGCCCAAGGCATCCCCTTCTTCATCAACAATTTATCAGGTTATCTCTAGTGAAACTATATTTTAATTGCGCCACATCTTATGTGCTTTACTTGGAGCGTCTGTTTGTTTTTATTTTTGCTTTTGTTATTTTTGTTTTCTGAATAAAATGGATCCTAGCATTCTTGTGTGGGAGAGAGACACGCTCCGCTTTTTCATTTGAATACTCCTATTATTCACTTATATTTGTTGAGTATTCTTCTCTAGCTACTGCAATACTTTTAGCTCTCACCTCTTGTTCAGATCTGTTAGTTCTCTTATGTTATACTCTCTTGCTTCATCGTTATATACTTGGAGAGTTTATGTTTAAATAAGTTGATTGGTGTTTGGTTAAGAACAAAAATGTTAAATGTGGTAGATGGTATAACTAAATGATACATAATCTTGTAGATCATTAAATTGTGTCACTTGAATCATTGATGTTGTTTTGAGATATTAATATGCTTAATGGTAAACATGATGGTTTAGTAAGGTGGAATGATTAATGGTTGGTCTAGAAAACTTGAAGCTGTGCCGCACTTAAATTTCCAGTTGATAGCATAATGAAATATGACTCCTAATGTTAAAAGCAACCGTAATGACTTTGTGTTATGCGGCCGATTTTTTTTAAATAATATTTATTTTATTAGAATTTCGGAAAATATTGTGCAGAAATAGGAATTTGCAAAAATAATATAGCCTCGGTCCGGAGGAGGCCGAAACGGCTGCGTCGGCCCAGAGGAGGCCGAGCAGGCCTCGTCGGTCCAGAGGAAGCCGACTGGGGCGCATGCGGGTCACGGGCCACGGCCGACTGCCTGATCGGCGGCGAGTGGCTGGGATTCGGCCACGTCTAGGCCGAAGCACGGGTCGGCCTCCTCTGGGCCGACGAGGAGGCTTCAAGACCTCGCGCGGCGCGGCCTTCCTCTTCCTCGCGCCGGCTCTCTCCTCTCTCTCTCCTGTTCTTCGTTAGGGTGTTCCCTACAGTTAGGGTGTTGCACCGTTTGTTCTTCTCTTTTGGTGTATGCATCGAAGCCTTTAGCCACTGCCGACCAGTGTTATGTGTCGATGGCACATTTTTGACCGGCAAGTACAAGGGTCAGATATTGACTGCTATTGGCCAAGACGGCAATAACCAACTGTTGCCCCTTGCTTTCGCTTTTGTTGAGAGCGAGAACACGGATAGTTGGACGTGGTTCTTTAGGCAGCTGAAAAAAGCAGTTGTGAAGGATAAGCATAATGTTTGCGTTCTACATGACAGACATGCGGGTATACTCAACGCTATAAAGGCATTAACAAACCCTGGACCAGATGAAGAAACACCGTGGGTGGATCTTCAGAGTCGTTGGTGCATGCGCCATCTAGCTGCTAACTTCTTCTCACAGTTCAGAAATAAGAGTCTCATGAATCTGTTCAAAAAACTTTGCAAGCAGAACCAGGAGTGGAAGTACAATTTTATCCGTGGCAAGCTTGATGAGTTCACGAACAAACATGTTCGGGAGAGGAAAGCTGCACGTACTGCGGCAGTGGCGTTTCATGTAGCCCAAGTAGCGGCACAAGCAGCTACAGGGCCTGCACCGCCTGAAGAAGAACCGATCGGACTGTGTGATCTGCCAGGCTTTGACCCACCGGGCACGAGGAGAAAGGGTGGACGGTTGATTAAGAATTTCCAGCAGTGGATTGAGCATGAGCCCGTGGAGAGGTGGTCATTGTTGCACGACTCATACGGAGCCAGATATGGCGTCATGACTACAAACCTTGCGGAAACATACAATTTTGTCCTCCGAGGGAACAGAGCCTTGCCATTAACTGCCCTTGTGGAGGGAATTTTCCAAGGCACGGTTAATTACTTCAGAGTCAAACGCCAGCAAGCCGAAATGCATATACTTCGCACTCCAAACTCCCCCTGGTGTGAAAAGATTACGAAGTACATGGATGCTAAGATGGAGAAGGCACGAACTTTCCAAGTGGTTGCCATTGGAAATCAGGAAAGGAGGTTCGAGGTCCGCTTACCTACCGACAAGTTCGGTTGTGGCAATGTGTTGAGAACGCATGAGGTGAAGATTGGAAATGAAGCATGGCCAACCTGTGAATGCACATGCAACAAACCGAAATTGTTTCACCTTCCATGCTCGCATGTACTTGCTGCTTGTGGGCAGCTTGGTTTGGAAGCAATCTCGTTTGTGTCACCGTACTTCAGTCGTGAAGCTGTCTTGAACACATGGACAGGTGAGATGCGAGGATTCCGAGCCATGGGTAATTTCAACACCGTTGAGCCTAGTCAGAGGAGATACATTCCTGACCCAAGGTTACTTCGTCCGGGTAGAGGTAGACGGCAGTGTAGACGCATACGTAATGATATGGATGAATCGGAAGCTGGAGGACCTACCAGGCAATGTTTTCTATGCAACCAATTTGGCCATAGGGATACGAACTGTCCGGAGTTTGGACCTGGTGGACCTACGGTGCGTGGAAGAGGCAACCGAGGCCGGAGAGGAAGAGGAAGAAACTAGAGTACCCTTATATTTATAATAAATGCAGACTTCGTATCTGCCTCTATGTATTACTCTGTAATCGTGGAACCATTATGTTTGGATTTCTTCTAGATGGAGCAGGAAGGGAACTAACAGAACTGCGACACAATGGTTGCAAAGAGTGCAACCTTACGTGGCCGAGTGGGTTCATGCGCTGACTCGTCTCTGGGTCGAGGCGCAACCCTTCGATCAGGCGCAGTACGACGAGTACCTACAGTGGTACGTCAGGTCCACACGGGTTTCTCTCGTTCATCACGCCCAGCCGGATGTTATGCCGGCCCCTGCTACGTGGGATATGTACCCCAGCCAGTCTATGTCCGGCTCTCGGCAACACGCGGTACAAATAATTAACTTCTCTACAATTATTTACTTTTTTTTTATATTGTCCTTCATTTCCTAAATCACTTTCAGGCTGAGTTGACGTGGGATCTTGGGAATGATATAGACCAGTTAGACCGTTCACTTTCGACCGGGCCTTTGCTTACACGCGAAGAGCATCGGTCTTGGTTGCAGTCCGCTGCCCAGAGAGTGCGACGGATCTACGAGGCTATCACGTGTGTCCGCTCGTCTGACGTTCTCCCACATGCTGCACGACGGCCACCGCATCCGTCCACGCAGCTGCCTCAACGGCGGGCACGGCGTAACGTGCAGCCACCTCCAGAGGCACACCGACAGCACCCGCGTCCCCGTGTCGCACCACCTCCACCTGACCAGCCTGGAGGTTCGGGCTGGCAGCAGCAGAGTTACCACCAGGGGGGCTACCAGCAGAGCCCCACTGGGGGCTACCAGCAGCGACCACCACCAGGTATGTCGATTCGTACTACTACAATCTCATGTCTTCAAACTATTTACAAAATAACATGTTACATAAAATTTCTCGATTGTAGCACAATTCGACTTCGACTTGGGGCCTATTATCTCCGAGCATTACTCGGGTGCGTCGGGTTGGGCGAGTCAGCAGGACGTGTTTCCCGATGCGGATGCGGACACCCAGTGGCTCAACATGTACAACAACACTCCTCCTCCACCCCCCACACAGGATACACAGCAGGCAGATGACGGGTCTTTGCTTCCTCCACGAGTCACCCGCCCACCCCATCGGTTAGGATGGAGCACTCCTCAGCCACATCCGCCACGTCGTGGCAGAGGCGATGACTGAGACTCTACTTATGTATCAGAGACGTATGTTCGCTATTTTCCATGTACCGTAAGACCTATGTATGAGACATATGTATGCTACTTCTTTACGTTCTGTGTCTGACGTATTCATATGTATGAGATACAGTACGTAATACGAACACCAGACCGTCAAATAAATGCGGAAGTAAGATACAATTCTAAAAATACAACTGCAATACTTCAAATAAACTGATACTGAAAGTAAGATACAACAAAACTCGAGTCCATAATGACCACAGATACTAATACCTATCTTCCATCGACGCATCCTGCACCGTCCACCGCGTTTGCACTCTAGCCCTTGGACGAAGATTCAGCCTTCTTGCCTTTACCCTTGCTCGATGCTTCTGCCTTCTTGTTCTTGCCCTGTCTCGATGCTTCAGCCTTCTTGTTCTTGCCCTTTCTCGATGCTTCCGCCCTCCTTTCCTTTTCCGACGGCATAAAATCGTCGGAATCATCGCTGGAGACTACCCAAAGATAGGACTCACCGTAAAAATAGCGGTCATCTTCGGTCCGGAGATACGGACCATTGGTAACCTTCCTATCATACTTATCTACAAGCCTTAGGATTTCTGCACGGATTTGTTGCGGGGTCCTATACGGAAACCCGTCTCGAATTTGTCTCGCCCCAAGCAAAGCGAGATGTCTCTCACTACCAATAATTTCTGAGATGGGAACTATCCTACCATCTACCTTCAATTCTTCGGAAATCTTAGCCAGATGCTCGGATGCGGCTATGTGAAACCCGGACACACACTTCTCACATGGAACAATACACACCATCGTGCGCTCTTGAGAGTAACATGCCTAGCCTCGGGTGGTTTTTATAGAGGCGGTAGTCCGCGGGCGGGAATAATTTGGCGGGAGAATCATGCGGGAAACGGCCACGCGAAAAAAGAGGCGTGAAACGGTGGCGGGAGAAAAAACAGGCGCGAAACGGTGGCGGGACAAGGCGGGAAACGGTCACGCGAGAAAATAGGCGCGAAACGGTGGCGGGAGAAAAAAGAGGCGCGAAACGGTAGCGGGAGAAAAAAGAGGCGCGAAACGGTGGCGGGAGAAAAAACAGGCGCGAAATGGTGATGGAAAACAGCCCATGCAGCCCTCGGCTTTCCCTGGGCCGACAGGGTCTACTCGGCCAGCTCTGGGCCGACCAGAGCCATGCAGGCCGTCGCAGGCGCCTGCAGGCGAGCAGGTGCGGCCGACGAGACCTGCTCGGCCTGCTCCTGGCCGACGAGCCCTGGTCGGCCTGCTCCTGGCCGACGAGACCTGGTCGGCTTTCTGTGGGCCGAGGCCGTATTATTTTTGAAAAATCCTGTTTCTGCGCAATATTATCCGAATTTGCAATAAAAAATGTATTATTTAAAAAAAATCGGCGTGTTATGCGCTACGGTCGGGGTCCCAACAGTGACTTGTTCATTTGCCACAGTCCCTCGTGGAGTGATTTTCATTATGCCTTGTAAGATCATGTTTCTATTTGGAATCCGTTTTCTTGTGAGTTCTAAAGCTGTGGTTTTCATGGCACTTCCACCTCCATATTTGCTAGCCTCTTCGGTAATTTGCATTGCCCTTTCTCACATTGAGAGTTGGTGCATACTTCGCGGGTACATCCAAAACTCGTGGGAGATCTTCATCATGTTCTCCTACACATAAGCCAAATATCTTACTCAAAACATCCACCATACCTACCTACTACAGCATTTCCATAGCTGTTCCGAGATATATTGCCATGCAACTTTCATCTTACATTACATGACTTGTTGTCATTTATCATTTATATATTGCTTTGCATGATTCTATATAGCTGATGTGTGGTTTTACCCATGTTACGCTAGATCATTGCATATCCTGCTACACTGGCAGAGACACCGTTTTCATACACCATGTTTTATTCATCATAAGATATTTGTACCAAAAGTGTGTTGTCATATTATCATATTAGGATGTTTGCCCCTAAAAGTGAAAAGAGCCATGGAGGCCATCGGAAAGAGAAACAGAAAAATACAAAAAATAGAAAAAAAGAGAAAAAGAGAAGAATAAAAAGAAAGAAAGAATAAAAAAAGGGGGCAACATTACTACTCTTTATTCACACTTGTGCTCATGTTATAGCACCCATATTATTCATAGTCATCATTTGTGCTCATGTTTAGCACCTTTACTCCATATGTGAGAGTTTTCATGTGTTGCTTGCATAACTATGTGGGGAACTTTACACCATAGAACTTGGCTTGTATATTCCAATGATGAGCCTCCTCAAAAGTGCTCTAGTTCTTCATGAGCAAGCAAGTTAGATGCACCCCCACTAGTTCCATTGGAGAGCTTTCATACACTTATAGCTCTATGTGCATCCATTGTGTGCCAATCACTACTCCTTGCATAGCTTCGATTATAAGACTTCCTCTTGTCTAATGATCACTTTCAGCTGTGTGAGACTTTCTTCCGTTGGCCTTCCAAACCCCCATTATTATTCTCTTAGCCACAACATCCTGGTGCAAGGAACCAAAGCTGAACACTTGCTTGTTTTTGTGTGAACAAATAGAGAAATGATCTTCTATGTGCATATTGCTATCACTTGATTTGATCCTTTCACAAAGTTGTCATGATTGTTTGATTCATTAGATGATTATATTGTTGTGCTTGAAGCTTAAATCATCTTTAATATCTACTTTGCACGGTTGATTGTTCTCTATTACTGATTCATTGAAAGTTCTGCTTTGTTATGCCTACTTGTTTATTCATTACTCATTTGATATCAATATAAACTACAGCTTTTATTCATTTGATCTCAACTTACATGCATTACATTATTTTTTGATCAAGATTGTGTGAAGCATGTCACTTCAGAAATTATTCTTGTTATCGTTTTACCTACTCGGGACGAGTAGAACTAAGCTTGGGGATGCTTGATACGTCTCAAACGTATCTATAATTTCTTATGTTCCATGCTTATATTATGCCAATTGCTACATGTTTTATATCATTTTATGCATTTTCTGGGACTAACCTATTAACAAGATGCCACAGTGCCAGTTGCATGTTTTCTGCTGTTTTTGGTTTCAGAAAAGTTGTTAAGGAAATATTCTCGGAATTGGACAAACGAAACGTCAAAGTGCTTATTTTCCCCGGGAGGTTCCAGAACACCGAAGAGGAGACGGAGGAGGACCCCGAGGGGCCCACACCCCCTCCCGGCGTGGCCCCCCCTTCTGCCGCACGAGCACGGGGTGTGGGGCCCTCGAGCCTCCACCGCCTTCGCCCTTTCGCCTACTTATACCCCCCAAATTTCTAAGAACTAATACGCAAGCCTTTTCCCGAGAAGAGTTCCGATGCGCCGCCGCCATCGAAGACAAGTTTCGGGGGACAGAAGTCTCTGTTCCGGCACCCTGCCGGGACGGGAATTGCCCCCAGAGCCATCTCCATCGACTCCACCGCCATCTTCATCGACACTGCTGACTCCTATGATGAGGAGGGAGTAGTTCTCCCCCGGGGCTGCGGGCTCAACCGGTAGCTATGTGGATTATCTCTCTCTCCCATGGTGTGATCTTTATGTGATCGTGAGCTTTGTAATCTAGTTGAATATGTGATGCTACTCTTTATCTATTATGCACTCTAGAGGTTACTTTAATATGAACTCCGGGGTTATTCATGATTGTAAAGGTGACAGTGTGTGCACCGTGTGTGATTCCTTTATGACGTAGTGGTGTGTGTTTACTCATACTTTGAGGGTGCTCTTGTAGCCCTACACAATGAATGGTGTTTATCATCCAACAAAAGAGTGTTTAAGAGTAGTATTTATTATTCAACTATGAGGTCATTATTGAGGGTGTCCACTAGTGAAAGTATGATCCCTAGGCCTTGTTTCTAAGCATTGAAACACCGTTTCCAACAAGTTCTGCTACATGTTTGCTTGCTGCCATTTTTATTACAGATTGCAATTACTACTTATAATCATCCATATTACTTGTATTTCACTATCTTTTCGCCGAACTAGTGCACCTATACATCTGACAAGTGTATTGGGTGTGTTGGGGACACAAGAGACTTCTTGTATCTTAACTGCAGGGTTGCTTGAGAGGGATATCTTTGACCTCTACCTCCCTGAGTTCGATAAACCTTGGGTGATTCACTTAAGGGAAACTTGCTGCTGTCCTACAAACCTCTTCTCTTGGAGGCCCAACACTGTCTACGAGAATAGAAGCGTGCATAGACATCAATGATGTATTAGGGTCATCCTCAACTTCTTCATCATCCGTTTCCTCACTATCTCCAGTGTTCAACTGCTCTCCAATTCTATAATGCTTCAATCTTTGTCCATTCACCTTAAAAGTACCCTCTGTTGCACTCTGTACTTCAAAAGCACCATGCCTAAGGTCTCTCTTGATAACACAAGGGACAAACCATCTTGACTTGAATTTCCCAGAGAACAGATGCAACTTGGAGTCATAGACTAACACTGTCTGTCCAACTCTGAGTTCTTTTCTAAGAATGTGCTTGTCATGCCATTTCTTAGTCTTGTCCTTGTAAATCTTTGAGCTTTCATAAGCATCATTTCTCAGTTCCTCGAACTCACACATCTGAAGCTTTCTTGCAGTTCCAGCTTTGCCTAAATCCATGTTAAGCTTCCTTATTGCCCACTGTGCTCTATGCTCTAACTCAACAGGTAAATGACATGCTTTTCCATAGACAAGCATGAATGGTGACGTACCAATAGGTGTCTTATATCCTGTCCTTTATGCCCACAAGCTATCTGGCAGTTTCATTGACCAATCCCCACTGGACTTAGAAACAACTTTCTCCAGAATTTGTTTCACTTCTCTGTTTGACAGCTCAACTTGTCCATTGGCTTGAGGGTGATATGGTGTAGTTACTCTATGATTTCTCACACCATACTTGTTCAGAAGCTTCTCAAACTGATCATTGTTGAAATGAGCTCCACCATCACTGATCACCACTCTTGGCACACCAAATCTTGGGAATATGACTGTTCTGAAGAATTTGCATACAGCCTTGGAATCAGCACTAACAGTGGGTATTGCTTCTACCCATTTGGACACATAATCCACTGTGACTAGTATATGCTTGTATCCATTTGATGATGGTAAGGGACATACAAAATCTACTCCCCATACATCGAATAGTTCAACCTCAAGAATTCCCTTCTGAGGCAGATCTCTGACAAGGATCACACTTCTGGATGTAATCATGTACATCTCTGAAAAGGTTGGGCCAATAGAATCCAGCTTGCAAAATTTTTGCCTGGGTTTTCATAACTCCAGCATGGCCTCCATACATGCCTGCATGGCATTGATACATAACATCACAGATTTCTTCAGTTGGCACACATCTTCTCATAATCCCATCTGCACAGTGCTTGTACAGGAATGGCTCATCCCAGTAATAGCTTTTTACATCATGCATGAACTTCTTCTTCTGCTGATATGACATGTCAGCTGGTATGATTCCACAAACCAGATAATTCACAGTATCTGCATACCAAGGAGAACTAGCATTGACTGCCATTAGCTGCTCACCAGGCATTCTATCTTGTATCTCTTTGCCTTCTGTGTAACTGATTCTTGACAGGTGATCAGCTACTGAGTTTTTAGAACCTTTCTTATCTCTGATCTCGATATCAAATTCTTGCAGCAAGAGGATCCATCTAATGAGCCTTGGCTTGGCATCCTTCTTGCTTACCAAGTATCTTATTGCTGCATGGTCAGTGAATACAATGCACTTGTGTCCCACAAGGTAAGGTCTGAACTTATCAAATGCAAACACTACTGCTAGTAATTCTTTCTCAGTGGTTGTGTAATTAACCTGGGCATCATCTAATGTTCTGCTTGCATAGTAGATAACATGAACAACTTTCTCTATTCTCTGACCAAGTACTGCTCCCACTGCAAAATCACTTGCATCACACATCAGCTCGAATGGCATTGTCCAGTCAGGTGGCTGCACTATTGGAGCTGTAACCAGAGCTTCTTTTAGCCTGTTGAAAGCTTGCATACATGTCTCCTCAAACACAAATTGCACATTATCACTAGTGGAAAAAGGCTTATAGGTGGGATGCACCCTTTGTGGCGCACCCTAGGCGCATGCGCCACAAAACAATTTTAGTGGCGCCTCAGCTCGAATGGCATTGTCCAGTCAGGTGGCTGCACTATTGGAGCTGTAACCAGAGCTTCTTTTAGCCTGTTGAAAGCTTGCATACATGTCTCCTCAAACACAAATTGCACATTATCACTAGTGGAAAAAGGCTTATAGGTGGGATGCACCCTTTGTGGCGCACCCTAGGCGCATGCGCCACAAAACAATTTTAGTGGCGCCACAAACATCTGTGGCGCACAATATAAACATGCGCCACTGAAATGTTCTTTTTTGTGGCGGACTGGGGAGCATGCGCCACAGAAAGTAGGTGGTCCCCGCCAGCCATTTCGAATTTCGGAATCCGGTTCAGTTTCTGTGGCGCACCCCTCCCATGCGCCACAGGAAATAGATATTCTGTGGCGCACCGTGACCCATGCGCCACAAAAAGTTTTCATTCTGTGGCGCATGCTGGACGGTGCGCCATAGAATGAGAACTTTCTGTGGCGCATGTGCTTGGTGCGCCACAAAATATTATTTGGTGTGCCACAAAATGTCAACCAGGGCCCACAAAAGCATTCAATGCACTAAAATCTCAGATTCATTTGCAACCTTTCCCCTTCTCTCACGCAGCTTGTATTTCTCCTCTTTCTCACCCAATTTTCCCCATTCTTTCTCCATTATTTCTCCATTTCTAGTAGGTTAAAACCTATTTTGTTCCATAGAGATTGATTAGTACGTAGGGAGGCATCATATATACTCTCTCCTCCTCTTTTTGTCCACTAAATTCTCTTCAAACACAAATCACATGATCACGGTCCGGGAGGAGCTCCAATCTACTAGGTGAGACATCTTCTCTTTTTGTTGTGGTGTGCATGCTTGTGCGGTGGTATGGCATCGGTTTACGGCCGGTGTATATGCCTTCTCGGTGTATATGGCCACCGATCATTTTTGGGGCGCCGGGTTTATATTATGGCCATCGGTGTATGTGGACACATGCATATGCATGTTTGTTGTTTTTGTTGTTTCTTGCGGCGGCGTGGTGCATGTATGTTTGCCGAAATGTTGATTCATTTCCATTTCGGCAAATTTTTGCACCACCCATACGTCCGACTATTAGGAGAAGTCATGTCAAAATTTTCCGTCGAACATGCATGTGTGTGTATATGTGTGTGTGCATATGTTGCGGTTCTAAATAACGTTTCTTGGTTGTGTGCTCTATGTATCCCGTGCGTAGGCAACCATGGTCGTCATGATGAGATCCGGTCAAATCAGTAGATACAAGGAAGAAGCGAAGGCGGAAATGATTCAGTGTAACAGGCGCCAGATAAGATGTCCGTGTCGAAAATGTAAACTCGAGAGATGGATCGACCCTGATTCCGGACAATTGGAGGATCACCTGCTCAGGCAAGGTTTCATGCTAGGCTTGAACCAGACACCAAAAACAACAAATGCGCCCGGACATGACGAAGGAGATGTCGGCGGACAAGATGATCATGACGAAGGAGATGTCGGCGGACAAGATGATCATGATGACCATGGGGGAGATGGCGGTGGAGAAGACGCGAACACGGAGAACACGCTAATGTCGGCCTTACGGGACTCTCATGTTCAAGAATTGCTCCTCCAGGAAACGAACACCGCCAGAGAGAAAGCCAAACTAGCGCAAATGGAGATCGACGGGAAGACTCCATTGTATCCTGGGTGCCGGCCAGAGGATACGCCCTTGCAAGTAACGCTTGATGCTCTGGAGATGAAGGCGCAAAGCAAGTGGACCGACGTGAGCTTCACGAAGAGCATGAAATTCATGCACGATCGTCTTCCCGAGGAGAACACATTGCCAAAAAGCATCGAGGAGGCCAAGAAAGTCGTGTGCCCACTTGACTTACCGCACGTCAAATACCATGCCTGCATCAATGATTGCGCAATTTACCGGGGAGAGTACAAGGACCTAACCAAATGTCCGGTGTGCGACCAAGGACGGTACAAGGGTGCTAACAAGAAAGTTCCTCGAAAAGTGGTATGGTACTTTCCTATCACTCCCCGTCTGCAGCGGTACTTTGTGGACCATAAGGAAGCAAAGCTAATGCAATGGCACGCGGAAAGGGAGAAGCCCGAAGAAGATCCGGAGAAGGGAAGGATCCTGTCACACCCTTCAGATGCCCTCCAGTGGGAAGCATTGGACGCCTTTCAAAATTTCGGAGGCGACGCAAGGAACGTCAGGCTGGGTATGAGCACCGATGGACTCAATCCGTTCGGCAACCAGAGTAGCACGCATAGCACCTGGCCCGTGTTTGTATGGCCTTACAACCTTCCCCCTTGGCTTTGCACGAAGCAAAGGTACATACACATGAGCATTCTCATCCAGGGGCCAAAACAACCAGGTGTCGACATACATCTGTATCTCACACTGTTGAAAGAGGAGTTAGCCACGTTGTGGGACACGCCAGCCCGTACGTGGGATGCCTACACGAGAGAATATTTCGACATGAGAGCCGACTTTTTCACGACGGTGCAAGACTATCCTGGTTGCTCATACGTATCAGCCCAGGTAGGCCACGGATTCTGTGCATGTGTCAGGTGCATGGATGGGACCCCGCATCTCCAGCTACCAAGGGATGGGTTTTCAAAAACCGTGTACCCAGGTGCTCGACGGTGGCTTCGCATGGATCACCCGTTGAGGAAACGCGGTGACCTGTTCGATGGTGAAAACGAGCTCGAAAGAGCCCCGCACGAGAGGACCGGCACTGAAATCGACGAGCTTTTGAGAAATTGGGTGGAGTGCCCTGCTCCTGGAAAGAAGCGACCGAGGGTTGATCCCCTGCTGGGTGTATGGAAAGCGAGGTCTGTTTTTCACGACTTGCCGTACTGGACGGTCCATAAAGCGCCCCATAGCCTCGATATGATGCATATTACGAAGAATGTCACCGAGAGTCTACTTGGCACTCTTTCCAACATGCCAGAAAAGTCCAAGGATGGGACGAGAGCAAGATACGATCTGAAATGGCTTGGCATCAAGAAAGATCTACAGGCACCCGACAGTGATGACGACGATGACGCTGATGATGATCAGACGGAAGGGACTCAAGGTCGCCGCAAAAGGGCAAAAAAGAACGCGGTGGTGCTTCCCCCTGCCTGCTACACTATGAGTTTGGTGGAGCTCGAGCAGTTCTACAAGTGCCTCGTATGAGTCAAATTTCCTCACGGTTACGCGGGGAAGATCAGCAGATATCTGGACGCAACAAAGGAGAGGTTCACCGGGATGAAGTCTCACGATTGTCACGTGCTGATTACGCAGATAATTCCCGTTGCGATCCGAGGGATAATGGACGATCAAGTCCGAGATACGCTGCTTGCCCTATGCAACTTTTTCGACGTCATCAACAGGAAGTCGATCGGCGTGAAGAAGCTCGACAGGCTACAGGAAGAGATCGTGCTGATACTATGCGAGCTCGAGATTTACTTCCCACCCACTTTCTTTGATATCTACGTGCATCTCCTTCTCCATGTCGTTGAGGACATCAAGCAGCTCGGGCCGACGTTCCTGCACTACATGATGCCGTTCGAAAGGCAGAACGGTGTCATGAAAGGATACGTTCGCAACAGGGCCCGTACGGACGCAAGCATGGCCAAGGGCTTTCTAACCTATGAGTGCATCTCCTTCTGCCAGAATTATCTAAGCACCGAGAACGAGGATGTTGGTCTGCCCACCAGGAAGCACCTCGGCAGGCTCGGTGGAGTTGGTCACCGCGAGGGCTGCCGCTCACTCTTTGTCGGCGTTCATGGTCGTAGAGAAGACCTCGACAGTGCTCACCGGGTCGCGCTACAACACTTACAATTGATCGAACCTTGGGTGGAGGAGCACAAGAGCTTAATCGAGCAGAATTACATCGAGCTGGGTCGGCAGAGGAAGAATGGAGACGTATCCAAAGAGCAGAACTCCAGCTTCACACGTTGGTTCAAGAAAAGGCAACTGTTTCAAGTAGCGAACATAACGCCATCTACGGAAGATGAAAAACTCATATTCTCCTTATCACAGGGCCCCGGACAGAACGTACGGACCTATCAGGCGTACGACATCAACGGTTACACATTCTACACCGAGGAAAAGGACAAGAATAGTGAATATCAAAACTCAGGAGTAACTATGCTATCCTACGGTGATGATGAGGTTACTGTTAAGGAAAGATTCTTCGGAAAGATCGAGGAGATATGGGAGCTCAACTACTATGGAGAGTTGGTGCCAATGTTCCGTGTAAGATGGGCCAAGGACGTCGTGAAAGAAGGCCGGTATTTCACCACCATGGTAATACCCAATGCCAAATCGAAGAAAGCCTCAGCGAAAAACGAGCCATGGGTACTCGCTAGCCAAGTTGAGCAATGCTTCTTCATTACCGACCCGTCAAAGCCTAGCCGTGTTGTCGTGAGGAGGGGCAAGAGGAGCATCATCGGAATGGACGGAGACGCCAACGAGGAAGACTTGGACGGTGATCCGAAGATCGAGGAGGAATTCGACAAGTTCTTCGACAAGCCGACTACGAGCAAAAACACAAGGAAGACCTCCCTACCTACTAAAGGTTGTCCGTTCATGCGAAGAAATCTCAAGGTGCCTGGCCTAAAGTATTCAACCGCGAAGAAGGGAAAGAAGAAGAGAAGCTAGCTCTCGGAACCAGCCGGGATCGACGAAGACTTTTTTGGTGTATTACTTTTTGTGCGTGTGTACACATGTGAGTTGAGAGAAGAAGCCTTTTTTGGTGTGTGTGAGACAATGCAAGCATTTATATGCATGTGTATATCATGAATTAATCTTTAAATATATATACTTTTTTGGTGTATTAATATATGTGGCAACAAATTTGTGTGTTTGTTTCTTCCTTAAAATATGTGTGTTTCTTCTTTCTTTAAATATAACCAAAAATATAACTATAAAAATAGAACTTAAAAAAGATGTGACATAATTCTGTGGCGCACCCACACTAATATGCGCCGCAGAATCTTATAATTCTGTGGCGCACCCCTGGATCCATGCGCCACAGAATTGTTTTGGCGGGATGCGCCACAGAATATTTTTGCTGCCGCTTACACGTGGGCCCGCCCCCACGCCTGCCTCTCACACTTGTCCAATTCGCGAGCGAAGGAAGAACCGCTACCGTGCCGCCGTCGCTGCCCCCAACTCACGCCGCCGGCCACCCCCGCCCATCCCTGTGCACCCCCCCCCCCCCCTCGTCGCCGGTGACCTCCCCTGCGCCCCGCGCCCCCGCCCAACCCCCTACCCATCCCTGCGTGGCGCTCGGCCTCGAAGAAGAAGAGTCGCCGCCGCCCGCGTGACGCCGGCCTCTCCCTCCCCCGCACGCACGGCACACCGGCGACGCCCACGCGACGCCGGCCTCTCCCTCCCTCGCACCGCCCTCGAACTCCCCTCCCTCCCCTCCTCGAGGTGCTTCTCCCCCCCCCTCCTCCCTCCCTCCCTTACCGCACCGAAGGTGCTTGTGAAAATGCACAAGTGAAAATGCTTCCTAGATCCTAGTGTTCAATTTTGTAAATGCTTCCTACTGTGAGAATGCACTTGTGAAAGCATTTAAGCATGAATTTGTGCACTGTTTTTGTGTTTGAAAGCATTTAAGCATGAATTTGTGCACTGTTTTTTGCACTGTTTTTGTGTTTGAAAGCATTTAAATTTAATATGATATGTGTTTGAAAGCATTTGTGCACTGTTTTTGTGGATGTGCTTGTGCACTGTTGTTGCACAAATGCAAAATGTGGAGGTGCTTGTGGAATGTTTGCAGGTACCCCGGGGGGCCCTTGAGATTGCCGGAACATTGATTAACTTCTATTCCGGCAAATTCGGGTACTCCATATGTCCCTTTTTTAGCAAAGGTTATGCCGAAATTTTTCGTGAATTTTAGCATGACTTTGCTAAAAAAGGGACATATGGGGTAATGCAATGGCCGGGGTACCTTAGTATTTAATTAAGTGATTTTTTACTTATATTTGTTTTATTAATTATAGCAGTGCAAACATGTCGGGGGCTGGCACTTCTAAGCATATGAGCTGCGATGAAGATGTCGTAACACATCCGCTCGTCGATGTCGTAACTTATGTTTTCCCATAGAGTCGTTCCTTGCATTGCTTATCATGAATTTCCTACATTCCGTTTGAATTGTGTTAAGCAGGGACAAGTACGCAGTACTCATCGCCGTAAACCCGAGGTGGTCCATTGCCACTTATTTCGACTCGGGGAGTTCGGTTATAGAGAAAGACTACACCCGAATAAAGAGTGTTCTCGATGAGGCTCTCGAGATCTACGCCCGTAATGGAGGCACCTTCGAAAAGAAGTGTGAATTCTTCAACAACAACAAGACACACAAGTTCAGGCATGTCACCAACTTCCCTTGCAGCAAGGAGCACTCTGTGAGCGTGAAGGAGGGGTTCTACGTCATCCATCAACTTAAAGGGTATGTCGAGGAAGCAGATGGCAGCAGGTTTCCAAATAAACTCCGGAAATGGACCAAACATATGGGGGAAATCACTGATGCTGAGCTTAGAGAAGACTTCCATCGCACCCAGATGAAGTTATCACATATCATCCTCCAGGATGTCATGGCAACCGCAGGGCACCTCCGCTACCCTAGAGGTAGGATGTATTACAAAACTGCGCCTAGCTAGCTGCTTGCCTCACTCGCAAGAAGTGTTTTCTTTATTGCACTTAGATGAATTATTCACACTCTATTTATGTTATTAACTGATACTTACCAATCCATCTCCAGGTTTGACTAAGAGGGAGATCGAAGAACGCCTAGTATTGCAGCAGGACACCAGGACGTGGACGACGAAGGAAATGTACAAACCGTTCCCGGCGCCGATGCAGAACTAGGCTACGTGATCGTGCTCTCCCACTGATCTTCCTCACCATCATCGCCGATATACTTTATTTGATAACTCTATATGTATGAAATGATGAAATGATGAACTTTTGTATTTCGAGCTCCATTTGTATCATGACTTGTGTAAGATTCGACATTTGTAACTATATGTGATGTGTCTAAGTAATGTGATGTGTCAAATATATCATGTTTCTGTTCTGTGTGTTTAATTCCTGTAATATATACATGTATTTTCGTTAATATACCTGTATTTGTAAAATTCCTGTACATAATTCTGTGGCGCATGGCCCAACTTTGCTGTGGCGCACCTATTTCTGTGGCGCACAGAACAAGAATGCGCCACTGATATATTTCTGTGGCACACTAGGAAGGATGCGCCACAGAAATGTGCCACTTTCTGTGGCGCACCGTGGGGGTGCGCCACAGAAATATAATTTAGTGGCGAGATTTCTGTGGCGCACCCCCCATTTTCCTGGGTGCGCCACAGAAAGGCTTTTTGGTGCGCCACTAGTAGCCCTTTTTCCACTAGTGTATGATTCAGCAAGTGTGTGAGTGGTTTGGCAATGTGAGAAAAATCCTTGATGAACCTTCTGTAGAAACCAGAATGTCCTAAGAAACTCTGTATTCCCTTCACATTCTCAGGAGGAGTTAGTTTAGCAATTACATCTACCTTTGCTTTGTCCACTTCAATTGCTTTGGCAGACACCAAATGGCCCAGCACAATGCCTTCAGTTGCCAAGAAGTGGCACTTCTCCCAGTTTAGGATCAAATTTTGTTCTGAGCATCTGTGTAATACTGCTGTCAGATTTTTCAGACAAGTGATGAAGTCTTTTCCATAAACTGTAAAGTCATCCATGAATACTTCCATGATCTTCTCAATGTGGTCATAGAATATAGACATCATACGTCTCTGAAAAGTACCAGGAGCATTGCATAGCCCAAAAGGTAATCTCTTGTAAGCAAATGTTCCATATGGACATGTAAATGTGGTCTTGTCTTGATCATCTGGGTGAATAGGTATTTGAAGAAATCCCGAGTATCCATCAAGGTAGCAATAGAATTTATGTCCAGCAAGCCTTTCCAACATCTGATCCATAAAAGGCAAAGGGAAGTGATCTTTCCTGGTTGCCTTGTTCAGTTTTCTGAAGTCATTAACCACTCTCCAACCAGTGACAGGCCTAGTTGTCATCAATCTTCCTTCCTCATTTTCTACCACTGTGTAGCCTCCTTTCTTAGGCACAATATGTATAGGACTCACCCACTCACTGTCATAGATGGGGTAAATCATTCCTGCCTTAAGCAGTTTCAAGACTTCCTTCTTAACCACATCTTGCATTACAGGGTTCAGTCTTCTCTGTCCTTCTCTAGTTGGTTTACTACCTTCTTCTAAATGTATCCTATGGGAGCAAACCTTCTCATTGATTCCTCTGATATCATCAATAGAATAACCAATCACATTCTTGTACAACCTCAGTACTGACAACAGGCTCTCTTCCTGCTCATTATCTAGGGCTGAACTGATTATTACTGGATGTATCCTTTCTTTCTCCAGAAATATGTACTTAAGATGAGATGGTAATTCTTTCAACTCCACTATAGAATTGTGAGCTGGTTTAAGATTATCACTTCTTATAGCATTTGCATCTTTATCACACAGGGATATTCCACATAGCTCTTGGTGATTTGAACTATCTGCTGTCACAAACACTTGTGCCTCAGCTTCTTCTGATGGTGTTTCTTGTATTGTGTCCAACACACTTTGGTCTATTACATCAATGGACTGGCATTGCTCAAGTATGTTTGGCAGATGAGAAGCATGCTTCATGCTAAACTCAGCCTGTTCAAAGCCAAACTGCAGTTTCAGAGTTCCTCCCTTCACATCAATTATTGCTCCAGCTGTTGCCAAGAATGGTCTGCCTAGAATCATAGATTCAGAATTGTCTTCCATCTCCAATACCACAAAATCAACTGGATATGCAAAGTTTCCAACTTGTACTGGCACTTCTTCAAGAACCCCAGCTGGTTTCCTCAGTGTTCTATCAGCTAACTGCAGAGTCATTGACGTGGGCTTCAGAACTCCTAACTGCAATATTTGACTGACAGCAAGAGGTAGGACACTAACTGATGAGCCTAGATCACATAATGCTGTGAATGTACTCTTTCCTACAACACAAGGAATGCTAAAACTCTCTGGATCACCAAGCATCTTGGGCATATAGTTCAATATGACAGCACTGCAGTCCTCTGTCAGAGCAACAATTTCAGTATCATCCAAACTTCTCTTCTTTGTTATCAGGTCTTCAAAAAATTTAGCATACAAAGGGATGTGCAACACTGCATCCAGGATGGGTATTGTGATTTGAACTTCCTTCATAGTTTCTAGAAATTTAGCATACTGCTTTTCATCCTTAGTTTTCTCTAATCTTTCTGGAAATGGGATTTTCTGAAAGTAGGGCTTCTCTGTTGCAGGTTTTGCCACAGTGTTGTCAGTTTCAACAACATGTTGTACTGTCTTTTCTGGCTCTGCTATCTTCTCTTCTGATATAGCTTCTTGCCTAACTGTTTGCTGAGCAGGAACCCTTCTCTGTGGTGTTACATAAGTGGTAGCTAGAGGTGTTCTGAGCACAGGTTCAGTGTTCACTCCACTCCTAGTTCTGACAGCCTCTACACTTTCAGCAGTGGAAATGGCACCACATAGCTTGGGGTTCTTCTCTGCCTGAGCTGGCAATTTGTTTTCTGTTGGGTTTCCCTGAGTGTTAGAGATACCAGCAGTGAGTTGTTACATAGTTTTGTAAAACAGTTCAGACTGCATCTTCATTGTTTCCTGCATTCCACTGAACATTTCCTTCTGTAGCCTCATCATCTCATTGATTTCAGACTTGCTATTACTAGAGGAAGCATTCTGCTGATTTGCTTGGCTTTGATGTGCCTGTTGTTGTTGTTGGTATTGCATATTTCCTTGAGGTCTGAAGTTTTGCTGGGATGTCTGAGCATACTGTGGCTGAACTGCCTGATGATAATTCTGTTGATTTGCTTGAGGATAACTCTGCTGAGCTGCATTCTTGTATGATAAATTGGGATGGTTTCTCCAAGCATGGTTGTAGCTCTGAGAAAAAGGATCTTGATTCTGAGCATAATTCACTTCTACCAGTTGATTGTCAGTGGCTGTAAACAGGTACAATCTTGAGATAGATGCCCTTCATTGCCACAAATGGAACAAGTGGCAGAAACTTGATTTACTGGTACTATGGCTTTGCCATTCTTCTCTTGCATCAACTGAGATATTTGATTAGTTAAACTATCAAGTTTTGCTTCCAAAGCACTCTGACCACTTGGATGAACTGTCTTTTCATTGGTCCAAGAGAAATTGTGAGAAGCCATACTCTCAATTAATTATGTAGCTTCATCAAGTGTCTTGTTCATAATTCCTCCACCAGCAGCTGAATCAACAAAAGCTCTGGTCTGTTCTGTCAGACCCTTATAGAATGTCTGCAAAATCAACCACTGTTCCTGGCCATGATTAGGACACATTCTGATGAGTCCCTGATATCTTTGCAAGGTATCATACAAACTCTCACCATTGTACTGAACAAATCTGGTGATTTTGTCTCTGCACTCAGCAGCTTTGGTGGGTGGAAAATATCTCTCAAAGAAGGCATGCACCACATGTTCCCAAGTGTCTCTGCAATGAGCTGGTAGAGAATGATACCATATCTTTGCTGTGCCTGACAGAGAAAAAGGGAACAACTGCATCCTTATTGCTTCAGGGGGCACACCATTGTGCTTGAGTGTATTATAGTATTCCAGAAAATTCCTGATATGTTCATGAGGGCTCTCCAAAGCACTTTCTTTGAATGGATTATGCTGTACCATATTGATCAAGGCAGGCTTGATCTCCCAGTTATTCGCCTGGATGGCAGGCATAATGACATCTGCATTGGATATCTGATCCTTAGGAATCCACAAATCTCTTAGTTTCTTGTCACCCATATTGGCTACTGCTTGTCTTTCCTCTGTTTCTTCAACCGAAGACACTGATGCTGCTCTTCTTCTTGCAAGAAAAGTTCTCTCAGGTTCTGGATCAATGGAGCTAAAGATGAATCTTCAGATGACTGCATCAACAGAATCCAAACACTGCATAAAGGAGAGCATTTTTCAACTACACACAATCACAAACAAGAACTTTTATCAAGGGTTAGTGTACTAAAACCCCTAATAGCAATTATAGTTCTCAGATTACAGTACTAAGGTATCACACGCATCATGATCATGCAAGTTTGTTAACAGTTTTACTGAGTTCACACAGTCTAGTCTACTACTCTTTCAAAGAAACAATCATAAGTCAATCCCCGGCAACGGCGCCAATTTTGATCAATGTATTATCGTCTCCACAGGGATCAACAAGTTTATGACGTTGCTAAGGGTTGGCAGAAGCTAGACCAAATCTTCAGGTTTTCAAGTTTCCAACAGGAAAGTAGAGGTCTTTAAGTAGAAAGGGTTTAAGAGCTTATCATTCAAAATTAAACTTGCTGCCTCTGGGTTGTCAATCCAGCTGCTGACAAAGATCTAAGCAAGGTTTAGACAGGGAACCAGAATTACTTCTACAACTTGCAGAGACTAGTCATGCAAGCCGGGGTTTTTAGCAGGTTTAATGTGGAGGAAGAAAACTAACACAAAGATCAGAGCTTTCTGGTTCATCATGCCAGATCACAGTGAGTTAACAAGCAAAGGGAGGCTAATGACGGAATTGCAACACACAAGTATGCAGGGACTAGCCTTACACACACCGATCAAGACACACAGCAAGCAAAACATGCAGATCTTCAGATAAAACTGGGAATTGTGTCACTCAATTCACTGCAGTAACCAAATATCACAAGTCATACTTTCAGATGGATGATCTACGAAGTTCACTCAAGATTACACAAAGGGGTGGAGAGAAATCTTTGGCTTTAGCTCACTGAAACCTACTTGAAGCAGAGGTAGCAGAGGGTAGGAGGCAGAGTTGCAGATCTTGTGCTTCAGTTCACCATGGCCTTGTGCTTCTTCTCCTGATCTCCTTGTTCATCTTGTTCTTGGTCCGGTTCTTGGAGTTCTTGATGTTCTTGTTCTTGGTCTCGGGTTGGTGGTGGAAAAGTGGAGTGTTGGTGGAAAGTGGAAAAGTGGAGTAGATGCGGATGCAGCGAATGGATGGAATGGTGGAGTCTATGGTGGCTTTATACACTTTTTCCAATTGTGGTGGAGGTGTGGTACGAGTTGGTAGAGGAGGAAGCTTCCTTCCTCTTTCCACAGCTCACAGTGCACATGGCATGTTCCTCACTTTTGCACCTTTTTGCCTTTATGCCTTTTTTGGTTTTCTTGATCTTCAAGTTGATCTCTCTTTCTTCTTTCTGATTCAAACTCATTTGAATTTCCTCTTATCTTATTGCCTTGAGCATTGCTTCAAATTGAGAAGAAGGACTTGAGTTGACTGGCAGAACTTCTGTCAGTTACTGTTCACTTTCTGACACAGTAGTGATCTTCAGATCATGGCTTGAATTGACTTGTTAATCTTGGCCATCTTGTCTGCTAGATTGATATGAGTTGAATGTTGCATCTTGCCTCACCTCTATGATGGATCTTCTGAAGATTATGTGCCTTTGCGCACTGAACTGCAAAATGAGTGAAAAGCAATGAAAAGTGCAAATATTTGCAGTTCTGAGTATATAAGAAGTGAGGTTTTAAGGTGTTGGGGTTGTGAATAGTGCATATAAATGATGGTGATCAGAGCCCTAGCCCGATACCCACGTCCACAACTCCTTCTCCACCCGACGCGAAGAACAGAGGCGCAGGCGGCGGCGGCTCCCTCTCTACCCCTACTCGAATCCTTCCCATCATCCATGGATTTCTAGGGGATTTGAGTCCTAAACCATTCTAAAGGTAAATCTCCCCCACCACTCTCAGTTGAACCATGGATTTCGTTCGATTTGGGCTATTTTCGAAACCCTAGGTCTTGTTAAAAATTGTCTAGATTCATGGATATCTTGCAATGTAGTTGCTATTTAGGTTTGTTTAGCTCTATATGGTGACTAGTAATCAATGTAGTTGCTATTTAGGTTGACTTGTTTGATACAAGGGTGTAGTAATCTATTGAGCCCGAGCCTTTCTATCCATTGAGCCACGGTGACTAGTAATTGTAGGATGGCCGAGCCATAATTCTTCTATCTTAATCAAATGTATTAGAATTTTGTAGTAAAACATTTTTCTTTAATTGTAGGATGGCCGAGCCTTTCTATCCCGGGCTTGATATGGTTTATGAAAATGAACATTGTGCCCGGTTCATCGAGAGGGGATATGTGGAGGGAGTTGAGGTAAGACAAAAAAGAAATGTGTTATTTTATAATGTTTGCAACTATGACGATAGTGACAACATCTTGTTTTCTATTTTTGTAGGCTATCGCCCCTATTCGTATGAGAGGCCACATTGCGGATGACATGCCGTATGATGTCCGTTACGAGCCATACTTGGAGAGAGCCGGTCTTCTACCCTTTGTCCTCCAGTTCAAGCGTAAGCCGCCGGCGTTCAACCACACGGCCGTAACCGCTCTTATTGATCGTTGGAGGCCCGAGACACACAGTTTCCACCTTCCTTGTGGAGAGATGACGGTCACTTTGCAGGATTTTGCCATGATCACCGACCTTCCGATTGATGGAGCCGCTCTCACAGGGAGGGTGGAAAGTATCGGGTGGCGCCAGCGGGTTCTTGGTCTCACTGGTAGATTACCCCCCACGCCGCCGGAAGGAATTAAAGATACCCGGTCCTCGGGTGTCTTGTATTCGTGGCTTCGACAAATGGGGCCATGCCCGGCGGATGCCGATGAGGCTGTGGTGCAGCAGTTTGCCCGGGGATACGTGTGGTATGTGTTAGCCCGAGTGATATTTTCAGATGGGTCGGGCGACACGACCTCTTGGATGTGGCTTGACCCCTTACGTGACTGGGACGAGTTGGTAGAGGAGGAAGCTTCCTTCCTCTTTCCACAGCTCACAGTGCACATGGCATGTTCCTCACTTTTGCACCTTTTTGCCTTTATGCCTTTTTTGGTTTCCTTGATCTTCAAGTTGATCTCTCTTTCTTCTTTCTGATTCAAACTCATTTGAATTTCCTCTTATCTTATTGCCTTGAGCATTGCTTCAAATTGAGAAGAAGGACTTGAGTTGACTGGCAGAACTTCTGTCAGTTACTGTTCACTTTCTGACACAGTAGTGATCTTCAGATCATGGCTTGAATTGATTTGTTAATCTTGGCCATCTTGTCTGCTAGATTGATATGAGTTGAATGTTGCATCTTGCCTCACCTCTATGATGGATCTTCTGAAGATTATGTGCCTTTGCGCACTGAACTGCAAAATGAGTGAAAAGCAATGAAAAGTGCAAATATTTGCAGTTCTGAGTATATAAGAAGTGAGGTTTTAAGGTGTTGGGGTTGTGAATAGTGCATATAAATGATGGTGATCAGAGCCCTAGCCCGATACCCACGTCCACAACTCCTTCTCCACCCGACGCGAAGAACAGAGGCGGAGGCGGCGGCGGCTCCCTCTCTACCCCCACTCGAATCCTTCCCATCATCCATGGATTTCTAGGGGATTTGAGTCCTAAACCATTCTAAAGGTAAATCTCCCCCACCACTCTCAGTTGAACCATGGATTTCGTCCGATTTGGGCTATTTTCGAAACCCTAGGTCTTGTTAAAAATTGTCTAGATTCATGGATATCTTGCAATGTAGTTGCTATTTAGGTTTGTTTAGCTCTATATGGTGACTAGTAATCAATGTAGTTGCTATTTAGGTTGACTTGTTTGATACAAGGGTGTAGTAATCTATTGAGCCCGAGCCTTTCTATCCATTGAGCCACGGTGACTAGTAATTGTAGGATGGCCGAGCCATAATTCTTCTATCTTAATCAAATGTATTAGAATTTTGTAGTAAAACATTTTTCTTTAATTGTAGGATGGCCGAGCCTTTCTATCCCGGGCTTGATATGGTTTATGACAATGAACATTGTGCCCGGTTCATCGAGAGGGGATATGTGGAGGGAGTTGAGGTAAGACAAAAAAGAAATGTGTTATTTTATAATGTTTGCAACTATGACGATAGTGACAACATCTTGTTTTCTATTTTTGTAGGCTATCGCCCCTATTCGTATGAGAGGCCACATTGCGGATGACATGCCGTATGATGTCCGTTACGAGCCATACTTGGAGAGAGCCGGTCTTCTACCCTTTGTCCTCCAGTTCAAGCGTAAGCCGCCGGCGTTCAACCACACGGCCATAACCGCTCTTATTGATCGTTGGAGGCCCGAGACACACAGTTTCCACCTTCCTTGTGGAGAGATGACGGTCACTTTGCAGGATTTTGCCATGATCATCGACCTTCCGATTGATGGAGCCGCTCTCACAGGGAGGGTGGAAAGTATCGGGTGGCGCCAGCGGGTTCTTGGTCTCACTGGTAGATTACCCCCCACGCCGCCGGAAGGAATTAAAGATACCCGGTCCTCGGGTGTCTTGTATTCGTGGCTTCGACAAATGGGGCCATGCCCGGCGGATGCCGATGAGGCTGTGGTGCAGCAGTTTGCCCGGGGATACGTGTGGTATGTGTTAGCCCGAGTGATATTTTCAGATGGGTCGGGCGACACGACCTCTTGGATGTGGCTTGACCCCTTACGTGACTGGGACGTGAAGTATAGCTGGGGGTCGGCCGGTCTAGCCTTTCTTTATCGGCAGGTAATTCACTCGCAAAAATATCAATTCCTATTTATTCATCCATTGTGCTCGTTTCACATGTTTTTTTTCCATTGTCCTCATTTCACATGTTTGTTATTGTGCAGCTGGACATGGCATGTCGTAAAAGGGGGTCGGGAGCATCGTTGGGTGGTGCTGCATGGCCCCTCATTATTTGGATGTGGGAGCGGATTCCGGTTGGACGTCCTCGCAAACTCACCCGAGAAGCATGGGATTATGATCTTGAAGGTGATAACGAATGGCGGATGCCCACGGTAGCATTCGAGTGGGACCGAGTCGAGACGTGCAAAGATTTGTCCATGGGCCGTTACAAGAGCTACACGAACGAGCTCGACACGCTTTCATATAAGTTGGTAAGCTCATCTAGCATTGAACCCAATCAACCGTTGAATCTCATCTAGCAATGGTTAATGATTTTATTGTTGTAGGTCAAATGGACGCCTTATATACGGCCCAGGGAATTCCGTCTAAACGCGATGTGCATGTGTGACAGCACCCTATGGCGCATCAGGTGTCCTATGATATGTTTCTACGCAGTCGAGTGGCACCTCCCACAATGGGTCGCAAAGCAATTTGGAATAAAGCAACGCACCCGCCGGCTATCCAGAGCACAAGTGTTGATCTTCATAGGATGGATCGGAAGAAGTGCCCAAAAGAGAAAGAATGGGATCGTAAACACATCAAGTGGATTGAGATGTGGAATAACAGAGCCAAGTATCGTGAGAAGGATGGTACGATGAATTTGGACAGCGCCTATGAGAGACACCTTGCTTGGCATGAAGAACAACACCGACTAAAGCTAAATCTTCGTGGACCACTCAAGATTGCTTGGATTTAGGAGAAGATGGTGATAACGAGTACGACCTCATGGTTAGGGAGAGCGAGGGAACATCAATGGACTACGCACCCGTTTTCAACCGTGTGGTACGGCTTGGAGCTTATCTATACTTATTTTTTTTTGGTTTCTTATTTCCCATTCGTTACTAATATGGCGTTTTTGTGATTTTTTGCAGGGTTTGGAGCTCACTCATACCGTTAATTAGGCCGCCTACTCTCTTTCAAAGGAGCCGGGTACCATACAGTCTGAGAAATCTCTTAGAGGAACCATGACGTTATACCTCTTAGTACATTTTTGTGTAGTGTGGTACGGACGTGTGGATTGCATCATTTTCCCACACTTGTTTATTTTTTGCAGAGATTAATGGAGCGGTGCCGTCGAATGGCAGCTTTGGTTTCTTGCCACCGTGGGGACACCACCCTTGCATCTACTCCACGTGCACGTACTCGACGTGCACGTGCTCAACAACAAGAGGAGGAGGAGGACACCGTCGAGGAGGAGGAGGAGGGGGAGGAGGAGGAGCAAGAACACGACGAGGAGGAGGATGAGGAGGAGGAGGAGGAGCAAGAACACGAGGAGGAGGACGAGGAGCAAGACGAGGACGAGGAGTACGAACAATCGGAGGAGGAGCAGGTGGATGAGCAGGCGAGTTGGGATCAAGTACGAGCAAGGTAGGTGCAACAACTTGGGCCTCTCGCATGAGCACTCACGAGTCTTTAGCTTAACCTTTAATGAACGACCTCCAAATTGCACACCATCTTTTGTAGTCCCTCCTGGCTCGTTAACTTGGTAAACCCACTCGTTCTGGTCATAGCACTCCGCTCGTTGTCTCTCGGATTTGCTATTTTGTAGCTCCATCCAGTCATCTACTTTTGGAGGATACAATTTCCCTTCATCTACCAACATGTCGGTCTCGGTGGAATGTTTCTGAAATTATGCGCTTAACCTGTGAAAGGTATATTCCGCTATGGCCGTCACGGTCAATGCACGGACACCCTTGAGAACATTGTTAAAACATTCGGCCATGTTGCTTGTCATGTCACCATATCTTCTACCGGCATGATCATGGGCACGTGCCCACTTATGCCTCTCTCCAAGATTTCTCCGCAAGAACTCTTTGCCCCCGGCATTGGTCGCGGCAAATAGCTTTTCAAACCTTCTTGTGAAAGACCGGTTGGTGAATGCCACACAAACATCTGTTAGATCATCGGCCAACTCCTTGTTCTTACAAGCCCTATAAAAGTTGGCAACAAAATGCCTCATGCACCATCGGTGGTGGAGGCGCGCATGCCCTGGAATCTCAATCTCCATGGCATTGAGTATACCTTGATGTCGATCGGATATGACGCATACCTCTCTGCTAGGATAAAACACCTCAGTCCTCACATGTTTCATGAACCATTCCCAATTGTCGTTATTCTCTCCCGACACCAAAGAAAATGCCACGGGCAACACCCGGTCACCGGAGTCGTGTGCAACTGCGATCAACAACGCCCCCTTTTTCTTGCCGGTAAAAAATGTGCCATCTATGGATACCACTGGCCTACAATGAACAAATGCCTTGATGCATTGATCAAAAGTCCAGAAGGCACGCCGGAAAACTCCATCAATTTGTTCGACAAAATACTTCATGCCCGGATTCCTATAAGCCATACCTCCAAACAACCTTGGGAGGCGGTTGTAGGCTTCTTTCCATCCACCATACAACATCTTAAATGCGACATGCTTCGCCTTCCATGCCTTCCCATACTTGATGTCGTATCCATAGAACTCTTTTACAAGATCCATCAAGAGTCTCGGTTTAATGGTTGGCTCATTCTTTATACTTGTGATGAATCTATAAGCGATGAAATCGGAGGTGAGTTGACGGTGCTTTGTGGACGGATTCCGGCCCCGTTTCTTGCACAAGTGATAGGCTTCACAACTTGTTATTTTCCATTGCCCATGGGGAGTAGATCTTGCACGGACAACCCATGGACATCGTACTTTGTCACAAATCACGGTGTACCGACTCTTCTCGTCTGAGTGCTTCACTATGAATGGCCTATGGTGCTTCACCGCATACTCCCTAAGCCACATTTGCAATTCCACGAAGTCCGGAAACTTCAAACCTTTCTTTATGCGGGACTTCTTGTCATCATCGTCTTGAGTTGTGCTCGGTGTTGCTTCTAGATCTTTATACTTGCCACCATCCACTATAGCCTTATCGGCGAGCGTGAGATCACGAAAAAATGGTATTCGGTGATCCCGGCCTACCACTTTAAAAAGGGCTTGGGCTTCTCTCGCCGTGAACCCATCTTCATCCAATTCTTCTGGACCCTCGTCCTCCGAGTCGGAAGCATAGCAACGGCGGTAAAAGATATCACGGTCCATGCCTTCCTCCGCAACTTGTGTTTCTACATCACCAATATAAGTGTCATGATTCTCATCCTCCCGCTCAGACATATCACCCTCAATGTGTTCTTCCTCCCTATCTTCATCCTCATTGTCAAAGCCATAGCCGTAATCCACATTAACATTTTCTTCTTCTTCATCCACTTGATCGCTCATAGGAGGTTGGCTAATATTATTGAACTCGATAACATTATCAAGTGAGCCATCTCTAGTGGGGGTCATTGCTTCATGGGTGGGGGAGGCACACCGGTTCAAGTCAATTTGCAACCGATTACCGCCAACCTTGGTATCAAATAACTCGAGTGACTTGTCTGCGGATGCCGCCACAACCTCTTTGTAAGCCTCCCAACCTAACTCGCTTGCAAGAGGATTTTTTTTCTTTCGAGGACGATGTCCCGAACCAACAAAATATCTTCCTTCTAGTTCAACTATCTCCCTTGGGTCCATCCATACCAAAACTTGCCTTACTCTTGCAACCACCTCGGCATACGTAGGGCTCTCGAGAAAAACCAAAACCTTTTCATTATCGTCGACCACAAACTCCCCATTATTACTAAAGAATGCTTCTTTGTCAACATAATGGATATTCACGATTCTTGCCATCTAAAATGTTGCACATGAGTTAGCAAACACACCACACTTAATTAAATTGGACATGTGTGCTAACCACTATTTCAAACCCTAGTTCTAGGTAAAACCAAATGAATGTGACTAACCCAATAAATCATAAACATCATAAACACTACATAACCCGCACTGCACCAATTACAAAAATGGATTTGAGAAAAAACAACAAATCTAGGGTTTGAAAAAAAGTGGCCAATGCAAAAAAATAAACCAACAAATTCATGGAGTTAGATGATATTACCTTAGGGATGTAAATCCCCTACAAATCCGCGGTCGAGGGGGGCCAAATCGATGGGGGGGGGGGGGGGGGGGGGGTGGAGAGAGGCGACGCGCCGCCGCCGCCTTCTTCTGTTTGTAGTTCGTCGGGTAGGGAGAAGGTAATGGGGTGGTCGAGCACGGGTGGATGCGGCGTGTTTCTAAGTACCAGAGGCTACCGGCTGGATATCCGGCGGTACCCCTAGGAGCCTACCGCTAGTTTACCCGGCGGTACGGCCACGTCAGCAAAGTCAACCGGATACCGATGAACCGTGGACCAGGAATCGTACCGCCAGCAACTCGGGCGGTACCCTGTGAAATCCTACCGCCGGCATGTTGAGCGGTACAAAAGGGCATTTCGGGCTGAAGTTTTACGTCAGAGTGTCATATGGGTCGAATTTGCCTGCGGGGCAGCTGTGTGGGGCGATGCGTTGGGCATGCCGACAGAGCTGTGTGCACTAGGCTGTAAAACCTGGGACTGCAGATGAAATGGATAATACAAGACTAGCAGTGCTCGTTGGCAGACATGCATTTCTAGTCCGGCCTCTGCAGCAGCTTGACCACACAATACAGCGGCGCTGATATACCAAGTGGGATAGACAGCCGAACTGAAAAGTCCTTTGCGAGTTCTTGCCACACAATTTACCGAGCGACGCAGAAACGTCCTCGTTATCATGTCTGGCCATGGAACGCACAACGGAACCTTCTGCCAGCTATTCAACACTTGGTCGGCAGTTGCTGGTGGCAGGGGCAGATCTACTAGGGGGGTTGTCATGGCACCCCCTCCAAAAATGCAAAACAATTTATATTCTATAGTTAACACTACTAAAAAGAAAGTTTTAGGTCTTCTTATAATTATTTTTTAGATAAGGAGCATATATTAATATCAAGGATATACCAATTACACAGGCTCTGCAACAACGCAATGTCATAATGACATAACGGATGCACACAATCGAATAAAAAAGAATTACAAAAAAGAAAAGTCCCGCTACAGCGATCAGATCCTCGAAGCAGCGTCACTAACACCACCAAAACAAGACCAGAAGTCCAACCACTCCAAAAGCAACGCCATCAAAAAGGAAACGGTGTACAAGCACCGTCGTCACCCAATCAAAGATTTTAGGTTTTTCACCCTGGAGAAAATCCTCGCTCGCAAAACAATGACTTTACCAAGGCAATTGTCAACCACAACCAGTGAAGATCATACGTTTGGTTTTCACCCCGCAAAGTAAGACTGTGAACCTCCCTTGTGATCTCGCCCCCACTAACAGTCGCTGCTGCGATTCCCAGCACACCAAGCCAACTTCTCATCGCCACAAAGAGTAAATCCACCATCAGTAGTCCTCGTATCCCGACTTTCATGACATTCTCCGCATTTGACTTCACCATGGATCGTCTAAGACAAATCTCGAGATGATAACAAACATCAGAGCTTCACAATTCTCCCTCTGAAACCAATCGGTCAGGAAAAAAACATGGGTGCGCCCGACCGAATCCCTTCCGATCCAGCAATCTTCATACATAAGGCGTCCAATGGAGTTCGCCGACGGAGCCTTTCGAAACTCGACACTCGGCCAAATCAACGAGGTCACGCCACCAGTAGATCTTCTTATAATTATGATAGGATGGAATGTGCCTTGTCTCATCCTCGGTCAAGTCGGAGGATGAGATATGGAAATAATGGTTCCGGCCGCATAACTGGAGTACCATGACTCCTCCCATGCTTTCACAAGTGGATGTGTACACATGCTTGTTAATGGACTTGGATTTTTACCGGACGTCCGCGCGCCCGGACCTTATCACAGACCGTCCGGTTGCATCAAGATTGGTGCGGTTGTTTTGCAAAAAAGGACCCCACTTTTTTTAAATTTGTATTAGTAGGTCCCTCTTTTATTACCCCAGATTCTGACCTCAGTTTTTAATACACAAATTCGTATAAATAACTTAATTTTGTATGAATGTATCCGGTGTAGATCTGTTCGAGGGCAGTTCGGTTTCTTTTGCTAACATTCGAATCTGCCCATTACAGATTCGAATCCGAAGAAGCTGGGTGTACAAAGATCCAACCGAAAATAACCTAAATTCGGAAAAATGTATCTGCTGTAGATCTGCTGAATTCCAGTTCGGTTTCTTTTGCTAACATTCGAATTTGTCCATTACGAATTCGAATCCAAAAGAAACATGAAAGATCCAAACAAAAAAAACCTAAAATCGTCCAAATGTATCAGGTGTAGATCTGAACAATTCGAGTTCGGTTTCTTTTGCTAGCACACGAACCGGTACATTTTCGAATTCGAATCCAACGTGAAACGGAGAAAGATCCAAAGAATTCTTCCCCGAAAACATGACCAGAGAAAAAAGATCCAAAGCGACGGACGGGAGCGCGCCGGCGGACGGCGGGGCGATGGACGGGAGGGCGCCGGTGGACGGCGGGGGGGGGGGGGGGGAACGGGAGTGCGGCGAGGCTCGTCCTCCCGTCGGAGAAGTAGAGCCCGCGCAGTGGTGGAGGTCTTCCGCGGCGGCGGCGGATTTGGGGAGGGCGTGGGCGGGTGGCGCCGCCGCCGATTTTGGGGGGCGCGGGGGCGATTGGGCGCCGTTTAGGGTTTCCCGTTCGATTTGGTCTCTTATATACACAGCGCACCGGCGGGAGGACTTAGTTGTAAAACGGCAAAAATGCAGGGGTGTTTGTGCAAAATAGCCGAGCGCGAATCCTCCAACAGCTGGACGAGGCAGATTGGGACCCCACTTTTTTTAAATTTGTATTAGTAGGTCCCTCTTTTATTACCCCAAATTATTTATGACATAATTTAGTTTGTTTGGCCCCCATCATCTTAAATCTGTTGTATACCAAGAGAGCAAACAAATGCCGAACAGTAAAAAATAAATTTTGCCATAATTATCTTTTCTTTGAAAGCTACATATTGCCTTGACAGAAGAAGGTCGGGCTAACAAACAAAGAGCAAAGAAACGAGACATCTCAAAATTGGCAGCGGCGTAAGCGCTGCAGGACAAATTCTACTCCCCCGACACAAAATGCCAGTCTCTAGGCTCTTCCCAGAGCCCAGATCGTGAGATTTTCCTCAACCTCCTGGATGATATGAGAGACTGCAACTCCCTGTCATCAAAATCATGCACGTTTCCTTCCCGATTCCTTCCCGATGAAAGTAGAGTTGATGGCATAAAAATATCATTTTTGGATTCAATCACGGCATGGTACCGGTAGATTTTTAAATCGCAAAAAACTATCGGATTGAAATCAGATTTTCGCATTTTGTCCAAATCATGGTCTGATTGCGAATTGACACTGATTCTGACCGGTTGGGTCCAACCGTCAGGCTGACGTGGCAAGTTTAGGCAAGTTAACACCAAATTAAAGGTGAGACCCACTTATCAGCATAATAAAAATAAATAAAAATCTGGAAAAAAGAAAAAAGGGGGAAAATCCCCAAACAAGGGTGCCCGTGGCTGAAAAATAAAAAGGCACGAACGGAGCACCGCCTGCTGCGGCTCCGTCGGCCGCCGTCGCCTGGCCGCACGAGCTGCTCGCCTGGCCGAACGGAGCGCCGCTAGCTACTCGCCGGTCGCCCACGCCCTGCTGGCCGGCCAAGCGCCGCCGTGCGCCCTGCTTGCCGCACTGCTGCGCGCGCACGCCTGCTGGCTGCTGGTCGCTGCTGCGCGCACGCCTGCTGCCTGCACGCTCCGCTGCGGCTCGCTCGGCCGGCCGCGCTCGCCATGGACGCTAGCACGAGGTCGCCGACGTCGCCACCCGCCCACACCGCGCTCGCCGCCGCTATGCCTGCCGCGCACGCCGCGCTCGCCGCCGCTATGCCTCAGAGATGGGGATGAGCCAGGAGATGGGATGAGCGCCTCGAATCGCAATAAAAACTACCGCACCGAGCTGAACCCCGTGTGGACGCTGTCGGGGCCGTGGGCGACCCCCGTGGAGCGCGGCTGGCCGGCTGGCGCCCCACCACGCTGGTCCACATCCTCTATACCGATTCCAGCCGCCGCTTCGAGGCGCAGTTCCTGGACCTGCTCCTAGGCGTGCGGTCGGGCTACCTGGGCGACCTCAGCCCGGCGCAGCTGGCCCAGATCGACGAGCTCCAGCGCTGCACCGTCGGGGGTAACGGCGAGCTAGACGTGGACGGGCTCGTCCGCCGCGTCGGGTACGTGCTCGCCGGGGCGGACGCGCTGCGGCTGCGCACCATGAAGAGCGCCGTAGAGATCCTCGTCGCAGGGCCTGCCTCTCGCTGGAGCTCGCCGGAACGCCGGAAGAAGAAGACCGGTGGGGGATTTCTTTCCTTTTCCAAATTTTTAAATTTTTTATTTGACTGACAAGTGGGTCCCACCGTCAGTACATGTGTTGACTTGCCTGAACTTGCCACGTCAGCCTGACAGGTGGGCCCAACCGGTCAGAATCCGTGTCAATTCGTGATCTGATCATGATTTGGGCAAAATGCGAAAATCTGACTTCAATCCGCGATTCGAAGACCTAGTGTTGTGATTGAACCCCAAAAGTGGTAGTTTTATGCTATCAACTCATGAACGAACCAAAATTATTATCTCAATTAGACCTAGCAAACAACACTAGGACGCTAGGGCTGAGATGATCTCTCATTCTTTTTTTTTTAAACTAAAGAGGCAAAAGCTTAGCCTTTTATATTGATATAGAAGGAGCAAACATGTGAGGCCTAGGCCGAAAGAAAAAAAGCGTAAAAAACGTAATAAGGATCACATGGAAGAATTACGAGATGATCTCTCCTAGATGCTTATCCCGGCGGCGTGAATCCAGTTTTTTCTCTCATCTTTTATCTTTTGCATGAGAGCCGGGGGCATAAGTGATTTGTTGTCGAAGACTCGAGCATTGCGCTCCTTCCAAATCTCCCAAGTGAGCAGGACGAGCGCCGACCTGAGCCCCTTGTGATGGACTGTTGGTGTTTTCAGGATCGCCTTCCAGTACGCTAGGATCGTTGGACGGCCAGAGCCCATATCATGGACAAGTGATGGGCAGGATAGCCAGGCGGCGGCAGAATGTCAGATTCGGCGGGAGAACCGACACTCGAAGAGGATGTGTCTTGCCGTCTCCCCTTGACATTTGCAGAGCTGATAGAGTAGGTTGTGCGGCCATCCCCGAATTGCCAGCCTGTCAGAGGTCCAAAGTCTGTTCTGCATGGCGAGCCACGTGAAGAATTTGCACTTTGGCGGTGCCCAAGTCTTCCATACTAGCTGATCGAAAGAGTAGGGGGTGGACCCAATGAATTGGGCTTTATAAGCAGAGCTAGCGGAGTAGGTACCACTTGGTGATAGCGTCCAGATAATGGAGTCCGCGGTGTCGGGGACAAGTGTGAGAGCCTGTTGTCTCTCCCAAAGCATGACGAACTGCGTGATGTGGTCAACGGTGAAGCCCTGAGTTGAGATGTCCGTGAACCGGTTGAGATTTTCCAAAGCGCTTTGTACACATATGTTTTTCCTCTTGGAGGCCTCGAAAATTTTCGGGGCGATGGATCTTGCAGATTCCCCGTTCAGCCAGGAGGATGTCCAGAATTTTGCAGTTAGGCCGTTCCCGATGGTTATCTTCGTCGCTGCATTAAACAGTTCTCTATCCGTGTCATTGTTTGGAGTTTCGAGCCCGACCCAGGGTTTATCAGGGGCTGTCCACGCCAGCCAAAGCCATCTCAGACGAAGCGCACGGGCGAATTTCTCCAAGTCTAGAATCCCAAGCCCCCGAGCCGCTTTGGACGGCAGACCTTGGCCCAGCTGGCCTTGCACTTTCCCCCGGTGACCTTGTCGCTGGCAGCCCATAACATACTTCTTCTTATTTTTTCAAAAGCCTTGAGTATTGCCTTGTCAACCTTGAGGGAAATCGGCAAGGCGGTGAGGACTGATTTGATAAGACTAGTCACAATGGGAGTAACTAAGTTAGTAACATAGATGCCACGTAGGCAGAAAAGATGATGTGGCATGTAATTAATGAGGAGAGAGGCAAATGAAATAACTTAGCTAGTTACCATCACATCACAGTTTTCAAAGGTAAAATGTGTGTATAGAGTAATAAATGAGACTACATATGACACTAACTCTATGTTAGTTTACACTGTGAGGGTAGTAATACAGTCTAGTAACACATATATGTTACTCCCCATTGTGACTAGTCTAAGAGAGTGTCACAGCCAGCAGCGCTGAGGAATTTGGTATTTCTCGGTCATATATGAGAAGGCGACGCGTAGGAATTCATAGACGGACAAAACCAGCTAGGTCAAGAGGCTACTCCGAGAACAACAATGCCATACGAGAAGCATGTCCCGACAATAACGCATGCCATCAGTTAGTTCCCCACGTCTCTCAGTCCCAGGTGTTGCTAAATATCTCCCCACCAAGGCCCACGTTGGAACCATGGCAATGAACTCTTTTTTGTATATTTTTCTTCCTCTCTCGGACTTTGCAAAAAATTTAGATGGTACTGTCCTGTTTGCTCTATGCTACTCCATCCACTTTTATAAACATGGTTTGTCTGGGTGCATATGTATTCCATGAAAAATACTAATAAACTGCAATAATGTTTCACTAGAAATGAATGCTCTTAATAATATATCGTGGCCGTGAGCAAGGAGCATGCGGTTCGTACCTTGGACCACTTTATTTTCTCTTGTGAATTTTGGCGCTCTGTCGACTTTGGAAACTTCAGGCCGGCGCTGCATCGCGCGGCGCGGAGGCTGGCTCGCCACCGGCTCGGACAGAGGCGCTGGCGGCTGCTGAGTGCGGAGCTCCAGGGACGGAGGGGGCGGGGATGGTGCTGTGACGCGGGCGGCTGCGGAGCTGCGTTTCGGCCGGGACCAACCTGGGCCTGCTGCGGGACGGCACTGCATCGTGTGGCGGAGGGATTCGACTGCGGCAGTGCGGCTTGATTTGTGCGGGTGTGGCGGTGGATTTCATCGGAGGTGGTCGGAGGTCATCCGGCTTTTCCGGCAGGGTGTGCAGGACGTCGGGGCAACGGCCCTGGGCTACTGAGGGTGACGACGGTGTGGTCGTCGCGCTGGCAGAGGAGCTCCTCTTCTCGGCGTATGGTGCTGTGCAGGGGTCCTCTGATGGCGCTTGGTGGTTCGCGTCGATGGCGGTGTCACAATGCATGCGCATTTCCATGATTTAGATGCTTTATGCTCTTGATCTGCAAGACTTTGAGCTGGATAGGAGATGAGCCGGGAGAAATCCTATCCCGACCTTGTGTTGGTGCTGGCGACAACGGCGTTTTAGCGTCGTTTTCCTTCATGGAGGAGTTGTCGGAGTGTTCTCTCCATCTTTCCGTGTGATTGGCTCGGACTCTCCGGGTGAAAGCCTAAACTCCAGGTTTGGAGCGGGCGACGATGGTGTTTTCGCCTCTTCCCTCTTGAGGGCGTCGTCTTGGAGAGTTGTTCTGTGCATGGGTTCATGTCACCCCTTTGGCGCTTGGGATGGTGGATGTCGGGGTAGCGGCTCCGGAAGGTTGTTGTGCGTCGAGGCGGCGGCCTCGAAAAGCTTTGCGAGTGTGGCCTTATGGTGCAAGGTAGCGACTCCATGGCCTGGGTGGCAATCTCGAGCTGTGAGGCAGGAAGGTTGTTGGCTCGGTCGATGCGTCCCAGCGAGGGGCGATCTTCGGTATGTCGAGGCAGCGGTCTCGGATGTGGTGTGGCGGCCGTGGTATGCGGGTAGTTGCCCTGTGCCGTTTGGGCTGCGGACAGGTAGGTCGTGCGGCGTTACAGCTCGAGTGTGAGCGCTGGCATATCGGGGCGGTGGCCCCGGAAGGTGGTCCAGGTGGATCGCGCAGGGCGTGAGGGACATATGGATGTTGGGGCGGCGGCTCCAAGAGTTGTGCAACATTGAGGGTGTTTGACCTTGTGTCGTGTGGGCGACAGGTTCTCACGGTGTTGCTCGTCGTTGGGGCTCCCGAAGAGGTGGTCGATTCATCTTCGTGTGGAGTGTCCCATATCTGCTCCTCCCATAGCAGTTGCAGATTCTTCTCTCCGGCAAGGGTGTAATGCTGGCTGATTCTTTGCGGAGTGGTGTTGCGAGCTTGGCTCGAGGTTGTGCGGGACCTGCCCCGTGTTGTTGGTTTTCGCCCGGTTTCTATCGCTAATAAACCGAGCAACTTATTCTTAATTACTGGATAAGACAAAGTTTTTGCCTTCGTTTTTAAAAAAAAAAAAAAAGTTTAGGCTGGATGCTAGTGCATCTTATTCTTGCATTGCATATTATTGTGTAGCGAGCTTATACTATAGATTAGCACCAAAAATATAAATCGAAGTTGAATTAGACTATGATCTTTATCCAAAGCTAATTAACACAAACTTACAAGAACACATATAATGTAGAAAAGCAAGTAACAACCCATGCCTTATGCACAGTTACGAACTCTTGCTCTCTTATCTTTGTGTCGTTCCTTCATCTGCCATATGATAGTTGCGTGCTATTGGAAGCATAACACCATGTCGCCGCCGCCGGTTAAGCTCTGCTGGTATCTCTCCGGGTGGGGAAGAAAACGATGTCTCTATCGCCAATTCGACCTTGAAGTGCGGTGCTGTCACGAACTTGATCCCCACTTAAGCTTGGCCTCTGCAAGCAACGACACTGACCTGTGTTGCTAGCTCTAGGCTCCGCATGAATAGGCAATGACCCTGGATCCTCGTGGCAGCAACCAAACCATGCGGTCATCAACGAGCAAGAAAGGTTCGTCTCCTAGAGACGGATGTTAAGTGGGCGCGGCGGTGGAGGAGTCGAAGAGATGCGACGCAAATCGTGGCACTGCGAGAGCGCTTTAATTTGCAGGGGGAGCTTCATTTGGGTGGCTGTTCTAAGCTACGCTTGATAAATTATACTCCCTCCTTTTTTTAATATAAAATATTTTAGGTATTACAAATATTGTATAGATGCATACTGAAATGGTCTTCACTGAGTATGGTGCACGACGAAACAAGGGAATGAAAGGTCGCTTTGCGTTGGATGCTCTTCACTGAGTAGTACTTTTCCATACTTTTCTTGCTCATCAATACGACGACCTATTATTAATAGAACCGTTCTTATTTTCAAATTAAGATTTACACAAACATTTAGTGCTCACACACCTGATTATCAAGGTCATCCCCTGCCCCCACAGAAGTAATCTTAGTTGTCAATACAACTTATCAAAATGTAAAATATTTTTTCCCAGATGAACGAGATCGCCGGTTAGTCGTGTTCAGTGCAGCGATAGCATGGCACCACGGTGGAAGTGCCGGCCTTGCGAATCTTCGCATTTAAACTTGAGAGGTGAAATTTGAACTTCTAAATTATTGGCAGTGTGTCAGGATTTCCTTGTGTTAGCTGGTTAAGCATAAATAGTTGCAATGTGCTACCTGTGAACTCATCAGGCTTTATTAATTTAAGGCTGGGCACATGGTGCCTGTTATCTATAAAAAGGTGAAGTTTGAACACGAGGACGTCATTCACCCTGAGTTGATACTGAAGATTGAAAATAGTTCTACACGGACTGAGCACCATGATTCATACACAAAATTCTTCTCATACTGAGCATTTCATTCTCGACGTCTCTTATTCTCAGCCTACCGTCATTTTTTAGGTGCTTGAATGTTTCCTTTTCACAAAGCATGGGTAAATGTTGTAAACACTTATACAAGGCAAATTCCATTAGACAGCTTTGCAAAAGGTCGTCACAACTTCACAAGTTATGTCCCTCCACGGTGCTACAACTAGGGCATGTGCTAATTTTTGTTTTGTACTACTTGGGCAAGCAACTCCTTTAGTTCATGACAAGATATTCAATAATTTAATTTTGCTAAAAAATTATTAAATGTTTTCAAGCATTGTTCCGCTGAATTTAAGCCAGTTAAAATATTTTTGTTTATCCAATATTCCCTAAAATTCTGTAAAAATTGGAAAAGAATCTGATCCCACTTTCTGTTTGAAGGTATGGTGTCGTGCACCTGAGAAAATACAGAAGTAAATTATAAATGTTGACTAACAGGGAATGATCCCTTTTTTGCCATACATTATTAGATGGATGAGACCTCTTCAGAGTTTTTTTAGCTTGCGGATAGCACCCTGATTAGTCCAAGCGTTGTCCCCGCGACTCAGCCCTGGTAGGCCGGCTCAACACGCTTAGTTCTCACTTCTCAGCCACCAAGCCAGCACTTAATTCTGTCTAAAGCAAATAATCTCATTGAAGAACCTTGACATTGAATTCTGCAAGAATTCTAAGAACATTTTACGCAAGAACATCTTGTTATAAAGGGCCAACATCCCATGATGGTTCAAGACAAGTAGTTGGGAGATCAGAAGGTTATAGAAGAACATCTTATCTTATGCTAAAAGTACATCATACCATTGTGGTGCAAGACAAACAGTCAGCTGCCCAAAAGGTTTGGGCAAACTCCTACATTCTTTTTAAACGATCCTTTGCACTTGAACCTTTCCTACAATAATTAGAGTCCCCCGTGAAATCTTGTTTGTAAAGAATAAAAAATTAATCAATTACAAAAGGTACAAATATTAATGGTTCACAACGTCAGCTCTATGTCGTGTTGTTCCAATCTACCACGACGAGAAATATCAAAGATCCTCACCATTAAGTACAAGGAAAAGTGCCAAACCAACAATTAAAAAAAGCGAAAAAGATCCGAGATATTAGCATTCAACACAAGGGACATATAGGAACGTGACAATAAAAATCCTATATACTTAGGAACGTGACAATAAAAATCCAAATATGATTGCAACAATTACATTTTTAAGTCTCCACTAATGATAGTCGTTGCAATCGCGAACTATCATTAGTGGAGACTTAAAAGATGTAATTGTTGCAATCATATTTGGATTTTTATTGGCACGTTCCTATATGTTCTATTATGTATATTAATGTGTTTTGTGTGTTTCCGCATTATTTTCTGTGATGACAAAACGGACAATGACTCGTGGCAAAGCACATGGGCATTTAACTAGTCATCATAAAACATTGGGATCACTCGTGATGGTTGGCGATGGTATCGTTCGGATCAATAAAGAAAACCACACATAAGGGGTCATGGTCATGGTATGTTTCGGATCGATCGAAAAAACCAGAACGTAAGGGGTCTGACAGATCTGATCCATCTGAAAAAAGAACATAACAAAAAAATGCACTTATGCGATGGTATGTACTTGTAACTGTAACGACCCTGCGCTGAAAAACCCAGATAGAACGAACCCGCTAAACGTAAAGTCGCACTCCCACGAATGATGATTTGATGCAATCCAGTATTTTGCACGCTCGCTCCCAGGCAATCGTGTGTGTCGAGCAGAGGTGACTCTTGATAGCCCGCAGGACATAACCGCTGGAATATAGCCTGCAGGAGATTTTTTTGATAAAGAAAATATATTAATAATATAATAATAATATTGAACTCGAGACCACCTGACTCGGATACCATACTGAATTGATGCACTAGCTAATTATCTAAAAAATCCGAACTGATAGTGGATTAGGGGGTTTATTTTTAACCGGATATCAATACACCAGCCTTTACAACAATATAATGAGTAGAGCAAGATCCTGGCCTCTTCTCGTGACAACAGCATTGTCTTCTCTGCTGGCAAGCTATCAATCTTGTTGTGGGCGGTCGCTAGCGCACGAAAAATCTTTGTGAATCATGTCCCGATCCGAGGAATCTATCTGGAATAATTCTAAATTTCATTGAGTTGTTTTTTGACAGGCAAGAAAAATATAAGAAAGAAAAGACGTTGGCTATAAGAAACAGTGTGTGCGTAAGAAACTCCTGTATCCTCCGTATCCTCGCCCACGGGTGTCGCCGTCCTTCTTGAAGGGCGTCGGGTACCTCCTCTCCACCCCCGTGACGTACCGGGGAAACCCTAGAACGCATACCAGGGGTGACCCTAGGTTCGGTTCGGGCAGCAGCGTCGTTGTCATCGTCGTTCACCTTCTTGGAGGTGCTGCTTGGTACGCGACGCTTCGAAGGGTTAGGAGCGTGGTGGGAATTCTTCGGAGGGCGCAGCAGTTGCGAGTCATCTCTGTTTTCGTCGAGCCGCCGTTGTTCTTTTTCTTTTTGTTTCTTTTGGGCGTGCTTTGTGCTGTTTCGCCCCAACGATAGTCTCAATCTGTTGTTTCGGTGTGGTTGCTATATTTATATAGTGGGGCGCAAGCCTGTTTCGAGGAGAGATGTGTGTAGAAACCGTGAGAGAAAAGAGGAGCTAGGAGTCGGCTCCAGGCCTCCAACAACAAATAGTAGCTCAAGGTTGGTAAGAGGTAGCATGGAAGTGGACTTACTTTGAACCTTCTCTTGATGTTTGGCACTGTAATTCTCACACCGGATGGTCAGTACGAAAGCTTTGTTCACGTTGGCCTTGCTGCGACGGTTGCGCGTGCCCCGCCAATCTTGAGCAGAGACGTCAAGATACGAAATATGTGGCGCTCGCCATCTGTAGGCACAGACATGGCGGCGAAGGCGAGCACCCTGACAAGAGGAGACTCGGGAGATGCACCGAGACTAATTGGCATGTGTGAAATAACATTATTTTTAACAACTCTAAAGTAAAGTTTGTTCGTTCTTACAGGTGTTTCATTTGGCTACGCACTGGATTCATACGTGGTCCTATCTTCAAGTGGACCGTCGTCCGGCTATGGAGTTTAGATGCACCCGTTTGGAATTGGTTGCTCGGGACTTCTTCAACCAATTCGGTTGTCAGTTTTATTGTCGTATAACATGTTAGAGCATAGCCTTTTCATGTTGCTAGGTTGGTTTAGATGGTTGATACATGTGACAACTTTGAGTGATGCATGAGTTGTAAGAATTGTTGAACATAATTCTAATAAGTCAATAAAATGTCTATATGTATCGTTTTGATGCAGAGGTCGGACTCCCCTTTTCTTAAAAAAAAGGAGATGCACTGAGAGACGCTATCCAGCAGGAACATGTCTTACTTACTCATTCACCAGCTTAAAATTTTCCACGTTCGTCTGCTTGTGTTTTTGTTTATTTCAACGAATTGTACGCATGACAAGCTAATCCCACAAACTAAATCGCAGGTCTCACACCATGAATCTGAAAGTCGAACTCTGGTACAAAATCGAGTAAAACTAAACACCAAAAAAAAGAATCAAATAAAACTTGGAGAGACTGTTTGCTCTAGTTCAGCTGGAGAGATTGAGTGGGAACGTTAAATTTCTGACAGGTCGCGCTGCTGCAACCTAGATTTAGCAACACTATAGGACTCAGCAAGCCGTCGGCATAGCTCGAAAAAGCCATCGACGTACGCCTATGCCGACGGCGTAGTGTCTTCGGCATAGAATCAATTGGTGTAACTCCGACGGCCGTCGGCATAGCTCTACAATTTAAGGTCAAACTACATACTATTAGTCAAACTTTCCAGACGGTCACCCATAATCAAATTGCTCCAGCCCAAGCACGCTTAACTATTGAGTTTCTTTCTAATGAGTTTTCAATTAAGATGTCATATCTTGTTGTTATTACTATGAAATCAATCATATTAACCCTCGGTAAAGATATTACACTTCTTAATTGATTAAATTCCAAAAATAATATTTGAATAAACAATAATAATTATGTTTAATATTATTTGAATAATAATAATAATTATTAAGTTTACTTTATTTGTGTCTTTTCCATTTAATAAGAAATAATTCATATCTTCATATTCGAATATCAGAATTTACCAAATAAAATGTCTAACTCGATCAGAAAAATGAGAGGAATCCAAATATGACATCCATGTCTTCTTTTGCATAATAAATAGTGTATTTTTAAACCAACAAGAACCAACGTAAAGTCAATTAAATAGGCGAATTTCGATAGAAAGTAAGGAAATTCCTCATATTTAGGCATTATACATCAAATATGTACTACTCTTTTGTGAAAATTAGATGGGTTCCATTTTGGACCATATTTTCTATACTTGCTTCATAAAAAATTCATTTTAGCACTTAAAAAATGGAAAATGATTTTTGTTTTTGGAAAATCGCTTTGGCGACATTGTTTTCCATACCATGGCACACCTATTTGTTGAATATGGGCATTTTATCTCAAAGTATGACACGATAATGGCCATATATTGGTCATTTAGTTCGAAAGTTGTGCATGTTTGTAGATGATTAACCTTTTGTTAAGTTTTATTTTGAAAAGTTTGTCAAAACTTAAGTTTACCATTTTTTCTAGAAACTAGTACACATAAAACGAGTCCATGCCAAAGGGTTTCTTTTTTTGAGTAAAACGGTCAAAATGGCCACCATGACTATTCAGCAAAAGTGGTCGAATTTTCCAAAATGATCGACGGTTTTATGATGTAACCACTACTTGTGTACCTTTCAATTATTTTTGTAATAATTTCAGAGCAAACTATCACACAGTTGTAGTTCAAATTTGAATTACTTTCACAAAATCAGCATAAAGTCGATTAAATCATCGAATTTAGATAAAAAGCAAGGAAATTCCTCATATTTGGGAATTATCCATCAAATATGTACTACTCTTTGTGAAAATTAGAAGTGTTCCATTTTGGACCATATTTATATACTTGGATCACAAAAAAAGTTAATTTTAGCATTTAAAAAATGGAAAATGATATTTCTAAAAACAATTTGGAAAATTGCTTCGGCGACGTTGTTTCCTAGACCATTTTACACCTATTTGCTGAATATGGGCACTTTATCACAAACTATAACACGGTAATGACCATACATTAGTCATTTGGCTTGAAACTTATGCATGTTTATAGATGATTGACCTTTTTATAAAGTTTTGTTTTGAAAAGTTTGTCAAAACTCAAGTTTATCCTATTTTATAGAAACCAGTACACATAAAAGAACTCCATGCCAAAGGGTTTCTTTTGTTGAGTATTTTTTTCATTTTTTTCATTTCTTTCAAAAAACGGTCAAAACAGTCACCATGACTATTCATCAAAAGTGGTTGAATTTTCCAAAATTATCGATGCTTCTATGATGTAACCACTACTTGTGTACCTTAAAATTATTTTTGTAAGAATTTCAGAGCAAACTATCACACAGTTGAAGATCAAATTTGAATTACTTTCGCAAAATCGGCATAAAGTCAATTAAATAGGCGAATTTAGATAGAAAGCAAGAAAATTCCTCATATTTAGGGATTATCCATAAAATATGTACTACCTTTGTGAAAATTAGATGGGTTCCATTTTGGACCATATTTACTGTACTTGCTTCATAAAAAAGTCATTTTTAGCACTTAAAAATTAGAAAATGATATTTCTGAAAAGAATTTTGAAAATCGCTTCGGCGACGTTGTTTCCCATACCATGGCATACCTATTTGCTGAATATGGGCACTTTATCACAAACTAGGACACGTTAATGGCCATACATTGGTCATTTGGCTTGAAACTTATACATGTTTGTAGATGATTGACCTTTTTGTGAAGTTTTGTTTTCAAAAGTTTGTCAAAACTCAAGTTTATCATTTTTCCTAAAAACTAGTACACATAAAGGGAATCCATGCCAAAGGGTTTATTTTTTTAGTATTTTTTCATTTTTTTTCATTTCTTTCAAAAACGGTCAAAATGGTCACCATGGCTATTCATCAAAAGTGATCGAATTTTCCAAAATTATCGACGGTTCTTTGATCTAACCACTACTTGTGTACCTTATAATTATTTCTATAAGAATTTTAGAGCAACCTATCACAGTTGTAGTTCAAATTCGAATTACTTTCGCAAAATCGGCATAAAGTCAATTAAATAGTCGAATTTGATAGAAAATAAGGAAATTTCTCATATTTAGGGATTGTTCATCAAATATGTAGTACTCTTTGCGAAAATTAGATGGGTGCCAGTTTGGACCATATTTTCTGTAGTTGCTTAAAAAAAGTCATTTTTAGCACTTAAAAAATGAAAAATGATATTTCTAAAAAGAATTTGGAAAATCGCTTCGGCGACGTTCTTTCCCATACCACAACACACATATGTATCAAATATGGGCGTTTTAACACAAACATGATACGATAATGACCATAAATTGGTCATTTGGAAGGAAAAAAGAAAAATATGATCTATGCCTACGGCTTTTCTATGCCTCACAGACTTACGCCGACGGCACGTAGCTCCATAAAAACTATGCCGACGGTTTTCTTTTTTATCGTAGGGATATATGTGCTACGCCAACGGCCGTGACATTTAGCCGTCGGCGTAGCTTTTGCCGTTGGCCGTCGATGTAGATTTTGCCGTCGGCTTCTCCGGTGATTAAGAAATTCCCGTGGTGTAAGTAAGGTTGTTTGGCCGGCTGGCAGAGAATAGTTCTGATCCAAGTGAGCAACATGCATCAGTTGTACTCGATTGTTTTTTCGTACTGATTATTTTGTTCCCGGTGTCTCCTATTCTCAGCCTAGCTTACAGTTTAGGTGTTTGAACGTCTCCTATTCACGAAGCATGCAGTGGATAAATACATTCGATCTACGGGTGCTTGTCTCCTATTCACGAAGCATGCAGTAGACTCGTATTTATACGGTGGTTAGCAACACATACTCCGGAGTACTGCGGTTGCTAGAAATATTTATATACAGGTAAATTCAATGCCATATCACTGCATGAAAGACCGGTGTTCACAAATTATGGCCATCCACCACGCTACAGCAAGAGCATGTGCTACTTGTTGTTTTGTACTGGTTTTCAGGATCACCATTTCAAGTTCGACAAAACTCCTTTATTTACATCGTACTAGTAGCCTTGCACGTGCACGCACGTCTTCGCTAAAGTTTGTGAACACATCTCTCTTTTTATATTCCGAAGTAGTACTAATCGTAGTAGGATGAATTATCGGTGAATTTACAAAAGTTAGTCAGCAAGCAACATCCGGCAAGATCACTCAGGTTGAAGAAATGCCTGTCAATACCTGGTTGTTGGCTAGTTATTCATATGTGACGAACATCACAAACCAAATGGAGTTAATAACAAAGTGAATTTTTGCACTGTGCTGAGAAGATTGGAACACTTGACAACTTGAAATTATTAGAAAGCAAAGTCACTTGCCACTGGAAGCAGGTAGGACTCTTGGGGAGTTCCAATCAATGGTACTCTAAGCATCTGAGCAACACCGGCGGACACTGCTGCGAGTACCCACGCAGCACCGATGTTGCAAAAGCAATGATTGGACACGGGCTGGACACTGCCGGCAAGATCTATGACAGTCACGGCGGCATGGCGAGCCTGCGGATTGGTTACTATCACGGGAATCCGGTGGCGAGGCCGAGCTTCTGGACGGAAGTACTTCTGTGCGTGGATGTGTATCTACACACAACACAATAAGATGTAGATCAGAGAAAGAAGTCTGGTTAAAAAAATGATTGAGAGAGTTTCGAGGTTTAAACTAAATGTTACAAGAATTCATGCTTCAAGTTGTTTCCATAAGAAATTACACTCCTTGAAGCATTTTAACAAACAGAAGGTTGGCAAGCTGATTAATCTACTACTATCAGTGAACCTGAAACTTTACCAGTCGATGATTAACTGAACCATTTACTTTATGAACCAGTGACCTTGTTGGATGCAAATGATCTAATTGGGTGCGGAGAAAAACAGAGTGCAAAGAAAGGAGGGAGAACACCTTTCAACCAAGCCGCTGAACGTCTTACACCAGTCGCCCGTCGGTCCAGCGACACTCAACAGCCACCGGCGCGCTAGGTCATGCAGCCGGCCAACCAAACCCGAATTCCTTCCATCCGATGATGTTGTTGCTCGCTCAGGCGTGATCCGATGATGTTGCACGCTGATTAGCTTGTGTTCTGAGAACCTCTGGTCGGAGATCCATAACTGAAAAGTTGTCCAACGCTTTTTTTCTTACTGCTGGTTGCAGCCTACACACAAAACCGAAATATGAATAAGTACAAATACTGACTTGATCACTTAGAAAACATAACCGGTAACATTTTCCGATGATGTGAATTCTTACCTCTGAATTACAAAAGGATCTCCGCTCTTACAATAAAACATATTCTTCATGGATTCTTAGTACAGTCCAGCAATGTGGGCGTGTTAATTGTCTAAAATGAAGTTCTGGCATACATTTTCTTTAATAATTAACTAAAGGAACTTCATCAATCTTGTCACTTTTATATCTAAACAAGACAAAAAAGGAAAACAAAACATTTTATTTTGAAGAACTGCTGAATTTTCAATTGAGAGAGAAATCATAATATGATTGACATGCCCCAATTGGTCCTTTAGATACACCTATTGTTTCTGTCAGAAAATAAAGAACACAAGCTGAAAAGATGAGTAGCAAATTACTGTTAGGATGGAGCATCGGAGAACTGAATCTGTAGTGTCTTGTCATCGTTCCTAGTGCTCCGTTTCTATTTCTTCCTCAGTTCCTATGCCGAAGGTTTGCAAACAATTTTCAAAATGTGCCCATCTGTGAGTAAATTACATTACCTTTGGATCCCAGGGCAACATCTGAAGCACCAAACCCTTAATCAGGCCAATCCGGACACATCATATGTGAGTTGTCAGAAGACTTGGCACTAAACGAATAGAAGTATTTTAAAATAAATAAAACGAAGTCGTATTCAAGGACTGGTCCTATATAATTGGTCCAGATTGAATCAAATTGGAAACAAGAGCACCCCAAGATTGAGTGTGCAAATAATGTTGACACCAAAGTATCCAAGTATTGAAATCATGGCATACATACTGTATGAAGTGTTATTAAATTTAACAAGCAGACCACACCCATGCATCCTACCTCGGTGACCTGCTTCTCCCCACACTTTCCTTTTTGTTATAGATTTGTTATTAGTAGAATGGAGTCTCCATTTTTGTTCTCTTACCAAAGCAGCGACCAATTTCTTGACATTTCGCAGAGAAATTGGCTGTCTCACGGACAATAGCTCAACCTTATTCTCCTCATGTTGGATAACATAACATGATCTGCGGATCTCCGTGGCACAAACTCATCCATTGTATGACCATTGCAATTTTTTTTTCCATGTCATCTTTTGTTATTGCAATGCTTTCTGATGTTAGTTCTAGCAAGGTCATACCCAAAGACTTAAAAGGCAGAGTTCCGGCCAAGGACAAATAACCTATGTATTTGTGAAACTTTGACTATCAATTTTTCCTAGCCAATATGTTTCCTCTACAGATCTGAAGAATCAATAGGGATAAGCTGCCTCCAGGAGTCGTTCATATAAAATTTGGAGCAGACACAATCCATAATACACCAAGTTATTCAGTAATTATTGAGCCAGGTTCTCCACTTGTTGTTTGATCACTTGACCCTATCGTATAACAACATACGAAATGACTTCCAGTGAAATTTCTAATCTAACGAATGAAATTGTGAATCTACTCTGATCTAGTCTGAACTTAGGTTGAAGAGAATTTCCCAGACCTGTTTGAAGACGATTACCACCATGTCAGTACTCATATTATGCAGTACAATGAGGCAAGGTAAAATTATGAACGCAATCGAACTTTGTGACTCTGGATGCTGAAGCTGCATTAGACCAGTGGCACTGGGAGGTGCGAGCGGCTGGCTGGCGGAGCGAGAGGACAAGGCACAGTACCTATGTTCGAGGGCTCACGGTGGAGGTCGTCGTTTTCCTGTTGTCGCCGTCGAGCGTTGTGTCAGAGAGGAAGAAAGAGGAGGTTCCGCCCCTCAGAGAGAGAGAGAGAGAGAGAGAGAGAGAGAGAGAGAGAGAGAGCTGGGGAGCGGCTGGGGGCAATGCGACCGGACCTGCGCCGGAGGAGGATCTAGGCGAGATGGATGGGGAGAACTTGTGCCACCTCCGCTAGTAGGCTAGCGAATAGGGAGGAAATCGGGCATGTTCTCTTTGTGAACGGGAGTGGAGGCTTCGGCTGCGCGCTAGGTATATGGGAGTCCGGTGGCAGCCACGCTTGAGGAGGATGGAGGCGCGTGAGGTGAGGCTGTGGTCTGTGGAGGCCGGCGATTGCGCGCGAGAAAGAGGCTAAGGGACTGCGGGTAAATTTCGGCGAAGGACTGTGATGAGGAGAAGATGTCGAGAGGCTCGGTGGCTGGGAGAGTAAGCCGGCGGCGGCGTGCGTCTGCGTCCGGCCATGGAGCCGAGGTCGGAGGTCGTCAAGGCGGCGCACAAGTCGCAAGCTCGCCGTCTTTGAGTCAATTGGGCTTTGTAGAAATTTTGTCCGTTCAGCGACGTTCCACGTGCACCCGAGAAATAGATTAGACCAATACAGTCTGTTAGATATAATCATATCGGGCAATCCAACGGTATAGGTCGCGTTGTGTACCTATTTGGGTGGCTGTAGAAAAGATTAACTTTGCTTGTTTAATAGTACTAGTAGCTTTGCACGTGCAGCGCATGACACTTTCCGTTGATTTAAACCCAAATATTATGAAATTATTGATGCTTACCAAAAAAAATTAGATGTAATGTGATGTGGAAAAAAAATCTAATAATAGTACCTCACACAGTCCAACCAGTTAATACTAAAAATCAGAATAAAATGTTACTCCCTCCTACCCCAAAAAAGTGTCGGGAATGTAGGTATATATTCTACATGAGCTAGTTGTTTCCTCCGACACTTTTTGTGATTCAGAGGTAGTAGTAATCAAAGGAGATGGACAATTTCCAGGCAAAAGAGTAAATAATCAGACCAAGAGTAATTAGGTATTAATCACACCATAAGGCTAAACAATTGCTAATCTGAATATCTCTATATCTACAAATTCTCAATACTAACATATTGAGCATCCACATTGAAATACAAAAAACAAATGATCGTGTAATGGTCGGCTGAAGAACAAGCAACAATCACATGGAAGTAAAATCATAGACGAACTAAGAATCCAAACCACAAACCTAGAGTGGCATCCTTCAAAATCTCGGTGTGGTTGTAGGCCCTTGAAGGCCATACCCTTTCAATCAATCTCTCCTACTATAGATTCAAGAAAACATACCTCAAACGATAAAAGCATGCTATAGTCCTTCAGTTCTCTAATGAACGAGTCCATTTTTGTCCTGCAATCGACTCAGCACACAATTACAATCAATATTCGAGGTTTACTTCTGGAGGCTCCTACTCAATTGCCGGCTGCACTGAGTAAGCCTGCATCATCTTCTACCCTGACCACTATGGAGTATATAGTAATTCTTGCACCTCTGCTTAACAAAATCTGTAGAAATCAGAGTTTGAAGTTTATGCAAGAGCAAACAATTGAGAACCAGAGGGTCATTACAAATATACCCTCGGAATAGAAGAGGTAATCGAAACTCCCCAGATATGATCGGGCCTTAGCACAAGCTGGCCATACTAAACAAATAACACACCGTAAGTATGTTAGCCGATAGGTTAGCACACTACAACTTCAGATATCATAATATGTCACAATGATGAGTGAACAATTTAATTCAACAGAAAACAGACCTAAATGTTACCATTGTTCAACAAACATTAGTGTAATCTGATGTCACTATATTAGTTAGAGCAATTCTGAACCATGTGTCTGATTGACTCTAATATGATACATGAACAATGGTATAACTGACAGTACAAAAATAATTAATGCGAACAGTAACTTTGCAGGGCAATAAATTCTACTTCAGTTTCTTTCACCCACGGCAATGCACGATACTAATGAATGACTTGCCTTTACTAAATGTCTCCCTTAGTTAATCTCATTCATCTTATAGTGACATGAAATTTCAAAATTATATGGTATGTTTTGACAGAGATAAGAAAAGACAAAACAGGAAGTGAAATTAATATTATAACTTGTAGGTATTGAACATGGATTGACTCAGCCTGGGCATACCAATCGAACTAGCTCAATGTCCACAAACCATACATCGTTCTCCTATTCAGCAAGCAAGAAATCGACGATCACTAGATTCTATGGGAACAAAACAGGAAGTGAAATTAACCTGTGTACAGCGTTAGAGCTGGTGCCAAGTCAACGAAGCGTAGGCTTCTCCATTCGCGTCGTAGCCTCCCCTTCAGCTGCGCTCAGCTACGGACAGCCGGCAGGCCGTCGAGACAGGAAGTGGATGCGCCACCCAGGATCTGCCGCCTCCACGTCTTGGTTTCCGAGCTCGAGTCGCTCGCAGCATCTGCGCCGCCCACACGGCAGGAACGGTCGTGGCGGAGGTCATCGCGGCGACCTTATCCCCTCCACCATTCACTGCTCAGAGTTCCGACAAGAGAAGATACTAGGCGAGGACGCTCGTACGAGACGATTCGTATTGCGTTCGGTATTTGTTTCTGATTTATTTTAGGTTGAAAAACTACCGCCTGGGGGAACCATCCGATGCACGCCACGTGTGCGGGCGCACGGATGGGAGCACGACGGGGGAGCAGGCAAGCCCCGTCCGAGAGAAGCTAAAATGGCCAAAATTATTTAGATGGTATCTTTCTTAAAAGCACACCCAATGTTGAATATAACTCTAACAGAAATTTCAGAAACTACTCGCAAGAATAAGAGAATCCTTCCCTAGGCCTGTCAAACCTTTCCAAACCATGTCCATTGAAAGGTGAACACAAAATAAAATCATGTAAAAGGGATTAAAATATGAAACATATTAATCGTGTCGCTTGATAAATTACACAAACTAACTATTTAGTCGAACCATTGTGCGATTTGTTGCAACCAAAAGGAAGTTCAGAAATTCTTTTACGTGCAACACCTAATAACCCAAATCTATTCAGTCGAATCATTCTTAGTCTCAAGCTAATTAATGAAGAACACTTCTTGATCTTAAAAAAAGAGGAGGTTTAGTTTAACAACTCTCAGAGCATCAATTGAGATAGCAGTTCCACATCCTCTATACCGATTCCAGTCGCCGCTTCGAGGCGCAGTTCCTGGACCTGCTCCTGGGCGTGCGGTCGGGCTACCTGGGCGACCTCAGCCCGGCGCAGCTGGCCCAGATCGACGAGCTCCAGCGCTGCACCGTCGGGGGTAACGGCGAGCTAGATGTGGACGGGCTCGTCCGCCGCGTCGGGGACGTGCTCCCCGGGGCGGACGCGCTGCGGCTACGCACCATGAAGAGTACCGTAGAGATCCTCGTCGCAGGGCCTGCCTCTCGATGGAGCTCGCCGGAAGAAGAAGACCGGTGGGGGATTTTTTTTTCCTTTTTTTTCCTTTTCCAGATTTTTAATTTTTTTTATTTGACTGACAAGTGGGTCCCACCGTCAGTACATGTGTTGACTTGCCTGAACTTGCCACGTCAGCCTGACAGGTGGGCCCAACCGGTCAGAATCTGTGTCAATTCGCGATCTGATCATGATTTGGGCAAAATGCGAAAATCTGACTTCAATCCGGTAGTTTTTTGCGATTCGAAGACCTACTGGTACCATGCTGTGATTGAACCCCCAAAAGTGATAGTTTTATGCTATCAAGTCATGAACGTACCAAAATTATTATCTCAATTAGACCTAGCAAACAACAGTAGGACGCTAGGGCTGAGATGATCTCTCATTCTTTTTTTTTTGAAAGTAAAGAGGCAAAAGAATTGCCTTTTATATTGATATAGGAGGAGCAGACATGTGAGGCCTAGGCCGAAAGAAAAAAAAACGCAAAAAACGTAATAAGGATCACAAGGAAGAATTACGAGATGATCTCTCCTAGATGCTTATCCCCGGCGGCGAGAATCCAATTTTTTCTCTCGATTTTATCTTTTGAATGAGAGCCGGGGGCATAAGTGATTTGTTGTTGAAGACTCGAGCATTGTGCTCCTTCCAAATCTCCCAAGTGAGCAGGACGAGCGCCGACCTGAGCCCCTTGTGATGGACTGTTGGTGTTTTTAGGATCGCCTTCCAGTACGCTAGGATCGTTGGACGGCCAGAGCCCATATCATGGACAAGTGATGGGCAGGATAGCCAGGCGGCGGCAGAATGCCAGATTCGGCGGGAGAACCGACACTCGAAGAGGATGTGTCTTGCCGTCTCCCCTTGACATTTGCAGAGCTGACAGAGTAGGTTGTGCGGCCATCCCCGAATTGCCAGCCTGTCAGAGGTCCAAAGTCTGTTCTGCATGGCGAGCCATGTGAACAATTTGCACTTTGGCGGTGCCCAAGTCTTCCATACTACCTGATCGAAAGAGTAGGGGTGGACCCAATGAATTGGGCTTTATAAGCAGAGCTAGCGGAGTAGGTACCACTTGGTGATAGCGTCCAGATAATAGAGTCTGCGGTGTCGGGGACAAGTGTGAGAGCCTGTAGTCTCTCCCAAAGCATGACGAACTGCGTGATGTGGTCAACGGTGAAGCCCTGAGTTGAGATGTCCGTGAACCAGTTGAGATTTTCCAAAGCGCTTTGTACACATCTGTTTTCCTCTTGGAGGCCTCGAAAATTTTCGGGGCGATGGATCTTGCAGATTCCCCGTTCAGCCAGGAGGATGTCCAGAATTTTGCAGTTAGGCCGTTCCCGATGGTTATCTTCGTCGCTGCATTAAACAGTTCTCTATCCGTGTCATTGTTTGGAGTTTCGAGCCCGACCCAGGGTTTATCAGGGGCTGTCCATGCCAGCCAAAGCCATCTCAGACGAAGCGCACGGGCGAATTTCTCCAAGTCTAGAATCCCAAGCCCCCGAGCCGCTTTGGACGGCAGACCTTGGCCCAGCTGACCTTGCACTTTCCCCCGGTGACCTTGTCGCTGGCAGCCCATAACATACTTCTTCTTATTTTTTCAAAAGCCTTGAGTATTGCCTTGTTAACCTTGAGGGAAATCGGCAAGGTGGTGAGGACTGATTTGATAAGACTAGTCACAATGGGAGTAACTAACTTAGTAACATAGATGCCACGTAGGCAGAAAAGATGATGTGGCATGTAGTTAATGAGGAGAGAGTCAAATGAAATAACTTAGCTAGTTAGCATCGCATCACAGTTTTCAAGGTAAAATGTGTGTATTAACACATATATGTTACTCCCATTGTGACCGGTCTAAGAGCGTCACAGCCAGCAGCGCTGAGGAATTTGGTATTTCTCGATCATATATGAGAAGGCGACACGTAGGAATTCATAGACGGACAAAACCAGCTAGATCAAGAGGCTACTCCGAGAACAACAATGCCATACGAGAAGCATGTCCCGACAATAACGCATGCCATCAGTTAGTTCCCCACGTCTCTCAGTCCCAGGTGTTGCTAAATATCTCCCCACCAAGGCCCACGTTGGAACCATGGCAATGAACTCTTTTTTGTATATTTTTCTTCCTCTCTCGGACTTTGCAAAAAATTTAGATGGTACTGTCCTGTTTGCTCTATGCTACTCCATCCACTTTTATAAACATGGTTTGGCTGGGTGCATATGTATTCCATGAAAAATACTAATAAACTGCAATAATGTTTCACTAGAAATGAATGCTCTTAATAATATATCGTGGCCGTGAGCAAGGAGCATGCGGTTCGTACCTTGGACCACTTTATTTTCTCTTGTGAATTTTGGCGCTCTGTCGACTTTGGAAACTTCAGGCCGGCGCTGCATCGCGCGGCGCGGAGGCTGGCTCGCCACCGGCTCGGACAGAGGCGCTGGCGGCTGCTGAGTGCGGAGCTCCAGGGACGGAGGGGGCGGGGATGGTGCTGTGACGCGGGCGGCTGCGGAGCTGCGTTTCGGCCGGGACCAACCTGGGCCTGCTGCGGGACGGCACTGCATCGTGTGGCGGAGGGATTCGACTGCGGCAGTGCGGCTTGATTTGTGCGGGTGTGGCGGTGGATTTCATCGGAGGTGGTCGGAGGTCATCCGGCTTTTCCGGCAGGGCGTGCAGGACGTCGGGGCAACGGCCCTGGGCTACTGAGGGTGACGACGGTGTGGTCGTCGCGCTGGCAGAGGAGCTCCTCTTCTCGGCGTATGGTGCTGTGCAGGGGTCCTCTGATGGCGCTTGGTGGTTCGCGTCGATGGCGGTGTCACAATGCATGCGCATTTCCATGATTTAGATGCTTTATGCTCTTGATCTGCAAGACTTTGAGCTGGATAGGAGATGAGCCGGGAGAAATCCTATCCCGACCTTGTGTTGGTGCTGGCGACAACGGCGTTTTAGCGTCGTTTTCCTTCTTGGAGGTGTTGTCGGAGTGTTCTCTCCATCTTTCCGTGTGATTGGCTCGGACTCTCCGGGTGAAAGCCTAAACTCCAGGTTTGGAGCGGGCGACGATGGTGTTTTCGCCTCTTCCCTCTTGAGGGCGTCGTCTTGGAGAGTTGTTCTGTGCATGGGTTCATGTCACCCCTTTGGCGCTTGGGATGGTGGATGTCGGGGTAGCGGCTCCGGAAGGTTGTTGTGCGTCGAGGCGGCGGCCTCGAAAAGCTTTGCGAGTGTGGCCTTATGGTGCAAGGTAGCGACTCCATGGCCTGGGTGGCAATCTCGAGCTGTGAGGCAGGAAGGTTGTTGGCTCGGTCGATGCGTCCCAGCGAGGGGCGATCTTCGGTATGTCGAGGCAGCGGTCTCGGATGTGGTGTGGCGGCCGTGGTATGCGGGTAGTTGCCCTGTGCCATTTGGGCTGCGGACAGGTAGGTCGTGCGGCGTTACAGCTCGAGTGTGAGCGCTGGCATATCGGGGCGGTGGCCCCGGAAGGTGGTCCAGGTGGATCGCGCAGGGCGTGAGGGACATATGGATGTTGGGGCGGCGGCTCCAAGAGTTGTGCAACATTGAGGGTGTTTGACCTTGTGTCGTGTGGGCGACAGGTTCTCACGGTGTTGCTCGTCGTTGGGGCTCCCGAAGAGGTGGTCGATTCATCTTCGTGTGGAGTGTCCCATATCTGCTCCTCCCATAGCAGTTGCAGATTCTTCTCTCCGGCAAGGGTGTAATGCTGGCTGATTCTTTGCGGAGTGGTGTTGCGAGCTTGGCTCGAGGTTGTGCGGGACCTGCCCCGTGTTGTTGGTTTTCGCCCGGTTTCTCCCGCTAATAAACTGAGCAACTTATTCTTAATTACTGGATAAGACAAAGTTTTTGCCTTCGTTTAAAAAAAAAAAGTTTAGGCTGGATGCTAGTGCATCTTATTCTTGCATTGCATATTATTGTGTAGCGAGCTTATACTATAGATTAGCACCAAAAATATAAATCAAAGTTGAATTAGACTATGATCTTTATCCAAAGCTAATTAACACAAACTTACAAGAACACATATAATGTAGAAAAGCAAGTAACAACCCATGCCTTATGCACAGTTACGAACTCTTGCTCTCTTATCTTTGTGTCGTTCCTTCATCTGCCATATGATAGTTGCGTGCTATTGGAAGCATAACACCATGTCGCCGCCGCCGGTTAAGCTCTGCTGGTATCTCTCCGGGTGGGGAAGAAAACGATGTCTCTATCGCCAATTCGACCTTGAAGTGCGGTGCTGTCACGAACTTGATCCCCACTTAAGCTTGGCCTCTGCAAGCAACGACACTGACCTGTGTTGCTAGCTCTAGGCTCCGCATGAATAGGCAATGACCCTGGATCCTCGTGGCAGCAACCAAACCATGCGGTCATCAACGAGCAAGAAAGGTTCGTCTCCTAGAGACGGATGTTAAGTGGGCGCGGCGGTGGAGGAGTCGAAGAGATGCGACGCAAATCGTGGCACTGCGAGAGCGCTTTAATTTGCAGGGGGAGCTTCATTTGGGTGGCTGTTCTAAGCTACGCTTGATAAATTATACTCCCTCCTTTTTTAATATAAAATATTTTAGGTGTTACAAATATTGTATAGATGCATACTGAAATGGTCTTCACTGAGTATGGTGCACGACGAAACAAGGGAATGAAAGGTCGCTTTGCGTTGGATGCTCTTCACTGAGTAGTACTTTTCCATACTTTTCTTGCTCATCAATACGACGACCTATTATTAATAGAACCGTTCTTATTGTCAAATTAAGATTTACACAAACATTTAGTGCTCACACACCTGATTATCAAGGTCATCCCCATCCCCCACAGAAGTAATCTTAGTTGTCAATACAACTTATCAAAATGTATAATATTTTTTCCCAGATGAACAAGATCGCCGGTTAGTCGTGTTCAGTGCAGCGATAGCATGGCACCACGGTGGAAGTGCCGGCCTTGCGAATCTTCGCATTTAAACTTGAGAGGTGAAATTTGAACTTCTAAATTATTGGCAGTGTGTCAGGATTTCCTTGTGTTAGCTGGTTATAAGTATAAATAGTTGTAATGTGCTACCTGTGAACTCGTCAGGCTTTATTAATTTAAGGCTGGGTACATGGTGCCTGTTATCTATAAAAAGGTGAAGTTTGAACACGAGGACGTCATTCACCCTGAGTTGATACTGAAGATTGAAAATAGTTCTACACGGACTGAGCACCATGATTCATACACAAAATTCTTCTCATACTGAGCATTTCATTCTCGACGTCTCTTATTCTCAGCCTACCGTCATTTTTTAGGTGCTTGAATGTTTCCTTTTCACAAAGCATGGGTAAATGTTGTAAACACTTATACAAGGCAAATTCCATTAGACAGCTTTGCAAAAGGTCGTCACAACTTCACAAGTTATGTCCCTCCACGGTGCTACAACAAGGGCATGTGCTAATTTTTGTTTTGTACTACTTGGGCAAGCAACTCCTTTAGTTCATGACAAGATATTCAATAATTTAATTTTGCTAAAAAATTATTAAATGCTTTCAAGCATCGTTCCGCTGAATTTAAGCCAGTTAAAATATTTTTGTTTATCCAATATTCCCTAAAATTCTGTAAAAATTGGAAAACACTAGAAGAGAACAAGGCACTAACACCGGTTGTAAAGGGCCTATAGCACCGGTTGTGCAACCGATGTTAAAAGATCGGGACTAAAGGGGTGGACCCTTTGGAACCGACACAGATTGCAACCGGTTTTAAAGGGGCTCCACGTGGGCAGAGCTGGGCGCGCGGGGGCGGAGGCCTTTTGTGCCGGTTGGTTTTACCAACCGGTATTAAAAGTTTATGTTTTTTTTCTTCCGCTTATTTTTCAGGGTTTTTGTTTTTTTCTTGTGCGCTTATTTTTCGGGGTTTAGGGTTTCTGTTATTTTCCTTTTCGCTTATTTTTCTGGATTTTGGAGGAGATCACGTATAAAGTACCCATTACACATATAAATTATACTCACTACGTACACATATAAATTGTACTCATTACACATATAAATTAAGTACCCATAATTACATTACTTTTTTCACGGAGATATCACTGCTATTACATGGAGGGAGTCTATTTTTCCACATAGTGAAATTCACAGGATGGATTTATGACATGCGTAAGGAAAAATCCCGCCAATTCCTCCGCAATTGCTTTAACGCGGTTCGTTGGTAGGAGTTGGTTCCGCTTCCTTGCCATCTTTAAAAGGAGGAGATCAAATTAGTTATGATTGAAACTAAACACAAGTGATAGTAGAAAAATAAAGTTGTGAATGATTTTTGCGTAACTCTATGTTTCTTTGACTATTGACTCTCTTATTGACTTTCATGTGAATGAACTCACAAACGTAGTATCCACATAAATCCGTCCCATCTGGTTGTTGCAGACACCACTATACAAGAATATGATTTAATCAAATAATAATAAAGAGAATTAGAAAGATACACGGACCTAGTTGGGTAGTAGTACTTACTTTGTTAGCTTTGAACTCCAGCTTATCTTTCCATTCACCGGGTTCTTGCTCGGTGAACTTTTTCCAAACCCTGCCCAAAAAGAATATGAATTGAGGAGTTATTACTTACTTCTGATATCAAGTAAATGAACGAAATAGAGGCCGATATAGTGCGATTGAAATTACCTCTTGACCATTATACGCACGCTTTTGTATGCATCTGGATTTTTTTTTTTTTTGAGTCCCAGATTTCAACTTCTCCATCATCGAGTCTAATGATCAGGAGAATGAAGTGGTAACTGCGCACGTAATTCAGAACTCATCAATTGCACTTAATATCGGGAAAGCAAAAAAGAATGTGTACAAGACATTAACACTCACTTGAAGTTGCAAGGAAAAAGTATTTCTTTTTTGGTACTTTGTCGCTTAAAGAAATTCAGTAAAACGTCCTCTATGGCGTCGGGTTGATTTTCTAAAGTCTGGACATGAACTTTATCCGGGTCAATGAACCCAATGTCCCAGATTTCGAGCTGTCTGCGTTCACGAATCTTCATTCTGCATAATAGCGTACAAAAGAATGATGTGAGGATAATTACTGGCAATGAACGAGCTTAACTAAATAACGAAAATACACAAATAAATTACTTACAGACAATAGCAGCTGATGATAGACTTGTCGAGAGCACGTTGATTGTACATCTGAAAAAGTTCAGAGAACTCAACCTGTACAGCATATTCTTGGAAGCAGTGCTACCCCTTAACTCCCGCCATGAAATAGAAAGTCCCATCTTTTGAGATGTCCATGTACCAGTTATGCAATCTCCATAACTGTGTTGATAGAGCACTGGGGATTGTCACCAGAGGCAGCCCGAGAGTATATTGATATGATATCTCAAGAGTCTCGTACTCTCTGTCTGCACGGTATACAACTTCTCCAGGCTCGATTTCCTGAGGAGCCCGAGACGACACAATGAGCGGGGCCATCGATTGTACTTCTTGTTCCCCAAGCTGGGCAACTTGTTTCCCGCATTTCATTTGTTTCCGTTGCTCCTCCTCTTCCTCCATCTGCGAGCTATGTACCTTGTTAATACCGCGCTCATAGTCTGTAAACGGCGGCGGTGGAGGGTTATATAAGTTGTCAATGGTGCGATCTTTTACCTCAATTGGTATAGTCTTCAGAAGTTCCTTTATGGGATCCAGGGTTGCGGCATGTTTTTCCTCTTTTCTCCGTTCAAAAAAGGTTGCCGCATTGGCATTTAAGCTCACTGTTATTTCCTCCATAGTCATCTCGCAAGCCGGTTTCTCAGGAGCTAACTTCTCAGGAGACTTCAATTTATGCGTTTTCCTTGCACGTTTAATGACGGGGGACCTATCTTTCCTGAACAAACTCCGCTTTGTCACATGACTAGTGGGCGCATCAGTCGGCTGACGGGACGGCGCGGGCGATGGACTTGCGGTGGGCACCCAATCATCGAGGAAGGCGGGTGGACTTTGAGGTGATAAATTTCTACCCGGAGGAGTCGGTGGCCTTGGCGTAGGGTCTGTAAAGATGATGTATTTCTTCTTCCATAGGACAATACCATGCTCGACTTCTCCCAAAGTCTTCTCGTCATCATTTCCAGGAATGTCAAGATCCATTGAGTGGAATCCTGACATAACTTTTGTGACCCCGACACGAGCATATCGAGCTGGAATCTGACCAAAATGGAAGGTTGCTCCAGATTGATGTTGTAAAGCATATCCTTTCGCCACCGGATAACTTATGTTCTTCATTGGCACATGTAACTCACAATTTGTCTTCTCCGTGATATCATCCACGGGGTAGTGAGCCGCCGGTTCATCAACTGCAGGATATTCTAGATGCGTGGAACCCACGCTGCTTTTCCACTGAGATGGGCAGACATCGACTGGAGGATCTTCTAGCACCATCCGAGATTCCCTTTGCTGGGTAATTGAGTCTAGTTGCTCCTGCTGCCGCTTCACCTGGGCCTGCCATGTGTTGACCTGGCGTTCTAATTGTGATAACCGGTCCGCCTCCTTCTTCTTACTTCTGGAATGGCTTTTATATGTTGCAACGTCCGCGGGAAACCCGTGAAGGAAACCAACCCCACCTCCTCTACCTCGACATCGTCCCCAGTGTTCAGGATTCCCGAGGGCGAGTGTCAGCTCGTCGTCCTCTCTATTGGCAACAAATGTTCCCTCTCGGACGGCCGCTATTGCAGTCTTTAGCTTTTTTACAACTCGTATAATTCTTTTCTTCCATTTTCCTTTTGCAACAATTAGCCCTGTCTCTGGGTCCAACACTGCTCCATGCGCGAACAACCAGTACTTGGACCTCTCGGGCCAGTCATCTGTCTGTGGAGTGATCCCTTTTAGACGCAGTTCGTTTTCAAAGGATTCCCACTTAGGCAAGGCAGTCTTGTAGCCACCTGACCCCAAAGTATGGTGGTATTTCTTCTTCTTAGCATTCTCTTTATTTCTCTTGGATCGGGCCAGAGCGACGGCTGATTTCTTATAAGCTACAAATGCGGCCCAATCATCTTTTATCTTCTCTAGAGGGCCCTTGAATTCTGGAGTCTTTTTCTCATAATTTTTCCACAATTTTTTTCTTCCAGCTGTTGAATTGTGTGGCCATCTTCTTAAGAGTCCACTCCCTGACTTTCTCCAGCTTCTTCTCTGGCAGGTTGCAGCAAATATTCTTTGTCACGTGCATCACGTCGATTGCAGATTGAACTTCTAGCAGTATCCAATAGGGCAGCTCCAAAAATATGGATGTCTTTTTCCACATGGGTACGTGGTTGTTTGCGTCATTCGGAATTTGTAGTCCCCCAGGACCCTTTCCAAAGATTACTTTTAAATCCTTAACCATATCATATATAACAGAACTACAAGGGCGGGTAGGCCTCAGCCGATGATCTGCCTCACCTTTGTAATGTTTGCCTTTCTTCCTTAAGGGATGATTGGGTCCAAGAAATCGACGATGCCCCATGTACACAATCTTGTTACACAAATATATACTATCAGTCTTATCTAAACAATGCGTGCATGCATTGTATCCCTTGTTTAATTGTCCAGAAATGTTACTAAGAGCAGGCCAATCATTGATGGTTACAAACAGCAACGCTCGTAGGTCAAATTCCTCCTGTTTATACTCATCCCACACACGTACACCTTCGTCAGACCACAACTGTAAAAATTCGTCAACTAATGGCCTCAGATACACATCAATGTCGTTGCCGGGTTGCTTCGGGCCTTGGATAAGCACTGGCATCATGATATATTTTTTCTTCATGCACAACCAAGGAGGAAGATTATAGATACATAGAGTCACAGGCCAGGTGCTATGACTGCTGCTCTGCTCCCCAAATGGATTCAAGCCATCTGTACTTAGACCAAACCTTAAGTTCCTTGCGTCAGCTGTAAAAATCTCGAAACTCACTGTCAATCTTTCTCCACTGTGACCCATCAGCGGGGTGTCTCAGCATCTCGTCTTCCTTACGGTCTTCTTTGTGCTATCGCAACAACTTGGCATGCTTTTGTTTCGGAACAAACGTTTCAACTGTGGTATTATAGGAGCATACCACATCACCTTGGCAGGAACCCTCTTCCTGGGGCTGGCTTCGCACTCAACATCACCTGGGTCTTCTTGCCTGATCTTATACCGCAATGCACCGCATATCGGGCATGCATTCAAATTCTCGTACTTCTCACCGCGGTAGAGGATGCAGTCGTTGATGCATGCATGTATCTTCTGCACCTCTAATCCTAGTGGGCAGACAATCTTCTTTGCTTCGTACGTACTGGAGGGCAATTCATTTTTCCTTGAAAGCATCTTCTTAAATATTTGTAGCAACTGTTCAAATCCCTTGTCAGATACTCCATTCGTTGCCTTCCATTGAAGCAATTCCAGGGTGCTACCCAGCTTTTTCTGGCCATCTTCACAAGTTGGGTACAACAATTTTTTGTGGTCCTCCAACATGCGCTCTAACTTCAACCACTCGTTTTCAGTTCCGCAGATTATCTGTTCATCAAGAATAACCTGACGAAGATCATCATCAGACTGATCATCAACAATGACCTCATGCTCAGCTTCGTCTTCCCCCATTTTAGTATCACCGTGTTCAGAGAACAGAGGATAGTTGTCATCATCATCTTCTTCATTGTCCTCCATTATAACCCCTGTTTCTCCGAGCTTGGTCCAACAAAAATAATTGGGCATGAAGCCTTTCCGGAACAGGTGGAAGTTTAGGGTTCTTGCGCTAGGGTAATTCGTCTTATTCCGACACTCATCGCATGGACAAAACATAAAACCATTCTTCTTGTTTAACTCAGCCGCACGTAGAAATTCCTATAGGCCGCTAATGAACTCCGGAGAGCGTCGATCAACGTACATCCATTGTCGATTCATCTGCATTATATAAATATATCTAAAACCATTACAACACAGCTATATCATATGACTAAATTCATTAATTCAAGTTCACCGGATTTAAACAAATCAAACACATTCGTAAACATTCATTAATTTAAACTAACATATAACTAGATAAAGAATTTAAATCCAACGATAAATGCGATCAAAATCGCAACTAAGGTAATTATTGAACCAACAACATAATGATACCAAGCCTATTGACTAATGGCATATTTTCTAATCTTTTTAAGCTTCGAGCGTATTGCATTCATCTTGATCTCGTGATCCAAGCGCATTGCCTCCATCTTGATCTCGTTATCATCAACGACGTCGGCAATCTTCAACTCCCATTTCATCTTCTCTTCGAGACGAAGATCTTCACTTCTTTTCAGTTTTGCTTTCAAATCATCGTTTTCTTTTACAAAAAACTCGAGAATAGGGCCGGGTTCATTTTGCGGTTCCACAACCTCCTAGATAAAAATATATCTACGTCAAGTTGGTCGACTTAATTGTTAGAAACACGAAATTAAACAAATATATAGTTATAACAAACAATCGTACTACATCCGAATAATAGAGCGGACGAGAGCCGGTGTGGACAGATGTCAAAACCATGACACTATATATATAACAAACAATTATAAAGTAAGAAAAATATACAAGTAATAATTATGCATCTAAACCATATAACTAATATTTTTTTTAAATATAAGACAAAAACAATAGGCTCACCGAGGTGGTGTCGGTCACGGGGCGCCGCGGGCGATTGGCGGCGGTGAGGATGTGGGGACAACACTATAAAAAGGCACAAATCTTATTTTCAATTGAGCTCAAAATGCATATAAAACAAATAAAATCTCTAACTTAGGCATTTCATCAAACACCTTGCTTGCACTAGAAAAATCAAATGAGTTAAACTAGCAAAATGAGCTAAAATTGAAATGCCGGAAGAGAAGATGAAGTTGCTAACCCTTATATAAGTAAGTGCTACCAATCTTAACAAATGTTGTAGAGATCAAGGAGTGCTAGAGCTTGGGAGAGCAAAGAGAGAAGAAAATGGAGCTTGAATGAAAGCAATGGAGCTGTGCCTCGGGTGGAAGAAGGCAATATAGGCCGAACCAAACCGGTACTAAAGGGTCTGGCCATGGGGGCCGGGCGCTGCAGGCCGAACCTTTAGTACCGGTTTGTAATACAAACCGGTACTAAAGGGTCAGACCGTGGGGGCCGCGCACTGCAGCCGACTGAGGCAACCCTTTAGTACCGGTTTGTATTACCAACCGGTACTAAAGGGTCCAACGCAACCGGTGCCGTTGCCTGCCGGCTGTCTCGCCTCTGGAACCGGTACTAATACCCCTTTAGTACCGGTTTCAGTCAATCCGGTGCCAAATGTGGCCTCACCAAAGCCTTGTTTTCTACTAGTGAAAGAATCTGATCCCACTTTCTGTTTGAAGGCATGGTGTCGTGCACCTTAGAAAATACAGAAGTAAATTATAAATGTTGACTAACAGGGAATGATCCCTTTTTTGCCATACATTATTAGATGGATGAGACCTCTTCAGAGTTTTTTTAGCTTGCGGATAGCACCCTGATTAGTCCAAGCGTTGTCCCCGCGACTCAGCCCTGGTAGGCCGGCTCAACACGCTTAGTTCTCAGCCACCAAGCCAGCACTTAATTCTGTCTAAAGCAAATAATCTCATTGAAGAACCTTGACATTGAATTCTGCAAGAATTCTAAGAACATTTTACGCAAGAACATCTTGTTATAAAAGACCAACATCCCATGATAGTTCAAAACAAGTAGTTGGGATATCAGAAGGTTATAGAAGAACATCTTATCTTATGCTAAAAGGACATCATACCATTGTGGTGCAAGACAAACAATCAGCTGCCCAAAAGGTTTGGGCAAACTCCTACATTCTTTTTAAACGATCCTTTGCACTTGAACCTTTCCTACAATAATTAGAGTCCCCCGTGAAATCTTGTTTGTAAAGAATAAAAAATTAATCAATTACAAAAAGTACAAATATTAATGGTTCATAACGTCAGCTCTATGTCGTGTTGTTCCAATCTACCACGACGGGAAATATCAAAGATCCTCACCATTAAGTACAAGGAAAAGTGCCAAACCAACAATTAAAAAAAGCGAAAAAGATCCGAGATATTAGCATTCAACACAAGGGACATATAGGAACGTGACAATAAAAATCCTATATACTTAGGAACGTGACAATAAAAATCCAAATATGATTGCAACAATTACATCTTTTAAGTCTCCACTAATGATAGTCGTTGCAATCGCGAACTATCATTAGTGGAGACTTAAAAGATGTAATTGTTGCAATCATATTTGGATTTTTATTGGCACGTTCCTATATGTTCAATTATGTATATTAATGTGTTTTGTGTGTTTCCGCATTATTTTCTGTGATGACAAAACGGACAATGACTCGTGGCAAAGCACATGGGCATTTAACTAGTCATCATAAAACATTGGGATCACTCGTGATGGTTGGCGATGGTATCGTTCGGATCAATAAAGAAAACCACACATAAGGGGTCATGGTCATGGTATGTTTCGGATCGATCGAAAAAACCAGCACGTAAGGGGTCTGACAGATCTGATCCATCTGAAAAAAGAACATAACAAAAAAAATGCACTTATGCGATGGTATGTACTTGTAACTGTAACGACCCTGCGCTGAAAAACCCAGATAGAACGAACCCGCTAAACGTAAAGTCGCACTCCCACGAATGATGATTTGATGCAATCCAGTATTTTGCACGCTCGCTCCCAGTCAATCGTGTGTGTCGAGCAGAGGTGACTCTAGATAGCCCGCAGGACATAACCCCTGGGATATAGCCTGCAGGAGATTTTTTTGATAAAGAAAATATATTAATAATATATTAATAATATTGAACTCGAGACCACCTGACTCGGATACCATACTGAATTGATGCACTAGCTAATTATCTAAAAAATCCGAACTGATAGTGGATTAGGGGGTTTATTTTTAACCGGATATCAATACACCAGCCTTTACAACAATATAATGAGTAGAGCAAGATCCTGACCTCTTCTCGTGACAACAGCATTGTCTTCTCTGCTGGCAAGCTATCAATCTTGTTGTGGGCGGTCGCTAGCGCACGAAAAATCTTGGTGAATCATGTCCCGATCCGAGGAATCTATCTGGAATAATTCTAAATTTCATTGAGTTGTTTTTTGACAGGCAAGATAAATATAAGAAACAAAAGACGTTGGCTATAAGAAACAGTGCGTGCGTAAGAAACTCCCTTATCCTCGCCCACGGGTGTCGCCGTCCTTCTTGAAGGGCGTCGGGTACCTCCTCTCCACCCCCGTGACGTACCGGGGAAACCCTAGAACGCATACCAGGGGTGACCCTAGGTTCGGTTCGGGCAGCAGCGTCGTTGTCATCGTCGTTCACCTTCTTGGAGGTGCTGCTTGGTACGCGACGCTTCGAAGGGCTAGGAGCGTGGTGGGAATTCTTCGGAGGGCGCAGCAGTTGCGAGTCATCTCTGTTTTCGTCGAGCCGCCGTTGTTCTTTTTCTTTTTGTTTCTTTTGGGCGTGCTTTGTGCTGTTTCGCCCCAGCGATAGTCTCAATCTGTTGTTTCGGTGTGGTTGCTATATTTATATAGCGGGGCGCAAGCCTGTTTCGAGGAGAGATGTGTGTAGAAACCGTGAGAGAAAAGAGGAGTTAGGAGTCGGCTCCAGGCCTCCAACAACAAATAGTAGCTCAAGGTTGGTAAGAGGTAGCATGGAAGTGAGACTTACTTTGAACCTTCTCTTGATGTTTGGCACTGCAATTCTCACACCGGATGGTCAGTACGAAAGCTTTGTTCACGTTGGCCTTCGGCAGCGAGCTGCGACGGTTGCGCGTGCCCCGCCAAGCTTGAGCAGAGACGTCAAGATACGAAATATGTGGCGCTCGCCATCTGTAGGCACAGACATGGCGGCGAAGGCGAGCACCCTGACAAGAGGAGACTCGGGAGATGCACCGAGACTATTTGGCATGTGTGAAATAACATTATTTTTAACAACTCTAAAGTAAAGTTTGTTCGTTCTTACAGGTGTTTCATTTGGCTACGCACTGGATTCATACGTGGTCCTATCTTCAAGTGGACCGTCGTCCGGCTATGGAGTTTAGATGCACCCGTTTGGAATTGGTTGCTCGGGACTTCTTCAACCAATTCGGTTGTCAGTTTTATTATCGTATAACATGTTAGAGCATAGCCTTTTCATGTTGCTAGGTTGGTTTAGATGGTTGATACATGTGACAACTTTGCGTGATGCATGAGTTGTAAGAATTGTTGAACATAATTCTAATAAGTCAATAAAATGTCCATATGTATCGTTTTGATGCAGAGGTCGGACTCCCCTTTTCTTAAAAAAAAGGAGATGCACTGAGAGATGCTATCCAGCAGGAACATGTCTTACTTACTCATTCAGCAGCTTAAAATTTTCCACGTTCGTCTGCTTGTGTTTTTGTTTATTTCAACGAATTGTACGCATGACAAGCTAATCCCACAAACTAAATCGCAGGTCTCAGACCATGAATCTTTGAAAGTCGAACTCTGGTACAAAATCGAGTAAAACTAAACACCAAAAAAAAGAATCAAATAAAACTTGGAGAGACTGTTTGCTCTAGTTCAGCTGGAGAGATTGAGTGGGAACGTTAAATTTCTGACAGGTCGCGCTGCTGCAACCTAGATTTAGCAACACTATAGGACTCAGCAAGCCGTCGGCATAGCTCGAAAAAGCCATCGACGTACGCCTATGCCGACGGCGTAGTGTCTTCGGCATAGAATCAATTGGCGTAACTCCGACGGCCGTCGGCATAGCTCTACCGATTTTTTTTTCAAAATCAATTTCTTTCGATTTTTTTCTTCAGTTTTGTTAACTTTCTTTTATATTATTTCAGTTTCGAATTAGTCACATAATTAATTCAATATCACACACTTAATTTAAGGTCAAACTACGCACTATTAGTCAAACTTTCCAGACGGTCACCCATATTCAAATTGCTCCAGCCCAAGCACGCTTAACTATTGAATTTCTTTCTAATGAGTTTTCAATTAAGATGTCATATCTTGTTGTTATTACTATGAAATCAATCATATTAACCCTCGTTAAAGATATTACACTTCTTAATTGATTAAATTCCAAAAATAATATTTGAATAAACAACGATAATTATGTTTAATATTATTTGGATAATAATAATTATTATTAAGTTTACTTTATTTGTGTCTTTTGCATAATGAATAGTATATTTCTAAACCAACAAGAACCAACGTAAAGTCAATTAAATAGGCGAATTTCGATAGAAAGTAAGGAAATTCCTCATATTTAGGCATTATATATCAAATATGTACTACTCTTTTGTGAAAATTAGATGGGTTCCATTTTGGACCATATTTTCTATACTTGCTTCATAAAAAATTCATTTTAGCACTTAAAAATGTAAAATGATTTTTGTTTTTGGAAAATCGCTTTGGCAACATTGTTTTCCATACCATGGCACACCTATTTGTTGAATATGGGCACTTTATATCAAACTATGACACGATAATGGCCATATATTGGTCATTTGGTTTGAAACTTGTGCATGTTTATAGATGATTAACATTTTGTTAAGTTTTATTTTGAAAAGTTTGTCAAAACTTAAGTTTACCATTTTTCTAGAAACTAGTACACATAAAATGACTCCATGCCAAAGGGTTTCTTTTTTTGAGTAAAACGGTCAAAATGGCCACCATGACTATTCAGCAAAGTGGTCGAATTTTCCAAAATGATCGATGGTTCTATGATGTAACCACTACTTGTGTACCTTTCAATTATTTTTGTAATAATTTCATAGCAAACTATCACACAGTTGTAGTTCAAATTTGAATTACTTTCACAAAATCGGCATAAAGTCGATTAAATCGTCCAATTTAGATAAAAAGCAAGAAAATTCTTCATATTTGGGAATTATCCATCAAATATGCACTACTCTTTGTGAAAATTAGAAGTGTTCCATTTTGGACCATATTCATATACTTGCATCACAAAAAAAGTTATTTTTAGCATTTAAAAAATGGAAAATGATATTTCTAAAAACAATTTAGAAAATTGCTTCGGCGCCTAGACCATTTTACACCTATTTGCTGAATATGGGCACTTTATCACAAACTATAACACGGTAATGACCATACATTAGTCATTTGGCTTGAAACTTATGCATGTTTATAGATGATTGACCTTTTTATAAAGTTTTGTTTTGAAAAGTTTGTCAAAACTCAAGTTTATCATTTTTTCTAGAAAGCAGTATACATAAAAGAACTCCATGCCAAAGGGTTTCTTCTGTTGAGTATTTTTTTCACTTTTTCATTTCTTTCAAAAAACGGTCAAAATAGTCACCATGGCTATTCATCAAAAGTGGTTGACTTTTTCCAAAATTATCGATGCTTCTATGATGTAACCACTACTTGTGTACCTTAAAATTATTTTTGTAAGAATTTCAGAGCAAACTATCACACAGTTGAAGATCAAATTTGAATTACTTTCGCAAAATCGGCATAAAGTCAATTAAATAGGCGAATTTAGATAGAAAGCAAGGAAATTCCTCATATTTACGGATTATCCATAAAAGATGTACTACCTTTGTGAAAATTAGATGGGTTCCATTTTGGACCATATTTACTGTACTTGCTTCATAAAAAAGTCATTTTTAGCACTTAAAAATTAGAAAATGATATTTCTGAAAAGAATTTTGAAAATCGCTTCGGCGACGTTGTTTCCCATACAATGGCATACCTATTTGCTGAATATGGGCACTTTATCACAAACTATGACACGGTAATGGCCATACATTGGTCATTTGGCTTGAAACTTATGCATGTTTGTAGATGATTGACCTTTTTGTGAAGTTTTATTTTGAAAAGTTTGTCAAAACTCAAGTTTATCATTTTTCCTAAAAACTAGTACACATAAAGGGAATCCATGCCAAAGGGTTTATTTTTTAGTATTTTTTCATTTTTTTCATATCTTTCAAAAACGGTCAAAATGGTCACCATGGCTATTCATCAAAAGTGGTCGAATTTTCCAAAATTATCGACGGTTCTATGATCTAACCACTACTTGTGTACCTTATAATTATTTCGGTAAGAATTTTAGAGCAAACTATCACAGTTGTAGTTCAAATTTGAATTAATTTCGCAAAATCGGCATAAAGTCAATTAAATAGGCGAATTTGATAGAAAGTAAGGAAATTCCTCATATTTAGGGATTGTTCATCAAATATGTACTACTCTTTGCGAAAATTAAATGGGTGCCAGTTTGGACCATATTTTCTGTAGTTGCTTAAAAAAAGTCATTTTTAGCACTTAAAAAATGGAAAATGATATTTCTAAAAAGAATTTGGAAAATCGCTTCGGCGACGTTCTTTCCCGTACCACAACACACATATGTATCAAATATGGGTGTTTTAACACAAACATGATACGATAATGACCATAAATTGGTCATTTGGAAGGAAAAAAGAAAAATATGATCTATGCCTACGGCTTTTCTATGCCTCACAGACTTACGCCGACGGCACGTAGCTCCGTAAAAACTATGCCGACGGTTTCCTTTTTTATCGTAGGGATATATGTGCTACGCCAACGGCCGTGACATTTAGCCGTCGGCGTAGCTTTTGCCGTGGGCCGTCGGCGTAGATTTTGCCGTCGGCTTCTCCGGTGATTAAGAAATTCCCGTGGTGTAAGTAAGGTTGTTTGGCCGGCTGGCAGAGAATAGTTCTGATCCAAGTGAGCAACATGCATCAGTTGTACTCGATTGTTTTTTCGTACTGATTATTTTGTTCCCGGTGTCTCCTATTCTCAGCCTAGCTTACAGTTTAGGTGTTTGAACGTCTCCTATTCACGAAGCATGCAGTGGATAAATACATTCGATCTACGGGTGCTTGTCTCCTATTCACGAAGCATGCAGTAGACTCGTATTTATACGGTGGTTAGCAACACATACTCCGGAGTACTGCGGTTGCTAGAAATATTTATATACAGGTAAATTCAATGCCATATCACTGCATGAAAGACCGGTGTTCACAAATTATGGCCATCCACCACGCTACAGCAAGAGCATGTGCTACTTGTTGTTTTGTACTGGTTTTCAGGATCACCATTTCAAGTTCGACAAAACTCCTTTATTTACATCGTACTAGTAGCCTTGCACGTGCACGCACGTCTTCGCTAAAGTTTGTGAACACATCTCTCTTTTTATATTCCGAAGTAGTACTAATCGTAGTAGGATGAATTATCGGTGAATTTACAAAAGTTAGTCAGCAAGCAACATCCGGCAAGATCACTCAGGTTGAAGAAATGCCTGTCAATACCTGGTTGTTGGCTAGTTATTCATATGTGACGAACATCACAAACCAAATGGAGTTAATAACAAAGTGAATTTTTGCACTGTGCTGAGAAGATTGGAACACTTGACAACTTGAAATTATTAGAAAGCAAAGTCACTTGCCACTGGAAGCAGGTAGGACTCTTGGGGAGTTCCAATCAATGGTACTCTAAGCATCTGAGCAACACCGGCGGACACTGCTGCGAGTACCCACGCAGCACCGATGTTGCAAAAGCAATGATTGGACACGGGCTGGACACTGCCGGCAAGATCTATGACAGTCACGGCGGCATGGCGAGCCTGCGGATTGGTTACTATCACGGGAATCCGGTGGCGAGGCCGAGCTTCTGGACGGAAGTACTTCTGTGCGTGGATGTGTATCTACACACAACACAATAAGATGTAGATCAGAGAAAGAAGTCTGGTTAAAAAAATGATTGAGAGAGTTTCGAGGTTTAAACTAAATGTTACAAGAATTCATGCTTCAAGTTGTTTCCATAAGAAATTACACTCCTTGAAGCATTTTAACAAACAGAAGGTTGGCAAGCTGATTAATCTACTACTATCAGTGAACCTGAAACTTTACCAGTCGATGATTAACTGAACCATTTACTTTATGAACCAGTGACCTTGTTGGATGCAAATGATCTAATTGGGTGCGGAGAAAAACAGAGTGCAAAGAAAGGAGGGAGAACACCTTTCAACCAAGCCGCTGAACGTCTTACACCAGTCGCCCGTCGGTCCAGCGACACTCAACAGCCACCGGCGCGCTAGGTCATGCAGCCGGCCAACCAAACCCGAATTCCTTCCATCCGATGATGTTGTTGCTCGCTCAGGCGTGATCCGATGATGTTGCACGCTGATTAGCTTGTGTTCTGAGAACCTCTGGTCGGAGATCCATAACTGAAAAGTTGTCCAACGCTTTTTTTCTTACTGCTGGTTGCAGCCTACACACAAAACCGAAATATGAATAAGTACAAATACTGACTTGATCACTTAGAAAACATAACCGGTAACATTTTCCGATGATGTGAATTCTTACCTCTGAATTACAAAAGGATCTCCGCTCTTACAATAAAACATATTCTTCATGGATTCTTAGTACAGTCCAGCAATGTGGGCGTGTTAATTGTCTAAAATGAAGTTCTGGCATACATTTTCTTTAATAATTAACTAAAGGAACTTCATCAATCTTGTCACTTTTATATCTAAACAAGACAAAAAAGGAAAACAAAACATTTTATTTTGAAGAACTGCTGAATTTTCAATTGAGAGAGAAATCATAATATGATTGACATGCCCCAATTGGTCCTTTAGATACACCTATTGTTTCTGTCAGAAAATAAAGAACACAAGCTGAAAAGATGAGTAGCAAATTACTGTTAGGATGGAGCATCGGAGAACTGAATCTGTAGTGTCTTGTCATCGTTCCTAGTGCTCCGTTTCTATTTCTTCCTCAGTTCCTATGCCGAAGGTTTGCAAACAATTTTCAAAATGTGCCCATCTGTGAGTAAATTACATTACCTTTGGATCCCAGGGCAACATCTGAAGCACCAAACCCTTAATCAGGCCAATCCGGACACATCATATGTGAGTTGTCAGAAGACTTGGCACTAAACGAATAGAAGTATTTTAAAATAAATAAAACGAAGTCGTATTCAAGGACTGGTCCTATATAATTGGTCCAGATTGAATCAAATTGGAAACAAGAGCACCCCAAGATTGAATGTGCAAATAATGTTGACACCAAAGTATCCAAGTATTGAAATCATGGCATACATACTGTATGAAGTGTTATTAAATTTAACAAGCAGACCACACCCATGCATCCTACCTCGGTGACCTGCTTCTCCCCACACTTTCCTTTTTGTTATAGATTTGTTATTAGTAGAATGGAGTCTCCATTTTTGTTCTCTTACCAAAGCAGCGACCAATTTCTTGACACATTTTGCAGAGAAATTGGCTGTCTCACGGACAATAGCTCAACCTTATTCTCCTCATGTTGGATAACATAACATGATCCGTGGATCTCCGTGGCACAAACTCATCCATTGTATGACCATTGTAATTTTTTTTCCCTGTCATCTTTTGTTATTGCAATGCTTTCTGATGTTAGTTCTAGCAAGGTCATACCCAAAGACTTAAAAGGCAGAGTTCCGGCCAAGGCCAAATAACCTATGTATTTGTGAAACTTTGACTATCAATTTTTCCAAGCCAATATGTTTCCTCTACAGATCTGAAGAATCAATAGGGATAAGCTGCCTCCAGGAGTCGTTCATATAAAATTTGGAGCAGACACAATCCATAATACACCAAGTTATTCAGTAATTATTGAGCCAGGTTCTCCACTTGTTGTTTGATCACTTGACCCTACCGTATAACAACATACGAAATGACTTCCAGTGAAATTACTAATCTAACGAATGAAATTGTGAATCTACTCTTATCTAGTCTGAACTTAGGTGAAGAGAATTTCCCTGACCTGTTTGAAGACGTCTGTAACACCCCAATTTTCTTAAGCATGGAATTGTGGTGTTAGGCTAGATTCTTCTAAGGGATCAAAAACTTTTTGGGTGTTTTATAATTCTGGCATGAATTGTTTTGGTGATCATGATACCTTTGTTTGATTTCACTAGTTTGTCTAATGTGGTAATAACACCATAACCAACATGGCTTTATTAAAAATCTGAATTTTTGGTGATCTTCATGTCTGTTAAGACTTAGCAAATCTAGGGCCTCATATTAAGCAATCTATGAGTTGTTTTTGACATGCATTTGAACCAACTTCATCTATGGCATGTATACTTTCATACCCTGCCTTTATAAATCTTTGGAAAGTTTGCTAAAATATAAAACCCACTAGCTTTTGTGGGCACCATGAAACAGTGATCATATGTGATATTTCCCTTCTTTTTGTTTTCAAAAATATTTCAAAATTCTTTTGTGAAATTGTTGTTTTGCTCTGTTAGTATTTTGATCATGTGGTGTAACCACTTGTTTGAGCAATTAAGAGTAATCATTTGGATTGTTTGGAGTGGTTAGTGTTTGATTAAAGGATTAATAAAAATAAAGAAAATAAAAACCCTAACCTACCCGAGCCCCTCCAACCCTCTCATCTCTCTCCCCTGCACCCCCCTGCCTTGTTGAGGAAGGAGACCAGCACACCCCCCCCCCCCTCTGGCCCACATGTCATGGACCTGGGTAGCCACCCGACCACTCCCCTCCCTCCTTTCTTCCCCGTGCCCAACCAGCTCCCACTCCCTCTCTTCTCACTGGCCAGACCACGTTGCCCCGACCACATCCTCTCTGTCCCCTCTCCACCGCCCACACGAGCCAACCAGAGCCGCCCCAGCCCCCTCCCCTGCCGCCCATGCCCGAGAAACCCTAGATCGGGTAAATCGGTCTAAAACCCGACCCCGTACCTCTCGAGCTCTCATTCCACCCTCGCTGCTCTCCCCTCACATCTCTCCACCCACCCCTGAGAGCCAGCCCGAGCTCTCGCTCTCGTTTGCCCAGAAGACAAAGAAAACCCCGACGGTTGCCGCCGGCGAGAAGCGGTCGTAGTCGTCGTTCCTCTCCACCATTCCTCGCCATTCTTGGCTTCCCGAGTGCGGCTCGACGAGACCTAACTCGCCGCACCCTCCTTTTTTCTGTTTAGGTGCCCGAGCTGGTCGCGTTGGTCCTCGACCCGAGAAGCTCGCCGCCGCCGTCGCCATGGATTCCGGCGTTGCATGCGGCGCGTGAGGTACATGATTTGTTAGTGTGTAGCATGAATTGCTTTGTGCCTAAGTATAACACTAAGTGTTTTTATATGTTTAGTTTGTAGTTGTGTTTATGTGTTTTGTTTTTATCCAGTAGGTGGTTTGGTTTTGAAATGCTTGCTGTTAGCTTGTTTTAGTACAGATTGTTGTCAACACGCATCTTAGGATTTACGTTAGGTTCGTTTATTTTCATGTTGCGATAGAACCGCAAGCAGAGGAGGAGCAGTACGAGGTAGCTGAGCACAACTACGAAGAAGAGCAAGACCAGGGACAGTACGCTGAGCAAGGCAAGCCACCTCACCACTATAAATCCCACTATTTACCAAGCATGTTTTGTTTTCAAAATAAAATAATGCATGCTTTACTTCTTTTGTGGTACCTTGCCACCCAAAAACTATTTTACAAAATATTGTTTGACCAAAGCTATCTACTAGATTATAATAGGTGTTATGAAGATAAGTATTCACTTTGGGCACCTTGTTGTTGAAGGAGCTATAAAGAAAATCATATTTTATATCGTAGTATATCTTTATATTCTTTCCTCAAAATCTTAGGATGGGAGCCTGGTTTTGGTAAAGTGCTTTCGGAAGAAAAACCCGAGTTGCTGGGAGCAATCGGGGAGCAAGTGTTTTATAAAACCCGAGTTGCTGGGAGCAATAGGAGAGGTTGCGAAAACCCGAGCTGTTGGGAACAGTCGGAGTTGGAGATGTTTTTGAAAAACAAAGTACTGCCCTAGCAGCCACCCGAACAATTAACCCGTGCATCCACATTACCTGACATGGGTAGGGCTTAGCCGGAAGCTTGTCTGTTTTAGTATTGGGGCTCTCATACTTTCTATAGGGGCTGGGCCCTTGAAGCCGGGTTGCCGTCTGGACGAGGCAATACACATGTGGGAATCGCGCCGGACGATTACGATGGGTCTCCCGACGTGGCGGTGTGGCGTCCTAAGAGAGACCAGGGGTCTAGTGGAGCACACGGTGCCGGGGAGAACAAACCTACCGGGAGGCCCCGATACTAGGGTGGACATAGTGGAAAGTTTTGATCGTGTTATCCGGATCCCCGCATACGGTAGTATGACGGGCCGTGGCAGACACGGCGGAATGACCGTTTGGTGTGGGTAAAGTGCGCAATCTCTGCAGAATGTAAATCTATTCGAATAGCCGAGTCCTCGGTCATGGACGGTTGGAAAGGTCACTGATCTAGGCGTATGGGCAATTTCATGTTTTCAAAAGAAAGATGTTTTTGGAGTAAACAAGGAGTTACCTGGGAGGTACAGAAGTTGGGCGATGATGGTTGGTCTCGGGGAGACAATCAGTCCGATCTCCAGGAAAGAAAAAGGGGTATCCCCATCCTAGTGTTTTTGAAAGATCTTACAAAAGAGTTTCCAAATCGTGGAAATAGTACATGCTATTTCTACAAGAGAGATTCCTATCTCTAAAAGTTTTCTTCCACAAAGATACAGAGATGTCGTGATCTCTATATCGAAATCATCTTTGCGAAAACTAAACCCTATAGTTGTATTTAGCGGCCATCCCAGTTTTTGAAATTCTTTTCGATGCATTACCATGAAAATTTAATCCTTGAGGTGGTATTGCGAGTACGTAATTGTACTCATATGGCTGTGTCCCTGAATATTCAAACGTCCAGATTACAACGAGGAGTCATTCGTCGAAGAGGAGGAGTATGGCGCCGACTACGATGCCTAGTTGTCGCCGGTCAACTGCACTTGTGGGAGGACGTATGTCGATGATGAAGGCCGACATTAGCCCCGAGTTTCCGCTTTATCTTAGTTAATTCCGCCCTGCGTGGCAATGCGACCGGACCTGCGCCGGAGGAGGATCCAGGCGAGATGGATGGGGAGAACTTGTGCCACCTCCGCTAGTAGGATAGCGAATAGGGAGGAAATCGGGGATGTTCTCTTTGTGAACGGGAGTGGAGGCTTCGGCTGCGCGCTAGGTATATGGTGAGTCCGGTGGCAGCCACGCTTGAGGCGGATGGAGGCGCGCGAGGTGGGGCTGTGGTCTGTGGAGGCCGGCGATTGCGCGCGAGAAAGAGGCTAAGGGACTGCGGGTAAATTTCGGCGAAGGACTGCGATGAGGAGAAGATGTCGAGAGGCTCGGTGGCTGGGAGAGTGAGCCGGCGGCGGCGTGCGTCTGCGTCCGGCCATGGAGCTGAGGTCGGAGGTCGTCAAGGCGGCGCACAAGTTGCAAGCTCTCCGTCTTTGAGTCAATTGGGCTTTGTAGAAATTTCGTCCGTTCAGCGACGTTCCACGTGCACCCGAGAAATAGATTAGACCAATACAGTCTGTTAGATATAATCATATCGGTCAATCCAACGGTATAGGTCGTGTTGTGTACCTATTTGGGTGGCTGTAGAAAAGATTAACTTTGCTTGTTTAATAGTACTAGCAATATGCCCGTGCGTTGCAACAGGTATAAATATTTTAATGATTGCATATTAATCGTGCTAAACATGTAATTTTACAAAAAAATTGCATATAAATCAATTGTTGTCAAGTTTTAGGGAAACCATAATACCATTTCATAACATAACTTTTGAGTAAAGGCATGCCTACGATTCTTTGGTTACATCATAAATATATCACCACATATATATATCATGAGTGTGTTCTAAGTTGCCCTAATGGACGGAAGAAAACAAATATGTAGAAGATATTACTTAAAGAGGATCATATTTCGTGAACAAGTGTTGATTTTAATCAGCGTGTTAACTTAAGGAGGATCATATTTCATGAACACATATTCAGTTTAATAAATGCACTTTGCTGACAATGGCACCAAAATTAAAATATGGCCAACTCAAATACCTTCTTACTCGCTTGCTTCCCACAAATTCTAGTTGATTTGCAACTTGAGGCCCTACAAATTGTTCAAAAGATTCAGCAACGAAACATGCTTCACCGTAAGCTCCGTCCCCATGAACCGAGTGTTGACATCATACCCTGCTAGAACGAATAAAATATCTTTGGCTATATATGGATTCTTCTATCAGCAAAGAGATGATATACAGATCAATGTACTACATGTTCACTAATGAAAATCTGAACACCTCCAATCGATCTTCCCTCGTCTGTGAAAAATAATCAACTGAAGCTGTAGTACCAGCTGATGGTGGAGACGACGACCCAACAAACTGGGGCCTCGACAGGTTGAGCAAGAAGGAGCATCAAAGTGCGGGTGATCCTCCCGTACTCCAGAACAACGAGTACGGCGGCTTGTTGGGGCGTTCGCCAGATCCCCTAAACCATAAATTGATGTCGGTCACAGAGACGGCCGCATGGTCTGCCGACCTTTTGCTCCATGGTACAATAATAATGGATCAACACAGGGGAGATATGCGTGGGTTGTTTAGCAGACCATTCTCTACCGCAGGTTTACAGGTTGCATCTCGATTGTAGGTGAAGTGAAGGCGGCAGCAGACTAAGCTACCGACGACCGCAGCACCAGGGAAGTCGCCCGGCGGACAGGGGCGGAGCTGGAGCTGGAGTCACCCTGATGCACCTTTACGATGGCTTAAAAAAATCCTAGCCTAAGAAAATGATAGACACCTATACAAATCCTAGCCACAATTTTCATGAGATTTTATCTAGTAGCAACAAATTTAATAAAAAGACTAAGTTACTTTAGAGATTTACCGGCGGGAAAAACTGAATCTGTAGAATTTGGATTTACCGAATTGCAGGACGAAGGCAAAGACGATAGGCTGGACAGGCGCCGGGGTGACGGGCGGTGATTAGATCGAACGAGTTGCGGATGTGTGGCCTGCTGCTTGCTGTCGGCCTTGCGCAGTTGCGCCCTGCCCTGCGTGCGTGGGACGAAAAAGGCGTAGTTCATGTCCATCTTTACGGCTGCGCCCCTGCCTGTGATGCCTCGTTTTTAGATTCTTTTTTTTGAGAATAGCCTCGTTTTTAGATAGGAGAGATTCGGTATAGCATGCGATCTAATCCAGTATTCCAGTACAAGCAAACCATGTTGCGTACAAGGCCACGCGGGCAAGCTAGGCTCGGGCGTGCTGGGCGGCCACGTCCAGCCAGCCTGATGCACCACGTCCGAGCTAGCCTGATGCACGTTCACTCATCGGATGGTAAGCATCGGTAAAATTAATTTCCTCCCTTATTCCTGTGCATCAGGGTACGCCCACTGAGCTCCGCCCCTGCCGGCGGACAGGGGCTGATGCCATGGATGTCAAGCCGCCTCCCCGTTCAATGTAAGCTATCTCAAGCCCAACATCCCTTGTCAAGAAATCCACATTCTTGGGCAACCTTTCCTCGGACATGATGAGGATAACCGGCATCTTCCTCACAGCAATCAACTAATCTTCCTATGACCAACCAAGCATCACGAGATCCCCGGCCCATTTTCTTGTCAAGTATCTCCTGGCTCTGAGCCGCAAAAGCCATGGGCGCGTAGCAGAGGTTTGGGCTTGGCTACCTTCTCGATGTCCGATCCGAGCATACCGCCGCTCAAATTGATAGCCCGGAGGAGCTTGTCGAAGGAGCCGAAGACGAGGGAGCTGGTGCGGAAGGCGCCGCGGGCCAGCGGGATGAGGCGTGCGATCTGTGAACGCGTGAGGCCGAGGTCGGTGAGCTCGACGACACGCTTTGCTAGGTTCTTCTCCACATCGCACAGAAGAGTTGTGGGTCGGTGGCGACTGGCGACGAAGGCGACAGAGCCGGGGTGGGAGATGCCGTGCGCAGAGAGGAATGCGAGCACAACGTCGATCCTGGCGAGGGACATGAGTTGGGGTAGTTTCTTGGACACCTTGCGCGCCTTCGGGCGGGTGAAGCCGCATGCGGTGACGAGGTAGTCCTCAACGGCGAGCGGTTATGATGATTGGTGAGGTGGGCGCGGTGGTGCCGAACAGGCCGGCGGTGGTGAGAGGAGAAGAGGTGGGCGCGGTGGAGGCGAGGCGGCGGTTCAGGAGGATGAGGATGTGTGGTTTGTTTCCTTTTTATTTACGTGATTAGGGGATGAGAGTTTGCGTGATTGGGGGATGAGATTTCTGCCGACGGATGAAGTGGAGGTTGGACGAAGGGGTGGGCAGAAAGAGGAACGAAATGTTCTTTTTAGATAGGAGAAACTAGTAGCTTTGCATGTGCAACGCATGACTCTTTCCGTTGATTTAAACCTAAATATTATGAAATTATTGATGCTTACCAGAAAAAAAAATTAGATGTAATGTGATGTGGAAAAAAAATCTAATAATAGTACCTCACACACTCCAACCAGTTAATACTAAAAATCAGAATAAAATGTTACTCCCTCCTACCCCCAAAAAGTGTAGGGAATGTAGGTATAGATTCTACATGAGCTAGTTGTTTCCTCCGACACTTTTTGTGAATCAGAGGTAGTAGTAATCAAAGGAGATGGGCAATGTCCAGGCAAAAGAGTAAATAATCAGACCAAGAGTAATTAGGTATTAATCACACCATAAGGCTAAACAATTGCTAATCTGAATATCTCTATATCTACAAATTCTCAATACTAACATATTGAGCATCCACATTGAAATACAAAAAACAAATGATCGTGTAATGGTCGGCTGAAGAACAAGCAACGATCACATGGAAGTAAAATCATAGACGAACTAAGAGTCCAAACCACAAACATAGAGTGGCATCCTTCAAAATCTCGGTGTGGTTGTAGGCCCTTGAAGGCCATACCCTTTCAATCAATCTCTCCTACTATAGATTCAAGAAAACAGACCTCAAACGATAAAAGCATGCTATAGTCCTTCAGTTCTCTAATGAACGAGTCCATTTTTGTCCTGCAATCGACTCAGCACACAATTACAATCAATCTTCGAGGTTTACTTCTAGAGGCTCCTACTCAATTGCTGGCTGCACTTATGCTGCCCTTGGGTTGCTTTTCCTGCTGTGTTGTCCCAAGAACACCCCATGGGAGCCATTGTGTTGAGGGACCTTCGAGATCTTGGTGTCATCTGGGCTCATCTTTGCTCAATGACGATGCAATGACTCCTCCCCTACCTGTTAATCGTCCGACCTCTCGTGACGGAGCTCTCAGTTAAGGTTCATGCTAGGTGCTAGGGCTGGACACTCGTTGATTGTGGATGCTCCACAGTTGTGATGTTGGGTTTGAAGCACACGTAGGTTTTTTTTCGAAAAGGGTAGTCCTGGCCTCTGCATCAAGCGATGCACACAGCCATTTATTAAACCAAACGTAATAGTTTGAGTAGCACAACCAGATTACATCTCAGCACACACGAAAGCAAAGAGATGCAGCAAACCACCACGAAAGCAACAAAAAGAAATACTACTGAAGTCGACTAATATGCCACCACGTGGGTTGGTCTACTGAAACGCACGTAGGTACACGCGCTAGGCTGTTTGCGAACTATTGGTATTGTGATCCCGACAACACCCCTCATCTAATTGTGCCTCTGATGGTGATGTGCCTTCTGGCTGCTAGCTTTCTTTGATGTTGGGCTAAATAGTGTATTATCAGGTGGCGCTTGTCGTTTTCTTTTTCTCTCTCTTTTTACCTTTTTAGAGATGTTGATCAGCAAGTGGCCGCCTCTTGTCGGCGAGACCCATCTTTCGCTCTGTAATCTTCTAATGTATCATGGCCGATGGACCACTCGTCGGGGTGGCCAGGAGTCTGGTCTTGTAAGCATATTTTGAAGCAATAACATTTAGGTAGGGATCCTCCGTTTCAATTTTTCGGATAATCAACTCCTTTGGTTCTCTTGTTTATACTTGTTAACGTGCATGTGCAACGCACGTGTAATATTAACACATGTAATAGTATTACATGTATTACCTAGCGGTCGTCATGTGCCTCCATTGGACACTAATACATGTATTTCCTAAGGAAGATGCTGAGAAATATGACATGCTGCCTAGAGTCTCGAGAAAATAACTATATAAGTTGTTTTTAATCCTCGATGGTGTACAAAGTATTTCAATATGAACTGCAACCAAAAGGATAAAAAAATAGAGCAGAGTTGCAATTGTCAATTTCAAAATTCTAGAAAATAATATGGATATAAAGGATGGTAAGAGCTCATCATCATCAACTGAAAACATTAATACACTGATGAAGTACAAAACAATTTCAAAGATATAATTCTTAATGCAGCTAATGATGCTAATACTGTCTACATAATCATAGATCGAGTTGCTGATCAATTTTTTAAAAAAATCATTTAATTTCCGACAAAGAAATTAATAGATTGCACTTTACATACAATATATGACTAATATTACACAACTATTTAGCAAGCAAATTTTTCACAATGTAAACTGATCCCTACCGTTTCCCATAACATGTTCAAATGACTTTCTAGTCCCATTTATACTGAACAATGCAAGCACAAATCTAGATCTTTTTCAGCCGTGAGACAGAAAAGCACCGTGCATCGTTTTTTATGGCATATATCTATGTCGATTACTTTTGCTGTGGATGAGACTTAATTTTCATGAACTTGGACTCAACAGATTATACCTACTGCAACCTCTTCTACAAAGTTAGTCCAGTGTGCAGTCTTGTGCATCTTCATCGGCAAGGTCAAGCTTCTGCAATATGATATCTGACAGTGCAAGGTAATATTGTGCTCTCATTCTAGAGCTGGGCATCGAGTAGCACCTTGCCTAACTGATGAAACCCTTCGTAACCATATTCTCGTTTTCTTTAATCTAGCTCTGAAGGACAGCAAACGTAAGACTTTGTCCGGGCATATGCTATAGCTCTGATCCAAACCCATTCTCCGGTGACCAGTGGCAGCCGGCGCACCGGAGAAGCCGGCTAACCGCGTTGTCGAGGCTTATCAGCCGCCTTCCCTCTGAGCGTGCAGCCCACGCCCCGCGAGTCCTTAACTTTTGGTTGTCGCCTGCGTGTTAAGCGGCGGCGGTAGCCGCCCGAGCGTCTCTTCCTCGTCGCTTGTCCAGGCACCATGATCGTCGGCATCACCGCTCACAGAGACGCACCACTGCTTCTACGCTCTCAGCATCGTGGAGAAAATTGCAAAAAACCACCACAATTGTAACTAGGGTTTAGAAAAACCACCATGTATTCAATTTTTTATCAAAAAACACCGGTATTGCGTAACAGTGGAGCAAAAAACACTGATCGTCTATGATTACACTGTCTAAACTTGTTTCTGACAAACGGACCCACGTGGCACGGAGAAAACGGTCAAACATCAGATATTGACTATTTTGTAAATTCTTGGGCCTTTTCGTAAATTTTGCCTCTAAAAAAGTCCCCACCCATCTCCCGTCAGTCCGGCTGCCGGCGAGGCCGTGCGTGTGGGATGTCGGCCAAGCTCCAGCGAGCTCGGCCCCAGTTCCCCTCGCAGCCAGGAGGACGGGCGGGTGCGGGCGGCTCGGCCCTAGTTCTCCTCGCAGGTCCTCGGTCGCCGTTCGCAGGTCCTCGGTCATGGCCCGTGGGGAAGACGGCGACGCCTCCTCCTTCTCGGCGCCGTCGCAGGTGACAGCGAGGTCCAGGAATTGCACGAGGTAGCACGGGACGGGGTTCATCAGAAGGTACAACGGGTCCAGCATCTTCCTGCCCCCAGCGGTCGTGCCGTGGAACATGTCCACCGCCAGGTGCAGCCGTCGCCGGCAGCCAGCTCCGCGAACAGCGGGCTGAACCGCAGCAGGAACGGGTCCCGACACGTCGTCCCCTCCGAGCATACCACCAGGACCCCGCCGCCGTCGGAGTCGCGCGAGGCCACACGGTCGCGGGTGAGCCGGAACATGGGAATCGAGGAGAGCAGCCCCGACAGCCGGAGCGGGCGGGGCCCATGACCACGTTGAGCGTGCCGGGGAGCGGGGCGCCGCTACTACTTCCCCAGGCCCAGTCGCCCCGTCTCCTTCGAGGACTCCCCGGACTGGGGGGACGACATCGCCGCCGCCGCAGCCCACGACTCCTCCGCCTCCTCCATCCACCTCGCCTCCCTCGCCAGCAGCGCCTACCCATCCCCGTCCCCCTCCCTCCCCAAGCACTCCGCCGTACCCGCGTTCAGGGAGCGGAAGGTGGCCGGCGCCGCCCTCGTGTGGAGGAGCTCAGCATCTCCGTCCGGGACAGCGGCTACGGCTCCGGATGCCGCGTCGTCAGGGGCTCCAGCGGCTACGCGCTCCCCGGCACGCTCACCGTCGTCGAGCGGCCTACCAATTCCGGGGTCGAGCAGGGCGGGTCGCGCCGGCCGTGGCCCGTGGGGAAGATGGGGAAGATGACTGAGTAGTTGACTGGTCAATGTTGTGATGTAAAAATTGTGAAGGGTTTTTGACAAAATAAACCTGCCATGTCGGCCTGACAAATTGGGTCCACCGGTCAGAAAGAGGATTTTTTTTTGAATTTTAAGGACTGTAGGGCAACTGCCCCACAGCGTGTATTGCCAAACACCAAACCAACATAAAAGTACTATTTACAATGAGCAGGAGGAGTAAGAGAAAACCTACCTATCAGCAATATATACAACCACTAGGGTAAGCCATCTAACCATGCCAAGAAACTTTTTACAAACTTAGCCTTCATCCTATACCGGTGTTTTTTGATAAAATAGACGATCGGTGTTTTCTGCTCCACTGTTTACGCAATACCGGTGTTTTTTGATAAAAATTGAAGACATGATTGTTTTTTGAAACCCTAGGCACAATTGTGGTGTTTTTTTTGCAATTTTCTCCGGCATCGTGCAAGTCAACGCCGCGTCCTAGAAGACAAGTTCACCTGTCGCCGCCGTTGTTCGTTCAGTCAGAGGTAGGCGCCGCGTTGTGCCTGCTCCGCGCCGCCATGACGCATGGGCATGGCTCTCTCATCCTCCCATATCCCCTCGTCTTTCCTCACCCTGTCTTGCTCTCGTCCGTGGACGCCCGAAGCACCGCCATCGCCACACCATCACGCTACCAATTTTGGTGTCCCCGAGCGCATCCGAGCACCCTGCAAGCTCCACCTCTCCTTTTCCTCCTGCTAGTCAAAGGAATCGGTCGCGGTTGACCTGAACCGAGTGAATTAAGTCTACCTACTCAACTCCGGCCGCCGCTCCTCGATGTCGATTCCGACGTCTCCGGCCCTATCTCGACATCTATGAGCCGCCTCCTCGACGAAGATTGTGTTGCTGGATTCCCGGTTTGTCGGTAAAGATATATGAGTGTTATCATAGAGACCTGATAAGTAGGCTTTCCGGTTTTGGGCTCTTTGTTAATGGCCCGATCGTGGCCTTTCCTTTTCTTTTGATCCGAATCATCGGGACTCAGTTTGTCATGTACATGTATGAATAGAACACTGTCTGATCGTGGATGGTCGCGGCTCAAATCGATTGGGATTCATAGTTTCCTTTTTCTTTTTCTCAATCGAACGAAGGTGATAAAAAAGTTTGACTGATCAAAGTTGTTTGGTGCTCGACATCTGGACGATATGAATCGTTGATTGACAAATAAATATGTGAGATTTAACGTATTCCCACAAGTTTGCTCTTTTAATGGTAGTGTAGATGTAGATGGATGGTTAGTTACGGATGATGCAGTTGCTAGAAACATTTATACAAAGTAAATTCCATGAGATATTGTTTCACAAAAGAAGCCCAATTCTCGGCCACCCGCATAGTCTCCCTGACCACCGTCTCAGACGAGGGAGAAACACCGTTGAACACAATGTCAATTTTGAAAAGAAACTCATTTCGTTTTCTCGTATTTATATGGATGGTCAGTCGCTTCTTGTGTTACATTAGGAGATGCTGACGTGGCTTGATACATTTATAAGGTAAAATGTCTTGAGATATTTTTTCACAAAACACAAATTAAGGCCATCTATAGTGCTAGAGCAAGGGTAGTGGTACTTCTTGTTTAATATTAGGTTGAGGCTCATATTTTCGAGTTCAGTAAGCAACACTTTTAGTTCAATCTGTGCTAATTAATAACTGACAATAAAATGGAAACAGTTGTGTGCATATACCATCTCAACAGGCAACAGTGAAGACTAGTAAGTATTTCTTCTGTTCACTAATCCAAAAGATTCTAGACCATCGGAGCATTCGAGTCCAAACTCATAATGTAGTAATCTCAGAAGCCAAATTATTCGCGTAGTAAAGAATAGATGGATTCGCTATGGGGCTAGTTGTTTCCGAAAGCACCTATCACTTGATGCACCGTAGAATATTATACGGGAAGCAAAATAAATTTGTTAGGATTTAATTAATTACTTTAATTAATTGTGTAATCCCATGACGGTTGCTATTTGCACAACCGACATGCCCCTTTGTAACCGCTCCTTCGGTGCTATATATAGCACTATTCATCATCAATGGAAAGACAGTTGAATCATTTGTTGGTCTCTCATTTGCTCTCGATTTTACTTCCAACACCCTCTACCGAGAGCACATCACAGAGAGATTCATCTCAATCTGTCCTTCTCAAACACAAGCGAGAGCTTTTTATCGATCGAAAAAGAATCGACCAGAAGAACGGGAACAAAAGCGGTTGTCATCCGTCGCTCCCAAAAATCGAAGGCCACATCCAAGAACTGGTCTTTAAGATCATCGAAATTAACGAATTGAAGAACAAACAGGAAGAAGAACAATCAGTAAGAAAAATTGCTTGGTGTCCCTGTTTCTTCTACTCGAGCACGGTGAGATCAAGAACAGAACACGAACAAAGGCACAAATCCCAGAATCTCTACTGCTAATCGGCAAGAATAAACTGAACCGTTGCCCAAGATTTCTATGGTCGTGGTCGCCGTGTCATGCATCCGCGCCCCCGGCGTGTCCAACGACGGGCACGAGGCCGTGCCGCCTTCGTGCCGCCGGCATCCCCCACGGGCCGCCGCTCGCCGCCCCTCTTCTCTCTCCGCCGTCGAGCAACCGCTCCGGCCGCGCGGACACATGGTGCTCGGGCTCACGAACGGCGCCTCCAACGGCTTCTCGCTCGGCACCCATCTCTCCCGTAATCCCTCCTCCGAGGACGAGCGCGGGGAGAGCTCCGCCCGTCGGCAGCGATGCGGCCGGTCGATCGCAGACCCTCAGCCTGTGTCAGCTGTAGATTGGGGATCGTGGCTGGCCTGGGATCGTGTCCTGGTCGGTCGTTGACCATTATCCGATTGCTGGGCAGGCCATTCCTATATGGGCTGCTATTTAGCCCCATTTCCATGCGATCTGGGCCACCAGCATACGTTACTGTACGTTATTTGCTTAAATTGCTATACTAATATAGTTTGGCTTTTTAGCAAAGTAGTTCTAACAACACTAAATCTGTTTTAGACATGTTAATCTAGTACATATATTTCAGTGTTGTTTTTCTGTTGAGTACCGATGTATTCCAAATCCTAAATTGATGTAATATATTTTCACGTTTTTTTCACGCGTGAGATTAATTACGTTTATTTGCAATTGAGGTTTTTAGTTTGTTGCAAAATAAATTCAGTACCTATAGCACTGACTCTGACGAGTACGATGTATTCCAAAAAAATTCTAAGATGTATATATTTCCATGTTCGTCACATGTCGAGATTAATAAATCTATTTGCAATTGAGGTTTTTCAATTTCTTGCAAATAAGATCAATTCACCGTCTTAATTGAGCCATTTGGCTTGACACGAGCATGAATTGAGATGCAAAATTCAAATTGATTTCTTCATATTGATGTTTTGGGATCAAGTGGGTAGATTTATCTGCACCTGGCATTTAAGGCTACGTATTGTCATTTTTGAATTGTCTATGTGCTCTCCCATACATTTAATTAAGTTATGGCATAAGGCATTCGAAGCGTGAGTACCCTATACTCTGCTAATGCTGATAGATCTAGTACAAAATTTATTTTGGAGATTGTCTACAACATGTCATGCTTAACAATTTGAAGTTCACACTAATGAGTTCAAGCCCACTTCTTGAATATTCATTTATTTTGCATAGTTCATTACAACATAATCATGATGGATTTAATCTACCGAATGTAAGTTAATATACTCCAATTTACCCATGGACATCAAGATCAACTTTGTGTCCCGTGGATTAGCGCGTCCAATCCAGACCCCGGTGGAATCACCCACGGCTGGAGTGACGCCGATGTCAGATGAGCAAAAATATGACGCCTTGTACATTATAAGGCACCATATTCATCCAGATCTCAAATTTGAGTACTTGGGGGGAAATCCCCTAGTACCTTGTTTCAGTCCCTCAATACGAGGTGTGATCAGTTCCAAACTGCGCTTTTGCGGGAAGGAACCTACTGATATGGAAAAGATAGAGAAAACTCTATCTACTATGATCCCATCTGACAGGATCCTCCATCACCAGTATCGTGCTCGCGACAACCAAGTCTATTTCGATCTTATTCATATCTTACTTCAGGGTGAAAAGCATTATGAGCTGCTCGCTAAGAATGGCTCTCATTGCCCGGTTGGTTCCCAACCTCTAACTGAAGTTCATATGAATGTCGCGAACGCACGAAAGGTTGATGGTGCCTTCAACGGCAAGCCTTCGAACTTCAATGGTAAGCGAAATCGCAACCGGAACATAAGCCTAGAAACTCTGACTGTGGGAAATGCATCGCAAAGCCTGAGTTTGATCAAACTAAGCTTTGCGACGAGTGTGGTTGCTACACGCATCCCACTAACAAGTGCAATATCCCAAAATATCTGGTCATTCTGTATCAGCAACCCAAACGATACCAAGGAGCTCAAGGGGAAAGGTTTGAAGCTCACTTCGACCTTCATCCAGACAACACCAACGAAGTTTAGGTTGTTTGCTAGATGATCCTTCTTGACCTAGCAACACCGTGACTCTCCAGCTGTCACATAACCCTATGGGCACGGAGAACATGATGGTTGAACGTACATCAACCGACATGTTTGGAGACTTCGTCTAGTCCCACTATCTCCTAAGCGGTAATTAATGTCCATTTGTGTTGTTGTAATAGAACATATATATTGTATCGGCACTCTGATATAAATAAGATTGGATACATATATCTGATAAAAAAAATCCATATTGGAACTTCTTCAATTCTATATATAGATTTCTACGAGTGTCAATCCGATGGATGTGGAACAAGTATATGAGAATGTACCCACTCTATTGCTTGGATTGTACTAGACGTACATCCTACTCGCAGCACATGTTGCATATAATGCAATTCCATTGGTCATGTTTTGCATGAGTTAAACTTTCCTATTCATGAGATTTAGTTTGGACATATTGTACCAACGGATCACTTAAGTCCCTTGAACACATTCAAGGTGATATTTGTGTACTCAACCAACCATTGTTTGGACTAAAATCGAATTAAATCGATTCGAATGGACAAATATTGTTGCAGAATTCTCTTCCATGCCTCCACTATTTAGTGCACGGCTCTGAGGATCGAATTTTGGCACAGTGTCCTATGTGTCCATACACAATTGTTTTTGGTTATATCTCTGATCAAAAGGATTTTTCTCTTTGCACGAGCCATGTTAATGAGTTGCAATTGGCCAACTCACGTTGGTGTCATGCAATTTTACACGCTACTGACTAACTGCATATCACAGTACTTCCCCTCTGTAATTGATACGTGGAAATCCTCCGAGCATTTCCCATCTGCGCTAGTTCGGAAGCGCCTCACGCGTACCGATCTCACCACCACAACGTACATCATGGGCCCACATATGAGGGATCTATGTGGGGTACATATCTCCGTCAATCAATAAGTACTTTGAACCCCTCATCAGGGATGTATTCAGAGCCCAGTACGCTGATTCATTTTATTTAAGGAGGATTATTTCTAGGCATTAGGGGGAGATTTCATGTACCACATTGAATGCCAGGAAATCAATTTGGGACTTCACGTTCCTACTCATATCCACATACTCAAGAATCCGGACTCTATGTTCGGATTCACAAATTTGCATCACATGTAAGTAACCTGCCAGATTCATTTACTGATCTCAAAGGTGTTAAAACTCCTAGTCCGGCTAGAAATGCGCCCGAAAGAGTGGAGGTACCAAGGAAAACCACTCAACTCCCTATTTCATAAAAAGAGGGGGAGTAGTACGACCTCTGACCAGGATTCAGCTTCTTGCAAGCAACATAGGAAACTGGGGAGAAATCCTCTAAATCAGTAAATGCAAGTCAACCTAACGTTGACAAACACCTTATGAGTAGTATACACCCAGTGGAAGGGAAACCTCCACAACCCCAGCTTCAGCTTGCACACACTGGCTGGACACCGGAACACCTGGACTCACGTGTATTGGGAAATCACGAAGAGTCATCATAGGTGCATGAGATTTCCTCCTACAATATCGACTATGGAGAATCATATAACAAAAGACTACAATTGTCGACAAACATTTCTCTTGTATGATTGCAAATATCCTTCACAACGATTCAGATCCAAAGACCATGGCCATGGAAGAGTGTAAACCACTCGCTCGGACTGAAATAAACAAAGGATGCAATCCAAGCAGAATTAGCCTCGCTCCTCTAATTGAATACTCTATACGGGATTCAATATGTTTTCTTCTAAAAACAGAATGAGAACAACAAGGTGGTGAGAAAGCGAGGCTTGTAGCATAAGGTCGGGTTTCCGCAGAGATTCGAGACCTACTCTCCATACATGATTGGAATACTCAAAAATTTCTGATAATTATATTATTGGCAGTGCAAAATCGTCTATCTATGCAGCTGATAGATGTAGTGACTACATTTCATGTGGATCACTAGATTTGGACATGTATGGTTCCCGGTGGAATCTCTGTTCGAATCGAAATGTAAATGCAACATGCATTGTGTAAAATCAGTGAGTCATTACATGGCTTGTTGTTGTTGGTATTTTTTGGTACAACCGACGTAGTGAGTTCCTTGTACACAAGGATTACTCCTATAATGATGATTACCCATGTGTGTTTGTCATACACAAGGATTACTCCGTCAATGATGAAGCATGTGATCATCTAAAAGACGGAATTTGAGATGAAGGTTTTGGTTAACCCAAACAGGGGTTGATACTACAAGTCACGCTACTTCACTCAAGTATTATGGTACACCAAGATGCCTATATTCTAAATATTGGAGAAACCTAAAATGGACAAGTCATGTCTATCTCCCATGCCGGTTGTTCGATCTCTAGACGTAGAGAAAAATTCACTCAAACCACGGGATGGCGTAGAAGGGATATTGGGACTTATAGTTCCATATCACTGTGCCATTGGACCCACCAAAAAAATTGGTTGGGAATCAAGAATATCTTTCGATATCTGCACCACATATTATTTGACATGTTCTTGTAATTTCTGAGAAATCTGAACTCCAATATCATCAAGATACATTGATGTTGGCTACTTGAATGACCCCCCACAATGTGTACCTACATGGTAGAACTGTCACTCCATTGATGTCTTCGAAACAGACTTCAGTGACTACACCTACCAATCATTTTGAAATACAAAGCCGCGTTAATACGTGTGGCTTCACGGAATGATAAACCACATACATTATTCATGTGGTATTGGTTCTCTCGAATCACCTATTATTATCTACAAAGATAATGTTGCTTGTGTTGCACAGATGCAGACATGTTACATAAAGAGCAATATCATCAAGCATATTGCGTTAAATGGTTTTATCCCCATGACCTCCTCAAGAGTCGGGGAATAAATATCTTGCAATTCGAATCATGCGATATCCTCGCAGATATATTCATAAAGTCTCTACCTATTATAACATTGCAGAAATTAATTCATGGGATTGGTATTCGATGACTTCGTGATTTGCAAGGGTCAGGAGGAGAACCTTCCTGAATAGTAACATGTTCAAAGCATCATATTACACTCTTTTTCCCTTTATGAGTTTACTTTCCAAGTTCTCATCAAGGTTTTTAATGAGGTAATATCGACATAAGATCATATGTCATACTTCCGGTTTCCCCCATCGGGGTTTTTAGGAAAGTATACACGACATATTTATTGTCCTCTAAACTCTATGGATTTCATTCATATTTAGTTAACAAAGAAAATCATTATATGTTGTATCATTTTCTCCTTACTTTTCCCACTGGGTTTTAAAGGAGTTTTAACAATATATCCAATACAATTCTCCTCACATGTTTCCCAAAGGGTTTTTGGGGGAGAACTTCAAACATCATATGTCATACTTCCTGTTTTCCCCACCGGGGTTTTTAGAGGAAGTATGCAAGGCATATTTATTGTTCTCTAAACTCACTTATGGGTTTTTCCTTTCTAAGGTTTTCTCATATGAGTTATCAAAGAGACAATAAACATTATATGTTGCATCATTTTCTCCTTATTTCCCACTTGGTTTTAAAGGAATTTTGGCAACATATCATACACACTACTCTCCTCATATTTTTCCCACAGGGTTTTGTGAGGAGACTATTTCAAGATGATGAACACAGGCAAGGACAAGCATAGATTAGGGGGAGTGTTAGGATTTAATTAATTACTTTAATTAATTGTGTAATCCATGTTTGTAATTAACCATGACGGTTGCTATTTGCACAACCGACATGCCCCTTTGTAACCGCTCCTTCGGTGCTATATATAGCACTATTCATCATCAATGGAAACACAGTTGAATCATTTGTTGGTCTCTCGTTTGCTCTCGATTTTACTTCGAACAAAATTGTCGTATCAGCAGGAAAGTTTTGCTAACGAGGGCCTCAGCGGTGAGTTGGGCACATCAGGTGGTGCGCCACTCTTCCACGTCATCTGTAGGCGTGGACACAGAGTACATGGTGGCGCACCCTCCGGTGTTTGTGGTGGTCGGAGGAGGCCTGTGGCCATGGGATCGGAGGGGCGAAACTGCAAACATCTGAGAGGCCTAGAAGCGAGAGGCACAAAATCAACAGGGCTTCACAGGGCTCACAGTGTGCCCCCTTTACAGCTTCTCGGAATACTGGAGGAAAAATACCTGTTTGATTTAGTCTCATGCGAACTTTGCTAAAAATACTGTAATTCAAGAGGCACAGCTGGGAGTATCTCAGTAGTGAGCAGCCATCCTGTGGTGTGATAATCTAGGGGCAACATATCTGACGGCGAATCCAGTCTTTCATGCAAGAACGAAGCACATAGAGATTGATTTTCACTTTGTGCGAGAGCGTGTAGCTTCTGGAGCGTTGAACGTCAGGTTCATCTCGACAAAAGACCAACTGGCTGATGTATTTACTAAATCAGCCACACAACAAATGTTAAATCGTTTTCAATCCAATCTGAACCTTGTATGTAGTAGTAGTTCAGATTGAGGGGGTGTTAGAAAACGATCCGGTGACCGTATACGTGTTGTCTACGAGAGCCTGTCGTGTATTGTAATTGTATCTGTTGGTCTATATATATACGAGATATGTGGAGGCTTTGCCCCACACAACCCTAAATCAAACTAACTTGGCATTGGTTTTAACAAAGCTCATGCAAAATACACAAGAAAATCGCTACGAGAATAAACCTGGATAGATTGTGTGCTCCAATTCACATGGAAGGACTGAGAGAGCACACCAAATTTCTGGGACATCTGCCGAGACTGCACAAAAGGTCGTCTACACGGCTAGCAGAGAATATACTTCTGCTCGGAAAAAGCGTCAGCAACTATACAACGACGGAAGGGAGACGATAGACGCTCTTGACCACTGCATCCGGAGCACCGCAACAACAGACCTCATCGATCACCTCGTAATAAACGACGCACCGCTAGCTGTTACTAAAATCATGTAAAGATCTCCCTTTTTCTCAACCAAAAAAAAGCATCCGTTCGTGCTAAGCATTTCATTCCCGATGCTTCTTATTCCACCCTAGACTTTTTTGTATGGTGCCATGTGGTTGAAACTTCATCGATGGTCTCCTATTCACAAAGGCTGGAGAAATATACTCCACGATGACCGTATTTATATGATCGTTAGTAACACATGATTCGGTTGCTGGAAACATTTATATAAAGTAAATTGCATGAGATACCTCCGCGCAAAAGGTCTTCATAAATATTACGGCCTTCCACACGGATAGTGTTAGCTTGGGCTCCCTGAAGCCCTTAAAACAAATCGAAAACAAACATTTGGAAATCTCATAAATTCCAAAAAAATTAATGGATCGACAAATTTGTAACTATGTGTAGCCCAAAATACCGATGTATTTTTTATTGAAACTTTGCAGATATGTAGATCACATTATTAAGTATCCACATACAAAGAACCGGGTATTTTGACAACTTCTAATATCTTTTTTTCTCTTTCAGAATACTAGACTCCATGTAGCCCGGGCCCGGGTGCCAACACAAAGCAAGGGCATGTGCTACTTTTTGTTTTGTACTAATTGGTTGGGCCTCATGGTTTCAAGGTCGGCGAGCAATTCCATCGGACCAAATCCACCAGGATGCTCGTATTAATTCTCAAAAAACTCCGACAGCTCCAAAAACGTGTCTTCTCTCGGGGATGCCAGATACATGTCCAACACAATCAGGGTGAGGGGAGTGGATTGCTCCAACGACGCGACAAAAAATTTATTTAGAAAATTTGAACATTCAAAAATTTAAACAACACACAATTTTTATTGAAACTTAGACATATTACAATGAAATTTAAACTAAATTTAAACAAAACTTGAACTTAAATCGCCATCGTTCGCCGCGCGAGTCATGTGCCTATTCGTTGTTGTTATGTGCGCATATGTGCGCTTCTCCAGACAACACGACGCACACACTTTCAACCGTTCGGCAACGTCTCACTGCTTCCTAGCTCCGGCTCTATTTCCTCGCAGGTCTGGCGTGAGCCTCCTCCATTCGCCGGAGTTGCTCATCCTCCAAGTGTAGCCTCGTGACCAGCGAAGGACGCCTCCTTCTGGGTTTGGAACTCTTCGATTGCCTATCGCTCGGTCTCCATGACTTGGCAACCAACCTCCACCTTCTGCGCGCTCTCACGGGAGATCTCCATGACGCCTCCTCGGTGCGGCTTTCATCTCCTCGAGATTGATGGTGTATCCTTTTGTTTTTCCTCTAGCGAGCTGTTACGTAGGTGGCGAGGATGGCCGCCTACTCTGGATTTGGCAGTACCTCATCAAATGCTAAAACATCTTATATTTAAAAATGACGGGAGTAACTGGGAATAAAATGTAAATTGTTGCGATGAATATATTTGCTTTTGCAGTAAGTATGTCTGGGGTATACCCCTTTTTATTACAACAAAGTTTTGTTCAGTAACCTAAAAGACTCTAGACCAGCAAAACATTCACCTAGTTCTAATTTCTAATGTGTAATCACATGTAACACGGATAATCACATGGTAAAAAAGAGATGAATTCACTATGTTTATTTAAATTATATTTTATCTTCCCAATTGTTGTAGCACTTGTATTCTTATTATTTGAATGTTCGAATTGCAATTCTACACTATTTCTCATTCGGTTTGAAAAAAAAACCAGAGCGGCCAAAATGCGTCGGGCCGCTAAGCTGGGGCGTGACCAAAACGGACACTGAGGTGTGGACAGAGCGTATTTTCTGTTATGGTCCGACGTAAACGAGTTCAAAATGCATGGAGCCGCTGGAGATGCCTAACACTGTTCTACGTTATCGGCGGACATGGACTCAGATGGTAATCCACGCGGACATGAACTCAGATGATAAGGTGGCGGTAACAGGTGTTCACGTGACTCTGTGTCTCCTATGGTGGTCGTGGGAAAAAAAATCCTATATGACCCTGCTTTCAAAGATCTACCTGGTTGACCATATTTATCACCGTACGATCTGATCAACGGAAAGAAACGCAACTGAGCTGTTGAGTTTTGATTAACAGGCCACTGCTGCTCGTACCAGCGGAGGGGCCGTATTCTATTAAGGACTTACGTCCGGTGCCGAGCGAGGCTGCTGAGTCCATCCACGCACTCTTCCCTCTCCCTCTGACGCTGTTAGGTGGGCCTCGCTGGTGCCACGACTCCTTCTCCTTCCTGCCTGATCCCTTCTCTCTCGCAACGCTCTCCCCATCTCGCCGCCCTCTGCCGACCGGCCGCCGCGAGCACTCGGAGGACTCGCGCAGGAGAGCGCCTAGGGCGGATCCACGCGGGAGGGCTCCCCCGAAGCCGTCGACAGAGAGGCCCCCGCTGGAGCGAACATCCGGCCGCCGCGTGGATCTCGCACACCGCCGCGGACGGCGGCTGGTGGCTGGCCGAGCCCGAGCTCCGCCGCGCTTTCCTCTTCCTCATCCGCGACTAGCGCGAGCTGGGTGCCTCGGAGTTGCCCGTATGGGGTGGTCTTCCCCACGACCGGCCGCCGCTCCCCGTGGACGAGGAGACGCCGATGACCGCATCCCATCAGCCCCGTCCTCGGCATCCCACTCCATCTTCTCCTGTACGTCTCCCACTTCCTCACATCTCTTTCACGCACACGGCCGGATCGAGAGCGTGTATCCTCGATTGATGCGGCCTCAGATGCTTCAATTATGGATTTGAGTATTGAGCGAAAGGTTACACCTACAGGATAGGTTATGGATTACAGGCTAGGCCAATCCTACTCTATTAGTACCAGTAGGCAGCATAGGGGATAAAAGCACTACACCTAGAAATAGGAAAGGAATCAACAAGAGAAAAACTTTGTTAGAAATTAGCCCTTTCCTGATCGGTAGGACTTACGTCCGGTGCCGAGCGAGGCTGCTGAGTCCATCCACGCACTCTTCCCTCTCCCTCTGACGCTGTTAGGTGGGCCTCGCTGGTGCCACGACTCCTTCTCCTTCCTGCCTGATCCCTTCTCTCTCGCAACGCTCTCCCCATCTCGCCGCCCTCTGCCGACCGGCCGCCGCGAGCACTCGGAGGACTCGCGTAGGAGAGCGCCTAGGGCGGATCCACGCGGGAGGGCTCCCCCGAAGCCGTCGACAGAGAGGCCCCCGCTGGAGCGAACATCCGGCCGCCGCGTGGATCTCGCACACCGCCGCGGACGGCGGCTGGTGGCTGGCCGAGCCCGAGCTCCGCCGCGCTTTCCTCTTCCTCATCCGCGACTAGCGCGAGCTGGGTGCCTCGGAGTTGCCCGTATGGGGTGGTCTTCCCCACGGCCGGCCGCCGCTCCCCGTGGACGAGGAGACGCCGACGACCGCATCCCATCAGCCCCGTCCTCGGCATCCCACTCCATCTTCTCCTGTACGTCTCCCACTTCCTCACATCTCTTTCACGCACACGGCCGGATCGAGAGCGTGTATCCTCGATTGATGCGGCCTCAGATGCTTCAATTATGGATTTGAGTATTGAGCGAAAGGTTACACCTACAGGATAGGTTATGGATTACAGGCTAGGCCAATCCTACTCTATTAGTACCAGTAGGCAGCATAGGGGATAAAAGCACTACACCTAGAAATAGGAAAGGAATCAACAAGAGAAAAACTTTGTTAGAAATTAGCCCTTTCCTGATCGGTAGGACTTACGTCCGGTGCCGAGCGAGGCTGCTGAGTCCATCCACGCACTCTTCCCTCTCCCTCTGACGCTGTTAGGTGGGCCTCGCTGGTGCCACGACTCCTTCTCCTTCCTGCCTGATACCTTCTCTCTCGCAACGCTCTCCCCATCTCGCCGCCCTCTGCCGACCGGCCGCCGCGAGCACTCGGAGGACTCGCGCAGGAGAGCTCCTAGGGCGGATCCACGCGGGAGGGCTCCCCCGAAGCCGTCGACAGAGAGGCCTCCGCTGGAGCGAACATCCGGCCGCCGCGTGGATCTCGCACACCGCCGCGGACGGCGGCTGGTGGCTGGCCGAGCCCGAGCTCCGCCGCGCTTTCCTCTTCCTCATCCGCGATTAGCGCGAGCTGGGTGCCTCGGAGTTGCCCGTATGGGGTGGTCTTCCCCACGGCCGGCCGTCGCTCCCCGTGGACGAGGAGACGCCGACGACCGCATCCCATCAGCCCCGTCCTCGGCATCCCACTCCATCTTCTCCTGTACGTCTCCCACTTCCTCACATCTCTTTCACGCACACGGCCGGATCGAGAGATCGGTAGCTACCGGAGCCGCGCGCAGGAGAGATTCGGGTTGGGGCGAGCACTGATCCTCACGGGCCGCGGGCACTTTCCTTTCCCTTGCAGCGGCGCCCACCCGAGGAACCAGAGCTCCTGGTGGTCTCGCCCCTCCATGACCACATCCAAACGGGAGGTAGGTGGTGGGTCTGCTCCCTATGGCGAGCAGGGCTATGATGACATGGACGAGGAGCTCATGAGGTTACAATTATTTTGTTTGTGTGTGATTTCCTTCTGTTATGTAGTTCTGTTGCTTAACCATCAGCTCACATGAGAAATGTGTCGCATCGTGTCAGGTCTGCTTATTTTTGGGGAAACATCATCTAAATTTTAGCTTCTATATGAAAATATGTGGCGATTGATTTTGCTGAGCGAAGACATATAATCTGGTGGTATGCTGAAGTTTAGGTCTCTATGTAGGTTCTTATGTGATATCATTTATAACATGGAAAACCGCCAAACCTGCAGCATCTGCTTCCTGAGGCTAAGCCAAGCCTTCAACACCATGGTGAGCCCTCTGTATTTTTTCTTTATATCTTGCTGTTTGGTTCTTCCTATGGGTCGATGGCATTTTGGGACGTATTTATGAGATGGATTGCACATGGCTTTCAGTATTGGAAATGAGATCAATATATTTCAAATTTCTTGCAACCATTTTACATTTCAGTATTTTCAATGAGGTGGCATGCATGTACTAGGTCAGTGCTCCTCATGTTTTAATTTCTTGAGATGGATTGCACATGGCTTTCAGTATTGGAAATGAGATCAATATATTTCAAATTTCTTGCAACCATTTTACATTTCAGTATTTTCAATGAGGTGGCATGCATGTACTAGGTCAGTGCTCCTCATGTTTTAATTTCTAAGCAATTACGTCGACAATTCTCTCACACATCTATTGATTGAGATGGGCTGCTAGCTGGTTGTGTACACATTTGTTTGGATTGGCTGATTGATCCCAGTAGGCAAGATATTGCACCATTGGCAAAGGGCCTGCTTTAGTTAGCTGATAGATTTCTGTCAATTTTTCTTTAGGCGTTATTTGCAAAAATTGGTCTTCAGTGTATGTACTGCTTGATAATTCATTTATACCGGCATACCTTCTGCCTCAGGCAAATAATTGGAAATTAGTTCCGTGTTTAGCAGGAATTTTTGTGTGAGCGAGCCAATTATTTGGATGTTGGCAGTTATCTGATATAAGACGTGGAGAAATTAACATGTACAACTTTTTTGACTGCAAAATACAGTGCTAATGAGCTTCCATAAAGTGTATATTTTGAATGTGACGTAAGTACTATATGTTCTTTTCACAATGGAGTGGAACTTGCTGACTGATAGAGTAGCAGAAATTTGGTGGTCCTCCTTGATTGCAATTTTATTGCGGAACTGGAATGGTCATAATTATAACCCTAAAACACTAACCAAAGCGGTTGGACTTAGAGGAGTAGTCCCTTCTCCCTTTATCAGTGGAAGCTACTTTTTCCCAATTGCATGAGAGTACTTTTATTAGGTTTTGTGCTCGGCAAATTTGTCGTTTTTTCTCTGTGGGATATATCCATGATCAGAATTAATGAGGAGTATCCTGCAGCAAGTATTATATTGATACCAGATATGATATCTCTAGCCCCAACAACTTACAGTCCGTCCTTCAGCTAATCAAGCGAACATGTCTTTCAGCCAGCTGAATGGGTGTTTTCAAGTACAGTATGTTAAATTTATCCATAGTAAGTAGGAACAGTACTGTTACATTATTTTGATGTTAAGAAATATATGGCAGTTCACTTGTCCTATAAGAACTTCATAGACGCTACTTCCACTTCTCTGATGAGACAAACATTTTTAGCATTTCCTTCTACTATTGTTCAGTCATCTTATGCTATCTTGGGTGCTTTTCGTGTGTTCGTTACAAAAATATTGTATATATTTGGAGCTTCATCTTCCTTTCATTTCTGCGAACTGATTTATTAAATCTTCTATATGAAGAATTGCATTACCTATTTCTTCTCTGCATCTTATAGTTCTAGAACTTTGATGAAGAAATGTCTAAATGAGAAATAATTCTCCCTTTCAGTTCTCTCTTTTTATGGTCCATCAGGTTTAGCTATTTATAATTGATATAGTGGTATGTCTTTTTAGTTGATAGAGTTGTGCAATGAATCATACTTACGGTGATGTGCAATATTAATTTTGTTTGCCTGATTGAAACTCAGGACCAAAGCGTACATGTTGTATTTTGTGGGAATGAATAAATAAGGGTGGCAGCTTACATAAAAGGGAGTGGTGGTCCAGGTCTTATCTCACCTTTTCGAAGATACTAAAAACCAATGTTACGGATGTACAACATTTCCAGATTACATGTCATATCATTTAACTATAGTATGTGCGATTCTTATTGCAACATTAGTTCGATTCCATGATGCTCTACAGTCAATTATAATTTTTATTACAACAGTACTTGGCGCCATTGAAGTTCGCCACGGACTAAACGCTTTGTACTCATGCAAATTTCGTTTTACTACACAAACTCGCGTTTTTGATCTTTCCTCGGTATGTTCAGCCTTTTTACCTATTCAATATGTAAGTCATTTTCATGTTATCTGGTGCTTCAACTGATCGAGTCATTCAGCCGCTATTTTTTTTAGGAGATGGGAAGGACTACTGTACTGTTTGAGCAACCAGTTTACCGAGATGATTATGAATGTCTTTATTTACCAACCACTTTTTTCAGATTGCCAACCATGCTAGAGTTGCTGCTATTGACAAACGCAGAGTTACTGTTGCTGCTGCTGAAAGCTGTCCGAGTTTACTTGATGCCCAGAAAATCATACATGAAAGTCTTGCTAATGTTATCAACATCTAACTAGCAAAGATGGGTGTTCTTGGAGCCCTCGAAGTAAATGACGCGGCAAGAAATGCTGGTTTTGAAATCATACATGAAAGTCTTGCTCATGTTATCAACATCAAACTAGCAAAGATGGGTGTTCTTGGAGCCCTCAAAGTAAATGACGCGGCAAGAAATGTTGGTTTTGTGCTTATGATTGGCGGTATGGTTAAGACTAGGTTCTCCATGGGCTTCACCAGTTATTTTACTGATGGGCTCAGTTGTTTCCTGGTTGATTTATTCTGAAAAATTCTCCGCGAAAAAAATTACATCTGAACAATATGAATATATGAGGCACTACGAAGATCAAAATGGAAATGTTGATCTGCAGTTTTGTTCATTGGAGATTGCTTTCCAATGACATATCAACCTAAATTCCTTTGCCATCAACTTCTTGGATTAATAGACTTTCACATTGCCATTTTACCTCCTCCATATCAAGTTATTCATTTTAACTAATTTGGTTGCTGGCTTTAATATATTTTGACTGGGTTTATGTAAATTATATGGCTGTATCGTTGATGGAGATGTCCAATTAAATAAATTTGACGGTATGTTTTCTTAATTTATTTCCCCCTTACGTTGATGGTGGACATTACTGATGGTGGTGAAAATTTGCACATTCATAAATTTAAACAGATGGATTATAGCTACCAATTGCCAAACTTTACATGTATCGTTGTGTCCCTGTTCATGGCGCAGATTGCTGAACTGTGTCGTGCTGTGCTGAACTTAATCTATAAGCTGTTGTGTAAAAATAGTAACTGAAGTAGGAAGACAGCGAAGGAAACGTCCCGTCGACAAGGTGTTGCAAGCATGCAGGAACGTCGGCGCGGCGAAGCGCGCTGCTGCGTCTAGTAAGATTTTTTTTCGGTGGTCGTGGCCTCGTGGGAGAGGTTTACTCACTCTCCCGTCCTCACGATATTGACATGGGGGCGTGGCCGCCGACGCGGAAGATCCATGGACCTCCTACTGACGGGGAACATCGTTGTGGAGCACGACCGTCGGCGCAAGAGGAGAATATCCTTCATCAATTTCGCGAGCGTTTGGCCGGCGACGACCTGCTGGTGGCGAGTTGAACGACACCGCCCGTTCCCATGTCGTGCGTCGTCGTCGTCCGTTCCCAGGTCGCGCGCCGCTCGGTTCCGAGGTCGTCATTTATCTCCATCCTCACGCCGCGGCCGCCCGATTCCCAGGTCGTCGGTGCTTACAACCCGCGACCTCGCTGGCGTTCGCTCGGCGACCTCACCGGCATTCGTGCGGCGACCTCGGCCGACTTGCCGTCGTCGGATCCTATGTTGCGACGGCTTATGGGGAGATGAGGGAGATTTGCAGAAAAGAGAGAATTAGAAAACATGTGTGCCTTTTGGTGCGGCTGATTTGGAGGATTCTTTTGGTACAACATATTAAGGAAATATTCTCTCAGGTGGGTGGAACCATTCACCTCGGTTCACAACCAAACTTATACGGGAAATCTATGTTTAGAACGGTCGCCGGTTTGTGTTATGCGTAGAATCAGTTCCGTACCGTCCGATCAACAGTTGAAGCAACGTCACCGATCGAACGTGCCACGCGTCTCCCCACGTTATCCGTCCCCTCCGAGCGACTCATTTCCCAGATTCCTCCTCGCCCCTCGCTCCGGCCGCCAACGGCGACACGCCCCTCCTCTTCCGGCGCGGCCTCTGCTCCTCCGGCCCTGGAGGCCAACGGTGACGGCGACACGCCCCTCCTCTACTGCCTGCTGTGACGCGCCCTTCCTCTCCCGATGCGGCCTTGAGTTCTGCTCCTTGATGTCGAATTGCTCGCCCGAGCACCACCACCAGTACGCCCGCCGGCCTCCCCACCACCAGTCACCTCCCATCCCCGCGCCGCCTCATCCAGGCCCTCTCGCCCCCGCCCCCGCCCCCGCCCGCGCCGATTCCCTCCTCCCCCCACACCTCCGAGCACGGCCATGGCGCTCACCTGAGGATACGGTCGCTGGGCTGTTTCTTGCAATGGTCTCCCCCGAGTCCCAAGAGAAACAGCCCGAGGGCGTCGCGCTGCTGCTGATTCCGTCGATCGCGCCTCTCCGTCGATCGCGCCTCTCCGTCGATCGCGCCTCCCACCCTCCCTCCTGACTGTGTGTTTTAACTGTCTCCCGTGGCTGCTCTAATTGATGACAAAATATTTTACATGCATGGTGGCCTTTCTCCTGATCTGGGACACTTAGATGAGATAAAGAACTTGCCCCGTCCCACCGATGTGCCTGATACTGGTCTACTGTGCGATCTTCTTTGGTCTGATCCAGGAAAAGATGTGAATGGGCACATTTGGTCATGACAAAGTTACCGAGTTCCTTCTAAAGCATGATCTTGATCTTATTTGTCGTGCCCACCAGGTAGTACTATAGTGCTTCATCTTTGTGTTTATTACTTTCTAAGGAATTATGGTGTTTACAAATTTCATCTCCTGCCAGCTTATCGAGGATGGGTATGAATTCTTGGCTGATAGACAACTGGTCACCATATTCTCGGCTCCCAACTATTGCGGTGAATTTGATAATGCTGGCGCAATGATGAGTGTAGATGAAACTTTGATGTGTTCTCTTCAAATTCTGAAACCTGCTGAGAGAAAAACCAAATTTATTGGGTCAAACAAAATGTGAAATGATGAAGCTCTTTCCTCTTCCAGAGGCTACTGAGGTCTGTTGCACTATCTTGCCCTACTCATGTGTGTCTAATGGTGCAATTGTTTGATCATATGACTGCACATAAGTTACTAGAATTTTTTGTAGAGACTAGGGAGTTCTATTCATGTACAAATTGGTTCTCTGTAATACCCGTATCACAGTTTGATGATTACTTCAGTGACACCACGCAAAGTACTAGTTGTACATCACGTGGGACTGCAACCGAGATAAATATTTGAATATCTTTAGTTATTCCATCAAAGATGTTTGAAAACCAGGAATGTGGAACAGAATGCCTTTGCCTATTTCACGGCCGCCTCCTCACATCTGACCGGAGTTGCTGCTCAAACTGGCGGCAGTAGCTTCTCCTGACCCAGCCTAGCAGCGGCAGCTCATCGAGCCTCGCGGTGCATCTAGGTGGAGTAGGTAATTTTGACCGAGGCGGCGAGGGTGCTAGCCACTAGTCTGACGCTGGTTTTTCAACTGTAGTACATCATGCGTGTGATTGAATCTTTGGTAACCACTCGAAGGCAACGGTATACAAGTTGTGTGCTATGATGCTTGCCCCACTTATCATTTTGTAGGTGTTGTTATCGATGCTCCATGCCTCCATTTTAGTTATCCTACTCGCTCGATAATTAATTAGAGTTATCCATCTAGTACATTAGAGTTATCCATGAAGTACTGATAAACTTACCCATGTGTTCATGGTACAGTTATCCACCACGAACTCGATATAGTCACGGTGTACAGATTAGTTACCCTACTCTCTCGATAATAGTTACCCACCAAGTACAAATGGAGTTACCCACCCAATAATTATAGAATTACCCATGTATTCATGATAAGTAATCCACCATAAAATTGATTTAGTTACACTACTCTCTCGATAATTAATTAACCATCCAGTATTGATAGAGTTATAAGGACCATGTATGCATGGGTTACCCATGTCTCATGATATAGTTATCATCACGAAAACAATTTATTTATCATACTCTCTCGGTGATAGTTATCCACCAACCCATCCTAAATATGTGGAGTTATCGATGAGTTCATGATACAATTATCCACCACAAAATCAATGAAGCTATCATACTCCCTCAGTAATAGTTATCCACATAGTAACGATGGCGTTACCCATGAGTAATAGTTATTCACCAAAAAATGAATTGGTTGTCTCATCCTCCAAATAATAATTACAATTTCGATATTTTATAGAGTTACCATTTGTTTTAGGGTCTAGTTGTCACCATTAAATCAACATAGTTATCATCATTGTTATCACTCTGATACTTATGAAGCTGCACAGGTTTTTGGGTGTATCATTACCCACTTGTCTAGACGATGTTAAGCCACTCAATAATGCTGAAATTACCCAAATTGATATAGTTACCCACCCAGTACTGATGGAGTTACACATCTATTTTAGTTACAATTACCAACTCAAAATCGACAAATTATTCAACAATGTAGGTAATAGTTACCAATCCACTACCCACCAAATCAACAGTGATAAAGTTACCGATATACTCAGCATAAAGTTATCACCATGCTATTGATGTAGTTATCCTACCTTAGGCTAATAGTTAAAATCAACATAGTTTTATCACTCAAATATTGTAAACTTGCACTCGTATTTTGTGGTATATCTACCTACTCATACATGATATATTTACCAAGTATTAACTCACTTAATGAAAGTAGATGTCAAATTCATAACTTGAAACAATAAAAAAGAATAATTAAAAAGTGAGATATAGTTTTAAAGAAAAACTAATGATTAATTTGATGGGTAACTTACATACTACATGCTGGATAACCCATATTATAATTGGTGGGTAACTTTTGAGTCCAACTTTTTTTATCGAAACATATCAATATGGGATCTACTTTCGTAGATCTTGTCACAACTAGTCCAACGGTGAAAATGGATACCGAATCGGATCATCTGTTTGAACTACAAGACGTTTTTAATTCGGATTATCTACGTTTAGAACGGACGGTGGCTAACCATATGCGGCGGACTCACGTGGACCGTTCGATCGCGCTGCGAAAATCCCCCTTTTCCTCCCCATCGAGCCCACAACGCCTCGCTGACATATCTCTTCTGCTCCCCAGTGCGGCCGCCTCTGTCGCTCGCGCGCGAGCGCGCTCACGTGGCGCCTCCCTCTCCTCCCTTTCTCTCTATCCCTCGCTCCGTGTGCACCACCATCTTCCGTCGCCGTTCTCCGCCCTCCTCCGTCTCACGCCGCCGCCAAACTCCTCCGACCTTCTCGGCTCTGGCCAATCCACCGCCGGAGAGCTGCATCGACCGCGCCTCCTTCTCGAGCAGCGCTCCGCGACCACGAACTCCTCGCTGACGAGAATTTGATCCGCCCCGGTCCTCCTCTGTCTTCCTCGTTCGGAGCTGGAACGTTGCCTCCGGCAGCTTCTATAAAGACCAACCTCCACCTGCCATGGCCCCAGCTCAGCCTCCATCGCCGTCATCTGGCTGACAACTCCTCCAGCTGCTTATCGTTTCGTCGTCGCGCCCTCGAACCCCTGCGTGCACTAGACGGAGATTGACGGCACCGCAAGAAGGTGTGGTCTCCCTCGTCCCCTTCTCTCCCTCCCCATCTCAATCATTCTCCCGCTTTCGTGGTGGTCTAGTTCATGAGCTGCGCTAGCAGCATATGCAATGTGACCAGCTCCTGATCTCCTTACAGTCCCACTATTGTTGCCCTTAGAATCTAATTTATTCCTTTTTAACCACTAGCGCCAAAGCATACAGCAAACATGATTTTTTTGCCTACCATCGGTTGGATCACATGCACAACACTAGCTGCACTTTCATATGTAGATACGCGGTCACACATCTCTGTAAGCCCAATTGCTTCCCAAGCTTTACGAAGCTCTTTATACTTCAGAAACATATGGGTTAATTCTCGTAGTGGTGTTAGGTACTGTCTCCTGAAAATTCATTACTAGTTTTCTAGACCTCCGTATGTTGTATTGGTTGGACCAGAATTCGATGTAATGTAATAATAGTAAGAGGGCATGTTTGGTTTATGTTTCCAGTTGGCGTTAAAGTGCAGTACCCACATAATTGTTAACTTACAGAAGTGTGAATTGTTAAGCTCACTTATATGTTTTCCAGGTGTTGAAATGGATGAAGGAGATACATGCAAGGAAGACGAGCTCAGGATCCTGGACCGTTGTGGTAGTAGTTAACCTAGTCATGCTTGTGAATCTGGATAATTTGTGAAATTTTGAATATGCTTGTGTATTTTTTGTATATTAGTAAATGTCATGCCAAATTTTATTGCACCTAAAACAACTCGGTGAGCTCGTCGCAAATCCACACACCATTTTGTTTATTGTATGATTATCATTGTGAAATTGATATAGTAACCTTATTCTGTAGGTATAGTTAACAACACAATTCTTTTGACTAGCTAGATGAATTTATCCATGTGTTTAGGAAAAAAACAATCACCAAAAAAATATTTTAGTTACCCTACTCTTTATATGATTGTTACCCACCTAATATTGAGCGAGTTATCCATTTGTTTATGGTATAGTTATCATCATCGTGAAATCTATTTACCTACCCTACTCTACATTTAATAATTACTAACGTGCTACCAATGAAGCTACCCATGGTATATTTATAAACCGAAATATATGTAGTTACCCTACCTATAGATATTTGTAGTTGTCTACCCAGTATTGATAGAATTACCCATGTATATATTATATAGTTATCCACCACGAAATCGAATCAGTTACCCTACTCTCTCGATAATATTTATCCACCGAATAATGATGGAGTTGTCCACCATGTAGTGATAGAGTTACCCACCGTCTACTGATGAAGTTATTATGTGTTCATGATATAGGTATCAACCACGAAATTAATGTTATTACCCTACTCTCTCGGTAATATTTACACAGCAAGTATGAATGAAGATACCCACGAAAAATTATGGAGTTATCCATGTGTTCATATCCACCACGATGTAGTTACCTTTTTATCTCGATAATAGTTAATCACCATATACTGAAGGAGTTAACCACCATAACTGATGGTACCCATGTGTTTATGAAATAGTTACCCACCAAAAATGATTTAGTTGCCATATTATATTGATAATAGTTATTCACAAAATACTAATGGAGTCAACCAAAACTTATGAAAGCTACCCGTATGTTCACGATATAGTTAACCGACTCACTGGGTAATAGATAACCACCCAATACTGATGGAGTTATCCACATTTATTGATGGAGTTATCCATTTGTTTATGATATCCACCACGGAATTGTTGTAATTATCCTATTTTATTGGCAATAGTTACCACCCAGGACCATTGGAGTCCATGAACTTATTGAGTTACCCATGTGTTCTATGATGTAGTTATCCATGATGAAATTGGTATAGTTACCATAATCGTCTCTTGCTATAGCTACCCACCTAGTACTTATGGAGTTATACACGGCTAGTGATATAGTTATCCACCGTGATCGGTATAGTTACCCTACTAATCCGGCCATGTGTTCATGTGATATGCAACACAAAATAGACATAGTTACTCTATCCTGCTCTTCGTAATAGTTACCACTCTGTAATGATGGAGCTACCCATGCGAAATCGCGTAATTACATTGTCCTCTAAATAATGTTTACCAACTCACATCTCTTTTAGGATGTACTTGTTACCGTGAAATCGACATAGTTATCACCCTAATTCGTATGAAGTTGCATATGTGTTTTAGTGTATAGTTACACAATTGTCCACGAGTTGGTCTTTTTTTAAATCAAAAAATCAATAAGAAATGGGTCTAATTTCATTTGAAAAATAATCGTTAATAGGGTGGTAACTAACATACTACAACATGGATAATTCACTTATTAATGATGGATAACTTTTGTGTCAGAAAAAAAGTCATTGAAACATATCAACATGAGATCTAGATTCGAAAATATCGTTGCAACTAGTCTAACGGTGAAAACGGATTATAAATCAAATAAACGGTTTAGCCTACAAAATAATTTGAAATTTAGAATTTCACATTTAATTCTGAATACGTAAGCAGTTTTGTCATTTTGTTTCATGCAATTGTGTTGAGCGATCCTCAGGTTGGTTTTGACCTCCCGCGAGATTGTGCACACGTACGTTGGTTATGCACGTGAGTTCATGAGGGTTGCTCACCGGATGTTCTACGGATTTGCTTAACGGTAGAACGTTCTGAACCTAGTTGCGTCCAACTTATAAGAAACTAGAACCATCCCAACCAATCCCTCTCAATTCTTAGAACCAAACACACGCTAAGGGCATGCCCAATGGTTGATAAGACGGTCTTATCTTAAATATGCCACGTTACAAAAAAATAGGGCGTACAATGGGTTATTTTTTGGAAAACGCTTGTTATCACCCGACTGTAACTCGACGCGTCTTCGACCCCAAACCACCCAAACCCGCTACCAAATATAACTAAATTTGCGGCGAGACAATTCTCTTAGTTAAGAGAAGATAAACATCTTTTTCTTATTTTTCTCTTCTCGAACTCAATAATTATTGTTAAGATATGACCATTATACATTCCTTAACTATATCTCTCGTAGACGTGGGGCTTTCGACAGGTGGGTCTTGGATCCTCAAAAACATCTGCGCTGGCCCTACCTTGTACACTGGGGAGAAGAATAGCTCGTGTGAGAAGAACCAGTGATGTACAGTCATCGCTTGCCCGACTGAGCATTTCCTTCCCGATGTCTTATATTCCCAGGCTACCCTCTTTTCCGGTCTCTCTGTTCATGAAGCTTGGAGAAATACAATCCATATGTGATAGAGAAATACAATCCATATGCGATATTATTTATACGCTGGTTTGTCACACGTTATGGGGTTGTTGGAAACATTTATGCAACGTAAATTTTATCAATGACATCCACACACTAGAGAAACTGTCAAGGTGATAGTATTTATACGCTGGTTTGTCACACGTTATGGGGTTGTTGGAAACATTTATGCAACGTAAATTTTATCAATGACATCCACACACTACAGAAACTGTCAAGGTGGTGCCGACCACCTTTCCCCACGTGGTTTTGATTCACCCCTTTAGTCTGCAATTAGAAACGAATCGGGACTAAAGGGGTGCAAGCCACCGGGCGGGATATGGGAGGTTCGTGTTATGAACCGGGACTAAACGTCCACCCCATGCGGCCGCAGACGCGGGGTCCAGAGCCAGCACCCTTTAGTCCCAGTTCGTAACAGGTCGACCTATATCAGCTTCTTCCACCCCGGCTCCTCTCCATTTTCTCAGCCCGAGCCCGAGCTCAAAATTTTCATCTCCATTTCTCCTCCATTTCCTCTCCCCAAGCCCAATTAATTCACAATATTTTACACCATTTGGGAAGATTGAAGATACCCCACGGTTAGCAGCTTCATCCTCTTTCCGGCGGTGCTTCTTTAGCTCATTTCAAATTTGTAGTGCAAACTAGGTGTTTGATGAAATGACTAAGTTAGGATTTCATTTGTTTCATATGTGCAATTTGGGTTCAAACTAAATTATGATTTATGTGTTTTAGTGTCGTCCCCGTCCTTACCGCCGTCGATCGCCCGCGCCGTCCCGTCACCGGCACCACCTCGGTGAGCCTCGTGTTTTTATTTTATTTTATTTTTAAAAACTTAGCTTTATGGTTTAGATGCATAGTTATTACTTGTATAATTTTCTAACTTGTATTTTATGTATAGTGTCATGGTTCTGATATCCGTCCCCGTCGGTCCTCATCTGGTCTATGATTCGGATGTGGTATATTTTCAAAACTATTTGTTTCATTTCGTGTTTCTAACAATTATGGCTACCAACTTGACATAAATATATTTATATCTAGAAGGTAGTTGAACCGGAAATTCCAACCGACCCTATTGTCGAGTTTTTTGAAAAAGAAAACAATGATTTGAAAGAAAAATTGAAAAAAAGTGAAGATCTTTATCTCCAATGCTTAGAAGATAAGATGAATTTAGAGCTCAAGCTTGCCGACGTCGTCGATGGTAACGAGACCAAGATGGATGCAATGCGCTTGAAGATTAAAATGATTAGAAAATATGCCATTAATCAAGAGGCTTGGTATCATTATACTGTTGGTTCAGTATTTACCTTAGTTGCGATTTTGATCGCATTTGTTGTTGGATTTAAATTCTTTACATAGTTTTTATATTTGTTTTAATTAATGTATGTTTATGAGAACTATGTATTATAAGCTGTCACTACTCTACTTTGATTTTAATGGGATGAACTTGTATTAATTAATTTGGTCTTGCATTTTATTCATGACTGTAGTGTAATAATGGGGTTCGATATACTTTTATGTAATACAGATGAACCAGCAATGGATGTACGGTGACCGATGCTGTCCGAGTTCATTGATGGCATGCATAATTTTCTCCATGTGGTTAAGGCAAACAAACCGAACAATGGTTTTATTCGTTGTCCATGCAGTGTCTGCAAGAATATGAGTGATCACTCTAACTCAAAAGTCATTAACTCCCACCTGTTGCTGAATGGTTTTATGCCTGGTTATTATTGTTGGACCAAGCACGGAGAAACACGGGTTATAATGGAAGAAAATGAAAGAGAGGAGGATAATGACAACTATCCTTGGTTCAGTGATACTACAATGGGAGAAGACGAAGCTGAAGAAGATCCCATTATTGATGAGCCCGACGATGATCTTCGTCGGGCCATTCGTGATGCACAAATGGACTGTGGAAGTGAAAACGAAAGGTTGAAGTTGGAGCGCATGTTAGCTGATCACGCAAAATTGTTGTACCCAACTTGCGAAAATGACCAGAAAAGCTGGGTACCACACTTAAATTGCTGCAATGGAAGGCAGAGAATGGTACTTCTGACAAGGGATTTGAAAATTTGTTGATAATAGTTAAGAGGATGCTTCCAAAGGATAACGAATTGCCCTCTAGTACGTACGAAGCAAAGAAGGTGTTATGCCATCTAGGATTAGAGGTGCAGAAGATACATGCATGCATTAACGACTACATCCTCTACCGCGGTGAGCACGAAAATTTGAATGCATGTCCTGTATGCGGTGCATTGCGGTATAAGATCGAGCGAGATGACCCTGGTGATGTTGAGGGCGAGCCGCGCCCCAGGAAGAGGATTCCTGCGAAGGTGATGTGGTATGCTCCTATAATACCACGGTTGAAACGTTTGTTCAGCAACCGAGAGCATGCCAAGTTGTTGCGATGACACAAACAAGACCGTAAAAAAGACTTGATGTTGAGACACCCCGCTGATGGGTCCCAGTGGAGAAAATTTGACAGAGAGTTCCCGACATTTTCAGATGACGCAAGAAACTTAAGATTTGGTCTAAATATAGATGGCTTTAATCTTTTTGGAGAGCAGAGCTCCAGTCATAGCACTTGGCCCGTGACTCTGTGTATCTATAACCTTACTCCTTGCTTGTGCATGAAGCGGAAGTACATTATGATGCCAGTGCTCATTCAAGGCCCGAAACAACCTGGCAACGACATTGATGTGTACCTCAGCCCATTAGTTGAAAAACTTTTGCAGTTGTGGCGTGAAGAAGGTGTACGTGTGTGGGATGAGCACAAACAGGAGAAATTTGATCTACGAGCTTTGCTTTTTGTAACCATCAATGATTGGCCAGCTCTTGGTAACATTTCAGTACAGTCAAACAAGGGATACAATGCATGCACACACTGTTTAGTTGAGACTGATAGTATACATTTAGGTAACAAGAATGTGTACATGGGCCATCGTCGGTTTCTTGGACCCAAGCATCCCTTAATGAAGAAAGGCAAGCATTACAAATGTGAGGCAGATCATCGGCCGAGGCCTACCCACCCTTCTAGTTCTGTTATACGTGATATGGTCAAGCATTTAAAAGTAATCTGTCAAGCATTTAAAAGTAATCTTCGGAAAGGGTCCTGGCGGACTCACTGTTCCGAATGACGCAAACAACCACGTACCCATGTGGAAGAAGAAATCTATATTTTGGGAGCTGACCTATTGGATAATGCTAGATATTCACTCTGCAATCGATGTGATGCACGTGACAAAGAACATTTGCTGCAACCTGCTAAACTTCTTGGGCGTGTATGGGAAGTCAAAAGATGGGAAGTCAAAAAAAGGAAGTCAAAAAAAGGTACACCAATTGGTGCTTGTTTTTGAAAGATTTGCCAATCAGTGCATTTTTGGGGCTGTAAATCACAGATTGCACAAATTACTGCCTGACTGCGTTTTAATCCCGAGCTGACAGGTATGGCCCACTTGTCTATGTTTGTCCGTTAGCACCGTTTGACTGGTCCGCACCACACCAGTTCGACTAGACCGCACCCCGCAGGCCCGCACCAGTTCGTGAAGTCGAGAGGTAGGCGATAGAGAAGGCGCCCAATCTTAGCGGCGGCGGGGCTGACTCCGGTGGGAACGGCGGTGGGAATGGCGGCGGCGGAGGCGTTCCTGGAGGTGGTAGTTGCTTCGACAACCTGGATGAGCTGTGGCCATCTCCGCCATCGTCGGCGTCGCAGATGTTGGCTCGAATTTGGGTGGATAATCCGGCACCGAGCGAACAGTACACATTCGACATTGGCGGAGACGAGTAAGTAAACGTTTCCCCTCTTGATTTATCATGATTTAAGGTTTCGGCTGGATTTAGGGTTACGAATTTCTAAACTTCTATTTTTGCATTGCTTATTACTTTGGATCCTAAAGTTTGGGAGGTCATATTTCATTTTGATGGAGTGGATAATCTGGAGAGCAGAATTTCCCGTGATGATATTACATATATGAATCTGCTTGCTATGGTTGACCTCGTGGATACACTATTCGGAATTCAATTTATTGTGTGAAGGTGGATGGCATCAGGTTAGAGGGGATGGAATTGGTTGATAGCAATGCGAAGATATATGAATTGCTTGTGCATTTTCAGTCAAAAAGGGTTCTGAATTGCATCTAAAGAGGGGCACACCATCTGCTATGAAGACTGTCATTTCAGTTGTTGTAGGACAGGAAGATCTCATTGATACGTCTCAAACGTATCCATAATTTTTGTTGTTCCATGCTTATATTATACTAATTGCTACATGTTTTATACACACTTTATATCATATTTATGCATTTTCTGAGACTAACTTATTAACAAGATGCCACAGTGCCAGTTCCTGTTTTCTGTTGTTTTTTGTTCCAGAAAAGTTGTTCTGAAAATTTCTCGGAATTGGACGAAACAAATTGCAAAGTCCCTATTTTCCTGACACGTTCACGGAGTCCGAAGGGGAGACGAAGAAGAGCCACGTGGTGTAGGCCCCTCGGGCGCCCACCGACGTTGCCCTTTCGCCTATTTATACCTCTTCACGGGAAAACCCTAGGCACCCGATCAAAACTGCATGAAAAGTTTCAGAGCCGCCGCCGTCGTCGACCCTAGTTCGAGAGGGTTCAGAAACTCTTCCCGGCACCCTGCCGGAGAGGGGAATCATCACCGGAGGGCTCTATATCACCGTGCCCGCCTCCGGAGTGATGCGTGAGTAGTTCATCTTTGAACTATGGGTCCATAGCAGTAGGTAGATGGTTGTCTTTTCCTCTTGTGCCATCATGTATAGATCTTGTGAGCTGCCTAACATGATCAAGATCATATTATTGTAATGCTACATGTTGTGTTTGCTGGGATCCGATGAATATTGAATACTATGTCAAGTTGCTTATTTAATATCATGTGTATGTTATTTATGATCTTGCATGCTCTCTGTTACTAGTAGATGCTCTGGCCAAGTTGATACCTGTAACTCCAAGAGGGAGTATTTATGCTAGATAGTGGGTTCAGTCTTCATTTAATCTGGGAGAGTGACAGTAACCTCTAAGGTTGTGGATGTGTTGTTGCCACTAGGGGTAAAACAGCGATGCTTTGTCTAATGATAATTGTATTGCTTACATTACGCACTTTACTTAATGCAATAATCTGTTGCTTGCAACTTAATACTGAAACGGGTGCGGACGCTAACCTGAAAGTGGATTATTAGTCATAGATGCGGTTGGAACGGTCTATGAATCATGTTGTAATGCCCAAGTAAATCTCATAGTAGACACCATGACTAGTATATGCATTGTTATGCACTTCTTTATTTTGTCAATTGCCCAGCTGTAATTTGTTTACCCACATGTTAGTCATTTATTATGGAGAGACACCACTAGTGAACTGTAGACCCCGGTCCATTCTTTTACATCGATAATACAACCTACTGCAAACATTGTTTCCTTTCATTCTCTGCAAACAAACATCATTTTCCACACTATACGTCTAATCATTTGTTTTCAGCAAGCCGGTGAGATTGACAACCTCACTGTCAAGTTGGGGCAAAATATCTTGGTTGTGTTGTGTGCAGGTCTCTCATCAACTACACGTCATGATTTTCCGGCGTCATTGCCTCCCTGCAACAGTAAAGACTGGTTCAATAAACCGGGGTTTATCGAACCAGTCTTTACTGTTTGATTTCATACTGTGGCTACACTCATCATACCTTCCTCTTGGGGTTTCCCAACCACGCAAGCATCACTCATCTCGATACAATTTGATATCAATGTTTAAACACCACATTACATTTCAATTTCACATTCTGGATACATTTGAAGATGCGACAGGAGATACAATCCTGCCTCACTTGCTACACCACACACCAAACAACATACCCAAAAGAAATACACTTGCACACACAGCAAACCACACATGACTACCAATCTGCTTAGCATGCATCCTGATTTTCTTTACCTTCACCTTGGATTCATCTCTCTTAACCTTGTACTCACCTATTATGTTAGTTGTTTGCAATTCTATTTGCATCATTGCATCCACGGCTTTGTCCTTCTCCATCCTTGCCTCCCTCAATTGTGCTTCAAGTTGGTTCTTCTCATATTTGCATTGGTCATACAAAGACCAAAGCTTCAATAGAGCTTTCTTTAATGCACCAGGCCACTCTTGATCTACAAACTTCATATAACCGCAATTCACACCTTCCTACAAACAAAGCATTACAACTCCATCAATAATCTGTTAACCAAAATTCCATAAAATTCACCAAAATTCGTCAAATGACTAAAGAAGTACTCACAACTCCACATCCCAGATACCTTCTACCAGTGTCAGTTCCTTCAAAAGCAACCAATTTAACACATCGTTGGCGATGGAAACACACCTTATTTGCATTCCCATGCTTCCCACAGAAATCGCAGTCATACAAAGACTCGGGACACTGAAACCAGAGGATAAATACCAGAAAACACTCTCAATTCGCAGTTAAATTCAACCCAAATACCCAATTTCGGTGATGAACTCAATGAACCCTAACCCTAGAAACTCACCTCTGTTTCCAAGCAGAAGGAGGCACTACCCTCGCTCGATTCACTGCTTCTGGAGAACATGGACGCGGCGGGGAAGCTTGCGGACAGCTCGGTCGGCGACGGAGCAGGCCTGGTCACCAGCGGCGAGGAGTGAGGAACGCTCGGTGCGCGGCGACAAGCTGGGTCAACTAGTGCGTGCGACTCGGTCCAACCGTGCCTTAACGTGCCTCTACCGTTGCTAACGGCCAAGCTTGCTGACCGGTGGGCCACACCTGTCAGCTCGCGGTTAAACCGTAGTCAGCCAGCATTTTGGGCAATCTATCGTTCACTGCCCAAAAAATGCACCGATTAGCAAATAATTTAAAAACCATCACCAAACTGTTAACCTAGCCCCAAATGTGGTACTAAACTGTAATTAACTCCAACTTGTCAATGACCATAGTCAGGGAAAGTCAGAGGATCCCAAATAGGGTTGCAGATTTTCTCCCCTAATCCCCAACTCCGACCCGATCAAGAGGCGACGGGCAGACAACCTGAGGAGGCGCGCGGCGGTGAGATTCTGGCGCTCCTGGCATAGTCCGCTGAACCCCAATCCCCGTCGAGTGACTGTGGTGTCCCGATCCGAGAGAAGAATATCAAACGATAATCATAGCAGCAAGCAAGGGAGATGAGATAGAGAATTAGGGATTAGGGGATGAACTGGGATGCGATAAGGGCACCTCCAACGGCCCAGCGCATACGGACAGGGCCTGTCCTAATCTGTCCTTCCGGACAGAGGACCCTCTCCAACGGCCCAGCGCATAGGGACAACTGTCCGCGCGGACAGGTTTTCGGCCCCAAACCTGGCCCAAGTTTGGTCCAGATTTTGGGGGAGAAAACGGACAACCTCTTGTCCTCCCTTGTCCGCGTCTGGCCCAGCGTCCAGCGACACAAAGCCATTCTCCTCCCACCTTCTCTCCCACAGAAACCCTCCTCCCACCCCTCCGCTGCCGCCGTCCTTGCCGCCCTAGCTACCGCCGCCGCCGACGATGGAGGACGGCTTGTCCGCTGCCACGGCCGCGGCCGGCGCCGCCCTGTTGAAGGTGAAGAAGGAGAGGCTGCCCGCGTCTCTCCCACAGAAACCCTCCTCCCACCCCTCCTCCCACCCCTCCGCTGCCGCGTCTCTCCCACAGAAACCCTCCTCCCACCCCTCCGCTGCCGCCGTCCTTGCCGCCCTAGCTACCGCCGCCGCCGACGATGGAGGACGGCTTGTCCGCTGCCACGGCCGCGGCCGGCGCCGCCCTGTTGAAGGTGAAGAAGGAGAGGCTGCCCGCGTCGGACAAGAGGGCCGAGCGGAGGGAGAAGAAGAGGTTGAAGGACCTCGCGGCCAAGGAGGCCGCGGCGGCGGCGGAGGAGAGGGAGCGCCGGGTCGCCATCGAGGCCGCGGCTGCGCGCGACCTCATAGCCACCTAGGCCGCGGCGCGGGCGGTGCTTCTTCTCGGTGGCCTCATCCCCTCCGCCGTCCCCGAGCTCGTGGCCTCGGCGGCGAGTTCGGCCTCGTCCACCAAAGGGAAGCCGCCAAGGTCAGCGTCCCCCGTGAGACGTCGCCGGAGATGGGCACACATGTCCCCGTCCCCGCAACCCCTATGGCGCCCCTTGACCTCAACGTCACTCCAGCCGCGAGCCGCGAGCGCGTGGCGCCGAAGAGCCGGTCGATGTCGGCGGCCGGCACCGCACCTCGGGTGCTCGACTTTGAGGAGCCACCCTTGACGCCGTCCGATCCGTCCTTCTTCAATGAGGACGGTGGTAATTGTTTCATGGGCGACCGGCCTTGGTGAGACCCAACCGGCCGAGTGTATCTCAATTGATGAAGAGCCTCTCGACTTCGATGAGGAGCATGCTGACGGGGTGTAAACCCGGCAAATCCCTCGGTTAGGCACCTAGGGTTTCGTATAGAGAGAGAAGTATGTCGGCTGGTGGTTCCGGACGGCTGACAAGCAAGGATTTACCCAGGTTCGGCCCCTCATTGTGAGGTAAAGACCTACTCCTGCTTGTCTGATCTGGTATTGATGAAGATTACATGGTGGCCGTGATGGGGATGGTGGACTCGCCGGGGTTTGCCTGGCTATCTTCTGTCTATTGTTTAATCTTTAATGTGGTGCGGCTTGTCCTTTTGTCTACCCCTCCCTGTCTTTATATATGCAGCCAGGGGGGTTTTACATGAGAGTCCTAATAGATTACGAATAGGAGTCCTTGTCTTGTCCTTCAAGTTATTTCCTTAGCAGCTTCTTGGGCTTCGCTGGGCCACCTGGTGGGTCTCTATCTTCATTATACGCCATAGTGGGGGTACCCGGAAGGTATACCCACGTCAGTAGCCCCCGAGTGCCTGGTCGACTCGAAGAGTCGGGCAGGGACTCATAACTTCATATATCTTCAGTTGCACGTCATGCTTTGATGGTTGATTGGAGTTTTCAGTCGGTACTGCGCCGAGTGCTTCTGTCTTGGTTATACTTCGAGTGCTTCTGTCCTTGTAATACTTCGAGTGCGTCAGTTGCGCGACCAGCGCTCATCGGGTGCGCGGCCAGCGCTCCCGATGGGAGTAGCCCCCGAGGCTATGTGCGACTCGCAGAGTCGGGTATAGGCTCAAGTTGTTCTAATCCTATGTATTTTATCTTTTGTTTCTTGATTCCTCATATCCTGCGAGTAAATATAGTAAAAAGATTGATGTATCAAAGTTAGTTACTGCAATTCGCCTTATCAGGCGCTCCTGGTAATGAATGTCCAGCTGTGGGATGATTGACATATTTGCTGTCTCGAAATCGAGTATATTTGTTTCGTCTTATGTGGGATGGATGGCATACTAGGCCTGATTCAACCGACGGATCGGGGTCAAGTGAATTCGCGACTTGGGCGAAATACCTTTCTAGACTACACAGATTCGAGTCCCTTGGCTCGAACCCGGTAAGACCATTCAAGTTCGACTCACGCCTGTCTGGACTTACTGGTCAGAACCCGGTCGTATTTAGAGTACCCTTGGCGCGTCCGCCGGGATTTTGCATCATGCCTGCTGGCACGGAAATTATCAGGTCCGCATAGCTTGTATGGGACACCCGGCCTTACTCAGGTCTTACCTTTGTACTTTGGTACAGCTGCCGGGGCCTGACTCGGCAGATACATCCCGGAAATTGTTATTTTATATATTTGAATATGGTCCGGGAGATACTCGACCAGATTTCGACGGATATCATCTATGCTTTTCTTCTTCTTTCTTTCGAGTGACGCTGATCGTCGACCGTCCTTTGTATCATCGGGTGCGCGGGCAGCGCTCCCGATGGGAGTAGCCCCCGAGCCTATGTTTAATTGCTTGCAATTGAGCGTAGGCTCGAAATCGCAGTCGAAAATGATGCGGGTGCCCTCCCGATGGGAGTAAATTGCTGAAGTATGAAGCGACTGAGGAGATGCTCAACTCGTCTTTATATCTGTGTATATTGCCCTTGAGACGAAGTAGAGATGATGGGCGGAGTCGACACGGCGAGTGACGCGGTGGATAGAATGATGTAGCGGACCGGAGTCGACGCAGCCCCCGAGCGTCGAGTGCGACTGGGGTGATGTGTTGATTGAACTGTAATGCCGCAGCCCCCGAGCGTCGAGTGCGACTGGGGTGAATAGTAAATTGCTGGTACTCGACGCGATGGACGGAGTCGACACGGCGGAGTAAGTAACTGAGGCGGCGGATGTCGGCCCAGTGGAATCTAGGGTGTGCATGGCCCACTCTCCACGGGCCGTGCACGCGACAGCGTCTACAAAACGACTAAGGACCAAGCCAACCGCTTGGAGTGTGCCCCCCAAGGGAGAAACCCCTGCGGGGGACCTGCGGCGCTGGAGAGGCCTGAAGGGGGCTCCCCCCGAGGGCGTCCCGCCTGAGGGCTCCCTCCCTCAGCGGGGAGCCGGTTTGGCCTTATCCCCTTGAGAGCCTCAGGCCCCTGAGGGAATACTTCGCGACGAAGGTAGCGCTGTAAAGCGCACATGGGCGCTGCAGCGCGCACATGGGCTCCGCTGCGGCCGCAGAGTGACGCGCGCGACCAGCGCGCACGACAGCAGCAGCGTCACCATTGCCGTTCCCGTGATAAAAGGGGTCAACAAAGCCGCGCCGCCAGCGCCAGGACCGCCAGGACTTTCCTCTTTGGTGATAAAGCTGATGGACGGCGCAACGCTCCAAGACGATCGTCATCGTGGGCTCCACCACGATCTCTGCTGCTCCTGCAAGCCGCTCTGCACCGCCTGCAACCTGTCGGCCACGGCGCGCTACTTTAGCACGGATGGACCGCGTCCATGGACGGACGAGGTGCGGTGGACTCCCGCTCCTCCATGCGACTGACGTGCGGGAGCCCACCAGCCCGAGGGCGGAGCCCGGGGCGCCTATAAAAGGAGCAGGAGCTCCACCGTAGAAGGGGATGGCCCAATCGCGCAATCGCACCCTAAGCGCGTAGGACAGCCAACTGCTGGGGGAGGAAGACGACCGTTGTGTCCCTCTCCAAGCACTAAACTGCCTCAAGAGAGCCTTCGGCAAGCTCATTGTCCTGTAACCTTCACAGTGCAATACAGACAAGCAGGAGTAGCGGTTTTACCTCCTCTCGAGGGCCGTGAACCTGGGTACGGGCCGGTGTCTCTCTCTGTCGTGCCGCTCCACCCCAAGCACCGCGAGCAACGTCGCGGCGTGCATCGAGGGTTGTTTGACCTCCGTGTTCAGTCCCCCTTCGAACCTCTCTTCGGGGCCGAGACTACCCCTGTTACGTGGGAGTCATTCTCCGACATTTGGCGCGCCAGGTAGGGGACTGAGGCGCGTCTTCAACCTCCGAACTCCGCGCCATGATGGATACCCGCGCGACGCGCGCCAACAGGCGCACCTCCGAGAGGGCTCACACCGAGCCTGGCACTGCCCCCACCCGCGGCCGCCGTGGTCGCCCCCGCACGACCGAGCGCGCTGGCACCGGCCCGCGCGTGGAGGAGCCAGAGAGCGAGGGGCACCGCGGCGGAGACCAGCGCGACGACGAGGACCACTCTGGGCGCCGTGAGGACGCCGAGTCCTCGCACCCGTCCCGGCGCCAGAGCGTGTCCACGCGGGAACACCAAGAGCCCGCCCCGCACACCGCGCTACTCATGGCCCAGGAGCTCCTCCGCTACCGGCCCAGTGCCGAGGCGCACGACCAGTGGCTGGACCGCCTCCACCACCTCGTCGACATCGCAACCGCGCGCCCCGCTCCGTCGCGCTCCATCGTGCCTTCCGGCCCGGCAGGGACGGCTGCGCCGGGTGCGCCACCGCCGCCGCCGGGACCGCCTCCGGCCGCGGCGCAGCGGGCTCCCTCCCACGCTTCCTCGCCGCACGACTGCCAAATCGTGCAGCGCGCCGCACCTGACGCGCGTGTGGGCATGGAGCGACGTCGCGACCTCCAGAACCGCCTCGTCGAGGAGCTCGGTCAGGCGGGGCAACAAAACCGCAGGGCCCTCCAAGGAGGAACGGCCACCTACGCCTCTGGCTGCATGGCCTTCACGCGCGCCCTGCGTCGTGTGGTCTGGCCGCAGAAGTTCAGGCCAGCGCTCCCCAAGGGTTTCGACGGGTCCACCAACCCTCTCGAGTTCTTGCAGCTCTACACCACTTCCATCCAGGCTGCAGGGGGCGACGACAAGGTCATGGCCAACTGGTTCTCCCACGCCCTCAGGGACTCCGCGCTGTCCTGGTTACTCAATCTGCCGGAGGACTCCATCGACTCCTGGGAGGAGCTCTGCAGGCAGTTCGTCGCCAACTTCAAGGGCACGTACGAGCGCGCACTCACCCACAACGACCTGCGCGCTGTGGTGCAGAAGAAGGATGAAACTCTCCGCAAGTACATCCAGCGCTTCAGCCAGGTGCGGAACAAGATTCCAAACATCCCCGACACCCAGGTGATCGCTGCCTTCCGCGAGGGCGTCACAAACCGCAGGATGCTCGAGAAGCTCGGCATCCACGACAAGCTCACCTCTGTGGTGAAGTTGTTCGATCTGGCGGACAAGTGCGCCAAGGCTGAAGAGGGACTCCTCTTCGTCAAGATGAGCGCCCGGGGGGACGACCCTGGCGAGGGGTCCAAGGGCCACAAGAAGAGGGAAGAACCCAAGCGCAAGGCTACCGCGGTCCTCGCGGCAGAGCCTGGCGCGAAGAGCTCCCGCAGGGGCTCCCCCGAGCGCGGCGGCAATGAGGTGGACCACCGCCCGTTCTGCGTCTACCACAACAGGCGCGGGCACGCCACAGACGACTGCTTTGACCTCAAGAGGCTGAGCAGGGAACGCGAGCGTGGAGAAGGCAGCGGAGGCCGCGGCAGAGGCCGCGGCTACCGCAGAGACGGCAAGGGCAGGCGTGATGGCGGCTACCAGAAGCCGTCGGGCACTCAAGCCAACGCCGCCGAGAAGAACAACAACCTCCCCGACGAGGAGGATGGAGGCTACCAGGCCCCGAGAGGCGCCATGGCCTGCATCCTCGGCGGAGCTCAGGCGCCCAAGTCGAACAATCAGTTCAAGCGGTTCGCCCGCGAACTCAACGCTGCGCTCCCGAGCACTGAGACCTCCAGACCCCTCAAGTGGTCCCAGTACACCATCGCCTTCGACGCCAAGGACCACCCCAAGTCGACCAGGACTGTTGGAACCCTCCCCCTGGTCTGCTCCCCCACCATCAACAACATCACCGTCTCCAAGACGCTCATCGACGGGGGAGCAGGCCTGAATGTCATCTCTGTCGAGACCTTCGAGACGCTTCAGGTGCCCTACGAGTGGCTTATGCCCTCCAGGCCGTTCACGGGCGTCACCAGCGGTTCTATCGAGCCTCTGGGGCAAGTCCGCCTCGCGGTCACCTTTGGCACGCAGAAGAACTATCGCACAGAGCTGATCGACTTCGATGTCGCCCACATCGGTTTGCCGTACAACGCCATCCTCGGCTACCCCGCCCTCGCGAAGTTCATGGCCGTCACGCATCACGCCTACAACATGGTCAAGATTCCCGGCAGCGCCGGCACCATCGCCATCCATGGACATGTCCTGGACGCCACGCGCGCTGTCGAGAGCGCCTACAAGGCAGCCGCCATGGCTTTCCCGGCTGACGAGGACATGGAGCCTCTCGAGAGGCCCAAGAAGAAGAAGCAGGTGTTCTCCCAGGAGCAAGCCGCCACGAAAAAGGTGCCGCTGGACACCACCAGCTCGGGGGCTGAAGGCTCGGGGGCTAGCGTCACCATAGGCGCTGCCCTGCCTCCCAAATAGGAAAGCGCGCTCGTCGCTTTCCTTCGGGCAAACTCTGACATGTTCGCGCGGACTCCGTCAGATATGTCCGGTGTACCAAGGGAGGTGATCGAGCACCACTTAGCCGTGTGCCCAGACGCACGCCCCGTCAAGCAAAAAGCACGCAAGCAAGCCCCCGAGAAGCAAGCTTTCATCGTCAAGGAAGTAGAGAAACTCAAGGCGGCGAATGTCGTCCGCGAAGTCGCGCACCCCACTTGGCTCTCCAACGGCGTGGTTGTTCCTAAGCCCGCCGGAGGAGGCCGACTCTGCATCGACTACACAGATGTCAACAAGGCCTGCCCCAAGGACCCATACCCCATGCCAAGGATAGACCAGATCGTGGACTCCACCGCGGGCTGTGACCTCCTCTGTTTTCTGGATGCCTTCTCTGGGTATCACCAGATCAAGATGGCTAAAGAGGACGAGGAGAAGACGGCATTCCTCACCCCTTGTGGTGTGTACTGCTACACATGCATGCCCTTTGGCTTGAAGAACGCCGGAGCCACCTTCCAGAGGCTCATGAGGATAGCCTTGGGGGCCCAGATGGGCAGAAATGCTGAGGCCTATGTCGACGACATCGTGGTCAAGTCTCGAGAGGGGGACACCCTCTTGAGGGATCTCGAGGAAACCTTCGCCAGCCTGAGAAAGGTGAACATCAAGCTCAACCCCGCCAAGTGCGTCTTCGGGGTGCCTTCAGGCAAGCTCCTCGGATTCCTCGTGTCCCACCGCGGCATAGAGGCAAATCCTGACAAGATCAAGGCTATAGAGCAAATGCAGCCGCCCCGCCGACTCAAGGAAATGCAGCGCTTGGCGGGCTGCATGGCCAGCCTTGGCCGTTTTATCTCCAAGTTCGGCGAGAGAGCCCTGCCATTTTTCAAGATCATGAAGAGATCAGGCACGTTCAAGTGGACCCTTGAGGCGGATAAAGCCTTCGAGGACTTAAAGAAGTATCTGGCTAGCCCTCCAGTCTTGGTGGCCCCCAGGGCAGGCGAGCACCTGAAGCTGTACCTCTCAGCCACCCCCCAGACCGCAAGCGCCGTCTTGGTGGCCGAGAGGGAAGAGCCTGTCCTCCCCAAGAGGAGCACTGCAACTCCAAGCCCAGAACCCCCCGACAAAGGCCCCGTCAAGAGAGCAGCCTCCACGGACCCACTGCCAGGCCCACCGCCTCAAGCCGAGTCTGCCACTCTCACCCCTGTCGAAATGCCTCTACAGGCAGATCTCGACAGGGGCCCTGAAGAGCCTCCGCACGGGGCTGGCGCTGCGCCACCTCAAGTAACCCTCGTCGAGCACCCCGTCTACTTCGTCAGCACAGTACTGCGGGACGCTCGCGAGCGGTATCCAATGCAGCAAAAGCTCCTCGTCGCGCTCCTCATCGCCTCCAGGAAGTTGAGACACTACTTCCAGGGCCACCCCATCACGGTGGTCACTGCCTTCCCCCTGGAGCAGATCCTGCGCAACCCCAACGCCACAGATCGCGTCGCAGGATGGAACATCGAGCTGCAGCCATTTAACTTGCGCTTCGACACCACAAGGGTCATCAAAGGAAGAGCGCTGGCCGATTTCGTCGCCGAATGGACTGACCCAAGCCCCGAGGAGCCCCGAGAGGCAGAGGCTGAGCCCTCGGGAGACGCGGCGCCCAGCCACTGGACCATGCACTTCGATGGAGCCTTCGCTTGCCGCAATGGCGGAGCAGGCGTCGTCCTGACCTCGCCCAAAGGTGACAAGCTATATTACGCCGTCCAGCTGTGCTTCACTATCGACAAGATCTCCAACAACATCGCCGAGTACGAAGGCCTCCTCGCCGGCTTAAGGGCCGCCATCGCTCTAGGCGTCAAGCACCTACTCGTCAAGGGAGACTCACAGCTGCTCGTCAACTTCTCCAACAAGAGCTACTCGCCGAAAGACGACCACATGGCCGCATACCTCGAAGAGGTCCGCAAGCTCGAAAAGCACTTCAGGGGCATGGAGCTCATGCACATCCCGAGGAAAGAAAACCAAGAGGCTGACGACGTCGCCAAGCGAGCCTCGCGGCGGCAACCCCAGCAGGCCGGTGTCTTCGAAGAAAGGCTCACCAAGGCATCCATCAAGCAGCCTCGCGAGGCCACAGCCGCAAGCACAGGCGAAGCGCTCCCACCACCTCCTGAGTCTGGGGCGCCTGATTGCGGTCCCAGCACAGGGGAGCGTCTGCTGCTGACGGCAACCCACCAGGCCTCAGGCTGGATTGACGAGCTCAAGGACTACTTAGTGAAAGGAATCCTCCCTGAAGAAGATGCTGACGCGGAGCGAGTCGCTCGACAAGCAAAATCATACTGCATCCTCGAGGAGAACCTCTACCGCAAGCGCCCAAATGGTGTCGCCCTCAAATGCGTCCCTCCTGAGGAAGGCCGAGAGCTGATTAAGGACATCCACAGTGGGGAATGCGGCCACCACTCATGTGCGCGTACCCTCACAGGCAAGGTCTTCAGGAGCGGCTTCTACTGGCCTCAGGTGCTTCAAGATGCGATCGCCATTGTGCGATCCTGTGACGCCTGCCAGTTCCACGCCAAGCAAATTCATCAGCCGGCGCTGGAGCTTCAGACCATCCCGCTCTCCTGGCCGTTCGCGGTCTGGGGGCTGGACATCCTGGGTCCCTTCCCGAGGTCGCAGGGGGGCTACCGCTTCCTCTTCGTGGCCATTGACAAGTTCACCAAGTGGACCGAGGTCGAGCCGGTGCGCACCATACCAACTGGGGCTGCGGTGAAGTTCATCCGGAGTTTGGTCTGCCGCTTCGGCGTGCCCAACCGCATCATCACTGACAACGGCTCGCAATTCACCAGCGGCATCTTCCGAGCCTACTGCGACAAGCTTGGTATCAAGATCTGCTTCGCCTCGGTAGCTCACCCACGCAGCAACGGTCAAGCCGAGCGAGCAAACGCAGAAGTCCTCAAGGGCCTCAAGACCAGAAGCTTCAACATCCTTAAGGGTCACGGCAAGGGCTGGATCGACGAGCTCCCCTCAGTGCTCTGGTCCATACGCACGACCCCCTCGAGGCCTACAGGCGAGACGCCGTTCGCCCTGGTCTACGGAGCTGAGGCGGTCCTCCCCGCGGAAATCAAGCATGGATCGCCACGGGTCCTTGCCTTCAATGAGGACACCCAAGAGGGACTCCACAACGACGACCTGCTGCTTCTCGAGGGACTGCGCCGCCAGGCCGCCCTCAGGGCGGCAGGGTACCAGCAAGACCTGCGACGCTACCATAGCCGCCAAGTGCGCTCACGCACCCTTGAGGCGGGCGACCTCGTCCTCAGGCGAATCCTCTCCAGGGAAGGTCTCCACAAGCTCTCCCCGATGTGGGAAGGCCCATACAGGGTCTCCCACGTCGCCAGGCCCGGCGCAGTACGCCTCGAGACCGAGGACGGCATCCCCGTCAAGAACCCGTGGAACATCGCGCACCTGCGCAAGTTCTACCCGTGATCGCCGTCACGCCAGGCATTTTTTGTCTCTAGAGGGAAGCTCACGGCTTCACCTCCAAGCTTCTCAAAGCTTCCCCCGAGGCCCAGTCCTCCGAGCTCTCCTGCAAATGAGCCCTCGTAGGCCGCAGCGAACCTCTGCCACTAATGGGTGGTCCCCATGCCGCGACATGGAAGGAACGTTCGCTTGGCAAACCCAAGTGTAATGAACCGATTTTCGTTCCAAGTGAACTTTGCGCTCTGGCGCCATTTTCGTTCCTAAGTGAACTATGCGCTACGGCGCCGCTATGTAATATTTTGATGGTGAGTTTTATTCCAGCTTTATTTCCTTTGTTGAAAATGGGCACTTATATCTCACCACATGCGTACCTCGCGAGCGGGGGCTGAGTACGGTGCCAGTGCCTCAAATGACACACCAGCAGCACTGCAAAACCCAAGGATCCGAGCTCTGGCTAGAGGGCAGGCCCTCCCAAGCACGCCATCTCTTCAAAGGACCTTGGTACTCTCTCTCCTCGCAAGAAACGCCTGAGGGGACCTATAAGCGCGCATTAGTCCCTGGTGCTATGATCTAGCGTTTCGGCTTGCCCCTCTAACATCCACAGAGAGCGAAAATCCCCACCAGGCCTGCGGAGGAGAACCCTCGGCCCCTGAAGGGGAGAATTCCGCCAGAGAAGGCCCACATCGGGCGAACGCCTCGCGAAGCTAAGTTTCTCGCCCACCTCAAGGGGATCCTCGCACTTCTCTCATAGGCACTCTGCGCCCCTCAAGTGGTTCTTCCCTTACTCTCCGTGGACTGCTTGCGCGCCAAAGGGGGGCCCTCAGCATCGCGACTTGAGGGCTCTTACCTACCCAAGCCTTAAACTCCCCCCGGCCTTGCCGAGTCATTGCTCGCGCATACCGCAGCGGCAGGAGTCATAGCGCGAGGGGTAGGGTCCAACGACGCAGAGCGAAAAAGACACGGAGATGAAGCAAAGACCCCGCGAAGGAGGCACACTTAATTGATAGCAAAATGTTTACAAAGCGAAGAAGTAAATTACGAGGAAGAAAATGAAATTCCCTAACAGGCAAACGCCCCTAAAGCGCTACAAGCGCGACGCGTTGCAGGAGGAGATTAGCTGGAGGCCTCAGCATCGTCCTGGTCGCTCTCTTCTTCCTCCTCGGGCTCGCTCCCCTCGCCACCTTCCTCCGCAGCGGCCCGCTTGAAGCGGCTGCAGAAGTCGTCCACCTGGTCGCGGACGGAGCTAGAGGCTTTCCACGCAGCCTCCCCCTCCAGCGGCTCGGTCACCGTGGCGAAGTCGAACCCGGGCTGGAGGTGGACAAGGTTGGAGAAGATGCGGTCCACCGCCACCGCCAGAAGCTGGCGGCACTCCTCCTCAACCACGTCGCGGATCTCCGCCGTGGGGCCTTCGAGCGCTGTGAAGAGCTGCTCGAAGTACAGGAGGTATGTGGCGGCGTCAGCGTGGCCCTGAGCCGGAACGCTTGGCGCCTCCGCCCCCAGCTTCGCGGCAAGCTCACGGCCCCGTCCCGTCAAGGACAGGAACATGCGCTCCCGCTGCTGCGACAGCACCTGCGCCGCCTGGATGCTCTCCGCCGCCTCCACCGCTTTCTCCACGGCAGGCCCCACCTGCCGGTTCATCTCCTCCATATCCCCCATGAGGGCAGCGAGGTCCTTGGAGATGTCCTCTCGGGCCTTCTCGGCGGCGAGGCGGCGATCGGTCTCGCGCTTCGCCTTGGCGGCGAGTTTCGCGTTCTCCTTCTCGAGCCGCTGGATCCGGGCGCCGCTCTCCCCCAGCCTCGCCTTGAAGCGATCCTCCTGCTTGGAGAATTTCTCCTTGTAGTCCTGGGAGACGGCGGCGCGGATCTTGTTCTCCTTCTCCCGGAGCTCCTTGTTGAGCTCGTCCTTCCGCTCGGCAAGCCGCACGTTGGCTCGCTCCACATTCCCCTTGTGGGCGGCGATATCGCGCTCGAGCTTGCTGAGCGCCGCGGCGACGCTGTCCTCGCGGGCTTCGAGGGCCGTGCGCTGTCCGGACAGCTCCTGCTCTCGCAGCACCAGCTGCTCGTCGCGCCGGCGAGCATCCTCCTCGCGCTCGCTCAAGGCGCGTCCGCGGGCCTCCAGGCCCGTGCGGAGCTCTTCGAGAGCGGTCCGCACAACCCCGGCATCCGCCAGGATTTTCTTCTCGAGCTCGATGAGCTCGGTGTGCTTCGCCGCCAGCGAGCGCTCCGCGGCCTCACGCTCCGCCTTGGCAGCGGCGAGGTCCTCGGCGGCAGCTCGGCGCTCAGCCCTCAGGGGCCGGAGGAGCTCTTCGGCTTCACGCAAGGCCCCCTCGCGGATCTCCTCAGCAAAGCGCGCCGCCTCCTCGCGCTCCGCCTGCAGCGCCTGATCGCTCTTGCGCCGGGCCTCTACCGCCGCGTGGAAGGCGGCCCATGCGTCGGCAAGCTCGTCCCTCTGGCGGGCGAGCGCCCGGTCCTCGGTGGCCAGGTAGGCCTCGAGCCCCTCCAGGGACTCCCGCACGAAGCGGAAGGCGACGTCGCGGCGCCCTCTACCCCAGTCGAACCGGCCCAGAGCAAGGCCCTGGGGCGGACCGCGCGACCCAGAAGGGCCCGCACCCGCGTCAGGCTCCGCGGCAGACGCCCTCGCGTGGGCCTGGGGGCTCGGAGGCAGGACCTCCTCCGTGCTCGGTCCCCGGCCCCCAGTGCTTCCCCCCTCGGGCGGCACCTCCCGGTCCGCCTCCGAGTCAGGGGCGTGAGGCCCGGCCCTCGCGGTTTCCTCCTCCCCCGCGGTGCCCGGTGGCGGCAGTGGAGTGCCCTCCCGGCGAGATTTGGGGGGACACGGCGCCGACTCGGCACCCGCAGGAGCCTCTGGCTGCGCCGGCGGGGTAGCTGCGCGGGGAGGAGTGGGCGCCCTCTCCACCTGCTCCTCCACCCGCTCTGCCTCGGGTGGCGGCGCCGATGCGTCCTCCTGAGGAACCTCCCCCCGAGGGCCTGTAGGCCTCGAGGCCTCCGACACTGCGGCCTCGCCGGCCTCGGTCCCCGGTGCGGTGTCAGGGGCGGCCCTCTTCACGTCTGCGGCCTTCCGAAGCCTGCGGCGCTTCGCAGGAGCGGGGCTGGTGGAGTAAAGGGGAGATTGGTCAAGAAACAAAAGCAAGCATGCCGGACCAGGAAAGGAAAGGGCAAAAGAACCTTACCTCGTCTTCTTGGCGCGGGTGTCCACCCACGTCATGCCTGGCGAGCGCCACGAGGGCACAGCCCGCGTCCCCGCCTCGAGGGCCTCCTCGGCTTTCCTCTTGTGGGGAGCGCCCGGGGGCTCTCCGGCGGGCCTGTCGTGGGCCGCCTTAGTCCTCGGCTCATAGCGCCCCGCCGCGGCCTCCTCGCTGTCGCCGGAGGAATGCTCGTCAGCCTCCTCCGCCGGGGGCGCAACGCCGGAAGAACTCGCCGCGCCCGCCGAGCTCCCGATGCCTGCAGAGGGCCCCGTCCTCGTCTCCGCATCGCCCTGCTCCGAGTCGGACGCGCTTGGCGACTCGGTGGTGCCCGCTGGCATGGGCTCCTCCTCCTCTTCATCCCCCGCCAGGCCTAGCGGGGTGAACGCGGGCGCCTGCGCCAGGGTGGCCCGGCGCCTGTCGGGGACCTCGAACAGAGGCCGTATCGCCACGTGGACTCTCTCGGGCACCTCCGGGTTGACGAAGAGGCCCCCCAGGATGGTCTCGACGACTGCGGGGCGATGGTCGCTCAGGTGCAGCCGCAGCGGATCCGTAGGCCCTGAGTACGCCCACATCGGCTTCTTGTGCGCCTGCAGGGGGGCGATGCGGCGCCTCACAAACTCCGCCGCCACCAGCTGGCCGGTCAGGCCGTGCTCGCGAAGCGCCTTCAAGTGGCCCACGAGGTCGGCTATTGCGTGCCCCTCCAGGGAGCGCATGCTCCAGTGAGTGTTCTTAACCGGCGCCGCCTCGGGGACCTCAAGGAGGGAGCTCTCCGAGGGAACGCGGATGAGGAACCACTTCTGCCTGAAGTCCTCCACCTTCTTCGACACCGCCGTCATGGGCTTGTCGCCGTTCCAGGCCATGGGGATATAGACATCTCCCATGCCGTCTGCGATGCGGAAGGATACGCAGCCCGTCCGCTCCTTCCTCGCAGTATTCCGCAGGGCGTAGAAGCTTCGGAAGAGAGCGATGGAGGGCTTCACCCCCAAGTACGCCTCACACAAGAAGGCGAAGATGGAGAGGATGAGGATGGCCTTGGGGTGGAGGTGCAGAAGGTGGATCTGGTAGAACTCAAGAACGGCTTCGAAGAAGGGAGAGTAGGGCGGCACCAGCCCAGCGAAGAGAGTGTGGAGGAAGATGGGATAGTAGCCGGCGGGAAAGCGTCCGGTCCGCGCAGGCAGAATGGCGCTGGCGCCATGCTCGTTGTGCTTCCCGGCAACCAGGTGCTGGATCTTATCCAGCGCCGTCGCGTCAATGCGCGCCCCGACCAGAGCGGGGCCGAACTCCGCCTCTCCGTGCGCGCCATGGCGGACCGAGGCCGCCGTCTTCTTGCCCTTGGATCCTCCCATTGTCGGAGAGGGACGGGGGCTCGGAGGGCGGAAGGAGTTGGCCGGAAAGAGAAAGTTTCGCCGGAGGTGGGAGACTAAGAGGCGGAGTGCCGATGGACTAGATGGACAAGACGGGACGGGGTAATGACTGCGCCGCGGACCAGCGCGCGACTTTTAACCCCGCCCGAGCAGTTACCGAGACACGCTGATGATGAGCGTGGCGGGCGTGGTGGGCCCCCCCCACTACGCACGTTTCCGCCGGAGTAACCGAGACGCCGCGAGTCGACCTCTAGGTGACGCGTGTCCCACGACGCTTCGCCTGCTGTTTTGGGCCCACGACGCTTCGCCTAGTCCCGATGGGCCTCGGCGCGCCCATCATGGGCCCGGGGGCTACTGTCGGCCCAGTGGAATCTAGGGTGTGCATGGCCCACTCTCCACGGGCCGTGCACGCGACAGCGTCTACAAAACGACTAAGGACCAAGCCAACCGCTTGGAGTGTGCCCCCCAAGGGAGAAACCCCTGCGGGGGACCTGCGGCGCTGGAGAGGCCTGAAGGGGGCTCCCCCCGAGGGCGTCCCGCCTGAGGGCTCCCTCCCTCAGCGGGGAGCCGGTTTGGCCTTATCCCCTTGAGAGCCTCAGGCCCCTGAGGGAATACTTCGCGACGAAGGTAGCGCTGTAAAGCGCACATGGGCGCTGCAGCGCGCACATGGGCTCCGCTGCGGCCGCAGAGTGACGCGCGCGACCAGCGCGCACGACAGCAGCAGCGTCACCATTGCCGTTCCCGTGATAAAAGGGGTCAACAAAGCCGCGCCGCCAGCGCCAGGACCGCCAGGACTTTCCTCTTTGGTGATAAAGCTGATGGACGGCGCAACGCTCCAAGACGATCGTCATCGTGGGCTCCACCACGATCTCTGCTGCTCCTGCAAGCCGCTCTGCACCGCCTGCAACCTGTCGGCCACGGCGCGCTACTTTAGCACGGATGGACCGCGTCCATGGACGGACGAGGTGCGGTGGACTCCCGCTCCTCCATGCGACTGACGTGCGGGAGCCCACCAGCCCGAGGGCGGAGCCCGGGGCGCCTATAAAAGGAGCAGGAGCTCCACCGTAGAAGGGGATGGCCCAATCGCGCAATCGCACCCTAAGCGCGTAGGACAGCCAACTGCTGGGGGAGGAAGACGACCGTTGTGTCCCTCTCCAAGCACTAAACTGCCTCAAGAGAGCCTTCGGCAAGCTCATTGTCCTGTAACCTTCACAGTGCAATACAGACAAGCAGGAGTAGCGGTTTTACCTCCTCTCGAGGGCCGTGAACCTGGGTACGGGCCGGTGTCTCTCTCTGTCGTGCCGCTCCACCCCAAGCACCGCGAGCAACGTCGCGGCGTGCATCGAGGGTTGTTTGACCTCCGTGTTCAGTCCCCCTTCGAACCTCTCTTCGGGGCCGAGACTACCCCTGTTACGTGGGAGTCATTCTCCGACAGCGGATGAAATCAACGCGGCAAAGTAAGTAGTCGAGCCAGCAGACGGAGTCGACGCGGTGATGGGTGCGGCGTTTTAGCCGAAAGATAATCCAGGCGGCGGACGGAGTCGCCGCGGCAAAAGGTGCAACTGTTTGAGAAGTCCGATGCGAGTGTTAGAGAACTCGACTTTAAAATCCGACGCAGGTTGAAGCACACCCGATTTTCAATATTCCAATGCGAGTGATGGAGAACCCGACTTTAAAAATCCGCTGCGGGGTTTTTATAGAACCCGACTTTGAAAATTCCGGTGCGCGTCATAAAAGAACCCGATTTTAACACATCCAATGAGGGCTTTATCCCGACTTTGAGAAATTCCCATGCAGGTTTTTAGAGAACCCGACTTCGAAGATCTAATGCGGGTTATGACCCGACTTTAAAAAACCAATGCGGGTTGTATCGCGACTTTAAGAAATTCAATTGGCCACCAAATATTTGCGCCGACGTGCGGCTTCGGCCAGCAAACAATTTGATTTGTTATAAGAGAGAAAATGACCGTATTGGCTGCAATTGTTACAACTAAAACTTTGCATAATGCCTTTAGCGGCCAATTAGTGCAAGCAAATATAATACTTTTGAAGTAAAAAGAAATTTTGCTCATAGCGATAAATTATAATACTATAAATTTAAACTTATCTGAGAGATGCAGTAGTCCTGGCGAACGGAGTCGAAAAAAGGCGGAGTGGCGCGGCGTTTAGCTGGGCGGAGTCGAAATGGCGACTGCAACGTCCAGCCCCCGAGTCCATCTTGTCGAGTCGTCGATGCGGAGGCGACGATGGGGGTTGATGAAGGGAAGTGGAGTCGATTACGGTGTCGAACTCGTCCCGTCGGTGCAGCGAGTAAGTTATTGTTGTAGATGTCGAAACGCCAGCCCCCGAGTGCATGCGGCGTCCTCCCAGGGAGCAGGCTATTTGCACCGACACCGCAGGCGCGGTCGTTGCTGTGAAGGTTGACAAAGTTGTTGTCGAGGCGCAGGCGTCAAAATTCTTCCGAGTGAGGTTGTAGACGATGATGACGCGGCTGCGATGGTCGCGAGTCGAATGTGGTCGAGGTTGAAGCGGGATGTCACGCTCTTGTTGTTGATGATTTGACCGAGAGCCCCCGAGTGTGATGTACGTCTGTCTCCACGTTGATAGTGGTTGTCGGGCGGGCGGCTGACGAAGATGCGCAGTGCCGCCACGCCGTGCGCCGCCGCCGTCAGTCGCCAGTCCGTCGGGTACGTGCGCCGAAACCGATGCGCCGTTTCGCCGAGGCGGACCCACACATGGCGAAAAAATAACGCAAGAAAAAGACAAGATTTGCATATAATTTCATAGCATAATAGAATTTTGAATTTAATATAACCGTAAAGAAAATGAGTAAATAGGAAAAATAACACCTGATATCCGAGCGGACCGCGGTCGCAAAAGGTGGCGAGGTTAGAGTCAGACCACGGCGAGACGCGATGTTCGCGAGTCAGCATAATTGGAAAATAGCACCTGATGCACTACGGGACTAGAAACAGAAACATGACTCTGATTTTCTTCTCTTGCATGACCTGACGACCGTGCGAGCTAACACATCCAAAGAAGGTGGCGTACTGATCATGTCTTGATTTTCATCTTTGCCGATGCATGCATGCAACCATGCATGGAGTAATTGACTCCTCCCACTTCTCTTTCTTTTCCTTGCTTTTCTCCTCGAGATTAGATAAATCGTAGGGCAATTGGGTTTTTTTTCCTTTTTTGACTTGGTTCCTGGATCGGGACAAGCTGGCATCTGGCATCGGAATTGTAGACGGCTGCTGTAGATGCATCCCGCGCGCTTCCTCGCCCGCGCCTTTGATGATTCTTTTCGCTAGCCAGCTAATCGACCTCCTCTTCTTGAGATCTGATCTAGATAACGGGGCTATTGATGATTTCTGTCCGCTGATCGTACTGCGGCGTCCCGTCGCCGACTCGGGAATCCAGATCGACCGTGAGTTGCATAGGGAATCTCAAACTTCTCTGCTAATTGTGCCGATCTGATGTTGTTTGGCTGATGATGATGGCGTTGATTGCGCCCTGTGTTGTACGACGTTCATGTCGCGATTGTTGTCGATGTAAACTGATTGCCTGGTTGTCGACGTAGATAGGATCGGATCATGCGCTGATCTGATACGGCGAGTCGCCGCCGTTGTCGATGAAGATCGGACCGCCGCAACCGTAAATTCAGCACGTTGTTCTTCCCACAGACGGCGCCAATTGACGGGGTGTAAACCCGGCAAATCACTCGGTTAGGCACCTAGGGTTTCGTATAGAGAGAAGTATGGCGGCTGGTGGTTCCGGACGGCTGACAAGACAGGATTTACCCAGGTTCGGCCCCTCATTGTGAGGTAAAAACCTACTCCTGCTTGTCTGATCTGGTATTGATGAAGATTACATGGTGGCCGTGATGGCGATGGTGGACTCGCCGGGGTTTGCCCGGCTATCTTCTGTCTATTGTCTAATCTTTATTGTGGTGCGGCTTGTCCTTTTGTCTACCCCTCCCTATCTTTATATATGCAGCCAGGGGGGTTTTACATGAGAGTCCTAATAGATTACGAATAGCAATCCTTGTCTTGTCCTTCAAGTTATTTTCTTAGCAGCTTCTTGGGCTTCGCTGGGCCACCTGGTGGGACTCTATCTTCATTATACGCCATAGTGGGGGTACCCGGAAGGTATACCCACGTCACATGCCGCCCTCGTCGCCAACCTCAAGAAGAGGAATGCCCGCACGGCGTCATACATGAACATGGAGGACAAAGTCCTTTGCGAGTCGTGGATGTCGGTGAGACAAAACGCCACCATTGGTGCTCAACAAAAGGGCACAATGTTTTGGAGTCGGGTTCATAAGCACTACCATGAGATAAGTAAGTTGCGCACTTACCAAATTGAGAGTGACCGGAACGAGGGGTCGCTTAGCAAGAGGTGGGCACACATTCAAACCGAATGTAGCAAGTTCCAAGCCTCATATGATCGTATGAAGGCCCGGAAGGTGAGTGGAATTGGCATTGATGTCCTTGGCTATCAAGCAATGGACTTTTTCAAGAAGGTGTACAATACCAAGTTCGACTTGGTCCATTGTTGGGAGATGATCAAAGGATGCTCCAAGTGTACCGAGCTATACGACTCTTTGAAGAGTGGCTCGAAGAAAAGGGCGAATGAAGATGATGAAGATGTTGAGCTCGGCCAAGGCTCCAATGGCCGGGCGGTGCGGCCGAGAGGACACAAGTCCACGGCCCAAGATGCCAAGCGCGAGGAGGCCGCGGCCAAATTGGAGGCGACGTTGAAGGGGTTGCTCGAAAGCAACCAATCTACAATCGCCGCTAGGTATGTCGAGAAACGGAAAGATAAGGAGGAGGCCATGGCATCCTATCTTGCTATGCAAAAAAAGAAGATTGAGATAGAGGCCGACCGAATCAAGAACGAGGCGGAGCGCACCAAGCTCGCGGTGATGGCCGAGGAGAACCGGATCATGATGACCGACTTGACCATCATGGACCCGGAGACAAGAGCTTGGTTTCTCAAGAAGCAAAATATCATTCGTGACCGTGGCGATGTTTGATTTGCATCTCGTCTCATTTGCTATCAGCTGTATCTTAACTATGGATCATTTGTTTCGAACATGTCGATGTTGTTGTGCTATTTAATTTGAATGTTTGTTGTGCTATATTTGCTATTATTTAAACTATGCTTTTTTTGCACAAATGCCAGATTTTGCGCCGGGCCGTTGGAGGCACCCACTCTCCAAAGAGGACAGAGGCCGAAAATCTGTACGCGGACAGCCCAAAGCGGACACAATCGGTCCGCTTTGACTGTACATATGCGGAGTGCCGTTGGAGGTACCCTAACAGAGGAAAGGTCGGGAGAGATTTCGGAGTTCAGTTACAACGCACCCCACACGCTGGCGAGTGGCGACACAAGCCAATTAAAACAACTCACACACACACGCCAAAGCATCTCCGCTTCCTTGCCCCGCACGAAGGTGTCCACCAACTCCTGACCCGGTGGAGATGGTGTGACAGTGACGCAACCAGACGCGCTCGCTGACGTTCCTCGGCATCCACTCCCTCCGGCTCCAGCTAGGTGAGGTGAAGATGAGGGAATCGATCAGTTCGATTGTGCTTTTACTCTGGTACTAGTACTACTTGATTACTTCCAGATTTCGGTGGTTCCGACTGTATGATGATTCAATAGTTTGTCGGAGCTCTTATGAGGTGTGGTTAGGGGTGTTCAACCCAGGGTTGGAAACCGGCCAATGCAGCTGTAGTTCATATTTCCTTCAGTTGCTCCAATCACCCCAGAAAACTAGTGCAAAAAGTAGGCCTACGGTTTTTACCCAGACCATTATTTTACACCATGGTGTGTTCATCTGATTGTATGAAACTGTGATGCATGTGCGAAAAAAACAAATAAGATAAATTTGTGTTGCTGGACCGCCATTAGCCTCACCATGAAAAACTTCTTCTCACAAGAAGTAGTAGCACTCTTTTGCTCTTGAATATAGTTACCACCTTTGGCCGTTCTTTGAATTTCCTTCATAGCCCGCTGGTTGGGTTGAAATGAAGGATTTCTTGACAGGTTCTTCTCTTGCCCAGGCTCCAGAACTTTCTTGGCTCCACCTGTTTTAGAATGGCGGCGGCAACGCTGCGGTGGGTGGTCCAAGTGCACCGCGACGTGCCCCGGGCGGCCCGATTTTACGCAGAAGGGCTCGACTTTGGTGTTAATGTCTGCACACTTCGTTTTGCGGAGCTCCAGTCAGGGCCGCTCAAGCTTGCGCTCATGCACACCAATAACAGGTATAAAACTGCACTGCCCTCTGTTTGCCACTTACTGCAGTCTGTAGGTGTTTGAGGATTGAGGTAGATGTGACTATGGGGGTGTTCGAAAAAAGGTCATCGAAGGGGGGCTTGCCATGGCATGACGTCCATGTGTTTATCGAGCTCGTGCAGTATTTCATTCGATCGTCTGCTGAAAATTGTATGGCATACTCGGTGTGTCTAAGAAGATGAAATCTAGGCAGATTCATGCCCCGGAATAAGTCCTTCCAGAAATCCTTTGCACATGAGTATGAATCGGATGCCTGAGCTTTTCCCCTCTCCGTTCAGTTTCTTTATCATCTGCCATAGGTGGCAAATGGGCATCACAAATTCATACGTTTTGAGTAGATATGTAGAAAGATCTTTTGTTGATTCGTTAAGATTATCTTGCGCTAGTATGTGAGTATCCAATATGCATCTATTACTATCAAACATGCTTCATGGACTCATGGCTCAAACGGGCCAACACTGCTCTCAAGCATACAAGCGTCTTGAATATGCGATGTTTCCAGTTTTCTCATTATTATGGAGTAAACTATCACCAAGCTGAGAGATAACCCCATTCCAAATACTGCATATACAATAGTGTACTATACAGTGATTGTTTCCATTATCTAAGAACTATTTGCAAAGGAAGCATACATACTATACTTTGTTCAACAGTATGATGATTTGAAACGTCCAAGGGACTAAGCCTTGTATGTATGCCAGATTTATATAGATAAATTATTAACAAGATGGGAAAAAAATGCAACCTCCACTTTTTTTATAATGTTCTGAAGTGAAGCTAGGTTACTTGGTTTTTTTTCTGCTCATTGTGTTACTGTACCGTTTGAAATAGTTAAGGCTGTGTATGAAATATATTATTTAATTCATGTCTTCTCCTTAGAAGTTGTCCTATTTTTCATGTGGATTTCAAATACAATCATTGTATGGATCGGATGAACGTCGGTACACAGGGGATACGTGCACACGGTGCGTACGCTTTGAGATCTGTGTTTGAGGAGAGAGAGTGTGTGGAGTGCATTGACCGCATCATATGTGCTGCTTGTTTGGATTTTTGTGGCATGTGGGGTGCTTTTGATCCTAATTATTGGCCGGAGTGGTTTTTTTTACTCGTCATGTGCTGCTATGTTACTAATTGCTCACTTTGCCCCTCACAACGTGCATGCGGAGAAAAATTAGTTACTAACAAAGGTTTGAGCGAAATGACACGTGTCGAGCAACCGCCGCGTGTGCACGTACCACCCTGGGCAGCAAAACGGCTCTCTTGTATGGATATGAGATATGAATGCATCATGTCTATCTATATGAAGATAACCTTACGGATATGAGATATAAATGCATCCCGGCTATCTACATAGAGATAGCCTTATGGATATGAGATAGTCTTACATTCAGAAAGGAGTTTGCATGTTCATAATATGAGGTTGTGTGATCTATAAGTTATTTAAATTGTGCATTTCAATCAGCTTTCTTCAGATATTATGGCATCCTTTTGCAGTTAACCAACATGAATATGTCTTTTCTGAATGGTCACACATATTTTCAGTTCCCTTGCAACACAAAGAGTCTATTCTTCGATGTTGTCCTTCACAGTACCGGACATAAGCAGTACAGTGACAAAATTACTGGCGCTGGGAGCTGAGTTGGATGGTCCCATCAAATATGAGATCCATGGAAAAGTAGGCCATCTATATCTCACAGCTTCCCTTGTGTGATACTAGTATTCAGTCATGATTTTCTTCACTACATTTCATAGGGTATTAAGCCATTTGGAAGTAGCAATACATGTGCTTATTTCTTGTGGAATGAAGATCTTCTGACAGTGCAACTGACTAAGCGTACAATAGCTGGAGGTTAGGGCGTTTAGCAATTAGGATGACGGTGTATGCATGCCTAGGATTAATGGCGCACATTTTCTCACAAGTTGGTATAACCGTATAAGCAGTTGCTTAGAATCCTAGGCAGAAGCCGACTTCATGATTGCGCTGTCTTCAATGGTTGTGTTTCAGTGTTTGTGTTTGATCACTGGTCAGGGCTTTTTTCAATTTTTGGACGCGACTACGTTCAGAACGTTCTATATTTAAACCTAACCATAGAACACTAGAACAACACAACACGTTTTAAAATTGTCACACAAAAAACCTAAGCGAGTGTGCGGTGTGCTCTCTTGCATGCATGCAGATAATAACAAAATTGTTGATGTCATCTGCATTAAATGCACAATTTAAAAATTTAAAATGTTTTATAGCTCCAAACCGTTCATCCGATTTCGTATCCGTTTTCACCGTTGGACTAGTCGTGACAAGATCTTCAAAACAAAATCCCATGTTGATATGTTTCGATAAAAAAAAGTCGGACCGAAAAGTTACCCACTAGTAACACATAAGTTATCCAGGTTGTATTATATAAGTTATCCACCATATCAACGATTATTTTTCAATTTAAAATTAGATTCCACTTTTGAATGTTCTTTTTGATTTTGTCAAGTTTTGAAGGTGCTACCTAATTAGCCAATTATCACTTGGTATATATGGTAAATGTATCGTGCATAAGTGGACCCAAAGTATAGTGAAACTTCATAAGTATTATGGTGATAATTATGATGATTTTGTTGTGACAACTACACACTGTTTGGATAATTATAGAAAAACTATTTAGAGCACAAGGTAACTAATTCAATTTCATAGTGGATAACTGTATCATACACAAATGGGTAACATCATCAATACTAGGTGGGTAACTCTATCAGTACTAGATGGATAACTATTATCGAGAGTATGTGAACTACATCAATTTTGTAGTGAATATAATAATTATATCATGATTCATGAACACATGAGTAAGGCCTACTAGGGATAACTATTACCGAAAGAGTATGGTAACTACATCAATTGTTTAACTACTATATCATGAACACATGGGTAACTCCATCAGTATATTATTGGTAACTCTATAATACATGGTAGTTAACTCTATCAATACTGCGTTAGAACATATGAGTAACTCTAGCAGTACATGATGGGTAATACATGGTGGGTAACTCCATCAATACTATGTGGGTAAATATCGTTGAGCGGGTAGGGAAACTAAATCAATTTGTGGTAGATAGCTAGATCAATTTCGTGATGCATAAGTAAATCGATTTCGTGGTGGATAAGATAATGAAATTGCTACGCGCATCTCTGCAATTCCGATCACCGCACTTCCACCAGCCATGTACATTGGCGCGGTTGTGCACCGACCCTGTATGCATCACCGAACTTCGATCAGCCAAATACATTGTGGCGGACACTGACCCCGTCGATCCCGATGGTAATACATTAACTCATAAAAAATTAAAACTGAACTAGAGAATAGAGCAAGTAGATTTGACTAGTCGATGGTATTGCTCTTTAGCTTCGTAACTAGCTCTGCATTATCCAATTTTAGTATTACCTTGACATGATTCTGCTCCAACACAAGATTTACTGCTTCCGAGCTACCAGCTATTAAGTTAGAAACGGACAATTAACATCGATGAACTGGAGCTTTTTGCTGCTATGATACTGCCGTCATCTCGTAGTAAAATAACACCAGTTCTACTTCAATTCAACCATTTCAGGCTTCCATCTGCATTTGCATTACCAAGTCACGTGGTGCTAGTTTCGGTTTTCTTGCAGTCATCACACTAGTGGGGCTGGAGAATGGAGATAGCTTTCAAAGTCAAACATTTCCATTCGACAACAAGATGCACCACTCCTGTTACCAGGTCATAGGATTTTGCACTTCTCTACACACTCCAGATCTACAAACATCATGAGGATTAAACACAACGCTGATGCATTTTGTACCACACTGAAAGTACTACTACACATCGTTGACAGGAAGTAGTATAGTATACATCGTTGATTCAGTAGCAGCATACTACACTGGATGAACCGTACCTGGGACGAGAGCAAACATTCAAGTGCATAGTTTCCGTTTCTCTCCTCCACCCTTCGGTCGCCTCCCTTCCAGTTCCATCCGCGGTTAGTTCCTGGTTGAGGAACACGACATAGCCGTCATGCAAGCCAGCCCGGGAAGGTGGTCGCGGTGGAGGATTTCAGCTCCCTAGCCCACGTGCTCGAGCAGGAGGAGCAACGGAGGTGGCCGGGCGCGAGGGCGGAGGCGAGCTCGTCGCAGAGGGGATGCGCGAGCTCGGGCAGCGGCACGGGTAGAGGCTCGAGGCATGGCCGTGCTCCCTGGCGGTTGGGTCGAGAAGGTGGGGACCAAAGAGAGAGGAGCTCGAGGGAGAGGGCGATGGGGAGCCGCCGCCGGCTCTGGGCAGTGCGGGGAGAGGGAGGAAGGGGACCAGGTCGGGTGCCTATCCAGCGTGTGGGGTGGGAGCAAAACGACACGATTGGTCCGCCGCATAAGGTTACGTGCCGACCGTTCTGAACGTAGAATTTCCGTTTTTTTATTATTATTCAAAGCAATTTCAGTGGATATTTGGAGTGTCTGAATCCTTGGGGATTTTCTTTGCGTAGGTTTTTTGATCCACTCTGAACGGTGCTTGATGCTAGTTCATACAGTTTACAGTTCTATGGGAATCATGTGTACATGACATTCCTGAATTGTTTCCAATCCATTTATATTAGAATCGGGTGTAGCTAATTTCAGCTTTCTAATGTACGTATTGCATGAATATTCTGTCAATTTTACAAGTCTTTGATCTATCCACCTCAAGTACAATGTCATCACATTCATCAATAAATAAAAGATTGTTTGTCTATAGCGACCAACCTGCCCCACTGCGATCTCATCGCAATCAGTTAAACCAACGAGCAAACAGGCACACGACCTGTCAGAAAGCTATGAGGAAATAGCCACATGGATCCACGGAGAAGAGAGCCAACAAGCCAAGCCGGGTCGGTCCACGCAGACCACGATCATGTTCCAGGAGCAACCTGCCCCACTGTGATCACCTCTACTACCAGTCTTCAGTCTACCACGATTGTGTCGCGAATTCAAAAATCAAAATGACGCTGGAGGAGTCAACCCGGCCTTGCCGCGCCGCACTATAAAGCTGGCCGCACTCCAGGAACTCCGGTGATGCGTTTTCTCATTGCCGACAAGAACAAGAGCACCACCTGCTCCATTGCTCCTCCTTGCTGCATTGCCCCCTAAATAAAGCAAACCATTTCCCTCCTCAGGTGAATTCACCTTGTCTTGCTACCAGCCTCTCGTCTTTCGGTCCGGCCAGCCACCGCCGCCTCCGGCCGCCGCAACCATTTCCGTACCGAGAGGAAGCCGCTTCGCTCGACCCATCCGACGAGATGGCGGATTCCTCAGCCGCCGCCACAGATGAAAGCGTTAGCCGTCGTGGATGAACAGACAGGAGCAGCAACAATGCCGATCACGTCGTCGTCGTTCTTGTTGCCACTGCTGCTCCTTCTCGCGTTCTCGCGTCATTCTTCCGCGGCCAGGAATGACAGCCGCGCCGTTATCAACATCTCGGCCCTCGAGGCGGCCGTCCGCGACCGCGCCTTCGAGCTGCTCCGCCGCACCAACAAGCTCGTCGCCGTCGAGCCCCTCCCGGACAACGTCTCCGCTGCCGGCGCCGGCGCAGATGCCGAGGTCAAGGCGTCTGCGCTGCGCGTGCGGAGCAGCTCCCTCTGGGCCGACGCCGTCAACGAGACCGCGGGCGGCACTGCGGGGTTCACGGTCCCGCCGCGCGTCGTCCCGGCCCCGTTCGCCCGCCGCGTCGACGTCGTATTCCTGCGCTTCCTCCTCCTCGACGACGAGGCGCTCTTCTCCGCGCCGCCTGGGTACGCGCTGGCGGCCCCGGTGGCAGCGCTGCTCGCCTACGACGTGTCGTCGGGGCCCAACGGCAGCGAGATCGCGCTCCGGGCGCTCGGCGCGCCCGTCCGCGTGGACTTCGGGAACCTCTCGCTCTCGTCGCCGTCGTTCAACGACACGGGGGCGGCGAGGTGCGTGACCTTCGCGGCTGCTAGCGGGAAAGCCGTGGCCACGCACGCCATGGCGTCGCCGACCGCGTGCGCGGTGACCGGCACGGGGCACTACGGTGTTGCTGTGCGGCTCGAGGTGCCGCCACCGACGCCGACACCTGCGGCTGTGAAGGAGAGGTGGTGGGCGTCGACGGTGGTGGCTGGCGCCGGTGGGGTTGTGGCAGTGAGCTTCCTGGCGGTCACCGTGGCCGCCGCTGTCCGGTGGAACAGGAGGCGCAGGAGGGAGGAGATGGAGGTGAGGGCAATGGCTGGGGAAGAACTGGGGAGGATGGCAGTACGGGGGAGCAGGATGCCGTCGGCAAAGATGGTGCGGACGGGGCCAGAGTTGGATGAAGGGAGCCCACTGCCGTGGCGGCGCTAGCTCCTCAACTACAGAGTAGTATTGTTGTACAGTACTCCCTCTGTTTGTTCCGCTTCGCTCCACTGTTAATATGCAATTCAATAGTTACCGACAAAAGGAGTTCCCCTTCTCTTGGCCAATTGACGTTCTGCTTCAATAAGTCATGACCTTCACTCTCCTCAAGTGAGGAGGGCATATTGTTTGACCAACGAAAGCCTCACTAGTTCCTTCTTCCCGTTCACTATTCCCGTAGCCTGATACGAGTTATTTAGTTCGTGTCTCCTTGTTCTTGGGAAGAACCGAAGGTTCATTCGCGGCACTCGTAGACATAGTTGTATTTCCTCTTCTTTCCCTAAAAAGCTAATAAAAAAAAAAAAGCAGAAGCGAAAGCTCGAGTGGAAGAGTGGAGGACGTTTTAGACATTGCACATGGTGTCTAGATGCATACATGAATGGTGTCTAGATGCATACATGAATGAGGTACATACACACTAAAACATGTCTAGATACATTTAGATTAAAAAACGGAGGGAGTACTACATACAATATTTTTGGTGTGTAAACTCAGCTCCAATCAGATTAAAATGTATGTACATTAGTGGCAATAGGTTATTCAGACAGCCATAGCAGATTGAAAAGATTATCATGTATATCATTTTGTGTACTTATGTTCCCTCCACGATGCTACATTGACAAAAATTCCAGTGAGAATAAGTGGAACTACTATGTATTATTTGGTGCCACAAAATTCAGAAAATATGAACATGAGGGGTTTGGCAAGCCAGTACAACAAAGTAATGTATACAGACTACAGTAATATATACATACTCGGTTACGAAAAATATATCATCAGATCATTCGTTTCCCTAGTAGTTCCAGTAATATATCAATAGTGACAGCAAGGTTACAGGTTTGATTTGAAGTCCCTCCCATTCACACGATATCTGATTGCTGGAGGAAAATGAATGTTCCTGATTTATTCCATTCAGAGGGTGTTTGGTTAGGCTTTTAAGTTGGCTTTTGCTTTTGGCTTATAAGCCATAAAAGCACCTCAATAGGTGCTTTTGGCTTTTGGCTTATACCATAGTGTAACATAATCCAAAAGCCAAAAGCCAAAAGCACCTATTTAGGTGCTTTTATGGCTTATAAGCCAAAAGCAAAAGCCAAGAAAAAAGTCTAACCAAACACCCTCTCAGTCTCAGCGCTTCTGAATACCGGCAAACAGTCGACGGGCATAAGGTAGATCGAATGTTGCTCCAAATTACAGGTAGCAACAAGTAGCAAAATATGTTTCCAGAATAACTGGAAGTTGGCACCGTATTTTCTCCAGATTTCAAGTAGAGGTACGGCAGCAGGTCATCGCCTGTTATCTTTTCGAGCGGCAAACATACCCTTTTATGAAACTGGTTCCTCTCGCGAGGAACTGCATCAGTAATTAACATATCACTAATAACCTCACTTAGGTGTTTCCATTTGATGCGTATGACCAGTACTCATTGACCAGATCGCGGAAGAGAGATCCTTCAGTTTCCATGAGCTTCTTGGGTTTGTCATACTCCACTACCCTCCCTGAAAATACATATACAGTACCTCATTACTATGAAACTATGGAACTCTATACTGCAGCCCTAAAAGTTGGTCATGACAGGAACATAGCAACATACCATCACTCATTCCAAGCACCATATCACAGTCCATAACTGTCGGAATACGGTGGGCGACTGTAATGACGGTGCAATTCTTGAATTCGGTCCGGATCGTTTTCTGAAGGACAACATCTGTTGCGTTGTCTATGGAGGCTGTTGCTTCATCAAGAACTAAGATACGACACCTTCTCAAAAGTGCGCGACCTAAACAAAAGAGCTGCCTTTGGCCCATGCTCCAGTTTGACCCTTCTTCCGCAACTGTATTGCAAGATCTTGATTAGTACTATGAATTAAAAATTCCATACATCCTACTAGCAAATTGCTGAAGACTACTGGAAGTTTGACAAATTTAGTTGCACATGTATTTTCAGACCTCTATTTTTTAATTTTGAAACAACTCGATCCGAATTTTAAGTTTGCCCTATTTGTTAAGGGCATAAAGTGAACTCCAGAAATCAAATTATAGATATACTGAGGTTCCTACCAAGTGAATCCAATCCCTGCTCCTTCTGGACAGATTCAAGAAGTTGGCATTTACCAAGGACCTGCAGAATAATGGAATATGAAGCAACCAATTTAGTGATTCCTTTTCAGATGTACGCATGCCATAAACAGAGAACGGTAACTTTCTGTTTCACACCCCCTAAATCTGGTTATTCTGAATTATCTAATGTACATACGTATAGTACACATCTTACCTCATATATTTGTTGATCCGAGAATGTCCCAAGAGGATCTAGATTATATCTTATTGTACCCTGAAAAAGTGTTGGCTCTTGTGGAATGATTCCCAAACGCGAACGCAGGTCATGTAAGCCTATCGTGGTGATGTCCACAGAGTCTATAATAATTTTCCCTCCAGCAGGTTCAACAAGACGAAACTGTGCACCAATTAAAGTTGTCTTGCCACTTCCTGTGCGGCCAACGATGTCAATCTTATCTCTACCTTCAAACTTGCAAGTGATTCCATGTAGTACCAGGGGAGCATCGTTCCTATACCGAATCTGTCAAATGAAAATCAATCACATACATCTGTACGAAATTCCGAAGGGTTTCAGCTAGTCAGGCCTGCATGTATGGTTACCTTCAAATCTTTAAGCTCCACACTGCCAACTTGGGGCCAATCTGGAACTGGTCGGTTTTCTTCAATAATTTCTGCTGCTTCACTTTGTATGTCCATGTATTGATTCACTCGTTCCACAGATATTATTTTATTTGCAAGGTCACATTGCTTTTGAATAGAGTTAACAAAAGAATTATTTAGGGAAAGACCATAGGACAACGCCAAACCCACAAAACCTGTGCAAGAATGATATAAAGTTAGTAGGTTTCTGATGGTCATGTTAATTCCTCCATATCCTGGTTGATGTAAAATAAATATATTTTCCAATACTCTGGTACATGGAAGATTGGATATCTGACTACCAGGTTACTAATAAGGTTTTCAGCCATTCACTATTATCAAGAACAATTCTGCAAATTCATTCCATAAATAATGTATGCTATCATAACAAAAGCTTAACAAAAGCTAAACAATGTATGCTACTCCCTCTGATCCGAATTACATGTCGCTGGCTGTGTTGATGAGTTGTACGTGATCAGTTGTTTTCCCACGACACTTATATCGGATCGGAGGGAGTATCATAATAAGTTACTATAATATTATCAAGCGCGTGACTCTTTTTGTGATGGTTGTACTTACAATAATCTACTTACCAGGAGCAAAGGTTCCTGGAGGAAGGAGAGCCATGACAAAGGCAGAAGAAGAAAGAATTGCAGCAGTCATTGTTTCAAGACGTTGAATCAACCATTCAGTTGCTGCAAAATTATAGAAGTATGGACCAGCATTCTTGTCAAGTAACTCCAGATTTTTAGCAAAGAAACGATCTTCTTCTCCAAAGGCACGTATTGTTATAGCTCCTGAAATTGATTCACCTAAGTGATTTGCCAGAAGACTGGCCTGGGTTACCGCCCTTTCTCTTAAAGTTAATTGGCGATCAAAGCAATGGAAATGGAGGTATATAAGTATTTTGTTGGGTTGTTAGCTTCTGTTGGGTTATTTTACTGTAGCAAAATAGCTTTTTTCAGTAGATAGCTTCTATAAGAGCTGAGAAGCTTGTGGAGGGTTCCTCAACCCTGAGCCTCTGTGCGTAGTCAAACCAAAAGCTACTTACAACATCACCTGTAAGTTCTACTGTTTTAGGTTTTATGTTGATGGTTGTCTGTTTTCACTCCACATTGTCAGACACTAGCACCTTTTTTTGGAGTGTAAGTGATACATAGCCTAAATCTGCGTTTCATCTTATCTGTATGCTTGTATAGCCCAAACATTTTAATAGAGACATGATGAAAACTATGGTTCTTTTAATTTTGTAATGTTGTAGTTAACATTCACCTAAAAGAAGTGGCCTACATTTTGTGGCAGTTCGTGGAGCATTAAGATGCCTAGCTCTTCCATTAGATGATTTAGATGATGAATGTATTCCAAAATTAGTGCCACAGATTCGCTCCATTAGGAACATGTAATGTCCTGGACACCAGGATACCCGTTGGTGGCCAGTAGCTATTCACCTCAATTAGCTATGATAGGCAATGTAGTCTGTTATTTATTTCGAGTGTTCGTTTTTATTTGGTCTTTAATTTCATAATAGGCATACGTTTCCTTTTTCCATTTTAAACAGTGATAATATATTGTGGCCCTTCTTTCAGGCTAGGAAGAGAAATCTTGGATTGCCTGAGGATGAGGATACTGGTAATTTGGTAGCTGCTGTTTCTGCACATGGCAATGAGTTTGCAGAAAAGGATGCAGCAAAGGAGAATGCTGCTTATACTATGCCTAAGACCAATGGTTAGTTTTTTTGTTTACATTGCTGGTTTGTATTGCCTTCCTGCTTGCATATACATTATTCACTATATCTGTTGAATTTGTCTCTAGATCATTCAGAGAGGGTTCTATAAGGAGTTGGTTAAAGTTATCGAAGCTTTAGATGTTATTCTCGAGGTTCTTGATGCAAGGGACCCACTGGGCACTCGTTGCATTGACATGGAGAAGATGATTAGAAAGGCTGATCCAACTGAACGAATAGTGCTGCTTCTCAATAAGATAAGTAAGATACAGTTTTGATTGATTTTAGTCCCATTGGTGTTGTCTTTCCTTGTTGTTCTGCATCTGAAGGCAAATCTTCTGTGAGTTGTAGATCTTGTGCCCAAGGAGGAATTGCCAACTGTTGCATTCAAGTGCAATACTCAAGAAAAGAGGACCAAGCTGAGATGGAAGTCGGCAAAGCTTGATAAATCAAGCAATGTCTCACAAAGCAGTTATTGTCTTGGTGCTTATAATCTCATTAAACTACTTAAAAATTATTCCAGGAATCACGAGGTAGCTTATCTCGATGTTTCAGTGATGATTGGAGTCCGTCTTTGTTCATCTGTATTTATCTAGCTTCAGTCGGGAGTTTTAATGTTATCTGTTGCTGTAATGAATATTAGTCTGTGCTTTAGGAACCTAATCACTACTGTGTACTATAATGTACAGTGCCGGAAATAGTGCACATTAGAAGTACTAAAAAATGTCTCTAATGGTAGAGGCACTAAATAATGCCTCTAATGCTAGCATTAGATGCACTCAAAACTGCCACTAATGCTACCATTTTGAGGCACTAAATAGTGTCTCTAATAGCACCATTTTGAGGCACCAAATAGTGCCTCCAATTCCTACTTTTGTGGCACAGAACACTGCCTCAAAATGCTAACATTAGAGGCACTCAAAACTGCCTCTAATGCTACCATTTTGAGGCACTAAATAGTGCCTCCAATTCTTACTTTTTGTGGCACTCAAAAGTGCCTCAAAAGGTTGTCTTTTGTGGCATTATTCAAAAATGACTCCAAAAACCTTTGCCAACCGGAGTAAATCTAGCACTATTTTTTTTGCCTTAAAAAACCTTTTGAGGCACTTTTTATATTATTTGAGCCACTTTTTAGTGCCTTCGAATCAAGTACGTGGTGTAGTGTATGCACTTACGATAAGAGTACGACATCTAGCGTGTTTGTTGTGGTACAAGTACAATAGATTATATCACCCGTAGGTTGACAGGAATTAATTAATGAACACCTAGAGTATTATCAAGGTTAGTATAATCTTGATGGAGCTATAATTGGTTACGACTCACTTGTTAACTTTGTAGTGCATGTTACCGAGGATAAAAAGTTATTCACCATTTATCGACAAATTATTTGTTGGCTTTTGTTGAAATATATGTCTTATGTATTATCAAAAAAAAAGGCTTATGTTTTTTTACACACGAAACCCCTACAAGGGGATCGATTTCCAGTACTTAAACGGAAAACAAACACGAGTTCCAGCGTAGTATCGCAAGACTTACAAGACCTCATACCACCAGAAACTTAAAACAACAAATATATGTCTTATGTGTGTGTGAGGAGATGAAATTGACCGTTTGGACTACAGTAGTGTAAACATGTGCAAGAGACGCAGAGCCAGGCCCCGGACACCTAGCTCCAGCCCAAAAGGAAGCCCATCAACGACCAGTTTCATCTGTCTTACGAACAAGACGAGCCACTCGAACTCCCCTGTTTTCCGATGGCCGAACGAGCCCTTTGCAGTCAAACTAAACAGCAGCACCGCCGGCCCTCCACTCGCCACCACGCCTCGCCGAACAAACCCTTTGCAGTCAAACTAAACCGTGGTTGCAGTAATGAGTTTACTGGCCGAGAAATCCAAGACCATTTGAGTTTGGACTGAATTCTTCCTCCCAAAATTGTTTTTTTCCAAAGTTGTTCACATCAAGTTTGAATTTCATTTTCTTTCCGTCTTGCCAAAATTAGGGCATACTTGTCCTAGTTAAGCACTCATGAGTTGTCAACATTTCACCCGAGGGGCTGAACCAGTTCATATTTTATTAGATGCGCATATCTCCTTCCATGATGCGCAAGATCTTTAAATTAGTACACAAATGGTGATATGGTTATATTTTGTTCCTGGCAGTTTTAACGCCGGCAACAATGGAGATATAATCTTTAGTTCCACAAGATTAATATGTACTTTCTAAGATATATACTGCATAATTATAGACTCACTGCGACATGTTTTTTTATGTGACTTACAGTAGGTTAATTAGATGCCCAACATTTAGAGGACAACTCTGAGAACCCTGCTTATATAAAGCATAGAGTGTTTTGACAGCCAGCAAAAGAGCCGACTGTCATACGGACACGACACCAACAAAACAGAAAAAAAGAATCTAACATCATTCAGATTACAGCACCGGCTCACGTCAATCAAATCAGTCAATCAAGTAATAATAATATTCTCATAGTGATCTATGACGGGCATCGTCGGGTTAGATCAACCGTGCATCCCCAATAGGCCTATGGGGGGCGTCAAAACTCGCCCAGCCGCGGCCCCTATTTTTTTAATTACGCCGGTTCGGCCCAAACAAAACTCCGGCACCCTCAGGCCGAACACAAACCAAGGGGGGCAGCGGAGGCGCCGGATGCACGCGTGTTGCGTTGCGGGCCAGCTCTGGGCAGTCTGACTGCCACCGCCACCGCGTCCCTTCGACGGACATGCGGCGCCGAAAATCCCCGCCACCGCGTTCCCGCGCTTTCCCGCCGCTTCCCCCGCTATATGTAGGCGCGACCGCAATTGTCGTTCCATGTCTCAGATCTACATGCTCATTCTCACCGCCATGGCTTCTCCCAACCTCCAGCCACTTCCCCTGATCGCGGCAGAGGCGCTTTTCGCCTCCAACTACCCCTGCCCGCCGGGCTACCGCGTCCCGGCCGGTTGGAGGCTGAGCGCCGGCGGCGTTCCTGTCCCTCCAGTTCCCCAAGGTACGACGTGTCGGGTGGCGATCACCAACCATTACTACCCTGAGCTCACGCCGGAGCAGCGGCTCGACAGCGCCTGGGACCCCCACAACAACGAGACCTGGGACGCCTTCTTCATCAACTGGCGGGAGAGGCAGCTCGCCAGGTACGACGGGGACGGCCCGCCTCCGGTGAACTTCAACAAGGCCGGTCGTCGGCTATGGTGGGGGTGGCCGGACACTCCAGAGCGTCATGGACCACATCGCGGCCGGCGACCGCCCCCGCTTGTGCTACACCCACTTCAAGCCGACGAAGGATGGCAGCGGCAGTAGCCGCCCTCAACCCTCTCCTCCGCGCGGCCTTCTCCAGCCACGGTCTGGCTATCAGGTGGCCCCGGAATACGCCGCGGCCGCGCATCAGGTTAGACTTGCCGGCGACCCAGATGATTTTCCAGGCCAGCGCGCCGTCGTATGCGCGTCTCTGGAAAGGTTGCAGGCGCCCGGCGCAAGGAGGATCCAGCCTTCGGCTCCGACGGACGCTACCACGTCGTGGTGGCGGAAGGAGGAGGCGGCCTACCTCGCAGTCCATGGCGACGCAGGCCAAGGCTGCAGCAACTGCGGGGACCTGTCGCCGCCGCGCCCACTGCTGCGGCGCTCGCCACCTCGAGCTTCGTGCCAGCAACTGCGGGCACCTGTCGCCCACTGCAGCAACTGCGGGCACCTATCGCCGCAATGACGACGGCGGCAAGTTCGACGACTTCTCTGATGAGTACTACCGGCCTAGGCAGGAGTACGATTAAAATATGTAGTAGAATATTTTTCATCAATAAATAATGTTATTTTTTATTTGGTATCGGGGCTACGACTAGGAGCCAACCACCCCCCAATTTCTTAATCTCGCCGGCGCCTCCCCATACGGGCCGCAAATTGGTCGATTAAAGCGCCATATGGGGGACGAGTGGGGATGCTCTTAGTGGGAGTATGATACGTACTAGAAGGGAAAAGACGCGTCTGCCGCGTCTGTCCTAATACGAACAACGATAGATGACGAAACATATATAAAAACAGTACCAATGAAGGAGAAAATATTACCACTGGCTTACTAGTTTACAACACGATTAATTAGACATAGAGAAGTACATAAGCGGCACAACACTTAGTTGGACGATCATGATACAACGACGATTATGAAATATCACGAAAGTTAAATTGTGTACCCCTTCATGTTCATGGTCATGACTTTCCTACACTCTAATGATTGCAACTGAGGCTAGACAAACATAGGTCCTTTTTTAGTATATGCATTCAACCATCTAAAATAAAACACATGCATTTTGTTACATAATTTGGCTTGTTTTGTGAATAAAAGTGAGATATACGTAAATATACCGCAAAACAAATCACAGATAAATACCATATCCTTTTTATCAGTAATAGGTGGCATCCAACAACAAGGCATATTACTCATCCTTCCACCCGTAGGCACCATTGATTTGTCGATGTGAAACCGCAGCTGCCACCACCACCGAGTCGAGCTCTACTAACAACAACCGTGACAGCGGCTGCCGATGCGAGAAGCCACATTGGTGTTCATGTGCAAAGTGTTGTAGGAAGTCTTTCAGCTCACCGATGTTGGGTGGCCACCAGAGGGGAGCGCAGGTGACGTGCAAGTTAACAATGGATTTGAGACACGACATCAGGGATGGAGGTGCCCTGTAGTCCCAGCCTCCCAGGTGCTTGACGGAACCAGAGGTGTGTGCAAAGAGGTGGGCAAATTTTACGTAAGGACGGCTGTTTTCGGTAAAATATGGTTCGAGGGAGGTGGAGGGAGAGAAATGGTGTCGCGTGATATAGAATGTGCAACGCTATGGTGGACGCTGGCAGTAGAGATAAGAGATAGGGAGTTCTCAGATAGAGCCAGCAGCTCTGAACTCACTGCATCTTCTTTGTTAAAATAATGAAACGACTATTCAGACTTCAATTTTTTGAAATAAAACGTAGTTGACAACTACGTGTATGAATTGTATGCACTGTAGAACCTTTTTTGTATTTTAATCTACACAAAAAGAGTAATTTTAGGGTGAAATGGAGCTATTTTATTGTTTGTTACAACCACAATTTTCTTTTTTATAGATGGGAGTCCTTTTTATTTTATCAAAAATTTAGCATGTAAGTACAAACATATGTATGTATCCAATAATTTTTTTGTCAAACTGTATTTAAAATTGTGAACGATAAATAAATAAATAAAATTATGGGGTCCACCATGATGTGGACACGTGGGAGAAGGAGAGAACACCAATCCTAATCCTAGTGAGTTTAGTATTTAGAAAGATACATTATGTAGAAGATTGAAGAATGAATTATGTTTTAAAAAAAGTGGATGGAGGTATACGTACATCATCACAACGTCGAGCACCACTACGGCGGACGACAGGGTGGAGAGGTTCACGACCATCTCGCCGGCGTGCCTGGAATTAACCGACATGAACAGCGCCGCCACGACCTTCTGCCCGGCTGTGAGCTCGCTTAGCCCCTGGGAGCCCCACTCCATGGCGCAGAAAAGCAGCAGTTGCACCAGCACGAACACGGCCACGGTCAGAGCCAAGAAACAAGTGTGCCTGAATGTCAGCAGGTGGTCGTACGCCACAGAGTTGCTCTGATCGTCCCCATCACACGAACTCCTCATGATCCTCCGAAGCTCACGGAGATCGGGTCTCTTGGTGACCCTGTGGAGAGCCCAGATGACTAGCCTCAGGAAGACGGGGAAGAGAGTGTTGCCGAGGAGGACGTGGGGCATGACGAGGAGGAGGAGGCCCGGGAAGGTTCTGAAGGAGATCATCCCTTCGTTGTTCGGCACGAAACCGCAGTTGGCGAACGTCGAGACGACGGTGAAGATGGAGAAGGTGTAAGTGCTGATCCCTTGCCGGAAAGTACGGCTCGCGCACCGGCGACCATGCTCAGGTACACCAGCATCAGCGTGTAGCCGGTGAGGTGCACCACTACATGGTACCCCAGAACTATGAACAGAAGCAAACGGGGGAGAGAGGGGGCTATATCTCCTGTGCGACGTCTTTGTCGGCTAATAACTGGAATACGACGTCTTTCGTTGAAATAGCTGAGAGACGACAGTTGAAGCAGCCCAAATAGCCACGGCCCGAAACGGCTCTTTCAAGCCCTTAAACGAAAGGAAACTGTTAACAAATTTAGATTACATGAGCTGGGCTGTTTGAACAGGGGACCCACCAGTCGACTAATGCTACGTGGGACCCAGTGCGTTCGACCTCATACTGGGACCCACAACTTATCCACGTCAACCGTATCGATTTCATAAAAAAGAGGCAGAGTAAGCTCCCGCTCCCGTGCCCCGACATTACCGTTGCCACCCTCCACCTGTTCTTCCGCGCACCTCCTTCCTCCTTCTTCCTATTCTCCGGCAACGGTCCACGGCAGCGGCGGCGAGGGATGTCAAGCTCCGCTTCTGACTCCCAGAAGGCATGGCCGCGTCATGGAGAAGTCCCGATCACTAGATGCCCGGACTGTTCTCGCCCAGATCCACTGAAGCGCTTGACATGTGTTCGCTCGAAGAGGGGCAATGTCGGTCGGAAATTTATCAAATGCGAGAGCAAACTGCATCTTGGGAAGGATGGGAAGGTATGGTTTGTCCTGATTTGTCTCGATTTGGCTTGATTTTGATTTTGCACTATGGATTTGGGAATTAGGGTTTCCGTTCCCTTTTTCAGAATTTGGCGGAATGCGGCCATTTTGAGTGGATGGATGAGTACATTTGGGATCGAGCGCTTCAAGTTGAAGTGCTGCCCCCAATTCAGGCCCCAATTCAGGCGGCTCCCATCTCGTCTGCTGTGTATGAGGCGATCTCAAACAGAGGGGCCGATTGTCCTTAGGAGGATGTTTTGGTGAATAGGGAGTTGCAGAAATTGAACAAGCAGGTGAAGAAGCAGCTGAGCCAGATTGTGGAATTGAAGAAGCAATCAAACATGATGGCCGGAGCATTTTATGTGTGTATCATTGCCCTTTATGTGGTGTATCTTTGTCGTTCGGATTAGGAGTTGTTTGTAAGATGAACTATGTAATGAATTCGAATAAATTAGCTCTAAATGTTTCCAGTCTTCATCGAGAGCGTATAAATTCGGTGAAAATCAGCTCTGAATTCAGTTGACACCTCGAACAGGTTCAGTTAGCCGTGTCCAAAATAGAAAAAAGACGATAAGTGAATGGGCCCGTTGTTGGGCCAAGCCGTGATTACTCACTGAATTTTAAGGAGGCCAAGCCGTGTCCGACAAGTTAAAAGGCCTTATATAAAAAACACGGAGGTAGTGTTTTGTACGTGTCAAGTATTGCTGTGTACGTAGAATTGGTTTATTTAATAGTTTTATGTAACGAATGACTCCATATTGGTCATGGACACAATATTAGTGCACCAGATGTTGATTTTGAGGTCATTTGGAGAAGGTCGAAAAAATGTTCGGATTAGAAATGGGGCTGTTTCGGCTACCTTTGGGGCTCTTTTGTAGCTCATTTTTTAGAACTCATCGCTTGTTGGAGATATGTGTATGTGTTGTGATGGATCACATGTAGCAGAATCTGTGTCAAGTTTTGGTGTGTTACGTTGAATTGGTTTTTTTTAATATTTTTATGGAACGATGACTATATATTGTTTAAGGACACAATATTCGTGCACTAGATGTTGAGTTTGAGGTCATTTGGAGAAGGTCGAAAAAATGTTCGGATTAGAAATGGGGCTGTTTCGGCTACCATTGGGGATCTTTTGTAGCTCATTTTGGAGAACCCATTGCTTGTTGGAGATGTGTGTATGTGTTGTGATGGATCATGTAGGTGTGTATGTGTTGTGATAGAGAAACGTTCGAAATAGTTTAATATAACGATATGTGTGTATGTGTTGTGATAGAGAAACATTCGAAATATCAAATAACTTATATATGAGTCACATTACGCATAACAAATATAAGAAACATTAGAAATAACAAATACTTATATATATTAATTTCTTGGCGGGAACGAACAGAAAATATATATATATTAATTTCATTACATTTGTACTACTACTTCTGGCGCCGGCGGCTAATCCTGCCGGCGCCGTGCACTGCCGCGTCGGCGGCTCTACGCCGGCGCCTAAGCCATCCGGGGCCTCTTCGCCGCCAGTTCGTCGCCCTCGCCGTCGTCGTCGGAGGAGTCCGAGTCGGAGGAGGAGGGGTTGTCGGAGGAGGAGTAGTCCTCCGGCGGCGTCTCCGGCTCCTCCGCCTTCTGAGCCTGACCCTCCCAGTAGAGGTCGGGGTCGAGTTCGGGGTCGTACCCCTCCTCCTCCTCCTCCGGCTTCTTTTTCTTCGCCGGCTTCGGCGCCGGCTCCACCTCCTCCTCCTCGTCGCCGTCGACGTCGGAGGGGGCGTCGTCGTCGTCGTCGTCGTCGGGGGGGGGGGGGGGGGGGGGGGTTGTCGTCGTCGTAGGAGGGGGGACGTCGTTCTCGTACCAGTGCTCTTGCGGGTGGGCGTCCTCGTCGGAGGGGATGTTGTCGTCGTCGGGGATGAGGTCCGACTGCTACCAGTACTCGTCCATTGCAACGGCGGCGGGGGCGATCGGAGAGGAGTTGGGGAGGGGAGAGGGTTTTCTCGGAACGGTGTGGAGAGAACTGATAATGCCGAGTGCAAACCGCTCAAATTTATCCCCGTTTCGGCCAACCATCCAATTTCACTGACATTAACCGCCTTGATCAATGTGGAGAAATCGCTTCGGTTTTGCCACAATGTGGATTTGACAAGACAGGACATGGCTAATATTCGCATTCATGACGTAGTGTCGACGTCGAGCACGCGGTGGACAATTGCTGTGATGCGACGTAGGCTCTGAAATGCATGCAACGGGTGGAAAATAGCTGCGTTGCGACGAAGCACACCAAGTCAGGCTTCGGTACGCTTGGTCCATGCACCGCGGCATGCGGATTGGTGCACAGGAACTGGTTTCTACGGATCTGCCAATCGGGATGCAGAACCAGCGTCGCGCGGATCGCCCCCTCGAAACCATCAAGAAGGTCATATCGGAGGGGTGGAGGTTGCCGCTAGGGTTCGATCCGACGGCGGACGTTCGACGCTAGGGTTTGGAGAGATGTTGCGGGGTTTTGAGTCAGTTAAATGACCATAACTAAATTAAAAAAATTGAAAAAATAGAAATCCAACGTAGTTCATCAGTTTGTAAGATATAGTTACCAAAAAAAATATAAACTCGGTATAGGGTCATTTTTTGGGAAACCCCACTTTTTGAAGTGAGACGTCAAAATCAAGTTCAAATGGGCATAAATGATTAAAAAAAATCGAAAAATGTGAAACCAGCGCACACTGTCGTATTATGTGACATAGTTATGAGAAAGCAATATAAACCTGGGTTTGGTCATTTTTATGAAAAAAGGTTCGCACAAATGAGCTATCACGTACAAAGAGTTATAGAGTTCGTAAAGTGAGAAGTGAGAGAGTGTTTCGGATTCGATAAAATCAAAATAAATCACAAAAATAAGAAAAGTTTCATTTCATTGTTACTAAGACGGATCTGCACTTAGTTTTTCATTTTCACATTTTAAACTTCTTCTGCGGACTTCAAAGTGGGTTTGACCGGGTTTGACCAAACATTCAAATGGGCATAAATGATTAAAAAAATCAAAAAAATGTGAAACCTGCGCACATTGTCGTATTATGTGACATAGTTATGAGAAAAAAATATAAACCTGGATTTGGTCATTTTCATGAAAAATGGTTCGCACAAATGAGCATCACATACAAAGAGTTATAGAGTTCGTAGAGTGAGAGAGGGTTTCGGATTCGATAAAATCAAAATAAATCACAAAAATCGGAAAAGCTTCATTTCATTGTTACTAAGACGGATCTGCACTTAGTTTTTCATTTTCACATTTTAAACTTCTTCTGCAGACGTTCAAAGTGGTTTTGACCGGGTTTGACCAAACATTCAAATGGGCATAAATGATTAAAAAAACGAAAAAATGTGAAACCAACGCACATTGTCGTATTATGTGACATAGTTATGAGAAAAAAATATAAACCTGGGTTTGGTCATTTTCATGAAAAATGGTTCGCACAAATGAGTTATCACGTACAAAGAGTTATAGAGTTCGTAGATTGAGAGAGGGTTTCGGATTCGATAAAATCAAAATAAATCACAAAAATCAGAAAAGCTTCATTTCATTGTTACTAAGACGGATCTGCACTTAGTTTTTCATTTTCACATTTTAAACTTCTTCTGCAGACGTTCAAAATGGGTTTGACCGGGTTTGACCGAACATTCAAATGGGCATAAATGATTCAAAAAAATCGAAAAAATGTGAAACCAGCGCACATTGTCGTATTATATGACACAGTTATGAGAAAAAAATATAAATCTGGGTTTAGTCATTTTCATGAAAAATGGTTCGCACAAATGAGTTATCACGTACAAAGAGTTATAGAGTTCGTAGAGTGAGAGAGGGTTTTAGATTCGATAAAATCAAAATAAATCATTACAACATAGTTCAAACATCATACCAAAGTTTTCAGCCAAACAAAAAATGCAAAGTGCAGATAGCATTATTACAAATTTTGAATTCAAATTCAAATTCTACCTAAAAAATTGATAGAACATTATTACATATTTCAAGTTTCAGCGAATCAAATAGAATTATTACAACATAAGTGTTTTCACGAATGTGCCTCAAATGTTTCACTTCTTGCTATCTCTTGATTTCTTCTTTGGCGGCATTGCTGGGGCCAGTACTGAATCGGTGCCGAGAATTTCAGAAATGCTTCTCATTCTCTTTGCTTCATCCACCTCAGGAATACCAAGAATACCAATTTTTTGAACGGTTTGCACCCCAGCATACATAAGACTTCTTTTTGAGCCCCTTCTGCTTCTTCTAACAGGTTCAGTCTGCATATTAGCATCCAGAACAGGTTCAGTCTGCACCTCAGCATCCAGAACATCTTCAGTTTGCACCTCAGCATCCGGAACATGTTCAGTTTGATCAGATTCAGGTTCAGATTGCAGAACATGTTCAGTTTGCTGAGGTTCAGGTTGCTGAGATTCAGGTTCATTTTGCACTGGTTTTTTTTCTACTGAAAAATGCAGCATGTCATTTGGTGGAAAAACAATAAAAACAAATGGAACAAAAATTGAGACTTACATTGTCCTTGGCCTTTCTGGAGAGTAACAGCATATGATAGATGCAGCTCGGTGCCCAAGTTCCTGGCATTGCGTGCATCTATTTTTGTTACCTTTTTGGGGCCTTTTTGGCTTGTCATCTTTTTTTGCCTTCTTCTTATTACTCGCACCTTTCTCAAACCATGCCTTGTACCTACTCTGTTTTGGCCTGCCAGCCTTTCTTCTTGTTAGAGGAGGACACAAGGTAAATTCAATATCCACTTCAGGCCACTGAGACTGGTCTGTAAGTGCTGGAATTGGTGTTGCATATGCAGCCTTAAATTTTGCTACTGAGTAATATTCATGCAAATATGGGTGCATATTTAACCTCGGCTTGGAAGCCAAGAAAAGTATGGCATGCTCACAAGGCTTCCCAGTGTGTTGCCACTCGAGGCAAGTGCATTCATGCTTTTCAGTGTCCACCACATGCCTCATGCCAGAATTGATGTCTTTAACTTCAGCACCCCACAATGAAGAATTGTCAACAATCAAATGTGTAAGATTTCCGCTCCTATTGACAACCTGCTGTACCACTGCCGGCAGCTTATCCCCTTGCAGAACATCAGCAAGCTTTCTTCTCAATTCCCACATGCGCATGATCATGATCCTCAATTGGTCTACCATGTCGTGCACAGGCAAGTCTTTTAACTCCTTCACCATACTGTTAAAACTCTCTGCCAAGTTATTGTTGATATGATCACACTTGATGGCAGTATTAAATCCTGACCTGTACCATTATAGAGAATGGTAGGTTTGCAGCCATGCTGCAAAATCATTGTCACTACATACTGCCATTATCTTACCAACATGAAATGCATGTGTTTTGCTAGTGTAGGATCTAGCTGCCGGCCACATGCGCCCAAATTCATCCCCTCTGAATTTTTTGATCAAATTCATCCACATATGGCCGAAGCACTCTCTCTGCTCAGCATGGGGAAACACAGTTTTGACTGCATTTTCTAGCCCTTTACATGCATCTGTGTGGATTGCCAAAGGTGACACGGGCCCTAAGCATCTTTTCAACTGCATCATAAACCATGTCCACGAAAACTCGGTCTCCGATTGAAACATGCCTATAGCAACATGGAACATCCAGTTATGTCCATCTAGAGCATTGCATGCTGCCAATTGACCATTCCACTTTTCAGTTAAAAAAGAGGAGTCTATGCTCAAATATGGACGACAACCTGCTTTGAAACCATCTATGCAAGGTTTTAATGCCATAAAAAACTTAGAGAAGTAGACCTTGCCATCATCTGATACTTCAGTATCAATCTCCATAATACTGCCAGGTGACCTCTTCTCCACCTCTTCTTTGAAGCTGTAAAGCATCCTAAATGTTTTTGCCCAATCACCATATAATTCTTTCATTGCCCTTTGTTTGGCCTTCCACAGTGTGGTATATTTCACCTTAATTGGGTAATCCTTTTCTAAATCTATTTTAAAATGTTTTGCTGTAGTGTTTGGTTTCTTGGCTAAAATAGGAGTTATCTTTTCTGCAACCCAAGCCTGTGATGTCATTGAGGTTTTACGCTGTGAAGCAGTTAAGCAAGTATGTACATTTGGAATTCGATTAACTCTGATGGTACTTCCATCAGGTTGGCGTCTAGCAGAAATGTACCATTTGCAAGGCTTGGCGCCCCCATCAAAACCGCTGCACCTCGCGTAAAACTTCTTTTTATCAGTCCACTTGGTTTTGGCGTCAAATTCCTTCTTGACTGCATAAGTCCTGAAACACATTCTAAACTCGTTCATTCTTGGAAACAACTTTCCGACAGCAATTTGAGGGTTTTCTTTATCATACACAGTTACCAGCTCATCATCATTTGCATCATCTACACCAGCTGCAGCTTCTTCCATCAACCGCATATCCACATCTTCACAAGAAATACTGTCACCCGCAGTGCCACTTCTATCATCACTCTTCTTCTCTTTCGGCTTATCTCTATCGTCTACTGGAATTCCAAAACATTCAGCCATCTCAGTGTCTTTCATTGGTGCAATGACCAAATCAGTTAGGTTAGCTATTTCGACTGAATTCCAATCAACCGAAACAACACCCGCATCAGCATCAACATCAGCACCAGCTAAAACTGTCGCGTCGGTTAGTATGGGCACTACCTGCCGCAGTGAAGCCCAATCACCATCTATCATCTGCTCAGCCAATTTTGAGGGCACATATCCAACCCTTGAGTCTGATTTCAGATCCACGAGCTCTGCTCGAAACCCAACTTTGCCCTTTGTCCAGCCTTCTTGCATTTCAATTTCATTGACCATCCTCAATTCTCACATAGTTTTGCTTATAATTATCAAACCGTAACAACTGGACTTCTTGCGCTGGACCCCAAAGAACACTCTCTCCAAGTTTCTCCAACACATCCTTCACGGGCTCCACCCCCAAATTCGGTAGCTCTCTGGAATCAAGCTCTGATAATTCGACCTCCCAACTCACTATTGTATCTTTCTCGATGTTCTTAATGCTACCGTCACCTAGCACTGCCTTACATGGAAAGAATTGGACAGTGAATTCGAACTTTGTCCCCATCGCAGCTCCTCTGTTTTGAATGGCGGCCGGACGTGTGAGGTGACGGAGTAGGAACCAATTCTAGGTAGAAAGATGCACCGAATTTTAATCCAGACAAAAAGGAGTTCATTTACCTATTTGAAGTACCCTCGCCCGTCTCCTCGGCGTTCATCCTCACTCAGCACACCGCCAATGGAACGAGCAGGCCGTAGGAACTGGGCGGCGAGACTGAGGCGGGGTCACGAATCGGCCGAGGAGACTAGGGTTAGATCCCCAAGAAGAGGGGGCCGCCGCCGCCGTTCACAAACTGTCTGTCGCCCGTCGCCGGCACCGCCGTCGGAGAAGAAGGGGATGGTGAGGAACGGTGGCGGCAAGCAGCTCCAAGATTCAGTCCGAAGGGTACGGACCCACCTGTCAGAATAACTGACTATCCATTCGTAATTATTAATCTATGAGCACAACTATGTTATTCAGAATGGGCCCCAATTCGGAATCAATCCAAACGTTACGACAGGTTAACCAAAATGTCGTGTGCTGGCTATTTTGGCCGACAGAAACGTCGCGCAGTAGCTATTCAATCGAAAGACGTCGCATTTCTTACCATTCCCACGAAAGACGTCGCACAGGAGCTATAGGCCCGTGAGAGAGGCGTAATCGCAAGGCATCTGGTTCTTGAACCCTTGCTCCATCTGGTTCTGTGCAGTGGCAGGGTCGTCAATAGTCCGGCTGAGCTCTAGGCTACATTGCTTGGCACCATGATCATCAAGAGGTGCTCCTTTCTTTTTGGACTTGATGTAGGTGAAGTGCAGGCCAAGCATGCTGGTGAACACCTCGCCGCCGAGAAGCATGAGAAGGGTAAGGAGCAAGAGCTGGGAGTTGGAGAAGGACTCCATCTCCACAGCGACCATGCTCGAAACCGTCGTCGCCGACACGGACATGAAGATCAGGTCCAGGTCCAAGGGCCTCGACACCGTCATGGGGAGGGCATTCAGGATCAGGAAACCGAAGACGGAGATGGATACAAAGTACAAGAGCTGCAGCCAGAACGGGTGCACATGAATAAGCAGAAGGTGGTAAACGCTCTGGAGCCTGCTATATTGTGTGGTGCTGGATACATGCAAAGAACGAAAACCCATTCCTGTTATACGTTTTGTAGAGTGTTATTGGCTTCTTGTGTCGGAAGCAACCAGAGTGGACTATTTATACTCGGCAGGATGAAGGTCTGGACTCTGCAGTCCGGTACGTGTTGCATAAGTTGTGGTGTAGCTTCGCCCTGCGTGTTGCACTGGCCACTAAAGATTAACTGGTGCGCAAGAGATAACTCCGACTAGTGGAAGGTGTAACATTTTTGTCTTATTACTTTATCTTTGGTTGTGCTGAACGCAATTGCAAAAGCCAGTGTCGACAAGACTGTTGATCATAACCCTGACAATGTTGTAGTGTTAGTCTGTCAGTTAGTTTGCCTGTCAGTTAGCAGAACAAACGATCAGCTCGACCAGCCAATTCGCGAGTTGATCAGGTAGTGAAGCTGTGATGTGTTGCGTCGTGGAATGGCACGATATCACGCACAGCTGCGTAGTGGCAGGTACAGATCGAGTGATCATGGGATGGCACGGTCAAGCAGCTCGAGCTTGCCTGGTTTGTAGTATCTTCAGTTAAGCATGCAACGATCGTATAAATATCAGAAGAAACAACACAGAAAAGCTGCAAGTTGCACGCGCGCAGCACAAATCCTTGACTCTCTTGTGTTCATCCACGAGTTTTAGTTCTAGGTCCAACAGAGACAATTAGCCTTGAAAATATTATTTCAAAAGCTGGTGCTAGGCAATTCTTAGCAACAAAGTGAAGCTACTTTCGATCATTGGAGAAATACAACAAATCATGTACAGCTGAAACCAACTGCATATATTTGCTAAAAACTGTTTCAAAACCTTGTGGGTTACTCCAACTAATCTTGGCAATATCGCCTGCAAACATGCGCCGTATGAAACTTCATGCATATATAGTCAAAAAGGCTTTGCCGGGCTACTATAAATAAGGCAATGGACAAAAGATTATATAACATTGTCAGGAAAAACATATGCTCAAGTTGTGTACAGATCGGTTTGGTGAGATGCTATTTCATTGCTAATACTATGAGCTCCCATTCATCCTTAATAGTGTGGGTAGTGTCAGCAGGGTTACAGATTTGAAACCCTGCCATATAGCCTCTCATATCTGATTACTCGAGCAATGAAATCTTCAGGGATTTATATCTTCAGCTTCAGAAATTCTGAAGGGATGTGACGATCCACTCTATGTTGCTCACAATTTCAGGTAACAATAGATAGCAAAAGTATTTCCAGATAATATCTGGAAGACGGAATTGTCTTTCCTTCAGATTCCATATAGTGGATTACTCTGAGCTATGAAGCATATTGCGCATCTTTTTCTTTGAGGCAAGCATGTCTCTTAACAAGCTGTGCAGCAAGTGAACACACATAAACAGAACACTCTTCTAAATATTGGTGTTCGATGTATATGACCAGTACTCCTTAACCAGTTCGCGGAACAAAGATCCTTCAGTTTCCATAAGCTTCGTAGGTTTGTCATACTCCACTGCTCCCCCTGAAGTGTACAGAGCTCAGTACTATGGACAATGGAAGCATATGCTTGAGACATATCTTTAGACAGATTTGACAGACAAAAAAGTTGATGGGAAAAGAGGAAGGTCATATTAATGTTGCAATAGCAAACGTTTGATGTTCCACGGTATGACAACAATAAAATTCGCACATTCATAGAAATATAGTGAAATGGTATAGGGGGAAATATTCACAATAAATTGGTTTCAAGTATAATAATTCATATGTTCCATATAATTGTAGCTGCAGGATTTTACTTTGGGATTTCTTCTTCTTTGTTGTTGTTGCCTTTAGGTTTTTGCTAGTTTAGGCCTAATGGTTCTTTTTGGTTCTGCAGGTTTACCTTTATAAAGTTATGCGATGTCTTGGATTTCTTATTCTAATATAAAATGGCAAGCATTTTGGAGAGGAAAAAATATCGATAAGAGAAACATACCATCGCTCATTGCAAGTACCATATCACAGTCCATAACTGTCGGTATACGGTGGGCAACTGTAATGACTGTGCAATATTTGAATTCTGTCCGGATCGTCTTCTGAAGGATGGCATCTGTTGCATTGTCTATAGAGGCTGTGGCTTCATCAAGAACTAAGATATGGCACCTTCTCAAAAGTGCGCGTCCCAGACAGAAGAGCTGCCTTTGGCCCATGCTCCAGTTCGACCCGTCTTCAACAACTATTATGAAAAGACCTTGATTAGTATTAATGAGATAGTTTCAAACATCATGATAGCGAAATGGTGTATGTAATACGAATAGGACTGCTAGAAGTTTGACATATCTAGTGGCACATTTACTTCCACACCTATTTTAAATGACTGAAATGACTACAGCAGAGTTTTTCTGTTAGCAAATTTATCAGGTTCAGAGAAAGACTCCAAATATCGGATGAAATGAAGTTTCCTACCATGTGAATCCAAACCCTGTTCCTTCTCCTGGACAGCTTCAAGAAGTTGACATTTGTCAAGAACCTGCAGAACAATAACAAAAGGAGTACCTACTTTAGTGATTCTCTTCTAGATGTCCATATGCCATAACCCGGATTTGAGAGGTGTGGGTGCACTCCTACCATCCGGATTTGAGCTCTCAAGCCGTATATTTCTTTTATGAATCAAAAGTTGCCTAGATCCTCCTAAGAAATCTAGTTCTTTCAGTAATAAATGCTATTCGGCATTTCAAATTTCCCAATTCAGTTTACTCACCACATTTTCATAATGTGTTGAACTTTCTAAATCTTTAGGCATATTGTCACGGTAACCGATCTGAATTTCCATGGTACTAAAGGGGACTCCATATTTTTACAGTGAAACACCTTTATGATAATCTTATCTGGTCATCGGGTAAGATGGAAGAAATCAACGAAGATAGATGTGTACATCTTACCTCCCATATTTGTTGATCTGAGAATTGACCAAGGGGATCGAGATTGTATCTTACTGTTCCCTGAAAAAGTGTCGGGTCTTGTGGAATGATACCCAAACGCGAACGGAGGTCGTATAAGCCTATGGTACTGATGTCCACAGAGTCTATAATAATTTTCCCTCCAGCAGGTTCAACAAGACGAAACAATGCACCGATTAGCGTTGTCTTGCCACTTCCTGTTCGACCAACTATACCAATCTTATCTCCACCTTCAAACTTGCAAGTAATTCCATGTAGTACAAGGGGGGCATCTTTCCTATACCTAATCTGTTAAATGAAGATGGTTCACATAAATTTGTTAGAACTTCAAAAGATATCGGCTTTTAAGGTATTGCGTGTAGATACTTTTATTAGATTACCTTCAAATCTGTAAGCTCCACATTGCCATCTTGGGGCCAATCTGGTGCCGGTCGATTTTCTTCAACAACTTCTGCTGCTTCACTCTGTATGTCCATATACTGGTTCACCCGTTCAACAGATATTATTTGATTCGCAAGGTTGCATTGGTTTTGAATAGAGAAAACAAATGACATATTTAGGGAAAGACCATAAGACAATGCCATTCCAACAAAACCTGTGTGGAAGGGAAAAAAATACTAACTGTAAATAAATTGTCCATAAAACCGAACATTATCAGACTTTATATTCAGCTGATGCATAGACAGGACTTAACTGCTGCCAATAACGCGGAAAATGGTATCTTCTTGAAACACTCTACAATTTACATGCTACGGAAAGGAGGCTATGAAAAGGTAGCAACATTTTCATGCCAATGCAACTAACATTTATCTCAACTCAGATGCAAGTAGCAATGACCACAGAACAGGCTGGCTATTGTGATAATTGAAGCAACGTGATGGCAATGCAACTTCTTACCAGGGCTAAAAGATCCTTGAGGAAGAAGAGCCATGACAAAGGCAGAAAAGGAAAGGACTGCAGCACTCATTATTTCCAGGCGTTGAATTAACCATTCAGTTGCTGCAAAGTTATAAAAATATGGACTGGCATTCTTGTCAACAAGATCCAAATTGTTAGCAAAGAAACGGTCTTCCTCCTCGAACGCCCTTATTGTTATAGCCCCTGAAATCGATTCACCCAATTGATTTGCTAGAGCCGACTTGGTAGTGCCATTGATTCGCATCAATTCTTTAGCCGAGGCTAGATAGTACCTCTGCATGATCAAATATATAACAGGTTCAGTTAATGAAAATTAGAGTGCAAACAGAAGGCTCGTTCACCCCTCTACACAAATAGAAGCAGAGCACATCAGTTGGTGAATAAAACCAAATAACCCAAGAAATGGGTTAGCCGTATAGATGCTTCAACCTAATTGACAAAATAACTCAAGAACCGGGGCGTAGCCAATTACCTGCAACCTAATTGCCAAAACAATCATAGGCACTGATACAAACAGAACTTCCCATGTAACAACAGCCAATACCCCTAGATTGCTATATGCATTTAAGCTGGCACTAAGGCTGAACATGAAGGCAAATGGAACATCAAGGTCAACGATACTCAAATCCGAAGAGACCTGTATTAAAGAAAAATTAATAGCGAGTTAAACTATCATGAGAAATATCTGGATGGAAAACCTTCAACATACATGCCATTTGTGTAAGGATTATTACCCGGCTAAGGACCCTTCCTAAAGGAGTAGAATCAAAAAAGGACATTGGTGCACGGAACAACGAATTGAGTAACTGGGAAAATAACGATCTTGATGTCTCAATCCCAAGAACAACGACTGATAAAGATCTTGATAGCAAGAAGAACATTGTGCAGACTCCAATGGTAATGTACACTGAAATTAACTTCAGCATACTAACATGAGGATTTTGAACATTAGCAGCCATCCATGAATTCTGCGATATTTGCCCAGCTATGAAAATTATGTGGGAAATAACACAAATTGAGGCATAAAAGAAGCCTTTGTTCTGGCGCAGGTAAAGCATATATGGCTTAACACCTGAATCCCCTGTTTCTCTTTCCTCTTTTTTGATCAGTTGATCCAATGGTGATGGCTTTACAGGCTCAATATATCTGCCATGAATACCATCTGCCTCCTTTATTGATATTTCCTTAGTTCTTTGAAGGGGCATGCCGTTATTAAGGTCTGAAACACCAACTGTATCTTTGTGTGCATTTACAAGTTCCTTAAATTCTTGACAACCTGCCAACAGATCTTGATAAGGCGCAGACTGAATAACCTCTCCATCTGACATTAACTGCCAAAAAGCATCAGTACTTTGAGATGGCATCAACAAATAAATAAATCTCCCTACAGAAAATATTGATCATCGAGGCACAAATATCCCATAGGGTGACTTTTCTATGTTTAGATATATACCAAAATGGAGTCAAATACGGGTAGAAAATCCACTTGGTGGGTCACCAAAAGAACAGTCTTGTCTGACAGCGCACTCATGACATATTCCTGTCACACCATTGAGAGTGTCATACAATTTCATAATAAAGCAGTAATAAAATCTCATCTTCTGAAATGGTCCTTACATTGAAGAGACTTGTTGCTGTATGGGCATCAACAGCGCTGAAAGGGTCATCAAGCAGATAGATGTCTGCATTTTGGTATAGTGCACGAGCAAGCTGGACGCGCTGCTTCTGACCACCACTAAGATTTACTCCTCTCTCTCCAATTTGAGTACAATCTCCATATGGCAACATTTCAAGGTCCTTCACTAACGAGCACCTCGCCAGTGTGTCTTGATATCTTTCTTTGTCCATCGAAGATCCAAATAGTATATTATCTTGCACAGTTCCTGTCTGGATCCATGCATTCTGAGAAATATATGCTATTTTCCCATAGACTTGAATCTGAAATTTGTATGCAAACATGAATAATTTGATATGAAATTATATTAAAAAGTTAAAAAACTTTATGATGGTTTCTATTTGTGAAGCAAAAAACCTCACAACAACTTTGCAAGGACATACATGGTGCAATCATAAACATGCCGTGACTTTTAAACATGTCCTCCCTTTGTTCCAACTTGAAAGGAGGGAGCAAAAACGAAAAAATGAAGTATTTTGAGAAAAAATAGCCCTCGATTGCACATAGAAATACGATGTTTTCGAGAAAATGCAAAAATACTTTGCGTTTCATTTCATTGGAAAGGTAGAAATAGGTTCAGTACAGCAGCCTCCAAGGAGGTGAAATCATAAATATTACAGCGTCCATCAGTGGATAGAAATACGATGTTCCCTAACTATTAGGCAGTAAATATTTTATACTGCATTTGGACTTGCAATGTTGTGGCAAGGTTTATTAAGATTAGAAATGTGCAACATGATAAAGAGAGAACTTAATTTAAGTAACAAAAGCACATCATAAGCTATAATTAATTAACAGAGATGTAATTTTCTATTTCATTGAAGGTGAAGTGACTATAAGCATACCGTGCCTTCAGTTTTGGGGACCTCTCCAAGTACAGCAGCCAAAAGTGTCGACTTTCCTGATCCTACCTCCCCACAGATTGCAACCTTTTCTCCACCTTTGACTACCAAATTTATATTCTTTAGAGTTGCTTTGGATGGATTTTCATCCCACGAGAAACTGCATGAATTCATCTCTATAGGGTAATCAATGCCAATATAGTATTTCTTTCTAACTTGCCCATTCAGCTCAGGTGCATCAAGAAACTTAGATATCCGAGTGAAAGCAACCTTAGCTTGTATCACAACACCAATAACATCTGGTATTGACCTAATTGGGTCTTGCACAAGACGTAGAGTCGCCACGAAGGTGAAGACATTGCTAGCATCAAGTGGGATTTTGAGAAGGTAGCATGTTAGAAAGGTTGCTGCCGAGACCAAAACAGGTGATGACCAGAACAAGAAACTGTTGTATGCCCTCCTAAGCTGGAATGCTGACAACCACTTGTACTCAACCTCCCTCAACCCTTCGATGACCTTCTTGAAATGACCTTCCCATGCATAAAGTTTCAATACTTTCATATGAACTAATGACTCAGACATGGCCTTCAATCTCACATCTTGTGCTTCCATAAGTTTACTCTGAAATTTGTGTTGCAGTTTGGCCAATGGAGCATTGCAGAGAACAGTGATAACGATGACAATCAATGAGGAAAGCATTGCAGCACCAACCGCGTTGTACAGAATTGCCAGAGCGATGCAAAGTTGAACACTTGTTGTCCATGTTTGATGGAACCAGTATGGAAATTCTCCAATCCGGTAGGCATCAACAGTCACATAATTCATAATTTCTCCAGAAGAGTGCTTAATTTTTGCTGCGTTTGATAGCTTCTGTTGTTTCTTATAAATGGTGGCTGACAGTAATGACCTCACCTGCAGTCCTAATCTCCGTGTGCGGAAATACCACTGTCTTTGTGACAAGGATTCACAGCATTTGCAGATGAACATTGTCGCAGCAAGCACATACCCTTCATATTTAAAGTTACCTTTGCCAAGTGATACATTGATGAATGCCTTGAGAAGTACTGGGCCTGTAGATAAGGTGAGAACCTTGAGCAAAGCAAAGAACCCTGACACCAAGATCGCACGCTTGTGACAAGAAACAATAGTCCAGAAGATTGATGGTGTAGCTTGTGACTGTGTCTGCTTCTTACTGTTCAGCTTTTCCATGAACATCAAGTACTGATTCTGTGCTCGATCTATGGCGCCTAGAAGTGGAATGTCTTTTTCCTCAAGAGGCTTCACATAGCCCATTTTCATTAAAGGATTCAACCACCAAAATGACATCTCACTGAAAAACCCAGCTTTAGCAAAGGGGGTAACCTGACACTCAGAATCAGCTACCTCAGAATTTTTCTCACTATCCAGGGGCTTGTACAAACCATTTCCAGTTCCTGCATAACCTTCTTCATCATAGGCGCACCGAAAGCCATATAAAAGGAGGAGAACTGCAGCTGGTAGGGACAGAACATCGAAACAAGCCTTGATGGTGACCGTCTTCTCTGCAACAATACCAGCAACTGAAGAACAAAATATGAATGCTGCAAAGATGGTCAGCAAGACCGACCAAGATCGAACAAACGCCGCTCCAAGAATCCGAGGCCTAATGCTGAAATTGCAGCCGGCAAGGACCAGACTCAGTCCTTGGGATAAAGTTACAAGCCACAAATGTGGCAGGTAAGCGGAAGCATCCTCATTGAAGTTATTCCCCAGCATCCACAGTCCTAGCCCAAGGTAAACCAAACCCAAGCTGACATTGGCCACCACGGCAGCCAGATGTAGTGTTGATCTGAGGGTGGCATGCTGCCCTGCAGATGCTCTACTGCTAGTAATTTTGACAGGCAATTGGATTGCAAGCACCGTTACGAACAGCGCTGCGATGCCAATGGCCGCCAGATGATTCGTGCAGGTAGAGGAGTCGAATATTTGCTTGAGAACACATGAGGCCACATCTTGGTCGGAGCAAATTGGGCTCCCGCACAAGTCCATCGTCCAAGAACCTGGAGGATAAAGTAATCCCGAACGAAGCTGTTAACAACAGTGATTTGGCTATGAAGCATGAGAAAGGTGGGGAAAGGACTTACTTGTGAGGGGACCCATCTGTGCAATCTCTGTTGCGCCGATCAGTTCTTTTTTAATCCTGCTGCAGCCATGAGCAAGAAGCTAGTTACGAAAAAGACCAGATACTTGTTTTCTTATGAACAAAGAGACAAAGAACAGAGCAACGCCAGAAAACTGAGATAATATATATGAAATCATCTAGGGGAACAAAGAAGTTTCTGTTCTCTGAAGAAGAAGGGTCACGGTGCCGCAAAAACAAGGAACCCGAACGCTGTAGCGAGCTTGGTGATGGATTGGCGGCTGTATGTATGCACAAGTGATCACCGACCACCCACCATTCACAGTCAAAGTGAAGAGGAGCAAGCATCAGAGCAGAGGTGAAAAAAGAAGCTAGGAGAACTGATAAGAGAAAGGTCTGAGACAATGGGCGATCAGCTGCGGAGAAGAGAACGCTAGGAGACTACGATCGCGAGAAGAAGGAGAAGGAAAACAGAAAAATCTAGACCCCCTTCCGCATCGATACCCAACCCTCTCGAAGGCCAGAAACCCCCGATTTCTTGTTTGCTATTCTCGACCAAGTACGATTCCCAAGAACCGATCCCCCATTTACCGTGAAGAGTGTTGACCTCTATTGGCTATTGCAGTCGCCTCTTCCTTGTGAGTCGCCGCCGCAAGCTTATCAGCGTCGAACGGCAGCAAACGGTGAGCCCTTATATTACGGAGAGCGTGGCGCGCGTCGCCGCCGGAGCGGGGCGGGGCAGGGGGCACGCGGTGTGCGCTGCCTGCGCACGTGACCGGTGGTCAGGTGAGGTGAGGACGTGCCGTGCCCAGCATCGCTTCTCCTACCCGAATAAGTGCGACCTTTCCTGCGGCCGGCCGTGCCCGCTGTCCTCTTCTTGTTTGCAGAGATCATACACTGTCATGTCGTCGTACGTCGTGCTACTGTGACCGACGAAAGCATTAAAACGATATACTACAATGTTTTTTTTTTAATGGACGATATACTACAATGTTATACTACTAGGAATACAACGGAAGGAGTAGATAGAGTGTGACGTTTTGGAGCTCGGACTCTAAATGGCGCATTTTAAAACGTTCCAAATCCGCAATTTGAGTTTCACAACATTCGGAAAAAAGTCCTAAATAAGTAAATATATATAGAGGATCATAATATAATCTACAATTTGTAAAAAAAATCAATTCAAAATTCTTTAAATTTTAGGGACCTCGATCAATGAACATTACATAATCTTTATATTTTAGGGATCTTGATCGATGAACAGTACATATTTTTTGAAACATCGGAATATGTCATATTTGTATTATTTTTTTGTGGGCTAAAATAATACGAGTTTTGCAGTTTTTGCAGATTGGTAGAGTTAGAGATTTTCGACACTTAGGATTTTTGTTTTTATTTTGTAAACTCAATAATTTCAATTTGAATCTTTCAAAGAAATGAGCTTCAAGAAGGTCGGCCTCCATTTACAGTTCAGATGCTAAATACCCGTATGTTTGCTACGAAAGAACGAAAATTATAAATAGCATTAATCAAATATGGTTCAATTTTTCGTAGTGCTACATGTTTCCTACTCCCTCCGTTTTTTTTTTCTGCGAAGACATCTTATATTAAAAAATGGAGGGAGTATAAAGTAATATGCCGAAGACTGAACCATTATTTTGCTATATATTATATAGCATTACATATCATATATGCGATATTATTTCTTAAAATGTCGGTAGAACTTTTTCATTTATGCTATTGAAAAGTGATTACTCCTTGACATATATTACACAAAATTTTAACAAAAGTTTGAGAAACAAATCAAACCACACATCAATCACGAGTCCAAAATTGAGTTTCACCTGTGTCAAATTATGTGCTATATATTGCAAATAAAGATGAGCTAATTGCACATGCAGCCGCATAACTCGTCGTATATACTCACTCTGTCCTTGAAAGAGTGTTCATAAGTCAATGTTTTAATATTTTGACCAAATTTATAGAGAAATATAACGATATATATGACATCAAATTGATATATTTTGAAACTTCAGTTCAAGACGAATCTAGTAATACTAATTTAGTGTCATAAATGTTGGCACGTTCTTCTATAAATTTGGTCAAATGTTAATAAATTTGACTTACTATAAAAGTTATAAGTACACTCTTTTAAGAACGGAGTGAGTATACGGTATATATGGACACATATAAAAGTGTGCATTATTGGTCACTAAAGCGGGTGAGGCATACATGCCAGGTATTAATCAGCCCAGGTCAGACCAGATAGCCAATTCACTGACATGTTCTTTTCCAAACAATAAATCTAATATTTGATATGGTTTTCTTGACAGTCGAGAACGAGTAATAAGGAAAGAAACTGCAAGGATAGAGATGAGGATCGATGGGGGAAATCATTGTGGCTCCCGAGCTCCAGTGATTCCATGATTTTACAAAAAAAATGTATATTGAAAAAAATATACATGTTATCCATGATGTATAGTATAAGCGTGTCATTTGCATTCATCTGCACATGATGAAAATATTTCTTTGGATAAAGCATTGGATGCAATGAATGATGACATATATAATATGTTTCAGTTGCCACTATCCACTATTGCTCATGGTGAGATGCAAGACCTCGGAGCAAAATTACTTTATGAAGGAAGGCATAAAATCTTGGCTAGATACTTTATGAGCGTACTTTTGTAAAGAAAAATACTATAAGCGTGTAAAAGTGTCAGATGTTTTGTATTATGGGTTACACAAAAATGTCAAAAGTTGAGATTTGAAACTATACATAATTCACTATACTCGGATATGTATATTTGCCATTTTTGTGTATCTCAAAACATCAAGTATTTTGCATTGAGATTTTACACGCTTTGAGGATATATCATTTAGAACATGCAACATTGGTTTCAAAAAATTGAAACTTTTAAATATTTTTTATTTTAAAAAAGTGAGATCACTCGAGGTCGGGAGCACGAAATCTCCACTCGGCCCCACCTGTAAGTGAGTGTGATTTTCCTTTTTAAAGTACTAACACTAGTGGAAAAAAGGGCTAGCTGTGGCGCACCAAAAAGCCTTTCTGTGGCGCACCCAGGAAAATGGGGGGTGCGCCACAGTTATCTCGCCACTAAAATATATTTCTGTGGCGCACCCGCCCGGTGCGCCACAAAAATATTTCTGTGGCACACCCCACCACCATGCGCCACAGAAACATTTCTGTGGCGCACCCCCACTTAGGTGCGCCACTATTTTTTTTTTGAATTTCAAAAAAAAAGGGCGGCCAGATCTAAATCTGGATTCTGGCCAGATCTAGATCGGGCCGCCCAAATTTCAAAATATGTTCGTTTCGTCGGAGCTCGTTGGAGGCAGCACCGGGCTTGGCCGTAGGTGGGTGGGTGGAAGATGGGGGTCGCCGGAGATGGGTGGAGGAGGAGGAGGAGGTGTTCGTCGCCGGAGGAGGTCACCGGAGGAGGAAGTGGTGGTGGTCACCGGAGAAGGTCGCCGGAGGAGGATGTGGTGGTGGTCGCCGGAGGAGGTCACCGGAGGAGGTGGTGGTAGTCACCGGAGGAGGTGGTGGTAGTCACCGGAGGAGGAGGAGGTGGTGATCGCCGGAGGAGGTCACCGAAGGAGGAGAAGGAGGTGGTGGTCGCCGGAGATGGTGGTGAAGGAGGAGGTCGCCGGAGGTGGTGGTGGAGGAGATGGAGCTCGCTGGAGTTGAGAAGGAGGAGGGAGGAGAGAGTAGAGGAGAGGAGAGGAGGAGGAGGAAATGAGAGGAGAGGAGGAGGAGGAAATGGGAGAAGTGGAGGAGAATAGGAGGGAGGAGGAGAGGATAAGGGGGCGGCCGGTTCAAATTTCAAATCCCGCCAAATAATTCTGTGGCGCACCCCCTACCGGTGCGCCACAGAAATTTTTTTCTTTTTTTTTATTTTGCTGAGAAAAAGTTTATTTTTGAAATAACTTTTTTTTCGTTTGGCAGTTTGAGGATCTAAAAAAGGCCAAACCGAGCAAGCCCGGGTTCGAGCCATTTTCTATAAAAGGTCAAAACTCATATTTCAAATATTCTACACGAAGTAGACAATAATACCTACCCATATCTTAAAGGATGGAATTTTTTGAACAATTTTTCATTTTCTTCTTTTTGCCGCAAAATTGAAAAGGCGATCCACGGGGGGTGGGGGGGGGGGGGGGGGGGGGGGTGGGATCTGAGTGCAGAAATTCTGTGGTCCCATGCGCCACAGAAAGTGTAGCAATTTAGTGGCGCACCCCACCTGATGCGCCACAGAATGTCCAATTTCTGTGGCGCATCCACCTGATGCGCCACAGAATGTCGACTTTCTGTGGCGCACCCGAGCCCATGCGGGTGCGCCACAGAAAGTCATATTTTTGTGGCGCATGGGCTCGGGTGCGCCACAAAAATGCTTTTCTATGGCGCATTAAATTAGGTGCGCCACAAACGGGCATCCCACCTATAAGCATTTTTCTACTAGTGTAAGCTCTTTAAAAATAGAGAGACTCTCTTAGGTGTGAACATGTGTGGCACCACTTGTAAGTGGGTGTGATTGTTGTTGTCTATAGCGGTGATAACGCCGCTTTGATGGTTTGATGGGTCTGTATGTTGATCTTGTGTGGGTAAGAAGGACGTCGTCGGTCCCAGTCCACCCTGCAATACCTCTCCGACCTCCCGAGTCAATCAGTCGACAATTGTACCACCCTCCATCTCGAACTGGTCCTTCACGATGCTCCAAGGCCTCGACCGGTGTCGTCATTCTTTCCCATCCTCCTATGTCGCCTCGGACACCAAAGTGGCCGCCGACCAGGCCGGAGCAACCAACATACTCCGCACTCGTGCTCCAAAACAAACCCTCCTTCAGGAGCATCATTACATCGCGCAGAACACGCGAGCCGTCCAAGCTTTTCTCGGCCATCCTATTGTCGTTGCTCACGATCGGCCTTCTCTTCTCCAACTTTTCGGTCCTCTGCCAGCTTCGGCCTGAACCCCAACTTCATCACCCTCGGTTGTGTTGCCAATGTACACTGCACAACGGCGGCTGAGACGAAGAAGGCACAAATGCGTAAGGTATTTGCCGGAAACGAGTACTTTCCAGTTGTCGGTGTGATGTGCAAGAGAGCGCTTGCGTCGACGTCAACTTGGGAGATGAGATGAATTTCTTGAACCGTAAGCGTGTGTTCGCCACCTACCTATAAAAAACTTGTCATATTTAAAATGATTTCAGACATGAACGCTAATTTTATTTTTACTACTATACAAACGGGCGCAGCAAAGCGCGCCTACCTCTTCCTTTCCCGGTGTGACTGACTTGTGGGCCTGTGGGAGCACCGTACGTGGCCGGCCACACGTTGGCTCGCCTCGCCCGCTCATCCTCGCTCAGATCAGACCTTCTAGAGAGCCCACCTAGCCCAATCCCGCTCCTCTCTCCTCCCCCAATCCTTGTTCCCAGCTCCCTCCCCATTCCCCTCCCACAACGAGATGGCGGCGGCAGGCGGCCCAGCATGGCGGTGGCGCTGGTCAGGCAGGGGGCCAACTCTCCTTCCCTCTCGGTTCTGTGTCGGCCGCCTACCCGTGCACGGCTCCCCGCGGCTGTTAGCGGCGCACAGCAGTGCAGAGCTACGGGAGGTAGTTTGTTCTAAAGCAGACCATCTTTCCACCAAAACGAACCGCAGGGCACAACCTCGTCTTGATAGTGAAGTCCATTTTTTTGGGCCGACCAGATAATCATCTGCTATTGGCTAAAGAGGTTCACAAAGAAACTGCACTCTATGTTGATGTTCATCACAAGCCACACCTAGCACTAGGAGGCTACAAAATAAACGATCACACCATAACAAACAAAAATAATCTCTCGACCAGAGGCGACATCAGTTAAATACACTCAGCCGCATGGGTTATACTATTACATGACAGAACACAACACCTAAAACAACACATCTAACTGCAAAGGACAGGGGCACAAGTAGGGATGTTGTATATGTCGATCTCATCCAAGGTCAGGCGGTCACGCAGCTTCAAGCTGTGTTCATTTGCCAGATGCAGGAGACAAATGAAATAAAGGTGCGGCGTCGAGTTGCTGCATGATGGAAGATCGCACAGTACCTTGGTCAGGCACACCTGGTGGACCAATCAGGTGTGAATATCGATTGTTACAGAATGCCGGAAACAAATAGAATATCTTTAAAATATATATAAACATGTCAAGAAATGCTAAAACACAGATCCAAAATGTCAAACAACTTGGCCTCAGAAAACAGTCCTGGACCAGTAAATGGCTGTTACTTGGTAGACATTACATTACAGCAGCACAGTTGGTGATACACCAAATACTACTTGTCCACGAAATGCCGTCTTCTCAATGAAAGAGGAAAGTGTTGCAATCGGAAGTGGCTGAATTATTGTGTCGCACAAATTCTTCTACTAAACGAGGACCCAGAGAAATAAAAAATGACAAGTATTTTATGACAGTAATCATACCAGATCATCAGTCTCGGCAGATCTACGAATGTGATTCCAGAGCACCTCCTTTAAGGCATGAACATCAACTTGTTTCGATACCTTGTCATACTGCATATCCATCTATGATTCAGAATGGAAGAGGCATCATTCTCAGATCTGAATAGTCCAGGCCCGGAAGTAAATGGTAACGACAATCAAAGAACAGATTAGTCCACTTCAGACTTGTTGTAATCAGCATGAAACATTAGTTTTTCCTGTATATAAACATCCAAGATTTCTAGCTCAGCTAGTCTGAAAGCCACCGTCAAAATTCGTCCCTTCCGTGACGAACGGACCAGATCCAGCCTTCCTCTGGTCTGGCGTCATCGTCTGTCCTAGCAGGCACACTCTTCTCGATGTCGCATCGCGTCATAGGCGTAGCAGTACAATAGACACGAGCGAGCACGATCTTTTAGGGTGTTTTTGGTTCATTGTCTATGAAAAAGTGGTTGGGGCACCCCATCCACGTAACCATTTTTCATATTTGGTTGTGTGTTGTCTAGCCAAGTTTTATGTTAGGTTGAAGGGATAAAAAGTGGTTAGGGGCAGCCACATATTTATGTTTATTTTGAGAGATTAGAAATGTTTAGAGTGATATGGTCAATTATTTTTAAGATGGTGAGAAAACCCAATAATATATTTATAAAAGGGAAAATTTCTTTAAATATTCTTAACATATAATATGAAAATATTTTCAAATATTTAAAAGCGTAAAATTACTTATTATATTTAAAGGGAAACGTTTATTCCAATATTTTAATATATATAAAACAATAAAAGATGGTTCAAATATTTAAAAGTAAATATTTTGTTCAAATATTTAAAATAGAAAAGTTTCTTCAAATATTCTTAATATATAAAAGGAAAATGATTTCAACTATTTTAGAAGGGTAAATTTCTTATTATTTAAAGGAAAAGTTTATTCAAATAATTTTAATGTATAAAAAAGGTAAATTTGTTCCAATATTTAAAAGGTGAAAGTTTGTTCAATATTTTAAATGGAAATTTGTCAAATTTTCTTAATATATAAGAAGGGAAAGTTTTTCAAATGTGTAGAAGGGTAAAATGTCTTAATATATTTAATAGTTAAAAGTTTTTTCAAATATTTAAAAGGGTAAAATTTCTATTTTGTGAGTACGATGAACATGCCATAAAATGTTTCGCAGGTGATGACAGGGACTCGCCCACGGGTGGTTGGCCTCAACCACCATAAACCACTTTTTTGAGGGAATATGACTAAAATTTAGCTACCCCACACACCCAACACCACAAACCAAACAGGGCTAACCACCTAAAAAAGTGGCTACCCATAACCACTTGGTGGCTAGCCACCCAACCAAACACACCCTTAGTCTCCTACTGACACGCATTGCACGCCTCTAGTTCCACCATTGCTCTTCCCTAGCTCTGGATATCCTCACCCTATCTCTCATGGCCATGGCACCTTCGCACCAACTCCTCCTCTTCCTGCTCCTCCTCGCCTCGTCGGCCGCCGGGCAGCAGCCGCCTCCGCTGGTGCAGCAGTTCTACTACTACTCTCCTCCGCCACCGTCAGCGCCTCCTCTCACTGGCCCGCCGCCCCCGCAGCTACTGCCGCCATCGTCGTAGTGTGACTGCGTGAGTACGCCGCCGGCGGCGCAATGTAGCTGCCAGAAGACGCAGCCGCCGCCCGGGATCTACCACCGCGGCCCGCCGGCCGGGCACTATGGGTTCTTGTCCAGGACCCACCCGCAGGCCGGAGGGCAGCTCCATTCCCGGATGCTGCTTTCCGCTGCTGCAGCAGCAGCAGCACTCAATCATATGTATGTAGTGTTTGCAGCAGCACTCAATCATATGTATGTAGTGTACTACTATTGTCAGGGATATAATTCCCGGGTACCAAACATTCACCCAATCAAAATGCAAAATGCCAGCAGGCATATCCAAACCGGCTGGTGCCGTACGACCGGCTGCCCGCGTAGCCGGCAGCCCGCTAGCCGGACCCGCAAGCAAGATCACAAAGATCAATCAGAAGACGCTAAGTCCTGGCTCCCCCGAGGGGGCCAGCTTCCGGATAGACGGAGATTAGCCTTTACAGGCCTAGAAGCACAAGTCAAAACCTATACTGTGCCTACATGTCAGGCTATCTCATCGACAAGACGTTGGAACGGCGACAAGTTGAGGTGACCGGCTGGCGCCGTCCACCGATGGGACGTTTACGGCGGGTTAGCAGGCACACCAGATAGTGCTAACTAGATACAGTATAGCCACAGTGTTCCCCCAGCAGCCGACCGCCTAGCTCGGCTGCAATGATGCTCCCTCGACTTGGCAAGCAAGGCAGTCGGTCCGTATTGCCTCCCAGGACATCTACGTGGCTAGCCGGCCCACCTGTAAGTCAGCCTGCTGAACTCTATATAAGGCAGGCTGAGCACACTTAGCAAAGAGATCGATCACTCCCCCGTACGAGAAACCCTAGTTCATCTCATCATCCACCTCAAGAACAGCTCAAGAAGCAACTTGTAGCTCCATTACTCATATATATATGAGTCCGTGCAGGAGTAGGAGCGTTACCTCACCACGAGGGCTCCGAACCTGGGTATGTCTTGGTGTCTCCCTGCTCATACCCGAACCCGTCGTTCATAACCCTTAGGACTCACCCACGAAGTCATTCCGAGATGACACTGCCGTGCACAATACCACGACAACTATGAATGAAATTATTAATGTAGGCTTGTTTATTTGGGATGGACACGGGAGTTTCATAAATTTTCTGCGAGCATTGTATTGTTTGTCTTCTTAAACATGTTCTTGCACAGTTGCACTGCGCTCAGCAATCCCGGAGTTCTCAATTAATCAGGGCATATATATGTACTATTTGTATTTGGTTGTTGCAATCCACATTTGAATCGCAGTATTGCTCAATGGAGATCGGAAACTAAATAACAGAAACCACCATCTACCTATTAACAGAAACTAAATAATGGAGATTTGAATCACAGTATTGCTCGATGGATGCACCTGTGTTGGTTTAGTAGTAAGATTTACTTGCTCTTCTGTATCGCTGCCAGCATTCCCTTCATCGACATGATCGCTGCACAAGTTATCAGCATCCCAAGGTCCAGATGACATAAAGTCATCGTTATTGTCCCTTGAATCATCTATAAGAAAGGGGTCAAAGGTACCATGGTTACCATTGTATCAAAAGTTTTGTGAGCATTCTTTTGGGTAAATCACATCAATAGGAATACTGGCACTGGGTACCCATGAAGACTTAACCTAGTATGAGAACACGACTCTGTTTGGCATTGCGATGGATTATGATAATTCCATTCATCTATTCAGATTTTGCCTATTTCATCTTTTTTAAACTAACTTTATCTTATTTTCGTGGCTGTATCTCCGCAGCAGATTATAGTTCAGCACAACAAAGTTCACCAACTGCAAACTGAGCAGTACTGCTAATAGGAGCCTACCAAAACATCTGCCAATGCCCATAACCATAATAAGTTGAACCTTGCTTGGATTGTGCAATAGAGCCTAGAAACTTCTACAATGCTTACCAGGGACTTCTACAAAATGCCTGGCACTACAAAACTTACTGAAATAAACTTACCAGGTGGTTTTCTTCTTCTCCGAGCCAGACACTGCAAGAAAGATCAATAGTTATTACAACCACCCATATGTCCATATCAAGAATAATTTCATGAAATTTTAGCATTACCAAAACATCTGGAAGAAGAAATAATTTAACAAGGCGTCCAGGTTGGTAATGACAATCCCCCGGAAGTTTATTGTTGCAGCTACCCTTCTTAGCAGGCAGCAGCAATGATTTTGGGTTCTTGGGAGGTGCAAACACATTTCCCATCTCATGTTCCAACGCTTTGGTGAAATCAATATCAAGATCCTCTTTGCCTCTTTTATTTTTTGTCTTTTTTGTTCGGGCAGGCTCCAGATCTAGATGAATGTAAACTCAAACATTATATAAGCCATTCTGAAATGGAACAAAAACAGGACCAACTGCCCATTTTTACCTTTAACATTTCGATATTTCCAGTACTCGGGTCCTGCCCAAGCATTTGTCTTGGAAGAGACCCCGATGCCAAGTGACAAAAAGTCGACAATTTTCTTGAAGCTTTCGTCTACATCAGGACCATCAGGGTCCTGAAAAGTGTACTCATCGGTTCCCTGTTATACCAATATAATCAAAACAAGCAGAGAATCAGGTTTGAAACTCTTAAGGTTTAACAAACAACAAATGTGATTCGACAGAAACAATTGCTTCTGTACTACCCTAAAAGTGGACATTATATGAACAGAAGAGGAATAATCCTCGTAGGCATCACACTATAACCAAAAAAATGCTTGATGTACAAGCTACATAATATATGATCAATATTTCTGTTGTACGACTAATCAACATTGCTCACATATTTTTGAATACTACTCCCTCTGTTCGGTTTTACTTGTCGTGGAGATTGAGCTGATCAAGTACAAAGGCATAGTACAAACGGCGACGAGTAATACCGAACGGAGGGAGTACTTATGTTTCCTACATGGATATTTTTCCTACCAAGGAATTAAATTGCACCTTTTTCATCCCAAAAGCAATGCATGGCATGCAATCTAAAATGGCATCTAGTTTGAAGCGGAGGACATACACGGATAAGTCACAAGTAGACACCAGATAACTAATGTAGCTATTTTCAGGAGCATGTAAATTTGTCTAGTTTACAACTACCTCTTGATAGTTTGTTGAGTCGAAATTCATCGAATTGTCGTTTTCATCATACTCACAATCAGGTTGCATGTTGCCATCATTCTTGCTGTCAACCATTCGATCTTCCTTCGCTGGCATTTGACCAGAAGATGCATCATGTGGTGGCCTTTTATTTTCTTCATCAAACTGAGCCACTATATCCCTCAAGGTAGGAGAGATATCATTGCATAGATGCATGTGGAGTATCATTTGCTCGATTTGTTCTGTCAATGAGTAGCAACTTGCTGAAAACCCATTGGAAGCAACATGTAAGGAAGATACATATATAGCAGACTGCTTCTTACCTTTAGCAAATGAAAGATCGATCAGCTCAGCCTTCTCTTGAATATCAGATAAGATACATTTGTCCGGTACTTCAAACAAATCAAAAGGCACACGACAACTTCCATATACTCCAAGATTGTACAATAAGAGACCCTTGGCTCCACCTTGGTCAAGCTGAGGTGTGGTCTGATGGTATAGAGGATCCACCGTGAAGGCAACTAGAATTGCAGATAAAATCACCTTAAGCCTCATGTTGGAATAAATATGCATGCTTTACGGAAGCACAAAGAGCATACCATCAAACTTCTTCACATTAAGATCTTCAAACGAGGACACCAATGTTGGAGCAGGTGAGCTCTGCACAGGCAAAAAAGCATTAGCAAAATAAGAAATACTAAGTGAAGTAAAGAAAGTCAGCTCAAGATATGTATGTACCCTCTTATCAGCATCCTTCTCACTGATGTCTTCTTCTTTTTGTGCATCGCCGTCTCCTCCCAAATCTTGAGTGACACTTACCAAATCAGGACAATGGAATGTAGTAGCTTATAACTTAAAAAATGTGAACAGAGAGCTATATTTTCAGACAAGGTATCCCCCAATTACTACTGCATTGCATACCCTGCTGCTCCCTCGTAGTGGCACGCTTCATCCGACCGAGCACACTGTAGGCCTCCGAGTGCACCGAGTCCACGCGCAGTGAATAGATCTTCACGGCCGCCATCAGAATGCAGCTAGCCTGGAGATGTGGTTTCCGTTTCCCCCCAAACACATTTTATAAGAAAAGGAAACACAAAATCTCCTCCCAGCTAGTCCGATTAATGAAGACTGGAAATGGAACATCTCAACACGCACGCACGCACGCACGCACTATTTGGAAGTTGGTCTCCTCCTGGATGATCTCGCTGAGGTGGTCGATGAGCCCCAGCTCCCACGCCTTCTTCTGGTTGATTTTCTGCCAAATTTTGCATGAGAGATAAAATTAAGCTCATGGTCTAGGGTTTTGAGACGGCGGGGAACAGAGAGAGAGAGAGAGGTACGTACGCTCTCTGAGGCGAGCTTGATGCAGTTATGGAATAGGTCCTTGAGCTCGTCCCGGCTGAGGAGGTCGGGGTGCCCGGTCTTGGGCGAGACCGAGGAGGCGAGGGAGCGTGGGCGGACGGAGGTCATCTGGAGCTGGTCGTCGTCGGAGCCGAGCAGGCGGCGGCGAGGTGTCGAGCCGGAGTTGGTGTTGAAGAGTGAGAAAATTGCATATAACACCCGTTTGGTGCAAAAGCACGAAAATCAAACATCTTTTACAGCCTCAGTTTTTAAGTTGCATCTAGCTCAGAGCATTGATTTAGAACTTAACAAGAATCTGACGTGTAGGCCTATGATCGTTATCTCTACTACTCCCTCCATCTAGGATTATTAGTCACTTCTCTAAAAACAGGTTTTCTCTTTCTATAGAGCGTATTTAGCATTTAATATGGCGTTTTGCTTTGGGAAAGGCTGGTAGGCCCATGAAAAATTAATTGCTCGTCCAATCGTTTGGATTCCACATTTAATACATGTATCAATTTAGCACAAAATTGGGCACCAAAAGCGAATTTATTTCCTATTCCTCACCCAATAGCGTGTTACCTTGGTCGTAGAGAAGTTGGAGAAGTGACTTATAATCCTAGGGAGTAAATAATATTGGTAAGGGGAGGCGTCGTGCGTCGTGCGTCGGGCTGTTTTGTAGTTTAACCCTTTATCTTTTCGTTAAATAACCTAAAAAAAATATAACTCGCAGTCCAGGTACAGGGTCTTAATTGTAAATTTACCGAAGGGATAAGAATCCTCACCCTCCACCATTCCGGCCGCGTGCTCGCAGGCCGGCGGCGCCTCTCCCGCGCAAACCCGCTACGCTAGCGAAGAAGAAGACCAGGAGGCCGGCGACAGAGGGAGACGGTGCATCTGGGGAGAAGATCAAGGGGAGGCGCGCATATGGTCGTGGCCACAATCGGGTTCTGTCCCAACAACTCCACGGCCTGTGCTGGGTTTCGCGTGTACATCGGAAGGTCCCCGGCGCCGGCGGCCATGACCACATCGAGAACAGGACGCAGAAGCTCCTCAAGGCCCGCCTCTCCCGTGAGCGCCGAGCTACGCTATGTTGTCCTCCACCTCCAGCAACCCTGGGACTCTGACTCATCCCCCACCTCTGCCACCGCGCTGGCGCCCAACCTCCTCTCCGTCGCCGCCGACGACCAGCTCAGGGCTTGTTTGGTAGGAAGGGGTGGGCCGGTATTTGGAGGGGCGACCCATTTGGTAGACCGGGTGGGGGTTGGGCCACCCCGGGCAAACCTCCCCGATCCCTTCCTTCCACGCGGTTTACACGCCGCTCGGCCTGCCTCGTGGATCGACCGAGGAAGCGACGAGAGGAAAGCGAGGCGCCGCCTCCGCCTCCTTCACCACCACGTCCTCCTCTCTCGACGCAGGCGCCGCCTCCTCCTCCTCCCTCATCGTCGCCGCCAACACCTACTCCTTCTCCACGGCAGGCGCCTACTCCTCCATGGGATTCTCACCGGTACGTGTCCACCTCCCATCCCCTCTCCTCTCTCCGGGCAGCAGGAGCTGCGCCAGCTTGTGCACCGCCTGGATGTCGTAGTTGGGGCAGGGCAAGAGGGTGGTCCGAAGCGTGTCGTCCTCGTCACCTCCTCCTCCTCCTCTGCTTCTCGCTGGATCTGCTTCGACTACTTGGGCCTGCAATTCCATGGCCGATCTTCCAGTTTCTTGCTGCGAAATTCAATCACATGCCGATGGTATATGCGTGATAGCAAAACGAGTTCCTTACCTGCGAGGGATGTAGCTGCGGAACAGAGAGCCGGGCTAGAAAGATCGAAATAAAGTTCTGTTTGATCAAAGAAGTCGTCGAATTTCTTCTCGTGGAAATGGGGCAAAAAAAGAAGTCAGCTTATCATACTGTAGTAATGTCTTCTCTTTGATTTTGACAAACTTGAGTTACTTCCTGTTCCGGTCAGTTTTACTAGTGATAATTGTCTATGTCCTGGACTAGCAACAGAGGTAACCGCACCGGCGGTCCTAATTCTTTCCTGCTACCTTCAATTTGGTACTAAATCTTTAAAATTGCACAAGTGGGTCCTAAATCTTTCGTAAGTGATTCATCGGAGGTCCTATTTTGTTCTGACCGGTTTGACCTGTCTACGTGGCGCTTTGACCACTACCACATCAGCAATATAGACCCAATAGAGCTACTAGTTAGGTATACAAATTATTAAAATGTCACTGGCTCCTATTCGTGCTTTTGATGGACCCATAGGTCAGCCACTGCTCACACCAGGACGCTGAGACGGATGAGTGCAACACCGTCGTGCCTATGCGCATCCATGGAGTGTCAGGAAGATGAGAACCACACAACTTTGAACATAAACGAGGAAGAAGTGGTGCTACCTCTCGCCTAGAACACCAGTGACGTGCTGATGGCGTCCTTTGCCCGTGCTGCGCATGCCCTTGAGCTAGCTAGCTCGTTCACGTGCCTGTCAGAATCAGTCAAATCTGCTTCTGTAGCTAGCTATTGCACGCTAGTACGCTCATCCATGCGTTGGGTGCAAGACTATAGAGATCGTCTTGCCGACCGCGTCCGTGATGCTCGTCTTCTCACGCTAGTACGCTCATCCATTTCGTGTCAGCTGCCAGAGGCCGATCTCGCCTGTGCTGCCCCGGCCTGCTAGGCGCCGGCGCACGAAGCGCATCTACTCGGGCCCAGTCAGGCGCAGCAACAGGAACCGCAGCAAGTTCGCGACGGGCACGCCGATCCGCAGGCAGCACAAGGCTCTGATCACCAGCCTGCAGATCGCTAGAGAGGGAGAGAGGATCGGGGACGAGGCGCTGCAAGCCTACCTCGACCTGTTCGAGCGCCCACTCAGTCAGGGACACATCGACATCATAGTGGGGCTTTTTGGCTGGCAGCCAGAGGAACTGCCACTCGTGGAGGAAGCCGCACTGGAGTGCATGGTCTGAGCTTTTTGTGTTTACAATTGCGTCCCTGGGTGCTCTTTGCACTGTGTTTTTTCAGTCTTTTGCCTTTCATGATGTTGGATCTAGACATTCTGTTTAAGATTTGGAACTGCCGTGGATTGAACTCAGCAGCTAGGCGGGCTGTCATTTGTCGTGCAGTTGTGGACTCGGGTGCCAAAATGGTGTGTCTCCAGGAGACCAAGTTGGCGATCATTTCTGACCGCGTGGTGGCCGAGAGCCTTGGGCAGCTTTTGACAGCTACTACTACCTCCCGGCCGATGGCACCCGGGGGGGCATACTCCTCGCGTGGCAGTCGCAGGTGGTCACTATTTCAAACCCCCATCTGACGCAAAATGCCATCACGGCCAGCGTTGTCTTCAATGGGGAGCCTGGATGGTGGTTCACCGGGGTTTTATGGGCCACAAAGCGATGTGGATAAGCGTGCCTTCTTGGTGGAGCTGAGAGACATCCGAGACCTACACGCGGGCCCTTGGGTCGTGGCAGGCGACTTCAACCTCATCACTGACCCGGCAGACAAAAACCAAGGGGTGCTGCACCACGCCATGATGGGTAGATTTCGCCGGACACTCGCGGCGTTGGAGCTCAAGGAGCTCTACCTCAACGGGCGGAGGTACACGTGGTCGAATGAGAGGCAACAACCCACTTTGGAACGCCTTGATCGGGTCTTCGTGACTGTGGATTGGGAGGAGAGATTCCCAGACTCCTTCCTCAGTGCACTAGCCACCGGGCCGTCAGATCACTGCCCACTTATCCTCTCACTCGCGCCAGACCTGCACCAAGGGAGGAGATTCCAGTTTCAGTCTTTCTGGACCAGAGTGGATGGCTACAGGGAGGTGGTTTTGGAGGCCTGGAACTCCACAACCCAGGACCCCAACCCCTTCAGGAGACTGGATGCGAAGCTCAGGGCCACGGCTAAGAGCTTATCTCGGTGGAGTGCCAAATTCATCGGCAACGTCAAACTTCAGATCCTGATGGCCAATGAGGTCATTCTGAGACTTGCCACCGCGATGGACTCCAGGGAGTTGTCAGTGGAGGAGAGGGCTCTCCGGCGGCTACTCAAGAAGAAGCTACTGGGGCTGGCTTCGCTTGAGCGCACCCTCGCTCGTCAGAGATCCAGGATTTATGGCTGCGGGAAGGAGATGCGTGCACAAAGTTCTTCCACCTGCAGGCCAGCCACAGGAAGAGGAAGAACTTCATCAATCACCTCACCGTGGACGGGGCCCGCCTGACGGAGCACAGTGACAAGGCAAACGCGGTGGATGGCTTCTTTGACAACCTCCTGGGGGTTGACGTGGATAGGCCCTTCTCCATTGATCTAGACTACCTGGGTCTCCCCACCGTGGACTTGCGCCATCTTGAGGCCGCATTCTCTGAGGAGGAGGTGTGGACGGCGATCAAGGGCATGCCCCTGGACAAATGCCCTGGGCCGGACGGCTTCACCAATCGCTTCTACGTCTCGTGCTGGAGCATCATCAAGGAGGACGTCATGGCGGCTTTCGACTCTCTCTCTAGACTTGATGCTCATGGATTCGGCGTGGTGAACCAAACACTGGTCACACTACTGCCGAAGAAGCCGGGGGCGGAGGAGATCAAGGATTTCCGCCCCATCAGTCTCATTCACGGCGTGGCTAAGCTCGTGGCCAAAGTGATCGCTTGCAGACTCACCCCCGCTCTACCCCAGCTCATCGGGAGCCATCAGAGCGCCTTTGTGCGTGGTCGCTGTCTGCATGACAACTTTATGTTGGTCCAGTGCACAGCAAAGAAGCTCCACAGCACCTCTACGCCGGCTGTGCTTCTCAAGTTGGATATCACAAAGGCCTTTGACACGGTCAACTGGTCCTTCCTGATTGAAGTCCTGCGGAAGATGGGGTTCGGCGATCACCTTATCGCGTGGATTTGTGCCTTGCTGTCGACCTCTTCCACTCGAATCCTCCTGAATGGAGTCGCCGGGGACAAGATCTTCAATAGGCGTGGCCTTCGACAGGGAGACCCACTTTCCCCGCAGTTCTTCATCGCCATCATGGAGGTTCTTTACCTGATGATTGAGAAGGCCACAGAGCTGGGCCTCCTGGAGTGACTCTCCACCACAGGTCTACGACGGCGCACCTCCATTTATGCAGACGATGTGGTCACCTTCCTGCGCCCGTCAGCTCCTGACTTCCGAGTGTTTGCGGCCATCCTAGAAGACTTCGGGGTGGCATCAGGCCTCCAGACTAACCTGGAGAAGTGCTCGGCGCATTTGATTCGATGTGGAGAGGCGGAATCTGCCCTGGTGGAGCAGATCCTACAGTGCCCGGTGCTCCCCTTCCCCCTCAAGTATATGGGGCTCCCGCTCGGTGTGAGGAAGCCGTCGGCAACTCAGTTGCGTTTTCTGGTGGAGAACGCTGCAGCTCGGCTACCAGGTTGGAAGGCTAACCTCCTCAACCGAGGGGGGCGCCTAGAGCTTATCAGGTCTACGTTGGCAGCAGCCCCCATCTCTGCCATGATGGCGATGGATATCCCGGTGGAGACCCTTGTTGCCCTAGAGAAGATCTTCAGAGGCTTCTTGTGGAAAGGCAGGAAAGATGTCAGAGGCGGACATTGCCTGGTCGCTTGGGATAAGGTCTGCACCCCCAAGCACGTGGGCGGACTGGGGATCCCGAATCTCCGGATGATGAACCAGGCTCTCAGAGCGAGGTGGCTTTGGCTCGCTAGGACTGATAGCGCTAAGCCGTGGTTGGAGTTCAACATCCAGGTGCCTAGGGTGGTGAGACACATCTTCGAGGCCGCCACTAGGTCGATTTTAGGCGACGGTTCGTCTACCCTATTCTGGACTGACAGATGGCTAGCGTCGGGACGGATCAGAGAGACAGCTCCGAATCTTTTCCTAAAGATTCCGAAGCCGGCAAAGAAGTCTAGGATGGTGAGAGAGGCTTTGGCCGGAGGTTGGCTCTCTGACGTGCCCACCAACCTCACCGCCATTGAGATACAGGAACTCTTTGCCCTTGCCGATGAGCTAGTGGACATCACCTTAGTGGAAGGCTCTGCGGATGCGTTTGTGTGGACCTGGGAGAGAAATAACTCCTACTCAGCCAGATCGGCCTACAAGGCCTTGTTCCAAGGAAGGGTGGAATGGGATGCAGCTGAGAGGATTTGGCATTCCCGCGCTCCAGCCAAATGTAAGATCTTCCTCTGGCTGGCGCTTCAGGGGCGCTGTTGGACAGCTGACAGGCTGAGTCGCCGTGGCCTCCCCCACCCCGCAGCTTGCCCGCTTTGCGACCAGCAGACAGAGTCCATTGACCACCTCCTCCTCGGCTGTGTGGTGGCCCGGGAGACTTGGGCCTTCCTCTTCCACCGATGGGAGATGGACACATGGATCCCAGGCGTAGATGATCTCCTGACGGAGTGGCTGCCCGCTAGGCAAGGTGACAGAGATGTGTGGACCGCCATCGCTCTCATCGCTTGGTGTATCTGGCGTCACCGGAACGACGTCGTGTTCGAGGGTGAGCCCCCGTCCGTTTTGACCATTAGGAGGAAGATACTAGACGAAGCGGATAACTGGAGGGCAGCTCGCCTCTTCAGGGGTTGGTTAGCTTCGGTAGATAAGTGGAGGGTAGGAGAGTGATTCGTTCTTTCTGCTTGGTGGAGCGAGCTTGGCGCCTGTGCCAACCGCGTTGTAAATGGCCGCTTGGCCTTCCCCTTCTTGAAACCTGATATACCCGCTGGGGTGTATCCTTGAAAATATCTACTCGGTGGTGAACTGCAGAACTTGTGCAACCTCTGCAAATTCAAATCAATAACTAGATTTTATTGTCCATGAATGACATCACAGTAAACACAACGTTTTCACCACATTATCCATGAATTGCATATGTTACAAGGATATGAAATATAGTCTGTCAGATAACAATTGTAATTAGGGCCTCCGAGTTTCACGAGAGGAAGCGCCACTCTGGATGCCAAGTAGACATCCGTGGCATCGCAAAGCGTTTAGGTCACACTCGTTGTTCTGTGGTGCAAGCGCCTCCCCCACCATCGCACGGTGTCATCAGCAGGTCGTGGTGGGGTGGGGACACCACCGGTGTCTCATGTCTCAGTTGTCGTCCCTCGCCGAGGCGGAGGGATACGGCCCGATGGCTGGTGGCCATCGAAAGCGAGAGGGCTGCATCTCACGACTATTCTCCATCGTGAGATTGAAGATGAAGGCCACACGTTTTACCGAGTCTTGCTTAAACAACATTTAATTTAAGTGGTTGGTTCCTCTTTGTATACTTCACCAACATAGTTTATTAACTACTAGCAAAATTGCCCATGCCTTGCTACGGGTTGAGATTTATAGATTAAACGTTTTTGGTCATGGGGAATATTCATGCTACAGGGACAACGATGTAGACATATATTTGACTAATGAATCAGAAAAAGAGGCCGGACTATGTATTTTTGGTGAGTTGGGTTGAACAACAATTTGCAGCTAATTTCCCACTTCTGTTGATGACTGTTATATTCATATCTTTTTAAAACGTCAGCATGTATAATTGTTGTATTTTTCAAATATAGGGTTGTTGTTAGTTGTAATTATGCTAGAGTAGGAACTGATGAATGATTGAAAAACCAGTAAAATACAACGTGGAAATATGAGAATCCGAAAAATATACTATTCTAAATTACTTGAAATTGATAATGCCCGTAGCAAGGCACGGGTACTTTTACTGGTATACTTTTATATTGTATATTGCATATCTAATTATATGATATTATGATATATATATTTATTATTATAACAAAGGCAATCGACGACATCATTTATGTTTTCTGACTAGATTTTGTTTTACAATGTACATCTCTCCTGATTGAGTTTTTTCTTCTTTTTTTCTTCTTAACGGACTCAGTCACTCAGCTAGTATATTATCTTAACACACTATTTTTTTAATATCTATACACGCTCCTCACGTCCGATCAAACATGGAGTTGTTTCTGTAGCTAAAAACGTGAGAGTCTAAAACGGATAAAAACAGTCCGTTGGAAAAAAGTGTACGCGTACATGTATGTAACGTCTTTTATGTTGAGACTATTTCAACTCAATCGCGTCAACCTAGATTACCCGATAACATATCTATAATTGTCTTATTAAGTATTAGTCATAAATTTTAGATCCAACCATCAAATAATATAGATAATGTAGATTAGATTTATGAATAATTATGATATATGGTATCAAAATTAAGAGCCTAAATCAATGTTCTAGGCTGAATGCAACATATTAACTATTAAGAGCCTAAATAACCTTGTTCTAGGGTAGTTGGCCTCGAACAGCAACCACGCCTCCGAGTTGTGGAGGAATCGTTGCACGAAGCCGTTGGCGGCGGCTCCATCGCCTAGGTATCGCTCGGCCATGATCAGAATTGGTGGAGCTCAGAGGAGAGAGAAGGGCGGGAGAGAACTAGGGCAGAGAGAAGAGAGAACGGTGTGCGTTAGCTCGGTGAGGCTCTCGGCTATAGCGCCGAGGGGCGGTGGTGGGTACAGCGCGCCATTAACTCCTGCGCGTGAAAACGAGGAGGCGTACCGGCGGCAGTGAGCCATTACTCCGGCGTCTCACTACAGGCTTGGCAGCAGTCAGCGTGACCAGCGCGGGAGACGAGGCGATGAAGACGAAGACCACCACTTCGCGCGTGAATTCACGTTGGGGCACTGACAGGCCGGTCCTGCGCGTTTTGCCGCGCGAAAAATCATATCTGGCGCCCCCAGAAGGCCCCCAACGCGTCGGGTTCGGTCTAAGTTCGTCGGATGGAATAACGGCCCAATGATGTGCAGGGAGTTGATCTTCTCCTTACGGTTGGGAAACCCCAAGAGGAAGTTATGATGAGCACAGCAGGAAGTTTTCGCTCAGTTATGAAATCAAGGTTATCAATCCAGATGAAGACGCTTCTGAAGGTTGTTGAGGCTGACTTTGGCAGGGCGCACTACCGGTGTCAACAACGAATGTGGAACCTGTACACAACACAATCAAGATACTTTGCCCCAACGAAATAGTGAGGTTGTCAATCTCACTGGCTTGATGTAACAAAGGATTAGACGTATAGTATGGAAAATGATGTTTGTTTGCAGAGAATGAAAAAGAACAGTGTTTGCAGTAGGTTGTATTATCGATATAAAAGAATGGACCGGGGTCCACAGTTCACTAGTGGTGTCTCTCCATAATAAATAATAACATACATGCAGGTAAACAAATTACAGCTGGGCAATTGACAAAATAAATAACTGCATAACAATGCATATACTAGTCACGGTGTCTACTATGAGATTTACTTCTGCATTACAACATGATTCATAGACCGTTCCAACCGCATCTATGACTAATAATCCACCTTCCGGCTAGCGTCCGCACCCCATTCAATTAAGTTGCAAGCAACAGATTATTGCATTAAGTAAAGTGCGTAATGTAAGCAACACAATTATCACAATTATTCTTAGACAAATCATCGTTGTTTTACCCCTAGTAGCAACAGTACATCCACAACCTTAGAGGTTGCTGTCAGCCCCCCCCCCCCCAGATTAAATGGAGACTGAACCCACTATGTAGCATAAATACCCCCTCTTGGAGTCACAAGCATCTACTTGCCCAGAGCATCTACTAGCAACGGAGAGCATGCAAGATCATAAATAACATACACATGATATATAATTAAGCAACTTGACATAGTATTCAATATTCATTGGATCGCAGCAAACACAACATGTAGCATTACAATAAGATGATCTTGATCATGATAGGCAGCTCACAAGATCTAAACATGATAGCACAAGTGGAGAAGACAACCATCTAGCTACTGCTATGAACCCATAGTCCAAGGATGAACTACTCACGCATCAGTCCGGAGGCGGGCATGGTGATTTAGAGCTCTCCGGTGATGATTCCCCTCTCCGGCAGGGTGCCGGGAAGAGCTTATGAACCCTCCCGAACTAGGGTTGACGACAGCGACGGCTACGGGATGTTTCGTGGAAAAGTGTTCGGGTTTTTTTCCGTCGGGGGCAATTTATGGTCGAAAAGGCAACGTCGGTGGGCACCCGAGGGGCCCACACCATGTGGCGGCGCGACCAAGGGTGGGGCCGTGCCACCAACAGGTGTGGCCGCCTCGTGGCTGGTCTTCGACTCCTCTTCGGTCTTCTGGATCCTTTCGAGAAAAATAGGGGATTTGGTTTTTGTTTCGCCCAATTCCGAGAATATGTCCAGAGCAACTTTTCTGAAACAAAAAACAGCAGAAAACAGGAACTGGCACTGTGGCATCTTGTTAATAGGTTAGTCCCAGAAAATGCATAAAAATGATATAAAGAGTATATAAAACATGTAGAATTGGTATAATATAAGCATGGAACAAAAGAAATTATAGATACGTTTGAAACGTATCAAGCATCCCCAAGGTTAGTTCTACTCGTCCCGAGTAGGTAAACGATCACAACAAAATAATTTCTATAGTGACATGCTTTCACACAATCTTTATCAAATAATATTGTAAGACTCATGTTATGAATGAAGTGACTCAAGGCAATGGTCTATAGTTTGCTAACAAATAGACAAGGAGTAAACAACTGAATCATATAGGCCAAAAAAAATTTATGGATAGTACTTTCAAGACAAGCATCAAATTTTTTTTTGCATAAGAGATAACTCGTAAAGCAATAATTTCTAAGTAAAAGGCATTGAAACAACACATAGGAAGATTTAAGTTTCAGCATTGTCTTTCAACTTTAACATGCATATCTCATGGATAATTGTCAACACAAAGAAATATAATAAGTGTAATAAGTAAGTCGGTATATAAGAATTGTTGCACACAAAGTTGACACAAGTGTTTGCTTCTAAGATAGAAATAAGTAGATAAACTGACTCAACATAAAGTAAAAGAAAGGCTCTTCGTAGAGGTAAGCAGGGATACAAACATGGGATACAAACATGTGCTAGATCTTTTTAGTTTTTATAGATTTTTGAAGTCATATAGAGAGCATAAAAGTAAGTTTTTGAGCGGTGTTTGTTGTTGTCAACGAATGGTAATGGGCACTCTACCCCCCTTGTCAACCAGACTTTTAAGAGCGGCTCCCATTAAAGGACGATATCATCCCTCTTGTTCTCTTTTGTTTACACATGAAGTTAAAAACTGGTATTATTGCTTGACTGATTGGATAAGGGCAAAAATGTGAAAAGAATTAAGCGGTTAAAGTTGTAATTAATTGGGACTGGGCACCCCATTTGCCAACTCTTTTTGCAAAATTATTGGATAAGTGGATGTGCCACTAGTCCATTGGTGAAAGTCTGTCATAGGCAAATAACAAGGTTGATATCGAAAACACCACATACTTCCTCCTGAGCTATAAAACATTAACACAAATAAGGGATAATAGCTTTTGAATAAAGGTAGCACACGAAATATTTACTTGAAATGACAGAAAATACCATGTAGTAGGTAGGCATGGTGGACACAAATGGCATAGGTTTTGGCTCTACGTTTTGGATGCACGAGAAGTATTCCCTCTCAGTACAGAGTTTTAGGCTAGAAAGGTTGTTTGAAGCAAACACAAGATGACAACTGGCACAACAAGACTTACAAAAAAACATATTGCAAGCATTATAAGACTCTACGTTGTCTTCCTTGTTGTTTAAACACTTTTAATAGAAAATATCTAGATCTTATAGATACCAAACATGCAAACCAGGTTTCAACAAGCTCTACGGTAGTTCTTCACTAATAGGTTTTTAACTACATGATGCAAGAGGTTAAACATGATCTATTTGAGAGCTCAAACAATTGCCAAGCACCACAACATACAAGACAATGATCTATAAGAATATATATGTCTTTCATTATACCATCTACCACATGTAGCATTTTCTGTTTCCAACCAAACACCAATCAACTTATTTAAACATAAATTTTGCGGCTTTCAGCTTTCGCCATAAACATAAAATAATAAGTGATGCGGCTTTCAGCTTTCGCCATAAACATAAACAATAAGTGCTGAGACTTTCAGCTTTCGCCATAAACATAAATGAAGAATACAAGTATTTATGAAAAAGCGGAGCGTGTCTCTCTCCCACAAAAGAATGCTAGGATCCAATTTATTCCGAAAATGAAAACAACAAAGCAAAAATAAAAGCAAACAGGCGCTCCAAGTAAAGCACATAAGATGTGAGAGAATTAAAATATAGTTTCACTAGAGATGACCTGATAGTTTGTTGATTAAGAAGGGGATGACTTGGGCATCCCCAAGCTTAGACGCTTGAGTCTTATTGAAATATGCTTGGGTGACCCATGGGGGCATCCCCAAGCTTAGGCTTTTCACTCTTCTTGATCACATCATATCATCCTCTCTCCTGATCCTTGAAAACTTCCTTCACACCAAACTCAAAGTAATCTTCATTAGAGGGCTAGTGCATAATCAAAAATTCGCATGTTTTGCAAGGACACAATCATCACCCATGCTACTGGACATTAGCTACAGCCACTGCTTTTTGTGGAGCAAAAAGATCCACTAAAAAACAGTAAAAGAGACAATGCAAAAGAAAAGGCAGAATCTGTCAAAAACAGAACAGTCCGTAAAGACGATTTTTTTCGAGGCACTTAACTTGCTCAGATCAGAAAACTTAAAACTAATGAAAGTTGCGTACATATCTGAGGATCACGCACAAAAAATATCAGGTCATTTCTATTTTTCTGGAATGTATTACGAAGTAAACGGTGGATAGCAGAAAATCTGTTCCTGTGCAGAAATCCAAATCTAGCATCAACTTTCTACTAGAGGCTTTACTTGACACAACAATGCGATAAAATAAAGATACAAATGAGTTGTTACAGACGTAAGCAAGCTCCTTGACTCAAATAAATGAAAAATTACAGAAATAAAATATTGGGTTGTCTCCCAAAAGCGCTTTTCTTTAACGCCTTTCAGCTAGGCACAGAAAGTAAAACTCAAGTGTTTTCAAGAGAAGAAGCATCAACATCAAAAAATGCCTCTGAGACACAGCTTGCTACAATAGGTGCTTTAGGTCTCCATGAAAATGTTCCATTATGTAAGTCTCCCTTAATTGTACTAAAGGTATTATCAGTTTTAAGCACATTGGGGGGGGGGGGGGGGGGGGGGTTGGCTTAGGTACCTTTGAAACATAAATGAACTTTTGCTCTTTTCCTACAAAAACTTTCTCTCCCTTAGTTTTAAGAGAAGAAAACGTCGAACATAAAGCTTTCATAGCCTCCTCTAACTCTCCAATTCTATGGTCTTGAGTATCATGGGTGTTGCTAGATTCTAAAACAGTGATCCTTTCATTAATACTTGCTATTGATTCATTAACCTTGCTAACATTATCAAGAAAATTTGGCAAATTTTTCTCCATAGAATCCAATTTTTTAATAACATCTTCCAGAGTGATCTCAGCTTTAATTTCTTTAGTAGGTGGTGGTGATCTTACCAAACTCTCAATTAAATTGCAAGATTCCAAAGCAGGAGTACCCAGAAAGTTACCCCTGTAAGAGTATCAAGAACATACCTATACCAACTAGTGATACCAACATAAAATTTCCTAAGAAGGATCAGGGTAGAATATTTTTTAGTGCATCTATGGTGAGCGTTACTTATCCTATACCAAGCATCTTTTAAACCTTCTCCCCCTTGTTGCTTAAACGAAAGAACTTCAACTTCAGGACTACCCATTTTAGCAAAATAAATGCAAAACCGAAATAAATAAATAAATGCAAGTAACTAATTTTTTTGTGTTTTTGATAATAAAAAGAAAACAAGACAGTAATAAAAATAAACAAAGCAAGACAATAACAAAATAAAAAGATTGGAAGTGAGAGACTCCCCTTGCAGAAGTGCTTGATCTCGGCAACGGCCAGAAAAAGTCTTAGCAGTTGCAGGGAGTCAAGGACTTGCTGAACAGAGGCGCTTCTTCTCCCCGGCAACAGCGCCAGAAAAAGTCTTGATGTGCAGGGAGTTGATCTTCTCCTTGCGGTTGGGAAACCCCAAGAGGAAGGTAGGATGAGCACAACAGGAAGTTTTCCCTCAGTTATGAAACCAAGATTATCAATATAGTAGGAGATGAAGACGCTTCTGAAGGTTGTTGAGGCTGACTTTGGCAGGGCGCACTACCGGTGTCAACAACGAACGTGGAACCTGCACACAACACAACCAAGATACTTTGCCCCAACGAAATAGTGAGGTTGTCAATCTCACCGGCTTGCTGTAACAAAGGATTAGACGTATAGTGTGGAAAATGATGTTTGTTTGCAGAGAATGAAATAGAACAGTGTTTGCAGTAGGTTGTATTATCGATGTAAAAGAATGGACCGGGGTCCACAGTTCACTAGTGGTGTCTCTCCATAATAAATAATAACATACATGCGGGTAAACAAATTACAGCTGAGCAATTGACAAAATAAAGAACTACATAACAATGCATATACTAGTCACGGTGTCTACTATGAGATTTACTTGGGCATTACAACATTACTCATAGGCCGTTCCAACAGCATCTATGACTAATAATCCACCTTCCGGTTAGCGTCCGCACCCCATTCAGTATTAAGTTGCAAGCAACAGATTATTGCATTAATTAAAGTGCGTAATGTAAGCAACACAATTATCCTTAGACAAAGCATCGCTGTTTTACCCCTAGTAGCAACAGTACATCCACAACCTTAGAGGTTGCTGTCACTCCCCCAGATTAAATGGAGACTGAACCCACTATCTAGCATAAATACCCCCTCTTGGAGTCACAAGCATCTACTTGGCCAGAGCATCTACTAGCAACGGAGAGCATGCAAGATCATAAATAACATACACATGATATATAATTAAGCAACTTGACATAGTATTAAATATTCATCGGATCCCAGCAAACACAACATGTAGCATTACAATAAGATGATCTTGATCATGATAGGCAGCTCACAAGATCTAAACATGATAGCACAAGTGGAGAAGACCGATACGTCCATTTTACATCAGTATTTTATATCATAATTTACTATTATTCATTGATATATTTCATATTTAGAGATGATACTTATGTTATTTCATCTATTTTGCAAGTTTGATGATTATTGGAGAATGGATCACCAGAGTCTGGATTCTGCTGGAAAAAGCACCGTCGAGATACAATATTTTGTGAAGATCAGAAAACAAAATCAACCAGGCAGAAGTTCCTATTTTACCAGATCACGAAGGAGGCCAAAAGGGAAGAGCCAGGTGGGCCCCAGGGGTCCACACCATGCCCAGGCGCGGCTCCCCCCTCTGCCGCGCCGGCACGTGGTGAGGCCGCCCTGGCCCACCACTGGCATCGTCCTCTCGCGTACTTCATCCCCCCGAAAACCTAAGACACGGGGGAGGCTCGAAGAAATATTCCGCCGCCTCCACGAGGCGGAAAACACCAGAGAGAGAAAAGCTCTCCGGCAAGGAGAAATCTGCCGGGGAAATCCCTTCCCGGAGGTGGGAAATCATCGCCATCGTCACCGTCATCGAGCTGCACTTCATCGGGATCATCATCACCACCATCTCCACCGCCGACACCGTCATCTCCATCGTTCCACTCCGTTCCCGCTGTAACATCTGGGGCTGAATCTTGTCTATTTGATAGGGGAAACTCTCCCGGTGTTGATTACTATTGTTATTGATGCTATTGAGTGAAACCGTTGAATTAAGGATTATGTTCAGATTGTTATCCATCATTATATCACCTCTGATCATCTTCCAAATGATGTGTTGTGAGTAGTTCGTTTAGTTCTTGAGGACATGGGAGAAGTCTAGATATTAGTAGTGAACTATGTTGAGTAATATTTAATGTTTTGATATTTAAGTTGTGGTGCTATTCTTCTAGTGGTGTCATGTGAACGTCGACTACATGACACTTCACCTTTATGGGCCTAGGGTAATGCATTGTGTATTCGAATATTAATTGTGGGGTTGCCGGAGTGACAGAAACCTAAACCCCCGTTGGTATCTCGATGCATGAGGGATGGTAGGATCTCAGAGTTTAAGGCTGTGGTTAGATTTATCTTAATTACTTTCTGGTATTTGTGGATGCCTACTAGGGGTATAATCACAAGTATGTATTAGTCCTAGGAAGGGCGGTGCATTAGCATAGGTTCACCCACACAACACTTATCGAAACACTAAAGATTAATCGGCTATATGAAGCGAAAGCACTAGACAGAAATCCCGTGTGTCCTCAGGAACGTTTGGTCATCATAAGTAAACAAACCGGCTTGTCCTTTGCTCTAGAAAGGATTGGGCCACTCGCTGCAATTATAATTGTTGCACTTTATTTACTCGCACTTTATTTGTCTGTATTATCAAAAACTCCTAAAAACTTGTCTGCTAGTGTTTACAGTGAAATCCTCATCAAAACCGCTTGTCAGCACCTTCTGCTCCTCGTTGGATTCGACACTCTTATTTATCGAAAGTACTACGATACACCCCCTATTCTTGTGGGTCGTTAAGACTATTTTCTGGCGCCGTTGCCGGGGAGTAAAGCGCTATTGGTATTTCAATGGACAAAGTAAAGAAGAAATTATTCTCTATATCACTTGGTGGAAGAGCTTCGCATTGGTATAAATTGTTGAAGAATAGGGATTCTCTTGGAGGAAATTGTACCTCTCTTTTATTCTAAATTTTATCCTCCAAGTGAAATTCACCCAGATCGGAATTCTATATATAATTTCTGGCCTCATGAAGGAGAAAGTATTGCCCAAGCTTGGGGGAGATTGAAGTCACTAATGCTCAAATGCCCCATTCATGAGCTTCCTGGTAATATTATTGTTGATAACTTCTATGCAAGACTCTCCTTTGAAGATAAAACATTATTGGATACTGCTTGTTCTGGATCATTCACGCGTAATAAAGAAGGTTTTAAATGGGATCTTCTTGATCGTATTGAAGAGAATACTGAAGCATGGGAGAACGACAAAGGTAGGGAGTCAGGTATAAAATATGACCTCGAATGCATTAAACTTTCATGAATATGATGCATTTCGAAATATTAGTAATGCTTATGGTCTTGACTCTCAAGTTGTTGCAAACTATTATTAAGCCTTTGCTTCTTATTTCGGTTTGCCTAAGGAAGGTTTTAAGAAATATCATGAGCCTTATAAAGATAAGTCTATTGCTCCTATAACTAAAAGCATTGAAGTTAATACTGTTGATCATATTATTCCTGAGCCTTATATTGAAAAAATTCCTTTTCCTGTTAAGATGAAGGAACATTCTGTTATGGCTAGTGTTGTTAACAAAAGTGCTAAGAAAGCTATAGAACCTGATGAACAAATTAAAATTGAACCTCCTGTGGCTATAGTAAAAGATCTTGTTACTAAAAATGTTGGAGATGAGTATATTATATTTTGTGAGTATGCTTCTAATGTTGTTTCTCATCCTAAAAGTTCAAAGAAAACTAGTGTGCATGTGTTATCTGTTAGAATTGGTGATCATTGCTATTATGGTTTATGTGATATTGGTGCAAGTTCTAGTGCTATTCCCTATGAGCTTTACAAAGAAATTATGCATGAGATTGGTCCTTGTGAACTTGAAGAAATTGATGTGGTTATTCAACTTGCTAATAGAGAAACTATCTCTCCAATTGGAATTGTTAGAGATGTTGAAGTTTTGTGTGGTAAGATTAAATATCCTACTGATTTTCTCGTACTTGGTTCAGTTGCTAGTAAGACTTGTCCTATCACTTTTGGTAGACCTTTTCTGAACACTTGTGGTGCTGTTATAGATTGTAAGAAAGAGAAAATCTTTACTAAGTTTGCTGGTGATTCATATGAATTCAATTTTTTGAAATTTGCTAAAGCACCTTATGAAATCGAATTGCCTAATGAAGATTTTAAAGTTGAACATCTTGCTTCTATTGCTCTTGCTCCTAACAATGTTTTGCAGCAATTTATGGAAGATCATGAAAGTGAAGTCTTTAGAGAAGAAAGGAATGAGCTTGATGAAATATTTCTTCGTCAACCTATCTTGAAACAAAATTTAAATGTGGAAGACTTGGGTAAAACACTCCCACCTAAAGAGAATCATGTCTTTGATTTAAAACCTTTGACTGATAATCTTAAGTATGCTCATATTGATGATAAGAAAATATGTCCTGTTATTATTAGTGCTAACCTTTCAGGTGAAGAAGAGGAAAGATTATTGGAAGTATTGAAGAAACGTCGTGGAGCTATGGGTTATACTCTTGATGATTTAAAAGGGATTTCTCCTGCTATATGTCAATATTCTATTAATATGGAGCCTGATGCAAAGCCATTTGTTGAACATCAACGCCGTTTAATACCCAAGATGAAGGAAGTGGTAAGAAATGAGGTATTAAAACTTCTTGATGCTGGTATAATTTATCCTATTGCTGATAGTAGATGGGTAAGTCATGTGCACTGTGTCCCTAAGAAAGGAGGAATTACTGTTGTGCCTAATGAAAATGATGAACTTATTCCTCAAAGAGTAGTTGTTGGATATAAAATGTGCATTGATTTTCGAAAGGTTAATAAAGTTACTAAGAAAGATCATTATCCATTACCCTTTATTGATCAAATGTTAGAGAGATTGGCTAAGAAAACTCATTTTTGCTTTCTTGATGGTTATTCTGGTTTCTCTCAAATTGTTGTTAAGGCGCAAGATCAAGAGAAAACCAAGAGAAAACCACTTTTACCTGTCCTTATGGTACTTATGCTTATAGACGTATGCCTTTTGGTTTATGTAATGCTCCTGCTACTTTTCAAATATGCATGTCTGCTATTTTTCATGGTTTTTGTGAGGAGATTGTGGAAGTATTCATGGACGATTTCTCCGTCTATGAAACTTCTTTCGATAATTGTTTGCACAACCTTGATAAAGTTTTGCAGAGATGTGAAGAAACTAACCTTGTTCTTAATTGAGAGAAATGCCACTTTATGGTTAATGAAGGAATTGTTCTTGGACATAAAATTTCTGAAAGAGGTATTGAAGTTGATAGAGCTAAAGTGGAGGCAATTGAGAAAATGCCTTGCCCCAGAGATGTTAAAGGTATTCGTAGTATTCTTGGTCATGCTGGTTTCTATAGAAGGATTATTAAAGATTTCTCTAAAATATTAAAGCCTCTTACTAATCTTCTACAAAAAGATGTACCTTTTGTTTTTTAGAATGATGGTAAGGAAGCTTTGAAACTTTGAAAAAGGCTTTAATAAGTACTCCTATTGTTCAACCACCTGATTGGAATTTACCATTTGAAATTATGTGTGATGCTAGTGATTTTGCTGTTGGTGCTGTTCTTGGACAGCGAGTAGATAAAAAGTTGAATATTATTCATTATGCAAGTAAGACTCTTGATTCTGCACAAAAGAATTATGCTACAACTGAAAAAGAATTTCTAGCTGTTGTTTTTGCTTGTGATAAGTTTAGACCTTATATTGTTGATTCTAAAATTATTATTCATACCGATCATGATGCTATTAGATATCTTATGGAAAAGAAAGATGCTAAGCCTAGACTTATTAGATCGGTGTTTCTTTTGCAAGAATTCGATTTGCATATTGTAGATAGGAAAGGTGCTCAAAATCTTGTTGCTGATAATTTGTCTAGATTGGAAAAAATTGCTTATGATAGTTTTCCAAATGAACAATTGGCTGCAATAAGGGTGAGTTCACGCGATAGTCCTTGGTATGCTGATTATGTTAACTTTATTGTTTCGAAGTATTTGCCTCCAACCTTTTCAGCTCAACAAAGAAGAAAATTCTTTTATGATTTGAGGCATTATTTTTTGGATGACCCACACTTGTATAAAGAAGGAGTGGATGGTATTATGCGAAGATGTGTTCCGGAATATGAACAAAAAGAGATATTGAGAAAATGCCATAGTAGTGCTTATGGAGTACATCACGCTGGAGATAGAACTGCACAAAAGGTTCTTCAATCAGGTTTTTATTGGCCTACTCTCTTTAAAGATGCAAGAAGGTTTATTTTATCTTGTGATGAGTGTCAAAGAACTGGTAATATCTCTATACGTAATGAAATGCCTATGAATTATTCTCTTGTTATTGAACCATTTGATTGTTGGGGATTTGACTTTATGGGTCCTTTTCCTCCGTCAAAGGGTTATACTCATATACTTGTTGCTGTTGATTATGTTACTAAATGGGTAGAAGCTATACCTACAAAAAGTACTGATGGTGAGACCTCATTAAAAATGCTTCGAGATATTATTTTCCCTAGGTTTGGTGTACCTAGATATCTTATGACTGATGGAGGTTCTCATTTTATTCATGGTGGTTTTAGAAAAGTTCTTGCTAAATATGGTGTTAATCATATAATTGCTTCAGCTTATCATCCTCAAACTAGTTGGCAAGTAGAATTATCAAATAGAGAAATTAAATCTATCTTGCAAAAGACTGTTAATAGAACTAGGAAAAATTGGGCTAGTAAATTAAATGATGCTTTATGGGCTTATAGAACTGCTTATAAAAATCCAATGGGTATGTCTCCTTATAAAATGGTTTATGGAAAAGCTTGTCACTTGCCTTTAGAATTAGAACACAAAGCTTATTGGGCAGTGAGAGAACTTAATAGAGATTTTAAACTTGCTGGTGAGAAGAGGTTGCTAGACTTGATTTCTTTAGATGAATGGAGAAGTGAGGCACATGAAAATGCTAGACTCTTTAAAGAGAAAGTTAAGAAATTGCATGATAGGAGAATTCTTAAGAGAGAGTTTCATGTTGGTGAGAAAGTTCTATTGTATCGTTCTCGTCTTAGATTTTTTGCAGGAAAATTACTCTCCAAATGGGAAGGATCTTATTTTATTGTAGAAGTATATCGTTCTGGTGCGATTAAAATTGCTTCACTCAAGGATGATACTACACAAGGGGTAAATGGACAAAGACTCAAACATTATATTTCTGGAGATTCTTATAATGAAGATGTTGATATTATTCAAGTGATTACTCCGGAAACTTTCATAAAAGAGCAAATTTCTGAGTCTGCAGAAGGTGAATTCGAAAAGGTACAGTTTCGGTAAGAAAAAGTCCGCGATTTTAATTTTGGAAGATACCGTATTTAGTTTTAGAAAATATGGAAAAATACAAGACTAAAACGGGCAGGACACGGAGCACGAGGCGTCGTCACCACGTGGCGGCGCCACCGTATGGTGTGCGCGCCTCGGAGTCCGTCTCCTACTCGATTTCCTCCTATTGCCTTCCTTTTGCTACGAGAAATTTTGCTATATAATCTCCCGGATCCCCCGAGGTCTGTATATCGTGTTTTCGCTGCGTTTTTGTTTCGACCTGTTTCTGCCAGATTTTACCCGTGGATCTAGAGCCATCATGTCTTCCCCCGAGCCTTCCAAGGACCGTTTCTTCGTGAACGTCGTCAACCCGTGCATGCACGAGCTGAGGATGCACCCGAAGGTGTTGACGCTAAAAGGTGGGAAGGTGCAGGTAGACGACGTCCAAGGTCCCCAAGGAGAAGGAAGCATGGAGGACAGGATGAAGAACCTGGAGCAAGAAGTCTTCAAGTACAAGAAGATGGCAGAACGTGAAGTGGACATCGTTCACCGGATAGTAGCCAAACTTATGGCCAAGCATGAGAAGGAGACCGCAAAACTCTGGGGAGACATCTTCTCACTCCATGAGACTACCAACAATCTTCAGGCGCAACTCTACGATGTTCAGAATCAGAACTGTGAGTATGAAACCAGGTTTAAACGCATAAGTGCTGCTGCAAGTGTCAGGATACTCGAGACCAATACATCATTTGTTGATGGAGAGCCCCTACCTTGGAAGTTTGACGGCGAAGACTCACCACCATCACCGCCGAAGGAGTAATTCATCATCGGTATTGTCATCCCGTTGGATTGTTCCAAGCTTGGGGGAGTGCCGCGGTATCACACCATTATCTTTCACCTTTTTACCTTTTCAGTAGAGTCATATCATGAGTAGAGAAGTTATCTTATAGGATAGTTTGCAATGTGGAAGTATCTCTCTTTTAGTTGGTTATCTATGTATTCCTTGGTGTGAGTTGCCGATATGGAATATTAATGAGAAGTTTTATCATTTACTTTCTGCACACCTTATGTTAGTTTGCAACTTCTATTATATGATTGATCTTGTCATTAGTATTGGAATCACTTTGGGAGCATATAGAAAATCTTTTGGTTTTAGCAAACTTAGCATTGGTCAGTAGCTACAATACTTTGAGACTTAAGTGGAGAAAATAAGTACATGTAGTTATATTATTCAATGATCTTTCTCACTTGTAGCTCATAAGCTTAGTATTCACAAATTAAAATTGTTTGTGCTTTCAAGGAAGATTGCATGATTGTTCTTACTACATGTATATTTGTTTGTATCCATCAACTTTTATGCTTGCTACCCAACCTTGCTAGACAAAGCCTTGTATTGAGAGGGAATGCTTCTCATACATCCAAACCTTGAGGCAAAACCTTTGCCATCTGTTTCCACCATAACTACCTATTACGTGGCATTTTGCGCCACTCCAAGTAATACTTCGTGTGCTATCTTTATTCAAAATTATTATCCCTTATTGGTGTCACTGTTTATTAGCTCATGAGGAAGTATGTGGGTTACTCTATGTCACTGTTTATTAGACAGATTTTCAAATGAGTTGGCAAATGGGGTGCCCAGTCCCAAGTAATTAATTGTTCAATTCTCTTCACATGATTTTCAATGAGTTATCAAAAAGAAAGTTCAAAAGTGTTATACTATTTAAGAAATAGGCACTCCTCCATGGTTTGAGATTGATTTGAAGGCACCCGAGAATTCGGTTAGCCATGGATTGTGTAAGCAATGGTGGGGAGGAGTGCCAAACCAATTTATAAAAATGTGCATGTGTAAACAAAAGAGAAGAGGGATGATCTACCCTTGGGTAGAAATAACGTCCTTCAATGGGAGCTGCTCTTGAAAGTCTAGATAACATGGTAAATATAGTTTTCATTCACTATCATTCGTTGACAACGACATACATAGATTAAAACTTATTTCATACTCTCTATATGATTTCAAAACTTAAAGCTCTACCACATGTTTGTATCTCTGCTTCCCTCTGTGAAGGGCCTATCTTTTACTTTCATGTTGAGTCAGTAAACCTATTTCCCTCTGTCTTAAGTAAGCATTTGAGTTGTTGTGATTCAACCATCTATACATTTGTATTATTAATCATGTCTTTATTTCTTCCTTGTTTAGCACAATTCTGTTATTTCATAGATATAACTTTGAAAGTTAGCAACTATTGTATGACGGCTGTTTTGAAGAGTAAGTTCAATATGTTCATTGTTCTCTGACCAAGAACGAAGTTTGCCAACACCAACTTGATTGTCTCTATGCACCTTATTGTGATTTCCCTTTTACTTGTTACAAGTTGAGTTATATGAATGGAGTTGTTATCTAAGATGACTTGTGTACTAATAGATGTGATGCTTCTTGTCCGCATATTCTTTATCGACACTTCACTCCATAAACCTGTGGTCATGTTTACTGAGTTCAGCTTTCGCTTGGGGACAAGCGAGGTCTAAGCTTGAGAGGAGTTGATACGTCCATTTTGCATCACTATTTTATATCATAATTAACTGTTATTAATTGATATATTTCATATTTAGAGATGATACTTATGTTATTTCATCTATTTTGCATGTTTGATGATTATTGGAGAATGGATCACCGGAGTCTGGATTCTTCTGGAAAAAGCACCGTCGAGATACAATATTTGTGAAGATCAGAAAACAAAACCAACCAGGCAGAAGTTCCTATTTTACCAGATCACGGAGGAGGCCAAAAGGGGAGAGCCAGGCGGGCCCCAGGGGGCCCACACCATGCCCAGGCGTGGCTCCCCCCTCTGTCGCGCCGGCACGTGGTGAGGCCGCCCTGGCCCACCACTGGCATCGCCCTCTCGCGTACTTCATCCCCCCCCCCCCCCCCCCGAAAACCTAAGACACGGGGCAGGCTCGAAGAAATATTGCGCCGCCTCCACGAGGCGGAAAACACCAGAGAGATAAAAGCTCTTCGGCAGGGAGAAATCTGCCGGGGAAATCCCTTCCCGGAGGGGGGAAATCGTCGCCATCGTCACCGTCATCGAGCTGCACTTCATCGGGATCATCATCACTACCATCTCCACCGCTGACACCGTCATCTCCATCATTCCACTCCGTTCCAGCTGTAACATCTAGGGCTGAATCTTTTCTATTTGATAGGGGAAACTCTCCCGGTGTTGATTACTATTGTTATTGATGCTATTGAGTGAAACCGTTGAATTAAGGTTTATGTTCAGATTGTTATCCATCATTATATCACCTCTGGTCATGTTCCAAATGATGTGTTGTGAGTAGTTCGTTTAGTTCTTGAGGACATGGGAGAAGTCTAGATGTTAGTAGTGAACTATGTTGAGTAATATTTAATGTCTTGATATTTAAGTTGTGGTGCTATTCTTCTAGTGGTGTCATGTGAACGTCGACTACATGACACTTCACCTTTATGGGCCTAGGGGAATGCATTGTGTATTCGAATATTAATTGTGGGGTTGCCGGAGTGACAGAAACCTAAACCCCCGTTGGTATCTCGATGCATGAGGGATGGTAGGATCTCAGAGTTTAAGGCTGTGGTTAGATTTATCTTAATTAGTTTCTGGTATTTGCGGATACTTACTAGGGGTATAATCACAAGTATGTATTAGTCCTACGAAGGGCGGTGCATTAGCATAGGTTCACCCACACAACACTTATCGAAACACTAAAGATTAATCATCTATATGAAGCGAAAGCACTAGACAGAAATCCCGTGTGTCCTCAGGAACGTTTGGTCATCATAAGTAAACAAAACGGCTTGTCCTTTGCTCTAGAAAGGATTGGGCCACTCGCTGCAATTATAATTGTTGCACTTTATTTACTCGCACTTTATTTATCTGTATTATCAAAAACTCCTAAAAACTTGTCTGCTAGTGTTTACATTGAAATCCTCATCAAAACCGCTTGTCAGCACCTTCTGCTCCTCGTTGGGTTCGACACTCTTATTTATCGAAAGTACTATGATACACCCCCTATACTTGTGGGTCATCAAAGACAACCATCTAGCTACTGCTATGGACCCATAGTCCAAGGATGAACTACTCACGCATCAGTCCGGAGGCGGGCATGGTGATGTAGAGCTCTCCGGTGATGATTCCCCTCTCCGGCAGGGTGCCGGGAAGAGCTTCTGAACCCTCCCGAACTAGGGTTGACGACGGCGGCGGCTACAGGTTGTTTCGTGGAAAAGTGTTCGGGTTTTTAGGGTTTTTCCGTCGGGGGCAATTTATGGTCGAAAGGGCAACGTCGGTGGGCGCCCGAGGGGCCCAAACCATTTGGCGGTGCGGCCAAGGGTGGGGCCGCCTCGTGGCTGGTATTCGACTCCTCTTCGGTCTTATGGATCCTTCCGGGGAAAATACGGGCTTTGGTTTTTGTTTCGTTCAATTCCGAGAATATTTTCAGAACAACTTTTCTGAAACCAAAAACTGCAGAAAACAGGAACTGACACTGTGGCATCTTGTTAATAGGTTAGTCCCAGAAAATGCATAAAAATGATATAAAGAGTATATAAAACATGTAGCAATTGGTATAATATAAGCATCGAACAAAAGAAACTATAGATACGTTTTGAGACGTATCACCCAATCCGGCGTTTTTTGGGCTCCTAGGGGCGCAACTGAGCGAAAAATCGCTTTCCGGAGCCCAAAAAGTAGCCTGGGGGGACGGCTGGAGATGCCCTTAGAGCATCTCTAGCAGATCCCCCATCTGCCCCTCATCCGCATAATAACCGTCAATTTAGCGTTTTAAACGAGAAAAACGCGCAGAACATATCCCGCATCGGAACTACAAAACTCAAAAAATTTATAGGCCATCCGGTTTCACGCCTCAGAGACACCATATTCGAAGTTCCGCAACCCTCCCGAGCACGATCCCTATCCGCTGAAATCAGTTGGCGTCAAGGACATTTCCCCATGCTCGAGAGCTCTCCTGCTCCGCCACTGCCGCGCACTGCCTTAGGTCCTGGCCGCCACAAGCCCTCTGACAAGGATATACCAAACGGGTACCCTGTCGTGTGGGTACCTGGTGCACGTGATGACTACAGCCCAATTGTCAATAGACTGGCGAATCCCATCAAGGAAGGCTCAAGACGAAGGATGCTTTCCAAGTTAGTCATAGTCGGTTGTAGTTTCCATACTTGTAATCCTAGTCGGTTATGTACCCGAGACCTAGCCCCCCATATAAGGGCTGGGAGGGCGACCGATCAAGGATAAGCCATATCAGAACCACCAAACCCAAGCGAGATCAACGTCTCGCTGGACCCTTGTACTCACCGCATATTCGCGATCAATAACAGACAAGCAGGACGTAAGGGTATTACCTCAGTCGAGGGCCCTGAACCTGGGTAAATCCTGCTTGTCAGCCGACGAATCTACTAACACTACGCGTTCTCTACCACATAAATCTAACCCTAGGCTATCAACTATGGGTATTGATGAGGCCACCCCTCGTCAATTGGCGCCGTCTGTGGGAACAGGTAGTGTTGGATCTACGGATTCGCCGGTTTCGTCTTCAAACGGTAGCTCGCCGACTACATCTACAAACAGCCATGCGCTGACAATCTCGACTGGCATTGAAGCATCAGGCGATCAGTCGCCAACTTCGCAAATCGCATCACTGAAAAGAATCAAACCGCACTCGCGGGAAGCACAGGAAGTTTTCGCTAATCTCGACTCAGGTTTCGATCTAACAGTTGGAGAGCACAATTTTTTCGTCGATAAACTTGGTGTGCAGGACTTGACCGATTCGATCGCGATGGAGGCACTCAAAGATCCATCGACTGCGATCACATCACCAGCAGGCAAGGAAGATACCTCATCACAGATCGATTCGATCCCATCGCCGGCATCCCCAACCTCATCTATGTCGACTCAAGAGTTCAATAGGATCATGGCGCAAGAATTCCCGGAGGATGAGGCACAGTCTACCCATCAGGCAGGCGCAGTCGAGGAACCATCTACTATGGTCACATCGCCAGCAAGCATGGAAGCTACGTCGTCCAAGGTCAACTCGATCTCGCCGTCAAGATCTCTGGTCGTCTCCATGACAACCCAAGAGTTCAATAAACTCTTGGCGCAAGAGCTTCTAGATGATGAGGTACAGTCTGACTATCAAGTCACCACAGTCGAACACATTGTGGCACTCGACACTGCACCCGACTACAGGCAATCTGAAGACACGGACGACAGCATCTACCTCGCCGACTTCGCCGGGCCAGAGATCCAAACGGATCACGAGTTCCTCTCCAGCAACGAAGACGATCCTGCGAAGATACTCGAAGCATACGTCAATACCGACACCCAGATCAGCAACAACTCCGACATGAGTTTGGACGACGACTCCGAGCCCATAACCGGCATCGATAGCACATACACATATCCTCCGGTCATACCTCAGCAGGTCTACGTTGCGTTCAGCGCCGAAACCTCAGCGGCAGCAGCTAGTCGCAGACCTACAGAATTTCCTTGCACAGTCACATTACCAGATGGCGCGACAACATTAACTATCACAGCAGAGATAGCAGCAAAAGTTCACAAAATCATAAAGGACTGCACAATGATGCCAGCAGATGCAACCCCAGAGGAGTTGATGGCATACAATTATTTCAATTGGCAAGAAACGATGCGCTTAAAGGAATACAGAGCAACACTCGAAGAACGCAGAAAGCAGGCTAGCATCTCGAGTATGCGGAGAAGGCAGCTTTCCCTTAGCTCCACAGGTGCGACGGAGCGCAGGCATAGATCGAGATTCGCAAACATCCCAGAAGGAGAGAGATCCGGAGTCACTCGCAACTTAGAACATTCGTTCATGACCCTGGACTCCGAAGGCGTACTAGTGCCCAAAACAGCTGAAGGTGCCTTGATATCACTTAGAGCATACCTCAAGGCGACAGCACCTCCAGCAGGCGATCTAGCCGAAGAACTGCATCTTCAGCAATTAAAGGCGCTCGCACTCGCGGCAAAAGGACTCCAGACGGAGAAACACAGAGAGCGCAGCAGAAGCCGCTCGCGAGATCGTCGCAGTCGAAGCCCTCGCAGGAGTGGCACACGAAAAAACTCGAGTCGTCGCCGTTCACGGAGCAGATCCAGGAGATCCGCCAGCAACGATTCGAGTGACGATCGCGATACAGGACCTTGCGGAGCACGATGCTTCACACGGCGAATCCGCGAGGCCAGGTTGCCCAAAAGGTTCGGGTTACCAACGACGCCGAAATTCAACTGCAAACAAGAGCCATCAGGCTGGCTCGAGGACTACAAGCTCGCAGTCGTGTGTCAAAGGGGGACAACTACAACAGCACTGCAGTACATACAGCTGATGCTCGAAGGCACAGCTCGCGACTGGCTCAAAGCATTACCCGAAGCATCATACGACTCCTGGGACCACTTCCGGGAGGACTTCATCAAATATTTCGATCCTCTGTGTGAGCGGCCCAAAACATTCGAGAAATTACGGGCTTGCAAGCAAAGGTCGGACGAACCACTTCGAGCATACATCAGGCGATGGACTGCCATCCGCAATTCAGTTGGCACAATCTCCGAAGACAGAGCCATGGATGCCTTCACCATGGGGGTCTTCAGAGAAGACTTCAGAGAAGCACTCGGTCGCCAAAAGCCAAAATCCATGGCAGAGCTCATGAAAATAGCGACCGAGTGGGCAGACGGCGAAGATTCCATAAGGTCCAAGCGCCCACTTTCCCCACACGACCGTGAGGATCGACGTAATAGTCGAGACCGCCACGACAGGGATGATAGAAGACGAAGACACAAAAGCGGTTACAGCGACAACGACAAGGTAAAATTCGTAGCAGCTGGTTTCTCACAGGACAATCACGTCCAGGACGACAGACGACCAGAAGATCGCCGCGACAGTCGAAACGCTAGTCGTCGCGACAGTCGAGGAGATGATCGCCGAGACAGTCGAACGGACGACCGACGAGGCAGTCGAGACCGCGATCAACGTAGCGGTGGATACCGAAGGCAAGAGTGGCGTAAGCGCACAGATGCAAAACCAGAGAAAACATTTGAAGAGAAGATGGATGATTACTGCAGGCTGCACCTATTCAAGGGAGATGATGGAAGGCTAATCTCCAACCACACCATGGGGAATTGCCGAGAGTTCGAACAAATAGCGGCGGATTACATGACGAGAATCAGAAAGGCTGCACCCTCGACTGTTCCGCCAGCCTACATCGCGCCACCACCAACACAGCCAGTCGCGGCATTACCACCCCCACCACCATACAACCCAGGAATCCAAGTCGCGGGAGCCATACATCACATACCACAAGCAACGGAGGAGCAATACCCAAAGCCCCAGGGACAGATGTTCATGATTCAAAAAGGACGTCCCTCCAACAGGCAGCAAAAGATCCACACTCGACACGTTAACATGGCGGTTATGGCGCCTCCAGCCATACCAGACTTCTTGCGGGGATCCGAAACCGCAATAACCTTCAATCGAGAAGATCACCCACCATCTGTCTACCGACCAGGCCACGCTGCCCTGGTACTCGATGCCCAGATTGGTGGATACGCCATGACCAAGGTCTTCATGGATGGAGGCAGCGGCATCAACATCATCTTCGCTGATACACTTCGCCGGATGAATAGGTCAGTCGAAAATTTACCCCAGTCCACAAACACTTTTCATGGTATTGTCCCAGGTAAACCTGTTCTCCCAGAAGGCACGATAAAACTCGACGTCACATTCGGCGACGCAAACCACATCAGAACCGAGTCAATTGAATTCGAAGTCGTCGACTGGAAGTCACAATACCATGCCATATTAGGGCGCCCCGCATTTGCTCGGTTCATGGCGGTGCCACACTACGCATACCTCAAGTTGAAGATGCCAGGTCCGAAAGGAGTCATCACAGTCAACGGAAACTTTCAAAGATCAGATGCCTGCGACCGCGACTTCAGCAAAATTTCCGAGACGTTCGGTATGGAGCAAACCTTCGAAGAGCTCTCGCTCACCAACGACCCAACATACATGCCCGAACAAAAGAAACAGGCAGTCGACAAGGTATTCAGCGCCACAGATGGCGTAAAAAAGCACCAGGTTCACCCGACTGATCCAGCCAAGACAGTCAAGGTGTCCACAAGCCTGTCTCCTGCATAGGAAAGCGCGCTCGTCGAATTCCTCCGTGAGAACTGGGATATATTTGCATGGTGTGCAGCCGACATGCCAGGTATTCCCAGGGAATTCGCCGAGCACTCCCTCCAACTTAATCCAGGAACTAGGCCAGTCAAGCAAGCAATACGTCGTGTCTCCGGTCCCAAAAGAGAGGCTATAGAGAAGCATGTAGAAAAGTTACTCAAAGCAAACTTCATTCGAGAAATCAAAAAATCAGAGTGGGTAGCCAACCCTGTGCTAGTCGAGAAGAAGAAGACAGGAGCAACTAGGATGTGTGTCGACTTCACCAGGCTCAACAAGTGTTGCCCGAAAGATCATTTTCCACTACCACGTATCGACCAAATCGTCGACTCCACTGCGGGATGCGCACGTTTGTCCTTTCTGGATGCGTACTCGGGGTATCACCAGATACGGATGAAAGTCGAAGACGAGGAGAAGACAGCCTTCACAACTCCACTCGGAGTATATTGCTACACCACAATGCCCTTCGGGCTCAAGAACGTAGGTGCCACCTACCAGCGTATGATGCAGAATTGTTTGAAGACACAAATTGGACACAACGTCGAGGTTTATGTGGATGACATCGTCATCAAGTCGAAAGAAGAAAGCACACTACTCGCAGACTTGCGAGAGACATTCGACAATCTCAACAGGTACAACATCAAACTTAACGCAGACAAGTGTACTTTTGGTGTTCCAGCCGGAGAACTCTTGGGGTACTTGGTGTCTGCCCGGGGAATAGAAGCGAAGCAGAAAAGATACAGGCCATATTAACCATGCAAAAACCTAAAAAGCTCTACGAGGTGCAGCAGTTGACAGGTCGAATAGCAGCGCTCAGTCGCTTCATCAGTAAATTGGGTGAAAAGGCGTTGCCACTTTATCGACTGATGAAGAAGGCGGACAAGTTCGAGTGGACAGATGAAGCTGAAGCAGCCTTCATAGACCTCAAACGAATACTCACAAATCCTCCCATCCTGGCGGCACCCAAGGAGAGGGAACCATTGTACCTGTACGTTGCAGCCACAAATAGAGTAGTGAGTACGGCCTTGGTAGTCGAACGCATGGAGGAAGGAAAAGCTCAGAGCATCCAGAGGCCAGTCTACTACGTTAGCGAAGTCCTGTCCCTGTCAAAGCAAAGATACCCGCACTTTCAAAAGCTGGCATACGCTGTCTTCATAACATCCAGGAAGCTACGCCACTACTTCACGGAGCACCCGATAACGGTGATCAGCAAATCGGCAATCGGAGATATACTCACCAATCCCGATGCGACGGGGCGAGTAGCAAAATGGCTCATCGAGCTCGGGCCACTCGGGATCACATACGACCACCCGAAGGCCATCAAAGCACAAGTCCTACCTGACTTCACAACGGAGTGGATAGAATCTCAACTGCCAGGAATCCCTGATGTGTCCAACTCATGGACAATGTACTTCGATGGGTCTAAGAAGAACGAAGGCGCGGGTGCAGGCGTCATACTCATATCACCTAAAGGCGACAAACTCAAGTACGTGTTGCAGATGGACTTCGAGCGACCATCCAACAACGAGTCAGAATACGAAGGCCTGATCCACGGCATGCGAATGGCTAAGGCACTGGGGTGCACTCGACTTATGATATACGGTGACTCAAACTTAGTCGTGCAGCAGACAATGAAAGCTTGCGATGCCATAGCCGACAATATGATCGCATATCGTGACCTCTACAACACATTAGAAGGTGACTTCGATGGATGCGAACTACGACATGTGGGGCGAGAAAGCAATGAGGAAGCGGACATACTAGCCAACATTGGCTCGACTAAAGCACAAGTCCCACCAGGCGTCTTCCTGGAGCGAATCCAGCACAGGTCCATTAAAAAGCAGCGGCGCCCATCGACCTCGACTACCACATCCAAAGGCAAAGCGCCCAGCTCAGAGGATCCGCCAGTCGAAGTACTACTATGCCAGGGCGATCAGGTAATACCAGCATGGACTCAACCCTTCCTAGCATACATGCTCCGCGACGAGCTACCAGACGATGCAGCAGAGGCTCGACGAGTCACTCGACGCTCCAAAGCATACACCATCATCAACGGTGAACTCTACAAACGAAGCATCTCAGGTATGTTCCAAAGGTGTGTGGAAATCGGGGATGGCAAAACCATACTTCGCGATATTCATGCAGGAACCTGTGGGCATCACGCCGGCAGTCGATCACTCGTAGCCAAAGCCTTCCGAGCAGGGTTTTACTGGCCTACAGCACTTAAGGACGCAGAAGACATTGTCAAAAGGTGCATCGGGTGCCAGAAATTCACCACCAAGCCTCACGCACCCGCATCAGCACTCAAAACCATACCATTGGCATGGCCTTTCGCCCAATGGGGGCTTGACATGGTTGGACCACTCAAAAAGTCATCGCCTGGAGGACATACTCACCTGCTGGTGGCAGTGGACAAATTCACGAAGTGGATAGAAGCAGTCCCAATCACAAGCTCGGCTGCCGCTACAGCAGTCAATTTCATAAAATCTATCGTCTATCGCTTTGGCGTCCCAAACAGCATCATCACGGACAACGGCACAAACTTCACAGCCGAGGAGTTTCGTTCCTTCTGCAAAGAGTGGAACATTGCGCTCAATTACGCATCGGTGGCGCACCCGCAGTCCAATGGACAAGTTGAAAAGGCCAATGGTCTCGTCTGCACGGGCATTAAGAAAAGACTACTGATACCACTCAAAAGGGCCGCAGGTGCTTGGGTCGACGAGCTCCTGGCAGTACTATGGAGTTTGCGCACAACCCCAAACGCCTCGACCAAGTTTACTTCGTTTTTTATGGTCTACGGCGCAGAGGCAGTACTACCACCAGAAGTGAAATTCAGCGCACCAAGGGTCGAGGTGTACGATGAAGACGACGCGAACGAGTCACTCGAAGACTCGGTGGATCTACTCGAGGAATCGCGCAATACGGCCCTCGCTCGCACAGCTGTTTATCAGCAGGATCTCCGTAACTACCACAGTCGACGACTCCGCCCCAGAACATTCATGGTAGGCGACTTGGTACTCCGGATGAAGCAGAAGAAGGTGCACAAGCTCGCATCACCATGGGAAGGGCCTTTCGTTATCACGGAGGTCATCGACGGTGGTGCCTATCGACTTAAGCACGCCCAGACGGGAGAATTATCAAATAACCCATGGAACGTGGCGCACCTGCTTCGCTTCTATGCCTAGGTGTCATAGTCGATCAATGTAACAGAGCATAAATGTCGAAAAGGCCAGCAGGTTTCAGACGCGCTCTTTTCCTTACCAGGGTACCTAAGGGGACTGGAAGGTTTTTAATGAGGCGGCTTGCTGGCCAATATCTGGAATAAAGAAAGATGTTCTTTTCGCATAATTTACTATCATAAGTCAAATCACTCCCAACCCGAAACACTCGAAGACTCGGGGGCTGGGTCCTTGTCATAAACAGCAAAACTCAGCCACACTCGAAGACTCGGGGGCTGGGTACTTGTCATGGACACTCAGCTGCACTCGAAGGCTCGGGGGCTGGATACATACGTACTTACATAAGCATCTTACTATTCACACCCCACTCGAGGGACTCGGGGGCTGGATAATTACACAAGTTACACAGGTTCATCCTTTACAGGCAAGCTGGAGTCAATAAGCTGGTCGTGCAAACGATCCACAAGCATTTTCGCTGAAGCCGCAGTCCCGTCCAAAAACTTCTGCTCCAGACGCGAGCCAGTTGCAGGTGAAGAAAAACGCATAGTAGGATGTTGGCTGCGAATATATCCCATGGCGGCATTGGCTCCAAGAACAACTCTTCGAGTCAAGGCCTCCCGGATGGGAGTTGCAGATTGGAACAGATCAACCAATGCATGCATTCCTTGCGGCTGCGGCCCCTCGGGAAACAAGAAGTGGTTGACACGCATAAATGCCGCCCGGCAACGCTCGAGTAGGATCGCGCCACGGAGCACTCGATCCTTCAGGGTAGCGAGTTGGCTGGCGCGATACCTGTCTGCCCAAAAATGCTGAGGGCCGGAGATTGGGTTATCAGTCGCGTTGTCCAAACGCTCGTTGACCCGTTCCCCCTCTTCTTTGAAGTTATGGACGAAAACTGCAGATGAGCAACTATCAACAGAAAGAAGATCACAAAGGCGATCGCCTGATACATACCTTCGAGCTGCCTGTTAGAGTGCTCGACTTCACCAAGCACATATTCTTCACGCTGGGTGGCAAGAGCTGGTTTCGCCTTAAGAATTTTCAACTCCGTTTGAGTGGCTTTTAGCTCCTGTTCTAAATTGGCCACTCGCTTCTTCGCATAAGCCAAAACCTTGGCATTATTTTTTACTTCGGCAGTTGCTCGAGTGTCCGCACACGGCTGAGAAGCCTCAGTCGAATGGGTATCGACTGGCTGACAAACGCATAATCATATATTTCAGATGAAGGCACAAATCAAGGCAAGACAACAGAAGACAAATACATAAAGAGAGGTGCATCATGGGGTTCATATCATAAACAAAGCAAGTAGCAAAAGCGCCCATGTTGGGTGCCGAGTCCTCATTACATAAGCTCAAAATACAAAGTCTAAACACGGGACACCGACTCGGACCTAGCCCTACAAGACTTGGACATAGCAGCAACAGCAGCAGATCTGCGCTCCATGGTATCGATACAGATACGCGATAGGCGTGTGGCGGCTTCGGTCACACCCTTCAACGACAAAGGCTGCCCATCTGACCTTTTCGGGAATTCAGACAGGACAGCCTCATACTCGGCAGTAACGCCGCTACCAAGGAGGAGCTTGAGGGTAGACTCCGAACCGCGTACCGTCAAGTCGTGTGCGAACGCAGCCAAAGTCGATGAGCCGGGACCCAGCACGTCTGCAAAACCTCGCGCGGTGGCAGGAATTTCACTCGACGGAAGCACCTCCTTGAAGACGGCGCCAAGGGTTCGAGTGGACGTATCCAGGGAACTCTTGGCGTGTTGGATGGCGACGCTCAGCTTCTCAATGGCGCGGTCAAGTGACAGGTCGTCACTCGCCGTACCCTCGGAGGCAGATGAGGCGGCAGATCCTTCACAATTTCAAAAAAGGAGAACGACTGGAAAGTCAGCACAAGGACCAGCAAAGAAAGGCGCAAAGCAAAAACAAAGCCTACTAACCTTCCATCACACGCGCAAGATCTGACACTTGATTCGCGTACTCCTGCTCGCGAGAGGCGGCTGAGCTCAGAGCATCGTCAAGATCTTTCTTCGCACGCGACTGCTGGTCGACGAATTGTCTTTCCAGATCCCTCAGTCGCTGCTCCAGCTCAGTCGCTCGCTTCTCGACGATGCCCTTATCACCTGGGACGGTTAATTCCCAACTCAGCTGCAGAACATCAAAAGCAAAAAAGCGAAGCATCTCAAGAAGTAAATCAGAAAAGCTTACGGCTCAATTCGTCGAGGTGGGAGCGAAGAATGACCCGTTCCTCCTCCGATTGCACAAAAGCCTTGCCAGCCGCGACAAGGCCACGGACGACAGGCTACAAAAGATATGCAACAGATATTAGCAAGGCGGTTGATTCAGAGCAAGACATAAAACGCGAAAATACTTACATGGTCAGTCCATGAAGGAGTTGCAGAAGTGGAAGGGTTCGCAGTCGAAGCAGCAGCAGGTGGCGTCTTACCCGTAGTAGCCGTTTCAACCACCAAAGTGGTTTTAGCGACATCTAAGTCAGCACGGGGGGAGGCCACAGTCGCCTCCTCCACAATGGGAGGAGACTGCACCCGATCGTCACTAGCGCTGCTGAAACAGCATCAACCGGCATAAGGCAAAGTAAAAAAGCAAGAAAAAAGCAAAAACAGCAAAAATGCCTCATAAATACGCACCTGTGTTCGCCCTCATCTGACTCCGGCTCAGCATCAAGGCATGGGCCTCCGAAACTCATACGCCCAGTCGAGTGTGGCGGTGAGCGCCGAGCCAGAGGGGAGGCATCCTTCGCAGGCGAGGAGTTGCCGGAGTCCTCCAGATCCCTTCGCCCAGCACTCCCCGAGTGGGAACTCGAAGCCTCTTGGCGAGGCACACGACGGCGCTTGGTGGCAGGCTCAGTCGCAGGGTTACCACCCTTACGGACTTGGTTCACCTCCTCGGCTTCTGTTTCCTCTGTGGCAGAGGTGTTAGTCGAAGGCGGGGCGGTGACGGTTTTCTTCCCCTCATCTAGCAGAGCTGCCTCCTCGGCAGGACCAGACTCAGGGAGGGGAAGAAGAGATGCAGCAGTTGAATGACCCTGATTGCAAACAAAAAATGACACTCAAAAGGTATTTACACCAGAAACAAAGGACGGCGGGAAATTTTCAAAAATGAAGCAGAGTCCAGAATATTTACCTCAGGGAGGGCGTTCTCCAAACCAAAAGGAGCGACCGAGAAGTTGATGTCGATGACTTCGTCAGCCTTGATGCTGGTGATGTACTTCACATGAGCGTCCAGCTCATTGGGCAACAGCTCCGCATCGCTCATCCTGGTAGCATCGAGCGGGCCTTCATATCGTCACATCGGGTGGGAGCGCTGCTGCAGAGGCCACACTCGACGCTTGATGAAGGTGCTCATCAACTGGACACCAGTAACGGTGCTCAGCAGCTTGCTAATTTTGTCCATAAGGGGAGCAGCCTCCTCCATCTCCTCAGTCGAGAGAGAGTGCTCCCACGCTTTCGTCTTCAGTGGGGTCGTCCCAATCGAGAATGCCGGGCGTACGTCCTGGTCGACTGGGACGTAGAACCACTTGTTCCTCCATCCTTGGGCAGAGTCGACTGCCTTGAGGTTGAAGTAGTGGCAGTCGCTGCGAATTTGGATGCCAACCCCACCAAGTGGGCACACACGCCCGTCGCGGCACATATGGCACACCCGGAAGATGGACTTCCAGAGCGCCCAGCTAGGGGATATCCCCAAGAAACACTCGCACAAAACCATAAAGCAGGCAATGTGCAAAATGCTATTGGGGGTGAGATCATGGATCTGCACCCCATATGCATATAGAAGCCCGCGCACAAAATCGTGCAGCGGGAGAGCAAAACCGCGAGGCAGAAACTCAGCAAAGCAAACACGCTCGCCGGCGCGGGGCTCAGGAAGTACCTCCTTATTGGAGGGCGCGCGGGCAGCGAGTTTGTTGGCCGGCGGGAGCAGGCCCGTCTGGCGGAACGCCGCCAGCTTCTTCTCGGTGACTGCGGACTTCACCCAGTCACCAGAGACCTTCTTCAAGGCGGCGGCGGGATTCCCCGCGGAGGCCGCGGCGGTCGCGGCACCCTTCCTCTTCTTGCTGACATTGGCGGAGGAAGAGGGGATGGCGGCGCTCGTGTTCTTCTTCGGAGCCATGGCGAACAGTGGGAGCGAGAGCAAGGACAAAGGAAGCACGCGCGCAAGGAAGAAGAGGAACAGGAGGCAGAGGAAGCAAATGGCGGGGTAAAATAACCTACGGCGGTGAGGTCTATATTTACCACGGCGGAAGAAATGATCTCGGCCGTTCGTGCATAATCGCCAAGCCACGTGGCGCTCTCGGAGGGTAACCGTCGCAGGCCACGACGCCCATTACGCACGAAAAACGAGGAAATCATGATCACGCCTGCGGAAATCTCGCCACGTCTAGTCAAATCATAACTGAACCGGCGTCCACCGCGGTCAAACAAGCGGACCCACAATGACACGTCCTATCAAAGGTCTGCGCGCACGCCACGGCGGTCATGCATGACATCACCCAGCTGGCAAAGTAGTGGAATACAAAAGTGATAGTCGATCAGCTAATCGACTGAACCAATGACATGCAATCCTGCAAAAGTCTCTCGACTAATCATAAAGCAAACGCAGCAAGTATGGTCAAGCATACTCCCGTTGGGAGCGGGTAAAAATTTCTTCGACTGACGTACATCAAGGTCACGCAACCCTTCAAAAGGTCTATCGACTAAGCTAAAGGCAAGCATTACGAATATTGTCGAGCACACTCCCATCGGGAGCGGGTGAAAATGTCTTCGACTGACATTTTTTTTACGGTCATTAATTTGAGATTATCCTTCATTACGAGTAATAAAGCACAATCTCGGGGGCTACTCCCATCGGGAGCGCTGCCGCGCACCCGATAGATTCAAAAAGCAAAAAAGGCAGTTGATTAAAGAGACTCGCCTTAGTCAAAAGCAAAAAGGCATAAACTCAAAGAAATTCCCGAGTTACGTCAGTCGATGACGCTTCGGATGCTGCATGCATAAAATGCAAAGGTAAGACCCGCCGATCAGTCGAGCTGGGCTGAGGACCACTCCGGCAGTGCTAAGTCCTTAATTCTTTTTCCGTGTCAGCAGATGCGATGAAAATCCTGGCGGACGCGCTGGGTAGCAAAGTTAAGACTGCAGAACGATTCAGTAAGACCTCAACGGCCTGAGTCGAGTCTGTCCAGTATGTTCCAGGTTCGAGCCCGGGGACTCGAACTTGATTGAAGACTAGTAAGGTTTTGCCCAAATGTGCAGTTAACTGGTCTCGACTTATCGAGTAAATCCAGGCCTACTAAGTCAATAATCCTTTGTCAAAAGCATAAAGTAACAGTCGAAAGACAATATGAAACATACGATACCAAACACAAACATGTGACGTGCACTGTCGAGTGAGTCCATGCCTGATTCTCCGAGTCAGCCAAGCACTCGGGGGCTAATGACAAGGATATACCAAACGGGTACCCTGTCGTGTGGGTACCTGGTGCACGTGATGACTACGGCCCAATTGTCAATAGACTGGCGAATCCCATCAAGGAAGGCCCAAGACGAAGAATGCTTTCCAAGTTAGTCATAGTCGGTTGTAGTTTTCATACTTGTAATCCTAGTCGGTTATGTACCCGAGACCTAGCCCCCCATATAAGGGCTGGGAGGGCGACCGATCAAGGATAAGCCATACCAGAACCACCAAACCCAAGCGAGATCAACGTCTCGCTGGACCCTTGTACTCACCGCATATTCGCGATCAATAATAGACAAGCAGGACGTAAGGGTGTTACCTCAGTCGAGGGCCCTGAACCTGGGTAAATCCCGCTTGTCAGCCGACGAATCTACTAACACTACGCGTTCTCTACCACATAAATCTAACCCTAGGCTATCAACTATGGGTATTGATGAGGCCACCCCTCAAGCTCCTCCTTGGTAGCGGCGTTACTGCCGAGTATGAGGCTGTCCTGTCTGAATTCCCGAAAAGGTCAGATGGGCAGCCTTTGTCGTTGAAGGGTGTGACCGAAGCCGCCACACGCCTATCGCGTATCTGTATCGATACCATGGAGCGCAGATCTGCTGCTGTTGCTGCTATGTCCAAGTCGCGTAGGGCTAGGTCCGAGTCGGTGTCCCGTGTTTAGACTTTGTATTTTGAGCTTATGTAATGAGGACTCGGCACCCAACATGGGCGCTTTTGCTACTTGCTTTGTTTATGATATGAACCCCATGATGCACCTCTCTTTATGTATTTGTCTTCTGTTGTCTTGCCTTGATTTGTGCCTTCATCTGAAATATATGATTATGCGTTTGTCAGCCAGTCGATACCCATTCGACTGAGGCTTCTCAGCCGTGTGCGGACAGTCGAGCAACTGCCGAAGTAAAAAATAATGCCAAGGTTTTGGCTTATGCGAAGAAGCGAGTGGCCAATTTAGAGCAGGAGCTAAAAGCCACTCAAACGGAGTTGAAAATTCTTAAGGCGAAACCAGCTCTTGCCACCCAGCGTGAAGAATATGTGCTTGGTGAAGTCGAGCACTCTAACAGGCAGCTCGAAGGTATGTATCAGGCGATCGCCTTTGTGATCTTGTTTCTGTTGATAGTTGCTCGTCTGCAGTTTTCGTCCATAACTTCAAAGAAGAGGGGGAACGGGTCAACGAGCGTTTGGACAACGCGACTGATAACCCAATCTCCGGCCCTCAGCATTTTTGGGCAGACAGGTATCGCGCCAGCCAACTCGCTACCCTGAAGGATCGAGTGTTCCGTGGCGCGATCCTACTCGAGCGTTGCCGGGCGGCATTTATGCGTGTCAACCACTTCTTGTTTCCCGAGGGGCCGCAGCCGCAAGGAATGCATGCATTGGTTGATCTGTTCCAATCTGCAACTCCCATCCGGGAGGCCTTGACTCGAAGAGTTGTTCTTGGAGCCAATGCCGCCATGGGATATATTCGCAGCCAACATCCTACTATGCGTTTTTCTTCACCTGCAACTGGCTCGCGTCTGGAGCAGAAGTTTTTGGACGGGACTGCGGCTTCAGCGAAAATGCTTGTGGATCGTTTGCACGACCAGCTTATTGACTCCAGCTTGCCTGTAAAGGATGAACCTGTGTAACTTGTGTAATTATCCAGCCCCCGAGTTCCTCGAGTGGGGTGTGAATAGTAAGATGCTTATGTAAGTACGTATGTATCCAGCCCCCGAGCCTTCGAGTGCAGCTGAGTGTCCATGACAAGTACCCAGCCCCCGAGTCTTCGAGTGTGGCTGAGTTTTGCTGTTTATGACAAGGACCCAGCCCCCGAGTCTTCGAGTGTTTCGGGTTGGGAGTGATTTGACTTATGATAGTAAATTATGCGAAAAGAACATCTTTCTTTATTCCAGATATTGGCCAGCAAGCCGCCTCATTAAAAACCTTCCAGTCCCCTTAGGTACCCTGGTAAGGAAAAGAGCGCGTCTGAAACCTGCTGGCCTTTTCGACATTTATGCTCTGTTACATTGATCGACTATGACACCTAGGCATAGAAGCGACGCAGGTGCGCCACGTTCCATGGGTTATTTGATAATTCTCCCGTCTGGGCGTGCTTAAGTCGATAGGCACCACCGTCGATGACCTCCGTGATAACGAAAGGCCCTTCCCATGGTGATGCGAGCTTGTGCACCTTCTTCTGCTTCATCCGGAGTACCAAGTCGCCTACCATGAATGTTCTGGGGCGGAGTCGTCGACTGTGGTAGTTACGGAGATCCTGCTGATAAACAGCTGTGCGAGCGAGGGCCGTATTGCGCGATTCCTCGAGTAGATCCACCGAGTCTTCGAGTGACTCGTTCGCGTCGTCTTCATCGTACACCTCGACCCTTGGTGCGCTGAATTTCACTTCTGGTGATAGTACTGCCTCTGCGCCGTAGACCATAAAAAACGGAGTAAACTTGGTCGAGGCGTTTGGGGTTGTGCGCAAACTCCATAGTACTGCCGGGAGTTCGTCGACCCAAGCACCTACGGCCCTTTTGAGTGGTATCAGTAGTCTTTTCTTAATGCCCGTGCAGACGAGACCATTGGCCTTTTCAACTTGTCCATTGGACTGCGGGTGCGCCACCGATGCGTAATTGAGCGCAATGTTCCACTCTTTGCAGAAGGAACGAAACTCCTCGGCTGTGAAGTTTGTGCCGTTGTCCGTGATGATGCTGTTTGGGACGCCAAAGCGATAGACGATAGATTTTATGAAATTGACTGCTGTAGCGGCAGTCGAGCTTGTGATTGGGACTGCTTCTATCCACTTCGTGAATTTGTCCACTGCCACCAGCAGGTGAGTATGTCCTCCAGGCGATGACTTTTTGAGTGGTCCAACCATGTCAAGCCCCCATCTCGGATCTGCCCGACAGAAACGCTCCCGCCTCACAGCCGAACCCGTTCCCCTTGGAAGCTCGTGAATCGACCACGGATTCGTTCCCGCCGCGAAAGCCTCAACATCGCCAAGGTATGTGAAAAGTCGCTGTCGTTGGTTCTGGTCTCGGTAGTCCGTCCTACGTTGCCGTCGTTAGTAATTTCTTCTGTTCTGATCGCTTGTAGATGGACCCGTGCGAGGTGTTCTTGTTGGAGGACTCGGAGTCGTCGACAACTCTGGCTTGGAGGATTGTTGTACGACGACATCGAGCAAACAGTGGTGCTCCTCGCGGCGAAGGAGGTCATCGACATGATGCCGAAGAAGCGGAAGGGCTCGACCATGGGTCGACCTTGCATCCCTCAGAATCGTATGCGTGGGCACAACGAGCACATGAGGGATTACTTCGCCGAGGTACCTAAATACTGATGCATGTAAAATGCATACATGAACTTTACATTTTATTACTTGATATTCCAACATATTTGCAACTTATATGATGTTATATTCATGTTTTATAATGATTTCGGGGGATTGTTCTTTCTAAACAATCCCCCCTCTTTTGGTTCTAACTCTGTTTTTCCAGAAAACATCTTTTTTAGTGTTTTGGACTTTCCGGGAGCTTCGGGACTCCAAAAAGGGCAAGGCCAAAGAGCACGGTTCAGAATTTTCGAGACGAATGCGATGGGCCTAAAATGAAGACCAGAAGCCCAACCAGCTGGGAGATAGGGGGCCCACGTGGTCGGATTCCCTGGCCGCGTGAAGCACCCTCTTTTCCCCCTCGTGGCTCCGATGCCGTTCGTTTTCGTCTCCGTGGTTTCGTCTTGACCTAAAACCGGCTATAAAAATAGTCCCCCGAGGAGTTTTGCATCACGGCGGCGGAGAAACACAAAACCACGAAACAGAGAGGCAGAAGGCTGCCGCCGGAGAAGTTCGGAGGGGGGAAACGCTGCCGGAATCACCTCCGGAGGGCTCCACCCCTCTCCGGCGTGTTCATCATCAACATCTACAGCAAGATCATCTCCTCCAACATCTCCACCATCGTCACCATGACCATGTGTGAGTAGTTTCCCTCGGGGCTGAGGGCTCGTACGGTAGCTATGTGGTTTATCTCTCTCTCCCATGGTGTGATCTTTATGTGATCATGAGCATTGTTAAGTATGGCTGAATTCATATGTAATGTTTATGCTACTCAAGTGATTTTATCTAGTTTCCGGAGTCATAGTGACAACATGGTACCGAGGTGACAGTGTGGGTATTTGTGAGTGACTCTATGAATAATTTTGATATTTATCATGCCCTATTCTTGTGGAATTGTGGTGTTTGTCTAGTACTATCTTGGGGTGCTCTTAGTGACATTGGGGTTCCCTAGATGTGGAATGCAACTTTGAGGTGTGCTTTTGTAGCCCTACACATAGTACTCTTGTTTTATCAAGAGGGAGAATAATCCCGAGTAGCACTTACTTGCGTTCAGTTATGCTAACATGTTGAGAGAGACCACTAGTGAAAGTATGATCCCTAAGCCTTATTTCCAAGCATTGAAACACCATTGTCCATTGTTCCTATAAGAGAAAATCTATGTCTTGTCCTCTTGCATTGAAGAGGATTGGGACACTTTTTACATTCTTGTTTTGTTACATTAAACTTCCATTCATTAAAACAACCATCTTGTTCTTTAAACTTGTTTAGTGCATAATCAACTAAAACTTGTGACACTAAAGTTGTAGAGAATAGATAACTTTTCCTTCTTGCTCCTGCGGATCGATACCCTACTTCCACATTGAGAGGTACTACAGTGATCCTCTGCTCTTGGGGGATATCACATACCCACCTCATATCTTTCGCCGCCGGTACCGTATGCGTCGATCTTTGTTCAACAAGATCGTCGAATCTTGTGAGGCACATAAGCGCTATTTCAAGCGGACGAGGAATGCAGCCGAGCTGATGGGATTTGCTGGGCATCAAAAGATTTCAGCCGTGATGCGCATCCTCTCCTACGGCATACCAGCAAATTATGGCCGATGAGTATCTTCACACAGGCGGAGATATGACCATGGAATCTGTTCATAGGTTCTGTAAGGTGATGATCCGTGTGTTCAGTCCAACGTATCTTAGAGCGCCCAACGAAGAAGACACAATTAGATTAATGGGGGCGAATAAACGCCGAGGTTGGCCGGGTATGCTCAATAGCATCGATTGAATGCACTGGACTTGGAAAAATTGTCCCAAGGCTTGGCAAGGCATATATTGTGGCAAGGACAAGGACCCGACGATCGTGCTCGAGGCAGTTGCATCTCAGGACCTATGGATCTGGCACAACTTTTTTGTATTACCCGGTTCTCTCAACGATATCAATGTCCTCCATAGGCCTCGTCTTCTTGCCCGACTAGCTAAAGGTGATGCTCCGGCTTGCAATCTAGATTTGCAATAGTCCGAGGTCCTGCCCGGTTTTGGGATATGCAAACCCTCAAGGAAATCATGACCACTTGTGTGATTCTTCACAATATGATAATTGAGGATGAGAGGGGTTTGAACTTGTCTTTTTTCATTGACAATGTTGGTACCTGGGTTAAACCAGCAGGAAACCCGAAACAATTGCGACATTTCTTGAAACATATCGTGAGATTGAGAATGCCCCAACCGCCAATCAACTTCGACATGATCTCACTGAGCACCATTGAAGGAGGCACGGCCAAGGCCACTAGGCCATTTGATTTGTTTGTTTTTCAAACCATTTGTGATTTATATTTCTAACCATTTGTTATTCATTAAATTATTATTGTATTGTGTGTTGCTAAACATTTGTTATAATAATTCAGATTATTGTTGTATCGGATGACACTAAAACATTTGTTGTATTTTATGTGATTCATATGTGAAATATTGCATCAAGCCTGCTTTGCGGTTTGGTTTACAGACTGAACCGTATAACAGCATGGGGCCTGGTCTGCGCGACATGTTTTTAGCGTGCAAAAGTAAGATGGATGGCCTCCAACGATTGATATGGGGTTTGCGATTTGCAGGATTTGCTATAGATGCTCTTAGCATGTTGGTTGTACCACTAGTCCATCAGAATTTAAATTTCAGATTTGTATTTCTCGTTTAGACAGAATATTCTTTAGTGGGATATAACATTTTCATCGTTAGTGAGACGTCCGATTTCGTCAATCTCAATATCTGATCCGCCGTCTGTGTTGTACTGTGTTTTGTAAAAAAAAGTCATCCCCTCTTGCCCCTACTCTCCCTCTGCCAATTGCCCTCCTAGTCCTGATTAATTTGATCAGAATCAACGACAGGTAGTAGATCTCGTCGGTTGTCCTTTCCGCATGAGTATTTCTTTTAACTGAATTAATATAGTGACGTGAGGAGATTGATCAAGTTCAACGGGAATACGGTGTTTATAAATGTTTACTTGTTTACCCTATCAAAAGTTCAAAACCACGCAGCTCACCCAGTATACCTGTTGGCGGTACTCCCTCCGTCCTAGTCCGAGGCCATAATTATAAAAAAAGTTGTTTAGTAACCCTCTCATCTCCTAGGCGTACTTTCATTAATAGAGAGAGTATGTCCTGAGTCAATCACGACTCGCCCTGGGATAATTGATGTGCCAATCACGTCTTTTTTAGAAACACAGTACAACGCAAACGCTTATATACACGCGCACACACTAACCCCTATGAACGCACGCACGCACACCCTACCCCTATGAGCACCTCCGAGAGACTGAGCCGGCGGATCAGGTCTTGAGATTGACGAAGTCACCACAGGAGCCTCGCTGTCGACGGGAACGTCGCCAATTGATACGTCTCAAACGTATCTATAATTTCTTACGTTTCTGGGACTAACCTATTAACAAGATGCCACAGTGCCAGTTCCCTGTTTTCTGCTGTTTTTGGTTTCAGAAAAGTTGTTCTGGAAATATTCTCAGAATCGGACGAAACAAAACCCAAAACTCCTATTTTTCACAGAAGGATCCAGAAGACCGAAGAGCTAACGAAGAGGGGCCACAGGGCGCCCACACCTGGTGAGGCGCGGCTCCCCCTTCTGCCGCACCACCACGTGGTGTGGGGCCCACGGCCCTCCACCGACGTTGCCCTTTCGCCTATTTATTCCCCCCGACGAGAAAACCCTCGGTACCCGATCAGAAATCCACGAAAAGTTCCAGAGCCGCCGCCATCGTCAACCATAGTTCGGGAGGGTTCAGAATCTCTTCCCGGCACCCTGCCGGAAGGGGAATCATCACCGGAGGGCTCTACATCACCATGCCTGCCTACGGACTGATGCGTGAGTAGTTCATCCTTGGACTACGGGTCCATAGCAGTAGCTAGATGGTCGTCTTCTCCAATTGTGCTACCATGTTTAGATCTTGTGAGCTTCCTATCATGATCAAGATCATCTTTATGTAATGCTACATATTGTGTTTGCTGGGATCCGATGAATATTGAGTACTATGTCATTTGCTTCATTATATATTATGTGAGTGCGTTATTTATGATCTTGCATGCTCTCCGTTACTGGTAGATGCTCTGGCCAAGTAGATGCTTGTGGCTCCAAGAGGGAGTATTTATCCTCGATAGTGGGTTCATGTCTTCATTTAATCTGGGGGAGTGACAGTAACCTCTAAGATTGTGAATGTATTGTTTCTATTAGGGATAAAACAATAGTTCTTTGTCTAAGGATAATTGTGCTACTTACATTACACCCTTTGCTTAATGCAATAATCTGTCGCTTGCAACTTAATACTGAAAGGTGTGCGGATGCTATCCGGAAGGTGGATTATTAGTCATAGATGCAGTTGGATAACGGTCTATGTATCATGTGGTAATGCTCAAATGAATCTCACGCTAGACACCATGACTAGTATATGCATTATTATGCAGTTCTTTATTTTGTCAATTGCCCAGCTGTAATTTGTTTACCCTCATGTATGCTATTATTATTTATGGAGAGACACCACTAGTGAACTGTGGACCCGGTCCTTTTTCTTTGAATTGATAATACAATCTGCTGCAATCCTGTTCTTTCACTCTCTGCAAAGAAACATCATTTTCCACACCATACGTTTAATCCTTTGTTACAGCAAACCAGTGAGATTGACAACCTCACTGTCAAGTTGGGGCAAAATAGTTTGATTGTGTTATGTGCAGGTTCCACGTTCATGGTTGACACCGGTAGTGCGCCCTGCCAAGGTCAACCGCAGCAACCTTCAGAATAATCTTCATCTCCTACTGAATTGATAACCTTGGTTTCGTAACTGAGTGAAATTTGCTGCTACACTGCTTCACACCTTCCTCTTGGGGTTTCCCAACTGCCGAGAAGAAGATTTTTGACTCAGTCATCAAGCTAATTTCTGGCGCCGTTGCTGGGGAGTTGGAGCACTTCTGCGAGCGGAGTCTCTCACACTCAATCTTTTTATTTTGTTATTGTCTTGCTTAGTTAATTTTTATTATTGTCTTTTTTGCTTAATATAAAAAATACAAAAAAATAGTTACTTGCATTTATATTTTGTATTTCGGTTTTTATTTAATTTTGCTAAAATTGGTAGTCCTGAAGTTGAAGTTCGTTCATTTAGACAACAAGGAGGATAAAGTTTGAAAGATGCAGGGTATAGGATAAATGTTGCTCATAAAAAATGCACAAAAAAACATTCCACTTTAATCCTTCTTAGGAATTTTTATGTTGGAATTTCTAGCTGGTATAGGTATGTTCTTGACACTCTTACGGGGGGTAATTTTCTGGGTACTCCTACTTTGGAAGCTTGCAATTTAATTGAGAGTTTGGTAGGATCACTACCACCTACTAAAGAAATTAAAACTGAGATCACTCTGGAAGATGTTATTAAAAGGTTGCATTCTATGGAGAATTTTTTTCTTTATAATGCTAGCAAGGGTAATGAATCAATAGAGGATATTAATGAAAGAATCACTGCTTTAGAAACTAGCAACACCTTTGATACTCATAATCATAGAATTGATGAATTAGAGGAGGCTATGGAAACCTTTAGTTCAACTTTTTCCTCTATTAAAACTAAGAAAGAGAAGGCTTTTGTGGGAAGGGAGCAAAAGCTCATCTATATTCCCAAACCGAAACCCCCTAATATGCCTAAAAATGATGGTAATGATTTACGTAATAGGACACCTTCATGTATACGTAAAGCACCTATTACAACCGACCATTTCTTGGATGATATTATTGATGTTGATGCTTCTTCTCTTGGAAACACTTGAGTATCACTTTCTGTGCCTAGCTGAAAGGCGTTAAAAAAAGCGCTTATGGGAGACAACCCACTTTTTATTCCTGTTATTTTATTTTATATTGAGTCAAGGAACATATCTACCTCTGTAGCAATTCCTTTGTATCTTTATTTTATCGCATTGTTGTGTCAAGTTAAGCCTCTAGTAGAAAGTTGATGCTAGATTTGGATTTCTGCGCAGGAACAGTTTTCTGCTGTGCACCGTTTAATTCATAAATCCCTACAGAAAATTTGAAAAAATCTGATATTTTCTGTGCGTGATCCTCAGATATGTACGCAACTTTCATTGGTTTTGAGTTTTCTGATTTGAGAAAGTTAAGTGCCTCGAAAAAATTCATCTTTACGGACTGTTCTCTTTTTGACAGATTCTGCCATTTATTTCGCAATGCCTCTTTTGCTGTTTTTGAATTGATCTTTTTGTTCCATAAAGTATCAGTGGCTGTAGCTAATGTCCAGTAGCATTGGTAATGATTTTGTCCATGCAGAATATGAGAATTTTTTATTATGCACTAACCCTCTAATGAAGTTTACTTTGAGTTTGGTGTGGAGGATGTTTTCAAGGATCAAGAGAGAGGATGATATGATGTGATCAAGAAGATGAAAAAGCCTAAGCTTGGGGATGCCTCCGTGAGTCACCCAAGCATATTTCATCAACAAACTATCAGGTCATCTCTAGTGAAACTATATTTTAATTCCATGAAGCGTTTGTTTGTTTTTATTTTTGCTTTTGTTATTTTCATTCTATGAATAAAATGGATCCTAGCATTCCTTTGTGGGAGAGAGACACGTTCCGCTTTTTCTTATGAATACTCCTATTCTTCACTTATATTTGTTGAGTATTCTTGTATGTTACTTCAATGCTTTCAGCTCTTGTTTTTCATGCATCTCTTGTTTAGAGCTGTTAGTTCTATTATGTTATACTCTCTTGTCTCATTGATAAATACTTGGAGAGCTTATGTTTAAATAAGTTGATTGTTGTTTGGTTGGAAACAGAAAATGCTAAATGTGGTAGATGGTATAATGAAAAAGATATACATGCTCTTATCGATTGTTATCTTGTATGTTGTGGTGCTTGGCAATTGTTTTGAGCTCTCAAGTAGATCATGAATAAGCTTTTACATCATGTAGTTAAAACCTATTAGTGAAGAACTACCGTAAAGATTGTTGAAATTTGGTTTGCATGTTTGGTATCTCTAAGGTCTAGATATTTTCTAGTAAAGGTGTTTGAACAACAAGGAAAACAATGTAGAGTTTTATAATACTTGCAATATATTTTTATATACGTCTTGTTGTCATAGTTTATACTTGTGTTTGCTTCAAATAACCTTGCTAGCAAAAGCCTTGTACTGAGAGGGAATGCTTCTCGTGCATCCAAAACCTTAAGCCAAAACCCATGCCATCTGTGTTCACCATACCTACCTACTACATGGTATTTCCTGCCATTCCAAGCAAATACTTCATGTGCTACCTTTATTCAAAATTTATTATCCCTTATTTGTGTCAATGTTTATTAGCTCATGAGGAAGTATGTGGTGTTTTCGATATCAACCTTGTCATTTGCTTTTAGACAGACTTTCACAACTGGACTAGTGGCATATACATCCGCTTATCCATTAACTTTGCAAAAAGAGCTGGCAAATGGGGTGCCCAGTCCCAATTAATTAAAAGTTTAACCGCTGCATTCTTTTCAAATTTTTGCCCTGATCTAATCAGCCAAGCAATGACACTAGTTTTTGACTACATGTGTAAACAAAAGAGAATAAGAGGGATGATCTACTGTTGGGTAGAAATAACGTCCTTCATGGGAGCCGCTCTTAGAAAGTCTGGTTGACAGGGGGGGTAGAGTGCCCATTACCATTCGTTGACAACGACAAACACCACTCAAAAACTTACTTTTATGCTCTCTATATGATTTCAAAAACCTATAAAAACTAAAAAGCTCTATCACATGTTTGTATCCCTGCTTCCCTCTGCTAAGGGCCTATCTTTTACTTTATGTTGAGTCAGTTTACCTACTTCTTTCTATCCCCGAAGCAAACACTTGTGTCAACTGTGTGCAACAATTCTTATATGCTTACCTATTGCACTTGTTATATTTCTTTGTGTTGACAACTATCTATATGATATACATGTTCAAAGTTGAAAGCCAATGCTGAAACTTATATCTTCCTTTGTGTTGCTTCAATGCTCTTTTACTTAGAAACTATTGCTTTATGTGTTAACTCTTATGCAAATCTTGTTGATGCTTGTTTGAAAGTACTATCCATGAAAAGTTTTTACTTATATGATGTAGTTGTTTACTCCTTGTCTATTTGTTAGCAAACTATAGACCATTGCCTTAAGTCACTTCATTCATAACATGAGCTTTACATTATTATATGATCAAGATTGTGTGAAAGCATGTCACTTCAGAAATTATTCTTGTTATCGTTTTACCTACTCGGGACGAGTAGAACTAAGCTTGGGGATGCTTGATACGTCTCAAACGTATCTATAATTTCTTACATTCCATGCTTATATTATACCCATTACTACATGTTTTATATACACTTTATATGGTTTTTATGCATTTTCTGGGACTAACCTATTAACAAGATGCCACGGTGCCAGTTCCCTGTTTTCTGCAGTTTTTGGTTTCAGAAAAGTTGTTCTGGAAATATTCTCGGAATCGGACGAAACAAAAGCCAAAACTCCTATTTTTCTCGGACGGATCCAGAAGACCGAAGACCTAACGAAGAGGCGCCACAGGGCGCCCACACCTGGTGGAGGCGTGGCTCCCCTTCTACCGTGCCACCACGTGGTGTGGGGCCCATGGCCCTCCACCGGCGTTGCCCTTTCGCCTATTTATTCCCCCCGACGAGAAAACACTCAGTACCCGATCAGAAATCCACGAAAAGTTTTCTGCTATGCACCGATGGTCGTCTTCTCCAATTGTGCTACCATGTTTAGATCTTGTGAGCTGCCTATCATGATCAAGATCATCTTTATGTAATTCTACATGTTGTGTTTACTAGGATCCGGTGAATATTGAGTACTATGTCATTTGCTTCATTATATATTATGTGAGTGCGTTATTTATGATCTTGCATGCTCTCCGTTACTAGTAGATGCTCTGGCCAAGTAGATGCTTGTGGCTCCAAGAGGGAGTATTTATACTCGATAGTGGGTTCATGTCTTCATTTAATCTGGGGGAGTGACAGTAACCTCTAACATTGTGAATGTACTATTGCTACTAGGGATAAAACAGTAGTTCTTTGTCTAAGGATAATTGTGCTAATTACATTACACACTTTGCTTAATGCAATAATCTGTTGCTTGCACTTAATACTGAAAGGTGTGCGGATGCTATCCGGAAGGTGGATTATTAGTCATAGATGCAGTTGGATAACGGTCTATGTATCATGTTGTAATGCCCAAATGAATCTCACACTAGACACCATGACTAGTATATGCATTATTATGCAGTTCTTTATTTTGTCAATTGCCCAGCTGTAATTTGTTTACCCTCATGTATGCTATTATTATTTATGGACAGACACCACTAGTGAACTGTGGACCCCGGTCCTTTTTCTTTAAATTGATAATACAATCTGCTGCAATCATGTTCTTTCACTCTCTGCAAACAAACATCATTTTCCACACCATACGTTTAATCCTTTGTTACAGCAAACCAGTGAGATTGACAACCTCACTGTCAAGTTGGGGCAAAATAGTTTGATTGTGTTGTGTGAAGGTTCCACGTTCGTGGTTGACACCGGTAGTGCGCCCTGCCAAGGTCAACCGCAGCAACCTTCAGAAGAATCTTCATCTCCTACTGGATCGATAACATTGGTTTCGTAACTGAGGGAAATTTGCTGCTACACTGGTTCACACCTTCCTCTTGGGGTTTCCCAACTGCTGAGAAGAAGATCTTCGACTCAGTCATCACCAATCACGTCTCGCATTGGGTCAAGGTATTCAAAAATTATGTACCGGGTGCGAGTACTAGAGTAGTGCGACTTCAGGTGGCCCTGTCAGTCCGTGAATTCGAGACATTTTGGCTCTCAGTTTAAGGCCTACTGACACCCAGGCTCCTAGTAAATTCAACAGCTTGATGTTCAAGATAACATTAGTTACTTTTAGATCTTTCATCTCAAAACAGCAAGATGAAAAATCTTTAACCTCCTTAATCAAATCAAGTTTGGCTCTCAAGATCAGTACATCATCGATATATAGTCAGAGAATGACTCTCTCGCCCTTACAATAACGATAGTACACATACTTGTCAGATTCTTTTACAGCAAAACCTGCATGCAGCAGTTAAAGTTTTTTCAAACTTTTCATGTCATTTGATAGGATTTTGCTTGAGACCATACAATGACTTCAATAAATTGCACACATTTTCTTCCAGACCAGGAACTACATGAAGGGGATCACAGGCAGAAAACAATAAATTTTCTAACAACGATAACCTTAAAATAGCCAGGATCTATAATATGCACATATAGTAATACGGAGGAGATCGATATACATACCCTTGTAGACCGAAACGTGGGGATTACGCTCCCGCACAAGCGTTGTCGATGAAGCCGACGAAGACGACCTCGAGGTCGTGTAGAGGAAGAAGACCTCCGAGCACCACTAGCGTGGCACCTCGCAGGGATCCACACACGTACGGTGAAGACGACGACCTCCGGGCTTCGATCCAGGGACGAGCAGCGGAAGACTTGGACCGGAAGACTAGCAGCACGACGATGTGCGTATGGTGGAGAGAACTTCACCTTGGCGCAACTCCAATGGAGGAATCACGTTTCAAGGAGAAGAAGAGATTGGTCTGTTTTAATGGCCATGGGAGCACCTCTATATATAGGTGGAGGGAGGCTACCAGCCTTGCTGGCTGGGCGGTGTGGGACTAAACCCCACACCAGCCCGCCCCCCCCCCCCCTCATGGTGCGCCAGCCCTAGGTGGGCCCCAATTGTCCCACCTAGGGCAACCCCTTTTCTCAATTCGCACCTAGGGGGAAGTTCCCCCCCCCCTATGGGCCTTTATTCCAAAAGTTATGCCCATTTAGAATTGGGGCTGCCAATAAATCCGAAAATCATTAAATAAAATGTATTTATCTATTAATTACATTAATTAATATTAAACACACATTATCTAATTTATTCCGGCTCCGAAAACTATTTCGTCGCCCTCCGATCTCCATCGGATCTTTCCCGGGACGCTCCCGGTGCTCTCTGTTAATTTCTCTTCTTCTTCCGGTCTATTAAACTTGTCGACTTCCCTTAAGTGTGTTACCCTAGCGGTTCAAGATCTTGCCAGACATGATTGAGACACGCTCTCTAATCAATAACTAATTCGTGGACCTTGGATACTCAGAATTAATCCCTGTGAGATAACGAATAACTTTGTCGTTCGAAACTAGACGTCGAGTCTTAAACCTTTTGCCATGGCGATACTTAGTGTGTCCGAGACTCGTCCATAGATATCATGATACCTAGCTTGGTCTCGTTACCGACAACACTATCTTCTACTCGTCCATGATATTATGTCCCTGTGACCTAGTCACATGCTTGCAAGCTCATTTGACATAATCTCACCGAGTGGGCCCTAGAGTATCTATCCTGCTATGCGGACTGGCAAATCCCGCTCTTGATCCCTCGTCTCAACATACTCCCTTCCGATACCCGAGAGGGACACCTTTATTGTCACACTGTTAAGATATGACGTTTGATGCAATCAAAGTATCTTTCAGGAATAGCAATAAGAGTTGATCTCACGGTCAAAGGCGTAATGACTACGTCCTACAAATATTGGGTATGTCCATCACGTCATTCTCCCAATGACATGACTCCATTGTCAACTGACTTCAATGTCACATGATCGGGAAACCTCGATCATCAATTGCCCAATGAACTAGTTAGATAGAGGCTACTTGGGACCTGGTTATTTATCTACCACACGTGTATTAATGTTTCCGCTTAATACAGTTATAGCATGGTATAAAACATATAATGAACAATTGACATATGACGAATAAACTATCTTTATTAAGTGCCTCTAGGGCATATCTCCTTCAGTCTCCCACTTGCACTAGAGTAACACTTAATCTAGTTTACAACTTGGTAAAAGCTCAACACCCATAGCAACTTGGTGCATGCTTGTCTCGTGGAAGAGTAATACAGTCAACAGATCTCACAGATTGAGACCTATATGTGCTTTGCAATACTTCTATGTCACCTAGTTTGACATCATCCCGTATCTTACGATGACGGTGAAATATATCTTAGTCGATGGGGTGAGACTCGAACCTTCGCGTAGCATGGGCCTTAAAAGTCTAAGAGATCTATTAAGGGGAACCACATATGCTCGAAAAACTGTTCAGTCCAATCACACTTGCTACTTCTTAAGTTGCCATATATTTCTATACCTATGTAGATTATGCGACAGTGCATTCATATGCGACTTCGCAAGCTAACCATGTCTTTCTTCAAAATAAAGGACATCTCCTATATGAGATTTCTAGTCGTATGGTTCAGTGTCATAACTTGCATCATCGTAACCGTTTTACGGCAAGTTGTCTTTCCACTCTTACCCTTTACCAGAAAACAAATCTTTAGTTCTTACAGACACTGAAGAATATACTTAACGTTTGTTCATTGATCCACACAAGGATCACTCTAGAACCCATTCTTCAACCAAGAACTTGGGTCACACCAAGTCGAGCTTTCAGTCTGATAGAATCTATGTCTGAGGCATAGAGAATGTCGAACATCATTTTCTTTCATTAGCTATCACTGAAAATGCCAAGATAAACTTAATATTTTACATAGTCATACAAGCAAGAACCTTTTTCTTCGCTTGTTCTATTCTGAAACACATCAGAATCTTAACCTAGGAAAATATTCCGACCTAATGTTATTAAGCCCCTTTTGATCTATACAATTATAGATCGGATGCCTAATACTCCTAACTTCATTCATAGAAAATTTAATCACTTAAATAATCCTTTATACTTTACTAGAGGATCTGTATCATTCTCAATATGTCGTTACATATAAAATTATGAATGACACCTAGCTCCCACTCAAATATGCCTTCCACATAGAAGATCAAGAAAAGCTACTTAGCTCCCACTCACTTCTTTGCAAATGTAAGTTTCTTCAACTATTTTGGACAACTCCAAAATCCTTTGATCACATCATCAAAGTGAAGATTCCAGCTCCGATATGCTTGCTTCAGCCCATGAATGGACAGCTGAAGTTTGCATACATGTTTGGCATCCTCAGGATCACCAAACCATTTCATTGTACTAATTACAACTCTTTCTTAATGATACCATTAAGAAACATGGTTTCCTTATCCATCTATCAATTTCTCAATTTGAAATTATAGTAATTGCTAAACGACCCCGAATAGATTTAGGCTTCGCCACTTGAAACAAAATCTCGTTGTGGTCAACTTTTGAATCTGTCGGAACTGTTTCACGACAAATCGATCCTTATTAGTGTCTACTCTCTCATAAAATTCCATATTCTATTAACAGCTTAGATGCCATCAAGAAGATCTCCCAAGTCATTACCTAGTAATCGTACATGGATTTTATCTCGGATCATATATGACTCATAGCCATTTCTCGGACTTAGGTCTACCATCTCTTCTTTGCAGTTCGTAGGTCTGTCATATTCCATTAACATTGTCGGCCCAGTGGATTCTGGGGTGTGCATAGCCCACTCTCCACGGGCTGCGCACGCGACAGCGTCTACAAAACGACTAAGGACCAAGCCAACCGCTTGGAGGGTTCCCCCCCGAGGGAGAAACCCTTACGGGGGACCTGAGGCGCTGGAAGGGGCCTGAAGGGGGCTCCCCCCGAGGGCGTCCCGCTCGAGGACTCTCTCCCCCTGCTGGGAGACGGTCCGGCCCCTCCCCCTCGAGAGCCTCAGGCCCCTGAGGGGATACTTCGCGACGAAGGAAGCGCTGCAGAGCGCACATGGGCTCTGCTGCGGCCGCAGGGTGACGCGCGCGTCTGCGCGCACGGCAGCATCAGCGTCACAGTTGCCGCTCCCATGATAAAAGGGGTCAACAAAGTTCTGTGTCCCCTGCGCCGCCAACGAAGCTTTCCTCTTTGGTGATAAAGCAGTTGGCCGGCACAACGCTCCAACGACGACGTCACTGCGGGCACACCCCACGGTCTCCGCCGCGCCTGCGAGCCGCTCTGCCAAGTCTGCAACTTGTCGGCCACAATGCGCCGCTTTAACACGGAAGAGGCGCGTCCAAGGACGGAGGAGACAGCTGCTCTGCCACGAAGACAGGCTTTGCGACCATGGACCGAGTCCATGAACGAGCAGGCAGTAGTGCACCCCGCTCCGCCACTGGTGGCCATGTGGGAACCCGTCCACTGCGCGGATCGCAGGGATGAGGCCCGGGGCAGCTATTTAAGGAGAAGGGGCACTTCCGTAGCGGGGGATCCCGAAACTCGATCCCAAGCTCAATAGCGTCCTCCACCTCCGGACCCTCTCAAGGCCCGGAGGCTTGTTGTACTACAGTCACCACAGTGCAATCGAGACAAGCAGGAGTAGCGGTGTTACCTCACCTTGAGGGCCGTGAACCTGGGTAAGGGCCGGTGTCACTCTCTGCCGTGCAGTTCCGCTCCGAGCACCGCGAGCAACGTCGCGGCGTGCATCGAGGGTTGTTTGACCTCCGTGTTCAGTCCCCCTTCGAACCTCTTCCCGGGGCGAGACTACCCCTGTTACGTGGGAGTTCATTCCTCGACATTTGGCGCGCCAGGTAGGGGACTGAGGCGCGTCTTCAACCTCCGAACTCCGCGCCATGATGGACACCCGCGCGACGCGCGCCAACAGGCGCACCTCCGAGAGAGCTCACACCGAGCCCGGCACTGCACCCACCCGCGGCCGCCGTGGTCGCCCCCGCGCGACCGAACGCACTGGCACCGGCCCGCGCGTGGAAGAGCCGGAGAGCGAGGAGCACCGCGAAGGAGACCAGCGTGACGACGAGGACCTCTCCGAGCGCCGCGGGGACGCTGAGTCCTCGCACCCGTCCCGGCGCCAGAGCGTGTCCACGCGGGAGCATCAAGAGCCCGCCCCGCACACCGCGCTACTGATGGCTCAGGAGCTCCTCCGCTACCGGCCAAGTGCCGAAGCGCACGACCAGTGGATGGACCGCCTCCACCACCTCGTCGACATCGCAACCACACGCCCCGCTCCGTCGCGCTCCATCGTGCCTTCCGGCCCTGCAGGGACGGCCGCACCAGGTGCGCCACCGCCGCCGCCGGGACCGCCCCCGGCCGCGGCACAGCGGGCTCCCTCCCATGCTTCCTCGCCGCACGACTGCCAAATCGTGCAGCGCACCGCACCTGACGCGCGCGTAGGCATGGAGCGACGTCGCGACCTCCAAAACCGCCTCGTCGAGGAGCTCGGTCAGGCGGGGCAGCAAAACCGCAGGGCCCTCCAGGGAGGAACGGCCACCTATGCCTCAGGCTGCATGGCCTTCACGCGCACCCTGCGCCGTGTGGTCTGGCCACAGAAGTTCAGGCCAGCGCTCCCCAAGGGCTTCGACGGGTCCACCAACCCTCTTGAGTTCCTGCAGCTCTACACCACTTCCATCCAGGCTGCAGGGGGCGATGACAAAGTCATGGCCAACTGGTTCTCCCACGCCCTCAGGGACTCCGCTCTGTCCTGGCTTCTCAACCTGCCCGAGGACTCCATCGACTCCTGGGAGGAGCTCTGCAGGCAGTTCGTCGCCAACTTCAAGGGCACGTACGAGCGCGCACTCACCCACAACGACTTGCGCGCTGTGGTGCAGAAGAAGGGTGAAACTCTTCGCAAGTACATCCAGCGCTTCAGCCAGGTGCGGAACAAAATTCCAAACATCCCTGACACCCAGGTGATCGCTGCCTTCCGCGAGGGCGTCACGAACCGCAGGATGCTCGAGAAGCTCGGCATCCACGACAAGCTCACCTCTGTGGTGAAGCTGTTCGATCTGGCGGACAAGTGCGCCAAGGCTGAAGAGGGACTCCTCTTCGTCAAGATGAGCGCGCGGGGGGACGACCCGGGCGAAGGGTCCAAGAGCCACAAGAAGAAGGAAGAGCCCAAGCGCAAGGCCACCGCGGTCCTCGCGGCAGAGCCTGACGCAAAGGGCTCCCGCAGGGGCTCCCCCGAGCGCGGCGACAAAGAAGTGGACCACCGTCCGTTCTGCGTCTACCACAACAGGCGCGGGCATGCCACAGACGACTGCTTCGACCTCAAGAGGCTGAGCAGGGAACGCGAGCAGGGAGAAGGCAGCGGAGGCCGCGGCAGAGGTCGCGGCTACCGCAGGGACGCCAAGGGCAGGCGCGATGGCGGCTACCAGAAGCCGTCGGGCACTCAAGCCAACGCCGCCCAGAAGAACAACAACCTCCCCGACGAGGAAGATGGAGGCTACCAGGCCCCGAGAGGCGCCATGGCCTGCATCCTCGGCGGAGCTCAAGCGCCCAAGTCGAACAATCAGTTCAAGCAGTTCGCCCGCGAACTCAACGCTGCGCTCCCGAGCACCGAGACTTCCAGGCCCCTCAAGTGGTCCCAGTACACCATCGCCTTCGACGCCAAGGACCACCCCAAGTCGACCAAGACCGTTGGAACCCTCCCCCTGGTCTGCTCCCCCACCATCAACAACATCACCGTCTCCAAGACGCTCATCGACGGGGGAGCGGGCCTGAATGTCATCTCTGTCGAGACCTTCGAGACGCTTCAAGTGCCCTACGAGTGGCTTATGCCCTCCAGGCCGTTCACGGGCGTCACCAGTGGTTCTATCGAACCTCTGGGACAAGTCCGCCTCGCGGTCACCTTTGGCACGCAGAAGAACTACCGCACGGAGCTGATCGACTTCGACGTCGCGCACATCGGTCTGCCGTACAACGCCATCCTCGGCTACCCCGCCCTTGCGAAGTTCATGGCCGTCACGCATCACGCCTACAACATGGTCAAGATTCCCGGCAGCGCTGGCACCATCGCCGTCCATGGCCATGTCCTGGACGCCACGCGCGCTGTCGAGAGCGCCTACAAGGCAGCCGCCATGGCCTTCCCGGCTGACGAGGACATGGAGCCTCTCGAGAGGCCCAGGAAGAAGAAGCAGGTGTTCTCTCAGGAGCAAGCCGCCACGAAGAAGGTGCCGCTGGACACCACCAGCTCGGGGGCTGAAGGCTCGGGGGCTAGCGTCACCATAGGCGCCGCCCTGCCTCCCAAATAGGAAGGCGCGCTCGTCGCCTTCCTTCGGGCAAACTCTGACATGTTCGCGTGGACTCCGTCAGATATGTCCGGCGTACCAAGGGAGGTGATCGAGCACCACTTAGCCGTGTGTCCAGACGCACGCCCCGTCAAGCAAAAAGCACGCAAGCAAGCCCCCGAGAAGCAAGCCTTCATCATCAAGGAAGTAGAGAAACTCAAGGCGGCAAATGTCGTCCGCGAAGTCGCGCACCCCACTTGGCTCTCCAACGGTGTGGTCGTCCCTAAACCCGCTGGAGGAGGCCGACTCTGCATCGACTACACCGATGTCAACAAGGCCTGCCCCAAGGACCCATACCCCATGCCGAGGATAGACCAGATTGTGGACTCCACCGCTGGCTGTGACCTCCTCTGTTTTCTGGATGCCTTCTCTGGTTATCACCAGATCAAGATGGCTAAAGAGGACGAGGAGAAGACGGCATTCCTCACCCCCTGTGGTGTGTACTGCTACACATGCATGCCCTTTGGCCTGAAGAACGCTGGGGCCACCTTCCAGAGGCTCATGAGGATAGCCTTGGGGGCTCAGATGGGCAGAAATGCTGAGGCCTACGTCGATGACATCGTGGTCAAGTCTCGAGAGGGGGACACCCTCTTGAGGGATCTAGAGGAGACCTTCGCCAGCCTGAGAAAGGTGAGCATCAAGCTCAACCCCGCCAAGTGCGTCTTCGGGGTCCCTTCAGGCAAGCTCCTCGGATTTCTCGTGTCCCACCGCGGCATAGAGGCAAATCCTGACAAGATCAAGGCCATAGAACAAATGCAGCCCCCTCGCCGACTCAAGGAAATGCAGCGCCTTGCGGGCTGCATGGCCAGCCTCGGTCGTTTCATCTCTAAATTCGGCGAGCGAGCCCTGCCGTTTTTCAAGATCATGAAGAGGTCGGGCACATTCAAGTGGACCCCTGAGGCGGATAAAGCCTTCGAAGATTTAAAGAAGTATCTGGCTAGCCCTCCGGTCTTGGTGGCCCCCAGGGCAGACGAGCACTTGAAGCTGTACCTCTCAGCCACCCCTCAGACAGCAAGCGCCGTCTTGGTGGTCGAGAGGGAAGAGCCTGTCCTCCCCAAGAAAAGCACTGCCACTCCAAGCCCGGAACCCCCCGACAAAGGCCCCGTCGAAGGAGCAGCCTCCGCAGACCCACGGCCAGGCCCATCGCCTCAAGTCGAGCCTGCTCCAACAACCCCTGTCGAGAGGCCTCCACAGGCAGATACCGACAGGAGCCCTGAAGAGCCCCCCCAGAGGGCCGATGCCGCGCCACCTCAGACAACCCTCGTCGAGCACCACGTCTACTTCGTCAGCACGGTGCTACGGGACGCTCGCGAGCGGTATCCAATGCAGCAGAAGCTCCTCGTCGCGCTCCTCATCGCCTCCAGAAAGCTGAGACACTACTTCCAGGGCCACCCCATCACGGTGGTCACCGCTTTCCCCCTGGAGCAAATCCTGCGCAACCCCAACGCCACAGATCGTGTCGCAGGGTGGAACATCGAGCTGCAGCCTTTCAACTTGCGCTTCGACACCACGAGGGTCATAAAAGGAAGAGCGCTGGCTGATTTCGTCGCTGAATGGACTGACCCAAGCCCTGAGGAGCCTCGTGAGGCAGAGGCCGAGCCCTCGGGAGACGCGGCGCCCAGCCACTGGACCATGCACTTCGATGGAGCCTTCGCTTGCCGCAATGGCGGAGCAGGCGTCGTCCTAACCTCGCCCAAGGGTGACAAGCTTTATTATGCTATCCAGCTGTGCTTCACAATCGACAAGATCTCCAACAACATCGCCGAATACGAAGGCCTCCTCGCCGGCTTAAGGGCCGCCATCACTCTAGGCGTCAAGCACCTACTCGTCAAGGGAGACTCACAGCTGCTCGTCAACTTCTCCAACAAGAGTTACACGCCGAAAGACGACCACATGGCCGCATACCTCGAAGAGGTCCGCAAGCTTGAGAAGCACTTCAGGGGCATGGAGCTCATGCACATCCCGAGGAAAGAAAACCAAGAGGCCGACGACATCGCCAAGCGAGCCTCGCGGAGGCAACCCCAGCAGGCCGGTGTTTTCGAAGAGAGGCTCGCCAAGGCATCCATCAAGCAGCCTCGAGAGGCCACACCCGCAAGCGCAGGCGAAGTGCTCCCACCGCCTCCTGAGTCTGGGGCGCCCGATTGCGGTCCCAGCACAGGGGAGCGTCTGCTGCTGACGGCGACCCACCAGGCCTCAGGCTGGATTGATGAGCTCAAGGACTACTTGGTGAAAGGAATCCTCCCTGAAGAAGATACTGATGCGGAGCGAGTCGCTCGACAAGCAAAGTCATACTGCATCCTCGAGGAAAACCTCTACCGCAAGCGCCCAAATGGTGTAGCGCTCAAGTGCGTCCCTCCTGAGGAAGGCCGAGAGCTGATTAAGGACATCCACAGCGGGGAGTGCGGCCACCACTCATGTGCGCGCACCCTCGCAGGCAAGGTCTTCAGGAGCGGCTTCTACTGGCCTCAGGTGCTTCAAGATGCGGTCGCCATTGTGCAAACCTGCGACGCCTGCCAATTCCACGCCAAGCAAATCCATCAGCCGGCACTGGAGCTTCAGACCATCCCGCTCTCCTGGCCGTTCGCGGTCTGGGGGCTGGACATCCTGGGCCCCTTCCCGAAGTCGCAGGGGGGCTACCGTTTCCTCCTCGTGGCCATCGACAAGTTCACCAAGTGGACCGAGGTTGAGCCGGTGCGCACCATACCAGCTGGGGCGGCGGTGAAGTTCATCCGAAGCTTGGTCTGCCGCTTCGGCGTGCCCAACCGCATCATCACTGACAACGGCTCGCAATTCACCAGCGGCATCTTCCGAGCCTACTGCGACAAACTGGGTATCAAGGTCTGCTTCGCCTCGGTAGCTCACCCACGCAGCAACGGTCAAGCCGAGCGAGCAAACGCAGAAGTCCTCAAGGGCCTCAAGACCAGGAGCTTCAACATCCTTAAAGGCCACGGCAAGGGTTGGATTGACGAGCTCCCCTCAGTGCTCTGGTCCATACGCACAACCTCTTCGAGGCCTACAGGCGAAACGCCGTTCGCTCTGGTCTACGGAGCCGAGGCGGTCCTCCCCGCAGAAATCAAGCATGGATCGCCACGGGTCCTTGCCTTTAATGAGGACACCCAAGAGGGCCTCCACAACGACGACCTGCTGCTTCTCGAGGGACTGCGCCGTCAGGCCGCCCTCAGGGCGGCAGGGTACCAGCAAGACCTGCGACGCTACCACAGCCGCCATGTGCGCTCACGCACCCTTGAAGCGGGCGACCTCGTCCTCAGGCGAATCCTCTCCAGGGAAGGTCTCCACAAGCTCTCCCCGATGTGGGAAGGCCCCTACAGGGTCTCCCACGCCGCCAGGCCTGGCGCAGTACGCCTCGAGACCGAGGACGGCATCCCCGTCAAGAACCCGTGGAACATCGCGCATCTGCGCAAGTTCTACCCGTGATCACAGTCACGCCAGGCATTTTTTGTCTCTAGAGGGAAGCTCACGGCTTCACCTCCAAGCTTCTCAAAGCTTCTCCCGAGGCCCAGCCCTCCGAGCTCTCCTGCAAATGAGCCCCCGCAGGCCGCAGTGAACCTCTGCCACTAATGGGTGGTCCCCATGCCTCGACATGGAAGGAACGTTAGCTTGGCAAACCCAAGTGTAATGAACCGATTTTCGTTCCAAGTGAACTTTGCGCTCTAGCGCCATCTTTGTTCCAAGTGAACTATGCGCTACGGCGCCGCTATGTAATATTTTGATGGTGAGTTTATTACAGCTTTATTTCATTTATTGAAAATGGGCACTTATATCTCTCCACATGCGCACCTCGCGAGCGGGGGCTGAGTACGGTGCCAGTGCCTCAAGTGGCACACCAGCAGCACTGCAAAACCCAAGGATCCGAGCTCTGGCTAGAGGGCAGGCCCTCCCAAGCACGCCATCTCTTCAAAGGACCTTGGTACTCTCTCTCCTCGCAAGGAACGCCTGAGGGGACCTATAAGCGCGCATTAGTCCCTGATGCTGTGATCTAGCGTTTCGGCTCGCCCCTCTAACATCCACAGAGAGCGAAAGTCCCCACCAGGCCTGCGGAGGAGAACCCTCGGCCCCTGAAGGGGAGAACTCCACCAGAGAAGGCCCACACCGGGAAAACGCCTCGCGAAGCTAAGTTTTTCGCCCACCTCAAGGGAATCCTCGCATTTTTCTCATAAGCACTCTGCGTCCCTCAAGCGGTTCTTTCCTTACTCTCCGTGGGCTGCTTGCGCGTCAAAGGGGGGCCCTCAGCATCGCGACTTGAGGGCTCTTACCTCCCCAAGCCTTAAACTCCCCCCGGCCTTGCCGAGTCATTGCTCGAGCATACCGCAGCGGCAGGAGTCATAGCGTGAGGGGAAGGGTCCAACGACGCAGAGCGAAAAAGGCATGGAGATGAAGCAAAGACCCCTCGAAGGGAGCACACACTTAATCGATAGCAAAATGTTTACGAAGCGAAGAAGTAAATTACAAGGTGGAAAGTGAAATTCTCTAACGGGCAAACGCCCCTAAAAGCGCGGCAAGCGCGACGCGTTGCAGGAGGAGATTAGTCGGAGGCCTCAGCGTCGTCCTGGTCGCTCTCTTCTTCCTCCTCGGGCTCGCTCCCCTCGCCACCTTCCTCTGCAGCGGCCCGCCTGAAGCGGCTGCAGAAGTCGTCCACCTGGTCGCGGACGGAGCTGGAGGCTTTCCACGCAGCGTCCCCCTCCAGTGGCTCGGTCACCGTGGCGAGGTCGAACCCGGGCTGGAGGTGGACGAGGTTGGAGAAGATGCGGTCCACCGCCACCGCCAGGAGCTGACGGCACTCCTCCTCAACCACGTCGCGGATCTCCGCGGTAGGGCCTTCAAGCGCCGCGAAGAGCTGCTCGAAGTACAGGAGGTAGGTGGCGGCGTCGGCGTGGCCCTGAGCCGGAACGCTTGGCGCCTCTGCCCCCAGCTTCGCGGCAAGCTCACGACCCCGTCCCGTCAAGGACAGGAACATGCGCTCCCGTTGCTGCGACAGCACCTGCGCCGCCTGGATACTCTCCGCCGCCTCCACCGCCTTCTCCACGGCAGGCCCCACCTGCCGGGTCATCTCCTCCATATCCCCCGTGAGGGCGGCGAGGTCCCGGGAGGTGTCATCTCGGGCTTTCTCGGCGGCGATGCGACGATCGGCCTCGCGCTTCACCTTGGCGGCGAGCTTGGCGTTCTCCTTCTCGAGCTTCTTGACCCGGGCGCCGCTCTCCTCCAGCCTCGCCTTGAAGCGGTCCTCCTGCTTGGAGAATTTCTCCTTGTAGTCCTGGGAGACGGCGGCGCGGATCTTCTGCTCTTTCTCCCGGAGAGCCTTGTTGAGCTCCTCCTTCCGCTCGGCAAGCCGCGTGTTGGCGCGCTCCACATTTCCCTTGTGGGCGGCGACATCGCGCTCGAGCTTGCTGAGCGCCGTGGCGACGCTGTCCTCGCGGGCCTCGAGGGCCGTGCGCTGTCCGGACAGCTCCTGCTCCCTCAGCGCCAGCTGCTCGTCGCGCCGGCGAGCATCCTCCTCGCGCTCGCTCAAAGCGCGCCCGCGGGCCTCCAGGCCCGTGCGGAGCTCTTCGAGGGCGGTCCGCACCACCCCGGCATCCGCCAGGATCTTCTTCTCGAGCTCGACGAGCTCGGCATGCTTCGCCGCCAGCGAGTGCTCCCCGGCCTCCCGCTCTGCCTTGGCTGCGGCGAGGTCCTCGGCAGCGGCTCGGCGCTCAGCCCTCAGGGGCTGCAGGAGCTCCTCAGCTTCACGCAAGGCCCCCTCGCGAACCTCCTCGGCAAAGCGCGTCGCCTCCTCGCGCTCCGCCTGCAGCGCCTGGTCGCTCTTGCGCCGGGCCTCTACCGCCGCGTGGAAGGCGGCCCAGGCGTCGGCGAGCTCGTCTCTCTGGCGGGCGAGCGCCTGGTCCTCGGTGGCCAGGTAGGCCTCGAGCCCCTCCAGGGACTCCCGCACGAAGCGGAAGGCGACGTCGCGGCGCCCTCGACCCCAGTCGAACCGGCCCAGAGCAAGGCCCTGGGGCGGACCGCGCGGCCTAGAAGGGCCCGCGCCCGCGTCCGGCTCCGCGGCAGACGCCATCGCGTGGGCCTGGGGGCTCGGAGGCAGGACCTCTTCCGTGCTCGGTCCCCGGCCCCCTGTGCTTCCCCCCTCGTACGGCACCCCCCGATCCGCCTCCGGGACAGGGGCGTAAGGCCCGGCCCTTGCGGTTTCCTCCTCCCCCGCGGTGCCCGGTGGCGGCGGTGGAGTGCCCTCCCTGCGAGACTTGGGAGGGCTCGGCGCCGACTCGGCACCCGCAGGAGCCTCTGGCTGCGCTGGCGGGGTAGCTGCGCGGGGAGGAGTGGGCGCCCTCTCCACCTGCTCCTCCACCCGCTCTGCCTCGGGTGGCGGCGCAGATGCTTCCGCCTGAGGTACCTCCTCCCGAGAGCCTGTAGGCCTCGAGGCCTCCGCCGCCGCGGCCTCGCCGGCCTCAGCCTCTGGTGCGGCGTCAGGGGCGGCCCTCTTCACGTCTGCGGCCTTCCGAAGCCTGCGGCGCTTCGCAGGAGCGGGGCTGCTGTGGTGAAAGGCAAAGAATTGGTCAAGAAACAAGAGCAAGCAGGCTGGACTCAGAAAGGAAAGAGAAGGGTAAAAGAATCTTACCTCGTCTTCTTGGCGCGGGTGTCCACCCACGTCATGCCAGGCGAGCGCCATGAAGGCACAGCCCGCGTCTCCACCTCGAGGGCCTCCTCGGCTTTCCTCTTGTGGGGAGCGTTCGGGGGCTCCCCGGCAGGCCTGTCGTGGGCCGCCTTAGTCCTCGGCTCGTAGCGCCCCGCCGCGGCCTCCTCGCTGTCGCCGGAGGAAAGCTCGTGGACCTCCCCTGCCGAAGGCACAGCGCCGGAAGAGCTTCCCGCGCCCGCAGAGCTTCCTGCACCGGCAGAGGGCTCCACCCTCGTCTCCGCGTCGCCCTGCTCCGAGTCGGATGCGCTTGGCGACTCGGTAGTGTCCGCTGGCATGGGCTCCTCCTCCTCTTCATCCCCCGCCAAGCCTAGCGGGGTGAACGCGGGCGCCTGCGCCAGGGTGGCCCGGCGCTTGTCTGGGACTTCAAACAGAGGCCGTATCGCCACGTGAACCCTCGCGGGCACCTCTGGGTTGACGAAGAGGCCTCCCAGGATGGTCTCGACGACCGCGGGGCGGTGGTCGCTCGGATGCAGCCGCAGCGGATCCGTAGGCCCTGTGTACGCCCACATCGGCTTCTTGTGCGCCTGCAGGGGGGCGATGCGGCGCCTCACGAACTCCGCCGCCACCAGCTGGCCGGTCAGGCCGTGCTCGCGAAGCGCCCTCAGGTGGCCCGCGAGGTCGGCTATTGCTTGCCCCTCCAGGGAACGCTTGCTCCAGTGGGTGTTCTTCACGGGCGGCGCCTCGGGGACCTCAAGGAGGGAGCTCTCCGAGGGAACGCGGATGAGGAACCACTTCTGCCTGAAGTCTTCCACCTTTTTCGACACCGCCGTCACGGGCCTGTCGCCGTTCCAGGCCATGGGGATGTAGACGTCTCCCATGCCGTCCGCGATGCGGAAGGATACGCAGCCCGTCCGCTCCTTCTTCGCAGTGTTCCGCAGTGCGTAGAAGCTTCGGAAGAGAGTGACGGAGGGCTTCACTCCCAAGTAAGCCTCGCACAAGAAGGCGAAAATGGAGAGGACAAGGATGGCGTTGGGGTGGAGGTGCAGAAGGTGGACCTGGTAGAACTCGAGGACGGCCTCGAGGAAAGGAGAATACGGCGGCACCAGTCCAGCGTAGAGTGTATGGAGGAAGATGGGGAAGTAGCCAGCGGGGAAGCGACCGGTCCGCGCAGGCAGAATGGCGCTGGCGCCATGCTCATTGTGCTTCCCGGCGACCAGGTGCTGGATCTTGTCCAGCGCCGCCGCGGTGATGCGCGCCCCGACCAGAGAGGGGCCAAACTCCGCCTCCCTCTGCGCGTCTTGGCGGGTCGAGGCCGCTGCTTTCTTGCCCTTGGATCCTCCCATTGTCGGCGAAGAACGGGAGCTCGGAGGACGGAAGGAGTCGGCCGGAGATGGGGAAGATTTACTGGAGACGGGAGTCTAGGAGGCGGAGAACCGATGGACTGGAGAGACAAGACGGGACGGGGTAATGACTGCGGCTCGGACAGCGCGCGGCTTTTAACCCCGTCCGTGCGGTTACCGAGGCGCGGTAGTGGAGATCGTGGCGGGCGTGGTGGCCCCCCCGCTGCGCACGTTCCCGCCGGAGTAGCCGAGACGCCGCGAATCCTCCACCAGGTGACGCGTGTCCCGCGACGCTTCGCCCGCAGCTGAGGGCCCGCGACGCTTCGCCTGCGGTTTTGGGCCCCACGACGCTTCGCCTGCGGTATTGGGCCCATGACGCTTCGCCAAGTCCCAATCGGCCTCGACGTGCCCATCATGGGCCCGGGGGCTACTGTCGGCCCAGTGGATTCTGGGGTGTGCATAGCCCACTCTCCACGGGCTGCGCACGCGACAGCGTCTACAAAACGACTAAGGACCAAGCCAACCGCTTGGAGGGTTCCCCCCCGAGGGAGAAACCCTTACGGGGGACCTGAGGCGCTGGAAGGGGCCTGAAGGGGGCTCCCCCCGAGGGCGTCCCGCTCGAGGACTCTCTCCCCCTGCTGGGAGCCGGTCCGGCCCCTCCCCCTCGAGAGCCTCAGGCCCCTGAGGGGATACTTCGCGACGAAGGAAGCGCTGCAGAGCGCACATGGGCTCTGCTGCGGCCGCAGGGTGACGCGCGCGTCTGCGCGCACGGCAGCATCAGCGTCACAGTTGCCGCTCCCATGATAAAAGGGGTCAACAAAGTTCTGTGTCCCCTGCGCCGCCAACGAAGCTTTCCTCTTTGGTGATAAAGCAGTTGGCCGGCACAACGCTCCAACGACGACGTCACTGCGGGCACACCCCACGGTCTCCGCCGCGCCTGCGAGCCGCTCTGCCAAGTCTGCAACTTGTCGGCCACAATGCGCCGCTTTAACACGGAAGAGGCGCGTCCAAGGACGGAGGAGACAGCTGCTCTGCCACGAAGACAGGCTTTGCGACCATGGACCGAGTCCATGAACGAGCAGGCAGTAGTGCACCCCGCTCCGCCACTGGTGGCCATGTGGGAACCCGTCCACTGCGCGGATCGCAGGGATGAGGCCCGGGGCAGCTATTTAAGGAGAAGGGGCACTTCCGTAGCGGGGGATCCCGAAACTCGATCCCAAGCTCAATAGCGTCCTCCACCTCCGGACCCTCTCAAGGCCCGGAGGCTTGTTGTACTACAGTCACCACAGTGCAATCGAGACAAGCAGGAGTAGCGGTGTTACCTCACCTTGAGGGCCGTGAACCTGGGTAAGGGCCGGTGTCACTCTCTGCCGTGCAGTTCCGCTCCAAGCACCGCGAGCAACGTCGCGGCGTGCATCGAGGGTTGTTTGACCTCCGTGTTCAGTCCCCCTTCGAACCTCTTCCCGGGGCGAGACTACCCCTGTTACGTGGGAGTTCATTCCTCGACAAACATGACCTTCATTACAAGATTGTCGTACCACACAGTGTGGAACACAACCTCGTACGCCTACGTTCTTAGTATGAGCTCAGAGCATCATGACCTTTATCATCAGCTTCTTTCCACTTGAGGAGCATAACACCGGAAACACTTTCCGTTGCGCCACTCTGATGTCTGGAGAGAAAGTTCATTAACTTTCTTTCCCACTTATACCCTTGGACAAGAAACTATTTATTTTGCAAGGTATATTCCGGCAACGTTTTTGGCTATGTCGTGAGACATGTACCCAACTAATTCTTTAGGTACGGTACACTACAAAGATTTATCCATTTTAGGTTTGATCACATCGAAACACTAAATTGCTGAAACGACAATCTAGGCTAAAAGCCATGCCATTACTCATATGGTATTGTCTCCATGGATTTAAATGGTTTCCCTATTATCTAACGTGAATGTTATGTTTCTACCATATGACTCCAATGATCACAATAATTCGATAAGAGATTTATTTACCACACACTATACGATAGGGTGCGATTACGACGTCCTAACATACCATAACACTATGGTGTTCCATGCGACGTAATTTGTGGAACTCTTCTCACAAGTCTTCCAATGATATGCCAACATTATAACTCAAATCTTTATTTTCTCGATCTGTATCGCAGGAATTTGATTTTTCTTGTTAAATTTATTTTCCTACTTCATTCTGAACTTGTTTGATCAAATAAAAAATTTCCAGACTAACATTTCCTAAGTGGATATCCATATATCTACTCGGAATATTCATGAAGTCTATGAAATAAAGACTTCCACTATACGTTAAAGTACTTCATTGATTCACATACACCCATATGCATGATTCTCAACAAGTTATACTCAAAACGTTCAGTGAAGTTTACGAAATAAAGGTCTCCACTACACGTTAATTACTTCATTGATCCACATACATCTATATGCATGATTATCAATAAGTTATATGCCCGCTTTCCGAAAACGGTGTCTTAGTTATCTTGCAAGTGTCAAAAGATCAAATCTAAGGAGCTTGTTCATTGACTATAACATTGACATGACTTAAACGGTAGTGCCACACGAATGTGGTGTCTTTATTAAGTTTGTATCCTTTGGCATTAATATTATGAATGTGGGAGCTTCTACCATCTAAATTCAAATCGGCTTATGATCATTACTTCATAAATATAGGACAACGATTTTGTCACTTACATATATGAACAATCGTCTTGCTAGAGAAAACACACTTATAACGATCATACTAACAGGCGATCATAAATGAATTTATTCAAATGGTAGATCTAGAGGGAGAGTGTCTATGGCCATCACAACATTTTGTCTGCCATCATCAACACACATTGTCACCTCATCCTTCCAAGCTACTCAAGTAGTAAATCTGGTTTTCATAAAACATGACTAGTATCAAAAACTTAGCCACTACTGCGAGTACTTGCTTAGGTAAAACATTCATAACGTGTATATCATATATACACCATCATCATTGATGACTTCCCGACGATCTGTTTCATCTTCTTGATTCTTCCAACGCAATCAAGAACCATGAAGGTGAACGATTCCCCTTGCATGACATAGTCTATGACAAAGCATTTGCATCTGGCAACGTTGTCTGTCATCCAGTGATCGAGCTGAGCGAGGCATCTCAATGTCATCAAGTATGACCAATGTCATCGAGTATGACCAGTGTCATCAAGTATGACTGCCACGTGCTCGTTCAATGCGTATATTCTCTTCCATCTTGGTTGAGAAGAAAAACAGTCAACGTACTGATAAACTTCATCAACCCAACTTTAGGTGTATCCTGAGTTTAGCGATCATCTCATATGTTCGCGATCTAACAACTCGCACCCACCGTTAATTCTCTATGGCAGAGATCATAGCATACACTGGACTATGATGATATTATCCGCACAAAAACTTGATAATCCAAATTATCCTTTTGTTAGCGGAATCTCCGGGTTTATCTCCTAACGGGCATTGTATCACAAAGAGCTAATGGTTTAAACAAGGAGTATCCTCAAGCTAAAGTATAAAACTATGAAGTTTGGACCCAACCTTTTAAGTTTCTCAATCGCAGGATTGCGCCTAATTTTTAAAAAAGTCTATTATATTGGTTAATATCTACAAAGGTTTTGCAAAACATAAAGACTTTGTTCATTATAAAATAGGGTTCAAGTTTTAATAAAATAAAACTACCAGAACTCCTACTCAAAACGAATATCCCTCTAATCGTTTTAGTGATTACACGATCCTCATCCATTATGCAACCCCTCATCGTCAGAGCCGGCAACATAACTTCAAAGGTAGACATCGACATGTCAATCACAACAACTCTGTGACTCATGCTTAACCTTTCGGTCACCGTGTCCCGAGGCCATGTCTGTACATGCTAGGCTCGCCATAATAACCTTCAACGTATACGCTTGTGCAGTAGCTAGATGGTCGTCTTCTCCAATTGTGCTACCATGTTTAGATCTTGTGAGCTGCCTATCATGATCAAGATCATCTTTATGTAATTCTACATGTTGTGTTTACTGGGATCCGATGAATATTGAGTACTATGTCATTTGCTTCATTATATATTATGTGAGTGCGTTATTTATGATCTTGTATGCTCTCCGTTACTAGTAGATGCTCTGGCCAAGTAGATGCTTGTGGCTCCAAGAGGGAGTATTTATACTCGATAGTGGGTTCATGTCTTCATTTAATCTGGGGGAGTGACAGTAACCTCTAACATTGTGAATGTACTATTGCTACTAGGGATAAAACAGTAGTTCTTTGTTTAACGATAATTGTGCTAATTACATTACACACTTTGCTTAATGCAATAATCTGTTGCTTGCACTTAATACTGAAAGGTGTGCGGATGCTATCCGGAAGGTGGATTATTAGTCATAGATGCAGTTGGATAACGGTCTATGTATCATGTTGTAATGCCCAAATGAATCTCACACTAGACACCATGACTAGTATATGCATTATTATGCAGTTCTTTATTTTGTCAATTGCCCAGCTGTAATTTGTTTACCCTCATGTATGCTATTATTATTTATGGACAGACACCACTAGTGAACTATGGACCCCGGTCCTTTTTCTTTAAATTGATAATACAATCTGCTGCAATCCTGTTCTTTCACTCTCTGCAAACAAACATCATTTTCCACACCATACGTTTAATCCTTTGTTACAGCAAGCCAGTGAGATTGACAACCTCACTGTCAAGTTGGGGCAAAATAGTTTGATTGTGTTGTGTGAAGGTTCCACGTTCGTGGTTGACACCGGTAGTGCGCCCTGCCAAGGTCAACCGCAGCAACCTTCAGAAGAATCTTCATCTCCTACTGGATTGATAACATTGGTTTCGTAACTGAGGGAAATTTGCTGCTACACTGGTTCACACCTTCCTCTTGGGGTTTCCCAACTGCTGAGAAGAAAATCTTCGACTCAGTCATCACCAATCACGTCTCGCATTGGGTCAAGGTATTCAAAAATTAGGTACCGGGAGCGAGTACTAGAGTAGTGCGACTTCAGGTGGCCCTGTCAGTCCGTGAATTCGAGACATTTTGGCTGTCAGTTTAAGGCCTACTGACACCCAGGCTCCTAGTAAATTCAACAGCTTGATGTTCAATATAACATTAGTTACTTTTAGATCTTTCATCTCAAAACAGCAAGATGAAAAATCTTTAACCTCCTTAATCAAATCAAGTTTGGCTCTCAAGATCAGTACATCATCGATATATAGTCAGAGAATGACTCTCTCGCCCTTACAATAACGATAGTACACATACTTGTCAGATTCTTTTACAGCGAAACCTGCATGCAGAAGTTAAAGTTTTTTCAAACTTTTCATGTCATTTGATAGGATTTTGCTTGAGACCATACAATGACTTCAATAAATTGCACACATTTTCTTCCAGACCAGGAACTACATGAAGGGGATCGCTGGCAGAAAAAAAAATTCTAACAACGATAACCTTAAAATGGCCAGGACTATACTATGCAGATATAGTAATACGGAGGAGATCGATATACATAACCTTGTAGACCGAAACGCGGGGATTACGCTCCCGCACAAGCGTTGTCGATGAAGCCGACGAAGATGACCTCGAGGTCGTGTAGAGGAAGAAGACCTCCGAGCACCACTAGCGTGGCACCTCGCAGGGATCCACACACGTACGGTGAAGACGACGACCTCCGGGCTCCGATCCAGGGACGAGCAGCGGAAGACTTCGACCGGAAGACCAGCAGCACGGCAATGTGCGTATGGTGGAGAGAACTTCACCTTGGCACAACTCCAATGGAGGAATCACGTTTCAAAGAGAAGAAGAGATTGGTCTGTTTTAATGGCCATGGGAGCACCTCTATATATAGGTGGAGGGAGGCTACCAGCCTTGCTGGCTGGGCGGTGTGGGACTAAACCCCACACCAGCCCGCCCCCCCCCCCCCCTCATGGTGCGCCAGCCCTAGGTGGGCCCCAATTGGCCCACCTAGGGCAACCCCTTTTCTCAATTCGCACCTAGGGGGAAGTTCCCCCCCTATGGGCCGTTCTTCCAAAAGTTAGGCCCATTTAGAATTGGGGCTGCCAATAAATCCAAAAATCATTAAATAAAATGTATTTATCTATTATTTACATTAATTAATATTAAACACACATTATGTAATTTATTCCGGCTCCGAAAACTATTTCGTCGCCCTCCGATCTCCGATCTTTCCCAGGACGCTCCCGGTGCTCTCTGTTAATTTCTCTTCTTCTTCCTGTCTATTAAATTTGTCGACTTCACTTAAGTGTGTTACCCTAGCGGTTCGAGATCTTGCCAGACATGATCGAGACACGCTCTTCGATCAATGACTAATTCGTGGACCTTGGATACCCAGAATTAATCCCTGTGAGATAACGAATAACTTTGTCGTTCGAACCTAGACGTCGAGTCTTAAACCTTTTGCCATGGCGATACTTAGTGTGTCCGAGACTCGTCCATAGATATCATGATACCTAGCTTGGTCTCGTTACCGACAACACTATCTTCTACTCGTCCATGATATTATGTCCCTGTGACCTAGTCACATGCTTGCAAGCTCATTTGACATAATCTCACCGAGTGGGCACTAGAGTATCTATTCTGCTATGCGGACTGGCAAATCCCGCTCTTGATCCCTCGTCTCAACATACTCCCTTCCGATACCCGAGAGGGACACCTTTATTATCACACTGTTAAGATATGACGTTTGATGCAATCAAAGTATCTTTCAGGAATAGCAATAAGAGTTGATCTCACGGTCAAAGGCATAATGACTACGTCCTACAAATATTGGGTATGGCCATCACGTCATTCTCCCAATGACATGACTCCATTGTCAACTGACATCAATGTCACATGATCGGGAAACCTCGATCATCAATTGCCCAATGAACTAGTTAGATAGAGGCTACTAGGGACCTGGTTGTTTATCTACCACACGCGTATTAATGTTTCCGCTTAATACAGTTATAGCATGGTATAAAACATATAATGAACAATTGAGATATGACGAATAAACTATCTTTATTAAGTGCCTCTAGGGCATGTCTCCTTCACTACAAAGTCATCTGGTTGATCCATATAAATTTACACGTCCAACTCTCCATTTAGTAAAGTCATCTTAATATCCATTTGATAAATGAGAAGACCGTGTGAAGCAACCCGAATCATGGTTATTCTAGCCACATGTGAGTCAAAGAAGTCTTCACTTTGTTTTGGATATAACCATTGGCCACCATCCGGGCCTTGTACTTTTCAATAGTACCATCAGGACTAATCTTTTTTCTTGAACATCCACTTACATCATACAGGTTTGCACCCATAAGTACGACCAATAACTTCCTGAGTTTCGTTAGCCAAGATGGAACGCATCTCACTAAGGATAACTTCCTTCCAGTTTTCAGTATCAAGAGATGTATAAACTTCTGGAATGGTCCTGGGGGTGTCATCCACAAGGTACACAACGAAATCATCACCAAAGGACTTTGCAGTTCTCTATCTCTTGCTCCTAACAGGAACTTTATTGTTATGCTCCATAGGATTACAAGTGTGTCCTATCGAAATGGTAGATCAGGAATGACAGCTAATTCCTGACTAGATGTACTAGCTATCTCCTGATTTAATGAGCTAGGCATACCCTTCATGGGAATGATATCCTCTATGAAAGGCGCATCATTCGGCTCCGTAATCGTACCACATGTCGGACATATTTTAGTATAAAAATCGATAACAAATGCTATGAAAAGCATAGCCCAGAAGAACACAGTCAATGTTGTTTGTCCAAACTCAAGCGCGTATATTGACTTTCGTCAGATAACCTCAAGTATGCAAGTAAGAGAGTTTCAACTTTTTTTTCCCCGTTCCTCAAATGGAGAAACAATTTTCTTCTTTGTGGGAACTCGGTTTAGTACATGACAAGCTATCTATAGAGCCTCCCCCGCCATGCCTTGGAGAGACCCGATATATCTATGATAGCGTTAACCAAATAATTTAGATTTCAGCTCTTTCTTTTGGCCACCTCATTTGACTGAGGTGAGTAGGAAGTCTTCCTCTCATGGGTTATACTTATACCATGTTTCGAACAAAATGAGTCAAACTCAATGGAAAAATATTGTCCACCACGATAAGATCTTAACTGTTTTATCTTTCGGTCAAGTTGGTTCTCTGCTTCAGCTTTATAGTTTTTGAAAAAATTTAAAGTTTTATCTTTTGTTTTAAGAAGATACACATAACAATATTTAGTGGAGTCATCAATAAGCATCATCAAATATTTCTTTTCACCTTTTGTCAACAGACTATTCATCTCACAAAGATCTGAATGTATAAGTTCCAATGGTGCCAAGTCTCTTGTCTCCGCAGTCTTATGGGACTTGCGAGGTTGTTTAGCCTGCACAGACATTTGATACTTGGAACTTTTGACACTAATGACTTTCAGAACTAAATCCAAACTAGCTAGCCTCCTCAGGCAACCAAAGTTAATATGATAAAGCCGTAAATGAAAAATATTAGACTCATTTTTGTGGCAAACATTATTAATAACTTCAGCGCAAATATGTGACAGAGATAGGCGGAACAAGCATCCACACTCATAGCATTTTTTCAACAAATTGTTCGAGATTACAACTTTATTGAACTTGAAAATCAATTTGAAACCATTTCGACACATAAGTGATCCGCTTAAAAGATTTTATTGATGTGGGGGGGGGGGGTCATGAACGTTTTTCAGACGCACAATTTTTACCGAAGTAAACTTCAGATCGACCATACCAACACCACGGACAAAGAGCGTGTGATCCGATACCCATCAGCACGGGTGAAATCCCTGTGACTTGGTAAGAAGAAAACATGGAGGCATCAACACAAACATGTACATTAGCACCAATGTCAATCAACCATTTAGGAGACTGACAAACTCAAAAGATGATACGAAATATACCGTACCCATATTCCTTCATATCGGTATCGCCAATGACAACATTGGTTGTCTTGCCGCTGTTCTCAAGTTCGCACAACTCGTGGCGATTGGGACAGCGAGGAGCCCAGTGATTTAGATCACCGCAAACATGACATGATCCCCCTTCCTCATTTTATTTTTGTTCTTCTTGAAGTTGGCTCGAGTGCGAGTGCATCAAACGTGTCCTTGTCGTTATGAAATGACATACCACAATAGTCGTGAAAAACACTCAAAAGGGCAACCTTGAATAAGGTATCGGGCTTCTCAGAAGCCTCATGATGTGCAAGATCAAATTTGCCCTCAGGCTTGCCTTTGATGAGGGCATAGCAGTTTATATTCTGAAACCAGTACGCTGCTCTCATACGCCACCATTTATATAACACCCCTTTAAAGGGAAAAAATCTCATTGATGCGACAAAACCAGCTAGAGCTAATTGTCTATAATCGGACTTTTAGATTTTGAATATATAAGCAATTTAGCATATAATTTAATCTGCAAAAATAATAAAAAATTCATGAATAGAACAACAAAGATTAAACTAATCATACGATCCATACGATCTAGTTATACAGTAGATAAAAAAATCGAATCTAAAGCGCATTATAAGCAGAAACTCTAACAATATCTCAAACAATAAACAAAACCATACAAATGAATCATGAGAATTTTAGAATTTAGTTGGGTCATGAGCAAAAATCCACCGGCAAATTCCAACAGTAACCATAATCCACAACCTCACGACAGTTTACTATGGACGCAGGGAGTAGTATTTCTCCAAAAAAAAAACTAATAATTGTATTAGATAAGCCACACAAGGCAATTCAGTTTCCCCTAAGGCTTAGACTTAAGGCTTGCTAGTCCTCAGACAACGACGGTGGAGTGAGATTCAACCGCGAGATACATTGTTATATTGGACGTGTTCACAAAGTTGTTTCCGGAAAACTAGCATTTGTGTGGCCCGTGTAAAAGAGGCAAAAATGCCTAGTGAAAAACCTAATTTCGGCACCATTTTTTGTCCTTTGAACAATTCACTTAAAATATCGGTTTTATGTGAAAGACCGTCACAAACACATAGTATGGTGAGATTTTTTTTTGAGAAACACAGTAGAACGCAAGCGCTCATATACACACGTATACAATCATAACTATGAATGCACGCACGCACACTCTACCCCTACGAGCACCTCCGAGAGACTGAGCCGGCGGGTCAGGTATTGAGATTGACAAAGCCACCACAGACGGCGCCTCGCTATCGACAGGAATGTCACCTTCTGAAGTATATTCCGCCTAAATGACAAACACCAGTGTCAAATCTGGGTTTTGAACTCTGATGCGCTGGAGATACAACCACCCTCCTAACCATCTTGCCAGAGGCAAGTTCTCAGTATGGTGAGATCTATGCGCGAACATTCTTTCAAAAAAAATCGACATTTCAAATGTATTTAAAATACATTTCAAAATGGTACTCTTTTTTTTTGAGAATTCGGCTACAGATTATTGCTCAACATAGTTCATAGGGATACAAAGACCGTCGGGGGCTGTAAGAGCCAAACCCGCCGTCCAGAACTACCATAAACTGCATTACGAACCACCTTGTGAGCTTCGGAATTTGAGGCCCGATGCTCGTGGACAAAAGAAACAGCTTGAAACCTTGCCGCCGTTGGCTTGATTTCGTTGAGGATCATGCTGTATGCACCAGCAAACTGGCGCGACATATAGTTTATGACTGCTAGACAATCCGAGGCCACCACCATTTGCTGAAGTTGCAAATCTTCGGCGAGTGCGAGAGCTTCCCTGCAAGCCATTGCCTCTAGGACTTCTGGGTCAGAAATTCCTTCCACAGATAATGCCGAGGCACCCAGGAAAGCACCGTCCGCACCTCTACATATTGCCCCAAGGGCACCGGAGTTACTAGCTTTAGAAACAGCAGCATCGACATTAATCTTCGTGTAGTCCGACGGTGGGGGAATCCATCTTGGATGAACACGGAATAATGTTCTCTTCTCTCCAACTTTCCTAGTACTCACGATCGAGAGATCACGGAGGTAGCTGTCAATGAACATGTGAGTTGATAATGGACTCTGAAACTCACCATCATGGATAATCTTCCTCCTAGCGTACCATATAGCCCATAGAGTGACCGCCGCTTTAGCAAAATCATCTCTGGATAGAGACTCCATCATTAGGAACAGCCATTGCTTAGCCGATGGTTCCTCCGATCTGCAGAGATGCTCTAAGAGTTTGATCCATTCGATCTGCAGAGATGCTCTAAGACCTCCTCATCGCCGAGAGCCCAGACACATCTTGCAACCATACAATTTAACAGGGAGTGCCTCCATGAATCAGCTTCACCACAAATGGAGCACGCACTCTTCTCAGCCATGTGGCGACGGTTACGGACATCACCAGTGGGTAGTGAATGCCTCGCCAATCGCCATAAGAAAACTCGAAGCTTTGACGGTACCTGAGTCTTCCACAAGCGTTGCCACATCTTCTCATCACGAGCAGAGTTCGATCCATTCGATCTGCCCTCAAGCCAATCTTCTCGGGTCCGCTTCGTGTGAACAAGGAGCCGATACACAGATCTTACCGAGAGGATGCCATTCTTCTCGTAATGCCAAGCCCACATATCTTCCGTTCTTCTTGTGCTCAGCGGAATAGAGAGGATGGCCTCGACGTCCATTGGCAGGAAATATTCTTGTAACAAATCACGCCTCCATGACGCCGTTGTGTTATCAATGAAAGCTGAGACCGACTCCGGCGGATCCTCCTTCCGGCACACCAAAGGTCGCAGCAAGGAGTCCCGTGGCAACCAGTTCTGGTTCCATGGATGCGTGGTCTCCCCCGTTCCGATCCTCCGGATCAAACCCTGCTTCATAACATCCCGTCCTTCAACAATGGCTCGCCACACCTGTGATGGAGAAGAACCTAGTGAAGCATCAAGAAAATCAGTAGAAGGAAAGTAGACGGCCTTGAGAATCCTTGCATTGAGCGCTTCTGGGTTTTGGAGAATACGCCATGCTTGAGGAGCTAGCATAGTGACGAGGATGTCCCCATCAATAGAGATATGAGGTATAGAACGTGTAGTGTTGGTAGACTCGACGGCTGACAAGCGGGATTTACCCAGGTTCAGGGCCCTCGACTGAGGTAACACCCCTACTTCATGCCTGTCTGTTATTGATTATGAATATGCGGCGATTACAGAGGTCCAGCGAGAGTCTGTCTTGCTAGGGTTTGGTGGATCAGATTGTGCGTGTCCCTTATCGGCTACCCTCATATCCCTTATATGGGGGGTCTAGGTCCCGGGTATGTAACCGACTAGGACTTCATACATGGAATTTATAACCGACTATGCATAATTTAGGACATAATCTTCGTCTTGGGCTTCTCTTGATGGGCTTCTTTGATCTGTTGACAACTGGGCTATAGTCATTACGTGCACCAGGTACCCACACGATAGGTACCCGTTTGATATAACCTTGTCACTAGCCCCCGAGTGCTTGGCTAATTTAGAGAATTGGACATGGACTCACTCGTAAGTGCACGTCCCATGTGTTTGATATTTGTCTTTCGACTATGATATTTATGTTTTTTGCCAAATGATTATGACTGAGTAGGCCTGGATTTACTCGAAAAGATCGAGACCAGTTAACTGCGCATTCGGGCAAAACCTTACTAGTCTTCAATCAGATTCAAGTCCCCGGGCTCGAATCTGGAACATACTGGACAGAATCGACTCAGGCCATTTGTGGTCTTATTGATTCGTTCTGCAGTCGAAACTATGCTACCCAGTGCGTCCACCGGGATTTTCTTCGCGTCTGTTGACACGGAAAGTTTTAAGGAAACACTGCCGGAGTGGTCCTCAGCCCAGCTCGACTGATCGGCGGGTCTTACCTTTGCATTTAACGTATGCAGCATCCGAGACGTCATCGATTGACGTTTTACTCGGGAATTCTTTTGAGTTTTTTGTTTTTGGCTAAGGCAAATCAACTTTATCGACTGCCTTTTTGCTTTTGAAATCTATCGGGTGCGCGACAGCGCTCCCGATGGGAGTAGCCGCCGAAATTGTGCTTTATTGCATGTAATGAAGGATAATCTCAATTTTGCTTTTTCATTATTTCGGTCAGTCGAAGAAATTCTTACCTGCTCCCGATGGGAGTATACTGGATCACCTTTGTCATAGTTTTTTTATAATGGAGTGACTTTTGAATTTTTGTCTAGACTTGGAGTTTTTGTTTTAACGACAGTCGAGAGACTTTTGTATGCTGTGTTTGTAGTAGTCCAGTCGACCCGAAGATTGACTGCTTCTTTTTGTTATTCTATTACGATGTCCGGTAAGTGTCGTCATACGTGACAGCCGTGGCGTGCGCGAAGGATTTTGACAGGACGTGTCATTGTGGGGCCGTCTCTTTGACCGCGGCGGACGCTGGTTCAGTTCTGATTTGACTTGACACGGCGAGATTTTCGCATGCGTGATGATAGTCTCCTCGTTTTGCGTGCGTAGTGGGCGGTGTGGCCTGCGACAGTTGCTCTCCGAAGGTGCCACGTGTCGCGGAGATTTTTTCACGAACGGCTGAGATTGTCTCCTCAGCCTTGGTAAATATAGATCTCGCCGCCGTAATTAAATTTACCCTGCCATTTGCTTCCTTTGCCTTTGCTTCTTCTTCTTCCTTACGCGCTCACGCTCTGCTCGTATTCCCGCTAAGCTCTGTCGCCATGGCTCCCAAGAAAGCACCTCCTGCTGCGCCGTCCTCCATCGCCTCTATCAGCAAGAAAAGGAAGGGCGACGCGACTGTGACTGCTGCTGCTGACTCCTCCTCCGTCCTGAAGAAAAGCTCGGGGGACTGGGCCAGGTCCTCCGTCACGGAGAAAAAGCTGGTGGCACTCCGGAAGGAGGGTTTGCTGCCTCCATTTGAAGAACTGGCCGCTCGTGCTCCCTCCAACAAGGAGGTCTTCCCCGAACCACGACCAGGCGAACGGGTATGTTTCGCCGAGTTCCTCCCTCGCGGATTTGCCCTCCCATTGCACGATTTCGTGCGCGGGCTCCTTTATGCTTACGGGATACAGATCCACGATCTTGTCCCCAATGGCGTCTTGCACATTGCCTATTTTATGGTAATGTGCGAGTGTTTTTTGGGGTATCCCCGAGCTGGCCACTATGGAAATCCATCTTCCGGGTGCGTCATATGTGCCGTAACGGCCGTGTGAACCCCGTTGGAGGGGTTGGATTCCAAGTGCGGAGCGACTGCAAGTACTTCAATCTGAAGACAGTCGAGTCCGTGCAAGGATGGAGGTCCAAGTGGTTCTATGTCCCAGTCGACCAGGATGTGCGGCCTGGGTTTTCGACTGGGACCACTCCTGTGAAGACGAAGGCCTGGGAGCATAATCTTTCGACTGAAGAGAAGAATGAGGTTGCTCCCCTTTTGAAGAAGGTCAAAGAATTGCTGGACACCGTTCGCGGTATCTAGTTGATGAGTACTTTCTTGAAGCGACGTATGTGCCCTCTTCAGCAACGTGCCCACCCTATGTGGCAGTATGAAGGCACACATGACGTGACCAGGATAAGCGCTGTGGAGCTATCCGAGAATGAGCTCGACTCCCTTGTGAAGTCGATAACTAGTCACAAGACCGATGAGGTCCTTGACTATGAGTTCTCCACCGCTCCCTTCGATTTGATGAATGCCCTTCCTGAGGTGAGTGTTCTGTACTCTATGTCCTGTTATAAGCTTCATGTCTTGTCCTTCTTATGATGCATCTTTCTCTTATGTTTGATTTGTGTTCTTTTGTTTGCAGGGGCATTCGACTGTGACTTCGCTTCCTCCTCTTCCTGAGGCCGGTCCCGCTGAAGAAGCGACTGTGCTGGATGATGGGAAGAAGTCTGTTGACTCGCCGCCTGCCGCGAACTCCTCGTCTTCAGAGCGAACCGAAGGTGATGGAGATGGCGAGAGCCAGAAGGAGGTCGAGTCTGCCCCCGAACCCGTCCTTAAGCGGCATCGGGTGCATTCCGAAGAAGCTTCGAGTTCTTCTTCGGGAGATGGCACGCGCAAGGAGCTTGTGGACTCTGGTGTTTCTTCACCTGTGAAGGATGCTATTCCGCTGGCTCAGCGTTCGCCACCACCCGCGACTGAGTTGGGATCGACTCCTCCTGCGCCTGCTCCGGCCGCGGGACCGTCTTCGTCTGCGACTTCCTCGTGGCTTGACCATGTACGTCCTTCTTTTTGGTGCCTCTTGGGTGTGTCGACCCTTGTGTTTTATAGACATAATGTATGTCTCTCGTGTAGCCTGCCGTAAGCGGCCTTGTTGCTGCTGGGAAGGCATTTGTGCAGTCGGAGGAAGAACGAGTCGCTCTTCGCTCCCGTCTGGAAGAGCTGAGCAGTAAGTTTCTGCCTCCTTTACTTGCAGTACTACTCCCGTGTTTTGAATTTTAACATTGTTTCGACTGTGTGCTATGTCACTTCAGAGGACAACGCTGCCCTTGCGAAGCGGCTAGATGATGCGGAGAAGAATCTTACTGCTCAGCAGTCGCGTGTGGAGAAGGAGCTTGAAGAGGCTCGGAACTCCGCTGCAACTTGTGAGGAGGAGCGTGCCAAGCGACTGCTTGGCTTTATGCATGATCTTGGAGGTTAGTAGATTTCTGCTACAGTTGCATCCTCTTTTGTCTTGGATTCTTTTTGAAGTTTCATTCATTTGATTTTATGAAGGTTCTTCTTCGTCTGCCTCTGATGGCGCGGCGAGTGACAACTTGTCACTTGATCATGCGATCGAGCAGCTAGGCGCAGCCATCCAACGCACCAAAGGCTCGCTGGATATGTCCACGCAGACCCTTAGTGCTATTTTCAAGGAGGTGCTGCCGTCGACCGCCGTTCCTTCGAGTGTGCAAGGGTTTGCGTCTATGCTGGGTCCAGGCTCGGAGACCATGAAGGCCTTCTCGCGCGCCCAGACGGTACGCGGCTCTGCGTCCACCCTCCAACTCATTCTTGCTAACGATGTTGTCCTCGACTACGAGCATATCCTGTCTGATTTCCCAAAGAAGCCAGACGGGAAGCCTTTGCCTTTGAAGAGGGTGGCTGATCGTGCCGCGCAGCTCTCCCGAGTATGCATTGATACCATGGAGCGTAGGGTAGCTGCGTGTGGAGTAAGGTCCAAATCGCGTGGGGACAGAGCAGAGTCTATATCCTGTAGCTAGTTTTTATATGTTTTGTAACAATGACTTTCACATAATGTGTGTGTACTTTTGGTACTTCTAATGTTTATGATATGAAAGCTTTTGGCCTGCTTCCGTGTATGCTTTTTGTTTTGGTCTGTCACTGGATCTGAGCTATGACATCATGCTTTTTGACAGTCAGTTGACTCCAGACCGGCTGAGGGTTCTCAGTCGCAGGTGGATCCTCCAGCTTCTGCCCATGCGGTCAATGATACCAGGGTCTTGGCTTATGCGAAACAAAAGGTTGTGACGCTGGAGCGAGAGTTAAAAACCGCTCAGACTGAGCTTAAGATACTCCGGGAGAGGCCAGCCCTTGCCACCCAGCGTGAGGCGTATGTGCTTGGAGAACTAGATCACTCGAATAGGCAGCTCGAAGGTATTTAACCAATCGATTGCTTTTTGATTATGCGCAGTTCTTTCTTTATTCCTTCGTCTTGATTTTTTGCTTGTCCACAGTTTTTGTTGATAGCTTTGAAGACGAAGCGACGCGGGTCAGAGAGCGTTTGGATAACGCGACTGAAAGCGCCGTCACCGGCCACCAACATTTTTGGCTTGACGAGTACCACGCCACTATACTTGCGACCTTGAAGGATCGTGTATGGCGTGGTGCTATCTTGCTCGAAACGTTGCCGGTCTGCCCTTATGCGTGTTAATCATTTCTTGTTCGCCGAAGGTCCGCAGCATCAAAAGATTTACGAGCTAGTTGACTTGTTTCGATCTGCGGAGCCAATCCGGGCGGCAGTGACCCGAAGGGTTGTTCTTGGAGCCAATGCAGCTTTTGCATATATGCGCAGTCGAGATCCTGGGCGTGCTTCTTCTTCAACTAGCTCCGAACTTCGACTGAAGGATGATGACTTAGAGCGAACTACCGGTGCAGCCGAGAAGTTGGTTGATCGTCTTCATAAGCAGTTGATTGACTCCAACTTGCCTTTGAAGGATGAGGATGTGTAGATTTTGTTGTAACTAGCCCCCGAGCATGTCAAGTGGGGCTTTGTATAGATGTAACAGTTCTTGTAAGTATGTATGTAGTTGAGGTCTGAGCCTGCTGAGCTTTATATATATGATTGGTATATCCTTATGTTGTGCTTGCGATTATCTTCTTTCTGCTATTTTTGGATATCTTGCTCTTCGAGTATTTGAGTGGCTTGAGTTTTTGCTTATTATGAGCAAGGTGCAGCCCCCGAGTGATCGAGTGGCTGAGTTTTTGTTTTTTCTGAGTAAAACTTAGCCCCCGAGTGATCAAGTGGCTGAATCTTGGCCGTTTATGAATAAGTCTCAGCCCCCGAGTGGTCGAGTGGCTGGGTTTTTGCTTTTTATGAGTAAAACTCAGCCCCCGAGTGATCAAGTGGGGTATGATGTTACCGTAATAGTAGAGTATGCGGAAAAAAATTGTGAGGAAATATCGTCTTTATTGCAGATATTGGCCAGCAAGCCGCCTCATTAAAAACCTTCCAGTCCCCGTAGGTACCCTGGTAAGGAAAAGAGCGCGTCTGGAACTTGCTGCCCGTTTTGACATTTATGCTCTGTTACATGGCTTTCTACGCGACTTATGCTGGAGACAAGTTTGCGGGAACTTGGACTGCCTTGGCTTTGTCGACTGGTTGCTTCTTTTGCTCTGGCATGTATGCTGGGTCGTTTGTGAGCGAAAGCTCTTCGAATGTTTACTCCATCCCGAACATCTCAGAGATCTTGCTGAAGTCGCGGTCACACGCGTCTGATCTTTGAAAGTTGCCGTTGACTGTGATCACGCCTTTGGGACCGGGCATCTTCAGTTTGAGGTATGCGTAGTGTGGGACTGCCATGAATCGAGCGAATGCAGGACGCCCGAGGATAGCATGGTATTGTGATTTCCAATCGACGACCTCGAACTCAATCGATTCTGCCTTGAGTGGTTTGCGTCGCCGAAGGTGACGTCGAGTTGTATTGTGCTTCTGGTAGTACGGCTTTCCCTGGGACAATGCCATGGAAAGTGTTTGCGGACTGGGGTAGATTTTCGACTGACTTATTCATTCGGCGAAGTGTGTCGCCGATTGCTGTTTCTGAGACTCGCAGGAATTCTGGGATAGCTGGTGGCGCCATGACCGCCATGTTGACATTTCGAGTGTGGAGTTTTTGCTGCCTGTTGGATGGTCGCCCATTTTGAATCATGTACATCTGTCCTTGTGGCTTTGGATACTGTTCTTCCACGACTTGTGGTACGAGATGTATGACTCCTGCGATTTGGTTACTTGTGTTGTAAGGTGGTGGAGGTGGTAATGCTGCGACTGGCTGTACTGGGGGTGGTGCAACGTAAGGTGGCGGCGCAGTCGAAGGTGCGTCTCTACTTAGCCGTTTGATGTATTCTGCTGCGATCTGTCCAAACTCGCGGCAGTTTCCAAATATATGATTAGAGACTAGCCTTACATCCGAGGGATCTTTGTATAGATGTAATCTGCAGTGGTCCTCCATCTCCTGGAGCGTCCTCTCTGGTCTTGTGTCTATGCGTCTTCGCCACTCTTGTATTCGATAACCGCCACTTCGCTGATCGCGGTCTCGACTGTCACGACGGTCGTCTGATCTAATGTCGCGGCGATCGTCGTTTCAACTGTCACGACGATAGTCGTTGCCACTGTCTTGGCGATCGTCTTGCCGTCTGTCATCTTGGTTGTCTTGTGTGAATCCGGTGGCCACAAATTTTACTTTGTCACCGTCGCTGTAGCCGCCTCTGCGTCTCCTTCTTCTATCGTCCCTGTCGCGATGGTCACGACTGTCACGTCTTTCGTCACGATCTCGTGGTGAGGGTGGTTGTTTTGATCTGATGGAGTCCTCTCCATCCGCCCACTCGGTTGCAATCTTCATGAATTCTGCCATGGATTTTGGTTTTTGACGCCCAAGTGCTTCTCTGAAGTCTTCTCTGTAGACTCCCATGGTGAAATCATCCATGGCTCTATCTTCAGAAATTGTGCCCACGGAATTACGGATGGTGGTCCATCGTCTGATGTATGCTCGCGGCGTCTCGTCTGACCTTTGTTTGCAGGCCCGTAACTCGGCGAACGTTTTGGGTCGTTCGCACAAAGGATCGAAGTACTTGATGAAGTCTTCGCGGAATTGTTCCCAGGAGTCGTATGACACTTCGGGTAACGATTTGAGCCAGTCGCGGGCTGTGCCCTCGAGCATCAGCTGTATGTATTGTAGTGCTGTGGTAGTCGTTCCTCTTTGGCATACGACTGCCTCTGCCAGTTTGTAGTCTTCTAGCCAGCCTGTCGGTTCTTGCTTGCAGTTGAACTTTGGAGTTGTGGGCAGGCCGAATTTTTTGGGCATTTTGGCTTCACGGATTCGTCGAGTAAAGCATCGTGCTCCGCAAGGTCCCGTGTCACGACTGTCGCCACTTGAGGATCTTCTGGATCTGCTACGTGATCTACTTCTTGATCGCTGACAGCTGGATCCTCTTTTTGAGCTTTTTCGGTGAGGACTGCGACTGCGGCGATCTCGTGAGCGGCTTCGACTATGCTCTCTGCTTTTCCCCGACTGTAGTCCTTTTGCCGCTAATGTGAGTGCTTTCATTTGCTGACGATGTAGCTCTTCATTTGGATCACCTGGTGGGGGTGCTGTTGCTTTTAGGTATGCTCCGAGCGTTATTAGTGCGCCTTCGGCTGTTTTGGGTACTAGCATGCCTTCTGAATCGAGGGTTAAGAATGAGTGTTCTAAGTTGCGGGTGACTCCGGATCTCTCTCCTTCTGGGATGCTGTCGTATCTTGATCTATGTCTTCGTGTTGTCGCTCCAGTGGAACTGAGTTGCCTCCTGCGTAAACTCGAGATGCTGGCTTGCTTTCTACGCTCCTCAAGCGTGGCTCTGTATTGCTGGAGACGTTCTGCTTCTTGCCAGTTGAAATAGTTGTAAGTTAACAACTCATCTGGGGTTGCGTCTGCTGGCATCATGATGCAGTCAGTTATGATCTTGTCGATTTTTGACGCCATCTCTGCTGTGATAGTTAGTTTTGTCGTGCCGTCTGGCAGTGTGACTGTTCAGGGGAATTCTGTGGGCCTTCGACTGGCTGCTGCCGCCGAAGTTTCTGCGCTGATGACGTAGACCTGCCGGGGTATGACCGGAGGGCATGTGTATATGCTGTCGACTTCAGTTGTGGGCTCGTATTCGTCATCCAATCTCATGTTAGCGCTGCTGATCTGATCGTCGTTGTCGACGTATGCTTTGTGTGGTTGTTCAAGATCGTCTTCATTGCTGTGGAGGAACTCATGATCTGTATAGATCTCCGGGCAGGTGAAGTCGTCGAGGTAGATGCTATCCTCCCTCTCTTCGTCTTGCATGGAGTTGGGTGCAATGTCGAGTTGGTTAATGCTTTCGACTGTGTTGACTTGATAGTCAGACTGTACCTCATCATCTAGGCGGTCTTGCGCCATGAGCTCGTTGAATTCCGCCGTCGTTATGGAGGCGACTGGAGATCTTGGTGGTGAGATCGCATTGATCTGTGATGAAGTAGTCCCGAAGCTTGCTGGAGACGCGACCATGAAGGATGGCTCTTCGGTTGAGAGGTCTTGATATGTGGACTGCACTTCATCATCTGGAAATTCTTCCGCCAAGATCCTATTGAGCTCTTGGGTTGATATGGATGTGGTTGGGGATGCCAAGGATGTGATCGAATCGATCTGTGATGAGGTATTCTTGTTGTCTGCTGGTGATACAATCGTAGTCGATGGATTATCGACTGCCTCCGTCATGATGGAATCGGTCAAGTCCTGCACACCAAACTTATCGACGAAAAAATTGTGCTCCCCCACAGTTAGATCGAAACCAGAATCAAGATTAGCAAAAACTTCCTGTGCTTCTAGCGAGTATGGTTTGATGCGTTTTGGCGATGCGATCTGAGATGTTGGCAACTGATCGCCTGCTGCTTTGATGCTAGTCGAGATTGTCAGCGCATGGCTGTTTGCAGATGAGATTGGCGAGTTACCTTTTGAAGTCGAAACCGGTGAATCCGTAGATCCAACACCACCTTTTCCCACATACGGCGCCAATTGACGAGGGATGTCCCCATCAATACCCATGGTTATTAGCCTAGGGTTAGAGATATGAGGTAGAGAACGTGTAGTGTTGGTAGACTCGACGACTGACAAGCGGGATTTACCCAGGTTCAGGGCCCTCGACTGAGGTAACACCCCTACTTCCTGCTTGTCTGTTATTGATTGTGAATATGCGGCGATTACAGAGGTCCAGCGAGAGTCTGTCTCGCTAGGGTTTGGTGGATCTGATTATGCTGTCCCTTATCGGCTACCCTCCTAGCCCTTATATGGGGGGTCTAGGTCCCGGGTATGTAACTGATTAGGACTTGAAACATGGAATCTATAACCGACTATGCATAATTTAGGACATAATCTTCGTCTTGGGCTTCTCTTGATGGGCTTCTTTGATCTGTTGACAACTGGGCTATAGTCATTACGTGCACCAGGTACCCACACGTTAGGGTACCCGTTTGATATAACCTTGTCACATAGCTAGGTTGAAAAGCTCAATATCGCGAAAACCCAATCCTCCACTGAATTTAGGAGAACACATGGCCTCCCACGACACCCAAGCTGGTTTCCTCTTTCCATCCTTGCTACCCCACCAGAAATTCCGGAGCAAAGCATTGATCGCTTCACAGAGGCCCCTTGGTAGCTTGAAACATGACATGGAAAAGGTAGGGATGGCTTGGGCCACCGCTTTAATAAGGACCTCCTTCCGTGCAGCTGATAGAAGAAGCTCTAACCATCCTTGAACCTTTTTCCAAATCCTGTCTTTAATATACTTAAAAGCACCATTTTGTGACTTGCCAACATCAGATGACATTCCAAGGTATTTCTCATTCAGCGTCTCGTTTGGGACATGTAAAATATCCTTCACCCGCTGCCTGATAGTTTCTGGACAACCCTTGCTAAAAAAGATAGATGATTTATCCAGATTTACTCGCTGGCCCGAAGCATTGGAATACTTGTCCAACAGAGCATTAACCTCAAAAGCTCCCACCTCGCTAGCTTTTACAAACAACAGGCTATCATCAGCAAACAGGAGATGGTTCAGCGCCGGGGTAGTAGGAGCCACCTTCAGTCCATGGAGGTGTGATGATTGACGACTTTGTTTTAGGAGGCCGGATAGGCCCTCTGCTGCTAGTAAAAATAGGTAGGGGGATAACGGATCACCTTGACGGAGACCCCTAGAAGGTTGGAAATCTTCAAGAGGTTTACCGTTGAAGAGAACTGAAAAGGAGACCGAGGAAACCAGGCTCATAATCAACTCCACCCAACGTCAATGAAAACCCATACGAACCATGATGGCTCGAAGGTAACTCCACTCTACTCGATCATATGCTTTTCGCATGTCCGATTTGAGTGCACAATGTTGATGTTTCTTTGCACCATTTCTCTTCATGAAATATAAGCACTCATGTGCTGTAATAATATTGTCTGTAATCAACCGAGAGCCAAAGCGTCTCACCCATTTGTGACTAAATCGAACGTCTTCTCCAGCAAATCAAACGATCCCAAATTCTTCCAACAAACCTGAAACAAGTGAAACTATTATGGACAGCTCAATTTTTTTCTTACCAGGGAGCACGATCCGCGGACAGCCCGCACAGAGAGATCGTCACCGCCCACTCCTCCCGGATCCAACGGCCAGCCACCAGCCCCGCGCGCCTCTCCCGGCTTGGCGCCAAAATCCGTCCAAAGTGCCAAAAAAATTCCAATTGTGCGCTCGAATTTTTTAAGCCGCGCGCCATCCTGTAAATCCCCATCCCTACTTAATCCATCCACCGATCCTTCAAATCCTCACACCGCCGCCGTTTCGATCTCTCACACCACAGCTCGCGTACCGCAACCACAATGGCCCGCACGAAGCAGACGGCCGCGCAAGTCCACCGGCGGCAAGGCGCCTAGGAAGCAACTGGCGACCAAGGCGGCGCGCAAGTCCGCCCCGGCCACCGGCGGCGTGAAGAAGCCGCAGCGCTTCCGCCCCGGCACCGTCGCGCTCCGCGAGATCCGCAAGTACCAGAAGAGCACGGAGCTCCTCATCCGCAAGCTCCCCTTCCAGCGCCTCGTCCGTGAGATCGCCCAGGACTTCAAGACGGACCTTCGGTTCCAGAGCTCCGCCGTGTCGGCGCTGCAGGAGGCCGCCGAGGCCTACTTCGTCGGGCTGTTCGAGGACACCAACCTCTGCGCCATCCACGCCAAGCGCGTCACCATCATGCCTAAGGACATCCAGCTCGCCCGCCGCATCCGTGGGGAGAGGGCTTAGGCTCTGCGTCCCTCTGCCTTTGTTGCTGCCTGATTGATCCTGAGAGAATGCGCTCCGGGTTGTTCTTCTAGTCTTCTTGTGATCGCGTTGTTATTAGTGTCTAATCGATTCGATGGTTGTGTGCTGTTGACCAGTCTGAAAATTACAATGGAATTGATACTCAGATATATTCAACCCCATTTCTGAATGCAGACTGATCTTGTGATTTATTTTCTTGATTGGATGCAATGTTTGGTTAGTCTTCAATCATATATTCATACTAGTCTTAGTCTGAAACTAGCAACAGTTAATTTGATGGTGCTCTGCTGCCTGTCTTGTGCATCATAAATTTGCAGTTGACAATTGTTACAGGAATTACATTTCCCTCTTTCATTTTGTGTGGTCTTGGCTGTGTGCATCATAAATTTGCAGTTGACAATTGATCCGTCATAACAAGAGGCATACTCTGAAGGTATTATTTCGAGCATCAGCGTACACTTCTGTTAACTGACAGAATACATAACTTTGTTTGAGCGAAACACTTTCTCTAGCTAAGCTGTTCCGTGATCAACCTATGGTGTCACGCACAAGGCTGCATGATTTTAACAAATTTGAAGGTGGATACGAGCAGGAGCCACTCATTACTGCAGATGCTATGATAGTGTTCACGGCTTCTGTGGCATGGATTCCATCCCTGCTCACGTAGTTCTGTGGGTCTCGGCAAGCCACTGCACTTTGTAAGTTACCGTTCACAATTTTGCTCTTCCCGCAGTAAACCTCTTTTGTTAAAGTTGTATGTGCCGCCGCCATGTCCGCAGCAAGCCTTGGTCCCATACTTCAGCCCTGAAATCATCACAAACCAATTTCACTGTTAACACTTGTAATGTCTGATACAGCCAAGAACCAAACTATTTTGAGTACTCAACAGTCACACCTGTAATGTCAGATATAACTACAGACCAAACCAAACCAAACCAAACGCTCATGTACTAATTGATAGGATGGTGCAGAAGGTTCCAGAGAACTTACCGTGAGCTTCCGGATGCCTGAACAGCTCAAGCATGATGGAATGTTTGTCGACATACATGATTGACGCATCCTGCATCGTCTTCCCATACTCGACCAAGCTGTTATTCAGCAGTTCAATGTAGTAGACAACCGCACTATTGTAACTTGTCATACATCCATACTCATCCAGATCATGGCTGTTATGTGGAAGCTCCACGAGGAAGGCCGGGTAGCACCCAATCGGCGCCATGTTGAGCACCATGAAGTTGCGTGCCCCGATCCTGTTCAAGTCCTGCAAACCATCGAGTAGGTCGAACATGGAGTTCACCACATTCCCCCAATTATTTTGTAAGTTATGCTAAGCGCCATTTTCTACTACCCAAATTTACCTGTATTGTCCGTGAGATATGTTTGACAACCGAAGGAAGCGTTTGCTTGACACTCTCGACGCCCTGGGATGCTAGGTTTGAGGTGAAATCATTCTGACCAATGTCGATAGTGTACAGAGAATTGCTGAAAACATCAGGCGACGGAAGTTGGCCTGCAAACAACCCATCTCTGTAAAAGCTGTAATTTATAAGATTCAGACCATGTTTATGTCATTCATTCAAGAATCCTGTACCGCTGGTGCCGCCGGAGCTGATCACTCTGTCAGTGAACTCCTTCATCTGTCGTAGCTGGATGGCGAGGGAGAAGGGGCTGATCCCGGTGACGAACAGCGACGTGTTGGGCAGCAGCGCCGTGGAGGCCAGCGTGGCGAAGTTAGCGCCGTGCCGGAAGTCGGAGCCGACGGATTGCAGCTTTGGGCTCAGCAACGGCAGCCCCATGGCCCGAGCTGATCAAACCACCTTCTCGTCAGAACCAATCCCCTTGCCCAATCGAACTTAGACGTAGATGACGAGGCGGCCGTCGGAGGCGCGGCCGGCGGGCGGGTCTAGGTGACACCGAACGGGGCAGTTGCGCCGGGAAGGCGGCCCAGAAGCCGCCGGTATCGGAGTTGGAGTCGCCGAAGTTGAACACGGCCACCGGGAACTTGCACCGCCCCTCGCTTGCCGCAATGACGAGGCAGGAGCAGAACAGCCGCTGCAGTCGTCGGAAGGAGCAGCTGCAACGCGGACGCGATCCTCATCGCCGAGATAGAAAACCACGCGCAAGCTCAGTCACAATGGTACTATCATATAGTACTATGATACTACTTACACAATGCACTACCTATGATATCATTATCATCTCTTTTTTCATTAATTGTTATGACACGTCATCATTTTAACAACGTGGCATGCATGATACCACCTATGATACCCCTATTGTGACTAGTCTTAGAGTGGTGGACTGGTGGTGATGCGGTGTGCGTAGACGAAATGGAGAATACACGGCATGCATGACATCTAGAGCATCTGCAACAGTCGTCGGTGAGGGTATAACGCGCCCTAAAAAATTTAGCTTCACCGGACGCGCTATTTTACCGTGCGCTAAAACAGCGATCCACCGGACGCTATCTCTTGCAGCGCGCGGCCCCACAAATATGATACACACGCGCACATCCAGATTTAAAGATCAAACACACCGAAAAATCACACAGAAAATACTAGATAAGATATTTCACAGAACTAGTTCGAACGATGAAATTAAAACTAAAACTAATACTACATATAAACTAGTTCGAAGACGATGACACCGGCGACTCCGATGAGTCCCAGTTGAAGTCGTTGGAGTCGTCGGTCGAGGATGACATCGGCTCCGACGAAGAGATGTCGTTCCAGCGGGATCGCCGGATTCTCCACCTGGGCGAGGATGAACTCCCATCGGTGCTGCTTGTCGAGGCGGCGCTCGGCGCGGCTCTGCCACCTTTCGGCCCTCCTCTGTGCAGCTTCGACGTAGAACGCCTTCTCCACGCGCACGTCCTCCGGGAAGGTCTGGCGTCAAAGCAGGCGGCGGCGCTCGTCCTCCTTGGCAATGAAGAGGCGTCGCTACTGGGCGCGGTGGCGGCGGCGGCGGCACTCTTTGTCGGTGATGAGGCGCGCGCCAGTGCTTGCGCCTGCTCGGCGGTGTAGACGTCGGAGAAGTTCATCGACCGGCGCGAGCGGCTGAGGCGCCACGCCGCCGTGTCGTACGCGCGCTGCCTTGTGCGCGGTGTCGAACGTGCCGAGCCCGATGCGGCGGTCGCTGGTGCGGATCTCGGCGTAGAAGTTTCCAGCGGGGCGCGCGCGGATGCCGACGTACCCGCTGGAGTTGCGACCGCGGCGTGGCGGCATCTTCCTGCCGGTGGCTAGGCGGCGTGTGGCACGCGTAGATAAAGCGGTGGGAGGCAAGGTGGCGCGAAGGGAAACTTCCGGAGCGGTTGGGTAAAGGCGCAAGCGGTGGAGTTTCCCGCGTGTGTTATATATCGCGTGGCGGATAGCGCAAAATGGCGCGCGGCAAAACATTTAGCGCGTCTGCTAGAGCTACGGAAACCCCCCCCCCCCCCCGCGCGCACGCTAAATTGGCAGTTTTTCCCGCGCCGCGCTCAAATAGCCCGTCCGTTGGAGATGCTCTTATTGCCATGTGAGAATAGTGGTTCCGGAAGATAAGCAAAACGGATTTGCTAATTCTCACTTAGGTGAGAACTAACTAAGAGCTCACTCACATGCCCTTCCGTTGGATTGTTGTGTGCTGAGATTCGCGCGTGGAAGAACTCAGCTTACTCCAGGTTTCGTGGCCAGCTGTTTATTTTATTGGGCGCGCTTAGAGCTCAGTCGACTAAGTCGGCTGACGTAAGCATGAGTTTTGGTCTAAAATGTTCAAATTTGAAAATTGTCAACCAACTCGTAACTGGAAAAAATTCAGTTGCAAACCGCTTGTAATCAGAAAATCTCGGTTACAGGTCGCATGCAACTGGAAAAAACGTGAAAAAAAGAAAAAAGGAAAAACGCACGCATCTTGGCGCATGATCGAACGGTGGTGGACGCGACTGAGAACTCGTGAGTTCTCATGCGACTTAGAACTAGCAAAACGTGAGTTCTCATGCGCCTTTTCTTGTTGGGTTTTTTTTCTCCTGCCTTTTAGAGCGTTTCCTAGAACGTGACGGGAAGGGACTTGAGAGGAAGTGACGGTTCGAAAGGCGGAAGGCAAAGATACAAGGGTGGTGACGGAGCGGAGGCGGCAGGAGCAGGTGATGTGTTCATCTCATCGTCTCCCTCGCCGATTGCTACTGCGACTTCCGGTTTATGCAAATCTCAGCCATATGTATGGAATCTATTCCGTCACGAGCATTCTATTATCTTAGAGAGTAAAGCATCACGCTGTGATTTGAGTAGTTGTGGTGGTTTGTTTGTTTATTGTGGCCTCCGGTTTTATTCGAATGGCGGATGTTTAATTAGCTTATTTCATCACCAAAAACTCTGAGGTTTTTCAAATTTGTTTTTAATAGATTTGCATGTGCAACTGAAAACAAGCTCTGGCCCGAGTGAGTTGCATGTGCAACTAAGTATAACTTTTTTCCCGGATGGCGACCCAAGTTGCATGAGCAACTTTGAGGTTTTTCAAACATGATTTTCTAAGAAAGTTGCATGTCTAATTAGTGTTTTTCTCCCGCTGCGGCCTGAGTTGCATGCACAACTCTGAGGTTTTTCTCCTTGTTGCAACCTGAGTTGCATGCGCAACCCCGATATTTTTTGCATGCGCAACTCAGATTTTTCCCCTTGTTGCGACCCGAGTTGCATGTGCAACCCTTTTTTTTTTTGAATTTGATTTTTTGATACAGTTGGATGTGCAATTAAAGAAGTTACTGCTCCGGTGAGTTGTATCTTGTATCACCCCAGTGTTTTTTTCCCACCCTCTTGCGACATGAGTTGCATGTTCGATGATGAGTTTTCTTGAATTCGAATTTTTAATAGAGTTGCATGTGCAACTGAACAAGGTTTCCGCCTGAGCGAGTTGCATGTGCAACTCAGTGTATTTTTTCCCTGCCACGAGCTTACTTGCATGCGCAATTCTTTTGCCTGTTTGAGCAAGTCACATCTGCAACTCAGTGTCCCAACACCCGCCGTGACTTGAGTTGCATACGTAATTCCTAAATTTTTCCTATAATTAAATAAATTTCAATAAAGCTGTTTTTCCTATGAAAAGTTGGGTTGCAGATGCTTTACTATGTCTTTCTATGATATTATCTTCATAAATGAAAGCACATGTAGGGATAACTGACTTGTGTTTCTATGATATTATCTTCATAAATGAAAGCACATGTAGTGATAGCACAGCAATGTGTGTAAAGTTTCCTTTGTGGTTGCACACTGAATTTCATGTAAAAGGCCCAACTTTTTTTTTGTGTAGAAACAATCAATCAATCAAACAATTGGGACGGAACAAAACACAAAAGGTCTAGTACCATGGAAGACAATTCAGTGATCGATCCATTATATGGGATGGGATGATGTCAGGCGAGCTCTAGGCCCTCCCTAAGCAAAAAAAAAAAAGTTCGTTTCTGTTGAGGACTAAAAAGATTTGTTCAATCTTTATCTGGGTCAAGCCCGTTTCTGTTGAGGACTGCAAAGATTGGATGCCAGCGTGCAGTGCCCGTCCGTAGAGCTCTGTGACTGTGAGTTCAGAGTTCAGACAGGGGGCCGACGGAATGGATGACAAGCTCACGCACACAGGTCACGCGTGACATCTTCCACAAGAATACATACACACAAAATCCAGAAAAATAAAGTACTGTGACGTAAGATCGTTACACGCCACCATGGCAATTGTCAATCGGTTGATGCGCCGCTACCTAGCACAGCAGCTGACGCGGTGTAAAACCGTTTTACAAGTTGCATGCATAATCTGGTACAATGCTGGCTGTGCAGCATAGGATGGGACCCTGCTGGCCTGCTGTACATATGTGGAGAAGCTGACTATTTCGTGCTGAGCAAGTGCTGGATAACTTTGTCAGGGTCGTTGTCGTTGATCGCCAGCAGCTCGGAGACGTTCGGGGTGGTGAAGCCCATCTCGTGGAGAGCGTTGTAGGACTTCACAAACTCCTTCACCTGGAGGACAAAAGGTAACCACATGTTGATACTTGCCAGTTTTGCCCGCATTACAAGAGGCAGAGAAATTGTCCTAAAGTTCGTGCTGCTGAATTAATCAACATAACACAAATTCTTCCGAGGTATTCGACTACTATATGACTACCACATGTTAAACTATGTAATTTTACAGCTTTTGCCCAGATAGAAAACCATTTTAATCTAGAACAATGGCTAACTGTACATTTCAATATTTTGGGCAAGGGGATAGTGAAATAAACAAGCAGTTTTTTCCCCACAGGGACAACAATTCAGAAAGTTCGGCCGAGAGAACAGCAAACATAGTATAGCTCTCCCATTGATTAGTACATTGTACATGCCGTGGTATTCTCGAGACAGATGCCATGGGGTGGCTTACAAAAGGTGAGGAGTAGGAATCACGGAGGTGTTGCCACCACATGGCATATGTATTGAGAATACCACGACAGTACAAAAATGTGCATCAAACTTACTGCAAATTCTAAGACCGATCAGCTGTATGCAGATATTCAATTGGTCTTAGACAAACATTTTGAGCAGAAGAGCATATCTTTTTGTAATTGAAGATGATGAAAGATAGTATTTGCGAAGTACAAGATAAACAAGGGGAAAGGAGCATGCCTTTGTTGGATTATCTCCATAATTTAACACAGCAAATGACACAGCTTCACGTCCAAGACCCATTGACATATACTTCTCCACAACTGGATCCCCCGGTGCAGCCTGCATAAGGCCAAAACAGAACGAAATAAGGATTCAGAGATACTCTATTGTTAATAAACTTTGATAAGGTACCCAACTGTTATAAACATCTCGCAAGTATTTATCATTTGGAAGGATGCATAGGAGGCGAGGAACCTATAACGGAATCACAAAATGCCTTTCGGAGAACAGAAGTACCATGAACTGCATGATAAGTTGATGATGGAATCACAAAATGCCTTTTCGGAGAACAGAAGTACCATGACATGCATGATAACGGAATCACAAAATGGCTTTCGGAGAATAGAAGTACCATGAATTGTATGTATCTGCAGGATTTCATTTAAGGTATGGATGGATAAATGCGAAAGGGAACACAGATGAAAGAGAGCTTGTAAAGATAAATGTATGTGATGGATGGTCTCTCTCTCAGATAATAAAGTTCCATACATTAATTATGTCTAACAGCTTAGATAGAACATGCTCCTTTTGAACAACATTTATCAAAGGGTCAGCTATAACAAAAGTATACCAGTACCCAATATAATATCCAAATTTATCAGAAATAACTGCACATGAAAGACTTTCACTTGAACTATTTAAAGTAGAAAAAGCAACCTTTCAAAACAAGACAAAGTTGTAGAATCATGGTACCAATTCTCACTCCAACTGTCAAATTTAGCTCCAACGAACAACATGGACTGCGCTACATAACTTAAGGTTTGGGCTTACTGACAACATGCCTCACGGAAAATCTATATATGAAGACCTCACAAAAGAAGTCAACTAGATAAAACTGGCATCAAGTCTGAGCCGATAGAGACTTCAAGCAAAATGTAATTTAGATGCACATGACAATGGGGTTTCGAGTTCGATCTGACAGAGACTTCGAGCATAGTGCAACTTATAAGTAAAACTGTCGCCATGATTAACACAGTTTGTTAGACCGGAAAAAAAGGTGTTGCTCATTTGAGCAAACTGCAAATATTATTATTTTTAGTTACAATATATGATTTCACCAATATTGACGTACGGTTCCTTAGGCGGAAAGGAGGGAGGGTGAGAGGAGGAAGATGCAAGAAATATTGTTTACTGTAGAAGTAGTGGGAGTTGTGTGTCTTGGCCCTCTTGGCGTCTGTGGTTGTTGTTGTTGTGATGGTGGTGGTGGTGGTGGTGGTGTCTGCCTTTTTACTACATACTCGCCCCAGTTGGGGTTCTCCTTCTCTGCCTCGGCAAGAATCTTTCTTTCATACTCAAAATCAAAGTTAAAGGTGCTGCGAGGAATTTCTACCATCTGTGGGGCCAACTGAGGCTGCAAAGATAAACACTAGTTAAAGCAAATTCTCCAAATACCGAGTGGGAAGCATAACAAACAAAACAATGCATGCCTTTTAGTAAGGAATGGATGCCTTGCATAAATCATACAAGTTTGCAGAATGGTGATATGTGTCTCTAGAAAAAGAACAAAATAAGACGAGTTTTAAAGAAAAGTAAACCCCTTCTCACAAATTTCAGCTCATAAATGGTCTAACCAACATTCTATAGTCAAGGTCTCAAGTAATGACAAATGGCAAGGATCGGTCAACCAATTAAAATAAATTAACCACGATAATTCCATGCAAATTTTCTATTGTAAATCATAACGAGTACAGCACGGCCATTATGTCTATATGTTGCTTAGACACATGTTCGTTTAGAGTTTCAACAGACTGTGCAGTGTTTTGTGTTCACTGTATAGAAATTCAATCAGCATGGAACAACCTGCACCATGTATATGACCAATAGGCTCCTAACCATGGCAATGCTACATCAGGAAAACCTGAGCTGAGGTGCCCCCATAAAAGTTATCAAAACTTGGCCTGTCCGCGGCATGTGAGTCGGATCAAAGGGACGATTCTTTTTTTTAGTCATGCTTAAGAAGATCATGAATGTTGCTAATGGACAGCTAAGGTGACTCCTGGAATGATGCTATCATTTGTATATGTTGATATATTTCCATGCTTTAACTGAGCACACAAAGCAAGACACGAAGAATGATCAACCCACTTCTCTTGCTGAGATGAATCATGCTTTCTTCATTCCTTCTCACAAAAATCCCAAGAAGAATGACCGGCAATAGAAAACTAGACACTCATGGTGTGATGGTTTAGGTCCAGACAAAGCACGAAAGTTAAAGGCAACCACTTACGTACGATACAACATTTTTGCGTGTGGCTAAAACATATAGAAGAAGCCATTCTGTATGGAGTAACACTCTTAACAACGCAGAAATAAAATTGAAATCAGTGAAGTTTTTTGGGGGCTACCATACCAAAGCAGATGAACAGCTATTGCTGTCATGCATAAGAAAACATGAAAGTAATAGTCGAGTAATGCATCATATAACTTACAGGAGGGGTTATCCGATATTCTGGCTTTATTAGAACTTGTATGCCCACTGCAGCACAACAATGAATAATGTTAGTAAATCATGACCTGTTGGTGACAGCAGGTTCAAAAGGGCACACAATTGAGCAGTTTGTTAGTCTGGCATGGTGACAACAGAGAAACAGATATAAGAAGGCATTCAGGTCGCGTATATAAATTCAAAGTCCAACCAAATTATCCCAATTTTGATTCATGACCTCATTTGTGTAGAAGCATGTCCTGACGAACTGACTTTACTATGTTAATGTGTACTAAACCGATTAAATTGGGGAAAAGTACTAGCTAAGAAAATTTAAGAAAACACGTAGGGAAGCTATTATTTATAGAAAATGATGGGGTTAAAGTCGAGTTGAAAACCTGAGGTAAAACAATCTCAGGTTTAGGTCAGCTCCCAACTTCCCACGCCCAGGCAGTTCATGACCGCCTTAGTTACAACTCCAACAAGAGATCTGCCGATCTAACACGCACGAAACCACTCTGAATTAGTACTGTACTTCGAACAAACGACCGACCTAATAGGAAGCACGCGTTTCTCCGCTACCGAACAACCAACCAGCCAGGGTAAATTAAATTAAAAAGCATCCGACGAGTACAGGGTGAGGGCAGAGGGGATTACTTGATGTAGAGGAGGAGGAGGAGGGAGCGGGGGCAGGGGATGAGGGAGATGCAGTAACGTGGTGGTACGGCGCGGCCCGCAGCGGTGCGGCGGCGGCAGCGGCGTGGGAGGGCTGGCCCACGCGGGGGTAGAGGGACGATCCGCCTCCGCCGGCGGCGGCGTAGGATCCAGAGCCCGACCGGCCGCGGAATTCGTAGTCCATCGACGCCGGCGTCACGGGTGGTGGTGGAGTCGGAAGACACGGTTTGGAGGGGAATCGTGTTCGTCGGGGAAGAAGGTCTGGTCTCTGGTGGCCGGTGGGTACCAGTTTGTGGTGCTAACGGTAACGGCCGCCTGGGCGGCACATAGACCGCCCCGTTAGCACGTAGGCTGCGCCGCCTGAAGTATCCAGTTAACGGGCCAGACCATTTGTGGCGAGTTCCTTTTCCATTTTTTTTGATAAAATTCTTTTTTTATATATAACTTTTCCATTTTCCTTTATTTTTCATTTTGCGTTTCTTTCTTACGTACTCCCTCTGTTTTTATATACAAAGCCACTATCAAATATACTTTTTTTTGACCCGTAAAAAAAATACATTTTTTGATTCTATATCTCTTTCCAAGATGTATTAAATATGTTTCTACATCGTAATATCGTGCTAATTAATGTGTATGTTGCATGTATCTATAGAGAAAGAAACACCACATACAACATTCTTAATAAGCTTTGATTTATTTATTTTTCTAATTGATTCATGCTATTATCATATCAAGTTGCCACGTCAAAACTCTAGTTGGTTAGCTTTTATTAGTGCTGAACTGGGTCCGATAGGTCTCAAACAGATCTATAATTTATGATTGATTCATGCTATTATCATATCATTATTACATATTTTTGATACATTTTCATGCCAGTATCTATATTTTTTTCTGATTGTCCTATTAACCTAGTGTGTATAGCCGGTTGTTATTTTATTAAAAAAAAAAGTTTCTAGAGACGGGAGGGCACACGAAAATTATATTTCACCGAGAAGCTTTTGGAGGGCACACATGACACGGCCGAGAAGGACGCCAAAGCCTCGACGCGGTCCCACACGTGGTAAGGGGCGCGTGGACCCCCCGCCCCCCATGTGTGGCCCCGATGGATCCAATCACTGCCTCTCGAAGTCTATATTTTTTCCTTCTCCTGAAATACTCCGGCGGACAGAGTTTTTTATAGAGTTAGTTTTTTTTTTAAAAGTTTTCTAGAGTCTAGCCCAGCAAGTTCGTGTTCCGCAAATATCCAGTCAGCCCCTTTTCCTCCTCCCACACCTCGATCCTACTAATATCACACAACAGTCTGGCCGCTTACGCATGCAATCTAAGGCCTGCATCCGTACCTCCGAACACACTAAAATGGTAAATTCAAAGAAAATATCACATTTTTTGTGTAGGTGCCGATCGAATGCCATCTCGATCCTCTCATATCATTGGACATTAAAATTCCATGCATAGCCAAGAAAGCAGCCCCCATACACACAGCACGACCGCTAATTCCCCAGGTATATATTGCAAGACTAGATGCAGCGTCTCCTTGTCTCATTAGCTTGATCGATCAATCATGTCTCTGAAGCTCCAAAAAATGAGCGCGCAACCGGACGAGAGTCGGCCAAGCAGGTGAGACCCACACACTCCCGTCGTCGCGTCTCTCATGTCGCCATCATGCATGCACCAAGCAGGAAGGAAACACGGCGTAAGGCCAGTTTGCACCTTTCCCACGCCCTGCATTTGTCCGATCCGCTGGCCGCGCCCGCCGCCGGCTCCTTTCTCTGTCCGGTATCTCGCGCCCGATGCGTCTCGGCATCTTTGTTCGTCGTCGAGCCGCCGTCGTTCCCTCTCGATCGTCTATTGCCTTGTCCCTTGCCGCTAGCTTATAGTAGTACCAGATCGACTGATCGAGTTGGCCTGAAAAATTTATTACTACTACTCAGTAAGATCATGCACGTACATTATTTTTTGTTTCTTATTTCGAGAGAAAAAAAAGTTGCATGTCGATCGATCGACGAGAGGGTGGAGTGTGGGTTTCTGGTAGAGATTTTGAAGGATTTGTTTCCCACAAAAACTTTGACCGCCCCGCGCGGCCAGCTTTTAATTTGCGGATTATTAGGAAGGCGAAGAGATACGTACGTGCGCAAAGTAAATGATTGGGCGATGGCTAGCTCCGGGCCCGCGTGTCATGGTCACGTACGTGCGTTGGTTGTATCTTTGGCAGGCTCCGATTTCTCTTCAAATGAAAAGATCTCACGGATCAATTCTGTTTATCAGTTTCCTAATAAGTTGGAAGATCCTATAAACGAGAGAGCGGCTTCTCCTCTTCTCTCTGGACGAGGACGATCATCTCTCCCCTCCCTCTCGCCTCTTCTTCGTCTTCCTTCTCACGCCACACTCTACTTGCCCTTTGATCCCCTCTACAAATCTTGCCCCTGACTCTCTCTCTCGATATCTTCCCTCCGTTGCACAAGGTAAGCACTAGAATTGCGCTGCTCACTATGTCCGCCCTGTTGCATCAAGAGATCTTATTTTCGTTTCCCATGTTCTGATCAATTGTTTGTGTATTGTGTTGTTCAGCTACTCGATCGGTCGGTGGAGCAGTGAGAACTCGAAGGAAACATCAATGGTTGTGGCCGGAGGAAAAATCTTGAGGCAGAGTATTATCAAGAAGGAAGACGAAGCATCTGCGGCCATGGCGCTGCCGAGACTCATTCGCATCTCCTTTGAAGACCGCGACGCCACTGACTCCTCGGGCGATGACTCGCCACGGCTTGCCGCCCGTCGGCACGTGGAGGAAGTCCGCATCGAGCAGCCAAGGCCGCCTATGGTGTCGCCGGTGGAGGCTCCTCTCCAGAGATCAGGAGGAGATGTCTTGGGAGCCAAGAGGAAAGCCTGTGCGGCGGACGCGGGAGAGGAGCGTAAGTACCGTGGGGTGCGGAAGCGGCCGTGGGGTAAGTACGCCGCCGAGATCCGCGATCCGAACAAGGCCGCGCGGGTGTGGCTCGGCACCTTCGATACCGCCGAGGAGGCCGCCAAGGTGTACGACAGCGCCGCCCTCCGGCTCCGCGGGCCTTCGGCGACCACCAACTTCCCTGCCTTGCCGCCTTGCGCCGCTGAGCCAATCGCCTCGGCCGACGTCCACAACATCCTCATCTCCTCTTACGAGGAGTCCAGTGATGAATCGCAGCATGTCGGCTCACCTGTCTCCGTCCTCCGGCTGCCGCTCGAAACGGTGATCAATAGAGGTAAGTGCGACGATGAGATCATCGAGATCGTTGACCCCACGAGCTCGAGTTCAAAGCTTTCATCTGACAAATTGGCACTTGAGACGTGCTGCGACGGCGGTGGTGTATTCTCTCCATTCTGTGTACCGCCCGAGGATGAGGACTGCATGTTTCCTGGTCTCTCTTTTGCTGCGCCACGGGTCGACCATGACGACTACCTAATGTCGTCGCACTTTGAGTACTGCTCAGCGGCTGAGCCATTGAGCTTGTTGGACTTCGGAGAGCTGCCAATGTGGCCAGAGGTGGATGACTTTTTCGCTGATCATGTCTTGTCCGGCTCTGTATGACTTGCATCCATCTTTTGTCCTAGCTATCATATGTATGTAAGCTTATTCTTTATTGGAAGTTGCAAATATTTTCGGTGTGTCCCCTCTATAATGTTACTTCCTCCAATCCCTATATAAAGTGACCGGAGGAAGTAGTTTTTATGGGTTACCCGACATCATCCTTGTGAGAGTTTGAGTGGTTCCTAGATGATGAGCATATCGTGGAGTCGGGTTGAGCAAGCTACAAAGTGGCTGCTGCTCGTGCCGAGTCGAATAGATCCAGGTCTGTCCTGGTTTACAGAATGTGACATTACATGACGATCGAATAAAGAACAAGTTTTTGGTATTCCCTCGTTTTTTTTATTCTGCACGATCCGTTTCTGAGATCATTATACGATATGGAGATGTGTTTAATGACGAAACTGATGCACATTTGCCCCTAACTACAGTAATTTGTGATTAGAAGTGAAATATAGTAAGAAAGTTTGGCATCTAAATCTGAAACGGGAATGGTAGTTTTCAGCTAAATCTAAGCTGCTTAGAAGACTGCAGCATTAATATATTCACTCTTGGGGCACACCATGTACTAGTTTTTCATCGTGTTTCAGTAAATTATTTTTTTGCTAATTATGAATTGCAATTGGACTCGTGGTATTCCATCATTAAATATGTCAAACGAGTAAGTGCACATATAATCCTAAATGTTTTGAGGCTGACTAAGTTTATAATTCTAAAAGTTTCAACCAGCATATTTCAATTCTAAAAGTACCTCAAGTAAGTCATGCATCGTCCTAAACTGCCTTAGGCAACGCTGACCCGCTCCATACCAACGAGGGAGCGCATGGCGAGAGTTTTCACCGGTCCCTCCCTCGATAGTCTTGGCACCTCACACACGACAATAAAAAATCGGCGTGTCACTCTTGGCCGGTGGTGCCAGAGGGCCCCGACTCTGGCCCCTTCTTTGATTCTCCTCTTGCTACCAATGGGGGGAGCGAATAGGGACGGAGCCAGTAGGGGGCGAGCTGAGCCCTGGCTCCCCCCATGCTATAAAAAATTGTGAAAAGCCCTTATATATTTAGGGATATTATGTGAAGTTGTCCTCCAAATTAACCTATATGCCCACCTCCAACTTGGATAAGGGTCAATTGGCCCCCCTTGCTAAGTCCGTCTGTCGAAGAATTTTTCATTGCATTCGATGTTTAGAGTCAGAGTCTAGAGTGTTTGGTCTCGCTTTCCAATTGTATCGGCTGGCAATATGCCATAGCGGCAGGTTCTGAATCTCCCCCTCGCTCACACCAATGCGCGACTAAGGCCGTACTTTTTGAGATATTCTAAAATCCGGATGGGTTTGATCTCGTATGATTCCTATCTCCGTCCCTGTCGACAGAGTCACGTCGAAGTGAGGAGGATGAACATGCCAATGCATATATATGAAGCTTATAAATGGAAAAAACACTTATATGGCAGTAAATCTCCTGCCATACACACCCGTGCCAATGTGGAGCTTTTTAGCAATACACGCCAAAACTTAGGATGACGTGTGAAGTCCACTCAAACACATGGTTTGTATAGATATTTTTGTGAGAAAGAGCCAAAAGTATGAGAAAACACTCAAACATAATAAAAAGCACATTGAGGTGCTTGGACCACTATAGCCACCAGAGGGAGTTGTCGATAGCCCACGTTGCCCTATCAGAGACGGGCTTATAGCTCCTGTGCGACGTCTTTCTCCGCTATTCTCTGGAACACGACGTCGTTCGACGAAATAGCTGAGAGACGACAGTTGGAGCAGCCCAAATAGCCACGGCCCGATACGGCTCTTTCAAGCCCTTAAACGGAAGGAAACAGCTAACAAATTTAGATTACGTGAGCTGGGTTGTTTGAACACGGGACCCACCAGTCGACTAATGCTACGTGGGACCCAGTGCGTTCCACCTCAGTCTGGGACCCACAACTTATCCACGTCAAACGTATCAATTTTATAAAAGAGGCAGAGTAAGCCCCGCTCCCGTGCTCCGACATTACCGTTGCCACCCTTCCCCTGTTTTTCCGCGCACCTGCTTCTTCCTCTTATTCGACAACGGTCCACGACGGCGGCGGTGAGGGATGTCAAGCTCCGCTTCTGGCTCCCAGAAGGCATGGCCGCGTTATGGAGAAGTCCCGATCAGTAGATGCCCGGACTGTCCTCGCCTAGATCCACTGAAGCGCTTGACATGTGTTCGCTCGAAGAGGGGCAATGTCGGTCGGGAATTTATCAAATGCGAGCAAACTGCATCTTGGGAAGGATGGGAAGGTATGATTTGTCCTGATTTGTCTCGATTTGGCTTGATTTTGATTTTGCACTATGGATTTGAGAATTAGGGTTTCCATTTCCCTTTTCAGATTTTGGTGGAATGCGGCCATTTTGAGTGGATGGATGAGTACATTCGGGATCGAGAGCTTCAAGTTGAAGTACTGCCCCCAATTCAGGCCCCAATTCAGGCGGCTCCCATCTCGTCTGCTGTGGAGGAGGCGATCTTAAACAGAGGGGCCGATCGTCCATTGGAGGATGATTTGGTGAATATGGGAGTTGCAGAAATTGAACAAGCAGGTGAAGAAGCCGCTGAGCCAGATTGTGGAATTGAAGAAGCAATCAAACATGATGGCCGGAGCATTTTATGTGTGTAACTGTGTATCATTGCCCTTTATGTGGTGTATCTTTGTCGTTCGGATTAGGAGTTGTGTGTAAGATGAACTATGTCATGAATTCGAATAAATTAACTCTAAATGTTTCCAGTCTTCATCGAGAGCGTATAAATTCCGGTGAAAATCAGCTCTGAATTCAGTTAACACCTCGAACAGGTTCAGTTAGCCGTGTCTGAAATACAAAAACGACAAGTCAATGGGCCCGTTGTTGGGCCAAGCCGTGAGTACTCACTTAATTTTAAGGAGGCCAAGCCGTGTCCGACAAGCTAAAATGCCTTGTATAAAAAAACAGAGGTAGTAGTTTTGTACGTGTCAAGTTTTGGTGTGTACGTAGAATTGGTTTTTTAATAGTTTTATGGAACGAATGACTTCATATTGATCAAGGACACAATATTAGTGCACCAGATGTTGAGTTTGAGCTCAGTTTGCACCTCAGCATCTGGAACATCTTCAGTTCGCTGAGATTCAGGTTCAGGTTGCACCTCAACATGTTCAGGTTGCTGAGATTCAGGTTCGGGTTGTAGAACATGTTCAGTTTGCTGATATTCAGATTCAGGTTGTTGAGATTCAGGTTCAGTTTGCACTGGTTTTTGCTTTCTACTGAAAAATGCAGCATGTCATTTGGTAAGAAAATGAAAAAACAACAACAAAGACAAATAGAACAAAAACAAGGACTTACATTGGCCTTGGCCTTTCATGAGCGTAACGGCATTTGACAGATGCAGCTCGGTGCCCAAGTTCCTGGCATTGCTTGCATCTATTTATGTTACCTTTTTGGTGCCTTTTTGGCTTGTCATCCTTTTTTGCCTTCTTCTTATTATTCGCACCTTTCTCAAACCATGACTTGTACCTACTCTGTTTTGGCCTGCCAGCTTTTCTTCTTGTTAGAGGAGGACACAAGGTAAATTCAATATCCACTTCAGACCACTGAGACTGATCTGTAAGTCAGGGTGGGCATTCGGTCATGGCCGAATTTTCAGTCTTTTTGGAATTCGGTCAGTAAAAGTTAAGCACCGAAATTTACTACCGAAAATTTCGGTTACCCGGAATTTCGGTCACGACCATATTTGACATACAGGAAATTAGGCGCTGCAAATTAGTAGCAAGAATCAGTACGCATCCAAAAATTAGCTGCTGCAAATTAGCTACAAATTAGTAGCAAGAATCAATACGGATCTAGAGAACTGCAGCAGCTCACAATACGCATCTAGCTAGCGCCCAGCGGACAGGGAACTGAACTTCAAGGTCTAGAAACGCATTGACAGATTGACTCACGTTTGAGGAAACAGGAGAGGTCGTAGCTTGATGATGATGTGCCGGTGCCACCACAATCGTCCACTAACCTGGAGTCTGTCCAGCAGTAGGTTGCGAGAGGGAGGATCCGCGGAGACGCAGGCGAGTGCCGCAAAGGCAGAGGTAGACGGCTGGTGGGCAAACCTTGGCGCGGTGTCGGAGAAGGAGCAGCCCCTGGCAGCTAGGGCGTCGCTTTGGCCTTTGGCCTATGAGAGTACAAGTAAAGGAATTGGGAGTGGGAAGTGGGATTCAGGAATCCATTTATTTGAGGAGTAATTTCAGTATCATGGCTCTCGCCTCTCATATCTCGAGAAGATCAACAATGCGCTTGGGGCGTTGGGCTGCTCGCCTACTCTGTTCTTTAGCTTTTGGTAATATCACGTAATAACTAGTTGGGATTAGGTCGTCGGTCACTTCGGTTTGTTCGGGTTTTGCAGACGTGTTAACTGAATTTTAGAATTTATTTCGGTCTTTTTTACTCTGCTACCCAAATTTCCATCGGTCCTTTCGGTTTCGGTCATCTCGGTTACGGTGTCGGACTTTTCGGTTTCGGGTTTCGGTTATCGGTTTTTATGCCCACCCATATCTGTAAGTGCTGGAGTTGGTGTTGCATATACAGGATTGAATTTTGCTACTGAGTAATATTCATGCAAAAATGGGTGCATATTTAACCTCGGCTTGAAAGCCAAGAAAAGTATGGCATGCTCACAAGGCTTCCCAGTGTGTTGCCACTTGAGGCAAGTGCATTCATGCTTTTCAGTGTCCAGCAGATGCCTCCTACCAGAATTGTTATCTCTAACTTCAGCACCCCACAATGAAGATTTGTCAACAATCAAATGTGTAAGATTTCTGCTCCTATTGACAACATGCTGTACCACTGCCGGCAGCTTATCCCCTTGCTGAACATCAGCAAACTTTCTTCTCAATTCCCACATGCGCATGATCATGATCCTGATTTGGTCTACCATGTCGTGCACAGGCAAGTCTTTTAACTCCTTCACCTTATGGTTAAAACTCTCTGCCAAGTTATTGTTGATATGATCACACTTGATGACAGTATTAAATCCTGACCTGTACCATAATAGAGAATGGTAAGTTTGAAGCCATGCTGCAAAATCATTGTCACTACATACTGCCATTATCTTACCAAGATGAAATGCATGTATTTTGCTAGTGTAGGATCTAGCTGCCGGCCACATGCGCCCAAATTGATCCCCTCTGAATTTTTTTATCAAATTCATCCACATATGACCGAAGCACTCTCTCTGCTCAGCATGAGGAAACACAATTTTGACTGTATTTTCTAGCCCTTTACATGTATCTGTGTGGATTGCCAAAGGTGACACGGGCCCTAAGCATCTGATGACTCCCAAGTGCAAGAGATCAATTGTAGTACCTTTCGAATAGAAAAGGTTGTCGAACCCATGAGGAGCTGAAGGTATTGGTGAGTAAAAATGATAGATAAAACAATGAAACATGCAAATGTTTTTGGGTTTTTTGGTTGCATGGTTGCGAATAAAGTAAAAGTGCAGAAAGTAAATAGTAACAGTTGAAAGTTCTCAATGAGAGAAAAGCCCAATCCTCTATTGGCAAGAGGACAGGCTCAAGTGATGTGTGTCTTATATTTGGAAAACGTTCCCGGGGGCGGCATGGATATAATTAGGCATATAGATTTATTAAAACAACACGTTGAATATCTTGTCAAGTTTTAATCTTGTTTAGAACGGAGCCACAACTTAGGTAAAGCTAAACAAATAAACTAAACCCTCTTATGATTGATCATGTGGCCAATCAAATGACTGCACAAGAATTATTAACACATAATGTCCCACCATAGCATTACGCTCTAAGGTCCCCGATATTAATACCCCATAATAATAACTTCATGACTCATTCTCAGGTTTCTTTTCCTCCCAAGTCTTCCTCATTTCATTATACTACGGTGTTCTCCTATAAGCCCATATAGGTGAAGTGTTGTGCAGTCGACGTTCGCACAACACCATCATAGAATCACATAAAAAGATAAACACTAGACAAAATACATACCAACACATGTCATATATAAATCATTGCCAATTCATTCTATGACCTTAGGAACATACGGGAACTACTCACAACGTGCAAACATGATCATATTCGGTGGCATAAGTGGTACAACACAATATGAAAATATAACTTCAACTCCAAATAATGACAAGTGCTCAATCACAAACATAGAATAAAATAGCAACTAAATAAATATATTATAAAATATATCTTATGGTCGAACTATTGATATTGATTTGGTTATAGCTTAATATTTTTGGTATATGCTTATCCTTTATTCAATTTATTCGTCATCTATTGGGGGGAAGGCGGGAGTACGTCACATATTACCGTAAGACACATCCATTTTTACACTACAACTTTTGGAGTATAGTTTTCTTCTCTTCGGTCAGTAATGAACACTCTTGGCTTCGATCAGCCCCGGTTCCTTCTCGCGGCAACAATGGCGACCACAGAGACAGCGGCGACTGACGACGCCCAGATGACGCCGGGGCGATAGCGCACGAGGAAGTTCTGCATCCTCTTGTCGTGGAACTGCCTCACCTTCTCGATCTGCACGTCCATGGCCATGAACACGGACGGGTAGGTCGCGTAGCCGTCAATCCTCTTGACCAGCTCGTGCACTTCCGCGCCGGACGTCCCGCCGCCGCGCACGGCACCTGACCGCCGGAGGATCCTAGCGTCGGCCGCCTCCTCGACGAGCTCGTTCATCATCTGGAAGTAACGCGTCACCGGCTTGCTCTGCTCCTCGTACTCCCGCGCAAGCAGGTTCCTCGCCACCGTCGCCAGCTTGAAGTCGTACACCAGCGCCGGCAGCCGCAGCCTCGCCGCCGCTTCCTCAAATTCCACGGACGCGCGCCCGTCCTCCCCCGCCCCGATCCGCACGCCGGACCGGCTCAGCTCCCTCGCCGTAGGCATGCGGGACGTTTTACCGCTGCTCTCGCTCTGGCCGCCGCCGGTGGTCCCCTTATTCCCCTTCTCCGTCGCCGCGCGCGGCACCGGCACCACGCTGGCGTGCAGGAAGTCCAGCAGAGTGCGCTCCGCCGTCTCGGGGTCACCTCCGGCTACGGTCTCGGGTACCTTGGGCAGCGGCGCCATGGCCGCTGTCGGAAGATGCTTGCTGAAGAAGGGCGAGTAGTACCAGCAGAAGGGGCGGACGACGTCGTCTGAGAAGGTGTCACGCCTGAAGCCCAGCGTGTACCTGTCGAGGACCACCTGGAGCCCCTCGAGTTCATCGCCCGCGGCGGCGGAGGCGGCGACATCGCGCACCGCGGCCTCGACGTGGTCGACAACGTCGAGGAGGAGGCTGAGAGGGAGCTGGTTCTCCAGCTTGATCACGTCCGTGACGATGTCCTGCATGTGCGTGGACTTGAACCCCTCGTCGACGGCATCCCGGCTAACGCCGACGGCGGCCTTGACCAGCCTCGGGAGGAAGCCCACGATGAGAAAGATGGCGTCGATCACTCGCTTGTTGTCGTCCGACCCTTCTTCGTCAGCGGGGAGCTCCGCCGCCTTCCGCAGCTGAATCCCTCCTCCAACAACGTCTTGGCCACCAGTGCCAGCGTCTAATAATAATCACATCAGAGATTCAGGGTTCAGTTAGTTAGCGTTACAAAAAAAAATGATCGAGCGCAATTCCAGGAGCAAATCTATTGATCTTGCGTACCACTTGGCGACGCTCCTGAAATAACAGCAAGTCCTTTCTCGACCACCTCGGACACCGCAGTAGATATCTTGGTCTCCGGTGGCTTATCGCCGTGGATGCGGGAGCGGCAGGCGGCGGCGAGGCGGATGAGGAGGCTGGTGGCGACGGGCTTGGCACCGTCGTTGACGTGGCGGCTGGTGATGGACTCATAGACGAGCGCCGCCTTCACCCAGAGGCTGTTGCGGCGGTCGATGCCGCTGCCGCCGTCGCGCGCGAAGAAGACGCTCCGCGGCACAAACTCGGACGGGTTCTCCGCCCGCATCCGCGAGTACGCCGCCGACTCTAGCATCGTCTCCGACGGCGCCATGGACACGATCGAGGTACTCGTGTCGCGTGTTGCCTAGCTACCTACTGTATTTGATTGGTTCAGGCGATTAGCTGATGGTTGGAGATTTGGCGCCAATGAAATTTATAAGCAATGACGGAATGTGTAAATTCCTTTCGTGACGTTGTTTGAGGAGTACGTATTTAAGTAAGAGTGACCAACTCCCCTTTCTGAGACAGTGAATACTCAAAGACAAGACTAGGAAGATTTGTAAAAGTAGGAGGGGCAAGGAATCCAGGTTGGTCACGTCCAACGATGAAGAATCGATCCCTAGTTGACATGACCCTCCAGGTTTCTTCTTGGGGTCACGTCCAACGATAAAGAACCAACATGAGGTGGTCACGCCAAGCATAAAGCAGATTGGTTGCTGGGGAGGAAAATGTGCCATGAAATGCAAGCCCGGCCACAAGGCACATCTGACCTGGCGCATCCCTTCCCGCCAAGTCACCATTACCCGGACAGAATAAGACGTTCTCCAACGAATCAAAATTTACCAGCTAGGGGTAACATACACAGATAACAAAGTTAACTAAAACTAAAAGAGTGACCAGTCGATATCTGATTTCGTTCTGTGACACTGAGAGGCTGCCCGTGTGGTGTCAACCATGTGCAATCAAGTGCCCGACCAACATCGCCCAGCAGCATCCTCTTCTTATTCTTCAGAATTGTTACTGCCATCCACCCAAAGCTGTCACCGCAGCATAATTGTTGTTTGCTCCGTACCGGTCTAGCAGCAAGCGCGCAGGGCTAACCTGGACGATTGTTTGCGTATTTCTACTGTAACAGAACCGCGGCCCACGTAATGTACATGATCTTTTTCCAGTTTCCACGTCGCGGAAGAATGAGGAACATGCCTTCACAAAGTTCACAGAGACAGCCGTTTCGGCCTCCGGCTCCAGTTTACATCACATAGGGTTGATCCACGAAGGCCCATTCGAAGATCTGCTCGTACTGTTCGGCGGCATGATCCCATGTGTGGTCTTTTGACATACCTCGCTTCATGAGCCCCTCCCAAGAGGGTTTGTGCTCCCTGAATGTTGAAATTGCAGTTCGCAATGCCTGCACAAGATGATGAGCATCAAACTGTCAGAAATGTATATTGGCAACCCTATAATGAAGCCACCAAGAATTGGCTCGTTACACAAATCCTAGACATCAGACGTCATTCTAGCTCCCGTAAGAAAACAAACCCTGATATGAATTAACATTTATAAAACTAGCAGAATCAAACCAGACAACTTAGTGATATGGACTAGATGACTAGGGTTGACAAAGTGAGTCCCATCATTGCCAGCCTGCCAGGTACATCCAAAGTACCAGGATATGCTACAGCCAAGATCGATCCTGTAAGTGGACAGGAGTTCAATAGAAACTTACCCACAACATTTTTTCCACTGTTAGTGGTGAGAATGCCCACCTGCAAAATATAGAACAGTAACACTTAATCATCACAACTTCAGCAATTTAGGGAGCAGTGTACCAAAAATAATGCGACAATTAAACTGATCCCAGAAAAAGAAGCACTGGAAGTTAAAATTGAGCAGCACCCACCCTGTACCCTCCTCTCCTTTTTCACCAAAAGGGTTGAACGTCTCGACTGTATCCTGTTGAATGCCCAAAACAATGAGAAGGTTTTGCGTTGGAGCCAACAGAAATATATAATTTACGTTTTAGGACAGTTGTCTTACTCGAAGGCCTCCAGTTGCATGAACAACAGGAACTGTACCATATTGCATCGCATATAGCTGATTAAGACCACAAGGTTCGAATCTGGATGGCATTAACAGTATGTCGCAACTGTACAAAAAGAGAGGCGTCAACATCATAAATACAGTATAAAATATTGCTGATAGTAGTTTTGTTAATCAGTTCTTTGCATACCCTGCAGTTATTCTGTGGGAGACTGGAACACTAAATCCAACCCATCCACGGAATTTATCCTTGTAGCTTGACTCGGTGGATCTCATCCAGCCTTCAAAAACTGGATCCCCAGATCCAAGCATGACCTGTAAAAATAAGCAAAAGGTATAACTGATCGACTGGCTCTAGTTGTTGGCTATAAACTGCCAAAACCACCTTGTGTCCACCTGATTTTAGTCTTCAGCTGAATGTTCAAATAATAACTATTGGAATAAAGATAAGGGCATGGCTGCAGTTTACCAAGCCAATTGCGTTTATTTGTATGTCTGTGGCACGCACGCATGTGTGTGGATCTATTATTCAGTACATATCATATATATTATAGACGGAGCTGGCATATGGGCTGGCCAAGCAGGTATACTGGCATAGCATGGTCGTCATGGTCAGTACTACAGATACATTTACTGCTTCCATCGTTGCTTTACTACTTGAAGTCATATTTTACCAAATAAATAGCATTAAGATTGTCACTGAAAGCAAAAAATGAATCTTATATTTGTAATGATTAATTGTGCTACCTATATTGATATGCCTCATATTATACTACCACATACGGTATGCTTGATCCACACTGTAGTCTCAATCAAAAGAATCAGTACTTACAAACTGAATATCATCCTGCATGAGATCTGGAATGGCCATTTTAATGAGATCAATGCCTTTCTGGTAGTCCAGTCTTCCAATAAAGCCAATCTGTTAATCAAGCTAATGAGATGATCTGCCAAAAATGATTGAAGAAATATTTTTGAAGTCCGTTGGGGTTGGTATCTAACCAGAGGAACATCAGCCCTTACAGGTAAACCCAGCTCCTTCTGCAATTCAGCTTTACATTTGGCCTGAAACAAGTATCCCAAGTTACAGAAGGTTTGTGGTTAGTCAGTGAGAAAATCATGGGAAGCTTAGAAAATAAAGTAGACCACATATACCTTTCCAGAGAGGTCATCAACAGAATAATGATCAGGCAGACACTTGTCCGTGGTGGGATTCCAGTCATTAATGTCAATTCCATTTACAATTCCTGCATACCAAGAGAGCAAACTGAATTAGTTATTGCAATCCATCCATCTATTTACAGAACTTTAAGAAGAAAATGAGTTGACCAAAATATAAATACCATTCAATACAATTTTTCGAGAACTTAAGAGCTCATTGAGACCCTGTCCACCTTCAGCAGTCGTGACCTCCCATGAATAACCCTGCAAATGAAACATTAAATGATTTCTCAACTGCGTGAAAGACGGAGCACTCAAATTGAAGAACATCTCACAAACGAGAGAGAGAAATGAGGTAGCAATTCACCTGACTGACGGTCACAATTCGATCTGCTGTCACAACTGCACCTTTCAGAAAGTTAACTGCCTCACCCTTGTCAAGGGCGTGCCTCCTTGCCCATTCTGGGAACACCCATTCTAAAGCTCCATACCATTCAGGTGGTAATCCCAGATCAGGATATGTACTTGCAGGTTCCACGCCCTAATGACATTTAAAGAACATACAGTTTGACTATATGTCTTACAAAGCCATGTAAAGTTAATAAAAGATGATAGACCCAAACCTGATGTGCCAAATTATGTATGACAAGAGTGCTGCGAGAATCTCTGTAAACACCATATGGTCTATATTTCGAAGCAAGAAGGCTGAATAAAAGGGCTGAAGTTAGAATAAAAACAAATTGAACACCCGGCACTCAATCAAATGGGAACATAAAATGCACAAAAACAAAAGAAAAAATCTAACATTGACACTCACACAAGATAAGCCAGTTAAATGACATTAAGCAGCTGCAATTCACTATCTGAACATTGTCAAGAGAAAGAAGTAGCATCTAAAGATCCTAAACCATATTCATGATGTATAATGGAACAAAATGCATTGCCACCATTAATTTTACGTTGCCCAGACATGTCCTAATTCCTAAAACACATGCATATCAAGTTCTCGGTTAAGTTACTTTTGTAGGTATAACAGGAAATTAATGTGTGAAAACCTAGGTGGTACCTAGGGTCTGCAGGATACTGAGACCATCAAAACGTTGGAAGGGAATTTTCAGATTAACAAATAAACGGTTAACTGAATCTAACTGATTGGCTGTGGAAACCCCTGGAAATATTCACTTCACTAACTTTTAAACCCCTGGAAATATTCACTTCACTAACTTTTATGAACTAAAATGGAAAAATCATAAAAGAAACGTAGAGAGAGAGGTGACATCTAAACATACACTGGCACAAGGCTGGCATGCCAATCGTTCACAACAAACATGCATTTCTGTCCATAAATATATCCTCCCAATTCAAGGATTAATGGGGCCTCACATGCAGCATAGTTAAGGAGTGTGTATCTGAACTGCATGATATAAAGGAGCCAGTCAGTTTATGTGATACAACTTATGACTCGATCAAACAGTGAGCTTAGTATAACAGGGTAGTTTACCTGATTATCACCGAAAGCACCAAAATCATCTCCATACAAACTTCCTGGTCTATGATATGATGGATGATCAACAAAAACCTACACAATTGTGACAATGGCATGAGAAAAAAAGTAGAGAAATAAAACCAAGCATTAGGCAATCGCCGGATAAAGCTAGCACTCTTGTCGAGAGCAAAAAAAAGGTATTGCTGGACAAAAGTATCCCCACATGATATGTAAACCAAGAACTACTGTTTTGAAAGTTTCCTGGTGTCTTATACAGATCCTATGTTCCTTAATCCTTAGCATCTAATGTGATCTTCATTTAGTAAAACAATGACAATAGTTGGGGGTGCCGTCAGTCACATGTCCCCTCGCTTTTGCTGCGTCGCCGCCTTGGCGTGTCATTTTGCTTCTTTTGTCCTTGTTATCTCTTTCTGAATAGATGGTTGCTTTCTATCTACACGAATGGCAGAGACCCTGCCTTTTCCTAAACAAAGTTAATTCAATATATTCCTCGAACCCTGTACCTTTTGTTAAGGGACCAATACTGTGTTGCTTGCAAACATATTTTAACAATAATGGTGCGGTAAAAGCAGAGAACTCGCACGACCGAGGTCAATATAATTGCATACTCTTAGGTGCAACTGGGAGAATAAAATTGACACTTTAAAATTTTATGTTCTTGTTGCAAACAGGAAAGTAAAATCCTATCTGCCAATGCACAAACAGTGGCGGCACCACGTGCAAGCTGTGGGGTCAGCAACCTACAACTTCTCCAATAAAATAAAATTTAGTTTAGTTTTCAAATTCTACGTATTAGTTCCTGGATTTAAAGGTACTGAGACCAGAAATACTATGCAGAAAGCATGTTATTTATCATGGATATGACGATCGTCATGCGCAGGAGTACGAGGCAAATGACAAGAAAGAATGGAAGTCACATGTGTTTGTAGGGTTAGAAGGAAGTGTAAACAAGGGTCCTAACCAAAAAAAGAAGTGCAAACAAGGCTAAACAGCTGTTATGGTTAAAAAAGAAAATAATAAGATGATTGTATACCCACCCAATCAACGGAGTCTCTGTACTCGTGAAAAAAGGAAACTTCATGTGATCCGCCAAAGCATGGAACCTTGATGTGCTTCCCAGTGTATGCCGCCTTTGCGTAGTTTTTGTTAGAGGTCCCATTTAAGTATCTTGGCATTACAACCATCACACGGTGACCACGAGCAGCAAGAGCGATTGGCAACGAACCACAAACATCTCCGAGCCCACCTGACTTTGCATACGGAGCAGCTTCGCCAGTAACAAATACGATGCTACGTGTAACTTTAGCTGGAGATTTCTCCTTTGCATCAATGATCTCAGAATCCTGCTCACCTGAAACAACAACTGTTCTGTCGACGGAGTCCTCCTCAATCCCTGGTTGCAAAGTAAAATATACATATAAGATATTTGTGAAGACTGGAGTGAGAGGACAGGTATGAGCAGAACCTGATTAATTCTCAGACGATCGCATTTTTAAACATTGTGGTTGGTGAACAACAGTTGCGTAATAATAAGATTGGTGCAGCATACATTCTGTTTTCAGCTAGATGACAAATTCAGGTTGTCTAATTTACAGAACAAAAGAGAAAGTAGCAGCCCAACAAATAATCGAACATAGAATGAGCTGGGTCCAGTGATGATATAACAAAGCACATACGGTCCCACTTCCGAGGTGCCCATGTGGCCATGTGACTGACAAGGTGCATAATGGGTCTCCTATAAAGAACATAATTCACTGATACAAGGCTTCCGAGACTACTCAAGGGTGAAAGCGCCTTCTAGTTCCTCTAATATGAGGCTGAAGCAATAGCATTGCATTCCCCACTAGACTTGAGCAAAATCAGTTTTAGTGCAGAGAATATACGGCTGGGATGACTGTTAAACATCACGGTCCTGCTAACTTTTCCCATGAGGTACTACAATGACTCACATTGCAGGTGGCAATCATGCATTGCATGCCGAGGAAGAGAGAAACTCGTCAATTTTACTCCATTCCAAACACCTGGCCTAGTCTCTCCACTCTTCTTCCTACTGTACTACAGTAAATTAGTAGGATCTCAGTGATATGTCTGCTCAGACCCAACCACGTGCAGGGCGCACGAGGCCCGAAAACCTGAGCGGTGCACCGCTATGGATTCGACACACCGCCCCCAATCATCTCCCGATCCGATAAAATGTCCAGAAAAACAATAACCGTGCTTCTCAGAGGCAATCCGAGTTGAACCGATTCGTCAGGGGTAAGAAGATGGATATTTTGGCAACCGCGCAGCGAACTGCCCAGGATTTGCGTGATCTGAGAGTGGGCCGCGTACGTACCTTGGAGTCGGAGTTCGGGCCCGAGTTCCCCCACGCCGGCGTCCGGCACCTTCGCAGGCGCCGCGGGCGGGGGCGCGAGGAAGCCTGGCACGACGGGCGGGGCGAGCTGGTGCGCGGGGGAATGCAGAGGGCGCGAGGCGGGGCCCTCCCTGCTGAGCTCGGCGACGCAGCTCCTGCGGACGCGCTGGAGTAGGCGCGGGCGCGGATCGGCGCGCCGGCGCGGGGCCACCGCGGCGGACGGCGCGAGGCACGCGGCGCCGACGACGCCCGGCGTCGCCATGGGTGGTGGTGTCGCGAGGAGGAGGCGGAGGTTGGAGTGGAGCGGATCGGTGCCGGTGCCGGTGCCGGTGCCGTTGCCGGTGGGCTCGGACTCGCCTCTCCTCCTGCGGGGCGCGCTTCCCGGGGGCGACGTGGGGTTTAGTAAGCGGCCAGCAAAAGCGGATCGGTGAGCGGTGGGGTTTGCGATTTCGCCGAGCTGCTGAGCCGGTGCCAGGCTGCGAGCACGAGAACGAACGAGCGAGGAGGGAGTGAGTGAGGGCCACGGCCACCTCACCAGTGGAGTGGACGGACGGACGGGAGCGCAGCGGGTTTTTTCCATTGGCTGCCCTGTGTGCCGTATCCTTGGGTGGCGCCGCTCGTGCGCCGGGAATGATTTTTTTTTCGTGGCCCCGAGAAAATGCTTGTTTCTTTTTGAGAAGTACAGTAATATGCATGTGTTCCTTTTGTGTTTGTCTGATGAGAGTTACTTACGTTACGTGGCGTGGCCGACATGACCTAGCCGAGCAGGGCCGTCGAAATTGCCAAAAGCTCAATAATTTTGGTTCCCAGTTTTGGCTTGCTTTGCCTAGAGCATCTTCACTCGTTCGCCCCAGCATATTCGGTGAAAACTTTCTATCTTTAAGTGCCGCACTATTGAGGCCTGAAGAAAGTTCTCAGTTTTTTTTTAGAGAACATCGCACTTTATTGATCACAATCTCATAATGCCATCCAAACATGAAGGACAACTCATGATAAGTATCACTCTAATCGATTGTTCAATAGAGTCACACACGGTCACCCAGCCATGTCATCTTGGCAACCGTGATACAAAGGTAACACCGAAAACTATACTAGATAAAATCAATTGAGCAACATATCCATTAAATAAAGAAGAGGAATATCATATGAATTCAACTAGATAAAGAATACTCATGATCACATAAAGATCACACCATGAGAGAGATAAACCACGTAACTACTGTAGACCCCTCAGCCCCAGACCCGATGAAGTACTACTCCCCGTCGTCATGGGAGGTAGCAATGGCGATGAAGATGGCCCCGAGGGTCGATTCCCCACTACGGCAGGGTACCGGACCTAAGCTTTCTGACCCTCAAAACTAGGTTTTGCGACGGTGACGGCCTTAGGAAGTGTTTAAAAAAGGTCGCTTCCTTTAGGGTTTTCGATATGAGGGGGTTTTATAGGCGAAAGGGCGGCACGAGGGGGTGCCCAAGCCACTGGCGCACCCCTGATAGTTGTGGAAACACAATCGCTGGGGAACCCCGAGCGAAATGTGATGCAGACAGTGTTAAATCTTCCCCTAGTTAAAGAACCAGAGTTTAATCGTGCAGGAGGAGTGGTGAGTTATAATGCGGTGTCTTCTCCCTCTGGCGCTTGAGTGTCGACGCGGATCTGCACGCAAACAAAACAAACCACTTATCCAGGAAGGTTGTCAATCTTCTAATCTCGCCGAAAACAAAGTTGTCAAACGTATGGTGTAATAAAAGTACGATGATTATGAAAAGTGACAACGAGGATATGAAAGCAACTAATAACGGTAGCTTGACAACCTTTAATAATCATTTTTTCGCTGTCCATTTTCACTTTCATAATTGTTTTCCACACTATATGTTTAATCTCTTTGTGTTCAGCAAGACGGAAGCTTGACAACCTTTCTGGAACGTTAGGGCAAAGTTGAGTGTCTGTGTTGTGCGTAGGTCCAGTCAACCCGTCAAGTTTATTTCTGATGCCGTTGATACCAAGTTGATGTCTTTCAAATCATACTGGTTCGATAAATCTTGGTTTTATAACTCATGGAAAAAACTTACCATCTACGCAACGTCACCTTACTCTTGGGTTCCCAATGGGGTGGCGACATCAACCATCATGACCCTGTTGTACAAAATTTCATCTAGCTTGAGTGCGTGGACGGGCCTGCTCCTATGTCTTCACGGCCACCAGATGATCGTCGGCTCTGTCTTCACATGAGCTAGTATTGAACAAAATGTACTGCTCCTAGTGGCGGCACCGTGTACGTAGCCCCTCCTCTAGGTTTTCACGGTAGCAACGTCGTCACCAGACATCCACCAAGCCCTTCACACAACAAATATTCGTTGTTAACAAGTACTAAGAAACAAAGCAAATAATACAAAGTTTAATCATTGACGACCTAACTAAACTAAACTATTAAAAAACTTTGCCAACAACAGTTTACAACATAAATAGAGCAAATAATACACAGTTTAAGCACGGCAAGCTAAGTAAACTAAATTGTTAAACCAAGTTGCTAAGCAGAAACTCACAACATTAATAACAAGCAGAGCAAATAATAAACAGTTTAAAGCATCGGCGAGCTAACTAAACTAAACTACTAAACAACTTTGCTAAGCAGCAAATCTACTATATCTAAATAGGTAAAGCCTACTACATGGATTTCTCTAACAACTCCTTGAGCCATATCACTAGAGAATTAACAAAGTTGTTGGATATACTAACCCAATCCACAATAGTCGTCGATCTACCCATTGAGAGCTATGCTGCATGCAGCATGCAATAACTTATCTACGCTTACATGACAGTAAGCCAGTAACTGACTGTTAGAATTTGAGGGTGTTTTAAATTAGTTGCAGTTAGGGGTATCGGTAACCTAAGAAAAATATATCGACCTGTCATCTAATCATTTTTATTTTTATAGGAAGAAATCATCAATTCTATTTGCGTCATGTCATTTTCTCCACAATATTTATCTTGTGCCAATTCACGACATCCATCTCTTCGTCTTCTCCATGATTTATTTGCCTCAATATCTTCCTCTTCTCCATTATTCTTCCGACAAGAAACTGATGGTGCATTATAAAGAACAAGGATTACTCTGAAATCTCCTTGAGCCACGTCACTATAATTAACACACCTATTTATTCTAAATGTCCCTCTTCATCTTTGGGGATGAAAGTTCTTAGGTTGGCCGCCTAGTTGGACTCCTAATCATTGATACACATGCATTCTTTATCTTCTAGAAGAAGGATCTGCCTAGAAGCCAGCCATGCATTTTCTCCTTATTTTAGGCTCTGTTTGGAACAAAAGGAAATTGTAGGAATTTTGAAGGATATGTATTTTACAGACAAATTTCATATGGTACCGTTTGGAACAAAGGAATAGGAACCTTGAATTCCTTTAAAGTTCCCATAGGATAGGCTATTCCATAGGAATTTTGCAGGACAACAAACATGAGGTCTTCACCTCATGTTTTAATCATCCTGATTCCTGTAGGAATTCAGGAAACATGACACCTCAATTGCTGTTTTTTTTCCTATTTCTACGTTTTTACTTCCCGTGTTCCAAACAGGGTCTTAGTTTTTTACATAGGGTTAGTGGTAACCTGATGGAGATATAGGGCATTTGGCCTCATGTTTGGTTATGTTATATCTTCCTAGACTTTGCAATAAAATGATGTGTGGAGACCGGAGTGTTGATGTTGTGCTTCCTTTCATTCCAACTTCTATGTCCTTTTCCTTAGTAATCAATCAAAGAAAAGACAGACATCATGCCCATTTCAAGAATATTGGACTGAATTAATTACTTAAGCTAGTTCGGTACAAAAATAACATAAGGAAATGTGTCAGCACGCACGTGAACCTGTATTTTGAAATTCCTTGCCATGCTGTTTAATTCCAGCAAAGGATAAAAAACTGAAGCGCAAAATAAAAAATCAAAAGCGAAAGAAGGCCCAAAAGGCTCAAAGATGTGTTTCATGCCGACGAGCTGTCCTGGTAGAGGAGTCGCGAGGCGAATCCTAGTTGCCGCGTACCAAGGACATAGCACGGCTCCCCGTCACGTGATTTTTTTTTGGCTGTTTATAAATTTTCTTCTTTTCTGTTTTCTTTTTAGGTATTATTCACATTTTATGTTTTATTTTTCATTTTGCATTTTTGTCTTACATTTAAAATAAATATTCTTACGTTGTAGATAAATATTACTCCTACTTGTTAATATTGAAAAGGTCGTTCAAATACAAATGTTAATGTTTTTTATTGAAAGAATCGTTCATATTAATAGAATGAACATACTGAAAATCGTTCAAAATGTAGTGGAGGCTATTTATTCTAGAAAAACTTCGAATAACATAAATGTTTAATATTTGAAAAATCATTCATATTTGAAAATGTTCATATTAAAAATGTTCAACTAACATAAATGTTCTTATTTAAAATTCGTTCGATAACATGAATGTTCATTAAAAAAATGTCTAGATAATATAAATGTTCATATTGAAAAATCGTTCAGACTACATAAATGTTTATTTTTAAAATTGTTCAAACCCAGAATTCCTTCGCCCTATTTTCCAAATTGTTTAAAACCCAGATTTTGTTCACCGTGTTTTATTGTTCAAACCCACAATTCGTTCACCCTATTTTCCAAATCGTTCAAAACTCTATTCTAGTCACCGTGTTTTTGAAATACATGTACGTATTGAAAAATCGTTCAAACATAATGAATGTTATTTTCCGAAAAACTTTGTATAACATAAATGTTCTTGTTTTTTAAATCATTGAAATAACATAAATGTTCACATTTGAAAAAAATTCATATCGACAAATGTTCAAATAACATAAATGTTTTTTAAGCGCAAAATAACATAAATGTTCATATTTAAAAAAAATCAAATAACATAAATGTTCATACTTAAAAAATGTTCATATTGATAAATCTTTCAAATAAAATAAATGTTTGTATCTAAATCCGTTAAAACCGAAATTCCATTTATCATGTTTTCCAAATCGTTCAAACCTAGATTCCGTTCAGCTAGTTTTTCAAACCTGTTCAAACCCAGATTCCATTCATCGGGTTATCCAAATCGTTCAGACGTACATTTTGTTCATTGTGTTGTCCAAATCTTTGAAATCCTGATTCGGTTAACCTCATTTTTCAAATCCGTTTAGAACAAGATCCCGTTCACAACCTGATTATGTTCACCGATTTTTTCAAATCGTTCTAAACCATATCTCCTTCACCTAGTTTTTTCAAATTGTTCAAACCCAAATTTGGTTCACCGGGTTTTCTGTTCAAACTCAGATTCTCTTCACCCCTTTTTTAAATACATTCAAACCAAGATTATGTTCACCGAGTTTTCCAAATCGGTCAATCCCATATTTCGCTCATCCGGGTCCACTCGAAAGATGAATTAAGCATGGAGAGCGGCGAAGCGGAGTGTAAACACATTCAAACCTACAATACAACATCCGCTCATATATGACCATCAAAATAAAAAAATACGACACGAAAGTTGTGCGAAACGTTAATATTAACATCTTCGTCAAAGGATATCTTAAATGATCAACCGAGTGCGATGAATTTGACAAAATTCATCTAATTTTTTCCGAACATCGATTCAAAATTGACATGTTACAATCGATGAAACTCGATACCGAGTACAAGAATGGAACCTACCCGTGGATGTGCATCATTTTCGTGTACATTTTATTTAAATTGAATTTTTTTTTTGAATTTTTAAGATTTATAAATTAAGAATGCGAGTAACGTTCATTACAATCACGCTCGATCATGCTCACCACGCAGGGCGGCGCTGACCCCATCAAAACACCAACACCTACTCCCTGCTTAAACATTCTAGCAAGCTGATGGGCAACTCGGTTACCAGATCTGTTAATCTTTGTCACCTTATAACCATGAAGAGACTCTAGTAAACGTCTAATATTCCATGACAACTCCAGATGTCACCGATTTGCTGCTGCCTTCACCTTTCAGTTCTGAAATAAGAGAGGAGCAGTCATTTTCTAAATGAACCAAACCCGCAAATCTTGGTAAGATCGCCTTAACACTTTGGAGGCACGCTATGGTTTCTGCCATTTCAGCATTTGGACAATTATCAATTTCCCCCCAAGCAGTCATCAAAACTTTACCAATGTCATTTCTAAGAACAGCACCCCAACCTCCTCTGTTTTCATGTTCCCAAAAGCTTGCATCCCAGTTAAGTTTCGCCCAGCCCACTTCTGGTCTAGTCCAGGCGACATGATTTTCTTTATGCCCCAAGGTCCCATATTCAGGTTCCGACTGAATCGGACATTTTCCTTTTGGATCAGCGAGGACCTCAATATTCCTGTTATCTTGATTTGATGCTAGAACCGACTGCAGGAAGAAAGAAGAGTGCTCAATACTACACTTCCCATCATCGAAGATCACATTATTTCTCAAATGCCAAGTTCTCCACCACAGGAGAAGAAGTTTTGCCCGCGCTTGCTCAGTCACATGACTTAGTAGAATTAGTACCCAATCCTTACCAGTATATTTTAAGGAATGTTCATCCGGCAAGTCCCAAGTTTTCCTCAGACATTGCCTAAGAGCTTTAGCTTTTGTACAACTCATCATAGCATGATAACTCGTTTCTGGCTCCATACCACAAATTTGACATGTAGGGATTTTATCCATGTTCCTTCTACATCTGTGGGCTTGTACACCAAGAGTATCAGTAGCCAGTTTCCAACCAAAAACCTTAACTTTCGGTGGAACCTTTGCTTTCCAGATCAGGTCCCATAACCCTCTTTCACCATTTCTCTTTGTACTCATACCAGACTCACTTTCCCTATACTTAATTTCCATGGCTAACTTGTAAGCACTCTTGACTGTGAACATGCCGGACTTTTCGTAGTGCCACGCTAAGAAGTCTTCACCAGCAAATGAAGGGATTTTGATCTGACAGATATGTTCAGCGTCGGATGGAAAAAAAATAGTACGAATCATGTCTTCCTTCCATCTTTTTGTTGTTGGGTCAATAAGATCAGAGACCCATTTCCACCTGTTAGGGGTTGCTTTACCGATTGTTTTCAGACTTCCTCTCGGTATCCAGTTATCTCGCCATATCTTCACCTGCGAGCCAGAATTAATCCTCCAGATCATACCCTGCTTTAGGAGGTCTACTCCATGCACAATACCTTGCCAACATGGAGAAATATTCTGAATAAAAGCAGTGTCCATCAAGTGACCAGTAGGGTAATATTTTGCTTTAAGGAACTGAGCACATAAGCTATTTGGATATTCAATTAGCCTCCATGCCTGTTTGGCCAGCAGAGCTTGATTAAAAGCTTTGAAATCTCTAAAACCAATGCCACCTTGAGATTTGGGTTTGGTCATTTTCTCCCACGCCATCCAGTGAACCTTCCTATTATCCTCTTCATCGCCCCACCAAAAATTCCTGATAATCTGTTCAAAATCCTCACACAAACCTACTGAGAACTTGAAAATGCTCATAGCATGTATTGGAATTGCCTGGGCAACTGATTTTATTAAGGTTTCCTTGGCTGCTCCTGCCATATACTTTTCAAACCAATCTGAACACTTTTTTCGAAGCCTTTCTTTTGAAGGTTGAAATTTATCATCTTTCATTCTCCCCTCCGGAACCGGGAGTCCAAGGTATTTTTCTTCAAAAGATGTGTTCTGAACATTTAGGATAGCAGCTACGTCAGCTCCCACTTCCTCAGTAACATACTGACCCAACATGAGAGAACATTTCGAAGGGCTGAGAAGTTGACCAGTACTCGCCTCGTATGCTCGGATAATCTCCTTCACTTGTTTTGCTTGCTCTTCGTTAGCCTTAAAGAAGAGTAAGCTGTCATCTGCAAAAAGGAGATGAGATATCCCCGGACCTCTTCTACAGATTTTTAATTCCTGTAAATTTCCTTCTCCTATGTGATGGTGTACAAGAGATGTTAGTCCTTCAGCAATAAAAAGAAAGAGAATCGGGGATAGGGGATCCCCCTGTCTCAGTCCTCTAGACGGCAAGAAACTCTGTAGCAACTTTCCATTAAACCGGACTGAGAACCTCACAGTTTTGACACACTCCATGATCCATTTTATAAATTTGTCAGCAAAACCAATCTTTCTTAAGGCAATTTCCAAGAAATCCCAATCGACACGGTCATAAGCTTTCATAAGGTCCAACTTATAAGCACAGAACTTTCCAGCCTCTGTCGAACCGTGCTGTAGAGCATGGATGCACTCAAAAGCAATTATAGCATTATCAGAAAGCAAACGGCCTGGGATGAAGGCACTCTGAGTTGGAGAAATTATATTTTGGAGCAGGGGCCTTAATCGGTTTGCCAAGCACTTGGAAACAATCTTATAAATCACATTACATAAGCTTATCGGCCTGTATTCCCTCAGAGATAAAGGATTCTTGTTCTTCGGTATGAGCACAATGGATGTTTCATTAACTCCCTCTGGCATTGATCCTGATTGAAAGAAATTCCTAACAGCTGCTATCACATCTTGTTTGAGCAAACTCCAGTTCCGCTGAAAAAACCCGGCCGGGAAGCCATCCGGCCCTGGCGCCTTTTCAGGCCCAATCTGGAAGAGGGCAAAACTGATCTCCTCATCACTGAAATCCGCACACAAATTTTCATTTTCTCGTTCATTAATTTTCTTCTGAAGTAATTCAGCAATGATCGATGGTTGGACATCAGAGTCAGCAGTGTACAGATCCTTGAAAAACTCAGTTGATAAGTTTTCCATTTCATTAATATCCGAGATCATATCACCGTTATTTGCTTGAAGCTTAACAATATTGTTTCTCTTTTGCCTCCAGGTTGCTTTACGATGGAAAATTTTTGTGTTTCTGTCTCCTAAGCGCAGCCATGAAATTCTTGACCGTTGTCTCCACCGGATTTCCTCCTTTTCCAGGAGTTCATCCAGTTCTGCACTAATTTTCTTGGCACGCCATCTACTGTTTTGGTCCATCCTTGTACTGATCTTGTCAAGTTCTCTTCTTTTCCTCTCAATTTGCTTAGGAATGGAACCAATCGTCCTCCCACTCCACGCGTGTAGGGACCCCATAACCCCTTTTAAATTGTTGGCGATCTCTCCCAGATCATTTGGACGTTTGTGCATAGTCCAGGCAGTGTGAATTTGGTCAGCCAAAGAATCATCTCTTTCCCAATAAGCTTCATACCTGCGGACAGGAGGGACACATCTCACAGCAGCAGTATAGTCCAAGCTTAATAAAATTGGACAGTGATCAGATCTAGAGGACGTTAGATGAGTTACCTGAGCATTAGGGAACATATTAATCCAATTTGGACCAGCCACCGCTCTGTCCAGACGAACTCTGACATTCTTTTGCCCAACTTGCTTGTTATCAAAAGTCCAAGGTCTTCCTTTATAACCCAGGTCATGCAGGTCACAGTGTGAAAGAACTTCTCGAAACACACGCATTTGTTTCTCCCCTCTTTTCCTCTGAGAATAATGCTCTTGTTGCCACATACATTCATTGAAATCACCTACCACTAGCCAAGGTTCAGGAAGAAGTGGTTTTATACGCCTCAACAAACTCCACATATTATGACGTTCGTTTGTGCGAGGTTCGCCATACACAAAGGTGCATCTCCATTTATTACCATCAGGGAGTAAGCGAATGGTTACATCAATATGACTCTCACTCAGCTTAAACAGATCAACTTGAACACTCTCATCCCAGAAGAGAGCCAGACCCCCACCTTTACCTACTCCCTTAAAAGTGATTACATGTTTAAGGCCTAATCTCCATCCAAGCCCTTCCACGTAATTTTTATTCTGCCTAGTTTCAGATAAGAATAAGATCTTAGGTTTATGGAAATGCACTAGCCTCTGAAGTTCTTGAACAGTTGCGAGTTGGCCAAGCCCGCAACTGTTCCAGCTCAGGATCGTCATTGCTCCTGACAGGCGCGCTCATCCGCGCCTGTCAGGGTACCAGCGGCCCCAAGGCTGGTTGCCTCCTCATCATCCTTCTCTTGCTCATCTTCACCCTCTCCCTGCACTTCCTCCTGCCTGTCCAGATTGTTATTATCATTTTCACAATTGTCCACTGCTCTGACTATCTCATCCATCCTTAACTTCTCCAGATTTTCTCTACCCAAGCATAATTCCAGCGACGGCACCTCCATCAGAATCTTCTTTTTTGTGGGCTGTAAGAATTGATCTTCATCCTCCACACCAGGTCTGACTCGCGGAGCCCCCAGGGAACTTCCCTGGGTTGTCAGCGTTTTATTTTTCTTCTTCTGGAGCACTCTCCCATTTCTTTGGATCCTCTTCCAGGTAGTAGTCGGGCAGCTCTTATGCACATTTGAAGACGAGGCAGACCTAACACCATCTTCATGAGTCTCTGCCACCACCAGGAGAGTCTCCGGTGATGCAGGAGATGTAGCGACACAAACTTGTTCAGTGGCCTGTTTGAGCTTAACACCAGGGGATGACGCCTTGTCAGTGCTTTTCATATTGACGGTGACGATCTTGGTCGGCATAGCTTCAGATGTGGGCTTGTCCTGCACCGAAAGCATGCCCACCTTGTTCGCCACATGCTCTACGATGGCGAGTTGATGGACATCCGTATTGCTAATGGCATACGGGTTCGTACGCCACGGGAGATCAGGTGAATGTTGTTGAAGAACCTGTCCCGTGACCTCCGGGATGACCCATTTCCTTTGGTCGTCGTTGAGAATGGGCCTCACTCCGAGATTGAAGTTGTACCTCTTCCCCTTCGAGCTTCCGGACCGACTGCAATCAACGTCCCTATGGCCGATGAAGCCGCAGAGGAAGCAGAAGGTTGGGAGCCTCTCATAATATACTGAGACAATTACATCTTCTTTTGTGCTTCCATCCACCAGAGGCACCCACCGCTGCAACGCTTGATCAATAGGGAGGTAGACGCGAGCCCTGAGAATTTTGTCACGAATAGCTCCACGGGCATGGTTATCAATACAGATTAGTTCACCAATTCTGCTACCCAACTCCCTAGCTAGCTGTTTGGACAGGAGATAATAAGGGATATTTTTGAATTGAGTCCAAATAGGAACAGTGGTGAAACAAACCGTCTCAGGGTCCTCCCCATCCTTTAGCTCCATCACCAGAACCACATCATCCTTAAACCTCCAGGGGCCTCCCTTGGTGACGTGGTTGAAATCTCCTTCCTCAGAGAATTCAAGGACAAATCTTCTGTCTGGAAGTTGGTTGGACTCGAGATGGCCTCGGATCTTCCAAACTCTCCGCATGGAGTCGATGAGATTCTTGGAGGTGATCACCATGACGGAGAGAAGGACACCGACAGCAAGGAATCTTCCCCGAGTAGCACTCCGCGCAGAAGACAAATTAATCACGAGAGCTTTCTTCTCTTCTTCGGTACCCATCTCTTGGATCAGCTCCTTCCCACTTCGTTGGCCTGGGTAGGCTGACCCTGCCACAACTACCTCGACGTTGGAGCTGTCGGCATTGTTTCCGTCAAGGGCATTGGCATCAGTGAGGAGGGATTTCTTCCGACGAACGTAGACAGGTGGTGGTGGTGGTGGACTAGCGGCGTGGTTGATGATGGAAGGGTTGATCTGTTCCGCCATGGTGGTCAGCGACAGAGGTGAAGTAAAGCAGAGGAACAGAGGGTTCAGAGGATGGATATTTTCCCTAGGAACAACACCCTGATTTATAGTCGTGCTCTGTGTCTTGATTCTGTGATTACTGCCTTCGAAGAATCGCACAATTTGGGGATGAAAAGATCGGGGGAGGGGCACCATCAACGGGGCAGCCCAAGGAATAAAAGCCAAATTAACCGTGGAGCAATATGGGGGATTCAGACTCGAGAATGTCAAAAGGTGGCCGCCGGAAGCAGAAATTTTTGTGTAAACAACGTGTACTTTATGCAAATGACAAATATGTACTGCATTTATTTTCGCCTATTTCCTATAGTATGAATTATTTAACCTTCCGTCAGATCCCAGTTTTCAAAATAAATGAAGTTTGTACGTACAGGTACGTTTTTCATATAAATTCGAGCTTGCACGAAAGTAAACTACTAGTAAAACGTTAACCTACAGTTTTTTTATCGAACCAGTGAAACAGGAAAGCTCTGAATTAACCCGTGCGCTCCTTCCCGCCAGAAAGTGGGCCGGGCCCATTACCTACAGGGGGCGTGCACGGAGCGGTGTTAAGAGCGTGTGCAGCGTGCTAGATATCTCGAGTCTAAGGAGCCATACAGCTGAGTCTAAACGGTGGAGCAGCTGAGTCTAAGGGAAAGATTCCCTGGGTTGAGTCTAACGCTAGACACAGCCCCAAATTAACACCAGCACATAAAATATTATTTCTTCCTACCGTTTGGGCTGGTAGTTGCGTCTGCTTCACCAGGAGACGCTAGGAAAAGTGCATGCGAACAGCTTTTTTCGGGCCCACGTGTTGAGTCTAAACGGTGGAGCAGTTTGCTTTTGCTAGACTCGACCCACCTTTTTCCCTTAGCAAAATCTATACGGTGTACATGCTCTAACTCCCCAGTCGCGAGCGCTGGGATGTCGGATTCCGAAAGGGAGCGTTTGCTTTTTTCTTTCCTTTTTGAGCAGGAGCAGGACTGGGGTGGGGGTCAGAGAGCAACCATAACCTGCCCGACGTGAGCCGCGACGTACGTCCACCGATCTCGCGCGTATAAATCATACTGCCCACGCCCAGCCAAGAATCAACAAACCGAGTAGCTAGCTGCTAGCTAAGCCAGCAAGAGCAGGAACATCGTCCATGGAGCTGCTGTCTCACGCAGTGCTAGGCCTTGCCCTTCTCCCGGTGCTGCTGCTGATCTCGAGGGCACTGTGGCATCTGGTGTGGAGGCCGTACGCCGTAGCCCGGTCAATGGGGCGGCAGGGCATCAGAGGGCCGCCGTACAGGTTCGTTGTCGGCTGCCTGCAGGAGTGTCGGCGGATGCTCGTCGCCGGCCGAGCGAATCCCCTCGACGCCGGCTGCCACAACTACACCTCCCACCTGCAACCTTTCTTCCAGAAATGGATAGCTGACTATGGTCCGTCCGTCCCTCCGTCCGTCCGTCCGTAAAATGCATGCAAGGAAGAGTTATTTCATGGCCAAGTCTTTTTCAGTTATTAATAGTACTCGTATATCGCCCTTGTGGAAAAAAGTCTTTCTCAGTGATATTATTGTCCAAGTCGATGTTATGTTTTGGAAGAGTAGCTAATTAGAAGTTACTCAACCTGATTATCTTTATTTAGGTAAGACATTCTTGTTCTGGTTTGGGCCAATACCGTCGATCTGTTCTACCGACATAGAGCTCGTCAAGGAAGTGCTCTGCGACAGGACAAACTTATACCAGAAGGACTACATGAACCCTAGCGTGGAAGTCATTTTCGGCAAAGGGCTCATACTGACAAACGGAGACGACTGGAAGCGGCACCGCAAGGTGGTCCACCCAGTATTCAACCAAGGGAAGCTCAAGGTTAACTAATTCCTAATCTCTCTTGCACACGCTTTTGTTATTATACATTTACAATGTATTCGTCTAGTACATGGTCTAAAGTACAAATACATGTTCTTACAGTCCTTGTCCGATCTAGCATCGGATGGCGCACGACAGATGATGGCCGTATGGTCTGCCGAGATACAAAATAGCACCACGCAGGAAACCGAGACAGATATGAGGAATGACTCTGAACAGTTGACCCTAGGAGTCATTGTAGAGGTGATCTTCGGTCAGAAAACAAAGGAATCGTGGGAGGTGTTTGTTGCTATGAAGGAGATCCAAAAGCTTGCAGTACATGCAATCCTAGCACCACCAGTACCTGGATTCAGGTGGTAAAATTGTATACGAATTAAGAGATCAGCCCTCCTCGATTTTCCATAGATACGATTATCTGAAAGATTATTTTGCAAGGTACCTGCCAACTCGCCTCAACCGTCGAACATGGAAGCTCGACAGGTTGGTGACTAGCAAGATCATGGAGATGATGGAAACACGTACAGCAAACGACGACTACGGAGAGGACCTTCTTGGGCTGATGATGCAAGCATGTAGGTGGGGCCCCCACACACTGAGCAACGAGGAAATCGTTGGGGAGTGCAAGACTTTCTTCTCCGCGGGGCTAGATACCACAGCAACCCTCCTTACCTGGGCAATGTTCCTGCTCAGTTGCTACCCACAATGGCAGGAGAAAGTCAGGGAGGAGATCATACGTGAATCACAACAAGAAGGCGAGGTCCCGAGTGTGAACACCCTCGGGAAACTGAAGCTGGTACGTACTATACCAATATATGTTTATTATTTATTTATAGGTAGTACATATTTAACATATATATATGTGTGTACCATTACTATATATGCAGCTTAACATGCTTCTCCTCGAGGCACTGAGGCTCTATCCACCGGTACCGTTTCTGACGAGAAAGACCGCCTCCGATACCAATCTGGCAAAAATCGAGGTGCAGAAAGGAACTGTGATAATTATCCCTATAGCGATGATGCACAGGGACAAGGAGGTCTGGGGTTCTGATGCCGACGAGTTCAACCCTATGAGGTTCGAGAATGGCGCCTCGAGGGCTGCCAAGTATGGCAACTCGTTGCTAGCCTTCTCGTATGGCCCAAGGGCCTGCAGCGGGCAGAGCTTTGCCATGATCGAGGTGCAAACAGCGATAGTGATGATGCTGAAGAGGTTCTCCTTCACTCTCTCTCCAAAGTATGTTCACAAGCCTACGAATTTTCTCACCCTCACACCAAGATACGGGCTCCCTCTCATCGTGAGGAACCTTCAGCCGGATGAGCAAAAGGGTTCAAGCCGAATTGTTGCTTAAGCGTTGTCGTCTCTGAGACGGCATATACTAGACCTTGTGTTTTCCTATGTCAAAATTGTTTCCAACGGCACACAGCTCACGACCTGTGTGAGACTGTGTTTCTGGACTAGTTACGTAAAGTACGCTTGTTCGTGTAATCGTATTCGTGTTGGAAAATACTAAAGGATAATATTAATATAATTATGAATATATGCGATACACGATAGAAACTTTGAATCCGAATACCATTGAGTAGGCACCACCATCAGGGAAAAATATTTCGTCAAAAGTTTGGAGGAATTTCGCGAAATTTGCGATGTTCTGTGAGGGACGAAAAAACATAATTCTTAGCGAAATTTTGGATTAGATTTGAAATTTTTAAAAAGGTGATCATATAAAGAAGAAAGGAAAGTTTTTCTCACTAGTATAATACGTTAGTCTACTGGTAGATGGAGTCGCAACTCACAGGGAATGTGTTAGTCCTTTCATTGTATGTGCAGGCCACTTGGATGTTGTTTTGCTTTTTGAATTAGGCGGGCCTTTTACTATTTCCTAATTAGCGAAAAGGCAGAGCTCCGTCCCCGTTATAAAAAAATGTTCGACTAAAGTAATCTAACGCTAGTTCAGTTTTATCAAATAATAGAAAAAAATGTAAGCTGCATATGTGAAGTTAAATTTTGAGATTCCTTACCATGCATGCGTATGAAATACCAATGGATACACACATATATGTTTATATATATGATGCTTAATTGCGGCGTAGCATAAAAATTTGAACCACAAAATAAATAAATAAATAAATAAATAAATGGAAAGAAGGCCCGAAGCCGCAAAGATGTGTTTTGCGTCCGCTGACTTCCCCGGTGGCGGAGTCGCGCGAGCGCTGGGCTGTCGGATTCCGAAAGGGAGCGTTTGCTTTATCCATTCCTTGTTTGAGCCGGACTGGGGACGGTCAGGGTCAGATAGTAATCACAAACCTACCAGACGTTCACTGATCGCGCGCGTATAAATCATACTACCCAGGCCCAGCCTAGCTAGAATGCCTATCAATAAAGAACAAACCGATCGAGTAGCTAATAATAAGCCAGCAAGAACATCCATGGAGATGTCTCACCTAGTGCTAGGCCTCGCCGCTCTCCCGGCGGTGCTGCTGATCTCGAGGCTCTCCGCCAGGGCACTGTGGCATCTGGTGTGGCGGCCGTACGCCGTGGCCCGGTCGCTGGGGCGGCAGGGCATCAGATGGCCGCCGTACAGGTTCGCCGTCGGGTCCCTGCAGGAGTGTCGGCGGATGCTCATCGCCGGCCGAGCCAACTCTCTCGACGCCGGGTGCCACAACTACACCTCCTACGTGCAACCTTTCATCCAGAAATGGACAGCTGACTATGGTCCGTCCTTCCGTAAAATGCGTGCAAGGAGGAATTATTCAATGGCCAAGTCTTTGTCTTTCTCAGTCCTATGTTCCCTTTGCCGGAAAAGTCTTTCTCAGTGGTATAAATGTCCAAGTCGTCGATCTTATCGTTTTGTAAGAGTATCTAATATTTTTTTCATCAACCTGATCTTGTGATATAGGTAAAACATTCTTGTTCTGGTTTGGGCCGATACCGTCGATCTGTTCTACTGACATGGATCTAGTGAAGGAAGTGCTCTCCGACAAGACAAGCTTATACCAAAAGGATTACATGAACCCTAGCTTGGAAGTCATTTTTGGCAAAGGGCTCATACTTACAAACGGAGACGACTGGAAGCGGCACCGCAAAGTGGTCCACCCAGTATTCAACCAAGGGAAACACAAGGTTAACTAATTTCTAATCTCTTTTCTGCACGTACGTACAATATTATTTTTATACATATATTTATTATCCGTCTGGTAGTCTAAAGTTCATACATATGTTCTTCCAGTCCTTGTCCTCTCTAGCATCAGATGGCGCACAAGAGATGATGGCTATATGGGCCACCGAGATACAAAATAGCAACACACAGGAAACAGAGACGGATATGAGGAATGACTCTGAACAGTTGACCCTAGGAGTCATTGTAGAGGTGATCTTCGGTCAGAAAACCGAGGAATTGCAGGAGGTGTTTGTTGCTATGAAGGAGCTCCAGGACCTTGCAGTGCAAGCAATCCTAGCACCACCAGTACCTGGATTCAGGTGGTAAATTGTACTCCATCCGTATCTAAATATAAGACGTTTTGGTAGCTCACGTCTTACATTTAGTTACGGAGGTAGTAGTTAAGAGTCTGTCCTTGATTTTTTGTCATAAATATGGTTGTCTGAAGGATTATTTTGCAAGGTACCTGCCAACTCGCCGCAACCATCGAACATGGAAACTCGACCGGTTGGTGACTAGCAGGATCATGGAGATGATGGAAACACGTACCGCAAACGATGACTACGGAGAGGACCTTCTTGGGCTGATGATGCAAGCATCTAGGTGGGGGCCCAAGCCCAACATACTGAGCAACGAGGAAATTGTTGGGGAGTGCAAGACTTTCTTCTCCGCAGGGATAGATACCACTGCAACCCTCCTTACGTGGGCAATGTTCCTGCTCAGCTGCTACCCACAGTGGCAGGAGAAGGTCAGGGAGGAGATCCTCCATGAATCGCAAGAAGAATGCGAGGTCCCGAGTATTAGCACCCTCGGGAAACTGAAGCTGGTATGTACCCATGTTTAGTATACAGTTGAGATATTTTGTTAAAAAAATTAACCATTACTATATATGCAGCTTAACATGTCGCTCCTGGAGACACTAAGGTTGTACAGTCCGGTACCGTTTTTGATTCTTTCAACGGTAATGGTTTTGCTTCTGGCAAACTACTTTGGAGGTCCGTAAAGCTGCTGATCAGCGATGGAGCCGCGTCGAGCTCAAATGAAGAGGTGATCTGTTTTTCGTCCTTTTGGTGGTCACTTCAGTGCTGTCAAAGGAGGGGAATAGGCGTTGGTCTTTTGCATAGATTTATCCTATCTTTTCAGTTCTGTAAGTTCAGTGTAAACGTATCTTGTAACTCGACTTTATTATATAAATGAGAATCGTTTTACCATGCAAAAAAAAAAAGATACCAATCTTGCAAAAATTGAGGTGCAGAAAGGAACTGTTATACTCATCCCTATAGCGATGATACACAGAGACAAGGAGGTCTGGGGTGCTGATGCCGACGAGTTCAACCCTATGAGGTTCGAGAATGGCGCCTCAAGGGCTGCCAAGTATGCCAACTCGTTGCTAGCCTTCTCCTATGGCCCAAGGGCCTGCAGTGGGCAGAGCTTTGCCATGATCGAGGTGCAAACAGTGATAGTGATGATGCTAAAGATGTTCTCCTTCACTCTCTCTCCAAAGTATGTTCACAAGCCAACTAACTTTCTCACCCTCACACCAAGATATGGGCTCCCCCTCATTGTGAGGAATCTGCAGCCGGATGAGCCAAAGGGTTTAACCGGAATGGTTGTTTAAGCGTCGTTATCTGAGGCAATCAGCAGGACGCAGTGGCATATACTATTGTACCAGACTTTTTTTTTCTATGTTAAAACTGTTACAGTTGCGCACAGCGCTCACGACTTGTGCGAGACCGTGTGTCTGCATGAAGTGTGCTTGTTCATGTAATCATGTTGTAAATACGCAAGGACAATTATTAATATAATTCTGTATATACATGATACGATGGAAACCTTAAATCCGAATACCATGGAGTCCACACAGCCACGCAGGAATAAAATAGTTGAAGTTTTGGACGAACTGTAAAATTAACAATTTTCGATTAGGGGTGACAAAACATAATTCTTGGCAAAATATTAAATCGAAAAAATCAGAAAGATTATCATATTAAGGTATAAATGCAAATATTTATCACTAGTAATGTGATTTGTATAGTGGTAGATGGTGTAACTAATGCAATATTAGGTGTTGAGTTCGGTCCTTAATTCACTTAATTTTGCTAATTGAATTTTAATTCAAACTCTCAATCTGAGTGAATTTTTTGAAATTATTCTTTGAAATTTCGTGAAGTCTTGAATCTCCGCTAGGGGCACGAAAAAATCGAATGTAAAACCCAGTGCCGACCACCTCGATCCCGACATCTAATGGGTACAGCCGCATCGCCTCCCCGTGTCCTTGAAAAAGAGTTGGGTTAAGAAAATTCAATATGTGTGAAAAGTCCTCTGGTGCGTATGTTCCCTCAAGTCCTTTGTACCAAACATTCGACAACTATACTTTGAAATCTTACGAAAAACCTACAATATATATGGGTATGTATACATGTCTAGTATACACGAATCATCCACAAAACCAGGGGTGAGCTGAGATTTTGGGGAATGTATAGTTGATATCTAATGGGTATGTATAAAACGGGACGCATGACATTTTTGGAGATTTTGGGGTGAGCTGAGAAAAACCCACAAAACCAGGAAAATACACCGCAAATAAACGGGGCCTTACAGGTTTCAGCTAGGCTCTCACTAGCATGTAATGCAAAGATTTATTGTAAAAAAAACAATGTAAACATTTTCTACCCACTTAATAGATGAACTGGCAAAATACAATCAAAGAGCCATGCACTTAGTCAGACATGGGTGCGCTAGCCGCAGGGCTCTCGCCTCGCTCTCTCTCTCTTGGACGGTGATCTCCCGCTCCGGTACCACGCAAGTTGCCTCTTCATAGAAGCATGGGAAGATCATCGCCATTGGCAGGCAGGTGTCCAGGTGACCATGTCATCGGACAAACTATTGCAGGCAGGTGTCTATGTGACCATGTCATCGGACAGACTATTGCAGCACGCCGCCAGGGAGGTCTACGGACTCTGCCACCAACAAAGAAATAAGTAACGCCTTCCTCGGTAGACGTCGTTGTTGTAGCTGCCAGGCCCATGATGATGGGGACCGCCATTGCCACCAGAAGCACAATCAGCACCGTCGGCTTCACCATGGCGGTCATCAGACTGGAGATGATATTTCGAAGAACCTGATGTGTTCAGTTTATATGTGATACGTTTGTTCGGCCTCCATCGACTCTTTTATTAGATACCACATACTCTATATCTGACTTGCACGATTACCACTCAAAGTTGGAGTATATTAGGACCGTCAATTGCTTCATTAGGTGACATGCTAGTAATATCAAGCAATATACAGGTAATCAAATTGATTGTGCAAACCATGCCCTGCAGGTTGTGAGCTAAGGCGACGAGCCACACCGTTACCTTTTTGAGGGCGTCGTCGTGGAGTCTCGGTATTTGTTGGGCGTGTATCGGTGTCTTCGATGACAAGTTCTGCTTTACATGTTCTTTCCATCATCACTTTGTATCGGTTCGGTCGTTTGAGTTTATTTATAAAGCGGGACGAAAACTAGATAGCTAATCGACCCATGCTTGGCTCATTCAACTAAACCAAGGAGTTCTATTGACAGTTGACACCATGTCGAGAGAAATCTTATAGAGTACTATACTTATATTATCCATTAATCATGGGATATTTTGTCTCTAAGCTATTAACTCATATTGCATCAACTTTGAATACTTAATATTCCATACAAATGGGATCGGGCATAGTTATATGGAGAAAGATCAGGATTACTTGGATATAACAGATTGGTAATCGCTCATGCTGATATGATTGTTGAATATAAATATAGTGACTAGCCCCTTTCCATCAGTTCGGACTTTTGGTTTAGATGGCTAGTGCAGAAAATCTATATGGTATCAGAGCCAAGAGGTCTCGAGTTCGAGACCCCGCTCACGCGGATTAAAAAAGAAAAGGAAAAAGAAGATCCTGCGGCCCGCTCCTATCCCACGCTAAGTACTAAAATAGCCTAGACGTGAGGGGAGTGTTGAATATAAATATAGTGACTAGCCCCTTTCCATCAGTTCGGACTTTTGGTTTAGATGGCTAGTGCAGAAGATCTATAATGATGATCATGGAGCCTGATTTCTCCATACTTTTCGGAACCATGCAAAGAACTGCTATTAATAAGAAGAGAAAGGTCAAACAAAGGCCAAAAGTAACAAACGGATAGTTCAAGTAGACGACTGAAACAACAACTAAACCATGAACTGTAGTGCAGCCTGCTAATTAACCAAGATCAGGGAACAAAAAGGAATAGAAACCTGGAGTGCACCTCCAAACGGTTGGGCCAAAATCAATGTTGATGGCGCCTTTCGACTAGAAACGGGAGAGGCCGCAATTGGTATTGTTGCTAGAGATTGCCGAGGACTTGTTTTGTATTCTGCTCATGCACCAGTACCCTAAAAAAAAAGAAAACCATCATCCGACGCTCCTTAAACTTCTGCTAGCAAAACGGCCGCTTGCAATAGCCTCAGTGAGCTGTTATCTCAAAAGGGGCTGTTTGGCCGTTTTGGAACTGGGGAACGGACGAGGGCCCAAATCCTCAAAGATGTTTTTCACGGAGGAAATAGCAGTGCGCATACAAGAAGTATACCGGCATGTGCAAACACATACAACAAGTTGCAAATTGTGCTAAACTCATACACAAAGTAACACAGATGTGCAAACACATACAAAACAGTCCGAATTGGCCACATCGGACGCCACCGTGGAGGGAGCTGGCGTGTACTGTTTGCAGAAACCCACCTGGTTTTAACGGAACAACACAGAAAGGTCCAACATGTATTCCCTATTTCTGTTATTTTCGTGCTCACCTCGACCAAGCCGTCACCTTCCGTAGTTGGAGCGCTCTCGACGCTGCGGACACCGCAGACGTCGCCGCCGATTACGCACCTTCGTCGACATGCCTCCCGATCCGCACCTTCGGCCATGGGAGGAGGAGAACCCGCCGGACTCGGTACAATCTTCTTCCTTCTTTCTCCTTTCTTGTTTCTCCTTTCTTATTTCTCGGCGGAAGTGGCGGGGTCTCCGAGGGGTTTTGCGGTTGTTGATCTGGACTGCATCTCGACGCCGTTGATCTTGATTCGAAGTTGCTGGGCGTCCGTATGTTAGTGAGAACTGATCATGGCGGAAATTGGAGATGATTAGATCCTTCCTGTACCCCTGTTTCAATCTGGAAGTGGCAGATGATTTTCGGAAGAAAAGTTGATGTTTTGTGGTTATTTAGTTGGATTGATGTTGTTAGAAGAGGTATTGTGCTAGTTTAGACGGAATTGTACTAGAAAGGAGTCAACTTTGAAGTGAAGCTTCGTTAAAATTGATGCCCTGTTTTCGGTGGTGTTTAAATTCAGTTAACAGGTGCTCCTGAAGCTTCATTTAGTAGGGTACTGTTTAAATTCAGTAATGCAAGTGATAACACTACTTATGTGCACGGCCGTTTTAATCTTTGTTGGTGTAACTGCAGGTGGTGACAACTTGTTTACTGTTGTAATTGAGCACAATGGGTTATTCTGTGGTTTGGGTGTCGATCTGGATTACATGCAACCAACTGCTGCATTTGTGGACTACTGCAACACAGACACTTGGTCAATTCTATGGATAGAAGAAATGTTGAAGCAGCTGGGGTATGAGAAGGATGACAGAATGCATGTATACTGGCAGATGCCTGGGAAAGACCTGATAGATGGTCTGATGTGCATACAATCAGACGCAGATATTGTAGAGATGTTGAAAGCTGTCAGTGCAGGTCACAAGACACTCTGCCTCATTGTTGATCATAGCAACTTCATGAAGCGCATCAGGGATGATGTAGTTACAACTCGAGGTCCACCTTTGGCTGCAGTTAGTAGTCCAAGCAAAATTCCAGTGAAAGCAACCAGTATGCCTAATGTTGTGGATGACAGACAACAAGATCAGCATGATGTTGTGGATGACAGAGAACAAGAAGATGATGGTGACAGTGATTCAGACTTTCATGACAGTGATTATGAACCAGCAGAAGGTGATGATGACTTATTTGCAGACAACATCGATAAAGATGTGAATGACCACAATGAGAAAGAAAGTGGTGATGAAATGGAAGATGATGCTGTTCTTGATGATGAGGATATAAATATTGGAGGGGCAGAAAAGGGGAAGCTTGTGAAAAAATTCAAGGAATTCAATTCTGTTGTTGACATAAAGGACCCAGAATTTTCAGTGGGTATGGTATTTGCTGACGTGAAGGAGATGAGGGCTGCTCTGTCAGCATACAGCATTAGCAACAGAGTGAAAGTTAACAAGATAAGGAATGAGAAAAGGAGGATAGATGCAGTTTGCAAGCCTGGATGTCCTTGGATGTTGAAAGCCTCAGCTGATAGCAGAAGTGGTGGCTTCATAGTTAGGTCATATGTAGGAAAGCACAGCTGTAAGAAATCTTATGAGGTGAAGGCACTTACTGCAGATTTTCTCGCCAAAGCTTTTATAGATGAATTCAGAGATAACCAGAAGATGGATTTGAAGGGCTTTCGTGCCAAAGTTCGAAGGAAATTCAACATGGCTCCTAGCAGATTTAAGCTTGGCAGGGCAAGGAAAACTGCTTTGAGGGAAATACATGGAGATGAAAGCAAGCAATTCAGTCTGTTGTGGGACTATGGGCAGGAACTTAGGACAGCAAATCCTGGATCATCTTTTTTCTTATCCACCAATCAATCAAAAGATAATGCAGAAGTAAATCCTAAACAACACTTGGCCACCTTGTATTGGTCATATGATGCATTGAAAAGGGGATTTTTGACTGGATGTAGGCCCTTGATTTGTGTGGATGGTTGCCATGTGAAGACCAAGTTCAAAGGTGTGTTGTTAACTGAAGTTGGCATAGATCCAAATGACTGCATCTATCCAGTAGCTATGGGCCTAGTTGAAGTGGAATGCACAAGTTCGTGGGAGTGGTTCTTGACAACCTTAAAGGATGATCTTCAAATTACCAACACAGCTCCATTTACTATAATTAGTGACAAACAGAAGGGCCTTATCAATGCGGTGCAAAAAGTTTGGCCAGATGCAGAGCATCGATTTTGTGTTAGGCACTTGCTTCAAAACTATCAAAGGGCAAGCCATAGGGGAGAAATATTGAAGAATGATCTGTGGGCAATAGCTAGATCTACATGCATTCTCAAGTACCAGCAACATATGGATACACTTAAAGCTGATAGTGTGACTGCATTTCAGTGGGTTGAGGAGCTTGCACCCAATACTTGGATCCCAGTATTCTTGAGGTAGTTCTGGCATTCCTATGTAGTGTACTGTCTTTTAGAAGCACCATTATTTATGCTTACAGTAATATCTCCCACGTGCAGTTTATTTTTAGGCAAATCCCAGACCCTGACCTTGATCCAGCTCATCAACCTGAAAGCATGATACATAGGATGATGCAGGAGGTAATATTTACTTATTTCAATGAGCTGCATTGACATGATTTTTATTCTGCTTACATGAATATATGTAATTTTTGTAGGCACGTACTGAAGCACCATTAATCAGAAGACAAGAAGCTCTACCAGAGAGTTCTTTTGTGGTTGCTGCTAGAGATGAACTTCCTTCTGCAAGGCCAAGAGTCACAACAGCAAGTTCTAGGGGCAAATTTAGGCCTCTACGTGCTAGGGGAAGAGGTGCAGGCAGTTCTCATGCTACTGTCAATGATCATGCAAATAACCCAAGCAATGTCGATGCTCCAACCAGTGTCAGAGGTGGTGCGAGAGGAAGAAGAAGAGCAAGCAAAAGGACTGCAGAAGAAAGCTCATCTAACACTCAGACTGAGCAAGACAATACAAGAAGCAACAACAGACGGACAACCTACAGTACTGCTCCTGGCAGTGCTTATCATCTTCTATTTGGCTCTAGAACTGTAGTGGCACAGGAAAATACACTTCCTGACCTCAATGCTGAAGCTATGCCAGAAGAGGAGATTCAACTCACCCAAAATGCTCCTGCAGAGTAGACTATTTGGTTATGTAATAAATCTGAAACCACCATGTTTGTGTTAAACCTGGATTTATGTAATAAATCTGAAACCACCAATTTGGAGACTTATGAATGATGTTTCGAGTTCACTGTGTATGTGTACCTGATAGATGTCTCCAGTTCATTATGTGGTTTATGTGTGTGTGCTATGCATTGTGTTATTTACTTTGTACAATCATCACTGCCAACAGAACCGTCATATTGAAATTCATATTTCATATTGAAACCATTTTCACTGGCATACACAAGGTTCAGCTCTATTTATTCCCTAAAACAATGCACAGAGTACATAAACAATTCCTAAAGCAGCTACTACAACATACAGTCCTATTTCTTTGAGTCCCTCCATCTCAGTTCTCTAATGTGTGCATGAATCATCAACCTCTTCTCTTCCTTCATTTTCTTCACCACAGACCGAAGCTCCCTGGCTTCATCTTCCAAATTCATGTTCTTTTCTCCAACTTTCCTAAGCAATCCTGAACAATTGCATTGCTAATGGCCACTGAATTGTTCACCTGCCTGCGCACACACAAGAACACAATCACAAACCAATCAAGCAACTCAATTTGGGCATTCTTGCGCACACACAAGAAGTAACAGCACACACCAATCGAGCAACTACATTTGAAGCTACAGCCAACGAGTAGAGCTTCGAAATTACTAACCTTACCGTCCCAATGAACGACCGCCGCCACCGCCGCCGCCGTCGCTCCTGCGAGCTCCAGTGCGTGCGCCATGGCGACCTCCCGTGCCTGCGCCATGGGACCTCCCGTGCCTGCGCCGCCATGGCGACCTCCCGTGCCTGCGCCATGGGACCTCCCGTGCCTGCGCCGCCATGGCGACCTCCCGCAGTCGAATCCATCTACCACCACCGCCGCACTCCAGTCGCCTCGCCATCGCCTAAACCAGGGTTCGGCCGATTTGGGGAATTTTCTTCTAATTGAGTCGTGGACGAATCTGTGAAACATGAGACGAAGGGGGGGGGGGGGGGGGGGGTTTCATAAATTTACACATATCCTTTGACAGCATGTCAAGCCACGTGTCTTCACCACAACCATTTTGTACCTAAATGAACCCGCATTGTTACTTTGTGTATGAGTTTAGCACAATTTGCAACTTGTTGTATGTGTTTGCACATGCTGGTATACTTCTTGTTTGCGCACTGCTATTTCCTCTTTTTCACGCGCGCTGGCTCGCCTGGTGGCAGTGTCGCGAGCGCTGGGCTGTCGGATTCCGACAGATAGCATTTGCTTTTTCCCTCCCTTTTCGTCAGTGATAGGGAGCGTCAGAGAGGAACAACAAGCTACCCGACGTGAGTACGTAACGTCTCTCGATCGATTATAAGTATACAATACCACCTTGCCCAGCTAGAATAAACAAGCCAATCAGCTACCAGCAGCCATATTGCGTCCATGGAGCTAGCTCGTATAGTGCTAGGCCTTGCAGCACTCCCCGTGGTGCTGCTGATCTCGAAACTCTGCGCCAAAGCACTATGGCATCTGGTGTGGAGGCCGTACGCCGTGGCTCGGTCCATGAGGCGGTACGGCCGCCGTACCGGTTCGCCCTCGGGTCCCTGCAGGAGTGCAGGCGGATGCTCATCGCCGGGAGAGGGAACTCTCTCGACGCCGGCTGCCACGACTACATCTCCCTCGTGCAACCCTTCATTCAGAAATGGACCTCTGACTATGGTACATTTATGCATGCAGGGAAGGAAGGAATACATGCACGGATACCGCGTTTTCGAAAAGTCTAGCTAGTAGCTAACTGTACCTGATTTGCCCCAAAAGTTATGGTTACACGATTTTATTTAATAGTTATTATGGGTTATTGAAAATATTCCCGAATTGTTGCTGTTTTTATTTTTATTTTGGTAATTTCCCAAGAACTATGAGTTTGACTAACATTACCTATTGTACCGTTGTACACTTGTACGGGACTTCTCTACACATAGTACGTGTACTATTACCTACAATTTTTTCTAACATAACTGCTAGTTTGTCTAGCATAACTGCCAAGCAATATGGTTAAGTTGTCCACAATAACTTATTACAAGTAGATATGCAATTCCTTTTCATTACGTACATGCCTTTTTCTAAGGTGACTTGCATAAGTTCAAACAATTAAGGAATAAAAAACAATAATAGTTGCGAATATGGTATTATGACATTGCATTCGCAGTAACATAAATTTATCCGGACAAGTATTTGTCAAAAACGGAAGTGAAGTATATTCTTGAGGAGCTCGCGACGAGAAAATAAAGAACGAACATAAAACATGTTTTGTATCAACATCAAAGTTCATTTTTGAAATGTAGTTGTTCAAACATACAGATATGAAGTGTAGTTTTGAAGAACTTGTGGCGAGAAACACAAAGATGAAAACATATCGTAAGCATGATGCTCAAACTAAAATCTGCACATGATGTCATCCCTAATGTATGTAGAAGGAAGCATTAGAGAAGGTGTATGTGAGGGATGGAGGGTTAGGATGTGAGGGACAGCCAAAGTTTTTCTTTGGCGAGTTAGAAGGAGTTTTGTTTTGTGTTACCTATATTTTTATGTTTGCATGTGTGTGTGCTAGTTTCCTGTAACGTCAAATAGCTACATCTTAGATACATTATATTTAACTATTCTCATAAATTGATCTTGATTAGGTAAAACATTCCTACTTTGGTTTGGACCAATACCGACCATTTGTTCTACTGATATGGATCTAGTCAAGGAAGTACTCGCGGAGAGGACAAACTTATTTCAGAAGGACTACATGAACCCTGCCTTGGAAGTCTTTTTTGGTGAAGGGCTCATACTTACGAATGGAGACGTGTGGAAGCGGCACCGCAAAGTCGTCCACCCCATTTTCAACCAAGAGAAGCTCAAGGTTAATTAACTTTAAATTTGACCACTACAATCACACACTAGCTATTAGTAGTATATTATATCTAACAATATAGTACATATATGTACATGTGCTTGTTAGTCTAAAGAAAACATCACTTGTTCAGTCCATGTCCGTTCTAGCATCCGAGGAGGCTCAGAGGATGATGGATGGATGGTCCGCCGAGATAAAAAAGAGCAAGGTTAACGAAACCGAGACAGACATGAGGCGTGCCTCTGAAAAGTTGATGGTAGGTGTCATTGAAGGGATGATCTTCGGTGAGAAGTCAAAGGAATCAGGCATGGTGTTTGCTGCTCTCAGGGAGCTCCAGGAGCTTGCAGTTTACGCGATTCTAGTATTCCCTGTACCCGGATACAGGTGGTTTATATATAGTACAAACGACGGTCGACCGTGATTTTAGTCAACAGATTACCTGAAATAAATTCCTTTCTAGGTACCTCCCAACACGCCGCAACCGTCGAACATGGAAACTCGACAAGTTGGTGACGAGCAAGATCAAGCAGCTCATGGAGACGCGGATCGCAACCAATGACTATGGAGAAGACCTGCTTGGGCTGATGATGCAGGCCTGCAGGTCGGGCCCCAATACGTTGAGCAACGAGGAAATCGTCGGCGAGTGCAAGACTTTCTTCTCCGCCGGGACAGACACCACGGCAACCCTGCTTAGCTGGGCGATGTTCCTGCTCAGCAGCTACCCACAATGGCAGGAGAAGGTCAGGGAGGAGATCCTCCGTGAATCACAGGAAGATGAAGGCGAGGTCCCAAGTATCAACACACTCGGGAAATGTAAGCTGGTACGTACCCATTTGGCCATTTCCTTTGGCTTCGGCCATTTCTGTAACCTCTACGCTGGCTTTTTTTTCTATCTATATTATTTTTCTAACCATCTCCATGTGTATGTATATTACAAGTTTTATCATAGTTGGTAATTTTAACAACCGTCCATCCGCTCTGATCCGACGGTGATAAAATAAAAGCTACCTGAAACTACTAGATTAAAACTACCTGAAACTACCAATATTCTTTTATTTTTAATCTAAAGTAAAAGGGTAACTAAGTAATCTCTCCCCGCTAGTCTCTTTTATCGAGTTTGCAGCAGCCGCGGAGACGGGGGCGAGCAGCAGCAGGCACATGGCACCCGAAGGCGATGCACATGACGGGGGTACTAGGATGCGAGCGACAACGTGAAGTTCGGGTTCCCGATGGCGTTCACGGCGACGCTCATGTCGTGGGGCCGGATCGACTTCGACCGGAACTACGGCGCGCACGAGCGGGAAGCCCGCGGCGCCGTCCGCTAGCGCTGGGCGACCTCCTAGGTTTCAACGTCGCCGGCCACATTGATCCTCGCCAGCAGCCGGACGGACGCCATCCTCGCCCTCGCTAGAAGAGGCCAAACGCCGCCACCGCGTCCTCGCCTCTCTCCCCACGATGGCACCGCTAATCCCGCGCGGTCAGAAACCGGGGTTTCTCGCAGATGTTGTGCTCCTAGGAAGAGGGCGAGGAGAGCAGCTTTGTGGCGGACTCGCCGTGGCGACCGTCGCTGATGCGGATTACAACTACCCTCGGCCGGAGAGCACGAGCCCGCACCTGGGCATGCAAAGTAACAAGCTCAGAAGCCTCGACGCCGTACTATCGGCCGCGGAACCCACCATCGCGGTGGAGGTCTACGTTAACGAGCTAGCAGGGCTTCGAGCTCGAGGCTAGGAGAATTGCTACGAGCCTACGACAAGACATTTTTAGACATGACGAAAGACCAATTCGTGCGAATGCTCCTGCTCGATGGCTGCTGCATCCTCCACCGCCTCGTCAGCGTCAGAGCACAACACACCACGAACGGTGTGGGGTCTTCCGATGGCAGCACCACCGCACCCACCGTCAGCTTCAACGCAGAGCCGAACGATGTAGAGACTGCTGATGGCGGCACCGGCACCGCAAGTGTTGCCGCCGCCCTTGAAGCTTTGGCGGTTGTGCGCGACGTGTTCTACGTTCTTCGTGCTCGAGAAGATCGGCGAGCTAACAGCTTCGGTCGGCGAGGCTCGTCTGAGAACGGAGATCGCGGAGTTTGCCCTTGATCTCATGCGGAGGCAAAAGTACGCAGAGGCAGTGCCGGCCATGGTGCCGCCCAAGCCAGGTAATCTTCTTGCGGGAAACCCCTTGCGACATGACTATCAGTGTCTTTTGTGCTTGCTGTCTATTTTCAGTTGATTGCAAACCATCAAAACCTATAACCAGACGAGCATCCTACCAGGTATTTTCTTTACAGTGTTTACACCAGACCAAAGTTTAAAACCTGTCCCAAACTGAATCAACGGGAATGCCCAGGGTTAAATGATTGAACGGCTAACATAATTTTGGAACAGAGGAGACTGAATCAACGGTTGGAACTTTTTAGAAGGGAAGCTACTTGAAACTACCTAGGTAGTTTCAACAAGCACCGTAAAAGAGCTCGTATGTATATACATGTACCATGTTGTAGCTAAACATGTTGCTCCTGGAGACACTGAGGCTCTATAACCCTGTACCTTTACTGGCGAGAAGGACCACCCGTGATACCAATCTAAAAAACATCAAGGTGCCCAAAGGAGCGATGATATTACTTCCAATCGCGATGTTGCACAGGGACAAGGATGTTTGGGGGCCTGACTCCAACGAGTTCAACCCCATGCGGTTTGAGAACGGCGTCTCGAGGGCTGCCAAATATCCCAACTCGCTGCTAGCCTTCTCGTATGGTCCAAGGGTCTGCAGCGGGCAGAACTTTGCCATCATCGAGGTTCAGATGGTGATGGTCATGATCCTCAGGAGGTTCTCCTTCACACTCTCCCCGAAGTACGTTCACAAGCCAGCAAACTTTCTCACTCTCACACCAAGGTATGGGCTCCCCCTCATCGTGAGGAATCTGCAGCCGGAAGAGCGAAAGAGTTCAGGCAGAATTGTCGCTTAAACGTTGTTGTCTAAGGCGATCTGTATAATATATACCGTCTCTTGCCTATGTTATTACAAGTGTTTATGAGCATAATTCACGACATGTGTGAAATGTGTGCCTGTATGCATATTCATGCAATCGTGGTTTATTATAAATATATATTCTGAATATAACGTCTACAAGATTTCTACCGATGTTAGCTATCATCAAAGATGTGAAGGGTAAGACTGAATGTCTTCTCTACTTCAGTCTTCCTTTTTTAGCAGATTATCCAGTTCGATCATAACCAGACTTGATGGCTTATATGTACAGAATAAACACACTATGACACATAAAGATTTAATTCATCACAGTATCATGTAAGACATGAACTGCTCCTTTCCGAAGGATAAAAAAATTAAGTTTGATAACTAGCACTTCGGGCAGGCCAATAGCATTTTTCTGATAAAGGGAATATATTAATATTGAGATACCAATTACACCCAGTCTCTGCACCAACTAAATGTCACAAACGACATCCAGGATGCACACAGCCTTAAAGAGAGAAAAAAAAGGCCCCGCCATGGTAATCAAATCCTCGCAGCAGCAGCTCCACAACCCACCACCAAGACAACAGCCGGAATACAAAAATGTTATCCAAAAGCGACGCCTCCAAGAAGGGAAACAGTGCAAAAACACTGTCATCGCCCGATCCAAGATCTTAAGTTTTCACCCTGGACAAAGTCTGAGCTATCAGAACAATGTCTTCAGCAAGACCATTGCCAGGCACAACCAATAAAGGCCAAACCTTAAGTTTTCACCCTGAAAGTCAATACTCCGCACTCGAAGAGCGCCACCAAACTTGAATTCCTCCAATGCTGCCGCCCCCACTAGCCAAGGCTGCTCCTGCTAGTCATCAAACACCAGCCTCACAGGTACCATATCCGAATTGGACCGGCTTCTGTGAATTGAGAACTTCACCGCCTCGAAGACCACTTCCGTCAAAATTGGTCCTCCGATCTCAGCTACCATGACCTTCTCCACTGTCGTTTACACCATGGAAATCGAGTGCCGATATGTCCCATGGTTCCCACAACCAGCAGAGCTTCGCACCACGCCACTCGGTAGATATAGGTGCGCACGACCGGATACAATCCTATCCAGAAAAACCAGGAGCTTCATGAGCCAATCCGTGAAGATCTCTGACAGAAGATCTAAAAGACAATATTACGTCTACAAGATTTCTACCGATGTTAGCTATCATCAAAGATGTGAAGGGTAAGACTGAATGTCTTCTCTACTTCAGACTTCCTTTTTTAGCAGATTATCCAGTTCGATCATAACCAGACTTGATGGCTTGATATGTACAGAATAAACACACTATGACACATAAAGATTTAATTCATCACAGTATCACGTAAGACATGAACTGCTCCTTTCCGAAGGATAAAAAAATTAAGTTTGATAACTAGCACTTCGGGCAGGCCAGCCTCGCGGCTGCGTAAGTTTTTTTTTTTTTTTTTGCTACACTCATTGTAGTTTTGCCACAGAACTTTGCTTGTCATGCTATTTTGATTTTTTTTCCAACCGGGCCTCAACCCCTTTCCATTAAAACTAACGGCCATGCTATTTTGATGTATGACACTTGATACAAACCCTGAAAACAATTATGGAAGGGTAACAAAAGACAGGCAGAGTTCCTGCAAAAAAAGACAGGCATATTCTGTCGGCCCTTGGCAGTAAGACCTCGCATTCTACAACAAAAGTTGAAAAGAGAAACAAAACTAGCTAATTGGCCGTAATTTATCACGGAAAGCTTAATGATCAAATAATTTGTTGTCACATGCATTTAGTTGGTGTTAAATCGGTACCCCTTTCTCACAAGAAAAAGGTTCACTACCCTAAATATTTACTACTATTATAAACTCAATCAATGGTTATGTCACACTTCTCCATTTAGATATCAAATGCCACCACATGCCTCTCATCTCAACAAACTAGACGACACAACTATAACTAACCTAAAAACCAGCGTGCTTATCCTAATTGTTCCTCATGCCTCTTTCTCCCTCACGCATAACTTCACCATCTGCACCAACTACCAAAAACAATGACTCGTCCCTTAACTCAATTTTCTAAGTTATAAAAAAACAAGACATAAATTTAATCAAAAGTTAATAGTGTCTAAGTTTATATATTGTTCTTCAAACTTCGCAAGTTCTATCTTGTGTAATAGGTGATTACTAACAATTGTTCATTAAAACCTTGTCAAAGTTATTTAAATGAGATTTAGACAAATCCCACAAATGATTGTGAAAAAAGGGACTAAACCGAAATTACTGCTCATTAAAACGTTTTTGTGTTGTGGACTGACTGGGACAGAAATCGAATGGTTCTGTCACAGTACAGATTTATTTGTGGCCCCCTCAGCACAGGAATTACACAGGAACATGTGGCATACATTGTTTTTGGCTCTTCTCATGAAAAAGGAAAAAAGGAAATTACACATAGATGTGTAACATATGTTGTTTGGTTGTGTCAATGGAGGGATTTTCATAGTGAAATATACTTTTCTTGTTGCGCCACAGACAAAAAATATTACGTACAGTACTCAAGAAGATGCCAATTAATAATCGGACAGTGCCGTGATTAGATCTGTTCAACCGTTTGCCGGGCAAACAAACCGTGGCGACCCCGGAATCCAGAGTTATACATAACTGTTATGTGCTTTTAGACATGATAGCCGGGAGTTACTGGGTTACCAACCCCAGGCAGCATTGCACTGCAGGCGTGCCGAGAACACCGGTCACACAAACCCCTCGGAAGACTACCATGCTAATCATAACCAAGAATGCATAACAAAGAATCCAAGGATCTTGTTAAGCTGTCGGACTCGACCTCTGAATTATACAGCAATGCTATGTGTCACTGGTCATGCTACATAACCGAGGGTCCCTGGGGTTACCACACCCAGGCCGATGCTCATCGGCAAGCGTGCTCGGAATGGATAATCGGCACACAACCACTCGGCTGCGCCATAACACGGGCATAGCCAAAACTGCATAACAAAGAGCCCAAGAACCATAACCCTTCAACCGTGCACCTTATATCCATATACGCATCATGCATGGGGTGGATAGCGGACAACCGGTATCAAACAGACTCTACGACATGAAGTAGTGTAAGGTATATATATTACAAGAGGTAGCTTTACACACAGAGGTCTTCCGACCCAACATTACATCATACAACGGAAAACGAATATGTTGCTAATCAACAAGACTTGCAAAAGGCCTAAGAGGCCAGAAATAAGCAACGGGGCTACATAACCTGCAAGTTCCAGGCTGCCACCTGGGAACCCCAAGCTACTCGTCGATGTCATCGTAGGAACCACCATCGGAGTGCTGAACACCTGAACCAAATATAGCAAGAATGAGTACGGGATGTATTCAACAAGACTTAATTAACCTATTATATATCTGCTTATTCAGAGACTTTGAATGCATGTTTCTTTGCATAAAGCCAATTTTGTTTCGAAATCGAGGAAGAGAAGCACGTATAATAGATCTTTTAAAATGAGATAAGAGAGTGACAAGTCTAGCTCTGATCACCAAGTGTCACATTCTGAAACATCACCAACATCTCTCCATGTTGGTCCTCCATATTTAGTTCATGTTCTCTATGATCTAGTCCATTAATTCCAAGTCGTCCGTAACCGTGGACACGACTATTCGAATAGATTTAACCCTGCAGGGGTGTACAACTTTACCCACACGTACCGCCCGGCTCCTTGCCATGCAATTTAGCTCTCTTCCTGAGAAAGCCGGCAGAGCAGGAACGGTTACAATCTTTACCTTGTGTAAGCCTATCCATGGGCAATAGGTTGTGTGTGCGGAAGTCAAGGTTCAGGGAATCCACCCCCTCGACCGCGGCCACGATCCTATGAATGCCCGAACTATAGAACCCACAGATAGATTACGCAAGTTAGTTAGTCGACGGGGCGTCCTCAACCCACGCATGGAAGTACGCTCAGTCTTGGATCAAGGTACGAAAACTCGGGTCCTAGGCGACAAGGATGAGACAAAACACCACACCATACCACTGTGGCCTCTCATCCAAGCCTTTTAGTCATTTTAATCTCATACTCTGATCATTTTACTTCAATCACATACTCGCTTCATTGGCAGCTTCAAACCATCAACCGCATGCGGTAGAGATAACAACTAGGCATGGCTAAGCAATATGAGGCTTTGGCAATACACACAAGCACTAACTAGGTTTGCTGGGAGCAGTGGATCAGGGTATTTAGGCGATGCAAATATATAGGGAACTCTATCTATCGACCAAAATTATATTGGAATCACATGCATTATACGAGAATCAAGAATCCTTTGAAAACACATATATGAGCAGATAAGAGGTTATGCTTGCCTTGTTTGTCGAAAACAAGATAAAGATTGTTTGGAAATCATCGGCTTGACTTGATCGTTGATTGATCAAGTATTCGTCTTTGGTGTCGTCAATCTTGTCTTCGGATTCACGTTCTTCCGAGAGAGAATGAAACACCGGAAACGAAAAGGAAAACAACATTCAACATGGCATCGATGCAATGCGCATTCAAAGCATGTATGACATGATTAAATATGCAATTCAAATTAAACCCTAGAACATGAATTGGCAATTTAAATGGAATCTACATATAGCAAAACATAAAATTTGGAATAAAACTCATAATTAGGTAAAGTGGCATTTTAGTGATTCTAGACAAGTATTTATTTTAGTTGTTCAAACATGCATGCATTTGATACAAATATATAGGGGATTTGTTTTTCTGAACATTTTGATATATTATTTGCAATTTTCTGATTTACAGATCAAAAGATATGAAATTTACAAATTTTAATAATTTTCTGTAATTTCTGGAAAATATTAAATATCTGACAAGCCGGACCCACATGTCAGGAATTTAATAAATACATAAATTAATTTCGGAAAAAACAAAACGGAGGGCTGACGTCAGTGTGACGTCAGCAATGGCCGGGCGCCTCTGCCCAGCACGCTCCCGTCGACTGGGAGCGCGAGGGGACGCGCGGATGGGCGTGTTGCGCGCGCGATGAGGCGGGCGACCATCCCCTGGCGGCGCCGCCCGGATTTGGTCACCGGAGTTGCGCCGGCGACGGCAAACGGCGGCGGCGGGGAACGGCCTGCCCGGGGAGCATGGATTAAGGCGCGACGAGGTTCGGGGAAAGGTCTACGAGGACGATAAGCTCACCGGAAGAACGAATAGCTGGTTAGGGGAGCCGGAGGAGCTCGGGAATGGGCGAATCGAACGGCGGCGTGCGGCGTCCGGACCCGGGGAAGACGAGCTCGATGCGCCCGATTCCGAGCTCCTCGAGACGCTCGGCTGCACGGGGATGGGGATGAGCTCGAGGAGGAGCTTCGGCGCTCGTCAAATCATCGGGGAAGGAAGCTTTGCGGTGGTTCGCCGCGTCGGCGTCAGCTTCGGACGCGCGTAGGGAGAGAGGAAGCGCAGAGGGAAAGGAAGAGATGGCGAGTGAGGGGATAAGGGAGAGGGAGGAAAGCCGAAGGGAGTGGCCTTCTTCTCCTTGGAGGCGCGGCGCTGCAATTCGTGCTAGAACCGGCAACGTACGGCGAGCCACGGAGCTCTCTGCCTGCGAGGCAGAGAGGACAAGGAGGAAGATGACGAAATTGCAAAAAGGCCCCTCGGGTTTAAAATTTTATAGAAAGGTCCTTGACATTTTAAAACAGAAAGTTCTTGTAATTTTTAAGGGGTCTAAAATTAGTCAATAATTTACACAAAAATTATGTTGGCCTTCTAATACTATAGAGAAGCCCCACATATTTTTAGTTTGAATTTTTGAAAGTTTTTAACCACCTTTGAAAATATAACAAATTAAGTCACTTTAAAGAGTTGTTCTTTAATTTAAAATGAAAATTTATCTTAGTGAAAATTATATGATGCTCATGAATGCAAGTCTAGTTTATTACAAACATGGGCTGTTACAAATCTACCCACCTTACAAGAATCTCGTCCCGAGATTCCTAGAAGAAAAGGGGAGGGAAGAGTTAACCCAGCTTCAACGATGTTTTCCATCGTGGTGCTTCTCTTGTGACGATCTTCATCGGCTTCCATTTGAGGTCATCAACAACTACACTAAAGATAAGAGGGAATAACTCTAGAGAATTTGATCTCAGGGAAGATCGAGTATCTCATGGTCAACTCATGAAAGGAGTGTGCATAAGCAACTCATGAGCCGGCAATCATGAAACACGTCAAGGTAATAGAGGGAAGATTGAAGGTTCAAGTTGGTAAATAACGTTTCCCTGGAAAGATACTTATCCAGGCTTCAACCTTTTTGGACATAGCACGCTTACCGCATGATTTAAAAGTCTGGAGCCCCGATGTGACTGACAAATTCACACAAGGCATGAGTTGATTGGATCTTCACGTACGATTGAAATCGTAGAGAACACTGATCTGGGATATGTCGAAGATCACCCATGGGATTGATTTCTTCCCGATGGAGTCATTACAAGATGATAAGGGTTGAAGGAACGACCGAGAGAGATTTTACAACACTGATTTGATGTTCTCCTTGATGACCATTTGGGGCTTGAGGTGAAGCTTGACTTTGGGATTGAAAAGAAGCATAAGGGTCGTACAAACCTTCAGAAGGAGTGGTTGTTCTTGTTGAATCAAAGGATTATGACATTAGGCCTTCCGGCTAATTGTGTCAACCACCACATCAACTTTGCCGGATTTACAAGAGACCAACGTCATAACCTTTGAAGAACACCAACCGTCATGTCTGCTTGAGATTCAGATCTGGTTATGTATATAGATACTTCAGACTCACCAGATTCTCAAGGAGAGGGACTACTGTGTCAAGCTCCAAAAGATGAGCTGGATTGCAAGATCCATGTGGTCACGACTTCAAAGAAGCAATTGCACCGACATGAACTTCTTGCAACGAAACACGACAAAGTCCTTGTTGGGAAGCATCGAAAAAGGATAAGGAAGTTCCTGAACTTCTCCCTTTTCTTGGAATGGACAGTCCATGACTTATTGTGCATTGAGGACTTCCAATGAATGGAGGTAACAACCTGCCATCTCAGCAGGTCTTTGCACATGCATGGCCGGATGGAGCTTGTTCCCGAAAGGAAACTAAAGAAAACTTTCCACAGACTCACGGCGACATCTTTCTGCAAATGCACGTGAACCTAAAAAGTTGCTTCCAGCATCCAGAACACATACTTTGTGATGACACAAGTTGGTTCTTACAAGTTTCCAGCACTGTTGCCCAATATCCAATATGAATCTCTTCGAACCACTCGCCGTAGACGTCGACGGGCTCGGTGAGGGCGTTCGCCTTGGTGGAGTAGCTCTCCTTGCAGACGTGGCAGACGGCCTCGGCGACGCAGAGCTTGAGGTCGATGGTGCACTCGACGCTGCCGGCGTGGTTGCAGAAGGGGCAGCAGAAGGTGGTCTCCAGCTTCTCCACCTTCTTCCGGGGAGCCGCCTTCGCGCGCGTCGACTTCCGCTTCCCCATCGCGTCGCGTGTCGATCGACCTAGGTAGCTAGGGCAGCTTTGCTGTGTCGCGCCGTCGATCGGTGGCGAGGGTTTTGTGCTGCACGGGGCAGGGCGCACTAGTGGAAATCGGGGCTCTAGTCCCGGTTCCAGAGGGGCTGTAGTCCCGGTGTAGCAACCGGGACTACCAAGCCGGGACTAGAGCCCCCCCACCCTTTGGTCTCGGTTCAATACGAACCGGGACTAGAGCCCCCCCACCAATTAGAGCTCCGCACGTGGCTGCGGCAGGGCGCGCGGGGGCGAACCCTTTAGTCCCGGTTCGTGTTACGAACCGGGACTAAGGGTTTTTTTTTTTACATTTCAGGGTTTTGTTTTATTTTCATTTCAGGGTTTTGCTTTTTTTTTATTTCGACCGGTTTTCTGGGTAGGGGTTTCGGATGGTACCACGTCGATGCGTGATGGTAGGGGGTTTCGGATGGTACCACGTCGATTCTATAGTCGATGCGTGATGGTAGGGGGTTTCGGATGGTACCACGTCGATGCTTCGGGGTAGGGGTTTCGGATGCTACGGCTTCGATGCGCGAAAAACATGTATAAATTATTATACGAAGCTAGATGAAGTTGCATCATGCATATATACAATTACATGAAGATCATGTGTTGATAACACATACACAATTAAGTACGCGTGGTACATGAAGATCACGTTTCCCGGTTACAGATACTTAGAAGTACTTTGTTACATGGAGATCACTATATTTTACATGTCTGCACTAGTCAAAATAGTGGTACTCTCCGGTCTCCGGTATGACATGGTCGAGGTAAAATCCCGTCAACTCCTCTGCAAGTGCCCTGAAGCGGGTCTTTATTGGTAACTCGCTGCGCTTTCTTGCCAACTGTAAAAAAATGACATCACAATGAATACATGAGATATGAAATGAATAAAACTCATCACGATTGATGGTACAAAAATAATGTTGTGACTAGAGCTTTACGTACTTCGATACTTCTTTTGCTCTTCAAACTCTCGTTGACCACAGTGTGCATGTACTCGCAAACGTAGAATCCACATAGATCAGTCCCTATTGGCTGTTTAAGGCAAGTCTATAGAAGAATAGAATTTAATCAAATAATAATAAAGTATGATAATGGTGCATGGGACTAGTTATAGTACTACTTACATCGTTACTACGCCAGCGCAGTTTCTCTGGCCATCCACTGTTCGGATGTTCCGCGAGGAACATTTTCCAAACGCTGCATGACAAGAAAATGAATGAATGAGTCATAAATTCTTTGATATTAGGAAATGAACGAAAGAGGCGATAAGAAAAGAAAGTACCTTGCCACCAAATCAAAACAGGTCTTGTATTGTTTAGGGCATCTTCTTAACGAGTCAAGGACAACAATTTCTCCTTTCCGCAAGTCAATAACGATAAGAATGTAGTGGTAGCTGCGCACGTTTATAAATAGTCATGCATAACTCATCAATTAAACTTAACATCGGGTGAGAAAAATAGAATGTGTAATAAGCAGTAACACTCACTTGAAGTTGTAAGGCCATAATATATATTTTTTGTAAGCTTGTCGCTTGAAAAACATTAGCAAATTCCCCGGTGTATCCTTGTTAAGTATTGGATCAATTATGTTATCTTCATGCATTATAGAGGGGTCAATGAACCCAATGTGGTTGATTTTCTGCTTCTTGCATTCGAGCATCTTCATTCTGCGTAATAAAGCAAACAAAATATTATAGAGAGGATTATCACAGACAATGAACGAGTAGAGCTAATTAAAGCATTAAATTACAGGAATATATCACTTACAGACAATAGGAACTAATGATAGCTTTGTCGAGGGCCCGGAGATTGTATAACTGAAAGATTTCGGCGAAGTAAAGGACAATGGAGTATTCTTGGAAATAATGCTCTTCCTTAACTGCCATCATGAGAGCGTCTTTATTCGTCTCCTTTACGGTATTCTTGTACCAGGCTTGAAATTGACGCATTCTTGTGGGTAAGTCGCCGTCGACAAAATTCTCCCCGTGAACATAAGTACGAACAACATCCGCGAAGGGGATATCATCTCCCGAATATACCAGCTCCCGCACATTGATGTTTTTGAGAACTCTGTCATCAAGCACCTTGAGCGGGGGGGCCGACTGTGCGTCTTGTTCTCCGAGTTGGGCAACTTGTTTCCCTTTTTTCGATCGATCATCCATCTCTTCGTCATATGACTTACCAATGTTGCGATCATAGTCTGTTGGCGGCGATGGTGGGGGGTTGTATAGGGCATCGATGCAACGGTCAATTTTCTCCTGAGGAATTCCGGCAGTAAATTTTGCAGGAGGCAATTGTTTCGCTAACGTTTTCTGTTTCACGCCAGCAAGCCAGGCATCCGTATGTTCTTTGCAGGCGATATTGTTTTCCTCGACGGTTCTCTCCCAAGGTAACTTTGGAGTAGGCGGCGGTGTTTTCTCCTTTCTAGGTTTCTTCCTAACAGGAGAACCAGACTGGCGCCTACTCGAGAGCGACTTAACATTCTGGCGGACTGGCACAGACTGCGATGGCCTTGCGCTGGGGACCCTCTCGGGGGGCGGTTGGCTTTGCTGTTGAGCTGGAGATGGACTCGGGCTGGGGTCCCTATCGGGGAGGTGTGGGCTTTGCTGATGAGGTGGAGATGGACTCCGTCTTTGATCCCTCTCGAGGAAGAGTGGACTTTGCTGGTGAGCTGGACTCCTAGAACGAGGAGTGGACTTTGCTTGTTCTGAAAGGACGATGTATTTCTTGGGCCATAGGGCGAAGCCATGCTTGACGTCTGCCAATGTCTTCTCCTCGTCACCTCCAGGAAACTCAAGTTCCAAGGTTTCAAATCCCGCCATAATTTCGTCCACCCCGACACGAGCGTAGCCATCTGGAATTTGACCACAATGGTAGAGTTCTCCAGGTTGAATTACTAAAGCTTGCCCCACCGCCACCTTCAAAGTTATGTTTCTCATTGCTATATGTAGCTCACAACCTGTTGGCTCTGTGATGTCATCCACTGGGTAGGGACCATCGACTTGACGCGTGGAACCAACGCTGCTTCTACGCTGAGATGGGGCGGCATCTGCTTCATGATCTAATTGGTCCCGCTCCTGAGGTTCCGTTCTTTGCTCCTTCAATGCTTTCAGTTCCGCCTGTGTCTCCTTCAGGCCACGTTCCAATGCTGATATCCGGTCGGCCTCCTTCTTCTTACCTCTGCTACGGCTTCTATAAGTGTGAGCGGATTCCGGCCACGCAGTCTTAAACGTAGCACCGCCAGGAAAGCCTCGAGCTCGTCCAACATGTTCAGGATTCCCCAGGGCCCGTGTCAGCTCGTCATCCTCTCTATCGGGTTTGAACACACCATTGCGAACATCATTAATTGCATCTTCAAGCTTCTTTTTGATTCTGTCAACGAGATCCTTCCATTTTCCTTTTCCAACAATATCTCCGGTTACTGGGTCCAACACTGCCCCATGCGCGTACAACCAGAATTTTGACCTCTCGGGCCAGTCAAGTGTCTTTGGACGGACCCCCGATCGAACCAGTTTTTCTTCATAGGCTAACCACTTAGGAATGGCGCTCTTGTAGCCACCTGTCCCCAATGTATGGTGGTGTACCTTCAGCCTAGCATTCAACTTATTTATCTCCGATCGGGCCACAGCCATAGGTGATTCCCTATACGCCTTAAACGCCGCCCATTCAGATTCTAACTTCTTCCCTTGTGCTCCACTGAAATCTGGCTCTTCTTTTGTTTGTTCATATTGATTCCATAACTTTTTCTTCCAGTTCCGGAATTGTTCCGCCATCTTAATAAGAGTCCACTTCTTGAGGTTGTCCTTCTTCACTTTAGAGAGATCTGGCGGGAGGGTGAAATGTGACAACAGCGTGTTGTAGACCAAATCCTTAAGAACTTGGTGGACATAACATGGGTCCTCCACATCTGCGGCCGCCGGCTTATTCCATTCGCGTATGCTGATTGGGATCATGTCCCTAACAATAACTCCAGCTTGACTTATAAATTTGCTGCGGTTCTGTTTTGGTTCGAGCGGTTCGCCGGAATCAGCAATTTCCTCAATCGGTAACTTTGGATCCTCGCTCGTCATTCTTTTTGCCTTGCCTCGAGGAGCACATGGTGGCTGCTTTTTGGCAGATTTGCTCGATCCGGATGGCTAAAAGAAAAATAAGTCGTTAATAAATGCAACACAAATCAATTAATGCATGTAGTTAACAACAACATATCGCCATATTTATTATAAACACATATACACCTCTCCGCCGGAGTTTGTTATCACCACATCTCGTGACTCCATTCCATCACCAAAGTCGTTCAAAAATTGTTCAAATTCATAATCATCTACATCTCCTCCAGCTCGGGCATCGTTATAAATAAGTTGTTCCATTTGGTCTTCCATCTCCTCGTCTCGTTGAAATTGTGCTTCTTCTATCTGCTCGTCTCGCAAGTGCTCCATAGCTTAAATGTACCTGCAATAAGTTGTATAATGAATTGTATATCAATCAAAACAATTGTATAATGAATTGTATATCAGCTCTAAAACTACATATCCAGCTACTGATTTAGAATGTACATGAATCTTCAACATATCTTCAACCCTAACCCTAGCTTGACCAAATCCGGCACACCCTAACCCTAGCTAAAGAGGAGGCCGAGAGGGAGGGATCGGCGGCAGTGGAGAATAACCCTAACCCTAGCTTGACCAAGTCTACTGAGCAAGGCCTCCCAGACCTCACAAGGACGTGTCATCTTTTGCTTAGAAACATTGCAGGATATTATTGTAAAGTCCAAACTGATGTTTTATTTGGAAGGTTCTAATCATTACAAAAAAAATATAAGTCAACTAGCGTAAAAGTGGAGACTATAAATTAGGCAAACAGTTCAATAACTGATCACATATAACAATAAATGCAGGCAGTTGATAATGTTCGGTATTATTACAATGCATTACAAGTTTCTAATATCACCTCGGTCACATAACTAGAAAAATGAGTCCTAATAAATCTGCTGGCCGAACCTAGTACACGGTGACTCATGCATTATGAGAAAGTACCATTACACAAGATGGCATGAAGTAAGGCTGCATAGGTCAGTGTAATGCAGGAATTTATGATCAAGTAATAGAACAATTGCGACCTGAAGACCAGTGGAATGATAAGCATGGATATTTTTGTCTGGCTACCAGTTTATGAGCCAGCCAGGAAATGAACATCTTGCAGCAGGTCATAATTTTCCTCTACAAAAGACAACGATCTCGTCTTTTCTAAGCACCTAGAAATGTGATCCATTCAACTTTTATTTTTATTTTTTTTAAATCACCAGAAGAATCCAAAACTTTTTCTTTCTTAAGCCAGTGATGCTTGCAAGCAATACACCACCTTGCGTCCTTGGCATAGTGGCACGCCATGATGTAAATGAAGTACAAGTATGATCACAGTCTTACTCACCCTCTAATCTTGAACGGCTGAAAAATAAGCTTATACCTGGCCCTTGCATGACCAAATTTAGTACACATCACAAACTATGCAAACAAATGGAACAAACCAGTAGCACATCTTTGGATCAATATTTTTTCTATGCAAACAAATGCAGAATGAATTAATGAGGCTTCAACAAAGGTATATCCAAAGTTGTAGAATAATTAAAGGAGCTTTCAGTCAAACGGGGCTGCGCACAAGCCAAGAAGCTTGATGCATTCATAAGCAAAACATGCTATACATTTACCAACTAAAAATTCTCGTTTGTCCTAAATCAACAGATTCTAAAAATCTAGCGCAACCCACAGTAGGTTTACCAAATCACCTCGGGGATGGCGACGAGGACGGCCGGAGCAGCACGGAGGAGTAGCGGGCCGGAGCGGAGGAGGACGAGCCGCGGGCGTCGATGCGCTCACCGAAGCGGACGGCGGGCAGCACGGCCTCGGGCCTCGACGGCGGCCAGCACGGCCTCGGCCTCGCGCAGCACGGCCTCGGACCGGGGAGCGGCGACGGCGGGCAGCACGGCCTCGGCCTCGGGCCTCGACGGCGGGCGCAGACCGAGGAGCGGCACGCGAGAGGCGGCGCGGAAAGGAACGGTGGCGGCGGCGGCGGTTTCGCGGGAGCACAGGGCTGCGCCTTTGATTTGGGGAAGAGAATGCGAAAAAATTCGTCGCGACCAGACATAACGCCGCGAAACTGACCTTTAGTCCCGGTTCCAGCCACGAACCGGGACTAAAGACCCTCTAGTCCCGGTTGGTAACACCAACCGGGACTAAAGGTCTGTCTAGGCCGCGAAAAATCGCGCGCGAAGCCCAGCGGCCCTTTAGTCTCGGTTGGTTTTACCAACCGGGACAAATGTTGTTTTTTTTGTTTCCTAGTTTCTTTTTCTTTAACTTTTGAATGGTTTTTGTTTCTGTTTTCTTTTATATACTTTGGTTTACTTTTTTTTGAATTATTTTGTTTCTAGTTTCCTTTTCTGTTTTGTTTTATATTATTTGATTTAAAGATTCCAAACTGATTTTTTAAATTAGTTTTGCCTAGTTAAATGAGTTTATGTTGAATTTTTGAAATTAATTCAAATTTGAACTACAACTGTTTAATAGTTTGTTCTGAAATTTTGGGAAAAATCATTTTAAGGTACACAACTAGTGGTTATATCACAGAAGCATTGATGATTCTAGAAAATATTACCTCTTTCGATGAATAGTCATCGCTACCGTTTTTTCCGTTTTTACGAAAAAATGAAATAAAGTGATAAACATCTCAAAAAATGAAATCCTTTGGCATGGGCTCCTTGTATGTGAACAAAGTACCAAAAATATGATGCAAAATGGGACCCATTTAATTTTCATGGAAACTTGTACACATATGATGGATGATCCCCAGGTATGAGTTTTTTCTTTGAATTCTAACTAATTTCCCCTAGTTAATTGAGTTTATGTTGATTTATCGAAAGTAATTCAAATTTGAACTACAACTGTTTGATAGTTTGGTCTGAAACTTTTGGAAAAATCATTTTAAGGTACACAACTAGTGGTTATATCACAGAAATATTGATAGTTCTAGAAAATATCACCTCTTCCGATGATTTGTCATAGCGACCGTTTTGATCGTTTTTAAGAAAAAATGTAATAAAGTGATAAACACCTCAAAAAATCAAATCCTTTGGCATGGGATCCTTATATGTGTACTAGTTGCTATGAAAAATGATAAACTTGATTTTTGCCAACTTTTGCAAAAAAAGTCTTCACAAAAAGGTCTATCATGTATGAACATCTAGAAGTTTCAAGACAAATGACCAAGTTATGGTCATTTCCACGGCATAGTTTGTGATAAAGATCTCATACTCCACACATAGGTGCATATTGGTATATTAAACAACCTTGCCAAAGGGATTCTTCAAATTATTTTCATAAATATCATTTTCCTTTTTTTAAGTGGAAAAAATGAGGTTTTTTGTGAAGTAAGTACAGAAAATATGACTCCAAATGGCACCCAACTAATTTTCACTAAGAGTGGTGCACATATGATGGATGATCCCCAGGTATGAGTTTTTTCTTTGAATTCTAACTAATTTCCCCTAGTTAATTGAGTTTATGTTGATTTATCGAAAGTAATTCAAATTTGAACTACAACTGTTTGATAGTTTGGTCTGAAACTTTTGGAAAAATCATTTTAAGGTACACAACTAGTGGTTATATCACAGAAACATTGATAGTTCTAGAAAATATCACCTCTTCCGATGATTTGTCATAGCGACCGTTTTGATCGTTTTTAAGAAAAAATGTAATAAAGTGATAAACACCTCAAAAAATCAAATCCTTTGGCATGGGTTGAGCCACCAACCGGGAATAAAGAAGCACACGGATCGTGTGTTTCTTTCAAGCACTTGTGAGCCGTTAGATCAGGAGTGTGTTTCTTTCAAGCACTTGTGAGCCGTTAGATCAGGAGTGTGTTTCTTTCAAGCACTTGTGAGCCGTTAGATCAGGAGTGTGTTTCTTTCAAGCACTTCTGAGCCGTTAGATCCCGGTTGTTGTTACCAACCGGGACTAAAGAAGCACACGTACCCTATATATAGCCCCCCTCCCCTCGGCGGGTAGCAGAGAGCACTCAGTGAAGACATCTTTGGGCAACCAGCGGCAAGACGTCGCTGATGATCTGCGACCGTTCCAAACGGTTGCAGATCATCAGCGATGTCTTGCCGGACGGTTGTAGATCATCAGAGATGTCTTGCCACCGGACGGTTCTATCTACATAATACTTCAGTTCATCGACCGAATACAAAGCATTCGGATTCCCTGCATACGCCCAACGGTGCATTTGATATGCAGGCACTCACGAGCCACCGTTGGGCTGTATGCAGGTGAAATCGTGTGTTTTGTTCCATGCATCTACAAAATACTTCAGTTCACTTGTTCTTCTGATACAAAGCATTCGGATATTACACATCAACAATAATATCCCTATCTAGTGTTTACTTGTTCTTCTGATTGCGTCGTAACCACGGACAATCTTCTTCATTTAACTTGATACTTGGATCAGTGTTCACTTTGAAGGGCGGAATGTCATGAAACTTATCGTAATCTTCTGACATGTCTGTCTTGTCCTCCACTCCCACAATGACTCTTTTCCCTGAAAGAACTATGTGGCGCTTTGGCTCATCGTGTGATGTACTCGCTTGCTTATCTTTTCTTTTTTTCGGTTGGGTAGACATGTCCTTCACATAGAAAACCTGAGCCACTTCACTGGCTAGGACGAATGGTTCGTTCTGGTACGAAAGATTCTTGAGATCCACTGTAGTCATTCCGTATCGTGGGTCTACCTCTACCCCGCCTCGTAGGTTGAACCATTTGCACTTGAACAAAGGGACCTTAAAAGTAGGTCCATAGTCAAGTTCCCATATCTCCTCTATGTAACCATAATATGTGTCCTTTGTCCCGTTGCAGTTTGTTGCATCAAAGCGGACTCCACTGTTTTGGTTTGTGCTCTTTTTATCTTGGTTGGCTGTGTAAAATATATTTCCATTTATCTCGTACCCTTGAAAAGTCAATATAGTTGAAGCTGGTGATGTGGCCAACAAGTATAGCTGTTCTTCAACATTGGTGTCATTAATGAGACGTCTTTTTAACCAACTGCTGAAAGTCTTCATGTGTTCTCCATCAATACAATCTTCAGTTTTCTCCGGGTATTTGGAGCGTAAAACATTCTTGTGTTCCTCGACATACGGACCCACCAAACTGGAATTATGTAGAACGGTGTCGTGTGCTTGAGTGAAAGAATCCCCGTCTTGACATATTGTTGCTTTCTTTCCTAGGGTGCCTTTTCCATGCAGTCTCCCCTCATGACGTGATTCAGGAACACCGATCGGCTTCAGATCAGGAATAAAATCTACACAAAACTCAATGACCTCCTCTGTTCCATAACCCTTGACGATGCTTCCTTCTGGCCTAGCCCGGTTATGCACATATTTTTTTAAGACTCCCATGAACCTCTCAAAGGGGAACATGTTGTGTAGAAATACAGGACCGAGAACAGAAATCTCTTCGACTAGGTGGACTACAAGGTGCGTCATAATATTGAAGAAGGTTGGTGGGAACACCAACTCGAAGCTGACAAGACATTGGACCACATCCTTCTCTAAATTTTTTAGAGTTAGTGGATTGATGACCTTCTGAGAAATTGCATTGAGAAATGCACATAGCTTCACAATGGGTTCTCGAACATTTTCCGGTAGAAGCCCTCTCAGTGCAACCGGAAGTAATTGTGTCATAATCACGTGACAGTCATGAGACTTTAGGTTCTGAAATTTTTGCTCTGCCATGTTTATTATTCCCTTTATATTTGATGAGAAGCCAGATGGAACCTTCATACTGCGAAGGCACTCAAAAAATATTTTCTTCTCTTCTTTAGTAAGAGCGTAGCTTGCAGGACCTGGCTGATTCTCTGAATGAGTATCGTCTCGATGCATCTCTTCGCTCATACGTTGATGGGCCTGCCTTCCTTTCGGTGTACCTTTTTTTGACTTCCCATCTTTTGACTTCCCATACACGCCCAAGAAGTTTAGCAGGTTGCAGCAAATGTTCTTTGTCACGTGCATCACGTCGATTGCAGAGTGAATCTCTAGCATTATCCAATAGGGCAGCTCCCAAAATATAGATTTCTTCTTCCACATGGGTACGTGGTTGTTTGCGTCATTCGGAACAGTGAGTCCGCCAGGACCCTTTCCAAATATTACACTTAAATCCTTGACCATATCATGTATAACAGAACTAGAAGGGCGGGTAGGCCTCGGCCGATGATCTTCCTCACATTTGTAATGCTTGCCTTTCTTCCTTAACGGATGCTTGGGTACAAGAAACCGACGATGACCCAGGTACACATTCTTGTTACCTAAATGTATACTATCAGTCTCAGCTAAACAGTGCGTGCATGCATTGTATCCCTTGTTTGACTGTCCTGAAATGTTGCCAAGAGCAGGCCAATCATTGATGGTTACAAAAAGCAAAGCTCGTAGATCAAATTCCTCCAGTTTGTGCTCATCCCACACACGTACACCTTCTTCACGCCACAACTGCAAAAGTTCTTCAACTAATGGCCTGAGGTACACATCAATGTCGTTGCCAGGTTGCTTCGGGCCTTGAATGAGCACTGGCATCATAATGTACTTCCGCTTCATACACAACCAAGGAGGAAGGTTATAGATACATAGAGTCACGGGCCAAGTGCTGTGACTGGAGCTCTGCTCTCCAAAAGGATTAAAGCCATCCGTACTTAGACCAAATCTTAAGTTCCTTGCGTCATCTGAAAATGTCGGGAACTCTCTGTCAATTTTTCTCCACTGGGACCCATCCGCGGGGTGTCTCAACATCAAGTCTTTTTTACGATCTTCTTTGTGCCATCGCAACAACTTGGCATGCTCTCTGTTGCTGAACAAACGTTTCAACCGTGGTATTATAGGAGCATACCACATCACCTTTGCAGGAATCCTCTTCCTGGGGCGCGGCTCGCCCTCAACATCACCAGGGTCATCTCGCCCGATCTTATACCGCAAAGCACCACATACAGGACATGCATTCAGTTTTTCGTGCTCACCGCGGTAGAGGATGCAGTCGTTAATGCATGCGTGTATCTTATGCACCTCTAATCCTAGAGGGCATACCACCTTCTTTGCTTCGTACGTACTAGAGGGCAATTCGTTATCCTTTGGAAGCATCTTCTTAACTATTTTCAACAAATTTTCAAATCCCTTGTCAGAAGTACCATTCTCTGCCTTCCATTGCAGCAATTCAAGTGTGGTACCCAGCTTTTTCTGGTCATTTTGACAAGTTGGGTACAACAATTTGGCGTGATCAGCTAACATACGCTCCAACTTCAACCTTTCGTTTTCACTTCCACAGTCCATTTGTGCATCACGAATGGCCCGACGAAGATCATCGTCGGGCTCATCAATAATGGGATCTTCTTCAGTTTCGTCTTCTCCCATTGTAGTATCACTGAACCAAGGATACTTGTCATTATCCTCCTCTTCTTCATTTTCTTCCATGATAACCCCTGTTTCTCCGTGCTTGGTCCAACAATAATAACCAGGCATAAAACCATTATGCAAGAGGTGTGAGTGAATGACTTTTGAGGTAGAGTGATCACTCATATTCTTGCAGGCACTACATGGACAACGAATAAAACCGTTCTTCGGCTTGTTTGCCTCAGCCACATGGAGAAAATTATGCATGCCATCAATGAACTCAGGACAACATCGGTCACCGTACATCCATTGTCGGTTCATCTGTATTGCATAAAAGTATATCGAACCCCATTATTACACTACTGTCATAAATAATATGTAAGAGCAAATTAATTAATACAATGTCATCCATTAAAATAAGAGTAGAGTAGTGACAACTGGTAATACATAGTTCTCATAAAACATACATTAACTGAAACAAATATAAAAATTATCTAAAGAATTTAAATCCAACAACAAATGCGATCAAAATCGCAACTAAGGTAAATACTGAACCCACAGCATAATGATACCAAGCCTCCCGATTAATGGCATATTTTCTAATCCTTTTTATCTTCAAGCGCATTGCATCCATCTTGATCTCGTTACCATCGACCACGTCGGCAAGTTTGAGCTCTAATTTCATCTTATCTTCTAAGCATTGAAGATAAAGATCTTCACTTCTTTTCAATTTTGCTTTCAAATCATTGTTTTCTTTATCCAAAAACTCGACAATAGGGTCAGGTTCAATTTCTGGTTCAACTACCTCCTAGATAAAAATAATTCTATGTCAAGTTGGTCGCCATAATTGCCAGAAACATAGAATGAAATAAATAGTTTTGAAAATATACCACATCCGAATCATAGACCGGACGAGGACCGACGGGGACGGATATCAGAACCATGACACTATACATATAATACAAGTTAGAAAATTATACAAGTAGTAACTATGCATCTAAATCATAAAAGCTATGTTTTTAAAAATCAAATAAAATAAAATATAGAGGCTCACCGAGGTGGTGCCGGTGACGGGACGGCGCGGGCGATCGACGTCGATAAGGCTCCTCACCACACTAAAACACATAAATCATTATTTAGTTTGAGAACAAATTGCACATATACACAAATGAGATCATAACTTAGGCATTCCATCGAACACCTTGCTTACACAAAAAAATTGAAATGAGCAAAATGAGCTAAAGAAACAATGCCGGAAAGAGGATGAAGCTGCTAACCGTGGGGTGTCTTCAATCTGTCCAAATGGTGTAAAATATTGTGTATTATCTAGTCTTGGGGAGAGGAAATGGAGAAGAAATGGAGAGAAAATGGTTTTGAGCTCGGGCTCGGTGGGAAAAATGGAGTGAGCAGGGGTGGAAGAAGCTGATAAAGTGAGGACCTTTAGTCCCGGTTCGTGAAAGGAACCGGGACTAAAGGTCTCTGGCGCTGGGCCCCGCCTCTGCTGCCGCATGCGGTGAACCGAACACGAACGGGGACTAAAAGTCCCTCGCAAATCCGGCGCTGCGGCTCTCACCCCTTTTCCACTAGTGGCGCGCCGCCGCGTTCTGGGGGCGTGCTTATATTGCTGGAGTCCGTTGGTTTGTTAACCGTGTCGTACTCGAGTTAGTTTCTTGTCCCGCGATTCGGCAAATCTATTACTCCTACAATTTTGCTCCTTTTTTTTCTCAGATATAAAAGCGCAATTTATTGCTTTTTGGCTCTCTTCTGCATGAGTTGATACACGTACACGACCTATTGCGACTACTCAACTGCAATGTCCTCCACTCTCCAGCCAGTACCTGATCATAATCTGGATGCTAGTTCATCGATCATCACTCATTCATCACACGTACATAACCTTGCAGCAGGTCCTTCTCGGACACCTTTATTCCCAGCCCGACCGATCTGTTCAGCGCTTCAGCCCAGAATCGGAGGGGTGCAGTAGGGGCCTCTCAGCAGTGCGGCGGCGAGCACCTTGCTAAGCGCCTCCGTCGGGTGGATGCCGTCCCAGCTCAGCCGCGCCGACGGGTCGTCGCACGCGGTGCTCGCCCCCGCCATGCCGCACCTCGCGGTGACGTCGAAGTTGTACTTCCCGCCTCCCGCCCCGCAGCACGCCTCGAACGGCTTGCTGAACCCTGGAACAACACGCAAGAACAACCAATTAATCAGCTCGACGAGCTAGCTTCTCCATCACCGCTCGCATTTGGATGCTCTGTTTCTTGACTTCTTCTTCTTCTTAACAGTTTCTGCACTGTTTCTCGACAAGGATGACGAAATATTTACCGAACTTTTCAGGCTCCTCGACGATCCGATACACGAGGCCGGAGTAGTCGGCGTACATGATCCTCCTCGAGTTGGAGTGCTTCACTCGGAGGGCCTCGACCTGTGTCCGGAGCAACGAGTTGTGGTAATCGGTGAGGCGGTTGTAGCGCTTGAGGCAGCCGGCCGGATCAAAGTCGGCCTTGCCTGCGGCGTCGCTGAAGAGCGACAGGAAAATCGGGAGGCAGCCCGTCGGGAAGATGCCCGGGACGACGATGTGAACGGCGCCGAGAGCAATCACTTCCTATGCAACACAGATAAATGGGCCTCTGGCCGTCAGAATGAATGGAATTTCTTGGCACATGCAACATTTGCAGTGAGTGGTATGGAGTACCTCGACGCCGTTAGCGATGGCGTTGACGATCTTTGGAGTGTTGTTCATCGCCTGCTCTGGTGTCAGGCCAACCTCAAGCAGCTGGACGTTGTAGTCGTTTCCTCCATATCCACCGAACATAAACAACGATTTCCCCAGGTATCCCTTGCAATCTAGATGCAACAAAAGAAGAATATTTCAGAGAAAATTTACCCAAGAAAATTAAACTTAGACAGACTGCATACGTATAGTAAGTAGAAAAAAAATCAGAGACATAAGAAAATTAGAATGAGTGCTCACTTTGCTCTGTCCCGCATATGGAGGGCATCAACTCTTTAAACCACTGGATCTGTGTGTATAGTGAGCCATGGTTCCAAATCTGATCTTCGATGCCTAAAGATTTGTAGAAGGAGAAGTTCATGGCCGTGCCACCGGTTATGGCCATGCTCACGCCGCGCCGGAAATCTTTGCCTTTTGCTTTGGATGGTGGTAGTAATGGGAGCCCAAGTGCTTGTGCTGTCACATGGCCAAATATCATCATCAAAAGTGACCCACAAAATTGGTATGATAATAGATTAAAAAAGGAATTACCATCGCCTGGCATGTGTTTGGAATTTCAAAAAGTAAAGAAATTCAAAAAACAAAATCTAGAATTACGAAAGTTTATTTTTTTTCAAAATTTCCATATATTCCAAAAAAAGGGAAAGGTACAAGTCCAAAAAACAGAAGTCAAGCTTGTCGAATGAGATGGCTAGGATGTTAAGCATCAGGTGAACGCCACATAGCCTCAAGAAATTAACTTTATAACAAATGGTTAAAATTACATATAGGTAACATATAGCCGGACACGGTGTTTCGGGTTATTGGTCTAGATGCACCCGTATGTAAAAATGATTTTAAATATATTTTAAAATGTAAACAAATCTAAAAAATCGGATGACCAACCATACATATTATGCAAGTACACAAAATTTCGAAAAATCACATTTTTTGTGGCATGTGTAAAAAATAGGAAATGTTTCGTACACTTTTATTTTAAAACACCGAGATTTGTCTTTTCTACACATTGTACATAAAATGTCGTTTTCCCGTGAAACTTTATGTGCGAACATAAAATATCTGGATATACATCCAAAAAATTGTTTTTATTTCAAAATGTGAATTTTTCGTAGTGGGAGCATATGCTCCTATGGCTCAAACGATATTTCTGACATAGAGCCATGTAAATTTTAGCACAAACTAGCCATGGTCCATATGTTGGTGCCAAGAGGGTCTGCACATATGTGTTGGAGGAGATGCCCATTAAAAATAACTAAATAAGTGACTATATGTTCATCCATACTATTGTCACTTGATAAACTGGTTACTTTTTTTTAGATAAACAGGGACCCCTCCCCAGTTCCATTACCAGAACGAAACCACAACTCGTCACTTACAACTATGTAAAAGCAAGTTCGGTTTCTTCTACAAGAGAGATCTGCTCTTCCACCAAAACAGCCACCACACGGCCTCAGCCAGCGAAAACTACTTCTAAGAACAGCCCAGAAACTGGTTACACTTCTGTGTATAAACTGAATGCTAATTATGTCATGCACCTTAAAAAAAAATTGTATACATAGGAGCGTGGTATACTAGTATGGCAACAGCCAACAGGGCATGTCCAGTTCTGCAGGCCATTTACTAATCTGAGGGAACAAAACGGGTCGTGTATTTACCGATGAAGTCGACGACCACGCGGCCGTCGCACCACCGGCAAGACGGCCGCCCGAAGTACGACTGGCCGTACGGCGGGTGGGTGCAGGTGAGCACGTCGAGCTCCGTCTTGTTGCTGCTGGCGGCGCATATGTTGCCGGTCTCCTCCATCGAGTCGCCAAAGGTAAACATGGCATTGTATTTCTGCAGCGCCGCCGCGCCGCGACCACCACCGCCGGCGGCCATCACGGTGATCAGCTGGACGGTTAAGAAAGACAGGAGCAACGACAACGTCGACGAGCGTAAGCGGAAGCCTGGGAGCTTCATGGCTAACTCGATCGATCGCCTCAAAGGTTCGCTTGGATTGAGCTTACCAATTTGATGGTGATCTAATGGCCGGAGAGGTTGGCCAATATATAGATGCTCTGCTCGTTGGTGACTGATGAATAGTTGACCATCACTGGAGTCATGAGGGTAGTTGGATACTTGGATTTCAACATATTTGCTCATCTGCTCTGCTTGCAACAGTAGCATTAATGAAAGTCTAGGCATTTGGAGGACTCAATTATGTAGAGCTGCTTAGTAAGCATGTTTCTACGTAAACTATCAGGAATCAATTATGTTTCTACGTATTGGATTAAATGCCGGAGCCTGTATGTTATGTGATGTTGTCTGGACTGTTCCGCAACGCCGGTCGACCGAACCGGTGGGCCATTGCCTCCACCCCAAATTCCCTTTTCTATTGAGCAGGAACTTGAACAGGATCCAATCCATCGAGCGGAATCATTTGATTCACTTGCACATTAGGCCAGGCTTGTACAAATTTGTGGTTGCTTGCCTAATTTTTTGATTATGCTCCTCCTTTCTACAGTTTCAGAAAGCTTAGATGAGCTTTTGTCAGCTATAACTTACAAGTGAGAATTGAAAATGACAAGGCAAATGCCAAGCTTCCTGTAAGAAGTTGAGCCTTTGTGTTGTAAGCATATATTCCCGTAGATCAATTATGATTTTGGAAAAATATGTTAGCCAAGCCCATCTTGTTATATCGTGCACTTTCCTGTCCATTGAGAAGACATTGTGTCCCTAGAACTTTTATGTGGTTCTAGATAGACTTGTACAACTGATGTCTTTAACACTGTGCTTTGCTTACGCAGTGTTCCTTCAGTAGTTCAGTGAGCATCAGACTGACAAAAATCTTGTAGTTGGGGATCTATTTACTAGAACTTGTGGATCTCTGAAGTTATTTACATATTACTTGAACGAGAAGGCAGCGCAGATGCTCTCAGGTCGACAGTGGCGAAACGCCCGCAGGCGTCGTGGCCAGGGTGGTGGCCGCGGTGCGGGAACCGGCAACGGCCAAGCTGGAGGCGAGGTGTTGATCCTCACGCTACTGGAGGAGAGGAACCGGAGGCGGCGATGCAGGCGGGTGCGGCGTCGGCGGCCGTGGAGGCGTTGGGCCCCGCGGGCGCTACGGCGCAGCGGGACAGGGTGGTGGCCGCGGTGCGGGAGCCGGCAACGGCCAGGCTGACAGCGAGGTGTTGCTCCTCACGCTGCTAGAGGAGATGAACCGGAGGCGGCGGTGGACGGGGGCGCGGCGTTGGGCGCAGCGCGCGCGGGAGGCGCTAGAGTTGCTGTGCACGGCGGCCGGCGCTGGAGCTGCTGTGCACGGCGGCCGGCGGAGCGACGACGGTGAGGAGGGAGGCGCTGGTGGCGCCGGTGCTCGGCGTGGACGGGGCAGAGGAGAGGTCGGGGGGCGCGTCTGGGTGGGTGGCAAATGGGGGAAATGGGATTTAGGGTTAGGGTTTGTGGTTTATAAGCAAAGACCGAACCGTAAATTGTCGAAAACGCGAGGGCTTTTGTGCAAAAAGTCCGCGCTGACCCGGACCGTCGGATCGGGAGGTGACGGCGCGGGATGAAGTCACTGTATGACGACGAAGATGACATAGCTCGTCTGGTTACTGACATCGGCCATTCATTGCAGCAACTAAGAATGCATGATCAAATACATGGAAGGTTTTCTCTTCTTTTCTGTGTACTCAATCATTTAATCCCTTCAAACTTCCATTCGTATAAATTCTCACATAGCATTGCAATTCGTTCCTGGATGTTCTTCTTGCAACTTAGGCCAACTGAATTCTTGGCATTTCATCTTCCTGTTTGAAGTTTCTAATGCTCCATCTCGACGACGGATCCGAGACCACGCTGGAGTCTATAATTCTGCAGATATCTCAACGGTGTACAGTCTCTCCCATTAGACAGCGTCCCATCGTGGCTGTGCGTGGTTGCTGTTGCCGGCGTCGGTATAATCTTCTACTTGAAACTCTCGGCGCTCCGATTTATCATACACAAATATGTGAACACTGTAAAGATTTACGAAGGTTGCATTTGCACACACACGAGTCATAGTGGCAATAAGGTGCGAAATGTATAATACCCCTTCTGGGTTTTTTGCAATTGTTTTCGGTGTGTTCAGGAAGGGTTCTCTCCTTCAACTTCAACACACTGTGTATTCAGCTTTACAGGAGCTACTATTCAGTGTATGTGCTCTGTTCTGTCTGTCAGCATATATTAGTGAACAGAATGTTAGCGAGCGCGCTCTTAATCCAGAAGCAGCTGAGCGATCACAATGGGTAAGAAATGCAATGACGGCACAGACTGGTGTGCCGCACAAACAGGGTAGGGTAGTGACGCGCCGCCTCCCAGAGATGCGATCACTCACTGGACTTAATATGTTTTCTGAGCAGATGCCCGATTAATTTAGATCATGTCTCCTCTTGCTAACCTGTTGAATCACCCCTGAGAGAATAAAATTCAAATTTGCAAGGTTAAATACGTAGAAAGTCCCCCACAGTCAACAACGGATATGATCGATACTACTCCCTAACAACACTAGTAAATTGTACCATAAAAAGCTGCGAGTGGCCTACCGAACGATTTCTCAGAAAATAAAAAGGAACTAGCAAGTAACAACTGGAATGTTTTTTCAACGTTCGCAAGTCACAACAGAAGGATATACTTCATCACAGCAGTGTTAAGAAACATCGAGTACTATGTATAAATCACATAAAAGCAAGGACATTCGGGGTTGTTTGGAGGAAAAAACAAAGGAATAGCTGCCCAGCTTTTTCCATATGCGGCACAATATTTTTCTGGAAGAGGAACGGCTTGTGATTTTAACTGTTGGGACTCGCAGACTTGACGACTACAGTTGTAAGTTTGCTACGGACCAATGCCTGGGATTGTAACTGGTTTTCTGGTGGATGGTTTCTTGTTGAGCCCATGCTTGTCAAGGCCACATTCAGGTTCAGTTGTGCTGCTGTCTGAACCATAATCAGGAATTGGGTGTTTAGGATCTTCGTTGACGGCGTACAGAACTAACTCTTCATGATCAGGAGACTTGTGACTTGAGCAGTCTGGCAGAGCTGCAACGCAATGAGGAGTAACTGTTAGTGGAAATCCGTAGCAGAAAAGGAGATGTGTTCGTGCACCTACCTGTAGCGGCTGGGGGCTGAACGGCAGGAGCGGCTTGAGACTGAACAGCAGGAGCTGCCGGAGTAGGCGTAACAGCAGCGGCGGCGGCAACGGAGGAGGAGCAGGTGGAGAAAGAGCTCAGCCGTGGCTTCCCGTGCGACATGAGTAGCACCAGGGAGCGCAGAGAGGAGAGTGGAGGAAGTGTCATCCTCTCTCTGTAAGCTAGCTAACTACAGGGGCAGGACAAGTTGATCGGCGATGTGATGAAATGACTGCGTCAGGCTTGTGTGCCTATTTATCTGTTCATTAGGTACATCCCACGGAGCTACGACCCAGCTACCTTAACCAGTTAACCTTGACTGGTGACATTGGAATGGAATGCATGCATTCATACCAAGTGAATCCTCACACTATTTTCATATTAGTAGTCAATTTAGAAGTTGTGGATCCTATGGCCAGGCATGCGTTCATACTTCATACCTTGTGGCTGTCATCGTCATGGAGGAGGTTATTCTTCAGGCAAGTTGCTCTGCGTGGAAAAGAGCCGTATGCATTCTTCTTCGGGCAAGTTGCTCTGCTTGCGGATAGAGACGTACGCATGATTCTTATGGCAAGTTGATCTCTCGCTGGCCAAGTCAATGGAGTGTATACAGAGATAAAGATGTTAAATAGCGACTTCAACAGTTGATTATCTCCCGACGACTTCAACAGCTGGGTCTGAAAATTGTTGATCCTACTACCCAAGTCCCGCTCTGAAAACTGAAGGGTCAAATCTCTTAGCGCTGACATGCATGTTCACAACATGGATATTGTACATTTGTTGGCTTCAACAACTAGTACTTGCAAGTTACAACTAATTTATGCGGTCAGCAAATGGTTTGAATGAACCTAGCAAGTCTGGTATCCGAAAGCATGCGTTCATGCCTCTTCCCCGTTGCCACCATACGAATCATGGAACCGCAAGGCTGATTATATTACCTACGGTACACACTCCACGGTTGAGTACTTAAACATCCTCTTGTGGACAAGATCTCTAGTCACCATAGTCCAGAGCTGTCCATTTTGAAAAAAAAATACTCCATAGCTGTAAAACACAACAATGGCCAATTTGTGCATCTTGTTTCGAGGCCTTGTTTGGTTTCTCTACCTCCTTAGCTTATTTTGCAGCCTGCCAATAGCCATATGCAATCAAACTGAAAATGATAGACAAGCTCTCCTTTGCTTCAAGACCCGGCTCTCAGGTCAAGCAGGAGTTTTAGCTTCATGGAGCAACATGCGGCTGGCATGGCATCACCTGCAGCACACTGTCTCGTCGCCGTGTGATTGCAGTGGACCTAGAATCACAAGGCATCTCAGGCTCCATACCACCTTGCATTGCCAACCTGACTACTCTTACAAGGCTGCAACTCTCAAATAATAGCTTCCATGGTGAAATACCTTCCGAGCTCGGCATGCTGAGCAGGCTCAGCAACCTCAACCTCAGTATGAACACTTTGGAAGGTAACATACCATCTGAACTCTATACATGTTCGCAACTTCAAATCCTGGATCTGGGGAGCAATTTCCTCCATGGCGATATCCCCCCAAACCTAGGTCAATGCAAGAATCTTCAAGAGATTGATCTTAGCAACAATAAGATACAAGGGAGCATCCCTTCTTCTTTTGGAAATCTTCCTCAGCTGCGCATACTAGTTCTCGCTAGCAACAGGCTTACCGGCAACATACCGCCGTCTTTGGGCAGCAGCCGCTCTCTCACATATGTCTATCTTGGGATGAATGCTCTAACAGGCATCATCCCGGAGTCCCTAGCAAACAGTTCATCCCTACTAGTACTTTCGCTCATGAGCAATAATATTTCCGGAGAGCTACCAAAGGCTCTTTTCAACACATCGTCTCTTCTTAAGATTTCCCTCCAACAGAACAACCTTGTTGGTTCTTTGCCTTGGGTTACTGCCACATCTCCCCCTATTCAGTATCTCGATTTACGGGATAACCATATTTCAGGGAATATACCTTTCTCGCTAGGGAACCTTTCCTACCTCGTTGATCTTCTTCTTACGAATAATGATTTATTTGGGAGCATACCAGACAGCTTAAGCCATATCCCAACACTACAGACACTAGCCATGACTGGGAACAACTTATCTGGGATGGTTCCACCATCTCTCTTCAACATGTCATCACTGAAAATTCTTAACATGGCAAACAACTCTCTTGTTGGAAGCTTACCCTCCAACGTTGGTTACACACTCCCAAATGTTTGGAAATTAACACTCTCAGCCAACATGTTTGAAGGCCCAATTCCAGCTTCGCTTGCCAAAGCATACAACCTTCGTGTGCTTTACCTGAATAACAACAACCTAACTGGGTCCATACCCTTCTTTGGATCATTGCCAAACTTGGAGGAACTTGTTTTGGCATACAACAAGCTAGATGCAGGAAACTGGGCCTTTTTCACTTCACTCACAAATTGCACTAGGTTGACTAAATTGATACTGTCTGGAAATAATCTCCAAGGAAAATTGCCAAGTTTTATCGGCAAACTTTCTGATAGCCTCGAATGGTTATGGCTAAGGGATAACAATATTTCAGGGCATATACCACTGGAAATTGGTAATCTTAAGAGCCTCAGTAGTCTATACATGGATTACAATCTTATCACAGGTAATATACCACCAACCATTGGGAATTTGCACAACATGGTGTATCTATCCTTCGCTAAAAACAGACTTTCAGGGAAGATCCCGGATACTATTGGTAATTTAGTGCAGCTAAGTGATCTGTTATTGGATGGTAACAATCTTACTGGTAGTATACCTCCAAGCATAGGACGTTGTAACCAACTTCAAGTGCTGAACCTTGCTCACAACTCACTAGATGGCAGCATACCAAGTAAGATATTCCAAATTTCTTCGCTTTCTGAAGTGTTGGACTTGTCACACAATTACTTGTCTGGAGGTGTGCCAATGGAAGTAGGCAGACTCATTAATCTGAACAAACTGATTATATCAAACAATAGGTTGTCTGGCAACATCCCATCCACTATTGGCGAGTGTATGGTTCTGGAGTATCTTGAGATACAAAGCAACTTAATTGGCGGAAGCATTCCACAAAGTGTTGCCAACTTAGTCAGCATAAAAAAGTTTGATATTTCTCACAACAACTTGTCCAGCAAAATTCCAGAGTTCTTCACACAATTGAGTACCCTGCAAGATCTCAATTTATCCTTCAATAATTTTGAGGGAGCAGTTCCAAGAGGTGGTGTTTTTGAAAATGCAGGTGCGGTGTCAGTTGAAGGAAATGATGATTTGTGCACCACTAGTATTCCAATTGAAGGTATATCTTTTTGTTCCACACCAGTTGGCAGGAAAGAGAAACACAGTTCATTGGCTCTAGTTCTATGGATAGTAATGCCAACCGTTGTTCTTGTTATATTAATTTTGTTATGTGTTGCAATAATTTACTGGAGGAAACGAATGCCAGTAAAACCACATTTGCAAAACTTCAATATGCAAATAAGGAAGATATTATATGCAGAGATTGTCAGTGCAACAGATAGGTTCTCGTCAGCAAAACTAATCGGAATAGGATCATCTGGAGTTGTTTATAAGGGCAGTTTGAATTGTAAGGAAGATCAGGTCGCCATCAAGGTTTTCAACCTTGATATTTATGGAGCAGATAGGAGCTTTATTGCAGAGTGTGAAGCCCTAAGAAATATCCGCCATAGGAATATTGTAAAAATCATCACTTCGTGCTCTTCTGTGGATTCTAAAGGGGAAGATTTCAAGGCCTTAGTGTTCCAATACGTGCCCAATGGGAACCTAGAAATGTGGCTACATCCAAAAGGCATTGAACATGGTGAAACACATATTTTGACTTTAAAACAACGGATCAAAATTAGTTTGGATGTAGCATTTGCTTTGGATTATCTCCATAATCAGTGTGCATATCCACTAATACATTGCGACTTGAAGCCAAGTAACATTCTTTTGGATCTTGACATGGTTGCGTATGTCACTGACTTTGGCCTATCAAGGTTTATATTCACTACATCAAATGCACACCAAGATAGTTCAACAAGATTAGCCCACCTAAAAGGATCAATAGGATACATCCCGCCAGGTGAGATCAAGCATAGTCGCATAATGCTGATTATAATTTTTTTTAAATTAAATACGCTCGAGATTCTCTAATTTGTTTATGTAAATGCAGAATATGGCATGAGCGATGAGATATCAACTAAGGGTGATGTCTACAGTTTTGGAGTGATTCTATTACAAATGATGACAGGGTGTAGTCCAACAGATGACAAACTCAATGAAGGTGCAAGCCTTCATGAATTTGTTGAGAAAGAATTTACACGCAATATTTATGAGATTGTTGATCCAACAATGTTGCAAGATGAAAGAAATGCGGCCGAAGTGATGACAAACTGTGTTATTCCACTTGTTAGAATAGGCTTGTCTTGCTCCACAACATCTCCGAGAGAGCGGCCGGACATTGGACAAGTTTCCACAGAGATCCTTAGAATCATGCATGTGGCCTCACACATGGGTGTGATATGAAGCAAAGGATTTGCAGGATGGTAGGTAGCAACAGAAAGCTCATTATACTAGAAGGATTGGCGTGATTTTAATGTGCAATGTAGATTACTGCTGTGATCAGTTGTTGGCATGTTGGTGTGGATAAAAAAGAGTGGCACATAGATAAGTATAGAGATTTGCACGATTTTATTTGTATCCAATATCACAGTATGGATGTAACCACTCTCATAACCGGCTCCCCACAATCTCATTCTCATAGCGCTCAAATAGCTAATCCTCTAGTGATAAATGAAACAGCAGGCCAAACAAGTGAGTGCTGATAGCAACACACCAAGTATGAGATCACGGTCTTGAGTGAACCCATTGCCTTTTTCATAATGGCTATTAACCAGAAAGGGAACAAGGATTGAGATTTTGTGAAGAATAAGCAATAGATCAAAATAAATTTAATATCTGCCAAAAATCTAGAGGTGGAGCAAGCACCTTGAATGATGCAAAGTTTGCAGGACCATGCTCCATAGGAGTAGCCAGCCCTAGCTGGCTTCAATTAGGATATATCCATGAGTTAGGATTTCTATCTTTTAAACTAGGCTTACATAAGTAAAAAGGACTATATATGGTTTGCTAAAAAAGTCGATATTTTTTTTGGATACCAAGTCGAGTCTTCCCTATAAAAGGGAATTGTCATTGGAGCGTGTACCTCAAGATCATGCTGCTTTGATAATACTGCCATGAGACAAATCGTACTGGGTACATAGTTTTATCAGCTTCAATGCAGCAGGTGTATTTAGGGATCACATCTGGGGAATCCTTGGGTGAGGTTCAAGAAAGCGGAAAGCGTAAGCGGAGCGTTTTGCTCTCGCTTAGAGTTTTGGTCGCTTAAGCGACGCTTAAGCACGCTTAAGCGTTTCTAAAATTCACTGAATTTGGTGGTGGACTTGCATCTGAGAGCAGAGGAGAAGTTGTGGGGAGCAGAGGAGAGTGATACTTGCTGCGGGGAAGGACATGCCTGAGAGGCTGAGAAGGGGTTGTGCCTGCAAGGCTACCATTGTTGACGTGAATTTGTGCATAGAATTGTAAAAGGTGAGAGAAAAAGATGAGGAGTGTAGATGGATGGCTCGGATTAGAATAGACGAATGGCTCAGATCAGGTTAGCAAACTAGGGTATCATAATGGGCCTTATTGGGCCAACTCTATAGGACAAAGGACACCGTGAGTAGGAGTCTCTCACGCCCTATTATGCTAATGGACCTTATCAGCGCTTAAGTAGTCGTTTATGGCCTAAGCGAAGCGTTTCGCCATCTCTTAGCGCTTAAGCGCGCTTAATCGTACTATTAATTACGCTTTCTTGAACCTTGGCATAACAGAGAACAGATAGGCTGCGCCGGTGGTAGGAAGGATGTTTTTCTACCAGCGATGCTGAAATCTGAAAATTGGAAAGAACATGTGGCAATTAAGAGTACATAAGTCTTGTTTACGAACCAGCTGATGCCTCTAAAGATACCTGTGTGTCTGGTCTGCAGCTACTAACAGTTTCTTTGTAGCTGCAGCCAAACACCTTACAAGTTTGGGGTAGTTAAAGAGACGATTCAAAGCTTTCTAGTGATCTCTAGTCTTAGAAAGAAATGGATGGTCTCGTTTATCTTCTAGTGCAACTATGACAGAGTGTGAAAGACTGAGAGAACTGATTTTACATATTCACCCCCGCTGCGGATCTTTTCACTTTATGGTAACAACAAGCATTTCTTTGGGGAAAGTAAAAACACATATCACGTTACAAATAGACTGTAATTTCTTTCTGTTGATTGCTAATATGATAAAGTGATGGTTTGTGTTGTGCAAGATTTCAGTGTATTGCTCCTGCTTTTTTGGCTCATGATTCAGTAATCGGATTAGTGCCTGAATCCGGCGCAGCTGCAAATATGGAGCTACGATGCAGACGCGAAGATAAAACAATAAAACATGTACCATTATTCACTCACCAAGAAGTGGAAGTGGCAGCCCCGCAACAATCGGTTGCCAAATTATGCACCTGACACCTGAGGATATCCTCTGAAGTGGAACAAAAAAGATCACCCATCCATGATCCATCAGATTATACAGTTAGAACCTGCTTAAAGAACAATTGTAGGGTCAGAGCATCAACCGCGGCAATGAGTTAGAAGAGAAGGCAATCAGCAGTTGTAAATTGTAATTGCCACCACCTGAAACATCGGACACATCATTACATCTCAGAAGCATAGCAGCACCAATGAACACCAGTCAACGGATGGACCGCTATGCCACTGGGTCAAGCACCGCCGAGAGATGTCGAGAGCGCAGATCCGGGCGAGCGAGGTGGTCGAGACTTGCGCTGGCTCGTCGTCAAGGCGGTTGTGACCCATGGCGATCCCCATTCAGGCCGGCAGGGCAGTCCGATTGGAGCTGCTGGCGGCTTTCCCCGGCTTCCTCGACTCGATTCGCCAATCCATCCACAAGCATGCCGCTTGCCGCGTGCGGCCGCGGAAAAATCCTACTGTATATGCCGCTCGTTGCGGCCTATTTCGCTCGCCCTGTGTGGTGAATGGACCTGGCCCAGTATTACTCATTCGTTCTAATTCTTCATTTTTTAATTTTCTTTTCTGTTCTCGTTTTCTCTCTGTGGTTTTTTGGGTTTTTTACTTTATATTTTTGTATGTTTATTTTTAATATAGTTTTATCATGATTTAAAATTTCCAATTATGAAAAAATACTTTAAAAAATTGATGGTGTTGAAAAAATGTTTTGAGGGCTTAAACATATGTTCATGCCGTTCGAAAATTGTTCACGACGTCAAAATAATATTTTGGTAGTAGTAATATGAACAAAAAACAGAGAAAAAATAGAAATAAGAGAAATAAAAACAAAAACATAATAACATAAAGAAAGATAACTGTTTTAGGCGGCCAGCCTATTAGAGCCAACCCTTGAGGAGGCGCACCCCACTCCTGCCGCATGTAGCCATGCGACCTCGGGACCTAGTATGGCTAGTCTGATTCCGTGGATCAATGTTCTAGTCCGTCTCGCCTACAACGGGCGGTGAAAGGCGGCCCATGAGACGAGAGCGCGGGTTGCGAGGGCAGTATTAGCAACTTCCAATCAATAAAACCGCCACCACTCTAGAAACAAATCAAAATCATGTTCCAGCTCGACACTTTAACCTTGTGGTAAGTCCTGGAAAAAAAAATTAAGGACGTGTTTTGGAGGGTTCCACTCCAACTCAGCTGCACTTGGCCTCTAAACTCCACTTCACCTGTTGAATACAAATATAGTGCCTAGCCCATTTCTATCAGTTCGGACTTTTGGTCTAGATGGCTAGTATAGAAATTCTATATGGTATCAGAGACAAGAGGTCTCGAGTTCGAGACCCCGCTCACGCGGATTAAAAAAAGAAAACGAAAAAGAAGATCTTGCGGCCCGCTCCTATCCCACGCTAAGGACTATAATCCCCTAGACGTGAGGGGGAGTGTTGAATATAAATATAGTGCCTAGCCCATTTTCATCAGTTCGGACTTTTGATCTAGATGGCTAGTGTAGAAATTCTATATCACCTCTAAACTTTCCATTGTCTCACGTTGGTCACACACTCCACTCAGCTCTGATTCCGTCACTGTGCACACTTGATAGCATCGTCGCTGTCATTTGTCCCTCGAGTGCTCCAAAAATGTAATCCTTACAAGTTAAACTAGTCGGCTAAAAAGTCTTACATTGTGAAATGAAGGAAGTATGTACCACGCACTGTCCCTTTCAACGTCATCGCCGGAATTAACGCATGCCATGCCGGAATTAACGTAATCGCCTTTGCCTACACCTTCTCCAACACCGTCATGGTGATCCAAGTAAACCCATGAGCGACTCGTGCTCTGCTCAATCTCCTTCTTCAATTATAAATATGTATGAAATGTAAAAACATAAAAAAATGCAATACATATAATTTACATTTTTAATCCATATAATTTAGTGTTTAAAGTCGTGCATCAAGACCAGAAAAAGATAACGCGTCTTGTATTTAGAAACGGAGAAAGTACTAAACAACAACTAAATATATAATTTCTGCTGCTGCATGACACACGTCTTAAAGTGCCACTGTGATCGCAACTAGCGGTAACATCCACAGTTCCACACCATGAGATGCTGTGTGTTGGTGCTAAATGGGTACATAGCTAAATATATCTTGCTGCCGATGATCTACTGCAGGATGGGAGGGTGGCAGTAGGGTCCCTTGAGCCACCCGTCGGCGACGAGCTTATTGACGGCCTCCGTCGGGTGCACGCCGTCCCACGACTCGTGCCTCCACGGGTCCGCGCACGCCGTCGCGCCCTTCATCCCGCACCGGGCGTCGAACTCGTAGTTGTACGGGCCGCCGCCGGCGCCGCAGCAGGCCGTGACGCGGGTGGTGAAGCCGAAGCGCGCCGGGTAGCGGAGCATGTCGACAGCGTGGGTGTAGAGGTCGGCGTACATGACCCGCACCGCGGAACCGTGCCTGGCCCGGACGCCGGCGAGCCTGTCCTGGACCAGCGAGTTGTGGTACATGGCGAGGTCGTTGAGCGGCTTGAGGCACCCGTGCTCGTCGTAGTCGGACTTTTTGGCGCTCGGGAGCATGGTCAGGTAGAGCGCGAAGCAGCCGATGGGCAGCGTCCCCGGCACCACGATGTCCACCGCGCCCAGCTCGATCAGCTTCTCGACGCCGGCGGCGATGTTGTCGGCGACGTTCGGGGTGTAGTTCCTGGCCCGGTCCACGGAGAAGCCGAAGAAGAGCATGGCGTTGTAGTCGTTGCCGCCGATGGAGCCCAGGACGAAGAGGGATTTGGCCAGGTAGGGCCTGCATGTCTGCGGCGAGCCGCCGCAGATGCGGGGGAGGAGGTCGTGGAACCACTGCAGCTGGACGTTCAGGGCTCCGTTGTTCCAGATCGGGTAGCCGAGGCCGATGGACTTGAGGAAGTCGAAGTCGAGCGACGTGGCGCCGACGATAGCCATGTTGGCGCCCTTCCGGAAGTCGGCGCCCGAGAGTTTGGACGGCGGGAGGAAGGGCAGGCCGAGGGACTGGGCGAGGAAGTCGACGACGAGGCGGCCGTCGGAGCAGCGGCAGGTGGGGTGGCCGAAGTAGGTCATGCCGTAGGGCGGGTTGGCGAAGGTGAGCAGGAGCTGCGCCGTCGCCGACTTATTCACGCAGATGTTGCCCGTGTCGGACAGCGAGTCGCCAAAGCTGAACAACGCGTTGTAGCGCATCCCGTCGCCGTCCGCGGCCCCGAGCAAGAAGAAGCGACTGGCAACGAGGAGGAGGCCGGCGAAGGCAATGGCACTTGTGACTCGCGGAGCCATGGCCGACCGGCGACCAGGTCGATTGCGCACGCTCTCCGACTACCCAAACGGGAAGATGTAAGTACACTGTGCACGCGCGCATGTCATGTATATATCGTCTCACAGAGCACGTCCACGTGTGAAATTAGAGCTGATTCGAGCTCGCCGATCTGGTCGGCCGGCCGTCTGTCGACCGCCGAACAACCACCATCATCGACCGATCTCGGTTTAATGCCGAGTTTGGACGCATGCCGCCGATCAAGCGGCGTCTCCGGTCACTCAACCGCCCTCCTAACAAGTTCGTCGTCGTCGTCGCTCATCTCGGTATCGCGGGCGCGCACGTTCGCCGCGTGGGTCGTGCTCGTGCGCCAGTCCGCCACCGACGCGAAGGTTTTAGGGCTCGCTTGGTTCGGCGTATTCTAAGCTAAACCGGCCGGAAATTTTCACGGACCATCTCAGCCCCTCATAAAAATACGCTATATCTCTGGAAATAATACGGCTCCGTAAGTTGAAACAGAGAACCAATCGGGCCCTTTAGGGAAAACATGGGCCGGCTGGGTGCACACCAAGAGAGCCCAGTACCCGATGCTTTTGTCTGGGCCGTAATTGTACAGACAGTCAGAAACTATATATCGCTCTTAGCAAGCAGGTGTACCAACTCTCCCACATGGTCGCCCTACATGTGCCAGTCCAATTACTTTCTTTACAGTTCCTTCTTTTTTTCGATTTTGTTTCTTCTATTCGTATGCTATTTAAAAAACTGTAAATATTTTTAATTCCATTGATTTTTTTATCCATGAATATTTTGATAACACAATGAACAAATTATTTCAATATGTGACTTGTTCAACCAAGCTAACATTTTTAATATTATGAACAAATTTTTAACTTTGTAAATACTTTTTATCTAGAATAATTATGAACACTCTAAACACTTTTATCAAAAACATGCATTTTTTAACTCCATGAATTTATTTTTTAACCATGTGAATTATTTAATGTGGTGAACATTTTTTTAACACGTAATTTTATTAAAATTCGCTAAACATGAGCACCTTTTGAATATATACGGAAAAGGTTAAAAAATACCTTTACAAAAAACATTCACCTACAATGCAATAAACATTTGTGTAGGATTAAAAATGCTCAAGTTTTAAAAATACCGAGTTCTTGCATTTACAAATGTTCACACATCTCGAAAAAAATCGTATTTCATAATTTTTTGAAGATTTCAAAAAAATATTCATGCGTTGAGAGAAGTATTTTGCGAGGGGCAAATATTCCTATATTTATCTCAAAATAAAAATGATAGTAGAAAACATACGAATAAAGTGAACAAAACGAAGAAGAAAATAAATGAATAGAAAAACAAAATAAAAACCTAAAAGGAAAAATTGAGTCGGTCCATGCGATCTTCTTCTTGACTAATAGGGGTATGTTTGCTTCAAAGGATTTTCCAAATAATTCTATATAGGATTTTAACCCATATGGATTTTTCTTATACTATCTGTTTGATTCAATTGAATAAATTGTCAAACAAAATGATGAATTACTTTCATACTCTACATTCATAAGCTATTTTGGATCTTTCTTGATGTTAAAAATAATGAAAAAATGCAAAGGAATGGTACTGTGAATATTTTTAAAGGACAACTGTCACACGCCACCATGTGTGCAAGCAAGCAAAGCAAGAGGATATTGACTCCTCATAGTACAATTAGGAAATGTACACAATCCTCATAGTAGTTTCATGTGTTTTTCTACTGTGCAACCAAGAACACCTGCTGCTGATTCCTATGTTTTTTGGATTACGTAGAATTCCAAGTGTCATGACACTCAATTTCTACAGTATTCCTATTTTTGTTTCAAACCAAAGGGACCTAAATTTTTAGGTCCAAGTAGTTGTGTACTTGTACGAACATGGAAAGCAGGCAGGCAATCTGCTCCTAGCATGGAACCAGGTTGGTCAATGCTGGACGGGAAAAGCAAACTTTGAAGCTTCGTTTCGTGGTACTGCTGAAGTACCAGCCAACCAACTACCAAAAGACATCTCGGTATCTGATGAAGCAGCATTTGTTCTCTCTACTGTCGTGGCAGCCACTATTAGAGTTGTATTCGTGTTAGACTAGGACTCTAGGCCTAGTCGGTTTCTCCAGCCTAAGTCGGTTTGGCCGGCTCCCTCCCTCTTCTATATAAACTTTGTAATATTGCTCAAATCAACACAAGTTATTATTATCCCAAAATATCATGGATCAGACGCCTAGGTTTTCCGCACCTAGATGGCTCCGCCTACTCCGCCGCCGCCGCCGCACCTCTTCTACTGGTCGGCCCCCTCTCCCTACGGTGCCCCAGTGGCCTACACCGGGACATGGAGTCCCGGTCTCCGTCCATCCATCGGCGCGCCCGGGCCTCTCGGACCTCGACCTCCGCAGCAGGTCTACACCGCCCAAGCTCCACCGACGGCCTACATGGCGCCTCACGTGCCTCAATACTACATGCCATCCTCGACGCCAAAGCCCTACATGTACGAGGCTCCTCCGGCACTACCATACATGTCTACGCCGTCGCCGTCAACCGCTTCATCAACCGCTCCACCAAGTTGGGACCAAGCCGCCTTCATCGCTGCCATGAACAACTTCACGCTCAACAACCACGAAGGTACGGATTGGATTTTCGATTCTGGTGCATCTTCTCACATGTCTTCAAATATGGATTTTCTGTCAGCTTGTTCTTCTTCACCTTTCTCTTCTATAACTATTGGTGATGGTTCTTCAATTCCCATATCTTGTGCCGGTCACTCATACATCACTAATCCCCACACAAATTTTCTTCTCCGCAATATTCTTGTTGCTCCTTCTTTAATAAAAAAATCTTATCTCTGTTTGTCGTTTCACTATCGACAACAATGTCTCTTTAGAATTTGACCCATTTGGTTTATCTGTGAAAGATCTGAAAACGGCGGAGGTCCTCGCTCGCTACAATAGCTCGGGTGATCTTTATCCCCTCCATGGCGCGCCCACTTCCACACCTCACGCCATGCACACCTCCCTCGACCTTTGGCACCGCCGGTTCGGCCACCCCAACAAAAACACAATGTCGTCTTTGCTTCAAGAATTTAGTCTTCCTATCGATAGTTCTAGTTCTTCTCATGATCCCTCTATTTGTAATGCATGTCAATGCGGCAAACATGTTAGATTACCTTTTGGCACATCAACTACCTATAGTACTTTTCCGTTTGAGTTATTGCATTGTGATCTATGGACGTCTCCGATTCCTAGTGTTTCTGGTTTCAAATATTATCTTATTATTCTTGATGATTATTCTCACTACATATGGACCTTTCCAATACGTGCCAAATCTGATGTGCACTCTATTTTTCTAAATTTTCGGCGCTATGTTCTTACACACTTCGGCCTCCCCATACGATTTATCCAATGTGACAATGGCCGAGAGTTTGACAATACTCAAAATAGATCTTTCTTTCTCTCTCAAGGTATTCTTCTACGTTTTTCTTGTCCATACACTTCCCCTCAAAACGGCAAGGCCGAACGTTCTTTACGATCCATCAATGACATCCTCCGTACCTTACTTATCCAAGCCTCTCTCCCCCCTCGCTTTTGGGCAGAAGCCCTTCGCACGGCAACCTATCTTCTTAACATCCGACCAACCAAAACTTGTCCCCTTTATACTCCCTTTCAATCTCTCTTTCTTCACCATCCTGAATACTCAGAATTGCGTGTTTTTGGTTGTCTATGCTTTCCCAACACCGCATCCACCGCTCCCAACAAACTAGCCCCTCGCTCCTTACCATGCATTTATCTCGGACCCTCCGACGATCACAAGGGTTCTCGGTGTTTCGACCCATCTTCTGGACGTGTGCTTATCTCTCGTCATGTTATCTTTGACGAAAACACTTTTCCTTACTCCGCCATACAGTCGTCCGCATCCACCACCTCCCAACCTACCCCACATGTGGTCACACCGAGCCCCCTCATTCACGCCATAGTGCCTGTCGGCACCTCTGCCGCGGCAGCCGATCTCCCTGCCGCGCGCCCACGGCAGCCTGCCGCGCCGCTTTCTCCTGCCGCGGCAGAATCTCCTGCCGCGTCTTCACCCACCACCACCACTTCCTCCTCTCCAGCAACACCCTCTTCTTCGTCATCTGTTAGCGATCTCAGTACCCCTACTCCCTCTCCCACTCCACAACTTCCTCCTCAAGCCGTGCATGTACCTATTCCGGCTAATGATCATGTCATGTGTACTCGTGGCAAAAAGGGTTTTCATGTACCTCGTCGTTTTCTTAACCTCAATGCTACCTCCACTATTTCTCCAATTCCCACCTCCTACAAACGAGCTCTCCTAGATCCTCTTTGCATTCGGCTATGCGCGATGAGTTCGATGCTCTTCTCCAAACTAACACGTGGACTCTAGTTCCAAAACCTCCCGGTGCCAATGTTGTTTCAGGCAAGTGGGTTTTTCGTCACAAATATAATTCTGATGGGTCTCTCGCACGTTACAAGGCTCGTTGGGTATGCCGGGGTTTTTCTCAACAGCAAGGGATTGACTTCGATGAAACCTTTTCTCCGGTTGTCAAACCAAGCACTATTCGCATTATTCTCAGTCTTGCTGTATCTTCTTCATGGCCGATTCATCAACTTGATGTTAAAAATGCCTTTCTGCATGGCACTCTCAATGAGACCGTCTATTGTCAACAACCCTCTGGCTTTGTAGATCCTTCCCATCCTGACTCTGTGTGTCATCTCCAAAAGTCTCTCTACGGTCTCAAACAAGCACCACGTGCGTGGTTTCAACGCTTCGCCACCTTTATTCAGACTATTGGTTTTATCCCCTCTAAATGTGATTCCTCTCTCTTTATTTTCCGCTCTTCTACTCATACCGCCTATCTTCTTTTATATGTCGATGATATAGTTCTCACCGCCTCCTCCGACTCTTTTCTTAGCCACATAATTACCCTTCTTAATCAGGAATTTTCTATGACTGATTTAGGACCACTTCATCACTTTCTTGGTGTTACCGCTTCTCGCACTTCATCCACACTCTTTCTTTCTCAACGCCAATATATAATCGATCTCTTATCTCGTGCTGGCATGATTGACTGCCAGCCCAGCCGTACCCCTGCTGATATTGGCGCCAAACTGTCGGCGGATGGTGATCCCGTTTCCGATCCTACATTCTATCGTAGTCTCACAGGGGCACTGCAATATGCTACTCTTACTCGTCCTGATATTTCTTATTCTGTTCAGCAAGCTTGCTTGTATATGCATGATCCTCGTGTTCCCCACCTTTCTCATGTCAAAAGAATTCTTCGATATCTCAAAGGCACTCTAGACCATGGTCTTCTTCTCAATTCTTCTTCTCCTACAAGCTTGACAGTTTATTCTGATGCAGACTGGGCGGGTTGTCCAGATACTCGACGATCCACATCCGGCTTTTGTGTTTATTTGGGTGATAATCTTGTTTCTTGGTCTTCGAAAAGGCAGGTTACAGTTTCCAGGTCCTCGGCGGAAGCAGAATACCGGGCAGTTGCACATGCAGTGGCCGAAGCGGTCTGGATACGTCAGCTTCTAGCTGAGTTACATCACCCAATTGAGCGTGCTACCATCGTCTATTGTGACAACATATCTGCAGTCTACATGGCCTCCAATCCGGTTCAGCATCGACGCACCAAGCACATAGAGATTGATATTCATTTTGTTCGAGAGAAGGTGGCTCTCGGTGAGGTTCGAGTTCTTCATGTTCCGACAAGCGCTCAATTTGCAGATATCTTCACCAAGGGTCTCTCCACTGCAGCATTTACAGATATTCGCTCCAGTCTCAACATCGTGGCGCCCGACGTTGACACTGCGGGGGTATTAGAGTTGTATTCGTGTTAGACTAGGACTCTAGGCCTAGTCGGTTTCTCCAGCCTAAGTCGGTTTGGCCGGCTCCCTCCCTCTTCTATATAAACTTTGTAATATTGCTCAAATCAATACAAGTTATTATTATCCCAAAATATCAGCCACATCCATCAGACTTTGAACTCGCCGGTTCAGAGGTGGTACTACTTCGGTGACACAATTGTGTTACTTTTTTTGGCGCCAATGATTAATTTTGGTGGTGTACGGTGCGGACCTTCAATGTTCCAACCACACGAATAATCAATAAACATTCAATTGAACACATCATAAATAACCGCCCGATCGCATTTCCACCCAAACGCAAACTACACGAGAATTAAAATTATGCTTATTCTCGCAGCACTTCTTCTTCATCTTCATCGTCTTTTCAGCTGATTAAAATTATGATCGTGTCCCCAGCTTTGGGGAGCTAGTGATTGTCTTCTCTAGGATAAAATGGCCGGGTGGCAGTACGCCCCGTTGAGCCATCCGTCCGCGATCTTCTTGTAGGCCGCCTCCGTGAGGTGAATCCCGTCCCAGCTCAGAGACGACGACGGGTTGCCGCACGCCGACGCGCCGGACATGCCGCACCTCGCGCCGTTCTTGTAGTTGTACTTGCCACCGCCGGCGCCGCAGCACGCCCTGAGGTTCGTGCTGAACCCTGCACGCCAAGCGCACACACACAGACACAACTATTAGTGTTTACAAACAAACAAACAAACACGGCCGGAGCAGAGGAAGAAGACGGAGGAGGAGCTCGATCGATCAGGGATTCAGTGAGGACGTGTACCGTAGCTGGCGGGGCTCTTGACCATGTCGTAGACGTGGGCGTAGAAGTCGGCGTACATGATCCTGGCGTTGGGGTACTTGCTCTGGAGGCTGGACACCTTGCTCTTGAGCAGCGAGTTGTGGGTGGAAGAGAGCGCGTTGAAGCGCTTGAGGCAGCCGTACTGGTCGTAGTCGCCGGCGTTGGAGGTCTGGTAGAGCGTCAGGTAGATCGGGAAGCAGCCCACGGGGAGAACCCCGGGCACGACGATGTACTTGGCGCCCATGCTGATCAGCTTCTCGGCGCCAGCGCCGATGCCGTTGACGATGGTGGAAGCCTGCCCCGCCGCCTGCTCCGGCGTGTACCCGCCGAAGAGCTGCGCGTTGTAGTCGTTCCCGCCCAGCTCGCCAAGAACGAACAGGGAGTTGGACAGGTACGACTTGCAACCTGTAGCAACAAGTACGTGGAGTTAATGGCGCCCGTGATCATGCATGGGCAGGTAACCATATGCTCTGGACTGGACCAGCCGGCGTTAATGGCGCTGCTTGTTTACTTACTGGAGCCGCAGACGGAGGGGAGGAGGTTCTGGAACCACTGGATCTGGGTGTCGAGAGGCCCGTTGTTCCAGATCTTGTCGCCGACGCCGAGCGACTGGAAGAAGTTGGAGCCCATGGTGGTGGCGCCGATGATGGCCATGTTGGCGCCCTTCTTGAAGTCGGCGCCGCTCTTCTTCGACGGCGGCAACAGCGGCAACCCAAACTTCTCAGCTGCAAAACAGAGCATGTCGCGTCACGTGCTGAAGCAGAACAGAGCAGAGCATACGAATCGCAGAACAGAGCAAGTGTTCTGTTTTTTTTGGAGGGAAAATGGCGGGTTCAAAACGCGGCGGCGAGTGCATGTACGTACCGAGAAAGTCGACGACGAGGCGGCCGTCGGAGCAGCGGCAGGTGGCGCGGCCGAAGAAGGTCTCGCCGTAGGGTGGCTGGGTGAGGGTGAGGCCGGCAGGGGGGCCGTTGACGCAGAGGTTGCCGGTGTCCGACATGGAGTCGCCGAAGCTGTAGATGGCGTTGAACTTCTGGCCGGACACGGCCAACAAACACGAGGAGACCATGAAGAGCGCCACGAGCAGCGGAGACGACGCCATTGCTGCCTAGCTGGGAGCTCTGGGAATACTGATCGCTCGACGGATGGACGGATGAGTGATGCAAATCCGTCAGTCCTGAGCGGATTATATACACGGCGCCGGTGGTTCGGTAGCACGTAGCTGTTGATTGCGCTATTACCTGCCTACCTCGCATCAATCATCCTTTGGCAGGATTAACTAACTATACTACTCCTGACTAAAGTATACCTATATCACTGGGTTGTTGTGCATGCATGAACTCTTCTTTTTTCGTTCTTCGCACTTTCCTATCTGATTCCATTTCATCCTCGTGTTCAAAATGTTCAGTCATGTCAGTACATCAAATCTATATCTTCCTTTAACCCGGTTACTACCTTTTAGCGAGTTCTAGGCTACACATCGGTTTAATTACAACAAGAACGTATAATCCCCACACGATTACACGAACCATGCAGACGTTGAGTTATCCTCATTTTCGAAGAAAAACAATCCCCGCATAGATCTCACTAAATTTCAGATAAACTTCGAGATGAAGCAACCCCTCTACAACTTTGCCACATCACAGCCCAGCCGCAGCCACAGGCTCCTCCACGTCTCATCCGAGCCGTCCGACCCCGCCTCCTACGACATTGTTCTCATTTGTGAAGGCTTTCACCTAGTTCCACTGATTAATTAAGCAACTGTATTTTCTTAATTAATAGATGAGGCAAATCTCTTTCCTCTATTTAGAAAAAATAATACACGCGGCGGAGAGAAGGTTCCTGCAGAATTTTCGTCTCGAGGAGAAGCTTATTTCCGTCTTATCATGACATTAGGGTGGAGTTAACCTGTTGTCTAAAACTCTGTATTATTAATACAGTCTGATTAGCCTAGGTTACCCTTGATTAATTTGTGTATGTTGTTCCAGGAAAGCAGGGACACAAAAGCGTGACCTAGTTTTTATTATTCACATTCTTTTATTTCTAATCTACGTGAGGATCACTAAAGAAAAATGACCAATTATATGTAGCATGGCCATGGGCGTATAATACAGTAGAGTTGGACATGAAAGTCTCATTGGTGCGAGTCTAGTTGGACTCTAGGAGTATGGCCATGCTCGCATTTTAAATACAACTACCTAATCATTCCATGCATTATCACTTCCATTATAAAATATGGGGACAAATAATACGTAGTCTATCTGCTTTCAGGATTCATCTTTTATAATGAAATGTGTATTTACAGGCAGACTCTCAGCTCTGACGAACTCTAGCTGCTTTCAGGATTCCTGCATGAAAGGACTAGTCTCACTCATATGATGGTGCTATCAGCTCACTGCATATAACTACCAAAAAGCTTTGTAAAACCAGTAAAATAACGAACAAACGATGCATGAAAGGACTGGTCTCTCTCATATGATGGTGCTATGAGCTCACTGCAGTATAACAACCAAAAAGCTTTACAAAACTACTAAGAAAAAGCACGCCGGCCACGGCGTTGGTCCACGACATGGAGATGGAGGCGCCGGCAGTGCGGAGAAGTGTGAGGTTCGCCAAGCAACACCCGAATGGCGCAAACATGGAGCAGCCAGCCAAGGAGGCCGTGGCGCGCCGTCTCGGCGAGCAGCTTGAGGAGGCATGCCCCTCGGAGTGCCTGCGACAGGACTACATGGGCCTGCTTGACGATCCTCTCACGGACCAGGCGGCGGCTGCCATCGACGACCTCGTCCTCTCTGTGCTGAAGACCAAGAAGAAGAAGAAGTCAGGGACTGGGATTGAGCGGCAAATGCCGCCCGTGGTGGCCTAGATGTTGTTTTTTATGACTGGGCTCTCCTTGTTGGCAAGGTGGCAAGGAGGTCCTGGTTCTGTCCGTGGGCTTTGGTTGTGCCCTTCCAGATCGATGCACCGTGCATTTGCTAAGATGGAGTGCCAGCGTGTCGTCGATCGGAGAAGGCTGCTGACTTGGTGGTCTCTTGCGGGCTTGCCACCCAAATCTCGGAGGACGGCTTGGAGGAAGAGAAACAGAAGAACCTTGCGCAATGTGACGAGCTCGCCTACGAAGGTGGCGGCTTTGGTGTGGGAAGAGGTGGCGTAGTAGGCTTTCGCCCACACGCACGATTCGGGAGACTCTTAGTTGTTTGTCTTTATAGGGATTTTTCCTAGTCTTAAACTCTGTAAATAACATTCTATTCTATCTAAACAGATGACGGATACGACCGTCTTAAAACTCAAAAAAATACTACTAAAAAACGAACAAAGATCGATTGCATGGTATGTAATTAAAGAAGAAAAAGAAAGAGAAAAGAAGTAAGAAGCATAAGAAGTTGATTATGTAATCCATTCCATCGTCGACACAGAGGTAGCCATCATGATCACATACATGTTGCGTGATTCGACAACCCATTGCTAATTGGAAACTAGTCCTTTGGTCGACTCGAATCCATGGCAAAAACACCGTGCTTCTTCAGAAACAGAAAGCCACAACGAGTCAACGACCACATCAGCTAGCAGCCAGCCAGCCAGCTAAACAGCACCGGTGGTTATGTTGCAATTGTGTCAATCAGACGCCACCACCATTTCGGTTTGCTCCGCCTCCTCTTTTCCCGGTTCAGGAAGCAGCAGTTCAAACACCGTTGTCAGCAAACAGCATCGATCTCTGCATGCAATGATGTATGGTTACACTAACACACACACACCAACTCTATAAAGCACATGTATACTATGTTTGCTGCCTATATGGCTTTAGTGGATGCAGAAGAAATATTCTTTTTCGCTTGGGTGTTAGCGGTAGTTACATGTGGAGTACTGCTAACCTGAAAACCTCCATTGGCAACCTACACCAGCTGAACGTACAACAACTCCACTACCGGTCCATCCCCGGATTCTAGCGGGACGAGACGAAGCAGAAGACATGCACGCATGCATGCTGATCGAGTGCAAGTGCACCGGCTGGTGTTTGCCGGGTGGATGGCGTGTCAATTCTTGAGCTAACTTGGTAGGAGTACTGGATATGATAGCTAGGGCATGTCACATGCATGTGCAATGAATCAGTGAGGTAGATTCAGGGAAGAAAGGCTTGATCACGGGGTAAAACGGTCAATGGACTAGTTCATAGTAGTCAACATCGTGCGTGAATCTTGATGGTAGAAAGTGATGGTTTACATTGCTTTGCTATGTATCGATCGCTGTCAATCATTTCGTACTTTGTTATCCAAAACAGCATGCATGAAACTAACGGGTTAAGCCAGCTGACCGATTAAAATAAGAGTGAGAGTCCATGTTTGTCAGGTGGTTGGACTACCTGTTTGATCCTGACGATCCCTGATTAACCATGCATGCATGTGCTCTGCCGTGACCGTGCTTTGGCTTGTGCGTCATCCTCTAAGTGACGTTTTCGTCGATAGAGGACCGCCACGCAGTGCATGATCACATCGGTATTGGCTGATCAATATCATCATAGATAACGCCGAGATGCTTCAGCAAAAGTTCAGCGACCACGAATCGATCAGATAAGATTACCAAGTTATGATGAGATGGACCGGACCACCGTCTCGAGCTAGGCACATCTTTTGACAGCAGCTTCTTTTTTTTAAAATAAAAAATTTGTTTCCGACAGCAGCTTCGATTGCTTGCTCCTCCAGTGTAGCGGCTATGCATTCCAGGAAAAAAGTAACCCCCTCCGTCCTCCGAAATAAAAATGTCTTAGGTTTGTCCAAATATTGATGTATATAAATATGAAACACATATAGATATATTCATACTTGAATAAATCAAAGACACGGGACGAAGAGAGTATATGCATATGCATGATGAGCAACCTGGCTACTATATGTATATACTCTGCTTGTTTATTGATGAACATAACCAGTTAGTTAGCGAAATTCCACTAGCTTACCCAACAACCATTTAGTTTCATAATACAGCGTCAGGAAAATAATTCGAGCTACCAGCTTGAGCCGCTTACTAGCTCTAGGACAAGAGGAGCAGGTACGTACTACTACCATACTGACCTACTAGCAGGACTCTAGCTAGCTGGGAAGAAACTTTTTAAAGGAAGAACATATTCTTCTTCCTCTTTCCCTTCGAAGATCCGCTTACGGACAGGCGCTTCGGTACGATTGTGATTAAATTTGCATGGACTAGCGGAGCTCGATGGGCCGTCGTTATGGGCGGCGGCAACAGCCTCCATGCAGATACTGTGCCTTGCAAGCCAACACACGAACGTACTTCCAATATAACTTCCAGACTATACGCTAACAACCCTTCCCTCTTTCCTAACGTCCCTGCTTATTAATTAGGTTCGAGCCGTGACGGGGAAGCAACCTCAGGCTTTTTGGATACCAGAAAAATCATATATATTGGACCTTATTTCTCGGTTTTCTGCATGATATGACATGTTGAATGGTTGTTGGGGCAAATTCATTGGTTAATTGGAAAATTAAGGAACTTGGGACCGCAGGAATAATCACATAACTTTGCCTCAGTGTTTTGCAAGAGCTCAGAAGCTTTGACCCCCAATGTTTCAAATGGATCAACATATATTGAGGATTTGTTTGGTAGTGAAGTATTTCTGAAAAACAAAATGTGCGAAAACTGCAGTATTTCACGCCTAGAAAACCAACACTTCAGTTTTGTAAAAAAGGGTTTAGACCTCTTTTGTATGTACTTCAAAATTAGTGCTGTTTATTAATATTGAAATATATAAACTATAGTTGCTAAAAGAGAATATCGCTAAGTATTTAAAACCATAGTATTTTCAGAAACCGCAATTTTTAGGAGTAATTTTAAATAATTTGTTATCAAATACACCCTAAGTATTCTAGCGTGACGCCGTAAAAAATTATAGCTCGGAAACAATTTAAGGGTTGTTTGGTTGTCTCATGCAGCCAAAATGGACCCGTAGTATGAAGATTCAGCCTGCTTGGATGCATATGTCGAATCTAAGGCACCCCTCGGCCACACCCATCGGGAACGGCTAAGACATACGTTTCAAGTGTGACGCAAAATCGTGAAGGGTGGCTTTACCCTCGTGACAAAATATATGAAGTGAGCTTGGGCGATGCATCCGGAACCAGCGGTGGAAATAGAGTAAACTTCTGCCCATATTCGCCCTTATCTACCCCTCTCACCGATCCACCACCTCCCGCCTCCCCATTTCGGGCTCTCACTTATTCACATGGTGCTTTTTAAAAATTGTTTGCCATTATGCACATTTATGTCGAAACGTTGCTTATTTTGAAACAGAGGAGTACTTGCCTCCATAGCAATTAATTTGTCAGTCCTGGTTTTTTTGACTGTAACCGGCAGGAGCTCTGCCATTGCATTATTAGAAGAAAGAATTGATCCAGTTTAGAAGGGGAAACCGGACCCAAACCCATACAATGCACGGTTAATTACGGGAACCGGCGAAAACCACTCCAAAATGGTCAGTCCTGGTTTTAACATGTTAATATGTTATCTAACTATATCTTGCTTTAAGGTTGATAGCAGTAGCTAACTAACTGTTGGAGTCCGAATGGCCCATCTGACTGCAGCCGTAGGGTACCTGCCAGTCTAGATTAACTACAAATTGGTGAGACCATCCATATATAAGATGTCACACGAAAAAAAAAATCAGTACGAGATTGCTGTAACTCCCCTATCATGGAAAGCTCCACCTCCCCAACGGCCTTGTGACGGTTAATGCCTTCTCTTATCCAAGAACTATGCTTGCACGGCTTCGCAAGCAATTCATGTCATGCAGTCGAAGGTCATCGAGTGACTTGGACAATCACAACGGTGTGTTTGAACTTTAATTAACTACTCTCGAAAGAATAATTATTCCAGTGTGCATCGATCGCTAACGAGATATCAGCGAGTGACCGGAGTCTTGTTTCTTCCAACCCGTGTACCCACACCACATATTCTTGTGTTTCATGCATACAAGCAACAACCGGGCGTTGGAGCTATTGAGACTTGAGAGGATATGCACCTTAACCTAACCAATTCTGAAGAATGAAAATAATAAATTTTCCTTTGATGTCACTAGCAGGTTTAGCTTAGCAATCTGGCAAATTTTAGTGAGACCAATTACCGGACTGGAGTACCGGCAGACAGATATGTGGATTCAGATGTACTAGCTGAACTGTGGAGGAGTATCGTACAGATCGTGGAACCAATATCATCCCCAAAATATGGTCCAGTTGACAGAAAAATGACTTGCACCTACATGCTCAGATCTACACGATCAACACAATCAAACACATTATCTCTCTTATATAAAAATACACCATCCCTTGGTCCCTCGAAATTCAATAACAGCGTGCACAAGCTGGTAGTAGCTAGCTTGGCTCTCCTATAATGCGGTAGTGGCTCCATCTTTAATTAGCACCTCGGAGTTCTTCCTCATGGATCCGGACCGCAAAACTCTCGGATCGGATGGCTCGACTATATATAAGAGGCACCGACAGCGGCAGGATTATGGAGGCGCTCAATTTCTGGCCGTTATTGCTCCAGCCGGGAGTGAAGTCGTGTAATGGATATTTTGAAGGAAAATCAATGCGACATCGCCGACCCAGACAAGTGGCCGATTGTTCTGGTGCAGTTCATAGGTAGGTAATGATCATTTGGAATTTAATAATCATGTTACTAGCGTACAAGTGGCATAAGTATTTGCTAAATACAGGTACAGGTACAACATTGCCCAAAGATACGGGCACAACAGGAAATACACGGAATTGTTAACGTAAAACTACCACATTTCGAGCGTCAATTTTAAAATGGTACTGTGTGTAGTTCCCAATTCATGTTTTGAATCACTCCACCTTCTGTCAATTCATGTTCAGACATGAATTGGGTTTTTTTTGTGAACGGCTCAAAAATATCCTGTAGGCCTATGCGATTCAAAACAAAAGTGATACGAATAACTCCTTGATGGCGTGTAGTTGACGAGGGAGTATGATGCAGTGTTGACGGTGATGATGAGTACTTCCCCGGCAACGGCGTCAGAAAAATCTTGATGCTCTCAGCGTGTTGGGAAACCCCAAGAGGAAGGTGTGAAGAGTGCAACAGCAAGTTTTCCCTCAGTTATGAAACCAACGTTATTAATACAGTAGGAGAAGAAGTCGCTTCTGAAGGTTGTTGCGGTTGACCTTGGCAGGGCGCACTACCGGTGTCAACCACGAACGTGGAACCTGCACACAACATAATCAAAGTACTTTGCCCCAACGTAACAGTGAGGGTGTCAATCTCACCGGCTTGCTGAAAACAAAGTATTAAACGTATGGTGTGGAAAATGATGTTTGTTTGCAGAGAATGAAAGGAAACAGTTTGCAGTAGGTTGTATTATCAATGTAAAAGAAAGGACCGGGGTCCACAGTTCACTAGTGGTGTCTCTCCATAAGAAATAATATCATACATGTGGGTAAACAAATTACAGCTGGGCAATTGACAAAATAAAGAACTGCATAATGATGCATATACTTGTCATGGTGTCTGGTATGAGATTCATTTGGGCATTAGAACAATATACATAGACCGTTCCAACCGCATCTATGACTAATAATCCACCTTCCGGTTAACGTCCATACCCCATTCAGTATTAAGTTGCAAGCAACAGATTATTGCATTAAGTAAAGTGCATAATGTAAGTAACACAATTATCCTTAGACAAACCATTACTATTTTATGCCTAGTAGCAACAGTACATCTACAATCTTAGAGGTTGCTGTCACTCCCCCAGATTAAATAGAGACATGAACCCACTATCTAGTATAAATACTCTCTCTTGGAGTCACAAGCATCTACTTGGCCAGAGCATCTACTAGTAACGGAGAGCATGCAAGATCATAAATAACACACACATGATATATTATGAAGCAAATGACATAGTATTCAATATTCATCGGATCCCAGCAAACACAACATGTAGCATTACAATAAGATGGTCTTGATCATGTTAGGCAGCTCACAAGATCTAAACATGATAGCACAAGTGGAGACGACAACCATCTAGCTACTGCTATGGACCCATAGTCCAAGGATGAACTACTCACGCATCAGTCCGGAGGCGGGCATGGTGATGTAGAGCCCTCCGGTGATGATTCCCCTCTCCGGCAGGGTGCCGGGAAGAACTTCTGAACCCTTCCGAACTAGGGTTGACGACGGCGGCGGCGTTGAGATGATTTCTGGATTTTTTCTCGGGTACTTAGGGTTTTCCCGTCGGGGGGATTAAATAGGCGAAAGGGCTACGTCGGTGGGCGCCCGTGGGCCCGACACCACGTGGTGGCGCGGCAGAGGGGGGAGCCGCGCCGCCACATGGTGTGGCTGGCCTGTGGCCCCCCTCCGTCTCCTCTTCGGTCTTCTGGATCCTTCCGGGGAAAATAGGGACTTTGGCTTTTGTTTCGTGCAATTCCGAGAATATTTCCTTAACAGCTTTTCTGAAACCAAAAACAGCAGAAATCACGGAACTGGCACCGTGGCATCTTGTTAATAGGTTAGTCCCAGAAAATGCATAAAAATGATATAAAGTGTATATAAAACATGTAGCAATTGGTATAATATAAGCATGGAACATAAGAAATTATAGATACGTTTGAGACGTATCACTCCTAAACCCTAAAATGGTACTCCGTTGTCGAGTAGGTTGGAGTGGCGGCTTAAGGGGGCGGATCTTGCCTTCGTGGAAGACCTCGTCGTCTGCCTCAGCTCCGGCACTTTCTGTGCGCTCCGGTCAAGGAGGACGTTGAAGTTGCATCTGCACCGTTGAACCGATGGCCGTCTTGGGGAGTTTTTTTTAGATATTTGTTTCTCAGTTTTTACATTTTATACTTTCTCTTATTTTTCTTGGACTGACAAGTGGGACTCAATGTCAGTTTTGTTGTTAATTTCCCTGAGCTTGGCGCATCAGCCTGATCGGTGAGTCCGCGGTGTCAGGATTCTATCAATTCACGTTTAGGCACGAATTGAGGTATCTTGTGAACGGTTCAAAAATATCTGGTAGGACTGTGCGATTCAAAACAAAAGTGGTACCATTTTACAATTGCTCGAAATGTGGTAGTCTTGCGTTAACAACTCAAATACACACGATGATGCATGGCCCGAGTAAGAGGTTGTGGCGAGGATTGCGAGCCAGGAAATGCAACTCCACCATTATGAGCATGTCCCCGTTTTTTTCTAGACTATCAAATTAATGTTTTACGATCTATACAAAATATTATTATTAAATTTTAAAATATCAATAAATTATCAATAATTTCTGGATTTACATAATTTATTTCACATATTCATGTGTACTAACAAGAAATTTATGTACATGCATTAACAAAAAATTAAAACGATGCATTAAATGTTTCTTTGTTTATCAAAACATTAATTGTTAGAAATAATATATTTCATTAGATGTAAAATTGATAGTCATGATAAGCTGGGGTGATCCTCAGAGTTTTGGAAAAATAGTTAAAACATCTTATATTTAGATTAGAAAAACGGATGAAGTATTTGCTTTTTTTTTTCTGGTCGTGGTGAGGGTCGTCCCTGATGCTCCATTGTGCGGCCCAAAGGCCGTAGCTCGAAGAATCTAGTATTCGGCCAAAGCTGGGCTAGACAAGCTTGTTTGCTCGCCTCCCCCCGGCACTTGAGCCGGGCTTCGGGGCAACTACAAGGCGGCGGGAGTACCTGTCCCGATAATACGTGTTGAACGGTTCCATTCCTGTGTTTAGTTTTGAAATTGGATGAGAATGGAATGAAATGGGTGAGAATGGAATCATTGCTAAATTCGATTAATTATGGCTAAACTTGATTAATTATTCCTAATCTTGATTAAATATTCCTAATCTTGATTAATTTTTGCTAAATTTGATTAATTATTGCTAAACTTAATTCTAAACTGGATGATTAGCCGGCCGTTCCACCTCGTCCGGCTGAATCGGCCGGACCGGTGTATTCCAAATCTAGGGGGAATATTCCATTTTGAGGAACCACTCCATTTCATTCCATTTTACAACCGAACGCAAGAACGGGCTCCAGGTGCGGAACCGTTCCATTCCATTCCACCTCGTTCTGGAACTGAACACACCTTAGAGGTGGGGTCTGCTGGGGCTTTGAGTCTTTGACCATTGTGAACCCCCTTCCATTTGCATCCATCCCATGACGACGTCCATATGGATAGGAAAAAGTCCATTTTAAACCTTGAACTCGTATAGGTCTGGCGAAATGAACCCTGAAATCGAAATCCCGGTCGTTTGAACCTTGAACTTAGCAATCCCGGTCTAAATTGAACTTTGCACATGTTTTTCGGAGGAGAAAATAAATTATAAAACTACTACAGTCACTGACAAAATTGGCCCACATGTCAGATTCTTCTTTCTCCCCAATCATATTCGTGACCAAAGCATTGAGCTAGCTTCATACTCGATCGATTGATCAGCTAGGTTCATACGCAGCAGCAGCGCACGGATGGCAGCGCGCACGCAGGGCAGCAGCTCACGCATGCAGTGTTGGCCCACTCTTTGAAATGCTACGGAGAGAATGGAGCGGAGGAAGAGGGGAGAGCGATTCCGAGAAATGTGAGATATGTTTCCGGTTTGCCTCATTGGGCTTGTGTGTATTCATCCCTTCAAATAGGGGCTGCTAAAGTCCACTAAGCTGTCACATCATACGGATGTGACCGGTCCTACCCCTTGCCCATGCCGGGTCACTGTTGACACCGTCATGACTAGAGTGCACTGTAGATGACGTCTAGCACGTCCTACCTACCTACTGTACTTGGTGCTGACGCACCACTTCAGGACACTGGCTACAGGACAAAGTGTCCAGTCCTGAACCCGGCTACCGACTGCCTCTACTCGGAACAGACTCCGAGTGGGGCTCATTCGACTGGGAACAGACTCCCTAGTCGGAACTCGAGTCGACTCCTCGAGTCGACTCCCGGAACTCGAGTCGACTCCTCGAGTCGACTCCCGGAATACAAGCCTATATCTAACAATCACTCCCTAGGCTTATGTTCCGGCGGCACTTCTACCATGCCAATCCCTGCGCGTAGCTCCGCCAGGCGGACTCGTCCCAGCGGCTTGGTCAACATGTCCGCGAGCTGGTGTCCGGTGGGTACAAACTCCAGCTCGATCTTCTTCGCCTCCACGCAGTCTCGAATGAAGTGATACTTCAACTCGATGTGTTTCGAGCGCTCGTGGAAGACGGGATTCTTGGCGAGCGCGATAGCCGACTTGTTGTCGACCTTGAGCACCACTTGCTCAGCTTCGCCGTTGCTGAGCTCCGCCAGCAACCGAGAGAGCCAGATCCCCTGGCAAGCAGCCGTGGCAGCAGCCACGTACTCCGACTCGCAGCTCGACAGAGCCACGATCTTCTGCTTCTGGGACTGCCAGGTCACTGGGCTGCTCCCGAGGAAGTACATCGTACCCGACGTACTCTTGCGTGAGTCGACGTCGCCCGCCAGGTCGCTGTCGCTGTAGCCGACCAGGCGTGGTGTACCTGCACTCCTCCCATACCTACATCCGAGTCGTGTGGTCCCGGCGATGTAGCGTAGTAGGCGCCTCACAGCCGCGAGGTGCTCCCTAGTTGGAGCCTCCATGAAGCGCGATACGAACCCGACTGCGAAAGTCAAGTCCGGCCTCGTGTGCACCAAGTACCTGAGGCTCCCGACGATGCTGCGGTACTTGGTTGCATCCGTCGCGGGTGCCGTGCTGGCCTTGGACAGCTTGAAGCGCGGCTCCATGGGTGTATGGACCGGGTTGCACCCGACCATGTCTGCCTTCTCCAGCAGCTTAAGGGCATAGGCACCCTGCGAGATGTCGATCCCGCTGGGTCCTTGTCGAACCTCTATGCCGAGGTAGTAGCTCAGCAGCCCGAGGTCGGACATTTGGAACAGACTCTGCATCTCCAGCTTGAACATGTCGATGTCGCTGGAGTCGGAGCCCGTGATCACCAAGTCGTCGACGTAGACGCCGACTAGAAGCCGGCTCGGAGTCGCTCCTCGCGCGTACATGCCGTGTTCCGACTCGCACCTAGCGAAGCCGAGTCGAACGAGGCATGAGTCGAGCTTGGTGTTCCATGCCCTTGGAGCCTGCTTGAGGCCGTAGAGCGCCTTGTCGAGTCGGAGCACCATATGCTCCTTCCCCTTTGCAGCGAAGCCAGATGGCTGCTGCACGTACACCTTTTCCTCCAACTCGCCGTTGAGGAAGGCTGACTTGACGTCCATGTGATGGACGCCCCATCCGGCACTTGCAGCCGCGGCTAGCAGTAGTCGAACTGACTCCAGCCGGGCCACGGGAGCGAAGACTTCGTCGTAGTCGACCCCGTGCCGCTGCACATAGCCCTTCGCCACGAGGCGAGCCTTGTGCTTAAGGACTGCGCCTTGCGCATCCTTCTTCACCTTGTAGACCCACTTCAGGCCGATCGCACGGTGGCCTGGTGGTAAGGTGGTAAGCCGCCAAGTCGAGTTGGACTCGATGGCCTGCAGCTCCTCCTGCATCGCGGCACGCCAGCTGGCGTCCGCCTTTGCCTCATCGAACGAGCCTGGCTCTTCGGAGGCTAGGAAATGGAGCTCCTCGTCCGGCTCCTCAGCCGGACCTGCGTCGAGCACGTTCTGCAGTGTGCGGAACCTATGCTCGAGGTTGGAGTTGTCAGTCGCATCAAGCATATCTGCATACCTTGATGGCGGAGTGACGAACTCGATACCCGGGACAGCCGGAGTCGGAGACTGCGGTGTCGGGTTGTCCGGTGTCCTTGGCGAACCGGCTGGACTCTCACTCCCGGCTCCTGGAGTCGGGGAAGTCGGAGTCGGCGAGTCGGGGTCATCACCCGCACTCCCGTCTCCCGGAGTCGACTGAGGCTCGAACACCATGTGTTCGACCTCGATGGAGTCGTCTCCGAAGGTGCTCGCCGGAGAGTCCGGTGAACTCCAGTCCCAGCACGCGTTCTCGTCGAACACGACGTCACGAGTGATGCTCACTCGCTTGGTCTCCGGGTCGTAGGCGCGGTAGCCCTTCGTGCCGGGTTGGTACCCGACGAAGATCATGCGCCTGCTCCGGTCGTCGAGCTTCTTGAGCCCGGGTCGCGTCTCCCGCACATGCACCACGCACCCGAACGTGCGCATGAAGCTCACATCCGGCTTGCGGCCATGCCAGGCCTCAAACGGCGTCTTGCCGTCCACGCTCTTGGTCGGTGACCTGTTCAAGATGAACACGGCCGTCGACACTGCCTCACCCCAGAACTCACCAGGGACTTTCTTGGCCTTCAGAAGACTGCGGGCCATACTCACAATCGTCTGGTTGCGTCGCTCCACGACGCCATTCTGCTGCGGGGAGTAGGGAGCCGTCAGGTGACGCTCCACTCTGAGCTCGGCGCAGTATGCCGTGAAGGAGCCGGAGGTGAACTCGCCTCCGCGATCCGTCCGCAGCGTGCGCAGCTTGCAGCCTGCTTCCGACTCGGCGCCTGCCTGGAGTCGGATGATAGCGGCTGCGGCCTCGTCCTTCGTCGCGAGAAGGGTGAGCCACATGTACCGCGTCAGGTTAACATGCGCCTTCTCCTCCAGCAGGAGGAGGACCGGCTCCTCCCGAGCCGGTTCAGTCGACGAGTCCTTGCGACTCGGCGCTGTCGGGTCCTTGCGACCCGACTCGGTCGACTCCTCCCGAGTCACCGAGTCCGACTCCTCCCGAGTCGGTCCTGTCGAGTCCTTGCGACTCGACGCTGTCGGGTCCTTGCGACCCGACTCGGCCGACTCCTCCCGAGTCGGTCCTGTCGAGTCCTTGCGACTCGACGCTGTCGGGTCCTTGCGACCCGACTCGGTCGACTCCTCCCGAGTCACCGAGTCCGACTCCTCCCGAGTCGGTCCTGTCGAGTCCTTGCGACTCGACGCTGTCGGGTCCTTGCGACCCGACTCGGCCGACTCCTCCCGAGTCGGCCTGTCCCACTCGACGATCCACTGGATCGGCGCGCGTTCCTTCGGAGGAGTCGACGGTCCCTCCGACTCTGCCACCGGTCGAGTCGCTGACTCTGCCACCGGTCGAGACAAGGGTGCCGCCTCCGAGCAACCAGACTCGAGTTGAGGTCGAGTTGGCGAGGGGACCTGCGGGGCAGACGCGACTGTGCACACGTGCATCATGAGCAGCGCGTCATCGTCATCTCCTCCGCGCACGAGGTGAGCTTCCTCCTCGCGCTTCTTCTTGCGGCAGTCCCGCGCCCAGTGGCCGGCGACTCCGCAGTAGCGGCACGTGTCTTTCGACGCGCCGCGGTTCCCGGATCCACGACCCGAGTTGCCCCTGCCGCGACCGCGCGGCTTCCCGCCATCGCGTCCGGCTTGGCTTGATGACCCTCCGTCCTGCAGTCGCATCCGGGCAAACCACTCTTCCTCCGTGAGGAGTAGTTTCCCGGTCTGCTTGACTTCCGGCCGCTCCACCTCGTGGCGATCCTCAGCCGCCTTGAGCCGGCCGATGAGCTCCTCGAGTGCGACCGTGTTGAGGTCGAGCAGAGTCTCGATGGAACATGCCATCTGCGAGAACTTAGAGGGGACCACCGAGAGGAGCTTACGCACTGTATCCGCCTCGGAAATGGTGACGCCGAGCACTCCCAGCTGCGACACGAGCGACGACATGCGCATGGCGAAGTCGTCGATGTCCTCCTTGTCGCCGAACTTGAGCGCTTCGTACTGCTTCTTCAGCAGCGTCGCCTTTGCCTCCCGGACACGGCCGTCTCCGACACGCATCGTCTTGATGGCCTCCCACGCCTCCTTCGCCGTGTTCTTGGCGGCGAGGGTGGAGATCATCTCCGGCGGGACGGCGAGCAGCAGGTACTCCATCGCTGCTCGGTCCGTATCCCGCTCCGTGGTGCCGTCCTTGACGGCGGACCATACCCGGCGTGCCTCAAGCTTGACCTGCATGAGCAACGCCCAGTCCGCGTAGTTGGACCGCGTGAGAAGCGGCCACGAACCACCGGAGTCCCGCGTCGCCCGCTGGATAGCCAGCGTGCGTGCGGCCGCTGCCGCCGCCACCACCGCCTCCTGTGTGACTAAATCACCCATCGCCGGTGGAGATCTCTCGAAGCTAAGGCTCTGATACCAATTGTTGGCCCACTCTTTGAAATGCTACGGAGAGAATGGAGCGGAGGAAGAGGGGAGAGCGATTCCGAGAAATGTGAGATATGTTTCCGGTTTGCCTCATTGGGCTTGTGTGTATTCATCCCTTCAAATAGGGGCTGCTAAAGTCCACTAAGCTGTCACATCATACGGATGTGACCGGTCCTACCCCTTGCCCATGCCGGGTCACTGTTGACACCGTCATGACTAGAGTGCACTGTAGATGACGTCTAGCACGTCCTACCTACCTACTGTACTTGGTGCTGACGCACCACTTCAGGACACTGGCTACAGGACAAAGTGTCCAGTCCAGAACCCGGCTACCGACTGCCTCTACTCGGAACAGACTCCGAGTGGGGCTCATTCGACTGGGAACAGACTCCCTAGTCGGAACTCGAGTCGACTCCTCGAGTCGACTCCCGGAACTCGAGTCTATATCTAACATGCAGCGCAGGCAGCGCGCAGGACAGCAGCGCTCACGCAGCGCGCCCGGCAGCAGCGCACGCAGCGCCCAGCAGCAGCGCTCGGCAGTAGTGCACGCATGGAAGCAGCTCACGCCCGGTGGCGGCCGGCATGGGGCTGAGCCTTGCTGTTCCTGCCAGCCAAAGCATGTGTCGAGCATAACAGCATGGCCCAGGTGCGCGTGCAGATGGAGGAGCTCCTGAAGGAGATGCGGGACCTGCTGGACAGGACCTGTTGAATCGTCTGGTCCACACCGCTTCCTCGCCCCCCTGCACTGTGCTCGCCGGACGCGGTCGCCGGAGAAACGTGAACGGATGGAGGAGGATTGTCATTGAAAAAAAATTTGGGAAGAAGATAGATATGATACCTGGGTCCCACTGTCATTGAGAGTAACCTGTTATCCCGGTCGGGATGCTTTTTTTCCCGGTGTGTCAAACATGTCCAAGGTTCATTTTAGACCGGGATTGCTAAGTTTAGGGTTCAAACGACTAGGATTTCAACTTCAGAGTTCATTTCCAGGGTTTAAAATGGATTTTTTCCATATGGATATGGACATATGGTGTCCGTGCATGCACTCAGACGCCGACCCGGTTTCCCGTGCAAGTGTAAACCCGGGAGGACATATTGTACGCACCATTTGGCCTCGCGTGGCGCCATGACGACGTTGGGTTGTGCCTCCCGGCACTTGCCGAAACAGCAATATAATAAGGAAAACGCTGGTTTTCCTCCGGAGGATCGCGTCTCGCGCATCCTCCGCCTCCCACGCGCGCCACGTATCCACTAAAACGTCTGCACCTCTTGCACGGTTTGAGCCCACCACAACCTTATCTCTATTCTCTCCACAGGCACACAGCACACGACTCTCCGTTCCTCTTCCACCTCCTGCACGGCTGCACCACCAAGACCTGCACGCCGGCAACCTGCAAGGCCCCGGCCCTCCGCCGCCCTGGAGTCTCGCGCCGCCCCTCCATGGCTGAGGTCGTCCCCGCCGCCGCCCCTGCCATGGCCTAGGTCGTCCCCAGCGCCGCCCTAGATGATGCCCAGCGCCGCCCTCGACGAGCCACCGCGCCACCGCCGACCTGTGAGGTCACGCGACGCCGCCCTGGCCTAGGGCCCCCACCATGGACCTCCTGCCCCGACCTCCCGCCGTGCGGTGCGCACCACCGCGACAGGCCGCGTGCTGCAGGCCACCATGGTTGCAAATCTGCATCCTCTATGAGCTTTGCCTCTACCTCGTCGCTCTGGATGGCGTCCTTCCTCGACGGCTCAGCTGCGGAGCTGCCATGGGTGCTACACGCCGGCGTTAAGGACGAAGGATGCGTTCTGCAAGCCGGCGTGGAGGACGGCAGGGCGCATGCTGGAGGCCGCCATGTCTGTGGATCTCGAACTAGAGGACGGCTACAGCAGACGGTGCAAAATTTTGAAACCTTTGTAGCATAATTTTTCACTGTTGATGCAAAGTTACAAAAGATTTGTAGCAAGTTTATTCGTTTCTTCCCGATAATATTTTTGCTCTTGATGTGGTGCAAATGTTTTCGATGTTTGAAGCAAAACTTTCCCTTTTTTTGGTGCAAATTCGTAGAAGAGTTGTAGCAATTTGCTACCATCCTTTTGTTGTTTTTGCTATATAGATGAAGTTTTGCTACCATTGATCTCCGATTGTGCTACCATAGCAGACCAATTTTGCTACCATAGCAGACCAATTTTGGTAACATTTGTTCTGTGATTGTGCTACAATTGTTCTCTGATTTTTCTTCTGCAGCATTAAGTTTTTGCTTCAAGGTCTTTTTGCTACAAGAGCACAAATTTTTATTGCGAATAAGCATTTTTGCTTCTCGGAGCAATTGCGTGATCTAGGTGAAAATTGCTACAATAGCACAATTTTTTATTTTGAAACAAACCATTTTTTGCTCCCAGGAAGCAACTGGGGGATTTAGACGAAAATTAAAAATTGCTACCATAACACAAATTTCTTATAACAATCGAAGCGTTTTTTGCTTCTGGGAGCAAAAGCGGGATTGGGGGACCAAACTGGACACGTGTCAGCAGGGGGATGCGGGGGCTGGAAACTTTCCAGCCCCCGGAGGACGCTCAGCGCTTTCCATATAATAAAGTCTTTCCGACCCTGCGGGCGGACCTAGGCACTGTAACTAGCTAGGCACAGCTCTCCGGGAGATCAGGTTTTGATTTGGGGTTTTGGTTCCTTGCCTTCTTTTTATACTATATAGATCTTATTTTAAATGTACCATGTTTCTGTTTTTTTTTTCATATTCATGTCTAAACGCATGTATCTAGACACATTTTATATGTTCATCCATTATATACATGTAACATCTAAAACATCTTATATTACAAAACGGACGAAGTAGTACTATTGTTGCGTACGGAGAGTTGTATGGCTTGTTTTGTATGCAATTTTAAAAGAAGAAGAAAACATCTGAGATCGCGGAGACGCTGCCTTCATTTGATGCGGTATGTAGATCCTGAGCAGTGGCGGACCCATGATTTGGGTACGAACAGGCTGAATTATAACATAGAGAAACTGTAAAAACTTATATATGACAAATATATATTTTAGGATTTTATAAGAATAACCAACCGACTAATGCCTAATTTAGCAATTAAAAGTAGAGACGGAATCAGACCGACTACAAATTCAAGGCAGCATAAATTACCCAAGAATAAACAAGACCGAACAAAGGAATTTGCCGGTTGCCCAGTTGGAATTGAAACACCGAGTTGATGAACTTTCACTAGCGAGAGTGCCAATAAAGTTGGTGTGGCTCTCGAATAACATTGCATTGATGGTGTGTTATCTTCCATCATGGCGGTTGCGTAACGATTAGGTTGCACAGTTCGACAGAGAGAGTAGTTGACACGATATGCGGAACATGATCGTAACCTACAAGCCAAGACTCCTGCAAAAAAAAATTAGTGAATGTAGAGTTGTAGTAAATGGATTATGCCGATGTGAGGTGCGCATATGAGACGAGTTCTTTGGTGAGGCTTGTCAAATAATTGATGGGCATGTGTTTATAGTAAATGGGTTGTAATTTTTGCATGTCATTGCGATGGAATCCCCGATGGTAGATGTGCTACGATGAGTGTTCGAGCCTCTGCCTGGGGTCTAATTCGCCATTGCTTCATTAGTGGCTTGAATAGTTGAAAGCAAAACCTTTCCTCTACGCTTTAGAATCTGTACTAAACATTATCTATGAGGAAACCCATGCTAACAAATTATTTATATTAAACATTTTTACCTCTTTAGAAGTGAGTCTATCTCAAAATCCTCACTATGTTTTTACTTATACAAAATTCAAATAACCGGAAGTGATACTGATCGAACTCCATGTGAATGTAGGCAAAGCATATAAGATGACAATCTATCCATTTGCGAATAGTTTGATCCACTTATGTGTGCCATAATGTGTTATACTTTTTTATGTTTTATTTAGTATAATTAAATATCTTTGGAGAGCATTCTACACTCACTAGTCTATTAATTATCCTAATATATATTTGTAAAGTACAATTCTCTAGCTTGGTTAAAGTAATAAGATCTTCTAGTGCATGAGGTGTAAACCACTAATTTGTCCTCAAATCCCCTTCTCTATGTCACATGCTAGTTGTTTTCTACATATGGAGCACACAACTTTGAGTTCCACAATAATACATATTTGTCAGGTATGTTTAAATGGCATGACAACAAGAACAAACTGGAAAGCCATAACCAAAGATCCTAAAGGAGGAGGGATTTCCAGGATTCATAGTCTCTCCAAAATACTTAGCTTTTTTCTAAACTTAATAATAAAAGACTTGGTATGTTGCAACATTGTGGAGGTGGTAATCGGTGCCACACATGCTACTTTGAGATCTGTACCGGGAGGCTGACAAAACTTTCCATATTTTCTTTTAGCTAGTTTCCGGCGGTGTTTCATATTTTCCTTTTTAGGTGGTCTTGGTTGCAGACTTCTACGCGTGACAGAGGCTAGACCTGTCGGCCTACTACAGCTAAATTCCATCCCGTGAACCCCGCATCCCGTGACCCCCTCTCTCCTCTCATCCCCATGCTCTCTCCTCTCAACCCCCATCCCCATCCTATCGATCCCGTGCCGGCGGTAGAGCCCTAGCCCGGTAGCCCCCTTCAACGACAACGATGCCCGAGCCCCCTTCTTCTCTCCCACCGGCGGCCACACCACCCCCGCCTGCCGTGGAGTGCTCGCCGGCGCGGCCGCCCTCTTCGCTCGGTGCCCCTCACTTTGCCGCGGCACCGGATGAGGATGCGGAGGCTCCGGAGGCGGGAAGATGAGGCACCGAAGAAGCATCCGCGACCGCGCCCCCAAGCTGCGCCACCGCTGTGGCACCGGAGGGACAGGGGAGGCAGCCGGCCGACCGGCGTGATGGGGCGGAAGAGCAGCGGCGTGAGCGCGGTCGGCAGCCGTCCCGCCGCCTCCGCCCTCCTCTGCGATGGATTTGCTATGGGGCTCCTTGCATGCACGCCGTCGAGCTCGCCCTCGCTTCCCTACCTGCTGCTCCGCGCGAGCCCAGCGCAGGAGTGCGCCGCCGGCCGTCCCGGCCTCCATCTCGAGCGCGCCGCCGTCCGTCCTGAGCAGGACTGCCGCGGCACCGAGCCGGATTGCATCGGCACCGGACCCGGACTGCACGGGCACCGATGGCCAGATGCAGGGGCACCGGTGGGCGTGGGCGACGGCACTTAGGCACCGCATGATTTTCCCCTGGGCTCCGTCCATATTTTTGCTACCGGTTGCAGTGGCTGATTTTACACTGCCTTGTAAATTTCTGCAGTGGATGATTTTCCATATGATTTTAGAAGAACCATTTATTTTGGTTGTAAAGCACCGTGTGTGATCTAGACTAGGCACCGCATAATTTTAAACGGGCACCGTTCCATCTAGTTTCTAATTCCTTTGCTTTTAGGGAATTTCTAATTCCTGTGTTAATGTTCTGCGGGCACCATCGTACAGTATTGTACATGCACTGTTTTTATTCTGAAACGACTCTGTTCGCCCAATCTTACGTTTACAAAACTATAAATTTTAGTTAATCGAACAATAACCTAAAGAGCACAGAATAGAAAACTTATTTTGTGCAAAAGTTTCTCACTCACGAATTGGGGTACCTTCCTGGGTATGGCATGGATAATTTGGTACATCACGCACTGTATTTTTTTTTGGATCCATGCATATGGCACCATGTGAAGAAGAGCATGTGAAGCAGTGGACCGGTTACCCTTTTTGTTAGCCTAGGCATGAAAGGAAGCAGCCCCCATTCCATATATATATATATATATATATTCTAATGTATTTTAAGGGATATAGTTTGGTTTTCATGTGTCCATTGTGACATTCATCTATTTTCCAAGTAATCATTTATTTATTTATTCTAAAATTGTGTTATGCTCAAATATGATAATTCTGTAGATGAATGGGACACAACTGCCCGGTTAAAAACGTGATATTCAAGTCTACAACTTATAAGGATGCTCTTTTCTTATGAATTGTTTTGTGTTTAGTGGAGATAAATATATATCTTTCAACAACATCTCCCAAAATCCCTGATAGATCAAGTGTCTGTACAGATCAGACGAGCACACGAGCATCAACATCGCACCGATAATTAAAGGGTTGTGAAGACTCCTACGAAAAAAGGAAGAACACTTTCCAAATTTTTGTTAGAGAACAGGCAAATTAGTGGAGCTTGGGTCTCGAGGGAGTTGTTTATTTTAAAAGTAAAAGAAAAAACATTTGAAAGTTTCAAAAAAATCCGAAAACAACCCAAAATGTAGACAATGTTGTATACTTCCAAAGTATGCAATATCACCTCAAACCATTTTTTCTACCTGCATAAAAATAGAATAATCTGTCTTTTGAAGTGGCGAACAATGTAAAATTTGGCTAAGTTATTAAATAATACATTTTAAATTGTTTTCATAAATAATACAATTTTTTAGCAGTTGTAGAAATAATACACCCTCTGTGTGGGCCAAGCCGACCAGTACATGTCATCAGCTTCGGCCAAGCCTACTAGTACCCGTCGGTCCATTCCACCGTTTCTTTTCCTTCTTAATAGTTGGATTAAAACGGAAGTACTTTAAACGTGTCATGATTCGTGATAAAATACAGGGCCGTCTCCAGAAATTTGGGGCCTCTGTGCGAAGTATAGAAGAGGGGCCCTAAAATTTGAATGTGTTGTGTGGGAGAAATTTTTTGAGTGGGAAATACAACAACTATGTATCTGCTCTAATATATTTTGGGAGCAGTTGAAATATAGGAGGGGCAAAGATAATGAAGAGAAATATGAGAGCCATGTGCACCTTCGAATTGAGGAATCAACAAACAGTGGCCACAAACAACAATCATCTAAAAAAGGAGAAATATGTGACTCCAATCACCACCTATCAAGTTGCATCCAAAGAATTAACACTGGATCAGGTCCGCTCTCCATGCCTGATGACCTAATCCCAAAACAAATTAGATCTTACCGACGTTGGACTCATCAGATCTTGTGTACTGCTACCGGCCTAGAATGGCCGTTTTCAGTTCCCACACTGTTCGTACAAAGTAGCCTTCTGACCGCCGCCAGCGTCGGTGAATGAGAAGAACTGATTGCAGTGATGCACATCGGCTTTATTTTTTACATTGATTTTCCGTCGGGTTCGTTGTCTCGCTGAGCTACAAGGGGGCCGTGGGCCGCACATCGTATCAGTTGGGCCGCACGGATCACTTACCGCTTCGCCAGTGGCCCCACAGCTCAGGTCCATCTTCTTCCTCCCATCGCATCTTCTTTAAAATACGCACGAACACATCCGTTCAAAACTTTAGATCCAGATCGATGCAAGCTATATATGAAGGATCTGGGGGGCCTAAATTTTGGGGGCCCTGTGCGGTCGCCCACGTCGCACACCCTCATGGACGGCCCTGATAAAATATATGCGCGTACACTAGTAGGTTTCATTCCCGGGATCGGTTTCAAGTTTTGTTAACTTTAACTTCTTAATTTTGGATCAAATACACAGAATTTTTGATGAATTTTAGTAGATCATTGAATATATATTTTCACAAGTAGATGAATCTCCATGTTCTACACTGCTTTTATGTTGTTATACTTTTGTTGTTCTCACCTGTCATTGGACGTACAGTAACTCTGTAGAGGATCCCAACCCGCACACACGGTTAGAAGGCGATGGCTGTTTGAGTTTCGATACTTGAGTTTTGTCCGACCCGTTGGAAAGAAGTGACGCCATCTCCAAATCAGACGAGGATGTGCTAACTTTGTCCGTCGCATGAAGTGAGGTCGGCGGCGCGCGCACGTGGGACGTGACGTGACCACACGTGCGGTACGTACGGGCGTCCCGCTCGCCCATGCATGCTACGGCAAACTGTTCTCGACTCCATCGTCTTCTTCGTCTGTATATATACCCTACACACGCCGGGATGGATGCCACTCTCATCTCATCGAGAGCACGACGAGTTCAGCTGAGGTACTACGATGAGGCCGTCGATCGTGCTCTTCGGCGACTCGATCACGGAGGAGTCGTTCGGTGAGGGCGGGTGGGGCGCGTACCTGGCCAACCACTACTCCCGCTCCGCCGACGTCGTCCTCCGGGGCTACAGCGGCTACAACACCCGCTGGGCCTCCCTCGTCGCCCACCGCGCCATCTCCACCGTCTCCCCCGCCGCCGTCGCCGCCGTCACCGTCCTCTTCGGCGCCAACGATGCCTCCCTCCCCGACCGCGCCAGCGCCTTCCAGCACGTGCCGCTCCCGGAGTACAAGGACAACCTCCGCGCCATCTGCGCCGTGCTCAAGAAGAGGTGGCCGTCAGCGGCGGTGATCCTGATCACGCCGCCACCCGTCGACGAGCGCGGCCGCGTCCGGTACCCCTTCGGCGGCGACGTGTCTGGGCTGCCCGAGCGGACGAACGAGGCGGCGGGGGCGTACGCGCGTGCGTGCGTGGAGGTGGCGAAGCAGTCCGGGCATCGGGTCATCGACCTCTGGTCGAGGATGCAGAGGTTTCCGGGCTGGGAGACGTCCTTCCTCAGGTACGACACGCGGCGCACGTAGACAACTCTGTTTTGGACATGGAATCTTCCCGAGAAGCTTACGGCGTCTTGTTGTGTGTGTGTGTGTGTGTGCAGGGATGGGCTGCACCTGACGCCGCGTGGGAACAGGCTGCTGTTCGAGGAGGTGGTGCTCGCCCTCAAGGACGCGAACCTCGGCCTGGAGGCGCTGCCGGCCGACCTGCCGCTCTGCAGCGACATCGACCCAGACAACGCCGTCAAGTGCTTCCAAGATCAGTGATGATGATAAATTCTTTGTTCGTTTCTACGGAAGATGATATGTTTTCTCTTTATGAAGTTTCGGCTACGCTTGTCTCGTGTTGGATTAGATTGATGTATCCATTCGTTATTTGTTTGTGATGTGGAATAAAGATTCGCATTCTACCGGAGTAGTTCTTACCATATCAAAATATATCTCGGGAGCAAACTGTAGTTTTGGGACTGTCGCGCCAACACCAACAGATTGCAGTTGCCGACCTCGTGAATTTCCAATTTCGTCGTAAGTAACTGGGCCTGTGGGCCTAATGTATCCATACTCAAAAATAACAATAGCCCAAACGCTAAAAAGTAGTAAATGCTAGGGCAGACAAAATAAGCCGCACGTGAACTCGTTACCTGCCGGTCCAGCGCCAAGAATCTCAGGGTGTGTTACTTTTGTTTTTGCAACAAATTGTGCTGTGTCACATCAGCAACTAATCCATAAAAAAACAAAATCGGTCGTTTCAAGGCAAATGGTTTCTTTTTCTTTTGTTTTTTTCTCTCCACAAGTACTCATCTATTCTTATTCTCAAAGACAACCACATATTTAATGGAGAACCGGGGGTCCACAAGTTCTGAATCACCTCTGTGAAGTGTGAAGGGGCATAGCTCAACAAAGTTGAAACGAGACAACAGATTTTCCATTTCATTGATTAAGATAGGAAAAATAAAGTCACAAACAAGACATATGACAAAAAAAATCAAAGCACCAAGAATGACACTCATAAGACAATGAGTGGCCACAAAACAAAACGTAATCTCCCAGAATAATGTTCACCAAGCACTTCTGCACTTGGCACTCGTGGTGGCCCAAAGTCTCGCTTCCTCCTTGATGTCTAGAATGAGTTGAGAGGCCATTTGAGAGGTATTTTGGAATACCGTAGCAACTAATCCAACGTTTCAAAGGCAAGTGGCTTCTTTTCTCTTTTCTCCACAAGTACGCATCTACTCTTATTCTCAAAGACAAACACATATATAATGGAGATCGTGGGTCCAAAGTGTTGAATCACCTCTGCGAAGTGTGAAGCACCATAGGTTAAAAAACGAGACAAACGAATTGTCTTTCATTGATTCAGACAGAAAAGTAAAATCACAAACAAGGGCTAGGTGAGAAAATAAAAGCCCTCATAATGCCACTCATAAGACCATGAGTGACACGAAAAAGAACCTACTCTCCAGGGATCTTTAGGGAGTTGGTACTCGTACCTCTGCCAGACCGTGATCTGCCGGATCGTGGTCTGCCGTCGTGCGCTCGATCACCTCATCGATCGTTCCCTCGCGCTTAGGCCCATTCCGATGATCCGGCCCAACAACAACCATCCAACCATCGCATGCACGACGTGCCATCCCACATGAAACCCTCGTCTCTAGCCTCGGCCGCCGCTTCCCACAGACGACGACGTAGCGCTCAAATCGCCCGGCTATGGCAGGTGGAGGCCGGCCGTCAAGCCCGACCCGCCCCTGCCCGATAGTTCCTATCCTTCGCTGCACCTAGACGCGACCGCCGGAGATGGAATCTGCGGTGCATCTCTCTTCCCCGTCGACCACGAGTTCAACTCCTAGATCCACCTCTGGTGTGGCCACCTGTGGATGCAAATCGGAGGAAGGATAGAGGAGGGGCAGGGAATCCGCGACGACAATGAATTGGGAGAGGAAATCAGGCAGAGCTACAGCTCTAGGGGATTTGCAGCCTGCAGCCATCACGACGACATACAGAGGGGATGCGGAGGAAGAAGAGGACATTCACAGGGTGTCGGCGTCGCATGCAGTGATCCAGGCGCACCGCACGCATGCTTGTGGCGCTTTCCCTCATGTGATGCGTCCTTCCTAGATCTCTTCCCTCTTGCATAGAAGTTGGCTGTTACATTTGGCCTGCACGCACAACGGATTTCAACGAACTGCTGGTGCAGCAGGCATCTACTCCCTCCGTTCCAATTTAATTGACTTGCTATGCACCATATGTAGATGTATCTAGGTATGTAACATGTCTAGATACATCTATATGTGGTGCATAGCAAGTCAATTAAATTGAAACGGAGGGAGTACAAGACGAGGTCAGCTTCAGCTTCTTAATGGACCTGTTGTTTCCATTGCTTTGTGCTTAGAATTTTTATCGTGTTTATTTGTGCAGCTGAGTCCATGACACTAATGGGGAGGGGAATTTCAGCTAGAGCACTGTATTTTTGTCAGAAGTAGGATTGCCCAGCCGGCCAAGTTAGTTCATTTTATTATATGTGTGTTTTCTTCTTCAGGTATATGGACATTAAATTATAATTTATGGCGCTTAGTTCCAATCTGAAAATAGGGAGATGCATGCTTTCTTCAAGATTTGATAGTTCATACATTACGTTTAGATGTTAAAGGATGAGAGGTCCTGATTGGCTTAATCCTTTACCACAACCGTAACTACACTTGATAATAAATTGTGATATGTACAATAATCATAATTATATCACATCAGCCGTTGTTCTTTATTGTCTTTGCAACTCAATAAAGCTATTAGTTATTCTTTTCCTGCATGTAAGTACAGAATATTTTTGCCTTCGACCCATTAGGTGATGCTATCTGGAGGCAACTTGTAAAGGAAGATGTATTTTGCAATATGATCAAAGGATGGTTTCAACTTCTTTATTTGAAAGACTTATCTGTCACCATTATAGTTGCAGTTCATAACGGGTATGATGACCATTATGCTCTAACATTTTAACTCTGCTTCTTCTCTGAACTTTTGATAACATCAGTTCTATCACTCCAAGTCTCTCATACTGGTTTGCTCTTATTACAGAGGTTGTTAACATTGTTGTGGAATTTATAACACAAATGTTCCTTTGTAGTATTGCTTCAGTTACCATCATTGTGGTCATTACAATTCCATTGTTGATCCTTGTCACATGACAGTTGGGAAGGCCTTGCATTTAGCCCCTGGAAAATAATCTAAAACTTCCTTATAAGACATGAGTGGTGGTGGTTATCATTTCCATGTTGTCATTTTATACATGGAAGGTTAACCAATTTTCTGATTAAAATAAACTTTTCACTTCCTTTGTGTATAGACCCGTAGTGTTGACAGGGAGCAAGTGAATGATGAAATTAAAGCTCAACAAGACGAACATGTTGACAATGTGAGTACTGCTAATTACATTTTGTGGTTTTACTTAATATCGAAGAACATTCGTAATCGGGCATGCCAAAAAAATCATATTGAGCACTTTTGATCAGTGCCTGAAACTTGATATTTCCCCTTTTTGAACTTAGTCGGCCATCTAGTTCAGCCACGGTGTTAGATAAACGCAGTGAGGTAGAGCGAGTGAGGACGAGGTTGAGGGGGGGGGGGGCCTTGTTCTTGAGAGAGAAAAGTTATTGGTTCTTTCTTCTAGATCTGCAGAAATCAACTTGTCCATTGCATTTTATTTGGCATTTACTTATATTTATTTTGACACTTGGTGAGTTCTCGTGTCTAACTCTATGTTAGATGTATAGAGCTTAGAAGTTACAACAACTCAATTGATCCACTTTACCAACGATACTGTCACCTAGGAAGCTCCTCATTTATTCTCAGTCTCATCTGCCTTTTCTCGCTCCTGGTTATTGATACTAATTCTGGGTATTTCCGTTGTACCCAGGTGCCTATGAGAGAGTTGTGCTTAGTTGTGGTATGTATGGCAACTACATCAGCCTGACAATTAGTTCATCGAGGTAATTTATCTCTCCCCCTTTACATATCATGTAATATGTGGTGGTTGCTTGCCATTACTCAAGCGAGGATTGCATATGTATTTTTGTGTGATTGCCAATTAACTTCTTCCCCACCTAATACACTAGCATTTTTGTGTGTCCACTGTCAAGATAGCTCGTAGCTCTGATATTGTGTACAATAGAATCCACTTTGAAGTATATTGTCGTGTTATAGATGCTACATGTATGGCTGCTGCATCATGTGATTAGAGCACACCTTCTTCTTCTTACTTAAAGATAGACAAATAAGTGATATACTATGTCATTTCGGATTGAGAAGAATATGAAAACTGAAAGTTGGTTTAGTAATTCCTCTTACTCCCTCCGTTCACAAAACGATATCTCAAGTTTGTCTAAATTTGCATGTATCTACACACTAAAACATGTCTAGATACATGCAAATTTAGACAAATTTGAGACATCCTTTTGTGAATGGAGGGAGTATTACTTCTGGCCTATGGCTGCATACTTTTTTTCCATTGTGATTCTTCCCCCAGTGTCATTATTTTACATGCAGCTTACATTCACCTAGCCTTCAAACTCTGACCCCACTTTGTCTTTGCTGACTGAGCCCAGAACATTTGTAGAATAATTTTTGCTTCATTGCCCAGAAATATGATACACGAACCAACAACTGTTCTGTTGGACATATTGAAACCAAAATTTGTAAAACATGTTTTCCTTCAAACCAAGGTTGGCATCTCTTGTTGGTACACCTTCGGTGCAACGTTTGACTTGCTGTAGTAGTGATACTATGCAGATTCCAGACCTTTAGTGCAAAGTTTTCTGTATTGTACTCCCTCCGTATCAAACTATAAGACGCTGACCATGCACAAGTGCAGGTACCACAACGTCTTATTATCTGTTACAGAGGAAGTATATCTCAAGAAAGTTGCTTTTATAGCTTACATTTTTTCCTTCTCCTTCCCGATTAAGTAGGTTTTAGGTGCTTGCTATTTATTTGCAATTAAGGTCGAGTGGATGGTGGGCTTGATGTTTACCCATTTTTTGTGTCTAAATAGACTATGTACCATTCATAATTACCTTCTATCATAGATATCCTCTTCATGTTTCTTTAGGGAACTACCTTCACTTTTTTAATTTATCTTGTGTGATTTTAAGACACATGTTACATATTTTGGCCTATTATTTACAGTGCATGGTTGCAGCTGATGGTTCCATTGTTTAGAATTTTGCAATTCACTATAGTATCTCATAATTCTGATTTCATGTCCAGTGACAATTGGGGGTTGTGTTGTTAACTGCACTTATACTGTTATATCCATATCTCGGGTGCTTGTGTGTTGATTTGTATTTGAGGTAAATTCTGTCTGTATGAGCATTGATGGCCATAAGAATTTTAGGTGACTTGAGCTCCTTCTACATGAAGGTTAACTACTTTATTTATCTTTTTTGCTGACAGATATTAGCCCTGAGGTCATTGACGACGATCAAGGTTGGCAGTCATTTCAAATAACTGAGCGAACGAGATCGAAATGTCGAGTGATCTGAAGATGTGCGGTGTCCTGCTGGTCTCCGAGAGGTGACCATGGTGACCTTCTGGCTCGCTGGACGCACGCACGACCCAGCTGGCATCCGCCGCACCGCCATCCTGGAGATTGTGGAGCAGATCCCGCCCTGCCATGAATCCGACGCGCCAACCGTCAGGCCCCTCATGCACCCCATCTCCAGCGCGCTCGCTTGCACCGAGATCAATCGGCCGCATGCCCTCACGGCCAACCACGACGACCCCGATCGCGACCGCGACAACGGCGCCGACGTAGACAATGGGCCTGCCTTGGTCCTAGCCTGGGTTGTGCGTGACGTCGCGGCCGCAAACGCTGGTGAACAGACGCGCTACCCCACAGCCGTGCAGACGGCATGGCCATGGAAACCACGGGCTGGCACTCGGGACAATGGCCTAGAGGCCTTGGCAAAGAGCTTCCTAGACCTATAAATGAAGCATTTGTGAATAAGGTCTTGTTACAGCACTTCCTACCTGCTTGTATTGTGACACCAGATGATATGTGTCCGCGTGTGTATCGTACTAAGTTTAGTCTGTGCCAGCCATAGGTGATTATAATTTTTCAGACCTGCACCATTAGAGGTAACATTTTACCATAGACAGACAATAACTTAATATTTTGTCAGTGCAGAAACACTTTACAAATTGATAGAATGTGAGGTCGGAGAGTCATGTAGATGGCTCTTTTATTTTGAAAGCTCCACTATGTAAGCAAGCTGCGTTGTATATTATTTCTGCTTGTATTTTAAAATGGTTAAGAAATGGTTCTTGTTTTACTTTCCTCCGCTGAGAAAACCTACTATCTAAAACAATCCTGGATAACGAAATCCCTGGATGTGCCTTAAGAGGCCGAAGAGGCATCAACTTTGAGTGTAGCCACACTTCGAATCTTGAACTGTCGTTGGTGCTACAGTGCCTCTGGTACCTATGTTGTCTCTACACAAATGAGCATTAATATGGTTGGAAAACCCAAAAAACTAAGGTGAGAAAGGAAAATAAAGGAAGAAAACTCCTCTGTCTTCTTGCAAAGTGGCGAAAAGAGTTGCACTTACACCATGAGAAGAAGTGGAAGGAACGACAATGACCATTCAACAGAAACAATAGTGAGCGACACGTGTTGAAATGATGCGACTATCATTGCGGATATTCTTAGAGTCGTGTGGGAAATGAACATAAACATTGATCAATAGCATGCTATGTAGTTTGAATATCTAAAATTGCGTGTTCTTTCCCTTGGCTTAGTGATTTTGATGTTGAAATATTCAAAATGTAGGTGCATTATATTTATATGTGCGGTAGCCCGTAGCAACGCACCGGCATTCAACTAGTAATGTTCAAATAGCTGTTGGCGCTAGCGGTGGCCCAAAGTCTCGCTTCCTCCTTGATGTCTATAATGATGTGAGATGACATTTTGAGAGGTATTCCGGAACACCGTAGTATTACACTCATTCCAAATCTTCATTTAGACTAGAGATATGAGGGAGGCGTGGGTGCTTGACAGTCGCGGTCCAACAAGATTTGACATCGAAGAGGGCGGCTTAAAGGATTTGAGATATATTGTGGATGCCAAGCCAATAAAAAATCACATTCCAAATACAAACAGAATATCAACAAATGAAAGAGAAGATGCACCGCTGACTCCGGGACATGCCGGCAGAGAGGACATCTTCCGCGGTTTACCTAGCTAGGACGTTGCAAACAACCGGAAGGTCAGATACAATTTTGAATTATAAGCCAAGCAAATAACTTGTATTTTGGAGGCGCCTAGCCTAGGTATTCTAAATTAGAGCATTAATATTAGATGCAACTTCCCAAGAAACAACATTTAGTAAGCGCAAGAAACCGAGTATATGCGGATGTTGTAAAACGCCAAGAGATATTCATCAACGATGTATGTCCCGGTATCCTTTTGCCTTTCTTTCTATAGCTCAACATCATATATATTCACTAAATTTGAAGGAAAGTACATCTTACATTCTTACTCCAATGCATACATAGACAGTAGCGGAAGATGTCATTTATTCCGATTTTTATGCGTATTTCGCAACTCATCTTTGAGCAGTACAATCATCTAGAAGCCGCCGATCGAGCGACCTTTAGATTTCAGCTATAGCTTACCACGTCGAGTTACATGCATGCAAGAGCATGCACATACGTGACGGCGATCGAGGTTAGTAGCTTAATGGTGCTGAGGGTCCGGGCCGCCGGGGCTTGACCTCTTCGACTCAGAGTGCGGCATCGCCGCCGTCTCAGCTGACAAGTGACCAGACTCTGCCGGCCGGGAGAAGACGACGGCGCCATCGCTCCCGTCGATCAGCATTCTCCGACCGACGGTCTTCACCTGCACGAGGTTGGCCTCGCAGCGCGAGAAGGCGGACAGCAGCAGCAGGAGAAGCACGGCGCACATCGCCGGCGCCCTCAACGAGCTCGAGCTGGACGCCATGAGAGAGGTATGGGATATCGGAATAGCTAGCAAGCTTCGTCGATCGTGAAATGCTATGTCAGTCTGCGGCGATCGATAGTGAATTAGTGATCGAGCTAGCTCAGTATACGACATATATAGCTGCAACTGCAAGACGCCGGGCATATTTGTAGGGGCCCGTTCGCGCGAGCGAGCGAACAGTTTGCCGTTAATTGTGACCAAATTAAGCATTGACATGGACTACCCATGGTGGAGAACTCGCCTGTGTCGCACTGACTGGCGACGAGCAAACCGTCGACGAGGGCGATGACCTCACCGCCGAAAAAACAGGACAACTGGCTGTGTTCTGCTAATGGCCTGGCTGGTGTGCTTTGTCGGTCTAAGTTTATCTTATATATGGCATGTTGCACATTAAAAATAACAAATCTTACCATCTTTAGTCATTCATCATGAGATTGTCGCGTGCCATTATCTAGGTTTAGTGCAGAGATGACTAGCTAATTGTGTTTGTTGGACCGACCCAAGCCATTATCTAGGTTCATAGTATGTAAGAGCTGGAAACCGTTGTATGACACATGAGCAATTGAATCTGTGGGAATGTATCAAACCGTTGCATGGCATGAGCAACTGAATCAGTGGTATTGGTATCTAGTGTTGTTGCGATCTCTCACACTCTCGCTCTCTGACGAAATTGAAAGATGCAAAAGACACAGGGTTTGTGCAGTGTTCAACTCTGTTACTGCTTTTCTGTTACAATCCTACTTATATGACTACGATCGAGGCCACGACCATTTACTGACCAGATCGTGCGCTACTGCGATCCTAAAGCTACGGAGCTGGACGCACAGACCACGTCCAAGCTTGCTAACAAATCGCTAACAGATACTAACTGAACTGAACTTTGCCTAACTGGAACTAATCCAGCCGTTGTCGACAGTAGCGTGAAACGCTACAGTATACGCAGACAGCAAACATTCAGACTTATTCTTCTCCTTCAGACAACGGGCAGGGTTTGATCAACATTTCTCCCCCTCAAACCTGCTTCCATGCGATGATCTTCTGCACGCCAACCTTCTGACGCATCTCCACGAACTTTGAACGCCCAAGAGCCTTCGTCAGAATATCAGCGAGCTGTTCTTCAGTGCAGACATGGCCGACCTCCATTTCTCCAGCTTCAATCCTCTCACGAGTGTAGTGGAACTTGATGTCAATATGTTTGCTTCGTCCATGATGCACTGGATTCTTGCACAGGGCAATGGCAGACTTGTTGTCCACCCTCAGTAAGAACTTTGGCAGCTCTTCTCCTTTAAGCTCATCAATGAGCCTGTTCAGCCAGACTCCCTGACTTGCTGCAGCTGCTGCTGCAACGTACTCCGCCTCGCATGATGAGACGGCCACCACTCCTTGCTTCTGCGAGGCCCAGGACACAGGACTGTCGCCAATGAAGAACACAAGACCTGACGTGCTTCTTCTGTCATTGATATCTCCTGCATGATCACTATCACTGAAGCCGTGCAACTTTGCTGAATTTCCTGTCTTGTATTTGACTCCATAGTCCAATGTACCTGAGGATCTGTTTCACAGCTGTCCAGTGTTCCTTTCCTGGTGCCTCCATGTGTCGGTTTACAACTCCAACAGCATGAGCAATGTCTGGTCTAGTATTAACCAGATATCGTAGACTGCCAACCAAGCTTCTGTAAGCTGTTGCATCCACAATTGGGGCATCTCCCTCGAGTTTCGCAAGCTGCAGACGATGCTCCATAGGTGTGCTGCATCTGTTGCAGTCGCTTAGACCTGCCCTCTCCAGTATCTTCCCAGCATACGCAGCCTGGCACAAGGTGATCTCACCCTCGCGCTGTTGTACCTCAATCCCGAGATAATAGCTGAGAAGACCCAAGTCGCTCATCTCGAACTCATGCTTCATCTGAAGTTTAAACTTGTTGATCTCCACCTTGCTAGTGCCTGTGATGACTAGATCGTCAACATACACACCGATCAGCAGGAATGAGCTTGAGTCACCTCGACGATACACACCGTGCTCCTGTGGGCACCGTGTGAAGCCGAGAGTAGCGAGCGTTGCATCTAACTTGGCGTTCCACGCTCGAGGTGCCTGACGCAAACCATATAGCGCCTTTCGCAGTTTCAGAACCTTGCTCAGATCCTTATCTATTGCAAACCCTGGAGGTTGCTGCACATACACCTCCTCTGTCAGGTCACCATTCAGAAATGCAGACTTGACATCCATGTGGTGCACCTCCCACTTCTCGTGTGCTGCAAGAGCAAGTAGCAGTCGCACTGTCTCTATTCGAGCAACAGGTGCAAACACCTCATCGAAGTCAATGCCTTGTTTCTGCGCATATCCCTTCGCCACCAGCCTGGCCTTATGCTTGATCACATTTCCAGCAGGATCCCTTTTCACTTTGAAGACCCATTTCATGCCAATTGCACGATGTCCTCTCGGGAGAGCCGACGTCGACCAAGTGTCGTTGTCGTGGATGGATTTGAGCTCTGCTTCCATCGCCTCTCGCCATGCTGGTACTGAGATTGCTTCCTCCACGCTGCCAGGTTCCTCTGCGGTAATGTGTTGCAGGATCTCGTCGCCGTCATTGTTGTCTGACATGGCGAGCTGTGCATACCGCGGGTGCGGCTTGAAGATGCCGTGCTGCGCCCGCGTCTCCATCTTGTGCGTGGGCATGGGCACTGGCTGCCGTGGCACTGCTGCTTGACTGCCCTCAGCTTCAGTACTGTCCGGGCTTGTCGCATCGTGTGGCGCAAGCGGCGAGCGAACGGGCGTGTCGCTCCGCGTCGCGCTCCTTGGCGGCGACCTGGGATCTGGGCATGCCAGATCAGGTTCCTCCTCGACACCACGTTGGTCGGGGTTGTCTTCTGCCGTCGTGTATACAACGGTGAAGCTTGGTGGCGCGATCTCTTCCACATCCGAGCGCCGCACCGACCAGTCCCATGCACGCCGCTCCTTGAACGCGACGTCGCGCGTCGTGTACAGACGCTGCCCGACAGGGTCGAACACCCTGTAGGCCTTTGCTCCTTCTTCGTAGCCGACGAAGATGCCCGCGACGGAGCGATCTGCTAGCTTGTGGAGCCCTGGACCCAGCTTCTTCACGTGTGCAACGCACCCGAAGGTGCGCAGGTGATGCACGCTCGACGTTCTGCCGTGCCATGCCTCGTAGGGGGTTACCCCGTTCAGGCTCCGCGACGGTGCTCTATTCAGCAGGTAGACGGCCGTTTTCACCGCCTCCCCCCAGTACGGACCGGGCACCGCCATTGCCTTCAGGAGACAGCGTGCCATCTCCACCACCGTCCGGTTGCGGCGCTCGACCACGCCGTTCTGCCGCGGAGTGTACGGCGTGGTGGTGTAGTGCCTGAGCCCGCTATTTTCATAGAATTCAGTGAACTCTGTCGAGTTGAACTCGCCGCCGTGATCAGACCTGAACGCGAGTAGTCTGCAATTCTTCTCGTTCTCCGCCATTGCCTTGACCTTCTTGAAGAAGCGCACACCCTCATCCTTGGTCCTGATCAGCTCAAGCCACATGTACCTCGAGTAATCATCGACAATTAGCAGAAAGTACTTCTTACCGCCAGCAGTGGGCGGCGTGACGGAGCCGCACAGGTCGGTGTGCACCAGCTCCAGAGGGCGCTCCGCACGGAACGCCGTCGCGCGCGGGAACGGCGTGTGGTGTTGCTTGCCGATCACGCACCCGTCGCATAAGGCATGTACGTGCTTGATCTCCGGGATTCCTCGCACCATCGCCTTGCTGGAGAGATTGTTGAGTGCGCGGAAGTGCAGATGGCCGTAGCGGCCGTGCCACAGCCAGGCATCGTCGTCAGTCTGCGCGAGCAGGCTTACTGGTTCAGAGATGCGCAGGCAAACTGTGTACAGCCTGTTCCCCGTCCTGCCGACCCGCGCCATGATCTTGCGAGCCTTATCGAGGATGTGCATCACTCCGTCCTCGATCGTGATCTTGCACCCCGCCTCGTCGAGCTGGCCGAGCGAGATGATGTTGCTCTTGAGGCTCGGGATGAAGTAGACGTCGCTGAGGACGCGCTGGTCGCCGGTGAGGCATTCGAATACAACCGTGCCGCGTCCTTCGATCCTGACGACGGAACCATCGCCGAAACGCACCATGCCGCACACTGATTCGTCGAGCACCGTGAACACGTGGCGGGAGCCAGTCATGTGGCTGGTAGCACCTGAATCCAGATACCAGACACCGTCAGGTGAAGGCACAGGTATTACCTTTTCTTCATTCAGGTTTACTTCCTCGCTCTGCGTCAGAGTGCAGAGCTGCGCCATGTACAGTTCGGGACGTTCTTCCTCTTCCTCCTCAGGCTTATCTTCCTCGGCGAGCGAGATTTGCAACCTCGCCGCGCTTCTCACGATCACGCTGCGCCTTGCGGCACTCTTTTGCCCAGTGGCCGGGCTTGCCACAGTATCGGCAATTCCCGGGCTTGCGGTCGCCCTTCGCCGTGTGCGCCGGTCTGTCGCCAGCCGGTGCCTTGGGCTTGCCGCTCTTGTCGCTACTGCCGGACGACGTCGAGCCTTGTGGACGCTGGCATTGCCGAGCCGCCCACTCCTCCTCGGTCAGCAGTAGCTTGCCCATGCCAGCTGTGACCTCATCGTCGAGCTGGTACCCCTCCTCCGCGGTCAGGAGTCGACCGCACAGCTCCTCGATCGTCAGATCTCGCAGGTTGACGACCTGCTCGATCGCCATCACGACGGTCTGTACTTGCGCGGCACGACGCGCATGAACTTGAGGACAGCCGTGTACTCGTCCTTTGGATCGCCGAGGAGCTCGAGGTCGTTGATGATCGCCGCCAGACGGATCGCAAAGTCCTCGACGGTCTCGTTGGCCTTGAACCGGAGTTCTTCAAACTCGCGGCGGCGCGTCTGCGCCTTCGCCTCCCGGATGCGTTTGCACCCGAGCCTCATTGTTCCGAGGGCTTCCCGCGCCTCCTTGGCGCTTCCCTTGGACGCCATGGTGCGGATGAGCTCCGATGGAACGGCCCAAATCAGCGCCGCCAGCGCCGCCCGGTCGTCGTGCTCGTCCTCGGCGCCGAACTCGATCGCTTCCCAGAGGCGTGCGACCTGTAGCTGCACCTTCATCACCATCGCCCACTCCGCGTAATTGGAACGCGTGAGAGTAGGGTATTGAGCATTGCCCGTGCTCTGGTGGATCACGCGTTCGCGCACCACCAGTTCGCCACGACGCACCGGGCTGCGGCCGCGCTGTGGAGCCGCCGATCGGGGTCGGTGCCGCCCCGCTGTTGCCGCTGGCGTCTGAGACGCACGGCGATCGCCATCAGCGGCCCTCCCGGAGGTCGACATGGCTATGATACCAAATGTTGTTGCGATCTCTCACACTCTCGCTCTCTGACGAAATTGAAAGATGCAAAAGACACAGGGTTTGTGCAGTGTTCAACTCTGTTACTGCTTTTCTGTTACAACTCCTACTTATATGACTACGATCGAGGCCACGACCGTTTACTGGATCATGCCATCCCATGACCAGATCGTGCGCTACTGCGATCCTAAAGCTACGGAGCTGGACGCACAGACCACGTCCTAGCTTGCTAACAAATCGCTAACAGATAACTACTAACTGAACTGAACTTTGCCTAACTGAAACTAATCCAGCCGTTGTCGACAGTAGCGTGAAACGCTACAGTAACGCAGACAGCAAACATTCAGACTTATTCTTCTCCTTCAGACAACATGCAGGGTTTGATCAACATCTAGAACCAGATAATGTCATGCGAATCAGAAGTAGCCTTAATCTTGAAACCATAGTTGTTTTTACGAAAAGCAGCACCAGTGCTGTTTTCAATTCATTAAGAGAAGTAAAGGAGTACAAATGACTCAAAAAAAAAAGAGAAAGAAAGCAGCATCTCCACCTCAAAGAAGAGGAGGGGAGAGCTCAACAACACCACCACACCCAAATACTATAAGGACATGGGACAACAAGGAAGAAACATGAGACGGACATCCTGCTAAGAAGGAGCTCGTCGACCTAGCCAACATGGAGGGGGCGTCCACTTCCATCTTCATTTGATCAACCAAGTTAGAGCAGTATGAACTTGATCGTGTGGTCGCCACCCAACTAACCAGTAAATAGGGAGGGGTGTCGAAGGTAAAGAGGCGATCCGAGGTGGATCGAACTCGTTAACCCGGCTTCAAATGTCAACTTCGACTTCTTCCGCAACTTGGACGACCGGCGAGCTCCAAGTGCACGTCTTGCCAAGAAACAAATGGAACCACCACGGCCTGTCACGGAGATTGGCATCGTCCTGCCACCATACCTCAAGGACCAATTACCTCAAGGACCAATTATCACTGAGCACTAAAAGCAACACCTTCATGAAGGAGTGCGACAACGGTACACCACTCCTGCCCGGACCAGCGTGGAGTGGAAGAAGGGCTACCATAACGCTCTCCAGGGAGGAATCGTGACACCCACTGCACCGCCGTGTTAGTGTCGATTCTACCGATAGGGATTTATCCCGAGCCCTACAGACTGCACCCTAGGGGATCCCTAGCCAAGGGCGAGTGTGATACCTTGTGCTGGCATCGATCTCCGCCAGGGAAGGATGACATAGGTGTAGGAGAACGGTAGACACGGGGACCGCATCAACCAATCCCCCCCCCCTTCGAGTCCAGATCAGGCCCAGTAGGGCCCACGAGGCTGCCGCCACACTGGCCCACAAGGGCGACGACCGCCACCGTGCCTTGATGTCATCTTACGCACCCGTCCCGCCACCACACCTCTGCAACGTGACGCATACCCGCAAGACCGGTACTCTGCCCCTTCACACCACAACCACCGCAACAAATCTCCTCTGCGCCACGAGCTCCAGAACCGTGCCTCTCCTCCTTTGGATACGAGCCCCGCCACCAGCAGCGGCAAGGGGAGAGGGGGTGGCGGCTTCTTTTTCTAGAGTTTGGAACGCCCCCGGTGTCACCCGAGAGGAGCGACAAGGGAGGCAGGAGAGTATTAATGTTTCCTAAAACCATTGTATTTTACTTGTTTTTTTTACCACATGAACTTTATCCCTTGCTACTCGATCCACATATACCATTTTGTACTCGATCCACCTTGCAAAATTGGATTTTAGATCAATCGATTCATCGAGCTTCTCTTAAGTACCACATATGTGGACTTCAAAAATAGTGTGGTACACGAGATAGCATGTACTTTTATCTAAAGGATTTCTATAAATTGTTTCTCTCTCATTCCTAGTATGCATAGGTGCGTCGGATTGAATGTTTTTGTATTATTCTTTTCTAGTCTTTACTATTAAATGGGAGTTGGTATGGTTGTCCTGCTCCCAGGACGTGGTCTGCCGGATCGATCCCGCACGCTGCACCGATCGCTGCCAGGGCCAGATACGTATCCAGCCATCGAAATGGAAAAACTTGCCGGCCCAGCCCAATCGTCTCCGCGCGTCTCTGCAGTTTCACATTTTACCTCCTACACCCACGGTCCACAATGCAGCCACGACCCTTCCCCCGTCGACACCCCGCCTCCCCCTGATTAACACCGTCGCCGCCCCCACCCCGCCGGACCACGCGGCCTCCTGCGCCTACCTCCACAGGCCGTACATCCCATCCCGACGCCTACTTTCTCGAGGCAGCGGCGGCGGTCGCGGAGGACGGGGGCCAGGTCAGGGGAACGATGTGGACGTCGTTGCCACTTGCCAGCACTCTGGACTGGGGATAGCTTCGATCGCTCGAGCTCTCTATGGGTCGACGTGCACGAGGAGGACCACCACACGCCTCCCGATCTCTCTCTACCCGCAAGATTTTTTTTCCTGAAGCCACCACAGGCGCCCGCACGCCTTGACGGTGGAGGCAAAATCAGATGTTCGTGAGTGCATGCTTCCTAACGTCCCTTGGTTCTGTATCGAATCGAGCCATCTCTGCTGCGGATTTCTGGTTTCTCTGTCTCTGGACCATGATCTAGATTGGTCATGTCCCCACCTCTGACCCCGACATTAGCCGTTCTAGATCCTCCACCACGGATGGTTGCTTCTCTTGCTCTGTTGTACTGACCTCGGGATGGTTGATAAGCGTTTTTTCATCTCCTCCTTTGGGGAATCTGCACCTGCCACCGAGGAACCGTCCTCCTCGCGGCAAGCCGGCTACTCCGTCGACAAGATAATGCTGCCAAGAGAAGGCACTGCTGCTGCTGCCAATGCTAACAGACCTGGCGCCACTTCCGATCTCCAATATGGGTGCTGTGATAAGCATGCATAAATTGTGTTTTAACTGCTACGTACTGGCCAGTACAATGTGTACAGAAAATTGAAGTTGTTGTTTGGATACAAAAAATCTTGAACATAAGCAGTGTGTGTTAGTGCCCTCTACATGTTTGTTGTTATGTTTCTTACACAACTGTAACTATCTGTTTCAGATTCCGTGGATCAACGAGCATGCGGCCCTGTGTGATCAAACGATATCCGTGGCCGCCGCGCCCATAGCTGCCATTGGGTGGTCATTGTGGTGAGCTCTCTGTCTCTCCCTCTTCTTAAGTTTTCTTTTGTGTGATGACTTAAGCGACAATTTATTTCCTGCTCATTACTTCCTCTGTCCCCAAGATAAGATGTTTTGGCTAGCTAAAATAGCTTGCCAAAACATCTTATATTGTTGGATGGAGGGATTACAATTTTGTGATGGAGCTGTGACTGTTAGAGTAGTTGTGCTCCTAGCGCTATAATTAGGCAAAATGAGGAATCACTCTAATTACTTTGTCGCTTCTATGTCTATCTTATTCAGTTCTATCTGATTGTTCAGCAGGTTTGAAAAACTGTAATGTGCACTTTGTAGGCTGGCTGCAGAGCATCAGTTGATTATAAAATTTAAAGAAAAGATCGCAGATAATGAGCTATCCTTCTATGCAGAAATTTGCCGAAAAGTAATATTTAAGCTAGAAGAAACCTGTAGGCATGATCGGATGGAATTTCAAACTGGGTAAGCTGGCGGATCAATTTGCTTTTTTATGTCCGATGCAAAATAAATAAATCAATCAAGATAGACCTTGGATTTCATGTGTAATTCTGTGTATTATGTTTCAAATTTGCCATGTGCATTCATGGACTGGCCGATGGAAGCAACGCAGTTGAGAAGCTTGGTAGCATCCTTAAAAAAGAATATCATACATGGCATACATTCCCTATTATTGAATGAATTTGTTTTGGATAACATATTTCTACACAATCAACGTTCAAAAATCAAATCTCATGATTTCTTAATGGTCATTCTATATCAAAACCTAGCTGAAACTTGACGAGATTTCACAGACAGAAAACTTTATATGTAGCAAAGTTTGCATCAGCATGTTTGAGTTTTGGTAGGTAATATTTTTTTTGCAAATAGTGGCACATTTTCAGTTGGACTCACTTTACTTCTCTGATATACATTGTTGTGTCTTGAGTGTTTCATCTGTGTGCACTACATGGACGTGGTAATAAAATTTCATCAAATTAAACCATCAGTACTATACTGAAATACTCTACACTCCGGATGAGGTAGGTGGACGCGGTTTGCTCACAACATATGTACTAAATCAAGCCTGCCCCAGACTTGTATGCATATTTATGAATGATTTTCCCTTTCTGTTTGAAGATTGAATGTGAGGAGGTTTCTCAATGTGCTAAATCTATGTATATGTGTTTCAATTGCCATGGAGGGTTCGGTGTCATAAGTTGAGGTAAGCAAATATTTTTGTAGGAGCACTTCATTGATGATCCCTAGCTCCCTAGCTTAAGTTGAGGTAAGCAAATATTTTTGTAGGAGCACTTCATTGATGATCCCTAGCTCCCTAGCTTTAGTTTGAAAATCAAAATCTCTTATGTAATTGTCGCCATGATGCTAGAGAAATAGCTTATTTTCCTTGTGTGCGTTCATGCTACTGATGCTAAAAAAATAGAAATATACTCCATGACACTATAATGGAGTAGTTGCTATCATCACAACTTTAATTTAAGCGGATAGCTAATCTAAGTAGTCAATTACCTGTACAAAGTGTCTTCTCATGACATTACATGTACAAGAGGGCCCTTACATCCCAGTGTGTTGAAGCATATTTTTGTTTCCACTAAGCTTTCGTATTTAACTTGTGTTGCAAAAAACTTAGTGTTACACTATTTGGGTGTTTGTCGATAGAAATGGCATATTTCTTTTGCACAACAGATTATCAGGAAAAAATTAATTCCTACAAGGAAAAGTTAGACAAAGCAAAAGCTGAAATAGTTAGTGATGTGGAAGGATGATGTCAAGAAGAAGGAGAAGACCTGCTCAAGATACATTAAGTCAAGATTTGTTCTCTTTGTTACTCAGTAGATGTCAGTACCTTTTGCTTTAGATACTGCACAAACCACCAGTACGAACACTATTTTGATGATGAAACTGATTAGAAAATCTCATCTGGGTAAAACTGGCTGTAATGTAGAGACTTGCAGCACCTTTACATTTGTTCACCCGTCCATCACAAGTTCACAATGGCGAGTTCTATGTAGTAGTGTTGTTGATATTCATTGTTTCATAAGATATAGGATTCGAATAAAAATCGATATTTTTTGTTTGTTCAATTTTGAACTTGGATAATGCTGCTTGTCTTTATTTTTGCCATTGAGTTGCTACCGATGCATTATCTTTCTCGAGCAAAGTTTGGTTGTTTTCTTAAATAGTGCTTGAAATTTAGATGAATGGTGCCTCCTAACTGAACATTCGACATTGTTCTTGTGTTGATTGTCATGTTTCTCTGGCTACATTTTTTACAGGAGTATGCTTTCCATCTGTGTCAGATATAGGTATCATGTCAAATTTTGAGGATTGTGATAAGATTTCTGATGTATCCTTTCAATGTTCCTATTTTTTTACTTCTTTTCTACTCCAGGACATCAGTTTCTATCTGTTGCCATCAAATGAACTACCATTCCGCCTATTCTCTTTGGGCTTGACCATTAACTTTGTCTTACAGCAAACAAAAACTGTCTGAAAATCCTTGGCTTTTATCAAATATTGTTGACAAGAACATGAAGAAGCTAGATAAGTTTGAGTCTGAGAAGACAACATCACCAGTGACAAGCTTTGGAAAATGATTTAGGGACCTGCAGATCGTAGTCATTGTACATTAAATTGCACTTATATATTGTATAAAGCATGGTAACTGCCCACCCCAATTATAAGAATGTGACTTCGTCCAGTTACTTCAGATGATGCTTATGCCCGCTCTTAAGATTATAAATGCAATAATTTCGAACTTTGAGTTGCAGTTTGGTAGTGCAATGTCAGTTCGTATGTGAAAAAGTTAAGCAATTGTTTATTGAAGAACATGTCCTTAGCAAATACTTCCTCAATCTCCCACAAAAACGTTTTATAATTATATACGGAGGTAGTATATGTGAGACGAGAGAGAAGTTCATAGTTGCCACTGACAAAATTTTATTGGCATACCCCATTTTCATTGGCATATTCCCCGTTGCAACGCACGGGCATTTAGCTAGTTTCAATTGAATGCCAGTTGTAGTTTCAACTTTCGAATCCGAAATTACATGCTGTTTTTGAGGAGAAAAAATAGCTACTATATGTCCTTGTACAGATAACAGTGGGCCGAAAGGCGTTCTGACAATGTTGGCTTGGGCCTGTGCCATGTTAATTAAAAAATGCATCCATTCTGTGTAGTGCATGGCGCTGGACTGAATGGAACCCGTTCTGTTATCATCAATGTAACAGATTTTTTGTTTTGAAACGACTGGAAATGGAATCCAACTTTTTCTTTGACAATTTGAAGGACTCCTTCTATATCAACAATATAGAAGCAAACACTTTTGTCTTTGTTTCAAGGGAAAAGTAATTTTTGAAGGAAAAGTAATTTTGAAGGAAAAACACCCTTAATCCAGTGCAAACATAGCGGCTTCAAAATTATAATTATGGTAGATAGATAAAATACAAATGAAAAACGCCAATGATGAGCCGAAAATAAGTGAAAAATGTCGGCTATACTTACAGCATCGCTAATTCTCAGCTAGAAACTTAACACTTCGAGCTCTACTATCGGATTTACATCGTGATTTGTGCACCAATGAGTCACAAGTAGAGCTGTAAGTACCATGTAAAAATGTGTCGAACTGTTAGATTTATTTCAGGGATTCGTGCTAGTCATGATTTACAATATAACTTGCAATTGATATTCTATAACATCATCTGAGCGAGAACTAAGTTACTGTAATTCTCAACAGAACCAGAATTAGTCGTCACAGCCTTATTTTTGTTACGTACCTCACGAGCTAGAAAACTCATGTTTGAGTAACTAATTCTATAGAAGTTGAGGGACTTGTAGATTGCAGCTTACAATATACAGTAAGTCCTAGGTAGTACGTATATATAATCGATGTGTTACACGCAAGATCAGCTTGCACGTTGGGGCGACGAACTGTACTAGCTTAATGGTGCTGAGGGTCCGGGCCGCCGGGGCTGGATCTTTTAGACTCAGAGTATGGCGTCGCCGTCCTCGCAGCTGACCAGTGACCAGTCCCCGCCGGCGGCGAGAAGGCGGCGTCGGCATTGCTCACAGTGACCAGCATTCTCCGGCCGCCAGTCACCACCTGCACCGGGAGGCGATTAGCAGCCTCGCCGCGCGTGACCGCGGATAGGAGGATGAGGATGAGGAGTGCTGCGCACTCCGCCGGCATCCTCATCGAGCTCGAGATGGTCGACGCCATGGGAGTTACGAGGTATCGAACTAGCTAGCTAGCTTCGTCGTGCGGAATGCTCTGTGCCGGCCGGTGGTGAGTGATCCAGTTAGGTACGACGTAGCTGCACGACGCCGGGTTGATTTTATAGGCGCTCGCCGAGAGCGGTTGGCCGTTTCCAACAAAATTAAGCGTTGCGTGGGATCGATGGTGGAGATCGTCTGTTTGTCGCACTGGCAGCTCGAACGAAACGACGAGAAGGCGATGACCTCATACCCTCAATGGATAAAAAACAAGACAATTTTCTGCGGATGGCCCCGGGCACGTAGGAACAGACATTTGCAGTACCACCGGGGCTTCAGCCGGCACTGCTGCTGACAACTCCAACATTTCCTCACTCGTGGAAAACGGACATACAGTACCGGTCGGGCAGGGGCATCAGTACCGGTTATGCAACCGGTACTGCGCAATCAGGACTAATGCCCCCCGAGTATCAGTACCGGTCGTGTTGCGACCGGTACTAAATGACATCCACGAGGGCCACATGCGTGGTTTCGGCTGGAGACATTTAGTACCGGTCGGTGTTACCGACCGGTACTAAATATTTTCCAAAAAATTTAATTTCTTTTTGAAATTTTCACAAAAAAATAATATTTTTTTAGAATTTCGAAATTTCTCACTTAACTATCCACTAACCCACACAATTCATCACTTAACTATCAACTAACCCACACTTAATCTCAAGTCTAACTATTTAATCTAGTTAATTTTTCCCCTTCCTACACACTTAATCCATTTTGGAACTGTCAAATTTCCCGATCGGTCACCCATCCTGAAACTTCTATAACACTAGCACGCTTAACATTTAGGTTCCTTTCAAACTAGATACTAGGAGAGAACTGAGAACTTATTGATAGTTCTATCTTATCAATCATGTTAACCACTCGGTCATGATGAAACACTTTTTCTTTTCTTATATTATAAAAATTTACTTGATTAAACCAAAATATTATATAATAATAATATTGAAATAAATAATGATAAAATAAATATTACTTTATTTAAAAAAATGATAATATAATAATAAATATTAAAAAAAATGAAATAATGTGATAAACACTTCAAAAAAGAAATTTACTTGATTAAACAAAAATATTATATAATAATAATATTGTAATAAATAATGATAAAATAAATATTACTTTATTTAAAAAAATGATAATATAATAATAAATATTTTAAAAAATGAAATAATGTGATAAACACTTCAAAAAAAGAAATTTACTTGATTAAACAAAAATATTCTATAATAATAATATTGAAATAAATAATGATAAAATAAATATTACTTTATTTAAAAAAATGATAATATAATAATAAATATTTAAAAAATGAAATAATGTGATAAACACTTCAAAAAAAGAAATTTACTTGATTAAACCAAAATATTATATAATAATAATATTGAAATAAATAATGATAAAATAAATATTACTTTATTTAAAAAAATGATAATATAATAATAAATATTTTAAAAAATGAAATAATGTGATAAACACTTCAAAAAAAGAAATTTACTTGATTAAACAAAAATATTATATAATAATAATATTGTAATAAATAATGATAAAATAAATATTACTTTATTTTAAAAAATGATAATATAATAATAAATATTTTAAAAAATGAAATAATGTGATAAACACTTCAAAAAAAGAAATCCTTTGGCATAATTTGTGATAAAATCTCATATTCCACAAATAGGTGCATATTGGTATAAGAAACAACCATGTAAAAGGAAATCTTGCAATTATTTTCATAAATATCATTTTCCATTTTTTAAGTGCAAAAACTGACTTGTTTTGTGAACAAAGTACCAAAAATATGATGCAAAATGGCAGGTTTTTCCTTGATTTCTACCTAATTTCCCCTAGTTAAATGAGTTTATGCCTATTTTTCAAAAGTAATTCAAATTTGAACTACAACTGTTTGATAGCTTGGTCTGAAATTTTTGGAAAAATCATTTTAAGGTACACAACTAGTGGTTATATCACAGAAACATTGATAGTTCTATAAAACATTTCATGTTCTGAGGAATTGTCATCGCCACCGTTTTGATTTTTTTTTATGAAAAAATGAAATAATGTGATAAACACTTCAAAAAAAGAAATGCTTAGGCATGGGGACCTTATATGTGTACTCTCTTCCAGATGAGTAGACACTAAGCACACTACAAAATATTAGAGATAAATTGTTTGCAACAATAACACTACTCTCTTTCAGATGAGTAGACACTCAAGCACTACAAAATATTTGAGATAAATTGTTTGCAACAATAACACTACTCTCTTTCAGATGAGTAGACACTTAAGCACTACAAAATATTTGAGATAAATTGTTTGCAACAATAACATTACTCTCTTTCAGATGAGTAGACACTCAAGCACTACAAAATATTTGAGATAAGTTGTTTGCAACAATAACACTACTCACTTCCACATGAGGAGACTCTCAAGCACTACAAAATATTAGAGAGATAAAGTGTTTGCGCTAACACTACTGTCTTCCACATGAGGAGACCCTCAAGCACTACAAACACTAGTACAAATCGTCCTCCGAATCTGAATACCCAGAAGTAGAAGACTCATGGCGCACTGGTCGCGGTACGAGGTGACGCTGCCCATAGTTGACGATTCTAATTTTGCGGTACACCTCATATGCAACGTACGCATCTTTTGATGCATACTCAATGTTGCAACCGTCAAGTGGGGTCTTCTCCCAAAGTTTGTGCTGCTCCTTGTCGAATCCTGTCTTCATATCAGCGTACGCGTCGTCGATCACGGCGACTGCCATATCAGCCATTCCAGTCTTGACATGGTCAAGCCTGAACAAGTCCTGGAGATCAATGTGGCAGGCAGATGGTATCTGAATACCCCAGGTGCGTCTCATCTTGATCTTGTCATTCGTTATATCAACGCTAGCAAAATGTATGCCGCTGCGAAGAAAATCCATGAGTATTGGATATTGCTTGTCACTACTGCAACAACAAATGGAACACATGTTAAAAATACTGCCATTATATAATTTGAGATCATGTATAATAAGAATAACAACAACAATATGCAACTTCCATTTCGGCCATTATATAATTTGAGATCATGTATAATAAGAATAACAACAACAATATGCAATGCAACTTTCATTTCGGCCAATATATAATTTGAGATCATGTATAATAAGAATAACAACAACAATATGCAATGCAACTTTCATTTCGGCCAATATATAATTTGAGATCATGTATAATAAGAATAACAACAACAATATGCAATGCAACTTTCATTTCGGCCAATATATAATTTGAGATCATGTATAATAAGAATAACAACAACAATATGCAATGCAACTTTCATTTCGGCCATTATATAATTTGAGATCATGTATATATGCAACAATTGGCACTTAATAATGTGCAATGCAACTTTCATTTTCGGCCAACATTGGCACTTAGTTGTTATTATATAATAACAACAATATATGCAATGCAACTTTCATTTTCGGCACCATCAGATTTTCGGCCATTGTATAATAACAACAATATAGGCAATGCAACTAAGATTTTCGGCCAATATATAATTTGAGATAAAATAAGAATGTTCCTACAATCATTTTCGGCCAATATATATATGCCAAGATTTTCGGCCAATGTATAATAACAACAATATAGGCAATGCAACTAAGATTTTCGGCCAATATATAATTTGAGATCAATTAAGAATTTTCCTACAATCATTTCGGCCAATATATATATGCCAACATTGGATTAATACCTTGCCCATTGGAAGACCATGACACGTTTCTTGAAACATAGTTGGATGACCGCAACCTCTCCTTGATCGGCCGTGTACTCGAGATCAAGACCCATGAACTTGTCTTGCTCCCGAGCTTCGCCAAGCCAATTCTTGAAATCGGAGAGAAAACCCCCAACCTTAGCGCTATCGTTCGTATAAACGACATTAAGATAGGTGTTGCTATGTGCAAGCACCGATCCGTAGCGAGTGATTGGTGGTGCCGGATTCATGGTGGCCGGAGGGATTGATGTAGAAGAGAGAGGGAGAGAGTCGCCGGAGAAGGAGAGAAGAGAGCCGCGGCCGAAGTAAGAAGAGAGGGAGAGGAAGAAACTGCCCAATCGCGTCTAAAATCGTGGCGGGAGTCGAACGGTTATGGGCTTTGGTACCGGTCCGTAACATGAACCGGTACTAAAGCTCCACCCGCCCTGCCCCGCGCGACGGTTGCCATGCCACAGACCTTTAGTACCGGGCCGTGTTACGGCCCGGTACTAAAGGTCCCTTACGGACCGGTACTGCTGCCCCCCTCCCTTCTGTCCGTTCGGACCGGTACTGATGCTTATTAGTACCGGCGCAAATATAACCGAGACTGATAGTCTGGACGTAAAGTCCTTTTTCCACTACTGATAGTCTGGACGTAAAGTCCTTTTTCCACTAGTGCCTCCTCGCTAGTGGTGGATCTAGGATCATATCCATGGGGTTACCAGAATTTACAATACAATTGATGAAGAACATAATTTCAGTATTTTGTTTAAAAAAATGTGAAAATTGGTCTTTTATCATCATACGTCTACACATGGTTCCAAAATAGACTTTAAGTTGTCAATAAGTATAGGGCGTGGCTAGAGCTCAGTCGACTGAGAACTCACGAGTTCTCGGTCGGCTGACGTAAGCATGAGGTTTACGTGAAAATTATTTAACTCTGAAAAAATTCACTTGCGGGCCACTTGCAACCCACTTGTAACTAAAAAAACTCACTTGGGAGCCAATTACAACCCGAAAAAATTCAGTTGCAACCCACTTGCAACCGAAAAATGCAGTTACAACCCACTTGTAACTCAAAAAAATTCAGTTGTAATTAGAAAAATCTCGGTTACGAGTCGCATGTAACTGGAAAAAGCGCAAATGGAAAAGAAAAAAAGAAAAACACACGCATCTTGGCGCATGATCGAACGGTGCTGGACGCGACTGAGAACTCGTGAGTTCTCAGGCGACTTAGAACTAGCAAAACCGATAAGTATATGGTGTAAGATGATTTTGGAACCTCCCTTAGATACACCCATTCCAAAATTGCATGTTTCTCTATTGGATCTTGATACGGAAACAAAGTTATTTTTCTTGATAACTTTTGTAAATCCTTTGTGCAATCATGCATGTGTTAAAAGTGCATGTTCTTAATTTCAAAAAAAATGCATGTATCTTGTTGAAGCTTGATAGAGAATAACACCGACTAAATTCCTTGATATATCTTCAATAGTCTTCTATGGACTAAGCATGAAAAATCCATGAATCTCTTGTGAAACTTGATAATGTATGAAACTTATTACATTTCTTGACACCTTAAAAAATGTGTAGAAAATCTTGATAATTTCGTAGAAACAGTGTGTAATTTGGTTGGTTTCAACCCGGATTGGTACATCAAAATCTGGATAGAATATCATGTGGACAAGTAAAAGGAAACATCAAATCAAATAGACATCAAACATAAGGGGCGGCGGGGGCGCCATGTAAAAAGAGAAGACTTAGGAATGAGGATGAGATCAGAGAAGAGGAGGAGTGGACATTTTGATAAATGACAGAACGAACCTCCTCCAAGCAGTGGACGGTGGCAGATAAGTCGGGAATACGTGTGTTTCGGCGCCGAAATATAGAGCTTGTTTGTTGGACCAAACCATCGTTCTCGAGGTCCACTTGTATGGTTAAACTGCTGTATATATGACGCGAGCCATTAAATCTGTGTGAATGGTATCTTCAGCAAGATCCCCTAATGCGAATCAGAAAACGCCGCAACTTTCACCTGCATATGTATATTCCATCGCTTCTCGGGTGGTAATTTCTTGTTTGTCACCACATCAATCGTGTGTCCCAATTCGATCGACTCTATAGTATAGAGTCTATACGTAAGCGTACACGATTAAGCTATCAAAGAGTTGTGTCCACGCACACACCCATTTTAAACTCGATCTGCCTTGCCAAACTGAACTTGAGTCGACCGAGTAATCGAGCTTTTGGTGCTGGTACTAACCTTTTTAAAGAGTTCCATTACCAAAGGCAGTAACCACCCTAGCTAGCTATGTACACTTTTTTTTTGAAATAAAAGCAGGAGAGGTGCTATATTGATAGCGATAGAAGAGTTGTTACGAGAGAGGCCTTCTGAGAGCCCCGCGTCGCTCAGCCCAGGGCGACGCGAGCGCCCCGCCGAAACCCTAGCGCCGCCACCCACTCCTCCACCTCTCGCTTCGCCGTCGCCGGAGGACGCCGCCGGGCAAAGCCTGCGCGGCCGACGGCGGCGGGGGGGGGGGGGGGGGGGGGGGGCGCTCGCTCGTGGCGGCTCTGGTCTGCAGGGCGGCAGATCTGGGCGCGCGTTGTGGTGCTCGTCCAGGCGGCGGCGGCTCCCTCCTCGCGTGGGGTGGCCGGTTCCGACTGGTGGCGCTACCATGGCGTTCGGCGGCGGCGGCAGGCAAGCGCGAGGCGTGGGTCTTGGCCGTGGACTCTCCCGGCGGCAGCCCTCACCTCTACCTTGCGGCGGTGTTGTGCTTTGGCGGCGGGGCGGGTAGCTCGGTGCTGCGTGTTCTGGCGGCTGCTCGGCACGACAGCGCTTCTGTGGGCTCCATGCCTGCTGATGCATGTAAAATGAATACATGAACTTTGCATTATATTACTCATATTTCATTCATATTTGCATCATATAAGGGTTATATCAATGTTTTATAATGATTTTGGGAATATTTCATAGTTTCCCTATTTATCTGGAATTAACCCTGCACTGTCAGAAACCGCTTTTTCTATATTTTGATATTTCAGGGACCCAAACGACGTCCAAATGACCTAATATTCCACGAGGATCAGTTTTTGGAAGGAACAAAGCTTAGGAGCGAAGGAAGAGCAAAAGTGGAAGTCCGAGGGGCAAAAGAGGGTGGGCCCACACGGCCAGATTCCTTGGCCGCGTGGGGCACCACTTCTCGGCCCTCAAGCCTCCGATGTCGTCGATCTTCGTCTTCACGCCTCCGTCTTGACCTAAAACCGACTATGAAAATAGTCCCCCGAGCCCTTTCGGAAGAGAGCGCCGCAGAAACACAGAACCACGAAACAGAGACCTGGAGCTGCAGATTGGAGGGAGAAAACTACGGCGGGGCGCTGCCGGTGTGGCCTCCACCTCCTCCAACGACTCCACCATCGTCACCATGATGAAGAGGGAGTAGTCCACCCCTGGACTATGGGTTTGTGGAAGTAACTTATGTATCTCTCCTCTCTCTTGAGATTCACTAATTAGTGCTATATGAGCTGCTGAACATGATTATGGTCATATATGTAATACCCTTTGCGGTGGATATATTAAGTTGATATATGTTATGATGATTGTAATTGTTATGTCTTTGTTATGAAAGTAGATGCATATTATGTACCCCATTCTTGTCTATGTGTTCTGATCCAACATATGTATGAGGGTGTTTGGGGGGGAATATGTGCATTAGTTGGAGTAACGGGGAGTGTTTTGTGGTAAGTTGACAGCAATACCATGATCCACTTGGGTGTTTACCTTACTTTGTTGCCTCACTAGGGATAAAGAAAATACCATGTTACCGGGGATATGTGGGTGACATTGCCACTCTCTCCATGACTACATCTAGCATGATCTTATTTGAACTTCATGTCATTGAACTTAAAATCTATGCTCTGTTTATCTTAATTACTAAGGTGTATGATTTAGTTCGCATCTTGGTGGAGTATAAGAGAGGTTTAATAACCAAAAGAGCCTCTATGTTAGGATGAGATGCCATATTATTAATAACTTGTCTTGTTGCAATCTCATATGTCAATTCCTATGTTCCATTATCTACCACTATATAAAAGAGAGAGTGCATTTGTTAAACCATGAACCCAGTCCATTTTTAATCATAAGAAACACCTTTTCAACACTTTATTAGCACTTTACATTTTCTGCCATTTAAAAATCCGAAAATACAAAAATACTTTTACATCTTGCAAACACAATACAAACCACAAAAACAACATCCACTATCATTTATACCATCCTTGCTTATTTATTTACCACCATTGCATATTTATTTTTATTTAGCATTTGTTATTTCTATATCTTTTACTTACGCCTTGTGCTTGACAACCACTTGGTGAGGTTGAGGGCACAAAACAATTTACTTTGTTTTGTAGGTTTCATAAAGAAGGATAAGGAGACAACAACTTTTGGTTCATTTCCCCGAGAGTTCGATATAAACCCTCGAGTCACCCTCGTGGGGAAAACAGTCTTTCCCTTACTATACACTCTGCACTTGGAGTCTCAACCTAACCCATCGAGACGTTTTCTGGCGCCGTTGCCGGGGAAGTGAACAAGTAAAGAGTTGTCCCACAAGTCTTTATCAACTGTGCAAGATATTTTCTGGTGGAGTTGCTGAACAAGTGGAAAGGATATCTCACAACAAAGTCAACATCACCAACTTGTGTAAACACCTAAGCTTGGGGGAGGTTGCACCTACGTGAGCATCATCTTACCCATCTTTTTACCTTCAAAGCATTTCGGTTTACATTGTTTTAGTGTCATTTTATTTTCAGTTTTGCATTTAAAAAAAATTAAAAATACATAAAAACTTGCTAAAATGGGAGAAAGAACTAAGTTGTGTGACTACACAAACACTCCAAATGATCAATTTATTGCTAGGCCTATTCCTACACCTAAGATAACAGCTGAGAGTTATGAAGTGAGTCCTAGTTTGTTAAACTTGATAACTAGGGAACAATTTTGTGGTAGTGCTATGGAGGATGCCTCTATGCATCTTCATGATTTTGTTGAAATATGTGACATGCAAAAATTTAAAAATGTGGAAAGTGATATTCTGAAACTAAAGTTATTTCCTTTTTCACTTAAGGGTAGAGCTAAAGAGTGGTTGCACTCACTACCTACTGATAGTATTAATTCTTGGGATGATTTAAAAGAAGCTTTCATTAAAAAGTATTATCCACCTTTTAAAATTTTACAAAATAGAAACAATATTCTTTCTTTTAGGCAAAATGAAAATGAACATGTTGCTATGGCTTGGGATAGGATAAAACTTATGCTTAGAACTTGTCCATCACATGGGGTTAACGAATGGACCATATTACACTATTTTTATAATGGTCTAAACTACATGTTGATGCATGTAAAATGCATACATGAACTTTGCATTGTATTACTCATATTTCATTCATATTTGCATCATATAAGGGTTATATCAATGTTTTATAATGATTTTGAGAATATTTCACAGTTTCCCTATTTATGTGGAATTAACCCTGCACTGTCAGAAAACCCCTTTTTCTATATTTTGATGTTTCAGGAACCCAAACGACGTCCAAATGACCTGAAACTTCGGGGACATCATTTTTTGGAAGTAAGAAGGAATAGGAGCCAAGGAAGCGCACGAGAGGAGGCCTGAGGCCCAAACAAGGTGGGCCCACGCGGCCAGATGCCTTGGCCGCCTTGGGCACCCCATCTGGGGCCTCGAGGCTCCGATGCCGTCGATCTTCGTCTTCACGCCTTCGTCTTGACCTAAAAACGCCTATAAAAATACTCCCCCGAAACCTTTCGGAGAGGAGCGCCACAGAAACACAGAAACCACGAAACAGAAAACTGGAGCTGCAGATTGGAGGAGGAAAACTCCGGCGGGGCGCTGCCGGTGTGGTCTCCACCTTCTCCAACGACTTCTCCACCGTCTCCATGATGAAGAGGGAGTAGTCCACCCCTTGGCTATGGGTTTGTGGAAGTAACTTATGTATCTCTCTCTCTCTTGAGCTTCACTAATTAGTGCCATATGAGCTGCTGAACATTATTATGGTCATATATGTAATACCTTTGTGCTGGATCTCTTAAGTTGATATATGTTATGATGATTGCCAATATTATGTCTTTGTTATGAAAGTAGATGCATATTATGTACACCGTTCTTGTCTATGTGTTTTGATCCAACATGTGTATGAGAGCGTGTGAGGGGGAACGTGTGCATTAGTTGGAGTAACGGGGAGTGGTTTTGTGGTAAGTTGACAGCAATACCGTGATCCACTTGGGTTTTTACCTTACTTTGTTACCTCAATAGGGATAAAGGAAATACCATGCTACCGGGGATATGTGGGTGACATTGCCATTATCACCATGACTAGATCTAGCATGTTCTTATTTAAACTTCATGTCATTGAACTTAAAACTATACTCTGTTTATCTTAATTACTGAGGTGTTATGATTTAGTTCGCATCTTGGTGGAGTATAAGAGAGATTAATAACCAAAAGATCTCTATGTTAGGATGTGATGCCCATATTATTAATAACTTGTCTTGTTGCAATCTCATATGTCAATTCCTATGTTCCATTATTTACCACTATATAAAAGAGAGAGTGCATTTGTGAAACCATGAACCCCAGTCCATTTTAATCATAAGAAACACCTTTCCAACAATTTTATTGCACTTTACATTTTCTGCCATTATTAAATCCGAAAATACAAAAACATCTTTACATCTTGCAAACACCATACAAACCACAAAAACAACATCCACTATCATTTATACCATCCTTGCTTATTTATTTAACACCATTGCATATTTATTTCTGTTTTGCATTTGTTATTTCTATATCTTTTACTTACACCTTGTGCTTGACAACCACTTGGTGAGGTTGAGGGCACAAAACAATTTACTTTGTTTTGTAGGTTTCATAAAGAAGGATAAGGAGACAACGGTTTTTGGTTCATTTCCCCGAGAGTTCGATATAAACCCTCGAGTCACCCTCGCGGGGAAAATAAGTCTTTTCCCTTACTATACAATCTGCACTTGGAGTCTCAACCTAACCCATATTCTTTTGACGCAGGTGTTGGAGGCATCAAGATATTTTCTGGCGCCGTTGCCGGGGAAGTGATCAAGTAAAGAGTTGTCCCAAAGGTCTTCATCAACTGTGCAAGATATTTTCTGGTGGAGTTGCTGGACAAGTGGAAAGGATACCTCACAAACAAAGTCAACATCACCAACTTGTGTAAACACCTAAGCTTGGGGAGGTTGCAGCTCTGTGAGAATCATCTTACCCATCTTTTTACCTTCAAAGCATATTATTTTGTCTTGTTTTTGTCATTTTTATATTTCGGTTTAGTATTTTATATTCAGTTTTGCATTTTGTTTTGCATTTTATATTTCAGTTTACTTTGTTTTAGTATCATTTTATTTTCAGTTTTGCATTAAAAAAATTAAAAACCCATAAAAACTTGTGTTGATTTTAATATGTGTGATAAACTATGGAGAAACTTTGTGGAATGTCTTTGGATGATTATCGAAAAAGTATGCATGCTTACTCTGAATATAAATCAACCAAAGAGGCAAATAGAATGGGTAAATTGCTTGAAGCTCTTAATAAAATAGCTCTTCAGTTTTGTGAGTTACATGACATAACTTGTTGCACTAGAAGATTTGTTAAACATTCCCATTATCAATGCAAGTATAATAGTGATCCTATAATTGCACGTTATCGTGAAGATAAATGTTTATGTCCTGATATAGAAAAAGTTGAGAAATATATTGCTTATGTTGGAGCCCATGAGATAGACTCTCGTATTGATAAATTTCTTGCAACTAGTCATGAAGCACGTATAATGAAAGTACAAATTTCTAATATTCTCCAACTTTGCAAAAAAGAATTTAGTGATAATGTTTATGTTAAAGAAAGAATTCTTGCTTCCATGGAAAGTACAAATATTTTGTAGGAACGAGATGTTGAAAATATAAGCTTGGAAGAGGAAGAATGTGAAGAGGAGATTGAATTGGATATGTTCCAACCTAAGCTTGGGGAAGAGTTGGATATCCCAACTTCACCTTCCACAAATGATAGTAACACTCAAACTCAAAAATCTTTTGTTATTTATGAGAACCCATGCTATTATGATGAAACTAATAATGCTCCTTTACTCTTTTTTAATGCTACTAGTGAATTTCTTGATGATAACGAGGAGTGTTGCTTAAATATGCTATATGATAATGCTTTAGATGATGGACCTATGCCTATTGATAAGTCTTCATGTTTAGTTGTTACTGCTTTATGTGAGGATAAAAATGATATACTTGTTGTTTATGATAGTACCTTTACTCACGAGAGTCATACTTTGTTCTTGAATTCTCCTAATTACACCATAGAAGAGAAATTTGCTTATGTTGAGAAATACTTATGTGGTTTGAATTACCTCTAGTTCCAAATATTTATTGCAGCCATGATATTAAACTTGATATTGATCTTAATAACTATTATGAAAGAGGTAAGCATGCTAATGAATTCCAAAATAAATTTAATGATCCTCTTTATGTCCCTATATTACCTAAGTTGAATTATTCTGGTGGTTATATGGTTGAATATACTTCCACTACTTGCAACTATTATGAAAGAGGAGGTGTTGAGAGCCCTCTTTATGCTACTAATAATTATGGGCTGCAAGTAACTATTGTTAATATGCATTGGAAAACTTCTATTTATTGTGATTCATTCATATACAAAATGCCAATGCATAGAAAGGAAATTAGACTTCGTTGTTATTATTTTTGTGTTTTGTTTTTCTCTCTACTAAATTTCAACTTGACTATTATTTTGATTGGTTTGAGAGCACCATGGGATCCTGGTATTTTCATGTAGCACTTTCTAAGGAAGAGGGACACATCAAAGTTCAAGCTCCCTTATGAGCTTCGTCCACAATAAATATCAAGTAAGTAAGCCTAGCTAAATGGCTATAAAGAAAGCGCTTTACGGGAGGCAACCCAGTTGTTTTTATTTGAGATTTTCTTTGAGTCCTCTTGCTGTACCAAGAGACTTTGTTTTTAGTTTAGGTTCTGGAATTTTTAATAAAGTGCCAAGTTTTACCCATTTGGGCTTTGAAAGTTGCTTTTTCTATTCGGAGATTTTATTCCAGCACGAATCTGTGCACGGTATGATTTTTAATTCCTATTCTGTAACTCCGAATGAGCTCATATTTGAACTGTAGTTGCAACTTTTTGCCCTCTGTAAGCATGAATGTTTTCAGATTTTTTCGACAAATTTAAGTGGGGTAAAAACATGTGTTTTGCTGCTGCTGTTTTTGTGGACAGATTCTGTCCCATTTTGTTTTATGCATTCTTTGAGCTTTTAACTTGAATCTTTTTTATCCAATTGAGCTTATTAGAAGGAGTACAACATTATACACTTTCTGGACATGTTTCTTATGTTTGTCTAAGTATTTCATACAGCAAGCAATTCTATTATTTTGTGACTACTAATGTCACCCCACAGAAAAGAAATGGGAGAAACGGTGTTTTGAAGTTTTTTCACAGGGATTAGAGGAGATGCACCAAGAGATATCCAAGGATGGTGAAGACCATAAGCTTGGGGATGTGAAGACAACCCCACTGAACCAACACACTCTCGGTTTGCACACGTCTAACTTCTGTTTTTCATTCATTGCACTTTATCGCATAAACTTGGAGCGTTTTTGTTCTTTTTGTTATTTCGGTTTGGTTTTTTGTTTGAGATCACCGCTTTTTATTTATGTTATGAGAGAGCTACTGGAAGTTTGGGTTGAATTAAGTTGGATGCTATAAAAATATTGGGAAGAGGATGTTTGAGTTGATTTAAAAAGATACATATAGTTGCATGATTTATGTGCTTTGTTAATGAATATTAATATGCAAGTGTCTTGTCTAGAGTTATTTCTTATTCATGTTTTATATGCTGAATGATGCTTTAATTTGTTTAACATGGAAGGATTAGCTCTATGGACACTTATGGATGCATTTAAGGATTCCACTTGAGCTAGATGATTACTATCTTATAACCCGGTCTCCACAAATTACACGAGACCGGTAGAATAGAAAACCTATCAAGATCATACCTTTGCCTTGAGAATTCCACTTGAGCTAGATGATTACTATCTTGATCTCTTCAAGTGGATCACCTTTCTTGATTGCGACTGCTAGCATATGCTTGATGAAGACTTCTTCAAGTGCTCCCCCATACCATAATGGGAGAGTCTCGCTTAGCTCCGTTTTCATGTATCCTTTGCAAGCACCAAGCATAGGATATCTTCAAGAGTCTTCTCTTGGTCTTGCACATCTCAACTTCAACACATGACCATCCACCATATACATCATGGAATGGAACCTTGGTCATCAAATAAGCTTCAAGAGTCCAACACATGAACTCCACTATTCTCATGGACACGATCTATAAGATATCTCAATGCAAGCATTACTCCATATAGATTGTCATATAATTACCAAAACCACACATGAGGGAAAATGCTCTTTCAACTTTATTCTTTATAAAAGTTGATATCATGTTCTTTTGTTAATGGATGCCTAACATTGCGTGAAATGAAGGAGGAAACTTAGTAAGTTCGGGCGAGTGGTATTAATGGCTAAGAGAGACACCTGTGGCGGATAACCTAAGCCATGTGGATCATGGTGGAAATTTGCAACATACCCATAGTGGAGGAATCTATGACACATCTCACAACAGAAAAAACATTTACAAGAAAAAAAACATTGGTAAAAGAAAGAGATGTTGAGATGTCCACTGTTTGCTTGCTTTGTTGTTTGGACATGTGCCCATAGTGGAGATCATTGATGCACACGGTGGTGTTGTTGGAAACCCCAAGAGGAAGGTGTGAAATAGTGCAGCAGTAAATTTTCCTCAGTTATGAAACCAAGGTTATCGAACCAGTAGGAGATGAAGAACACGTCTGAAGGTCTCCCCTTTGCAATGGCGCCAGAAATTGCTTGGTGGCGTGTAGTTGACGAGGGAGGTGGAATCTGCACAACACAATCAAGAAACTTTGCCCCAACTCAACAGTGAGGTTGTCAATCTCACTGGCTTGCTGTAACAAATGATTAAACGTATGTGTGGAGAATGATGGTTGTTTGCAGAGAGTGAAAGAAACAGTTTGCAGTTGGTTGTATTATCAGTTTAAAGAAAAGGACCGGGGTCCACAGTTCATTAGTGGTGTCTCCCCATAAATAATAATAGCATACATGCGGGTAAAAAAATTACAGCTGGGTAATTGACAGAATAACGAGCTGCATAATGATGCATATACTAATGTCATGATGTCTAGTGTGAGATTCATTTGGGCATTACAACAATATACATAAACCGTTCCAACCGCATCTATGACTAATAATCCACCTTCCGGTTAGCGTCCGCACCCATTTCAGTATTAAGTTGCAAGCAACAGATTATTGCATTAAGCAAAGTGTGTAATGTAAGTAATACAATTATCCTTAGACAAAGTACTACTGTTTTATCCCTAGTAGCAACAGTACATCTACAACCTTAGAGCTTTCTGTCACTGCCCCAGATTAAATAGAGACATGAACCCACTATCGAGCATAAATACCCCCTCTTGGAGTCACAAGCATCTACTTGGCCAGAGCATCTACTAGCAACAGAGAGCATGCAAGATCATAAACAACACACAACATGATATATTATGAAGCAAATGACATAGTATTCAATATCCATCGGATCCCAGCAAACACAACATGTAGCATTACATAGAGATGATCTTGATCATGATAGGCAGCTCACAAGATCTAAACACGATGGCACAATAGGAGAAGACAACCATCTAGCTACTGTTATGGACCCGTAGTCCAAGGATGAACTATTCACGCATCTGTCCGGAGGCGGGCATGGTGATGTAGAGCCCTCCGGTGATGATTCCCCTCTCCGGCAGGGTGCCGGGAAGAGGTTCTGAACCCTCCCGAACTAGGGTTGACGACGGCGGCGGCTCCGTTAGGTTTTTGGGAAAAGTGTTCGGGTATTAGGTCTTGTATTGTCGGGGGGTATTTGTAGGCGAAAGGGCGAAGGCGGTGGAGGGCCGAGGCCCCCTCCTCGGGTGCTGGCGCGGCAGCGGGGAGCCGCGCCAGCACATCATGAGGGTGCCTCGTGGCCCCCCTCTTTCAGGTCTTTGGTGCTCTGGAACCTTCGTGAAAAATAGGGACTTTGGTATTAAATTCGTCCAATTCCGAGAATACTTCCTTAAGGGGTTTTCTGAAACCAAAAACAGCAGAAAACAGGGAACTAGCACTGTGGCATCTTCTTAATTGGTTAGTCCCAGAAAATGCATAAAACAAGGCAAAATGTGTATAAACATGTAGGCAATTAGTATAATATAAGCATGGAACATAAGAAATTATAGATACGTTTGAGACGTATCAAGCATCCCCAAGCTTAGTTCTTCTCGTCCTCCAGTAGGTAAAACGATAACAACAATAATTTCTGGAGTGACATGCTTTCACATAATCTTGATCATATAATATTGTAAGGCTCATGTTATGAATGAAGTGACTCAAAGCAATGATCTATAGTTTGCTAACAAATAGACAAGGAGTAAACAACTACATCATATAAGTAAAAACTTTTCATGAATAGTACTTTCAAACAAGCATAAAAAAGATTTGCATAAGAGTTAACTCATAAAGCAATATTCTCTAAGTAAAAGAGCATTGAGGCAACACAAAGGAAGATATAACTTTCAGCATTGGCTTTCAACTTTGAACATGTATATCATATAGATAGTTGTCAACACAAAGAAATATAACAAGTGTAATAAGTAAGCATATAAGAGTTGTTGCACACAGTTGACACAAGTGTTTGCTTCGGAGACAGAAAGAAGTAGGTAAACTGACTCAACATAAAGTAAAGGGAGATAGGCCATTTCACAATAAAATATTATTTAATACTTGAATGCTTTATCTTATTTATCTGCAAATGCCTATATCTTGATATTATATGAACTATCTTATCCATGCAAAGCCCGTGCATCCGTCCCTATGCCTACAGTATTTTAATCCTGCTGTCTACAATAATCACTACTGCTGTCTTTATTTCACTGCTGCTATTATTTCACTACTATAAAACTGTTGCTACTGATAATCTGTCTCGAGCAAGTCTATTCAGAGGTGCAGCTGAACTGACAATTCATCTGTTAAGGCTTATAAATATCCTTTGGCTTCCCTTGTGTCGAATCAATAAATTTGGGTTTTACTTCACTCGAAGACTGTTGCGATCCCCTATACTTGTGGGTCATCAAGACTATTTTCTGGCGCCGTTGCCGGGGAGCATAGCTTTATTTATAAGTTCACCTGAGATTGATATTGCTCTCTGAAATTCATTCATCATGGGAAAACCTGGTGATAAGAAGTTTCCCATACTGCCATCCATTGCAAGAAAAGGTACAACTCTGTGTACGGCTGCTGCTCTTGATTCTCCGTCTGTGATGAGTAAGCTTATTTCACCGCTGCATGCTACTCGTACTATTACTTCTGCTGAATCTGAAAATGCTTCTGAAAATTGTGATGATGCTTCTACCGTGCTTGATGAAAATGGTTCCTTAGGACCTTTTCTAGATGCTATAATTGATAAATCAAACACACTAAAAATGCTGAAAATTATGATACTTCTGCTAGTTCACCTGAGTCTATAGAGTATTTTCCTGATGATTCTGATGAAACTTATGTGGAACTTGATGATGATCTTGTTGATGAAATTAATGCTGCTAGTACTGCTAGTGCTACGAAAAGTATTCTTGAAAAACGTGCTGTTAAATATAAATTATCTCCTGATGCTAAATTTGCTACATCTCCCATAAACATTAAAGATAAAGATTATGATTTCTCTCTTGATTTAGCACTCATATCTATTGTTGAGAAAGAACCTTTCTGTGGAACCGAAAAAGAAAGTGTTGTAGAACACATGAATGAACTCTCTACTTTAAGTGGTACATTTTCTGATGACAGTAAAATACGCACTTACTTTGTTACTAAAATATTTCCTTTCTCATTAAAAGGAGAACCTAAAACTTGGTATAATAACCTGTCTCCTGGTTCCATTACTAGTCCTATTGGTTTGCTTGATGCTTTCTTTCAGAAATATTTTCCTGCTAGTGCTCAACGTGAAGCTTTGCTAAGAATTTATAACTTTAATCAAGAAGAAAAAGAAAAATTACCTGATGCTTGGACACGTTTTTGCTCTCTACTTAGAGCTCGGCCTAGTCATGATTTGGAGAAAAATGATTTACTTGATATATTCTATACTGGACTAACTGTTGAATCTAGGACATACCTGGATAGTTGTGCTAGTTGTGTTTTCAGGAAAAGAACTCCAGAAAAAGCTGAGGAACTATTGGCTAAAATAAGCCAGAATTATGATGATTGGAATATTCCGGAACCTACTCCTACACCAACACCAACACCCAAGAAGAGGGGTATTATTGAATTAAATGATGAAGTGATGAAGGAAGCCAAGAAGTCTCTTAAAGAGAGGGGTATTAAATCTGAAGATGTGAAGAATTTACTTCCTATAGAAGAATTATGTAAGCCAATTCCTCCTTCACCCATAATTGAGGTACACTCTCTCCAAAGGTTTGATGATAGAGATATTCCTTACTCTAAACCTCCTGATCAATGCTTAGATGAATTTGATGATTTTATTGTTAAGCAAGGTAATTTTAATATGAGAATTGAGAATCATTTAATGGAAAATTCTAGAGCTATTAGTAACTTGCATGATATTGTTGATAGAACCTCCAATGATGTTAAAATACTTATTAAACATTTTCATATGGTTCAACCTCAAATTGATCAACTTTCTAAAGTGCAAAAAGAAATGTTAATGAATGCCTCTAGGGATAAAGAAAAACATGTTTGTGAAGTAACAACTAGAGGTGGTAAATCCACTGAAGATCCTTTATACCCTGAGGGACATGCTAAAAGAATTGAACAAGATTCTCAAGAAAACAATGAACCTAGTGCTCCTTCTAAGAAAAAGAAGAAGAAACATAAAACTGTTGTAGAATCCTCTGAACCTGTTAACAATCCTAATAGTATATCTGTTTCTGATGCTGAAACTGAAAGTGGTAATGAACTTAACAATGATAGTAATAATGCCAATGATAATGATAAAAAAGATAATTCAGATAAGGAAGAAATAGAAGAGGAACCTGAAAAGCACGCTAAAAATAAAAAGTACACTAAGGAAGATTTTATTGCTAAGAAACATGGTAGTGAAAGAGAACCTTGGGTCCAAAAACAAATGCCTTTTCCTGCTAAGAAACTTAAAACAAAAGAAGAAGAACATTATAATAAATTTTGTGATTGGATGAAACCTTTGTTCTTGCAAATTCCTTTAACTGATGCTATTAAATTGCCTCCTTATTCAAAATACATGAAAGATATTGTTTCTAACAAAAGGAAAATTCCTAATGAGGAAATATCTACTATGCTTGCTAATTATTCTTTCAATGGCAAGGTTCCAAAGAAGTTGGGAGATCCAGGTATACCAACCATTCCTTGCTCTATCAAAAATAATTATGTTAGAACTGCTCTATGTGACTTGGGAGCAGAAGTTAGTGTTATGCCTTTCTCTCTTTACAAGAGACTTTACCTTGATAAATTGATACCTACTGATGTATCTTTGCAAATGGCTGATAAATCTACTGCTATTCCTGTTGGCATTTGTGAGGATGTTCCTGTTCAAGTAGCTACTAATTGTTTAATTATGACTGACTTTGGTGTTCTTGAAATGCCTGAAGATGATAATATGTCTATTATTCTTGGAAGACCTTTTCTAAATACTCCAGGGGCTGTTATTGATTGCAATAAAGGAAAAGTAACTTTCAATGTGAATGACAAATTAAGAGCATACTGTTTATTTCCCCAAGAGGTTGGATAAAGTACGTGGAGTTAATACAATAACTAATGTGAGGTCTATTAAAGTGGGAAGTATTGATTGTCCTTATAAAGAAGAATACAAAACTCTTATGATTGGATCCATTCCAATACAATACAATGAGTGTCCCGTGAAGTTTAAATCTTTTATGTCATATAAAATTCATTTGGTGGCAAGACTTGATCAACCTTGTTAACAAGTGCATTTTAAATGCATGAAAGTGCTAAACAACTTTCTTTCCCTCAAATTTGTTTTACCTACTGTAATATCATTTGGTTTGCAAAGTTTAGTTGAGTTTAGTTTTAGAAAACAATTTTTCTGCATTAAATTTATTACATTAAAAATACCAGGAAATGTGAAAAATAAAATTTCTCAGAATTTCAAAAAATTTATGTCAAAATTCCAATTTTTCTGGGAGGATTCAGGAAACACCAGTGGGTGACCTGGGGGACCCACAGGGCCCCCACACCACATGGTGGCGCGGTAGGCCTTTGGCCGCGCCAGCACATGGTGTGGGACCTACAGGGCCACCCACTTGGTCTCCTTCCTCCCCAACCTTTCTCTCTCCCAACCAAACACCCAGCCATTGAAATTTTTCGTGTTCTTGATGTTCTTGCTGTGCATTTTCGATCTCCATCATCAGCCCATCTTTGCTGCTGATATTTGGGGATTTTGCTCTCCGGTTGGAATAACTAATTTTGATGCATGATTAAGCCTCTAGCAAGTCACTATGGTAGTTCCCCTCATTTAGTTAGCTCAAAATCAATTTTTATGACACTTGCTAAAAATTTCAGAAAAGGAAGATGCATAACCACAACTTTGGAGAGATATTTGAAAGTGATGTGCCAAGGGTGTCTAGGCCCTCAAGATCAACCACTCGCATTAGGCAATCTTACAACAAGAATGTCTTGGCACCAAACATTGGAGATGAGAGAGATGATGGGGTTCCTAACTAATCTTCTTTCTGATGCACTAACTTCATGGTTGATGTAGGGATTCTTGAAGATTTCTTGGTTATGGTGCAGAGGGTGGGCTTGACCAATACTTGGAGGATGAAAATCCCCAATATGTCAGGCTCACCAAAAATGTTGTTGAGAGTTTCACTTTCAAGAACTCAACTTATCATCCAACTGTTTCATTAAGAATTTATGATAGAGCCATCACTTTGTCTTTGGAAGAGTTTTGTGTTGTTTTAGGTACCACATACCAAGGCACAACAAAGAGGATCCAAGAGGACCCAAGGGAGTTGATGGAGCTTTACCGTGAGGTGGCAAATGATGATAGTCGCCGAGCGCAACGTGGCAAGATAAGGAACATTCAGTTTCCAGCTATTAAATATTTTGTTTACTACATTGCCACTAGTGTGCTTGGTAGGGAGAACACTAGTAACATTTCAAACTACCACCTTGCTTTTCTTGCTGCTGCACTTAATGGTCATACCACATATAATCTTGGAGCTCTCATTGCTCGTCGCCTTGCTGCTAAGGGACCTATTTATGGAGGAATTATTGCCTCACGTATTGCTGCTAGGCTAAACCTTTATATTGATCCTAGTGATGCTTTATTACCTCCTTTTAGGCTTGACCTTGCTGCAATGAAAGGTCACAAATTTTTTACCGCTAACTCTAGTCCAGGACATCTTATTTATAGAGTTTTATTTGTTGATGGGGACGAGAGGGAAGTCCCATTGCCGCAACCCAGTTTGTTTAGTCTTGACAGGAGACCGCGGTCGTTCTCGAAGGTGGAGTTGGGCGAGCAGCTGAACGCGCGGGGCTTCCACGAGCAGCACGGCGAGGTGGCACCTGAGGAGGACTACACCACGCACTACACCGGTGCGTCCTCGAGTTCATATCATGACGAAGGTTCCTCATCGTACAACGATGACTTCTCATCTTGGGCGCCGTGGGGTTCATCATACTCGCCTTAGGGCTGATTCCCACTTAGGCCAAAAGCCTAAGCTTGGGGGGGGGGGGGGGGGGGGGGAGGCATACCGATAGCACACTCATCTATATATCATTCATTCGGTACTTTGTTTATCCATGTTTAGTTTTCTTTCTTTTTGTTTGTTTGTTTCCTATTTTCCTTTACTTTCTAAAAACTCGAAAAGACCAAAAATATTTCTGTTATTTCTCTTGCTAGTTCACTTGAGTCTCTAGTATTAGTTTGCTTAGTTGTTTATTTCGGTTCAATATGCAAAAATCCAAAAATATTTTGCTTTGTTGTTTGTGTTTCGCGCAGGGACAGATTTCTGCTGTCCACCGTTTAATTCATAACTTCCTGTAGAAAAATCCAAATGACCTGAAATTTATTGTGCAAGATCCTCAGATATGTACGCCACTTTCAACAGTTTTGAGTTTTCTGATCTGATCATGTTAAGGTCCTCGAAAAAATTCGTCTTCGCAGGCTGTTCTGTTTTTAGTTTCCAAATCCGAAAATCCAAAAATATTAGTTGTTTTTTTTTTGGTTTTGTATTGTTTGTTACAGAGCTCAACACCTTCCGTTACCCCGTGGAGATTGGTTTTCATTTCATATTATTCAAGCCACACAGGTGAAAGAACAATAATGACGATATATGACAATTCGAGTTGGGTAAGAGGCTGGTAATGAACTCTATTTGTTTTTCATTTTTGTACATATACTCATTCATGTGAGCATGCTTAGATGGTTCGCATAATGTATATGTCGATTGGTGGATGCTTAGTTGTTTATGTTCTCTTATGATCAATTCCATTTATTAATAGTAGATGACATGTTTTATGGATGTTTGCTTGCATTGTTTTGTTCATAAAAGAGTATGAAATTGTGGTATCCTCCTCTGAACAAATTCATTTGTATCGACTTGGCACATGCTCACACATGCATATGACTGAAAACAAAGAGTCAATTAAGCCTTGATGATTTATTTTGCCTCGGAGTTCTAGTATCATTTTTATGCCTCCGTTAATTTTATTTTATCGCAAGCATGATTATGACGGTTATTGCTCTCTTGAATTGTCGCTTCCCTGTCAATTGCTAGCCTCCACTTGTACTAAGCAATATTGCTTGTGCTTCCAAATCCCTGAAAACCAAGTTATCAAAAGAGTCCACTATAAATACTTATGCATGGCATTTCAAACCATTCAAGTAAATTTGCATGTGCTACCTTTAAAACCTTCAAACACTTCTCAATTTGTGCCACTGTTGTAAGCTCATGAGGAAGTAGTAGTTGGGTTTGTTATCTTCCATACTAATTAAGTATCGACTTGCATGCTTCATCTGCTTGTCATTAATATTGCAAAAGAGATGGTAGACCACTATAATATCAAAAGTTTTGAAAAGTGAAAAATAGACACTCCTCCATGGTATGTGATTGCTGGTGGGCACCCGAGGATTCGGTTAGCCATGGTTTGTGAAAAGCAAAGGTTGGGAGGAGTGTCAAAATATCAAAGAGATAAAATATAAAGATGCATATTATAAATGCTTGTTTTAAATAATTCCGAACCGCTCTCAACTTGCTTAGTATGGAAGATAACAAGAGCTCTATTGCCATTCGTTGACGGAACAACCACCACTCAAAAACAATTTTACCTCTGTTTTCAAAACAATGAAAAGCTCTAGCACATGTCAAATCCCTGCTTCCCTCGATGAAGGGTCTATTTTTTACTTACTATTGAGTCACCATCCTTTCTTTGAGCACCTTCTTGAGAGCATAGTTGTCATTCTTAGTGTAATGTGCTTGTCCCAGAATACTGTTAACTGCGGTATAATTTTGATGCTTTTATATTTGACATCTTTATCTCTAGTCCTCTCTTGAATCTCAGAGGTGCCTGAGCATTTATGTTTTGCTGTACACTTTCGGGCAAGCGAGATACCACTTTATCATACTTTCTTATGAGCTTTGCAATCCTGTGAATTGATATGTTTCATGTTATTTACTATTGGTATGATTGGCATCTCTTTATAGTTTACATAACTAATTAGGTGACACCATTTACATATATCTTATTATGAATAGCCTAAGCATTTGCCAGATAGTGAGAATATTTACATCGTATGAAGCAAATGTGTTCGTGAAAGTTCTTTTATCGCACTCAGTTGTTAACTGAATTGCTTGAGGACAAGCAATAAGCTAAGCTTGTGGGGAGTTGATACATCCAAAATGTATCTACTTTCACGAACACTTTTGCTATTGTTTTGCCTCTAATTTGTGTGTTTTGAATGCAACTAACACGGACTAACGCTGTTTTCAGCAGAATTGCCCTGGTGTCTCGTTTTTGTGTAGGAATTCAACTTTTAGGAAAAACACCAGGAAAAAGCCCAAAGTCACTATTTTCCCCGGAGAGTCCCAGAGCCAGAAGACGAGACGGAGGCGGGCTACGAGCCGGCGCGGTGGGCCCCTGGCTGCGCCGAGGGGTGGTGTGGCCGACTTGGCCACGCCCCCGAGCCCCCCTCTCGGCTACTTAGTCCATCTGACCTAAAAACGTCGGGGCAATCACCACTTTCCAGGAAAACATCTCCGTGCGCCGCCGCCACCTCGAAACTCAATTCGGGGACCAGAAGTCTCTGTTCCGGCACCCTGCCGGGACGGGGAGTCAAAGGAGATCATCGCCATCGTCATCGCCACCACTTCTCCATCAACCATCCATGATTCCCCCATCCATGTGTGAGTAATCCAGTGTTGTAGGCTTGAGGGGATGGTAGGGATTGGATGAGATCGTTCATGTAATAGCTGTAATATCATTAGGGCATGGTGCCTAGTATCCGTTATCGGTGTTTTACATCATTGTTGCGACTTGTTATACTTAATGCTTGTCACTAGGGCCCGAGTGCCATGACTTCAGATCTGAACATGTTATTGTATCATGAAGATAATTATTGTTTTGGATCATATCTGCAAGTTGTATTACACATGTCATTGTCCGGAACTCTAGGTCCCAAAGTGACAATAATTGGGACAGCCTAGGGGAATGGCTGTGATGTGAGGATCACAGGTGTTCATGGAGTGTTAATGCTTTGGTCCGGTACTTTATTAAAAGGAGTACCTTAATTACAAGTAGATTCCCTTGAGGCCCCGATGCAAACGGGCTGGTAGGACAAAAGATGTTGTGCAAGTTTCTCATTGTGAGCACGCACAACTAAATTAGAACACGTGCCTATGGTTATTTAATACTTGGATGCTTTATCTGATTTATCTGCAAATGGCTATGTCTTGATATTATATGAACTATCTTATCCATGCAACGCCCGTACATCCGTCCCTATGCCTACAGTATTTTAATCCTGCTGTCTACTATAATCACTACTGCTGTCTTTATTTCACTGCTGCTATTATTTCACTACTATAAAACTGCTGCTACTGATAATCTGTCTCGAGCAAGTCTATTCACAGGTGCAGCTGAACTGACAATTCATCTGTTAAGGCTTATAAATATCCTTTGGCTCCACATGTGTCGAATCAATAAATTTGGGTTTTACTTCCCTCGAAGACTGTTGCGATCCCCTATACTTGTGGGTCATCAAGGGGCATGAGGCTATTAACACATACTTTGTCAAGCACATAACTCATATTTGCTTTCACTTTCAACTATTAATCACTAAAGATGCTATGATAGGGGTAATGAGAACTTCACACCAATGGGTACTACATAGCAAACATTAACTTAAGTTAAAGCATTTGGAAGCTAGATGACACTTTTACATGTTATTCCTCTACTTATTTATCTATCTTTTCAAAGTGTCCACTTTTTATACTCAGATTTCTATAAGAATACTCTAAGACCAATATAGGATATCTTTTTACATTTCAGTTATGCATTCATTTGGTCCATAGAACTTTTCTTTCATATTACACTTTGTGAATTACCATTGAACATCTTTACCTTTAATATTTGATATCTCTTGATAATATGTCTTGTATGTTGCTACTCTCTATTAAAGAATGAATCATTTGACTCTATGTAGCAATGACCTTTGATATCCTTTGTTAAGAAATAAAATGCCAAGTCCATGTTTAGTTTTATCACCTTCATACTCGAGGACGAGTATAGGTTAAGCTTGGGGATGTTGATGCATGTAAAATGCATACATGAACTTTGCATTGTATTACTCATATTTCATTCATATTTGCATCATATAAGGGTTATATCAATGTTTTATAATGATTTTGGGAATATTTCACAGTTTCCCTATTTATTTGGAATTAACCCTGCACTGTCAGAAAACCCCTTTTTCTATATTTTGATGTTTCAGGAACCCAAACGACATCCAAATGACCTGAAACTTCGGGGACATCATTTTTTGGAAGGAAGAAGGAGTAGGAGCCAAGGAAGCGCACGAGAGGAGGCCTGAGGCCCAAAAAAGGTGGGCCCACGCGGCCAGATGCCTTGGCCGCGTGGGGCACCCCATCTGGGGCCTCGAGGCTCCGATGCCGTCGATCTTCGTCTTCACGCCTTCGTCTTGACCTAAAAACGCCTTTAAAAATAATCCCCCGAACCCTTTCGGAGAGGAGCGCCGCAGAAACACAGAAACCACGAAACAAAGAGCTGGAGCTACAGATTGGAGGGGGAAACTCCGGCGGGGCGCTGCCGGTGTGGTCTCCACCTTCTCCAACGACTTCTCCATCGTCTCCATGATGAAGAAGGAGTAGTCCACCCTTGGGCTATGGGTTTGTGGAAGTAACTTATGTATCTCTCTCTCTCTTGAGCTTCACTAATTAGTGCCATATGAGCTGCTGAACATGATTATGGTCATATATGTAATACCTTTGTGGTGGATCTCTTAAGTTGATATATGTTATGATGATTGCCAATATTTTGTCTTTGTTATGAAAGTAGATGCATATTATGTACCCCGTTCTTGTCTATGTGTTTTGATCCAACATGTGTATGAGAGCGTGTGAGGGGGAACGTGTGCATTAGTTGGAGTAACGGGGAGTGGTTTTGTGGTAAGTTGACAGCAATACCGTGATACACTTGGGTTTTTACCTTACTTTGTTGCCTCACTAGGGATAAAGGAAATACCATGCTACCGGGGATATGGGTGACATTGCCACTATCACCATGACTAGATCTAGCATCTTCTTATTTAAACTTCATGTCATTGAACTTAAAGCTATACTCTGTTTATCTTAATTACTGAGGTGTTATGATTTAGTTCGCATCTTGGTGGAGTATAAGAGAGATTAATAACCAAAAGATCTCTATGTTAGGATGTGATGCCCATATTATTAATAACTTGTCTTATTGCAATCTCATATGTCAATTCCTATGTTCCATTATCTACCACTATATAAAAGAGAGAGTGCATTTGTGAAACCATGAACCCCAGTCCATTTTGAATCATAAGAAACACCTTTCCAACACTTTTATTGCACTTTACATTTTCTGCCATTATTAAATCCGAAAATACAAAAACATCTTTACATCTTGCAAACACCATACAAACCACAAAAACAACATCCACTATCATGTATACCAACCTTGCTTATTTATTTAACACCATTGCATATTTATTTCTGTTTTGTATTTGTTATTTCTATATCTTTTACTTACACCTTGTGCTTGACAACCACTTGGTGAGGTTGAGGGAACAAAACAATTTACTTTGTTTTGTAGGTCTCATAAAGAAGGATAAGGAGACAACAACTTTTGGTTCATTTCCCCAAGAGTTCGATATAAACCCTCAAGTCACCCTCGTCGGGAAAATAAGTCTTTTCCCTTACTCTACACTTAGAGTCTCAACCTAACCCATATTCTTTTGACGCAGGTGTTGGAGGCATCAAGATATTTTCTAGCGCCATCATCATCGTCAAGGGCCATCACATGTCTAGAAATATCATTGATTCTGCTGCTGGAGGGGCTTTTATGAGTAAAACTATAGTAGAAGCTAAGAACATCTTAGAGAGTATTTTGCAAAACTATAGTCAATGGAATACTGAAAGAGCACCTAATCCCCCTAAGAAAGTGAACTCCATAGAAGAAAGTAGTGGTTTGTCATCTAAAATGTATACTATTCTTGTTTTTATTGATAAACAAAATATTGAGAATGTTCATTTGCAAGAATTAGTTGGTAATAATCCTGAGAATGTTGATGTTAACTTTGTCAGATATGGTAATAGTGGGTTTGGTAACAATAATTATAATTCCTATAATAAACCTCCATATGTTCCAAACACCCGTCCTTTTGTTCCATATCCTGGTAATAATGCTAATAAGTGGAAACCTATGCCTTCAAGTAATGATAATTCTGATGCTAATAAAATTTTATGGAACAAGTTGCTAGTCATAATACCATGATACAAGAGTTGAATAAAGCTGTTACTTCCACTAGTTCTGATATTAAAGGTTTACAACTACAAGCTGAAGGACTAGATAAAGCCCTTTCAAAACTAGCTGATAATCAAGCCACTTTATTGAGTATGTCTGCGGGGAAACCACAAGCACCACATGTGGTTGGAGTGAGTTCTATTAATATTGCTGAAAATGTTCCACCTACTTTGGAAGAAACTTTTAATGAATTGTTACAATATCCTGAATACTAGTTACCATTTATGTCCTATCTTAATAGTCTTAATGAAGCTAATGAAACTAAAAGTAATGACCCTCTTGAGAGAAAAGTTGAAGAAGTTAAGATGCTTAGTGAAGTCAAGGAACCACTACTTGACTTAGAGAAATGTAGTTTGCATGAACTTATCTCTATCTTACAAAAAATTGCTAGTGATCCTTCTATTCATATTAATCAAGCTGGTTTTGGTTCTTATATTGCTAGTCACGTTTTACAAGAGAAAATTGATAGGTACAAGCAAGAAGCTATGATACCACCTAAGCTTGGGGATGTATGGATCCCCAAGGTGTTAGTGACAATTGGAAAAGAGACACACCATGCTATATTAGATCTAGGATCTAGTGTCTCTGTTATGTCTAAAGAATTATATGAAGTACTTGAATTAAAGAATCTTGAAAAATGCTCTATTGAACTTGCACTTGCTGATGATTCCATTAAATATGCTTTAGGAAAAGTGAGTGATGTTATGGTAGAGTTGCATATGACATTTGTGCCTGTTGACTTTTTAATAATGGACAAGGGGAATAAAACCTGTAGTCCTATCATTTTGGGAAGACCTTTTCTTCGTACCACATGTGCTATGATTGATTCAAAGGAAGGGAACGTGAAATTTCAGTTCCCACACAAGAAGTGCATGGAGCACTTTCCAAGGAAGAAGGGCACATCAAAGTTCAAGCTCCCTCACGAGCTTCGTCCACAATAAATATCAAGTAAGCAAGCCTAGCTAAATGGCTATAAAGAAAGCGCTTTACGGGAGGCAACCCGGTTGTTTTTATTTGAGATTTTCTTTGAGTACTCTTGCTGTACCAAGAGACTTTGTTTTTAGTTTAGGATTCTGGAATTTTTAATAAAGTGCCAAGATTTACCCATTTGGGCTTTGAAAGTTGCTTTTTCCATTCAGAGATTTTGTTCCTGCACGAGTCTGTGCACGGTTTGATTTTTAATTTCTATTCTGTAACTCCGCATGAGCTCATATTTTAACTTCAGTTGCAACTTTTTTCCCTCTGTAAGCATGAATTGTTTCAGTTTTTTTTGACAAATTTAAGTGGGGTAAAAAAATGCGTTTTGCTGCTGCTGTTTTTCTGAAAAGATTCTGTCCCATTTTGATTTATGCATTCTTTGGGATTTTAACTTGAATCTTTTTGATCCAATTGAGCTTATTAGAAGGAATACAACATTATACACTCTCTGGAAATATGTCTCATGTTTGTCCAAGGATTTCATACAGTAACAAATTCTATTATTTTGTGCCTACTAATGTCACCCCACAGAAAAGAAATGGGAGAAACGGTGTTTTGGAGTTTTTTCACAGGGATTAGAGGAGATGCACCAAGAGATATCCAAGGATGGTGAAGACCATAAGCTTGGGGATGTGAAGACAACCGCACTGAACCAACATACTCTCGGTTTGCACACGTCTAACTTATGTTTTTCGTTCATTGCAGTTTATCGCATAAACTTGGAGCGTTTTTGTTCTTTTTGTTATTTCGGTTTGGTTTTTTGTTTGAGACCACCATTTTTTATTTATGTTATGAGAGAGCTACTGGAAGTTTGGATTGAATTAAGTTGGATTCTATAAAAATATTGGGAAGAGGTTGTTTGAGTTGATATAAAAAGATACATATAGTTGCATGATTCATGTGCTTTGTTAATGAATATTAATATGTAAGTGTCTTGTCAAGAGTTATTTCTTATTCATGTTTCATATGCTGAATGATGCTTTACTTTGTTTAACATGAAATGGTTAGCTCTATGGACACTTATGCATGCATTTAGATGGTCAATTTTCTCCCTCTTGCTAGCCCAAAAATTCCAACAAGTAAAAACTTTTTTTCCAACACCTTCAACCAAGTTTTTCCAGTGAGTCCACCATATCTACCTATTAGCTAATATGCTATTCCTGTATGTTTACCATGTTATATTGTTTTATCTATGCTTCCAAATTAAGATGCTTATGTTAATTGGATTGTTATGGGTTAAGTTGGTTTAAAAGCTCTCACGAACTTGATGCACACATTACTTTATTGCACTTAATAAAATTGACCCATTGTGATTAAAATTATGATGTTTTGGGCTTGACAAAGGTCTTTGGTTGAGAGCTAGCTCATACGTGCTGACACGTGGCAAGTTTTCAACGTGCACTTTATTCTATATAAAAGTTGATATCATGTTCTTTTGTTAATGGATGCATAACATTGTGTGAAATCAAGGAGGAAACTTAGTAAGTTCGGGCGAGTGGTATTAATGGCTAGAGAGACACCTGTGGCGGCTAACCTAAGCCATGTGGATCATGGTGGAAATTTGCAACATACCCATAGTGGAGGAATCTATGACACATCTCACAACAGAAAAATCATTTACAAGAAAAAAGCATGAGTAAAAGAAAGAGATGTTGAGATGTCCACTGTTTGCTTGCTTTGTTGTTTGGACATGTGCCCATTTCCATGTCCTGGGGCAAAGGGTACCCGGAGTGACACTCTCTATGACGCCAGGTTCACGATGGCTGTAACCTGCACTTGCTTCGTGGCCCGAGTTGATTAGCCAGTCGGAGAGGTTTTTGTTTTCAAGGGACATGAGGCTTTTAACCCATACTTTGTCAAGCACATAACTCATATTTGCTTTCACTTTCAACTATTAATCACTAAATATGCTATGATAGGGGTAATGAGAACTTCACACCAATGGGTACTACATGGCAAACATTAACTTAAGTTGAAGCATTTGGAAGCTAGATGATACTCTTACATGTTATTCCTCTACTTATTTATCTATCTTTTCAAAGTGTCCACCTTTTATATTCAGATTTCTATAAGAATACGCTAAGACCAATATAGGATATCTTTTTACTTTTCAGTTATGCATTCATTTGGTCCACAGAACTTTTCTTTCATGTTACACTTTGTGAATTATCATTGAACATCTTTACCTTGAATATTTGATATCTCTTGATAATATGTCTTGTATGTTGCTACTCTTTATTTAAGAATGAATCATTTGACTCTATGTAGCAATCACCTTTGATATCCTTTGTTAAGTAATAAAATGCCAAGTTCATGTTTAGTTTTATCACCTTCATACTCGAGGACGAGTATAGGTTAAGCTTGGGGATGTTGATGCATGTAAAATGCATACATGAACTTTGCATTATATTACTCATATTTCATTCATATTTGCATCATATAAGGGTTATATCAATGTTTTATAATGATTTTGGGAATATTTCACAGTTTCCCTATTTTTTTGGAATTAATCCTGCACTGTCAGAAACCCCTTTTTCTATATTTTGATGTTTCAGGGACCCAAACGACGTCCAAATGACCTAATATTCCACGGGGATCAGTTTTTGGAAGGAACAAAGCTTAGAAGCGAAGGAAGAGCAAAAGTGGAAGGCCGAGGGGCCAAAGAGGGGGGCCCACGCGGCCAGATTCCTTGGCCGCGTGGGGCACCTCTTCTGGGCCCTTGAGCCTCCGATGTCGTCGATCTTCGTCTTCACGCCTTCGTCTTGACCTAAAACCGACTATAAAAATAGTCCCCCGAGCCCTTTCGGAAGAGAGCGCCGCAGAAACACAGAAACCACGAAACAGAGACCTGGAGCTGCAGATTGATGCTCACGGTGGTGTGTGGTTGGGAAACCCCAAGAGGAATGTGTGAAGTAGTGCAGCAGCAAGATTTCCCTCAGTTATGAAACCAAGGTTATCGAACCAGTAGGAAATGAGAGTTCACCCGAGGTGTCAATGGCGCCAGAAGTTCTTGGTGGCGTGTAGTTGACGTGGGGCTTGCACACAACACAATCAAAGTATTTTGTCCCAACTCAACGGTGAGGGTGTCAATCCCACCGGCTTGCTGTAACAAAGGATTAAACGTATGTGTGGAAGAAAGATGTTTGTTTGCAGAAAGTAACAGGTTTGCAGTTTTGTGGTTTATCAGATTAAAGAGAAGGACCGGGGTCCACAGTTCACTAGTGGTGTCTCTCCATAAATAATAATAACATTCATGCGGGTAAACAAATTACAGCTGGGCAATTGATAGAATAATGATGAGCAAACCAATGCATATACCAACGTTATGATGTCTAGTGTGAGATTCATTCGGGCATTACAACAATATACATAGACCGTTCCAACCGCATCTATGACTAATAATCCACCTTCCGGTTAGCGTCCACACCCCTTTCAGTATTAAGTTGCATGCAACAGATTATTGCCTTAAGCACTGTGTGTAAAGTAAGTAAGTAACATCATCCTTAGACAAAGTAGTACTGTTTTATCCCTAGTAGCAACAGTACATCTACAACCTTAGAGCTAGCTGTCACCACCCCAGATTTAATAGAGACATGAACCTACTATCGAGCATAAATACCCCCTCTTGGAGTCACAAGCATCTACTTGGCCAGAGCATACACAAGTAACGGAGAGCATGCAAGATCATTAAATAGCACACACATGATATATTATGAAGCAATAACTTTAGTACTCAATATTCATCGGATCCCAGCAAACACAACATGAAGTATTACATAACGGTGATCTTGATCATGATAGGCAGCTCACAAGATCTAAACATGATAGCACAAGAGGAGAAGACAACCATCTAGCTACTGCTATGGACCAGTAGTCCAAGGGTAGACTACTCACGCATCAGTCCGGAGGCGGTCATGGCGACGTAGAAGCCTCCGGTGACGATTCCCCCTCCCGGCAGTGTGCCAGGGAGAAGTTCTGATCTCTCCCGAATTGGTGTTGACGACGGCGGCGGCTCGGGGCCCGTGGAGGAAAAGATGAACACCGTCTAGGGCTTTCTGTTTCGAGGGGTATATGTAGCCGAAAGGGTGAGGTCGGTGGAGCTCCGTGGGTCCCACACCACGTGCTCGCGCGGCCAGGAGGGCTGCCGCGCCTGGGGGTGGTGTGGGCCCCTCGGGCTCCGTCTTCGTCTCCTCTTCGGTGCTCTGGAATGTTCCCACGAAAATATGGACTTTGGAAAAGAAATCGTCCGATTCCGAGAATATTTCCTTAAGCACTTTTCTGAAACCAAAAACAGCAGAAAACAGGGAACTGGCACTGTGGCATCTTGTTAATAGGTTAGTCCCAGAAAATGCATAAAACTATATAAAATGCATATAAAACATGTAATAACTTGGTATAATATAGCATGGAGCATAAGAAATTATAGATACGTTGGAGACGTATCAACATCCCCAAGCTTAGTTCTACTCGTCCCGAGTAGGCAAGAACGATAAAAGAAGAATAATTTCTGAAGTGACATGCTTTAACACAATCTTGATCGCAATATAATGTAAGTCTCATGTTATGAATGAAGTGATTCAAGGCAATGATCTATAGTTTGCTAACAAATAGACAAGGAGTAAACAACTACATCATATAAGTAAAAACTTTTCATGAATAGTACTTTCAAACAAGCATCAAAAAGATTTGCATAAGAGTTGACTCATAAAGCAATATTATCTAAGCAAAAGAGCATTGCAGCAACACAAAGGAAGATATAAGTTTCAGCATTGGCTTTCAACTTTTGAACATGTATATCATATAGATAGTTGTCAACACAAAGAAATATAACAAGTGCAATAAGTAAGTTTATAAGAATTGTTGCACAGAGTTGACACAAGTGTTTGCTTCGGGGATAGAAAGAAGTAGGCAAACTGAGTCAACATAAAGTAAAAGATAGGCCCTTCGCAGAGGGAAGGAGGGATACAAACATGTGCTAGAGCTTCTTAGTCTTATAGGTTTTTTGAAATCATATAGAGAGCATAAAATCAAGTTTTGAGCGGTGTTTGTTGTTGTCAACGAATGGCAATGGGCACTCTACCCCCCCTTGTCAACCAGACTTTCTTAAGAGCGGCTCCCATGAAAGACGTTATTTCTACCAGCAAGGCAGATCATCCCTCTTTTCTCTTTTGTTTACACATGTAGTTTAGAACTAGTATCATTGCTTGGCTGATTAGATCAGGGCAAAAATGTGAAGAGAATGCAGCGGTTAAAGTTGTAATTAATTGGGACTGGGCACCCCATTTGCCAGCTCTTTTTGCAAAGTTAATGGATAAGAGGATGTATATGCCCCTTGTCCGGTTGGTGAAAGTCTGTCTAAAAGCAAATGACAAGGTTGATATCCGTAACACCACATACTTCCTCATGAGCTAATAAACATTGACACAAATAAGGGATAATAAATTTTGAATGAAAGGTAGCACATGAAGTATTTACTTGGAATGGCAGGAAATACCATGTAGTAGGTAGGAATGGTGGACACTAATGGCATGGGTTTTGGCTCAAGGATTTTGGATGCACGAGAAGCATTCCCTCTCAGTACAAGGATTTGGCTAGCAAGGTTGTTTGAAGCAAACACAAGTATAAACTATGACAACAAGACGTATATAAAAACATATTGCAAGCATTATAAAACTCTACATTGTCTTCCTTGTTGTTCAAACACTTTAACTCTAGACCTTAGAGATACCAAACATGCAAACCAAATTTCAGCAAGTTTTACGGTAGTTCCTCACTAATAGGTTTTAACTACATGATGTAAAAGCTTAAACATGATCTACTTGAGGCTCAAAACAATTGCCAAGCACCACAACATGTAAGATAACAATCCATAAGAGGATGTTCTTTTCTTTATACCATCTACCACATTTAGCATTTTCTGTTCTCAACCAAACACCAATCAACTTATTTAAAAGATAAACTCTCCAAGTAATTAAACAATGAGATATGAGAGTATGATATAATAAAGCTAACAGCTCTAGCAAGAAATGCATGAAAAACAAGAGCTAGAAAGCATTGAAGTAAAATAGAAGAATACTCAACAAATATAAGTGAAGAATACGAGTATTCATAAGAAAAAGCGGAGCGTGTCTCTCTCCCACAAAGGAATGCTAGGATCCATTTTATTCAGAGAATGAAAATAACAAAAACAAAAACAAACCGACGCTTCAAGAAAAGCACATAAGAAGTGGCGGAATTAAAATATAGTTTCACTAGAAAGGACCTGATAGTTTGTTGATGAAGAAGGGGATGCCTTGGGCATCCCCAAGCTTTGACGCTTGAATCTTCTTGAAATATGTTGGGGATGAACCACCGGGGCATCCCCAAGCTTTGGCTTTACTATCCTCTTGATCACATCATATCATCCTTCTCTCTTGATCCTTGAAAACTTCCTCCACACCAAACTTAGAATAAACTTCATTAGAGGGTTAGTGCACGAAAAATTATGATATTCTGTAGGAACACAATTGCTACCAATGCTACTGGACATTAGCTACAGCCACTGATACTTCATAGGATAAAAAGATCCAATCAAAATAGCAAAAGAGGCATTGCAAAATAAATGGCAGAATCTGTCAAAAACAGAACAGTCCGTAAAGACAAATTTTTTCGAGGCACTTAACCTGCTCAAATCAGAAAACTCAAAACTAATGAAAGTTGCATATATATCTGAGGATTACGCACAAAAAAGGGCAGATTTGTTTGATTTTTCTGTGAAGAGTTACGAACTAAACGGTGGACAGCAGAAAACTGTTCCTGCGCAGGAATCCAAATTTAGCATGAACTTTCAACTAGAGGCTTATCTTGACACAACAATGCAATAAAATAAAGATACAAAGGTATTGCTACAGAGGTAGGACAAGTCCTTGACACAAACAAAATAAAACAACAGGAAATAAAAGTGGGTTGTCTCCCATAAGCGCTTTTGTTTAACGCCTTTCAGCTAGGCACAGAAAGCAAAACTCAAGTATTATCAAGAGATGAAGCATCAACATCAATAATTTCCTCCAAAACATGGTTGGTTGTAATAGGTGTTTTTGGTATCCATGAGTGTGTCCTATTATGTAAACCATCACTTTTAGGCATATTGGGAGGTTTGGGTTTGGGAATATAAATAAACTTTTGCTCTCTTCCTACAAAAGCCTTATCTTTCTTAGTTTTAATAGAGGCAAAGGTTGAACTTAAGGTCTCCATAGCATCTTCTAATTCATCAATTCTATGATTATGAGTATAAGGGTGTTGCTAGTTTCTAAAGCAGTGATTCTTCCATTAATGTCATCTATTGATTCATTACCCTTGCTAGTATTATCAAGAAAAGTTTTCTCCATAGAATCCAACCTTTTAATAATATCTTCCAAAGTGATCTCAGTTTTAACTTCTTTAGTAAGGGGTGGTGACCCTACCAAACTTTCAATTAAATTGCAGGCTTCAAAAGCAGGTGTACCAAGAAAGTTACCCCCCGTAAGAGTATCAAGAACATACCTATACCAACTAGAGATACCAACATAAAAATTCCTAAGGAGGATTAAAGTAGAGAGTTTTTTAGTGCATTTTTTATGAGCATCATTTATCCTATACCAAGCATCTTTTAAACTTTCTCCTCCCTGTTGTTTAAATGAACGAACTTCAACTTCAGGACTACCCATTTTCAGCAAATTCTAATGAAACCGAAATGAACAAAATAGTAAACCGAAATAACAAAATAGCAAAATAATGAAAAACCGAAATAAACAAAACAAGAAAAACTGAAAATAAAATAACAAACCGAAATAAACAAAGTAATGCAAGTAACTAATTTTTTTGTATTTTTGATATTTAGCAAACAAGACAGTAATAAAGTAAATAAAATGCAGGTAACTAATTTTTTGTATTTTTGATATTAAGAAAACAAGACAGTAATAAAAATAAACTAAGCAAGACAATAACAAAATAAAAAGATTGGAAGTGCGAAAACTCCCCTCGCAGTGGAATGCTCAAAACCCCGGCAATGGCGCCAGAAATTCTTGATGCTCACGGTGGTGTGTGGTTGGGAAACCCCAAGAGGAAGGTGTGAAGTAGTGCAGCAGCAAGATTTCCCTCAGTTATGAAACCAAGGTTATCAAACCAGTAGGAAATGAGAGTTCACCCGAGGTGTCAATGGCGCCAGAAGTTCTTGGTGGCGTGTAGTTGACGTGGGGCCTGCACACAACACAATCAAAGTATTTTGTCCCAACTCAACGGTGAGGGTGTCAATCCCACCGGCTTGCTGTAACAAAGGATTAAACGTATGTGTGGAAGAAAGATGTTTGTTTGCAGAAAGTAACAGGTTTGCAGTTTTGTGGTTTATCAGATTAAAGAGAAGGACCGGGGTCCACAGTTCACTAGTGGTGTCTCTCCATAAATAATAATAACATTCATGCGGGTAAACAAATTACAGCTGGGCAATTGATAGAATAATGATGAGCAAACCAATGCATATACCAACGTTATGATGTCTAGTGTGAGATTCATTCGGGCATTACAACAATATACATAGACCGTTCCAACCGCATCTATGACTAATAATCCACCTTCCGGTTAGCGTCTGCACCCCTTTCAGTATTAAGTTGCATGCAACAGATTATTGCCTTAAGCACTGTGTGTAAAGTAAGTAAGTAACATCATCCTTAGACAAAGTACTACTGTTTTATCCCTAGTAGCAACAGTACATCTACAACCTTAGAGCTAGTTGTCACCACCCCAGATTTAATAGAGACATGAACCTACTATCGAGCTTAAATAACCTCTCTTGGAGTCACAAGCATCTACTTGGCCAGAGCATACACAAGTAACGGAGAGCATGCAAGATCATTAAATAGCACACACATGATATATTATGAAGCAATAAATTTAGTACTCAATATTCATCGGATCCCAGCAAACACAACATGAAGTATTACATAACGGTGATCTTGATCATGATAGGCAGCTCACAAGATCTAAACATGATAGCACAAGAGGAGAAGACAACCATCTAGCTACTGCTATGGACCCGTAGTCCAAGAGAAGACAACCATCTAGCTACGTCTCCAACGTATCGATAATTTCTTATATTCCATGCTATATTATACCAAGTTATTACATGTTTTATATGCATTTTATATAGTTTTATGCATTTTCTGGGACTAACCTATTAACAAGATGCCAGAGTGCCAGTTCCCTGTTTTCTGCAGTTTTTGGTTTCAGAAAAGTACTTAAGGAAATATTCTCGGAATTGGAAGATTTCTTTTCTGAATTCCGTTTTTCATCGGGAACGTTCCAGAAAGCCGAACACGAGACGAAGTGGGCGACCGAGGAGCCGCCACCACGTGCTCGCACGGCTGGCTTCCTGGCCGCGCGAGGACATGATGTGGGCCCCTCGGGGGTCCACCGACCTCGCATGTCGGCCCAATGAGGACCGGGGTGTGCATAGCCCACTCCCTACAGGCCTCGCCCGCGACAGATTCGTCAAAACGACTAAGGACCAAGCTACCGCTTAGAGAGACCCTCGAGAGGCATCTCCTCTTGAGGGCCTGAAGTGGAGTCCAGGGCCTGAAGAGAACCCCGCGCTTCAAGAGACTCCCCAAGGCTCAACACGCCTGGAGAGAGGTCAGCAGGAAACCTCCCCACAGGCCACCGCGGCCCTGTGGAGACACTTCGCGGCTAAGCAAGCGCTGCGGGGCGCACATGGCCCCTGCAGCAGCCGCAGGGTGACGCGAGCATCCCAGCTGCCATTCTGATGATAAAGGAGTCAACAAAGCCGCGCCGCCTGCGCCAGGACAGCCAGGACTTTCCTCTTTGGTGATAAAGCGGCTGGACGGCGCAACGCTCCAAGAAGATCGTCATCGTGGGCTCCACCACGACCTCTGCCGCGCCTGCGAGCCGCTCTGCACCGTTTGCAGCCTGTCGGCCACGGCGCGCAACTTTAGCACGGATGGACCGCGTCCATGGACGGATGAGCCGCGATGGACTCCCGCTCCTTCGCGCCACCGGCATGTGGGAACCCACCAGCATGAGGATGGAGCCCGGGGCGCCTATAAAAGGAGCAGGAGCTCCACCATAAGGACGGATTGATCTCCAGTTGGCAGATTGCTTCCTAGACCCAGGGAGCCTTAGCCAAACGCGTAGAATAGCCGGCTGCTGGAGGAGGAAGACGACCATTGTGTCCCTCTCCAAGCGCTAAACCGCCACAAGAGAGCCCTCGGCAAGCTCATTGTCCTGTAACCTTCACAGTGCAATACAGACAAGCAGGAGTAGCGGTTTTACCTCCTCCAGAGGGCCGTGAACCTGGGTACGGGCCGGTGTCCTTCTCTGTCGTGATTTCTCTCTCTCCAGGCCCGGCGAGCACCGTCGTCGTGCCTCCCGAGGGTCGTTTGACCTCCGCGTTCAGTCCTCCCTTCGAACCTCTCTTCAGGGCGTGGCTATCCCTATTCCGTGGGAGTCACTCTCCGACATTTAGGGCGTGGCTATCCCTGTTCCGTGGGAGTCACTCTCCGACATTTGGCGCGCCAGGTAGGGGACTGAGGCGTGTCTTCGACCTCCGAACTCCGCGCCATGACGGACACCCGCGCGACGCGCGCCAACCGGCGTGCCTCTTAGAGAGCTCACACCGAGCCTGGCACTGCTCCCACCCGTGGCCGCCGTGGTCGCCCCCGCGCGGCCGAGCGCGCTGGCACCGGCCCGCGCGTGGAGGAGCCAGAGAGCGAGGAGCACCGCGGCGGAGACCAGCGCGACGACGAGGACCTCTCTGAGCGCCGTGAGGACGCTGAGTCCTCGCACCCGTCCCGGCGCCAGAGCGTGTCCACGCGGGAGCACCACGAGCCCGCCCCGCACACCGCGCTGCTCATGGCCCAGGAGCTCCTCCGCTACCGGCCAAGTGCCGAGGCACACGACCAGTGGTTGGACCGCCTCCACCACCTCGTCGACATCGCAACCACGCGCCCTGCTCCGTCGCGCTCCATCGTACACTCCGGCCCTGCAGTAGCGGCCGCACCAGGTGCGCCCCCACCGCCGCCAGGACCACCTCCGGCCGCGGCACAGCGGGCTCCCTCCCATGCTTCCTCGCCGCACGATTGCCAGATCGTGCAGCGCACTGCGCCTGACGCACGTGTGGGCATGGAGCAACGCCGCGACCTCCAGAACCGCCTCGTCGAGGAGCTCGGCCAAGCGGGGCAACAAAACTGCAGGGCCCTCCAGGGAGGAACGGCCACCTACGCCACTGGCTGCATGGCCTTCACGCGCGCCCTGCGTCGTGTGGTCTGGCCGCAGAAGTTCAGGCCAGCGCTCCCCAAGGGCTTCGACGGGTCCACCAACCCTCTCGAGTTCCTGCAGCTCTACACCACCTCCATCCAGGCCGCAGGGGGAGACGACAAGGTCATGGCCAACTGGTTCTCCCACGCCCTCAGGGACTCCGCGCTGTCCTGGCTCCTCAACCTGCCTGAGGACTCCATCGACTCCTGGGAGGAGCTCTGCAGGCAGTTCGTCGCCAACTTCAAGGGCACGTACGAGCGCGCACTCACCCACAACGACTTGCGCGCTGTGGTGCAGAAGAAGGATGAGACTCTTCGCAAGTACATCCAGCGCTTCAGCCAGGTGCGGAACAAGATTCCGAACATCCCCGACACCCAGGTCATCGCTGCCTTCCGCGAGGGCGTCACGAACCGCAGGATGCTCGAGAAGCTCGGCATTCACGACAAGCTCACCTCTGTGGTGAAGCTGTTCGATCTGGCGGATAAGTGCGCCAAGGCTGAAGAGGGACTCCTCTTCGTCAAGATGAGCGCGCGGGGGGACGACCCTGGCGAGGGGTCCAAGAGCCACAAGAAGAAGGAAGAGCCCAAGCGCAAGCCCACCGCGGTCCTCGCGGCAGAGCCTGACGCGAAGGGTTCCCGCAGGGGTTCTCCCGAGCGCGGCGACAAGGAGGTGGACCACCGCCCATTCTGCGTCTACCACAACAGGCGCGGCCATGCCACCGAGAACTGCCACGACCTCAAGAGGCTGAGCAGGGAGCGCGAGCGCGAAGAAGCCAGCGGGGGCTGCGGCAGAGGCCGCGGCTACCGCCGCGACAGCAGAGGCGGACGCAATGGCGGCTACCAGAGGCCGCAAGGCACTCAGGCCAACGCCGCTGAGAGGAACAACAACCTCCCCGACGAGGAAGATGGAGGCTACCAGGCCCCGAGAGGCGCCATGGCCTGCATCCTCGGCGGGGCTCAAGCGCCCAAGTCGAACAATCAGTTCAAGCAGTTCGCCCGCGAGCTCAACGCCGCGCTCCCGAGCACCGAGACCTCCAGGCCCCTCAAGTGGTCCCAGTACACCATCGCCTTCGACGCCAAGGACCACCCCAAGTCGACCAAGACTGTTGGAACCCTCCCCCTGGTCTGCTCCCCCACCATCAACAACATCACTGTCTCCAAAACGCTCATCGATGGGGGAGCGGGCCTGAATGTCATCTCTGTCGAGACCTTCGAGACGCTTCAAGTGCCCTACGAGTGGCTTATGCCCTCCAGGCCATTCACGGGCGTCACCAGTGGTTCGATCGAGCCCCTGGGTCAGGTCCGGCTGGCTGTCACCTTCGGCACGCAGAAGAACTATCGCACGGAGCTGATCGACTTCGATGTCGCCCACATCGGCTTGCCGTACAACGCCATCCTCGGCTACCCCGCCCTCACGAAGTTCATGGCCGTCACGCACCACGCCTACAACATGGTCAAGATCCCCGGCAGCGCTGGCACCATTGCCATCCATGGTCATATCCTGGACGCCACGCGCGCTGTCGAGAGCGCCTACAAGGCAGCCGCCATGGCTTTCCCGGCTGACGAGGACATGGAGCCTCTCGAGAGGCCCAAGAAGAAGAAGCAAGTGTTCTCTCAGGAACAAGCTGCCACGAAGAAGGTGTCGCTGGACACCACCAGCTCGGGGGCTGAAGGCTCGGGGGCTAGCGTCACCATAGGTGCTGCCCTTCCTCCCAAATAGGAAAGCGCGCTCGTCGCCTTCCTTCGGGCAAACTCTGACATGTTCGCATGGACTCCGTCAGATATGTCCGGTGTACCAAGGGAGGTGATCGAGCACCACTTAGCCGTGTGTCCAGACGCACGCCCCGTCAAGCAAAAAGCACGTAAGCAAGCCCCCGAGAAGCAAGCTTTCATCGTCAAGGAAGTAGAGAAGCTCAAGGCGGCAAATGTCGTCCGCGAAGTCGCGCACCCCACTTGGCTCTCCAACGGCGTGGTTGTTCCTAAACCCGCTGGAGGAGGCCGACTCTGCATCGACTACACCGATGTCAACAAGGCCTGCCCCAAGGACCCATACCCTATGCCGAGGATAGACCAGATCGTGGACTCCACCGCTGGCTGCGACCTCCTCTGTTTTCTGGACGCCTTCTCTGGTTATCACCAGATCAAGATGGCTAAAGAGGACGAGGAGAAGACGGCATTCCTCACCCCTTGTGGTGTGTACTGCTACACATGCATGCCCTTCGGCCTGAAGAACGCTGGAGCCACCTTCCAGAGGCTCATGAGGATAGCCTTGGGGGCACAGATGGGCAGAAACGCTGAGGCCTACGTCGATGATATCGTGGTCAAGTCTCGAGAGGGGGACACCCTCTTGAAGGATCTCGAGGAAACCTTCGCCAGCCTGAGAAAGGTGAACATCAAGCTAAACCCCGCCAAGTGCGTCTTCGGGGTCCCTTCAGGCAAGCTCCTCGGATTCCTCGTGTCCCACCGTGGCATTGAGGCGAATCCTGACAAGATCAAGGCCATAGAGGAAATGCAGCCTCCCCGCCGACTCAAGGACATGCAGCGCTTAGCGGGCTGCATTGCCAGCCTTGGTCGTTTCATCTCTAAGTTTGGCGAGAGAGCCCTACCATTTTTCAAGATCATGAAGAGATCGGGCACGTTCAAGTGGACCCCTGAGGCGGACAAAGCCTTCGAGGACTTAAAAAAGTATCTGGCCAGCCCTCCAGTCTTGGTGGCCCCCATGGCAGGCGAGCACGTGAAGCTGTACCTCTCAGCCACCCCTCAGACCGCAAGCGCCGTCTTGGTGGTCGAAAGGGAAGAGCCTGTCCTCCCCAAGAAGAGCACTGCCACTCCAAGCCCAGAACCCCCCGACAAAGACCCCGTCGAAGGAGCATCCTCCGCAGGCCCACTGCCAGGCCCACCGCCTCAAGTCGAGTCTGCTCCCACCACCCCTGTCGAGACGCCTCCACAGGCAGATCTCGACAAGGGCCCTGAAGAGCCTCCACAGAGGGCCGACGCTGCGCCACCTCAGACAACCCTTGTCGAGCACCCCGTCTACTTCGTCAGCACAGTGCTGCGGGACGCTCGCGAGAGGTATCCAATGCAGCAGAAGCTCCTCGTCGCGCTCCTCATCGCCTCCAGGAAGCTGAGACACTACTTCCAGGGTCACCCCATCACGGTGGTCACTGCCTTCCCCCTGGAGCAAATCCTGCGCAACCCCAACGCCACTGATCGTGTCGCAGGATGGAACATCGAGCTGCAGCCATTCAACTTGCGCTTCGACACCACGAGGGTCATAAAAGGAAGAGCGCTGGCTGACTTCGTCGCCGAATGGACTGACCCAAGCCCTGAGGAGCCTCGCGAGGCAGAAGCTGAGCCCTCGGGAGACACGGTGCCTAGCCACTGGACCATGCACTTCGATGGAGCCTTCGCTTGCCGCAATGGCGGAGCAGGCGTTGTCCTAACTTCGCCCAAGGGTGACAAGCTATACTACGCTGTCCAGCTGTGCTTCACGATCGACAAGATCTCCAACAACATCGCCGAATACGAAGGCCTCCTCGCCGGCTTAAGGGCCGCCATCGCTCTAGGCGTCAAGCACCTACTCGTCAAGGGAGACTCCCAGCTGCTTGTCAACTTCTCTAACAAGAGCTACACGCCAAAAGACGACCACATGGCCGCATACCTTGTAGAGGTCCGCAAGCTCGAGAAGCACTTCAGGGGCATGGAGCTCATGCACATACCGAGGAAGGAAAACCAAGAGGCTGACGACATCGCCAAGCGAGCCTCGCGAAGGCAACCCCAGCAGGCCGGCGTCTTTGAAGAGAGGCTCGCCAAGGCATCCATCAAGCAGCCTCGAGAGGCCACAGCCGCAAGCGCAGACGAAGCGCTCCCACCGCCTCCTGAGTCTGGGGCACCCGATTGCGGTCCCAGCACAGGGGAGCGCCTGTTGCTAACGGCAACCCACCAGGCCTCAGGCTGGATTGATGAGCTCAAGGACTACTTGGTGAAAGGAATCCTCCCTGAAGAAGATGCTGACGCAGAGCGAATCGCTCGACAGGCGAAATCCTACTGCATCCTCGAGGGAAACCTCTACCGCAAGCGCCCAAATGGTATCGCGCTCAAGTGCGTCCCTCCTGAGGAAGGCCGAGAGCTGATCAAGGACATCCACAGCGGGGAGTGCGGCCACCACTCATGTGCGCGCACCCTCGCAGGCAAGGTCTTCAGGAGCGGCTTCTACTGGCCTCAAGTGCTTCAAGATGCGGTCGCCATTGTGCAAACCTGCGGCGCCTGCCAATTCCACGCCAAGCAAATTCATCAGCCGGCGCTGGAGCTTCAAACCATCCCGCTCTCCTGGCCGTTTGCGGTCTGGGGGCTGGACATCTTGGGCCCTTTCCCAAGGTCGCAGGGGGGCTATCGCTTCCTCTTCGTGGCCATCGACAAGTTCACCAAGTGGACCGAAGTTGAGCCAGTACGCACAATACCGGCTGGGGCCGCGGTGAAATTCATCAGGAGCTTGGTCTGCCGCTTCGGCGTACCCAACCGCATCATCACCGACAATGGCTCGCAATTCACCAGCGGCATCTTCCGAGCCTACTGCGACAAACTCGGCGTCAAGGTCTGCTTCGCCTCGGTGGCTCACCCACGCAGCAACGGTCAAGCCGAGCGAGCAAACGCAGAAGTCCTCAAGGGACTCAAGACCAGAAGCTTCAACATCCTCAAGGGCCACGGCAAGGGCTGGATCGACGAGCTCCCCTCAGTGCTCTGGTCCATACGCACAACTTCCTCAAGGCCCACAGGCGAAACGCCGTTCGCCCTGGTCTACGGAGCTGAGGCAGTCCTCCCCGCAGAAATCAAGCATGGATCACCACGGGTCCTTGCCTTCAGTGAGGACATCCAAGAGGGCCTCCACAACGACGACCTGCTGTTCCTCGAGGGTCTGCGCCGTCAGGCCGCTCTCAGAGCGGCAGGGTACCAGCAAGACCTGCGACGCTACCACAGCCGCCATGTGCGCTCACGCACCCTTGAGGCGGGCGACCTCGTCCTCAGGCGAATCCTCTCCAGGGAAGGCCTCCACAAACTCTCGCCGATGTGGGAAGGTCCCTACAGGGTCTCCCACGTCGCCAGGCCTGGCGCAGTATGCCTCGAGACCGAAGACGGCATCCCCGTCAAGAACCCGTGGAACATCGCGCACCTGCGCAAGTTCTACCCGTGATCATTGTCACGTCAAGACATCTGGCTGAAGAGGCAGCTTACGGCTCCACCTCCAAGCATTTTTTGTCTCTAGAGGTTAAAAGCTCACGGCTTAAACCTCCAAGCCCCAAAGGCTTCTCTCGAGGGTCAACCCTCCGAGCTCTCCATGTAACGAGCCGCCTCAGGCCGTTGAGAGTCTCTGCCACTAATGGGTGGTCCCCATGCCTCGACATGGTCAAATACATTAACTTGGCAACTCCAAGCATAATGAAACAATTTCGTTCCTAAGTGAACAATGCGCTACGGCGCCGCTATGTAATATTCTGGTGGTGAGTTTATTCCTGCATTATTTTCTTTATTGAAAATGGGCACTTATATCTCTCCACATGCGCACCTCGCGAGCGGGGGCTGAGTACGGTGCCAGTGCCTCAAATGACACACCAGCAGCACTGCAAAACCCAAGGATCCGAGCTCTGGCTGGAGGGCAAGCTCCCACAAACACGCCATCTCTACAAAGGACCTTGGTACTCTCTCTCCTCGCAAGGAACGCCTGAGGGGACCTATAAGCGCGCATTAGTCTCTAGTACCGTGCACAAGCGTTTGGGTTCGCCCCCCTAACATCTATAGGGAACAAGCGTCTCTACAAGCCTGAGGAGGCAGCAGGGCAAAACCCTTGAAGAAGACCTCCTCGCCAGGCTAAAAAACCTCTACAGGGCAAAAGCCTCGAGAAGCTAAGTCCCACACTCATAACTCGAGAGCTTTTTCTCCCCAAGCGCACGTTTGTCCCTCGAGCGATTTCATTTTCCCTTGTGCTTCATGCACTACTCGCACGTCTAAGGGGGGCACTTGAGCATGGCGACTCAGGGCTCTTACCTCTCCAAGCCTTAAACTCCCCCCGGCCTTGCTGAGTCATTGCTCTAGCATACCGCAGTGGCGGAGTCATAGCGCGAAGAGATGGGTCCTAACGACGCAGAGAAAACATAGACATGAAAATAAGGCAGAAAGGGCCTCTCGAGGGGCACACAAGTTAACATCAAGTACTCAAGGAATACATTACATGCTCAAAATGCATAATGTCTAAACATAAAGCTGTTTCAGATACAGGCGCTCAAAGGCGCAATGAATCAAGGGCTCAGGCGGAGTCCGCGCCAGCATGCTCCTCCTCCTCCGCGTCTTCCTCCTCGGCAAGGGCGGCCTCCTCCTCGCTATCCTCCGCAGCCACCTCTGCGCGCTTGAAGCGGTTGCAGAAGGTCTCGACCTGCTCGCGGAGGGAGTTGGAGACCCGCAAGACCTCCTCGCCCGTGCGCTCCTCGGTCACCGTGGCGAGGTCGAAGCCGGGCGTGAGGAGCCGAAGGTTGGTGAAGATGCGGTCAACAACCACCCCGAGGAGCTGGCGGCTCTCGACCTCGATCACCTCGCGGAGGTCGGCGACGGGGCTCTCGAGGGTCGTGAAGAGCTGGTCGAAGTAGACCAGGTACATGGCAGCATCGCCACGGCCGCGAACCTCAGCGTGCGGCGCCTCCGCGCCAAGCTGAGCTGCAAGCTCGTTGCCCCTGGCCACCAGCGCCTGGAACATACGCTCCCGCTGCTTCGTCACCTGCTTGGCCGCTGAGCCCGCCTGACCCTCCACGTCCTTGACGAGGGCGTGCAGTTCCAGGACAGCTGCCCTGCGACCATCCTCCGCCTGGCGATAGGCCTCCTTGGCGCGCTGGAGGCGGGCCTCGAGCTTGGAGTTGGCCTTCTCGAGCTCCGCGATCCGCTTGGCATCGGTAGCGTGCTTGGCCTTGAAGCGGTCCTCCTGCTTCATGGCCTTGTCGCGGTACTCCTTGGAGGTGGTCCGCCTGAACTCCTTCTCGCGCTCCGCGAGGGCCGCCTCCGCCTCCTTCTTCTTCTCGGCAAACCGCTACTGGAAGCGCTCCAGGGTTTGCTTCTGGGCGGTGACGTTCTCGTCGTGCCTCTGGAGCGCCTGAGCCAGGTCCCCCTCGCGCGCCTCCAGCTCTTCGCGCTTGGTGGCAAGCTCGCCCTCCGCCTGGAGCCGCTGCTCGTCGCGCTGCAGCACGTCCTGCTCCCTGGAGGCCAGCAGCCGCTCGCGCTCGGCAAGGCTCTTGCGGTCCTCCTCCAGAGTCTCCTGCGCGACCCGATGGGCGGAAAGGAGCTGGGACTCTAGCTGGGCCAGCTCGCGATGTTTCTGCGCCAGCGAGCCCTCCATAGCTTCGCGCTCGGCCTTCACCTCGGCGAGGAGATCGGCGGCCGCGTTGCGCTCGTCCTGGAGAGGGGCAAGGAGCTCGTCAGCATCACGGATGGCCCCCTCGTGGACCTCCTTGGCGAAGCGGACGGCCTCCTCGCGTGCGGCCTGGAGGGCCAGATCCTCCTGGCGGCGGGCCTCGACCGCGGCGTGGAAGCGCGCCCACGCCCCCGCAAGCTCGTCGCGCTGCTGGGTGAGCTGAGCGTCCTCGAGGGCAAGTTGCGCCTCCAAGCCCTCCAGGGACTCCCTCACGACGCGGAAGGCAACCTCACGGTGCCCCTTGCTCCAGTCCCAGCCGCCAAGGACCAGGTCGCGGCATGAGGAGGTGCCTGCCCCTGCGCCGAGCCTGGAGAACTGAGCCTCTGGGCGTGCCTGGGGGCTAGACCGCGCCCCGTCCATCGCGGCGCCCAAACTGGCCTCACCGACCTCGCCGCCCTGGCGCGTCACCTCTTGTGCCTCGCCCCCCGCTGCGGGGCGTGGCGGAGACGAAGGAGCTCCCCCTGCAGATGCGCCCGCGCTTGGCGGGCCCTGGTCTGTCCCGGCCTCTGGCTGCGCGGGAGGCGTGGTCGCGCGGGTTGGAGTAGCCTCGCGGGCCGGAGTTGGCTCGCGCGGTGGCATGGCCGCGCGAGGCGGGGTAGGGGCGCGAGGAGGGCTAGCAACCCGCTCCTCCTGCGCCTCCACCACCATCGGCTCGGGGGGCGGCGCAGCTGCCTCCGCCTGAGGCGCCGCTGTCCCGGCTAAAGGCCCAGCTGCCTCCGCTTGAGGCATCTCTTCGGTTGGGCCTGTGGAGGCCGTCTCCACAGGCCTCGCGGCCTCCTCAGCCACGACCTCAGCCGTGGCTTTCTTCACCTCTGCCGCCTTGCGAAGCTTGCGACGCTTCACAGGCACAAGGTCACTGGCAAGCACCAGGGAAAGACCTTCAGAAATAGGCGGAAAGAGAAAGAACAAGAATCGACCGGCTAAAAGCCTAAAACACTTACCCGGACTCCTTGGCGCCGGTGTCGACCCACGCCAAGCCTGGCGAGCGCCAGGAGGGCTTGGCCTTGGCACCTGACCCCTCCGGAGGCGCCTCGGCTTTCCTCTTGGAGGGGACGTCTGACGGCCTCGCCCCGGACTGGTCCACCGCCGCCTTGGAGCGGGGCTCGCGACGCCCTGGCGAGGCCTCCTCGTCAGAGGCCTCCTCCTCCTCCGCCTGGCGCGCGGGCACCACCACGAAGGCGTCGTCGTCATCGCCTGACGAGATGTCGCAAATCTCGTCAGTAAGGGGCCCGGCCCTCGAAGAGGACTCCTCCCCTGCTGCGGCCTCCTCCTCGCCTTGCCCAGCTCCTGAGGCAGAGGGCGTCTCTGCCCCCTCCGCCTCGTGCACCACCGGCACAGGCACCATTTTCCCCGCCGGGCCCGACGGGGTGAACGAAGGCATCCCCTCCAGAATGGCCAGGCGCTCGGTCATGTTGTACTGGTGCAGGGGCCGCAGCGTGATAGGGAGCTCGTCCATGGCGGGTACCGCCGGGTTGATGAAGAGTGCGGACAGGACGTTGTCGACAGCGTCCTTGTCGTTGTCCTCACGGTGGAGCCGCATCTTGTCCTGGGGGCCGGAGTACATCCACATGGGCATCGCGTGCGCCTGGAGTGGAGCGATGCGGCGCGTCACGAAATCCGCGACGATGATCTGCCCCGTGAGGCCCTCCTCCCGAAGGTAGCTCAGGCGGCCCGTCAACATTGCGTTCTGCGCGCCGCTGAAGGGGGCCTTGCCCCAGTTCGAGTTCTTCACGGGCGGCGCGTCTGGGACCTCGAGGAAGGCGCAGGGCTGCTCCACCCCGACGAAGAACCACCGCTGGCGGAAGTCGTCCACCTTCTTCGTCATTGAGGTGATGGCCTTGCCCTCGCTCCACGACATGGGGATGTAAACGCACCCCATGCCATCCACGATGCGGAACGAGACGCATCCGGAGCGCTCATTCTTCGCCGTGTTCCGGAGCGCGTAGAAGCACCGGAAGAGGTCCACCGTGGGCTCCAGGCCCAAGTACGCCTCGCAGAGGTAGGCGAAGATGGCGAGGATGAGCACGGAGTTGGGGTGGAGGTGCAGCAGCTGGATCTGGTAGAAGGCCAGCACCCCCTCCAGGAACGGAGAGAATGGCGGCACCAGCCCTGCAGCGACACAGTGCTGGAAGACGGGGAAAAACCCTCGCGGGCGTTTCCCATGCGCCGCGGCCTTGAGCGCGGTGGCGCCGTGCTCGTTGGTCCGGTCCGCCACCAGGAAGCGGACCTTGTCGAGGGCCTTGTCGTTGACTCGCACCCCTAGCAATGCCGCGCCATGCGCGGCCTCGGCAGGCGCCGCCTGTGAAGAAGACCCCGCGGCCGCCTTGCCCTTGTTCTTGGCCGGACTCATCGCCTGGGAAGTGGTGAGCGCGGCGCGGAGAGAAGTTGGAGAAGAAAGGAGTAGGGCGCCTCGGAGAGCAGGAGCGGAGAGCTCGGGCGGATGGCTTCTGCAAGAGAGAATGGGAGCAGTAACGGCTCCCTGCTCCGGCGCGAGGGCTTTATGTCCCGTCAAGGAGCAGTTACCGGGGCGTGGTGGGACCCCCCACGACGCACGCCCCAGATCGTGCGCGACCGTTACTCGTCTGAGTGACGCGTGGCTCGGCCCGGCCGGACACTTTGGGCCCACGACGCTTCGGCTGCGGTCATGGGCTCAGCCGTGCCCATCGCGGGCCCAGGGGCTACTGTCGGCCCAATGAGGACCGGGGTGTGCATAGCCCACTCCCTACAGGCCTCGCCCGCGACAGATTCGTCAAAACGACTAAGGACCAAGCTACCGCTTGGAGAGACCCTCGAGAGGCATCTCCTCTTGAGGGCCTGAAGTGGAAGCCAGGGCCTGAAGAGAACCCCGCGCTTCAAGAGACTCCCCAAGGCTCAACACGCCTGGAGAGAGGTCAGCAGGAAACCTCCCCACAGGCCACCGCGGCCCTGTGGAGACACTTCGCGGCTAAGCAAGCGCTGCGGGGCGCACATGGCCCCTGCAGCAGCCGCAGGGTGACGCGAGCATCCCAGCTGCCATTCTGATGATAAAGGAGTCAACAAAGCCGCGCCGCCTGCGCCAGGACAGCCAGGACTTTCCTCTTTGGTGATAAATCGGCTGGACGGCGCAACGCTCCAAGAAGATCGTCATCGTGGGCTCCACCACGACCTCTGCTGCGCCTGCGAGCCGCTCTGCACCGTCTGCAGCCTGTCGGCCACGGCGCGCAACTTTAGCACGGATGGACCGCGTCCATGGACGGATGAGCCACGGTGGACTCCCGCTCCTTCGCGCCACCGGCATGTGGGAACCCACCAGCATGAGGATGGAGCCCGGGGAGCCTATAAAAGGAGCAGGAGCTCCACCATAAGGACGGATTGATCTCCAGTTGGCAGATTGCTTCCTAGACCCAGGGAGCCTTAGCCAAACGCGTAGAATAGCCGGCTGCTGGAGGAGGAAGACGACCATTGTGTCCCTCTCCAAGCGCTAAACCGCCACAAGAGAGCCCTCGGCAAGCTCATTGTCCTGTAACCTTCACAGTGCAATACAGACAAGCAGGAGTAGCGGTTTTACCTCCTCCAGAGGGCCGTGAACCTAGGTACGGGCCGGTGTCCTTCTCTGTCGTGATTTCTCTCTCTCCAGGCCCGGCGAGCACCGTCGTCGTGCCTCCCGAGGGTCGTTTGACCTCCGCGTTCAGTCCCCCCTTCGAACCTCTCTTCAGGGCGTGGCTATCCCTGTTCCGTGGGAGTCACGCTCCGACATTTAGGGCGTGGCTATCCCTGTTCCGTGGGAGTCACTCTCCGACATCGCCCTTTCGCCTAAAAGTACCCCCCGAACCAAAAACCCTAGGACGGTGTTCGATATTTCCTCCACGGGTCCAGAGCGCCGCCGCCATCGAAGACAAGATTCGGGGGACAGAAGTCTCTGTTCCGGCACCCTGCCGGGACGGGGAATTGCCCCCGGAGCCATCTCCATCGACTCCACCGCCATCTCCATCACCGTTGCTGACTCCTATGATGAGGAGTGAGTAGTCTCCCCCGAGGCTGCGGGATCTACGGTAGCTATGTGGTCTATCTCTCTCTCCCATGATGTGATCTTTTATGTGATCATGAGCTTTGTAATCTAGTTGAATATGTGATGCTACTCTTTATCTATTATGCACTCTAGAGGTTACTTTAATATGAACTCCGGGGTTATTCACGGTTGTAACGGTGACAGTGTGTGCACCGTGTGTGATTCCTTTATGACGTTGTTGGTGTTAGTTTACTCTGACTTTGAGGGTGCTCTTGTAGCCCTACACAATGAATGGTGTTTATCATCCAACATGAGAGTGTTTAAGAGTATTATTTATAATTCAACTTTGATGTCATTGTTGAGAATGTCCACTGGTGAAAGTAGGATCCCTAGGCCTTGTTTCTAAGCACTAAAACACCGTTTCCAACAAGTTCTGCTACATGTTTGCTTGCTGCCATTTTTATTACAGATTCCAATTACTACTTATAATCATCCATATTACTTGTATTTCACTATCTCTTCGCATAACTAGTGCACCTATACATCTGACAAGTGTATTGGGTGTGTTGGGGACACAAGAAACTTTTCGTATCTTAATTGCAGGGTTGCTTGAGAGGAATATCTTTGACCTCTACCTCCCTGAGTTCGATATACCTTGGGTGATCCACTTAAGGGAAACTTGCTGCTGTTCTACAAACCTCTGCTCTTGGAGGCCCAACACTGTCTACAAGAATAGAAGTGTGCGTAGACATCAAGCTATTTTCAGGCGCCGTTGCCGGGGAGGTGAGCGCTTGAAGGTATCTCCTTTAGATCCTGCAGTTATTACTTTTTGCTTCTTGTTTTTATTTTCACTAGTTAGGCTTAATGGAAAACAACAAAAAAATTAGAGAGCTTTATAGTATTTATCTTGAGCTAGGACATGAAGTGTTTGAAGAGAAAATTAAAAAACCTATGGAACTTTATTTGCATGCTAGTAGCAGTGTTATTAGTATGAATTCTTTGAACACCATTATTGCTAATGCCATGGAAAAGTCTAAGCTTGGGGAAGCTAGTTTTGATGAGCATGATATTTTTAGTCCCCCAAGCACGGAGGAGAAAATTTTCTTTGATGATACTATACCTCCAATATATGATAATTATAATCATTGTGATATTTTCAGTCCACCTACTATTGAGGATATAGCTTATGTTGAATATGATATGCCTCCGATATATGATGTTTACAATGATGAATATGATGTTTTCAGTCCATCTACTATTGAGGATAAAATTAATTATGATTATTCTATGCCTCCAATTTATGATAATTACAATAATGGATGTGATAGTTTTACTCCCACTATTACTAATAAAATTGATTATGCTTATGTGGAGAGTAATGATATTATTATGCTTATGGATCATGATAAGAATGCTTTAGGTGATAGCTATATTGTTGAGTTTATTCATGATGCCGCTGAAAATTATTTTGAGAGAGGAAAGTATGGTTATAGAAATCTTCATGTTACTAAATTTCTTCTCTTTATGATGAAAGTTTTGAGCTTTCTCTTGATTTGCTTTTATTTGCCGGGTACTTTAAGACCCACTGGTTATTATGAGAGAGGGAGACATGGATTCACACATCACAATAATATTAGGTCTCCTCTCTTTATGTTGAAAATTTTGAAGTTGCACTTGTTTTGCCTTCCTATGCTAGTCACCTTATGCTTTATTGATTTATTCTATTACAAGATTCCTTTGCATAGGAAGTGGGTTAGACTTAAATGTGTTTGATGTTCGCCTCTTGATGCTCTCTTTTGTTTTTCAACTCTCATTTTTATGAGAGCATCATAAAAATCTCCTTGCCTAGTTAAAAGGCTTTAAAGAAAAGCGCTTATGGGAGACAACCCACTATTTTATTTCTGTTATTATTCTTTTATTTGAGTCAAGAAGCATGCTTACCTCTGTAACAACTCAATTGTATCTTTATTTTATTGCATAGTTGTGCCAATCAAAGTCTCTAGTAGGAAGTTGATGCTAGATTTGGATTTCTGCGCAGGAACAGTTTTTCTGATGTCCACCATTAAATTCATAACTCCTTACAGAAACGTCGGAATGACCTGATATTTTTTGTGCGTAATCCTCAGATATATATGCAACTTTCATTAGTTTTGAGTTTTCTGATTTGAGCGAGTTAAGTGCCTCGAAAAAAATCGTCTTTACGGACTGTTCTGTTTTTGACAGATTCTGCCATTTATTTTGCAATGCCTCTTTTGCTATTTTGATTGGATCTTTTTATCCTATGAAGTATCAGTGGCTGTAGCTAATGTCCAGTAGCATTGGTAGCAATTGTGTTCCTACAGAATATCATAATTTTTCGTGCACTAACCCTCTAATGAAGTTTACTCTAAGTTTGGTGTGGAGGAAGTTTTCAAGGATCAAGAGAGAAGGATGATATGATGTGATCAAGAACATAGTAAAGCACAAGCTTGGGGATTCCCCGGTGGTTCACTCCCAATATATTTCAAGAAGACTCAAGCGTCAAAGCTTGGGGATGCCCAAGGCATCCCCTTCTTCATCAACAAACTATCAGGTCCTTTCTAGTGAAACTATATTTTAATTCCGCCACATCTTATGTGCTTTTCTTGAAGCGTCTGTTTGTTTTTGCTTTTGTTATTTTTTGTTATTTTCATTCTCTGAATAAAATGGATCCTAGCATTCTTGTGTGGGAGAGAGACACGCTCCGCTTTTTCTTATGAATACTCGTATTCTTCACTTATATTTGTTGAGTATTCTTCTCTATGTTACTTCAATGCTTTCTAGCTCTTGTTTTTCATGCATCTCTTGCTAGAGCTGTTAGCTTTATTATATCATACTCTCATGTCTCATTGTTTAATTACTTGGAGAGTTTATCTTTTAAATAAGTTGATTGGTTTTTGGTTGAGAACAGAAAATGCTAAATGTGGTAGATGGTATAACTAAATGATACATAATCTTGTAGATCATTAAATTGTGTCACTTGAATCATTGATGTTGTTTTGAGATATTAATTTGCTTAATGGTAAACATGATGGTTTAGTAAAGTGGAATGATTAATGGTTGGTCTAGAAAAACATGAAGCTGTGCCACACTTAAATTTCCAGTTGATTGCATAATGATATATGACTTCTATTTGCCTATGGCAACTGACGAGGATATACCGAACGGGTATCCTGTCGTGTGGGTACCCGGTGCACGTGATGACTACAGCCCAATTGTCAATAGGCTGGCAAAGCCCATCAAGGAAGGCCCAAGACGAAGATTGCTTTCCAAGACATTCATAGTCGGTTGTAGTTACCATATTTGTAATCCTAATCGGTTACGTACCCGAGACCCAGCCCCCTATATAAGGGCTGGGAGGGCTACCAATCGAGGACACGCACATCAGAACCTCAGAACCCCAACGAGACAATTCTCGCTGGACCCTTGTAACCATCGCATATTCACAAGAGTAATAACAGACAAGCAGGAAGTAGGGGTGTTACCTCAGTCGAGGGCCCTGAACCTGGGTAAATCCCGCTTGTCAGCCGTCGAGTCCACCAGCACTACGCGTTCTCTACCTCATAACTCTAACCCTAGGCTATCGACTATGGGTATTGATGAGGACACCCCTCGTCAATTGGCGCCGTCTGTGGGAACAGGTAGTGTTGGATCTACGGATTCGCTGGCTTCGTCTTCAAACGGCAACTCGCCGACTACATCTGCAAACAGCCACGCGCTGACAATCTCGACTGGCGTTGAAGCACCAGGCGATCAGTCGTCAGCTTCGCAATCCGCATCGCCAAAAAGAATCAAGCCATACTCAGCGGAAGCACAGGAAGTTTTCGCTAATCTCGATTCAGTTCTCGATCTAACCATTGGGGAGCACATTTTTTTCGTCGATAAGCTTGGTGTGCAGGACTTGACCGATGTGATCGCAACGAAGGCACTCGAAGATCCATCGACTGCGATCGCATCGCCAGCAGGCAAAGAAGGCACCTCATCACAGATCGACTTGATCCCATCGCCGACCTCATCCATGGCGACTGAAGAGTTCAATAAACTCATGGCGCAAGAGTTCCCGGAAGAAGAGGCACAGTCTACCCATCGGATAGGCGCGGTAGAGAAACCATCTACTACGGTCACAGCTACCACGGACATAGAAGCTACGTCGTCGAAGGTCAACTCGACCTCGCCGTCAAGATCTCTAGTCGACTCCATGACGACCCAAGAGTTCAATAAACTCTTGGCGCAAGAACTCCTAGATGATGAGGTACAATCTGACTATCAAGTCACCACAGTCGAGCACATTGCGACACTCGACACTGCACCCGACTACAAGCAAACTGAAGACACGGGCGACAGCATCTACCTCACCGACTTCACCGGGCCAGAGATCCAAGCGGATCACGAGTTCCTCTCCAGCAACGAAGACGATCCTGAAAAAATACCCGAAGCATACGTCAACACCGACGCCCAGATCAGCAACAACTCCGACATGAGTTTGGACGACGACCCCGAACCCATAACCGGCATCGATAGCACATACACATATCCTCCGGCCATACCTCGGCAGGTTTATGTTGCATTCAGCGCCGAAACCTCAGCGGTAGCAGCTAGTCGCAGACCTACAGAATTTCCTTGCACAGTCACATTACCAGATGGCGTGACAACGCTAACTATCACAGCAGAGATGGCGGCAAAAGTTGACAAAATCATAAAGGACTGCACAATGATGCCCGCAGACGCAACCCCAGAGGAGTGGATGACATACAATTATTTTAATTGGCAAGAAGCGATGCGCTTAAAGGAGTACAGAGCAACACTCGAAGAACGTAGAAAGCAAGCTAGCATCTCGAGTATGCGGAGAAGGCAGTTTTCCCTTAGCTCCACGAGTGCGACGGAGCACAGACATAGATCGAGATTCGCCAATATCCCAGAGGGTGAGAGATCCGGAGTCACTCGCAACTTAGAACATTCGTTCATGACCCTGGACTCCGAAGGCGTGCTAGTACCCAAAACAGCTGAAGGTGCCTTGATATCACTTGGAGCATACCTCAAGGCGACGGCACCTCCAGCAGGTGACCCAGCCGAAGAACTGCATCTCCAGCAATTAAAGGCGCTTGCACTCGCGGCAAAAGGACTCCAGACGGAGAAGCACAGAGAGCGCAGCAGAAGCCGTTCGCGAGGTCGTCGCAGTCGAAGCCCTCACAGGAGTGGCACACGAAGGCACTCGAGGCGTCGCCGTTCACGGAGCCGGTCTAGGAGATCCGCCAGCAACGATTCGAGTGATGGCCGCGATACAGGACCTTGCGGAGCGCGATGCTTCACACGGCGAATCCGCGAAGCCAAGTTGCCCAAAAAGTTCGGGTTACCAACAACGCCAAAATTCAACTGCAAACAAGAGCCGTCAGGCTGGCTCGAGGACTACAAGCTCGCAGTCGTATGCCAAAGAGGGACAACCACAACAGCGCTGCAGTACATACAGTTGATGCTTGAAGGCACAGCTCGCGACTGGCTCAAAGCATTACCCGAAGCATCATACGATTCCTGGGATCACTTTCGGGATGACTTCATCAAATATTTCGATCCTCTGTGCGAGCGACCCAAAACATTCGAGGAATTACGGGCTTGCAAGCAGAGGTCGGACGAGCCAATTCGAGCATACATCAGGCGATGGACTGCCATCCGCAATTCAGTCGGCACAATCTCCGAAGACAGAGCCATGGACTCTTTCACCATGGGGGTCCTCAGAGAAGACTTCAGAGAAGCACTCGGCCGCCAAAAGCCAAAATCCATGGCAGAGCTCATGAAGATAGCGACCGAGTGGGCGGATGGCGAAGATTCCATAAGGACCAAGCGTCCACTTTCCCCACATGACCGTGAAGATCGACGCAGTAGTCGAGACCGCCATGACAGGGATGATAGAAGACGAAGACGCAAAAGTGGTTACAGTGACAACGACAAGGTAAAATTCGTCGCAGCAGGTTTCTCACAGGACAATCACGTCCAGGACGACAGACGACAAGAAGATCGTCGCGACAGTCGAAACGACAGTCGCCGCGACAGTCGAGGAGACGACCGTCGAGACAGTCGAGGAAACGACCGCCGAGACAGTCGAACAGACGACCGACGAAGCAGTCGAGACCGCGATCAGCGTAGCAGTGGATACCGAAGGCAAGAATGGCGCAAACGAACAGATGCAAAACCAGAAAAGACATTTCAAGAAAAGATGGATGACAACTGCAGGCTACACTTATTCAAGGGAGATGATGGGAGGCTAACCTCCAACCACACCATGGGAAATTGCCGAGAGTTCGAACAAATGGTAGCTGATTACGCGGCGAGAACCAGAAGAGCTACACCCTTGACTGTACCGCCAGCGTACATCGCGCCACCGCCAACGCAGCCAGTCGCGGCATTACCACCTCCGCCACCATACAATCCGGGAAGTCAAGTCGCGGGAGCCATACATCACATACCCCAAGCAACGGAGGAGCAATACCCAAAGCCTCAGGGACAGATGTTCATGATTCAAAAAGGACGTCCTTCCAACAGACAGCAAAAGATCCACACTCGACATGTCAACATGGCAGTTACGGCACCTCCAGCCATACCAGACTTCTTGCGGGGATCTGAAACCGCGATAATCTACAGTCGAGAGGACCATCCACCATCTGTCTACCGACCAGGCCACGCTGCCCTGGTACTCGACGCCCAGATTGGCGGATATGCCATGACCAAGGTCTTCATGGATGGAGGCAGTGGCATCAACATCATCTTCGCCGATACACTCCGCCGGATGAATAGGTCAGTCGAAAATTTACCCCAGTCCACAAACACTTTTCATGGTATTGTCCCAGGTAAACCTGTTCTCCCAGAAGGCACGATACAACTCGACGTCACCTTCGGCGACGCAAACCACTTCAGAACCGAGTCGATCGAATTCGAAGTCGTCGACTGGAAGTCACAATACCATGCCATATTAGGGCGCCCCGCATTTGCTCGGTTCATGGCGGTGCCACACTACGCATACCTCAAGTTGAAGATGCCAGGCCCGAAAGGAGTCATCACAGTCAACGGAAATTTTCAAAGGTCAGACGCTTGCGACCGCGATTTCAGCAAAATCTCCGAGACGTTCGGTATGGAACAAACTCTCGAAGAGCTCTCGCTCACCAACGACCCAACATACATGCTCGAGCAAAAGAAGCAGGCAGTCGACAAGGCATTCAGCGCTGCAGACGGCATAAAGAAGCACCAGGTTCACCCGACTGATCCAGCCAAAACAGTTAGGGTGTCCACCAGCCTATCTCCTGCATAGGAAAGCGCGCTCGTCGAATTCCTCCGTGAGAACTGGGATATATTTGCATGGTGTGCAGCCGACATGCCAGGTATTCCCAGGGAATTCGCCGAGCACTCCCTCCAACTTAATCCAGGAACTAGGCCAGTCAAGCAAGCAATACGTCGTGTCTCCGGTCCCAAAAGAGAGAATATAGAGAAACATGTAGAGAAGTTACTCAAAGCAAACTTCATTCGAGAAATCAAAAAATCAGAGTGGGTAGCCAACCCCGTGCTAGTCGAGAAAAAGAAGACAGGAGCAACCAGGATGTGTGTAGACTTCACCGGGCTCAACAAGTGTTGCCCAAAAGATCATTTTCCACTGCCGCGTATCGATCAAATCGTCGACTCCACTGCGGGATGCGAACGTCTATCCTTCCTGGACGCATACTCAGGGTACCACCAGATAAGGATGAAAATCGAAGACGAGGAGAAGACAGCCTTCACAACTCCACTCGGAGTATATTGCTACACCACAATGCCCTTCGGGCTCAAGAACGCGGGTGCCACCTACCAGCGTATGATGCAGAACTGTTTGAAGACACAAATTGGAAACAATGTCGAGGTTTACGTGGACGACATCGTCATCAAGTCGAAAGAAGAAAGCACGCTACTCGCAGACTTGCGAGAAACATTTGACAATCTCAACCGGTACAACATTAAACTCAACCCAGACAAGTGTACCTTTGGTGTCCCAGCCGGAGAGCTCTTGGGGTACTTAGTATCGGCTCGGGGAATAGAAGCAAACCCAGAAAAGATACAGGCCATATTAACCATGCAAAGACCTAAAAAGCTCTACGAGGTACAGCAATTGACAGGTCGAGTAGCAGCGCTCAGTCGCTTTATCAGTAAGCTGGGTGAAAAGGCATTACCACTTTATCGACTGATGAAGAAGGCAGACAAGTTCGAGTGGACAGACGAAGCTGAAGCAGCCTTCAAAGATCTCAAGCGAATACTCACAAATCCCCCCATCCTAGCGGCACCCAAGGAGAAAGAACCTTTGTACCTGTACGTGGCAGCCACAAACAGAGTGGTAAGTACGGCCTTGGTAGTCAAACGCATGGAGGAAGGGAAAACTCAAAGCATACAAAGGCCAGTCTACTATGTCAGCGAAGTCCTGTCCCTGTCAAAGCAAAGATACCCGCACTTCCAAAAACTGGCATACGCTGTCTTCATAACATCCAGAAAGCTGCGCCACTACTTCACGGAGCACCCGATAACAGTGATCAGCAAATCAGCAATCGGGGATATACTCACCAATCCCGATGCGACGGGGCGTGTAGCAAAATGGCTCATCGAGCTCGGGCCACTCGGGATCACCTACGATCACCCGAAGGCCATCAAAGCGCAAGTCCTACCCGACTTCACAACGGAGTGGATAGAATCTCAGCTGCCAGGAATCCCTGATGTGTCCAACTCATGGACAATGTACTTCGACGGGTCTAAGAAGAATGAGGGCGCAGGTGCAGGCGTCATACTAATATCACCAAAAGGCGACAAGCTCAAGTACGTGTTGCAGATGGACTTCGCGCGACCATCCAACAACGAAGCCGAGTACGAAGGTCTGATCCACGGCATGCGAATGGCTAAGGCGCTCGGGTGCACTCGACTTATGATATACGGCGACTCAAATTTAGTCGTGCAGCAGACAATGAAAGCTTGCGACGCCATAGCCGACAACATGATCGCATATCGTGACCTCTACAACACATTAGAAGGTGACTTTGACGGATGCGAACTACGACATGTTGGACGAGAAAGCAATGAGGAAGCAGACATACTAGCCAACATTGGCTCGACTAAAGCGCAAGTACCGCCAGGCGTCTTCCTGGAGCGAATCCAGCACAGGTCCATAAAAAAGCAGCGGCCCCCGTCAACCTCGACTGCCACATCGAAAGACAAAACGCCCAGCTCAGAGAATCCGCCAGTCGAAGTACTACTATGCCAGGACGATCAAGTAATTCCTGCATGGACTCAACCTTTCCTAGCATACATGCTCCGCGACGAACTACCAGACGATGCAGCAGAGGCTCGACGAGTCACTCGACGCTCCAAAGCATACACCATCATCAACGGTGAACTCTACAAGCGAAGCATTTCAGGTATGTTCCAAAGGTGTGTGGAAATTGAGGATGGAAAAACCATACTTCGCGATATTCATGCAGGAACCTGTGGTCATCATGCCGGCAGTCGATCACTCGTAGCCAAAGCCTTCCGAGCAGGGTTTTACTGGCCCACAACGCTTAAGGACGCAGACGACATCGTCAAAAGGTGCATCGGGTGCCAGAAATTCGCCACCAAGCCTCATGCACCCGCATCAGCACTCAAAACCATACCACTCGCGTGGCCCTTCGCCCAATGGGGGCTGGATATGGTCGGACCACTCAAAAAGTCATCTCCCGGAGGACATACTCACCTACTGGTGGCGGTGGACAAATTCACAAAATGGATAGAAGCGGTCCCAATCACAAGCTCGACTGCCGCTACAGCAGTCAATTTCATAAAATCTATCGTCTATCGATTTGGCGTCCCAAACAGCATCATCACGGACAACGGCACAAACTTCACAGCCGAGGAGTTTTGTTCCTTCTGCAAAGAGTGGAACATCGCGCTCAATTACGCATCAGTCGCGCACCCACAGTCCAACGGACAAGTTGAAAAAGCCAATGGTCTCGTCTGCACGGGCATTAAGAAAAGACTACTGGTACCACTCAAAAGGGCCGCAGGCGCTTGGGTCGAGGAGCTCCCGGCGGTACTATGGAGTTTGCGTACAACCCCAAACGCCTCGACTCAGTTTACCCCGTTTTTTATGGTTTACGGCGCAGAAGCAGTACTGCCACCAGAGGTGAAATTCAGCGCACCACGAGTAGAGCTGTACGACGAGGACGACGCAAACGAGTCACTCGAAGACTCGGTGGATCTACTCGAAGAATCGCGCAACACGGCCCTTGCCCGCACAGCTGTTTATCAGCAGGATCTCCGAAACTACCACAGTCGACGACTCCGTCCCAGAACATTCATGGTGGGCGACTTAGTACTCCGGATGAAGCAGAAGAAGGTGCACAAGCTCGCATCACCATGGGAAGGTCCTTTCGTCATCACGGAAGTCATCGACGGTGGTGCCTATCGACTCAAGCACGCCCAGACGGGGGAACTATCAAATAACCCATGGAATGTGGCGCACTTGCGTCGCTTCTATGCCTAGATGTCATACTCGATCAATGTAACAGAACATAAATGGCGGAAAGGCCAGCAGGTTTCAGACGCGCTCTTTTCCTTACCAGGGTACCTAAGGGGACTGGAAGGTTTTTAATGAGGCGGCTTGCTGGCCAAATATCTGGAATAAAGAAAGATTTTCTTCCTCGCATAATTTGCTATCACAAGCCAAATCACTCCCGACTCAGCCACACTCGAGGACTCGGGGGCTGGGTCTTAGTCATAAACAGCAAAACTCAGCCACCCTCGAAGACTCGGGGGCTGGATCTTAATCATAAATAGCAAAACTCAGCTACACTCGAAAGTTTGGGCGCTTTACATATACAAATTCACATAAACGCCCTACTTTTCACACCCCACCCGAAGGCTCGGGGGCTGGATACATACATACTTACATAAACATCTTTCTACTTACACCCCACTCGAAGGACTCAGGTGCCGGTTAGGTACACAAACTACATAGGCTCATCCTTTACAGGCAAGTTAGAGTCGATAAGCTGGTCGTGCAAACAACCTACAAACACCTCCGCCGAAGCCGTAGTCCTGTCCAAAAACTTCTGCTCCAGATGCGAGCCAGATGCAGGCGAAGAGATACGAAAGGTAGGATGCTGGCTGCGAATATATCCCATGACGGCGTTGGCTCCAAGGACAACCCTTCGAGTCAAAGCCTCTCGGATAGGAGTGGCAGATTGGAAGAGATCAACCAACGCATGAATTCCTTGCGGCTGCGGTCCCTCAGGAAACAAAAAGTGGTTGATGCGCATAAACGCCGCCCGGCAACGCTCGAGTAAGACCGCGCCGCGAAACACTCGATCCTTAAGGGTAGCAAGTTCGCGGGCGCGATGCCAGTCAGCCCAAAAATGCTGGCGGCCGGAGACCGGGTTATCAGTTGCGTTATCCAAACGCTCGTTAACCCGTTCCACCTCTTCTTTGAAATTATGAACAAAAACTGCAGACGAGCAACTATCAGCAAGCTATAAGGAAGACATAAGAAGATCACAAGGGCAATCGTCGGGTACATACCTTCGAGCTGCCTGTTCGAGTGTTCGACTTCACCAAGCACATATTCTTCACGCTGGGTGGCTAGAGCAGGTTTTGCCTTAAGAAGTTTCAACTCTGTCTGAGTGGCTTTTAGTTCCTGTTCTAGAGTAACCACCCGCTTCTTCGCATAAGCCAAAACCTTGGCGTTATTCCTCGCTTCAGCGGCCGCTCGAGTATCCGCCCATGGCTGGGAAGGTTCAGTCGAATTGATATCGTCGGGCTGACAAACGCATAATCATATATTTCAGATGAGGCTACGAATCAAGACAAGACAACAGATGCCAAATACGTAGCGAAAGATGCATTTTTAGGGGCCATATCATAAACAAAGCAGGCAATGAAGTGCCCATGCTAGTTGTCAAATCTTCATTACATAAAGTCAAAATTAAAAGTCTAAATATGAGACACTGACTCAGATCTAGCCCTACGCGACTTCGGCATAGAAGCAACAGCAACAGATCTGCGCTCCATGGTGGCGATACAAGTGCGCGATAGTCGCGTCGCGGCCTCGGTCACACCCTTCAAGGACAAAGGCTGCCCGTCTGGTCTTTTCGGGAAGTCAGACAGGGCAGCCTCATAATCGGCAACAACGCCGTTACCAAGAAGAAGCTTGATGGTAGATTCCGAGCCGCGTACCGTCAAGTCGCGCGCAAACTCCGCCACAGTCGACGAGCCGGGGCCTAGCACGTCCGCAAAACCTTGCGCGGTGGCAGGAACTTCGCTCGACGGAAGCACCTCCTTAAAGACAGCGCCAAGGGTGCGAGTGGACGTATCCAGAGAACTCTTGGCGTGTTGGATGGCAGCACTCAGCTTCTCAATGGCACGGTCGAGTGACAGGTCTTCACTCCCCTTGCCCTTGGAAGCGGATGAAGCTGCAGACCCTTCAAGATTTCAAAAGAAAACAGAGGCAAAAATCAACACAAGGACCAGGAAATAAAAGCATGAAAGGCAAAAACAAAGCCTGCTAACCTTCCATCACACGCGCGAGTTCGGACACCTGAGCCGCGTACTCCTGCTCGCGCAAGGCAGCCGAGCTCAGCGCATCGTCCAGATCCTTCTTCGCACGCAACTGCTGGTCGACCAATTGTCGATCCAGATCCTTCAGTCGCTGCGCCAGCTCAGACAACTGCTTCGCAATGGCGTCTCTCTCACCTGATACAGTCACTTTCAAGCTCAGTCGCAAAACACCAAGGGGAAAAAAGGCGACGTATCTCAGGAAAAAATCAGAAAAGCTTACGGCTTAAACCATCAAGGTGGGTGCGAAGAATGACCCGTTCCTCCTCCGACTGCACAAAGGCCTTACCAGCCGCGACAAGATCGCGGACGGCAGGCTTCGAAAAGATTTGCAACACACGTCAGCAAGATGGAGGATTCAGCATAACACATAAAAATGTGAAAACACTCACGTGGTCGGTCCAGGAGGAAGACGCAGATGTGGAAGGGGGCGCAGTCGAAGCGATAGTGGGTGGCGCCAAAGCGGTGGTTGTCGCCTCAACCACCAGAGGGCTCTTAGTGACATCCACGTCAGCACGAGGGGAGGCCACAGTCGACTCCTCCACAAAAGGAGGCGATTGCACCCGATCGTCACTGGCGCTGCTGCAATAGTGTCAACGAGCTCAAGGCAAAGTATGAAAGCAAGCGAAAGACGAACATAGCAAAAATACTTCATAACTGCATACCTGTGCTCGCCTTCATCTGAGTCCGGCTCAACGTCGAGGCAGGGGCCTCCGAAGCTCAGGCGGCCAGTCGAGTGCGATGGTGAGCGCCGAGCCAGAGGGGACACGGCCTTCGCAGGCGAGGAGCAGCCAGAATCCTCCAGGTCCCGTTGCTCCGCGCTTCCCGAGTGGGAACTCGAGACCTCCTGTCGAGGCACACGGCGACGCTTGGCGGCAGGCTCAGTCGCAGTGTTGCCACCCATACGAACCGGGCCCACCTCCTCGGTTTCCGTCTCCTCTGTGGCGGAGGTGTTAGCCGAGGGAGGAGGAGTGACGGTCTTCTTCCCCTCATCTAGCAAAGCTGCCTCATCGGCAGGACCAGACTCGGGGAGGGGAGGAAGAGAGGCGTCAGTCGAATGGCCCTGATCGCCAACACAAAAACAACATTCAAAAGGTAGGTACACCAGAAAACAAAAAACACAGTCGATAATGCTTACCTCAGGGAGGGCGTTCTCCAATCCAAAAGGAGCGACGGAGGAGTTGAAGTCGATGGCTTCGTCGGCCTTGATGCTGGTGATGTATTTCACGTGCGCGTCCAGCTCATTGGGCGACAGCTCCACATCGCTCATTCGAGTGGCATCGAGTGGGCCTTCGTATCGCCACATAGGGTGGGAGCGTTGCTGCAGGGGCCACACTCGACGCTTGATGAAGGTGCTCATCAACTGGACACCAGTAACGGTGCCCAGCAGCTTGCTGATCTTTTCCATAAGGGGGGCAGCTTCTTCCTTCTCCTCAGTCGAGAGGGAATGCTCCCACGCCTTCGTCTTCAGCGGGGTCCTCCCAATCGAGAAGGCCGGGCGCACGTCCTGGTCGATTGGGATGTAGAACCACTTGTTCCTCCATCCTTGGGCAGAGTCGACTGCCTTGAGGTTGAAGTAGTGGCAGTCGCTGCGGACCTGGATGCCCACCCCGCCAAGAGGGCACACACGCCCATCACGGACCATGTGGCGCACTCGGAAGATGGACTTCCAGAGTGCCCAGCTTGGGGACACCCCCAAAAAACACTCGCACAAAGCCATGAAACAGGCAATATGCAAAATGCTATTGGGGGTGAGATCGTGGATCTGCACCCCGTACGCATAAAGAAGCCCGCGCACAAAATCGTGCAGCGGGAGAGCAAAGCCGCGAGGCAAAAATTCAGCAAAGCAAACGCGCTCGCCGGCGCGGGGCTCAGGGAGTACCTCCCTGTTGGAGGGCGCGCGGGCGGCGAGCTTGTCGGCCGGCGGGAGAAGGCCTGTGTGGCGGAACGCCGCCAGCTTCTTCTCGGTGACGGTGGACTTCACCCAGTCGCCGGGAATCTTCTTCAAAGCAGCGGCGGGATTCCCCGTGGAGGTTGCAGCGGCCGCAGCACCCTTCCTCTTCTTGCCAGCATTGGCAGAGGAAGCAGGGACGGCGGCGCTCGTGCTCTTCTTTGGCGCCATGGCAAGCAGAGGAGGAACAAAGAGCAAGGGGCAAAGGGTGCGCGCGCAAGGAGCAGGAGGCAGAGGAAACAAATGGCAAAGGGAATTAATCTACGGCGGTGAGATCTGTATTTACCACGGTGGAAGAAACAATCTCAGCCGTTCGTGCATAATCACTAAGCCACGTGGCGCTATCGAAGAGAAACCGTCGCAGGCCACAACGCCCACTACGCACGAAAAACGAGGAAAGTCATGATCACGCCCGCGGAAATTTCGCCACGTCCGGTCAAATCAGAACTGAACCGGCGGTCACCACGGTCAAACAAGCGGACCCACAATGACACGTCCTGTCAAAGGTCTGCGCGCACGCCACGGTGGTCATGCATGACATCACTCGGTTGGCAGGTTGGTGAATGCAAAAGTAATAGTCGATAAAAAGTCGACTGAACCAGTGACATGCAGTCATGTGAAAGTTTCTCGACTACACATACAAAAGTTATAGTCGACAAGTAGTCGACTGACCCAAGCACAGCCAAATATACTCCCATCGGGAGCGGGTAAAAAATTCTTCGACTGACGTATGCCAAAGTCACGCAACCCTTCAAAAGTCTATCGACTAAGTCAAAAGCAAACACTTCGAGTGACTTCAAACGCATCTCATCGGGAGCGGGTGAAAATGTCTTCGGCTGGCATTTTTCTTCACGCTCATTGATTTGAGATTATCCTTCATTACGAGTAATAAAGCACAATCTCGGGGGCTACTCCCATCGGGAGCGCTGTCGCGCACCCGATAGATTCAAAAAGCAAAAAGACATAAACTCAAGGAAATTCCCGAGTTGCGTCAGTCGATGACACTCGGATGCTGCATGCATAAAATGCAAAGGTAAGACCCGCCGATCAGTCGAGCTGTGCTGAGGGCCACTCCGGCAGTGTTAAGTCCTTAATTCTTTCCGTATCAGCAGATGCGATGAAAATCCCGGCGGACGCGCTGGGTAGCAAAGTTAAAACTGCAGAACGACTCAGTGAGACCTCAACGGCCTGAGTCGAATCTGTCCAGTATGTTCCAGGTTCGAGCCCGGGGACTCGAACTTGATTGAAAGCTAGTAAGGTTTTGCCCAAATGTGCAGTTAACTGGTCTCGACTGGTCGAGTAAACCCAGGCCTACTAAGTCGATAATCCTTTGACAAAAACATAAATTCATAGTCGAAAGACAATACGCGACTTACGGTATCGAACACAAACATGTGATGTGCACTGTCAAGTGAGTCCATGCCTAATTCTCCGAATCAGCCAAGCACTCGGGGGCTAGTGACGAGGATATACCGAACGGGTATCCTGTCGTGTGGGTACCCGGTGCACGTGATGACTACAGCCCAATTGTCAATAGGCTGGCAAAGCCAATCAAGGAAGGCCCAAGACGAAGATTGCTTTCCAAGACATTCATAGTCGGTTGTAGTTACCATATTTGTAATCCTAATCGGTTACGTACCCGAGACCCAGCCCCCTATATAAGGGCTGGGAGGGCTACCAATCGAGGACACGCACATCAGAACCTCAGAACCCCAACGAGACAATTCTCGCTGGACCCTTGTAACCATCGCATATTCACAAGAGTAATAACAGACAAGCAGGAAGTAGGGGTGTTACCTCAGTCGAGGGCCTTGAACCTGGGTAAATCCCGCTTGTCAGCCGTCGAGTCCACCAGCACTACGCGTTCTCTACCTCATAACTCTAACCCTAGGCTATCGACTATGGGTATTGATGAGGACACCCCTCGTCAGCAACCGTAATGACTTTGTGTTATGCGCTACGGTCGGGTCCCAACAGTGACTTGTTCATTTGCCACAGCACCTCTTGGAGTGATTTTCATTATGCCTTGTAAGATCATATTTTTATTTGGAATCTTTTTACTTGTGAGTTCTAAAACTGCGGTTTTCATGGCACCTCCACCACCATATTGCTAGCCTCTTCGGTACTTTGCATTGCCCTTTCTCACATTGAGAGTTGGTGCATTCGCGGGTACATCCAAACTCGTGGGAGATCTTCATCTTGTTCTCCTACACATAAGCCAAATATCTTCCTCAAAACATCCACCATACCTACCTACTACAGCATTTCCATAGCTGTTCCGAGATATATTGCCATGCAACATCCATCTTACATTACATGACTTGTTGTTCATTCATTACTTATATATTGCTTTGCGTGATTCTATAAAGCTGATGTGTGGTTTTACCCATGTTACGCTAGATCATTGCATAACCTGCTACACTGGCAGAGGCACCGTTGTCATATGCATATTATGTTATATTCATATTAGTTACTTGTATCATCAGTATGTTGTTTTATCATCATTAGTGTGTTGTCATATCATCATATTAGGATGCTTGCCCCTAAATGTGAAACAGAAAAAGAAAAAAAATAGAAAAAAGAGAAAAAGAAAGAAAAAAAGAAAGAAAAGAAAAAAAATAAAAAGGGGGCAGCATTACTATTCTTTATCACACACTTGTGCTCATGTTATAGCACCATATCATTTATAGTCATCATTTGTGCTCATGTTATAGCACCTTTACTCCATATGAGAGAGTTTTTATGTCTTACTTGCATAACTATGTGGGGAACTTTACAATATAGAACTTGGCTTGTATATTCCAATGATGAGCCTCCTCAAAAGTGCTCTAGGTCTTCGTGAGCAAGCAAGTTGGATGCACCCCCACTAGTTCCATTGGAGAGCTTTCATATACTTATAGCTCTATGTGCATCCGTTGTGTGGCAATCACTACTCCTTGCATAGCTTCGATTATAAGACTTCCTCTTGTCTAATGATCACTTGCAGCTTTGTGGGACTTTCTTCCGTTGGCCTTCCAAACCCCCCTTAACATTCTCTTAGCCAAAACATCCTGGTGCCAGGAACCAACGTTGAACGCTTGCTTGTTTCTTTTGAACAAATAAAGAGTTGATCTTCTACGTGCATATTGATATTGCTTGACTTGATCCTTTCACAAAGTTGTCATGTTTGTTGGAACCATTAGATGATTATATTGTTGTGCTTGAAGCTTAAATCATCTCTAATATCTACTTTGCACAGTTGATTGCTATCTAGTACTATATCATTGAAAGCTTTGCTTTGCTTTGCCTACTTGTTTATTTATTACTCATTCGATATCAATATAAACTACAGCCCTTATTCATTTGATCTCAGTTTACATGCCTTACATTATTACGTGATCAAGATTGTGTTAAAGCATGTCACTTCAGAAATTATTCTTCTTTTATCGTTCTTGCCTACTTGGGACGAGTAGAACTAAGCTTGGGGATGTTGATACGTCTCCAACGTATCTATAATTTCTTATGTTCCATGCTATATTATACCAAGTTATTACATGTTTTATATGCATTTTATATAGTTTTATGCATTTTCTGGGACTAACCTATTAACAAGATGCCACAGTGCAGTTCCCTGTTTTCTGATGTTTTTGGTTTCAGAAAAGTACTTAAGGAAATATTCTCGGAATTGGACGATTTCTTTTCTGAAGTCCGTTTTTCATCGGGAACGTTCCAGAAAGCCGAACACGAGACGAAGTGGGTGACCGAGGAGCCCCCACCATGTGCTCGCGCGGCTGGCTTCCTGGCCGCGCGAGGACATGATGTGGGCCCCTCGGGGGTCCACCGACCTCGCCCTTTCGCCTACAAGTACCCCCGAACCAAAAACAGTGTTTGATATTTCCTCCACGGGTCCAGAGCGCCGCCGCCATCAAAGACAAGATTCGGGGGACAGAAGTCTCTGTTCCGGCACCCTGCCGGGACGGGGAATTGCCCCCGGAGCCATCTCCATCGACTCCACCGCCATCTCCATCGCCGTTGCTGACTCCTACGATGAGGAGTGAGTAGTCTCCCCCGAGGCTGCGGGATCTACGGTAGCTATGTGGTCTATCTCTCTCTCCCATGATGTGATCTTTTATGTGATCATGAGCTTTGTAATCTAGTTGAATATGTGATGCTACTCTTTATCTATTATGCACTCTAGAGGTTACTTTAATATGAACTCCGGGGTTATTCGCGGTTGTAACGGTGACAGTGTGTGCACCGTGTGTGATTCCTTTATGACGTTGTTGGTGTTAGTTTACTCTGACTTTGAGGGTGCTCTTGTAGCCCTACACAATGAATGGTGTTTATCATCCAACATGAGAGTGTTTAAGAGTATTATTTATTATACAACTTTGATGTCATTGTTGAGAATGTCCACTGGTGAAAGTAGGATCCCTAGGCCTTGTTTCTAAGCACTAAAACACCGTTTCCAACAAGTTCTGCTACATGTTTGCTTGCTGCCATTTTTATTACTGATTGCAATTACTACTTATAATCATCCATATTACTTGTATTTCACTATCTCTTCGCATAACTAGTGCACCTATACATCTGACAAGTGTATTGGGTGTGTTGGGGACACAAGAGACTTTTTGTATCTTAATTGCAGGGTTGCTTGAGAGGAATATCTTTGACCTCTACCTCCCTGAGTTTGATATACCTTGGGTGATCCACTTAAGGGAAACTTGCTGCTGTTCTACAAACCTCTGCTCTTGGAGGCCCAACACTGTCTACAAGAATAGAAGCGTGCGTAGACATCAGACAACCACTTGGTGAGGTTGAGGGCACAAAACAATTTACTTTGTTTTGTAGGTTTCATAAAGAAGGATAAGGAGACAACTGCTTTTGGTTCATTTCCCTGAGAGTTCGATATAAACCCTCGAGTCACCCTCGTGGGGAAAACAGTCTTTCCCTTACTATACACTCTGCACTTGGAGTCTAAACACTAGTAGAAAACAGACTTTTGGTACAGACTTTTAGTCCCGCACGTGTTTGCGGCCGGTACTAATATGACATTAGTACCGGTCCAGGCGGCCGGACAGGCGAGGGGCAGCAGTACCGGTCGGGAAGCAACCTTCCGTACCGGTTGGTGTAACCAACCGGAACTAAAGGGTTTGGGGCTGGCGCTGCAGCGGGGGGCCCCACGGCGAGAACCTTTAGTACCGGTCTGTGTTACAAACCGGTACTAAAGATGGACATTTAGAACCGGTTTGTGACACCAGCCGGTACTAAATCATTTCGCTATAAATTCCATCTGCTTCCTCCAGCCCGAGCTCACTTCACTCTCTGCCTCCTCATTTATTTCTCTCTGTTCTTGCTCGAGCTCGGTGGCGATCCGGCGATTTGTCCAATTTGGTGGCACCATTTTTGGTCAAAAAGGTTAGAAACTTGTTTCTCTTACATTTAATTGGAAACTTTAGTTCATTTAGTGCTAGTTTGAGCTCATTTAGTGTTAGTTTGACCTAGATAGAAAAATGTAGGAAAATCTAGAAATGTATTGTTAGTTTGACCTAGATAGAAAAATTTAGAAAAATCTAGAAATGTAGCTTATTTAGTGCTAGTTTCATCATTTACTTTGGGCTAGTTTAGCTAATTTTGTCCTAGTTTAGCTCATTTAGTTCTAGTTTAGCTCATTTTATGCTATAATTACGTAATTAATTGTTTATAGAATTATTACTTGTATAATTTTCTTATTTGTGTAACTTTTTGTTATATATAGTGTCATGGTTTTGACATCTGTCCACACTGGCTCTCGCCCGCTCTATTATTCGGATGTGGTACGATTGTTTGTTATAAGTATATGTTTGTTTAATTTCGTGTTTATAAAAATTATACCGACCAACTTAACGTAGATATATTTTTATCTAGTAGGTAGTTGAACCGGAAAATGAGCCCGACCCTATTGTCGAGTTTTTAGTAGAACAAAACAATGATTTGAAAGCTAAATTGAAAAGAAGTGAAGATCTTCGTCTCGAAGAGAAGATGAAATGGGAGTTGAAGATTGCCGACGTCATCGATGATAACGAGATCAAGATGGAGGCAATGCGCTTGGATCACAAGATCAAGATGAATGCAATGCGCTTGAAGCTTAAAAAGTTTAGAAAATATGTCATTAGTCAAGAGGCTTGGTATCATTATGTTGTTGGTTCAATAATTACCTTAGTTGCTATTTTGATCGCATTTGTCGTTGGATTTAAATTCTTTAGCTAGTTCTATGTTAGTTTCAATTAATGAATGTTTTATGAGAATGTCGAGGAAGTGACTCCCACGTAACAGGGGTAGTCCCGCCCTGAAGAGAGGTTCGGAAGGGGGGACTGAACACGGAGGTCTAACAACTCTCGAGGGGCTCGACGACGATGCTCGCCGAGCCTGAAGAAGGACAATCACGCCAGAGATGGACACCAGCCCGTACCCAGGTTCACGGCCCTCGAGAGGAGGTAAAACCGCTACTCCTGCTTGTCTGTATTACCCTGTGAAGGTTACCAGACCATGAGCTTGCCGAAGGCTCTCTTGAGGCAGTTTTTTGCCTGGAGAGGGACGCAATGGTCGTCTTCCTCCTCCAGCAAATGGCTATCCTATCCGTTTCGGATGCGATTGCGCAATTGGGCCACCGACCGATCCATCCTCCTCTACGGTGGAGTTCCTGCTCCTTTTATAGGCGCCCCGGGCTCCGTCCTCGTGCTGGTGGGCTCCCGCACGTCAGCCGCATGGAGGAGCGGGAGTCCACCGCGGCTCGTTCGTCCATGGACGCGGTCCATCCGTGCTAAAGTAGCGCGCCGTGGCCGACAGGTTGCAGGCGGTGCAGAGCGGCTCGCAGGCGCAGCAGAGGTCATGGTGGAGCCCACGGTGACGATCTTCTTGGAGCGTTGCGCCGTCCAGCCGCTTTATCACCAAAGAGGAAAGTCCTGGCTGTCCTGCCGCAGAGGGCGCGGCTTTGTTGACTCCTTTATCACCAGAACGGCAGCTGGGATGCTCGCGTCACCCTGCGGCTGCTGCAGGGGCCATGTGCGCTCTGCAGCGCTTGCTCAGCCGCGAAGTGTCTCCACAGGGCCGTGGTCGCCTGTGGAGGGGTTTCCTGCTGTCTTCTCTCCAGGTGGGCTGTGCCTGGGGAGTCTCTTGAAGCGCGGGGTCCTCTTCAGGCCCTGGCGTCCTCTTCAAGCCCTCGAGCGGAGATGTCTCTCGAGGGTCCCTCCAAGCGGTAGCCTGGTCCTCAGCCGATCTGCCGAAGTTCCTCGCGGGCGAGGCCTGTAGGGAATGGGCCGTGCATACCCCGGTCCTTACTGGGCCGACAGTAGCCCCCTGGCCCACGATGGGCACGATGAGGCCCGTTGGGTCTAGGCGAAGCGTCGTGGGGCAAAACTTGCAGGCCGGGCCGAGCCACGCGTCACTCCGGCGAGCAACGGTTGCGCACGACACGGGACGTGCGTCGTGGGGGGTCCCACCACGCCCCGGTAACTGCTCCTTGACGAGACATAAAAACCCCGGCGCCGGAGCAGGGAGCCGTTACTACTCCCACTCCTCCTCGCAGACGCCAACCGCACAGAGCTCTCCGCTCCTGCAATCCGGCGCCCTCTTCTCCGACTTCTCCAACTTCCTCCCGTGCCGCTCCCTTCTTCCCTCCGACGATGACTCCGCCGAAGCACAAGGGCAAGGCGGCCGCGGGGTCTTCATCGCAAGCAGCGCCCGCTGAGGCCGCACACGGCGCGGCACTGCTGGGCGTGCGCGTCAACGACAAGGCGCTCGAGAAGGTCCGCTTCCTGGTGGCGGACCGGACCAACGAGCACGGCGTCACCGCGCTCAAGCCCGCGGCGCACGGGAAACGCCCGCGAGGGTTTTTCCCCGTCTTCCAGCACTGCGTCGCGGCGGGACTGGTGCCGCCCTTCTCTCCGTTCCTGGAGGCGGTGCTGGCCTTCTATCAAATTCAGCTGCTGCACCTCCACCCCAACTCCGTGCTCATCCTCGCCATCTTCGCCTATCTCTGCGAGGCGTACCTAGGTTTGGAGCCCACGGTGGATCTCTTCCGGTGCTTCTACGCGCTCCGGAGCATGGCGAAGAACGAGCGCTCTGGATGCGTCTCGTTCCGCATTGTGGACGGCATGGGAAGCGTCTACATCCCCATGTCGTGGAGCGAGGGCAAGGCCATCACCTCGGTGACGAAGAAGGTGGACGACTTCCGCCAGCGGTGGTTCTTCGTCGGGGTGGAAAAGCCCTGCGCCTTCCTCGAGGTCCCCGACGCGCCGCCCGTGAAGAATTCGAACTGGGGCAAGGCTTCCTTCTGCGGCGCGCAGAACGTGATGCTGACGGGCCGCCTGAGCTACCTTCGGGAGGAAGGCCTCACGGGGCAGATCATCGTCGCGGACTTCGTGACGCGCCGCATTGCTCCTCTCCAGGCGCACTCGGTGCCAATGTGGATGTACTCCGGCGCCCAGGACAAGATGCGGCTCCACCGCGAGGACAACGACAAGGACGCGGTCGACAACGTCCTGTCTGCGCTCTTCATCAACCCAGCGGTACCCGCCATGGACGAACTCCCGATCACGCTCCGACCTCTGCACCAGTGCAACATGACCGAGCGCCTGGCGATTTTGGCGGGGATGCCTCCTTACACCCCGTCAGGCCCTGCGGGGAAGATGGTGCCTGTGCCGGTGGTGCACGAAGCGGAGGGAGCAGAGACGCCCTCTGCCTCAGGAGCTGGGCAAGGCGAGGAGGAGGCCGCGGCGGGGGAGGAGTCCTCTTCGAGGGCCGGGCCCCTTACTGGCGAGATCTGCGACATCTCGTCAGGCGATGATGAAGACGCCTTCGTGGTGGCGCCCGCACGCCGTGCGGAGGAGGAGGCCGAGGAGGAGGCCTCTGACGAGGAGGCCTTGCTAGGGCGTCGCGAGCCCCGGTCCAAGGCGGCCAGCGACAGGCCTGGCGCGAGGCCCTCCGACGTCCCCTCCAAGAGGAAAGCCGAGGCGCCTCCGGAGGGGTCAGGTGCTAAGGCCAAACCCTCCTGGCGCTCGCCAGGCTTGGCGTGGGTCGACACCGGCGCCAAGGAGTCCGAGTAAGTACCTTTAACTGCTGATTGCCTGATCATTGTGCTCTTCTTTCCATGATTCTGATAATCGCCCCCTGATTTTTGCCAGCGACCTTGTGCCTGCGAAGCGCCGCAGGCTTCGCAAGGCAGCTGGGGTGAAGGGAACCGCGGCAGAGGCTGTGGCTGAGGAGACCGCGAGGCCTGTGGAGACGGCCTCCTCAGGCCCAACCGAAGAGGCGCCTCAAGCGGAGGCAGCTGTGCCTCTGGCGGGGGCGGCAGAGCCTCAGGCGGAAGCCGCTGCACCGCCCCCCGAGCCGTTGGTGATGGAGGCGCCGAAGGAGCGGGCGGCCAGCCCTCCTCGAGCTCCTACCCCGCCTCGCGCGGCTACGCCGCCGCGTGAGCCGACTCCGGCTCGCGAGGCTACGCCACCGCGCTCGGCCACGCCTCTCGCGCAGCCAGAGGCCGAGACGGAGCAGGGCCCCCGAAGCGCGGGCGCCTCTACAGGGGGAGCTCCTCCGTCCCCGCCACGCCCCGCAGCGGCCGGCGAGGCGCAAGAGGCGACGCGACAGGGCGACGAGAGCGGCAAGACCAGCCTGGGCGCGGCAAAAGACGGGGAGCAACCCAGCCCCCAGGCACGCCCAGAGGCCTCGTCTTCCAGGCTCGACACCGGGGCCGGGCCTTCCGCGCAACGCGGCCTGGTCCTTAGTGGCTGGGACTGGAGCAAGGGGCACCGCGAGGTGGCCTTCCGCCTGGTGAGGGAGTCTCTGGAGGGTTTGGAGGCACAGCTCGCCCTCGAAGATGCCCAGCTCGCCCAGCAACGCGGCGAGCTCGCAGAGGCTTGGAGACGCTTCCATGCCGCTGTCGAGGCCCGCCGCCAGGAGGATCTGGCCCTCCAGGCTGCACGCGAGGAGGCCATTCGCTTCGCCAAGGAGGTCCGGGAGGGGGCCGTCCGCGACGCAGACGAGCTTCTTGCCCCCCTCCAGGACGCGCGCGACGCGGCCGCCGATCTCCTCGCGGAGGTGAAGGCCGAGCGCGAGGCCATGGAGGGCTCGCTGGCGCAGAAACGCCGCGAGGTGTCCCAGCTAGAGTCCCAGCTCCTCTCCGCCCACCGGGCCGCGCAGGAGACCCTGGAGGAGGATCGCAAGAGGCTGGCCGAGCGCGAGCGTCAGCTGGCCTCCAGAGAGAGGGAGGTGGAGCAGCGGGACGAGCAACGGCTCCAGGCAGAAGGCGAGCTGGCCACAAAGCGCGAAGAGCTCGAGGCGCGCGAGGGAGACCTGGCTCAGGCGCTCCAGAGGCATGACGAGAATGTCACCGCCCAGAAGCAGACCCTGGAGCGCTTCCAGCAGCGGTTTGCCGAGAAGAAGCTGGAGGCGGAAGCGGCCCTTGCGGAGCGCGAGAAGGAATTCAGGCGGACCACCTCCAAGGAGTACCGCGACAAGGCGAAGAAGCAGGAGTACCGCTTTAAGGCCAAGCACACCGCTGACGCCAAGCGGATCGCGGAGCTTGAGAAGGCCAACTCCAAGCTCGAGGTCCGCCTCCAGCGCGCCAAGGATGCCTACCGCCAGGCTGAGGAGGGTCGCAGGGCGGCTGTCCTGGAGCTGGACGCCCTCGTCAAGGACGTGGAGGGGCAGGCGGGCTCGGCGGCCAAGCAAGTGACGGAAGCCGTGGACACCGCGCAGGCGGCTCGCGTGCTCACGAAGCAGCGGGAGCGCATGTTCCAGGCGCTGGTGGCCAGAGGCAATGAGCTTGCGGCTCAACTTGGCGCGGAGGCTCCGCTCACTGAGGCTCGTGGTCGTGGCGACGCTGCCATGTACCTGGTCTACTTCGACCAGCTCTTCACGGCCCTCGAGAACCCCGTTGCCGATCTCCGCGAGGTGATTGAGGTCGAGAGCCGCCAGCTTCTAGAGGTGGTCGTCGACCGCATCTTCACCAACCTCCGGCTCCTCTCGCCCGGCTTCGACCTCTCCACGGTGACCGAGGCGCGCCCGGCCGGGGAGGCCTTGCGGGTCTCCAACTCCCTCCGCGAGCAAGTCGAGGCCTTCTGCAACCGCTTCAAGCGCGCGGAGGTGGCTGCTGAGGACAGCGAGGAGGAGGCTGCCCCTGCCGAGGAAGAAGGCGCTGAGGAGGAGGAGCGTGCTGGCGCGGACTCCGCTTGAGCCCTGATTATCGCGCCTTTGAGCGCCTGTATCTGAGACAGTTTTTGTATTTATACACTGCATATTTTGGGCATGTAATATACTCTTTAATCTTATTTGTGTTAGCTTGTTTGCCCCTCGAGAGGCCTTTTCTGCCTTATTTTCATGTCTATGCTTTCTCTGCGTCGTTAGGACCCATCTCTTCGCGCTATGACTCCGCCACTGCGGTATGCTGGAGCAATGACTCAGCAAGGCCGGGGGGAGTTTAAGGCTTGGAGAGGTAAGAGCCCTGAGTCGCGATGCTCAAGTGCCCCCCCTTGACGTGCGAGTAGCCCATGAAGCACAAGGGAGAACGAAATCGCTCGAGGGACAAACGTGCGCTTGGGGAGAAAAGGCTCTCGAGTCATAGGTGTAGGACTTAGCTTCTCGAGGCTTTTGCCCTGTAGAGGTTTTTTAGCCTGGCGAGGAGGTCCCCTTCAAGGGATTTTCCCTGCTGCCTCCTCAGGCTTGTAGAGACGCTTGTTCTCTGTAGATATTAGAGGGGCAAACCCAAACGCTTGTGCACGGTACGAGGGACTAATGCGCGCTTATAGGTCCCCTCAGGCGTTCCTTGCGAGGAGAGAGAGTACCAAGGTCCTTTGTAGAGATGGCGTGTTTGTGAGGGCCTGCCCTCCAGCCAGAGCTCGGATCCTTGGGTTTTGCAGTGCTGCTGGTGTGTCATTTGAGGCACTGGCACCGTACTCAGCCCCCGCTCACGAGGTGCGCATGTGGAGAGATATAAGCGCCCATTTTCAATAAGGAAAATAATGCTGAAATAAACTCACCACCAAAATATTACATAGCGGCGCCGTAGCGCATAGTTCACTTAGGAACGAAAGTGGCGCCTGAGCGCAAAGTTCACTTGGAACGAAGATCGGTTCATTACACTTGGGTTTGCCAAGCTAACGTTCCTTCCATGTCGAGGCATGGGGACCACCCATTAGTGGCAGAGGTTCACTGCGGCCTGCGGGGGCTCATTTGCAGGAGAGCTCGGAGGGCTGGGCCTCGGGGGGAGCTTTGAGAAGCTTGGAGGTGAAGCCGTGAGCTTCCCTCTAGAGACAAAAAATGCCTGGCGTGACTATGATCACGGGTAAAACTTGCGCAGATGCGCGATGTTCCACGGGTTCTTGACGGGGATGCCGTCTTCGGTCTCGAGGCGTACTGCGCCAGGCCTGGCGACGTGGGAGACCGTGTAGGGGCCTTCCCACATCGGCGAGAGCTTGTGGAGGCCTTCCCTGGAGAGGATTCGCCTGAGGACGAGGTCGCCCGCCTCAAGGGTGCGTGAGCGCACATGGCGGCTGTGGTAGCGTCGCAGGTCTTGCTGGTACCCTGCCACCCTGAGGGCGGCCTGACGGCGCAGTCCCTCGAGAAGCAGCCGGTCGTCGTTGTGGAGGCCTTCTTGGGCGTCCTCGTTGAAGGCAAGGACCCGCGGCGATCCGTGCTTGATTTCTGCGGGGAGGACTGCCTCAGCTCCGTAAACCAGGACGAACGGCGTTTCGCCTGTAGGCCTCGAGGAAGTTGTGCGTATGGACCAGAGCACGGAGGGGAGCTCGTCGATCCAGCCCTTGCCGTGGCCCTTGAGGACGTTGAAGCTCCTGGTCTTGAGGCCCTTGAGGACTTCTGCGTTTGCTCGCTCGGCTTGACCGTTGCTGCGTGGGTGAGCTACCGAGGCGAAGCAGACCTTGATGCCAAGCTTGTCGCAGTAGGCTCGGAAGACACCGCTGGTGAATTGCGAGCCGTTGTCGGTGATGATGCGGTTGGGCACGCCGAAGCGGCAGACCAAGCTTCTGATGAATTTCACCGCGGCCCCCGCTGGTATGGTGCGCACCGGATCAACTTCGGTCCATTTGGTGAACTTGTCGATGGCCACGAAGAGGAAACGGTAGCCCCCCTGCGACCTTGGGAAGGGGCCCAAGATATCTAGCCCCCAGACCGCAAATGGCCAGGAGAGCGGGATGGTTTGAAGCTCCAGTGCCGGCTGATGAATTTGCTTGGCGTGGAATTGGCAGGCGTCGCAGGTTTGCACAATGGCGACCGCATCTTGAAGCACTTGAGGCCAGTAGAAGCCGCTCCTGAAGACCTTGCCTGCGAGGGTGCGCGCACACGAGTGGTGGCCGCACTCCCCGCTGTGGATGTCCTTAATCAGCTCTCGGCCTTCCTCAGGAGGGACACACTTGAGCGCGATACCATTTGGGCGCTTGCGGTAGAGGTTTCCCTCGAGGATGCAGTAGGATTTTGCCTGTCGAGCGATTCGCTCTGCGTCAGCGTCCTCTTCAGGGAGGATTCCTTTCACCAAGTAGTCCTTGATCTCATCAATCCAGCCTGAGGCCTGGCGGGTTGCCGTCAGCAACAGGCGCTCCCCTGTGCTGGGGCCGCAATCGGGCGCTCCAGACTCGGGAGGTGGTGGGAGTGCTTCGTCTGCGCCTGCGGCTTTGGCCTCTCGAGGCTGTTTGATGGATGCCTTGGCGAGCCTCTCTTCAAAGACGCCGGCAAGCTGGGGCTGCCTTCGCGAGGCTCGCTTTGCGATGTCATCAGCCTCTTGGTTTTCTTTCCTCGGGATGTGCATGAGCTCCATGCCCCTGAAGTGCTTCTCGAGCTTGCGGACCTCTTCGAGCTACGCGGCCATGTGGTCGTCTTTTGGTGTGTAGCTCTTGTTGGAGAAGTTGACAAGCAAGTGGGAGTCACCCTTGACGAGCAGGTGCTTGACGCCCAGAGCGATGGCGGCCCTTAAGCCGGCGAGGAGGCCTTCGTATTCGGCGATATTGTTGGAGATCTTGTCGATTGTGAAGCACAGCTGGACAGCGTAGTATAGCTTGTCACCCTTGGGCGAGGTTAGGACGACGCCTGCTCCGCCATTGCGGCAAGCGAAGGCTCCATCGAAGTGCATGGTCCAATGGCTTGACGCTGTGTCTCCCGAGGGCTCGGCCTCTGCCTCGCGAGGTACCTCAGGGCTTGGGTCGGTCCATTCGGCGACGAAGTCAGCCAACGCTCTTCCTTTTATGACCCTCGTGGTGTCGAAGCGCAAGTTGAATGGCTGCAGCTCAATGTTCCATCCTGCGACACGATCTGTGGCGTTGGGGTTGCGCAGGATTTGCTCCAGGGGGAAGGCAGTGACCACCGTGATGGGGTGGCCCTGGAAGTAGTGTCTCAACTTCCTGGAGGCGATGAGGAGCGCGACGAGGAGCTTTTGCTGCATTGGATACCGCTCGCGAGCGTCCCTCAGTACTGTGCTGACGAAGTAGACGGGGTGCTCGACGAGGGTTACTTGAGGTGGCGCAGCGTCAGCCCCCTGCGGAGGTTCTTCAGGGCCCTTGTCGAGATCTGCCTGTAGAGGCATCTCGACAGGGGTGGGAGGAGCAGACTCGACTTGAGGCGGTGGGCCTGGCAGTGGGTCTGTGGAGGTTGCTCCCTCGACGGGGCCTTTGTCGGGGGGTTCTGGGCTTGGAGTTGCAGTGCTCCTCTTGGGGAGGACTGGCTCTTCCCTCTCGACCACCAAGACGGCGCTTGCGGTCTGAGGGGTGGCTGAGAGGTACAGCTTCAGGTGCTCGCCTGCCCTGGGGGCCACCAAGACTGGAGGGCTAGCCAGATACTTCTTTAAGTCCTCGAAGGCTTTATCCGCCTCAGGGGTCCACTTGAATGTGCCCGATCTCTTCATGATCTTGAAAAATGGCAGGGCTCTCTCGCCGAATTTGTAGATGAAACGGCCAAGGCTGGCCATGCAGCCCGCCAAGCGCTGCATATCTTTGAGTCGGCGGGGAGGCTGCATTTGCTCTATAGCTTTGATCTTGTCAGGATTTGCCTCTATGCCACGGTGGGACACGAGGAATCCGAGGAGCTTGCCTGAAGGGACCCCGAAGACGCACTTGGCGGGGTTCAGCTTGATGTTCACCTTTCTCAGGCTGGCGAAGGTTTCCTCGAGGTCCCTCAAGAGGGTGTCCCTCTCTCGAGACTTGACCACGATATCATCGACGTAGGCCTCGGCGTTTCTGCCCATCTGCGCCCCCAAGGCTATCCTCATGAGCCTCTGGAAGGTGGCTCCAGCGTTCTTCAGGCCGAAGGGCATGCATGTGTAACAGTACACACCACAAGGGGTGAGAAACGCCATCTTTTCCTCGTCTTCTTTAGCCATCTTGATCTGGTGATAACCAGAGAAAGCGTCCAGAAAGCAGAGTAGGTCACAGCCAGCGGTGGAGTCCACGATCTGGTCTATCCTCGGCATGGGGTACGGGTCCTTGGGGCAGGCCTTGTTGACATCGGTGTAGTCGATGCAGAGTCGGCCTCCTCCAGCGGGTTTAGGGACAACCACGCCGTTAGAGAGCCAAGTGGGGTGCGCGACTTCGCGGACGACGTTTGCCGCCTTTAGCTTCTCTACTTCCTTGATGATGAAAGCTTGCTTCTCGGGGGCTTGCTTACGTGCTTTTTGCTTGACGGGGCGTGCGTCTGGACACACGGCTAAATGGTGCTCGATCACCTCCCTTGGTACACCGGACATATCTGACGGAGTCCATGCGAACATGTCAGAGTTTGCCCGAAGGAAGGCGACGAGCGCGCTTTCCTATTTGGGAGGCAGAGCAGCGCCTATGGTGACGCTAGCCCCCGAGCCTTCAGCCCCCGAGCTGGTGGTGTCCAGCGGCACCTTCTTCGTGGCGGCTTGCTCCTGAGAGAACACTTGCTTCTTCTTCTTGGGCCTCTCGAGAGGCTCCATGTCCTCGTCAGCCGGGAAAGCCATGGCGGCTGCCTTGTAGGCGCTCTCGACAGCGCGCGTGGCGTCCAGGACATGGCCATGGACGGCGATGGTGCCGGCGCTGCCGGGAATCTTGACCATGTTGTAGGCGTGATGCGTGACGGCCATGAACTTCGCGAGGGCGGGGTAGCCGAGGATGGCGTTGTACGGCAAACCGATGTGGGCGACGTCGAAGTCGATCAGCTCCGTGCGATAGTTCTTCTGTGTGCCAAAGGTGACCGCGAGGCGGACTTGCCCCAGAGGCTCGATAGAACCACTGGTGACGCCCGTGAACGGCCTGGAGGGCATAAGCCACTCGTAGGGCACTTGAAGCGTCTCAAAGGTCTCGACAGAGATGACGTTCAGGCCCGCTCCCCCATCAATGAGCGTCTTGGAGACGGTGATGTTGTTGATGGTGGGGGAGCAGACCAGGGGGAGGGTTCCAACAGTCTTGGTCGACTTGGGGTGGTCCTTGGCGTCGAAGGCGATGGTGTACTGGGACCACTTGAGGGGTCTAGAGGTCTCGGTGCTTGGGAGCGCAGCGTTGAGTTCGCGGGCGAACTGCTTGAACTGATTGTTCGACTTGGGCGCTTGAGCTCCGCCGAGGATGCAGGCCATGGCGCCTCTCGGGGCCTGGTAGCCTCCATCTTCCTCGTCGGGGAGGTTGTTGTTCTTCTCGGCGGCATTGGCTTGAGTGCCCGGCGGCTTCTGGTAGCCGCCTTCGCGCCTACCCCTGCCGTCTTTGCGGTAGCCGCGACCTCTGCCGCGGCTTCCGCTGCCTTCTCCTTGCTCGCGTTCCCTGCTCAGCCTCTTGAGGTCGAAGCAGTCGTCTGTAGCGTGCCCACGCCTGTTGTGGTAGACGCAGAACGGACGGTGGTCCACCTCTTTGTCCCCGCGCTCGGGAGAACCCCTGCGGGAGCCCTTCGCGTCAGGCTCTGCCGCGAGGACCGCGGTGGCCTTGCGCTTGGGCTCTTCCTTCTTCTTGTGGCTCTTAGACCCCTCGCCAGGGTCGTCCCCCCACGCGCTCATCTTGACGAAGAGGAGTCCCTCTTCAGCTTTGGCGCACTTATCCGCCAGATCGAACAGCTTCACCACAGAGCTGAGCTTGTCGTGGATGCCGAGCTTCTCGAGCATCCTGCGGTTCGTGACGCCCTCGCGGAAGGCAGCGATCACCTGGGTGTCGGGGATGTTTGGAATCTTGTTCCGCACCTGGCTGAAGCGCTGGATGTACTTGCGAAGAGTCTCATCCTTCTTCTGTACCACAGCGCGCAAGTCGTTGTGGGTGAGTGCGCGCTCGTACGTGCCCTTGAAGTTGGCGACGAACTGCCTGCAGAGCTCCTCCCAGGAGTCAATGGAGTCCTCCGGCAGGTTGAGAAGCCAGGACAGCGCCGAGTCCCTGAGGGCGTGGGAGAACCAGTTGGCCATGACCTTGTCGTCGCCCCCTGCAGCCTGGATAGAGGTGGTGTAGAGCTGCAGGAACTCGAGAGGGTTGGTGGACCCGTCGAAGCCCTTGGGGAGCGCTGGCCTGAATTTCTGCGGCCAGACCACACGACGCAGGGCGCGCGTGAAGGTCATGCAGCCTGAGGCATAGGTGGCCGTTCCTCCCTGGAGGGCCCTGCGGTTTTGCTGCCCCGCCTGACCGAGCTCCTCGACGAGGCGGTTCTGGAGGTCGCGACGTCGCTCCATGCCCACGCGCGCGTCAGGTGCGGTGCGCTGCACGATTTGGCAGTCGTGCGGCGCGGAAGCGTGGGAGGGAGCCCGCTGTGCCGCGGCCGGGGGCGGTCCCGGCGGCGGTGGTGGCGCACCTGGTGCGGCCGTCCCTGCAGGGCCGGAAGGCACGATGGAGCGCGACGGAGCAGGGTGCGTGGTTGCGATGTCGACGAGGTGGTGGAGGCGGTCCAGCCACTAGTCGTGCGCCTCGGCACTTGGCCGGTAGCGGAGGAGCTCCTGGGCCATGAGTAGCGCTGTGTGCGGGGCGGGCTCGTGGTGTTCCCGCGTGGACACGCTCTGGCGCCGGGACGGGTGCGAGGACTCAGCGTCCCCACGGCGCTCGGAGAGGTCCTCGTCGTCACGCTGGTCTCCTTCGCGGTGCTCCTCGCTCTCCGGCTCCTCCACGCGCGGGCCGGTGCCAGCGCGCTCAGTCGTGCGGGGGCGACCACGGCGGCCACGGGTGGGAGCGGTGCCAGGCTCGGTGTGAGCTCTCTCAGTGGTACGCCGGTTGGCGCGCGTCGCGCGGGTGTCCATCATCGCGCGGAGTTCGGAGGTTGAAGACGCGCCTCAGTCCCCCTACCTGGCGCGCCAAATGTCGAGGAAGTGACTCCCACGTAACAGGGGTAGTCCCGCCCTGAAGAGAGGTTCGGAAGGGGGGACTGAACACGGAGGTCTAACAACTCTCGAGGGGCTCGACGACGATGCTCGCCGAGCCTGAAGAAGGACAATCACGCCAGAGATGGACACCAGCCCGTACCCAGGTTCACGGCCCTCGAGAGGAGGTAAAACCGCTACTCTTGCTTGTCTGTATTACCCTGTGAAGGTTACCAGACCATGAGCTTGCCGAAGGCTCTCTTGAGGCAGTTTTTTGCCTGGAGAGGGACGCAATGGTCGTCTTCCTCCTCCAGCAAATGGCTATCCTATCCGTTTCGGGTGCGATTGCGCAATTGGGCCACCGACCGATCCATCCTCCTCTACGGTGGAGTTCCTGCTCCTTTTATAGGCGCCCCGGGCTCCGTCCTCGTGCTGGTGGGCTCCCGCACGTCAGCCGCATGGAGGAGCGGGAGTCCACCGCGGCTCGTTCCTCCATGGACGCGGTCCATCCGTGCTAAAGTAGCGCGCCGTGGCCGACAGGTTGCAGGCGGTGCAGAGCGGCTCGCAGGCGCAGCAGAGGTCATGGTGGAGCCCACGGTGACGATCTTCTTGGAGCGTTGCGCCGTCCAGCCGCTTTATCACCAAAGAGGAAAGTCCTGGCTGTCCTGCCGCAGAGGGCGCGGCTTTGTTGACTCCTTTATCACCAGAACGGCAGCTGGGATGCTCGTGTCACCCTGCGGCTGCTGCAGGGGCCATGTGCGCTCTGCAGCGCTTGCTCAGCCGCGAAGTGTCTCCACAGGGCCGTGGTCGCCTGTGGAGGGGTTTCCTGCTGTCTTCTCTCCAGGTGGGCTGTGCCTGGGGAGTCTCTTGAAGCGCGGGGTCCTCTTCAGGCCCTGGCGTCCTCTTCAAACCCTCGAGCGGAGATGTCTCTCGAGGGTCCCTCCAAGCGGTAGCCTGGTCCTCAGCCGATCTGCCGAAGTTCCTCGCGGGCGAGGCCTGTAGGGAATGGGCCGTGCATACCCCGGTCCTTACTGGGCCGACAGAGAACTATGTATTAGATTTGTTTAAATATGGTGAACTTGTATTAATGAATTGGTCACGTATCTATCTATTCAATATATATATATATATATATATATATATATATATATATATATATATATATATATATATATATATATATATATAGGGCAGGACTAAACAGGAACCTCCCTTAAGAGATTCCTATTTAGCTTATGTAGGAACTATTCTGATTTAGTGGAACCGTCCGAGCCCACTGACCTCCCCCAGACCTTCTTCCCCGACCCATCCCAGATCCAACCCCGCGCGCTGCCCGCGGTCGGCAGGCCACGTGTGCTGCCCTGGCCGGTAGGCTCCGGGTGCCGGCCTTGGCCAGCAGGCCCAACGCGCCGCCGCCGAAACCCGTGCGTGTAGCCTTTGGTCGGCAAGCCCCGTGCGCCGTCTCTGGTCGGTTGACCCCGCGCGCCGGCCCTGCAACCCATGGGCGCCGCCCCTGGCCGGCAGGCCTGCACGTCAGCACCGGAATCCTTGCGCGCCGCCCCTGGCCGGCAGGCGCCGTGCTCGACGGCGGCGACCAACATGTCTCCCTGCGTGTTCTGCATCAATCGCGACCTCCCGTTTCATGCGCCGTCAGTACATGCTCGGCTCTGTCGCGCCCTATGTCGTCCTCCTCGCGCGTGGGCGCTCCCGTCTGTCTGATCTGCCGGCACGCTCGGGTCTGCTCCCGCCCGTGATCGACGGGCCTCGCGCGCGGATCCTTCTCACAGGCGCTCGTGAGGTCTTCTCATCTCCTGTTGCCTCGCGTGGGTTCCGTTCATTTTCCAAGACAAAAAGCAGTTCACTCGTCCGGATGGGAGCGGCCCACTCTCGTCATTGTACTGCTTTAAGCTGATGATACGTCGAATAAATTACTCCTTGCGCTGATGCATGGCGGGAGACATCACGGAGAAAAAATTCAGATAGATGTACATGTGAAGTTCAGATAGATGTACGTGTGTGGTGTTTACATACAAGAACTACCGATGGTGCACCAATTGTTGAATCTTTTTTCTTAGTCAACATTCTGCTCCTTGCTATTTCTCAGACTACAGTATACGTTATTGTCAAGTTCAATTTCGTGGCTCCAATATTATTTTTATAAAGCTCAAATGAAAGTTCACTTGATTATTTTTTAAGGTTCATAAAGCTTAAATGAAGGATTGCTTGATAAAACTTTAGAAAAAAATCACTTCATTAATAAAAAAAGGTTCACTTGGTACAGAAAAAAAGTTCATGTGAAGTTGCGAAAAAAGTTCACCTAGTTCTGAAAAAAATTCACGAAAAAAGTTAACTTCATGCTTCTGAAGGTTCACGCTTAATGCGCGAGAAAGTTCACACAGCAGTCGCGAGGAAGTTTGGAAAGTACACCTCGTTCCGAAAAAAATGTTCAGGAAAAAAGTTCATATTTCTTCTGAAGGTTCACAGGTCAAGCGCGAGAAGGTTCATATATCATTGTCGAGACAGTTCAGAAAGCCTCATTCCAACAAAGTTTAGAAAAAAAGTTCGCTTCATTCATAAAAAAGGTTCACTTGGTCGAGAAAAAAGTTCACGTGCAGTTGTAAAAAAATGTTCACCTAGTTCTGAAAAAAAGTTCAAGAAAAAAGTTCATATGTCGTCTGAAAGTTCACATGTCATGCGCGGGAAGGTTCACATAGCAGTCGCGAGAAAGTTCAGAAAGTTCACCTAGTTCTGAAAAAATGTTCAGAAAAAAAGTTCATATGTCGTCTGAAGGTTCACATGTCATGCGCGAGAAGGTTAACATAGCAGTCGCGAGGAAGTTCAGAAAGTTCACCTCGTTCCGAAAAAAAAGTTCAGGAAAATTGTTCATATGTCGTCTGAAGGTTCACATTCATGCGCGAGAAGGTTCTTATATCAGTGCCGAGACAGTTCAGAAAGCCTCATTCCAAAAAAGTTTAGAAAAAAAGTTCACTTCATTCATAAAAAAAGTTCACTTGGTCAAGAAAAAAAGTTTATGTGCGGTTACGAAAAAAGAAGTTCACCTATTTCTGAAAAAAAGGTTCACTTAAAAAACATTTTCTACAGTTTATGAACAAACTGAAAGTTCACTAACATATAAAAAAGAAGTTCACTGTCGTATTAGTCAGTTCGGGCGGAAATTATACGTATAAAAGTCAATTCTATGAGCTCCATTTATCCAAATGACCACATCCAAAATGCAATTAGCAACTAGATGAGTCTAATTTGGCCACCACTTATCCGAACCTTCGATTTAAACATCATCATCATCATCATCATGACAATTTCAAAAATTTCCCTTATGTGGTGTGGCAATGTTTCATTTAGTTTAAAATTAAATCTAAACCGTACGTAATTTGAAAAAATGGTTGAAGTAAAAACGTTGCGCCTACTCAATAGCTTTGCAACGCCATATCATTTGTGTTGTTTCGATAAGCGGTTTAAAAATAATTGAGAAAAAACTGTCCGCCAGATCTGAAATTCGGAAAACAGAACCATGTATATTACAAACTGCTCTTAATCCGTGATGAATCTCGCAAGTTGATAAGAGAAGAAAAGATGCGCATTTTCCATACCTTTCTAACGGCGTATCGTTTGCGTCAATCCGACAAACGGTTTGGAAATTGCGAGCGAAATACTGTGCGAAAACGGAGAAATGGCTGAAATCCGCGTTTTGTATATTCAAAATTGTTTAACAACCATGCATAATTTGAAAAAGTTGTTCAAATGAAATAGTTGCGCAATTTTCATAGCTATCCAACGGTATATCACATGCATCATTCCGATAAGCGGTTCCAAAACCACGTTAAAAATCGTTCCGAAAATGGTAAAGTTCCGTGTGAAGGTTCACATCTCAACGCTGAGAAGGTTCACTTCGTTTTCCGAGTAAGTTCACAAAATTCCTATTTAGCTTAAACAGGAACCGGTTCCTGTTTAGCTGAGTTATATATATATATATATATATATATATATATATATATATATATATATATATATAGGGTGGGACTATTCTACAACCCCCTCTTAAGAGTTGTAGAATAGTTATTCTACAACCCCTCCCCACCATAAAGACCTTCTGAACCCGAAAACTGCCGAATAAAAAAAAACCCGGCCACTACCTAACCCCACCCCGACCCGGCACTCACCTACCAAAATCGACCGACCTCCCGATCCCCTCCTCCACGCCATCCATGGCCAGCACCCTCGGGCCCGTCGCCGGCTCCCCCTCATCCCGACCTCGACCCTGCTCCCCGCACACCGGTGGAGGCCACCATCGGCTCCACGGATCCGTCACGCCCCGCCCCGCCTCCATGCCCGCTTGACGCCCGCGCCGCCAACCTCGCGCGCCGCCGGCCGCCCTACTTCCTCTCAGGCGCGCCGCCCCTAATCCCCCGCCGCGAGCCCCATGCTCCTCCCCGGCGCGGTCCGAGCCCCCGGAGTCGGCAGCGCCCGCCCCGCCACCGGCGTCCAGCGTGCCCGCGCCGCGTCTCTCCTCCAAGCGCGCCGCCGGCCCAAGCACCTCCAGCCGCGCGTACCCTGGTTCTCCATGGGCTCGAGCTGTAGCGTGGCCGCCCCAACATCAGGCACGCCCTGCCTCGATTCCTCGACGCGCCCGCGCGCCCCACGGCGGCCCTTCCTCCACTGCACTTAGTTGGACTATTTGTGAAGATCATTTGTCCTCTTAAGAGTGGAACACTTTGTCCTCTGAAATTATTTGTGAAGTTCATTTATATGAAACCCGAAGTTCACTGAGGTGACGTACGAAGTTCACATGAGATGAGTAAAGTTCAGAAAAAATACGGTTTCTCAAGAAATTTTTTTTTTGTATTTTTTTGTGAAATTCACTTTAGAAAGCCCGAAGTTCATTTAACTTCACACTCATTTGACGGGCGAAGTTCAGGGAAAAAAAGTTGCCAGCCAAAAAATTCATTTGTAATTATTTTGTGAAGTTCACCTAAAAAATCCGAAGTTAACTTAGGTGAAGTTTTGAAGTTCACACTGGACGTGCGAAGTTCAGCAAAAATTGTCAGGCAAAAAATTCATTTGTAAATTTTTTCTGAAGTTCACTTGGAAAACCTGAAGTTAACTTCCGTGAAGTTCTGAAGTTCACTCTTGACGGGTGAAGTTCAGAAAAAAATTGGCAGCCAAAAAAAATCATTAGTAAAAATTTTGTGAAGTTTAGTTGATAAAACCCGAAGTTCATTTCTGTGACAGACGAAGTTCAGGGTTGTAGAATAGTTATTCTACAAGTGGTTGTAGAATAGCTGACTATATATATATATATATATTAATGAAGTGAAATTATTTCACTACATTTGTACTACTACTGCTACTACTGGCGCCGGCGGCTAATCCTGCCGGCGCCGTGCACTGCCGCGTCGGCGACTCTACACCGGCGCCTAAGCCATCCGGGGCCTCTTCGCCACCGGTTCGTCGCCCTCCTCGGCCTTGCCGTCATCGCCGTCGTCGGAGGAGGAGTCGGAGTCGTCGGAGTAGTCCTCCGGCGGCGTCTCCGGCTCCTCCGCCTCCTGAGCCTGACCCTCCTCGTCGTCGTCTCTGTCGACGTCGGAGGGGGCGTCGTCGTCGTCGTCGGGGGGGGGGTTGTCGTCGTCGTCGGAGGGGGGCGTCGTTTAACCTATATATATATATATATATATTCATACTACTCCCGGGTGTAACTACACCCATGTGTGTTTCACACATGTATGGAGTATCTATCATACCGGGAGGTATGTAACATGTAGTATGGAGTATATAATGCTATTTTAGTACTATAGATACTTCTTTTTAGGTAGTATGTAAAAAAATTCTACATACTTCTGTTTTATATGCATATATGACGGTATTTCGAGTATATAGTGTAAAATATTAGGACAGTTGCAAATTTTTCGTGAAACTTGTTTTGGGGTATCTTAGATATAGTATATGAACATACTCAAACCGATAAAGTATGACAAATACTTCCGTATGGTGGTATATGAGATGTGGGTGTAGTTACACCCGGGAGTAGAAACCATTTAACCTATATATATATATATATGTGTGTGTGTGTGTGTGTGTGTGTGTGTGTGTGTGTGTGTGTATTTTCTGTTCGTGCCCGCCAAGAAATTAATATATATAACTATTTGTTATTTCTAATGTTTCTTATATTTGTTATTTCAAATTTTACTCATATATAAGTTATTTGATATTTCGAATGTTTCTCTATCACAACAAATACACACATATCGTTCCATTAAACTATTTCGAATGTTTCTCTATCACAACACATACACATCTACATGATCCATCACAACACATACACACATATACAACAAGCAATGAGTTCTTCAAAATGAACTACAAAAGAGCCCCAAAGGTAGCCGAAACAGCCCCATTTCTAATCCGAACATTTTTTCGACCTTCTCCAAATGACCTCAAACTCAACATCTAGTGCACGAATATTGTATCCTTGAACAATATGTAGTCATTGTTCCATAAAACTATTTAAAAAACCAATTCTTCGTACACACCAAAACTTGACACAGATTCTACTACATGATCCATCACAACACATACGCATATCTCCAACAAGCGATGAGTTCTAAAAAATGAGCTACAAAAGAGCCTCAAAGGTAGCCGAAACAGCCCCATTTCTAATCCGAACATTTTTTCGGCCTTCTCCAAATGACATCAAAATCAACATCTGGTGCACTGATATTGTGTCCTTGACCAATATGGAGTCATCGTTCCATAAAACTATTAAATAAACTAATTCTACGTACACAGCAATACTTGACACGTACAAAACTACTACCTCCATTTTTTTTATACAAGGCCTTTTAGCTTGTCGGACACGGCTTGGCCTCCTTCAAATTCAGTGAGTACTCACGGCTTGGCCCAACAACGGGCTCGTTGACTTGTCGTCTTTTTTCTATTTCGGACACGGCTAACTGAACCTGTTCGAGGTGTTAACTGAATTCAGAGCTGATTTTCACCGAATTTATATGCTCTCGATGAAGGCTGGAAACATTTAGAGCTAATTTATTCGAATTCATTACATAGTTCATCTTACAAACAACTCCTAATCCGAACGACAAAGATACACCACATAAAGGGCAATGATACACACATAAAATGCTCCGGCCATCATGTTTGATTGCTTCTTCAATTCCACAATCTGGCTCAGCTGCTTCTTCACCTGCTTGTTCAATTTCTGCAACTCCTTATTCACCAAAACATCCTCCAATGGACAATCGGCCCCTCTGTTTGAGATCGCCTCATCCATAGCAGACGAGATGGGAGCCGCCTGAATTGGGGGCAGCACTTCAACTTGAAGCCCTCGATCCCGAATGTACTCATCCATCCACTCAAAATGGCCGCATTCCGCCAAATTCTGAAAAGGGGAACGGAAACCCTAATTCCCAAATCCATAGGGCAAAATCAAAATCAAGCCAAATCGAGACAAATCAGGACAAACCATACCTTCCCATCCTTCCCAAGATGCAGTTTGCTCTCGCATTTGATAAATTCCCGACTGACATTGCCCCTCTTCGAGCGAACACATGTCAAGCGCTTCAGTGGATCTAGGCGGGGACAGTCCGGGCATCTAGTGATCGGGACTTCTCCATAACACGGCCATGCCTTCTGGGAGCCAGAAGCGGAGCTTGACATCCCTCACCGCCGCCGCCATGGACCGTTGCCGGAGAAGAGGAAGAAGGAGGAAGGAGGTGCGCGGAAGAACAGGGGAAGGGTGGCAACGGTAATGTCGGGGCACGGGAGCGGGAGCTTACTCTTTCTCTTTTTTATAAAATCGATACGGTTGACGTGGATAAGTTGTGGGTCCCAGTGTGAGGTCGAACGCACTGGGTCCCACGTAGCACTAGTCGACTGGTGGATCCCATGTTCAAACAGCCCAGCTCATGTAATCTAAATTTGTTAACAGTTTCCTTCCGTTTAAGGGCTTGAAAGAGCCGTTTCGAGCCGTGGCTACTTGGCCTGCTCCAACTGTCGTCTCTCAGCTATTTCGACGAAAGACGTCGTATTCCAGCTATTAGCCGACAAAGACGTCGCACAGGAGCTATAGCCCCTTAAACAAATTAAAATCGCTACCAATCAGATCCCAACCTAAGCCAAATGTTAGGTTTGTTCGACAGCTTTCACTCATATGAAGGCCGGATTTGGGCCTGCCCGGATGCACTGAGACACGTCTGCCGTGTCGGATCCGACGTGCCGACCCACTCACCTTTTTAAATAGTTTTCAGCCCTCACCTGAAAGGCACACTAAAAGATCGAGATGCTGCCTGGAGGGGATACATGATTGAATAGGCGTTTAGAATGTATTGTTGATTTTGCTTAAAGAAATACAGAATAAATTACAGTAAAAAATCCAGAATAAACTATCATTTAGTTTTCAAGCATGCAACCGAAATATGCTAGATTTAACTAGTGCATCGCCAAGTTAATCTTAACAAAGATAAACACAAGAAATATCTCACAGGCGATAAAATAAGATGTATACTACTTCAAACTCAATGCTTATCACAAGGATATAAACTCAGGTATAAAGATAACCAAACCATGTAAAGACGAAAATGTATCTCAATGGAAGGAAACTAGTCAGTGTTGTAGAGATGCGGGTTGCCACAAAGGACTCTTCGAACACTATATGAAAGCTCACATTCTTCTCTGAGCGCCTCCATGAAGTTAGGACTCTTTTTCTTATGGCTAGCTTTTTCTTCACTCTGGAGTTGGCAAACTCCACCAACACTTCCTAATCCCCAATAATACCACCATTTTCACAATCCTTCACGAAGAGGTTACCACAGTCGCAACCACGAACAGGAGGAAAACCCTACGAGAATAACAACCTCACAACCTCTCACTCTATCGAACAAATGTGGAAAGGTCAAACCGATGCAACCAATGCAAAGAAACACCACAAAGATGTGCTCAAATCTTTCTCACTTGAATTTTACCAAAGCAACAAATTCAGGGGACTAATAGGAGAGGAAGAACAATGACTCCAAAATTAAGATCCAATGGGTTCCCTTCACTTAGAAGGGGATTTGATCATTGTAGACTTTGATCTAGATCACTCTCTTTTCTTACAAATAATCAAGAATAATTGAAGGGATTGAGGAGGAATAAAGGTTTTGAAAGTCAGCAATGGGAAGAAACTTGTGCTCAAAAGCCCTAGAAACCTTTGGAGAAAAAGACCCTCATATGCAGCCTAAAGATCCATAAAATCTGAGCAGGGAAAAAAAGACACGATACTGCAAAACGACAAAAGATATATTTGCTCGTTAGAAACATGTGTCGGACAATCCGGCAAATTCTGCCACACGGTTCGTCATAGAAACAGAACATCACCGGACACCTTGAGTACATGTACGACATATGTCCGACGGGACTTTGTTTGACGGACAGTCTGTCGCATGAAAAACAACAAAAACAACTTCACCAATAACGTGATACCTTTTACATCCAAAGTCCATTTTCTATGAACTTGTACTTGTTTTGAAAATAACAACAATCTCTAGATCCTCACAGAAAGAAATACCAAAGACAACCAAATAGCATAAGACCATTACTAGAAAGGTTTGACCTCTCTAATAAGAAGAACCGGCAAATATTCTTTCAGCTAATATTCTTTAGACGATTATAATCATTGGTTCTATGCATCTCTCATGTCTCTTGATGTTGCATCGTGCGGGTGTATTTTTGTATCAGCTTGTTGCACCACTATTAGTATATCTAGGGCGCTACATCTATATGTAGGTCAGCTTTTCCTCCATTGATCGCCTGGGTAGCCACCCCGTGTCACCTTCCACTGGCCCATTCTATACATCAGCCGTTGTTCTGGCTCCAATGGCCGCCAAATTAAGGAGACCTCCACGACATGCAAGCACTAGCACAGCCATGGCCATGCATATATGCACGAAGCTGGCCGGCCATTGGCACCTTTTCCCATAGGCCACGCGACTCCCGGCCAGGAAGAGAAGCCGGATGCGGAGAACAGGATGGAGGCACTCACCGTTTTGGTTAACAAATGTGGAAGGTAGAGGCCACCAGTCTAGAGAAGAAGACGAAAATGCTATGGAGCGCACTGAAGAAAGAAAATGTGTGCGCCATTGCAGATACAGTTAGCACACAAGGTGATGGTAGAAGGTGCCAGTATCCGTATCAGCATGAGTTAAGCAGAGTGTTCATGTGTATAGGTTGTATTGGCGAGAGGAAGTAATCAAGTAAACAAAGGTGAGGTAGCAAGCATTTTGGATACGCATGTATGGTGCCATGTGAAAGCCCAAATTTGGACACGCATGGTAACATGTGATAAATGAAATACTAGGTGGTTTTTGACAGTGCTGGTCCCCAGGGCATAGTTGCAACTAATAAGATTTTCAAAAAAAAAGATGCACGATGTGCTCACCTATGCAATGGTAGTGGAAAGATGCTGAGGCATAGTTGGAAAGATTCATGCCAACGGCGATGTCACCAACCCAGAAAGGATGCGAGATGATCCGAATGTTGTCAGGTAATTCTGAGTTGGATCCGATTCTGTTCTGTATGAGTAGAGCAGCACTATCTGCCGTTCACCCACCGTAAATAGGGTTTACTTTCTGCTGAGAATTGCCAGGGTATCAACAAGGGCGAATGGCTATACAAAGGAATATACATCTACATAAAGACACTGCGGCAGGGGCTCAAAATGATGTTACTGTGGGAGGAAAGGTAGCCTGGTGACACCACTCTGTGTATAGTCCATGCCATCGGAGTTGTCTGAATCTGTGAGCCCAGGTGCGCTTCCTTGCTCAGAGGCGCAGTCTTCTTCTCTATCCGCGAATTGCGGAAGGATTTTTAGGCAAGCGCTTGGCTTCTGGCCTATGACTTCCCACTTGAGGTTGAAGCTTTCGACGAGATTTACTTGGGAGGAGATGATGGTTGATGGTCTGGGCAGTAGCTGCACGCTCTCCCCTTTCGGAATAACTACTTGCTCAACTGCTAATCTTGCTTCCTGTTATCAGAGAAACAAAAAATTATGTTTAAGAAGGATGTGTCCAGGACAAGACAAATGTGATCATGATACCTCCAAAGCATCGGTTTCCTCTGATGATCTTACTTCCTGCTTATCTTCAAAATCCATCAACCCATCCATGTGGTCATCCACAAGGACTCGAAGGGCCCTAGTTATTTGCACCAGGGAGTTTGTCTACAAAGAAAAGTGAGTAAATACTTTCACTTAAAAAAACAGTGCATTGAACACGAAAATCGTGCATGCATACCTTAGCGAAGAAAACAGGTATATCTTGTGATTTCACCACAGCCTGAATCTGAGAATTCTTCTTGAGCTTTGATTGCAAAGCAATCACTGCATCAGCTTCACTAATATTGTATGTCAAAGTGATCATCTCCTCCAGCTCCAGTTGTCTAATCGCTTGCAACGCAATTTCCTCGGATATCTAGAACAGCCTATCCAATAAGTTCCAAACTAAGTACTGCAAATTCTACAAATATTTTTTAAGCAAAGAAATGACAGCTAAAATAATTCATCAATTCACCACTATGTTGTTCCAAAGATAAAAGTGACATAAGGTGTGAAACACCATAACCCCAAACACACTAGCACCATGCAACACCTTCCAAAATCTCATAAGGTTGAAAGACTGTTTTGATTAATGGCAATCACTGTACGAAGTGATGGTTAATATCATGGAGACTTGGTAACAAACTAAATGTACTTTCATACGTTTCATCATTTTTTTTTTGGACAAGATCTTTCATCAATATTATACAGCCAAAAGCAATCAATGTCCATACCAAATAAGCATCATATTAACACACCAAAAGTAATACCGTAATAAGCATGGAAACGAACTACTAAAGATCACTTCTTTTTTTGCGGAGATAAAAAATTATTGAAGGTCGCTGTTGAAAATACTGAACATTGAAGAAATGGCCTAGTGAAAAATCCGTACCCCATAAGCATATAGATTGAAGCCTGCCTCAGATTCATTAGAAGTCTCCATATGTCCATTAGCAGAATCAAGATTAAATGCAGTGTCCAAGCTTGTCCTGGCGTTACTTAGAGAAGCAACTTCTAATGGAGACGCAATTTCATAAGGAAGACGACCAAGCTGATCCTTCTGCGCAGGAACTTCCGGGTGCGTCGGCCTGGTTGAACCCAACTTTCGAATTTCAACATTAGGAAGCCTGCCTGCAGCAAGATTTTTTTATTATCATATTGGCATCTCAGCTACATGTATACTATGAGAAAAAAATCATGGGATCAAATGTAACATGATAATGCAGTTGATTGAATGGCATAATAAGAGAGAACCTGCAAGCAAAGCATCAACTGTAGCTTCCAGACAACGATGGACGCGTAACTCAGTTTTCGACACGATCTCTACAGCATATGCGAATGTTGATGGGCCCTTTCGCTCTAGTACAGTTTTCTGAACCCTTCTCCTGCTTGCTTCTTCGTCGCCAAGGGTGACACTCTTACAGAAACAATGGAGCATATTGTAATTAAACTTACTGAGAACGAGAAGTATGTAAATTAATAATGATGGCGAAGCGAAAAACAAGTAAAGAGCCCCCGCAGAAAAGAACAAGTAAATATCTTTTATCCATTCTACAAACAAAGCGGCATATATGGTAGACCAAAGTAGTTACTGGATAGTGACAAAACTGTTAGTACTGACAGTTGCTTACTGAGGCTACTTGGAAGCCCTGTGGCTGCTCTGGTTCGGCGGCGCGGAAAGGCTGAGGAGGTGTGTAGGAGAAACTGGGGGCAGAAGACCGATCTGAGGTGGAATTCGTGTCCACCTCAGCGTGCGGCCACGTGAGCTGCCAAGTTATCAGTGAGCTCCACCGGCCAGAAACAGTGTCAATCCAAGCTAAACGACCAATCAGTACTTATTGTGGAATGTTTAACATGGACCAGTTGTTTTACGCTACGAAAACGAAAACAGGTGGCACTTCGTGAATTCAGCCACATATGTGGTGGTTTTATGCTATTCAGTCCTTTTAAGTAGATACTCCCTCCGTTCCGATGCACAAGGCGTAAAAATCCTGGCTCTAGGATTAAGACAGCGCAGTGCCCAAACAAATTTTCTGTTGATTAGACCCTTTTGCCCCGATGGAATTGATCCGTGCAGTTCTGAGCAGGGTAATACGCACGCATGCAATCAGCTTGCCCAATCCCCACATGCATGCGCAGCGCGCGAAACCAATAGAAATCTCGCAATAATTACTCTTCTCTTAATTTTCTGCTCTTCTCTCCGCATGCACCCACTACGGCCAATCGCATTGCCACACAGTTGGCAGGGTTAGTTTTGGACGAAATCAGCTAAGCTGCACCCTGCGCCTTGAATTGTGACGAAAATTGGAAAAAAAAAATATACGCCTTGTTCATAGGAACGGAGGGAGTAGGTGATAACTTCTCTCTGGAATAAATAGGTATGGCCCCAGGTATGCAATTCGATTTAAGTTTCTATGTATCAAACCCATCCTGTCAACAACCAAAGGAGTAAAAGGTTTAGATTGATATCACAATCTTGCCATGCTTAGTTTGGAGCATGTAATTTTGTATGTTCGTGTTTCCAGGTACATGAACAGCATAACATCCTATTACTAAAACAAGGGCAGATAATTGAAAGTCCTAGGGGATAAAATTATTTGGATGAACTACATCATTTCTTCATAACTTCAACTGACATAATACAGTTCCTCTTGCTACAGTGTGAAAATACAATATTATCATTACAGTAAAGGGATTTAAGTGCAGCATGTCATACCTGTATTCCTCCTACAAGCATATCTAGTGATGGATTCATAGTCAGGTTCTCTATTGTTACACCATGAGCGGATGCAACAAGTTGTATACCCCGCTGTGCAATGGTGCTAGCAGCCAGAGCCTCTAGCTTAGTTCCAATTTCATCAATGACAATCGCCTGGGGCATATGGTTTTCCACAGCTTCTATCAACACCTGATAGAAAGAAACATAATGAGCATACGTGCTAAGTGGTGTGCTAAAAAAGGACATCAGTGTTCAGTACATGTATAGAATAGTCTGACACACTACATAGATAGGTAGATCTGTTTTAAGCATGCATGGCAGCGCCGGGTAATAGTCTTTTGAGTAGTACAATAAAAAACATATACTTCACACAGCAACAGGGTATGCTTCAAGAGAACAGACCTTATGCTGCATTTCTTGGTTAGGCACTTGCAACCTACGGGCATTGCCTATTCCAGGGTGAGGAATGTCACCATCTCCACCTATCTCATTAGATGTATCAACAATCATCACCCGCTTATCATAATCATCTGCTAGCATGCGGGCAATCTCTCTGTAAGATGAAGCAACAATTCGATGCTTAAATTGACATATAAACTCTCCTGATTATAAATGGTTGTTACACATGTGTACCCATCCCATAGTACACAATATAGAGGTACATTAATCCAAGGCTACCTTATGACAGTTGTCTTCCCCACCCCTGGCGGGCCGATGAGCAGCAACGATCCACCATCCTTCACCAAATCCTGAAGCAAATTGGCACTTCCTGCCACAGCCCTCCCGACGCGGCAAGTCAATCCCACGATGTCTCCCTTCCTGTTCCTGATCGCGCTGATTCGGTGCAGTGTACGGCTGATTCCGGCACGATTGTCCCCTCCAAAGTCCCCAACCTACCAAAAGGAGATGAGCTAAATTGGGGTCGTCCGGTCACAATGCAATAGCAGTCAGTGTATCAAGGTGTGCAGATTAATACTCCCTTCGTTTTTAAATATAAGATGTTTTAGACTTTGTCTACAATCAACATGTATACAAATGTATCTAGACATGTTTTAGTTTGCATGTTCGCTCATTTTAGTATGCATCTAGACAACATGCGTAAAACATCTTACATTTACAAAACGGAGGGAGTAAGAGCGTAAGAGCGTTCGTGGTATGTGAGGTTGACCTTCGCAGTGGCGTGGTGGAGTTCGTCGAAGGAGATGGGGCGGTCGGAGAGGAGGAAGTCCCCGGAGGGGAAGCGGGCGAGCGGGGGGCGTCCGAGGTCCATGACCACCTCCACCAGCGCGGGGAGCTCCGGGTGGTCCTCCACCCTCCGCCGCAGCTCCCCAGGGAGCAGCTCCAAGAGCCTTCCCAGCTCATCTTCGAACCCCTCCGCCCCCGCGGTCTCGCCCTGCGTGGCGCGCAGGGGAGCGCGGCGCCGGCTGACGCGGCGGAGGGAGAGAGGGCGAGCGGTGACTGGGCACGACGTGACTGAGGCGAAGCGACGGGAGGAGGGAAGTGGGAGTGGGTACGGTGGGATGAGGGAGACCCGCAGGCAGCGGTGGAGCGGCGGCGGCGGCGGCATCCCGGCGGCCGCGGGCACGAGTGGAGGGGAAGAGTTGAGGATGGGTGGGCGCGAGAGGCTCACTGTCGTTCATGTGTGTAACCGTCACTTATCATCGCACGATTGGAGACAACAGCGGCTGGATTGAGCCATTGGACGGTCAGGATCGCCAGGACATTCACGCGACTACTTGGTGGCAATATTCTGGTTACACTCACGTCAAAAAAAAAAAATCTGGTTACACTTCATAGTGATTCTCTGACGCCTACCTTATAGGCAGGATCATCATCTTATTTTACGGTATAGACGCTTATCACCTCTCATTAAATGTCTGCCTGGTAATGATCTCTGACCTTTATATCGTTCAAACCTCATGGATCAAATTATTTCATCGATTCGATTTCATTTACATGTCTACTTTAAAATTTTAATGAGACATATCTTATGTACTTCAAACATGAATTTGATCTTTGACAAACACAGGGTATAACCATCCTCTAGGAAATCTATGCATCAACTTCCTTTTAGGACTTTCATCGATCAGCTTTGGTTTTCAAGTTGGGTCACTCATCCTAGTTTCTTTTCGGATTGGACACCTACTATGCCCTCAATATGGACCGTGTGTATCCATTTTGGAAAAAATACGGACGTGCCAAGAATCTATAAGAAGGAAGCAGTATTTCTCCCCTCATCCGGTGGTTTCTTGTTGTCCGTCAAAAACCTTCCGCTTGTTTGTCGCTCCCAAGACTCTAAAAAGGAAAATAAAAAGGGAAGACCTCAGTTTCCTACCATAACACGTACTGGAACTTACTTCAAGTCTCCAAGTTAAGAGACGGGACCTGCCTTCTACCTTTATAATCCAAGTTTTCTAAACAACTACTGGCACCTCAGTGAAAATCAAAGTAACAAACATGACAATTTCTCAAACCGAAACAACATACTTGCAACCTTGAAGTAACATAATGAAAACCTACACAATTTACCTTGTGGTTTGGAACTTGGAAGACAATAATAGCCAGTAGATGCGGATAGTTTTTGCCTTAGAGCTATGGGTTTCACATACAAAAACTATGTTTTCAATATTTTGGGAGTTCACTAAGTTCCTGATGCACACTGGTGTTGTTGTTGGGAAACTGACGAGGGGTTTCCCCGTCAATACCCATGGTTGCTAGCCTAGGGTGAATGTTATGAGGTAGAGGACGCGTAGTGTTAGTAGATTCATCGGCTGACAAGCGGGAGTTACCCAGGTTCAGTGCCCTCGACTGAGGTAAAACCCCTACTTCCTGCCTGTCTGTTATTGATTGTGTATATGCGGCGAGTACAAGGGGTTTTTGTGGTTCTGGTTGGGCGTGTCCCTAATCGGCCACCCTCCTGTCCTTTATATAGTGGTACAGGTCTCGAGTTGTAACCGACTAGGATTACAGATATAGAAAGTATAACCGACTATGTCTATCTATGGTAGAAGTCTTCGACTTGGGCTTCTCTTGTTGGGCTTCTTCAGCCTGTTGACAATTGGGGTTTAGTCATTACGTGCACCAGGTACCCACACGAAGGGGTACCCGTTTGGTATAACCTTGTCAGAAACCCCAAGAGGAAGGTATGATAAGTGCAGCAGCAAGTTTTCCCTCAGTAAGAAACACAGGTTGTCGAACCAGTAGGAGAGGAAGGACACGTCTGAAGGTTGTTGGTGGCGCCGCTTACGATCACCAACGTGGAACATGTACAAAACACAACCAAGAAACTTTGCCCCAACTTAACAGTGAGGTTGTCAATCTCACTGGCTTGCTGTAACAAAGGATTAGACGTATAGTGTGGAAGATGATGTTTGTTTGCAGAGAATGAAAGAAAACAGTATTTGTAGTAGGTTGTATTATCGATGTAAAAGAATGGACCGGGGTCCACAGTTCACTAGTGGTGTCTCTCCATAATAAATAATAGCATACATGTGGGTAAACAAGTTACAGCTGGGCAATTGACAAAATAGAGAGCTGCATAATGATGCATATACTTGTCATGGTGTCTGGTGTGAGATTCATTTGGGCATTACAACAATATACATAGACCGTTCCAACCGCATATATGACTAATAATTCATCTTCCGGTTAACGTCCGTACCCCCATTCAGTATTAAGTTGCAAGCAACAGATTATTGCATTAAGTGAAGTGCATAATGTAAGTAACACAATTATCCTTAGATAAATCATTACTGTTTTATCCCTATTAGCAACAGTACATCTACAATCTTAGAGGTTGCTGTCACTCCCCCAGATTAAATAGAGACATGAACCCACTATCGAGCATAAATACCCCCTCTCGGAGTCACAAGCATCTACTTGGCCAGAGCATCTACTAGTAACAGAGAGGATGCAAGATCATAAATAACATACACATGATATATTATGAAGCAAATGACATAGTATTCAATATTCATCGGATCCCAGCAAACACAACATGTAGCATTACAATAAGATGATCTTGATCATGTTAGGCAGCTCACAAGATCTAAACATGATAGCACAAGTGGAGAAGACAACAATCTAGCTACTGCTATGGACCCGTAGTCCAAGGATGAACTACTCACGCATCAGTCCGGAGGCGGGCATGGTGATGTAGAGCCCTCCGGTGATGATTCCCCTCTCCGGCAGGGTGCCGGGAAGAGCTTCTGAACCCTCCCGAACTAGGGTTGACGACGGCGGAGGCTCCGTGATGTTTTCTGGATTTTCGTTCGGGTACTTAGGGTTTTCCCGTCGGGGGGATTAAATAGGCGAAAGGGCAACGTCGGTGGAGCCCCGAGGGGCCCACACCACGTGGTGGCGCGGCCAGGGGTGGGGCCGCGCCACCAACAGGTGTGGCCGCCTCGGTTTCCGTCTTCGTCTCCTCTCCGGTGTTCTGGATCCTTCCAGGGAAAATAGGGATTTTGGCTTTTGTTTCGTGCAATTCCGAGAATATTTCTTTAACAGCTTTTCTGAAACCAAAAACATCAGAAAACAGGGAACTGACACTGTGGCATCTTGTTAATAGGTTAGTCCTAGAAAATGCATAAAAATGATATAAAGTGTATATAAAACATGTAGCAATTGGTATAATATAAGCATGGAACGTAAGAAATTATAGATACGTTTGAGACGTATCAAGCATCCCCAAGCTTAGTTCTACTCGTCCCGAGTATGTAAAACGATAACAACAAATAATTTCTGAAGTGACATGCTTTCACACAATCTTGATCAAATAATATTGTAAGGCTCATGTTATGAATGAAGTGACCCAAGGCAATGGTCTATAGATTGCTAACAAATAGACAACGAGTAAACAACTGAATCATATAAGTAAAACTTTTCCTGGATAGTACTTTCAAGACAAGCATCAAAAAGATTTACATAAGAGTTAACTCATAAAGCAATAGTTTCTAAGTAAAAGAGCATTGAAGCAACACATAGGAATATTTAAGTTTCGGCATTGGCTTTCAATTTTGAACATGTATATCATATAGATAATTGTCAAGACAAAGAAATATAACAAGTGCAATAAGTAAGCATATAAGAATTGTTGCACACAAAGTTGACACAAGTGTTTGCTTCTAAGATAGAAAGGAGTAGGGAGATGATGCTCACGGTGGTGTGTGGTTGGGAAACCCCAAGAGGAAGGTGTGAAGTAGTGCAGCAGGAAGATTTCCCTCAGTTATGAAACCAAGGTTATCGAACCAGTAGGAAATGAGTGTTCACCCGAGGTGTCAATGGCGCAAGAAGTTCTTGGTGGCGTGTAGTTGACGTGGGGCCTGCACACAACACAATCAAAGTATTTTGTCCCAACTCAACGGTGAGGGTGTCAATCCCACCGGCTTGCTGTAACAAAGGATTAAACGTATGTGTGGAAGAAAGATGTTTGTTTGCAGAAAGTAACAGGTTTGCAGTTTTGTGGTTTATCAGATTAAAGAGAAGGACCGGGGTCCACAGTTCACTAGTGGTGTCTCTCCATAAATAATAATAACATTCATGCGGGTAAACAAATTACAGCTGGGCAATTGATAGAATAATGATGAGCAAACCAATGCATATACCAACGTTATGATGTCTAGTGTGAGATTCATTCGGGCATTACAACAATATACATAGACCGTTCCAACCGCATCTATGACTAATAATCCACCTTCCGGTTAGCGTCCGCACCCCTTTCAGTATTAAGTTGCATGCAACAGATTATTGCCTTAAGCACTGTGTGTAAAGTAAGTAAGTAACATCATCCTTAGACAAAGTACTACTGTTTTATCCCTAGTAGCAACAGTACATCTACAACCTTAGAGCTAGTTGTCACCACCCCAGATTTAATAGAGACATGAACCTACTATCGAGCATAAATACCCCCTCTTGGAGTCACAAGCATCTACTTGGCCAGAGCATACACAAGTAACGAAGAGCATGCAAGATCATTAAATAGCACACACATGATATATTATGAAGCAATAACTTTAGTACTCAATATTCATCGGATCCCAGCAAACACAACATGAAGTATTACATAACGGTGATCTTGATCATGATAGGCAGCTCACAAGATCTAAACATGACAGCACAAGAGGAGAAGACAACCATCTAGCTACTACTATGGACCCGTAGTCCAAGGGTAGACTACTCACGCATCAGTCCGGAGGCGGTCAAGGCGACGTAGAGGCCTCCGGTGACGATTCCCCCTCCCGGCAGGGTGCCGGGGAGAAGTTCTGATCTCTCCCGAATTGGTGTTGACGACGGCGGCGGCTCGGGGCCCATGGAGGAAAAGATGAACACCGTATAGGGTTTTTTGTTTCGAGGGGTATATGTAGTCGAAAGGGTGAGGTCGGTGGAGCTCCGTGGGTCCCACACCACGTGCTCGCGCGGCCAGGAGGGCTGCCGCGCCTGGGGGTGGTGTGGGCCCCTCGGGCTCTGTCTTCGTCTCCTCTTCGGTGCTCTGGAACGTTCCCACGAAAATATGGACTTTGGAAAAGAAATCGTCCGATTCCGAGAATATTTCCTTAAGTACTTTTCTGAAACCAAAAACAACAGAAAACAGGGAACTGGCACTGTGGCATCTTGTTAATAGGTTAGTCCCAGAAAATGCATAAAACTATATAAAATGCATATAAAACATGTAATAACTTGGTATAATATAGCATGGAACATAAGAAATTATAGATACGTTGGAGACGTATCAACATCCCCAAGCTTAGTTCTACTCGTCCCGAGTAGGCAAGAACGATAAAACAAGAATAATTTCTGAAGTGACATGCTTTAACACAATCTTGATCACAATATAATGTAAGGCTCATGTTATGAATGAAGTGATTCAAGGCAATGATCTATAGTTTGCTAACAAATAGACAAGGAGTAAACAACTACATCATATAAGTGAAAAACTTTTCATGAATAGTACTTTCAAACAAGCATCAAAAAGATTTGCATAAGAGTTAACTCATAAAGCAATATTATCTAAGCAAAAGAGCATTGAAGCAACACAAAGGAAGATATAAGTTTCAGCATTGGCTTTCAACTTTTGAACATGTATATCATATAGATAGTTGTCAACACAAAGAAATATAACAAGTGCAATAAGTAAGCATATAAGAATTGTTGCACACAGTTGACACAAGTGTTTGCTTCGGGGATAGAAAGAAGTAGGCAAACTGACTCAACATAAAGTAAAAGATAGGCCCTTCGCAGAGGGAAACAGGGATACAAACATGTGCTAGAGCTTCTTAGTTTTATAGGTTTTTGAAATCATATAGAGAGCATAAAAGCAAGTTTTGAGCAGTGTTTGTTGTTGTCAACGAATGGTAATGGGCACTCTACCCCCCTTGTCAACCAGACTATCTTAAGAGCGGATCATCCCTCTTTTCTCTTTTGTTTACACATGCAGTTTAGAACTAGTATCATTGCTTGGCTGATTAGATCAGGGAAAAAATGTGAAGAGAATGCAGCGGTTAAAGTTGTAATTAATTGGGACTGGGCGCTGTCGGCCCAGTGAATTCTAGGGTGTGCAGAGCCCACTCTCCACGGCCCGCACACGCGACGGCATCTACGAAACGACTAAGGACCAAGCAGAGCGCTTGGGGAGACCCCCGAGGGAAATGCCCCTCGAGGGGGCTTGAAGGGGCAGCGAAGGCCTGAAGGGGGTTCCTCCCGAGGCCGCCCCACTACAAGGCCCTCTCCCCCGGAGAGGGGCCAGCACAGCTCCCCCCTCGAGGCCTCCAGGGCCCTGAGGGGATGCTTCGCTGCGAAGGAACCGCCGCAGGGCGCACATGGGCTCTGCAGCAGCCGCAGAGTGACGCGCGCGTCTGCGCGCGATAGCGACGGCGTCACAGTTGCCGTTCCGGTGATAAAAGGAGTCAACAAAGCTCTGTGCCTCCTGCGCCGCCAACAAAGCTTTCCTCTTTGGTGATAAAGCGGTTGGCCGGCGCAACGCTCCAACGGCGACGTCACCGTGGGCACCTCCCACGGTCTCTGCAGTACCAACGGGCCGCTCTGCAAAGGCGACAGCTGCCCTGCCACGGAGGCAGGCTTTACGACCATGGACCAAGTCCATAAACAGCCGAGCTGCGGTGCACCCCGCTCCTCCGTTCGTCGCCATGTGGGAACCCTTCCACTGCGCAGGTCGCAGGGATGAGGCCCGGGGCGCCTATATAAGGAGGGGGAGCACCTCCGTAGAACAGGATCGAGCTTTCGACCCCCGATTCGATCAATCATCTATCCTTGTACACCCCACGGTAGCTTGGTCTAGCCAGGGGAGCTTGAGGAGGAAGAAGGCCCGAACCTTCTCCCCTCCGTGCTTCACGCCGCCTCGCGTGAGCTCGCGGCAAGCTTGTTGTACTGTAGCCCCTGCAGAGCAATACAGACAAGCAGGAGTAGCGGTTTTACCTCACCTTGAGGGCCGTGAACCTGGGTACGGGCCTGAGTCCATCTCTGTCGTGCAGTCCCACTTCAGGCACCGCGAGCAACGTCGCTGTGTCGGCCGAAGGTTGTTGACCAACGTGTTCAGTCCCCTCCACGAACTTCTCCCCCGAGAGTGGTTATCCCTGTTCTGCGGGAACTACACCTCGACATTTGGCGCGCCAGGTAGGGGGACTGAGGCGCGTCTTCAACCTCCGCGCCATGACGGACACCCGCGCGACGCGCGCCAACCGGCGCGCTTCTGAGAGAGCTCACACCGAGCCCGGCACTGCTCCTACCCGTGGTCGCCGCGGTCGCCCTCGCGCTGCCGAGCGCGCCGGCACCGGCCAGCGCGTGGAGGAGCCAGAGAGCGAGGAGCACCGCGGCGGTGACCGTGGCGAGGACGAGGACTTCTCTGAGCGCCGTGAGGACGCTGAGTCCTCGCACCCGTCCCGGCGCCAGAGCGCGTCCACGCAGGAGCACCAGGAGCCCAACCCGCACACCGCGCTGCTCATGGCCCAGGAGCTCCTCCGCTACCGGCCAAGTGCTGAGGCCCACGACCAGTGGTTGAACCGCCTCCACCACCTCGTCGACATCGCGACCACGCGCCCCGCTCCGTCGCGCTCCATATTCCACCACTCTGGCCACGCAGGGATGGCCGCACCAGGTGCGCCCCCACCGCCGCCAGGACCACCTCCGGCCGCGGCGCAGAGGGCTCCCTCCCATGCTTCCTCGCCGCACGACTGCCAGATCGTGCAGCGCACCGCGCCTGACGCACGAGTGGGCATGGAGCGCCGCCGGGACCTCCAAAACCGCCTCGTCGAGGAGCTCGGCCAAGCGGGGCAACAGAACCGCAGGGCCCTTCAGGGGGGAACGGCCACCTATGCCTCGGGCTGCATGGCGTTCACTCGCTCCCTGCGCCGCGTGGTCTGGCCGCAGAAGTTCAGGCCAGCCCTCCCCAAGGGCTTCGACGGGTCCACCAACCCTCTCGAGTTCCTGCAGCTCTACACCACCTCCATTCAGGCTGCAGGAGGAGACGACAAGGTCATGGCCAACTGGTTCTCCCACGCACTCAGGGACTCCGCGCTGTCCTGGCTCCTCAACCTGCCTGAGGACTCCATCGACTCCTGGGAGGAGCTTTGCAAGCAGTTCGTCGCCAACTTCAAGGGCACGTACGAGCGCGCACTCACCCACAATGACTTGCGCGCTGTGGTGCAGAAGAAGGATGAGACTCTTCGCAAGTACATCCAGCGATTCAGCCAAGTGCGCAACAAGATTCCGAACATCCCGGACACGCAGGTCATCGCCGCCTTCAGGGAGGGCGTCACGAACCGCAGGATGCTCGAGAAGCTGGGCATCCACGACAAGCTCACCTCTGTGGTGAAGCTTTTTGACCTCGCTGACAAGTGCGCCAAGGCCGAAGAGGGACTCCTCTTCGTCAAGATGAGCCAGCGCGGGGACGACCAGGCTGAAGGCTCCAAGAGCCACAAGAAGCGCGAGGAGACCAAGCGCAAGACCACTGCGGTGTTGGCAGCAGAGCCAGCCGCCAAGAGCGCCCGCAGGAGCTCCCCTGAGCCTGGCGACAAGGAGGTGGACAACCGCCCGTTCTGCGTCTACCACAACAGGCGCGGCCACGCCACCGACAACTGCTACGACCTCAAGAGGCTGAGCAGGGAGCGCGAGCGCAAAGAAGGCAGCGGGAACCGCGGCAGAGGCCGCGGCTACCGCCACGACAGCAGAGGCGGACGCGGTGGCGGCTACCAGAGGCCGCAAGGCACTGAGGCCAACGCCGCCGAGAGGAACAACAACCTCCCTGACGAGGAAGACGGAGGCTACCAGGCCCCAAGGGGAGCCATGGCCTGCATCCTCGGCGGGGCTCAGGCGCCCAGGTCGAACAACCAGTTCAAGCAGTTCGCCCGCGAGCACAACGCCGCGCTCCCGAGCACCGAGACCTCCAGGCCCCTCAAGTGGTCCCAGTACACCATCGCCTTCGACGCCAAGGACCACCCCAAGTCGACCAAGACTGTTGGAACCCTCCCCCTGGTCTGCCCCCCCACCATCAACAACATCACCGTCTCCAAGACGCTCATTGATGGGGGAGCGGGCCTGAACGTAATCTCTGTCGAGACCTTCGAGACGCTTCAAGTGCCCTACGAGTGGCTTATGCCCTCCAGGCCGTTCACAGGGGTCACCAGTGGTTCAATCGAACCCCTGGGTCAGGTCCGGCTGGCCGTCACCTTCGGCACGCAGAAGAACTATCGCACAGAGCTGATCGACTTCGATGTCGCCCACATCGGCCTGCCGTACAACGCCATCCTCAGCTACCCCGCCCTCGCGAAGTTCATGGCCGTCACGCACCACGCCTACAACATGGTCAAGATCCCCGGCAGCGCTGGCACCATTGCCATCCATGGTCATATCCTGGACGCCACGCGCGCTGTCGAGAGCGCCTACAAGGCGGCCGCCATGGCATTCCCGGCTGACGAGGACATGGAGCCTCTCGAGAGGCCCAAGAAGAAGAAGCAAGTGTTCTCTCAGGAGCAAGCTGCCACGAAGAAGGTGTCGATGGACACCACCAGCTCGGGGGCTGAAGGCTCGGGGGCTAGCGTCACCATAGGCGCTGCCCTGCCTCCCAAATAGGAAAGCGCGCTCGCCGCCTTCCTTCGGGCAAACTCTGACATGTTCGCATGGACTCCGTCAGATATGTCCGGTGTGCCAAGGGAGGTGATCCAGCACCACTTAGCCGTGTGTCCAGACGCACGCCCCGTCAAGCAAAAAGCACGCAAGCAAGCCCCCGAGAAGCAAGCATTCATCGTCAAGGAAGTAGAGAAGCTCAAGGCGGCAAATGTCGTCCGCGAAGTCGCGCACCCCACTTGGCTCTCCAACGGCGTGGTTGTCCCTAAACCCGCTGGAGGAGGCCGACTCTGCATCGACTACACCGATGTCAACAAGGCCTGCCCCAAGGACCCATACCCCATGCCGAGGATAGACCAGATCGTGGACTCCACCGCTGGCTGCGATCTCCTCTGTTTTCTGGACGCCTTCTCTGGTTACCACCAGATCAAGATGGCTAAAGAGGACGAGGAGAAGACAGCATTCCTCACCCCTTGTGGTGTGTACTGCTACATATGCATGCCCTTTGGCCTGAAGAATGCTGGCGCCACTTTCCAGAGGCTCATGAGGATAGCCTTGGGGGCACAGATGGGCAGGAACGCAGAGGCCTACGTCGATGATATCGTGGTCAAGTCTCGAGAGGGGGACACCCTCCTGAGGGATCTCGAGGAAACCTTCGCCAGCCTGCGAAAGGTGAACATCAAGCTGAACCCCGCCAAGTGCGTCTTCGGGGTCCCTTCAGGCAAGCTCCTCGGATTCCTGGTGTCCCACCGCGGCATAGAGGCGAACCCAGACAAGATCAAGGCCATAGAAGGAATGCAGCCTCCTCGCCGACTCAAGGACATGCAGCGCTTAGCGGGCTGCATGGCCAGCCTTGGCCGATTCATCTCCAAGTTCGGCGAGAGAGCCCTGCCATTTTTCAAGATCATGAAGAGATCGGGCACGTTCAAGTGGACCCCTGAGGCGGACAAGGCCTTCGAGGACTTAAAGAAGTATCTGGCCAGCCCACCAGTCTTGGTGGCCCCCAGGACGGGCGAGCACCTGAAGCTGTACCTTTCAGCCACTCCTCAGACCGCAAGCGTTGTCCTGGTGGTCGAGAGGGAAGAGCCTGTCCTCCCCAAGAAGAGCACTGCCACTCCAAGTCCAAAGCCGCCCGACAAAGACCCCGCCGAAGGAGCAGCCACCACAGACCCACTGCCAGGCCCACCGCCTCAAGTCGAGTCTGCTCCCAGCACCCTTGTCGAGACGCCTCCACAGGCAGATTTCGGCAAGGGCCCTGAAGAGCCTCCACAGAGGGCTGACGCTGCGCCACCTCAGACAACCCTTGTCGAGCACCCCGTCTACTTCGTCAGCACAGTGCTGCGGGACGCTCGGGAGAGGTATCCAATGCAGCAGAAGCTCCTCGTCGCGCTCCTCATCGCCTCCAGGAATCTGCGACACTACTTCCAGGGCCACCCCATCACGGTGGTCACTGCTTTCCCCCTGGAACAGATCCTGCGCAACCCCAACGCCACAGATCGTGTCGCGGGATGGAACATAGAGTTGCAGCCATTCAACTTGCGCTTCGACACCACAAGGGTCATAAAAGGAAGAGCGCTGGCTGACTTCGTCGCCGAGTGGACTGACCCAAGCCCTGAGGAGCCTCGCGAGACAGAGGCCGAGCCCTCTGGAGACACAGTGCCCAGCCACTGGACCATGCACTTCGACGGAGCCTTCGCTTGCCGCAATGGCGGAGCAGGCGTCGTCCTAACTTCGCCCAAAGGTGACAAGCTGTACTACGCCGTCCAGTTGTGCTTCACGATTGACAGGATCTCCAACAACATCGCCGAATACGAAGGCCTCCTCGCCGGCTTAAGGGCCGCCATCGCTCTAGGCGTCAAGCACCTACTCGTCAAGGGCGACTCCCAGCTGCTCGTCAACTTCTCCAACAAGAGCTACATGCCCAAAGACGACCACATGGCCGCATACCTTGAGGAGGTCCGCAAGCTCGAGAAGCACTGCAGGGGCATGGAGCTCATGCACATCCCGAGGAAGGAAAACCAAGAGGCCGACGACATCGCCAAGCGAGCCTCGCGAAGGCAACCCCAGCAGGCCGGCGTCTTTGAAGAAAGGCTCGCCAAGGCATCCATCAAGCAGCCTCGAGAGGCCACAGCCGCAAGCGCAGACGAAGCACTCCCACCACCTCCTGAGTCTGGGGCACCCGACTGCGGTCCCAGCACAGGGGAGCGCCTGTTGCTGACGGCAGCCCACCAAGCCACAAGCTGGATTGATGAGCTCAAGGACTACTTGGCGAAAGGGATCCTCCCTGAAGAAGATGCTGACGCAGAGCGAATCGCTCGACAGGCGAAATCCTACTGCATCCTCGAGGGAAACCTCTACCGCAAGCGCCCAAATGGCATCGCGCTCAAATGCGTCCCTCCCGAGGAAGGCCGAATGCTGATCAAGGACATCCACAGCGGGGAGTGCGGCCACCACTCGTGTGCGCGCACCCTCGCGGGCAAGGTCTTCAGGAGCGGCTTCTACTGGCCTCAAGTGCTTCAAGATGCGGTCGCCATCGTGCAAACTTGCGACGCCTGCCAATTCCACGCCAAGCAGATTCATCAGCCGGCGCTGGGGCTCCAAACCATCCCGCTCTCCTGGCCGTTTGCGGTCTGGGGGCTGGACATCTTGGGCCCCTTTCCAAAGTCGCAGGGGGGCTATCGCTTCCTCTTCGTGGCCATCGACAAGTTAACCAAGTGGGCCGAGGTTGAGCCAGTGCGCACCATACCAGCTGGGGCCGCGGTGAAGTTCATCAGGAGCCTGGTCTGCCGCTTCGGCGTGCCCAACCGCATCATCACCGACAATGGCTCGCAATTCACTAGCGGCGTCTTCCGAGCCTACTGCGACAAACTCGGCGTCAAGATCTGCTTCGCCTCGGTGGCTCACCCACGCAGCAACGGTCAAGCCGAGCGAGCGAACGCAGAAGTCCTCAAGGGCCTCCAGACCAGAAGCTTCAACATCCTCAAGGGCCACGGCAAGGGCTGGATCGACGAGCTCCCTTCGGTGCTCTGGTCCATGCGCACAACTTCCTCAAGGCCTACAGGCGAAACGCCGTTCGCCCTGGTCTACGGAGCTGAAGCAGTCCTCCCCGCGAAAATCAAGCATGGATCACCACGGGTCCTTGCCTTCAATGAGGACATCCAAGAGGGCCTCCACAACGACGACCTGCTGTTCCTCGAGGGACTGCGCCGCCAGGCCGCCCTCAGAGCGGCAAGGTACCAGCAAGACCTGCGATGCTACCACAGCCGCCATGTGCGCTCACGCACCCTTGAGGCGGGCGACCTCGTCCTCAGGCGAATCCTCTCCAGGGAAGGCCTCCACAAGCTCTCCCCGATGTGGGAAGGTCCCTACAGGGTCTCCCACGTCGCCAGGCCTGGCGCAGTACGCCTCGAGACTGAAGACGGCATACCCGTCAAGAACCCGTGGAACATCGCGCACCTGCGCAAGTTCTACCCGTGATCATAGTCACGCCAGGCATTTTTTGTCTCTAGAGGGAAGCTCACGGCTTCGCCTCCAAGCTTTTCAAAGCTTCTCCCGAGGGTCAGCCCTCCGAGCTCTCCTGCTAATGAGCCACCGCAGGCCGCAGTGAACTCTGCCACTAATGGGTGGTCCCCATGCCTCGACATGGAAGGAACGTTAGCTTGGCAAACCCAAGTGTGACGAACCGATTTTAGTTCCAAGAGAACTTTGCGCTCAGGCGCCATTTTCGTTCCAAGTGAACTTTGCGCTACGGCGCCGTGTCGTTCCCAAGGGAACTTAGCGCTAAGGCGCCGCTTTGTAATATTCCGATGGCAAGTTTTACTTTCTTCATTTAATTTCGCATGTACGCTTATATCCTTTACATGCGCATCTCGCGAGCGGGGGCTGAGTACGGTGCCCGTGCCCAAGAGCACCCCAGCAGCACTGCAAAATCCAAGGGACCCTGAGCTCTGGCTAAAGGGCATGCTCCCGGATACACGCCACCTCTCCAAAGGACCTTGGTACTCTCTCTCCTCGCGAGACACCCATGAGGAAGCCTATAAGCGCGCATGAGTCCTTACTTCTATACTCTAGCGTTTCGGTTCGCCTCTCTAACATCCACAGGGAGCGAAAGTCTCTCCAGGCCTGTGGAGGAGAAACTCGGCCCCTGAAGGGAAAAACATTGCCAGAGGAGACCTGCATCGGGCAAAAAGACTCGCGAAGCTAAGTTTCCTGCTCGCTTCAAGAGAATCCTTGCATTTCTCTCACGAGCACTCTTCGTCCCTCAAGTGGCCTTTTCCTTCACACTCCATGGGCTGCTTGCGCGTCAAAGGGGGGCCCTCAGCATCGCGACTCGAGGGCTCTTACCTCCCTAAGCCTTAAACTCCCCCCGGCCTTACCGAGTCATTGCTCGAGCATACCGCAGCGGCGGAGTCATAGCGCAAAGGGACGGGTCCTGCGACGCAGAGCGAAAAAGACATGGAATCGAAGCAAAGGCTCCTCAAGGGAAGCACACACTGGCTTAATAGCAATTGTTCAAAAGACAAAGAGTATATCACAGACTGAGGAATGAAAGTCTCTAAAAGGCGAATGCCCCTAAAAGCGCTACAAGCGCGACACATTGCAGGAGGGGACTTTAGGAGGAAGTCAGGCGGAGGCCTCGCCGTCGTCCTGGCCACGTTCTTCTTCTTCTTCAAGCTCGCTCCCCTCATCGCCATCCTCATCCTCCGCTGCGGCCCGCTTGAAGCGGCTGCAGAAGTCGTCCACTTGGTCGCGGACGGAGTTGGAGGCCTTCCACCCAGCCTCCCCCTCGAGAGGCTCGGTCACCGTGGCGAGGTCGAACCCGGGCTGGAGGTGCACGAGGTTGGAGAAGATGCGGTCCACCGCCACCGCCAGAAGCTGGCGGCACTCCTCCTCGACGACGTCGCGAATCTCCGTGGCGGGGCCCTCAAGCGCCGTGAAGAGCTGCTCGAAGTACTGGAGGTAGGTGGCGGCGTCGTAGTGGCCTTGAGCCGGGACGGCTGGCGCCTCTGCTCCCAGCTTCGCGGCGAGCTCGCGGCCCCGCCCCGTCAAGGACAGGAACATGCGCTCCCGATGCTGCGACAGCACCTGTGCCGCCTTGACGCTCTCCGCCGCCTCCACCGCCTTCTCCACGGCAGGGCCCACGTGCTGGTTCATCTCCTCCATGTCCGCCATGAGGGAGGTGAGATCCTGCGCCATGCCATCACGGGCCTTCTCGGCGGTGCGGCGGCGATCAGCTTCGCGCTTCACCTTGGCAATGAGGTTAGCGTTCATCTTCTCGAGCTGGTGGATCCGGGCTCCGCTCTCGCCAAGCCTCGTCTTGATGCGGTCCTCCTGCTTGGAGAACTTGTCCTTGTAATCCTGGGAGACTGCGGCGCGGATCTCTTTCTCCTTCGCCTGGAGCTCCTTCAGGGCCTCCTCCTTCCGCTCCGCGAGCCGCGTGTTGGCGCGCTCCACATTCCCCTTGTGGGCGGACACCTCGCGCTCAAGCTTGCTGAGCGCCGCGGTCAGGCTGTCCTCGCGGGCCTCGAGGGCTGCGCGCTGCCCAGACAGCTCCTGCTCCCTCAGCGCCAGCTGCTCGTCGTGGCGGCGCATATCCTCCTCGCGCTCGCTCAGAGTGCGCCCTCGGGCCTCCAAGCTTGTGCGGACCTCGTCCAGGGCGGACCGCACAGTCTCGGAGTCCGCAAGGATCTTCTTCTCGAGCTCGACGAGCTCGTTGTGCTTCGCCGCCAGGGAGTGCTCCACGGCCTCGCGCTCCGCCCTGGCCGCGGCCAGGTCCTCTGCCGCGGCTCGGCGCTCGGCCTTCAGAGGCTGAAGGAGCTCCTCGGCGTCGCGCATGGCGCCCTCGCGAACCTCCTCGGCGAAGCGCGCCGCCTGCTCGCGCTCCTCCTGCAGGGCCAGGTCGCTCTTCCGGCGAGCCTCTACAGCCGCGTGGAAAGCGGCCCAAGCCTCTGCAAGCTCATCCCGCTGCCGAGCGAGCTCCTGGTCCTCCGAGGCAAGATGGGCCTCTAGCCCCTCCAGGGACTCCCGCACCAAGCGGAAGGCGACGTCCCGGCGCCCTCGGCCCCAGTCCCAGCCGCCAAGGGCGAGGCCCTGGGAGGATCCGCGAGGCACGGAGGGCCCCGCACCTGCATCCAGCTTGGAGAAGGAGGCCCCCGCGTGGGCCTGGGGGCTCGGTGGCAAGTCCTCCGCCTCAGCGTCCGGGCCCTGATCTCAAGTGCTGTCCCCCTCAGGTGGCACCTCCTTGCTTGCTTCCGGGGTAGGGGCGGTAGGTCCAGTCATCGCTGCCTCATCCTCCTCCGCAGTGTCTGGCGGGGGCGGGGGAGTATCCTCCCTGCTGGCCTTAGGCGGGCTTGGTGCCGGCGTGGAACCCGCTGAAGCCCCTGGCTGCGCTGGAGGGGTAGCTGCACGGGGCGGGGTGGGCACTCTCTCCACCTGCTCCTCCACCCGTTCCTCCTCAGGTGGCGGCTCAGGCACCTCCGCCTGAGGCATGTCCTCCTGAGGGCCTTCAGAGGCCTCCACCTCAGGCCTCGAGGCCTCCGCTGCAGCAGCCTCGCTCGCCTCAACCTCTAGTGCGGCCTCGGGAGTGGCCTTCTTCACGTCCGCAGCCTTGCGGAGCCTGCGGCGCTTCGCAGGCGCTGGGTCGCTGGCATTGAGAGGAGAAAATCAGTCAAGAAGAGCAAGCAAACAAGACTCGGAAAGGAAAGGTGAAAGCCAAAGGTTTTTACCTAGTCTTCTTGGCGCGGGTGTCAACCCACGTCATGCCTGGCGAGCGCAACGAGGGCGCGGTCCGGGCCCCTGCCTCCTCAGGGGCCGCCTCGGCTTTCCTTTTGTGGGGAGCGCTCGGGGGCTCCCCGGCAGGCCTGTCATGGGCCGCCTTAGTCCTTGGCTCCTGGCGTCCCGCCTCAGCCTCCTCGCTGTCGCCGGAGGAAAGCTCGTGAATCTCCCCGGCAGGGGGCACGACACCGGACGAGCTTCCCGCGCCTGCGGAGGGCTCCACTCCCGTCTCCGCGTCGCCCTGCTCCGAGTCAGATGCGCACGGCGACTCGGTGGTGTCCGCAGGCATGGGCCCCTCTTCTTCCTCTCCCCCGCCAGGCCTAGCGGGGTGAACGCGGGCACCTGCGCCAGGGTGGCCCGGCGCTTGTCCGGGGCCTCGAACAGAGGTCTTATCACCATGGGAACCCTCGCGGGCATGTCAGGGTTGACGAAGAGGCCACCCATGATGGTGTCGACGACCTCGGGGCGATGGTCGCAGGGGTGCAGCTGCATCGGGTCCGTGAGCCCTGAGTACGCCCACATCGGCTTCTTGTGCGCCTGAAGGGGGGCGATGCGGCGCTTCACGAACTCCCCCGCCACCATCTGGCCAGTTAGGCCGTTCTCGCGGAGCACCCTCAAGTGGCCCACGAGGTCGGCGATCTCGCGGCCCTCAAGGGCCCGCTTGCCTCAGTGGGTGTTCTTCACGGGCGGCGCGTCAGGGACCTCGAGGAGGGAGCTCTGCGATGGGACGCCGATGAGGAACCACTTCTTCCTGAAGTCGTCCACCTTCTTCGACACCGCAGTCACGGGCCTCTCACCGCTCCAGGCCATGGGGATGTAGATGTCCCCCATGCCGTCCGCGATGCGGAAGGACACGCAGCCCGTCCGCTCCGTCTTCGCAGTGTTCCGGAGCGCGTAGAAGCTCCGGAAGAGGGCGACCGAGGGCTTCACTCCTAAGTAAGCCTTGCACAGGAAGGCGAAGATGGAGAGGACGAGGATGGCGTTGGGGTGGAGGTGTAGGAGGTGGATCTGGTAGAACTCAAGGACCGCCTCCAAGAAAGGAGAGTACGGGGGCACCAACCCGGCAAGAAGAGTCTGGAGGAAGATGGGGAAGAAGCCCGCCGGGAAGCGGCCGGTCCTCGCGGCCTAGATGGCGCTGGCGCCGTGCTCGTTGTGCTTCCCGGCGACTAGGTGCTGGATCTTGTCCAGCGCGGCCGCAGTGACGCGCGCCCCGACCAGAGCGGGGCCGAACGCCTCATCCTCCTGCGCATCTGAACGGGCCGAGGTCATCGCCGCCTTGCCCTTGGATCCTCCCATTGGCAGGAAAAGGCAGAAGCACGGAGGAGCGGAGCGAAAGGAAAGAGCTCGCCGGAGAAAAGAGAAATTCGCCGGAGACGGAAGGCTAGGAGGACAAGAGCAGAGAGACTGGACGGACAAGACGGGGTAATGACTGCGGTTCGGACCGGCGCGCAGCTTTATACCCCGTCCGAGCAGTTACCAAGGCGTGGTCGTGGCGAACGTGGTGAACGTGGTGGGACCCCCCACTACGCACGTTTCTACCGGAGAAACCGAGTCGCTGCAAGTTCATCTCCGAATGACGCGTGTCCCGGGCCGGCCGGCCGTTTTGGGCCCACGACGCTTCGCCTAGACCCAAAGGGCCTCGTTGTGCCCGTCGTGGGCCCGGAGGCTACTGTCGGCCCAGTGAATTCTAGAGTGTGCAGAGCCCACTCTCCACGGCCCGCACACGCGACGGCATCTACGAAACGACTAAGGACCAAGCAGAGCGCTTGGGGAGACCCCCGAGGGAAATGCCCCTCGAGGGGGCTTGAAGGGGCAGCGAAGGCCTGAAGGGGGTTCCTCCCGAGGCCGCCCCACTACAAGGCCCTCTCCCCCGGAGAGGGGCCAGCACAGCTCCCCCCTCGAGGCCTCCAGGGCCCTGAGGGGATGCTTCGCTGCGAAGGAACCGCCGCAGGGCACACATGGGCTCTGCAGCAGCCGCAGAGTGACGCGCGCGTCTGCGCGCGATAGCGACGGCGTCACAGTTGCCGTTCCGGTGATAAAAGGAGTCAACAAAGCTCTGTGCCTCCTGCGCCGCCAACAAAGCTTTCCTCTTTGGTGATAAAGCGGTTGGCCGGCGCAACGCTCCAACGGCGACGTCACCGTGGGCACCTCCCACGGTCTCTGCAGTACCAACGGGCCGCTCTGCAAAGGCGACAGCTGCCCTGCCACGGAGGCAGGCTTTACGACCATGGACCAAGTCCATAAACAGCCGAGCTGCGGTGCACCCCGCTCCTCCGTTCGTCGCCATGTGGGAACCCTTCCACTGCGCAGGTCGCAGGGATGAGGCCCGGGGCGCCTATATAAGGAGGAGGAGCACCTCCGTAGAACAGGATCGAGCTTTCGACCCCCGATTCGATCAATCATCCATCCTTGTACACCCCACGGTAGCTTGGTCTAGCCAGGGGAGCTTGAGGAGGAAGAAGGCCCGAACCTTCTCCCCTCCGTTCTACACGCCGCCTCGCGTGAGCTCGCGGCAAGCTCGTTGTACTGTAGCCCCTGCAGAGCAATACAGACAAGCAGGAGTAGCGGTTTTACCTCACCTTGAGGGCCGTGAACCTGGGTACGGGCCTGAGTACATCTCTGTCGTGCAGTCCCACTTCAGGCACCGCGAGCAACGTCGCTGTGCCGGCCGAAGGTTGTTGACCAACGTGTTCAGTCCCCTCCACGAACTTCTCCCCCGAGAGTGGTTATCCCTGTTCTGCGGGAACTACACCTCGACAGGCACCCCATTTGCCAGCTCTTTTTGCAAAATTAATGGATAAGAGGATGTGTATGCCCCTAGTCCGGTTGGTGAAAGTCTGTCTAAAAGCAAATGACAAGGTTGATATCCGTAACACCACATACTTCCTCATGAGCTAATAAACATTGACACAAATAAGGGATAATAAATTTTGAATGAAAGGTAGCACATGAAGTATTTACTTGGAATGGCAGGAAATACCATGTAGTAGGTAGGTATGGTGGACACAAATGGCATGGGTTTTGGCTCAAGGATTATGGATGCACGAGAAGCATTCCCTCTCAGTACAAGGCTTTGGCTAGCAAGGTTGTTTGAAGCAAACACAAGTATAAACTACGACAACAAGACGTATATAAAAACATATTGCAAGCATTATAAAACTCTACATTGTCTTCCTTGTTGTTCAAACACTTTAACTAGAAAATATCTAGACCTTAGAGATACCAATCATGCAAACCAAATTTCAACAAGTTTTACGGTAGTTCCTCACTAATAGGTTTTAACTACATGATGTAAAAGCTTAAACATGATCTACTTGAGAGCTCAAAACAATTGCCAAGCACCACAACATGCAAGATAACAATCCATAAGAGCATGTATATCTTTTCTTTATACCATCTACCACATTTAGCATTTTCTGTTCGCAACCAAACACCAATCAACTTATTTAAAAGATAAACTCTCCAAGTAATTAAACAATGAGATATGAGAGTATGATATAATAAAGCTAACAGCTCTAGCAAGAGATGCATGAAAAACAAGAGCTAGAAAGCATTGAAGTAACATAGAAGAATACTCAACAAATATAAGTGAAGAATACGAGTATTCATAAGAAAAAGCGGAGCGTGTCTCTCTCCCACAAAGGAATGCTAGGATCCATTTTATTCAGAGAATGAAAATAACAAAAACAAAAACAAAAACAAACCGACGCTTCAAGAAAAGCACATAAGAAGTGGCGGAATTAAAATATAGTTTCACTAGAAAGGACCTGATAGTTTGTTGATGAAGAAGGGGATGCCTTGGGCATCCCCAAGCTTTGACGCTTGAGTCTTCTTGAAATATGTTGGGGATGAACCACCGGGGCATCCCCAAGCTTTGGCTTTACTATCCTCTTGATCACATCATATCATCCTTCTCTCTTGATCCTTGAAAACTTCCTCCACACCAAACTTAGAGTAAACTTCATTAGAGGGTTAGTGCACGAAAAATTATGATATTCTGTAGGAACACAATTGCTACCAACGCTACTGGACATTAGCTACAGCCACTGATACTTCATAGGATAAAAAGATCCAATCAAAATAGCAAAAGAGGCATTGCAAAATAAATGGCAGAATTTGTCAAAAACAGAACAGTCCGTAAAGATGATTTTTTTCGAGGCACTTAACTTGCTCAAATCAGAAAACTCAAAACTAATTAAAGTTGCATATATATCTGAGGATTGCGCACAAAAAATCCCAGATTTGTTTGATTTTTCTGTGAAGAGTTACGAATTAAACGGTGGACAGCAGAAAACTGTTCCTGCGCAGGAATCCAAATTTAGCATGAACTTTCAACTAAAGGCTTATCTTGACACAACAATGCAATAAAATAAAGATACAAAGGAATTGCTACAGAGGTAGGACAAGTCCTTGACACAAACAAAATAAAATAACCGGAAATAAAAGTGGGTTGTCTCCCATAAGCGCTTTTGTTTAACGTCTTTCAGCTAGGCACAGAAAGCAAAACTCAAGTATTATCAAGAGATGAAGCATCAACATCATAATTTGAACGAACAATAGAATAAAAATGGGAGCTTCATTCTCTTCCTAGGGAAGTGTTCCATACCTTTCTTGAGTGGGAATTGGTACTTGATGGTACCTTCTTTCATATCAATAATAGCACCCACAGTTCTAAGAAAAGGCCTTCCCAACACAATTGGACAAGATGGATTGCATTCAATATCCAAGACAATGAAATCAACGGGGACCAGGTTATTATTAACCATAATGGGAACATCATTAACTCTCCCCAAAGGTTTCTTCAAAGCATTTTCAGCAAGAAAAACATCCAAATAGCAATGTTCCAATGGTGGCAAATCAAACATATCATAAAGCTTTTTAGGCATAACAGAAATACTTGCACCAAGGTCACACAAAGCATTGCAATCAAATTTATCTACTTTAATTTTAATGATGGGCTCCCAACCATCTTCTAACTTCTTAGGGATAGAAGCTTCAACTTTTAATTTATCTTCCCTAGCTTTAATGAGAGCATTTGTAATATGAGTAGTAAAAGCCAAATTAAGAGAGCTAGCATTAGGACTTGTGGCCAACTTTTGCAAGAACTTAATAACTTCAGAGATATTACAATTATCAAAATCAAAATTATTATCATCAAAGCAAACCGAACCACATTCTCCCATGTTCTTCAAAATTTCAGCACTTTTATCAACACTAGTTTCAGCAGTTTTGGACATTTTTAAATTTTTGGAAGAAGTAGAGGAGACATTTACAACACCAACTATGTTACCATTGATAATAGGAGGCTTGCTAGCATGTGAAACACCATTATTTTCAGAGGTAGTAGTTGTAAATTTTTTAACAATGTTAGCCTCTTTATCTAGTTCTTTCTCTCTTTCCCATCTAGCACGTAATTGGGCCATCATCCTAACATTTTCATCTATTTGAACTTGGATGGCATTAATTTTAGCAAAGGGATTACTTTCTTTAGTTTCAGTAGGCATGATTTTAGATTTTAAAAGATCAACATCAAGGACAAGACTATCAACTTTAGAGGCAAGTATATCAATTTTCCCAAGCTTTTCCTCAACAGTTTTATTAAACAGAGTTTGTGTAGTGATAAAATCTTTTAACATGGTTTCAAGTTCAGAGGTGGTAGTCCTATTATTGTTATAAGAATTACCATAAGAGTTCCCATTATTAGGAGGATAGGGCTTATAGTTGTTATTACCATAATTGTTCCTATAGGCATTGTTGTTGAAATTGTTGTTTTTAATAAAGTTCACATCAACATGCTCTTCTTGTGCAACTAAAGAAGCTAAGGGAACATTATTTGGATCAATATGGGATTTACCATTTGCAAGCATAGACATAATAATATCAATCTTTTCACTCAAGGAGGAGGTTTCTTCAACAGAATTTACCTTCTTACCTTGAGGTGTCCATTCAGTATGCCATTCAGAATAATTCACCATCATATTATCCAAGAGTTTTGTTGCAGCCCCCAAGGTGATGGACATAAAAGTACCTCCAGCAGCCGAATCCAATAAGTTTCTTGAAGAAAAATTCAGTCCTGCATAAAAGGTTTGGATGATCATCCAAGCAGTCAGTCCATGGGTTGGGCAATTCTTTATCAAAGATTTCATTCTTTCCCAAGCTTGAGCAACATGTTCATTATCAAGTTGTTTAAAATTCATGATGCTACTTCTTAGAGAAATAATCTTAGCAGGAGGATAGTATTTTCCAATAAAAGCATCTTTACATTTAATCCATGAATCAATACTATTCCTAGGCAATGAAAGCAACCATTCTTTAGCTCTTCCTCTCAAGGAGAAAGGAAATAATTTCAGTTTTATAATATCACCATCTATATCCTTATATTTTTGCATTTCACATAGTTCAACAAAATTATTTAGATGGGCAGCAGCATCATCAGAACTAACACCAGAAAATTGCTCTCTCATAACAAGGTTCAACAAAGCAGGTTTAATTTCAAAGAATTCAGCTTTAGATGCAGGTGGAGCCATAGGTGTGTATATAAAATCATTGTTGTTGGTGCTAGTAAAGTCACACAACTTAGTATTCTCAGCAGTAGTCATTTTAGAAAATTAATTAACAAACCGAAATAAGAAAAGTAATGCAAGTAACTAATTTTTTTTGTATTTTTGATATTTAGCAAACAAGACAGTAATAAAGTAAATAAAATGCAGGTAACTAATTTTTTTGTATTTTTGATATTAAGCAACCAAGACAGTAAAAAAAATAAACTCAGCAAGACAATTACAAAATAAAAAGATTGAAAGTGCGAAAACTCCCCTCGCAGTGGAATGCTCAAATCCCCGGCAACGGCGCCAGAAATTCTTCATGCTCACGGTGGTGTGTGGTTGGGAAACCCCAAGAGGAAGGTGTGAAGTAGTGCAGCAGCAAGATTTCCCTCAGTTATGAAACCAAGGTTATCGAACCAGTAGGAAATGAGAGTTCACCCGAGGTGTCAATGGCGCCAGAAGTTCTTGGTGGCGTGTAGTTGACGTGGGGCCTGCACACAACACAATCAAAGTATTTTGTCCCAACTCAACGGTGAGGGTGTCAATCCCACCGGCATGCTGTAACAAAGGATTAAATGTATGTGTGGAAGAAAGATGTTTGTTTGCAGAAAGTAACAGGTTTGCAGTTTTGTGGTTTATCAGATTAAAGAGAAGGACCGGGGTCCACAGTTCACTAGTGGTCTCTCTCCATAAATAATAATAACATTCATGCGGGTAAACAAATTACAGCTGGGCAATTGATAGAATAATGATGAGCAAACCAATGCATATACCAACGTTATGATGTCTAGTGTGAGATTCATTCGGGCATTACAACAATATACATAGACCGTTCCAACCGCATCTATGACTAATAATCCACCTTCCGGTTAGCGTCCGCACCCCTTTCAGTATTAAGTTGCATGCAACAGATTATTGCCTTAAGCACTGTGTGTAAAGTAAGTAAGTAACATCATCCTTAGACAAAGTACTACTATTTTATCCCTAGTAGCAACAGTACATCTACAACCTTAGAGCTAGTTGTCACCACCCCAGATTTAATAGAGACATGAACCTACTATCGAGCATAAATACCCCCTCTTGGAGTCACAAGCATCTACTTGGCCAGAGCATACACAAGTAACGGAGAGCATGCAAGATCATTAAATAGCACACACATGATATATTATGAAGCAATAACTTTAGTACTCAATATTCATCGGATCCCAGCAAACACAACATGAAGTATTACATAACGGTGATCTTGATCATGATAGGCAGCTCACAAGATCTAAACATGACAGCACAAGAGGAGAAGACAACCATCTAGCTACTGCTATGGACCCGTAGTCCAAGGGTAGACTACTCACGCATCAGTCCGGAGGCGGTCAAGGCGACGTAGAGGCCTCCGGTGATGATTCCCCCTCCCGGCAGGGTGCCGGGGAGAAGTTCTGATCTCTCCCGAATTGGTGTTGACGACGGCGGCGGCTCGGGGCTCATGGAGGAAAAGATGAACACCGTATAGGGTTTTTTGTTTCGAGGGGTATATGTAGTCGAAAGGGTGAGGTCGGTGGAGCTCCGTGGGTCCCACACCACGTGCTCGCGCGGCCAGGAGGGCTGCCGCGCCTGGGGGTGGTGTGGGCCCCTCGGGCTCTGTCTTCGTCTCCTCTTCGGTGCTCTGGAACGTTCCCACGAAAATATGGATTTTGGAAAAGAAATCGTCCGATTCCGAGAATATTTCCTTAAGTACTTTTCTGAAACCAAAAACAGCAGAAAACAGGGAACTGGCACTGTGGCATCTTGTTAATAGGTTAGTCCCAGAAAATGCATAAAACTATATAAAATGCATATAAAACATGTAATAACTTGGTATAATATAGCATGGAACATAAGAAATTATAGATACGTTGGAGATGTATCAACATCCCCAAGCTTAGTTCTACTCGTCCCGAGTAGGCAAGAACGATAAAACAAGAATAACTTCTGAAGTGACATGCTTTAACACAATCTTGATCACAATATAATGTAAGGCTCATGTTATGAATGAAGTGATTCAAGGCAATGATCTATAGTTTGCTAACAAATAGACAAGGAGTAAACAACTACATCATATAAGTGAAAAACTTTTCATGAATAGTACTTTCAAACAAGCATCAAAAAGATTTGCATAAGAGTTAACTCATAAAGCAATATTATCTAAGCAAAAGAGCATTGAAGCAACACAAAGGAAGATATAAGTTTCAGCATTGGCTTTCAACTTTTGAACATGTATATCATATAGATAGTTGTCAACACAAAGAAATATAACAAGTGCAATAAGTAAGCATATAAGAATTGTTGCACACAGTTGACACAAGTGTTTGCTTCGGGGATAGAAAGAAGTAGGCAAACTGACTCAACATAAAGTAAAAGATAGGCCCTTCGCAGAGGGAAGCAGGGATACAAACATGTGCTAGAGCTTCTTAGTTTTATAGGTTTTTTAAATCATATAGAGAGCATAAAAGCAAGTTTTGAGCAGTGTTTGTTGTTGTCAACGAATGGTAATGGGCACTCTACCCCCCTTGTCAACCAGACTATCTTAAGAGCGGCTCCCATGAAGGACGTTATTTCTACCAGCAAGGCAGATCATCCCTCTTTTCTCTTTTGTTTACACATGTAGTTTAGAACTAGTATCATTGCTTGGCTGATTAGATCAGGGAAAAAATGTGAAGAGAATGCAGCGGTTAAAGTTGTAATTAATTTGGACTGGGCACCCCATTTGCCAGCTCTTTTTGCAAAATTAATGGATAAGAGGATGTATATGCCCCTAGTCCGGTTGGTGAAAGTCTGTCTAAAAGCAAATGACAAGGTTGATATCCGTAACACCACATACTTCCTCATGAGCTAATAAACATTGACACAAATAAGGGATAATAAATTTTGAATGAAAGGTAGCACATGAAGTATTTACTTGGAATGGCAGGAAATACCATGTAGTAGGTAGGTATGGTGGACACAAATGGCATGGGTTTTGGCTCAAGGATTATGGATGCACGAGAAGCATTCCCTCTCAGTACAAGGCTTTGGCTAGCAAGGTTGTTTGAAGCAAACACAAGTATAAAATACTACAACAAGACGTATATAAAAACATATTGCAAGCATTATAAAACTCTACATTGTCTTCCTTGTTGTTCAAACACTTTAACTAGAAAATATCTAGACCTTAGAGATACCAATCATGCAAACCAAATTTCAACAAGTTTTACGGTAGTTCCTCACTAATAGGTTTTAACTACATGATGTAAAAGCTTAAACATGATCTACTTGAGAGCTCAAAACAATTGCCAAGCACCACAACATGCAAGATAACAATCCATAAGAGCATGTATATCTTTTCTTTATACCATCTAGTCTTCCCTTTCAAATTTCAACAAGTTTTATTTATGCTTTTATCTTTGATATCTTTATCTCTAGTCTTCCCTTGAAACTCAGAGGTGCCTGGGCATTTATGTTTTGCTGTTTCATTCGGGCAAGCGAGATACCACTTTATCATACTTTCGTATGAGCCTTGCAATCCTGTGAATTGATATGTTTCATGTTGTTTATCATTAGTATAATTGGCATCTTTTCATAGTTTACATAACTATTAGGTGACACCGTTTATATATGTCTTGTTATGAATAGTCTAAGCATTTGTCCTCATAATGAGAATATTTACATCACATGAGCAAAAGAGTTCGTGAAAGTTCTTTTATCGCACTCAGTTGTTAACTGAATTGCTTGAGGACAAGCAATAAGCTAAGCTTGGGGGGAGTTGATACGTCCTAAACGTATCTACTTTCCTGAACACTTTTGCTATTGTTTTACCTCTAATTTGTGTGTTTTGAATGCAACTAACACGGACTAACGCTGTTTTCAGCAGAATTACCCTGGTGTCTCCTTTTTGTGCAGAAATATCAACTTTACAGAAAAGGACCAAAAAACAACTGGAAGTCGTTTTCTATCCGGAAGGGACCAGAAACCATGAAGACCAAACAGAGGGGAGCGACGAGGCCGCGGCACCATGTGCTCGCGCGGGTGGGCCCCTGCCGCGTGAGCACCTGGTGGGGCCACCTCGCGCGCCCCCTCGCGACCCCCTCTCGGCTACTTAACCCTCCTGACCTAGAAACCCACGGGGGATATCCACCTTTCCAGAATACATCTCCGTACGCCGCCGCCGTCGCGATCCCTAGTTCGGGGACCAGAAGTCTCTGTTCCGGCACCCTGCCGGGACGGGGAATCGAAGGGGATCATCGCCATCGTCATCACCAACGCCTCTCCATCAACCATCCATGTTTCCCCCATCCATGTGTGAGTAATCCACCGCTGTAGGCTTGAGGGGATGGTAGGGATTGGATGAGATCATTCATGTAATAGCTGTAGTATCGTTGGGGCATGGTGCCCAGTATCCGTTATCGGTGTTTTACGTCATTGTTGCAACTTGTTATGCTTAATGCTTGACACTAGGGCCCGAGTGCCATGATCTCAGATCTGAACATGCTATTGTTTCATGAGGATAATCATTGTTTTAGATCTTATCTATGAGTTGTATACACACGTTATTGTCCGGAACCGATGGCCCCAAGGTGACAATAATTGGGATAACCGGAGGGAATGGCTGTGATGTGAGGATCACATGTGTTCACGGAATGTTAATGCTTTGCTCCGGTACTTTATTAAAAGGAGTACCTTAATTGCCAGTAGTTTCCCTAGAGGCCCCGCTGCAAACGGGCTGGCAGGACAAAAGATGTTTTGCAAGTTTCTCATTGCGAGCACGCACAACTAAATTGGAACATATGCTTATGATTAGTTAATACTTGGATGCTTTATATTATTTATCTGCAAATGCCTATGTCTTGATATTACATGAATTATCTTATCCATGCAACGCCCGTACATCCGTCCCTTTGCCTACAGTATTTTAATCCTGCTGTCTACCGTAATCACAATCGCTGTCCTAATTCTACTGCTGCTGTTATTTCACTGCTGTCTCTGCTATAAAACTGTTGCTACTGATAATCTGTCTCGAGCAAGTCTATTCACAGGTGCAGCTGATCTGACAAATCATCTGTTAAAGCTTATAAATATTCTTTGGCTCCCCTTGTGTCGAATCAATAAATTTGGGTTTTACTTCCCTCGAAGACTGTTGTGATCCCCTATACTTGTGGGTCATCAAGACTATTTTCTGGCGCCGTTACCGGGGAGCATAGCTTTATTTGTAAGCCCACCTGAGTGTGATATTGTTCGCTGGAATTTATTCATCATGGGAAAACCTGCTGATAAGAAGTTTCCCATCGTACCATCCACTACAAGGAAAGGTACAATTCTGAACTCCGCTGCTGCTCTTGATTCTCCGTCTGTGTTGAGTAAGCTTGTTACACCACCACAACCTGCACGTTCTGTTACTACTGCTGAATCTGAAATTACTTATGATGATGTTTCTACTGCTCTTGATGAAACTGGTTCATTAGGTCCCTTTTTAGATGCTACTATTGCTAAATCTAAACAAACTGAAAATGCTGATGAAAATGCTGAAACACCTGTTAATTAACCTGAATTTACACGTGATACTTATGATGAGTGTGATGATGTGTATGTGGATCTTAATGATGCTCTTGTTGAAGAAATTAATGCTATGAAAGATGCTAGTGCTTTTAAGAATATGGTTGAAAAACGTGCTGTTAAATATAAATTATCTCATGATGCTAAGTTTGCTACATCTCCTATAAACATTAAAGATAAAGCTTATGATTTCTATCTTGATTTGGCTCATATAGCTATTGTTGAAAGAGAACCTTTCTGTGGAACTGAAAATGAAAGTGTTGTAGAACACATGAATGTATTGTCTGATTTAAGTGGAATATTTGCTGAGGACATTAAAAGACGCACTTACTTTGTTGCTAAAATATTACCTTTCTCATTAAAAGGAGAAGCTAAAACTTGGTATAATAATTTGTCTCCTGGTTCCATCACTAGTCCTAAGGGTTTGCTTGATGCTTTCTTTCAAAAATATTTTCCTGCTAGTGCTCAACATGATGCTTTGTTAAGAATCTATAATTTTAATCAAGAGGAAGATGAGAAATTGCCCAAAGCTTGGACACGCTTTTGTTCTATTTTAAGAGGCCAGCCGAACCATGATTTGGAGAAAAATGATCTACTTGATATATTTTATAGTGGACAAACTGCTGAATCTAGGACATACCTGGATAGTTTTGCTAGTTGTGTTTTCAGGAAAAGGACTCCCGAAGAGGCTGAAGAATTATTAGCCATGATATGCAAGAATAATGATGATTGGGATATTCCTGAACCTACTCCAACACCACCACCAACACCGAAGAAGAGAGGTATGATTGAATTAAATGAAGAAACGATGAAGGAAGCTAAAAGATCTCTTAAGGAGAGTGGTATTAAATCTGAAGATGTGAAGTATTTACCTCCTATTGAAGAATTATGTAAGCCAATTCCTACTTCAACCGTAATTGAGGTACACTCTCTCCAAAGGTTTGATGAAGGAGATATTCCTTACTCTAAACCTCCTGCTCAATGCTTAGATGAATTTTGTCGGCCCAATGAGGACCGGGGTGTGCATAGCCCACTCCGTACAGGCCTCGCCCGCGACAGATTCGACAAAACGACTAAGGACCAAGCTACCGCTTGGAGAGACCCTCGAGAGGCATCTCCTCTTGAGGGCCTGAAGAGGAAGTCGGGGCCTGAAGAGGCCACCGCGCTTCAAGAGACTCCCCAAGGCTCACCACGCCTGGAGAGAGGTCAGCAGGAAACCTCTCCATAGGCCACCACAGCCCTGTGGAGACACTTCGCGGCTAAGCAAGCGCTGCGGGGCGCACATGGCCCCTGCAGCAGCTGCAGGGTGACGCGAGCATCCCAGTTGCCATTCTGGTGATAAAGGGGTCAACAAAGCCGCGCCGCCTGCGCCAGGACAGCCAGGACTTTCCTCTTTGGTGATAAAGCGGCTGGACGGCGCAACGCTCCAAGAAGATCGTCATCGTGGGCTCCACCACGACCTCTGCCGCGCCTGCGAGCCGCTCTGCACCGTCTGCAGCCTGTCGGCCACGGCGCGCAACTTTAGCACGGATGGACCGCGTCCATGGACGGATGAGCCGCGGTGGACTCCCGCTCCTTCGCGCCACCGGCATGTGGGAACCCACCAGCACGAGGATGGAGCCCGGGGCGCCTATAAAAGGAGCAGGAGCTCCACCATAGAGAGGGATTGATCTCCAATCGGCTAATTGTTTCCTAGGCCCAGGAAATCTTAGCCAAGCGCATAGAATAGCCAGCTGCTGGAGGAGGAAGACGACCATTGTGTCCCTCTCCAAGCACCAAACTGCCTCAAGAGAGCCCTCGGCAAGCTCATTGTTCTGTAACTTCCACAGTGCAATACAGACAAGCAGGAGTAGCGGTTTTACCTCCCCCTGAGGGCCGTGAACCTGGGTACGGACTGGTGTCCATCTCTGGCGTGATAGTTCCTCTCCAGGCCCGGCGAGCACCGTCGTCGTGCCTCTCGAGGATTGTTTGACCTCCGCGTTCAGTCCCCCCTTCGAACCTCTCTTCAGGGTGTGACTACCCCTGTTCCGTGGGAGTCACTCTCCGACATTTGGCGCGCCAGGTAGGGGACTGAGGCGCGTCTTCGACCTCCGAACTCCGCGCCATGACGGGCACCCGCGCGACGCGCGCCAACCGGCGTGCCTCTGAGAGAGCTCACACCGAGCCCGGCACTGCTCCCACCCGTGGCCGCCGTGGTCACCCTCGCGCGGCTGAGCGCGCTGGCACCGGCCCGCGCGTGGAAGAGCCAGAGAGCGAGGAGCACCGCGGCGGAGACCAGCGCGACGACGAGGACCTCTCTGAGCGCCGTGAGGACGCTGAGTCCTCGCACCCGTCCCGGCGCCAGAGCGTGTCCACGTGGGAGCACCACGAGCCCGCCCCGCACACCGCGCTGCTCATGGCCTAGGAGCTCCTCCGCTACCGGCCAAGTGCCGAGGCACACGACCAGTGGTTGGACCGCCTCCACCACCTCGTCGACATCGCAACCACGCGCCCTGCTCCGTCGCGCTCCATCGTACCCTCCGGCCCTGCAGGGGCGGCCGCACCAGGTGCGCCCCCACCGCCGCCAGGACCACCTCCGGCCGCGGCACAGCGGGCTCCCTCCCATGCTTCCTCGCCGCACGATTTCCAGATCGTGCAGCGCACCGCGCCTGACGCACGTGTGGGCATGGAGCGACGCCGCGACCTCCAGAACCGCCTCGTCGAGGAGCTCGGCCAAGCGGGGCAACAAAACCGCAGAGCCCTCCAGGGAGGAACGGCCACCTACGCCACTGGCTGCATGGCCTTCACGCGCGCCCTGCGTCGTGTGGTCTGGCCGCAGAAGTTCAGGCCAGCGCTCCCCAAGGGCTTCGACGGGTCCACCAACCCTCTCGAGTTCCTGCAGCTCTACACCACCTCCATCCAGGCCGCAGGGGGAGACGACAGGGTCATGGCCAACTGGTTCTCCCACGCCCTCAGGGACTCCGCGCTGTCCTGGCTCCTCAACCTGCCTGAGGACTCCATCGACTCCTGGGAGGAGCTCTGCAGGCAGTTCGTCGCCAACTTTAAGGGCACGTACGAGCGCGCACTCACCCACAACGACTTGCGCGCTGTGGTGCAGAAGAAGGATGAGACTCTTCGCAAGTACATCCAGCGCTTCAGCCAGGTACGGAACAAGATTCCGAACATCCCCGACACCCAGGTCATCGCTGCCTTCCGCGAGGGCGTCACGAACCGCAGGATGCTCGAGAAGCTCGGCATCCACGACAAGCTCACCTCTGTGGTGAAGCTGTTCGATCTGGCGGATAAGTGCGCCAAGACTGAAGAGGGACTCCTCTTCGTCAAGATGAGCGCGCGGGGGGACGACCCTGGCGAGGGGTCCAAGAGCCACAAGAAGAAGGAAGAGCCCAAGCGCAAGGCCACCGCGGTCCTCGCGGCAGAGCCTGACGCGAAGGGCTCCCGCAGGGGTTCTCCCGAGCGTAGCGACAAGGAGGTGGACCACCGCCCATTCTGCGTCTACCACAACCGGCGCGGCCATGCCACCGAGAACTGCCACGACCTCAAGAGGCTGAGCAGGGAGCGCGAGCGCGAAGAAGCCAGCGGGAGCCGCGGCAGAGGTCGCGGCTACCGCCGCGACAGCAGAGGCGGACGCGCTGGCGGCTACCAGAGGCCGCAAGGCACTCAGGCCAACGCCGCTGAGAGGAACAACAACCTCCCCGACGAGGAAGATGGAGGCTACCAGGCCCCGAGAGGCGCCATGGCCTGCATCCTCGGCGGGGCTCAAGCGCCCAAGTCGAACAATCAGTTCAAGCAGTTCGCCCGCGAACTCAACACTGCGCTCCCGAGCACCGAGACCTCCAGGCCCCTCAAGTGGTCCCAGTACACCATCGCCTTCGACGCCAAGGACCACCCCAAGTCGACCAAGACTGTTGGAACCCTCCCCCTGGTCTGCTCCCCCACCATCAACAACATCACCGTCTCCAAGACACTCATCGATGGGGGAGCGGGCCTGAATGTCATCTCTGTCGAGACCTTCGAGACGCTTCAAGTGCCCTACGAGTGGCTTATGCCCTCCAGGCCGTTCACGGGCGTCACCAGTGGTTCAATCGAGCCTCTGGGGCAAGTCCGCCTCGCGGTCACCTTTGGCACGCAGAAGAACTATCGCACGGAGCTGATCGACTTCGATGTCGCCCACATCGGCCTGCCGTACAACGCCATCCTCGGCTACCCCGCCCTCGCGAAGTTCATGGCCGTCACGCATCACGCCTACAACATGGTCAAGATCCCCGGCAGCGCTGGCACCATTGCCATCCATGGTCATATCCTGGACGCCACGCGTGCTGTCGAGAGCGCCTACAAGGCAGCCGCCATGGCTTTCCCGGCTGACGAGGACATGGAGCCTCTCGAGAGGCCCAAGAAGAAGAAGCAAGTGTTCTCTCAGGAGCAAGCTGCCACGAAGAAGGTGTCACTGGACACCACCAGCTCGGGGGCTGAAGGCTCGGGGGCTAGCGTCACCATAGGCGCTGCCCTGCCTCCCAAATAGGAAAGCGCGCTCGTCGCCTTCCTTCGGGCAAACTCTGACATGTTCGCATGGACTCCGTGAGATATGTCCGGTGTACCAAGGGAGGTGATCGAGCACCACTTAGCCGTGTGTCCAGACGCACGCCCCGTCAGGCAAAAAGCACGTAAGCAAGCCCCCGAGAAGCAAGCATTCATCGTCAAGGAAGTAGAGAAGCTCAAGGCGGCAAATGTCGTCCGCGAAGTCGCGCACCCCACTTGGCTCTCCAACGGCGTGGTTGTTCCTAAACCCGCTGGAGGAGGCCGACTCTGCATCGACTACACCGATGTCAACAAGGCCTGCCCCAAGGACCCATACCCTATGCCGAGGATAGACCAGATCGTGGACTCCACCGCTGGCTGCGACCTCCTCTGTTTTCTGGACGCCTTCTCTGGTTATCACCAGATCAAGATGGCTAAAGAGGACGAGGAAAAGACAGCATTCCTCACCCCTTGTGGTGTGTACTGCTACACATGCATGCCCTTCGGCCTGAAGAACGCTGGAGCCACTTTCCAGAGGCTCATGAGGATAGCCTTGGGGGCACAGATGGGCAGAAACGCTGAGGCCTACGTCGATGATATCGTGGTCAAGTCTCGAGAGGGGGACACCCTCTTGAGGGATCTCGAGGAAACCTTCGCCAGCCTGAGAAAGGTGAACATCAAGCTGAACCCCGCCAAGTGCGTCTTCGGGGTCACCTCGTGTCCCACCGTGGCATAGAGGCAAATCCTGACAAGATCAAGGCCATAGAGGAAATGCAGCCTCCCCACCGACTCAAGGACATGCAGCGCTTAGCGGGCTGCATGGCCAGCCTTGGCCGTTTCATCTCTAAGTTTGGCGAGAGAGCCCTGCCATTTTTCAAGATCATGAAGAGATCGGGCACGTTCAAGTGGACCCCTGAGGCGGACAAAGCCTTCGAGGACTTAAAAAAGTATCTGGCCAGCCCTCCAGTCTTGGTGGCCCCCAGGGCAGGCGAGCACCTGAAGCTGTACCTCTCAGCCACCCCTCACACCGCAAGCGCCGTCTTGGTGGTCGAGAGGGAAGAGCCTGTCCTCCCCAAGAAGAGCACTGCCACTCCAAGCCCAGAACCCCCCGACAGAGACCCCGTCGAAGGAGCAGCCTCCACAGACCCACTGCCAGGCCCACCGCCTCAAGTCGAGTCTGCTCCCCCCACCCCTGTCGAGACGCCTCCACAAGCAGATCTCGACAAGGGCCCTGAAGAGCCTCCACAGAGGGTTGACGCTGCGCCACCTCAGGCAACCCTCGTCGAGCTCCCCGTCTACTTCGTCAGCACAGTGCTGCGGGACGCTCGCGAGAGGTATCCAATGCAGCAGAAGCTCCTCGTCGCGCTCCTCATCGCCTCCAGGAAGTTGAGACACTACTTCCAGGGCCACCCCATCACGGTGGTTACCGCTTTCCCCCTGGAGCAAATCCTGCGCAACCCCAACGCCACTGATCGTGTCGCAGGATGGAACATCGAGCTGCAGCCATTCAACTTGCGCTTCGACACCACGAGGGTCATAAAAGGAAGAGCGCTGGCAGACTTCGTCGCCGAATGGACTGACCCAAGCCCTGAGGAGCCTCGCGAGGCAGAAGCCGAGCCCTCGGGAGACACAGTGCCTTGCCACTGGACCATGCACTTCGACGGAGCCTTCGCGTGCCGCAATGGCGGAGCAGGCGTTGTCCTAACTTCGCCCAAGGGTGACAAGCTATACTACGCTGTCCAGCTGTGCTTCACGATCGATAAGATCTCCAACAACATCGCCGAATACGAAGGCCTCCTCGCCGGCTTAAGGGCCGCCATCGCTCTAGGCGTCAAGCACCTGCTCGTCAAGGGAGACTCCCAGCTGCTCGTCAACTTCTCCAACAAGAGCTACACGCCAAAAGACGACCACATGGCCGCATACCTTGAAGAGGTCCGCAAGCTCGAGAAGCACTTCAGGGGCATGGAGCTCATGCACATCCCGAGGAAGGAAAACCAAGAGGCTGACGACATCGCCAAGCGAGCCTCGCGAAGGCAACCCCAGCAGGCCGGCGTCTTTGAAGAGAGGCTCGCCAAGGCATCCATCAAGCAGCCTCGAGAGACCACAGCCGCAAGCGCAGATGAAGCGCTCCCACCGCCTCCTGAGTCTGGGGCACCCGATTGCGGTCCCAGCACAGGGGAGCGCCTGTTGCTGACGGCAACCCACCAGGCCTCAGGCTGGATTGGTGAGCTCAAGGACTACTTGGTGAAAGGAATCCTCCCTGAAGAAGATGCTGACGCAGAGCGAATCGCTCGACAGGCGAAATCCTACTGCGTCCTCGAGGGAAACCTCTACCGCAAGCGCCCAAATGGTATCGCGCTCAAGTGCGTCCCTCCTGAGGAAGGCCGAGAGCTGATCAAGGACATCCACAGCGGGGAGTGCGGCCACCACTCATGTGCGCGCACCCTCGCAGGCAAGGTCTTCAGGAGCGGCTTCTACTGGCCTCAAGTGCTTCAAGATGCGGTCGCCATTGTGCAAACCTGCGACGCCTGCCAATTCCACGCCAAGCAAATTCATCAGCCGGCGCTGGGGCTTCAAACCATCCCGCTCTCCTGGCCGTTTGCGGTCTGGGGGCTGGACATCTTGGGCCCCTTCCCAAGGTCGCAGGGGGGCTATCGCTTCCTCTTCGTGGCCATCGACAAGTTCACCAAGTGGACCGAAGTTGAGCCAGTGCGCACCATAACAGCTGGGGCCGCGGTGAAATTCGTCAGGAGCTTGGTCTGCCGCTTCGGCGTGCCCAACCGCATCATCACCGACAATGGCTCGCAGTTCACCAGCGGCATCTTCCGAGCCTACTGCGACAAGCTCGGCGTCAAGGTCTGCTTCGCCTCGGTGGCTCACCCACGCAGCAACGGTCAAGCCGAGCGAGCAAACGCAGAAGTCCTCAAGGGCCTCAAGACCAGAAGCTTCAACATCCTCAAGGGCCACGGCAAGGGCTGGATCGACGAGCTCCCTTCAGTGCTCTGGTCCATACGCACAACTTCCTCAAGGTCTACAGGCGAAACGCCCTTCGCCCTGGTCTACGGAGCTGAGGCAGTCCTCCCCGCAGAAATCAAGCATGGATCACCACGGGTCCTTGCCTTCAATGAGGACATCCAAGAGGGCCTCCACAACGACGACCTGCTGTTCCTCGAGGGACTGCGCCGTCAGGCCGCCCTCAGAGCGGCAGGGTACCAGCAAGACCTGCGACGCTACCACAGCCGCCATGTGCGCTCACGCACCCTTGAGGCGGGCGACCTCGTCCTCAGGCGAATCCTCTCCAGGGAAGGCCTCCACAAGCTCTCGCCGATGTGGGAAGGTCCCTACAGGGTCTCCCACGTCGCCAGGCCTGGCGCAGTACGCCTCGAGACCGAAGACGGCATCCCCGTCAAGAACCCGTGGAACATCGCGCACCTGCGCAAGTTCTACCCGTGATCATTGTCACGCCCGTGATCATTGTCACGTCAAGACATCTGGCTGAAGAGGCAGCTTACGGCTCCACCTCCAAGCATTTTTTGTCTCTAGAGGTTAAAAAAGCTCACGGCTTAAACCTCCAAGCCCCAAAGGCTTCTCTCGAGGGTCAACCCTCCGAGCTCTCCATGTAACGAGCCGCCTCAGGCCGTTGAGAGTCTCCGCCACTAATGGGTGGTCCCCATGCCTCGACATGGTCAAATACATTAACTTGGCAACTCCAAGCATAATGAAACAATTTCGTTCCTAAGTGAACAATGCGCTACGGCGCCGCTATGTAATATTTTGGTGGTGAGTTTATTCCAGCATTATTTTCTTTGTTGAAAATGGGCACTTATATCTCTCCACATGCGCACCTCGCGAGCGGGGGCTGAGTACGGTGCCAGTGCCTCAAATGACACACCAGCAGCACTGCAAAACCCAAGGATCCGAGCTCTGGCTGGAGGGCAAGCTCCCACAAACACGCCATCTCTACAAAGGACCTTGGTACTCTCTCTCCTCGCAAGGAACGCCTGAGGGGACCTATAAGCGCGCATTAGTCCCTAGTACCGTGCACAAGCGTTTGGGTTTGCCCCTCTAACATCTACAGAGAACAAGCGTCTCTACAAGCCTGAGGAGGCGGCAGGGCAAAACCCTTGAAGAAGACCTCCTCGCCAGGCTAAAAAAACCTCTACAGGGCAAAAGCCTCGAGAAGCTAAGTCCCATACCCGTGACTCGAGAGCTCTTTCTCCCCAAGCGCACGTTTGCCCCTCGAGCGATTTCATTCTCCCTTGTGCTTCATGGGCTACTTGCACGTCTAAGGGGGGCACTTGAGCATCGCGACTCAGGGCTCTTACCTCTCCAAGCCTTAAACTCCCCCCGGCCTTGCTGAGTCATTGCTCTAGCATACCGCAGTGGCGGAGTCATAGCGTGAAGAGATGGGACCTAACGACGCAGAGAAAACATAGACATGAAAATAAGGCAGAAAGGGCCTCTCGAGGGGCACACAAGTTAACATCAAGTACTCAAGGAATACATTACATGCTCAAAATGCATAGTGTCTAAACATAAAACTGTTTCAGATACAGGCGCTCAAAGGCGCAATGAATCAAGGGCTCAGGCGGAGTCCGCGCCAGCATGCTCCTCCTCCTCAGCGTCTTCCTCCTCGGCAAGGGCGGCCTCCTCCTCGCTGTCCTCCGCAGCCACCTCTGCGCGCTTGAAGCGATTGCAGAAGGCCTCGACCTGCTCGCGGAGGGAGTTGGAGACCCGCAAGACCTCCTCGCTCGTGCGCTCCTCGGTCACCGTGGAGAGGTCGAAGCCGGGTGTGAGGAGCCGGAGGTTGGTGAAGATGCGGTCAACAACCACCCCTAGGAGCTGGCGGCTCTCGACCTCGATCACCTCGCGGAGATCGGCGACGGGGCCCTCGAGGGCCGTGAAGAGCTGGTCGAAGTAGACCAGATACATGGCAGCGTCGCCACGGCCGCGAACCTCAGCGTGCGGCGCCTCCGCGCCAAGCTGAGCTGCAAGCTCGTTGCCCCTGGCCACCAGCGCCTGGAACATACGCTCCCGCTGCTTCGTGAGCACGCGAGCCGCCTGCGCGGTGTCCACAGCCTCCGTCACCTCCTTGGCCGCTGAGCCCGCCTGCCCCTCCACGTCCTTGACAAGGGCGTCCAGTTCCAGGACAGCTGCCCTGCGACCATCCTCCGCCTGGCGATAGGCCTCCTTGGCGCGCTGGAGGCGGGCCTCGAGCTTGGAGTTGGCCTTCTCGAGCTCCGCGATCCGCTGGGCATCGGTAGCGTGCTTGGCCTTGAAGCGGTCCTCCTGCTTCTTGGCCTTGTCGCGGTACTCCTTGGAGATGGTCCGCCTGAACTCCTTCTCGCGCTCCGCGAGGGGCGCCTCCGCCTCCTTCTTCTTCTCGGCAAACCGCTGCTGGAAGCGCTCCAGGGTTTGCTTCTGGGCGGTGACGTTCTCGTCATGCCTCTGGAGCGCCTGAGCCAGGTCCCCCTCGCGCGCCTCAAGCTCTTCGCGCTTGGTGGCGAGCTCGCCCTCCGCCTGGAGCCGCTGCTCGTCGCGCTGCAGCACGTCCTGCTCCCTGGAGGCCAGCAGCCGCTCGCGCTCGGCAAGGCTCTTGCGGTCCTCCTCCAGAGTCTCCTGCGCGACCCGATGGACGGAAAGGAGCTGGGACTCCAGCTGGGCCAGCTCGCGACGTTTCTGCGCCAGCGAGCCCTCCATAGCTTCGCACTCGGCCTTCACCTCGGCGAGGAGATCGGCGGCCGCGTTGCGCTCGTCCTGGAGAGGGGCAAGGAGCTCGTCAGCATCACGGATGGCCCCCTCGCGGACCTCCTTGGCGAAGCGGACGGCCTCCTCGCGTGCGGCCTGGAGGGCCAGATCCTCCTGGCGGCGGGCCTCGACCGCGGCGTGGAAGCGCGCCCACGCCCCCGCAAGCTCGTCGCGCTGCTGGGTGAGCTGAGCGTCCTCGAGGGCAGGTTGCGCCTCCAAGCCCTCCAGGGACTCCCTCACGACGCGGAAGGCAACCTCGCGGTGCCCCTTGCTCCAATCTCAGCCGCCAAGGACCAGGTCGCGGCATGTGGAGGTGCCTGCCCCTGCGCCGAACCTGGAGAACTGAGCCTCTGGGGGTGCCTGGGGGCTAGACCGCGCCCCGTCCATCGCGGCGCCCAAACTGGCCTCACCGACCTCGCCGCCCTGGCGCGTCACCTCTTGCGCCTCGCCCCCCGCTGCGGGGCGTGGCGGAGACGAAGGAGCTCCCCCTGCAGATGCGCCCGCGCTTGGCGGGCCCTGGTCTGTCCCGGCCTCTGGCTGCGCGGGAGGCGTGGTCGCGCGAGGTGGAGTAGCCTCGCGGGCCGGAGTTGGCTCGCGCGGTGGCGTGGCCGCGCGGGGCGGGGTAGGGGCGCGAGGAGGGCTAGCAACCCGCTCCTCCTGCGCCTCCACCACCATCGGCTCGGGGGGCGGCGCAGCTGCCTCCGCCTGAGGCGTCGCTGTCCCGGCTAAAGGCCCAGCTGCCTCCGCTTGAGGCATCTCTTCGGTTGGGCCTGTGGAGGCCGTCTCCACAGGCCTCGCGGCCTCCTCAGCCACGACCTCAGCCGTGGCTTTCTTCACCTCTGCCGCCTTGCGAAGCTTGCGACGCTTCACAGGCACAAGGTCACTGGCAAGCACCAGGGAAAGATCTTCAGAAATAGGTGGAAAGAGAAAGAACAAGAATCGATCGGCTAAAAGCCTAAAACACATACCCGGACTCCTTGGCGCCGGTGTCGACCCACGCCAAGCCTGGCGAGCGCCAGGAGGGCTTGGCCTTAGCACCTGACCCCTCCGGAGGCGCCTCGGCTTTCCTCTTGGAGGGGACGTCTGACGGCCTCGCCCCGGACCGGTCCACAGCCGCCTTGGAGCGGGGCTCGCGACGCCCTGGCGAGGCCTCCTCGTCAGAGGCCTCCTCCTCGGCCTCCTCCTCCTCCGCATGGCGCGTGGGCACCACCACGAAGGCGTCGTCGTCATCGCCTGACGAGATGTCGCAAATCTCGTCAGTAAGGGGCCCGGCCCTCGAAGAGGACTCCTCCCCTGCTGCGGCCTCCTCCTCGCCTTGCCCAGCTCCTGAGGCAGAGGGCGTCTCTGCCCCCTCCGCCTCATGCACCACCGGCACAGGCACCATTTTCCCCGCCGGGCCCGACGGGGTGAACGAGGGCATCCCCTCCAGAATGGCCAGGCGCTCGGTCATGTTATACTGGTGCAGAGGCCGGAGCGTGATGGGGAGCGCATCCATGGCTGGCACCGCCGGGTTGATGAAGAGCGCGGACAGGACGTTGTCGACAGCATCCTTGTCGTTGTCCTCGCGGTGGAGCCGCATCTTGTCCTGGGGGCCGGAGTACATCCACATGGGCGTCCCGTGCGCCTGGAGTGGAGCGATGCGGCGTGTCACGAAGTCCGCAACAATGATCTGCCCCGTGAGGCCCTCCTCCCGAAGGTAGCTCAGGCGGCCCATCAACATTGCGTTCTGCGCGCCGCTAAAGGGGGCCTTGCCCCAGTTCGAGTTCTTCACGGGCGGCGCGTCAGGAACCTCGAGGAAGGCGCAGGGCTGCTCCACCCCGACGAAGAACCACCGCTGGCGGAAGTCGTCCACCTTCTTCGTCACCGAGGTGATGGCCTTGCCCTCGCTCCACGACATGGGGATGTAAACGCTCCCCATGCCATCCACGATGCGGAACGAGACGCATCCGGAGCGCTCATTCTTCGCCGTGTTCCGGAGCGCGTAGAAGCACCGGAAGAGGTCCACCGTGGGCTCCAGGCCCAGGTACGCCTCGCAGAGGTAGGCGAAGATGGCGAGGATGAGCACGGAGTTGGGGTGGAGGTGCAGCAGCTGGATCTGGTAGAAGGCCAGCACCGCCTCCAAGAATGGAGAGAATGGCGGCACCAGCCCCGCGGCGACACAGTGCTGGAAGACGGGGAAAAACCCTCGCGGGCGTTTCCTGTGCGCCGCGGCCTTGAGCGCGGTGGCGCCGTGCTCGTTGGTCCGGTCCGCCACCAGGAAGCGGACCTTGTCGAGGGCCTTGTCGTTGACGCGCACACCCAGCAATGCCGCGCCGTGCGCGACCTCGGCAGGCTCCGCTTGCGAAGAAGACCCCGCGGCGGCCTTGCCCTTGCTCTTGGCGGGACTCATCGCCGGGGAAGTGGTGAGCGCGGCGCGGGGAGAAGTTGGAGAAGAAAGGAGTAGGGCGCGTCGGAGAGCAGGAGCGGAGAGCTCGGGATGGCTTCTGCAAGAGAGAATGGGAGCAGTAACGGCTCCCTGCTCCGGCGCGAGGGCTTTATGTCCCGTCAAGGAGCAGTTACCGGGGCGTGATGGGACCCCCCACGGCGCACGCCCCAGATCGTGCGCGGCCGTTACTCGTCCGAGTGACGCGTGGCTCGGCCCGGCCGGACACTTTGGGCCCACGACGCTTCGGCTGCGGTCATGGGCTCAGCCGTGCCCATCGCGGGCCCGGGGGCTACTGTCGGCCCAATGAGGACCGGGGTGTGCATAGCCCACTCCGTACAGGCCTCGCCCGCGACAGATTCGACAAAACGACTAAGGACCAAGCTACCGCTTGGAGAGACCCTCGAGAGGCATCTCCTCTTGAGGGCCTGAAGAGGAAGTCGGGGCCTGAAGAGGCCACCGCGCTTCAAGAGACTCCCCAAGGCTCACCACGCCTGGAGAGAGGTCAGCAGGAAACCTCTCCAGAGGCCACCACAGCCCTGTGGAGACACTTCGCGGCTAAGCAAGCGCTGCGGGGCGCACATGGCCCCTGCAGCAGCTGCAGGGTGACGCGAGCATCCCAGTTGCCATTCTGGTGATAAAGGGGTCAACAAAGCCGCGCCGCCTGCGCCAGGACAACCAGGACTTTCCTCTTTGGTGATAAAGCGGCTGGACGGCGCAACGCTCCAAGAAGATCGTCATCGTGGGCTCCACCACGACCTCTGCCGCGCCTGCGAGCCGCTCTGCACCGTCTGCAGCCTGTCGGCCACGGCGCGCAACTTTAGCACGGATGGACCGCGTCCATGGACGGATGAGCCGCGGTGGACTCCCGCTCCTTCGCGCCACCGGCATGTGGGAACCCACCAGCACGAGGATGGAGCCCGGGGCGCCTATAAAAGGAGCAGGAGCTCCACCATAGAGAGGGATTGATCTCCAATCGGCTGATTGTTTCCTAGGCCCAGGAAATCTTAGCCAAGCGCATAGAATAGCCAGCTGCTGGAGGAGGAAGACGACCAGTGTGTCCCTCTCCAAGCACCAAACTGTCTCAAGAGAGCCCTCGGCAAGCTCATTGTTCTGTAACTTCCACAGTGCAATACAGAGAGGCAGGAGTAGCGGTTTTACCTCCCCCTGAGGGCCGTGAACTTGGGTACGGACTGGTGTCCATCTCTGGCGTGATAGTTCCTCTCCAGGCCCGGCGAGCACCGTCGTCGTGCCTCTCGAGGATTGTTTGACCTCCGCGTTCAGTCCCCCCTTCGAACCTCTCTTCAGGGTGTGACTACCCCTGTTCCGTGGGAGTCACTCTCCGACAAATTTGATACTTTTATTACTAAGTAATGCAATTTTAATATGAGAATAGAGAATCATTTAATGGAAAATTCTCGTGCTATGAGTGATTTGCATGATATTGTTGATAGAACTTCTAATGATGTTAAAGGGCTCATTAAACACTTTCATATGGTTCAAACCCAAATAGATCAACTCACTAAAGTGCAAAAAGAATTGCTAGCGAATGCCTCTATAGCTAAAGAAAAACTTGTTTGCGAAGTAACAACTAGAGGTGGTAAAACTACTCAAGACCCTTTGTACCCTGAAGGACATTATAAAAGAATTGAACAAGATTCTCAACGAGTTAATGAACCTAGTACTCTTTCTGGGAAAAAGAAAAGGAAACATAAAACTATTGTAGAATCCTCTGAACCTGTTAATGATCCTAATAGTATATCTGTTTCTGATGCTGAAACTGAAAGTGGTAATGAACATGATAATGATAAAGATAAAAATGCTAATTCGAATGAGGAAGAATTAGAAGAGGAACCTGAAAAGCAAGTTAAAAATAAAAAGTACACTAAAGAAGATTTTATTGCTAAGAAACATGGTAATGAAAGAGAACCTTGGGTCAAAAACCAATGCCTTTTCCTGCTAAGAAACTTAAAACAAAAGAGGAAGAACATTATAATAAATTTTGTGATTGGATGAAACCATTGTTCTTACAAATTCCTTTGACTGATGCTATTAAGTTGCCTCCCTATTCTAAATATATGAAAGATATTGTGACTAACAAAAGGAAAATTCCTAATGAGGAAATATCTACTATGCTTGCTAATTACTCTTTCAATGGCAAGGTTCCCAAGAAGCTAGGTGATCCAGGTATACCAACTATTCCTTGCTCCATCAAAAATAATTATGTTAAAACTGCTCTATGTGACTTGGGAGCTGGAGTAAGCGTTATGCCTTTCTCTCTTTACAAGAGACTTTTCCTTGATAAATTGATACCTACTGATATATCTTTGCAAATGGCTGATAAATCTACTGTTGTTCCTGTTGGAATTTGTGAGGATGTTCCTGTTCAAATAACTACCAATTGTTTAATCATGACTGACTTTGTTGTTCTTGAAATGCCTGAAGATGATAATATGTCTATTATTCTTGGAAGACCTTTTCTAAATACTGCAGGGGCTGTTATTGATTGCAATAAAGGAAAAGTTACTTTTAATGTTCATGACAAGGAGCATACTGTTTATTTTCCCAAGAAAGTTGATAAAATGCCTGGAGTTAATACAATTACCAATATGAGGTCTATTAGAGTGGGAAGTATTGATTGCCCATATAAAGAAGAATACAAAACTCTCATGATTGGATCCATACCAATTCATTATAAGGTAACATGAGTGTCTCGTATTGTTCAAAATCTTTTATGTCAAATAAAATTCATTTGGTAGCAAGACTTGATCAACCTTGTTAACAAGTGCATTTTAAATGCATAAAGAGGTTAAACAATTTTCTTTCTCTCATTCTTGATTTACCTACTGTAATGTTATTTAGTTTGCAATGTTTAGTTGAATTTGTTGTTAGAAAATAATTTTTCAATATTGAATTTATTAATGCAAAATACCAGAAAATGAAAAAAATAAAGTTTCTCAGAATTTAAAAAAATTTATACCCAAAATTTTATTTTCCGAGGAGGGTCCTGGGAGTGCCAAGAGAGCAACCAGGGGGGCCACAGGGTCACCACACCACATGGTGGCGCGGCAGCCCTTTGGCCGCGCCAGCACATGGTGTGGGGTCCACAGGACCCCCCACTTACTCTCCTTCCTCCCCTGTCTTCCTCACCCCCGAAAAACATTTTTCCATTGTTCAAACTCGTGTTCTTGCTGCTCTCTCTCTGGATTTTCGATCTCCATCTTCAGCCCATCTTTGCTGCTGAAATTTGGGGTATCCACTCTCCGGTATGTGACTCCTCCGATTATCCAAATAGAATTTTGTTTAGTGGTTCATATGTGGAGTATTTTGCTGCTGTAGGTTGTAACATCCCAAAATTATAATCAGTATTATTATATCAAAAATGTGGGCCAACAAAAACTTTTTATGAATTAATATGAGTTGATTTCATATTGTTGCTTGTGATAATTATTTCTTGTGAATGTGTTGATTGATTAGCTCTAACTAAAAACTTGAAGAAAAGAAAATAAACAAAACAAAACATAAAACAATAAAAACAATGTGACAAATGTCACACTATTTCTCAAAGTGGGAAATTCATTTTCTTTTCAAACCAAATTCAGTGGAGTGATAATATGAACCCTCCCATTTTATTCCCACAACTTTTCCCTCTCCAAATATTAATTTCAAAAACCTAAATTCAAATTCTATTTCTTTCTTTATCTTATTCAAATCACAAAATGTGCTATGATGCACTTGCCCAAATAAATAATCAAATAGCACAACAACTCTTGACAAACATGTGTGAAGCAAATTATGAAAATAAAATTCAAAAAAATGGAATTTATTTTGGTTCAGGCATTTCGTCGAACACCTGGTGGTCGCCGCCAGGGGACAGACAGCCGTGCGCACGTCGCCGTGGTCGGCGCTGTGGAGGAAGGAGATGTCGACGCCGTGGTGTCCCAGCGCCGTGCCCCCCCCCCCCTCTCTCCCTCGCTCTTCTGCTCCCTTGGACACGAACATCGGCGCCACAGAACCCACCCTCGCCCCCTTGCACGCGCCCGTGCTCGCCGCTCGCCATGGCCGACCCGGGGACACCGCTGTCGACCCCGCCGCTCCACTGTGTCCCAGCACCGTGCCCCCCCTCTCTCCCTCACCACCCTGCTCCCTCTCCGCGCAGCAAGACGCACCGCAGCAGCCCGCACCCGCAGCACCCGCGACGCACAGAGCACGTCGTGCGCCGCCCGAGCGCCCTCACGGCCGTCCCCCACGCCGAGCACGCACCGCTCGCCTCCACGCGCCATCCTTGCCCCTCTGCATCCCGACACCGTCGCCGCACCTCACCGCTCCCTATGGCGAGCCCTAGCCTCCCCTGGACCGACCCAACACCCCGTCCATCGTGCGCCGGACCGCGGCCTTATAAGCACCCCCACGCCCTCCCATTTCCTCCACACCACTCCCCCGCCTCTCCCTTGCTCCACCACCCCCTCTCGTGCACCGCCAGGAGGGCGGAGCCGTAGCCGCGAAGCCACAGCCGCCCGTGGTCACCCTTGAGCTCGCCGTGCCCGAGGTAGACGACGACCACGGCCGAGCCGTGCTGCCCTCCCCTTCTCTTCTCTCTGGCCTGCACTCTCTTCCCCATGAACCCCGCACTCACCCGCCCCCTTTTCCCCTCTGGTTCGTGCCCAGGAACGACGCAGGAGCCTCGCCGGAGTAGGATCACGGCCGCGGAGGAGGAGCTGCTCGCCGCCGTCAATTGGAGCCGCCCCAGCACGCGCCGTTCGTCCAGCAAGCTTCCCCGAGCCTCCGCCGTCGATCTGCATCACCCGCGCATCCTCCCGAGCCCCCTAGGTGAGACTCCGACCACCGCCGCCGTCGCCGGAGCCACGGCGCCGCCCGTTTTAGGTCGTCGCCGATGCGCTCGCTCCCGGCCGTTGGATCTTAGATCCACGGTAGCGTACCCCTTCGCTGCGAGTAGACGCTGACCAGTGGGACCCGCTCGTCAGATTTTTAAACTTTCCCAGCGCGCGCACCGTTTCGGTTGAGTCACTGACGAGTGGACCCCACCCGTCAGGATTCTCAACATTATCCACAACAGCATTTCTTTTCTAATTTAGTTTCTGAAAATTCCAGTACTGAATCCAAACTTTGAAATTCAATATCTTGAGATTTATAACTCTAAATAAATCAAATCAAAATGTTCTGGAAAGCTTATGAAATTGTCTAACCAACCCAAGCGGTTTCACCTCATTTGGATAAATAATAAAAAATATAGCATTAAAAATACCAAATAAGGTTTAAAAATCTAAACTTGTTTGTTTCTGATACTCTGTTAGGCCAAATGAGTTAAGACTAATTTTATTGGGTCACATTTAGTCATGGCTAGTTACCTCTAAGAGGATTTAATTTTAGGATCAACAGAATTTGATTAATAGCTAAAACTTGATTATTAAGCTTCTGGATTAAAACCATTATGTAGGGAGTTTGGTAACTCCAATTGACCCAAATCCAATTGTGTTGTCTTCTACACATCAGTAGCTTTCTGTAGAAATTTAGTTTGTATTTTTGTGACCAACAGAACTTGAGATATGTAATTAAACATGTTCAACTAGTTTCTGCCATAATTAAGACATAATTAAATAGTGGTTAATTCAATTAAATTGAAACCAAATTGTGTTGCTTGATGTATGAAGTGGCTATTTAGAGCATTTAAGATTGTATTGTTGTGATATTGATTGAATAGGTTAGTGATTGTTTGTATTTGTTTGATTATGCATTAGACGAGACCGTTGTCGGATTTATCGAGGAAGAAGAGTTCGTGGAACCCGAAGATCAAGACCAAGAACACTTTGCCGAGCAAGGCAAGCTACTCTCTGAGCTTGCACCCTAATACATGCATTCATCCTTATAACAGGATTTACTTTTAAGACAAAGATTTTCTAAAAACCCTTTTCAAAAAAAAAGTATATGGAAATTATTTTGCCACCCTATGTAGAAATATAAGGTAAATTATAAGATGGAAAAAAAAATAAAGATTGTTTTATTCAAAACCCCTTTGAAAACCTTGTGTGGCTATGAAGCACCGAGATGTTGGTGTGGAGAAAAGGAGAATGGTGGTTTTGATAAAACGCACATTGTGTCTTGTACTTACGTCAATCAGCCAATACCCTGTGCGACCACATTTACCCACATATGGGAAAGGGCTTGGTCATATAGTTTGCTCATATTAGTATGGGATACCTCATCTACGGAGATGACTCCGTTATGCATGAGGGGATGGTTTGACGAACTACCCCTGACCTGGGTCCTCGCTCAAACTCTATGAAAAGATAAGGAGGAGGATAGAAGGATGTCCCCTATACACCGCCAGACAAAACTATGAGTCCTCACACTTAGATCCCGACGGGCTGGGTTAAGTGTTGATGGAAAGTATCATATGGGCAGGTTCCTATACTAGCATGAGCAAAGGACAGACTAGGATCGGTGTCTCAACTTCGCATACACCTTGTATGGCGAGACGTGGCTGACACGATGAGCTACCGGATGGATGTGGGAAAAGCGTGCTACCTCTGCAGAGTGTAAAACTATTCGAATAGCCGAGTCCTCGGATATGGACAGTTGAGAGACCCTACTTTGACCATGTGCAAGTTTTGAAAAGATTTGAGTTTTAAAAAGAAAAGGAAGTGGAGAATGTTCCATACACCTATACCAACGGATCGGTATGAGGTTGTAGGAGACCAGGAACTATGACGGGTTATGGTCAGGAAAAGGAGGAATTTTGGAGAAACTAATAAAATGGGACATTATATTAATGATAGTTATATAATTCTCCTTACCTTCTTCAACAAAGATATAGAGATGTTTTAAATAAATAAAAGTATGAAATTAAAATGAGACTAGTGCATACTCATGTTGGAGTAGTTTGCGAGTACAATCAAACGTACTCATAATGGTTTCGTCCCTGGCTATTGTCGTAGCCAGACATGGAGGAGCACTACGCCAAGGAGGAGTATGGCGACTTCTATGCGAACTAGGGATCTTCATAAGTCGACTGCCTGTCGGGTCATTGTTAGGATATGATGTCTACTACGCCTTAGCTTCCGCTGATTATTTTGGTTTGGCCCATGAAGGCACCTGTGCAAGACTTGGTCTAAAGGACCGTTTATGTAAGACTTTAATACGGTATTGTAATGGATGTAAACTTTGGTATTCAGTTCGGATTATGTGCAACGACAGACTGATCACGGGATCGTTGTGTTAAGCATAATCGGGTATTTCGGACAGCTAGTCCGGGGTCCCCACATAGGTGTCATGTTTAGTGAGTTTGAATGCTTGTTCTTAGTTGAAATAACTAGTTTTGATGCATGCTTAAGCCTCTAGCAAGTCACTATGGTAGTATCCCCTCATTTAGTTGGCTAAAAATCAATTTTTATGATGTTTGTCAAAAATTTCAGAACATGGAGTGGAACTCATATGCACTAAATCCTAGTGAGATAGTGGTGCAAGGGAAGATGAAAGTCCATAGGGAAGAAGGAGTATTCCCTGCTATCTACCCGTGCTCACAATTCATGAGGGTTGTAGGGATTACGCATGATTTCCATACTCTTTTGTCTAATGCAGGATTGGAACGTTTTGTTGAGGATCAACCTTTCCAATATGCTATGTTATCTATGTCGGTGGTGCAGGATTTTCGCTGCAATTTGAATTCATCTAACCCCACTGTACATTATAAAATTTACAATAAATCTGTGGATTTGCCTTTTGGTGTTTTCTGTTCAGCAATGAGAGTTCCACATGGAGGATCCTTAGAGAAGCTGAAAGGGAACCCAAAGCCATTAATGGATTTGTACGAAGAGATTTGCTATGGCAGGAGTTTCTGTAAGGAGGACGGTAAAATCAGGAGTATTCATCTTCCTTCCATTCGCTATTTTGCATACTTCATTACTAAATGTGTTCTTGCTAGAAAGTCAACCGGTAAGTTAGGCTTGTCTGATTTAGCTTTGCTAGCTGCTGCTTTGCGTAGTGATAGAACTTATAACTTGGGTGCTCTGATTGCTCACCGTCTCGCTACTAACCGCGAGAGGGGAGGAATTTGTGGAGGACTAGTCGCTTCACGATTGCTAGCTTTGCATTGTTTGGAACCCAATCCTCTTGATTTTCAGCTACCTATAGAAAAACTAGATATTGATTCAATGAAGAAACATGAATTTATTGCTGAGGATGGTAACTTGCATTTTCTTCCCTACACCATAACTTTTCCAAGGAAGAAACATTTTAAAGTATCTACCATTGATAGGACTGTTATCCTGCCTGCACCTCTACTTAATTTTGTTGGCAGGGGGAACTTGTCAGTCTCAGAGGCTGAACTTGACACACTTGGGGAGCAGCCCAGCCCAGATATGAGGGGCATTGATGAGGAGTATGGGGGTGGTTTCATTCAGCCCCCGGAGACAGCTAATTTCGTATACCCGGATTCGGGGTATGCGGGACCTTCGGGATCTTCCTCCACCGCAGCCGATGCGGAGTATGACTACACGGGGCCTGACCCATCGAGTTGGAGCCATTATTCACCTTGGGGCTGATCTCCACTTAGGCCAAAAGCCTAAGCTTGGGGGGAGGTATACCGATAGCACATTCATTTACATATCATTATCATTCGGTACTTTGTATATCCATGTTTCGTTTTAGTTTTCTTTCTTTCTGTCATTCGTTCGTGCTTTGTTTGCTTTTCATAAACCCAAAAACACCAAAAAGATTTTTGTTATCTCTCTTGCTGGTTTGTTTTAGTATCTACTCCCTCCGTATCAAAATATAAGATGTTGTGGCCACTTTTGATCATTATGTATCTAGACACGTTTAAATACATGGTTCATTTGAACCTTGCACTAAAACATGTCTAGATGCATAACGATCAAAAGTGGCCACAACATCTTACATTTTGATACGGAGGGAGTAGTATTAATATGCTTAGTATTTATTTCAGCTCATTATGCAAAAACACAAAAATATTTTGCTTTGTCGCGTGCTGTTTCGCGCAGGGACAGATTTTTGCTGTCCACCGTTTAATTCATAACTATTCACGGAAAAATCAGAATGACCTAAAATTTCGTGTGCATGTTCCTCAGATGTGTACGCAACTTTCATTAGTTTTGAGTTTTCTGATCTGGGCAAGTTAAGGTCCTCGAAAAAATTCATCTTTTCTGGTTGTTCTGTTTTTAGTTCCTAAATCCGAAAACCCCAAAAATATTTGTTATTTCTCTTTGGTTTTGTATAGTTTGTTTCAGAGGTCATCACCTTCAGTTACTCCATGGAGCTTGGTTATTATTTAATATCTTTCAAGCACACAAGTGATAAGGCAATTATGATGATCTATGACAATTCGAGTTGGGTAAGAGGCTGGTAATGAACTCTATTTTGTTTCTCATTTTTGTACATATACTCATTCATGTGAGCATGCTTAGATGGTTCGCATAAGGTATATGTCAATTGGTGGATGCTTAGTAGTTCCTGTTCTCTTATGATCGTTTCCAATGTATTTATGATGGATGTCATGTTTCTATGGATATTTGCTTGCATTGCTTTGCTCATAATAGAATATGACATTGTGGTATCCTCCTCTGAATAAATTCATTTGAATTGACTTGGCACATGTTTATACATGTTATGACTAAAAACAAAAGTCAATTAAGCCTTGATGACATATTTTTCCTCAGAGTTTTAGTATCATTTTTATGCCTCCGTTAATTCTATTTTGTCGCAAGCATGATTATGACGGTTATTGCTCTCTTGAATTGTCGCTTTCCCATCTTTTGCTAGCCTCCACTTGTACTAAGCTAAAAATGCTTGTGCTTCCAAATCCCTGAAAACCAAGTAATCGCAAAGAGTCCACCATAAATACCTATGCATGGCATTTCAAACCATTCAAGTAAATTTGCATGTGTCCTTTAAAACCTTCAAACACTTCTCATTTTTGTGTCCCTGTTTATTAGCTCATGAGAAAGTATGTGGTGTTACGGATATCAACCTTGTCATTTGCTTTTAGACAGACTTTCACCAACCGGACTAGGGGCATATACATCCTCTTATCCATTAATTTTGCAAAAAGAGCTGGCAAATGGGGTGCCCAGTCCCAATTAATTACAACTTTAACCGTTACAATCTCTCCACATGGTTTTTAAAAAATTTATGCTTCAAAGTGTTATACATTTTAATATAGACACTCCTCCATGGTATGTGATTGTTGGAAGGCACCCGAGGATTCGGTTAGCCATGGATTGTGTAAGTAATGGTGGGGAGGAGTGTCGAACCAGTTTTTAAATATACATGTGTAAACAAAAGAGATAAGAGGGATGATCTACCTTGCTGGTAGAAATAACGTCCTTCATGGGAGCCGCTCTTAAGAAAGTCTGGTTGACAAGGGGGTAGAGTGCCCATTACCATTCGTTGACAACGGCAAAGACCACTCAAAAACAATTTTATCTCTGTTTTTAAAACAATAAGAAGCTCTAGCACATGTTAAATCCCTGCTTCCCTCAAAGAAGGGCATATCTTTTACTTTATTGTTGAGTCACCATCCTTCTTTTAGCACCTTCTTGAGAGCATAATTGTCATTCTTAGTGTAATGTGCTTGTCCCTTACTATGTTAACCGCGGTGTAATCTTGATGCTTTTATCTTTGATATCTTTATCTCTAGTCTTCCCTTGAAACTCAGAGGTGCCTGGGCATTTATGTTTTGCTGTTTCATTCGGGCAAGCGAGCTACCACATTATCATACTTTCTTATGAGCCTTGCAATCCTGTGAATTGATATGTTTCATGTTGTTTATCATTAGTATAATTGGCATCTTTTCATAGTTTACATAACTATTAGGTGACACCGTTTATATATGTCTTGTTATGAATAGTCTAAGCATTTGTCCTCATAATGAGAATATTTACATCACATGAGCAAAAGAGTTCGTGAAAGTTCTTTTATCGCACTCAGTTGTTAACTGAATTGCTTGAGGACAAGCAATAAGCTGAGCTTGAGGGGAGTTGATACGTCCTAAACGTATCTACTTTCCCGAACACTTTTGCTATTGTTTTACCTCTAATTTGTGTGTTTTGAATGCAACTAACACGGACTAACGCTGTTTTCAGCAGAATTACCCTGGTGTCTCCTTTTTGTGCAGAAATATCAACTTTACAGAAAAGGACCAAAAAACAACTGGAAGTCGTTTTCTATCTGGAAGGGACCAGAAACCACGAAGACCAAACGGAGGTGAGCGACGAGGCCGCGGCACCATGTGCTCGCGCGGGTGGGCCCCTGCCGCGCGAGCACCTGGTGGGGCCACCTCGCGCGCCCCCTCGCGACCCCCTCTCGGCTACTTAACCCTCCTGACCTAGAAACCCACGGGGATATCCACCTTTCCAAAATACATCTCCGTACGCCGCCGCCGTCGCGATCCCTAGTTCGGGGACCAGAAGTCTCTGTTCAGGCACCCTGCCGGGACGGGGAATCGAAGGGGATCATCGCCATCGTCATCACCAACGCCTCTCCATCCCCCATCCATGTGTGAGTAATCCACCGCTATAGGCTTGAGGGGATGGTAGGGGTTGGATGAGATCATTCATGTAATAGCTGTAGTATCGTTAGGGCATGGTGCCCAGTATCCGTTATCGGTGTTTTACGTCATTGTTGCAACTTGTTATGCTTAATGCTTGACACTAGGGCCCGAGTGCCATGATCTCAGATCTGAACATGCTATTGTTTCATGAGGATAATCATTGTTTTAGATCTTATCTATGAGTTGTATACACACGTTATTGTCCGGAACCGATGGCCCCAAGGTGATAATAATTGGGATAACCGGAGGGAATGGCTGTGATGTGAGGATCACATGTGTTCACGGAATGTTAATGCTTTGCTCCGGTACTTTATTAAAAGGAGTACCTTAATTGCCAGTAGTTTCCCTAGAGGCCCCGCTGCAAACGGGCTGGCAGGACAAAAGATGTTGTGCAAGTTTCTCATTGCGAGCATGCACAACTAAATTGGAACATATGCTTATGATTAGTTAATACTTGGATGCTTTATATTATTTATCTGCAAATGCCTATGTCTTGATATTACATGAATTATCTTATCCATGCAACGCCCGTACATCCGTCCCTTTGCCTACAGTATTTTAATCCTGCTGTCTACCGTAATCACAATCGCTGTCTTAATTCTACTGCTGCTGTTATTTCACTGCTGTCTCTGCTATAAAACTGTTGCTACTGATAATCTGTCTCGAGCAAGTCTATTCACAGGTGCAGCTGATCTGACAAATCATCTGTTAAAGTTTATAAATATTCTTTGGCTCCCCTTGCGTCGAATCAATAAATTTGGGTTTTACTTCCCTCGAAGGCTGTTGCGATCCTCTATACTTGTGGGTCATCAAGCATTCCCTCTCAGTACAAGGTTTTTGGCTAGCAAGGCTGTTTGAAGCAAACACAAGTATAAACCGTGACAACGAGACGTATATAAAAAACATATTGTAAGTATTATAAAACTCTACATTGTCTTTCTTGTTGTTCAAACACTTTTACTAGAAAATATCTAGACCTTCGAGATACCAAACATGCAAACCAAATTTCAACAAGCTCTACGGTAGTTCTTCACTAATAGGTTTTAACTACATGATGCAAGAGCTTAAACATCATCTACTTGAGAGCTCAAAACAATTGCTAAGCATCACAAAAATTCAAAACAATGATCTACAAGCATATGTATGTCTTTTCATTATACCATCTACCGCATGTAGCATTTTCTGTTTCCAACCAAACACCAATCAACTTATTTAAACATAAACTCTCCAAGTATTTAAACAATGAAACAAGAGAGTATAAGTGCTGCGGCTTTCAGCTTTCGCCATTAAGATAAAGAATACGTGATAAGTGATGCGGCTTTCAGCTTTCGCCATAAATATAAACATGATAATGCTGAGGCTTTCAGCTTTCGCCATAACATGAAGAATACATGTATTCATAAGAAAAAGCGGAGCGTGTCTCTCTCCCACATAAGAATGCTAGGATCCAATTTATTCAAAAAACAAAAATAACAAAACAGAAATAAAAGCAAACAGACGCTCCAAGTAAAGCACATAAGATGTGATGGAATTAAAATATAGTTTCACTAGAGATGACCTAATAAGTTGTTGATGAAGAAGGGGATGCCTTGGGCATCCCCAAGCTTAGACGCTTGAGTCTTCTTGAAATATGCTTGGGTGACCCACGGGGGCATCCCCAAGTTTAGGCTTTTTCGTCTTCTTGATCACATCATATCATCCTTTCTCTTGATCCTTGAAAACTTATTTCACACCAAACTCAAAGTAGTCTTTCATTAGAGGGTTAGTGCATAATCAAAAATTCTCATATTCTGCATGGAGACAATCACACCAATGGTACTGGACATTAGCTACAGGCACTGCTATATCGTGGAGCAAAAAGATCCAGTCAAAAATAACAAAAGAGGTAATGCAAAATAAATGGCAGAATCTGTCAAAAACAGAACAGTCCGTAAAGACGAATTTTTTCGAGGCACTTAACTTGCTCAGATCAGAAAACTCAGAACTAGTGAAAGTTGCGCACATATCTGAGGATCACGCACAAAAAATCTCAGGTCATTTCGATTTTTCTGGAATTTATTACGAAGTAAACAGTGAACAGCAGAAATCTGTTTTTACGCAGGAATCCAAATCTAGCATCAACTTTTTATTAGAGACTTTACTTGGCACAACTATGCAATAAAATAAAGATACAAAGGAGTTGCTACAGAGGTAAGCATGCTCCTTGACTCAAATAAAAGAAAAATAACAGAAATAAAATAGTGGGTTGTCTCCCATAAGCGCTTTTCTTTAACGCCTTTCAGCTAGGCACAGAAAGTAAAACTCAAGTGTTATCAAGAGAAGAAGCATCAATAGAATAGTTTGTTCTAATAATAGAATCAACAGGTAGCTTCATACCCTTTCTAGGAAAGTGTTCCATACCTTTCTTAAGTGGGAAGTGGTACCTAATATTTCCTTCTTTCATATCAATAATAGCACCAATCGTTCTAAGAAAAGGTCTTCCCAAAACAATGGGACGAGATGGATTGCATTCAATATCCAAAACAATAAAATCAACGGGGACAAGGTTATTGTTAACCATAATAAGAACATCATTAACTCTCCCCAAAGGTTTCTTCAAAGCATTATCAGCAAGATGAACATCCAAATAACAATGTTCCAAAGGTGACAAATCAAACATATCATAAAGTTTCTTAGGCATAACAGAAATACTTGCACCAAGATCACACAAAGCATTGCAATCAAAATCATTCACCTTTATTTTAATGATGGGCTCCCAACCATCTTCTAACTTCCTAGGGATAGAAGCTTCAAGTTTTAATTTCTTTTCCCTAGCTTTAATGAGAGCATTTGTAATATGTGTTGTAAAGGCCATATTAATAGTGCTAGCATTGGGACTTGTAGATAACTTTTGCAAGAACTTAATAACTTCAGAAATATTACAATCATCAAAGTCAAAGTTATTATCATCAAAAGAAATAGGACCATTATCTCCTATGTTCTAAAAAATGTCAGCATTTTTATCAAGAATATTTTTAGTAGTTTTAGGCAATTTTAAACGTTTTGAAGGAGTAGAGGAAACATTGCCAACACCAATTATGTTACCATTAATAGTAGGGGGTTTACTAGCATGGGAAGTAACATTATTTTCAGTAGTAGTAATTGAAGGAGATATGCCCTAGAGGCACTTAATAAAGATAGTTTATTCGTCATATCTCAATTGTTCATTATATGTTTTATACCATGCTATAACTGTATTAAGCGCAAACATTAATACACGTGTGGTAGATAAACAACCAGGTCCCTAGTAGTCTCTATCTAACTAGTTCATTGGGCAATTGATGATCGAGTTTTCCCGATCATGTGACATTGATGTCAGTTGACAATGGAGTCGTGTCATTGGGAGAATGACGTGATGGACATACCCAATATTTGTAGGACGTAGTCATTACGCCTTTGACCGTGAGATCAACTCTTATTGCTATTCCTGAAAGATACTTTGATTGCATCAAACGTCATATCTTAATAGTGTGACAATAAAGGTGTCCCTCTCGGGTATCGGAAGGGAGTATGTTGAGACGAGGGATCAAGAGCAGGATTTGCCAGTCCGCATAGCAGGATAGATACTCTAGGGCCCACTCGGTGAGATTATGTCCAATTAGCTTGCAAGCGTGTGACTAGGTCATCAGGACATAATATCATGGACGAGTAGAAGATAGCGGTGTCGGTAACGAGATCAAGCTAGGTATCGTGATATATATGAACGAGTCTCGGACACGCTAAGTATCGCCATGGCAAAAGGTTTAAGACTCAAACGTCTAGGTTCGAACGACAAAGTATTCGTTATCTCGCAGGGATTAATTTTGGGTATCCAAGGTCCACGAATTAGTCATTGATCGGAGAGGGTATCTCGATCATGTGTGGTGAGATCTCGAACCGCTAGGGTAACACAGTTAAGGGAAGTCGACATATTTACCGGAAGAGAAATTAAGACAAGAGAGCACCGGGAACGTCTCGGGAAAGATCCGATAGAGATCAGGCAGCGACGAAATAGTTTTCGGATCGGAATAAATTATCTAATATGTATTTAATATTAATTAATGTAATTAATAGTTAAATATATTTTTATTTAATTTTTCCTTAATATTTTAAGGCAAAATACCCTAAATGGGCCTTTTCCTGCAAAGAGGGCCCATGAAGGGGGGCAGGTTCCCCCCAAGGGAGAGAGAGGGGTTCGGCCGGCCCTAGGTGGGTCACATGGGGCCCACCTAGGCCGGCGCACCAAGGAGGGGGGGTGTGGGAGTTTAGTCCCACACCGCCCGGCTGGCAAGGCTGGCAGCCCCCTTCTCCCTTTATATAGAGGGGCACCCCTGGCCTTTGAAACACACCAATTTATCTCTCTCTTTTTCTCCTTGATCCCATGATTCCCTTGCGGGAGTTGCGCCAAGGAGAAGTTCTCTCCACCATACGCACGCCGTCGTGCTGCTGGTCTTCTGGTCCAAATCTCCCGCTGCTTCGTCCCTGGATCGGAGCCCGGAGGTCGTCGGCTTCACCGTATGTGTGTAACGCCCTGCGAGGTGCCACGCTAGTTGTGCTTGTAGGTCTGCTTCCCCTGCACGACCTCGAGGTCTTCGTCGGCTTCATCGACAACGCTTGTGCAGGAGCGTAATCCCCGCTTTTCGGTCTACAAGGGTATGTATACCGATCTCCTTCGTATTACTATATCTGCATAGTATAGATCCTGGCTAGTTTAAGGTTATCGCTGTGAGGAAAATTTTTGTTTTCTGCCTGCGATCCCCTTCAGTGGTATCAGAGCCGATGTATGCGTAGATATAGCTGTACGCTAGTTGCACCCGTGTTTATCACGAGGACATCGTTCTTTTATTTGCTACCCTCTCGCGTGCACTTGCACTGTCGGCAGCATTGAGTTGATGAAGCGGACCGGACCGACTTTACGCGTACACTTACACGAGACTGGTTCCACTACTGACATGCGGCTTGTTCCATATATGTGGCTGGCGGGTGTCTGTCTCTCTCTTTAGTTGGCTTTGCATTTTCAATGGAGGGCCCGAAAGGGATGAATAAATATGCAATTATTTGATCGTTGTTGTGGTCATAGGTTCGTAGGTATGAAGCGGTTCTATTTACGTCAGCCCCAAGCCACGTAAAATATGCAAAAGATAAAGTAGAACGCGTCTAACTTTATTTTGCAGGGGTAATGTGATATGGTCAAGGTAGGTTTATTAAATTGTTTATAAACTGTGGGCGCGAAGGAGACCATCGGCGCAAGGACCATATCACGTCGCATTACATTTGATGTTATGTTGTTTGCATCTTATATTGTGTGTGTATGTATATATATAGTTATATATTAGTTACACGGCGGTAGTAATATAAGATGATCCCTCCAAAATACCATTAGTGTTCTCCCTTTGGCGTGCACCACCAAGAAAGTTCTACGTTATGAGGCAGGCCGTGACGATCGGGTGTCAGACATATCGTCGTTAGCATATAGTGGGTGTAAGACATGTTTGCACAAGCGTATACGTTGAAGGTTATTATGGCGAGCCTAGCATGTACAGACATGGCCTCGGAACACGGTGACCGAAAGGTTAAGCATGAGTCACAGAGTTGTTGTGATTGACATGTCGATGTCTACCTTTGAAGTTATGTTGCCGGCTCTGACGATGAGGGGCATAATGGATGAGGATCGTGTAATCACTAAAATGATAAGAGGGATATTCGTTTTGAGTTGGAGTTCTGATAGTTTTATTTTATTAAAACTTGAACCCTATTTTATAATGAACAAAGTCTTTATGTTTTGCAAAACCTTTGTAGATATTAACCAATGTAATAGCCTTCTTTAAAATTAGGCGCAATCCTGCGATTGAGAAACTTAAAGGTTGGGTCCAAACTTCATAGTTTTATACTTTAGCTTGAGGATACTCCTTGTTTAAACCATTAGCTCTTTGTGATACAATACCCGCTAGGAGATAAACCCGGAGATTCCGCTAACAAAAGGATAATTTGGATTGTCAAGTTTTTGTGCGGATAATATCATCATAGTCCAGTGTATGCTATGATCTCTGCCATAGAGAATTAACGGTGGGTGCGAGTTGTTAGATCGCGAACATATGAGATGATCGCTAAACACAGGATATACCTAAAGTTGGGTTGATGAAGTTTATCAGTACGTTGACTGTTTTTCTTCTCAACCAAGATGGAAGAGAATACACACATTGAAGGAGCACGTGGCAGTCATACTTGATCACACTGGTCATACTCGATGACATTGGTCATACTTGATGACATTGAGACACCTCGCTCAGCTCGATCACTGGATGACAGACAACGTGGCCAGATGCAAATGCTTTGTCATAGACTATGTCATGCAAGGAGAATCGTTCACCTTCATGGTTCTTGATTACGTTGGAAGAATCAAGAAGATGAAACAGATCGCCGGGAAGTCATCAATGATGATGGTGTATATATGATATACACATTATGAATGTTTTACCTAAGCAAGTACTCGCAGTAGTGACTAAGTTTTTGATACTAGTCATGTTTTATAAAAACCAGATTTACTATTTGAGTAGCTTGAAAGGATGAGGCGACAATGTGTGTTGATGATGGCAGACAAAATGTTGTGATGGCAATAGACACTCTCCCTCTAGATCTACCATTTGAATAAATTCTTTTATGATCGCCTGTTAGTATGATCGTTATAAGTCTGTTTCCTCTAGCGAGACGATTGTTCATATATGCTAGTGACAAAATCGTTGTCCTATATTTATGAAGTAATGATCATAAGCCGATTTGAATTTAGATGGTAGAAGCTCCCACATTCATAATATTAATGCCAAAGGATACAAACTTAATAAAGACACCACATTCGTGTGGCACTACCGTTCAAGTCATGTCAATGTTATAGTCAATGAACAAGCTCCATACGAATGGATCTACAAGTCCTTAGATTTGATCTTTTGACACTTGCAAGATAACTAAGACACCGTTTTCGGAAAGCGGGCATATAACTTATTGATAACCATGCATATAGATGTATGTGGATCAATGAAGTAATTAACGTGTAGTGGAGACCTTTATTTCGTAAACTTCACTGAACGTTCTGAGTATAACTTGTTGAGAATCATGCATATGGGTGTATGTGAATCAATGAAGTACTTTAACGTATAGTGGAAGTCTTTATTTCATAGACTTCATGAATATTCCGAGTAGATATATGGATATCCACTTAGGAAATGTTAGTCTGGAAATTTTGATTCGATCAAACAAGTTCAGAATGAAGTAGGAAAATAAATTTAACAAGAAAATCAAATTCTTGCGATACTGATCGAGGAAATAAAGATTTGAGTTATAATGTTGGCATATCATTGGAAGACTTGTGAGAAGAGTTCCACAAATTACGTCGCATGGAACACCATAGTGTTATGGTATGTTGAGACGTCGTAATCGCACCCTATCGGATAGTGTGTGGTAAATAAATCTCTTATCGAATTATTGTGATCATTGGAGTCATATGATAGAAACATAACACTCACGTTAGATAATAGGGAAACCATTTAAATCCATGGAGACAATACCATATGAGTGATAGCATGGCTTTTAGCCTAGATTGTTGTTTCAGCAATTTAGTGTTTCGATGTGATCAAACCTAAAATGGATAAATCTTTGTAGTGTACCGTACCTAAAGAATTAGTTGGGTACATGTCTCACGACATAGGCAAAAACGTTGCCGGAATATACCTTGCAAAAGAAATAGTTTCTTGTCCAATGGTGTAAGTGGGAAAGAAAGTAGAGCAAGACGAAGTTAATTAACTTTCTCTCCAGACATCAGAGTGGCGCAACGGAAAGTGTTTCCGGTGTCATGCTCCTCAACTGGAAAGAAGCTGATGATAAAGATCATGATGCTCTGAGCTCATACTAAGAACGTAGGCGTACGAGGTTATGTTCCACACTGTGTGGTACGACAATCTTGTTATGAAGGTCATGTTAATGGAATATGACAGACCTACGAACTACGAAGAAGAGATGGTAGACCTAAGTCCGAGAAATGGCTATGACTCATATATGATCCGAGATAAAATCCATGTACGATTACCAGGTAATTACTTGGGAGATCTTCTTGATGGCATCTAGGCTGTTAATAGAATTTGGAATTTTATGAGAGAGTAGACACTGATAAGGATCGATTTGTCGTGAAACAGTTCCGACAGATTCAAAAGTTGACCACAACGAGATTTTGTCTCAAGTGGCGAAGCCTAAATCTATTCGGAGTCGTTTAGCAATTACTATAATTTCAAATTGAGAAATTGATAGATGGATAAAGAAACCATGTTTCTTAATGGTATCATTAAGAAAGAGTTGTAATTAGTACAATGAAATGGTTTGGTGATCCTGAGGATGCTAAACATGCATGCAAACTTCAGCTGTCCATTCATGGGCGGAAGCAAGCATATCGGAGCTGGAATCTTCACTTTGATGATGTGATCAAAGGATTTTGGAGTTGTCCAAAATAGTTGAAGAAACTTGCATTTGGAAAGAAGTGAGTGGGGGTTAAGTAGCTTTTCTTGATCTTATATGTGGAAGGCATATTTGAGTGGGACCTAGGTGTCATTCATGATTTTATATGTAACGACATATTGAGAATGATACGGATCCTCTAGTAAAGTATAAAGGATTATTTAAGTAATTAAATTTTCTATGAATGAAGTTAGGAGTATTAGGCATCCGATCTATAATTGTATAGATCAAAAGGGGCTTAATAACATTAGGTCGGAATATTTTCCTAGGTTAAGATTCTGAAGTGTTTCAGAATAGAACAAGCGAAGAAAAAGGTTCTTACTTGTATGACTAGGTAAAATATTAAGTTTATCTTGGCATTTTCAGTGATAGCTAATGAAAGAAAATGATGTTCGACATTCTCTATGCCTCAGACATAGATTCTATCAGACTGAAAGCTCGACTTGGTGTGACCCACGTTCTTTGTTGAAGAACGGGTTCTAGAGTGATCCTTGTGTGGATCAATGAACAAACGTTAAGTATGTTCTTCAGTGTCTGTGAGAACTGAAGATATGTTTTTTGGTAAAGGGTAAGAGTGGAAAGACAACTTGCCGTAAAACGGTTACGATGATGCAAGTTATGACACTGACCCATACGACTAGAAATCTCATATAGGAGATGTCCTTTATTTTGAAGAAAGGCATGGTTAGCTTGCGAAGTCGCATATGAATGCATTGTCGCATAATCTACATAGGTATAGAAATATATGACAACTTCAGAAGTAGCTAGTGTGATTGGACTGAACAGTTTTCCGAGCATATGTGGTTCCCCTTAATAGATCTCTTAGACTTTTAAGGCCCATGCTACGCGAAGGTTCGAGTCTCACTCCATCGACTAAGATATATTTCACCGTCATCATAAGATACGGGATGATGTCAAACTAGGTGACATAGAAGTGTTGCAAAGCACATATAGGTCTCAATGTGTGAGATCTGTTGACTGTATTCCTCTTCCACGAGACAAGCATGCACCAAGTTGCTATGGGTGTTGAGCTTTTACCAAGTTGTAAACTAGATTAAGTGTTACTCTAGTGCAAGTGGGAGACTGAAGGAGATATGCCCTAGAGGCACTTAATAAAGATAGTTTATTCGACATATCTCAATTGTTCATTATATGTTTTATACCATGCTATAACTGTATTAAGCGGAAACATTAATACACGTGTGGTAGATAAACAACCAGGTCCCTAGTAGCCTCCATCTAACTAGTTCATTGGACAATTGATGATCGAGGTTTCCCGATCATGTGACATTGATGTCAGTTGACAATGGAGTCATGTCATTGGGAGAATGACGTGATGGACATACCCAATATTTGTAGGACGTAGTCATTACGCCTTTGACCGTGAGATCAACTCTTATTGCTATTCCTGAAAGATACTTTGATTGCATCAAACGTCATATCTTAATAGTGTGACAATAAAGGTGTCCCTCTCGGGTATCGGAAGGGAGTATGTTGAGACGAGGGATCAAGAGCGGGATTTGCCAGTCCGCATAGCAGGATAGATACTCTAGGGCCCACTCGGTGAGATTATGTCAAATTAGTTTGCAAGCGTGTGACTAGGTCATCAGGACATAATATCATGGACGAGTAGAAGATAGCAGTGTCGGTAACGAGATCAAGCTAGGTATCGTGATATCTATGAACGAGTCTCGGACACGCTAAGTATCGCCATGGCAAAAGGTTCAAGACTCAGACGTCTAGGTTCGAACGACAAAGTATTCGTTATCTCGCAGGGATTAATTCTGGGTATCCAAGGTCCACGAATTAGTCATTGATCGGAGAGGGTGTCTCGATCATGTCTGGTGAGATCTCGAACCGCTAGGGTAACACACTTAAGAGAAGTCGACATATTTACCGGAAGAGAAATTAAGAAAAGAGAGCACCGGGAACGTCCCGGGAAAGATCCGATGGAGATCGGGCAGCGACGAAATAGTTTTCGGAGCCGGAATAAATTATGTAATATGTATTTAATATTAATTAATGTAATTAATAGTTAAATATATTTTTATTTAATTTTTCCTGAATTTTTAAAGGCAAAATACCCTAAATGGGCCTTTTCATGCAAAGATGGCCCATGAAGGGGGGAAGGTTCCCCCCAAGGGAGAGAGGGGTTCGGCCGGCCCTAGGTGGGCCACATGGGGCCCACCTAGGCCGGCGCACCAAGGAGGGGGGGCGGGTGTGGGAGTTTAGTCCCACACCGCCCGGCTGGCAAGGCTGGCAGCCCCCTTCTCCCTGTATATAGAGGGGCACCCCTGGCCTTTGAAACACACCAATTTCTCTCTCTCTTTTTCTCCTTGATCCCGTGATTCCCTTGTTGGAGTTGCGCCAAGGAGAAGTTCTCTCCACCATACGCACGCCGTCGTGCTGCTGGTCTTCCGGTCCAAATCTTCCGCTGCTTCATCCATGGATCGGAGCCCGGAGGTCGTCGGCTTCACCGTACGTGTGTAACTTCCTGCGAGGTGCCATGCTAGTGGTGCTTGGAGGTCTGCTTCCTCTACACGACCTCGAGGTCTTCGTCGGCTTCATCGACAACGCTTGTGCGGGAGCGTAATCCCCGCTTTTCGGTCTACAAGGGTATGTATACCGATCTCCTTCGTATTACTATATCTGCATAATATAGATCCTGGCTAGTTTAAGGTTATCGCTGTTAGGAAATTTTTTGTTTTGTGCCTGCGATCCCCTTCAGTAATAGTGCAAACTCTAGCTATATTATCCTTCCTAGCTAGTTCATCTTCTCTTTCCCATCTAGCATGCAATTCAGCCAACATCCTAATATTGTTATCTATTTTAACTTGAATGGCATTAACTTTAGCAAAGGTCTTGTTCTCTTTAACATCATTAGGCATAACTTTTGATTTCAAAAGATCAACATCAAGAGCAAGGCTATCTACTTTAGAAGCAAGAATATCAATTTTACCAAGCTTTTCCTCAACAGTTTTATTAAAAGCAGTTTGTTTACTAATAAAATCTTTAAGCATGGTTTCAAGTTCAGAGGGTAGACTTTTATTATTGTTGTAGGAATTACCATAAGAATTAACATAACCATTGCCACTATTAGAAGGATAAGGCCTATAATTGTTGTTACCAAAATTATTCATGTAAGCATTGTTGTTAAAATTGTTATTTTTAATGAAGTTCACATCAACATGATCTTCTTGTGAAACCAATGAAGCTAAAGGAACATTATTTGGATCAACATGAGATTTACCATTCACAAGCATAGACATAATAACATCAATCTTATCACTCAAAGAGGAGGTTTCTTCAACAGAATTTACCTTCTTACCTTGAGGAGTCCTTTCAGTATGCCACTCAGAATAATTAACCATCATATCATCAAGAAGCTTTGTTGCAGCCCCCAAAGTGATGGACATAAAAGTACCTCCTGCAGCCGAATCCAATAGGTTCCTTGAAGAAAAGTTCAGGCCTGCATAAAAGGTTTGGATGATCATCCATGCAGTCAGTCCGTGGGTAGGGAAATTCTTAACCAAAGATTTCATTCTTTCCCATGCTTGAGCAACATGTTCATTATCAAATTGTTTAAAGTTCATAATGCTACTTCTTAAAGAAATAATCTTAGCAGGAGGATAATATTTTCCAATGAAAGCATCTTTGCATTTAGTCCATGAATCAATACTATTTCTAGGCAATGAAAGTAACCATTCTTTAGCTCTTCCTCTCAAAGAGAAAGGAAACAATTTCAGTTTAATAATATCCCCATCTATATCCTTATGCTTTTGCATTTCACAAAGTTTAACAAAATTATTAAGATGGGCAGCAACATCATCAGTACTAACACTAGAAAATTGCTCTTTCATAACAAGATTTAATAAAGCAGGTTTAATTTCATAAAATTCTGCTTTAGAAGCAGGTGGAGCAATAGGAGTGCATATGAAATCATTATTATTGGTGCTAGTGAAGTCACACAACTTAGTATTCTCAGCAGTATTCATTTTAATAAAGTAAAAACCGAAATGTAAAAATGCAAGTAACTAATTTTTTTGTGTTTTTAATAATAAGAAGCAAACAAGATAGTAATAAAGCAAACTAAACAAGATAATAACATAGTAAAGAAAATGCAAGTAACTAATTTTTTTGTGTTTTTGATAATTAATAGCAAATAAAATAGGAAATAAAAATAAACTAAGCAAGACAATAACAAAGTAAAACGATTGGAAGTGAGAGACTCCCCTTGCAGAAGTGCTTGATCTCCCCGGCAACGGCGCCAGAAAATCTTGTGATGCACACTGGTGGTATTGTTGGGAAACACCAAGAGGAAGGTATGACGAGTGCAGCAGCAAGTTTTCCCTCGGTAAGAAACCAAGGTTATCGAACCAGTAGGAGAGGAAGGACACGTCTGAAGGTTGTTGGTGGCGCTGTTTACGATCACCAACGTGGAACCTGCACACAACACAACCAAAAAACTTTGCCCCAACTTAACAGTGAGGTTGTCAATCTCACTAGCTTGCTGTAACAAAGGATTAGACGTATAGTGTGGAAGATGATGTTTGTTTGCAGAGAATGAAAGAAAACAGTGTTTGCAGTAGGTTGTATTATCGATGTAAAAGAATGGACCGGGGTCCACAGTTCACTACTGGTGTCTCTCCATAATAAATAATAGCATACATGTGGATAAACAAATTACAGCTGGGCAATTGACAAAATAGAGAGCTGCATAATGATGCATATACTTATCATGGTGTCTGGTATGAGATTCATTTGGGCATTACAACAATATACATAGACCGTTCCAACCGCATCTATGACTAATAATCCACCTTCCGGTTAACGTCCGTACCCCCACTAGTAGAAAACAGGCTATTTGTCCCGGTTGGTAAGGGCCTTTTGTCCCGGTTTACAAACCGGGACTGCGGAATCGGGACTAAAGGGCACACCCTTTAGTCCCGGTTGTGTCTGCAACCGGGACAAATAGCATCCACATGGGCTCGCGGGCGAGCTGCTCAGGCGATAACCTTTTGTCCCGGTTTGCCTTACAAACCGGGACTAAAAGGTACGAGAGGTTTTAGGTTTCAGGTTTTTTTTAATTTGTTTTCTGTTTTCTGTTTTCTGTTTTATTTATGATTTAAACTATTATTCGTACGCTACAATTACCCACATCGATGCATATATTATATGACGTGTCTAAATTAAGCATACATGCATATATAATATAGAACGAGTCAGTCGTACAATCATATATACATCGATAATATATACACGAGTGGTCTCCCGAACACGAGAATTACATGAATCCGAGTTATGGTATTCTCTAATTGGGGCTATGACCTGGTCAAGCAAAAATTCAGCAATTTCCTCTTGAATTTCTCTTATGCGTTCCTTTTGTGGGAGTTGCGACCGCGAAGCCACAATCTGTATCCAATAGAAGGTCGATATGAATATATAAATTGTCATTAACAAAAGTAAAACTCTGAATATATATATATATATATATATATATATATATATATATATATATATTAATGTTTAACGTACATGTGGAGAAATCCGCGCACTGACACACGTGCGCACGTACTCGCAAACGAAGTATCCACATAAATTAGTCGCTGGTGGTTGTTTCTCGCACTTTACGAAAATAGAGTTGAATCAAATAATAATGAAACAGGACAATCCGATATTAAAACTAGAATTAAAATGAGTACTATACTTACGGGGATTTGTTTAAAGGTCAGGTTTGATTTAAAATGACCATTGGTGGCAGAACTTGTGAACCGCTTCCATACCCTACAAATAAAATAAATAAAGAAGATATTAATAACTAGAACACAGGAAAATAAAGAGGCCGATATATAGTGTAATAACGATTGAAATTACTTTTGGATCATATCAGTAATGCTTGCGTAATACTCCAAGGTATGCGCTATTGAGTTCTCGATCTCAACTATCCCACGGTCAATTTGAATATTGAAAAGAATCCAGTGGTAGCTGCACACGTTCATCAACATTTAGTTAGAGCGAAAGTTAATGCGTGTACAAGACAGTAAGAACACTCTCACCTGAAGTTGTAAGGAAACAAAATCACATCTTTATAACTTTGTTGCTCCAATGCCTTGAACAAGTTGTTCTCCGTTTCGTCCGGTTTTTGTTGTAGGTTATGTACATGAACTCGATCTGGGTCAACGAACCCAATTTGATAATTAGGCATCCTCTTACATTCGAGAATCTTCTTTCTGCATATAAACGAATGTATGTAGTGAGGACAATTATAGGCAAAATGATGAGACCTTAATTAGCTAGAGACTTAATTAATAACGGAAATAAATTAATCACTTACAGACAATAGCAGCTCATGATACATTTGTCAAGGGCTTCCATATTGAATAACTGCCACAATTCATCAAAATCAATCCATATGGTTTGTTCTCCGATGAAGTAATGCTCTTCTCTATATTTAAGAGCCAGCATTGATTGGCCCTCTTTTGTGGCCTCCGTGTACCACTTATGTAATTCTCGCATTCTTCGAGGTAGCAGTGGCAACTCCAACTCAGACATTATATAAAACATTTTAAAATTCAAAGACATTGTATTAAATTCCAACATATTGCTAAATTCTAAATTCAAATACTAAGTCCTAAAACAATAGTTCTAAATTCTAAATTGAAGACAGCAAGGCCTCATATATATAGAATTGCTTCAGGGATGGTGTGAGCGAACAACGTGGAATGAACATTGCATATATGTTCAGACAACATGGTTCACTCACACCTCCCTGAAGATGCAACCATCTAATCATCGGCCAAAATTAGTCATGCTGACGTCTAAATTATAAATTCTAAATTGAAGACCTAAATCAACTAAGACACTAAATTCCTAAATCAACTAAATTACTAAATTAATCAACTAAATTCAACTAAGTACTAAAACAATATTTCTAAATTCTAAATTGATTTCCTAAATCATTTTCAACTAAATTCATCTAAGTACTAAAACAATATTTCCTAAATCAATTTCAACTAAATTGTAAATCAATTTCAACTAAATTCTAAATTGATTTCCTCAATCAATTTCAACTAAATTCATCTAAGTACTAAATTCAACTAACCCTAACCCTAACCCTAGCCCTAGCCCAAACCCTAACGGCTAAGTGATCGAGGGGAGAGGCCGGAGTGCTCACCGGCTGCGACGACGATGACGAGCTCGGCGGGGACGGCGGCGCGGCGTTGAGGGAGACGAAGCGGGGACGGCGAGCTCGGCAGCGGCGTTGACGGACGGCGGCGCGCGGCAGTAGACGGCGGCCCTCGGCAGCGGACGGCGACGAGGCGGCAGCGGACGGCGGCGAGGAGGGCGCGACGGAATTTGGCAACCTGGCGGCATCCTTGCGGTTCCTTAGCGCTGTCCCGGTTCGTGGATTGAACCGGGATCGCGAAGACGAAGCATATATATACAGCCACCTTTAGTCGCGGTTTGTGGCTCCAACCGCGACTAAAGGTGTACATTTAGTCGCGGTTGGAGCCACGAACCGCGACCCTCTGAGTTTTCGGCAGCTCAGTTTCGCGCGCAGTGCCACCCCTTTAGTCGCAGTTCGTAGCACCAACCGCGACTAAAGGGGTGGTTTTGCGCCAAAACTCAAATAATTTTCATTTTGCAATTTCAAAAAGAGTTTGAACATACATTTGACTACATATTTGGATTCTGACAAAACTTTGAACATGAAGAGTGTTTCAATTTGAATAACTAATATAAAAACATTTCCTGATTCTTAAAATAATTATTTTAGCTATTAAAATAATAACCATTTTGCCATTTTCAATTAAATATGAGGTAAACTCAGATCTTTTGCATTATATTTTATAACTTGAAATAAGGCATTATTACAGCTTCTGACACGTAAAGTTACATAAAAGTTTTCATACATATTACACATCACCATCTAGTGTTTCGCTTTCTTATATGCGCTGCGTAACCATGGAGAATCTTCATTGTTTAACCTGATAGTTGGGTCAATGTTGACTTTGAAGGGTGGGATTTCATCAAACTTATTGTAATCTTCTGACATGTCTGTCTTGTCCTCCACTCCCACGATGTTTCTTTTCCCTGTAAGAACTATGTGGCGCTTTGTATCACCGGATAATGTTTTGTCTTGCTTTTCTTTTCTTTTATTCAGTCTAGTAGACATATCCTTCACATAAAAAACTTGAGCAACATCATTGGCTAGTACGAATGGTTCGTTTAGGTACCCAAGATTCTAGAGATCCACCGTTGTCATTCCGTACTGGGTATCTACATGTACCCCTGTCATCTTGACCCATTTGCACCGAAACAAAGGAATCTTAAAAGAAGGTCCATAGTCAAGTTCCCATATCTCCTCTATGTAACCATAATATGTGTCCTTACTTCCATTGTCGTTTGTTGCATCAAAGCGGACACCACTGTTTTGGTTGGTGCTCTTTTTATCTTGTGTCATCGTGTAAAATGTATTCCCATTTATCTCGTACCCGTGGAAAGTTGATATGGTCGAAGATGGTCCGCTGGCCAAGTCGTACAACTCCATGTCAACAGTGTTGTTATTCATTAGCTGTGCTTGCAACCAACCGCTGAAATTCGCCAAGTGTGCTTCTTTTATCGAGGAGTCATCCATCTCTGGGTTTTTGGACCGTACAATATTCATGTGTTCCTCAATATAAGGAGCCACAAAGGTGGAATTCTGCAGAACTGTGTAATGTGCTTCAGTTAAAGAATGACCGTCCATACAGATCATTGTTTTCCTTCCGAGAGTGCCTTTTCCACTCAATCTCCCCTCATGCCGCGATTCAGGAACACCAATCGGCTTAAAATCTGGAATAAAGTCCACACAGAACCCAATGACCTCCTCTGTTCCAAAGCCGTTGGAGATGCTTCCTTCAGGCCTAGCACGGTTATGAACATATTTCTTTAAGACTCTCATGAATCTCTCAAAGGGGAACATATTGTGTAGAAATACAGGCCCGAGGATGGAAATCTCTTCGACTAGGTGAACTATCAGGTGCGTCATAATATCGAAGAAGGATGGTGGGAACACCAACTCGAAACTGACAAGACATTGAACCGCATCAATCTGTAAGCTATGTAGACTCACTGGATCGATTACCTTCTGAGATATTGCATTCAGGAATGCACATAACTTCACAATGGGTAGTCGAACACTTTCCGGTAGAAGCCCCCTCAATGCAACTGGAAGCAATTGGGTCATAAGCACGTGACAGTCATGAGACTTTAGGTTTTGGAATTTTTTCTCAGCCATATTTATTATTCGCTTTATATTCGATGAGAATCCAGATGGGACCTTCATACTATTCAAACACTCAAAAAATATGTCCTTCTCTTCTTTCGTAAGAGTATAGCTAGCAGGACCTTCAAACGGCTCTTGATGGATGCCGTCCATTTCTCTCAAACGTTGCTGGTCCTCTCGTGCTCCCGGTGTATCTTTTTTATTCTTCCCATACACACCCAAGTGGGCTAGAAGGTTCAAGCAAAGATTCTTCGTCACATGCATCACGTCGATACAAGAGCGGATCTCTAGGATTTCCCAATAGGGTAGCTCCCAAAATATAGATTTTTTTTTCCACATCGGTGCGTGTCTGTTAGCGTCATTCGGAACTTTTAGGCTGCCAGGACCCTTTCCAAAGATTACTTTCAAATCCTTAACCATATCAAATACATCAGCACCAGAACGAAGGGTAGGCTTCTTCCCTTTTTCCGCCTCACCAAAATGCTTGCCTTTTTTTCTTAAGGGATGATTGGGTGGAAGAAAATGACGATTCCTGGGGTACACATTCTTTCCCCCGTTAGCCAAATATACACTATCAGTCTTATCTAAACAGTGTGTGCATGCATGATATCCCTTGTTTGTCTGTCCTGAAAGGTTACTAAGAGCAGGCCAATCATTGATGGTTACGAACAGCAACGCTCGTAGGTCAAATTCCTCCTGTTTGTGCTCATCCCATACACGTACACCTTCTTTCTGCCACAACTGTAAAAAATCCTCAACTAATGGCCTGAGATACACATCAAGGTTGTTGCCGGGTTGCTTTGGGCCTTGGATGAGCAATGGCATCATAATGAACTTCCGCTTCATGCACAACCACGGTGGAAGGTTATAAATACATAAAGTCACGGGCCAGGTGCTATGAGTGCTGCTCTGCTCTCCAAAAGGATTGAAGCCATCTGTACTTAGACCAAACCTTAAATTCCTTGCTTCATTTCCAAAGTCGGGAAACGTTCTATCAATTTTTCTCCACTGCGACCCATCAGCGGGGTGTCTCAACATCTCGTCTTTCTTACGGTCTTCCTTGTGCCATCGCATCAACTTGGCATGCTCTTTGTTTCTGAACAAACGTTTCAACCGTGGTATTACAGGAGCATACCACATCACCTTGGCAGGAACCCTGCTCCTGGTGGTGCCCTTGCCCTCAACACCTTCAGGGTCATCTCGTCTGATCTTGTACCGCAATGCAGTGCATACCGGACATGCAACCAAATTCTCATACTCACCGCGGTACAGGATGCAGTCATTTGGGCATGCGTGTATCTTCTCCACTTCTAATCCTAGAGGGCAGACAAACTTCTTTGCTTCGTACGTACTGACGGGCAACTCGTTATCCTCTGGAAGTTTCTTTTTCATAATTTTTAGCAACTTTTCAAAGCCCTTATCGGTCACACCGTTTTCTGCCTTCCATCTAAGCAATTCTAGCGTGCTATCCAGCTTTTTCTGGTCATTTTTGCAAGTTGGGTACAACAATTTTTTGTGATCCTCTAACATCTGCCCGAACTTCAGCCTCTCCTTTTCACTTTCGCAGTCTCGCTTCACATCAGCAATTACCCGACCAAGATCATCAACAGGCTCATCTGGTGCTTCAACTTCTTCTTCTTGTTGTTCTTCATTTTTGACATTTTCTATCTCACACTGTTCAGGGAACATAGGATAGTCGTCATTATTATCATCTTCTTCGTCGTCTTCCATCATGACCCCGATTTCTCCATGCTTGGTCCAACATTTATAGCCGGGCATGAAACCAGACGTATAGAGGTGGATGTGAATATTCCGTGAGTCGGGGAAATCCCTCTCGTTCCGACACACACAACAAGGACAACACATAAAACCATTATGCGCGTTTGCCTCAGCAACCTCGACAAATTCCCGCACGCCTTGCATGAACTCATTCGATCGCCGGTCACTGTACATCCATTGTCGTCTCATCTACACACAATTATATATATAGAGAGTAATAAGTGCTCAAATTAATATAGAGTTAATCACAATACAAGCGCAATCATAATGCTAACAATAATTCTGAGTCCCAACACAGTACGACAACACTAGCTAGTTTGCACACTTTAAAAAACCGTACATGGCGATTATAATCGCGACTAGGAGAACAATTACACCGAATGAGTAATGTAGGAACATTTCATTTCGGAGAGCTGCCTTTTTCATCTTATTAATCTTCAACCTCGTTCTTTCCCTAGTTTCACGAGTCTGGATCATGTGTCCATCGATTATATCCGCCAAATCCAACTCTATTTCCCCCTTCTTTTCCACAACCATGTCTCTTTTTTCGTTTAGAGTTTTTAAATCTTGCTTCATCTTGTGGATTGTGTCATGAGCTAGCCTTAGCTTCTCTTCGGTCCTCCTCAAATTTTCATCGGTCTTTCTCTTCTCCTCCCTTGTAAAATTTAATTCTTCTAGGAGAATGACTTTTCCTTGTAGACAATGTTGAAACTGGACACATCCATCACGAATGCCGCACTCACATACTGATTCCTAATTAATATTAATAATGAAAAAATTAAATCAGGAAATTGTCACCCTAAATTAAAAATTATTTTTTATTAGAGAGACGACATGAAATCTAGATGTGCTAACAAAACCTCATCCGAAAAGGAGGAGTTGTTCACGACGCCGTACGGGACCTCGCTGTTGTCGACCATCGTATACGGCTGCGTGGCTCGGATATGCGACATATTATTATAGACATATAAATAACTAAATTGAGCTAAGTTGAGCTATTGTTGAGCTATATCTTGACTAAGTTGACCACATCTTCACACATATGCAAACTAGGTAGCAAAAATTTGAGCTCACACACATTTCCCACAAAAAATTACTACTAAAGCTAAATCCACCAATTTCTATACTTCTAATGTATGAAATGAGCAAAAAATAGCAATAAGAGATAATAGGATACAATGGCTAACCTTTTAGAAGTCAGGAAGCTTCAAATCTTCAGAAATCGACGGCAACGCTGATGAACTCGACCTCCACGCGAAGAACACGAAGAACAGCTCTCGAGCTAGCTTCTCCACGCTCTGATCCAGAAAATGCAACGGCTGGCTCGGGCGAGCGGGGACGAAGCATATATAAAATAAGACATTTAGTCCCGGTTTGTTACACGAACCGCGACTAAAAGTCTTGGTCGCGGTTCGTGTATCGAACCGGGACTAAAGGTATGGCTGGGACCGGGACTAAAGGTTCTTTGAAAGTTCTGAGCTCAAGATGCCATTCTAGCCGTTGGAACCGGGACTAAATGTATTTAGTCCCGGTTCCTGGCCAGACCGGGACTAAAGGTTCTCAGGACTTCAAACCGAAGCCCTGTTTTCTACTAGTGCCCATTCAGTATTAAGTTGCAAGCAACAGATTATTGCATTAAGTAAAGTGCATAATGTAAGTAACACAATTATCCTTAGACAAAGCATTATTGTTTTATCCCTAGTAGCAACAGTACATCTACAATCTTAGAGGTTGCTGTCACTCCCCCAGATTAAATAGAGACATGAACCCACTATCGAGCATAAATACCCCCTCTTGGAGTCACAAACATCTACTTTGTCGACGAGGTGTAGTTCCCACAGAACAGGGATAACCACTCTCGGGTGAGAAGTTCGTGGAGGGGACTGAACACGTTGGTCGACAACCTTCGGCCGGCACAGCGACGTTGCTCGCGGTGCCTGGAGTGGGACTGCACGACAGAGAGAGACTCAGGCCCGTGGGCCGGTGCCGGCGCGTTCGGCAGCACGAGGACGACCGCGGCGGCCACGGGTGGGAGCAGTGTCGGGCTCGGTGTGAGCCCTCTCAGAAGCGCGCCGGTTGGCGCGCGTCGCGCGGGTGTCCGTCATGGCGCGGAGTCCGAAGGTTGAAGACGCGCCTCAATCCCCTACCTGGCGCGCCAAATGTCGACGAGCTGTAGTTCCCACAGCACAGGGATAACCACTCTCGGGTGAGAAGTTCGTGGAGAGGACTGAACACGTTGGTCGACAACCTTCGGCCGGCACAGCGACGTTGCTCGCGGTGCCTGGAGTGGGACTGCACGACAGAGAGAGACTCAGGCCCGTACCCAGGTTCACGGCCCTCAAGGTGAGGTAAAACCGCTACTCCTGCTTGTCTGTATTGCTCCGCAGTGGCTACAGTATAACTTGCTTGCCGTGAAGCCCTCGCGAGGCGGCGTGGAGCTTGAAGGGGGAAGGTTCTGGCCTTCTTCCTCCTCGGGCTCACTGGGCTAGGCTAAGCTACTATGGGGTGTACAAGGGTGAATGGATGGTTCCCAGATCGATCCGGGGGTTGAAAGCTCGATCCTTTGCTACGGAGGTGCTCCCCCTCCTTATATAGGCGCCCCGGGCCTCATCCCTACGACCTGCGCAGTGGACGGGTTCCCACATGGCGACGAACGGAGGAGCGGGGTGCACCGCAGCTCGGCTGTCCATGGACTCGGTCCATGGTCGTAAAGCCTGCCTTCGTGGCAGGGCAGCTGTCTCCTTTGCAGAGCGGCCCGTTGGTACTACAGAGACCGTGGGAGGTGCCCACGGTGACGTCGTCGTTGGAGCGTTGCGCCGGCCAACTGCTTTATCACCAAGGAGGAAAGCTTTGGTGGCGGCGCAGGGGGCACAGAGCTTTGTTGACTCCTTTTATCACCGGAACGGCAACTGTGGCGCCGTCGCTATCGCGCGCAGACGCGCGCGTCACTCTGCGGCTGCTGCAGAGCCCATGTGCGCCCTGCAGCGGTTCCTTCGCAGCGAAGTGTCCCCTCAGGGCCCTGGAGGCCTCGAGGGGAGGAGCTGCGCTGGCTCCTCTCCAGGGGAGAGGGCCTTGGAGTGGGGCGCCCTCGGGTGGAACCCCCTTCAGGCCTTCGCTGCCCCCTCAAGCCCCCTCGAGGGGCTTTTCCCTCGGGGGTCTCCTCAAGCGCTCTGCTCGGTCCTTAGTCGTTTTGCAGATGCCGTCGCGTGTGCGGGCCGTGGAGAGTGGGCTTTGCACACCCTAGAATCCACTGGGCCGACATACTTGGCCAGAGCATCTACTAGTAACGGAGAGGATGCAAGATTATAAATAACATACACATGATATATTATGAAGCAAATGACATAGTATTCAATATTCATCGGATCCCAGCAAACACAACATGTAGCATTACAATAAGATGATCTTGATCATGTTAGGCAGCGCACAAGATCTAAACATGATAGCACAAGTGGAGAAGACAACCATCTAGCTACTGCTATGGACCCTTAGTCCAACGATGAACTACTCACGAATCAGTCCGGAGGCGGGCATGGTGATGTAGAGCCCTCCGGTGATGATTCCCCTCTCCGGCAGGATGCTGGGAAGAGCTTCTGAACCCTCCCGAACTAGGGTTGACGACGGCGGCGGCTCCGTGATGTTTTCTGGATTTTCGCTCGGGCACTTAGGGTTTTCCCGTCGGGGGGATTAAATAGGCGAAAGGGCAACGTCGGTGGAGCCCCGAGGGGCCCACACCACGCCGCCTCGGTCTCCGTCTTCGTCTCCTCTTCGGTGTTCTGGATCCTTCCGGGCAAAAATAGGGATTTTGGCTTTTGTTTTGTGCAATTCCGAGAATATTTCTTTAACAGCTTTTCTGAAACTAAAAACAGCAGAAAACAGGGAACTGGCACTGTGCCATCTTGTTAATAGGTTAGTCCCAGAAAATGCATAAAAATAATATAAAGTGTATATAAAATATGTAGCAATTGGTATAATATAAGCATGGAACGTAAGAAATTATAGATACGTTTGAGACGTATCAGTTCCCATCCACACAACATGCATAATTAAATTGCGTGCATAATACAAAATTAAATCAAAAGTAGGTACGGAAGAAGTGATCAAAATCAGCTTCGTGGCTTTTATTGGTGTGTTCCTCTCAAATTGTATTTGTTTAAGTTCCAGGATTGGTCCTTCATATCACCTTCTCCAGTGGCCGTCAAAGTAAAGTTATGTTGTCAGATACATATAGTTGTCTCATTTTTAATATATTTATGTACTATTTTGCTTGCATTATCCAAAATATTGTGTAGTCTTATAACTACACGGGTCGTACGTGGCTCCGCCACTGATTCCCCATGCGGACATTTCAGCTAAGCTCATTGCAATGTCAGCTTGCGGATAATACAATTGCCAATGAAAAAACTTTTATGTACCAACAATTGGCACATACATAGAAAACATAAATGTGTAGTTTTTTAAAAAAAATCAATCTCAAATTAAAAAATCCTAACTGGGCACACCGGTGCTCGGGAGCCACAAATCCGCGTTCAAGATTTGTATTGTATGCATGACTTAACCTTTCTTGTTTAGAAACTAGAACAGTACTCCGCGCGTTGCAACGGATATCTCTTAAGAAACCTAAATAAACACATAAAATTGTCATGTTTTAATTTTGAGTTGAACCTTTCTTGTTTAGAAAGTAGAACAATACTCCGCGCGTTGCAGCGAGTATCTTTTAAGAAACCTAAATAAACACATGATTTAATTTTGTAATTATATTACGGGAGCAACGACAAAAAAATGACATGACCAATTTAATGGCTAAAGAAAAAAGATAATATGAATACTTGTAGAGATGGACAATAAGTAATGAATGTCAGTGGGATGATGTGGATAATTAGTTGGTTAAAAGATTAAGTAATGTTGATAATTTACATGTTGAGATTCAATTATTAATTGTAAGTTAGTGGGGTTTTACTTTATAGATAGATCCTTGTCAAAAAAAATATCGATAGATCTGAAGGTCATATAAACCATTGTGTCTGAAACTTGCAAGCCGGGGCCACGCACTTTGAAGGGAAAGGATACAGATCACCCGGAGGATCGGACGCTTCCATCCTCCGGACGCGCAGCCGTTGGATGGGCTTGATCGCCGAGCCGCCGCCGTGAGAGCTTCGTCCACTCCCGTCTCCCCGTTCCGCCGATGGGAGGCCGAGCTGCTCCATGTCCCTGCTCCTCCGGCGGAAGGCCATGACCCCTCCAGCTTCCCCGCGCCGCGAGCAGGAGGCCGCGACCATGGATTCGGTGGCGCGGTAGTGGGCTCCATCTCCGTCAAGTCCGACCCGTCGAGGAGGCTGGAGGGCGAGGCTCGTCGAGGGCGTCGATGGGTGATGACCCACAAGTATAGGGGATCGCAACAGTCTTCGAGGGAAGTAAAACCCAAATTTATTGATTCGACACAAGGGGAGCCAAAGAATATTTATAAGATTTAACAGATGATTTGTCAGATCAGCTGCACCTGTGAATAGACTTGCTCGAGACAGATTATCAGTAGCAACAGTTTTGTAGCAGAGACAGTAGTGAAATAACAGCAGCAGTAGAGTTAAGACAGCGATTGTGATTACGGTAGACAGCAGGATTAAAATACTGTAGGCAAAGGGACGGATGTACGAGCGTTGCATGGATAAGATAATTCATGTAATAACATAACATAGGCATTTGCAGATAAATAATATAAAGCATCCAAGTATTAACTAATCATAAGCATGTGTTCCAATTTAGTTAAGCGTGCTCGCAATGAGAAACTTGCACAACATCTTTTGTCCTGCCAGCCCGTTTGCAGCGGGGCCTCTAGGGAAACTACTGGCAATTAAGGTACTCCTTTTAATAAAGTACCGGAGCAAAGCATTAACATTCCGTGAACACATGTGATCCTCACATCACAGCCATTCCCTCCGGTTATCCCAATTGTTGTCACCTTGGGGCCATCGGTTCCGGACAATAACGTGTGTATACAACTCATAGATATGATCTAAAACAATGATTATCCTCATGAAACAATAACATGTTCAGATCTGAAATCATGGCACTCGGGCCCTAGTGTCAAGCATTAAGCATAACAATTTGCAACAATGACGTAAACCATGCCCTAACGATACTACAGCTATTACATGAATGATCTCATCCAATCCCTACCATCCCCTCATGCCTACAGCGGTGGATTACTCACACATGGATGGGGGAAACATGGATGGTTGATGGAGAGGCGTTGGTGATGACGATGGCGATGATCCCCTTCGATTCCCCGTCCCGGCAGGGTGCCGGAACAGAGACTTCTGGTCCCCGAACTAGGGATCGCGGCGGCGGCGGCGTACGGAGATGAGTTCTGGAAAAGTGGATATCCCCCGATCGTTTTTAGGTCAGGAGGGTTAAGTAGCCGCGAGGGGGTGCGCGAGGCGGCCCCACCAGGTGCTCGCGCGGCAGGGGGCCACCCGCGCGAGCACGTGGTGCCGTGGCCTCGTTGCTCCCCTCCGTTTGATCTTCTGGCTCCTGGTCCCTTCTGGTGAGAAAATGAATCCTAGATGTTTTTCGGGGTTTTTCCATAAAGTCGATATTTCTGCACAAAAACGAGACACCAAGGTAATTCTGCTGAAAACAGCGTTAGTTCGTGTTAGTTGCATTCAAAACACATAAATTAGAGGTAAAACAATAACAAAAGTGTTCGTGAAAGTAGATACGTTTTGGACGTATCAACTCCCCCCAAGCTTAGCTTATTGCTTGTCCTCAAGCAATTCAGTTAACAACTGAGTGCGATAAAAGAACTTTCACGAACTCATTTGCTCATGTGATGTAAATATTCTCATTATGAGGACAAATGCTTAGACTATTCATAATAAGACATATATAAACGGTGTCACCTAATAGTTATGTAAACCATGAAAAGATGCCAATTATACTAATGATAAACAACATGAAACATATCAATTCACAGCATTGCAAGGCTCATAAGAAAGTATGATAAAGTGGTATCTCGCTTACCCGAATGAAACAGCAAAACATAAATGCCCAGGCACCTCTGAGTTTCAAGGGAAGACTAGAGATAAAGATATCAAAGATAAAAGCATCAAGATTACACCGCGGTTAACATATTAAGGGACAAGCACATTACACTAAGAATGACAATTATGCTCTCAAGAAGGTGCTAAAAGAAGGATGGTGACTCAACAATAAAGTAAAAGATATGCCCTTCTTTGAGGGAAGCAGGGATTTAACATGTGCTAGAGCTTTTTATTGTTTTGAAAACAGAGATAAAATTGTTTTTGAGTGGTGGTTGTTTGGTCAACGAATGGCAATAGAGTTCTTGTTATCTTCCATACTAAGCAAGTTGAGAGCGGTTCCGAATTATTTAAAATCAAGCATTTATAATATGCATCTTTATATTTTATCTTTTTGATATTTTGACACTCCTCCCCACCTTGCTAACATAACCATGGCTAACCGAATCCTCGGGTGCCCACCAGCAATCACATACCATGGAGGAGTGTCTATTTTTCACTTTTCAAAACTTTTGATATTATAGTGGTCTAACCAGCCCTTTGCAAAATTAGTGACGAGCTGATGTAGCATGCAAGTCAATTACTTAATTAGTATGGAAGATAGCAAGCCCAACTACTACTTCCTCATAAGCTCAAAACAGTGGCACAAATTGAGAAGTGTTTGAATGTTTTAAAGGTAGCACATGCAAATTTACTTGAATGGTTTGAAATGCCATGCATAGGTGTTTATGGTGGACTCTTTGGAATAACTTGGTTTTCAGGGATTTGGAAGCACAAGCAGAAATACCGCTTAGTACAAGTGAAGGCTAGCAAAAGATGGGAAGCGACAATTCAAGAGAGCAATAACCGTCATAATCATGCTTGCGACAAAATAGAATCAACGGAGGCATAAAAATGATACTAGAACTCTGAGGCAAAATATGTCATCAAGGCTTCATTGACTTTTTTTAGTCATAACATGTGTAAACATGTGCCAAGCCGATTCAAATGAATTTATTCAGAGGAGGATACCACAATGTCATATTCTATTATGAGCAAAACAATGCAAGCAAATATCCAAAGAAACATGACATCCATCATAAATAAATTGGAACGATCATAAGAGAACACGAACTACTAAGCATCCACCAATCGACATATACCTTATGCGAACCATCTAAGCATGCTCACATGAATGAGTATATGTACAAAAATGAGAAACAAATAGAGTTCATTACCAGCCTCTTACCCAACTCGAATTGTCATAGATCATCATAATTGCCTTATCACTTGTGTGCTTGAAAGATATGAAGAAATAACCAAACTCCATGGAGTAACTGAAGGTAATGCCCTCTGAAACAAGCTATACAAAACCAAAGAGAAACAGCAAATATTTTTGGATTTTCGGATTTAGGAACTAAAAACAGAACAGCCAGCAAAGACGAATTTTTTCGAGGACCTTAACATGCCCAGATCAGAAAACTCAAAACTAATGAAAGTTGCGTACACATCTAAGGAACATGCACACCAAATTTCAGGTCATTCCGATTTTTATGTGAATAGTTATGAATTAAACGGTGGACAGCAGAAGTCTGTCCCTGCGCGAAACAGCACGCAACAAAGCAAAATATTTTTATGTTTTTGCATATTGAACTGAAATAAAAACTAAGCATATTAATACTAGATACTAAAACAAACCAGCAAGAGAAATAACAAAAATCTTTTTGGTGTTTTTTAGTTTATAGAAAGCAAACAAAGCATGAACAAATAAGAGAAAGAAAGAAAACTAAAACGAAACATGGATATACAAAGTACCGAATGATAATGATATGTAAATGAGTGTGCTATCGGTATACCTCCCCCCAAGCTTAGGCTTTTGGCCTAAGTGGAGATCAGCCCCAAGGTGAATAATGGCTCCAACTCGATGGGTCAGGCCCCGTGTAGTCATACTCCGCATCGGCTGCGGTGGAGGAAGATCCCGAAGGTCCCGCATACCCCTGATCCGGGTACACGAAACTAGCTGTCTCCGGGGGCCGAATGAAGCCACCCCCATGCTCCTCATCAATGCCCCTAATATCCGGGCTAGGCTGCTCCTCGAGTGTGTCAAGTTCAGCCTCTGAGACTGACAAGTTCCCCCTGCCAACAAAGTTAAGTAGAGGTGCAGGCAAGATAACAATTCTATCAATGGTAGATACTTTAAAATGTTTCTTCCTTGGAAAAGTTATGGTGTAAGGAAGAAAATGCAAGTTACCATCCTCAGCAATAAATTCATGTTTCTTCATTGAATCAAAATCTAGTTTTTCTATAGGCAGCTGGAAATCAAGAGGATGGGGTTCCAAACAATGCAAAGCTAGCAATCGCGAAGCGACTAGTCCTCCACAAATTCCTCCCCTCTCGCGGTTAGTAGCGAGACGGTGAGCAATCAGAGCACCCATATTATAAGTTCTATCACTACGCAAAGCAGCAGCTAGAAAAGCTAAATCAGGCAAGCCTAACTTACCGGCTGTCTTTCTAGCAAGAACACATTTAGTAATGCAAAATAACGAATGGAAGGGAGATGAATACTCCTGATTTTACCGTCCTCCTTAGAGAAACTCCTCCCATAGCAAATCTCCTCGTACAAATCCATTAATGGCTTTGGGTTCCCTTTCAGCTTTTCTAAGGATCCTCCTTGTGGAACTCTCATTGCTGAACAGAAAACACCAAAAGGCAAATCCACAAATTTATTGTAAATCTTATAATGTACAGTGGGGTTAGATGAATTCAAATTGCAGCGGAAATCCTGCACCACCGACATAGACAACATAGCATATTGGAAAGGTTGATCCTCAACAAAACGTTCCAACCCTGCATTAGACAAGAGAGTACGGAAATCATGCGTAATCCCTGCAACCCTCATGAACCGCGAGCACGGGTAGATAGCAGGGAATACTCCTTCTTCCCTATGGACTTTCATCTTCCCTTGCACCACTATCTCACTAGGATCTAGTGCATATGAGTTCCACTCCATGTTCTGAAATTTTTGACAAACATCATAAAAATTGATTTTTAGCCAACTAACTGAAGGGAAACTACTATAGTGACTTGCTAGAGGCTAAAGCATGCATCAAAACTAGTCATTTCAACTTAGAACAAGCATTCAAACTCACTAAACATGACACCTACAGCAGCAAAATACTCCACATATGAACCACTAAACAAAATTCTATTTGGATAATCGGAGGAGTCACATACCGGAGAGTGAATACCCCAAATTTCAGCAGCAAAGATGGGCTGAAGATGGAGATCGAAATTCCAGAGAGAGAGCAGCAAGAACGCGAAAAATTTCTAACTGGATGTGTTTGGTCGGGAGAGAGAAAGAGTGGGGAGGAAGATGACTTAGTGGAGGGGCCAGGTGGGCCCACCTCATGTCCAGGCGCGGCAGGATGCTTGCCGCGCCACCACATGATGTGGGGGCATGGTGGGTCCCCCTGGTCATCCTCTGGCACTTCCAGAACCTCCCCAGAAAAACAGAATTTTTGGTATAAAATTTTTCAAATTCTGAGAAACTTTATTTTTTTTCATTTTCTGGCATTTTGCATTATTAAATTCAATGTTGAAAAATTATTTTCTAACAACAAATTTCAACTAAACATTGCAAACTAACTAACATTACAGTAGGTAAATCAAGAATGAGAGAAAGAAAATTGTTTAACCACTTTATGCATTTAAAATGCACTTGTTAACAAGGTTGATCAAGTCTTGCTACCAAATGAATTTTATTTGACATAAAAGATTTTAAACAATACGAGACACTCATGTTACCTTATAATGAATTGGTACAGACCCAATCATGAGAGTTTTGTATTCTTCTTTATATGGGCAATCAATTCTTCCCACTCTAATAGACCTCATATTGGTAATTGTATTAACTCCAGGCATTCTATCAATTTTCTTGGGAAAATAAACAGTATGCTCCTTGTCATGAACATTAAAAGTAACTTTTCCTTTATTGCAATCAATAACAGCCCCTGCAGTATTTAGAAAAGGTCTTCCAAGAATAATAGACATATTATCATCTTCAGGCATTTCAAGAACTACAAAGTCAGTCATAATTAAACAATTGGTAGTTATTTGAACAGGAACATCCTCACAAATTCCAACAGGTACAGCAGTAGATTTATCAGCCATTTGCAAAGATATATCAGTAGGTATCAATTTATCTAGATAAAGTCTCTTGTAGAGAGAGAAAGGCATAACACTTACTCCAGCTCCCAAGTCACATAGAGCAGTTTTAACATAATTATTTTTGATAGAGCAAGGGATAGTTGGTATACCTGGATCACCCAGCTTCTTTGGAACCTTGCCATTGAAAGAGTAATTAGCAAGCATAGTAGATATTTCCTCATTAGGAATTTTCCTTTTGTTAGTCACAATATCTTTCATATATTTAGAATAAGGAGGCAACTTAATAGCATCAGTCAAAGGAATTTGTAAGAACAATGGTTTCATCCAATCACAAAATTTATTATAATGTTCTTCCTCTTTTGTTTTAAGTTTCTTAGCAGGAAAAGGCATTGGTTTTTGGAACCAAGGTTCTCTTTCATTACCATGTTTCTTAGCAATAAAATCTTCTTTAGTGTACTTTTTATTTTTAACATGCTTTTCAGGTTCCTCTTCTAATTCTTCTTCATCCGAATTAGCAATTTTATCCTTATCATTGTTATTAGCATTATCATTATTGTGTTCATTACCACTTTCAGTTTCAGCATCAGAGACAGATATACTATTAGGATCATTAACAGGTTCAGAGGATTCTACAACAGTTTTATGTTTCTTTTTCTTTTTCCTAGAAGGAGTACTAGGTTCATTAACTCGTTGAGAATCTTGTTCTATTCTTTTATAATGTCCTTCAGGGTACAAAGGGTCTTGAGTAGTTTTACCACCTCTAGTTGTTACTTCGCAAACAAGTTTTTCTTTAGCTATAGAGGCATTCGCTAGCAATTCTTTCTGCACTTTAGTGAGTTGATCTATTTGAGTTTGAACCATATGAAAGTGTTTAATGAGCCCTTTAACATCATTAGAAGTTCTATCAACAATATCATGATAATCACTAATAGCACGAGAATTTTCCATTAAATGATTCTCTATTCTCATATTAAAATTGCATTGCTTAGTAACAAAAGTATCAAATTCATCTAAGCATTGAGCAGGAGGTTTAGAGTAAGGAATATCTCCTTCATCAAACCTTTGGAGAGAGTGTACCTCAATTACGGTTGAAGGAGGAATTGGCTTACATAATTCTTCAATAGGAGGTAAATACTTCACATCTTCAGATTTAATACCACTCTCCTTAAGAGATCTTTTAGCTTCCTTCATCGTTTTTTCATTTAATTCAATCATACCTCTCTTCTTCGGTGTTGGTGGTGGTGTTGGAGTAGGTTCAGGAATATCCCAATCATCATTATTCTTGCATATCATGGCTAATAATTCTTCAGCCTCTTCGGGAGTCCTTTTCCTGAAAACACAACTAGCAAAACTATCCAGGTATGTCCTAGATTCAGCAGTTAGTCCACTATAAAATATATCAAGTATATCATTTTTCTCCAAATCATGATTCGGCTGGCCTCTTAAAATGGAACAAAAGCGTGTCCAAGCTTTAGGCAATTTCTCATCTTCATCTTGATTAAAATTATAGATTCTTAACAAAGCATCATGTTGAGCACTAGCAGGAAAATATTTTTGAAAAAAGCATCAAGCAAACCCTTAGGACTAGTGATGGAACCAGGAGACAAATTATTATACCAGGTTTTAGCTTCTCCTTTTAATGAGAAAGGGAATATTTTAGCAACAAAGTAAGTGCGTCTTTTAATGTCTTCAGCAAATATTCCACTTAAATCAGACAATACATTCATGTGTTCTACAACACTTTCATTTTCAGTTCCACAAAAAGGTTCTCTTTCAACAATAGCTATATGAGCCAAATCAAGAGAGAAATCATAGTCTTTATCTTTAATGTTTATAGGAGATGTAGCAAACTTAGCATCAGGAGATAATTTATATTTAACAGCACGTTTTTCAACCATATTCTTAAAAGCACTAGCATCTTTCATAGCATTAATTTCTTCAACAAGAGCATCATCAAGATCCACATACACATCATCACACTCATCATAAGTATCACGTGTAAATTCAGGTGAATTAACAGGTGTTTCAGCATTTTCATCAGGAATTTCAGCATTTTCAATTTGTTTAGATTTAGCAATAGTAGCATCTAAAAAGGGACCTAATGAACCAGTTTCATCAAGAGCAGTAGAAACATCATCATAAGTAATTTCAGATTCAGCAGTAGTAATAGAACGTGCAGGTTGTGGTGGTGTAACAAGCTTACTCAACACAGACGGAGAATCAAGAGCAGCAGCGGAGTTCAGAATTGTACCTTTCCTTGTAGTGGATGGTACGATGGGAAACTTCTTATCAGCAGGTTTTCCCATGATGAATAAATTCCAGCGAACAATATCACACTCAGGTGGGCTTACAAATAAAGCTATGCTCCCCGGCAACGGCGCCAGAAAATAGTCTTGATGACCCACAAGTATAGGGGATCGCAACAGTCTTTGAGGGAAGTAAAACCCAAATTTATTGATTCGACACAAGGGGAGCCAAAGAATATTTATAAGCTTTAACAGATGATTTGTCAGATCAGCTGCACCTGTGAATAGACTTGCTCGAGACAGATTATCAGTAGCAACAGTTTTGTAGCAGAGACAGTAGTGAAATAACAGCAGCAGTAGAGTTAAGACAGCGATTGTGATTACGGTAGACAGCAGGATTAAAATACTGTAGGCAAAGGGACGGATGTACGGGCGTTGCATGGATAAGATAATTCATGTAATAACATAACATAGGCATTTGCAGATAAATAATATAAAGCATCCAAGTATTAACTAATCATAAGCATGTGTTCCAATTTAGTTGTGCGTGCTCGCAATGAGAAACTTGCACAACATCTTTTGTCCTGCCAGCCCGTTTGCAGCGGGGCCTCTAGGGAAACTACTGGCAATTAAGGTACTCCTTTTAATAAAGTACCGGAGCAAAGCATTAACATTCCGTGAACACATGTGATCCTCACATCACAGCCATTCCCTCCGGTTATCCCAATTGTTGTCACCTTGGGGCCATCGGTTCCGGACAATAACGTGTGTATACAACTCATAGATATGATCTAAAACAATGATTATCCTCATGAAACAATAACATGTTCAGATCTGAAATCATGGCACTCGGGCCCTAGTGTCAAGCATTAAGCATAACAAGTTGCAACAATGACGTAAAACACCGATAACGGATACTGGGCACCATGGCCTAACGATACTACAGCTATTACATGAATGATCTCATCCAATCCCTACCATCCCCTCATGCCTACAGCGGTGGATTACTCACACATGGATGGGGGAACACATGGATGGGGGAACACATGGATGGTGATGACGATGGCGATGATCCCCTTCGATTCCCCGTCCCGGCAGGGTGCCGGAACAGAGACTTCTGGTCCCCGAACTAGGAATCGCGGCGGCGGCGGCGTACGGAGATGAGTTCTGGAAAAGTGGATATCCCCCGATCGTTTTTAGGTCAGGAGGGTTAAGTAGCCGCGAGGGGGTCGCGAGGGGGTGCGCAAGGCGGCCCCACCAGGTGCTCGCGCGGCAAGAGGCCACCCGCGCGAGCACGTGGTGCCGTGGCCTCGTTGCTCCCCTCCGTTTGATCTTCTGGCTCCTGGTCCCTTCTTGTGAGAAAATGAATCCTAGATGTTTTTCGGGGTTTTTCCATAAAGTCGATATTTCTGCACAAAAACGAGATACCAAGGTAATTCTGCTGAAAACAGCGTTAGTCCGTGTTAGTTGCATTCAAAACACACAAATTAGAGGTAAACCATTAGCAAAAGTGTTCGGGAAAGTAGATACGTTTTGGACGTATCAATGGGATATCGCCTCGCGCACAGCTACCGGGGCAATTTGTCGGCGTGCAAGTACAATACGTGGAGGCGGCAGCGCAGTGATGGCCGGGGCCTCAAGCCATCAATCCCATCCTCGTCGTCATCCTCCCGGGAGCCAACGAGCTCGTGGCCGAAGCACCGGCGTCGCGCTCGACCCTGACCACGCCGAGGCCTCCTCACCTCGAGCGCCCCCAATTTTCCTGTGAGGGGAACAGGCGAGGAAACGATGGCACTGCTCCATGGCGGCACGACGATGCTGCTAACCCATGGGCACGATGCTACCATGGCGGCGTGCCGCCAACGCATGGGAGCGATGCTACCATGGTGGCACAGAGATATTGGATATCGTTGTTCTTCTGTTTTTGCATCGTGGGAAGGAGAAATTTGCTACCCATGTTCTTCCATTTTGCATCCTAGCATAAAGAATTTTGCTACCATTCTTCTATTTTGCATCGTAGTGAGGAGAAATTTGCTACTCGTGTTCTTCCGTTTGCATCCTATCAAGGAGAAATTTGCTACCGAGATTCTTCCGTTTTGCATCATAGCGAGGAGAAATTTGCTACCGTGCGCTAGGGGCTATGCTACAGCTCGTGAGTGGTGATGCTATCGTCCGCGAGCCGCGGTGCTACCGTGCTCCAGCAGATTTGCTACAATGGTTTGGTGGCGAAGCTACCGTGCACGGAAGGCCTAACTTCAGAGGAGCGATGGGTGCAGTGCTCACGAAGGAGCAGCGAGGCGCGGTGATGCTACCGACTGTACTAGGCGTTTGCTACAAGATGAGGGCTGGCGATGCTACCGACAAGGATCATGGTTGGGAATTTTTGCTACCCGGTGGGGGATTTGCTACATATTAATACTTGTTTTGCTGCATAGCCTTTTTAACTAGTGCTACATATTCTGTCCCAAGATGTTACAACCATCTGCATTTTTGCATCATATGTTAATTTTTTTTTGCTATAACTGTTATGTGTTTTTGCTACAATCATTTTTTTTTGCTACAAAGGTCCACGAGGACAAAATGGATTTCGAATTTTGCTACGTGCTCTGAAGTTAATATTGCTACAGCAGCACAATTTCCCACGTGAGATGCTACAGTGGCAAAAAATGGCACAATTTTTTATATGTGAGATGCTACAATAGCAAAACAAAATTGCTATTAAACTTTTTCTCCGTAGAACTATTTGCTACAATAGCAAAAAGAAATGGCTACAACAAAAAAAATTGCTATAAACAAAACTTTTATTTTTTCCCATATAAGCATTTGCTACGAGTAGCACAAAAAATTTACTGCAAATAAACTTTTTTGCTCCGTAGAAACATTTTGTGAGTTTTGAGAGAAAATTGGCATTTTGCTACAATAGTACAAAATTCTTATTAGAAAAAACCCGTTTTTGCTTCATAGAAGTATCAACGTGATTTTTGGTGAAAAATAGATTTTTTGCTGCAATAGCACAAAATTATTATTACGATTGAACCGTTTTTTCTTCAAAAGCAAAAGCGGGATTTTGGTGGGAAGGAAGGGGGCACGTGTCAGCAGGAGACCAGGAGAATCCGGAGGATTTTTCCCCTCATCCTCCGGGGACGCTCAGCACTGTCCCACTTTGAAGCTCAGAAATCTTGTGGGCGCACCGCGCCACTGGCGCCGGCGCCATCCACGTCCTTGCTCCTCCTCCTCAAACCTCACAGTCTCACACATTTTGGTTCCACCAACCCGATCAGTGTCTGTGACACTCACCTACTTCCACCGATCCGCACCACCGCGGCTTTAAACGCGCGCAGCGCAACGCTCGCTCCATCCCCGCCGGCCGCCAGCCACCAGCCGAGCATGGACCCGCCACCGCCGCAGCTGCGAGTCCTGGACAGCGTCAGGCTCTCCCCGGCGCCGCATCCCCCCGCGTCTTCCCTGCCGCTCTCCGGCCTCGACTCCGACCGCAACGTGCTCGACGTCTCCTTCCGCACCGTCCGCTTCTTCCCTCCCCACCCGCTCTCCCTCGACCCGCTCGACGTCCTCCAGGACGCCTTCGCCGCCGCGCTCGCCCTCTTCCCGCAACTCGCCGGCGCCGCCTCCCCCCGCGAAAACGACGCCCGCGTCGCCTTCTCCGGGACTGCCGACGACGCCGTGACCCTCGTCCTCGCGGCGTCCGACCTCTCGGCGGCGGACGTCGACGCCGACACGCCGGACTCGCCGCTGCTCGACCGCCTCGCGCCGCGCGACGGGGACGGCGGGCCGGCAGCGCTCGCGCTCCAGGCCACGCGCTTCGCGTGCGGCGGCGTCGCGCTCGGGATGCGGGTGCCGCACGCGCTCTGCGACGGCGCGGGCTCCACAAAGTTCCTCGCCGCCGCCGCGCGGTTCGCGCGCGGGGAACCGCAGGTGATCACGCCGGTGTGGGAGCGGCAGGAACTCCTGGGCCCACGGAACCCGCCGCGGGTGATCACCCCGTTCGACGCCGTCCTCAAAGACGCCGTGCGACGCGGCCCGTACGGTGCGGCGGGGGACGGGCTCGAGCGGCTCGCGAGGGCGTGCTTCCATGTCAGCGACGCGCGCGTGGAGGCGCTCAGGGCGCAGCTCGCCGCCGACGCCGGCCTCAAGCTCACGACCTTCGAGGTCCTCGCCGCCTTCATCTGGCGCGCCAGGGTGAAGGCCAACGGGACCAGCCCCGACGAGGTGGTGAAGATGGTGTACTCCATGAACATCAGCGGGCTCCTCGACCCGCCGCTCCCGGAGGGGTACTGGGGCAACGTGTGCGTGCCGGTGTACGTGTCGCTCCCAGCCGGTGACCTCGTCGGCCGGCCACTGGCGGAGACGGTCTCTCTGGTCAAGAAGAGCAAGCGGTGCGTGGACGAGGAGTACGTGCGGTCCTACGTCGACTTCCAGGAGCTGCACCGCGGGGATGGCGTCACGGCGGGGCGCGGCGTGAGCGCGTTCACGGACTGGCGGCGGCTGGGCCACTCGGAGGTCGACTTCGGGTGGGGCGGCCCAGACGCCGTCCTGCCGCTCTCGTGGCGGCTGCTCGGGAGCGTGGAACCGTGCTTCCTGCTGCCGTACGGCGCCGGGGACGAGCGGCGGCAGCGTGGCTTCAAGGTGTTCGTCGCGGTGCGGGAGGAGGCAGTGCCCCGGTTTAAAGAGGAAATGGAAGAAATACTGTTGCAGGATGAGCATAGCGACTGATTTCAGTTGGAAAACTGTAAAATTCGGGGAATATTGAAAATGGAGAGGTTAATTCTCAGTCACTGATAACTTAATTCTCGATCACATCACCAAATCTCTATTGAGGACAACAAGAATCATGATGTAAATTGAACAGTCCGAGAGTTATATGAGCTGAAACTTAATTCTAAGTCAACCAAGAATTAGCAAAACCTTACTGAAAATTCATCAAGAATTTCTGTGCAGGCAATTTCCTCAATTTCCGGACATTAGGTTTGCACCATCTTTCCTCTCATGGGTCTTGTCATTTTCATTGGGTTTTATCCATTAACCCTAAACCCCTCGCGACCACCGACAGAGACCGCTTTTAGCACTCGATTGTGCCCCCTAACCAAATCTTTCATTTAATAAGGGAAACTCCTAACTTATCCCTTAACTAAATCATACCAAATCTGCGTTTCAGTTGGAAAACTGTAAAAATTGAGGAATATTGAAAATGGAGAGGCTAATTCCCAAGTCACTAATCACTTAATTCTCGATCACATACCAAATCTCAATTGAGGACAACAAGAATCGTGATGTAAATTGAACGGTCTGAGAGAGTTATTTGAGCTCAAACTTAATTCTAAGTCAACCGAAAATTAGCAAAACCTTACTAAAAATTCATCAAGAATTTCTATGCAGACAAATTTTCTCAATTTTTGGGACATTAGGTTTGCACCATCTTTCCTCTCATGGGTCTTGTAATTTTCATTGGGTTTTATCCATTAACCCTAAACCCCTCGCGACCACCGACAGAGACCGCTTTTAGCACTCGATTGTGCCCCCCCCCCCCCCCCCCCCCCCACCCCCCACCCAAATCTTTCATTTAATAAGGGAAAACTCCTACTCCCTCCGATCCATAAAAAGTGTCGTCCATCTAGTACAAAGTTTGTACTAACTTAGTACAAAATGAGCGACATCTTTTATGGATCGGAGGGAGTAACTTATCCCTTAACTAAATCATAAAGAACAATTTCTAAAATAGTTTTTGTCTCGTAGCCAGTGGGATCACTCTCTTGGTAAAAAGGCGAAACCAGACCGAAAAAACATTATGGCCCCGTTTTTTTTGCAAGGCATTATGACCCCGCTTGGAAAGGCAGTAAATAATTCAGCTCCGTATTTCCCTACCCGTTCGTACCAGTAAAATATACTGACCGGATCCGGAGGTCCGTAATCTCTCCCGACGATTTCCGGGCCTAAAACGGCCATCCAAGCGGGGCCTATGAGATGATTAGTATTTTCCTATTTGATTACTGATATTCTGATCGAGCTCTGCCCGCTAAACAACAAATGGTCAAATAATTCTTAAGTCAAAGTAAGTAGGAAAATAAGAAAGAGAAAGGAGCAATCTCTTCTCGCTCTACTAATTGTAGTGAAGTAATCTCTCGATGATCCAGGTGGAAGCGTCAATTTTATATCTCATATCCAAAACTATTGGTTGAATCCATGTTTTGCGTATGGATTTCCTTGCGTTGTGAAATGAGGAAAAATGAGATTCATTTGATCATTCCGTCCTTGTGACGTTCAACGGCCGCATGTACTACTGGCATATCATTTGATCATCCTAGCATTTTCCGTGAAGAGGGTGGATAGATGGAATCCGGGGCATTTCCTCCCAATTATTTGAAATGCCAAAAATTTGTTAGAATCATGTTCAAAAAATATGAAACAAAAATCATATGTACATGTCTTGCAAAACATGTGCCAGTGCATGAGTTTCGTGACAAAATTATTATTTACTTTGTCAAATTTGTGTGCTATACACTAGTTGTATATATGAGAAGGGAACTCAGCTCGCTTGGCTAATGGAATGGATGTACAGCCCAGCCACCCAAGTTCAAGATGATCTCATGGACGTGAATTTGGGTTCTTATTATTTTTTAAAAACTCGATGTGGGGCTTCCCCCACCGCTTTCCTTTCAAAAAAGTAGTAGTATATATGTGACGTATTTTTGTCTTTTTTACATAGACCAACTAAAAAGTCATTTTTTCCGAAAAACTTTCGACGCACACATGGTATATGCGAGTTCTAGGCGCGCAATTTTTTCAGAAATTTTAAACATTTATAAAATAGCTTTTTCAACCGGGAGCATAATCCTAGCATTTTCTGTGAACTCCCATCCTATTCTTGCCCTTAATTTGCGGTTTAAGCAAAGATTTTCCTTTTCTTTGCATATTTTCATTTGTTTCATAATTTTGTTGTTGGGCCATTTTGTAATATGCCACTTTCAAAAAAAAAATAGAAAATAAAATCATCTTATACTTGGAGAAAATCATTTCTGAAGGGGGAACATATAAAAGAGAGAGGAAAAGAAATATTGAAGTAGACGCAATATGGTGCGCCATGCAGCTACATGGGTCACATCATTTTTTATATTATGCTAAGGTTATGGACAAAAGGAAGGAACTTAATTTTTTTGCTCCAACAAAACCTTTTTAATCCAGCAGACAGACATGTTACACATCCACACACAATGAATAGTAGAGACCCTAATCCTATGCAAAACCACTCTCATTAGATATGTGTGCAATCGCCCAAACCAAATACATTCTACCTTGGTCACTTCGTGTTCCAGTGATAAAACAACAATGTTAAGAGACAAACGAAGAAATAGTGTATAAAAGAAAGAGAACTTCACAGGATGTATCATACACTGACCAGCAACTGTTCCACATTTCACGCAGTGAGCGTAGGAACCTGAGGTTGTCGCTGCTTCTCTTGGTTCTTTCTCACATCCTTCGACTTTGCACTGGGAGGGCCGGCCACCTTTGGTTTCTGCTCCGCTTTCGCCATTGGTTTCTTCTTGTCCGGAGAGGGAGATGACTTCTTCTTGGGAACTTTCCGGCCATTATTGGTGTTGCTTAGATTGATAGCGCCTTGCAGCTTAAGAGCCGACTGGTTTGCACTGATGCTGTCTTTCTTTGACTGCCCTTTCTTCGAGGTTTCAGGGTTCACCATTGATCGGGGCTCCCATGGCCGTGCAGCGATCCAGCGGTCCATCCAGCTCCAGCCCCAGCCACCATTACCGACCCCGTAATTGAAGTTCCCTAGGCTTGTCGCAGACCTTGCCCTCCACTGCAAAAGGGCAAAACATATGTCTTACATTATTGAGACGCAGATGCAGAAACATTGCTCTACGGAAACAACTAACCATGAGTTTTCAATTGAAGTTATATGCATTAAGTTTTTCAAAACAACGAGTTGCAGCATGAATTAGTAGCTAGGAATAGTATGTACCTGATGGTTAAACGCATATGCCATGGCTCGCTCGCGCTTTACTGATGCTTCTTCCCTTAGATGTATCCTGGCAAGTATTTCATCCATAGTATTCGAGCCTCCATTCCACTCAACCTGGTAAAACATGGCAACGAATGAAACCAAATGTCAAGGAAATCTTTTTTTTCTCTAGCAAAGTTAGCTGATGTGTACTTTCTGATGACAGACGGCGTAAAGAAGAAAATTACCTGCAAATTTTGTAGTTTTGCATCAAGTTTTACTTGATTCTCTTGCTTCTTCTTCCTATTGCGCCCTTCAGTAACCATGAAAGTGCGACGGTTTCTTAGTTCAGCTTGCAACTTGTTCCAAGACTGTATGTAGCTCAATGTGGCACTAGTCTGCTTGTTAACTGGATTGCTGTGCCCAATAATACGCAGTCGCTTAAGTCCCTTCAGACAACGGAGAGTTTTCTTTGCCTGCATTTAAGTTATGATTTATGGATCGAAAATGCTAGTTCTAAGTTATTCTCTCAGTTTAAAAAATAGTCAATGTGAAGGTGCTGCAACACACTACTGATGTTACCTTGTAGCGCCGAAATGCATTCTGAATCCGAGTAGCTGCCCAATCTTCTAGTGCTGCGTTGTCTTCGGGGTCGCTGCTGGAAGAAGGACCATTACTGGGCTTTTGCTGTGGCAGGTTGGCTCCATTGCGTAGAGCAGCAACCTTGATTGTAAAAAAAAGCATGTATGAATGACTGTAATTTAATGTTTTGTAAAGATTCACGACTTAATCCATCCAAAGATGTGTACATGTCCAAGTGAATATCAACATATATAGAATATAACTGTAGCTGGCATTAAAAAAAAGCAACACAAGTTTCATTGTCAATCTTGACAAGAATGTACCAGCATTTACTAATACATCAATTCTGTGCCACAAGGAAGGAGTCAAGAAATGGATGTTAGGCCAAAAGTTGATGTGGTAGAAAAAATGTTATGAAGGACCAATTCAACAGTTAAGTCTATTATCCCTGAACACGTGTCAACAGTCAAGTTACTTTCACAGACCAGTCCAATGGCCATGTCCAAAAGTGATATTTGGCCATACAAATGTCAGGGCAGGTATCATAACTCCAGGTTCTTCTTTCCAAGGAGCACTAGTATCTGAATTTTGGTTAATTAATCTAGCACAAGATGTTGATTGCACAGTAAAGAATGGTCATACAATTTCCCAACCACAAAATACCAAAGATCGACATGATAACTCAGCTACCAAAGAGCAATATTTTGATGTTATAACACAGTATCAAACATCCATGCTGACGATTTCAGATATTGTGATGTCAGTAAGTAGGGTCTGTTAGCGGTAGCTCACCAAAATGCCAAACACATAGGCGCAGGCAGGAGGTTCCTATCCCAGAATCCAAGGCAGCATCCAACACACACAAATTTCAGACATACTGTTCTACGAGTCGGCATCAATGGCACCTTTCCAGTATTGCCATCGGCAAAACAATTCAACCTTTCCCCGCGGCCAACTTTCCATTATGATGGCCACAGCAACAGCCAACAAGACAGCAAGTTGCAGCGGAGAGGCCAAGTTCGCCAATCCTGGCCCTTGTTGATAATGGATAATGATGGAATGTGACGGAATGAAACCGATAGCATCTTTTTCTCAGGTTGCTTAGAAGACATGCAAGGCAGTCGGGGTGTGGAGGATTTGGAAACTTGGGGTTAAAGGAGGATTTAGAGATTGCTGCTAGAAATATTTTTCTTGTCTTCTCGAGGCTGGGAAAGGAAAAGGCAGGTAATGGAGGGGGTTACCTTTGCGTGCTTTGACTTGCCCCGTTTCGACTTCTTCTTGTTGATGATCGTCTTGAACCAGTCCCCAGACCCCATGGCTTCTTCAGTCCTTAGTCTACGTCAGGAGACCGGGCCTGTGTTCTTCAAATCCCCTTTGTCTTACCTAAAAAAATTCTCTTGCCTAGATCACATGAAAAGGAAATGATAATTAATTATCCACGAACGCGTATTTGGTCAAGAAGACAGACAGAAATCGCAGCACAAGACGGTGCAGCATGGCTTGGTAGCAAATCAGTATTGCTGATGAATAAGTTCAGTGTCCTGTTCTCAATCTCTGTCAGACTGTATCTGAAGTAAAAAGCCAAATATATATATATATACATACATACATACAGTAAATAACCAAACCCATGTTTGGGAATTATTAGGAACATGCACGAGCAACAGCAAAATCAAGTGACATTTATGAACCTTGTCCTTTGTACTCAGAAAAATAAATCGCAAGAAAACTGCATCCGGATGCCCTCAGAAACTGAACAAAAATGGCAGGTCAACTGGAACCCCAAAAAGTAAGGGCGGCACGACAGAACCCAGGAAGAACCCTTACGGAGATCTTTACCAAGGTGAAGTCCTAGAAGAAAGATTGGAGCTTTCTCTTCAAAACTCTCCAGGGATGAAATCAAATCGAACCCATGGCTGGTTCATGGCAGGGCACGGGACAGGACAGACCAGAACCGGAAGAAGAGAGCGCCCAAGAATCTGGCGCAGAGCAGGGAAAGAAAGAAACAGAGAATAGAGCAGAAATAAGTACCAGGTGGCCGGTGAATCCGATGAGGAGTTGCTCTCAGGAGGGCGGGCGCGGGGGAGCTGGGGAGAGGGAGGCACCCGGCGGAAGCAACGGATCTCCTCGGCCACCTCGCGTGGGGAGGGAGACGGAGATGGAGATGGTGGTGGGAGGGAAGGTGGAAAGGTGCAGGGTTCTCTTCTCTGCTCTGCTCTGCTCTTCTAAGTTCAGATCAAGCCAACGAGCCTTCGCCAGTGTGCTCCCCCGTCGCCTCTTCATGATGGCTCTGCTGACCTGCTCAATTTTATTTATTTTTCACGGTGTGAATTGTGAAATGGCACTGGGTACTTTTATTGTAGTGGGATTATCACTGGAGTTAAATACTCTGGTTCTGATCTTGCTGCCATAGAAAATGGGGACAAAGGGGTAACTCGTTTTGACTTTGATGGGGGAGGATCCACTTCACAAGAGCGCATGGATCTTCTGCAGATCGCTCCTGCAATGCACTGGTTTTTCCATGTGATGTGCAGACTGGATACTAGCCACCGGACTATGTGGCAGGATCCGTTAGTAAATGTATTATTCTAAAAAAATGTTTTGGCATTTTTCTTAATAAGTTCAGATTTTAGAAAACACATAGAAACTAACAAATAATCGCACGCATAAATACACCTCTCTGTAGCACTCAGTTACACAAACAATCACATATACTTCTCATTGTGATAACCTTCGCATCGTGTCAGTTGATAAGATAGACGAGTCATTACAAATGGCTTGCTGTCGACAGGAACATTGTATCTCACTAGAACATTTTTTTGTATTTATACAAGACATCAAAAGAACTCTCATAGGTTGGATATACAACCATCCTCCTACGAGCATCTCTAATAGATGTCCTATTTTTAGGGCCTCCGTGCCGTTTTTTAGGGTACGGAAGGGCAAAAACGAAGTTTCAACAGGTGCCCTATGTGGTGCCCCCAAATTAGGGCAGCCCTATATTCTGCTCCTCTCTGCCCTATATTTGGGGCATAGAGGACCGCGAGGAGACGTGACATATCCTTTTCTTTTCACTGCGCGCGACTCCAACCGCCACGCTGAACCGCTTCTGCTTCACACCTTCCTCTCCTGATTCGACCGCCGCCGGCCACCTCCGCGCCATGGACGGGGACGGCACTCCCTTCCCTGAGCTCCGCACGCCGCTAACCCTAGGTTTTCGGCTGCGCAGGCATTTGTTGCCCATTCCGCCCTCGCCTCGCCGTTCCGATCGGCTGGGAAGCTCCGCCGTGAGCTCCTCGTCCTCCTCGGTGACCAGTTCGTGCGGAGGAGCTCGGGAGGCGGAGAATCGCACCGTCTTCTTCAACTCCGGCCGGCGGACGCCTCAGACGAGCTCGTCGCCGTCTGACCTCCTCTCGCTTCGCCGAGCGCTCCTTCGTGCTCGTGGTGAGCCTACGCTCCTAACGGGGTACTCTGTTCGTTCCAATTCGTATTAGATTGTCGCCTCGACGTGTATCCTCTCCGGTAACCGCGCGGACTCGTCGCCGGCCACATTCTGGTGACCTATTCCTAGCGTCACGACCACCGTTAGGTTCGCCTCGGTGTTCTCTAGCTGCTGCTAGAGGTAATTCGATCGAATTCGTTCGGATCCATCGAAATTTCCATTGATGACGTCACAATGACGTCATCGGTCGAATTAAAATATTTTTTGATATTACTCCATATTAATTTAAATACTATGACAGGTGGGACCCCTCTGGTATTATGCTATGGATTGAACTAAATTCGTGTGTGCTATTTTTTTATGTTTGAAGATCATACTACTATGTGCATATATCGATTTATATCTCTCAAATATCGAATAAACGTGCGTTTTGATGCGGCCACCATGCCCTAAAATAGGGCAACTGTTGGAGAAGGCGTGCCCTAAAATAGGGCATCTAGAAAAGGAGAAAAGTTTTCCGTGCCCTATAACGGTAAAACAGGTGCCCTATATGTCTAAAGAGTAGATACATACTAGGGCATCCGAGAAACACAGTACAGACACAGACGCTCAGAAACACGCGCGTACAGACACCCCCTGTGAACTAACTATTAGAGAGGCTCTAACTATCTAATGCTTCGCCATAAGTTCAGACATTTGATTCACTTGGTTGATATATCGTAACACATGGTTGAATTAAATCTTGACTTTTACAATTTACTAGAAAAATTGCTCTTACCACACTTTTGTTAGAATATTTGTGTATTGTCCACTTCCTTTCAATCGGTCTGCACATTAATTTTTTGGGGTGTTGCATGAAACTTGACCATAAATTATATCATTAGTGTCTAGTTTGATTAATTTCCACCAGTATTATAAGCTAATGAGTAAACTAGGGTGAAAGCTTAATGAACGAAGCGACAATCTGAACCCCGGTGTATTGAACAAAATTGGCGCGTGGTAGCGTACATAAAGAGATGTGGACCGGCCCGTGGGGGCGGCGGCGGTCGGGGCTGGGGAAGCCGAGCCGGCGGGCTCGGGTGGAGGTGGAGGCCGGCAGGATCTGCTGGCGGCGGTGCGGTGCGTGGGCGCCATCGGTGCGGAGGTCCTCGCCGGCGTGGTGCTCGTGCTCGGCGGATTGGGCCGGGCCAGGCTCGATCTGGGCCCAGGCGGGCGGCGAGCGGGCTGGGCGTGGGGCGGGCAGTGCGCGCTGGCGTGGTGCGTGCGGTGCGTGCTGCCGGCGAGGGGAGAGGTTGTGCGGGCGGCGAGCGGGCGGTGCGCGCTGGCGTGGTGCGTGCTGTAGATGGCGCTGGCGTGGTGCGTGGGGTGACTCGCGTGTGTTGCCGGCGAGGGGAGAGGTTGTGCGGCGGTTGCTGGCATGGAGGCTCCCGGGGCGGCGAAGCCGATGTGCTACCGCGCCCGGGTGGCATGGAAGCCGGGGCGGCGGCCCCGGAAAGAAGACCTCTGCGGTGCGGCATGGAGGCCGCGGCCATGGGCGCTGTGGCCGACATGGCCGGTGGTCGAGCTCGGTGGACGGCGGTAGGGCGGCACTTTCTGTGGCGTCGCTCCCTTGCTTTGCGGTCGGGACGACCTCCGAGCGAGAGCTTTGTTCTGACTTGGTCGGAACCGGCGACGGCGGCGCTTGCTTTTGGGCGTCGTTTTCCCTCTTGGGGGCGTCGTCGTGGAGTGCTCGTTCCCACCCGACGTGGGTGGTGCTAAGATTTCCGGGTGAAAGCCTAAGCTCCATCGGGAGCGGGCGGCGACGACGGACGCGTCGTTTCCTTGTTGGAGGCGCCGCCTTGGAAGTTCTTAGCCCCTCACGGTGCGATGGGCTCGCAGCGCTCGGGGAGGGCGGTTCTGTTGTTGGGGGAGCGGTTGACCGGGGTGGCGGCCCCGGACGGTGGCGGTGCGTCGAGACGGCGGTCTCGGTCTACCACGCTACGATGGTTCCATGAGGCGGAGCCGTTGTCTAGCGGGGGTATAGGTGGCGACCTGGATGAAGACTGCATGGGCAGAGGGTTCGTCGACCTGACTGGATCCCCTTCGGGCAATGCGAAGGCCGATCTGGTTGCTACGCCGGGGCGGCGGCCCCGGAACATGGTGGTTTTGGTGGCAACCTAGATAGAGACTGCGGGGGCAGAGGGTTCGTCGATCATGACTGGATCGCTTTCGGGCAATGCGAAAGTTGATCTGGTTGCTACGCCGGGGCGGCGGCTCCGGAGCGGGTGGTGTGTGTTGTGGCGTTTGTTCGACTTGTGCCGTGTGGGCGGCGGGTCGCTTCGTCTGTGTGATTCTGTTGTACAGTTTGTATGGTTTTTGGACCCGGTTTCCCTTATAAACTGGGTCAATTCTCTTCTATCTATTCGGGCAGTGGATATCGACCACTTTTACCTCAAAAAAATAAATAAAGAGATGTGGACCAAAACCAAAAGTTGTAGGGAGCAACTTGTTGTTTGGAGGTTTCTCAGGCGCACAAGGCTGCCCTTTTTCTTAGGTTCCTATGCTGGTATCTGAATGTCCTCCTCTTTGGAAGAATCCTATGCTATAGCATCTGAAGAAACTAGGAGAGGGGATAAGATGGGGAAGAGAGAGCTGAGCACGTCGGATCCCCGACGGTTGGTATGTTATTACGATTGTGTTGCTGTCTTTGCTGCCGTGGCTGGCTGGCGCCAATAGCGACGGCGGAGCCGCTCAGGTTCTCACCGCACCTGATGATCATACTCCCAGACCGATGCATGGTTGGTCGCACGTTTTCCGTGCTACACCTCCGTGGATTCTGCCCGTTGCATTGCATGTCATCTTCCCTGCTAGTATAAAAAAAAGGCAATCCGTATTAGATGGGTCATACTTCTTTTTAAAACACCGGCACACCGATATAGTAAATAAATATACCCCCTCTATGCTAAAATGTGTAAGACTATGAATGCTCTACCTTTTCACGAAAAAGGCCAAGTCTATTTATTACTCGTCTGATCCGTATTAACTGTCGCCAACCTAGTAGACATTTGAACTAGCGCTGTACACTTTCTACGACAATTAAACCGGATCGGAGGTAGTATCAAAAACCAGTACAAGAATATAAATTGCATACAAGTACATGAAAACACAGCACCATCTGCATCCCCTCGGCGCCGCACCATGAACGATGTATTGCCGCCTATGGGTCTCTTGTGTACAAAAAAAACTTGTGAATACATTGAAGGTTATAGAAGCAGCAACTGGAAAATTGTTTATATATACAAGAATATGTCGGGGCCACAGTTTGGAAACATCCCGTCATCGAGAAGCTAGTGCCAAGAGGGTCTAATAGATAATCCCAATTCCAGTCACACAGAGCCCGCAGACACATAACTCACAAGTCTTCGCCATCCCCGACGGAGTCGTGTCTGGTTAAGCTTCACCGAAGAACAAAAATAGGCTATGACATCATCCCCTACGTAGAATCCCACAAATTAATTCTCGGCGATCGACACCGTTTTTCTACTCGCCGATCCTGCACGAGGAAGGACATAATCTCATCGACGTGAATGTTCCGACGACGAAGAACTCGAATATTATATAGGACACAAATCAGACACATGGATCTAGGGTTCTCATCCTCCCGACACTATGGAAGGCGGGGGAACCCGCGGCGGAAAGAGTAGGTCGCCTCTTCGTCGCTAATCCTCAATACATGCGTGTTTTTTGAATATCTAAATTTATTGACGGAGCTGATGCTAGTAGATAATAGACGCGTTGTTTATCACAACTTGTACCTGACGATCGTCCTTTGCGAATTTGAGAAAGCGAAGGGAGAGCAAAAAAATGGTGTAGCACGTGAGCGGGACAACATACCAAACGGTCGGTCTATTCGCTGTCCTGGCGCTTTTGTGTACAGCTGCGTTTACTGGTTACTCTTATTTAAAGCGAGGGATATGTCAAACAAATTGATTTCTCAAGAATTGTAGTACTGTTTTGGATGAGTAATCAAGATCTCTCTCCCTCCTTCGTTGCACTGTTGCTTCTCGCCAAAAGCGACGCGGCAGCCGGATAGCCTAGCTTATCCGCGTGGAAATGTTTGTCTGGTGGCACGTTTAAATTCGTAAAAAATACTGACTTTTAAGAGCTTATGGCTTTTTTTTTTTAACCTGCATATATTAGGTCGGCAGGCCGCCTCATCAAAACCCTACCAGTCCCCGTAGGTACCATGATAGGGAAAGAGTACGTCTGATACCTGCCGCCTTTCTCAAATAATTGTTACATCATCTAGGAGGGGTTGAAGGAGGAAGTATGGGGGTTCATCGACCCAAATACAATGATTTTTAGAAACAAAGCACTTCCTAGCAATACTATGGGCAACATTGTTCACTTCTCTCCCGCAGTGAGCGAAGGTAACATTTCCAATTGCTCCAGCCTTCAAGAAGATATCAGCGTAGATCGCCGTTGCCTCACTCCAAATTCTACTCTCTCCTGAACACATTTGGACAACCTCCAACGAATCCGATTCAGCAGCAATCGAAACAAAGCCCAAATCATTAGCGAGAGTTAAACCGTGCCGCAATGCTAACGCCTCGGCCACATGCGCTGAAGACACATGCGATAAGAACTCCGACGATGCAGCCACGAAGGATCCGTGACTATCCCGGAGAACTGCTCCGACAGCTCCTTCCCCATCATCCAGCGAGAAGGCTGCGTCAACATTTAGATAACAATATCACCCGTCGGCTTCGTCCACACCATCTTATGTTGGGGGTTTAGCGGAGCACAGGACCTCGCCGCATTAGCTGTAATCGCACGGATTGAGGTTACACATTTCTGGATTGGCGGCACATCCTCCCCATGAGATTGTGGCTATGGCTAATTCTGGATTGGGGGGTTTAAGAGCTTATGGCTAATTCTCTAGGTTCTGCAGTTGCGCCACTGTGGTGGTTTCCCCTCTTCAAATTTAATACATGCAATGCTCTTGCATGGTTTAATAAAAAGTTATGCAGTTGCTGCTACTATTTCTGATACTAACCAGTGTAACACATATACAAAAAACTGGTTTTACATTCCGTCGGTTATGCCCTGTTTTCCCGATAAGCGTGGCTAGTTGCACCGCAGTACCCTATGAACGTGAATTGTGCGTCCAAATAGCTAATACGAAATCCCAGACACATGTGTGTACTATATCCACATTTAGCATGGAAAAAAACTTAAACTCGGCGTAAACCGTCAAACGATCATAACTAAGGGATAAATGAGGCAAGATCTCAAGTAAGGTAAACGTTCTCACAAGATTGCAAATGGAATTCAATCATTTGCTCAATTGACTAATGAAGTACCAGCCGTTAGCAACTAGTTTTTTTAATATTAAATTTAGCAACTAGTATATGATTCAAACGAAAAAACCAATTAACAACTCTACGGAGTACACAGCAGTAGGTTATGCTGAATAAAGCCCATGCAAGTGTGCAAGTCCAATTAAAGAAGACGAAGAACAAATATCCAAGCTACTGCATTTGCGCCATGATGCGTCTAATTTGGCTTTCATGATTTGCTGCTGGTGGCTGCTTACTATCGTGGAGACAAGCCATCGAGATCGCTCTTGTACGATTACGTGATGGCCAATGATAGATACGTTCCGATTCATATGTGTGCATGCAGTGCAATGCAAGGTATAATGTGAAAATTGTCCGGTAGATGTGCGCGTGTACTAACCTGAATGCAATCTGTCGGTCGACATCGATTTGATCAAGGGATTTGGATCAGTTGGGAGACTGGTAGGTGGGTAAGAATCCAGGGCCGGCTCTATATATTTCGGGGGCCCTTATGTATGCATGTATATAACGTAAAATGTTTAAAAATAACATGCAACCACACATTTTTTGACCTGAGACATGTATAAATAATTGATATAGCGATTAAGCAATGTCATATTATAAAAAATCTAAATGAGTTGCAAAATATAATAAATAGTGTTTGCTTCTAATTTGATTAACTCAAATAATAACCAAATTCCAGTGAGTTTGTGGTCAATAATACTTCAGTGCTTCACAAAAAAACTTCTTCGGATATTTCTATTGAGTACAATATCAAGATCAATGGTGTCTAAAATATCCTTCTAATATAGCACGTAGCCAAGCCATTCAATCTGTCTTATAACATAGTTGCCCTCAAATAATTTTTCGGTAGTTTCAATTTATATAAACTTACGTTTCAACATTGTAACACCTAAATTTGCAATTTAGTATTGAATCATGATCATAGAATATCCATCCAATATACACATAACTGGCCAGCCAGGGCAATTCCAATGAGCTAAACAAAATTCTAATGAGCTAGCATAGTCCGGTACGTGACTAAATGACTATTCGTTTTTCTTGCTGGGCTTCTTAACACTTGAGTCAGATGGCCAGTATAATTTTTTCCAGCCCAATATACATATATACATACATATAGAGATGGGCCCCCCTAAAATATGGGCCCCTGTACGGTGCACAGGGTCGCCTAGGGTCAGGTACGGCCCTGGGTAAGAAAATGTTGAAAGAATGCAACATTGCTTACAGTCAGATTAACTATGCATTGCTCATTGCAGCAGGTTTTTAACGTCCTGAATGGAACCCCTCAGCCTTACTTTTGCCAGGCCACACATCGCCGTTTTGGGTGTCCGATCGAGGGTGCCTGCTCATATCAAGACAGCAGGTCATACTATATACTCCCTCCGTTCTTGATATAATGTATCTAAATTTTAAAGATTTTTAAAAAATATATAGAGTATATATAAGATTGTTAAATTAAATGCTGACCTGGATTATGATTGGCGGCTAAATAGCCGTTGAAATCTCACCCTGTCGGACCTGCTCCTGATTTACGTGCATGCACGTCGGTTGCAGACTTAGAACTAACTATATATATAGACACATTGCTTAGCAACTAGATAATCAGTGTACATAGAATAATTAGATTGGTATAACCGATTGTTATTCGTCTTAATTAAATGACGCACAACTAATTCTATTTCTAATTATGCTATGGACGTGTCATGCATTTTTTATATGTGAATTGGATATTTAGATCAACTGGGAATTAGGACGACATAGTTGTCGCTGGCCTGCTGCCGCCAATCATGACGACAACACAACGGCTATATGCATGAAACGGATACCGTTGTCGATGACAGAATATTCATAAGAAATGAGACGAGATTGACATGCCAGCATGACGAAATAGCTGCAGTTTCATTAAAACAACGTGACGAAATAGCAGTTTGGAATTTTTATTTAGGAAATATGGTTTGATTAATCATGCTAAGGTACTTGCATTAAGATTACGAATCATGTGAGCGCAAGTGGCAATATGAAATGAAATATTAGTTCGTTTTTTTTTTGACAAAGCGAAATTAATATTAGAACTTTTCATAGATTGAAATATTAGTACTTCAAGAGAGTGGTTGGATACCGATATAGTTGTCGGCAGCATAAGCGCGAATCGCCATCCAACTGCAGCGTATAAATTAATTTCCATACCGGCTGATGATTTCATCTGTAATTTGGGTTGGTCTTTCCATTCTAGTTTTGCAGGTTAGGCTAAGATATGTTTTTAAAATCAGCATGCTCGCTTTATTATATTTGAAAATTTCAGAAGATACATACCGCATCATGGTGGTTGGAGGAACGTCAACACCTAAACACAGCTACGAGCTAGGCTATGAGCATCGCCATCGGTGTTGCATATTCTATTTTTCATGAACGAATAAAACTTCTCATAACAGCGGATGCCAGCCTCTAATCTCATGGATAATTAGATTGTATGGCCATAGCTAGGGAGTTGTTAAGCACGTCATTGACAATGCCCATCCATGTAACAACATCCCTCTTAATTAATAGATTGGGGTAATACTTTTGCCCTCGTCTCGAAAGAAACAATGCCCATCCAGGCAATCGGATTCGGAGGCCACCTTGGGCATCAAAGCTTAAGATCACTAGATTGCTGAGATCAGACTCTCTTGGCAAGCCAAAGCTTCAGCATCCTCGTCGGTCCATCTCTGATTTCTGGCTCCATACCTGGAATTGGTTAACAATTGCATAAGAACACATTGCTTAATTAGCATCATTGGCGACTTCCGACCCATCAGCCTCTTGCATAGTTTCGCGAAGTGTGAATGAAGGTGCTTGCTTCCCGCCTCGCCAAGCGCATAAATGAGCTTGTCTCGCCGGCGCAGAGCGCATTCATCAAGGGCCGGTCTATTCAAGACAACTTCCTGCTCGTCCAGGGACAAGTCCGTCGCCTGCACCGCGCCAAGCGGCCGTCCTTGCTGGTCAAGCTAGACATCGCGAAGGCCTTCGACAGCGTTTCATGGGTCTACCTACTCGATATGCTGAGAGCCCGGGGCTTTAGTCAGCGTTGGTGTGATTGGATTGCGCTGCTCCTCTCCACGGCTTCGTCGCGCGTTCTCCTCAACGGGGTGGCTGGCGACCGCATACGGCATTGCCGTGGCTTGCGACAAGGGGACCCACTATCCCCCTTCCTCTTCATACTCGCCATGGAGCCCCTGCAGCGGCTCATCGCGATGGCTGTCGAGGATGGTGTCCTTTCGCGCCTCCCTGGCCAGGCGAACGGGGTGAGAACCTCGTTGTATGCTGATGACGCTGTCTTCTTCATCAGGCCAGTTAAAGAGGAGTTTGAGGCGATCCGACAGATTCTGCAGCGTTTTGGCGACGTTACTGGGCTATGCGTCAATTTCGCCAAAACAAGTGTCATCCCCATACGTTGTGAGGCCCTTGATGTGGCCGACATTGTATCTCCTCTCGGTGCACGGATCGCGGCCTTGCCGTGCAAGTTCCTGGGCTTACCCCTGAGTCTGCGGAAGCTGCGGAAGGTCGACTTCCAGCCCCTCCTCGATCGCATTGCGAGTAGGCTGGCTTGTTGGAAGGCCAAGCTGCTGTCAGCGGCGGGCAGGCTAGTCCTGCTCAATGCTGTCCTCTCTGCCTTGTCCGTCTATTGGATCTCTGTGCATGCAATGCCGGCGTGGATCAGAAAGGAGATCGATCGCATCAGGTGCGCTTGGCTATGGCGTGGGGAGGAGACATGCCATGGCGGGCACTGCAAGGTGGCCTGGAGCAGGATTTGTCGGCCTCGGAAGCTCGGCGGCCTTGGCATTATCGACCTTGATCGTTTTGGTACCGCGCTACGCCTAAAATGGCTTTGGATGGAGAGAACAGCGCCGGACAAGCCCTGGGTTGGCATGCCCGTGCCTTGCACCCTCTCCGACCGCCAACTGTTTGCGACGGCCTCAACTGTCACCATCGGCGATGGGTGCACTGCGCGGTTCTGGTTCGATAGCTGGATGGACGGCCGAGCCCCGTTCTCGGTTTTCCCAGGCCTCTTCCTTGCGTCCAGGCGCAAGCACCGCTCCGTCTGCGAGGCCTTGCACGAGCAGCGCTGGGTTGCCGACTTGCGGGGACGCGTCACCACGGAGTTGCTGCCGGCGTTCGTGAGCCTCTGGCTTGCGGTGGCAGAGTTACACCTCGTCCCGGATGCCGCAGACGCCTTCACGTGGCGGTGCACCGAGTCCGGCTCGTACTCGGCTTCCTCCGCTTACAAGATGCAGTTCTTGGGGTCCACGCTATCACCACTGCAGCCTACTATCTGGCAAGCTTGGGCGCCTGCCAAGTGCAGGCTGCTGGCATGTTTATTCGTCCAAAATCGGGTCCTCACGACGGACCGGTTGATGGCAAGACGCTGGCCGAACTCCTACTTCTGCCCGCTGTGTATGCGCAACTTGGAGACGGCGGAGCACCTGCTCGTGGAATGCCCTTGGTCCCAGGCCTTATGGTTCAGAGTGGCTGACAAGTTTGCTGCCGCAACGCTGCGGCCTGATGCTTGGAGCCTCCCCTTGCCGTCGCTCCCGTCTTGGCTTGCGTCGATCTCTGCCTTGGTGGGTGTCCCGGCCAAAACCGCCAAGTCGCTGGCCCTGTTAGTGATTTGGGTGATCTGGCGCGAACGAAACGCGCGCATCTTCAGGGACTTGCGCCGTTCACCCGAGGCGGCAGCGCGGGAGGTGTTCGACGAGGCTGCCTCATGGGCCTTAGCTGGTTGCCGGCACATCCGATGCCGCGAGTAGTCATGTTTGCTTTGTAGGGCCTTGCCCTATTGTTGTCCCGTGTAAACTCGAGTTGCTTACAACTCTCTCTTTCTATCAATATAAAAGCGCAGCTCTCCTGCGTTCGTCTCAAAAAAAAAAAATTTAGCATCTAACAGTATGATAATTAGTGTAATGTACAATAATTTCTTTCTACTTAACTGTATGATTGTGGTTCTCTTAATTAACTGATGGCTAACTCGGTTTCTAATGTCGCTAAGTTCGTCATGCACTATGAATAAAGTACGAGTGGACATCTGGATCAACTAGTATTACTTAATTAGCATAAGGATTCATTGCTTGATTAGCATCTAAAACAGTATGATTCATAGCTGTTGCTGGCTTGCTGCCCCAATCAAGACAGACAAGTCGACAACACTACCGCTATATACATGAACTGGAAAGATACAGAGATATACTTGGGAGAATGTTCATAATGAGAAATCAGACGAGAGTGACAGCCTGACAGGCCAGCATGACAACATAGCAGTTTGGGATTTTCAAATACGAAATATGGTTTGATTAATCATGCTAAGGTACTTGCATTGCGATCACGAAATCATGGGCGCGCGTGAGTGGCAATATGAAATGAAACTGAAATGATATAGTACGGTTGGATACAGATAATTTGTCGGCAGCATAAAACGCGTTGCTCCTAAATTGCATCCTTGTTTTTATAAAGAAACTGGAGCGTGTGTTAAGCTTTTACCTGATGTTGATTTATACGCCATTACAATCCTTTTGAGCCGATTCGCAGAGAGGAACGCGCTCTGTAACACACCCTCACATCACTCTCTACGCCCTATCGCCTGATTGTTAATCTTGCAATCTTTGTAGTTCGGAAAGGACAAATCCCTTGTTTTTTTTTCGGTTCCTGAACAGCTCTGTTGATGTATGATCCGTTATCGCGGGAGTGGAACCCGGCTTATGGCCATATGAAAAAGGTATACCTCCAATTACGACGTAGCAGATAGCATTCGTAATTTTACCTGGTGTTGATTTTGGTGGCAATATGAAATACTTCCTCCGTTTCTAAATATAAGATGTCCTTAGCTTTTTTCTGATTCCCATCTAAACGTGTTTTACCATGTATGTTCACTGATTTCAGTCCGTACGTAGTCAATACTAAAACATCTAAAATGTTTTATAATTAGGAATGGAGGGAGTACTAAAATAGCACTTTTGAGAGGAAGGTTGGATGCAGATATAGTTTGTCGGCGGCATGCATCGTCCCACTGTAGCGTGTTAATTTTCATTCCGTCCTTCCGGGTGATGATTCCATCTGTAGTTCCGGCTGGTTTCCATTATAGTTTAGCAGATTGGGCCGAATATAAGAAGATGAGTTTGTGAATGCACGGTAGACCTTCAAATTATCCGCAGTCAAGAAACTGCACTTTCACAAGGTGCTGTTTAGTCACCGAGACTAGGTACAAGTAGAAGCTAGAGACAGGCGGTGCTGTGTACCTACAACTGCTAGTGGCACGCGACAGACCCAGCGGCGAACTGTGCCACCTCAGCTCAGATAATTTCTAGGGGCTCTTACTCAAACTATCGATCTTCCCGTCAGCCAGTGTACAGCAGTTTCTTCTTCCGGTGCGACACGACGGCAGCTGCTATAAGGATTGTTCTGTGGTACTAGATCCCGGATGACGGAGAGCCATGATGATAAAGAACCTACAGTTTCAGCTGAGCATGGAAAGAATGATACTGGAACTAACACGGGATTATAAGCATCGTCGGAGAATGTGAGCATCCTGCTCGCATGGAGCAATTACAACTTGCTTATAGGCAGAACGTGCTCCAAAGGCAAAAGTTAAGATTTCAAACAATATATACAGAATTATCTTAGGTGTTCGCTTAGCTGGTTTGGCTACAGGCACGGATATAAGATGCTCAACAAGTCATTCAGTAAAAATCACCCAGAACATGAAAGAGAGCGACTTTCTGCATTTACACTAATTCTGCATCATCAAAGGCACGATTATTCAGCCAGAAGGTCTGCCTGACAGAGCCTAGTTTCTATGTTTAAGAAGAAACAAAAAACAAAAAAAGGAGAGCGAATTACTACCTGCAAACATGCAGATTTATCTCACTAGACACTATTCACAACATCCACAGCCAATCTTCATTCATCTGCCACCATCTAATCCTATGTTTTATGTGACAAAAGGAAATCTAGGAACAATACCAGCCAACCTAAACGAATAAATAGAAGGGGTAAAGCGACTACCGCCAAGTTAACCCTGGAGAACTTCCAACAGCCCGAGCATCGGCCAGCGAAAGAGCCATGGCCAGCATCATCTGCTCTTCAAAGTTATCAGGGACATTGCCCGAACCAATGTTGGATACATCTGAAGCAGCCAAATTGGCAGCCCCAGCCTCCACTGTAACATCAGAGCCAGCACTACTGGTGCTGGCCTCAGCCACCTCCGACCACCCGTCGTTATTAGAGTACTCTGCGCCGTCTCTTGTTTGCCGTGTTCTGCTGTTTGATGGTTCCTCAACTCTTGCACCCGAGGAGCTGCTCCCAGCTACGCTTATGTCCTCTGTAAAAGACCTTTCTGACCTGCTGAGAATATCAAGTCTTGATGTTTGGCAAGTGGCAGCGCTGGAAGAATCTCCAAGCATATGTTGTTGCTCGGCTAATGCTGCGACCGCACAAGCAAACCCACCGGAAGGGGCTGTTTCAGCTGAAGCCGTCACAGATGCATCATAACCTCTTGGAGGAGTTGTCGTTAGTGGTACAGCACCTGCAATGCCTGGATTTCCCATGGCTTCCTGATCCTGTTCATGGTAATTTTTAACAAGATGATTAGTCCTGTCTTTCCTACAAACGATGCAGGTTTACAAATCAAGTGGTGAACAACAGCAAATTCTAACTTAATTTGATGTAACTAAGAAGGATATTTAACCAACTGATAGGAAATGGCAGGACACATGATGATTGAATGAAAAGTACTCCCTCTGACCCTTTTAACTGTCGCAAGTTATACTACAGTTTTGTAGTTACACAGCTCTTTCCACGACAATAAATTCGGATTGGAGGGAGTAGCTATTATGTGAATGAAAATGGTAAACAGGAAACCATGTACCTAGTATGGGAAAGCCATATTATTTAGATTGCACACAATCATAATGCATTATAGGCACCCAAAAAAATCAAATCATTTTATGTGATGTGGCAGCAAAATGTGACATCTGCCTATATAGACCTGTTTGAAAATTAACTAACGAGTTCTCTAAGAAAAGAAAGAAAAACAACTCAAGTATTTTGGAAAGTGTGTTCAACAATAGCTTAACATACTTGTACAGAGAGCCAAATCGCTTCCATTAACATAACTTCTTCAAGATCCATGTCGAAATTATTATCCCTGCATTTTTCAGGAACTCGTCAGTAATGGTAATAATACTAAATACCAACAGTTGTGATATAGACAGATATAGTTAATAAGAGGAAAGGGGATGACAACAAGTGTGTTTTCACTAGCACATTTCTGATAGTTTTGTGAGAAGGGAACACATCTTAGATGGCTTAGTATTCTAAATTTATATCCCCTCGAAATGACAAAGAGAGCTAATGCGAACTAAAGCAAAACAAATAAAATGCTCACATAAGGTATAAACTTCGGGCATGTTTGGTTCTGTATACAAACCATGCCACACTTTTGCCAAACCAGTTAGGCAAGTTCGACCACATTACCCGTTTGGTTCACTGCAACACTTTAGTATTTATAGGCCCCACATGTCACTCATTAAGAGTGTGGCAATATTCTCTTAGGTGTGGATAAGTGTGGCGCCAATTTTGGTCACACCGACCTTATGCATGCTTGGCTAAAAAGGGTGACAAATGGTGGCAACCTAAGTACACCAACCAAACATGCTCTTCATACTCTAATAGGACTTAAGGAACAGGTGAAGAACAGCGCAATTCTATTTTCAAGCCATACCTATGAACATTAAAGCAGGTGCACTCAAACTGAAAAGACTTTCCTGGAAGACTATGCTTCCGCGATATTCACATAGAAAAACCCTCAGATAAGGATGAGTTGTACTTGTAACTTGTAAAATAGCCAGTCTTTTCTCAGTTCAGGATATATGCCATATCACTGTATTGCCTACTAATGAAATCGGTTGAACATAATACATAGGTAGAGATTCTCTAATAGTTTTAGATTTTAATACAACTAAACTTAAGAATCTTCTAGAAAAGTCAGAGGCAGAAATAGTTGATGACTTGGAATACATATATACGTATAACTTAACTAAGTTGCAACAAGAGTTAGGTGTATTAACTGATCATTCAACAACCATTTAGTTTCAAGTCAAGAGCAGCATAATCAAGGTTTCAAGGGCATCTCCAACACATTCAATTAACTGATGCAGAAATAACAGACAAAATCCTAATCTGGTAGTGATAATGTCTACATTGTATTGCCAGGACCTTAACTGACAGCAAAGATGACAGCATGCATGTAAATAACCGATATGGTTTCAAGGGCCAACGGTGAATCTGGCTTCTACCGCATCCCCATGCAGCCTCGAGGTTCTGGTGACTTGCTTGTGGCTAATTTTGCTACCTGTTCCATCGGTAGGCTAACTGATATAGCCACTGTTGGTCCCCTCAAGGCCCCCTTGCTTTCTATTCAGGTTGTGTGCAGGGATCCTGACGTCGCCGCGGGTATGCTGTCTGAGGTGGACGCGGACTGCTTGCTGTCGGAAACCATCATCGGTCCTGCGCCTTCAAGGCCTGCTCTGCTGCTTGCGGATCCGCCGTCGCCTGACTCGGGGGTCGCGTTCGCGGAGGAGGAGCCGTTGCTGACTGATCAAGTTCTTGTCCCGTCTACGGGCGACCCTGCTCGACGCAGCCCTCGGCTGGCTTCGATCTTACCTCAACACCACCTCACGATCCTGGACAGAGCCAAGCTGCGCAAGAAGATTAGCATGGAAGGCGGTGGCAAGAAAGTGGCTCACGCCGTGCTTCCTCGTGACGAGCTTCTGGACCTCGCTTCGGTCTACCCTGACCCTCTGCCTCGTGTCGACCTCGTCCAGCTCGCCTCTGCGTGCGGCATTAGCGAGGACTCTTTCTCCGCGGTGATAGATGGTGCCAATGTTTAGTCTACCCACGCTACCCTACTATCTTCTCGTTGCCCCTTTTTGGTCTGTACGTGGTGCGGTTCGTGATATCTGTTGTAATCCTTTGTACCACGTAGCTTTACCTTTCTGGCTTTGGCCCTCTCTTATTTTGGCTTGTAGACTCCGTAATCTTATGTACCTCTTAGCTAGGCCCTTTGGGCTTGGGGCCTTCTCTTTTGGATGTTGTATCTTTAGTAATCGGCGTTTTCCTGCCTCTGGGTCAGGCAACTCATGGTGCCTCAAGGTGAACCCATGAATTTTGCCATTGAAATAGCTTTCTGGAATACGCGTGGTCTCGGACATTCTGAAAAATGTTTAGATGTTAAATCTGCCATCTCTTCTCCTGCGCCTAATTTCATTTGCATGCAAGAAACGAAGCTGGAGTGCATCGACTCCTTCAAAGCCGCATCTTTCCTCCCCCCGAATGCCCGTTCTTTCCACTTTATTCCGTCCGATGGCGCATCGGGTGGGATCCTCACGGCTTGGAATGACCAAGATTTTGCTTGTGATTCGGTCATCAAAAGAGACTTCTCACTTACTACTAAATTCTCTTCGAGAGTTACTAACCTTTCTTTCTCCATTACTAACGTTTACGGTCCCTGTGCTTATGATCTTAAAACAAACTTTATAGAGGAGTTGGCTAGTCTTCGCTCTTTCGTTAACGGGCCTTGGACCATTATTGGCGATTTTAACATGACTCTGACTCCAGAGGACAGGTCCAACGACGCTTTTAACCATCGTGAAGCTGACTTGTTTGCTGATCTTATTGATTTGCTACAGCTAATTGAAATTCCTCTTCTTGATCGTCTGTACACTTGGTCCAACAACCAACGTTCCCCGATTTTGGTTAAGCTGGACCGGGCCTTTGTGTCCACTGAGTGGAGTTTTCTCATCCCGGACACGACTCTTACCTCTCGTACTAGGTCTACCTCTGACCATGTCCCTCTAAGCCTGACTGCTTCTACCTCGATCCCTCGTTCGGACATTTTTCGTCTCAACAATTTTCTCCTTAAAAACCCTAGGTTCCGCGACAGTACTATTCAGAACTGGCTTAGTGTAGGTCTTTCCGCAAGACACCAGGCCCTAGGCAACACGGGTAGGATTTGCTTAAAACTGAAACGAGTTCGTTCCATGGCGAAGTCTTGGGCCAAGCAACACCTCTCGCCTCTTTCCCTTGCAAAAAATTGCGACACCGTTATCGCGTTCCTTGACAAGCTTGAAGAAGCTCGCCCCCTTCACAACCTCGAGTCAGTTCTCCGTTCTTTAGTCTTGAAGGCCTTGCACGATCTTAACAAAATTCGTGCTAGCTTCTGGAGGCAAAGGGCAAAAATTAGGGAATGTCAACTTGGTGATGAAAACTCGGCTTATTTCCACGCGCGTGCCTCGAACCGTCTTCGGCGTAATCAAATCAAGGTCCTAGACGTCCTTGGCGTCTCGGTCTTCTCTCACTCGGGGAAACAAGCAATTCTTCTAGATTTTTTCAAAAACCTTGTGGGTTCTACGTCGGTGGCCACACCCTCTATAATTGATCTCCCATCTCTATTTAGTAACTACTCGCTAACCCAGTCTCAAGGTAATACGTTAATTGCCCCGTTCTCGTTGGATGAAATTAGGACGGCAACTTTACAAATGGATGTGAACGCGAGCCCTGGTCCGGATGGTTTTGGACCAGCTTTTTACCGTGAAAATTGGAATCTTGTAAAATTTGACCTGCTGACCCTTCTTAATGACTTCCATAGATCGGAGGCTGACCTTAAGCGCATTAACAAAGCCTACATTTGCCTGTTGCCGAAGCAGTTAGGCGCTACATCCCCTGACAAATTCAGACCAATCACGCTCCAAAATTTTTGTGTGAAACTTTGCTCCAAATGCCTTACTAATCGCCTTCAGCCTTTAATCCCAAACTTAATCCACCCAGACCAAACAGGGTTTATCAAAGGCAGATCTATTTCAGAAAACTTCATTTACGCCGCTGACATTGTTCAATCTTGTCACAAGAGAAAAGCCCCGGCTATTGTTATCAAGCTGGACTTCAGAAAGGCGTTTGACTCCATATCTTGGGAAGCCCTACATGCGATTCTTCTTGCGAAAGGTTTCCCCTTGCATTGGTGCAATTGGATTTCTGACCTTAATGTCTCTGGTCAATCGGCAATCATTCTGAACGGCAAACCGGGTCCTTGGTTCACCTGCAAAAAAGGGCTTCGGCAGGGCGACCCGCTATCTCCTTACATGTTCCTTCAGGTGGCAGAGGTGCTTCGTGAACAAATTCATCAAGCCTCCTCACTCGGTCAGTTTCACCACCCTCTTGTAGATGACTTGCCTTGCCCCGTTCTTCAATACGCCGACGACACTCTTATTATTATCCGCCCGGGTGTGGAGGACCTTACTAACCTTAAGGCCGTTCTGGACTCTTTCTCTTCCGCCACGGGGTTGACCATTAACTTCGACAAAAGTACTTTTGCTCCAATTCATGTTGCGGAAGATCAAGCGGCCACTTTGGCATCAATCTTGGGTTGCTCCGTCGCTTCTTTCCCGCAGACTTACCTTGGCCTCCCTTTATCAACTCACAAACTTAGGTTGTCTGCTTTTAACCAGATTATTGAACGCTCGACCCCTAGTCTTGCGGGTTGGCAGGGAAAACTTCTTAATATTGCGGGTAGGGCGACGATAATCAAAACTTGCTTGCAATCCCTCCTAGCCTATGCTATGGGTGCCATCTTACTTCCTGTCGGCACAATCATCACCTTTGATAAGCGTTGCCGCTCTTTCTTTTGGGCGGCAAAGGACCAGGTAAATGGTGGGCAATGTCTCGTCGCCTGGGATGAGGTCTGCGCACCTTTTGAAAAAGGGGGTTTAGGGTTCGCTTGCCTTCGTACTAGGAACATTTGCCTGCTCATTAAGCACCTTCAAAAAATTCACAACCCGGGTGACGCTCCTTGGGAAACTTGGTTTAGTTCGCGCTATGGTTGGCTTGGAGACCAGGATATTGGAGATGTCCACAGACTCCACACGCCGGTTTGGAAAGATCTTATCTCTTGTCTGAAGTTCTTCCGTTCGGCCACTAAGGTCTCCGTGGGCTCGGGCTCTAGCACTTCCTTTTGGCTAGATAGGTGGTTTTCAAACGAGTCTTTTGCCAACCAATTCCCTGCCTTATACTCTCACTCCACAAAACCGAACTGCTCGGTTGCTCACGCCTTATCTGTCTCTACCCTAAATCTTGCTCTCCAGCCTAGGTTGTCCCTTGCAGCTGCCTCCGAGCTCTGCTCTCTGCAATCCATGTTGTCCTCGGTAAATCTAAACTCGCAGGTTCAGGACGTTAGAGTTGGGTGGCTCACAAGGAAGACCTTAACCACTAAGTCTGCTTACGCCTTTGCTTTCCACCAAAGGCCGGGCGTTCACTTCGCAATACCGACTTGGAGGAATTTTGCAACGAACAGATGCCGCCTTTTTATTTGGTTGACTGCTCGCTTGCGGCTGTTCACCAATTTGCGTCGCTTCAGGAAGGGCTTGGCTAACTCGGACACCTGCCCCTTCTGTGCTATGTCGGAGTCTACGGAACACCTTTTCCTTCACTGCAGGTCGATTGAACCGTTCTGGATTGCCGTTCCTGCCTTACATCAGGATGTCTCTCAATGCGAAGCTATTCAAGATCTTTGGGAAGCGCCACACTCTAAGGTGCGGTCCACTGTTCTGATCGCAGCTCTTTGGAATATATGGAAACGTCGAAATGCAAAGGTCTTCAACGCAATTCTCGAGCCTATGTCGATTGTCATGCGAAGATGCTCCTCGGACCTCGCTCTCTGGTCCTTCCGCTGCTCCAAACCGGAAGACAAACAACTGCTTCTAGAATGGAGCATTAGATTCTCAAACCTTGCTGCTTTTGTATAGCCAGCAGCCTTTTGGGGTTTTAGTCTTATAGACGTTCTTAGGCTCTTAGAGTTTTTCTGCTGCTACGGCGCCGAATTTGTTTTCCACTTATTAGTCTCTTAGCCTTTTAGACTATAGTTTTTTCTTCTTAGATTAGTGGTTTTTCCCTTCCTTTAGATTAGTTTTCTCCAGATTTTTTTGCTTTGCTTTGCTCTGTTTTGTTTTTCGTTTCTGAGCTCTTCAGCTTTGTAAAGTTACTGGAAAATTATAAAAAAGGTTCAGGCAGGCTTTTAGCCTGCCGTAGTTGCCCTCAAAAAAAAAATTACCAGACCATTGCTACTGGTAGCAGTTGGAGAGAATGCACAGCCATCTATGAGGAAGTCACATTTCCTAACGGGGGGATAATTAAGGATATTTTAACTACAGATAAGTACAAATAGTAAGGTACCAAAATTCCCAATCAGGTGCAACTGAGCATTAACGGTACTTTCGCACGAAACTTTCAGTGAGGGTCTAAACTATTGAAGCAACAATAATAATTGCAGTGCTACAACATAATTTAATCTAGAAAGCACACAAAATCCACAAAGAACTAACCGCATCTGCTTCAAGCGTTCAGCGTTCCTCAATAGCAACTCTGAATGCTGTACTTGACCTGAGAGCGCATCATTGCCTTGAGCGCTGGTTACAGCTATCAGCAAAGAAGATATAGTCAGTCAACAACCGCACAACAACAACAACAACAACAAAAAGCAGGTAGAGAAACAAAATCGCCAACGACAATCTACACACCCGGGGTGGACGTGCCTCCAGTATCACAGCAATCAACTTCCTCAGTTGGTACCAAATCGGTCGACGCAGCAGCCTGCTTGTTCTTGAGCCGCTCGGCGTCATCCTGGAGTTCCTGATGCCGCATCTTGATCTGCGCCATGATCACCCTCTGCTCCTCCTACAACAGAATCACCAGGTCCACCCAGTTGGCACAACAGAAGCAGAAGAGAAAGCAGACATCACCAACCAACTAAAACAGCTTGACAAACAAGCACTCACGATCTGCTCAACACCCTTCTCCTCCTTGGTCTTGACGCCGCGGTACTCCACCGCGTAATTCAGCATCTTGCAGTACGGGCACCTTAACAGTCAAGGAAAACGTAATCCACAACACAAGCGCGCATATAACATGGTGCGCCGGAATGGTAACATCGGAACAAAGAGCAGCCCTCGACAAAATCTACTACAGTACTATACTAGGAGAAAGCAATGAGAAATGAGGGCTAGGATACTGCGTGGGGCGGCACGAGGTGGGCGACTTCATCTGGAGGAAACATTCTGCACGCACAACGGGAGGGGAGGAAGTCAGTCAAGTCAAACGCGACGTAGGCCGAAGGCGGCAGCGTGAAGAACACGCCCATATCCGAAACGAAACTGTGGACAACTCACCGGTGCAAATCCCCTTGGCGCAGCACTTGGACCGGTTCAGGCTGGGATAGAACTGCGTAGTAATAATCGCAATTAAATTACGTTTGGCATGATTAGTCGACCCAGGACGACGAAATTGGGGGGAGAGGGGAGCAGCGGGCGGGGTGGCTGACCAGGAAGCAGATGGGGCACTCGTCGAGGTCTGCGCGCGGGTCGTCGTCTCCCGGGTGGCAGGGCGCGAGCTTGGCCTCGAGGATGAGGCGGCGCAGCTTGCGGAGGTCGATGTCCGGGTGCGGGTAGAGGCCCTGCGGCGCCGTGTACCGCTCGTCCACCGGCGGCCGCCGCCGCCGCCCCCCGACCCGGTTCCCCATCCCGCACCAGCACCACCAGAAAAGGCGGGCAGAGGCAGGCAGCGACCCTTCAACCCCCCGCCGACTCGTGTACTAAACCCTCAACGGCCCACCCACCCAGCACCTACCCAAACCCCCGCCAAACAAGGAGAGGGAGGCGGTGGGCGGCGCCGGCGTGGAGGAAGACGACAGAGGAGAGAAGGCAGTGGGGAAGGAAGATTTGTGACGGTACGATCTCCCTCCCTCTGGACTCAATCGCTTTCTGGCTGCTGGGGTCGCTCGCCGTTGCCAGAAACCGCACGCATATAGCAGCACAGATTCTTCCACGCTCCCCTCCCACCCTCTCGACTGCTGCTGCTGGATTAGGTTCCCTCGCTTTTTATTATTCGTATACTACTATCTCGCCGGCTTATGTAATTACCCCTATATATATTAAGGGGGAAGATTTTGGAGCTCTGTCCGCGCTCGAAAATTCGGCCGTTCGATCGAGATCGGACGGCCCGAATCGCCCAATTCGCGCTATGAACAATGCCGCGCGCGCTTTTGCAATTACCCGCCCGTCGAGGACCTAGCCGTGATTATCAGAAACTGCAGTGCCTAATTTGCAAAAGTTCCTCAGTATCCCCATCTCCCCCTGACTCCATCACGCCCCCCGCCGCCGCCCTCCTCTCCCTTCCCCTCCCCTCCCCGCCTCCGCCCCGCTGCTCCCTCCTCCACCTCCCCTCCACAAGCAGCAGGCGGCGGCAGGCGTCGTCGCCGGCTCCCTCCATGGCGGCACCCCGCTCGCTCGGCCTCACGATCCTCTCCTCTCAGCGTAGTTTCCTCCGCGCTAGGGTTAGCCGCTGGCAGCTCCTTCAAATCTCCTCGCCCGTCACCGAGCCTCCATCGCGCCGCCGCGCTCCCCTTCGCCATAGCAGCCCACGGCGAGGCTGAAGGAGAGGAGGGGGACGCACCCGCACTCGCAGACCAGACCAGACGGGCCGCGCGCTCGCACGCCACATAGAAGAGGCCCAAACGACCAGCTTCTACATGATCCCCTTCATCGGTTCTCCTCCGTTCAAGGTGATTTGTTGTCCCTCTTGGGTCTTGCTCTGTGATGACCGTTTCTCTTCGACCATGCATACAGATTGGAGCCTCATGTACTCAAGATCTGCATATATATTTGGATGTGTATTAGCTATTTTTATTTTTCTGGTCATATACTCCATATGTACTTATTTGTAGTTCTGAATTGATTCAGCCTTAAAACTGCTGGTGTTAATAATCTGTGCCTGCTGTTTTGCAGCTTTGACATGAATTTTAGCAAGGAGAAGAGTAACAGGAAGGTGTTTTAGAGGTAGGCGATTCATTTTATCATGTATTTGACCATTAATTTAAATGATGGTATACCAATCCATCAAGTAAGTACAGTTATATTGCTCCATTGCATGCCAGTCACTTGCTCTTAAATTTGCATCATTTTACTGGAAATAGTTTTCATAAGTACATTCGATGGCCGCAGACCAAGGTGTTCATCCCATTGCAGTATTTTCGAAATTTAAACCTCAACTAAAACGTTGTAGCCAGAAATTCCTGGTAGACTGCTTCAATACAACTTGAAAGTTGCACATAATCTGTTGAACCAACAAAGCGGATGGAATTCATGTGTACCAATACAAGAGTTCATCCACAGGCAGTACACACATTTTCAGTTTCTAACATACTACTATTTTTGTGCAGGAGTATGCCAGGAAAAATAAGTATCGCAAAGGGAGCATTGGGCATAGCTAATACTTTTGATAATTCTTGCACTATTTTTTATTACGTTTGTGTTTTATGACGAGAGAATCTCCAGGAAGTTTGTGTGTATAGCTTTCTGGCTTTAAGTGCAGTAATACAGTGCAGCATAAGATAAAAAAAGGTCCAAGAAAATCATCTGATTTGAGGCAAGACTTAATATTTGACAACTTACTCGGTCAGACCTAGAAGAATCGTTAGACAATTGTTCATTGGGATGTTAGTTGTTGTGTATTCATCACATTCTGTCTATATAGCTATATCTAGACAAATCTGTTGATATGTCAAATATTGCTCCATCTGTTGTTCGGTACAACATAATTTTACCTTATTCTTTTCTGACTTCTTGTGATCTCTGTATAATATTTCCAGTTGCCATTTTTGTATCTTCATGGTCATGGGTTTTTACAAAAGGCTGCACTTTGCTATTAATATCAGCGGTTGGATTCTCTTGGTGTATATGTGCTACACCAAATCTAAATTGCAACAATGAAAAACTAGCTTCTTTACAAATGCCATATGTCAGCCTTTGTCTCCTCTTCGTCTGGGTTTTCCTTTACTTTTCAGCAATCCCAAACTCTCCCTCATGTTTTCATACTCAGCTTCTTATGTCTATTTCAAAACTTGGAAATGGGAGTCAGATAGGGAGCTGGATTTCTGAGTGAAACAAATATATATGCAGGTAGAGATGAAATGAAATTTTCCATATGTAAAAACATTTGTTGAGGTATGGTACTGCACTAAGTAAATAGCTCCATGCTTTAGATGTCATTATTGTGCGTTGTTCCCGCCTTAGCTTATTGTTCGTGCCATTTATCATGTAGTTAGAATATATCAGTTCTAAATATATTGTTAGTTAACAGATATTTTTTAAAATAGGTCAGCATGATATCGGGGATATAGTTTCAGCAATCCCAAACTGTCCCTCATGTTTTCATACTCAGCTTCTTATGTCTATTTCAAAACTTGGAAATGGGAGTCAGATAGGGAGCTTGATTTCTGAGTGAAACAAAGATATATGCAGGTAGAGATGAAATGGGATTTTCCATATCTAAAAACATTTGTTGAGGTATGGTACTGCACTAATTAAATAGCTTCATGCATTAGATGTCATTATTGTGTGTTGTTCCTGCCTTAGCTCATTGTTCGTTCCATTTAACATTTGTTGGGGTATGGTACTGAACTAGAATATATCAGTTCTAAATATGTTGTTAGTTAACAGAAATTTTAAAAAATAGGTCAGCATGATATCGGGGATAAAGTTGGTTATTATCACCTATAGATGCAAAAAAGTACGGAGTATCATTTAGTTTTCCAAACAAGTTGCATACTTATCTTTTTCAGGGGGTCGTGCTACGAAAAAAGTATATGTCAAATCCTAATTCATGCTCTCCTCATAGTTGACTGCTGTCGGCTGCTCTTTTCCTTCTTTTTTCCCCGCGCATATGAAGTGATTGGGGGATTTCATGTTTCTGTCTCTAGGTTCCCACCGGTTTCTTTACGGTGTTGGGACACAAGGACGGGAACGAGTGATGCACAATCGTTACATTTGGTATCACAATCAAAAGTTGTTTGGCTACCAATAGCTAGCAGCTAGCAGCAGAGTTTCGGTCCTTTACCAATTGCCCACAATCTTTATCAGTTCCCATTGTTGATGCCTTCGACTTGGCTACTAGGACCAGTGACACTCCTAGATGCAGCTGAAAATGGTTGTGTCCGTTCTAATTTTTAATATCCTGTTAGGATTTGTTTGTGATGCATAATTCCACACCTGAAAGAGCATTACAAATTTATTGTACATGCAGACTGATGTATTTTTCTCAAACAACATATGACTATATGACTCTTAAACCATAGAACTTCCGTTTTGATGTACATAAAGAACATGACTGATGTATTTTTTTTTCCTTAAACATCATATGACTTTTTGAAAAGGAAAAACACCAAACACAATTTTTTCACCAAGGGCGCGGCGTGCCGCCTCGCCGAATTCAACTAGTCTCTGTTTATGTCTCTCTCTCATTCAATTTAACAGGTCAAACACTCAAACTAGTATGCTAATAGTACTTCATACTTAAAAAAAAATCTCACTGCGTGTGGGACCGCACTACGCCGTAGTATCTTCAGCGCGGCAGCAGCGAGCTGCAACTGCTGATTTGGCAACGGACGACCTGATGATTTGGAGGGTACAAGGGTTCCTTCCAGATAAGAAAGAGTATGGGACAACTGTGCAACAGTGCAAGCAGCAATCAATCGTGCTAGCAGAGTTGTGTGCTCCTGCGTGATTGGGGATTTTGATTTGACAGGGAGAGCGAGCTGCTTGCTGACGAGCCGCTGCTCCTGAAAAATCGGTCGGTAGTTTGTTGATGAAACTCGCAAAGTTTCCGTGCAAGTGTCCAAATGGCCAGCGTCTCAAAGCAAAATTCATGTCACTATTGTGACCTTGAAATTGATGGATCTCTCGACAGCGAACCCGTAACACATGTGGACAAAGAACGAGATCCAACACTACAACGCGACCATATGGTTCCCCGCCCTCCTCAACTTCATCATCGAGATCGCCTCGACGGGGTGAATTAGGAGAATGACAAATTGTTTCGCACAACACCATCATAGATACCATAACATTGCTACCGGTTGATCAAACTTGCACACGGGCTTACCCAAGTTTTTTTTTGCTTTTACGAGGGTACTCCTTCATAAAGCTGTACAATGGGAATTCAAAAATTAGAGGTACGCCTATGAATTTTAGGAAATTTAGTTCAACATCGAGCACAAGACCGATTCCCTCAACTCCTCCCGCCACCGGAGTGACAAGCAGGGGAGGCGGGGACTTGACGATTATCAGATAGATAAAGGAGACATACAGCAGTTAGGGTTTTATTTGTTTCTTAGGCACCTAAAGAGGTCACTAGCTCATATGATAAGTCTCAAGGGATTTAATAATTGTTAGAAGTTCCATTCACGCGATGTCAGAGGCTCCTTCCCTCTCCCTCCCCCTTCTCTTTCATAGGGTTTAAGAGTCCCCTCGATGCCTTTGAGCCGAGCCGAAGCCTCTCCCGCTAGTGTTGCTGGACAGAGATGGCAGAAAGGAGAGCCACTAATCTCGTCGCTGTGTACAGTAGGTTTAGGTTTAATATGTCAGGGGCGTTTGGGAGTAGGGCACGAGATCCCACTAGGCGGATCTCGTATATTTGGATTTTGATCTCTGCTGTCGTGAGGCTCTAATGGTGGGAACCCATGCATGTGGTGACGCTTAGGTCGGGGATCGCCGTTCACAAGGTCGATCTCTAGAGTTGGTTCATCTCGATGTTCGGTCACGACGCGGGACAACTACTGATGGGCATGTTCAGCATGCTTCCATGGAAGAAGACGGAGCATGAGGGTTTGGGAGCTAGTTTCATCAATAATCTTGTTGCCTCCACCGCAACAAGTTCTAGGTTTATCTTTTCCTCTCGGCCAACCTTGATGGGGAGGGACATGGAGGAAGAAGCTTGGCAGCTGTCGGGATGGGAGGTTCGGGAGCTGGTGTGGGTTTTGCATGTGTGGCGGCGACTTCCTAACGACGACAGCTTCATAGCTGTCGCTATCCTCGGCCAAATGGATGGCCTCGCCATGCTCACATGCATGTGCGACGCGAGCTTTTCTTTCTTCAGTGGATGGTCTTCTCCAGCCTGGGTGCGAAGTCGATGGCTCCTTCTACGCCAAGTGGTGCAGTCCCTGGCGGCAACAGGATCACCCGTGCCCAAAGGCTGAAAAGCACAGGCGATGTGCAGAACGGATCGTGATTCCGAATTTTCTTATTTGTTTGTGGTCCTACTTGTAAAAGTGTACCCTTCGTCATGTTAATGCATACCGGGTCATTCAGTACCTCTACCCGCTCAAAAAAGGTACACGCTGTTACTTTTAGACTGCCCATAGTGGGGGTATCATGTCACTGCAATTAATAATGAGAGATAAATTTCAATCTAATAAATGTACAAAAGTTTAGGGTTTAGGGGGAGTACATGATATCACGCATAGGTAGGAATGCCGTGTATGTTCTCCGTGTCAGTACATGGTCAGTACGGTTCGTGGTGACCAGACTGTCGACCTACCGGTTCTTCTTCTTCCTTGGTCCAACAAGTTGTGCGTTCCGGACAGTGTATATAAAAAAGCGCACGCAACGTACCTACAGGCTACAACGGTCCCGGGGAGGATGGGCGGTTACAGCGAACGTGCAAACGTTGGAGCGATCGACCAGTGCCGCGGGCGACAGCGACCTTTGACGGTGCTCGCCGTCGCCTGTCGCCGACGTCCACCGCTTGTATTGTAGCGTCAGGTAGATAGATCAACGGTTCTGTGATTTATTTAGCCACGTGGATGATCACTAGATCGTCGCGGTTAACAGGGGTAAAGATTGGTCATTACATGTAAAGGATTTGAGTTCTTCTGGACTCAGCACGTGCCTTTGACATCTTTTTAACGTGCACTAGACGTCGCATGCAAACAATGGGTAAATTGGACCGACAGCAAGTGACTGCTTTTACATCTACAATGAGATCTCTTTACATACAGCTATGTACGAAGGTGGTTCACATACATGAACATACCTGGATAACGGAGAAGTTGGCACAAATAGCACTGAAAAACGAAGCAAAATGCAAAGTACACTGATCAAGCGTTACTGTATCAATGATAAACATAAGCCACAGACAAGATAAAATATAGATATAATCATGTAGTTCAGTGATAGCCCATAGACTCAGGTGCAACCGAAATTCTAAATTGAGATACAATCTATCTATCTATACCTCTTAGAAAGCAAAACCCCTCTAAGTGAATTAACTATTTTCTATCTCAACATGTAAGGTATCCACATCATCCACTATTTTAGTCAATCAATTGTCCGTATCATTTCCACTAATAATAATTAATAATAGTACATCTTTCTTGCAACCTATCCATGACATCTCTAATTAACAACTGTACATCTTTCATGAAATCTATCCACATCATCTTTTTTCCAGCCCTCCAATATTTAACATTTTCACGTGAATTAATTTCGTGTCTCGACCGTTAATCAACTAAATCTTAACAATTAAATAGTTCATACGAGTTATACTCAATTTTATAAAGATACCCGCTGCAACGCGCGGGGTATTATTCTAGTATCTAATATAACTGAACCCAAAATACGAACTTGGATCAAATAGTGAGACTTGTATTGTTAGATGCATATACGGACTATTTCCTCTCATCAAATCTGGAGAAACCAGCATAGTAACCTCCACTTGTTCCCATTCAATCACCTGTTCTTTTCGCCTATCATCCATTGCAGTGGGGCGTGGAGGCCAGAGCTAGCTACTTGCAGGGTGGCACCGCAACTCAGTACCATGCCCTTGACGATGCACCGCTGACGGATGAATGGACGATGTTGTGACGGAAGGCAGATTTCGTGGAGAAGAATCCCATGAGCGAGTGCTCGGATGGGAAACCAGCTGAACGAGAAGGACCAAGATTGGGGTGGCCTCGAGATGTGTATTTCGTTGTGGAGCCTCCTAACAACGGCGCCCTTGAAGCTGTCCCAACCAAGCAGCGTGGGCATGCCCCTGAGGCCGAAGCGCCGGACGAGCCTCCATGGTGGACCTTGCCGTCGCCGTCATCGGCGTCGAAGAACTTCCAAGTGGGGAACGATGGCGGCGGCAAGAGTGGGCGAAGAGAGGGATCTTTTTTTTCGGGTGAAGAGATCAGGGATCCTTGGCTGCAGGCGACCTGGGCAGGCGCAACTTATCAGGAGGACGTTGGAGATGTGGTGTGCGGTGGAAGCGGTGCCGTCGAGGAGGAGGAGGAGGAGGGCGGCGACGGCCGTAAAGGAGGAGAAAGGCAGGCGCGACACACCTAGGTTTTGCCCCCGATGCAGGAGAGTGGGTGCGGGCTGCGAGGAGGTGGGGTGGGGTGGGGTGTGCGGAAGGTGGGCATCGCACATGATGGCCGCATCACAACCGTCCATTTGAGGTCGAACCATAGACCCTGGATTTGTTTCCCAGAGTAGCCGCCCACGGGACACTGCGGCAGATCGCACGACCTAGAATGAATGTGAAGTGCAATCTGACGGTAAAAAATGCCCAGAACATAAGAGTGGTGTGAGAGGCCTCATTTTTGGCTCTCCCTAATATTTTCCACCAATAAAGACATTCTCTATCCATTCTGAACCGAATAATGATTGGAAAGCATGACCATAAATTTAGAAGCGAATTCCATTGCATCATGTATTTCTAGTAAAGACTCGTACCAGTCTACTGTACTATTTATTGCTACCATCTCGTCCTCCTGGCCAAACACTCAATCTCTTTCTTCCATATTTCAGGAGTACATAAAAGATGACATGTAGTTATAGTTGAGCTCCATGCTCCATTCTGTTTCCACATCAACATATCAAGCAGTCATTTAGACCTGCTTTCTCCGTCATCACCATTCTTGGATGTCATCAAATCCTTACCATGATTCATCATGAAACACCTCTCCTCTTATTGCAACGTTCATCCTCATTCACATGGTTTTGACAACACCCAGAACAGCACTAGCTCTTCGACCGGGTACATATACATGCAACATAACTTGGCCCGGGGAGTAGATATATAGTCCTACTCTACGTATCACAAGTTGTTGTAGCATGAACCAGTACACGTTCTTATCGTTAACGTTGGTCCATTGCGCAAACATCGTTGTCTATATTTTACTATCTAATCGTTAACGTAGATGTTAGGCTTATCGCAAATAGATAATCACATCTAGCGTACCTCCAACTCTGATTCGGATATAAAAGACCGGTCTACGCGTATGACGAGCAATATTGTCCGCGCCATGCACGGTTTTTTCTTCGAGGGAGGCATCCATGTTTTTTTAAAAATTAAGCCAACACTTTATTAGGGCATTTCGCCCGACACAAGACCAGCAATCTGCGCTGGTACCTCATACTCTCAGAGCAAAGCTCTGTTAACATCACAAGACCACCCAATACTTGCAAGTTCATGAGCTGGCCTATTGAATTCACGCTTACAATAAATAACATCACAAGTAGAAAACGCAGTCCTAAGCTGAAACTTCAGTTCATCAATGGTTACCCCAAGCGGAGAAACATCAGCTTCACGTCTGTTTAGTGCGAGCATGAGCAGTTGTGAATCCGTCTCCAGAACGACGTGAATAGCACCAAGGTGTTAAGCTAGTCGGACAGCTTGAACAGCTGCAAGTAGCTATGCGTGGAAGGCGTCAGAAACGTGCTCACTCCGTGCCGCGGTCGCCGCCACAACCTCGCCTTGATGATCTCGAGCAACAACGCCCCAGCCCGCATGTCTATGCCCAGAGGTAAACGCTCCATCGATGTTGAACTTGAGAATATGTTGCTCAGGCGGCGACCAAGTAGTCTCTTCGAAACTCTTTTTCTTCTCTTTCTTGCACAGAAGGTCAAAGTATTCAGCCGCACAACATCGTGTCTGGTGGACAATGGAGGCATCCATGTTGGCATGACCATTGATGGTACCAAAAAAAAACCACATAAAAATGTTCCAAGATCAGAGGGTGTCCACATGTTTGGTAGAGGATGAAACCATGTTTAGGAGTAGAATCAATATTTTCCGCTAATATCATTGTCCTAGGCGTTTATTTTGTATTAGCTGCGTCTGCGTGTACCCGTAGCCGCCCTCGTGCCCGGTACTCTTTGGCTGGTGTGCTGTGCCCACTCCCCAACTCGCACGCGCGCCATTCTCTTCCCTTCCCCACGCACACGCAGCAGGCCAAGCCACAGGCCGGCACGGCAGCCCAGGAAAAAAAGAGGAGAGGAGCTACCAGCCTAAACAAGAGGCGGAAAGCGACCAAATCTCGCAACCAACTCCACCACCACCACCGCTCCCCTTCCACCTCCCCGCGCCGCGCGATCCCAACCCGGCCATGGACGGCGGGGCGCAGCCGCCGGACGCGGAGATGGCGGAGGCCGGGGCGGCTGCGGCCGGTGCGCCAGGGGCGGCCGCCGCCGCGCCGATGGACAACATCCAGGCCACGCTCAGCCACGGCGGGAGGTTCATCCAGTACAACATCTTCGGCAACGTCTTCGAGGTCACCGTCAAGTACAAGCCCCCCATCCTCCCCATCGGCAAGGGCGCCTACGGCATCGTCTGGTACACGCCCTTCCCCTCCACCTCATCCTCCCCTCCCTCTCCCCTCCGACTGATTCCCTCTCTGGCGCTCCGCAGCTCCGCGCTCAACTCCGACACGGCCGAGCAGGTGGCCATCAAGAAGATCGCCAACGCCTTCGACAACAAGATCGACGCCAAGCGCACGCTCAGGGAGATCAAGCTGCTGCGACACATGGACCACGAGAATGTCAGTCACTCACTCCCCCCCCCCCCCCCCCCCCCCCCCCCCCCCCCCCGATCCACCTCCCCTCCTCCAAACACGACAATCCTCTTGCTTGCTTACTTTTTCCTCCCTGCCCGACCTTGCCTAGATTCGACGAGAATCATTTTGTCCTCCAGTTGGTTCGTTACGTCGGTTGCATTTAATAGGGCAGGGGCAGGTGGGTTAGCTCGCTGCCGAAGCCGAATGATTGAGTTCCTCACCTCCCATGGCTAATTCGGGGAACCACTTTCACTTCCTCTTTGGCTGAGATGTGCTTCAGGAATAGTAATCCTGGACATGCCTTTAAGGAGCCCAGCAACCTTTTCGGGATCGCGATTCATTGTCTTCTTGAACCGGCTTGCCTGGGGGGAATAAGTGCTTGCTCTGTGAACACACCTGGAGCTGCACAGCACAGCACATGATGCTTTTGCTCCTTGTGCTAGATGCTCATGGCAAAAGCTACCCTAGGACCAACCTGCCTTTGGCCTTTTTTGCTACTAGCTCCTTGAGGTCCAGTGGGGATGTAGTGGAGGTGAGTGCCCAGCTCCTAGGGCGGTTACTGTTGGAAACTTTTAGGATCGATTTTCTCTTCTTGAATCTTTTCCATCCATGTTATATACTGTAGTACCTAGTACGCAAAGGAATCCACCTTTGGATTTGTGCATTTTTTGAAAGGCAGATATCCTCTCTCTAGGAGTGGATTAGATTAGAGATGGACCTTCACAGCCTGCCCTTGGACGCTGCAGCATGCTCTGAAATGAGCTGACTTCAAGTTCGACGGTGATAAACAATCTGTTATCAACAAAAACATGCAGAGATCTCTCAGGAGTTTTTATGCAGAAATGGACTCTGTTTCGCTTTCTATTCTTTGTTTCATCAGGCATCTCCGTTTGGAGATTGTGTATTCTCATTCTTATCGTGGAGGGTTTTTCACAAAGTGAAACTGGTTTCCCGCTAGTATCATACACATGCAAGTGTTTCATCTTTTATTGCTCCACTGGAGCAGGCAAACATTTTTGGGTGTTTTATCGTTGGACAGTTAGTTGTGGATCATTGGATTACGCAAGGTCTGATTAATTACTTAGCGGAAATGCTTGTCAATGCACGTGCTTACACGTCAGCTGGAAATGTATCACCTGGCGTAGCTACTATTAAGGCAGAAGTTTGCCCTTACGTGATCCTGTACGCTGTTTTTCTGTAGTGGTTAGGATCTTCTGCCCATATATAACGGTTCCGATTACCAACCCATGTGGGCCCACATAAAGCCTATGATAGCTTCTTCCCCCTTCGATCACATGTTCAACTTCTCCTGTTTTTTAGAAAAGAAAATCAATACCTGCGTAATAGGGTCCCGAGAAACGACGAATTTCACCAACTTTGATCTCGGTTCGCAAAACACCGTCACATGATTTGGCTCACAGCTAGCAGCTGTGGAGACGGACAAGCACGTGCGGTGACCACATGCAGCTACAGACTTAGTAAGTTGGCGAAATGGCGGAAATGCTTGTCATTGCACGTGCTTATACATCAGCTGGAAATGTATCACCTGGCCTAGCTACTATTATGGCAGAAGTTTGCCCTTGCATGATCCTGTACGTTGCTTTTCTTTAGATGGTGAGGATCTCATGTCCGTATATAACGGTTCCGATTACCAAGCCTCGTGGGCCTACATAAAGGCCATGATAGCTTCCTCCCCTTCATCACATGTTCACCTTGTCCTGGTTTTTGAAAAGAAAATCCTTACCTGCGTAAAAGAGTCCTGAGAAACAACAAATCTCACCAGCTTCGATCTCGGTTCGCAACCCAAACATCATCACATGATTTGGCCCGCAGCTAGCAGTTAGTAAGTTGGTGAAATGGCGGATGCCAACATGCATAAACCGCCTGTGGGAGAGCACATGTAGCGCAAATGCATAGCTTTGATGACCACGGATGAGCATTCCAGACAAGAGGCGGCTGATATGGTGAGAGGTGACGGGCGCAACTGCTGAACTGTCAGCGTGGCGACACCGTCAGGTGGTGCAATAGCTAACTCTGGCGATGCACAGAGCATAAGCTGCATTAACCTGTGGTGGGTTCCCGGCCAGCAAATTATGATTTTCAGTTAGGTGGGCTTAAGGCCTGGTAAGCTAACCATAGCACGTGGATGAAAGATCCTGACCATGTAAAAGAAAGCAGCACATAGGGACGCTAACGACACACATCTGCCTTTATAGTAGCCGCATTAAGTGATACACATCCCTCTCAGCTCTTTCTGTCCAAAACTTTCCATAACTGTAGGTTGCAAGTCTTTTTTCATTCTTATACTCCATGTTAACCCCAAAAAGAATTAGCTGACAGAAAGCCATGAACTGTAGGTGCAAGTCTTTATTCATTCTTTTACTCCATACTTTCCCAATTTGGAGATCCTTTGTTCCTGTAGCTATATTGGAAGCCTGTGTTGTAAAGGAAAAGACATAGTTTTCGGTGCTCCTGGCAGAACGGAACTCGTGTCAGCTTTCGCACCAAGTATTTTACGCTTTTGCTATTTGAAAATTTGAATGTATCATATTTGTACAATCTGTGGTATGTGCACTACTACAAAAGCAGACGGAACATGTGCAAGGCGAGGTATTCACTCTTCAAACAAGCAAAAAAACATTTTAGGTTGTCATCACCACTACCTGCTTCTTTGTTTGGACATGATGTCTTGGTTGTCTTTTGGTGCAGATTCTCAGTTGTTATTACTCGTTTGCCTCTTTGTTTGGACATTATGTCTTGGTTGTCTTTTGGTGAATTATATAACGAAGTTATTTATGTTGTGCTATCCATATGCAGTACTATATATGGGAAAACATGTTTAACCTAAAAGGATTCCAACATCATCAATATGTGATTGGACGCATCTCAGCTGTCAGCTCTAATAAATTTAGGGTCTGTAGTGTCCAAAACAAGTTGGAAACGGAAAATACTACTCGTCGGATCTGGAAAAAGTAAGATGTATACTAACTCTGTACTATTGTGTACTGTGTCCACGACAATTAATCTGGACCGGAGGTAGTACTTTGGTAGAAGTTTTCATACAACTTTTTTTCCGAGAAAATGCAACATATTTTGCCAGAAAACTCAGAAGAGCAAGTAGAAGCGTAAACACCTGCTTTGGCGAACATCCCATGAATTGGGCAGAGCACCAGCTGCGCCAGCGCGCGTCCAAAGCTTTGCTTCCTCATTGATCCTAGCGACCAGCGACTGAGTGCATGGTCTGACATTGTCAAATGTGCACTGATTGCGTTGTTTCCAGATCAGCCAGCTGGTGAGCTGTGTCATCGAGTCGAGCCCTTTGCACAGGGGCTTTGGAGAGCTGCAGCGGGCAGCATGCCACCAGTCCGTAAGATTCTCCCCACGTGCCAGCGCCTGACAAGTTGCTCAGATCCAAGCGAGAGCCTCAAACCAGACTTGTAGAGAAAAGGAGCAGTCCACAAGCAGGCGTTGCATCGCCTCCTGTTCTTGACTGCAGAGAAGGCACGCGGCTCATGGGGCAGACCACGTCATTCAAGCCTCTCACCTGTTTAGCAGCGGTCTAAACCAGCTAGCCAGAAGAAGAATTTGACTCTCCGTGGCGCCCATGTTTTCCAGTTCAACTTCCAGGAGCTGCAGTTCAGAACAACTTAATTCAGCCGTATAACAAACAAAAGTTAAATGAAGTGTATGTGTTTTCAGCTTGCCATTATTTCCGGGTTTTCAGCTTCCCATGATCTTTGACTTTATTTCAGTTCATTCAAGACGAGATAAACTTGTCCCGAGCCATCAAGTATACATGCAGATGTCAAATTGTACCTTTTTCGTGTACATCACCTCTTAGTGTATAGTTTTGTGTGCAAGATGTGAAAATTCACATTATTGCAGCTTTGCAGGCCTGTTGCTGCTAACCATGGTTATTGCCTTGTTGGAAACATTTTTCAAGTATGATTTCGTGCTACAAAATATTTTGTTTACACGAGTCCATTTCCTATGCAGATTGTTGCAATAAGGGATATTATTCCTCCTGCACAGAGGAATTCATTCAACGATGTCTATATTGCATATGAATTGATGGACACTGATCTGCATCAGATTATTCGCTCAAATCAAGCTTTATCGGAGGAGCATTGCCAGGTACTTTTTAGTTATTTAAATAGAAGAGTAAAACCTTTCCTTTTCCAGTTGTTAGATAAGTTCGGTTATCTATTATATTATTTGTTTGGCCATAGAAATTATTGTACTGATAAGATCTGAATTCATCCCATTCCATGATGTATATACTGTCAATTGTCTGTTTCAGTGTTTTTTTTGCCTCAGCCCCATGCATACTGTTTCAGATGTTATATTCTCGGAAGTAATACATAATATCCATAGACTCTCCCCTTTCTTTTTCTGGCCAGCTTGAATCATCTTGCTAATTTGGTAATCTAGGACTATGTGCTCTGACTAAGTTTGCATGATATACAGTATCAACATTGACCTAAGAGGTCGAATTATTGAGGTATATTTATACAATTGTAGGTTGATGGTTTGCTTCTCTGCAGTACAATGAAAATTGGATGATACATTGACATAAGTGAACTGTAATACATTGAACAAGTACCTATTTGTATTGCACCTTTTTAAAATGATTCATCATGCTTGCATCAGAGGAAATTGGCATTAATGGATCTACTAGATATGACCTGAACAAACCGTATCCAGTAATGCAAAATGGTTTAATGAGACTCTTCAGTGAACCTCTGAACATTCGATCGGGCAAGGGGATTGATTGAACAAGTTTATCACATATAGCACATGCCTGAGAGACGATATCTTACTATATTATTAATGCTAGCCACCTCATTTTCTTTTCTTTGTCAAACACCTGTGCGTTGTCATTGCTAAGGGATGACTCCCTGAACAGAAGCAATTTTTGGATCAGCGTGGTCTCCTTTGATAACAATACCATATCTTCCAATGGTAAATCATGTTCTAGTTTTTGCAAATTCCATCTCTAATCATTGGTGAACATGTTCCATGAAGAAACTTTGATATAATATGCCTGCACTGCCAGTGTCTAGTTGGGTTTCTAGCATAAAAAATGTTGACGATAGAACACGCATGAGAAATCAGTGGATTTCACACTGACTTCTAGGATGGTCACCTGTTTCATTTCTATTGAGTTTGTTCTTTCTAGTTTTTTTTTCATCGTGCAAACTTCTGTCTTGTTGTGAGAAATTGTACTTACTCTGGTATGACTGTTTTGTGTAATTGTTCATTTTGGTGCAGTATTTCCTTTATCAAATTCTCCGCGGCTTGAAGTATATACATTCAGCAAATGTTCTCCACCGAGACTTGAAGCCGAGCAATCTTCTTTTGAATGCAAACTGTGACCTAAAAATATGCGATTTTGGGCTTGCTCGTACCACCTCAGAAACTGATTTTATGACTGAGTATGTTGTGACAAGATGGTACAGGGCACCAGAGCTTCTGTTGAACTCCTCCGAATACACTGCAGCAATTGATGTGTGGTCTGTGGGATGTATTTTTATGGAATTGATGGACCGGAAACCTTTATTCCCGGGAAGAGACCATGTCCATCAACTACGTCTACTAATGGAGGTTAGACAGTACCCTATGAGCTTCTTTTATATCGAACGTATGAAATTATGTCGCGATGCAGTATTTTAGCATAATAGTAGTTTTGAGAATGTGATATGGAAGTTGGTTCTGAAAGTGGAGGGATTTGAGCACTTTTCTAGTACCCATCTAGAATAAGTACTTATCTGGTGCACATAAATGCATTTTTAAATGCCTAATGGTAATTCTTTCTTGCAGCTCATTGGGACACCTAATGAGGCTGATTTGGATTTTGTAAATGAAAATGCAAGAAGATATATCCGCCAACTTCCCCGTCATGCAAGTCAGTCACTTTCTGAAAAATTTCCACATGTTCACCCTTCAGCAATTGACTTGGTTGAGAAGATGCTGACTTTCGATCCTAGACAGAGAATAACAGGTTAGTTTTGGCATGTGTTTGATAGATTTAACCATCCCATCCATCTGCTATACGGTGACAGAGCGTTAATTACTTGTTTTGGCCATCAAGACTCATGATCCTATCTTCCTAACAGCAAATTTAGAAAAGGCTTCTAAGCTGCTCAAGCTAAGCTTTCTTGCGTCATGAATAGATTAACTTAGAACTTCATTGTGATCTGTTAATTATTTGTAACCGGATTTTTTTGTATGTTTATGCTATCCTAGTAGTAGCGTTCTATTAGCTAACATCACTCCCAGCATTCCAGTAAAAGAGTAAGAAAACTGGGACGATCAGTCAGCTAAGCATATAGAGCATCTGGGCAACGTTTACAAAGTTCATTGTTCTCTGAATTTATGCGAAGGGCATTAGTCTGAAGTGGGAATGCTAAAATAGTCGTTGGTGTCTGTTGGATGCTGTTTCTAGTGTTTATGATCGATAGTTTTGACTTGCAAAATAAACTCCCCAAGATTCATGTCACTGATTGTTCTCTTTTCTTGCCTCCAATTTCTTCTGGCCAGTTGAAGGTGCACTTGCACATCCGTACTTAGCATCACTGCATGACATAAGTGACGAGCCAGTCTGCACGATGCCCTTCAGCTTTGACTTCGAGCAGCATGCATTGTCAGAAGAGCAAATGAAGGATCTAATCCACCAAGAGGCCCTCGCATTCAACCCTGATTACCAGTAGCTGGAGTTGAGTTTCCTTTGATCGGCTTCATTCACATGGAAAGTTTTTCCTCCTGCCGCCATAAAAAGGTCGCTGCCACTGACCGCCAGCTGTAAATAATTGCCTCACCTGAAGATCAAAAGGTGGTGTGTTAAGGGTAGATGACAAGAGCTTGTGGTGGTCAAATTTCCGCATAGCTATGGATGTTTGTGCTCGTGTATGTTGTCTTACATGTATTTTTTTCCTTCTCATTAAAATGATTCAGCATTGTCCGTAAGGAGAGGTAGTTCATGAACGATGACTGCCTAATTCCGATGGCTGTCATGGGATTTTTAGATTCTTGGCCGATTACGATGTATTGTGTTGACCTAATGTTGCTCGACTTATATTTTTCTGTTGTAAGTCCTGGTTAATGAACGCTGACTGGCCATGATTCAATTCTTGCTGTTGGACGTTGAAGCGGAACTGTATTTCTGAGCTTTAGCTCAAATCTACCTGCTTAGTAACTGCATTTTTGATGTTATGTGGAAGTGAGAGCGGGCGAGTTATTGTTGACCATTGTGACGGCTGCAGTTTCTGCATACAGAATGATGTAGATTTCTTATAGGTGGATCCTGCATGACACCTTATTGAGATATATGTGTGGCACGTTTCCAAAGGCAGCACACCAAACTTTTTTTGTTTTGAAAATGCACACTTAACATTATTACTATGAAGAGGAACCATGGATTCCATTATAGCTAATACTACCATTTGACACTTGTCTGCTGGAATGAGGCAATCATCTGAATAATATATAACAAAGTACAAGTTGTACGTATATGTTAATATGCTGCAATCCTCCACTCTGCATAAACCAGAATCGATGCAATACACAAGTTTGTGCCCTCGTTGCCTGTATTTTGAAGCGTCTCTCGCAGAACAGCACACGTACTGCATCTCGGAATAAACCCCAGATTCTTTAATGCCATCCTATTTTATCTTTTACGTTAACCATCCAGTGAGAAGGCAGTCACCTGTTGAACCGGTGAATGGAGAGAAATATATTTTCCATGTATAACCCAATCAACTTTGTAATGTACAAAATAAATTATATATTGAAATATAACGCCGATAACCTCTTGAATTTTACCAATATATATTCTACGTATTGCAATATAACACCGATCACCTCTTGAGTTTTTCTTTAAAAAAAATACTACAATGAGCTGAAGAAAAGACCTGTAGTAATATCATAGGAAAGCAAGCGTGTGAGGGTGCAAGGAAGAAATAATAAAAAAGATGGTGGTAATATCATAGGAAAGCAAGCGTGTGAGGGTGCAAGGAAGAAATAATAAAAAAGATGGTGGTCTGTTATGGAAGGACCTTGGGCCAGAGCGGGCCCATGATGCAGCGGCCTGTTATCCTTCCACCGTTGGAAGAGGACAGTGGGCGCTGCTCTGTGAAACCAGCCTCACGCGGTGCCTGCCGCTTCAGGGACAGGGCAGCCCAAGCCTTCGCTCAAGCTACTCAGCCCACTACGCAACTTGGAACGGGCAAGCCAGCAATGTTACAACACGAGCCCAGGCCCAAAGTCCGCCCCAAACATCCACACCACCGTATCGCCCCCACATGGGTCACAAGCTCTCGTGACTGAGCTCGGCGTGCGCTAAGCTTCAACAGGGTATTTAAGCTGGTGTTTGTGTATGTAAAGAGGCGAGGTGGGACTAAAGCAAAGAGCTAGGGACCTGTACTGTGAACGCACAACAGGAAGAAATAAGAGGCGCAGCTAGTACGTGGTGGGCTCGAATGCTCGACGGCCTGGTTCCAGCAGAGGCCTCTGCAACCTGCCAGTCCTCCACCAATACAATGTTTTGGAATTTTCAGCGTTTTATTTACTCTTTCCGGTTTGGAGTGTGTCACAACGACTGCAGTTGCTGGCTTTAGTGAATTGCACCATTGCGGCACGCCGGTGAAGGGATAACTCGGGCTATGGTCACCGGAGCGCCCGAACAGCAACTGCGCGGTAAAAAATGACAGGACAGTAGGACACGAAGCAGATAAAACGGCGGGAGCCGGAAGATGGGTAATTGGATATGAGCTCTTGATCTTGGATTCTGGTTGTACGGTACAGCCCGTTTCTTTATCTTCAATTATACATACCAGCCGTCTCTTTCTAGCTCCCAAACCCCCTGGCGGATCTCTGCATACGAAGAGCAAATCTTACAGGTTGGCGTGCAAACATGTTTGCTTCATGCTGTCCGCGACATGGGCGATAACGCCGGCACCAGCGTTGTGAAGCCACTCATTCTTAACCTGCATTGATACAGCGTGCTCTTGTGAATTATTTTTGACGTCGTGCTCTAATAAATTTGAAGATGGACTCAAGCAGAAAATGTCTTGTGGTGCACATCTACATACATGCATGTTGTTGTGAGCAGAGTAAGGCCACAATGACGCATGGAAGTTGACATCCACTTTCTTCCAACCCACTGTCTGCAAGCCATGAATCATCTCCTCTGTTTCCGAACAAGGAGATGGTTTTCAAATGCGCAGAAGAGAACAAATCTTGTACGACTGGTGCTGCAAAATTCCTACATACCTTCCATCATTTTGTGATATTCCTCGGTGTTTTCCATGTTCGGCCTACTCTGTGCAGCTTCTTTAGCTCTGGCAGCTCGCAAAGGAAAATGGGGACCGTCAGACGATACGGGTGAACAGTATTCCACATTCACTATGTGCTTGTAGCCACCAACTGAACGATGCAAGGGCTGTGTATAGGAGCAAGTATACAGTTACTCAAAATGTCACTCACCCAGTACCTCAATTTAGTAGCTACCATGAGTCCTAGTGGAAGTAAAGTACCTTTCTAAGGTCCAATTCTCTCCTTATTGAAGATGTTTTCCAACCAACCATATCTGGTATAGAAGTTCAGGAAAACTAGTACACATAAAACAAAAATAGTTCGGTTGCTCATATGTTGCGGATCAAGTTTAGGAAATACTCTGGTACGGAGGATACGATCATATGTAACATTAGCATACAAAATGCGGTTCTTAAAAGCTGCCAGTGCAGATCTGTTAAACGATGATGAAACATTATCTTCTACCGAATAAATTAGCCTGTCAATGATATGTATTTCTCACTTACATATACTTTTTGTCCTCATGATCTGATGTCATTAGTAGAAGAAGAGGTGGCTTGCTAGGTTCACCATCCGTAAGAAAGAGTTGAGCACCAGTGCGTCCGACAATGAACGGAGCCAAAGGTGCAGCAAGTTTCTCTAGAATTGACAGCCCTTGGAGAAATGGAAGCTGATAATGGGCAAAGCGAGAAAATACACATGCAATTAAAATACGTTCGGCATAAAGATGTTACAATAGTATCTCTATTTTCTCCATGAGCAATCACAAGTATATTTCATCAGAATTTTTGACTTGATAGCTTTGGCTCCTTCAACCGGGGATATACCACAATGTAGAGCCAACCTCAAACATTCTTAATAGGCCACTAAAATCCCATAAAAATCAAAACAAGAGTATTTGCTTCCAAGGCAACCAGGATTGGATGGAAAGTAAAAAGAAGTCGACAAATATAATTTAACGTGTGTTGGAGACCCACCTGATTTTTCCCTCGAACACCAAGATGCGGTGTTGCCAGTGTAATAAAATTAATTGGCTCCAACCCAGCAATGACACCTAGTCCTGGAGTGGGTCCTGATATTTCAGATCCTCCAATTGTTGGCAAGACACTGCCACCACTTTTTGTTTCTTTTGCTTTCAGTGAATATAGTATAGAAATAGCATATCTAGCAAACAAACCACCCAAAGAATGTGCTATGAAGGAAATCTTTCGCAGGCCAGCCATCTTCTGAACAACATCGAAGACCTGCTTCCATATGGAATAATTATGCAGGCTTCGTAAGCAGTTAATACATGAAAAACAGCACAGAGCGGTCTCTACTACATACTTCTTGGGCTAACCTTCTTCCAGCTACATCGATCCCGTCAAAAGTTTTGACGTACATATTTGATGAACTAACTGCAAAGAATAGTTTGTCCATTTATGTCTGAAAAATTTCTTTCACGGCTAAAAATCTTTGTGCTATGCTAAAACTGTGGGTGCAAATTTAATCTCTTAACAACAATGTTTTTTTTGTGTGCATCCAATTCCCTTTGTGCACATCTTGCTCCTAAGATCATTATATCTCAGAAGCAAAATTGATGAATAGGTAGTAGGGGAGATATTAGCCTCGAGTTCACTAAACGAATTTAGTTCAAATATACACATACCATAGATGAAGAAACTGCCACCTAGCCGCTTTTTCAGCACTGCTTCACCATATGTCCAGTCACTAGGGCTATATTCAGAGAACGTAGCGAAACTATCAGTAAAAAAGCCTGCGTCAAACGTACATACACCTCTTACCATTTCGTGAAGTTTTACTATTTCTTATTTTCTTTTACAAATGCGATGTGTACTTTGAGTTGGGCTGGGTGACGAGGTTCACTTTTGTTGCAGCACTTTGAACTCTAGTTATCAGTGAAATGATATTCAAAGCTTTTGCAAATTGGCAAAAGAAAAGTATGGCAGTCAGTACAGATAGTGCATTTTAAAAGCCGGACGAAGAAAATCAAAGAGTGCAGTCAATAGTTGCCATAAGCACCTATATCCATATGTTATAATGCAACACTACAATCAATGAGTAAGGTGGTCTTCTAGATTGTAATTTCATACCAATCAAACCAAAATTAGGCCAGGTCAAAAGTAAACATGCAACCAGTTATACTGAAATTAAGTCTGCGACTTCTAAAGAAAGAGGCACAGAGTAATGGTTTCAATATATAGCTGGATGTTGCAGCTCATCTTCTGTTTATAAATCACTACGATATGACTAGGATCTACGACGGTTACCTTGCCATGATACCATGAACCAGAATGAGGAGATGGTCTGGTCCTTGCTTGCTTTTGGATTCTTCCATGGATGAACAAGGTACAGAACCACCCCTACTGGTTGACATTGGGCGGGAACAAAGGTATTTCGTGGTGTTCGATCCTGCACAAACAAAGCACTGGTAAAATATCAGTGCACTTCAATAATCCAGCCTTTGCAAAACCGTGTATTTGGTGATCATCTTCGTTGGACTCTTGTTGATTCGGCTTGGATATCGACTACCCTGTGCGGCTGTGCCTTCATACAGACGAAGTAAAAACGAAGTTGGCACCTTGGATTGTTTGAGTGACATGATAATTCAGACTCAACACCCTTCCCATGACCATAGATTATGTATTTCAGGCACACTGAGATATCACTTGATCTACAAAATCATCTCGTCGCTTAATAACTGGAAATTTCTGATCAAATCCGGCAGAACAAATTATCCAACCAAGTCAAGCCACCGCGTATACGAGCCACCAAATTTTAGAATCACCGCTGGTACGAAATTGTAAGTGCACGCTAATCCCCGCGAGAACTACCTTCATAGCAGTAACACCCTAAACCGCAACCCAAATTTAGAAAGTCTATCCAACTATTATTCCCAATTCCCACGCCATAGAGTCTTCTTCAACCCAACGAGCTACGGCAGAAACCGAAATGAAAATATACGAAATGAATTCTCAAGGGGAGGAGCGACGGAGAAGAACGTACCTGACGGGCCGCCGGCGCCGCTCCGGGGACAGGCGTGGTTGGAAGGGTATGCGCAGAGGCGGCGGTAGTTATAGGAACGGTGGTGGAGGTGGCAAGGAGAACAAAGCACGGACGCCATTCTGACCGCGCGTCAGCCGGAGTTATCGCCGCCGGCGCGGGGTCGCGCGGGGATCGATGGAATGCGGCGGCCGACGAGAGGCTGACGCGCGTGCAGACGACGCGGCGGTTTCGGCGCGCGGGTGAGTCACGGCGTCGCCGCCGGCCGTTGGATTCGCCGCGGACGGTCAGCAATACGGCTCGATCGATTAGTTTTGAAAATGGACCATTCTTCGTGGGCTCAAATGAAATGACAACCGGTTTAGAGCATCTCAACCAACCGGAGTAGCTAAATAAGTGCCGGAAATGTGTTCGTCAAAGTGGGTGGAGCCCGCGGGGACGCCCTCCAACATTTTTTTTGGGGAATGCAGATTTGAGCAAAAGGTTCAAGCAGTGGCCCGTAGCCCTAACCCTAGGTCTATTCGATATCGTCCTAGTCGACACCATCGTCCTCATCGTCGAGCGGCACGTAGTTCGACGCGTCGTCTTCACGCGGCACACAGCTGGTGGAGGCGCCGTCTTGACGCGGCGCAGCAGCTGGTGTAGGCGCCACTGGAGGAGGAGGAGGCCGCCATCTGCACCAAGCTCGCCAGGGACCAGGGTCGCCATGAGGCCCGGCGAGTCCCGCAAGATGGTGGCCGCCGAGTCGGCGAGCCCCACCAAGAAGCCTGGAATGTCGCAGTCGTGCTCGTTCCCCAATGGGGACGACACTTCGTAGCCCGACGGGATGACCTCCACAGGCAATGGCGGCGTCTGGGGCGACGCAGGTGTAGAGGCGGCTGCACACTAGGGATCGGAGTCGTGGCTTGCGACGTTCGCAGATGATGATGCGCCGCCTTCGACTCCACGATACAGCGGTAAGCGCCGCTCCTCTTTCACTGGCGACAGACGCGGCCCTCTCTATTGCAGCATGGATGGCGGGCCTCGTTGGCCTCGTTGCGGATTGGCGGGGCATGGTCGTTGCAGCGTGGCGGGTCGGTGGAACCGGTGGCATATGGCGGCATCATCAAGAAACTCGCATGCCTCAATGATCTGACACCAGAAGTGTCATCTGCTATTGTCGGCGGTGGCCTTGAGGATCTTTCATAGCCTCGGTTGAGGCTTCTGGTTTCGCCGCCGGCGTAGATGGGGTTTGATCTAGGCTCGATGGCCTTGAAGAACCTGCATGCCTCGGCGGAGGGAAGCCTCGATGGCCGCTTGCATGCCCTCTCCAGCTTCATCATGCGCCCCCTTCTTCGGTACTGGCTATGAATGTTGGGATAGGTTCATGTGTCGGTGGAATGGAAAGCTCCTCGTCCATGTCGTCAGGCCGTGCCAGCTCGTCGTCTGACGCGAACCAGTCCATAGGTGGAGACCGAAAGGGAAGAAGTAGCTGTCGCGGCACGCCTCGTACTCCTGGTCAACCACGACATGCCAGTACGCACCGAGATGGAGTACTTGGGGTCGACCCGCTACTTCCCCGACATGTCCATCCACTGTCAGATGATGTAGTCGATGCGCTCCTACACGCTGAGCCACGTTTCCACCGGCCGATGCGTTGATAATGATTCTTCACCCACTCCTCTTGTAGTTGAACGCCGCCTAGCACTAGATATTGTGGTAGAAGTGGTTCCGCTTATTCTCGGTTGTCATCAGATGTGGAGGCGCGTTGGTTTCCTCCTCGCGTCGCGTCTCGTGGTGCCACAACTTGGCCATCCACAGCTCGTTGTCGGCGGCGTTGCTCCAAATGCTGAACGCGGTGCTTGTAGCGGTGACGCGCACATTCCTTAGATAGGTAGTCGAGGCGAAGGTGAAGCTCGCGTTGCGGCTGCCCACCATGTTAGTTGGTGGACCTGGTGGCGGCGAGACAGACTTGGGATAGAAGAAGGAGAGGCATGCTTTGTGGGGAGAGGACAGGAAAGGCATGCGGCGTCACGTTTTAAAGACGACCGGAGGAGCATGGTTGGGTGGCGAACGTTAACGCCGAGCATGCACCGGTGCCCCTGGCACGTATTGACGTCGACGACGCGTGTTCAGTTGTCGCCCGGGGGAGCCGCTGCGGCGTCACCATGTTGGCGGCGCCGCTCAACAGGTCACTCCGTTCCGCGCTCAGCAGGGTAACCGTTCTGGCCTAAATGCGTCACATGCTAATAGATGTGTCGTCGCCTCGTCATTTTGCCTCCCGTGTGTGTGCGCCATTAGTCGGGCCGAACATCCACTACACAACCTAATTAACACAGCAATGGCATTGTGTATGACGAGTGGACTCCACCTATCGGAGTTTGTCCGGAATTTGTGAGGAGTTCGGTTTTTAGCTAATCCCCCTTCAAAATTTAAAACCTGCTATTTACATATGTTTTCCCCTCCTTCAAACGAGAAGACAATGCTCCTCCCGACTACTACAAAAATAGTCCCCGCGTTCACAGTTGTCTTGTGTTTTTTATTTTGTCGAAATCAAAATTTATTTATTTTACCAAATATCTAGGAAATTTCTATAAAAATATAATAAAATATTATTAGAATTATCATAACATATATTTTCATATTATAGATGTTGGTATTTTTTCGTATATACTTGGTCGAACCTTTAGACACTTGAGTTTGAAAGAATCTAGGATGTACATAAAATATCTGAATCCCTATTACGTTTTGAGATTTGAAGATTGCATCTCTCATCACCCGTCCATATAGGAGAGGAGCTCTAAAGAACATCCCCAAAGCCCCAATTGCCGTTTAGAAAATTTTCCCGCCACCGCTGCCATGTTGTTTAGAGCGACCTTCCTCTCCTCCTGTCATAGGAGAGCATAACCCTGTCCCCCAAAAAGCCCGTAGGGGAGGTCCACCGTCACCACCCCAACCCTCTCCTGCCCCTAACGCCACCCCTCCCCCACTAGCAACACCCTCTTTCTCGACCCGTCGTCGACTAGCGTGGGGCAACTAAGGTTTTCATGAAATGTTCGCAAGGTATACAAATGTTTATCTTTTTCCAAAAACGAATCATATACTTGTGAATTTGTTATCTGAATTAGTGTGCGTTTTGGCGAATAAACTTTCTTACAAATCATTTATGACTGTAAACAAAGTTTGGATGATGAGACTTTGATGGTGACTACCATAACAGATGGCGCTTGTGACTTTGATGAGGTGGTTGCATTATAAGAAGGAAAATAATCGAGTAATGTGAGGGCTTAGTTGAGCCGCCTCAAACGCAAGAACTTTTGTTTATGAAGATGATGGTTTGTGTTTGGCATAGGCCTAGGAGGATGTCACTCCCAAGGAGTGACCAAACTGGCTGGACATACTGACCATGTATCCGCGATCACAAAAACATAATGTAGAGCGGTTGGTGGGTTCACCTCTAAGCAGAACGAAGGATTAAAAATCATACACCCTTCATCTCTTTTTAATCCACATTCTAGAAACTTTAAAATCAACTAGCAAGTCAACAAATATTGCTACTTAGATATATAAATAACCAATCCAACCATTACCTGTGGTATAGTTTACTGGACACACACCTAGTTTAAGAAAAAAAATTAACCATTAAATTTGATCAAGAAAATATAAATTATATGTCACGATTTTTTTACTATTCGACTTACATTCGAATGAAGTTTTCAATGATATAATTTTTACAATGGATAATTTATTTCATTGACAAAATGAATAGAGTGATTATATGAAATGAAAGAGATCCAACGGAGAGAACAATACTGTTTCGTTTATTGTGTTGGTGTTGATTTTTAGATAAAGGGAATTTTATTAATTAAGAGTTTTAAGCATTACACCCGGCCTCTGCATAACCAAGATGCACACAGCCACAAGTTCACGAGATCACGAGTAACCACAACTGAAAATAAAACAAGGCGAAGTACATGACAAGAAGAGTAAATGCAACGCCGCCTAAGATGAAGGTAGGTCGATCCGGAGTCTATGTTGCCATCCATGTCGGGAGAATAACTCCCTGGCCGCTGCCTCCAAACGAAACGCCACCTCCAGAAACAAATCCCGGTGCTCCACACGCTGCAGGTCCGACCAAGCTCGTAGCGTTGTTGTACACCGATAGATGACCTGCATAATAGAAGCATTTTTGTCATTAAAAACCTTGTCATTTCTACATAGCCACAGCGACCATATAACGACAATCGCTCCCACCCTACTGAATAGTTTAAACCTAGGATCAACCCCATTTAACCAATTGCCAAAAATGTTTGCAACCGAGGTCGGGGGATGTAAGGTAGAACCTATCTGGATGGCTGACCATATAGACCTAGCGAACTCGCACTGAAAGAATAAGTGTGTAATTGTCTCGTCATGTTGACAGAAGACGCACTTTTTGCTTCCATGCCAATTGCGTTTGGCAAGATTATCTTTTGTAAGAATTACCCCTCGACGAAGGTACCACGCAAACACTTTAGTTTTTAGCGGGATCTTTATCTTCCAAATTTTGTTATTATTTTTAGCATCGACTGGAATTTCAGGGTGGATTAAAGCTCGATACATGGAATCAACCGAGAATTTACCATTCTTCGTAAGATTCCATTGAAATTTATCTGGACCGTCCGACAGATGGATGAAATCCAATCGGATAAGCAAAGCATTCCAAGATGATTGCCTTGTTCCAAGTAAACTTCGACTGAACGAAACATTTGGTGGGGAGGAACCCAACACCTGAGCAATCGTGTCGCTCCTGTTTCGTACAATCGCATACAGAGCCGGATATTGTTCTCTGAGAGAGTATTGGCCTAGCCATTTATCCTCCCAAAAGCGAATTTCCGATCCATCCCGAATTGAGAAAGATCCTAGTGGGAAAAAAAATACTTTTTGGTAGCCATGAGACCGGCCCAAAAGTGTGAATCACCAGGCTTCCAAAGAACCTGAGATACGGCTTGATTTCCCACATACTTTCTTCTAAGGAGGGTTTGCCAAGCTTCATCTTCAGAAAGAAGGTTGAATAGCCACTTACCAAGCAAAGCTCTACTCTTGACCTCAAGGTCATGAACACTGAGCCCTCCTTGTTCTTCAGGGCAACAAACCACACTCCACTTAGTCAGCTGATACGTCCATTTTGCATCACTATTTTATATCATAATTTACAGTTATTCATTGATATATTTCATATTTAGAGATGATACTTATGTTATTTTACCTATTTTGCATGTTTGATGATTATTGGAGAATTGACCCCCAGAGTCAGGATTCTGCTGGAAAAAGGACCGTTAAGACGCCATATTTCTGAAGAACAGAAGTCCGTAAAAAATATCAGAAACCTACAATTTTGCCAGAAGACGGAGGGAGCCAAAAGGGGAGGCCGAGGGGAGCCACCAGGGGCCCACACCATATGGTGGCGCGGCCCCCCCTTGCTGTCGCGCCACCACGTGGTCTGGCCGCCCTGGCCCACCTCTGGCGAGGCCGCTTCGCGTACTTCATCTTCCCGAAAACCTAACATCGGGGGCATCATCGAGGAACAATTCCGCCGCCTCCAGGAGGCGGATAACACCAGAGAGAGAAAAGCTCTCCGGCAGGGAGAAATCTGCCGGGGAAATTCCTTCCCGGAGGGGGGAAATCGTCGCCATCGTCACCATCATCGAGCTGCACTCCATCGGGATCATCGTCACCATCAGCTCCACCGTCGACACCGTCATCTCCATCGCTCCACTCCGTTCCCGCTGTAACATCTAGGGTTGAATCTTGTCTATTTGATAGGGGAAACATTCCCGATGTTGATTACTCTTGTGGTTGATGCTATTGAGTGAAACCGTCGAATTAAGGTTTATGTCCAGATTGTTATTCATCATTGTATCACCTCTGATCATGATCCATATGATGTCTTGTGAGTAGTTCGTTTAGTTCTTGAGGACATGGGAGAAGTCTTGATGTCAGTAGTGAACTATGTTGAGTAATATTTAATGGTTTGATATTTAAGTTGTGGTGCTATTCTTCTAGTGGTGTCATGTGAACGTGGACTACATGCACTTCACCTTTATGGGCCTAGGGGAATGCATTGTGTATTCGAGTATTAATTGTGGGGTTGCCGGAGTGACAGAAACCTAAACCCCCGTTGATATCTCGATGCATGAGGGAGAGCAGGATCTCAGAGTTTAAGGCTGTGGTTAGATTTATCTTAATTACTTTATAATATTTGCGGATGCTTGTTTGGGGTATAATCACAAGTATGTATTAGTCCTAGGAAGGGCGGTGCATTAGCATAGGTTCTGAAGGGGATCGCAGGCAGAAAACAAAAAATTTCCTAACATCGATAACCTTAAACTAGCCAGAATCTATACTATGCAGATATCGTAGTAAGAAAGGGGGTCGGTATACATACCCTTGTAGACCGAAAAGCGGGGGATTAGGCTCCAGCACAAGCGTTGTCGATGAAGCCGACGAAGACCTCGATGCCGTGTAGAGGAAGCAGACCTCTAGCACCACTAGTGTGGTGCCTCGCAGGGCGTTACACACGTACGGTGAAGCCGACGAACTCCGGGCTCCGATCCAGGGACGAAGCAGCGGAAGACTGGGACCGGGAGACCAGCAGCACGGCGGTGTGCGTATGGTGGAGAAAACTTATCCTCGGCGCAACTCCAAACTGGGGAGTCACGTGATCCAAGGAGAGAGAGAGAGAGGAATTGGTGTGTCTTCAAAGGCCAGGGGTACCCCTCTATATAAAGGGGCCAGGGGGCTGCCCAACTTGCCAGGCTGGCGGTGTGGGACTAATCCCACACCCCAGCCGGCCAAGGCTGGTGCGCCGGCCCTAGTGGGCCCCATGTGGCCCACTAGGGGCCGGCCGAACCCCCCTCTCCCTTGGGAGGGACTCCCTCCCCCCCTCATGGGCCCTTTTGCCCAAAAAGGCCCATTTAGTGATTTTTGCCTTTAAAAATTCAGGAAAAATTAAAATAAAATATATTTAACTATTAATTACACTAATTAATATTAAATACATATTACATAATTTATTCCAGCTCCGAAAACTATTTCGTCGCTGCCCGATCTCCATCGGAACTTTCCCGGGACGTTCCCGGTCTCTCCTTTCCTATTTTTCTCTTCCGGTAAAATGTCGACTCCCCTTAAGTGTGTTACCCTAGCGGTTCGATTATCTCACCAGACATGATCGAGACTCCTCTCCGATCAATGACTAATTCGTGGACCTTGGATACCCAGAATTAATCCCTGCGAGATAACGAATACTTTACCGATCGAACCTAGACGTCTGAGTCTTAAACCTTTTGCCATGCGATACTTAGCGCGTCCGAGACTCGTTCATAGATATCTCCATACCTAGCTTGATCTCGTTACCGACACTGCTAACTTCTACTCGTCCATGATATTATGTCCAGGTGACCTAGTCACACGCTTGCAAGCTCGTTTGACATAATCTCACCGAGTGAGCCCTAGAGTATCTATCCTGCTATGGGACCGGCAAATCCCGCTCTTGATCCCCCGTCTCAACATACTCCTTTTCGACACCCGAGAGGGACACCTTTATTGTCACACTATGTAAGATATGACGTTTGATGCAATCAAAGTGTCTTGCAGAAATAGCAATAAGAGTAGATCTCACGGTCGAAGGCGTAATGACTACGTCCTACAAATATTGGGTATGTCCATCACATCGTTCTACCAACGACATGACTTCATTGTCAAATAGACGCCATGTCACATGATCGGGAAACCTCGATCATCGATTGCACAATGAACCAGTCAAATAGAGGCTACTGGGGACCTGGTTGTTTTACGTATCACACGTGTATTAATGTTTCCGCTTAATACAGTTATAACATGACACAAAAACAAATTATGAACAAATGAGATATGATAAATAAAACTCTTTATTAATTGCCTCTAGGGCATATCTCCTACAGGTTCACCCACACAACACTTATCAAAACACTAAAGATTATTAATCTATATGAAGCGAATGCACTTGACGGAATTGCCGTGTGTCCTCAAGAACGTTTGGTCAACATAAGTAAACCCACCGGCTTGTCCTTTGCTCTAGAAAGGATTGGGCCACTCGCTGCAATTATTATTACTGTCTTTTATTTACTCGCACTTTATTTATCTGCTATATCAAAAACCCCTAAAAACTTGTCTGCTAGTGTTTACAGTGAATTCCTAATCAAAACTGCTTGTCAGCACCTTCTGCTCCTCGTTGGGTTCGACACTCTTATTTATCGAAAGTACTATGATACACCCCCTATACTTGTGGGTCATCAAGACTATTTTCTGGCGCTGTTGCCGGGGAGTGAAGCGCCATTGGTAAGTAGAATTGGTAAGGGAAACTTTTGCTGTACGTGCTGTTTTTATTTCTGTCTCCTGATTTATTTAATCATGGAGAGATCCTCGCTTGAATTCCTATTTGGAAAAACTACTGCCACTCCTAAGGTAGTAGAGGAGGCGTCATTTGAGCAAGTAGTCCCATTTAAAATAGCTATGAAAATTGTTGAACGTGTTACGAATAACCGCTATGAAGGAGCTGGAACTGTCCATCCTGGTGATCATTTATTATTCTTACATGAATTATGCGAGTTGTTCAAGTGTGCAGATATTTCAGTGGGAGAAGTTAAGAAGAAATTATTCTCTATATCGCTGAATGGTAAAGCTGCACATTGGTATAAATTACTGAAGAATGGGCGTTCTCGTGGATGGGAGGAAATTGTACCTCTCTTTTATTCTAAATTCTATCCTCCAAGTGAGATTCATAAAGATCGGAACCTTATATATAATTTCTGGCCTCATGATGGATAAAGTATTGCCCATGCTTGGGGGAGATTGAAGTCATTAATGCTCAAATGCCCCATTCATGAGCTTCCTGGTAATGTCATTATTGATAGCTTCTACGCAAGGCTCTCTTTTCAAGATAAAACTTTATTGGATACTGCGTGTTCTGGATCATTCACACGTAATAAAGAAGAGTTTAAATGGGACCTTCTTGATCGGATTCTGGAGAACACTGAAGGATGGGAGAACGACAAAGGTAGAGAGTCAGGTATAAAATATGATTTCGAATGCATTAAAACTTTCATGAACACTGATGCTTTTCGTAATATTAGTACTGCTTATGGTCTTGACTCTCAAGTTGTTGCAAATTATTATAAAGCATTTGCTTCTTATTTCGGTTTGCCTAAGGAGAGTTTTAAGAAGTATCATGAACCTTATAAAGATAAATCTGTTTCTCCTATTACTAGATGTATTGAAGTTAATACTATTGATCACATTATTCCTGAGCCTTATATTGAAAAAAATTCATTTTCCTGCTAAAGTGAAGGAACATTCTATTGTAACTTGTGTTGTTAACAAAAGTATAAGGAAAGATATAGAACCTGAAGAACAAATAACTATAGAACCTGCTGTAGCAATAGTAAAGGACCTTGTCACTGAAAATATAGAAGATGGGCATATTATCTTTTGTGAAGATGATTCTAATATTGTTTCACATCCTAGTAGGCCTAGAAAAAATAGTGTTCCTGTGTTTTCTGTTAGGATTGGTGATCACTGCTATTATGGTTTATGTGATATTGGTGCGAGTTCGAGTGCTATTCCTTACGGGCTTTACAAAGAAATCATGCATGAAATTAGTTCTTGTGAACTTGAAGAAATTGATGTGGTTATTCAGCTTGCTAATAGAGAAACTATCTATCCAATTGGTATTGTTAGAGATGTGAAAGTTTTATGTGGTAAGACCAAATATCCTGCTGATTTTCTAATGCTTGGTTTAGTTGCTAGTAAGACTTGTCCTATCATTTTTGGTAGACTTTTTCTGAACACTTGTGGTGCTGTTATAGATTGTAAGAAAGAGAAAATCTTTACTAAATTTGCTAGTGAATCTTAAGAGTTTAATTTCTCTAAATTTGCCAAAGCACCTTATGAAACCGAATTTCCTAATGAAGATTTTAGAGTTGAACAGTTTGCTTCTATTGCTCTTGCTCCTAACAATGTTTTGCAGCAATACATGGAAGACCATGAGAGTGAAGTCTTTATGAAAGAGAGGAACAAGATTGACGAAGTGTTTCTTCGTCAACCAATTCTTAAACATAATTTACCTGTGGAAGATTTGGGTACCACACTCCCACCTAAGGAGGATCCTGTTTTTGATTAAAAACCATTACCTGATTATCTTAAATATGCTCATATTGATGATAAGAAAACATATCCTGTTATGATTAGTTCTAACCTTTCAGGTACATAAGAGGAAAGATTGTTGGAAGTGTTGAAGAAACACCGTGGAGCTATTGGCTATACTCTTGATGATTTAAAAGGGATTTCCCCTACTATTTGTCAACATGCTATTAATATGGAACCTGATGCAAAGCCAGTTGTTGAACATCAACGCCGTTTAATACCCAAGATGAAGGAAGTGGTAAGAAATGAGGTATTGAAACTCCTTGATGCTGGTATAATTTATCCTGTTGCTGATAGTAGATGGGTAAGCCCTGTGCACTGTGTTCCTAAGAAAGGAGGAATTACTGTTGTGCCAAATGAAAATGATGAGCTTATCCCTCAAAGAGTAGTAGTTGGTTATAGAATGTGCATTGATTTTAGAAATGTTAACAAAGTTACTAAGAAAGATCATTATCCTTTACCTTTTATTGATCAAATGTTAGAGAGATTATCTAAGACAACTCATTTTTTGCTTTCTTGATGGTTATTCTGGGTTTTCTCAAATTGCCGTTAAAGCATAAGATTAAGAGAAAATCACCTTTACTTGTCCTTATGGAACTTATGCTTATAGACGTATGCCTTTTGGTTTGTGTAATGCTCCTGCTACTTTTCAAAGATGCATGTCTGCTATTTTTCATGGATTTTGTGAGGAAATTGTGGAAGTATTCATGGACAATTTTTCTGTCTATGGAACTTCTTTTGATAATTGCTTGCACAATCTTGATAAAGTTTTGCAGAGATGTGAAGAAATTAACCTTGTTCTTAATTGGGAGAAATGCCACTTTATGGTTAATGAAGGGATTGTTCTTAGACATAATTTTTTTGAAAGAGGCATTGAAGTTGATAGAGCTAAAGTTGAGGCAATCGAGAAAATGCCTTGCCCTAGGGATGTCAAAGGTATTCGTAGTATTCTTGGTCATGCTGGTTTCTATAGAAGGTTTATTAAAGATTTCTCTAAAATTTCAAAGCCTCTTACTAATCTTCTCCAAAAAGATGTACCTTTTTGTTTTTGATGATGATTGTAAGGAAACTTTTGAAACTTTAAAGAAGCCTTTAACTACTGCTCCTATTGTTCAACCCCCTGATTGGACTTTACCTTTTGAGATAATGTGTGATGCTTGTGATTTTGTTGTTGGTGCTGTTCTTGGACAACGAGTAGATAAGAAGTTGAATGTTATTCATTATGCTAGTAAGACTCTTGATTCTGCTCAAAAGAATTATGCTACAACTGAGAAAGAGTTCCTAGCTGTAGTTTTTGCTTGTGATAAGTTTAGACCTTATATTGTTGATTCGAAAGTTATTATTCATATTGATCATGCTGCTATTAGGTACCTTATGGAAAAGATAGATGCTAAGCCTAGGCTTATTAGATGGGTACTACTTTTACAAGAGTTTGATTTGCATATTGTAGATAGGAAAGGTGCTGAAAATCCTGTTGCTGATAATTTGTCTAGATTGGAAAACATTGCTTATGATCATATTCCCGTTAATGATAGTTTTCCAAATGAACAGTTGGCTGCAATAAAGGTGAGTTCACGAGATAGTCCTTGGTATGCTGATTATGCTAACTTTATTGTTTCGAAGTACTTGCCTCCAACCTTTTCAGCTCAACAAAGAAGGAAATTCTTTTATGACTTGAGGCATTATTTTTGGGATGACCCACACTTATATAAAGAAGGAGTGGATGGTATTATGCGAAGGTGTGTTCCAGAATACGAACAACAAGAGATATTGAAGAAATGTCATGGTAGTGCTTATGGAGGACATCATGCTGGAGATAGAACTGCACAAAAGGTTCTACAATCAGGTTTTTATCGGCCTACTCTTTTTAAAGATGCAAGAAAATTTATTTTATCATGTGATGAATGTCAAAGAGTTGGTAACATCTCTAGACGTAATGAAATGCCTATGAGTTACTCTCTTGTTATTGAACTATTTGACTATTGGGGATTTGACTTTATGGGTCCTTTCCTCCCTTCACAAGGTTATACTCATATACTTGTTGCTGTTGATTATGTTACTAAATGGGTAGAAGCTATACCTACTAAAAGTGTTGATGGTGAGACCTCATTAAAAATGCTTCAAGATATTATTTTCCCTAGGTTTGGTGTGCCTAGATATCTTATGACTGATGGAGGTTCCCATTTTATTCATGGTGGCTTTAGAAAGACACTTGCTAAATATGTGTTAATCATAGAATTGCTTCAGCTTATCATCCCAAACAAGTGGTCAAGTAGAATTAGCAAATAGAGAAATTAAATCTATCTTGCAAAAGACTGTTAATAAATCTAGAAAAAATTGGGCTAGTAAGTTAAATGATGCTTTATGGGCTTATAGAACTGCTTATAAAAACCCAATGGGTATGTCTCCTTACAAAATGGTTTATGGAAAAGCTTGTCATTTGCCCTTAGAATTAGAACACAAAGCTTATTGGGTAGTGAGAGAACTTAATAGAGATTTTAAACTTGCTGGTGAAAAGAGATTACTTGACTCGAGTTCTTTAGATGAATGGAGAAGTGAAGCTTATGAAAATGCTAAACTTTTTAAAGAGAAAGTTAAGAAATGGCATTATAGGAGGATTCTTAAGAGAGAGTTTAATGTTGATGAGAAAGTTCTATTGTATAGTTCTCGTCTCAGTTTTTTGCAGGAAAATTACTCTCAAAATGGGAAGGACCTTATGTTATTGTGGAGGTGTATCGTTCAGGTGCAATAAAGATTGCTTCACTCAAAGATGACTCTACACAAGTGGTAAATGGGCAAAGACTCAAACATTATATTTCTAGAGATTCTTATAATGAAAATGTTGATATTATTCAAGTGGTGACTCCAGAAGCATTTATTGAGAGGCATATTAAGAAAACTGCAGAATCTGATTTCAAATAGGTAACAGTTTTGGTAAGAAAAAGTTCACGTTTTACTTTTCGAAAGATATTTTTACTGTTTATATTAAATATGGATAATTACAAGACGAAAACGGGTAGGAGACGATGCCCGAGGGCACGACACCACGTCGTGGCGCGGTTCCCCTCCTGGCCGCGCCACCGCATGGTGACGGCGCCTCAGAGCCCGTCTCCTACCAGGTTTCTTCCTGTAGCCTTCCTTATGTTGCGAAACTTTTTGCTATATAATCCCCCGGATCCCCCGAGGTCCGTATATCGTGTTTTCGCCGTGTTTTTGTTTCGAGCTGTTTCTGTCCAGATGTCGTCCCAGGGTTCATCTTCTGAAGACTACGTGCTGCGTCGCCGATGTGAGCTCCAACGAGACCTTGATAAGGGATCTTTCGTTGGATGGGCGGAAGAGGAAAGAGTCACGTCGAGGCGCAAGGACATGGATGAAAGCGTCAAGTAGGAAGTGAAGAAGATGTCATCAGCAAAAAGGGGACAACCAGCTGCAGGATCAAGGGCTAGCAAGCCCACCTTTGTGGGATCGGTTAACACTCGACGTGCTTTTTCTCATAACATGCAGGGGGCAACACCACCTGTCCCAGATCTTAGCTCTTTCCCAGAGGCAACTGAAGCCCTTCGTGTCACCGATGAGTTCTGTGATCAGTATCGAGTCCTCAGGATGGAGGTGGAACTACTCCAAGATGAGAATACCAGGCTTCGCCGAATGTTGGAGCGTTTCCTTACCCCGCTCCAAGTCATGCCACCATCACCGACAAAGGAGTAATTCATCAACGGTATTGGCATCCCCTTGGCTTGTTCCAAGCTTGGGGGGAGTGCCACAGTATCACTATTATCTTTTACCTTTTACTTTTCAATAGAGTCATATCATGAGTAGGGAAGTTATCTTATAAGATAGTTTGCAGTGTCGAAGTATCTCTCTTTTAGTTGGTTATCTATGTATCCCTTGGTGTGAGCTGCCGATATGGAATATTAATGAGAAGTTTCATCATTTACTTTCTGCATACTTTATTTTAGTTTGCAAATTCTGTCATATGAATGATCTTGTTATTAGTATTAGCATCACTTTGGGAGCATCAAGTAAATCATTTGGTCTTGTGCATTGCCGGTTTACCATGAGATTGTGGGGCATGATCAAAAATTGGTTCGCCATTGGCGCCATCGATACCTTCGGGTGGCCGAACCTATCTATGGGCGAGTGGTGGACGCAAATGACCACACGGCCTTCCCCATGTCGTAAGGGCTTGGCATCCATCACCCTCCTCACCTCTTGGGAGATTTGGAACGAGCGTAACGCAAGGATCTTCCGCAACAAATACTCCTCGCCGCCCTCCATTTTCGCCAAGATAAAATTCGAAGCTAAGCTATGGGTGTTTGCGGGAGCTAAGGGCTTGGGCAACATTATGCCGGGAGAGTAGTGGCCACTCGGGCCTTCCTTTTTTATTTTCCGGTTATGCTCCACAACTTGTTTGTTACCCTCTTGAACGGACATATGTCGCCTAGAGGGGGGGGGGGGGGTGAATAGGCGATTTAAAACTTTTTCCGGGGAGCCGGAATTTCCGAGCCTAGATGGACCGGAAATTCCGGTATGCTTGATAAAGGCGGAATAAAACTAGTGTTTTACTTTAGCAAGCATACAACCTAAATATACTAGGTTCACCTATGTGCACCAACAACTTATGCTAAGCAATACAAGTAACAAGGTGATAGCAAGATATATATATGACTTCAAGCACGAAGGCTATCACAATGTAAAGTGCATAAGTAAAGAGCTCGGGTGTAGAAATAACCGAGGCACGCGGAGACGAGGATGTATTCCCGAGTTCCACCCAAAGGGTGTACGTCTCGTTGGAGAGGTGTGCGCAACCACAACAGGTTAGCCGCAACGCCACCAAGGCTCACCTTCTTCTCCTGATGAACTCAACCACAAAAGGTTGCGAGTTCACCTTCCACTATTGATCCCCTTTTGGGCGGAGATCGAATCCCTTACAACAATCTTGAGGCACACACCCACAACTTAATTGGGGGCTCCCAAGTCTTGAGGCACACACCCACAACTTAATTGGGGGCTCTCAAGTGACCACAAAAGGTCTTGACCACAAAAGGTCTTGGCCACAAAAGGCCGGCCACAAAAGGCGTCTAGGGTCCAATGACCCAAGAGTAACAAGCTCACAAGTATCACCACCACGAATCCTCGTGGAGGGCTCAAACCGATGCAAATGCAATGGCAAGAGCACACGAAGTGCTCAAGTCCTTCACTCTCAAATTCCAACAAAGCAACAAATGCTTATGGGGGAATAAGAGAGGAAGAACACAAGAAACCACAAAGGAGTCAAATCCTTCACTCCCAAATCCCACCAAAGGCAACTAATGCTTATGGGGGGAGAAGAGAGGAAGAACAAAGAGAAGAACCACAAAGGAACTCCAAGATCTAGATCCACTAGGTTCCCCTCACTTAGAGGAGAGATGGATTGGTAGGATTGTAGATCTAGATCTCCTCTCAACTTTCCCTAAAGAATATGCAAGAATCTATGGAGGGATTGAGAGGGAAGTGAGCTTTCCAAGGTCAACAATGGAGTAGGAGAGAGAGGGAAAACGTGCTGCCTTGGATGTCCAAGGGAAGAAGAAGAGGGGGGGTATTTATACCCCCCCAGAAATTATAACCGTTGGACCCAGATTTTAGACCGGAAATTCCGCCCGAAAGTGAAATTTCCGAGCTGAATTTCCGGCTCCGTCCAGTGCCACTTTTTCGAGAAAAACTGCGCGAACCGGAAATTCCGGTCAGTCCGGAATCGGAAATTCCGAGTGCCTGAAAACTGACAGAAACAGCACAACGAAAACTGCAATAACTTTTTCATCCGGACTCCGTTTTCGATGATTTTCGGCTCGTTGGAATCGTTACAACGAGCTCTACTTGAATGTGCATAGAAACATCATAGTCCATCATGTGAGGATAAAACGAAATGGCTAAAGGTTAAACTTTCCTAAAACATGTAAACCGGTAAAACCTCCAATATCAAAAACGCAACAAGTTATTCATATGAAATCCGTTTTTGATGAACTAGAGCTTAGTATGGAAATGAACCAAGCTCTAAATACTCACATGGATAAAACACAACAAGTTTTCCAAAGAAAGACCATTTCCAAAGAACTAGAGTTTGACATGGAGATGAACCAAGCTCTAATTCCTCACAAGCATAAAAGCCAAATAAGAAACAAGAAATATGATATGCCAAGTATGCAAAGGTTTGAGCTCCCCACAACGATGCGATAAGGTTACTCACTCGAGAGCCCCTCTTGATAGTACGCCTATCTATCCTATAACCCGGTCTCCCGAAAACAACGCGAGACCGGTAGAAAAGAAAACCTATCAAGATCATACCTTTGCCTTGAGCATTCCACTTGAGCTAGATGATGACTATCTTGATCTCTTCAAGTGGATCATCTTTCTTGATTGCGCGTGCAAGCACATGCTTGATGAAGACTTCTTCAAATACTCCCCCATACCCATAATGGGAGAGTCTCGCTAAGTTTCGTCTTCATGTATCCATAGCAAGCTCCAAGCATAGGATCTCTTCGAGAAAGCTTCTCTTGGTCTTGCGCATCTTATCCTTGATGACGTTCACCACATGACGTCATCCTCCACGAGCTATATGAAATCTTCATTTGATGCAAGCCCGTGGGAAGATACCTAACCCCACATAAAGATACCACACACACATATCATGGGTTAGTTCACAAAGCTATATGGACAAGTGATTACCATCCCAAGAGATACATGATCCCACTTGGGACATCTTGTACCTTTGTGTGTTGATCAACAACTTGATCAACCTTTTATCTTCCAATCTTTCTTTGCTAATATGATGTCTTGACTCCTTCAAGACATACTTGCAATATGCTCAACCCAACACATGACCATCCATCATATACACCTTTAGATGGAACCTTGGTCATCAAATAAGCTTCAAGAGTACAACACATGAACTCCACTATTTGCATGGACAGGATCTATAAAGATATCTCAATGCAAACATTAGTCCATAGAGGTTGTCATCAATTACCAAAACCACACATGAGGGAAAATGCTCTTTCAATCTCCCCCATTTTGGTAATTGATGACAATCCCTTTTACGAGGGTTTATATAAGGAATTGAACAACCATGCAATGCACTAAGCGAAGCAAGGATGCAAGAGAACAAACACGTATTCCCTTAAACCCTCTAAATCTCTCCCCCATTGGCATCCATTGCCGAAATGGGCGAAAAAATTAGAAGGCCAATATAGTAAGAGCTCCCCCATAATTTATGCATTTCTCATGATATGAGTGAAATCAAATGCACATATCCAATGACGAATAGATGGAGGGGATCAAACTATATTGAGGATCCAAAGATTGCACAAGAAAGATACCAATTGAAATCCACTAGAAGGATACCAATTGCAAAGGAAGGATGCATTCACAAAGAAGCAAGCAATCAAAGGATCCAAGAAAAACAATTGAGCACAAGAAGATATTATGATAAGATCAACCAAGTGTTCTAAAAATAAAGAGGGAACTCCCCAAGGTACATGCACAATGAAAGATTTGTATTTCAATATAGTGTGCATAACATGGAATCCTCACTTCCTCCTAGATAATTTTGAACACAAACAAATGTTGAGCAACAAGAAATAGAAGTGACAAATGAAGACTTGCTCAAACAAGAAAGGATGGGTGTGACATGGAAATACATTTTAGGAGACTAAAACAAGGATGAGCCAATGCATCACTAGTCTTTCAAAATATGAGGCACATAGTGCATATCATGTATTTCGCATACAAGCACACCAAAGAGGATACATCAAATAGGATCACAAGCTTATTAAGAGGCAATGTGATACCAATAGAAAAACAAAGCTTGTGCCTTTTAGAGATCACCAAAGAATCAAGAAAGTAATAAAAGGTGATCACTAAAGATTTTGAATACCAATTAAAGATGTAACTACACTCATGTGTATAAGTTTCTAAGTAGACACTAAGTCCACAAAGAAACATGCACACACAATGTAGGTACACGGTAAAGCACATGGTATCCAAGCGGAAGTCATAAATACACCGATAAGATTTTTGCATAAAAGCAAAGCACATAGCTCAAATTAATCTTAGAGGGCATAGATGAACTTCCAACACCAAATTCTCAAAGCATCACAAATACCCACATAGGATAAGTGATAGTTGAGATGCTTCGAGAAAGATAACAAATATCACATAAGGCAAATGATTTTGAGAATTCATCTATATTGCACATGAGAGACTTTGAAGAAGATTTGCTAGATTAACATATTGGGGATCAGTGAATCATAAAAATGATTATATATATTCCCCTTGATGTGTAATCATCCCGGCTTACTCACATTTGCAATGAAGATGTTTTGAAAGGAACTTTGCAAAAACCATATTAAATGCAACTTAGAGATACTCATGCCAAAGAACAACCTACACAAGGTTTGAGAGCTAGAACTATATGCATGAGTTATATACTTGTTACCGAGATAGCATTGACGGTGTAGAAGATGAGAGTTCACACTCATCCAAGCTTGGCTCCAAAAAGCACATGGTGAAGACATCTTCTTTAATATGTGACAAGCTTCCAATGCATCTCCCATGTACCTAAAACAAATCAAGTACACCATGGTACCCAAACTAATTGGGTCCAAAGTAGTTAGAGCAACTACAATACATAGGACAAACTCCACATAAATATGTGCATATTGATATGAAATAGAATTTCATGCACATCTTAATCATTTAGGATTTGATGGAGTTTATCCTATATATTGGATCAACGAAATTAAGCATGCCATAAGATATACATATAGTAAATATGCATGCAAAAACTTTCAAGAACCAAATGAGATACAATTTGGACAAAACACCAATTAAATCAAGAAGCTACACAAAAGTGTGGCAAGAGAAAGATTTGTCCACATTATATCAAAGACCCAAATCAACACATGATTGGAGATACCAATATGAAAAGATATCAAATGAAAATATAGTCAAGGAATGACCATAACCCTCTACACTTTTCATGATGGTCCGAAGTACCAAGATGAAAAATGTTTGTCTTCCTAAGAGACATGTCATCGGGATCAAATACCAATTGAAGACAACTAATGTTCAATAACATATAGGATTGCTCCCCCAAGATTTGTGCATTCTTTATGATCTTGTATATGAATACAAAATGCACACAAATGAGATCATCACTCTCCATATACATTGTTAAAACATTAGTCATGTTCAAGAAGAGTAATAAGATACCAAACCAATTTTAAAGAATAGTGTTCTAAAGAGTATAGAGTAGCTTCCCCATGATTAGTGCATTTTTAAGATCTTGTATGTAAATACAAAATGCACACAAGTGGGATCATTACCCTCCATATATCTTTTTTGAACACAAAGTTCAAGAAAATCAATAAGACCCGATATCAAATAAAAGGATGATGTTCTACTCAATGTAGGATAGCTTCCCCAAGAATAGTGCATTACTTAGAATTAAGACTTTGAGTGTAAACGCACAAGAATGGGATCCTTGCTTTTCCTAACTCAAGAAAGCACAACACAAATTATGAGTAGAGCAACAAAAAGATCCAAATGAAGCAAGGATGACAAAAGGGTGGTTAGACCAAAACAAACTTGGCGATAAAATAAGACAATTTATGAACAATAGCCAATGTGAAGATGATCAATGAATTTACCACAAATATAATTATCACTTGTCAAAGACAATGATTGTATGGAGATAGTTCTCGGTGGTACATGACATATATGTATTCAAGATCATATTCACAAAACATAAGCATGTGGCAAAATAAAAGAATTGAAAAACAAGCTTATCTAGAGATTCTTGATGGCTTCAAATAATCGATGATCATACTAAGCATCAAGAAACTCTCTCACAAACAAGATACCAAAAGATGGGTGAACAAAAAGCATTTAAGCAAATATGGAACTTGTTTGAGTACCATGCCACCTCGGAATAAGATAATCAACAATATCAACTCTAGGTGACACTACCTCACATGTTCACATTTTATAGGCTTGTAATATGCACATAGCTTATTACTCCCCCATAATGTGATAATCCATTCTTTTTAACAAGAGGCAAAAGAAATCCAAGAGATAATTAATGGACATTAGAATTTGAATTTCTCATGAGTAAGACATACCACAAAGAGAGTAGATAACATTGATATATCACCACTAAGTGGTAGTTCTCATGAATACACATTTTAGGATAGTGAGTTACCAAAAAGCACATCACTCCCCCAAAATGGGATAGTCCATTAATATCCTTATAAGAGCCAATTAAGATGAAAGCAAATAGGCAAGAGGCTCAAAACATACATGGTGTGCAAACCAACATACACAAGCTTGATTACTCAACATAAGTAAGTAGAGTGCACAACACATATAAACACTTGTAAGGTACAAAACCAAACACATGCAAGGGTGCAAGTAACTTTCAATGTATACATATGAATTAAATACAAGTTACCGCAAGGAGGAGCATTGGATATATGCTAATACAATATAATCCACTTGACTTGACTTGAGATAATATGGATGATGAAGATCCCTTAATTCTTCATGATGTAGTCAAGTCTCCAATGTCCTCCACCAACACCTATCGATCAAGTTTTAGCTTGTTGGTCCCCAACCAAGTTGGGTCCTAAGAGGTTAGTCACAATAGGCTTGGAAACCCAAATGGTTCTTTTCTTGACACCACTTTGAGTACCAACAAATTGGGCAAACACATTGCCAACCTTATCCTTCCGAAGAGAATGGACATTATCAATTGTAGTGGGGTTGGATAAGGTACCGTGAGTGCATGAAGAAGCAAAGTGATCCTTCCCACGACATTTGTAGCAAAGTCGGCTTTTACCTTTCTTTTTGGGAAGGGAAGGTTCTTCAACTTGGAAAGCTTGAGTTTGGACTTGAGGTTGCTTCCCTTGTTGCTTCTCACTAAGAGGCTTCTTCTTCAACGGGCAAGATCTAACATGGTGCCCTTCAACCTTGCACTTGAAGCACACAATCTTGGCCGAATCACTAACTTGTTCTTGGCCCTTCTTCTTGATGAACTTGTGCTTCATCTTGTTCTTGGACTTGTTCTTGTTATTGGAGTTGAATCCAAGTCCACTCTTGTCATGAGGAAGTTGTTGCACTCTCAACATGTTGTCGAGGGTGGACTTCCCTTCATGACACTTCTTCAAGTCTTTCTTCAAAGAAGTGACTTGTGCCTTGAGCTCTTTGAGTTCCTCTACATGGTTAGTTTCAACACAAATACTAGAGGAAGTAGATGCTACATTGTTGGAGCAACAAGGCAAGGAAAGTAATTCATCACAAGATGTAGCAATTTTATGAGTGGATGAATTACAAGAACTAGCACATGGCAATAAAGCATTAGAAGTAGAGTTTGTGCTAGTGACCACAAGTGGCTCACAAGATTTTACCTTCGTAGTGACCGCCTCATGAGCTAACTTTAGCCTAGCATGGGATGCTAGAAGATCCTCGTTAGAGCTAAAAAGCTTTTCATGAGTCTCTTCCAACTTCCCATACTTACTAGTTAGCAAATCAAGTTGAGCCCTTAGCTCAACATTCTCATACAAAATAGATGCTTCACACAAAGTGGAGTTAGTAGCACAAGCATCATTATTATTAGAAATGGAAGGAGACAACATGACAAGCTTATTATTTAACTTAGCATTTTCTTTACTAAGCACATTACATTTAGCAATAGCATGGTCATGTTCTTTAGTGAGTTTAGCAATTATTTCATTATTTAACTCCTCACTAGATTCAAATCTCTCCTTGAGAGCAACCCGAGTTTCTTGCTCTTCCTCAAGAGCATTCTCAAGATTGTGGATCTCACCCGCGGAATCACGAGCAAGACCCCACCCTTCATGACAACGGGTCTCCAAAGTCTCAAGGGTCTCCTTGTGCTCAAAAAGAGTAGTCATGATTTCTAAGAAGTTCTCATGAGCATTTTTATTATTTAAGAGAGCATGAGAGACAATATCAAACTTCTCCTTAATTAGATCATCATCATCATCATCATCATCATCATCATCATCATCATCATCATCATCATCATCATCATCATCATCATCATCATGAGATGTATTGGAATTCAAGGTAGGAGATACCTTAGACTCCTTAGCCATAAGGCAAATGAGAGTAGTGGATGAAGACAATGAAGAGTTACTTGAAGCACCATTGAGGTCCATGTCTTGTTCCAACAATTGTTGGGATTCCTCTACATTGTTAGCCAAACAAGTACTAGAGGAAATAGAAACATTTTGATCATGGCAACAAGACAAGGAAAGCATATCATCATGAGATTTAGTTAAGCAACTACTACATGATATGCAAGGACTATCAACACTAGCATGTATGACATTTGGAGTGCTAGAGGTGTTTAAGTCCAAAGATAGAGCATTGCAATAAGATGGGTATGAAGTATAGTCAATAGTGGATTCATCATCAAGAGTGCAATTTCTATCACCACTCACCATATCATTACCTTGTGGCAAACCACATGTCGGTGAAGTGGAAGAAGACGTGAGCTCATCACGGCCGGAGGTGGAAGGAGGACAATCATCCTTGGAAATGTTGGACACCTCATATATATCTTGAAGTTTTGTCCATAATTCATGAGCGCTCCGAAAAGGCATGATTGATGCAAGAACTACATCGCTCAAAACACATATGAGACCATTAGATGCTAGAGTATCGAGATAAGAGTTTTTCTCATCCTCTAAAGATAATTCTTGTGAATCCTTTGGAGGAGAAAAACCCATATCTACAATACTCTCTAAATTCGAACCCATGTCTCTAAAAAGATTAAGCATGCGAATTTTCCAAACATCATAATTTGTGCCATCGAATATATAAGTGGGATTGTGCACTAATTCTCTAAACGACATCTTTATCTCTAGGCGGTTAGTCCTAATAATGAGATAACCTTGCTCTGATACCAATTGAACGGACATATGTCGCCTAGAGGGGGGGGGGGGGTGAATAGGCGATTTAAAACTTTTTCCGGGGAGCCGGAATTTCCGAGCCTAGATGGACCGGAAATTCCGGTATGCTTGATAAAGGCGGAATAAAACTAGTGTTTTACTTTAGCAAGCATACAACCTAAATATACTAGGTTCACCTATGTGCACCAACAACTTATGCTAAGCAATACAAGTAACAAGGTGATAGCAAGATATATATATGACTTCAAGCACGAAGGCTATCACAATGTAAAGTGCATAAGTAAAGAGCTCGGGTGTAGAAATAACCGAGGCACGCGGAGACGAGGATGTATTCCCGAGTTCCACCCAAAGGGTGTACGTCTCGTTGGAGAGGTGTGCGCAACCACAACAGGTTAGCCGCAACGCCACCAAGGCTCACCTTCTTCTCCTGATGAACTCAACCACAAAAGGTTGCGAGTTCACCTTCCACTATTGATCCCCTTTTGGGCGGAGATCGAATCCCTTACAACAATCTTGAGGCACACACCCACAACTTAATTGGGGGCTCCCAAGTCTTGAGGCACACACCCACAACTTAATTGGGGGCTCTCAAGTGACCACAAAAGGTCTTGACCACAAAAGGTCTTGGCCACAAAAGGCCGGCCACAAAAGGCGTCTAGGGTCCAATGACCCAAGAGTAACAAGCTCACAAGTATCACCACCACGAATCCTCGTGGAGGGCTCAAACCGATGCAAATGCAATGGCAAGAGCACACGAAGTGCTCAAGTCCTTCACTCTCAAATTCCAACAAAGCAACAAATGCTTATGGGGGAATAAGAGAGGAAGAACACAAGAAACCACAAAGGAGTCAAATCCTTCACTCCCAAATCCCACCAAAGGCAACTAATGCTTATGGGGGGAGAAGAGAGGAAGAACAAAGAGAAGAACCACAAAGGAACTCCAAGATCTAGATCCACTAGGTTCCCCTCACTTAGAGGAGAGATGGATTGGTAGGATTGTAGATCTAGATCTCCTCTCAACTTTCCCTAAAGAATATGCAAGAATCTATGGAGGGATTGAGAGGGAAGTGAGCTTTCCAAGGTCAACAATGGAGTAGGAGAGAGAGGGAAAACGTGCTGCCTTGGATGTCCAAGGGAAGAAGAAGAGGGGGGGTATTTATACCCCCCCAGAAATTATAACCGTTGGACCCAGATTTTAGACCGGAAATTCCGCCCGAAAGTGAAATTTCCGAGCTGAATTTCCGGCTCCGTCCAGTGCCACTTTTTCGAGAAAAACTGCGCGAACCGGAAATTCCGGTCAGTCCGGAATCGGAAATTCCGAGTGCCTGAAAACTGACAGAAACAGCACAACGAAAACTGCAATAACTTTTTCATCCGGACTCCGTTTTCGATGATTTTCGGCTCGTTGGAATCGTTACAACGAGCTCTACTTGAATGTGCATAGAAACATCATAGTCCATCATGTGAGGATAAAACGAAATGGCTAAAGGTTAAACTTTCCTAAAACATGTAAACCGGTAAAACCTCCAATATCAAAAACGCAACAAGTTATTCATATGAAATCCGTTTTTGATGAACTAGAGCTTAGTATGGAAATGAACCAAGCTCTAAATACTCACATGGATAAAACACAACAAGTTTTCCAAAGAAAGACCATTTCCAAAGAACTAGAGTTTGACATGGAGATGAACCAAGCTCTAATTCCTCACAAGCATAAAAGCCAAATAAGAAACAAGAAATATGATATGCCAAGTATGCAAAGGTTTGAGCTCCCCACAACGATGCGATAAGGTTACTCACTCGAGAGCCCCTCTTGATAGTACGCCTATCTATCCTATAACCCGGTCTCCCGAAAACAACGCGAGACCGGTAGAAAAGAAAACCTATCAAGATCATACCTTTGCCTTGAGCATTCCACTTGAGCTAGATGATGACTATCTTGATCTCTTCAAGTGGATCATCTTTCTTGATTGCGCGTGCAAGCACATGCTTGATGAAGACTTCTTCAAATACTCCCCCATACCCATAATGGGAGAGTCTCGCTAAGTTTCGTCTTCATGTATCCATAGCAAGCTCCAAGCATAGGATCTCTTCGAGAAAGCTTCTCTTGGTCTTGCGCATCTTATCCTTGATGACGTTCACCACATGACGTCATCCTCCACGAGCTATATGAAATCTTCATTTGATGCAAGCCCGTGGGAAGATACCTAACCCCACATAAAGATACCACACACACATATCATGGGTTAGTTCACAAAGCTATATGGACAAGTGATTACCATCCCAAGAGATACATGATCCCACTTGGGACATCTTGTAGCTTTGTGTGTTGATCAACAACTTGATCAACCTTTTATCTTCCAATCTTTCTTTGCTAATATGATGTCTTGACTCCTTCAAGACATACTTGCAATATGCTCAACCCAACACATGACCATCCATCATATACACCTTTAGATGGAACCTTGGTCATCAAATAAGCTTCAAGAGTACAACACATGAACTCCACTATTTGCATGGACAGGATCTATAAAGATATCTCAATGCAAACATTAGTCCATAGAGGTTGTCATCAATTACCAAAACCACACATGAGGGAAAATGCTCTTTCAATCTCCCCCATTTTGGTAATTGATGACAATCCCTTTTACGAGGGTTTATATAAGGAATTGAACAACCATGCAATGCACTAAGCGAAGCAAGGATGCAAGAGAACAAACACGTATTCCCTTAAACCCTCTAAATCTCTCCCCCATTGGCATCCATTGCCGAAATGGGCGAAAAAATTAGAAGGCCAATATAGTAAGAGCTCCCCCATAATTTATGCATTTCTCATGATATGAGTGAAATCAAATGCACATATCCAATGACGAATAGATGGAGGGGATCAAACTATATTGAGGATCCAAAGATTGCACAAGAAAGATACCAATTGAAATCCACTAGAAGGATACCAATTGCAAAGGAAGGATGCATTCACAAAGAAGCAAGCAATCAAAGGATCCAAGAAAAACAATTGAGCACAAGAAGATATTATGATAAGATCAACCAAGTGTTCTAAAAATAAAGAGGGAACTCCCCAAGGTACATGCACAATGAAAGATTTGTATTTCAATATAGTGTGCATAACATGGAATCCTCACTTCCTCCTAGATAATTTTGAACACAAACAAATGTTGAGCAACAAGAAATAGAAGTGACAAATGAAGACTTGCTCAAACAAGAAAGGATGGGTGTGACATGGAAATACATTTTAGGAGACTAAAACAAGGATGAGCCAAGGCATCACTAGTCTTTCAAAATATGAGGCACATAGTGCATATCATGTATTTCGCATACAAGCACACCAAAGAGGATACATCAAATAGGATCACAAGCTTATTAAGAGGCAATGTGATACCAATAGAAAAACAAAGCTTGTGCCTTTTAGAGATCACCAAAGAATCAAGAAAGTAATAAAAGGTGATCACTAAAGATTTTGAATACCAATTAAAGATGTAACTACACTCATGTGTATAAGTTTCTAAGTAGACACTAAGTCCACAAAGAAACATGCACACACAATGTAGGTACACGGTAAAGCACATGGTATCCAAGCGGAAGTCATAAATACACCGATAAGATTTTTGCATAAAAGCAAAGCACATAGCTCAAATTAATCTTAGAGGGCATAGATGAACTTCCAACACCAAATTCTCAAAGCATCACAAATACCCACATAGGATAAGTGATAGTTGAGATGCTTCGAGAAAGATAACAAATATCACATAAGGCAAATGATTTTGAGAATTCATCTATATTGCACATGAGAGACTTTGAAGAAGATTTGCTAGATTAACATATTGGGGATCGGTGAATCATAAAAATGATTATATATATTCCCCTTGATGTGTAATCATCCCGGCTTACTCACATTTGCAATGAAGATGTTTTGAAAGGAACTTTGCAAAAACCATATTAAATGCAACTTAGAGATACTCATGCCAAAGAACAACCTACACAAGGTTTGAGAGCTAGAACTATATGCATGAGTTATATACTTGTTACCGAGATAGCATTGACGGTGTAGAAGATGAGAGTTCACACTCATCCAAGCTTGGCTCCAAAAAGCACATGGTGAAGACATCTTCTTTAATATGTGACAAGCTTCCAATGCATCTCCCATGTACCTAAAACAAATCAAGTACACCATGGTACCCAAACTAATTGGGTCCAAAGTAGTTAGAGCAACTACAATACATAGGACAAACTCCACATAAATATGTGCATATTGATATGAAATAGAATTTCATGCACATCTTAATCATTTAGGATTTGATGGAGTTTATCCTATATATTGGATCAACGAAATTAAGCATGCCATAAGATATACATATAGTAAATATGCATGCAAAAACTTTCAAGAACCAAATGAGATACAATTTGGACAAAACACCAATTAAATCAAGAAGCTACACAAAAGTGTGGCAAGAGAAAGATTTGTCCACATTATATCAAAGACCCAAATCAACACATGATTGGAGATACCAATATGAAAAGATATCAAATGAAAATATAGTCAAGGAATGACCATAACCCTCTACACTTTTCATGATGGTCCGAAGTACCAAGATGAAAAATGTTTGTCTTCCTAAGAGACATGTCATCGGGATCAAATACCAATTGAAGACAACTAATGTTCAATAACATATAGGATTGCTCCCCCAAGATTTGTGCATTCTTTATGATCTTGTATATGAATACAAAATGCACACAAATGAGATCATCACTCTCCATATACATTGTTAAAACATTAGTCATGTTCAAGAAGAGTAATAAGATACCAAACCAATTTTAAAGAATAGTGTTCTAAAGAGTATAGAGTAGCTTCCCCATGATTAGTGCATTTTTAAGATCTTGTATGTAAATACAAAATGCACACAAGTGGGATCATTACCCTCCATATATCTTTTTTGAACACAAAGTTCAAGAAAATCAATAAGACCCGATATCAAATAAAAGGATGATGTTCTACTCAATGTAGGATAGCTTCCCCAAGAATAGTGCATTACTTAGAATTAAGACTTTGAGTGTAAACGCACAAGAATGGGATCCTTGCTTTTCCTAACTCAAGAAAGCACAACACAAATTATGAGTAGAGCAACAAAAAGATCCAAATGAAGCAAGGATGACAAAAGGGTGGTTAGACCAAAACAAACTTGGCGATAAAATAAGACAATTTATGAACAATAGCCAATGTGAAGATGATCAATGAATTTACCACAAATATAATTATCACTTGTCAAAGACAATGATTGTATGGAGATAGTTCTCGGTGGTACATGACATATATGTATTCAAGATCATATTCACAAAACATAAGCATGTGGCAAAATAAAAGAATTGAAAAACAAGCTTATCTAGAGATTCTTGATGGCTTCAAATAATCGATGATCATACTAAGCATCAAGAAACTCTCTCACAAACAAGATACCAAAAGATGGGTGAACAAAAAGCATTTAAGCAAATATGGAACTTGTTTGAGTACCATGCCACCTCGGAATAAGATAATCAACAATATCAACTCTAGGTGACACTACCTCACATGTTCACATTTTATAGGCTTGTAATATGCACATAGCTTATTACTCCCCCATAATGTGATAATCCATTCTTTTTAACAAGAGGCAAAAGAAATCCAAGAGATAATTAATGGACATTAGAATTTGAATTTCTCATGAGTAAGACATACCACAAAGAGAGTAGATAACATTGATATATCACCACTAAGTGGTAGTTCTCATGAATACACATTTTAGGATAGTGAGTTACCAAAAAGCACATCACTCCCCCAAAATGGGATAGTCCATTAATATCCTTATAAGAGCCAATTAAGATGAAAGCAAATAGGCAAGAGGCTCAAAACATACATGGTGTGCAAACCAACATACACAAGCTTGATTACTCAACATAAGTAAGTAGAGTGCACAACACATATAAACACTTGTAAGGTACAAAACCAAACACATGCAAGGGTGCAAGTAACTTTCAATGTATACATATGAATTAAATACAAGTTACCGCAAGGAGGAGCATTGGATATATGCTAATACAATATAATCCACTTGACTTGACTTGAGATAATATGGATGATGAAGATCCCTTAATTCTTCATGATGTAGTCAAGTCTCCAATGTCCTCCACCAACACCTATCGATCAAGTTTTAGCTTGTTGGTCCCCAACCAAGTTGGGTCCTAAGAGGTTAGTCACAATAGGCTTGGAAACCCAAATGGTTCTTTTCTTGACACCACTTTGAGTACCAACAAATTGGGCAAACACATTGCCAACCTTATCCTTCCGAAGAGAATGGACATTATCAATTGTAGTGGGGTTGGATAAGGTACCGTGAGTGCATGAAGAAGCAAAGTGATCCTTCCCACGACATTTGTAGCAAAGTCGGCTTTTACCTTTCTTTTTGGGAAGGGAAGGTTCTTCAACTTGGAAAGCTTGAGTTTGGACTTGAGGTTGCTTCCCTTGTTGCTTCTCACTAAGAGGCTTCTTCTTCAACGGGCAAGATCTAACATGGTGCCCTTCAACCTTGCACTTGAAGCACACAATCTTGGCCGAATCACTAACTTGTTCTTGGCCCTTCTTCTTGATGAACTTGTGCTTCATCTTGTTCTTGGACTTGTTCTTGTTATTGGAGTTGAATCCAAGTCCACTCTTGTCATGAGGAAGTTGTTGCACTCTCAACATGTTGTCGAGGGTGGACTTCCCTTCATGACACTTCTTCAAGTCTTTCTTCAAAGAAGTGACTTGTGCCTTGAGCTCTTTGAGTTCCTCTACATGGTTAGTTTCAACACAAATACTAGAGGAAGTAGATGCTACATTGTTGGAGCAACAAGGCAAGGAAAGTAATTCATCACAAGATGTAGCAATTTTATGAGTGGATGAATTACAAGAACTAGCACATGGCAATAAAGTATTAGAAGTAGAGTTTGTGCTAGTGACCACAAGTGGCTCACAAGATTTTACCTTCGTAGTGACCGCCTCATGAGCTAACTTTAGCCTAGCATGGGATGCTAGAAGATCCTCGTTAGAGCTAAAAAGCTTTTCATGAGTCTCTTCCAACTTCCCATACTTACTAGTTAGCAAATCAAGTTGAGCCCTTAGCTCAACATTCTCATACAAAATAGATGCTTCACACAAAGTGGAGTTAGTAGCACAAGCATCATTATTATTAGAAATGGAAGGAGACAACATGACAAGCTTATTATTTAACTTAGCATTTTCTTTACTAAGCACATTACATTTAGCAATAGCATGGTCATGTTCTTTAGTGAGTTTAGCAATTATTTCATTATTTAACTCCTCACTAGATTCAAATCTCTCCTTGAGAGCAACCCGAGTTTCTTGCTCTTCCTCAAGAGCATTCTCAAGATTGTGGATCTCACCCGCGGAATCACGAGCAAGACCCCACCCTTCATGACAACGGGTCTCCAAAGTCTCAAGGGTCTCCTTGTGCTCAAAAAGAGTAGTCATGATTTCTAAGAAGTTCTCATGAGCATTTTTATTATTTAAGAGAGCATGAGAGACAATATCAAACTTCTCCTTAATTAGATCATCATCATCATCATCATCATCATCATCATCATCATCATCATCATCATCATCATCATGAGATGTATTGGAATTCAAGGTAGGAGATACCTTAGACTCCTTAGCCATAAGGCAAATGAGAGTAGTGGATGAAGACAATGAAGAGTTACTTGAAGCACCATTGAGGTCCATGTCTTGTTCCAACAATTGTTGGGATTCCTCTACATTGTTAGCCAAACAAGTACTAGAGGAAATAGAAACATTTTGATCATGGCAACAAGACAAGGAAAGCATATCATCATGAGATTTAGTTAAGCAACTACTACATGATATGCAAGGACTATCAACACTAGCATGTATGACATTTGGAGTGCTAGAGGTGTTTAAGTCCAAAGATAGAGCATTGCAATAAGATGGGTATGAAGTATAGTCAATAGTGGATTCATCATCAAGAGTGCAATTTCTATCACCACTCACCATATCATTACCTTGTGGCAAACCACATGTCGGTGAAGTGGAAGAAGACGTGAGCTCATCACGGCCGGAGGTGGAAGGAGGACAATCATCCTTGGAAATGTTGGACACCTCATATATATCTTGAAGTTTTGTCCATAATTCATGAGCGCTCCGAAAAGGCATGATTGATGCAAGAACTACATCGCTCAAAACACATATGAGACCATTAGATGCTAGAGTATCGAGATAAGAGTTTTTCTCATCCTCTAAAGATAATTCTTGTGAATCCTTTGGAGGAGAAAAACCCATATCTACAATACTCTCTAAATTTGAACCCATGTCTCTAAAAAGATTAAGCATGCGAATTTTCCAAACATCATAATTTGTGCCATCGAATATATAAGTGGGATTGTGCACTAATTCTCTAAACGACATCTTTATCTCTAGGCGGTTAGTCCTAATAATGAGATAACCTTGCTCTGATACCAATTGAACGGACATATGTCGCCTAGAGGGGGGGGGGGGGGGTGAATAGGCGATTTAAAACTTTTTCCGGGGAGCCGGAATTTCCGAGCCTAGATGGACCGGAAATTCCGGTATGCTTGATAAAGGCGGAATAAAACTAGTGTTTTACTTTAGCAAGCATACAACCTAAATATACTAGGTTCACCTATGTGCACCAACAACTTATGCTAAGCAATACAAGTAACAAGGTGATAGCAAGATATATATATGACTTCAAGCACGAAGGCTATCACAATGTAAAGTGCATAAGTAAAGAGCTCGGGTGTAGAAATAACCGAGGCACGCGGAGACGAGGATGTATTCCCGAGTTCCACCCAAAGGGTGTACGTCTCGTTGGAGAGGTGTGCGCAACCACAACAGGTTAGCCGCAACGCCACCAAGGCTCACCTTCTTCTCCTGATGAACTCAACCACAAAAGGTTGCGAGTTCACCTTCCACTATTGATCCCCTTTTGGGCGGAGATCGAATCCCTTACAACAATCTTGAGGCACACACCCACAACTTAATTGGGGGCTCCCAAGTCTTGAGGCACACACCCACAACTTAATTGGGGGCTCTCAAGTGACCACAAAAGGTCTTGACCACAAAAGGTCTTGGCCACAAAAGGCCGGCCACAAAAGGCGTCTAGGGTCCAATGACCCAAGAGTAACAAGCTCACAAGTATCACCACCACGAATCCTCGTGGAGGGCTCAAACCGATGCAAATGCAATGGCAAGAGCACACGAAGTGCTCAAGTCCTTCACTCTCAAATTCCAACAAAGCAACAAATGCTTATGGGGGAATAAGAGAGGAAGAACACAAGAAACCACAAAGGAGTCAAATCCTTCACTCCCAAATCCCACCAAAGGCAACTAATGCTTATGGGGGGAGAAGAGAGGAAGAACAAAGAGAAGAACCACAAAGGAACTCCAAGATCTAGATCCACTAGGTTCCCCTCACTTAGAGGAGAGATGGATTGGTAGGATTGTAGATCTAGATCTCCTCTCAACTTTCCCTAAAGAATATGCAAGAATCTATGGAGGGATTGAGAGGGAAGTGAGCTTTCCAAGGTCAACAATGGAGTAGGAGAGAGAGGGAAAACGTGCTGCCTTGGATGTCCAAGGGAAGAAGAAGAGGGGGGGTATAAATACCCCCCCAGAAATTATAACCGTTGGACCCAGATTTTAGACCGGAAATTCCGCCCGAAAGTGAAATTTCCGAGCTGAATTTCCGGCTCCGTCCAGTGCCACTTTTTCGAGAAAAACTGCGCGAACCGGAAATTCCGGTCAGTCCGGAATCGGAAATTCCGAGTGCCTGAAAACTGACAGAAACAGCACAACGAAAACTGCAATAACTTTTTCATCCGGACTCCGTTTTCGATGATTTTCGGCTCGTTGGAATCGTTACAACGAGCTCTACTTGAATGTGCATAGAAACATCATAGTCCATCATGTGAGGATAAAACGAAATGGCTAAAGGTTAAACTTTCCTAAAACATGTAAACCGGTAAAACCTCCAATATCAAAAACGCAACAAGTTATTCATATGAAATCCGTTTTTGATGAACTAGAGCTTAGTATGGAAATGAACCAAGCTCTAAATACTCACATGGATAAAACACAACAAGTTTTCCAAAGAAAGACCATTTCCAAAGAACTAGAGTTTGACATGGAGATGAACCAAGCTCTAATTCCTCACAAGCATAAAAGCCAAATAAGAAACAAGAAATATGATATGCCAAGTATGCAAAGGTTTGAGCTCCCCACAACGATGCGATAAGGTTACTCACTCGAGAGCCCCTCTTGATAGTACGCCTATCTATCCTATAACCCGGTCTCCCGAAAACAACGCGAGACCGGTAGAAAAGAAAACCTATCAAGATCATACCTTTGCCTTGAGCATTCCACTTGAGCTAGATGATGACTATCTTGATCTCTTCAAGTGGATCATCTTTCTTGATTGCGCGTGCAAGCACATGCTTGATGAAGACTTCTTCAAATACTCCCCCATACCCATAATGGGAGAGTCTCGCTAAGTTTCGTCTTCATGTATCCATAGCAAGCTCCAAGCATAGGATCTCTTCGAGAAAGCTTCTCTTGGTCTTGCGCATCTTATCCTTGATGACGTTCACCACATGACGTCATCCTCCACGAGCTATATGAAATCTTCATTTGATGCAAGCCCGTGGGAAGATACCTAACCCCACATAAAGATACCACACACACATATCATGGGTTAGTTCACAAAGCTATATGGACAAGTGATTACCATCCCAAGAGATACATGATCCCACTTGGGACATCTTGTAGCTTTGTGTGTTGATCAACAACTTGATCAACCTTTTATCTTCCAATCTTTCTTTGCTAATATGATGTCTTGACTCCTTCAAGACATACTTGCAATATGCTCAACCCAACACATGACCATCCATCATATACACCTTTAGATGGAACCTTGGTCATCAAATAAGCTTCAAGAGTACAACACATGAACTCCACTATTTGCATGGACAGGATCTATAAAGATATCTCAATGCAAACATTAGTCCATAGAGGTTGTCATCAATTACCAAAACCACACATGAGGGAAAATGCTCTTTCACCTCTCTTAATTAATATAACGGGGCAAAGCTTTTGCCCCTTTTTTCAAAAAAAAAAATACTTTGAGGAGAGAAAAGGAAGTGCACGTAGATATATTTATTCAATGATCTGTCTCTTTTGTTGGCTCATAAGCTTAGTATTCTCAAATTAAATTGTTTGTGCCTCCAAGGAATATTGCATGATTGTTTTTACTACATGTATATTTGTTTGTATCCCTCAACTCTTATGCTTGCTACACAACCTTGCTAGCCAAAAACCTGTATTGAGAGGGAATGCTTCTCTTACATCCAAACTTGAGCCCAAACCCATGTCATTCGTGTCCACCATAACTACCTATTATGTGGTATTTCCTGCCACTCCAAGTAAATACTTCGTGTGCTATCTTTAACTATTTAAAACTATTATCTCTCATTTGTGTCACTGTTTATCAGCTCATGAGGAAGTATGTGGGTTACTCTATATTGAACTTGTTAGACAGACTTTCACCAATGGACTAGCGGCACATCCGCTTATCCAATAACTTTGCAAAAAGAGTTGGCAAATGGGGTGCCCAGTCCCAATTAATTACAACTACAACTGTTTAATTCTCTTCACATGATTGTCCATGATTTATCAAAAGCAAGTTTCAAAGTGTTAAATAATTAAAAAAATAGACACTCCTCCATAGTATGAGATTGTTGGAAGGCACCCGAGGATTCGGTTAGCCATGGATTGTGTAAGCAAAGGTTGGGAGGAGTGTCATACCAATTTATAAAAGTGCATGTGTAAACAAAAAGAGAAGAAGGATGATCTACCTTCGGGTAGAAATAACGTCCTTCATGGGAGCCGCTCTTGAAAGTCTGGATAACATGGTAATTATAGTTTTCATCCACTACCATTCGTTGACAACGGCATACATAGCTGAAAACTTAATTTCATACTCTCTATATGATTTCAAAACTTAAAAGCTTTAGCACATGATTTAATCCCTGCTTCCCTCTTCGAAGGGCCTATCTTTTACTTTTATGTCGAGTCAGTAAACCTATTCCCCTCTATCTCAAGAAAGCATTTGAGTTGTTGTGATTCAATCATCTATACATTGATATTTTCAATCATGTTTGTTATGTTTACTTGTTTAGCACAAAGCTCTTATCTAAATAAATATAACTTTGAAAGGGAGAAGTCTTGATGTTAGTAGTGAACTATGTTTAGTAATATTTAATGGTTTGATATTTAAGTTGTGGTGCTATTCTTCTAGTGGTGTCATGTGAACGTCGACTACATGACACTTCACCTTTATGGGCCTAGGGGAATGCATTGTGTATTTGAATATTAATTGTGGGGTTGCCGGAGTGACAGAAACCTAAACCCCCTTTGGTATCTCGATGCATGAGGGATAGCAGGATCTCAGAGTTTAAGACTATGGTTAGATTTATCTTAATTACTTTCTAGTATTTGCGGATGCTTGCTAGGGGTATAATCACAAGTATGTATTAGTCCTAGGAAGGGCGGTGCATTAGCATAGGTTCACCCACACAACAGTTATCAAAACACTAAAGATTAGTCATCTAAATGAAGCGAAAGCACTTGACGAAATTCCCGTGTGTCCTCAAGAACGTTTGGTCATCATAAGTAAACCCACCGGCTTGTCCTTTGCTCTAGAAAGGATTGGGCCACTCGCTGCAATTATTATTATTGTATTTTATTTGCTCGAACTTTATTTATCTGCTATATCAAAAACCCCTAAAAACTTGTCTGCTAGTATTTACAGTGAAATCCTAATCAAAACTGCTTGTCAGCACCTTCTTCTGCTCGTTGGGTTCGACACTCTTATTTATCAAAAGTATTACGATACACCCCCATACTTGTGGGTCATCATCAGCCGATTTTCTTCTCAGAATCCCCTTACCAAAAGAATCTAGACCGGAAATAATCCAATTGTTTTAAGACTCCTTTGGACAACTAGAAGAAGGAAACCGTGTACAATACCATGTTCGTTAGGACTGAATTTATGAGAACCAATCTTCCACCAAGGGATAAGAGTTTGCCTTTCCAGCTATTTAAACGTAAATGAAGTCTTTCCTGCACCTTTTTCCATTCAGTGTTTGTGAGCTTCCGATAATGTATCGGAATACCCAAATAGTTGATAGGAAATTGTCCTTGCTCACAGCCGAAAAGTTCAGCATACAAGGCGGTGTTTTCTTGAGCCTCTCCAAAACAAAACAATTCACTTTTATGAAAATTAAGTTTTAGGCCCGAAAGTTGCTCAAAGGCTGACAGAATCAGCTTTAAGTTACGAGCCTTATCGATATCGTGTTCCATAAAAAGAATTGTGTCATCGGCATATTGAAAAATCGATAAACCACCATCTACTAGATGTGGAATCACTCCTTCAATATGGCCCTCAGTTTTTGCGCGTTCGATCAATATGGCCAACATATCAGCCACTATATTAAATAGTATTGGCGATAACGGGTCACCCTGTCTGAGACCTTTTTTCATTTGAAAGTATTTGCCAGTGTCATCATTGACCTTAATGGCTACACTTCCTCCCGAAACAAAGCTATCTATTAACGCACACCACTCCTGAGAGAAGCCTTTCATTCTAAGGGTTTGCTGGAGGAAGCCCATTTGACTTTATCATAAGCTTTCTCAAAGTCAATTTTAAGGATTACCCCATTCAACTTTTTCCTATGCAGCTCGTGGATAGTTTCATGTAGGATCGCAACTCCATCCAGGATGTTACGGCCTTGCATAAAAGCCGTCTGAGACGGACGAACCACATGATCTGCCACACTGTTTAGTCGAATCGTAGCCACTTTGGTAAATATTTTAAAACTAATGTTATGGAGACATATAGGTCTAAATTGTTGAATCCTTTCTACCTCGTTAACCTTAGGTAATAAAATTATCTCACCAAAATTGAGCCGAAACAACTCTAGTTGTCCAACATGAAGACAAGCGAACAGTTGCATTAGATCAGGCTTGATAATGTCCCAAAAGTTCTGATAGAAATCGGCCGGGAAACCATCAGGCCCAGGTGCTGAATTATGCTTCATTTGGAAAACCGCCTTTCTCACTTCTTCCTCTGAGTAGGGATTAGTGAGAAGGCCATTTTCCTCGTCTGAAACTTGGGGAATATCCTCGATCCGGGACTCATACAAAGTGAAGTTTCCTTCCTCTAGGGCCCCGAACAGACCCTTATAATAATTTGTAATGTACGACTTTAGATGTTCATGACCCTCAATCGTCCCTTCATCCTGGACAAGAGAATGAATACGCTTTTTCCTGTGTCTGCAATTGGCAATACTATGAAAATAGCGAGTATTCGAATCCCCTTCTAGGATAAATTGGGCTTTGGAACGTTGATACCATTTTAATTCCTCCTCGCGAAGTATAGTTGCTATTTGTGCATTGGATTGGCTTTTTAGCTCAATGTCTTGCGCGGATAGTAACCTAACTTCTGCCAAAAGCATCAATAATCGAGAAAGTCGTGTCTTCTTTTTAAGTAACCAGTCGTATGCCGAGCCCACCAAATAGGCCGGTCGATCGAGGCCCAATGGCGTCGTCGTTCCCAGCAGCTAGCACTGTGGTCGCGGCCGCTTTGTTATCCACAGGGAAATTGAGGCCAATTATCAAGGATGCGGCGGCGTGCTGGGTTCGCGCGCGCTCGAGTTGTCGCTTCCACCTTTCAATCTTCTTGGAGCCCGCACCGGCGTAGCCTATACGTACATAAACTCCTCGTTTTTAATCGTGTGTACGTACTGCATTTTCGAACACTTTGCTCATGCTAGACTTGAGATCGATATAGCAAGCAAGTGAACAAAACGGAGAGTATCTTGTCACCATATCCGGCCGGACCCCTACACAATGACACGGACATCCATGATCCATCCACCAACCCTACCCTATCCATCCATGCATATGCATGGGGTAAACCATGACGCGAAAGCCGTAATCCTCGGGCTCATCAGGAACTCAATCGGTCGACAATTCGACATGGTTGTTGCGTTTGCATGTGCACTAGCAGCTCCCGGCGGCCGGCGCTCAACTCGAACCATGTGTGTCGCCGCAACGAGCGCCACCGCGAGCAACTGAAATCCAAGCCTGTGCGTCTCTGCCTCGCCGCAACTAGCGCCGCCGCGGGCTGCAGATGATTGAGGTGTGGCACCACGAAATGTGTCATAACCAACACGCCTCCACATCTGTTGATGGTCGAGGACGCACGGAACCACTTCCGTCACGATATCCCGGAGCCAAACGACGTTCAAGTATCGGGGTGATAGGTGATGAACGTCGTCTACGTGTCGGTGACGTCACGGCTCAGCGGGAGGCGCATCGACTACATCGTGCGGCAGTGAAAGCACATGTCTTCGACGCATCGTGGTGGACACAATGGCGGAACCAGGGGGGACCGACAGGAGCCATGCCCCCCCCCCCCCCCCCCCCCAACATGTAGAAATTTGTTTAAGACCCCAGGATTTCTTGTCCAAAATCTATATATCCTACTCTATATACATCACTCAAACATCAATATATTAGTTTAGCACATAGAATCTGCTCATAGAAGATCCCAGAGACTAGAGAATGAGGTCTTTTTGACTTTTCTTTCTTTCCTTCACGCATGCATGCTGCACATGCACTCCCCCATCGCCGTGTGTTTTCTTTCTCTGCTCTCTGTCAGTCTGTCTCTTCTTCCGTTTACAAAGCATCGGCCGAGCGACAAACTCCTCAAAAAATTACTCGAAGTGTTTTGATTTTCTTCAAGTTGGAATATATCAGGAGGTATGTACTATGGCAGTATGGCTTCAAAGTATTATTACTATGATTTTTCAAAGCAAGAAAGAAATAACCTAAGATGTCACCTACAATATTATGAGCTTGACATACCTATAAATTCAATGCTTCGAAATTTGTTAAGTGTAGCATGGATTCAGCTTCTTACCAGTGTCAACTGCGACGACAGAACGACCATTTTATGAAATGAAACTTGTTAAAAGAACGCTTTAAAATAAAATGAAAGACGGATTTTGTTGATGTGTGGTTACGTTCTCAACACTTAATGGTGTATAATTGTAATATTTTGCTAACCACTAAGCTGTCACCTATGTATTTCATACATGCTTTTACATCGTAGAGTTATGTTCAATGCCCCCCCCCCCCCCCCCCGTGTGTATTTCCTGGTTCCGCCGTTGGGTGGACACGAAGTATGCGGCGTGTTGTGGTGGACGCAGAGTACGAGACGTGGCGCGACAGCTTCTTCCTCCCTCATGACGGCATGCGGTCGTCAACTGCTGCGTGGTTCGCCTCTGACGATGAGCTGGCGAGCTCTGACAAGAAAGATGAGCCTCCCTTTACACCGACACAAGAATCCCCGGCAGAATAACCGGAGATTGGGGTGCAGGATGAAGCGGGAAAAGGGCATCCAAGTGGCCATCAAGGCTTCCCTCTGCCGAGGCATGCAAGTTATCCGAGACCGTCGATGCTAAATCAAACCCCACCACACAGCCGCCGGCGAAACCAAGCCATGCATGTTTCTCAAGGCCGGCAACATTAATAGCAAACGACAATTCAGACGCCAGATCAATGGGACATGCAAATTTCTTGATGACTGCGGTGCTGGGATAAGCATCTTCTCTCGCCGTAGTGATGACTGCCGCGGCAGGATAAACCTTCTTATCTCACGCTAGCCGGTAGCACCGCTAGATCTAGAGTTCAGCGTTTAGTTTAAATAAAAATGTCACTTGTTAAATTTTATTTAGGTTTTAAAACATACGTTTGTTAAATTCCGTTTCATGTTGCTGGATTTATTGATATTTTGTTAAACAGTCAAGAACTAAAAAAGAATTGGAACAGACCTTTGGGACAATGCTGGACCCCACATTGTGTCGGACACATACCCGACTCGATGGACTGATCAACACAGATATAATTATAACGCTTGCTCGGACACATACCCGACTCGATGGACTGATCAACACAGATATAATTATAACGCTTGCTCGTACACATACCCGACTCGATGGACTGATCAACACAGATATAATTATAACGCTTGCGTGGGCCACGTACTAGCAGCTACGCTATGTGCGGTAGGACAACTATATACATAGTGTCACCTGTATATAATCTTGTCCATAAGTAAAAAGTTTATGATAATCCATAAGCTTATAGATAATCACCAGGAATAAAATAATAATGTATTACTTTTACAGCTAGGGTACTCCCTCCGTTTCAAATTAGATGACTTTCATTTACCAAAACGAGCATGTATCTAGACACGTCGATACATGCTCTTTTTGACAAATGGAAGTCATCTAATTTGGAACAGAGGGAATACACAACAATTAAATTTGACAACTTAACGTGAATTTGTCCATAACTTTTTCTGATGTGTGGGACTCAATTTAGGTGAATTTAGCAGCATACGAGTCTGTATGCCACCAGTCTATTTGATGGGACCTATTTAAGGTGAAGTTGTCCATACCCTAAATAAAGGCCAGTTGCTACCTTTTGCTTTGACATAAAAGCAGGGGCGGAGCCCAATGGGCCAACCCTGATGCACAGGAATGCGGGTCGATTTTTTTTTTTTTTAGCACTTAACATCTAATATTGGCCCGTGCATTAGGTTGGGCCCAAGTTGGTGCATCAGGCAGCGCAAGAAGCGTCTCGTCTCTCGCATTAGATCGCACGCGGAGACCGCTCTGGCTCTCGTCTCTCGCATTAGATCGATCCATTGATCGATCAGCAATAACGACGCACCGTGCACGAAGCGTCTCGCACATCTCACGCGACCCGAGCAGGCGCCGCCCAAGCGCACAGGCCCAAATTTCTCGCCGGCGAGCGCACATCTTGCAATCGGCTGATCTCCGGCGGTCCGGCCACTGCAATCGGACGCAGTCGTGCAGGTGCAGCGCCGGCAAGCGTCGTTCTTCAGGTTTGTCTCTGCTGCCTAGTCTCGTTCGGTCAGGGCCTACTGCTAGTCTGTTACTGAGCTGGTATAACTGAATTTTTCAGTCAGGTCGATACAAGTCGAAGGAAAGAGACGCCATATCCCTAGCTATATCCGTTCGTTGTTTGTTCTTCTGGTCAGGGCCTGCTTGACTGCTTGTGGTATGTGGTATAACTGAATTTTCCTGTAACTATTAATCGTTTGCAATAATCGTGACTAGTTTACACAAATCAAATTGAAATATTTGGTTCCCTATTTACATAATGCAGATACATAATGGACAACTATGTTCTCAAAAGAAAAGCTCTGTCCCAAGATGTCCCGGAAGACATGAACGGGAAAGAGGAGATTCAGTATGATCCGAATCTACTAGAAGAATAAAATGCTAGACATCTTTTACAAGTAAATTTGTCCTTTATTTCATCTATATAGTAAGTTTTTTGTTGTTGTTACTACTAGAGTACTAGTTCTTATAAATTCATGTGTTCTCTTTATTCTGTCATGTGCTAGCAATTGCAAACCATACGTGTTTATATAGTAGATTATTTCTTAAAAAATATCGTCTTAGTAAAGTGGTGCATCGGGGTCAGCTCAGCTCCAGCTCCAGCTCCGCCCCTGAATAAAAGGCCAGTTGCTACCTTGCGCTGCGTAGACAAAGTTGGCGTTTCCTAGGCCAGAAACACGCGGCTCCGGATAGGATCGGAGCTGCGCGCGGTTTCGTGGATGGACCGCCATGATCTTCATCCCCTTGATCGGGAGCGCAAGTGAATCAGTGGCCCCTCCCGAGCTAGCTACTGGATCAGCGGCGTCAGGTCTCGGCGTCGCGTTACAGTGCTGAGTTCCTTTTGATGGGGTCAGATCGGGTTGGGGTTGGCCTAGCTAAGCACATCTACGGTGCATATATATACAGTAGAATTTAATTTAAACCAATACTCCATCCGTCCCCTTTTAATGTACATCCTGGATTCCTAGTACAGAAAATTTGTCTCGTTATAATCTATATACATTCCAGGTTATGAATGTTAAGTATCTTCTCGCTAATCAACATTGGGGAGTGGAGCTTAGCTCAACTGGTTGTGGTAGTGGATGTACAAGCCCAACACACAGGTTCAAGTACTCAGGGATGTGAATTTAACTTCCTATTTATACTTGAGGATCAGACCTTCCTAATACTCATGCAATTTATCCTGAGGACCAGTCTTGGTTATTAATCAAGACAAAAATCCTGATACACAGGCTTGGTTATTAATCAAGACAAAAATCCTGGTACACATGTTTAAAAGGCTGTGTGCATCCCCAGTTGGTGCAGAGGCCGGGGAAGTGAAATTCTCCCCCAATTTAATGTCGTTGTCTGACGACGCAGGTCTTGTGATGGCTGCCTCCAGTGGACCGTCGTCGCCCGCCTTATCTGCTGGGGCTGCTGGCCGAGACGGAGGCCACAACTGAGTTCGCTGGCCCATGGCCGGTACACAGCAGCGTGCTCGCGGACGCGGCTGACGCTGGGCTGGGTCGCGGCGCGCCATGCTGCGCCCTGGGCGATGCTGCGCTGGACGCTGGAGTGGGCCGCGCGCCTCCCCGGGCTGCTGATCTCGGCCCTCTCACGCTCTCCTGTCAGGTTGACAGCTTGGGACCGGTCTCCGGGGAGGCATCTTCTTCACCACTGCCTCATGTGGATGGACTGGTCCATGACGCTGTCGAGTTGGGTGTGGTCTCGACACCGACACAGACCCACCCGCCTCCAGTTCCTCCACTTGTCGCTGCTGGATCGGCGGGGTTGGCTGCTACTTCGCCTAGGCCGACCCCTGCCATCGTTGTCCCGGTGGCGACTCTCTCTGTGGGAGGCTTGATGTCTACGCACGCTTCTATTCTTGTAGACAGTGTTGGGTCTCCAAGAGCAGAGGTTTGTAGAACAGCAGCAAGTTTTTCTTAATTGAATCACCCAACGTTTATCGAACTCAGATAGGTAGGTAGAGTTCAAAGATATCCCTCTCAAGCAACCCTGCAATTAAGATACAAGAAGTCTCTTGTGTTCCCAACACACCCAATACACTTGTCAGGTGTATAGGTGCACTAGTTCGGCGAATAGATAGTGAAATACAAGTAGTATGGATGATTATAAGTAGTAATTGCAATCTGAAATAAAAATGGCAGCGAGCAATCATGTAGTAGAACTGGTTGTAAATGGTGTTTCAATGCTTAGAAATAAGGTCTGGGGATCATACTTTCACTAGTGGACACTCTCAACAATGACATCATAATTGAATACATAAATATCTTCTCTTCACTATGCTACTCAATATCTTCTCTTCACTATGCTACTCTAAACCACGCTCCGGTTGAATAACAAACACTAATGTTTAGGAATGGCTATTCCTAAAGTCGATCCGTCCAGCCGGCCTTTGTCCTCGGCGCGACGGCGACGGGGAAGGATCGTCGTCCTGGCGCGCGCAGGCGGTGGATGCCTCCGGCGCCGTGGAAAAGATCGCCGTGGATGCTTATCGCGTTTGGGGATCAGGATCGATCACGTGGAGGTGGGGCTCGCCAGCCACGTCCACCGTCTGGCTATGTATTGTCCTTGTCGTTGTACGTGGATGAGGACTTGGGCACGCTACTGCTAGCAAGAATCTACTATACATCACGTGAAGGATCCGCTACTGCTAGCAAGAATCTACTATACATCTGTAGATTATTAAACCAGGACAAAAATGAGCACGCACGCACTTACCTTTACTTTCCGTGATCATAGATTTGACTAGTTGAATTCGGCGCGACGACACGCCGCGTTCTTGGTGAGAAATTTCTGTTTGGAAGTAACATTTATAAAATCTGTTCGAATCTTAAAAGCGACTAATTTTAATGGTAAAATATTAATGTATCCAAATATTGTCAAGAACATACACATAGACATATATAATCTTTTACACTCAAGGGATTGGCAACACAATTAATTTCCCAATTATATAGCCGAATTCCCTATTTTAGTGAGCCCATATTAACTCAGTTGAACCAGCATCCAGTCACAAAACCAACTGGTCCTTGCATAGGCGAATGTCCAGTGCCCAAGAATCAGTACCTACCATAGCACATGAAAACAATAAATCTTTGCATGAAACTCGTTAAATTGCTCTGGAACAAATCGAACACCGGAGAAAACAAATGAAACTTCAGAGAAAAACAATTCGAACAATGAGTAGATGGATCTGTATTTACCTAATCTATCTCTATCCACTTTTCTGGTATAACTCCCAAACTCCTAGAAGAAAATGCTCAGGTCGTTAAAAAACATATGTACCATATTGGATGATAAAATGTTATTCACTGACAGTTGTACATGCATATCATAATACCTTTAGAAAATAACGTATGGAAAGTCATATTTTTATTGTCTTCTTGCCTCTAATTTAATCTCAGGACAAACAAAAACTGCCCGAAAGATCATATCTTACATTGGAACAGTCAAAATGCTTGTGATATGACCTTGCTTAAGCATAAGTTGAAAGGTACCTACTTTAGAATTATGGGTAAGTAATCTCCCGTAATTTTTCCATCTGTACATATGTAAATCCCTGTAAATATTCTCTTCTCTAATAAAGGGCTGCGGGGGTCTCTCCTTCAGTAATCATTCGAAAAACAACAAAACTGAGTCAATTAATTTGGAACGGAGGGAGTAGGAGTCAACAAAATGGTCTCTGTCTTCTAGAAATCTATTTCACCTATTTTTAAAAAAATATGTACTTTACCTCTTTGAACCACCATTTGCAGCAGGCAGCATCAAGAATCAAATAGCAAGCCAAGTCTATGTTTCTAATAAGAACAAAAAGATGGATCTAAGACCAGACCCAGGTTATTAAAGTTCTCCACTGTTAGTGTTCATTTCATTGTCTTGCTCCATTGAAGCTACCTGTAGAGTTTCATAGGAACACCAACAGTCAAGTTTTAATCAGATATAAAAAACTTCTGAATATAATCATAAGTAGTATAGTCACTGGATAGTATTTAGAACTATGGTAGAGACTAATCTATGTCGATTCCTTAGAAAAAAGAAACAAAAATTAGAGCAAACTTTGGATCAGCATGTGCATGGTTTTTCTTATCCGGGCACGCTACCTGAGAGACGGCATGGAAAATATATTGATCCCTACGTGGCTATGTGAGAAACTTAAAAAACCTGAAGAATCAAACTGTATTCTGCTAGTTACAATGTGCTAGAGGGAATGTCAGCGATCTCCTTCTTAGCAGATCGAACACACCCTGATGATAAACACCACAGGAAAACAAACCAACAACCAGTGATTAAGTATGTATGTATTGTGTTAGAAACTTATGAATAATAGTTTACAGGTCGATGAACTAAATATGCAGGCTTCTACCTTCAGTTTATCCCTGTGATTAGTTGAAGTAGCCATTTTAATCGCTATAATTTCCTATTTAGTTAGCTGTATTCTAAAAAATATATCAATTTTGATCATTCAATGATTTCTTGCTGCATCTCATGATCATGTCAAAATTGTTTTTTTAGTGCACTAATCAAATGGAATAGTAGTCTTGCAAATTATATAGTTAGCTCATGCTCATAAAATGAGAAAAAACGCATAATTTTTAACTCTTCAAATGCACACATTATACACCAACTGGTAGTATACATATGATTTCTCAAAGACAATCTATTCCAGAAATATGGCGACGCATGGACAGTAAACATAGTCGATACATGGTCCTATGTTAAAATGATTTAAACAGCCAATATTGCATCATGTTGTGACGAACTGGACAGAAGAAAAGCATTCTGTGCCTACTCGAATATGCGGGGCTCCATGAGGAAAGTTGAGTCCATTACAGATGTGACACACTATTAATCTGGCTTTTACCATGAAATCCTAAAAACAGATCAACAAATCATAGCTTTTCTAGTAGACACAAATCAATCAAGGTAGCTCCTAAATTTATAAAATAAGAGATATGGAGTAGAAAATGACAGAGCTGTACCTACTGCATTTTCTAGGTGTATTAACGCCACCCTTCCCATCTAGTTTCCAGTCTATTTCTTGAGGATACGCACCCTTCCCATCTAGTTTCCAGTCTATTTCTTGAGGATACGAATCATTGAAAAGCGAACTCCTCCTATCAGTTGAACTGCAGCCTGCAACAAAATTAGATAGCATATCAGCTACATACTCATAGCATTGAACATGGCATAATTCATATAATTGCTCAATAGCACAGAAGCGAACTAAACACTCCTGAAATATCTACTCTATCTATCCAAAGATTATCCACCCATTTCTCTATCGCAAGGAGAGGCGTCATATTTTTATTTCTTAAGAACTAATGGAAGAGCTTAAAATTTAGACAACCCATCCAAGCCTTGGTAGCATCACAAAAAGAAAGCAAAACATCACTAAAAGCAGCCCTAGTTAAGTCATGCGTCTAATTATGTAGTAGCGAGACAATAACCTTCTTCACATCATCCAGCCAAGTTAAACTGCTGATGCTATTCAACACTCAGTAGTCAGTACTAAACCTTCAAATATCGAGCTCCAAACCACATAGAAATTCAACCAAAAAACATATACAAAATGGAATAGCAGGACAAATGGCCGAGGTGGTGCTACAAACATTTAGGCTGCATCCATTCTGTGGGAGTAGTTTGTCGTCAAATTGGGTCTTAGCTTCCTATGCATCCTATTTTCATTAAGAACAAATAAAGACATTCATGCTGGCATATATGCTGATGATAAGCAAATGCATTTCCTTTTAATATTAAATTGAACGAAAATGGATACAAATGTAAACAGAGCAGCCTGGTTCAATCATGTGCTCTCCCATTCACGGAAGGAAAAATTGCAGATCCTCGTATACGGGCTGCACTTGTTAATCAAGTACTCAAATGGGTTAAACTGGGAAGGATTACTCTACAGCCGAAGGTCAATCACATGAATGCATTTAAGCAAACATTGGATCTGAACGAATGCTAAGAACTGGAGCAAGGAAGAAGCAAGAGCGGTACCTCCTACTTGGTGGAGGAATGGCCTTGAGCTGGAGCGCGAGGGTGCCAGAGGAGGCGTACAGGTGCGGGAGCCACCGCGCGACGTGCGGCATGGGCACGCGGGCACCCAGCTCGTGGGTCGCGCCTTGCAGCAACGACGCCCGCGCGTCCAGGTCGGTGGCACGGAGCCGTTGCTCGGGGGTCATGGCAGCAGCGCGCTTGCCTCGGCGGCGGCCGCAGGCTCGTCATCGCTGTCCCCAGCGCGGCCGACCACGTCAGCTGTCGGCGCGCCGGATGGCAAGAGGACGGATCAGGAACTGCGGCGGCGCGTAGGCCGGGCATCGGAGCCAGAGGGGGGAAAAGTGGAGGAGGTCGCGGAGGAGGCGGCGGGCGAGGAAGATGGAGAGGAAGCAGAGGAGGACGGGGGCTCGGCCGCGGCAGCGTCGAGGATTCGGGGCGGAGTGCGGCGCTGGAGGCGGGGAGGTGGAGGGAGCCGGCGACGCCGCCTGCCGCCGCCTGCTGCTTGTGGAGGGGAGGTGGAGGAGGGAGCAGCGGGGCGGAGGCGGGGAGGGGAGGGGAGAGGAGGGCGGCGGCGGGGGGCGGGCTGGAGTCGGGGGGGGATGGGGAAACTGAGAACCTTTTGCAAATTAGCCACTGCAGTTTCTGATAATCACGGCTAGGTCCTCGGCGGGCGGGTAATTGCAAAAGTGCGCGAGGCACTGTTCATTCCCGAATTGGGCGATTTGGGCCGTCCGATCTCGATCGAACGGCCGAATTTTCGAGGAAGGAGAGAGCGCCATAATCTCCCCTCATAATATATAGGGGTAATGCGTCTGTATTTTTCGGCGGGCAACATGCTTCACAGACGTCGGATTTGATCGTTGAACTACGTCCGACGTTTTACGTCCGATATGCGTACGAATCAACGTGGCTGATTCCGATGGTTCAATTCCTTTGCTGCTGGGGACAAAGAAACCATCCAAGTGCACCTGTGAATGCCCGTCGTATAGAAAATCGTACAGGAAATGTCGTACGTATAGCTTATCAAATATATCCCAAAACCGCGTCACTGCAAGTACGTGCGGTGTGTTTACATGAACGTGGTCGCACGTCATAGTGGTATCATTTTCAAGCGAACGATGTCATGCTACACTATCATCTCATCTGACACCACACACATAGCTGTGCTTCATTATATTTATTTATATATGATCGGGTGGTCCCCCACCTTGGCGATTGAGTGGCGACGAAGCCACTTTTGTTTCTCGGTCTCAACCTTATCATCTTCTCTTTTTGCGACGACCGTCTCAATCTTATCCGGATATTACTACGTTTTGCACAGAAGAATAGGCTGATTTTAATATTACAAGGCAAATGCTGATTGCCCCCTTGATTCTTGTCTGGTATGAAAACTTGGGAACCAAAAAGCATGGTAACATAAACAATGGTAGACAGAAGGCGAACTCTCTATGTCATCTTGAAAAGACAATAAATAAAAGTCAACAATGTATTATCGCCAAGCTATAATACATTCTAGACCTAAAGGTGCCAATATTTGTGTAGTTTAATTAGCCTGATATTATTCGCAACTTGATCCACTTACATTCAGGAATCTCCCGGAAGGCTTAAAATGGCAGATCGAATTCCAGTATGGTAGACGGAGCACAAACATTTGCACAACTACACCTCTTTTTTTGAGAAAAAAAGAGAACATTTTCCCAATACAATTTTATCTAAGCATCTAGTAATCCACTACACTCGTATTCTAGTCCAACAAATCCATGCCGATAACACTTCCAGAAAACCAAGGAAGCCAAACGAGCTACTTGTTGTGGCTAACGCTTTACCTTTTTTTTCCTAACTTTCCGAGGTGCATGCACACACAGCTGCATATGCTGACTTTGCTGCATGTCTTCGTACGTTCCCGGTCCCTTTGATTAATCCACACGCGAGGAGACGATCGACCATAAATCCTCCAGCTCGATCGATCGATCGCCCGGCCGCCTCGTATCTATGCGCTTTTTTTTTTTTGCATCGTCTGAAACCCACCGATGATACCCCACAGTCCACAGGGAAGACACGAGCATCGATCTGACCTCAGAATCACCTTCTCGTGAGGCACTTGCAGAATAATTTCTGACTGATGGAAGGCTACGGAAATCCATCCACGGCTGCTTGTGAGGATCATAAACCGCGTGAAAGGGAGGTGCAACCACAGGACTTATGAAACTTGCTGACGTTTCTCCTCTATGTCACCAACAGCTTGGTTGGCTTCCACGGCGACCTGGGGATTGAAGAGGGCAAGAAGAAGCAAGCAGCACGTTAAGATCACATGTAAAGCACCAAGACAGTTTTTTTTAAGTACATATGGGGTGAAAGTAGGTTTCAGGAATTCCAGCGAATTCCCAAATGATTCACTGTTCTACGCCAACCATATTCAACAAGGAGAAATTATACTCAATTGGGTTTGCGAATTGTGCGATTCTGAACGAAATGGAGGGTGGGGTGTTCAGTGTGGTGTTTCTGATTCGGTTGTTTCTACAACCGTGTCAGCTCTTGTAATTGGTTGTTCTATCTTCTATATGAATAAGGTATGCCATTGGCATACTCTCTAAAAAAAAAGAGATTCTGAACGAAAAATAATTGATACTACCAAATAATACTAAGCTAAGTCAGCTAACTAAGTGGCTTTAGTAATATGAGATGCCACGTCCCAGCCCATTTCTGCCCAGATTAAGATAAGGAGTTACTTGAACGACGGGCAACAAAACGGCATATGCATGTGTGCGTCGCGGTCACCGTCACACACGCACACAGGGCCAACAGTCATGTGAGCAACAAGTCTTCGAACGTGGCACATGCAAGAGGAAGGAAAGCTCCTACTCTACCTAATCTGGTGCTTCTAGACCCCAGCTTTAAATTAAATTCCACAGTACCAGCATCATCCTCCAGCTACTTAGGCAGAAAGCATTATTATTAGCGCGCGGCCCAGATTAGATTAGCCATTAGGACACCCCGACGAGTACCAAAGAAGAGAATTGGGATTTCGCTTTGACAAAACGTACCTGGATACTGGAAGTGTGTGCGTCCATGTACGAGATCTTCCGCCATGTTCCGATGCCGATCTTGTTCTACGGCACGTCCGCCTTCTTCGTCATGCTGCAGTTCGACTCCTTTGGGGTATTCTATCTCACCGCCGCAGCGAACAAAATATTGGCGCCGGCCTTGCAAAAGCTACTTCTTTGATGCCTGCATCTAGGAGATGAAAAAACGCGTCAGCATCGGATGAAATTCTTAGTGCTTGATGCTCATAAAAACTTTCTTGTGTCTTGGTGTGTTAGAACTGGGCATGCCTGGTCAAGCCAGTTCTCAGTGCTGGCAGCTTGCAAAGCCTTTCTGGCATGCAAGTTGCACTTTCTTTTTTGTCAAACCTGTGGATGCAAGGCCAAGGAAAGTGACAAGAGTAAACATAGACCATCTTCACAACGATCAAATGAACAACATACCGAACAAGGGCATATGAAATACAAGAGAGTGGATTTTTTTCTTAATCTTTACTGTTGCAGAGCTCAATTGACAAGAATAAGGCCAATACCTCCTGTTGTGGTTCAACAGAGCTCAGGTTGAAAATAAAAAAATCATTCTCCCTTGACAAAATTTGCTCAAGGACTAACTTATCATCTTACCTCCCGCAAATTATGTGGATTCTGAGTCTCTCTTATTACACATCAGAAAATAAACAAATCAGAAGATAACCATCAATCAGGCAAATAATCATGCATTGCCTTCTACTCTTCTCAAAGAACCGAGCAATGCCCATCACTCCACCCATCATCGAATGCAATCCACTCCACCCATGCTTCAGTAGCACTCTGAATGAGTAAACCGGAGCAGGGGTTCCACAAAGATCTGTTATTGATGTACTCAACTTTGGATCATTGGTGCACCAGATCCACAGTTAATCGGGAATGAGTCGGTTGTTCAGCTGCACCTCAAATCGGAGCCAGGATTCAGCCCTCATCTCTGTGATCATCATATCATTCTCCGGCGCCGGATAGTAGTCCTCCCTTAACTGCATGTCGCGCAAGTTTGGCATGTTCAGGAAGAAGCTCATGAAGTGCTCATGTGTGGTGCCATGGATGAAGAGCTTCCTCAGTCCAACGGAGCGCTGGAACAGCGCGACTGCCGGCAGCGACAGGCTTCTCTGGTTCACATCCTTGTCTTGGGGTGGCCAGTAGTCCAGCTCATACAAATTCTCTAGTGATTCGATACCACTCAGATAAAATCGCTCCCACTGAGCAAGATCCATGTGCCCCGTCGGCGCGGTGAGTGCATAACCCACCGCCTCGCTGAGGTCCAGTTTCATCTTGGCTAGTGCCTGGAAGGCTCCGAGGTCGCTTAAGCCGAAAACTGACACCAGAGAAGGACGCGGACATGTCCGAAGATCGCCCTCCACCTTAATTGAGATCTCTTCAAGCACAGGGCAGCTATCGAGCCCGGCAGAAATGAGCGGTGACAGCTGCTGCCCAGCCGCCAACCAGAGAGAGAGTGAGCGTAGCATCTCCCAGCTGTTGAAATTATCTTCCATGTACCTACACTTCTTGTATGCAGACTCATACGACATTTCACCAGGCTCATCCTCCTCCTCATGATTATTACATTCGGCGGTGCCGTTGGACACACAGCCAGGCTGTTCAACTTCCTCCCATTCACAGTTGATCTCAAGGCACTCGATCCGATCACGGATTGGATTCAGAGCAGCGAGACACGCTGCGGTGTTGAGAAGCCGGCACTGCAAGACGCTGACCTCCTTGAGCGTAGGCCGAAGAGCTGAAGCTAGCTTTCTGATCCCAGCTGACGTGACAAGGTCGCATCCTTGGATGGCGAACTTGGCAAGCCTCCCACAGCCACGACCGATGGCCGCAAGGCTAGCGTCGGTGAGATCCTGGCAATTCTTCATGCGTAGTGACTCCAGCCCACCACACACTGCAACACCGTCGAGATGCAACCAGGAGGCCTTACACAGGCCCTGGAAGCACCCGAGCGTGAGGAACTTGACCCGTGGGCATCTGCGAGCAAGCGACTCCATGGCCGGCGCTGCGTCGAGCACGTCGTGCTGGAGGTCGAGCGTGAGATCCTCCAACCCAGGGAGTGCGGCGAAGAAGGCGACAAGGCCTACGACGGTAATGCCGGCCTGCTCCCGCTGGCTGGTGGATGCCGGTTCGAACGGCTCGCTGAGCCGGAGGAGCGTGAGCCGAGGGCAGCCGGAAGCGAGCGAGAGCAGCGCGTCGTCGCCGACGGAGTCAACGTACCGGGGATTGAACACGCAGGGCGCGACGAGTTTCTGGAGATTGGGGCAGGATGCGGCGATGGCCCCGAGCTCGGAGGCGTGGAACCCGTTGGTGGCGCCCGCGAGGCCGAGGTCGAGGTCGGTGAGGGCCGCGGCGGCGGCCGGGTGCGCGGCGAGCGCCGGCACTATGTCCTCCGTCCAGCAGTAGAAGTCGGAGAGGTCGAGCGCCCTGAGCGCGGGGCAGTTGAGGAGGAGCGGCTCGAGATCCGCGCCGCTGGGGAGGCCGAGGGGCCGCTGGTGCCAGCGCACGAGCTTGACGCGGCGGAGGGTGCCCCGCCAGCGGGGCGCGAGGTTGTCGAGCGTGGAGGGGTCGCGGCAGTACACGGCGAGCGAGGCCACGGCCGGGAAGTAGGCGGCGAGGCGCGCCGCCACGAAGGCGTTCCGTTCGGCGATCTCCTCGGGGTGGTGGTGGTGGTGCGGGCCGTGGTTGTACCCGCCGGACGAGGAGGCCGACGCCGGCGCCCCCGCGGCGGGGAGCGCGGAGCAGAGCAGCGGGTGGCCCCAGGGCGAGATGAGCGAGAGGTCGAGGCGGTCGAGCGCCGGGAAGCAGAACCCCGGCGGGAGGAGCAGGAACTCGGGCGTCCGTGGGTCCCCCCGCAGCGACATCGCGGCGCGCGTGACCCGCTCCGCCGCGAGCAGCTTCCGGCAGGCCAGCGCGGCCCGGTGTCGCGACCGCACGTCGTCGAGGAAGCCCAGGATTAGCAGCAGCAGCGGCTCCGGCAGGTCGAGGATGGCCGACGACCCCGCCGCATCCGCCGCCACTTCAGCCTCCGCCATGCCGCCGCGTCCGGCAGATTGATTCTACCCCCACCCTGACCCTGTCGTCGCGTGATGCTGCAGCTGTTGCGGAGGAGAGGACGTCGACGGATTTGGGCGGAGCGGAGTGGGGACGAGACGAGACACTGCACTGCACAGGGAAGTGATATACTCGACAGCTCCTCCGTCCGCCCCCCCCCCCCCCCGCTTTCCTTTTCTATTCTTCCCTCCCTTTTTCTTCTCTATAGTTTTATCCTCGCATTATCCTCTTCCTATTTTTTTTTTTCGTCTTTCTCGCCGCCGCAAAGTAGGAAGCATTCTCCCACTCCCTCTGGCAAGGCAAGAGGGCCGCGTCGTATGCACGCGCTGTCTCGCCCCGTCCGCTGCTGCCTCTCGCGCGCGCGGCTGCTTCCGTCGGCGGCGATGGGGTCGTCGTCGAAGGACCCGAGCGGGAACCCGACGGTGGGGAGGCTGCGGGAGCTCTTCCGGGGCGGCGGCGACGCGGCGGGTGAGGAAATCTGTTTTGGCCCTCGCTCGATCCTTTGCTGCAGGTCGCTGTTGGGTAGGTGGGGGAGTTGGGGCTCAATAAACTTGGTGGTTTCTCGTCTTCGTCGACCTCGATCGCTCGCGCGGTGGGTGGCGCGATTGGTGCCCCTGCGTGGGTCTGCTTGATCGCGGCGAGTAGCTGCGGAATTTTCTCCGCTCCTTGGTTGGGACTCGGAGGTACTACTAGTGACCTGACCTAATGTTGGTGGCGGAAAATTGGGTGGATTTTGATATATGGTTGGGAAGTTTGTCAGACGGTGGTTTACAGGTCTTAGACACCATTAGTACTATCCGTAAAAAAAAGGAGATAATCTGCTCCCATTTTGTAGAGTAACAGTTTCAGTAAAATGAGATAGAGCCGTGGAGCAACAAATGGATGTATGAAACATCATTGTGCAGCTAGTTGTTCTCTGAGACCAACCATGCTGACCAAGAACAGAACTGGATGGGATTTCACTCGAGAGCAAAGGACGTGTGACTGAGATGCGTAGGGTAGATCATTGCAAAGCAGAAAAAATGCCGAGTGTCACGACACAATTAGTGTCAGCTGGATGCGTCATGGTGCCTTATACCATGGCTGATTCCGCATTGTACGTGTTCTCTGTCATGTGGAGCAGTTCCCCTTATTCTTACCCGCTCTCTCTTCCCTGCTGCTGATCAGATGGCTGGGACAAGTCATGGGAGTCTGGCATAACCCCGTGGGATTTGGGGAAGCCAACACCTATCATCGAACATCTCGTTAAATCAGGAACTCTCCCGAAAGGAAGAGCTTTGGTCCCGGGATGCGGCATGGTGAGTTAAACTAATTTATGGTCTGCTTTCTTCTTAACACTTATGTCTTTCCATTCGACATATAGAAGATCACGATCAATGTTATGGCTACACCTACAGACCTGAGAATTATTCATTATGATAACTTTTGAGTCATCTGACTGTTTAATGTTTAAAACATAATTAGCAATCCATATTTCTTGCCAAGAAGGAAGTTTGATAATAATGCTGCTGTCAGCTAATATCCAATTTATTTTCACAGTGGATAAAAGAAAGCACCACCGCCGGTAACCATGTGATCCACTTCTATTAGACTACAAAATATTTTCAAATTTGCTTACATAGAGAACTGTCATATGTATGAAGTAATGAGGAGAATAACTTTTTGTCTACAGGAGCGAGATTAATGTGACGACTTACACCCAATTTTTGTAAAAAACTTGACATGTAAATCGAAGTTGACGACTTGAAATGCAGGATACTTTAAGTAGTGGCATGGTTCATGTCTATATATCTGAGCATTTTACAAATTGTTACTAGTAGGAGAATTTTGCTCAGATTTTTCTCATGTAACGCTATTTCATCAATCTTTTCTGATTGAACTTCTTTATAACAGGGATATGATGTGGTCGCCCTGGCAAGTCCTGACCGATTTGTTGTTGGCTTAGAAATTTCTAACATAGCTACTAACAAAGCTAAGCAGGTGAGATGTTAGCTAAGTAAGTGCTTGATTATATCATTTAAGGAGCTTATAACATAATGGAGTTGCTTCTGTTATTGGATTTTTATTTGTAAATGTGTATGTGCAGAATGATGATTTGTCATGTATTCATGTTTGGTATCTTATCAGTAATCTATGTCCCTTATATCAAAAAGAAAGGAAATAAGCATCATCCTAGAGTGGTTCATGTCCAATAGTTTGCTCAAAAAGGTTAGCAGTGTTTCTTACTTTCGTCAAGCAAAAGCTCATATGCCCATTAGAGCATGGTTATGTTTGAGTTATGTCAGAGGGTAAATTTCTTCCAAATAGTAAAACAAATCACGTGTAAAGCTAATTATAGAAGGCAACAATAAACTTTCTAAATGCCGACTTGATGGGTGAGGATGCCACCTCTAGTTTTTACATCTTAACATATGGACTCATGAATTCCAGTTCAGTATTGATCGTAACGTAACGGGAACTGAACCCAGCTCTTAGTATTTACTTTGAATTGGTGTGTCACTATGTGTGGCCCATTTAAATAAAAATTCGAACTAGTCTATAAATCATAACTGGGATTAATATAATAGACTATTTCATTTTCTTAAAAAAATGTCTTGTTATCATAGGTAAGACCCTTTATGGTGCCAAAATTTATATGTATTTAATCGTTTTCCCCATTGGTGTACAGTGGTCATCATCTTTACCAAATGCAGATGGGTTTACTTTTCTGGTTGCTGATTTCTTCAAGTGGAGACCAAGTGAACCATTTGACCTTATTTTCGATTATACGTATGTGCCAATTTATCTTGTATGTTTGTTGTTCTGGCAGCAGTTTAGATCACCTTTATTAATGTACACAGGTTCTTTTGTGCACTTGATCCGAGCTTGAGGCTGGCTTGGGCAGAGACAATTAGTCGCCTTCTGAAACCAGATGGAGAGCTTATTACCTTGATCTATTTAGTGAGGACAGAAACTCCATGCTTCTTGTTTACTTTTGTATTGAGATGTTATTGCACTTATCATATGATATTCTGTTCTTCAAACTTCAAACTTAACTCCAAAATTTGAACTATCTGATTCACCCTTAAGTTATTCGGTTACAAAAATATCCTAAACCTAGAGGATTGTGTTGGTATCTCTGTCTTTCTGTCGAGGGTCGTGAGTAGTCATAAGTATCAACTGCAACCCAATACTGAATTTACAGCAACTATGACTGCAAGTTCTGAACTCTGAAGAAAGCAAATAGAATCTGGGTATCTTAATAGAATATTATTTATTCTTATGAATAATTATGTGTATAGTTTCCTGGACCTATGTTCTGAAGAACTACCAATGTTGGTTCTGTGACGCCCACAATATGTACCGAAGGACGTTGGATAAAATGATTAGCGCGGGTTCCATCGCATGCTGTAAATCAGAGGGAGTCTGCATTCAATCTGAACAGGTTTTTAGGACCTTCTGTGCATGACGCCCTTGATATAATCAATATATGAGCATCAGCTGAAGTGGTTTGTTGTGCAGTGCCAGTCTTTGTAAGCTAATCTTACATTGGATAAAGACATGCTAAAACGTCCCATGTGACTATTTCAATATATTTTGCTTCGTCACTTGGAGTCAGTGCTCTAATAGAAAACAGTATAAGTTCTAGGTGCTTACTCCAATATCCATCATCGATTGAAACATGGACAGTTGGATGCATATGTTAATGAGTACTTAGCACCAAAATTAATTTGCGTACGCACACAAATAGGACTGGTTTCGTTGGAGGCCATTACAATATTTTGTTCACAACTGGAGAGCATTGCATATAATGTTTCTTTTCGCAGATCAGTGATCAAGAAGGGGGACCACCATACAATAATACAGTTGCTGAGTATGTATGCATGTCCAATTGCTATCACAAAAGAATTAATTTCCAGTTGCAAAACTTCAGTTTTCTTGGTGATGACACAGCTTTGTGTAGGACAAAAAGCTTATCCTGTCTTCGTTTCTTGACTTGATATTTGTGGAACCACAGCTATCAGAAGGTACTGGAACCGTTGGGTTTCAAGGCTGTTTGTATGGAAGACAATGAGCTCGCTATTAAACCGCGCAAGGTACATGCTAATATGATATTGTTATTTTTTTTCTTCATCATGTTGTCTTGGAAGCGACCGTCTGTCGATAGTTGTGGTTATGGTTTCTGCCGCATAATTATATTGTCAGTTTAGGAACATTCATTGGCATCTACTGTATGTATGATCTTAAGTAGGGGAGCTGATCCCTTTGATCTTTCACATGCTTTCCAGGGTTGCGAGAAACTTGGAAGGTGGAAGAGATGCGGCGGGCCGCGATCTTCTATGTGACAATAAATGGTGTGCTTATTTGTAGTCTGTGCACTACTAGGTTAGCCTTTTATTGTCGGTTTTCTGTGTTCAGTTCGTGATGTGCAGCTCTGAAAAACATCTGTGTGCCAGTACAAAGATTTTCCAGCTATAATCTCGTGGAACTTTTACTGTTTCCGTGGAACAGAAACCGGTTCATGTAAAATTTCCGTGTGTTCGGAGTAAGCACGTACGGAATTGTGAGGCTATGCATGTTGTGTGTGCTTCCAACTTGTGTTTTTGGGGTATACCAAGACTGTAGCTTGTTATTCTAGAAAAGGAATATCAAATAAAAGGAACTTGGGAAATAGGAGGTGGGAAAGTGATTGTTTTGCTCTTAGTTGTAAAAGCACTTGCTCTTGCATCAGCATTCAGCAACAGTTGGTTGTGCTTTGGTATCCAACAAGTGGAGCTTAGCTCACACTTTCTCTTCAGGAAGATATCTCGTTTTGAATTTACATTTCTCATGTCCTGTGACCTCTCATCCTCATCTCAGCGACAATTGGCGAACAAAGATGACTCTTAAGGTTGCTCGCATAGAAGGAAAAATACGGCATGTGGCTAGAGGAGAGAGCGCGGGGTCAGACATTCCAACAGGTCGACATTTTGTCATATTTTTGGATAAAAAGTTGTAGGAGCAGAAAATTCAACATAACCTAGGCCCTTGATTTACTTCACATTTTTTGAAAGATCAAAATTGGGACATCCGACAATGCAATGCTGGTGCGGCTATTCCCTCCGTTAAGGATGTCTTAACTTTGTTTCAATTTTTATATGTATCTAAAAACTAAAACATGTCTACATACATGCAAATTTAAAAAAAAATATGACATCTTTTTGTGAACGGAGGGAGTAGTTGCAAACTGTAGTCTTTTTATATGGAGTTTTCTAGTTTGGTTCAGTAATATGGGGCTACGGTGTTGTTGAGATTTTTTACACACGAGCTCCAATGATCTCGCTATTAAAAAAACTCAAACAAATATGTTTAATAGTTTTTAAAAATCATGCATGTTCTCGATTGTGTGTCCTATAGATGTGGAAAATCACAATGCAAAATGGTTTGTATTGGGACCTACATAAGAATGATAAATTTACATATCTGATTATATTGGTTTCAAATCTCATTTTTGTGTAGACTATGATATAAAGACTTTTGCGCTGACATTTTACATGCTTGTAGTATACATCATTGAGAACATGGATGATTATTTTCAGATTTTTTTGAAATTACTGAATATAATTTAAAAAAATAGATGGATCACTACTCACTAGAGCATCGGAGCTAAAAAAAAACACTTTCTCCTTTCGCCGTAGTGAGAAAAGGAGGCAAAGTGGGCTTAGAAGCCCAAGTCCATGGGAAATCTGACTCTCATACGAAACTACTCGAGCTGAAATCCAAACGTGTGCGCGACCTGGTCTGGGTGCTCGCCCAGGCAGCAAGGCCTCTTCTCTTCTTCTTAACCCGCAAGAAAGAAACAGAGCTAGAAATCCCAAGAAGACAAAAAAATCGAGGAGAAAAAACTCACTCCATCGCCTCCGCCGCTGCTCCACGCCGTCGACGCGATGATGAGGCTGAACACCTCCGCGCTCGAGAACCACTTCGCCGCCACCGGCAACGAGTTCGGCGGCATCTGCGCCACCGACACGGACCTGCTCGCCCTCGAGTTCCCCACCTGCAACGACGTGAGCCACCCCCCCATCGCATCTCCCCCGCCCCCTCCCTCGATCCCCTTTACCGCGATCTGCCGGATTCGCTACGCTCCAGCCTCTGATCTGTGCGCTTGTGTTCCCGGCAGTTCGATGGCTTCCAGAAGGCGACCAAGGAGATGGTCAACAACAAGAAGGGGACGACCACGCTCTCCTTCATCTTCGACAAGGGCGTCATCGTCGCCGCCGACTCCCGTGCCAGCATGGGCGGGTACATATGTGAGCACCCCGTCCTCTTCCTCGGGCTCGCTTTTCTGTTAGGGTTTGGTGGCGGGGGGTTCGATTGGTGCCGTGGATGCGTGATTTTAGGGTCAGGAAGTTTAGATCTCCACGCGGAATTTGATTCCGGTGTCCATCGATTATGTCAGGGAGGAGATGCTTGCGACTATTTATACTGGGGGTGTTTTTGCTTACTCTTCCAGTGCCCAGAGCTCTAGGTCTTAGTGATTCCTATTTCTTAAAAAATTACTGTAAGAGGTTTCATTAGGTTACAGTGTATGTAGATTGTAGGACAGAGAAACACGAGCTTCTTAACTCTGAGAGGCGAAGTGTAGTGCCACAACCTGAAAACAGTTGTGGTGACCGTGTGCTTGGGTATGATTTATGCATTTGGATTACATGATGAATACAAAGATACTGATTGAGGCTGGATGCTAATCATTTGTGGAATTAGTGTTGACAGAGTGCTGAGCACTATTTAATGTTACACCAACATTGGCAACGAATGTTTTAGTTTTCATATAATACTTGCAGTTGGATACAGGTCTGCTAATTGAAGGTCCACTGTTTGTGCATATACTGATTTGTGCCCTCTGCAGTTTGGAGAAGGACAATACAATGATCGGGGCATTTAGTATATACAAATTATGTTTGATGTTTGTGCATACTGATTCGTGTCCTCTGCGGTTTGGAGAAGGGCAACCGAATGCACGGTGCATTTAGTACATAAATTATGTTTGATGTTTGTTCTGCCTTATAGTCATAGACATCCAAGCAAGAATCCTGAGATCTTTATTTCTGTGCAAGGCATGATCCTCTGTAAAATTGCTCTTGCATGTGTGTTACAATCTAAGTAGCACCGATACGGCGAGACAGACACGGCGATACGAATTCGGCGATACGGGATACGGCAGTTTCAGAAAACAGCAATACGGCGATACGGCGAGTATATATATAAATAATAAAATCCTGGCGACGGACAAGTGTGGAGGCTACTCCAGGTGGCAGAGATGTGCAAATTCGAGTAGAGAGAATCAAATTTGGGCGTGACGACATGATTCCTGGCGGAAGCGGCGCGATTTCAGCTACGGCGGGGCGATTCTAGGCAACGGCGGCGCGTGAAATCTACTCCAGTAGAGGTTTGGAGTATCGGAGAGTATCGGCCGGATACGAGTATCGGATAAGTACGGTACGGGGACACGTTGAGGTTTGGAGTATCGGTGCTACGTAGGTTACAATTAAGAAGACTTTCCGAATGCCTGATGCAAGGATTCTCACTTAGCAGATTGTATATCTGTTTTACGTGACCGCATGTCTCTTTTTCTGCAGCTTCACAAACTGTGAGGAAAATCATCGAGATAAATCCCTACATGCTGGGAACGATGGCTGGAGGGGCTGCTGATTGCCAATTTTGGCATAGAAACTTGGGTGTCAAGGTAAAATATTACCTGCTTCTTTACTTGCATCTCATCTTTGAGTAGGACTAACATAAGATTCTTCCTTCAGTGCCGACTCCATGAGCTTGCGAACAAGCGAAGGATCTCTATTGCTGGTTCGTCAAAGACATTGGCTAATATCCTTTATTCATATCGCGGGATGGGACTTTCAATCGGTACAATGATTGCTGGATTTGATGAAACAGTGAGTAGCCCTTCTACATAGTTAGTTCTGTTAAGCGGTATCCTGTATGTCTATGCTTACCAATTCATCTCTTGATCTAGGGCCCGGGCCTATACTATGTTGATAGTGAGGGTGCAAGGCTCAAGGGAAACCGGTTCTCTGTTGGTTCTGGTTCTCTATATGCTTATGGTATCTTGGATGAGGGGTAGGTTCTTTTATACCTCTGCTTCATTGCTTTGCTTGCTGCTTATATTATATTGACGTTGCATGCCCTCATTTTTGTGCTTCACCTTTCAGTTACAAATTCAACATGTCAATTGAGGAAGCTGCTGAGTTAGCTCGGCGGTCTATCTATCACGCAACATTCCGTGATGGTGCAAGTGGTGGTTGTGTTAGTGGTATGCATTCTCTTTCTTAGTCTAGATTTTCCCCCATTATTGTCTGCTTATGCATGCTAGTTTCATACAAGAACCATCATATTTGTTCGTTCAGCAATAACAGCAAACGGTAACAACATCAAATGACCTTCAACTGTATAGAATTACTGCTGTCACTATAACTTTAAACCATGATGCCTTGGTCACGGTGGCTCCTTCTGTATGTTTGTGTAGCATCCATGATATAATCAAGTACTGAGCGAGTAATTTTGAATCTGCAGTCTATTCTTGGACAGGGTGACTTATGTGCTTTACAGAACTTATAGAAGTAGTTAGAAAATTAAATTTCTCTTGACCATCTGCTCCTGCCTTAGTTTATGTATTGTTGGCTGACATTGCCAGTTTGTTTCGGTTTCAGTCTACTACGTCGGCCCTGATGGATGGAAGAAGCTCTCAGGAGATGATGTCGGGGAGCTGCACTACCACTACTACCCGGTTCAGGAAACTGTCGTCGAACAGGAAATGACCGATGCCCCTTCTGCATCAACCTGATCTGCGAAATCAGAGCTGGGCGTATGTATCCAGGGCATGTGGACTGTGAAGCGCCTCTCAGCTTGTTTATGAACTCGAGCTTGCTTGTCCCCTCGATGTTAGAGCTCTCCTTTGAGTACTACTGATGTTCCTGAGCAACTTTTACGCAGCTGTTATGGCAATGTGATTGTAGACTGATGATATAGATGTTTCCATTGAAGTTTCATTTGAACGTTTGTCCATGTTATATCTGTTCCAAGTTGTGTGTCGCTGCTGTATGTCTGTGCCCTCAGGTTTCCTGAGTGCAATGATGGGATGACAAATGAGACAGCTTCTAGCATGCGGCGATCTACCCAGCGGCCGGTGCTTCCCAAGGTCGTTGGTAGCAGCTTGTGAGGCGCCTACCCAACTAGCGGCCATGTACAATACAAGGTGAAGGTGTTTAGTGAGGTGGTTACAAAAATAAGCCAAGCATTTTTTTTAAAGCAGCGGTGCTTATTCCTATAGGAGAGGTGCCTAGTCTTGTATAAATAAGCACCAGTGCTTAACAAAAACAAAAACTGGTTTATTTTGCTAAGCACCTTGCATTATACATGCCCTAGTAGAATCAAATAAAACTATAATGGGCACCAGCAAAACTTTACAAAGAACTTAGAAATTCTAACGGAGTAACCGGTGTTAAAAATAGAAAATTATATTTTCCACCGTTCCAAATTAGATGACTTGCAATTTGCAAGTCATCTAATTTGAAACGGAAAGAGTGTTTCTTAAACAAGGCAAAATATTTGTCAATTTTATCAATGAGTAAAGAGAGGTGCCCATTGGCACACCAAAGAACAACTTTGAGAAGAAAACGTCATCACTTCCAAGGCTGCAGGAAGCCACGAACATCCATACAAACATACAATTGTGGGTGACACTATCTTGTGAGCGAGAGCTAGGGGAAAATATGCAAAACAATTGAGACTTTTCCGCCGCAACTCCAATTCACATCAACAGACAATCTGATATGTTCGTGTGGACACGTAAAGGAGTCGGCCACCGCATCCGTACAGCGAATACGATGTCATTTAACTTCGCCGCCATTGCCACAAAACCCTTACACCGAACATTGCTATCTTCCGCTCTCCCTCTGAATGTCTGACCGAAGCAAATCTCAAAGATGATGCCCTCAAGGGGGCCACAACACCGGAACGCACAATCATCTGGTCACATGGATCTAGGGTTTGCCTAGATGTTTTCTTAGGAGGACGAGAGCATCACTTCACCTAGCCCTTCAAGAGGGACACTACACCCAAGAGTGTTGATGTTGGTGGTTGTGAGCAGTTTCTGTCTGAGTCGCCCTTAGAGCGACGGTTGGGTGAGACTATACCTGGCAATGGGAAGTCTGACCATGCCCAAAATCATGGGCCTGAGCTTTCCATGGGTTAGGCGTGGGCCTAGGATTTCATCCTGAACGTCCAATGGACTTGTGTTTTGGCTTTGCATCTTGGTGTTTTAAGGAAGAGACCCGACCCTAGGCTCGAAGGCCCGATGAGATTTTACAGTCATGGACCGGACCTGGACCTGAAATATAAGCGGGTCTAGGCCTGAGATTTCGCCCGTGGGTTTTGTTAGACCTAAGCACGACCGGGCCCATGACCATGTATAGGTGGGACAAATGAATATGTGTATCAAAATAAGTTCACCATGAGTATTGCGATTTGAACCGTATTTTTTTTGTATGTCAATACAATCCCAATACATCCCTACATCTAAATATCTTTTTTCAGTTTTTATTTTGGTGGTGCTGCATTATGTCGGTATACCCCACAGAGCAAACATGTCTAGATAGGCATCAAAAAAACATGTCTAGATACCCACAGAGCAAAGCAAAGTACACTCACCTGCATTTACACGCCCGGCCCGAGCGATATACAGCCAGCAGCCGAAACGCACGGCGCCGCCTGGTCTCCCTCCTGCTGTCCCGCAACCACGCGCCGCCCATTCTACCTCGCGGCGCCGTCAGCCCGTCACCAAACCAACCGGCTCTCGCCACAAACCGCAGCAATGGGTCGCCGACGCCCAGGACGACGCGCGCCCCGTCGCGAGGAGGCAGCCCACCGCGGGGAGCGCGCCGCCACCCCGCCGCATAATGTCGACGTCGAGCGCCGCCTCGCGGAGGAGGTCCGCTACCTTCACTCCCTCTGGCGCTCCGGCCCACCGGCCCCCTCCCCGCCCCCCGGCCCCGGGGGCGGATCCTGCGCCACCCTCGTCCGCGCCGACCGGCGGAAGCGACGCAGGCTCGAGCGCATGGCCGAGCCCGAAGACCCCGGCTACGAGTGGCCCCTCGCGCCCTCCCCGCCCGCCTCCCCGTCTCCCGCCTCCTGGCCCGACGCCTCCACCTCCTCCCCCGCGCAGCGGCCTCCGCCGCCGCAGCCTTCCCCCGCCTGGCTCGCTCAGCGCACCGCCCTCCGCGCCGCGGAGGAGTTCTTCTCCGGGCACGCCTCGGACGGCGATGGCGACGACGAGAAGGAGGGGTCCGGATCCGAGGACGAGGACGAGAACGCCGGGGAGGCGGCGGCGGGGTTCTTCGTGGGGCTGTTCGAGCGGGACGCCGAGCTCCGGGGCTACTACGAGCGGAGCTACGAGGAAGGGGAGTTCGTGTGCATGGGGTGCGCGGGGAGGAAGGCGAGGAGGGGCAGGGCCAGGAAGTTCCGGGACTGCATCGGCCTCCTGCAGCACGCCCGCGCCGCCACGCGCTGCGGGAGGCGCCGGGCGCACCGCGCGCTCGCCGCCACCGTCTGCCGCGTCCTTGGCTGGGACATCGAGAGGCTGCCCAGCATCGTCATCGACCCTCGCGGCACGCTCGGACAGTCCCTCGCCAGGGCGGACGCCGCTGCTACCTCTCACCAGGCAAAGGTTTTTCAGCTATTCGTTGCTGCAGGGCGCTCACTGACGAGACTGTCTGCTACTCTGCTTAGTCTGATTTAATTGCTGATCGCAGGAGAATGCTGATACGAGCGTTAATAGAGAGAATGACAACGATAATGCAGCGAAGGTGTGCACCCTGTTACGTTCAGTTAAATGGTGGTTGACGGTCTGTGAGATTGCTGCTCAGTAAATCTGTTTTGGTTGTTGATTTTAGGAGGATGTTTGTTTGGGGAAGAACAGCTTCTTGAATGATAAGGAGGTAACTATGGAGTGCAAACTTGTCCAGTGATTATTGACTACTGATGAGACCACAAGATTACTGTCTCTAGTTCTGATTGAGTTGTTGATTGCAGGAGGATGATGATAAGGGGATGACTAACGCCCTCCTGAGTGATGGGGTTGCAGCAAAGGTCTACAACGTGTTAAATGATTAGTGATCGATGATCAGACTGTTGCTTGATCAGGATCTGATTTGGGTGTTACTTTCAGGAGGATGTTGATACAATGAAGAGCGGCCCTTCAAGTAATGGTCATGATGGAGTGGTTCATGAGCAAGAGAATATCACAGAATCTGCTGAAAAGGTTTGTACTAGTGATTGTTAGCGGTATAAAAGTTAAAAAACTCACATCTGATGTGCATCAATATTTTGTATTGAATTTTTTGCTGCCTTTCATGTTTTTCTCATTGATTTCTTGATTGATTGAGGGATAACTCTTTATCTGCAGTATTATATATGTGGAATTAAAGTGGGTAACTTCGAACTATGTTATGCAGGAAGATACAAATGATATAGACCCTCTGAGCTCCAAAGACGACACACCTATGGAGCTTTGTAAATCTATCCAGGAGGTCGGTACTCAGTACTGATATTAGTTCCTTATACTTAGAGCGAGACCGTGAAAAGAGGAAAGTAAATGTAATACTATCCTTATCCAGGATGATGATTGATGAGATTGTTGCTTAGTCTGGATCTGATTTGTTTGTTACTTTCAGGAGGATGCTGATACAATGAACAGCGGCCCTTCAAGTAATGGTCATGATGGAGTGGTTCATGAGCAAGAGAATGCCACAGAATCTGCTGAAAAGGTTTGTACTAGTGATTGTTATCGGTATGAAAGTTAAAAACTGACATATGATGTGCATCATTATTTTGTATTGAAGTTTTTTGCTGCCTTCATATTTTTCTCATTGATTTTTTGATTGATTTAGGGATAACTCTTTATCTGCACTATTATATATGTGGAATTAAAGGGGGTAACTTCAAACTATGTTATGCAGGAGGATACAAATGATATAGACCCTCTGAGCTCCAAAGACGACACACCTATGGAGCTTTGTGAATCTATCCAGGAGGTCAGTACTGATATTGGAACAGGAGAGTAAATGTAATAAAATCTTATAAAATCTCACCTTCAAAGAGAGCCTTGTTAATCACCCGATGCAATTACATTTGAATGCAATACTAGCTAGAGATTGTAGCTTCACTAATTTTAGTCTGAGGAATGGGAAACATTCTTGGAAGCTGATTCTCTTGATCTAGTACTAGTGTTTAAGAGTTCAAATTTGATTCTTTTATTCATCTGAAGTATGCACTGAAACATTCTGCATGAAACAGTCCAAGTAGGTGCAGAGATTTGAATCTCTGACAAACTGATCATATGTGGTTTAATCCTTGCACTATGTGACACAACTTGTTTGGCGTATGCAGAAAGAAGGTGCTACTGATAATAAGCAGGAGCATGCTAAGAGTGCAGATGATATGGGGGCCACTTGTAACGTCAGCCTAGAAAACAGTTCACCAAAGGTATCTTCAGCCTTCAAGTTTGCATAGCATGGGTTTTTCTGCCTTAATGTATTTTTTGCACGCAGGAAGAAGCTGCTAGAGAGAATAAGGAGGAGCATAGTAACAATGTTGGTACCGGAGATAATGATGTTGGTAACCTGGGAACCAATTTAATGGACTTGTCGCAGGTATATTGTCTCTGTCCTAACTTGTCCGGTATCACCATGCTTGAAATCCATCTGTTTTTCACTTGAGCATAATGTGCGCAATCACTACCTTAGGTGTACTCAGGCACTCACAACATCTGGATATCACGAACAAAGATCCTAGATTGACAAGCCACTCGTGGAGCACCAATTTGTGATACGCTGCCAGCCCATACTAGCCTTGCAATTTTGCAACCCTCTCACCCAGCCGCAGACCTTAGTACACGACTGGTCAGGGACAACCATGAAGTAGTAAACCCACCACAATGGCGATAGCCCATTTCTGCCGGTCAATCCAACCCTACCATCACTCTCTCCGACCACCCCACCTCCCCTCCCACCATCAACTGTCTCTCTAATGATCATGCCACCGCCAGGCCATCATCTATGGGTACTCTCACTGTCTTCGCAGCTTGCAAAACATTGTCAAAAAAATTGTCCTCCGCAACAACGAGGATTCCACATCACCCCACCATTCACTTAGGCGTAACATACCTCATGAGGCTCATGTATATCTTTGTTATGCATTTTCCTGGTATATTGGAAGTGAACACTCATACGGCCTCTGTCTAGGAATACACATTACATTTTTGTACTGGCTGGCAATAATTTTGTATATTGTATTAAAAAGTAGTATGTAATAAATTATATATGGATTTCATTGGTGTGCATTGATATTTTTGCATTCTAATGTATTTGTACATCGTATGTATTACGATAGACATACACACCTACATCTTTTCTTCATTTGAAATTTTAAAATTGGATGTGAGAAAGTGTGTCTCAGCCAAATTGGAGGTGAGTCGTGAAGTCCCACTACACGACTTGATGTCTGCCAGACTCTGTTTGGATTCTGGACCACATGTTCTTATTGGACGTTCTAGGAGTAGGTATCAGTTGTGCTGGAGTACACGGAAGATAGTGACTGCACATATTATACCCCTGTTTTTCATATGCATTGGGCCCTAAATCAAATGAAATGTGCCCAATGAGTTGGTGGTGCAGATTTCTGGCCTGAATGAAGATTAAATAGTTCATAAGGTACAGTTAATGTTCTGAAGAGAACTCCTGGATAGACTTCATTGATGAAGTATGCATCTTTTTGGTCGAAAATTTACAGGGGCCAATATCATCTCATAATGCATGCAGTAACTTTTTTCCCAGAACTTGGAACTTTTTTTTATAAGTGTTTGCAGCTGGATCATCTAAATATTTTCCCAGCTGGTAGCAGTGCCGTCTTATCCACGTAATTCCAGTGACACCACTATTTGATGATACTACTTTTTTTGGTCTGGAATGCAGAGTTGAATGTTGAGATTCTGATCTGTGCACACGAACTCCAGAAGAAACAGTTTGTGGTAGATACCCAAGCCGGCTGTGTGGAGAAGAAGGCTGACCAATTGCTACTCTGTTTCTGCATGAAATATGAACTCTACATGAGAATTATCTGATCTCACATTCATGTAGATAATCAACAGTTGTTCTCCGGTGACCTAACTGAGCATAGCTCATTCTCCCACTTGAGCGCTCTCATGTTAGAGAGATGTTTCTGTTGTGACCAATCGGATTTAGTTGCAACTTCGCATAAAAAAGAGTCGAGCGATTTGATCCATCTTTCCCCGAATGGAAAGGTTATGAGTTTTGTTGTGGTTTCAAGAAGTTTCAACAACCTATCAAAAGGTATTAAGTGGAGTAGGAAACGAATGACCAAAACACGGTTTCCTTTAATTTCCTTCAGCAAGAGGGATGAGATACTAGTGTTTGAAGTACAAAGTACAATGGTACAAGATGTGACAATAGAGAAGAACAATCCTTTTCACTTGTAGTTTAACAGTTTACAAATATCAGAGGTTGTCCCTAACTTTCAAGGGAGCAACACGTGTGGGGTATGTGTGGTTACACTTACAATTCAATCTACAAAGAGGATGAACATACCTAAATAATCCATTATGAAGATGGATTATTTAATAATGAGCATGTGCATGTTGTGCTCACACAAGGGAAGATGGGAACACTACGCGTTTGTCAGATCTCTGGTAATTTCCATTATGAACAAGTAGGCAGATTTGTGTGAGTGCCAACCTCTAAACAAAATTCTGATGAAGTTAGCTCATGTGATACTTTAATCCGCATGTCTTTTCAATCAAGAGTGAGAATTGAGCATCCATCCTCGATTTGAGATGGATCAAGCTCACGAAAATTGCATGCGTTCATATGTCTAAGTGGAAAACCTCCATGAGTATTTATTTTAACAGGCATCCATGAGTGTAAAGGCAGTCCCATTCCTGCCAAAATCAGATTGATCAAATCGTCAGTATGAAAGAACAAACAATTAAGTGTAAGGGCAAGAGCTGAATAACCTTAACAAACATTATTGCCATATGTCAGGAATGAAGCTCCCAAGTGGCTAAGCATGTCAGATTCTTACACAAATCCTAATATTTGATCAAGATTTCTCTTGATATTGGTCATTTAGATACTACCCAGACTTTATAATATGGGCATTTAAGTGCTAAAAAGTCCCCTGTTCCACCTTTCCGTTTCACCCCTTTTGAGAATTGGAATAGTAGGAGGTTGAACTGTTTATGCACTGATGACTGGTACAAAAAACAATCTACGCAATCATAGTCATTATGTTGGATGACATGTACCAATCACTTTCAACAGCTGCATATAAGCACGGGTGACATTTGTGTGCCAAAGTCTGCTCAAACATGTAAGTAGTTTTTGTTTACATGATATGCAAGTTACCTTACCAGGTGGCAGTTAAAATGTTGCCACATTCCAAAATCATGTATCTTCATCCAGAAACTCGTCCTGATATTCCGAGTCATCTAGAATAATGTATTTGGCATCTCCACTAAGTGAAGGTGAAGTAACTCCATCCTCATCTATCTGACCCCTTTTGAATTTGTCATACCTGCCATTAGCCATAAATATTACGATACCAAGAAGAGATGAATATAGTATGCCAAATTACCTATAGTTGATTCGCCACAATATAAGAAAGTATGATTTTGAAGATGATTGTGAATTGGAACCTCAACAATTTTGGCATTGGCTAAACAATGAGAAATGTTTTTTTATGGGTTTTGGGCCCGGTTCCCTTATAAACTGGGTCAACTCTATTCTATCTAATCAAGCTGCGGATATCGAGTGCCTTGTCCTAAAAAAAATATTTCATAAATGTCTATGTGCATGCTGAGTATACACTGTACCCTGAGCTAAAAAAAACTTTGGTAGCACCTTAGGAGATGCTAAATCTAGCCAGAGAAAATCGCAGGACTAATAGTATTCAACAAGTAAAAAATTGTGTTAGACTTATTTTGGTTTTGACCAGTTCAATATTCATGTCTCAGTGCTAAGCTTATCTGAATGCTAACATGGTTAATCATAAACAAACATCATTTAAGAGCCGGGAAACAGATACTGCTCCACTGCATCCCCGCAAAGAATACGTAAGATTATAATAGTCCTCGATTGTGTTGTCCATACTAATATTGCAAAAAACATAGGAAAACTGGAAAATAGTCACTTACTTGTACCAATTGAATAAGCTAACACCAAACATAATAGTGACAAGACCAACACCTTTCAACCAAGTAAATTCATCATGGAAATAAAACACTGCAACCTGAAAGGCCAAGGTAAAAGGTTCCTTCATAACGACAGACAACAATTACAAGATGTATGATATGAATCATATGGAATCTAAGAGCAACGTATATGAACCACTTCCCAGTCGGGTTATGGTACCAAGTACAGTACCTATCTTCATGCTAGAACCAGCAATCCAGCAGAGGAGCATAAAAAGGATATAATGTTGGACTTTTGCATAAGAACTACTAATAGCTGAAGCCTATTGCTAGTATATGCCAAAAATGAAGAAACTAGTGACTGTAACATTTCCCTTTGATGCTTCTTAACTTTTGAACAAACAACAGAGCAGTTCCATGTAGTCGTTCGGATTTTAATTCTTCCTTGACATGAGTTATCGACTGTCTAATCATCTATCTAATTGCCTAATCACCTATCTCATCCTTAATTTTAAATAAGGTATCATTACTGTTTAATAACAGTATTTACATTAATATCAGCTGACATAGAAAGATATTACTTTGGAAGGTGTTTGAGAATTCACATTCCGATAAAGATGCAAGTAAATATAAAGCACTTGATCTTTTAGGGAAAAACATATATTCATTATTACCAAGATGGTTACAGCTTCTTTTACTACCCCAGCTATTGTCACGGTTATAGCACTGGTTGCTGAAACAAGTATATATTCCGTCAACACCTGCAATATGAATAATATATCATGACATCCAATCATCTCTGATATTTCTGACAAGTTTGTGTTGTAATCAAATAAACACTCGTTACCATGAAAAACGCCAGGCTCCCTCCGATTAGCATCAGTAAGAAACTGCGCATAACGTGCCACGGGTTATCAAAATATGCATTCTTCCGAAAATCACTCCAAGGATCCAACAGGAGAGATAGTACCATGGTGGCTATGGCCATCACTGGTGTAACATGGCTCATCAGGGTAATTGGATCTTTTAGGCCTGCCAAAGATGGATTATAGAAGTCATGAACACCTACATCAGGATTGCGAAGTTTACTAAAATAACATTTTCCCCACATTTATCCAAGCTCTGGACTCTAGATGAAAAGCTGGAGCAAGAGCTACTAGGACAAACGGGGTGGATCCAGCAGAGACTATAGCTAAGAGCTATGAAACAGGAGCCATGTTCCTGATACTTTGAAAGCTTAAGATCAACGTCATGAAACCCACATTTAAGATTCTATAGCATACTTGGGTATAAATTATATCAGGTTCTTAATTGTTAAACCACTTGATTCTCTGTTCCTAGTCAGAAAAATGTACATATGCTCTGGAAAAACGAGGATATAGCTCTCAAGATTTCATCCAACACCTTACACCCTCAAGGAACCAACTTTGCAAGTCCACCACCTCATTCAGTAGAGATAGAATTGCAAGAACCAAGCTTCTTCACAGAAGAAACAGGAGCTAAACCCAGACAAACGCCTTAATTTAACTAAATAGATGGTTTCATTGATATGGATAAAAGATGCAATAAAACTGTTGGGCATTATAAGCATTGAAGTGTGCATGAAGCAAAGATCAACGTCATGAAACCCACATTTAAGATTCTATAGCATACTTGGGTATAAATTATATCAGGTTCTTAATTGTTAAACCACTTGATTCTCTGTTCCTAGTCAGAAAAATGTACATATGCTCTGGAAAAACGAGGATATAGCTCTCAAGATTTCATCCAACACCTTACACCCTCAAGGAACCAACTTTGCAAGTCCACCACCTCATTCAGTAGAGGTAGAATTGCAAGAACCAAGCTTCTTCACAGAAGAAACAGGAGCTAAACCCAGACAAACGCCTTAATTTAACTAAATAGATGGTTTCATCGATATGGATAAAAGATGCAATAAAACTGTTGGGCATTATAAGCATTGAAGTGTGCATGAAGCAAAGATAACATACCGTAACTATCTTTCTTGAAATATCAAAATCCACATGCACAATACAAAGCAAATCGTTAGCACATGAAGTGCACAAGAAAAAAAAGGAAATATCTGAGGCGGTGATAACTCTTAAAGCATTTAAATAACATTAGTTATTACACTTACTTGCAATAGAATCTGAGTCATGGACCAGCGGAATCCTGACATGACAGCAGCAAGCGTCACAAAAATGAAGCCCCAGAAGTCGAAGTCGGTCTCCCTGGCAACTGATGGAATTTATTTTATTAAAGCGTAAAAGGAAACTCCAAGATGCATATTGTCTTGAAGCATTGAAAAAGGAGTGCAAACTGAATGACAACAATTTCAGTGACTTAGACAAGAAAAACATTCAGCTACAAAACTGGAATTGTTTAGCGAGTTCAACGTACAGAGGGAGTAGAATATATTATACAACCAAAAATGGCTGCTCGAAACGTACAACCACAGATCCTTTGTACAGCAGCTTCAGCTCAGTACTGGATTGAAAATTGCCTACAAGAACAATACTTTCTACCTGAGGCAGTCATCTCCCTAAAATTACTATGCTAAACACTCTGCGTCCATAATATCCCAAAACAACTTTATCCAAATGTTTAAGAAAAAAATTTAAAACGATCGCCAGTGGTATAGTAATTTCCAGAACATCTCAATTCTCCATACAACTGTCAGTGTTTGAATATGCGCTGGCTTATCAACTTTTTAACGAAAAGTGCTCTGCTTTTCATTTTTAGGTCAAAGTAAAAAAAATCCACTTGGATTTGGCAATTGCTAGGTCTGAATGATTTAAAAGTAGTGTGCTTGGCCAATCGAAAGCAAAAGGAAACCATAGTGTACAAACTGTAGATAGCAACCAAAGCAGAACAGTTACCGAGAATGACAACCAGAAAAACGTCAATAATCCAATCTTAATTGTAAACTAGCTGATACTGAAGAAACTACTTGCCCAGCAGCTGACCATAATAAACTTCCATGCATTTAAACCTTATGAGGCTACATACCTGTCAACAGAACCCCAATAGAAATGACAACTATGATTCCTAGAAGCTTGATGCTGGGGCTCTCCAACCTTGCAAGCCAGGAGGCAATTTTTAGACCAATATAAAATCGAAAGTAAATGGATGTTAATGTCATATAGTAAAAGTGCATGGTGTGCTAAACTAGTAATATGTACAAATCACCTCTACAACTAACTAGCAAGCTGAACAAACAATAATCAGTGCAACCAGAATGGACATCACAACCAAAACTAACCAATTAACATTAACACGAGAAAGCTATACTACAGCAGTATCCAATTTCGGTACTCACCTAAACGCAAAAGCGAATAGCAAAAGAAATATCGGCGAGGCTGATTTACACTGCAAAGAAGGTCAAGTTTCAAAATTTAAGTTAGATATGCAGCCAGTTGAACACAATTAAGAATGGATCGAAAGGGTGAAGTGGAATCAATCATTTCGACGAAAACAGACCATGGTAGCGAATGTGACCGTGATGAACACCAGAGACGCGTTGCTCAGGTTTATATCCAACGCGGTTCCCAGAGCAGTTGGGACGACTACAGAAAGGCAAAAGACAGAAGCATGAAGAAACCACAATTTGTACTACTGGTAGTAATAATAAACGGAGATATGCTAGCGAAACCAAGAAGATGTGCACCGTACCTCTCATGAAGTAATCCTTCCAGCTCATCTCCACGGCAGCGTCTAGCCCCTTGGCCTGGAAGAGCAGGATGATCTTGGAGAGCGCGGCCTGCAGCGCGAAGTGCACAGTGTTCATGAGCAGCGGCGCCGGGAACTTGCCGAGGTTGTCCCCCAGCAGCGTCTTATTGTATCTAGGGAGGACGAAAGAAGCAAATCATTCAAGGTTCCCCGGGGCGAGCGAGACGAAAACAGAGAGATCCGGAGTGAGCGGCGGAGGGACTCACAGGGTGAGGCAGGTGCTGAAGGTGTACCAGACGAGGATGTAGAAGCCCGTCTTGAGCACGACGGCCGGCGCCAGGGCGGCGCGCTCCGCCCGCTCCAGCGACTCCAGCTTGGCGACGGACTCGCTGGGCCGCAGCCCCAGCCCCAGCCCGGCCCCTCCTCCAGCGCCAGCGCCAGCGGATGGTGCCGGCGGGTTCTCCACGTCGAACGCCTTGCGGTCCAGATCCGGGGCGTGCATGCTCCGCTGGCGGAAGTAGCCGGATCGCGGGGACACGGCCTCCCCCGCCGCGGCGGCGGCCAGCGCGGCGGCGCCGGCGTCCGCGTCCGCGTCGGGCATGCCGCCTCCTGGTCCTCGAACGCGAGCACAGAGAGAGAGAGAGAGAGAGAGAGAGAGGGAGAGAGAGAGAGAGAGAGATCGCCCCTCCTCCACCTATAACGAAAGCAAGGAGGTGGCCGCCGGCATCGCCCGCGGGGCGGGGCGGGGCGGGGCGCGAAATGCCAAATGCGACGCGGGAGGGATCCGGAAGGAAATGGCGCGGCAGGAGGGTGGCTGCGGCTACGGTTGCCCTGCTCACCGGACCTGAGCTGACCTGGCCTGCTGCCGGAACGAGGCGAGCGCCGGCGGATTTGGCGGGCGGCTCGGTCGGATTGGGGAGGCCGGCCGGCGAGCTGCACGCCCCGGCTTCCTGTTTGCAAAATGGACGTGAGGCGCACAGCAGGAATGAAATGCAAAGGTTTTTCCGTTATCGGGTCCGATCTCAACGAGACAACGACAGTGGTTAGGTTAGTAGGATCAGATCAGCATCAGCTGGTGGAGGCGTACACCGGCGGCATCATCATCACCATCACCCTTCCTTCCACCCCTTTACCATATCGGCTTCAAATCTGGTAGTCGTTACACGATCTGAACATCATCGCGCTGAAGCAACTCCCTATGCAGACATGTGAGCCTTAAGCTGTTAAGCACATCCCGGGCCTTGTGATATTGTGGAGGCATTTTTTTTATAAACGTTGTAGAAATAAGAACACGAGATTCTAACTAACGCAGTTTTCCCACAACTATGAGATCTCCGCCGCTTATCATAAACGTTGATTTTGCATTTTATGGACGATATTATTCGTACTAATTGATGCGTTAAAAATAGAAAAATATGTTAATGTGTGGTTTTAATTTTTTTTGTCAATACATGTACACAAACTTCACGTTACTACATGAATCTAAAAAATAAATTATATTAATCCATAACTTTATGATAATGCATTGATATGTTTCCTTGACCAATTTGTACATGGATCGTAAAACATTTTGAATGAATGAGATAAGCGGAGGAGATCCACATAGTTGTGGAGTTGCATTTCCAATTTTAACATGGAAAATACTTTGAAAGAGAATAGAAAAAATCATGGGACCCAGTCAGCAAAAATTTAGTATATCAGAAAAGATTACAAACATCGGGGGTTACAACTTGCGAGTTATCCCAAACAGTCGGCTTACAGATGTATTTTATAGTGGTGATGACCTCATCTAGGTCGGAACCGCTTGCGTTCCAACCCTCCGACGAAGTGCCTCTATTTCACCCCGACAGAAATTAACCTTCCTCTTAATTAAATTTCGACCACAATAAAAAAATTAGTTGTGTGCTTCTTAGTTCTCGCAGAGGCGTGTTTCATGTTCACCAAGATCATTTGGCCAACCACATATATGGGTAGCTTCCATCTAAACCACATGACTCTTTATGCTTCGCCTTTACTAGGATTTTGTAACATCATGCTCAATATTCTTTACACATGGCCTTCTCATTTTGTGTATGACCACAATTGGCGTTGGTTCTTCATGCGTAATGTCATGTTGTGATGCATCCCTAATTTTTGTCGTGGTTCCTAGTTCTTTCGGAGGCGCCTTTTTCATGTTCACCAAGATTGTTTGGTCAACCGGCGGGCTTTTTACGGGAAGACTCCATCTAAACTTTTATTTTTTTTAATTTATAAACATTATTTTTTAAATTTATAAAATCAATATTTTTTGAAGAATGATAGGTTATCAGTGAAGAGTACTGACCGGAAACATAGATAGAACTAATTGTAGCGACAAGGACAGCCGACATGCCCACGAGAGAACAAAGAGCTTAATTTGTGTATACTACTGTAGTTAGTACAACTGCATGCTCCCAGTTCCAAATTTGGCGGTGCGGGCCTGAACGGGAGAGGAAAACGAGGAATGGGAAGTGCGCGAATCGGAGATCCACATGAGGAAAAAGGAGATCTGATGCCCAAAGCGTACTACTCCAAACGAGACACCGGCGTTTGGACATACAGTAGCAGCAGCTAGATCCACTTGGTTTGGAGTGGATTTGTCAGGTGCTTTATGGACCGACCGAACGAGACACCGGCGTTTGTTGGACCTAACACGCGGATTAACAACTGGTTAACATTGCAGGCGTGATACCACCTGCCGGCTGCCGGAAGAACAGCCATGAGTAGACACCAACTTTGCGCTGCATTTTTCTTGTCGGAAGGTAAAAGCGTGCTAGGAAACCAAACTTCCTCTGTATCTTAATGTAGTACCACGTTTTGATGCGTTAAACGTCTTATTTTGAGACGGATGTAGTAATTATCTAGCGCACTGATTCTAGCTGAATTCTTTTATTTTTGTCCATGAAAAGGTTGTAGCTGACTCCAGTCACAGTCAGCAAAAACGTGGTGTATATTCTGGGTTAATTATATTGCTATTCTTAGTCCGGGAAAACGCTGCATTTTCACATTCTTAATCTTTCTCCGGGTCCACGCGTGGTGGCAGAGGGGGAACCCTAACCAGTCCATCCACGTCCCCACTGTCTCTCATCCCCCCTCGATGTTGCCAAAGGGTCCGGACGGGCAAATCGTGGTGGGTGCCGCCGACGACAACGAGAGGTGGTGGTGGCGGCCAAGGCGGAGCTCCCTAGGCGGCCGCCGGCGGCGGTCAACTCCATGACCGGAGGGTCAGCGGGGTTTTTGGTCTCCGGTGTGCTCTTGGGTGATGGTGGCGTGTGCTGTAGATTTGATCCCCATTCAGATTTATTGTCGGTGGCCTATATCTAGTCGGGGGCTCATGGATGGGTTGGCGAAGGGCGGATGGGCGGTGCTCTGCCCGTGTTTCAACGTATGCGTGCCACGACGAGGCTCCACATGTATCCAGTTAGATGCACGGTCGAGTGGTGTGAATGCTGATGAAAATCACGCCTACTTTGGTCACATGGCGGACGATGACGAGTGTTTGACGATGTTTCCTTGTCCAGTCATCGGCGTTGCCGTGTGGGTCATCTCGCTCAAACTGCTCTAGGGAAAACCCTAGATCTAGTCTACCAGATCAGATGATGGTGGCGTCGTTGTTGTCATTCTCCCTCTTGAGAGTGAAACATACGTTGTTGGGTGGGACCAGGAGGTGGAGCAGAATTTATCTACCGTGTCGACAATGACATGTCTCGACGGCGAAGCGCTGTGGGGTCTCGACGAGTGGGCGATTGTGATGTTTGACGTCATGCGGCGTCGACAACGCATGCCTGACAAGATCAGTACGTTGTTACCTAATATGAAGATTTTCAGCGGAAGAAGACACCGGCTTCTTGAGTGTGTGCATTGGTGTCAGCTGAGAGTTCTGTTGTACTTGTTTATGCTCGCGAGCTGCAGTTGGGTATGTTGGTTGAGGCATCCGGATTTGGATGATGATATATGTTGACGTGAGGTCCGGGCAGACGAACACAGTTCATGTCTACCCCTACATGCACCCATCAAGTTCTTTCTTTTTAGAGCAAAAAAAAAAAACGAACTGATCAGGTTATAAGACGTTTCGTGGAAAAAGAGCACGGGACACTGAATCTGGCCGAGTGTGATAATAAGCACGTCCTAGGCAAGTGGCCAGCATTGCTAAGCACCACGTGGCTCTGACGTGGAAACACGCACGTCCCGTCAGCTCCACGCACGCGCGCGCTCGTGGTTCACACGAACCGGCATTCGGGCAAGCGGCAGCCGCGTACGTACGTACCAACGCGTTCACGCCATGGTGGCTGCATCGGCGCCGCCGGCGTGGGTGGCATCGCCGTCACGTGCGGTACTGCGGTCACTCGTATACCGGCCGGCCGTTTCGCCCCTTTCGGCATTATTACTCGAGTAACTTTTGTTGATCAACTTGTGCGCTGCGATCAGTATGCATTCTGGCCCTCGAAACCCTGTCTACAGCGCCTCTGGGATAGGGGTGGAATCGAGCCGAGCCGAGCCGGCTCGAGGCTTGCCTCTGAAATGTTTACAGAAAATGGGCTCAAGGCTCGGCTCGGCTCATCAAGCTCGTGGCTCGGCTCGGGCGGCTCGTGAGCTGAATGCCACACCTGTACGAAATCGATCGATTCTCTTTCCTTTCCCCTTCCAGTCCCGAGTCCTGACCCTTCTTCCTGCTCTCGCTGTTAGGAATACGATAGCTTCACGTATATGAGTCCTTACCTGTATCGATTCCTTACCTGTAATAGGACTACGAGTCCGGATCAGATTGTAATAGCCTACACCGCAAAGTGCTTCTATAAATACATCAACACGTGGCTCGGGATTAATATCCGAGTAGACCCAATCGATTCTACATGATCGCTGTTTTTACATGGTATCAGGCCGGCTCTTCTGCCGACGATACTGATCGACAAACTCCATCGATTCCTTCGCGTCGCGAGTTCTTGATCGCCCGAGCTTCATGGCTTCGCCCTTCACCAGCCTGACGATCAACCTCGGAGCTCCACTGTCCGACAAGCTGACGCGGAAAAATTACTCAATGTGGCGAGCACAGGTGCTGCCACCGATCCGTGGAGCTCGCCTCGTTGGGCTGCTCGATGGCAGCGACGCAGCTCCAAAAGAAACGCTGGTCAATCCAGCTAACAAGACGGCGAAACAAATCTCCAATCCGGAGTACGACGCCTGGATATCACGGGACCAGATTGTTCTCGGGTATCTCCTCCAATCGCTCTCGCCCGAGGTGCTCCCTCATGTTCATCGGATCGAGCACGCCGCCGGCGTCTGGAAGGCGATCGAAGAGATGTTTGCCTCTCATAGTCAAGCCAAGGTCACGAACCTTCGGATTGCGTTGGCAAACACGAAGAAAAAGAACCACTCCACGTCTGAATTCTTGACCACGATGCAAGGCATTGTTGACGAACTTGCTGCTGCCGGGTGCCCAATCTCCGACAGGGAACATGTTTCCTGTATCCTGGCTGGCCTTGGCGGAAGCTATGATGCTCTTGTTGCTGCTCTCGGGGTGGTCACCACTCCGATCTCGCTGAGTTCCCTCTACGCGCAGCTGCACGCCTACGATCAGCGCCAAGAACTAATTCACGGTTCCTCAAGTGGTGACTTCGAGACCTCCGCCAATGCCGCCTCACGTCAACGGGGTGGTCGCCCTCGCTTCAACAACAACAGGGGACGTGGTGATCATGGTGCCCGCGGTGATTGGAATGTCGACCGACGTGATGACCGCCAAGATGCCTACTACCCACGCCAAGGACGGGGTGGTGGACGTGCGCCTCCAGGAGGGGGGCGTGGACGCCGCCGCACAACGCCATGGGTCGACGTCACATGTCAAATACAACAGATACGACCTGACGGTCCGTGACACATACAACAGATATGACAAGGTCAACACAGCAAGTGGGCAAGGTATGGATATTTCCCATGTTGGTCATTCAATAGTACGTAACCCTGTTCAGTATTTCCACCTTCGCAATATTCTTCATGTTCCTAATGCCTCCAAAAATTTGCTCTCTGTTCATCGATTCACCTAGGATAATCGCGTCTTTATAGAATTTCATCATTTCTTCTTTTTTATCAAGGATCGGGTATCGCGGAAAATAATTCATAGAGGGAGATGTGTGGGCGGTCTCTACCCTCTTATTTCTTCTATGGTGTCACCTTAGTCACAGAAGCATGCCTTTGCTGCCGCCAAGCCTTCCCACTCAAAGTGGCACGGTCGTCTCGGTCATTCGTCTTTAGCTATTGTTAGTCAAATTCTTAGTAAAAATAAACTCCCCTTTGTTAGAGATTCCAGCATAGAGTCTGCGTGTGATTCATGTCAACGGGCTAAGAGTCATCAACTTCCTTATCCTATATCCACTAGTATTTCCACTGCCCCTCTTCAGTTAATCTTCTCTGATGTTTGGGGTCCTGCTCCCACCTCTGTTGGTCGTCATGATTACTATGTAAACTTTATTGATGATTACAGTAAATTTACGTGGATATACTTGCTCAAAAAAAAATCGGATGTCTCTGCTGCATTTGTGATTTTTCAAACTCTTGTTGAACATAAACTTGATAGAAAAATTCTTACTGTTCAATTGACTGGGGAGGTGAATACGTCAAACTGAACGCACTTTTTCAGAAACAAGGCATCTCACGTCATGTCTCTTGTCCTCATGCACACCAACAAAACGGCTCTGCCGAAAGAAAGCATCGTCGTATAGTTCCTGTTGGACTAGCTCTCCTTGCACATGCTCATATGCCTCTCAAATTTTAGGATGAAGCCTTTCTCACCGCCACATGTCTTATTAACATGCTTCCCAGCAAAGTTATTAGGGCGTCTCCAATGTTTTTTTAACCTCGGCCATAAGTCCTCTAAAGTCGACTGTAGCGATTCTTAAGCATTGTGAGGCCCGACCTTAGGAGCAGAATTCTTATGGCCGACCTCACCGGTATGGCTCGGCCATAGTAAATAAACAAACTTTCTTTCTTGCTCCTTCCGTTGCAGCCCTGACGGTGACTGCTTCCCGCGAGCTAGTGGTCACCTGAGCTCGGCCATACACGATGAGCTCCCAATCTTGTTCGCGCGAACCTCTGGTCGCCGCCCGACCTAGACCTGCTCCCAACCCGGTCGACCTCCTCCACGAACCACCCCTACTCCCCTAGCGACTTCCTCCGCGCTCTCCGCTTGCAGTGTGCCGTAAAGGTGCATGGCCGTGGTTGTGTCTCACCGGAATCGGCGACGACGAGCGCCAGGCGGGACGCCCCGTCCGGCCGCTACCGCGGATGCGACCCAAGCCGATGGATGCGGCGTCGGCGCGGACCTGTGCAGGGGCCGCAGCGACAATTGCGGCCGAAATCAATGGTTGCGGTGCCCGCGGGACCTATGCGTTGACGGCGGCCGAAATCAATGGTCTTCTCTGCCGCCCGAGCACATCAGTGAGGAAACGAGCATGATGTTAGCTGCGGCCGTGTCTTCTTTGGCTGAAGATTGCTTCCTCGCGTCAAGAAATTGGATAGGAATTAGGATTTGGAATGCTCACGTCTTGACGGAAGGGATAAGGTGAGCAGCGGTTAAAAAAGGAAAAAATCTGACACCTGGGCTCCACCTTAAGACCCAGATTGTCTATAAGCATTGTGGCTGTTTCAATCTGCTATAGCAGCTATTTTTTTTTAAATAATACATTTTTTATTGGAAATTCGGAAAATATTGCGCAAATCTTGCATTTTTCAAAAATATTGCGGCCTCGGCCTTGAGTTGGCCGAGCCGGCCTCGTCGGCCCTCAGGAAGCCGAGCAGGCCCTGTCGGCCCAGGGAAAGCCGACCGGGGCCGTCGGCCGCATCTACGCGCGTGCAGGCGCCTGCCACGGCCTGCATGGCTCTGGTCGGCCGAGAGGAGGCCGACAGACGATTCGGCCCATCCAAAGCCGACGTTTGCATGGGCTGTTTTTTCTCCCGCCACCGTTTCGCGCCTCTTTTTTCTCCCGCCACCGTTTCGCGCCTATTTTTTCGCGTGACCGTTTCCCGCCCTTCTCCCGCCACCGTTTCGCGCCTGTTTTTTCTCCCGCCACCGTTTCACGCCTCTTTTTTCGCGTGGCCGTTTCCCGCATGATTCTCCCGCCAAATTATTCCCGCCCGCTTCTCCCGCCTCTATAAAAACCACCCGAGGCTAGGCATGTTACTCTCAAGAGCGCACGATGGTGTGTATTGTTCCTTGTGAGAAGTGTGTGTCCGGGTATCACATAGCCGCATCCCAGCATCTGGCTATGATTTCCGAGGATTTGAAGGTAGATGGTAGGATAGTTCCACATCAAGAAATTGTTGATAGTGAGAGACATCTCGCTTTTCTTTCGGCGAGGCAATGCCGAGATGGGTTTCCGTATAGGACCCCGCAACAAGTCCGTGCAGAAATCTTTAGGCTTGCAGATAAGTATGAGAGGAAAGTTACCAATGATCCTTTTCATAAGACTGAAGCTGACCGTGCTAGTTACGCGGATTCCTATCTCTGGGTATACTCCAGCGATGATTCCGACGATTTTATGCCGTCGGAAAAGGAAAGGAGGGCGGAAGCATCGAGAAAGGGCAAGAACAAGAAGGCCGAAGCATCGAGACAGGGCAAGAACAAGAAGGCTGAAGCATCGAGCAAGGGTAAAGGCAAGAAGGCTGAATCTTCGTCCAAGGGCAAGAGTGCAAACGCAGTGGACGGTGCAGGATGCGTCGATGGAAGATAGGTATCAGTATCTGTGGTCATTATGGACTCGAGTTGTGTTGTATCTTACTTTCAGTATCAGTTTATTTGAAGTATTGCAATTGTATTTTTAGAATTGTATCTTACTTCCGCATTTATTTGACGGTCTGGTGTTCGTATTACGTAGTGTATCTCATACATATGAATACGTCAGACACAGAAGTAAAGAAGTAGCATACATATGTCTCATACATAGGTCTTACGGTACATGGAAAATAGCGAACATACGTCTCTGATACATAAGTAGAGTCTCAGTCATCGCCTCTGCCACGACGTGGCGGATGTGGCTGAGGAGTGCTCCATCCTAACCGATGGGGTGGGCGGGTGACTCGTGGAGGAAGCAAAGACCCGTCATCTGCCTGCTGTGTATCCTGTGTGGGGGGTGGAGGAGGAGTGTTGTTGTACATGTTGAGCCACTAGGTGTCCGCATCCGCATCGGGAAACACGTCCTGCTGACTCGCCCAACCCGACGCACCCGAGTAATGCTCGGAGATAATAGGCCCCAAGTCGAAGTCGAATTGTGCTAGAATCGAGAAATTTTATGTAACATGTTATTTTGTAAATAGTTTGAAGACATGAGAATGTAGTAGTACGAATCGACATACCTGGTGGTGGACGAGGCTGGAAGCCGGTCGTGGGGCTCTGCTGGTACTCCGAAGAGGGTCGCTGCTGGTAGCCCCCAGTGGGGCTCTGCTGGTAGGCCCCCTTGAAGGAGATATGCCCTAGAGGCAATTAATAAAGTGTATTTCTTTATCATATCTCGTTTGTTCATAATATGTTTTTGTGTCATGCTATAACCGTATTAAGCGGAAACATTAATACGGGTGTGATGCGTAAACAACCAGGTCCCTAGTAGCCTCTACTAAGACTAGTTTCGTTGCGCGATCGATGATCGAGGTTTCCCGATCATAGGGCATGGCGCCGGTCGGCAATGGAAGTCATATCGTTGGAGAACGATGTGATGGACATACCCATATTTGTAGGACGTAGTCATTACGCCTTTGACCGTGAGACCAACTCTTATTGTTATTCCTGGAAGATACTTTGATTGCACCAAACGTCGTATCTTAATTAGTATGACAATAACGGTGATACTTTTGGGTATCGGAAAGGAGTAGTTGAGACGAGGGGTCAAGAGCGGGATTTGCCAGTCCGCATAGCAGGATAGATACTCTAGGGCCCACTCGGTGAGATTATGTCTAATGAGCTTGCAAGCATGTGACTAGGTCACGGAGACATGAAATCATAGACGAGTAGAAGATAGTGTTGTCGGTAACGAGGTCAAGCTAGATATGGAGATATCTATGAACGACGCTCGGACACGCTAAGTATCGCTATGGCAAAAGGTTTAAGACTTTACGTTCAGGTTTGATAGATGAAAGTCATTCGTTATATCACATGGATTAATTCATGGGGTCCAGGCCTATGAGTTAGTCGTTGATTGGAGAGGAGTCTCGATCGTACCTGTTATTATATCGAACCGCTAGGGTAACACACTTAAGGGGTTTCGACAAGACAACCGGAAAGGAAAGAGATCACCGGGAACGTCCCGGGAGAGGTCCGATGGAGATCGGGCAGCGACGAAATAGTTTTCGGAGCTAGAATAAATTATATATAATATGTTTGATATTAATTAGTGTAATTAATGTCTAAATATGATTTTATATATTTATTTTCGAATTTATTTAGGCTGATTTCCCTAAATGGGCATTCTGGTCGAAAGAAGGCCCAAGAGGGGAAAATTCCCTAGGGGAATTCGGTGGGGGCCAAGGTGGCCGGCCTAGGTGGGCCACAAGGGGCCCACCAGGTGGCCGGCACAGCCATAGCCGCACCAGGCATGTGGGATTAGTCCCACATTGCCTGGCTGGCAGGTTGGCTCCCCCCCGGGAGCCTTTATATAGAGGGGCACCCCTGGCCTTTTAATTAAACCAATTAATTCCCAATTCTCTCTCGATTTCGTGATTCCCTTTGTCGGAGTTGCGCCGAGTTGAGAGGGGGATCTCTTCCACCACAGCCCGCTGCCGCGCTGCTGGTGTTCCGGTCCAAGTCTTCCGCTGCTCGTCCTGGACTGGAGCTTCGGAGGCCGTCGTCTCCACCGTACGTGTGTAACGCCCTGCGAGGTGCTGCGCTAGCGGTGCTGAGAGGTCTGCTTCCTCTACACGACCTTGAGGTCAGTTTCGTCGGTCTTCATCGACAACGTTTGTGCGGGAACGTAATCCCCGCTTTCGGTCTACAAGGGTATGTATTCCGATCTCCGTTCGTACTACTATATCTGCATAGAATAGATCTTGGCATGTTTTAAGGATATCGTTGCTAGGAATTTTTTTGTTTTCTGCACACGATCCCCTTCAGTGGTATCAGAGCCGATCTATCGTAGATATAGCTGTACGCTGTTAGAACCCGTGTTCTGCACGGGGCACCGTTCCTGTTATTTGCTACCCTCTAGCGTGCACTTGTGATTCCAGCGGCATCGAGTTGATGAAGCGGCCCGGACCGACTTTACGCGTACGCTTACGCGAGACTGGTTCCACTACTGACATACGGCTTGTACCGTATATGTGGCTGGCGGGTGTCAGTTTCTCTCTCTTTAGTTGGTCTTGCATTTTCAATGGAGGGCCCGAAAGGGATGCTTAAACATGCAATTATTGGATCGTTGTTGTGATCATAAGGTTCGTAGGTATGAAGCGGTTCTATTTACGACAATCCCAAGCCACGTAAAATATGCAAAAGATAAAGTAGAAGCGTCTAACTTTATTTTGCAGGGGCTATGTGATATGGTCAAGGTAGGTTTATTAAATTGTTTATGAACTGCGGGCGCCAAGAAGACCATGGCGCAGTGGACTATATCACATCGCATTACATTTGATGTTATTGTGTGCATCTTATATTGTGTGATTATATATATATTAGTATATATTAGTTACGCGGCGGTAGTCATATATAAGATGATCCCTTCAAAAATACCACTAGTGTTCTTCCTCCAACGAGCACCACCAAGAAAGTTCTACGTTATGAGGCAGGCCGTGACGATCGGGTGTCAGACATATCGTCGTTCGCATATAGTGGGTGTAAGCCATGTTGCACAAGCGTTACGTGGAGGTTATAGTGGCGAGCCTAGCATATGCAGATATGGCCTTGGAACACGGAGGCCGAAAGGTCGAGCATGAGTCACAGAGTTGTTGTGATGGACAATTGTCTACCCTTGAAGTTGTGCTGCCGGCTCTGACGATGAGGGGTGGTGCGATGGATAGGGGTCGTGTAATCGCTTAAACGACCAGGAGGGATGTTCGTTTGAGTGGGAGTTATGTTAGTTATTTTCTAAAAATACTATAACTCAAAATTATTATGAACAAAGTCTTATGTTGTTGCAAATTCCATTGTAGATGTCTCACCCCTCCTTTAACCTAGCCCTGTTCCTTGAGAAAGAGAAGCTTAAGACCGATGGGTCTAACTTCGTGTCCTGGTTCCGCGACCTGAAGTCCATTCTTGAAACCCACAAGGTGGCCTATATCCTTGAAGCCCCCTTAGGTGATCTGCCAAACACCGCCTCAGAAATCGAAAGGAATGTCCATGAGGTTAAGGCGGAGATTTCTTCTTGTGTCCAGAGTGGCATGCTCTTTGCCATGGAGGCTGACCTGCAAAACCATTTCGAGAACAAGGGTGCTTATGAGATAATCACTGAACTCATGGTTGTTTTTGCACGACAAGTCAAGGCTGAGAGGTTCGAAGCATCCGTGCTTTTCTTCTCAGCCCAGATGGAAGAGCACGGCAATATAAGTGAGCACTTAGCCAAGTTTTTTGGCTGCGTTCAGCTCCTGAATGATCTGGGAAGTGTGATCCCAGAAGAGCTGGTTATTGATAGGGTGCTGATTTCTCTACCCCCTAGCTATAAGAATGCCATCGTGGACTACGGCATGAAAGGGACGTCAAAACCCCTGTCGGAAATCCTGAAGATGCTCGAAGTGGCCGAATTAGAAATCAAGCTGGAGAAGATGGTAATGACCATCGGATCACCTGAGCGCAATTGCCCCAAGTACCTGGAGGACAAGAAACCTGGCAAGATAGTCGACAAAGAGCAAGGTATATTTGATATACATGTTATAGATGTGTACCTTACATCCACCCGTAGCAACACTTGGGTATTTGATACTGGTTCTGTTGCTCATATATGTAACTGTCAGGAGGAGTTACGGAATAAACGGCGGCTGGCTAAGGATGAGGTGACGATGCGCGTCGGCAACGGATCGAGAGTCGACGTGGTGGCTGTCCGCACGCTCCCTCTACATCTACCATCGGGATTAGTTTTGGTTTTAAATAAGTGTTATTTTGTACCATCGTTGAGTGTAAACATTATAAGTGGGTCTTGCCTGTTACAAGACGGTTATTCATTTAAATCAGTATCAAGCAGTTGTGCTATTTATATGAATGATATCTTTTATGTTGATGCTCCCGAGAGTAATGGTTTATTCTTGTTGAATCTCGATCGTAGTACTCACATCCATAACATAGAAGCCAAACGGATTAAGTGTAGTGATGATACCGCCATGTATATGGCATTGCCGTCTTGGTCATATTGGTATAAAGCGCATGAAGAAACTCCACTCCGATGGACTTTTGGACTCGTTGGATTTTGGATCCCTCGATACATGCGAACCATGCCTTATGGGCAAAATGACCAGGACACCGTTCAAAGGTTTCGTTGAACGGGCGTCGGATTTATTGGGGATCATACATACAGATGTGTGTGGACCAATGAGCGTATCGACACGCAATGGTTATCGTTACTTTGTCACCTTCACTGATGACTTGAGTAGATACGGTTATATCTATTTGATGAAACACAAGTCTGAAACTTTTGAAAAGTTCAAAGAATTTCAAAGTGAAGTTGAAAATCAACTTAACAAGAAAATCAAGCACCTCCGATCCGATCGTGGTGGCGAGTATTTGAGTTTTGAGTTTGGCACACATCTGAAGAGTTGTGGCATCATACCCCAACTTACGCCTGCTGGAACACCGCAACGTAACGGCGTGTCCGAGCGACGTAATCGTACTCTACTGGATAGTGTCCGATCTATGATGTCTCTTACCGATTTGCCCGTATCCTTCTGGGGTTATGCGTTAGAAACAGCCGCATTCATTTTAAATAGGGCTCCGTCCAAATCCGTTGAAACGACACCGTATGAATTATGGTATGGCAAGAAGCCTAAGTTATCGTTTCTGAAGGTTTGGGGTTGTGAGGCGTATGTTAAGAAACTACAGCCCGACAAACTCGAACCGAAGTCGGAGAAAGTCGTCTTTGTAGGATATCCGCGGGAAACCGTAGGATACACCTTCTTCAACCAAGCTGAGGGCAAAACGTTTGTCGCGAAGACCGGTACCTTTCTACAGAAGGAGTTTCTCGCGAAAGGAGTAAGTGGGAGGAAGGTAGACCTCGATGAGATCGTTGATCCCGAACTCGAGATTCCGAGTGGCGCAACGGAAGCTGTTCCGGAAACGTCCTCCACAGATGGAGTGGGAGAAACTGTCGAGGAAAGTATTCTACCTCGTAGGTCTGGTAGATCTCGTATCGCACCAGAATGGTATGGCAACATGGTTTGCACCGTCATGTTAATTGAACAAGACGAACCTACGAACTACAAGGAGGCAATGGCGAGTCTAGAGTCCGAGAAATGGCTAGAAGCCATGAAATCCGAAATAGGATCCATGTATGATAACAAAGTGTGGACTTTGATGGATATTCCCGAAGGGCGCAAGGCCGTCGAGAATAAATGGATTTTTAAGAAGAAGACTGATGCTGATGGTAATGTGACCGTCTATAAAGCTCGGCTTGTCGCAAAAGGTTTCCGACAAGTTCATGGGATTGACTACGATGAAACTTTTTCACCGGTAGCGATGCTGAAGTCTATTCGGATTTTGTTAGCAGTTGCTGCCTATTACGATTATGAAATATGGCAGATGGATGTCAAAACAGCCTTCCTAAATGGAAACATTGAGGAAGAGTTGTACATGGTACAACCGGAAGGTTTTGTCGATCCAGAAAATGCTGGCAAGGTATGCAAGCTTCAGCGCTCCATTTATGGATTGAAGCAAGCATCTCGGAGCTGAAATCTTCGATTTGATGAGGTAATCAAAGGTTTTGGATTTGTCCAAAATTTGAAAGAGACCTGCATTTACAAGAAAATGAGTGGGAGCTCGGTTGTGTTCTTAGCACTATATGTAGATGACATATTGCTGATTGGAAATGATGTGGAACTTCTGAATAGCGTGAAGGGTTATTTAAACAGTAAGTTTTCCATGAAGGACTTAGGAGAAGCTGCATACGTCTTAGGCATTAAAATCTATCGTGATAGATCAAGACGTCTATTGGCGTTGAGTCAGAGTACTTATCTTGATAAAATACTGAAGCGTTTCGGTATGGAGAAGGCAAAGAAGGGTTCTCTGCCGGTTATCAAGAATAAAACATTGCGAAAGGCACAGTGTCCGGTAACGGAACAGGATAAGGCCGATATGACTAAACATCCTTATGCTTCAGCCATAGGATCGATTATGTATGCAATGTTAAGTACTAGACCTGATGTGGCATTAGCTCTAAGTTTGACAAGCCGTTTCCAGAGTAATCCTGGAATGGCGCATTGGATTGTTGTTAAGAGCATTCTTAAGTATCTCAATAAGACAAAGGAAATGTTCCTTGTCTATGGTGGCTGCGATGAAGAACTTGGCGTAACAGGTTACGTGGATGCAAGTTTCTGCTCAGACCCCGATGACTCTAAGTCACAGACAGGTTATGTGTTCAAGGTGAATGGGGGCGCCGTGTGCTGGAGAAGTGGGAAGCAACCCATCGTCGCACAATCTACAATGGAGTCGGAGTACATTGCTGCTTGCGAAGCCGCGAATGAAGCTGTGTGGCTGAGGAAGTTCATCATTGAACTTGGAGTGTTCCCGAGCGTGCAAGACCCCGTGGTCCTCTTCTGCGACAATACGGGTGCCATTGCTAACGCCAAGGAGCCAAGGTCTCACTCCACCGCCAAACACATTCTCCGACGCTTCCATGTGATACGACAGTATGTACAAGGAGGCGATGTGAAGATTTGCAAAGTGCATACGGATCTGAATGTGGCAGATCCCCTGACAAAGCCTCTTCCGCTTGACAAGCATGAAAAACACCAGTTAGCTATGGGTGTTAAGCTTTTACCAAGTTGTAATCTAGATTAATTTGTACTCTAGTGCAAGTGGGAGACTGAAGGAGATATGCCCTCGAGGCAATTAATAAAGTGTATTTCTTTATCATATCTCGTTTGTTCATAATATGTTTTTGTGTCATGCTATAACCGTATTAAGCGGAAACATTAATACGGGTGTGATGCGTAAACAACCAGGTCCCTAGTAGCCTCTACTAAGACTAGTTTCGTTGCGCGATCGATGATCGAGGTTTCCCGATCATAGGGCATGGCGCCGGTCGGCAATGGAAGTCATATCGTTGGAGAACGATGTGATGGACATACCCATATTTGTAGGACGTAGTCATTACGCCTTTGACCGTGAGACCAACTCTTATTGTTATTCCTGGAAGATACTTTGATTGCACCAAACGTCGTATCTTAATTAGTATGACAATAACGGTGATACTTTTGGGTATCGGAAAGGAGTAGTTGAGACGAGGGGTCAAGAGCGGGATTTGCCAGTCCGCATAGCAGGATAGATACTCTAGGGCCCACTCGGTGACATTATGTCTAATGAGCTTGCAAGCATGTGACTAGGTCACGGAGACATGAAATCATAGACGAGTAGAAGATAGTGTTGTCGGTAACGAGGTCAAGCTAGATATGGAGATATCTATGAACGACGCTCGGACACGCTAAGTATCGCTATGGCAAAAGGTTTAAGACTTTACGTTCAGATTTGATAGATGAAAGTCATTCGTTATATCATAGGGATTAATTCATGGGGTCCAGGCCTACGAGTTAGTCGTTGATCGGAGAGGAGTCTCGATCGTACCTGTTATTATATCGAACCGCTAGGGTAACACACTTAAGGGGTTTCGACAAGACAACCGGAAAGGAAAGAGATCACCGGGAACGTCCCGGGAGAGGTCCGATGGAGATCGGGCAGCGACGAAATAGTTTTCGGAGCTAGAATAAATTATATATAATATGTTTGATATTAATTAGTGTAATTAATGTCTAAATATGATTTTATATATTTATTTTCGAATTTATTTAGGCTGATTTCCCTAAATGGGCCTTCTGGTCGAAAGAAGGCCCAAGAGGGGAAAATTCCCTAGGGGAATTCGGTGGGGGCCAAGGTGGCCGGCCTAGGTGGGCCACAAGGGGCCCACCAGGTGGCCGGCACAGCCATAGCCGCACCAGGCATGTGGGATTAGTCCCACATTGCCTGGCTGGCAGGTTGGCTCCCCCCCGGGAGTCTTTATATAGAGGGGCACCCCTGGCCTTTTAATTAAACCAATTAATTCCCAATTCTCTCTCGATTTCGTGATTCCCTTTGTCGGAGTTGCGCCGAGTTGAGAGGGGGATCTCTTCCACGACAGCCCGCTACCGCGCTGCTGGTGTTCCGGTCCAAATCTTCCGCTGCTCGTCCTGGACTGGAGCTTCGGAGGCCGTCGTCTCCACCGTACGTGTGTAACGCCCTGCGAGGTGCTGCGCTAGCGGTGCTGGGAGGTCTGCTTCCTCTACACGACCTTGAGGTCGGTTTCGTCGGTCTTCATCGACAACGTTTGTGCGGGAACGTAATCCCCGCTTTCGGTCTACAAGGGTATGTATTCCGATCTCCGTTCGTACTACTATATCTGCATAGAATAGATCTTGGCATGTTTTAAGGATATCGTTGCTAGGAAATTTTTTGTTTTCTGCACACGATCCCCTTCACCCCTGCTGGTAGCCCCCAGCGGGGCTCTGCTGATAGCCCCCCTGGTGGTAACTCTGCTGCTGCCAGCCCGAACCTCCAGGCTGGTCAGGTGGAGGTGGTGCGACACGTGGACGCGGGTGCTGTCGGTGTGCCTCTGGAGGTGGCTGCACGTTACGCCGTGCCCGCCGTTGAGGCAGCTGCGTGGACGGATGCGGTGGCCGTCGTGCAGCTTGTGGGAGAACGTCAGACGAGCGGACACACGTGATAGCCTCGTAGATCCGTCGCACTCTCTGGGCAGCGGACTGCAACCAAGACCGATGCTCTTCGCGTGTAAGCAAAGGCCCGGTCGAAAGTGAACGGTCTAACTGGTCTATATCATTCCCAAGATCCCACGTCAACTCAGCCCGAAAGTGATATAGACATTTAGGAAATGAAGGACAATATAAAAAAAAAGTAAATGATTGTAGAGAAGTTAATTATTTGTACCGCGTGTTGCCTAGAGCCGGACATAGACTGGCTGGGGTACATATCCCACGTAGCAGGGGCCGGCATCACATCCGGCTGGGCGTGATGAACGAGAGAAACCCGTGTGGACCTGACGTACCACTGTAGGTACTCGTCGTACTGCGCCTGATCGAAGGGTTGCGCCTCGACCCAGAGACGAGTCAGCGCATCAACCCACTCGGCCACGTAAGGTTGCACTCTTTGCAACCATTGTGTCGCAGTCCTGTTAGTTCCCTTCCTGCTCCATCTACAAGAAAAGAAACATGTGCATAATTGTGGATGACAAGTGTTCAAACAAAACTGTGTGGATAAGAAATGGACGTACCGGTGGACGATGTCTGGTAGAGGGGCATCCATAGGCGGGGGAACCGACATCTGGCGCAGACCGAACTGCCTCATAACACGCTGCTGGGCCATGTCCTCAACGCTGACGTCGAAGATAATCTTCGACTTCATCATCCAGTACGCTTCATCTCGCGTGCACATGATAGAAATTCCTCCAGGGAATTTCGACGCGATCGCGTCAGGCGAGTATGGCTCCCAAATAACTGAAGCCGCGGAGAGAACGTCGAACTGCTCGTTGAATGCCGGGTAGCAGTTCCTAACCTGATCTCGAGCGAATCGTCTCTGCAAAACACAGACGTAAATTGTATAAGTAAACAGGAAGATACTCATTGACAAGCAGCATTAGTAAACTATTAGTAAACAGGAAGATACTCATTGACAAGGAGCAAACGGACAACAGAATCATATGAGTCAAAGAATGACCCAAATCTCTTCTCCAGCGCGCTCTGCTTAGCCCTCCAGGCCTTGCCATAAGAAATGTTGAAATTGAATCTCGTGAAGACTTTGTTCCTTGTTGCCTTCACTTCCATCGCCTTGCTCTCCACTATCTCCGTGTAAAACAAACGAGCAATAAGCGTGGATGACAGATTACGGTGATCCTGAAGGATGCTGGGAATACGACATGTATGCATTACCATGTCACTCACAACCCAGTTCGTATCATACTTGGGGACATATGCGTGCACCCTACCCGGACAATCTATCCTCGAGCATTCCATGGTCAGATATTTCTTACTCGACACAGTTGTCTTGAAAACCCTTGATGTCGACATTGCCCACTGTATGATTGCTTCCTGCAGATGTTGCTTGTCAGGGTACATTGCTCCCACAGCCATGCTGCTCTGGTGATATTGCCAGGAAGAATCATGACCATCGTCCAGAGTCATGCCAGATGATATGTCCTGAGTCCATGAAGCTGGATAAGGCACCTCCGGCTCGTACTCTGCGTCATTCGACGAATCAGAATCACTGCCGTCCCCGCAATCACCCTCAATATCTTCATCTTCCATCTCGTTCTGCATTCGGCCATCTTCCTCATCCCCATCTGCCTCCACATTTTCACCGTCATCATGCCCTCCAACCATACTACTCTGCCCTGATTCATAACCACTGCCTCCATCATAACCATGGCTGTCATCATGTTCAATTTCCATGGTTGCTGCACTGCTCTGCCCTGGATCGTGCCCACCTTCGCCTTCAGGAGGATTGACATTTACCTCCTTAACGACAGGAAGCAACAAGGCAACTGGGTGGCTTCCCCTGTTTTCGCAACCTTGCAACCAGTTCACCCACTGAGAATCCCGATCAATCGGCCTCAGAGTGTACCAATTTTTTTTACTGGACCTGGACCATAACGCGTGCACCCCGACAGTGTGTGTTTCTGCATTTAATCCCAAACACTCTGCCAACCAATATTTTAACTGACTAACAGACCAATTTTCAGGGGCAGTCAGATCCAACTCGATGTGCTGAAACTGACTCAGGTCCATCCCATATTCATTTTGTTGTACTGAACCGTCACCGTAGTAGAAAACAAATTTTACTAAATCCGACATTTTTCTCACCTAGTAAAATATTAAAATGTATCAAATATTAATACGACCGTCCCATTAATTATACTGAAACAACTAAATGATCTAATCAAAACTTGCCGTAAAGTACGTAACTATTGCAAACGGGAATCATAAACTAATACAATACCAACTACAAATACTAACATACTACGAATCCATCCGGGCTAACTAAAAATCCTACCATACTAACAACACACTAACCCTAATCTAAGTAACACAAACCCTAACCCTAATGTTCGAATATTCACGTACCCTTGAAGCGTGACAGCAGCTACTCCAACCTCCACCGCAGCAACTCACCACCGCACTGCGTCGGAGGAGCCTCCACCGGAGCACCAACACGAGCACGAACACCTCCGAAAATGAATCTCCCACCGTCACCAACTCGCCTCCACAGCCTACCCCATGATAGATCGGGCACCCCACAGCCTTAGTAACAACCTAGGACTAATTTCTAGTGGCTAGACGGTGTAAAACGGTGCTGTTTTTTCGGTTTGGGACGAACAGGAGAGAGAGAGAGGAGAGAGCCGCCGCGACGGGAGGAAGAAGAAGAGGCCGCGCGCGGGACTTCTTAATCCGCTCTCGTCGGCTCGGAGGAGGCCGACCAGGTATTCGGCCCTGACGTGGCCGAACCGCCTCCACTCGACGCCGATCAGGCAATCGGCCGAAAGCCCGTGCCTGGCACACCACCTGCTCGGCCTTCTCGAGGCCGACGAGGGCTGCTCGGGCTCCTGCTGGCCGACAGGGCCTGCTCGGCTTCCTGAGGGCCGACGAGGCCGGCTCGGCCAACTCAAGGCCGAGGCCGCAATATTTTTGAAAAATGCAAGATTTGCGCAATATTTTCCGAATTTCCAATAAAAAATGTATTATTTAAAAAAAATTAGCCACTATAGCACACCCAGTGGACCCCAGCTTAAGCCCCAAATTGTTCATAAGCATTGGAGACGCTCTTAACAATGACACTCCTGTCCATCGGCTCCTTGGAACTCGGCCCAATTATTTCTCACTTCGTGTGTTTGGATGTGCCTGCTGGCCTAACCTCCGTCCTTACAACAAACGAAAACTAGCCTTCCACTCTACTCAATGTGTCTTTGTTGGGTATAGCCCTCGACATAAGGGAGTTAAGTGCCTTGACGTTTCCACAGGACGTGTGTATATATCTCGTGATGTCGTTTTTGACGAGGCTGTTTTTCCTTTCAAATCGCTTCATCCAAATGCTGGTGCCTTGCTTCGAAAAGAAATCTTATTGCTAGACCAATCTATCCGTAATTCTGAACATGGGGACTTACTTATTGATGACTTACATGTGGCTAATGATCCTACTACTAATTCTGCTCGTCATGTTGTACAGGATTTTGGACAAGGAACAGGACAGAATACTGAAGATTTGAGTCGAAACAGCACTGAAATTAGTGCCCAAAACATTCATGAAATATCTGCATATACAGACACAGACGCTGGACATGAGACTGATTCTCTAGAAGAAAATTCTCCGGATCAGCGCAGGATGCTTCGGATCCGGAGCCAGATGATTTGGGCAGCTCTAGCATCCGTTCGCCGCACGCCACGCCGGCACGGTCCGGCCAGAGCATTCGCTCGTAGCGTGCAACGCAGGCGCGGTCACGCACGCGCGGATCCTCTGCGCCTCCTTCCGCCAGTGGCCACACGGGAGCAACGGAACCAGCCAATCCAGTGGACACGGCGCCTTCTGACCCGCATCCATAAGCTCAAAGCAACAGTGCTCACCATGATGCGATTCCTGTTGTGCAACTTACTCGTCCAGCTACTCGAGCTTCCAAAGGAATTCATAAACCCAAAGAATATAAAGATGGTACTATTCGGTGGTGCATGTCTTGTGTTTCTGATGAGCCAGCAAATTTGCAAGATGCATTGGAGAGTGCAAACTGGAAAGGTGCCATGGATGAAGAGTATGGTGCTCTCATTAAAAAATAAAACTTGGAGCTTGGTTCCACCGCGACATGGTACAAATATAATTGATTGTCGCTGGATCTATAAGATTAAGAAGCGAGCAGATGGTTCTATTGACAGATACAAGACTCGTCTCGTAGCCAAAGGTTTTAAACACCGATACGGAAGTGATTATGAAGATACTTTCAGTCCGGTTGTGAAGATTGCTACTGTCCTGACTTGTTTTGGCAATTTCTGTTTCTAGGGGATGGAGTTTGCGACAGTTGGATGTCAAGAACGTGTTTCTTCATGGTGTTCTGGAAGAGGAGATCTATATGAAACAACCCACAGGTATGAAAATAAATTGACACCACATTATGTTTGCAAACTTGACAAGGCGCTCTATGGATAAAAACAAGTACCTCGTGCGTGGTATTCTCGGCTTAGCTCTCAACTCCTTAAATTTGGATTTGTTGCTTCTAAATCGGATACATCATTATTCATCTATCACAAGTCGAACATTACCATCTATATGTTGATTTATGTGGATGACATAATAGTTGCTAGCTCCTCACAAGCAGCCACCGATGCCCTTTTAAAAGATTTGAGCAAGGAATTCGCATTGAAAGATCTTGGTGATCTTCACTTCTTTCTAGGAATTGAAGTTCAAAAAGCAGAAGAAGGCATAGTACTCACACAGAGAAAGTATGCTCAAGATCTGCTTGCTCGTGTTGGTATGGAAAATTGCACAGGGATGCCTACACCTCTATCATCTTCTGAGAAGATCACAGCGCGGGAGGGAGACTTATTGGGTCCTGATGATAGCACTAATTACAGAAGCATGGTAGGTGCTCTACAATATCTCACACTCACAAGATCTGATATCTCCTATGCAGTTAACAAAGTTTGTCAGTATTTGCATGCTCCCACTATTGTGCATTGGACTGCTGCTAAGCGCATCTTGAGATATGTGAAGAATACAGTTGGCATTGGACTAACTTTTAGGAAGTCCAGTTCTACACTGCTGAGTGCCTTCTCAGATGCCGACTGGGCAGGGTGTGTAGATGATCGTCGATCAACTGGAGGTTTTGCCGTGTTGTTTGGACCAAACCTCATCTCTTGGAGTGCTAAGAAGCAAGCCACAGTCTCTAGGTCGAGCACCGAAGCAGAATACAAGTCGGTGGCAAATGCCACCGCTGAAATAATTTGGCTACAGTCATTGCTTAACGAACTTGGAGTCAAATTATCTCAACCACCATGCTTATGGTGTGACAATATGGGTGCCACATATTTGTCGGCAAATCCAGTGTTTCATGCTAGAGCCAAACACATTGAAATAGACTTTCATTTTGTTAGAGAGAGAGTTCTCAACAAGCAACTTGAAATTCGCTTTGTTCCTTCAAAGGATCAAGTTGCAGATGGGTTCACTAAGCCACTTTCCGCTCGGAATTTTGAGGAGTTTAAACATAATCTCAACTTGACCAAGTTGTGATTAAGGGAGGGTGTTAGGAATACGATAGCTTCACGTATATGAGTCCTTACCTGTAATAGAACTACGAGTCCGGATCAGATTGTAATAGCCTACACCGCAAAGTGCTTCTATAAATACATCAACACGGGGCTCGGGATTCATATCTGAGTAGACCCAATCGATTCTACCCGATCGCTATTTTTACACTCGCGACCCGCGCGCACTCTTTTCTGCTCTAGGTAAGCTCGCCGCCGGCCGCTGCTCACCACCACCGCCGCGGCCACCGCCGGCCATGACAGATACGGCAGCCACCCGCTGCCACCCGCCCATGGGTCACGCCTCCCTCTACATCATGGCCACTTGCTCCTCCCGTACGTGCAAATCTGCTCGCGGTTGCCTGAGGTTGCCTGGTCCTCCTGCAGATGCGGGCGGCGCCGTGTTCAATCGGCCGACCAGTCGTAGGAATATAATGAATTGTACTGGTCCTTCCGAAGATGCATGTTGCGCTGCCTTGTATCGGCTGGCCGGTCGTAGGAATATGATGGATTGTATCCACAGCCGTACATGCGCACACACTGCATTCTTTGAGAAACACAGTACAACGCAAGCGCTCATATACACGCGCACAGACTTAACCCTATGAACGTACACACGCACACCCTACCCTATGAGCACCTCCGAGAGACTGAGCCGGCAAATCAAGTCTTGAAATTGACGAAGTCACCACAGACGCCTCGGTGTCGACGAGAACGTCGCCTCCCACTGAAGAATATTCCGCCTAAATGAGAAACACCAGCGTCAAACCTGGGGTTTGAACTCTGGTGGGCTGGGGGTACAACCACCCTCCTAACCATCTTGCCACACGCAAGTTCTCCGCACACACTGCATTCGATCCATCAAATACATACGTACGTCCTATGAATCGAACGTCAAAAATCTATTGATCAAGAACAATAGTAAGCGGTGTATTTTGTCCATTTAGTTGCTGGAACATTTTATTTTGCGAGTCATTTAGTTGCTGGAACATAGCAATAGCATGATCGATGGAATAAATGGTGTTTTTTTTGCTTGGTTTAACTTTTTATATTAGCCAAAAAACTGTAACAAAAGTGTCATAGTGCTTATTTGATGTAAGAGCGCTTAGTATCAGGAGACATGTCCTACCAATTATGTTTAGTTGGTGCGAGTCGGGTAGGACGTGGACTATAAGCCACGACTGAGTCGGCAACGCCCCACGATCCCCATTGGAATCGGAAACGGCAAAGTAATCAACGCGTCCGTTAATTACCAATCAATGACTCGCAACCCGCAACCCGCGGCGCGTCGTGACGTGTCGTGACGAGACGAGGCGTGGCGAGCCGAACGAGGAGGAGGAGCGCGCGTGTGGCACTCTTCATCTTCTCATACTCTCACTAGCTCATACTAGTACTAGCACATCCCACTATGTAAAGTGGTGCAACTCAATCTACACTAGCAGTACGGGACTAAACATTAGTCACGTACTCACTCAACTAGCCACTTATTAATGGGTCATGTGAATTTCGGATTTTAGTTGGGCCGGCCCAAGTACACTAAAATTTCAGCAGGATGTTTCGCTAGTTGTATTCTTCATTAGTTAATTTTCTTATATTTGTTTGGATTTTCTCAGCTTGAGATTGCCACGGTCTCAGCCATATTAAAGTTCTGATGAGCTTAAAGGAGTTCCAAAACTCACACAATATTGTATGTAATTCTTTACATGCTTAACATAGCATTCCCCGATCTCTAGCCCACGGGCAAAACTCTGTAATTATAAAGTAGAGCTGGTCTCTACATTCTTTTATTAAAAGAAAAAGTCTAGAAAACATTTGTGTGGGATGGTCGCACCTTTATCAATCTTCACATGTGTTTTGCGATAGCTACATAGAAGATATATAAGTGTTCCGTGTCTGCCTCTAGTGTCATACCCTTTGTGTTTTGCGGTAGCTACAGAGAAGATAAGTGTTCCGTGTCTGCCTCTAGTGTCATACCCTTCCCTAGATAGGTTTTTGGGTCCTCCACATTCTTTGGAAATAGAGTTATGAGATGTGCGCGGTGGTGACAAAGCTATGGTGTATGACCTTGCACAGCCTCAACAAGAATTAGAACTGACATTTTATCTGATACCGATACGAGGCGATATATCTCCAATCATCATATGAGCTGAACGACGTGTAAGATTAATTGTTGTAGGAAATGTTTGTCCTTGTTGGTTGTAGGGTCTTTGTTGTGAAGGTCGTCACTGTTCAAATTGATGCTCTACATCATTCAACGTGGATTTTCTCCAACTCATATGACGCACAACGCATATCTTGGGCTGTGTGTTTCCATGATTTAACTGCCGAGATTTACCATTGAATGTGTTGAACGTTCAACTCATTTAACGGTAAATCTGGGCCGTTCCATCACGTAAATTTAAGGTTGAGATACGGGTTGCGCGCCATATGGGTTGTAAAAGCTCGATCTATCTCCTTTAACCTCCGAAGCCCGACGATCTGCATCATGGTGCCCTCTGTTGTGTAAAGCCTTGATTCCTACCCAAGTGTGTTTTGTCATTTGAACGTTCGTGCCGTGTAAGAATGTACTTGGTACCATTGAAATTACTTCTGTGTTTTTAACACTATTTATTTGAAAAAAAAATCTGTATTGTGTCCCATTACGGACAACAAATTGGTCAAATATGCAGCATAATTTTGTATTATGCTTTTCTTTTTAGAAATAGATGGCTTTACTTGGCTGGGGAGCAGCTCAAGGGATGGAGACAGATGAGAACCAGCAGAACCAATAGGTGATAGGGTTACTTTGTAGAGATGATAGAAGCTTTTGTTAATGTCATCGTTGAATCATGCTGATACCATTACACCCCTTATTAGTTGGGTTATTGTAAAAGTGAAGTTACTCACAATTAAACAAACCACTCGCAAAAAGATGTATGTAGATGACTAGACGTATTTTAATGCTAGATACACCCGTTTTAACGCCAGTTAATATAAGACCAAGGTAATACTACAAATAAATTACTACTGAGAAGAGTATACGAACGAACCAAATATATGCTACACGTAACCACAAAAGAATGGTAGAAGCACAACTCACACGCGCCGCACGGACGGCACGGATCCACTGCAAAAATCTTCCTCCCTAACATACCCAACCTCAAAGTCCAATCACTCCGGGGAATGCAAAACAGAACGAATCTATGCGCATGAAGCAAGACAAAAAAACTAATTAAGAAGGAAATGAAAGCAACACACATGTCGCTGAGACGATGTCTAGTCGACTGTAATCATCGATCACGCGCGCTGGTATAGGCAGCTAGCTAGTGCCCGACGCCGGGGCTCGGGACCGACCCCAGCACCCGCGCCGCCACCGCCACGGCATTGCCGACTCCCGACGTCGTCCTCCTGCCGGCGCCGCCGAACGCCGGCAGCCCCCGGACCATCGTCCAGCCGCCAGATGCTTCGACGTCACTGGCACGATCACCGCCAAGCAACTCCCTGGCCTCCACGCGCGGTGGTGGCGTCGCAAGAAGTGCCAGGAGGAGGACGAGCAGCAGGGCGACACTGCCACCCTGCTCCTGTTGCCGCCACCGCCGCCGCATAAGACCATTGTTCCTTCGTTTGTTTATCTCGAAGAACAAGACGAAAAAAACAGTAGGATTGTGTGTCTCAGTGAGTTTGAGATGATTTGAAGGGGATCATGGAGTGGAGGGTTTATATAAAGGGCGCCGGAGAAGAAGCTGGGCAAAGAGGCACACGCACGCCGTACGTTACTTTTGGCCGGCAGCGATCGCCAGTCATTTCGTAATTCATATCGATGGGCTGGCTCTGGCTGCGCCATCGGCCCGGCGCTGTCGTACGACGATCGCCGTCAATGGGTGGGGTGGGCCGGCGTGCCTTGCGCGTGGAGAGGAAGGGTCTCATTCTCATCGCGCGCGATCGAGTATGATGGGTTGGACGACGATGATCGATCGGCCAGTTCTGTGCGGGAGATCACGAGTGAGGTGGGTGATTTTGGCGGTGATGATCACGCACGCAGAAAGCTTAGCTAGGACGTATCACGTACGCCGTCTTGTACGTCCCCTCCCTTGAAGCAACGGCTAAGGCCTGGAAATGGGATTTGCGCGTCTACCTCTCTGGCGTTTCATTTTCTCCACGCGCAAATGGATTCCGTTTCTCCTAGCTAGCTGAGACTAGCAAATCTCAGATAAATCCAACCCGGAAAACTTGTTTCGGGTTCCCCAAAATCAGTTTTCCGGCTTGAAAATCCATCAGGCCCTGTTTGTTTCTCAGGTATTTTCAGGGTTTGGTGGGGATATTACCGGCCCAATCCCGAAACCCCCAAAATTTAAAAGAGGCCGTTTGTTTTTCGTGTTTGTAGCCCGGTATATTTCCTAGCTTTTCCCCACCTTTCCCAATCCCGGCCCATTTGTGCTACAATCCAAAACGCGAGCCTACCTCGCGTATTCTCCCATCCCTGAGTGAGAGAGAGACGAGGCGGCAGCGCACGCAGCTACGGCGGCGCTGTTCTGAGCGAGGGCCTGGCCGATGACGGCGGCGAGCAAGGAAGAGGGAACCCCTTCGGTATGCACCTCTCTCTCTCTCCCGCGAGTCACTCGCCGCCTTCCTCATCCACTCACCTCCATGCCCCGAGCTCGCCGCCGTCGATGCCCTCCAAGCTCTGTTTTTTCCTCTCCGTTTCTTGTTTTGGTGCTCATGGTCCTCTATCTCTCACTCAGCGCCGAACATCTAGAGGAACTGTGAGATGATAGGCAGGAAGAACTCTTGTTGTTCTTGATTTGTTTGGTGGTAATTGGTCCTCCTGTTTAGTGCAGGTTCAAGCGTTTGATTAGGATTGTTTTGTCCTGCTAGGAATCTCTAGATGCTTTTGCAGTTCATGTTTAGAACGGTTGATTTCTCTATTAATGACATGTAGAAACTGAAATCACTTCCCTGCATACCAAAGGGTGTTACGGATTGAGGTGGGGGGAGGGATTGGACTGACACGGGGATTGGGTGATGCTAGGGGATTGCACTGAATCCCTGGAGGGATAATCCCCACAAACCCCTATAAAACTCTAGAAACAAACATAGCCTCATGCGGAGCAGGCACCGAAAATTGATACCAAAAAGTTCGAAATCTAGAAACAAACAAGCCCGTCGCCGCACTAGTTGTCGGAGTGGGTCGTGAATGAACATGCGCTTGCGGCGCTCCTCCCTTTTCCACTTTTTACGAAGCTTGGCGTGGATGTGGCTCATTTGGGGCGCGTTTGGTTGCCTGGGGGTGCCTTGCCTCGCATGGGGGGCGCAAAAAACATGCCGTTTGGATGCCCGCGCGTCTCCATTTTCTTGCACAACGCAGGTCTCAAACCACCTCTGGGACAGACCCTGGAGGAACGGCCGGTTTGACCGTTTCTGCGGGGACAGGCCCGCGGGCGACAAAAATTGACAGCGTCGTTCGCGCGGGAGCTCGGGCGCAGCATGGCGAGAGAAGCGAAATCCGGGCGGCGTTGCGCGCCAAAGTTAGGGGTAACCCCCCCCCCCCCCCTTCGGTTACCCCCTCCATTAGCCCCCTCCTAAAATCCCCCTTCCCCATTTCGGCACCGGCGGCGGCGGCAAAACCAGATCTGCACCTGCGCATCCAACCAGGCCTCTCCGACCTCCGGACCTCTCCGTAGTTTTCCATGGACGAGGTAAGCGGAAGAAACTCTGCTCTACTTCGTGTTCGATTCATGTAGGTAGAACTAGTTGGTTGCACAAGACAGATCGTAATGCTTAGATCTCTTTGCGTAGACGAACCAGTTTGACCTTGTGCATCACGCCGCCGCAATCATCGTTGTCATCCAAGCCTGGATCCTGTTCGTGCATAAGAGAGCGGTCAAGCTTGCTTTTCCTCCTATCACGTACGGTCCTATGCTACAGCGAGATCAGGAGAGAATTGCCAACCTCAACGTCATTTACAACTGCAGCGACATAGAGGCAATCCAAATGCTTCAGATGAGAAGAGTCCCTTTCTTTGCACTTGTGAACACGTTCAGGGAGATAAGACTGCTAGTTGATAGCATCCACACCACTGTGGAAGAATAGGTCGCAATGTTTCTTCATGTCGTGCGTCATAACCAGAGGTTCAGAGTGATCAATAGCACCTTCAGGCGACCCACGGAGACTGTCTCTCGGTACTTCCAACAGGTATTGTATGCAGCTGGGGAGCTAAGAGGTGAAATGATCAGGCCACCATCAAGCAACACACCACCCAAGATCAAGAACAGCTACAAGTGGTTCCCGTATTTCAGGGTGAGTACAAAATCATGTTCGTTCTATCTATCATGACTAGTTTGTATTGCCAGAAACATGACTGTTTAGTCATTGTGTGACAGGATTGCATTGGGGCTATTGATGGCACTCATGTGACTGCAAAGGGACCAGCAGCAATGGCTCCAGCATTCCATGGGAGGAAACACTACACCAGCCAGAATGTGCTAGCAGATGTGGATTTCGATCTGAGGTTCACATACGTGCTTGCTGGTTGAGAGGGTTCAGCTCATGATGCAAGCATCCTCTTAGATAGCTTGTCAAGGTCTGATGGCTTGCAAATTCCTGAAGGCAAGTTCTACCTAGGAGATGCGGGATATGCATGCCGACCTGGAATTCAACCTCCCTTCAGGAAAACAAGGTACCACCTCAATGAGTTTAGTCAGAGGAACCGACCTCAGAATTGCAGAGAGTTGTTCAATCTGAGGCACTCAAGACTTAGAGTGACCATTGAGAGGGCGTTTGCTGCACTGAAGAATAGGTTTAAGGTCCTTGACCATAAACCTTTCCACACTTTCGAGACTCAAGTGAAGCTGGTTCTTGCTTGCTGTATCATTCACAACTAGATCTTAGGTTGGGGCGAGGATGACTACTTCTAGGTTGTTGTGCACCTTGATGAAGTTGAGACCGGCCATGGCGTGGAGGCAGGTGATAGTGAAGTCTGGAAGGAGAAGAGGCTAGAGTGGGAAAACACTATGTGGGCTGTGATACGTCTCAAACGTATCTATAATTTCTGTTGTTCCATGCTTATATTATACCAATTGCTACACGTTTTATATACAATTTATATCATTTTTATTTATTTTCTGGGACTAACCTATTAACAAGATGCCACAGTGCCAGTTCATCTTTTCTGCTGTTTTTTGTTTCAGAAAAGTTGTTCTGGAAATATTCTCGGAATTGGACGAAACAAAAACCAAAACTCCTATTTTTCCCGGAAGGATCCAGAAGACCGAAGAAGCGTCGAAGACACGTCATGAGGCGGACACACCTGGTGGAGGCGCGTCCCCCCTCTGGTCGCGCCACCACGTGGTGTGGGCCCCTCGGGCGCCCACCGACGTTTCCCTTTCGCCAATTAAATCCCCCCGACAAAAAACCCTAAGGACCTGAACACTTTTCCACGAAACATCCCGTAGCCGCCGCCGTCGTCAACCCTAGTTCGGGAGGGTTCAGAACCTCTTCCCGGCACCCTGCCGGAGAGGGGTATCATCACCGGAGGGCTCTACATCACTATGCCCGCCTCCGGACTGATGCGTGAGTAGTTCATCCTTGGATTATGGGTCCATAGCAGTAGCTGGATGGCTGTCTTCTCCACTTGTGCTATCATGTTTAGATCTTGTGAGCTGCCTATCATGATCAAGATCATCTTATTGTAATGCTACATGTTGTGTTTGCTGGGATCCGATGAATATTGAATACTATGTCATTTGCTTCATTATATATCATGTGTATGTTGTTTATGATCTTGCATGCTCTCCGTTACTTGTAGATGCTCTGGCCAAGTAGATACTTGTGACTCCAAGAGAGGGTATTTATGCTCGATAGTGGGTTCAGTCTCCATTTAATCCGGTGGAGTGACAGCACCCTCTAAGGTTGTGGATGTACTGTTGCTAGTAGGGATAAAACAGTGACGCTTTGTCTAAAGATAATTGTGTTACTTACATTACGCACTTTACTTAATGCAATAATCTGTTGCTTGCAACTTAATACTGAATGGGGTGCGGACGCTAACCGGAAGGTGGATTATTAGTCATAGATGCGGTTGGAAAGGTCTATGAATTTTGTTGTAATGCCCAAATGAATCTCATACTAGACACCATGACAAGTATATGCATTGTTATGCAGTTCTTTATTTTGGCAATTGCCCAGCTGTAATTCATTTACCCACATGTATGCTATTATTTATTATGGAGAGACACCACTAGTGAACTGTGGACCCCGGTCCATTCTTTTACATTGATAATACAACCTACTGCAAACACTGTTCTTTCATTCTCTGCAAACAAACATCATTTTCCACACTATACGTCTAATTCTTTGTTTTCAGCAAGCCGGTGAGATTGACAACCTCACTGTTAAGTTGGAGCATAGTATCTTGGTTGTGTTGTGTGCAGATTCCAAGTCAACCTTCAAGACATCTCTGCAACAGTTCTTTTCTGGCGCCGTTGACACCTTCAGAAGCGTCTTCATCTCCTACTAGTTCGATAATCTTGGTTTCATAACTGAGGGAAACTTGCTGCTGCACTCATCAAACCTTCCTCTTGGGGTTTCCCAACAACACCATCGTGTGCATCAAGCTCTTTTCTGGCGCCGTTGCCGGGGAGAAGGAGCACTTCTGCAAGGGGAGTCTCTCACTTCCAATCTCTTTACTCTGTTTTTGTCTTGCTTGGTTTATTTTTATTACTGTCTTGTTTGCTTATTATTATTAAAAACACAAAAAAATTAGTTACTTGCATTTATTTCTTTATTTCGGTTTTGCATATATTTTGCTAAAATGTTACTCACTAAGTACACCCTGGAAGACCTGTCAGTAGGTAGTGGTTCTATAATTAAAGAGATAACATTGAAAAATTCTTTAATCATGTTAGTAAGCATAAAGATTTTGAGGATAGATCCATAGCAAAACTTGCCCCAAATTATGAAACTTCTGCAGTTTCTTTAGTTCACATATTAGAAGCTAGGTTTGTTAACCTTCACCCCATAATACAGCAAATGTTTCTTAACCCTTCATGATGTTGAGGATGCTGAAAAGAAAGATTTTATTCTGTAAACCTTGCTTAAAGAATGTGGTGATGTTGCTATACAAGGTAGGAAAGTCTTTGATCGTTTTAATATGTTGGGTTCATGCGTAGATGTTATTAGTACACTTGAAAAATTGGGGAAAACCAAGCCTAAAAAGGGGAAGAAATTAAAGTACCAATACCTGTTAAACTAGTGGGAATGCATGAAGCCTTGGAAAGTAATTTTGATTGGATTGTCCCTAAAAACCATTTTGATGAGAGCAGTAAACATAAAAGTGATGAAAGTGGGACCTCTGAAACTCATATAGATAAAATACAATGCATAGTTGAGAAAATTTCTGGTCTTGATTTGGACGCTACTTGAGTTTTACTTTCTGTGCCTAGCTGAAAGGCGTTAAAGAAAAGCGCTTATGGGAGACAACCCAATATTTTATTTTATTTGAGTCAAGAAGCATGCTTAGCTCTTAACGACTCCTTTGTATGTTTACTTTATCGCATTGTTGTATCAAGTAAAGCCTCTAGTAGGAAGTTGATGCTAGATTTAGATTTCTGCACAGGAACAGATTTTTTGTTGTCCACCGTTTAATTCGTACGAAATTCCAGAAAAATTAAAATGACCTGAGATTGTTTGTGCGTGATCCTCAGATATGTACGCAACTTTCATTAGTTTTAAGTTTTCTGATCTGAGCAATTTAAGTGCCTCGAAAAAATTCGTCTTTACGGACTGTTCTGTTTTTGATAGATTCTGCCATTTATTTTCCATTGCCTCTTTTACTGTTTTCGAGTGGATCTTTTTGTTCCACACAATACCAGTGGCTGTAGCTAATGTCCAGTAGCATTGGTGATGATTGTGTCCATTCAGAATATGAGAATTTTTTATTATGCACTAACCCTCTAATGAAGATTACTTTGAGTTTGGTGTGAAGGAAGTTTTCAAGGATCAAGAGAGAGGATGATATGATGTGATCAAGAAGAGTCAAAAGGCTAAGCTTGGGATGCCCTCGTGGGTCACCCAAGCATATTTCAAGAAGACTCAAGCGTCTAAGCTTGGGGATGCCCAAGGCATCCGGGCATCCACTTCTTCATCAACAAACTATGAGGTCATCTCTAGTGAAACTATATTTTAATTCTCTCACATCTTATGTGCTTTACTTGGAGCGTTTGTTTGCTTTTATTTTTGCTTTGTTATTTTCATTTTCTGAATAAATTGGATCCTAGCATTTTTTTTTTATGTTTATGGCGAAAGCTAAAAGCCTCAGCACTTATCTTTTATGTTTATGGCGAAAGCTGAAAGGCTCAGCACTTATCTTTTATGTTTATGGCGAAAGCTGAAAGCCTCAGCACTTATCTTTTATGTTTATGGCGAAAGCTGAAAGCCGCAACAGTTATTAAATACTCTCTTGTCTTATTGTTAAATACTTGAAGAGTTATTGGTGTTTGGTTGGAAACAGAAAATGCTATATGTGGTAGATGGTATAATGAAAAGATATGCTCCCTCCGTCCCAAAATAAGTGTCTCAACTTTGATAAAAAAATGGATGTATGTAGACATAAACATGTCTACATACATCTACTTTCTATCAAAATTGAGACACTTATTTTGGGATGGAGGGAGTACATATTCTTATAGATCATTGTCTTGTATGTTGTGGTGCTTGGCAATTGTTTTGATCTCTCAATTAGATATGTTTAAACTCTTGCATCATGTAGTTAAAAACTGTTTGATGAATTTTTGTACAAAAAATTCATAAGTATTTCCCTATAACATGTGGGTCCCATGATGTACAAAATATATTTTAAAGATTTATATAAGTGATGTTGGATTCTCTTTATAGAGCTCATCACCCAGATCGCAGTGCTACAAAAGGTTTACAATCTTGATAAACTGTTTAAGAATTACGATCTTCCAAAGATTTGAAATGTGTATGTGAAAGTGAGCTAGCTAGCTAGCCAAGTTCTTGAGCACCACAACGATCAGCTGCAGCATGCAATCTTTGAATATTAGATGGGCAGCAGCAAAAAGAATTAATAATACACATCGTTGCCTACCCATGGCCATGCGATGGTAAAGAAGGCCCACATGGCATTAAGCTGCCTCATGTACGGTTGGTTTTCTAGTAGCTAAACATATGTATAGCTGATCTCATGCATTACGCCACGCACGTCTCGGTGGAGAACTGGAGATAAGTATGTTTTAAACAACGACGGGAGGTAGATACCCGTTCGGTTAAGATACGGCACGTGTTTTTGGATCAACTTGATCGGCACGCATCGGCCTCGCTGCCTATATAAAGGCCACCAGGCGATCGTTCGGAAGAGGAGAAAAGGAGAGACGTACGAGGGAAACACCGAGACACACGACGCGCAGAGTAAGGGCAGATCGGATCGCCGCCTGCTCTTGACGCATCCACACCCTAGCCAAAAACAACGCGTCACCACACCACGATCCTATATCTCATCGGAGTACGGAGCCATCGCACGCCGGAGGCAGTGCCTCGTCGTCATGTCGCCTCAGTTCGTTCATGGTAAGATGTGTTAAGATCGACTCTATTATTGATTATTGTGGGGTGGAGAAAGAACAATCTCAACGTGGCTACTCCGTGAATATTTAACATCATGATTCGATCGTGTTGTCCATGTCGTCACGTATCAATTTTTTACCGCCGTGGCCCGACCGCTTCATCAACGTCGGTCATGTGCTAGGCTCTATAAGTGTGGTGCCGACTGCCTCATCAATGTCGCACATGTGTCAAACTTGATGGAAAAAGAACAATCTCACCGTCGTGGCTCTAGATCATCGTCTACCGTGTGTGGCAAGTATAAGTGAATCTTTACCATCATGATCTGAGTGTTTCATCTACGTCGTCATGTATCGATCTTTACCGCCATGTCGCGACCGCTTCATCAACGTCGGTCATGTGCGATGCTCTATAACCGTGGTGTTGACCGCCTCATAAACATCGCCCCGAGCGAAACGTCACCATGGCAACGACCGTCTCACTAACGTCGTCCATGCGGAGTACATGATTTATCATCACAAAAGTATACCGTCTTATTGTTGCATCTATGTCGTTGGTATATGAATGTGTTCCTTTTAAAGATACGACATGCTTCATCAATTGTCTATCTCAAACACATGGCCTAATCTCAATGAAACATGGTCAAAGTCATCATTTTTATCTTATGTCTGGTGCCGACGAGGCTAGACAAAATCATCGCCTTGTGATGACGAGGCTCGATTACTATGCAATCAACACGTCCTAATTTTGATGAGATGGACACACCGTTGCTGGGCACCGACGAGGCAAAAGCAACACATATACTGTCCAATTTGATGAAGTTCGGGATATATGACTGGGCACCGACAAGGCAATAGTCATCCTCTTCATCCATTCAATCTCACTCTTAATTACGCATGTCGAGATTATCTCGTAATTGTGTTTCGGCAAACAAATCCACCCATTTTCTCATGTTCATCTGACACGACGACGACTACGACGCAGCTTAATCGGAGGTTTTCTGTAGGCTTGACCTGCAGATGTAATTAACCGGTGGCTTTGCAAAAGCGCCGGGAATCAGCGGACTACACGCAATCTCTTCAGTCAGATCCTTCATAGTTGTAGAAGGCAAAATCGACAAACGCCTATGGGAGCATGTACATGTACTTTGTATTCAATACAATGATCAATAAAGATACAGAGTTCCCATATAAACTGTGTGTTTGTCATCTCTCTTTTTTGTTTTGTTTTCGTCAAACAAAAATGGCATGCCCGGTGGGACGAGTGTTTCGTCATAATTTATTATAACCGTACTCATCATCATCGGGATGGTTCGGCATAATAGCATGGACATGCGCTATTTAATAAAAGAGTACGAGATCATAGCAAGCACGTACGAGGGAAAACACAGAGAGAACTCACGCGTAGAGAGGAAGGCAGATCGTATCGCCGCCTGCTCTTGACGCATCCACACCCAGCCAACACAACACCACACCACGATCGTAACTCATCGGAAGAGCAAGCCATCGCGCGCCGGAAGCTGTGCCTCGTCGTCATGTCGCCTCAGTTCGTGTATGGTAAGATGTGTTAAAAATCGGTTGTATCATTGATCATTGTGGGATGGAAAAGAAACAATCTCAACGTGACTACTCAGTGAAACTTCACCACCATGATCTGGCTGTTCCATCTACGTCGTCATGTATCAATCTTTACCGCAGTGGCCCGACCGCTTCATCACCGTCGGTCATGTGCTAGGTCCTATAAGTGTGGTGCCGACTGCCTCATCAAAGTCGCTCATGCTGAAATCTATGACCATGGTGTCGACTGCTTCATCAACATCGCATATGTGTCAATCTCTACAACCGTGGTGTCGACCGCCTCATCAATGTCGCCCATGTGGAAATCTACAATCATGGTGGCGACCGCCTCATCAACGTCGCCCCAAGTGAAATATAATCATGGCAACGACCGTCTCATTAACGTCGTCCATGCGGAGTACATGATTTATCATCATAAATGTATACCGTCCGATTGTTGCATCTATGTCGTTGGCATATGAACTTCTTCCTTGTAAAGATACGACATGCTTCATTAATTATCTATCTTAGATTCATGGCCTAATCTCGATGAGACGTGGTCAAAGTCATCGTTTTCGTCTTATGTCTAGTGCCGACGAGGCTAGACAAAATCATCGCTTTGTGATGACGAGTCTCGATTACTATGCAATCAATGCGTCTTAATTTTGATGGGATGGACATAACGATGCTGGGCACCGACGAGGCAAAAGCAACACATACATTGTCCAATTTGGTGAAGTTTGGGATATATGGCTGGGCACCGACAAGGCAATAGTCACCCTCTTCGTACTTTCAATCTCACTCTTGATTACGCACGTCGAGATTATCTCGTGATCGTGTTTCGACGAACAAACTCATTCCTTTTCTCATGTTCATCTGACACGACGACGACTACGACGCAGCTTAATTGGAGGTTTTCTGTAGGCTTGACCTGCATATGTAATTAACTGGTGGCTTTGCAAAAGCGCCGGGAATCAGCGGACTACACGCAATCTCTTCGGTCAGATCCTTCATAGTTGTAGAAGGCAAAATCGGCAAATTTCCTATGGGAGCATGTACATGTACTTTGTATTCAATACAATGATCAATAAAGATACAGAGTTCCCATATAAACTGTGTGTTTGTCATCTCTCTTTTTGTTTTGTTTTCGTCAAACAAAAACCTATTAGTGAAGAACTACCGTAGAGCTCGTTGAAATTTGGTTTGCATGTTTGGTATCTCTAAGGTCTAGATATTTTTCTAGTAAAAGTGTTTGAACAACAAGAAAAACAATGTAGAGTCTTATAATGCTTACAATATGTTTTTATGTAAGTCTTGTTGTGCCAGTTGTCATCTTGTGTTTGCTTCAAACAACCTTGCTAGCCTAAAACTATGTACTGAGAGGGAATGCTTCTCGTGCATCGAAAACCTTGAGCCAAAACCCATCCCATTTGTGTCCACCATACCTACGACTACATGGTATTTTCTGTCATTCCAAGTAAATACTTCGTGTGCTACCTTTATTCAAAAGCTATTATCTCTTATTTGTGTTAATGTTTTATAGCTCATGAGAAAGTATGTGGTGTTTTCGATATCAACCTTGTTATTTGTTTATGACAGACTTTCACTAATGGACTAGTGGCACATCCACTTATCCAATAATTTTGGAAAAAGAGCTGGCAAATGGGGTGTCTAGTCCCAATTAATTACAACTTTAACTGCTTAATTCTCTTCACATTTTTTCGCTAATCCAATCAGTTAAGCAATAATACCAGTTTCTAAAACTGCATGTGTAAACAAAATAGAACAAGAGGGATGAAATCGTCCTTCAATGGGAGCCGCTCTTGAAAGTCTGGTTGACAAGGGGGGTAGAGTGCCCATTACCATTCGTTGATAACAACAAACACCGCTTAAAAACTTACTTTTATGCTCTCTATATGATTTCAAAAACCTATAAAAACTAAAAAGCTCTAGCACATGTTTGTATCCCTGCTTCCCTCTGCGAAGGGCATTTCTTTTACTTTATGTTGACTCAGTTTACCTACTTCTTTCTATCTTAGAAGCAAACACTTGTGTCAACTTTGTGTGCAACAATTCTTATATGCTTACTTATTGCACTTATTATATTTCTTTGTGTTGACAACTATCTATAAGATATACATGTTACAAGTTGAAAGGCAATGCTGAAACTTAAATCTTACTATGTGTTGCTTCAATGCTCTTTCACTTAGAAACTATTTCTTTATGAGTTAACTCTTCTGCAAACTTTTTGATGCTTGTCTTGAAAGTACCATCAATGAAAAGCTTTTACTTATATGATTCAGTTGTTTACTCCTTGTCTATTTGTTAGCAAACTATAGACCATTGCCTTGAATCACTTCATTCATAACATGAGCCTTACAATATTATTATTTGATCAAGATTGTGTGAAGCATGCCCCTACAGAAATTATTGTCCCTACAGAAATTATTTTGTTGTTATCGTTTTACCTACTCGGGACGAGTAGAACTAAGCTTGGGGATGCTTGATACGTCTCAAACGTACCTATAATTGCTTTTGTTCCATGCTTATATTATATGAATTGCTACATGTTTTATCTACACTTTATATCATTTTTATGCATTTTCTGGGACTAACCTATTAAAAAGATGTCACAGTGCCAGTTCTTGTTTTCTGCTGTTTTTGGTTTCAGAAAAGTTGTTCTGTAAATATTCTCGGAATTGGACGAAACAAAAGCAAAACTCCTATTTTTTCCGGACGGATTCAGAAGACCGAAGAAGCGTCGAAGACACGCCACGAGGCGGCCACACCTGGTGGAGGCGCGGCCCCCCTCTGGCCGCACCACCACGTGGTGTGGGCCCCTCGGGCGCCCACCGACGTTGCTCTTTCGCCTATAAAATCCCCCCGACGAAAAACCCTAAGGACCCGAACATTTTTCCACGAAACATCCCGTAGCCACCGCCGTCGTCAACCCTAGTTCGGGAGGATTCAGAAGCTCTTCCCGGCACCCTGTCGGAGACGGGAATCATCCCCGGAGGGCTCTACATCACCATGCCCGCCTCCGGACTGATGCGTGAGTAGTTCATCCTTAGACTATGGGTCCATAGCAGTAGCTAGATGGTTGTATTCTTCACTCGTGCTATCATGTTTAGATCTTGTGAGCTGCCTATCATGATCAAGATCATCTTATTGTAATGCTACATGTTGTGTTTGCTGGGATCCGATGAATATTGAATACTATGTCATTTGCTTCATTATATATCATGTGTATGTTGTTTATGATCTTGCATGCTCTCCGTTACTAGTAGATGTTCTGAACAAGTAGATGCTTGCGACTCCAAGAGAGGGAATTTATACTCGATAGTGTGTTCAGTCTCCATTTAATCTGGGGAAGTGACAGCAACCTCTAATGTTGTGGATGTATTGTTGCTAATAGGGATAAAACAGGGATGGTTTGTCTAAGGATAATTGTGTTACTTACATTACGCACTTTGCTTAATGCAATAATCTGTTACTTGCAACTTAATACTGCATGGGGTGCGACGCTAACCGGAAGGTGGATTATTAGTCATAGATGCGGTCGGAACGGTCTATGAATCTTGTTGTAATGCCCAAATGAATCTCATACTAGACACCATGACAAGTATATGCATTATTACGCAGTTCTTTATTTTGTCAATTGCACAACTGTAATTTGTTTACCCACATGTATGCTATTATTTATTACGGAGAGACACCACTAGTGAACTGTGGACCCCGGTCCATTCTTTTACATTGATAATACAACCTATTACAAACACTGTTCTTTGATTCTCTGCAAACAAACATCATTTTCCACACTATACGTCTAATCCTTTGTTTTCAGCAAACCGGTGAGATTGACAACCTGACTGTTAAGTTGGGTCAAAGTATCTTGGTTGTGTTGTGTGCAGGTTCCAAGTCAACCGTCAGGACGTCCCTACAACAGCTCTTTTCTGGCATCGTTGACAACTTCATAAGCGTTTTCATCTTCTACTGGTTCGATAACTTTGGTTTCATAACTGAGAGAAACGTGCTGCTGCACTCATCATACCTTTCTCTTGGGGTTTCCCAACAACTCCCCCTGTCGCCATTATAAACTACCTTCCGTCAAACTACCAATCTTAGTAGCTAGGGCTTTGTAAGTGTGCAACTATGACTATTCGTAATAGTTAGGGAAAAATTCATGAACTGCTATATCTAATTCCCTTTGCAACTGCCATCTAAATTTTCTTTGCTATTTATGTGTGAGGGGGTGGTAGTATGGTAAGGTAACCAGGGTAGAGAAGAGGTGACCTTTACGCGGGCATGTTCCGTACCAAAACGCTGCAATTTCATCTCAATTACGCATTTGGGCTTGCTGCAGGCAAACAAACAGAAGGGCCTTTTTGGCCCAAACCATGCATGGCGAGCTACCAAACGACAGGCCATTTCTGGCTCTGCGCTCGTTCCGAATGCGCAAGTGCGCTCGCACCACTGCGGCGGTCAGCTCCAAAATGAGCACATGCAACCAAACGCACACGAACTGGTTGAGGTCAAACCATTCAACACCCACCGGGCGTTAGGAGCGAACGCTGAAGCGCATCTACTTCTATAGGATGCTCTCCATGAGCTCGGCGTCGCCGGTGATGGCGGTTAGCTCATCTGCGTCTTTGTCGGCTGTGAGCGCGCTCACCCCGTTGATGAGGTCGTCGCCGACAGAGTAGTCCTCCTTGCCGTTAGAGATGGAGGAGACGAACTATAAGGTCGGTAGCTCAGTCCCAGGCGGAGGAAGAGGTGGCACATCGCCAAGACCAGCCCTATTGCGCGGAGGCACACTGTCGTGCCCGTGATATTGCTGTCTGTTTGGGCCATAAAAGCGGCCCAACCCGCATATAGACCAGATTTTTTTAGTGCCGAGGGGTTTATACAGGATCTGCTAGAGATTTTCTCACTACATTTTAAGAGAATGTGAAACCATCAAAATATTTTTGCAATGGCAACCCTTGCCTCACGCTTCGGTTCTGGCAAAGAGGAGACCTTTTGGTTAGATCATTTTCCCCTTGGTTTTGCTCATTCTAACTTGGCTGAAATTCTTGTACCCATGACCCTTCTCGAATTGCATCTATTCATTACCATCTTGAAATCGGAGTATTAAATTGTGATGATATTTAGTAAAACACACGTTGGGTTATAAACAGAAGCTCTGCTTCCGACAGGCCTACCCCACGCTAAGAATTCAGCACAACCTAACTTAGTTCTCCCACGCCATCCACCTGCTTAGATATATTTGGAATGTTCATTACTTTGCTACATAAGCTTCCGTTGAGGTCCTTAGTTTAGTCAAGTAGGCGAGGGCATTTCCATCGCGAAGGATTCAATCCAGACTTTACGTATAGGAATTTCAGGTACATTGGTCGATGAAAGTGAGCATCTATCTTACGCCACTTACTCTAGCTTGACTTTGTGGAAGACGTCCGATTGAATGATCTCTAGTGGGTTCTATTACCATGTGTACCCAGCCTGCTTCCTGATTTTGGACCAGTCTCTCTGCTTTTGTCAGTATAGAGGAAAGTGTTCAATCCCTTGAGATAAATCCAAAAATGGCCAATAAAAGATACCTAGCATGACACATAAGCTACGCCATCCCAGCGCTTTTATCCAGTGATCCCCACGAATGAAAGAAATCAATCAATTAAATAGTTGTAGGCTCCTCTTTCGGATTCAATAGTAGTAGACGGTTGTAGTTCCGAGATATCCTTCCCTGCCTTTTCAATTAATAGCTCGGATTCATATCCTCGGGCAAGGGAAATATGCTTAAACCAAGCTTCCCCCTTTGTTCGGGTACTCCTTTCAGGTGAAGGCTGGCGCGAGGCTAGGCAAAAAGAGCTTTCTATGACCTCGCCGAACTGAGGCGTAGGTAATAAGCATATTCCCCTTTGACGACATCCCTTTAGTTTCGTACGCACTTCCCTGTTTTCCTAGTTCGGCTTCGGGTCCTTCCTCTATCGAATATCCCTAACTAGCTTTCCAGGTCGATTGCAATTAAGAACAATCCTATAGGTATTTTTATTGAAACCTTTTAGTTTGTCAACCAAGCCATGAGCCTTGCTCGATGACATGACAACCGTTCGTTGCAGTTATCTCTTGTAGTGAAGGTTTTTGAAATTCTTTGTACTGTTATTGCTACAGAGTATCTTTTGTAAAAGTGGATTGTGGACAAGTTAGGGTTTGTCATGTTCTTGCGAATTTGCGAGGACGGAGGTACCTCTCTTATATGGCTTGGGTCGGGTCCTGATATTGTGTTACAGGAACTTGAGAGTGCTTGAGCGTGAGTCTCTTTTTTTTTTTAGAAAAAAGGCATAAACCCGACTTTGAATTAACAAAGCAGGAGGTTCAGTACAATGCTGCGGCGTACAGCTTAGCCAAATACAAATGCTGCGGCGTACAGCTTAGCCAAATAAAAGCTACCAGGGAGACTAGAAACAACTGCCTACACTAGGCACGCGCTGGAAGGAGCGAAGAGTGAAGCTTCTTAAGCCTTCCGACCATCCAGCTTGCTCCTGGTTGATCCTGCGCCTTGAGAAGTGGAAGCCAAGCCTGCATGAATAACATGGTTTTAAAGGTAATGTCAGCCGGGTGCCTGATCATTTTCTGTTCGATGGACAGCTTATTCCTAATAGACCACAGAGCCCAAGATTGCGCAGCAAACAAAAACCAGACCATCCTCCGAGAACGGGAGGCAAGGTTCGCGAGGATACTAGAGAACTGCGCAAAGTTGGCGGGCGCCAGGCTCTCCCTAGAGCCTGTCGCAACACTGCCCATTCGAAGACCGCCATGGAGCAGTTAAAGAACATGTGGGATGCGTCCTCTTCCACCCCACAGAGCGCACACTTCCCATCCGAGGGGCCTCTTCGCGTAGCTAATTGCGAACCCGAAGGTAACCTATCAAGCACTAGCTGCCAAGTGAAGATCCGGATTTTGAGCGGTAGCTTGGCCTTCCACACCTGCTTGAAATGCAGCACCGTCGCCCCCTGGGACAGGTGCCTGTACATAGAGTTCACTGAGTATTTCCCGGACGAGTCCAGAGACAAAGAAACGGAGTCCTGGCGATCTGAGAGCGGGAAGTTATGGATGAAGGATTGCAGTTCCGCCCATTGAGCCGCCCCTGCAGGCCCCAAATTGCGTCTAAGTCTGCAGCCCTCGACTAACGCTGAATGAACCGAGATGTCCACGTTATCGCAAATGTTGAAAATCAATGGAAATCTGTCCTTTAGTGGTCCCTCCCCGCATCACCAGTCCAGCCAGAATTTTGTCCGGAGACCATTTTCAACCTGGTGCTTAGCACCCACTTTGAAGAACTGCTTAATTGTATGAAGACTTTTCCAAAACTGCGAGCCCCCATGGCTAGAGCTTGAGAAAATGTCCCCGTTGTTAGTGTACTTGGCTCTTATCAAATCCATTTAAGCATCAAAGCAATGTTCATAAGGCGAGAGTTGAGGATCCCCAGACCCCCACACTCCTTAGGGCGGCACACCGCCGGCCAGTTAAGCATATGATACTTGCGGTTTGAGCCGGAGCCCTCCCAAAAAAATCTTGCATGGAGGGAGTCAAAGGCGGCATGGACTCCCTCTTGCAGAAGGAACAATCCCATGGCGAACATCGGAAGGCTAGCCAGGCAAGAGTTAGACAGGATCAGCCTCCCACACGAGGAGAGGAACCGACCCACCCAGGGTTCGACTCTCGCTGCTAGCTTCTCAATCAAGAATTGCCATTGTTCGATCGTAAGTTTCTTGTCAGAGATGGGAAGGCCGAGGTAGATGAAGGGGAAGGTCACCAGTTTGCAATTGAGTTGGTTAGCCACCCGGCTGTGAAACTCGCTGTCCTGTCCCAAGAAAAAGACTTCGCTCTTGTGGAAGTTGATTTTGAGGCCTGACATTTTCTCGAAGCACATAAGGAGAAACTTGAGGTGAGCGACATCTGTCTCGTTATCCTGAATCATAATGATCGTGTCATCAGCGTACTGCAGGTGCGTGACGCCCCCTGGCACTAAGTGGGGAACCACCCCATGAATGTGGCCTGCATTATTTGCAGCAGAGAGAATGGCGGACAGTCCTTCCCCGACGAAGTTAAAAAGCAGAGGGGAGAGCGGATCCCCTTGCCGCACTCCCCGCTGATTTATGAAAAAAGGTCCCATCTCCCCATTAATTGAGATGGCCGTCTGACCCCCGGAGACTAGCTGTTGGATCCGACGGACAAAGCCAGCATCAAACCCCTTCCTGTGGAGGACTTCCAGCAAAAAATCCCAGTTGACGGTGTCGTATGCCTTTTCAAAGTCCAGCTTAATCAAGATGCCCCCTAGCTTCTTGCTTTGCAGCTCGTGGACAATTTCATGGAGGGCAAGGGCCCCATCAAGGATGAACCGACCCTTAATAAAAGCGGTTTGGTTTGGGCTGATGATTCTGTGGGCAATAGGATCCAGGCGAGAGGTGAATGCTTTGGACACGATCTTGAAGATGACGTTGATGAGAGCGATTGGGCGAAATTGAGAGATTTTGTCTGCCCCCTGCACCTTAGGGAGCAGCGTCAGCACGCCGAAGTTAAGCCGGGAGATGTCTATCCTCCCAAGGATAAAGTCGTTAAGGATGTGAAGGACGCCCTGTTTCACGAGGGGCCAACACTTCTTGAAGAACGGAACCGGAAACCCATCCGGACCGGGCGCGGTGTCCGACTTCATGTCGTTCACAATCTCCTCCAACTCCGATTCTGAGAAAGTTAAGGCGAGAAGGTGGTTTTCTGCCTCGGACACCTGCCCCTGTGCCCAGGTATGTTGAGCCAACCCGCAGAGACGAGAGGGCGCAGTACCCAACAGCGCCCTGTAAAACCCGTAAATATGTTCCTGAAGCTCGACTTTCCCGGAAATAAGCCCGTTGTCAGTGATGAGGGTGGAGATATGGTACCGGCGCCGTTTCCCGTTAGCAACCGCGCGAAAGTATGCAGTGTTAGCGTCCCCTCTGAGAGTCCACTGCACCCGCCCCCGCTGGCGCCAATATTCCTTCTCGAGGCGGAAGATCTGCAGAAGCTGGTCCTCGAGGTGATACCTATAAGCCCACTCATCATCGTCCAACCCCGAGGAGTCAGCTTTCAGGTCAATGTTTTGGATCAGAGTGAGCAGGTGTTGCTTTTTGTCCCGCGCCTCCTTCCCAAGATTGCGGCTCCACCCTCGGAGATATTGCCGCAAGCCCCCACTCATAAAGTTCCACCAGTCTACAATATCCCGACCTTTGACTTGCCCTGCCAGCCTCTCCCAATTGGCTAGCAGCAGCTCCCTAAAGTTTGGAAGCTCAAACCAGCCTGTCTCAAAGAAGAACCTATTGTTACGGATCAGAGCGCCCTCGCCCGAATCGAAGATGAGGGGGGTGTGATCAGAGCCAAGACTAGTTTCGGCTATCAGAGAGCACAAAGTGAGTTGGGCTTCTAGAGCCGAAGAGATGAAGACCCTATCGAGGACACATCTCACGGGATTTAAACGTCTGTTAGTCCAAGTGTACCTCGCTCCCGAGCGAGGAATCTCGGTCATGCCCCATCCAGCAATATGGCGGCTAAACAGGTTGATTCTGGGCCAGTTCAATCTGTCATTGTTCTTGTCCTCACTACCATGGATAAGATTGAAGTCCCCTCCCATGACCAGTGGAAAGGGGCTGCTAGCAACCTTGGCCGAAATTTCATCAAGGAACTCCTCCGACCTGGAGTGATCGGCAGGACCATACACCCCAACAATAGTCATCTTTCTCTTCGAGGGGTTATGAAAGACATCAAAGCTGATGAAAAACCGACCCCTGTCGATGTTTCCTACCTCAAACAAACTATCTCTAACCCCAGGAGCACACCCCAGAGTGTCCGTTGGCGGGGAGCCAACTCCAAAAGAACTTGTCCCCCACTTCGATACCTCTAAGTTCCTGGTCAGTAAAGTCTTGTTTGATGGTCTCCTGAAGGCAAACTACGTCGATTCTATGTTTCCGGAGGAAATCTTTCAGCATGGTTCGGCGCCCCCGCACCCCAAACCCGCGGATGTTAAGGAATAGGCACTTCATTTAGGAACCATCCCTTTAGCCCGTGCTTGGCGGGTGTATGGCGTGCACGAGACGGTGTCCGCCTTCTTCTGCCTCCGTGGTCTCTTGATCGGCCCTGAGTTGCCCTTTGCGTTGACACCCGAGGCAGCCCCCGCCGCCTTGGGGGTCGATGTATCACCGGGGGGCAGACCGCCCTTTTGGGCGTCCTGGACCGAGCTTGAGGGAAGGGTAGGATCGGGGGCAGCCCCTGCTGCCACCGTTTGCTTAAGTTCTTCGGCCTTCCTTTTCTCCTCCGCCACTTGTTGATCAATCCGAGAGGGAGTGAGAGCCAGCTCGGCTTGAGCCAGTTCGGAAGCCCGAAGAAGGGGTAAGATTTCTTTGGGTGACCCCTCAGCCGATTGAAAAAACACACAACTATCCCGTGCCACGGCCAAAAGGTGATCATCGGAAAAGGAGTCAAGAACGGTAAATTTAGAGATGGGGCTAGTACCTGTCTTGTTCTTCTCCTTCGCGAGTTGGATCACGCGTGAGTCTCTTGTAAACCCCGTTGTCTATTAAAGATCCTTTTTACCCGCAAAAAGAACTCATATCTGCCTGGTTATAGTAAAACGTCTCGATCAGCCAATTTCCGGTAAAAGTCGTCGAAAGATCCACGCTGGCGCCAATAAGCATATGTGGGGAACTATCCAATAGCTTTTCAAACGTACTTCTGTTCACCCCTTCTCCTAAACCATGTCCACGGAACCACCACATAAACCTTACACAATCTCGCAGCGTCACCAAGTACACCGCGTCCACGCCGAAACACTGTCGCCTCCTCCTTCTAACTCCTTTCCCGCCACGAGCCCCTTATCCACCAACGGAAAGACCTCCTCGCCCCACGCCAGCCCCGATCACGCGCGCTCTCCGCCCGCTCCGATGGCCGCCGCCGATGATATCGCCCGCAGAATCGCCGCCTTCTTCCCTCTTCCCCCGCCTCCGCAGAAGCAGCAGCTCTCCGAAGTAGCCGCCGCCGTCCTCAGCGCGGGCGGCCGCCTCGGCCGCGCCGTGGGGGACGTCTTTCGCCGCCTGCGCATCGATGACGGCCTCGACATCGCCTACGGGCAGCAGCACCGGAGAATCTCCGGTGGAGGGACGTCCGACGAAGCGCGGAGCAAGGGCGCTCTCACCGCGGCCGGGGCGGCACCGCCCGATCATCCTGCGGCCTCCGGCCGGTTCGCGCGGTCGCAGGGGAGCATGATGCTGACGGCGGCGTTCGACAGCAGGACCAACGACGTGGAGAGCTCGGTGGCCGCGCGCGGAGACCTGTGGCGCGCCGAGGCTTCGCACACCAGCAGCAGCAACAGAGGCGACGGCGGCGCGGCGCCGCTGTTCCTGGTGCAGCTCGGGCCGGTGCTCTTCCTCCGCGACACCACGCTGCTGTTCCCTGTGCACCTCTCCAAGCGGCACCTCGTCTGGTACGGTTTCGAGCGCAAGGTAAACAGATGACAAATCGACAAACCCAATGTCACTTACCAGCACAATTCCACTCAAGTTGAGAAAATTCTAGACATGCCGAATTCCACTTTCCAAATGTATATGAATCGAGCACTAGAGAGTTTACGTGCTTGTTTGCAGAACGGAGTGCATTCCGTGTGTCCGGCTTACTGGTCAGCTCAACGGAAATGGTTCTTCATGTCAATGATCTGCCTTAACCCTGTTGCTTGTGTGAGTCCATGGCACTAAATAGTTCTTCATGTCAATGATCAGTTAAATTCTACCCTGTATTTTCCTGAGCTTCGACTTCCATAACAATTGAACAGTCGTTTATGGACATGCAATTCCCAAATGGGCAACTGAGGTACGTCGCGGGTGACGGGTTCACAGCCCGCGGTTTCATTCCTCTCGGCGGCGACGGCATTCTCCAGGCCCATGGAAAATTCCAAGGGGAGAAGAGGATCAGCTTCTCCTACAAGGTTAGCAACCTACCTGACTGATTTCTCAAAACGTGTCTGCATTTTTCAGCACACATCGGTACATCACACCAGAAACTTCCTCACTGTCAATTTGACTGGAATAATTCATTCTCAGCCGTTGCTCTGCAGAACAGGAGCGGGGGCAGCATCACCCCGACGGTCCAGTGGCCAGACAAGTCCCTCTCGCTTGGGCTAGTCCAGGTGCTCTCCTGGAAGAGATGTGGCCTCATGCTACACCCAGCACTGCAGTTCGGGTAAATTCAATTGCAATCCTTCTCTTTATTGATATTGCCTTGTCCACATTTGGGCAATTTGTTCTTATTTTCTCTGCTTGATGAACTGCTCTATTTCTACACGCAACGAGAAATGTGGCATGCTTGATCAGCATTTTGTTCAAAATAAAATAGATCAATTCAATCGGTGCCATCACCAACTCTGATCGTCATGGTGTTCTGTTGAGCAGCATGTGCCCGACGTTCGGCGGGAGCCGCCCTGGGTTGTCCATGGAGTTGGTCCATTCGGTCAGCGAGAAGGCTAGCGTCGCCTGTGGCTACTCTCGCACCGCCTCCCCTTCTGCCTACGCTTCTGTGTCGGTCAGTCTCGGTGGATCCACCATCTGCGTGCCGTTACTTGGTGCATTATACCGTGCTTTCACTTCAAAATGCATGGAACATTTGTATATGGCAATTAATCTGTTTTAGTATAAATTAAATCTTGATCCTGTGTGCAGCTCGGGAGATCAAAGCTAAATGGCGGCATAACAAGCTCAGGTTTAGTGTTGAGAGTAGATGCCCCGCTACATGGTTTTGGCCGGCCATGGTTCTCGATTCAGATGAACAGTTGGCTCGACTTCTGAATCCTATTGGCCAGCAGATTCATTGCGAAATAAATATACAGGCGGCATTACGTCGGAGGGCTTCTACGGTCAATGTTAATTGTGTATATACTGTACAGCTTGAAAAGACTGTCTCAACCTCTATACATGCATGCTAAGAGTCATGTGAATAGACAACTATAAAGAAGAACGTCATAAACAGGGTCAATTCGATTCGTCATAATAGAATTAGAATGCTCTACACTTTTTTAAACAGTTGGAGGGTTTCACACTGCAATATTTATAAATAAAAAATAAAGACAGAAGGTCCAGGCGTAACTAAAAGGTTAAAAAAAAAGTTGATTACATAGCCACTCTCTTAATTGGTGTGCATAGTTTTCTTTTAGCACTATGGCCAACCATGCGTTCATGGATAATTCATGCGTATAAATGATTTCCCACCATTGAAATGATGGATCTTCAAACATAAAGTTTGCTCTTCCTGACAATCCAAATACTAACACTCTACGCTTTCGACGTTTCCCAGGGGAAAAAGAAATAAACAAAATATATGTTTGTTTCAAAACTAAGTTCACCGACAGAGTTGTACGAACGGACAAACTTAAGGGCAACCAGATCGACGATTATGTTGTGTGACCTACATTGACCGGTCAATCATCACACGGGAATGTTGTTGACCATGAGGTAAATGAGATGCACAACTATGGTCTGGCTCCAAGTCGCTCTCACCTCCTCGTGCTGGAAATGTATGGATTGTACACTGCGAGGGTGGTAAGAAACGGCAAAGATCTACCTCGTCCATCATGAGCAGAGCCGCAGAGGCATGGCAGGCGTTGCGACGATGGCACCTATTCTCTTCTTGTGCTGTTGCCTGATGGTTGCACTTGCATCTTGCGCCGCCACGGCCAGCGGTAATGGACTGTGGTACAATGGCATCTTCAACTTTAGCGACTCAGCATCCGAAACCGGCAACTCTATGCATCGAAGGCCTGCCAGTGCCTGCCGGAGTGGTAGGCATTTTCACCCAGGGTCACCTACTTCAGGAAGCCATCTTACCGGTGCAGTGATGGCCGGGTTTACATCAACTTTCCCAGCAGATATGCAGAGTACTCTCTTGGACATGTTATATTCTTCATTCTGCAGCAGAACCCAAAACATGGAAGTCAGCGAGAAAAACCAAGGTAATTTGTCTATTAATCAAACAAAAGGAAACACACAATGACACAACAAGAACGGGCAAAGAATGACAGATTCGCTTTGCATGTTGTCTTCATCAAGATTAGCTTTTCTCCAACCAAAATAAAATGGTGAAAACAGGGAAGGCCTCTTGTTTTATCTAACCTACCTTAGCAAAAGATACATAGTGGAAGCATAATGCTTGGTTGCCCATAATAAACCAAAAGGGACTGGAGCGTTATATACTCCTAGCATACATATTCAGAGTATTTTAGTTATGTAATTTGTTAATATGTTGCTAAAAGGTGCTAAGAAACTGGTAGGTCATCAAGCATAGCACTTGCTGTCAAGAAAAAGGCACAAAAAATGGCATCATTCAGTACTCACAACATGATTTTAGATTCACGGTCGCCTTTCATAATTATGTCAAGATAAAGATATCCAGTGCCACTTCAAGTATAAACAGAACAGCTTCCGAACAATTAAGCATTGGTGGATGATTTGCTCGCACGACATACAAGGACCAACCTCAAAACTGAGCAGATCACTGTGTGTGTTATGTGGACACCTGGAAGGAACACATGCGCATAATATTCATGACTAAAAGGCTTACTTTCCAGGAGGAGGCCTCCCTCGCGCCCATGATGACATCGCACAATGAACCCTCACGACATGTTGGGCATAGTAGTCCAAATTCTTGGGAGTAAACTGAGCTATTTTTGTTTTTGGTTCATGGTACATTTCCCATTTAAACAGGGCCCACCAACCAATATAAAAAAAGCATGTTGCCACACACTATTTTCATCATGATGAGTAGCTGGGATCATTGTGTGTTGAGACCAGATACAATGACAACATTAATCAGTTGCCAAACCCTCTAATCGTGATCTTCTAGCGCCCCAAACAAGGACATAATCGCATAATTCTTAACTCGGTACAACAATAACCATTCATCTAACCTAACCAATATGAAAAATAAAATGGACCAATGTGCTCGTGTCTAGTAAACAATTTACGAAAAAATCGGATTCACGTGATAGGAGCTGAAGTTTTAGTAGATATCAAATAGTTGCTCACTTCACATCACCCTGCAGCATGAAGAAGAATATAATCCACAAGTAGAGCAAGGTATCTACATACCACAATTCACCCTGAGTTTGGAAGTAGCCCACCCCTTGTCATGCCGCGGAGAACATCAACCATGGCATCCATGTTACCTTCCTTCCGGTTGAGATCAATAAGAGCCTTCGATGTTTCTGCATCTGCTAGTGAACAGCAATTCAGCAACTCCTGGATCACAGTATCTGCTTCCACGGTCATCCCCTCATCAAATAAACCCCTAACCAATGAAATAGTGCTTGTTGAATTAGGAGGAAAACCACACCGCAGCATTTGCTTATGGAAGCTGAGAGCCTTCATAACATTTTTTCCACGGCAATGCCCATGAATAAGTACACTATACACCGACCCATCAAGCTTCCAATTTCTTTCCAACATGGACTGGTACACTTTGTCAGCTTCATTCATTAAGCCTTTCATGGAAAATCCCTTAAGAAGAGCCACCACACTCTTAAACTCAGCTTTCCTGCAACAATGCATCAGGGCTTCATACTTAATATTGTCTGGAACAGGATCTTCGTAGTACAGTTTGAAGAGCAACCGTTGTGCTTCCTTTGTACGTGCTGACTTGCTAAGCCCATCTATAAGCACACTGTATGTCACAACATCAGGGAGAACTCCTTTCTTTATCATCTCATCATGCAGAGCGAGAGCCTTCTCAATATCCCCCTCCTTGCAATGACCATTGATCAGCGTTGTATAAGTAAATTCATCAGGATGTAAGCGAAGCTGAAGCATCTTCTCAAAGAGTTCACATGCATCACTGAGTCTTTTTTCCTCACAAAGGCCCCTTATAAGCGATGAGTAGGTGATTGCATCTGGAGTCACGCCTTTTTTCAGCATATTTCTGTTCAATTCGAATGCAGAACCTGTATCACCGATCTTACAGTATCCACTGAGAATCGTACTATACGTCACAACATCAGGCTTTACTCCTTTAGCCTCCATTTCATGCACTAACTCTCTCGCTTCATCCATTCTTCCTAACTTGCAGTAACCATTAATTAGCGCATTGTAACACACAACTGAAGGCTTGATCCTGCATTCCTTCATCTCCTTTACTGCAAGCAACGCGTCATCCAAGAACCCGTTCTTGCAGAACCCATCTATCAGTGCAGTGAAAGTGATCTCATTCATCCGGAGGCCTCTCTCCCTCATCTGCCTCACCAGGGCCACTGCCCGCTCCAAGTTCCCAGCCCTGCACATTGCATGGATAAGCGACGTAAATGTCACAACATCCGGCACCACCCCTTTGTGAGACATCTCCGAAAACATCGCCAGTGCCTCATGCAAGCGACCTGCCTTGCAGTACCCGCTCACCAAGGTGTTATAGCTGACACCATCGGGAGCCAATCCCTCCCTCGCCATTCCATCAAACACCTTGCGCGCATCCTCCATCCTCCCCGCCTTGCAAAGCCCGTTCACGACCGTGTTGAAGGTCACCAGGCTTGGCCTCACGCCGCCCTCCCGCATCACGCCGACCAACCTCTCCGCGCCGTGCACCTCCCCGGCCCTGCAGAACGCGGCGACGAGCGTGTTGTAGGTGACCACGTTGGGCGCGCATCCCGCGCCGCGCATGTCGCCTTCCACAACGGAGAGCGCTTCCTCCCGGCGGCCGCGGGCGCAGAGCGCGCGGACAAGGATGTTGTAGGTGTACACGTTGGGCGCCACACCGTCGCGGAGCATAGTGTCCGCGAGGAAGCGCCGCGCGGAGGGGAGCGAGGCGTCTGAGAGCGCGAGCAGCACGGCGTTGTAGGCGAGGAGTGAGGGCGCGTACCCGGCCGACCTGGCGAACGCGAGGGCCGCGGCGGCGAGGGAGGAGGAGAGAGACGCGTAGGACTTGATGAGCGCGTCGAACGGCCGTGGCGGTGGCGGGGAGGGGAGGAGGTGGAGCGCAGAGAGCAGGGATAGGAGCAGAGGAAGCGGCGGAAATGAGGCAGCGAGGCGCGAGGCCGCCGGGAGCGAGAGCGGGAGGTGGCGCCGGCGGAGCGGGAGCGGAAGGGGAGGCGAGCGCGGAGAGGGGTTGAGGAGAGCGGCGAGGTGCGCGTGGTGCACCGGGTGGCCGTGGCCGCCGGAGGCGGTCCGGGCGGCCGCCATGTTCAGGTGAGCGGCGGCGCACGGACCGGCATTTCTTAAGCCCAGCCGGAAGGCCCGGAAGCGTGGACTTGGTGGGACAACGTGGGCAGGCCGGGCTTTTATTATAGCCCGCCCATATGCGAAGCGCAAATATGGCCTGTTTGTTGTTCAGGCTCAAATCAGGCCTGGCCCAGCTTGATAGCGTGGCTCGGCCCAGCCTGGAATTTTCGTGCTGGCCAAGCTTATTATCCAACACCTTTTCTTCCTTCAAAAACAATCATGTGCAGTGATTATAAAAAGTAGTAAAAAATTATCACATGATAACCATACATATAACGCATCTATTAACACTATATTGGTAGAGAACACACCACTAGAAAGCAACGGATGCAACCTTTTCTCTTGAGTGATATGAAGAATCTGATTGGTGAGGCCTCACGTAGAATCTGCCAGGAAAACTTCAGCGCCACTGTTAATGGTATGTCCAAAGCCAATAAGCCATACATAGAACTGCAGATTGTACCTCCTAATTTAGATGCCATACTGGCTGATTCTCAGTTAGAACATTCCAAAGCAATCAGGTTTGCTCAACCCAACCAATGGCCACACCTTTAGTAACAGGGTATAGCTTGCCTATAACTTCGTAGAGATACATGTTTTCAAGTTTGCACTAATTCTTTGTTCTCTTTGGTGCATAATTGAACCAATTGGTATACAATGTCAAATCGATCAAATAACTCTTTACTCTATCCTGTTTGAGCACTGAAGATTGAATCCTTCACCTGCAGATACAGCAAATGGATTGAGAAGTACGATGACAATGGTGCATGAGCATGCCGTGTTGCAAACCAAATGGATACTGCTATGACCGCAATGCGTATGTGTTATTTACTGCCACCGTCAACCATGTCAGTAGTGTATGAAGCACACATTTATTACACTAAAACTAGCCCCACTCCTTAACTTCTCATCAACTTCTCAAAGTAAACAAGACTACCCCGTGCTTCTGGATCCCAGGGATACAAAAAACAGGATACCTCTTGTCTGCTGCTACTGTACTTGATTGTGATCCCTGCTGAAATATCAAGTGGCATAAGTTTTGCTTCCAATAACTGTTCCGGCGGTGCACTGATGATCCCATTCTCCAACCACAACGCTGATCTTGCTACTGTGGCATCGCTGGTGGTGTTTCGCTTTTCTTGACGCCATAAGCAATGTAATTTATACTAATATCATCAGACACGGACCACTCTCGAGTCAACGGATTGTAGACAAATCCTGCCATTTCTTGTACCTGGAGATAACATGCCAAGCTATCAGTTACATAAACTGGCAGCAAAATCATCTTGTGGCAGTGATTAGTAGCTTACGGAGATGGACGCTCTTTGCAGTGCTAGGACAAGCTCCTCGGGGGTGACTAGTTTGGACCACTCATGTGTGCCTATAGGAAGCTGTAAAAGTACAAAGAAAATTATTTAGTGCAGTATCATATTGATTCGCATTCAAAAAAAGCATCAGCTTATGTTTTAATGACTCGTATGTTATACAGCATGTTGGTAGTTGTGCAGATGAGCATAATAGCATATGACTGTTTCATCGGAGCATCTGAATCGCTACTGAATTATAGGCTTACAACCCAATAAGCACAGGTAACTAAGCTATAGTGATCAATATACCCATATGCATTTATTTATTACCATCAGTGCAACATAGCATAGCCACGAAATCAAGACAACAGACCACACTTCCTACCAGTATAGACGGTTAGAGGGGATAGACATTCCAATTTTGTACCTGATGAGTTCGACCAATTTCCTTTCACTACACTTAAGTAGCAGATAAATTCAATGATCTATTTTGTGATGGCTTGAGATTACTCATGAGCAATGGTGCTCACAGCTTACAATCTCAAGAGTCAAAATTTCACTAAGATAGCCACCGACAAAGTAATCAACTGGAGTTACCCATCTGAGAATATACTCAGCAGCAACGATGGCAGTCGCATATGCTCTCATTGACCGATTGATTGTAGAAATCACAGTGGCACCATTGGGAACTGTCAAAGCCGATAAGGATTTGCAGAACTCCAGAGGATTAGCAACGTGCTCAATCACCTGCAAGTATATAACATAATTGATATGTTATGATCCAGTACATTAGTTTCAGTTAAGAATACTATAGATGCAACAGACTAAAATTTGTGGTGACTAGTTGGAACATAGAATTTAATCATCATATTCACAAAGAGCTCATATAACGTTTTACGATAATATGTTATAGATGGCGCTGTAAGTTCTTGATATATTTCTCAATTGATGACTCGTTTTTGTTGAACATATGACTAGAGCTTATACATGAGTTGTCTACAAACAGAGGCAGAATAGATTAATGCACTTCTTGTAGCTTGATTCATTGGATTGTGTGGGTGGCTCTTCTCTTTGTATAGACACCTCTAACAAATAAATATAATCCTAACTAATGCCCTTATTTGAGTGGAAAGAGGCACCTCACCCTCATAACAAACACTCTCAACATAAGCTATATACATAATAATCAAAGATATTTTCAATCCGATTTAAGGATAAAAAAGGCCCCCACATCAACAATTACAAAAATATCTCTCAGGATAGTGCATGCTATGATAAATAAGCTACAGAGGCACTCTATTCTTGATTAAAAACCTTGTTTGGAGGACAGCATAGGTGCAAGACAGGATAAAAAAGTGTCACTACCTCGAGAGAAATTACGGCATCAAATTGCTTGTTTTCTTTTACCAAATCCTCTGCATATGAACAATAATACACATAAGTTTTGCTGTGGTAGCCATAAGAAATAGCAGGGATAAATCACTTATATGTGTAAATTTAATCTCATTTCTACAATGCTGATGTTCCTTCACAGTCCAGTTAATTATTGAGAGAAAAATATGTTTAACCAAGACAGCATTTTTTTAACCACATGGTGGAGCAACATAACTAAACTGTCGCTCAAATATGCCCTGAAAGTGATTACCAGCTGTTGTGCAGCAATACTCAATGGAAGCAGTTGCGGGATCAGATGCCTGCGAAGGAAAGAACCAAAACCGTCGATTTAAAAAACAATAAATTCATCATGGTTCTGGCGATTCCCGCATTACAAATCATGAAGAATTGATGCAACTGTAGGGGCGTTTAATGTCTACATGAGTAAAGCACTAAATGTCAATGAAAGGAACAAGGAATCATCAGTGCTCAGAAGCTTATTTTATCATACTGTTTGGTTAGGCTTATTTCCTGGCTTTTGGATTTTGGATTTTGGCTTTCGGATTTTGGCTTTGGCTTTTTGGCTTTTGACTGGAAATTGTAACATGATGGTATAAGCCAAAATCAAAATCACCTATTTAGGTGCTTTTGTGGCTTATAAGCCAAAAGCCACAAATAAGGCCAACCAAAGATCATCGGCCAAGTATGAATGAGACTATTTATTGGCATTATATGTTTCGTAGGTGGTCGGCAGTAAGCCAATAAATAAAGATGCCAGTATACAATTCTTGTCTAAGTCTAAGTAATAATGTTCATGAAGATAAGTAATACATACGGCATGAATATGTGCAATCTTTATATTCTTGTCAACAGCATCAATCCCAGTAACTGTAGCTCCCATTCGAGCAAGAGGCTGTCATCCAACACCAATCACACATTAAAGAAAGCAGATGTTAAGTCCAGATTGCATTGTAACACCGCAAAGACAAAAACTGAAAATTTCGAACCAACTAGTTATCACATGTCTGGACTACAAAAGCACTAACTCGACATCAATAAGCTTGACTTGTTTATAGGCAAGGGAACACAGTTAAGAGCTTGGATGGTTTAATACATTCTTTATTGGCTATAGAGACTATAAGTAAAAATACTGAAAGATGATTATAGCTGTGAACACAAATTTGATTCTAAGAGTTCAATGTGGGTATGTTGTACAGTGTGATAGCTGATATGAAAAAAATATGACAAGAAGCTAATTACTGCATGTCTATCCATTTCTATACGAGTGAACATGACTTAATTCTCCTTTCAAACAGATTGAGACCCTCAAAGTATATTTAGTGTTTAGTACGTTAAACACTAGAATGTTGTAGTTCTTAAAATGATTGGTTGATAAAGCTTGATACCTCTGAGAGAATGCCACCTCCACATCCAACATCAATAACGCTAAGACCTTCAAGTGGCTCAGCTGAATATGGATCCCTCCTGAAAGAATTAACTTCAGAAAAAATAAGAGCAGATGTGGATCCTTTAGGGTGCACTTAGGCCAAATACCGCGAAAGTTAAAGATATTGCTCACGAGAACTGATAAATGGTAAAATGATCAGAATACAGAATAAGGAATGGTACAAGTGGCAGTCCAATAGCTCTCTGCTCTTCAGAGAAACTAAAAAACACAACAGAAATAAACGATTGAAAATAAAACGCAGCATACTTAATATGTACCTGAAATGTCTACAGAGTGTGGAGCGGATAAAAGATAGCCGTGTTGGATTCATCAAATGCAATGGTTTGAATGGACCTTGAGAATCCCACCTATTTTTACAGAAGCAGACAAGCAGTGTCATCACCAGCAAGCAATCGTATGCAACACAAGAACTTATTGTGCCATTTGTTTTGAGCATCTTAAAACATGCAAACTACCACAAAGTGCTGCACGGTAACCCATACACTGCATAGAGCATCAGATGCAGGCGAATATTTCTATATAGAACAGGGAGTATATGAAAAAATCCTCAATGTCCAGATTTGGTTCTGATAACCATTGTTCATCAAGGAAAAAAAAACTAAGTATGCATTCTCCATGCAGAGTAGCCCATACACAGAAGTACTTTTTGCGCACTGCCCTGAACATATCTACAAGACTACAAGGTGTGCTGATATCTGATAGAGAAATGCATGCAATTCACTGGAATGTGCCCAACTAGCTATCGCAGCTTATCCCAAGCAACTCATGGCTGCATTACTTGTAGTCAGCTATGACAACAGATCTCCTATGCGCGGCTATGCCCACTATTTATCACTGTGGCCTGTGGTAGGCATACTTCCTAACGAGAGAGCGTCGCTCTTCGAATCCAAAAATGAGCACAGAAAAATATCATATATTGAAGTACGGCCTGTTCCGAAATTAATTTTAACCGAGCATTCACAGCAAAAGGGGGGCGGTCAGGCCCGGGAAGGAGGAGGGGGATCTCACCAGGTCTCGGCGATGGCCGCGAACTTGGCCACCTTATTGAGTATATAATCAATTTTCCAATTATATTAATCCAAGTATTAACTAAACTCATGACGTATATGGTGAACATACTGAAACTTAACAGTATAATCGTGTACTAGACATGTAGTATATACATCTACGCAAATCGCTAGTACACCAAGTAATAAGATTAACAGGAGGGGTATAAACAGATTATACCCGACAGTTGGCCAATTGGCCGAAGCGGAAGCAGCAGCATCGTCGGCGATCCTCTTGTCAGCGGCATCCTTCTCGATCTCGGCGTCGGTGCTCATGGTGATGGCGAAGGCAACGCGGACGTAGAGGAAGTAGACGACGTAGTGGATGAAGATTGGTGAGCAGTCGCGTAGAAGACACTCCCCAAAAACCTAATCGCCCCTCTCCCGTATAGGAAACGGAGATGCGGGGTTTCGGAGACCTGCTCTCCCGTCGACCGTGTACGCGGCGGACGGGATGGGATCAACGATGGCAGCGACAGTATGAGGGACGACGGTGGCGGCACGTGAAGCAGATGAGTTCTTCTGTTCTGTGTATTGTGTGTAGACGGAGAGGAGCGACCTCTCGCTAACATAGGCACAAACGCAGGGGGCAAGACGTCCAGCCAAAACGCACGTAATGAAGCAATCAATCTCATTAACACAAAATGTTTCGCGCCGTTGTCATTTTATTCCTGCGTGACAAAAACAACACATCGGCTCGGCGAGATTCCCGCAACTCGCGGCGCGTCGTGACGAGGCGAGGCGTGGCGAGGCGGGCGGCGGAGGAGGAGGAGCGCGCGTGTGGTACACAGACATTCTCCTCATACCTCATACCAACTCATGCTAGTAGGAGAATGGCTCAGTATATAATCTAATGCACATCTCACTCAACTAGCAGTATGGGACTAAAGTCCCACCACTTGTCATGACAACAGCAAGGGCTTTAGAGATTTTTCTGGAATTGCTAAATGGGCCAAAGGCCCACTCAATATTTGGGTAATATTTCAGCAACCAGATCCCAAAGTCCCATGATGTTATTATTTGTTCCAAACACTGTTTTAATATACCAGTATTTTCAGTAGAGACTTGTTAAGGTTGAACTCTACCTAGAGCAATCAGCTACACTCCTTCACAACTCACAATGGACTAGGACTTGAATTGTCAGTTTGGCGTAAAGTAGTTTCACTGAATGTCTTACCAGTACTAGGCTGCCGAAGGCTGACCCCTCGGGTGGAGCATATTAGTCACTCCTGACCTATTCATGAACTTACTGGAGATCATCCTAATCTCATAAACTGTGACCAGCAGTCAGGTTCATATAGGTGTGTTCCTCCAAAGATCGCTCTGTAGGATAGCGTCTTGCTTATACAAAGCTTTGAAACACATTAAGACATACGTCAACCTGCCATACAGTTACCGAGAGTATTGCATCTCAAACGGAGTGGGTCAGTAGAGTTTACTCTCTTCAGTTAACCACTATTTTGTTTTCCCAGGTCCTACTTCACGGGATCTCCGATCACATAGGTTCCGATCACATAGGTTGGGTTACTACCATGGCAACTCATGTGGGTTTCATACCCATCTCACTCGATGCATTTTCTATCACAACACGTGATAGCCCCTTTAGTAAAGGGATCTGCCAGATTCTTAGCCGACTGGATATAATCCAACGCTATAACTCCGGAGTTTCTTAAATGTCTGACAGCTTTTAATCTCATTCTTATGTGTTTGTTGGACTGCATGTTGTGCTTTGAACTCTTAACCTTAACAATCACAGTTTGGTTATCACAGTTCATAAGGATAGCCGGAACTGTCTTTTCAACCACTGGCAAGTCCATCAAAAGATCTCGAAGCCATCCTGCTTCGACACCAGATGTGTCCAATGCTGTTAATTCTGCTTCCATTGTCGATCTCGTCAGGATCGTTTGCTTGCAAGACTTCCAGGAAACAGCACCACCTCCAAGGGTAAACACATACCCCGTTGTGGCTTTCATCTCATCAACATCAGAGATCGAATTCGCATCACAGTACCCTTCAAGTACTGACGGGCTTCCGGTATAGTGAAGTCCGTAGTTCTCAGTACCTTTCAGATAGCGCATAATTCTTTCGACAGCATGCCAATGCACATCACCCGGATTGGAAACAAAACGGCTAAGTTTGCAAACAGCAAACATGATGTCAGGCCTTGTCGCGCTAGCTAGGTACATTAGAGAACCAATTACTTGAGAGTACCTCAGTTGATCCTTAGCTGTGCCATTAAACTTTCGAATTTGCACACTAGGATCATAAGGCGTTGGAGAAGTTTTGCAGTCCGAATATCCAAATCGACTCAAAATCTTCTCAACGTAATGGGATTGCAAAAGTGTAATCCCACCCTCATTATCTCTCAGTAGCTTGATGTTCAGAATAACATCAGCCACACCAAGGTCTTTCATCTCAAAGTTTTGAGATAGAAAAGACTTGACCTCCTCAATGACTTTGAGGTTGGTCCCAAAAATCAGTATGTCATCAACATACAAGCACAGTATAACTCTTTCGCCCCCACCATGGCGATAGTATACGCATTTGTCAGCTTCATTAACAACAAAACCAACAGAGGTTAAAGTTGTATTGAATTTCTCATGCCATTGCTTAGGTGCTTGTTTTAGGCCATATAAAGATTTCAGTAACTTACACACCTTTCCTTCCTGACCATCTAATACAAAGCCATCTGGCTGTTGCATATAGATTTCCTCATCTAGCTCTCCATTTAGGAAAGCCGTCTTAACATCCATTTGTTGGACAAGAAGACCATGCGAGGCCGCCAACGAGAGTAAAACTCGTATGGTGGTCAGTCTGGCCACAGGTGAATAAGTATCGAAGAAATCTTCCTCTTCTTTCTGGGCATAGCCCTTGGCCACAAGCCTAGCCTTGTACTTTTCAATCGTACCATCGGGCCTAAGCTTCTTTTTGAACACCCACTTACATCCCAACGGTTTACAACCGTAAGGACGTTCAGTAATTTCCCATGTCCCGTTAGCCATGATGGAATCCATCTCGCTACGGACTGCTTCTTTCCAGTAATCAGCATCAGGAGATGCATAAGCCTCTGAAATAGAAGTGGGAGTGTCATCCACAAGGTACACAAGAAAATCATCGCCAAAGGACTTTGCAGTCCTCTGTCGCTTGCCCCTACCAAGGGTTTCCTCATCATCCTTCTCAGGAATTTCATCATGGGTTTGTTCATAATATTCCATAGGAATGGCAGGCTCAGAAGTTTCCTCAGATTCCTGTCCAGAAGTGCTTTGCATATCTTTCATAGGAAATACATCCTCAAAGAAAGTAGCATCTTTAGACTCCATAACTGTACCAACCTTCACGTCAGGTACTTCAGATTTCACTACCTAGAATCTATAGCCAATAGCGTAGCCCAAATTAACACAGTCCACGGTCTTGGGTCCAAGCTTACGCTTTTTGGGGATCGACACGTTGACTTTCGCCAAACAGGCTCAAGTACGCAAGTATGAGAGTGTTGTCCTTCTCTTCTCCCATTTTTCATAGGGAGTGAGTTCATTGTCTTTTGTTGGAACCTTATTCAGGACATGACATGACGTCAATAGCGCCTCCCCCCTCACCATGCCTTGGATAATCCCGATGTATCTAACAAGGCGTTAACCAAATCAGTTAGAGTACGGTTTTTTCGTTCGGCAATCCCATTTCACTGGGGAGAATATGGAGGCGTCCTCTCATGAATAATGCCATGTTCCATACAGAAATAGTCAAACTCATTCGAGAAGTACTCTCCACCACGATCTGACCGAATGTGTTTAATTTTCTTTTCAAATTGATTCTCAACTTCTGCCTTATAGATTTTAAAGTACTGAAGAGCCTCATCTTTAGTGCTTAACAAATATACATAGCAAAATCTAGTGTAATCATCTATTAGTGTCATGAAGTATCTCTTTCCACCTTTAGTCAACAAACCATTCATCTCACAAAGATCAGAATGTATAAGTTCTAACGGTGCCAAGTGTCTTTCCTCCGCAGCTTTATGAGGCTTGCGAGGTTGCTTTGCTTGAACAAACGAAAGACATTTAGAAACTTTGGCTAAAGTGAAAGATGGGATTAAACTTAGTTTTGCTAGTCGTGCCATACAACCGAAACCAATGTGACAAAGACGTGAATGCCAAACTTCTGTTTCATTAACATTCGAATGAATATTGTTCACGACTTTATTACAAAAATCAGCAAGAGAAAAGCGGAACATGCCTCCGCATTCATAACCTTTTCCAACAAATTGTCCATATTTCGTAACAACTACTTTATTAGACTCGAATACCAACTTAAACCCTTCTCAACATAGAAGGGAGCCACTAACGAGATTCTTCTTGATGGCGGGGACATGCTGCACGTTCTTAAGCTGCACGATCCGTCCCGAAGTAAACTTTAGATCGACCGTGCCAACACCAAGAACAGAAGCACTCGCTCCATTCCCCATCAATACGGATCCGTTCCCTGTGGCCTGATAAGAAGAGAACAATGAAATGTCAGCACACACATGAGTATTTGCACCTGAGTCAATCCACCATTCGGTAGACTGACAAACTGAAAATATAGTAAACAAGTTACCATACCCGGATGCACCATTCTCATTGTTGCTCGCAATCATGTTGACAGACTTGGAGTCTTGTCCTGGTTTCTTGAACTTCTTGGGACACTTAGGAGCCCAATGTTCCTCTGAATCACAGGTGTAGCATGCACATTTCTTCTTATCCTTCTTGAAGGGTTTGTTACCCTTCTTCTTGAAGTCAGTATTCTGTTGGACAACAGTTTTTCCCTTATGCTTGTGGGAGTTGAAATTCTTCTGTACCATATTGACAGCAAAAGTACTTTCGCCTTTTCCATGCGAGTCCTTTGCCCTTGAATTCTGCTCAACACTCAGATGGCCAATGACATCCTCAACAGAGAATTCACGCCTCTGATGTTTCAGAGTAGTGGCAAAGCTCCTCCGTGAATTGGGCAGCTTAGCGATTATGCATCCCGCGACAAATTTGCCTGGTAGATCACACTTGAGAAGCTCAAATTCTTTTGCGATGCATTGTATCTCATAAGCTTGCTCCAATACAGGACGGTTTTCAACCATCTTGTAATCATTGAATTGCTCGATGGTATACATCTCGCTTCCAGCATCGGTTGCGCCGAATTTAGATTCGAGCGCTTCCCACAAGTCCTTGGCAACCCGCACATGTAAATATGCGTCAACCAACTTATCTCCGATCACACTTAGAACGGCTCCAACAAAAACGACGGTGGCATCCCTGAACGCCTTCTCCTGTTCAGGAGTAATCGTTCCAGTGGGAGTGACACCGGCGACACAGAACACATTCATCGCAGTGAGCCATAAGGTGGTTTTGGTTTGCCAACGCTTAAAATATGTCCCCGTAAACGGGGTTGGTTTCAGTGCAGCAGCAAAACCATTGACCGAAAATTGCCTTCACAGATTAGGTTTTTGGATAGTTGAGTATATAAGCAATTTTCCAATTATGTTAATCCAAATATTAACTAAAATCATGACGTATATGGTGCTAATAACATACTGAAACTTAACAGTATAATCGTGTACTAGACATGTAGTATATACATCTACGCAAATAACTAGTACACCAAGTAATTAGAATAACAGGAGGGGTATAAACAGATTATACCCGACAGTTGGCCAATTGGCCGAAGCGGAAGCAGCAGCATCATCGGCGATCCTTTTGTCAGCGGCAGCCTTCTCGATCTCGGCGTCGGTGCTCATGGTGATGGCGAAGGCAACGCGGACGTAGAGGAAGTAGACGACGTAGTGCATGAAGATCGGCGAGCAGTCACGTAGGAGACGCTCCCCAAAAACCTAATCGCCCCTCTCCCGTACAGGAAACGGAGAGGCGGGGTTTCGGAGGCCTGCTCTCCCGTCGACCGTGTACGCAGCGGACGGGATGGGATCAACGATGGCAGCGACAGTATGAGGAACGACGGTGGCGGCACGTGAAGCAGATGAGTTCTTCTGTTCTATGTATTGTGTGTAGACGGAGAGGAGCGACCTCTCGCTAACATAGGCACAGACGCAGGGGGCAAGACGTCTAGCCAAAACGCACGTAATGAATTGCAGTTAAGACTGAAAACGTACAGAACGTTTCAGATAGCAATCAATCTCATTAACACGAAATGTTTCGTGCCGTTGACATTTTATTCCTGCGTGACAAAAAGAACACATCGGCTCGGCGAGATTCCCGCAACTCGCGGCGCGTCGTGACGTGTCGTGACGAGGCGAGGCGTGGCGAGGCGGGCGGCGGAGGAGAAGGAGCGCGCGTGTGGTACACAGCCATTCTCCTCATACCTCATACCAACTCATGCTAGTAGGAGAATGGCTCAGTATATAAGCTGATGCACATCTCACTCAACTAGCAGTATGGGACTAAAGTCCCACCACTTGTCATGAAAACAGCAAGAGCTTTAGGGATTTTTCTGGAATTGCTAAATGGGCCAAAGACCCACTCAATATTTGGGCAATATTTCAGCACACCTCAGCGGGGTTCAGAGAAGAGGCGGGGGATCCTCCAACCCTGTGCGGCGGCGGGGACGGGGGAGGCGGCGGGGGCGAGGCGGACGTGGAGACGGAAGCGCAGCGGTGCCATTGGGCGTGGGGAGACGGGATGCCAAGGTCAGGGAGGTGTGCGATGCGGAGGGGAGAGGTGGACGAGGCGAGGGCTCGGCGGAGGGACGGAGCGAGGCGGCGGAGCATCGTTTGCTTCGCTCGCTCCGGTCAGGGGTTGCGGACGGAGTCAGGGGCGACACGCCGGCTTGAGGTGTTTGGCTGAACAGGGCGAGATGGGGCACATAAGATCTATGATGGCCGTTAGCCAGTGCGGATTGAAACACCGTGCTCACTGCTCCGCTAAAAAAAACTACTGGGGAAGGGTCCCAAGGAACTGCATTATACACTTTATCAATGGGAATGCACCATGATATATCTACTACGTGTGGACATATATTTGATATGGGGAGTAGAAATTACAACTTGATCCACGGCTATTATAGAAAAGACCCCAAGGCCCAACGTGAAAAATTAGATTGCAATTCGGTCTAACTAGGCTTCCGCCGAGAATGAGCCGCAGCGTCACTGGGGTTTAGTATATAGTAGGTTAAGGTCTAGTATTGTTGATTACTTACTGGAGTCTAGCTTGATGCCGATCAAGATCTTGCTGAGGGCATGCTCGAGCCGTGTGTGGTGGCTTCCGAAGGTGATCCTCATGGTTGTGGTGGTAAGCTGCTTGCTAGTGTTGGATGGATTCAAGCCAGAGTCACAGTAATAAGTTCGATGTTTTCATGCCTTGGAGGAGTACTCTTCCTCCTATCTGGGGGTGCCATGTTCTAGCGCAAGCCCTGAGCAGCACTACCTCCTGCTTCGGAAGCCATTGTGGTGTTGTCAAAAGAATGAGTGGATGGTTGAGGATCTTGAAGTTGTAGACGGGGATGATGCTCATCAGCAACGGCCGTCCTCGAGAAGCTAGGTCACCCACTGTCGTGTGATTGTCACGGCAGATGTTACCAGCGGGTAACTTGAGATGGAGGATCCCGACTCCTGCTATAAATCACTGATATGATAATATGTTACATGGTGCGCCAATGGCGATCGCCGGGTTTACATGACTCCGGCCTGGGAGCTCTCTCTGGGAGCTCTCTCTATTTTGTCTATCTTACTTGGCCTATCTTTCTATGACCTAGGAGCCTGCTTATAAAGACATCTGTGTCTCCTGATTTACATGGTAAGGCTACGATACCCTAAAAAAAACATGGTAAGGCTACTGGAGTTCTACTTCAACTCGTCTTGTCTTTCGTATCCTCCAAATTTTGGACTCCGTGATGCATACCACCTCCGGGTCTTCTAGAGCCTTCCTTATTTAGGCCGGGTTACCGACAAGCTCTCCGGCCCATCCTTGAAACCCGACCATGCTGATGGTTAGCTGGCCTCGTCGGACCTCCTGTCTGGCGGGTCATGCTTCTCTCTTCATGGGCCTACCGGGTTATGATTCCCACAACACCCACTTCGGTGGTCGAAGGGCGGTCTTCTCCGGAGCTATGTCGCACACTACGATGGTCGAAGGGCGGTCTTCCGATGCGAGATGTGGCTAAAGGGTGACCCATCTTATTTGATTCGGCTCTAGAGCCGGATTGGAGGCAATGCATCTTCCTCGCGAAGTCTAGGCAAGATGCCATGGAAGCTTCACCCCAAGTGGCGTAGTCCCCAGGCGACTGTCGTAATGTGCTCATTCAAGAGATTCTTAGGACCCAATTGTGATTTCCGTCAGCACATTGGGTCCTCTTTACAATAACTAAGGACCAACTTATAATTTTGTGTATGTTTTGGATCTTGTTGTAAGTTGCCTTGTACTACTTTGTCCCGCCAAATTAAGAAGATTCGGGGTTGAAGCTACAAAAATTGTTTAGAACATGTAAACTTGATCAGGTTCAAAAAATACATTCACCACGGAACTAAGACGCATCTCCATGGAACTTCTGGAAACCTATAGAACACTTGACTAGTCACTCCTCGTGTTTCTTGCCCTACTGTAACCGAGGCAATTTTGACATGTTGATAGTTGTATCATGGTAAATGGTGTTACCGATGCTCATCTTTATTTCCGTATACACAAATCTATCTATCAATTCAGATATCTGTTGTCTCAGAGCTCACAACAACTCACTCGCCATGGTCTTTAGAAACAAGAAAAACGTCAACGCATTACAACATAATTTTTTACTGACTAACGAAGAACTCATACATTGGTGTAATCAACAAGTCTGATTTTATGCGGTTTGGCTCAACAGGAAACCTCTTCCATGACGCTCTGCTTGACCTACATGTCCTGTGGTTACTCAAAACTCTCTCCTCTGGCGCTTGAAGCCTGAAGATACATTATAGTGGTCCTGGGAGCTCTGCAGGGAGGGCATTTCAGGGACGAACATGGCGTTGTCGTACACAGGGTAAGGCAAGTTCTCCTGCCAGCAGAGACCTGAGGCTGTTGGTGGCGAGGGAACCTCAGGCACTACCCATGGATCGTCGGTATCCAGTCCAGGCACTTGGCCCAACAGTTCTTCAGCAAACAGGCCTTCAGCTAGACGACACTGTGGAGACCCCCCTGCACTACCCAGCTTTGCATTGTCACCCTGTAGCACAAACGAGCATGGAATTAGGACGATATCTACATAAAAGGAGCTTCCCCGTGTGGGCGGGAACAGCATTCATTGCATTAACAGCGAGCGCCCTCACAAGTGACTAGTGACTACACACAAATGTAAATGACAGTAGAATCCAGAACCACATTTCGGGAAACTGTTTGGGCCCAACTATTCTGAACTTAACAAGCATCCCGAAAACTTTGTAATTGATTGCTACAAGGTTAGTCACAGAGAGTAAGTGCACCAGGAATCAGGGCTCGATAGTAAAGATGATTGGCCACTAACAACTAGCAAAGCTCCCATCTATTAGGATTTTTTTTTTTGCCTCCGGTCCACAAAAACGTGTCGAGGAGAGACAAATACGATAGCACAAACTTCTGTACATCTAGCAACACTAATTAGGGATCGAAGGGAGTAGCAAGAAAGCATTACAATCTACAAAAAAAGGTAGAAAACACTTCCAACAGAAATCACTTCGACGGGTCAATTTGAAGGTCCTATAGGCCCGAGAGTAGTTTTGACAACTTTTGGTCTGGTTAAAATTATGTTGGAAAGTTTGAGAACTAAGCTCTGGAACTCACAGTTCACCCATCAGCTTATTAGTCGATAGAAGCAACAAACTAGCTGGATTCATATATCATATATATTACTACCTCTGTTTTTTAACATAAGACGTTTTAGCATTTTTCCACATTCACATGTTCAAACTTGTATCTAGACATGTTTTAGTGTCCATATTCACTCATCTTTGTGTGTATCTAGACAACATGTGAAATAGCTAAAACATCTTATATTAAAAAACAGAGAGAGTAGGTGCTAATTTACTGCAAGTGGAGGCTGGAAAGGTTCCAGGCTGTTTAAGCTTTTGGCCTCTGAGGTGACTCATCTACAGCAAGTCTAATCATACACAATATTGCGCCCCTGAATTTCAGTAATCTAGAAAAAGAAAAAGATGGGAAACATGCCAATTCAGATCTACACAACATTTTGGATTACCTTTGAAGAACCATGCTCGGCGAAGCCAAAGTTTGGACCATATTCGAAGTTACTAAAGAATTCATCCACATGCCAATCAGGTAAACTGTTTGACCCATTACCACCAGAGAATGGTAAACTGTATGGCGGGCCACTATCTCTGTTCATTTGATTGGGACTAGAGATCAAATGTTTTGAACTTCCATCTGACAGGTACTTAGGTGGAGGCTTTGCACTGTTGTCCATAGTCCAGTTGACCATTGCTTCCTTGGTAATTGGAACAGAAATCTGTCTAGGATAATCCTCACGGACTGCATTTTGGCTGGGATTAGATAGACTGCTTTCACTTGAAAACAAGACTGTAGGGTTTTTCCTTGCCAAGTGTTTCTGTTGTGAATCCACTGATCCACCAGAAGTATTAACATGCTTGTCAGCAATAGGTGGAACTGGATCAGCAGGTTCAAGGCCAACTTGAACTCCTGTCAGCAGGAACCTTTGATGTACTGAAACGAAAGAATTCACAGTGTGAATAGAAACATCGCAATCTCTACAAAGTAGAGCACGGTCCTCCAGGCAGAAGAAGTATCCAGAAGCCTCCTGCAATGAAAATTGAGATTCAGGTCTTCACATAGGAATTAACGACATGCATCAGAAATTTCTTGGCTGCAGGAATCATAGTACAAAAACATTCATATGGCCATGTGGGTACAGTGTTGTTACAATAGACTGGAGAATTAGTTGTGCTTTGCGCATGGGCCTTGTACTGTGACCAATCAACTCTGAGTAGAAAAAATACATAATTCGGTCATTAGAGAGGATCCACGTCCAAACTATCGAGCCCAGTACAACAGCCTAAATAACTATATAGTGTAATACAATTGGCCCGGTATCTATATGGCCATGTAAGACCGATTACACATCAACGATAAGCAAATAACAGGTTCATGACTACAAAAGTGAATTTCAAACAAATCAAAGATGCATCTAACAATTATCCCTGCTAGACAAGTTCGCTTCAGCAGACATTTTTCAGCGACAAAACTTCATGATCCGTGGATTTTTACAGGCATGGTGCATACTGAAGTCGTCATACATACTAAAATATTTGTAAAATTGATTTATTTACTGTTCTTATTCAACGCAAGTTGTATGACATGTTACAAAACTGACTGACAGTTTGTAAAATAGGACAACTTGTGGGTTGTAGCCTTCAGGATTTCCCTCACCCATAAAGTAACCCCCAATCAGAATGAATTTGTTGACAAAACAAATTGATCAAGCCAACACATACTAGGATCTGTTAAGTATAAAGACTTACACCTTCATGTCACAAATTTTGCAAACAGGTTTTTGATGTGCAAGATAAGTAAGAAAACTTCACTAAGGTCTCTTTGTGTAAGAATCAAAATTGTCATCTTCTACTGGCGACAAATTAGCTGGTGTTGAACAAGATGAGAAGAAACTACAAAGCCAATTGAAGTTCTATCATTTTATTTAAACTAACTAATCTCTATCACGTGCTACCTAGTACGTATCCTTTTAAGAAGTAACAGTTATCTTCATTTTTGCTTAACTGGCTACAAATAAACAAGCTGGGACAAGCTTATATTATGTTGCTAGTTCCATGTGGTCTTTTGTAGTAACCTGCAGACACTTCAATTCTATATGGTAGTCCAGTTACAATAACACATTAACACTACAGAGATTCTAGCCTTAAAACGATATCACAGGCTCTTTTCTTTCATAAGGGAACATCAGCAAATGCTTGGATGACACACTTTAAAGCAAAGATGTAAGGAAAATAGACACTGCATGTGCATGCACATGTTCAGTAACCGAGCCAGCAAGATGAAGAAAGATCGCATCGACTACCATGCCTGGACAGCATGATCAGCTTTAAGCGACATGTTTTGTCATCAATGATATCGTTTTGGAACAGGTGAGGTATGCACTTTGGAGCGAAGAAATACTGGTACAATTATATTGTTCCTTACTGGTGTGAAACTGGTGAGGTATAAACTGGAGAATATTATTATGCATAATGCTTTTCCCATGCTGGTTCGGAATGTGAGGTGCGGACTTCAGACCCAAAAACATTGCTGTTTTGCTTGTCAGATTGCAAGTATCACGCAGTGCCACCTAAGCATAACGATGATTTTTTTTCCAAATAAATAAGCATAACGATGATGTGGCAGTGCAACTAAGTATGGGAGAAAGGATCGTAGTAGTAGTATCACATTTTGACGCAGAATCATAGTGTATAAAACGAGAAAAGTTAATAAGCACGAGATCTTATCCACAAATTTGTATTGAGATTTGAGAGTTCTACGTACAATTAAACAAATAAGTGTGAGTATGATGCTAGTGTTATGCAATCTGAAGGTAGTAACTAAATTAGTAGAGCATTATGCATTATGATGATACTGATATGTTGGGACCAACATTTTTTTGAAGCCATTTGTGCGGTGCAGATAAGTATAGCCTCGAGCTGGTTCGAATATGCTCTGGAAACGAAGAGGCGTGCCGCAACATGGTTGGTCAAGATCGCTTGTGGGTGCCGCAACATGGTGTATAGCCCCGACGAGGAGGTTTCAGTCAGGAGAGACACGAGATTCGAGATTCGAGAGAGAGACAGCGGCTGTGGAGGCGGGAGGCGGGCTGACCTGGCAGATGTCGCACTTGGGTGGCGCGCTGGCGGCGTGTGGCGGCGCGTCGTCGGGTAAGAGCGGCACGCGCTGGTGCTTGGCGGCGAGCCTGTTGGCGGCGTGGACCTCCTCGTCGCAGGCGGCGCAGAGCGCGGCCTCGTCGGCGCAGCAGAGCACCCGCGCCTCCGCCGCTCCGCACGCGTTGCACTGGATCTTCATCGCGTCGCGGGCGCGCTCGCTAGGGTTCCTTTCGCTTGCTGCGCGCTTTCGCCGCTTGTCTATTGTGGCCTCGGGGAAGGGAAGGGAAGGTGGGAGGAAGGAAGACGACGGGGGAGGGGAGGGGAGGAGACGATACGGCGATGCGATTGGATCGAGCGAGCTGATTAGTTGGTGCCTTGGTGGGCCTTGTTTAATTAGTGGTGTGAGACCATCGAAAGAAAAAAGAGAAAAATTGATGAATGGACTCATCCGGCGCGTGCAAATTCGGCTGGCAATTGCGGGTGATTAAACTTGTTCTGTCGCTGCACGTACGGTCATTAGGCGGCGGTTTGGCGTACGTATTTTGGCCACGTGTCAGCATGTAGCTCGTACGCCACTAATTCTACGCGCGCCTTGCCGCTAATCAAGTAAGCGAGCTTTAGCGACCGCGCTGGTCACCTGGTAGCGCGTGGCGGCCGCCGCCTCGATCTCGTTGCTCCAGCCACCACAGCCTTCACTATGTCCAGATCCGGGTTCTACTCCGCGAGCTCTCTTTTTTCCGCATGCAGTACGAAGCTTCTGCTGACGGAGTCTGGACTGCCAAGCGTCATCTCCCATGCCGCACCTAGCAGCTCGGGCCGGCTCCTCCGGTCATCCTTTCTTCAGGTCAGGTGGGGATTTGGAGACGGCGCCGCCGCAGCCCACGCCTTCCCCCCGTTCGGGGTGTCGCTCCCCACGCCCTCCCCGCGACCGTGGGCGCCGCCGATGACCCCGCAGGCGGGGACAACCCCCAAGCAGAGTAGAGGAGATGGAGGCGCTAGAGAAGACAGAGGAATTTGAAATTTAGGTCGCGGGATTGGATCAGATTGGGGAATTTCAGCTCGCGAGACCATTTTTCGGTGTGACATGCTGACATGTGGCCAAAATTACGTACGCCAAACCGCCTAATGACCGTACGTGCAGCGACGGAACAAGTTTAAGCACCCGCAAATGCCATTTCCTGAGGCAAACCAACCTGTGGTTGGATGGTTAGCAGGGTGGTTGTAAACTCAGCCCACCAGAGTTCAAACCCCAGGTTTGACGTCTGTGTGTTGCATTTAGGCGGAATATTCTTTCAGTGGGAGGCGACGTTCCCGTCGACAGCGAGGCGCCCGTGGTGACTTCGTCAATCTCAAGACTCGATCCGCCGGCTCAGGATTTCGGAGGTGCTCATCGGGGTAGGGTGTGCGTGTGTGCGTTCATAGGGACGAGTGTGCGCGCGTATATGTGAGCGTCTGCGTTTGTATTGTGTTTATAAAAAAAATGCCATTTCCTGAGTTTAGTGACGAATTTGCACACCTTAGACGAGTTCAGTGACTGTTGGTGAATTTTTCTCAAGAAAAAATTAGTGGTGTGGGTTGCTCTCTCTCGGTTTATACCTCTCTTGCTTACCAGGAAGCGAATACCGCTACACCTACACTAGTGCTTAACTTGACAGAGAGAGGAGACGACGAAGAGAGGAGACGACGAAGAGGTGGTCAAACTCAAAGAGGTGGCGGAAAGAGGATGGCTGTGGCCCGTGGGAGTCGTCTAGACAGATAAGTGGGACCCGCTGTCAGAACTATCGGGTTTTTAACGGGAGTTCCTTGTCTCAGATGACTGATTTTTCTACGAAGCCCCACTTAATTGGATAGGAGAAAAATACGGACCTACTTTGCTCCGTAAATTTACACAGCAATCCGTCGTTTTCATACCTGGGTAGTAATTAACCTGATTCCCAAGCGGGGCCTAAGGGTGTGTTTGGTTTAGCTGTGAATTCTAGAAAACCTGATGTGAACTGTGAGCTGTGAAAAACCTGCTGTGAGGTAAGAACTGTGGTGAAGCTGAAATTTGTTTGGCTGGAACAACTGTGAACTGTGGATTGTCCTATCAGCACCATTAGTCGGAGCATCGATGCAGTTCTCAGAACCTTGCTGGAGTTCGCCACACCTCGCCAAACCACCGCATCAGAGCACCGTGCCATAGCTCTACCGCATGAAACCTCCACCACCATCGGAACACCTTACCGGAGATCAGACAAGACACGTTGAATCTGGATCGACGGAGCCGCGTCGGACCGCATCCAACCACCTTGGTTATGGTCGGACACTCAACAAAGTTGGTCGGCCTAGACTGAAACCTCGTCGGAGATCGGCGAAAACATGATGTACCTAATTGGAAAGATGCGCTGGACCGCCTCTAGCCACCTTGATTTTTATCGGACCCTCGCCGGAGTTGGTCAGACCTTGCTGAAACTTTGCCGGAGATGGCCCAAACCTCGCTGGAGATTATCAGAACCACCCCGAAACCTTTCTAGACAATCTAGCTAGCTTGTACAGTACGTGCCTCGGTACTAGCTGATCAATCTAGTCAAACTGGTACTAGCTAACATGTAGTAGCCACATCTAATATACAGGACTCGAGATCGAAGTAATATACGTGCAAGTTCAGCCGGATATCTGATCAGAACGACCTTCATCTGTATTGGGCACCTTGCCAGATATGTTGTGTATGCCGCGGTCATCTGCTCTCCCCACACTTGAAGTAGTACGTAATTAAGACGGCGGCGACAATCCACGGCTTCAAGCAAACAACACGTACACCATGCCACCCACTCTTCATTGCTGCACTAGGGACGTACGTACGTCGGAGGCCACCCCGGCCATCCACGCTCTATGCGGCCAACACCTCGGCGCGAGCGTTCTTCCGACCGGCCGCCGGGAAGAGCAGCTCACGTTCTCTGTACAAGGAACATCTAGCGCGCTCGCTTCGCCTTCTGCTGGTCCTGGTCCTCCACCGCTGCAATAGCAGGTTCGCCGAGCGCCTCGCCGCTGGCTCTCATGCCGGGCCGGAGGGGCGGCGGCTAGATCCCTATCCGTTTGTCGGTCCCTGATGCAAGGAAACGAGCTTCGCTCGGCCAGCAACGGAAAAGAAGTGAACAGGTACGACTTATCAGTGGCAGCGCGGGTAAATTTACTTAGAGCATGGCTAATAGCAAAAACCCGTTGCCGGCTATATAGAGAGCCATGTCATCTATAGCCTTTGTAAGAGTACACTCATATAATAGGTTGGCTGTAAGTTGGCTATAAGCTTGATTATTGCATTTAATGATTCACACTTTGCGAGGTAGAGAAAAACACATGATTGGTGTAGGGGTAACGCCTGCCAAGAGCTCACGTACAGCTGTTACATGCATTTTATATCATCATTTATATAACTTATATTATCATATTAGAATGTTATTGGAACTATTATATCAATGTTTTGCATGTTTTAGGTGATTTAGGAGACTTTCATACAAATTCCCTATTTTTGGCCTATTTTTGGTATTTAATATCTGGGAGGCAGAAAACCTCTTTTTCTTGTTTTTATTGTTTCAGGAGCTACAGGAACCCAAATGGAAAAAGGAAAGTTGCATCGTTTTTGCATCAGGAGAACCAGAGGGGGAAAAGATCGAAGAGGGAAGAACCACGAGGCCCAACAGAGGGGGGCCCATGCCGCCAGATTCCTTGGCCGTGTGGGGCCCACCAAGTGGAGCCTCGGGCACTCCCTCGCCTGGGGCTTTTTACCACGACCTCCGTCTCCTCCGAAAACCTACGCCCTAATTTTTCCCCAGACCATCCGAGGCCGCGGCGGCGGCGAAACTCCTGATTCCCTCCGAGGGGGGTCAAATCCTGCTGCTCCGGAGAAGGGGGAAATCATCGTCACTATCATCACCTCTCCTCCTTGGCCTGGGAGGAGGCCTCTCCACCATCACCATCACCAAGACCAGCACCATCTCCATCATCATCTCCGTGATCCACTCCGTTCCCCTCGTAGTTTGAGAGTTGCTATACCCTAGATACTTGTTTTGTGCTACTATTCATGTTTGTGATTGAGCACTTGTCATTATTTGGTGGTGAAGTTATATTTTCAGATTGTGTTGTACCACTTATGCCACTGAATATGATCATGTTTGCACGTTGTGAGTAGTACTCGTATGTTCCTGAGGGCATAGGATGAATTGGCAATGATTTATATATGACATGTGTTGGTATTTTGTCTAGTGTTTATATTTTTATGTGATTCTATGACGGTGTTGTGCGAACGTCGACTGCATAACACTTCACCTATATGGGCTCATAGGAGAACACTGTAGTATAATGAAATGAGGATGACTTGGGAGGACAAGAAACCTGAGAATGAGTCATGAAGTTATTATTATGGGGTATTAATATCGGGGACCTTAGAGTGTAATGCTATGGTGGGACATTATGTCTTAATAATTTTTGTGCAGTCATTTGCTTGGCTACGTGATCCATCATAAGAGGGTTTAGTTTATTTGTTTAGCTTTACCTAAGTTGTGGCTCCGTCCTAAACAAGATTAAAATTTGACAAGATATTCAACGTGTTGTTTAATAAATCTATATGCCGAGTTATATCCATGCCGCACTCGGGAACGTTTTCCAAATATAAAACACACATCACTTGAGCCTGTCCTCTTGCCACATAGAGGATTGGGCTTTTCTCTCATTGAGAGCTTTCAACTGTTACTATTTACTTTCTGCACTTTTACTTTATTTGCAACCATACAACCAAAAACTCCAAAAACACTAGCATTTTTCATTGTTTTATCTATCATTCTTACTAACGAATACCTTCGGCTCCTCGTGGGTTCGACAACCTTTTCTATTCGAAAGGTACTACAATTGATCTCCTGCACTTGGGGGTCATCAACAGCCTGCATGCAGGCAATTAATTTTTGGTTACCGTGTTATAGCCGGGATGCATATGTAGCGCCCGCTCTAGTCTCTCTTCTCTTCTCACTCCTCCACATAGGATTTTGCTTCCGTGGAACATGCTATAGCCAGCTGAGTAGGCATTATTGTACTTGCTGTTAGAGGGAAGTTCTCACCGCGATACAAGCTGATCTCCAGGCGCTACGAGGATATTACTGCGGAACGCAGCTGCGTTTGGAGAAATCATGTGCGGTAAAAAAATCGTTTGGTTCAGATTCTCCGTTCGCCACCGCAGAAGTTGGTTCGGAAGCCAAACCAAACGGAGCCTAAGTCTCAATCATTTCAGAAAAGCGTAACTATAGTTAAAAAAATGTGTAATTGCAGATTTATGTTCAGAATAGCGCAACAGGACGTGTTGCATTTTTCTGGATAGAAAAGTGTAATTGCATATCTTTTTGAACTTCGATTGCACTTTTCTAAAAAGTGACTGAGACTTAGCAAATTCGTTTCTTAATTGTACGGGTCATCTCGCTCTGAATTCAAGATTTGTAAAAATCTCGGTCGAAACAGGTAGATTTACATCAATGAAAGGTAAAATGGTATGGAATGATAAATTTTGACGCAATTGTGATAGTTCTGAGTGATTAACTCTTAGATTCACGATTTTGAATCGTCGGAACCCTTATATCGCAAATGTTAATGTCGTAACTTCTAGAGTCGTAATATCATAGATTCTGTTGATTATAGTTGTGTAATCGGTCCACTCCCAAATTGTAAGAATCGTATGACAAAATCACAATTCTCCAAAATGGATTGGACTTCCAGAAACGAAGCCAGCAACTAAAAATAGAGCCAATGGCTTCTATACATTGAAAAATTCAGCAATGGCTCATTTGCCGTCCAATAAAGCTCCACTTCTCGTATACCAACCACAAACAAATTCTAGTGCTTATTTACCACTGACTGTTATTCTAGCGTTACCACATTCTGGTAAGAGGCCAAAATGGCCTCCTTGCCCTCAGTGGTGAATGAGCAACAATTGTAAAACATGCCTACAAAAATATTGACAACATTTTGTTTCTATTTTTTAACAGTTCTACAAAACAAGTGGCAATATATGACAATTCAAGCATAGCCTAACACAAGTAGTACTAAGTTCATATCATCTAGAACCATCCAACGAACACCATTTTCAATGGTATATAATCACTTGCAAGTCACAACATCCATAACCAAAAGACCACAATCAAAATTGTGTTGCTCATACAAGCAAGACTCAGAATAAACTATAATACACACAGATGTGGGATACATAAATATTACGCAAGATTTCAAAGAATTTCACGGTTTGAACTTCTTTTCTGAACATAGAGGAAAAGAGAAAGTGCCGGCAATACAAGCCAACAAATCATACATGTTTGAGCTAGACCCTCAATAACTTGATAATTGGATGTTGAATTCCCATTGGTTCCACTACCACAAAGCTTCACATCTATTGTGTAAGAGCAAAATTGGATCATCCTATGGATGATGCAACCATGTCAATTAGCCATTTCTACCGAAAACTACAACAAAAAGAGAGAAAATTGAGAGATTACCTAGCGCAAATACTTAGAGAGAGGTGGGGCCGCATTCATCGGCCACGCTTTTCTCGCCCGCAGAAGGGTTGATCTTGAGGAGGGCCTTGGCCGTCAGCGCCCTGGTCTCTCCACCTCACCCGGAATCCCCAATCCTAGGGTTCTGGGCAAGTTGGACGATGGGAGAGGTCGGTTCTGCATGTGAGGTTGTGGAAGACGCGTTGGACCAGAGGTCTAGAGGAGCGCCGGAGATTGGAACATGCAGCCGGGGCTTGGGGAGCGCGTGTCAGGAACTTCATTCCTTTTGACCTCACAGGTGTCGTCCGATGAGAATCCTACGCTTCAGATTTAAAGTGACCGCTGAGGGTCACTTCCCCACCAACTCTCTGTTTACTTTGCCTAATCAGGGATTATCTATTTGTCGGGATATGTAATAACGCTACTAATTGTCGAGGCTCGCGGTCGCCTTTATAAGGCCGGAGAGTGGGCAGATGGGTGGCTCGACATATATGAAACCCTACTTTCCTTACCATGTTTTCCTTTCCCTTTACCTTTTCTACATCTTTACCTGTTCTTGCTTAGGAGTAGCCTTTTTCCTTCCTCACTTAGTTTGTTTGGACTCCCTCTTGGATGCTTTGTCACAAGCGGGATCCTGACAATTGGTATTCAGAGCCAGGATACCTGGATCCAAAATTTTCCACCCGGGTTGTCTGATCGGCTTGATTCGGACGTGAAATCCCCAATTCCGCTTAGATCTCAACTTCGCCACCATATTGTCCCCAAAGCCCAGACCTAACCCACAGAAAAAGCTTGCCTTTTGGTCTATGCCGATGGTGCGAACGAGGTCGCAAGAAGCTCTGGATAAGGAGGCGGAAGAAGCAGAGCTGCTGGAGGCGGCGCAAGAACAGGCGCGTGCGGAAGAGGAAATTGGGAAGCGTCTTCCTCGAGAGGTGCTCAACATCGGCCGGCGGCTGGATCATTAGCAACAATCCGTCGACGACCTCCATGGTAATATTGCTAATCTCACAGATATGGTTGCGCGTCTTACGGTAGCGATGAATCGCCAGGGATCTGTTACTCATCAGTCACCACAGCAATCTGAGAACAGAGGGGGGGGGGGGATTTCATCACCCCGCAACATCAGAAGGAGACGCTGAGCACGATCTTTGAGTTGGTAACACCATCTGCGATCACAGGGAATTCGTCAGTGGTCGGCCAGCACAACCCAACCTCAACACCACCAAATTCGTCTTTCCAACCACACCCTAGCCAGCTACCCCAGCCCAGATTCACAAACCTGACAAATTCCCACCCTTCCCACCCAAATACTACACAAAATTACCAACCTTTTGGTACTATGCAGTACACCCAGCCACTATCCATCGCCACAATGCCTAATTTCCAGTCCTACACAAACCCACAGACCCACCCACACATGTACCAAGGAACCAGCAACCCACAACAATTCCAACAGCCATACATACCATACACTTCCCAAAACCAGTATTCTTACCAAGCCACCACATACCCACCATACTCACAGACATACCAAAACAATCAACCCTATCAAGTACCTCAAAACCAAATTATCCAGCCCAACATGTGTACTCCACAATACACATACTCCCAAACCAACCCCACCATTCCACAACAGCCTATGCAGCAACAAGCTCAAAATTTAAGAGAGAGGGACAACCTAGGTCACCAAAGAAATGCTGAAAGAAACAATGAGGAAAGGCACCAGGGGCACCATACACATCAGATGGAACCACATATTAGAACTCCAAGCATTGAATTACCTATGTTTGCTGGTGAAAATGCAGCAGCATGGTTGCAGGAGTGTGAAGGTATACCTAATGAAAGTAAACTGAAATGGGCAAATGCACATGTTAGAGGAAGAGCAAAAACTTGGTTGAATAGCTATGGTGTTGATTTATACCTGATAACTTGGAAACAGCTTGGCACAATGATATGTGAAAGATTCCCTGGACCAGGTGAAGACGAGTCAATGGAACTGTGTCAACACTTGAAGCAAATAAATTCAGTGGACAATTACATTGATCAGTTCGAAGAGGGGATGTCAACAATGAAAAGGGATCATCGATACTTAACAGAAAATTTCTTTCTGCTAAGATTCCCGAGTGGGTTGAAAGAAACAATCAAGCATGATACAAAATGCCACAAACCTGACACTCTCAGAGCTGCTTATTGGTTTGCAAGAAAGCAAGAACAATCTTATTTGTGCAATCACAAAAAGATAACAGTTGTACCTAGTACAAGACAAGTGTCTGTTGTACCTCAAGTTAGAGCACCTGCTAACAGAGAATTCAAACCAAGAAACAATGACAGGGTCAGAGAAAGGGGTAAGTGTTGGTATTGCCCAGAGATGTGGTCATATGGTCATAAATGCACTGATGTAAAGAACTTACTGCATGCAATTCAGTTACAAGGACACTCCGATGAAGAAGAAGAAGCAGAAGTGCCAGCGCTAGCAAATGCTGAGCTAGCTGACCAACAAGCAGCACAAGTGGCTGAAAATGCAGAGCCTGTGCCAGCAATAATCATGTCAATTTCTAATACTGCACTGAAGGGTATTCCAACAGATGACACCATTTCTTTGCGGGATAATTGACGATAACCCCCCCTGGGTGCAATAAGTTGGATAATAAGCCCCCCCAATGGGTCTATGACATGTGGGCCCAAAATGGCCAGGGGGGGTTATCATCAAATTCCCCATTAAACTGAATTTGCCACTCAGAGCAACTATTGCAAGAAAAGTAACAGTGGCAGGAGGAGGCATACTTATAACTGACTCAATGCTGTCTCAGTGTCCTTTCACTATACAAAAAGTGAAATTCAATAGTGATTTTAAGGTGCTACCTCTAAGAAGATATGATGTGGTATTGGGAGTTTCCTGGTTAAAGCAATTCAGCCCTACAACTTTTGACTGGATTGCTAGAACACTGTCATTCACAAAAGACAGTGTACAACACACATTCAAATGCAACAGAACGCACTGATCTCTGCTAAACAGTGCAATAAGTTGTTGAACAAGGGAGCTACAGGATTATTGATCCAGCTATTCTCAGTTAGTGAGTCTGAAAATCAGGACAAGGACAGTCAGCCAAAGGTTCCTGAGCATGTATCCAGGCTATTGGAAGGTTTTCAGGATCTGTTTGAAGTGCCTCATGGACTACCTCCAAAAAGATCATGCGATCACAAGATTTTGTTGAAAGAGGGATCTGTTCCACCTAATATAAGACCTTACAGGATGCCACATAAACAGAAGAATGTGGTTGAGGAGATGATTAAACAAATGCTAGCAAGTAATGAAATTAGACACAGCTCCAGTCCATATTCTTCTCCAGCTCTTGTTGTGACTAAAAAGGACAAAACTTGGAGATTATGCACAGATTTTCGTCAAGTCAATGCCCTCACTATAAAAAATAAGTACCCAATACCTGTTATTGAGGACTTACTGGATGAGCTACAGGGCGCAACTGTATTTTCAAAACTTGATCTGCGCTCGGGTTATCATCAAATCAGAATGCATGAAGATGATATCGAGAAGACTGCGTTCAGAACACACTCAGGGCATTATGAATATCTTGTGATGCCATTTGGTTTAACCAATTGAAAGGAAAGACGTCGCCTAGAGGGGGGGGTGAATAGGCGAGGTACACTTTTTACAATTTAGGTTTGATAAATGCGGAATAAAAACTTAGTGTTTAACTTATCAAGAACACAACCTAAATATACTAGGTGAACCTATGTGCACCAACAACTTATGCTAAGCAAGACAAGCAACAAAGTGATAACAAGGTAAATGACTTCAAGCACGAAGGCTATCACAATGTAAATGACTTCAAGCACGAAGGCTATCACAATGTAAAGTGCATAAGTAAAGAGCTCGGGTATAGAGATAACCGAGGCACGCGGAGACGAGGATGTATTCCCGAGTTCCTCCTTCTTATGGGAGTACGTCTCGTTGGAGAGGTGTGAGTGACCACCACAGGTCCGATTCAACGCCACAAAGGCCTCACCTTATTCTCCGATGAACTCGACCACAAAGGTCCGGGTTCACCTTCCACTATGAACTCCTTTGGGGCGGAGAACAATCCCGTACAACAACCTTGGGGCACACACCCACAACCGAATTGGGGGCTCCCAAAAGACCACACAAGGTCTTGACCACAACAGGTCCAACTTGACCACAAAGGTCCCAACTAGCCACAAAGGCCTTGACCACAAAAGGTCCTAACCGACCACAAAAGGTCTCCGCCACAAAGGCCGGCCACTAAGGCGTCTAGGGTCCAAAGACCCAAGAGTAACAAGCTCACGAATTTCACCACCACGAATCACGTGGAGGGCTCAAACCGATGCAACTGATGCAATGGCAAGAACACAAGTTCTTCACTCCCAAATCCCACCAAAAGCAACTAATGCTTATGGGGGGAGGAGAGAGGAAGAACAAAGAAACCACAAAGGAGTCAAATCCCTCACTCCCAAATCCCACCAAAAGCAACTAATGCTTGTGGGGGGAGAAGAGAGGAAGAACAAAGAAGGAGAACCACAAAGGAACTCCTAGATTTAGATCCACTAGGTTCCCCTCACTTAGAGGAGAGATGGATTGGTGGAAACGTAGATCTAGATCTCCTCTCACTTTTCCCTCAAAGATATGCAAGAATCAAGGGAGAAATTGAGAGGGGGCAAGCTTTCCAAGGTCAACAATGGTGGGAGAGAGAGGGGAAAGTCGTGCTACCTCAAGGAAGAAGAAGGGGAGGGGTATTTATACCCTTTCCACAATTCTAGCCGTTACAGCAGCTTAGACCGGAGATTTCCGGCCTAGGGCCGGAAATTTCCGACCCCCGGAGATTTCCGGAAAGATCTCCGAAGTTTTCTGGACGAAAACAGTACTGAAATTCGCGCGGTTCGGAAATTTCCGGCCCAGGTTCGGAAATTTCCGAGCTCCCAAAAACTGCAGAAATACCAACACGAAAACGACAATATCTTGACCATCCGAACTCCGTTTTCGATGATTTTTGGCTCGTTGGAATCACAACGAAGAACTCTACAAGATAATGCAGAGAAACATCATAGTCCAAGATGGGAGGTTAAAACCAAATGGGGAAACATGAAACCTCTCAAAATAGGAACAACCGATAAAACCTCCAACATCAAAAACCAAGAAGCTTTTCATACGAACTTTGTTTTTGATGAACTTGAGCTTGTTATGAAGATCACAACAAGCTCTGAAACCTCACAACGAGAAAAGCCAAATAAGAAACAAGAAAGATGATATGCCAAGTATGCAAAGGTTTGAGCTCTCCACAAAGATGCGATCAAGTTACTTGCTCGAGAGCCCCTCTTGATAGTACGCCTATCTATCCTATAGCCCTATCAAGATCATACCTTTGCCTTGATCATTCCACTTGAGCTAGATGATGACGATCTTGATCTCTCCAAGTGGACCACCTTTCTTGATTGCGCTTGCTAGCACATGCTTGATGAAGACTTCTCCAAATACTCCCCCATACGCCATTATGGGAGAGCCTCGCTTAGCTTTGTCTTCATGTCAATCTCCAAGCTCCATTAGCTTCGTCTTCATGTCTTCATTTCGACCTCCAAGCTACAAGCATAATATATCTCCGAAATGCTTCTCTTGGTCTTGCACTTCTTAACCTTGATGACGAACACCGCATGACATCATCCTCCATGAGCTCTATGGGATGTTCTTCCTGTTGCAAGCCCATGGAAAGATACCTAACCCAACATATAGAAACCACACACACACTTGGGTTAGTTCACAAAGCTATATGGATAATGGCTTACCATCCAAGAGATACATGATCCACTTGGTACATCTCGTAGCTTCGTGTGTTGATCAACATCTTGATCAATCTCGTATCATCCCATCTATCTTCATATAGGTGATGTCTTGACATCTTCAAGACATACTTGCAATATGCTCACATCTATCTTCATATAGGTGATGTCTTGACATCTTCAAGACATACTTGCAATATGCTCAACACAAACATTAGTCCATATGGATTGTCATTAATTACCAAAACCATACATGAGGGCACATACCCTTTTAATCTCCCCCATTTTGGTAATTGATGACAATCCTTTTTACGAGGGTTTATATAAAGAATTAAACAACCATACAACGCACTAAGCAAAGCATGCAAGAGAAACATAATTCCCTTAAAAACCCTCTAAATCTCTCCCCCATTGGCATTCATTGCCGAAATGGGCGAAAAATCTAGAAGGCCAATATAATAAGAGCTCCCCCATAAATTACGCATTTCTCATGGTATGAGTGAAATCAAATGCATATATCCAATGAAGAATAGATGGAGGGGATCAAATTATATTGAGTATCCAAAGAATGCAAAAGAAAGATACCAATCGAAATCAAATAGAAAGAAACCAATTGCAAAAAGAAAGATGCATTCACAAACTAAGCAAGCAATCAAAGGATCCAAAAACTGATGCATCTGGTGTTGGATTGGCAGCAGTGCTTATGCAGAAAGGAAGGCCATTGGCATTTTTCAGCAAGACATTAGGCATTCAAGCACAAGCTCAGTCAATTTATGAGAAGGAAGCATTAGCAATACTGGAAGCCCTTAAGAAGCGGAGATACTACCTATTAGGTAACAAGCTGATCATTCACACTGACCAACAAAGTCTGAAATATTTGACAAGCCAGAGATTGCTAGAAGGAGTGCAACACAAATTAATGCTGAAGATGCTGGAATTTGATTACTCAATTCAGTATAAGAGAGGAATTGAGAACTCAGTAGCTGATGCATTGTCAAGGAAAGTTGAGCACTCGAAATCAGCTACTTGCATGGCTATGTCAGTAGTGGTGCCTAAATGGATAGAAGATGTGATTAAATCTTATGAAGGTGACAGCAAATGCCAGAAGATGTTACAAGAAATTGCTGTGAATCCACAAGCACACAAGAATTACACAATCACAGCAGGAATACTCAGGTATAAAAATAGAATTGTAATTGGTGAAAATTCTGACCTATGTGTTCAACTGTTTGATACATTTCACAACTCACCATTGGGGGGACATTCTGGACAAAGAGTTACTCTTCACAGGCTGAGTCACTTGTTCTATTGGCCACACATGAAACAAATGGTGGCTACAAGAGTATCTGAATGCCCAGTTTGTCAAATCTCAAAACATGAACATGTACAGTACCCGGGCCTGCTTGATCCACTGAAAATTCCTAAGGTTAAGTGGTCTGAAATCAGCATGGACTTTTGATACGTCTCAAACGTATCTATAATTTCTTATGTTCCATGCTTATATTATACCAATTGCCTACATATTTTATACACATTTTATGTTGTTTTATGCATTTTCTGGAACTAACCTATTGACAAGATGCCACAGTGCCAGTTCCCTGTTTTCTGCTGTTTTTGGTTTCAGAAATCCACTTAAGGAAATATTCTCGGAATTGGACAATTTTTATACCGAAGATCTTAGAATTCCCGACAAGTTCCAAAAGTCCGAGGGGGAAAAGGAGACGGGCACCGAGGTGCCGACCTCATAGGGTGGCGCGGCTCCCCTCCTGGCCGCGCCAGGACCTGAGGTGGGGCTCCACCGCCTTCGCCCCTTCGCCTATTTAATCCCCCCGAAACCCTAAGGCAAAAACACCGAACACTTTTCCACTTTTCCTCACGGAGCCGCCGCCGTCGTCAACCCTAGTTTGGGAGGGTTCAGTAGCTCTTCCCGGCACCCTGCCGGAGAGGGGAATCATCACCGGAGGGCTCTACATCACCATGCCCGCCTCCGGACTGATGCGTGAGTAGTTCATCCTTGGACTATGGGTCCATAGCAGTAGCTAGATGGTTGTCTTCTCCTTTTGTGCCATCATGTTTAGATGTTGTGAGCTGCCTATCATGATCAAGATCATCTTTATGTAATGCTACATGTTGTGTTTGCTGGGATCCGATGAATATTGAATACTTTGTCATTGCTTCATAATATATCATGTTGTGTGTTGTTTATGATCTTGCATGCTCTCCGTTGCTAGTAGATGCTCTGGCCAAGTAGATGCTTGTGACTCCAAGAGGGGGTATTTATGCTCGATAGTGGGTTCATGTCTCTATTTAATCTGGGGCAGTGACAGAAAGCTCTAATGTTGTAGATGTACTGTTGCTACTATGGATAAAACAGTAGTACTTTATCTAAGGATGATGTTACTTACTTACATTACACACTTTGCTTAATGCAATAATCTGTTGCTTGCAACTTAATACTGAAAGGGGTGCGGACGCTAACCGGAAGGTGGATTATTAGTCATAGATGCGGTTGGAACGGTCTATGTATATTGTTGTAATGCCCAAATGAATCTCACACTAGACATCATGTCATTAGTATATGCATCATTATGCAGCTCTTTATTCTATCAATTGCCCAGCTGTAATTTGTTTACCCGCATGTATGCTATTATTATTATTATGGAGAGACACCACTAGTGAACTGTGGACCCGGTCCTTTTCTTTAAACTGATAATACAACCAACTGCAAACTGTTACTTTCATTATCTGCAAACAAACATCATTTTCCACACCATACGGTTAATCTCTTTGTTACAGCAAGCCAGTGAGATTGACAACCTCACTGTTAAGTTGGGGAAAAGTTTCTTGATCAACACAGGTTCCACCTCCACCAAGCAATTGCTGGCGCCATTGCAAGGGGGAGACATTCAGACGTGTTCTTCATCTCCTACTGGATTGATAACCTTGGTTTCACAACTGAGGGAAATTTGCTGCTGCATTACTTCACACCTTCCTCTTGGGGTTTTCCAACTACACTGTGAGTGCATCAAGGATTTCTGGCGCCGTGGCCGGGGAGATCAAGACACATCTGCAAGGGGAGTCTCTCACTTCCCAATCTCTTTACTTTGTTTTTGTCTTGCATTTTAGTTACTTTATTATTGTCTTGTTTGCTTAATGTTAAAAATACAAAAAAATTAGTTACTTGCATTATCATTTTTATTTCGGTTTGTGTTTTTTTTATTTCGGTTTGTGTTATTTATATTTCGGTTTGTCCTTTTACTTGCATTCTCACTATCATCAAAAATAAAAATATATATTCGTTTAGCTAATATATCATCATGTCTAGTATTTTCCCTGTTACTGTGTCACCCGAGGAATTAATCTTCACTTTTAAACAAGGGAATGAGGAAATTTTTGGAGAAGCTTGGTCTAGAATTTTTGAAACATATGGTGAAACCGAACCCAAAATGACTATAAGCATGCTCCTTAGTAGCTTCTATTTTGGACTTGTTCTTTGCTGTAAGTATGCTTTAGATGCTGTAGTGGGAGGAGATTTCCTTCAGTGTGATGGAGATCAAGCTTTTAATGCAATAAAGAAATTAATTATGTCTTCTTCTTCAGCTAATAAATGTGATACAAGCATTAGTGACATTCATACTAGATTAAATACCCTTGAGACACACATATCTTGCTTAAAAGATGGGTATAATAAAATTCGTGAGTATTATAATTATGTTCCAATAAACTCTGAACCATCCATGTGGCTCCCTACCTTGAAAATTACTATTAGTGATGAAATCTTTCTTGCTCGTTGTGATATTATGTCTGAGTTTTGTCTTATGCCTAAATATATTCATGCATCTTTAAACCTTTGGGAACTTACTAAAGGGGGAGAAGAAATAAACTACTATACAACCCATTGGAGTAGCTGAGGGAGTGTTTACAACATTCCTGGGAAGAACTGTATCCACTGATTACCTTGTTATTGAATGTGTAGGGACATGACAAATCACGCTTGGAAGATCTTTGCTAAAACTCATGGGAGCAGTAATTGATGTGGGAAAAGGTACTATGAGCTTCACCTCCTCTCGAGGATGCTGGCAAACGTTCCCTACGAGCAAAGGTAAGAAAATTGGTAAAAAAAATAAACTTAGGGCACCTCGTACCCGTGATGCTTCTTCTCTTGGAAACACTTGAGTTTTGCTTTCTGTGGCTAGCTGAAAGGCGTTAAAGAAAAGCGCTTATGGGAGACAACCCAATTTTTATTTCTGTTATTTTATTTTGTTGAGTTAAGGAAGATGTCTTCCTCTGTAGCAATTCCTTTGTATCTTAACTTTATGGGACAATTGCTTCTGTGCCCTGGTTGGCTCTAGTTTATCTGTCTGTGCCATACCCGCGTAGTTTCTCTCGTCTGTGCCCCGTTTGGCTCAGAAATCGGCCAAACGCTCCGTTGCCCTCTAGTCAACCGTCACGTGGCTTGACTGGTGGGGTCAGCCTGGCGCGGCTCGTTTGGGATTTCCTGGGGTCGGCTTGTGTGCGGCGCGGTTCAAACTTACCACGTCTCCCGCTGTGTTGTTGAGTTGTTTTTTAGTCCCACCTCGCTAGTTGGCTGTGTGCGCGACCTCTTTATATACCACAACATTCCAAGGCTATTGTAAAGCATTGAAATGAGCAGGGTTTAACCGGGCCCGGACCCTCTTCTTTCAATGCTTTTACGGATGATTAGTCATTTGTCCCAACAAATATAAGCAATTTCTGGTGTAAAATTCGTGTTGCTGTATATATCCGCCCCTAAAATTGGAGATAGTTTTGGTACGGATGATTAGTCATTTGTCCCAAAAAAATATAAGCAATTTCTGGTGTAAAATACGTGTTGGTTTATAGATCTGCCCTTAAAATAGTAGATAGTTTCGGTATGGATGATTAGTCATTTGTCCCAAAAATATAAGCAATTTCTAGTGTAAAATACGTGTTGGTGTATAGATCTGCCCCTAAAACTGTAGATAGTTTCGGTAGAGATGATTAGTAATAAGCGGTTAGTCCAAATGAGACGACTGGTTTATCATAAGCGGTTGGTCCAAATAACATAGAGGTTACATTGCATTAATTATGCTTAAATCGTATTAATTAACTACGACTGACAATCAGCAGATAAACAAATCCTAGAGCAACTATACTGTCGAGGAGTGATTCCCACGGAACAGGGATAGTCACACCCTGAAGAGAGATTCGAAGAGGGGACTGAACACGTTGGTCGACAACCTTCGATCCGCGCCGCAACGTTGCTCGCAGTGCCTGGAGTGGAACTGCACGACAGAGAGTGACACCGGCCCTTACCCAGGTTCACGGCCCTCAAGGCGAGGTAAAACCGCTACTCCTGCTTGTCTGTATTGCTCTGCAGTGGCTACAGTACGATTAGCCCGCCGCGAGCCCTCGAGAGGCAATGCGGAGCTTGGAGGGGGAAGGCTCCGCCCAAGCTTCGTCCTCGGGCTCCCTCGGCTAGGCAGAGCTACTATGGGGTGTACAAGGGTGAATTCCGGGCTCTGAGAAGATCCGGAGGTGGAAGACTTGATCGAATTGGGGATCCTTTGCTACGGAGGTGCCCCCTCTCCTTATATAGTCGCCCCGGGCCTCATCCCTGCGATCTGCGCAGTGGAAGGGTTCCCACATGGCGACGAACGGAGGAGCGGGGTGCACCGCAGCTCGCTAGTCCATGGTCTCGGTCCATGGTCGTAAAGCCTGCCTTCGTGGCAGGGCAGCTGTCTCCTTTGCAGAGCAGCCCGTTGGTACCGCAGAGACCGTGGGGGGTGTCCACGGTGACGTCGTCGTTGGAGCGTTGCGCCGGCCAACTGCTTTATCACCAAAGAGGAAAGCATTGTTGGCGGCGCAGGAGACACAGAGCTTTGTTGACTCCTTTTATCACCGGAACGGCAACTGCGACGCCGTCGCTGTCGCGCGCGCAGACGCGCGCGTCACACTGCGGCTGCTGCAGAGCCCATGTGCGCTCTGCGGTGGTTCCTTCGCCGCGAAGTGTCCCCTCAGAGGCCTGAGGCCCTTGAGGGGGAGGAGCTGCTGCTGGCTCCCTTCAGGGGAAGAGAGCCCTCAAGTGGGACGGCCTCGGGTGGAACCCCCTTCAGGCCTCCGGTGGCGCCTCAAGTCCCCTCCAGGGGTTTTTCCCTCGGGGGTCTCCCCAAGCGGTCTGCTTGGTCCTTAGTCGTTTCGTAGATGCTGTCGCGTGTGCGGGCAGTGGAGAGTGTGCTCTGCATACCCTAGAATCCACTGGGCCGACAGTAGCCCCCGGGCCCATGATGGGCACGACGAGGCCCGTTGGGACTAGGCGAAGCGTCGTGGGCCCAAAACTGCAAGCCGGCCGCGGGACACGCGTCACCTGGAGATGAACTTGCGGCGACTCGGTTTCTCCGGTAGAAACGTGCGTAGTGGGGGGTCCCACCACGTTCACCACGTTCGCCACGATCGTGCCTTGGTAACTGCTCGGACGGGGTTTAAAGCTGCGCGCTGGTCCGAACCGCAGTCATTACCCCGTCCAGTCTTGTCCGTCCAGTCCATCAGCTCCCCGCCTCCTAGACTCCCATCTCCGGCGAATCTTTCCTTCTCTCGGCCAACTCCTTTCATCCTTTCATTCCCTCCGTGCTCCTGCCCTTCTCCGGCCATGGGAGGATCCAAGTGCAAGTCGACGGTGGCCTCGGCCCGTCAAGACGCGCAGGGGGATGAGGCGTTCGGCCCCGCTCTGGTCAGGGCACGCGTCACTGCGGCGGCGCTGGATAAGATCCAGCACCTGGTCGTCGGGAAGCACAACGAGCACGGCGCCAGCGCCATTCTGCCTGCGAGGACCGGCCGCTTCCCTGCAGGCTACTTCCCCATCTTCCTCCAGACTCTCTTTGCTGGGCTGGTGCCGCCGTACTCTCCCTTCCTCGAGGCCGTCCTCGAGTTCTATCAGATCCACCTTCTGCACCTCCACCCCAATGCCATCCTCGTCCTTTCCATTTTCGCCTTCTTGTGCGAGGCCTACTTGGGAGTGAAGCCCTCGGTCGCCCTCTTCCGGAGCTTCTACGCGCTCCGGAACACTGCGAAGAAGGAGCGGACGGGCTGCGTGTCCTTCCGCATCGCGGACGGCATGGGGGACGTCTACATCCCCATGTCCTGGAGCGGTGATAAGCCCGTGACGGCGGTGTCGAAGAAGGTGGAAGACTTCAGGCAGAAGTGGTTCCTCATCCGCGTTCCCTCGGAGAGCTCCCTCCTCGAGGTCCCTGATGCGCCGCCCGTGAAGAATACCCACTGGGGCAAGCGTACCCTGGAGGGGCGCGCGATTGCCGACCTCGTGGGCCATCTGAGGGCGCTTCGCGAGCACGGCCTGACCGGCCAGATGGTGGTGGCGGAGTTCGTGAGGCGCCGCATCGCCCCCCTTCAGGCGCACAAAAAGCCGATGTGGGCGTACACAGGGCTTACGGACCCGCTGCGGCTGCACATCTGCGACCATCACCCCGAGGTCGTCGAGACCATCATGGGAGGCCTCTTCGTCAACCCTGAGGTGCCCGCGAGGGTTCATGTGGCGATACCGCCTCTGTTTGAGGTCCCGGACAAGCGCCGGGCCACCCTGGCGCAGATGCCCGCGTTCACCCCGCTAGGCTTGGCGGGGGAAGAGGAAGAGGAAGAGCCCATGCCAGCGGACACCACCGAGTCGCCAAGCGCATCCGACTCAGAGCAGGGCGACGCGGAGACGAGGGTGGAGCCCTCTGCCAGCGTGGGAAGCTCCGCGGGCGCGGGAAGCTCTTCCGGCGTCGCGCCCCTGGCTGGGGAGGTCCACGAGCTCTCCTCCGGCGACAGCGAGGAGGCTGCGGCGGGACGCCAGGAGCCAAGGACCAAGGCGGCCCATGACAGGCCTGTCGGGGAGCCCCCGAGCGCTCCCCACAAGAGGAAGGCCGAGGCGGCCCCTGAGGCGGGGGCCCGGGCCGCGCCCTCGTGGCGCTCGCCAGGCATGGCGTGGGTAGACACCCGCGCCAAGAAGGCCAGGTGAGATTCTTTTGCCTTTGTTTTTCCTTTCTGAGTCTTGCTTGCGTGCTCTTCTTGACCGATCTTTTCCTTTATCTCAGCGGCCCAGAGCCTGCGAAACGCCGCAGGCTTCGCAAGGCTGTGGATGTGAAGAGAGCCACCCCCGAGGCTGCACCGGAGGTCGAGGCAGGCGAGGCCGCGGCAGCGGAGGCCTCGAGGCCTGTGGTGGGGGTCACCGCAGGCTCTCAGGAGGAGATGCCTCAGGCGGAGGCGTCTGCGCCACCACCTGAGGAGGAGCGGGTGGAGGAACAGGTGGAGAGAGTACCCACTCCACCCCGCGCAGCTTCCCCTCCAGCGCAACCAGGGGCTCCAGCGGGTGCCAAATCGGCGCCGAGCCCACCTAGGTCCCGCAGGGAGGATACTCCACCGCCGCCGCCAGACACCGCGGAGGAGGAGGAAGCAGCGAGGACCGGGCCTCACGCTCCTGCCCCGGACGCGAACAGGGAAATGCCACCCGAGGGGGGAAGCACTGGAGACCTGGGCCCAAGCGCCGAGACGGAGGACCTGCCCCCGAGCCCCCAGGCCCACGCGGGGGCCTCTGCCACCAAGCTGGACGCTGGTGCGGGGCCCTCTATGCCTCGCGGACCGTCCCAGGGCCTCGCTCTGGGTGGCTTTGACTGGGGCCGAGGACGCCGCGACGTCGCCTTCCGCTTCGTGCGGGAGTCTCTGGAGGGGGTCGAGGCCTACCTGGCCTCGGAGGACCAGGTGCTCGCCCGACAGCGGGACGAGCTCGCTGATGCTTGGGCTGCTTTCCATGCAGCAGTAGAGGCCCGCTGCAAGAGCGACCAGGCTCTGCAGGAGGAGCGCGAGGAGGCAGTGCGCTTCGCCGAGGAGGTCCGCGAGGGGGCCATGCGCGAAGCGGAGGAGCTCCTTCAGCCCCTGAAGGCTGAGCGCCGAGCCGCGGCGGAGGACCTTGCCGCGGCCAGGGCGGAGCGGGAGGCCGTGGAGCACTCGCTGGCGGCGAAGCACACCGAGCTCGTTGAGCTCGAGAAGAAGATCCTCGCGGACGCCGGGGTCGTGCGGTCCGCCCTTGACGAAGTCCGCACGAGCTTGGAGGCCCGTGGGCGCGCTCTGAGCGAGCGCGAGGAGGATGCGCGCCGGCGCGACGAGCAGCTGGCGCTGAGGGAGCAGAAGCTGTCAGGGCAGCGCACGGCCCTCGAGGCCCGCGAAGACAGCTTAGCCACGGCGCTCAGCAAGCTCAAGCGCGAGGTGGCCGCCCACAAGGGGAACGTGGAGCGAGCCAACACGCGGCTTGCAGAGCGGAAGGACGAGCTCAATAAGGAGCTCCGCGAGAAGGAGAAGGAGATCCGCGCCGCGGTCTCCCAGGACTACAAGGACAAGTTCTCCAAGCAGGAGGACCGCTTCAAGACGAGGCTGGGCGAGAGCGGCGCCCGGATCCAACAGCTCGAGAAGGCGAACGCCGATCTCGCCGCCAAGGTGAAGCGCGAAACTGATCGCCGCCGCGCCGCCGAGAAGGCCCGTGAAGACATGTCCCAGGACCTCGCCTCCCTCATGGGGGACATGGAGGAGATGAACCAGCAGGTGGGGCCTGCCGTGGAGAAAGCGGTGGAGGCGGCGGAGAGCGTCAAGGCGGCGCAGGTGCTGTCGCAGCAGCGAGAGCGCATGTTCCTGTCCTTGACGGGACGGGGCCGTGAGCTCGCCGCGAAGCTGGGAGCGGAGGTGCCAAGCGTTCCGGCCCAGGGCCACGCTGACGCCGCCACCTATCTCCTGTACTTTGAGCAGCTCTTCACGGCGCTCGAAGGCCCTGCTGCGGAAATCCGCGACGTGGTCGAGGAGGAGTGCCGCCAGCTTCTGGCGGTGGCGGTGGACCGCATCTTCTCCAACCTCATGCACCTCCAGCCTGGGTTCGACCTCGCCACGGTGACCGAGCCACTGGAGGGGGACGCTGGGTGGAAGGCCTCCAACTCCGTCCGCGACTAGGTGGACGACTTCTGCAGCCGCTTCAAGCGGGCCGCTGCAGAGGGTGAGGATGGCGGCGAGGGGAGCGAGCCTGAGGAGGAAGAAGAGGGTGACCAGGACGGCGACGAGGCCTCCGGCTGATTTCCTCCTGGAGTCTCCTCCTGCAATGTATCGCGCTTGTAGCGCTTTAGGGGCGTTTGCCTGTTAGAGACTTTCATTTCTCACTCTGTAATTTATTTCTTCGTCTTGTGAACAATTTGCTATTAAGTCAGTGTGTGCTTCCCTCGAGGAGTCTTTGCTTCATCTCCGTGTCTTTTTCGCTCTGCGTCGTTGGACCCTTCCCCTCGCGCTATGACTCCTGCCGCTGCGGTATGCTCGAGCAATGACTCGGCAAGGCCGGGGGGAGTTTAAGGCTTGGGGAGGTAAGAGCCCTCGAGTCGCGATGCTGAGGGCCCCCCTTTGACGCGCAAGCAGTCCACGGAGAGTGAGGAAAGAACCACTTGAGGGACGCGGAGTGCTTGTGAGAGAAATGCGAGGATTCCCTTCAGGTGAGCGGGAAACTTAGCTTCGCGAGGCTTTTGCCCGATGTAGGTCTCCTCTGGCGAAGTTCTTCCCTTCAGGGGCCGAGGGTTTTCCTCCGCAGGCCTGGCGGGACCTTTGCTCTCTGTGGATGTTAGAGGGGCAAGCCGAAACGCTAGAGCACAGTACTAGGGACTAATGCGCGCTTATAGGTCTCCTCAGGTGTTCCTTGCGAGGAGAGAGAGTACCAAGGTCCTTTGTAGAGATGGCGTGTTTGTGAGGGCCTGCCCTCTAGCCAGAGCTCGGATCCTTGGGTTTTGCAGTGCTGCTGGTGTGTCATTTGAGGAACTGGCACCGTACTCAGCCCCCGCTCGCGAGGTGCGCATGTGGAGAGATATAAGTGCCCATTTTCAACACAGAAAATAATGCTGGAATAAAACTCACCACCAAAATATTACATAGCGGCGCCGCAGCGCATAGTTCACTTAGGAACGAAATTGTCTCATTATGCTTGGAGTTGCCAAGTTAATGTATTTGACCATGTCGAGGCATGGGGACCACCCATTAGTGGCAGAGACTCTCAACGGCCTGAGGCGGCTCGTTACATGGAGAGCTCGGAGGGTTGACCCTCGAGAGAAGCCTTTGGAGCTTGGAGGTTTAAGCCGTGAGCTTTTAACCTCTAGAGACAAAAAATGCTTGGAGGTGGAGCCGTAAGCTGCCTCTTCAGCCAGATGTCTTGACGTGACAATGATCACGGGTAGAACTTGCGCAGGTGCGCGATGTTCCACGGGTTCTTGACGGGGATGCCGTCTTCGGTCTCGAGGCGTACTGCGCCAGGCCTGGCGACGTGGGAGACCCTGTAGGGACCTTCCCACATCGGCGAGAGCTTGTGGAGGCCTTCCCTGGAGAGGATTCGCCTGAGGACGAGGTCGCCCGCCTCAAGGGTGCGTGGGCGCACATGGCGGCTGTGGTAGCGCCGCAGGTCTTGCTGGTAGCCTGCGGCTCTGAGGGCGGCCTGGCGGCGCAGTCCCTCGAGGAACAGCAGGTCGTCGTTGTGGAGGCCCTCCTGGATGTCCTCATTGAAGGCAAGGACCCGTGGTGATCCATGCTTGATTTCTGTGGGGAGGACTGCCTCAGCTCCGTAGACCAGGGCGAACGGTGTTTCGCCTGTAGGCCTTGAGGAAGTTGTGCGTATGGACCAGAGCACTGAAGGGAGCTCGTCGATCCAGCCCTTGCCGTGGCCCTTGAGGATGTTGAAGCTCCTGGTCTTGAGGCCCTTGAGGACCTCTGCGTTTGCTCGCTCGGCTTGACCGTTGCTGCGTGGGTGAGCCACCGAGGCGAAGCAGATCTTGACGCCAAGCTTGTCACACTAGGCTCGGAAGATGCCGCTGGTGAATTGCGAGCCATTGTCGGTGATGATGCGGTTGGGCACGCCGAAGCGGCAGACCAAGCTCCTGATGAATTTCACCGCGGCCCCCGCTGGTATGGTGCGCACTGGCTCAACTTCGGTCCACTTGGTGAACTTGTCGATGGCCACGAAGAGGAAGCGATAGCCCCCCTGCGACCTTGGGAAGGGGCCCAAGATGTCCAGCCCCCAGACCGCAAACGGCCAGGAGAGCGGGATGGTTTGAAGCCCCAGCGCCGGCTGATGAATTTGCTTGGCGTGGAATTGGCAGGCGTCGCAGGTTTGCACAATGGCGACCGCATCTTGGAGCACTTGAGGCCAGTAGAAACCGCTCCTGAAGACCTTGCCTGCGAGGGTGCGCGCACATGAGTGGTGGCCGCACTTCCCGCTGTGGATGTCCTTAATCAGCTCTCGGCCTTCCTCAGGAGGGACACACTTGAGCGCGATACCATTTGGGCGCTTGCGGTAGAGGTTTCCCTCGAGGATGCAGTAGGATTTTGCCTGTCGAGCGATTCGCTCTGCGTCAGCATCTTCTTCAGGGAGGATTCCTTTCACCAAGTAGTCCTTGAGCTCATCAATCCAGTCTGAGGCCTGGCGGGTTGCCGTCAGCAACAGGCGCTCCCCTGTGCTGGGGCCGCAATCAGGTGCCCCCGACTCAGGAGGTGGTGGGAGTGCTTCATCTGCGCTTGCGGCTGTGGCCTCTCGAGGCTGCTTGATGGATGCCTTGGCGAGCCTCTCTTCAAAGACGTCGGCCTGCTGGGGTTGCCTTCGCGAGGCTCGCTTGGCGATGTCGTCAGCCTCTTGGTTTTCCTTCCTCGGTATGTGCATGAGCTCCATGCCCCTGAAGTGCTTCTCGAGCTTGCGGACCTCTTCGAGGTATGCGGCCACGTGGTCGTCTTTCGGCGTGTAGCTCTTGTTGGAGAAGTTGACGAGCAGCTGGGAGTCTCCCTTGACGAGTAGGTGCTTGACGCCTAGAGCGATGGCGGCCCTTAAGCCGGCGAGGAGGCCTTCGTATTCGGCGATGTTGTTGGAGATCTTGTCGATTGTGAAGCACAGCTGGACAGCGTAGTATAACTTGTCACCCTTGGGCGAAGTTAGGACGACGCCTGCTCCGCCATTGCGGCAAGCGAAGGCTCCATCGAAGTGCATGGTCCAGTGGCTTGGCGCTGTGTCTCCCGAGGGCTCGGCCTCTGTCTCGCGAGGCTCCTCAGGGCTTGGGTCAGTCCATTCGGCGACGAAGTCAGCCAGCGCTCTTCCTTTTATGACCCTCGTGGTGTCGAAGCGCAAGTTGAATGGCTGCAGCTCGATGTTCCATCCTGCGACACGATCTGTGGCGTTGGGGTTGCGCAGGATCTGCTCCAGGGGGAAGGCAGTGGCCCTGGAAGGTGTCTCAACTTCCTGGAGGCGATGAGGAGCGCGACGAGGAGCTTCTGCTGCATTGGATACCTCTCGCGAGCGTCCCGCAGCACTGTGCTGACGAAGTAGACGGGGCGCTCGACGAGGGTTACCTGAGGTGGCGCAGCGTCAGCCCCCTGTGGAGGCTCTTCAGGGCCCTTGTCGAGATCTGCCTGCAGAGGCGTATCGACAGGGGTTGTGGGAGCAGGCTCGACTTGAGGCGGTGGGCTTGGCAGTGGGTCTGTGGAGGCTGCTCCTTCGACGGGGTCTCTGTCGGGGGGTTCTGGGCTTGGAGTGGCAGTGCTCTTCTTGGGGAGGACAGGCTCTTCCCTCTCGACCACCAAGACGGCGCTTGCGGTCTGAGGGGTGGCTGAGAGGTACAGCTTCAGGTGCTCGCCTGCCCTGGGGGCCACCAAGACTGGAGGGCTAGCCAGATACTTTTTTAAGTCCTCGAAGGCTTTGTCCGCCTCAGGGGTCCACTTGAACGTGCCCGATCTCTTCATGATCTTGAAAAATGGCAGGGCTCTCTCGCCAAACTTAGAGATGAAACGACCAAGGCTGGCCATGCAGCCCGCCAAGCGCTGCATGTCCTTGAGTCGGCGGGGAGGCTGCATTTCCTCTATGGCCTTGATCTTGTCAGGATTTGCCTCTATGCCACGGTGGGACACGAGGAATCCGAGGAGCTTGCCTGAAGGGACCCCGAAGACGCACTTGGCGGGGTTCAGCTTGATGTTCACCTTTCTCAGGCTGGCGAAGGTTTCCTCGAGATCCCTCAAGAGGGTGTCCCCCTCTCGAGACTTGACCACGATGTCATCGACATAGGCCTCAGCGTTTCTGCCCATCTGCGCCCCCAAGGCTATCCTCATGAGCCTCTGGAAGGTGGCTCCAGCGTTCTTCAGGCCGAAGGGCATGCATGTGTAGCAGTACACACCGCAAGGGGTGAGGAATGCCGTCTTCTCCTCGTCCTCTTTAGCCATCTTGATCTGGTGATAACCAGAGAAGGCGTCCAGAAAACAGAGGAGGTCACAGCCAGCGGTGGAGTCCACGATCTGGTCTATCCTCGGCATGGGGTATGGGTCCTTGGGGCAGGCCTTGTTGACATCGGTGTAGTCGATGCAGAGTCGGCCTCCTCCAGCGGGTTTAGGAACAACCACGCCGTTGGAGAGCCAAGTGGGGTGCGCGACTTCGCGGACGACGTTTGCCGCCTTGAGCTTCTCTACTTCCTTGACGATGAATGCTTGCTTCTCGGGGGCTTGCTTACGTGCTTTTTGCCTGACGGGGCGTGCGTCTGGACACACGGCTAAGTGGTGCTCGATCACCTCCCTTGGAACACCGGACATATCTGACGGAGTCCATGCGAACATGTCAGAGTTTGCCCGAAGGAAGGCGACGAGCGCGCTTTCCTATTTGGGAGGCAGGGCAGCGCCTATGGTGACGCTAGCCCCCGAGCCTTCAGCCCCCGAGCCGCTGATGCCCAGCGACACCTTCCTCGTGGCAGCTTGCTCCTGAGAGAACACTTGTTTCTTCTTCTTGGGCCTCTCGAGAGGCTCCATGTCCTCGTCAGCCGGGAACGCCATGGCGGCCGCCTTGTAGGCACTCTCGACAACGCGCGTGGCGTCCAGGATATGACCGTGGATGGCGATGGTGCCAGCGCTGCCGGGGATCTTGACCATGTTGTAGGCGTGGTGTGTGACGGCCATGAACTTCGCGAGGGCGGGGTAGCCGAGGATGGCGTTGTACGGCAAGCCGATGTGGGCGACATCGAAGTCGATCAGCTCCGTGCGATAGTTCTTCTGCGTGCCAAAGGTGACCGCGAGGCGGACTTGCCCCAGAGGCTCGATGGAACCGCTGGTGACTCCCGTGAACGGCCTGGAGGGCATAAGCCACTCATAGGGCACTTGAAGCGTCTCGAAGGTCTCGACAGAGATGACATTCAGGCCCGCTCCCCCATCGATGAGCGTCTTGGAGACGGTGATGTTGTTGATGGTGGGGGAGCAGACGAGGGGGAGGGTTCCAACAGTCTTGGTCGACTTGGGGTGGTCCTTGGCGTCGAAGGCGATGGTGTACTGGGACCACTTGAGGGGCCTGGAGGTCTCGGTGCTCGGGAGCGCGGCGTTGAGCTCGCGGGCGAACTGCTTGAACTGATTGTTCGACTTGGGCGCTTGAGCCCCGCCGAGGATGCAGGCCATGGCTCCCCTCGGGGCCTGGTAGCCTCCGTCTTCCTCGTCGGGGAGGTTGTTGTTCTTCTCAGCGGCGTTAGCCTGAGTGCCTTGCGGCCTTTGGTAGCCGCCTGTGCGTCCACCTCTGCCGTCGCGGCGGTAGCCGCGGCTTCTGCCGCGGCTCCCGCTGCCTTCTTCGCGCTCGCATTCCCTGCTCAGCCTCTTGAGGTCGTAGCAGTTCTCGGTGGCATGGCCGCGTCTGTTGTGGTAGACGCAGAATGGGCGGTGGTCCACCTCCTTGTCGCCGCGCTCGGGAGAACCCCTGCGGGAGCCCTTCGCGTCAGGCTCTGCCGCGAGGACCGCGGTAGCCTTGCGCTTGGGCTCTTCCTTCTTCTTATGGCTCTTGGACCCCTCGCCAGGGTCGTCCCCCCGCGAGCTCATCTTGACGAAGAGGAGTCCCTCTTCAGCCTTGGCGCACTTATCCGCCAGATCGAACAGCTTCACCACAGAGGTGAGCTTGTCGTGGATGCCGAGCTTCTCAAGCATCCTGCGGTTCGTGACGCCCTCACGGAAGGCAGCAATCACCTGGGTGTCGGGGATGTTCGGAATCTTGTTCCGCACCTGGCTGAAGCGCTGGATGTACTTGCGAAGAGTCTCATCCTTCTTCTGCACCACAGCGCGCAAGTCATTGTGGGTGAGTGCGCGCTCGTACGTGCCCTTGAAGTTGGCGACGAACTGCCTGCAGAGCTCCTCCCAGGAGTCGATGGAGTCCTCGGGCAGGTTGAGGAGCCAGGACAGCGCCGAGTCCCTGAGGGCGTGGGAGAACCAGTTGGCCATGACCTTGTCGTCACCCCCTGCAGCCTGGATGGAGGTGGTGTAGAGCTGCAGGAACTCGAGAGGGTTGGTGGACCCGTCGAAGCCCTTGGGGAGCGCTGGCCTGAACTTCTGCGGCCAGACCACGCGACGCAGAGCGCGCGTGAAGGCCATGCAGCCTGTGGCATAGGTAGCCGTGCCTCCCTGGAGGGCCCTGCGGTTTTGCTGCCCCGCCTGACCGAGCTCCTCGACGAGGCGGTTCTGGAGGTCGCGGCGTCGCTCCATGCCCACGCGCGCATCAGGCGCGGTGCGCTGCACGATTTGGCAGTCGTGCGGCGATGAAGCATGAGAGGGAGCCCGCTGAGCCGCGGCCGGAGCTGGTCCTGGCGGCGGCGGGGGCGCACCTGGTGCGGCCGTCCCTGCAGGGCCAGAGAGGTGGATGATGGAGCGCGACGGAGCAGGGCGCGTGGTTGCGATGTCGACAAGGTGATGGAGGCGGTCCAGCCACTGGTCGTGTGCCTCGGCACTTGGTCGGTAGCGGAGGAGCTCCTGGGCCATGAGCAGCGCGGTGTGCGGGGCGGGCTCTTGATGCTCCCGCGTGGACGCGCTCTGGCGCCGGGACGGGTGCGAGGACTCAGCGTCCTCACGGCGCCCAGAGAGATCCTCGTCGTCGCGCTGGTCTCCTTCACGGTGCTCCTCGCTCTCCGGCTCCTCCACGCGCGGGCCGGTGCCAGCGCGCTCGGCCGCGCGAGGGCGACCACGGCGGCCACGGGTGGGAGCGGTGCCGGGCTCGGTGTGAGCTCTCTCAGAGGTGCGCCGGTTGGCGCGCGTCGCGCGGGTGTCCATCATGGCGCGGAGTTCGGAGGTTGAAGACGCGCCTCAGTCCCCTACCTGGCGCGCCAAATGTCGAGGAGTGATTCCCACGGAACAAGGATAGTCACACCCTGAAGAGAGGTTCGAAGAGGGGACTGAACACGTTGGTCGACAACCTTCGATCCGCGCCGCGACGTTGCTCGCAGTGCCTGGAGTGGAACTGCACGACAGAGAGTGACACCGGCCCTTACCCAGGTTCACGGCCCTCAAGGCGAGGTAAAACCGCTACTCCTGCTTGTCTGTATTGCTCTGCAGTGGCTAGAGTACGATTAGCCCGCCGCGAGCCCTCGAGAGGCAATGCGGAGCTTGGAGGGGGAAGGCTCCGCCCAAGCTTCGTCCTCGGGCTCCCTCGGCTAGGCAGAGCTACTATGGGGTGTACAAGGGTGAATTCCGGGCTCTGAGAAGATCCGGAGGTGGAAGACTTGATCGAATTGGGGATCCTTTGCTACGGAGGTGCCCCCTCTCCTTATATAGTCGCCCCGGGCCTCATCCCTGCGATCTGCGCAGTGGAAGGGTTCCCACATGGCGACGAACGGAGGAGCGGGGTGCACCGCAGCTCGCTAGTCCATGGTCACGGTCCATGGTCGTAAAGCCTGCCTTCGTGGCAGGGCAGCTGTCTCCTTTGCAGAGCAGCCCGTTGGTACCGCAGAGACCGTGGGGGGTGTCCACGGTGACGTCGTCGTTGGAGCGTTGCGCCGGCCAACTGCTTTATCACCAAAGAGGAAAGCTTTGTTGGCGGCGCAGGAGACACAGAGCTTTGTTGACTCCTTTTATCACCGGAACGGCAACTGCGACGCCGTCGCTGTCGCGCGCGTCACACTGCGGCTGCTGCAGAGCCCATGTGCGCTCTGCGGCGGTTCCTTCGCCGCGAAGTGTCCCCTCAGAGGCATGAGGCCCTTGAGGGGGAGGAGCTGCTGCTGGCTCCCTTCAGGGGAAGAGAGCCCTCAAGTGGGACGGCCTCGGGTGGAACCCCCTTCAGGCCTCCGGTGGCGCCTCAAGTCCCCTCCAGGGGTTTTTCCCTCGGGGGTCTCACCAAGCGGTCTGCTTGGTCCTTAGTCGTTTCGTAGATGCTGTCGCGTGTGCGGGCAGTGGAGAGTGGGCTCTGCATACCCTAGAATCCACTGGGCCGACATATACAGAGATAAAATCCTGCAGCTATCAGATTAGCCTGCTTCTTCAGATAATTCATCCGCCTTAAGTTCTTGTTCAACTTCTTCAGTTCGCCTCTCACTTCCTCAAGCCCCATCGGAGGAGCAACCATGTCAGACCCCATCAGCGGAGCAGAGGGCGCAATCTCCATATCAGACGGCTGAGTAAGGTCGCGCGGCAACCTTCCATCCCGTCTAAGCTGCATAACGTATACATCCAACCACTGAAAATGGCCGCATGGTCCAACTCCTGAAGAAGTCAACCTGAACCCTAAATCCCAGATCTGAGCAAGAAATTGAAAACACTGAAGAAATCAAAGCAAAAGGATGCGAGAGAAAGATCTTTACGTTATGTGGCAGGCTCCGGCATTTCAAATACTCGCGCCCCTTGTTGGCATTCTCCTTCTTACTAGTCAAACGTTCCAGTGCATCCGTGCGTGAGCATTTAGGACATGACGGCAACGGCACCTCAGGCTGCCTTGGCCAAACGGGGCGAAGGGTTGAACTGGAGGAGCTCACCATTGCTGCTGCCCTTCGTCGCCGGAGAGGAAGAAGAGGAAGGAAGAGGAAGGAGGAGGAAGAAGAAGATCGTCCAAAGAGGATGGATGCTCTGTCTGTGAAGAGGAGGCAAATGGTGAGTCCGCGGTGAGCGTGTAACTGTCACATGCGGCGGTGCGAGTCCACCAACCCTTTTTGCTTAGAAATGGGGCCGTTTACCCTACCTTTGGAGCTCATTTGAAACACATCGAGCGGGTTGTGCAAAATGAGCTTCTCACACGGGTTACAGCCAATCAGATCGCAGAATGAGCCTCTCGAGGATCGCCCCGAGTTTGCCAGATTCCTTTTTTTTTTTTAGTCTCCCAGATTCCTTCTAGTGGACGATCAAACGGCTGCAGTTCAGCGCTAGGGTTAAATCGACGGTCATTGTTCAAATGGGGTTTGGAGGCACTCAACGGGGTTTTGAAAAGTTTGATAGTGTCCAAGTTTCATTTTCAAGTGACTAAGAAGGATCGATGCTAGCGACTCAAGTTGAAAAACATGGTCTACATACATTCAAAATGAAAAGGGCATTCAAAATGTGATATTGCAAAACTCAAACGATGAGGTCTAAGGTTGAAGAGAAGTGGTTTTGGAATTGCAACATGAAATTTTCAAAAACCTCACAAAAGCTTCATTTTGGAGTGACTAAGAAGGATCCATGCTTAGTTTTCAATTTTCATGTCAAAAACTTGTTTAAATATTAGTCAAACTTAGGTTTGACCTAATTTGAAATAAGCATAATAAATTCAAAAATTATCGAAAAAATGAAAAACCGACGCACATAGTCTTCATATGTCATATACTAACGACTCAAGTTGAAAAACATGGTCTACATACATTCAAAATGAGAAGGGTATGGATCTCATGTGATATCACAAAACTCAAACGATGAGGTCTAAGGTTGAAGAGAAGTGGTTTTGGAATTGCAACATGAAATTTTCAAAAACCTCACAAAAGCTTCATTTTGGAGTGACTAAGAAGAATCCATGCTTAGTTTTCAATTTTCATGTCAAAAACTTGTTTAAATGTTGGTCAAACTTAGGTTTGACCGAATTTGAAATAAGCATAATAAATTCAAAAATTATCGAAAAAATGAAAAACTGACGCACATAGTCTTCATATGTCATATACTAACGACTCAAGTTGAAAAACATGGTCTACATACATTCAAAATGAGAAGGGTATGGATCTCATGTGATATCACAAAACTCAAACGATGAGGTCTAAGGTTGAAGAGAAGTGATTTTGGAATTGCAACATGAAATTTTCAAAAACCTCACAAAAGCTTCATTTTGAAGTGACTAAGAAGGATCCATGCTTAGTTTTCAATTTTCATGTCAAAAACTTGTTTAAATGTTGGTCAAACTTAGGTTTGACCGAATTTGAAATAAGCATAATAAATTCAAAAACATTAAAAAAAAGGAATATCCTGCGCACATAGTCGTCTTATGTCATATACTAACGATTCAAGTTGATAAACAAGGTCTACATACATCTGACGAGAAATGCATGTATCAATTGTGTTTCTCAAACTATGTCGTATGAACTCAAGAGTAAAGAGAAGTGGTTTCGGACTTGCAACACAAAAGGTTGAAATAAATGACCGGAGGCAAGCTTATCCATCATAATATAATTACGGTGACGCATAGAGCGCGCACAGAACGCGCCCAGAGCGCGCCAGTTCATGCCCAGAGCACGCCCATAAGGTGTTCGACCAAACTACATCCGACCCAAAATACAACTAATAGTAATATTAATCAGTCTCTTCTTTGACGTCTACAAAGCCGGACATCATCTCGTCAGCCCACTGCTCGATCTCTTCGTCGGGGTCGCTGATCTCTTCGTCCGACTGCTCGATGTCTTCGTCCGGGTCGCTGATCTCTTCGTCCGACTGCTCGACGTCTTCGCTACCTTCTCAAATGTCAGCTCAATGTACTCCTCCTTGAAGATCACCTTGATAACGTAGAGATCACCAAAGCGAATCGGCAGTTGCTCCCAGAATAGATCCCAGTTCTCCATGAACTCGATGTAAACCATGTCGTTGACCACTCGATATGATCCAAAGATCTCGACATCGTCTCTCGCCAAAAGACGAGAATTTCCTTGAACTTGATGTAATATGAGATCACGCGATGGAATAACATTATAGCCATCTAGTACCTGAATCTTGAGATGCTATCAAAATAACATGAGCATCATATCAGAATAGTTCAAATGACAGAATTGAGGGATCATTCAAATGACAGAACATGAGCATCGTATCAGAATACCAGAGAAACGACATCTAGAGAATCATTCTCAATCCTGCGCACGTAGAACTGAGGGATCTTTTCCAACTCCTTCGTGGCATCTTTGAATAAAGCGAGAGATATCAGATTCATTTCTGAATAGGTGACATCTCTCGGTTCCTCAAATATGGTCGATAGGAGGGCTGGCTTGCAGCATCCGTCAATCTGCTTTAGCTCTGATCAAAGAGAGGAAGACATTCAGAAAACTTGTAAACTACTCAATGTGTAAGAAAAGGAACACAAACGAGCATACCCGTGTGTTGCACAAAAGGTTTTGCAAGCATTGTGCTCGTTAGTCACTTCAGCATTGAACAAATGCTTATCTTCATTCCAAGTGAATTTGACAACATCGCCCTCCTCGATGCCGTAGCATTCACATAGTGCTCTCCACTGCGTTCCACAGATCTCCGTGTACTGATGGATGTTCAGGCTACCACTTAGCCGCTTACCGAGATAGCTCTGATCAGTTTCATTTTCAAATACCCACCTATCCAGGTAGCAGAAGTACTGGTCTCCGTTCGGACACCTAGCCTCCATCCAGTTCTTATGAGGGCCAATTGGCTGGCTCTCTAGAAGATATCTTAAAGGGCATGGCAGAATCTACATGTAATACAAAACCGGAGAAACTATGAAGACACTCATTGAAGGAAAAACAAATGACATTCCCTCGAATTTGAAAGGCAATACTTACGACGGCCCTTTTGTAACCGTGTTTCATAAGGAGTTTGAAAGTATTGGAACGACGAGTTAGTGTGCGACAGAAAGTTGCTTCGTAAAGGCACATAGCACAGTAATCGACGCCATCGCTATCGCTATAGGAATCCTATTTTAACAAATGAAATTTAAAATCAGATAAACAGGCAGAACCTGGGGTTTTCCCCATTCCGCAAGCCAAATAGAAAATCAAATCTACTCACATATAATGCACCAAACAAGAAAATGAAACATGTAGAGAAGATAGCACTGACAATCGAAATGGGGTTGATGGACTGCAGCTGGAACCGCCGGCGACCCAAAAACCCCAAACAGCGAAGGCGGCCGTACAATGGCGATGATGATGGAGCTCCTTGCTTGTCCCTCCTTCTCGACGGTCCACGGGAGACGGGCGGGCGACAACAGTGGCGATGGTGATGGAGGTCCTTTGCGCCTTCAATCATCCGGCTCTCCGCCCTCAATCCAACTCCTATTGCTCTGTTCTTGGGCGTTCCTCGGGGGTTCTCTCGGCGGCAGCAGTGAGGCAGGGAGAAAGATCACCTGGGCCCCATCGGCGGTAGCGAAGGATTAAACAAGTGCCCCGGCCCCACGCCGACCCCACGCTCCGACCCCACGCCGACCCCAGCAAATCCCAACCGAGCCGCACACAAGCCGACCCCAGGAAATCCCAACCGAGCCGCGACAGGCCGACCCCACCAGTCAGACGGTTACCAGAGGGCAACGGAGCGTTTGGCCGATTTCCGAGCCAAACGGGGCACAGACGAGAGAAACTACGCGGGTATGGCATAGACGGATAAACTAGAGAGAACCGGGGCACAGAAAAAAATGTCCCTTACTTTATTGCATTGCTGTGCCAAGTTAAACCTCTAGTAGAAAGTTGATGGTAGATTTGGATTGCTGTGCTGAAACAGTTTTCTGCTGTCCACCGTTAAATTCATAACTTTTCACGGAAAAATCGGATGAACCTGGGATTTTTTGTGCGTAATCCTCAGATATATATGTAACTTTCATTAGTTTTGAGTTTTCTGATTTGAGCAAGTTAAGTGGCTCGAAAAAATTCGTCTTTAGAGACTGTTCTGTTTTTGACAGATTCTGCCATTTATTTTGCAATGCCTCTTTTACTATTTTGAATGGATCTTTTTGTTACATAAAGTATCAGTGGCTTTAGCTAATGTCCAGTAGCATTGGTAGCAATTGTGTTCATACAGAATATAAGAATTTTGGGTTTTCTATTTCTGTGCCCTCGGTTACTTAGTAGTACTCATTCATCCCCATGCTCTTAACATTTGCTCAGTTTTCCCCACTCGCTTGTCTGAAGTGCTCACAACATGTCAAACTGGACGTTTGCCCTCGAGTCTGTTAACTGTGACCGTTGCATATTTCGTTGACCGCTAACTAACGTGCGGGGCCTAACTGTAAGTGGGTTCGCCTTAGACCGTTGGGGACTGACGTGTGGGCCAGCTTGCGTATCAGATCGACCTCGAGCAACTCCGCCGATGTCGTGCCGCTTCCGCCGCCTTCGTGCCCTGCACCGTCTGACCCTAGTCCACCTCCGCCGTTGTCTTGTCCTCCGCCACATCTCTACCCCCACCCCCATCTGGAGGAAGCAGCGATGTCGGGGGAGCGCTCACTTCTGCCCATCGAAAGAGGAGAGGATTGGGTCGAATCGGCGGTGGATAATTCATGGATTACCCTTGGGTAAGCATTGTTTCCTCTCTAATTGATGTTCTGATTCGTTAGGTAGGCCGTATTGGACCGCTGGTCGCGTTAATCTATCCAATTTTGCTGGGCTAACTCAAACCTTTATTTGCTAATCGAATAGGATTGATCCCGCGATTGCTTTCCGGCTGACTGTTAGAATAGAATCTAGTGTGGTACGCGGTAGAAAACCGCATTTGATGTCTAGCTTTTGCTATCCGAAGGTGGTAGCAACAAGCATTTCGTTCAAAGCTTTGCGGGATGAATTAAGTTCTCCTCCATATGGGTGGACTCACGCCGATGCTGTTGAGCTGAAATATTTCAGCCGTAGTGAACAACAATTTGTCCCACTAACTTGCGACAAGCATCTGGAATTGCTCTTTGCTACGGGTGCTGAAAGCCGCTTCGGTAAAATTCTTGTCGAGGTGTGTCGGAGAGTGATTCCCACGAGGCTAAGGTGATCACACTCTGAAGAGTAGTTCGAGAAGGGGACAGAACACGTTGGTTAAACAACCCTCAACCGGCACGGCGACGGTGCTCGTCAAGCCTGAGGAGGGACGCCACGGCAGAGATGAACACCAGCCCGTACCCAGGTTCACGGCCCTCGGAAGGAGGTAACACCGCTACTCCTGCTTGTCTGTACTGCGCTGCAGAGGGTACAGTACAATGAGCTTGCCGAGGGCTCTCTTGCGGCAGTGCGGAGCTCAAGGAGGGAAGCTAAGGTCTTCTTCCTCCTCGAGTAGGCTAGGCAAGGCTAAGCTATGGTGGAGCGCTGATTGCTTGATTCTCTTTCTCCGGGGTCCGATCCCTTGCTACGGAGGTGCTCCCTCCCCTTTTATAGGCGCCCCGGGCCTCATCCCTGCGGCCTGCGCAACGGAAGGGTTCCCAAATGGCGACGAAACAGAGGAGCGGGGTGCACCGCAGTCGGGCTGTTCATGGACCCGGTCCATGGTCGCAAAGCCTGCCCTTGTGGCAGGAAGACCACCGTCCGCGCAGGACGGCCAGCTGGTGCCGCAGAGACCGTGGGGGCGCCCACGGTGACGTTGTCGTTGGAGCGTAGTGCCGGCCATCCGCTTTATCACCAAAGGGGAAAGCTTCGTAGTCCGACGCGGGGGACACAGCTTTGTTGACTCCTTTAATCACCAGAATGGCAACTGCGGCGCCGTCGTCATCGCGCGCAGACCCGCGCGTCACTCTGCGGCCGCGGCAGAGGCCATGTGCGCTCTGCGGCGGTTGCTTCTCAGCGAAGCATCTCTACAGGGCCAGAGCAGCCTTGTAGAGGGATTGGCGTTGACTCCTCTTTAGGGGAGAGAGCCTTGTAGAGGGGCAGGCGCGGGGGGGAGCCTCTTCAGGCCTTTGCTGCCCCTTCTAGCCCTCTCGAGGGCTTCTCCCCTCGAGAGTCTCTTCAAGCGTTCGGCTTGTTCCTTAGTCATCTTTCGGTACTGTTGCGTGCGAGGGCTGTGGAGAGTGGGCCCTGCACACCCTGGATCCCACTGGGCCGACAGTAGCCCCCGGGCCCATGACGGGCACGGCGAAGCCCGCCAAGCTTAGTCGAAGCGTCGTGGGCCCATAGTGTCCGGCCGGCCCGAGACACGCGTCGATCTGTGCTGAGTTTGCGGCGACTCGGTTTCTCCGGCAGAACGTGAGTCGTGGGGGGTCCCACCACGTCTTGGTAACTGCCCAGATGGGGCATAAAGCCTGCGCGCCGGTCCGAGCAACGGTTACTGCTCTCATTCTACGCTCTGCCTTCTGCTCTCGTTCTCCTAGCTTTCCCTCACCGGCGAACTCCTTCTTCTTCCTCATTCTTCCGCATTCTTCTCCTTTCTCGGCGATGGGTGGAGCGAAAGGCAAGGCGGCGATGGCGACGCTCCCCTCGGACGCGCAAGGGGAAGAGGCGCTCGACCCCGCCCTGGTCGGGGAGCGCGTCAATGAGGTGGCACTGGACAAGATCCGGCATCTGGTCGCCGGGAAGACCAACGAGCACGGCACCAGCACTCTCCAGGCCGCGAAGCTCGGCCAGTTCCTGAAGGGGTTTTTCCCCATCTTCCTCCACACCGTCTACGCCGGACTGGTGCCCCCCTACTCGCCCTTCCTGGAGGCGATTCTCGAGTTTTACCAGATCCACCTCCTCCATTTGCACCCCAACTCCATCTTGATAATCTCCATCTTCGCCTATCTGTGCAAAGCCTACCTGGGGGTGCAGCTTTCGGTGGCCCTCTTCCGGAGCTTCTACGCGCTCCGGTGCTCTACACACCTCGAGCGGACGGGGTGTGTCTCTTTCCGTATCGTGGACGGCATGGGGGACGTCTACATCCCCATGTCGTGGAATGGCGAGAAGCCTGTCACGGCGGTGGTGAAGAAGGTGGACGACTTCCGGCAGAAGTGGTTCCTTATCGGCGTCAAGTCGCGGAGCTCCTTCATTGACGTCCCGGAGGCGCCGCCCGTGAAGAACACCCACTAGGGCAAGCAGGTCTTCCAGGACCCGCAGATTTCAGACCTAGTGGGCCGCATGAAGCTTCTCCGGGAGAACGGCCTCACGGGCCAGATGGTTGCGGAGGACTTCGTGAAGCGCCCCATCGCTCCCCTTCAAGCGCACAAGAAGCCGATGTGGATGTACTCGGGGCTCATGGACCCGATGCGGCTCCACTGCTACGACCACCGCCCCGAGGTCGTCTCCACCATCATGAGCTTCCTCTTCATCAATCCGGACGTGCCTGTGGCGGTCGCCGTGGTACTGAGGCCTCTCCACTAGCTCAACTTGGCCGCGCGCCTGGCGGTGCTCGAGCAGATGCCCACATTCACCCCGCTTGGCCTGGCGGGGGATGAGGAGGACGAGGTGGCCATGCCTGTGGCGAAGGGGCTTGGAGCCGCGGAGTCGCCCTACGCATCGGACGCCGAGGCAGGCTGCGAGGTGGTGAGGGCGAACCCCACGTCCGTCGGGGCGAGCTCGTCGAGGGCTGCGCCTCTTGCCGAGGAAGTCCTTGTGGTCTCGTCCGGCGACGACGATGAGGCCGAGGCGGGACGACGGGAGCCCCGGACCAAGGCAGCCCACGACAGGCCTGTCGGGGAGCCTACGGGCGCTCCCCTCAAGAGGAAAGCCGAGACGGCTCCTGAGGGACCCGCAGCCAGGACCACGCCTTCTTGGCGTTCGTCCGGTATGGCGTCGGTGGACACCCGCGCCAAGAAGACTGGGTAAGCATTTTTTCTTGCTTGGTGTTTCTTCATCGATCTTTGCTTGTCTGCTCCCCTCTGACAAGTCTTCTTGCTCCTTGCCAGCGACCTGGTGCCCGCGAAGCGCCGGAGGCTTCGCAAGGCCGCGGAGGTGAAGAAAACCGCGCCAAAGGCCGCGCCAGAAGCCGCGGCAGACGAGGCCTCGAGGCCTGTGGAGGAGGGCCCCACAGGCCCTCTCGAGGACGCGCCTCAGGCAGAGGCGACCGCGTCACCTCCCGCGGGGGGGTACCCCGATGAGCAGGTAGAGAAAGCGCCCACCCCGCCACGCGCTGCAACCCCTCCAGCGCAGCAGGAGGCCGCGGCAGGCTCGCCACCGGTCTAGAGCCCGCCAAGGGCCGCCGAAGCGGAGGGGGAAGCTCCTCTGTCACCCCCGCCAGGCCCTGCAGCGGAGGCGGAAGTGGTGGCTACAGGGCAGGTCTCTCCTGCCTCCGAGGCTCATGATGAGGTGCCGCTCGAGGAGGGCGACACCGGCGTGCGGGGCGCGGGCGTTGAAGTGGAGAGCTCGCCACCAAGCCCCCAGGCGCGCGACGCCGCCGGGCTCCACGCAGAGGCCTCTTCTTCCAAGCTCGACGCAGGCGTAGGGACCTCCGCGCCGCGCGGGGCTTCACAAGCCCTAGTCCTTAGCGGCTGGGATTGGAACAGGGGACGCCGTGGCGACGCCTTCCACCTGGTTCGGGAGTCCCTGGACGGATTGGAGGCCCACCTCGCTCTCGAGGACGGGGAGCTCGCCCGGCAGCAGGAAGTGCTCGCGGAGGCCTGGGCCGCCTTCCACGCAGCCGTGGAGGATCGCCGGCGGAGCGACCTGGATCTTCAGGCGGAGCGCGAGGAAGCTCGGCGCTTCGCCCAGGAGGTCCGCGAGGGTGCCGTGCGCGAAGCTGAAGAGCTTCTGCAGCCCCTTCAGGCCGAGCGCCAGGCAGCGGCGGACGATCTGGCCGCGGCGAGGGCGGAGCGGGAGGCCGTGGAGTCCTCACTGGCGGACAAGCATCGCGAGCTTGTCCAGCTTGAGGCCAAGATCCTGGCCGACTCCGAAGTCGTGCGGTCCTCCTTGGAGGCAGCCCGTGCGACCCTGGAGGCCCGAGGGCAGAAGTTGACCGAGCGCGAGAACGACATGCGCCGGCGCGACGAGCAGCTGCTGCAGGCGGAGCAGGAGCTGTCGGCGCAGCGCGCCGACCTCGAGGCCCGGGAAGGGAATTTGGCCGAGGCCCTCGGCAAGTTCGACCGCGATGTGGCTACCCACAAGAAACATGTGGAGCGCTTCAACGTGAAGTTCGCCGAGCGGAAGGAGGAGGCTGAGAAGGAGTTCCAAGCCCGGGAGAAGGCGTACCGCGCCGCCGTCTCTCGCGACTACGACGAGAAGTTCAAGAAGTAGGAGAGTCGCTTCAAGAAGAGGCGCGTCGAGGACAACGCCCGGATCCGCGAGCTGGAGGAGATGAACGCCAACTTGAACTCGCGGGCGAGGCAGGCCGCCGATGGTCGCCGTGTTGCCGAGGAGGCTCGCAAGCGTGTGGCGCAGGACCTCGCCTCCCTCATGGCGGACATGGAGGATGTCGTGGGATTGTCACGGCAGATGTTTCCGGGTGGAAACTTGAATATGGGGACATAGCGACTTCTGACATCGGGTGCTTGTCTAGCGTGGCATGGGGAAACAAGGGTTTACCCAGGTTCGGCCCCTCGTCTTGAGGTAAAGACCTACTTCCTGCTACTGCTTTATTGTTATGGGTTTCGAGGACTCGGCGCCTTAGCTTCCGGGTCTCGAGATTACAATGGTGGTACTTGCGATCTGGTAAAGCTTAACCTTCTAGGAACCAGGAGACCCCCTTATATAGGCGGCGGATCTCGCTGGGCGTACAAGCGGGATCCGGGTTACAATCGTACCCGGACTCTACTCTAAATCCTTTAAGTCTTTGCCTTCCTTATCGGGATTCCGTCTTGTACTAGGTCTCTAGTCTTCTAGATCCTTCTTGACTTGCGGGCCAAGACACACGTAGCGCACAGGCTCACGTGAGACCCGGCCCATATCTTCATGCTTGACCCGGTCCTGGTTCTTACCAGGCCGGCTTGTCTTCTAGGTCGGTGGGCCTACCGGGTTATGATCCCCCCAACAGTAGCCCCCAGGATAACTTGGACATCAGAATTGACTTGCTTCACATTCGTGCTCTTGGGCTCGATCTTTGGGAGAAGCCGTCATTCCTTTTGTCCAGGTTATCATCTGAAAAACAATAAACAACTTATTAAACAAGCGGGCACACGGGTGTCAGTTTGGCCGGCTCTTGCTGGCGGCCCGTTCCTAACCCGGCCATCGCCTGCCAACTTTCACTTCCAGACTTAGCGATTTTCAATCTTCTTTGTTCTTCCTCGAGGACATCGGTCAATCTCCTGGGTCAACGATATTTTTTATACTTATCTCTTCGCGAGAATCGAGGAGTCGAGCGGCTATCTCGGGAACCCAAGATCCTGTCAGTTAGAGTCTCTGACATCACAGATTTTATTCTCCTGGGCCATCATCACGTCCGCCTTTTTTCAATTATACCCCTAGGTCAACTCCCACTAAGCTATAAACAAGTGGGAACGGGGGAAATGCAATCATTTCCCCCCGTGCGCCCCCACTTCGTCTTCCTCCTCCAACGCCTCCACTGCTTCTCTCCAGCCCGAGCTCTACAACCCTCGCCGGAGCCAGCTAGCGCCACCGTCCCTTTGCTTCCTCCGTCCGCAACCGCCGCTGCGCCGCGTTCGTCCCCGCAGCCACCTTCTCCTTCCCCATTCTAGATCTAGATCTCGCACCCTACTCCATGGGGAAGAAGGTAGCGAGCAAGGGCCCCGCCGCGGCCGCCGCCGCCGTCAAGGCCAACCTGAAGAAGGCCAAGATCGCCGCCGGCACTTCCGCTTCTGGTGCCGCCGCCGCAGCGTCCCCCTCCGGGAACTGGACTGGCTCGTCTGTTTCCATCGCGAGATTGCAAGACTTGGTCGACTTCGGCGACCTCCAAGCTCAAGACATCATCCACTGGCGTGCCCCTGGCGACGAGGTCGTGCCGGCTCCTCGGGACAATGAGGTAATAGTGTTTGCCGATCATCTCAGTCGCGGCTTTAAGCCTCCGGGTTCCCTTTCCTTCCGATCTTTGCTTTCCTACTATGGCCTCAGGCCCCAAGACTTGGCCCCAAATTCGATTCTTTCCATCTCAAACTTCACTGTTCTATGCGAAGATTATCTTCAAATGGAACCCACCATCGACCTCTTTCTCGAGTTCTTCTATTGCAATCCACAGCGCTCCTCCGCCGCTCTCCCTTTAAACATCTGCGGAGGAGTCACGATCCAAAGGCGCCGCGACTCCCTTTTTCCGGCTCTAAAGCTTAACAGCCACCCTCGGGCCTGGCAATCGAGTTTCTTCTACTGCAAAGACACCTCCCCCAAAGGCCAACCCAAGCTGCCGGGTTTCCGCGCTGAGCCCCTTGTGTTGCGAGAGTCGACCAACTCTTAAAGGATCCCCCATTCTTTCTAGGATCCGGGCCCTCAAGGCCCATGGCCTTAAAGGCACCGATCTGGTCAAATGTTGGGTCGGATGGTGCATAAAGCCATTGTCCATCCGGCCCAAGCTCATTTCTGAATACACAAACATTCCCTCTGATCCTCTCCGGTTCACTTCTCAAGAGCCGGAAGATGAAGAAATTATCCGTGCTTCAAAGAAGCTTTTGTCCGAGTCTGTCGCCGCGATCACACTCGACGGGCTCCTCCCCTTCTGCTCTGAGAACCCGGCTCCCAAGGTACTTAACTTGCTCCTTTCTATCTCTTTTTTCTTTTTATCCTGTCTGTATCCTTGTACTTCTTCATGAATGTCTTTCATCCGTTATTAGGCCACTGAAGACTGGTGGAACGCCGCCGAAGAAACTCCCGCCTCCTCCGACCAAGAAGATGAGTCGGCGCAAAACTCGGACGGAGGAGATGAAGCGGGCGAAGGTGAGCTCGATTCCATGGACCGGCTTTTGCAGAACCTCATAGAAGCCGATCACAAAGACAATACCTCTACTTATACTCCCCGAATTCCAGGTCAAGACGACCAAGACTCCACCAAGGTCCCAGCACCTCCTTCTACTCCACCGGCTCGAGCGAAGCGAGCCCGCAACGCGGTACGACTGATACCACGCTCTCGTTTCCTCAATCTAGAAGCTTCCGGCTCTCAAACTTGTCCGTCTGCGCAGGACAAGAACGAGGCGACGCCTAAACGGCGAAAGACCCGTTCATCCACCTCTTTCGGAGAGCTTTCCTCAGGTATCCCAAACAATCCTTCTCCTCGCAGAAGAAACGCTCATCAAACTTCCCCTGATGCACGTTATCCATCGGCGGGCCAACTCCGGGTTGCTAAATCCCGGTCTATGTCCTGCTCTTCAGGTTCCGGCTCCGAGACTCTCCCCTCCGACTTTTCGTCAACAAGGGGTAGGTCCCGGTTTACTTCCTCGCCATGTCTTTATTTTGGCCCGTTTGCTGTTCATTACTCACATAACTTATATTCTTTCAGAGCCCAAGCCGTCCTTAGTGACGAGGAGACCCCTGAAACTGTGGCGACTCCTCCTGCTGAGCCTGAGGTCGAGGAGACCCATGCTGAGATGCCGGTTGACCCGGTTCGTCCTGGCCCGGTCTCCTCTTCACCTCCGAAGGCCGACCTTCCCGTCATTCCGGAAGAGCCGGATATCATTGTCACTGGAACCGGCTTCCAAAATCCTGATGCGCCTTCGTCTTCCGTGGCGAAGGTCCTGGAGCCAGAACCCAAGGCTGAGGAAGGGCCTGCTGCCTGTGCCGCGGGTAAGGGACAAGTCCAAGAAGCAGAAGACTCGGATTCTGAAGACGAAGCTCCTTACAACACCTTGGAGTTTCCAGAACTTTTTGAGAAGATCCATGCGCGACTCTCCAGGGTGCGAAAAGAGGAGTCTCACCTGTGAAACTATCTGCACTTTCGTTACCAGGTATGTTCCCTACTAGTAGTCCCCAAGTGCTTAGTCTTTACTCAGGTAAATGCTTAGTACTTGCATCATAGGGAACCTGTCTCTTTGTACGAATGATTCTTTGTAGTAGTCTCCAAGAGTCGGAGCAGTAGCTTGCTACGCTCCGGGTCTTCTTTGAGATACTGTCTTAACTTTATAAGCCGCTTCTTCATCTTTTTGTCTCTGTCTCGATGAATGTTTTTTCCCTCTGCAGGAGTTTTCAAAGGCCAACGCCGAGAGCAACAGCGAAACACGCCATCAACTTGCGCGGGAGACCGGCCTCCGCGAGAAGGCTGAGGAGCAGCTGAAGACGCAGGAGGAAACACTAAGTCGGCTTCAAGCTGACAACGAGGCCTTGCGGAAGAAGGTCCATGAGCAGGAGCTCGCCATACAGGTGAAAGCTCTTGAGCTGCAGAAAGTAGTCTCCGAGCTGGAGAAGATAAAGAAGCTCGTCCACAACTTAGCTGTTGTTGTTTTTGGTGAGTCTTCTCCTTCTTTTTACTTTCCTCCGTTGCTTTGTATTCTCCGTTGTTCTTACCCTTCATCCGCCTCCTGTCAGGTCCGGCTCAAGGGGTGACTATCAAGGGGACACTTGACAAGATTCAAGCCATATATGGCATCACCCGGCGGCTCTACTTCGGCTGTGCCGAAATGATCAAGATGTCTTCTTCCGCTGGGGAATGTCCACCGGGTCTCCCGGATTTTCTTGCCGCCACCTCTGTGGTGCCTGTGCTGATGGAGCGATGGAAGACGTCTTCCTGTCGCAAGGGTGCGATCCGTGCGCTTGCGCTGGCTAAGGCGTACTATCCGAATCTTGACCCGGTCAAGCTCACCAAGGGCTTCCCCGAGTTTCAGCCTGACGGCACCGAGACGGCGAAGATATACGGGAAGCTTGTGAAGTCGGTTCGGCATCCGGCTTGTCAAATTTCTGAGGGTTGGCACTGGACGAATTCCAAGCTGCATATGACGAAGGTAACCATGCCGTCAAGGAAGTCCCGCCAGAGCAGGGTTAGTCTGTGGAAGCCGGTGGAGGAGGCGCCGCAACTTTTCACGCACTTCACGACAAGTGCGAACCCCTCAAGCTCAACTCCTGATGTTCCAGCTCCTTCTCGCCCTTCCGATCTTGACGTCTTTGAGGCCTTGGCTTCGGTTGTTTTGCAGAGGCCACGAGGCGAAACTACAAGGGGTACGAAGGACCCTGGGCAAGGATCTGCACCGGCACCTCCACACCAGTAGATCGTCCGGATGTTCCGAACGCCGACTCTTGTATCGGCTTACAAACTTTTGGCCTGTCTTGAATCCCTGAAACATTATATTGGCCTTCTTGGCCTGTAATAGGTTAGAGCTGAGTACTTGCTTTACCTTTTGATGCGCCTTCGCGCGCTGATGCTGTAATATAGTCTGTCTTTATAAAAGTCTTGCTTTTTCGGTTTCAATCACCCTTTTGGTTTCTTTAGCTCTCTGCGAAGCCGGTTTTCTCGTGACTTCCGTGTCTAAAATCCCGGAGCGATCAGGGTCTGCTAAGTCCCCATGGGCCTCATAGTCAGATTGAAAGCCGGTATTTTAGCATCTGGTCATGTATGAGAATAACATCAAGCTAGCATGCAAGAAACCAAGAATAATTGTGGCTTCTCTGCCGGGTCATGAGTTTGCAACTTACAACTTTCTTAGTTGGTAAGCCCCCAAGGCCCTGATCACATGAAAAATAAGGAACTGAAAACACAATACTCTTTCTTTTTAGAGGTGCCTTCCTCATTTCATTGATCATATAATATGTACATAGCTAGCAAGCCGCCTCATTAAAAACCTTCCAGTCCCCTTAGGTCCCTGGTAAGGAAAAGAGCGCGTCTGAAACCTGCTGCTTTTAAACTTAAAAAGATACAAAAAGGTGGAGCCCGTCTCATCCGGGGGCTCACAAAACCTAAGTGTAGTATGGTCTAAGCTCTGCTATATTCCAAGGCATGTCGTTCTCTGTCAACGGGTTCCTTGTATGGTCTGTATGGTTTCCTGTTCTTGTAGCTTGCTCTCTAGCATCCACCAAGTAATATGACCCGTTGTGCAAGTTCCGGCTTACCACGAAGGGGCCTTCCCATGGGGGAGTTAACTTGTGGAAGCCGGTCTTGTTCTGGGCTAGCCTTAGGACTAAGTCTCCTTCCTGGAAAGTCCTTGATCTGACCCGGCGGCTATGATATCGCCGTAGGTCTTGCTGATATATGGCTGATCTTTCCAGGGCTAGCTCTCTTGCTTCCTCAAGCATGTCCACCGAATTTTGCCGGGCTTGCTCGTTCTCGGTTTCAACATAGTTTGCAACTCTTGGAGAGTCATGGATGATGTCGCTGGGTAACACGGCTTCTGCCCCGTAGACCATGAAGAAGGGAGTGAAGTTTGTTGATCTATTTGGGGTTGTGTTTATGCTCCAGACAACTGATGGCAACTCTTCTTCCCAGCACCCGGCGGCTCTGATTAATGGAACCCGGAGTCTTGGCTTGATGCCTCTTAACAGCTCCTGGTTTGTCCTCTCTACTTGGCCGTTCGACTGAGGGTGTGAAACTGAAGCGAGGTCAAGCCGGATGCCGTTCTCTTTGCAAAATGTCTGCATCTCTCCAAGTGAGAAGTTCGTCCCGTTATCGGTGATGATGCTGTGAGGATACCCGAAACGATATATGATCTTATTCAAGAACTTGACTGCTGTTGCTGCTGTGCAACTATTGACGGCCTGAACTTCCACCCACTTCGTGAACTTGTCTACCGCTACTAGAAGGTGAGTCTTCTTATTGGGTGAAGTTCGGAAAGGTCCTACCATATCCATGCCCCAAACTGCAAAGGGCCATGTTATTGGGATGGTCTTCAAGTCTTGAGCCGGAACGTGAATCTGCCTTGCATATTGCTGGCATCCGTCGCAAACCCGGGCTATGTTTTCTGCGTCGGCCAGAGCCGTCAGCCAAAAGAATCCGTGCCTGTATGCTTTGGCAACCATTGATCTTGTGGATGCATGATGTCCGCTGACGGAGTGTAAACCCGGCAAATCCCTCGGTTAGGTACCTTGGGTTTCATATAGAGAGAGAAGTATGGCGGATGGTGGTTCCGGACGGCTGACAAGCAAGGATTTACCCAGGTTCGGCCCCTCATTGTGAGGTAAAGACCTACTCCTGCTTGTCTGATCTGGTATTGATGATGATTACATGGTGGCCGTGATGGCGATTGTGGTCTCGCCGGGGTTTGCCCAGCTATGTTCTGTCTATTGTCTATTCTCTATTGTGGTGCGGCTTATCTATTTGTCTACCCCTCCCTGTCATTATATATGCAGCCAGGGAGTTTTACATGAGAGTCCTAGTAGATTACGAATAGGAGTCCTTGTCTTGTCCTTCAAGTTATTTCCTTAGCAGCTTCTTGGGCTTCGCTGGGCCACCTGGTGGGCCTCTATCTTCATTATACGCCATAGTGGGGGTACCCGAAGGGTATAACCACGTCAGTAGCCCCCGAGTGCCTGGTCGACTCGAAGAGTCGGGCAGGGACTCATCACTTCATAGACCTTCTAGTGCTCCTTATGCGTGATGGTTGGTTTGAATCTTCAGTCGGTACTGCACCGAGTGCTTCTATCCTTATAATACTTCGAGTGCGTCAGTTGCGCGACCAGCGCTCATCGGGTGCGCGACCAGCGCTCCCGATGTGAGTAGCCCCCGAGGCTATGTGCGACTCGCAGAATCGGGCATAGGCTCAAGTTGTTCTAATCCCATGTATTTTATCTTCTTTTTCTTGGCTCCTCATATCCTGCGAGTAAATATAGTAAAAAGATTGATGTATCGAAGTTAGTTACTGCAATTCGCTTTATCAGGCGCTCCTGGTAATGAACGTCCAGCTGTGGGATGATTGACATATTTGCTGTCTCGAAGTCGAGTATATTTGTTTCGTCTTATGTGGGATGGATGGCATAGTAGGCCTGATTCAACCGACGGATCGGGGTCAAGTGAATTCGCGACTTGGGCGAAATACCTTTCTAGCCTACACAGATTCGAGTCCCTTGGCTCGAACCCGGTAAGACCGTTCAAGTTCGACTCACGCCTGTCTGGACTTACTGGTCAGAACCCGGTCGTATTTAGAGTACCCTTGGCGCGTCCGCCGGGATTTTGCATCATGCCTGCTGGCACGGAAATTATCAGGTCCGCATAGCTTGTATGGGCCACCCGGGCTTACTCAGGTCTTACCTTTGTACTTTGGTATAGCATCCGGGGCCTGTACATCCCGGGAACTACTATTTTAACTATTGAATATGGTCCGGGAGGCAGTCGACCGGATTTCGAGTGATATCATGTACACTTTTCTTATTCTTCCTTTCGAGTGACGCTGATCGTCGAATGTCCTTTGTATCATCGGGTGCGCGGGCAACGCTCCCGATGGGAGTAGCCCCGAGGCTATGTTTAATTGCTTGCAATTGAGCGTAGGCTCGAAATCACAGTCAAAAATGATGCGGGTGCCTTCCCGATGGGAGTAAATTGCTGAAGTATGAAGCGACTGAGGAGATGCTCAACTCGTCTTTGTATCTGTGTATATTGGCCTTGAGATGAAGTAGGGATGATGGGCGGAGTCGACACGGCGAGTGACGCGGTGGATAGAATGATGTAGCGGACCGGAGTCGACGCAGCCCCCGAGCGTCGAGTGCGACTGGGGTGACTTGTTGAATAAACTGTTATGCCGCAGCCCCCGAGCGTCGAGTGCGATTGGGGCGGACATTGTTGAATGAACTGTTATGTCGCAGCCCCCGAGCATCGAGTGCAACTGGGGCGGCTAGTAGATAGCTGGTAGTCGACGCGGCGGACGAATTTAACGCGGTGGAATAAGTAATCGATGCGGCGGATGAAATCAACACGGCGGAATAAGTAGTCGAGGCAGCGGACGGAGTCGACGCGGCATTGGGTGCGGCGTTTTAGTCGAAAGATAATCTAGGCGGACGGACGGAGTCGACGCGGCAAAGGGTGCGACTGTTCGAGAAAACCGATGCGAGTTTTAAGGAACTCAGCATAAAATATCCGACGCAGCTTATAGAGAACCCGACTTTTAATATTCCAATGCGAGTGATGGAGAACCTGAATTTTGCTTATAACGATAAATTATGATACTATAAATTTAAACTTATCTGCAAGATGTAGTAGACCCGGCGAACGGAGTCGAAAAAAGCGGAGTGGCCCGGCGTTTGGCTGAGCGAAATCAAAACGGCGACTGCAACGCCCAGCCCCCGGGTCCGTCTTGTCAAGTCGGCGAAGCGGAGTGGCGTGGCGTTTGGCCAGGCGGAGTCGGAACGGCGACTGCAACGCCCAGCCCCCGAGTCCGTCTTGTCGAGTCGGCGAGGCGGAGCCGAAAAAGACACCAGAGTCATGTGACCCAGGTGCAGCCATGAAGTTGTTGTTGTTGTATATGTCGAACCGCTAGCCCCCGAGTGCATGTGGCACCCTCCCAGGGAGCAGGCTATCTGTGTCGGTACCGCAGACGCTGATCGCCGATGCGGCGGTTGGAGAAGTCGAGGGAGTCTAAGTTGCCGCTACGGGTCGTAGTCAATGGGCGTGGCGAAGATGGAGTTATGTCCGATGACGCCCCAGCTGGTTTGACGCGAGTCGCAGGTGGTCGAGATTGAAGCGGTTGTCGCGCTCTTCTTGTTGATGTCGGGGCGCCTGACATCCGAACGGGTGGCGACCGTAAACGGTGGCGAGGTTGGAGTCGCCACTGTTGCGAGTGTGCGATTGTTGAGCTGTCTTTTCTTTTTCTTTCACGTGAAATTTCCATTTTCTTTCACGTAAAATTTCCATGTAATGACGATTTGGATCGCTTCCCTTTGATTTTCTTATTTCCTTGATATTGCCTTCATGAACCGTGTGTGAGTCAAACTAGAAACTGAATCGTTGATCGATTTGTCCGTCTCATCTGGATGTGCATGCACGGCAGGTGGCCTCTTTTTTCTTTTTCCTTTTTTTTTTCTTTTTTGCATGTTGTCCCGGCGACTCCATGGATCCGTGGGACTAGCAGCACCCGAACGGCCGCCGTCTGATGAAACTTTTTTTTTTCGTTCGTTGTCTACTCGGGATTTGCTCGCGTGTGGCTGGATACAAACGAACGTGGCCTGCTACCCGGACTCGAACACGACTGCGATTCGATGGCTCGCTGCAAGACCTGTGCGCGCCGCCGCAAAAACTCATGGTTGATTTGGACCTTCTAATCGTGCCTCCTTGCTGACACGATTCGTGGCCATGTAGTATTGGTGCGGCAGGGTCGACGTACAGCCGTTGGGCGGCGGGCCATTGATGTAGATTGGATCTGCTATCAGTCTCGTCGGTTGTCGATATAGATTTTGAAGTCGTTGATGTTGTACGATGTTGTAGACTAGATCGGATCAGCCGCAGACGAGCACGATGTTGTCGTCGAGCCCCCATGCGCTGATCTGATACGGTGAGTCGCCGTCGTTGTCGATTAAGATTGGGTCGCCGTAACCGTGAATCCAGCACGCTGTTCTTCCCACAGACGGCGCCAATTGACGGAGTGTAAACCCGGCAAATCTCTCGGTTAGGTACCTTGGGTTTCATATAGAGAGAGAAGTATGGCGGCTGGTGGTTCCGGACGGCTGACAAGCAAGGATTTACCCAGATTCGGCCCCTCATTGTGAGGTAAAGACCTACTCCTGCTTGTCTGATCTGTTATTGATGATGATTACATGGTGGCCGTGATGGCGATTGTGGTCTCGCCGGGGTTTGCCCAGCTATCTTCTGTCTATTCTCTATTGTGGTGCGGCTTATCTATTTGTCTACCCCTCCCTGTCTTTATATATGCAGCCAGAGAGTTTTACATGAGAGTCCTAGTAGATTACGAATAGGAGTCCTTGTCTTGTACTTCAAGTTATTTCCTTAGCAGCTTCTTGGTCTTCGCTGGGCCACCTGGTGGGCCTCTATCTTCATTATGCGCCATAGTGGGGGTACCCGAAGGGTATAACCACGTCATCCGCAGTCCCCTGCATGAATCTCCTGGAGAATTTTCCGGCCTTCCTCTGGTGAAACACAACGTAAGAATACTCCCGACGTGCTCCTCTTGTGTAACTCACCATTGATGATGACGTATCCCTTAGCCCGGCGCACAATCTGTCGTGCCAGTACTTCGTCTTGTGGTAACTCTTCTCTCTGCAGGTAAGCCAGATACGGCTCTGTCCATGACGGGGTTTGATGTACGGCCACGACTAGCTGTGATTCCGGATCATCAGGGTTTGCTAACTCTTCTTCTGTTGGAAGCTTGACTGAGGGATGATGTAACTCGGCAAGGAATACGTTTGGAGGCACCGGCTCTCTACTAGAACCGAGTCTTGATAAAGCGTCGGCCGCCTCGTTCTTTCGTCTGTCGATGTGATCGACTTGGAAGCCGGAGAAGAAGCCGGCAACACGATCGACTTCTCTCCTGTAAGCCGCCATGTTTGCGTCTTTTCTCTCCCAGGTTCCTGAAACTTGCTGAGCGACGAGGTCGGAGTCTCCATAGCACATGATTCTTTTGATGTTCATCTCTCTGGCGATTTTCAAACCGTGCAACAAGGCCTCATACTCTGCGACGTTATTGGTACATGGTTCAAAATGTATCTGCAGGACGTAACTCAGCTTGTCTCCTTTTGGCGAAGTTAGGACGACGCCGGCTCCCGAACCTTCCAGCTGCTTTGACCCGTCGAAGTGCATAGTCCAATGCTTGGCGCTTGGAGCCGGTGGTAAGGGGTCAAACTCTGTCCAGTCATTGACGAAATCCACCAAAGCTTGTGACTTGATTGCTGTTCTTGGCTCGTAGTTGATATGATAAGGTCCCATCTCAATGGCCCATTTTGCGATCCTGCCTGTAGCTTCTCTGTTTCTGATGATTTCCGCTAAGGGAGCCGAGCTCACCACGGTGATGGGGTGTTCCTGGAAGGAGTGTGGCATCTTCCGGCTTGCCATAAACACGCCGTAGACCAACTTCTGCCATTGCGGGTACCTTTGCTTGGACTCTGTGAGGGCTTCGCTAACATAGTAAACCGGCCTTTGAATTGGGTACTCCTTTCCTTCTTCCTTCCGCTCCACCACGACCACGGCACTGACGGCTCTTGAATTTGCAGAGACATATAGTAACATCGGCTCTTTGCTCGTGGGAGCCGCTAACACTGGGGCGGTGGACAATGTCTTCTTCAAGTCTTCAAAGGCATCGTCTGCTTCCTGGCCCCAAACAAACTTGTCTGATTTCTTCAACAGCTTATACAGTGGAAGAGCTTTCTCTCCCATCCTTGCGATGAACCGGCTCAGGGCTGTGACACAACCTGTCAGCTTCTGGACGTCATTGACACACTCCGGCTTTTTAAGGTTCATGATGGCCTTAATTTTAGCCGGGTTAGCTTCTATCCCTCTCTCTGAGACTATGAAACCCAGTAACATGCCAGCCGGAACTCCGAACACGCACTTGGTCGGGTTTAACTTCATCTGATACTTGCGCAGGTTGGCAAAGGTCTCTGTTAGGTCATCCGGGAGTGACCCGGCTTTCTGCGACTTGATTACGACATCGTCGACATTAGCGTGCACGTTGCGACCAATTTGATTCTGGAAACAATTCCGGATGCACCTTTGATAAGTGGCACCTGCATTTTTTAGACCGAAAGTCATAGTTTTGTAACAAAAGGGACAAAACGGGGTGATGAACGAAGTCTTCTCCTGGTCGTCAACATTGAGCTTGATCTGATGATACCCGGAATATGCATCCAGGAAATACAACAACTCGCTGCCGGCTGTGGCATCGATGATCTGATCTATACGAGGCAATGCAAAGGGGTCTTTCGGGCAGACCTTATTCAAGCTGGTGTAGTCAATGCACATGCGCCAATCTCCGTTCTTCTTCAAAACTAGGACCAGGTTAGCCAGCCACTTGGGGTGGTAGACCTCCATGATAAACCCGGCTGCGAGCAGACGAGCTATCTCTTCTCCGACGATTTTTTTCCTCTCTGCGTTGAGACGACGTAGTCCTTGCTTTACCGGCTTTGCCTTTGGATCAACATGTAAGCTATGCTCAGCAAGTTCACTCGGTACACCCGGCATGTCTGAAGGAGACCATGCGAAGATATCCCGATTCTCACGGATGAACTTGATGAGCTCGCTTTCCTATTTCGGGTCCATGTGGGCCCCCACCGAGAACTGTTTGGAGGAGTCCCCTTCTTCGAAATCAACCATCTTTGTATCTTGGGCCGACTTGAACTTTTTCTTCTCTTCCTCGTGAGACGGCTTTTCCAGCACACGCTTATCTGTCGGGTCTACTTGAGACTTGTAGTACTTGAGTTCTTCCTCTGAGCAAGCCTGCTCTGCCATGATAGCGTCCCCATTGTCGCACTCTGCCGCCATAGTCTTGCTTCCTTCCACTGTGATTATTCCCTTGGGTTCTGGCATCTTCAGTTTGAGGTACACATAGCAGGGCCGAGCCATGAACTTGGCGTAAGCCGGTCTCCCGAATAGAGCGTGATACGGACTTTTTAGATCCACAACTTCGAACGTCAAGAACTCTGACCTGAACTGCTCCTTGCTCACTCCAAATGCCACCTCTAGGCTGATATGGCCGATTGGGTGCGCCGACTTCCCCGGAACTATGCCATGGAAGATTGTCGATGTTGGGGTAAGGCGGTCTTGGGTCAAACCCATCCTTCTGAGTGTGTCGAGATATAGGATATTGATGCTGCTGCCTTCGTCCATCAAGACTTTGTTCAAGGAGAACCCGTCCACCTGTGGTGCAACGACGAGAGCCAGGAGACCCGGATGTTCCACTGCTGGCGGGTGATCTTCTCTGCTCCAAGTTATAGTTTGTTCCGACCACTTCAAAAATCTCGGAACGGCTGATGCTACTGCGTTGACGGCTCTTGCTTTTAACTTTCTGTCCCTCCTGGACGTGCTTGTGGTGAAGACGTGATACTGTCCTTGGCTATAAAGCTCCTTCGGGTTCTGCTGATACCCGGTTCTGACTTGGTTCTGTTGCTGGCTAGACCCGGCGTTATCGTGTGGTGGTCCGTTTGACCCAGCCCCCTGTCCGGGTCCCGTCGAGTTACTGTTGTTTCCATTGAAGTTGCCGCTACCTCCGAAGTTCCCCTGACTCCTCTGGCTCTCCGTCTCATGTCTCATCCATGCTCTAATGTCGGCGCACTGAGCTAGCGAGTGATTTGATGGTCTCCCGTTCTTGCTGTGTTTTGGACACGGCATACTGTACATTTCACTGAAGTTTGGATATCTCGGAGGTCCTCCTCTAAAGTTAGCACCGGGTCGTGGCCCCCTGTAACCCGTCGCCTGGATTGTGCCTACGAACTCTGAATTTCCGCCTTCATAGGGACGTTTGTTATTCCCGTTCTGATTACCAGTGTTCGGTGCCGGGTTCGGGTTACGGCCCCCACTGACCCGGTTATTCCTCTGTTGTTCCTCCGTCTCGCCCGGCTTTTTATCCGTGGCTGCGTATTTGTTTGCTGTTGTTACCACTTCTCCTATTGAGATATCACTACACGTCGGATCTTCCTTCATGCGTCCTAGCTTGTGTGTTAGAGGATCAAAAGCGCAATTTTTCTCCATGTATGTTATAGCTGTATGTGCTGAAATATTGAGGGATGACTGCAAGATCTCCGTGACTCTGGCCATCCATTGCCTTGCCGACTCTGTTTTTCTCATGACGCAACGATCCAGATCTGCCTCGGTGTACTGTTTCTCGCAAGTTCCCGCGAAGTTCTTGATAAACGCCGCCTTTAGTTCTTCCCAAGAATTGATACTGCGTGGTGGAAGCCGGTCCAGCCAAATCTTGGGTGCTCCTTCCGCCATCATGAGGTACAGGTAACGTGCACATAGATTCGGTGTTGCATTCTTCTTATCCATGGCCATGCCATAGCTACTCAACCACGTCTCAGGGTTCATGTGTGGCTCATAATTGCTTACTTTGGTCGGCTCTTTGAATTTTTCTGGAAACGGCTCTGCTCTGATAGCATCTGATAAACACTTTGGTCCTGTCAGTTTTGAAGAAGGGCCTCCTGCATGACCCGGCGCAGGCGAAGATACAGCGGGTCTGGCGGGGGTCACTACTCCGACTCTGGCTGCTGCTGCTCCAGCTACTCCGGCTCCGGCCGCTGCAGCTGCGCGTCTTGCTCTTGAGCTGTTGACTATTGACTGTGCCGCGGACACGGCCGGCTGTGGCGGCTGGATCACTTGTTTATTCTGCTGCTGGACTTGCTGGTTTACCGGCCCGAGCCGATTCTGGATGGATCTTGCTGCCGCCGGCTCTCCGTGCCGACTTCTGGTACGACTCCTTTGTGGCTCTGAATTGAATGCTTGTGACCCGCGTGGGTTGTTGTTCTGTTGGACCACTGCTGTGCGTAACAAGTCCACGGCTCTCCGTGCTTCGACACCGGCTGGGGAGTTGTCGAACGGGATCTGCTGTAATGCGTGTGTAGCTGCAAAAACGTTGTCAACCGGATTATTGTAATGACCCGGGGGAACATCAAACCTGGGAGGTGGTGGAGGTAGTTGTTCTACGACTGCTTCTCCGGGTCGGGCTCCTCCCGCCGGACTTCCCGCACCTCTTCCGGCTTGCGCTCCTTGTAACCCGTCCTGCGGCGCGCCGGCTCCCGTCACCGGGTAAGCCGCCGCAACGGGTGCGTTAGCTGGCGTCGTCTGATATTCCAGGACTTGAGGTACTATGGTGTTAACTCCAGTTGGCAAAGGCAACTGGCTTCCGCGCCTCCTGCTCTGCACCGCAGTTAACTCGTCCCTCCTCCTTTGGAGGGCGTCTCTTTCGTCTTGTAACCTCTGCTCCTGCCGGGCCAAAGATCATTCTTTTTCCGCTGCGCGCCGGGCTTCATCCGCACGCTCTTGGTTTGCTCTGGCCATGGCCCGTTTCAGGTCTTCCAGCTCCCTCTGCATGGCTGAGTGGGTGTTTGTCACTTCTCCCAAGTTCTGAGTCTGGTTTCCCGATGCGCCGGCTCTTGTCTGATCGTTCGCCGCGGTCAGGATCGGGTTTGTGAACGCTGTCCCGGGCGCTGGCGTGTGTGTCTGTACTCCTGCGCCGAAAGTTGGTAGAACTGGTCCGGTATTGGGGTTTGGTGGGGGGTACGCTGCTGGTGGCATGCCAAGGTTGCTCCGATCCCAGATTTCTCCATCCTGTCGGGCGATTCTTTCTGCGCTTGTCTCGTTACTCACGGACGCTTCCACCCCATCGGTTTGCTGAGCCGCTGTTACCACGTGAACCGTCATATGACGCACGGGTCCAGGGGACACCGGGTGATCTTCCTCTTCGAGCCCAAATCCCCACCGATCTTCAAACAGTGGCAGAATTGACTCAGTATCCGTTTAGATCTGACACGTTCGTTGGTGTTTCGACGGAATCCTGTAGTGCTTGAATTGGCGCCTCTTCCTCTATGGACATGACTTCGCACTCTGGCGATCCAACAGATTCCTCTCCATCCGTCTGGGCCATGGTAGCTGACCCGGACTCTGACTCGTACTCCGGCTCATACTGATCTGAGCCGGCTCCTGTGGTCTGGATCACGCCGACGAAAACGTTGATCTGACCAAATATGATCATAGATCCGGTTTCCAGCTGATCTGCTTCTTCCTTCCAACCAAAGTCGTCCACGATCCGGTCCCCTCCTGGAAGCGTGTGGATCTGGCCGATAGTTAGGTTTTCCATACCGCGCCGCGCTTCTTCGCAAATCATGATGTTCTTGGCCGCAGGCCCCACGGTGGGCGCCAACTGTCATGGGATTGTCACGGCAGATGTTTCCGGGTGGAAACTTGAATATGGGGACATAGCGACTTCTGACATCGGGAGCTTGTCTAGCGTGGCGTGGGGAAACAAGGGTTTACCCAGGTTCGGCCCCTCGTCTTGAGGTAAAGACCTACTTCCTGCTACTGCTTTATTGATATGGGTTTCGAGGACTCGGCGCCTTAGCTTCCGGGTCTCGAGATTACAATGGTGGTACTTGCGATCTGGTAAAGCTTAACCTTCTAGGAACTAGGAGACCCCCTTATATAGGCGGCGGATCTAGCTGGGCGTACAAGCGGGATCCGGGTTACAATCGTACCCGGACTCTACTCTAAATCCTTTAAGTCTTTGCCTTCCTTATCGGGATTCCGTCTTGTACTAGGTCTCTAGTCTTCTAGATCCTTCTTGACTTGCGGGCCAAGACACACGTAGCGCACAGGCTCACGTGAGACCCGGCCCATATCTTCATGCTTGACCCGGTCCTGGTTCTTACCAGGCCGGCTTGTCTTCTAGGTCGGTGGGCCTACCGGGTTATGATCCCCCCAACAGAGGAGATGAACCAGCAGGTGGGCCCTGCCGTGGAACGGGCGGTGGAGGCTGTCGAGAACGCCCAAGCCGCGCGGGTGCTCTCGCAGCAGCGGGAGCGCATGTTACAGTCCTTGGTGGCTCGGGGCAACGAGCTCGTAGCGAAGCTGGGTGCGGAGGCGCCGCCCGTCCCCGCTCAAGGCAACGCCGACGCCACCGCGTACCTCGTCTAATTCGAGCAGCTCTTCACGGCGCTCGAGGGCCCTGCTGCGGAGCTCCGCGACAACGTCGAGGAGGAATGTCGCCAACTCCTGGCGGTGGCGGTCGACCGCATCTTCACCAACCTCCAGCACCTCCAGCCCGGCTTCGACTACTCGACAGTGACCGAGCCTCTCGAGGGAGAGAAGGGGTGGAAGATCTCCAACTCGATCCGCGACCAGGTCGACGACTTCTGCAACCGCTTCAAGTGGGCCGAGGCGGAGGAGGACGACGGCGAGGAGGCAGGCTCCGAGGACGAGCCTGGAGAGGAAGGGCCTGGAGAGGAAAGCGACTAAGCTTTTGCCTGACCTTCTACTGTAACACAATGCGCCTGCAGCGCTATTGAGATAACTTGGTTTAGAGACTTTTGCTCCATAATTTGTAACAACATATTTTTTAAGTATATGCTACTAAGTTTGTGTGCGTGCCCCTCGAAGGCCTTTTGCTTTAACTCCATGCCTTTTTTCGCTCTGCGTCGCTAGGACCCTTCTCCTTGCGCTATGACTCCGCCGCTGCGGTATGCACGAGCAATGACTCGGCAAGGCCGGGGGGACTTTTAAGGCTTAGAGAGGTAAGAGTCCTCGAGGCGCGATGCTCAAGGACCCTCCTTTGACGTGCAAGCAGTCCATGGAGAGTGAGGGAAAAGAAACGCTCGAGGGACGAGAAGTGCTCGTGAGAGAGATGAAGAGATTCTCTTGGTGTGAGCAGGGAACTTAGCTTCGCGATGCTTTTGCTCAGCGTAGGCTTTCCTTGGTGATGTGTTTTCCTCCAGGGGCTGAGTTTTTCCTCCACGAGCTTGGAGGGACTCTTGTTCCCTGCGGATGTTAGAGAGGCGAACCCAAACGCTAGAGCATGGTAGTAAGGACTCATGTGCGCTTATAGGTTTCCTCATGGGTATCTCGCGAGGAGAGTAAGTACCAAGGTCCTTTGGAGAGGTGGCATGTTTTTGGGAGCATGCCCTTCAGCCAGAGCTCAGATCCCTTGGATTTTGCAGTGCTGCTGGGGTGCTCTTGAGGCACAGGCACCGTACTCAGCCCCCGCTCGCGAGGTGCGCATGGGAAGAATATAAGCGCACATGGAAAGGTAAATGACGAAAGTAAACTTGCCATTGTAATATTACATAACGGCGCCTCAGCGCATAGTTCACTTGGGAACGAAATGGCGCCTCAGCGCATAGTTCACTTAGGAACGAAATGGTTCATTACACTTGGGTTTGCCAAGCTAACATTCCTTCCATGTCGAGGCATGGGGACCACCCATTAGTGGCTAAGACTCTCTGCGGCCTGCGGTGGCTCGTTAGCAGGAGAGCTCGGAGGGCTGACCCTCAGGAGAAGCTTTGAGAAGCGCGGAGGTGAAGCCGTGAGCTTCCCTCTAGAGACAAAAAGTGCCTGACGTGACAATGATCACGGGCGTGACTATGATCACGGGTAGAACTTGCGTAGATGTGCGATGTTCCACGGGTTCTTGACGGGGATGCCGTCTTCAGTCTCAAGGCGTACGGCGCCAGGCCTGGCGATGTGGGAGACCCTGTAGGGGCCTTCCCACATCGGCGAGAGCTTGTGGAAGCCTTCTCTGGAGAGGATTCGCCTGAGGACGAGGTCGCCCGCCTCAAGAGTGCGTGAGCGCACATGGCGGCTGTGGTAGCGTCGCAGGTCTTGCTGGTACTTTGCCGCTCTGAGGGCGGCACGGCGGCGCAGTCCCTCGAGAAGCGGCAGGTCGTCGTTGTGGAGGTCCTCTTGTGTGTCCTCGTTGAAGGCAAGGACCCGTGGGGATCCGTGCTTGATTTCTGCGGGGAGGACTGCTTCGGCTCCATAGACAAGGGCGAACGGCGTTTCACCCGTGGGCCTTGAAGAGGTTGTGCGCATGGACCAGAGCACAGATGGGAGCTCGTCGATCCAGCCCTTGCCGTGACCCTTGAGGATGCTGAAGCCTCTGGTCTTGAGGCCCTTGAGGACTTCCGCATTTGCTCGCTCGGCTTGACCATTGCTCCGTGGATGAGCCACCGAGGCGAAGCAGAGCTTGATGCCGAGTTTTTCGCAGTAAGACTGAAAGACGCCGCTGGTAAACTGCGAGCCATTATCGGTGATGATGCAATTGGGCACTCCGAAGCGGCAGACCAGGCTCCTGATGAATTTCACCGCTGCCCCGGCTGGTATAGTGCGCACTGGTTCAACCTCGGCCCACTTGGTGAACTTGTCGAGGGCCACAAAGAGGAAGCGGTAGCCCCCTTGCGACTTTCGGAAGGGGCCCAAAATGTCCAGCCCCCAGACCGCGAACGGCCAGGAGAGCGGGATGGTCTGGAGTCCCAGCGCCGGCTGATGGATTTGCTTGGCGTGGTACTGGCAGGCGTCGCAAGCTTGGACGATGGTGACCGCATCTTGAAGCACTTGCGGCCAGTAGAACCCGCTCCTGAAGACCTTGCCTGCGAGGGTACGCGCACACGAGTAGTGGCCGCATTCTCCGCTATGGATGTCCTTGATCAGCATTCGTCCTTCCTCGGGAGGGACGCATTTGAGCGCGATGCCATTTGGGCGCTTGCGGTAGAGGTCTCCCTCGAGGATGCGGTAGGATTTCGCCTGTCGAGCGATTCGCTCTGCTTCCGCATCTTCTTCGGGGAGGATCCCCTTCACCAAGTAGTCTTTGAGCTCGTCAATCCAGCCTGTTTCTTGGTGAGCCGCTGTCAGCAACAGATGCTCCCCTGTGTGAGGACCGCAATCGGGTGCCCCAGCTTCAGGAGGTGGTGGGAGTGCTTCGTCCGTGCTTGCGGCTGTAGTTTCTCGAGGCTGCTTTATGGATGCCTTGGTGAGCCTTTCTTCAAAGACGCCTGCCTGCTGGGCTTGCCTTCGCGAGGCTCGCTTGGCGATGTCATCGGCCTCCTGGTTCTCCTTCCTCGGGATGTGCATGAGCTCCATGCCTCTGAAGTGCTTCTCGAGCTTGTGAACCTCTTCAAGGTATGCGTCCATGTGGCCGTCCTTAGGCGTGTAGCTTTTGTTGGAGAAGTTGACAAGCAACTGGGAGTCGCCCTTGACGAGTAAGTGCTTGACGCCTAGAGCGATGGCGGCCCTTAAGCCGGCGAGGAGGCCCTCGTATTCAGCGATGTTGTTGGAGATCTTGTCAATCGTGAAGCACAGCTGGACAGCGTAGTAAAGTTTGTCGCCTTTGGGCGAGGTCAAGACGGCGCCTGCCCCGCCATTGCGGCAGGCGAAGGCTCCGTCGAAGTGCATGGTCCAGTGGCTGGGCATCGGGTCTCCAGAGAGCTCGGCCTCTTCTTCCTGAGGCTCTTCAGGGCATGGGTCAGTCCATTCGGCGACGAAGTCCGCCAGCGCTCTTCCCTTGATGACTCTTGTGGTATTGAAGCGGAAGTTGAATGGCTGCAGCTCGATGTTCCATCCCGCGACACGATCTGTGGCGTTTGGGTTGCGCAGGATCTACTCCAGGGGGAAAGAAGTGACCACCGTGATGGGGTGGCCCTGGAAGTAGTGTCGCAGCTTCCTGGAGGCGATGAGGAGCGTGACGAGAAGCTTCTGCTGCATTGGATACCGTTCCCGAGCGTCCCGCAGCACTGTGCTGACAAAGTAGACGGGGTGCTCGACAAGGGTTGTCGATGGAGGTGCAGCGTCAGCTCTCTGTGGAGGCTCTTCAGGGCCCTTGTCGAGATCCGCCTGTGGAGGGGTCTCGGCAAGGGTATTCGGAGCAGACTCGGCTTGAGGCTGTGGGCCTGGCAGTGGGTCTCTGGAGGCAGCTCCTTTGCCGAGATCTTTGTCGGGCGGCTTCGGACTTGGAGTGGCGGCGCTTCTCTTGGGGAGGACTGGCTCTTCTCTTTCGGCCACCAGGACGGCGCTTGCGGTCTGGGGAGTGGCTGATAGGTACAGCTTCAGATGTTCGCCTGTCCTGGGGGCCACCATGACTAGTGGGCTGGCCAAGTACCTCTTCAGGTCTTCAAAAGCTTTGTCCGCCTCAGGGGTCCACTTGAATGTGCCGGACCTCTTCATGATCTTATAGAATGGCAGGGCTCTCTCGCCGAACTTGGAGATGAAACGGCCCAGACTGGCCATGCAGCCTGCTAGGCGCTGCATGTCCTTGAGCCGGCGAGGAGGCTGCATTCCTTCTATGGCCTTGATCTTGTCAGGGTTTGCTTCTATGCCGCGGTGAGACACGAGGAATTCGAGGAGTTTGCCTGAAGGCACCCCGAAGACGCACTTGGCGGGGTTCAGCTTGATGTTCACCTTGCGCGGGCTGGCGAAGGTTTCCTCGAGATCCTTCAAGAGAGTGTCTCCCTCACGAGACTTGACCACAATGTCGTCGACATAGGCTTCTGCGTTTCTGCCCATCTGTGCCCCCAAGGCTATCCTCATGAGCCTCTGGAAAGTGGCGCCGGCGTTCTTCAGGCCGAAAGGCATGCAAGTGTAGCAATACACACCACAAGGAGTGAGGAATGCTGTTTTCTCCTCGTCCACTTTAGCCATTTTGATCTGGTGATAACCAGAGAAGGCGTCCAGAAAACAAAGGAGGTCGCAGCCGGCGGTGGAGTCCACGATTTGGTCTATCCTCGGCATGGGGTATGGGTCCTTGGGGCAGGCCTTGTTGACGTCTGTGTAGTCGATGCAGAGTCGGCCTCCTCCAGCGGGTTTAGGGACAACCACACCGTTGGAGAGCCAAGTGGGGTGCGCGACTTCGCGGACGACATTTGCCGCTTTCAACTTTTCTACTTCCTTGACAATGAATGCTTGCTTCTCGAGGGCTTGCTTCCGTGCTTTCTGCTTGACAGGGCGTGCGTCTGGACACACGGCTAAGTGGTGCTCAATCACCTCCCTTGGTACACCGGACATATCTAACGGAGTCCATGCGAACATGTCAGAGTTTGCCCAAAGGAAGGCGACGAGCGCGCTTTCCTATTTGGGAGACAGGGCAGCGCCTATGGTGACGCTAGCCCTGGAGCCCTCAGCCCCCGAGCCACTGGTGCTCAGCGACACTTTCTTCATGGAAGCTTGCTCTTGAGAGAACATCTGTTTTTTTTCTTGGGCCTCTCGAGAGGCTCCATGTCCTCGTCAGCCGGTAACGCCATGGCAGCTGCCTTGTAGGCGCTCTTGACGGCGCGCGTGGCATCCAGGATATGACCATGGATGGAGATAGTGCCAGCGCTGCCGGGGATCTTGACCATGTTGTAGGCGTGATGCGTGACGGCCATGAACTTCGCGAGGGTGGGGTAGCCGAGGATGGCATTATACGGCAGGCCAATGTGTGCGACGTCAAAGTCGATCAGCTCAGTGCGGTAGTTCTTCTGCGTGCCGAAGGTGACGGCCAGCCGGACCTGCCCCAGAGGTTCGATCGAACCGCTGGTGACCCCTGTGAATGGCCTGGAGGGCATGAGCCACTCGTAAAGCACCTGAAGCGTCTCGAAGGTCTCGACAGAGATGACGTTCAGGCCAGCACCCCCATCGATGAGCGTCTTGGAGACAGCAATGTTGTTGATGGTGGGGGAGCAGACCAGGGGGAGGGTTCCAACGGTCTTGGTTGACTTGGGGTGGTCCTTGGCGTCGAAGGCGATGGTGTATTGAGACCACTTGAGGGGCCTGGAGGTCTTGACGCTTGGGAGCGCGGCGTTGAGCTCGCGGGCGAACTGCTTGAACTGGTTGTTAGACTTGGGCACCTGAGCTCCGCCGAGGATGCAGGCCATAGCCCCCCTTGGGGCCTGGTAGCCTCCATCTTCCTCGTCAGGGAGGTAATTGTTCTTCTCGGCGGCGTTGGCTTGAGTGCCTGGCGGCTTCTGGTAGCTGCCATTGCGCCCGCCTCTGCGGTAGTTGCGGCCTCTGCCGCGGCTCCCGCTGCCTTCTTCTCGCTCGCGCTCCCTGCTCAGCCTCTTGAGATCGAAGCAGTTTTCTGTGGCGTGGCCGCGCCTGTTGTGGTAGACGCAGAACGGACGGTTGTCCGCCTCTTTGTCGCTAGGCTCGGGGGAGTTTCTGCGGGCGTGCTTGGCGGCCGGCTCAGCCGCTAGGACAGCGGTGGTCTTGCGCTTGGTTTCTTCCCGCTTCTTGTGACTTTTGGACCCCTCGGCCTGGTAGTCAACCCGCTGGCTCATCTTGACGAAGAGGAGTCCCTCTTCAGCCTTGGCGCACTTGTCAGCGAGGTCGAACAGCTTCACCACAGAGGTGAGCTTGTCGTGAATGCCCAGCTTCTTGAGCATCCTGCGGTTGGTGACGCCCTCTCTGAAGGCGGCGATGACCTGTGTCTGGGATGTTCGGGATCTTGTTGCGCACTTGGCTGAAGCGCTGGATGTACTTGCGGAGGGTCTCATCTTTCCTCTGCACCACAGCGCGTAGTTCGTTGTGGGTGAGTGCACGCTCGTATGTGCCCTTGAAGTTGGCGACGAACTGCCTGCAGAGCTCCTCCCACGAGTCAATGGAGTCTTCAGGCAGGTTGAGGAGCCATGACAGCGCGGAGTCCCTAAGCGCGTGGGAGAACCAGTTGGCCATGACCTTGTCGTCTCCTCCTGCAGCTTGGATAGAGGTGGTGTAGAGCTGCAGGAACTCGAGGGGGTTGCTCGACCCGTCGAAGCCCTTGGGGAGGGCAGGCATGAACTTCTGTGTCCAAACCACGCGGCGCAGAGCGCGGGTGAAGGCCATGCAGCCGGTGGCATACGTGGCGGTTCCGCCCTGGAGAGCCCTGCGGTTCTGCTGTCCCGCCTGGCCGATTTCCTCGACGAGGCGGTTCTGGAGGTCCCTCCGGCGTTCCATCCCCACCCGAGCGTCAGGCGCGGTGCGCTGCACGATTTGGCAGTCATGCGGCGAGGACGCATGAGAGGGAGCCCTCCTTGCTGCAGCAGGAGGTGGTCCCGGCGGCGGCGGGGGTGCATCCGGCGCGGCCGTTCCTGCGCGGCCTGAGTGGTGAACCAGCGAGCGCGACGGGGCGGGGCGCGTCGTCGCGACGTCGACGAGGTGGTGAAGGCGGTCGAGCCACTGGTCGTGGGCCTCCGCGCTAGGCCGGTAGCGGAGAAGCTCCTGGGCCATGAGAAGCGCGGTGTGTGGCGTCGGCTCTGGGCGTCCCTGAGAAGACGCGCTTTGGCGCCGAGACGGATGCGAGGATTCAGCATCATCGCGGTTCTCGGGGGAGGCGTCCCTGTCATCGCGGTGGTCACCGCCGCGGTGCTCCTCGCTCTCGGGCTCCTCCACGCGCGGGCCGGTGTTGGCGCGCTCCGCCGTGCGGCTCCCGCGAGGGCGGCCGCGGCGGCCGCGAGTGGCGGCGCCGGGCTCAGTATCAGCCCGGTCAGCTGCGTGCCTGTTGGCGCGTGTCGTGCGAGTGTCCATCGCGGTGCGGAGGTTGGCCGGAGGTTGAAGACGCGTCTCAGCCCCCTACCTGGCGCTCCAAATGTCGGAGAGTGATTCCCACGAGGCTGGGGTGATCACACTCTGAAGAGTAGTTCGAGAAGGGGACTGAACACGTTGGTCAAACAACCCTCAACCGGCACGGCGACGGTGCTCGTTGAGCCTGAGGAGGGACGACATGGCAGAGATGAACGCCAGCCCGTACCCAGGTTCACGGCCCTCGGAAGGAGGTAACACCGCTACTCCTGCTTGTCTGTATTGCGCTGCAGAGAGTACAGTACAATGAGCTTGCCGAGGGCTCTCTTGCGGCAGTGCGGAGCTCAAGGAGGGAAGCTAAGGTCTTCTTCCTCCTCGAGTAGGCTAGGCAAGGCTAAGCTATGGTGGAGCGCTGATTGCTTGATTCTCTTTCTCCGGGTCCGATCCCTTGCTACGGAGGTGCTCCCTCCCCTTTTATAGGCGCCCCGGGCCTCATCCCTGCGGCCTACGCAGCGGAAGGGTTCCCACATGGCGACGAAACAGAGGAGCGGGGTGCACCGCAGTCGGGCTGTTCATGGACCCGGTCCATGGTCGCAAAGCCTGCCCTTGTGGCAGGAAGACCACCGTCCGCGCAGGACGGCCTGCTGGTGCCGCAGAGACCGTGGGGGCGCCCACGGTGACGTCGTCGTTGGAGCATAGTGCCGGCCATCCGCTTTATCACCAAAGGGGAAAGCTTCGTAGTCCGGCGCGGGGGACACAGCTTTGTTGACTCCTTTAATCACCAGAATGGCAACTGCGGCGCCGTCGTCATCGCGCGCAGACGCGCGCGTCACTCTGCGGCCGCGGCAGAGGCCATGTGCGCTCTGCGGCGGTTGCTTCTCAGCGAAGCATCTCTACAGGGCCAGAGCAGCCTTGTAGAGGGATTGGCGTTGACTCCTCTTCAGGGGAGAGAGCCTTGTAGAGGGGCAGGCGCGGGGGGGAAGCCTCTTCAGGCCTTTGCTGCCCCTTCTTGCCCTCTCGAGGGCTTCTCCCCTCGAGAGTCTCTTCAAGCGTTCGGCTTGGTCCTTAGTCATCTTTCGGTACTGTTGCGTGCGAGGGCTGTGGAGAGTGGGCCCTGCACACCCTGGATCCCACTGGGCCGACAAGGTGCTTAGGCCACGAGGCAGTGATCGGGACAAGGGGAAGGGTGTTCAGAAATCATCTGGATCTGCTAATAGAGAGCGCCCCGGCACTCCATGTAGGTCGAGACCAAGCAGAGCTACCGGTTCAGCAAGTAACAATATGTCTGGTGCCGCTTCTTCTGCCGCTTCTCCTATCCCTGCTGCAGCCGATGTAGAACAAGATGCAGAGCCAGACGATGAAGTGCCTCGATATGATGATGAGGATGAGAGGATGTACCCTGATCTTGTTGATACAGTTAGTCAACAAGCAATGGAAGATGTATATCAGGAGGAAGCTATCATCGGTGCAAGATTTGATGACACTGACGATGAAGAGAGGCAGGAGAACGTCGACAGCTTAGTTCTCGATGAATATGATGGTAATGACATGCCAACAATTGAGTGGAACAGGGAAGATCCTCAGCTTGCCGTCGGCACAGTTTTTCAGTCGATGGTGGACTGTCGTAATGCAGTGACTACTTACTGCATTGTCAATGAAAATTCATATGTGGTTGATAGGAGTGAGCCAACAAGGTTCACTGTTCATTGCCCATATGGTAGGTGCAGATGGAGGTTGCATGCATCAGTAATGTTGAGGAGCACCTTGGTTCAGGTTTGTTTGTGTATTTATATTAATTTATTTTATATTCAGATCATTGTGTAATTTTTTCTTAACTGTGTTTTCTTTTTTATTTTGTTTCAGATAAAAAAAAACGAACACAAGCACACTTGTCCACCTGGAGGGGGAGGGGGGAAGACTAAAACAAAGCTAGCAAAGACTAGGTGGGTGGCAGATGCAGTTTTGGATTGGTTGAGAGAAAAACCAACACTTGGTCCAACAGCACTCCATGGGAAGCTATTTGAGAAGTACAAGATTGATATACCTTACATGAGGGTATTCTGTGCTAAGGAGATGGCTCTTGACAGGATTAATGGTGCTTGGAATGAGAGTTTTCAATTGCTCTACACATTTAAAGCTGAAGTGGAAGCTGCCAGTCCAGGGAGTGTTGTAGAAATTGACAAGCATATAGTTCCATATAAAATAAGAGGGAAGACATTTGAGAAGGAGTGCTTCAGGAGGGCATTTGTTTGTTTCAAGGCTTGCTGGCAGGGATTTCTGGATGGTTGTAGGCCCTATTTGTCTATTGATGCAACAGCTTTGAATGGAAGATGGAGAGGACAGCTAGTGGCAGCTTGTGCTGTTGATGGACACAACTGGCTATTCCCAGTTGCATTTGGTGTGGTGGAGGTAGAGTGCGAAGAAAGTTGGGTCTGGTTTCTGCAAAATTTGCGCAATGTTATAGGTACACCCCCAGGTTTAGCTATACACGCTGATGCTTGCAAGGGGTTAGAAAGTGCAGTAGGAATTGTATTCCCTGGAGTGGAGCATAGGGAATGTATGCGTCATCTAGTGCAAAATTTCAGAAACAAATTCAAAGGTAAAATTTATGACGATAATTTGTGGCCAGCATCATACACATGCAGTGAGAGGAAGCATGAGCACCATTTGGGTGTGTTGTATGCTCACAATCCTCAGGTGAAGGAGTACCTAGATGCACATCATGGTAAGTTGTGGTCAAGAAGTAAATTCAATACAATCTGCAAAGTGGACTATGTGACAAATAACTTGGCAAAGTGTTTCAATGCAAAGATCAAGAGTTTGAAAGGGCTTTTGTTGTGGCAATTATTTGATAAGATTCGGCAGTTGATCATGATAAAGATGGCTCTCCGGAAAAGAATTGTAGAAACAGAATATGTTGGTCATTTTATGCTTCCATCTCTTATTAAGGCATTGCATGCCAAGGCAAGAGGTCTGAAGATGAAATGCATTCGCTCAGACACACTTGTGGCTGAGGTAACATATACTGACAGTAAAAACAGGGAATGGAGGTATCCAGTTAACCTAGCAGCTAGGGAATGCAGTTGTAGGCAATGGCAGCTCCGAGGGAAGCCATGCATACATGCCCTGCATCTGATGACAGTTATCAGTGGTGAAGATGGTGAAGTCGATCAATACATCTCTGAATATTTTTCTGTTGCAAAATTCAGGGCTGCTTATGCTTCTAATGTGCCTGCACTCCTGGGAAAGGATCAATGGATCCATGTAGATCCAGGGTTCAAACTACATTCTCCTGTACTCACTAGACCACCAGGAAGACCAAGGAAGAACAGGTTCAGAAGAGGTGAAGAGGGTCGTGTGAAAAAACAGAGGAAGTGCAAAAAATGTGGAGTTCTAGGGCACATTGCGAGGCTTTGTACCAATGCAGTGGATGCATCATTTGGAGAAGAGGAACAATGGGCAGCAACAAATGCAGAGGATAGTGCAGAGGAGGATGCACAGTTAGAGCTGATTGCAGCCACAACAAAGGAGAATGAAGAAACTGAATTAGAAGTGCAGGCACCTTGGTATGTGTGCATTTCTCAACTGAATTTTGTGCATTACTTCTCTTTTTAATCTTATTTTTGTTTGACCTAGCTCCAGGACAAGTAGAGGCAACAGAAAGAGGCCAAGAGATGAGGAGGATTTTGAAGCCATGGCTTTTGCAGGTTTTGAGTCTATTAGAGATGAGGAAGTAATTATTCGTGTAGTTCCTTTGAAGACTATTGAACCCACAGATGATCGTCAACTGGTCATAACTCCCTCGGCACCTCGACAGCCATCACCACAAGTGAAGAGCAAAAGCAAGAAGAAAAAGGTGGATATCCCACCAAGGGAAATCAGGAGCAAGGCGGTTAAGCCGTCGTCGAACACTCGAAGCAAGACAAAGATTTGAACTTTGAAAAGCTAGTTGTACACTTTGAATTTGTAATAAGGTTTTTGTGTCATCTGTCAAAACTTTTACTTTGATGTGAAATTTGAGATTAAATTCAAATTAGAGACAAAATTTGAATTTCAGGCAAATATTTGAATTTGAGGTCATTTTTTAACTTTTAGACAACCAACCATTGAATTCCTTGCTCTGTGATGTGATGTTACAATGATACATGTTAGATGATGAATTCGCTCTTTTTTCTGTAGTCATGAGAAATGTGTTTCAAATGAGCTCCGAAGCTAGGGTAAACACCCCCATTTGTAATCATGAAAAATTCGACTTTGTCTAAATGATCCAAAATATATTTTTTTAGTTACTATGTCACATATAACAACATTGTGCCCTGGTTTCATTTTTTTTTTAATTTTTTTTTAAGTACTTATGTTCATTTGAATCCATCGCTCTATTCTCGAACTCTAAGCAACTATGTACAAGATAGCTCTTTTGTGGAAATAGTTTTCAATCAATTGTCCATAAACCATGTTTATATTTTTTTATAGTTACTATGTCACATATAACAACATTGTGCCCTGGTTTCATATTTTTTTTGATTTTTTTTAAGTACTTATGCTCATTTGAATTTGAATGTGGTACTTAGATTCAAAAAAAGATTTTTCGTAAAATTATCCGTATACGAAGTTTATATTTTTTTTATAGTTACTATGTCTTATAATACGACGAACCGCGAAGGATTCATATTTTTTTGATTTTTTTAATTTAGTTATCGTTGGTCAAACGTAAGATAATTTCATTGACTCGTTCTTCTAGAAGGAATACGTCCGATCGTTACTACGGTCGTCCGATTGTCCCCCAGCGCCAAATTAGACCCGTCCGATAGGGTTCTTCTAGAACAAATCTGTTCGATCCGCGATAGCTTGGTTCTGCACTCTGATTGGCCACAAACGTTGGCCAGTGACATGTGGGCCTCCAAGCACCCTCCTTCTCCCCACTGCAGAGACAGAGCCCCTGCTCTGCTCCGTTCCCCTCCTCCATTTTCAGCCCTCTGCTCTGCTCCGACCTCCAGATCCCCGCCCGCTAGTCGCGCCGCCGCCGCCGCCGCCGTTCCGCCAGGGTCTCCTGGAGCGACGGGGAATTCTCGTCGAACGATCCGGTCTCCGACAGTGATGACGTAAGTTCTGATTTCCTCGATTTGTAGTGTTCTCATAACGATTTCTAGGGTTCATCACGATTTGTACGGTTCGTCTCAAAATGTTGATTTAGCGACAGATTTAGCTGTATGCCCCTCTAATTTGCGATGCCATTTGTAATTGCTAGAGTATCGACTGCGTTTATGATTCCGATTTCTGCGGCTTAGCCGACGATGGTGGGGGTGATGGGAATGATGATGTCCTGTGCAAATGTGGATTTCTGGCTAAGAAGTTTGTCTCGTTTGAGCGCTAAAACACAGGCCGGAGGTTCTTAGCATGCGAAGGGCATGAGGTGCGTGACCACTGTACTGTCATTTAGATTTCATCTTACGATTTGTCGGTTAAGAAGTAATTTGTTAGTTAAATGAACTCTGTTTTGCTGTTTTAGGAAGGACTGAAGTGCAGTTTTCTGCAATGGGTTGATGATGTATGCCCTGATGCTATGAACAAAGAAGTGGCTAAGCTATGGGACACAATAACAGAAACAAGACAAGGGAGAACCGAGGATGCTTTCGATTTCATGCAGCAGAAGTTTAACTTACAAGATGAAGTGAAGAAGCTGCACATTGATCTTAGGAATTCTCAAGCAGAGGTGGCAAAAGAAGTGGGGGAGAAGCAGGTTATTTTAGCCGACAAGGCCAAGGCTGAACAAGCTTTGATCGAAGCCAGGGCTGAGTTAGAGGAGAAGAGAATCACTGATGCTACAACATGTAAGATGCACAAATGCTTACTGATTAGTGCACAGAAGGAGAGGGAAAAGTTGAAGGAAGAGAAAAGGAAGCTGGAATTTGCCATTTCAGACTTGATGAATCAGAAAGAGAAATACAAGGCAAGATTCAAGAAGATAAAAGAGCTATCTGATATTGTTGATGGGCCCCCTATGTAAAATTTGTGTATGTTCTATTAAGAAGTGTAGCTGAATTTGGCTGGTTGTTGAATTATGAACTATCACCCCTGTTTAATCATTTTCTGAGTTGTAATATGTACAATGTTGATCTTAATTCTGTTGTGTTGTTAAGACATTATGAGTGCTGAATTATGCTGGTTGTTGAATTCAGTTATGCTTGTTGTTTCAATTATGAAATGTCAGTTTAAATTGTGTGCATTCTTCATGTTGAGTTTATCTACCAAAGGATCACTGATGCTACGATATGACATAGTAAAACACGATTTATTAACTTCTAGCCCTAACACAAAAGGGTAACACCATCTTGACGGTACAACACACATATATACTTAGAGTTCATACATATAACACGACAAGCGATACATAGTTCACCAAACAACTTAAAAGTGTCTTCTTGTTTATCTTACAACAATTCAAAAACAATTTCGAAAAGAAAAAGAAAAATACAACAATTCAAAAACATGCAATATGGCCACCAACAACTCTTCTTGTTTACCTTCTTTACCATGCACTACCACCACCAACGATTCAAAAACATGCAATATGGCCACCAACATTTACGCTAAAAAAAATAGCTTCTTTTTGTACGTACAATCAATATGGGCACAAGCAATTCAAAAAAATACAGTTTCTTCATGGCTCATTTTTCCTAGCTTTCATATCCATGGCAAATTTGACTACGCTTACTTATCTTAAACAAAAATTTGTAAAAAAGAAAAACAACAAGAAAATAACAAGCACAACATGATTATAAAGACAATAACATAGATAGATAATAGTTCTTACATAACACACAATATAACACGACCACGATAAAGAGTTTACGATACAACCAACAACAATACATAGAAATATAATAAAAAAAGCCCAAACACACTAGGGCAAGACATGCATCACGAGACCGGGATTAGCCTTCACTGCCATCTTCGGATCTTGGAGAGGATCTTCACGGCTCCTCCTCCTCAATGCCGCCCTCGCCGAGGTAGTAGGGGAGGCTGTGCATGCGGTTGGGGCTGGGGAAGATGCTCTCTGTGTCGGTGAAGATGTTGTACGTAGTGAAGCAGATGAACTCGCAGCCGCACCAGAACACCTGCCCAAGAAGATAGTAGGCGTCGAAGCGGTTGGTGAAGTTCGCCACGAGCGCGACTGGCGTAGTGGTAGCGGTCGGACGCATCTCCACCAGCCGGAACATGGGAGGCGACCCCGTCGGGAGGTGGTGATAGCCGGCACGGAGGAAGCCACTGGCCAACTCCCTAGCACCCCTCCACCGTGAGATCGCCCACACGCGCAGCTGGGTCTCCACGACGACGCCGGCGGGGAACCGCATCTCCGGCACGGTGGGTGGCAGCTGGAACGTGGGGCCGTTGAACTGCATCTTGGCCTGCGCTACGCTACACTGCTTGGCTCTGGATTTGGGAGAAGGAGAGAAGGGGGCGGCGCAGATGGAGGTGTGGAGAATAGGTGAAGGGGTGGGTGGTTTAAATAACCGGCCGTGCGCGTGTTTTGCTATGTTCAAACGATGCGAATCGATCGGTATGCCACGCATTCATTGCCAACCGTTCTCACACAGGTCACGATGTATCGCTGCGACTGGACCGAAAAGGCTGAGACGATGCAACACTCTTAAACGCGGAGACGCGTGCGAGAAGAGACGAACCAGCGGCAGCGACCATGTCTGCGTACGTGGCTGCGCGGCTCGACACAGTCTTTGCGTTCGTGGCGTGGCTTAGCGGCTCAGCGACTGTCCCTGCTTGCGACTGTCCCGGCATCCGTGGCTGCATTGTGGCGTGGCTGGCTGGCTGCGAGCATGCAGCAAAGCTGCAAAGCTTCGTGGCGGCGTCGTGGCGGCGTCGGCGCATGCATGCAGGCTGGCTGGATCACGTCGTGCCGCGGGAGCATGCATAGCAGGCCTCGGTGCGCAGCGCTCAATGCATAACAGCCTACGGCTTAGCTAAACACAGGCCCGATAGTCCAGCGGAACCACAGCCCAACAGTGAAACCAGCGTCACCTTCCAACACGGCCCCACTTGTCAGAGTCAGATCCAGCGCGGCCACCAGTTAACGGTCAAACCGTTGGCCCGACGGCCTCCACCGCTACGAGCATTTCCCAGGGTTTCACACAAGGGATTGGGGAAAAGTGAGCAAAAGCTAAGCTCGTGGGGATGAATGAGTACAACTAAGGAACCGGGGGCACAGAAATAGAAAACCCAAGAATTTTTGATTATGCACTAACCCTCTAATGAATTTTACTTTGAGTTTGGTGTGGAGGAAGTTTTCAAGGATCAAGAGAGAGAATGATATGATGTGATCAAGAAGATGAAAGAGCCTAAGCTTGGGGATGCCCCCGTGGGTCACCCAAGCATATTTCAAGAAGACTAAATATGACTGAAGCGTCAAAGCTTGGGGATGCCTTCCCCAAGGCATCCCCTTCTACATCAACAACTTATCAGGTTATATCTAGTGAAACTATATTTTAATTCGGCCACATCTTATGTGCTTTACTTGGAGCGTCTGTTTGTTTTTGTTTTTGCTTTTGTTATTTTCATTCTCTGAATAAAATGGATCCTTGCATTCTTGGGTGGGAGAGAGACACGCTCCGCTTTTTCTTATGAATACTCTTATTCTTCACTTATACTTGTTGAGTATTCTTCTATAGCTACTGCAATACTTTCAGCTCTTATTTTTCATGCATCTCTTGTTCAGAGCTGTTAGTTCTCATATGTTATATGTTATGCTCTCTTGCTTCATTGTTAAATACTTGGAGAGTTTATGTTTAAATAAGTTGATTGGTGTTTGGTTAGGAAGAGAAAATGTTAAATGTGGTAGATGGTATAACTAAATGATACATAATCTTGTAAATCATTAAATTGTGTCAATTGAATCATTGATGTTGTTTTGAGATATTAATATGCTTAATGGTAAACATGATGGTTTAGTAAGGTGGAATGATTAATGGTTGGTCTAGAAAATTTGAAGTTGTGCCACACTTAAATTTCCAGTTGATAGCATAATGAAATATGACTCCTAATGTTAAAAGCAACCGTAATGACTTTGTGTTATGCGCTACGGTCGGGGTCCCAACAGTGACTTGTTCATTTGCCACAGTCCCTCGTGGAGTGATTTTCATTATGCCTTGTAAGATCATATTTCTATTTGGAATCCTTTTTCTTGTGAGTTCTAAAGCTGCGGTTTTCATGGCACTTCCACCTCCATATTTGCTAGTCTATTCGGTACTTTGCATTGCCTTTTCTCACATTAAGAGTTGGTGCATACTTAGTGGGTACATCCAAAACTCGTGGGAGATCTTCATCATGTTCTGCTACACATAAGCCAAATATTTTACTCAAAACATCCACCATACCTACCTACTACAGCATTTCCATAGCTGTTCCGAGATATATTGCCATGCAACTTTCATATTACATTACATGACTTGTTGTCAGTCATCATTCATACATTATGTTTTATTCATCATGAGATATTTGTACCAAAAAGTGTGTTGTCGTATTAGTATGTTTGCCCCTTAAAGTGAAAAGAGCCATGGAGGCCATCGAAAAGAGAAACAGAAAAATAAAAAAAATAGAAAAAAAAAAGAATAAAAAAGTTACATGGCAACATACCCTGGTTTTTTTTTTTGATTGCCTCTCCTGAGAATACAAGTTGTAGTATCTTGTTCAGACGCACAGATACTCACACCACACGCACGCACACCCCACACACACCCCTATCTATGCACCTAAACTAGACCTACACCCTATATCCATGAAGCGTCCGGAGAGTCTTCTCCGAAGTCCAGCGCTCCGGGACCGACGGGCACGTCGACCTCGCCTGTGGCACAATGACGCTTGAGAGGCATCCAGGACTTTATTGCACTGTTCAGAGAACAGTGAAGCTACAGTGCCCCCAATGAACAGTGTGGCGGTGAGAACACCCAATATTCGCCCCTGGGGGTCGCACCTGGGCGGGCTGTGCTCACGACGGAGTCACAAGCCACCCGGCTATAGGCCGGTTCTCATGGCAACATACCCTGGTGGGATCCCATTTGCATCTCTATCCACCAGTCGGACCGCCTCCGCAACTGCTCATTGGAAGAGCTCCTCTTTCACGCTATTGACCGCGCTGGCCTCTCGAGATACCGCCGCCAATATACATGCATCCCCAGCGCGGGGCTCCCGGCATCTGGCCTGCCCGTCTTCGTCGTGCAAGACTCGGCCTCGCACCTTCGTGCCTTCATGTGCTGCATTCGCCGCCAGGGAGGCCGTACGCCCACTCTGCTGCGGCCTCAAGTACCTAGCTCCGTGCCAGCAGCAACTGCCGGTTGCACCTCCACGGTTCCCCGCCGCAATCGATCTATGTTGCACCGGTGCGCTGCTAAGGTGACTGTACATGGGGCCATCGACGGCGAGGGCGCAGACGCATCGCGGGCCGGTGCGGTCGCGAGCGGAGCATCCTCGGCAGGGCGACAGTGCGACACACGAGTGCGGCCACAGCCAGCATAAGCGGAGACACCACGAGCTTGCAGAGGGCACGGCCAGCCAGGTCGGCAGCGTCGCACGGAAGGCTGCACGCCGTCGCGGCACGGTGCTCGCCCTCCACGCTCGCACCTGGCACGCCGCCCGATGCCGCGGCGAGCATGGATATGGGACGTCCGCAGGAGACGAGCTGCTTCCCCTAATTTCTCTCTTTCTCTCGGGACCTCCGATGTCTCCTGGGCTAGCAGCGAGCGTGTTATGGCGCCATGGCGGTACTGAGTGACGAGCAAACGAGGTGGATGAACGGCGGCGGCGGATTCCTATGTCTCTGTTGTTTCTGATTTTCCTCTCTCTCCGTGTTCAGTTTTTCTCTTCGAAGTGCGCTAGGATACAAGTCATGATGGTCGGGGCAGTCAAATGCTTCAACACATGCCCTATCCTTTTTGCTAATGTTAATACTTAGATTCAGATTTGACAAACTCTAAAATATTTACTGATCTGATTAATTAGTCGATACTTATATGTAGCACGTTAGGGCGTCTGATTAGAAAATAAAGGAATTGAAAAAACACAAGAAATTTTTTTTTGCGGGGAAAAAAACACAAGAATTTGATAGGATCGCATGTGCAAAACAGAGGAAAACTACAGAAATGGCCATTTGGATGATACCCAATAAAAATATAGGAAAAGTGTAGTGTCCCGATCCTACGTTAATGAATGAATAATCATTCAATAATTGTTTTTCATAATATTTTTAATATGTGAGTTCTTTTTTGTACCGTATCTCTGATGGATCACAAAAACAGTGTAATTAAATGACGGTGTGCACAGAGCGGTCCGAAGATAGCGCGAAGTACCCATGGGGTTCTGACGACCTTGGAGAGGTGATTCTTGTGGAGATACTGGGGCGCCGGTCGGAGTTTCTGGTGGCCGACGGCCAACGCGCTCCAGCGACCACGTCCGTCCGAGACTCAACCCTCCTGAGTTTCTGGTGGCCGACGGCCAACGCGCTCCAGCGACCACGTCCGTCCGAGACTCAACCCTCCTATCAGTACCACCCAGTCACTCACTCTCCCCTCCCCTCCCCTCCCATCCCTAACCCTCGACTTTTCATGAGAGCGGAAGAATCATCAATAGCTAAGCAGTAAGGAGAGGCATGGATCAGCACAAATAAGGTGATATTAATTCTTAGAGGTAGTGTATATTAGTATAGGTGTAATTTTGTTTGATGATATACTTATGTTTGAACCATGAACATGATAAGATGTACGACGAAACGGAGAAGCGGGGTGAAAACCTTTTATCAAGGCACAATCAAATAATAATGTTTTTGCTAGCACATCCAATGTCTCAGTTGTTTTAAGTAAATCGACAACTGCATTGTGTTGCACTATCTAAATTTAGCATGATCATGGATCATCATGTAATACAAAATATTTATTTATGATAAAAATGAATCATCTTGTGTGTGGACGATTGGTCCTTTTGTTCGCCCGTAGCAACGGGCATTTTGCTAGTACACACTAAAACATGTATACTAAATGTGTATAGATACGTGTTTATACATGTGAATGTTGACAAAGCTAACACACGGAGGGAGTATTTAGCATCAAATCAAGCAAGGTTAGGTTAAGATTAGAGCAGCTAGGCCAAGTTGTCTAACAATTGGGTGATTTTGGAGCGAATTAGCAACATAGATCACAATTAACAAGCAAGCACGTCAGAAAAATTGCAATCATCTTCAATAAAGAAGCAGAACCACAAGTTACCATGACCAGGCAAATGTACATTACTCAGTGAAAAGGCAGCTGAGTTTGATACGACACGATGCCGAACATAAAAGAACCCCAAGTAAATCTTCTTTTTTCCCCGAGACATGACACCAACCAACAAACCCAAGCTAATTATTCACTGCATATATCATGCGGTACACCAAGCAGATGCGAAGCCCATAGGTACTCAACCAAACGAGGATCAAACTTAGTCCCAGATGACCAAAATAAGCATATAAGGGCTTAGAAATTCTGCTCGATAAGGTAGTCCCCAAGCCTCTCCACGATCATGTTGCACTGGCCAGGAGTCATGGGCTCATCGTAGATACCAACAATCAAGGCCATGCCGGTCTTCTTGATAGTAATGCCACCAGTGCCCTATAAGAAATATTGAAACAAGTAAGAACCAGCTGTTTCTGTTCTGTGAAAAAAGGGAAACCAACTTTCCATAAAAGAAATTAATTAATATGGATTTGCGCAGTTTACGTGAAATGCATTATGCACTGGTGGTGAAATGCATTATGCCCTACAAGCAACTTTTCTTTATGGGGAATATCAACAAATAAGTATCACTATAAATATAGACTGGATACCCATGGATCACAATCTAGCAGCTGAAACACCAACAAACAACAAGCATATAGTCTTATTAGTGCCTGCCACTGCAATTTGCCCACAGCTAAGAGCAACCACAAGTACTTTAGTAAGTCTGCACAACACTACCACAGGAAAAGTGTGTTTACAAGCTAATAGATATGAGGCTTCTATATGCTATGGTTTCGCAATTGTATCAAGTAGCACGAGTTATCTTAATTATTTGTAATGGATAATGCCTTGAGTCATCGATCTGATGAGCATGCTTGCATTAAAGAGGTATAGCTCCATTTTATAAAATTTAAAGTAGGGGACAGTCCCAGCTTTACATATTCATATTTACAAACAACATAAATTAATTCAGTTTGTTGGTAAAACTAGCATGAGTGTTAAACAGAAGTCACAAATCACTGATTGACAGTTACTTCCAAAACAAATGTACCTTCTTTCCTCGGATGACAACGTTAGGTTCACCTTGGATGACCATGTATTTTGAGCCTCCAAGGAAAAGACCAGTTGGTGCAAGGTGTCCAGGTTCATCAAAGTCTTTCATGATGCCAGCAATCTCTTCAGGCTTGAACTGCAGCACCCAGAAGCAGAAAACAAGGGAAAACTCAGATAGTGGAGGCAAAATAATATACTCCCTCCGAACCACAAAATCTGTCACGAGTAAACAACGTCACCAGTACAAATCGTAGGCATAACGTCCGACAGTTTTTTTTGGATCGGAGTAGTACAACCTCATAATAAACACATTGTGCGCATATAAACATGAAGAACTTATGGCACTCTCAAGACACACTACAGCAGGATTTCATTGTAAAATTCAGAATTCTGCCGAAACAACAGGATAGCTATTAGCCTATTAGCAGCACCATGTATTGATGTATCAACAATTCAACATGGTGCATGGTGATTAAACAAACCGTCAAACTGAACCTAAGGTAAACATTGGTTTGAATCAAACACAGCTCTAGTACTTTCGCAAGAAAAAGTTGGATAAACTGGTCCCGTTTTAGCGTCCCTAAGCAGCTGTTTGACCAATTAAGTTTAGGTGAAACCCAACACTAAACACTTGCATCACACGACTTGCTCAACTCGAGATACTTGGATGAATTAATCCGGTCAAAAGTTCAATAGGATCCCACGGCCAGAACGACGAATCTGATCCATCAGCGCTTCCACCGTCGTTCAACTTACATCAAACCTACTATGATCCACGGCAATACACACACACGAATCATACAGACAGCAACACGCAACTACCCAAACGAGCCCCCAGTACTTCTGAAAAAAAAAGGAATCCCCAGTGGCACCAGGCACCACCCCCTCGGAGGCTACGAGATCCGCTCTAGTGCCAGCGGAGATCCGGATCTCACCTCACCTCGCCCGATCCGAGCACGCGGAGCAGATCGCGCACGGATCCAGCGACGCACGCGCGGCGCAACCGGAAAGGAGAAGGAAACAGAGTAGACCAGCGAGCGGGGAGGAGGCCTGACCTGGGGAAAGTCGGGGGACTGCGACCAGACGCTGCCGTCGTGGCCGATGATGGCGGCGGAGGTGAGGTGATTGCCCTCGATCTCGCACATCAGGTGGTCGTCGACGTACGACTGCCACGACATCTTGGATAGTCCTCCTCCTTCTCCGGCGGCGACTTCTCTCGGCTGCTGCGGCGGCTGCTTGAATCGTACGCGGTCTCGGCTGGCTGATGCTTTGATTGGACCTGGTTGTCTGGCTGGGCTGGCTGGGGTGGGGAATATATCGGTTGCGTCTGCGTGTGTGTATGTGAGAGGAGGACCTCGAAAAACAAAACCCTATTTTTTTGATTTGCCTTTTTACGTTTCTACTTCCTCTGTTTTTTAATATAAAATGTTTTAGCTATTACACATGTTGTCTAGATACACACTAAAATGAGTGAATGTAGACACTAAAACATATTTAGATACAAGTTTGAACATGTGAATGTGGAAAATGCTAAAACATATTATATTAAAAACGAAGGGAATACAAACGGAAAATAAAACATTTTTGTGGGAGGTACGTGGTGATGGTGAGAGTGTGATTTTTCTTATGTGGAGTATCTACTGAGCGAATATTATTCTAGTTCTACTTCTGACTTGACATCAGCGGAGGCAGTAGCGGTGGACTACAGTGATCTCGGCTATGACGAAGGGGAAGAAGGGGATAGATAATGTTATTGTGGCAGTGAAGGAGGCAAGAGACTTTTGTGGATGCTAATGGTCGATAGAGAGAGAAGGGAGTCTACGAGCGAAATAGTAGAAAGAAAAAATTGAGTGAGGCATAGAGGTCAGGAAGACGAGTAGGAGGTCGCACGTAAAGTGGAACTCGCTTGTATGTCTATTTTCTTTTAATTTATCATAGTTTTTTTGTGCATTGAAATAATTTTGATTGGTTCGGTAAGCCAACATTAATCTATCGTTTTGGCGTGGAATTTAACACTCACTTTTCACATGTAGTTATGATGTGGGGGTGTGAAGACGAGTAATATGCCGTGTTTTTATAATGTTTTTTTCTTATGGGCATTGTCATAGGCCGGCTTCACTATTCATGATGTAGCTTGCGCTTGCACAAATTTTGATAGGTTTTAGCTTCGTGTAGAGTTGATGCACGCAACCCTAGTTAGTAATGGTAGTTTTGGTCAAAGATGCTGACTAGTTGATGTTGTGAAGAATTTGACAACACAAACTAAATAAGTTCGATGATGAAAAGACATCTTGAATGGAATTTACGAAAATGGTTTGTCTAACAAGCCTACAGTCTCTTTTGATCTATAGAACTTGAAAAGAACGCGTGGATAGGGAGATTACAATGTTGCAATGTCATGTTCTCATAATTATTATCACCTCCATCCTAAAATACTTACTCTGTTTTACAATATAAGATGTTTTAGCTTCTCAAAATGTCTTATATCATGAGGGAATAAAATATAAAAAGTTTCGCATCCAGACTTTGTACCAAATTTGTTTTGGTTAAAGAATAGAAAAGAAAAAAAAAGCGTTCGCAGTCCTCCAGAATGGTCTTACCACTGCAAGAGGAGGAATCAGCAGTTTCATTTTTATAAGCTAGATATGTAGAAGAGGACAGTCTGCCACGATCGGTCGAAAAAAGAGTTTGAATATCAAAAAAATGTGTCATGACAAGTGGCAAACAGGGTGTCGCAAGAGGTAGCTGTCAGGGAAGGAACACCGAAAAGAATATTGCTTCTTCTTATGCTTTGGAGATTTGTCGGTGACCCCACTCAGCACTTATCTAGATCGATCTTTTAACTTAAGATCCGATCAGGTGATCCCAATACCGACGGCGACAGGACACGAGGGGTAAGCAGCCGAAACTTGCAGGGACTGAAGCACCGAAAAGCTGGGTACGAGATCCGTCGCCCACTCAAACAAAATATATCCTGTCCGAGCGCTGCAATCCGGAGAAGATTAATATGCGGGACCATGTTGTAAATTTAGTCGGCCTTGCAAGTATAGACCGGAGTACTTTGCAAAGCAGAAGTCCTGGTTCTGCTGAAAACTTACGCAGCGGTTGTCAGGTGTAGAAAGAATGCACTACAGTTAGGCCCAACCGATGTATGCACTGACCAAGGAAACTTAACATGACAACCATGTGAACACATGACAAAAACGAATGAGTATCAATTTAGGAAGATCTTCGCGACAACGCAATCGCCCCGGTTCCACATCGACGAACCACTTGAGATCTGGACCGGCACGGGGCAAGGATGTGTCGTGCATGTAGGTCGGCATGGGGAAAGCGAATCGCGAAGATGAAGCAAACATGACAGCATCTTCATCGTTGGCCCTGACTAGGTGGCCATATGAGAAGACAAGCTGGCATCCTCTTTGATAAATTCTGGCGAACCAGAGCCCTCTTCAGTTAGAGGTACCACGTCCCCTGATGGAGAGGCTGCTGCTGCTCCAACGACCTTCGTACTGAATTCTTGAACCACCTGCCATTATCAGAGCCACCATTTAATGTACATAAGTGCTTTCAACAAGTATATTAATATAACTAGGCCTGGGCGTTCGGTCTAACCGAACCGATCGGTTCGGCTCCTCGGTTTGCTGAATAATTCGGTTGTCAAAAAATGATGACCGATCGGTTTTGTAGAGAACTGCTAACCGAGCGTTTCGATGTCCTGAAACTTCGGTTCGGTCCTCGGGTTCCACCGAATTGACCTAGTGATTTGCGGGCGTAGAGAAAAAGTTGGGAAAATTCGACGACGCCACAAAATTAACGTGCGACAGCTCCAGCTCGCCCACCCGCTGCTGCTATGGCGGTCGCCGGCCGTCGCAACAGGCATGGATACGCAAGCCCAACTTGAGGGCACGCAGTCACAAGCAGTCGCAGTTGCGAGGCGAGGCAACTAGGCAAGAGAGAGGGAAAACTGCAGGAGATGGATTGCCGTCCGGCCAAACTGGAGAGAAAGGAGAGGCGGCGCATGGTGGAACGCCACTAGGGAACTGCCGCTAGGGCAAGTCGCGTGTGTGCAGCTAGGAGATAGTAGATCGTGAAGGATCTTATCTGGTCACGTGGACTGGACTTATTGGGCTGATGTGGTGAGGTATTGGGCTAGGGTAATGGGCCATTGACTGGTTTCAGCTTGTTAATATGTTTATGTTCGGTTCTTTGGTCTGTTCGGGTAATGAAGGGTTAAGACCGAACTCACCGAATTAAATTCGGTTTATTAGAAGTGCTGACCGAATTAGGAACCAAATATTTCGGTTTAGGTTAATTCGGTGTCGGTCTCGGTTTTTTCGGTTCGGTATTTCGGTACTCGGTTAATATGCCCACCCCTAAATATAACCAAGCTTCTACCAATGGATCAACATGGGGCACAAGAGAAACGGTCTAGATTTTGATTCTCAAACAAGAAACAACCTAGGTTTCAAGAACGTACAAGTATTTTCAACGAGTATTAATATAACCCAACTTCTACCAACGGATCAACATGGAGCACAAGAGAAACTGTCTAGATTTTGATTCTGGAAAAGAAACAACCTAGCTTTCAAGACCATCTACAAAATTCCATAATTCCCCACCGACCGCACTGCTGGAAAATACATAACTCATCTTAATTCATTCTACAATTAGTGGGCTGGATCTAGGTCCACTGGGGCTGAGTTTGGTCCACAGTCCACACTATATTAGTGCAGCTATACAGCATAAGTGGCTTACATGTCTCGATCCAAGCAGTTTACAGATAGCAGCATTGATTTACAAATAGGATATAAGTGATCAAATGAGCAAATCACCAAAAGAAAAACAATTTTACAGACGGCATATGGGCTATAGGTGATTGGTACACATATATTTCCTGGCAAGCCATGTTCCGTTGTGCTTGATGGAAACCACTTTAATTAAATCCTTAACAAGAACTGTATATCCCAATCAGTGGGAAGGGCGCTGAGTGCATCATAAGTTTATCTGTATATATCTAATGAGCAGCCTAAGCAAGTGCGGTGAGTTGTATTTTACAAATGGATATGAGTTAGGATGTGTCCATACCCTCCATTGAGAACGGGTCAGAAGCACTCTAGCCCTTTTAGATCGCACATGCTCAAATGCTGCAGTAGGTGTTATATTCTTGTACTTCACCTGGTAAAAAATAAGAATAAAAAATCCACAGAAAAGCAATACAAAATTAATTCCAGATAAGAGGCCTGCGTAATTTTGTTCCGACTATCAAGGTTCTAAATAGCTAGTGATAGTCTGGGTCCACGCCGCAAAACGTGAAAACCACGATTTAAAATCTTGCCCACAATGGATCTTAAGTTCTCAGGTCAACATGTTACATGTTAGTATCACTATAAGTTGGATAATTGAACATACCATATAGCACAGGACGATTGTTGTACTCCGTCCCCTTCCAGCTTTGCAGTGGATATATGTTATCCTCCCAAGAGATACGTTTCCTGATTAAGCATGAGGAGTTGCCATTCAAAATCTTATAACTAGCAAAAAGTGATGTTGAGGATGGCCAATAACTTCACCAGAAATTCCGTATGATCAATTAAATATTTACTTAAGCACAAAAAATCAATATGGGTAAATCTGTTGCTCACTTACTATGAATGAAATCAACAGCTTGATTAATATCCACAAGTGATGGAGCAAACATATAATCTCTTGTACGAATAACAAGGTGATCAATCCCACACGACTGTAAATTTATGAGAATTTATGTCAAGGAATTCCGAGTTGGTTATCACTCCAGCTGCAACAATTATGTTCAGAGTGTGGACATAAAATTCCGTGCAATTATGAAGGGCTAAAGGCTCTCCGACAGTGTATTCCTCTGTTTACATATAAAAGTACTTATGCACCCCTTGCGTGATACATTGACGATGGTACTAAAGTCTCAAATGGTTCATTTAGTGTTACAACACCATATACTCCAAGCTTTTGCAACCGTGGAACATCTCTGCGGAATGGAACAGCTCCAAGCAAAATGAACTGAAAAATAAGACAATGTTTATATCAATGAGATTGATCTATCTTATCTTTATCAACTAGAAATTATAACTTTGAAAGTATTTTCAGGCTTAAATCATCTTAAAATGGAGTCAACACTCAAACAGAAGCACACTATTATAATTCCACAATCACATAATGCACCGCAAACATAAGCACTCAAAATCAAGATCTCTATATCCATGGAAAAGTAGATAGAGCACCAGTAACTCTGATCCGCAATAAGTGCCACGTTCATGATCACAATAATCAGTAAACATACTTGAAAAATGACAAAACTAACATAATACAGAATTGTTACTAAAACTGATAAAAGACTGAAGTGTGCTGCAGATATGTCAAGACAATCAAGACGTGCATATTAGAACACTTGTTTCTCTATTCGCCACTATTGTACAACAATAATCAACACCAAGTAGGTCTATTTCGGGTTTGAATTATGAGTTCTGATTTCTGTTGATACATGCTTTAAGAAAAATGCTTTAATCAGGCCTGAGTGTCTGGCCAGTGTAGCCGTATGCGAAAAGTTGCAATTTACCTACTAGCAAGGATAAAATCTTAGACCTTAGTTAATCTAGTATATATAAATAACCTGAGAACATGTATACATTAAATTTCCTAAGCAGTAAGACAAGCCAACATTAGAATCTGAAAGAAGTAGCCAAGCAATATGCTTCGTTCAATTTCAGAAGTTAAGTAGATTTGCATACGGTGCATGTCCGTTAACAGCTAGTTCAGCCTTTACCTGTGTGCGTCATAGTCACAAGGCCATCACAGTCACAAGGCTAGCCTAGAAGTAACAGCTTAGCCAAATACAAAAGGCGACCATCAAACCATTGAAAAACGTCAAAGCTAGACACATGAATAGCATAACTCTTAAATTTCTGGTGGTCACTAAAAGGGGAGCTAACATCATTCGGAGAGCACCCAAACATGCAACATTTGATACATGATAGATTTTTGCATTTTGCAGATTGTTATTGGCACTGAGATAACCCCCTTGCCTCCAGATCACCTCAAACCTCACAGGTCCTAGTATTCCAAATATTACTTGCTAGTTGCTACAGAAAAAGAAAGGTAGTTGGACTTGCTATTACTAGCAGCCTAGATGAACATTTTCCTTCTCTAAATAATGCATTCTAATTCTAGATATAGGTTTACTATTAGTAGTAAACTAAAACAAAATGATAAGGCGTCTGCACACTACTGCTAAATCTGCTATGGCCAAAATTATATATTGTGCTATACTAATCCCATATCACAAATAACCTAGGTAGTCTAAAGCTAGTGCCTAGTAGGAATATGTCACTGGAATTAAAGCTCCTGGAAAGGCGCTCGATGGTAATCACCTGATCGACCTCGTCCCACCACCGGAACTCGGCCTGGACCTTGCTCCTCACCACGTTGTACAGCAGCGTCGGGTAGAACAGCGCCCTCGCGGCCGCGCCCACCGCCGCCTCCTTTGCCTTCCTCCGCCCGCGCCGACCGGCGGACTCCGCTCCGGCCATGGTAAATTGGATATCGTGGGAAAACAACAGCCGGATTTCGCGCGGGTGCGAGGGCTTCTAGCGAGCTGCTCTTCTAGCGAGGGCTTCTGGCTTCTGGGGACCGGAGATGGTGCAGGGCTAGATTGCCAGAATTCGGGTGAGGAATCGACCGTGGACTTGCTGAAAGAGGCCGGAGACGGAGAGGGAGCAGGACGGGAAATTGCAGGGAGCCCAGTTATGCCGGGTAGATTTTGCAAAACAAATACAGTAAAACGATGGAACGTGACGATGTTTTTGTTTTTGTTGCGTAGAAGAGTTTGTATTAATGAGAGCTACATGGAGTCATGGACACCCCAAATGTTGCATTGGCCCTCTGTTTGAGCTAGACAAACACGCAAGATTATATTGATGAGAAAGTTGAGAGGCTAAATTTAAGTCACATGAAATGGTTGTGTGTTTGATCACTCAAATTCAAATTTGATGTTGTATGAAAATTATTTAAATGTCGATAAGATTATAGTAAAGGGCTACCAAAACCGGTTATGTGAATAGATTACATGAAGATATATCATGCATGTTGTTGCATACACGTTTTTTAATCGGTTAAACTATTACATATGGATCAAGAGCATATAATTTCGAGTAGCGGTTTGATACTTTTCATCGTTTAAAAAATCGTCTAAGAATTTTCTTGGTATGTTGAAAAGAGAGTTGTGCATGATTTAATTGTGTACTTACATTGCATCATGGTGCGATCTCATCAATCAGGCGGCTAGAAAAGATGATATAAATAATTAGATTGCAAAAATAACGCATAATGTAGAGTGTTTGCATAAAAAATAGAGAGAATGATGTGGGAAATGTGGCTAAAATAATGGATGCTAATAAATGTTAGTAGTGAGACGAACAATTAGATAGTTGGAAAGATGGGAGGTGAACAATTGAATGGCTGAAATAATGGAGGATGTGGATAAGGTACATGTTGTTACAGATTATCATAAACGCATTTTAGTGGGATTTGCAATGCATGATGTATGTCTATTGATGTTAAGTGAAAGAAATCTTCAATGTCAAAAAAAAACCTCCAACCTATATGCAACACGTCTTTTTCTTTTTCTTGCACAAGGAGATGCCCTTTACGACAATAAAAGTTATATAAGGGAAAATATAGCTATTACAGATATGTCCCTATTTTTTACATAGAAAATTTCACAAAAAACATGAGAAAAAGAGTCGTGTGCTCCGCCTCTATCGAAGAACAATAAGCTCGAATGACGTCACTGGTGTCAGGGATGAGACCACTTGGCTCAACGAATATTTTGAAACGTCACCATGAACTCCACACAGGCCTCCGCTTGGAGGTTGAACAAACATCGGGAAACATCACATGCTTGAAGAAAGGCCATCTGAGTCTGCCGACAAATAAACGCCACCAAGGTTGTAGTCCACTTTGGGGTATCCCATCTAAAGGATAGTCAAACGCTGGAGCACATAACAGTGTTATGCCTCTTCTCCCATCACCACCGTCCTGAAATGGAGAACCTTGCATAGCCTCGCGCCCTTGCCTGCAGCCGAAGTCATGCTTCCCGTCACCTTTGACACCCACCACGATAGCGCCGCCATGCGTAGCGACCCCATTGACCGGTACCATGCTCCCGACATAAACCCGCAACACAACCAAAACATACTGCTACCACATCGACCTCCTAGCCATCGAACGGAGCGATCCGGTTCACCGGGGTCGACTATATCAAGGTACCCGGTGGCGGCGCCACCAGGGGGCGAGCAGGGGCAGCCGCCCCTCCTCACCACGGTAAAAAAATACATATACGTAGTCTATACATCAGTCTGCCCTGACATACGGAAAGAAAGGGATAAAAAAAGAAACGACAAGGGTTGGGACGAGCAAAGGACCTAGCACCACGACCCGACCAGGCTTGCTCGATCGCTCCCCGCGATTCCCCAATGCCCTAGCCTGCTCGCTCCGCTCTGGACCCTCTGTCGGCTGCTCATCCCTTCTCCATTCTCGATCTGCCGCCGGCCGCTCCTCCCTGCTTATTGCCGACGGGCGCCGTCCGCTGCTCCCTCCTCCCAGCTCGATTTCCCAAGTCCAAACCATTCGCCCTGACTCGATTAGTGACTCGAGCTGTGCTGCCTAGAGTTGGCGGAACTCTAATCCGGATGCGTTAGATTTGGGATTCTGTGATTCGAGTGCTACATGGTATTTCTCTGGATGAAGGAAATGCTGAGAAAAGAGGTTTGATGGAGGGTAGCACAATTACAACTTATGGTCAGATATTATTTTATAAAAAACTAATACTGTTACTACTTTATTAAGCCGACGGACAAAAGTTGTCGGCATAGTCTAGATTGTCGTCTGCAAAGGTCTACGCCGACGGCTGCCGTCGGATAGTCGTCCGCGTGCGTAACAGGCTGTTGGCTTAGGCAAAATTTGCGATGTATACCTAAACCGACGGTTTTACCGTCGGCGTAGCCCGATAGACCGACGACTAATCTAAACAGTCCAACTCGGCCACTACGTCGACGGCCCCGACAAAAAACCGTCGGCGTATCGCTGTTTTCCTGTAGTTTAGTATACATGGACTACTATTTAGACTCATAATGTGTCATATGTAGGTGTCTCTTATATGGGATCACAGTGGCCGCCAATTGTCCAACTCAAATGTCAGGAGTTCGTTTGAGTAGTTTAAATTTATTTTTATGTTAATTTTTATGTCATTTGGTAGGTGAAATTCATGAGTTATAAATATTAGAATCTCTATGGACCCTTTATTTTGTTAAATAGACTTAATTTTATGACCTTATATGTTCGCCCCCTCGTCTTAGTTCCCGATTCCGCCACTAAATGTGATAAGAATGGCTGCACACGCGGCACATCTAATTGGTGGAATAGACAAGAGGAGTCAAATCTTGGTTGGAACCTAGCCGGGCCCACTTGCAGCCTGGCCCCACCAACAAGTGTCCGTCGTCCGCCAATACTCTTGTTCCTCTCCCGTGTGGCAGTTTCTCCAATCTCCCCGCAGAACCAGCCTCGCCTTCCCTCCGCTCCCCGGTCGCCGTCAGCCCTCCGTCGTCGCCACGCGCCGCCGTCGCCATCACCGAGCCTCCGCAAAACAACAACACCGCCCGAAAATGGAGCCCTCCCCCTTCCCCGCTTCCCCCCATGGCATCGTCGTCACCGACCGACGCCGCCGCTGCTGATCCCGACCCGATCCCCACCCGGCCCGCCAACGCCCCCGCCCCCATCGCCGTCTCGAGCCCGCGGTCCCATCTGCACCACCTGCTCGACCGCCGCGACACGCCGCGCGGAACCGCGTGGGAGCCCGAGAGGACGACGCCCGCGATGGACGGGACGGCGGCGGAGGCGGTGGCCAAGTCCCAGGCGAAGCTGGTGGCCGGCGAGGCAGGGTACTTCCTCGAGGACGTGCCGCACGTCTCCGACTACCTCCCCGATCTCCCGGTGAGTGCGAAGCCCGGCCGACGAGTGCAGTATGTGTGTGCGCGCGCTGCGTGATTGATCCAGGGATCGCTATGTGATTGGCTTGTGGGATCAATGTGGCCATGTGGGTTAACGTGGAATCTTATCAAGATTCCGCCCGATCTAAAGCCGTTGCTACCCTCCGTTATTAAATACTGCTACTGTGTACTGTACTACCTTTTGTTCGTTAGTTATATATATATATGCATCATGGCATGGACACTTTTAGGGATTGGAACAATGATAATAGCCCTTTTCAGATGGTCGTCGAACTTAACTTTTTCATCCTTCGTCTGTTTTTAATTTTGTGATGAGCCTTTCGAATTCGGTCTCATTTTTTTTTGTTGTTCCTTTGAGGGGAGGTCTCCTGTTGTTAATCACAGCTCACAGAGGGAACGGGCGAAAAAATTGAATCCACTGCTCTAATTTGAGACACTGTCACTTTGTGATCACATGGTGACCATTTTCTTGCTTGACTGTGACAGACCTACCCAAATCCACTGCAAGATAACCCAGCGTACTCGGTTGTCAAGTAAGACTGAACTTCCTAACTGGGTTTACTCCTGGTTTTCATCATCGTTATTGACTGGAAAATTAAATATTTTGTTTTTTCAGGCAATACTTTGTTGACCCAGATGACACAGTCTGCCAGAAGGCGAGTTCTTGAGATACTTGTCGTGAACTCCTGTTTCCTTCTTGCCAATAAAATGATAAGCACTAAAGTTTTATAGAGTCTTCACTTTTATTCAGCGATTTTCGTTGTTCAATGCAGATTGTTGTGCACAAGGGGGGCCCAAGAGGAAACCACTTCCGTCGTGCTGGTCCTCGCCAAAGGGTATGTCACGTCGTGTTTATGCTGGCATAGTGACTACAGAGAGAAAGGACTTTCGGTAACCCGTATTGTTTCCACCAGGTCTATTTTGAATCTGACGAGGTTCATGCGTGCATCGTCACATGCGGAGGACTGTGCCCTGGACTCAACACTGTGATTAGGGAAATTGTATGTGGCTTATCTGACATGTATGGTGTCACCAAGATACTTGGAATTCAGGTAAGTCGCTACTCATTACATTGCAACAAAGTCCACTTTAAGTACCCAGAGGATATTCATTGTAGGTATCCTGGAACTAACTGGTACATGCATTCATTGTTTCTGTCACAACTATCCAGTCATATGAACCTGATAATCAGGAAGATGCATCAGTTTGGGGATTCAACAATTTTTCCCAATGCAACAAAACATTCTATCAAAATTGTCACGTTGGTTAAGTGGCAACTTCTTTTCACTTAAACTATAGTACAGCAAGTTTGATATGTGGCAGTAGGAATCATAGAAAAAACAAGAGCAATGGCCTCATAAGAAACTGAGATATAGCTATTATATTGGTGATCTCTCTTCTAAGATTATGATTTTTTTCTGTAGGGCGGGTATAGAGGTTTCTATGCTCAGAACACTATCGATTTGACTCCAAAGAGTGTAAATGATATTCACAAAAGAGGTGGAACTATTCTCGGCTCGTCACGAGGAGGCCATGACACCATGAAGATTGTTGACAGCATTCAGTACCGTGGTATAAATCAGGTGAAGTAAAAACCACTATATCTACCATTTTTCCTTCTCTGTCTTCTTGGAACACTTTGTTCTACCCTTAGCATCATTAAAGTTTTGCCAAGCGTAGACATCTTAAAGTTGCATGTTAGTTTCACTCTTTTGATGTTTGTCCAGGTCTATGTTATTGGTGGTGACGGCAGTCAAAGGGGTGCAGGAGTAATTTTTGAAGTAAGCACGGTTGTAAATCAGCCAAGAGTGCTCTTTTCGCTGATTGAATTATAGATCTTACTGTCAACATTTGGTTGGTTTATAATATACCTTACAGCTTATAATTAAAATTAAAATGGTATATTAATATTGAATCTACTGAATACTGTTCTAAAAAGATTGCCTAAACATGTAAGTGTACTGTTTGCCTGTGCAGGAAGTTAGAAGACGTGGTCTCAAAGTTGCTGTTGCTGGCATTCCTAAGACTATTGATAACGACATCCCAGTAATACTCTGTTCCATGTTATAGTAATATTATGGTGAAATCACATACTTCCCGTGTATCCCTGAATCTGTTTCTGGCTTGTTTCAGGTAATTGATAAGTCATTTGGTTTCGACAGTGCAGTCGAGGAGGCTCAACGTGCAATAAATGCGGCTCATGTGGAAGCTGGAAGTGCTGAGAATGGTATTGGACTGGTAAAGCTAATGGGTCGATACAGTGGTAAGTTTATAATAATCCAATGTATACTTTGACACGATATGACATGGTATTAGCCAATTGTGTCCTTTCATACATTTAGCTGAAAAAGGTGCATCCTTAAAGAAAATTCTGAAAGGACCATCTTAAGAAATTCTGGTGCTACCATTGAAACTGTTGGATAATTTGCTGTTATTAACTGTTTCCTGTTAAGTTCCGCTACTACTAATTGCTCTTATCAAGTGTATCTTGTGCTGTTCAGGAAACATCAAACCGAACTTTTTTCAGTATGAAATGAGATTTTAAATGCATGTCTTCTGCTGCTACAACTAATTGTGCACATCACTTTTCATGCTTGTGCAAGTTAAACATATGTCAATTGCTGAAATATGTGAACTTATTGGGTTCTGGGGGTTTCACATTCTTTTGGGCAGCATTTGGCGTGTTTCCTTCTTTGTGAATGCAGCACGTTTACCCTAATCTAGACATGCCTATGTTCTGTAGCAACTTTGAGAGCAACAATGTTAGTTTGTCGGTTTACTCAATCTTCTATACCGTTTTTAATTCAGTTCTACTTTTATTGATGCAGGTTTCATTGCACATTATGCCACTCTAGCTAGCAGAGATGTGGTATGTTAACATCTTCAGCAGCGGAAAATATTAAAGTGTACCTTTACACTCAAGATAAGGACTTAATTTATGTCGAATGAACTAACAAACATTCCCGGTGTATCAGGATTGCTGCTTAATTCCGGAGTCACCTTTCTATCTGGAAGGTGAAGGTGGACTCTACAAATACATAGAAAAGCGGCTGAAGGATAATGGCCATATGGTTATTGTTGTTGCTGAGGGTGCAGGACAGAAACTTATTGCCGAAAACATGAAGGCAATGGGGCAAGATGCTTCTGGCAATGCACTGCTTCTTGATGTTGGTCTTTGGTTATCTCAGAAGATAAATGTGAGACTCTTGAAAATTCGATTTGCATCTTGAATTTGTCTACTTTGTTGGGTCTGGCATATCATTTCTTTAAGCTCCTTTGTGCCTCAGATGACACCGTATATGTATATATGCATCATTACATGTCTCAGCTAAATCTGTTTTCGTAAGTGCCATCTTCAATGTTCTATTGTTATTTTGTAAATCAGGAGCATTTCAAGAAAAACAAGACAACCATAAATCTGAAGTACATAGGTCAGTGTTGTTTCTCCAACTTGGTCGGTCCAAAAATATTTAGAAGACAGTAACTAATTTTACACACCATTCTTTTTGTTGCAGATCCTACATACATGATACGTGCCATCCCTAGCAATGCATCTGATAATGTCTATTGCACACTGTTGGCTCATAGTGTGGTCCATGGAGCCATGGCTGGATACACCGGTTTCGTTGTTGGCCAAGTAAATGGTCGGCATTGCTATATTCCGTTCTATGTAAGTATTGCATCCAGCATCACAATGTTAGGCTCAACACCCGCATAACCAGTGCCCTCCATAACTGATTATTTCCTTTCTTCTCCTACTGCAGAGGATTACAGAGAAGCAGAATAAAGTCAATATAACTGATAGGATGTGGGCAAGGCTTCTCTCCTCCACCAACCAGCCAAGCTTCCTCAGCAAGCAGGATGTCGACGATGCCAAGGCTGAAGACGAGAGAGCAGCCAAGCTTTTGGATGGCTCGCCTTCGAACCCCAAGGCTTAAGAGAAGTTAAGTCGCGTCTTCCAGCTCTAATGGTGTGAAGTGAGGTCACCAGGGCTACTGGTAGCTATGTGCAGATGGTTTAGTACTGGCAGTATTTGTTAGTCACGCTTTAGTTTCTCCACTCCAAATTCTGGTGCTAAATAAATATTTCCTTTAGAACAGTTGGCTGCCAAAACCCAGCCAAACTTTAGACGGTTTCGGATATCCATTTCTGTGTGAATAAAAACAAGGGATTGATTTAATTTTTAATCTAGGCTTTATTGGTGTTATGTTATGCTACCCGATTTTGCTCATGCAAGTGACATGCTATTTAGTTGTCTTAACCGTATGATTTTACAGTTGTTAATCGTCTACGAATTAATTTACTCTACCGAACGTGATCAAAATTCCCTTGGCTATACGAACACATGGAGTGCACATTTTCAAACCGTTTTTAATGTAATGAAATTTGAACCAAACGATAAAAACTGCGCGGCTCAGAGTAGTGCAAAGAGTGTACGAATACCAGCGAGCTGGTTGCTGGTCCGTCCTCTGATAGAGAGACGGCCCAACGCACAGAAAGAAATGGGACCGTAGAAGCGGCCCGTCCAAGACAGAGGGCGCAAATGAGTTGGTTGCTGGTCGTGTGATTAGTCCCACCTCGGTTAGCGGAGCGAGGTGGCAGGGAGGGAGCGGGGTATAAGAAGGGGTGGTGTGCGGTGTGGAGAAGGCATCTTTGCGCTTGGGGCAATGACGCAGCTAGTGAGGTAATACCGAGGCGCGTCAATTGCTGGTTGAAAACTATTTCCAAACCCCCTCTTTGGCCCTCACGGGTCACTGAGAATTTCTGAAAGGGCTCCTTCTCCTTCGGGACAGGGTAAAGCCCTACAAACTCAAAGTCAACATTTTGTGACCTGCTGCATGATGTGTTTGGATTCGAATAATTGGTATGGAAAATATTAATGTCGAGGTTACAGTGAAATGGAACTGCCGTAGCCAAGTGGACACACTATGGCCTAGTTTGGAAAACCAAAGTATATGGCCTAGTTTAGAAACATAACGCGTCAAAGTATTTTTAGTTTTAGAAACCATGGTATTTGTTGAATACATCAAAAGTACTTTGATGCCAAATGGAGCCTAAAAGTAAAAATACCTTCCACTCACTATGTGTTACTACTTTCTATTCATTTTATGCTTTTTATTCCCTTTTTATCGCTCATAAAGGCAGAGTAGCGCGGCTCGCTTCGCTTTTCGACGTGGAGCTCGCTGCTGTCGAAGCCTGCTTAAAAACTACAGTGAATGAGATTATTCTTATCCCCCCACCTTCACCTACCCCCAACCTAGGTGCAGAAGTAAAATCAATTCTTGTTTGTACATCTGTGAACTTACATATCCGGGCCCGGCTCAACATTCTTTTAAAACAATCAAACCTCCTCTACCTTTTTGACGGCCCGTATTTTTTGTCAATTTGAAACAACATGTCGATAAACTGCTATAGAAAGTGGGGCTAGATCGAGAGTTCTGACCTTTTCGTGGTGATCTTCAAACTCTTGTTTTCTAGCAAAAGAATGCCCTTCTGAGGGATGTTCTCCTACAAGAGAGTATAGTAAGGTTGACTTCAATTGAGACAGAAATGCCACTGGTCAGCTCCTTAGCGTGACAATCAACACAGGACGTTTTGAGCACGCACGACCTTTCCGGAATTGGAATTATTCATTTCCCTACCCTAAGAAAGAAGTAACTATAAAATTGCTTGCCCTCCAGAAGTAACAAAGGTGCACGGAGCCCGGTGAAAATGAATATGTTTGACCCCGTTCTTTATCCCAACTGGACCACGCCTTTCACCTATCTTTGTAAATCAAACCCAATATCTTGACCGAAACCATGTTCAGCGATGCAAAAGGCTGAGATTGAGAATTGAGGAATTGTTGAAGAGCGCATCCAATATGTGGCTACTAGGCGCGATCATCCCGCATGCCATAAAAATGTTTCTTTTTTTATGGCCCGTCATATAAAGATAGAAAAAAAAATTAAAAAAAATCTCCGTAGAAAAGTGATAACCAGCGAAAGAAGCCCGCATACCCACTCTTCCTTCCCTCCAAGCCAAAAGAAAACCACTGGTTGGACGCCTCAAATTGCATCATCAAATTCTACAAAAACCATGAACAGACCGTCGGTGTTAAGTCGGAGGAAGGAGAGGATGAGACCAAGTCATCATGCCCCTTATGCCATATTCATTTCCATTGAGATAGACAACTAACTACCTTTTTCGGTTTTAGTTTCTACGGTCGGGCAGCCGCCGCCACGATGAGCGATTGATGTTCTTCCAGCAACACCCTCTTATTTTTTTCAAGCTCAAACAATCCGACCGAACAATCAGAGAATGACAGCCTCTACTGCGCTTTTCCGACCAGTTGCGTCCATTTTCTCCAATTGATCCAGGGGCTATCAAAAATTCTTTCCCTGTTTATGAATTCAGCATAAACCCGGCGTTTTTATTAGCAAAATGTACCTTCCAAACTATTTCCAGAGGATCAAGCAAGAAAAGGAGATAGTCAATCTCTGTTTGAACCCAGGGAGATGTTTGGTTTGCACTTTTTCTTCCGTAATTCGATTACAATGTCATCGAATCCCCTTAACCATGTTTGGTTCAGTTCAATCATAAACAGGTTCCATGTAAACGAGTTACATCCCAGTACAAAAACGTTACCGACCAGCCCCCACCGGAAACGAAACACGTTACCAGAGAACTGCCCGGCCCGTCAGCTCCGTCCGCGCCGCCGAGCACACCAGCTGCAGGAGCGCCGGCGCCGGTGCCACCTCAACGGTCGGCAGTTTCTCCGGGTCCGCCGCCACCGCTCCATCAACCCTCCCGAGCCTCCGTCGTCGCTGGCGGAGCAGGTGCCTGACGCCGGCATGGTTCACGAGCGCGAGCTTCAGCGCAGCGAGCAGCGACGCCAGGGGACGGCCAGGTTGCCTGTGAAGTCCAGGCGCCCGAGTAGCTAAGGCCCCCACTTGCTCTTCGCGATGGTGGTCGCCGTCGCGTTGCCGCCGCCGTGGTGCTCCGTCTGCGTCGCTGCCGCTGATGCCGCCGTCGCCATGCCTAAAAGAAAAGCTACTGCTCGATCTCTCCGGTCTGCTCTGTTCTTAGCAAGCGGCGGCCCATACGTACACCAGATTTGCCCTCTGGATCTCAATTTAAGTTATTCCCCACCAACCAGATCTTGGTTGACATTCTTCCAGTGAATAGCTTGGTACCATTACCGCCGTGAACCAAACAAAATTACAAGTAATCTGTTCCGTCTCTAATACCACTGTAATCCCATTACATTGCCGGTGCCGTTACCAGTTTCTGAAACAAACACTTTGCTAATGTCTGTCTTCCGAGTTCCGAGTCATCTATAGAGGTTTCTGACCCAAATTGAGCGAAGGCGACCACTTCGCGATATTGTGCCAATTCCAGTTTTGATAGTCTGATTGTGTGACCATCCATTCCGCGGATCTTTCACCATCTGATTTTTTTTTTAACAGGGGATAGTCCCGAAGGACCCATACATCCATTAAGTAAACACTGGTACATCTTACAGATAAGGCTTGAAATAAGAAAGAAATTAAAACCGAGCCCTTACAATTTGCACAAAAGACCCTAGAAAGATAAAGAGGAATGCAATTGGGTCCAGCTCCTTCTCCGGTGCGACACGAACTGAGCTCGACGAAGCCATCCTCAGCGCCACCGGGGACGAAACCACTTGGGGCAAAGAGAAGGGAGCTAGCTACATCGAAGCTGAAGGGCCTCCAGTACGTCATGACAACCAGGAGGTTGATTACGTCCTTGAATCGTCGGTCGGGGGAAGCCGTAGCCGACGACGAAGGTGGGGGCGGTCGCCATTCGACCATCTTGAACAGCGACGACAGAAACGCCGCCGTGAGGAAGCACCCTGGAGAAGCATAACTCCTCCCCTGGTGCGCGTCCAGCAGCAGAAAAGCGCAACATCGAGACATCTCCTCGTTCTCGTCACCAAGACGAGCAACAGGGACGAGACCCCAATCCGCGCCACCACCACTATAGTTGCGATTTACAGACCTTATTGCAGAGGTTGCCGAGTTGGTGATGCAGTTCGTCGCCTCCATCCTCTGGAGCAAGCCGGACTGCACCCTCCCCTCCGCCGCACACCGGGAACGGCCTCGAATCCCCAGCGACGAAAACCTCGGAGCTCCACTCCTGCAGAAGCAGCAGAAGCAACAACACCCCTTCCCCTCCTCGCCACCACGGCCGGCCAGAGGAAGCTCCGCGTCGCCACCACCACAAGCAGCAGAGAAGCTCCAGCACTTATTGAAGAAGATCTCCATCGATCTGCAACCTCCAGCCATCCCCCACCATGGGACCTGGACGGAGAGCAGAGCAACGGAGGGCCCAGCGCCGCGCCGGAACGCCAGAGCCTCCAATCTTCGGGGGGAGAAAGACAGCACAAGGCCAATCTCCACAAGGGAAAAGCTCAAAAACAGCAACGCAAACCTAAAACTACCTCTATACAGATCGGGCCGGCACCCTAGGTCATCTCTGCGCCAGCCGACAAGCACGCCGACGGCGAGAGCGGCCGGATCTGGCCCGGGGCGGAGGACTCTCAAGGAAGAGGAGAGGTGGAGAGGAGAGGTGAAGAGAAGAAAGCCCGCCTTCTCCCGACGTCTCGTTCTCTGCACCAACTACTTGTGTCTCACCATCTGATTGGAGAAACAGTCCTAATCAGAGTATGCCAGTAAGTTGCTATTTCTCGGCAAGATCATGCATCTTGTGCCCACCGCGAAGCGCGAACGCAACAATTCAACGCATGTGTGTGCAAAATTAAGGACCCCAGCAAAACTGCGTGCTCATCCTAATCAGAGTATGCCAGTAAGTTGCTATTTCTCGGCAAGATCATGCATCTTGTGCCCACCGCGAAGCGCGAACGCAACAATTCAACGCATGTGTGCAAAATTAAGGACCCCAGCAAAACTGCGTGCTCAACCTTGGTCTCCAGCATAAGCGGCTGGCACAAAAAAAAGCTCGCATCGTGACAAGTTGTAGTAAGTTTCACCGGGAGTGTTTCTGCCATGCACGCTCTCCCGCTGCTCGATCTCGCTCTCCGGATGCTCGGGCTCGTTCACCGGACGCTCGTGCTCCTTGCCTGCGAAGTGCTCCGGTGGAGCCAAGGCCCTCTCCTAGGTGTTGCGAGGAGTTTGATGACTCTGTTTTTCAGTCGCACTTTGCCTTGCTGCGTATGGAGCTTCGTCAGCTGGTCGCTGAGCATGTTGAAGAGGCGTCTCGCCCCGGCGTCTCCCCCCCTCCGTGAAGAGATAACAACTCTCAAACTGTTGTTGGCACGTGATGGTGTTTCTTTGCAGCCGACGCAGGCATGTACTTCTGGTGGCCTAGGGCTCGCCCTTGTGCAGGCTTCGGATCCACTTGACTCCACTATGCAGTCGTCTATGGTTGAGGAAGCACTTCACTTTGGTTGTTTCTCTCCTCGTGATAGTCCTTGCCCGTCGTCGCAGCTTAATGCGACAGTTGCCTCTGAGAGCGAGGACGTAGGTGGACTCTTGGCTCCAGAGTTTCAGGAGTCGTGTGGGGATTCTTCTGTGGTGCTACCAATGGAGTTGGCCTCGTTGGAGACTTCGGTGGTTGCCTCGACACCCTCTGTCGGTTGTGGAGGAGGTTTGGCTCCTAGCTCTGAGTCTCGTTTTGCTAAAGATCTTGGCGGCTTACTGGCTTATTTAGAGGCGATTAGTCCTGGATTTGGCAAGGACATTTCTTGGCAGGAAAGGCTTCAGATAACGTCATCAGGAGGGTGGAGAAATCTCTCAGGAGGGTTTCTATCAAGGGCAAAAGAAGATAGAAGGGACGGTAGATGTGTGGTCCTTAAGTTGTCATCAGCTCTCGTTTGTTATAGGTAGAGGGAAGTTGGTGTCACTCTCTGTGGTTGTGTGGTTTTTCCTTATGGTGTTGATGTTTGTTGTATGGTTTTCGTCCGGTTTCTTCCGTTAATAAACCGGGCACCCTCTTCTTAATTAATATAAAGGCAAAGCTTTTGCCTTTGTTTCAAAAAAAAAAGTAAGTTAAATCGGCACATCAACAGGACTACCCGAGATATTGACAAATGGACCTACGCACGCTACAGCCAGCTAGCTAATTGCAAGCAGAGCACCCTGCCAGGATGAGACATCATCCTTCTGGCCTGAACACGGTGTTTATGAACTCCTTCAGGTTGCTGCAGGGCAAGATCTGGATACCGAGATCGAGAGGCTTGAGCAGCTTCTCTGAAGTCTTGGGAACGACACATTTCCTGTATCCTAGCTTCGCGATAGCCATCACTCGCTTGTCCATTCTTGGCACCTTAAAGAGAAGGAAAGAAAGCAACATTTTGCAGTTAGAATAGGTTGAAACGCCTTTAGCTTCAAGACATCATGCAAAACATAACCAAGAAATCCTGACAAAATAAAACTGGATAAACTACTGTGCATTTCCTTGTGACGACCACTACTCGCATTTCTGTCGTAATTGAGCATGTGGTGCAAAGTACAAAGAAAGAGGAACAGACTGATATGGTGCTGCTGCTTCGTATGGTGTACTTCCAATAGTAATGCATGCCAGCTACGGTTCTCAAGCCTGGCTAAAGTGATAAGAACTAGCGCACATCATTATTTTTCCACAAACATTGCGCATTATTCTTTCAAAAGTCTTGAGTTCCTCATGACACTAGTATGACCCCTTGACACTCCTAGATGACACCAGTATAAGCTGGGCGGTTAGAAGTCCATTACCATTTACTTGTCATGCATCTAGCGAATAATCTTCTTCTTTTTAATACGAATCTAGCGAATAATCTTCAAAAATAGGTAGCAAAGGTCAAAAATGATGACAATGATATTGTTTTATTGTCATTCAGAATTTACATACCCAACATTCATTTAAATAAATTCATGGTACAAAGTGCCGACCTGAAGGATTTTCTTGATTTATATGGCATGATTTACATTTGTGCCATGTATGAAATCCATATGTGGAAAGTACAAACCATGGATGGCAAAAAGATTAACAACCTAACATGCATTTACATAATCAGGAAAAGCTTACAAGGCAATGAATAGCTAAATATCAGCTTGGTGTTTCAAATTCTTTACAAGCATTTTATCGTACCATAATATTATTTGAGAAAAATGATAGCCAATTTGTTTTCTGGGTCAGGGCAGTGGATTATTGGAAGGCATGGTTAGTAGGCGGGCCCATACATCCGTTGTGAACCTGAATACCTGATCCATGGTTATGCAAAATTTACTGGCGATAGTAATGTTTATTGGCTGGGGAGATTGCTTCCATAAAATGGTGAGGTATAATTCCTAAGCACTATTCCATAGTAAATATTAACAGCAGAAAAACTTTTGAATAGGGGGAAATAACATAGGTGATCCTGTAAAAAATTCAGTTATTTTTCCTTTCCTTCCGAATGCACATTTCCCTTGTAAAACAAAAGCCCTTTCCTGCCACGAGTACTAATAAAGAATATTTCAAAGCAGAAAAACACATAAACTTACAGTTCTAAGTTCACCACCAAGGCCAATCTCTCCAATAAATGCAATATCATTTGGGATAGGAAATTCTAAGAAACTGCAGAGAGATGCGGGTTAATTTAGCAAACAGATATGGAAATATGTAAGAACATAAGACTCTCTACAGATTTCTTAAATCTGTGACGTTTATCCAAAGTTCACTAAGTAAATCTTAATTAGCCTATGTAACTAGTCCCCAAAGAAAATCTGCATCATAACCTAACACAGGGGCCATGAGTGGGAGGTCTAGTACCTGAACTAACTGAAACAGTATCAATTAGTTATATTATAAGTTGTGACCTCCCAAACATAAACCACAAAGAAATTACCTGCTGCAAATTGAAGCTGCTATGGCCAGATCTCCTGCAGTCTCTGTCAACTCGAAGCCACTAACCACGTTCAGAAAAATAACCTGCAGTGCAAACACAAAATAGTACCAGAACCTAGAATGTGGGAGCAAAGCTGGCAAGCAAACATCTAAGATAATACCTAAAAACATCTAAATGATTGATTTATAGTCAAAACACACCCAAACCCTGGTACACTACCAACAGTATTAGCAACACTTATCACAGTTAGGCGAATGTGACTCATGTCATAATAGTCCCATAATACTACATGTTAGAGCATGCCAACATTTGTGTCAATGCCCCTACACCAGGAGACATGTGGCTTGGCGGAGTTTTGGTGCAAATTGGTTAATTAGGTTTGTTGAAAGGTCAACCAAGCAGCTAGCCAGCCTAAACGTGACACCAGCCTCTGAATTAATACTGAAACCTTGCATGTAACTAGAAAGAGCTAGGCAAATAAAAGGTTCAGGATCTTACGTTATCCTGAAGTTTTAGACCTGCTTGTCTCATAAGAACCTGTAGGGTTAAGAACAGAGATCAGTTGGCATTATTTGTATTTTTTGTGCAGCTCTAACACTACAGTACTGCGGTGAGCGGCCGAAAATAAACTTGCAACACTAATACTGTCCATCCGTCTGGATCTAATATCCATAAATTTACTTTCAGATACATACATTATAGGCAATGCTTATGTGGGGGCAGAATGCTTTATTGGTTGGAAGTATTATAGACGATTAAATACTTACTGATACTATCACATCAGCCCTGCTTATTGGTATGCCAACAACTTGTCCTCGAGTACGAGAACCAGGAACACACAGTGCCTGAAAAAAAGACACAATCACATCTTACAGATAAAGACTCATGATTCTCCAACTGCAGTCTAAAATGTGCAATTAAAGAAGTCTAAAATGTGCAATTAAAGGTGAAAGTATATTCAAATCAGTGGTAAAGAAAGTTCCACAAGTAATTTATTTTTACATTCCATGATCTCTAGTCTCAACTCAGCTGCAATATCAAGAGTGTCCAAGATAATGAATGGCCCTCCACAAAGTCCAACATAGAGTGAAGTTTGTATTTTTACCCAAAGCATAGAGTGAAGTGAAAAAAGGCTACGAACAAAGAGCAGACTGATACAAGCTTTACCAAAACAGCGAGTCTAGTTGGTAACACGGTAATTTCTTGAGTTCCCAACCTAGAACTGCATTTATACAAAAAGAACCTTCACTGCAACGAAATATGGAATTTATTGGTAAATGACAAATTTCGTTTTGAAAAAAGTAGCTGAATGCAATACCGCACCAAGAGAACAAAGAAACAATATGAAGTGGAAGGAAACTAAATCAAAGGCTCAAGAATGATTATCATATGTAGACTGTAGTACCTGAACTTCAACAGCGAAGGTCCTGGATCCATCCAAAACAACAGCTACAGCAAGCCCAGCCAGTATTTCAGAATCAGAGGCATGTTCAGTTAAGAACATCTCACTAGGATTCAGAACAGCTTGCAGACCAGATTCTGACATTTCAAATACACCAAGCTGAAAAAAAAAGGCATGAGTTGCATACATTTGCTTCAGGGACAGCCTGCAGCAGATATGCTACGCAGTGGAATCTAGTTGGTTGAATGGATCTTTGCTAATTCCAGTAAGATGCTCTTATGTCTCAAACAACGATGCTTTAAATTAACTCTACATCCAAAAGCAGAAAATGTAAGGGCTTTCAAAAGGCGACAAGAATGTCCTACAGAGCCTTAAGAGCTTTAAGACGCCCATTTAAATTTGTTATATACCAAATTCAACATAACATGTAAAGAAAAACAGGTAGGCAACTTTTTTTAGATGGACAGGAAGTTAGGGATTTCCGATGAAATGTTTTTATAGCATAGGCGGTTTTCAGAGAGAGAAAATGTGGCAAACCACTGTAGGATCCTTTCTGCAGAGAGCAACTAATCTCATGCATTGGGATTCAAGCGGATAGTACAATTACCTGGAATGTCACAACATTATGCCGTAATCTCCCCTGCCACCTGATCATGCAGAAGACAGCACACAATATGTCTGCTGGCCTAAGAAGGAGGCTAAGGGAAGCAGATGAAAGGACGAGATAAAAGGGAGGGGAGATGGAGAGCTCGAGGAAGCAGCCAGATTGGTAGGAGAAGTAATGTAAAACTAATGAACCTCAGGATTTCATGTTAACTTTATTTTATTTTATTTTTCTCAGACACTCGTCTAAATGTATGTCATTTGTATTAGAAGGAGAGCCCCAAGATGGCACGAAGTTTACAGCCAATTCAAGCAAAAAAAACAAAGAAAGAAGAAGTACAAAAGGAAACAAGAAAACGAAAAGGGAAAAGGCCAAACTGTAGAGATAACTCAGAGAAGTGGAAGGAAGAGAGAGAGAGAGGAGCAATGCCACCCTAAGAAGGGGACTAGGGGAGGCACAGAAAAGGACCATGAGGAAGTAAGGGGAGGGGAAAAGGAGAGCTTAAGACTCCATGCAAATTATTAACATTTTGAATAAGCAAGATCATCAATGACTAAAAGCCTGAAAACTATTGTACTTTCCTCTTAGCTACTTTCCACAATGTGTAATATATTATACTATCGTCTTAAGAAATGAAATCAATTTCAACAGGTCCCCGAATACATCTTGTGGGGTTTTCTGAATCAGACTAACCCATTCAGAATCAGGAAATCAATGTGAATCTACTGGATAACAGATCATTATTTCTGGAAAGATACAAGTACAGACACAATCACACAAGGGGGCAACTCTAAATGAGTTACTTTTAATCTAGAACTATTGCACCCACTCAAGATCAGGACGGAACAATTTTACTTATCTTCCAAGATATCAAAATGAAGAAAGAAGTTCAATGTGAATCCACCGGATAAAAGATAAACTGTTTCTAAACGAATTAACCCTTACTTTTCATCAGAGCAACGCCTTTTTGGCTCAGTAGAAGTTCACAGGAAAAAAATTCTAATCATGGTATAGTCTACCGCAGTTATAACATTACTAGTGGAATTGGAAATATCATGTCAGAGGTTGAAAGGAAACTAAGGAAACAATATCTTAGCACTAACAGGACATGTAAGTCTGACATAATGTTTTTTTAAATACTAAAGAAATGCATTACAATTGACAGGAACATAGGGTTATACTGTATACCTCGTCTGTTGAACCAAAACGATTCTTCACTGACCGTAACAATCGATGAGATAAGCATCTCTCTCCCTGCAAGAAGAGCACCAAGCTTGTCAGGTTTGCAACATATAATTTGTGGAATTGCATAAAAAAGTGTAAGTTGCATGGTTTCAAAATTCTACATGTTTTTTACCTTAGTGATAAACAATAGTATTAAATTTCTGGAAAGGCTGTATGACCTGGAACATTCTATGAAGGCGATGACAAAAGATGAAGAATATTGTTGTTTTTTTTGTTAGTGAAACACGCATCACATAGAGATGATCCCAAGTATAGGAAACACCGTTTTAATGTGGAAAACCACAAATGGGAAAAACAATATATGAGGAGATTGCAATTAGTGATGTTACAATGAGCCTCTCTCTGTCATCTCTACTTGTTCATCTCCCATGGTTTACAGGGAGGGGGGTGGGGGTCAAAAAAAGCAGCTGCAAGGGTTCACGTCACAGCACAACGGGTTCACAGTGCAAAAGGAAAACAATTTTGGATCACAGCTCAATGCATTTATAATAGTAACTAGTAAGTACATAATTTTTATGAAGGAATACAAAGTGGTGTACTGGTGTTTCAAAAAATAAATCTAGGATAATATTGCCCATTTCGGAAACAGTCTGCATCAGTGAAGAAATTTTACTGTGATACAGTTCCGTTGATTTTCTTCACCACTGCAGAGGATCCCTTTCTGTTTTACACGCATATAGAGAACCCAAGATTGTACAAAAACAAGTTGTGTTCCAGTGATAATGAGAACGAAGTTAGTTTTTGTGATTTGTCGTGCTAGGTCAACTCTGAAAAAATGAGAGGAAAACTCATGTTGGTATGTGGTTAGTTTCTTTCAGGCTTCAGCCAACTATGATTGTTTGATTTTTTTTAGGGAGAAATCACAAATTCTTAGTCGTGTTAGTAATGTGGATAGATGCAGTTTTCTGGTAGACAGTTACAAACCTATTACTGTGTATAGTTTACAAGGAATTGCTCATTCGAAGATCCTTTACGGAAAAACAATTATATTTATGACATCCCCAAGCATTCACCACAAAAAAAGGAGGCACTACAAGGAAGCAGTAAAAGTCTGGTACATGCACATTCATAATCTATGAAGTTCTGCTAAATTTCTAATATGATAGTCCAGTATACCACTTAATAAGCAGAACATGCCCTATGAAGCAGTATTTTACCAACCTCCATATATAAAACAACATCCACAATGTGCTCTAGAATACGAGGGCCAGCAATATCCCCAGTTTTTGTGACATGTCCAATCTAGAGAAAGAGAAAGAGAGAAAACATAATCAAGGAAACTTGATTGGCCATTTATGCAGGACATAAGATGAACTTCTCGCAGTGTGTAACTTACCAAGAAAACAGGGATATTTGTCATTTTCGCAAAACTTAACAAGGCAGATGTGCATTCCTTGACCTATGCTCGGCGCAAGAAAAGGACATCTTTTCAGCAAGCAAAGATACGAATATGAGCATTCTAAGAATAATCACATTATGTTCAGTATCACAAATTAAGTTCAAGAATATTTTATGTGCAATATGTACTCTAGTCACGAAATTAAATTGTTACTAGATCCAATACTAAAATTCACAGAACTAGTCAAGTTCTCCAGGATCAGCTATCATGATATGTATTCATGATGTTAGTTTAGTTGGACACTTGGAGAGGTAACATAATAAGAAAAACTAGTATAAATGCCACCGGCATGAACCTATGTTTTATATTATTTGGTAAGAAACATGCAGAGCATGACTCGACGCAATCTGGAAAGTAACCTGCACTTGATTCCCAGCACTTCCAGCAAACGCTCTTAGATAGACTGTCTGAATTGAATCAACGATAAGAGCCCTTGGAGATAATGGCTGGATTTTGTCCAATATATCCTGTGGAAAGAAGTAAGAGAAACATCAATAGTTTATCAGTTATGATCTGTCTGCTAAAATTCTCTCAAGAGGGCCGGCAAGATATAAATTCTTTGATTTGGTTGGTTAGCTGGCAAAAAAATCTCATATAAAAAATGTGAAAAATCTTATTTGCATCTAGTAGTGTTGCTTCTATTATGATTTTAGGTAGTTATTAATCTATCATCTATGAACGCATATCTTTAGAATACCAGCATAATGTCAGACTCCATGTAAATAAATGGTTCTTAAGCAGTTTATTTGGGCTCCCTGGTGAAAATTTGAACTACAGATAAAGAATTACAGACTATTTGATCATAAAATGTAACCACGCAATGATAATTTTTAGATCTGAGTAAGTCAGTGCAGAGTAAAATTAAGTACCTACTCTATCAGTACTCAGTAGTCATATTAAGAGGTATAAAAGAAGCTCTGACAAGAACAGGGAAGGTCCACCACTCTTTAGCACTCTGAGTAATCATTCAGTCACACTTGACTCAGTTAATTAAATATTGTCAATTCTCCAAACTCTAACAGTACAGCTCAATGTACTAAGTTTGCGTTTCCTTGAAACGAAGGTTGGTGAACCTAAGGAAATGAAATATAAATGATGCCAGCCAAATAATGTTACCTCAATATCTGTACTAGAGTATAGGTACAAATCTCTAGACCTGATACTCATCCGGTCAGCCCTATTTGCAATTTGCTCGATGCTCTGTGGAGAAAGTTGCAACTTTTGATTAAAGAATGTTCCAAAAAAACAAATTTGAAAATATCAAAGATAAAAGAATAACATAATGGAGTTTTTGTCAAAAAGAACAAAAGCAGTTAAGAAGGTGCGAATGATGGAGATTGGACAAGCTGTAACAAACCTCCTCACCGGACACATATACAACAGGAGAAGACCCATGGTCCTCAGAACCATCGGATACAATAGAAGCAAGCTGCAGAGAAGAATGTTATTAGATTCCAAAGAAATAAGATGCAGAAAATCCCAAACTCCAATACTCAAACTGTAAGTAACTAAGCATATTTAAAATTCCAAACATGTATGTAGATAACTGAAATACAGTGATCTTAATGGGTTGATAACGTGAGAAGAATAGGCAATACCAAACTAACACTGAATAACCAGGTGTGTACATTTACCTGTAACATCAATGAACTTTTGCCAACACCTGGATCTCCACCCACTAAAATCAAAGAGCCTGCAAAACTACATATGTGATGGCAATCCATGAAAAACAATAGGTAATGCATTGATGCCGCGAAGTACAGAAAAGCTTCATGCAATTCAACAGATGCACTTTTTATAGAACATGGCCAACGCTCAATGTAACAGAGAAATGTAATGGCCCGAGATGGAAGTGAACTTAGTGCCCATGGTCACACAAAAATTGTATGGAACTCCTTTGGTTTGAGTTTTACAATAATCGTTCGTTAGTTGCTTTGGGGATTTACAATCAAATGTACCTGCTGTAAGGTAGTTAAATCATTGGGTAGCGATTGACTTAAATATAACGTAGAATTTTACGGTGTACGAGGAGAAGGTACAACATCTTAATAAATTGCCAGTCCCTGGTTCATATATTTATTTTGAATCATGATGAAAACCACGAGTTGAAATAACTAAGGCCGCCATCTAATCCACAGAAAAAGATACTAAGATAGGTCATGTATTTGCTATAAATTGAGTAAAAACTTGTAGTGGTAGCCGTCATTTGTAAACACACAGGAACCAATAATTTGCATTTTCCGTATGAATGCAAATGTGCAGGAGTACAAGTATTCTGGATTCAAAAGGATGTGGAAGCGAATTCAGTTGAGGGGTTGTGGCTAAATTGTACAGAGTGCTGGAAAAAGGAAAGGGGTGGCTGTGGCTGGCTTGGACGAGAACCTGTGGAGTGTGGAGATGTACCAAACGTGCACATCAATTATGCCGACAGCCTTTTGGTTAGAGCAAGCGGGTGCAACAACTTAGGGTTATGTAACTACTGAATAGTCATATTTACAAAAACTAATTATACATCAATGGTTGTATGTTTTTTGGGAGAGATATCTGAAATAACTCAAGAACAAGAAAATGCCTAAAATGGTATCTGAAACTTAAAATTATTCAGGCATACGAACTGCTAAAGAATAAAGGAGCAACAAGCATTTAGAACAAACAACATGTAGGCAGAAGAGGCGAGTTCTGAGCCAAATCAAGCAATATTGAAAGACAAAAACAGTCTGGAAGTGGCAATGAAAGTAAAATAGAGAGCTTATGAACACATGATTGTGCTCCGTGGTCTATGTTCAGTATGTGGTAGAGATGGTTATCCTAAGCAATTAAAAGCTGTGGTGGAACTGCAACATGTATGCCATGGTTCTTACTAATACGACCCCTGACTGATCCTACTGCAAGTTTTCCTTCAATTAGTATGAAAGAATTTAGGGTGCTGTCTTACCAGGAACAACGCCACCTCCAAGCACCCGAGCAATTTCATTTCCGAAGGTCCCAGGACTGCAAGTGAGAAAAATCATATACATCATCGGCTAATAATGGGGGAAATATTCAGTGAGCTACCAAATACTAACTGCAATACTGCATTTCAAAGAAACTACTATCCTAATGCTGATTGCCATGTTTGCACAGAACAGTCATAAATTTGTACATCTTAACACGATGTATCCACACCCCAGTTGACAGAAAAAAAACTAATCAAGCCAGCATTTTCCCCAAATTTGGACTGAGATTAGAAGTTTTACAGCGGTATGCGCCAGCCCGCCTGGTCGAACCCCTTGGTGACTTCCCGGAGGCTCTTGGGCACCATCTCCTTGCTCTTCTGCGGAATCCACGACCGCCCGGCATGGTGCGAGCCCCCCGCGTCGGCGGATTCGGCCCCCGGGAAGTACTTGGTCAGGGTCCCCACCGCCTGGCAGCTGCGGCACGTGCCCCACCACTGCGAGAACCCGTCCCCGCAGTTGCCGCAGACGTACGTGGCCCTCGCCGCCTTGCCGGCCTTCCCCACGGCCCTCCTCGCGGTGGCCACATCCGACCACCTGCTCTCGCCCTTCCGACCAGTCGGTTTCCCCATCTGCTTCACCTCCTCTTCCTCTTCCTCTTCCTCTTCCTCTTCCTCTTCTTCCTCCTCGGGGTTGGAGGGAGGAGGGGACGGCTGCGCCTTCATGACGATGCGGCCGGCGACGGGGTCGAACACGCCCCACGAGGCTTCGGTGTCGGCAGGGGTTTCGGGGTCGGAGGCGGCGGCCGCCGAGGGGGAGGCCGAATAGAGGGCGTCCAGTGGACCCGTGGGGTCGTAGAAGTCCAGTCCGTCGGCGGTGGGCCGAGACGAGGAGGAGGAGAGGAGGCGGAGCAGCAGCGGGGGGCTAGGGAGCGGGCGGATGCGGTGGAGAGGGATGCGGCGGGAGAGGCGGAGGAGGGAGGCGGCGGATGGGAGCATCGCGGCGGTGGTGTGGAGCATGGAAGGGGAAGGAGGCCGGAGTGGCGAGGTTTTCGCAGGGTTTTGTGGAGGGTTGGGGACGGAAATGCGGCGCGGCGGCGCGGGAAAGGGCAGGAGTCGCCGCGCCGGGCCGGTGGAGCGAGGAAAGGGAAGGAAAATTAGGCCTCTTTTTAATTTGGAGGAAATGTAACGGAAGTTCTCCAAAACTGCCACTGTTCATGCACTTGATACACAGGAAGTGTGGAAAGGAAAACTAAAAAGGAACTTTTCCTTTCAATCTCAGTCTCAAGCCAAAAAAATCTACTCAGATATCATTTTCCATTTCCTATGCACAAGGAAAGAGGACAGGTTTTCACATGCCATCAATTACCATCCATGTCTCTTTCCTATTTATTTGAATTATCTTTCCTACAAATCAAAGAAGCTCTTAGGGCATGTACAATGCTAGAGAAGACACGCCTTCTCTTAACCATCCACGTCATATAGAAAAGGTAAAATCATAACTTATACAATGCATTATCTCTTATTGTTATCCCTAGCAATTAATGAGAATTAATTATATTTTGTTAAGAAATTATATGTCTAAGGGAGGGTAAATGATATAAATGTGAAATTAGCCTTCTCTTATTTCGTAAGAGATCAGCTAAGGGAAGGCAACCTCTCCTTTCTTCATTCTCTCTGCTCCAACTAGATTAATATCCTACGTGTCAACGATAAGAGCAGGCCGACGTCACCACATTGTACATGTCCTTAACCTTTTCTTTACCGGCGCCGTTAATTTACGTAACATTTTGAAGTTCCCTAAATTTTGGTATAAATTTCATATAAATTAAACGAATTCCATTTATCCACGCGAGGATCTGAACATGTTATATATGGCATATTTATTCAGTCTTTTGCATTTTTTTCCTTTTTCTTCACTCATATTCATTTGAGGAAATTAACTTAGTTGTGATATGAATTCCAATTAATTAAACATTAATGAGTTTAAAAAAACGTAGAGCTAAAATCAGGTTCATACTTTAGTACATATGAGTTACGCTCATGCTCCATAGCACGATCCCTACAATATTCATACGTTTTAGCACAAGTACATGCAAGATTCGACAGATTATGATGAAGATGCATTCTTAAGTTATAGAACTTTCCTAGCTTCATATAGGAGATTCATGCTTAATTTGCAGAAGTTTCATAGTTTCATATAGGGCCCATGCATGTTTCATTCATTTTTAGTCAAGATTCACGCATATTCATATCAAGACAGTAGACTCATACGAGATTCCACACACTCCACATAAAATTCAAGAGAAAATGAAACAAATTCCATCAACTATTAACTAGATTCAAAAGGGGCCATCTAGGCCATCTAGTTTAAACAAGAAACAAGATCCCATGATTCAGCCTACCAATGTCAAACATATTATAATTTTTGGGGCTAAAACAAGAAATAGAGAAAATCCACACAAGATCAATAGCCAGGTGTTGCTTACATATATAAAGGTCATCAGATACCTGCATGATTCCATAAGATCTATTTTTTTGGATCTCAGAACCACACTAGAAAAACTTCCTAAGAAACTAATCGAGAAAAAAGAAAAGAAAAAACAAGACAAAACCCCAAATCCGAGCTCGTGCAACCCATGCATATATCTATTCCCCACATGCTTCCGGCCGGAGTCGCTTGCCTCAGAGTCGGCGCATTTCTCGCTCAGGTCGACATCGTCGTGGTTGTATCTCTAGAAGGAGGTGGGGATCCCCCTCCACCCAACTCGGCTACCGACACATGGCTAGCTAGGTGATACGTCCATTTTGCATCACTATTTTATATCATAATTTACTGTTATTCATTGATATATTTCATATTTAGAGATGATACTTATGTTATTTTACCTATTTTGCATGTTTGATGATTACTGGAGAATTGATCACCGGAGTCAGGATTCTGCTGGAACAAGGACCGTCAAAACACCATATTTGCGAAGATCAGAAATTCGAGAGAAATTTTAAAAAAAAACCTATTTTGCCAGATGAAGGAGGGAGCCAAAAGGGGAGATCGAGGAGAGCCACAGGGGGCCCACACCATGTGGTGGCGCGCCCCCCCTTGCTGCCGCGCCACCACGTGGTCTGGCCACCCTGGCCCACCTCTGGCATCGCCCTTTCGCGTACTTCATCTTCCCGAAAACCTAAGACCTGGGGAATCATCGAGGAACAATTCCGCCGCCTCCACGAGGCGGAAAACACCAGAGAGAGAAAAGCTCCCCGGCAGGGAGAAATCTGCCGGGGAAATTCCTTCCCAGAGGGGGGAAATCGTTGCCATCGTCACCGTCATCGAGCTGCACTCCATCGGGATCATCATCACCATCATCTCCACCGCCGACACCGTCATCTCCACCGCTCCACTCCGTTCCCGCTGTAACATCTAGGGTTGAATCTTGTTTATTTGATAGGGGAAACTTTCCCGATGTTGATTACTCTTGTGGTTGATGCTATTGAGTGAAACCGTCGAATTAAGGTTTATGTCCAGATTGTTATTCATCATTAAATCACCTCTGATCATGATCCATATGATGTCTTGTGAGTAGTTCGTTTAGTTCTTGAAGACATGGGAGAAGTCTTGTTGTTAGTAGTGAACTATGTTGAGTAATATTTAATGGTTTGATATTTAAGTTGTGGTGCTATTCTTCTAGTGGTGTCATGTGAACGTCGACTACATGATACTTCACCTTTATGGGCCTAGGGGGATTCATTGTGTATTCGAATATTAATTGTGGGGTTGCCGGAGTGACAGAAACCTAAACCCCCGTTGGTATCTCGATGCATGAGGGATAGCAGGATCTCAGAGTTTAAGGTTGTGGTTAGATTTATCTTAATTACTTTCTAGTATTTGCGGATGCTTGCTAGGGGTATAATCACAAGTATGTATTAGGCCTAGGAAGGGCGGTGCATTAGCATAGGTTCACCCACACAATACTTATCAAAACACTAAAGATTAATCATCTATATAAAGCGAAAGCACTTGACGAAATTCCCGTGTGTGCTCAAGAACGTTTGGTTATTATAAGTAAACCCACCAGCTTGTCCTTTGCTCTAGAAAGGATAGGGCCACTCGCTGCAATTATTATTACTGTCTTTTATTTACTCGCACTTTATTTATCTGCTATATCAAAAACCCCTAAGAACTTGTCTGCTAGTATTTACAGTGAATTCCTAATCAAAACTGCTTGTCAGCACCTTCTGCTCCTCGTTGGGTTCGACACTCTTATTTATCGAAAGTACTACGATACACCCCCTATACTTGTGGGTCATCAAGACTATTTTCTGGCGCCGTTGCCGGGGAGTGAAGCGCTATTGGTAAGTGGAATTGGTAAGGGAAACTTTTGTTGTACGTGCTGTTTTTATTTCTGTCTCCTGATTTATTTAATCATGGAGAGATCTTCTCTTGAATTCCTATTTGAAAAAACTACTGCCACTGCTAAGGTAGTAGAGGAGGTGCCATCTGCGCAAGTAGTCCCATTTAAAATACCTATGAAATTTGTTGAACGTGTTACGAATAACCGCTATGAAGGGGATGGAACTGTCCATCCTGGTGATCATTTATTATTCTTACATGAATTATGCGAGTTGTTCAAGTGTGCATGTATTTCAATGGGAGAAGTTAAGAAGAAATTATTCTCTATATCGCTGAATGGTAAAGCTGCACATTGGTATAAATTACTGAAGAATGGGTATTCTCTTGGATGGGAGGAAATTGTACCTCTCTTTTATTCTAAATTCTATCCTCCAAGTGAGATTCATAAAGATCGGAACCTTATATATAATTTCTGGCCTCATGATGGAGAAAGTATTGATGGCCCTTGACGATGATGATGGCTCCAGAAGATATCTTGATGGCTCCAACACCTGCGTCAAAAGAATATGGGTTAGGTTGAGACTCCAAGTGCAGAGTGTATAGTAAGGGAAAGACTAATTTTCCCCACGAGTGTGACTCGAGGGTTTAATATCGAACTCTCGGGGAAATGAACCAAAAGTTGTTGTCTCCTTATCCTTCTTTATGAAACCTACAGAACAAAGTAAATTGTTTTGTGCCCTCAACCTCACCAAGTGGTTGTCAAGCACAAGGTGTAAGTAAAAGATATAGAAATAACAAATGCAAAACAGAAATAAATATGCAATAATGATAAATAAATATGCAAGGATGGTATAAATGATAGTGGATGATGTTTTTGTGGTTTGTATGGTGTTTGCAAGATGTAAATGTATTTTTGTATTTTCGGATTTTTAAATGGCAGAAAATATAAAGTGCTAATAAAGTGTTGGAAAGGTGTTTCTTATGATTAAAAATTGACTGGGGCTCATGGTTTCACAAATGCACTCTGTCTTTTATATAGTGGTAGATAATGGAACATAGGAATTGACATATGAGATTGCAACAAGACAAGTTATTAATAATATGGGCATCACATCCTAACATAGAGGTTCTTTTGGTTATTAAACCTCTCTTATACTCCACCAAGATGTGAACTAAATCATAACACCTCAGTAATTAAGATAGAACAGAGTATAGCTTTAAGTTCAATGACATGAAGTTAAAATAAGAACATGCTAGATCTAGTCATGGAGAATGCAGCAATGTCACCCACATCCCCGGTAGCATGGTATTTCTTTTATCCCTAGTGAGGCAACAAAGTAAGGTAAAAACCCAAGTGGATCATGGTATTGCTGTCAACTTACCACAAAACACTCCCCGTTACTCCAACTAATGCACGCATTCCCCCTCACACGCTGATGACCCACAAGTATAGGGGATCGCAACAGTCTTCGAGGGAAGTAAAACCCAAATTTATTGATTCGACACAAGGGGAGCCAAAGAATACTTATAAGCCTTAACAGATGAATTGTCAGTTCAGCTGCACCTGTGAATAGACTTGCTCGAGACAGATTATCAGTAGAAACAGTTTTATAGTAGTGACGGTAGTGAAATAATAGCAGCAGTAGAAATAAGACAACAGTTGTGATTATAGTAGACAGCAGGATTAAAATATTGTAGGCACAGAGACGGATGAACGGGCGTTGCATGGATAAGATAATTCATGAAATATCAAGACATATGCATTTGCAGATAAATAAGATAAAGTATCCAGGTATTAATTAATCATAAGCATGTGTTCCAATTTAGTTGTTCGTGCTCACAATGAAAAACTTGCACATCATCTTTTGTCCTACCAGCCCGTTTGCAGCGGGGCCTCAAGGGAATCTACTGGTAATTAAGGTACTCCTTTTAATAAAGCACCGGAGCAAAGCATTAACATTCCGTGAACACATGTGATCCTCACATCACAGCCATCCCCTCCGGCTGTCCCAATTATTGTCACTTTGGGGCCTTCGGTTCCGGACAATAATATGTGTATGCAACTCATAGATATGATCTAAAACATTGATTATCCTCATGATACAATAACATGTTCAGATCTGAAATCATGGCACTCGGGCCCTAGTGTCAAGCATTAAGCATAACAAGTTGCAACAATGACGTAAAACACCGATAACGGATACTAGGCACCATGCCCTAATGATATTACAGCTATTACATGAACGATCTCATCCAATCCCTACCATCCCCTCAAGCCTACAGCGGGGAATTACTCACACATGGATGGGGGAAACGATGATGGTTGATGGAGAGGCGTTGGTGATGACGATGGCGATGATCCCCTTCGATTCCCCGTCCCGGCGGAGTGCCGGAACAGGAACTTCTGGTCCCCGAATTGGGTTTCGGGGTGGCGGCGGTGTACGGATGTGTTTCTGGGAAAAGTGTTCAGGGCCCTCGCGTTTTTAGGTCTGAGGGAGTTTATATCCGAGAGGGAGACGCGAGGAGGCGACTGAGTTGGCCTCATGGGGTGCTGGCACGGCCAGGGGCTTGCCGCGCCAGCACCTCATCTGGCTGGCTCGTGGCCCCCCTCCGTCAGGTCTTCTGGCTCCGTGGGTTTTCGGGCAAAATAGGGGTTTTGGCATTATTTCTGGTATTTTTCCCTAAAGTTGAATTTCTGCACAAAAATAAGACACCAGGGCAATTCTGCTGAAAACAGCGTTAGTCCGTGTTAGTTGCATTCAAAACACACAAATTAGAGGCAAAACAATAGCAAAAGTGTTCGGGAAAGTAGATACGTTTTGGACGTATCAACTCCCCCCAAGCTTAGCTTATTGCTTGTCCTCAAGCAATTCAGTTAACAACTGAGTGCGATAAAAGAACTTTCACGAACACATTTGCTTCATATGATGTAAATATTCTCACTATCTGGCAAATGCTTAGTCTATTCATAATAAGATATATGTAAATGGTGTCACCTAATTAGTTGTGTAAACTATGAAGAGATGCCAATCATACCAATAGTAAATAACATGAAACATATCAATTCACAAGATTGCAAAGCTCATAAGAAAGTATGATAAAGTGGTATCTCGCTTGCCCGAAAGTGTACAACAAAACATAAATGCCCAGGCACCTATGAGTTTCAAGAGAGGACTAGAGATAAAGATGTCAAAGATAAAAGCATCAAAGTTACACCGCAGTTAACAGTATTCTGGGACAAGCACATTACACTAAGAATGACAACTATGCTCTCAAGAAGGTGCTCAAAGAAAGGATGGTGACTCAACAATAAGTAAAAGATAGACCCTTCATTGAGGGAAGCAGGGATTTGACATGTGCTAGAGCTTTTAATTGTTTTGAAAACAGAGGTAAAATTGTTTTTCTGAGTGGTGGTTTTTTCGTCAAAGAATGGCAATAGAGTTCTTGTTATCTTCCATACTAAGCAAGTTGAGAGCGGTTCCAAATTATTTAAAATCAAGCATTTATAATATGCATCTTTATATTTTATCTTTTTGATATTTTGACACTCCTCCCAACCTTTACTTTTCACAAACCATGGCTAACCGAATCCTCGGGTGCCCACCAGCAATCACATACCATGGAGGAGTGTCTATTTTTCACTTTTCAAAACTTTTGATATTATAGTGGTCTAACCAGCTCTTTGCAATATTAGTGACAAGCAGATGAAGCATGCAAGTCGATACTTAATTAGTATGGAAGATAACAAACCCAACTACTACTTCCTCATGAGCTTAAAACAGTGGCACAAATTGAGAAGTGTTTGAAGGTTTTAAAGGTAGCACATGCAAATTTACTTGAATGGTTTGAAATGCCACGCATAGGTATTTATAGTGGACTCTTTGGGATAACTTGGTTTTCAGGGATTTGGAAGCACAAGGAACATTGCTTAGTACAAGTGGAGGCTAGCAATAGACAGGGAAGCGACAATTCAAGAGAGCAATAACCGTCATAATCATGCTTGCGACAAAATAAAATTAACGGAGGCGTAAAAGTGATACTAGAACTCTGAGGCAAAATAAATTATCAAGGCTTAATTGACTCTTTGTTTTCAGTCATATACATGTGTGAGCATGTGCCAAGTCGATACAAATGAATTTGTTCAGAGGAGGATACCACAGTTTCATACTCTTTCATGAACAAAACAATGCAAGCAAACATCCATAGAAACATGTTATCTACTATTAATAAATTGGAATTGATCATAAGAGAACATAAACAACTAAGCATCCACCAATCGACATATACCTTATGCGAACCATCTAAGCATGCTCACATGCATGAGTATATGTACAAAAATGAAAAACAAATAGAGTTCATTACCAGCCTCTTACCCAACTCAAATTGTCATATATCGTCATTACTGCTCTTTCACTTGTGTGGCTTGAATAATGTGAAATGAAAACCAATCTCCACGGAGTAACGGATGGCATTGAGCTCTGAAACAAACTATACAGAACCAAAAAGAAACGACAAATATTTTTGGATTTTCGGATTTAGAAACTAAAAACAGAACAAAAAAAGAACAGCCTGTGAAGACGAATTTTTTCGAGGACCGTAACATGCTCAGATCAGAAAACTCAAAACTAATGAAAGTTGCATACATATCTGAGGATTATGCTCACGAAATTTCAGGCCATTTGGATTTTTCTGTGAAAAGTTATGAATTAAACGGTGGACAGCAGAAATCTGTCCCTGCGCGAAACAGCAAACAACAAAGAAAAATATTTTTGTGTTTTTGCATATTGAACTGAATTAAATACTAAGCATACTAATACTAAATACTAAAACAAACCAGCAAGAGAAATAACAGAAATCTTTTTGGTATTTTTGAGTTTTGGAAAGCAAAGCAAAACATGAACAAATAAAAGAAAGAAAGAAAACTAAAACGAAACATGGATCTACAAAGTACTGAATGATAATGATATATAGATGAGTGCGCTATCGGTATACCTCCCCCAAGCTTAGGCTTTTGGCCTAAGTGGAGGTCAACCCCAACGTCCCCAGTCCTGGGCTTTGTCGTGGTATGTCGAAGACCCTTCCCCATAATACGAGCTTGAAGACGCGCCGGCGTAGTGCGCGGTGTAGTCTTCCTCGGGTGTCTCCTCCACACCATGCTCCCTGTAGAAGCCTAGTGCGCTCAACCGCTCGTCCAACTCCACCATCGAGAATGACCACGGCCTCCTGTCAATACTGAACAAACCGGGCTGCGGCAAAGGAATTTCCCTTTCACTACCGTTAGAAAACATGAACCTAAATACAAGGTTCTCCAAAGTGGATCCATTAGTAACAAATTGATGACCTTTCATTGCAGCAAGGTCAAGATAGCAAGGAGCAAGTAATGTATCATTATGATCAATAGGCAGCCCCAAATGTGCAACAATACGTGAGGTAATAATCCCTCCATAAATGGGTCCCTTAGCAGCTAAGCGGCGAGCAATCAAGGTACCAAGGTTAAATGGGATTTCACCCTTAAGTGCAGCAGCAAGAAATGCAAGATGATAGTTAGAAATATTACTAGTGTTATCCCTACCAAGCACACTAGTGGCAATGTAGTAAGCAAAATACTTAATAGCTGGGAACTGAATGTTCCTTATCTTGCCACGTTGTGCGGAGCGGGTATCATCATTGGTCACCTCCTGGTAGAGTTGCGCCAAATCTCTCGGGTCCTTCAGAATCCTCTTTGATGTCCCCGTGTCTGCTGTACCTATCACATCACAAAAAGTACGCAGAGGCATGGTAATAGGCATATCATAAATCTTGAAGGAAACAGAAGAGCCAAATATTTTGTTGTTGAGAGCAAAACTTTCAGCAAAAATCTTGGTAAGCCTAACATATTGGGGACTCTCATCCAACATGTAAGAAGTCAGGCCTACCCTTTCCACAAGAGTTTGGAAATCCTCAAGTAAACCTGCAGCACTAAGAAAGTCATTACATGGGCGGGATGCTGAGTTTGGGTAACCATCGTCCCGCTCATCTCCAATGCTTGTTGCTAGGATTTCCTCGTTGTAGGATTGCCTAACGCGAGTAGCAGCTCTTGAGGGCCTTGACCTCCTTTGTGTATCCCTCTCAAACATGCCTTCAAAGCTATGGTTATGCATTTTCCTTTTCGGAGAGTGAATACCCCAAATCTCAGCAACAAAGATGGGCTGAGCAAGGAGATCGAAAATCCGAGGGCAAGAGCAGCAAGAATACGTTTTTTTTTATGTGGGAGTGTTTGGTCGGGAGAGAGAAAGGATGGGGAGGAAGGAGAGTAAGTGGAGGGGCCAGGTGGGCCCTCCTCATGCCCTGGCGCGGCTGGCTTGCTGCCGCGCCACCACCTCATGTGGGGGCATGGTGGGTCCCCCTGGTAACCCTCTGGTACTCCCAGGTACCTCCTCGAAAAATAGGAATTCTGGTATAAAAAAATTTAATTTTCTGAGAAATTTTATTTTTCACATTTTCTGGTATTTTGCATTAATAATTTTAATATTGAAAAATTGTTTTCTAACACCAAATACAGCTAAACTTTGCAAACTAAATGATATTACAGTAGGTAAAACAAAAATGAGAGAAAGAAAATTGTTTAGCATCTTTATGCATTTAAAATGCACTTGTTAACAAGGTTGATCAAGTCTTGCCACCAAATGAATTTTATATGACATAAAAGATTTAAACCATATGAGACACTCATGTTACCTTATATTGTATTGGTATGGATCCAATCATGAGAGTTTTGTATTCTTCTTTATATGGACAATCAATACTTCCCACTCTAATAGACCTCAAGTTGGTAATTGTATTAACTCCAGGCATTTTATCAACTTTCTTGGGGAAATAGACAGTATGCTCTTTGTCATGAACATTAAAAGTAACTTTTCCTTTATTGCAATCAATAACAGCCCCTGCAGTATTTAGAAAAGGTCTTCCAAGAATAATAGACATATTATCATCTTCAGGCATTTCAAGAACAACGAAGTCGGTCATAATTAAACAATTAGTAGCTACTTGAACAGGAACATCCTCACAAATGCCAACAGGAATAGCGGTTGATTTATCAGCCATTTGCAAAGATATATCAGTAGGTATCAATTTATCAAGGTAAAGTCTCTTGTAAAGAGAGAAAGGCATAACACTAACTCCTGCTCCCAAGTCACATAGAGCAGTTCTAACATAATTATTTTTGATAGAGCATGGAATGGTGGGTATAACTGGATCTCCCAACTTCTTTGGAACCTTGCCATTGAAAGAATAATTAGCAAGCATAGTAGATATTTCCTCATTGGAATTTTTCTTTTGTTAGAAATAATATCTTTCATATATTTAGAATAAGGAGGCAACTTAATAGCATCAGTCAAAGGAATTTGCAAGAACAAAGGTTTCATCCAATCACAAAATTTATTATAGCGTTCTTCTTCTTTTATTTTAAGTTTCTTAGCAGGAAAAGGCATTTGTTTTTGGACCCAAGGTTCTCTTTCATTACCATGTTTCTTAGCAATAAAATATTCTTTAGTGTACTTCTTATTTTTAGCATGCTTTTTAGGTTCCTCTTCTAATTCTTCCTTATCCGAATTATCATTCTTATCATTATCATTGTTATTAGTACTACCATTGTTGTGTTCATTACCACTTTCAGTTTCAGCATCAGAAACAGATATACTATTAGGATCATTAACAGGTTCAGAGGACTCTACAACAGTTTTATGTTTCTTCTTCTTTTTCTTAGAAGGAGCACTAGGTTCATTAACTCGTTGAGAATCTTGTTCAATTCTTTTAGAATGTCCCTCAGGATATAAAGGATCTTGAATAGATTTACCACCTCTAGTTGTTACTTCACAAACATGTTTTTCTTTATTCCTAGAGGCATTCATTAACATTTCTTTTTGCACTTTAGAAAGTTGATCAATTTGAGTTTGAACCATATGAAAATGTTTAATAAGCATTTTAACATCATTGGAGGTTCTATCAACAATATCATGCAAGTTACTAATAGCTCGAGAGTTTTCCATTAAATGATTCTCAATTCTCATATTAAAATTACCTTGCTTAACAATAAAATCATCAAATTCATCTAAGCATTGATCAGGAGGTTTAGAGTAAGGAATATCTCTATCATCAAACCTTTGGAGAGAGTGTACCCCAATTATGGGTGAAGGAGGAATCGGCTTACATAATTCTTCAATGGGAGGTAAATTCTTCACATCTTCAGATTTAATACCCCTCTCTTTAAGAGATTTCTTCGCTTCCTTCACCACTTCATCATTTAATTCAATAATACCCCTCTTCTTCGGTGTTGGTGTAGGTTCAGGTATGTCCCAATCATCATTATTCTTGCATATTTTAGCTAATAATTCCTCAGCTTCTTCGGGAGTCCTTTTCCTGAAAACACAACTAGCAAAACTATCCAGGTATGTCCTAGATTCAGCAGTTAGTCCACTATAAAATATATCAAGTAGATCATTTTTCTCCAAATCATGATTCGGCTGTCCTCTTAATATGGAGCAAAAACGTGTCCAAGCCTTAGGCAATTTCTCACCTTCATCTTGATTAAAATTATAAATTCTTAACAAAGCATCATGTTGAGCACTAGCAGGAAAATATTTCTGAAAGAAAGTATCAAGCAAACCAATGGGACTAGTGATGGAACCAGGAGACAAATTATTATACCAAGTTTTAGCTTCTCCCTTTAATGAGAAAGGAAATAGTTTAGTAACAAAGTAAGTGCGTATTTTTATGTCTTCAGAAAACATACCACTCAAATTAGAGAGTTCATTCATGTGTTCTACAGCACTTTCATTTTCGGTTCCACAAAAGGTTCTCTTTCAACAATAGCTATGTGAGCCAAATCAAGAGAGAAATCATAATCTTTATCTTTAATGTTTATGGGAGATGTAGCAAATTTAGCATCAGGTGATAATTTATATCTAACAACATGTTTTTTAAGAAGGCTTTTCATAGTACTAGCATCTTTAGTAGCATTAATCTCATCAACAAAATCATCATCAAGCTCCACATACATTTCATCAGGATCTTCAATATCATTTATAAATTCAAGTGAATTAACAGGTGTTTCAGCATTTTCATTAGGAATTTCAGCATTTTCAAATTGTTTAGATTTAGCAATTGTTGCATTTAAAAAGGGACCTAATGAACCAAATTCATCAAGAACAGTAGAAGCATCATCATAAGTAATTTCAGATTCAGCAGTAGTAACAGAACGTGTAGGTTGTGGTGGTGTAACAAGCTTACTTATTACAGACGGAGAATCAAGAGCAGCAGCGGTACTCAGAGTTGTACCTTTCCTTGTAGTGGATGGCAGTATGGGAAACTTCTTATCACCAAGCTTTCCCATGATGAATGAATTCCAGAGAGCAATATCAATCTCAGGTGAACTTATAAATAAAGCTATGCTCCCCGGCAACGGCGCCAGAAAATAGTCTTGATGACCCACAAGTATAGGGGATCGCAACAGTCTTCGAGGGAAGTAAAACCCAAATTTATTGATTCGACACAAGGGGAGCCAAAGAATATTTATAAGCCTTAACAGATGAATTGTCAGTTCAGCTGCACCTATGAATAGACTTGCTCGAGACAGATTATCAGTAGCAACAGTTTTATAGTAGCGACGGTAGTGAAATAATAGCAGCAGTAGAAATAAGACAGCAGTTGTGATTATAGTAGACAACAGGATTAAAATACTGTAGGCACAGGGACGGATGAACAGGCGTTGCATGGATAAGATAATTCATGTAATATCAAGACATAGGAATTTGCAGATAAATAAGATAAAGTATCCAGGTATTAATTAATCATAAGCATGTGTTCCAATTTAGTTGTGCGTGCTCGCAATGAGAAACTTGCACATCATCTTTTGTCCTACCAGCCCGTTTGCAGCGGGGCCTCAAGGGAATCTACTGGTAATTAAGGTACTCCTTTTAATAAAGTACCGGAGCAAAGCATTAACATTCCGTGAACACATGTGATCCTCACATCACAGCCATCCCCTCCGGCTGTCCCAATTATTGTCACTTTGGGGTCTTCGGTTCCGGACAATAATATGTGTATACAACTCATAGATATGATCTAAAACATTGATTATCCTCATGATACAATAACATGTTCAGATCTGAAATCATGGCACTCGGGCCCTAGTGTCAAGCATTAAGCATAACAAGTTGCAACAATGACGTAAAACACCGATAACGGATACTAGGCACCATGCCCTAATGATATTACAGCTATTACATGAACGATCTCATCCAATCCCTACCATCCCCTCAATCCTACAGCGAGGAATTACTCACACATGGATGGGGGAAACGATGATGGTTGATGGAGAGGCGTTGGTGATGACGATGGCGATGATCCCCTTCGATTCCCCGTCCCGGCGGAGTGCCGGAACAGGAACTTCTGGTCCCCGAATTGGGTTTCGAGGTGGCGGCGGCGTACGGATGTCTTTCTGGGAAAAGTGTTCAGGGCCCTCGCGTTTTTAGGTCTGAGGGAGTTTATATCCGAGAGGGAGACGCGAGGAGGCGACCGAGTCGGCCTCATGGGGTGCTGGCGCGGCCAGGGGCTTGCCGCGCCAGCACCTCATCTGGCTGGCTCGTGGCCCCCCTCCGTCAGGTCTTCTGGCTCCGTGGGTCTTCGGGCAAAATAGGGGCTTTGGCATTATTTCTGGTATTTTTCCCTAAAGTTGAATTTCCGCAGAAAAATAAGACACCAGGGCAATTCTGCTGAAAACAGCGTTAGTCCGTGTTAGTTGCATTCAAAACACACAAATTAGAGGCAAAACAATAGCAAAAGTGTTCCGGATAGTAGATACGTTTTGGACGTATCACACGCCCTCATACATATGTTGGATCAGAACACATAGACAAGAACGGGGTACATAATATGCATCTACTTTCATAACAAAGACATAATAATTGCAATCATCATAACATATATCAACTTAAGAGATCCAGGTATTACATAGATGACCATAATCATGTTCAGCAGCTCATATGGCACTAATTAGTGAAGCTCAAGAGAGAGGATAGATACATAAGTTACTTCCACAAACCCATAGTCCAGGGGTGGACTACTCCCTCTTCATCATGGTGACGATGGTGGAGTCGTTGGAGGAGGTGGAGACCACGCCGGCAGCGCCCCGCCGGAGTTTTCCCCCTCCAATCTGCAGCTCCAGGTCTTCGTTTCGTGGTTTCTGTAGCTGCAGACCTGGAGCTGCAGATTGGAGGGGGAAAACTATTTTTATAGTCGTTTTTAGGTCAAGACGAAGCCAGGGAGACGAAGATCGACGGCATCGGAGCCACGAGGGCCCAGAAGAGGTGCCCCACGCGGCCAAGGAATCTGGCCGCGTGGGCCCCCCTCTTTTGGTCCTCGGCCTTCCACTTTTGCACTTCCTTCGTTCCTACGCTTTGTTCCTTCCAAAAAATGATCCCCGTGAAATATTAGGTCATTTGGACGTCGTTTGGGTCCCTGAAACATCAAAATATAGAAAAAGGGGTTTTCTGACAGTGCAGGGTTAATTCCAAATAAATAGGGAAACTGTGAAATATTCCCAAAATCATTATAAAACATTGATATAACCCTTATATGATGCAAATATGGATGAAATATGAGTAATACAATGCAAAGTTCATGTATGCATTTTACATGCATCAACATCCCCAAGCTTAACCTATACTCGTCTTCGAGTATGAAGGTGATAAAACTAAACATGCACTTGGCATTTTATTACTTAACAAAGGATATCAAAGGTGATTGCTAAATAGAGTCAAATGATTCATTCTTTAATAAAGAGTAGCAACATACAAGACGTATTATCAAGAGATATCAAATATTCAAAGTAAAGATGCTCAATGATAATTCACAAAGTGTAACATGAAAGAAAAGTTCTATGGACCAAATGAATGCATAACTGAAAAGTAAAGAGATATCCTATATTGGTCTTAGAGTATTCTTATAGAAATCTGAATATAAAAGGTGGACACTTTGAAAAGATAGATAAATAAGTAGAGGAATAACATGCAAGAGTATTATCTAGCTTCCAAATGCTTCAACTTAAGTTAATGTTTGCCATGTAGTATCCATTGGTGTGAAGTTCTCATTACCCCTATCATAGCATCTTTAGTGATTAATAGTTGAAAGTGAAAGCAAATATGAGTTATGTGCTTGACAAAGTATGGGTCAAAAGCCTCATGCCCCTTGAAAACAAAAACCTCTCCTACTGGCTACTCAACTCGGAAAACAAAGCAAGTTTAAGTTTAAATTTCATGGCAAGTAAGAATAGCATCATAGAGAGCGTCAACTGGGGTACCTCTTGCCCCAAGACATGGAACAAGCCCATGTCAAAATGACAAGACAAACAAACACGTGGACAACCTCAACACCTTTTTTATTTGCATTGGCTTTTTATTGAGAGGTGCATCATTGAAGGTCCAATATAGTTGTGTAAGTAAATTTCTACCATGCCTCTCGCATGGCTTGGGTTAGCCGCCCAGGCGTCTCTCTAGCCATTTATACTCACTCCTTAAACTCACCCGGCTTCCTCCTTCATTTCGCACAATGTTAGGCATCCATTAACAAAAGTACATGATATCAACCTTAAAGATAATAAAGAGCACGTTGAAAGCTTGCCATGTGATAGCACATATGAGCTAACTCCCAACCAAAGCCTTTGTCAAGCCCATAACTTCATAGTTTTAATCACAATGGGTCATATTTATTAAGTGCAATAAAAGTAATGTGTGCATCAAGTTCGTGAGAGCTTTTAAAGCAACTTAACCCATAACAATCCCAATAACATAAGCATCTTAATTTGGAAGCATAGATAAAACAATATAACATGGTAAATATACTTGGAATAGCATATTAGCTAATAGGTAGATATGGTGAACTCACTGGAAAAACTTGGTTGAAGGTGTTGGAAAACAAGCTTTTTACTTGTTAGAGTTTTTGGTCTAGCAAGAGGGAGAAAGTTGACCATCTAAATGCATGCATAAATGTCCATAGAGCTAACCATTTCATGTTAAACAAAGTAAAGCATCATTCAGCATATAAAACATGATTAAGAAATAACTCTTGACAAGACACTTGCATATTAATATTCATTAACAAAGCACATGAATCATGCAACTATATGTATCTTTTTAAATCAACTCAAACATCCTCTTCCCAATATTTTTATAGCATCCAACTTAATTCAACCCAAACTTCCAGTAGCTCTCTCATAACATAAATAAAAAGTGGTGGTCTCAAACAAAAAACCAAACCGAAATAACAAAAAGAACAAAAAAGCTCCAAGTTTATGCGATAAAGTGCAATGAACGAAAAACAGAAGTTAGACGTGTGCAAACCGAGAGTATGTTGGTTCAGTGGGGTTGTCTTCACATCTCCAAGCTTATGGTCTTCACCATCCTTGGATAGCTCTTGGTGCATCTCCTCTAATCCCTGTGAAAAAACTTCAAAACACCGTTTCTCCCATTTCTTTTCTGTGGGGTGACATTAGTAGGCACAAAACAATAGAATTGCTTGATGTATGAAATCCTTAGACAAACATAAGAAACATGTCCAGAAAGTGTATAATGTTGTATTCCTTCTCATAAACTCAATTGGATCAAAAAGATTCAAGTTAAAAGCTTAAAGAATGCATAAAACAAAATGTGACAGAATCTGTCTAGAAAAACAGCAGCAGCAAAACGCATTTTTTTACCCCACTTAAATATGTCGAAAAAATCTGAAACAATTCATGCTTACAGAGGGAAACTACAGTTCAAATTTTAGCTCATTCGGAGTTATAGAATAGAAATGAAAAATCATACTGTGCACAGATTCGTGCTGGAATAAAATCTCCGAATAGAAAAAGCAACTTTTCAAAGCCCAAATGGGTAAAACTTGGCACTTTATTAAAAATTCCAGAACCTAAACTAAAAACAAAGTCTCTTGGTACAGCAAGAGGACTCAAAGAAAATCTCAAATAAAAACAACTGGGTTGCCTCCCGTAAAGCGCTTTCTTTATAGCCATTTAGCTAGGTTACTTACTTGATATTCATTGTGGACGAAGCTCATGAGGGATCTTGAACTTTGATGTGTCCCTCTTCCTTGGAAAGTGCTCCATGCACTTTTTGTGTGGGAATAGAAACTTTAGGTTCCTTCCTTTGAATCAATAATAGCACCTGCCGTACGAAGAAAAGGTCTTCCCAAAATGATAGGACTAGAGGTTTTATTCCCCATGTCCATTATTAAAAAGTCAACAGGCACAAAAGTCATATGCAACTCTACCATAACATCACTTACTTTTCCTAAAGCATATTTAATGGAATCATCAGCAAGTGCTAGTTCAATAGAGCATTTTTCAAGATTCTTTAATTCAAGTACTTCATATAATTCTTTAGACAAAACAGAGACACTAGATCCTAGATCTAACATAGCATGGTGTGTCTCTTTTCCAATTGTTACTAGTACCTTGGGAACCCATATATCCCCAAGCTTAGGTGGTATCATAGCTTCTTTGTTGTACCTAGCAATTTTCTCTTTTAAAACATGACTAGCAATATAAGAACCAAAACCAGCTTGGTTAACATTAATAGAAGGATCACTAGCAAACTTTTGTAAGATAGACATAAGTTCATGCAAGCTACAATTCTCCAAGTCAAGTAGTGGTTCCTTGACTTCACTAAGCATCTTAACTTCTTCAACCTTTTTCTCTAACTCAATCAACATAAGAGGATTATCACTTTTAGTTTCATTAACTTCTTCCTTTAAACCAACAAGATGAGACATAAGTGGTAACAAGTATTCAGGATATTTCAACAATTCATTAAAAGTTTCTTCCAAAGTAGGTGGAACATTTTCAGCAATATTAATAGAACTCACTCCAACCACGGGTGGTGCTTGTGGTTTCCCTGCAGACATACTCAATAAAGTGGCTTGATTATCAGCTAGCTTTGAAAGGGCTTTGTCTAGTCCTTCAGCTTGAAGTTGCAAGCCTTTAATATCAGAACTAATGGAAGAAACAGACTTATTCAACTCTTGTATCATGGTATTATGACTAGCAACTTCTTCCATAAGAATTTTATTAGCTTCAAAATTATCATTACTTGGTGGCATAGGCTTCCATTTATTATCATTATTACCAGGATATGGAACAAAAGGACGGGTGTTTGGAACATATGGAGGTTTATTATAGGAATTATAATTATTGTTACCAAACCCACCATTGCCATACCTAACAAAGTTAACATCAACATTCTCAGGATTATTACCCACTAGTTCTTCTAAGGGGACATTCTCAATATTTTGTTCATTAATGAAAGCAAGAATAGTATCCATTTTAGATGACAACTCACTACTTTCTTCTATGGAGTTCACTTTCTTAGGAGGATTAGGTGCTCTTTCAGTATTCCATTGACTATAGTTTTGCAAAATGCTCTCTAAGATGTTCTTAGCTTCTACTATAGTTTTACTCATAAAAGCCCCTCCAGCAGCAGAATCAAGAATATTTCTAGACATGTAGTTTAGACCATTATAAAAAGAGTGTAATATGGTCCATTCGTTAACCCCATGTGATGGACAAGTTCTAAGCATAAGTTTTATCCTATCCCAAGCCATAGCAACATGTTCATTTTCATTTTTCCTAAAAGAAAGAATATTGTTTCTATTTTGCAAAATTTTAACAGGTGGATAATACTTCTTAATGAAAGCTTCTTTTAAATCATCCCAAGAATTAATACTATCAGTAGGTAGTGAATGCAACCACTCTTTAGCTCTTCCCCTTAGTGAGAAAGGAAATAACTTCAGTTTTAGAATATCACTTTCAACATTTTTAAATTTTTGCATGTCACATATTTCCACAAAATCATGAAGATGCATAGAGGCATCCTCCATAGCACTACCACCAAATTGTTCCCTAGTTATCAAGTTTAACAAACTAGGACTCACTTCATAACTCTCGCTGTTATCTTAGGTGTAGCAATAGGCCTAGCAATAAATTGATCATTTGGAGTGTTTGTGTAGTCACACAATTTAGTTCTTTCTCCCATTTTAGCAAGTTTTTATGTATTTTTTTAATTTTTTTAATGCAAAACTGAAAATATAATGATACTAAAACAATGTAAACCGAAATGATAAATGCAAAACTGAAAATAAAATAACAAACCGAAATATAAAAATGACAAAAACAAAACAAAATATAATGCTTTGAAGGTAAAAAGATGGGTAAGATGATGCTCACGTAGGTGCAACCTCCCCAAGCTTAGGTGTTTACACAAGTTGGTGATGTTGACTTTGTTGTGAGATATCCTTTCCACTTGTTCAGCAACTCGACCATAAAATATCTTGCACAGTTGATGAAGACTTGTGGGACAACTCCTTACTTGCTCACTTCCCCGGCAACGGCGCCAGAAAATAGTCTTGATGGCCCTTGACGATGATGATGGCTCCAGAAGATATCTTGATGGCTCCAACACCTGCGTCAAAATAATATGGGTTAGGTTGAGACTCCAAGTGCATAGTGTATAGTAAGGGAAAGACTAATTTTCCCCACGAGGGTGACTCGAGGGTTTATTATCGAACTCTCGGGGAAATGAACCAAAAGCTGTTGTCTCCTTATCCTTCTTTATGAAACCTACAGAACAAAGTAAATTGTTTTGTGCCCTCAACCTCACCAAGTGGTTGTCAAGCACAAGGTGTAAGTAAAAGATATAGAAATAACAAACGCAAAACAGAAATAAATATGCAATGATGATAAATAAATATGCAAGGATGGTATAAATGATAGTGGATGATGTTTTTGTGGTTTGTATGATGTTTGCAAGATGTAAAAGTATTTTTGTATTTTCGGATTTTTAAATGGCAGAAAATATAAAGTGCTAATAAAGTGTTGGAAAGGTGTTTCTTATGATTAAAAATGGACTGGGGTTCATGGTTTCACAAATGCACTCTGTCTTTTATATAGTGGTAGATAATGGAACATAGGAATTGACATATGAGATTGCAACAAGACAAGTTATTAATAATATGGGCATCACATCCTAACATAGAGGTTCTTTTGGTTATTAAACCTCTCTTATACTCCACCAAGATGCGAACTAAATCATAACACCTCAGTAATTAAGATAGAACAGAGTATAGCTTTAAGTTCATGACATGAAGTTAAAATAAGAACATGCTAGATCTAGTCATGGAGAATGCAGCAATGTTACCCACATCCCCGGTAGCATGGTATTTCCTTTATCCCTAGTGAGGAAACAAAGTAAGGTAAAAACCCAAGTGGATCATGGTATTGCTGTCAACTTACCACAAAACACTCCCCGTTACTCCAACTAATGCACACATTCCCCCTCACACGCCCTCATACATATGTTGGATCAGAACACATAGACAAGAACGGGGTACATAATATGCATCTACTTTCATAACAAAGACATAATAATTGCAATCATCATAACATATATCAACTTAAGAGATCCACCACAAAGGTATTACATAGATGACCATAATCATGTTCAGCAGCTCATATGGCACTAATTAGTGAAGCTCAAGAGAGAGGAGAGATACATAAGTTACTTCCACAAACCCATAGTCCAGGGGTGGACTACTCCCTCTTCATCATGGTGACGATGGTGGAGTCGTTGGAGGAGGTGGAGACCACACCGGCAGCGCCCCGCCGGGGTTTCCCCCCTCCAATCTGCAGCTCCAGGTCTTCGTTTCGTGGTTTCTGTGTTTCTGCGGCGCTCCCTTCCGAAAGGGCTCGGGGGACTATGTTTATAGTCGTTTTTAGGTCAAGACGAAGCCAGGGAGACAAAGATCGACGACATCGGAGCCACGAGGGCCCAGAAGAGGTGCCCCACGCGGCCAAGGAATCTGGCCGCGTGGGCCCCCCTCTTTTGGTCCTCGGCCTTCCACTTTTGCACTTCCTTCGCTCCTACGCTTTGTTCCTTCCAAAAAATGATCCCCGTGAAATATTAGGTCATTTGGACGTCGTTTGGGGTCCCTGAAACATCAAAATATAGAAAAAGGGGTTTTCTGACAGTGCAGGGTTAATTCCAAATAAATAGGGAAACTGTGAAATATTCCCAAAATCATTATAAAACATTGATATAACCCTTATATGATGCAAATATGGATGAAATATGAGTAATACAATGCAAAGTTCATGTATGCATTTTACATGCATCAAGTATTGCCCAAGCTTGGGGGAGATTGAAGTCATTAATGCTCAAATTCCCCATTCATGAGCTTCCTGGTAATGTCATTGTTGATAACTTCTATGCAAGGCTCTCATTTCAAGATAAAACTTTATTGGATACTGCGTGTTCTGGATCATTCACATGTAATAAAGAAGAGTTTAAATGGGACCTTCTTAATCGGATTCAGGAGAACACTGAAGGATGGGAGAACGACAAAGGTAGAGAGTCAATTATAAAATATGATTTCGAATGCATTAAGACTTTCATGAACACTGATGCTTTTCGTAATATTAGTACTGCTTATGGTCTTGACTCTCAAGTTGTTGCAAATTATTATAAAGCATTTGCTTCTTATTATGGTTTGCCTAAGGAGAGTTTTAAGAAGTATCATGAGCCTTATAAAGATAAATCTGTTTCTCCTATGACTAGAAGTATTGAAGTTAATACTGTTGATCACATTATTCCTGAGCCTTATATTGAAAAAATTCCTTTTCCTGCTAAAGTGAAGGAACATTCTATTGTAACTAGTGTTGTTAACAAAAGTACAAGGAAAGCTATAGAACCTGAAGAACAAATAACTGTAGAACCCGCTGTAGCAATAATAAAAGACCTTGTCACTGAAAATGTAGAAGATGGACACATTATCTTTTGTGAAGATGCTTCTAATATTGTCTCACATCCTAGTAGGTTTAGGAAAAATAGTGTTCCTGTGCTTTCTGTTAGGATAGGTGATCATTGCTATTATGGTCTATGTGATATTGGTGCAAGTTCAAGTGCTATTCCTTATGAGCTTTACAAAGAAATTATGCATGAAATTGGTTCCTGTGAACTTGAAGAAATTGATGTGGTTATTCAGCTTGCTAATAGAGAAACTATCTCTCCAATTGGTATTGTTAGATATGTGAAAGTTTTATGTGGTAAGACTAAATATCCTGCTGATTTTCTAGTACTTGGTTCAGCTGCTAGTAAAACTTGTCCTATCATTTTTGGTAGACCGTTTCTGAACACTTGTCGTGCTGTTATAGATTGTAAGAAAGAGAAAATCTTTACTAAATTTGCTGGTTGATGTCTACGCACGCTTCTATTCTCGTAGACAGTGTTGGTCCTCCAAGAGCAGAGGTTTGTAGGACAACAGCAAGTTTCCCTTAAGTGAATCACCCAAGGTTTATTGAACTCAGGGCGGTAGAGGTCAAAGATATCCCTCTCAAGCAACCCTGCAATTAAGATACAAGAAGTCTCTTGTGTACCCAACACACCCAATACACTTGTCAGATGTATAGGTGCACTAGTTCGGCGAAGAGATAGTGAAATACAAGTAATATGGATGATTATAGGTGGTAACTGCAATCTGAAATAAAGATGGCAGCAAGCAAACATGTAGCAGAACTGGTTGTAAACGGTGTTTCAATGCTTAGAAACAAGGCCTAGGGATCATACTTTCACTAGTGGACACTCTCAACAATGACCTCATAATTGAATAAATAAATACTACTCTCAAACACTCTCTTGTTGGATGACAAACACCATTCATTGTGTAGGGCTATAAAAGCACACCCCAAAGTCTGAGTAAACAAACACCACAACGTCATAAAGGAGTCACACACGATGCGCACACTGTCAACTTCACACCGTGGAGAGTAACTCCGGAGTTCATATTAAAGTAACCTCTAGAGTGGCATAATAGATAAAGAGTAGCATCTACTTATTCAACTAGATTACAAAGTTCATGATCACATAAAGATCACACCATGGGAGAGAGAGATAAACCACATAGGTACCGGTAGAGCCCTCAGCCTCGGGGGAGAACTACTCCCTCCTCATCATAGGAGTCAGCAGCGGCGATGAAGATGGCGGTGGAGTCGATGGAGATGGCTCCGGGGGCAATTCTCCGTCCCGACAGGGTGCCGGAACAGAGACTTCTGTCCCCCGAAACTTGTCTTCGATGGCGGCGGCGCTGCGGAACTTTTCGTGGACAAAGGCTGATTGATTAGGGTTTTTTGCATCGGGGGAAATATATAGGCGAAAGGGCGGCGCGAGGGGGTGCCCGAGGGGCCCACACCACACGGTGGCGCAGCCAGGGGTGGGGCCGCGCCACCACGTGGTGTGGCCGCCTCGTGGCGTGTCCTCGACTCCTCTTCGGTCTTCTGGATCCTTCCGGGAAAAATAGGAGTTTTGGCTTTTGTTTCGTCCAATTCCGAGAATATTTCCAGAACAACTTTTCTGAAACCAAAAACAGCAGAAAACAGGAACTGGCGCTCTGGCATCTTGTTAATAGGTTAGTTCCAGAAAATGCATAAAAATGATATAAAGTGTATATAAAACATGTAGCAATTGGTATAATATAAGCATGGAACATAAGAAATTATAGATACGTTTGAGACGTATCACTGGTGAATCTTATGAGTTTAATTTCTCTAAATTTGTTAAAGCACCTTATGAAACCGAATTACCTAATGAAGATTTTAGAGTTGAACAGCTTGCTTCTATTGCTCTTGCTCCTAACAATGTTTTGCAGCAATACATGGAAGACCATGAGAGTGAAGTCTTTATGAAAGAGAGGAACGAGATTGACGAAGTGTTTCTTCGTCAACCAATTCTTAAACATAATTTACCTGTGGAAGATTTGGGTACCACACTCCCACCTAAGGAGGATCCTGTTTTTGATTTAAAACCTTTACCTGATAATCTTAAATATGCTCATATTGATGATAAGAAAACATATCCTGTTATTATTAGTTCCAACCTTTCAGGTAGAGAAGAGGAAAGATTGTTGGAAGTGTTGAAGAAACACCGTGGAGCTATTGGCTATACTCTTGATGATTTAAAAGGGATTTCCCCTTCTATTTGTCAACGTGCTATTAATATGGAACCTGATGCAAAGCCAGTTGTTGAACATCAACGCCGTTTAATACCCAGATGAAGGAAGTGGTAAGAAATGAGGTATTGAAACTCCTTGATGCTGGTATAATTTATCCTATTGCTGATAGTAGATGGGTAAGCCCTGTGCACTGTGTTCCTAAGAAAGGAGGAATTACTGTTGTGCCAAATGAAAATGATGAGCTTATTCCTCAAAGAGTAGTAGTTGGTTATAGAATGTGCATTGATTTTAGAAAGGTAAACAAAGTTACTAAGAAAGATCAATATCCTTTACCTTTTATTGATCAAATGTTAGAGAGATTTGAAAGGACAATGATGTCGCCTAGAGGGGGGGGGGTGAATAGGCGGTTTAAAACTTTTCCGGTTTAGGCTTGATAATTGCGGAATAAAACTAGATGTTTAAATTAACAAGCCGACAACCTAAATAAACTAGGCTCACCTATGTGCACCAACAACTTATGCTAAGCAAGACAAACAACAAGGTGATAGCAATATAGAATACTTCAAGCACGAAGGCTATCACAATGTAAAGTGCATAAGTAAAAGCTCGGGTATAGAAATAACCGAAGCACGCGGAGACGAGGATGTATTTCCGAGTTCCTCCTTGTTAAGGGAGTACGTCTCGTTGGAGAGGTGTGAACCGACACAACGGTTCAACAACCACAAAGGTTTCACCTTCTTCTCCGATGAACCGCACCACAAAGGCTTGGTTCACCTTCCACTATCGGAATTCCTTCGAGGCGGAATCCGGAGCCTTTCAACAACAATCCGGGGCACAACCCACAATGGGATTGGGGGCTCCCGAACGGCCTCCAACAACAATCCGGGGCACAACCCACAATGGGATTGGGGGCTCCCGAACGGCTTCAAGTGACCACACAAGGGTCCAACCACCACAAAGGCGTCTAGGGTCCAAGGACCCAAGAGTAACAAGTTCACAAGTTTTCAACTTCCACGAATCCTCGTGGAGAGCACACCGATGCACCAAATGCAAAAGGCAAGAGCACAAGTGCTCAAATCCTTCACTCTCAAATTCCAACAAAGCAACAAATGCTTATGGGGGAATAAGAGAGGAAGAACAAAGAGGAGATGCACCAAGAACTCCAAGATCAAGATCTACAAGGTTTCCCTCACATAGAGGAGAAATCGATCGGTGGAAACGTAGATCAAGATCACCTCTCACTTTCCCTCAAATATTAGCAAGAACCATGGGAGGGATTGAGAGGAAGAGCAAGCTTTACAAAGGGCAACAATGGAGGAGAGAGAGGAGAAAGACTTGCTCTAGAGCTAGTCAACCATTGGGGAAGAAGGCCCCTTAAATAGCTCAACCCAAAAATCCAGCCGTTGCAGCAGCATCTTGTTCCGCAAGTGCGGTAGTACCGGACTCAAGCCCGGTAGTACCGGCCCTGCGGAACCTTCGTCAACGCAGAAAACCGAGCGCGCGGTACTACCGGGGAAAAATACCCCGGTACTACCGGGCCCAAGTGCTGGGCTCCAACCCCGGTACTACCGGGGCCATCCGTGCCAAAACGTCCGAAAACCAACTTCAGAGAGTAGTACCGCAGAGAGCCCGGTACTACCGCAGCGAGCCCGGTACTACCGGCTGACTGCGGTACTACCGGAACAAAACTCTCCGGTACTACCGGGCCTGTCCGAACACCAAAAACACAGCTATAACTTTTGCAAATGAACTCCGAATGAGGTGAGACCAACTCCGTTGGAAAGGTACCGACAAGGAGAAGGCTACAAAAAGTGAAAATATTGCATCCCATAAATAGAGTAAAATCACCACACATGGCAAGGTGTGGGACTTTCCTCACGGTTGAACCGGCAATATTTCCGCCACCGAAAACGCAACTAGTTTTCCAAGGTAAAACCGTTTTCGATGAACTAGAGCTTGACATGGAGATGAACCAAGCTCTAATTCCTCACTACCATAAAAGCCAAATAAGAACCAAGAAATATGATATGCCAAGTATGCAAAGGTTTGAGCTCTCCACAACGATGCGATCAAGTTACTCACTTGAGAGCCCCTCTTGATAGTACGCCGTCTATCCTAAAACCCGGTCTCCCACTAACACCATGAGACCGGTAAAATAGAAAACCTATCAAGATCATACCTTTGCCTTGCGCATTCCACTTGAGCTCGATGATGACGATCTTGACTCTCTCAAGTTGAAACACCTTTCTTGATTGTGCTTGCTAGCACATGCTTGATGAAGACTTCTCCAAATGCTCCCCCATACTCCATTATGGGAGGGCCTCGCTAAGCTTCGTCTTCATGTTTCCTTTGCAAGTTTCAATCAAATGATATTTTCGAGATGCATCATATTGATCTTGCGCTTCATCTTCTTCTCTTGATATGTATGATGGCTTGGGGTAAAACATGATTGATCACTCAATCTTCTTTTCCAAGCCATACTTGCAATAAGCTCAACTCTTCACATGACCATTCTTCATATAAACCCTTGAGTAGAGCATTGATCATCATGTAATCTACTAGAGTCCAACACATGAACTCCAATCTTTTCCTATGGACAAGATCTACAAGTATATCTCAAAGCAAACATTAGTCCATAAGGATTGTCATTAATTACCAAAACCACGCATGGGGGCAGCCATGCACTTTCAATCTCCCCCATTTTGGTAATTGATGACAATCCCTTTTACGAGGGTTTATATAATGAATTTAAGCAACCATGCAACACAAAGAGCAAGGATGCAAGAGAACCGTAAGAGAACAAACCCATATTCCCTTAAACCCTCTAAATTTCTCCCCCATTGGCATCGATTGCCAAAATGGAAATAAAAACTTAGAAGGCAAATATAGTGAGAGCTCCCCCATAATGTGTGCATTTCTCATAATATGAGTGAAATCAAATGCACATATCCAATGACGAATAGATGGAGGGAGATCAAACTATATAGAGGATCCAAAGATTGCAAAAGAATATCAAATGGAAAGATACTTCAACGAAAGAAACAAGCAATCAAAAGGATCCGGAAAGTGTTCTAAATATCACGAGGGAACTCCCCAAGGTACGTGCACAAATAGGATTTGTATTTCAATATAGTGTGCACAACATGGAATCCTCACTCCCTTCTAGATAAATTTGAACACAAGCTCATGCAAGAGAATGTAAATGATAAAGGAGGCAAAACAACTTTCACCTAATAAAATGTTTTGCAACAAGAGCAAGGAGCGGCAAATATAAGGATGGGTGTGAGATAAAAAAAACATTTTAGGAGACTAATACAAGGATGAGAAGCATCAACATAGTCTTTCAAAAGGAGTTGCACATAGTGCATATTATGTCTTTCCCATACCCACACACCAAAAGGGATATAGCAAATGGCTCCACAAGCTTAGTAAAATGCACCAAGCATAACACATGAAAAAATAAAGCTTGAGCCTTTTAGAAACCACCAAGGAGTCAAAAGCAATAAGAGGTGGTAACTAAAGATTTGGAATATCAATTAAAGATGTACTATTCTCACGTGTATAAGTTTCTAAGTAGACACTAATCACTAAGATATGGGTCTACAAATAAACATGTACACATAAGATAGATACACGGGTAAAGATCATGATATCCAGGAGGAAGTCATAGATACACCAATAAGATCTTTGCTTAAAAGCATAGCACAAAGCCCAATTTTATCTTAAAGGAATATAAATGAACTTCCAACACATACTCATCATAGCATCAAAAATTATCCACAAGGGATAAAGGTTAACAAATGGATGCTCCGAGTAAGATAACAAGTATCCCAAAAGGCAAATGATTTTGAAAATTCCAATATTGACATACCAATTGAAAGGACAATTGAAAGGACAATGATTTTGAAAATTCATCAATGTTGCACATGAGAGACTTTAAGTATAAAGTGCTAGATTGACATAATTGGGATCGATGAATCATAGAAATGAATGTATAGTCCCTTTATATGTAATCATCCCGGCTTACTCACATTTGCAATAAAGACGTTTTGTAAGAACCAAAATAATTGCACAAAGGGAGATTCATGCCAAGATACAACCTACACAAGGTTGAAAGCTAGAAATGTATGCATGAGGTAGATACTTGTTACTGAGATAGCATTGGTGATGTAGAGGATAAACGTTATCGATCATCCAAACTTGGTTCCAATGAACACATGGTGACACCACCTTCCTTGTAAATGAGACAAGCTTCCAATGCATCTCCACATGTACCTAAAACAAATTCAAGTACAAAATGGTACCCAAACTCATTGGGTCCAAAGTAGTTAGAGCAACTACAAAACATAGGGCAAACTCCACATAAATATGTGCATATAGATATGAAATTGAATTTCATGCACATCTTAGCCATTTAGGATTTGATGGAGTTTATCCTATATATTGGATCAATGAAAGTACACATGCCATAAGATATACATATAGTAAGTATGCATGCACAAGACTTTCAAGAACCAAGCGAGATATAATTTAGACAAAACACCAAGTAAACCAACAAAGCACACACAAGTGTGACAAGAAAACAAATTGTCCAAATTATATCAAATACCCAAATCAACACATGATTGAAGAAACCACTTTGAAAAGATACCAATGAAAACAAGATACCAATTGATGAAAAATATCATCAAGGAATAAACCAAACCCTCTACACTTTTCATGATGGCACAAAGTGCCAAGACGAAAAATGTTTGTCTTCCAAAGAGACACGTCATCGGGATCAAATACCAAATGAAGACAACTAATGTTCGAAAGCATATAGGATTGCTCCCCCACGATGTGTGCATTATTTACGATTTTGCATTTGAATCCAAAATGCACACAAATGAGATCATCACTCTCCATATATATATATATATATATATATATATATATATATATATATATATATTATTCAAACACTAGTCATGTTCAAGAAAGGCAAGAAATTGCAATACCAATTTAAAGAACGGTGTTTTACTCAAAGTAGGATAGCTTCCCAAAGAATAGTGCATTATCAAGAAGTATGACATTTGAATGTCAATGCACAAGAATTGGTTCATTGCTTTTCCCAACTCAAGAAAGCACAAAATAAATTTTAAGTAGAGCAATAAAGGATCCAAAAGATACAATGAAGACAAATGAGAGTTAGATCAAAACAAATCCTTGGTAATCAAATAAAGCAATTCAAAGCAAGAGCCAAAGCGAATATGATCAATATATTTACCACTAAAAGATTATCACTTGTCAAGACAAGTAATGTATAGAGATATTTCTCGATGGTGGATTGCAAGGATATATTCAAGATCATATTCACGAAACATAAGCATATGGCAAAGAATAGGAATTAAAAGCCATGCTTAGATAGATATTCTTGATAGATTCACAAATCATGTGATAATGCAAAGCAACTCCAAGGATTAGCTTGAATCAATTGGCTTCCCAAAAAGATATATGAGAACATATTTAGGGAAAGCCATATCAAGAGCATCCTCCACAAACAAGATCCAAAAGAGTGAGAGACAAAGAGCATTTACGTAAATGGGAACTTGTTTGAGCAACATGCCACATAGGAACAAGATAATTAGCAATATCAATTCTAGGTGGCAAAACCTCACATGTTCACATTTTCTAGGCTTGTAATATGCACATAGCTTATTACTCCCCCATAATGTGATAATCCATTTATTTTAAAACAAGAGGCAAACAAAAACAACCAGAGAAATTAATGGACATTATAGAATTTGAATTTCTCATGAGCAAGACATACCACAAAGAGAATAGATAATATTGATATATCAAAACTAAGTGGTATTCCTCATGTACACACATTTTTAGGATTGTGAAGTGCACGAAGCATATCACTCTCCAAAAATGGATAGTCCATTTATCTCTCAAAGAGAGCCAACAAGATAAGATAGCAAATAAAAGCAATAGGGCTCAAAACAAGTGGATGGTGTGCAAACCAAAATACACATACTTGATTTCTCAAGATAAGTAAGTAGAGAGCACAACACACACAAACACTAGCAAGGTACAAAACCTAACACATGCAAGGGTGCAAGCAACTTTCAATGTTTATATGATTTAAATAAAAGTTACCGCAAGGAGGAACATTGGATATGAGATAGAACAATATAATCCATATGAATTGACTTGAGAGAATATAATTGATGAAGATCCCTTAATTCTTCATAGTGTAGCCAAGTCTCCAATGTTCTCCAACAACACCTATTGATCAAGTTTTAGCTTGTTGGTCCCCAACCAAGTTGGGTCCTAAGAGGTTAGTCACAATAGGTTTGGCAACCCAAATGGTTCTTTTCTTGACACCACTTTGAGTACCAACAAATTTGGCAAACACATTGCCAACCTTATCCTTCTGAAGAGAATAAACATCATCAACTATAATGGGGTTGGATAAGGTACCATTTGTGCATGAAGAAGCAAGGTGACCCTTCTCACGGCATAGGTAGCAACATCTACTTCCTCCTCTCTTCTTAGTTGGAGTCTTGACTTGAGGAGGGGTAGCTTGATTCTTCTTGGGAAGAGACCGTTCTTCAACTTGAGGAGCTTGAGTTTGAACTTGAGTCTTCTTCCCTTGTTGTTTCTCACTAAGAGCCTTCTTCTTCAAAGGGCAAGATCTAACATGGTGCCCTTCAACTTTGCACTTGAAGCAAACAATCTTGGCCGAATCCTTGACTTGTTCTTGGCCCTTGTTCTTATTGATAGACTTGGACTTGTTCTTGATATTGGAGTTGAATCCAAGTCCACTCTTATCATTTGGGCGTCTTTGAAATCTCAACATATTGTCAAGTGTAGAATCCCCAAAATGACGCTTTTCCAAGTCTTTCTTCAAAGAAGTGACTTGGGCCTTGAGCTCATTTAATTCCTCTACATGGTTAGTATCAACACAAACACTAGAGGAAATAGAGGCTTCCTTGTTAGAGCAACAAGGCATAGAAAGTAATTCACCACAAGATTTAGCAATAGTATGTGATGTAGAATTAGTAGGACTAGCACATGACAATATAGCATTTAGAGTAGAAGTTGTGCCAATTTCCACATGAGGCTCACAAGATGTTACCTTTGTAGAGATAGCCTCATGAGCTAACTTTAGCCTAGCATGGGATGCTAGAAGATCCTCATTAGAGCTAGAGAGCTTTTCATGACTTTCTTCCAATTTCTCATACTTGCTAGTTAGCAATTCAAGTTGAGCCCTTAGCTCAACATTCTCCTTCAAAATAGATGCTTCACAAGAAGTGGAGTTAGTAGCACAAGCATCATTATCATTAGAAATGGAGGAAGACAATTTTGCAAGCTTATCATTATTAGATAGTTGAGTTTGGAGTTGATCATGAGACTTGATGAGGAGAGAGTGTTCACTTTCTAAAGCCTTGTGAGCTTTGTCAAGTTTCTCTATGTCCTCACTTAGTCTAGCATTGCCAACACCAAATTCGACTTTTTCATTTTTGAGCACTATATTCTTAGCAAGGGCATGATCTCTTTCCTTAATGATTTTAGCAATAATAAGATCATTAGACTCATCAAGGGATTCAAGTTTCTCTTCAAGAGAAAACCTAAGCTCTTCTTCCTCTTCAAGAGAAGCTTTCAAAGAAGCTATGGTGATAGAGTCATCTCTCTCAATTTGACATTTCTCATCAAATTGACTTTCCAAATCCTCAATGAATTCCCTACTCTTAGTAACATAATCAATGATTTCACAAAGAGGTGGGATAGCATTACTACCTTTGGGGAGAGCACCAAGTACCATCTCACCCATCTTGGTTAAGGATTCAAAGTCAAAACCTTCTTCATGAGACTCCTCATCCACATCATCACAATTTGGATTCGAGGTGGGAGATACCTCGGAATCCTTAGCCATAAGGCAAACATGATTAATGGTTGAAGAGGATGAAGAAAAACTTGAAGCACCGTTGAGGTCCATGTCTTGTTCCAACAAATGTTGGGATTCCTCTATATTGTTAGTCATGCAAGAAATAGAGGATATGGAAGTATTGTTTTCATGGCAACAAGACATATGAAGCATATCATCATGAGATTTAGTTAAACAACTATTACATGATATGCAAGGACTATCAACTCTAGCATGTATGACATTTGGAGTGCTAGAAGAGTTTAAGTCCAAAGATAGAACATTGCAATGTGATAGAGAAGATGTATAATCAATAGTAAGTTCCCCATCACCAATGCAATTTCTATCACCACTCACCATATCAATACCTTGTGACGAATCACATGTTGGTGAAGTGGAAGAAGTTGTGAACTCATCACGACCGGAGGTGGAGGGAGAACAATCATCCTCAATAATTTTGGACACTTCATATATATCTTGAAGCTTGGTCCAAACCTCATGTGCATTTCGAAAAGGCATGATTGAAGCAAGAACTACATCGGTCAAAACACATATAAGACCATTAGTAACTTGAGTCTCGAGATGAGAGTTTATCTCATCCTCTAAAGATAATTCTTGGGAATCCTTTGGAGGAGATAAACTCACATCTACAATCCTCTTAATATAATTTGGACCCATGGCCCTAAAAAGATTAAGCATGCGAATTTTCCAAACATCATAATTTGTGCCATCGAATATAAAAGTGGGATCGTGCACTAATTCCCTAAACGACATCTTTTACTCTCTAGGCGGTTAAGCCCAAAAAGAGAGCCCAGGCTCTGATACCAATTGAAAGGACAATGATGTCGCCTAGAGGGGGGGGTGAATAGGCGGTTTAAAACTTTTCCGGTTTAGGCTTGATAATTGCGGAATAAAACTAGATGTTTAAATTAACAAGCCGACAACCTAAATAAACTAGGCTCACCTATGTGCACCAACAACTTATGCTAAGCAAGACAAACAACAAGGTGATAGCAATATAGAATACTTCAAGCACGAAGGCTATCACAATGTAAAGTGCATAAGTAAAAGCTCGGGTATAGAAATAACCGAAGCACGCGGAGACGAGGATGTATTTCCGAGTTCCTCCTTGTTAAGGGAGTACGTCTCGTTGGAGAGGTGTGAACCGACACAACGGTTCAACAACCACAAAGGTTTCACCTTCTTCTCCGATGAACCGCACCACAAAGGCTTGGTTCACCTTCCACTATCGGAATTCCTTCGAGGCGGAATCCGGAGCCTTTCAACAACAATCCGGGGCACAACCCACAATGGGATTGGGGGCTCCCGAACGGCCTCCAACAACAATCCGGGGCACAACCCACAATGGGATTGGGGGCTCCCGAACGGCTTCAAGTGACCACACAAGGGTCCAACCACCACAAAGGCGTCTAGGGTCCAAGGACCCAAGAGTAACAAGTTCACAAGTTTTCAACTTCCACGAATCCTCGTGGAGAGCACACCGATGCACCAAATGCAAAAGGCAAGAGCACAAGTGCTCAAATCCTTCACTCTCAAATTCCAACAAAGCAACAAATGCTTATGGGGGAATAAGAGAGGAAGAACAAAGAGGAGATGCACCAAGAACTCCAAGATCAAGATCTACAAGGTTTCCCTCACATAGAGGAGAAATCGATCGGTGGAAACGTAGATCAAGATCACCTCTCACTTTCCCTCAAATATTAGCAAGAACCATGGGAGGGATTGAGAGGAAGAGCAAGCTTTACAAAGGGCAACAATGGAGGAGAGAGAGGAGAAAGACTTGCTCTAGAGCTAGTCAACCATTGGGGAAGAAGGCCCCTTAAATAGCTCAACCCAAAAATCCAGCCGTTGCAGCAGCATCTTGTTCCGCAAGTGCGGTAGTACCGGACTCAAGCCCGGTAGTACCGGCCCTGCGGAACCTTCGTCAACGCAGAAAACCGAGCGCGCGGTACTACCGGGGAAAAATACCCCGGTACTACCGGGCCCAAGTGCTGGGCTCCAACCCCGGTACTACCGGGGCCATCCGTGCCAAAACGTCCGAAAACCAACTTCAGAGAGTAGTACCGCAGAGAGCCCGGTACTACCGCAGCGAGCCCGGTACTACCGGCTGACTGCGGTACTACCGGAACAAAACTCTCCGGTACTACCGGGCCTGTCCGAACACCAAAAACACAGCTATAACTTTTGCAAATGAACTCCGAATGAGGTGAGACCAACTCCGTTGGAAAGGTACCGACAAGGAGAAGGCTACAAAAAGTGAAAATATTGCATCCCATAAATAGAGTAAAATCACCACACATGGCAAGGTGTGGGACTTTCCTCACGGTTGAACCGGCAATATTTCCGCCACCGAAAACGCAACTAGTTTTCCAAGGTAAAACCGTTTTCGATGAACTAGAGCTTGACATGGAGATGAACCAAGCTCTAATTCCTCACTACCATAAAAGCCAAATAAGAACCAAGAAATATGATATGCCAAGTATGCAAAGGTTTGAGCTCTCCACAACGATGCGATCAAGTTACTCACTTGAGAGCCCCTCTTGATAGTACGCCGTCTATCCTAAAACCCGGTCTCCCACTAACACCATGAGACCGGTAAAATAGAAAACCTATCAAGATCATACCTTTGCCTTGCGCATTCCACTTGAGCTCGATGATGACGATCTTGACTCTCTCAAGTTGAAACACCTTTCTTGATTGTGCTTGCTAGCACATGCTTGATGAAGACTTCTCCAAATGCTCCCCCATACTCCATTATGGGAGGGCCTCGCTAAGCTTCGTCTTCATGTTTCCTTTGCAAGTTTCAATCAAATGATATTTTCGAGATGCATCATATTGATCTTGCGCTTCATCTTCTTCTCTTGATATGTATGATGGCTTGGGGTAAAACATGATTGATCACTCAATCTTCTTTTCCAAGCCATACTTGCAATAAGCTCAACTCTTCACATGACCATTCTTCATATAAACCCTTGAGTAGAGCATTGATCATCATGTAATCTACTAGAGTCCAACACATGAACTCCAATCTTTTCCTATGGACAAGATCTACAAGTATATCTCAAAGCAAACATTAGTCCATAAGGATTGTCATTAATTACCAAAACCACGCATGGGGGCAGCCATGCACTTTCAAGATTGTCTAAGAAAACTCATTTTTGCTTTCTTGATGGTTATTCTGGGTTTTCTCAAATTGCTGTTAAAGCGCAAGATCAAGAGAAAACCACCTTTACTTGTCCTTATGGAACTTATGCTTATAGACGTATGCCTTTTGGTTTGTATAATGCTCCTGCCACTTTTCAAAGATGCATGTCTGCTATTTTTCATGGTTTTTGTGAGGAAAGTGTGGAAGTATTCATGGACGATTTTTCTGTCTATGGAACTTCTTTTGATAATTGCTTGCACAATCTTGATAAAGTTTTGCAGAGATGTGAAGAAACTAACCTTGTTCTTAATTGGGAGAAATGCCACTTTATGGTTAATGAAGGGATTGTTCTTGGACACAAAATTTCTGAAAGAGGTATTGAAGTTGATAGAGCTAAAGTTGAAGCAATCGAGAAAATGCCTTGCCCCAGGGATGTCAAAGGTATTCGTCGTATTCTTGGTCATGCTGGTTTCTATAGAAGGTTTATTAAAGATTTCTCTAAAATTTCAAAGCATCTTACTAATCTTCTCCAAAAAGATGTACCTTTTGTTTTTGATGATGATTGTAAGGAAGCTTTTGAAACTTTAAAGAAGGCTTTAACTACAGCTCCTATTGTTCAGCCACCTGATTGGAATTTACCATTTGAGATTATGTGTGATGCTAGTGATTTTGCTGTTGGTGCTGTTCTTGGACAACGAATAGATAAGAAGTTGAATGTTATTCATTATGCTAGTAAGACTCTTGATTCTGCTCAAAAGAATTATGCTACTACTGAGAAAGAGTTCCTAGCTGTAGTTTTTGCTTGCGATAAGTTTAGACCTTATATTGTTGATTCGAAAGTTATTATTCATACTGATCATGCTGGCATTAGGTAGCTTATGGAAAAGAAAGATGCTAAGCCTAGGCTTATTAGATGGGTGCTACTTTTACAAGAGTTTGATTTGCATATTGTAGATAGGAAAGGTGCTGAAAATCCTGTTGCTGATAATTTGTCTAGATTGGAAAACATTGCTCATGATCCTATTCCTGTTAATGATAGTTTTCCAAATGAACAATTGGCTGCAATAAAGGTGAGTTCACGAGATAGTCCTTGGTATGCTGATTATGCTAACTTTATTGTTTCGAAGTACTTGCCTCCATCCTTTTCAGCGCAGCAAAGAAGGAAATTCTTTTATGACTTGAGGCATTATTTTTGGGATGACCCACATTTATATAAAGAAGGAGTGGATTTATGCGAAGGTGTGTTCCAGAATATGAACAACAAGAGATATTGAGAAAATGTCATGGTAGTGCTTATGGAGGACATCATGCTGGAGATAGAACTGCGCTAAAGGTTCTACAATCAGGTTTTTATTGGCCTACTCTTTTTAAAGATGCAAGAAAATTTATTCTATCTTGTGATGAATGTCAAAGAGTTGGTAATATCTCTAGACGTAATGAAATGCCTATGAGTTACTCTCTTGTTATTGAACCATTTGATTGTTGGGGATTTGACTTTATGGGTCCTTTTCCCCCTTCACAAGGTTATACTCATATACTTGTTGCTGCCGATTATGTTACTAAATGGTGTTAATCATAGAATTGCTTCAGCTTATCATCCCCAAACAAGTGGTCAAGTAGAATTATCAAATAGAGAAATTAAATCTATCTTGCAAAAGACTGTTAATAAATCTAGAAAAAATTGGGCTAGTAAGTTAAATGATGCTTTATGGGCTTATAGAACTGCTTATAAAAACCCAATGGGTATGTCTCCTTGTAAAATGGTTTATGGAAAAGCTTATCACTTGCCCATAGAATTAGAACACAAAACTTATTGGGCAGTAAGAGAACTTAATAGAGATTTTAAACTTGCTGGTGAAAAGAGATTACTTGACTTGAGTTCTTTAGATGAATGGAGAAGTGAAGCTTATGAAAATGCTAATTTTTTTAAAGAAAAAGTTAAGAAATGGCATGATAGGAGAATTCTTAAGAGAGAGTTTAATGTTGGTCAGAAAGTTCTATTGTATAGTTCTCGTCTCAGATTTTTTGCAGGAAAATTACTCTCAAAATGGGAAGGACCTTATGTTATTATGGAGGTGTATCGTTCAGGTGCAATAAAGATTTCTTCACTCAAAGATGACTCTACACAAGTGGTAAATGGGCAAAGACTCAAGCATTATATTTCTGGAGATTCTTATAATGAAAATGTTGATATTATTCAAGTGGTGACTCCGGAAGCCTTTATTGAGAGGCATATTAAGAAAATTGCAGAATCTGATTTCAAATAGGTAACAGTTTCGGTAAGAAAAAGTTCGCGTTTTACTTTTTGGAAGATATTTTTGCTGTTTTTATTAAATATGGGAAATTACAAGACGAAAACGTGTAGGAAACGGAGCCCGAGGCAGCGAGACCACGCCGTGGCGTGGTTCCCTTCCTGGCCGCGCCACCGCGTGGTGATGGCGCCCCGGAGTCCGTCTCCTACTAGGTTTCTTCCTGTTGTTTTCCTTCAGTTTTAAAACTTTCGGATATATAACCCCACGGATCCCCCGAGGTTCGTATACCCTCTTTTCGTCACGTTTTTGTTTCGACCTGTTTTCTGCCAGGAATTGTTTTCAGTTTTAGAACCACCATGTCTTCGCCTGAGCCCTCCAAGGACAGTTTCTTCGCAAACGTCGTCAACCCGTACATGATTGAGCTGAAGATGCATCCCAAGGAGTTGCTGCTCAAGGATGGGAAGGTACAGGTAGACGACGTCCGAGGTCCTCAAGGAGAAGGGAGCATGGAGGATAGGATGAAGAATCTGGAGCAAGAAGTCTATACATACAAGAAGATGGCGGAACGTGAAGTGGATATCGTTCACAGGATAGTGGCTGAACTTATTGCTGAACACAAGAAGGAGACCACAAGGCTTTGGGAAGACATTTTCTCACTCCATGAGACCACCAACAAACTACAGGCGCAACTATACGACGTTCAGAATCAAAACTGTGAGTATGAAACCAGGTTTAAACGCATAAGCCTTGCTGCTAGTTTCAAGATGCCCGAGACCAAATCATCGTTTGTCGATGGAGAGCCTCTACCTTGGAAGTTTGATAATGAGGATATTCCATCACCGCCCAAGGAGTAATTCATCATCGGTATTGGCATCCCCTTGGCTTGTTCCAAGCTTGGGGGGAGTGCCGCGGTATCATTATTATCTTTTACCTTTTACTTTCAATAGAGTGATATCATGAGTAGGGAAGTTATCTTATAAAATGGTTTGCAGTGTGGAAGTATCTCTCTTTTAGTTGGTTATGTATGTATCCCTTGGTGTGAGTTGCTGATGCACACGGTGGTGTTGTTGGGAAACCCCAAGAGGAAGGTATGATGAGTGCAGCAGCAAGTCTTCCCTCAGTTATGAAACCAAGGTTATCGAACCAGTAGGAGATGAAGAACACGTCTGAAGGTCTCCCCTGGCAATGGCGCCAGAGAACACTTGATTGAAAGGGAGGTGGAGCCTACACAACACAATCAAACTACTTTACCCCAACGAAACAGTGAGGTTGTCAATCTCACTGGCTTGCTGTAACAAAGGATTAAACATATGGTGTGGAAGATGATGTTTGTTTGCAGAGAATGAAAGAAACAGTTTTGCAGTTGGTTGTATTATCAGTTTAAAGAAAAGGACCGGGGTCCACAGTTCACTAGTGGTGTCTCTCCATAAATAATAATAGCAGACATGCGGGTAAACAAATTACAGCTGGGCAATTGACAGAATAAAGAACTGCATAATGATGCATATACTATAGTCATGATGTCTAGTATGAGATTCATTTGGGCATTACAACAATATACATAGACCGTTCCAACCGCATCTATGACTAATAATCCACCTTCCGGTTAGCGTCCGCACCCCTTTCAATATTAAGTTGCAAGCAACAGATTATTGCATTAGGCAAAGTGTGTAATGTAAGTAATACAATTATCCTTAGACAAAGCACTACTGTTTTATCCCTAGTAGCAACAGTACATCTACAATCTTAGAGGTTGCTGTCACTCCCCCAGATTAAATAGAGACATGAACCCACTATCGAGCATAAATACTCCCTCTTGGAGTCACAAGCATCTACTTGGCCAGAGCATCTACTAGCAACGGAGAGCATGCAAGATCATAAACAACACACAACATGATATATTATGAAGCAAATGACATAGTATTCAATATCCATCGGATCCCAGCAAACACAACATGTAGCATTACATAAAGATGATCTTGATCATGATAGGCAGCTCACAAGATCTAAACATGATGGCACAATAGGAGAAGACAACCATCTAGCTACTGCTATGGACCCGTAGTCCAAGGATGAACTACTCACGCATCAGTCCGGAGGCGGGCATGGTGATGTAGAGCCCTCCGGTGATGATTCCCCTCTCCGGCAGTGTGCCGGGGAGAGCTTCTGAACCCTCCCGAACTAGGGTTGACGACGGCGGCGGCTCCGTAAGGTTTTATGGAAAAGTGTTCGGGTATTAGGTCTTGATCCGTCGGGGGGTTTAAGTAGGCGAAAGGGCGAAGGCGGTGGAGCCCCGAGGGGCCCAGACCACGTGGTGGCGCGGCCAGGGGTGGGGCCGCGCCACCAACAGGTGTGGCCTCCTCGGTCTCCGTCTTCGTCTCCTCTTCGGTGTTCGCGAACCTTCCGGGAAAAATAGGGACTTTGGCTTTTGTTTCGTCCAATTCCGAGAATAGTTCCTTAACAGGTTTTCTGAAACCAAAAACAGCAGAAAACAGGGAACTGGCACTGTGGCATCTTGTTAATAGGTTAGTCCCAGAAAATGCATAAAACAATGCAAAGTGTATATAAAACATGTAGCAAATGGTATAATATAAGCATGGAACATAAGAAATTATAGATACGTTTGAGACGTATCAGTTGCCGATATGGAATATTAATGAGAAGTTTTATCATTTACTTTCTGCATACTTTATTTTAGTTTGCAAATTCTGTCATATGTATGATCTTGTTATTTAGTATTGGCATCACATTAGGAGCATCAAGTAAATCATTTGGTTTTGGCAAACTTAGCATTGGTCAGTAGTTACAATACTTTGAGGAGAGAAAAAGAAGTTCAAGAAGATATATTTATTCCATGATCTGTCTCCTTGTTGGCTCATAAGCTTAGTATTCTCAAATTAAATTGTTTGTGCTTCCAAGGAAGATAGCATGATTGTTTTTACTACATGTATATTTGTTTGTATCCCTCAACTTTTATGCTTGCTACACAACCTTGCTAGCCAAAAACCTGTATTGAGAGGGAATGCTTCTCATACATCCAAACCTTGAACCAAAACCCAAGTCATTTGTGTCCACCATAACTACCTATTATGTGGTATTTCCTGCCACTCCAAGTAAATACTTCGTGTGCTATCTTTAACTATTCAAAACTATCATCTCTCATTTGTGTCACTGTTTATTAGCTCATGAGGAAGTATGTGGGTTACTCTATATTTAACTTGTTAGACAGACTTTCACCAATGGACCAGCGGCACATCCGCTTATCCAATAACTTTACAAAAAGAGCTGGCAAATGGGGTGCCCAATCCCAATTAATTACAACTACAACTGCTAATTCTCTTCACATGATTTGCCATGATTTATCAAAAGCAAGTTTCAAATGAAGGGAATATGCCCTAGAGGCACTTAATAAAGATAGTTTATTAGTCATATTCCAATTGTTCATTATATGTTTGATACCATGCTATAACTGTATTAAGCGGAAACATTAATACACGTGTGGTAGATAAACAACCAGGTCCCTAGTTGCCTCTGCTAAGACTAGTTTCATTGCGCGATTGATGATCGAGGTTTCCCGATCATGAGACATGGCGTCTGTCGGCAATGGAGTCATATCGTTAGGTGGAACGATGTGATGGACTTACCCATAATTTGTAGGACGTAGTCATTACGCCTTTGACCGTGAGACCAACTCTTATTGTTATTCCTGGAAGATACTTTGATCGCACCAAACGTCATGTCTTATAAAGTGTGACAATAACGGTGATACTTTTGGGTATCGGAAAGGGGTAGTTGAGACGAGGGGTCAAGAGCGGGATTTGTCAGTCCGTATAGCCGGATAGATACTCTGGGGCCCACTCGGTGAGATTATGTCAAATGAGTTTGCAAACATGTGACTAGGTCACCAGCTGACATAATATCATAGACGAGTAGAAGATAGTGTTGTCGGTAACGAGATCATGCTAGGTATGGAGATATCTATGAACGATGCTCGGACACACTAAGTATCGCTATGGCAAAAGGTTTAAGACTCGACGTCCAGGTTTGATAGATGAAAGTCATTCGTTATATCACAGGGGTTAATTCATGGGGTCCAGGCCTACGAGTTAATCATTGATCGGAGAGGAGTCTCGATCATGTCTGTTATTATATCGAACCGCTAGGGTAACACACTTAAGGGGTTTCGACAAGACAACCGGAAAGGAAAAGAGATCACCGGGAACGTCCCGGGAATGGTCCGATGGAGATCGGACAGCGACGAAATAGTTTTCGGAGCTAGAATAAATTATATATATTATGTTTGATATTAATTAGTGTAATTAATGTTTAAATATGATTTTATATATTTATTTTCGAATATATTTAGGCTGATTTTCCTAAATGGGCCTTCTGGTGGAAAGAAGGCCCATGGGGGGGAAAACCCTCAAGGGAATTCGGTGGGGGGGGCTTGGCCGGCCTAGGTGGGCCAAATGGGGCCCACCTAGGGCCGGCGCATCAGCCTTGGCCGAACCAGGCATGTGGGATAGTCCCACATTGCCTGGCTGGCAAGGTTGGCTCCCCCCGGGAGCCTATATAAGAAGGGGCACCCCTGGCCTTTTAATTCATCCAATTAATTCTCTTTCTCTCCTCGATAACGTGATTCCCTTTGTCGGAGTTGCGCCGAGTTGAGAGGGGATCTCTCCACCATAGCCCGCTGCCGCGTTGCTGGTGTTCCGGTCCAAGTCTTCCGCTGCTCGTCCTGGACTGGAGCTTCGGAGGCCGTCGTCTCCACCGTATGTGTGTAACACCCTGCGAGGTGCTGCGCTAGCGGTACTCGGAGGCCTACTTCCTCCACCCGACCTCGAGGTCATCTTCATCGTCTTCGTCGCGCCGAGTTCTTCGCGACCTAGAGGTCGGCTTCGTCGTCTTCGTCGTCAACGCTTGTGCGAGAGCGTAATCCCCGCTATTCGGTCTACGAGGGTATGTATTCCGATATCCGCCGTACTTCTATATCTGCATAGTGTAGATTCTGGGTAGTTTAAGGTTATCGCCGATAGGAAATTTTTTGTTTTCTGCCTGCGATCCCCTTCATCAAAGTGTTAAATAATTAAAAAATAGACACTCCTCCATGGTATGAGATTGTTGGAAGGCACCCGAGGATTCGGTTAGCCATGGATTGTGTAAGCAAAGGTTGGGAGGAGTGTCATACCAATTTATAAAAGTGCATGTGTAAACAAAAAGAGAAGAGGGATGATCTACCTTCGGGTAGAAATAACGTCCTTCATGGGAGCCGCTCTTGAAAGTCTGGATAACATGGTAATTATAGTTTTCATCCACTATCATTCGTTGACAACGTCATACATAGCTAAAAACTTACTTTTATACTCTCTATATGATTTCAAAACTTAAAAGCTCTAGCACATGTATGGATCCCTGCTTCCCTCTGCGAAGGGCCTATCTTTTACTTTTATGTTGAGTCAGTAAACCTATTTCACTCTGTCTCAAGCAAGCATTTGAGTTATTGTGATTCAACCATCTATATATTGATATGTTCAATCATGTTTGTTATGTTTCCTTGTTTAGCACAAGCTCTTATCTAAATAAATGTAACTTTGAAAGATATTGATGATTGTAAAGAGACTGTTATGATTAAGCATGTAAGTTCTACATTATAAACTCTAATATAAAGACTTTGCTTGATAGGAAAGTACAGTCTGTTGATTGTTCTCTGACCAGGAACAAAGTTTGCCATCACCAATTATGCTTTTCTTTGTGCACCTTATTATGACTCCCTTTACTAGTTTTCAAGTTAATTTATATGAAAGGAAGTTGTTGTCTAAGATGACTTATGTATTAATAGATGTGATGCTTCTTGTCCGTATTTTGTTTATCGACACTTCACTCCATAAACCTGTGGTCTTGTTTACTGAGTTCAGCTTTCGCTTGGGGACAAGCGAGGTCTAAGCTTGGGGGGAGTTGATACGTCCATTTTGCATCACTATTTTATATCATAATTTACTGTTATTCATTGCATATTTCATATTTAGAGATGATACTTATGTTATTTTACCTATTTTGCATGTTTGATGATTATTGGAGAATTGATCACCGGAGTCAGGATTATGCTGGAAAAAGGACCGTCAAAACACCATATTTGCGAAGATCAGAAATCCGAGAGAAATATCAGAAAACCCCTATTTTACCAGATGAAGGAGGGAGCCAAAAGGGGAGATCGAGGAGAGCCACAGGGGGCCCACACCATGTGGTGGCGCGGCCCCCCTTGCTGCAGCGCCACCACGTGGTCTGGCCACCCTGGCCCACCTCTGGCATCGCCCTTTCGCGTACTTCATCTCCCCGAAAACCTAAGACCTGGGGAATCATCGAGGAACAATTCCACCGCCTCCACGAGGCGTAAAACACCAGAGAGAGAAAAGCTCTCCGGCAGGGAGAAATCTGCCGGGGAAATTCCTTCCCAGAGGGGGGAAATCGTCGCCATCGTCACCGTCATCGAGCTGCACTCCATCGGGATCATCATCACCATCATCTCCACCGCCGACACCGTCATCTCCACCGCTCCACTCCGTTCCCGCTGTAACATCTAGGGTTGAATCTTGTTTATTTGATAGGGGAAACTTTCCCAGTGTTGATTACTCTTGTGGTTGATGCTATTGAGTGAAACCGTCGAATTAAGGTTTATGTCCAGATTGTTATTCATCATTAAATCACCTCTGATCATGATCCATATGATGTCTTGTGAGTAGTTCGTTTAGTTCTTGAGGACATGGGAGAAGTCTTGTTGTTAATAGTGAACTATGTTGAGTAATATTTAATGGTTTGATATTTAAGTTGTGGTGCTATTCTTCTAGTGGTGTCATGTGAACGTCGACTACATGATACTTCACCTTTATGGGCCTAGGGGAATGCATTGTGTATTCGAATATTAATTGTGGGGTTGCCGGAGTGACAGAAACCTAAACCCCCGTTGGTATCTCGATGCATGAGGGATAGCAGGATCTCAGAGTTTAAGTCTGTGGTTAGATTTATCTTAATTACTTTCTAGTATTTGCGGATGCTTGCTAGGGGTATAATCACAAGTATGTATTAGTCCTAAGAAGGGCAGTGCATTAGCATAGGTTCACCCACACAACACTTATCAAAACACTAAAGATTAATCATCTATATGAAGCGAAAGCACTTGACGAAATTCCCGTGTGTCCTCAAGAACGTTTGGTTATTATAAGTAAACCCACCGGCTTGTCCTTTGCTCTAGAAAGGATTGGGCCACTCGCTGCAATTATTATTACTGTCTTTTATTTACTCGCACTTTATTTATCTGCTATATCAAAAACCTCTAAAAACTTGTCTGCTAGTATTTACAGTGAATTTCTAATCAAAACTGCTTGTCAGCACCTTCTGCTACTCGTTGGGTTCGACACTCTTATTTATCGAAAGTACTACGATACACCCCCTATACTTGTGGGTCATCACTAGGCCCTTTGCTGGACAGGGAGAACGGGTTGACGCCACAACCTTAATTTCTCGTCCCCTGCATATACATGGTCGGGACAAGTCGAGGGGAGTGACGATGGGGCGATGTTGAGGAGGGGCGAGCTAGGGTGGGGGGAACAATGGGGTCAGGAGCCAGGGAGGTGGCAGATTTGGAGGAAGAATGAGGAGAATTAAGGACGATAGCGAGGTTAGGGCTATGTAAGATGATGGGTCGGGCCTGGCTGACTACGTGGTTATTCTCTCCCATGAAGTATTGGTTAAACCCTAAATACTCAGAGGGCTGAAATAAAAATGTGCCCCAGTTTTTTTCCAAGCGGACTTTCGATCGAATCTGCAACAATTCATGGCTACAGATCGTGCTGACCCCCAACATACTAGTGGAAAATCCACACTCCGATAACACTAATATTCATAGCACTTATGTGAGGTCTCAACACTTGGGTCCCTTGGATTCTCCAATATCCACCACATTAGGATTGTCGCGTCCAAAGTGGTAATTCCACTCCGCATGATGTGCTGGCTGGATAGTGAACATTGATATTTTTGTAAGATTCAATGCCACAAAATTTTGCGTACCAGCCGATGATATATGGGTATTCAGAATTCTATTTACACCCATGCTCCAGAAATCAGCTCTTCATCCCAGCACATGTCAGTGGGTTAATTAAGTGGGAAACATTGTTCAATAAAATAGCCCCTTGGGAGTATGTACCTTTCTTGTTGAACTTGTAGTGATCCATGTATCTTCTCATATATTAACTCTCATTCTCCAAACACACCCTTGGTTTGGTTAAGAGATTGGATACCAATTACCATAGATAACAGTCTTCCATGTACCTTACAATTTCGCCTTCCGAAAGTTTCCATTCAGATAATATCTAGCACGAAAAATCCTTACACACTGGGAATTTCTCTCTTCCATTAATCCCCAACATTCTTTTGCTAACATAGCAGTATTAAAAGTATCAAGAACCGGGAATCCCATAAACCATTAAACCCCTCTTTGATCTTTTGGGTAGTACAAAACTTCAACCATTGCACCACCCAATTTTTTTACTAACCGGCGTAATTATCTCCTAGGTTACAGTAGAACTCTGCGAGCTGACACACTGTCTGCGGGTAGATTAGCACAGAGTTCGGATCGGAAGGGGTCGTACATTAACCATCACTAGCTAATTGCCCGTGCGTTGCAACGGGGATAGAAATATTCTCTTAGGTCAACCCATGACGGCGAGGCCGTTAGTGTTAGTGTGATCAGGTTCCAAAAACTTGGATATTATGTCTTACCAAAGAAAATAGGATTTATTTGTGATGTTAATAAGACGTGGGGAAGTTGATATTTTAGAGATATTTTGTGTGAGAAAAAGGAGAGATGAGATGGAAAACATCAAACCGGTGAGAGAAAAATGCATGAGCAAGAACGCTGAAATTTTCAAGGTAAGAAAAATAAGAAATTTTAAAATCTATTATACATTTCCTTAGGTCTGTTGAACTTTTTTGAAGCAACACACGTGGCATATATGATCTAACAATATGAGGATCACCAGTTTGAATTTTATTTGTTGTCATATCATGCCCAAGTGGATTTATAATGCGCAACAACATCAACCGTGTTCTGATCTTATTCTGTTCAGAATCAGGCTCTTTTTTTGCTTTACTACGACCAATATAGCTCTCATTCTTCAAGAAAATACCCTGCAGGAAATCTTCTGAAGAGTTTAGTGTTTTTCATTGCTGTCAATTGAGAAATCTTCTGAAGAATAAGTACAACACTATAGCGAGGAAAATGAAAATAAGAAATTGTATGCATTATCCATGTTCGGAGGCTGTTCACAAGCAGGTAAATAGAAACAGAGTACTATTGCATCTTCAACCCCGGTGAATTTTTGTTTTGCTAGCAATTGATCTTCTCGTCACTGTTGTTGACAGCGGATCCACCTTCCTGCACACGGCACTGGTTCAACCATTTATTTGTCCCTAGCAAACATTTTAACACCCTATAAGACAAAACAGCAAGGATTCAAGATGCAAAATGTATACCTTCCAAATGTAATTTCGTTTGTCTAACGGGATGAATCGTCAAAAACATTACAGCTATACAATTGTAAACTAAGCTAATATAGTTTCCTTTGTATAAGATGCAGCCTGGAAGTGCATCAAGCATTCAAAACTAACCAACTGTTTTATTCTATGCATACAAAAAGTTAGGCGGGAAGATAATAGGATTTAACATTACATACTATTACTTTGCAATGCAAAGGTATAAGCTTCAGAGTTTTTCATCCTCTCATATAAAACAAATAATCATGGAACGGAGGGGATATGGTACAAATAAATGGTTCATTGCCATGTCAACACTAACTGGTTGGTAGAAGTATGATTCAAATCATAAGAGGTGGCACATCAACTTAATTAAGCATAATGGCCGGATGTATCTAAATAGAGGAATAAATATAGTTAGTGTGGTAACTCCATGACCTATCATGTCATGGAACGCACATGGACTATACATCTGCATTATGGTCATCATTCTATATATGCAGTGAACATCCCAGCCACTTGCCAAATGCAGACAATCTGCATAGTTTGGAATAAAATCAGTAGAACTCAGTCAAAGCACCCAACTTGCTACAGCAACAGAGACCATAGTTTCTAAATTCAACTTTCGTGCTCCTGAAATTCGTGGTAGAATTTGCCATTGTCAGTTTTAATTATAGTCAAAATCTTAAAGAGGTTAACATGTAAAATGCAGCTAGTTGAAAATCATGTCATCTCCACCTGCCATATTAATATTTCACTACCTATATACTAAAAGTTCAACATGGACAGTGACAACACATCACTTGCTATCTGCTAATATTTTCATTGCTATATAGTCTTGAGTGTATTCGGTCATTCTTAGAGAAAAGAGATGAAAAAGAAATGTAACAATATTTTTTTTCATTCATTCTGCTTTCCATTCATTCTGCTTTCTCAAGCACTTAATAAAGAAATCCCATATCAACTACTACTGGCCTCTTCTTCCTGTGGAAGGTCACCATCTTGAACTTCACTTGCCGGTTCTTCATGCCCACCTTGTTGCCGCACAGGACAATCGGGATGTTCTCACACACCCTGATTGGAAAAAATATTTAGAAAGTTGAAGAGATGCGTCAGACCAATTTAGGACAATTGATGAAATAAGATCTATCTGGAGACTGGAGATATTCCTAGAGAGCAGAAACTTTTACTTACACATGTCCCTGTTCCAGTTGGGAACATTCTTGTAGGTAAGCCGGGAGGTGATATCAAACATGATGACTGCGCACTGGCCATGGATGCTGAAAAACAACAGGAAAAAAGTAAGAATGCAAATTAATCGGTTGATATTAAAAGAACGGGGCTCTCTATCGATCAGCTAGCTGGGAAATAAGATTTTCCCAGTCGATCTAAGATTTTACCAGTCGATCGCTGCACCGCGCAGCCCACTCGTCGTTGGATGTTTTGTGGGGCCTTTTTTCCTTGATCTTGTACTGTAGTTTTTGTTGGGCCTGTATATTTTTTGTTGTGTCCCTCACCAGATCACATCAAAAAACTTGCTGGAAAACACAAATACATGGGCCGAGTGGTTTCCGTTTTTTTCCATTGATTTGAGACGTGGGGTTAGTGGGGTTATGAGGGTTGACTGTTGATTCTGGTTCATGGTTTGCTCAACTATTTTTTTTTAGTAAATAAAAGACAGCAACATGCAGATACTACCGGTGGCACACACATAAAGGATTGCGTATGCGCGAAAAAGATCGCTGACGTTTAATTTTACTCCAACTATTTTTTGGTCCAACATTCATTCTTTTCACACATTTTTCTTGTTCAATTTGGCATGTGGCTCGTAACATCGTTTCGCACCGCTTATAAATGAAGCCACACCGACAGGAGAATAAAGATAAAATATAAAATCGGAGTTGCAAACTGACCCATCTACAATTTGGCAGGTTTCTTGGAAATATCAGTTGCGTGTCGAGTTGAGACAAAAAGACGACAAATGGCCCATGGAACATGACGCTCAGTTGCAACCTTGACTGCAACTGACGCACCTCGATAATCGATGTAAAATGCTAGTGGGGGGGCATGTCAGTTGCATGTCGAATTGCAAATTGAAGACAAAAAAACTACGACCATGGAACACGATCCTAATTTAAACCCGAGTTGCAACTTAAGACAAAAAAACAACAACAATCCATAGAATGTGATCCTCGTTTTGCAACCCAAAAAATGCAACCGACTCCCTTCGATAATCGACACAAGTGCCAGTTGTGTGTTGAGTTGCAGCACTAATTGCAACTTACTCCCTCTATAGTTTGGTAGGTTCGTTAGAAATGTAAGTTGCAACAGTCAGAGGGGGGGGGGGGGGGGGGGGGAGGGGTTCATTTGAAGTGTCGGTTACAAACCCAACATCGAAACAAAAACTTCCTTGTTCCTAGATAATAGACAGATAGATCGCCGGGCAAACCCCGGCGAGACCACCATAGCCATCATGGCCACCATGTAATCATCATCAATACCAGATCAGACAAGCAGGAGTAGGTCTTTACCTCACAATGAGGGGCCGAACCTGGGTAAACTCTTTGTTTGCCAGCCGTCCGGAACCACCAGCCGCCATACTTCTCTCTATATGAAACCCGAGGTACCTAACCGAGAGATTTGCCGGGTTCACACCCCGTCGGGGGGGGGGGGGGGGGGGGGGGTCTACGAGGCACATGCGTGTCAAGTTGCAAATACCTATAACTACAAAAAATGGGCCGCGAGGATGGACAGACAACGAATAGGGTCAGTTGCATGTCAAGTTGCGACTAGCTATATACTACAAAAAAATGGGACGCGGTGATGTGTGAGTTGCGAGTCGAGATGCAACTGACTCCGCGGGGGGGGGGGGGGGGGGGGAGGTTAAAAGGTCGCCTACAACTACCAATTATAGCAACGTGTTGTCAGTTGCAACTTGCAAGGTCGAGATGTAACTGGCTACAAAAGTCGACGTGAGTTGCATGTCAAGATGGACAAACTACGGATAGGGTCAGTTGCGTGTCAAGTTGCAAAACTAGCTATAACAAAAAAAAAAATGGTCGCGCGGATGTGTGAGTTGCAAGTCGAGATGCAACTGGATACAAAAAGCCGACGTGAGTTGCATGTCAAGATGGACAGTCTACGAACAGGGTCAGTTGCGACTAGCTATATAGTACAAAAAAATGGGCTGCGATGATGTGTGAGTAGCGAGTCGAGATGCAACTGACTCCGAGGAGGGGGGGGGGGGGGGGGGGAGGTTAAAAGGGAAACCAATTATAGCAACGTGTTGTCAGTTGCAAAGTCGAGATGTAACTGGCTACAAAAGTCGACGTGAGTTGCATGTCAAGATGGACAAACTACGGATAGGGGCAGTTGTGTGTCAAGTTGCAAAACTAGCTATAACTACAAAAAACTGGGGGGGGGGGGGGGGGGAGGTTAAAAGGTCGCCTACAACTACCAATTATAGCAACGTGTTGTCAGTTGCAACTTGCAAGGTCGAGATGTAACTGGCTACAAAAGTCGACGTGAGTTACATGTCAAGATGGACAAACTACGGATAGGGTCAGTTGCGTGTCAAGTTGCAAAACTAGCTATAACAAAAAAAAAATGGTCGCGCGGATGTGTGAGTTGCAAGTCGAGATGCAACTGGATACAAAAAGCCGACGTGAGTTGCATGTCAAGATGGACAGTCTACGAACAGGGTCAGTTGCGACTAGCTATATAGTACAAAAAAATGGGCTGCGATGATGTGTGAGTAGCGAGTCGAGATGCAACTGACTCCGAGGAGGGGGGGGGGGGGGGGGGGGGGGGAGGTTAAAAGGGAAACCAATTATAGCAACGTGTTGTCAGTTGCAAAGTCGAGATGTAACTGGCTACAAAAGTCGACGTGAGTTGCATGTCAAGATGGACAAACTACGGATAGGGGCAGTTGCGTGTCAAGTTGCAAAACTAGCTATAACTACAAAAAACTGGGCGCGCGGATGTGTGAGTTGCAAGTAGAGATGCAACTGGATACAAAAAGGCGACGTGAGTTGCATGTCAAGATGGACAGCCTACGAATAGGGTCAGTTGCATGTCAAGTTGCAAAAAAAGCTATAACTACAAAAAATGGCCCGCGGGGATGTGTGAGTTTGCGAGTTGAGTTGCAACTGACTCCAAGTGGGGGGGGGGGGGGGGGGGGGCGAGAAGTGTCTACGGGCAGCTCCGTGTCCAGTTGGAACTAGCTATAACTACAAAAAAAATGGTCTCGAGGATGTGTGAGTTGCAACTTGAGATGCAGCTGTCGACAAGTCGACGTGAGTTGCATGTCAAATTGCGACAGAACTACGGATAGGGTCAGTTGCATGTCACGTTGCGACTAAGTACAACTACAAAAAAATGGACCCGAGGATGAGTGAGTTGCGAGTCGAGTTGCAACTGACTCCGAGGGGGGAAGAGAAGGTTTAAAGGGCACCTACAACTACCAATTATAGTGACGTGTTGTCAGTTGCAAGTCGAGATGCAACTGGCTAGAAAGTCGACGTGAGTTGCATGTCAAGATGGACAAACTACGGATGGGGTCAGTTGCATGTCAAGTTGCGACTAGCTATATACTACAAAAAAAGGGCAGCGAGCATGTGTGAGTTGCAACATGAGATGCAGCTGGCTACAAGTCGACGTGAGTTGCATGTCAAATTACGACAGAACTACAGATAGGGTCAGTTGCATGTCACGTTGCGACTAAGTACACCTACGAAAAAATGGACGCGAGGATGAGTGAGTTGCGAGTCGAGGACTACTACAAGTACAAAAAATGGGCGCAAAGGGTGTGAGTTGCGAGTCGAGTTGCAACTGACTCCAAGGGGGAGATGTTTTGCGTTGCGATTTGAAAAAAAATGAGCGTGTCGGTTTTGTGACTAAAAAGATAAAAAGAAAAATCAATAAGATTAAAAAACAGAAAAAGAAAGACTAAAAAAGCAAAAAAAAAAGCTTAAATAACCACACTAACACATAACACGAGCTTGGCACACGTTTTTTTTTTCAAAAAAGAAACTGCAAAAACATGTAAAAAACAGAAAAAAAATCGAAACTGCAAAAACATTCAAACACATGTACAAAAAGCTGAACGGAAAAATCGAAACTGCAAAAAAAAAGACAACCCTGAAACTACCACCAAAAACGGCCCAACAAACAACAAAACTAGCCCCGCAGTGGAAAAAAAGACACAAACCTGGTCCGGTAACAAACAGAAACGGGCCCGATCCCCAGACCAAGCAACACGGGCCGAACACAAACAAATTCCTGCGCCCGCACGGATCTTGGCGCGAGGGAGAGATCGGACGGCCCGCGAGGTGACTGTGCTGTACCGATTTTCTCAGCTAGCTGAGAAATAGCAATTCACACAATACGGTATTACAAATTTTACCTAGCTTTTGGCAAAGCACACGATTTTTTGTTTACTGATCAAAGCACACGATTTAAACTTACCTTAGTAAGAACATATTCCCCAACTACACCAGGCGCCTTTCGGGAAGCAAGTATTCTTTGGTTAGCTGCATCTATGCCCATGATTTCAGCTCCAGATAAAAAATTAAATCATTCTGCAAAACATAGGCATCGGATTATACCAGAATCAATTCCGAAGCAAGGAAATCCATCCAAAATCAAATTGAAATATTGGTGGAAGGTGTTGCTAGTACACGAGAATCATCGGTACACGAGAATCATTAGGTACAAATTCCAGCAACAAGGTGTTGGCTGCCCCCGTATCAGAAACGCTGGGAATTAGCCTCGGCGGCAGCGGCAGCGACGATGTTCCTCAAGCGGCGATCAGGACAACGTAGAGGATGACCGCGGTGGCGGTGCGTCTGTCAGGCGGCGCGAGGAACGGCGTCATGGGGCGGGGGAGAGAGGTCGGCAAGGAGAGAATGGGGGCGGGGGCGGCGGCGGGGGCGACCATCTTAGGTATCCCCACCGGAGAGAGATTGAGGCAGACGATGGAAAGTTGCGAGCGTACGGTGCATGTGTGTGGTTTTCTTATTGGGCCAGGCCAGATTTAGTAGCGACATACTCCGTAGCAGGGTGGAGCAAGCGACGATCCGGCGGACCACGGTGTCTCCCATTTAATAGTAAAGATATTTATCTCTTGAGATCATACATTATTACATTATATAATCATCATCTATTCATCTCCCATCTCGCAGGACCACGTACGCGACGTTTCAGCTGAGCTGATGATGGCTCGCGTGCTCCGTACCTCCGTCGTCGCGCCCTCGCCGTCGTCCGGCGGTGCCAACCTCCCCGAGCACTCTCTCCCGCTCACCTACATGGACGCCATGTGGCTACACACCTCGCCGGTAGAGCGCGTCTTCTTCTTCCACCACGCGCACGGCCGCACCGTCGATGCCCTCATGTCCAACCTGCAGGACTCGTTGTCCAAGGCGCTCCGTTCCTTCTACCCGCTCGCCGGCCGCCTACGCCCCACCGCCGGCAAGCCTAACCGGTATAAGCTCCACTACCAGCCGGGCGATGGCGTCAGATTCACCGTCGCCGAGTATGACCATGTCGGCGTGGACGAGCTCGCCACTGACGAGCCGACGGAGGTCGCCAAGATCGCACCGCTCGTGCCGCCGCTGCCGGAGGGCGGCGCCGTGCTCGCTGTGCAGGCCACTGTGCTCCAGCGCGGTGGCCTCGCCATTGGGGTGACCGTCCACCACGCCGCCTGCGACGGCGCGTGCTCCACGCACTTCCTTCACACATGGGCCGCCTGGGCGGCGGCGTCAAGCGGCGCCACCCCCGCGCCGGAGCCCCCCGTCATCGGCCGTACCTTCGTCCAAGACCGCGACGACCTCTACGACGCTTTCGCGGCCCCCAGGCCGTACAGGGACGGCGACGGGAAGCTCCTCAGGTCGCCCGACGCCGTCGACAAGCTCCTCGCCACTTTCTCGCTGTCCGAGGAGCACCTGCGGAGCATCAAGGACACGGTCGCCCACGAGGCGGTGCGCCGCGGCGTTTCGCCGTCGCCGCCTCGCTCCACGTCGATCGTGTTGGAATTAATCCAAACCTAACTAGTATTGGCTGGTTACTTTCCTAGTTAAGCACGTGAGTTAGGAAATAGCAGTTCTACTTGGAGTTGAACTAGTAGGACGTGTGAGTCTAGGTGCTGAGTAAGACTCGGTTGGTTAGCCGTGTGCGTGTATTTGAGTAGGAATAGGATTCATGTGTTCCGGTGGTGGCTGCTCCTATATATGCAGCGGCCGTGGTTGATCGTAAACACCAAGAAAATTGAGAAATAAAGAGAGAAACAACGGGCACGATACGTGCCCTTGGCTAAACTTTTTCGAGCGTGTGTTTCAGATCTTCGTATGTGATCGATCTTGTGGCTGAAATCCAACAATTGGTATCAGAGCGAGGTCGAAGATTTGAAGTCACGCTTGCCCCGCGGAGGCGTCCCGTAATAGCGCCTCGGGGCTGGCGATCGTCGTTCATCGGAACGACACGAAGGAGAGAGATGGCAGGGAGCCGTCGTCAACGATGCGTTAGAGGCGGGCGATCGTCGTTCATCGGAGCGGCGCGGAGGAGACGGCAGGAAGCCGTCATCGGCCATGCGTTAGAGCCGTCATCGTCGTTTGGCGGAGCGGCGCGGAGGTGACGGCGGGGAGATGTCGTCAACAAGGTGGTGGAGGTGGATGATCGTTGGAGAGAGCGGTGGTGCCGATGTGTGGTGCCAGAAAATCTCGTCCAAGATCGTGATTCGGGGGAGTATGAATGGAGTTCTTGAGGTCTGCGTATGAGTTCTTGCGAGATGCCTCCAAGAGCTTGTGGTTGTGATATTTTCTGCCGCAGTTGTGTTACCGACGGAGAAAATTATGCGGAGGCTTGAGCGGAAAAAGGATATTATTTCCTTGCGGTTCCGTTCACGATCGAAGTTCCGGCGAGTTCGTATGCGGAAGTTGTGTCACCCGTATACGGCGAGTTGTGTTGCTGCTGGTCCAGTGGAGTTGCCGCGAGATTGTGCGTTCGATCTTAGGCAAAGGTTAGTTCCGGTGAGTTCATGTACGGAAAGATGTGTTGCCCGTACATGGCGAGTTGTGTTGCCACCGGAGCCGAAGTGTTGTTCGGTAAGATGCGTCACCAACAACATGGATAAGGTGTGAAAAATTGTGTCCAAGTATTGGTCTGCGGGATGTTGGTTGCAGTTGAACCGTGTCATAGTCGAGGCACTCCAGTGTGGTATATCTCTAAGGGGCGAAGACGTGAGACGTCATGGTCGAGGGACTCCAATGAAGGTGTATCTCCAAGGGGCGAAGACGTGCACGGAGACAAGATGGCGACTGGCTATCTCCGTGTCTCAACGAGAAGACGAAGACCAACGTGAAGATGGATGCGAACCGGTTAAGATGTGTTTCCTGCATGAGGCTATGTGTTTAGTCTGCATGTGGCACGCTAAAATGCGACAGCGTGGACTGGTAATCCGGAGGACGTGTTGAGTCTAGTCGACAAGTTGTGAAACTGCAGGGCGTCAAGACGAGTAAAAGCACAGGGAGATGATAAGTTTGGATTAGGGGGAGATTGTTGGAATTAATCCAAACCTAACTAAGTTGAGTTAGTATTGGCTGGTTACTTTCCTAGTTAAGCACGTGAGTTAGGAAATAGCAGTTCTACTTGGAGTTGAACTAGTAGGACGTGTGAGTCTAGGTGCTGAGTAAGACTCGGCTGGTTAGCCGTGTGCGTGTATTTGAGTAGGAATAGGATTCATGTGTTCCGGTGGTGGCTGCTCCTATATATGCAGCGGCCGTGGTTGATTGTAAACACCAAGAAAATTGAGAAATAAAGAGAGAAACAACGGGCACGATACGTGCCCTTGGCTAAACTTTTTCGAGCGTGTGTTTCAGATCTTCGTATGTGATCGATCTTGTGGCTGAAATCCAACAGATCGTGGCGACTTACGGCTTCATATGGCACTGCTACTACCGGGCCAAACAATCTGGTGGTGAAGGGGAGTCCTCTGGCGCCAGTAGCGACCGTGCCTACGCCGTGTTCGCCGCCGACCACCGCACGCGGCTGGACCCGCCCCTCCCTGCCAGGTATCTCGGCAACTGCGTGGGCCTATGCTTCGCCTCGGCGTGCAAGAAGGAGCTAGTCACCGCGGGTGGCCTCTTCGCCGCATGCTCCGCGGTGGCTGCCGCCATTGTGGAGGCGGTGCGCCGCAGCGACGACGGGCGGGGCTGCTGGGACGGATGTCTGGAGCGCGTCGTCGAGGCCTACGGCGCCGGGGTCCCGCTGACGCTAGCGGGGTCGCCCAGATTCCGAGTGTACGACGTTGACTTTGGGTTCGGTAGGCCCACGAAGGTGGAAATCGTGTCCGTTGCGAGGACGGGCACGATGTCGGTGGCGGACGGCCATGACGACTCCGGCGGGGTGGAGGTGGGCATCTCGCTCCCGCCGGATGACATGGCCAGGTTCCAGACGTGCTTCGCCGATGCCTTCGCGTGCCTCTCCTCCTCGTCGGTGAGCTCGATCACCCCCCTCGAAACCGCCAGCTAGTGCAAATTTTGTCACCACCTTAAATTTCCCTGTTTTCTCCATTCGCAGGTAATTTGCTAGCCCACAAGGCTTCTATACTCTCTCGGTTCCATAATTTTGCGGTGATTTTGATTCAAATTTGTTTTCTGTAAAATTGATGGCATTGATGAATGGGCTTTAGTGTCTCGGGCTATCCAAGATGTTCATAATCCGGAGTTTCTTGCTAAACTAGTTCGGATATGTGAGTCTGAATCATTATCTGTTAGACTATACCCGTTCACCTGTAGAATAGGTCAAGTAGATATCCATGCATTGCATGGATAGGTCGTGCGCCATGCTCTCCTCCCTTGTACAGTAGCTAGGATCGCACCTGCCTGGCACCGCCTCTCTCTGTGCTATATATACAGATGTAATCTCTCTGTAATCATTCATTATCAATGAAAGTGTTCTATGCACTCTAAATATCCCCAGCCTGTATTCTTTCATGGTATCAGATACGATCCACCAATGACGGCCCCCAGCGCCGCCTCGGCACCTTCCGCCGCCACTTCGGGCGCCTCTAGCGCAGCCCTCTCTTCCTCTACTGCCGTCGATCTACCACCGGCGCTGATTGGGCTGGTTGCCCGGATACGCGTCGATCTACCACCGGCTTCTGTGTATTCCTCGGTGATAATCTCATCTCCTGGTCCGCCAAACGCCAACTAACCGTTTCTAGGTCTAGTGCAGAAGCAGAATATCGTGCTGTTGCTCATGTTGTTGCAGAGAGTTGCTGGATTCGGCAAATTCTACAGGAACTATGTCAGCCGATCGACAGGTCCACCGTTGTCTACTGCGACAATGTCTCAGCAGTTTATCTGTCAGCAAATCCTGTTCAGCACCGCAGAACGAAGCATATCGAAGTCGACATCCACTTTGTTCGTGACAAGGTTCAGCTTGGCGAGGTTCGGGTTCTCCATGTTCCTACGACACAGCAGTTCGCAGACGTTTTCACCAAGGGGTTAAGCTCAGGACCTTTTCGGGAATTCCGCTCCAGTCTCACCGTTCGACAGGCTACCGTCGAGACTGCAGGGGATGTTAGACTATACCCGTTCACCTGTAGAATAGGTCAAGTAGATATCCATCCATTGCATGGATAGGTCGTGCGCCGTGCTCTCCTCCCTTGTAGCTAGGATCGCACCTGCCTGGCACCGCCTCTCTCTGTGCTATATATACAGATGTAATCTCTCTGTAATCATTCATTATCAATGAAAGTATTCTATGCACTCTAAATATCCCCAGCCTGTATTCTTTCATTATCCATTTTGGTGGGTGGTGAGTGATTCCGGAGCAGGAAGAAAAATAATGCAAATTTTAATGCGAGATGAACTTTCATTTTTAACGCTATTACTGAGAGTGTTGATTTTAGAGCATCATACGTCTTCTCACAACGCTAATTCATTTGGGTCAGTACACGAGAGACTCACATGTATGAGAAGTTGAATCAATTTTTTTACTAGTGTGGAGTGCGACAAAAAAAAACCTCTAATAACGATGTAATCTACCACTTGTACGGGGTATGAACCGTTGTTTGGATTCGGGTGATTCTGCACACATTGGGGCAAACCACATTTATACTTTGAGTTATGTTGTATACGTCAATCTGATTTTTATCAGATGGTGCAATTAAAATGTAACTCCATCACTGTCGGAGAATAAGAGTTGGCATAATAAGATCATCTAAGACAATTAATTCCTTCAGGGATGGGCAAAAAAATTGAGCGGGGAGTATAAAAAAAGTCATTTCTCTCATTTATGAGTAGACCTAAAAGCTAACCCCCCCCCCCCCCCCCCCCCCAAAGTATCCGATCGGGATGCGAATAGCAAGGCAGATAAACTGAGCCGCAGTGAAGAGTCGTAAAGGTGAAGCATGTGCGAGAGGGTGGGAACAACACCATTTTTTATCTAATCGCAAATGGGTCGGAAAAATAGTTTTTTTAAAACTGGAACAAGTTGAGTGAGGCCAACTTCACTAGTAGAAAACAAGGCTTTGGTTAGGCCACATTTGGCACCGGATTGACTGGAACCGGTACTAAAGGGGTATTAGCAGCCGACTGAGGCAACCCTTTAGTACCGGTTTGTATTACCAACCGGTACTAAAGGTTCGACCTGCAGCGCGCGGCCCCCACGACCAGACCCTTTAGTACCGGTTTGTAATACAAACCTGTACTAAAGGTTCGGACTATATTGCCTTCTTCCACCCGAGGCACAGCTCCATTGCTTTCATTCAAGCTCCATTTTCTTCTCTCTTTGCTCTCCCAAGCTCTAGCACTCCTTGATCTCTACAACATTTGTTAAGATTGGTAGCACTTACTTATATAAGGGTTAGCAACTTCATCTTCTCTTCCGGCATTTCAATTTTAGCTCATTTTGCTAGTTTAACTCATTTGATTTTTCTAGTGCAAGCAAGGTGTTTGATGAAATGCCTAAGTTAGAGATTTTATTTGTTTTATATGCATTTTGAGCTCAATTTAAAATAAGATTTGTGCTTTTTTTTATAGTGTCGTCCCCACTTACTCACCGCCGCCGATCGCCCGCGGTGCCCCGTGGCCGACACCACCTCGGTGAGCCTCTTGTTTTTGTCTTATATTTTTTAAAAATATTAGTTATATGGTTTAGATGCATAATTATTACTTGTATATTTTTCTTACTTGATAATTGTTTGTTATATATATAGTGTCATGGTTTTGACATCTGTCCACACCGGCTCTCGTCCGCTCTATTATTCGGATGTGGTACGATTGTTTGTTATAACTATATATTTGTTTAATTTCAAGTTTCTAACAATTAAGTCGACCAACTTGACGTAGATATATTTTTATCTAGGAGGTTGTTGAACCGGAAAATGAACCCGACCCTATTCTCGACTTTTTTGTAAAAGAAAACGATGATTTGAAAGCAAAACTGAAAAGAAGTGAAGATCTTCGTCTCGAAGAGAAGATGAAATGGGAGTTGAAGATTGCCGACGTCGTTGATGATAACGAGATCAAGATGGAGGCAATGCGCTTGGATCACGAGATCAAGATGAATGCAATACGCTTGAAGCTTAAAAAGATTAGAAAATATGCCATTAGTCAAGAGGCTTGGTATCATTATGCTGTTGGTTCAATAATTACCTTAGTTGCGATTTTGATCGCATTTATCGTTGGATTTAAATTCTTTATCTAGTTATATGTTAGTTTAAATTAATGAATGTTTATGAGAACTATGTATTTGATTTGTTTAAATCTGGTGAACTTGTATTAATGAATTTAGTCATATGATATAGCTGTGGTGTAAAGGTTTTAGATATATTTATATAATGCAGATGAATCGACAATGGATGTACGTTGACCGACGCTCTCCGGAGTTCATTAGCGGCCTACAGGAATTTCTCCGTGCGGCTGAGTTAAACAAGAAGAATGGTTTTATATTTTGTCCATGCGATGAGTGTCGGAATAAGACGAATTACCCTAGCGCAAGAACCCTAAACTTCCACCTGTTCCGGAAAGGCTTCATGCCCAATTATTTTTGTTGGACCAAGCACGGAGAAACAGGGGTTATAATGGAGGACAATGAAGAAGATGATGATGACAACTATCCTCTGTTCTCTGAACACGGTGATACTAAAATGGGGGAAGACGAAGCTGAGCATGAGGTTATTTTTGATGAACAGATAATCTGCGGAACTGAAAACGAGTGGTTGAAGTTAGAGCGCATGTTAGAGGATCACAAAAAATTGTTGTACCCAACTTGTGAAGATGGCCAGAAAAAGCTGGGTAGCACCCTGGAATTGCTGCAATGGAAGGCAACGAATGGAGTGTCTGACAAGGGATTTGAACAGTTGCTACAAATATTTAAGAAGATGCTTCCAAGGAAAAATGAATTGCCCTCCAATACGTACGAAACAAAGAAGATTGTCTGCCCACTAGGATTAGAGGTGCAGAAGATACATGCATGCATCAACGACTGCATCCTCTACCGCGGTGAGAAGTACGAGAATTTGAATGCATGCCCGATATGCGGTGCATTGCGGTATAAGATCAGGCGAGAAGACCCAGGTGATGTTGAGTGCGAGGCCAGCTCCAGGAAGAGGGTTCCTGCCAAGGTGATGTGGTATGCTCCTATAATACCACGGTTGAAACGTTTGTTCCGAAACAAAAAGCATGCCAAGTTGTTGCGATGACACAAAGAAGACCGTAAGGAAGACGAGATGCTGAGACACCCCGCTGATGGGTCGCAGTGGAGAAAGATTGACAGTGAGTTTCAAGATTTTGCAGCTGACACAAGGAACTTAAGATTTGGTCTAAGTACAGATGGCTTGAATCCATTTGGGGAGCAGAGCAGCAGTCATAGCACCTGGTCTGTGACTCTATGTATCTATAATCTTCCTCCTTGGTTGTGCATGAAGAAAAAGTATATCATGATGCCAGTGCTTATCCAAGGCCCGAAGCAACCCGGCAACGACATTGATGTGTATCTGAGGCCATTAGTTGACGAACTTTTACAGCTGTGGTCTGACGAAGGTGTACGTGTGTGGGATGAGTATAAACAGGAGGAATTTGACCTACGAGCGTTGCTGTTTGTAACCATCAATGATTGGCCTGCTCTTAGTAATATTTCTGGACAATCAAACAAGGGATACAATGCATGCACGCATTGTTTAGATAAGACTGACAGTATATATTTGTGTAACAAGATTGTGTACATGGGGCATCGTCGATTTCTTGGACCCAAGCATGCCTTAAGGAAGAAAGGCAAACATTACAAAGGTGAGGTAGATCATCGGCTGAGGCCTACCCGCCCTTCTAGTTCTGTTATATATGATATGGTTAAGGATTTAAAAGTAATATTTGGAAAGGGTCCTGGGGGACTACAAGTTCCGAATGACGCAAACAACCACGTACCCATGTGGAAAAAGACATCTATATTTTGGGTGCTGCCCTATTGGATACTGCTAGAAGTTCAATCTGCAATCGACGTGATGCACGTGACAAAGAATATTTGCTGCAACCTGCTTAACTTCTTGGGCGTGTATGGGAAGACGAAAGAAGGGAAGTCAAAAAAAGGGAAGTCCAAAAAGGGGAAGTCCAAAAAAGGGAAGTCAAAAGATACACCGAAAGTAAGGCAGACCCATCAACGTATGAGCGAAGAGATGCATCGAGACGACAATGGGACAGAGAATGAACCAGCTCCTGCCAGCTACGCTCTTACGAAAGAAGAGAAGAAAATATTTTCTGAATGTCTTCATAGTATGAAGGTTCCATCTGGCTTCTCGTCGAATATAAAGGGAATAATAAACATGACAGAGCTAAAGTTTCAAAATCTGAAGTCTCATGACTGCCACGTGATTATGACACAATTACTTCCGGTTGCATTGAGGGGGCTATTACCGGAAAACGTTCGAGAACCCATTGTGAAGCTATGTGCATTTCTCAATGCAATATCTCAGAAGGTAATCGATCCAGCAACTCTACCAAGTTTACAGAAGGATGTGGTGCAATGTCTTGTCAGCTTCGAGTTAGTGTTTCCACCATCCTTCTTCAACATTATGACGCACCTCATAGTTCACCTAGTCGAAGAGATTTCCGTTCTCGGTCCTGTATTTCTACACAACATGTTCCCCTTTGAGAGGTTCATGGGAGTCTTAAAGAAATACGTTCATAATCGTGCTAGGCCAGAAGGAAGCATGTCCAAGGGCTATGGAACAGAGGAGGTTGTCGGCCCAGTGGATTCTAGGGTGTGCAGAGCCCACTCTCCACGGCCCTCACACGCGACGACATCTACGAAACGACTAAGGACCAAGCAGAACGCTTGGGGAGACCCTCGAGGGGAAAGCCCCTCGGGGGGACTTGAGGGGCAGCGAAGGCCTGAAGGGGTTCCACCCGAGGCTGCCTCACTACAAGGCCGTCTTCCCTGGAGAGGAGCCGGCACAACTCCTCCCCTCGAGGCCTCCGGGGCCCTGAGGGGATACTTCGCTGCGAAGGAACCGCTGCAAAGCGCACATGGACTCTGCAGCAGACGCAATAACGACTGCGCCGCAGTTGCCGTTCCGGTGATAAAAGGAGTCAACAAAGCTCTGTGTCCCCTGCGCCGCCAACAAAGCTTTCCTCTTTGGTGATAAAGCAGTTTGCCGGCGCAACGCTCCAACGGCGACGTCACCGTGGGCACCCCCACGATCTCTGCAGTACCAACAGGCCGCTCTGCAAAGGCGGCAGCTGCCCTGCCACGAAGGCAGGCTTTACGACCATAGACCAAGTCTATGGACGGCCGCGCTGCGGTGCACCCCGCTCCTCCGTTTCGTCGCCATGTGGGAACCCTTCTACTGCGCAGGACGCAGGGATGAGGCCCGGGGCACCTATTTAAGGAAGAGGAGCGCCACCGTAGCCGGGATCCGATGGATCGACCATTCATCCTTGTACACCCCACTATAGCCTAGTCTAGCCCAGCGAGCCCAAGGAGGAAGAAGGCCCGGACCTTCCCCCCTCCGTGCTTCGCACCGCCTCGCGAGGGCTCGCGGCGAGCTCGTTGTACTGTAGCCCCCGCAGAGCAATACAGACAAGCAGGAGTAGCGGTTTTACCTCACCTTGAGGGCCGTGAACCTGGGTACGGGCCCGAGTCCATCTCTGTCGTGCTGTCCCTCCACAGGCACTGCGAGCAACGTCGCTGTGCCGGTTGACGGTTGTTGACCAACGTGTTCAGTCCCCTTCACGAACTTCTCCCCCGAGAGTGGTTATCCCTGTTCTCTGGGAACTACACCTCGACATTTGGCGCGCTAGGTAGGGGACTGAGGCGCGTCTTCAACCTCCAGCCGGCCTCCGCGCCATGACGGACACCCGCGCGACGCGCGCCAACAGGGCTCACACCGAGCCCGGCACCGCTCCCACCCGTGGCCGCCGCGGCCGCCCACGCGCTGCAGAGCGCGCCAACACCGGCCCGCGCGTGGAGGAGCCCGAGAGCGAGGAGCACCACGGCGGCAACCGCCGCGAGGACGAGGACTTCTCCGAGGACCACGAGGACGCGGAGTCCTCGCATCCATCCCGGCGCCAGAGCGTGTCCACTCAGGGACACCAAGAGCCCAACCCGCACACCGCGCTGCTCATGGCCCAGGAGCTCCTCCGCTACCGGCCGAGCGCTGAGGCCCACGACCAGTGGTTGGACCGCCTCCACCACCTCGTCGACATCACAACCACGCGCCCTGCTCCGTCGCGCTCCATAGTCCACCACTCCGGCCACGCGGGGATGGCCGCACCAAGTGCGCCCCCGCCGCCGCCAGGACCACCTCCGGCTGCGGCACAGAGGGCTCCCTCCCACGCCTATTCGCCGCGCGATTGCCAAATAGTGCAGCGCACCGCGCCAGATGCGCGCGTGGGCATGGAGCGCCGCAGGGACCTCCAGAATCGCCTCGTCGAGGAGCTCGGCCAAGCGGGACAACATAACCACAGGGCCCTCCAGGGGGGAACTGCCACCTACGCCTCGGGCTGCATGGCGTTCACCCGCTCCCTGCGCCGCGTGGTCTGGCCGCAGAAATTCAGGCCAGCCCTCCCCAAGGGCTTCGATGGGTCAACCAACCCTCTCGAGTTCCTGCAGCTCTACACCACCTCCATTCAGGCCGCAGGAGGAGACGACAAGGTCATGGCCAACTGGTTCTCCCACGCGCTCAGGGATTCCGCGCCGTCGTGGCTCCTCAACCTGCCTGAGGACTCCATCGACTCCTGGGAGGAGCTCTGCAGGCAGTTCGTCGCCAACTTCAAAGGCACGTACGAGCGCGCGCTCACCCACAACGACCTGCGCGCTGTGGTGCAGAAGAAGGATGAGACTCTTCGCAAGTACATCCAGCGCTTCAGCCAAGTGCGCAACAAGATTCCGAACATCCCGGACACGCAGGTCATCGCCGCCTTCAGGGAGGGCGTCACGAACCGCAGGATGCTCGAGAAGCTAGGCATCCATGACAAGCTCACCTCTGTGGTGAAGCTATTTGACCTCGCTGACAAGTGCGCCAAGGCCGAAGAGGGACTCCCCTTCGTCAAGATGAGCCAGCGCGGGGATGACCAGGCTGAAGGCTCCAAGAGCCACAAGAAGCGCGAGGAGACCAAGCGCAAAACCACTGCGGTCTTGGCAGCAGAGCCAGCCGCCAAGAGTGCCCGCAGGAGCTCCCCTGAACCTGGCGACAAGGAGGTGGACAACCGCCCGTTCTGCGTCTACCACAACAGGCGCAGCCACGCCACCGACAACTGCTACGACCTCAAGAGGCTGAGCAGGGAGCGCGAGCGCGAAGAAGGCAGCGGGAACCGCGGCAGAGGCCGCGGCTACCGCCGCGACAGCAGAGGCGGACGCGGTGGCGGCTACCAGAGGCTGCAAGGCACTCAGGCCAACGCCGCCGAGAGGAACAACAACCTCCCTGACGAGGAAGACGGAGGCTACCAGGCCCCAAGGGGAGCCATGGCCTGCATCCTCGGCGGGGCTCAGGCGCCCAAGTCGAATAGCCAGTTCAAGCAGTTCGCCCGCGAGCTCAACGCCGCGCTCCCGAGCACCGAGACCTCCAGGCCCCTCAAGTGGTCCCAGTACACCATCGCCTTCGACGCCAAGGATCACCCCAAGTCGACCAAGACTGTTGGAACCCTCCCCCTGGTCTGCTCCCCCACCATCAACAACATCACCGTCTCCAAGACGCTCATTGATGGGGGAGCGGGCCTGAACGTCATCTCTGTCGAGACCTTCGAGACGCTTCAAGTGCCCTACGAGTGGCTTATGCCCTCCAGGCCGTTCACAGGGGTCACCAGCGGTTCCATCGAGCCCCTGGGCCAGGTCCGGCTAGCCGTCACCTTCGGCACGCAGAAGAATTATCGCACAGAGCTGATCGACTTTGATGTCGCCCACATCGGCCTGCCGTACAACGCCATCCTCGGCTACCCCGTCCTCGCGAAGTTCATGGCTGTCACGCACCACGCCTACAACATGGTCAAGATCCACGGCAGCGCTGGCACCATTGCCATCCATGGTCATATCCTGGACGCCACGCGCGCTGTCGAGAGCGCCTACAAGGCAGCTGCCATGGCGTTCCCGGCTGACGAGGACATGGAGCCTCTCGAGAGGCCCAAGAAGAAGAAGCAAGTGTTCTCTCAGGAGCAAGCTGCCACGAAGAAGGTGTCGCTGGACGCCACCAGCTCGGGGGCTGAAGGCTCGGGGGCTAGCATCACCATAGGCGCTGCCCTGCCTCCCAAATAGGAAAGCGCGCTCGTCACCTTCCTTCGGGCAAACTCTGACATGTTCGCGTGGACTCCGTCAGATATGTCCGGTGTACCAAGGGAGGTGATCGAGCACCACTTAGCCGTGTGTCCATACGCACGCCCCGTCAAGCAAAAAGCACGCAAGCAAGCCCCCGAGAAGCAAGCATTCATCGTCAAGGAAGTAGAGAAGCTCAAGGCGGCAAATGTCGTCCGCGAAGTTGCGCACCCCACTTGGCTCTCCAACGGCGTGATTGTCCCTAAACCCGCTGGAGGAGGCCGACTCTGCATCGACTACACCGATGTCAACAAGGCCTGCCCCAAGGACCCATACCCCATGCCGAGGATAGACCAGATCGTGGACTCCACCGCTGGCTGCGACCTCCTTTGTTTTCTGGACGCCTTCTCTGGTTGCCACCAGATTAAGATGGCTAAAGAGGACGAGGAGAAGACAGCATTCCTCACCCCTTGTGGTGTGTATTGTTACACATGCATGCCCTTCGGCCTGAAGAATGCTGGCACCACTTTCCAGAGGCTCATGAGGATAGCCTTGGGGGCACAGATGGGCAGGAACGCAGAGGACTACGTCGATGATATCGTGGTCAAGTCTCGAGAGGGGGACACCCTCTTGAAGGATCTCGAGGAAACCTTCGCCAGCCTGCGCAAGGTGAACATCAAGCTAAACCCCGCCAAATGCGTCTTCGGGGTCCCTTCAGGCAAGCTCCTCGGATTCCTGGTGTCCCACCGCGGCATAGAGGCAAACCCAGACAAGATCAAGGCCATAGAAGGAATGCAGCCTCCTCGCCGACTCAAGGACATGCAGCGCTTAGCGGGCTGCATGGCCAGCCTTGGCCGATTCATCTCCAAGTTCGGCGAGAGGGCCCTGCCATTTTTCAAGATCATGAAGAGATCCGGCACGTTCAAGTGGACCCCTGAGGCGGACAAGGCATTCGAGGACTTAAAGAAGTATCTGGCCAGCCCACCAGTCTTGGTGGCCCCCAGGACAGGCGAGCACCTGAAGCTGTACCTTTCAGCCACTCCCCAGACCGCAAGCGCCGTCTTGGTGGTCGAGAGGGAAGAGCATGTCCTCCCCAAGAAGAGCACTGCCACTCCAAGCCCAAAACCCCCCGACAAGGATCTCGTCGAAGGAGCAGCCTCCACAGACCCACTGCCAGGCCCACCGCCTCAAGTCGAGTCTGCTCCCAGCACCCTTGCCGAGACTCCTCCACAGGCAGACCTCGACAAGGGCCTTGAAGAGCCTCCGCAGAGGGCTGACGCTGCAACCTCACTGACAACCCTTGTCGAGCACCCCGTCTACTTCGTCAGCACAGTGCTGCGGGACGCTCGGGAGCGGTATCCAATGCAGCAGAAGCTTCTCGTCGCGCTCCTCATCGCCTCCAGGAAGCTGCGACACTACTTCCAGGGCCACCCCATCACGGTGGTCACTTCCTTCCCCCTGGAGCAGATCCTGCGCAACCCCAACGCCACAGATCGTGTCGCAGGATGGAACATAGAGCTGCAGTCATTCAACTTGCGCTTCGACACCACAAGGGTCATAAAAGGAAGAGCGCTGGCTGACTTCGTCGCTGAATGGACGGACCCAAGCCCCGAGGAGCCTCGCGAGGAAGAGGCCGAGCCCTCTGGAGACACAGCGCCCAGCCACTGGACCATGCACTTCGATGGAGCCTTCGCTTGCCGCAATGGCGGAGCAGGCGTCGTCCTAACCTCGCCCAAAGGTGATAAGCTATACTACGCTGTCCAGTTGTGCTTCACGATTGACAAGATCTCCAACAACATCGCCGAATACGAGGGCCTCCTCGCCGGCTTAAGGGCCGCCATCGCTCTGGGCGTCAAGCACCTGCTCGTCAAGGGCGACTCCCAGCTGCTCGTCAACTTCTCCAACAAGAGCTACACGCCCAAGGACGACCACATGGCCGCATACCTTGAAGAGGTCCGCAAGCTCGAGAAGCACTTCAGGGGCATGGAGCTCATGCACATCCCGAGGAAGGAAAACCAAGAGGCCGACGACATCGCCAAGCGAGCCTCGCGAAGGCAACCCCAGCAGGACGGCGTCTTTGAAGAAAGGCTCGCCAAGGCGTCCATCAAGCAGCCTTGAGAGGCCGCAGCCGCAACCACAGATGAAGCACTCCCACCACCTCCTGAGTCTGGGGCACCCGATTGCGGTCCCAGCACAGGGGAGCGCCTGTTGCTGACGGCAGCCCACCAAGCCACAGGCTCGATTGATGAGCTCAAGAACTACTTGGCGAAGGGGATCCTCCCTGAAGAAGATGCAGACGCAGAGCGAATCGCCCGACAGGCGAAATCCTATTGCATCCTCGAGGGAAGCCTCTACCGCAAGCGCCCAAATGGCATCGCGCTCAAATGCGTCCCTCCTGAGGAAGGCCGAATGCTGATCAAGGACATCCACAGCGGGGAGTGCGGCCACCACTCATGTGCGCGCACCCTTGCAGGCAAGGTCTTCAGGAGCGGTTTCTACTGGCCCCAAGTGCTTCAAGATGCGGTCGCCATCGTGCAAACCTGCGATGCCTGCCAATTCCACGCCAAGCAGATTCATCAGCCGGCGCTGGGGCTCCAAACCATCCCGCTCTCCTGGCCGTTCGCGGTCTGGGGGCTGGACATCTTGGGCCCCTTCCCGAAGTCGCAGGGGGGCTATCGCTTCCTCTTCGTGGCCATCGACAAGTTCACCAAATGGGCCGAAGTTGAACCAGTGCGCACCATCCCAGCCGGGGCCGCGGTGAAATTCATCAGGAGCCTGGTCTGCCGCTTCGGCGTGCCCAACCGCATCATCACCGACAATGGCTCGCAATTCACCAGCGGCATGTTCCGAGCCTACTGCGACAAACTCGGCGTCAAGATCTGCTTCGCCTCGGTGGCTCACCCACGCAGCAACGGTCAAGCCGAGCGAGCGAACGCAGAAGTCCTCAAGGGCCTCAAGACCAGAAGCTTCAACATCCTCAAGGGCCACGGCAAGGGATGGATCGACGAGCTCCCTTCGGTGCTCTGGTCCATGCGCACAACTTCCTCAAGGCCTACAGGCGAAACGCCGTTCGCCCTGGTCTACGGAGCTGAAGCAGTCCTCACCGCAGAAATCAAGCATGGATCACCACGGGTCCTTGCCTTCAATGAGGACATCCAAGAGGGCCTCTACAACGACGACCTGCTGTTCCTCGAGGGACTGCGCCGCCAGGCTGCCCTCAGAGCGGCAAGGTACCAGCAAGACCTGCGACGCTACCACAGCAGCCATGTGCGCTCGCGCACCCTTGAGGCGGGCGACCTCGTCCTCAGGCGAATCCTCTCCAGGGAAGGCCTCCACAAGCTCTCGCCGATGTGGGAAGGTCCCTACAGGGTCTCCCACGTCGCCAGGCATGGCGCAGTACGCCTCGAGACCGAAGACGGTATCCCCGTCAAGAACCCATGGAACATCGCGCACCTGCGCAAGTTCTACCCGTGATCATAGTCACGCCAGGCATTTTTTGTCTCTAGAGGGAAGCTCACGGCTTCGCCTCCAAAGCTTCTCAAAGCTTCTCCCGAGGGTCAGCCCTTCGAGCTCTCCTGCTAATGAGCCACCGCGGGCCGCAGTGAACTCTGCCACTAATGGGTGGTCCCCATGCCTCGACTTGGAAGGAACGTTAGCTTGGCAAACCCAAGTGTAATGAACCGATTTTCATTCCAAGTGAACTTTGCGCTCAGGCGCCGTGTCGTTCCCAAGTGAACTTAGCGCTAAGGCGCCGCTTTGTAATATTCCAATGGCAAGTTTTACTTTCGTCATTTGATTTCGCATGTGCGCTTATATCCTTTACATGCGCGCCTCGCGAGCGGGGGCTGAGTACGGTGCCCGTGCCCAAGAGCACCCCAGCAGCACTGCAAAATCTAAGGGACCCTGAGCTCTGGCTAAAGGGCATGCTCCCGGATACACGCCACCCTCTCCAAAGGACCTTGGTACTCTCTCTCCTCGCGATACACCCATGAGAAAGCCTATAAGCGCGCATGAGTCCTTACTTCTATGCTCTAGCGTTTCGGTTCGCCTCTCTAACATCCACAGGGAGCGAAAGTCTCTCCAGGCCTGTGGAGGAAAAACTCGGCCCCTGAAGGGAAAGACATCGCCAGAGGAGACCTACATAGGGCAAAAAGCCTCGCGAAGCTAAGTTTCCTGCTCGCTTCAAGAGAATCCTTGCATTTCTCTCACGAGCACTCTGCGTCCCTCGAGTGGCCTTTTCCTTCACTCTCCATGGGCTGCTTGCGCGTCAAAGGGGGGCCCTCAGCATCGCGACTCGAGGGCTCTTACCTCCCTAAGCCTTAAACTCCCCCCGGCCTTGCCGAGTCATTGCTCGAGCATACCGCAGCGGCGGAGTCATAGCGCGAGGGGAAGGGTCCAGCGACGCAGAGCGAAAAAGACATGGAGTCGAAGCAAAGGCTCCTCGAGGGGAGCACACACAGACTTAGTAGCAATTGTTAAAAAGACAAGGAGTATATTACAGACTGAGAAATGAAGGTCTCTAAAAGGCGAATGCCCCTACAGCGCTACAAGCGCGATACATTGCAGGAGGGGACCTCAGGAGGAAGTCAGGCGGAGGCCTCGCCGTCGTCCTGGCCACGTTCTTCTTCTTCAGGCTCGCTCCCCTCATCGCCATCCTCATCCTCCGCTGCGGCTCGCTTGAAGCGGCTGTAGAAGTCGTCCACTTGGTCGCGGACGGAGTTGGAGGCTTTCCACCCATCCTCCCCCTCGAGGGGCTCGGTCACCATGGCGAGGTCGAACCCGGGCTAGAGGTGCACGAGGTTGGAGAAGACGCGGTCTACAGCCACCGCCAGAAGCTGGCGGCACTCCTCCTCGACGACGTCGCGAAGCTCCGCGGCGGGGCCCTCGAGCGCCGTGAAGAGCTGCTCGAAATACAGGAGGTACGTGGCGGCGTCAGAGTGGCCTTGAGCGGGGATGGACGGCGCATCCGCTCCCAACTTCGCAGCGAGCTCGCGGCCCCGCCCCGCCAAGGACAAGAACATGCGCTCCCGCTGCTGCGACAGCACCTGCGCCGCCTTGGCGCTCTCCACCGCTTCCACCGCCTTCTCCACGGCGGGACCCACCTGTTGGTTCATCTCCTCCATGTCCGCCATGAGGGAGGCGAGGTCCTGCGCCATGCCGTCACGGGCCTTTTCGGCGGTGCGGCGGCGATCAGCTTCACGCCTCGCCTTGGCGATCAAGGTGGCGTTCATGTCCTCCAGCTAGCGGATGCGGGTGTTGTCCTCGTCGCGCCTCTTCTTGAAGCGGTCCTCCTGCTTGGAGAACCTGTCCTTGTAGTCCTGGGAGATAGCGGCGTGGAACTCCTTCTCCCTCTCCTGGAGCTTCTTAGCGCACTCCTCCTTCCGCTCGTTGAGCCTCGTGTTGGCGCGTTCCACATTCTCCTTGTGGACGGCCACGTCGCGCTCCAGCTTTCTGAGCGTCGCGGCCAAGCTGTCTTCGCGGGCCTCGAGGGCAGCGCGCTGCCCGGACAGCTCCTGCTCCCTCAGCGCCAGCTGCTCGTCGCGGTGACGCACATCTTCTTCATGCTCGCCCAGAGCTCGCCCTCTGGCCTCCAAGCTTGTGCGGACCTCGTCCAGGGCGGACCGCACGGTCTCGGAGTCTGCGAGGATCTTCTCCTCGAGGGCGACGAGCTCGCGATGCTTGGCCGCCAGGGAGTGCTCCACGGCCTCGCGCTCCGCCCTGGCCGCGGCCAAGTCTGCAGCCGCGGCCCGGCGCTCGGCCTTCAAGGGCTGCAGAAGCTCCTCGGCGTCGCGCATGGCGCCCTCGCGGACTTCCTCCGCGAAGCGCATCGCCTCCTCTCGCTCCTCCTGCAGGGCCAGGTCGCTCTGCCGGCGAGCCTCTACAGCCGCGTGGAAAGTGGCCCAAGCCTCTGCGAGCTCGTCTCGCTGCCGAGCAAGCTCCTGGTCCTCCTGAGCGAGATGGGCCTCTAGCCCTTCCAGAGACTCCCGCACCAAGCGGAAGGCGACGTCTCGGCGCCCTCGGCTCCAGTCCCAGTTGCCTAGGGCGAGGTCCTGGGAGGATCTGCGGAGCACGGAGGGCCCCACACCTGCGTCCAGCTTGGAGAAGGAGGCCCCCGCGTGGGCCTGGGGGCTCGGTGGCAAGTCCTCCGCCTCGGCGTCCGCGCCCTGAGCTCCGGTGCTGTCCCCCTCAGGCGGCATTTCCTTGCCCGCTTCCGGGGCAGGGGCGTTATGCCCAGTCGCCGCTGTCTCCTCCTCCTCTGCAGTATCTGGCGGGGGCGGGAGAGGATCCTCCCTGCTGGCCTTAGGCGGGCTTGGGGCCGGCGTGGCGCCCACCTTAGTCCCTGGCTGCGCTGGAGGAGTAGCTGCACGGGGAGGAGTGGGCACTCTCTCCACCTGCTCCTCCACCCGCTCCTCCTCAGGTGGCGGCTCAGGCGCCTCTGCCTGGGGCATGTCCTCCTGAGGGCCTGCAGAGGCCTCCTCCTCAGGCCTCGAGGCCTCCTCTGCAGGGGCCTCGCCCGCTTCAGCCTCCGGCGCGGCCTCGGGAGCAGCCCTCTTCACTTCCGCAGCCTTGCGGAGCCTGCGACGCTTCGCAGGCGCTGGGTCGCTGGCAGTGAAGGGGGGAAGATCAGTCAAAAAGAGGAGGCAAGCAAGACTCGAAAAGGAAAGGCGAAAGTCAAAGGCTCTTACCTAGTCTTTTTGGCGCGGGTGTCAACCCACGTCATGCCTGGCGAGCGCCATGAGGGCGCGGTCCGGGCCCCTGACTCCTCAGGGGCCGCCTTAGCTTTCCTTTTGTGGGGAGCGCTTGGGGGCTCCCCGGCAGGCCTGTCATGGGCCGCCTTAGTCCTTGGCTCCTGGCGCCCGGCCTCGGATTCCTCGTCGTCGCTAGAGGAGAGGTCATAGACCTCCCCGGCAGGGGGCGCGGCTCCTGACGAGCTTCCCGTGCCTGCAGAGGGCCCCATCCCCGCCTCCGCGTCGCCTAGCTCCGAGTCAGATGCGCACGGCGACTCGGCGGTATCCGCTGGCATGGGCCCCTCCTCTTCCTCTTCCCCCGCCAGGCCCAGCGGGGTGAACGTGGGCACCTGCGCCAGGGTGGCCCGGCGCTTGTCCGGAGCCTCCAACAGAGGTCTTATCACCACGGGAACCCTCGCGGGCACGTCAGGGTTGACGAAGAGGCCACCCATGATGGTGGCGACGACGTCGGGGCGATGGTCGCAGGGGTGGAGCCGCATCGGGTCTATGAGCCCTGAGTACGCCCACATTGGCTTCTTGTGCGCCTGAAGGGGGGCGATGCGGCGCTTCACAAACTCCCCCGCCACCATCTGGCCAGTTAGGCCGTTCTCGCGGAGCACCCTCAAGTGGCCCACGAGGTCGGCTATCTCGCGGCCCTCAAGGGCCCGCTTGCCCCAGTGGGTGTTCTTCACGGGTGGCGCGTCGGGGACGTCGAGGAGAGAGCTCTGCGATGGGACGCCGATGAGGAACCACTTCTGCCTGAAGTCGTCCACCTTCTTCGACACCGCCGTCACGGGCCTCTCACCGCTCCAGGCCATGGGGATGTAGATGTCCCCCATGCCGTCCGCGATGCGAAAGGACACGCAGCCCGTCCGCTCCGTCTTCGCAGTGTTCCGGAGCGCGTAGAAGCTCCGGAAGAGGGCCACCGAGGGCTTCACTCCCAAGTAAGCCTCACACAGGAAGGCGAAGATGGAGAGGATGAGGATGGAGTTGGGGTGGAGGTGCAGGAGGTGGATCTGGTAGAACTCCAGGACCGCCTCCAAGAAAGGAGAATACGGGGGCACCAACCCGGCAAGGAGAGTCTGGAGGAAGATGGGGAAGAAACCCGCCGGGAAGCGTCCGGACCTCGCGGCCTGGATGGCGCTGGCGCCATGCTCGTTGTGCTTCCCGGCGACTAAGTGCTGGATCTTGTCCAGCGCAGCCGCATTGACGCGCGCCCTGATCAGAGCGGGGCCGAGCGCCTCATCCTCCTTCGCGTCTGGGCGGGCCGAGGTCATCGCCGCCTTGCCCTTGGATCCTCCCATTGGCAGGGAAAGGCAGAAGCGCGGAGGAGCGAAGAGAAGGAAAGAGTTCGTCGGAGAAGAAACAAGTTCGTCGGAGACGGAAGGCTAGGAGGCCAAGAACTGGGAGACTGGAAGATCGAGGCAGGGTAATGACTGCGGTTCGGACCGGCGCGCAGCTTTATGCCCCGTCCGAGCAGTTACCAAGGCGTGGTCGTGGCGAACGTGGTGGGACCCCCCACTACACACGTTTCTACCGGAGAAACCGAGTCGCCGCAAGTTCATCTCCGAGCGACGCGTGTCACGGGCCGGCCGGCCGTCTTGGGCTCACGACGCTTCGCCTAGACCCAAAGGGCCTCACCGTGCCCATCGTGGGCCCGGGGGCTACTGTCGGCCCAGTGGATTCTAGGGTGTGCAGAGCCCACTCTCCACGGCCCTCACACGCGACGACATCTACGAAACGACTAAGGACCAAGCAGAATGCTTGGGGAGACCCTCGAGGGGAAAGCCCCTCGGGGGGACTTGAGGGGCAGCGAAGGCCTGAAGGGGTTCCACCCGAGGCTGCCTCACTACAAGGCCCTCTTCCCTGGAGAGGAGCCGGCACAACTCCTCCCCTCGAGGCCTCCGGGGCCCTGAGGGGATACTTCGCTGCGAAGGAACCGCTGCAGAGCGCACATGGACTCTGCAGCAGACGCAGAGTGACGCGCGCGTCTGCGCTTGATAACGACTGCGCCGCAGTTGCCGTTCCGGTGATAAAAGGAGTCAACAAAGCTCTGTGTCCCCTGCGCCGCCAACAAAGCTTTCCTCTTTGGTGATAAAGCAGTTGGCCGGCGCAACGCTCCAACGGCGACGTCACCGTGGGCACCCCCACGATCTCTGCAGTACCAACGGGCCGCTCTGCAAAGGCGGCAGCTGCCCTGCCACGAAGGCAGGCTTTACGACCATAGACCAAGTCTATGGACGACCGCGCTGCGGCGCACCCCGCTCCTCCGTTTTGTCGCCATGTGGGAACCCTTCTACTGCGCAGGACGCAGGGATGAGGCCCGGGGCACCTATTTAAGGAAGAGGAGCGCCACCGTAGCCGGGATCCGATGGATCGACCATTCATCCTTGTACACCCCACTATAGCCTAGTCTAGCCCAGCGAGCCCAAGGAGGAAGAAGGCCCGGACCTTCCCCCCTCCGTGCTTCGCACCGCCTCGCGAGGGCTCGCGGCGAGCTCGTTGTACTGTAGCCCCCGCAGAGCAATACAGACAAGCAGGAGTAGCGGTTTTACCTCACCTTGAGGGCCGTGAACCTGGGTACGGGCCCGAGTCCATCTCTGTCGTGCTGTCCCTCCACAGGCACTGCGAGCAACGTCGCTGTGCCGGTTGACGGTTGTTGACCAACGTGTTCAGTCCCCTTCACGAACTTCCCCCCCGAGAGTGGTTATCCCTGTTCTGTGGGAACTACACCTCGACAGAGGTCATTGAGTTTTGTGTGGACTTTATTCCTGATCTTATGCCGATCGGTGTTCCTCAATCGCGCCATGAGGGGAGACTGCGTGGAAAAGGCACGCTAGGAAAGAAAACAACAATAAGTATGGATGGACATTCTTTCACCCAAGCACACTACACAGTTTTAGCAAATTTCAGATTGGTGGCTCCGTATATCGTGGAACACATGGATATTTTACGCTCCGAATATCCGGAGCAGACTGACTTCTGGATTAAAGGAAAACACGTGGATACTTTTGGCAGTTGGTTGCGTACACATCTCATTAATAACAAAGATGTTGGAGTAGAGCTATACTTGTTGGCCAATTCACCATCTTCGACTATATTGACTTTCGAAGGGTACAAGATAAATGGAAATACATTTTACACGGAAACCCAAGACAAAAAGAGCACTAACCAAAACAGTGGTGTCCGCTTTGATGCAACAAACGACAATGGGACAAAGGACACATATTATGGTTGCATACAGCAGATATGGGAACTTGACTATGGACCTTCTTTTAAGATCCCTTTGTTTAAGTGCAAATGGGTCAACCTGTCAGGCGGGGTAGAGATAGACCGACGGTACGGAATGACTACCGTGGATCTCAACAATCTTGGGTACTACACCGAGCCATTCGTCCTAGCCAATGATGTGGCTCAGGTTTTCTATGTCAAGGACATGTCTTCCAGACCGAAAAATAAGAAAAGATAAGCAAGCTGATACATCATACGATGAGCCAAGGCGCCACATAGTTCTTTCAGGGAAAAGAAACATCGTGGGAGTGGAGGACAAGACAGACATGTCAGAAGATTACAATAAGTTTGATGAAATTCCGCCCTTCAAAGTGAGAACTGACCCAAGCATCGCTTTAAATGATGAAGATTGTCCATGGCTACGGCGCAGTGAGAAGAAAGGGACACCCACGAAGAAAAAATGAACACTAGATAGGGTGGTTGTTCGTGATGTGTAACAATGTATTAAACCTGCATATCAAATGCACTGTTGCGAATGCTTTGTATTCGGTCGATGAACTGAAGTATTATGTAGATAGAACAAAACACACGGTTTCCCCTGCATACAGCCCAACAGTGGCTCGTGAGTGCCCGCATATCAAATGCACTGTTGGGCGTATGCAGGGAATCCGAATGCTTTGTATATCAAATGAACTACACTGAGTGTCGAACTTGTTCGAGTGGGGGGTATATATAGGGTCATGTGGCTGATCCAACACTGGAGTGTTGCACTGAAAATAAACACACCCCTGATCCAACGGCTCACGAGAGCTTGAAAGAAACACACCCCTGATCCAACGGCTCACAAGCGCTTGAAAGAAACACACGATCCGTGTGCTTCTTTACTCCCGGTCGGTGTTACTAACCAGGACTAAAGGCGGACGTCGCCGTCACGACTCGTGTGAGTCACGTGTCCTCCCTTAGCTATCGATGTCCTGGCCACGTGTCCTCCTCCAGCGCTGCCATGGGCCTAAATTACATAGAAATAAAAGAAAAAGAAACTAGAGAAAAAACAAATAGATATATGGTTATTACAAATTTTTAGACAATTAAAATATATAGAAATAAAAGATAAAGAAACTAGAGAAAAAACAAATAGATAGTTATTACAAATTTTTAGACAATTAAATTACATAGAAATAAAAGGAAAAGAAACTAGAGAAAAAACAAATAGATATATGGTTATTATAAATTTTTAGACAATTAAAATACGTAGAAATAAAATAAAAAGAAACTAGAGAAAAAACAAATAGATAGATATTACAAATTTTTAGACAATTAAATTACATAGAAATAAAAGGAAAAGAAACTAGAGAAAAAACAAATAGATATATGGTTATGACAAATTTTTAGACAATTAAAATACATAGAAATAAAAGAAAAAGAAACTAGAGAAAAAACAAAATAGAAACCAAATAGATATAAAGGAAAATAGAAAACATAAGAAAATATATTGTAAGAAAACAGAAAAAACAAAATAGAAACGAAATTCAATTCAAAAGCCACTTTAGTACCGGTTTGTAACTACAACCGGTACTAAAGGGGTTGTCTTGCACCGGTTGCTGTTACCAACCGGTGCTAAAGGGTCATGTTACCAACCGGTGCTAAAGGTCGATTTTGAGCAGTTAATACAGGGAAACGCCCCAAATCGGCTAAGTCCTTCACGCGCGCATCGTCTTCTTCTTCGCGAGACCTCTCTCGGGCGAAGCCCTGCCCGCCGCCACCGTCGCCGCTTCCGGCCAGGCCGCCGCCACCGTCGCCGCTCCGGCCCCGCTCCGGACCGCCGCCACCGTCGCCGCTCCCGCTTCCGCCATCGTCGGCCTCCCGCGCGCCCTCGCGGCCTCCCGAGCTCCGGCCATCGTCGACCATCGCCGGCAACGCGCACCTCCACCGCCTCCGGCACCGCCACCGCGCCGCCTCCCCGCTCCGGCCACCGCTACGGCCGCCTCCCCGCTCCGGCCACCCCACCTCCACCTCCCCGCTCCGGCCACAAGGTATTTTTTTTCTTCTTTTTTGATTATTGCTAGCTTTAATTAGGATATGTTTAGTACTGTTTTTTTTTGTTTTTGAATTTATGCTTAGTACTGTTTAGGCAATGTGTAGCAAATTTAGATATTTAGGAACTTTAAAAAAAATTGTATCAATTTTTGCAAAGTTAGCAAATTTTGTAAAACAACTATTAGAAATTTAGCAAAGTTGGAAAATTAGCAAAGTTGGAAATTTAGCAAAGTTGGAAAATTTTGTTGCAATATTGTTAATACTTCATATTTTGTATCAATTTTTGGAAAGTTAGCAAATTTTGTATCATATTTTTGTATCATATTTTGTATCAAATTTTTGTATCAATTTTTGCAAAGTTAGCAAATTTTGTATCATATTTTGTATCAATTTTTTGTATCAATTTTTGCAAAGTTAGCAAATTTTTGTTCCAATTTATGTATATAAGAAATATTTGTTCCAATTTATGTGTATAAGAAATATTTGTTCCAATTTATGTGTATAAAAAATATTTGTTGCAATTTTTGTATCAACTTTAATTGTAACCTTGATTCAAATTTAAATTTGAAGTGACATTGAGCTATATTGCTTTATATTGATTGATGCATAAATTGATTTATATTGCACTTACTAACAAAACATTTTTCTTTTAGCCCTCCGGATCTAAAAAGAAGCCGACATACCCTACACGAGGCCCGGCCAAAAGGTTGAAGCTGCAAGATGGTGCAAAGTTGTCGATCGTTGAAGTAGGCGATGATGGCAAACCGCTGAAACCCGAAAACACCTGCCGCAAATATGTAGCTCAATGCGGAGCGATTGTTAGGGACATTCTCCCGATCACCCTAGCAGAATGGAATGAGCCGAAGAAAGCCAACGTTGGCGCAAGTTATGTCGACGACAGACTTAAGCAAACACTTTGGGACACAATCTTGAGTGATTTCAGCCTACCGGAAGGTCTCCCAGAGAAGAAGCTGGAGGAAGTCAAGGAGTGGACTCTTAAGAAGATGGCCACACAATTCAACAGCTGGAAGAAAAAATTGTGGAAAAATTATGAGAAAAAGACTCCAGAATTCAAGGGCCCTCTAGAGAAGATAAAAGATGATTGGGCCGCATTTGTAGCTTATAAGAAATCAGCCGTCGCTCTGGCCCGATCCGAGAGAAATAAGGAGAATGCTAAGAAGAAGAAATACCACCATACTTTGGGGTCAGGTGGCTACAAGACTGCCTTGCCTAAGTGGGAATCCTTTGAAAACGAACTGCGTCTAAAAGGGATCACTCCACAGAGAGATGACTGGCCCGAGAGGTCCAAGTACTGGTTGTTCGCGCATTGAGCAGTGTTGGACCCAGAGACAGGGCTAATTGTTGCAAAAGGAAAATGGAAGAAAATAATTACACGAGTTGTAAAAAGGCTAAAGACTGCAATAGCGGCCGTTCGAGAGGGAACATTTGTTCCCAATAGAGAGGACGACGAGCTGACACTCGCCCTCGGGAATCCTGAACACTGGGGACGATGTCGAGGTAGAGGAGGCGGGGTTGGTTTCCTTCACGGGTTTCCCGCGGACGTTGCAACATATAAAAGCCATTCCAGAAGTAAGAAGAAGGAGGCGGACCGGTTATCACAATTAGAACGCCAGGTCCACACATGGCAGGCCCAGGTGAAGCGGCAGCAGGAGCAACTGGACTCAATTACCCAGCAAAGGGAATCTCGGATGGTGCTAGAAGATCCTCCAGTCGATGTCTGCCCATCTCAGCGGAAAAGCAGCGTGGGTTCCACGCATCTAGAATATCCTGCAGTTGATGAACCGGCGGCTCACTACCCCGTGGATGATATCACGGAGAAGACAAATTGTGAGTTACATGTGCCAATGAAGAACATCAGTTATCCGGTGGCGAAAGGATATGCTTTACAACATCAACCTGGAGCAACCTTCCATTTTGGTCAGATTCCAGCTGGATATGCTCGTGTCGGGGTCACAAAAGTTATGTCGGGATTCCACTCAATGGATCTTGACATTCCTGGAAATGATGACGAGAAGACTTTGGGAGAAGTCGAGCATGGTATTGTCCTATGGAAGAAGAAATACATCATCTTTACAGACTCTACGCCAAGGCCACCGACTCCTCCGGGTAGAAATTTATCACCTCAAAGTCCACCCGCCTTCCTCGATGATTGGGTGCCCACCGCAAGTCCATCGCCCGCGCCGTCCCGTCAGCCGACTGATGCGCCCACTAGTCATGTGACAAAGCGGAGTTTGTTCAGGAAAGACAGGTCCCCCGTCATTAAACGTGCAAGGAAAACGCATAAAGTGAAGTCTCCTGAGAAGTTAGCTACTGAGAAACCGGCTTGCGAGATGACTATGGAGGAAATAACAGTGAGCTTAAATGCCAATGCGGCAACCTTTTTTGAACGGAGAAAAGAGGAAAAACATGCGGCAACCCTGGATCCCATAAAGGAACTTCTGAATACTATACCAATTGAGGTAAAAGATCGCACCATTGACAACTTATATAACCCTCCACCGCCGCCGTTTACAGACTATGAGCGCGGTATTAACAAGGTACATAGCTCGCAGATGGAGGAAGAGGAGGAGCAACAGAAACAAAAGAAATGCGGGAAACAAGTTGCCCAGCTCGGGGAACAAGAAGTACAATCGATGGCCCCGCTCATTGTGTCGTCTCGGGCTCCTCAGGAAATCGAGCCTGGAGAAGTTGTATACCGTGCAGACAGAGAGTACGAGACTCTTGAGATAGCATATCAATATACTCTCGGGCTGCCTCTGATGACAAACCCCAGTGCTCTAACAACACAGTTATGGAGATTGCATAACTGGTACATGGACATCTCAAAAGATGGGACTTTCTATTTCATGGCGGGAGTTAAGGATGAGCACTACTTCCAAGAATATGCTGTACAGGTTGAGTTCTCTGAACTTTTTCAGATATACAATCAACGTGCTCTCGACAAGTCTATCATCAGCTGCTATTGTCTGTAAGTAATTTATTTGTGTATTTTCGTTATTTAGTTAAGCTCGTTCATTGCCAGTAATTATCCTCACATCATTCTTTTGTACGCTATTATGCAGAATGAAGATTCGTGAATGCAGACAGCTCAAAATCCGGGACATTGGGTTCATTGACCCGGATAAAGTTCATGTCCAGACTAGAAAATCAACCCGACGCCATAGAGGACGTTTTACTGAATTTCTTTAAGCGACAAAGTACCAAAAAAGAAATACTTTTTCCTTACAACTTCAAGTGAGTGTTAATGTCTTGTACACATTTTTTTTGCTTTCCCGATATTAAGTGCAATTGATGAGTTCTGAATTACGTGCGCAGTTACCACTTCATTCTCCTGATCATTAGACTCGACGATGGAGAAGTTGAAATCTGGGACTCAAAAAAAACAAATCCAGATGCATACAAAAGCGTGCGTATAATGCTAAAGAGGTAATTTCAATCGCACTATATCGGCCTCTATTTCGTTCATTTACTTGATATCAAAAGTAAGTAATAACTCCTCAATTCATATTCTTTTTGGGCAGGGTTTGGAAAAAGTTCACCGAGCAAGAACCCGGTGAATGGAAAGATAAGCTGGAGTTCAAAGCTAACAAAGTAAGTACTACTACTTAACTAGGTCCGTGTATCTTTCTAATTCTCTTTATTATTATTTGATTAAATCATATTCTTGTATAGTGGTGTCTGCAACAACCAGATGGGACGGATTTATGTGGATACTACGTTTGTGAATTCATTCACATGAAAGTCAATGAGAGAGTCAATAGTCAAAGAAACATAGAGGTACGCAAAAATCATTCACAACTTTATTTTTCTACCATCACTTGTGTTTAGTTTCAATCATAACTAATTTGATCTCCTCCTTTTAAAGATGGCAAGGAAGCGGAACCAACTCCTACCAACGAACCGCGTTAAAGCAATTGCGGAGGAATTGGCGGGATTTTTCCTTACGCATGTCATAAATCCATCCGGTGAATTTCACTATGTGGAAAAATAGACTCCCTCCATGTAATAGCAGTGATATCTCCGTGAAAAAAGTAATGTAATTATGGGTACTTAATTTATATGTGTAATGAGTACAATTTATATGTGTACGTAGTGAGTATAATTTATATGTGTAATGGGTACTTTATACGTGATCTCCTCCAAAATCCAGAAAAATAAGCGAAAAGGAAAATAACAGAAACCCTAAACCCCGAAAAATAAGCGCACAAGAAAAAAACAGAAACCATGAAAAATAAGCGGAAGAAAAAAATATAAACTTTTAATACCGGTTGGTAAAACCAACCGGTACAAAAGGCCTCCGCCCCCGCGCGCCCAGCTCTGCCCACGTGGAGGCCCTTTAAAACCGGTTGCAATCTGTGTCGGTTCCACAGGGTCCACCCCTTTAGTCCCGACCTTTTAACACCGGTTGCACAACCGGTGCTATAGGCCCTTTATAACCGGTGCTTGTGGCTTGTTCTCTACTAGTGCTTGAAGGTCTTCATCGAAACTATTACAAATTGTTTGGGGCAGTCGGGCATGAATTTTTTACTTTGATGGAGGACATTAACAATGATATCATGTAGTTGTCCTACTAAGGAAAATGTTATTCTCATCCAAGTTCACAAAGAAGGAGCTCGCTTCAACCTATTTCCCAAATGGAATTAAATGGGACTCAAAGTCAGACGAGTTTTCTGTTGTGTTTTACCATAATGTTTGGAACGTTGTAAGAATGGTTTGATGGCTATGGCTGCGCTGTTGTAGACAAGTGATTTACCATTATTCAAGTTAAACTTTGGAGTCACCACGCTGCTGGCAAATAAAGAGGATGCTAGTAGGATTTAATAATATCGACATATTTGCTTATTAAATACGCGCTATAGTTTTTTCCCAAAGTGTCGGCCCAGTAAGGACCGGGGTATGCACGGCCCACTCTCTACAGGCCTCGCCCGCGAGGATCTTCGACAGAATGATTAAGGACCAAGATACCGCTTGGAGAGACCCTCGAGAGACATCTCCGCTCGAGGGCCTGAAGAGGATGCCAGGGCCTGAAGAGGACCCTGCGCTTCGAGAGACTCCCCAGGCACAGCCCGCCTGGAGAGGAGTCAGCAGAAAACCTCTCCACAGGCGACCACGGCCCTGTGGAGACACTTCGCGGCTAAGCAAGCGCTGCAGGACGCACATGGCCCCTGCAGCAGCTGCAGGATGACGCGAGCATCCCAGTTGCCATTCTGGTGATAAAGGAGTCAACAAAGCCGCGCCGCCTGCGGCAGGACAGCCAGGACTTTCCTCTTTGGTGATAAAGCGGCTGGACGGCGCAACGCTCCAAGAAGATCGTCACCGTGGGCTCCACCACGACCTCTGCTGCGCCTGCGAGCCGCCCTGCACCGCCTGCAACCTGTCGGCCACGGCGCGCTACTTTAGCACGGATGGACCGCGTCCATGGACGGGCGAGCCGCGGTGGACTCCCGCTCCTCCATGCGACTGGCGTGTGGGAGCCCACCAGCACGAGGACGGAGCCCGGGGCGCCTATAAAAGGAGCAGGAGCTCCACCGTAGAAGGGGATCGCCCAATCGCGCAATCGCTCCCTAAACAGATAGGATAGCCAACTGCTGGGGGAGGAAGACGACCATTGTGTCCCTCTCCAGGCACCAAACTGCCTCAAGAGAGCCTTCGGCAAGCTCATTGTCCTGTAACCTTCACAGTGCAATACAGACAAGCAGGAGTAGCGGTTTTACCTCCTCCTGAGGGCCGTGAACCTGGGTACGGGCCGGTGTCCATCTCTGGCGTGATAGTTCCTCTCCAGGCCCGGCGAGCACCGTCGTCGAGCCTCTCGAGGGTTGATTGACCTCCGTGTTCAGTCCCCCCTTCGAACCTCTCCTCAGGGCGAGACTACCCCTGTTACGTGGGAGTCACTCCTCGACATTTGGCGCGCCAGGTAGGGGACTGAGGCGCGTCTTCAACCTCCGAACTCCGCGCCATGATGGACACCCGCGCGACGCGCGCCAACCGGCGTACCTCTGAGAGAGCTCACACCGAGCCCGGCACTGCTCCCACCCGTGGCCGCCGTGGTCGCCCCCGCACGACCGAGCGCGCTGGCACCGGCCCGCGCGTGGAGGAGCCAGAGAGCGAGGAGCACCGCGGCGGAGACCAGCGCGACGACGAGGACCTCTCCGAGCGCCGTGAGGACGCTGAGTCCTCGCACCCGTCCCGGCGCCAGAGCGTGTCCACGCGGGAACACCACGAGCCCGCCCCGCATACCGCGCTGCTCATGGCCTAGGAGCTCCTCCGCTACCGGCCAAGTGCCGAGGCACACGACCAGTGGCTGGACCGCCTCCACCACCTCGTCGACATCGCAACCACGCGCCCTGATCCGTCGCGCTCCATCGTGCCTTCCGGCCCTGCAGGGACGGCCGCACCAGGTGCGCCCCCACCGCCGCCAGGACCACCTCCGGCCGCGGCGCAGCGGGCTCCCTCACATGCTTCCTCGCCGCACGACTGTCAAATCGTTCAGCGCACTGCGCCTGACGCGCGCGTGGGCATGGAGCGACGCCGAGACCTCCAGAACCGCCTCGTCGAGGAGCTCGGCCAAGCGGGGCAGCAAAACTGCAGGGCTCTCCAGGGAGGAACGGCCACCTATGCCTCAGGCTGCATGGCCTTCACGCGCGCCCTGCGTCGTGTGGTCTGGCCGCAGAAGTTCAAGCCAGCACTCCCCAAGGGCTTCGACGGGTCCACCAACCCTCTCGAGTTCCTGCAGCTCTACACCACCTCCATCCAGGCTGCAGGGGGCGACGACAAGGTCATGGCCAACTGGTTCTCCCACGCCCTCAGGGACTCAGCGCTGTCCTGGCTTCTCAACCTGCCGGAGGACTCCATCGACTCCTGGGAGGAGCTCTGCAGGCAGTTCGTCGCCAACTTCAAGGGCACGTACGAGCGCGCACTCACCCACAACGACTTGCGTGCTGTGGTGCAGAAGAAAGATGAAACTCTTCGCAAGTACATCCAGCGCTTCAGCCAGGTGCGGAACAAGATTCCAAACATCCCCGACACCCAGGTGATCGCTGCCTTCCGCGAGGGCGTCACGAACCGCAGGATGCTCGAGAAGCTCGGCATCCACGACAAGCTCACCTCTGTGGTGAAGCTGTTCGATCTGGCGGATAAGTGCGCCAAGGCTGAAGAGGGACTCCTCTTCGTCAAGATGAGCGCGCGGGGGGACGACCCTGGCAAGGGGTCCAAGAGCCACAAGAAGAAGGAAGAGCCCAAGCGCAAGGCCACCGCGGTCCTCGCGGCAGAGCCTGACGCGAAGGGCTCCCGCAGGGGTTCTCCCGAGCGCGGCGACAAAGAGGTGGACCACCGTCCGTTCTGCGTCTACCACAACAGGCGTGGGCACGCTACAGACGACTGCTTCGACCTCAAGAGGCTGAGCAGGGAACGCGAGCGAGGAGAAGGCAGCGGAAGCCGCGGCAGAGGTCGCGGCTACCGTAGAGACGGCAGGGGTAGGCGCGATGGCGGCTACCAGAAGCCGTCGGGCACTCAAGCCAACGCCGCCGAGAAGAACAACAACCTCCCCGACGAGGAAGATGGAGGCTACCAGGCCCCGAGAGGCGCCATGGCCTGCATCCTCGGCGGAGCTCAAGCGCCCAAGTCAAACAATCAGTTCAAGCAGTTCGCCCGCGAATTCAACGCTGCGCTCCCGAGCACCGAGACCTCCAGACCCCTCAAGTGGTCCCAGTACACCATCGCCTTCGACGCCAAGGACCACCCCAAGTCGACCAAGACTGTTGGAACCCTCCCCCTGGTCTGCTCCCCCACCATCAACAACATCACCGTCTCCAAGACGCTCATCGACGGGGGAGCGGGCCTGAATGTCATCTCTGTCGAGACCTTCGAGACGCTTCAAGTGCCCTACGAGTGGCTTATGCCCTCCAGGCCGTTCACGGGCGTCACCAGTGGTTCTATCGAGCCTCTGGGGCAAGTCCGCCTCGCGGTCACCTTTGGCACGCAGAAGAACTATCGCACGGAGCTGATCGACTTCGATGTCGCCCACATCGGCTTGCCGTACAACGCCATCCTCGGCTACCCCGCCCTCGCGAAGTTCATGGCCGTCACGCATCACGCCTACAACATGGTCAAGATTCCCGGCAGCGCCGGCACCATTGCCATCCATGGCCATATCCTGGACGCCACGCGCGCTGTCGAGAGCGCCTACAAGGCAGCCGCCATGGCTTTCCCGGCTGACGAGGACATGGAGCCTCTCGAGAGGCCCAAGAAGAAGAAGCAAGTGTTCTCTCAGGAGCAAGCTGCCACGAAGAAGGTGTCGCTGAACACCACCGGCTCGGGGGCTGAAGGCTCGGGGGCTAGCATCACCATAGGCGCTGCCCTGCCTCCCAAATAGGAAAGCGCGCTCGTCGCCTTCCTTCGGGCAAACTCTGACATGTTCGCATGGACTCCGTCAGATATGTCCGACGTACCAAGGGAGGTGATCGAGCACCACTTAGCCGTGTGTCCAGACGCACGCCCCGTCAAGCAAAAAGCACGTAAGCATGCCCCCGAGAAGCAAGCTTTCATCATCAAGGAAGTAGAGAAGCTAAAGGCGGCAAACGTCGTCCGCGAAGTCGCGCACCCCACTTGGCTCTCCAACGGCGTGGTCGTCCCTAAACCCGCTGGAGGAGGCCGACTCTGCATCGACTACACCGATGTCAACAAGGCCTGCCCCAAGGACCCATACCCCATGCCGAGAATAGACCAGATTGTGGACTCCACCGCTGGCTGTGACCTCCTCTGCTTTCTGGACGCCTTCTCTGGTTATCACCAGATCAAGATGGCTAAAGAGGACAAGGAGAAGATGGCATTCCTCACCCCTTGTGGTGTGTACTGCTACACATGCATGCCCTTCGGCCTGAAGAATGCTGGAGCCACCTTCCAGAGGCTCATGAGGATAGCCTTGGGGGCGCAGATGGGCAGAAACGCCGAGGCCTACGTCGATGATATCGTGGTCAAGTCTCGAGAGGGGGACACCCTCTTGAGGGACCTCGAGGAAACCTTCGCCAGCCTGAGAAAGGTGAACATCAAGCTAAACCCCGCCAAGTGCGTCTTCGGGGTCCCTTCAGGCAAGCTCCTCGGATTCCTCGTGTCCCACCGTGGCATAGAGGCAAATCCTGACAAGATCAAGGCCATAGAGCAAATGCAGCCTCCCCGCCGACTCAAGGATATGCAGCGCTTAGCGGGCTGCATGGCCAGCCTTGGCCGTTTCATCTCTAAGTTTGGCGAGAGAGCCCTGCCATTTTTCAAGATCATGAAGAGATCGGGCACATTCAAGTGGACCCCTGAGGCGGATAAAGCCTTAGAGGACTTAAAGAAGTATCTGGCTAGCCCTCCAGTCCTGGTGGCCCCCAGGGCAGGCGAGCACCTGAAGCTGTACCTCTCAGCCACCCCTCAGACCGCAAGCGCCGTCTTAGTGGTCGAGAGGGAAGAGCCTGTCCTCCCCAAGAAGAGCACTGCAACTCCAAGCCCAGAACCCCCCGACAAAGGCCCCGTCGAAGGAGCAGCCCCCACAGAACCACTGCCAGGCCCACCGCCTCAAGTCGAGTCTGCTCCCCCCACCCCTGTCGGGACGCCTCCACAGGCGGATCTCGACAAGGGCCCTGAAGAGCCTCCACAGGGGGCTGACGCTGCGCCACCTCAGGCAACCCTCGTCGAGCACCCCGTTTACTTCGTCAGCACAGTACTGCGGGACGCTCGCGAGAGATATCCAATGCAGCAGAAGCTCCTCGTCGCGCTCCGCATCGCCTCCAGGAAACTGAGACACTACTTCCAAGGCCACCCCATCACGGTGGTCACCGCCTTCCCCCTGGAGCAAATCCTGCGCAACCCCAACGCCACAGATCGCGTCGCAGGATGGAACATCGAGCTGCAACCATTCAACTTGCGTTTCGACACCACGAGGGTCATAAAAGGAAGAGCGCTGGCTGACTTCGTCGCCGAATGGACCGACCCAAGCCCTGAGGAGCCTCGCGAGGCAGAAGCCGAGCCCTCGGGAGGCACGGTGCCCAGCCACTGGACCATGCATTTCGATGGAGCCTTCACTTGCCGCAATGGCGGAGCAGGCGTCGTCCTAACTTCGCCCAAGGGTGACAAGCTATACTACGCTGTCCAGCTGTGCTTCACGATCGACAAGATCTCCAGCAACATCGCCGAATACGAAGGCCTCCTCGCTGGCTTAAGGGCCGCCATCGCTCTAGGCGTCAAGCACATACTCGTCAAGGGAGACTCTCAGCTGCTCGTCAACTTCTCCAACAAGAGCTACACGCCGAAAGACGACCATATGGCCGCATACCTCGAAGAGGTCCGCAAGCTCGAGAAGCACTTCAGGGGCATGGAGCTCATGCACATCCCGAGGAAAGAAAACCAAGAGGCTGACGACATCGCCAAGCGGGCCTCGCGAAGGCAACCCCAGCAGGCCGGTGTCTTTGAAGAAAGGCTCGCCAAGGCATCCATCAAGCAGCCTCGAGAGGCCACAGCCGCAGGCGCAGATGAAGCGCTCCCACCACCTCCTGAGTCTGGGGCGCCTGATTGCGGCCCCAGCACAGGGGAGCGCCTGTTGCTGACGGCAACCCACCAGGCCTCAGGCTGGATTGATGAGCTCAAGGACTACTTGGTGAAAGGAATCCTCCCTGAACAAGATGCTGACGCAGAGCGAATCGCTCGACAGGCGAAATCCTACTGCATCCTCGAGGGAAACCTCTACCGCAAGCGCCCAAATGGTATCGCGCTCAAGTGCGTCCCTCCTGAGGAAGGCCGAGAGCTGATCAAGGACATCCACAGCGGGGAGTGCGGCCACCACTCATGTGCGCGCACCCTCGCAGGCAAGGTCTTCAGGAGCGGCTTTTACTGGCCTCAAGTGCTTCAAGATGCGGTCGCCATTGTGCAAACCTGCGACGCCTGCCAATTCCACGCCAAGCAAATTCATCAGCCGGCGCTGGGGCTTCAAACCATCCCGCTCTCCTGGCCGTTTGCGGTCTGGGGGCTGGGCATCTTGGGCCCCTTCCCAAGGTCGCAGGGGGGCTATCGTTTTCTCTTCGTGGCCATCGACAAGTTCACCAAATGTACCGAAGTTGAGCCAGTGCGCACCATACCAGCGGGGGCCGCGGTGAAATTCATCAGGAGCCTGGTCTGCCGCTTCGGCGTGCCCAACCGCATCATCACTGACAACGGCTCGCAATTCACCAGCGGCATCTTCCGAGCCTACTGCGACAAGCTTGGCGTCAAGGTCTGCTTCGCCTCGGTGGCTCACCCACGCAGCAACGGTCAAGCCGAGCGAGCAAACGCAGAGGTCCTCAAGGGCCTCAAGACCAGGAGCTTCAACATCCTCAAGGGCCACGGCAAGGGCTGGATCGACGAGCTCCCTTCGGTGCTCTGGTCCATACGCACAACTTCCTCAAGGCCTACAGGCGAAACGCCGTTCGCCCTGGTCTACGGAGCCGAGGCAGTCCTTCCTGCGGAAATCAAGCATGGATCACCACGGGTCCTTGCCTTCAATGAGGACACCCAAGAGGGCCTCCACAACGACGACCTCCTGTTCCTCGAGGGACTGCGCCGTCAGGCCGCCCTCAGGGCGGCGGGATACCAGCAAGACCTGCGACGCTACCACAGCCGCCATGTGCGCTCACGCACCCTTGAGGCGGGCGACCTCGTCCTCAGGCGAATCCTCTCCAGGGAAGGCCTCCACAAGCTCTCGCCGATGTGGGAAGGCCCCTACAGGGTCTCCCACGTCGCCAGGCCTGGCGCAGTACGCCTCGAGACCGAAGATGGCATCCCTGTCAAGAACCCGTGGAACATCGCGCATCTGCGCAAGTTCTACCCGTGATCACAATCACGCCAGGCATTTTTTGTCTCTAGAGGGAAGCTCACGGCTTCACCTCCAAGCTTCTCAAAGCTTCTCCCGAGGCCCAGACCTCCGAGCTCTCCTGCAAATGAGCCCCCGCAGGCTGCAGTGAACCTCTGCCACTAATGGGTGGTCCCCATGCCTCGACATGGAAGGAACGTTAGCTTGGCAAACCCAAGTGTAATGAACCGATTTTCGTTCCAAGTGAACTTTGCGCTCAGGCGCCATTTTCGTTCCTAAGTGAACTGTGCGCTACGGCGCCGCTATGTAATATTTTGATGGTGAGTTTTATTCCAGCACTATTTTCTTTGTTGAAAATGGGCACTTATATCTCTCCACATGCGCACCTCGCGAGCGGGGGCTGAGTACGGTGCCAGTGCCTCAAATGACACACCAGCAGCACTGCAAAACCCAAGGATCCGAGCTCTGGCGGGAGGGCAGGCCCTCACAAACACGCCATCTCTACAAAGGACCTTGGTACTCTCTCTCCTCGCAAGGAACGCCTGAGGGGACCTATAAGCGCGCATTAGTCCCTTGTACCGTGCACAGGCGTTTGGGTTTGCCCCTTTAACATCTACAGAGAACAAGCGTCTCTACAAGCCTGAGGAGGCAGCAGGGAAAAACCCTTGAAGAGGACCTCCTCGCCAGGCTAAAAAACCTCTACAGGGCAAAAGACTCGAGAAGCTAAGTCCTACACCTGTGACTCGAGAGCCTTTTCTCCCCAAGCGCACGTTTGTCCCTCGAGCGATTTCGTTCTCCCTTGTGCTTCATGGGCTACTCGCACGTCAAAGGGGGGCACTTGAGCATCGCGACTCAGGGCTCTTACCTCTCCAAGCCTTAAACTCCCCCCGGCCTTGCTGAGTCATTGCTCTAGCATACCGCAGCGGCGGCGTCATAGCGCGAAGAGATGGGTCCTAACGACGCAGAGAAAACATAGACATGAAAACAAGGCAGAAAAGGCCTCTCGAGGGGCAAACAAGTTAACACAAATAAGCTTAAAGAGTATATTACATGCCCAAAATATGCAGTGTCTGAATACAAAAACTATCTCAGATACAGGCGCTCAAAGGCGCGATAATCAAGGCTCAAGCGGAGTCCGCGCCAGCACGCTCCTCCTCCTCAGCGCCTTCCTCCTCGGCAGAGGCAGCCTCCTCCTCGCTGACCTCCGCAGCCACCTCCGCACGCTTGAAGCGGTTGCAGAAGGCCTCGACTTGCTCGCGAAGGGAGTTGGAGACCCGCAAGGCCTCCCCGGCCGGCCGCGCCTCGGTCACCGTGGAGAGGTCGAAGCCGGGCGTGAGGAGCCGGAGGTTGGTGAAGATGCGGTCGACGACCACCTCCAGAAGCTGGCGGCTCTCGACCTCAATCACCTCGCGGAGATCGGCGACGGGGCTCTCGAGGGCCGTGAAGAGCTGGTCGAAGTAGACCAGGTACATGGCAGCATCGCCACGACCGCGAGCCTCGGTGAGCGGAGCCTCCGCGCCAAGCTGAGCAGCAAGCTCATTGCCTCTGGCCACCAGCGCCTGGAACATGCGCTCCCGCTGCTTCGTGAGCACGCGAGCCGCCTGCGCGGTGTCCACGGCTTCCGTCACCTGCTTGGCCGCCGAGCCCGCCTGCCCCTCCATGTCCTTCACGAGGGCGTCCAGCTCCAGGACAGCCGCCCTGCGACCCTCCTCAGCCTGGCGATAGGCATCCTTGGCGCGCTGGAGGCGGACCTCGAGCCTGGAGTTGGCTTTCTCAAGCTCCGTGATCCGCTTGGCGTCAGCGGTGTGCTTGGCCTTGAAGCGGTCCTCCTGCTTCTTGGCCTTGTCGCGGTACTCCTTGGAGGTGGTCCGCCAGAATTCCTTCTCGCGCTCCGCGAGGGCCGCCTCCGCCTCCATCTTCTTCTCGGCAAACCGCTGCTGGAAGCGCTCCAGGGTTTGCTTCTGGGCGGTGACATTCTCGTCATGCCTCTGGAGCGCCTGAGCCAGGTCTCCCTCGCGCGCCTCGAGCTCTTCGCGCTTCGTGGCCAGCTCGCCCTCCGCCTGGAGCCGTTGCTCGTCCCGCTGCTCCACCTCCCTCTCCCTGGAGGCCAGCTGACGCTCGCGCTCGGCCAGGCTCCTGCGATCCTCCTCCAGAGTCTCCTGCGCGGCCCGGTGGGCGGAGAGGAGCTGGGACTCCAGCTGGGACACCTCGCGGCGTTTCTGCGCCAGCGAGCCCTCCATGGCCTCGCGCTCGGCCTTCACCTCCGCGAGGAGATCGGCGGCCGCGTCGCGCGCGTCCTGGAGGGGGGCAAGAAGCTCGTCTGCGTCGCGGACGGTCCCCTCCCGGACCTCCTTGGCAAAGCGGATGGCCTCCTCGCGTGCAGCCTGGAGGGCCAGATCCTCCTGGCGGCGGGCCTCAACAGCGGCATGGAAGAGTCTCCAAGCCTCCGCTAGCTCGCCGCGTTGCTGGGCGAGCTGGGCATCCTCGAGGGCGAGTTGCGCCTCCAAACCCTCCAGAGACTCCCTCACCAGGCGGAAGGCCACCTCGCGGTGCCCCTTGTTCCAGTCCCAGCCGCTAAGGACCAGGCCGCGTTGCGTGGAAGGCCCGGCCCCGGCGTCAAGCCTGGAGAACGAGGCCTCTGGGCGTGCCTGGGGGCTAGGTTGTTCCCCGTCCTTTGCCGTGCCCAGGCTGGTCTCGCCGCTCCCGTTGCCCTGTCGCGTCGCCTCTTGCGCCTCGCCGGCCGCTGCGGGGCGTGGCGGGGACGAAGGAGCTCCCCCTGTAGTGGCGCCCGCGCTTCGCGGGCCCTGGTCTGTCCCGGCCTCTGGCTGCGCGAGAGGCGTGGCTGAGCGCGGTGGCGTAGCCTCGCGAGCCGGAGTCGGCTCACACGGCGGCGTAGCCGCGCGAGGCGGGGTAGGAGCTCGAGGAGGGCCGGCCGCCCGCTCCTCCTGCGCCTCCATCGCCAACGGCTCGGGGGGCGGTGCAGCGGCTTCCGCCTGAGGCGCTGCCGCCCCCGCCAGAGGCACGGCTGCCTCCGCTTGAGGCGCCTCTTCGGTTGGGCCTGAGGAGGCCGTCTCCGCAGGCCTCGCGGCCTCTTCAGCCACGGCCTCTGCCGCGGTTCCCTTCACCTCCGCTGCCTTGCGAAGCCTACGGCGCTTCGCGGGCACAAGGTCGCTGGCAAGAATCAGGGGGTGATTATCAGAATCATGAAAAGAAGTGTACAATAATCAGGCAATCAGCAGTTAAAGGTACTTACCCGGACTCCTTGGCGCCGGTGTCGACCCACGCCAAGCCTGGCGAGCGCCAGGAGGGTTTGGCCTTAGCACCTGACCCCTCCGGAGGCGCCTCGGCTTTCCTCTTGGAAGGGACGTCGGAGGGCCTCGCGCCAGGCCTGTCGCTGGCCGCCTTGGACCGGGGCTCGCGACGCCCTAGCAAGGCCTCCTCGTTAGAGGCCTCCTCCTCGGCCTCCTCCTCCTCCGCACGGCGTGCGGGCGCCACCACGAAGGCGTCTTCATCATCGCCTGACGAGATGTCGTAGATCTCGCCAGTAAGGGGCCCGGCCCTCGAAGAGGACTCCTCCCCCGCCGCGGCCTCCTCCTCGCCTTGCCCAGCTCCTGAGGCAGAGGGCGTCTCTGCTCCCTCTGCTTCGTGCACCACCGGCACAGGCACCATCTTCCCCGCAGGGCCTGACGGGGTGTAAGGAGGCATCCCCGCCAGAATCGCCAGGCGCTCGGTCATGTTGCACTGGTGCAGAGGCCGGAGCGTGACCGGGAGTTCGTCCATGGCGGGCACCGCTGGGTTGATGAAGAGCGCAGACAGGACGTTGTCGACCGCGTCCTTGTCGTTGTCCTCGCGGTGGAGCCGCATCTTGTCCTGGGGGCCGGAGTACATCCACATTGGCACCGAGTGCGCCTGGAGAGAAGCAATGCGGCGCGTCACGAAGTCCGCGACGATGCTCTGCCCCGTGAGGCCTTCCTCCCGAAGGTAGCTCAGGCGGCCCGTCAGCATCACGTTCTGCGCGCCGCAGAAGGAAGCCTTGGCCCAGTTCGAATTCTTCACGGGCGGCGCGTCGGGGACCTCGAGGAAGGCGCAGGGCTGCTCCACCCCAACGAAGAACCACCGCTGGCGGAAGTCGTCCACCTTCTTCGTCACCGAGGTGATGGCCTTGCCCTCGCTCCACGACATGGGGATGTAGACGCTCCCCATGCCGTCCACGATGCGGAACGAGACGCATCCAGAGCGCTCGTTCTTCGCCGTGCTCCGGAGCGCGTAGAAGCACCGGAAGAGGTCCACCGTGGGCTCCAAGCCAAGATACGCCTCGCAGAGGTAGGCGAAGATGGCGAGGATGAGCACGGAGTTGGGGTGGAGGTGCAGCAGCTGGATTTGATAGAAGGCCAGCACCGCCTCCAGGAACGGGGAGAAGGGCGGCACCAGTCCCGCTGTGACGCAGTGCTGGAAGACGGGGAAAAACCCTCGCGGGCGTTTCCCGTGCGCCGCGGGCTTGAGCGCGGTGGCGCCGTGCTCGTTGGTCCGGTCCGCCACCAGGAAGCGGACCTTGTCGAGGGCCTTGTCGTTGACGCGCACGCCTAGCAAAGCCGCGCCGTGCGCGACCTCGGCGGGCGCCACTTGTGAAGAGGACCCCGCGGCCGCCTTGCCCTTGTTCTTCGCCGGACTCATCGTCGGAGGAAAGGAGGGTGCGGCGCAAGGAGAAGCTGGAAAAACGGGAGAAGAGGGCGCCGGAGAGCAGGAGCGGAGAGCTCGGTGCGGATGGCGTCTGCGAGAAGAAGTGGGAGTAGTAACGGCTCCCTGCCCCGGCGCGGTGGCTTTATGTCTCGTCAAGGAGCAGTTACCGGGGCGTGGTGGGACCCCCCACGACGCACGTCCCACATCGTGCGCAACCGTTACTCGCCGGAGTGACGCGTGGCTCGGCCCGGCCTGCAGGATTGGCCCCACGACGCTTCGCCTAGACCCAGCGGGCCTCGTCGTGCCCATCGTGGGCCCGGGGGCTACTGTCGGCCCAGTAAGGACCGGGGTATGCACGGCCCACTCTCTACAGGCCTCGCCCGCGAGGATCTTCGACAGAATGATTAAGGACCAAGATACCGCTTGGAGAGACCCTCGAGAGACATCTCCGCTCGAGGGCCTGAAGAGGACGCCAGGGCCTGAAGAGGACCCTGCGCTTCGAGAGACTCCCCAGGCACAGCCCGCCTGGAGAGGAGTCAGCAGAAAACCTCTCCACAGGCGACCACGGCCCTGTGGAGACACTTCGCGGCTAAGCAAGCGCTGCAGGACGCACATGGCCCCTGCAGCAGCTGCAGGATGACGCGAGCATCCCAGTTGCCATTCTGGTGATAAAGGAGTCAACAAAGCCGCGCCGCCTGCGGCAGGACAGCCAGGACTTTCCTCTTTGGTGATAAAGCGGCTGGACGGCGCAACGCTCCAAGAAGATCGTCACCGTGGGCTCCACCACGACCTCTGCTGCGCCTGCGAGCCGCCCTGCACCGCCTGCAACCTGTCGGCCACGGCGCGCTACTTTAGCACAGATGGACCGCGTCCATGGACGGGCGAGCCGCGGTGGACTCCCGCTCCTCCATGCGACTGGCGTGTGGGAGCCCACCAGCACGAGGACGGAGCCCGGGGCGCCTATAAAAGGAGCAGGAGCCACACCGTAGATGGGGATCGCCCAATCGCGCAATCGCTCCCTAAACAGATAGGATAGCCAACTGCTGGGGGAGGAAGACGACCATTGTGTCCCTCTCCAGGCACCAAACTGCCTCAAGAGAGCCTTCGGCAAGCTCATTGTCCTGTAACCTTCACAGTGCAATACAGACAAGCAGGAGTAGCGGTTTTACCTCCTCCTGAGGGCCGTGAACCTGGGTACGGGCCGGTGTCCATCTCTGGCGTGATAGTTCCTCTCCAGGCCCGGTGAGCACCGTCGTCGAGCCTCTCGAGGGTTGATTGACCTCCGTGTTCAGTCCCCCCTTCGAACCTCTCCTCAGGGCGAGACTACCCCTGTTACGTGGGAGTCACTCCTCGACACAAAGTTTCTACTAACCGAGTCATGTCCATTGTTCACAAGGTGTTTCAACCAACAAATATGTGTTTATTCCGGGAAGACATATTCTACAAGGGGGTGGGTTGTAGTTCTCCATGATACCATCGAGAGGAAAACAAATGACGTTCCATTTTAGATTGATTTTGAAAATAAAACCTATGATTTAGTCAAATGGTCAATTATGCAGAAAGCCTTGCTCATGAAGGGATTCGCTAATAAATGTTGTGAATGGATTGTGAGGTTTTTATAGGGAAGAAGTGTTGGCATTAGACTAAATGCCGATATTGGGCATTATTTCCGGACGTTGAAATGTTTGAGGCATGGGGATCTTTTGTCCCCTATGCATTTTTAAATTATCAAAAATATGTTTGCCACCCTTATTGCATCTGCCAAGGAGTATGACCAAGTACGAGGTCTAATACCCCACATTGCCAAAGGGAGGCGGGGTCGATCTCCATCTTACGATATGCCGATGACGCTGCTCTTTTTTACTTCAACAAAGCGGTAAACAGGAGGCTAATTCTATGTTTTGTTGAACAACTATTATGTCTCAAAATTAACTTTCATGAAAGTGAAATTTGTTGTGGCAAGGATAAAAAGTACATGATGACTGCGGACACATCTTTGGATACGTGGTCGTTACTATATCGGTAGTTACTTAACAAAGAATAAACACTAGCTCAACACCGCTTGGAGCATAAACTAACATGTTGGTTTGGCAAGATGTTATCATATGAAGATCATATTGTTTGATTAATTCCTAACAAGCTTGCCATTTGTTGTTATATTTCTTTGAAATAACCAAATGACCGAGGAAAGGATTAGATTTAGATGCTCTTGTATTTTTTAATAGAAAATAGCCAATCAAAGAAAAATATCGCTTAATAAAGTGGAGCATCACCTATTGCCCAAAGGATTTAGGGTGCTTGGTAATTGAGATACTTGATATAAAGAATAAGTGCTTACCTAACAAATGGTTGTTTAAGTTGATTCATGATAAATATCTATGTGACAATACTTTATCTAAGCGAAATGTTTAGTTGACCGGTTCTCCCTTTAGAATGGAAAACGAGAGTTATTTGAGCAAGGATCTTTTGAGTTGGCAATGGATCGAGGTGTAGGTTTTGGGAGGATCCTTAGTTGGATCTTTATCTATTGAGTACTTGTGGTGACCCAGCATACCACTGCATGGTGTAGTATGCTATAGTCGTTGACATAGCACCAATGGATCACCTTCCACCAGTGTTACATCCATCAGAGTGGTACAACAGAAACATCGCAGGTCCAAGGCATGACTATAGAAGTACAAACAGAAGATCCAGAACAGAAGATCCTTAGAACCTCCTCGAGACAATGAGGCAAGGTCCTAATAAAAGAAAATCAAATGGAAAATCTCGGAGAACTAACCTATACCAAGCCTACTGCTAATACAGCTAGGCTTGCGATTGCGCTATAGCAACGCCTACAGAGATAGGTTCTATGACTAGGAATCTGTCCTTTTCTACACTACGCCTTCATTTGTCTTCCATCTTCTCTCAATTGCTTCAACTTGATGTAGTTGCCTTCTGTGGTATCTTGAGTTTATCCTCCAGTGTTGCCTTCTTGTGGTTCTTCACGTCTAAGAAGGGGTTCAAGAGGCAAGGGTGAGTAACAGCGTTACCCAGCAAGTTCAATATATAAGGTGGGAAGTTTGATGCATAAATATAGCCACAGACAATGGATTGTCGTAGGCCAATGCAAGTTTTCGAAAACATTTCTTCAAAAGGTTGCTTTTATTCTGAAGACTATGTTTGTCAGGAGTCACAGGTGCTAGGGCTTTGAGGAGCCTCCTTTCCTGCTGCGTTCGTCGTTCCGTCCTGGAACGTGGAGTAACATGTCACATTCATACACTCTGCAGAGGTGCGCTGCTTTACCCATAAGAGATCAAGACCTTGTTGCACAACCGGGCGATCTTTCCCGTCCACACTTCCTTGGTGTGGGGCCCAGTCAGTGACCCAAGCCAATCACTGCGCCTTTCCACCATCCTCGCACACCCCCCATTACTCCGGTTGCAGGTGGCGGGAAAGCCCAACTTCCAACCTGCTGACAGAGGGATCCTCCCAACCTAGTCCCGGAGCCAACCTTCAATAGATGCTAGGAGCCACCACCCGAAGGTGAGGGTTTAATCGGGCCACCCCAAGCCAAACCACCCGAAGGTGAGGGTTTAATCGGGCCACCCCAAGCCAATCTGCGGAGTACACCGCCCCAGCTCACTAGCCATCCGTTGGTGTACGAGAGGAAAAGGGTACAGCTGACTTCTCCGTCCCATTCCAAATCTCATGGTTGCGCGTAATATACGGCGCAAGAATCACTGGCGACATTTGTTGTTAAGTCCTAGGTGATACTTTCCCGTGCAAGTGGGACCTCCACCACAACATTCTTACCGTGGTCCCATCTGCCAGCCATATGGGATTACCACCTCACTGGTTGGTAACCATAGTCATATTATTATAAAATAAGTTTTCTGTCCTTTTTGTAATGCATGTGATAATAGCATTTTGAAGATAGTTTCTTAACAAATACTTCAAGAAGACATGAATAAAAGGATGAACTTGCCTTTTTGACTGCAAGATTATGCAGCCAAGGTCTTCGATATAATATAAACTCCGAGAAATCTGAAAACAACATTGAAAGTGCATCCTTTACACTCCTATATTTTGGTGACTAATGACAACGCAAAAGGTGGGTCTGATGTTTGAATTGTTTTATCCAGGTATAAGTACAGGTTTATTTGTGTGTTATTACACACAATGGTTTTATGAATGTCCGGGTTATCAATACTGCATCCATCAGAAGCTATCCGGAAATTTATCCGGAGATTTCCGGTGCTCGGAAATTTCCGGGCCCCAGACCGGAGATTTCCGAGTGACCGGAGATTTTCACCAAGTCAGAAAACCAAGCCAGCACTGTTGCTCAGTCACTCTCAGTCGGAAATCCAAGCGGAAATTTCAGAGGCCCGGAAATTTCCGGTCAATGTTCGGAGATTTCCGAGTGACAAACCGCAGATCATCGCCAAGTCAGAAGTTGTTCCAGCACTGATCTCAGATAACGAGCAACCGGAAATCCTTTCGGAGATTTCCGGTGCTCGGAAATTTCCGGACCTAAACTCGGAAATTTCCGAGCCGGCGGCTGCTCAATGGCCAGAATTCGGGGAGGGGTATAAATACCCCTCCACCTACCTCCTGCATTTGGAGCTTCAAGATTCTCTCTCCTCCATTGCTGCTGAAGCTCATTTCTGATGGATCTCCCAATCTAGCCAACCAAATCCATTGACACTTGGAGATCCGAAGGAGAAGCACCCGATCTACAACTCCACCGAAGCGATTTGAATTCCCCCTTCGTTTACTCGAGGGGCCACGGATCTAGGATTCCTTTGTGGATAATCTAGATCCAACTTGTTGCTAGTCGTTCCTTTGTGGATTCCTTTGTGGATTGGACCTTTTGTGGTCATTGTGGGAGCCCCCAATTCAGTTGTGGGTGTGTGCCTCACGAAATTGTACGGGACCTTCTCCGCCCTAAAGGAGTCCTTAGTGGAAACCGAGCTCGGACCTTTGTGGTCGAGTTCACGGAGAAGAAGGTGAAGCCTTTGTGGCGTTGAGTGAACCTGTTGTGGTTGCTCACACCTCTCCAACGAGACGTACACCTATGTGGTGGAACTCGGGATAAAACCCTTGTCTTCGTGGTCTTCGTTTGGTTGTATCATTCCACTCCTTTACGGTTGTATCATTCATTTTGTGTTAAGTTATCTTGCTTGTTTCATCCGCCACTTAGTTGCATTAGATAACTTACATTTTGTTTAACCTAAAACTGAAAAAGTAATAAAAATTGTTTCCCACCTATTCACCCCCCCCCCCCCTCTAGTGGTAAACTTCCATTCAATTGGTATCAGAGCCAGGTTGTCTCTTAAAAGCTTAACCGCTTGAGATCAACGATGTCTAAGGAAGTGGACCCTAGTGAGGTCGCTAAGGAGTTGACGGCGTTGCAATCTAAGGGAGCCACTATGGCCGATATCAAATCTTTGGAAACAAAGTTGACATCGTCCATAGAGGATCAATTCCAAAAGATGAATGAGATGCTTATGACACTCATGAAATCCAAGGATGCAACGCCCTCAACCCCTTTGTCTCCGGATGTATCTATCCAAGATGCGGATCTCGAGAAGTCTAAGGACCTCTTGAAGAATGGGAAGGGTGATGCCTCTAGCTCCACAAAACTTCAAGATCCTCCATCCACCAAGGATGGAGAGCCAAAGAGCTACAACACCACTCCACCTCCCAACAATTACACTCCCGATCCCATCATTCCTTTTCCCCAAATGCATCATAGAGGAGACCCTCCTAAGCTTAAAGATCATACTTTTTCTCAATGGCAATATGTAATGAAGTCTCATGTTTGTAGCACTTCGACCGAGCTTTGGAAGATCATTCAAGTGGGGTACAAGCCGCATGATCCGAACAATTTGACAAGAAGAGAAGTGGTGGAGGCTCAACTTGATGCCACCGCACTCTACATGCTCCAACAAGCCGTCGGGAGCAAGGACATGCCTCTCATTCAACATCTCACCACCTCCAAGGAGACGTGGGATGCCCTCTCCGACTTGTTCGTGGGCAATGAAAGCATGAGAAGGAACCGCTACGATGCCTTAAGCAATGAGGCCGAGGGGTTCTTAAAGTTGGATGAAGAGAGCCATGAAGAGATGTACAGAAGACTAGTTTCCATTGCCACAAGCTTTCGATAAGTCGGTGCCTCTCATATCAATGACACTTTGATCAAGAGGAAGTATGTTAGTGCCCTCATGCCATTCGAGGGCATTGACTTTGTAGAGCTTGCAAGGAAGACACAACTACCACCTCATGACTTCCAATGAGGTGATGCAAGAAATGTCCGCTTTCAAGGTTGCCTCGAAGAATGCTCAAGATGCTAGAGCAAGAGCTCTCGGTATGCAAAAGGGAGCTATGAACCTTGCTTTGAAGGTCACCGTTGAAGAAGAAGAGGATGATGATCTTGGAAGCCCTTCCTCCATGTCAAGTGATGCTCTCAAGTATGCCTACAACGATCATCTCGCTCTTGTGGCACGTGCCTTTTGGGACAATCCTAAATGGGCCAAGGCAAAATTTGACAAGAGAGACCCCAACCACGTCAAGCTTAGAGAACCCACCAAGGCGAGGACTTGCTACAATTGTCAAGACAAGTATCACTTCGTCGCGGAGTGTCCTTATGAGAAGAGGGAAGAGCACGGTGGGCGACTTGTCCTCAAGGACAAAAACAAGATCCCCGCCAAGAAAGCTTATGTGAAGAAGAAGCCTTTCAACAAGAAGGCACCGCGCATTGTGTTGATGACTCAAGAGGAGTACCCTACCGATGAAGATGAGGATGAGTCGGAAGAAGACACGCCAAATGAAGTGGCGGCCATTGCTACCACTTCAACAACTACCGCCACTCCTCAAGCATCTTCATCAATGACAAGAGCTAGTTCCTCACCGACAAGAACTACCTCCTCAACGACAAGTGCTACCCCATCACTCTTCGCATCACCTAACGAGAACTCCTCCATCAAGAGCGCTAGATGTCTTATGGCTAAGGCATCCGAGGTAACATCATCATCCACCACTCCCATGCATGATGTGGATGACCTTGATGATGCATCTAGTCTCCTTATCAAGGAAGAGCTTGTTGCTTTCGACACTTTTATCTCTAACTTGCAAGGTGAAAGCAAAAAGCATGTGGGGGCTCTTATGAGTCGTATAGGTGAGTTGGAGGAACTCCTTGAGGAGAAGGGTAAGATCGAAAGAGATGATGCCATCTCTATATTTCACTTGAAGTCTTCTCTTCAAGAGATTGAAGAATCTCATGCTCGTCTTGAGGAGCAACTTGATACTATTGAAGAATCACATAATGCCGCTCACTCTAAAATTGTTAAGGATCGTGATATGTACTTTGCTAGGAACAAACTCATGCAAAAGGATAAGGCCGAATTTGTGGTTGGGCATGTGAGACTTATTGAAGACATGGAGAAGCTCGTCAATGCCCACAAGGCATTGGAGAGTGAACACTCTAGTCTCAAGGAGTCTCATGCCCAATTACAAACTCGACTAGCTAACATTGAGAAACCTAGCACCTCTACTCCTATTTGTGCTTGTGATAATGCAAATCTTATGAAGGAGAATGCTAGGTTGAAGGATGAGATCTCCAAGGCCTCCATGACTAAGATCACTCTCCTTGAGGGTAAGCATACGGTTGAGGCTCCCATCTATGAGCCTCGATCAAGAAAAGGGAAGGAGGGTCTTGGTTATGTGCCCCCCGTGAAAGTGAATGCCAAGAAGGCCATTCCCCCACAAACCAAGAAGGCCATCCCCCCACAAGCCAAGAAGATCAACATTCCGAATGGGAATGCCACAAGGGGCAAACCCCTTCGTAATGATTTTGCCGGGGATAACAATCCTAACTATGCTTTATATGTCAACTATTATGGGAATGTTTGTGCTCTATACATTGGTCCATATGATGGTTTTATTGATTATGCTATTTGGGTTCCTAAGACTCTTGTTGCTAACAAAAAGGCGCCCATTGTTAAGCAATGGGTACCTAAATTCAAGAATTGATGTTTTGTAGGACCTTGCTCCCGGTGGTTCTAAATGGATCGTTGATAGTGGTTGTACAAGTCATATGACCGGGAGCAAAGAGCTTGTCACGGAGATGAGACCCAATGATGAACATGTAACCGTCTCCTTTGGTGACAAGTCAAGGTCTAAGGTAACCGGGTTTGGCAAAGTGGTAGTTGTCCCCGACATTACACTCGTCAATGTTATGCTTGTTGAGTCACTTGGCTATAATCTTATGTCGGTTCGCGCCTTAACGAAGTTGGGTCTCTCAACTTTATTTGAGCCGGACATTGTGGTCCTCCTATGGAGCAAGTCTCTCCGTGTGGCATTCGTGGGGTACGTCGAGCATGAACTCTATGTGGTTGATTTCTCCGTAGTCACCACAACACATGCGATGTGCCTTTTCGGAAAAGCCGACGTGGGGTGGTTATGGCATCGCCGACTAGCCCACGTAAACATGAGAACTTTGCAAAGTCTCCATAAGGGAGGCCACATTCTTGGACTAAAAGAGCATGTTTCCTTTGTTAGGGATCGTGTTTGTAGGGCATGTGTGGAAGGGAAGATGCACGATATTCAACATCCAAGCAAGACCGTCATCTCCTCCAAGCGGATATTGGAGCTTCTTCACGTGGACTTTTTCGGACCAATTCCGGAGATAAGTCTTGGTGGCAAGAAGTACTGCCTAGTGATCGTCGACGACTACTCACGGTACACTTGGGTGTATTTCTTCAAGACGAAGGACGAAACGCAACAAGTCTTCATCGATTTCTCCAAGGAGGTGCAACGCCAACATGACCTTCCCATTTTGGTCGTCCGGAGCGACAATGGGTCGGAGTTCAAGAACTACACGCTTAATGACTTCTTGAGTGACGAAGGCATTCGTCATCAATACTCGGCCGCCTACACTCCGCAGCAAAACGGCGTTGCGGAGAGGAAGAACCGTACCCTCATCGACATGGCAAGATCAATGTTGGCGGAATTCAAGTCCCCCATCAACTTTTGGGCGGAGGCGATTTCCACCGCATGTCACTCCTCCAACCGCCTCTACTTCCGCAAGGGCTTAAAGAAGACGCCATACGAGATCCTCACCGGTAACAAACCCAACATCTCCTACTTCCGAGTCTTCGGGTGTAAGTGCTTTTATCTTGTTAAGGGTCACCGGTTGGGTAAGTTTCAATCCAAGTCACTTGAGGGCATTTTCGTTGGATATGGCACCGAATCCCACACCTATAGGATCTTTGATAAATCCTCACGGATTATCATAGAATCTTGTAGTGTGGAGTTCGATGAGAATGATGGCTCCCAAGTGGAGCAATTTGGTGTTCGTGATGTAGGTGACGTGCAACCTCATGATGCAATAAAGAGAATGGGCGTTGGTTTCCATCGCCCCATTGAAGTACATCAAGCAGGTGATCAAGAAGGAACAAGCTCTTCTCATGAAGAGAACACACCATCACAAGAACCTCAAGATTCCATGCCCGAAGCACAAGGTGGATCAACTCAAGATCATCTCCAACCTCCTCCTCTACAAGATCCACCTCATCCTCAAGTTGATCAAGATCCTCCTCACCAAGATGATACTCATCAAGAGCCGCCTCAACAAGATCTTCATCAACAAGATACTCATGCCTCCCCTACCAAGATGATTGAAGCAAGTACTCACCAAGCAACTCCTACTCAAGAACATGATCTTCCTCCCTCACCAAGGCACGATGAAACAAGTGTTGAAGATCATGGTGATCAAGAGGGTCAAGACGATGATCAAATAAACCAAGATGGTCAAGAGATTGTCTCTACCTCAAGAGCGGCAATCGAAACTCGTCGGCAAGCAAGATTTGGAAAATCATTGGAACTAAGGGCTTTGTCCCTTGACAAGGTCATCGGCGATTTGAGAAGAAGAGTCTCCACAAGGAGTCGATTGGCTCACTTTAGTGAGCATCAAGCACACATCTCCATGGTGGAACCCAAGAAAGTGTTTGATGCACTTGAAGATCCCGATTGGCTAGAAGCCATGCATGAAGAGCTCAACAACTTCAAGCGCAACAAGGTGTGGAGACTTGTCGAGAAGCCCAAGGAGTGCCGCAACGTTATTGGCACCAAATGGATATTCAAGAACAAGCAATATGAACATGGCATCGTCGTGAGGAACAAGGCGCGGTTGGTGGCTCAAGGCTTCTCCCAAGTGGAAGGCATCGACTTTGGTGAAACCTACGCGACGGTCGCTCGCCTCGAATCGATACGTATTCTCATTGCTTATGCTTCTCTTCATGGTTTCACTTTGCAACAAATGGACGTAAAAAGTGCTTTCTTGAATGGTCCTTTAAATGAACTTGTCTATGTAAAACAACCCCCCGGTTTCGAGGACCCCGACCATCCTCACCATGTCTATGTACTTGACAAAGCCCTCTATGGCCTTAAACAAGCCCCGAGGGCTTGGTACGAACACCTTCGGGAATTCCTTATAGACCGTGGCTTTGAGGTTGGGGTAATCGATCCCACACTTTTCACTAAAAAGGTTAATGGTGAACTCTTCATATGCCAAGTTTATGTTGATGATATTATCTTCGGTTCTACTAATCAATCTTTTAATGAAGAGTTCTCCAAGCTTATGACCGACAAGTTTGAGATGTCCATGATGGGTGAACTTTGGTTCTTTCTCGGCTTTGAGATCAAGCAATTGAGGGAAGGGACATTCATATCCCAAGCCAAGTACATTCAAGATATGCTCAAGAAGTTCAAACTTCTTGATCTCAAGGGCATTCCTACTCCTATGCAGACCAAGTGTCATCTCGAGCTCAATCCCACCGGTAAAGAGGTAGACCAAAAGGTATATCGGTCGATGATTGGTTATCTTCTTTACTTATGTGCATCGAGACCGGATATTGTGTTGAGTGTAGAAGTGTGTGCACGGTATCAAGCCACACCCAAGGAAAGTCACATGGCGGCGGTCAAGAGGATTTTTCGATATTTAGTTCATTCCCCATGTTTCGGGTTGTGGTACCCCAAAGATGGCACCATGTCTCTTTGTGGGTACACCGACTCGGACTGGGCGGGTGACATTGATGACAGGAAGTCGACCTCGGGGACTTGCCAGTTCATTGGGAGGTCCTTGGTAAGTTGGTCCTCGAAGAAGCAGAATTGTATCTCCCTCTCCACCGCCGAAGCCGAGTACGTCGCAGCTACAAGTGGGTGTACACAAATCCTTTGGATGCGGCAAATTTTAAAGGATTACGGGGTCTGTTGGGGGAATCATAACCCGGTAGGCCCATGAAGAGGAAAGCGTAACCCGGCAGGCAGGAGGCCTGGACGAGGTTACCCTGCATTCCACCTGAGCAGGGTTACACTTGGGCCGGAGAGCTCATTTCATAACCCGGCCAGAATGATAACTCGGCCAGAATGATAACCCGGCTAGAATGATAACCCGGCCAAAATGATGACCCCTCATCAGGGAAGACCCGTCGTCAAGGAAGACAAGTCAATATCGGGCGGGCTCTCAGGAAGAGTCCGCGCTCGGCGAGGTTTCAGGAAGACCCAGAGAAGGAAGGCTTTAGAAGACTCGGAGGCAATATTCATCACGGAGTCCAAGACTTGGAGGATACGAAAGACAAGACGAGTTAGAGTAGAACTCCAAGTAGTCTTACCATGTAAACCAGGAGACCTGGCGCCCATATAAGCCGACTCCTAGGTCTTAGAAAGATAAGTTAGAATATGCCATAATAAGCCATAGGCCAAGTAAGATAGACAAAATAGAGAGAGCTCCCAAGAGAGAGCTCCCACGCCGCCGGAGTCATATAAACCCGGCGGTCGCCATTGGCGCACCATGTAAACATATTATCGTATCAGTGATTTATAGCAAGACGTAGGGATCCTCCACCGAGGGGACCCGAACTTGGGTAAAAAACATCTTTCCCCGTAGAGCTAGACAATCTCCTGAACACCAGAGTCGCCTTACCCCTCATCTCAAGTTTCCACCCGGAAACATCTGCCGTGACAATACCACGACAGTTGGCGCCCACCGTGGGGCCTGCGGCTAAATATGTGCTCATCAAAGGAGAAGCGCTGCGAGGATGGAGAGAGTCACTGTCGGCGAGATCGTCGGCAACCAGAAAGAAGATCGCATCGTTCAGATCCAGGCGAGTAGCCGGAAGTTGATTCACTGGAAAAAGAAGAGCCGGCCACAGAAGAGCCGGCCTGGAAGAAGTTCGAAACACGGCGAAACTACAGCCGGCCGTACCAGATCAACATCTCCGGCAGCTAATCAAATTCACCGGATCAAGAATCGTAACCGCCAGCAATGCGTCTTGGAGGAGGGATCGATGTGGAAGCGGTGATACATCTGAATCGGAAAGAGCTTTGGATTGTTCAAAACCAGAAAGCCGGATGGAAGATCAAGTAATGCACCTGCCGAGACAGGTCACGTCAGCATCATGCTATCAGACCTCAGATCGGGCAACTTTTAATTTAGCCAGAAGATTAATTCCACGTACGGGGATCAGGGCATTGAGTCCAGTAAAGGAAGTAGTATTATTTGAAGCCGGTCATCAGAGATAGCAGCAAATCACATGGTTAAAATTCCAAGAAAAAGGAGACGCACAGACAGCCAACCAGATCAACGTATTAGATTGATTTGCTCCTGTAGAGATGTGCGCGTCCGAGTTAGGCTCAGACCCGACGAGCGAAAAAAAAAGGAAATCAGTTCGATGGATCATAAAATCTCAAGAAGACAAATCAAAAGAGATTGCTACCTCCTTACGCGACCAAATAAAAAGGAAAGAGGACAAACCGAGTTACAGTAATCACATGCATGTGCAGTACGTTTGGACCAATGCTACCCAGTGAAGGAAGAAAAAAGAGAAGTAATAGTCGTTCTTAGCTGTATCCATCCATCAGCAGCATATGTCCAAATCATGCAATACAAGGAGACCCGGCCGCTGCTGGTTTCAGGCGATCAAACCATCAACATGAGCCGGCCATAGGTTGGCTTCGAGCGCTCCAAGCGCCGGCTCTCACCAGGACATTAATACAAAACCCAATCGTCTTATGCTACGCTGGGTGCATGTATGTGCAAGGAGACAGATCAAATGCTATGAGCACTCACGCAGAATACAACACATTCAGAGGCAGTCCGGCTTCCAAGGCTGATAAAAAGAAGTATTAGATGGAAAGCATATCTGGTGCGTGGATCAAGCACGCATGTGTGTGGTTAGCTCTGTCACCCGTATTACGGCCGGCTTAAATACAAGATCGTGATCATGAACGATCCGGCCGTGAGCATTGGCTTCAACTGGCGCATCATCAACGCCAACGACATTCATAATATTATAAAATCGGCGCATTCTAGCCAAGTACAAGATCACCAAATAGGATTATCTACCGTTTGCTGTGTTGAAGACATGGATCTTACCGCCTAAAAGACCCGTGTGATGACGTTTAAACACTAAACCCCACACGTGAAACATATTGGGGGACGATCCATGAAACATCTCTCAGCTTTTACATTGCTTAGCGAGACCCGTGAGTGCTTCGCAAGCATTGTAGAGTATTTATATGATCAATGGATTTATCAAAGTCGGGCTATCGAATTCCCGCAAATGGATTTTTCAAAATCGGGCTATCGAATTTCCGCAAATGGATTTTTCAAAGTCGGGCTATTGAATTCCCGAAAATGGATTTTTCAAAGTCGAGTTATCTATCGCTCGCAATGGATTTCTTAATAACAAAGATCGCTATTAAAGCGTCATTATCGTGCTCCGGCTCTTTTGCCGTCGCCAATTGCCATAATTCGGCTTATACATTATCAACACCAAGAGTGCTACGCAACTTCGGTTAGCGATGTCCAGGAGTGTTTTGCAATAAAAATAAGCTTAGCCCAAGAGTGTTACGCAACTTCGGTTAGCGTGCCCGAGAGTGCTTCGCAATATGACAAATTTAAGGTCTTGGGGGCTGATCGCCCAAATAGCGCAGTTACATACTCAAGACCCGCCAAAAAAGCCACACTGGTCATGGGGGCTGATTACTTAAAAGAAAGGTACAACTACAATCTCATGATCCGGCAAGTATCAGAGCCACTATTTTCTTGGTTTCCTAGCTTAAACTCGATGTGACTCGCGCTTATATGGCCTGATTGCTCACCTGTAAATTCAATCAGCCTGACCCTGTTTTTATCGGAGAAGAGGCGACAGGAAAAATCCATGCGAAAGCCGGCTTATAGTTCAAGGAAACCAAAAGGGTCATCTAAACCAAAGAATTTGCAGAACGACAGATAACGTTCACTAAAAAAGCAAATTCTCAGGGTGTACGTACACCATCAGAGTATGAAACTTAGAGAGCTCCGAGTAGCTGCAGGCAGCAGACCCGGCGCTTGGGGCTACTCATCAGAAAAGTCAGTTATGCTCAAATTGCTATAAATCCCAGGTTGCCGCAGGCTAGAACCCGGCACTTGGGGTAAGCTATCAGTTCTCAAGGAAGACCCGGAACACTGCAAGCAGTAGATCCGGCTCTTGGGGGCTACTCAGTTTAAAGCTTAGAGGCTATCAAAGTAAGAAATTTGAAAGTCCCAGGTCGCTGCGAGCAACAACCCGACACTTGGGGGCTAGAGTCGGGAAGTAATATTCCCCGAGGTGAAGAATCAAAATCAATTTCGGGTCTCAAAAGTAAGCCGGAGTTTTTTCGCAAGGTCTTCGAAACGGGGTCTTAAATGACAGCTTCCATGTGAGTAGGCTTCATCAAATCCGGATCATAAATATCTGGAGCATCCTTCGGCACAGCCACCGTATGAGCAGACTTAATCAGGTCCGGGTCAGATGAAACCCGGTTGAAGAAAACATGGTTATATGAGGCGGGACGCCAAGAAGAGTCGGCCCAACGATTTGACAGCATAACCCGGACTTTAAGTCCACAAGTATTTATCTTATTTCAGGAGATTAACCCGGATTTGAGCTGGCGGCTTCACATGAAACATGATGATCAAGATCAAGGTCAGAAAGAAGAGCAAGCCAAGCTCATATCCAAATTAATCTTGGGGGCTACTGTTGGGGGAATCATAACCCGGTAGGCCCATGGAGAGGAAAGCGTAACCCGGCAGGCAGGAGGCCTGGACGAGGTTACCCTGCATTCCACCTGAGCAGGGTTACACTTGGGCCGGAGAGCTCATTTCATAACCCGGCCAGAATGATAACTCGGCCAGAATGATAACCCGGCTAGAATGATAACCCGGCCAAAATGATGACCCCTCATCAGGGAAGACCCGTCGTCAAGGAAGACAAGTCAATATCGGGCGGGCTCTCAGGAAGAGTCCGCGCTCGGCGAGGTTTCAGGAAGACCCAGAGAAGGAAGGCTTTAGAAGACTCGGAGGCAATATTCATCACGGAGTCCAAGACTTGGAGGATACGAAAGACAAGACGAGTTAGAGTAGAACTCCAAGTAGTCTTACCATGTAAACCAGGAGACCTGGCGCCCATATAAGCCGACTCCTAGGTCTTAGAAAGATAAGTTAGAAGAGGCCATAATAAGCCATAGGCCAAGTAAGATAGACAAAATAGAGAGAGCTCCCAAGAGAGAGCTCCCACGCCGCCGGAGTCATATAAACCCGGCGGTCGCCATTGGCACACCATGTAAACATATTATCGTATCAGTGATTTATAGCAAGACGTAGGGATCCTCCACCGAGGGGACCCGAACTTGGGTAAAAAACATCTTTCCCCGTAGAGCTAGACAATCTCCTGAACACCAGAGTCGCCTTGCCCCTCATCTCAAGTTTCCACCCGGAAACATCTGCCGTGACAATACCACGACAGGGTCCATTTGGACAAAGTGCCGCTCCTCTGTGATAACGAGAGTGCCATCAAGATCGCCTACAATCCGGTGCAGCATTCAAGGACCAAGCACATCGAGATCCGCCGCCACTTCATCCGGGACCATGTAGCTCGAGGAGAGATCGAGCTTTCCTATGTTGGGACAAGGGACCAATTGGCGGACATCTTCACGAAGCCTCTTGATGAAGCCCGCTTTTGTTACTTGAGGAGTGAACTAAATGTCGTGGACTCCCGGTCGTTGGCGTGATACCCGTGCACACTCACCTATGCCTCTAACGCTTTATTCTTGCTTCGATGCACGCATGGATATAGGGGGAGTGTTTTCCTAACACATTGGATCCTTCCTCCCCCCATTATGCATAAATTGATGAATCATTGCTAAACTTCAAATTAATTCATAATTTGTGAGCTTAAATGTTGAGAAGTAGCCATGGACCCAAGATATATCTTCGCGGTGCCATACTACAATCTCATATACGGTGGCCTCGACCACCACCTCTTCCATGTGAAGAGTTGGGTCTTAGTTGGTGTTACTTTTGGATTTCATTTGCATCTTTTGGCTCTTATGGAAAACAAACTCAATTTGGTCTTTCTTGGGTTTATTGGTTTTGCAACTTGAGTGTGAAGTACCATTATCAGTTTGGTTTTCTATCCTAAGCCCTTCGCCATCTCAAAAACATGCTCATTCCCCACTCATGTCCATTTTTGATCATCTCAGTGTTTTTCCTGTGTTGGGCGGAAATCTCCGAGCCCCATCCGGAAATTTCCGAGTCATCACAAGTTTTCGAGACTAAGTCTGTTCAAAACTCGGCACTGCATTGCGCTGGATTTTGACCGGAAATAGTTCCGGAAACTTCCGATGCACGGAAATTTCCGAATGTGACTCGGAAATATCCGGTCCCTGCGATTTTTCGGCACTCAAGTCCTTTTCAAATTCGGCACTGCACTCAGCAGAATTTGACTCGGAAATAGAGCCGGAAATCTCCGGGGCCCGAAAATTTTCGACCCAAGTCCAGAAATTTTCGATGCTGCCGAATTTTTCCTCTCCTAAGTCCTTTCCAGATTCAGCATTGCACTCAGCCGAATATGGATCGGAAATAGTACCGGAAATTTCCGGTGGCTGGAAATTTCCGAATCTTGGTTCGGAAATATCCGGTCCAAAAAAATTCGGCTATATAAAGGGCGCGGTTGAACCGTTCTCTCGATCAGTTCTTCCACCCCGCGCCCCTCTTTCTCTCTCCAGCCGAAAATCTCCTCTCCACTTCGATCGTCCCCTCCGTTGATTCGTCCAAGAGATTCTCGTGTGCTTCTCGGATCTGCTTCTCCTCGTCGAGGGGATCGTTTCCATCCACGCGGTTTCCACAATGTCTTCCGGTAACTCCTCTTATTTCAAATCTAGGACGAAACCTAGTTTCGTTTAACCTAGCCGATTTAGGAGGTTGTTGCATGTTTCCTTCGGAAGAATTGCTCCTCTAGGCTTGCCCTACCTTCCACGTGCACAGATCTGTTTTTCGTTCATAGATTTGTTTCAGTTTTTCAAAATTTCATGCAGACCGGAAATTTCCGGTCCCCCCCGGAAATTTCCGGGCCAGACTCGGAAATCTCCGGCCTGTTCAGAATTTGCTAAATAGAAAATCAAAATCTCTGAAGGCTTAACTATCCTCGTACGTTCCCCCTTGCCTCGCTGGACATGAGTGCTTATCCCTCTGCTTTCTATCTGCTCTGTGCTGTTTGCTTGCAGGTACAACCTCAAGAGGCCGCACCAAGCATCTCGCCTCTCGGACAAAAGGGGCTCACTCCCGGCCCTCAAGTGACCCATCTAGTGATGAAAGTGACCTTCCTCCACAGGCTGCACCAATCAGGAGGCCAGTTGGTGCCAACAAGAAGAAAAGGCCCGAGCTCCATATTGATGATTTCAACAAAGCCAGCTTTCGCAAGTGGCGCAGTGAGCTGTCTTATGATGGGGAGTCTGATGATCCCAAGTTTTTCTGCTCTGAGATGGAGTGGCTCTACCGGGAAGTCTACCTCAAGTTCTCCAGTGACAAGCCAGTTTGCCCTATGAGATGGATCAACTTTAACAAGCTCATGAAGAAGTCTGACTATTTTGGGGGAGCTGTTCAGGTTTGCAAGGTTATGGGTTTGGATCATCTCATGGGGACTCAATGCAACTACAATGTGTCCCTCATTCATCAATTCTTTGCCACTGTTGTGTTTGACTCATCTGAGGACATTGGGATGACTTGGATGACTGGTAGGCAGAAGCTGACGTCCTCTTTCCGTGAGTTTGCACGGATTCTCAGCTGCCCGTTCAAAGGTAGCTCTGTCCCAGCTGGTGAGAGGATGCATATCCAAGGTGTTGCCTATAACAAGAATGTCTTAAAGGAGCTCTATATGACTGGTGGTGTTATTGGCTCGCAATCTGGACTGCTTCCCACCTATGACATTCTTCTCCGTCTGTTCCGCCACACTATTGCTCCCATTGCCGGAAATGCTGACAACATCGCCGGGGCTCTAGTGAACTTGATGGCCAAAGCTTATGAAGCTTTTGAGGGAGAGTATGATGCTGACCAAGCGGACTTCAAAGTTGATGTCATGGACTTCATTTTTCAAGAGATGAGCCAAGCTGTGTTTGAGAAGAAGGTTCCCCCCTATGCTCCATATGTGATGATGCTCATCAAGCGTAAGTATCAGTTTTCTGAAGAAGATGGCGCCAATGTGGATCAGGCTCTCGGTTGCATTCCCCACAAGGCTGCCACGATTATCCAAAAATCAGCTCACGTGGTGCAAAAACAAGCCAGTGTGCTAGACATCGATGAGGATGATGTGTTTGGTGGCCCAACTCGCAAGCCTCGCCACCATAACATCAAGAAGGATGAGACACTACAAGGATTCAGGTCTATTGCAACAAAATTTATCATCGCAATACATGTCCATTTGTGGCAATAGGTACCTATTGCCACGAAACGACATTCGTTGGGAGGCGTTGCGATAGGACGCATGGTAATAGGTTATTGCCATGAAAAAACAATTGTGGCAATAAAGTATGCTATTGCAACAACCATGTGGGAAGTTGCCACGTTTTTCTCGTGGCAAGCTGCCACCTGGTGCAACAATTTGGTTTGTGGAAATAACTTTATCGCAACATGTAACAAATCGTCGCGACCGATAGCTCGTGGCGATAGACATTTGTGGCAACAACCTATTCCAACGATGCTCGTTTTGTGGCACATACTCTTCTGTGGCAATAGACAATCGTGGCAAGAAGTTAAGACAACGATCCTTGTTTTCGTGGCATTAAGCCTTTTGCCACGAACCGCTACGCTTGTGGCATTAACTTATGGCAACAAACATTCCAGTCGTCGTAACAGGAAATTGCAACATACTTGTTTTGGTGGTGATAAATAGTTATCACAACAGGCAAAATGTTTGTAGGGGGAAGCTATTGCGACAATTTAAACTTTTCATGATGATACTCTATTTCAACAGAACTTAGTTTGTTGGCACCAATCAGTTATTGGAAACGAAAGTGGGTTGTGGTAATAGCCTATTGTAACCATACAAAAATACAAGCATTCAATTACAATATTCAAAACCGTATGCATAATATGTATATTCATAAAAATCATAAATCTCATAACTAATATACATCAAATGAAACTCAAATATAATTTGGCCATCCTAATTATGTGCCAAGACTAAACTGTCCGTGATATAGAGTCCAGTGCAGAGATGGCCACAGCCGTGATCCGGCATTGTCTCTGCTCCAGCATATGGCTCGTCCCTCACACTCTTGACATCTGGCCGCAAAGCACCCATCCCATTCAGAGTATCCAATTGTTTTCGCCCCAGCACCCATCGTCAAGAACCGCGTTGCCTCTGCCACAATAGAAACCACAAACAACAAAGAGTGAGCACTGAGTAGTGAATCGACCAAAAAATAGAGAGCAAGCAATAAGTAGTAATAAACTAATAACAGCATGCATGATTTCAGGCCATAATATATATGAATCTTTTTAGGAAATTTTTCTCTAGGTTTAAGTAAGATTTAATTAGAGCCTTTATCTAAATGGTTTTAGATCTCATTCAAATTAGATAGGTGTCCCTTTTCGAGATCTAATCTCTCTCATTCTCATGTGTTTGAACATGTAGTTGCCGCAGAGTCACGACCTAGGTTGGCCACGTGAAGTTTTCTTTAATTCAACAATGTTGAATTGTTGTAATGTGCTCTACATATTACCACATATATAGGACTTGTCGCAATAAACAGTAGCTATTGCAACACAAAAAAATTGAGGTGAAAAACATGCACTATTGCGGCAAATACATGGTTTGTTGTAATAGGTGACCAATTTTTTACAACAATGTTTGAACCTATTGCACCGTGACACACTTGTTGCAATATCTTTTAGAGTATTACCACAAATAGTTGTTTTGTTGTAAGATGTAGCTTCTATTGCAACAAAAGGACTATCTCGCGCAACGAAATTTGGTTGTCGCAGTACTAGGGGAATATTGCAACGACCGTACATCTTGTTGCAATACACGACCTATATTGCAACAAATCGTGTACTTATGGCGACAAAAGTAAATTGTGGCAACATGCGGAGTCTATTACCACAAATTGGAAATTGGTGGCAATATTGCATTTTATTGCAACAAAATATGGTTGTAGTGATAAATATTGTTGCAATACACCGGTTTTCCTGTAGTGAGAAGAAGAGTCGCCCATGGGTTGTCCGGGCTATAGAGAAGATCATGAACATGAACTGCTGTCTCCACAGTGAGAACTATGCTCTTTACTCTCAGAACCATCGTATTCTCGAGCGTCAGATTGAGATCATGGAGAAGCTGGAGTTGCCACCACTCAAGAAGACTTTGAAGCCATTGGTCGCATTCAAGGACTGGAACACAAAAGGAGTGGGATTCACTTGGGAATGTGAGGTGCCTGAAGACGTGGACATTGAGTCCGATGAAGATGAAGAATCCGATTCTTGAGTCTTTGGGGCGCTAGTAGACATCGCTCCCTTTTTGGTATCTTGATGCCAAAGGGGGAGAAGTCTCTCTTATAGGACTCACGGGATTTGCATGGGAGGGAGCACTTCTTGTCTTTCGTTTTGCGGTGTTTTAAGTGCTCCCTATCTTCTTTGGTTTATTCTCGTTGCATGTTGTGAGACATGAGAACCTTATGCTTTATTGTAATAACTCTAGTACCCTTGTTTGAACTATATGCCTGTTTGTGTTTTGTTTCTACCTTTGTATTATATTGCTGGCATGGTTTGTAAAATCTAGGGGGAGCGTTGATCCTAAGATGTGTGCATTTTGTATTCAAAAACATCTCTCAAATAATGCACACACTTAGGGGGAGCCCGTCTATATTTTGCAAATCCGTTCTCTTTTTGTGTTGTCATCATTCACCAAAAAGGGGGAGATTGAAAGTGCATCCTTTACACTCCTATATTTTGGTGACTAATGACAACGCAAAAGGTGGGTTTTATGTTTGAATTGTTTTATGCAGGTATAAGTACAGGTTTATTTGTGTGTTATTACACACAATGGTTTTATGAATGTCCGGGTTATCAATACTGCATCCATCAGAAGCTATCCGGAAATTTATCCGGAGATTTCCGGTGCTCGGAAATTTCCGGGCCCCAGCCCTAGCCAATCCCCGCTCTCGTCTCACTTCCCAATCCCCGCCCATGCTTTTCACCTCCTTCTCTCTCTGCTACACGAGGAGATGGCGGCGGGGCAAATCCGCAGCCAGGCTAGGAGAGGCGGCCGTGCCTCCGCAGTCGGGCAAGGCAGGGCGGCGGCGGGTGACCGGGCAGGGCAGTGGCGGTCGCCGGACAGGGCGGCGGTTGTCGGGCAGGACAGCGGCCGGGCGTCAACCAGCTCGACGAGGTTTGCTGGACCTGCCAAAGTGGCGATGGTCGATGGAGGCGTGTTAATCATGGGTGAAGATGGCCTTAGCGTCCTCGTCCAGCCTCGGTTCGTTTTTCTGCTCCTCACCCCAATTGTTACTTCCTTCCTGCTCTCCCCTGAGTGCCTCTGTCTCCTCTTACCATTGTCATTTTGTAGAATTAGAAAAGTCCAGTTTGTTTCCTGCCAATTTGGATCGATCCAATCATTGTTTTCTTCCCTGCAGCAGGATTGGGTTTCTCTGCTTGGTCGAGCAGGTAGGGAGCAAGCAGGCATGCATGGAGAAGGAGTTTGGCCCGGACGAGATGCCCGCCACAAGGTCATGGTCTTTACCATGTAGACTGGCAGCATCAGCAGGGCTCTTCCGCCTCAGCACATCCCCACTTGGATTTCAAATGGATGCATCTTTGGCCTCCTTATAGAAACTTCCATGATGATTCTACCGATAAACTAACATTTGATAGCTTCCTCTGTAAAAAAAATCTGGTCCAAAATTATGTGGTGTACAATATTTAAACAAAACTTTGGAATGGATCTATTATGAGCAGCAATTTTTTTTGTTATGGTACTTATTAAAAGTATATTAGTTTTGAATTATCTATTTTCCTTTCTATTCTTTGTAGGCCAGTATAGAAATGTGTACCATTGCATTGGTTCGAATTATGTTAGAGCCTGATGCTAATCCTGATGTGAACTGCTCTTCATCCGAGGTTTGTTTGAGCATGACGAACTTTCATGTTAAAACAATCATAATTGCTTTCTGACCTTAAGGGCATATCAAATATATGTTTATAGAACACTAGCATTTATAGGAGCATCAGTAACAGCGTCAATCATCAGTAAAATTAGTCAAATACTGTATATGCAATCCGGACCTTAGTGTATATCCTCTCAAAAAAAATTGCTTACTGTATATGCAATGCTTATTTCTCATACGTGCATATCTATACTATTAGGCTCAAATTATTTGTGTAAATGATGCCATGTATCTTGGCATAATCTGAATATTAAGGCTAATAATTGATATTGATATCAGGGGCGTTTAAGCCTTATTTGATAATTGAGTTTAGCTTTGCTTATGTATATGATAACATGATTTAGGAGATATACATGGATATTTATCTAAACAAAATTTTGTACAGCTAAACAGAAGTTTGTACAACAGATACTTTACAGTTTGTGCAGTTTTGTAATAATAATTATACATATATGCTTGGCATGCCCTCGTTAGTTCAGAACAGTATGCTTGGTAAATTTTCTATGGATTTGTTGTGCTTTGAGATGTGCAGATTGCAATCACAAGGATTAACTGGCCAACCATGCTTTAGCAAGGCAAATGGACAGAAAGTAGACGGAACTCATGTGGCAAATGGAGTAGAAGATGGCCACGAAGTCAAATATTGCTCTGTATTAGGGGATGTAATTAAGGGATTAGCTAATGAGATATTTCTGCTTACTCGAACATATATCAAAACCGAGTCAGATTCCTTTATAGTTCAGAGAGGTGACAATCGGCTGCCTATTTCTATCCTTTTAGTTTTAGATACAAAAATCCATGCATATTATCATGATTACAGTATTGTTTTCTATTAGTTGTCTACTATAACTTCACACACAAACATGTTACCGGAGTAGGAGAAGGCCACATATAAGGAGTTGCTTGAGTAAAGGATTTGAAGAAAGGTCATACTCAGGCAAGTGTCTGCAGGTGTTGGTTCGCAAAAATAATGTGTTAAAGTTAAATTTGTACAATGTACTGTACTATGTATTATAGATTAATGTGCATAGAAGTGTGACATGAGGGAAGTTCAAGGAAGGAGGGTTGTATGTCAGGTCTTTGTGTTCATGTATAAGGAGTTGCTCGACTAAAGGATTTGAAGAAACATCATATTTGGTGCCGCCAAAAAATAAGTAGAAATAAAAATTGTTATTGCCCTATGTGGATATTTCATATTAAAAAGGTTTTTTTACACCACTATCTTTTGTTTTGATCAACGTGTCTTCTTTTTATTATTCTGTGGTAACATACATGCATTCAACGGTCTCATTTGTCGTTGGAGGTTTTAGACTTCTAGCGGCAACAGTTTACAAATGGTTGTCATGAGAAAGTAGATTGATGATGCATTCGTTGATCGTTTTATTCTCATTAAATGTATATCATCCAAATTGATTTATTTATGTTAGTTAGCCAGTAATAATAAAAGTGAAAAGTAAAGTGTGGCAAATAATAAAATCCCCCTGACCCTGCAACGGCTGACGGGACGTCTTAAACCGGACCGAAGTGGACACGCAGCGTCGCCTCTCCGCCGCGCCGCACGCCTGGCCGCCGAGATGAGCCTCTCCCACCACCGCCTCCACCTCCCGCCCGCCGCGCCGCCGGCGGGGGATCCCTACTACATGTACGCGCCGCACCCGCACCCGGAATCGCAGCGGCAGGGCGTCGTCACGCTCTTCGTCGCCGGCCTCCCCGACGACGTGAAGCCCCGCGAGATCCACAACCTCTTCTCCCGCCGCCCCGGCTTCGACCAGTGCCTCCTCGAGTACACCGGCCGCGGCAACCAGGTCAGCTCCCTTAATTCTCGGTCCCTCCCGGCTCCCGCGTTGTCTTCAATGAACCAAAACCCTCGCCCAGGCAGAAGGGGGAAGAACCCTTCGATTGGACTGTTTACCCTTGTGCCATCTGGGCTCGAATGTGTATATAAGGTAGTCTGTGGACGAAACCCACAATTCTATAGGCGCTGTAGCGACGAGAAGACGTAATCTCTACTTCCTCTGGCAGATGCCAGCATACCGCTGTTGGACTGGTGTTGTGTCTGATTTCTTATTCTTATTATGCTGCAGGCTGTTGCCTTCGTGTCATTCTTCACTCATCATGCGGCCTTGTCAGCAATGTCTTCGTTGAATGTGAGTTATGCTGAGAGTCAAGTTCCTCTGCGTTTTTGCTGTTTATACGCTGTACAGTTTTGTCAGTGCTAATGTGGATACGAAATTTAGCAGCAGGTCTTAATGCAGCTAACTCCAGGGTAGCTTAGTCATAACTGAAACCCATACTCTGTGTAAGAGATTGACATTGTCTGTTGTCTACAAGATGCTTGATTTACATCCATAGGTTCAAATTGAATGCTGAAACCATGTGCCCATGACACTCTGTTATTATTTTACTGTTCACGGTAGTATATCAATTCAATGGCGTTTGTGAGAGAAATCTAGTCTTGGTCCGGTTACGTGGAATCAAAACCCAAAGATTTGATTACATAAATGTGATCTAGAAAAATTCTCATGCTTTTAGTGATCACATCTCGACCAAATGAGTAGGCCAAAAGCTTAACCCTTGTCTCTAATTTATACAGTACAAGTTCTGTGTGTGCAATAGTAGCAAGAAATTACCTACCTATTGGCTCATAAATCTTATGTTCTAGCTTCATAGCTGTATCTATATAGTTTTGATCACTTGATTCTCATTATCACTGATCCAATATTGCGTTCCGTTTTAGGGATCTGTTTTTGATCCTGAGAATGGTGATTGCTTGCACATTGAGCTAGCTAAGTCGAATTCACGCAAACGTCATGGAGGTACTATTTGTACACTCTCTCATTTTATTAATTGTACCAGTTCCCTCCAGCAAATGCTAATGAAAACTTCCACACTATTCAATTGATTACAATTTTCATGTTAGGCGGCGGTGATGTCTACAGAGTTATTGACAAGCGAGTACATAGAACGGAGGACAATTCTGACAATTACAACAACAGCGATGAAGATGATGATGATGTATCTGGCGATGGTGGCAGCAATAATGGTATGGTCACACTTATTTGATGAAATCTTGCATCTTCAAGTGTAAAGGAGTTGGTCCTGAACTCCACATAGCAATCATTCCTACTACCGCGTACCGCCATCTGAAAATTTGCATTCAGACCGAACCTGTTAAAAGTGAAATTAGGAAGAGAAATTTTCTGTTCAACGGTGGCTTCTATTTAATTCCTTTTGTTTATGACTTGTTGTATCTTCCATATCTCAAGGAGCACAATTTTAGTTTAGACACATAATTATGATTGTTGATTACTTTGAGGGATGCCTCTTAATTTTATTCTCTCTTGAATTATTCGAGTTGATTCCATGAAATAACCAAGAGTATTGGCCTGTTAGCAGCAATGAGAGTTTGCACTCAGTATGTCCCCATTATGAAACATTTATGTGTGCCTTTGGCCCTTTGCACACACATATATAAGATAAAAGTAATGCAGCTTGCAGCATGTAATTTCTCAAGGCAATATGACTATTGCTTTAGTGTGTATCTCACCTGCGCGTTATTGTTGTTGTTGGCACAAAAAATTCAGGCGAGGGTGGATCTGATGAACCATCATACACAGAAAATGAGAATTCCAGCGACAAGAATGAGTTACCCGCGAATCAAAGGTTAACATGCACTTCACATTACTCGTAGTTGGAGTTAACTTTCTTTCTTCACCTTAATGAAACACTGGAGCTAGTGAGCCGGTTCTCTTATGTTTGCCGATTTTGCATGAAGTTGTTAATGATAGATGATTGGTATTTCCTTTGTTGGACAGCGGTGAACCAGTGATCAAGCAAAAGAAGGGGCATTCTTCTTCAAATGTGAGTTTCATGTCATAGATTCACTTTATCACACTTTACCTTTTTCGTAATACCAATGTACACTGCTGCAGTGTTGTGAAACAAAGCAAGCGATTGTGCATGCTTTTGTAGCTTGATTTGTCACATCCTTTATTGTGACATGATGTTACTTGTGCCTATGCTCGTCTTTTGTTTAAGACCTAGAAGAGACTGACCAAATTACTCTTGCAATACGGATATTACATGTCTTGAAAAATCATGTAGTAGCTCAAGTTATCTGCCAAGCTGAAGTGGGGTCTATCTGTACAAAACTTACTTACTTTGAACTTGTTTCTTAAATGTTTTAAACTTCCATTATATGAGATGTCGAGATGGCATGTTAGTGGGACGGTGCATATATCATGGTCACGTTTCTTCATATATCAGGACATGTTTCTTTGTATATTGTTTTTGGGGAATTTTAAAGTGTGCAGTTGCAGTATTTTGACAATGTTGTATATGAATTTATAATCCTAAAAGTAAATTTAATTTTCCATGCAAGTGTTATTCTGTGAAACTTCTTATGATGTGGCATTGATCATACAGGATCAATCAGACAAATCTTTGGCTGAAATTCCACCTTGTTCTACTTTATTTCTTTCTAATTTGGGACAAACATGCACAGAGGAGGAGCTAGAGGAACTTTTGTCTAAGTATGTACCTAAAATTTACTAATATAGTCACTAAAGTAAGTTGCAGCAAATAAAATGAAAACTTATTGTTGGCAGGCAGCCTGGATTTCATGTGCTTAAAATGCGTCGCCGTGGTGGACTGCCTGCAGCATTCGCAGATTTTACGGTATATCTACCTTTGTCGTTTATGTTTAGTTATGTTAATACACCACAGAGATGCTATAGATGGTGGATCTGTCTTTACTGTTTAGAATATGAACTTGATATGACCAAAATGCACGTCATTGGTTGTTTTTGAGCTGCGCATTGTCTTTTTAACTTCCTAAGTAGGTTCATCAGTGCTGATAAGGCGTCGTGTGCTTATGGTTGGAGCCTAATCTCCCTGAACTTGCAACTCCTATAATTCGGAACAGATGAAGTATTTGATATGAGAAATTCATATATTTCTGTGTACATTTTTGCGGTCCAAGTTTAAAAGGGTTTGACTGCAAGTTCTAAGAAGACATCTAGAATTCAAGAGAGTAGTATCGATTCTTCATCTCAGTTTTCCGTAGCTATTCTCTTATGAGACATGACCTCATTGTGCAGGATTTGGAGTCCTCTAAAGCTGCTATGGACAATCTTCAAGGCACCGTCCTGTCATCTTCCGACAGTGATGGTTTGCACATCGAGTATCCTCAATTATTTGTTACTCAGTTCTCAGGTTTGGAGGCATGGGTTGGTTGGCTTAGTTTGCATCTTCTAATGACTTTATGTCTGTTGATGGGTTTAGAAACTGCTGTTTCCATTGTGTTGGTGGAATATCATTTGGTTTACCAGTTTTCATCATATTTTACGTTGGTTACAGTTGCCCAGCAATTGGTTCTCACTAGAACTGGAAGCCATGCTGCAGATCCTTGTTTCCTTTAACTCTAGCTACAGATACGCAAGGTCAAAGATGAGGAACAGCTAGCTCGCAAATCCCAATAGCTGTTGTTGTTGGATTAGCGTGACCAACACCCCTGCACATCATTGGGCACCCCTGCACATGTAATTGCCTGCATGGCTTGTAGCATCTGGAGTTTAGTCTGTCCGTGTATGACATGACAAGATAGGAGCTGTGCATTTGTTCTGTGCTGGATGTTCTGAAGGATTTTACCTAGCCTGTAAGAAACTTCTGAGTCAGGGCTTGAGCAGATACACATATATTTAGGGCAATCTTCCATTCTACTGTTAAGTTACGGGCCTACCTTGATCATGATTGTTCATGTAATCGGATGGTTAAAAAATTGACGAAAAAGTTTTAGGGCTTCAAACGGTTTGTATAGCAAATTTGAAGATTAAAATTCTTAATTCTTTCCCTTATCGTCGTGGTTTGATTTGTAGGATTGAATGAGGTTGAATGTCAAATGCTATTTGGATGGTATAAAAGTGATGAATTGCAGTTTTTTTATCATTATGTTGTTATATTTATACCAAAATTGCACAGAACAACCATATATTATACCGAGAACTACAATAATACATATAAATTCCTCCAATATTTCAACAACATTATATTAAAGTCAATACATAATCGATGAAGTTTCTAGCAAACAAACTACATAGTCTCATACGCAAACAAACTACATAGTCTCATACGGAATATTACAAGTTTTTAAGATAGCTAGCATATCACGAGCCCATCGTGATTTGGGGGCAGGGTTACAAAAGTTGATGCCTGCTTGGCATCCACTTCTGTTTACCTTGAGATTGTTTCATAAATCCAACATCTGTGGTATGGAAAAACAGATGAGATCCTTCTTTTGGGCTGGTGGTACTGGCAGGAGAAAGATCCATTGGGTAAAATGGAAAACAATTTGTAAACCAAAGAAAAAAGGGGGCTTGGGAATCAAAAACCTCACTTTATTCAACATCAGCTTGATGTGTAAGTGGTGGTGGAGGCTGGAAACAGGTGACGGCCCTTGGCACAACTTCATGAGAAATAAGTACTTGGGGAATGTTGGCATCCATGTTGCAAAACATAGAAGCACTGACTCTGCTTTTTGGTCTGACCTGCTACATGTTAAGGAAGTTTATCTCTGTGGGAGGAAGATGGCAGTGGGAAATGGTCAACTCTCCCACTTCTGGTCAGATGCTTGGTGTGGCCCTTTGGCCTTCCAAGAGAGATTTCATGATCTGTATGAGATTTGCAATGAGCAAGACATTAGTGTGGCTGCAGCTGCTGCTAGAGGATGGAGGTTGTCCTTCAGGAGATGGTTATCTGTCCCCTTGCAGGGGCAGCTCAGAGAATTACAAAATTTATCGATTGGGGTAGCTTTGAATCTAGAGAGAGACAGACCAGTTTGGAAATGGACCAAGAATGGTCAATTTAGTGTCAGATCCATGTACCTTAACCTCAGCAATGCATGGGTAGATAGGTCTTTCAAACACCTTTGGAAAGCAAAAATCCCTCTGAAAATCAAAATTTGGATGTGGTTGATTTGGCACAATGCTATTGCCACAAAAAACAATTTGCTGAAGAGGAACTGGGTGGGTTCAACCTCTTGTCAGTTCTGTGATCAAGATGAAGATATCCATCATCTTTTCTTCACCTGTTCCGCTACTAAATTTGTTTGGTCTACTATTGCCCATGCATTGGGGGCTCCAACTAGGCCTGGATCTTTCTCCCAGTTCTTCTGGTGGATCCCTCAATTCCTCCCTGTTAGTAGAAACGTGCAAATTACGCTTGTTGCTGCGGTTTGCTGGGCGATCTGGAAGAATAGAAAAGAAGCCTGTTTTGAGGGGAAGTTGATTGGTAACCCTAACATACTAATCAGTTCCTTATGTGCTTTTGTTAAATACTGGGCAGGACTTCATAATTCTACAGATCGAGATGACCTAGTGGCTGGTGCTGATGCTCTGCTAAACCTAGCTACGTCGGGGAGTCCTACACCGCCTTCTTTGCAACGGAGACAGCTGGAAGATGCCCGCAGGGTATAGCTAAAGATGCCTTCCGTTTACACACCTGGAGAACGTTCATGATTACCTTGTGTTGCTGATCGAAGCCTTGCTGTCACTCAGAGTTGCTTGTTATCTTTCCTCTCGTCGTGTCTGGAATTATCGTTCTGGTCTGTTGCTCGGCTTGTTTTGGTCTACCTTGGGCTCCCCCTTGCGGTGAAGAAACTGAAGAAGGTCCACTTCCAATACCTTGAGGATAAGGCGGTGGCTAAGCTCAACCCTTGGGCGGGTAGATGCTTCAACATTGTGGGTCGCAAAACCCTTGCAAAGGCGGTCCTCACATCTCAACTCATTTACCCTCTCACCGTTCTTGATATCGCGCCGGAGACTATGCTCTTCTTCAAGAAACTTATTAGGAGCTTCCTTTGGGCGGGTACCGACAAGGTCTCCGGCGGCAAGTGCAAGGTCAATTGGACGGTGGTGTGCAAACCTACTTCCTTAGGGGGGCTCGGCCTTCTCAACATGGACAAATTTGCGAAGGCTCTTCGCCTTAGGTGGGCTTGGCTAGATTGGACGTCGCCGGAGAGACCATGGGTGGGAATGGAGGCCCCTTGCAAGAATGTTGAAATGGATCTCTTCCATGCCATGTCAACGGTGACCATTGGTGATGGGGTCAAGGCCTCTTTTTGGGATGCGCCGTGGGCGGACGGGTTCAGCCCCAAGCTTATCGCCCCTCTCATTTATGATCTCTCGAAGAAGAAGACATGGTCCGTCAAGGAGGCCATCACCGATGACGCGTGGATCCTCGATATTGACTTCGGAGAGGGGCTCTCGGTCCAACACCTTGAGGAGTACACTAAACTTTGGCAATTCACCTCACAACTTCAACTTCAAGACGATGTACCGGACACTATCACGTGGAAGCTCACCCCTTCGGGCGCCTATTCTTGAAGGAGATATGCCCTAGAGGCAAATAAATAAGTAGTATTTATTGCATTATCTCATAAGTTTATAATAGGTTTTTGTATTATGCTATAACTGTATTAATCGGAATTATTAATACACGTGTGATACATAGACAACCAGAGTCCCTAGTGAGCCTCTATATAAACTAGTCCATTGGGCAACAGTTGATCGAGATTCCCGATCAAGGACAATGACGTCGGTTGACAATGTGGTCATCTTATTAGTGGAATAAGGTGATGGACATACGCAAAGTATTGCAACAAGATCGTATTACGATGTTTGTCATTTGCAATAGATGAGTAATATGATAGCTTATTCCTTAGACCGTGAGACCGTACTTATTGCTACTTCGTAGGGGTACTTTGAGAGCATCAAACGTTGTGTCTTATATAGCATGACAATAACGGTGTCCATCTTGGGTGTCCCGAAAGAGTATGTTGAGACGTAAGGATCAAGAGCGGGATTTGTTCATTCTTGTAATGGAAAGATACTCTGGGCCCACCCGGTGAGATTACATCTATATAGCTGCGCAGCTTATGACTAGGTCATGGAGATGTAATATCACAGACGGGTTAATAACCTATGTCGGTAACGAGATGCAACAGGACATTGGATGTCTACGATCACATCTCGGACAAGGTAGTATCGCAGAGACAAAGGGAATGAATATCATGTTTATGGTTCAACGACGATATTCGTAGAATGCACAGGGGCCGTCATATGCGTCCAGGTATCCCTGGCGGTCATTGGTGAGTGGAGTGTCTCGACCATGTCTGGAGTGTTCTCGAACCGTAGCGTAACAAACTTAAGGTCTTAACGACACCTGGAGAAGGTTCTGGAATAATATAGGATTTTATTGGAGAGAGAGAAATGATCCGGAAAGAGTTCCGGTGGTCCGGAAGGAGTTCCGGGAAGGTCTGGAATGGTTCCAGGAATGTCCGAAAGATGTTCGGGTGGTTCGGAAAATGTTTCGGAGTCACGGGAGATTAAATAATATGCAAATATATTAATTATGAATTAATAGTATTTTATATTAATTTAATATTAATTAAAATAAAGGAAAAAGGGGCAGCCCACCTAATGGGCCAATTGGGGCCCATTAGGGGGAGCCGCACCAAGGAGGGGGTGGGGCCCATGGCTGGTGCGGCCAGCCCATGCTAGGCCGAACCCCCTCCCCCCTCTCCTTTGTTTAGTCCCACATGGGGGAGCTAGGGAGTTTGCACACCCCCTCCCCCTTTATATAGCAAGGCATATTAATTGGATTAATTACACACAGAAAATACAATTAATATTGTAGCAGGCCGGCCGAGCTGTTTCTCCGCCCGTTTTGCCTCCTCTCTCCACCAAAGCTATACCGCCGGGCGCCGTTGCCCTGCGGGATTCCAGAAAAGTTCTACCCCTGCGATTTCAGCTGGATCTGAATGACCGGGGGTTGTTGTTAAGCTCCGTATGTTTGCGAGTGCTCGGAGGCGCCACATTTGAGGAGCCTGGGCGACGTCGTCTCGCCCACCCAGCAGCCCTGTCGCTGCCCTGCCGCCGGCGCCACCCCCCCCCCCCCCCCCCGGCCGCCGGCGCCTCGCCATCTTCCGCCCGACGCCCGTCGACGCAGGTCTTCGTCGACACCCCGGCGTCATCGTCTACATCATCGCGGCAAGTTCTCCGCGACCTCGAGGTCGGCTACGTACGACTTCATCGTCAACGCTTGTGCGGGAGCGTAATCCCCGCTATCGGTCTACATGGAGGTAATGTAACCCGTTCCGCCACCGTTATCACATGTACTAGATAGATAGATCCTGACTAGTTAGGGTGTTCATACGCTAGAAAAATTATTGTTTTCTGCACCGGAACCCCTTCAGTGGTATCAGAGCCGATCTATGCGTAGTACTGCTGGTACGGTTAGAACTCATGTTGAATGAGGACGTCTTTCTTATATTTGCTACCCTCTAGCGTGCACTTGCGATGCCTTCGGTATTGAGTTGATGAAGCGGCCCGGACCGACTTTACGCGTACGCTTACGCGAGACTGGTTCCACTACTGACATACGGCTTGCACCGTATCTGTGGCTGGCGGGTGTCTGTTTCTCTCTCTTTAGTCGGCAAAGCATTTTCAATGGAGGGCCCGAAAGGGATGCTTAAACATGCAATTATACGATCGACGTTGTGGCACAAAGTTCGTAGGTAGGGAAACGGTTCTCTTACGAATAAGCCTATATGCCACGTAAAACTTGCAAAACTAAATAAAGGTAGAGGCGTCTAACTTTGTTTTGCAGAGGCGTTATTTTATGTGACATGGTTACGGTAAGTTTGATATTACTCGTACTGTCGGAGGCAATGGAGGGCACCGTAGACTCGGAGCCATGCCGGGGCGCCCAGGGCCAGGCACATGGCGCCATGAAAGTCCAGGCGCATCGACCATGTCACATCGCACTTCATTACTTTATGTTGATATTGTGATGTTGTGTGTGCATCCTATTGATTGCTTATATGTTAGATATACAACGGTAGCATCATAAATAGGATGATCCCTAACAAATACCAAAAGTGTGTTCTCCCTCGTTGCGCACCACCAAGAAAGTTCTACGTTATGAGGCAGGCCATGACGATCGGGTGTCAGACATATCGTCGTTCGCATACAGTGGGTGTAAGCCATGTTGCACGCGCAGGGTCTTCGAGGTTTGATTGGCGAGCCTAGCATATGCAGATATGGCCTCGGAACACGGGAAGATCGAAAGATCGAGCATGAGTCACAGAGTTGTTGTGATCGACATTTTATGTCCACCTTTGAAGCTGTGCCGCCGGCCGTGACGATCGGGGGTGGTATAGTGGATGGGGGTCGTGTAATCGCTATCATTATTTTAGGGATAATAATTTTAGTGGAGTGTGTTTGATAATATGATTATAAACTAAAACTCACATATATTATAAACTTTACCTTACCTCTTTTGCGATCACATCTGTAGACTACGAAACTATACTTCGGTTACTTCCTCAAGAGCCCGGATTCTACCTTAGAAGCCGACGGGTCCAACTTCATCAGCTGGTACAATGGTTTAAGAAACATTCTCCAACACAACAAACATCCTATATGTCCTAGAACATAAGTTAGGAGATAGACCAGATGATTCTGCTAGCAAGGAGGAAGATGATGAGTTCCGTAAGCATCATGATATTTTCATAGAAGTGGAGGTCGTCATGAGCGTATGCCTAGCACCAGAGTTGAAAGTTGTTTCAACACATGGAGCCATATGTCGTGATTGATGCGATCAAAGGACACTTCAAAGATGAATTGAGTCTTGAGCAGTTCAGACAGCTTAGAAAGTTCCGGACCATTCACATGGGGAGCATACCTGTCTGGAGACTCATTTGAAGAAGTTGTATGACATCTACTTCAGGCTTACGAATATCTACGATTTCTAGATAGCGGACTCTAGTGCAATAGAGACTGCACTTATATCTTTGCCTCCTAGCTATGAAGAGCATGTGCGTGAATATGCTATAGAGACACGATGAGCTTCTTCACGTTCGTGAACAAGTTCAAATCTCTAAAAGTTGATTCCATCGAAGAAGAGTTCTTTGACGCTACGGGTATATTTGATATACGAAGATATAAATGTATTCTTCTCATACTTGATGAAAAGTATTTGATACTTGTTCTGTTTATGAAACAGTCCCTGATCATCACAAGTATGCGGCGATGGGTGACGTGAAAGTGCACAAGTGATGGCAAGCAAGGAAGTTGATGGCCAGTAGTGCTCACGTCCTCGAGATATCATATTAGTTATCATCAATAGTTTTTGATAAGACATTTTGTAATAGTGAGAGTGTGATCTAGTTTGGTGTCTTGAATGTTACAAGACATAGTTATTCATATATGTAATAGAACAAATCAGTTGTTTTATGTTATGAAACAAAGCAGTTGTTTTATATTATGAGTAATTTGTATCACATCTCAATTACATTATGCGTATGATATACATTTATAATAGCGGGAATGATAAAATTATGTGTCCAAGGAATAAAAGATTTTGTTACTAGAACAAACACCATCGAATTTGATCACAAAGGCAATGTAAGAAGTAATAGATACTTTGATCTATTTAAGTATTACATGTGCCGAATTGATTAAGTTTAAAATTAGTATTGAAGTGTCAATACGAAAGGAAATTAATTAAGAGTCATTTCGAATGATTATTAAATTAATTATATGGTGAATTTTTCCTTGATCCGAATTCTTCTATGATTATTGGTAAATAAGTGTATTTACATAATAAATCATGAGTCTGAAATTAATTTGATAAAAGATCAAATGGGGTTTTTCAGAAGAAAGATTAGTGAATAATGTATTCGCAAGATTCGATCAAAGGACAATATTTTTGAATTATGGTTTCAACACAAAAGACTTGTGGAAATTCGTTTCACAATATTATAATATCATATATGGTGATATGTGAAGTATTATAATCATACTCTATTTTAGATAAAGTGTGGTCTTTCAGAATCTGTCTTAGAATCTCTTAATATGTTCGAAACATTATAGTCGATGTCCACTTTAGAAAATAGATGTTTTTCAACAGTAATTCGTGTGATCGACAATAGTGTCGTTATATAGATGATTATACGATAATTCAGAATATACACGAATAGTTCTTTGTAGATTACTCACATTGGATGAGAGTGTATTCCAAAACCCAATAGAAACAAAACTTGTATTGTTGTCTATGTAATTCCGAGGAAAATATGATTTTTCGAATTATGGTTAATGGAATAAAATTAGAAGCTTGAAATAAGGTGTCAGACCTATATTCATAAAAGTAGAATATTGGAAAGTGTTCCAAAGGGTATATGTCTACAAATGAAAATTTGATGATTAAGAGTGAAGGGGACTAGAAAATTGTTTTCTGCTTGCAATCCTCTTCGTAAAGATCATAATATTTTCATGAAAGAAGCTTCTAAATAAAGTGCTGTTATATTTAATATTGCTGTCAGGTCACAGCATAATATTAAGTGTTTCAGATCTTGTTGACAGATCAAGGTGCACCTTATGAATACAAAGAAAGTTGAGAAAATATCAGAATACGAACAAAGGCTTTTGAGCCTGAAAATCCAAGTTACATTTACAAAGGATTAAAACAGTAAATGTTGCTATAATTCCTTTTGGAGAAATAAGATTTCTTGATCATCATATAAAGTGTTATATGAGAAATGTAACTATAAGAAAGACGTGAAAGCATATTTTGTCAAGAAATGTATCTTGGACAAGATCAAATTTGTTGACTACATTGATGTAGACATGCTTGAAGTCTGTGGGATTTGTATTAATGGAATACTGTAGTTTGTATTGAATTCGAATTGATAAGAGATCAATGATTTTGGTTTGACCAAAATGTCGAAATAAATTATGAATTTAAGTGGGAGTCAAAGTTGGTTCACTCGGGTAGAATATGTAAAGGACATATTTTTGAGTGGGAGCTTAGAACCTCAAATATGTAGAAGACATGTTTTGAGTGGGAGCTCGTGTTCTCAAATGTGTGGAGACATAATTTGAGTGGGAGCCGAATTCATCTTGTGTAAATGACACATTGTGAATTGTACCGGTAGAATTAATGAAGTTGTGAAACTATTTGAAAGTTAGTGTCTATTTGGAATAGAACGGGAATTTTAAATAGTTAGTCGAGTTGTTTTGGATTATATCTGAGGAGTCAGAATAGATTAAAACCAAAGGATGGTCCTTGGAAATCCAATTAATCATTAAGAGTAATGACACACGGTAATGGTGGTTGTATGACATGTTGGTCTATTATGTGATATTAGACGTCATACAGAAACCATATTACCTGCTCGATGAAATATGACCGATGTTCTTAGAAGAAGAACAGTTGTAAAAGTAAATTTAGAATTTACTGGAAGTAGAGGTGTATTAGTTATTAGATTGACATTGGAATGTCGAGTTTTCTACATAGGTGTGAAAGTATATATAGATATCGCGATGTTGTAATTGTTACAAGGAGCTCTCTATGACTGAGTGTGTTTTCAAGGCAATTATCTGGTTAACAGAATCAGAGTAAGCGCTGGGAAACAGAAGTCTCACTTAGTTACGGTATTTGTATATATGTTATTGGATAACATGTTGGTATCAAACAAGTTGATATCAATGGATCGCAAAAGAACGCACAATTATGTATTGTACAGATTGTCAGAGTAACACTCTTCCACAAGCAAGCATTATCATATAACGCTTATTTGATAAGGGGTTTTTGATGAAGTAAAATGCAGCTAGTTTATTTGTACTCTAGTGCAAGTGGGAGACTGAAGGAGATATGCCCTAGATGCAAATAAATAAGTAGTATTTATTGCATTATCTCATAAGTTTATAATAGGTTTTTGTATTATGCTATAACTGTATTAATCGGAATTATTAATACACGTGTGATACATAGACAACCAGAGTCCCTAGTGAGCCTCTATATAAACTAGTCCATTGGGCAACAGCTGATCGAGATTCCCGATCAAGGACAATGACGTCGGTTGACAATGTGGTCATCTTATTAGTGGAATAAGGTGATGGACATACGCAAAGTATTGCAACAAGATCGTATTACGATGTTTGTCATTTGCAATAGATGAGTAATATGATAGCTTATTCCTTAGACCGTGAAACCGTACTTATTGCTACTTCGTAGGGGTACTTTGAGAGCATCAAACGTTGTGTCTTATATAGCATGCCAATAACGGTGTCCATCTTGGGTATCCCGAAAGAGTATGTTGAGACGTAAGGATCAAGAGCGGGATTTGTTCATTCTTGTAATGGAAAGATACTCTGGGCCCACCCGGTGAGATTACATCTATATAGTTGCGCAGCTTATGACTAGGTCATGGAGATGTAATATCACAGACGGGTTAATAACCTATGTCGGTAACGAGATGCAACAGGACATTGGATGTCTACGATCACATCTCGGACAAGGTAGTATCGCAGAGACAAAGGGAATGAATATCATGTTTATGGTTCAACGACGATATTCGTAGAATGCACAGGGGCCGTCATATGCGTCCAGGTATCCCTGGCGGTCATTGGTGAGCGGAGTGTCTCGACCATGTCTGGAGTGTTCTCGAACCGTAGCGTAACAAACTTAAGGTCTTAACGACACCTGGAGAAGGTTCTGGAATAATATAGGATTTTATTGGAGAGAGAGAAATGATCCGGAAAGAGTTCCGGTGGTCCGGAAGGAGTTCCGGGAAGGTCTGGAATGGTTCCAGGAATGTCCGAAAGATGTTCGGGTGGTTCGGAAAATGTTTCGGAGTCACGGGAGATTAAATAATACGCAAATATATTAATTATGAATTAATAGTATTTTATATTAATTTAATATTAATTAAAATAAAGGAAAAAGGGGCAGCCCACCTAATGGGCCAATTGGGGCCCATTAGGGGGAGCCGCACCAAGGAGGGGGTGGGGCCCATGGCTGGTGCGGCCAGCCCATGCTAGGCCGAACCCCCTCCCCCCTCTCCTTTGTTTAGTCCCACATGGGGGAGCTAGGGAGTTTGCACACCCCCTCCCCCCTTTATATAGCAAGGCATATTAATTGGATTAATTACACACAGAAAATACAATTAATATTGTAGCAGGCCGGCCGAGCTGTTTCTCCGCCCGTTTTGCCTCCTCTCTCCACCAAAGCTATACCGCCGGGCGCCGTTGCCCTGCGGGATTCCAGAAAAGTTCTACCCCTGCGATTTCAGCTGGATCTGAATGACCGGGGGTTGTTGTTAAGCTCCGTATGTTTGCGAGTGCTCGGAGGCGCCACATTTGAGGAGCCTGGGCGACGTCGTCTCGCCCACCCAGCAGCCCTGTCGCTGCCCTGCCGCCGGCGCCACCCCCCCCCCCCCCCGGCCGCCGGCGCCTCGCCATCTTCCGCCCGACGCCCGTCGACGCAGGTCTTCGTCGACACCCCGGCGTCATCGTCTACATCATCGCGGCAAGTTCTCCGCGACCTCGAGGTCGGCTACGTACGACTTCATCGTCAACGCTTGTGCGGGAGCGTAATCCCCGCTATCGGTCTACATGGAGGTAATGTAACCCGTTCCGCCACCGTTATCACATGTACTAGATAGATAGATCCTGGCTAGTTAGGGTGTTCATACGCTAGAAAAATTATTGTTTTCTGCACCGGAACCCCTTCAATTCTTGCTCCTCGGCCTACAATGAGCAATTCGTCGGGGAGGTCGCCTCGCCGTTGGACAATATGGTGTGGAAGAATTGGGCTCCGCCCAAATGCAAGCTCTTCTCATGGCTAATAATCCAAAACCGCGTGTGGACGGCCGACCGCCTTGAGAGAAGGGGATGGCCTAATGGTCGGCTTTGCCCCCTTTGTCGTCGTGAAGATGAGACGGCTAGACACCTTCTCTTCACTTGCCGCTTCTCTATTCGCCTTTGGGGCATGATCAAGAATTGGCTCAATGTTGGGGACTTCAACCCCCCGGATTGGGTGGCCTTCAATGACGTCCAATCTTGGTGGGAGCACCTTGCCATCGCAAATGGGAGAAGAAGGAAGGCAATCTCGTCACTACTCATGCTTGTGACTTGGGAAATTTGGAACGAGCGCAACTCGCGGATTTTCAAGGACTTGAGCACACTTCCGACGTTAATATTCGCTAGGATTAAGCTAGATGCGAGAAATTGGGTGCTTGCGGGTGCCAAGCATTTGGGTCATCTATTGCCGGGAGATTAGGCTTTTTGTATTAAGGGTGGTGGTCTATAACACTAGAACTTGTCCGCAACTTCTTCTTAATTAATTGAAAAAAGGCAAATCTTTTGCCTTTCCCTTCAAAAAAAATATGGATGATCCTAGTCTTTTATTGCTTTTAAAACTCTGCACTTGGATGCTGTTGCCCTTCTGTAATTTCGTTATGAAAGTAATGAAATTCGATCCCGTGTCCGTGTGGGGGTCGCCTTGTAAAAACGAGCCCACCGTGATGCCACCGCCATCGGAGATAGAGCCGTAGAGAAGAAGACGACGGCGAGGACACTATATGGCATGTCCTTTTTTTTTTGTTTTTGAACAGGGAATGGTCCCGAAGGACCTAGAGTTTTTCCATTAATTCTCAGCGGCAGAATTACACTTTACAAAAAGGGACTCGAGATAAGTAGAAATTACAATCCAGTCCCTACATTTTGCACAAAGGACCTCAAGATGAAAGGAAGAAACACAATCAAGTCCTGCTCCTGCTCCGCCGCAAACTGAAGCCGCCGTGCAGTCACCTTCATCGTCGCCGGGGACGAGACCACTTGGGGCGATGAAGGGGGAGCGTACTACACAGCCAGCAAGGGCCTCCACTTCGGCAATTATGCCAGGAGGTTGTTGATGGCCATCTGGCGCCGGTCGGAAGAAACCGTCCCCGACGCAAGAGGTGGGAGAGGTCGCCTTTCGACCATGAGATACACCGGCGACATGATCACCGGCGTTGGGAATCTCCCGAGAGAAGCAGAAACTCCTCCCCTGCTGCAGAGACAAACCAGAGCTCCATCCAACACCCACTTCCTTCTCCTCAACACCTCCACGGTGAGAAGGACGAAGAAGAATAGGAGCAGAAGAAGCTCCATCGCCGCTGCAATTAACGCACCTTTTTATTGAAGAGGTCGAAGAAATGACGCTGCAGCTCGCCTCCTCCATCCTCTGGAGTTTAGCAATCTGCCTCATCTTCTCCACCGTGCAGCAGAAGAGGCACCAGAACTTCTGCAACACGAACCTCGCAGCAGCACCTCCGGATCTACGATGAAGTGACGACACCATTCCCTCCCCTCGCCTCCACGGCCGGCCAGAGAGAAATCCACGCCACCACACGTCGAGATGCGAAGACGTCAAGATCTGCCCTTATTTAAGCAGCTCTCCGCCGGATCCACCACCCCATGAAGCATCCACCACGGATGCTCTCCGGAGATAGGCAGAGACGGCCAGCTAGTGCTTGGCACAAGTACTAGCTGAGAAGAGCGGGGGGAGAAGTATAAACATGCCAAGCAACGCATCTGCGCCCACGCCGAACGGCAGCGCCGCCGGAGAGGAGCGAAGAGCGCGCCAGCGCGGAGGAAGGAAAGCTAGCTACGACTCTCAAAACAGCTGACTTGGCCGGGCACTGCACTATATGGCATGTCAGGTCCCTCAAATTCAGCTGAACAACAAAACTGCGCGGAGCCACCGGAGATAGCATAGCAGAGAATCCGCTCCGGCGCTCTTCCGCGATCGGCCAGTAGAAAAAGAAAGAGAGGATAAGAGAAAGAGATCGTCGCACGAGCCCCCTCGACACGCGGTCCACCTGCTCGGCGAAATGACGCTGGAGCACTTCGACCTCAAGATCGAGAGCCGGACGCTGGTCAAGGCCTCGCGCCCGCCGCCGGACTTCCCCGCCATGCAGGCCGTCTCCAACCTCGACCTCGTCCTCGGCCCCTTCCCCATCTGGCTCGTCTGCCTCTACGGCCCCTCGCCGTGCGGCCTCGACGCCGTGCTCTCCGCCGTCCGCGCCGCCCTCCCGGCCTACCTCTCCCGCTTCTTCCCCTTCGCCGGCCGCGTCGTCCGCGACCCGGAGACCAACATCCCCCAGGTCGCCTGCTCCAACGCCGGCGCCGAGCTGGTCGTCGCCGACGCCGCCGCCGTGCCGCTCGCCGCCGTCGACTTCGCGCGCATCGACCGGTCGCTCGGCCTTATCCAGATCCCTTTCAACGCGGGTCTCGCCATGTCGCTGCAGCTGGTCCGGTTCGCTTGCGGCGGCTTCTCGCTCACCCTAGGCACCAACCACCTCCTCGCCGACGGCAGGGCGTTCATCGTCCTGCTCAATAGCCTCGCGGAGATGGTCCGCACCGGCGGCGGCCTCTCCCGCGAGCCTCGGCTCGACCGGTCCCTCCTCGTGCCGCGGTCGCCGCCGCCGTACAGCCCGTCGCTGGACGCCGAGTTCGCGAGATTCACGCCGGAAACCATGATTAATCCCCTCCTAGCCGCGGCCATGGAGCGGCGCCTGTACCGCATCGACGCGGCCGACCTCGTGGACCTCCAGAGGGCGGCCTCGGCAGGCGGCCGCCGCCGCACATCGCGCTTCGTGGCGCTGTGCGCGCACGTCTGGAAGCTCCTGGCCCGGGCCGTTGGCGAGTCCGACCACAGCTGCCGGATGGCGTGGATCGTTGACGGCCGGAAGTGCGTCGAGCCGTCGGAGGGCGCGCTGGACCTGTACATGGGGAACATGGTCACCTACACGTCCCGGGAGGCGAGCGTGGCGGAGCTGCTTCGCGCGCCGCTGCACGACGTGGCCGCTGTGGTGCGTGCTGCCATCGCGGGGGTGATGACCAGGGACCGGTTCCAGGAGCTGGTGGACTGGGTGGAGGAGAGGAAGGCGGCGTACAAGGACGGTGGGAAGTGGACGGAGGCGGTGAACCTCGGCCTGGGCAGCCCGGCGCTGGTGATCTCTGCGCTGCTGCCGTTCGCCATCGACGGGGATTTGGGGTTCGGGAAGCCGAAGCTGGTCTTACCGTGGTTGCGGCACAGCCGGCTGGGGTCGGCCTCTGTGACGGCCGTGCCCTGCCCGACTGGTGACGGCTCGTGGTTCGTCGGCGGCACGAGGCTGTGGCCGCGCCTGCTGGAGGTGATCGAAGCCGGCCCGGAGAGCTTGCTGAAGCCGGTGACGGCCGCGAGCCTCGGGTTCTTGGAGGTGTCGCTCGGCACCCACGGCCACGGTTCTCGCTTGTGAGCTCTTCTGATGCTGAATCAGTGTTAACGTGGTTGTTATAAATCTACTACTGGATTTTTCATGACAAAAAGAGAAAATTCGAGTTTGGAAATCTGTAACCGTTCTTGAACTGAAGGTTCATCTTTTCCCATTTGATTACTTTCAAAACAAAACGAGAAACGAACACGTTGTTACTACTACTAACTAGTTGAATGCACGTGTGTTGCTACGGATTACTCGTGTTTTCTTAATATTATGAACTTAGTATATACAAATTTCACATGCAAAAAAAAAAGGATAGCCACATAATATTTCAAAAGAAAGTAAAGATTCTTCTTTGATTAAAATGTATTAATGTAATAATAATATATATAACACGACATGATATGTATAAAAAATAATTCAACAATTATCTCCTGACAAATATTACATTTCCTATAAAACCTTGACTACGAAGAATAAAGAAAATAATATATTCACCCCTTAGACAATAGACTACGCATCATTTTCTCTGCTATCCTTAGTGCGGCAGAGGACATATTATCTTCTTCTAGGGGGCATCAAATGAATCCACAAGTCATAAAATTATTTGCGTCGATGACTGATGATTGACTACACCATGACATTGGGGAAAATGTTATGTTTGGGCATTGTATTAATTTTAAATTGTTATTATCGTGAATAAGAAATTCATAGAGCTGCAACATGATTTATTTTCAACACTGGACGCAACAAAGATAACTATTCAATATGCAGAACTATTCAACTATGCAATTAGGACTTATCTGGGTATAGATTTCCAATAAACAATGTCATGTGCAGGAACGTCTCTGCCACCATGTCAACACCAGTGCCACTGATGCAAAGTCCAGACGAGCATCTGGGCTTTCTGGCTCATGAGGACGGGCCCAGGCATCACGCAGCCAAGTTACTTCTGATGGGGCCCGTACCCCAGCCACGAGCACTCCGTGACCCCGTGGCCACCATGGCCCCAAACCATACCGCAGGTTATGGAGCTCGCTTGCTCCCATCCATCTCCAGACATATGTGCTACCCACAATTACATGTTTATTTTAACAACACGGGTATGTATTATTATGACAAAGTAAGAAATCAGATACAATTCAAGCATTCAAACCAATATCCCAGCCTTTAATAACTTGTCGAATACCTGCAGGAAAATAACATTACAAATTTTACAATCACTATGATGAGACTGTCCAGCTTTTAAAATAGGTAAAACTTACCTAGTCTAAACTCAAAAGGCTTTTAACCCACAGTAGAGTAAAAAATAGTTCCATTCTTCAACTTGCCAATGTACTTGACATCAACCGAATGAACGATTCAGTTGTCACTTTCAGTCCAAAATATATAAAACAGAGCATAAGGAAGTCTCTGATACGTTCCAAACGTATCTATAATTTCTTATGTTTCATGCTTATATTATACCAATTGCCTACATGTTTTATATACACTTTGCATTGTTTTATGCATTTTCTGTGACTAACCTATTAACAAGATGCCACAGTGCCAGTTCCCTGTTTTCTGCTGTTTTTGGTTTCAGAAAACCACTCAAGAAAATATTCTCAGAATTGGACGAATTTAATGCCAAGGTCCCTATTTTTCACGGGAGGTTTCAGAACACCGATGACGAGACGGAGGAGGGGACCGAGCCGCCCTCATCAGGGGCTGGCGTGGGTCCCCCCTGCCGCGCCAGCACCTGAGGAGGGAGCCTCGGCCCTCCACCGCCTTCGCCATTTCGCCTACAAATACCCCCCGACAATACAAGACCAAAAACCCGAACACTTTTCCACAAAACCTAACGGAGCCGCCGCCGTCGTCAACCCTAGTTCGGGAGGGTTCAGAAGCTCTTCCTGGCACCCTGCCGGAGAGGGGAATCATCACCGAGGGCTCTACATCACCATGCCCGCCTCCGGACTGATGCGTGAGTAGTTCATCTTTGGACTACGGGTCCATAGCAGTAGCTAGATGGTTGTCTTCTCCTATTATGCCATCATGTTTAGATCTTGTGAGCTGCCTATCATGATCAAGATCATCTTTATGTAATGCTACATGTTGTGTTTGCTGGGATCCGATGGATATTGAATACTATGTCATTTGCTTCATAATATATCATGTTGTGTGTTGTTTATGATCTTGTATGCTCTCTGTTGCTAGTAGATGCTCTGGCCAAGTAGATGCTTGTGACTCCAAGATGGAGTATTTATACTCGATAGTGGGTTCATTTCTCTATTTAATCTGGGGTACTGACAGCAAGCTCTAAAATTGTAGATGTACTGTTGCTATTAGGGATAAAACAGTAGTACTTTGTCTGAGGATAATTGTATTACTTACATTACACACTTTGCCTAATGCAATAATCTGTTGCTTGCAACTTAATACTGAAAGGGGTGCGGACGCTAACCGGAAGGTGGATTATTAGTCATAGATGCGGTTGGAACGGTCTATGTATATTGTTGTAATGCCCAAATGAATCTCATACTAGACATCATGACATTAGTATATGCATCATTATGCAGCTCTTTATTCTGTCAATTGCCCAGCTGTAATTTGTTTACCCGCATGTATACTATTATTATTTATGGAGAGACACCACTAGTGAACTGTGGACCCCGGTCCTTTTCTTTAAACTGATACTACAACCAACTGCAAACTGCTTTCTTTCATTCTCTGCAAACATCATTTTCCACACCATATGTTTAATCCTTTGTTACAGCAAGCCGGTGAGATTGACAACCTCACTGTTGAGTTGGAGCAAAGTTTCTTGATTGTGTTGTGCAGATTCCACCTCCCTGCCAAGCACTTTTCTGGCGCCGGGGAAACCTTCGTTGTGTTCTTCATCTCCTACTGGTTCGATAACCTTGGTTTCATAACTGAGTGAAACTTGCTACTACGCTCATCACACCTTCCTCTTGGGGTCTTCCAACTCCTCACACCTGTGAGCATCAGTCTCCCAAGTGGTCAAACTGATTGGTGGTACAATGCAAAGTCATGCATAACATCAACTCAAAGCAGGATTGAGAAAACACATTTACAAAAGATAGCTTCAAAATTCCCTCCGCGTAACTTAAATAATATTTAACTTTTACCAGGGGAAGCTTTTTTACCTTCTGGTTTGCCCAAGGCCGCCGTCTGAACAATCCAACCATTGCCAAAAATATGTGTTTGGGATGTCTGCTCCTTGTTGATATCTGACTTCAAAACATTGTCTCATGTTTGTATTGTTCTCCTGTGTTTTCTTCTTGTTCTTGTTTTTCTTGGACCCCTGTTGGTAGGCTCCTCAACATCATTGTCACTACAACAAGACATGAGAGGACTTTATCAAACAACAACGAATAACAAGAAAAGAATTAAATATGCAGAGCCAAAACACAATATACATCGGCTTAACATGCTTACATTTTGATTTTCCTATCACCTTGCTGATAAGTGTTAACTTCCGAAGCACTTGTTTTCTTGCTTTTATTTTTCTTCTGCTTGGTTTAAGCAATGTCAGCTGAGGATTCTAGCTGGGTCTCCTTTTCTTCATCTTTTACCTTCTTACTATCCACAAGAGTCGTTTTGTCCTTGTCTTCTTCTTTTTCTTCGAAATCACATCATTTTCAGTATTTACCTCCTTAAGAACACATGCAAAAGTACACATATCACTACCTCGTGAGTAAACAAATCAGCTAGGAAAAAATAATGGACAGGATCGGGAAGGGAAGCAAGGGATGCTCCAGCTTGACCAGGTTGAAGAGCTCCCATCCTCCCCATGCAGCTTCTTCAACCTTTTCTTTGCCATATATGTCCCTCTTCCCTCTATTTTTTTTAGATAAAGGGAATTTTATTACTTAAGAGTTTTAAGCATTACACCCGGCCTCTGCATAACGAGGATGCACACAGCCACAAGTTCACGAGTCCACTAGGCAACAAAACTTAAAATAAAACAAGGCGAAGTACATATCATGATGAGAAATTGTAACGCCGCCTAAGACGAAGGTAGGTCATCCGGAGTCTATGTTGCCATCCATGCCGAGATAAAAACTCCCTGGCCGCTGCCTCCAAACGAGTAGCCACCTCCAGAAACAAATCCCGGTGCTCCACACGCTACAGGGCCGACCATGCTCGTAGCGTTGCTGTACACCGATGAATAACCTGCATAATAGAAGCATTTTTATTATTAAAAACCTTGTCATTTCTACATAGCCACAGCGACCAAATAACGGCAATCGCTCCCACCCTACTGAATAGTTTAAACCTAGGATCAACTCCGTTTAACCAGGAGCCAAAAATGTTGGCAACCGAGGTTGGGGGATGTAAGGTAGAACCTATCTGGATGGCTGACCATATAGACCTAGCGAACTCGCACTGAAAGAATAAGTGTGTAATAGTCTAGTCGTGGTGACAGAAGACACACTTTTTACTTCCATGTCAACTGCGTTTGGCAAGGTTATCTTTTGTAAGAAAGACCCCTCGACGAAGATACCACGCAGATACCTTAGTTTTTAGCGGGATCTTCATCTTCCAAATTTTGTTATTATTTTTAATATCGACTGGAATTTCAGGTAAGATTAAACCATTATACATGGAATCAACCGAGAATTTACCGTTTTTCGTCAGATTCCATTGAAATTTATCTGGACCTTCCGACAGATTGACGGAATCCAATCGGGTGAGCAACGCATTCCAAGATGCTTGTCTTGTTCCAAGTAAACTTCCTCTGAACGAAACATTTGGTGGGGATGAACCCAATACCGTAGCAATCGTGTCGCTCTTGTTTCGTACAATCGCATACAGAGCCGGATATTATTCTCTGAGAGAGTATTGGCCTAGCCATATATCCTCCCAAAAGCGAATTTCCGATCCGTCCCTAATTGAGAAAGATCCTTGTGGGAAAAATACTTTTTGGTAATCATAAGACCAGCCCAGAAGTGTGAATCACGAGGCTTCCAAAGGACCTGAGATACAGCTTGATTTCCCACATACTTTCTCCTAAGGAGGGTTTGCCGGACTCCATCTTCCGAAAGAAGCTTGAAGAGCCATTTACCAAGCAAAGCTCTGTTCTTAACCTCAAGGTCGTGAACACCGAGCCCTCCTCTATGTATCTTCATGAAAATGCCACTCTTCTAGGATCCCACACACAAACACCATTGCCACTAGATCTCTAATGATCAATTTCACGTAAGTCTGAGTAAAGATAAATCATATATGTTTCCGATATCAGAAGCAACAAAAAACACAATAGTTTATGAAAATAAAGTTACCTAATTCGCAAAATAAGAGTGGAAAATTGAGAAGCTTACATTATCTTCTTTTATTGTGGATCAGCTGGTACTTCTGGACTCTAAACACGCAAGTGCTTGTCCACGTGAGTAAACCGTGATAAGAAAACATAAGACAAATAGTAACACGTCAATTCCAAAGCAAATAGTCTGTTTTATTATAGAATCTTTTAATATTTAATATTGTCTTCCCTAGGACAGCAGTAGATTGGGAAACCAAAATAGCATTTGTCTGCTCTCAAACAAGCAGCATGGCGCAATCAAAGTAGCATCAGGTGAAAATCTCCCTCCCTCTCTCAATCAAGCATTAGCCGATTTTCCCTATCCTGCCACACCATCTCTCTCAATCCCCTCAAATGCCTCTAATTTATCTAACTATATCTGAAACTAATTTCTCTCACTATCTCTGAAAACATAACAGAGGTAACAACCCAAAGCTGCTATGTTTCATCCGGCAAAACAAAGCTAATTGGAGGATTTAAGACAGAAAAAATTACAACATGTAACGGCTCTGGAGTTAAGTCAATGGTAGAACATATGATGGCATGGAATGCCCTTTGCTTGCATCACCTTCCTGAATTTGCAAGCATCGATGTCTCTACAAATTTGTGATTTAAGTTCCAGCTTCCATTAAAAAGGAAATCGCTCAGTCAGACGAATATTTTGATCATTTGCCACACTTTTCCTCTAAAATTTGATTATTTGTCCTATGACCACGACATGTCAGTGACACGGGATGTGGCAAATGATAGTACAAGCACCCATGCGCTTCAGTGCAAGGAACCAGTAATTAACAGAAATACAGAATATTACATTGAATACGAACATACAAATGTATTTCGTAGGTGGTAAAAGGAATTCATAGAGCTGAGGCAGTGCAGGCCTAGAATGCATGCATGCGAGACAACAGATTTAGTCTACCAATTCAGCACCACCGCCCACGGCAATTTATGCATTCGTTGTAAGCTAAAGCAACGAAAGCACATCAATCAGTTGCTCCCTTGTATCGTTACTGCTTCATTAGAGACGAGTGGATGCACATGAGAAAGTGCTAAATCAGAGAAAAAATAAACGATGGAAGGCAACCAGTGCAGCTTACTTCCTCCGTTTTTTAATATAAGATGTTTTAGCCTTTGTCTAGATTCACATGTATCTACATGTATCTAGACATGTTTTAGGGTGTATGTACACTCATTCATGTATGCATCTAGACACTATGTAGAACACCTAAAACATCTTATATTAAAAAACGGAGGAAGTACAAGACAAGGGCAGAGGTGAGCTGACCTTTAGCTTTAGCTCGTCAAGTCCGCAAAGGCAGCGACAACAGATGTCGTTCCCACCGGATTCCGGAAGCAGGTTTAGGCTACCCAAATCCCATCTCTGCCACACAAGATGAATACCCATAACCTAATCGAATCTGACTCCGACGAGCCCTAGTCGGCAGGACTCATCCCTGTCGCCGCCGCACAACCAACGCTAGCCATGGCCCCAACCTGCGACGACCAGACCCCTCCTCCACCTCCAATCCAGGATTTCCTTCCTGTAGGATCTCTTGTTGAAAGCCGCCGAGTAGTCCTGCTTTGCCCTGCATCTTCTGCTCGACCCATCACTTGTGTTGTTTCTTCCATGGTGGCCATGCGCCGGCCGGAGCGGAGCGGCGAGGGTTCCACCTCGACTCCTCGAGCAGCCCCATGCGTGGGGGGGAACGAAGTGGGGGGAAATCAAGGGTCGGTCACGGCGAGTAGTGCGGCCTTGACTCGCACCTTCTTCTCGACCCAATCGCTATGTTTCATGGGCTTTGGTGCTAGGCCCATCTATCCGATCGCGGGACGAAGGGAGCAGACGATGCGCAGTTGACGTACGGACGTACGTTGAACTGCCATTTAATAGTAAAGATATATAAATCAAAGCCAACAGATTAACTAATTAGGGTCCAGCAGAAATAAGATTCGATTAGCATCTAGTATTAAAATCAGCGCAGCTATGAGGATTGGTCGTTGCATTGTCCTGCCAAGGTCCATCATTTCTTATGGCGTTTGGTCATAACAGCCATCCAATGCACATGAATATTGCGAGGAAAGCAGTCGAGCTGGACGCTAGATGTGTGGTATGTAAACAATATTTTGAAGATGGTGGACATTTGTTTTTCCGGTGTAAAGGAGTGAAGATCCTATGGCGTATTCTTCAGCTAGAGGATGTCAGAATTAAGCTTATGGAGTGCCAAAGCCCCCTACGAGTCCTAGAAGAAATTCTGAAGCTGACACATGATAAAAAGATGAAATCAATAGCACTGTTGTGGAGTCGGTGGTCCGAAAGAAACAAAGAAAACCATGCCGATAAACTTCAGACAAGGGATGAATTCCAGTTCAGTGTTATCCGCCTTACAAATGAATGTGATCAGTTCTTTAAGCCAAAACCTGTACAGAAAGTTCGCGCCTAGGTTCACTGGAGTCCACCGCCTGAAGGTTTTATAAAACTAAACACTGTCGGTGCTTTCATGGATAGTTCTCTCGCTGGAGGCTAGGGTGTGATCGCTCGTGACCAACCTGGTGATATTGTGTTTGCTACTGCTGGGAATATGTTCCCTGTAGCTCAGGCTTTGCAATCAGAAACTATGGCTCTTCAACATGGCATTCGTATAGCTGATCAAATGGGAATTGGCTGTGTGATGATTTCAACAGATAGTATGAATCTAAAACAGGCCATTCTGTCACCTTCGCTGGACCAAGCACGGTTAGGACAACTCTTCCTCGGCATCAAGTATCATCTATCCAGGGAATTCATTGATTATAAAGTAGAGTATTGTCCAAGAGCTTGTAATAAACCCTCTCATGCTCTAGCTGCTTTAGGTATGAGTTTGGAACAGAACAACCAAACCATGTGGTTGTCTGATTTCCCTGAGGATGTTTCTTTTCTTGTGGCGTGTCCAAATGGAATGCTAGCGTTATTAAAAAAAAGGCAAAGAGATGCACGGAACCACCAAACACAGATGAGGATTTCTCAAATAAAATGTATGGATTGTAGATAAGAGGAGGATTTCACGCTAATTATTTTTCACTTCTTTTTATTCTTCTCCACTTTTCTTCATGGTTTCATTTTTCCTCTCCTTTAATTTTAAAAGACTTTTACTTCTATATTTCGCTATTTCCAGCCATATAGGAATATTTTTCTAAAAATCATTAAGATTTATGTTTATATGTATGAATATTTTCTTTTCACATATATGAAGATTTATTTTGCATATGCACTAATAATATTTTCATATGTATGCCAATTTCTTTTAGATTTTATTTGTTTTATTATTTTTGTTTTATCAAATTTTTGTATTATTTTGTTTATTTTTCTTTTATGGATTCTTTTTCCGCTTTTTCTATTTTTAGTATTAAATAAATGTTTATGTTTTCTAGTTTCAAAACATAAATTTCTATCAAAAAATCGTTCAAAGAACATAAACGCTCATAGTGAAAATCGTTCACATAGCATAAATGTTCATACTAAAAAAGAGTTCAGTTGACATAAATGTTCACACTGAAGAATCATTCAAATAAGCTAAATGTTCTAATTAGAGTTCAAAATAAGATAAATATAGTTATTTAAAGTTCATATAAAAAATGTTCAAAAAAGATAAATATTCTTATTTTTCAAATATGTCCAAATGAGGCAAGTGTTCTTATTCAGAAAAACATTCACGTGAATAACAAGTTGTACTAAATATTTTTGTTCATGTTTAAAAAAAAAGTTTCATATATATTTTTTAAAGTTCATGGTTTAGAAGAAGTCATGTCTCTTAGAAAATTTTAACATGAAAGAGAAAATTGAAGGGGATCGCAGGCAGAAAACAAAAAATTTCCTAGCAACGATATCCTTAAAACATGCCAAGATCTATTCTATGCAGATATAGAAGTACGGCGGAGATCGGAATACATACCCTTGTAGACCGAAAAACGGGGATTACGCTCCCGCACAAGCGTTGACGACGAAGACGACGTAGCCGACCTCTAGGTCGCGAAGAACTCGGCGCGACGAAGACGACGAAGATGACCTCGAGGTCGGGTGGAGGAAGCCGACCTCCCAGCACCACTAGCGTGGCACCTCGCAGGGCGTCACACACATACGGTGGAGACGACGGCCTCCGAAGCTCCAGTCCAGGACGAGCAGCGGAAGACTTGGACCGGAACACCAGCAGCGCGGCAGCGGGCTATGGTGGAGAGATCCCCTCATCCTCCTCGGCGCAACTCCGACAGAGGGAATCACGAAATCGAGGAGAAATAAGAGAATTAATTGGTGTATTAAAAGGGCATGGGTGCCCCTCTATATAAAGGCTCCCGGGGGGAGCCAACCTTGCCAGCCAGGCAATGTGGGACTATCCCACATGCCTGGTGCGGCTAGGCTTGGTGCGCCGGCCCTAGGTGGGCCCCATTTGGCCCACCTAGGCCGGCCAAGCCCCCCCCACCGAATTCCCTTGAGGGTTTTTCCCCCCCATGGGCCTTCTTTCCACCAGAAGGCCCATTTAGGGAAATCAGCCTAAATAAATTCGAAAATAAATATATAAAATCATATTTAAATATTAATTACACTAATTAATATCAAACATATTATATATAATTTATTCTAGCTCCGAAAACTATTTCGTCGCTGCCCGATCTCCATCGGACCATTCCCGGGACGTTCCCGGTGATCTCTTTCCTTTCCGGTTGTCTTGTCGAAACCCCTTAAGTGTGTTACCCTAGCGGTTCGATATAATAACAGACATGATCGAGACTCCTCTCCGATCAATGATTAACTCGTAGGCCTGGACCCCATGAATGAACCCCTGTGATATAACGAATGACTTTCATCTATCAAACCTGGACGTCGAGTCTTAAACCTTTTGCCATAGCGATACTTAGCGTGTCCGAGCATCGTTCATAGATATCTCCATACCTAGCATGATCTCGTTACCGACAACACTATCTTCTACTCGTCTATGATATTATGTCAGCTGGTGACCTAGTCACATGTTTGCAAACTCATTTGACATAATCTCACCGAGTGGGCCCTAGAGTATCTATCCGGCTATACGGACTGACAAATCCCGCTCTTGACCCCTTGTCTCAACTATTCCCTTCCGATACCCAAAAGTATCACCTATCATTGTCACACTATATAAGATATGACGTTTGGTGCGATCAAAGTATCTTCCAGGAATAACAATAAGAGTTGATCTCACGGTCGAAGACGTAATGACTACGTCCTACAAATTATGGGTAAGTCCATCACATCGTTCCACCTAACGATATGACTCCATTGCCGACAGACGCCATGTCTCATGATCGGGAAACCTCGATCATCAATCGCGCAATGAAACTAGTCTTAGCAGAGGCAACTAGGGACCTGGTTGTTTATCTACCACACGTGTATTAATATTTCCGTTTAATATTAATACAGTTATAGCATGGTATAAAACATATAATGAACAATTGGAATATAACCAATAAACTATCTTTATTAAGTGCCTCTAGGGCATATTCCCTTCAAAAATCATGGTCCTTACAATGTCGAAAAACCGGCATGTATTTGTTTCTGAAATTATACACAAGGCTCCGAAAAAATCAAGGGATTAAAAAAATGTTCACGGGGTCCGAGAGAACCTAAGATTTTCGAAAAAATCATTGTTTTATAAAAAGTTCACGGTTTACAAATGTTTACGTGATTCTGAGGCAAACAATACGTATGCAAAATCTTTAAAGGAGAAATCTATACAAAGGCGCCGCACCGTGCGTCCTCCTGTGCGGCGGCTCGTCACGATTCGTGCGAGCGAATCAACCGCCGCGCGACCGCTCGACCACTCTTTCAGATAAGGATTTTTTGTGGGGTCCTCCTGTCAGCTAATGGGGACGGTTCCGGCCCGAACTTCGCTCTCCTCTTCCCTGCGCTTCTCCCCTCGCTCCTCTCCGACGATTCCGCCGGCGATTCGCCATTTCCGTCTGCATTACGGCGGATCCTGGCCGGCAGAGAGGTCGTCTTCGCAGTCCTCGTCGTGGTAAGCCCCCTCACTGCTTGATTTTGCTATTTTTCGTCGCTCGGGAGACCACTATTGCCTCGGCGGCTATTTCGTATATTCTGGCCGCGGTCTAGTGATTTTTTTACTGGAGGAGAGTCTCTCCATCGATCCCCGTTGTTGTGGATCGCCGTACATGCTCGATTTGCTTGGCTAATTTCATAGTGAAATTTCCACCGGCGTTCGTTCTGTCCTGATTCAACCACTGTTCCTGTCGGCATCAACGAAATACAGAAATTAAAGCAGCGTTGTGTGCTTGCAAAACGCTACTGCAGATTTCTAGTTGGACAGTGTTAGGGTTTGGTTGAATCCAGTCGGTGCTGCCCAGGTTTTTTGTCTTATTATTTTCCGTTCTGGTTAGTCTACAAATATTCATCGTGTTCTCGTGTTGTTGGGGGTGGCCCTGTTAGGCTGCTTGATACACGGGGTTATGCTTGATGTTGGGTGTCTGCTGGGTAATGAGATGGATTAGTGAATCTGTCTGTTGTTTATTTTGCTGCTGCTGATATAGGTGCTAGTGTGCTGGGCTCTGTTGTTGTACACTTGTACTGATGTTTTTTGTTGCGATTGGTTTAGTGGTTCATGTATAGGATAAGAGTTTGACAGAAGCATGACATGCCGGACACATTCGAGGATAAACAGGGTGTCGACGACCTGCCGCCACCTCCTCCGCCTCCTCCCGCGGTCACGCCATCGGCCTCGTTGCCTCTGCTCCCACCTCCTCCACCAACGCCGGGCAGGACCGCCTCCAGAAGGTAACTCCTCCTCCCTCTCGCAGCGCAATACCCTTGACCATTGTGTTCATTAGGAGCTGCGACACTGTAATTTATTTTGGTTTTGCACGCCCTGAAATTTTGCTGGAACTTGCAATTTCGGCGTGGTCTGCTCTGGTAGGTTCACGTCACCAACATCAGGGACTTCTGCATCATCGCGCACATCGACCCTGGAAATTCGACGCTGGTGGATAAGCTCCTCGAGTTGACAGGGACGGTGCAGAAGAGGGATAGGAAACATCAGTTCCTATACAACATGGACCTGGAGATGCGAGAGGTGATCACAATCAAATTACAGGTGGGTGAAATGGGGTTGTAGTTGCTAAACTATGTGGAGTCATACTCTATCTTCTCATCCTTTAGTCAAACAGATTAGGATTATCCTGGTGTAAATATGGAGGCTAGAGAGAAATAACACCAGATGCTTGTTAGCTGCTCCCCATATGAATGCAATTAACTCGCTAATTGTTTGCTATTAACTTGGTAGGGCTGTGTTGTTAACCTGGTATATGTGTGCAAGAAACTTGGTAGCTGCATTATATAGATATATATATATTCTTCTGTTCAATTGTTTTGATGATTTCGGTTACTTCATGTAATTGTATCATGTGACATCATTAAAGAATCCGGTAGCTAGCATCAGTTAACATGGTAGCTAGCTTAAATTAAACTGATAGCTAGCATGAATTAACCTGTTGTTTTAGTTTTGAAATTAACTAGCATGATTTAACATGATATCTAGCATGAATTAACGTGATAGCTAGTATGAATTAACCTAGTATCTAGCCTTTTGAATTAACTGCATGATTTTAACATGGTAAGTACCATGAATTAACCCCTGTAGCACATTTCATGTGTGTTGTTGCCGTTGATGGAGTTTGATAGGGTAGTGGTGGTGAACTCTGATGTTGTAGTGATGTTTTTTAGCGTTTGCTTGATTGGTTGGTACATAGGTGTAGGGTTTGAGACCAGCACGACATGCCGGACACTGTTAAGGTCGGTTTTGTGTTGTTGTTCATGTGGTTCTCGAGGTCGATTTAGTTAGGCTTTTGTTTCTCATGTTGGATCCTTGGGCCTACTGCAGAATGGGAGTATTATTTGTTATGGATAATGAGTGTGCAACTGGTTTTGATGGTGGTACTATTTTGACATTCTAGAAGCAGGTGGTGATGTCAAGGGCAAGGGGAAGGGCATAAAGAAGTGGCTTAATGTGAGTTGCTTGGTCCTATCTTTTTTTGTGCAATACTAGTTTAGATGCCACGAGGGAATGACACTGGTGTTGTTGATGACAATTTTTATTACATAGTTGTTAAGAATATGTTGACTACCTTTAATTAACCTGATAACTATGAAAAATTAATATAGTAGCCAACTGGGAATAACCTGGGAATTAGCAGTTAGCTCGTACTTTTAACCACTAGCAAAATAACCTGATAACTACAAGCAAATAACATGGTAGCCTAGGTCGAATTAACCGATAACTACTAGCGGTAGGTAGCACGGTAACCAGTCATCTCGTATCTTTAGCTCTATCCGTGGCGGGCACTCAGTTCTTGTGTATGTATTCCTTCTCCTCTTCGGGACAACAATTTTCGGCTTTCGACGATGTGGCCAACCAGCGAGTTCACTGTCTTCCTCTCATGCGTCCAAGGTCAACCCACACCATTTTGCCTCTCATCTTGTAACTTGTTATTGCGTCTCAGCGGACGGGGCCAGCAAGTAAGATCAAGTTTTTGTACCAGAAATTCCTTGCTGTTGCTATACCATTTTGGTTGTTCGCTTAGATACATGGATTGCTAGCGGAGTAAATATTCTGATAGCTGGGTAGGAAAAATCTAGTAATTGTTTTGTTTAAATCAGGTAGTTATTCGTGAATAAATTGGTTTGATGTATGACCTCTTAGTTTGGCATAGCAAAAAAAACTGGTAATACTATCTATTAAATTTGATAACTGTGTCTAAATAATCAGTTAATATGATAATTGGTTTGTTGAAACATAATAGTTATCCGTGAGTGAATTGGTTTGATGTATAACCTGATACTTTGGCATAGCAAAATTCAGATAACCGTGTCGAAATAACCTAGTAATTGTGCCTAAACAATCTGATAATTGTTTTGTTGAAACATGTTAGTTATTTGTGAATGTTGTTACCAGTTTCAGTTTTTGGAGATTACACAACGATGATTTACTACTGACCAGTACTGCTCTCCGGTCTTGCAGCTGACTTTTCAAACGACGCTGAAGTGCGCGATACGCTTGCGAAGGCATTTGAATTGGACTTCTCAAGAGAGAGGATCTTTTCATCACAACAAAGGTTAGTCCATGGCAAGCCATGAGCGAGACTCGAAGGTGGCGTGTAGGAGGGAGCAGACATGGTAGCACCGGCGCAAATGCAGGAGGAAACATAGCGGTGCTGACGCCAGATGCGGGTGTACGCACGGCGCCGCTAGCACATATGCGGCAGTGCCACATCTCAGCTCATGTCACACCACCTTCACCGCCGTGCGATGAGGTTGCAAGGGTGTGAGCATGTCGCGCTGCCGAACTTTTGGAGATGTGGGGCTAACCAGCACCATGCCGCCAGCCTCCCCATCCTTCTCTCCTCCAGGTTCAACCCCCACCTCCACCTCTCATTTATGTAACTTGCCCGCGTGTCTCGGCGGATGGGATCGGCGAGATAAACCTAAGACCGCGTCTCCACTGGAATCACTTGCTGCTGCTATACTATCTTGGGTTGTTCGATTAGATACATGGATTGATAGTGGTGTAAATATTTTCTGGTAGTTGGGTGGGAAAAACTTGGTAATTCCTTTGTTTAAACCTGATAGTTATTCATTAACAAGTTGGTTTGATGTATAGCCTGATTGTTATTCGTTAACAGACCTTTACTCATTACTTCGGGTAGATGTGGGCGTTTGTGCAATTTTTTTGAAGTGTTTCGTCAATTGTTTTTGGAAGATACGTATATATGATTATGTATCCTCAACTGTATATATGGTTAATGTGATTCTGTTTCTTCCCAAGCAGGGTCAGTGCGATGGCTCGGAGGAAGGGTAGCAAGAATAAAACAATTGGTGATACCAAGGGGAAGGGCACAAAGAAGAGGCGTAACGTGAGTTGTTTGGCCAGTACCTTTCTTATTTGTGCAATACTACTGTAAATGTCAAGTGGGGAAGGTCTCAGATGTAGTTGTATGATGGATTTGGATGTAATAACATTTTATGTCATAGCAGAAGTATCTGGTAACTATTATGAATTAACCTGCTAGCTACCACAAAAGAATATGGCAAGTAACTCGGAATAACCTGGCAATTGGCAGTAAGCTCACATATAACCAATAGTAAAATAACCTGTTAACTACAAGAAATTAAAATGATAGCTAGGATTGAATAACCAGATAGTTAACATGAAACTTCTTTGAAATTAACTAGCATGATTTTAACATGATAGCTCGAATGAATGAACCTGGTAGCTAGATTGAATTAACTTGATAGCTAGCTTTTGACTTAAACTGGTGGCTAGCTTTGAATTAACTAGCATGATAGCTAGCATGAATTATCTAACATGATTTTAAAGACGATAGCTACAATGAATTAACATCTCATGATTTAACTTGGTAGCGACCAAAATTTCAGTACAAATTTCACTATTTGGAATCTTTCTGAACATGGACATTTTAAACTACTAGATGATATCTTTGTCGAAAATAGCATGCGAAGTAAAAAGCATGAAAATGGCTTAATAGTTTGTAAGAGTCTTGGTATCTAGATAAAAATAAGATGGTAACTAGCTTCGAATAACCTAATATGTACAATATAAAACATGGCAACCATCTGCGAATATCATGAATTAAGATCATTTTTGCTAAACTCTACTAAAAGAACCTGATAACTGTAGGCAAACAATGTGGTAGGCACGATGCATTAAACTGGTAACTGTGAGTACAAATCTTGACTTACCTTGGTTATTTGATATGGCATTCACCGAAATGATTAGATTCGATTCATCAGGGGTAAATGCTCATCGCTGTCCACATTGTACATGCAAATGTTTTGTAATGTGGAGATTTTATGAGTGCTACTAAATTGCATTTTTTCTTTCTTTTTTGCAACAGTGTTGAATCAAGTACCATGATGTAGAAGGTTGTTACTGAAGAATCCATCAAGTTATGGTGTGCAAGTTATGGCCATGTAGATATCTGTTAGTGCTATATGCAGAACTCTTTTCTTAGCATATTGTGACATTCCTGTAAGTTTCTTAACCTACTAGACTAGACGGTATTCTTGTGTGTGTAGAACAAGATTTACTAGTTATTTTTGGACCAAGCCATGATCTACTAATTCGGTACAGTTGTTTCCATGTGATCAAGTATTGGTATGATGGTTTCATGTAATCTCTTGTGAGCTGATTGTTCTTTTTGCAACCTGGTGGGTATGATTTAGATGGTTTTGAACATGGGGAGAAGTAGATGTTGACAGGAAGTACCAACTGTTCTCCAGCCTTTTATCTATCTACTTATTTTTCTAGATTTTTTATGTAGGCTTGTTTCTCCTTCTGGTCGAACTTGTTCGGGGAGGAAGAATATGTACGCGGTGTCAGGTCGTTATATAGGTTTTGTTTCTGGGCGTGCAGGCCTAAACCTAGTTTCTGGGCCAATTTTTGTTGTCATCGGGTTAGAAATTCCTGTTGGGCTTTGTATGCGGCCCAGGAAGGACACAGCTCGCGCAGGCGCGCGCGCTCCCGCTAGGAAGTCCTTCGATGGTTTGACCGCCGCACGGATAGCTAAATGTGTGGCGCCGCCGTGTAGCACAGTCCATCTTTAAAATATGTTTATATGTTGCTACACAATTTATATATTTCAAAAAGTTCAAATTTGCACGGATTTGAAAAATAGGTTCACGGTTTCAAAAAAGTTTTCACGGTGCATAAAATAGTGCATGTAAAACCAGTTATAAATGGGTGCCCAAAATGGTGCATTTAAAACCAGTTATAAATGATAAGAAACATGGTTTGATATTTTGTTCATAGTTAATGTTTTTCGTGAGAACTGAAATATTTTGATGGTACACAAGATAGTGTGATAAAATATAAAACATTAAAATACAACAGATCTGGAGAACGATGGCGTCCTCCTCCGTCGTCATCCTCAACATCGGCGGCGAGATCTTCCAGACCACCGCCGACACCTTATCCTGTGCCGGCGCATCCTCCCCACTCTCCCCTTCGGCCCCAACCGCGCTACACTTCCTCGATCGTGACCCCCGCCTCTTCGCCCTCATCCTCTCATTCCTCCGTTGCGGCCGCCTCGCGTCCCCTCCTACCTCTCCCGCTCTCCTGGTTCGACTCTTCGCACACGACGCCGCCATCCTTGGCTCCCTTTTCTCCCGCGTCTGACGAGCTTCTTGTTCTTCTTCCTTGATGCAAAGATACAACTCACTACTAACACCTAGATTGGTATGTATTCGAAGCACTTAAGGCACAAGCTTATTTACTTTATTCTACTATAATCTTTTTTTTTAAACGAAGGCAACAGTTTTGCCTTTTATATTGATATAGAAGAAGCAAACATCGGAGGCCTAGGCCAAAAGTAAAAAAGAAGATACAAGACCGGCCGAGTAAGACTCAGCCGGTCAAAACTTCGAAAACTCGGCCCTCGTCCATAACACGTTCGACAGGGCAGAAGAGCAAGGCGTGGGCCTCCTACTCGGTTGAAAGCGTAATCTCCACGCCCCCTGGACCAGCTAGTCCCAAGAGGGCGTCGTCAACGGCGGCAAGGCTCGGCATGTTGAGCTTGAAAAGGAGATTGATCCCCTGCAAAGCCGAGTTTGACATCTGTGTCCTGAAGCTATCCTCAAATTGCTTACGAGCCTGCACCAAAGGGGCATCCTCTGCAACTTGATTTCCCATCTTTTTGTTCAACACGCGGACAACTTTATCCGCTGCTGGCATCTTCGGTTTGGCTCCCTGCCGAGCACTGCGGCAAACTTGCGGTTTCGACACCTCAACACGGTCCATAACCGGTGTCCGAGGGGCGGGACAAGGAAGCAGGGGCACAATCGTCCTGGTGAAGAGGTCTTGGACCGAGCCCAGCCGCGGGGCCACGATGTCTCCGTCCACGCTCACTGACATCCCGCTAATATCCATGATAGAGCACCCTCCAACCCCGCCATGCACGGGCGAGGGGGCCAGGAGATCCCCCAACAAGGCAGTTTCAGCGTCCTCATCGGAATCAGCATCGAGCGACGACTCCGAACCATCCTTGACAAGAGCGAACTCGACGGCGAGGACGTCATGAGCGTCTGATGGCTGGGTCGACGCAATGTCGGAGATGATAGATTGTTGCAGCTCCCCAACCAGACCTAGAGTGGCGTCAAAATCATCCAACTCGGAGCCGCCTGGCGGTGAAGCAATTTGCAACGTGATCTCGTGGCAGGGCTCAGTCTTGCCGTTCAGCTTCATCTTCATCGGTTGGCACACCGCTTTGTCAACTGGCGCAACCTCGTTGCCGCACAGTGAAGGCGAGCGGGGCGGGGTCCTCTCCCCGCTGACAGGCAACATGCCGTCGATAAGCACCTCGACCTGAGAGGTGACGTCACGCGTGCGCACCGCCGCCAAAGTAGCGAAGAGGGGAGCGACAACGTCAGCCACGAGCTGCTTGAGCTCAGCCCGGAGACATGCCGCCAGGACGGAGAGCATGGCATGCATCTCGTCGGCGTGGAGGCAACCGCACGGACGAACGAGTTGTGGCTGATGGAGTGTTGTGCAACAGGTGTGCACCGATGGCGGCGGGGGAGCGGTGGACCTAGACGGATCATGCTCGACGACGCCGTGCGGAGCGGCGGTGACAGCGGCGGTTGGAGCGGTGCGTCGACGAACGGCTCAAGCGGCAATGGCGTGCCGACCGACTCAAGCGCGGTGCCGGTGCCGTCGGAGGTGGGGCGCCGTCGGGGTGCACGCTGCGGACGTCAGAGGAGCGTGAGGGAGACGAACGGCCCGAGCACGGCGCCGGAGGCGTCATAGTCAGGGCGCCGTGAGGGAGCACGCCGTGGGCGTCATAGGAGCTTGAGGGCGACGGCCGGCTCGAGCATGGTGGGGCGACGTTGGGGTGGACGCTGCTGCCGCTAGCGCCGCAGGAGCGTGAGGGCGACGGCTGGCCCAAGCGCGGCGCCGGTGGCGTCAGAGGCGGGGCACCGTGGGGGTACACGCAGCGGGCGTCACATAAGCGTGAGGACGACGGCCGGCGAGGTGGCGAAGCAGCCGGCAGGGGCGACGAAGTCCGATCCGGGGAGGCAAGGACGGAGGCGGCATGGCGAATGGCCTCCCCAAGCAGAGTCGTGTGCGACGACCGAGCAGCAGCGCCGGGCGGTCGCGGAAGCCCGGCGTCGGAGGAGTCAACGGCGTCGGCCGATCTAGATCTTGGGCTCGCAGAGCCATTGCCAAGGCGAGCAGGCTAAAGCCTGGTGGGAGCGTAGCGGGAGGTGGTGGAGGCTGGGCTGGCTGGCGAGAGGAGAGGCTGGAGCAGGAAGGGAGCTTGGCAGCCGGAGACGGGCGCCGAATCACAGTATCACACCATGTCGTAGAAAAAGGTGCTTGGCTAATCACCTACAGTACGTTTCTTTTCTGGCGCTTGACTAATCATATACTGTACGAAGAAGTCTCCAACTCCTCCGGCCAGTTACTTATCAACAGGTAACATTTCTCGTTCTAATTTCGTCACACACATCGTAAGCATGTTTGACAGTGAGGAGCAAATTCCTCGTGCATGTTGCTCCGCTCTCGCGCGCGTCTAATGTTTGGCAGCCACGCTGAACCTATCACCATCAAACAAGCACTGGGCAAAATCCACACTGCAGTTGCTACGAAGATTCCGCAGATTTTAATCCAGTTCCCATCAGGAAATACCCTTTATCTTCTCCCCTGCTTCCTCACCATCTTGTTACTCAAGTCTTCAGCTGTACTAGCAGCTGATAAGGATGGAGAAGCCGAGCGTGGAGGAGCCCCTGCTCCTGCTCGTCAACACCCAAGCCGAGAAGGACAACGAGAATGCGGCGGCAGCGGAGGCGAAGCGCCTGCTGCGGCTGGCGGGTCCGCTGGTGCTAAGCAGCATCCTCCAGTTCGCGCTACAGCTAGTGTCCGTGATGTTCGTGGGCCATCTCGGCGAGCTTCCCCTCGCCGGCGCCTCCCTCGCCACCTCCCTCGCCAACGTCACCGGCTTCAGCTTGCTCGTAAGCATCTACTCCGTATCTGTTTGCTCGTAAGCATCTACTACCAGTGAACTCTGTCTTTTTGCATCACCGAATCAAGCAAGCTGCAGGTTGGCATGGCGGGCGCGCTGGAGACGCTGTGCGGGCAGGCGTTCGGTGCGCGGCAGTACCACCTCCTCGGCGTCTACAACCAGCGGGCGATGCTGGTGCTCGCGCTGGCCTGCGTCCCCATCGTCGTCCTCTGGGCCAACACCACCCAGATCCTCCTCTTCCTCGGCCAGGACCCGTCCATCGCCGCCGAGGCTGGCGCCTACGCACGCTGGCTCATCCCGTCCCTCCTCCCCTACGTGCCGCTCGTGTGCCACATCCGGTTCCTGCAGACGCAGAGCATCGTCGTGCCGGTGATGGCCAGCTCCGCCGTCACGGCGCTCACCCACGTCCTCGTGTGCTGGTCGCTGGTGCACAAGGCTGGCTTGGGGAGCAGAGGCGCGGCGCTGAGCGGGGCCGTCTCCTACAGCATCAATCTGGCCGTGCTGGCCCTGTACACGAGGCTGTCGGGAGCTTGCGAGAGGACGTGGACTGGGTTCTCCATGGAGGCCTTCAAGGAGCTGCGCCAATTCGCGGAGCTCGCCTTCCCGTCGGCCATGATGGTTTGGTCAGTCAAATCAAACTTTTGTAACTCTTCTTGCTTGGTCATCCCATCCATACAGTATGATTCAACTAATCAGTGGGAAATTACTTGTACGTATGTGTGCAGCTTGGAGTGGTGGTCGTTTGAACTGCTTGTGCTGCTCTCTGGTCTTCTGCCTAATCCTAAGCTTGAAACCTCAGTCTTGTCGATTTGGTAATTAACACAACCTTTTAGCATCTAGTACAAGTGCAATCTACAATCCAAGAGTGTTTTTGCCTTTTCCTTCTTCCTAAGGCTAACCATTATTGAATCATGTAGTCTTAATACCAGCGATCTCATGTACATGGTGCCATTTGGTCTCTGCACAGCCATAAGGTACCATGAGACTAACATCACAAACACAATGTGGAATGCTTTCTCTTTCTCCGTTTCTATATTTTCATTGGTCTTTCTCTGCATCTATAACTACAGCACGCGCGTTTCCAATGAGCTTGGTGCCGGTAAGCCTATGGCAGCAAGGCTGGCGACCAGACTAGTCGTATGTATGGCCATGTTTGAAGGCTTAGTGATTGCTATTACAATGGTTCTGCTACGCAAGATCTGGGGTTATATGTACAGCAACGAGGAGGAAGTAGTCACATACATCGCCCGGATGATACCAATTCAGGCGATATCCTTCTTCCTAGATGGACTCCATAATTCCCTTTCAGGTACGAGCCTAGGTGAATGCCGCCAGGTTCTCGTTGCCGCTGCCAAAAGTCCCTGTCTGCTTGGGATTGTTAAGTGTAGGTAGGGACGGCTCTGCGCCGGCAAGCTGATCTCCCAGCTCCGACGTCCTCTGTGTCCGCCCCGGCCAGATCCGGAGTGCTCTCGGCGTCCTCTATCCGCCCATCTCCAAGTCCTGGACCGCCGTCGCCGGGGTCGTGGCAGAGCTCGACATGTGACGGGCTTGGGTAGCTCCGTCGCGCCGGCCGCTGCGTGCCGCTTCGCTCCTCCGTCCTTGGACTTCGCCCGTGGTCCTTGCCGCCGGTCCGCCTCCTCCACAGCTGGTCACTTCAAGTCCTCCACCCGCTGGTCTCCGGCTTCTACAGCGCCGCCCGTCGCTTGCCCGCCGGCCGCTCGCCCACCAGCCCAGAGGAGAGACAGCTCCGCCGCGACAACCTGCTTCTGCCTCCATCCCGGCCGGCCGTAGATGACAAGCACAAGGTCGTCATCAACCTCAAGCTCCGCTGCTCCGAGTACGGTCTTCTCCGCCATGTCGTGGCTCCACACCGACGCGTCTCCCGTCCTCTTCTCCGTGCCTCCCGCGCCGGCGGTCTCCGCGACGGGCCCCATGGACTGGGGTTTCGGGATGCCCAGGGATTGGGGGTTCGGGATGCCCCACGCTCCTGCGTCGCGCCAAGCCACGCCGCCCTCCGCCGCCGCGCTAGCTGCGGCCGTCCTCGCCTCCCGCAGGTCGGACCCGGCCATTCGGGGGCAGATGGTGGAGCTGCGCCCCAAGGCTGCGATGGGGGGCATCCTGGCCTCGCAGCCCGCCGCCACGGCCCCCCTCGACCGCGCCATCCAACGACCCTGCAATGGCGACCCGCAACACAGCTCCCCTGTCACGTTGGCGACGACCCCGCGTTCGAGCTCCTCTGTTGTGCGGGCGGCTGCAACGCGACTTAGCTCCCCGGCGTCGTCCCCACGTTCGACCTCCCCTGTCACGGCGGCGGCCACGCGACCGAGCTCCCCTGTCACATCAACATCGACTGAGATGGGCCTCTACGTTGGCTCCATTCCCATTGAAAGAACATTTCTTAATCCCTAGTGTTTTGTGTGTTAGTTAACAATACCAATGATGTACTAATCCTACTGCTAAGTATTTCAGTTTGTGTGAGTTGCATACCACATATCCCAAAGCCAAAATGTAGAGAAAAAGAGTTTCTGGAATTCTTCCCAGAATCGGATTATTGGAGCCGGAATTTTTCAGGATCGGAAATTCCGGGTCTCCTATATCTAACAGAAAAATGGCTAAGGAAAAGTCAGGAAGTGGTTCTGACTTCAACCGGAAATTCAGCTCGGAAATTTCACTGACTCGGAATTTCCGAGTCACCCTCAGAAATTTGGCTAAGTCAAGTTGTCGAAGACGTTCTGACTTCAACCGGAAATTCAGCTCGGAAATTTCACTGACCCGGAATTTCCGAGTCACCCTCAGAAATTTGGCTAAGTCAAGTTGTCGAAGACGTTCTGACTTCAACCGGAAATTCAGCTCGGAAATTTCACTGACTCGGAATTTCCGAGTCACCCTCAGAAATTTGGCTAAGTCAAGATGTCGAAGACGTTCTGATCTCAACCGGAAATTCAACTCGGATTTTTCACAGACTCGGATATTCCGAGTGACCCGGAATTTCCGGGTGTCACTTATACCGGAATTTCCGGGTCCTCGAGGCAGCCAACGGCCAGATTTTGGGAGGGGGTATAAATACCCCCTCACTCACTCAAGAACAGCTAGCTCTCAGATTTTCTCTCTCCTACTATTCTTGAAAGCTCACATCATCAAGATCTCCCAATCCCTCCACCCAAATTCGTTGATCTTTGAAGGATTGGAGGAGAAGGCCCGGATCTACATCTTCACCGAAGGGATTTGCATTTCCTCCCCATTCACTTGGGGATTTCGTGGCTAGGGTTTCCGGTGGGAAAACCTAGTTCACCTTTGTTGTAATCTTGGGTTGCCTTGACCTTTTGTGGTCCTTGACCTGTTGTGGTCTTCTTGAGAGCCCCCAATTAAGTTGTGGGTGCGTGCCTCAAGCGTTTGTAAGGGATTCGATCTCCGCCCTAAAAGGGGATCAATAGTGGAAGGTGAACTCGCAACCTTTGTGGTTGAGTTCATCGGAGAAGAAGGTGAGCCTTTGTGGCGTTGCGGCTAACCTGTTGTGGTAGCGCACACCTCTCCAAACGAGACGTACACCCTTGGGTGGAACTCGGGATTACATCTTCGTCTCCGCGTGCTTCACTCGGTTCCCTTTATCTTGCTCCCTTACTTGCTTGTCTTGTTAGCTTTTATCTTGTTATTGCTTAGGTTGTCATTTAGGTAAATTCACCATAGTTGCATATCTAGAGAATTTACCTTTGTGTTGAGCCTAAATTTGAAAAGACCTAAAATTTGTAATAGCACCTATTCACCCCCCCCCCCCCTCTAGGTGCCGGATTCCCGTTCAATTGGTATCAGAGCCAGGTTCACTTTTAAGGGCTTAACCGCCTAAGTGCAACGATGACGGAATCCGATGCCGAGAGGGCCGCCCGTGAGAAATTAGAGGCGGAGAAGGAGGCGTTAGCCAAAGGGGCAACCATGGCCGATCTTATTGATATGAGATCGTCCTTGGAGGCCCAACTCCTCAAGATGAATGAGATGCTCATGGCACTCTTGAAGTCTAAGGAGCCCGAGGCTACTTCTCCCTCTCCTCCTCCTAAGGAGCATGGTGAGAACTCTAAGGAGTCATCTTCAGATGGGTCCAAAGACGTTCCTCTAAGTGTTTCCCTCGGAAAGGCAGAAAAGGATAAATCACCTAGCTCCCATAACACCCCCAAAGGAGAGGAATTTCATAATGTCAACCATAATTACTCTCCTAACCCTCCTATCCCTCACCCTCATGTAAACTTTAGAAGTGATCCTCCTAAGCTCAAACCTACTCATTTCTCTCAATGGCAATTTCTAATGAAGTCTCATCTATGTAGTGCCTCCATTGAGCTATGGCGCATCATTGAAGAAGGATTCAAGCCCCATGATCCAACCAACTTGACAAGAAGAGAGGTGGTTGATAGCCAACTCAACGCCACCGCTCTTCATCAACTCCAAATGGCCGTTGGAGAGAAGGACATGGCGCTCATTCAACAATTCTCCACCGCCAAAGAAGTTTGGAATGCTCTTTCCGACATCTTCGTCGGGAATGAGAGCATGAAGAAGAACCGGTATGATGCCTTATGCAATGAGGTGGAAGGGTTCTACAAGTTGGATGGAGAAAGCCACGAGGACATGTACCGGAGGTTGGTGTTGGTTGCCAACTCCTTCAAGAACCTCGGGGCGGTCTACATTGATGACGCTTGGATCAAGAGGAAGTTTGTGACCGCTCTCTTGCCCTTTGAGGAAACGGATTTGAAGACACTCCAAGGGAGACATGACTTCGCAAAGATGACATCCAATGAAGTCATGCAAGAGATGACCGCATACAAGGTGGCCTCCAAGATTGCACAAGATGCAAGAGCTAGAGCCATAGGGATGCACAAGCATGCCTCAATTGCTTTGAAGGCCACCGTTGAAGAAGAGGATGAAGAGGAGTATGATGATCAAGTCGAGCTATCTAGTGAGACTCTCTCAAGTACTCTTACTCAACACATGGGTCTTGCGGCAAGAACGTTTTGGAAGAACCCCGGAAGGGCCAAAGCGAGGATTGACAAGAAGTTTCCCTCCAATGGAGGAAAGCCATTCAACAAGGTGAGGCTTTGCTATAACTGTGATGACAAAAGCCACTTTGTTGCAGATTGCCCATGGGAGAGAAGAGAGGATCATGGTGGGAGGCTCGTGGCCAAGACGAAAGGGAAGGGGCCCATGCCCATGAAGAAGCCCTACTTCAAGAAGAACCAAAAGATTGTCTTGGTAACTCAAGAGCAATATCCCACCGATGATGAAGATAGTGACAAGGAGGACACTCCAACGCAAGTGGCCGCACTAGCCATTTCTTCCACACCTCCGTCACTCTTCTCCTCACCAAACGAGAGCCCCATCATCAAGAATGCAAGATGTCTTATGGCAAAGACATCCGAGGTAAAATTGTCCCCCACCTCTATATCCCATGACATTGATGATGGTATGAGCCTAGAAGTCAAGGAAGAAATTATTGCTTTTGATAAATTCATGACTAACTTGCAAGGAGAAGGAAAGAAACACTTTGGCTCAATTATGAGTCGTATAGGTGAGCTTGAGGATGAGCTTGAATTAAAAGGTGAGATTGAGAGAGAGGATGCACACGCTAAGGTGTCCCTCCAATCCTCTCTCGAAGATGAACAAGAAGCTCATGCTCTCCTCAAGGAGCAACTTACTAAGATCACTAAGGATCGTGATCTTTACTTTGCTAAATGTAAAATTGTGCAAAATGAAAAGTCCGAGCTTGTGGTTGCTCATGCTAGACTTTGCGAAGACTTCGAGTCACTTGAAAATACTCACAAGGTATTGACAAGTGATCACGAGCGTCTCCTCAAGTCTCGTGATCAACTCCAAACTCGGATATCTATTCTTGAGAAACCTAGTACTTCTACTCCTTTGAATACTAATGCAAATGTTGTCAAGGATAAAGCTAGGGTCTTGTTTGTTCCCTCCATGGCAACCGAGCCTAAGACCTCCCTTGATAAAGGCAAGGGGACACTCACTACTCCTCTTCATGAGCGAGTACCCCACAAGGGTAAGGAAGGTCTAGGCTATGTTGCTAAGGAGAAGAAGAAGATGATCAAGAAAAAGACCAAGCCCGCACAAGCCAAGAAAGATGATATAGCAAGCGGAAATGCCACAAGGGGCACTCCCACTCGTGATGACTTTGCGGGCATATCTAACCCCAATTATGCTTTATATGTTGATTATTATGGGGATGTCTATGCTAGATACATTGGTCCTTTTGATGGTTACATTGAATATGCTATTTGGGTCCCAAAGACTCTTGTTGCTAACCAAAAGGCACCCATTGCAAAATGGGTACCTAAACCAAAGAATTGATTGTGTGTAGGGACTTGCTTCCGGAGGATCGAAATGGATAATTGATAGTGGGTGCACTAGTCACATGACCGGAAGCAAGGAAATTGTAACGGAGTTGAAGCCCAATGATGATCAAATGACCGTTACATATGGTGACAATTCAAAGTCTAAGGTAATAGGGCTCGGCAAGGTGGTAGTGGCACCGGACATCACACTCGTGAATGTTTTGCTTGTCGAGTCCCTAGGTTTCAACTTGATCTCCGTCCATTCTTTAACTTGTTTGGGTTATACCGTTGTCTTCGAAAAGGAGATGGTTATCCTCATGCGGAGCAAGTCTCTCAATGTGTCTTTCGTTGGGTACGTTGAGAATGGGCTCTATGTGGTTGACTTCTCCGGAGTCACCACTTCCCACTCAATGTGCCTATTCGCTAAGGCGGACTTGGGTTGGCTATGGCATCGCCGACTAGCCCATGTCAACATGAGGACTTTGCAAAGTCTCCACAAGGGTGGCCATATCCTAGGACTAAAAGACCATGTTTCTTTCTCGAAGGATCGGATGTGTAGGGCTTGTGTTGAAGGAAAAATGCATGATATTCACCATCCAAGCAAGACCATCATTTCCTCAAAAAGGGTTTTGGAACTTCTTCATGTTGACCTCTTTGGTCCCATTCCGGAAGCTAGTCTTGGTGGCAAGAAATATTGCTTGGTGATTGTTGATGACTATTCAAGATACACATGGGTTTTCTTCTTCAAGTCGAAGATGGAGACTCAACAAACTATCATCGACTTCTCCAATGAAGCTCAACGTCAACACAATGTCCCTATCTTGGTGATAAGAAGTGACAACGGGTCCGAGTTCAAGAACTACACCTTAAACGAGTTCCTTAGTGAAGAAGGGATTCGTCATCAATATTCCGCTGCTTATACTCCCCAACAAAATGGTGTAGCCGAAAGGAAGAATCGCACTCTTATTGAGATGGCAAGGTCGATGATGGCCGAGTTCAAGTCCCCTCACAACTTTTGGGCCGAAGCCGTCAACACCGCTTGCCATTCATCCAACCGGCTCTTCTTTCGCAAAGGACTCATGAAGACCCCTTATGAAGTGCTTACCGGGAACAAGCCCAATATCTCTTACTTCCGAGTTTTTGGTTGTAAGTGTTTCTATCTCATCAAAGGTGTTCGTTTGGGCAAGTTTGAATCTAAGTCTCTTGAAGGGACATTTGTGGGCTACGGGTCCGAATCTCACACTTATAGAGTCTATGATAAGGCCTCGCGCATTATCATAGAAACTTGTAGTGTGATGTTCGAGGAGAATGACGGCTCCCTTGTGGAGCAAAGTGGTGTTTCCGTTGTAGGTGATGATCAACCTCAAGATGCTATTCAAAGAATGGGGTTGGGAGTCCACCGCCCCGTTGAAGTCCATTATGAGGTTGCTCAACAAGGATCAAGTTCTTCACAAGTGGTGGCTACCCCAACAGAAGAAACACCCATCGACAACACCGTGCCCAACACGCCTAGCCAAGAAGAAGCACAAGACTCTCCAGCTGCTCCTGGAATTTCCGGAGGGCCGGAAAATCCGGTTCAAACTGGAGTCGGAAATTCCGGTGATTCGGAATTTCCGGTCCATACTGAACCCGGAATATCCGGTCCTGCTGACATTCCCGGTAGCAGCTCGCAGCAAGGCCAAGATCAACCCTCTCCTTCACAGCTGGACGTCACTCCAATGGTTGATCAAGGCCATCAATTCAGTCAAGGCGGAGACATGAATGATCAAGATGATCAAGCGATTCCTCCCACCACTCGTAGGGATATCGAGATCCGCCGCTTGAATAGGGTTGGCACCTCACAAGAATTAAGAGCTCTATCTCTTGACAAGGTGCTTGGTGATGTGAGAAGCAAGGTCTCTACCCGAAGACAACTTGCAAGTTTTAGTGAACATCAAACTCACATCTCCATGGTGGAACCCAAGAAGGTCTTTGAAGCTCTTGAAGATAAAGATTGGCTTGATGCCATGCATGAAGAGCTCAACAACTTCGAGCGCAACAAGGTGTGGAAGTTGGTGGAAAGACCCAAAGATTGCCGCAATGTTATCGGCACCAAGTGGATTTTCAAGAACAAGCAAGATGAACATGGCATGGTGGTGAGAAACAAGGCAAGATTGGTGGCTCAAGGGTACTCCCAAATTGAAGGCATTGACTTTGGAGAAACCTACGCGCCCGTGGCTCGACTTGAGTCTATTCGTATTCTTCTTGCCTATGCCTCTCATCATAACTTTAAGTTGCAACAAATGGATGTTAAATCCGCTTTTCTAAATGGTCCACTAAATGAACTTGTTTATGTTAAGCAACCACCGGGGTTTGAAGACCTCAAGTATCCGAACCATGTCTACAAGTTAGATAAGGCACTCTATGGCCTTAAACAAGCCCCACGAGCGTGGTACGAGCACCTTAGAGAACTACTTGTAGACCGTGGATTCCAAGTTGGGGAAATCGACCCCACACTTTTCACTAAGAAAGTTAATGGAGAGCTTTTCATTTGTCAATTATATGTGGATGACATTATATTTGGATCTACTAACAAAGCATTTAACGAAGAATTCTCTAAGCTTATGACTGACAGGTTTGAGATGTCTATGATGGGTGAGATGAAGTTCTTCCTCGGATTTGAGATCAAACAATTGAAGGAAGGAACGTTCATCAACCAAGCAAAGTACATTCAAGACATGCTCAAGAAGTACGGGTTGCTTGAGCTCAAGGGTGCCTCTACCCCAATGCAAACCAAATGTCACCTTGAGCTCAACCCCAAGGGTAAGGATGTGGATCAAAAGGTATACCGCTCCATGATTGGATCTCTACTCTACCTTTGTGCATCTAGACCGGATATAGTGCTAGCCGTAGGAGTGTGTGCAAGATATCAGGCGGCTCCTAAAGAAAGCCATGATATGGCGGTCAAGAGGATCTTTAGATATTTGGCTTATACCCCAACCTTTGGATTGTGGTACCCCAAGGATGCAAATTTCTCACTATGTGGGTACACGGATTCCGATTGGGCAGGAGATCAAGATGATAGGAAGTCAACCTCCGGCGCTTGTCAATTTATTGGGAGGTCCTTGGTAAGTTGGTCTTCTAAGAAGCAAAATTGTATATCTCTCTCCACCACCGAAGCCGAGTATGTTGCCGCCGCAAGTTGTTGCGCTCAGTTGCTATGGATGAGGCAAACTTTAAAGGAGTACGGAGTCGCTTGCGACAAAGTGCCTCTTCTATGTGACAACGAAAGTACCATCAAGATTGCTTACAACCCGGTGCAACATTCAAGAACCAAGCATATTGAGATCCGCCATCATTTCATCAGAGATCATGTGGCCCGAGGAGACATTGACTTATTACATGTGGGCACAAGGGATCAATTGGCGGATATCTTCACGAAGCCCCTTGAGGAAGGAAGGTTTTGTTTTTTGAGGAATGAGCTAAATATCATTGATTCGAGGTCCTTAGCTTGATCGCTTGCACACTCACCTAGGGCGTAATTGCATCTTATCTTGTTTAGATGTAGGCATGGAAATAGGGGGAGTGCGGTCCTAATACATTGGACCATCCCTCCCCCCATTATGCCGATAGCAAGTGTTCTTTTATCTCTATATTCATTCCCATGACTAATGAGCTAAAACGACGAGTATTGGTTATGTGCCCAAGATACATCTTCGCGGTGACATGCCATACACTCCTACATGGTGGCCTCGGCCACCGACCTCTTCTCTTTGAAGAGTTGGTTTTATTTGGAGCTTATTGTTGCTATTTGCCCTCCTTTTCATGCATGTGGGAAACCTACTCAACTTGGCGCTTTATGTTTCGTTTTGGTAGTTGTGAGTTGAGTATGGTGTACCAATGACAGTTTGGAAATCTATCCCAAGCCTACTTCCCCCTGAAAACATTTCTCTCTATTGCACACAAGTCATCCATTTGAAAACTGGGATTTTAGTTCAGCAGGTCGGAATATCCGGTTCATTTATGAACCGGAATATCCGGTGACTCGGAATTTCCGGTGTAAGTTACACCCGGAAATTCCGATCGGGCGGTTTGTCTAAAAATTTAAGGGCAGGCTCGGGGTGAAGGGCTCATTCGTGCCCTTCTTCCACCCCCGAACTCCCTCTCCTCCAACCGCCGCCCCTGCTGCTCCAAGCTCCCTCCGGAGCACTCCGACCGCCGGGGAACCTCTTTCTCGGCCGGATCTGTTCCTCCTCCGCCCCGGGAACTCACTCCTCCAAGCAATGGCCTCAATGGATGAGGGTAACTTCACTTTTCCTCTTCCCTATGTGCTTGCACTAGGATCTTGTTGTGGAGTTATTTGTTTCAAGATTGCTTGGTAGAGATTGTTCCTAGCTTCATTCCCTGCCATCTACATACATTAGTTTTGCATTGTGTTGGATCGATCTAGTTTTAGACCGAGTCAATCTCAGATCTGCACTGTTTCTGTTTAGGTCGGAATTTCCGACTCAGCCTGACTCGGAATTTCCGGTCCCCCGGAATTTCCGGTTATGTCTGAATCGGAATTTCCGAGCTGAACACTGCAGTTTTAAGATTAACTCATGTTTAACTACATATGATTCCTCAAATGCCTACCTAATGTGTGTATCCTCTCCTGACTTGTGTGTACTTACCTTTTGCTACCCACTATGCTCAAATTCACAGGTTCAAGTGGGAGTCCGTCCGCTGGGGCATCAAGGTACACCTCAAGGGCACCTGTACACAAGATCCCTGTCAATAAGGGTAAGGGTCCTGCCTCCTCAAGCAATCCACCTGTCCAAAGGAAGAAGAAAACTGTTGTTAGCAAGCCACCATCCAAGAAAAGGAAGAATGCTCCTGCTCCTCAACGTCAGAACTATTCAAAGATGAACTCTGTTGAATACTCTCAGCTCAGACAAGGGGATTGGTACCTTAGGCCAAGGGACAACACTCTGGATGATCGCAGCTTTTGGTGTCAAGAGCAAGAGCACATACTCGTGGACCTCTACTACTCTCTGTCGAAGCCCATTCGGCCTATGCATCCGTTTAACCTTGCAACTCTGCAGAAGAAAGCCTCCTTTGTTGAAGCTATACATCTTGTCAAGACTATGGGCTTGGAGAGGCTAGTGCTCACTCGTTGTCCTTACAACCCTCAGCTTGTGATGCAGTTCTTTGCCACTCTAGTGATCAAGGGTGACTCAAAGAAGACAATTAAGTGGATGACTGGTGAATCTTTCTGTGAGTCCAACTTTGAGGAGTTTGCCAAGGTTTTGGGCTACAAGTTTGATGGAAACAATCCTCAAGGCTATCGCATGCACCACCCGTACAAGATCAACAAGAAGCAGACCGTGCACTTATATGGTGAGGGAGCCACACCCGGCAATTCTCGAGACTTGCTTCCTCTTTATGATGTTCTTGTGCGCATCCTCCGAGAGAACATTGCACCAAGTGGTGGCAACAACGACAATGTGGTGACCCCTCTATGCAACTTGCTCCTTCATGCCAACCGCATTGTGGAGGACCCGGGCTCTGATGAAGACTGGAGTGTGGATGTTATGGATTACATCTACAATGAGATGTATGAAGCCATGACCACCAGAGTCACTATCCCCTATGCTCCTTACATCATGAAACTCATCAAGTTCAAGGTTCCTGACTATAACTTCAGTGGCGATGAGTTGGAGCCGCATGACTTCAAGACACTATATGAGAAGAAGACAGTGGTCAAGCCTCCTCCTGTGCCTTCCTCTAGCTCAGCTCAGGGTGGCTCTTTTATGGGTGATGCTAGGAGGGCTGCTGCTCCTACTTATGTCCCGGCCACTCATGCGAAGGTGAAGAAGCTGAATTGGTTCCAACGCAACATCCTGTGCATGAATGTGGACATCCGCAAAGAGCAATACACCGCCTACAAGGATCGTCGTCAGCTGGCCTACAATCAAGACTTGATCCTTCATCATGTGTCTGGCTCTCCTGCTCCTGCTGATCTCTCTGATCCTCTGACCTTTGCTCAGTGGAACCAGGGTTCTTTGGCTCCATGGACTCAAATTGATCATGACCTTGGCGGCAGCTCGTACACCACTGGACATGATTATGATGATGATGATGATGATGATGATGAGGAGGCAGATTATGATGATGCTGAGGATGATGATGATGAGGAGGAGACCCCCTCGGACTGAAGACCTTCACGGGACGTAGCATCGCTCCTCTTCCTTTTTGGCGTTTTGATGCCAAAGGGGGAGAAGTTGCTCTACTAGGACTTCGGGGATTTGCAGGGGTTCGGGCACAAGCATATGCGTTTACCATTTCTTTGCGCTTGTGTCCATTTATCTTATTTGTGGTTATTTGTTGAACTCTTTTATTATCTATGTGTATTGAGACAATGTTATGCTATCATTATCCTATGGTTGAGACTTCAAAGTTATTGTGTTGGTATTCTCTTCATATCCTATTTACACAAGGTATGAAAATCTATCTAGTCTCAAATGGTAAAATAACCTTCATTTTGTCCCATTACTCCTTTGTGATATCTTGTGTTTGTTATTATAAAATTGCTCCTATCCTTTGTCTTTTTGTGTTTCATACATGCACTTGTTTAGGGGGAGCTATTTTCTGTCAAAAACATGATATTGCATTTTGTTTCTTTGCAAATCTTGGTATTGTCATCTAACACCAAAAAGGGGGAGATTGAAAGAACATTTCTTAATCCCTAGTGTTTTGTGTGTTAGTTAACAATACCAATGATGTACTAATCCTACTGCTAAGTATTTCAGTTTGTGTGAGTTGCATACCACATATCCCAAAGCCAAAATGTAGAGAAAAAGAGTTTCTGGAATTCTTCCCAGAATCGGATTATTGGAGCCGGAATTTTTCAGGATCGGAAATTCCGGGTCTCCTATATCTAACAGAAAAATGGCTAAGGAAAAGTCAGGAAGTGGTTCTGACTTCAACCGGAAATTCAGCTCGGAAATTTCACTGACTCGGAATTTCCGAGTCACCCTCAGAAATTTGGCTAAGTCAAGTTGTCGAAGACGTTCTGACTTCAACCGGAAATTCAGCTCGGAAATTTCACTAACCCGGAATTTCCGAGTCACACTCAGAAATTTGGCTAAGTCAAGTTGTCGAAGACGTTCTGACTTCAACCGGAAATTCAGCTCGGAAATTTCACTGACTCGGAATTTCCGAGTCACCCTCAGAAATTTGGCTAAGTCAAGATGTCGAAGACGTTCTGATCTCAACCGGAAATTCAACTCGGATTTTTCACAGACTCGGATATTCCGAGTGACCCGGAATTTCCGGGTGTCACTTATACCGGAATTTCCGGGTCCTCGAGGCAGCCAACGGCCAGATTTTGGGAGGGGGTATAAATACCCCCTCACTCACTCAAGAACAGCTAGCTCTCAGATTTTCTCTCTCCTACTATTCTTGAAAGCTCACATCATCAAGATCTCCCAATCCCTCCACCCAAATTCGTTGATCTTTGAAGGATTGGAGGAGAAGGCCCGGATCTACATCTTCACCGAAGGGATTTGCATTTCCTCCCCATTCACTTGGGGATTTCGTGGCTAGGGTTTCCGGTGGGAAAACCTAGTTCACCTTTGTTGTAATCTTGGGTTGCCTTGACCTTTTGTGGTCCTTGACCTGTTGTGGTCTTCTTGAGAGCCCCCAATTAAGTTGTGGGTGCGTGCCTCAAGCGTTTGTAAGGGATTCGATCTCCGCCCTAAAAGGGGATCAATAGTGGAAGGTGAACTCGCAACCTTTGTGGTTGAGTTCATCGGAGAAGAAGGTGAGCCTTTGTGGCGTTGCGGCTAACCTGTTGTGGTAGCGCACACCTCTCCAAACGAGACGTACACCCTTGGGTGGAACTCGGGATTACATCTTCGTCTCCGCGTGCTTCACTCGGTTCCCTTTATCTTGCTCCCTTACTTGCTTGTCTTGTTAGCTTTTATCTTGTTATTGCTTAGGTTGTCATTTAGGTAAATTCACCATAGTTGCATATCTAGAGAATTTACCTTTGTGTTGAGCCTAAATTTGAAAAGACCTAAAATTTGTAATAGCACCTATTCACCCCCCCCCCCCCCCCCCCCTCTAGGTGCCGGATTCCCGTTCACCCATTCCCTGGTCAACTCCGCCATCGGTCACTGCAGGCAAAGCTCGACGGGCAGTTGATAGGCGCAACGACGCGAAGATACCAGAGTTGGAGCCTCCTCTCCTTGGCCCATCCTCAGCGCCGACATGCGGGAGCCTCTCTGTGGCAGCTGCAGCTCTCGAAGCCAACGGAGGTTGGGTGGATGTGGGTCGGAGGTGCCGTTCCAACCGAGGCCCTCCGACTGAGTCATCAAAGGAAGGTCTTGAGCTTTGCCTCGCTTTCAAGCGTTGGGCTCGAGGAATGTGTTTTCGTTGCCTGGAGCATGGCCACCAAGTCAAAGCATGTCGGGGACCATTCAGATGTATTCGTTGTCGTGGCGCTGGTCATCGGGAGCGGTTCTGTCATGTCCCTTCTCCGGTTGCCGGCAATTGCTCTCCGGTCACTCGTGCTCCTTACCAGCGAAGTTGCTCCCCGTCCATCCAAGCTTGTCCTCCACATGATGTGTCCCCATCTGGGTGTTGCAAAGACTCTCTCGTCTCTACTTTTGAGTCACAGGTTGCCCTATTGCGCATGGAGCTCCTTCAGAAGGTTGAGTTGCTTCGTTCTGAGCTTCGTGATGCTCTAGCTGAGCTTCAGGTTGCGTCGGTTGTCTCTTTGCCGTCTCAGCTCCAAGTTGCTTCTGCTGATGAGGGGGCTCTTGAAAAGTGCTTCTTTGGAGATTTTTCTCCTCGTGGTCCACTTGTGATGTCGCCTGTCCTAGGAAGTGCAGTCGCTCATGAGGTTGTTGTTCCTGCCATGCAAATCATGCCTGAGTTGCAGGAGCCTGGTGGGGGACCATCTACGGTGCTACCCATGGATCTGGACTCTTTGGAGTCGTCGGTGGTGGACATGACACCGACTGCCCCCTCGTCCGAGTCCTCCCACCTGCCTACCTCTTTGGGCTGTGAGGGTTCAGTTGTTTCTGTCACTCTCTCATCTTTGAGTGACCAGGTTGATGAGATAGATATGTTGGCGTCCAACTCTGAGACTCTCTTTGGTAAAGAGGTTTGCGACTTGCTCGCCGGTTTGGAGACGGCGTGCCCTGGATATCGCAAGGATATTGCTTCTGTCTTGATGGGAAAGGCTTCAGATGGTGTCATCATAAAGGTGGAGAAGTCTCTCAGAAGGGTGAAAAGAAGCTTGATGTCGCAAGGAAAGTTTCCGCTTTCACTTGATTCTTGAGCCCTTTTCGGGTAGTCTTGTTGTGTGTCAGTGGTTGTAGTAGCGTGGTTGCAGTAGCGTGGTCGAGGTTGTTAGCACTTTGTTGGTTGTTTGGTTCTGTGCTGGACGCTTGTGTTTGTTGTGATGTTGTATTGGATTTTGCCCGGTTTTCCGTTAATTAACCGGGCGCCCCTCTTATTCTTAATTAATATATGGGGCAAATCTTTTGCTCCCGTTTCTATTAAAAAAAAAAAAAAACTGCAGCAAAGAACGATCTGGAACAATGGTGCCATGATCTGTAAACTGCATTATCTGTAAATTGCAGGTGTTTTAACTGGATGTGGTAAGCAGAAGATCGGTGCACGAGTCAATCTCGCTGCCTTCTACTTGGCAGGCATCCCTCTGGCCGTGGTACTTGCATTTGTCCTGCACCTGAATGGAATGGTACGTACGCTGTGAGCATCTTATATATTTTTTTTCGAAAAGGGGAAATCCCAGCCTCTGCATCGATTGATGCATACAGCTTTTATTAATGAGCATCTTATATATGGTACCAATCAACCATTATAACTTCTCAGTTCACTGAAACTTCTCAGTTCACTGGCGACATGAATATGTCTGAAACACTGAATTTGGTGTGCGTGCTTTCAACAGGGGCTTTGGCTTGGCATCGTTTGTGGCAGCCTCACAAAGTTTTTGTTGCTCGCGTGGATTGTGCTTTCAATAAACTGGGAAAAGGAAGTAAGCACTTGCAATTCGTGTATCACCAGATATTTTCCATCGTACTGCAACAGTATCTGATGCTTCTTCTTGTTTTTTCATTTGCATTCAGGCATTTAGGGCAAACGACATGGTGTTAGGATCTTCTCTTCCAGTTTCATGAAGATAATAGATCATGCCCCAGAATTGCTGTGCTTTGGTGATGCGACTAAACATGCAACCAAGCGGAAATTGATTGATACATAGCTAAGCCTTTTAGCTCTGAAGAGAAGAGAGGCAATGACTTTTAAGTACTCTTTCCGTCCACAAATAAGCGTACCTTTAGATTTACTAGGCAACTTGGCGCGGCGCCTTCCCGTTAACTCATCTGATGTGTGATGTGGTTAAAGATGATCGGCTGAGAATTACTGTCAAGGAAGTCGAGAAACTTACGTCAAATTTATTATGGAAAGATGTCAAAACTTTCCCCTATTTGTATATGCAGTCCACATTTTTTCAAAGTGCAAACCAAAAAATGAAGGAGATATGCCCTAGAGGCAATTAATAAAGAGGGTTTCTTTATCATATCTCGTTTGTTCATAATACGTTTTTGTGTCATGCTATAACCGTATTAAGCGGAAACATTAATACGGGTGTGATGCGTAAACAACCAGGTCCCTAGTAGCCTCTACTAAGACTAGTTTCGTTGCGCGATCGATGATCGAGGTTTCCCGATCATAGGGCATGGCGCCGGTCGGCAATGGAAGTCATATCGTTGGAGAACGATGTGATGGACATACCCATATTTGTAGGACGTAGTCATTACGCCTTTGACCGTGAGACCAACTCTTATTGTTATTCCTGGAAGATACTTTGATTGCACCAAACGTCGTATCTTAATTAGTATGACAATAACGGTGATACTTTTGGGTATCGGAAAGGAGTAGTTGAGACGAGGGGTCAAGAGCGGGATTTGCCAGTCCGCATAGCAGGACAGATACTCTAGGGCCCACTCGGTGAGATTATGTCTAATGAGCTTGCAAGCATGTGACTAGGTCACGGAGACATGAAATCATAGACGAGTAGAAGATAGCGTTGTCGTTAACGAGGTCAGCTAGATATGGAGATATCTATGAACGACGCTCGGACACACTAAGTATCGCTGTGGCAAAAGGTTTAAGACTTTACGTTCAGGTTTGATAGATGAAAGTCATTCGTTATATCACAGGGATTAATTCATGGGGTCCAGGCCTACGAGTTAGTCGTTGATCAGAGAGGAGTCTCGATCATACCTGTTATTATATCGAACCGCTAGGGTAACACACTTAAGGGGTTTCGACAAGACAACCGGAAAGGAAAGAGATCACCGGGAACGTCCCGGGAGAGGTCCGATGGAGATCGGGCAGCGACGAAATAGTTTTCGGAGCTAGAATAAATTATATATAATATGTTTGATATTAATTAGTGTAATTAATGTCCAAATATGATTTTATATATTTATTTTCGAATTTATTAAGGCTGATTTTCCTAAATGGGCCTTCTGGTGGAAAGAAGGCCCATGGGGGGGAAAATCCCTAAGGGAATTCGGTGGGGGGGGCATGGCCGGCCTAGGTGGGCCAAAAGGGGCCCACCAGGTGGCCGGCTGCCTTGCTTGGCCGAACCAGGCATGTGGGGTTTAGTCCCACATTGCCTGGTTAGCAAGTTGGCTCCCTCCCGGGAGCCTTTATATAGAGGGGCACCCCTGGCCTTTTAATTCATCCAATTAATTCTCTTTCTCTCCTCGATAACGTGATTCCCTTTGTCGGAGTTGCGCCGAGTTGAGAGGGGATCTCTCCACCATAGCCCGCTGCCGCGCTGTTGGTGTTCCGGTCCAAGTCTTCCGCTGCTCGTCCTGGACTGGAGCTTCGGAGGCCGTCGTCTCCACCGTACGTGTGTAACGCCCTGCGAGGTGCTGCGCTAGCAGTACTGGGAGGTCTTCTTCCTCTTCACGACCTTGAGGTCGGCTTCGTCGGTCTTCATCGTCAACGTTCGTGCGGGAACGTAATCCCGCTTTCGGTCTACAAGGGTATGTATTCCGGTCTCCGTTCGTACTACTATATCTGCATAGAATAGATCTTGGCATGTTTTAAGGATATCGTTGCTAGGAAATTTTTTGTTTTCTGCACACGATCCCCTTCAGTGGTATCAGAGCCGATCTATCGTAGATATAGCTGTACGCTATTAGAACCCGTCTTCTGCACGGGGGCACCGTTCCTGTTATTTGCTACCCTCTAGCGTGCACTTGTGATTCCAGCGGCATCGAGTTGATGAAGCGGCCCGGACCGACTTTACGCGTACGCTTACGCGAGACTGGTTCCACTACTGACATACGGCTTGTACCGTATATGTGGCTGGCGGGTGTCAGTTTCTCTCTCTTTAGTTGGTCTTGCATTTTCAATGGAGGGCCCGAAAGGGATGCTTAAACATGCAATTATTGGATCGTTGTTGTGGTCGTAAGGTTCGTAGGTATGAAGCGGTTCTATTTACGACAGCCCCAAACCACGTAAAATATGCAAAAGATAAAGTAGAAGCCTCTAACTTTATTTTGCAGGGGCTATGTGATATGGTCAAGGTAGGTTTATTAAATTGTTTATGAACTGCGGGCGCCAAGAAGACCATGGCGCAATGGACTATATCACATTGCATTACATTTGATGTTTTGTGTGCATCTTATATTGTGTGATTATATATATATTAGTATATATTAGTTACACGGCGGTAGTCATATATAAGATGATCCCTTCAAAAATACCACTAGTGTTCTTCCTCCAACGAGCACCACCAAGAAAGTTCTACGTTATGAGGCAGGCCGTGACGATCGGGTGTCAGACATATCGTCGTTCGCATACAGTGGGTGTAAGCCATGTTGCACAAGCGTTACGTGGAGGTTATAGTGGCGAGCCTAGCATATGCAGATATGGCCTCGGAACACGGAGGCCGAAAGGTCGAGCATGAGTCACAGAGTTGTTGTGATGGACAATTGTCTACCCTTGAAGTTGTGCTGCCGGCTCTGACGATGAGGGGTGGTGCAATGGATGGGGGTCGTGTAATCGCTTAAACGACCAGGAGGGATGTTCGTTTGAGTGGGAGTTATGTTAGTTATTTTCTAAAAATACTATAACTCAAAATTATTATGAACAAAGTCTTATGTTGTTGCAAATTCCATTGTAGATGTCTCGCCCCTCGTTTAACCTAGGTCTGTTCCTTGAGAAAGAAAAGCTTAAGACCAATGGGTCAAACTTCATGGCCTGGTTCCGCAACCTGAGGATCCTCCTCACTCCCCATAGGGTGGCCTACGTCATTGAGGCCGCCATAGGTGACCCTCCCGCAGATGAAGCCTCTGAGGATGAGAAGAAGGTCTTCCAGACCAAATCGGAGGACTCCGCTTTTGTCCAGAGTGGCATGCTCTACGCCATGGAAGCCGACCTGCAAAAGCGCTTTGAGAAGATGAGTGCCTTCGAGATAATTTCTGATCTCAAGGCTGTCTTTGCGCCGCAGGCTAAGGCTGAGAGATATGAAGCTTCCGAGCTTTTCTTCTCGGCCAAGATGGAGGAGCATAGCAGTGTGAGCGAGCACGTGGTCAAGATGTCTGGCTACGTTCAACGCCTGAATGCTCTGGAATGCAAGATTCCCGATGAGCTGGCGATTGATAGGGTGCTGCAATCGTTGCCCCCTAGCTATAAAGGCTTCGTCATGAACTACAACATGCAGGGCATGGCTAAGTCCCTGGGTGAAGTGTTCGTGATGCTCAAGACTGCTGAGGTGGAGATCAAGAAGGAGCACACGCTGTTGATGGTCAACAAGACCGTCGATTTTAAGAAATCCGGTGGCAAGGGAAGGAAGAGTTGGAAGTCCAGGAGGGAGGGCAAACTGGTTGCCAAGCCCAAGACTAACAAATCTGGTCCCAGAGCTGGCGTGGAGTGCTTCTACTGCAAGGGAAAAGGTCACTGGAAGCGCAACTGCCCCAAGTACCTGGAGGATAGGAAAGCTGGCAAGATAGTCGAAAAAGAGCAAGGTATATTTGATATACATGTTATAGATGTGTACCTTACATCCGCCCGTAGCAACACTTGGGTATTTGATACTGGTTCTGTTGCTCATATATGTAACTCTCAGGAGGAGTTACGGAATAAACGGCGGCTGGCTAAGGATGAGGTGACGATGCGCGTCGGCAACGGATCGAGAGTCGACGTGGTGGCTGTCGGCACGCTCCCTCTACATCTACCATCGGGATTAGTTTTGGTTTTAAATAAGTGTTATTTTGTACCATCGTTGAGTGTAAACATTATAAGTGGGTCTTGCCTGTTACAAGACGGTTATTCATTTAAATCAGTATCAAGCAGTTGTGCTATTTATATGAATGATATCTTTTATGTTGATGCTCCCGAGAATAATGGTTTATTCTTGTTGAATCTCGATCGTAGTACTCACATCCATAACATAGAAGCCAAACGGATTAAGTGTAGTGATGATACCGCCATGTATATGTGGCATTGCCGTCTTGGTCATATTGGTATAAACCGCATGAAGAAACTCCACTCCGATGGACTTTTGGACTCGTTGGATTTTGGATCCCTCGATACATGCGAACCATGCCTTATGGGCAAAATGACCAGGACACCGTTCAAAGGTTTTGTTGAACGGGCGTCGGATTTATTGGGGATCATACATACAGATGTGTGTGGACCAATGAGCGTATCGACACGCAATGGTTATCGTTACTTCGTCACCTTCACTGATGACTTGAGTAGATACGGTTATATCTACTTGATGAAACACAAGTCTGAAACTTTTGAAAAGTTCAAAGAATTTCAAAGTGAAGTTGAAAATCAGCTTAACAAGAAAATCAAGCACCTCCGATCCGATCGTGGTGGCGAGTATTTGAGTTTTGAGTTTGGCACACATCAGAAGAGTTGTGGCATCGTACCCCAACTTACGCCTGCTGGAACACCGCAACGTAACGGCGTGTCCGAGCGACGTAATCGTACTCTACTGGATAGTGTCCGATCTATGATGTCTCTTACCGATTTGCCCGTATCCTTCTGGGGTTATGCGTTAGAAACAGCCGGATTCATTTTAAATAGGGCTCCGTCCAAATCCGTTGAAACGACACCGTATGAATTATGGTATGGCAAGAAGCCTAAGTTATCGTTTCTGAAGGTTTGGGGTTGTGAGGCGTATGTTAAGAAACTACAGCCCGACAAACTCGAACCGAAGTCGGAGAAAGTCGTCTTTGTAGGATATCCGCGGGAAACCGTAGGATACACCTTCTACAACCAAGCTGAGGGCAAAACATTTGTCGCGAAGACCGGTACCTTTCTAGAGAAGGAGTTTCTCGCGAAAGGAGTAAGTGGGAGGAAGGTAGACCTCGATGAGATCGTTGATCCTGAACTCGAGATTCCGAGTGGCGCAACGGAAGCTGTTCCGGAAACGTCCTCCACAGATGGAGTGGGAGAAACTGTCGAGGAAAGTGTTCTACCTCGTAGGTCTGGTAGATCTAGCATCGCACCAGAATGGTATGGCAACATGGTTTGCACCGTCATGTTAATTGAACAAGACGAACCTACGAACTACAAGGAGGCAATGGCGAGTCTAGAGTCCGAGAAATGGCTAGAAGCCATGAAATCCGAAATAGGATCCATGTATGATAACAAAGTGTGGACTTTGATGGATATTCCCGAAGGGCGCAAGGCCGTCGAGAATAAATGGATCTTTAAGAAGAAGACTGATGCTGATGGTAATGTGACCGTCTATAAAGCTCGGCTTGTCGCAAAAGGTTTCCGACAAGTTCATGGGATTGACTACGATGAAACTTTTTCACCGGTAGCGATGCTGAAGTCTATTCGGATTTTGTTAGCAGTTGCTGCCTATTACGATTATGAAATATGGCAGATGGATGTCAAAACAGCCTTCCTAAATGGAAACATTGAGGAAGAGTTGTACATGGTACAACCGGAAGGTTTTGTCGATCCAGAAAATGCTGGCAAGGTATGCAAGCTTCAGCGCTCCATTTATGGATTGAAGCAAGCATCTCGGAGCTGGAATCTTCGCTTTGATGAGGTAATCAAAGGTTTTGGATTTGTCCAAAATTTGGAAGAGACCTGCATTTACAAGAAAATGAGTGGGAGCTCGGTTGTGTTCTTAGCACTATATGTAGATGACATATTGCTAATTGGGAATGATGTGGAACTTCTGAATTGCGTGAAGGGTTATTTAAACAGTATGTTTTCCATGAAGGACTTAGGAGAAGCTGCATACGTCTTAGGCATTAAAATCTATCGTGATAGATCAAGACGTCTATTAGCGTTGAGTCAGAGTACTTATCTTGATAAAATACTGAAGCGTTTCGGTATGGAGAAGGCAAAGAAGGGTTCTCTGCCGGTTATCAAGAATAAAACATTGCGAAAGGCACAGTGTCCGGTAACGGAACAGGATAAGGCCGATATGACTAAACATCCTTATGCTTCAGCCATAGGATCGATTATGTACGCAATGTTAAGTACCAGACCTGATGTGGCATTAGCTCTAAGTTTGACAAGCCGTTTCCAGAGTAATCCTGGAATGGCGCATTGGATTGCTGTTAAGAGCATTCTTAAATATCTCAATAAGACAAAGGAAATGTTCCTTGTCTATGGTGGCTGCGATGAAGAACTTGGCGTAACTGGTTACGTGGATGCAAGTTTTTGCTCAGACCCCGATGACTCTAAGTCACAGACAGGTTATGTGTTCAAGGTGAATGGGGGCGCCGTGTGCTGGAGAAGTGGGAAGCAACCCATCGTCGCACAATCTACAATGGAGTCGGAGTACATTGCTGCTTGCGAAGCTGCGAATGAAGCTGTATGGCTGAGGAAGTTCATCATTGAACTTGGAGTGTTCCCGAGCGTGCAAGACCCCGTGGTCCTCTTCTGCGACAATACGGGTGCTATTGCTAACGCCAAGGAGCCAAGGTCTCACTCCACCGCCAAACACATACTCCGACGCTTTCATGTGATACGACAGTACGTACAAGGAGGCGATGTGAAGATTTGCAAAGTGCATACGGATCTGAATGTGGCAGATCCTCTGACGAAGCCTCTTCCGCTTGACAAGCACGTGAAACACCAAGATGCTATGGGTGTCCGGCTTTTACCAAGTTGTAATCTAGATTAATTTGTACTCTAGTGCAAGTGGGAGACTGAAGGAGATATGTCCTAGAGGCAATTAATAAAGAGTGTTTCTTTATCATATCTCGTTTGTTCATAATACGTTTTTGTGTCATGCTATAACCGTATTAAGCGGAAACATTAATACGGGTGTGATGCGTAAACAACCAGGTCCCTAGTAGCCTCTACTAAGACTAGTTTCGTTGCGCGATCGATGATCGAGGTTTCCCGATCATAGGGCATGGCGCCGGTCGGCAATGGAAGTCATATCGTTGGAGAACGATGTGATGGACATACCCATATTTGTAGGACGTAGTCATTACGCCTTTGACCGTGAGACCAACTCTTATTGTTATTCCTGGAAGATATTTTGATTGCACCAAACGTCGTATCTTAATTAGTATGACAATAACGGTGATACTTTTGGGTATCGGAAAGGAGTAGTTGAGACGAGGGGTCAAGAGCGGGATTTGCCAGTCCGCATAGCAGGACAGATACTCTAGGGCCCACTCGGTGAGATTATGTCTAATGAGCTTGCAAGCATGTGACTAGGTCACGGAGACATGAAATCATAGACGAGTAGAAGATAGCGTTGTCGTTAACGAGGTCAGCTAGATATGGAGATATCTATGAACGACGCTCGGACACACTAAGTATCGCTGTGGCAAAAGGTTTAAGACTTTACGTTCAGGTTTGATAGATGAAAGTCATTCGTTATATCACAGGGATTAATTCATGGGGTCCAGGCCTACGAGTTAGTCGTTGATCAGAGAGGAGTCTCGATCATACCTGTTATTATATCGAACCGCTAGGGTAACACACTTAAGGGGTTTCGACAAGACAACCGGAAAGGAAAGAGATCACCGGGAACGTCCCGGGAGAGGTCCGATGGAGATCGGGCAGCGACGAAATAGTTTTCGGAGCTAGAATAAATTATATATAATATGTTTGATATTAATTAGTGTAATTAATGTCCAAATATGATTTTATATATTTATTTTCGAATTTATTAAGGCTGATTTTCCTAAATGGGCCTTCCGGTGGAAAGAAGGCCCATGGGGGGAAAAATCCCTAAGGGAATTCGGTGGGGGGGGGGCATGGCCGGCCTAGGTGGGCCAAAAGGGGCCCACCAGGTGGCCGGCTGCCTTGCTTGGCCGAACCAGGCATGTGGGGTTTAGTCCCACATTGCCTGGTTAGCAAGTTGGCTCCCTCCCGGGAGCCTTTATATAGAGGGGCACCCCTGGCCTTTTAATTCATCCAATTAATTATCTTTCTCTCCTCGATAACGTGATTCCCTTTGTCGGAGTTGCGCCGAGTTGAGAGGGGATCTCTCCACCATAGCCCGCTGCCGCGCTGTTGGTGTTCCGGTCCAAGTCTTCCGCTGCTCGTCCTGGACTGGAGCTTCGGAGGCCGTCGTCTCCACCGTACGTGTGTAACGCCCTGCGAGGTGCTGCGCTAGCAGTACTGGGAGGTCTTCTTCCTCTTCACGACCTTGAGGTCGGCTTCGTCGGTCTTCATCGTCAACGTTCGTGCGGGAACGTAATCCCGCTTTCGTTCTACAAGGGTATGTATTCCGATCTCCGTTCGTACTACTATATCTGCATAGAATAGATCTTGGCATGTTTTAAGGATATCGTTGCTAGGAATTTTTTTGTTTTCTGCACACGATCCCCTTCAAAAAATGTACATAGATTTTTAATAATAGTACACTTTAGTTCGTCCGATTTATGGGATAGTTTGGCAATGTAGTTAATTTGCACTCATGGGTATCATGTTTAAGTGCACTAAGAAATTTCCGTATTTTGAACAAGCAGGAATTTGTCTAAAATGCCAAAACTTTCCCCTACTTTTTGTAAATGTAGCTCAAATTTTTCCAAAATCCGAACAAAAAAAGGTGGGGTGCGCGCTTCTCAATGATAATAAGAGCCTCCATGGATTTCTCCTATTTTTGGGTTGTTCTAAGAGCCTAATAAAATTACTAAAAGTCGAGAAATGAAGTGGAGAAAATGCGGCTGAAAATTAAGAAAAAAGAGACAAAATAATACGGAGGATGTCAGGTTGTCAACATCGTATTTACTGTAGAGAAATACAGTTGCAAAAATATTGACGTGGACGCAGTCTAATCACCGTCGAAAAGCCGGAAAGGCATGTCATAAAATTGCCATCAAGTAGCTAAAAATGAGGGATCAGCAACACACTGCACCCGTAGTTAGTTAGACTAATATTTATGGGGGCGTTTGGTAATGTAGTTAATTTGCGCCTAGGAGCATCATGTTTAAATTCACTAATAAATTTTCACACTTTAAATAAATGTTCACAACTTTCTTCTCAAACCTTGCATAAATTCTGATAATTTCTTGACGAATTTCCTGGGGTCCTATATGGCCACCCCCTCCGGCATAGCTTCACCCACAACTCAGCCAGACGAGTGTCCCTACTTACGATTTCGTCAAGTGGAACTACTCTATTGTTTATCTTCAAATCGGAGCACTTACTTGACATTTTCAACTCAGAACACGGGACTCCTTAGCCACCTCGATTTGTAGGGTGGTTTATAGGAAGAGAAGAGAAAAAGTGGCGGGAAACTATGGCCGAAAAATAGGAGGGAGCAACAATGGCGGAAAAAAATGACAGGATATGGAGAAATGCTGGCGGGATAAAATGAGCGGGAGTGGTCGGGGCTATGCAACATTCGGTCTTTTTGTGACTGAGCAGTTTAGAGACGATCAGGTCTGTCGGCTACACCATGGCCGAGCAGGTCTAGTCGGCCACGCCATGGCCGAGCAGGTCTAGGCGGCCTAATCAAGATCGAGCATGTTTCGATTCGTCTGTGGCCGACATGGCCTACTCAGCCACACCGAAGCCAGCCGAGGATGTATTAGTTGTGAATTTCCTCAAAACATGTATTATAAATCGAAGTTATAAAAAATGTATTATTTGAAAAAAAAATGGCCCATTTCTAGCCTCCCTTCCTACCAGGCCGCGGATGACCGTCCCGGCTATTACCTTGATTGATTCTCCTCGAAAGCTATACGGCCCACGCATGCACGACGCTCCTCCGTCAAACCACGTCACGCGTCCGACCTGCCTCCCTCCCATTGGCCGGCGCCACCACCGTCCGATCACGCCCTCCGATCATGCGCCTCCCGTGCCAACGGACGGCCACCGCTTCAAGTCTGCAGCCACTGACCCAACTACGGAAGCTAGCGGAAGGCGAAGATGGCGAGAGGAAGCGCTGTGGTGGTGGCAATTGCCGCGGTGACCTTGGCCGTCCTCCTCCTCCTCCACGCCTCCCCCGCGGCGGAGGCGGCGGGGCAGAAGAAGCCGGCGACGGCCGCGAGGCGGGAGGACGTTCCGTACATCCGGTGCCAGGTCTGCGAGCGGATCGCGCGGCAGATCTCCGCGCAGGTCGCCGCGAAGCAGCAGGCGCTCCCGCCCTCCAAGAAGGTAAACTCTACTCTGCTACTGCTGATTTAGCTGTCTGGTTCAGCGGGCGAATTGTGAGCGGGTTGCTGAGTCGAGAGTCCGTTTGTGCGCGCCACTCTGCAGGTGCCGGAGATCGAGATCATCGACATCGCGGAGAATGTGTGCAACCTCAAGAAGCAGGAGGCCGACTGGATGCTCCGGATCGACGTCGTCGAGAAAGGCGATAAGCTCGAGGTAAATTTGAACTCCCCCTCCTCCTTGGCCGTCCTCCTCCTCCACGCCTCCCCCGCGGCGGATCCGTGTGTTGTGGATGCTCGCTGAATTTGCAAAGTGGAAATTGCTCTAGTTAGGAAGTGGGGAGAACCAGCTATGTACCGTACCGCTGGTGCACATACAGGCTTCTGAAGATCTTATATCTTCTTTGGCGCCGCTAAGCACAATTCCAAATGATTCGCAAATTATGGCACTCAGTCTAAATGATAGTATAAATTGAATCGTTTAAATTTAGCATGTCCCCGTTTCCTTAAATGAGCCATGTAAGTGACTGGTTTAGATAATATCATTATGACTACATATATGCGTCTTTTGTAAGTATAATTGATTGATCCCTTCCAAGGTACTATGGGTTATATGTAGCTGGTTTTCAAATGAAAGTGACCTATCTAATTCTGCTTGGTCACATCTTTGTAGGTAGTTTTTGGTACTTGCACAAACACATTGTTGTATTCACAGTCTAATGTGCCAAAGTATTTTGCAGCTTGTGGACCAAGATAAGGAGGGGCACTGCAACTCGGAATGCAAAACCATTGAGCGTGCATGCCAGGAGGTGAAGATCAATGCTTATCTTGTTATACTACTAAGATCTTGGCTTTCATGAATTCAGCATCACTGTTTAGTAAATGATATTATTATTCTAGTCATATGGAATGGATCATGGTTTCCTTATGCCAATTATTCAAATTAGTTGAGGTTTTCTTTCCGGAATTTGTTACAGGTTAAGCAATAAGGTGGTACCATTATTTACATTCAATTATGTGAAGTTGTGTACTCAAATAAACAAACTTCTTTGCAGGTCATGGGTTATGCTGATACAGATGTTGCTGAATTTGTCTACACAAATAAGCCTTCAGTTGATCAGCTGATAAAGTTTGTTTGCAAAGATATTACCAAAGCATGTGCTGTAGCTCCGCCACCAGTTCCAAAAGTAAGCAATCCCTATATCTTTTCTGACTTCTTAAATCCGTTATTATGAATGAATATGTAGCATACCTAGTAGTTTACCACTTCACTGTGAAGTAATCGGAAATTTAGCCTCTTACAAAGAATTAAGAGTAGCAAGGAAATTTCATCAGGTCAGTGTCCCTTTCACACCTTTAAGCCCTGCCACAGAGTGCTTTTTTAGTGATGGTCAACCAGGGAATTTCCAAGATTGCTTCATTTTGGCATACTTGCATTTAGTAAATAGCAGCAAAGTTTCATACAGGTTGGAATGGACATGGATATTCTACTTGTCTTACTTGAGATTTATCTGTTATTTTCACAGGCCCTTAGTTCAACATAGGTTAATATGCAACTTAGTATTATTGGGAGGCCAAAGCCATCATATATACAGGTACAAGTGGGAGGCCAAAAGCCAAAATGCAGAAAGCCAAAGGGCATCATAAATACAACTCTAACACCCCCCCTCAAACTCATGGTGGATCCACAACATTGAGTTTGGAGAGATAAAATCCATGTTGCGCTCTAGTCTGGGCCTTCGTAAAAAAGTCCGCCAATTGTAACTCGGAAGGCACATACTGAAGAGCAATAACATGATCATGAACACCAGCACGCACAAAAGAAGCATCAACACCAATATGCTTGGTAAGCTCATGCTTCATGGGGTCCCGTGCAATACTGATGGCGCATGTACTGTCTGACAAGAGAGTAGTAGGTGTAGTAGCGGAAACACCGAAATCCTCTAGTAACCATCGTAACCAAGTCACCTCTACCGTCAATAGAGCCATAGCTCGCAACTCTGCCTCTGCACTCGAGCGGGAAACTGCAGTCTGTTTCTTTGTCTTCCAGGCAATGAGAGAACCACCAAGAAAAATACAGTAAGCAGATAGTGACCGGCGATCCGAGGGATCACTTGCCCACGTAGCATCCGAGTAGGCCTGGAGCTGTAACGAGCTGGAACGGGGAAAGAAGAGTCGGTGAGAGATCGTGCCACGAAGATATTGTAGAATACTGAGAAGGTGGCTGTAGTGAATCGAAGTGGGAGCAGATACAAACTGACTCAGAATATGGACATCATAGGAGATATCCGGACGAGTGACAGCGAGATAGACAAGACTCCCAACAAGATGACGATAACGCGTAGGATCAGCCAAGGGCTCACCATCGGAAGCACGAAGATGAACACTGAGCTCCATTGGAGTCTCAACGGTGCGCTCATCACTAAGAGCAGCACGAGAGAGGAGATCATGTATATACTTTTCTTGAGATATAAAGAAGCCATCAGAGGTAGAAGAAACCTCAATCCCAAGAAAGTAGCGAAGAGGACCAAGATCGGACATAAGAAACTGCTCATTAAGATGTGCCTTGACAAAGGCAATGTACTCAGGGTCATCACCTGTGATGATCATGTCATCGACATATAGAAGAAGAGTCCTACCACGAGGAGAAACATGGACAAACAATGCTGGATCATGAGCACTGGGCGAGAAACCAGCAGCAGTCACCACAGAGGCAAAGCGCTCAAACCAGGCACGGGGGGCCTGCTTAAGACCATAGACAGAGCGACGAAGACGACAAACCATGCCATCAGGAACAGAATACCCAGGTGGTGGCTGCATATGAACCTCCTCACGGAGCTCACCATTAAGAAAGGCATTCTTGACATCAAGCTGAGACACGGACCAATGGCGAACAGAGGCCACAGCGAGAAGTGTGCGAACAGTGGTCATATGAGCCACATGAGCAAAAGTCTCATCGTAGTCACGACCATGCTCCTGCTGAAAGCCACGAGCCACAAGACGAGCTTTGTAACGCTCAAGAGAACCATCAGAGCGAGTCTTAATCTTATAGACCCACTTACAAGTGATGGGACGGACACGGGGAGGAAGAGGAACCAGATCCCATGTGCCGGTGTGCTCAAGCGGAAGGAACGTGAAGCCAGTCTACCTCCCAAAGTCCTTGAGAGTCATGGCGGCGAGGGCTAGCCCCAACCAGAGCCTTTGTGTGACGATCCTGGACAGCGCAAGAATCAACGTCAAGAATGACACGACAACCAGAATCGGTAAGTTGAGCCGCGGAAAATAGGTTCATGGTAAGACGAGGAACATGAGAAACATCTGGAACAGAAAATTTAGAAGTAGAAAGAGTGCCTCGACTAGAAACAGAAAGAGGAGTACCATCAGCAGTAAGAACATTAATAGGAAAATCTAGAGATCTAAGAGAGGACAAGGCAGATGGATCAGAAGACATATGAAAGGAAGCTCCAGAATCCAGAACCCACGGGGATGTACCTGACTGTGTGGAAGGTGGCCGCTCAATGCTAGAAGCAGCAGTCACAAAGCCCGCAGTACCTGTCGAAGAACCTGAAGCAGCAAGTAGACGCTTAAGCTGCACAATATCCTGGTCAGTCAAGGAGGCGGATGGCGTCGAAGGAGAAGCACGAGTCCCAGAAGTGTGTTCCCTGTTCCGCATGTCACGCTTCTTCTTAAAGCAATCGGACTCAAGGTGACCATCCTTGCCACAGTAGCCACAATGAGCACGAGTACGAAAACGACCATCACCTCCAGAAGGAGTGGGCAGTAGCGGAAGAGCACTGGAGCGTGAAAATACTGGTGTAGTAGGAGCTCGAGCAGCGAGTACAGAGGGAATCTGAAGCAAACCAGCACCACGGAGGCGAGTCTCCTCAGCACGAAGCTCAGAGAGCACCTCAGAAAGAGGAATACGACCACGAGAAAGCAGCTGAGCACGTCGAGGCTCAAACTCTCTACGGAGCCGAGATAAGAACTCATAAACGCGGTGAAACTCTTAAGTCCGATCTCGTAGTATGGCAACACGGGCAAGTACCACAAACAGCGGAGTGAAGAGAGTCAAGCTGGCGCCAGATAGCAGAACTCTGAGGGTAGAACTCATCAATAGTGGAGTCTCCCTGTTGAAGAGCATGCTCTTGACGAACCACAGACAGGTAGAGTGTATCACCAGAGGGTTGATAGCGCTGACGAAGATGAGTCCACATCTCAAAGACAGTATTGAGCCCCATAAACTCAAAAGCAAACTGAGGTAAAACACTAGAAGTGAGCACCCCCGCAGCACGAGCATCATCGTCACACCACTGAGCATAAGCAGCCAGATCATCACGATAAACGGAGAGAGCATCCGAATAATCCAACACCTGTTGATCATAAGTAGCGACCGCAGTACAGGAGCCGCCCGACCGGCCTGCAGACGGGTAGACCAACAGCCAAACACGCAGAAGAATGAGCTGAATAGTCAATAAATCCTTCGAGTAGTAGTAGACGACCGTGATTGCTGCCTTGCTGCCCCCAATCTATCCAAAAACAAGCAACGGCAGACGAGCGACCGGAGGTAGAGGGGCTGGAAACCCAATCTGTATATGCGAAACAACAGCTTCAAAATCCCACGACCACAAGCCTGAAGGAAAATCCCACGACCACAAGCCTGAAGGATGGCGGCGACAGCAACCAGAGCGTGGCAGCAGCGACAGCAATCAGAGGACGGTGCAGGAGCAGAGAAAAACCAGGGGCAGCCGGGACCAGAGAAAAGCCAGGGCAGCCGGTGGAGGAAGATGGAGATCGATTCGATCTACACGACAGGGGCAGTCGGTGGAGGAAGCCAGGCCAGCCAGTGGCGGAAGCCAGGAGCAGCCGGGGAAGAGGAAGCAGCAGCGGCCGGCCGGCCGGAAGACGATGCTGCGTTGTGAGATTGGATCAGCACGAGTTGCAACGTGCAAAAAAATAACCCAACTCTGATACCATGTTAGATGAATATGCAACTTAGTATTATTGGGAGGCCAAAGCCATCATATATAGAGGTACAAGTGGGAGGCCAAAAGCCAAAATGCAGAAAGCCAAAGGGCATCATAAATACAACTCTAACAAGTTCAACATAGGTTAGTTGGCCTGTTTAGTTTCATGATGGCTCACCTAATTCATTTACAGTTAAATATATGTATTAAGTTCGAAATCCATCTATTGATATGGATACTTTGTAGTAAATTCGTGTTTTCCCTTAATTACATGTTGCGATATTAATGCGAATGGCATATAAGATGGACATAAACTACAAGAAACCCTTCCTAGAAGTAAAAGGAAAAAAAAACAGTTCAGTACCAATTTCAGCTATGTAATCAAGGTCTTTACAGAATCACAACATGATTTGGAACCTGAATATTATTCATGTTTCAATGCTTTGCTTGTAAAAGTTAATTAAGTGCTGCTAAGAAGTATCTGGATTTAAATCTTTGGGATACAAATATTTGCATGGTATTTCTGACACACGTCAATTGTAAAAATCGCAGGATCGGGTCCCTGGAGAGCCCTTTGCTGCAAAGCCATCAAAAGATGCTGAGATGGAGAAGATAATGAGATCAATGGAGGTAGATATTTTAGCTGTAATATATGTAACTTTATACAAGTATATATGAAGATTCAAATCTTACAGTATGCTATTGATAATGACAGGGCATCCCAGGAGCCCCGAACATGAAGATGTACTCTAGAGACGATCTGATGAAGAACAACTTTGGTGCTGAAGGCGACGATGATGATGAAGATGACGATGAAGACGAGGAGGATAACTTCCCCAAGAACTTGGTAAATGTTTAGCAGCTTGTCATCTAAATATGTCCATTTGAACTTCCGATGTTTACTCCTATGTTTGTTCCAGGGAAAAGTATTAAAAAATAAGGGTCCACAGAAGAAAGATCTGAAGCAACAGGTTGTGAAACAGATCAAGGATACCAGCAAAACATTGAAAGGTCATGTGAACAAGGTGTCAAAAGTGGTAAAGAAATGGTGGCAAGGGAAGAAGAAGCCTACAAAGTCCGGCAAATCTGAGTTATGAACACCTCAATATTCTCAGATGGTTTCAGTAAATCAATGCCCCATCCAGAACATTCATAGAAACCATATAACGTGTACTGCGATTTTAAGACGCTTTTAGTGTTATACTAGATGAGGAGGTAGGCTCTCGAGTAAAGCAGGCTGATTCATGAGAAATAGTTTACTGCTCAAGTCTCGCTTGATTTTGTGATGTTGTAAATGAACGGCCATATCTATACTACTACGGTATTAAACAAGCGAACCTTTTCTTTCCTACATCCACCCCGTTATGTGTACCCAAGCTGATTTGTCCCACAAGATTGTCTCACGAGATCTGGATCATCCCATCGTAATTCCACACGACGCCCAAGCCCCGAGCCATGGCGGCTTCTGCAGGCCGCGCTGGAGCAGTATGCTAGCGCAGCATATGGCCGGCGGCTCGTTTGAGCAGGTCGCCCGCGGGGCTCGGTTCTGAGCCTTATTTATTTCTCTGGTTCAGTAATAGAGATGTTTAGTGCTAACTGTAACCGACTAATATTGGAATCCTATTGCTATACTAATCGGATATCAACCATTTTTAGTTCCACTGTCCACTCTGCGGTGAGGTAGCATGTTTGCCTCATAAGTCATAATATGGTAGCCCAAAGGTGAGTTAATAAACTTATGATTAGATTATATGTCGATCATGATGCAACCCGAAAGAATTACAATGTACTGGAAAATGTACTGGAATGATAGGACATGTATTGCGTCTATGGGGATGCATCCTGCCCCTTGCAAGAAGGTATGGTTTACACTCGATTGGGACAAGACTATACACGAACACTTCTTCTTGTGTGAAAAATTCACTGCAGTGAGGTTGTTCTACCAAATGCCTGTTTGGAAGGTGGGAAGATCTTAGTCATGTTAATTGATTATTTTCCATAATTATCCATTACTTTTGGTTCTTTAGACCGATGGTTGATTGATTAGCGATTATGTTCGGTAATAAAGTTTGATCTTAGAATATGAGTTCTGCAAGTATGACTTCTCTTATTGATAGCTTCTATGATTTCTGAGTTTTTCTCTTGATTCTTCATCCTTTTGCTTTGTACCAGTATTTTCCTTTTAACTCCTTGTTCTTTTGAGTTGACGCAGTAGATGGTCTGGACAAATCAAAAAGGAAATAACAATACTTCCAATACCATGGTGGGTAAAAGAGTTATAGTGTGAGCCATCTTCAGCAAGGAGCCATTACGTTGCTGCACGCCGATGTGATTGCATATGTTGATGCCCGTCGAGTGGGGGGCTGCAGCAGGACATATCGTGAATGTAACTGGCAACTTAGTCAGGTCGGCGCCGGCCGAGCAGGATAAAGCTCCTGGCTAGGTCAGTGGCGTCTGTAAGGCGAATGACTGTTGGGCAGGTGCAATCTATTAGGTAGCTCACTCTGTGGTCAATTTTTTTATTCAAGTAATAAAGATACCGGCGTGAGATGAGAACATGTTGAGATGGAGATTAAGAAAGTTGGTTCATGACTTCATACACTGTTGCTAATTTGGAGTCGGTACAGTAAATCTACACTCTGGGAGGTCTTTATTATGTAGTCCAGTTTCTTCATGCTTGCATTTGTCCATGTTTTTTCTTCTGTTTTTATCATTGAGAAGTTAAGATGTTTTTTTGGACGATAATCTGATGCTGGTTAGTTAGAGTAGGATATTGCTATGTTGGTTGATCATTTCCAGGCTAGAGTTCATTTGAAAATATATATTGAAACTACCAGCTATGACGCTGAAAATGGTTTACTCGGTTTGATGCGAGATGAGCTAATCAGGGTGGTTGATATACAGGGTTAAGATGCTAGATGATGAAAATGATTCTTTTGAAGATAAAAGTACACCAGCCATTCTCTAACAGCCACATTACAAAATATTTGTTCAGTTTCGGTTTTATTATTAATAGATGTCATTCTGAATGATTAATGTTTTTTTCATTGCTCGGTTTTTTTTGCCCCTTAATGTGTGGTGTTGCATGAGTTGTAGAGGTTATAGTGATACTACTAGCTGAATTTAGCGCGGTGGCACGCCGCGCCCCTTGGCGAATTTTTTTGAGTATGGTTTGTTTTGTTGTTCTGGTTGCATAATAGATTTTATAAATGGGAGTGGTGGTTTTGATCTGCATAGTACATTTAATACTGTCAATAGCTGAATTGTGGATGTTGATACATAGCATGATATGTACATACTTACACAGGGATACAGTAGTCAACGGTACGGCCATCTAAACAAACATGGAGTTGGCTGAATAATGCCGTCAGATTCTTACATGCAATTCATATACAAAATGTTGGAAATTAAAAGCTTGGTGCAGCCTCTCCAGCGGCCTCCCTCCTCCGCCTCTTCATATACAAAATGTTGGAAAGCTGTTGTTCCTAGTGGCCTCCCTCCTCCGCCTCTTCCTCGCCCTCCGCAGGATCTCCAGCGCGTCCTCGCTCTCCCCATTCTTCTACCTGCGTGAAAAGAAGCGTCCACATTCAGTTTAATCTGTCTAGGATTCGGTTTAGACCACTTCACTTCAGAAGAATGACCAGGAGATTTTAAAGCGTTTGCCTGATTTTCCACCATTGCTAGAATCGATATTTTACAGCGATTAATCGGGGGGGACGGATTCATTGTGTGTGCGTTGCCTTCTGATCCACCAAATATACCAACAAGCAGTGGCAATTGTTTCCTTGAGCCCAATGTTTTCAAATCCCTGGAAAGAGTTAACAGTACCTCCAAAATCTTCCGTAAAAAAAAACAGTACCTCCAAAACAACCGAACCAGATCTGTTCCATTGAGATGCTTCGTCAATGATAGTCGTGAGTCCTAGGGAACTCCACAAATTTCTTGCAGCTAGACATTGAAATAGGAGATGTCCAATGTCTTCCGGTCCTAGATGACAAATCGGACACTCACCAGAGGTACCAATGTGACGGTTGGACAAAATACATTTAAGTGGTACTATTCCATGAAGAGCTCTCCAAACGAATATTTTAACCTTACTTGCTATTTTTAGTTGCCAAAGAGATTTCCATATCGGGTTAATTGCTGAACTTCCTGGTAGAACAAGCTGATTGACCGAACCCCCAAATTGGTGTCTCCATTGCAAATAGTAGCCTGAACGTACTGTATATCTACCATGACTAGTACCACTCCAAGCTATAAAATCATCAAAACCTTGATTATTCAGCCGGATTTGGAGTATCCGATTAACATCCACAAGAAAGAAGAGGCTTCTTAGAAGAGGTTCATCCCAGCTTCCCGTGATGGGATCAATAAGTTCACACACTTTTATATAAATTGCATCTCCTCTCGGAGAAACTATCATTCTTGATGGATTGGAAGGGATCCAAGGGTCTTGCCAAATATTGATATTTTCACGATTGCCCACGCGCCAAATATGCCCTCTCTTGAGGGTGTAACTAAATCAGCCAAAATGATTTGCCACGTAAAAGAGGAACCAGCCTTCGGTCCAGCTTTTAAAATATCGCCTTGTGGATAATACTTAGCCCGAAGAACACGGGCACACAAAGAATCCGGTTCATTAATCAGCCTCCACCCTTGTTTAGCTAACATCGCAAGATTAAACGAGTGAAAAATCCTGAAATACGCATACCTCCTTCAGTCTTTGTGAAACAAAGTTTCCACCAAGCATACCAATGCATCTTATTACTATTATCATCATCACCCCACCAGAAGCTCGCAATTGCGTCCATCATACCTTTGCAAACCATAGTTGACACCGGTGTAAGCCCTATATTCCTCCAACGTACCTCTAAACTTAGTTTGACCAATTTAAGAACCAAACCAGTACAATCCCTGAGCCACAAACGCTGAAACCGAACTGGCCATTTTCCCCCTTCCCAGTTTGGAAAGGGCGCCACCCCGCGCGAAGAGACGAGCGCACCCTCTCGTTCCTCTCGGGCAGAGGAGGAGCTCGTCGACACCCCCGAGCAAGCCTCTACCTCGCCGGGGAAGACGATGGCAAGGTGGTCGCCGCCGCCGCCGAGGGACGGCGAGCACTTCTTTCCAGGGTCCCACAACGCTGTTTCGATGTCCCTGTTCGTCGCGTGCGTCGCGGCCACCGTTGTGATCGCCTCGTCCATGTGCTCCGCGTGCGGCCGTAAGCCCAAAGCCGTCAGCCAGGAGCCCGACGTCGCGGCGGCTGCGGACGCGAAGGCCTCCGATGCAGAGGAGGAGGTGGTGACGCTGCCGCCGGAGCTGGCCACGCACGGGCCGATCGCGCCGGCGGCGCTGCCGGTGTCTGCGTCGCGGCGGAAGCTGTCCATCTCCATGAGCCTCAGCAAGAACCTCACCAACATCCCGGACAAGATGCGGCTGAGCAAGCGGGAGCGCAGGGAGAAGCAGGACGCCCCCGAGGACACGCTGTGGAAGAAGGCCATCATTCTCGGCGAGAAGTGCAAGATCCCCGGCGAGAGGGACGGCGAGGTCTCCGACCCCGACGCAGCGGCCGACGCAGCCGATGAGATGGCCGCCGGCACATTCCGCCGGTCCAGCTACTCCCGGCCCGTGTCGCGGTCCAACTCCTTCGCCGTGCAACAGCCCCTCCCCGAACCTCCCGCCTTCCAGTCCTCCTCTAATTCATGAGGAATGAAGAAGCTCTACGTATACTACGTTATGTCTAGGGAGAAGCTATGCTAGTGTGATGAAATGCCATGGTGTGTGCGTGCTTTGGTCTCTTCTTTTTGGCAAGATTCGAGATGAATAGTGGAGTACCTTTTTCGGACAACAAATGTTGATGACCCTAATAAGTACGTAATAAACACAGCAATTTTATAGTACTCGACGATACTCTGATGAACTGTCATATTTAGGGGCTTTATTAAGTAAAATAAAGTCAGACATCGTGGTGACATGTCTAAAAACTGTCATATTTAAGTGAGACTTGCTTTGATGGATCTCGGCTTTGGTAGATTTTTTTTGTCCCGGTTAGCACAACAAATTCAGAATTTTCAGTTTTGAACGAGGCTTCCTTTCCCGTGTCTCGTCCGCATTGTCCCCCCGCAGGCAACCGGGCAGGCGACTTCTCCTCCCCAACTCCTACCCCGCCTCTCCCCTCCCCTTTTTTCTGATGTCGATCGTGCGCTAAAAAATGTCATATTTAAATGAGACTTGCTTTGATGGATCTCGGTTTTGGCAGACAAAATTTGTCCCGGTCATCATAACAAATTTAGAATTTTCAGCTTTGATTTTGAACGAGACTTCCTACCTCGCGACTCGTCCGCGTCATCCCCCGTGGTCAACTGGCGGGTGACTTCTCCTCCCCAACTCCTACCACCGCCATTCCCCTCCCAATTGTACGTGACTTGTAATGCTTAATCTTAAATATTTCAAGTTAATTTTTACCATAACAGAATCTATAAAATGTTTTCATGATTTTTTTTATTGCCGAGTTGTAATTCGTTTACTGCATGTTTGCTTATCTTTTTATTGGAGAGACACCACTAGTGAAACTATGACCCCGGTCCTTTTTTTATTATATTGTTTAGACCGTTTATTACTTGCCTTCATAATCATTTGTTCGTTGTCCACTTTTCTAGTTATCATATTATTTTCACCATACAGTTCACAACTTTGTTTTCAGCAAAACGAGAAACTTGACAGCCTTCCTGGATAGTTAGGGTAAAGTATTTTGTTTGGTCGTGTGTAGGTCCACGTCGTCTTTCAAGGGCCAGAAAGAGAAGCCACCAAGTGGTAACTCCACCACTCGTTCTGGACAATTAAATTCTTTTTAATTCACTAGGGAAAAATTGCCCCTATTCTGCATCACACCTTTCGTTTGGGGTTTTCCAACGAGTGTGTTTTCGCAGAATCAAGCCTATTTTCTGACGCCATTGTCGGGGAGTGAGGAGGCACAACCACTGCAACATCAAATTCCCTCGTCAAACTCCGTCAGTCATCTATTTACTGGCGGCGTTGCCGGGGAGATTGTAAGTTGCAGCCAGGGGAGCACATGTTTCCTTCTTTTTACTTTGTTATGATCTTGCTTAGTTTATTCGTTTAGTTATATTTGCTTACTTGCTTGCTTTGTTATTATCTTTGTTAGTTTATTTTTGTTTAGTTATATTTGCTTGCCTACTTTCGTTTAGTCTCTTTTATATTTTGGTTTGTTCTGTTTAAGTATTGTACCCAAGATGAAAATCTTGGCTCCGTCACTGGCGTCCGAGCGCGCCCAACCGGAGAAGGCCGCCGAGTGTGAGCGCAACAAGGTGGAGCAGTCCGACAAGTTTGTCGACCTCGTCTCCGACGAGGCGTCGAGTCGCCGCGCCGCATACCCCCCCTCCCCCGCGTGTAGGGCCAGGGTTACTGTAGCTTGGGTCTATTTTTTTTCCCCGATGTGCTGTGACGACGCATTTTAGTTGTAATTGGTAATCACCGTTGATATTCGTCCGCTATTTCGTTGAAATGAAAACAAATTAAATCTTCGGTTTGGTTTTACATTTTTTTCTACGTCGATCAAATTGGAACCGAAAAACGGTTTAAGGGCACTCCTAGAGATGCTCTCATACACGTTGTCGGATCACTGAGAGCGCAGATGATGATGACGACGACGATACCATGCGTGGCATCGTTGATGAGAACGGCGTGTTTTTGTTTGCCAGTTTGGTTTTGTTTGTGCCAGGTCAGTTTAGCAGGAATAACAATTCCTGTTGATCTCGGTTTAAAAAAATCCTGTTGTTGGGTTTTAATCCAGTTTTCCAAAATTCTGTTATCGAGCGTCGACTCACGGCTCTTGTCCTCTTGACACCGACCGAACACGAGGAGCGAGCGACCCCAACATTTCGACGCCTCCCGAGTCCCGACTCCGACGACCACCAGAGAACCTCCGCCACCGCGCCGCCCCCCATGGACCACACCCCTCGCCACGGCTGCTCGCCGCCCTCGCCGATGTTCTCGCTCCCGCCGAGCCGCCTCCCCATGGAGGACATACTCTTCTGCGTCGACGTCGACGCCGAGGCGCTCTCCGAGATGAAGTCCGCCCCGCCTTCCGCTTCCCCCGCCGCCTCCGGCAGCAGCGCGGTTACGGGCGGTGCGGCGGCGGATCCGGCAGCGGTACCCCGGCTACCGCGGCCGGCGGTGAAGCGGATGGACGCCGTCAAGCAGGCGCTGCTGCTCTTCGTCCACAGCAAGCTCACCATGTGCGCCGACCACCGCTTCGCCTTCGCCTCCCTCGGCGAGAACGCCACCATGGTATTTCCCCCTATCTCTTCACTTCCCGGTTAGGTGGACGAGGAGTGCTTCCGTATGCACGCCCCCTGATTTTAGGGTTAACGGTTTCAGTAGAAATGTTTCATGTGTATAATTTTTGCATCTCACTGCAAACCCTTTCGTTGAATGGGTAACAACAATTGAGTATTATCCTGCTTGATTCCTCTATATTGAATAACAAATTGAGTATTAGCCTGGATTAGTCTGTGCTAAGTGTCGTGTTATTCTGTAGTTTCATTTCAGTTCATGGCTGATTCCAGATCTGGTTTCTGTGATGTGGTCACGAACTGAGGGATCGACTTGATTAATTCTGAATTTACGGTTGTAGTTTGATTTGAGCTTTGTGGGTTAATTTCGTATATTGCTTCTACAATGTGATTGCGAACAGGGGATTGACTTGGTTTATTCTAAATTTAAGGTAAATAATGAATTCAGCAGCGATTCTGCTTCTGCAATTGAGACAATCCGGTCCCTGACGGCTACTGAAACGCGACATGCGAAGGCTGATCTCACCCAGCTCTTCAAGATAGCTTACGAGGAAGGGAAAAGGGCAGAACTGCAAGGGCGGCTACTTCGTGTGGTAAGCTTGCTGCAAGGTCTAACTATAGCTGTCAACTGGCTCTTTCCTAAGGGCTGGTGACACTTTCCATCTTGCTGGTAATGGTAACCAGTAGCCACCAGGTAGAATTGGTACTATTTATAAGCAGGTGTGCAGCCAGTAATTGACAATTGAATAGCAATGTTTTTCCAAAGAATTCTGTGAAATAATGTGTTTAGATGTAAGGGCGTGTAAATCCCTTGCAGGCTTAAGGCATCTGCATCATCATGTATTATCTAATGTCCTAGCGTAACATTAAAAAAAAAACAAGCAAAAACTGCGTATAAGCAGCTCTGGCTGAGAACTTCTGATATCCCCAGGACAAAATAGTTAACAGATTGACAACCATATGGGACTACCCTGTGTACATAGGTAGGATACCAACTTGTATGTAGTAAGGTCACGTGTTGTATTCCCACACTAATCATTCTGTTTTTTATCCATGCGTCCAGCCCTTTGTGCACCATTTAAGCTCACTTGCATTGTATATAAGGATGCGAAAACGGGCGTAGACAAACGGGTCCCGTTTTCGCATCCCTAATTGTATATCTGCACCACCTATAATATCATCTTCCTGTTTTGGGCAAAGAATGTTCTGAGTGCATTCAGAAGTTTGTTTTCTTAGAAGGCTTACTACGTTTAGCGATATGTATGAAATGCGAGTAAACACCCCTGCAGGTTTATTGTCAATAGAAGGTTGACAAAAAAAATGTGCTCTACGTATCGCTTTGTCTGTGTGTCTGTGTTGTTATTTGTGGATCGCGACTCGGTTTTGACTTCCGTGAGGATCAATTATTCCAGGTACTCATCTACTGCCGGTCCTCAACCAGGCCTCAGCATCAGTGGCCCATAAAGCAAAAGAATTTCACCTTGGACGTAGTCTACCTGCACGACAAGCCTACTGCTGATAACTGTCCACAGAATGTATATGATATGCTGGTTGATGCCCTTGAGCATGTCAGCCAGTATGAGGGGTACATTCTTGAGTCTGGCCAAGGGCTTGCTAGGGTCCTGTTTCGTCAGATATGCATCCTTTTATCGCATCCCTTGCTACGCTGCATGCAAGATGACCTTGATATTCCCAAACAAGTTGTGAAGAAAACTCTGGCTATTGAAGCTGTGCACAGTGAAGATAGCACGCCGGTCTCCAGCCAGTAGTTAGGCATCCTAGCTCAATGGTATGTGTTCATAAAGTCTGTTCCGTACGTTGTAAATGGCTAAGCAGATTAAATCATTGTACTGCTGCGGCAATCTTGGGATGGCACTGAACATGTATTTGCACATCATGTAAAACTTAAAATAGCTGCTTTTTAATTTGCATCACTTCAAGAATTATGATACATTTTCCATTTTCTTCAGAACAAACAAATGGTGGTATAGCTTTTTTTTTGTCAGCATCGTGAAAATTTTCTAATATGAAAGTGATTTCTCTTTTTTGCTGACGGTTTCCGTATTGTTCAAAGGGTTCTGTTTGCATGCAGAAATGCCGTACAACCACTTTGCAAAGTTACCTTTCATGAGTTTTAACCTGTTTCTCTGGCTATTTGCGTCGGAAATGGTCGATTAGTAAATCACAAATTCATCTTTGTAAACAACATATTTAGCCATTCAGGAACAGAACGAAGCATTCTAGTACATCACACTGAGGAGCAAATAAATTGCGTTTGTCCTTCAAAACAATGCATTAGCTTCATACTTCCTTTCCTGTCTCTAACCACAATTTTTGCCCCTTGAGCTCTTGTCGCCGGTGTCCATCCGGACAAGATAACGGTTGCCCCCGGGGATCCATTGCCGTCGCTCATGAAGAGCAGCAGGGCATCCACGAGAAGATGCCGCCCTTGGCTGCTTCTTGCTCCGGCGCCGCTTCTGGTTTGCTGCTCGTCTCCCCCTCCGCGTTCTCCTCCGCCGTCGATGGCGCGGTCGCTTTGGGCGTCGGCGGCTGCTCGCGAGACTGAGTTTTCTTGGAGCTGTACGCCTTGTCCCCCATCAAACTGCAGATATGCATCAGAATTATTGCATGTGTGATGCAAAAAGATGAGGTGAATCTCGTCAAGGACGTACTTGGGGAACGCGAAGGAGTAGCTTGGGGCCGCGTCGCCGAGCTCCGGGATGCTCTCGAAGGGCGGCGGCGCGGCAACGGCGGATTTAGGGGTGGCGGCGACGGAGCTGTCGCGGGGTGGCGTGGCGATGTCCATGAGCTCCGGGTGCGCGAGGAAGTAGCCGGTGAAGTCGCAGGAGGGCGCGACCTGGAGCGCGAAAACCGACTCCGTGGACATCATGCTCCAGTCCTTGCCGGGGTCCGACACGTCCCGCTCGAACACGGACGCCGGGATCCGGCCCTCGTCGTGCTCGCCGTCCACGCCGAGGACGAACGGCGGCTGCCGGTCCATCATCTGCTGCGGCGGCGGTGGCGTGCCCTCGTAGGCGAAGGACGTGGACGAGGCGTAGCAAGACGCCGCCCGGACCTCCTCGGACACATTGCCGACCTCCTTGCCGCGGAGCTCTGCGTCGCTACCGTCCCTGAGTCCCAACGCCATGCTCGCTCACGCGCACCTTGAGAAGCCGAATGTGCACCGACGTGGTCCCCGACGGTGGTCGCCGGAGACGATGAGTTCCGGGCGTCCGTTGAGCCCCCCTAGAGGAGCAATGGACTCTCGGCGTCGACAGCGGAGCAATGGTTTCGTCGCCGCGGCGCGGTTTGTCAAGGACGGCAATGACCGCGCCCCCACCGTTGTAGATCAACAATGGTGTCGTCGGTGGAGGCGGTTGATGGAGGCAATGGAGGGTGTGGGGGTTTTGTGAACGAAATCGTCGGCTGTGCTTGCGAGCCAAATATAAATAGACGAGAGGGTAGGTCGCTAAGTTAAGGTTTTGTGCGAAATTAGGAGGGCTTAATAAGGGCTGGTTCGCGTCGCCGACTGGTAACGACGAATGCACACTCTGGCAGCTGTTGCAACGCCGCCGAGTTGGCGGCCATTCTTAGCAGCTGATACAGCTTTGCAACAGGGCTCGAGAAACGACCGAACGCCACACGTGTGTGTTAAGCGGTTACAGTTCATACAGGTTGACAACGCCCTAATCTTAGCACCCCTTTGCTGCTTTGCAGCTCCAAAACAACATAGAGATGGTCTTCAGTGCTGGGTTCTGCAGTTTCAGACACTTGTCAAAAAGAGACAGGGATGTTTTAGTGTGTAAGAAACCATTGCGATGATATTTTTTTATTATCAATCATAAAACAGGCACATGAACTGTCCAATGGACTGCGATTGGCACACATTTAAAGAGAATCAGTGTGCACAAACAGATGGACATCCTGTGCAACATCAACAAAGTTGATTGATCGAAGCAAAAGTTGTTCACCATTTCTCTCATATAGGATCAGCACAATAAGCTATAACAGCACTTGTAGAATATACAATTGCTAAAAGTTCTCTGCTCTCGGATAAACAAGGTCACGGCAATCATTGGGAAACAAGGAAAAGAAGGGGAAAGATAAACAGCATGAAAAAGGTGATTTTCAAATTTTGCACCTTTAAATAGACAATCCCATACCAGGGGCACACATCCATGCTCTGTCTAGTAGAGTTATGGACTGGATTCTGAAATTTTTCATCGATGCCTGGACTGAATAGTGCTGATTGTCCACTATATATACCTCAATAGAACTGCTAGTGCAAAGAAGCACTTGTTGCACAGCAAGGACCAACAAAACTGGTTACAAGAAGACAGCTCATATGCATCATCGAAGGGGGTTTTACCTTGGTGACATCAAAGGCAATATGCTACAGTTCCGTGCCAACTTTGCCAGACGTTGATTTCAGTAGAGCAGGACTCCCTCTCCTCTTCTTCTCAAGCTGCCCAGAAGCTCTCATGTTCTTGGCTTACCACAGGTAAATGATGTACTACTAACAATTAGCCTGATATGGGTTTGTACGGCGCAGTGAGGTAAAGGGTGTCCTGGATTTACCTGATACGGGTTTGGCATTTCAGATACTTAGCCGTATCAGATACATAGGCCCCCTTCTTTTCAGCTTCTCTGGCAGATTCTGGGAGAAGCTGCTCCCCACCAGCTTCTCCCAGAATCTCGGATAAAAAAAGTGTTCAACAATCTGGAAGAAACTTTAGTATCTAAACCCAGATTGTGGGACAATTTTTTTGTTCGGGATTCTGGGAGAAGCTGATGGGGAGCAGCTTCTCCCAAAATCTGCCGGAGAAGCTGAAAAGAAGGGGGCCATAATACCTTAGTCGCTCCAGGAGTCCAGATTCTCTGACTTGCAACAGCGATGTCAAAGAAGCTACAGTCTGAGTGCATGTCTTAAATCTGTAAAAATAAAAACCATTGCAAAGAAACCCATCTCTGTAAATGCGACAAAGGAAGATAGAACAACACAATTGACATCTCAATTGCTCCTCAAGCACCAGTGATTGGGCCACGGTGACAATAAACTTACAAGGTGGCCTTGGTGAGAAAAATCTTAGTCTATTGATGTGTTAGTTACCCTAAATGTGAGTGACGCAACAACCAAATGTACAGGGAACTAACATTTGTCACCTCTTCAACTGTAGCTAATAGAGAGCAACCAACACAAGATTTAAATTCACTTTGAACAGGGCAAAAGACCCAAGTGAAGATATCAAGTCAATGTTGAAACAACGTGCGAACAAGAAATATACACTAGAACTCACGGCACTGAATCCAAACTAGCATCAGACAGGCAAAATCACCAGATCCACTGAATCGTGCATTCATCGCTGCCATCACAGCAGCAGCATGCGAACACAACACAACAGAATAATTAGACAGCAAACACTGACCACAGACAACGGAATTAGGATAGAATGCAGCACTGCATTTGCATTTCGTTTCACTGATGCTACATAGGGCAGCTAGGGATCCCCGATGAGACCAGACGAGGCCATGGAAGATTACAAACAGAATTGACAAGTCAGATTCACTGAAACTCACAGATCTACAGCTAATCAAAATCAGCAGACAGAAACAGAACTAGGACACCAGGTTAACAGAGCAATAGGCTCAGACGAGCATCATATCAGTGAACATGCATTTGGTATTCACATCACAGCAACACAATGGTAAAAGCAATAATACAGGAAAAGACACCAGATTTTAATTTCCATTTCATTTCAGCAAACAGAGACTACATAGGACAAAGTCCCCGAAGGACAACACAAGGGATCATATTCATATCAACACCACAAACAGATGAAAAAGAACCGCATTTTTTGTCCGACCAGATCATCAGATCCAACGCCTAGGCCCTCTCCCCGCGGATGCGTCGCGCGAGCTGGATGTCCTTGGGCATGATGGTGACGCGCTTGGCGTGGATGGCGCAGAGGTTGGTGTCCTCGAAGAGCCCGACGAGGTAGGCCTCGGCGGCCTCCTGCAGCGCGGAGACGGCGGAGCTCTGGAAGCGGAGGTCGGTCTTGAAGTCCTGGGCGATCTCGCGGACGAGGCGCTGGAAGGGGAGCTTGCGGATGAGCAGCTCGGTGCTCTTCTGGTACTTGCGGATCTCGCGGAGCGCGACGGTGCCGGGGCGGAAGCGGTGCGGCTTCTTGACGCCGCCCGTGGCCGGGGCCGACTTGCGCGCCGCCTTGGTCGCCAGCTGCTTCCGCGGCGCCTTGCCGCCGGTGGACTTGCGGGCCGTCTGCTTCGTGCGGGCCATCGGAGCGGAGGAGGCTAGGGTTTGGTGGATTCGCTGGTGGGTGGGATGAGAATGAGATTGGGTGGAGTGGGATGGTGGCGGCGGAGGAGCTTAAATAGGGGCGGGCCGGCGGGGAATGGCGAAAATTTGGGGGGAGAAGGCGCGGGAGGGTGGGGCTGGAGGAGGGAGGGAGACGGAGTTTGGAGCGTCGGATCGGCGCGAGATGGACGGATGTGATGGGGTTTGGGGGTGAGCACGCGGATCGTGGGGGGGGCGTGATCCGTGGGGTTGGGGGTTGGTGCGACACTATTTGCTGGGTGCCGTGTGGTTTCGGGCGGATCCGTGGATAGGCTGTTCTCGCCTTGTGATTGGCTCGCTCGTTCTGATGGGGCATGGGGCTACGTAGAGGGCGGCGATTGAATGCATGTTAGACCCTGTTTGGATTTCTGCTTCTTCTTTTAGGCTCAAAAAGTAGAAGCTCAAATAAATAGCCTCGGTTAGGGATGCAGGATATTGTGGAGCTATCGGTGCTGTCATACGTGATGATCATGGTGATTTTGTTGGTGCGTCGTGTATGAAGATATCAAATATTATTGATGTTGAGATGGCGGAAGCTATTGCCCTACGTGAAGGACTAAAGCTGGCTAAACGGTCTGCTTGTCATAAAGTGATTGTTCAATCGGATTGCAAAACGATGGTGGATGAGTATAACGCAGGATCTAACACCTCTTCTTCAGTCATAGGACCTATCCTGTATGAGTGCCATGAGTTAGCACAGGAGTTCGGAAAACTTGTAGTTCAGTTCTGTAATAGAGAGTCCAACTCTGTAGCTCATGAGATAGCGAAGTTTGGGTAGGATAATCCACCAATGTTGTGGTGTGATGTGCCCCAAGATTTCATTTCACCTCTTCTGGTGAACGATGTAACCCTGAACGCCTAAGGCAGTAAGTTTCTTACGCACTCTTTTCCTTACCAGGGTACCGAAAGGGACTGGAAGGTTTTTAACGAGGCGGCTTGCTTGCTTAATATATTGTGGTTTAAATTTCAAAAAAAAAAACAAATAGCCTCAGATTGTAAAGAGCTGCGTAGAAGCGCTGCTCCAAAATGCACGGGAGTAGACCCAGCTCGGGAGGGGCTTCCCGCAACTTCCACTCAAAAGGGCAAAACGTTTTTTCTTATTACCCACGCCATTGCTGAAAATTACAATGGTAGTGCCACCGTGAGCTTAACCGGTGCCTTTTCTTTACTGTGGTTTCGCATGCTTTCTGCCTGTACAATCAGTGCATTCGCACTAAATATGTATGCGTCGATGAGTAGGTTCCATTCCCGCGATCGGTTTCAAGTTTTGTTGACTGTAACTTTTAAATTTTCTAACCAAAGTTTGCACCTTTTCAAACCAATCTAGTTAAATTCACCGTAGTCGGTCGACCATTTGAAATGTCTTTTCACGAGTGGAACGTTCTCGCCGTTTTCCACATATTTCGTGTTGTAATTTTTTGTTTCGATGGACATATATGAATAGATCTTGTAGACATATACGTGTTTAAAAAGGTAAATTTAGAATTCAACTCTCAAAGGTTCAAATCGGTATACAACTTCAACACTCAGGGACATTTCAGACATTTCACCGTTAAACCTACAGCTACAGCCATGCCTGCCAAACATCAAATCTCTGCTTTCAACAGCTGCTTCTCACAACTGCTTTTTCACAGCCCACCAGCTACAACTGCTTTTAAAAAGCTGGAACCCAAACAAACAGACCCTTAGCGTGGGTAATGACATGTGGGTCCATGTAATATGGTCTAGTGGCTTTTGATTCAAATGGATTTTTTTGGTTGAACATTGAAATGATTTTCTCGAGTGTTCCATGAAAAAATGGTTGTTTGAGAATTGCAGACTTCTTAAAAATGTACTAAAAATGTGGCATCGTGGCGGTAGTACCGGCATTGTGGTGGTACTACAACTTCGTTTCTGCTTCTGATACTACTGGTGCGCTACCGCTTGTGGTGTCGCGCTTTGCAACGTAAGGTGCAAAATGGTTGTACCCCGAGCGTTACCTGCAGCGGTAGTCGTGTTCCAGGCGTAGTGTTGCTGAAGAAGTTGCAGCGGTACTACTGCTGCCTGAAGCAGAAGCAACATATGCACAATAAATATCTCGCTTTTCTTCGACTTTTCGATTGTTAACACAAGATATTCCTGTAGCACTTTGATGTATGTAAAATACATAAATGAACTTTGCATTGTATTACTTGTTATTCCATCATATATGCATCATCTAAGGGTTATATTAATGTTTTATATTGATTTATGGGAATAATTCACAGTTTTCCTATTTTTCTGGAATTAACCCTGCACAGTCAGAAACCCTATTTTCCTATATTTTGATGTTTCAGGAAGCCAAACGACGTCCAAATGACCTAAGATTCACGGGGATCATTTTTTGGAAGGAAGTAAACGTACGAGTCAAGGATCAACAAAAAAGCAAGTCCGAGGAGCAAACGAGGGGGGCCCACGCGGCCAGATTCCTTGGCCACGTGGGGCATGCCCGTTTCCCCCTCATGGCTCCGATGCCGTCGATCTTCGTCTCCGTGCCCTCCCTTGACCTTAAAACGACTATAAAAATAATCCCCCGACGGCTTTCGGAAGCGAGCGCCGCAAAAACACAGAAACCATGAAAAAGAGACCTGGAGCTGCAGATTGGAGGGGGGAGACTCCGGCGGGGCGCTGCCGGCGTGGTCTCCATCTTCTCCAACGACTCCACCATCGTCACCATGATGAAGAGGGAGTAGTCCACCCCTGGACTATGGGTTTGTGGAAGTAGCTTATGTATCTCTTATCTCCTTATCTTCACTAATTAGCACCGTATGAGCTGCATTACATGATTACGTTCATCTTTGTATTACCTTTGTGGTGGATCTTTTTATGAGTTAATATATGTGAGATTGCAATAGTTTTGTCTCAGTTATGAAAGTAGATACATATTATGTACCCCGTTCTTTTTTACTTGTTTTGATCAAACATGTGTATGAGGGCGTGTGAGGGGGAACATGTGCATTAGATGGAGTACGGGGGGTGGCTAGTACGGGAAGCTGACAATTGAAATCTCGTGATCCACTTGGGTGTTTACCTTACTTTGTTACCTCACTAGGGATAAAGAAAATACAATGCTACCTGGGATGTTGGGTGTGACCATGCCACTTCTCCATGACTAGATCTAGCATGTTCTTATTTTAACTTCATGTCATTGAACTTAAGGCTATACTCTGATTTATCTTAATGCTAGGGTGCTTCGATTTATTTCCCATCCTAGGAGAGTATAAGATAGATAAATAACCAAAACATCTTTATATTAGGACGTGATCCCATATAATTATATCTTGTCATAAAACATTGTTGCAATCAAGTATGTCAATTCTAGTGTTCCATTATCCATCACTACGTTAAAAAGAGAGTGCATTTGCGAAACCATGAACCCCGGTCCAATTTTAATCATAAGAAACACCTTTCCAACAACTTTTAGGCACTTTTCATTTTCAACCATTTAAGAATCCGAAAATACAAAAACACTTTTATTTCTTGCATTCACAATACAAAACCCAAAAATATCATCCATTATTGTTTCCACCATCCTTGCATATTTATTTACCATCATTGCATATTTATTTCTCGTTTCTTTATTTTCATATCTTACTCACACCTTGTGCTTGACAACCACTTGGTGAGTTTGAGGACACAAAACAATTTGTTTTTTTTTTGCAGGTCTCATAAGAGAAGCACAAGAAGATTAATCATTTACACACAGTTCCCAGAGAGTTCGATTAAACCCTCGAGTCACCTTCGTGGGGAAAATAAGCTTCCCAAACTATACACTCAGCTCTTGGAGTCTCAACCTAACACATATTTTCTGACGCAGGTGCTAAGGAGCTAGTGAAAAAGTGAAAGTAGTCCCACGACAACTGCAAGCTATTTCCTGGCGCCTTCATCATCGTCATTAGTGTCATCACACTTTAACACAAAATTAGATCATAAATGCATTGTCATTAACACCAAAACAGTTAGAGGGTAGATGCACTTTCACCATGCACCTTAGCTCTGCGACGGTGACGCCTATTGCTGATGCCTTAGGTTGCCCTATCTCGAGCTTCGCCCAACCCTACCTTGGTATGCCTCTTTCCCCCACCAAACTCCCCGCCTCTGCGTACTCGTACCTCATCTCCTCATTCGATCGGAGGTTGGCAAGGTGCATTAGCAAGGTGTCACTTCAAATACTAAAAGACAAGTTTTTATGGATTTTTGTAATGAGAAATAAATAAAGTGCAAGTAATATAAAACAAGAGCAAATAATTGTAGCAGGTGGCCCAATCCTTTTCAGCACAAAGGTCAAGCAAGTGGTGTTACTTATAATGACTAAAATGTTCTTGAGGACACACGGGAATTTCGCCGAGTTGCTTTCATTGCATATAGTTGATTAATAGTTATTGCTAAGATAAGTGTCATGTGGGTAACCTATGATAATGCACCGCCCTTACTTGGACCAGTACACACTTATGATTACCACCTTTACAATCATCCGCAAATACAAAATGAGAATTAATATAAATCTAACCACAACCTTAAACTTCGGTATTCTACGCTCACTTGTGCAATAATCCGAGGGTTCAGGTTTCTGTCATTCTGACAACCCCTCAATATGCAAACTAAATACACAATGCATTTTCCCCTAGATCCATAAAGATGAAGTACCATATGTTTGTATCACACCACTAGAAGGATACACCACAACTTAAATACTAAAACATTAATTATTAACCAACATATTTGACTATTAGCATCAAGACTTCTCCCATGTTCTCAAGAACTAAACGAACTACTCACAAGACATCATATGGATCATAATAAGAGGTGATATATAGATGAAATGCCCACTGGTCATAAAAAGAATTCACCAATAAAACTCAATAGCATCAACCAGAACGAAGTAATCAATTATGAAAGAGAGATCCCAATGAATAACACAAGTTTAACCCTAATTGTTACAGCGGGATGAGACGTAACGACGGAGACGGTGGTGCTGGTGATGAAGATGATGATCCCAACGATGGCCGACGTGACGGCGATGGCGACGATTTCCCCCTTAGGGAGGGAATTTCCCCGACATATTTCTCCCTGTCGGAGCTCTTTTCTCTCTCTATTGCCTCCGTCCTGAAAGCGCAACAAGTTTTTCATACAAAAACCGTATATAAAATCTTCCTTTTTGATGCTCTCTCATGGGAATATACATAACCCCACATAGAAAACCCCGCTCATATAGCATGTGTTAGATCGCAAATCTATACTGATCATTCCTCATACCACGAGATCTCAGTTAATCCCACTTCATACGTCTTTTAGCTTTATGTGTTGATTAACTTGATTTCCACACTTTCCACTTAGTATTAATCAACCATGTATCTTCCTCTATCTTCATTATGATGATATCTTGAAGACAATAATCGTATAAAGTATACATCCATTCTAAACAATGATCTTGATCCCAACTATTCAATCAATATCATAATCTTCATGACATCAAACCTTTAATCCAACATATGGAATCTAAAAATTTATGGATAAATCCTTCAAGTATAAGTCAATGTAAATATTAATCCATAGGAATTGCCATTAATGACCAAAACTGTGAGTGGGGACACCATTCTCTTTCATTATAGTTGCTCTTGTCTATGGCTCTATTACTGGCTGCATCGCAAAAGATGAACCACTTCTCTTCTACTTGGCGGCAAGCCGGCAACCACATAGGTGGTGAGAACCGCCCTCGTAGTCGACCGTGATGAAACGGGTCACGTCCGAAAAAAATCAGCAACCACAATACTTGGCGAACGAAGTATTGTCTCCAAGTTGAGGTACCAACAGATACAAAGATCATTTAAGGGAATATACACATGACATTCCGCAAACTGGTCCACTATTTGATTTCTAATCACTATTTAAGGGGAAGGATCCGAATCCACATCCGAAAAAGTTCCTTGTCTTGGTCCTCGAACTGACATTTCTGCTCGAACTAAAAGATCCCATCATTGTGGAAATATGGTAACCGGCTGTAAACATTACCCTTTGGATTCACGAAGGAAAACAATTCTTTAAGTGCTAAAGAATTGATAGGTACATTGTACTTCACAAAACAAATCTCGAAAAGGGGCATAGTCTTCGGCCTCTACATCATTCGATATATATAGCCATTTTAATGCAATTCACAACATAGAAATTCTGTTTTGCTGCCGTTGTGGCGTCTGATGATCAGGTAAATACATTCGCGGGCATTCATTCCGTGACCAATAACAATTCCTGGTACCTTGTAGATGAACTCCATAACAAGATCTTGCAAAATATCACAGTAACGGGCCACACTATAGAAACTTCTTCTGAATAAGTTGTCAAATCAAAAGGTCATGGCAACACACTCCTCCCTTACAGCTGCAAAGAGATCCGAGTTCATGTATCGCTCGCCTCCACTCGGGAACATGGTCACAATCATCTTCCCCTTGTTCTCTTCTCTCGCCGCAACCTAAAGATAAATTTATGTTGGAAGGTTTAATAAGGGCCGGAGAAGAAAATAAATAGAAATGCAAAAAAGTTAATGGCCTTTTATATATTTCTATAAATGTAATTTTGCTATATTCTCGACTGGATTTTCCTGTTTCCCGTTAACCATAACAGAAACATCAAGTATAAAGAAAATAAATAAATTAGATAGGAGATGTGAACCTTTAGGCATGCTGCCAAGTTTGCTCCAGAAGATATGCCCACAAGCAGGCCTTCTTCCATTGCCAACCTCCTCGCGTTTGCCATTGCGTCTTTAGTGGTCACGCTGACTGCCTCATCGATGACCGAGGTGTCCAAGATCTCTGGTAAGAATCCTGGTCCTATCCCCTGGATTTTATGCTTGCCTGGCTCCCCACCTGAACAATGCCATCATCCAAGGCAAGCAGGCAAAAGATTGTCAATGTCAGTAATGTACTATTTTGTTGTTGTTCCCGTGTTTTTTTAAACTGACACCACACAATCTGATGCATTATGTGGAGCCAGATAATTATCTGGACCACAGGTTTCAATCATGAAGATATGACGAAGAACACTTTATTGGCACTTACTTATCTTCTACCTAACAAATGAATACAATCGTTTTCAAATGACAAAGGAGTCATTTTCTAGTAAAAAAAAGACAAGTGAGACTAACGGACTGACAAGTAAACATCAAGCAGAGTTACAGCCACGTTGGGAAAGCAAGTAGTCCATTTTATAGAAAATATTAGATACCAAACCATTTCTCATGTCGTCTATCACTAAACACAATAATCTGTTGGTTTATCCTAGGGAGTATAGAAGCAGTGAAAACTATTTGTCTGGCCTTAAACAGCCGCAGCTGACGATTTCCAATGGTAATGAATAAGTAGTTCTCAGCTTTGGAGTCGAATGTCGCATAAATTACCTGCAATTACCGGGCTCTCTGCAGGTTCCACACAAATGATCTTCACATTTGGGTTTTTCATCTTCAAATACTTTCCGACACCAGATACTGTACCTCCTGAGCCTGAACCGGCAACAAAAATGTCTACCTTGCCAGCAGTATCCTTCCAAATCTCAGGTCCTGAAAATGGAATACAACTTTAACATCTAATTTGCAAACATAGTCAAGATGGAAGTACTCCTTTCTTGCGAACATCATGTGTCAAGTCATATACCAGTCCATCTGATGTGTGCGTCAGGATTTGCTGAATTCGAGAACTGATCAAGAACATGTACGTTCGGTAATTCTTTCTTGAGCTGTTCGACCTTCTCGACTAATCCCGGGAATCCGAGTGCTGGATCTGCCATGTTGTCCCACCAAAGGAACAAGGTCACGAATACAAATCAAACTGATTGCAATGAAATCAGACCTTACCAAACAATTGTTTTATCCTCAAGACAGGAAGCAACAACGTACGCTGATACTATCTATCTATGAGTCTATCTTACCAGTTAAGAACAACTCCGCACCCATGTATCTCAACAAGATCTGCTTATCAAGCGAGTACTGGGCCGGCATCACAGCGACGAACCTGTAGCCTTTGCTCAGAGCAATGAGAATCAATCCTAGCCCCAAATTACCGCTCGTCGGCTCTACTAGAGTCGTGACACCGGGTGAAATCAACCCTTTCTCTTCAGCATCTTCAATCATTCTGAGCAAAAACAGAAAGCAATAAGCACAACATAAGTTGATAATACCCATGCCAAGATGACAGTACCTCAAAGCGCTGCGGTCCTTGACGGAGCAAAGGGGCTGGTAGGCCTCGATCTTGCCGACGATCCGAGCATCCACTCCGTCCTTCCGGGTGATCCGCTTCAGTTCGATCAGCGGCGTCCATCCTATGAGCTGAAGAAAATTATTTGCTCCAGATAAGCCTCTCCTAGTCCACCTCAATCTCATTAAAAAAACGAAAAAATCATGGTTGCCAACTTGCCATGAACAAGTAGGATTGGGGAAGAGGCTGCCTACCTGGGTGACGTCGGAGGCGATGTGTTCCTGCCCGATTCCGCCGTCCCCGAGCAGGGAAGGGACCCCTCTCCGGCCAGTCCCCTCCGCCTCCTCTCCCGGCGCCATGGATGCTCCTCGGAAGCTGCTCCCCTGTTTCTTGGCTTCTCACGGCGCAGCGACGACTGATGGCTCCGTCCTGCAAATCGCCAAATTGGTAAGTATTTATTTTGGAGGTCGTTGCAGGCCTCTGCACAGCTCCGTTCCATGCCACTACCCTACCCCAATGGCTATTTGTTTAAGGTTGTGCCCTTTGCCGCCATTTCTTTTACCTTGCGTTCCACTTCCACCCTTATCTAGTTGACTGTCACCGGAGATGAGAACGCGGATTTTACAATAGTAGCCATGCAATGTCAAACTTTGCCACAAGTGCCGTTCATAGTCAAACGGCCTTGATTTGTGTGGTTTCAATTTACGCGACACATACCATCGAATCAAGAAAAAATAATAAAAATGCCAGAAAATACTCGATCAATACTCAAGCTTAGTCTTAGCCTCCATAAAAGAAAGTGAGAGAGGAAGGTCTTCTCTACGGTTACAACAGGTCTATTTGGTTGATATAATAGCTTTACTTCCATTTGAGGAGCAAGTTTAGAGGCCCTCTCGGGGTGCCGGACATAAGTTCGACACGCCCAGGGGTGGCCCGCTCATCATACACACAACGTCGAACACACGTGTTAAAGAGAACACGCAAGAGGTCGTTCCGCCCCGTTTAACGGTGCGCAGTCGCTGGACGGTTTCCTAGACTTGACCGAACAGGAGGTGAGGAGACGGCAGGTCTATGCGTCGCAATAACGCCGACGACAGCGTGCGCGGAAGTCCACGTGTCGGTGTTGCTGCGTTTCCACATAATGCATTTACGCCGCCTTGAAAGCTCGCGCACCGACGCACTGGTCACCTCCCTCGCCGCGGTATAAAATCCCCCTCGCCGCACACGACACACCTCTCCCCGCGTACATCCCCACAGCCACCTCTTCCACACCGCTACACCCACCTCACGCACCGAGGCCCGCTCAGCTCCAATGGCGAACAACGACGAGTCGGCCAGCAGCCGCAACAGGCGCACCATCAGCACACGGAGGAGGCGTGGGACCTCTACCAGTATGGTATGCTCGTCCCGTGGGATACCCGCCTCCCCAAGGGGTAGGAGACGTCGATCAACATCGGGCTCCCCGTTCCACCGCTGCTAGAGACCCGGGAGCAAATCGGGTGCGCCATCGCCCGGCGCCAGAGCTGGCTCACACGGGAGCAGCGCGCCGCCCCGGAGTATGATGACAACAATTGGGGGCGTGGATGGAGTGCTTCCGACGGGAAGCGCCAGGAGGCGGCAGACTTATACGACAGTCGCACACCGCCAGGCCGCTGGAACACAGAGGGGCGGCGCCATTGGTGGCGCAGGACGGGCCACACGGTAGCTTCGGCCATCGAGGCCGCCCGCCAGCATGTCGCAACGCGGAACCCTACCCCGTTGTGTGTGATGCCGCTGCCACTGCCACGCCACGTCGTGGAGGAGTGGCGGAATCGTGCGGACGGAGGCCTCGCCCGAGTCGATCCCCACCGTGCGGCCGCCTAAATCTGTGCCGCCCCAGGACACTGCCGGTGGAGGTGATCCCGGCGGGGTACGTGTGTCCTCGCCGCAGAACGAGCTGGATGACGACACACCCGGGTTTCTAGCGGCGCTCGTGGACTGGCCACCATCGAGCACGATAGCCCCAGATACATGGCCATGATGGCCAACTCGGTGGCAACGACGGCTTCGTCCTCCTCTGGCGGCCCCTCCTGCACGGTCCCCTTCCAAGCCACCAAGACGGCCCCTCCATCAACCGTGACGGCCCCTCCATCAACCGTGTGACCTCCTCATCCACCATGGTGATCCTTGACGAGTACAACGATGACAACGACTCGTGTTGGGACAAGTCTAAGGCGGAGTAGGCTAGGCGGCTAGGGTTTAGTTTAATTTTCGTAATATTATACCTCCGCTTGTCTAAATATCAACTATGTTTCATATCCCCACAAGGTGTTTGTCTAAATACATAAAAATAGGGTGTTGTTGTGGGGGGCGCCGCTGTCGGCTGCACCCTCAATTGGACCGGACACAAACTTAGATGGTGCCGGTGGAGATGCTCTTAACCATCTTCTATTAACTCTAAAAACAGTCATCCTTCTATCCACGTCAAATCCATGGAACCTAACGAAAATGGGATGATCCCACTCATAACAACCAAACACAAAATCTGGACTATCCCATCCCACCCTTATTGATTTCTTTTCATCGACAAAACACACACTAAGCAAACCAAAGATATCTCCATGTGTCCAATACCGACTCACAGAGATACTGAGCAAAGAAAACAAAGGCAGTATGGAAGGTACGGATACACAACATGAGTAGAGCCCTACCAAAACTATACATATCTCATCATTATTCATATGTGAAGATGTTTAGGTAGGAATTAATAGTGCAATGACATGTGGACAACATTTGAGCTCTACAAGAACTACCTCCGCACTGCTCATTAGCTGTAGAAAGCAGCACCGCACCGAGACACGGCTCCTTATGTCAGGCCAATATCAAACACTGTTTGCAACTCGGTGCAAAATCACACCGGATTCACCCAACAAAAAATTTATCACTTCAAGTCCAGGACCAGTCCCGCTATTTGACAACAGAGTAGGAAAGAGTTTATGATATGGTGATAGCTTCCTCCTCGCCATCTGAGCCTGCAGATTGAAAAGGCAAATATATGTTACCACCACGGTACATCGATTATTCACAGTAAAACTGCTCACGGTAACTATAAGATAAACTGGTTGTTCTCCTGGTTCTAATTCTGTTATAAGCGATGTATATTGATGTGATATTCTGATGCTATGAAGATATCAACCTAATGCTTCAGTTCAACAACAGGACGCTCTAGTATGCAATGCATATTTTTATGCTGTGGAGGTATCAACCAAATACTTCAGTTCACAAATGGGAATGCCTGTAACTACAATGTAAGAGCGCTCTAGTATGCCAGATGCATATTTCTGATGCTATGAAGGTATCAATCAAATACGTCAGTTCACAAATGGGAATGCCCATAACTACAATATAAGAGCGCTCTAGTATGCAAGATGCATATTTCTGATGCCATGGAGGTATCAACCAAATACGTCAGTTCAACAACGGGAATGCCCATAACTACAATGTAAGAGAGCTCCAGTATCAAAGATGCATTGTAAAGGTTAAAAATGCTATTATATGCAAATTATGACATGCTCAGGGATCAGCTCAATTTCAACAAAGCAAATTAAACAATAGCTTCAAAATGCTAATGAAAAAACATGTATCCACAACTGACGACATAAAAAAATGAATCAAATATGATGTGGACTTGAAAAAATCATAATGGGTCACATGAAAAAATACAGAGTCGTGCAGGAAAATGCAAGGTTGAAGTTTTCGAACTACAATCCAGTTGCATATCAGTACATAAAAACCTACAAATTGCATACAGTGAAACCTCCCTTCTACCTTTTTGGGATATTGTGAAGAACGAAGCTACAGTGGACTCCGATGCCAATCAAACATAAAATTTCAGCCAGAGAATAACATGGACTACCATTACAAAGTAGAAAATGATGCACCAAATGGTTATGCAAACACATGTAGTTCCTCAGTCACAGTTCCAAACCTCCAATCAAGCATCGCTTTGTTCCCATTTGTCTGGAACTCCTAAAATGAGCTCAGTGTCTCCAATCTAACCTCTGTTGTGGTCTACTAAGCAAAACAATCAAGCGTCACTTCATTCTCATTTGTCCAAAACTCCTAAAATGAGCTCAGCGTCTCCAATCTAACCCCAGTGGTGGTCTACTAAGCAAAACAATCAAGCATCGCTTCGTTCCCATTTGTCTGAAACTCCTAAAATGAGTTCAGCGTCTCCAATCTAACCCCTCATGTGGTCTACTAAGCAAAACTGTCTACAAATGTGAAGTCTCATGCCACAATCCTTGTTGATATACTATCCACATACGGTTAATGCATCCTTGAGATGCTTAAGAATCAGACATATAAAGGACTAACGCAAGCTCAGATTAACGATCTACAAGCTGACTTTAACTTCGCAACTGACCAATCAATCTCACGTTGAAACTAGCATCAACGCAGTATAAACAGAACAGGAAATCGGTAATTTGGCAGACAGTATCACTGTATCACCTGGCTGCGTGGGCGCGGGTAGGGCGGGCTCCTCCTCGCCGTAGATGTGGCGGAGGCGCGCGGCGGTGATGGGCGGGGAGGGCCTGGCGGCGAGCGCGAAGAGCTCCTCCCTCCAGGACCACATGGCGGAGGACATGGCGGTGTTGGCGGCGCGGATGGACGACCTGCGAGCTTCCAGGTCGTCGATCTCCTTCTGCTGCTCCGACGACCGCACGGCCAGCGCCACGAACGCTCCCAACAGTAGCGCGCTCGTCACCTTCTCCCGGTTCTCCGACAGCTTCGCGCTGATCCCCCGTAACGCCGCCGCCGCCGCCATCGCTCGCTCGATCGCTCTAGCTTGCGTCGCGCCTCCGGGGTGCCGACGCCGCCGCCGCACGACTGGTACGATTCCTTAGACCGCTGGCTGCGGGCCTAGGCTCGGCCCGGTTAACCTCTGTGGGCCGCTTGCTGGGCCGTAGGAGCGCAGTACTTGAGGAATGGAACTCTAGACTCTAGAGCCATTTCTGCAACTGTTGCCCCAAAAAACTGGAACTGTTTTACATGAAATTTTACCGGATTAATTATGCTTTCGATTCATATTAATCAAATGCTTTGTATTCAGATTAAACAAATGCTATGGATTCAGATTTAAAAAATTATGCTTTGGATTCATGCAAAGTCCATGTTAATTTCTTCCACATTCGCCACTTAGTCCATGTCAATTAAGTGCGAAATCTTTCTGGTTCCTACGCTTATTATGTGTTATTTCAGCAATGCCACGTGAAATGATTGTTGAGTTGAAAAGGAGATTTTTTTTTGTTGAGTTGAAAGGAGTATTTGAGTTGAGAAAGAGACGAAAAATGGTTGTTGAGTTGAAAGGAGTATTTGATTTCTCTTAGCTGAGAGAATATAACATATTTTTCTTCACTGTATAAGATGACTTATCCTAGTCAAGTGTTTTCTAGTATATTTTAAATCGTATCAGAATTTTCGGAGCAAACAAATTAATTGTTCATGATCTGTTTGTCAAGATCAAAATCAAAGAGATATTTGCAACCAACTCGATAAATTCAATGTTCAACGCGCATGGTCACATCAAACAGCAACCCAGCACCAGCCAACTCAAATATAACACTCGATAAATCAATGCAAGCTCTATTAGGAGAGTCACATATAATCTACATAACATTAGGGTAGACTGCATATAAATAAGAGCACATAATACGCTAACATCGTCTCAACCTCCCAAACCATCCACCAAAACCATGCCTACGGTAATATCCACAACACGATCCCACCCGTGAGCAACACAGCCAGCAAGGGCAGTTCATTCAATGGAAAAATACTGCATCGACCCAGGTGCAGACAAGTTCTACTGCTGCTTGCACTCTGTTGGCTGCTCCGAGTTGCCTTGCGCACCACCCTTTGCAGATCCCTGTTGGACGATGCACCATGAGTTCAAACATAATGACATTGCTAACTGGAACAAGTGTGAGATTAGTGTAGAATTTGTACCTTAGGTTTGCCAACCAGCTGCTCATGTAATTACAAAAGAAATGTATTAGCGGAGTCGATTGAACACGGTAGATGTTGCAACAAGCACAAATATGTTCTATGACTGCAAGACAAAGATTACCTTCTTTGTGGATTTGCTTAGTTCTTCATTATCTTCATCCTCGTCTTCATCGTCGTCATCTTCATCATCATCCTCGTCGTCATCTTCATCATCATCCTCTTCGTCATCATCATCATCACCATCCTCAAAATCCTCACCTTGCGCAGCCTCACCAGTAAACCAAGAAACAGCATGAGGGATTATCTTGTCCCTTATGGTAGATCTGAAAGTCCAAAATCAACAGCAACAAAAAAAATCATAAAGAGGGACAGACGCTACAGATACATCACTGTATGGAAACAATCTGAATAGCAATTACCCAATATCATAATCATGCTCCATTTGACCCTGAAGCTCATCAGCCTACATCACAGATTGAAGGGAAAAGGTTAACTGTGAAATATGATGAGTGCATAGCATGCTCTATATAAAAATAAATCTTAAAACGTACGGCATCTTCATCCATCTCCTCCTCATCCTCAGGTACTTCTGGGGGATTGAAAAAGTTGAAGAAGCTCTCACACTGTTCAATTTTAGTGATGGGCTTCGTGTTCTTTGAACCTTTCTTCGGTTTCTTTTTTAGAATCTTCTGTGTCACATTTTTCCCAGGATACCACTCAATCTCAGTCCTGCAGTACACACAATGTGTGAGCCTAATAATAAATGCACATACAGTTATCACTTACAATGGAACATACATGAGAACCCTATGCACAAAAGCATCAACTAAGTAAAGAGATACCAACCCAATTGCTTTCTCCAAAATCGGGTCATCTTCATCAACCATATGATAGACTTTTGTTAGGACAGAGTTCTTGAAGAAAGGGTTTGTATCAAAGAAAAACTCCAGCTTGAAACCCTTAGGGTCAACAACTCTAGACCACTTGATATCCTTAAGATATTTTAAAATAGCTTCATCGCGCTCTTGGACCTAAAGTTGAGCAATTATCCAGTCAGCAATACATCAATGTAGATAAGAGAACAGCTACAAATATAGCACTCTCTGACCTACCTCCTCAGTCAGCACTTCATTTGTTTTCAGAGCAGTGAGCCAAAAATCCGGGACACCTTTAGCTGAAAAAGGTATAATCACAAATCAGAATGGGATTGCAAAGAGTAAGTGTAAACTTTGATTTTGTACCATCTGAATCGTCGCCCTCGGCAGCCTTTTCACTGGTCGGTTCTTTAGCAACACCATCAACCTCCACTACTCCATTTACAATTTCATACCTCTGAAAGCACACAGAACAAGTCATCAATATAAGCAGTGTAAATGTACAGGTTATAATTTCACATATTCACCTGTAACATTAGAAAACATGAATAGCTAGCGTACTTTTGTGTACAATGGTTCATACAGCTTCTGGTACTTGTCTTCAAGGGCAGTCCGTTCCTCAAAAAACTTCGCCTCAAGCTCATCGTGTTGATTCTGAATTATTACAGATAAATATTGGATCAGGGAAGCAGTAAAGAATAATAGAATAATGAAATGGAAATTTTACTTGGGACATTGATCGATTCCAGTCCAACAACAATGCGCTAGAAATGGACTTCTTATATAAACAATTTTCAGTGATTCAACACGAATAATTGATAAATAAGGGCAAAATGAAAGAAGACAAAGCTCAACTGCACAAACAAATGCTGGGATGTAGGAACAATAGGAATGACCGAATGGAAGTGACGCAAACAAAATTCAGCAATACATGCTAGCTAGAAAAAACGCTACGGAGTTTGAATAGTTCACTTTTGCAGCTTAAACTAGCAAATATTTATAGTTCTAAAACAAACAAATAAACATAAACCAAACTCCTGCGAAGCCTCATATGAAATACCCAAGCTTGGATGATTCTTACCTAGAAGCAAAAAATCACATTAGCTGTTTCAATGTTTAGGTCTCAGGTTTGAATGCAAAATCATTCATCTAATTCACAAACTAGATCTGTAGGGCGATAGTCTGAAAGTAGATACTCATGGTAGTGGTATAGAGTATAACGTCTCTGTACTGTGTGAAATCCAACACTACTTTTAAAGTATATAACTCATATAGTGTCTTATTTTGTGTTTAAGATCCTGAGTCTAGCATTCACATTCCATGCCCCACTCATCAACACAAAATAGGTCTAATCTATAAAGCTTCAGGTTTCTTCTGCCAAAGAGTAACATCTTATCTGAGTAAATAGTTTATTTTATATATCAAAACTCAACTAGCCTGAGCAATACAACCAAACAACAAGTTGTGACCCCTGAAAAAGAGCATGAATTTATATTACTTTGTTAAAATGGAATAAGCTAACACAACAGAACTAAGGATTTTCATCCATACAATCATATATAGCAGCACTTTCCTAGGAAGTAGTATTGTCGCACAAGGAGATAATATAATCAAATAAAAAATGTTAAAATTGAAGGCATAGAAGTAAGAATCAACCTGAATATCCCTCAAAAACTCAACACGCGTCCTGACATTGGGCGGCAGCGACTCGAGCAGGTCAGCGTGATCCGCCAAACCCTGCAGCTTGTCCTGCAGTGAAATCAGAGAAGAGAGATGAGTAATCGTAGCAATGGGAGCCAAAAACTGCCATCAGACATCAGAGCACAGGGCGAAACGGCCAACGGCACCAGAATCGAACGGGAATTGGGCGCGCCCCTAAGCCGAATCAACGTACCTTTAGGGCATTGACGAGGCCGGCGCGATCCTCGGCGCTGAGAGCTGCAGCAGAACAACGCGAAAACGGGGATCGATTAGGGAAACAGAACGGCTAGGGCAAAGGGGGAAACGACTCGGTGGCGCGGGGGTTACCGGCGGCGGCGGCGGGGAGGAGGGAGGTGTTGAGGTCGGAGAGGTCGACGCTTTTCTTATCGCCGCCCATCGCTGCAGCTCCAGTGACGGTGAGGCCTGCTTGGACTTCGCCGCCGCGCCGCCGAGGAGAGGAGGAAGAGCCCTAGGGGAGCGGGAGTTGGGCGGGGAGAAAGCGGAAGAGGCCGACTAAAACCCTAGCCTCGGGGTATAAGAAGGAGCTGAGTGCGTTTGCGTTTTACACCCCCGGAGTGTCTGGAGCTGGAAGACGAGCCCTGGGGAGAGTTCGGAATGTCGCATGGACTTCTGGACTTATCTGTAAAAATGATAGCTGCTGACATTTGTTACTGAATCATATATCCTGACAGGATTTTGAAATGAAAAATATCCAAATTGCAGCTTGCATTATACTGAATCAAACTCATAACTGCTTGATTAAAAAAATACTCTTAGAATCGAATTTCTGTGATATTTTGCGAACTTCCTATAGTTTTATGAAAATCAAACAAAGTTCTTGTAAAATTATACAATTCTATACACCCCACTCCCTAGAAAACCATCATAGTAGGGATGCGAGAACAGACCCGTTTGTCCCCATTTTATAATATGTCTAACACAAAATTTTGATCCAAAATGGGAAAGAAGTGGGACAACCGGGTATTGTTCTCACACACCATAGTCATCACAACTTACGTATTTGTGTACGCACTAGAGGCTGGATGGGTCACTCGAGGAACACCTAGCTAGCCAACTCTCTGCTTTTGACGTTCCTCAAATGGATATTGTTAGTGTTTGAATATTAAGCAATTTTAGATTAGCGGATGCGGGGGCAGTGTGGTCCTAAAGTCACTCCTTTGAGGTAGTTATTGTTCATGGCTTCCTATAGGCTAAGTTCATTGATAGTAAAGATAAAAAGATATGGCGAGAGGGGACATCCTTGCCGTATACCTCTGTCGCTGCGGAACTTCGCAAACGGTTGGCCATTAAAGACAACTGAAAAGGTAGGCGAGGAAATGCAAGCGTGGATTAAATTTATAAAATGACTGTGCAGCCCTTTACGTGCAAGGACAATAAAATTCCTTCACTCGACTCGGTCAAAGGCTTTCACAAGATCAATTTTCAACATAAAGGCTTTGTGTTTCCAGGAGCTTAAAGCAAAGGAATGACTAATTTCTTGGGCTATAATAATATTATTGCTTATGCGTCGCCCTTCTATAAAAGCTTGTTGAGCTGGATCAATGTAGTCAGGGAGATGGGGTTTCAGCCTATTAGCTAGAGTTTTGGTAATTAATTTGTAGACTACATTGTAAATACTTATGGGTCTGTAATCTGCCGGGACAAGAGGGGCCAGTTTTTTGGGTACAAGAACAATGTGAGTATCGTTAATGTGACTTGGTAAAAAAACTGAGTTAAAGAAAGATCTTACAAGAGTTGTCACATCATCTCCTAACCAGCTCCAGGTTGCAAGGTAGAATTCGACGTTGAATCCATCAGGTCCTGGCGACGCATTCCTTTTCATGTCCTACAATGTATCCCATAGCTCTTGTTTATATGGTATTGTGTAGGTGAAGTCTGAGTTGTTAGTCGGAATCTACGAATAAGGATATGGTCTGCCAACATTTATATTATTAGAAGCAAAGATATGTCTAAAGTAATTGATAAAGGTATTGCTTATTTGTTGAACATTATCATTTTCATCCTTGACCGAAACTATCATGTTCTTAAGGATTGCCTTATGAAAGTAGGCTGTATTTCTATCTCCATCCTTGATCCAACTCTTCTTTGCTCTTCCCAGTTTTTTTTTTAAAAACAGACTGGTACATGGGACATGTGAGTAGTACATTCCTCACCAAGATGCTGTATTTTGTTTATAGCCAAAAAAAAAGAGTATCAACACTCCATCCACAGTTCCACACCTGACCTCCGGCTTTTCCCCGCTAGCTGTAGCTTTTCCCCTCTTGCTCTTGTTGACCACCCAATCCGACCCGACGCGGCTCCTCTGAGCGCCAGCCACCGGCGACCCCCCTCCCCCTCCCCGCATCCCCGCCTCCCACCGCGCGTCTCCCCCATCGCCGCCTGACCACCCCCTTTTATCAACGCGTTCCTGTTGTCTCCGCCCCGTCCGCAATCTTTGGCCGTTGGGTGTCGACTGCTGAGGTATGAGCTTGTTTCACCCAGATTAGTTAAAATTCACTGACCTCCACAATTTCTGGGCGCACACTCTGCAAGCCATCTAGGTCCGCCCCTGGTTAGTTACACAGCCTAGCTGTTAGCATGATGCATTGCAAACTTGTGGGCGTATCATGTTCCTCATGCTTTTATTTTGTCAAGTTTTATCTGCATGTTCAAGAGGCTTTTTACTTGTTCAATGGTAAAACCACATAAATCCTCATTGCTGCAAAAGTGAGCATACAGAGAAATGACTTGATAAAAGTGGTATTTTACCTGTAAACTGTGGAGAAATATAGGTTGACTTCCTTCAAATGTACTATTTTAGAAGCGCAAGGATTGCGTTTAACTGTGCTGAAATTTCTCATTTATGCGTCAACTGCTCCAGGAATATACCATGGACATCAGACCCATGGTAGCTCTGCGTGCTGCCCTAGTAGGCGGGGTAGCAGCGTTTGCGAAGATCGCCGGGGCGATGAAAGCTGCAGGAAGCGTGAAGGTTGGTGCAGCGGCTGCAGCCATGACAGCTGCAGCGACGGCTGCCGTTTCCGGAAAAGACACGGCTAGTGATAACCAAAAGCCAGGAGCAAAATGATAGAATTTGGTGGAGAAGCAATGGACGAAAGTGCCTCTCCGGATTGTAGATCTGCATTCAGCAGTTTATCAGCAATTGTGGTATTCGGCATAATAAAATAAGTTAGCACTTATCAGAGAATTTTTCATGATACATGTGTTATCAACTCGGTTATAAGAATTACAATGTCCTGAGTTTTTTCATTATTAATGATTTGGTGCCATGCAATTGTGTCTGTTTATGATCCAGTGGTGTAACCAGCACAAGAGTGTCGTGTTCACCTTCCGTGCTACCCTGATTCTTTTGGCCTGATATCCAGATGATCAGGATCACTTCTTATTTAACTGAAGATCTGTAGCAGTCTGTGCTGAAACTGTAGGTACTAAAACTGCACAACCTTATGTGCTCTACGGCAAACACTTGCAATGGTAAACCGACAAGCAATTGGTTCTGGTGGGTTTATGCTTTCTTCAGCTGATGTTCCGTATTGCCCGTGAAGTTGTAAGCTATATCTGCATTTGTCAGGCCGCGTCCAATACAAGAGCAGTTCTTAATTTGTCGCTATATTTACCATTTTATTGCTGTCTTTTGTGCTATCTATTATAACAATTATGAGTACAAGAGAAGGTAGTAACGTCTACCATAGTACCCTGTAAATACACTTGCTTATTTCTTAATTCTGGATGTAGGCATGTAGCAGCCTAATTAACACGACCTCACCGCAAGCTAATCCATAAAAGCGTCTCGGTTATATATTGTGCTCCTCTATGTTATGTAGATTGAGATAAAAGTATACAACACAGTGGTAGAGATAGGCCACACCCTTCTGTTTATAGATACATGATGTTCTGCATGTAATATGTTCTATGGGAGCATGATATGGAAAAAATGAATAAGGAAATACACGTTATGTTCAACTGAAATCGGAATCCCTGAAGTGTTCATTGATCTTTGGGCCCACTTTATATATTTTTTGTTTATTAACCCTCTCTTCTCAACTTATTTCTACTGTTTCCTCGGTATACAGTATTGAGTCATCAGAAGACTGTTATTTTTTTCGTGCGACTATATCGATATGATCCTGCTGCCTAACTCGAGGAAAATGTGCCTGCTAGGCTGCTATGTCTTTTACATAGTTTACTGACCTGCTTTGCATATTTTGTGTAGCGCCCTTCTGTGGTGTCTCGATACATCAATTCTAACATGATTTTTCAGCGATGCTACAGGAAGCGATATGAGGCCCTTTGTCTAACAAAATAATTGGAACTTGGAAGAAAGACCACGAGAAAACTATCAGATGTTGCAAGAGGTATGCTTATGTAGTAAATTAAATTCATCCATTTCTTTTTGTTCCATTGCTTGTATGGTAACCATCAATACTGGTGAAGTGTATACTGGCACTAATAAACAACGGGTCTTGATTCATTGAATATGCAAGGAAAACTTAAAATACGCCTAAGGACTACAAACAGAAACTTGAATTCGCATCAATGAAGACTTGAACTCAGGTAGTCGGTTTGTACATTGGCTTCCCCAACCTAGTGAGATTGGTTCCTTGGGTTTAGCTTTTCGTGATTTGCAGCAATGCATCCTACACAGGGAATTTGGTACATATTTGCTTCTAAAATTAGTCTGGTAGGTGATTGTTGATTCATTTCAAATCATTTTGGTAGCAAATCGTACTGTTACCCTTCTGTTAATTAAAGGGACCCAATATGCAACCGAGTTTCTCATTCTCCTATAACAAAACAAAATACTCCCTCATTGTATGTATACAAGGCTACTTTGTATTCTGTGCCTAATTTTGACTAATAATTTGACCAATAAAATATGAGTTATATAGTAAAAGTATATCATCGAAAACTTCTTTCAAATAAGAATCTCCAGTGAAATGATTTATGTGGCATATAACTTACATTTTGTTGATAAATTTAAAAGTTAGACCCAAAATATAAAGTTGACTTGTAATACAGAGTCAGGGATTCTGCCCCCCTCTGGTCTCGTTTTTTAATTGAACGATCCCAAAGGCTGCTAATCGAGAAACTAGAGAGGACAAGACACATCGTTAAGTAACAACTGAGAAATTTCTTGTCTGGTGTTACAAGTCATAATGCTTACTACCTTGGGATCAATAACCACCTTCCGGGGTACACCTAGAGTGTTTCTGCAGCTTCAGGTATCTGTCCATGTCAAAACTATGCTTGGCCTACCAGGCCACGTTCCACGGATCGATCTCCTGCCCCTCCTGGAAGCTTACTTGGAATACTTGGGCGCCGCCCAAAGTGAAATTCTTCCACTGGCTCTCCAACCTCGACCGTTGCTGGACCGCGGACAGGTTGGCCCAACGAGGCCTGCAGCACCATCCGTGCTGCCCCTTGTGCGATCAGGTTCCTGAGACCATGCGACACCTCCTCCTGGAATGTCCATTCTCTCGCCAGACCTGGCATGAGATCCTCTCCTGGCTCCGTGTGCCAATTGCGGCACCCAACCAGGAGGAAACACTCACGACTTGGTGGCTGCAAGCCAAGACAGACACGCCCAAGCCAATGCGTATGGGCCTCGCCTCCATCACCCTCCTCGTTCCATGGATGATCTGGAAATTGCGCAATGACTGTGTCTTCGAGCAAGCTCAGCCCATTGTGCATTACCTGGTGTCCAAGATCAAAGAGGAGGCAAGAGCATGGGCTAGTGCAGGCGCCTTAGGTCTAAGAGTCATCCTACCATCCACTTGGGATGTGCACTAAATCATGTATTCTGAACCTTTGCCTCCTAGGAGGTGTGTAAACATCATTCTATCTTTTCAATATAATGAAACGCAAAGGTCCTTTGCGTTTTCGCGTAAAACTATGCTTGGCACAGAGCTTTCTCCTCCTTGCCAAGAACAGCCTCGACATCAAATCTGCTAACGTCGGATTAGTGGAGGCACAAAGGAACTAGCTGTAGCAAACAATCAGCTGGAGTCCCGCCATGGAGAAGGCGATAAACATAGACTTTATGAAATACCAAGATAACTCCCAGAACGCGAGGCGGAAGAAGAGGACAAATTGGAACATAAAGTACACAAAACCATAACACAGAACATCGTGTGGCATGGTTGTGTGCCAGGCGATCAATCTCTTGCATCTTTGCTTGGAGTTGTTTGAATTCTGATTTTCTCTGGTCATTCTCTGGCGTGAGTGCAAAAGGCATAGCGCTTCTAATCAGGTTCACAACCTAAAAATGGTTATAAATAGTTCATTAATATAACTGCATTTTTTGCATTTCTTACGTAACAGCTCTTGCATTTGTTTAAGCCATGACATATTCAGTCAATTGCATCACTCCTGAGATGTGGTGGTATACCAATTAAAGTCACACACGTCTTTCTTTTTGAGGATTGAACAGAAAGGCAAAATTTAATGAATCTGAACTTCTGAAGTCCTTCATGCATGCACAATTCTTCTGGAGTAGTAGTTTTAGACAAATACACATTACTAATTACACAGATGGCACGGGATCATCTTTGGCTGATAGATCCAATAGCTTGTAAATTACCTGCTGCAAAGTGATGCTTTTTATAAACTAGTGCAAGTGAAAAAGCTGCCACGATACTTGGTCCTCCAGTGTGCAATGTGTATATTATATCAACATAGATACGATTGTTAGCTTTCGACATGTATTTGATTGCTGATTTTTTGTATGAAATGTTAGTGCAAATGTCATAAAGTTATGGTATATTATGATGATATTTTCACCAAAATTTTTAATGACATTAGAGAGGTGCAAATGGAGCATCCCGCCTCTCCCGGTCTCCCTGGCGGCGTCCTCGTGCGACTCAGTCTCCTCCCTCGCGGCGGCGGTCCGTGGCCGCGAGATGCTCCGCGTCAGGTACTCTGTCCACGAGCTGGTCTCCTCGTGGGCCGCTCTTTGCGAGAAATTGGGATTTCATATGGTGAGGTTTCTACCCTCCCACTTTCCCCGCTCACTTGTCCCTCGACAAATAGTTCAAATGAGTAAAAATATATTTCTCCTTCCTTCCTTCGTATTTCGAGTCCTCAGTCGCCTGATTATTTCATTAAGTCTCAATTGGTTACAGTCCGGTGAGCACTGCGTTGCGATGCCTGCTGGATTCTGATGAAACACGATCAGATCATCCCACAACCAAGGTTGTGGACTGAGGCTTATAAAATAAATACATTCAGAGTGCTAGGTGAGGCTGACAAGAATACCAGTTTACAGTTGACATGACATCAATTAATCGTAATAGTTAGATCAAAACAGGTCAGTAAAAACAGAAATATCACATAAGTCATGCAGTGGTAAACAATGGGTTCCGGAGTTGAGCTCAGTCCATCTTGAGAACAGGCCGATTCGGATTCAATGCAAGCTGGGATCGCATGTTTTGCACGAAGCTGCGTTCATAGTTGCCACCCTCTAGCAGAACTTCCTTGAGCTTCCCCAGAGATGCTAGCCCAGAAAACAACCGATCCCTGGAAGCTTCTTCAAACTGATCATCACCTTCTTCTGGAACAAGATCTTCCTGATCAGGCTGATCATAATACTGCAGAAGTTCAAGCTTAGGGGCTGCTGCCTTTTCAAACTCTACAGATTTGAGCTTACCTGGGAGACTCAGCTCCAGCACCATTAGGCTCGGAAAAAATGCACCCTCACGGAAACGGAGATGGACGTCTTTCCCATCAAACGAATCTTTCCGCAGACGCAGGATGGCCAAGTTCGGTAGCCTCCCAAGGACTTGTATTGTGGCGTCATGGTCTGATATCCTGGAGCTCCGCAGCTTGATCTCGGTTAGATTTTGTAGCCCACCATTGATCCATGCTGGCAATCTGACAAGGTTGTCATACAGCTTTAGGCTCTCGAGGTTTTTCAGAGGCGAGGACAGACCATCCAAGCAGCCAGATAAACCGGGCTTCCCCTCCGACTGCACCAGTAACGTCTCTAGGGAGTTGAGACTTGCAAGGGCCCAACATAGCTCTCCACCGTTGCTCTCTTCGATGCCGGTCACTCCCAGCTTGCGCAGCCCAGTGAGCTTCGCTATCTCTCGGAGAGCAGCCTTCCTCCTCGAGACGTTCACTACACCCAGCGTGTGCAGGGCTTTGAGCTTATGGATCCCTCTGGGCACCGCAATGCCCCGTGAGCAACGTCGTGTCACCAGCATCGGTAGATAGGAGCAGCAGCATGCCATGCAGACGTCACGCCTGTTGAAGTCCCCGTCGATGCCCATGGGCTTCTTCAAAATGTGAGGTGCGCAGCATGCCACACAGAATCCCATAGAGGAGCAAGTCAAGATGCATAACTTGTTCCTCACTATCTTTGGCACCTCTTTTCCATACTCTTGATACACAAAATCGTTGTTGCTCCCGACGCCCCTGGCACGAACGCGCTGTAGTTTCCTAAGCTTGATGGTGGTCTTAGGCAGCTTGATTATGTTTGTACCTGTGACATCTAGTGTCTCGAGTTGCCTCAGGTTACCCAAAGAACCTGGCAGGTGGTAAATTCCATAACATCCTCTCAGGGAAAGGTATCTCAAGTGGTAAAGATTCCCGATGTGCTTGAGGTGATGATCAACTAGATCTGACGTGCCTTCCAAGTCGAACACTCTCAACAACCTCATATGTTTTGAAATGTAGAATGGCCTCCACTTCCCAAAAATTGTTATCGACCGGACACGAGACAGGTCCACCTTGCTCTCGAATTCACTTTGGTCTCCATTCCAATTGCTGCTTATAGAGAGGTGACGTGTTGTGCCTTGGTTGCTTAAGCTGCAACCTTCCTCTAATCTGAATACAAGATTTTCTTCTGCTGACTTTGAGATGCTGATATCACGAATAATATCATGGAGTTGGCAAGAGTCAATCTCTTTTCTGCTATGACTTGATAGTTGGGATGGCAGGATCATGCTCCTGCTTATGAGGTCCATGAAGTAGCCTTTCGCTACTTCATGCGAAGACTTGGCGCGCACCTCTCTTGAGTAACCCTCTGCGATCCACCGCCAGACCAGACGTGTTAGACTAATCTTGCAGTCTTCAGGAAAGATTGCCAGATACAAGAAACAAGCCTTGAGATGATAGGGTAAACCATCATAGCTTTTGAGAAGAACTGTTCTTATAGTGTCAATCTCTGGAATCATCTCCAACTCAAAACTAAGATTCTCATTCAAATTTCTCCACTCCATGGTAGTCTTTGGTTGGTTTGCCAAGAAACCACCTATGGCAACTATTGCAAGAGGAAGTCCATTGCACTTCTTTAGGATTTGCTCCGCTTGTTCAACCAGCTCAGCATACTGCTCATGCAAATATTCATTCTCTTTAAATACCTAAAATTTAAACAACCAAGCAATTAGCACTCTAAAAAAATAAGATATAAATAACCATCCCATAGCTGTTTATTTGTTGGAGTTAATATATGGGGTCAATAGTTTGTCTTATATACAGCTTACAATCACAACCTCTATATTTTAGGATTGGGATGCACGTTTGTTCTGGTAAGTACTATAGCCATATATATCATCCTCATTTATTCTTCATATTGTCCTGCTCCTGGCCCTATATTAAGGTAGATAGTGTATACTTCATCGTAATGAGCTAAATTTTGATAGTATATTTCTCTTATGTGCAAAGTACATATTCATATTTGGAAAATTTCAACTGTAGGAAAATGCCCTTGATTATAAATAAAATCTATTAGTTATGTTTGTTTTGCAGGGAATATTAATTGTGTTTCAGTGTTACGTAATCCACATGTTTTACTCCAACCAACGTACAGAGTATTCGTATAAACTGACGAAAAAATTTACTTTAGAGTTTGTAATGTGATTTTAGGCATATTTTTAAGTTAGGGTAAGTAGTACCATGCCAACTAATTTTTTAAGTTAAACAAAATGGAGCAACATCATTACTCTTTGAGTACCTTTTTTGTGAATAGACCAAGCGCATGCTTCTTGCTTAGATGTTCGAGCTTGTATACATTTTCTTGATTCTGTGAACAATAATTAGCAATACTCACTTCCCTTGTGGTGACTATGATCCGGCTTCCATTTTGTGTATGAGGTAAGCTTCCCCTTATCAAGTCCCATTCAGTGGTAGATGACAAGTCATCAAAAACAATCAAGCACCTCTTTTCTTTCAGAAGACTTTCCAGCTCATCCTTCAGCTCTTTAACTGACCATGACAATGTTTTTTTCGCACTACACAATGAATGCATTATTTCATTCTCTTCAGATGTTTCTACAACTAGTTGCGTAGCTAGGTTGAAAAGGAGTTCCTCATGATTGAAAGGTTTCATGACCGTGACACAAGCACGCTTTTTAAATGCGCCACCGAGTTCTTGGCTTTGGTAGATATCTTTGACAAGGGCAGTTTTCCCAAGACCACCCATTCCCCACACTGAGATTACCTGAAATTCTTTGCTGGATGCATCTAATATTAGTTGGAGGATGTGAGTTTTTCCATCTTCTCTCCCAACAATCTGAGATTCCTCCAAAGCAGCCGTTATCGAAATTATACGACTGAGGCTCTTTCTAGCTGTAGAATTGTTTCCACCTGCGGCATCTTTAGCTTGATCACCAGCTGGTATTGTACTGCTGGGCACTATAGAGCTATTAGTACTGGCAATGGATGTGCTTGAGCTCGACTCTAGTTTCGTCGAATATTTTCCACCTTGAGGGCCCTAAACACAAGAAATCAACATTTTTAAAGATAGCAAGAAACATTCGTCGGTAGTACATATGTTCAGAGCATTGTTTGATTAGCAATACTATTTGCCGTCTCACAATCTCCAGTGACATATATTGGAGTAGACAAGCTATATTTTAGTTATTTTATTTACGATTTTGGAGGATGACTGCATGGCCAAATCAATTGAACTAAACACTTTTGCTAATTCTGAGCTGCCTTAAAATTTCAGAAATCTCAATCGTCTATGACCGTGGTCTCGAAAACACACAATTTAGCAAGAGGTTGATGCATCCCCACCCCCCTGCAAGTTACCTGGAATGAGCTGGGGATAATGACATTTGACCGTTGGTCTAAATGCTTATGAAAAAATACTAAGATTTCAGAGAACTTAGGAACAAAATTGATATAAAGCAGAAGCATGTGGCCTTCAGATAAAATTAAGGATATACTATGAATTTTCTATAAACGTTGAGTATTACATTCTCATAGAAAACGTAGAGAGTCTGATTAGCGGATAATTGCTTCAGCTCCGAGACTCGACATTCTTTGCCTACACATAAGCTCGCAACTTCAACTTGCTGTGTGGCCACAACGATCCGGTTCCCGTTATCGTTGATGGGAAAGTAAGTTTTAATCCAGTCCCAGTCTTCAATGGTACACAGGTCGTTAAGAACAATCAGGTAACTCTTGTTATTCATATGCTCATTGAACTCGTCAACCAAATCTTCCTGCTTTATTGTCAGCATCTTCTTAAGAACTTGAGCCCCTAAAGTGGTTGATCTTTCTTGGCAGCTTCGGCCCTCATCTGCTAATTCAGGAAAAGAAGAATAACCATAGAACTGCCTCATGATGCTTCCCATGAAGACGATGGGGTCGAAAGGATTCGTAAGCTTGATCCAGGCGCGACATTCAAACTGGTCTGAATCATCATATGCTTTTCTTATCAGGGACACCTGACCAAGAACACCGCATGTTCCCCACACCGCCATGACTCTAAGATCCTTGCCCTCCTTGTTGATGAGTTGGGCAAGATCTACTCTCGGCCTGTCCCGCTTCACAACGCGTCTCGCTTCGTCGATGCCGAACATGGTCGCGCTGCCTGCTGAGTACTGCTCGGCGGTGGTGGCGACGTGCTTGGAACCAGCAGCAGCAGGAGCCCTGATGAGGTGGTAACGCAGGTTCCTCTGGCTGACATCCTCGACCTTGGCTCGGAGGTCCTTAATCTGCTTGCGCACATGGTGGCGGTCAAGCAGTGTCCTTGGGAGACGCCACCAAGATGGCATCTCGAGGCGGACGGCAAAGTCCTGGAGGCAGTCCTCAACGTCGTAGCCGAGATCACGGACCTGCTTCACCCAGGTCTTGACCACCTTGTTGTCGTCCTGCTCGTCATGTGCAGCCATCAGGAAAGACTGCATCATTTCAAGCTCGTCGCCGATGAAGGCATGGTCACGCTGGACTCCCAGCTGCAGGGCCACCGCCGCCGCAACGGCATATTGGGCGTAGCTAAGCGCTCCCTTCACCACAAATTTTCCCACGCTCAGCACCGTCGCCTCCATTGTCCCTACTTTTTTGTGTGTGGATCTGAGGTGGTAGTGCTCAAGTTGTAAAGTGACCAAGGGAGCAACAATGATGAGTTGTGGGGGAACTGAGCGGATGGGGATGGACGTAAGACTAGTCATCTTGGCCCGACAGTTTGCATATTTATGATTGTAAATAATTATATGAAACTTTACATTGTAAGGAGTATTTTATCTTACCACTAGAAGTGGCTGTCACCCTCCTCGCGCTTTTTGCCGACAGTATCGACGCTCCACGGCCCGGAGCAAGAGAGCAGTTGGCTCTCTTCGCCAATAGTTTGGTGTTGTTGGTGCAGCGAGGACCGGTTGTTTGCCCAGGCGGCACGTTTTCGTCGGTAGTTTTTGCCCACGTGGCATCTATATTCCACGAATAGGGCACGCTTCTGCCTTGCCACCACTTTTTTTAATATAAATGGAGCTTTATTAATTAATAAGGTTTTAATCATTACATCCGACATCTGCATAACAAGTATGCTACAACCGACATAAGTTTAAAGTACGAAAATGTAAAAGGCCCATTACATATTATGATGAGAAATTGTAAAAAAGGCTTAAGGTGGTGGAGGGCCGATCTGCAAATTTTGTTGTCATCCATGTTGGGATAAAAAAAAACTATCGCCGTATTCTCAAATCTTATACACACCTCAGTAAATAGGCCGCGATGCTCTACACGTTGCAACGGAAACCACAAACGGAGTGTAGAAGTACTCCCGTAGATAACATGCATAAGAGAAGAATTTTTATCATAAAAAACCTTGTCATTTCTACATAGCCAAAACAAATATATAATGGCAAGCGCTGACACCCTAATAAGTTGTTTAAACCTATTTATTGTCCACACCATTCAACCAGCTGCCAAAAATATTAGCGATGCTCGTCGGTGGGTATAAGGTAAAACCTATCTGGATGATTGACCATAGAGAACTAGCAAATTTACACTAGAAAAATGAGTGCTTTATCGTCTCGTCTTTGTGACAGAAGACACACTTTTTACTCCCGTGCTAATGACATCTTGCAATTTGTCTTTCGTAAGAATTACCCCTTGACGAAGATACCACATAAATACCTTGTTTTTAGTGGAATCTTCATCTTTAAGAGTTTTTTTAATTATTCTCAATTGGCACATCCGGTTGGATTAAGCTTTATACATAGATTTCACAATGAATTTACCGCTCTTAAGTAAATTCCACCGGAACTATCGGCCCCCTGCGTCAGGTTAACGAAAGTCAGACATTGTAGCAACTCATTGCAAGATGCTAGACGTGGACCAATAAGGTCTCTTCTGAACGCCACATTAGGAGGGAAATTCTCTAACACCTTAGCGAGCGTATCGTTTTTGTGACGTCTAAAGACAATATTATATAAAGCTGGATACTGTTCTCGGAGTGGGGTGGAGCCAAGCCACCTATCCTTGCCTTATATCCGAACCATCGTTAATAGAAAAAGTACCATATGGGATCTTTGTTGCCATGAGACCATCCCAAAAATGCGAGTCACCTAATTTCAAGAAATCTGAGACACCGCACTTGACTCAATATACTTTCTCCTTAAAAGAGTTTGTGAAACCCCTTTTTCGGATAGAAGCTTAAACTAACATTTACCGAGAAGAGCCATATTCTTGATCTGAAGATCATGAATCCCCATACCTCTATATTCTTTAGGACGGCATACTACACTCCATTTAGCCTGTGGATATTTCTTTTTCTATATGTCCCCTTGCCAAAAAAATATTGATCGAAAATAATCCAGTCGATGCAGGACTCCTTTTAACAATTGGAAGAAGGAAATCATATACAATACAATATTAGTTGAGGACTGAATTTATGAGAACCAATCTACCAGCCCAGATACAACGATTTTTCTTTCCAACTACTCAGTGTTTTTGTAGCATTTTCTCGACATGCTTCCATTGATCAATCGTGAGCCTTCTGAAATGAATCAGAATATCTAGATAACTGATCGGAAACTGACCTTGTCCACAACCAAATAACTCAGCATACTGCACGGCCTCGGCTTGGACCTCACGAAAATAAAACAATTCACTTTTAAAGTTAAATCTTAAGACCGGAAAGTTGCTCAAACGCTGATAATATTGATATATCGTTTCTCGCTTTTTTCATGTCATGTTTTATAAAAAAAATCGTATCGTCCGCATATTGAAAAATGGGAAAATCTACATTGAGGCGCCGCACCGAATGCTCTCTCGTGCGGAGCATTACGATTCGCGAAAAACAACTCATCCCAGCAACCGCTCCCTCTCTAATCCCCCAGCTCTACTCGTTGACCTTATCCACTCACAGGTCGCTACCAACCACACATCGCTCCTCTTCTCTCTCTCCGGCCACCATGGGGGAGCAGCGCCGCGCCTCTCCGTGTTGGGCAGACACGAGCGAAGTCGACCGCCGCCGCTGAGTAAGCAATGGGGATCCGCCGCCGACGAGAGCGCAAGGATGCGAGCACACGAGGAGCAGGTGCCTGTCGTCTAGCGCGGGGAGAAGCCGCCGCCGACGAGCGCATGGAGACAATTGTGCGAGGACGAGGGCCGGCGCCTCGCACGGGGAGGACTTCGACGGCAAGCACGCAGCAGGGAGCGGTCGTCCGCGACAAGGACGCAACGGGGAGAGGCTGCTGTCGACGAGCGCATGGAGACACGCACGAGGACGAGGCGTCGCTCGGCTAGCGCGGGAGGCCGACGACGACGCACACGCGAAGAGAGAGCGCCATCAAGGACGCAGCGGGGCAACGGGGAGGCCGCCTCCGCCGAGCGCGTCGGGCCGGTGTCGGAGACCTCTGATCCACGAGTGCAGCCTGAGGGGAACATCGCTATGTGTGGAGCCTCCTCGAGGGCTATTTGTGCCATGGAGTGTGGCGGAGCAGGACTGCCAGAGTGTGGTGGTGCAGGGCTCTGTGCTCTGGACATGGGTGGCGCCGCCGGAGAGGGAACTGCAGATGCGACAGTGGCAGCATCATGGCCAAATGGGAGCTCCAGGATACATCGGCACACATTTGTGGCATGCACATGTGCGTGTAAGTAAACGTTGTCGTCAATGGCGCGGTCCTGACTAGCTCCGCCGATTGTGAAATGGTGCCACCCGCAAGGACATTAACATGGTAAAAACATCTAGTACCTCATTCCTTACCCATTGTGTTTGTTCCTAGAATTTCACCTCATGGTGGTTGTTAATATTGCTGTGCTTGAGATTTTCTACTTTGCTGGTTGAGAATTGATTATAATTGGCAACTGTTAATTAATAGTCTAGCAATTGCATATATATAACCTGATAATTACAACCTTGGTAGCTACTCAGTGAAGAACTTGGTAATGGAATAAAGATAAATTTTCAATCTCATAATTAGAATATGGCGACTACTGAGTGATAATCTGACAATCTGATAACTAGAATTATGGCCTTCTCCTTTTGTGGATAAGCTGATAGTTGCACTGAATTTACCTCGTAAGTATTTGTGGACAACCTGATAGTTCCATTTGAATTAATCTGGTAAGTGTTAGTGGTAAATCTAGGAATGTTTGTCTATTAACTGGATATATTGGGTCAGTTTCTGCTTACGGTTTCGTTTGGTTCATGTGTTAGCAGGTAGAGTCTGACAAGAGTTTGATTCAGTTTGGTTTCTTAGAGTAAATGGCTGGTATAATCGGTTATGGGTCCAAAACTCCGAATAGGTCTGGCTCCAAAAAGTTTATACCCGCAGTCCAAGCCTGGTTGTTGTTGTTAGTTGTTTGTAATTCAAGAGCTCATTTTTTTCCGTCGATCGACCACACCTATGATCGGAATGGACGCCGATGTAGCTTGGCGTGTCGGCCTCGCCTCCGTGGCAGCTACACTCGCTGCTCGCGCATGACTTGCCAGCCCCGCCTCCTCGGATTGGCCGCTGCCTTGGAGCTCTGCTTGCACGTGGCTCGCTGGCCAGGTTCAGGCGCGGCTCCCCAGCTACCGATTTTCTTTTTCTACTAGAAACAAAACACGGTTCCAGTGAGATATAAGGGATGTGCAATACGAGGATGGGTATTAGCAATTTGACATCGAACAGTTTACAAACATTTCAGCAAAAGCTTTCAACCAGAGTTGGGCAATTGGTTTTGGTTCGGTTTGGGTGGAAAGCCAAGTTGCTTTGGTTCGGTTTGGCCGAAAGAATTATCAAATACCTGGTAGATGCATTGAATTAATCTGGTATGTGTGTGATACGTCCAAAACGTATCTAATTTCCCGAACACTTTTGCTATTGTTTTACCTTTAATTTGTGTGTTTTGAATGTAACTAATACAGACTAACGCTGTTTTCAACAGAATTGCCCTGGTGTCTTGTTTTTATGCAGAAATTCAACTTTAGGAAAAAATACCAGAAAATATGCAAAAGTCCCTATTTTCTCAGGAAAGCCACGGAGCCAGAAAGGGAGACGAAGAAGTGCCACGTGGGTCCCACACCACATGGTGGCGCGGCCAGGAGCAAGCCGCGCCACCACCTGGTGTGGTTGGCCCAGGCACCCCCTCGAGCCCCCCTCTCGGATATAAGGTCCTCTGACCTAAAAACAGAGAAGCCCCCGATCACTTTTCCCAAAAACACATCCGTGCGCCGCCACCTCCTCGAAACTCAATTCGGGGATCAGAAGTCTCCGTTCTGGCGCCCTTTCAGGACGGGGAATTGGAGAAGATCATCGCCATCGTCATCGCCAACGCCTCTCCATCAACCATCCATGTTTCCCCATACATGTGTGAGTAATCCACCGCTGTAGGCTGAAGGGGATGGTAGGGATTGGATGAGATCGTTCATGTAATGTCTGTAATATCATTAGGGCATGGTGCCTAATATCCGTTATCGGTGTTTTACGTCATTGTTGCAACTTGTTATACTTAATGCTTGTCACTAGGTCCCGAGTGCCATGATTTCAGATCTGAACATGTTATTGTATCATGAAGATAATTATTGTTTTGGATCATATCTGCAAGTTGTATTACACATGTCATTGTCCGGAACTCTAGGTCCCAAAGTGACAATAATTGGGACAGGCTAGGGGAATGGCTGTGATGTGAGGATCACATGTGTTCATGGAGTGTTAATGCTTTGCTCCGGTACTTTATTAAAAGGAATACCTTAATTACCAGTAGATTCCCTTGAGACCCTGCTGCAAACGGGCTGGTAGGACAAAAGATGATGTGCAAGTTTCTCATTGCGAGCACGCACAACTAAATTGGAACACATGCCTATGGTTGTTATTTAACACTTGGATGCTTTATCTTATTTATCTGCAAATGCCTATGTCTTGATATTATATGAACTATCTTATCCATGCAACGCCCGTACATCCGTCCCTATGCCTACAGTATTTTAATCATGCTATCTACTATAATCACTATTGCTGTTTTTATTTCACTGTTGCTATTATTTCACTACTGTCACTGCTATAAAACTGTTGCTACTGATAATCTGTCTCGAGCAAGTCTATTCACAGGTGCAGCTGAACTGACAATTCATCTGTTAAGGCTTATAAATATCATTTGGCTCCCCTTGTGTCGAATCAATAAATTTAGGTTTTACTTCCCTCGAAGACTGTTGCGATCACCTATACTTGTGGGTCATCAAGACTATTTTCTGCCGCCGTTGCCGGGGAGCATAGCTTTATTTATAAGTTCACCTGAGATTGATATTGCTCTCTGGAATTCATTCATCATGGGAAGACCCGGTGATAAGAAATTTCCCATACTGCCATCCACTACAAGAAAAGGTACAACTCTGAGTACCTCTGCTGCGCTTGATTCTCCGTCTGTAATGAGTAAGCTTATTTCACCACTGCATGCTACTCGTACTATTACTTCTGCTGAATCTGAAAATGTTTCTGAAAATTGTGATGATGCTTCTACTGTGCTTGATGAAAATAGTTTCTTAGGACCTTTTCTAGATGCTATAATTGATAAATCTAAACAAACTGAAAATGCTGAAAATTCTAATACTTCTGCTAGTTCACCTGAGTCTAGAGAGTATTTTCCTGATGATCCTGATGAAACTTATGCGGAACTTGATGATGATATTGTTGATGAAATTAATGCTGCTAGTACTGCTAGTGCTAGGAAAAGTATTCTTGAAAAACGTGCTGTTAAATATAAATCATCTCCTGATGCTAAATTTGCTACACCTCTCATAAACATTAAAGATAAAGATTATGATTTCTCTCTTGATTTAGCACTCATATCTATTGTTGAGAAAGAACCTTTCTGTGGAACCGAAAATGAAAGTGCTGTAGAACACATGAATGAACTCTCTACTTTAAGTGGTACATTTTCTGATGATATAAAGATACGCACTTACCTTGTTACTAAAATATTTCCTTTCTCATTAAAAGGAGAAGCTAAACTTGGTATAATAACTTGTCTCCTGGTTCCATTACTAGTCCTATTGGTTTGCTTGATGCTTTCTTTCTGAAATATTTTCCTGCTAGTGCTCAACGTGAAGCTTTGCTAAGAATTTATAACTTTAATCAAGAAGAAAAAGAAAAATTACCTGATGCTTGGACACGTTTTTGCTCTCTACTTAGAGCTCGGCCTAGTCATGATTTGGAGAAAAATGATTTACTTGATATATTTTATAGTGGACTAACCGTTGAATCTAGGACATACCTGGATAGTTGTGCTAGTTGTGTTTTCAGGAAAAGAACTCCAGAAGAAGCTGAGGAACTATTGGCTAAAATAAGCCAGAATTATGATGATTGGAATATTCCTGAACCTACTCCTACACCAACACCAACACCGAAGAAGAGGGGTATTATTGAATTAAGTGATGAATGACGCTAAGAGATCTCTTAAAGAGAGGGGTATTAAATATGAAGATGTGAAGAATTTACCTCCTATAGAAGAATTATGTAAGCCAATTCCTCCTTCACCCATAATTGAGGTACACTCTCTCCAAAGGTTTGATGATAGAGATATTCCTTACTCTAAACCTCCTGCACAATGCTTAGATGAATTTGATGATTTTATTGTTAAGCAAGGTAATTTTAATATGAGAATTGAGAATCATTTAATGGAAAACTCTCGAGCTATTAGTAACTTGCATGATATTGTTGATAGAACCTCCAATGATGTTAAAATACTTATTAAACATTTTCATATGGTTCAAACTCAAATTGATCAACTTTCCAAAGTGCAAAAAGAAATGTTAATAAATGCCTCTAGGGATAAAGAAAAACATGTTTGTGAAGTAACAACTAGAGGTGGTAAATCCACTCAAGATCCTTTATATCCTGAGGGACATGCTAAAAGAATTGAACAAGATTCTCAACAAGTCAATGAACCTAGTGCTTCTTCTAAGAAAAAGAAGAAGAAACATAAAACTGTTGTAGAATCCTCTGAACCTGTTAACAATCCTAATAGTATATCTGTTTCTGATGCTGAAACTGAAAGTGGTAATGAACTTAACAATGATAGTAATAATGCCAATGATAATGATAAAAATGATAATTCGGATAAGGAAGAAATAGAAGAGAAACCTGAAAAGCACACTAAAAATAAAACGTACACTACGGAAGATTTTATTGTTAAGACACATGGTAGTGAAAGAGAACCTTGGGTCCAAAAACAAATGTCTTTTCCTGCTAAGAAACTTAAAACCAAAGAAAAAGAACATTATAATAAATTTTGTGATTGGATGAAACCTTTGTTCTTGCAAATTCCTTTGACTGATGCTATTAAATTGCCTCCTTATTCAAAATACATGAAAGATATTGTTTCTAACAAAAGGAAAATTCCCAATGAGGAAATATCTACTATGCTTGCTAATTATTCTTTCAATGACAAGGTTCCAAAGAAGTTGGGAGATCCAGGTATACCAACCATTCCTTGCTCTATCAAAGATAATTATGTTAGAACTGCTCTATGTGACTTGGGAGCGGGAGTTAGTGTTATGCCTTTCTCTCTTTACAAGAGACTTTACCTTGATAAATTGATACCTACTGATATCTCTTTGCAAATGGCTGATAAATCTACTGCTATTCCTGTTGGCATTTGTGAGGATGTTCCTGTTCAAGTAGCTACTAATTGCTTGATTATGACTGACTTTGTTGTTCTTGAAATGTCTGAAGATGATAATATGTCTATTATTCTTGGAAGACCTTTTCTAAATACTGCAGGGGCTGTTATTGATTGCAATAAAGGAAAAGTAACTTTCAATGTGAATGACAAAGAGCATACTGTTTATTTCCCCAAGAGGTTGGATAAAGTACGTGGAGTTAATACAATTACTAATGTGAGATCTATTAAAGTGGGAAGTATTGATTGCCCTTATAAAGAAGAATACAAAACTCTTATGATTGGATCCATACCAATACAATACAAGGTAACATGAGTGTCCCGTGAAGTTTAAATCTTTTATGTCATATAAAATTCATTTGGTGGCAAGACTTGATCAACCTTGTTAACAAGTGCATTTTAAATGCATGGAAGTGCTAAACAACTTTCTTTACTTCATCCTTGTTTTACCTACTGTAATATCGTTTAGTTTGCAAAGTTTAGTTGGATTTGGTTTTAGAAAACAATTTTTCTGCATTAAATTTATTACATTAAAATACCAGGAAATGTGAAAAATAAAATTTCTCAGAATTTTAAATTTTTTATGCCAAAATTCCTATTTTTCGAGGAGGGTCCTGGGAGTACCAGAGAGTGGCCAGGGGGACCCACAGGGCCACCACACCACATGGTGGCGCCGCGGCTGCCCTTGGGCCGCGCCAGCACGTGGTGTGGGACCCACAGGTCCCTCCACTTACTCTCCTTCCTCCCCAACCTTTCTCTCTCCCGACTAAACACCCAGCCATTGAAATTTTTCGTGTTCTTGCTGTTCTTGCCGTGCATTTTCGATCTCCATCATCAGCCCATCTTTGCTGCTGATATTTGGGGATTTTGCTCTCCGGTAAGTGACTCCTCCGATTATCCAAGTGGAATTTTGATTAGTGGTCTATATCTTGAGTATTTTGCCGCTGTAGGTGTAATGTTTAGTGAGTTTAAATGCTTGTTCTAAGTTGGAATAACTAGTTTTGATGCATGATTAAGCCTCTAACAAGTCACTATGGTAGTTCCCCTCAATTAGTAGGCTCAAAATCAATTTTTATGACATTTGTTAAAAATTTCAGAATATGGAGTGGAATATGCATCACATCAACCAACATGAACTAGTGGTGCATGAAGTCATGGGAGTTCACCGTGAAGAGGGTGTATTTCCCGCTGCCTATCCATGCCCCGAATTCATGAATGCTGCGGGGATTGCACGGGATTTTCAAACTTTTCTCTCTAATGCAGGATTGGAGTCTTTTGTTGTTGGTGAACCTAACCAATATGCAAAACTTGCTATGTCTGTGGTGCAGGACTTTACTTGCAACTTATCCTCATCTAACCCCATGGTGCACTACAAAATTTACAATAAAACTGTCAACTAGCCTTTCGACGATTTTTGTGCAGCAATCAAGGTGCCACAATGGGGATCGCGAGAGAAGGTGAGGGAGAAGCCCAAGCCATTGATGGACCTGTACAAGGAGATTTGCCAGGGCAGGAGCTTCTCGGATGAAAATGGTAAAATTCAGAGTATTCATCTCCCATGCATTTGATATTTTGCCTATTTTATCACCAAGTGTGTCCTTGCTAGGAAAGTTGGGAGCAAGTTATCTGTGCATGACCTGGCATTCTTAGCTGCTGCCTTGCAATGGGATAGAACGTATAACTTGGGTGCATTGATAGCTTATCGTCTTGCCACTAACCGCGAGAAGGGTGGTATTTGTGGGGGTCTCATTGCTTCACGTTTACTAGATATGCATGGTTTAGTCCCTCATTATAATGATGTTCAGATTTCTCCGGAGAGACTAGATATTTTTGCAATGAGGAAACATAGTTTTATTGCTTCTTACGGTAATTTGAGTAGCCTCCCGTATGAGATAACCTTTTTCAAGAAGTCAGGCTGGGGAACCACCGAATCTCCGAGGATTATTTGTTTGCCTGCGCCTCTTTTGTTTGATTTTGATCCCAGGGAAAGATGGTCACTTTCGGAGGCTGAGCTTGACGCATACGTGGCTCAGCATAGCCAGAGCATGGAGGATGATACGCAGGGGGCTGAGGATGATTTCGGCCAGCCCCCTGACACTGCTGGCTCTTCATACCAGTACCCCGACTATGCAGGGCCTTCTGCCTCCTTTTCTGGTTCGACCGAGCCAGAATATGATCACGCCCGGAACGACCCACCGGGGTGGGGTTCATCTTACCCGCCATGGGGCTGATTCCCACTTAGGCCAAAAACTTAAACTTGGGGGAGGTATACCGATAGCACACTCATCTACATATCATTATCATTCGGTACTTTGTATATCCATGTTTAGTTTTCTTTCTTTTTGTTTGTTTGTTTCTTGCTTTGCTTTACTTTCTAAAAACTCAAAAAGACCAAAAATATTTCTGTTATTTCTCTTGCTAGTTCACTTGAGTCTCTAGTATTAGTTTGCTTAGTTGTCTATTTCGGTTCAATATGCAAAAACCCAAAAATATTTTGCTTTGTTGTTTGTGTTTCGCGCAGGGACAGATTTCTGCTGTCCACCGTTTAATTCATAACTTCCTGTAGAAAAATCCAAATAACCTGAAATTTCTTGTGCATGATCCTCAGATATGTACGCAACTTTCATTAGTTTTGAGTTTTCTGATCTGAGCATGTTAAGGTCCTCGAAAAAATTCGTATTCACAGGCTGTTCTGTTTTTGTTCTGTTTTTAGTTTCTAAATCCGAAAATCCAAAAATATTTGTTGTTTCTTTTTGGTTTTGTATAGTTTGTTACAGAGCTCAACACCTTCCGTTACCCCGTAGAGATTGGTTTTCATTTCATATTATTCAAGCCACGCAAGTGAAAGAACAATAATGATGATATATGACAATTCGAGTTGGGTAAGAAGCTGGTAATGAACTCTATTTGTTTTTCATTTTTGTACATATACTCATTCATGTGAGCATGCTTAGATGGTTCACGTAAGGTATATGTCGATTGGTGGATGCTTAGTTGTTTATGTTCTCTTATGATCATTTCCAATTTATTAATAGTAGATAACATGTTTTATGGATGTTTGCTTGCATTGTTTTGTTCATAAAAGAGTATGAAATTGTGGTATCCTCCTCTGAACAAATTCATTTGTATCGACTTGGCACATGCTCACACATGTATATGACTGAAAACAAAGAGTCAATTAAGACTTGATGATTTATTTTGCCTCAGAGTTCTAGTATCATTTTTATGCCTCCGTTAATTTTATTTTGTCGCAAGCATGATTATGACGGTTGTTGCTCTTTTGAATTGTCGCTTCCCTGTCTACTGCTAGCCTACACTTGTACTAAGCAATATTGCTTGTGATTCCAAATCCCTGAAAACCAAGTTATCCCAAAGAGTACACTATAAATACCTATGCATGGCATTTCAAACCATTCAAGTAAATTTGCATGTGCTACCTCTAAAACCTTCAAACACTTCTCATTTTGTGCCATTGTTTTAATCTCATGAGGAAGTAGTAGTTGGGTTTGTTATCTTCCATACTAATTAAGTAACCATCGACTTGCATGCTTCATCTGCTTGTCATTAATATTGCAAAAGAGCTGGTTAGACCACTATAATATCAAAAGTTTTGAAAAGTCAAAAAATAGACACTCCTCCATGGTATGTGATTGCTGGTGGGCACCCGAGGATTCGGTTAGCCATGGTTTCTGAAAAGCAAAGGTTGGGAGGAGTGTCAAAATATCAAAGAGATAAAATATAAAGATGCATATTATAAATGCTTGTTTTAAATAATTCGGAACCGCTCTCAACTTGCCTAGTATGGAAGATAACAAGAACTCTATTGCCATTCGTTGACGGAACAACCACCACTCAAAAACAATTTTACCTCTGTTTTCAAAACAATGAAAAGCTCTAGCACATGTCAAATCCCTGCTTCTCTCGATGAAGGGTCTATCTTTTACTTACTGTTGAGTCACCATCCTTTCTTTGAGCACCTTCTTGAGAGCATAGTTGTCATTCTTAGTGTAATGTGCTTGTCCCAGAATACTGTTAGCTGCGGTATAATTTTGATGCTTTTATCTTTGACATCTTTATCTCTAGTCCTCTCTTGAATCTCAGAGGTGCCTGGGCATTTATGTTTTGTTACACACTTTCGGGCAAGCGAGATACCACTTTATCATACTTTCTTATGAGCTTTGCAATCCTGTGAATTGACATGTTTCATGTATTTACTATTGGTATGATTGGCATCTCTTCATAGTTTACATAACTAATTAGGTGACACCGTTTACATATATCTTATTATGAATAGCCTAAGCATTTGCCAGATAGTGAGAATATTTACATCATATGAAGCAAATGTGTTCGTGAAAGTTCTTTTATCGCACTCAGTTGTTAACTGAATTGCTTGAGGACAAGCAATAAGCTAAGTTTGGGGGGAGTTGATACGTCCAAAACGTATCTACTTTCCCGAACACTTTTGCTATTGTTTTACCTCTAATTTGTGTGTTTTTGAATGTAACTAACATGGACTAACGATGTTTTCAGCAGAATTGCCCTGGTGTCTTGTTTTTGTGCAGAAATTCAACTTTAGGAAAAAATAACAGAAAATATGCAAAAGTCCATATTTTCCCAGGAAAGCCATGGAGCCAGAAAGGGAGACGAAGAAGTGCCACGTGGGTCCCACACCACATAGTGGCGCGGCCAGGAACCAGCCGCGCCACCACATGGTGTGGTTGGCCCAGGCACCCCCTCGAGCCCCCCTCTCGGATATAAGGTCCCCTGACCTAAAAACAGAGAAGCCCCCGATCACTTTTCCCAAAAACACATCCGTGCGCCGCCACCTCCTCGAAACTCAATTCGGGGATCAGAAGTCTCCGTTCTGGCACCCTGCCGGGACGGGGAATTGGAGGAGATCATCGCCATCGTCATCGCCAACGCCTCTCCATCAACCATCCATGTTTTCCCCATCCATGTGTGAGTAATCCACCGCTGTAGGCTGAAGGGGATGATAGGGATTGGACGAGATCGTTCCTGTAATGTCTGTAATATCATTAGGGCATGGTGCCTAGTATCCGTTATCGGTGTTTTACGTCATTGTTGCAACTTGTTATACTTAATGCTTGTCACTAGGGCCCGAGTGCCATGATTTCAGATCTGAACATGTTATTGTATCATGAAGATAATTATTGTTTTGGATCATATCTGCAAGTTGTATTACACATGTCATTATCCGGAACTCTAGGTCCCAAAGTGACAATAATTGGGACAGCCTATGGGAATGGCTGTGATGTGAGGATCACATGTGTTCATGGAGTGTTAATGCTTTGCTCCGGTACTTTATTAAAAGGAGTACCTTAATTACCAGTAGATTTCCTTGAGGCCCTGCTGGAAACGGGCTGTTAGGACAAAAGATGATGTGCAAGTTTCTCATTGCGAGCACGCACAACTAAATTGGAACACATGCCTATGGTTGTTATTTAACACTTGGATGCTTTATCTTATTTATCTGCAAATGCCTATGTCTTGATATTATATGAACTATCTTATCCATGCAACGCCCGTACATCCGTCCCTATGCCTACAGTATTTTAATCATGCTGTCTACTATAATCACTACTGCTGTTTTTATTTCACTGCTGCTATTATTTCACTACTGTCACTGCTATAAAACTGTTGCTACTGATAATCTGTCTCGAGCAAGTCTATTCACAGGTGCAGCTGAACTGACAATTCATCTGTTAAGGGTTATAAATATCATTTGGCTCCCCTTGTGTCGAATCAATAAATTTGGGTTTTACTTCCCTCGAAGACTGTTGCGATCACCTATACTTGTGGGTCATCAAGACTATTTTCTGCCGCCGTTGCCGGGGAGCATAGCTTTATTTATAAGTTCACCTGAGATTGATATTGCTCTCTGGAATTCATTCATCATGGGAAGACCCGGTGATAAGAAATTTCCCATACTGCCATCCACTACAAGAAAAGGTACAACTCTGAGTACCTCTGCTGCGCTTGATTCTCCGTCTGTAATGAGTAAGCTTATTTCACCACTGCATGCTACTCGTACTATTACTTCTGCTGAATCTGAAAATGTTTCTGAAAATTGTGATGATGCTTCTACTGTGCTTGATGAAAATAGTTTCTTAGGACCTTTTCTAGATGCTATAATTGATAAATCTAAACAAACTGAAAATGCTGAAAATTCTAATACTTCTGCTAGTTCACCTGAGTCTAGAGAGTATTTTCCTGATGATCCTGATGAAACTTATGCGGAACTTGATGATGATATTGTTGATGAAATTAATGCTGCTAGTACTGCTAGTGCTAGGAAAAGTATTCTTGAAAAACGTGCTGTTAAATATAAATCATCTCCTGATGCTAAATTTGCTACACCTCTCATAAACATTAAAGATAAAGATTATGATTTCTCTCTTGATTTAGCACTCATATCTATCGTTGAGAAAGAACCTTTCTGTGGAACCGAAAATGAAAGTGCTGTAGAACACATGAATGAACTCTCTACTTTAAGTGGTACATTTTCTGATGATATAAAGATACGCACTTACCTTGTTACTAAAATATTTCCTTTCTCATTAAAAGGAGAAGCTAAACTTGGTATAATAACTTGTCTCCTAGTTCCATTACTAGTCCTATTGGTTTGCTTGATGCTTTCTTTCTGAAATATTTTCCTGCTAGTGCTCAACGTGAAGCTTTGCTAAGAATTTATAACTTTAATCAAGAAGAAAAAGAAAAATTACCTGATGCTTGGACACGTTTTTGCTCTCTACTTAGAGCTCGGCCTAGTCATGATTTGGAGAAAAATGATTTACTTGATATATTTTATAGTGGACTAACCGTTGAATCTAGGACATACCTGGATAGTTGTGCTAGTTGTGTTTTCAGGAAAAGAACTCCAGAAGAAGCTGAGGAACTATTGGCTAAAATAAGCCAGAATTATGATGATTGGAATATTCCTGAACCTACTCCTACACCAACACCAACACCGAAGAAGAGGGGTATTATTGAATTAAGTGATGAATGACGCTAAGAGATCTCTTAAAGAGAGGGGTATTAAATATGAAGATGTGAAGAATTTACCTCCTATAGAAGAATTATGTAAGCCAATTCCTCCTTCACCCATAATTGAGGTACACTCTCTCCAAAGGTTTGATGATAGAGATATTCCTTACTCTAAACCTCCTGCACAATGCTTAGATGAATTTGATGATTTTATTGTTAAGCAAGGTAATTTTAATATGAGAATTGAGAATCATTTAATGGAAAACTCTCGAGCTATTAGTAACTTGCATGATATTGTTGATAGAACCTCCAATGATGTTAAAATACTTATTAAACATTTTCATATGGTTCAAACTCAAATTGATCAACTTTCCAAAGTGCAAAAAGAAATGTTAATAAATGCCTCTAGGGATAAAGAAAAACATGTTTGTGAAGTAACAACTAGAGGTGGTAAATCCACTCAAGATCCTTTATATCCTGAGGGACATGCTAAAAGAATTGAACAAGATTCTCAACAAGTCAATGAACCTAGTGCTTCTTCTAAGAAAAAGAAGAAGAAACATAAAACTGTTGTAGAATCCTCTGAACCTGTTAACAATCCTAATAGTATATCTGTTTCTGATGCTGAAACTGAAAGTGGTAATGAACTTAACAATGATAGTAATAATGCCAATGATAATGATAAAAATGATAATTCGGATAAGGAAGAAATAGAAGAGAAACCTGAAAAGCACACTAAAAATAAAACGTACACTACGGAAGATTTTATTGTTAAGACACATGGTAGTGAAAGAGAACCTTGGGTCCAAAAACAAATGTCTTTTCCTGCTAAGAAACTTAAAACCAAAGAAAAAGAACATTATAATAAATTTTGTGATTGGATGAAACCTTTGTTCTTGCAAATTCCTTTGACTGATGCTATTAAATTGCCTCCTTATTCAAAATACATGAAAGATATTGTTTCTAACAAAAGGAAAATTCCCAATGAGGAAATATCTACTATGCTTGCTAATTATTCTTTCAATGACAAGGTTCCAAAGAAGTTGGGAGATCCAGGTATACCAACCATTCCTTGCTCTATCAAAGATAATTATGTTAGAACTGCTCTATGTGACTTGGGAGCGGGAGTTAGTGTTATGCCTTTCTCTCTTTACAAGAGACTTTACCTTGATAAATTGATACCTACTGATATCTCTTTGCAAATGGCTGATAAATCTACTGCTATTCCTGTTGGCATTTGTGAGGATGTTCCTGTTCAAGTAGCTACTAATTGCTTGATTATGACTGACTTTGTTGTTCTTGAAATGTCTGAAGATGATAATATGTCTATTATTCTTGGAAGACCTTTTCTAAATACTGCAGGGGCTGTTATTGATTGCAATAAAGGAAAAGTAACTTTCAATGTGAATGACAAAGAGCATACTGTTTATTTCCCCAAGAGGTTGGATAAAGTACGTGGAGTTAATACAATTACTAATGTGAGATCTATTAAAGTGGGAAGTATTGATTGCCCTTATAAAGAAGAATACAAAACTCTTATGATTGGATCCATACCAATACAATACAAGGTAACATGAGTGTCCCGTGAAGTTTAAATCTTTTATGTCATATAAAATTCATTTGGTGGCAAGACTTGATCAACCTTGTTAACAAGTGCATTTTAAATGCATGGAAGTGCTAAACAACTTTCTTTACTTCATCCTTGTTTTACCTACTGTAATATCGTTTAGTTTGCAAAGTTTAGTTGGATTTGGTTTTAGAAAACAATTTTTCTGCATTAAATTTATTACATTAAAATACCAGGAAATGTGAAAAATAAAATTTCTCAGAATTTAAAATTTTTTATGCCAAAATTCCTATTTTTCGAGGAGGGTCCTGGGAGTACCAGAGAGTGGCCAGGGGGACCCACAGGGCCACCACACCACATGGTGGCGCCGCGGCTGCCCTTGGGCCGCGCCAGCACGTGGTGTGGGACCCACAGGTCCCTCCACTTACTCTCCTTCCTCCCCAACCTTTCTCTCTCCCGACTAAACACCCAGCCATTGAAATTTTTCGTGTTCTTGCTGTTCTTGCCGTGCATTTTCGATCTCCATCATCAGCCCATCTTTGCTGCTGATATTTGGGGATTTTGCTCTCCGGTAAGTGACTCCTCCGATTATCCAAGTGGAATTTTGATTAGTGGTCTATATCTTGAGTATTTTGCTGCTGTAGGTGTAATGTTTAGTGAGTTTAAATGCTTGTTCTAAGTTGGAATAACTAGTTTTGATGCATGATTAAGCCTCTAACAAGTCACTATGGTAGTTCCCCTCAATTAGTAGGCTCAAAATCAATTTTTATGACATTTGTTAAAAATTTCAGAATATGGAGTGGAATATGCATCACATCAACCAACATGAACTAGTGGTGCATGAAGTCATGGGAGTTCACCGTGAAGAGGGTGTATTTCCCGCTGCCTATCCATGCCCCGAATTCATGAATGCTGCGGGGATTGCACGGGATTTTCAAACTTTTCTCTCTAATGCAGGATTGGAGTCTTTTGTTGTTGGTGAACCTAACCAATATGCAAAACTTGCTATGTCTGTGGTGCAGGACTTTACTTGCAACTTATCCTCATCTAACCCCATGGTGCACTACAAAATTTACAATAAAACTGTCAACTAGCCTGACGTGGGCATACCCTCCGGGCACCCCACTATTGGTATACCTGGTTCAGCCCAGTCGAAGGCCCTCTGGCTGGCCCAATGAAGACCAAGAAGTTGTTAAGGAAATTACTTGAAGCACAAGACAAGGACTCTTATTTCGTAGTCTACTAGGACTCCTGTAAACCCTCCCTGGCTCCCTATATAAAGCCAGGCAGGGGCACCCCCATAGACAGATCACGACATCACAGATCGCAACATTATAGCCACAACATAGACACAATTAGATATAGCATAGAGAGATCGCCTCTCATCATATCGCCCTTGCGGCCACCATGTACCTCATATATCATCATAATCAGACAGGCAGGAGTAGGTCTTTACCTCACAATGAGGGGCCGAACCTGGGTAAATCCTTGCTTGTCAGCCGTCCGGAACTACCAGCGCGCACATCTTCTCCCTCAAAATCTACCTAGGGTCTTCGACTCTGGGATTGCCGAGGACATCCCTCGTCAATTGGCGCCGTCTGTGGGAAGAACAGCGTGCTGGATCGCGGTTTCGGCGGCTCAGTCGTCTTCATCGTCAAATATTCATAGACAAAAGCGACCAGATCGCATCTACCGGCGGTGTTCCGTGCATAGTAGATCCAATCTAAGTCACATCGCAGGCGACGCGACAGAATCCACCATCAACAAAGCAGTCAACAACTTCGTCAGTCGATAACTTCGCGACGTGACAGTCAACAACTTCGTCAGTCGACAACTTCTTCATGTGGCGGCGAAGCAGTCAACAATTTCGTCAGGTGGCGGCGGCATTCCAAGCATAATAGATATCATCTACATCACATCGCAGGCGACGCGACCAGTCGACAACTTCGTCAGTCGACAACTTCGTCAGTCGATAGCTTCGTCATGTGGCGGCGGCGTTCCGAGCATAATAGATATCATCTACATCACATCGCAGGCGACGCGACCAGTCGACAACTTCGTCAGTCGACAACTTCGTCAGTCGATAGCTTCGTCATGTGGCGGCGGCGTTCCGAGCATAATAGATATCATCTACATCACATCGCAGGCGACGCGACCAGTCGATAACTTCGTCAGTCGACAACTTCGTCAGTCGATAACTTCATCAGTCGACAACTTCGTCAGTCGACAACTTCGTCAGTCGACAACTCCTCATGTGGCGGCAAAGCAATCAACAACTTCTTCATGTGGTGGCAAAGCAGTCGACAACTTCGTCAGTCGATAACTCCTCATGTGGCGGCAAAGCAGTCGACAACTTCGTCAGTCGATAACTCCTCATGTGGCGGCAAAGCAGTCGACAACTTCGTCAGTCGATAACTCCTCATGTGGCGGCAAAGCAGTCGACAACTCCTCATGTGGCGGCGGCATTCCGAGCATAATAGATCTCATCTACATCACATCGCAGGCGACGCGAGCAGTCAACAACTTCGTCAGTCGACAACTCCTCATGTGGCGGCAAAGCAGTCGACAACTTCGTCAGTCGATAACTCCTCATGTGGCGGCAAAGCAGTCGACACTTCGTCAGTCGATAACTTCGTCAGTCGACAACTCCTCATGTGGCGGCGGCGTTCCGAGCATAATAGATCTCATCTACATCACATCGCAGGCGACGCGACAGAATCCATCATCCGAGAAGAAAATCCAGATCACATGTGGCGGCGAAGCAGTCAACAACTTCGTCAGGTGGCGGCGGCGTTCCAAGCATAGCGGATCTCATCCACGTCACATCGCAGGAGACGCGACCGAATCCATCTTCAGCGAAGCAGTCGACAACTTCGTCGGGTGGCGGCGGCAATCAGCATCGGTGGAATAAGCACACAACACCAGCTCCTTGGAAGGGCACTATGTACCCTCGGGGACTGGCACTCGACATCAACAATGACATAAGCTTCAATTACTCATACCCGACAGACCGTCGACTGGGGAAGAGGATGTCACAAGCACACGTGCGCCCGAGGCTCGGGAGCTGGCGATTCAACGTCGACAGCAACAACAACAACAACAAGTTCATCGACTCGGGAACAAGGCGACACCCGTGAATTCCTTGACTCCACCACAAAACCCTCGGGGGCTAGCGTTTTGACATCAAGAACAAGAAGCAACTTCACAGCTACACCCGACAAGCGATTCGAGTGACTTATTCGACTCAACTTCGCCGTCTCTGGACTGCCGCGTCGACACCCTATACCTTCATCGACTTCGCCTCCGATGCTCGGGGGCTGGCGCTTCATCATCAGCAACAAACAACATATTCGTTGCTCCACGCGAAAAGGTGACTCCAGCATCTTCAACAACTCTGACGCGTCGACTCTGCTCCGCCGCGTCGAACTCTTCGCCGCACACTACGCCGCGTCGACTCCGGTCCGCCGCGTCGAACTCTTCGCCGCACACTACGCCGCGTCAACTCCAGTCTGCCGCGTCAATTTCTTTCGACTGAACACTGCAAGACTTGGCCGTCCCCAATGCTCGGGGGCTACGCTGCACAACCCTAAACTTTGCAAAGGCTTGGCCGCACTCGAGCACTCGCCATCGGCTTGGGTGCTGCGCACCCGGCAAATATCTATGTCAGCAGATGCAAAGAGAGGAACACTCACAAAAATACTCGACAAATATCAAGAGGAAGGCAAATTGAGCCTATACCCAACTATAAATAGTTGCACATAGTCTCGGGGGCTACTCCCATCGGGAGCGCTGTCGCGCACCCGATAGATTCTAAAAGCATAAAGGCAGTCGGTTAAGAAACTCGCCTCAGTCAAAAGCAAAAACTCAATAGAATTCCCGAGTAAACGTCGGTCAATGACGCTTCGGATGCTGCATGCGTAAAATGCAAAGGTAAGACCCATCGATCAGTCGATTAGGGCCGAGGACCACTCCTACAGTGTTAAAGTCCTTGAATCTTCCGCATCAACAGATGCGATGGAAATCCCGGCGGACGCGCTGGGTAGCAAAGTTGAGACTGCAGAACGATTCAGTAAGACCTCAACGGCCTGAGTCGAGTCTGTCCAGTACGTTCCAGGTTCGAGCCCGGGGACTCGAACTTGATTGAAGCCTAGCAAGGTTTCGCCCAAATGTGCGGTTAACTGGTCTCGACTCATCGAGTAAAACCAGGCCTACTAAGTCATACTCCCTAGGCAAAATAAACAAAGCATTAGTCGACGTGTTTCCGACTCAGCATGCATAATCGAGCCATTCTCGACTCAAAAGTAAATAGCAAAGTTTCCCTACTCGGGAAAGCACAATCGAGACAATCTCGACTCAAAATGCACATAGCCAAATGAGCAAAGAATCAGATGGTGAAATACAACTACAAATGAGTTCCTGCCCGATTCTTCGAATCGGCCAGGCACTCGGGGGCTACTCCCATCGGGAGCGCTGAGCACGCACCCGATGAACTACTAGACAACACAGAAACAAATAACATGAAAGCTGCGCACCTGCTTGGACAGTGCAAAATTCATCGACTAAACTCCCATCGGGAGGGTACTCGCCATTGGCTCGAGTGACACAACGGATTTTTATCAAAGTCGGGTTCTCTATAGCTCGCACGGATTTATCAAAGTCGGGTTCTCTATAGCTCGCACGGATTTATCGAAGTCGGGTTGTCTATAGCTCGCACGGATTTATCGAAGTCGGGTTCTCTATAGCTCGCACGGATTTATCAAAGTCGGGTTCCCTATAGCCCGCACCGGATTTATTATTATTGGATTTCATACACATATACAGGATTTCTCATAATTGATTTAAGCTCACGAAGAATGAATAATTCAGTCATCATATGGTCATTGATTACGCCTACTCGACATACTGTTTTGAGTCTCTGCCCGATATTTCGAATCAACCAGACACTCGGGGGCTAGTGACGTGGGCATACCCTCCGGGCACCCCACTATTGGTATACCTGGTTCAGCCCAGTCGAAGGCCCTCTGGCTGGCCCAATGAAGACCAAGAAGCTGTTAAGGAAATTACTTGAAGCACAAGACAAGGACTCTTATTTCGTAGTCTACTAGAACTCCTGTAAACCCTCCCTGGCTCCCTATATAAAGCCAGGCAGGGGCACCCCCATAGACAGATCACGACATCACAGATCGCAACATTATAGCCACAACATAGACACAATTAGATATAGCATAGAGAGATCGCCTCTCATCATATCGCCCTTGCGGCCACCATGTACCTCATATATCATCATAATCAGACAGGCAGGAGTAGGTCTTTACCTCACAATGAGGGGCCGAACCTGGGTAAATCCTTGCTTGTCAGCCGTCCGGAACTACCAGCGCGCACATCTTCTCCCTCAAAATCTACCTAGGGTCTTCGACTCTGGGATTGCCGAGGACATCACTCGTCATAGCCTTTCGATGATTTTTGTGCAGCAATCAAGGTGCCACAATGGGGATCGCGAGAGAAGGTGAGGGAGAAGCCCAAGCCATTGATGGACCTGTACAAGGAGATTTGCCAGGGCAGGAGCTTCTCGGATGAAAATGGTAAAATTCAGAGTATTCATCTCCCATGCATTTGATATTTTGCCTATTTTATCACCAAGTGTGTCCTTGCTAGGAAAGTTGGGAGCAAGTTATCTGTGCATGACCTGGCATTCTTAGCTGCTGCCTTGCAATGGGATAGAACGTATAACTTGGGTGCATTGATAGCTTATCGTCTTGCCACTAACCGCGAGAAGGGTGGTATTTGTGGGGGTCTCATTGCTTCACGTTTACTAGATATGCATGGTTTAGTCCCTCATTATAATGATGTTCAGATTTCTCCGGAGAGACTAGATATTTTTGCAATGAGGAAACATAGTTTTATTGCTTCTTATGGTAATTTGAGTAGCCTCCCGTATGAGATAACCTTTTTCAAGAAGTCAGGCTGGGGAACCACCGAATCTCCGAGGATTATTTGTTTGCCTGCGCCTCTTTTGTTTGATTTTGATCCCAGGGAAAGATGGTCACTTTCGGAGGCTGAGCTTGACGCATACGTGGCTCAGCATAGCCAGAGCATGGAGGATGATACGCAGGGGGCTGAGGATGATTTCGGCCAGCCCCCTGACACTGCTGGCTCTTCATACCAGTACCCCGACTATGCAGGGCCTTCTGCCTCCTTTTCTGGTTCGATCGAGCCAGAATATGATCACGCCCGGAACGACCCACCGGGGTGGGGTTCATCTTACCCGCCATGGGGCTGATTCCCACTTAGGCCAAAAACTTAAACTTGGGGGAGGTATACCGATAGCACACTCATCTACATATCATTATCATTCGGTACTTTGTATATCCATGTTTAGTTTTCTTTCTTTTTGTTTGTTTGTTTCTTGCTTTGCTTTACTTTCTAAAAACTCAAAAAGACCAAAACTATTTCTGTTATTTCTCTTGCTAGTTCACTTGAGTCTCTAGTATTAGTTTGCTTAGTTGTCTATTTCGGTTCAATATGCAAAAACCCAAAAATATTTTGCTTTGTTGTTTGTGTTTCGCGCAGGGACAGATTTCTGCTGTCCACCGTTTAATTCATAACTTCCTGTAGAAAAATCCAAATAACCTGAAATTTCTTGTGCATGATCCTCAGATATGTACGCAACTTTCATTAGTTTTGAGTTTTCTGATCTGAGCATGTTAAGGTCCTCGAAAAAATTCGTATTCACAGGCTGTTCTGTTTTTGTTCTGTTTTTAGTTTCTAAATCCGAAAATCCAAAAATATTTGTTGTTTCTTTTTGGTTTTTTATAGTTTGTTACAGAGCTCAACACCTTCCGTTACCCCGTAGAGATTGGTTTTCATTTCATATTATTCAAGCCACGCAAGTGAAAGAACAATAATGATGATATATGACAATTCGAGTTGGGTAAGAAGCTGGTAATGAACTCTATTTGTTTTTCATTTTTGTACATATACTCGTTCATGTGAGCATGCTTAGATGGTTCACGTAAGGTATATGTCGATTGGTGGATGCTTAGTTGTTTATGTTCTCTTATGATCATTTCCAATTTATTAATAGTAGATAACATGTTTTATGGATGTTTGCTTGCATTGTTTTGTTCATAAAAGAGTATGAAATTGTGGTGTCCTCCTCTGAACAAATTCATTTGTATCGACTTGGCACATGCTCACACATGTATATGACTGAAAACAAAGAGTCAATTAAGACTTGATGATTTATTTTGCCTCAGAGTTCTAGTATCATTTTTATGCCTCCGTTAATTTTATTTTGTCGCAAGCATGATTATGACGGTTGTTGCTCTTTTGAATTGTCGCTTCCCTGTCTACTGCTAGCCTCCACTTGTACTAAGCAATATTGCTTGTGATTCCAAATCCCTGAAAACCAAGTTATCCCAAAGAGTACACTATAAATACCTATGCATGGCATTTCAAACCATTCAAGTAAATTTGCATGTGCTACCTCTAAAACCTTCAAACACTTCTCATTTTGTGCCATTGTTTTAATCTCATGAGGAAGTAGTAGTTGGGTTTGTTATCTTCCATACTAATTAAGTAACCATCGACTTGCATGCTTCATCTGCTTGTCATTAATATTGCAAAAGAGCTGGTTAGACCACTATAATATCAAAAGTTTTGAAAAGTCAAAAAATAGACACTCCTCCATGGTATGTGATTGCTGGTGGGCACCCGAGGATTCGGTTAGCCATGGTTTCTGAAAAGCAAAGGTTGGGAGGAGTGTCAAAATATCAAAGAGATAAAATATAAAGATGCATATTATAAATGCTTGTTTTAAATAATTCGGAACCGCTCTCAACTTGCCTAGTATGGAAGATAACAAGAACTCTATTGCCATTCGTTGACGGAACAACCACCACTCAAAAACAATTTTACCTCTGTTTTCAAAACAATGAAAAGCTCTAGCACATGTCAAATCCCTGCTTCTCTCGATGAAGGGTCTATCTTTTACTTACTGTTGAGTCACCATCCTTTCTTTGAGCACCTTCTTGAGAGCATAGTTGTCATTCTTAGTGTAATGTGCTTGTCCCAGAATACTGTTAGCTGCGGTATAATTTTGATGCTTTTATCTTTGACATCTTTATCTCTAGTCCTCTCTTGAATCTCAGAGGTGCCTGGGCATTTATGTTTTGTTACACACTTTCGGGCAAGCGAGATACCACTTTATCATACTTTCTTATGAGCTTTGCAATCCTGTGAATTGACATGTTTCATGTATTTACTATTGGTATGATTGGCATCTCTTCATAGTTTACATAACTAATTAGGTGACACCGTTTACATATATCTTATTATGAATAGCCTAAGCATTTGCCAGATAGTGAGAATATTTACATCATATGAAGCAAATGTGTTCGTGAAAGTTCTTTTATCGCACTCAGTTGTTAACTGAATTGCTTGAGGACAAGCAATAAGCTAAGCTTGGGGGGAGTTGATACGTCCAAAACGTATCTACTTTCCCGAACACTTTTGCTATTGTTTTACCTCTAATTTGTGTGTTTTTGAATGTAACTAACATGGACTAACGATGTTTTCAGCAGAATTGCCCTGGTGTCTTGTTTTTGTGCAGAAATTCAACTTTAGGAAAAAATACCAGAAAATATGCAAAAGTCCATATTTTCCCAGGAAAGCCATGGAGCCAGAAAGGGAGACGAAGAAGTGCCACGTGGGTCCCACACCACATAGTGGCGCGGCCAGGAACCAGCCGCGCCACCACATGGTGTGGTTGGCCCAGGCACCCCCTCGAGCCCCCCTCTCGGATATAAGGTCCCCTGACCTAAAAACAGAGAAGCCCCCGATCACTTTTCCCAAAAACACATCCGTGCGCCGCCACCTCCTCGAAACTCAATTCGGGGATCAGAAGTCTCCGTTCTGGCACCCTGCCGGGACGGGGAATTGGAGGAGATCATCGTCATCGCCAACGCCTCTCCATCAACCATCCATGTTTTCCCCATCCATGTGTGAGTAATCCACCGCTGTAGGCTGAAGGGGATGATAGGGATTGGACGAGATCGTTCATGTAATGTCTGTAATATCATTAGGGCATGGTGCCTAGTATCCGTTATCGGTGTTTTACGTCATTGTTGCAACTTGTTATACTTAATGCTTGTCACTAGGGCCCGAGTGCCATGATTTCAGATCTGAACATGTTATTGTATCATGAAGATAATTATTGTTTTGGATCATATCTGCAAGTTGTATTACACATGTCATTATCCGGAACTCTAGGTCCCAAAGTGACAATAATTGGGACAGCCTATGGGAATGGCTGTGATGTGAGGATCACATGTGTTCATGGAGTGTTAATGCTTTGCTCCGGTACTTTATTAAAAGGAGTACCTTAATTACCAGTAGATTTCCTTGAGGCCCTGCTGGAAACGGGCTGGTAGGACAAAAGATGATGTGCAAGTTTCTCATTGCGAGCACGCACAACTAAATTGGAACACATGCCTATGGTTGTTATTTAACACTTGGATGCTTTATCTTATTTATCTGCAAATGCCTATGTCTTGATATTATATGAACTATCTTATCCATGCAACGCCCGTACATCCGTCCCTACCCTATGCTTACAGTATTTTAATCCTGATATCTACTATAATCACTACTGCTGTTTTTATTTCACTGTTGCTATTATTTCACTACTGTCACTGCTATAAAACTGTTGCTACTGATAATCTGTCTCGAGCAAGTCTATTCACAGGTGCAGCTGAACTGACAATTCATCTGTTAAGGCTTATAAATATCCTTTGGCTCCCCTTGTGTCGAATCAATAAATTTGGGTTTTACTTCTCTCGAAGACTGTTGCGATCCCCTATACTTGTGGGTCATCAGTGTGTTGTCAATAACTTGATAGTTGCGGTGAATTAATTTGGTAAGTATTGGTGGATAATCTGATAGTTACATTTGATTTTAACTGGTAAATATTAGTGCATAACTTGGTAGTTGCATTCAATTTATCCGATAACGGTTTAGTGGATAACATAGTAGTTGCACCATAATTTACCAAGTGTTTGTGAAAACCTGATAGTTGCATTTGAATTAATCTAGTAAGTGCAGGTGGATAATTTCGTAGTTGTATTGAATTAATCAGATAAGTGTTTTTTTAATAACCTAGTACTTGCATTGAATAGCCTGGTAAGTATTTGTTTGATAACCTATTAGGTATATTTTATTTGATAAGTATTGATAGATAACCTGATAGTTGAATTAATTTATCTGATATGTGTTCAGTGGATAACCTGGTAGTTGGTGATATTAATCTGGTAATCTGAAAGTTTTGTGAAGATAATCTGGTAATTTTTTAAGTAGCAATTACACATTTTGCTTATTGGATGGTTTATTCATGTAACAGGTAGATGGTGATTGGAATCTTTTTGAAGAATCATGGCCCATGTGTCCAAGATCTTGTTCAAGTCTGCCTTGTTCCCGGGGAGAAGGGGTCCAATTGCTATAACTGTCTATCTTACAAAAATTTCAAGATCATAGCAAGTTTTTTTGTGACCTACAAACTTTTGTGACGCTAGCAGATAGAAACAATTGTGATTCTAGGATATACCTTGTCTATGCTCCTATTTTTCCTGTTATTTTTTATTCGAGCAGATCATGCATTTGTGGCAGTTCAATTTTACACCTGAGAGAAGTGCAAATTTAGCTCTGCTATTTTGGGAAAGAAGAGCATCGTGATTTTATATAGGTTGAGGTGGAGCAGTGGAGTAATTAGGCAGAATTATTATGGACAGTGCTGAGCGTCCCCCGGAGGATCGGTGCGTGCGATCCTCCCTATGGAGCGGTTGACACGTGTACGTGTACCGGATTTGATTCCCCGCGCGCTGTCCTCGCGTCGCTTTCCTTTCCTGCGCGCTGTCCTCCCGTCGCCGTTCACCCGTCCTCTCGCGCGAGCTAGCAATCGATTATGCATGTGGCTGCTAGCTAGCATAGCTAGCACTTTATTTCTCGTTCTATTCAGCACGGTACTTCATTTTTTGAATTCACTTTCCAAATGCATGCAACATTAGAACATGACCAATTTACTCTTATGCATGCCATGCACAGTTGATATTTGCTACCTCCATATGTTTCCTTTCTATAATGCAACACAAAAGCCAATGGTAGCAAATTTCTCCTTCATATAATGCAGCAAATTTATTCTTACTGTCATGCAAAAAAAAACAGTGGTAGTAAATGTTTCGTTTATATGATGAAAAACAAAAAAGCCCGGCGGTAGCAAATTTCTTCTTCCTATGATGCAAAAGAGATGAATTGGTAGTTGCAATTTCTTTTTTCTATGATGCAAAACAAAAAAGGCAGTAGCAAAAGAGAGCAAGCCGTCGTGCCAGCGATACCGTTGAGCCCCAATAGCTCCGGCGAGTAGCACCACGGCGCACGGTAGTGCTCGATGCCGATTGTAACACCGCCGTCATCGAATCATCGATGGTAGCCCTGTCATCAAATGGCTCGCAGCAACCATCCTCGTCCATGGTAGCAATGGTCGTCTTCATCATCCATGGTAGCAACTAGCAACGGCCGTTAATGACAAATCGCATCATGTTCGCAGCATCGCTGACAACCAACTAAAAAACAGGGACAACGGCCGTAGCAAAAAAAAACTTCTAATTATGCAAAACAAATAAAAGATTGTAGCAAAAATCTCATTCTAATAATGCATCACGTAACAACCATTGTAGCAAAAATTCTCTTTCAATCATGCAAAACAACTAATCGATTGTAGCAAAATTTTCCTTCTAATAATATAAAAGGAAACAACCTTTGTAGCAAAAATCTCATTCTAATAATGCAACACGAAACAACCATTGTAGCAAAAATTCTCTTTCAATTATGCAAAACAACTAATCGATTGTAGCAAAATTTTCCTTCTAATAATATAAAAGGAAACAACCTTTGTAGCAAAAATCTCATTCTAATAATGCAACACGAAATAACCATTGTAGCAAAAATTACCTTCCAATTATGCAAAACAACTAATCGATTGTAGCAAAAAATTTCTTCTAATAATTTAAAACGAAACAATCATTATAGCAAAAATCGCATTCTAATTATGCAACACGAAGTAACCATTGTAGCAAAAATTCCCTTCCAATTATGAAAAACAACTAATTGATTGTAGCAAAAGTTTTCTTCTAATAATGTAAAACGAAACAACCATTGTAGCAAAAATCTGATTCTAATAATGCAACACCAAACAACCATTGTAGCAAAAAATCCCCTTCCAATTATGCAAAATAAAATAATCGATTGAAGCAAAATTTTCCTTCTAATAATGTAAAACGAAACAACTACTGTAGCAAAAATCTCATTTTAATTATGCAAAAAGAAAGAATCGATCGTAGAGGTAGGAAAAAATGTAGAAATCACGGTGCTTCTGGCCGCCGTTGCTGTTGCTTCCGGCCGCTGTCGCCGTTGCTACCACCGGCCAATGGCAGTGCTTCCTGACACTGTCGCCGTTGCTTTCGACATTCAAGAACGGTGCTTTCTGTCGCCGTTGTCGTTGCCTTCAGCAAGTGAGCTTCCAGCGGCCGTAGTCATACAACAGTGGTGCTTCCGTCCGCCGGTGCGTCCAGCCACTCAGTCCAGCAACATCGCTTCCAGCCTGATGGCGTCAGACCTTCGCCACCAAACCATTGTAGCAAATCCGCTGGAGCACGGTAGCACCGCCGCTCGCGGACTGTAGCATCACCGCTCGCACGGTAGCTTTGTCGCCAAACCATTGTAGCAAAGCTGCTAGGCCGCTGGAGCACGGTAGCACCGCCGGTCGCGGACAATAGCATAGCCCCTACTCCGTGAGTCCTGCAGCAACGTCGGTGGCGCTTCATAGCAACAACGACAGTGCTCTGCAGCAATGGCGGTGTGGCTTGGCAGCAACGGACGATATGCATCAATAGGAGAATCTTCTATGAAGGTTGCGCTATATGAAGAAAATGTTACAATCAGTTGGTTTTGCATCAAACGGAGTCAGAAATTGATACCTAACATACAGGATTTTGAACCACATGCAGTGGAAGAAAAAGAGGGGAAGAAACAAATTGCTACATACGTAGCTCTACCTCCGCCATCGTCGAGGGTGAGCAGATGGAACAGCAGCTGCATGACACCCCGCTCCACCTCCGCCGTGGCCCGCTACCCGTCCACCTCCGCGACCTACGACGGCTCGGCTCCGCGGCCGGCGCCGCCGCAGTGGTGCTCGACGGCTCCAGCGAGAAAACGATCCGGCAACGTGCTCCACGTGCCTACCGGCGGCAACAGGGCATGAGCCTCGAGGGAAGAGGGGCGGGCGACGGAACCTTATCTCACGCTCGCCGACTATGCGAAGAAGAGTGGCCGAGAAGAGGCAGGAGCTCGCTGGCCTCAAGCTGTCGTTGGGCCTATCGTCCACCTACTCCACACCTCCCGCCAACCCCCGAGCTCCCCAGCTAAGCGGTACCTCGCCGGCGACTGTGCAGCGTGCGAGTAGACGCCAGGGCGGATTGGGGGACGGCGGTGAGGCTCGAGACAGGCGACGGCGAGGCGAGGCGGCGGCGCCGTGCATGGAAGCCGTCGCCGCGGCGGCACTGCACAGGGAAGCCGCTCTCGGTGGCGGCGGCGGCGGCGGCGTCTCACTGGGAGGGCTCGAGAGAGAGAGAGAGGGGCAGCAGAGCGGAGCGGAGCAGGGCAGCGGGTGGCGCGTCGCGAGCGGAGCGAGCGAGAGGATAAGAAGGAACACGAGTGGATCCACGGGGACACGCGTCAAACGTAGGAGGCGGAGGACGCAACGGGCTGGATCCCCCGGTGGAACGGTATCATTTCCCAATTATTATTGCCAGTTTTTATTTAGCTAGTTCGGCTAGCAGGCCATATACGAGAAGGCCCAGAAGGAGAGAACAACACAACTACCACATGCACCCGAGCGAGAGAAAAAAAAAGCGCGTGAACTACTATTTCGGGCTGGGGTACAGCCGCCGTACGAGTAGAGTTGTGTGCGGCGCCGCCATGTAGTGCGGTCCTTCAATTTGACCATCTAAGATAATGGCCCCGTCACCACCTACCGCAAGAAAAAGGACCTTTTTCAGAATAGGCTATTCTCTCTCTCGTCGTCTCCGTGTTGACTTGAGACATTCCTCTCCCTGTGCTGCTCGCAAGATCGAAGGCACAGCCGCCCACGGGAGCAGCCGGCGGCTAGCTGACGGGTCTCCCTTCCCTCAAGCGGGCCGCCAGCTGCTTTTTTCCGTGATTTCCCGAGGTATGGATCATTCACAAGACTCAGCTAGATATTTGGTTGTTTTCTTGGATCTGGTCTAGCACTTGAGAAAGGTCCAAGCTCGGCTATATGTGTCTTTCCCCCAATTATGGGAACCCTGTAACTGAATTTCATCTCGGTCGTTTAAGTACCTATTCTCTACTCAATCTACACGAATTCCTCTCACTGACTGAATATGCTGCAGGCTATGTGATCATTGCTGTTTTATACCTGTGTAAGTCGTCATGGAATGCCACAATATATATGCGCATCTATTACTTCCTTTGAATGCATTTCCGAATTGCAAAGGTTCCTTGTAATCAGTGCTGAATTCGCTCTTTTTTTTTTGGATCCCTCAGGAATAGATCACACTATGGCTCCTTACAGGTCGAAGATAGCGGGGGCAGCGGCGTTCGCCAAGATGGTTGGGGCTATGAAACTCACGGGAGGCCTCAAGGTCGGCGCAGCTGCTGCAGCTGTCGTGGCTGCAACCACGGCTGCCATATCCGGGAAAGACACCAACAAGCCTAGTCTCAGGCCGAGAACAAGATGACACTATGTGGTAATGCCTGCTAGCTAGATTCAACAGCCAGGGTATCATCTGCTTTGCAATTTGTCCGAAGCTGTAGATTCATCCGTCTTGTTTGCTTTTTTTTTCTTTTCTTTATCTGTTGTAGTAACTTTGAAACAATCACGCTATCGGGAAAAACAGTTACTTTACTTGGATAACATATCTTTTTTGTGTGTGAAAAGACCCTTAGATCTTACTTGGATAACGACACCGCATCACGGGAAAAACCTGGCCGAGCATCTGTTCCCGGACTCCACATACCCACGGAGTTTCGTGAGGATACAACATGTCGACATTGGCTAACTGACCATATATATGCTGGATCGAACCCTAAGCTCTTGTTCTAACCGACATGCCAGTTATTAACATGGAAACATCGGGGTATGGTATAGTAGGGGTATCTCTTAAGTGGCAGCGACCAGGGTTTTACATTTCACTAGATAATGTAGGCGCACGTTGCCGCGCCCATCTTTTACATAAATAGATTGTTAGGAATGGTGAGTATATATAGATCTTAAAAGTTCAGAAATGATCTGTAGTCAGGGTGGTGTGCACCACTCTTTTATCTTACACCTATCCGATTTGGTCAAACCAGCCTAATGCAAACTGAGTTAAAGCCTCTGCTAATTATCTTGCAAGTTGACACTCAGTGTTGGGCCCTCACACGTCAGGCTCCCCTTTGTCAAAGGCAGCGGTACATTTTCACGCATCTCACAGCAGATCAGACGGCAATGACGACGTGCGACACACCCCCTCGACTATCAAAACGTCTCTCCTTAAAAGTTTATGATGTGTTGAACCACATGGGCAAACAAAGTTTCAAAACTACCTACATGAGGATCAAAGCTCGCTAGGCTTTGTTCTTAAATTTAAATAGTTATGATTACTATCTTGAGTATAAAATAAATGGTCAATATTTTGTATTTAGAAGAAAAACTAAAGTACATTAGCAAACAGTGACCGTGCAAATCGGTAGATGAACTCATCTTTTAAGTTCCTCATTGAACGGGCTGCAATGATGGAACTACCACTAAGTATCTCCATCTAAGGACATAGTTGTCATTGGTATGCCTAGTAAGTTAAAGAAACCTTTCCAGCATGATTAAGGTGATGCTTCTTTCCAAGGGAGGAACTTGGTGATTTCCATATCCGAGGGAGGGTATCACGCCCTATAAGAACAGCAAAGTGTTTTATTATTCTGCTTGCATAGCAACGGTTCTCCCAGAATATAGGATGAAAATGTCTCAAATGGCCAACACAAAGATCAGTAGAATAGCTTTGTGTCCTTATTTGTGAACTGAAGCTGACGAGCCATCCTTGTCTCAGTCAAGCTGAGATTTCTTCTTTGTGCAATAGGTTATACGTTCTTCTGTTGCGGGTTTGCAAATAATATGCGCACTGTCATGTATGTTAATAAATAGATTTGTTGCTGCAAACAAATGCATTTTCAGTTTGAAATGCTTTCTTATGACTCAACTGGCAGGCAAGGAACCGCCATCGTTCTTAAGCCAGCTTCATGACTGTGACGGTACTTGTCATATTCTTTCCCTATTCGAGATATGAAATAAATTTAGCAATTAGTGTGTGGGTATGTAACAATATTTCAGCATTAGTAAATATGAAACTAAATCACAATAAACTTATTAGGACCTGTTGAATTAAGTAATATAATGGCAACAATCTCAGGTTCAACCCTAACTAACGATGTGTTGTACTAATCACTGTAGGATGATATCAGCCTTAAGAGCAGGTATTTGTTGAATAAGACTGGATGAGAAAGTAGCAAGCAGTTATACAAGATTAAAGTTACACCTACATTTGTTGGAAAAATAACCGATTTAATACTCGACCTTTTCAAGAATATCAGGGTTGATATAGATCTGTGCAGGAGGCAAGATGATAATATAATGTTTGACAATAAATAGATAGCTTACGCGTTATCTTATACTAGAAACATACCCCGCGCGTTGCGGCGGAAATCTTTTAATGTTTTTACTATGCAAACAAAGGGATATAATACTATGGATATAAATTTGTTTACAGAAATATACAACGTATCACAATTGTCAAAAGGTTATATTATTTGACGTGATTTTTTTGTATTTGATGATAAAAAATAGGTGACATGAAAAATTGGATGATGAAAAGTAAATGATATGGATATGTTGCATGAAAGAAAATATTAGCTTTAGTGAATTAGTAGGATGACATGGACATTTGGTTGGCTATAAAAATGGATGATGTGGATAGCTTGCATAAGAACTTGTTCAATAACATCTTTCCTACACTTGTCGTGATCATAAGAACTATTTGCAGAGCTGGCGCCAGAGGGAATTGGCATATGGTCAGGCAGGAAGCATGTTGAGATATTTCCAGGACAAGATTGCCGAGAACCCTTCATTTCAATATACTTTGCAATTGGATTGTGAAGAAAATATATCCAATATATTTTGGGCTGATGCCAAGATGATAATTGATTATGCACACTTCGGCGATGTTGTTACATTCGACACTACCTTTGGCACAAATAAAGAATATAGGCCTTTTGGTGTCTTTGTTGGACTTAACCAGTTTCGAGAGACAATCATTTTTGGTGCTGCTCTAATGTTTGATGAAACATTTGCCTCTTTCAAATGGTTATTTGAGGCTTTTCTAGCTGCACATAATGGTAAGCAACCTAGAACTATCTACACCGATCAAGACACCGCAATCGGAAATGCTATTGGGAAAGTATTCACCCAAGCATGGCATGGATTGTGTACCTTTCACATAATGCAAAATGCTGTCAAACACTTGTGCCATGTTAAAGATCAAGAATCACCTCCCTTAAAAGGAAAAAAGAAAAAGGATGAAGAACCACATATTCTCTCGGACTTTAGTGCTTGTATGTTTGAAATTGAGGAAAAGGCTGATTTTGAAGAAGCATTTGACATCATGAGGAATAAGGTGGAGAAGAAGACATGGTTTGATAGTATATATAAGGTCAAAGAGAAATGGGCTGAATGCTATACGAGGGATGTTTTCTCATTGGGTATGAGAAGTACACAATTAAGTGAAAGTTTTAATAGTGACTTGAAAAGACATCTAAAATCAGATTTTGATATCCTCCGATTCTTAAAGCATTTTGAAAGGGCTGTGCAAGGAAAAAGAAACAATGAACTAGATGCAGAATTTGAAGCAAGGAAGAAAATACCTAGAGTACGTATGAAGGCACCTATGTTGGTGCAAACAAGCAAGCTGTACACACCCCTTATATTTGAAGCATTTCAAGTTCAGTATGAAAGATCCATGGCTGCATACACAAGAATACTAGATGGAAATAACACATTTGCTATTGCAATTGGGAGTGGGGAAGATGGTTTAGCCTTCGTGGAGAAGGAGCGCATAGTTGTTGGTAATCCTTTGGAGAAGACAACTTTATGTACTTGCGGGGTTTTTACAAGAACTGGGTTATTGTGTTGCCATGCTTTGAAAGTTCTTGACTTGATGAATATTAAGTTGTTGCCAAACCATTATATTTTGAAGCGGTGGACAAGGGAGGCATGTTGTGGAACCATACAAGACAATCAAGGAAGAACCATTGTTGAAAATCCGAAGTTGGATGCTATGCTTGGCTATAGATTTCTCTCTCATAAATTTCTTAGCTTGGTATATCCAGTAGCCAACTCTCCAGATTGTCGCTTGTTAGTGAATGATGCACTTGATTGCCTTGGTAAGCAGCTTGAGGAAAAAATGAATGGATCTTCAAACATATTAAATGATTCACACAATGTTGAAGATGTTCGACAAGAAGAAGATTTGCTTAGTGCTGCACGCCTCAAGAAAAAAGAGGTTCAACCAAGAAGTAAAAAACGCAAAAGAAGTTGGGTCGACAAATTCCGCAAGTTCAGAAAAAAGGTGTCAAAGGTATCTACTGTATGTTCCTTTAAAAAGCTTCCATTCTTCTATTCTTATTCATTACACAAAAGGTCAAAATAACAAGTTGTAAGTTAATGCAGCAACAAGAAGAGCATGGTGCCATAGCAACTGAAGTAGCAATGGCTGAGTCTGAACAAGTCGGTGACATGGGTAGCATGAGTACCTACACTCAACTTCTGATGGTAATGCAGCCATGTATTTAAATTATAATTTTGATGCAAAATTATATTGCTCAGGCTCATTTGTTCGTTTGTAATTGCAGGGTAATAATCAAGCTGCTGATTTATTACTCCAAGATCTTTAGGTCTCTCTTTAGTAGTCAAAAGACTACTGCTTTTGGGGTGCTTTTGTGCTATTTTGTTTCTGGAATGTATGTACTGCAACCATGCACGCTGATTTGCGGTGCCAAAACTGAATGTTTGGTGCTATTTTGTTTAATGAAGTTGGGCACTGTGACTAAACTGATGTGTGCTAGTTAATTCCATGGATATACACTGTTTAGTGGTCTTTTATTTGCTAAAGCTTTAAACTGGTGCCCTGTTTAGTACAGATTCCATGGGCAAAAACGCCAGCCTTGAACAGTATTACTGGACTGTTAGGCCCCAATTTCATTACAGATTTATTTTTGTATACTTTGACTAACAGTACCGAACAACATGCTTGTTTAAATCTAGTGCTACTGCTAATTGAAGAGAGAATCTGACCGAAGTCCAAAACAGAGCAACGATTCCTACTCTGTATTAGCGTCCATACCAGAACTTGGCTGGTTTGCTGGGCCTTTCCTTGCATCGGGCTAGTCTTTTGCACAGAGAGAGGTGAGATGAGCTGCAGCCTTTAGATGGAGAGTGTAGGGTGGATAAGAGGGCAAAGTCAGCCAATGACGTTGGTTCACATCCACGGTACATTCTCCATCTAAAGGCTGTTGCTCATCTCACCTCTCTTCCACCAACCCTCTCCCCGCCCACATCGTCGTCAGGGTGAAGGGGTTTCTTGCCGGTTGGGATGTTCAAACGAAAATCAGTACATTGTATAATGAAACCGTATGCATCTCAGCCAAGAGGTGTTGTGCTGAGCCCCCGGTGGCATACCGCTAGCTCGTTCCAGACTTCTCTACTTCTCGGTGATGGATGTGGGCATGTTGCAGAAACTTAGGCATCACCTGTGGTGCAGTGCATCATGGCCCAGCACAACCCCTTCTAGTAAACGCACCGCAGCAGATTCCTGTGACCCTGTCCCCATGACGCGGTAGATTCAACCTTCAAGCAGATCCATCATGACAATAATTTAGAAGTCACTAATATTTGGTGAAACGAGTTGAAAATTGGAAGTAGTTGAGATCGCTCTTAAAAAAACTTAGAAGTGCAGTGTCCATGTCCACATATCTTCACCTATCAACACCTTGACATTGAATCCAATTGATCAAGAGAGGCCTGCACACTATGAAGTGTAGTCCAAGTACGAAAGAGGCGATAAAAAATAGCCAAAAATTAATAGAGTTGCGTTGGAGGAGATAAGTCAACAATCTATCAACAGCAGCACACGTAAAGAGTACAAATGATCACTAACAAAAAAAAAACATTATATACTGCTAACGATAATATTCATATAGTCATCCTCCCAGAAAGTTGCATGCATATCACGATCTCCTAAATGAGTACAAAATTAAATGATTTTAACATTTGCAGAAAACGAGCGCTACTGTATCCAAAATGAAGTATATCACCCTATTGAAATAGTAAGCAGAAAACACATCATTTGTTCATCCAAAATAAGAAAAATAATTTTCTACTTGCATTATTCATGCCCCTAGTACAGAGCGTGCAATAGCGGACAAGTGGAAAATGATGGGATTTGATGTTTTAGAGGCAGAAATAGAAAGCTCCATAACTTTGTTGAAGCAGCTGAATGCTACCTGAACTACACCATTTCCTATAGAACATGTCTTCTATGCCAAAAGGAACTGTCGACTCATGCTCCAACTCATACTATGGATAGCACATTCCTCAACACGGTAAAGAGCAAAGCTTTACCACAGATTGTTCAGGGTCAAAACAATGAAAATATAACTACTCAGTTCTTCAGGATTTGGTGGTACAGGACCATATGGCATGCATCTCTCAGAAGCAGTGTGTGTGTGTGTGTGTTTTGCCAAGGGTATCACACAGGCATAACCCAATAAGTAGGCCAGTAGCAATGTGAAGAATGCCTGCCATTTCCAATGGTCAAATATACTGGCCCGGTGCACAACTCGAAATGAAGGAAGAAAAATCAAAATTGTGTAGTCTAATAATGAATAATCCAAATGTTACACATTAGCAATGGTTCCTTACCAAAAGGTTTAGAAGCCTTACTGAGATACTTTTTAAAAAAAGTATGCGTGTGAATATGCTACTTATAATGTTAGCCACACAAGTGTCTCATTTATTAACTACAGATATGTCACCCATTTATGTTGTGGTGGCATCGTGTTTTTGGTATGATATAGACACGAATTTAAGAATATGGGGCAATGAAATCATTACACATCAGGTGAATTCCATTGATTTGCAATCGGCCCAATCTAAGGGCTGGTTTCACCTTTCATCATTATCATACTTTCATGCTCTTCCTGCAAAGTCAGCAAGACATCTAGGTCAACTGCACACATACTGAAGCAGAATATCACTGGAAACAATAAGATAAATTCCTATGGCTTAATTTACTGAAAGCAATAGATCTGGAAGAGGCTGAGATACTCAGCCACATTACGTTTCCTGCTAACAAATCTCACATGTACTGTTACTGCTTGGTTGACAGATTTAGAGACATATAGCTAGTAAAACTGTAAGAAGAAATCAGACATGATGAAATTGGCTGACAAATCCACCCAATGTCCGACCTTAATTGAAAGTAACCAGACCACACGAACTGACAAACTACCAAACAATTAACATGATTTGTTCCATACCTTGAGATCCGCCGACGCGTTCGCAGAAAGGGGCAGCCCCATGATCCCCGGGAGCAGCCGGAGCGACGACGAATTGCAGATGGATGCCACATGCGCGCATTCGATCGGTTGGGGTCGGCGGATTCCGTCCTTCTCCTTCCCTCGCGGTGCTCTGGCTCTCCTCTGCGCGCATCGGTGATTCCGTCGTCTGGCTTCTCCTCTGCTCGTTTCAAGTCGCTTCGCGTCACTAGTCAGGATGAACCAGGTTGTTGGGCCTATGCGGGTAATCAGGCCCAGTGTGTACACATGGTCTTACAGCGAAATTCAGTACATTAAGGAGATCGATATGTTCCATGTTTTTGTAATAATTGTGCTCACCTTGTTGAAGCGCACTTTAATCCTATGTCATGCAACTTGAGGCCAACCCCAAAGCACCCCCTTAACTTAGGTCCGAGTTGCGACTCGTAGCCTCGACCTAAGCTCCCCAAACATGTCTAGGAGGTATATACCACACCCCCTGGTTTTATTCAAGTGAGTGAGTTGCTGCGAAAAATTTAGTACATAAATTTAAAATAAATCCTGTGAATTTTACAAATAGGCCATAGATCATAACATACATATAAAATGGGAATGAATGTTTATCTTGGTATGTAAAATTTTAGTGTAAGAGTGATGGGAGTATGTAGTAAAAATAGTAGCATGAATGAAATTTCTAGCGCACACGTGAGTTTCTGTGGTGCAATGCTAACTGGCAGAATGCAAAGAATTATGTTAATTATGGTTGAAATCACTTGTGTATCTAGGAGTCAGATCGTCTCATTTATGGTTTCAGCATCGCACGAACGCCAAGCACAAACAGTGGATTGAACTATTGCAAAATGTTGAATTTCTATTAGCAGGGTCATATTTATTCCGTCGCGGAAGACAAATATTCATAGTGAACTTTCAATTATTTGTCTGACATCGCAATCCGGTAACGCCTTCTGATCGTCTGCATGGCCGTGCACGCGATCCTCCCTCCAAATCAATGGGACACTTGAAGAGAATATGAGAATTGATGAGGTCATAGCGTAGCTGCTTCTCTCTCTTTTTAGAGAAGGCCTACAATCTTTGATGGGATTACCCAACTACTCACTCCGTTCCAAATTAATTGACTTCTATTTGCCCACATGACATACACACATATGTGGACAAATAGAAGTCAATTAATTTGGAACGGAGGGAGTACAAAGTAGAATATGAAAAACAGGAAAACACATCCACAAATGCATGTGTTGCCATGGACTTACAGAGAGAGCCCACACATGGTAAGACGCATCAGGTAAAAGTAAAAGAACCACAACAAAAAGAACAGATTACACAAAGTTAACCAATGCCTCGCCGCACTTTCGAATTATTCAGCTCCATCCTCCTTGTTAAACCACTTGTCCTCAGCTAGGCAAATATATCCGCAGTCCGTTCGCTTGGGCATCGTGTACTCCTTTTGTGTTTCACCTGCAGGTGTGAAGCCGTGGGAAGTGGGATGAAATTGAAAGAGATGCACAACCATTCTTGCTACGCACAAGTATTCTTGCTAGCCGGAATAAATAGGGGGGAACGGGAAACTGAGAAGTTGTTGTGGGGCTGATAATTAATATATTACCACTTGAGGTGATCGTAGTCATCATTCACGAGGGTCATCTCACCGGTACATAAAACTCAAAATTTAATAAGGGAGGCGAAGAGGTGAGCATTCAAAGCTTATAAAGCCGAAGCTTGTAGAGTTACTATGAGGTTAATTAGGAGATGCCGTGGGAAGTGTGATCTGTGGAGAAGATGATTATGCGGGAACATCACGTGAGATAAATAAGTGTAATAAAAACAAAAACGATGACATGGTTGCATGTGCTGCAAGACGTGGCAGGCCGGTGCTGATGTGTAATGTTGATGAGGTGGATAGGCTGCATGTTGAGAGAATTTCTTGTAGTAAAAATAGAAATGATGACATGGTTGCATGTGCTGCAAGACGTGGCAGACCGGTGTTTTTGTTAAGCTGTGATGCTTCTCCCATGTGGTGATGGAGACTGATTGGCCAGAGGTTGTTAATCTCTAGTCCTTGTGTCACGATGATTCTTTTATTGTGGTGTCTATCTTGGATAAAGTTGAACCGTTGGCATCTGATTTTGATTCGTTTTCAAATCAACATGTTTGGCATTCTGTTAGTAATAAAATTTGGCTCACATCTATAATATATAAATGGGAGCAACCCACTAAAGGTTTTGCTTGCACCCTGCAGCATTTTGAAAAAAAAAACAATTTTTTCTGAGGGGTGAGCAAATATTTTCTGTGCTGTTTGGAATGGAGGCCCATTTCTAACTGAACTGGAAGCAGCCCAGTTGGCTCGTCTTTCTCCTCCCCACTTCGGCTTCTCGCTGCCCTCGCACGCACTCGCAGCGGCGCCGGCGAGACCTCCTCCACATCTCCCGCCCCACCAGAAATGGCGCCTCCTCCCCTCGACGACCTCAAACACCTGCTCGCCGAGGTAGCTGCCCGCCCTACCCGCGGCGTCCCCTTCTCCTCCCCTGGCGGCGAATCACTTTCCGCGTCCATCTCCTCCCTCGCGGCGGCCCTCAGCCCCAGCGCCCCCGCCTCCGCCTCCGGAACCAGGGTCCTCGACGCCGCGCTCTCCCTCATGTGCTTCGACCCACACGAGGCAAGCCCTCCGTCTTCGACCACTGCAGTAACCGACCTCTCTGTGACCCTGCTAAGCGAGCGCGCGTTCTCATTGCAGGTGGATAGGGCTCGCCTGGACTGCCTGGTCCGCACCATCGTCTCCGCGCTCTCCGATTCGGTCTCGTGCCGAGTGGTCCGGACAGAAGAACGCATCGGCGGCGAGATGCTCTGCGTCGGGAGCTCCGTCTCACCAGGGGACTGCCGCGAGCTGGTCCGCTCTTGTGCCGCCCTCCTCCAAAAATTGCGGGATCGTGATGGTGAGATCCCCACCCTCGCCTCCTTAACGAACTTCTAGGCGGCACGGCATTATTAATCATTCAACTCAGTTGCCATTGCAGTTCAGTGCTTACCACATGATGTTTATCTTTGCGCCCCTCTCATGCTGTAGGTAACATTTCATGATTTTATCTTGTGCAGTTGCAGGTCACCCTTATGATCTTCTGCATACTGTTGTGAAAACGGCGCTGCTTTCTCCGCGGTACCAGTCTCTCTTTCCTATACCATATTTCAGGGAAGATGGAGAAACCAGTTATGAAATGGGTACCATACCTATGGATTTAACAATGCATCCATCTTATCAAGTGCTTCCCAGTGATGACTCGATCCCGCCAAGGTATGCTTGGACAATTATAAATGGCCAAACTAGCGCTAGCATTCATAAATATGGGCTATAATATTCCTGCTGTCTTCTAGTATGTTGCAACGCATTTAATATTTTGGCCGCGAACATGATGTATTGATATTTGAAAAATAAAGGAAATACATGCTAAAATGCTACAGGAATCCTGGTTTTGGACATCTAATTTTTTTGGACCTACTGTATGTATTTTCCTTTGTTAACCCTCTTGTCTCATAAATTTCTACCGTTTTGCGTGTAATAAAATCTTGAGTTATTTGCACTGTTATCTTATTTGTTTCTACATTAAGTAACGATTTCTCCTGTTACCTTATCTCACTTGAAAAAATCTGTCTGCCATTTCTTTTACACGTTTTACTGATTACCATTGCAAATTGTGCTCGTATTGCAGGGCCCTTCTGTGGCACCTGGATCCATCAGTTTTAAAACATGATCTTTCAGCGATGCTTCAGGAAGCAATCACAAGGCCCTTGCTATGTCTGAGAAAAGAACTACATGGCCGGTTAGCATGGCGTGTCATTATAATATGCTTGGTTTGCTCCCCACCTGCATTTTTGGAGATGAGATCATTATTCCTTTCTTGGTTTCTTGCAACGTAAGTTCACACCTCATAATACTTATACTAACTGCTTTATATTTTTGTTTGCGACTAGTTTTCGTGTTTATGCGATTTATTTTTATACTTACGTATAAACGTGCACAAATTATAGTTAAAGGCATCACGTCTCAAGTCTGAAACCAGCAAACTTGAAGTTTGTTTTAAAAAACTGGATCGTGAACATGGCCAAGTGAACCGTGCAAAACCTAGATTCAAACTACCTGATAACTAAATTACTGTTACATGTATAGATACATCTACTTGTGCACAAATGGAAGTCATCTAATTTAGAATGGAGTGAGTATCCAAATTAAAGTTTCATCATCCGTTCATTATTTAATTTTCTGTAAATGGAAAATTTAATGACAGGAGTTAATTATTTAATTTTCTGTAGCATTCCTTCCTCTTGGTCTAAATGTTATACCCACAACAGTATTATGGTTGTTAGGTGCACATGGTCTCAAATGCATGGCTTTTTTACGGAGATCTCTTTTATATCTTTTTCCTTATGTATGCAGGGGTGTGGCTTCTGTGCTAGGACTTTGCACGGCAGTGGTATCATCAGTATTAGATGTTCTTCTCGAGCCTATGGAATGGGGAATATCCATGGAATTGGGACGGAAATTTCCATTTGCGCATGCTTATTTCCCAAGCCAACAGAGGGACTTGCTTGCATTGCTAACTGGACCCATATCATGCAGAAGATTTATGGATGTCGTTTCTTACATAGAAGCTATGGTTTGTTTGGATAAAATAAGCAGCGGCAACTCTTCATTGAAAAACATACAATCACAAACATCAAAGGGCTCAAACTTTGGCGTAAAACTACCATCAAAGGGATTGGTCAAATTCAATAGTTCTGCTTGGTATGCTTCTTAATATGCAAACAATTATATCCGGGCTGTTAGCATTCGTACAACCCAAAGTTAATTGCTCCTGCTCGTGTTGTTGCAGGTCTTTGATTACAAATTTTCCTATCTGGTTTAGTTTTGCTACTGCTTTACTTTTTCATCAGGAAGGTTCAAGTGGTTATTTATCAGAAGTATTATCCACGGAGAAAATTGTTGAATCAATAAGTGACATCAGTCTGACTCAGAAGGCAGCATTTTACCTTTCGTGGGTGTTATGCCCTTCAAATGTAGATGAATGCCAGATGATAGCTAACAATATGGTAGAGTTATCGCATTCTTGGGCCAGGAACCACAAAAGACGACCCAGTCATGCATACAACACTAGTACTGTAAATCACAGGAGGAAACTACGAATACCCACAGTTGGTGATCCAGAGAAACATCATGTGTCAACCAACCCTGTCAGTTCTCTTATTAAAGAATTTGATGATCGCTGTGTGAAGTTTTGTCGCATACCTGCCGTTAGTCAAGTGCAGGAAGAAGACCGATCAGAAATCCCTTTCCATTGCTCTAATTTTCTGCATTTACGGATTCCGTTGGGAGTGTTGCTTGTTTCCTCTTGTAGTATTAGTGAGGAGGACTGTAACATGCTTCTGCACTACACAAACAGTGGTCTGGTTCTGGAGTCAAAGGAGGTGCAGACAAAAACTAAAGATTATGCTGGTTATGATGGGTTTTCATCAACTCGTAGAGGTTTCTCTGAAAGATGGGCTTTAAGTGGTGCATGTCTCGTCTTCAGCTGGCTTGACATTATTAATGATATGTCCGCAGCGATCTTTGAATGTGAAGATACATATCGTCATTTTGTCAGTCAACTCAGAACCAAGACAAGCCCGTACTTGCTGAAGTGTGTAAATTTATTGCTAAATCAGGCAGGTCAAGGTAAAGATTTTGTAGTTGATCTTCGTGACAGGTTGCTGAACTGGACTGATAAAGGGCAGAGTTTTGATGGTTGCAAGGCATTCAAAGACGTTATCCTTCAAATGAACACAACTATCCTGCTTCCCTCGTAGCAGTGATCAGGGATTATATGTAGTTGTGAATATGTTCTGGTGCATTCCTGGTCTTCTTTCAGCGGTTATAAAGTATGAACATGAACTGTTGAGTTGAAACATATTAATTCAGCTCTTGGTACTTTCCTACAAGAGTTCTGAGGTCACCACAAGTCGTAGCTATTTAAGCAGTGCAACTGTACATGCTCTGATCACTCCTAAGTTCTACCCTTGTAGATAATGTAAGGTAACATCTGTCAGTTCTAGATAGTGTAAATTAACATCTGTCAGTTCTAGATAGTGTAAACTAACATCTGTGGAGCAGACATTGGAACAGGCAAATTAGTAACATGATTTCAGTTGTAAATTTTTCTGTTGCCACCATTCTTTACATTTCCATTCCGTTTTCTGTCATGATTAATATAGTCTGATGTGCTTGAATCCTGAACCAAAATGATTGTAGTCACCAGTTTATGTAGGAAAGTATCATGACATACAACACCTATCGTATCCAAATGCAGGAGATATTAATATTTAGAGTGAGCCACTGTGGGACATTTTATGACATGCTACTTGGAGGCGCACCGTATCTTTTCTGATTATCTTGCCGCGGCACCATTTGTTGCTGGCCAATTATTTTTTATGGGCACTAACTGCTAGTCTGCTACACTCTACCCGTGCCAGTGCTACAGTTGGTGTTGCAGTATTTCGGCTTTGATCAAACTGCTGTTGGACAGAAATGATCTCAATGTACATTACTATTGCACTTGACTCTTTTTCCTGCCTTTTTTGTTTTGTACGAAGCGATTCTGGGTCCATCGCTATGCTTCATCATTTTCTTTGTTATGCAGACTGCACACCGCGGGGAAGCAAAAAATCATCATGTTTTAAAAAGTGTATATACAATGTCAGGCCTAGCAAGTGATATAACAGTTTGAATTGGTCTATTGGTGTTATTTGCACCCTGGCCAGACCAGAGAAATAATTCTGACGGGTTAGCAATTTCAGGTAAATTTGTAGTTCTTAATTTCCCTTTTGATACAATGCACCTCTTAATTGTACTTTTCAACTTTGTTACCCTGAACTGAATATTATAGACAAAAACGACTGAGACATTTTCCTGCTGATTTCAGACTTCAAGGTTCCTTCCATGTTAAGGAGGGAACCTCCTTTTTGTATGCTTCTCTTGTTACATCTGTAAGTGAGAAAAAAAACATGCGTGTATATGTTCATTCTGTTTATACATATGCAGAGAGCACACAACATATAAAAAGTTGCATCCTCTGCTACTGTATATTTGTAGGAAACAGTTCATTAACTTCGGGCTGATTTGAGAGTCCTAACACTAGTTAACCTGTTATTGTTGGTCCATTCAATAACATCTCAATCGTAGGGTTACCGTAAATAAACATGGACTAGAATAGTAAAGTCGCAAATATTTTTAAAGAAGTTCCTATTGCGAATTAGTTTACGCAGCTATCGGTGCCGGTAACTATATACATCAATACAGCTGCTCCGTCCTATTGATCTTGTCCACAAGACCAGGAACCACTGACGGCTTAACGCTGGGCGGGCCTCAGGCTGGGAGGCAGTTCAATGCAGGAGACTGTATCGTACTGGTTAAGGTTCATCATCTATTAATTGCGTCATCAATGTGCATATGTGGCAACCACCCAAAATGTGTATACAAGTCCTAGATTTTAGGACCAGGAGAGTTACACGTAGCAGTCAGATTTATATACAGTGATTTTTTTTTGAGAATTTTTTATCTACAGTGAATGGTACGGCATAGCAAGTTGATCCATAATACAATAAATACTAGCATTCGAGCCTGCCTACAGCTCCAAGTTGGGCGAGTCCTCAGGAGTCAAGACCCGACCCCGTGCTACGTACTTTTTCCGTGCACAAACAAGGCACATGTTATTAAGATTTAGGGTTCTTTTGATTCAAAGAATTTTGTAAGGCTTCTGATTCTTAAGATTTTTCCTTAGGATTACTTTTGCACGAGATTTCGTAGGAAAATGCCATCCACAATAACCTCTTGTGAAGAATACTAGTATGTTCCTGTGCAGTCAAATGTCCATGCAATTCTGTAGTGCAGTATCGAAGATGAACATTTTATGAATAGGAAAAATGCATTGCTTGCCAAATTTGATGAATAAAAGATATACTCCTTTCGATCCCGAAAAATGTCGCAGGTTGTACTAAAAATTATACATACACAGTTCAATTCCTCCGACACTTAAAAGGGATCAGAGGGAGTATATCCTATCATAGAAATAGAAAAACAGTATCCAGTGAACATAATAGTATTTATATTTCCACATAGACCACGTAAACACCAAAATATGGTCAATTGGAGCAACGAGATAAAAGGGGAGACTCAGATCGCACAGTCCAATCCACGTAGGCATTTCCTCTCCAGGAATAAAAGGGGATACTCAGATCGCACGGTCACACTCACAGAGGAGCCAGATCCACTCGAAAGTCGAAACCCTAACAACAAATCCCCTCGCCGCCGCCGGTAGCAAGCATGGCGGGGAACGCACGCCGAGCCGACAGTGTCTTCGCCGGAATGTCCTGTTCCCTCGATTTTAACCTTGTCAAGTTCGTCAACCACCATGGCCTCCAGGAAGTCGCCAAGATCTTATCTACCCTTGGTGGTTGCACAATGGATGAGAAGAGGAGGGCCTTTGCGAAGATGATCCGTGATTTCAATAGCAAGCCTTTGATAGTGGACGAGGATCAGGAAGACGAGGACGATGACAACGAGGACGAAGACAAGGACGAGGCAGACGGGAAGGCATGCAAGCCGTTTGGTGACACAAAGGTAGCTGGTCTCGTGAAAAGACTACACGCTCGGTTATGAGCTCCTATTGGAGATGAACTGGAACCGAAGAAGCCAAGAATTGCAGAAAGCTCATGCGTCCATGGGGACAAAACTGAAACAGCAGCCGCAACTTCAGTAATTGCTGCATCACAGCTGCTTTATCTCGTTTTAGTGACAAGTGGATGCTGTAATTTGGGACAATAGCTATCGTGAATTTTTATATCGATGGTTCCTTCTGTATGCAACTTGTATGCAACTTCTATAGTAATTCGTGTTTTGTGTCTGCATAAAAAAAGGAAATTGTATTATAGAGCACTTCCCTTTCGCACCGGATGGCCTGTAGCTATAATTCCCTTTTGATTGTGAGTTGAAGAAAATGATACCCCCATTTGCACCTAATTTCACGTGAAAACTTCGATGTACTGAATGGGACACCTGTAGCAACAAACCTCATGATCCCAATTCATATAAAGATAAAACCAACTTCGGACAGCAACCCCACTATACGGTACGAGTTGTTACCATTTTAGATTAGGTTTCCACCATTATATATACTTCTTGTAAGTTGCCGCTTTGAAAAGTCGTAAGTTGTAAATCCCGGTGCTTGTAATCTTACTTGATCGTAGTGAGGATTACTGGATAACGCCCGTGATTTTTCTCTTCCTCGGGAAGGGTTTTCCACATTAAAATTCTCGTGTCCCTTGTGTTGATCTTACTTTTTTTCGTTTATTTTTCTATCGTTTATAACACCGTGATGACTTTGTCTATGTTGCCCATCCTTAAACTCCACAACTTCAGTTTTTAGTACAAAAAAAGCAGAGAATCCAACCATGCTACAATACTTGACATTCTCTCGTTTCAAAAAATAGTGGATGGCGGAGAAGTCATGCCGAGGGGAAACCCTCACCTAGGATGTGTGTCCCGGGCCACGGTGGCGGCGTCCTTGACGTCGTTCCCTTCTTGGAGGCGGTGTGGTGGCGATTCTCCCCTCCTACGTGGTCCGGGTGAAAACCCAAGATCCTCGGATCGGGCGGTGGCGGCGCTTTGCGTCGTGCTCTTCTTGGAGGCGCCGTCTTGGAGCTCATGGGTAGCGCTCTGGAGGTAGCGTGTCGGAGGTCTCTTCGGCGTGTTCCCTCCGTCAAAGCTTGCGACTTGGTCTGCATTCTCGACGCCTTTGGTTGCTTCAGCGAGAAGTGGCTCTCCTGGTGACTGTCTCTGCGGAAGCTGCGCGGGTCTCGGCGGTGTGCAGTGTGTGTTGGTGTGCCGGCCTTGGCTCTAGGGGGAGCTTCGGCTCGATGACTTTGCCCGTGTTGACGGTGTGCAGCGTGTGCCGGTGTGCCGGTCTTTCCCCGTCGGCGAGCTTCGGCCCAACAGCTTTGCCCGCCCTGCTAGTTCTCAGCATCTTCGGAGTTGTTCTTAGGTGGTGCCGCTTTTGCTGGTGTTGTTTCGGGTGTGTGTGTGCTGTTCGCCGTTGTAAGCTGGTTTCAACACTTTGTACCCTTGTCGCCGTTGTGGCGTTATTAATTTAACGTCGGGCCCTGCCATTTTTCTGAATAAAAAAAAATTTGACATTCCCCACATAACGGCGGAGTGAGGCATAGCTTAGGCCCTGATTGGGAACCCGTAGGTTTTTCCTGTAGGGATTTTCCCACCCGCTTTGCACGTAAATATACGGACCATCTTAGGTCCTTTTTTTTGTCGACACATTACGGTGCAAATCCGGGGAACCAAGCGGGGCCTTAGCGGCAGTGAGGGGCTCTGATTTTTTCACCTACCTGAGTTTTAAGTCCTCTTACTCGAAATTTCGTTGATGTTGCACAGTTCTTCCTAATGAAACGCCACCGGGCTCTTCGATCTACAACAAACACTCACATTGATTTGTACGTAGAAACAAACTGAAATCATCATGTGCTACATAAATGCAAAGTATAAGCTTTTCGAGACGTGATACTATTACTTAACACAACAACCGCTCACATTGATTTGTACGTAGAAACGAACTGAAATCATCATTTGATACATAAATATAGCTGGTGCCTGGTAGTCTCGTCGATCTGCAGCAGCTGCACGCTCTTGTTGGGTACGCTTACTACGTGAGCAAGCCGATGCCTGCCGAGACCATGGAGTCGGCGATGACCAGGTTGGCCGCCTCCGACGGGTGCACGCCGTCGAAGTACACGTAGCTGCTGGCGTTCCGGCACATGCCGACTGCCGTGGCCGGGTCGCAGAGGTAGACCCTCGTCCCCGCCTTCCCCGTCCTACAGCACGTCTTCCTCGCCTCCGAGAAGCCCTGCGCCGCCGGTTTCTCGGAGAGTTCCCGGAGCGGCGTGTAGATGTCGAAGACCGCGACCTTGAGGCCGGAGTGCCGCCTCACCAGCGCGTCCACGGTGGCATTCAGCTTCCGGTTGAAGGTCTCGGCGTCCCCGTTGAGTCGTTTCACGCACCCACTGCGGCCCTTGCCGTACAGCCTGATCGCCGCCGGCAGGCACCCCAGCGGCGGCATGGACGTCACGCCGATCCGCCGAGCTCCCAGCTTGTACAGCTCCTGCGATTCACAACCACAAGCTAGGTCACTTACAGCTGCGAGATGCCTACCGGTGATGTCGGTGTGTACTTACGTCGGTGAAGCCGGAGAAGATGCCGACGAGGTGGTCGCAGTAGCCGTTGACGTCGTAGCGGGCGGCCAGGGAGGCGTTGTGGTAGTAGTTCTGGAGGAAGTCGCCGGTGCCGGTGCTGACGACGTACAGCGCGTCGGCAAGGATGGAGCGCGCCCCGTGCCGGCCGGCCACCGCCGCAAGCTTGGACTGGTACTCCTTGTAGTACTTGAGCTGCTGCGATAACGTGATCGCATTCTACAAAATATACACGGTCGGGTTAACGGTTAACATACCACTGCGTTCTTTCTCTCATCTCATGTAGAGTCTAACTCCAAATGAAGCTGCTAGTTTCTCAGCTCGAGGATATGATTAATTGTATACAGTATATACTTACATACATGGCCGCCGTGTCGTCGTCGTAGCTGGACGCGGCAGAGCCGAAGTTGGCACCGGCGAGGAGATTCTTCCCCGACGCCGTCGGGCTGAGGTACGGCGGCGCGTAGCTCTCAAAGCCGAGCGTTTCGGCTGCACAAACCACACACACAAACACGTACGTACGTTACACCAAGTAATTACAACTTCAGAGACTATACAGCTAATTAAGAGTGACACAAGTGTGCATGCATGCAACGACGTACAGGTGATGTCGGTGACGATCTTGCCGTCGGAGAACCTGCCGGTGGCCCTGTGGCGCCTGAAGTTTTCCCCGTACGGCTTGTAGTTGGCCTTGAAGACGGCAGCGGGCAGGTGGTTGTTGTTTCCGACGTCGATGGTCGAGTCGCCGAACGAGATCACCGCCGGCACCACCTGAGCATGGACGCCGCCCCAGAAGAGGACCAGAGACGACAGTGCCAGCAGCACGAGCCTCCGTTGCGACATTGCTGATGAGCCCCTGGTCGAAGACATGGTAGTCTTTTAATGTTGCTCGCACCGTGGTTAGCAATCAACCGGTAGTGTCTAGCTTATATATAGAGCCATATATCTGACAAAGTTGCAAACCTCCATAATTGGTATGTGTTTCTTAGAAAAAGGCACCCATAAAATGTATTTGTTTATAAAATGACACCTCCATGGAGTCATCTATTTTCTAGTAGACCGTGCCGATCTAAGCTAAATCCGGTCATCAGACGTGCAATGCCCCTGCCGTCCCTACGCGTCATCTTAGGCCTAGTTCTGTTACCAGCTTAAAAATAAGCTGCCCTCTCGGCAGTTTTTTCAATAAACCACCCAACTTATTACTTGGAAGTTCTACTAATTTCGCCATAATTAAACTAGAAGAGTCTAGTATTAAGCTGGAGTAAACACTTGTCTTCTCACCGTCTGACCATTTCTTCTACCTGCAAGTTCGTGCTTGCCTATGTTTTCTGCCTCCCGCTCGCCACTAAAAACCAACTCACATCTGATCGATCCCAGGCTTGCCCTATCGATCTACCCACATAACCATATTTTGTTTAGAAAAATATATGACTTCATTGGTTCTATATGGGAAAATTTATTAGCTACATCAGATAGAAAAAACTGGAGTACACATGAACATTAAAGATAACTTATTTGTCTAAAAACAAAGACCCTTAATAAACCAAAGAGTGAATTACAGTTCTTAGCCTGTAGTAATGCATTTGTGACACTAAATTATGCTATTAAGTGAAAATCATCTAGCTTAGCTGTTTTCAAAACTTTAGACTCTCCTTTTTTGATACATTTCCGTTGTTGACCAAGGTGCAAGGGGATGATTGAGACTCAAAAATATCAGGACAACGACGAGCAATTGAATAGATGGTGAAGAAAAGGCTGAACATTATCATTAATACCCTCCTCCGATCTTTACATATTTTGACACATCACATAGTCCTAATATGCCGGTCTATTATAAAGAAGCATGCATAATGTGAAAATATGGTAGAATTGTGTTATTATTTTTCTTATCTATGGCATAATTTATTTATTTTTTCACTAAATGAGGGTAATAAGTGTATAAAATACAGAACCGTGTGATAAAAAGTGGAATTTACTCTAAACCAAAACATGACCTCTGGCATCATTTCTTGCATTTCATTCTCTCCATGCCTCTACACGTACCCTTTGATAAAAAAAAATGGATTTCGAAAAAATTCTGAATCTTCCACTACTCTAATCTGCTGTTGGCCGTATACACATAAATTTCTATGTCGCACAAACCAGCTGTTTCTGGTGTCATCCTTATCAATACACCTCCCCTTTATTTTATAGAATTAATTAAAACCGTCTGATGTGTATGCACCGTGTGCGAGTCTTTGACTGTTCTTATTAATTGGCAGGTCGTGTATTTCTGTTTTCCTCCAGAGTCGACCAAGGGTGTCAGAGACCCATGCATGAAGATGGAGCTTAGCTAGCTGCAATTTAAGGCGACGGTCGTCCAGCGGAGTCGGAATACCTCATCCGTGCCGATGGGACGCGCGTTTATAGCGTAGCTCCATCGATCCAGTTAATACACGTACGACTCTACTGTGACACCAAACCACCAAACGGTGACACGCATCAACTTTACAACCCGGCCAGGACCTACGCAGGACTGTCAGCAGTCAGCCTCGTTCCGCGATTAATTAGCACAGATCTCCACCTGCATTCTAAACCCAACGTTTGGTATTCTACAGAGAATTAATAGTATCACCAAATTGATGCAGTTCATATGCCCCTATAGTATTGATTATACGTAAAATACAGTTGAATCTTCTTTTATCATGTGAAAAATACTTTTACTAACGCCTGAGCAGCACGAACGAAATGTGGAATCGGGTTTTCAGAAAGAATAGAGACATGTGTAATTGTTGATAAGAAAGTCTTATCTTAACGTGCCCCGTAATTTTAATATAACATAGCAGTAAAACATGATGTAGAATGGATTACCTTTTAGTACCTCAACTCGGCAATTATTCTACATGACGAGAGTAAGATACCATCAGTGTACATGCCCTAATATTCTCCATGCCTTTCACTTTGTACGCCATCTCTTTCTTAATTGATACCTGCTCTCTCCACTAGGCTACGTGCACAAGTACTATTAGATACGATCATTAACCTCGACATTTTGATGATTTCCTTTTTCTGCGAAAACTTTTGAATGTTTTCCATCGCGCAATTATGTCAGGTAGAAGTCCAGATCTCTTCCATTATTTTCTTTGAGGTTGTCATGCAGGCATGGAGCTGTAATTCAAGACTGTGCGAGTTGTCTCGAAGTGATGGAGAACCATAAATGTAGATACATATAGTACCACCCTAATATGCATGGTCAGGGGTCCGGTGTTCTTCCACTCAGTAGTTAGGGTTTAGTTTTATAAATCGTGGTACGTCATTGGGTGGTGGGAACAATGCCCGAAGGAATAAATTTTCCTCAACTTCACTCCCACACCGGCGGTATCCCTCATGACGGCGTCTCGGAGTTGATGGTTTCGTGTGTTTGTTGATCCCTCAGATCGACGTCTTTAGGACGGCGACAACAACCCCATCGGGCATGTTTCTTCTTCTGCTTTGTCCCGTTGCTACGGCGTTGCCTCGCCGACGTCATGGTGGAGCAGGGATGTTGTGTCATCAAGGAGTACACGCAGACGGTTGTCTGCGCAGCTGGCAGCTGGTGCATCCTGTGTTGGGACGTAGGTGGCAGCTGGTGCATCCTGTGTTGAGTTTGTGGTTGGAGGCTGATGGTTTCCTCCTTCGATGTCGTAGTCGTGCAATGGTGTCGGCTCTGGAGTTTGATGGCGTGTCCGAGAACATCTTGTCCCGGTCTGACTCTCTCAACGGTAATGATTTTGCTTCTAACAAACTACTTTGAAAGTCCGTAAAGCTGCAGATTAGAAGTCCGTAAAGATGCAGATCAACCGATGGAGCCGCGTACAACTCGGGTGAAAAGGTGATCTATCTTCCTTCCATTTGGTGGTTGCTTCGGTGGTGTGTCGAAGGAAAAGGACATGCGCTGGTTTTTTCATGAATTATCCTACTTCTTGTAATTTCTTGATATTTATCTTATTTTATAAATGAGAAATTTTATTTTAGACATGATGCATCCTCTTCGAAATGGAGGCGGTACCGCTACTCCAGTAGCATTTCATGTCGCATCCAACTTGAGGCTGCCGAGTGCTGAATCCAGGTTGTTAGCCGTAACCATTAGGAGAAATGTCAAGAAGTTGGACAGCGCAGATAGTTAATTCATGGACGGTGATATATCTATGTATCTAACTAAAATTCTCTTTGGCTGTTTATTTTGGCAGATAACCATCACAAAAATGAGAGCAAGCTGGAGAGCACAAAATTAGTTCATGGACGATTATCTATCTTGGCAAAGGTTATTATATAATTATTCTGACATAGTAATCATTACAGAAATGAGAGCAAGCTGGGGAACCCTAGTAAACTGATTCCTGGAAAATAGTAATCATTACAAAAAATGACATACTAAACTGATTCCTGGAAAATAGTAATCATTACAGAAATGACAGTAGTAAACTGATTCCTGGAAAGTACTCCCTCCGTTCCTGAATATAGGGTGTATAGTTTTCTGCGCGAATATTAAGACATATGTATTTTGCATACAATACTCATTTTATTTCACAAAAAAAAACGTGAAAATGAGTTCTTAATAGGTAAAAAAAGAATACACTCCGTTAAATCTCGAGACTAGGTCTCATTTTAATCTCGAGACTAGGTCTCATTTTTTGATAGGTCAAATTATCCATAAATAGCAAATACACCTTATATTATGGATTTTTGTCCAAGAAATTATAGACCTTACATCAAGGAACGGAGGAAGTACTATGTTGCCAAGGTTTTATTTCACGATTTTGTTGAAGACATCCTTTCGGCATTCCAGCTGCAGCAATGCATGCAATCCAATATCAGAATCAATCAGACAACACAGTTTACGAGAATACTAAGGTGTACACAGGGACTCGGAGCCATGGAGCTTAAACCCAACTCCCCAGTGACAAATATGGTACTGCGAAATATGAAACATCTGGAAGCAACATAGAACAAGTCAGAGTCGTACGCAGCGCAGGACGTGTACGTGCCAAGGAAGAACACATGCAGTGGAGCAGCCAACTACCCTTCAAGGTTTTCCTTGACTGTCAGCTACCAGCAATGTACTGCTTTCCTTCCAGAAAAATTATCCCTTCTCTTCCCTTGCACCAGATAACCTGTAGATACCAGCCATGGATCATCAAACCAAGGTTTCCCTGCAGAAGACTGTTGTCTTGCTCCACTCAGTGCATGAGATCTTAGAGGATATCCTGGAGAGAGCTTCCGAGGAGAAAGTAGAAAGGATTTCCACGCGATCAAATTTTGATCCCAAGGATGGACTGAGGTTCCTGGAGTTGGAGGCTCATAACATTCATGATCTGGCCAAGGAGGTTCAGACCAAGCTCTCAGAACGAAGGGAGAAGGGAAGGAAGGAGAAAAGCAGGATGGAGAGCATGATATCAAGCTTAGTGGAGGAGAACCAGGATACTAGAAGCATGTTGGAAGTTGCTATAGCTGAGAAGGAGGCGGCGGAGAATAGCCTTCGTGTGTTGAAGGGCGATGGTGATCAAAGAAGAAGTGCGATCCTGCAGATTGCTGAGAAGGGACTGCAGAAGGTTGGCTTTGGCTTCATCATGGAGGTGATTAGTGGTGAATCGGAAGGAGATGAGATGAGCAGCTCCAGTCCCGCAGCATCGAGTGTAAGAGAAAGTAAACAGGATGTTGACAGTCTGGTAAATAGTTCTACAACACTCCTCAGTATCTGCATTAATTCTGTTGGCTAGATAATATCCGAAACACTTACTACAAAATAAAATATATAGTTGTTATTTTCTTACATTATATATAGGTTGTTATTTGTGAAGCAATTGTTAGGCGATCTCTATTTTATCATCCTGCATGCAATGCAACTAGAAACCATTGAGCGTATTATGCTTATATGCTGTTAACTGAAATCACTGTCTACTGGAAAGCTCATAAACTCCTTCAAGTTGTTTCCTTTCAGGCTTCAATAGTTGGTAAGACACTAAAAAACCTACATCATGAGATAAATGATCTCAGACAGGCCTTAAATGAGTCCAGGTAAAGTAAGAAGTCGAACAAAGATCTTTTTATGAATTTTGGACGGCTTGAGGGCCTCCCAGTAACCTGTGCTAACTGATAAAGTGAAATAGCAAACTGCTCTGATAGGTCAGATTGTGATCATTTGCATCTCCACGCTGCTGAACAGGCTCTGAAGATAACCAAACAGGAGTTGCACATACAGGATCTGAGAGAACGAGAAATTTTCCTACTTCACAGTGTATAAACACATCTATTATTTGTTTATGCAGTTTCTTTTATTTCTTAGCCCTGAATTTGACAAGGATCTGTAAGTATGTTTTTTCAATACTTAAGGTGGAAGGGCTCACCGCGGGAATAAAAGAAGTAGAACAGGAGGCTACAAGATGGAGAGAGGCATGTGCTTTGGAGGTAGAAGCTGGACAAGTTGCCACGAAAGCACTAAACCAAGAGGTACTCTAAGAGAAATAAGTTTGCACTAAGCTCTCACTAAACTGACCCGTTTGAGGACATGAGATGTGCTTCTCAGACTGATAAATGACAATCGGGCACAATGTCATTTTAGAATTGATATGACGTACCTCTGAAGTAATCAAACACACAATGTAAAGGGGGGAACACACCCAACTTTCATTAATTAATTCAAAAGGTCGTAAGTTTGAAATCCTTGAGTTTGCAGTAATAGCAATAGAGAAAACATCTCCGACAATAACATTAATAGTGAACAGTAACACACACTCATCTAGCCATTCATCAGAGGAGCTGGACATGTTCTAATGAGGTACCTTTTCAGGTGACCTTGATCAGAGAAGAACTGCGAAGGGTAAAAGCAGACTTTGATGCTGCAAACAGCAAGATACAGCTAAAAGAGAAATTAGCCGCAAGTGCAATGGCAGCACAAGCTGCTGCAGATGCATGCCTTAAGCTTGCAGACAGTAGATCAGCTGGACTACAACAAAGAATAGAAGAGTTGACAAGGCAGATAGAGCAAGAAGATGCACATGCAAGAAAAGGGCGAGAGAGTGCTCGCAAAAGAATAAGATATGTCTGCTGGCCATGGCAGCACCTTCGAGTCATATCAGCATCCTCTCGTGCTAGGACGTGGTTTATTGATCAGAATGGTCGATTATTACCAGGGACAGAAGCACTACTTCAAATAAGAATCTAACTAAGTACTCACAGTTTCCCTAGACTCACATATCCCTCCCTGTTCCCTATTTCATCTATGTAGGCATGCACCAAAGACTTTTGCAATAAGTTCATAAGGTCTTGTCACTACTTACCAGATCTAGCTTTTCTGGATGTTGCCATCTGAAGAATTCGTAACTTTCAGCTATTTTGACTCTGAATAATCCAGAAAAAGAATACGATTTAATGAAATAGTACAGAAAAACAAGGATGTTGGGCAACTTATGAAATCAGAAAAATAAATTAGGAATACTTACAAAAATGTATCCAGAACTTTTGATACTTACAGGGGTTGGTCTTGCGCAATGCAGCAGCACTAGCTCATTCATAGACTTGAAGCCTGACACTCATATATTATCTCCAAACTCAAAATATTCAGAGGGGTTGTACTGCTAGACTTCAAAAGTTAAGAGGACCATCTGGCAATTTACTCTTATTGGTTCTTTTATCTACACCCCAGCCACAACCGTACTGCATCAAGATGGTGCGGAAACTAATAACCTCTAAGAGGTGTCTACTTTGAAGGACCCAACCTTCCTTCATTTCCACATGGGTTCTCCTTTTAAGAAATAAGATATGACAAATAGAAAACCATTTTGTCTTCATTTTCCAGTGCAAATGAAGAACAAACACCTGTGGTATATACCACATATTACAAGCATGATGCCTTGAAACCTTAACAACATTGTTCCTTAAAGCAGTCATCAGAACAAATGATTAACTCGATGTACTGGACGCAACTTTAAACATATAGTTTTGAGAAATAAGGGTTCACTTTCCTCCTATAGAATAAAGTAACAACGAAACCAGCGTAGCTAACGAAAACAAAGTCCTAAGAGATATAAAGAAAGTGCAAGTCTGAAAAGGTACTGGAATAGGTGGAGCCAAAAAAGTCCGGGAATCAAATGAAAAATCAGGCACTATTAAACTTCTGATGCTAGCACAAGACTAGAACTTGTCAAACTGACTTTCCAGTAAGCATATAAAAAAAATCCACCCAGTTATGCCCTTACATTTGTCAAATACATTTCAAGGGCATGGTAATAGAATCACTTAGGGGCTTGTAAAACTCTGACAAGAATATCAAGGTATGTTTGAATATTCAGATGGTTGAAGCATACAAATTGTCACTTGGCCTTCTTCGCTAACGATACTGAACTAACAGCAGGCAATTCCCTCTTCTTGCTACAAGCACTGGTTCTACCTTGAGGCTCACCGCTATCATCATCGCTCTCCTCATCCACCTCCTTAGTATTCCCTTTCTCCTCCTCTGCAGTCCTCCTCTTCTGCGCATTCACCTTCGCGAGCAACCTCCTCTCAACTGGATCTGTGGGAGCCGCACGCTTCGCATTTGGTGCCACTTTAGCACCAAGACCAAGCCTACAACAAATTCGTCAGCCTCTTAAACAAGTTATCCAGGAACAGATGCTGGTAGCAAGAAACATTAACGAATTATACCCTGATGGCCGACCCTCGAAGTCTTTATCGTTCAGTTCATCTGGCTCTGGTCCACTCATTTTGTCCACCCATGTCTGGGCCTGAGGATTGCATATGAAACAGGTGAGTATGGCGCAATCCTATCAAATGCTCAACAGAAGCATATGCAGCACTGATGGCCATCGCCGTGAATGCTTCTAGGCGCAAACCGCAAAGTATCAATTGCTTCGAAGACCTAATACTCACCTAAAGTGGAACAACAGCACAAAGAGGTGGGTGTGGGGGTGTGGGGAGGATGCGGCGCTTACCAGCTTGAGGGCCTTGTTGAGCGTGATCACCTTCGGGAGCGGGGCCTTCTTCTCCGGCGCCGTTGGCAGATTCTTCTTCTCCGACGGCTGCTCTGTTACCATCGTCAGGGGAGCTAAACTGGAGACGAAGCTGACTCGGGCAGCGGCGTCGTGTGTCGAGGAGGAGGCGGCGGCGGCTTCGTGTGGGGACGAGGAGGAGACGGCGGCGGCGGCGTTGTGTGGGGCGAGGAGGAGACGGCGGCGGCGAGGCCTCAAGAACGAGGAATACAGTTTTTTCTTTCTCCGGGTAGATGGGCAGGGCAATACAGCTTTTCTGGGGAGCGTAGATTAGCAGAAGTGCAAAAATACAGCACGACTACAACTCGCTCGAGCGAGACCTAAGCTAAGTCTCGCTCACCTGACGTCATTTGTTTTTGTGGGGCTCCATTTCCCTGGCCCGTGTCTGTTTGATTGTTTTTTTATGTTGTACAGAAAAAGCCTTCGGGCAGCCCAGATCGAATTGGCCCCATGAAAATTTTCAAAAATAATACTGTAATAAGGACTTCCCTTTGTAAAGGGAACTTTACCATCACTAGGTAATATGCCCGTGCGCTGCAACGGGTATGATAAAATTATGTCATGGGAAGGTTTACAAAGTTCTCGTTTGTATAACTGCAACGTGTCACACAAAACGGCTAGTTTCCATGCGTCCACGGCACATTGTGCAACACGCCAACGGGCATGTGTTCCCCACTTCACGAAGGCATTAATCTCCCTTTGGGGTCGGACAATACAAAAAGCACATGAGTATAATAAATAGTTAGGTGAGGACTCAAAATGCAAATTTACGACCCATGTTGGATCATCCACTCCGATACCGACAACGCCGAAGCCTCATGAGATATAGCTAGTTGAAACAGAAGAGCATAGTGTTTCACAACATATTCCTTTTTTTTTTGTTTTGCGTTTAACATATTCCTTCAGAGAGCAAGCTATCAGATTTACTTTTAATCTAACCTTTAATAACTCCACTGTCCTTGATAGGAACTTGTTTGCAATCAAATATTACACCGTGGCAGCCCCAGTTCAATGATCCCACGGGCCAGGATGGATGATGTCTTGGTCCCATCACCCGCCGATTCATTTTGACATATGAAAATGTAGGGTATTAAGTGATGATTAAAATTATCACTTCCACAAAGAGAGTAATGCATTGCTTTGGTTTGTGTGTGAGAAGAGATCAGCCAACTCATTTTCCCGAGTGACCGACTGCTTCACCATGTTCAACCCTTTTTGTTGATCACATGGTATGCCAAGCCAAGATTCCTTTCTGGAAGACTGAAAGAGCTCAATCAAAACCGATAAAGTTATGGCAATATATTACACATGGACAATCACAAACATGGAAGCGACTGGCATATAAAGTCGTACCATGAACCAACAAGACACGAATGGAGCTGCATATGCAATGATGTACAACTGTCAATTAATCTCTAGTTAACTCCACGTGCAATGGTATGAAAAATAGATTAATCAACCATAACAGACAACAATCAATCAGAGAGATGATGGATCAGTTCTCTGTATTTTCATACCATTTCAACCATTAAGAAGAACAGCGAAAAATTCTGTCTATTTCTGCTACTTGGTCTTCATTGTACAGATGCTATGTAGTGTAATACTATGTAGAAAGAATGAACATCCATTGGTCCATTTCAATCCTAATGTAATTGTAGCTCCCCTGATCCCGTGTGATCACATGGTGAAGCAGAACGACGACCGCTGATCCGACAAGGAGCTGCTACGAGAACAGAAAAAAATCAAATCTTCTCTCCGTATATGTGGTTTTGAGAAAAGTAGTGTAGACGACCCCCCCCCCCCCCCCCCCCCCCCCCCCGGCGCTCTCTTACTGTTCCGCACAAGAATTCATTTTCTTGGTCAAGTGAACAGAAGAGAAATTTACCACCAAAGCATCTTATCATAAGTGATAAGTAATGTGGACCATATATCCAGAAGGAATTGGTTGCCTAATCTCGGCTCCAAGCCACCAACCAAACACACCGCCACAAAGAAAATAGTGGTGCTGCAGAAGGCATTGAGAATGTTGTTGTCAAGGATTGCCATGTGGAGGATGGCAACCATGCCGGTGAGGCTGGCATGGATGCAGATGGTTTACCACCGGGCTCATATGAACTCTTGCAGCTGGAGAAGGACGAGATCTTGGCCCCGCACACACACTTCTGCGCCATCTGTGGAAATGGCTTCAAACGGGACGTGAACCTACGGATGCACATGAGAGGGCACGGCGACGAGTACAAGAGCCCTGCCGCACTCGCCAAACCACCTAGAGACGCGAGCCTGGACCACGACGCCGTCGTGAAGAGGTACTCGTGCCCATTTGCGGGGTGCAAGCGGAACAAGCTGCACAAGAGCTTCCTGCCCCTCAAGACCATTCTGTGTGTGAAGAACCACTACAAACGGAGCCACTGTGAGAAGAGCCACACCTGCAGCCGGTGCCATGCCAAAAAGTTCTCCGTCATGGCCGACCTGAAGACACACGAGAAGCACTGCGGCCAGGTTAAGTGGATGTGCTCCTGTGGAACAACCTTCTCGAGGAAGGACAAGCTCTTCGCACACGTGGGATTGTTCAAGGGCCACACCCCGTTATTGCCAGCAGATGAGCCTGAGGCCTCGGACCAGGTGGCTCGCACAGGAGGTCATCAAGAACCAACCAAGGTCGAGTTCTCCATGGGTAATAGCTTCATGTGGGGTAACCACTCAGGCAACGGTGTTGAGCCTTTAGGTGTCAATGGGCTCGACAGCTGCAGTGACGGCTTTCTTTCTACAACGAATTTGGGCTCCTTTGGCTTCGGGTTGGGGCAATTCTATGGGTATCCAGAAGATCCCTCCGAGGGTTCATTCCGGGTGCTCCCTTCGGACCACTATCAAAGCGCTGAAAAGAACGGGGAAATCTAAAATCCAGATTATTTTTCAGCCGGGTAGTTTCAGATGTACCAATGGTCCTGGTCTTTCAGCAATCCTCCCTCACGCTGTAGAATCGTGCTGCATCCCATTGTTCTTCATGACATGGCATTGTACTTGGCTGCGTAGCTCTTGCTTGATACTTTTTTCGTATATTATGTACTACTCCACTACCATCTTTTCTAATTCCATTTGCATTGAGTTTTTTTATCGTCATCTTGCAATTTGCAAATTATTATGTGGTCGCGCTTTGGTAGTCTGAAGCTGATTTTTCCCGACGAAAGGAACTCGGAGCCCCCATTTTTCTTTCTCGTGAAATGGATCATTTTTCTTTCTCGTGAAATGGATAAAACAGGATAAATGTAAGGTCCTACCGTGCGTTACGTGCAATTTAAACTGACAATTGGCAACAGTATCAGTAAACTTTCCGTTGCGAAGATATTGATTTTTTTTTCATTTTAAAATACTTTAGGGAAGTTATGCATAGGCTGGGTGTAAATTCTCTTGCTTGTGTTGGAATATTAGGCAATAAAATCCAACAGCTTGTATTGAATTGGTGTGACTTTTTTAGTAAATAAAATGTCACTTTATTGGAGAAAATGTCAACCTTTTGACGGGGAATGCATTAAGGCGAATGTTGATGTAAATTTCACATCCGGGCATTATCCGCTTGGAATAATCTTTGCATCAGCGAGCTTTATTTTCATCTCAGGGCACCTGAAGCAATGTAGCATCAAGCGTGCATGTCTGCAATCTAGTGGGTTTATGCAACCAGGTTTTCGATATCAGCTGTGAAATAGTCCACAATCACTTTGTTCGCTGCCTCTGTCGGGTGGCCAGAGTCCCAGTAAACGTATGCATGTCTTCGCATCGGGACATGTCCCAGGCGTCAAGAGGTTGCAGAGGAACGATGATGCCTCCAGCGTGCCCGTCCCGCAGCATGCCCGCTTCGCCTCGGTGAACCCTACACCATAAAAGCCCATAGACAGGTCGGGGTGAGAACACATCTGTAAATGTTCCCAAAACGAACCAATAATGTCATGCATACCAATATATCATGGTTAAGTAGAATTCACGTCCTACCTTCTGACTCAGGAGAGATAGTAAGTTTGTACAAAGGTGTGTACATGTCGAGGACAGTAATCTTGAGATCATGGTACTTCTCTGGGAGTGAGTTGACGGTAGCGTTCAGCTTCTTGTTGTAATACCGGGCATCGTTGTTCAACCTGGGCACGCACCCGCTCTTCATATGGCCATACACCGCGACAGCCGAAGGAAAGCAACCCAAGGGTGGCAAGGAGAACACGCCGATGCGCCGGGCTCCCATAAAGTAAAGTTGCTACATATGCAATCAGTCCAAGGTTGAGAAATCACATGATCTTGATCATCTGATCACCCATGCATGTTGATTGAGCTAGCAAGAGTCTTAGGTTGGGTGTTTATATATTACCGCCACGACTCTGTTGAAGATGCTGATGAGGTGGTCGCAGAATTGTTCAGAGCTCCGCATCATGAAGAGGAAAGGGTTGATGTAGTAGTTGAGGCCGAAATCACATGAACCGGCTCAGATGATGTAGAGTGAGCCCGAGATGATGGGCCGAGCCTGGCTGCTCCCGGCCACCGCCTCCAGCTTTGATTGGTACTCTTCGAAGTGCTTCAGTTGTTTATAGAAAGAGACAGAGTTCTACACCAGATAGACAATTTGATATAAGTCCACGTACTGTAGGCACCAGAGAGGCCACTCATCGGTGATACTTACAAATAGAAACTCGTGGTTGTAGTAGCCAGATCCAGCAGATGCGAAGTTGGCTCCAAGCAGAAGGTTCTGTCCTGACGCCTGCGGGCTGAGATATGCAGGAGGGGAACTATTAAATCCAACCTTTTCAGCTGCAACCACATGCAAATTCAACTGTAAAAAAGACAAGACACAGCACGTCTAACAAGATTAAGCCTGAAATACTACATCGATCTGTCTAACGAGAAGGGTAAGACTACAGTTGACCTATGAAATCGCTGAAAATCTTGCCGTTGCAGAACCTCCCTGTGGTGACATGGTCTTCGAAATCCCTGCCATAGGGAGGCGCCGGCGCGTTGGCTTTGGCTAAGGTGCGGATGTAGTTGTTGTTTCCTACATCGACCGGCGAGTCGCCGAACACAAATACGGCCGGCACCAGTGGCCGCGCCTCACCGCCGTGTGTTGTCTCTCCGACCAAAATGAAGATAGACAAAAGCAACAAGCACCTGGCAGTCGCAGCCATTGAAGCCTGCCCCTGGAGTCGTCTGACGTCTGGAACAAAAGATATGGAACCTGTGTTCGTGGGCTCTGGTGTGAAGAACACAACCTACCGTGATGTGCCAAAGAAAACAATAATAGTAAAGGGGGAAGAAAATACAGGGGTGAGTGCTCTTGCATGCTGGCTTCTAGTCTAGGATATCACGCACACGAAATTGGAGCCAAAATCATGATAAACTTGCTAGAAAAAGACTGTCACGGCAAAAAAGAGTGAACACGACGAAACAGTTGCCCAAATTAATTCATCTGAAGCAATTTTGATCCGTGGTAGACACGTGAGAAAAGATTGTCAGTTTTTCATGTGAAACCCACACATGCCCTGAGTTCCATAATCAAACATAACAGAACAGTCCAGTCCAACCAAGAGTGTTCCTCACTCAAACAGAGTTCATCCGCCCACAGCACGCATCAACTTCGTCCAGGCTTTACATCTCTGATGCTTTTGGTGCATCTAGCAGCTCAGACAAATAACAAAAGATCCTTTCTTGAGTCGTACTCCATCTCTTTTGGCCGCCATACGTCTTCCTTGTAGTCTTGCTTATTGGGCCACCAGGTGGGGCCTTCTGTCAGGTTATGCTTCATTGTACTCGAGTGGGTATACCCGTTAGGTATAACCACGTCAGGCGCCGTAGTCGAAGTCGCGGTCGCCGAGGAAGCCGGAGCGCCTCCTCGCGCCGTGTTCGAAACCCGGCCGATCCCACCACCGGGAATCCGGGTGGAACTGGGGGTCGTTGCGCACACCGGCGGAGCTACATGTAGCTACCAGGGTGCACAGGCACCCGGGTAGAATTTGTTTTTGCCCTTTAGTTTGCATAAAAATGGGTCTGTGCACCCCTGTAGCCTATGATTAGTGCACCCGGTTGAGTTAAATCTATGCTTAATCCTCCTTAGACACGAGTAGTGCACCCCGATCTGATTTTCTCTAGCTCCGCCACTGGTTGCGCAGATCTGCGGGCAGGAGGTGGCGGCGGCGCCGGATCTCGAGGAAGCGCTCCTCGCCGCTGGCGGGCACAGGCGGGACTGGCACCCGCTTGGAATTGAGGTGTCAGTCGTTTGGCAGGTGGACGTCCTCCACCGGCACCGGCTGGTTCCTCGCGTTAAGCGCCCGCGCCAGAGGGACGCCCAAGTAAGGGCGTTCCCTGGGCTTCTTGGGCGGCGGTGAACGGCGGCGTGACGACGACGACGAAGAGCCGCCGCCGGACTCCTTCTTCACCTTTTTGAACGGCCACGAACCGATCATGGTGGCGGGTAGTGGAGAGGGAGAGGGCGAGATGGTGTGGCTGTTGGAGGTGGCCGCGGGGTCCCTTTATCGGTGGCTGAGGACGCGGGCTTCCAAGCCATTAATGGCGAGACGCTGATACGGAAGGTGGTGGCCAGTGGCGCTGACAACGAAGCGGCGGCACAGCCTTCCGCCTCGAGTCGTCGCGGCCTCGGGAGACGAAGCGGTGGCCGTGGTCGCTGACGTGCGGGACCCAGTCAAAGGCGGGGAAGACAAGGGCGGACACGGCGGACAGTCCGCGGCGATGCAAACCGCGCCCAAATTTGGGTCGCGTTTGCGTCAAAGCGGACAGATCTGGGAAAATGCGTCGGGCCGTTGGTCTGGATTTTTCCCGGTCATTTTTAGACAGAAACAGACCGCGGCCGTCCGTTTACGTCGGGCCGCTAGAGATGCCCTAAAGATCCCATGGAAACAGGCAAAGTGATCCATGAGACGAGAAATAAGCTAATAAAAGTACTACTACCTCCTATCTGGTATAAATGACGTTGGAAATGCACTGATCACCGTAGAGCTTAGTACTACAGTGCGCAGGACTTTTTTGGACCGGAGGGACTATATCTTCCATACTAACTTGCATTGCAGTTCACATTAATCATATATATGATTCTAGCACTTGGTAAGAGCAGCTAAAGTAGGCAGGGATGGACTATTTATTTGTCACGGTAACTAGAACTAAGCAGAGACATGTTTTTGAACTTGAGGTACACTAAAGAGAAAACAATTATCATTTCGTCTAACTAGAAATACCAATAAGAGCATCATGTGTACGGTGAACTAACAAACTGTTGAGCCTCCATCATGCAAGTCTACAAGATAAGACACTTAATTCATACTTTCATAGTTCAGCAAGTAAGAAAATTGAAATGCATATGCTTCTTGTACTGTTCAAGAACAAAGGTCATACCAAAGCATTAAGATTGCCATGGAAACCAGCAAAGGGATCCATTAGACAAGAAATAAACTAGTAAAAATTTACTATATCTTACATACTAACTTGCCTTCCAGTTCACATTAATCATATGTAAAAAAGTACTATCCTCACATGTTTTTGAAACGAAGGCACGCTAAAAGGGAAAACAATAATCATGTCCTGTAACTAGCAGGATCATGTGTATGGTGAACTAACATTGAACCATGTTCTTGATATCCTATGTGCAATAACCTAAGTTTATGATGCTACTTACAGTAGCCCTCTGCGTGTACATGAAAAGCCAGAGAGTGGTCGGTTAAGTAAATAATGTTGAACAGGAACTGACATTTGGTTCAAGTACATGTTACTGAGGATTTTCTATTACCCAGCTTAGATGAGGTAGAACATATAAATTTGGTTACGTAAATTAGCTATCTGCGCAATGTAGTTGTCAATATTTTATTCAAGAACAAGCTGAAACATCGATACGTGAACATATGAGGTAAGTATTACCACACATTTGTAGCTTTTAGATCATGTAAAATGATACAATGCCAAGATTTGATAAAAAACAAGAAGAAATTTCGGATCGACTTTGTTTATCCAAAAAAGCGACTAGGCAAAGTAGCAATCAGGAACAATAACAAAAAGGCCACACCCCTAACCCCAATAAGATGCAGAATCAACGAGATGTGCGCATCGTGGCCAAGGGCCTAGCGTTCATACACACTTGCAGTTTTAGGTAAAGAATCAATGTAGTTTAGGTAAAAAATCAATTCTTTCAACGGGCCAAAGCCCTAGCTGAAGAATAATCAGGCAGGGGAGCAAAGGAGGGTTTACAACTTACTACTGAGTGCGTAGTGGACTGCTCGGCGAGAAGCAGGGAGGCGGGGAAGCCAGCAGGTCGTGGGTGGGCGTGGGCAGGGGAGTGGGGTTTGGGAGTGAAAGGGGGCGAGGCCTGTATGTACTGTCAACAGCTGGAATGGAGGAAATTTATTGAAGCCGTTGTGCGACGTTTGGGGGAATTTATTTACAGGTCTACCTATTTTTTGTTTACAGTTTACTGCTAGGTGTAATGTACTGTTTATTGCGAGAGCAAAAGGGTGGTAATACTACTTTTAATGAAAAATCTTAAATGCTTTCAAAACGCACGGGAAGCCTATAGGATTTGAACTAGCAAAATGCCCGGGAGATAAAAAAATTTAACTTTTGACTGAAAAGTTGAAACGACCAAAATTGTGCTCTAAAGTCATCTAATCTCAGAGCTTGATAAAAAACAGTTTGATGAGGAAGTAAGCACAATCGTCTCTGCTAAAGTAGATCAAAAGTGTCATTTTATTCAAGTACATGTTGAAAGGATGACAGACAAGTATATAAATACTCCCTCCGTATCAAAATGTAATTTTTTTTACCTTTTTTGATCCACATGTATCAAGATTCATGTGAACCTTACACTTAAACATAGATAGATACGTTTGAAACAAAGCTAAAACATCTTATATTTTGATATAGATTATAGAGGGAGTATTATTGAAGATTTGTAGTTTTCATAGCACATTATCACCCGGAAAATCCATTAACCAGGTTAGATCAGTTGGACAAATAAATTAGGTTAGGCAAAGCAGAACCAGCTGAAACATCATACATGAACTTGAGAGGTTGTTATCCTTACAAATTTGTCATTTTTGAATCGGTACGAAATTTCGGTACACATTTTGATCCATAAAGGAACAATTTTGGATCCAGCTATTACACAAAAATAAAATAACACCAAGTGTTTTGGTTTCGAGTGGTGCCTGTTGCAAGGGTCGAATGCACGAACTAGTTTTAATCGAGTTTATGTCGAACATCATTCATAAGTAGCAAATGATGAATGATACTACCGCCGCACAAAATTCCCAAAAGGAAAGAAAAAAAACTGAATCATTTTTTAGAATGACCTAAGGCTAAAGCTAAAGATGTATGTTTTCAACAGAACAAATGCTCATGTCATGTTTGACTACATTGGAAAATGCCTCTGGAGGCAGACAAACCCTCATAGATGCAGAGAATTGCCTGAAATAAGAAGAGAAGTACATCCCAGAACCACAAAAGCCTTCTACAGCACCAACATTCAGACTCGGCTCCTGATGTTGCCGAACACCCAGACGGAGAAGGCACACAGGGCAGAAGTAAAGCACCATAGCATGAAAGCGTTAAAGACTGCAAAGGAATGCTTGCAGACGAGCCAAATGAGTTGGTTATGGAACATTCCAGGAAAAAGAATGTCACCACCGTCCTCACAAAGCGTTCAAGAACGACAAGAAACTAACAGTAGCCACCGCAAAGACGACCAAGCAGAAGCAAAGAGCCAGATAAAAATCTCATGCTGTTTTCATACTAAGGTGATACAGAATCTGTAGCCGTTTTTAGAGAAATCACTTGAACCATTCAATGGCTCGGGCACTTTTATCCTAAAAACAGAGTAATGGTGATTTAAACTTTTCTCCCCATGCAATCTGTAGACGCTGCCGAGTGCTCCAGCATCGGGATTAGGGAAAGCATAGAATATGCGCTTGAATCTTTGGTGAGAAAGTGCCATAGCACACCTACAAGTATCAAGCATTTCTCAGCAAACTAAACAGTAAGCAACAACACAAAAATGATGTCATACTCTCATGATAGTAAACCTACATCGTGCATGGTTCCCAAACAAGGTAGATGTCAAATCCTGTGCAAAGATATGGCCTGTTTCTTCCAGATAAGTCACTCAAGCATTCTTGATGCTCAGATTGTTCTTTATCCTGATGTTCAAGTTTGAAGTTGTCAGAAAAGGCATGGTTTTCAGTCTTCTGTTACCGCAGTTAATGTCCACTGATTATGAAAGCCAAGTGGCAACAATAGATGGGAAGATATAAGTAACAAGGCTAACTTTTGTAACTACCTTTGGCCACTTTACTGGTTCATTATCAGAACAATTCAGCATATCGTATTCTAATTTTAGTTTCGTTGTTGAAGAAGTTGAAGTGTGGAACAGCATTCTATCTCTCTCGGCGGCATTTTCAATGGCAACTATGGCAGCATGTCTTAGAGGATGCCACAGAAAACCACCTTCAGAAGGCAATGTCTTCTGCTCAGAAGACCTGTGTTTCGTCCATCCCCACGAGTTTATACATGAGACCTCCATGTTCAAGCCATTGCTAACATTTGAGCTTGGCGGCAACGGCCTGCTATCAGTATCCTCGGTTGTTTCAGCCAAAAAGCAGGCACCATCTTCTTCCACTCTGTCTCGTTTATTCTTTTTTACGCAAGCATCATGCTGGTGAATTTGATCTGTAGCCTTTGATATTATTTGCATACTTGATGGATCAACAATAATGGCCACATTGCCCACCTGGGAAAGCTCACTCCTGCAGAAGTTAACCCAAATGGTCTATACTAAAGAACTAGCAAGAAAACATTTACATAATATAAATAAGAAAGACAATAAGAGTGCAGCCATATGGAGCCCGTTTTTTTTTTTCAAAATTTGAAAAGGCTACTACCCCCGATCCATAAAAACTGCCATGGGTTGTATAGCAAGTTTGTACTAACGCTGTTTTCTCCTGGCGACATTTAAAGTGGACCGGAGGGAGTATTTTAAAGTTTCAGAAGAATCTGATTTTTTTCATGCAGGTACACGAAGATGATTTCTACGAACACAAAAATCACAAAAATGTGGCTCTAAGTAGTAACTTGAAAATTTATTTTTGTCTTTACATTTGTCTTGTCTTTTTTTGTGTGGGTCACGGGTGAAAACATAAATTGTATGAAACTTTATACATACATCGTTCTCGGAAAAGGGCGCCGGCACACGATCCAACTCTATAAAGAGTTAAGGTGATCATTGGTCCGTTGCAGATAGGAGACACATCCAAATAGGTTCTTGCGGAGAATAGCATTTTCCTTAAGACCTAACTGAAGCCTTCGAATAGTGTCGGGTAGTCTTTGCCCACCCCTCAAAACGGAGACCTCGAAGTCCCTATATGTATTTGTACAATTTTTTTCAGATTGTTTAAGTCAAAAAATAAAGATTTTTATTGTTTTTAAAAACGGACTCCATATAACCCTAACCCATCCTCTCTTTTAGAATTTCAAGACAATAGATATAGCATCATTGGTAAAGTTACTAGAGTAAATCAACTATTAACCAGCTATGATGTCAATGTCTTTCCAAGCACTCTTGTGTCCATAGTTTTATGTCGTGGAAAAGGTAAAAAAACGAACAGGGGGAGGAGGAGAATGTTTTCTTCATCAGGTCTATATAATATATCTCCAGAAGAATTAGGAGCCCACGAGAGTGCTTGGAAAGACACTGACATCAGCAGAATTAGGAGCCCACAAGAGTGCTTGGAAAGACACTGACATCAGTAGAATCCGTTGCTTATACTTTTGCAATCAGGGTTGGAAAAAATTCTGACTTAACACCATGAATAATATTTAGAAAATAATAATGAAAATCAGTACAATAATCTAGCAATAAATAAAATAGTGCAAAACCAGGAGTGGTCACCTCTGATAACTGGATAGCAGTCTTCATGAAATCAAATATTGATAATAATTCCTCATCTTTAAATCCAGATGCACCATCGATGCTGCAACGTTAGCAGAAGTGCGTAAGAACAGCCACATACGAGTTACAACACGGCATTTACTAAAATTACGTCCAAAGAAAACAATCTCTATGAGGATTTTTTTTTTCATTCGACGTCGAAAACATTCCAATACAGGTAGCATCATCGGGGGCGACTAAATTCTCACTACTACACCATGCAAAGCGGGCCTGGCCATTTCTCCTTCATTTTTTATCTCCCCCGATCATGCTTGGAATGGCCATGACGGATATATAGCCGACACAGTGACACTTGGCAGGGCACGGCGGCTGATACCACCACCATGGTCTGCCTTCGTCAGCCCTCACCTCCTGTGCCATACAAGCGGCGGATGAATACCCCAGATCTGGCCGTTGGTGTCTGATTTTTCTTCGCCCAAATAAAGTGTGAAGCCCCTTTGTGTTTAGTAGGAGTCTTTACTTTATTTTGAGATTTTGTCAATTTTGGTTGGCCATAATCCAAATTTAGTGGAAAGTTCTCTAAATTATATTGAAAGTTCCTCAGATCTAGTTGGAACCTTTGGAGTTTTGGTACAAAGATTTCTGAAATCTATTATATACTTAAAGTATCTCTGAAGTTAGTTGGAACTTGGAAGATTGTGGTTTTTTAGTTGAAGGGCTTCTTAAAGGTCTCATCAAACGTGTGGGCAGTGGTAACACCATTAGAGTGTGGGAAGACCCGTGGATCCCTTCGAACAATGGTTTCAAACCCTTGGTCAAGCCGGAAACTTCAACTTTGATTCTTGCCAGCGAGCTCCTAAATGATGACTCCTCTTCCTGGAACCTCAACGCTATCAAAGCAAATTTTAGTGCTGCTGATGTACCTGCTATTTGCTCCATTCCTTGTGGAAAATCCGCTGATGATATCTGGGCCTGGGGTGCTGAAAAACATGGTAACTTTACTGTCCGCTCAGCTTATCGTCTCCTCTGCCCAAACCCTCCAGATTTGCCTCTGTCTAGCTCTAGCGCTACAGCTGATCCAATCTGGAAAAAACTTTGGAGACTGCCGGCTCCCCCCAAAGTCAAAACCTTTTGGTGGCGTGTCCTTCACAATTTTATCCCTTGCAGAGAAGTTCTACATCACAAACACATTGAGAGAATCCCCTTCTGTGCTGATTGCGGGGCTGACTCTGAATCAACCTTTCATGCTCTTCTTCAGTGTGAATGGGCACTCTTGTTCTGGGATGAGGTAAAAACTCTAACTGGGATTAAAATCCCTAAGCTGCACCCTCGATCTTGGGCGGTGGACCTTATCAATGGTTCTTTTCTCCCTGATAAAGACTCTTGCATGGTTCTTTGTGGGATGTGGGCAATTTGGAAGGCAAGGAACGATCGCAGACATGGGAACAACAATTTGCCAATTAGCAAAGCTGTTCTTTGGGCTCTTGACACTGCCTTTGACCTCTGGAATGCGGGCATTGCCCACAGCAAGGCTAACAAACCAAAACTCCTTGTCCACTGGCGGCCTCCGGATGCTGGGGTGATTAAGATCAACGTGGATGGTGCCTTTGGTGCAACGTCTTCTGAAGGCGCAACCGGATCCATTGCTCGTGATCATCAGGGTAAATTCCTAGTGGCTGATGCTACCTGGTACCCCTTTGCTGCGTCTGCTCTTACTATGGAAGCTACGGCTGCTCGCAATGGTATGCTTCTTGCTAGGGATCATGGCTTTCAGAACATTATTATTGAAAGTGATTCACAAATCCTCACCAATCTGTGGAAAGATGGCAACTTTGATCGATCAGAGGTCGGACCAATTCTTGCTGACGTCAAGGTGTTAAGCAGAGGGTTTACTAGTTGTTCTATATGCTTCATTCGACGAACTGGGAATATGGCTGCCCATTTATGTGCTAGAACTTGTGTAGAGAAAAGGCAACGGTGCCACTGGCCTGTTAGTGCTCCGGATTTCATCTGTAACCGCCTAATATCTGATTGTAACCCTGTTGCTTTGGAATGAGAAACTATTGAAAATCGCAAAAAAAAAATATGTTTTCTCTGGTGCTGCCGCTTATCGGTGGCAGAGTCAAAGCCGTAAAAGAGAATGTGGAAGAGGGTCGGGGTGGATGATAATTTCTGGTGGTGGTTTCCTTCGTGTGAGGGAGGACTAGCCCAGAAGGAAAAGTTTGGAGGGGTTTCGGCCGTGAGGATGACTGTCGGAATAGACAGCCCCCCGAAGCTGTGTCAATGTAATCTCAGTCGACGGGATATTGACAGAAGAAAATGTATTTGTTCATCGGATTATAAGGCACAGACACATGCCAGAAGAGATCGTAGTGTGAAACATGTTTTTTACAGCAATCCTATTCACTAAACCGTACATCATTTTGGAATACAATCAAAATATGATGTAGCAACATAGAGGATCCAAATATTATGGCACAAAACACAACAGTGTTTAAGTAACAGTGCACTGAGAAAAAACAGATCCAAAGGTTCATCTCTTGTAACTTCAACTGTGGCCTTTGTACCTAAAACTACTATGTGCTCCTGAATCAGAATTACCTTTAATATAATCGATAAGAACATTTATAATACTTTGAATTATTCCTTCCAAATTTATGATTCGATTACTATCTCATTGTTCTTGTGCTCTGGAAGCCTCCATGAAAGCAGGATTCTTGTTTGCTTTTATGACAGTACCATCAATTACTTATGAATGATACTCCATCAATTACTTATGAATGATACTGTCCAGTAACAACCCTATTTTGCTTATGAATGATACTGTCCAGTACCATCAGACATGCCGCCGCGCTGGGTATACTACAGCAGCTCTACCCACGACGGCCAATCCCCCAATGTTCACTACGCCGAAGGCGTCGTGATATTCTGCCAGCCAACCGCCTCCGATGCATCCGCTGTCAATGCGATCCTGGAGCTCTTCGGCCAAGCCACCGGGTTGCGGGTAAACTACGCCAAGAGCGCCGTGGTCCTCAACTGCGACACAGACCACGCCGGAATCGTCACTGCCAACCTGGGCTGCCCCATCAGTGAGCTACCGATGACCTACCTCGGCATCCTGCTCACGATCCGGAGGCCCACGACCGCCCAGCTCCAGGGCATTGTCGAGAAAACCGCCTGCCAACTCCCCGCCTGGAAATCGGGGCTCATGAACAAGGCCGGCCGGCTCGCCTTTGTGAAAGCCGTGCTCTGTGCCATCCCCATCCACCAGCTGCTCATCCTCGCCCCGTCGAAGAAAATCCTCAAACAGTTTGAGAAGATCCAGTGTGGCTTTCTTTGGGCTGGTTGCGCCGAAGCCAATGGCGGCCACTGCGACGTTAATTGGCAGAAGGTCTGCAGCCGCACTTGTTAGGAGGGCTCGGTGTACTGGACCTGGCACGCACAAGCCTTGCCTTACGGCTCCGATGGCAAGGACGTTGGCGACATCGCCCCCCAGCTACTCGCCTGCATCCGCAAACAAAGACGCAAGGCCCGCACCGTCGCGGACGGACTCCAGGGCAATGCCTGGGCCCTAGACATCCAAGGCGTCATCGGCATCCACGAAGTGGCCCAGTACCTGCTACTTTGGCGCCTGATCGAGCGGATCACCCTCTCCGACCAGCCTGACACGCTCGTTTGGAAGTGGACGACCAACAAGACCTACTCCGCGAGCTCCTGCTACAAAGCAACCTTCCAGGGTTCCATCACCTGCCCCGCTTGGAAGATGATCTGGAAGTGCTGGGCGCCGCGGCGCGTCAAGTTCTTCCTATGGCTCGTGAACCAGGAACGCTGCTGGACTGCCGATCGCCTGCAGCGACGCGGCCTCCAGCACCACCCGCGCTGCCTCATTTGCGACCAAGACATGGAGACCATGCCCCACCTTCTGACGGCGTGCCCCTTCTCCCAACAGATTTGGTTCGAGGCCTTCTCCTGGCTCAGGCTGACCTGCAGACCACCAGGCCCCGACACCCCGCTAGCCTCATGGTTCCCCCTCACCAAGCAAGCCACTCCGAAGCCCATGCGTAAGGGCCTCGCCACCATCGCCCTGCTGATCCCCTGGATGATCTGGAAACACTGGAACGGATGCGTGTTTGAAGGTGATCAACCCTCCACGGCAACCCTGATGACGAAGATCAAAGAGGAGGCAGCCTCCTGGGCCAGTGCCGGCGCTCTTGGCCTGCGTGACTTGCTACCGCAGACCTGGGTTGTTCACTGATTTGTAACTTCGCTTGTACTCTCGCCTCCTAGGAGGATTGTAACCTTAAACTCTCTTTCTATTCAATGAAAAGAAACGCAAAGGCTTTTTGCGTTTTCTCGAAGAAGAAAAAACCTATTTTCTACTTTTTAACTAACAGACCTTCCCTTGAACAGAGTAAGACATGTTTGAGTTTCTTCCTAGGCTGGGCATAGCCTTATTTGACAAGGCCGGCTGTTCAGTACTCGTACATAAGGATAGCATTGCCAAGCACCCTAACAAGGAGAGGAATACTTGCCTACAGTTTGAGTCTATTTGGTTCACCGTGACAGGCTAGATTTGGCTTACATGCTAATTAAGGATGGTGTTCCACACTACACAAGTGGTTTGGCCTAGCAAACCTAGCCCATTTGGTCAAAGCAATGAAGTATACAAGACAGGAGCAATCAAAAGAATTAAAACTAATAGAATGTTGGGAAATGCACTATATGATCCTTAATCATAACATACTCATGTGAGGGATGATAAGAAGTTGGCCAAAGTCTACACTGCTCCTCCCAGTCCTCTTTCGTCATAGCAGGATAACTGGCAACCTGTGGAAAACTTTGCCAATATCAGATATCAACGCATGTCAGTCTTCACCTTCTGCAAACAGATCCAGTTAATCCTATTTTAAAACATCAAGAGAGATAACTATTTATTTATACGGCTTTCCCTACTTACATTGTAATCTACATTTTTTCCAAAACAAAATACATTTTATTTAAGTACTTGATTTAACCAATGTCCTGATACGAGTGAATTCTGGCGATCGAATGTGTGGCTTTGGGATTATCAATAGTCGGATACGGAAAACTTGGTTGTAGTTTCCACAGAGCTCAAACTAGAAACTGCATTTTCATCCATGAAAATATATGAAAATTTTAGACTAAATAGAAGGAACTTAGCTGGTGGTCTAATTTTGCCATTTTCATGTGCTTATTTTGATGAAGTGAAAGTTTACCCCAATGCCCAACAAAATCAATGTTCCTCAAGGATAACAAGACTTACTTTTGCAATGAACGGACTCAACTGGTAAGTCTCTACTACCTTTCGTACATCCTCAGATAATCCATTTTTACAATTTTCATGCCAGGAGGAAAGACATAAGATGATCGATAGCTCGGGTTTTTCTGCCACAGAAAAAAACAATACAAAGAAATTAGATAGGAAAGAGGGAGCACATAATGTTTTGACATAATTACTATCAACATGGTACACCCAGCTTTGAATATCTTGAGCTGCTCAATTTCTACAATTTATACATGGTTTTGCTAGAATTAGCGAATATTAAGGGCTCTGACATGATAAGCTTAGCACTAGATATTGAGCTCTTGTGCTCTCTGATATGAGAATATCTTGAGCTGCTCAATTTCTACAATTTATACATGGTTTTGCTAGAATTAGCGAATACTAAGGGCTCTGACATGATAAGCTTAGCACTAGATATTGAGCTCTTGTGCTCTCTGATATGAAAATATGAAGTATGCACTCAGGAGGCCAACAGAAAATAATAGAAGATACAAAAGCATATACTACCACATTCAATACGCCGACGCACCCGCTTGACATGCCGCAGATTCTCCAGTGGGCATGCCTGATTCAACTGCCTGAAATATCAGTCACACTAACAAGTCACTGCCTGAAATATTACCAAAATAATTTTATAGTTTGTGTGCAGACAAACAACCTAGGAAGAACCAGGAGTAATTTCAAAACAAAAACTCAGGCCACAAATTTTATATGTGATATGTCAATGAGTAGATAATAGCACTTTGCATGGTATTGTGAAAACAATTACAGACAGAAATTAAACAAGAAAATGGAATTTGAATGACATGTCAGCTTCATGTGAATGAATACAACTAAAACCAAGAGTTGCAGCTTTCAGATGTAATCTGGTAATCCACAATCCCACTTTCATGAAATTATTTTGCCACTTAAACAGTAAAATTGTTTTACAAACTAATGTTCAATTTTGAATCCACAAGTTGCAGTCTAGAAACAGCAATCCAGAAGGTTATTCAGATGTATTAACCAAATATCAATTAAAATTGAACTCCATACTTATACCACAATGAATCAAACAAGAATTATTTCTGAGTTGGATGAACAAAAAACATCATTCGGATGCCTGGTAGTTAATTTTCCACCTTAAACCTTGTTAATTGCAATTCGAGTCTGATAAACCCTAACCAAAAATGCACTAGCTGAATAAACAATAAATTATAGGAGATTTCTTTTACCTAATGAGAGCATTAGCTAGATGGGGTTCAATCTTCGCAGCCAGCACGTCAACTAGCACCAAAAAGGAAAACGAGAGAGAAGATATGAAACTAGAATAGCAATAAAAAGAATTACAGTAATTAAAAGCGATACCCGTAGAATGTTGGAGAGGATTTAGGTTGCCAGCGACCTCTATAATCTCCCACGTCATGGTGAGCAATTTCCAATGGATACTTAGAAACAAATAACTCATGGTTATTAATGAAAGAAATTGATTAATCTTAATTTTCAAGTGACGGCAATGGACCAATAAACTTGCAATGAACAACAGAATCTAGAAATTGATTGATAATGTGATAAATAAATAAACTGAAGAGGCAAATAATAACTGTGAATAATGTGGAAGTCAGAGGCTCAGAGCCAAAGAGTCGGTGCAGGTGTTGTAGGTGTGGGGCTCAAGCAGATGCGTGGGTTGAGTTAACAGCACAAAAGCATCAATCATGCAAAAAGAAATCTTGCCTAATTAATCACGCACGGGGTATCAGGCACATTATGATGCAATGATAAACATGCGGTATAAGTCCTAACTCGGTGTTCAGCTTATCCAGATTCACTGTCAACTCTACGCTAGATTAAACAAACTACAGCATCATATTCCATTTTCACATATGCCCAGCTTCCTGACACATCATGTTAAATTACACTCCGGCTTCAAGGTGAGATATGCCTGAAATGAGCTACCCACAGCGAGCGGTCCATTTTTTACTTTATTTTTGTTTAGATGAAAAGGCCGGAAGGCGTGCTGAAACAATGAGGTGCGCAATGGAGCAAAGTGAATTACTAAAGATGCTACATTATCAATGACTAAAAGAGACAATTTCCGGTAGTAAAGTGTATATTGCCAAAATTGGTGCCATTTTGTCTTAGAAGAACGATGTGGAACACTGACAGATTCGCAACGGCCAAGATATTTAAAGTTGTAATATCAGATAAGAACTACACTACTACCACGCTGAGAATCAATTTAATTGGGTAAAGTAGCAATAGTCATGCTCCACAGGTGGAAACCCTAATTAGGCATCAGCAGATAGAAGGAGCCAAGGAAGAGCTTACAGCTTACCCTTGAGTACGCAGTGGATTCTTCGTCCGCAGGGGAGGAGACGAGCCGATTTAGCCGCCGGCGGTAAAGGGAGAGGGGTCTCGAAGCGACTGCGAAATCTCCGGCGATGGAACCGGGAAAGCGAACTGGGAGGGCAGAGCTTGGATTTTGCTCTCGCCTCTTCACAGGAGTTTTTTTAGGGGAACGCAAAAGAGACAACAAGAACGGCCCATCGCCGGCCCACTTTTAAGGGCCCGGTCTACAACCTTCTTGGAATATCTCTCACTGATCACGTTAGATTTTAAATATATACTAATAAAATTGACCGTGCGTTGCACCGGGTGAGGAAAATCATGTTCTAATTGAAAAAGGAAGTGTTACCTAAATTTTGCCTACCAATCCCCAATAAAAACGATACATTATGTTTGTATAACTTTGCAAAAAAAAACATTTTTGATCAACGACTATACAGCAGTTTCAAGTATCAGAAATGCAAAACTTGATTACAATTGGCTCATTACTAAAGCTAAGCATAATTACATCGGATATGCACCAGCAGATAAGGAAACCAAAATTTCACCATGCACAATTGGTCTGCATGCACTGCCAACATATAACTCCAACTCCGGTCAATATAGTCGGATCTCTCATTAAAGCCGGCCAACAAACACCAAAGAAGAACATAATCCTCACACTCCGTGTAGGCCATGCCCCTGACGGAAAAGCGGCCGGTGCGGGCAGTGATGGGCGGCAGCAATACAACGAGGCAGAGGAAGCAGAAGCACGGGATGGATGCAGCTGGCGCCGGAGAGCTGGAGGAGTTCGGCGACCGGCGAAGGAGAACTCTGGGCATTCCACGGATGCGGCGGTGGCGGGGTTTATCCCCAAGTGGCGGTGCTCTGTCACGGGAGAGGACGAGAGCTCGAGGCCTGCCGGCAGCCGGCAGGACGTACGGGGACGGAACCTTAGGCATCCGACGATGCTGGATGGCGGGTGGCAGGGCAGCAAGCACGGCCAGCGACACGTGAGGATGGAGGGTGGCATCGCCGTGGCGGCACGCCCACGCCATGGGCCATGGCAACTCGCCCGTGTGCTCGTTGTGTCCTGTGTGCCGCGTCTGCGCTTCCGCAACCGGACCTGCTGGCCATGGCGGGCGAGCACCGTGACAGGACGGCGTGCAGCCTGCCGTGCAGCGACGCCGACCCGGCTAGCCGTGCCATCGCAAGTTTGTGGCGTCTCCGCTTATTTCTCGCCCAGCGCCGCACCTCCGCCCCATGCCAGACGCGCCCACGCCCGCTGCACACGGCCGTGCTCGCGACTGCCACGCCGGCGTAGGCTAGCACCGCACCTCCGCCCTATGCCGGCCACGAGCATCACCCATGTCCGCTGCGCACCGTCATGCTCGCGCCCACGCCGCCCGATGCCGCACGCGTCTCGCCAGCACAGACTCGCACCGCCCATCCGCCCCATGTCGGGAACGAGCTGCAACCCCGCTGCTCACTGCCGTTCTCGCGCCTACCACGTCGCCCGCGTCGCCGCAGACCAACGCTGGCGTTGTGCACGGCCACGAGCCTCACCCACGTCCGCTGCGCACCGTCATGCTCGCGCCTGCCACGCCGCGCGCGTCTTGCCGGCGCAGACTCGCACCACACCTCTGCCCCAGACCGGGAACGAGCCACACCCCCGCTGCGCACCGCCGTTCTCGCGCCTGCCATGCCGCCCGCGTGAGACGGCGGAGTTAAGGAGCAGGGCCTCGTTTCCCTGCTGTTGCGGTCAAACGATTTGGTGACGGAGATGAACTCCTATGGTCGTTGGTGTACCGATCGCTGCTCTTTTTTTTGTCTTGGAGAATTGACCGATTGCTACTCTGATCCCATGCCTCCCGATCGCTACTCCAACTGGGCCAAACGCCTTCAGCTGGGACACGGGCTAAGCCGGGCTAAGCCCAGGTAGTAATCAGCCGAGGACTTACGAAGCCACAACGTCAAAGTCGCGATCAGCCACATATAAAACAGAGGAAACGTATTTGCGGACGGACGAAAACACACAAAGCGACGGACGAAAAACGGACGAAATTTGGGAGGAAGAAACCTTCCTTCCTTTATTATTAGGTAATATAGATATAGATATATATATTGAAGAAAATGATTTCATCGCATATATATTGAAGAAAAAGTAAGAAAATCGCCCCAAATTCACCCTGATGAATACATAACCCACTCACAAATTGGCATGATTTTAATTCTCAATTTAGGAAAACCGGGTAACCTCTGTAGTGGTTTATGTCACATTGACAGTGGTTTTGTCCCCTTTGAGAACAAAATGTTGAAGGCTGCTGCAAAATATAACTACGATGTGAGAGTGAAAACCTATGTGTTATGTCGGTATGCTAGGAGAGTGCTAAGTCAGGATATTTTTGGTAGCACTTTGTTCGTCGGTTGTCGGTTTGTTAATTGTAATTACAATGTCCCCTCACCAGATTCTCTCATAAGCCGCTCATTATGGATATAGTAATATTAAGCCGTCAGAAAGACTTGGGCATAATATAAGCTTTGTCCTTTAGAAATATATTTCTTCATCTCTAGGAGCGTATGCGTTGTGCAATTGGATGCATTTTTACAAAAACGTTCTCATCTCATCTTCTTGTTTCCTCAAAAGATATATCGAGCAATGTTTAGTTTTCATGTTTATGTAGTTCCTTTCAAGTTTTCTGCAAGACATGCTGTCTATATTTGGTACTAAGGTCACATGAATACATGATTTCTTAGGGCATGTGCAGCGCTAAGCGCTTAGTTAGGCGCTTACATGATTTAAAAAATGCGTACAAGAAAAATAAAACATCCAAGCGATGGACTCTCCAACGGAAGCCGCAAACCCATGCGCTAAGCTACAATTGTTTTCTGTGCGTAAATAGCGTTGGCAGAACAGTTTTCTACCGAGAAATAAGCGGAGCGCCGGCGCCTCACAAAGCATCGACGCCAGATCAATTCCCTTGATCGGCCGGGGATCAAGCCTAACGGCCGGGAAGATTTTCATAGCGCCCACGCTTAGCGCTTGCTCTTAGATTCCATGACATATATTGAACCAGACAGAATTTTCTTGCACTAGATGTCGATGCTATATTGCACATTCCTTTGAGATCATCTGGAGGTGAAGATTTCTTGCGTGGGATTTAGAGGGTCTTTGGTTATGCTTTTTCGTTGGTCTTTGGCTTATAAGCAAAAAAAAAACACCTAAATAGGTGTTTTTTTGTCTTATCACCACTAATATAAAAAGACACAGAGAGGGGTGATCCAAATCATCTCAGCCACTAAACAACTCATCCGACGGCCATTACCTAGACTGACTACGGGCTGACAAACTTACCGCTTCGCTAACCTAAATCACCACTAATCTAATCTAAATCTAAATCAGAGAAGAAACAGCCCCTCCATCCCCGCACCCTCCCTACGCACGACGCATGACGCCGGCGTCCTCCATCCCGAAGCTCGGACGCCTCGCCCTCCAACACCCTCCATCCCCACGCTGCGCTGCTGCGCGCTCCAACCCCGCCGCCGGAAACCTCCATCACCGACCCCACGCACTCCATCCCCGCCCCCTGCGCCCTCCCTCCCCGTCCCCGCGACTTCCAACCCGCCAGCATCACCATCCATCCAACCCGCCGGCGCTCTACATCAGCGCCGCCGCCGCCGCCGACCTCCATCTGTGCCTGTCGCGCAACTTCCTTCCCCGTCCCCGCGCCCTACATCCCCGCCACCAACGCCATCCATCCAAGCCGCCCGGCGCCCTACATCAGCGCTGCCGCCGCCGCCGACCTTCATCTGTGTCTGTCGCCCCTCCATCAACGCCCAACATCACTGCAGGAAGCGCCTCCATCTCCACCGGCGGCTCAGTTTGGTAATTCCCAATTAATCAGCAGGTGACGTTTTTGCTTCTTTGGAACTGGGCTGAATCGATGTCTCTAAAATGCATTGCCTATCTTCACCTGCTGCTGCTGTCCATTTAATTTATGATCTAAGTGTCTCTTGACCTTTTCTTGATCAATGTTTCCAAGAAGGTTAGTTGATTGTGCAATTCAGTACACATGTACTTTGTTGCTGGAAGGTGTACATTTACATTACAATTGGATCACTATTATTTGCTATAATGGTAGTGGTTAAGGATAAGATATCGACCTGTTGGCTGTTGTTCTAATGAGGAAAGTTAATTATTCTGCTTCTATTCATCCTGTATCTAAGCATGTCTTGGGATCAGGATGGTGATAATCCATCTTTCTTCAACAGTATTCCAATGTGGAAATGCATGTGTGTGTGGATTCAGGGTTTGCGTGGAGGTCTATTCAGAATGATGATTTCTTTTCTTGGCTGAATTAAGACTCCTAGCTAAACCAATTGGAATCAACGAACATACTTTTCCTGAACAGACCAAGCAAAACACTATGTCATCTTCGAACCATACTGAGTGTGAGGACAAAACCAACGGGAAAAAACAAGGTAACTTACATCTTTCTTTTGGAAGTCATACATGCAGATCCTAATGTCATAGCTATATCATCGATGCAGATCCTAATGAGGTCAAGAGGCAGAAGAATAGGGAGTATTATGCAAAAAATAAAGATAAGATTAATAGTCGTCGGCGACAAACACGAGAACTTAAAAAGCAGTCATTGGCGACCGTGAATGATGAAAACACGGATTATGCAAATACTGCTTATCCAAATATTGGTATGGCTACTTTTATATGAAAGAACATACTGATTATGTACCATACTTATATATATATTATATACTGGTTTTTAAGGTAAGTCTGAATGTAATTCACAAAAATATTATTACTAACTCAATGCAGATCCTAAAGAGGTTAAAAGGCCCAGGGATATACAGTACTATGCAAATAATACTGTTGAAGCATTAAAACGCGTGCGCCAAGCAGGGGAGCTTAATAAGAAATCATCGGTTCATGTCCATGACGAAAACATCTTATGTCTCACAGGAGCTACAGGACAAAGCGGAGTCACTCAACTGCAATGCAGAACACCTGCAGGTGATGTATATATTATGTCCAAATCATATATATGTGACATGTATTTTCGTATGTAAGTTCATACATGGAATACTGATTATCCGTCTCTGGTTTAATTACAGGAGTTCATGATGTACAACTGTCTCAAGCATCACTGCTTTCACGCCATGGTTCAGAGCGTACCCCATTTAGCAATGTAACCAACACATTTACAAATGGTACACTTGGTAATAACCTTCAACCTTGATACCTCAGTTCTCACTAAATCACATTACAGAAAATATCATAGGCTCACGGCTGAAGCAATGTGTTTCACATTGTTCACTTCAGGTATTCCGGATATTGGAGTTCCATGTTCTAGCATGAGCATTCACACGTCAAATTCAACTATGCTTGCCGACGATGATACTGATTGGCTTCATAGAAATGATAATTACACGCGAGATATACGGAGCCTTCATCAACTGCAAAACCTACCTACATCTGAACGAGGTCAGGAGCAATACAGCTTCATTGTGAGAAGCGCACATGAAGATAAGAAAAGGCAACATGATTCTTCAGAGAAGACACGACAGCTAAAAAGGGAACGGTACTCATTAATGACAGATGAACAGAGGGCTGTGCGGTTGCACAAAAATCGTGAGTATAAAAAATGCATACGGTCAAAACACCACAAAGTCTGTCTGTGATGATATTGTACCTGCTTCCGGCACACCTAGCGGGGCAATCACCTCATGTTGCACACCTATTGTACCAGCACAGCCACCCAAAAACCAGCGAACAGGTATTGTCCAACTTACAAATATTATATTGATGTTCACATTATTTTGGGGTCGTAATTTGTGCATCTTCCAGGTGACGACACACATAGCGGGACAATCACCTCACGTTGCACACCTATTGTACCAGTACAGCCGCCCAAAAACCAGCAAACATGTATTGTCCAACTTGCAAATATTATATTAATGTTCACATTATTTTGGGGTCATAATTTGTGCATCTTTCAGGTGACACAAACCCAAACAGTGATGAAGAAACCGATCATGCCGGGATTTTCGAGCCAATTGGAAATGATGCTATATTGGATGGTAATAAAGAATAATTAGTTCACATTGCCGGCATATGTAAAATAGGTAATCTGATTCCACATGTGTTTCTCACAGATAACTTGGAAACCATACAAGAGGAACAAACAATGCATGATGATGACGAGGAATGTAGGATTTTTAGTGGTCAAAGTAAGTCATACCACTAATTACATTTTGTTATTCCATTCTAAAATTAAATTTTCACTATTTTTATTCATATACTTATTATATTGGCAGGCGATGTGTTCGATTCTTGGCGAGTCACAAGTGGTGTTGCTCCGAGTAACGAGATTGTTGATCCCTATGACTATGTGTACCACAATCTACCAACCAAGCATCATGTTTTGAAACCAGTAAAAGACTGTGATCATTGTGGTGCAATGAAGCTCCAATATGAGGGCCCCGCGTTCTGCTGCAGAAAAGGAAAGGTGAAGATAGCTATTCCTGAGGTTCCTCAAGAGTTGCGCCGATTATTTACAAGTCAGGATGATGAGGATGCAAAATATTTTAGAAAGCACATACGGTATTTCAACAGCCACTTCTCCTTCACAAGCCTTGGAGTCACCCTTGATCAGAGGGTTAGCAATGCTGCGGGAACCGGTGTATATACATTTTGTGCACACGGGGCATTGTATTATAAAATGGATGATTTGGTTCCTGGTGGTCAAGGACCGAGACATTTGCAGCTCTACATCTATGATACAGATGAAACCTTGGAACATAGAGTGAAGCGGTCTCCAGATCTGGATATTAATCTCATACGGAAGATTCTGCAGATATTAAAGGACAATCCATATGTACAGATCTTTAAGAGCATTGGCTCTGTTCCGAACCTAGCGGAATATAGGATTTCAATAAACACAGATATAAGATTGGACCAGCGAAGGTACAATGCCCCCACAGCTTCACAGGTGGCCGCCCTGTGGGTTGAAGGGAGCGACCCCGAAAATACTTTTGATAGGCAGGTTGTCGTGTATGGCAAAGGGCACCGTCCTATATTTATCAGAGCATACTATGGTTGCTATGATCCTTTAGCATATCCATTATTCTTCCCGAGAGGGGAGACGGGATGGAATCGTTGGATGCCATATGATGAACCAACACCAGCAGTTGAAGCGAACAACGAGGATGACAACCAGGGCGAGGACTTACGGAATCATCATTGTCCTTCAAATGTACACGTGGAACCAAACACAGAAGATGTAGCAACTAATGTGGAACTAAACACAGATGATGTAGCAGGTAATTGTCCAATTGCTTCTAATGTGTTAGACTATTTTCTTCATCATTGTTCATTATTAATCTTTCTTATTAAACTTCTTCCAGATGATGAAGAAAATCAGGAGGATGAGGAAGATGATAAGTCTAGAAAATTTGTCAGCGCAAGAGAGTATTACTGTTTCAAAATACAAGTCCGGAAAAAACTTTTTAACATTATATTGTTCGGTGCACGTGCATTCCAACAGTGGGCAGTCGACATGTATATCAAGATGGAGACTATGAGACTTGATTTCTACTCCAAGCCTAAAAATCAGAAGCTCATTCGCGCCGAACTATACCAGGTATCATAATGTTGTAAAGTTACAACTTTTCCATGCTATACTAAACAATCACCATGTAGCGTTTCACTTTAGGTTCGTATTAATATGGACAGAGGGATAACAAGGTTCGTCTATTGGAGAATGGTCTTTACATTCATTTGTTTTGTAGGGTGTTGTTGATGTCATTGATGTCGGTGAGACACGTGGTTCTCAGGTTGGCAAGAGAATTGTGCTACCACGTACTTTTCCAGGAGGTGATCGAGACATGCAGCGAAGATTCCTTGATGCGATGGCGATAGTCCAGCGGTTTGGGAAGCCTGATTACTTTATCACCATGACTTGCAACCCGCATTGGGAGGAGATTACATCCAGACTTGAACCCGGACAGACACCACAAGACCGCCCAGACCTTGTGGCGAGAGTATACAGGGCCAAATTGCGTAGTATGAAACATCTTTTGATCAAGAAAAAATATTTTGGTGAGGTTGCTGCATATGTCCATGTTACCGAGTTTCAAAAGAGAGGGCTTCCACATGAGCATATGCTTTTGATCATGCGCTCGGATAGTAAGCTAACAAACCCTGATGACTACGACAAGGTGATATCAGCAGAAATCCCTAACAAGGAGAAGTACCCTATATTGCATTCTCTGGTCATCAAACATATGCTCCACGGACCATGTGGTGTTCTCAAGAAAAATTGTCCTTGCATGATAGAGGGAGAATGTCGATTTCGCTATCCTCGGCAGTTCTGTGATGCTACGCAACAAGGAAAGGACTCATACCCTATCTATAGGAGGAGGGTTGATGGTCCTAAAGTGAATGTCAGAGGAGCAGTTCTGGATAATAGATGGGTTGTCCCATACAACCCTGGCTTGCTTATGCGGTTTAACTGTCACATAAATGTTGAAGCTTGCTCGAGCATCAAGGCAGTTAAATATTTGTTCAAGTACATCTATAAAGGACATGATCGTGCATCATTCTCAGTCGACCCGGATGATGGTGGAGTAATCAATGAGATTAAACAGTACAGGGACGCTAGGTTCGTCTCGCCACCGGAGTCTATCTACAGGATTTGTGCCTTTCAAATGTACAACGTCTATCCCTCTGTTCTCCAACTACAACTCCACTTAGAAAATATGCATTCTGTCGCATTCAAAGAGGGAGATAATCTAGAGGATGTCATCAATCGACCCTCTTCTTCAAGTACCATGCTCACTGAATATTTCAAGATGAATCAGGTGGATCCTCATGCGAGGAACTTCTTGTACAAAGAGTTTCCAGAATTCTACCGGTGGATTAAGGGTGCGAAGAAGTGGCAGAGAAGAAAATTAAGGGGGCGGGGGCAAGTTGGAAGAATTGTATATGCGAATCCTGGCGAAGGTGAGAGGTACTTCCTGAGAGTGCTCCTGAATCATGTTAGAGGTGCAACTTCATATGAGGACTTGAAAAGTGTGCAGGGCAAGTCATGCTCGACCTTCAGAGAAGCATGTGAGCGACGAGGTCTCATAGAGGCTGACCAATCCCTTGATGACTGCTTGACTGAGGCGTCTACTTTCCAGATGCCATGTGCTTTACGGAGACTTTTTGCAACTATTCTGGTGTTCTGTGAGGCGACCAACATCAGATCATTGTGGGAAAAGCACCTTGAGTCAATGTCTGAGGACTACCGTCGTAACCAGTCCAACCAGGCTATACTAGAGCAGATGGTCCTTAAAGATATTAGGGATCTTGTGCATTCGATGGGGAAGGATATTAAAAGTTACGGCCTGCCAGATTTGGATCCTGTTGATGATGATTTTGCCGGCGGGCAACCAAGAGAGGTTCAAGAGGAGTTGTCGCTCACTGTTGACAAAGATCACGTTAATATGTTCACATCTCTTAACACCGAGCAGCGTGCTGGTTTTGATGAAATCCTCTCGCACGTCGTCAACAATAGAAGCCAGATTTTCTTTGTCGATGGTCCGGGTGGAACGGGGAAGACTTATCTGTACAAGGCACTCCTTGCTAAGGTTCGTTCCTTGGGAAAAATAGCTATTGCAACTGCAACATCTGGTATAGCAGCATCGATCATGCCTGGTGGGCGCACTGCCCACTCCAGGTTCAAAATTCCAATTAGGCTCACAAGCACAAGCATGTGCAATTTCACCAAACAGAGTGGTACTGCAGAACTACTCCGTAGGGCATCTTTGATAATCTGGGATGAAGTTGCCATGACGAAACGTCAGACCGTTGAGACACTTGATAGGTCACTACAGGACATCATGGGATGTGATTTGCCTTTTGGGGGGAAGGTCGTGGTGTTTGGAGGGGATTTCAGACAGGTCCTTCCGGTGGTGACGCGTGGGACAAGAGCACAGATTACTGACGCTACACTACAGTGATCTTATTTATGGGAGAACATTAGGAAGATACGGCTCACACGTAATATGAGGGCACAAACCGACCAATGGTTCTCCAGTTACCTCTTGAGAATTGGCGAAGGGACAGAAGAGACGATTGGTGGTGATTATGTGCGTCTTCCAGATGATATTGTTATTCCTTACACTGGGACCGAAGAGCCAGTGAACAAGCTTATCGAAGATGTCTTCCCGTCGCTTCATGATAATGCTGCATCTGGATCGTACATGAGCGCACGTGCCATTCTTTCAACCAAGAATGAGCATGTGGATGATTTGAATACAAAGATGATTGACAGGTTTCCTGGCCAAGAAAAGGTATATTATAGCTTTGACTCTGTCGAGGACGATGCACACAATAATTACCCAATTGACTATCTGAACTCCATCACTCCAAATGGCTTGCCCCCACATCTTTTGAAACTCAAAGCTAATTGTCCTGTCATTCTTCTCCGAAATCTTGATCCTCACAACGGTCTGTGCAATGGAACAAGATTGATGATTAGAGCATTCCAAGATAATGCAATCGACGCAGAGATTGTCGGTGGACAACATGCTGGAAATAGAGTGTTCATACCGAGGATTCCTTTGTCCCCCTCGGAGGACATTTCACTTCCTTTCAGATTCAAGACGAAACAGTTCCCCATCCGGTTGAGTTTTGCAATGACCATCAACAAAGCCCAGGGGCAAACGATTCCAAATGTTGGTATTTACCTCCCTGAGCCTGTGTTCTCGCATGGCCAGCTTTATGTTGCACTGTCAAGGGGTGTGTCAAGGCAGACCACTCGGATTTTGGCTAAGCCAAATAAAGACATTGATCCCACGGGAAAAAGCACAAAGAACATTGTGTACAGAGATGTTTTGGCGGGATGATTTTTTTTCTTCGGGCCGGTATGTCGTATTATTTTATCTTCTTAATGCATATCTTGCTCATCTCATGGTTTGTTCAACCAGTCCAGCTAATAGTACAACTTTAATTATGTCCTTTATTTATGTAAACATGTTCTTTACATGTCACTTTAATTATGTCCAGCTCCCTTATTGAAACTAGAGAACTACCGTGACCAACAAAAATGTTGCAGCTACATTGCTGAATACAAATGTTGAAATATGATAGAGCTATGCACAGTTACTATCCGAACTTGAATTTATCAGGATAACAAGTGTGAATAGAACATTTTAGCATAGCTGCTTAGTTCACCAATTATTCTGCACTTAATATGCATATATGGAAAATATACTCATAAACTTGTGAGAAGATTTCTTTGTACTGCTCATAGTCACAATATCTATTTCTGGTACAATTAGCCAGATTTCAGATGCACACGTTGTACCATAGCTATATTAACAGTATACTTATTTCTTTGTATCACTCTTTCTGTAAGGTGCAGATTGTACATTTATTTGGTATCCAATTGCTTTCTGTAGCTATTAGAACATTCAATCAGTACCAAAAAACCATCTGACAATGTATTTGTTATTGAATCCTATTTTCCAGGACAAGATGGTGATGCCAGTGGCATATCAAAGCAAAGCAGAATTGAGAACAAGAGCTTCAAAGAGCTTGGCATCAAATTGAATGCTCACGTAAGCCATGTCACTGAAGAACCAGATGCTTGGCTAAGTTTTTCATGTTTGTGTGTGTGATATGGTCTTCTTCTCAAGCCAAGTTGTCCGACTTTGCAATTACATTATGTACACTATCTGGTTCCTGAAGACAACATAAATAAGATGTTCCAGATCACCTCCATATGCCTCACTCCTCTTTGTATGAGAAAAAGTAAATGCACGATGAAATTTATCTATCTTGTAGTTTTCTGGAAGGAATTTATCAGAGCTGATTGTTTGCCTTTTGCTGAATATAAGAAACTACATTTTTATGTTGGGTTTGTCTTTTGTCATATTTTCACGGCGCTTTGATATTTCAGCAAAGTTCTTGCCTTTTTTTTAACCATAGACCATGGTTAGATGTACCAAACTACTTCTTACATCACATGTTTCTGCAAGTTGCGACTGGATTTAAACGCCATGTATATGACCCTTCTGTCATAGAATCCCCCTGGGCTGTATAAGATTAATCTACCTAAGCAACGATGGAGAAAATATATCAGTGAGGCCATACACGTCGTAGTAAATAAGAAGTCGAGTGGTTTCAAACTTTTAATATTTTTGGTCATTAGATTTAAGTTTTTTGCTTCCTGAAGTTGAACCTTGTGATATTTTTAATGTCAGGTTCATGATGGATTGCTATGCAAACCTCCGTAATCTTTCTTTTCAGAATTTATTTTATCAAACTTTGAAGATTCAATTATATTTGTTGTTCACTTTGATAAAACAAATTTGACATTTTCGATGATTAAATTATATAAATGTTCTACTGCTACACGTGCGTGCACGTGCATGTTTACTAGTGTTACACTATGGTATAAGCCAAAAGGCAAAAGCACATATTTAGGTGCTTTTATGGCTTATAAGCTAAAGCCAAAAGTAAAAAAGAAAGTCTAACCAAACATCCTCTTAGAGAAGTTGGGTAGCAGTAGCTAATCTGCATATTGCTCTCTAATGACTCATAACGAGCTATAAGCTCTAGAGGAAGGGACGACAATAGAATCTTCATCATCAAATGAACATATGTGGCCCTATGAAAACTGAAAGTGGTGCCGGAGGTGCATGTATTCTGATGGCGTGTTCTTCGTGGTATTCTACCAGATGCAATGACGCTTAAGCACCGCCATATCAAAGAAATTGGCCGGTGATGTTTGTCTGGCCATAGATGATGACTTGCAGCATGCGTTGTTGACATGTACGCATGCAAGGAAGTTTTGGAATGCGACTCTTCAAAGGTTCATAAAGATCGGTAAACCCAGATACTTGGGCGAAAGATATTCTTATGAGTGTATTTAGACATATCTCTTAGTGTGTAGATATATCCATATGTAGACAAATAGAAGTCACATATTCTGGAACGGAGGGAGTAGGTATCACTACTCACCATGCTAAAATCGTAAGAGTGCTGAGTAACGACTCAACTTTTCATGCCAATAGTTGTTGTGTTGAATTATTATTTTTCTAGAAGATCAACTTAATTGTAGCAATGTTATATTCTTCTAATTGTAGCAATGTTATAGAAGATGTGCTGACTCATGATAAATGAGGGTAGCGGGACATTAGATATTACATTGGACATAACTAGTACTCCCTCCGATTCATAAAAAGTGTCGTCAATTTTATACTAAGCTAGTAAAAATTTTGTACTAGATGAGAGACATTTTTTTTATAGATCGGAGGGAGTACCTAATTTGAGGAACAAACCAAATTAACCATATTATGAGCTCCTAATATCAAACCTAATTAGCTGTATATGAACCATTTGTACACTCCATGCATGAGCAGAACCACACTCAGACACATGGAGGCAAAGTATCAGGATAGTAAGGAGTATAATTCAAGTTTCCGGAAAAATCCAAGTTGAAGGCCACAGATCGTCGTGTTCCGCCGGCATCGACAATGTCTCCAATGGCAAAGGCGTCACTGTTTGGTCTCTCATGAGGTACACACCGGAGTCGAGAAAGGGATTGATCTCACGGATCTCCTCGTGATGGAAATACATGTTCTCGTCCTCGGTTATAAAATAGATGTTGTCTTCTTGAACTCCGGTAGTGCCGCATAAAATCTCATTTCCAACCGGCTATAAAATCAGCATAACAAAAAAATTCGTCCTCCAGCTATAAAATCAGCATAACAGCTCATTATCTTTAACCATTTCTCATTTCCAAAAAAATTGTGTTACAAAAAATTGTTAACAGAAAAAATGTGTTACCACAAAATTTGTTACAAAAAATTGTGTTAACAAAAAAAATGTGTTTACAAAAAAAAATTATGTTACGAAAAAAATTGTGTTACAAAAAATTGTGTTAATAAAAAATTATGTTACCAAAAAAATTGTGTAAACAAGATTAGTCAAATCAGTTACAAAAATTCTTTGAAAACATGATGCACACAGGTCCTGGTAGGGCTCGATGGGAGGACCTATTTGTAAAAGTATTGCACGAATCTACTAGTAATGAACGGTTGTGATAGGCAGCGCGGGTCCAAGTAGTTGTGGGAAGGCATTTCCCCATCATAGCCCATTCTGTCTTGTGCCCTTCTTCAATGACTCCATCCTTCTTACGGTCTTACCCCCCCTCTTCTTCGTTCCTCTCTAAATATACACGTTGATTCTGAAGTTTCTCTATGTTTTCTCTCTCCATACAAACTCAAGGCATCTTAATTGCTGCAACTAATGACTCATCCATCTGAAACAAAGTGCAAGGGTAGAAGACATAGTATATATTCCTCATGTTGAATAACAAGGTTTATGCCAACCATACCAGGATGGCACCAATATGATTATGATTTATGAACATGCAAATGTCGTGCGGGCAACAAAGGTGGTTGGGAAAACTAACTGTGCAGTGATACATTAAACAGTTGTAGGTCATGGTGGTAGAAGAGTTAGAGAGGACGGCCGGAGAGCCACCCGGCGACCATGGCCAAGCCACCACCCTGATCAATTAAAAAAAAAACACTTCCTTCACATTACAACCATGGGTCACTGGCATGGCAACAAACGGAGTAGCAAAGAAAACAGAGTTAATAAATCAAACTAGCCAGGTCTTTCCAACGTACCTTGACTGTTGTAAAAGTGAGGTTATTGGCATACAGCGTGGTGAACCTGCACACAGATGAAATGTACCCTAGATTCCTAGAATTATCACCAGTTAAGAACGCTCAAGGTTTCTTGAAAAAAGAAGAAGAAATAACTCTGGTAAGCTAACCCGACCTGCACATCCCCTGTTTTCCGAGTCGGTCTCGCACTGAAACTCACACTGGCCGTTACTGAGCTGTCTGAAGAAATGCTAAGCTAACCGACGGACCAACTGGAAAACAGAGTTAACTGACGAAAACGGCAACTACAGCGCCGGGTATACAGGTTCAGGTTCAACAACCTGCTCCATATAATGATATAACTAAAGCTTCCTTTTTTTGAAGATCATGCGTAGAGAGAATGGTATCCATGATAGATCTACTAAAATAAACAATGTTGGCCATCGATCCACCCGATGAACGAAACTCTAACTAGAAATTGTAAGCAGATAGAGGATCCAGGACTTACAGCTTACTCTTGAGTTCCTCCTAGTGGGCTAGTAGGAGAGAGGGGAGGAGGGTGCGGAACAGAATCGGCCGCCGTGAGCGGAAGGGAGTGTGATCCGGCCGCTTGGGAGGCTCACCTACGTGAGGAGCTCGGGACTGCGAGCTGCTCGTGCGGGGGGAGGAGGACAGGGAGGGGAAGAGGAGATGCCATGGAGAGCTCTTGGGTTTTCACAGTGCTGCCGTTTCGTCTGAGCAAAGGTGCGTGGAGTCGAGCTGGCCATTTGAACCGTGTCTCACGAGCTGGCCATTTGTATTTTTTATTTGGCCATATATGTGCTACCAAAACCCCTACCAATATTGTTTGTCTGATCTATATGAAGGGGACATGATCAAATATTGGACTAACTTCAAATCAATAGACCCTAGCACCCTACTGCAGCGAAGGCCGATCAGCCAATCAAAGTTGGATATTCTTACGAGACGGTACCCTTCATGCGAGAGACCCTGCGAAGGAGTTTAGGTATCCTCCGCCTGGCGTCAGCGCCGCCGCCGCTCTGCCTCGCTCCTGCATCCTTCAGATCATGAGGTGGGGCGGATCTCGGCCCCCGTCCACGGGAGGGCTCGGTTCCTTTGGTTCTAGGGTTGAGGTTTGGTGGAGCGGCGCTAAGGTGGTGGCAGCGGCGGCGCCTCTTTCAATAGAATTTTCCCGGGTTCATCCCCATGTCGACGACATCGATAAACTTGTGGGAGTGGTATGGTTCTCGAGGGCATCTTCTGGTAGTGGCGGTATTTGGATTTTCATGGAGCTTCATCGGCGGTTCATCCTTCTTCTCCGGCTCCGGAATTGATGTGGTCTTCTTGACCCATTCGGCGACTTCCCGTTCGTAACCAACAACATCAAGCCGGCTCTGGGAAGAGCGGCAACGGCGGCGCAACGTCGACACAGTCTAGAGGTTGAAGACGAAGGGCATCTTAAGGATCTCGATGTAATTTTTGTTTTTAGATGTTTTGTCATGTTCGGCTTTTCTTTTAATGCCATGGTCCTTTTCGCAAAATATGTGGGAAATTCTTCTATTATCACATATTGGTCACTCTAAAATTCATCTGTAGTAATTAACTTATTTCATCTCTATTGAGCTAAAATATCACTTGAGAATGAAAGCTTGGAGTAAATTAATTATGAAGATATAATGTTTCAATTTCAAGGAATAACATACTAACGAGGCTTTTCATTGCAACACGTGGTTAATTTATTATTTGTGACATATCCAATTTATAGTTATGAATGTTGACAAAATTGCACATAGTGAAGTTATATTATACAGTGGAGGTTCGCTTTTACCCATCGATTCTGCAAGATGGGTGGCGCTTCACGGAATTGCACAACACCCGTCACACTAAAAATTAATTTAATAAAATGATGAGATGGCAGGCTGCATGTTTAAGCATTTAGTTTTTTTTTAAGTAAGGTGGTAATGCTTAGGTGGCATGTTTACATGTTGAGAGAAATATTTTAGTGGATTGCTCCTATTTATATACGTACTCTTGATTAGCTATATGGATTTTATAATTGAGGCCTACTTCGCACTGGGGCCCCCAATTTTTAGAGACGGCCCTGTTGGGTCGTAAGAAGACTCGGCATTGCACCTTCACACCTCATGATTCCTTGTGGAGGCGGAATGTCAATGTACCAACAAAAGTGGGGTTGAAGATCAAATTCCCCTACTTTTTTCAAAGTTTGAACTCAACATAAGCTGCAGCAAATTCATCCTCTGCATAACTGTAACAAACATAGTTTAACACTTCATCTCCAGTATTAAACAAGTGTTTTAGGGTTTTGTGGCACACCTCCAACGTGGGGTGACCTCTGTATTATATAGGGGTACATCATCGTGTACAATACAAGTACAGGTCGGACTACAATACATGAACAAGGACTAGTATATACAGAATCTAACACCCTCCCTCAATCTCAACCGTGTTCTGAAGAGTTCAGAAGATTGAGATTGCGCCGACAGCCTTCGAACTGAGGTAGCGGCAGCGGCTTCGTGAAGATGTCAGCAAGTTGATCCTTCAAGGGGATAAACTTGATAAGAAGCAGCTTCTGAGCAACACTTCTCTGACAAAGTGATAGTCAACCTCGATGTGTTTTGTTCGTGCATGAAATACCGGATTCGAGGAAAGGTACATAGCACCGATGTTATCACACCAAAGGACCGGCGGCTGCTCCTGAGAGATCCCCAACTCTCGGAGCAAAGACTGTATCCAAATAAGCTCAGCTGTGGCATTGGCAACTGCTTTGTACTCCGCTTCAGTGCTGCTGCGGGACACTGTCGCTTGTTTACGAGCACTCCAGGCGATCAAGTTAGGACCAAGAAACACTGCATATCCCCATGTTGATCGTCTGTCATCCGGACTACCAGCCCAGTCTGCATCAGAGAAGGCAGAAAGAACTCCAGAAGGCGCCGGTTGCAGATGCAAGCCATATGAAGCTGTCAACCGAATATAGCGCAGAATGCGCTTGACAGCAGTGCCGTGAGAATCTCGAGGTGCATGGAGAAACTGACAAACACGGTTGACAGCATAGGAAATGTCAGGGCGAGTGATAGTCAAGTACTGCAGACCACCAACAATACTGCGGTACTCGGTGGCATCATCAGCAGAGAGAAGCGCACCATCGAGAGCAAACAATCTATCAGTGGAGGACATAAGTGTAGTAGCAGTCTTGCACTTGAGCATACCAGAGCGCCGAAGAAGATCCCAAGAGTATTTCTGCTGAGTGAGCATCAAACCCGAATCAGAATGAGAGACCTCAAGCCCAAGGAAGAAATGCAGCTTGCCAAGGTCTTTAACAGCAAAATCACCACTCAGATCAGAAACGAGGCAATCCGCAGTAGACACCGAGGAGCTGACAAGAATGATATCATCAACATAAACCAACATATACATGGTAACTGTAGGACGCTGAAGAAGGAACAGTGAGGTGTCAGCCGTAGAGGGAACAAAACCATGAGCCCGAAGAGCGGCGCCAAGACGTGCATACCAAGCACGAGGAGCCTGCTTCAGACCATATAACGCCTTGACAAGGCGACACAGATGCTGCGGACGATCGGGATCAACAAAATCAGGAGGCTGACGCATATATACCTTTTCCTCAAGCACACCATGAAGAAAGGCATTATGAACATCGAGCCGACGAAGCGACCATCCTCGAGTGACAGCCAGCGAGAGCAGAAGACAAATAGTGGTTGGCTTGACCACCGGACTGAAGGTGTCCTCATAATCAAGGCCATAGCGCTGTTTGAAACCTTTAGCAACCAGTCTAGCCTTGTATCTTTCAATAGAACCATCAACATGTTTCTTAACCATGAACACCCATTTAGAATCGATGACATTGATGCCAGTCTTGGGAGGGACTAAACACCATGTGTCATTCTTGAGCAGAGCCTGATATTCCATGTCCATCGCAGCACGCCAGTGAGGAATACTCATAGCAGCCTGAAAATGCCGAGGTTCAGTGATATGTCTCAAACGTATCTATAATTTCTTATGTTCCATGCTTATATTATACCAATTGCCTACATGTTTTGTATACATTTTATTTGGTTTTATGCATTTTCTGGGACTAACCTATTAACAAGATGCCACAGTGCCAGTTCCCTGTTTTCTGCTGTTTTTGGTTTCAGAAAACCCCTTAAGGAAATATTCTCGGAATTGGACGAATTTAATACCGAAGTCCCTATTTTTCACGGGAGGTTCCAGAACACCGAAGACCTGACGGAGAGGGGCCACAAGGCCCCCAGATGAGGTCCCGGCGCGGCTCCCCCCTCTGCCGCGCGGGCCCCTCATGAGGGCGCCTCGGCCCTCCACCGCCTTCGCCCTTTCGCCCATATATTGCCCCCGACGCAAAAACCCTAAAACGATCGGCGTTTTCCAGAGAAGAGTTCCGCTGCGCCGCCGCCATCGAAGACAAGTTTCGGGGGATAGAAGTCTCTGTTCCGGCACCCTGCCGGGACGGGGAATTGCCCCCGGAGCCATCTCCATCGACTCCACCACCATTTTCATCGCTGCTGCTGACTCCCATGATGAGGAGGGAGTAGTTCTCCCCCGAGGCTGAGGGCTCTACCGGTAGCTATGTGGTTTATCTCTCTCTCCCATGGTGTGATCTTTATGTGATCATGAGCTTTGTAATCTAGTTGAATATTAGATGTTACTCTTTATCTATTATGCACTCTAGAGGTTACTTAAATATGAACTCCGAAGTCTCCATGGTGTAAAGTTGACAGTGCGTGCATCGTGTGTGATTCCTTTATGACGTTGTGGTGTGTGTTTACTCATACTTTGAGGGTGCTCTTGTAGCCCTACGCAATGAATGGTGTTTGTTATCCAACAAGAGAGTGTTTGAGAGTAGTAGTTATTATTCAATTGTGATGTCATTGTTGAGAATGTCCACTAGTGAAAGTATGATCCCTAGGCCTTGTTTCTAAGCATTGAAACACCGTTTACAACAAGTTCTGCTACATGTTTACTTGCTGCCATCTTTATTTCAGATTGAAGTTACCACTTATAATCATCCATATTACTTGTATTTCACTATCTCTTCGCCGAACTAGTGCACCTATACATCTGACAAGTGTATTGGGTGTGTCGGGGACACAAGAGACTTCTTGTATCTTAATTGCCGGGTTTTTTGAGAGGGATATCTTTGACCTCTACCTCCCTGAGTTCGATAAACCTTGGGTGATTCACTTAAGGGAAACTTGCTGCTGTTCTACAAACCTCTGCTCTTGGAGGCCCAACACTGTCTACGAGAATAGAAGCGTGCGTAGACATCAAGCTATTTTCTGGCGCCGTTGCCGGGGAGGTAAGCGTTGAAAGGTATCTCTTTTAGATCATGCAGTTAAATCTTTTTGTTTCTTGTTTTTATTTTCACTAGTTAGGCTTAATGGAAAACAACAACAAAATTAGAGATCTTTATAAAATTTATATTGAATTAGGACATGATGCTTTTGAAGAGAAAATTAAAAAACCTATGGAACTTTATTTGCAAGCTAATAGCAATGTTATTAGTATGAATTCATTGAACACCATTATTGCAAATGCTATGGAAAAGTCTAAGCTTGGGGAAGCTGGTTTTGATGAACATGATATTTTTAGTCCCCCAAGCACGGAGGATAAAATTTTCTTTGATGATACCTTGCCTCCAATATATGATAATTATAATCATTGTGATATTTTCAGTCCACCTACTATTGAGGATGTAGTTTATGTTGATTATGATATGCCTCCTATATATGATGTTTACAATGATGAATATGATGTTTTCAGTCCATCTACTATTGAGGATAAAATTAATTATGATTATTCTATGCCTCCAATTTATGATAATTACAATGATGGATGTGATAGTTTTACTCCCACTGTTACTAATTAAATTGATTATGCTTATGTGGAGAGTAATGATATTATTATGCTTATGGATCATGATAAGAATGCTTTAGGTGATAGCTATATTGTTGAGTTTATTCATGATGCCACTGAAAATTATTTTGAGAGAGGAAAGTATGGTTATAGAAATCTTCATGTTACTAAATTTCTTCTCTTTATGATGAAAGTTTTAAGCTTTCTCTTGATTTGCTTTTATTTGCTGGGTACTTTAAGACCCACTAGTTATTATGAGAGAGGGAGACATGGATTCATACATCACAATAATATTAGGTCTCCTCTCTTTATGTTGAAATTTTTGAAGTTGTACTTGTTTTGCCTTCCTATGCTAGTCACTTTGTGCTTTATTGATTTATTTTCTTACAAAATTTCTTTGCATAGGAAGTTTGTTAGATTTAAGTATGTTTTATATATGCTTCTTGATGCTCTCTTTTATGTTTCAACTCTCATCTTTATGTGAGCATCAAAAAAATCACTATGCCTAGCTAAAAGGCTTTAAAGAAAAGCGCTCTTGGGAGACAACCCACTATTTTATTCCTGTTATTTTCTTTTATTGTGTCAAGGAACATGCCTACCTCTGTAGCAATTCCTTTGTATCTTTATTTTATTGCATAGTTGTGCCAAGTAAAGTCTCTAGTAGAAAGTTGATGCTAGATTTGGATCTCTGCGCAGGAACAGTTTTTCTGCTGTTCACCGTTAAATTCATAACTCTTTACAGAAAATTCGGAATGACCTGATATTTTCTGAGCGTGATCCTAAGATATGTGCGCAACTTGCATTAGTTTTGAGTTTTCTGATTTGAGCAAGTTAAGTTTCTCGAAAAAAATCATTTTTACAGACTGTTCTGTTTTTGACAGATTCTGCCATTTATTTTGCATTGGTTCTTTTGCTGTTTTTGAGTGGATCTTTTTGTTCCACAAAATTCCAGTGGCTGTAGCTAATGTCCAGTACCATGATAATGATTGTCTCCATGCAGAATATGAGAATTTTTGATTATGCACTAACCCTCTAATGAAGTTTACTTTGAGTTTGGTGTGGAGAAAGTTTTCAAGGATCAAGAGAGAGAATGATATGATGTGATCAAGAAGATGAAAAGAGGCTAAGCTTGGGGATGCCCCCGTGGTTCACCCAAGCATATTTCATGAAGACTCAAGCGTCAAAGCTTATGAATTATCTCTAGTGAAACTATATTTTAATTCCGCCACATCTTATGTGCTTTACTTGGAGCGTCTGTTTGTTTTTATTTTTGCTCTTGTTATTTTCTTTCTCTGAATAAAATGGATCCTATCATTCTTGTGTGGGAGAGAGACACGCTCCGCTTTTTCATTTGAATACTCCTATTCTTCACTTATATTTGTTGATATTCTTCTATAGCTACTGCAATACTTTCAGCTCTTGTTTTTCATGCACCTCTTGTTCAGAGTTGTTAGTTCTCATATGTTATACTCTCTTGCTTCATTGATAAATACTTGGAGAGTTTATGTTTAAATAAGTTGATTAGTGTTTGGTTGAAAACAGAAAATGCTAAATGTGGTAAATGGTATAAAGAAAAGAAACATGCTCTTATGAATTGCTATCTTGCATGTTGTGGCACTTGGCAATTGTTTTGAGCTCTCAATTAGATCATGTTTAAGCTTTTGCATCATGTAGTTAAAACCCATTAGTGGAGAACTACCGTAGAGCTTGTTAAAATTTGGTTTGCATGTTTGGTATCTCTAAGGTCTAGATATTTTCTAGTAAAAGTGTTTGAGCAACAAGGAAGACAATGTAGAGTTTTATAATCCTTACAATATGTTTTTATATATGTCTTGTTGTCATAGTTTATACTTGTGTTTGCTTCAAACAACCTTGCTAGCCAAAGCCTTGTACTGAGAGGAAATGCTTCTCGTGCATCCAAAATCCTTGAGCCAAAACCCATGCCATTTGTGTCCACTATACCTACCTACTACATGGTATTTTCTGCCATTCCAAGTAAATACTTCATGTGCTACCTTTTAATTCAAAACTTATTATCCCTTATTTGTGTCAATGTTTATTAGCTCATGAGGAAGTACGTGGTGTTACGGATATCAACCTTGTCATTTGCTTTTAGACAGACTTTCACAACTGGACTAGTGGCATATACATCCGCTTATCTATTAACTTTGCAAAAAGAGCTGGCAAATGGGGTGCCCAGTCCCAATTAATTACAACTTTAACCGTTACAATCTCTTCACATGGTTTTTAAAAAATTATGCTTTAAAGTGTTATACATTTTAATATAGACACTCCTCCATGGTATGTGATTGTTGGAAGGCACCCGAGGATTCGGTTAGCCATGGATTGTGTATGCAATGGTGGGGAGGAGTGTCAAACCAGTTTTTAAATATACATTTGTAAACAAAAGAGATAAGAGGGATGATCTACCTTGCTGGTAGAAATAACGGCCTTCATGGGAGCCGCTCTTAGAAAGTCTGGTTGACAAGGGGGGTAGAGTGCCCATTACCATTCGTTGACAACGACAAACACCACTCAAAAACTTACTTTTATGCTCTCTATATGATTTCAAAAACCTATAAAACCAAGAAGCTCTAGCACATGCTTGTATCCCTGCTTCCCTCTGCGAAGGGCCTATCTTTTACTTTATGTTGAGTCAGTTTACCTACTTCTTTCTGTCCCCGAAGCAAACACTTGTGTCAACTGTGTGCAACAACTCTTATATGCTTACTTATTACACTTGTTATATTTCTTTGTGTTGACAACTATCTATATGATATACATGTTCAAAGTGGAAAGCCAATGCTGAAACTTATATCTTCCTTTGTGTTGCTTCAATGCTCTTTTACTTAGAGAATATTGCTTTATGAGTTAACTCTTATGTAAATCTTTTTGATGCTTGTTTGAAAGTACTATTCATGAAAAGTTTTTACTTATATGATGTAGTTGTTTACTCCTTGTCTATTTGTTAGCAACTATAGATCATTGCTTTGAGTCAGTTCATTCATGACATGAGGCTTACAATATTATATGATCAAGATTATGTCAAAGCATGTCACTTCAGAAATTATTTGTTATCGTTTTACCTACTTGAGGACGAGTAGAACTAAGCTTGGGGATACTGGATACGTCTCAAACGTATCTATAATTTCTTATGTTCCATGCTTATATTATACCAATTGCCTACATGTTTTGTATACATTTTATATGGTTTTATGTATTTTCTGGGACTAACCTATTAACAAGATGGCACAGTGCCAGTTCCCTGTTTTCTGCTGTTTTTGGTTTCAGAAAACCCCTTAAGGAAATATTCTCGGAATTGGACGAATTTAATACCGAAGTCCCTATTGTTCACGGGAGGTTCCAGAACACCGAAGACCTGACGGAGAGGGGCCACGAGGCCCCCAGATGTGGTCCCGGCGCGGCTCCCCCCTCTGCCGCGCGGGCCCCTCATGAGGGCGCCTCGGCCCTCCACCGCCTTCGCCCTTTCGCCCATATATTGCCCCCGACGCAAAAACCCTAAAACGATCGGCGTTTTCCAGAGAAGAGTTCCGCTGCGCCGCCGCCATCGAAGACAAGTTTCGGGGGACAGAAGTCTCTGTTCCGGCACCCTGCCGGGACGGGGAATTGCCCCCGGAGCCATCTCCATCGACTCCACCACCATTTTCATCGCTGCTGCTGACTCCCATGATGAGGAGGGAGTAGTTCTCCCCCGAGGCTGAGGGCTCTACCGGTAGCTATGTGGTTTATCTCTCTCTCCCATTGTGTGATCTTTATGTGATCATGAGCTTTGTAATCTAGTTGAATATTAGATGTTACTCTTTATCTATTATGCACTCTAGAGGTTACTTAAATATGAACTCCGAAGTCTCCATGGTGTAAAGTTGACAGTGGACGTTGTGGTGTGTGTTCACTCATACTTTGAGGGTGCTCTTGTAGCCCTACGCAATGAATGGTGTTTGTTATCCAACAAGAGAGTGTTTGAGAATAGTATTTATTATTCAATTGTGATGTCATTGTTGAGAATGTCCACTAGTGAAAGTATGATCCCTAGGCCTTGTTTCTAAGCATTGAAACACCGTTTACAACAAGTTCTGCTACATGTTTGCTTGCTGCCATCTTTATTTCAGATTGCAGTTACCACTTATAATCATCCATATTACTTGTATTTCACTATCTCTTCGCCGAACTAGTGCACCTATAAATCTGACAAGTGTATTGGGTGTGTTGGGGACACAAGAGACTTCTTGTATCTTAATTGCAGGGTTGTTTGAGAGGGATATCTTTGACCTCTACCTCCCTGAGTTCGATAAACCTTGGGTGATTCACTTAAGGGAAACTTGCTGCTGTTCTACAAACCTCTGCTCTTGGAGGCCCAACACTGTCTACGAGAATAGAAGCGTGCGTAGACATCATTCAGCAGTAGGGTCCGACTGAGCCTGTTCCAAACACGTTGCGAGCCACGCAACCGTGCCATCCTTGCGCTCAAAGGGACGAAAAATGCCACTTTTGCTGCGTGTATGGGGACGCCGCACAGGTGGTGGAGCCGGTGGCGAGGGAGTTGGTGATGATGTCGAGGACGGCTCAGCAGCAGAGGAAGCAGGAGTCGACGTACGCTGCGGTGCACTGCTCTCGAGGAGACAGTGCAGGGGGCGTCGATGGAGTCGAAGCAGCAGGAGACGGCGGCCCACTGGAGGACGACGCCAGCCCAGGTGAACTGGGCGCAGTGCGCCGCACAGGCGACGCAGGCGATGGTGGGCTTCCAGGGGGCGACAGCCCAGGCGGAGACGCAGGTGGCCCAGTGGGCGGCGACGCGGGCCGATCGGCGAGGACGTGCGCAGGCGGCACGCACCCAGCGGGATGCGACGCAGGCCAAGCAGACGTGGTGCGGGGCACGCTCGGCTGCGCGATCGAGGACGCCTGGAGCGGGTGCACTACATGGGGCATGCAGGCCATCCGATCGACGTGAGCGTCATCAGCAGAGGACGAAGGAGCAGGTACGGCCTCATCCAGGAGTTCCAGACGCGCACATCTCCCAATACCTGCACCATGGTTAGACAACAAAGAAGGCGAATGTGCAGCATCGACAAATTGATCATGCAGGCCATCCGATCGACGTGAGCGTCATCAGCAGAGGACGAAGGAGCAGGTACGGCCTCATCCAGGAGTTCCAGACGCGCACATCTCCCAATACCTGCACCATGGTTAGACAACAAAGAAGGCGAATGTGCAGCATCGACAAATTGATCAGGCAGTATAGGTGATGGGTGCACAGACGGTGTGGAAGTGGTGACAGTGTTTGGGAGAAAGCAGAAAAAGGGAAAACATGCTCATCAAAGACAACATCGCGTGAGATATACACACAGTTAGACGGCACATGAAGGCATTTATACCCTTTATGAATGGAACTATACCCAAGAAAAACACATTTCTTAGAGCGAAACTCGAGCTTGCGACTGTTATAAGGGTGGAGATGCGGCCAACACGCACAACCGAAAACCTTTAGGAAAGTATAATCAGGGGTCTGACCAAGCAAGAGTTCAAGCGGAGTTTTCATGTGGAGGAGCAGTGAAGGAAGTCTATTAATAAGAAAACAGGCCGTAGTGAAGGCATCACTCCAAAAACGAAACGGAACGCAAGCATGAGCGAGTAAAGTTAACCCGGTTTCGACAATATGACGGTGCTTACGTTCGGCAGAACCATTCTGCTGGTGTGTATGTGGACAAGACACACGATGAGCTATCCCAAGTTTCTGAAAGAAAGTACTAAGATTGCGGTACTCACCCCCCCCCCCCCCCCCCTCCAATCCGACTGAACATGAATAATTTGGGTATTAAGGAGTCGCTCAACATGTGCTTGAAACTTTAAAAACACATCGAACACATCAGACTTGCGCTTAAGAAGATAAATCCAAGTAAAACGACTATAAGCATCAATCAAACTGACATAATATTTATGACCACTAACAGAAATCTGGGCAGGACCCCATACATCGGAAAACACAAGCTCAAGAGGAGTTTTGACTATATGGTTGGAAACAGAAAAAGGTAATTGATGACTCTTGCCTTGGTGATAGGCATCACATATGGCAGCATCTTTATTACTAGACTCCAAAGGTAACTCATGGCGGTGAAGAACATGGCGAACAATGGGTGATGCAGGATGACCAAGGCGCGCGTGCCACTGTGAGGGAGACACACGAACACCACTGAAGACTCGAAACGCAGCAGCAGGTACAGGAGCAGCAGACGGCACATCAAGTGCGTATAGGCCATGGCGGTAGCGACCTCTAAGAAGTACGTCCCTCATAGCACGGTCCTTAACAAAGAGATAAAACGGGTGAAATTCACAAAAAACGTTATTATCCTGAGTAAGGCGAGGAACAGAGAGTAAGTTACGTGCGACTGTGGGAACACGAAGAATATTTCTAAGATGCAATTTCCTAGAGGTGTTTGTGAGAAGTGATGCCTGACCAACATGTGAGATGTGCATACCTGCCCCATTTGCTGTATGAACCTTGTCGTGCCCATGGTAGGACTCCCGAACAGCGAGCTTGTCCAGCTCGCTCGTCACATGATCTGTAGCGCCAGTGTCCATGTACCAAGTGGGGTCGACAGAGTATGATGGCGTGTGTCCTTGTTGCGCCATGTGAACCTGACGCTCATTACCCTTGCCGTTGTTGCCGAGGCCGAGGAAGTCGGTCTTGAAGCGGCGGTGACAGCGAGAGGAGACGTGGCCTGGCAGACCATACAGCTGTCACGGCTGTGCCGCGCCGCAGGCTGCACAGCAAGCGCGCGGGCGACCGTCCTGGACGAGCACCGAGGGGCGCGACGGCGGCTGTTGTGAAGGCGGGGCAGCGGCTTTGCCCCCCAGGCGAGGGAGCAGCAGAGGGGCCGCGACCAGCGCCTTTGCCGCGATACGCGGCGTTGACGGAGGCATCGGTGTGGACGTCAGGACGGCGCGCGTTGAGCCGTTGCTCCGTCGAGAGGAGGCGGGAGTAGAGGTCCTGGGGGCGGATAGGAACATTGCGTTCCTTGATCACCTCGGCGAGGGAGTCGTAGTCACCGTCGAGGCCGGCAAGAACATAGCCCGTGAACTCGGAGTCACGGAGAGGCTCACCAATTGAAGCGAGAGTGTCAGCCAATTTCTTGACCTTGTTGTAGTAGGTGGCGACCGGAGTTCCAGTGTCCTTACGGGTCTCGCCAAGCTTCGTGCGGATGGCCATGGACTGAGCAGTAGACTGAGACGAGAAGCTCGACTCCAGGATGTCCCATACCTCATGAGACGTAGCAGCAAAGAGAACCAGCCCGGCAACACCCTCACCAAGGGAAGACTGCATTGCTGAGAGGATAGCTTGATCTTGAGCAATACACGCACGAAACTTGGGATGATGCGGCGGCGGGCACGGCAAGGTGCCATCGACGAACCCCTCCAAGTAATGGCTGCGTAGGAGCGGGAGCACCTGAGCACGCCAATACAAGTAGTTGTCCGGCTTGAGCTTTACCGGAAGAAGGTGCGACAATCGCTGGCCGCAATAAACTTTTTTGCACAACATCACAATTCAATATGGTTCAACAGTTCACCAAGCTAGCTAATACAATACATGCAACCCTCCATCAGGTAACAGTACATACACCAGCAACTTGAGACGACATGACAGTGGCATAACTCAAATGAAGCTCAGGAATCGAGAATACTCCATTGATCGTATTTCTCCCTGTGAACCTCGTCCAGGATCACAACAAGAGTCGCGATGAACACGTAGTCGACGTGCGGAAACACCGTAACTTCAAATGTGTCCTTATCGAGCAACACATTCGAAATAGTATACTTACGGTTCATCTGCAGTAGCACATATGGTTAATTTGTTAGGCAAATATATGTTTCATAAAGCTTCAAAATGTGGCAAGACATTCGAACCAGAGTCAGGTACTACCTGAGCTATCATTGTGGCGGAGTTGCCAAGATAGAAGGCGCAGGACCTTTCGAAGTAGTTTCCCTTGATCTTGAAATCGCAGACCTGCTGTGCGGTGTTTCCAGCCAGGAAGACATCCATCTCTGTTTTGAATTGGATTATCGAAGATTTCTTCACGCTAAAGAGCAGATCGTTAGCGTTTGTGCTGTCCCCTCTGAACACTTCCCATCGGTGGTGCATACTGAATACCTAATAAAGTGATTGATGTGAAACTGTTGTCAATAACACTTCATTTGATGGTGCTATGGATATTGACTTTCCTTTGTAGCGGCAGTGGTACGTGAGCTCTAAAATGGACTGAAACAGGATGTTTTATTTGTAGAGTTGAACCGTTAAAAACTCTTCAAAGAAAGCATAATGCTAATGCCTCACCACAATGGTTGGTTGTTTGCTAGTCAAAATTATATTATTTCAACTTTGAAGTGTTTTTTAACGTCTTGGTGCATGTTGTGTATTTAATAAGAAATCAATATCAGAATGCAGTGGCGATTCATTGATGTCATCGCCATGAAAATTCTATGGAGCATGTATGGATGAGTGTTTTTAGGGGAGTAATTCCACTTATCCAAACAGACCACGCTTGCACAAAGTCCACGGCTCCTTATCATACTCATTTTAAATTTAGGCGGGGCCAAAGACGATGCACAGAAGAAAAACTATTATGTCCCAATCTGATCCACTTCAACAGATATATTAATTTTCTAGGACTCGGTTTAGAAACTGGAGTCGTAGACCGAAACTAATTGTTCTTCGAAGAAGTTTCCTGATTTCCCAAAGAAAGAACCAAATCTGACAATCCGTGCTCTCTACTTCGAACTACACACACAAAACTGACGATTTTATAAAAGACGAGCATCTCAGTTTTAGTTTCTTGTTCTGAATTACTGGCAGCTCTACGGAAATTTGAGCGGCGCGGGGAAGAAGATGAAACACAAACTGGCAGACTTACCTTCTCTTGCATGGAGAGGAGGGGCTGGCCGGCCGCATCGAGGAGGACACGGCGATGCCGCATGCTGAAGATGGATCCCTTAACCATCAGCACGACGGCACCATTGGCGTCGGTGATGGCGAAGTCGCCATCGGAGAGGCTGAGGGCCCTCTTGGTCACGGTCAGCGGCACCACGTACGGCGCGCAGAACTGATACCCCACCACCGGCAGCGGCGCCGGTGGGGCTCCGCTGGCCGCTGGGAACGCCATCGCTGGTAGGCTAGTAACCTTTGAGCTCTCCCTGGGGGGATGGTGATTCGGCGCGCTTGCTTGGCGTGTTGTCCAGAACGGGACAGGGGAGGAATACAAGATGGTGGAGCTTCTATTGTATAGGACGCAGTTGAAGATGCCTCTATTCCGTTACAAAAACCTTCGAAAACCGCGGTGGTACGACTTCTCCCCTAGGCGACTAGGGTTCCAACTTTCCTCCGGCGGCGCCCCCGCAGGAGTCCACTTTTCCTCGGATCTTTCGATCCGATCGACGTGTTTGTTACCAATCCATCCGCCAAGACTGTGAGGGGCTGAAGGGTTGACGTGGGTTTACGATCAGGAGCGATTGCATGGACGATCAGACGCCTCCTTCGGCGATGCCGCCGTCGGCGACTGAGGAGATGGAGGAAGGTAATAGTTTCAGGAACTCATCTCACGGCTTTGATCTGGAAGATCGGTTTGAGGGACTGAAGTTGTGTGGTGAAGAAGAGATAGACCTAGATTTTTCAGAAGAATTAGATGAACTGCTTGGAGATGTTCGCTGGCTGGCGCTGTTTAGGGTTCATACAACAAAAGCTTTCAGTCATGCTGCTTTATTTAAACAGATGCGTAATGCATGGGCTTCGGCGAAGGATGTAGCATTCAAAGCGAAGGGGCCGAATTTGTTCCTTGTTCAGTTTCAGTGTTTGGGGGACTGGAATAGGGTGATGGATGGCGGTCCGTGGTTATTTCGTGGAGCAGCCGTAGTTCTTGCAGAGTATGATGGCTTCTCTAATGTTCATGACTACAAATTGGATAAACTGCCTGTTTGGTCTAGGATTCAAGGTATACCAGAAGGATTAATGAAGAAGAAAGAGCTCGCGGAAAAGGTTGCCAAGAAAGTTGGAGAACCACCGGTCAGAGTTGTTGTTTCGGAAGGAAAAATAAATCCAGCAAAATACTTGAGGGCTAGGGTTCATCTTGATTTGAATAAACCCCTAGTCCGATTCGTTCCTATTAATCTGAAAGAACGGAAGAAGTACCCAGTACAGTTTGAAAGATTACCGGATTTTTGTTACTTCTGTGGATTGATAGGACATGAGGTTACTGAGTGTGGTGACGGGGTCCATGAACCGGATAAATGTGAATGGGATGATGGATTGCTGGTCAAGTTTGAGGCAGCTGCACAAACTGGTGGAGGGAGAGGAAGTAGCAACCGTGGAGGATTTGGAGCTAGGGGCCGTGGAAGGGGACGTACGGCTGGAAATCCCAACACGGATGATTATGTGGATATGGATACTAATGATGAAGATTCTGGAAATAAAGATGAAAGGACGGCTTCCTTTAGGAAGAGATTAATTGATACTGAAGGAAAGATCAACTCGCCGGGAAGTAGCAATGCTTATAAATCTATGGGAGAAGTGGCTGGGATAGTATTGATGATTGAAAACAGCGGAGGAGGAAACCAAGACTCTATTTCAACGCCGCAAAAGATTCAGCCAACAAAGAGACAGAAGGGCAATGAGAATGATGAGCTTGAGTACAACAAAACTGATATATCGGCGACCTCCAGTGCGGAGGATCGCCGGGAGCAATGAAACTCTCAGGATGGAACTGCCAGGGAATGAAAACTTCCCCGGCAGTTCGCGCGCTTCTGGAGTTCCAGAGGCAGGTGAATCCAGATGTGATGTTTCTGTCTGAATCACATCTGAGAAAAGTTAAGGCAGAAAAACTAGCGAGGAAAATGAAATTTGATGGTCTGTTAGTCCATGAGAGCAACGGACGGAGTGGAGGTTTAGTTTTGATGTGGAAAAAGGAAGTTAAAATTGTGCGGAAAGATATTACCGCAAATTTTATTGATGTGGTTGTTGAGGGAGACAATGATTGGCGTCTCACATGTTTTTATGGGGAGCCAAAGTGGGAGGATAAGCATAAATCATGGGCATATATTCGTGACCTTCACTCTCGAATGTCCTTACCATGGTTATTGCTTGGTGACTTTAATGAAATTCTGTTTGCTTCAGAAAAGGAAGGGGGAGCTGCTCGGCCTCAACGATATATGCAGGCTTTCCAGGACTGTCTAACACATTGCTCCCTGGAGGATCTGGGGTTTACGGGTGACAAGTTCACTTGGAGAAGATGGCTGTTGCGAGAGCGGTTGGATAGGGCAATAGCGAATGGCGGATGGAATACTCTTTTCCTAAATTCGTCGGTTGTGAATGAGGGGGCAAGCAAGAGTGATCATAGACCTGTAACTGTAATAACAGACTATTTAGACGGAGTGCATCAGGCGCATGGTCACAAAGTTCGTCGCTTCGAGGCTAGGTGGTTGGAGGAGGAAAATGTGGACGCTGTGGTGCAAAATGCATGGGATGAAGCTATGGGGGGTGTGCCCGGCCCCACTTTCATGCAGAAAACGACGAAAGTACACGACAATCTTCATGCGTGGGATAGACGAGAGCTGAAAGGGCCACGGCGTCGGCTGGAGCAATTAAAGAACAAGTTAGAAGAATCAAGAAGGGGACCTCTGGATGACGAGGCAATAGCTGTTCAAACGAACCTGTTGTTACAGATTGAAGCTCTCTTAGAGCAAGAGGAAATTCATTGGGTCCAAAGAGGACGGGCAAACTGGTTAAAGCATGGAGATAGTAATACGAGCTTCTTTCATAATTTTGCTAGTGCCCGGAAGAAGAAGAACACAATTAAATACTTGATCGACGATGCAGGTATGAAGTGGGAGGACCCGGATGGCATGAGTAATCTTATAAATTTCAATTTCCAGCAGCATTTTGCATCATAAGTTTCAATACCGAATGAAGAGGTGTTGAACAAGGTTCAAGCGAAGGTTACAGATGACATGAACAGGGATCTTTTGGCTCCTTTTACTGCTGAAGAGGTAAAGAAAGCTTTATTTCAGATTGGAGATTTCAAAGCCCCTGGACCAGATGGGCTACATGCTATTTTTTATAAAAGATTTTGGCCAATGTTGGGAGATGAATTGACAGCAGAAGTTCTAAACGCTGTCAACACAAGGGTTATACCGAATGGATGGAATGATACGATGATCGTGTTAATACCAAAGGTAAATGATCCAGAAAGAATAACGCAGTATAGACCAATTAGCTTATGTAATGTGGTCTACAAGGTTATATCAAAGATGCTTGCTAATAGGTTGAAGATTATATTGCCGGATATTGTTGGAGAAAACCAAAGCGCATTTGTACCTGGGCGCTTGATCACAGATAACATACTTTTGGCCTATGAATGTGTGCATAAAATAAAGAAGAAGAGAGGCAAGAAAGGACTTGTGCAGTAAAGTTAGATATGCACAAGGCGTATGATAGGGTGGAGTGGTGTTTTTTGGAGAAGATGATGTTAAAGTTGGGATTTGACGAAAGATGGGTGTCTCTTATAATGGCGTGTGTTTCGTCCGTGAAGTACTCCATCCGGTTCAACTCCACTACTACGGAGTCTTTCTCACCTTCGAGAGGTATAAGACAAGGCGACCCTTTATCCCCTTATTTATTCCTTTTATGTGCAGAAGGTCTCTCTTCTTTGTTATCTCATGCAGAAGCTAACGAAGAATTAAAAGGTGTCCAAGTTTGCCGAGATGCTCCTATGATCACACACCTTTTGTTTGCGGATGATTCTTTAATTCTTATGGAGGCAACCGGAGAAAATGCTTTAAAGCTAAAACAAATACTTGATCTATACTGTGACAGTTCTGGCCAGATGATTAGCGATGCAAAATCAAGTATTTACTTCAGCCCAAACACGACTGTGGAAGATAGAGTGGTGGTGTGTCAAGCACTCAATATTGTCACAGAATCCCTCAATGATAAATACTTAGGACTACCTTCTATGGTGGGGGCGGACAGGAGTGATTGCTTCCAACATCTTATTGAAAAAGTGCTCTCCAGAATTACTGGTTGGAAGGAAAAATTATTATCTATGGGTGGTAAGGAAATTCTTCTTAAGGCGATTGCTCAAGCCATACCAGTTTTTGCGATGACAGTATTCAAAATTCCGAAGAACATTTGTAAAGGAATAACTGATGCTATTTCGCAACTGTGGTGGGGTGATGATGATGATCACAGGAAAATGCATTGGGTAGCATGGTGGAAAATGTGTATCCCAAAAGGAAGAGGAGGGATGGGATTTCGAGATTTACATACTTTTAATATGGCAATGCTAGCAAAACAATGTTGGAGATTGATGGAGAAACCAGATTCACTTTGTTCTAGAGTGCTGCGAGCTAAATACTTCCCGGATGGAAATCTTTTAAAAGCAAAGTTGAAACCTGGTAGTTCTTTTACATGGCAAAGTGTTATGGCAGGTTTGGAAAGTTTTAAGAGGGGATGTATATGGCGAATTGGGGATGGTACTCAAGTAAATATTTGGGAAGATGATTGGATTCCGACTAGTCCTACCAGGAAAATAACTACTCCTAGAGGCAATATTTTAGTCCAAAGAGTCTCTGATATTATTGATCCGGTCACAGGTGGTTGGGATGAGGAACTAATTAGGAGCTTATTCTGGGGAATTGATGCAAACAGAATTCTTGAAATTCCTATAGCACCGCATGGGTTAGAGGACTTTGTGGCCTGGCATCATTAAAAAACAGGAATATTCACTGTACGATCGGCCTATCATGCGGAGTGGGATTACAAGTTTGGTCGCCGTGAGCAAAGGTTGTTAGAGGAAGGAAGATCTGATATTAGCCCGATTTGGAAAAAGTTATGGAAATTAAATGTACCTTCAAAAATCAAGATCTTCGGATGGAGAGCTTTGCATGGGTTTATTACTTGCTTAGGGGTTTTAGCTAATCGTCATATAGCTATCCAGAGTGGGTGTCCGATTTGCTCAGTGGGATGTGAAGACATAATGCATATTTTGTTTAAATGTTTGCGAGCGAAACGGATTTGGGAGAAGCTTGGAGTTCAATCTATTGTGGAGGATGCGGTGAGACTTGACCGTGCTGGAGCTGTGGCTTTGGAGCACATCATCTGTAAGCAAGGCATTTGGGATCCTCTGGGTGGTGTTGGAATCCCAGAATTAATATTAACTGGCGCATGGTACATTTGGTGGGAGCGGAATCAAGTCACACATGGTGAAGAAATTCAAACACCTCAACGATCTGCGATGTCTATCGGCGCTCTTACTACTAACTATTGGAGAGCAAAGAAGAATCCGACTATGAGAAAGGTAGAAGCGTGGACTTGTCCTCCTGAGAACATGGCAAAAATAAATGTTGATGCTGCGTATAGCGAGGATGAAGGACGGGGGAGTGTTGGAGTTGTGGTTCGTGATTTCAAGGGACAGTTCATTGCAGCACAAGTAGTGACTATTCCTTTTGTTGCCGATGCGATGACAGCGGAAGCTTATGCCCTCAGAGAGGGTTTATGCCGGGCACAGTACCTTGGTTGTAACCGGTTTATTCTGGAATCGGACAACGCAGAGGTGGTGAGTACGATGAAGGAGGGTGGATTCTCGGCAACTTCGGCTGCTGCTATTTTTCATGATTGCATATCCCTTGCTTCAGGATTTGACAAGATTAATTTTGAACACTGTCAAAGGGAAGCTAATTCGGTGGCACATGAGCTAGCTAAGTATAGTTTCCAGTCTAATATTTCTTGTAATTGGGACGATGATCCCCCTAGTTTTATTTTGCCGATGTTGCTTCACGATGTAAGTGTATTTTGAACGTTAGGCGGCGGGTTTCAGACGCGCTCTTTTACTTACCAGGGTACTTAAGGGGACTGGAAGGATTTTAATGAGGCGGCCCGCCGGCCTGTTATATATATATGGAAAATTTCAAAAAAAAGGACGCAGTTGACCAAAGATGGCGGACCAGATGCCGTGTGGCCACTGTACACATAGTGTGATACAGTAACTTCGTTGTCTATCAATTTTTTTTTGGTGAAATGGAACATTTTTTCCACGCGATGCCCAAAGGAAATCATTGCTGATGGCTTTCGAAAGTCTTTAGCAGGCACCCAGCCACGGGGGGCGTATCAGGTGGAAACGCCTAGACCCTGAAAACCTGCAAATTTTGATTGAAAAGGTTGACCTGATTTTTCCCTGTCTTTCAGAATATTATTTTGTTCAGTCACTGTATGTAAACATTTTAGTTAAAGTTAGGAATAATGTTGTTTTCGCACTGGACAAGCTCCTGGATCGGTGGAAACATGAATAATCAAACTGTACACTTCCTGTAGATAAATGCACGGCAATTTAGGAATGCTTCAAACTGCATAAATCTTCAACCATGAGTAGAAAAGTACCAGCTAAGATCATGTCTCCTAGTACAATACTTTACGTTTTCTGAAAACCACCGTGAGAATCATGGAACATTGCATCAGCCATGAGGTGGCCAGTACAAATTTCCATTCAAATTACTTCTATAAAGTATCAATTAATACATATATCTGACTACTCCGTATTTGAACACAAACTGCTTCGGATTGGGGTACCTAGAGATTCTGGCATCTGGTCAGGCAGCTGGTGTGGAAGAAAGCATAGCCCTGCACAAACACTACCAGAAAACAACTAATCACCTGGCGTGGCGATTTTGACATCATCGACGGAAAAAGCACATGCCGGTGCTATTTGGGATCTCATGATGCACACAAGTGGTGAGTAATGGTTTGTGTAAAAAACGATGTTTTCCGATCTCAAAAAAAGAGAGAAACAACATACTCATCTTTATGAGACATGATCTAGAGTCTAAACAAACGAAAAACATCTCATGTTGTTCTTTTGTGCATTATTCGAGCAACCCTTGATTCTAAAAGTTAATTTTCATCATAGTACGTTAATTATTCTGTTTTGGAGACGTCCAGAAAGTTGAGGCGAAGTATATACATAGATTTTTATCAGTCCATGTACCTTGATATGATGAATGAGGGGTCTATTTTTGCAATAAGTTATTACAAAACTGAAGATTCTACTGAAAATAAAGATCTTTTCAATGTTCCTTGTGAGCGAAACATCAATGTAACGGATATAAAAATATTTTTCTATGATAGAGGAAAAAGTACAAAATATTTTTTTCTCATGAACGCTCGCACAACTACTATGCTTATAGCATTCTTTGTTATAGAGTTTCCACTACCTACTAGAATTGCGAATAGAGATAACCGCACCGGCGGTCCAAATTCTTTATAGGTACCTTCAGTTTGGTCCTAAATCTTTAAAATTACACATCCAGGTCCTAAATCTTTCGTAAGTGATACATCCGAGATCCTATTTTGCTCTGACGGCTTTGACCTGCTTACGTGGCGCTTTGACCACTGCCACATCAGCAGTAGGGCTCAGTAGGGATACTGGTTCGCTGCTATTATTGTTGTTGTGGTCGTACAGCCGAGCCATGCCAAAGTCCTCGAGGGCCTCCATTCCTCCTTGAGCTCCGTGATGCACAACCTCCACATGAACAAAAACATGGCTGCAGCCACTGCCACCGCCACCGCCACCGTGAGAAGACGAGCAACACGGACGCGGTCGGCAAGACGATCGCTAGAGTCTTGCTCCCAACGCATGGATGAGCATACTAGCGTGCAATAGCTATCTACAGAAGCAGCTTTGACTGATTCTATTGGGTCTATAATGCTGATGTGGCAGTGGTCAAAGCGCCACGTAGACAGGTCAAAGCGGTCAAAGCAAAATAGGACCTCGGGTGAATCACTTACGAAAGATTTAGGACCTGGATGTGCAATTTTAAAGATTTAGGACCAAACTGAAGGTATCGAGAAAGAATTAGGACCGCCGGTGCGGTTATCTCTTGCGAATATGTTTGGAAACTGGTTGTGCGGCATTACTAAAAAACTAAAAGCACACATTATGGTGAAGCTTGCGCTTTATGTTGGGAAATCTGAAATCATTGCAATGATATTGTTTGTAGCAACATTTGTTTTATATGTTATTCATATATATGCCTACCCACTTGATCCATGCATGGTTTCTTACTGCAATGTGTGAAGACGCGTGCTACACTGGAGTATGGTGCAACCATCCGGAGATGGTATTACGGGGCTATCTTCACACATATTTTTGTTGGCGGCTTAATAATAGGATTAACAATGCATAAATGCTCCCCGTAAACCAAACAATGCATAAGTCCTTGATGTAATTTTATTCGGGTTGTTTTCTCTTTTCTTTTTATCGCTCAATAGATGTTAATATTTATGTACTCAGATGATACTTAGCATAATAGCGCACAACTACTATGCGTACAGCATTCTTTGTTATAGAGTTTCCACTACCTACTAGAATTGCGAATATGTTTGGAAACTGGTTGTGCGGCATTATTAAAAAACTAAAAGCACACATTATGGTGAAGCTTGCGCTTTATGTTGGGAAATCTGAAATCATTGCAATGATATTGTTTTTAGCAACATTTGTTTTATATGTTATTCATATATATATGCCTACCCACTTGATCCATGCATGGTTTCTTACTGCAATGTGTGAAGACGCGTGCTACACTGGGGTATTGTGCAACCATCCGGAGATGGCATCACGGGGCTATCTTCACACATATTTTTGTTGGCGGCTTAATAATAGGATTAACAATGCATAAATGCTCCCCGTAAACCAAACAATGCATAAGTCCTTGATGTAATTTTATTCAGGTTGTTTTCTCTTTTCTTTTTATCGCTCAATAGATGTTAATATTTATGTACTCAGATGATACTTAGCATAATATGTGGCTGTGTGCACCAGTCGGTGTAGGAAATGGGGCTGTCCTCCTTATCGAATAAAAAGGGCTTTTTGGTCATTGGAACGACGGTTTCTTTGATCGTGCCTCCCTTGATGCCCTTGACCTAGTCGATGAGATCATAAACGAGGCTAGCTTACGTCATTTCGTGGCTACCCCTTCACTTGAGGCCACGAAATGTTACCCCTTAGACTCAAGGGTATACGGTTCTTTCTGCCATCTTGTTGCCCACCGTGACAACCACCTCCTAATGTAAATGACGGGCATTTATACACGTGTTCGAGAAAGTAAATAGAAAGAAACCAAATAGAACACTCATGCCACATGTAGAAAATGTATGCCCTCACTCAACTACAATCTTCTCTTATTTTAGCAGACTCAAGAAGTACCTAATATAGAGTAGAGTTGGACACGGGAAATCCGACCCTATGGGCCAAGCAAGAATGATGAGCAAACAGGGTTTAGGGTTTAAACCATGTAGTTTGGGCAGCGCAGTATCAACACAGAATGACATCATCTGACGTGTGCAATGCCGCAAAGACAAGGCCACGACTACCAGCATCATGGCAAGGCGGCAGTGCCATGAACATGCTACAGTCTTAGGCCAAGGGAGTGGATAGGAGTTGTGCCGCTGAGGTCCCGTTTGTGCTCATCATAGCTAAGGATGGCAATGGGTAAGGTATGGTCGTATGGGGCGGTAGAGCAATACCATATACCCATGGGGGTTTGGGTTCCGTTTGGCCGGGCCGCCGGGGGCATCTGACAATTTACCACACTTTATTTCTCAAATTTATGGTGTAGAGCTTATTTCAGAACATGGTCACTTTTATAGTTATTCTCAAGATGACCGCCACGGACCAGTTTGTGATTCAGGAAGTAAAGCCTTGCAACGTGCATTAAAATGGCCTCGCACCCAAACCAAGTTCTAAAACTTTACTAAAAAATAGAAGAAGAAAAAGCGTAAGTTCTGAAAGATAAGTTTCACTTCCTTGTATTCTTAACACATAGCAAATGTCGGTATTATTTGGCGAAAACTTACATGGGGTAAGTTTCGAGTCAATATCTATGTGTCGGTTTCCAAATACATGTCATCCATACAACCACTAAAGTGTGTGCAACAAGAAGTATCTTCATTATTTAATTTTAATTTTTTACCCAGATCCCTAAAGTGGACTGGTGTTATGATACAGGTCTTGAGTCCAGGCATCCCATTTAACCAAAAATTTGTATTTTCCGCCTATGTGGTATCATCCATTAATTTAGGTTTAGATGACCTGATTGTGCATGTGCATACAAATTATCTTCTTCACAAGTTCAATAAACTGGAAAAAACAAAAGCTGGTTATGATATCATATAACTTGAATTGCGCCTGCCGTTCAGAAAAAAGCTTTGCGATCAATTAAGGAAACAGGATGGTCAAATTTCAATGACATGAAAAAGGGATCCGCTAGAGGTCTTCAGCACCCTATACACCTGTAACTTCTGAGCTGTTGTTTTTTTGTAAACCATGTCCTCTTACAGCGCTGACATGCACGCCACAACCTGAAATAAGTACAAGCCTCTACTTAGACACACTTGGTTTTCACAGACATTATTTTCCTTGAAGACGCTTGGAAAGCATGTGCCACCTTCTTCAAGCGGCCATTTTCTGACCAGTGGTTTATGTGACCAGGTCGATACCCGCGGCGAGGAGAGAGTCCGCGATCACTTGGTTCGCCGCCTCCGATGGGTGGACGGCGTCCCAGAACACGTAGCTCGTCGCGTTTGAGCAGGTTCCGACTGACTTGGGGTTGCACAGGAACACCGTGAACTCCACCTTCCCAGTCCCGCAGCATCCCCGCTTCGCCTCAGTGAACCCTGACACCATAGATGTAGTTGAGCACAAATTTGCAATGCTGAGTTGATGATAGAAAGGGATTACAAGGACGTGGCACACACGCAAAGGTTGAGAAATAGTGGTACCTTGTGATCCAGGAGAGGTAACCAGGCTGTACAGAGGCGTGTAGATGTCGAAGACCGCGATCTTGAGATCATGGTACCGCTTCGCCAGCGAGTTGACAGCGGCACTCATCTTGCCGTTGAACCTCTGCGAGTCGCTGTTGAGCCTCGACACACACCCGCTGCTCCCGTGGCCGAACAGTGTGATGGCAGCCGGGAGGCAGCCTAGGGGTGGCAGTGTCGTCACGGCGATGCGCCGTGCTCCCATACCGTAAAGTTGCTGCAATCGGTTTAAGTTTCAGAAATTGCATGATCTATCATGACAACTGGACCTGTGTCGAGAATGGATTAAGCTGGTGTCACATTGCTTACCGTCGCGCTGTTGATAAAGATGCTGACGAGGCGGTCAGAGAACTGGTCGACCGTCTGGGTCTTGAAGAGCAAAGGGTTGATGTAGTAGTTCTGGACGAAGTCACTTGCACCGAAGCTGATGATGTACAATGAGCCAGTGATGATGGACTTGGCTTGGCTGCTTCCAGCCACCGCTGCCAGCTTGGATTGGTACTCTCTGAAGTAATCCAATTGTTGGGAGAAAGGGATGGCATTCTGCGTCCGACAATTAATTTGCCCGAGTTAGAGATAATTTAGACTCTAATAATTTTGCAAAGTACAACTGGTGTCCAGAAAATATAATAATGGGGCAGGGACGGATAGCTAATCCATTTATGATCTACAAGTTGATAATTAATTAAACATGAAGGGAGTAACATGCAGGCAAAACATCTCAACTCGGAGCTTCTCATTTTTGCCATGTTGATTCTTTGAGAGACCAATGATCGGTGATACTTACATACATAAGTGCCGTGTGATCATAGTAGCCGGATCCAGCAGAGGCGAAGTTGGCTCCGATCAGAAGGTTCTGCCCCGACGCCTCTGGGCTGAGGTACGCAGGGGGGTAGCTAGTAAACCCCAGAGTATCAGCTGCAACCACAGAAGTTGTAGCAAGAGATACATCTACCTATTAACGAGTGCAACTGCAGTACTGCAACACCATGGAAGTAAACGCTGAAAAACACATCTAACAAGAGTAAGAGTGTGCTAGTGCGTAACCACTGACCAGTAATATCGGTTGCCAGCTTGCCGTTGCAGAACCTCCCCGTGGCCACACGGTTCTTGAAGTCCCTGCCATAGGGAGGGAAGTCTGCCTTGATGAGGGTGTGGAGGTAGTCATTGTTACCTATGTCGACCGACGAGTCGCCGAACGTGTAGAGCCCCGGCACGAGCGCCTGCGCTTCCCCGCCATGAGCTCCCGCCAAAAGGAGGGCAGCCAAGAGCAGCAAGCACCTCACGTCCATTGGAGCCGAGTCTGTGGTGTCACTTGGAGCAGTGGTTGCAAGGAGAAGCACGGTTTGCTCTAATTGAGCGTTTCTGTGCTTTATATAAGTGTGCATGCACATACACAAAACGAGATGACACACACAATGGCAGTAGTTAATGGGGTCTGTTATGAATCCATAACTACACGCATGTGAACAAGCTGCCCTGACAAAGACCAGTAAGCACCCAAACTAAACGGCGGGGCCCAGCTGTAAGCCAGAGCATCACATATGCACCATGTTCTCTTCCTCTATCGGACAGCACACTGAATATAGTATGTGATCTTGGCAATTTGCTACTAGCTTCAGTCTCCATGCCCCTGCCTAGCTTTTGCATTGTTGTCACATCACATCACCATGCCCTGCATTGCATGTTTATCGACATTAATTCCTCCATCTACAATGGCGACTATTTATTGTGTTGATAGGGAAACAAGGCGGTGGTTGAGAGGGGAAACTGATGCTGCGAGTGATGAGGAACATTGGCGATAGAAGTGGGAGGACACATAAGATGAAGGCACCAACAGCCACTACACAACCACTAGTCAGTTATTGCACATGTTGTACTAGCACAATTTATGCAGTTGGAACTCGTGCATTGGGTCCAAACTAGAAAGATCACAGGCTTCACAGAGCCTGGGTATAGATTCTGGAGAACAAGATCACAGGCAATGCAAATCTTTCAAGTACAGCGTGCCAGTTGGGAGATTTGTCTGGCTGACTTCCATCAATGTCAGTGAATGTTGTGGTACTGCAGCTGGAGGGGATCCATTAGTCTCATGTGGAGAGTTTCTTGTCTGGCTAAAGTTCAGCTACTTGTCAGCTGCTCCCAAACGGCGAAAGCGGTGACCTGGTGGTAGTGGTACCAGGATGGTACAGTATACCGATTTACCAATAATACTACTACTAAGATTCAAATGCATGAAGATTAGTGGGAGCTGAGCTGTATGTGGACTTTTTTTCCAGGAGGAACATGGTTTTAGATTAAGCATGCTCAGGTGGATTCATGACTTTGATGGAAACATTACAGTATATTTGGTATACGATAAAACTAAAGATGGGCTTAACTAATAGAGTACCTGGTAGTCTGAAAGATTTGGAGACGTAAATGTATATTTGCAAATGTCATGGCTTTAAAAGTTCTCCTGCCATCGTCTAGTTGAGAGCTGGAAGCGAGCACCATTGCCTATGCATGTCCATTTTAATAGACCAGAGTGAGACACATCAGTATTCGTGCAAATAAGAAAATATAAGAAAACTGAAATGAACATATGATCTGGTAACATCTTATGTAAAAGAGGAACTGAGATCTACACGGCCGCAGGGATGAAGCTGTATTAGAACATATATGAAATTAACACCACTGTCCCAACTGTTAAGAATGTTAGAAAAGAGTAGGATAGTACTTTTACTTGCATAGAAGGCGACTGAAGCCATGGACTCGATTGAATAATAATGTGTTACTTGACTATATGGCCCTATACAACAACATAATAAGTTTAACTGAGTGCATGCCATGCATAGCTATGATGGCAAAGATAACATTATCATGATTTACCCGCAATAAAAAACATTATCATGATTTGTGGCAGATATTATATTTTACTGAGCAAGAGTGTATCGATCGGTACGATGATATTTTCTTCTAATAGCAAAACTAAAAAGAAAATAAAAATAGAAGAATCAATATATTAAGATTCATTTAAACACAGAAAGCATGACATCACCTTGATACCGAAGAGCTGATGATGGAACCTACCTTGTTTGATAACTTAAGGCAGAAAGGGAAAGAAAGATATGCGTGTTTATATGTCATACATAGGATTGTGAAAATGACAAGTAACAATACAATAGTTGCAAATTTCAGGCAACCGACCAAGCTGCTAAACTGATCTATCCAATGCCTTTGTCGACAGCTCCTTACAGAAGGATGACATCACCACATATAAAAAGATGAGAATACATTATCATATACTATAGTTAAAATCAAATCGTTACAGCTGAACGCTGAACTTACCGTTACAGGAATATATAGAGAAATGATCATCCCCAATGGGATTAAATGATTAACATCAATGTTGAGTGCCCTAGCTCATATAAACCATCAGTGTTGCAAGTAGCAAGGACAAAAAGCACCGACTTTACTGAAAGGTGTACATAAATCTCAGCGAGCACTGAAACTCTATTTTTCATACGTAAGGGCACAAATATTCTAAACTTTGCAGCACAAAATAAAATCAAGGAAAACTGAATTTGAATAAGATTATGATCCATTTCAATATGTAAATTTGCATCATCTTCAATTCTGCCGAAGTCGTGTGAAAAGAGTATACAAAAGATCATGGACAGATGAGATATACTAGGTAGGAGAACCTCGGGCTGCCAATGTTCCTGCTCATCTTTGTGCTAAGTTTTCTTGCACTCTGATGGTGACGGATAGTTGTTTGGAACCCCTCCAGACTTCCTTGCTGTCAGCATTTTGGCTGATCGTGCGGGATCTGTTATTGCTGAATAAAAGCTCTCTGAATTTCCCCGCAAAAAAAAAGATGAGATATACTAGGCTACAAATGAATGCAAGAACAGTAAGGATTATTGTTCCTTGGAAGCTGGAAAGATATCCAAACCTCAATCAATATATAGCATATTTTAAATTCTGCTGTTTGGTAGAAGGGAAAAAAACAGTCTAAGTTCGATACAAGTACAAATATTAGGCACATAAGCTAGAGTAATGAACAATCATTCCATGACGAAAAGTTATGAATGAATTTAATACATTCAATTGTATATCTGGTTTACCCAATTATAGATTATATAGGGAGGCATGGAGCATTGCATGGGTAAGAAAGATCAGATGAGATGACGATGCCAGAAATATTAGCCCGTAATTTCCATATATGGTATATTCAGAGTTGAGATATGTAAATGCATAGGCAACATGCAAAAAAGGATTTGAGTGTAACAAAGACAGGTATAGATTCAACTGTAGCTTTCTTCCTGCGTGGAACATCGGCATTTGAAAGGTACATGATGATGATAGGTGTTTTGATTAGCAGAAAAATCAGTTGGATGTCATATTCAGTGTATTGAAATACCAACAGCAAGACAGCCTTTTGGGAACCTGTCAACCCGCTTATATACATTTCAACATGGCAACAACTAGAAGAAAAGTCAGAATAGATTGTTCATCCTGAGTCAGACTCGAAAAGTCAGAATAGATTGTTCATCCTGAGTCAGACTCGGAACAGATAGTTCATCATGAGTGAAACATGGGGTAATAGGGTAATATTTTTGTAAAAATTGGCATCTTTTTAGCGAGACTTCCTAACAGGACAGGATTCATGAACTATTGAATATGAACGACAGAACAGTCACATGATGACAGGTGCAACTAACATAGTGAAGTATCCAATAACAAAGAGGATGCCCTTATCAAGCAATACATCAACAGTGGCATCATTTAATTGTCCTGGTCATAATTAAAATGCTCTCAAATTATAGCATTGGGTAGCAGAGTATCTACTGATACCCGTGCACATGTATGGTTTAGTAAGCTAGCAGGTCATACGACAGTCAATGTCCAGTATGCATTATAATGAAATTTATGAGTCAGGACAGAATCCTAATTGTCCATCCATAAGAGAAACTGGGAGTAGTTTCGATAATAAGAGAATAATAGGCATCAGATGAAGACTAAACATGAAAGGTGCTTTACCGAGTAGTTTAAGCCTGCAACGCTTACTGGTAACTGAAGAATTACAGGCTTAGATCAGCATATCAACAGACATGGAACAGACCTTCTTCCTGTCACATAGACTCACTCCGCTATTGTCTGACTGAACTATTGGCTAACTACTAACCAGAGAACATCGGTACTTACATATGGGCTTGACAAGAAACAGTATCAGTAGTTAAGGCACTGAAACGTTGATCTTCAGCGGAAGAGAATTACAAAACCATCTGATGTCACAGTAAGTGAGCAAGTCTTCTGCTGTCGCTGATCATCATCCAGCAAGCCATGAACGGTCTCAAAATGGCAAAGTCATGCACCCTGTTCATCAAAAAAGAGAAGCACCGCGCTTGAGACATTCCTCAGAACGTCTTGCGCCGCTGCTGCGACCTCTGCCCGTGCTGCGCCCACGGGACCAACGGCGGCAGCATGATTCGGGTCACGGTACATGGCGGACTAGGGCTACCGCACCCCTCCAGCGCGCCGTCACCGTCTTCTCCCACGCCATCGGAGGTGGCCTCCCCATTACCCAGAGTACTCGCAGACGACACCGCCTCCTGATCACCGCCAATCGCCTGGGCCTCGACGTCGCACACCTCCGCAAGCAGCTCGATTGCGCCGCCCTCCCCCTCGCACGCCACCGCCGAAGCCTCTGGTTTGGGCACGGCGACGCGCCTCCCGCAGCCCGGAGGGTACCTCCGCACGGCCGAGAGGCGGCGCACGACCACCTCCGGAGCGTTGGTTCGGGCCATCGGCTCGTCACCCCTGCCGCGATTGAGACCGTCGGTGCCGGGGAGGCGAGCGGCGGGGGGCGACGAGGTTTTGGCGGCCGCGCGCGCGGAGGGGTTCGGTGGTGGGTCGCCGTTGGCGGCGTAGGGGGTCGGGACGGGGCGGAGAGGTGATGGGGCGGCATTGCTGTGCTGGCGGCCGCACCCCGGCGGGAAGCGTCGGACGGCGGAGGCGCGGCGGCGGGCGGCGGGCAGGTGCGGGAGGTGTGGTGGAGCCGTCGCCATTTGGACTGTAGCGAGGTCTCGTAGTACGTATCGCACGGATGAAAGGAACCGCCCAAGGAAGATTCTCGAGTGCCACGGTCAATTTGTCTCGGCCGGTCAATTTTATATTTTTCAAATTTGGGAAGTAATGATTGTTAAGTCTTAGTCACCTTTTAAAAAAAATACCACCACAATTTAAATAAATCAGTCGACTGAGAGCTAAACACTCCTTTTAGTTTTTCTATTTGGTAGATCGAAATGATTATGTTACGTCTATTTATCTCACAGGAAATGTCCAGACGGTGAGCATCTCCAACGGCATTTTCAATAGGTAAAGCCGACATCAAATCCACATTCAGCCGCTCTCATTGAGAACAATTCGACAGACGGGCTAATACCATATCTGGCATTTGTGTCGTGACCTGTCCCATAGGTAAAGCTATGAGTGTGTCGGATAGAACGAGTAACCTTCACCACGTCACATACTAACATGGGCTCCCCTGAATATCGACTCAACAGACCGGAGTCTCATTGGGGCACCCGATTAAAATAATACGGCATACCGTAAGAACATGATAAGGCCCTCTTCGGATCGAAAGAATTCCATAAGAATTTTTTAGAATTCTAATGCGTACGATTTTTCCCTACGAAATACTTTAGATCATAGAATAGAGTCCACTAAAATCCTGTAGAAATTAAAGTGCATGACATTTCAATCATTTATTTTCTCTATTCGTACGTTTTAAAAATTCTCCAATCTAAAGAGGCCCTAAACCATATACATTCCGATACATTATAAACTTATCATGCCGTAAGAAGATCAAACTATGTCGACATTTCCTATTATTTTGTATGATACAAAGGATCTCTCTGAATTTATGGAAAGAATGAACCTTTTTCTTGTACTCCGCGAACACATAATTTGTTTATTTTTCAAAAAACACCTTCAGTCCACTAAAAATATTGTGAAAACTACACTAAACTGGTAAGTACAAATACAAATTTTTACGGGGCTCACGCCAATCTTTACGGATCGGAGGAGCAGAATGTTTTTTCAAATTTGGCGAGTGCACTCACGGTCCCAAAGCAAGGACTGGGCCGTGGTTCTGACAAGACATCGGCTCTGGGCCGTCTCCTGATAACCCAAACAAGCCCAAGTCCCCCACGAAACCGCACGCACGTCAGGTCCAGGCTCCCAATCGCCCACTCCGTCTCCGTGCCTCTACCCAACTCATCAGCTCGCGGCGAGACGTCGACGCCGGCCGCCGCCACCATCTCCGCCGCTCCCGCGGCCCCATGGCGGATCCCTACCGCGCATACGTCCCTTCCTCCTCGCACGACAGAGGTACTTCTCGCTCCCGCTCCCGCTCCCGCTCCGACCAAGCAACCGAGTCTCCTAGACCACGCGATCGGAGTCGCGGTGGACGAATCTCTAGATGAAGGGTGAAGGTTTTCATATTTCTACTTCTAGCTTCGTCTGCATCCAACGCTAAAGATTTATTAGCTAGTTCGGGAAGGGTGAGATTTTGGGCAGTTGGGCTGTAAATTGCAGAGACGGGATCCTTTGTCTAGGTCATTTAGGTGGTTTGTTCTGGTAAAAAAAAATCGATTGGAATAAATGTATCTGTGTGTATTCTGGATTGGTACCTCCAAGGATCATGGATTTTCGCAAGGGTTGTACAAAACTACACGTGTATCATATCTCGGGTTTTGGTTACCAGGCGGCAACTGCATTTACCGATTCCCTTTGCGGAAATGTGTTACCAGCCAAAAATAACTGAATTATTTTATCATTTTTTAGTTCAAGCACTGAATCTAGTTATAAATTGCGTGGCCGTAGCCCTGCGCGTTCGCAAGTGAGATCTCGACGGTTCGAATCCTCCAATGGTACACTTTTATCAAACTATTTCAAGTATCTACTGGCACTTGTGGGCCAACGATATTTAGAAGTGGAAAAAAGAGGGGTGCGGATGGGCAAGGTCGAAGCCACGGTCGTTGGACAGCAAGGGAGTGCTGCCACTGCGCTACAATTGCATATGTATAAGACTCGTGGTCACACTTTCCCACTATTCTGCACGGTCATTGTCTGTATTTTCGGGTAAACATGGTTACCTCAAATCCTGGTCCTCCTCGGTAGAAATTCTCATTTTTATCATGGAGTGTTTTTTGTTCGATGCTAAGGGGTCTCAGGAAAGGAAAGATATCTTTCCCACTGTTACAACATGATCATTTCAGCATTTTGCGAATTGGGGACTGGGGTTGGTCAGTGCCTTTTGAGGAATATGAGGTGTGCTAAAACATGGTGGGATGTAAGATACCCAGAATCTGTCGCTTTTTTTTTTTTTGAGGGTTTTCATGTGGTATCAGATATCATGGAGCTGGGTTGGGGTTGGTAAGTGGGTTTTCAGGAATATGAGGCGTGCTAAAACATGATGGAGTGTGAGCTTAACCTAGGGGTGGGCATATAACCCGAAAACCGAATTACCGAACCGTATTAACCTGGACCGAAGCCGAAACAACCGAACCCGATTTATTCGGTACTGTGTTCGGTTAGCAGATTTGAGAACCCGAAATAGTATCGGTGCATTCGGTCCTAGTGCTCGGTCAACCGAATAAACTCAAGAACCGAGCACCAGCGTCAGCTTCACGCGCGCCAAGCTAGCGCTCGCGCGGACCAGCATGCATTGCTAGTCATGGGCCGCTGGCTAGCCCACACAACTTAAGGCTACCGTTGGGCCATTGGGTGGAATGCATGGCGTATTACAACTGCAGCTTTGTTTTTTAAACTAGCATACAGTGCAACCTGCGTATATGTATTTGTGGCAGGCTGCCAGCGTCTCAGCCTAAATCGGACCTTCGGGCCAATCGGGGGACCGAACCGAATCCTCGGGTAACCGATCGCTCGGTTACTGAATATTACAAGGACCGATCGGTGCTTCTTTCACCAGTACCGAAATAATTAAAGGACCGGAAGACCGAACCGAACTATTCGGGGGAACCGAATGCCCAGTCCTAGCTTAACCTGAATTGGATGCTTATGTTATACTCCGTCTTTCCACATTTACATGGCGTCATCGTTTTTGGTGGGCTAAGTTTGACCATCAGTTTGACTAATAGTTCATGAGAAATACTCATCAAAATTATACCATTGATTGACGTTGAAATACATATGCGCTATGTAAATATGGACATGGGAGTAAGGGTTCATGTGTTGTGGTCTCTGACAGCATGTGGCTCATGGAACTGTTTCTTGAATCAAACTTCTATAGGAAAGAACAACATCTATAGATGTCAAGGAGAATTGTAATTATCACTTTTTACATACAATTACTATTGTCTATTGATGGTTGGAGGCTGTAGATAAGATCTGGTTATGGTGCACAATTGTGATTTTTGAAGCACTCCGTGGTGCTAACTATAGACGCATTGTTCAGTCAACTTAGTGGTTACCTCTTCACGTCAGTTTCTTTTGTTTGGATGGATTGTAGATGTTGCTGAGTTGGGACAAGTGCAAGATAACCAGATAACCCTATAGACAGGGTTATACACAGTGCACATGAATACGTCATGCATTCTTTTTAGTCTCCTTGTTTCCTTTTCTTTTGATTTAGATGTGGAAACTAGGAAATGATAACTGTTATTGCACCATAAATGCTAAACATAGATTTTCTTGCCATAGGCTAATTTGTTTTGATTAGCAGTTTTGCCGAGCCGTTATCCTGGATATGTTCCACCTGAGGAATCTTATTATGCTGCGAAAATGGCTGCTCTGAGAGGAGTATCAAATACACCAAGAATTGATGTAAGACAATTTGACTTCAGTTAGTAGCAGGACAAAGTAAATACCATTTTTAGTCATACATCACATTGTTTTGATCCACAGGTTCCTTTACAGTCAAGAGCTTATGATTTAGATCGTCCAGCGGGAGTGAGTCATCCCGCTTTGGCTGGCCTGGGTGTACTGCCAGCTGGAGCTATGCCACGGGGAGCTAGTCCTTTGGAAGACTCAATTTTAGTTCGGGGAAGTTCTTCACTAGGCAAAAGTGCCAGTATTCCAGATGTTAAGCCCCCAATGTCCCTTCCGATCACTGATCGTCCATCTGAAGATGAATCAAACATTCTTTTTGTTGATGGTCTCCCTACTGATTGCACAAGGAGAGAAGTAGCTCGTATCCTTTCTATGCAGTACCCTATTCGCATCTCCTTAGTTCTATTTTGCAAGCCTTAACTTCCTCTGGAAGATTTGTTCCGTCCTTTCGTTGGCTTCAAGGACCTCAGACTAGTGCACAAGGAGCCCCGAAATGTATGTCCTTTGCCTTTTCTCCCTGTGCCTCATAATTTTTTTGTCACACTAAACGGTTTTACAAGCCATCCATTGTAATGGAGCATATTTTGAAAAAAGTTGTAAGATATTAGGAAACAAACCAATGATATTTCTTATTGATTTTAAGTAGCCAAGAGTAACAGAAATTACACTGATGCCAAAATATCGATTATATTTGAAGGTAGGTTTATTCCCAGACTTTATCTTAGCACTGTCTCTTTGGGTGGCCTAACTTAATATTGATTTGTGTCAAGTTTTGCTGAATTACTTCATTTTCTCGTGTAATGAACACATAGCAACCTCTTCTTGTTTATATATCACAGAGACGCTGACCCCTTTTATATAACTGGTGAAATGCCCTGATATTTTTGTAAACCCAATTACTCACCTTTTCCACTACCACTGGCCACTGCCGTCTTGCAGAGTGGTGACAAGGCTTATGTTCTGTGTTTTGTGGAGTTCAATGACGCAAAATGTGCATTTACTGCCATGGAGGCTCTGCAAGGTTCTTGTTTCAGTGCCATGCATTCATTGCTTTGATATTTTCACTTTATATTCCTTGATATGTCTTCTAGTGGAGACATTAGTTTCCTTGAAAAGAATAATTACACAATTTGTATTCCTTGATATATCTTATAGTGGAGACATTAGTTTACTTGAAAAGAATAATTAAACCATATCTCTAGTGTCTGTAAGAGCTTACAAGTATGGGAAATGCATGCATCGTTTACATTCCGTACATAAAACCGAGTTTTGTCTCTATATGCTGAATCTCCGCGTATCGAACAAATGGAAAAGAAAGACAGACATAAGTATTGCTAGAACCAACTTGTAAAAGTGAGTGATTACTGGTCGCACAGACTGAACATCAAGATGTTTGTTTTGCAGAATACCGCTTTGACGAGAGGAAGTCGGACGCCCCGGTCCTTAAGATCCGATTCGCAAGGTTCCCGTTCAGACCTCCACCCCCTGCACATGATGATCGGAAGCGACCTAGCGCTCACTGATTACCACCCTCTGTGTAACCCTCCTTGCCAGCGGGTGTACTCTAGGCAGTGGGTCATTGTAGATCATCCTGGAGTAGTGACATGTGATGGGCATTTGTAAGTTGAAGATGGCTTGCAGGACAGTCCTGTATGACACTTGGCACATTCCGTGTGTCCTTTCGCCCCCATTCGTGGCATGTCTACTATATCGCCATCAGCTCTGTGTCTTCATTTCCTTCCGCAAACATCGAATGTGGTTGGAATGGTGTGCATATAAACTGTTTGTGTTGAGCTGATGCAGGGGGAGTAGTAGGAGTAGAGGCTCATTTGCTGGCCTTTTTTGCAGCTAGTGATGCTGGAGAGCGGCATCTTGTAGCCGGACCTGGTACAGCCGCCAGAGTCCAGAGCTGTCAATTTGGGGACAGGAACCGCAACACGCCAGATTCGCTGGACTAGCCGTTGATTTTGCTGCGGAATCTGAGCACTCGGGGACGAAGGAAAGAGGTCGACGGCGAGAGGTGCCCGTCCGTCGTCGAGTGCGCCGTCGTTTTCCTGGCGTTTTTTCACCGGAGCTTTTGGGATTTGTAGGGAAAATCCTATCATGTCGGTTAGCCATTGGATTGTGGATGTATTCATCGAGGAACCGGGATTTGCATTGTGCGAGGTATTTCCATCAGTAGTGGATGTGGATGCGTCTGTGTGGATTTGTCAGTTGAGAAATATCTTGTGCGTTCCAATTTGGATGGTGCGGCCACTGTCGCTGGCGTGAAAGCTAGTAAGCTACCACGTATCCTGTTTGGCATGGTAGTGGTGGTGAGTGAGGCGATCTGTAGCTGGTGGAATATATCAATAATCGAAACGGGTGCGTGCTCAAATAATAACACTTTGATTCTCATAACACTTCTAACTAACAAAATGTTGCTATTTCTTATATAACTTCATAAAACAATTAACAAATACTCCCTCCTTTCTGAATTACCTTTCTTGAATTTAATATAATAGACGTGTAGATTCAGTCCGCATATGGTCCACACTCTAATATTTAAAACATCTTATTTAAAAACAAACGGAGTATATACAATCGATAGTACATGGAATGAACGGGATATCTTTGGTCACATCAACCAACGCCGTGGGACAGAATACCACTTCCACAATCGACCTCAACTCCTCTCTGAAGTTTAAAGATTGGGGAATTGTTAACCTTAAGAATTTTATTTTGATGGTGGTTCGATCACGTCAGACTGCTTTTCGTCTAAATATCCTTTCGCTCTATATTTATACAAAATTTTCCATAGACATAAACATTTTGGAGAGATTCTAATATTATTCATTTCTACAAGTAACAAGTAACAAGAAAAAAAGAATCACTATTTATTCTACAAGTAACAAGAAAAATAGTATTTATTCGGTGTGATTAACTTTGTTTAGTAGACCAATAAAGCCATGTATCACTATAGATATATATGCCATGAGTGTTCAACGGGTTTTTCGTTCGAAACCCTACCTTTTGGAGAATAGCTCTGGTTTTCCATCTGTGATTCCACTGCTACGCTCGTACATGGTAGTCCCTCCGACACCTCAAAGGGGATAGGGGGACTACATATCAATGTTGTGTACAATTTTAGTTTCTACCATATTAGGTCTTTGTGTCATTTGTGGCGACTTCTAGAAAGTGAAGACTTTGTCGCACAGAATAAGAGTTCAACGACTCTATGTAAGTGTACACCGTTTTGATCCCGTAGATGAATGGTTTTTTATCATCCGGTTTGTCTTCCGGTGATTTGTTTGTCTTTGAAGTGGTGGTGGCATTGATGGTGTCAAGCGTGACCTGATCATTTGTTTTCCGGTTTTGATATATGCACTGTTGTTGTTCTTCCCCTATAGTATGACTTTGAAGTGGTGGTTCGACAACTTTCCTTGTGACTTGTGAGGGAGTGTATCTTTGACCGTGGTGCATTTGTTGATACTATATTCACGTGAGTTTGGTATTTTGCTGTTTCTTCACGTGAGTTGTGGTGGTGGAACACCATAATGCAGTAGGTGAAGCTCAAGACGACACAATGAAGAATCTTGATGTTATTTCTAGTTTTGTTTCTGATCAGATGCAAATGTATCTATTTCTTAATAATTTTGCGTTAAATTCTATAAGGAATGCTTTATTGACTTGAATTTTTTGAAAATATATGTATATATATTTAGGTCTAAAGTAATAAAAATGCAAAGACGACACAATATTCTAGTTCATATTTGTTTCTCATCATCTCATGTAGTCTCTCCGTTTCTAATTATAAGATGTTTTAAATATTTTAAAAACTACAGTAAAATCGCATCTAGCTACATGTGATTTAAAAAAAAATATAAATGGATCTACATTTTGGAAACAAATTGTGAGAACGGTATGCACCTGCTACCACACTTTTTTAGTTGATGTTTACACCTCAATCGCAGCAATGCGTGTGAACTGTGATGCAAGCTTTTGCTTTCCCATCCCAGGCCGTTGACCGAATGCGCACGTGCCTGCGACCCGGGTGCCAGTCATGCGAGGCATTAAAACCAGAGAATTAATATATCCGTGTTTTTAATTTAAAAAAAACCCAGAGAATTATAATCTTCAATCTGACAGCGAGGAAAAGTCAATCCGAGAAGAGCAAAGCGGAGACGGAGGTGGACGAAGACTACCAACCAGCGCAGAACGGCGGAGCCGCCGCTCTCGGTCTCTCCCCCGCCCATTCCGCGTCTCCTACATCAGCTCGGTAGAGCTCCGGCCACCCCGTCCGATGAGGAAGCCGGGCAAGCTCGACCTCCCCTCCCATGAGTCCACCATCGGCAAATTCCTGTAACAACCTCCCCCCAGCCCTCCTCTTTTCTTTCTTTCTTTCTTTCTTTCTTTCTTGGATGCGTTGCGCCGTGCTGATCGATTTGGTTTCCCGGTGGGCGGCGCGCGGGCGGGGGGCAGGACGCAGAGCGGGACGTTCAGGGACGGGGACCTGCTCGTCAACAAGGACGGGCTCCGCATCGTCTCGCACAGCGAGGAAGGCGAGGTAAACTCAAACCACAACCCGGCCGGCACCCCAAAATTATCTTTTTTCTGTTTGGCAGGGGTCCTGGATTCACACATGAGTGAATTGGGAATTGATGTTGTTCGACTTCAAACCCTGCTGTTCGAAACTTCAGTTAGTGTTTTCTCTGAACCCGTAGGTGTTAGTTCCGCACCATTCCTTTTGGCTCAGTTCTGGAGTAGCAGCTAGGTTCAGTTTTCAGTCAGCTACTTTCTACTAGCTTGTTTCAGTTAGGAAAGACGTGGTCTGTGCGCATGCCTCGGTCGTGGGATCTGAAGACGACAAGAGGATTGTAGTAATGCATCGTAGTGCCTCTCGCTGTATTCATCCTGTATAATATGGGTACAAGGTACGGCCGTGCGAGGCATGGTGCTACAATCGTGTGCGATCAAAACTGTTCAGCAGTTAGTCAGGGTAGAATTAGTCAAGCATGCCTGGTTTCATTTATATAAATGAAACTGGGGGGTTTCTGCCCCCTTTTTATCTAAAAAAGAATTAGTCAAGCATGCAGTAACAGGATAACACGAAGGGTATTTGATAGGGGTGGGCATATTAACCGATGACCGAATTCCCGAACCGAAAGAACCGGTACCGAACCCGAATAAACAGTAACCGATTATTCCTATCAAAATTCGGTCATCAATTGCTGAAACCCGAATTTACTTCGGGCAATTCGGTTACAGATTTTGGCTACCCGAACTGACTTAATAACCGAACATGGGCTGTAATCCGTAGAAAGGCCAGCAAATTATCTAATTCTGAAGTTCAATCTCTTACTTTGCTCATGTTCTGTAGCAGCCTACAGCCCCGACGCTCGCTCATGCATGCTAATACAACCTACCAACTTAAGTGCTGCCAACAGGCTACGTATTCCATCCCAGTCCACATTAAAAACGGTAGGAAATAAATCAAGGAAACAGTGGGATCGGGAGCTACAGCTTCGATCGGTGCCATTCGGTTTAGACCGATGACCGAACCGATGTACCGAAGCACTGAATGCTCGGTTCCCATATTTTACGTGGACCGATCGGTGCACAGTTTTGCAAAACCGAATTATGGTACTGACCGAAGTACCGAACCGTTCGGTTCGGGGGAACCGAACGCCCAGCCCTAGTATTTGAGAAAATTGAGAAGGGATAAGAAAAGCAGCAAGGCAGTTACGCTGTGCCAAAAACCTGTCTTTCTTCATCTTGCACAAGTTCAGAAATTACAATTGACACCTGATGTCTAGAAATTAGTGTCTGATTTCTTCATCAAATCCTGCAATAGCATTCCTTAATGCCAGCTGTTCCCTTTAAATAATCATATACTCATATTCATCATGAATGGGAATGTGCACTTGATTATAGGGGAAGAATGCTGTCTATCACCATTTTTTCTCAGGATTGTCTGATACCATTACTGTTGTTGACATATTACACTCTTCATTCATCTATTTTTGTTTCTCACTTTCTTTAAATTGACATATTCAACTTCTCCAGGGTACTCAGATAGAGCCGTTGGATAGCCATCAGTTGAGCATAGATGATCTAGACTCAATCAAAGTCATTGGGAAAGGTAGTAGTGGAAACGTGCAGCTGGTGCGCCACAAATGGACTGGACAGTTTATTGCTCTCAAGGTATTGTCTGAAACCTAGTACATATATGATGCTTTATATTTGTGGTTCCTTTGATTTCTTTGTGTAAAAAAATAGTGGTAGGTATAACTAACCTCGGTGATATTTTTCGTATTTGTTGCGAAGTTTTTTTTACCTCCATTGCACTGTCGTGTTTGCAGGTTATACAACTTAATATTCAGGAGAACATACGCAAACAGATTGCACAGGAGTTGAAAATAAGCTTGTCAACACAGTGCCAATATGTTGTCACATGTTACCAGTGCTTTTATGTCAATGGTGTTATTTCTATTGCTTTGGAGTATATGGATGGTGGCTCTCTGGCTGATTTCCTGAAAACTGTTAGGACCGTCCCAGAGCCCTACCTTGCTGCAATTTGTAAGCAGGCCAGTGAAATGTCCCATAAGCAACCTCACAGTTTCTTTGCTATCAGGATGTCAAATAGACATTTTTTCAACTGAAAATTGCAACTTTCTCTTGCAGGTGTTGAAAGGACTGATGCACTTGCATCACGAGAAGCACATTATACACCGAGATCTGAAACCATCGAATATATTAATAAATCATTGGGGTGAAGTAAAGATATCAGATTTTGGTGTTAGTGCCATCATTGCTACTTCTTCTGCAGAGCGAGATACATTTACTGGCACATACAACTACATGGCGGTGGGTGAAAGTTTGTTGAAGTTATGTAAACATGTCTCAGACTGTGACATGAAAAATAACTCCAAATTTTTTTGGTTTCAATTAACCAATGTGAAATTTGTGCTCCTGACAGCCAGAAAGAATCAGTGGGAAGAAACATGGTTATATGAGTGATATCTGGAGCTTGGGCCTAGTTATGCTGGAATGTGCCACTGGAAATTTCCCATATCCTTCTCCTGATAGCTTTTATGAACTTCTTGAAGCTGTTGTCGACCAACCACCACCATCTGCACCATCAGACCAGTATTCACCGGAATTTTGTTCATTCATTTCTGAATGGTATATGTCCTCTAACGACCCATTGTTAATCAATGTTACTTGAGCAATATTTGCAATTTGTTTAAATACCATTATGAAGGCTAATATCTGATTTTATTAAAGAACTCTTTCTTGATTTTCAGTATCCAGAAAGAGGCTACAGATAGGTCATCTGCACAGATTCTATTGGTAAGAAAATTTCTCTCTGCTTCACAATTTGTATATTTTGTATATTGTGTTGAAAACGTCATTTGACAAAGCTAGCTCACTGATCTTGACCCATATCTTCTATTTACTATCTCCGACACCCAGGCTCATCCATTCCTGAGCATGTATGATGACCTGAATATTGATCTTGCTGACTATTTCACAACTGCGGGATCGCCACTTGCCACCTTCAAGTAATAATCCTATAACCCACTTAAGAGTACATACATAGTTACTGCAATAAAATTCCAATGATGACCTATTCTCGTTTTCCTAGCCAAATCGCGTTGTGAGATGAGAAATGTGCAACCATGTGCCCTGAGCTGGAGGATACATCATCCTTTTGCAGACAATCTGTAGAGTGAAGCTAACTGAAGCAAGTGACTGAACATTTCCCCTTCTCTTTTTGCATGAACTTGGTTGTAATATCTTTGAACTTATGTATGGCATAATTGACTGCAGAATCATAAAAATACAACTTTGTACTAGCGTCAATGAGCATCGAAGTTTTGTCTGGCTGCATACCAGAAGCGTATTTTTATAATTTTGACTCTGATATATCCGCTTCTTGCACTCGGATTTTAGTATATTGAAATCACTAGTATCTGCAAGCTTTGTTCTAGGAGCCCTGCAAAGAAGGGCACCTTCCTTGTAATGTGGGATGTGGCATGTCACAGAAGTAAAATTCAAATTCTATCCACATAAAATAAGTCATGCTATATTGTGAAAACTAAAATGATTGCATTTTAGAAGGCTTGTAAATACCATGTCAGCAACATAGAACATCAACTTGAGCCTATTACCTGAAACCCTTTTCTAAAAAGGTTGCTAAATTCTAAGTGGGCCAACCTTTTCAAGTGATCGAAAATCCTCCAATTCCAGTTGTAAACTGGAATGACTAACTGCACAATTAAATTGATTTTTTTTTCAAGCTTGAAACCGCGATTTGCCTCAATTGGGACTAGACTTGATCATGTCATGTTTGGGCTTTGCAAAGTCTGACCTAAACCTGTCGATCACGAGCTCAACCCGAAACATGCAAATGGTCACCAGTAGGAAAAGGCTTATAGGTAAGATGGCATTTTGTGGCGCACCATTTGGCCCATGCGCCACAAAAAAGTTTTAGTGGCGCATCAATAAACGTGCGCCACAGATATCTGTGGCGCATTACATGCCCATGCGCCACTGAATACCTGTTTTTGTGGCGCATCCCTGTCCATTCACCACAGAAAGACTGTGGGCCCCACGACCGTTTGATTTTCAAAATCCGGGGCCATTTCAGTGGCGCACCCAGCCCATGCGCCACAGAAAGTTGGTTTTCTGTGGCGCATCCTTAACCATGCGCCACAGAAATGCCACATTCTGTGGCGCATGGTTTTGGGTGCGCCACAGAATACGAGCTTTCTGTGACGCATGGTCTGGGTGTGCCACTGAATGTGGACTTTCTGTGGCGCATGGGCTGGGTGCGCCACAAAAAAGTAGGTGGGTGCGCCACAAAAAGGGAATCCGGATCCATAAAGGCATTCAATGCACTAAAATTTCAGATTCATTTGCAACCTTTCCCCTTCTCTCACACAGCTCGTTTTCCTCCTCCCTCTCACCCAATTCTTCCCATTCCTTCTCCATTTTTTGTAGTTAAACCTATTTTGTTCCATAGATGATTGGTTAGTAGGTAGGGAGGCTTCATATATACTCTCTCCTCCTCTTTTTATCCACTAATTTCTCTCCAACACATCACACGGTCCCGGAGGAGCTCGAATCTACTAGGTGAGATATCTCCTCCTCTTTTTGTTGTGGTGTGCATGCTTGCGGTGTATGGCCATCGGTGTATGGCCACCGGTGTATGGCCATCGATCATGTATGGCCCGTGTTTGTATGGCTATCGGTGTATGGACACATATGCATATGTTTGTTTGTTTTGGTGTGCATGCTTGCGCCGGCGTGGTGCATGGATGTTTGCCGAAATGTTGATTCATTTCCATTTCGGCAAATTTTTGCACCACCCATACGTCCTACTTTTAGGAGAAGTCATGCCAAAATGTTCCGTCGAACATGCATGTGTGTGTATGTGTGTGTGTGCATGTTGCGGTTCTAATTAACGTACACTCTCGTTTCTCGGTTGTGCTCTATGTATACCGCGTAGGCAACCATGGTCGTCATGATGAGATCCGGTCAAATCAGTAGATACAAGGAAGAAGCGAAGGCGGAAATGATTCAGTGCAACAGGCGCCAGATAAGATGTCCGTGTCGGAAATGCAAACTCGAGAGCTGGAACGACCCTGATTCCGGACAATTGGAGGATCACCTGCTCAGGCGCGGTTTCATGCTAGGCTTGAACCAGGCACCGACAGCAAATGCGCATGAAGACGAGGTGGGCGGGCAAGAAGACGAAGAGTCGCCTGGACATGGTTACCATGACGAAGGAGATGTCGGCGGACAAGATGATCATGACGAAGGAGATGTCGGCAGACAAGATCATCATGATGACCATGGGGGAGATGGCGGTGGAGAAGACGCGAACACGGAGAACACGCTAATGTCGGCTTTGCGGGACTCTCATGTTCAAGAACTGCTCCTCCAGGAGACGAGCAACGCCAGAGAGAAAGCCAAACTGGCGCAAATGGAGATCGACGGGAAGACTCCGTTCTATCCTGGGTGCCGGCCACAAGATACGCGCTTGCAAGTAACGCTTGATGCTCTGGAGATGAAGGCGCAAAGCAAATGGACCGACGTGAGCTTCACGAAGAACATGAAATTCATGCACGATCGTCTTCCCGAGGGGAACACATTGCCAACTAGCATTGAGGAGGCCAAGAAAGTCGTGTGCCCACTTGACTTACCGCACGTTAAATACCATGCCTGCATCAATGATTGCGTAATTTATCGGGGCGAGTACAAGGACATAACCAAATGTCCGGTGTGCGACCAAGGACGGTACATGGGTGCGAACAAGAAAGTTCTTCGAAAAGTGGTATGGTACTTTCCTATTACTCCCCGTTTGCAGCGGTACTTTGTGGACCCTAAGGAAGCAAAGCTCATGCAATGGCACGCGGAAAGGGAGAAGCCCGAAGAAGATCCGGAGAAGGGAAGGATCCTTTCACACCCTTCAGACGCTAGCTAGTGGGAAGCATTGGACAACGCCTTTGAAAATTTCGGAGGCGACGCAAGGAACGTCAGGCTGGGTATGAGCACCGATGGACTCAATCCGTTCGGCAACCAGAGTAGCACGCATAGCACCTGGCCCGTGTTTGTATGGCCTTACAACCTTCCCCCTTGGTTGTGCACGAAGCAAAGGTACATACACATGAGCATTCTCATCCAGGGGCCGAAACAACCGGGGGTCGACATACATCTGTATCTCACGCTGTTGAAAGAGGAGTTAGCCACGTTGTGGGAGACGCCAGCCCGTACGTGGGATGCCTACACTAGAGAATATTTCGACATGAGAGCCGCCTTGTTCACGACGGTGCAGGACTATCCTGGTTGCTCATACGTATCGGCCCAGGTAGGTCACGGATTCTGCGCATGTTTCAGGTGCATGGATGGGACCCCGCATCTCCAGCTACCAAGGGATGGGTCTTCGAAAACAGTGTGCCCAGGGGCTCGACGGTGGCTTCGCATGGATCACCCGTGGAGGAAACGCGGTGACCTGTTCAATGGTGAAAACGAGCTGGAAAGAGCCCCGCACCAGAGGACCGGCACTGAAATCGACGAGCTTTTGAGAAATTGGGAGGAGTGCCCTGCGCCAGGAAAGAAGCGACCGAGGGTAGATCCCCTGCTGGGTGTATGGAAAGCGAGATCTGTTTTCCACGACTTGCCGTACTCGAAGGTCCTCAAGACGCCCCATAGCCTCGATATGATGCACATTACGAAGAATGTCACCGAGAGTCTACTTGGCACTCTTCCAACATGCCGGAAAAGTCCAAGGATGGGACGAGAGCAAGATACGATCTGAAATGGCTTGGCATCAAGAAAGATCTGCAGGCACCCGACAGTGATGACGACGATGACGATGATGATGATCATACGGAAGGGACTCAAGGTCGCCGCAAAAGGGCAAAGAAGACCTCGGTGGTGCTTCCCGCTACCTGCTTCACCATGAGTCCGGAGGAGCTCGAGCAGTTCTACAAGTGCCTCCTAGGAGTCAAATTTCCTCATGGTTACGCGGGGAAGATCAGCAGGTATCTAGATGCAACGAAGAAGTGGTTCAGCGGTATGAAGTCTCTCGATTTTCACGTGCTGATGACGCAGATAATTCCCGTTGCGATCCGAGGGATAATGGACGAGCACGTCCGAGATACGCTGCTTGCCCTGTGCAACTTTTTCGACGTCATCAACAGGAAGTCGATCGGCGTGAAGCAGCTCGACAGGCTACAGGAAGAGATCGTGCTGATACTATGCGAGCTCGAGATTTACTTCCCGCCCGCATTCTTTGATATTTGCGTGCATCTCCTTCTCCATGTCGTTGAGGACATCAAGCAGCTCGGGCCGACGTTCCTGCACTACATGATGCCGTTCGAAAGGCAGAACGGTGTCATGAAAGGATACGTTCGCAACAGGGCCCGTCCAGATGCAAGCATGGCCAAGGGCTTTCTAACCTACGAGTGCATCTCCTTCTGCCAGAATTATCTAAGCACCGAGAACGAGGATGTTGGTCTGCCCACCAGGAAGCACCTCGGCAGGCTCGGTGGAATTGGTCACCGCGAGGGCTACCGCTCACTCTTTGTCGGCGTTCATGGTCGAAAAGAAGACCTCGACAGGGCTCACCGGGTCGCGCTACAACACTTACAATTGATCGAACCTTGGGTGGAAGAGCACAAGAGCTTAATCGAGCAGAATTACATCGACCTGGGTCGGCCGAGGAAGAATGGAGACGTATCCAGAGAGCACAACTCCAGCTTCACGCGTTGGTTTAAGAAAAGGCAACCGGTTCAAGCAGCGAGCAGGAGGCCATCTACGGAAGATGAAGAACTCATATTCTCCTTATCACAGGGCCCCGGGCAGAACGTAAGGACTTATCAGGCGTACGACATCAACGGTTACAGATTCTACACCGAGGAAAAGGACAAGAATAGTGAATATCAAAACTCAGGAGTAACTATGCTATCCTACGACGATGACGAGGCTACTGTCAAGGAAAGATTCTTCGGAAGGATCGAGGAGATATGGGAGCTCAACTACTGTGGAGAGTCGGTGCCAATGTTCCGTGTGAGATGGGCCAAGGACGTCGTAAAAGAAGGCCGGTATTTCACCACCATGGTAATACCCGATGCCAAATCGAAGAAAGCCTCCGCGAAAAACGAGCCATGGGTACTCGCTAGCCAAGTTGAGCAATGCTTCTTCATTACCGACCCGTCAAACTCTAGCCGTGTTGTCGTGAGGAGGGGCAAGAGGAGCATCATCGGAATGGAAGGAGACGCCAACGAGGAAGACTTGGACAACGATCCGAAGATCGAGGAGGAATTCGACAAGTTCTTCGACATGCCGACTACTAGCAAAAACACAAGGAAGACCTCCCTACCTACTAAAGGTTGTCCGTTCACGCGAAGAAATCTCAAGGTGCCCGGCCTAAAGTATTCAACCGCGAAGAAGGGAAAGAAGAGAAGCTAGCTAGCTCTCGGAACCGGCCGGGATCGACGAAGACTTTTTTGGTGTATTATTTTTTGTGCGTGTGTACACATGTGAGACAAGCATATATATATATGTATGTCATAAATAAAATAATGATGTACTAAAATTTGTGTCTCTTCTTTCTTTAAATATAACATATTTTACCCATTGTACATGTTATTTAAATATAACAACACCAAATATACAACACAAGTAATAGTACCAAAGCAGAGCTGGCCAGTCTCACATATCAGGCAAAGATATTCTGTAGCGCACGGTTCAGATGATGCGCCACAGAATCCCACAATTTTGTGGCGCACGTCCTCTGGTGCGCCACAGAATCCCGTAATTTTGTGGCGCATGGACAACAGGATGCGCCACAGAATCCCGCTATTTTGTGGCGCATCCCTCTAAGGATGCGCCACAGAATTTAGTTGCCCCCACTTACATGTGGGGCCTCCCCCACGCCTGCCTCCTTCTTCCTCCAAACTGCTAAGTCCAAATTAACCGCGCGCCGACCTCTCGACCCCGCACCCGCCGCGCTCGACCACCCGCCACCGCGCTCCACCACCGCCGCCAGCGGCCTCGAGCCGCCGCCGACGAAGAAGAGCCACCGGCCTCGCACCTCCCCTCCCTCCGAGACACCGGCGACGAAGAACTACACCACCCTCGACCTCCCCTCCCTCCCCTCCCCGAGGTGATCCCCCTCTCCCCCTCCTTCCTCCCCTACCGAGCTTGGTGCGCCCGAGGTGTTTGCCGAAATGCCAAAGTGAATTTTTGCACTGTTTTTTTGTCCCTTTCATGCTAGATCATATGTGCACTGTTTTTTTGTTGTAGTAAGCCATGTAATTGTGTGGATGTTGTGTATGTGGATGTTTTTCAAATTTGCCGAAAACATGCATGAATGAGATTGACTAGTTTGAACTTGAGGGGTTAGATTAACTAATAATTGCATCACCATTTATTTACCACATATGTGTTTACTGCCACAAGCACAGGTTGTGTGTGATTGTGTTCTGTGCTACCACGACCATCGTGTCGTGGTTGTTCGTGCTCCGACCATCGTGTCGCTATGTCGTGGTTGTTCATGCTCCGACCATCGTGTTATGATTTGTGGAATGTATGCAGGTACCCCGAGAGGCCCTTGAGATTGCCGGAACGTCGATTAACTTCCGTTCCGGCAAATTCGGGTACTCCATATGTCCCTTTTTTAGCAAAGGTTATGCCGAAATTGTTCGTGAATTTTAGCATGACTTTGCTAAAAAAGGACATATGGGGTATTGCGACTAATGCAAGGGCATGGGTATCTTAGTACTTAATTTTAGCATGACTTTCCTTATATTTGTTGTATTAATTAATGCAGTGCAAACATGTCGGCCGACGCGGGGGCCAGCACTTCTAAGCATATGAGCGTCGAAGAAGATGCTGGAGACGCGAACAAGTCCTTCTGGGAGATGTCCCAGGAGTTGGAGGAGGCCGCGAAAACTCCTACTGGTGGTGGCGGCGAGCATGAGGAGCATACCACCACCACCGATGGAGATGCTAGTGGCGGCGGCCATGAGGAGGCCGATACCACCACCGATGGCGGCGAGGACCACAGGGCCGATGGTAGCAACTCGCCCGCGCAGAAGAATAAGAAGCCAAGGAGGGATCGGACACCGCAAGCACTCGGCAACGTCACAGACGCATTCACTGTGGTCACGCCAAGTGGCCTCCCTGTGGAGCCCGATAAACTTGCCAAAGGATACGCCATGCAACTAGGGTGCATCCTCCGGGAAAGCGTGTCGATCAACACGAAGGACCTCAGAAGCACGCAGAATGAGGCTTTGGTCGAGAACCTCCTCAAGAAGCTTCACCAACGATACACGTTCCCGTAGCCGTTCAACAAAAAGGTGGACAGTTTAGCCATCACGAAGATGAGCACTGCCTTGAGCAGCTGGAAATGCAGGGTGAAGAGGAAGATTGATAAGGGTCAAAGCTGGGAAGAGATAAAAGCCAAAGAGCCGATGCTCGACAAAGAAGAATTCGACGCATTCAAGTTGTCCTTGGCTACCGAGGAGTCTAGAAAATGGACCGAGTGGGGGAAGAATATGCGGGACCTGAACGTAGGTAACCACCATTTGGGAAGCGGTGGCTACCGAGGAAAACAGCCCATTTGGGACAAGGAGGATGCCGAGGTTGCTCGTCTGGGAAAAGAGAACCCGTGGCACAAAATCACGGACGAGCAGGTCCGGAACTTTATCCGGTCCCGTGATACGTCTCAAACGTATCCATAATTTCTGTTGTTCCATGCATGTTTTATATCAATTGTCACATGTTTTATATGCATTTATATCATATTATGACATTTATTGGACTAACCTACTAATAGTTGCCAAAGTGCACAATATTCTTGTTTTACACTTTAATGTGTAGGAATTATTAAGAATACAAAAGGAAACCTTGTTGGAGTCGAATTTGGACTTTCTGAAAACTATTTTCGAAGATTGTCACGTTTGGGCCTGAAGACGACGTCAAATGAAGGTGGCGTAGAAGCGGAAGTTGTAGGAAATTTTCTCCTAATTGATCTAGACTTAAAATTCGGCCCAATCTGAGTCCGGATGCTCCAGATATGCCCGTTTTCGTGGAGCCCAAGAGGGGCTGACGGAAATCCGACGGAAATCCGAGAGTCCATATAAGGGAAGGAACCCTAGGTCGTGAAAAACCACCAAGACCACGAATTTTCCTCCTCCCAGGCAGCCATCTTAGGGGAGGAGAACCTCCTCAACACCATCCCCATCACCAAGGGTGGCCGTGGACGCCAAGGGCTGCCGCCGCCGCCGCTGCAAGGGCCGCCGCCGCCGAGCCGCTGCGGGCCACCGTCTCCACGGGCTGCCGACGCCGCCGCCGCCCCTCACCGCGCCGTGGCTGCCAAGGGCCGCCGTCTCCACTCCGGGCTGCACCTCTCCATCAAGCTCCTCATCACCATGACCATGCGTGAGTAGTCTCCCCCGAGGCTGAGGGCTCTACCGGTAGCTATGTGGTTTATCTCTCTCTCCCATGGTGTGATCTTTATGTGATCATGAGCTTTGTAATCTAGTTGAATAATTAGATGTTACTCTTTATCTATTATGCCACTCTAGAGGTTACTTTAATATGAACTCCGGAGTTACTCTCCACGGTGTGAAGTTGACAGTGTGCGCATCGTGTGTGACTCCTTTATGACGTTGTGGTGTTTGTTTACTCAGACTTTGGGGTGTGGTTTTATAGCCCTACGCAATGAATGATGTTTGTTATCCAACAAGAGAGTGTTTGAGAGTAGTGTTTATTTATTCAATTATGATGTCATTGTTGAGAGTGTCCACTAGTGAAAGTATGATCCCTAGGCCTTGTTTCTAAGCATTGAAACACCGTCTTAGAAACACCGTTTACAACCAGTTCTGCTACATGGTTGCTTGTTGCCATTTTTATTTCAGATTGCAATTACTACTTATAATCATCCATATTACTTGTATTTCACTATCTCTTCGCCGAACTAGTGCACCTATACATCTGACAAGTGTATTGGGTGTGTTGGGGACACAAGAGACTTCTTGTATCGTAATTGCAGGGTTGCTTGAGAGGGATATCTTTGACCTCTACCTCCCTGAGTTCGATAAACCTTGGGTGATTCACTTAAGGGAAACTTGCTGCTGTTCTACAAACCTCTGCTCTTGGAGGCCCAACACTGTCTACGAGAATAGAAGCGTGCGTAGACATCAAGCTATTTTCTGGCGCCGTTGCCGGGGAGGTAAGTGTTGGAAGGTATCTCCTTTAGATTCTGCAATTTTATCTTTTTGTCTCTTGTTTTTATTTCACTAGTTAGGCTAAATGGAAAACAACAAAAAAATTAGGGATCTTTATGAAATTTATATTGAATTAGGACATGGTACTTTTGAAGAGAAAATAAAAAAACCTATGAAAATTTGTTTGCATAATAGTGGTAGTAATGTTATTAGTATAAATTCTTTGGACACCATTATTGCTAATGCTATGGAAAAGTCTAAGCTTTGGGAAGCTAGTTTATATAAAAATAATCATTTTTGCTCCTCAGCTTTGGAGGAATTATTTTGCCTTGATAATGCTTTGCCTCCAATGTGTGATAATTCTAATGATGCTTGTTATATTCGAAATCCACCTACTGAAAGTACTGCTTTTGAAATACCTATGGAAATTGTTGAAATGGTTATAGATGAACCTTATGTAGGAGATGGAACAGTCCATCCAAGTGACCACTTGTTGAAACTAAAAGAACTTTGTGAGTTGTTTAAGGTTGCAGGTTTATCAAGAGAAAATGCCATGAAGAAACTATTTCCACTGTCACTTAAGGACAAAGCAAGGGAGTGGTATGAGCTACTAGATGATCCTCATCATTCGGAATGGAAGGAGCTTGAATATCTCTTTTACTCTAAATTTTATCCTCCTTATGAATTGTATTTTGATAGGAATTACATTTTTAATTTTTGGCCTCGTGATGGAGAAAGCATTGCTCAAGCTTGGGGAAGGCTGAAAGCATTAATACTCAAATGTCCTAACCATGAGCTTCCAGAGAAAATAATTGCTAATAATTTTTATGCAAGGCTTTCAGGTCATTGGAAAGATTATCTAGATGCCTGTTTAGAGGGTTCTTTCACAAGTAAGAAGGGTGAAGCTAGATGGGATCTTCTTGAAAGAATTCAAAACAATGCTGAAGATTGGGAGAATGACAAAGGTAAAGAATCAGGTATAAACTATGAATATGATTGCATTAAGTCTTACGTTGAAACTGCTGGTTTTCAAGAGCTTAGTGTTAAATATGGTCTTGATTCTCATATTATTGTTGATTGTTTTAGAACCTTTGCTTCTCATATTAATGTTCCTAAAGAAAATTGGGACGTGTATCATGAACCTTTCAAAGACACTTGCATGGAAAATGAAATTATTGTTGATGATTGCAATAAACATGCTCAAACTTCTGAAAATACTATTTCTTATAAGCATGTTAATTTTTGTGGAATGCATAGACCTTGTGAAAATAATCAAATTGAAGATGAATATTGTATCCATCATAGGAACGAAAAAACTAGAGCTTGGTACAAGGCTCTAAGAGATCTTGGTGAAAAAGTTTGTGCCACCTATCCTTTTAGTTGTGAACTTTCCTATGAAGAGGGTCATTTCGAGTTTCAATGTTCAGGTTCTAATAAGGATATTGCAGGAGACTTTTGTGATGACATGATCACTCCTAATCAACATGATGAACTTACATTATTTTTAGGGTGTGAAGAGTTGTCAAGAAAAACTTCTTTGTTAGATATGAGTGCTCTTGATATGGATAGTGTGTTGCATGGATGTTATCTCTATTGTGTTAATAATTGCCATGCTAACACCTACATACAAAATATTATAAAGGATGAGACTTTACAAAAGTATGACAGGACTAATATGTGTTTTCATCTTATTAATGAAAGAGAGGAATTCCCCCAAGTTTCTTCCATTGTCTCTAATACTAAACCAGGTTATGTGGAGAAGCTTCCTTTCAAGCCTCTCCCTCCTAAAGAGGAAAAGAAGAAGAAAAAGGGAAAGAGGAAGAAGAAGAAGAGGAGTAAAAGGAGAGAGGAAACGGTATCTTCTCCCAAACATGTTGCTCCTATTATAGTTGATACTTATAATTCTGAATTCGATGATTCTGAACTTGATGATGAACCTATGCCTGTTATTTATATTAGTGATCATGATTGGGAAAAGCACACGACTTTTGATATTGAAGATCTCTGGGATACTAATTCTGAAAATGATGATGTTAATAATTGCTATACTATTAGTACTATCCATGTTTCTTCCCATGATGATATAGAAAGCTCAGAGCTTGGGGATGAGGTGTTTGAAAATCCTTTTGCTACTAATGATTATATATTTGAGACCTCTCCTTCTAGTAAAAATGATGATATGTTTACAAATGAACACACTTTGGAGGATAATTATTCTATTGCTTATGATGATACTATGCCTCCAGTCTTTGATAATTATAAAGAATACTATGACATAAGTTATAATTACAATCATCCTCTTGAAACTTGTCATAGTTATAGAGGAATTACTCAAACCCATCCTTTTAATATGCAACTTGTCTATCATGTTCAAGTTCTTTATGATGATCCTGCTCCCATTGTTATTAATGAGAAGAACTTTTCTTATGAGGGAAATAATGATACTTTTATGCATATGGATCATGATAAGAATGTTTCATATGATGGTTATATTGTGGATTTTATTAATGATGCTACTGAAAGTTATTATGAGAGAGGAAAATATGGTTGTAAAAGTTTTCAAGTTACTAAAACACCTCTCTTTATGTTGGAAGTTTTGAAGTTGCATTAGTCTCATCTTTCTATGATAGTTGCTCTATGTTCCAATAATTTATCCTATTACAAGATTCCCTTGCATAGGAAGTGGGTTAGACTTAAATGTGTTTGATGTTTACCTCTTGATGCTCTCTTTTGTTTTTCAACTCTCATTTTTATGAGAGCATCATAAAAATCTCCTTGCCTAGCTAAAAGGCTTTAAAGAAAAACGCTTATGGGAGACAACCCACTATTTTATTTCTGTCATTTTTCTTTTATTTGAGTCAAGGAGCATGCCTACCTCTGTAGCAACTCATTTGTATCTTTATTTTCTTACATAGTTGTGCCAAGTAAAGTTTCTAATAGGAAATTGATGCTAGATTTGGATTCCTGCACAAAAACAGATTTCTGCTGTCCACCGTTTAATTCGTAAGAATTCACAGAAAAATCAACATGACCTGCAATTTTTTGTGCGTAATTCTCAGATATGTACGCAACTTTCATTAGTTTGGAGTTTTCTGATCTGACCAAGTTAAGTGACTCGAAAAAATTCGTCTTTACGGACTGTTCTGTTTTGACAGATTCTGCCATTTATTTTGCAATGCCTCTTTTGCTGTTTTTGAATGGATCTTTTTGCTCCATGAGATATCAGTGGCTGTAGCTAATGTCCAGTACCATTGGTGTGATTGTCTCCCTGCAGAATATTAGAATTTTTGATTATGCACTAACCCTCTAATGAAAGACTACTTTGAGTTTGGTGTGAAGGAAGTTTTCAAGGATCAAGAGAGGAGAATGATGAGATGTGATCAAGAAGAGTGAAAATCCTAAGCTTGGGAATGCCCCTGTGGGTCACCCAAGCATATTTCAAGAAGACTCAAGCGTCTAAGCTTGGGGATGCCCAAGGCATCCCCTTCTTCATCAACAACTTATCAGGTTATCTCTAGTGAAACTATATTTTAATTCTGTCACATCTTATGTGCTTTATTTGGAGCGTCTGTTTGCTTTTATTTTTGCTTTTGTTATTTTTGTTTTCTGAATAAAAAGGATCCTAGCATTCTTGTGTGGGAGAGAGACACGCTCCGCTTTTTCTTATGAATACATGTATTATTCATGTTTATGGCGAAAGCTGAAAGCCTCAGCATTATCATGTTTATATTTATGGCGAAAGCTGAAAGTCGCAGCACTTATCATGTATTCTTTTTCTTTATGGCGAAAGCTGAAAGCCTCAGCATTTATACTCTCTTGTTTTCATGATAAATAACTTGGAGAGTTTATGTTTAAATAAGTTGATTGGTGTTTGGTTGGAAACAGAAAATGCTTCATGTGGTAGATGGTATAATGAAAAGACATACATATGCTTGTAGATCATTGTCTTGAATTTTTTGTGATGCTTGGCAATTGTTTTGAGCTCTCAAGTAGATCATGTTTAAGTTCTTGTATCATGTAGTTAAAACCTATTAGTGAAGAACTACCGTAGAACTTGTTGAAATTTGGTTTGCATGTTTGGTATCTCTAAGGTCTAGATATTTTCTAGTAAAAGTGTTTGAACAACAAGGAACACAATGTAGAGTTTTATAATGCTTGCAATATGTTTTTATATACGTCTTGTTGTCACGGTTTATACTTGTGTTTGCTTCAAATAACCTTGCTAGCCAAAGCCTTGTACTGAGAGGGAATACTTCTCGTGCATCCAAATCCTTGAGCCAAAAACCCATGCCATCTGTGTCCACCATACCTACCTACTACATGGTATTTTCTACCATTCCAAGTAAATACATCATGTGCTACCTTTATTCAAAACTTATTATCCTATATTTGTGTCAATGTTTATTAGCTCATGAGGAAGTATGTGGTATTACGGATATCAACCTTGTCATTTGCTTCTGACAGACTTTCACAACCGGACTAGTGGCCTATACATCCGCTTATCCATTAAGTTTGCAAAAAGAGCTGGCAAATGGGGTGCCCAGTCCCAATTAATTACAACTTTAACCATCATTCTCTTCACATGGTTTTGCAAAAATTTATTATGCTTCAAAGTGTTATACAATTTAATATAGACACTCCTCCATGGTATGTGATTGTTGGAAGGCACCCGAGGATTCGGTTAGCCATGGATTGTGTATGCAATGGTGGGGAGGAGTGTCAAACCAGTTTTTAAAATATACATGTGTAAACAAAAGAGAATAAGAGGGATGATCTACCCTTGGGTAGAAATAACGTCCTTCATGGGAGCCGCTCTTGAAAGTCTGGTTGACAAGGGGGGTGGAGTGCCCACTACCATTCGTTGACAACAACAAACACCTCTCAAAATTTACTTTTATGCTCTATATATGATTTCAAAAACCTATAAAAACAAGAAGCTCTAGCACATGCTTGTATCCCTGCTTCCCTCTGCGAAGGGCCTATCTTTTACTTTATGTTGAGTCAGTTTACCTACTCCTTTCTATCTTAGAAGCAAACACTTCTTTATGAGTTAACTCTTATGTAAATCTTTTTTATGCTTTTTTGAAAGTACTATCCATGAAAAGTTTTACTTATATGATGCAATTGTTTACTCATTTTCTATTTGTTAGCAAACTATAGACCATTGCCTTGAGTCACTTTCATTCATTCCATGAGCCTTACAATATTATTTGATCAAGATTGTGTGAAAGCATGTCACTTCAGAAATTATATGTTGTTATCGTTTTACCTACTCGGGACGAGTAGAACTAAGCTTGGGATGCTTGATACGTCTCAAACGTATCCATAATTTCTGTTGTTCCATGCATGTTTTATATCAATTGTCACATGTTTTATATACATTTATATCATATTATGACATTTATTGGACTAACCTACTAGTAGTTGCCAAAGTGCACAATATTCTTGTTTTACACTTTAATGTGTAGGAATTATCAAGAATACAAAAGGAAACCTTGTTGGAGTCGAATTTGGACTTTCCTGAAATCTGTCTGAAAACTATTTTCGAAGATTGTCACGTTTGGGCCTGAAGACGACGTCAAATGAAGGTGGCGTAGAAGCGGAAGTTGTAGGAAATTTTCTCCTAATCGATCTAGACTGAACATTCGGCCCAATCCGAGTCCGGATGCTCCAGATATGCCTGTTTTCGTGGAGCCCAAGAGGGGCTGACGGAAATCCGAGAGTCCATATAAGGGAAGGAACCCTAGGTCGTGAAAAACCACCAAGACCACGAATTTTCCTCCTCCCAGGCAGCCATCTTGGGGAGGAGAACCTCCTCAACACCATCCCCATCACCATGTCGTGATGGCTTGACCCGAATGCATGAAGCTGGCAAACCGATTGACGAGGTTATACCAAACGGGTACCCCATCGTGTGGGTACCTGGTGCACGTAATGACTATAGCCCAATTGTCAACAGGCCAAAGAAGCCCATCAAGAGAAGCCCAAGACGAAGATTGTTTTCCAAGTTATACATAGTCGGTTAAAGTTTCTATACTTGTAACCCTAGTCGGTTACGTACCCGAGACCTAGACCCCCCATATAAGGGCTAGGAGGGTAGCCGACCAGGGACACGCACAATCAGAACCACCAAACCCTAGCGAGACGAACTCTCGCTGGACCCTTGTATCCGCCGCATATTCCACAATCAATAACAGAGAAGCAGGAAGTAGGGGTGTTACCTCAGTCGAGGGCCCTGAACCTGGGTAAATCCCGCTTGTCAGCCGTCGAATCTACTAACACTACGCGTTCTCTACCACATAAACTAACCCTAGGCTGATAACCATGGGTATTGATGGGGACACCCCTCGTCAATTGGCTCTGTCTGTGGGAAACGGTAGTGTTGGATCTACGGATTCGCCGGTTTCGTCTTCAAAAGGTAACTCGCCAACTGCATCTGCAAACAGCTACGCGCTGACAATCTCGACTGGCGTCGAGGCATCAGGCGACCAGTCGCCAACCGCACAAATCGCATCGCCGAAAAGAATCAAACCATACTCACCGGAAGCACAGGAAGTGTTCGCCAATCTTGATTCAGGTTTCGATCTAACTGTTGGGGAGCACAATTTTTTCGTCGATAAGTTTGGTGTGCAGGACTTGACCGATTCGATCGCGACGGAGGCAGGCAACAATCCATCGACTACGATCGCATCACTAGCAGACAATAAGGATACCTCATCACTGATCGACTCAATCACATCGCTGCCATCCCCAACCTCATCCATGTCGACTCAAGAGCTCAATAGGATCCTGGCGGAAGAATTTCCAGATGATGAAGGGCAGTCCACATATCAAGACCACGCAGTCGAAGAACCATCCTTCATGGTCGCATCTCCAGCAAGCTTCGGGGCCACTTCATCACAGATCAATTCGATCTCACCGCCAAGATCTCCACTCGCCTCCATGACGACGATGGAATTCAACGAGCTCGTGGCACAAAACCGCCTAGATGATGAGGTACAGTCTGGCTATCAAGTCAACACAGTCGAAAGCATCAACCCACTCGACATGACACCCGACTATATGCAAGAAGAAGAAGAAAGGGAGGACAGCATCAACCTCGACGACTTCACCTGCCCAGAGATCTACACAGATCACGACTTCTTCCTCAACGGTGAAGACGATCCTGAACAGTCACCCAAAGCATACGTCAAACTCGACGATCAGATCAGCAAAAGTAGCAGCGCTAACATGAGCTTGGACGATGAATCCGAGCCCATGACTGGCGTCGATAGCATATACACATGCCCGCCGTGAAGGAGATATGCCCTAGAGGCAATTAATAAAGTGTTTTATTTATCATATCTCGTTTGTTCATAATACGTTTTTGTGTCATGCTATAACTGTATTAAGCGGAAACATTAATACGCGTGTGACACGTAAAACAACCAGGTCCCTAGTAGCCTCTATTTGACTAGTTCATTGTGCAATCGATGATCGAGGTTTCCCGATCATGTGACATGGTGCCTATTTGACAATGAAGTCATGTCGTTGGACGAACGATGTGATGGACACACCCAACATTTGTAGGACGTAGTCATTACGCCTTTTACCGTGAGATCAACTCTTATTGCTATTCCTGAAAGACACTTTGATTGCATCAAACGTCATATCTTAATAGTGTGACAATAAAGGTGTTCCTCTCGGGTGTCAGAAAGGAGTATGTTGAGACGAGGGGTCAAGAGCGGGATTTGCCAGTCCGCATAGCAGGATAGATACTCTAGGGCCCACTCGGTGAGATTATGTCAAATGAGCTTGCAAGCGTGTGACTAGGTCACCAGGACATAATATCATGTACGAGTAGAAGATAGCGGTGTCGGTAACGAGATCAAGCTAGGTATCATGATATCTATGAACGAGTCTCGGACATGCTAAGTATCGCCACGGCAAAAGGTTTAAGACTCAGACGTCTAGGTTCGAACGACAAAGTATTCGTTATCTCGCAGGGATTAATTCTGGGTATCCTCGGTCCACGAATTAGTCATTGATCGGAGAGGAGTCTCGATCATGTCTGGTGAGATCTCGAACCGCTAGGTAACACACTTAAGGGGAGTCGACATATTTACCGGAAGAGAAAATAGGAAAAGAGAGCACCGGGAACGTCCCGGAAAAGTTCCGATGGAGATCGGGCAGCGACGAAATAGTTTTCGGAGCCGGAATAAATTATGTAATATGTATTTAATATTAATTAGTGTAATTAATAGTTAAATATATTTTTATTTAATTTTTCTGAATTTTTAAAGGCATTTTCCTCTAAATGGGCCTTCTTAGGCAAAGAGGCCCATGAGGGGGGGAAGGATCCCCCCAAGAGAGGGAGGGGAGTTCGGCCGGCCCTAGGTGGGCCACATGGGGCCCATCTAGGCCGGCGCACCAGCCATGGCCGGCTGGGGTGTGGGAATAGTCCCACACCGCCAGCCTGGCAAGGTGGGCAGCCCCATGGTCCCTTTATATAGAGGGGCACCCCTGGCCTTTAAATCATACCAATTCTCTATCTCTTTCTCCTTGGATCCCGTGACTCCCTTGTTTGGAGTTGCGCCGAGGAAAGTTTCTCTCCACCATACGCACACCGCCGTGCTGCTGGTCTCCCGGTCCCAGTCTTCCGCTGCTTCGTCCCTGGATCGGAGCCCGGAGTTCGTCGGCTTCACTGTACGTGTGTGACGCCCTGCGAGGTGCCACGCTAGTGCTGCTGGAGGTCTGCTTCCTCTACACGACCTCGAGGTCTTCGTCGGCTTCATCGACAACACTTGTGCGGGAGCGTAATCCCCGCTTTTCGGTCTACAAGGGTATGTATACCGATCTCCTTCGTATTACTATATCTGCATAGTATAGATCCTGGCTAGTTTAAGGTTATCGTTGTTAGGAAATTTTTTGTTTTCTGCATGCGATCCCCTTCAGTTCAAGAGGCAAGGGTGAGTAACAGCGTTACCCAGCAAGTTCAATATATAAGGTGGGAAGTTTGATGCATAAATATAGCCACAGACAATGGATTGTCGTAGGCCAATGCAAGTTTTCGAAAACATTTCTTCAAAAGGTTGCTTTTATTCTGAAGACTATGTCCGTCAGGAGTCACATGTGCTAGGTCTTTGAGGAGCCTCCTTCCTGCTGTGTTCGTCGTTCCGTCCTGGAACGTTGAAAGAGCATGGTGCCCCCATGTGTGGTTTTGGTAATTAAATGACAATCCTTAAGGACTAATGTTTGCATTGATATATCCTTATAGATATTGTCCATAGGTAAAGATAGAGGTTCATGTGTTGAACTCTAGAAGTCTATATGATGACCAAGGTTCTATTCAAGGGTTTATATGAAGAATGGTCATGCATTGAGTTGAGCATATTGCAAGCATGTCTTGAAGAATAAAAGTTGTGTGGATACTGATGTTCACCTTCAAGACATCATCTTTGTGAAGAAAGAAGAAAAGATACGAGGTTGATCAAGGCTAAGTGCAAAGAGTGGATTCAAGTCTTACCCGAAGGCTAAGTGCAAAGAGTGGATTCAAGTCTTACCCGAAGTCTTCATCGAGCTCGGACCACTCGGGATTACGTATGACCACCCGAAGGCCATCAAAGCTCAAGACTTACCCGACTTCACAACAGAATGGATAAAATCGCAACTACCGGGAATCCCAGATGTATCCAACTCATGGACATTGTACTTCGATGGGTCCAAAAAGAATGAAGGCGCAGGTGCAGGCGTCATACTCATATCACCAAAAGGAGACAAGCTCAAGTACGTGTTGCAGATGACCTTCGAGAAGCCATCAAACAATGAAGCAGAGTATGAAGGGCTAATCCACGGCATGCGCATGGCCAAAGCACTAGGTTGCACTCGACTGATGATATATGGCGACTCCAACTTAGTCGTACAGCAAACAATGAAGGCTTGTGACGCCATAGCCAAAAACATGATCGCATATCGTGACCTCTACAATACGCTAGAAGGTGATTTCGATGGGTGCGAACTGCGACACGTTGGAAGAGAAAGTAATGAGGAAGCTGACATACTTGCCAACATCGGCTCGACTAAAGCACAAGTACCACCAGGGGTCTTCCTAGAGCGAATCGAGCACAGATCCATTAAAACACAACGACTCCCGACAAATTCGACTGGAACATCCAAAGGCAAAGCCCCAAGCTCAGAAGACCCCCCAGTCGAGGTACTACTATGCCAAGACGATCAGGTAACACCAGCATGGACTGAACCTTTCCTAGCGTTCATACTCCGCGACGAACTACCAGAATATGCAGCAGAAGCTCGACGAGTTACTCGACGAGCCAAAGCATACACTATCATCAACGGTGAACTCTACAAACGTAGCATCTCAGGTATGTTCCAAAGGTGCGTGGAGTTCGAGGACGGCAAAACTATACTTCGCGATATTCATGCAGGAACTTGTGGGCATCACGCCGGCAGTCGATCACTCGTAGCCAAAGCCTTCAGAGCAGGGTTTTACTGGCCTACAACGCTAAAAGACGCAGAAGACATAGTCAAAAGGTGCATCGGGTGACAAAAATTCGCTACCAAGCCCCACGCACCCGCATCGGCACTCAAAACCATACCGTTGGCATGGCCTTTCGCCCAATGGGGATTAGATATGGTTGGGCCACTCAAAAAATCATCGCCTGGAGGACATACTCACCTACTGGTGGCAGTGGACAAGTTCACAAAGTGGATAGAAGCGGTTCCAATCACAAGCTCGACTGCTACTACAGCAGTCAATTTCATAAGATCCATCGTCTATCGCTTTGGCGTACCAAACAGCATCATCACGGACAATGGCACAAACTTCACAGCCGAGGAGTTCCGCTCCTTCTGCAAAGAGTGGAACATCACGCTCAACTACGCATCGGTGGCACACCCGCAATCCAATGGACAGGTAGAAAAAGCCAACGGCCTCGTCTGTACAGGCATCAAGAAAAGATTATTGGTACCACTCAAAAGGGCCGCAGGGGCTTGGGTCGATGAACTCCCCGCGATACTCTGGAGTTTGCGCACAACACCAAATGCTTCAACCCAGTTCACTCCATTCTTTATGGTTCATGGCGCAGAGGCAGTACTGCCACCAGAAGTGAAATTTAGCGCACCAAGAGTCGAGGCATACGATGAAGATAAACCAAACGAGTCACTCGAGGACTCGGTTGATCTACTGGAAGAAGCTCGCAATACAGCTCTCGCCCGCACAGCTGTCTACCAGCAAGATCTCCACAACTACCACAGTCGACGGCTACGACCCAGAACATTCATGGTGGGCGACTTGGTACTTCGATTGAAACAGAAGAAAGTGCACAAACTCGCATCACCATGGGAAGGACCTTTCATCATCACGGAAGTCATCGACGGTGGCGCTTATCGACTGAAGCATGCCCAGACGGGAGAACTATCTCATAACCCGTGGAATGTGGCGCATCTGCGCTGATTCTATGCGTAGGTTCCGCGAGCCGATCAATGTAATAAGAGCATAATGTCAAAAAACAGCCAGCAAGTTTTAGACGCGCTCTTTTCCTTGCCAGGGTACCTAAGGGGACCGGAAGGTTTTTAATGAGGCGACTTGCTGGCCAATATTCGCAATAAAGAAGATACTCATTCATAAAGATTTCTGCACAATTTACTACCACACCACACCTCACTCGAAGGCTGCGTCCTGCTCATAATTAGCAAAAACTCAGCCACTCAAACACTCGGGGGCTGAGCCGCAGTCATCATAGCAAAATGCCCAGCCACACTCAAAAGGCTCGGGGGCTCGATACACACATTTTTCACGCAAATATGTTGCTCTACATACCCCACTCGACATACTCGGGGGCTGGATAAATATACAAGCTCAAGGCAAAGATGAAGAAAAAAAGAGAGGTCATAAACAAAAACGCAACTTGGATTATACACAAGGCAAAAAACATACTGGTCGTGTGAAAGTTCACATTACAAGACATAAAGAATAGACGCCTAACTACGAGATACAGACTCAGATCTGTCCCTACGCGATTTGGACTTCGCACCGCATACAGCTACCCTGCGCTCCATGGTGTCGATGCAAACTTGAGAGAGCTGCGCGACGCGCTCGACTACCCTCTTCAACGGCAGAGGCTTCCCGTCTGGCTTCTTCGGGAAGTCAGCCAAGACACGCTCATAGTCGATGGTCACATCGTTAGCAAGAAGAAGCTGGAGGGTGGACGCCGAGCCGCGTACCGTCAAGCTACGCGCGAAAGCCTTCATAGTCGACAAGTCGGGACCAAGCACATCCGCAAATCCTTGCGCATTGGAAGGGACTTTAGTCGACGGCAACACTTTCTTGAAAACAGCGCCAAGGGTCGGAATGGACGTATCCAAAGAACCCATGGCGTGGTGGATGGCTGCGCCTAGCTGCTTGATCACATGGTCAGGTGACAAATTGTCACTCGCCGCACCATCAAAAGCAGGAGAAGAAGAACCTTCACCAAATCGAAAAGATAAAGTCTTAGACAGATGCAGACGACAAAAAGAGGATGCATGCGCAACAGAAAAGTACTCACCTTCTATAACTTGCATCAAGCCTAGCAGTTGCTGGGCGCGTTCTTCCTCGCGGATGGCAGCAGAGTTCCGAACCTTTTTAAGCTCGTCCTCCATATGCGACTGCTGGGCGGCGAGGCGTTTCTCCACGTCGGCTAGTCGCTTCTCAACGGCAGTTTTGCCCCCTGAGGTGACAACCGCAAACAATCGCTACATGTCAGGAAACAAAGAACGAGAAGGGCACCACAAGCAACAAAAGCACAGAAACTTACGGCTAAGATACAATCTTCCTCCGACTGCAAAAAAGCTTTCCCAGCGGCAACAAGATCGCTTACAGCAGGCTACACAAGAAGAGTACGACCTATATATTAAAGCATAGAGGACGACACACTCAAAAGGGCACAAAAAAGCAGAAGAACTTACATGCTCAGTCCAGGAAAGGGTGGCAGACGAAGACGGGATTGCAGACGGAGCAGCCGCAGGTGGCGTCAAACCCGCAGTGGTAGCCGCAACCACCAAAGCAGCTGCAGCAATGTCAGCGCGGGGGGAAGCCGCAATCGTCTCCTCTGCAGTCGTGGGAGCATGCACCTGCTCGGCGTTGGTACTGTTATCACAATAACAAGCACATTTCAGTCAAAAACAGGCAAACAAAAAAGCGGAAGGCAAAGCGAGAAAGGCAAATCAAAAAAGTACATACATGTGATCATCTTCGTCCGAACTGGGGTCAATATCAAGACCTAGGCCTCCAAAATTAGTTGGCTCAGTCGAAAAAGGTGGCGATTGCTGCACCAGAGGCGACACATTGGCAACAGGTGAAGAAATACCGGAATCTTCAAGATCTTTCTTCTCCTCGCTCCCCGAGCGAGTGTTTGAAGCCTGTGCACGGCGAAGGCGGCGACGTTTAACAATGCGCCCAGCCGCAGGCTCGTCAACTACCGAGACGGGATGTTCTCCATCAGCAACAGTCTTCTCTGCCCCGGCCAACATAGTCGCCTCCTGAGCGTCACCAGACTCAGGGAGGGGAGGAAGAGATGACGCAGTCGAATGCCCCTAATCATAAACAGGCAACAACACATTCAAAAAAAGTATTCACACAAACATAGCAAACCCGAAAGAAAAAGCAAAAAACAGCGCAAATACCTCAGGAAGAGGAGTCCCCAAACTGAAAGGAGCTACGGTGAAGTCGAAGGAAGCAACATCATCTGGCTTGATGCTGGTAACATACTTGACATGGTCGTGAAAATCATGGCATGACAGCTCCATATTGCTCATACGGGTATCATCAAGTGGGCCTTCATATCGCCACATGGGATGGGCACGATGTTGCAGCGGCCACACTCGACGCTTCACAAAGGTGCTGATCAGCTGAACACCTGTAACAGCCTTCAGCAGTTCTCTGACCTTGACCATAAGGGGAGCAGCCTCCTTTTTCTCTTCAGTCGATATAGAATGCTCCCACGCCTTCGTCTTCAGGGGAGGCATCCCAGTCGAAAACTCCGGACGTACATCCTGGTCGACAGGGAGTAAAACCACTTGTTTCTCCATCTCGGGGCAGGGTCGACTGCCATCAGGTCGAAGTACTGGCAGTCATCGCGCACCTCGATGCAGAATCCTCCGGTGGGGAAGGCGCGATCGTCGCAGTGCATAAGACGCACTTGGAAGATAGACTTCCAGAGCGCCCAACTGGGTGAAACCCCCAAAAAACACTCGCACAAAACCATAAAGCAGGCAATGTGCAAGACACCTTCGGGGGTGAGGTCATGCATCTGCACCCCATATGCATATAGAAAACCGCGGACAAAATCGTGTAGCGGAAAACCAAAACCGCGGGGGAGGAATTCCGCAAAACATACCCGTTCGCCGGGGCGAGGCTCGGGGAGCACCTCCCTGTTAGAAGGGGCACGGGAAGCAAGCTTGTCCACCGAAGGAAGCAATCCACCTCGACGAAACGCCGCCATTTTCTCCTCGGTGACTGCAGATTTAATCCAGTCACCAGTCATCTTCTTCAAAATTACGGCAGGACCCGCGGTAGCGGTCGCAGCAGTCAAAATCTCCTTCTTCTTCTTGGTAGCCTGGGCGGAGGAGGAAGGAGCGGCAGGGACAGAATTTTTCTTCGAATTCATGACGAGAAAGCGAAGCGGGAGCAAGAACAGAGCACGCGCGCGCGAGGAAGAAGAAGAGAAGGCAAAGGACAAGGAAGCAAATGCCAGAGTAAATTAATTTACGGCGGCAAGATCCATATTTACCGCGGCACGAGAAAGAATCTCAGCCGTTCGTGCAAAATCACCGCAACACGTGGCGCCCTCGGAGGGCAACCGTCGCAGACCACACCGCCACTATGCACGCAGAACGAGGAAACCATCATCACCCACGCGAAAATCTCGCCACATCAAGTCAAATCAGAACTGAACCGGCGTCCACCGCGGTCAAAGAGATGGGCCCACAATGACACGTTCTGTCAAAGTCCTGCGCGCAAGCCACGGCTGTCATGCATGATGCTATACACCTGGCATCGCAATAGAATAACCAAAAGAGGCAGTCGATCCTCTGATCGATTGGGTTTGCTGCAAGTATAGCATACAAAAGTCTATCGACTGGTCATAAAGCAAAAACTTCAAGACTAGACAAAAATTCAAAAGACATTCGACTATAACGTCTACGATAGAGATGTTCAAGTATACTCCCATCGGGAGCGGGTAAGAATTTCTTCGACTGACTAAAATAATGAAAAAACAAAATTTGAGATTATCCTTCATTACATGCAATAAAGCACAATCTCAGGGGCTACTCCCATCGGGAGCGCTGTCGCGCACCCGATAGATTCCAAAAGCAAAAAAGGCAGTTGATAAAGTGACTTGCCTCAGTAAAAAACAGAAGCTCAAAAGAATTCCCGAATAAAATGTCAGTCGATGACATTTCGGATGCTGCATACGTTAAATGCAAAGGTAAGACCCGCCGATCAGTCGAGCTGGTCTGAGGACCACTCCGGCAGTGTTTCCTTAAATCTTTCCCTGTCAACAGACGCGAAGAAAATCCCGACGGACGCGCTGGGATGCAAAGTTTCGACTGCAGAACGAATCAGTAAGACCACAAATGGCCTGAGTCGAGTCTGTCCAGTATGTTCCGGATTCGAGCCCAGGGACTCGAATCTGATTGAAGACTAGTAAGGTTTTGCCCAAATGCGCAGTTAACTGGTCTTGATTCTTCGAATAAACCCAGGCCTACTAAGTCATAATCCTTTGGCAAAAACATAAAAGTCATATTCGAAAGACAAATAGCAAACACATGAGACGTGCACTTACGAGTGAGTCCATGCCCAATTCTCTAAATTAGCCAAGCACTCGGGGGCTAATGACGAGGTTATACCAAATGGGTACCCCATCGTGTGGGTACCTGGTGCACGTAATGACTATAGCCCAATTGTCAACAGGCCAAAGAAGCCCATCAAGAGAAGCCCAAGACGAAGATTGTTTTCCAAGTTATACATAGTCGATTATAGTTTCCATACTTGTAACCCTAGCCGGTTACGTACCCCAGACCTAGACCCCCCATATAAGGGCTAGGAGGGTAGCCGACCAGGGACACGCACAATCAGAACCACCAAACCCTAGCGAGACGAACTCTCGCTGGACCCTTGTATCCGCCGCATATTCCACAATCAATAACAGACAAGCAGGAAGTAGGGGTGTTACCTCAGTCGAGGGCCCTGAACCTGGGTAAATCCCGCTTGTCAGCCATCGAATCTACTAACACTAAGCGTTCTCTACCACATAAACTAACCCTAGGCTGATAACCATGGGTATTGATGGGGACACCCCTCGTCACCGATACTGCCTCCAAAGCTGCTCCGCTTCGCACGTGGATCCATGCTCGCTTTGCATGATTCTATCTTGACGCTAGAGGGCATCCTTCTTAAAGACAAGCACCCAAATTACCCGGTGTTCACGGGCAAGGTGCCAAAGGACGTGGACTTCGTCCATGAAGCCCCCGAGGATGTATTCTTCATAGCCTACGAGGACGTCTTCAAGCTGTTTCACTCTAGACGGCTGGACTATAACTTGGTTCGTCTATACGCGCTCAATCTGGCGATGAAGATCAAGAGAGAGACAAACCCGTACGTCGCGGTAGCGGATCCCTACTACATGCATCACAGCCAGCTGGTTAAAGGATCAGGGAGACGGATCATGGCGAGGGAGTAGCTCCAAAGGTTCATGCTGAAAAACAAGAGCAAGAACAGCCATCTTGTGCCTTTCTTTTGCAAGTAAGTACACATCCGCTCGTCGATGTCGTGACTTATGTTTTCCCATAGAGTCGTTCCATTGCTTATCATTTCCTACATTCCGTTTCAATTGTGTTAAGCAGGTACAAGTACTGCGTACTCATCGTCGTAAACCCGAGGTGGTCCATTGCCACTTATTTCGACTCGGGGAGTTCGGTTATGAAGAAAGACTACACCCAAATAAAGGGTGTTCTCGATGAGGCTCTCGAGATCTACGCCCATAATGGAGGCACCTTGGAAAAGAAGTGTGAATTCTTCAACAAGAACAACACACACAAGTTCAGGCATGTCACCGAGTTCCCTTGCATCAAGCGTGAAGTTATCATCATCCATCACCTTAAAGGGTATGTCCAAGAAGCAAATGCCATGAGGATGCCAAATCGGCTCCGGGAATGGACCAAAAATGCGGGGGAAATCTCTGATGCTGATCTTAGAGAAGACTTCCATCACACCCAGATGAAGTTATCAGAAATCATCCTCGAGGATGTCATGACAAAGGGGGGGGGGGGGGCCCACTACGCTAAAGGTAGGATGTATTACAAAACTGCGCCTAGCTGCTTGCCTCACTCGCAAGAAGTGTTTTCTTTATGTTCTTTATTGTAGAATTTTGCACTTAGATGAATTATTCACACTCTATTTATGTTATTAACTGATACTTACCAATCCATCTCCAGGTTTGACTCAGAGGGAGATCGAAGAACGCCTAGATATGCAGCAGGACACCAGGACGTGGACGACGAAGGACCTGTACAAACCGTTCCCGACGCCGATGCAGAAGAAGGCTACGTGATCGTGCTCTCCCGCTGATCTTGCTCACCATCATCGCCTTGATCACTATATGTATGAAATGATGAAATGATGAACTTTTGTATTTCGAGCTCCATTTGTATCATGACTTGTGTAAGATTCGGCACTTGTTACTATATGTGATGTGTCTAAGTAATGTGATGTGTCTGTTTTCATCTAATGTGTCAAATATATCATGTTTCTGTTATGTTTGTTTAAATCCTGTAATATACCTGTATTTTCGTTAATATACCTGTATTTGTACAGCAGGCAGAAATAAATCGAAAATTCCTGTAAATTATTCTGTGGCGCATGCCACATGGTTTCTGTGGCGCATGCAATTTTGTGGCGCACGGCTAAAGTGTAGGAGATATGCCCTAGAGGCAATTAATAAAGTGTTTTATTTATCATATCTCATTTGTTCATAATACGTTTTTGTGTCATGCTATAACTGTATTAAGCGGAAACATTAATACACGTGTGATACCTAAAACAACCAGGTCCCCAAACACCTTTGTTTGATTGGTTCATTGTGCAATCGATGGTTGAGGTTTCCCGATCCTGTGACATGGTGTCTATTTGACAATGAAGTCATGTCGTTGGTAGAACGATGTGATGGACATACCCAATATTTATAGGACGTAGTCATTACACCTTCGACCGTGAGACCTACTCTTATTGCTATTCCTGGAAGACACTTTGATTGCATCAAACGTCATATCTTACATAGTGTGACAATAAAGGTGTCCCTCTCGGGGGTCGGATAGGAGTATGTTGAGACGGGGGGTCAAGAGCGGGATTTGCCAGTCCCATAGCAGGATAGATACTCTAGGGCCCACTCGGTGAGATTATGTCAAACGAGCTTGCAAGCGTGTGACTAGGTCACCAGGACATAAGATCATGGACGAGTAGAAGTTAGCGGTGTCGGTAACGAGATCAAGCTAGGTATGGAGATATCTATGAACGAGTCTCGGACACGCTAAGTATCGCATGGCAAAAGGTTTAAGACTCAGACGTCCAGGTTCGATAAGGAAAAGTATTCGTTATCTCGCAGGGATTAATTCTAGGTATCCAAGGTCCACGAATTAGTCATTGATCGTAGAGGAGTCTCGATCATGTCTGGTGAGGTAATCGAACCGCTAGGGTAGCACGCTTAAGGGGAGTCGACATTTTACCGGAAGAGAAAAATAGGAAAAGAGAGACCGGGAACGTCCCGGGAAAGTTCCGATGGAGATCGGGCAGCGACGAAATAGTTTTCGGAGCCAGAACAAATTATGTAATATGTATTTAATATTAATTAGTGTAAATATTAATTAGTGTAATTAATACTTAAATATATTTTATTTTAATTTTTTCTGAATTTTTAAAGGCAAAAATCCCTAAATGGGCCTCTTGTGCCAAAGAGGCCCATGAAGGGGGGGAAGGAGTCCCCCTCTTGGAGGGGGCTGGTTCGGCCGGCCTAGGTGGGCCCCTTGTGGCCCACCTAGGGCCGGCGCATGGGGGCTGGCCGGCTGGGGCTGTGGGATTAGTCCCACACCCCCAGCCTGGCAAGTTGGGCACCCCCCTTGCTCCTATATATAAAGGGGCACCCCCTGGCCTTTGGAACACACAGTTTTTCTCTCTCTCTCTCTCCGAGGATCCCGTGATTCCCAAGTTTAGAGTTGCGCCTCGGAATTGTTTCTCCACCATACGCACACCGTCGTGCTGCTGGTCTCCCGGTCCCAGTCTTCCGCTGCTTCGTCCCTGGATCGGAGCCCGGAGTGCGTCGGCTTCACCGTACGTGTGTGACTCCCTGCGAGGCATCACACTTGTGGTGCTAGAGGTCTGCTTCCTCTACACGGCATCGAAGTCTTCGTCGGCTTCATCGACAACGCTTGTGCGGGAGCGTAATCCCCGCTTTCGGTCTTCAAGAGGTATGTGCGAAGACCCCCCTGCGTATTACTATATCTGCATAGTATAGATTCTGGCTGTTTTTAGGTTATCGCTGTTAGGAAAATTTTTGTTTTCTGCATGCGATCCCCTTCAGTGGTATCAGAGCCGATCTATGCGTAGATATAGCTATGCGCTAGTTGAACCCGTGTTTTGCACGGGGGCATCGTTCTTATCATTTGCTACCCTCTCGCGTGCACTTGCAATGTCGGCGGCATTGAGTTGATGAAGCGGCCCGGACCGACCTTACGCGTACGCTTACGCGAGACTGGTTCCACTACTGACATACGGCTGGTTCCGTATATGTGGCTGGCGGGTGTCTGTCTCTCTCTCTTTAGTTGGCTTTGCATTTTCAATGGAGGGCCCGAAAGGGATACATAAATATGCAATTATTTGATCGTTGTTGTGGTCATAGGTTCGTAGGTATGAAGCGGTTCTATTTACGACAAGTCCCAAGCCACGTAAAATATGCAAAAGATAAAGTAGAAGCGTCTAACTTTATTTTGCAGGGGCTATGTGATATGGTCAAGGTAGGTTTATTAAATTGTTTATGAACTGCTGGCGCGAAGGAGACCATCGGCGCAAGGGGCCATATCACGTCGCATTACATTTGATGTTTTGAGTGCATCTTATATTGTGTGTATATGTATATAGTATATATTAGTTACACGGCGGTAGTTATATAAGATGATCCCTCCAAAATACCAATTGTGTTCTCCCTTCAATGTGCACCACCAAGAAAGTTCTACGTTATGAGGCAGGCCGTGATGATCGGGTGTCAGACATATCGTCGTTCGCATACAGTGGGTGTAAGCCATGTTGCACGAGCATTTACGTTGAAGGTTATTATGGCGAGCCTAGCATGTACAGACATGGCCTCGGAACAAGGTGACCGAAAGGTCGAGCATGAGTCACAAAGTTGTTGTGATTGACATTCCGATGTCTACCTTTGAAGTTGTGTTGCCGGCTCTGATGATGAGGGGTTGCATAACGGATTAGGGTCGTGTAATCACTCTAGCGATGAGAGGGATATCCGTTTGAGTGGGAGTTCCTATAGTTATTTTCGAAAAATACTTGAACTCAAATTTTTTATGAACAAAGTCTTATGTTTTGCAAATTCCATTGTAGATGTCTCGCCCCACCTTTAACTTAGGCCTGTTCCTTGAGAAAGCGAAGCTTAAAACCAATGGGTCAAACTTCATGGCCTGGTTCCGCAACCTGAGGATCCTCCTCTCTCCCCACAGGGTGGCCTATGTCCTTGAAGGCCCTCTGGGTGACCCCCCGGCAGATAATGCCTCCGATGATGAGAAGAAGGTCTTCCAGACCAAGTCGGATGATTCCTCTTTTGTCTAGAGTGGCATGCTCTATGCCATGGAAGCCGACCTGCAGAAGCGCTTTGAGAGGATGAGTGCCTTCGAGATAATTTCTGATCTCAAGGCTGTCTTTGCGCCGTAGGCTAAGGCTGAGAGATATGAAGCTTCTGAGCTCTTTTTCTCAGCCAAGATGGAAGAGCACAGCAGTGTGAGCGAGCACGTGGTCAAAATGTCTGGCTACGTTCAACGCCTGAACGCTCTGGAATGCAAGATTCCTGATGAGCTGGCGATTGATAGGGTGCTGCAATCGTTGCCCCCTAGCTACAAAGGCTTCGTCATGAACTATAACATGCAGGGCATGGCTAAGTCCCTGGGTGAGGTGTTCGTGATGCTCAAGACTGCTGAGGTGGAAATCAAGAAGGAGCACACGCTGTTGATGGTCAACAAGACCGTCAATTTTAAGAAATCTGGCGGCAGGGGCAGGAAGAACTAGAAGTCTAAGAAGGATGGCAAGCATGTTGCCAAGCCTAAGACTAACAAACCTGGCCCCAAACCTGGCGTGGAGTGCTTCTACTGCAAGGGGGATGGTCACTGGAAGCGCAACTGCCCCAAGTATCTAGAGGATAAGAAGGCCGGCAAGATTGTCGGAAAGGAGAAAGGTATATTTGATATACATGTTATTGATGTGTACCTAACCTGCGCCCGTAGCAATACCTGGGTATTTGATACTGGTTCTGTTGCTCATATATGTAACTCTCAGGAGGAGTTGCAGAATAAGAGGCGCCTAGGAAAGGACGAGGTGACGATGCGCGTCGGCAACGGATCAAGAGTTGACGTGGTGGCTGTCGGCACACTCCCTCTACATCTACCGTCGGGATTAGTTTTGGTCCTCAATAAATGTTATTTTGTACCGTCCTTGAGTGTAAACATTATTAGTGGGTCTTGCTTGTTGCATGACGGATATTCGTTCAAATCAGTATCAAGTGGTTGTGCTATTTCTATGAATGATATCTTTTATGTTAATGCTCCCGAGAGTAATGGTTTATTCTTGTTGAATCTCGATCGTAGTACTCACATTCATAGCATAAATGCTAAGAGGATTAAACTTAGTAGCGATACCGCCATGTATATGTGGCATTGCCGTCTCGGTCATATTGGTATAAGGCGCATGAAGAAACTCCATGCCGATGGACTTCTAGACTCGTTGGATTTTGGATCCCTTGACACATGCGAACCATGCCTCATGGGCAAGATGACCAAGACACCGTTCAATGGTTTCATGGAACGGGCGTCGGACTTGTTGGGAGTCATACATACAGATGTGTGTGGACCAATGAGCGTGTCGACACGCAATGGTTATCGTTATTTTGTCACCTTCACCGATGACTTGAGTAGATATGGGTATATCTATTTGATGAAACACAAGTCTGAAACATTTGAAAAGTTCAAAGAATTTCAAAGTGAAGTTGAAAATCAACTCAACAAGAAAATCAAGCACCTTCGATCCGATCGTGGTGGCGAATATTTGAGTTTTGAGTTTGGCACACATCTGAAGGCCTGTGGCATCGTGCCGCAGCTTACGCCAGCTGGAACGCCGCAACGCAACGGTGTGTCTGAGCGGCGTAATCGCACTCTACTGGATAGCGTCCGATCTATGATGTCTCTTACCGACTTGCCTGTGTCTTTCTGGGGGTATGCGTTAGAAACAGCCGCATTCATTTTAAATAGGGCTCCGTCCAAATCCGTAGCAACGACACCGTATGAGGTCTGGTATGGCCAGAAGCCTAAGTTGTCGTTTCTGAAGGTCTGGGGTTGTGAGGCGTATGTTAAGAAACTACAGCCCGACAAACTCGAACCGAAATCGGAGAAAGTCGTCTTTGTAGGGTATCCGCGGGAAACCATAGGATACACCTTCTACAACCAAGCTGAGGGCAAAACGTTTGTCGCGAAGAACGGTACCTTTCTGGAGAAAGAGTTTCTCGCCAAAGGAATAAGTGGGAGGAAAATAGACCTCGACGAGATCGTTGATCCTGAACTCGAAATACAGAGTGGCGCAACGGAAGCTGTTCCGGAACCGTCCTCCACAGATGGAGTGGGAGAAGATGTCGAGGGTGCTATTCTACCTCGTAGGTCAGGGAGATCTCGGGTCGCCCCTGAATGGTATGGCAACATGGTTTGCACCGTCATGTTGATTGAACAAGACGAACCTACGAACTACAAAGAGGCTATGGCTAGTCCTGAGTCCGAGAAATGGCTTGAAGCCATGAAATCCGAAATAGGATCCATGTACGATAACAAAGTATGGACTTTGGTAGAGATTCCCGAAGGGCGCAAGGCCGTCGAGAATAAATGGATTTTTAAGAAGAAGACTGATGCTGATGGAGTGATGGTAATGTGACCGTCTATAAAGCTCGGCTTGTCGCAAAAGGTTTCCGACAAGTTCATGGGATTGACTACGATGAAACGTTTTCACCGGTAGCGATGCTAAAGTCTATTCGGATTCTGCTAGCAGTTGCCGCATATTATGACTATGAGATATGGCAAATGGATGTCAAAACAACGTTCCTAAATGGCAACATTGAGGAAGAGTTGTATATGGTACAACCTGAAGGTTTTGTCAATCCAGAGAATGCTGGCAAGGTATGCAAGCTTCAGCGTTCCATTTATGGACTGAAGCAAGCATCTCGGAGCTGGAATCTTCGCTTTGATGAGGTGATCAAAGGTTTTGGATTTGTCCGGAACAGAGAAGAGACCTGCATTTACAAGAAAATGAGTGGGAGCTCAGTTGTGTTCCTGGCACTATATGTTGATGATATACTGCTGATAGGAGATAATGTGGAACTACTGAATAGCGTTAAGGAATATTTAAACAGTAAGTTTTCAATGAAGGACTTAGGAGAAGCTGCATACGTTTTAGGCATTAAAATCTATCGTGATAGATCAAGACGCCTATTAGCGTTAAGTCAGAGTACTTATATTGACAAGATACTGAAACGGTTCAATATGGATGGGGCAAAGAAGGGTTCTCTGCCTATTGTCAAGAATAAGGTGTTGAGCAAGGCACAGTGTCCGGTGACGGAACATGATAGAGTCGCGATGACTAAACATCCTTATGCTTCAGCCATAGGATCGATCATGTATGCCATGCTAAGTACTCGACCTGATGTAGCATTGGCTCTTAGTTTGACGAGCCGATTCCAAAGTAATCCTGGAAAGGAACATTGGGTAGCTGTTAAAAGTATTCTTAAGAATCTCAAGCATACAAAGGAAATGTTTCTTGTGTATGGGGACTGTGAGGAAGAACTTGGCGTAACAGGTTACGTTGATGCAAGTTTCTGCTCAGATCCAGATGACTCTAAGTCACAGACAGGATATGTGTTCAAGGTGAACGGAGGCGCTGTGAGCTGGAGGAGTGGGAAGCAACCCATCGTGGCCCAATCTACAATGGAATCGGAGTACATTGCTGCTTCTGAAGCCGCGAATGGAGCTGTGTGGCTAAGAAAGTTCATCATTTAGCTTGGAGTGTTCCCTAGCGCGCAAGACCCCGTGACCCTCTACTGCGACAATATGGGTGCTATTGCTAACGCGAAGGAACCAAGGTCTCACTCAACTGCCAAACACATACTCCGACGCTTCCATGTGATACGACAGTACGTACAAGGAGGTGAAGTGAAGATTTGCAAAATACATACGGATCTGAATGTGGCAGACCCGTTGACGAAGCCTCTCCTGCTAGACAAGCACGTGAAACACCAAGATGCTATGGGTGTCCGGCTTTTACCAAATTGTGACTAGATTAAATTGTACTCTAGTGCAAGTGGGAGACTGTAGGAGATATGCCCTAGAGGCAATTAATAAAGTGTTTTATTTATCATATCTCATTTGTTCATAATACGTTTTTGTGTCATGCTATAACTGTATTAAGCGGAAACATTAATACACGTGTGATACCTAAAACAACCAGGTCCCCAAACACCTTTGTTTGATTGGTTCATTGTGCAATCGATGGTTGAGGTTTCCCGATCATGTGACATGGTGTCTATTTGACAATGAAGTCATGTCGTTGGTAGAACGATGTGATGGACATACCCAATATTTATAGGACGTAGTCATTACACCTTCGACCGTGAGACCTACTCTTATTGCTATTCCTGGAAGACACTTTGATTGCATCAAACGTCATATCTTACATAGTGTGACAATAAAGGTGTCCCTCTCGGGTGTCGGATAGGAGTATGTTGAGACGGGGGGTCAAGAGCGGGATTTGCCAGTCCCATAGCAGGATAGATACTCTAGGGCCCACTCGGTGAGATTATGTCAAACGAGCTTGCAAGCGTGTGACTAGGTCACCAGGACATAAGATCATGGACGAGTAGAAGTTAGCGGTGTCGGTAACGAGATCAAGCTAGGTATGGAGATATCTATGAACGAGTCTCGGACACGCTAAGTATCGCATGGCAAAAGGTTTAAGACTCAGACGTCCAGGTTCGATAAGGAAAAGTATTCGTTATCTCGCAGGGATTAATTCTGGGTATCCAAGGTCCACGAATTAGTCATTGATCGTAGAGGAGTCTCGATCATGTCTGGTGAGGTAATCGAACCGCTAGGGTAGCACGCTTAAGGGGAGTCGACATTTTACCGGAAGAGAAAAATAGGAAAAGAGAGACCGGGAACGTCCCGGGAAAGTTCTGGCAGCGACGAAATAGTTTTCGGAGCCAGAACAAATTATGTAATATGTATTTAATATTAATTAGTGTAATTAATACTTAAATATATTTTATTTTAATTTTTTCTGAATTTTTAAAGGCAAAAATCCCTAAATGGGCCTCTTGTGCCAAAGAGGCCCATGAAGGGGGGAAGGAGTCCCCCTCTTGGAGGGGGCTGGTTCGGCCGGCCTAGGTGGGCCCCTTGTGGCCCACCTAGGGCCGGCGCATGGGGGCTGGCCGGCTAGGGCTGTGGGATTAGTCCCACACCCCCAGCCTGGCAAGTTGGGCACCCCCCTTGCTCCTATATATAAAGGGGCACCCCCTGGCCTTTGGAACACACAGTTTCTCTCTCTCTCTCTCTCCGAGGATCCCGTGATTCCCAAGTTTGGAGTTGCGCCTCGGAATTGTTTCTCCACCATACGCACACCGTCGTGCTGCTGGTCTCCCGGTCCCAGTCTTCCGCTGCTTCGTCCCTGGATCGGAGCCCGGAGTGCGTCGGCTTCACCGTACGTGTGTGACTCCCTGCGAGGCATCACACTTGTGGTGCTAGAGGTCTGCTTCCTCTACACGGCATCGAAGTCTTCGTCGGCTTCATCGACAACGCTTGTGCGGGAGCGTAATCCCCGCTTTCGGTCTTCAAGAGGTATGTGCGAAGACCCCCCTGCGTATTACTATATCTGCATAGTATAGATTCTGGCTGTTTTTAGGTTATCGCTGTTAGGAAATTTTTTGTTTTCTGCATGCGATCCCCTTCATAAAGAATGCGCCACTGATAACATTCTGTGGCGCACTGTGCTGGGTGCGCCACAGAATTGTGGTCTTTCTGTGGCGCACCTGGCGGGTGCGCCACAGAATTATAATTTAGTGGCGAGAATTCTGTGGCAAACCCACCATTTTCCACGGTGCGCCACAGAAAGGCAATATTGGTGCGCCACTGATAAGCATTTCTGTACTAGTGGGTAGCATATTTTATTTGATAGTATATTAATAGGATTAGAAAACTACAATTCAAAAAGACATTTGATATCATCGAAAAAATAAAGGAGTTATAACAAGAGCTTTGAGTGGATAGAAATTTTGGCAAAAAAATAATGCAATACAATCCTTAGAAAATATGCCTAATGATTCCAATCCTACGAATTATACAAGGCATGTAGGAAAACATTCTATGGATCAAACGCCCCAAAATTCCTATGAAACTCATTTTTTAAAAGCATCCTAAGGAGTCTGGTTAAGCCTTGCGAAAAAGTTTATATTCTGTGTAAGAATAGACACATTTTTTTGTGTGTGCTTGATTCAAAGAGCCTAGAAGGCTCCAATATTCCGGCAGCCCCGGGGCCATATGATATTTCCTCCTCTTTCCCCTTGTCTTCTTTATTGAACTATCGTCCTCGTCCCCCCTCCCCTACCAGCGTCTCTCCCCAGACCCACCCATCCATGGCGCTCGTATCCAGCACATCCCGTCCCCGGGTGCCACCACCTTGTTCCTTGGATCATACAATCGCGATGATGACATGGCTAGCAATTTTTTTTCGAAAACGCAAAAGCTTTGCGTTTCATTCCATTGATAGAAAAGAAGGTTTTTACATGCTCAAGAAAGAGCCGACACCACCCATACAACACAACCCAGCAGAGTATAACGACTACACCTCGCCACGAACAACAAGCGTAGTGCACACTCCACACTCGGCTAGCCCGAGGAGAGCCACCGCTGACATCAGAACTACCAGACAAGGGAGCCTGTCCTAGACCGTGCAACATCGCCGAGTCTCGATCAACGCCAGTCACCTCCGAAGACGGACAACTCCAACTGGACTTCCCTTGCCGACGCACCATCCACTCTTGAAGTGCCTAAGAGGTGGCAAGTAGATGGCTGGGCTTGGTTGGTCCCGTGAGAGGCACCTCCTTGGACTCACCGGCGACGACGTGCATTGCGCCTCTGGAACACCAACCTTGGACAACAACGAGCACCGGAGGAAAGTAGCAAGTAACCACATCGTGTCTCCAAACGCGATGCTCCCAAGGAAGGAACGGCGCCAAGGACGTCATCATCACGCTGATTCACCGAATCTAGGCTCTCGCCCGGAGACCTCAACCCAACCTAGAGAGAACGAGGGAGGTGCCGACATACCTCGGCGACGCCTCGAAGGAGGGAAATGGTGCCCACGGGCGCCATCACCGCCGGCACCGACCGAAGACGGGCAAGACTTTCGTCCGTATTGCAATCCACCTCCCACCGTACCCTCCGGACTGGGCTCGCCGTCCTTGACTTCCACACCGCTGCCGCGGCAGCCCCCTGTCGTCGCATTCTAACATCGTGTTGGGGAAGGGGCAGCCATCATCACGCCGCAGCCCTCAACCATCCGCACGCGTCGGCCGAAGCCACTGCGACAGACAGGCACCCAAGGCGCGCCAAGGCGCAGCCTTTCTTCCACCTTCCTCGCACGAACACGAGCAAACAGCGCCTGCACATACCAGAGGCCATCGTGCCGCTGCATCGGGGGATAGAGGGAGCACCACAGGTTGCCATCGATGGTGGCACAGCAGACCTGCCACATAGAGCTTCCAAAGTCCATTGCAGCCCCTAGGCGCGAGGACTATGGCACAGCCGTACGTGGTCGGGAGGGGGTGGGGCAAGAGAAGGAGTGGAGCGCGGCCACCGTCACCGCCATAGACGGGACGGCCATCGATGGAATCGCCACGGGATGCGCGGGCGTCAGCCGAGGGCCGACAGGCCCAGATCGGGCGCTGGCGCCATCCCTGCGCAGCGTGCCCGACCGCCTCCCCAGCACCTCTCCGACCACCTCCATGGCGCATCCGCTCCAAGGCGCCGTCGCCGGCAGCCTCCCGGAGCTGAGCACGCGTCTCCGTTCGAGTAGGAGCCCTGCGCCGTATCAGCCCGCGAGGCAGGGAAGAGAGCGCCCCGCCGCCACCTTCCCTGGGGCGCGCCACAGCTTTGCCGGAGACCCCTCCGGCAGCGGCGGCGCGGGAGCTGAGATGTGGGGGGCTAGCGGGCCGGCGGCTAGGGTTACCCCTGTGTCGCCAGAGGAGGGCGACGAGGGGGGGGGGGGGGGGGGCATCGACATGGCTAGCGATTTGAAAACAATGATTCAACGATCTTACATTGTCACTTGCTAAGATTGACAGTTCAGTCCAACATGTATATGTTTGGTCTTCTGCAATTCTTCATCCGATCCACATTGTTAAGTCAAGGTGCGAATGGTGAAGCTTGACACGATCTCTTCTAAAATCATTGATACAGTTTATGGTTTATTAGGATCTTTGTCATTCATATACTTTTTCAACTTTTTCAACTGATGTACTCTCTCTACTCGAGGATAAAATAGAATGTCCTGCGAAAAAGAAAAAAACAGTGCAAACCAACATGTGGTTGGATGGTTAGCAGGGTGGTTGTACCCTCAGCCCACCAGAGTTCAAACCCCAGGTTTGACGTCTGTGTGTTGCATTTAGGCGGAATATTCTTTCAGTGGGAGGCGACATTCCCGTCGACAGTGAGGCGCCCGTGGTGACTTCGTCAATCTCAGACTCGATCCGCCGGCTTAGTATTTCAGAGGTGCTCATAGGGGTAGGGTGTGCGTGGGTGCGTTCATAGGAGTGAGTGTGTGCGCGTGTATATGAGCGTCTGCGTTTGTACTGTGTTTCTAAAAAAACAGTGATGTAGTGGTGAAAATAGTAAATCGGATAAAATTCTCCAAAAGTTAGCAAAAAATAGGTGTACCTAGAAAAAGGCCAACCTTCACGAAGGTCGCCCTGACATTCACGCGCGCGCGGAGCCGCCACGTGGCCCCTTCGGAGCGTCGTAGTTCATTAACCAACACCGTAGAAAATGTATGTTGTACACATAAAATTTGAGGTTGTACGTACAACTACATAAACTTAGGTTGCACGTACAACTACACAGACTCATGCGTACAATTGCACAAACTCAGACGTACAACTACGCATACTCAAACAACTACACAAATTCAGGTTGTACGTACAACTGCACTCAGGCGTACAACTACACAGACTCAGGCGTACAACTACACATACTCAGGCAACTGTACTGATTCAGTGTACGTACAACTACACAGGTGCAGACGTACAATTACACAGATTCAGGTAACTGCACCGATTTAGGTTGTACGTATAATTATACAGACTCAGACGTACAACTACACAGACTTAGGCGTACAACTCCACAGACTCAGGCGTACAACTCCACAGAATCAGAATCAGGTTGTACGTACAATCAGAGACTCAGGTTGTACGAACTATACATAACCGGAAGTAAAAAAAAAAGTTCGTCAAAATCTATCAACATGGGATCTAGTTCTGAAGATCTCGACGCGAGTAGCTCAGAAGTGAAAACGATTCATAATTTGAATAAACGGTTCTCGAGATATTTTGTTTTGAAATTTCGTTTTTGAAAAATAAAAGGGAAAAACTGCCCTCCACCTCTCCCCTCTCCCGTATGTAATCTTAATTCCCATTTTTATTCTGGTAGCGACACTTGGCGGACATGCAAACAATCATGTGAGACCAAAACAAGCAGAAAACGACACTTGTCATCACGAGAGTGAGGGTAAAATTCCCTTCGCGAAGGGCCTTTTCTTATTGATTTCCCGAAAAAAAAATCAAAAAATCGATCGTGAAAATAATAATTGTGGACCGGAGAGAGCCCGGAGCCCAGAAGTCTCCAAGAATCCGGGCGGCCCGCGAGCCACAGGATCTCGTCGTCGTCGTCCTCCTCCTCTTCTTGCTTCTTCCTCCCACCCGTCTCTCACCCCAACCCCACCCACCATGGCGCTCGCATCCGGCACGTCCCGCGCGCTCCTCGGTCGCCTCCCCGGCACCGCACGGCCACACCTGTCGGTCTCCTCCTCCTCCGCCCCCGCCTCCTCCTCGATCCGTTTCGCCGCCCGCAGCGGCGCCGGCTCGCGCGCCGTCTCCCTCCGTGCCTCCGCCCCTCCAGGTTCGTGGTCAACACAGATGTTCTTCTGCACGCATATGCGATAGGAACCAGTAGGGGTTTGTTTTAGAGCGAAAGGATTTCGATTACATCCCCGCCTGGAATTTTCTTGGTTGCGATTTGTGAATACCGGTAAAATGAAGCCGGGTCGATAGGGCTGTTTAGTTAGTGCTTGGATTGTTTCTTTGATTTCTGAATACCAGTAAAAGGAAGCCGGGTTGATAGGAGGTCACGTAGTGTGAGAAGTATAGCATAGGAAGTTAGGAACTCATCTTGATGTAACACTACGCTTTGTTATGTTCATATAGCCTATCGGCAGCTGAAATATTGTTCCTGCCGGTGATAGGGGCGAGCTTGGTAGCCTTGGAGATACCTAGATCTTTATCTTGTGCCATGCCTGGCAGAAATAGCATTTGTAGCATAGGATGTTCCGGTTATGATGTATATCGCCGGCCCACATTGGCTAAGTTGCCTGCCAATTCATGTATGTTAGTGGTTGTCCTCACCACTTCACCATGTTTATAATCAGAGCAACCACATCTAAACACTATATCTTCCATCCTAGACAATTTAGGCTTTAGGGGATAGCAGATACATGCTCCTAGACAATCTTATTTCTGTCTGCAATATCAGGTGGAAAGTAGTTACCTGCTCTGGGACATTCCTATTTTGTGTGTGTGGCGTTATGGAGTTTCTTTCTCTGGATGAAAACATATATAGATATGAATTTTGAATGCACTTATTAGTACATAGTTTTATCAGTATGTTCTACTCCTATATCTAGTTTTCTAGCAACTGTTAAATAGTTTTGTTCTATTTTTTGTTCAGTATTACCTTAGTGAAATTGTTGATCATACTTAGCAGCAGCAGCGGCAACTTCGGGCAGTAGTATTGCACCAGCTATCTCACTGAGTGAGAAGGCCTTGAAGCATCTGAACAGAATGAGGGAGGAAAAAAATGAAGATCTCTGCTTGAGGATTGGAGTTAAACAAGGTGGATGTTCTGGCATGTCTTACACCATGGAGTTTGAAAATCGAGGAAGTGCCAATCCTGACGATTCGGTCATAGAGTACAATGGTTTCACAATAGGTAATTACTTTTATCTTAATTCTTAAGTATATTGTTAGGAATAACTAGTACTCTAGACTAGTTGGTTATGGCTATTTCTTTTCTACCTGTCTAGATGTGGTACATATGTTGATTTATGCAATATGCATGATTAAGCTGATATAAAATGATCACAAGTTTCTAGTGTAACCTTAAATGCCTGGAATAATCCAGGATGTTGTTTGCAAGGACAATACCAAAACCTTTGGTGGTTATTCCTGTCATGTGAAACCAATTCTATCCAACTCCTGATCTACGGGATTTCTAACAAGCGAGTTTCTTCCATGTGTCTGCAGTCTGCGACCCAAAGAGCCTTCTTTTCATGTTTGGAATGGAGCTGGACTACAGCGATGCTCTCATCGGGGGCGGCTTCAACTTCCAGAACCCGAACGCGACGAAAACGTGTGGGTGTGGCAAATCATTTACGACCGGAAAAGAAACGCTGAGCACGGCAACTGCCTGCAACAACTAAACTAGAACTATAGGTGCCAAGATGTGTTATTACCATCTGTGGTTGCAAAAAAGTTCTGGTGGACAGTACCACAGGTTCACAGATGCTCAGAAGAGTGACAAGATATGTAAAACAGTTGAGTGTGTATCCAGATTCCAGTGGGACCTGTAAGTTGTAACTGCTCAGTAGAATTGTAAAGATAGTTACGATTACATCAAGATTCTTGCTTTGAAGCACTAATATTTCGATTATAAGGTAGACGCCATACACACTCATCATTGCAAGCACGTTGTAGATTGGAGATAAATCTAAGGATCTCACCAGAATTCTTTATACTGAATGCAATAGCTAGATTTTATTCGTACTCCTTCCGTTAGCCAAAAGAAGGCCTATACCTCTTTTCAAAAGTAAAATTTGACTAATTTTTATACTAGAATACTAGCAACACCTAGAATACTTTGAAGATGAAGATATCCTATGAACACATACTTTGAAGATTGATCAAACTTGCATAGTTTAACTTTTGAAGAAAAATATAGGCCTTCTTTTGAGTATCCGAGATAGTATACTGGATTATTTCGGACAATCTGGATCGTTGAATTTTCCATCGGACGGTGACTGTTCTTCGGAGCCTGTTTCCGAAGCGAGCCTACCGTTATCCAGGCAGCAACGGCAGTAGCCTAGCCACAGCTCGACCACGTACGCCGTTTCTCCTACGCCGCGCGAAGCAATGGCGACCTCGTCGCTGCTCTCGCCGCAGTACGCTCGCCCTGCCCCTCCTCTCCCTCTCCGCCACCTCCCGCCTCCGCTGGCCGTCGCCTGCCCCGCGATGGCAGAGAGGCTGCGGCTGCGCGTCCGCCGCGCGCCGCCTCCCGCACAAGCCAAGTTCGGCAAGTTCGACGCCGCGGACGCTCCCGCGGAGGCCGAGCCGGCTGCGGCAACGGCGGAGGCCGATGGAGCGACGGATCAAGCTGCTGTAGCGGAGGACGACAGGTCAGGCACACTGACGACTCGTGGAAACATGGTCCGTGTAGTGGATTGCGGTGCGTCTGATTTCGTATGCTATATATCTCTGCGGTTTCAGTTGCCTGCCGCCGGATCTTGAGGGCGCGATATGGCAGTCGGGGAAGGCCAGCGCCGATTTCGTCAACGCCGGCGGCATGCGAGGCATTGTATGTCTCCAGTTGTTCATTCTGATAATTTGATTCAGTCACACCCAGCTGCCAAAGTTTGTGCATTTTCACTTGGAGTACCATGGAACAGTTTCAGTTTTCGAGTTCCATCCACGATGTTCGTTCTGCCGGTCTTACAAATTTACCATCTCTTACCACGTATTTGTCCTTGATGTTCAATCATGGTTATCAATTTATCATATCTGCAGGCAGAACTGCTGATCCCTCAGTTGGAGTTCCTCAATGAGGAAGGAGCGCAGGCCGAGGTCTGGGCACTGTCGAGAATACTCCTGGACACACTTGCACAAGAGACTGGCCAGGTTTGAATACAAGGTCATTCGGTGATAAATACAACTTTTCGTCTTTCTGATCCATCCGCAATTCACAGATACAGATTTTAAATGTCCCATTATGTGTTTTCTCAGTGTATCTGATTTATTAGGCCTCATAAATTGTGAATCTTGTATTTTAGGTACCTTGGATGTTTGTTCTTTACACTCAGCTTTTATGTCTATATAGAAAGTTAAGGCCATCTTCCCTGACGCTGGAGTGGCTGCCCTTCTGAAGTATCAGTGGAAAGATGCGCAGTTCAAATGTGCTAGGTACTGCCTTACTTTCAGTAGTCAACTTACAGAGGTAGATGATTCCTTATTGAACTGTTGGGGACATTTATTATTCTGTTCATGTTACATTCTAGCAGTATTTATACTCAAGCGCGTTAATTTTGTTGTTAAGACATTTCTGGTAAGTTCGTCTCAGATGTCTAATGATGAATACCATATTTTACTAGACAGGATAGGACATGATGCGGACCAATTAGTGTTATTTTAGAGAAATAAAAGCTTGTTAGCTGCTTCTAGCTGTAAGACATTTAGACATTAAATATGATTGTCATTCGAGCTTTGTGATCACATTTTTATGGATCTAAAATCTGTCTATTTTTAAATCTTTGAATTGCAGTCTTAGCGACCGAAAGCCAGTCGATACTGATGATGGAGTTGTTGTTATGATTATCCCGGATCACCAGATGCTTGAATCTGTTGAACGCATTGCATCTCAACTCGCTGATGATCCTGTACGTACCTTATGATGCCTGATATATTTTTCAGTCTTGGCAGATACATGTGCATTAGTTTATATCGAACATGAAGTGTCCAAAGAAAATGTTGGTAGGACAAGTTCAACATGTGCATTTACAGAGCATTTGGGCATGCACGTAAAAAATATAGTGCCATTCATTGCCATTGCATGAAAGAGCTCATGCAGAATGACATGCCCAAATACGTCCATCAATGTTTACATCCAATTAAGTTAAAAATTTGAAAAATAATTCATTCAAATTATTATATGTTGACCACTACCTTATCTGTATCAATATTATCATTTCCATATATGTTCCACTCAATATGGTATCTTAAAATAACTTCCAGTTTTAATCCACTGAAGATAAGACCTCTCGTCATGTGGAACCCACGGCTTGTTAGTGGAGATGTTGGAGTGGGATATAATGTTCGGAATCTATGCAGAAATTTCTTAAGGTTAGTCAGTGGAAACATCTGTACACTACGGGCTCTCAATGTGTAACGTGCTTGCCGAGACATAAACAAGTATCGGTTACATGGCTCCCAAAGTATCAGAACATGGACCAAGACGTATCGTCTATGAAGTATACTGTTATATGTAACTATATGTAGTTGCCCAATCACAAATAAGTACGTCTTGATCCAGTCAAAAAGTTAGTGATAAAGATACATCTTCAATGGCTATGCTGATATTTATGAATGTACAACCAATTATACGTATAAATTATGGTCCTGTGTACATGTTGCATTTATAATTATTTTATTATGGTAATCCATTAAGTGATTTCGTGTCAGGAAGAAACTGAACTAATGCATACTTTCTTCGTATTTTTATCAATTGTGTTTCTCTCTTTCTTTATCTAATATCTATGGCACATTTTCAGTACTTTTACCACTGTTTACTCAATGAGGCCATTGCCTACTGGTGCAATCTTCAGATGCTATCCCGAGTGCGTGGATTTTGTTGCCTTTTTTATTCACTATCTATATAAATGCTCGTTGGAAGAATATAGGCTAAAGATATCTGTTTGTATGATTCATGTTACAGAAAGTGGAAAGTGTTTTATGATGATCCAAAAAGACCCAATCGGTATCTGCTTGCCAGAGAATCTTCAAGTCGCCCTGACGCAACAGATATTGAGGTTAGACACTGGTATTAGCTAATTTTATTTCGCTTTTTTCTTTCATTGATTAGTATCAACACTTGTCAAAAAAAGAATACTTCTTAAGTTAAATGAATACACAGCCAAAAAATCGAGTCAACCTATTGTACTTTTTATAGAAGCCACAAGCACCCTACATCCTACTCATTCTGAATCTCTTGACATCATTTTGCCAGTGTGCGACCACATATAGTTTAAGCAATCAAACTATTGACACTATACAAGCTGGAGAACCTCGTCTTAAAAATTCCATCAGCAGATATCTTCACCAAATGTTGGTATCAAAATGCAGTTTCTAGAGGTAATAGTAACACCATTATAATCTGCAGATAATATTTGGCGGTGGCGGTGCCAGTGAAAATTCTGAAGAGGAACCTTCAATGATGAGTAATGTCATGGCCGCATTTAATTCTGTGAGCCGGTTTATGAGAGTCATCTCGAAGTGAAAAGTCCAGACCACTTTGAAGCGATCATGAGGACAGAGCATCCCCATGGCATGTTCTTGTGTTCAGCAAAGGAAAATTCAGGCGCGTCAGCGATCCATGGCAAATAACTTGCTACTGCGGTTCAGAAGTCAGGAAGAATGTTTTGTCGTGAACGAGGTTACTAGTTTGTGCACACATAAGTACGTTATTGATGTATCATTTTTAACCATGCGTGTAACACTTTAATGTATAACTGGATCAAACTTATGTACAGTTTTTTCCTAGAAGTAATGATGATGAGTTAGTGTATATTAACTGAAAGAAGTCTATTTTAAACCCTGAGCTGTTGTGGTTGGTTCAGTATGAACTTTGATTATGAAACCTTTTTTTTCTTTTAAAAGGGGTATAATCCAACTTCTACATTGGTTGATACACACAAAGCACAACAGGGAGCCAATATATCGATAAATCGGTCGATTTACCACTTACCTTGGGTCAACCGATAAGAGATATCCTCAACATTGATTTATTGTAAGGTTTTATCCGTACAAAAGGTGTCTTGAAAATAAAAACAGTATGAGGCGTCGAAGCCAACAACCAGGGTAATAGGACAGATAATTACACTCATGTAATATCAATCCTATTCTCAAGCCAGCGAAACTAGTGGCACAATTTCAAAATGGGCTATCTCCACAAGGTCACATATAGACTGCGTATAATGCTGTTCTTCCACATGCTGCAGTAAGCACCACATGAAGATTCACTGTGTAGATTTGATTTAACTAGCAAGAAATTGAAAACGTTTTCTTGTTAAAGACAATACAATTACGGTCTTTACAGATTTCTTGGTAAACCTAATTATTAGTATGTCAATTAACTTATTGGACAAAGAAACTCCCAAGTGTAAGAGAAACATACATCAAATGTTGCACCAAATGTAGCAACAATGTTAATTTGTCTTTCGCCGGAGGGGTATTTTTCCAGTTGATACTACAACTTCTACAGGGGTCTTTTCCACGAAAACTTTGTGTGTGAGCATAAAATGTTGTGATGTAAGTCCATTTTTTGACATTTAAAAAAATTGAACTGTATTTTTCATAATGGGAATATCTAGTCATACAAGGCAACACATCATCTACTATTTTAGCACCATTTTTTTTCTTTTTACACAATACACAAAAAGTGCTGGTTTTCATGAAACGACTTTGTGAACACATAGAAGGTTAAGATATATGTGCGAACAGGCCCCGAAAACCCCTTAAGTACGCGCCGCCGCCAGCGACTAAAAAAGCGATCTCCTTCCTCCTACCAGTGTTGCAGAAGATCTGTCCCGTCTCATGTGGCCTTAGGACCATGGAGGCGCGGTTGATCTCGGTTCGTGTCTATTGGAGGGCTCTGTTTTTAGTTGTTTTTTCGTGTTTGGTTAGATTTTCTGTCTTATTCAGGATAGTGAGGCGGCGGCTCACTGAAGATTGAATAAGATCCTCCCCTCCTAGCCCCCGTTCCGACGGTGTGTCTAGCGTCGTCGGAGGGTGTGTGGAGGATGGATCCTTCCAAACTTTGCTTCTCTTCATCGGTTGATACTTTAGGGTCTTAGCTCGACGACTTTCTGACTGTCTACTATAATAAGGTTTGCCCGACTCCGGTGTGGGAGGGGCAATGACAACGACACGCCTTCAGCTCGCTCCATTGGTTGTAGTCGTTGCTATGTGCACTAGTAGAAAACGGACCTTTCGTCCAGACCTTTAGTCCCGGCCGGGTTGTAGGCCGGTACTAATATGGTATTAGTACCGGTCCGAACGGCTAGTTTGGTCGGGACCTTTAGTACCGGTCCGTGACGAACCTTTAGTACCGGTTCGTGACACGAACCGATACTAAATGTTTTGCGCCAGGCTGGGGCCCGAGCGAAAACCGGTTCGTGTCTCCAACCGGTACTAAAGGGGTACTTTAGTACCAGTTGGAGACACGAACCGGTACTAGAGGTTTCGGCCATAAATTCCATCTTTTGAATTATTTTTGAAAAATCGACATAAACTCATTTAAGTAGGCGAAATTAGGTAGAAGTCAAGAAAACTCATAATCTTTTGGGATTGTCCATCAAATGTGTACTAATCTTTATGGAAATTACATGGGTGCCATTTTGCATCAGATTTATTGTACTTGGTTCACAAAAAAAGTCATTTTTGGCACTTAAAAAATGGAAAATGATATTTATGAAAATAATTTGAAGAATCCCTTCAGCATGATTGTTTCCTATACCAAGATGGACCTATTTGTGGAATATGAGATCTTTATCACAAACTATACCGTGGAAATGACCATAAGTTGATCATTTGGCTTGAAACTTCTATATGTTTATAGATGATAGACCTTTTTGTTAAGACTTTTTTTTGGAAATTTTGTCAAAAATCAAGTTTATCATTTTTCATAGCAACTAGTACACATATAAGGACCTCATGCCAAAGCATATCCTTTTTTTATGTGTATTTCATTTTATTTCATTTTTTCGTAAAAACGATCAAAATGGTCACCATGATTATTCCTCGAAAGTGGTAAGATTTTCCAAAATTATCAATGTTTCTGTAATATAACCAATAGTTGTGTACCTTAAAATGATTTTTTTTCCAAAAATTCAGATCAAACTATCAAACAGTTATAGTTCAAATTTGAATTACTTTTGAAAAATCGACATAAACTCATTTAAGTAGACGAAATTAGGTAGAAATCAAGAAAACTCATAATCTTTTGGGATTGTCCATCAAATGTGTACTACTCTTTGTAAAAATTAGATAGATGCCATTTTGCATCATATTTATTGTACTTGGTTCACAAAAAAAGGCATTTTTGGCACTTAAAAATGGAAAATGATATTTATGAAAATAATTTGAAGAATCCCTTCGGCATGATTGTTTCCTATACCAAGATGAACCTATTTGTGGAATATGAGATCTTTATCACAAACTATGCCATGGGAATGACCATAAGTTGATCATTTGGCTTGAAATTTCTAGATGTTTATAGATGATAGACCTTTTTGTGAAGACTTTTTTTGCAAATTTTGCCAAAAATCAAGTTTATCATTTTTCATAGCAACTAGTACACATATAAGGACCCCATGCCAAAGGATATCCCTTTTTGAGGTGTTTATCACTTTATTTCATTTTTTTGTAAAAACGATCAAAACGGTCGCGATGACTATTCATCGAAAGAGGTTAGATTTTCTCAAATTATCAATGTTTCTGTGATATAACCACGAGTTGTGTACCTTAAAATGATTTTCCCAAAAGATTCACACCAAACTATCAAATAGTTGTAGTTCAAATTTGAATTAGTTTCGAAAAATCGACATAAACTCATTTAACTAGGCGAAATTAGGTAGAAATCAAGAAAATACCTAATACTTGGGGATTATCCATCATATGTGGACTAGTCTTTGTGAAAAATATATGGGTGCCATTTTGCATCATATTTTTTGTACTTTGTTCACAAAAAAAGTTATTTTTTGCACTTAAAAAATGGAAAATGATATTTATGAAAATAATTTCAAGAATCCCTTTGGCAAGATTGTTTCTTATACCAAGATGCACCTATTTGTGGAATATGAGATCTTTATCACAAACTATGCCGTGGAAACGACCATAACTTGATCATTTGGCTTGAAACTTCTAGATGTTTAGAGATGATAGACCTTTTGTGAAGATTTTATTTGGAACTTTTGTCAAAAATCAAGTTTATCATTTTTCATAGCAGCTAGTACACATATAAGGACCCCATGCCAAAGGATATCCTTTTTTGAGGTGTTTATCACTTTATTTCATTTTTTCGTAAAAACTATCAAAACGGTCGCGATGAGTATTCATCGAAAGAGGTTAGATTTTCTCAAATTATCAATATTTCTGTGATATAACCACGAGTTGTGTACCTTAAAATGATTTTTCCAAAAGATTCAAACATAACTATCAAACTATCAAATAGTTGTAGTTCACATTTGAATTACTTTTGAAAAATCGACATAAACTCGTTTAAGTAGGTGAAATTAGGTAGAAATCAAGAAAACTCATAATATTTTGGGATTGTCCATCACATGTGTATTATTCTTTGTGAAAATTAGATGTGTGCCAATTTGCACCATATTTTTTGTACTTGGTTAACAAAAAAAGTCATTTTTGACACTTAAAAAATGGGAAATGATATTTATAAAAATAATTTGAAGAATTCCTTCGGCAAGATTGTTTCCTATACCAATATGCACTTATTTGTGGAATATGAGATCTTTATCACAAACTATGCCGTGGAAATGACCATAACTTGATCATTTGGCTTGAAGTCGTTAGTTTTGGATTACAATAATTTTAAAAATCAGGACCTATCGATGTTTCTGTAATGCAAAAGATGATTTGGATGTCATATTTGGATTCCTCTAATTTTTTTAATCAATTTAGACATTTTATTTGTTAAATTCCGATTTAAGGATTTAAAGATACGAATTATTCCATACTAAATGAAAAAGGCAACAATAGAGTAAAATTTATTTTATTATTATTATATAATCATTGTTGTTTATTCAACTAAATTTTTATAATTCAAGCAATGAAAAAGTGTAATATCATGACCGAGTGGTTAATGTGATTGATAAGATATTAATATCAGTAAGTTCTCAGTTCTCACTTAGTATCTAAATCGTAAGGAGCCTAAATGTTAAGCGTGCTTGGGTTGGAGTAGTTTGAGGATGGGTGACTGAATGAGAAGTTTGACTTGAGATTAAGTGTGTAGTTAGTGGTGAAGTGTGTGAGTTAGTGGGTAATTAAGTGTGTGGCTAACTGAGAAATTTCGAAATTCCAAAAAAAAAGTTTATTTTTTTTGAAAAAATTAAAAAAAATTCAAAAATATCTGAAAACCTTTAGTACGGGTTGGGGTTTCCGCACGAAATTCTGTGTCGCGCCCACATGGAGGACCTTTGAGTACCGGGTTTTGCCCAACCGGTACTAAAAGTGGGGGGTCTTTAGTCCCGACTCCGCAGTACCGGTTGTAAAACCGGTACTAAAAGTTCTTACGGACCGGTACTAAATGCTAGTTTTCTACTAGTGGTGGTCTACGATTTTTTTTTTTTGAATGTTAGCAGGAGAGCTGCTAAATTCATTGATTAGAGGGAAAGTAATATTACATTTTCAGGTGAAAAAGCATAGGTTTGAGGCCTATGTCACCCGGTAAAAGAAGGGAAGAGAGGAGGGTCTCAGCCAGGGTCGAAGGGAATAGAGGCCCCAGCAATATTCCAGAGAACCGCCTCGTCGCGTATTCTTTGGACTAAAAGTTCTACCGAGAACTCTTTCCTAGGAAAAGTTCTTCTGTTTCTCTCCAGCCAGATCTCCCAAGCCGCTAGTAGTATTAAGGATTGGGTCCCTTTGCGCTTGTCCGAAGGGGTGCTCCGGCGACATAACTTCAGCCAATCCTGGATCGAAGCTGGATCATTCCATGTGTCTGGCATCAGCGCTTGGTTTGAGGATGCGATAGCCAAAGCTGACCATATCTTACGAGACCAGGGGCATTCAATGAAGAGATGCAGAGGCGTCTCAAGGCTGCGCCTGCAAAGTGGACAGAAGTAGTCATTTTCCCATCTTCTCCGTTGGAGTGCGTCCGCGGTGAGGATGCGGTGGAGGGCCGCTGTCCACATAAAGAATTTGCACTTCCCAGGCGCCCAGCAACACCAAATGGTGGAGTTGAAATCGGATGACACAGCCCCAGCAAATTGGGCGAGGTAGGCGGAGCGGGCTGAGTATTTGCCGGAGGTCTCAAGGCACCAGCGAATCGTGTCGCCCGAGTTCGGTTGCAGCTGGACGCCGTCAAGCAACCTGGCCAGGGCCTGCAATTCCGGCAACATGTCGGCAGTCAGCCCTAGCCTGAGGTCCAGGAGCCATTGTTGATCTTGCATGGCCTCCTTAACAGTTCTATTTTTCCGCAAAGCGATGGCAAAGAGAGAAGGTGCAACCTCGCGCGGCACCATTCCTTGAACCCAATGGTCCTTCCAGAAGTTGGCGGTAGCACCATCTCCCACAGTGATTTCGGTGGCTGCAGCAAACAAGGCTCCGTCGGTATCATCGCAAGGCACCGGCGTGCCCACCCAAGATCGTTTGGGTGTGCTCCATGCCATCCAGAGCCATCGTAGTCGGAGGGCTCGGGCAAACTTGTGCAGATCGTGTACGCCTAGACCACCGAGCTCCTTGGGGCGGCAAACAACATCCCAACTCACACGGCAGTGCCCACCGTTGCAGCTCCCTTCACCACACCATAACCATGCCCTGCACTTCTTCACAATTTTCTCGAGGACCGCAGCCGGGAACCTGTGGGTTGTCATCATATAAATCACCACCGATGAGAGGACACTTTTCAGGAGCACAAGTCGCCCTTCTCTTGACAACAGAGAGCCTTTCCAGGTTGCAAGGAGGGCATCAATCTTGTCAAGTAAGGCCTGAAAATCTCCGATTCGCAGCTGCTGGAGGGAAAGCGGCATCCCGAGGTATTTGCAGGGAAAGGCTATCGTGGCAATGTGCAAAGGCTGCAGGATGGTATCAAGGTCAAGCCCCTCGCAACGGATAGGAAGAGCTGAGCTTTTGTGGAGGTTGGTAGACAATCCTGTGACTTGAGCAAACGTGTCTAGCACCAGCTTGATCATGTTTGCATCTCTGAGTGAAGGGTTTATGAACAGCGCCACATCATCGGCGTAGAGGGAGGATCGGACAATCGTGCGCCGCCCTGGCAGTTTGGACAGAACCCCTTCACTTGTGGCGAGGTCGAGGATGCGTTGTAGCGGGTCCATTGCTAGGATAAACAGGAAGGGGGACAGGGGGTCCCCTTGCCTAAGACCTCGGCGATGGGTGATGAAGTCCGAAGCAATGCCATTAATCAGAACCTGAGAAGATGATGAGCCAAGGATCCATTCAATCCAGCGGGGCCCGAACCCCCTTGCCCGCAACATATCCAGGAGGGCCAGGCCACCGTGTCGAAGGCCTTAGCTAGGTCGAGTTTCAGAAGTATGGCCGGTTTTCTGGTTGTGTGAAAGAAGCGTGCCGTGTTCTGGACATAGAGATAGTTCTCTTGTATGCACCTTCTCTTGACAAACGCACTTTGACATGGATCGATCAGAACATCCAATTTGGCTGCAAGTCTGGAAGCAAGAATTTTTGAGAAGATTTTTATTGTGCTCTGAATTAGAGAGATGGGCCTGAAATCCTTGAGGGCTACAGCTCCTTCGGTTTTTGGTATGAGGGCTATGAGAGATGTGTTCAGCCGCCTTAGTCCTCGCCTATCCATATTGTAGAGTTGCATCAGCGCTGCATGAAGGTCCTGTTTCACCGTCTCCCAACAGACCTTGAAGAAAACGCCCGAGAAACCATCAGGTCCCGGCGCCTTGTCGACTGGCAGATCATCGACGGCTCGTTTAATTTCCTCCAGAGTGAAAGGGTTGTCGAGGTCGGAGAGGTCGGGAGAGGGGAGGCCGAGCTTCTCCCAATCGAAACGGGAATCAGCGGGAGAGGTGGCTCCAATTGTGGAATCGAAGTGCTCCTGCGCCAGGTTTAGCATGCCTAGTTGGTCAGAGACCAGGCCGTCATCAGATTGGAGAGCATGTATGAGGCCTTTCCGATGTCTTGCATTAGCTTTGCGATGAAAAAACTTAGTGTTCGCATCCCCAGCCTTCAGCCAAGTGATTCTGCTCCGCTGCCGGCGTTTGATTCGGAGCAGAACGGAGAGGCCAAGAGATCTCGATTTGAGCACCCGTCGAAGGGAGGTCTCGTCAGCAGAGAGTGGTCGTTGGTCTTGGGCAACATCAAGCTGCAGTATGATCTCATCTGCGATGGCAAGCTGTTTCTGAATATCCCCAATGTGGTGTCGATGCCACGATTGGAGCGCTTTCCTAGTCGCCCGCAGCTTCAAATCTAGGGCTTTGAGGGGGCAGCAATTGCCTGTGTTTAGTGCCCAGGCCTGCGTGACCACCTCGTTGAAGCCTGCAACAAATTGCCAGTACGCCTCAAAACGGAAACGCTTGCCGGTTTTTGCGATATTGTCGTTGACGAGGAAAAGCGGGCAATGGTCAGAGTATCCTGTGGACTGTGGGAGCAGTTTGGCCGATGAAAAGCGCAGCTCCCAATCTGTATTGCAAAATGCCCGATCAAGCCGTACAAGGGTGGGAGGGTCTCGCTCATTGGACCATGTGTACTTTCGGCCGATTAGTGGAATTTCATGGAGGCTGGATGTGTTCAGGGCTGCTCTAAAGCGAGCCATCCATCTGCGGTCTATGTTGAGGTTGTTTTTGTCTCTCGCATCTTTTATCAAGTTAAAATCTCCTAAGATCAGCCAGGGCCCGACAATAGAATTGTGTAGGCTAACTATCTCCTCCAGGAAAGCAGGTTTCCTAGCCTCATCGTGTGGTCCGTAAACTGTGGTAATCGACCATGGTGGAGTGCCGTCAGTGGGCGTGAGGCGTGCAGAGACTGAGAAGGTGCGCACGTCCACGGAATCTACAGTATACTTATCGGAGCGCCACAACAGAAGAACCCCTCCGCGGGTGCCAATGGCGTTAAGCGCAGCATGACCATCAAAGCTAGGCCCAGCGATTTCCCTATGGTCCGTGTCCGTGAAAGCTGCGAGCTTCGATTCTTGTAAGCAGACTAAAGAGCAGCGCAAACGATCAATCACAGCCCGAACAGAAGCCCTCCGTGCCCTGTCATTTAATCCCCGGGCATTGGAATTCAGGATGGATAGTTGTTCAGCCATAAAGAAACTGATGGGCTACGGGTACAGAGTTGAACAGAGCAAGCCAGGCAACCAGGCTCCCAAAGCACACAAACGACCAGGTATGCTGATCGTGTCTAACAGGATACAACCGCTGGGGCGGCACAAGCCAAAGCAGAGAAACGGAACGGAACAGAGAGGAATCGAGCGGCCTGTGCCCGGTAGGCGGGCAGCAGCAGATGCTAACAACAGCGTGGCGAGATAGCGCCTGAAACAACAGAGGGGTGCCTGGCGTGGAGCCAGCGCAGAAGCCTGATGGTGTGCTAAACATTGAGACACAGTAGACAGCAGCATGGCGGCGACACTCGCCTAGGAGCTCCGCGCGGAGAGCTCGTCCAGAACTCCCTGGAGTTCGTCGTCAGGAAGGCGGAGCTGCGACGTAGAGGAGACACCGGTGAGCGCCTTCAGTTTGGTGATGCTCGCCTGTGGCATTGGCTTCTGTTGGAAGAGGTTGATGTACTCGAGCTGTGCATCGTCGTTGAAAGCATCCTCATCATCAATCAAGCCCAGCTCCTTGCAGATGGCTGCCTGTGAGCGCCGCGGCGCGCTGAGTGTGGGGTGCAGCTTGCAGATGCGGGCACTCCGACGTGTTCCCTTCAGGCCACTGAGGATGCCGCTCTTAGGTGCCGCAGATCGGATCTTAGCCTTGGATGGAATCGCTCCAAGGATGGAGGAGGTCAGTATGCTAGCAATCTTTGAGGTGAAAATGCGCTGGTCATCAATCTGCAGGGTTGCAATCTGTGCCGTGAGTTTCTCCAGAAGGCTGGCGGAGGTATGGTTGTCGAGCGCTGGTCTACGAATTTGGATGTAATTGATTTTACTTCTAGTGCTTTTTGTACTATCTTGACCGTTGCAGAATAGATCGGAATCTTCCCACATAAAAAAAAGATGTGGGAACATTTTTTTTTTTTTTGACACTTTAAAATCGTTAACAGTGTATGCACCCGGACTGAAAACACTTCTCTCCCAAAACAACCGATATTATGTCCTGCGCGAAAATGATTCGGCATGATCACACTATGAACCAATCAACATATTTTCACTAATTAGGTTACAGTCAGGATATGTACCAAATGATCGAACTCCCAACACAACACACTCGGAACCTTAAGCTAGTTACTGTGCTCCCTGTTCTTCACAGGAGACGTTGAAGCACTCGTGGAGCCTGACGGTGCCAGCGGCAGCTGCAAGAACAACTTGCCGTTAGAACTCTGCCCCGCTGCCACCGTCGATGGTGAAGACAAAGAACGTGCAAGCAACGACGACGAGCACGCCGCGGCCGCGGTCGACGGCCCCAGCCCGAGGTGCTCCCCCCACTCGAGCCCCTTGCCGCCTCCTGCCGGCTTGCCGACGTACGACGTGATGGCGGCCGCGAGCGCCGTGTGGAAGCCCGGGTCCGACGAGATCGCCTTGGCGATCGTGTCGGTTAGCACGCTCTGCGGCGCCGCCGTGGCCGTGCCACCGCCGCCGCTAGCTGAACGCCTATGCTGCGCCGGCTGGTAGAGCGACGTCGAACTTTGCTGCCTTCCATGGATGCTGCGCAGCGCAGCAGGTCCGAACGAGCTATTTCCGCCATTGTAGGACGCGCTGGACGATGATCCATAGCTCTGGAACCCAGCGACGGCCGGCCACGCGGTGGCCCCGGGCTGGCTGCTCGGGCCGCCCGAGCTGGAGAAGGAGAAGGTCGTGGAAGGGTACCTACTAGTGGTGCTGTGAGAGCCGGTGAAGCTCGAGGTGAACCTGTTGCTGAGGGAGAACCCCTGCGAGTTTGCCGGGGTGAGGTCGAGGGTGATGGTGGGGTAAGACGGGTTGGCGGTGATGGACGCGGCTGGGAGGAAGAACGGCCGGGAGCCGCCCGGATGCAGGTTGGACCCGTCGGCCGCTGGCGCCGAGAGACCGAAGCTGAGGCCTGAGGCGGCACCGGGGAAGCTAGCGAGCGAGGTGGAGGAGCCGGAGGTGAGCATGGACGCGGCGGCGGAGGTGGTGGAGGCCATGGCGGCGGCGGAGGCGGAGAGCGGGTGGTTGTGGGCGCCCTCGTAGGTGGTGATCAGGATGGACATGTCCTCTGAACATCTTTGCACCTGCAAAATATGTACGTAAATGGTGAGGATGGATCGATCCAGTGATGTGCTACTGCAACGAGATGAGCACGAAAATGTAAAGCAGCTTTTGTTAGTATGTTTTTGTTTGTTTGGAAACATGATTTGTGTAAGTTCAGTTTCGTGCAAAATGGACTGCTACCGAAGTTTTCAAGCGCGAGTTTTTTTTCTAGAAACAAGTAAACACACTCGTCTATATTGTATATTCTCCGTTCCAAATTAGATGACTTTCATTTATACAAAAACGGATGTATCTGTACATGTTATAAGTCTAGATAAATCCACTATTTAAACAAATGGAAGTCATCTAATATGAATCAGAGCAAATATGTATTATCTTCATGGCTAGAGAGCAGAGATACTCCGACACTCTTTTATAAAGTTTTTGATAGAGTAAAAGGGATCCGCATCCCCGGTTCCAGCAGCTTACAAACCGTGTTATCAAGCGAAATTACAAAAAGAAGTGTGTGCGCGTGTATATGAGCGCTTGCGTTGTACCGTGTTTCTCAAAAAAAAAAAGCGAAATTACAAAAAGTACTATAAAGCTATTACAGGGAGCCAAAAGTGTCTATACACACATGACACACCTATCCTATTGCTAAAGATGCAGTATATACATACATACTACTGTATTAGGAACTACTTCCTCTGAAGATATTTTAGATGTTACACGTGGTGTTCACAATCACACAGAAAATAGTGGATATATTAATTAAAACGTGTCTAGATATATTTGTACATGTATGAATGTGGAAAATGTATAAAACATCTTATACCGTGAAATGGAAAGAGTATAAGATTCTCCATTCACCAGTTCGTTGGAGTTTCCGAAAATACCAGGCACATTTTAAAAGCCTTTCTAACCATGCCTCACCTGTCTCATAGCAATAGAACCGATATAGTACTGAAAGTTACACTAGTCTAAGCTCATTGAAACCTTTGAGAATTATAAAATTTAGGATCCGAAACAATTGTTGGAACATTAGATAGAATTTTCTGCCTTCTGGGGAATTCCAAACTTTTGGTATGTCGTGCAATATGTAGATAGAATTTTCCGCCTTCTGGGGAATTCCAAACTTTTGGTATGTCGTGCAATATGATTTTGAAGTACTCCTATTTGGGTGACTTGAGTAGCTAGCCCATGCGGCCGCGCGCGCCGGCCCAGCCCAAATGCAACCATGTGCCATTGAGTTCCGAACGCCCACCACATTCTAGGCATGTGGGACAGGGAGATACCATACCGATTTTGATTACATGCATCACCCAAAACCCCAACGGCCGGCGCGAGCGCCGCCGAGAAACCCGGAACGGCCGGCCGGGAGATGCCGCCGGGGAAGCGAGAGGAGGGAGACGGCGGGCCACGACGAATCGGCTGCTGGAGATTGCCCACGGGCGACGGCCGTGCCGTTCGCGCGCAGTCAGGAGCTCCGGCAGCCAGCGGCTGGTGCAGGCTTCTCGACCCCGGCCTAGCTGCCATGCGCCTCGTGACCAGGTCCGGCTCCGATCTACGACCCCTCGCGCTCTACTGCAATTTGAGTTTTTATCCGCGCGAGTTGCAAGCTAGTGCTGCATTGCTTTGATTTACTAGCTTAGACGCGGTTTGAATTTGATTTAGACCATGCATCTGCGGTGGGCAATTAATGATGATGATAAGCTCGTGGGAGTGCGACCTAAGGGCCTAATTTAGTTCGCCAGTTGCAACCGATAACTCATGGCTGAGTTTGCTTTGAGAATGCCAAGTAGAAACGGAATAATGTCAGCTAGCGAACCTAAATTGGGTTCAAGAGACCTGAAATTTGGGTATTAATTACTGCTGTCAACTGGTATCTGTGGATCATACCTGCTTCCGGACGGGGCATCCTGCCACGACGGTGCACCGGTAGTAGGCGCGCGGGCACGGGTTCCCCTTGGATATCTTCTGACCATACTTCCTCCACTGGCACCCGTCATTCATCTGATCAACACCAACAACATACATTTCCATCTCATTAAGGATCGACCATACTAATATTAATTAATTAGGAGTACCATTTTCTAAGATACTTGTGTGTTTGTAGTTGTACGTACCGTTGGTGTGTCACACCTTGCCCTCACCGAGACCCTGGCCTTCTTGGCCATCGTCTGCGGAGCCACCTCCTCCTCGGTCTCCTCACCGCTGCCGCTCCTCGAGTTCTTCACTGTTTTGCTCGGCGGCCACCGCGCGGCCTCCTCCTTCCCACCCTCCTCGGAGCTGCCTTCAGGGCTCAATATCAGCACGTCCGGCTGTGCCTTCGTCTCAGTACTGGGATCACCACCTCGGCTCTCTGACAGTCCAAGAGAGATTCCACTTTCTCCAATCTTCAGAAAACCTTCTTCCCTGCCTTTGCTTTCTGCAACGGTGCTGCTCTTCTCTTCCATGCTGTACATCTTGCTAGTGCCAAGGGTCAACGAGACGAAACCGGGCTCCTCGACGTCGGCGGGCAAGGCATGCTCCTCCGGCGAGCCTGCGAGCTTCTTCCCGCGTCCTTGGTGGACAACTTCGATTTGCTTCTGAAGAGATCGATGGTCCTCTACCATGCGTGATAGTATCATCTTGAGCTTCTCGTTCTCTTTTCTTACTTCACCCATCTCTGCCCTTGTGGATGCAATCTTGTCTCGTAGAAGCTGAATCCATGAAAACATACCAACAAAGACCCGTATTAGTCATTTGTCTATGATCCAAATCACATATGGTAATGGCTAGTTGTCTTGGGGTACATGCACATAAGTACTAGTATAAGTACAGGATACTAATTAGTATTTGATCAATACCTACGAAAAAAGGATAAAACAACATGAACATATACATAGCTAATAGATGTAGGTGCTCTTTTCATGAATCAGGTTGGGAAATTTCAAAGCGCTGGATCCTCCCATGCATATAGCCTACTAAGAAAATACCGTACAAGGTTCGCCCGGCTCTGATCATGGAGGGGTGATGGCAGCGGCGCGCCTTCGGCTCGCTCTAGTGCTTGTAGTCGTCGCTAGGTGGTCTTCGGATCTAGATGTAATTCTTATTGCTTCTGGTGTTCTTTGTACCGGCTTGACAGTTGATGAATAGATTGGAAATTTGTAGCAAAAAAAGAAAGAAAATACCGTACAAGACAAGCTGTGGACAAGTCCATTTCTTTCTTCAGCCACATGTTTTGACTGATCTATGTACACAAATGTTTATGGTCCCTAAAATTGGACACCTGATTGATTTTGACCTAGCTTTTGTCTCCGAGACACTTCTCAGTTTGGGCGTGAGCACATAATGCATGCCACCAAAGAATAGCATATATATCTGAAATAGATCTCCCTAACTTCCATGGATCAGGAACCACAACCCAGAAGAGAGAAACTCAGCCAAGTCCTAACTCACATCACCATACTTATCGAAAAGAATAATTTCGCAGAAAAAATCGAACTATTTGAAGTATAAAGGCACAAAACCAGGAGAAGATATCAGTTCCAAACCTCGTCTTTCAACCGCTCTTCATGGCTGCTGCCAAGCTGACTCTCTCCCTTCATCATCTCTCCCTGGACAGAAGACCAGCTATCTCTCTTTGGAGCAAGGCAAACGTCCCTTTCCTCTTCCTCTCTCTCGGCCTAGCCTTCCAACCCTTCCTCTCCTCCTATCAGCCTTATCAAGGCGTATATATAACTAGACCATGGCCTGGATCTTTCTGTTTCTCTTCTCTTCTCCTGTTTGAACTAGATTTGGCATAAATAAAAGCCGTACCCCGGGCGCTTACCTACGTTGATTAGGCAGTCAGCATCAGAAATGTCAAACACAGCCGCATTCTTTGGTGACCTGCAGATCAGTAAAAGAAATATATATATATGGCGGAGACGACTGAGATTTATGTGGAGTTCAACGTGCGCAAGATGCTGTGGTTGTTGTTGGGGGTCCAGCCAAAGTTATAAGATGCGCGTCCAGACTGTGTACGTACGTTGTACGCGCGTCTGGCCGAACGAGCGAGTCCAACAACGTTAATGTAGCTTCCCACGAGTCGCCGTCCCTGGCCTATTATAGGAGACTGTCTTCACGCAAGGAATCGCTTTCAGATTAAATTTCAATTCTGCAGGGCCATTCGGTAGAAGATACTCTGTCATGATAGCTTGTTAGATTTTTCTGGCAATTCAGATGTATTATCCCTTGTTTGAGGTATATCAACGGCAGATTGGCAGCAGTATTATTATTTGGTGAAAGTAGAGAGCTACAAGCCCGCAATACGTCTCTTATTTCGTATTGAAATCTGGTTGGCGTAGAGGATAGGTGTACCATGCATATGCTGTGAGCTGATCTGCCATTGGACGTTCAATTAGGAGGATTCTTGTACATCTGAGATGCACTAGATTTGTTTTCAAGAAAAAGGAGTTGGTTTTCTTCTTGATTTTATGTCATCACACAAAAAAGAAAAAATGTCAGAGAAAAAGGAATTAGATACTGAATCACCAGAAAAAATAAACTATTACATGCATTCTAGCTAGCTAGCTCTGTCATAAAAACTGGGATATTGATCCATGCAAAGCTTGGACCATTAGTCGTACTAGATACTTCTCCTAGATCCAAGATTTCGCCTTCCATAGGTACTAGTGGACTGCGTGCGTGAAATTCCTCTAGAGAACAGCATATCAACATACTAATCAAATGCAAGACCATTGACCTTAATCATAGCTAATCTCATGTAAATTTTAAAAGGAGTATGATCCAAAGTTAAGTGTACCATTTGTCTGGATTACCGTGTGAGTAGCTTGGCTTGGGTGGTTTTTGAGATTCTGGTTGCCTCTTTCGGGTGGTCCCATCGGTGCTTTCCTGGAGGTGCAGATAATGCATTCAGTCCCACCATCAATTTTTAGATCCCAATGCGTTGAAACCTTCATTTTATTTTGCATACTTGCCCTGTATGCATGGTTCCTGTCGTCCATTAGGAACAGAGTGGGATTCATACTCTCAAATCCTCAATAACTGCATTAAGTTTCTACCCAGCTATAGAATATTAACGTCGTCGCTGTTAATCTATGTGTAATTTATTTTCCATTTGGGAACTGCAGCGACGTTCAAGTTTAGCGTTTGAATTTGTGTACACAAGCCGGACTTTGCACACTAGTTTGTTAGGTAGCTCAGAGATTAAATTTTTTCAGCAAATTCAAGAAGTAGGTAGAACCATGATTTTTTTTAAAGTATGGTTTACACCGAACAGTATGTGTGTGATGGGTCTTTTCAGTTTGATCCTCTTCTATTTTTCCTGAAGAAAATTTGAGGGACTTCTATTTTTCTAGGTAACAGGTGGCATTAATAACTCAATACATTCGTTAGTTGAATATTTTTGTTTACCACAAGTATCATTTTACGCTCACACGTTACAGCCAGTTGATTATGTCTTTAAGTCTCTGTTTTTTCTTATCCCAGCATGTGCATATATACTTGTTTGACTTGAGAAGAAAACATAACTTGCAAGCTGTTACAATGAAACATACAAAATTGGCACTGTGATAGTACATGCATGCGTGTGTATGGATGGGAAGTCAACTCTTTTGTTTTTTGTTTTTATAGAACCCCAAGTCATGTTATCCTAAGATTAGAGGTGAACATGTTGATTAGCTGTTACGATCAGCAACAACCAGACATGTAGTACTAATTTTATCTGTATATGGTATATCGTTACCATGTTCAATTGAATGCAGGCTCATCATTTAAGTTGACTATATTTGTTGTTTCCATTTTTTATATATGTGACTTCACCGAGTGTCTAACTATCAACGATAATCTATTTATATTCTTACAGTTGGTGTCATGTGTGACCTGCAGAACCTAGACGTTATCTGTGCACATGAAACGAGGGACTGTTGCTTCTGCAAATTAACCCCACTCTGCAATTCTAATTAAAGGAATAGTTGCATTGTTCATTAACATGATAAAACCATGATTCATGAAACGCATGCATGTCGAAAAAAGAGTAAGAAGTTAGGTCAGTATGGTATAGATATGAGTATATGACGATATGTATACACAAAGTTGGGTAGCTTGTTCAGATGCAGCAAATGCAATTTTGCAAGCTACCTTTTCTAGACATGCATGGTCTCAAATGGAAGCAAGATGTGTACATGATAGAGGCAAATGGTTTTAGTGATATCCATATTGCAAAACAGTCTGCTACGCTGGAATGGTGACATGGGAACTGGTCATCATATCAGAAAGTGTACATATATGGCGAGGCTACAAGGAGCTAGCCTACCTAGCTTACATGATCTTAATAAAATATTTGTTTAGGTCACCAAGAGTTTGGCAAGTAGAACGCATAGGGTAGTTGGGTCAATAGAGGACAGATCAATCACACGAGCACAATGACAAGACAGAAAGAACGACCATGTCATTAAATTTATTTTACTTCATTCATGTGCTAGCAGCGATCAGAAAGAAGCTGCTTCACACCTTGACGTTGTACCTATGTCATGCTTATAGGCCATCAATTCATTTCTTATGCTAGCTGTGCCCTTGTTGGCTTCAGAACATGGAAGTCATAGCTAGCTAGCAGGATATTTCACAACTTAAATGTGTATCAAATATCAAGGATCTAGAGTGTATTTTATTTTCCATCATGGAAAAAACTCAATATTTATTTCATCATGGAGAGGCATGTGAAGTCGAGCACTTCAATGATACCGTTAAAGTGGTGCCTGATAGGTAACATGCATGTCAATTCACATGGACACAAGGGAAGACTATTGATCGTTGTCTTTGGGGAGTACCTCCCTCTGTTTCTAAATATTAGAGTTTTAGGTTTTCTTCACATTCAAATGTATATGTATCTAGACCTGTTTTAGTGTCTATGCTTACTTATTTTTGTCCGTATCTAAGGGTCTCTTTGGATTGAAGGATTTTCATAAAAATATTGGAGGATTCCAATCCATAGGATTTTTTTTCCTAAGGATTCCATTTGGATTAAAGGAATGACACCTCCAAAATTCATATGGATTGAATTTCTATTCCCCAATCCCATAGGAATTTCAACATCCACTCTAACCTCCTTTTACACTCATTCGCGTAGGATCGAGGCACCTTTTCTGTGTTTTTCCTGTGTTTCATCCAAATGACCATTCTTACTGTTTTCCTCTGTTTTGTACCTCTGTTTTGCACCTGCAATCCTATCAGATTCATGTGTTTTTCCAATTCCTCTGTTTTCTATTCCTGCAATCTATAATAGGTAAAACATCTTATATTTAAAAATGGAGGGGGTAAGGATTAGGCAGCCAATTGATTTCTTTAGTACTACAATCGAGTTTCAATTTGGTAGCTTGAAAGCAAGTCACTTCCACATCCCCATGCTTCACCAAGTCCTTGACACATGCCCTCTCTTTGTATTCTTCTGTCAACTTCCATGCTGTATACAGTACACATCATTGGGGGTCCTCACTCCTCACCTAGCATTTGCCAACTAACTCTCCATGGATTAAAATTTTCCCTAGAATGTGCACAAGTGGCACAAAATGGTCAATATTGATCGCTCATAGTTCTGAATTTCTAGTTGTCGAGCTCATAATTCTCTGCATTGGAATTATGCAAGTTCATTGAATGTGGCCGAATCAATGAGAAGGCATATTCATTTTCCTGAACCATTCTGACAACTCTTTAGAAAGTTTGAGGAGTGCTGTTTTAATTGTTTATTAGCTTGATTTTCTTATGTAAGGTTCACGACACCTCATTACTAGTGGCGGCAATATTTTTCTTTAAAAGTAGAACTTTTTCCAAGAAAACTATTATTGTGTCAGCTGTTGAATTATCACTTGAGGAACTTGCCCAGGTTTGCTAAAAAATCTCCATGAAAGAGCCCCAATATTTCTATTAGGTGTTTATACATTAACCATATCCTTATTGCTCTGCGTGGATGAATCCACCTATTTATGTGTGAAAGCTTTTGGATTCTAATTGGGAGGCGACCTCATACAGTTTTGTGCAATTTAGCTTCCTGTGATGGAGATGGTTCGTTTGTCTTGCTTGTTTCTTTAGATAGCCATTTGAGTTTGGTATGACTCGACAGTCCATGTATTTAGTGTGCAATTTGTTTGATGCTCTGTCTGAGACTATGTACCAAAGTGGTTTGACTATTGCAATCTGTATAATATCATATATATTATAAAACACCATGTGTTCTGAGTCGACTAGATCTGGTGTCCATGACAGAATCTCACAACATTGACCAAATGGGGTTAGTTTTGTATCTCAGTCATGATTCATGAATTAGTTCGTGACATTAATAAAATTTAGTATTTGCCAGTTTAAGTAGTTATAAAAGGTATCCTTGGCTGGTTTCAATCTAATGGAAGATGCATGGCATCCATCCTGGTTAATATTCAAGAATAACATAACAAGTGAAACCATGATTTGGCTGCATTCACAAATATAATATAACTCACACCCATGTAGAGGAATATGGACAGATCAAACTTTGTTTCATTGTTTACAAAGAAACGTAGGGATCATGTACAAATCCACTAAATTTCTCCTAAACAGAATACATACACCGAACCTGGTAAGAAAGAAAAATTGGTAGGAGCTGATCGGTGCATGATAAGGATGCCTGCAGCGTATTTCTACAAACTAATAACTTCAACAATTCTGGGTAAATCGAACCATTGCACGAATAGAACTCGTCTGAAGTCATATATATTTACTTGATTTCAGGAATTGAACTAAAGAAAAGTTCCCAGCGAATAGGCAGACTGTCTCTGAAAGCAACATGATATACTCTTAAATTCACACTGTGTATTTAAACCTCTCTGAAATATACAATGTTCTAATTTTCATAAAAGTCAAGAGTAATGAAGTGCTCGTTAAAAAGAATGAATATTGACACAGCAGCCCCACATGTAATTGTAAACAGGGAATGACGATAGCTAAACCTTTGACGATTTAGATTTATTAACATATCAACCCCACATGCAATTTGTTTGCACAGCCACACAACAGGTACTATAGTGACGACAGGTCAATGCTTCCATCAAGCATTGAATTGTGCATGTCAAGAATATATTTATCTCTCTTTTGGTTGCCTTGCATGAGACCTACAAGTTAGATTTGATTCCTTGCATTTAAATTTCAAAATAATAAAGCTGAAAACACACTGGCTTTATCTATAATATATACGACAATGACAAGTGGATGTTTAACATTAAAGGAGTCAACTTGTAACCCGCATCAGAGCATAAACACAGCTAAGATCTGTTTGAACCTTTTTCTTGGAAGCCTCTCCGATGATATTCAACAGAAAATGACAAAACATAGTCATGCCAATAATGCTGAGAAGTCAGATCATCTGCATCTACTCCATCTGTTCATCTCAAGCCTCCACACAAGGGATAAACTGAAAACGGTATGCTTCCTTCATGGGGACTATGCAAAGCCCAAACAGATATAACCAGATAGTGCACCATGGAATATGGATGAACACATTTACATAGTTTAATGTTCAAGTGGGAGGATAAAATCGAGGACACTAATTTCTCTAAGTTTTCACTAGCAAAAACTGTAGAAAAGATACATGTGTCCATTTCAATTCGCTGACATGTCGCAATAAACTGAATCAAACCGTCAAGAGTCGTGTTCATATGCTAGATGTCAAGGGCTATGAAGTGGCTTTAAGACCTCTCAGTTGATTGCTAAGGATGCATTATTGGTAAAAGAAATAAAAGTATAAAATCTAAAGATAACATCAACAAGAGAAAATAATATTTTTAGCCCTTACGTGAACAAAAAATCGTGTTCCGGAATTGACATGCATCCTATGTCGACCACTTCGAATTCTGTCAAGAGAGCAAAATTTCAGCATACTGAGCTATCCTCAGAGGAGAAAATACGGCTAATACACTATGTCAATGATGCGTCATCCACAATTTTTCGCTGCTAATCAGGGTTAGTATTGTCAACAACCAAGCTTCAGCCTCTAATAAGAAAACAAAGCAATGTACGGCAGCATAAGACATAAGGTTGCAAGTTGTCCTGTTGAAGTGGAAGATCCGTGCTTATCAAGTTAAAGTTATCAGGATTGGACCTTCTGAATTTCCAGTGTCCAACAGGTCAGTACTAAACTATAGATGACGAACTTGTAAGATGTCCACCGGCGAGAAAAAGTCTCATTCTGTCAGAGTACTCCATTAGAATATAACAGTTGAAAGAAACATGGCAACAGATCATTCAGGAACCTGCACACTTTTATCGCAATCACAACAAAGATTATCAGAATTTTGTCAAGTCCTCACTTGCAATTTCATTTTTGAATCAGATACTGGATATACAGTCACGGTATAGTTGTATGTCACTGGCTTGCTGTTTGGCCCATACACGGAGAGGTGGAGGATGTGCGGTGAAAATTGCCGCGAGCTAGAAGGAGATGGCCGATTGCACTGCAGGGTTGACAGAACATTTCATAGCTCCATGGTCATTTTGGTTTGATATCAGTGTGATCTCATCCCTTGTATCCGTTGCTTTAACCGGTCGAACACCGTAAGTGTCTAGCCACTGGCCCATCCACAGAAAGACAGAAACAACCACACATTTGACTGAAAAGCTGGCATGTCCATCTGGGGGTCAGTTTGTTTGGGCACCTAACAGCTGCTCCAGCAACTTCTGTGCTTGAAAGCTGGAGACTAGACAAATAACCCAAATTGGCGCGCTATGAAAAATACACTACGGGTTGGTATCGCGGGAATTGGTGATTTTTCAAGCAGAAGCAAGCTCCAAATTGGATACTTATTGGTTTACAGTCTCACCAAATCACATGCTACACCCAAATTGTCACTGAACATTTCAGGAAATCACCCTCATATCTTAATTTCTTAGAGTATCTTCACTAGTCTGTCGAAATAGTCCCAATAAAACCGTCAGGAACCCAAAAAAATACCGGAAATAATGCTTCCAATTCCTAAAGAAAATGGGATCGTCAAATCACCAACCGCTTGTTCTGAAAGTTCCGCTATCGACAACCCGTCTAACCTGCCACCGAGTTTTGCTGCCATCTTATCTTATTGAAATGTGATCATGTGTAACTTCCGAGCCCTGTCCGACTTGCCACCGAATTTCGCTGCAATCCCACATCTCAGTGGTTGCTGGTCTTATTGAAATGTGATTATGTGTAACTTTGGAGCGATAACTATACAGGTGTATCGGGCAATTACCAACCGCTTGTGCTGAAAGTTCCGCTGTCGACAACCCGTCCAACCTGCCACCGAGTTTCGCTGCCACCCCACACCCTCACCGGTCACTGGTCTAATTGAAATTTGATTATGTCTAACTTTGGAGCCCCGTCCGACCTGCCACCGAGTTTCGCTGCCATCCCACACCCCGTCTGTCGCTGATCTTATTGAAATGTGATTATGTGTAACTTTGGAGCGATAGTGTACGAGTGTATCGTGCACGCTTTAGCAGAATAACACAAGTCATCCTTGTGTCTTGATTGATTAACATGCATGATACACGCAAATTCAATTTATCTACATAGCGTAAATGGATTTGTGTTCCCGCGACCAGAATACATGGGTGCTCTGAGCCTAAACAACTCACATGCACCGGACGCAAATTTCTCCATATCTTATTTTAGCAAAATGGATATTAGCTATAAACATTATTGTCTAGGAGCTGAATCTGCCATCTCTTATAACTCCTAAACAATTTCGAGTTTCAACTTTCAAATTTATGTGTCTATAGAACTCTACCTTCCCAACATAAGTACTCCATCCCGTCCGTAATAAGTGCCAGTATCAAATCAACCGCTGCAGCTTAAGTCATAGTAGACCTTCCGACATTTATTTAGGATCAGAGGGAGTATTTTTATTGAAATTTTTTCAGAACTTTTAAACATGATTTTTTTATGATTTTCACCGATTTCTACTGATTTCTACTTGACACTTCTACGTGATCGCCTTGTTCGATAGTCTCTCCATAGTTGTGTTACAACCAGGAGAAGAGCAACCTGTACAATCTTGTTGCAGTGGGGTTGATGGAACGGTGGTCCCTATCATGGCAGTGTCGAACTCCACGACCAGTAGATTGCCGCCACTGTAATGAAAATACTCTTTACCTGGCAAGAGAGCCATGCAGCGCATACATTCATCAACGAGGAAGAAAGAGACATCAGGAAGGGGCAGAGGAGAATCAGGATTCTTCAATACATGGCCACATTACACAGTTTAATTCAGATTCAGCAAATCAAGAACTTGGATTGCAAATGCGAACAGTTCAGTCTGCAATAGCTCCAAGCAAAAATTGGTGCAATAGTAATCTTATGGAAGCAATTTTTGAATTAAGATGTGAGAACTAGATGCCGCCTCTGATTCGGAAGTGAGAACTGAGATCTGTCAACCCGTGCAACTCTACATAGCATAGACAAAAGATTTGCATAATGGAACTGCAGCCTGGTGCAAGGAGAAACAAAAGGAAGGGGCCAGCCAAGAATATCCATTGCCTAACTACATCAGAGATTACCTAGCACCAAATTAATTTCAAATAGCGCCACCAAGAATTTCTTTTCTGAAAGGAACACCACCGAAAGTTTCCGCCTTGTTACCATCTCTTTCAGGAGCGTATAACCCGTCACCTTCGCCACTCAAGTTCAGGCGAAGATTGCGGCTTGCTGTATGGCAGTGAATCCTCAGGCTTGATAGAATTCGTAAATGTGCTCCATCCCATGATGTGCGGTATGATGTACTGCACATATAACAATGTGTTCAGACGTTACGATGAACATGCTTGATTTTTTGCATGTTAATTATCTATAAAAGGTGAAACATCTAGCGAATTGTTTTTATTGGTTCATGACTACGACAAGAATACTTAGCTTTGAAAGTGACTCACGTTTCACAAATTCTATATCCACAGAATGATGGACTAAATGCAGCAAGCATACAGACCAAGTTAGACCTAGCTGTTGACAATACACATATTTTTTCATTGTCACATGCTGACGTGCTCCACAAACAATCGTGGCGGAAAATAGATTGATGGGTGCAAGTCACCAGCCAGGTCATATGTGTACTGAAAGGATGTTGTGTGATGGAATTAGAACCAAGTGGTGTTGAAACTATAAGTCATGCAGTTAGCTCAAGCTACTACAATGAATTACAAGTGAATGATGGTAAACAAAAGCTTCGCTTGAACAACTATAACAAAAAAAAGATGCCACATACATTGAAAGTCGATACAATGACTGCATATTCTCCTTTGGTTATAGGGATGTAAATGCTCTCATCAACGTTCAAAAGGCGGTTTTGAACACCTACAAGGACCAAAATTATAACCAGATAAGTTTGGAAAGCTAGATTCAGATGCAGGTAGAATTTGTGGCAGAGGGATGACGGCTACATACTGAGGTTGAAAAAGCGACCGTTGCCATCGGGTGTTGGCTCAACCTTTAGAACCTTTCGCACTTTACCTTCGTCGCTGTTTTTTTATGTGTATGGAACAGTAATGAGTATCAAGGTTTCCTTGATTCACAATACCAGAAGTCAAAGCCACAGGTATATATCGAAAGACGACATAGAAACAAATTACAAGAATGTGAAGCTGATTGAAGTATTGATAAACATTTTCGTAACATTTTATTACAAACATTGAATTAACCAGCAACATTTTGATGGGCTTGACACACATACAGAACATTGGACAGGTTAACAAAAATGGATATTTACATGAAGCCCCTCTTACTAATTAATAACCTTCATTAAAAGAAGGAAACACAACGTCTTCTAGTATTTCGATCCTATCTAAACTAAACGATACTGCCAAGGGAGTGCTAGGCATCAAGTGTACTTGCGAGTTCCAAGATTACTTTTCTTCAATGAACATAAATAGTAGATACTACCTCTGTTTTTTAATATAAGATGTTTTAGCCTTTTTCCACATTCACATGTTCAAACTTGTATCTAGACATGTTTTAGTGTCCATATTCACTCATTTTTGTGTGTATCTAGACAACATATGCAATAGCTAAAACATCTTATATTAAAAAACGGAGGGAGTAGTAACTAAGTTTGATATGTTCATACTGATGCCTTTCTAAATCATTAGACTGATAATATAAGGAAATATGTATGCTGTTGATGCCCATGGAAATAAAGAAAGGTTGCATATTTAACATAATAAGCCACATATCCCCAATAAATGTAGCAAAAAGCATAGCACACATTTTTCCATAATCTTCTATGAGATCAATCCTCAACAAGGAAAGATGCCTTAGGAAATAAAAGGGATTAATATTAGATATAATGAACAAGACCAACCTCCTGCCCTTGAAAGGGTCATGAAAGAACTCGCACGAATCTGTTGGACCAAGAGCAAGCAAGGTTCCCATCTCCCACACAGATAATGAGAACACCTGCACCACGACCAAACGAGTTCATGTAAACAACATAATATGGATAGCTCTAATCGCGAGGCTTAATTTGAGCAGTTGCAAACATATAGCATCAAAGCTTCTAGAATATTTAACAAAGGAACCAAACAAACAAGAATAGCCTGGAATACATGCTTCCAACTTCGAAATATTAACTTACGAACCACCAACTATCGAGTCAGGACTCAGCTCAAACTGGCAGGAAACAGGTTAACAGTTTCATTAAATTTTGCAACTCCTGATTAATAATTAATGTCCAACAATATGTCAACATTTTCTTATCCATCTTGAAAGAAATGTGAATCCCAACAAATTTCTCTAACTAGATAATTGCTTGGCTCAGCTTAGTAACCTTTCTTAAAATTCTGTACCTTTACGCAGAAATGAGCAAAGATTTTAATAGAAAGATAGACAAAGTGGAGCAAAAAACCAGTGTACCTGCTTACGACTCCAATCATACTGTCTGGCCGCCACCGCGGGGGCGAACTGGAGCAGCACGAACCCCTCCTTCACCACCTTATGCGCCCCAGACTGCCAAAACGAAGGGCAGAAAACACCCATCAATAAACAAAATCAAACAAATGGCAGCAGCCAAATGCGGCACCGTACGACGACGTCCACTGTGCACCACATTCTACCTACTTCGAGCGGCACGAACTGCGGCGGCCTGGGGTCGAATGCCAGCGCCGCCTTGCCCTTGTAGATGCTGTAGCTGGCGAACACCCTGCCGCTCTGCACCCCTTGCGTAGGCGCCGGCGGCGGTTGCCCGTACACGTCACGCTGCGGCGGCGGCGGCGGGGGGGCCCTGGGGTCGAAGTAGTCGGAGTGGCGCGCGGGGACGACTGAGCAGACGGAGGAGGGCGGCGCCCTGGAGGAGAGGGACGGGGATAGGGACAGGGACTGGTACTGGGGCGCCTTTGCGTGTTGCGGGAGGAGGGTGAGGGGCTGCAGCGGGGGCGGCGGCGACCGGAGCAAGAGGGAGAGCGGCCGTGGCATTTCGTCGAACGGGTTGGGGACGACGGCGCGCGTGTGGGTGGGCAGCCGCGAGAGAGGGTTTGTTTGGTTTGGAGAGCGGTTTATCCTGTGGTGTGGTTTGGGCGGCACGCAGCTCGTGGGTGACATCCGGCTGTTACGTTATCGTCTTCGGGCCATGGAGACGTGGGGCCATCTGGCAGACAGATAAATAGAACCAGCTACACGTACTCGTTTCGGTAAAAACAATTGATGATACATTTTTCTTAACAAAATTCACAAATAATACACAGTTTACGAAAATTATAAAATAATACACCCTCGGTGTTACCGTGGTCAACAAGGACTTATCAGCCACACCATGACCGATTAGTACTTATCGACTACGATGTGACTAATTAGTGTAGGACTAATTCGTCACAGCGTGTGACGTGGTTAGGTACTCTGAGTTTCGTAAAAGGGCAAGAAGATAGTCGCTAGTGATTTTGGACGGCTGACAAGAGGAGAGTTTACCCAGGTTCAGGTCTCCGGAGGATAACACTCTACTTTGTGCTTGTCTGGTTATTGATCTCGAGATAACAATGAGCCCGCAATGGCGACCCCGCAAGATGCGATCTCGCTAGGGTTTCTGGCTACTCGGTTGTGTTTCCTCTAGCCGGCGTCCCTCCCAGACGCTGGGTCTCGGGAGATCGTGTTCGATTAGGATTACATGGTATGAAAAGTCTAAGTCGGTACGAGTTGCTCCTTCCTTGTGGTGCACTCCTTTTTCTGGGACGTCATATAGCTTTCGTCGTAGGCTGTTACTGGGCCACCGAGTGGGCCTTCCTTCTGTTTGTATTTCATAGTGTTCGGTTGGGATACTTGAAGGCTATAACCACATCAATGTGGCTGATAAGTACTAATCAACCATGGCGTGACTGATAAGTACTAATCAGTCATGGCGTGGCCGATAAATCCTTGTCGGCTTCGTTATGGCCGAGGGTGTATTATTTTTGCAAATTTCTCAAACCGTGTATTATTTCTGAATTTTTTTAAGAAAAATGTATTACTAAAAAAATTTAGCCCTCGTTTCGTATACAAGAGCCTCTTTTTGAATATAAAAGAAAATTTTCATGTGTATCAGATTTAGCCCCTCAACTGACATGATCACCTAAATATTGCACATTTCTGTAGACAACTTCAAGTTTGATGTGTTTTATTGTATTTCCTAACTGATACCTGCAACAACGCGTGAGGTATTGTTCTAGTTTTACAAATTTTTGACCGTCTTTTTCTTATACATCTCTAGTGGGTAACATGTTAGGTGACGAATAAGGTTCGAAAATGTGAGGATAACGATGAGGAATAGAACAAGTTCATAAGAGATGGCTGGATATGATCACTGATGATGCCCTCCTAGCTTTAGATAATGGTTCGCGTCATATTACATAACAATACATTCAAAATGCTAAAATAGGTTAACTTTTTTTTATAAAGGGTGATATATTAATATCTAGAAAATATCAAATACATGCGGTCTCTGCAAGAACTCAATGTCACAAACAATTCGAGACATCTAGGATGCATAAATAAATTAGTAAACAAGAAGGAAGAAAAACTAATATCTATGACATGAGATAATCAATGACAACATCAACCACTGCTCTACAACACACGAGTTGCAAGAAGGTTCTCCCAAAAAACCCGCCTTTCGGAAGGTAATGACACACAAGTGTCTTCGTCTCCAAAAAAACGCCTTCGAGAAGGTAATGACACATAAGTGTCTCCAAAAAAGTCGCAGAGAAGGACCGGACGACTCCATTCAAATATACAATGCCTTCAGCAAAATAACGATGTCAAAACACCGTCATTGCCAGGTACAAGCGATCAGACCAATGGGTTTCTCCCCGGCGCTCCAGACCCGGTACTAAAAAAGCACCACCAAAACTCAATCACTTGACCACCAACATGATTCTTTCTAGTCTTGATGTGCCTGAAGCTCAAATACATACATCTAATGAGTTTGTTGATAGTGACGATGAGAGTGATGGGCACCATCGAGACCCACGTTTAGGACCCCTCCGGCTGACCTTGTCTTCCTTGCCTTCATCAGACGACAGGCTTGGATAAAAGAAATCCCCTTAAACCATCATCTTGTACAGTTGTAACCACGACGGCGGATCAACCCCAATCTGCAGACTGGAACGGCATGAAACCACAATAGCATACCTCAGATCGGGCCATGGCAGTACCGCTGGTCACAGCCGCCAGACTCTATGGTTGGTGTATCCACTTTTGATACTTTTCTGCCACCACACTTGTTGCCGTGATGCTCACGGGCGTGAGGAGTTGGAAAACCCCAAGAGTAAGGTGTGATGAGCGTAGTAGCAAGTTTCCCTCACTTGAAACCAAGGTTATCGAACCAGTAAGAGATGAAGAACACAATGAAGGTCTCCCCGGCAACGGAAAAGTGGCGTTGAACGGAGGTGGAATCTGCACAACACAATCAGAAAACTTTGCTCCAACTCAACAGTGATGTTGTCAATCTCACCGGCTTGCTGTAACAAAGGATTAAACGTATGGTGTGGAAAATGATGTTTGTAGAGAATGAAAGAAACAATTGCAGTTGGTTGTATTATCAGTTTAAAGAAAAGGATCGGGGTCCATAGTTCACTAGTGGTGTCTCTCCATAAATAATAATAGCATACATGCGGGTAAACAAATTACAGCTGGGCAATTGACAGAATGAAGAACTACATAATGATGCATATACTATATTCATGATGTCTAGTATGAGATTCATTTGGGCATTACAACAATATACATACACCGTTCCAACCGCATCTATGACTAATAATCCACCTTCCGGTTAGCGTCCGCACCCCTTTCAGTATTAAGTTGCAAGCAACAGATTATTGCATTAAGCAAAGTGTGTAATGTAAGTAATACAATTATCCTTAGACAAAGCACTACTGTTTTATCCCTAGTAGCAACAGTACATCTACAATCTTAGAGGTTGGTGTCACTCCCCCAGATTAAATAGAGACATGAACCCACTATCGAGCATAAATACTCCCTCTAGAAGTCACAAGCATCTACTTGGCCAGAGCATCTACTAGCAACGGAGAGCATGCAAGATCATAAACAACACACAACATGATATATTATGAAGCAAATGACATAGTATTCAATATCCATCTGATGCCGGCAAACACAACAAGTAGCATTACATAAAGATGATCTTGATCATGATAGGCAGCTCACAAGATCTAAACATGATGGCACAAAAGGAGAAGACAACCATCTAGCTACTGCTATGGACCCGTAGTCCAAGGATGAACTACTCACGCATCAGTCCGGAGGCGGGCATGGTGATGTAGAGCCCTCCGGTGATGATTCCCCTCTCCGGCAGGGTGCCGGGAAGAGGTTCTGAACCATCCCGAACTAGGGTTGACGACGGCGGCGGCTCCGTAAGGGTTTTTGGAAAAGTGTTCGGGTTGTTTAGGTTTTCACGTCGGGGGGTATTTGTAGGCGAAAGGGCGAAGGCGGTGGAGGCCCGAGGGCCCCACACCTGGTGCTCGCGCGGCAAGGGAGGGAGTCGCGCCAGCCTATGGTGTGGGCGCCTCGCGGCCCCACTCCGTCTCGTCTTCGGTGTTCTGGAACCTCCCGAGAAAAATAGGCATTTTGACTTTTGTTTTGTTCAATTCCGAGAATATTTCCTTAACAGGTTTTCTGAAACAAAAAACAGCAGAAAACAGGGAACTGGCACCGTGGCATCTTGTTAATATGTTAGTCCCAGAAAATGCATAAAACCATATAAAATGTAAACAAAACATGTAGGCAATTGGTATAATATAAGCATGGAACATTAGAAATTATAGATACGTTTGAGACGTATCAAGTATCCCCAAGCTTAGTTCTACTCGTCCTCGAGTAGGTAAAACGATAACAACAATAATTTCTGGAGTGATATGCTTTCACATAATCTTGATCATATAATATTGTAAGGCTCATGTCATGAATGAAGTGACTCAAAGCAATTGTCTATAGTTTGCTAACAAGTAGACAAGGAGTAAACAACTAAATCATATAAGTAAAAACTTTTCATGAATAGTACTTTCAAACAAGCATCAGAAAGATTTATATAAGAGTTAACTCATAAAGCAATATTCTCTAAGTCAAAGAGCATTGAAGCAACACAAAGGAAGATATAAGTTTCAGCATTGGCTTTCAACTTTTTGAACATGTATATCATATAGATAGTTGTCAACACAAAAGAATATAACAAGTGCAATAAGTAAGCATATAAGAGTTGTTGCACACAGTTGACACAAGTGTTTGCTTCGGGGATAGAAAGAAGTAGGTAAACTGACTCAACATAAAGTAAAAGATAGGCCCTTCACAGAGGGAAGCAGGGATACAAGCATGTGCTAGAGCTTCTTGGTTTTATAGGTTTTTGAAATCATATAGAGAGCATAAAAGTAAGTTTTTGAGTGGTGTTTGTCGTTGTCAACGAATGGTAATGGTCACTCTACCCCCCTTGTCAACCAGACTTTCTAAGAGCGGCTCCCATGAAGGACGTTATTTCTACCAGCAAGGTAGATCATCCCTCTTATCTCTTTTGTTTACACATGTAGTTAAAAACTAGTATCATTGCTTGGCTGATTAGATCAGGGCAAAAATGTGAAGAGATTGCAGCGGTTAAAGTTGTAATTAATTGGGACTGGGCACCCCATTTGCCAGCTCTTTTTGCAAAATTAAAGGATAAGCGGATGTATATGCCACTAGTCCGGTTGTGAAAGTCTGTCTAAAAGCAAATGACAAGGTTGATATCCGTAACACCACATACTTCCTCATGAGCTAATAAACATTGACACAAATAAGGGATAGTAAGTTTTGAATTAAAGGTAGCACATGAAGTATTTACTTGGAATGGCAGAAAATACCATGTAGTAGGTAGGTATGGTGGACACAAATGGCATGGGTTTTGGCTCAAGGATTTTGGATGCACGAGAAGCATTCCCTCTCTGTACAAGGCTTTGGCTAGCAAGTTTGTTTGAAGAAAACACAAGTATAAACTATGACAACAAGACGTATATAAAAACATATTGCAAGTATTATAAAAACTCTACATTGTCTTCCTTGTTGCTCAAACACTTTTACTAGAAAATATCTAGACTTTAGAGATACCAAACATGCAAACCAAATTTCAACAAGCTCTACGGTAGTTCTCCATTAATGGGTTTTAACTACATGATGTAAAAGCTTAAACATGATCTACTTGAGAGCTCAAAACAATTGCCAAGTACCACAACATACAAGATAACAATTCATAAGATCATGTTTCTTTTCTTTATACCATTTACCACATTTAGCATTTTTTGTTTCCAACCAAACATCAATCAACTTATTTAAACATAAACTCTCCAAGTACTTAACAATGAGGCAAGAGAGTATAACATATGAAAACTAACAGCTCTGAACAAGAGGTGCATGAAAAATAAGAGCTGAAAGTATTGCAGTAGCTATAGAAGAATACTCAACAAATATAAGTGAAGAATAGGAGTATTCAAATGAAAAAGCGGAGCGTGTCTCTCTCCCACACAAGAATGCTAGGATCCATTTTATTCAGAAAACAAAAATAGCAAAGCAAAAATAAAAACAAACAGATGCTCCAAGTAAAGCACATAAGATGTGACGGAATTAAAATATAGTTTCACTAGAGATAACCTGATAAGTTGTTGATGAAGAAGGGGATGCCTTGGGCATCCCCAAGCTTTGACGCTTGAGTCTTCTTAAAATATGCTTGGGTGACCCACGGGGGCATCCCCAAGCTTAGGCTCTTTTCATCTTCTTGATCACATCATATCATCCACTCTGTTGATCCTTGAAAACTTCCTCCACACCAAACTCAAAGTAAACTTCATTAGAGGGTTAGTGCATAATCAAAAATTCTCATATTCTGCATGGAGACAATCATTATCATGATACTGGAGATTAGCTACAGCCACTGGAATTTTGTGGAACAAAAAGATCCAGTCAAAAACAGCAAAAGAACCAATGCAAAATAAATGGCAGAATCTGTCAAAAACAGAACAGTCCGTAAAGACGATTTTTTTCGAGGCACTTAACTTGCTCAAATAAGAAAACTCAAAACTAATTAAAGTTGCATACATATCTGAGGATCACGCACAAAAAATCCCAGGTAATTTTGAGTTTTTTGTGAATTCTTACGAACTAAACGGTGGACAGCAGAAAACTGTTCCTGCGCAGGAATCCATATCTAGTATCAACTTTCTACTAGAGGCTTAACTTGACACAACTTTGCAATAAAATAAAGATACAAAGGAATTGCTACAGAGGTAGGCATGTTCCTTGACTCAATGAAAGAAAATAACAGTAATAAAAAGTGGGTTGTCTCCCATAAGCGCTTTTCTTTAACGCCTTTCAGCTAGGCACAAAAAGCAAAATTCAAGTGTTTCCAACAGAAGAAGCATCAAAATTATAGTTTGTACGAATAATAGAATCAAAAGGTAGCTTCATATTCTTCCTAGGGAAGTGTTCCATACCTTTGTTAAGTGGGAAGTGGTACCTTATATTTCCTTCTTTCATATCAATAATAGCACCAACCGTGTGAAGAAAAGGTCTTCCCAGAACAATAGGACAAGAGGGGTTGCACTCAATATCCAAGACAATAAAATCAACAGGGATAAGGTTATTGTTAACCATAATAAGAACATCATTGACTCTCCCCAAAGGTTTTTTCAAGGCATTATCAGTAAGAAAAACATCCAAATAGAAATGTTCTAAAGGTGGCAAGTCAAACATATCATAAAGTTTCTTAGGCATAACAGAAATAATTGCACCAAGGTCACACAAAGCATTGCAATCAAATTCATTCACTTTTATTTTAATTATGGGCTCCCAACCATCTTCTAACTTCTGAGGGATAGAAGGTTCAAGTTTTAATTTCTCTTCACTAGCTTTAATGAGAGCATTTGTAATATGTGTAGTAAAAGCAATATTTAAAGTACTAGCATTAGGACTTGTAGCTAGCTTTTGCAAGAACTTAATAAGTTCAGAGATATTACAACTATCATAATCAAAGTCATTATCATCAAAAGTTGTGTCGCTAGAAAAAGGTAGCGGAAACTCTTCCCTTATGTATAGGGGGTTTTTCCTAGATGCGTACATGATAGTACAAATTACGGGCGTGCCATCTTGTTAATAAAATAAGCAAATGAAATAACAGTAGACAAATAACACAATATATGGGAACACTGGATTTTATTAATCTCATTGCATTGTACATATACAAATTGCATATTCCCATAAACTATATCTATTTGCCTTCTGCGTCGCGCTCATGGAGTATCTGATTATAGGAGATTGCGTAGTTCATGAATTCCCGGTGCTTTTTGCAAGCAACCGGTTAATTATATCCGCAGGATCAAGCCTGTGGAATACCTCCGATTAAGCTGCGCTGATGGTCGTCGTCATGTTTGGATTGCTCATCCATATGAATTGTGATATTTGTGAATAAATTGTGCGGGTGGCTTTGTTTCGCCGAAACCCAGTCACGTGTACTATCGTCATGTTGGTATGACCAAAAGGATATGTTGATGAAAGGGATGACTTTCGCCTCGTCGGTGCCCAGTCATGTAACGCCCATATATCATCAAACGCGGACTTGTATATGTTGCTATCGCCTCGTCGGTGCCCAGCAACGGTGTGTCCAATCCCGTAGGTCTTGTGACATGTAGATAGAGTGGTGACCCGGCCTCGTCGGCACTTGGCCATGGTTTCGTCTAGCCTCGTCGGCATTAGACGTGTGATCAAAATAACTGGTATAGCCTTTGTCTCAATTGACATTCGGCAAAGATATCAATGTGGAAATATCACTTTGCATGATGGGTGATGCTTGTCAAACATATTAATCTTACTTCCTTGTAAGGATCAAGATCAATGTTGTATATGATCTTCGCCTCCTCATGAGGGGCGGTGTAGATGTAGATATATGATCAATCATGCCTCCTCGTGAGGAGCAAGATCCATATAGTAATTTGACTTCTTTATCCTTGGCCTTAGCCGCGTAAGCTCGTCATGATCTGTACCAAGCAACAGTTGACCATCCTCGTTGGAGTAGTCATATTGTGTTTGTGTATTTTCTGTAGATAATTTCATCACATCGGGAAGTTTTGATTTTAGCCTCTCTTCGACGGTAAAAGATACAATCGCACAGATGTTGCTTTCGGCATTTAGACTTTTTTGAATTAATCGGCGATGATGAATACGCATACACCATAAAATAATTTCCTCACGAAAAAAAGAGGGAGAAGTCGAATTCTGACATGATTACTTACCAATGGAGAAAAACTTCACGGGCGGCGCCATGTCGGCCTTCAAAACGGCACCGTGCAAGGATATTTGTAGCTAATCTGTTGGATGATCTTATTTGAGATGTAACCCTTTGGGCAAATCAATTCAAGATTGATCGGTGTGACGTTCGTCGTCGCGCGAAAGCCATTTGTGTTGCAGCCTTTTCGCTAAGATCAACGAATCTGTGGTGTTTGATTTCTGTGAGGAGTCGTTCCGCGTGTTTGTGCGTCGACTGCTCTCACGTATCGTGTATGGCCTCCCCCCTTCTCCCCCTTTTTCTCTCGGATGAGCGCCTGGGGGCCTTTATATAGGCACTCGGCAGGCTGCTCGTCGGTTGAAACCGCGTCCGATCGATCTGATCACTCGCGTGGAGTTTAAAACCAATCGTAGATATCCACAGCGTACGTGACGTGAGCCATTAAATCAGCATATTTAGAGTAAGTCTAGTTATTCAAGTAATCCAGTCTTGGGACGTGAAGAGTCCATGACCCGTGGGCCACCATTTTCTTTTATTTCTTCTGGACGTGAAATTCCAGGCTGGATTCGTGTTTGCATGGGACGCCAACAATCAGGAACTTCTTAGCCCTCTTGTACCTGTATACTTCAATACTTTTTGAGACCATATTTCTTAAATGATGAGTCCAAATATTAATCCATTTGCACCATTGCGTTGTGGATAATGAACTCTACAAAATGAGTCCAAAATCAAATATATATTATTTTAGAAATAATTTGTACCTCGTGGGTCCCAAAATTAATTTATATCTCATGAATTTTGATACCAAAAATTCATCGAACAAAAGTAATAGGACAATTACCTCCTATGTTATTAAAAATTTCAGCACTTTTATCAGGCATAGTTTTAGGAGTTTTAGGCAATTTTAAACGTTTGGAAGTAGTAGAAGAAATATTGCCAACACCAATTATGCTACCATTAATAGTAGGAGGCTTACTAGCATGTGGAATAACATTATTTTCAGTAGTAGTAACGGTGCAAACTCTAACAATATTATCATCTTTAGCTAGTTCTACCTCTATTTCCCATCTAGCATGCAATTCAGTCATCATCCTAACATTTTTATCAATTCGAACTTGGATGGCATTAATTTTAGCAAAGGTCTTACTTTCATTAGTATCATTAGTCATGACTTTAGTTTTTAAAAGATCAACATCTAGAGCAAGACTATCTACCTTAGAGGCAAGAACATCAATTTTCCCAAGTTTCTCCTCAACATTTTTATTAAAGCTAGTTTGTGTAGTGATAAAATCTTTAAGCATGGTTTCAAGTTCATAGGAAGTATTCCTATTATTGCTATAAGAACTACCATAGGAATTACCATAACCACCACTATTATTAGAAGGATAGGGCTTGTAGTTATTGTTACCATAATTGTTCCTATAGGAATTGTTGTTGAAATTATTATTTTTAATGAAGTTAACATCAACATGCTCTTCTTGTGCAACTAAAGAAGCTAAGGGAACATTATTAGGATCCATATGAGATTTACCATTAACAAGCATAGACATGATCATATCAATCTTATCACTCAAAGAGGAGGTTTCTTCAACAGAATTTACCTTCTTACTTGAGGAGTCCTTTCAGTATGCCACTTAGAATAATTAACCATCATATTATCCAGAAGTTTTGTTGCAGCCCCCAAAGTGATGGACATAAATGTACCTCCATCAGCCGAATCAAAAAGGTTTCTTGAAGAAAATTCAGTCCTGCATAAAAGGTTTGGATGATCATCCAAGCAGTCAGTCCATGGGTTGGGCAATTCTTAACCAGAGATTTCATTCTTTCCCAAGCTTGAGCAACATGTTCACTATCAAATTACTTAAAGTTCATAATGCTACTTCTTAGGGAAATAATCTTAGCAGGAGGATAGTATTTTCCAATAAAATCATCTTTGCATTTAATCCAAGAATCAATACTATTCCTAGGCAATGAAAGCAATCATTCTTTAGCTCTTCCTCTCAAGGAGAAAGGAAATAATTTCAGTTTTATAATGTCACCATCTATATCCTTATATTTCTGCATTTCACAAAGTTCAAAAAAATTATTTAGATGGGCAGCGGCATCATCAGAACTAACTTCAGAAAATTGCTCTTTCATGACAAGATTTAACAAAGCAGGTTTAATTTCAAAGAATTCTGCTTTGGAAGCAGGAGGAGCAATAGGTGTGCATATAAAATCATTATTGTTGGTGCTAGTGAAGTCACACAACTTAGTATTCTCAGCAGTAGTCATTTTAGCAAAATAAAAGGCAAACCGAAATACAAATTTAATATAAGTTACTAATTTTTTGTTTGTTTTTGATAATAAGAAGCAAACAAGATAATAACAAAGTAAATAAAATGCAAGTAACTATTTATTTTGTGTTTTTGATATTAAAAGCAAAAAAAATTGGAAATAAAATTTAACTAAGCAAGACAAAAAAAAAGTAAAGAGATTCGGAAGTGAGAGACTCCCCTTGCCGATGTGCTTCAATTTCCCCGGCAACGGCGCCAGAAAAGTCTTATGGCGTCGAAGGGGAAGTTGAAGAGTGCTTGATGCTCACGGGCGTGAGGAGTTGGAAAACCCCAAGAGGAAGGTGTGATGAGCGTAGTAGCAAGTTTCCCTCAGTTATGAAACCAAGGTTATCGAACCAGTAGGAGATGAAGAACACAATGAAGGTCTCCCCGGCGACGGAAAAGTGGCGTTGAAGGGAGGTGGAATCTGCACAGCACAATAAGGAAACTTTGCTCCAACTCAACAGTGAGGTTGTCAATCTCACCGGCTTGCTGTAACAAAGGATTAAACGTATGGTGTGGAAAATGATGTTTGCAGAGAATGAAAGAAACAATTGCAGTTGGTTGTATTATCAGTTTAAAGAAAAAGACCGGGGTCCACAGTTCACTAGTGGTGTCTCTCCATAAATAATAATAGCATACATGTGGGTAAGCAAATTACAGCTGGGCAATTGACAGAATGAAGAACTGCATAATGATGCATATACTATAGTCATGATGTCTAGTATGAGATTCATTTGGGCATTACAACAATATACATAGACCGTTCCAACCGCATCTATGACTAATAATCCACCTTCCGGTTAGCGTCCGCACCCCTTTCAGTATTAAGTTGCAAGCAACAGATTATTGCATTAGGCAAAGTGTGTAATGTAAATAATACAATTATCATTAGACAAAGCACTACTGTTTTATCCCTAGTAGCAACAGTACATCTACAATCTTAGAGGTTGCTGTCACTCCCCTAGATTAAATAGAGACATGAACCCACTATCGAGCATAAATACTCCCTCTTGGAGTCACAAGCATCTACTTGGCCAGAGCATCTACTAGCAACGGAGAGCATGCATGATCATAAACAACACACAACATGATATATTATGAAGCAAATGACATAGTATTCAATATCCATCGGATCCCGACAAACACAACATGTAGCATTACATAAAGATGATCTTGATCATGATAGGCAGCTCACAAGATCTAAACATGATGGCACAAAAGGAGAAGACAACCATCTAGCTACTGCTATGGACCCGTAGTCCAAGGATGAACTACTCACGCATCAGTCCGGAGGCGGGCATGGTGATGTAGAGCCCTCCGGCGATGATTCCCCTCTCCGGCAGGGTGCCGGGAAGAGGTTCTGAACCCTCCCGAACTAGGTTGACGACGGCGGCGGCTCCGTAAGGGTTTCTGGAAAAGTGTTCGGGTTGTTTAGGTTTTAACGCCGGGGGGTATTTGTAGGCGAAAGGGCGAAGGCGGTGGAGGCCCGAGGGCCCCACACCTGGTGCTCGCGCGGCCAGGGGGGGGAGCCGCGCCAGCCTATGGTGTGGGCGCCTCGCGGCCCCACTCCGTCTCGTCTTCGGTGTTCTGGAACCTCCCGAGAAAAATAGGCATTTTGGCTTTTGTTTCGTCCAATCCCGAGAATATTTCCTTAACATGTTTTCTGAAACCAAAAACAGCGGAAAACAGGGAACTGGCACTGTGGCATCTTGTTAATATGTTAGTCCCAGAAAATGCATAAAACCATATAAAATGTATACAAAACATGTAGGCAATTGGTATAATATAAGCATGGAACATAAGAAATTATAGATACATTTGAGACGTATCATGCCGCAACCGCCCAAGTCATGCCACCACCAAAAAGTTTCAGGACTACTCTCCTAGTTTTCGAGCTCTGTCTGCCGCGTCTAGGGCCACAAGTCGTGCTAGCCTAGAGGTCCCCGATAAGGTGGGTGGGATTTACCCATTGACTTCCTCCAGTGACGGCGTGGAGGACAGGGGAGAGGGGAGACTGGCGCGACGGCTATGGTTTCTCCCGTGGCTGCTCATGTTTCTCCTGTAGCGCTTGTTCAACAATTGCTAGATGGGATATTTGGATAGAACTCTCACTAAATTGGAGTAGATTTCGCTCTTTAATTAAACCACCATGTCTGAATCGTTTGTTTTGTTTCTCCGTGCTTGAACCACAAAATCATGTAGGACTAGAATTTACGTGACATTGCAATCATGCCTTTTTCTCATTCATACATTATTTGAATCATAGAATCAAAGAAGCTCCTAAATTTCACGCTTCTTAGAAGAGCAATAGCCACATGCAAGCAAGAATGCTAGCAAATTATCAAAACATATAAAGAAAATTGCTCAAGAAGTGGGGCTATTGAAGGTTGAAAGGGCATGGCGCCCCATGTATGGTTTTGGTAATTAATGACAATCCATATGGACTAATGATAGCATTGAGTTATACTTGTAGTGTTTGTCCATAGAACTTGCTTGATGTCCATATGTTGGATTCAAGGTTGATGCCATAAAGATAATATAATGGAGTATTTGGCATCAAGATCATCGAGTTGCATGGATATATTTGAGATGATCAATAAAAAGGTTATGTGATGACCAAGCTATGGTTCAAGGAGGTATTCGATGATTGGTCATATGAGAGTGGAGCATACTGCAAGTATGTCTTGAAGAAAAGGATTATGTGATCGTTATGGTTATCGTCAAGCATCATCTAATTAAGGGAGAAGAAAAGATACAAGGTTGATCAATCAACACACAAAGCTACAAGATGTACCAAGTGGTATCATGTATCTCTTGGTATGGTAAGCACTTGTCCATGTAGCTTTCTGAACTAACCCATTATGTATGTGTTTGGTATGCCAATGTGGGTTTAGGTTCATTTCTACGGGCTTTCTTCAAATGAAGATTCATATAGCCCATGAAGGATGACGTCAAGTGGGGATCGTCATCATGGTTGAAGTGCAAGTTCAAGAGAATCATCTCGAAGAAATGTTATGCTTGAAGTTTGCAACCCATTTGGAGAAAATGGTCATATGAAGATGTGCCTAAAATAGGCTCTCTCATATTGGAGTATGGGGGAGCAATATGTGAGTCTTCACTGAGCGAAGCGTAATCAAGAAAGGTGATCCACTTCAAGAGATCAAGATCTTCATCATCTAGCTCAAGTGGAATGTGCAAGCCAAAGGTATGATCTATATACACTAGTGGAAAAAGGGCTACTAGTGGCGCACCAAAAAGCCTTTCTGTGGCGCACCCAGGAAAATGGGGGGTGCGCCACAGAAATCTCGCCACTAAATGCGCCACAGAAAGTGGCACATTTCTGTGGCGCATCCTCCCTAGTGCGCCACAGAAATTTATCAGTGGCGCATGCTTGTACTGTGCGCCACAGAAATAGGTGCGCCACAGCAAAGTTTGGCCATGCGCCACAGAATTATGTACAGGAATTTTCATATTATTTCTGCCCACTGTACAAATACAGGTATATTAACGAAAATACATGTATATATTACAGGATTTAAACACACAGAACAGAAACATGATATATTTGACACATCACATTACTTAGACACATCACATATAGTTACAAATGCCGAATCTTACACAAGTCATGATACAAATGGACCTCGAAATACAAAAGTTCATCATTTCATCATTTCATACATATAGAGTTATCAAATAAAGTATATCGGCGATGATGGTGAGGAAGATCAGCGGGAGAGCATGATCACGTAGCCTAGTTCTGCATCGGCGCCGGGAACGGTTTGTACATTTCCTTCGTCGTCCACGTCCTGGTGTCCTGCTGCAATGCTAGGCGTTCTTCGATCTCCCTCTTAGTCAAACCTGGAGATGGATTGGTAAGTATCAGTTAATAACATAAATAGAGTGTGAATAATTCATCTAAGTGCAATAAAGAAAAAACTTCTTGCGAGTGAGGCAAGCAGCTAGCTAGGCGCAGTTTTGTAATACATCCTACCTCTAGGGTAGTGGAAAAGCCCTGCGGTTGCCATGACATCCTGGAGGATGATATGTGATAACTTCATCTGGGTGCGATGGAAGTCTTCTCTAAGATCAGCATCAGAGATTTCCCCCATATTTTTGGTCCATTCCCGGAGTTTATTTGGAAACCTCATGGCATCTGCTTCCTCAACATACCCTTTAAGTTGATGGATGACGTAGAACCCCTCCTTCACGCTCTCAGAGTCCTCCTTGATGCAAGGGAAGTTGGTGACATGCCTGAACTTGTGTGTCTTGTTCTTGTTGAAGAATTCACAGTTCTTTTCGAAGGTGCCTCCATTACGGGCGTAGATCTCGAGAGCCTCATCGAGAACACTCTTTATTCGGGTGTAGTCTTTCTCTATAACCGAACTCCCCGAGTCGAAATAAGTGGCAATGGACCACCTCGGGTTTACGGCGATGAGTACTGCGTACTTGTCCCTGCTTAACACAATTCAAACGGAATGTAGGAAATTCATGATAAGCAATGGAACGACTCTATGGGAAAACATAAGTTACGACATCGACGAGCGGACGTGTACTTACTTGCAAAAGAAAGGCACAAGATGGCTGTTCTTGCTCATGTTTTTCAGCATGAAGCTTTGGAGGTACTCCCTCGCCATGATCCGTCTCCCTGATCCTTCAACCAGCTGGCTGTCACGCATGTAGTAGGGATCCGCTATCGCGACGTACGGGTTTGTCTCTCTCTTGATCTTCACCGCCAGATTGAGCGCGTATAGACGGACCAAGTTATAGTCCAGCCGTCTAGAGTGAAACAGCTTGAAGACGTCCTCGAAGGCTATAAAGATTACATCCGCAGGGGCTTCATCGACAAAGTTCACGTTCTTTGGCACCTTGCACGTGAACACCGGGTAATTTGGGTCCTCGTCATTAAGAAGGATGCCCTCTAGCGTCAAGATAGCATCATGCAAAGCTTTCATGGATCCTTGTGCGATGCGGAGCAGCTTCGGAGGCAGTATCGGTTTACCAGCTTCATGCATTCGGGTCAAGCCATCACGACGTGGTGGAACCATTTGTTCATCCCGGACAGTCCTAGGAGCTGGCTGGCTCGCAGAGGCACCTGGCTTACTTCTCTTCCTGTGCTTCTTCTTCACCTCTGGGGATTGCACATCTTGAATCGACTTATGCAGTGTGCCAGGGCTGAAAATGTTAGTCTGTTCAGCTTGATCGCCGGCCTCCGGAGGCGTGTCTTGAGATAAACCATGGAAGTTCAGGCGCTGCGAGCATGAAGTGGGACGAATAGGCATAATGCGGGGGCCGCGGAAGTGTTCGTCATCCAAAGGAGGCATGCACGAACCATCCAAGGCGCCAGTGTTGAGGAAGCCATCGACGTCGTCGCCATTATTATCATCATCATAATCATCGTCGATGACTGGAAGTTGAGGCGCAACGGCTTTGTCTTTGGCTTGTTGCGGTGCAGACGCTCCCAACAGTATTTGGTGCCGGCTTGTGGTGGCGACGACCGGCGCTTCCTTCCGGGTCCTGGCAACGGGTGCTTGTGGCGCCGACTCGTTCACAACAGGTATATGTGGCGGCCTCGGCGAGGGCCGAACGATAGAGTGCCTAACCTTTTGTTGCGGCTTCGAGGTGGCGCCGGAGGTGCGTCTGACCCCCCCAAGACGAATTTGGCTCTTCGGCCATTCCATGAGCCACTTGATGCAGGCTCCAAGGACCATGTGCTCATCCTCGGCTCCCGGAGGTTGCATTGGGGGATCGATGTGTTGAAACTGACGCAATACCTCATCCAACTTGATTCTCAGCACGGCCTCGTTCATGCGTTGGTTGTGCATTAGGCTACTCTTTGGTTGTATGATCATGCCCGTAGCAACATCCACCAACTCGCCGCCGGCCCGCACCGTATGCAGGAGTATGCAAGGCGTGTCCTGAGAGTCAACACATGCATGTTGGGCATCATGAGATGGCAGTCATCAAAGGCATAGTTAATTATAGAAGATGTCGTGGACTAACTAGTTAGTTACCTTGTCGATTGCGTTGAGCTCCTCTAATGTTGATACAATGGCGCCGGTGGTGGCGGCCGGTGTCTCATTTTCTGGCGCCGGAGGTTGCATGGGGGGCTCCTGTGCCTCGGTAGGGGGCGCATGTGGCACAGTATGGAGCGGCGGCTCGGTAGCGGTGTTGGCCGGCGGGGTCACCATCTGGTCCGGCGGGGTCACCATATGGCTGGAGGTGCTGCCGGCATAGCTGGGCACGTGTATCGGCCCCTGTCGACCTGCCGCATTCCAAGCAGCTATACCCTCCATGAACCCAGGGGGTAAGAAATCCCGGATCCCCTCCTTCACTAGCTGGCTCACAGTGCTGGAGTCCACTTTCTCCTGCTCCAGTGTTTCCACCTTCTTCCTTAGCTCCAGAACCTCGGCGCTATCCCTACTCGGCTTCCTCCTCTGCCTTCTCTTCTCGCCGCCGTCCGTGCTATAGTACTGGAGGAACTTCATGCTCGTACCAAAGCCGGACACACGGCCTGCTGACGTCGGCGCCGCCGTCTTCTCCCTATCCTTGTAAACGTTCATCGCCCTGTTGAAAGTACTGTCCCAGGGCTCCGTCGAATCCTGGGACGACGGGCCGGCCTCAGCGTCAGCCTTCAACTCGTCCTCCTGCAGACAATGCAAATTAAGGTGAACCCATGCATGTAGAAAAATATGGCTACGCGGTAAATTAAATTCCTTACCAGCACTTTCTCAAATCTCTTCACATCGTCATCGTCCGTAATGAATTCCCCCGTGTCTTTGACCAGATAGTAGCGGGACCGGACAAAGTTCCGGACCTGCTCGTCCGCGATCTTGTGCCACGGGTTCTCTTTCCCTAGTCTCTCAACCTCGGCATCCTCCTTGTCCCAAATGGGCTGTTTTCCTCGGTAGCCACCGCTTCCCAAACGGTGGTTACCTAGGTTCAGGTCCCGCATTTTCTTCCCCCACTCGGTCCATTTTTTAGACTCCTCAGTAGACAAGGACAACTTGAATGCGTCGAAGTCTTCTTTGTCGAGCATCGGGTCTTTGGTTTTTATCTCTTCCCAGGTTTCACCCTTTTCAATCTTCCTCCTCACCCTGCATTTCCAGCTGCTCAAGGCGGTGCTCATCTTCGTGATGGCTAAACTGTCCACCTTTTTGTTGAACGGCTGCGGGAACGTGTATCGTTGGTGAAGCTTCTTGATGAGGGTCTTGACCAGAGCCTCATTCTGCGTGCTTCTGAGGTCCTTCGTGTTGATCGACACGGTTTCCCGGAGGATGCACCCTAGTTGCATGCCGTATCCTGCGGCAAGTCTCGCGGGCTGCAATGGGAGGCCACTTGGCGAGACCTCAGTGAAGACGTCTGTGACGTTGCCGAGTGCTTGCGGTGTCCGATCCCTCCTTGGCTTCTTTTTCTTCTGCGCGGGCGGGTTGGTACCATCGGCCCTGTGGTCCTCGCCGCCATCGGTGGTGGTATCGGCGTCCTCATGGCCGCCACTAGCATCTCCATCGGTGGTGGTGGTGGTATGCTCCTCATGCTCGCCGCCACCACCAGTAGGATTTTTCGCGGCCTCCTCCAACTCCTGGGACAACTCCCAGAAGGGCTTGTTCGCGTCTCCAGCATCTTCATCGCAGCTCATATGCTTAGAAGTGCCAGCCCCCGACATGTTTGCACTGCTATAATTAATACAACAAATATAAGTAAAAAATCACTTAATTAAATACTAAGGTACCCCGGCCATTGCATTACCCCATATGTCCTTTTTTTAGGAAAGTCATGCTAAAATTCACGAAAAAATTCGGCATAACCTTTGCTAAAAAAGGGACATATGGAGTACCCGAATTTGCCGGAACGGAAGTTAATAGACGTTTCGGCAATCTCAAGGGCCTCACGGGGTACCTGCAAACATTTCACAAATCATGTTGCCGGAATCGCACATAAAACTTCAAAACTTGCGATGCCGGCAACAACCACATACACGATGGTATGACACAATTGCAACTTCGGAATTCCTCAAAAATTGACACAATTGCATCTCTTTCCAAGCCTGCACATTTTGCAACATTTTGCAACAAGACCAACAGTGCACATTTTGCAAAAAAATGTCATAGACATTTCATCGAACACTTTGGCTACGGTGGTTCGGTAGGGGAGGGAGTAGGGGTAGAGGGGAGTCACCTCGGGGAGGGGAGGACGTAGGGGAGGTCGAGGGCAGTGGAGGAGGACGTCGCCGGTGTCTCGGAGGGAGGGGAGGTGCGAGGCCGGTGGCTCTTCTTCGTCGGCGGCGGCGGTGGGGGAGCGCGGGGTGGCGCGGCATCGAGGCTGTCCGTGGCGGGGCGCGGGGTGGCGCGGCGTCGAGGCCACTGGCGGCGGTGGGGGAGCGCGGTGGCGGGTGGTCGATCTCGGCGGTGGGGGAGCGCGGGGTCGAGGGCGCGGCGATTTTGGACTTAGCAGTTTGGAGGAAGAAGGAGGCAGGCGTGGGGGCGGCCCCACATGTAAGTGGGGGTAACTATATTCTGTGGCGCATACTTAGGGCGCTGCGCCACAAAACAGAGGTATTCTGTGGCGCATATTAGTGTGGGTGCGCCACAGAATTGTGTCACATCTTTTTTTTTTGTAGTTATATTTTTGGTTATATTTAAAGAAAAAAGAAACACACATATTTTAAGGAAAAAACAAACACACAAATTTGTTGCCACATATATTAATACACAAAAAAGTATATATATTTAAAGATTAATTCATGATATACACATGCATATAAATGCTTGCATTGTCTCACACACACCAAAAAAGTCTTCTTCTCTCATCTCACATGTGTACACACGCACAAAAAGTAATACACCAAAAAAGTCTTCGTCGATCCCGGCTGGTTCCGAGAGCTAGCTTCTCTTCTTCTTTCCCTTCTTCGCGGTTGAATACTTTAGGCCAGGCACCTTGAGATTTCTTCGCGTGAACGGACAAACTTTAGTAGGTAGGGAGGTCTTCCTTGTGTTTTTGCTCGTAGTCGGCTTGTCGAAGAACTTGTCGAATTCCTCCTCGATCTTCGGATCACCGTCCAAGTCTTCCTCGTTGGCGTCTCCGTCCATTCCGATGATGCTCCTCTTGCCCCTCCTCATGACAACACGGCTAGGCTTTGACGGGTCGGTAATGAAGAAGCATTGCTCAACTTGGCTAGCGAGTACCCATGGCTCGTTTTTCGCGGAGGCTTTCTTCGATTTGGCATCGGGTATTACCATGGTGGTGAAATACCGGCCTTCTTTCATGACGTCCTTGGCCCATCTTACACGGAACATTGGCACCAACTCTCCACAGTAGTTGAGCTCCCATATCTCCTCGATCTTTCCGAAGAATCTTTCCTTAACAGTAGCCTCGTCATCACCGTAGGATAGCATAGTTACTCCTGAGTTTTGATATTCACTATTCTTGTCCTTTTCCTCGGTGTAGAATGTGTAACCGTTGATGTCGTACGCCTGATAGGTCCTTACGTTCTGTCCGGGGCCCTGTGATAAGGAGAATATGAGTTCTTCATCTTCCGTAGATGGCGTTATGTTCGCTACTTGAAACAGTTGCCTTTTCTTGAACCAACGTGTGAAGCTGGAGTTGTGCTCTTTGGATACGTCTCCATTCTTCCTCTGCCGACCCAGCTCGATGTAATTCTGCTCGATTAAGCTCTTGTGCTCCTCCACCCAAGGTTCGATCAATTGTAAGTGTTGTAGCGCGACCCGGTGAGCCCTGTCGAGGTCTTCTCTACGACCATGAACGCCGACAAAGAGTGAGCGGCAGCCCTCGCGGTGACCAACTCCACCGAGCCTGCCGAGGTGCTTCCTGGTGGGCAGACCAACATCCTCGTTCTCGGTACTTAGATAATTCTGGCAGAAGGAGATGCACTCGTAGGTTAGAAAGCCCTTGGCCATGCTTGCGTCCGGACGGGCCCTGTTGCGAACGTATCCTTTCATGACACCGTTCTGCCTTTCGAACGGCATCATGTAGTGCAGGAACGTCGGCCCGAGCTGCTTGATGTCCTCAACGACATGGAGAAGGAGATGCACGCAGATATCAAAGAAAGAGGGTGGGAAGTAAATCTCGAGCTCGCATAGTATCAGCACGATCTCTTCCTGTAGCCTGTCGAGCTGCTTCACGCCGATCGACTTCCTGTTGATGACGTCGAAAAAGTTGCATAGGGCAAGCAGCGTATCTCGGACGTGATCGTCCATTATCCCTCTGATCGCAACGGGAATTATCTGCGTAATCAGCACGTGACAATCGTGAGACTTCATCCCGGTGAACCTCTTCTTCGTTGCGTCCAGATATCTGCTGATCTTCCCTGCGTAACCGTGAGGAAATTTGACTCCTACGAGGCACTTGTAGAACTGCTCGAGCTCCACCGGACTCATAGTGTAGCAGGAAGGGGGAAGCACCACCGTGTTCTTCTTTGCCCTTTTGCGGCGACCTTGAGTCCCTTCCGTCTGATCATCATCAGCGTCATCGTCGTCATCACTGTCGGGTGCCTGTAGATCTTTCTTGATGCCAAGCCATTTCAGATCGTATCTTGCTCTCGTCCCATCCTTGGACTTTTCTGGCATGTTGGAAAGAGTGCCAAGTAGACTCTCGGTGACATTCTTCGTAATATGCATCATATCGAGGCTATGGGGCGCTTTAAGGAGCTTCCAGTACGGCAAGTCGTGGAAAACAGACCTCGCTTTCCATACACCCAGCAGGGGATCAACCCTCGGTCGCTTCTTTCCAGGAGCAGGGCACTCCACCCAATTTCTCAAAAGCTCATCGATTTCAGTGCCGGTCCTCTCCTGCGGGGCTCTTTCGAGCTCGTTTTCACCATCGAACAGGTCACCGCGTTTCCTCCACGGGTGATCCAAGCGAAGCCACCGTCGAGCACCTGGGTACACGGTTTTCGAAGACCCATCCCTTGGTAGCTGGAGATGCGGGGTCCCATCCATGCACCTGACACATGCACAAAATCCGTGGCCTACCTGGGCTGATACGTATGAGCAACCAGGATAGTCCTGCACCGTCGTGAACAAGGCGGCTCTCATGTCGAAATATTCTCTAATAGTGTAGGCATCCCACGTACGGGCTGGCGTGTCCCACAACGTGGCTAACTCCTCTTTCAACAGTGTGAGATACAGATGTATGTCGACACCCGGTTGTTTCGGCCCCTGGATGAGAATGCTCATGTGTATGTACCTTTGCTTCGTGCACAGGCAAGGGGGGAGGTTGTAAGGCCATACAAACACGGGCCAGGTGCTATGCATGCTACTCTGGTTGCCGAACGGATTGAGTCCATCGGTGCTCATACCCAGCCTGATGTTCCTTGCGTCGCCTCCGAAATTTTGAAAGGCGTCCAATGCTTCCCACTGGAGGGCATCTGAAGGGTGTGACAGGATCCTTCCCTTCTCCGGATCTTCTTCGGCTTCTCCCTTTCCGCGTGCCATTGCATTAGCTTTGCTTCCTTATGGTCCACAAAGTACCGCTGCAGACGGGGAGTGATAGGAAAGTACCATACCACTTTTCGAGGAACTTTCTTGTTAGCACCCTTGTACCGTCCTTGGTCGCACACCGGACATTTGGTTATGTCCTTGTACTCTCCCCGGTAAATTGCGCAATCATTGATGCAGGCATGGTATTTGACGTGCGGTAAGTCAAGTGGGCACACGACTTTCTTGGCCTCCTCGATGCTTTTTGGCAATGTGTTCCCCTCGGGAAGACGATCGTGCATGAATTTCATGCTCTTCGTGAAGCTCACGTCGGTCCACTTGCTTTGCGCCTTCATCTCCAGAGCATCAAGCGTTACTTGCAAGCGCGTATCCTTTGGCCGGCACCCAGGATACAACGGAGTCTTCCCGTCGATCTCCATTTGCGCCAGTTTGGCTTTGTCTCTGGCGGTGCTCGTCTCCTGGAGGAGCAATTCTTGAACATGAGAGTCCCGTAAGGCCGACATTAGCGTGTTCTCCGTGTTCGCGTCTTCTCCACCGCCATCTCCCCCATGGTCATCATGATCATCTTGTCCGCCGACATCTCCTTCGTCATGATCATCTTGTCCGCCGACATCTCCTTCGTCATGTCCGGGCGCATTTGTTGTTTTTGGTGTCTGGTTCAAGCCTAGCATGAAACCTTGCCTGAGCAGGTGATCCTCCAATTGTCCGGAATCAGGGTCGATCCATCTCTCGAGTTTACATTTTCGACACGGACATCTTATCTGGCGCCTGTTACACTAAATCATTTCCGCCTTCGCTTCTTCCTTGTATCTACTGATTTGACCGGATCTCATCATGACGACCATGGTTGCCTACGCACGGGTTACATAGAGCACACAACCAAGAAACGTTATTTAGAACCGCAACATATGCACACACACATACACACATGCATGTTCGACGGAAAATTTTGACATGATTTCTCCTAATAGTCGGACGTATGGGTGGTGCAAAAATTTGCCGAAATGGAAATGAATCAACATTTCGGCAAACATATATGCACCACGCCGCCGCAAGAAACAACAAAAACAACAAACATGCATATGCATGTGTCCACATACACCGATGGCCATAATATAAACCCGGCGCCCCATAAATGATCGGTGGCCATATACACCGAGATGGCATATACACCGGCCGTAAACCGATGCCATACCACCGCACAAGCATGCACACCACAACAAAAAGAGAAGATGTCTCACCTAGTAGATTGGAGCTCCTCCCGGTCCTTGATCGTGTGATGTGTTTGGAGAGAATTTAGTGGACAAAAAGAGGAGGAGAGAGTATATATGAAGCCTCCCTACGTACTAATCAATCTCTATGGAACAAAATAGGTTTTAACCTACTAGAAATGGAGAAATAATGGAGAAAGAATGGGGAGAATTGGGTGAGAAAGAGGAGAAATAATGGAGAAAGAATGGGGAGAATTGGGTGAGAAAGAGGAGAAATACGAGCTGTGTGAGAGAAGGGGAAATGTTGCAAATGAATCTGAGATTTTAGTGCATTGAATGCTTTTGTGGGCCCTGGTTGACATTTTGTGGCGCACCAAATAATATTTTTGTGGCGCACCAAGCACATGCGCCACAGAAAAGCCATGTTCTATGGCGCACCAAAGTAATGCGCCACAGAAAAGGCACATTCTGTGGCGCACCGTCCAGCATGCGCCACAGAATGTCAACTTTTTGTGGCGCATGCTGGACGGTGCGCCACAGAATATCTATTTCCTGTGGCGCATGGGAGGGGTGCGCCACAGAAACTGACCCGGATTCCGAAATTCGAACTGGCTGGCGGGGACCACCTAGTTTCTGTGGCGCATGCTCCACAGTGCGCCACAAAAAAGAACATTTCAGTGGCGCATGTTTATATTGTGCGCCACAGATGTTTGTGGCGCACTGGTTTGGTGCGCCACTAAATGTTTTTTGTGGCGCATGGGCCTAGGGTGCGCCACAAAGGGTGCATCCCACCTATAAGCCTTTTTCCACTTGTGATAGGGGTATAGGATAAACACCGTACTATATATCAAGAGGGGCTCTCAATTAAGGTTTAGCGTATCAATCGGAGAGCTCAAACGTTTGCATTGTTGGCATCATTATATTTCTTGGTTCTTATTTGGCTTTTCTCCTTGTTGGGTTTTAGTGCTTGTCGTGATCTTCATGACAAGCCCAAGTTCTTCGAAAATGGATTTAGTATGAAAAACCTTTTGCATTTTCGGTATTGGAAATATTAGCGGGTCGCCTTCATGAATGTATCCACACCTTTCCATGTGTGGTATTCTATCTATATTTCTGATCCTTAATATTTCACACCTTTTGTATGGTGGTCCTTGTCGCTAGCTTTCCATTAAAATCGGTCTCACCTTATTTGGAGTTCGTATGTGAAAGATATCCTCGCTTTGGTCTCGCTACCTACAAGTTTTCCAAACTTCGGTAGTACTGGCTTCGGCATCTTTCCCTGTTCCTACTCCCTGGAGGTTTTGGTTAATTGCCTGGTACAACCGGCTCGCCTGGCGAATCGGTAGTACCGACCCTGGCCGGTAGTATCGGCTCGAGGGGTTTCGGTACTGGACTCCCCTAGAACTTTTGGTTATTTCACTGGTACCTCTCCGGTAGTACCGGCCGGCTCGGAATCTGTGGCCAACAGTCAGTTATTCGGGTGGACTATATAAGGGGGTCTTCTTCCCCAAAGAGACCCCATCTCTTGAGCACGAAATTGACCTCCATTGTTGACCTTCCTAAGCTCTACTATCTCTCTATTCCTCCAATTGTTCTTGCTATTTCTTGAGGGAAAAGAGAGAGGAGATCTAGATCTATTGTTCCACCAATTCATTCCTCCTCTAAGTGTAGGGAACCCTTTGGATCTAGATCTTGGAGTTCCATTTGTTGAGTTCTTCTTTGTTCTTCCTCTCTTCTCCCCCCACAAGCATTTGTTGCTCTTGCTGGGATTTGAGAGTGAAGGATTTATCCACTTCTAGTGATTTTTCCTCTTGCATATTAGTTGCATTGGTATGAGTTATCCATGGTGATACGTGGTGATTGAAGTTAAGAAGCTTATTACTCTTGGATGCTTGGGTGCCCTAGAGATTTTCCTCTTGGGTACCCTAGACGATTGTAGTTGATCTCGGAGTTTTGGCGGCTCGCGGGATTGTTGGGAGCCTCCAATTAAGTTGTGGAGCGTGTCTCAATCTTGTTGATTCGTGTGGCTTTGGGAGCCACTGGAATTCGATGGGAGCCTCCAATTAAGTTGTGGAGTGTGTCTCATCCTTGTACGGGTTCGGTGACCACCCTCAAGTGTCCCATAGTGGTTCATGGCACTCCGCATTGGTGGAGGCACGAAAGAGATTTCAGTGTGTCATTGAGGGCTATTCGGGGATCACTTTGTGACTCCGCACCGCTCCAACGAAGACATAGCTTTCATTGGAAAGTGAACTTCGGGATAACTCATCGTCTCCAAGTGTCTCGGTATTTCTATACCTGATCTTCTTATTTATGCTATTTACTTTGTGATATTCATCGAACTTGAAGTAATATAGCTTGCTATCAGATAGTTGCTTATCTTGCTTAGTATAATTTGTTGGTGCACATAGGTAAACCTAACTTGTTTAGGTTTCTTTCTTGATAAATTAAACAACAGAATTCAAACATTAAACCGTATTAATTTTAATCGCCTATTCACCCCCTGTAGGCGACATCCGTGTCCTCTCAAAGGTTAAATGCATTTTGCCAAATATTTTTGTGCCCTTTCTCCATGGTTGTTTGTTTCTCTCACCCTTGGTACACTAGAAATGAACCTTTAGCTGCAGCCTTCCCCTCTATTCCTACATGATTCAAGCATTACTTTCCACTCCATACATCGTCATTTCCCAACATTTGTACTTATCTTTGGTGCTTTTTTTAATGCTTTCACGAGGGGAGAAATTCCCACCTGAATATATTGATTCAAAAAGAGATTACTGATGCACCAGTGTGGTGTTGTTGGGAAACCCCAAGAGGAAGGTATGAAGTAGTGCAGCAGCAAATTTCCCTCAGTTGTGAAACCAAGGTTATCAATCCAGTAGGAAACTAGAATTCTTCCGAAGATTGCTGCGGTTGACCTTGGTAGGGCGCACTACCGGTGGTTGCCACGAACGTGGAACCTGCACACAACACAACCACGATACTTTGCCCCAACTTAACAATGAGGTTGTCAATCTCACTGGCTTGCTGTAACAAAGGATTAAAAGTATGTGTGGAAAATGATGTTTGATTGCAGAGAATGAAAGTAACAGGATTGCAGTAGGTTGTATTATCAGTTCAAGGAAAAAGGACCGGGGTCCACAGTTCACTAGTGGTTTCTCTCCATAAATAAATAATAGCATACATGCGGGTAAACAAATTACAGCTGGGCAATTGACAGAATAAAGAACTGCATAACAATGCATACACAAGTCATGATGTCTAGTGTGAGATTCATTTGGGCATTACAACATGATACATAGACCGTCATCCAACTGCATCTATGATTAATAATCCACCTTCAGGATAGCATCCGCAACACCATTCAGTATTAAGTTGCAAGCAACAGATTATTGCATTAAGTAAAGTGTGTAATGTAAGTAGCACAAATATCCTTAGATAAAGAACTATTGTTTTATCCCTAGTAGCAACAGTACATCTACAATTTTAGAGGTTGCTGTCACTCCCCCAGATTAAATGGAGACATGAACCCACTATCGAGCATAAATACCCCCCCCCCTTGGAGTCACAAGCATCTACTTGGCCAGAGCATCTACTAGTAACGGAGAGCATGCAAGATCATAAATAACGCACTCACAAGATATATTATGAAGCAAATGACATAGTACTCAATTATTCATCGGATCCCAGCAAACACAACATGTAGCATTACATAAAGATGATCTTGATCATGATAGGCAGCTCACAAGATCTAAACATGATGGCACAATAGGAGAAGACAGCCATCTAGCTACTGCTATGGACAGGTAGTCCAAGGATGAACTACTCACGCATCAGTCCGGAGGCGGGCATGGTGATGTAGAGCCCTCCGGTGATGATTCCCCTCTTCGGCAGGGTGCCGGGAAGTGCTTCCGAACCCTCCCGAACTAGGGTTGACGGCGGCGGCGACTCTGGAACGTATCGTCGAAAAGTGTTCGAGTGGCAATGATTTTCCCGTCGGGGGAGAATAAATAGGCGAAAGGGCAAGGTCGGTGGAGGTCCGAGGGCCCCACACCATATGGCGGCGCGGCCAGGGGGGCTGCCGCGCCTCCACCAGGTGTGGGCCCCCTGCTGCCCTTCTTCGACTTGTTTTCGATGTTCTGGAAGCTCCCGAGAAAAATAGTGACTTTGGCTTTTGATTTGTCCAATTTCGAGAATATTTCCTTAACAGTTTTTCTGAAACCAAAAACAACAGAAAACAGGGAACTAGCACTGTGGCATCTTGTTAATAGGTTAGTCCCAGAAAATGCATAAAAACCATATAAAGTGTATATAAAACATGTAGCAATTGGTATAATATAAGCATGGAACATAAGAAATTATAGATACGTTGGAGACGTATCAAGCATCCCAAAGCTTAGTTCTACTCGTCCCGAGTAGGTAAAACGATAACAAGAATAATTTCTGAAGTGACATGCTTTCACACAATCTTGATCATATAATAATGTAATGCATGTCAATTGAGATCAAATGAATAAAAGTTCTAGTTTATATTGATATCAAATGAGTAATGAGTAAACAAGTAGGAAGAACAAAGTAAAACTTTCAATGAATCAATACTAGAGAACAGTCAACCGTGCAAAGTAGATATTAAAGATGATATAAGCTTCAAGAACAACAATATAATCGTCTAATGCATCCAACAATCATGACAACTTTGTGAAAGGATCAAGTCAAGCAATAACAATATGCACGTAGAAAATCATCTCTCTATTTGTTCACTTAAAAACAAGCAAGCGTTCAGCGTTGGTTCCTGGCACCAGGATGTTGTGGCTAAAAGAATGTTAAGGGGGGTTTGGAAGGCCAACGGAAGAAAGTCTCACACAGCTGAAAGTGATCATTAGACAAGAGGAAGTCTTATAATCGAAACTATGCAAGGAGTAGTGATTGCCACACAACGGATGCACATAGAGCTAAATGTGTATGAAAGCTCTCCAATGGAACTAGTGGGGGTGCATCCAACTTGCTTGCTCATGAAGACCTAGAGCACTTTTGAGGAGGCTCATCATTGGAATATACAAGCCAAGTTCTATAATGTAAAGTTCCCCATATAGTTATGCAAGTAAAACATGAAAACTCTCTCATATGGAGTGAAGGTGTTAAACATGAGCACAAATGATGACTATGAATACTACAGGTGCTATAACATCAGCACAAGTGTGGATAAAGAGTAGTAATGTTGCCCCCTTTTTTTTTCTTTTTTTTATATTTATTTATTTTTACTTTTTATGTTTCTCTTTTCGATGGCCTCCGTGGCTCTTTTCACTTTTAGGGGCAAACATTCTAATATGACAACACACTTTTGATACAAGTAACCCATAAGGAATAAAACATAGTGTATGAAACGGTGCCTCTGCCAGTGTAGCAGGATATCCAATGATCTAGCGTAACATGGGTAAAACCACACATCAGCTGTAAAGAATCATGCAAGGCAATATATAAATGATAAATGACAATAAGTGATGTAATGTAAGATGGAAGTTGCATGGCAATATATCTCGGAACAACTATGGAAATGCTGTAGTAGGTAGGTATGGTGGGTGTTTTATGAAAGATATTTGGCTTATGTGTAGGAGAACATGATGAAGATCTCCCACGAGTTTTGGATGTACCCGCGAAGTATGCACCAACTCTCAATGTGAGAAAGGGCAATGCAAAGTACCAAAGATGCTAGCAAATATGGTGGTGGAAGTGCCATGAAAACCACAGCTTAGAACTCACAACCAAAAAGATTCCAACTAGAAATATGATCTTACAAGGCATAATGAAAATCACTCCATGAGGGACTGTGGAAAATGAACAAGTCACTGTTGGGACCCTGATAGTAGCGCATAACACAAAGTCATTACGGTTGTTTTTAACATTAGAAGTCATATATCATCATGCTATCAACTGGATATTTAAGTGTGGCACAGCTTCAAGTTTTCTAGACCAATTATTAATCATTCCCCTTTACTAAATCATCATGTTTTAACATTGAGCATATGAATATCTCAAAACAACATTAATGATTCAAGTGACACAATTTAATGATCTACAAGATTATGTATCATTTCATCATACCATCTACCACATCAAACATTTTCTGTTCTTAACCAAACACCAATAAAACTTATCTAAAAATAAACTCTCCAAGTATTTAACAACGACATATGAGAGTATAACATAAGAAAACTAACAGCTCTAACAAGAGATGCATGAAAAACAACAGCTAATAGTATTGAAGTAACATAGAAGAATACTCAACAAATATAAGTGAAGAATACGAGTATTCATAAGAAAAAGCGGAGCGTGTCTCTCTCCCACAAAGGAATGCTAGGATCCATTTTATTCAGAGAATGAAAATAATAAAAACAAAACCAAAAACAAATAGACGCTTCAAGTAAAGCACATAAGATGTGTCAGAATTAAAATATAGTTTCACTAGAGAGGACCTGATAGTTTGTTGATGAAGAAGGGGATGCCTTGGGCTTCTCCAAGCTTAGACGCTTGAGTCTTCTTGAAATATGCTTGGGTGACCTACGGGGGCATCCCCAAGCTTATGCTCTTTCATCTTGTTGATCACATCACATAATCCTTCTCTCTTGATCTTTGAAAACTTACTCCACACCAAACTCAAAGTAGACTTCATTAGAGGGTTAGTGCATAATAAAAAATTCTTATATTCTGCATGGACACAATTGATACCAATGCTACTGGATATTAGCTACAGCCACTGATACTTTATGGAACAAAAAGATCCATTCAAAAACAGCAAAAGAGGCATTGCAAAATAAATGGCAGAATATGTCAAAAACAGAACAGTCCGAAAAGATGAATTTTTTCGAGGCACTTAACTTGATCAAATCAGAAAACTCAAAACTAATGAAAGTTGCATACATATCTGAGAATCGCGCACAAAAAATCCCAGGTCATTTTGATTTTTCTGTGAATTCTTACGAATTAAACGGTGGACAGCAGAAAAACTTTTCCTGCGCAGGAATCCAAATCTAGCATCAACTTTCTACTAGAGGCTTAACTTGACACAACAATGCAATAAAATAAAGATACATAGGAATTGCTACAGAGGTAGACATGTTCCTTGAAACAACAAAATAAAATAACAGAAACAAAAAGTGGGTTGTCTCCCATAAGCGCTTTTCTTTAACGCCTTTCAGCTAGGCACGGAAAGTGTAACTCAAGTATTTCCAAGAGATGAAGCATCAACATGAATAATTTCATCCAAGACATGGTTTGTTGTAATAGGTGCTTTAGGTATCCATGAAGGTGTCCTATTACGTAAATCATTACCATCATTTTTAGACATATTAGGAGGTTTTTGTTTGGGAATGTAGATGAACTTTTGCTCCCTTCCTACAAAGGTCTTCTTTTTCTTAGTTTTAATGGAGGAAAAAGTTGAACTTAAAATTTCCATAGCCTCTTCTAATTCATCTATTCTATGATTATGAGTATCAAGGGTGTTGCTAGTTTCTAAAGCAGTGATTCTTCCATTAATATCCTCTATTGATTCATTACCCTTGCTAGCATTATCAAGAAAAAATTTCTCCATAGAATCCAACCTTTTAATAACATCTTCCAAAGTGATCTCAGTTTTAATTTCTTTTGTAGGTGGTGGTGATCCTACCAAACTCTCAATTAAATTGCAGGCTTCCAAATCAGGTGTACCAAGAAAGTTACCCCCGTAAGAGTGTCAAGAACATACCTATACCAACTAGAAACAAGCCATTATTCTAGGGAGCACGAGCACATATGAAGGGGCCTACGCAGGAGGAGACGACTGGTGAGGGTGACCAACATAAAAATTCCTAAGAAGGATTAAAGTGGAATGTTTCTTAGTGCATTTTTTATGAGCATCATTTATCCTATACCATGCATCTTTCAAACTTTATCCTCCTTGTTGTTTAAACGATCGAACTTCAACTTCAGTACTACCCATTTTTTAGCAAATTCTAATGCAACCGAAATAAAAAAATAAAAAAATGCAAGTAACTAATTTTTTTGTATTTTTGATATTAAGCAAACAAGACAGTAATAAAAATAAACTAAGAAAGACAATAACAAAATAAAAAGATTGGATGTGAGAGACTCCCCTCGTAGAAGAACTTGATCTCCCCGGCAACGGCGCCAGAAAAATGCTTGATGCACCGATGTGGTGTTGTTGGGAAACCCCAAGAGGAACGTATGAAGTAGTGCAGCAGCAAATTTCTCTCAGTTATGAAACCAAGGTTATCGAACCACTAGGAGATGAAGATTCTTCTGAAGGTGTCAACGGCGCCAGAAAAATGCTGGTGCTTAGTTGACGAGTGAGTGTCAAGGTCTTCTAAAAAGAGGTGCTTCTTCTCCCTGACAACGGAGATGATCCTGACGGTTGACTTGGAACCTGCACACAACACAATCAAGATACTTTGCCCCAACTTAACAGTGAGGTTGTCAATCTCACTAGCTTGCTGTAACAAATGATTAAACGTATGGTGTGGAAAATGATGTTTGTTTGCAGAGAATGAAAGTAACAGGATTGCAGTAGGTTGTTTTATTAGTTTAAAGAAAAGGACCGGGGTCCAGAGTTCACTAGTGGCGTCTCTACATAAATAATAATAACATACATGCGGGTAAACAAATTACAGCTGGGCAATTGACAGAATAAAGAACTGCATAACAATGCATATACAAGTCATGATGTCTAGTGTGAGATTCATTTGGGCATTACAACATGATACATAGACCGTCATCCAACTGCATCTATGACTAATAATCCACCTTCAGGATAGCATCCGCAACACCATTCAGTATTAAGTTGCAAGTAACAGATTATTGCATTAAGTAAAGTGTGTAATGTAAGTAGCACAAATATCATTAGATAAATAACTACTGTTTTATCCCTAGTAGCAACAATACATCTACAATCTTAGAGGTTGCTGTCACTCCCCCAGATTAAATGGAGACATGAACCCACACTAGTAGGAAATAGCTTATAGCCACCATGTAACTGCTGGCGAACGTTATTTTTTGTGCGCCACTAATTATACCGCTGGCGAACAAAACAGTGTGTATTGTTCGCCAGCGGTAGCGTCTGACTGAAGGCAGCTGTACTCTGAGCTTACTGCTGGTGAACAAAAACACGGTTCGCCAGCAATAGAATTAGTGGCGCTGGCGAACGTGTTATTTTGTGCGGCAGCGGTAGTACCGCGGCTGTAGTTTCCAGCGAGACATCCAGTATACCCGCTCGATCCCTTTTTCTCCCTCACGCGTGCACCCCTCTCCCTCCCTCCTTATCCTCTCCCCCTCCTTATCCTCTCCCTCACGAGACCACCACACAACCTCCTCCGTGCCGCCATGCCGCTGCGCCGCCCGCTCCTCCTCCTCTTCCTCAGGCCGGCCCAGCTCCTCTCCTCCCTCGCGCTTCCGTCCTCGTCCTCCTCCCCCAGCGCGCACTAGCGGGGCACGCTCCGCCTCGTCGCGCCCCTGCCCTCCGACGGCGAGGACTCAGGCGACGCCGGGGACCTCGGGAGGAGCCGCAACGAGAAGCAGCGGGAGGCACGCCGCGCCGTGCAGTGGGGCATGGAGCTCGCCAAGTTCTCCAACCCCCAGATCAAGCGCATCGTCAGGTAGGTGCCCAGATCGCGCGGCCCTTCGCGCATCCGAGGCGAGCAACCCAGTGGCTGATTGGTTCTCTGGTTTTTTCAGGGCCGCGTCGCTGGAGGTCGAGGTGCTGGAAGCTCTCATGCTTGTGAAGGTACGTCCCTTGTTATCGCAAAGAAGGAGGGGCTTGTGATCAATCGGGTGGTCGCTAGCTCTTGAAACACGAGGGGGTGTCTTGATTATTGGTTATTTAGTGTATCATGTTGTTCTATTTAACATGCTAAGATACATGTCATTTGTTTGTTATGTGCTAAGAGATAAGAGAACAAGGCTGAGCTGAAATTGGACACAGGAAAGAAGTCCAAGAAAAAAGATGCTAGTACATCAAAATCTGGTGCCAAGGTATATCATTGCACATCTCCCGTACGAGAGAAGCTGCATTAGATGTATACTGGTGTTCCGGTTGGAGGTCAATGATTACCACATTTTATTGGGTGATTTGTTTGCAGGTCAAAGTGATGTGATTTCAACACGGTGAGGCTTCTTTGCTATATAAAATTCATAGCAGCAAACATAAGGTATTCACAGGTAAATGCACAGTTAACTTTTATGCTAGTTTGTCTGGTTAGAGGAGGATCATGTGTAATGTTCTGTAGTCCTTGTTTCCATGTAAAGTTTCAGAAACAACAAATAATAGAATTTCCCATGAGTATTAGGAGCATTTAAATTCATCTAAATACTTGTTTTGTTCTCCCCTAGATGGTGTGTGATGCCTAGGTTCTAATGCAGAAGTATTTAATTAATTTCTATGGGTATTATTATTGTTATGAATTTCCAAAGGTGGCTATTTGTTATTTCAGAATTATGGACAAGCATATGTCCTAATTTTCTTCATGTGGATCAATCTAATCTTCTCTATGAGGCCGACAATGCAACCAGATATTTGACTCTTTGTTTTGCTCTTCGTTCATCTCTTGTTACAAGTCGTGGTCTCATGAAACCGATGATGATTAGTGTGAACCTTTCTCAATGAAATCACTAATGATTACATAACCTACTGCCTTTCTTATGAGGTTCCACGATTCCTCGATTTTTTGTGATATTTCTGTTGTTTGATTAACCTAAGGTTTTAAACTTGATCGAAATCTGTTTGCCATGGTCGAATGATGATCACAAGTGCATAGTTCATATCATCAAAAGTGCATAGTTCATATGATCGAAATTATTTTTGTTTTTCTTTGCTCTGTCTTTTTGCTGTATAGTTGAAGATCCTGAATTTGCCTTGAGGACGCTGAAGATTGATATTGTCTGTTCTGGTACACTACCTAGGTCTTAGTATAACTGCAGCTTCCGAGTTGTCTCAGTACAAGCAATCTGGAAATAACCATGTGGCCTGCAAGGTTTTGTGTTTCCAAGATGGTAGAATTGGGAGTTCATAGAATTGGCAGAAATGTTATTGCTACCTGGGATCTTCTAGTTCCTAGATCAATTTAGTTTGATCAATTTACGTGAGTAGTTTTTCTGCAATTTAGTTTGAAACAGCATGAGCTGGTTATGATCTAAGTTTAATTGTCAGTGTGTGATTTCTGTGCATAAGGTGTACTACCTTCGTTATAGTAATAATTTCCAGTAGACTGTTTGTTATGTGATGTGCTTGGTGCATAATGTTTTCTCACCCAGATCTTGCATTTATGCGCAGCGACACTGAGGTCGACGACAACGGGGCTACGACGACAACATCGACACGGGCTGCTGTGACGACATCGACACAAGCTAGCGTTGTAGCATCATCGACTCGAGGTGGCGGCAGCGACGACGGCATCGACACAAGGCTGCAGTAGCGACGGCGGCATCGACACGAGGCTGCGGCAGCAGCGACGGCATAGACAACATCGATCGTGGTTTCAGTGACGATTACATCAACACAACACATCGGTGGCGTGTATTCTATATACACTAGTAGAAATAAGGCCTTTGGTTCGACCTTTTTGGGACCGGTTATAATGGAACCGGTACTAAAGAGGCATTAGCACCGGTTTCAGAGGCGATTCGGCCGGCCGGAAACAGCACCGGTTGGTGCGGACCTTTTAGTACCGGTTGTTAACAACAACCGGTACTAAAGGGTTGGGGCATGCGGCTGTAGTGGGGGGCCCCACGGCTAGACCCTTTAGTACCGGTTTGTAATAACAACCGGTACTAAAGGTCCACTTTTAGTACCGGTTGTTATTACAAACCGGTACTAAAGATTTGCCCTATATTAACTTCTTCCACGCGAGCACAACTCCATTTTTCGTTTAATATGAAATAATTCATATCTTTAAATTCATAAATTGAAATTTAACAAATAAAATGTCTAAATCGATTAGAAAAATGAGAGGAATCCAAATATGACAACTATATCATCTTTTGCATGATATTTTTTATACTTGGTTCACAAAAAAAATAATTTTTTGCTATTAAAAGATGGAAAATGATATTTATGAAAATAATTTGAAAAATTCCTTCGGAATTGTTGTTTCCTATACCAAGATGCACCTATATGTGGAATATGATATCTTTATCACAAACTATGCCGTGGGAATGGCTATAACTTAATCATTTGGCTTGAAACTTGTATATGTTTATAGATGATATACCTTTTTGTGAAGATTTTTTTTACAAAAAAATTCAAAAATCAAGTTTATCATTTTTCATAGAATCTAGTACACATATAAGGACTCCATGCCAAAGGATATCCTTTTTTGAGGTGTTTACCATTTTATTTCATTTTTTCGTAAAAACGGTCAAAATGTTCACCATGACTATTCATCGAAAGGGTTAATATTTTCTAAAATTATCGACGTTTATGTGACTTAACCACTAGTTGTCTACCTTAAAATGATTTTTACAAAAAATTCAGACCAAACTATCAAACAGTTTTAGTTCAAATTTAAATTACTTTCGGAAAATCGGCATAAACTCATTTAGCTAGACGAAATTAGGTATAAATCAAGAAAATTACTAACATTCAGGGATTATCCATAAAATGTGGACCACTCTTTGTGAAAATTATATGGGGCCATTTTGCACCATATTTTTTGTACTTGGTTCACAAAAAAGTCATTTTTTGTATTAAAAAAATGGAAAATGATATTTATGAAAATAATTTGAACAATTCCTTCAGTATTGTTGTTTCCTATACCAAGATGCACCTATATGTGGAATATGAGATCTTTATCGCAAACTATGCCGTGGAAATGGCCATAAGTTGATCATTTGGCTTAAAACTTCTATATGTTTATACATGATATACTTTTTTGTGAAGTCTTATTTTGATACTTTTGTAAAAAATCAAGTTTATCATTTTTCATAGCAACTAGTACACATATAAGGAGCCCATGCCAAAGGATTTCATTTTTTGAGATGTTTATCAATTTATTTCATTTTTTCTTAAAAGCGATCAAAACGGTCGCGATGACTATTCGTCGAAAGAGGTAATATTTTCTATAATTATCAGTGTTTCTGTGATATAACCACTAGTTGTGTACCTCAAAATGATTTTTCCAAAAATTTCAGAACAAACTATCAAACGGTTGTAGTTCAAATTTGAATTACTTTCGATAAATCAACATAAACTCATTAAACTATGGGAAATTAGTTAGAAATCAAGGAAAAACCTAATACTTAGGGATTATCCATCATATGTGTACTAGTTTCCATGAAAATTAAATGGGTCCCATTTTGCATCATATTTTTGGTACTTTGTTCACAAAAAAAGTCATTTTTTTCACTTCAAAAATGGAAAATAATACTTATGGAATTAATTTTAAGATTTCCTTTGGCAAGGTTGTTTCTTATACCAAGATAAATCTATTTGTGGGATATGAGATATTTATCACAAACTATGCCGTGGAAATGACCATAACTTGGTCATTTGTCTTGAAACTTCTAGATGTTCATACATGATAGATCTTTTTGTGAAGACTTTTTTTGCACATTTTGTCAAAAATCAAGTTTATCATTTTTCATAGCAACTAGTACACATATAAGGAGCCCATGCCAAAGGATTTCATTTTTTGAGATGTTTATCAATTTATTTCATTTTTTCTTAAAAGCGATCAAAACGGTCGCGATGACTATTCGTCGAAAGAGGTAATATTTTCTATAATTATCAGTGTTTCTGTGATATAACCACTAGTTGTGTACCTCAAAATGATTTTTCCAAAAATTTCAGAACAAACTATCAAACAGTTGTAGTTCAAATTTGAATTACTTTCGATAAATCAACATAAACTCATTAAACTATGGGAAATTAGTTAGAAATCAAGGAAAAACCTAATACTTAGGGATTATCCATCATATGTGTACTAGTTTCCATGAAAATTAAATGGGTCCCATTTTGCATCATATTTTTGGTACTTTGTTCACAAAAAAAGTCATTTTTTTCACTTCAAAAATGGAAAATAATACTTATGGAATTAATTTTAAGATTTCCTTTGGCAAGGTTGTTTCTTATACCAAGATACATCTATTTGTGGGATATGAGATATTTATCACAAACTATGCCGTGGAAATGACCATAACTTGGTCATTTGTCTTGAAACTTCTAGATGTTCATACATGATAGATCTTTTTGTGAAGACTTTTTTTGCACATTTTGTCAAAAACCAAGTTTATCATTTTTCATAGCAACTAGTACACATATAAGGAGCCCATGCCAAAGGATTTCATTTTTTGAGATGTTTATCAATTTATTTCATTTTTTCTTAAAAGCGATCAAAACAGTCGCGATGACTATTCGTCGAAAGATGTAATATTTTCTAGAATTATCAGTGTTTCTGTGATATAACCACTAGTTGTGTACCTCAAAATGATTTTTCCAAAAATTTCAGAACAAACTATCAAACAGTTGTAGTTCAAATTTGAATTACTTTCGATAAATCAACATAAACTCATTAAACTATGGGAAATTAGTTAGAAATCAAGGAAAAACCTAATACTTAGGGATTATCCATCATATGTGTACTAGTTTCCATGAAAATTAAATGGGTCCCATTTTGCATCATATTTTTGGTACTTTGTTCACAAAAAAAGTCATTTTTTTCACTTCAAAAATGGAAAATAATACTTATGGAATTAATTTTAAGATTTCCTTTGGCAAGGTTGTTTCTTATACCAAGATACATCTATTTGTGGGATATGAGATATTTATCACAAACTATGCCGTGGAAATGACCATAACTTGGTCATTTGTCTTGAACTTCTAGATGTTCATACATGATAGATCTTTTTGTGAAGACTTTTTTTGCACATTTTGTCAAAAATCAAGTTTATCATTTTTCATAGCAACTAGTACACATATAAGGAACCCATGCCAAAGGATTTCATTTTTTGAGATGTTTATCAATTTATTTCATTTTTTCTTAAAAGCTATCAAAACGGTCGCGATGACTATTCGTCGAAAGAGGTAATATTTTCTAGAATTATCAGTGTTTCTGTGATATAACCACTAGTTGTGTACCTCAAAATGATTTTTCCAAAAATTTCAGAACAAACTATCAAACAGTTGTAGTTCAAATTTGAATTACTTTCGATAAATCAACATAAACTCATTAAACTATGGGAAATTAGTTAGAAATCAAGGAAAAACCTAATACTTAGGGATTATCCATCATATGTGTACTAGTTTCCATGAAAATTAAATGGGTCCCATTTTGCATCATATTTTTGGTACTTTGTTCACAAAAAAAGTCATTTTTTTCACTTCAAAAATGGAAAATAATACTTATGGAATTAATTTTAAGATTTCCTTTGGCAAGGTTGTTTCTTATACCAAGATACATCTATTTGTGGGATATGAGATATTTATCACAAACTATGCCGTGGAAATGACCATAACTTGATCATTTGTCTTGAAACTTCTAGATGTTCATACATGATAGATCTTTTTGTGAAGACTTTTTTTGCACATTTTGTCAAAAATCAAGTTTATCATTTTTCATAGCAACTAGTACACATATAAGGAGCCCATGCCAAAGGATTTCATTTTTTGAGATGTTTATCAATTTATTTCATTTTTTCTTAAAAGCGATCAAAACGGTCGCGATGACTATTCGTCGAAAGAGGTAATATTTTCTAGAATTATCAGTGTTTCTGTGATATAACCACTAGTTGTGTACCTCAAAATGATTTTTCCAAAAATTTCAGAACAAACTATCAAACTAGTACACATATAAGGACCCCATGCCAAAGGATATCCTTTTTTGAGGTGTTTATCCTTTTATTTTATTTTAAAAAAAATCTGTCAAAATGGCCACCACGACTATTCATCGAAAGAGGTCGATTTTCTTAAAACTATCGATATTTGTATGATGCAATAGATGATATGGGTGTCATATTTGGATTCCTCTATTTTTTCTATTTGATTTAGAAATTTTATTTGTTAAATTCTGATTTCTAGATTTAAAGATATGGATTATTTCATACTAAATGGAAAAGGAAAAAAAATATTTTATCATTATTTATTTCAATATTATTATTATACAATCTTTGTTGTTTATTCAAATAAATTTTTGTAATTCAAACAATGAAGAAGTGTAACATCATGACCGAGTGGTTAATATGATTGATAGGATATTAATATCAGTAAGTTCTCTGTTCTCACTTGGTATTTAATTTGAAAGGAACTCAATAGTTAAGCGTGCTTGGGTTGTAGCAATTTGAGGATGGGTGACCGAATGGGAAGTTTGACTAGATTGAGTACTTTGACTTGAAATTAAGTGTGTAGTTAGTGTATAAGTGTGTGGGTTAGTGGGTAATTAAGAGTGTGGCTAAGTGTGAGAAATTTCGAAATTCAAAAAAAAAAGTTTCAATTTTTTTCAAAAAATACAAAAACTATTAGTACCGGTTGGTAATACCAACCGGTACAAAAGGTCCTTCGCCTGCGCGCGCTCAGCCGTGCCCACGTGGAGGCCTTTAGCACCGGTTTCATAGGGTTCCGGTGCTAAAGGGGTACCCCTTTAGTCCCGACCTTTTAGCACCGGTTGCACAACCGGTGCTAAAAGCCCTTTAAAACCGGTGCTATTGCCCCTTTCTCTACCAGTGATATAGAGTATGTATGATAGACTTTATACATAACTTCTAGCCGTAGGTACCATGTAATGCATGTATACCATGCTTGTAGACATAACTTCTAGCTGTAAGCTGTAGGTACCATGTAATGCACAGTGAAATGAAATGGAAGTACGAATTAGTGCGTTTTTTTTTTAATTTCTGAATTGTTACTACTGGCAAACAAGGGCAAGTGTGCGCCAGTGCTACTTCCCTACTAGTGGCGCACAATTCTTGTGGTGCGCCAGCGGTAACCTGACATATTGCTGTCGAACAGTTGTTCGCCAGCGGTATGTGCTACCATTGGCGAGTTCCCACTGACGACCCGTTGTTCGCCAGCGGTAGCCAAAAAAAGTTCGCCAGCTGTAGGCTTTTCCCTACTAGTGCCACTATCGAGCATAAATACACCCTCTTGGAGTCACAAGCATCTACTTGGTCAGAGCATCTACTTGTAACGGAGAGCATGCAAGATCATAAATAACGCACTCACAAGATATATTATGAAGCAAATGACATAGTACTCAATTATTCGTCAAACACGACATGTAGCATTACATAAAGATGATCTTGATCATGATAGGCAGCTCACAAGATCTAAACATGATGGCACAATAGGAGAAGACATCCATCTAGCTACTGCTATGGACTCGTAGTCCAAGTATGAACTACTCACGCATCAGTCCGGAGGCGGGCATGGTGGTGTAGAGCCCTCTGGTGATGATTCCCCTCTCCGGCAGGGTGCCGGCAAGAGTTTCTGAACCCCCCCCCCCCCCCCCCGATATAGGGTTGACGGCGGCGGCGGCGGCTCTGGAACGTATCGTGGAAAAGTATTCGGGTGTTAGGTCTAGATCTGTCGGGGGGTATAAGTAGGCGAAAGGGCGAAGGCGTTGGAGGCCCGAGGGCCCTGATGCACCGGTGTGGTGTTGTTGGGAAAACCCAAGAGGAAGGTATGAATTAGTGCAGCAGCAAATTTCACTCAGTTGTGAAATCAAGGTTATCGAACCAGTAGGAGGTGAATGTTCTTCTGAAGATGTCAACGGCGCCAGAAAAGAGCTTGTGCTTAGTTGACGTGAAGCCTGCACACAACACAATTAAAATACTTTGCCCCAACTTAACAGTGAGGTTGTCAATCTGACCGGATTGCTGTAACAACGGGTTAAACGTATGTGTGGAAAATGATATTTGTTTGCAGAGAATGAAAGTAACAGGATTGCAGTAGGTTGTATTATCAGTTTAAGGAAAAAGGACCGGGGTCCACAATTCACTAGTGGTGTCTCTCCATAAATAATAATAATAGCATACATGCGGGTAAACAAATTACAGCTGGACAATTGACAGAATAAAGAACTACATAACAATGCATATACAAGACATGATGTCTAGTGTGAGATTCATTTGGGCATTACAACATGATACATAGACCGTCATCCAACTGCATCTATGACTAATAATCCACCTTCAGTATAGCATCCGCAATACCATTCAGTATTAAGTTGCAAGCAACAGATTATTGCATTAAGTAAAGTGTGTAATGTAAGTAGCACAAATATCCTTAGATAAAGAACTACTGTTTTATCCCTAGTAGCTACAATACATCTACAATCTTAGAGGTTGCTGTCACTCCCCCAGATTAATTAGAGACATGAACCCATTATCGAGCATAAATACCCCCTCTTGGAGTCACAAGCATCTACTTGACCAGAGCATCTACTAGTAACGGAGAGCATGCAAGATCATAAATAACGCACTCACAAGATATATTATGAAGCAAATGACATAGTACTCAAACAACATGTAGCATTACATAAAGATGATCTTGATCATCATAGGTAGCTCACAAGATCTAAACATGATGGCACAATAGGAGAAGACAACCATCTAGCTACTGCTATGGACCCGTAGTCCAAGGATGAACTACTCACGCATCAGTCCGGAGGCGGGCATGGTGATGTAGAGCCCTCCGGTGATGATTCCCCTCTCCGGCAGGGTGCCGGGAAGAGATTCTGAACCCTACCGAACTAGGGTTGACGGCGGCGGCGGCTCTGGAACGTATCGTCGAAAAGTGTTCGAGTGCCAAGGGTTTTCCCGTCGGGGGGGGGGGGGGGGGGGGGATAAATAGGCGAAAGGGCAAGGTCGGTGGAGGCCCGAGGGCCCCACACCATATGGCGGCGCGACCAGGGGGGCTGCCGCGCCTCCACCACGTGTGGCCCCCCTGCTGCCCTTCTTCGACTCGTTTTCGATGTTCTGGAAGCTCCCGAGAAAAATAAGAACTTTGGCTTTTGATTCGTCTAGTTCCGAGAATATTTCCTTAACAGTTTTTTCTGAAACCAAAAACAACTGAAAACAGGGAACTGGCACTGTGGCATCTTATTAATAGGTTAGTCCCAGAAAATGCATAAAATCCATATAAAGTGTATATAAAACATGTAGCAATTGGTATAATATAAGCATGGAACATAAGAAATTATAGATACGTTGGAGACGTATCAAGCATCCCCAAGCTTAGTTCTACTCGTCCCGAGTAGGTAAAACGATAACAAGAATAATTTCTGAAGTGACATGCTTTCACACAATCTTGATCATATAATAATGTAATGCATGTCAATTGAGATCAAATGAATAAAAGCTGTAGTTTATATTGATATCAAATGAGTAATGAGTAAACAAGTAGGAAGAACAAAGTAAAACTTTCAATGAATCAATACTAGAGAACAATCAACCGTGCAAAGTAGATATTAAAGATGATTTAAGCTTCAAGAATAACAATATAATTATGTAATGCATCCAACACTCATGACAACTTTGTGAAAGGATCAAGTCAAGCAATAACAATATGCATGTAGAAAATCATCTCTCTATTTGTTCACTTAAAAACAAGCAAGCGTTCAGCGTTGGTTCCTGGCACCAGGATGTTGTGGCTAAAAGAATAATAAGGGGGGGGGGGGGGGGTTTGGAAGGGCAACGGAAGAAAGTCTCACACAGTTGAAAGTGATCATTAGACAAGAGGAAGTCTTATAATCGAAGCTATGCAAGGAGTAGTGATTGCCACACAACGGATGCACATAGAGCTATAAGTGTATGAAAGCTCTCCAATGGAACTAGTGGGGGTGCATCCAACTTGCTTGCTCATGAAGACCTAGAGCACTTTTGAGGAGGCTCATCATTGGAATATACAAGCCAAGTTCTATAATGTAAAGTTCCCGACATAGTTATGCAAGTAAAACATGAAAACTCTCTCATATGGAGTAAAGGTGCTAAACATGAGCACAAATGATGACTATGAATACTACAGGTGCTATAACATGAGCACAAGTGTGGATAAAGAGTAGTAATGTTGCCCCCTTTTTATTGTTCTTTCTTTCTTTTTTTTTCTCTTTTCTCTTTTTTCTATTTTTTTTTTTTTACTTTTTCTGTTTCTCTTTTCGATGGCCTCCATGGCTCTTTTCACTTTTAGGGGCAAACATTCTAATATGACAACACACTTTTGATACCATTAACTCATAAGAAATAAACATAGTGTATGAAACGGTGCCTCTGCCAGTGTAGCAGGATATGCAATGATCTAGCGTAACATGGGTAAAACCACACATCAGCTGTAAAGAACCATGCAAGACAATATATAAATGATAAATGACAACAAGTTATGTAATGTAAGATAAAAGTTGCATGGCAATATATCTCGGAACAGCTATGGAAATGTTGTAGTAGGTAGGTGATACGTCTCCAACGTATCTATAATTTCTTATGTTCCATGCTTATATTATACCAATTGCTACATGTTTTATATACATTTTATATGGTTTAATCAATTTTCTGGGACTAACCTATTAACAAGATGCCACAGTGCCAGTTCTCTGTTTTCTGCTGTTTTTGGTTTCAGAAAACCCCTTAAGGAAATATTTTCGGAATTGGACGAAACGAAAGCCGAAGTCCCTATTTTCCTCGGAACAATCCAGAACATCGAAGACGAGGAGGAGTCGGGCACCGAGGCGCCCAGATGATGTGGGGGCGCGGCCCCACCCCCAGCCGCGCCAGCACATCATCACGGGGCCTTGAGCCTCCGCCGCCTTCGCCCTTTCGCCTATATAAACCCCCCGACAATACAAGACCTAATACCCGAACACTTTTCCACAAAACCTTACGGTGCCGCCGCCGTCGTGAACCCTAGTTCGGGAGGGTTCAGAAGCTCTTCCCGGCACCCTGCCGGAGACGGGAATCATCACCGGAGGGCTCTACATCACCATGCCCGCCTCCGGACTGATGCGTGAGTAGTTCATCCTTGTACTACGGGTCCATTGCAGTAGCTAGATATTTGTCTTCTCCTATTGTGCCATCATGTTTAGATCTTGTGAGCTGCCTATCATGATCAAGATCATCTTTATCTAATGCTACATGTTGTGTTTGCTGGGATCCGATGGATATTGAATACTATGTCATTTGCTTCATAATATATCATGATGTGTGTTGTTTATGATCTTGCATGCTCTCCGTTGCTAGTAGATGCTCTGGCCAAGTAGATGCTTGTGACTCCAAGAGGGGGTATTTATGCTCGATAGTGGGTTCATGTCTCTATTTAATCTGGGGTAGTGACAGCAAGATCTAAGATTGTAGATGTACTGTTGCTACTAGGGATAAAACAGTAGTACTTTGTCTAAGGATAATTGTATTACTTACATTACACACTTTGCCTAATGCAATAATCTGTTGCTTGCAACTTAATACTGAAAGGGGTGCGGACGCTAACCGGAAGGTGGATTATTAGTCATAGATGCGGTTGGAACGGTCTATGTATATTGTTGTAATGCCCAAATGAATCTCACACTAGAAATCATGACATTAGTATATGCATCATTATGCAGATCTTTATTCTGTCAACTGCCCAGCTGTAATTTGTTTACCCGCATGTATGCTATTATTATTATTATTATTATTATTATTATTATTATGGAGAGACACCACTAGTGAACTGTGGACCCGGTCCTTTTCTTTAAACTGATAATACAACCAACTGCAAACTGTTAATTTCATTCTCTGCAAACATCATCCTCCACACGTACGTTTAATCCTTTGTTACAGCAAGCCGGTGAGATTGACAACCTCACTGTTGAGTTGGGGCAAAGTTTCTTGATTGTGTTGTGCAGGTTCCACCTCCCTCGTCAACTACACGCCACCAAGCAATTTCTGGGGCCATTGCAAAGGGGAGACCTTCAGACGTGTTCTTCATCTCCTACTGGTTCGATAACCTTGGTTTCATAACTGAGTGAAATTTGCTGCTGCACTACTTCACACCTTCCTCTTGGGGTTCACCAACTACACACCCGTGAGTGCATCAAGAATTTCTGGCGCCATTGCCGGGGATATAGGAGTGCCTCTGTGTCAGCAAGTCTTGACTCCCTGCAACAGCACATTTCTGGCGCCGTTGCCGAGGAGATGAAGACACATCTGCAAGGGGAGTCTCTCACTTCCCAATCTCTTTACTTTGTTTTTGTCTTGCTTAGTTTATTTTTATTTCCTGTTTAGTTTGCTATTAAATATCAAAAACACAAAAAAATTAGTTACTTGCATTTTATTTACCTTGTTATTATTTTGTTTGCTTCTTATTATAAAAAATACAAAAAAATTAGTTACTTGCATTGTTATTTTTATTTCGGTTTCTGTTATTGTTTATTTCGGTTTGTCTTTTAATTTGCTAAAATGACTACTCCTGAGAATACTAAGTTGTGTGACTTTACTAGCACCAACAATAATGATTTTATATCCACACCTATTGCTCCACCTGCTTCCAAAGCAGAATTCTTTGAAATTAAACCTGCTTTGTTAAATCTTGTCATGAAAGAGCAATTTTCTGGTGTTAGTTCTGATGATGCTGCTGCCCATCTAAATAATTTTGTTGAACTTTGTGAAATGCAAAAATATAAGGATATAGATGGTGACATTATAAAACTGAAATTATTTCCTTTCTCCTTGAGAGGAAGAGCTAAAGAATGGTTACTTTCACTGCCTAGGAATAGTATTGATTCTTGGATTAAATGCAAAGATGCTTTTATTGGAAAATACTATCCTCCTGCTAAGATCATTTCCCTAAGGATTAGCATTATGAACTTCAAGCAATTTGATAATGAACATGTTGCTCAAGCTTGGGAAAGAATGAAATCTCTGGTTAAAAATTGCCCAACCCATGGAGTGACTGCTTGGATGATCATCCAAACCTTCTATGCAGGACTAAATTTTTCTTCAAGAAATTTATTGGATTCGGCTGCTGGAGGTACTTTTATGTCCATCACTTTCGGGGCTGCAACAAAACTTCTGGACAATATGATGGTTAATTATTCTGAGTGGCATACTGAAAGGACTCCTAAAGGTAAGAAGGTAAATTCTGTTGAAGAAACCTCCTCTTTGAGTGATAAGATTGATATGATCATGTCTATGCTTGTGAATGGTAAATCTCATATGGATCCTAATAATGTTCCCTTAGCTTCTTTAGTTGCACAAGAAGAGCATGTTGATGTGAACTTCATTAAAAATAATAATTTCAACAACAATGCCTATAGGAACAATTATGGTAATAACAACTATAAGCCCTATCCTCCTAACAATGGTAATTCTTATGGTAATTCTTATAGCAATAATAGGAATACCTCCTCTGAACTTGAAACCATGTTAAAAGATTTTATCACTACACAAACTTCCTTTAATAAAACTGTTGAGGAAAAGCTTGGGAAAATTGATATTCTTGCCTCTAAAAGTTGATAGTCTTGTTATTGATGTTGATCTTTTAAAATCTAAAGTCATGCCTAATGATACTAATGAGAGTAAGACCTTTGCTAAAATTAATGCCATCCAAGTTCGAATTGATGAAAATGTTAGGATGATGGCTGAATTACGTGCTAGATGGGAAAGAGAGGAAGAATTAGCTAAAGATGATAATATTGTTAGAGTTTGCACCACTACTACTACTGAAAATAATGTTACTTCACATGCTAGTAAGCCTCCTACTATTAATGGCAACATAATTGGAGTTGGCAATGTTTCTTCTACTTCTTCCAAAAAATTAAAATTGCCTAAAACTTCTGAAACTACGCTTGATAAAAGTGCGGAAACTTTTAAGAGCATAGGAGATAATTGTCCCATTACTTTTGATGATAATGACTTTGATTATGATAATTGTATTATCTTTGAAGTTATTAAGTTCTTGCAAAAGCTAGCTACAAGTCCTAATGCTAGTGCCATGAACATGGCATTTACTACACATATTACAAATGCTCTCATTAAAGCTAGGGAAGAGAAATTAAAACTTGAAGCTTCTATCCCTAAGAAGTTATAAGATGGTTGGGAGCCCATCATTAAGATAAAATTGAATGAATTTGATTGCAATGCTTTGTGTGATCTTGGTGCAAGTATTTCTGTTATGCCTCAGAAACTTTATGATATGTTTGACTTGCCACCTTTTGAACATTGCTATTTGGATGTTTTTCTTGCTGATAATGCTTTGAAAAAACCTTTGGGGAGAGTTAATGATGTTCATGTTATGGTTAATAATAAACTTGTCCCCGTTGATTTTATTGTCTTGGATATTGAGTGCAACCCCTCTTGTCCTATTGTTTTGGGAAGACATTTCCTCCGCACAGTTGGTGCTATTATTGATATGAAAGAAGGAAATATAAGATACCAATTCCCACTTAAGAAAGGTATGGAACACTTCCCTAGGAAGAAGATGAAGCTACCTTTTGATTCTATTATTCGTACAAACTATAATGTTGATGCTTCTTCTCTTGAAAATACTTGAGTTTTGCTTTCTTTGCCTAGCTCAAAGAGGTTAAAGAAAAGCGCTTATGGGAGACAACCCACTTTTTATTCCTGTTATTTTATTTTCTTGAGTCAAGGAACATGCCTACCTCTGTAGCAATTCCTTTCTATCTTTACTTTATTGCATAAGTTGTGCCAAGTTAAGTCTCTAGTAGAAAGTTGATGCTAGATTTGGATTTCTGCGCAGGAACAGTTTTTCTGCTGTCCACCGTTTAATTCATTAGAATTCACAGTAAAACCAAAATGACCTGAGATTTTTTGTGCGTGATCCTCAGATAAGTACGCAACTTTCAGTAGTTTTGAGTTTTCTGATATGAGCAAGTTAAGTGCCTCGAAAAAATTCGTCTTTACGGACTGTTCTGTTTTTGACAGATTCTGCCATTTATTTTGCATTGGTTCTTTTGCTGTTTTTGAATGGATCTTTTTGTTCCATAAAATTCCAGTGGCTGTAGCTAATGTCCAGTACCATGATAATGATTGTCTCCACGCAGAATATGAGAATTGTTTATTATGCACTAACCCTCTAATGAAGTTTACTTTGAGTTTGGTGTGGAGGAAGTTTTCAAGGATCAAGATACAGGATGATATGATGTGATCAAGAAGATGAAAGAGCCTAAGCTTGGGGATGCCCCCGTGGGTCACCCAAGCATATTTCAAAAGACTCAAGCGTCAAAGCTTGGGGATGCCTTGGGCATCCCCTTCTTCATCAACAACTTATCAGGTCATCTCTAGTGAAACTATATTTTAATTTCGCCACATCTTATGTGCTTTACTTGGAGCATATGTTTGTTTTTATTTTTGCTTTTGTTATTCTTGTTCTCTGAATAAAATGGATCCTAGCATTCTTGTGTGGGAGAGAGACACGCTCCGCTTTTTCATTTGAATACTCCTATTCTTCACTTATACTTGTTGAGTATTCTTCTATAGCTACTGCAATACTTTCAGCTCTTATTTTTCATGCACCTCTTGTTCAGAGCTGTTAGTTCTCATATGTTATACTCTCTTGCTTCATTGTTAAAAACTTGGAGAGTTTATGTTTTAAATAAGTTGATTGGTGTTTGGTTAAGAACAAAAAATGTTAAATGTGGTAGATGGTATAACTAAATGATACATAATCTTGTAGATCATTAAATTGTGTCACTTGAATCATTGATGTTGTTTTGAGATATTAATATGCTTAATGGTAAACATGATGGTTTAGTAAAGTGGAATGATTAATGGTTGGTCTAGAAAACTTGAAGCTGTGCCACACTTAAATATCCAGTTGATACCATAATGATATATGACTTCTTGATACGTCTCCAACGTATCTATAATTTCTTATGTTCCATGCTATATTATACCAAGTTATTACATGTTTTATATGCATTTTATATAGTTTTATGCATTTTCTGGGACTAACCTATTAACAAGATGCCACAGTGCCAGTTCCCTGTTTTCTGCTGTTTTTGGTTTCAGAAAAGTACTTAAGGAAATATTCTCGGAATCGGATGATTTCTTTTCCAAAGTGCATATTTATTTGGGAACCTTCCAGAGCACCGAAGAGGAGGCAAAGACGGAGCCCGAGGGGCCCACACCACCTCCCGGCGCGGCTCCCCCCTCTGCCGCGCGAGCACGTGGTGTGGGGCCCACGGAGCTCCACCGCCTTCGCCCTTTCGCCTACATATACCCCCCGAAACAAAAACCCTAGGACGGTGTTCATAATTTCCTCCACGGGTCCCGAGCCGCCGCCGTCGTCAACACCAATTCGGGAGAGATCAGAACTTCTCCCCGGCACCCTGCCGGGAGGGGGAATCGTCACCGGAGGCCTCTACGTCGCCATGACCGCCTCCGGACTGATGCGTGAGTTGTCTACACTTGGATTACGGGTCCATAGCAGTATCTAGATGGATGTCTTCTCCTCTTGTGCTATCATGTTTAGATCTTGTGAGCTGCCTATCATGATCAAGATCACCGTTATGTAATACTTCATGTTGTGTTTGCTGGGATCCGATGAATATTGAGTACTAAAGTTATTGCTTCATAATATATCATGGGTGTGCTATTTAATGATCTTGCATGCTCTCCGTTACTTGTGTATGCTCTGGCCAAGTAGATGCTTGTGACTCCAAGAGGGGGTATTTATGCTCGATAGTAGGTTCATGTCTCTATTAAATCTGGGGTGGTGACAGCTAGCTCTAAGGTTGTAGATGTACTGTTGCTACTAGGGATAAAACAGTAGTACTTTGTCTAAGGATGATGTTTCTTTCTTACTTTACACACAGCGCTAAAGGCGATAATCTGTTGCATGCAACTTAATACTGAAAGGGGTGCGGACGCTAACCGGAAGGTGGATTATTAGTCATAGATGCGGTTGGAACGGTCTATGTATATTGTTGTAATGCCCGAATGAATCTCACAGTAGACATCATAACATTGGTATATGCATTGGTTTGCTCATCATTATTCTATCAATTGCCCAGCTGTAATTTGTTTACCCGCATGAATGTTATTATTATTATTTATGGAGAGACACCACTAGTGAACTGTGGACCCCGGTCCTTCTCTTTAATCCTTTGTTACATCAAGCCGGTGAGATTGATAACCTCACCGTTAAGTTGGGGCAAAGTATCTTGGTTGTGCTGTGTGCAGGTTCCACGTCAACTCAGCACCAGCAATTTTTCTGGCACCGTTGACACCTCGGAGGAATTCATTATTTCCTACTGGTTCGATAACCTTGGTTTCACAACTGAGGGAAACTTGCTGCTGCACTACTTCATACCTTCCTCTTGGGGTCTCCCAACAACACACCCACCGTGTGCATCACTTCTAATGTTAAAAACAACCGTAATGACCTTGTGTTATGCGCTACGGTCGGGGTCCCAACAGTGACTTGTTCATTTGCCACAGTCCCTCATGGAGTGATTTTCATTATGCCTTGTAAGATCATATTTCTAGTTGGAATCTTTTTGCTTGTGAGTTCTAAAGCTGCGGTTTTCATGGCACTTCCACCACCATATTTGCTAGCCTCTTCGGTACTTTGCATTGCCCTTTCTCACATTGAGAGTTGGTGCATACTTCGCGGGTACATCCAAAACTCGTGGGAGATCTTCATCATGTTCTCCTACACATAAGCGAAATATCTTCCTCAAAACATCCACCATACCTACCTACTACAGCATTTCCATAGCTGTTCCGAGATATATTGCCATGCAACTTTCATCTTACATTACATGACTTGTTGTCATTTATCATGTATATATTGCTTTGCATGATTCTATATAGCTGATGTGTGGTTTTACCCATGTTACGCTAGATCATTGTATATCCTGCTACACTGGTAGAGGCACCGTTTCATACACCATGTTTTATCCATTATGAGATCCTTGTATCAAAAGTGTGTTGTCATGTTAGAATGTTTGCCCCTAAAAGTGAAAAGAGCCATGGAGGCCATCGAAAAGAGAAACAGAAAAATACAAAAAAAATGGAAAAATAGAAAAAAGAAAAAAAAAGAAAGAAATAATAAAAAGGGGGCAACATTACTACTCTTTATCCACACTTGTGCTCATGTTATAGCACCTGTAATATTCATAGTCATCATTTGTGCTCATGTGTAGCACCTTTACTCCATATGAGAGAGTTTTCGTGTTTTACTTGTATAAATATGTGGGGAACTTTACATTATAGAACTTGGCTTGTATATTCCAATGATGAGCCTCCTCAAAAGTGCTCTAGGTCTTCATGAGCAAGCAAGTTAGATGCACCCCCACTAGTTCCATTGGAGAGCTTTCATACACTTATAGCTCTATGTGCATCCGTTGTGTGGCAATCACTACTCCTTGCATAGCTTCGATTATAAGACTTCCTCTTGTCTAATGATCACTTTCAGCTGTGTGAGACTTTCTTCTGTTGGCCTCCCAAACCCCCATTATTATTCTTTTAGCCACAACACCCTGGTGCCAGGAACTGATACGTCCATTTTGCATCACTATTTTATATCATAATTTACTGTTATTCATTGATATATTTCATATTTAGAGAAGATACTTATGTTATTTCATCTATTTTGCATGTTTGATGATTATTGGAGAATTGATCACCGGAGTCTAGAAACAGCTGGAAAAAGCACCGTCAAGATACACTATTTGCGAAGATCAAAATACAGAACGAAGACCGTGGAAAATATTACTTTGCCAGATCATGGAGGGAGCCACGAGGAGAGGCCAAGGTGGGGCCTAGGGGGCCCACACCCCCTCCTCGCGCGGCCAAGCCTGGAGCCGCGCGAGCAGGTGGTCTGGCCGCCCTGGCCCACCTCCTGCCGTGCCCCTTCGCGTACTTCATCCCCCTGAAAACCTAAGAACTTCTACGGAGAGTTAGAATTATTCCGCCGCCGCCACGAGGCGGAGAACCACAGAGAGAAGAAAGCTCTCCGGCAGGGAGAAATCTGCCGGGGAAATCCCTTCCTGGAGGGGGAAATCGTCGCCATCGTCACCGTCATCGAGCTGCACTTCATCGGGATCATCATCACCATCATCTCCACCGCCGTCACCGTCATCTCCACCGCTCCACTCCGTTCCCGTTGTAACATCTAGGGCTGAATCTTGTGTGTTTGATAGGGGAAACTCTCCCGATGTTAATTACTATTGTTATTGATGCTATTGGGTGGAACCGTTGAATTAAGGTTTATGTTCAGATTGTTACCCATCATTATATCATCTCTGATCATGTTCCAAATGATGTGTTGTGAGTAGTTCGTTTAGTTCTTGAGGACATGGGTGAAGTTTAGATGTTAGTAGTGAACTATGTTGAATAATATTTAATGGTTTGATATTTAAGTTGTGGTGCTCTTCTTCTAGTGGTGTCATGTGAACGTCGACTACATGACACTTCACCTTTATGGGCCTAGGGGAATGCATTGTGTATTCGAATATTAATTGTGGGGTTGCCGGAGTAACAGAAACCTAAACCCCCATTAATATCTCGATGCATGAGGGACAGTAGGATCTTAGAGTTTAAGGCTGTGGTTAGATTTATCTTAATTACTTTCTTGTATTTGCGGATGCTTGCAAGGGGTATAATCACAAGTATGTATTAGTCCTAGGAAGGGCGGTGCATTAGCATAGGTTCACCCACACGACACTTATCAAAACACTAAAGATTAATCATCTATATGAAGCGAAAGCACTAGACATAAATCCCGTGTGTCCTCAAGAACGCTTGGTCATCATAAGTAAACAAACCGGCTTGTCCTTTGCTCTAGAAAGGATTGGACCCCTCGCTGCAATTATTATTATTGCGCTTTATTTACTCGCACTTTATTTATCTGTTATATCAAAAACTCCTAAAAACCTGTCTGCTAGTATTTACAGTGAAATCCTCATCGAAACTGCTTGTCAGCACCTTCTGCTCCTCGTTGGGTTCGACACTCTTATTTATCGAAAGTACTACGATATACCCCCTATACTTGTCGGTCATCAAGATTATTTTCTGGCGCCGTTGCCGAGGAGTGAACCGCTATTGGTAAGTGGAATTGGTAAGGAAAACTTTAGCTGTAAGTGCTGTTTTTATTCCTGTCTCCTACTTTGCTTAATTATGGAGAGAGGAACTATTGCTTTCCTGTTTGGAAAGGCTTCTACCACTGCTGAGATAGAAAATGAAGCGCCACCTGAAGAAATAGTGCCATTTAAAATACCTATGAAAATTATTGATCGTGTTTTGGATAACCGCTATGAAGGGGATGGAACTGTCCACCCTGGTGATCATTTACTGTTTTTACATGAATTATGCGAGTTGTTCAAGTGTGCGGGTATTACAATATTCACCAAGATTGGAATTCCTTTTATAATTTTTGGCCTCATGATGGAGAAAGTATTGCCCAAGCTTGGGGGAGATTGAAGGCATTAATGCTCAAATGCCCCATTCATGAGCTTCCTGGTAATATTATTGTTGATAACTTCTATGCAAGAATCTCCTTTGAAGATAAAACATTATTGGATACCTCTTGTGCTGGATCATTCACGCGTAATAAGGAGGAGTTTAAATGGGATCTTCTTGATCGTATTGAAGAAAATACTGAAGCATGGGAGAACGACAAAGGTAGGGAGTCAGGTATAAAATATGACTTTGAATGCATTAAAACTTTCATGAATACTGATGCATTTCGAAATATTAATAATGCCTATGGTCTTGACTCTCAAGTTGTTGCAAATTATTATAAATCCTTTGCTGCTTATTTCGGTTTGCCCAAGGAGGGCTTTGAAAAATATCATGAACCATATAAAGATAAATTTGTCACTCCTATAACTAAAAGCATTGAAGTTAATGTTGTTGATCATATTATTCCTGAACCCTATATTGAAAAGGTTCCTTTTCCTGTTAAGGTGAAAGAACATTCTGTTATGGCTAGTGTTGTTAACAAAAGTTAAAAGAAAGCTATACAACCTGATGAACAAATTAAAATTGAACCTCCTGTTGCTATAGTTAAAGATCTTGTTACTAAAAATGTTGGAGATGAGTATATTATATTTTGTGAGGATGCTTCTAATGTTGTTTCTCATCCTAAAAGTTCAAGAAAAACTAGTGTTCCTGTGTTATCTGTTAAATTTGGTGATCATTGCTATTATGGATTATGTGATATTGGTGCAAGTTCTAGTGCTATTCCTTATGAGCTTTACAGGGAAATTATGCATGAGATTGGTCCTTGTGAACTTGAAGAAATTGATGTGGTTATTCAACTTGCTAATAGAGAAACTATCTCTCCGATTGGTATTGTTAGAGATGTTGAAATTTTATGTGGTAAGACTAAATATCCTGCTGATTTTCTCGTACTTGGTGCTGCTGCTAGTAAGACTTGTCCTATTATTTTTGGTAGACCTTTTCTAAATACTTGTGGTGCTGTTATAGATTGTAAGAAAGAGAAAATCTTTACTAAATTTGCTGGTGACTCATATGAATTCAATTTTTCGAAATTTGCCAAACTCCCTCGTGAAACTGAATTGCCTAATGAGGATTTTAAAGTGGAACAACTTGCCTCTATTGCTCTTGCTCCTAACAATGTTTTGCATCAATTTATGGAAGATCATGAAAGTGAAGTCTTTATGGAAGAAAGGAATGAACTTGATGAAATATTTCTTCGTCAACCTATCTTGAAACACAATCTAAAAGTGGAAGACTTGGGTAAAACACTTCCACCTAAAGAGGATCTTGTCTTTGATTTAAAACCTTTGCCTGGTAATCTTAAGTATGCTCATATTGATGATAAGTGTAACGCCCCAATTTTTGAAAGCAACAAAAACTTAATTATAAAAGATCCAAAATTCTGAGGGAACAAAAACTTTTTGAAATGTCTGTTAATGGATGTGTTTAGCTTGTATTGCTTTGGTGGTCATGTCATGTTTTGTTCCTTGTGTTGTTAATTTCTAAATAAGCACCTATTTAACCAACCAAGTTTTGTCCTAACTCTTGTGACCATGTTATGACAAGTAAAAATATTCCATATATCTCCTCCCACCTCATTTTTAACAAACTCTATTTTGATACTAGCAACTACCCAAGGACCCATCATTTGAGAACATAAAAGTATTTCCAAAAGCTTTATGTTGGAAAAACTATAAAGGGCCATATAATGGGTCCTAACATATTTTGAGAATAATGTGTTGCTAGTCCTAGCAACTTTTACTTTAAGAACTCCTAATTTAATATCTCTTTGGAAATTATTACTAGAAAGTGGTTTAATCTCCTTTTTTCAAAAAAAAAATCTTGTCATTATTGTATTGATCACCACCTCACAAATATAGTGGTTTATCTTAAAGTGTGGATGTTTATCTAATTGTATGTGTGTGTCACCTATTTGTTATGTGCTTAAATTGTTTGTCATGAGTGTGCATTCTTATGAGTGACTTGTGGCTATGTTTGTATGAAGTGAATGTTTATTGTTTGAATTGGAGTAGTATATACTTGTTTGATGGTTTTGTATGCTTGTAACTTGTTTTCCTCTTATTAAGATGTTTGGTTAAAAATATTCTTAAACAAGTGAATTATAAAATGATGAAAAACTATCTTCACTCCTGTTAATTTTTAGCTTCTCTAGAGCATGTCAATTAGGGTTTATTTTGTTAATCTTGGAAATACAAAACCTCTAGTATCATCTACATCACCTCTACTTTCCATTTATAGCCTTCTTTAAATTTTACAAAAATGTTTGATCACTAATTCTTGCTTGCTTGGAGTGCCTCATTATAAGGTGACCATATCTTGTTTGTAACTTAGCTATCTCCCATTTTTGTATGCAGTGGTTTAATGACCCTTTTTCATAAACTTCAAAACCAAATGCTGCACTTATACTCCCCCTAACCAAAACAACTTGCTTTATAATTTTCTATGCAAGGAGTGGACTAATCCATCCATGCAAAGTTGCCTAAGCTAATCAGCCGGAAAATATTCAAAACCCTAAACCTCCACTCCCCTCTCCTCCAACCCTTGTTTTGGACATGTCCTAACCATCACACAACCCATGGACATTTTGGTCATCAACCCTGCCCAGCCCTAGCTCGAATATCTTTTGTTTATCTCTTGTAGGCATTTAAGCAAACACCTGTTGGGCAGAAACAGTCGAGCACCTCTCTCCACCCAACCCGTGCCCTCGACCCCCTCTTGACCACTACTCACGCCTGCAGCTCCGCCACACCCTCTTGAGTGCCCTGGCGAGCCCTTGTCCCTCCCCTTGTCGTTTTCCCCTTGTCCCGAGTGCCGCCCTTGTCGCCCAATGCACGTCGAGCACGCCCTCCGTTCCTGCTCGACCACGCCTCCCCCTTTACCTTGCCCAAACGCTCCCCCAGATCTCTATCCTCCCTCCAGACCCAGCCACTCGAGCCCTCTCCGCCTCTGCTTTTGAGGAACGCGAGGTCCCTCCGTTCGGTCCAGCAAGCTCGCCGAGGACGAAGCCCTCGACTCCGTTCCCCTATTCTCCTTCTCCTTGCCCTGGCTCGTTCCCCTTTCCGTGGCCTATCTCTGAGACACGTCCTCTCTTTCCAGGAACCGCCGGAGCAGCCGCGACCTCGCCGTGGCCGAGGCGGACGTCCTCGACGTTCCCGGCGTCTCGCAGCTCGCCGACAAGAACTGATGCCACCCCCGCCTTTTCCGTGCTCTCCATCGACTCCTCAAGCCCTAGGTGAGCCTCACGAGGTCCCAGCCGAAGCTAGGGTTCCGTCGCCTCCATGGCCTCCTTCTGTTCGCGTCCCTGGGAAGAAGACGACCTTACAGCCGTCGGATCTGTGATCAACGGTTGTCTTTGAATCCCGCTGGATCTAATCCTAGCCGTCCCTTTTCGATCTGGCGGCAGCTTACCGCCTCGCTCGCGCGCGCGCCGCCCTGGGCCAGCCCAGCTCGCTGGCGTGGCCCGAAGCCAGATCCGGCCCTGTTACTTTTTTTTTCTGTCAAATCCTTTTCCTGCTGAATTTTTTCCAGAAAACTACTAGCTAGATTTTATTAATTTTTGGTAGATCTGTGCATGATAAAATTTTGAAATAAATTTTAGAGCATACATATGAGTTTTTCCAACCATGTGGCACTGGCCTTTCTCAAAAATAGGTTTGCATGTGTGTTCTTTGTCTGATCTAGTAAAAAGTATCTTTTTCACTAAATATTGAATAACTTGAGTTTTATAGGTCCAAAATTAGCAAACTTTATTTCTCTGGAAATCTACTGAGAATACCTATCTATATCTATAAGCCATGCATGCAGGAGATCCCTATAATTAAAGTTCTACCAAGTTTAAATTTGACATCAGTAGCTATGTGGTGATTTTTAGCTTGTTATTAAAAACACCTTTTGGGGTAAAGCCAATTGATTGTGTTAGATATGGGTAGCAACTATCATATCCTAGTTTGGTAGAATTTTCCAGCTTGTATTTTGCACTTGGTGAATCATTTTCAAAAACAGTGGGTTATTACACTTAAAAATGAATATTTTTATTTTCTATTATTTGCATGTGCTTAGTATTATTTGTTTAAGCTAGTTATGTTTGTGCAATGTGATTAGGAGTAATTTTGTGGAGTACCTATGTGTTTTGTTTATCATGCAACACTGGTTTTGTCTCAAAATTATTTATACCTTGTGTTGCACATTAAATCTAGTAAAAAGTATGTTCTTCACTTAAAATGAAATATCTTGAGTTGGGAGTGTCCAAATTAGGTGAATCAAATTTATACACATAGATAAAATCCATACCTACCCATAGAAATTAACCTTGCATGCAGGAGTTTCTTAAAACATAAACTATATGCATTGTAGTTTTGAGTACAGAGGCTATTGTGGGATTTTTAGCTCCTGTTTTGTAAACCCTTTTGATGCAAATCCAACTTTCCTAGGTTCCAGTGAGTTCTAGGAAGGATGTGGTAGAAGGGTTTAATTTTCTGAACATTATTCTAGGAGTTATGGCTTTTTCACCTAAAACAGCACCAAAATGGCTATTTAGATGTATTAATTTTATTCTCTGTTTTTGGAAAATATAAATCATGTGTTTATTTTAAATCAATTTTGGGATCCAGAACCTAAACTTAACCTTAATACTTGTTTAAAACACACTAATAGTGTTATGGTTTTTTGTATGTTTGTGTCTAGCATAGTCTATTAGATGCCTATTTATAACACTAAGTGTTTTTGTATATTCTGCTTGTTGTTGTGTTTATGTTTTATGACCATATCCAGTAGTTGGTGCTATGTTGTAATGCTTGCTGTTTTCTAAATTATTTTAGATTGTTGTCAACATGCTTCTTTGTGGTGTTGTTAAATCAGCCAACTGCACCTTTTGTGAGCAGTTGTGTTAAACTTTATTGATTTATTAACTACTTATTAGTATGTGTTCCCAGAGCTAGCAACATGCTTGCATGTGAATGTGCTTAATGCTAGTGTTAATGCTTGCTTGTTAAGATACTTTTGTCTGGAGTACTTCCTTATTTATTAAAATACTTTTGTCTGGAGTATTTCTTGAAACTAATATATAAACCCTACTAAAGTATCCAATCACCCTAAGAGGTGTTTTGTTTAAGTGTGTAGTTAGAAGTACCATTTATAACAATTAGGGGTGTTGTATATATTTTCTTAGGTGTGTTGTTGTTTGTCTTAGTTATATGGATTTGATGCTTGTTATTGCTTAACTAGGTGAATTGCTTGCCCTTGATTGTTAGCTTAGTGTTTGGTGCAGTGCTTGGTGTTTGTTACGTCCTTATGCCATTGTCTTGTATTTTGAGTGTTGCTCCTTTTTCCTGTTTGCGACGTTAGATACGATCGGGAAGGAACTGGACGCGAGGAGTGAACCTGAGGAACCTCAAGATCAAGACCATGGACATATTGCTGAGCCAGGCAAGCCACCTCACCACTATATTGAATCCTATTATTTTACAAAGCATGTTTTGTTTTCAAAATAAAATAACGCATGTTTTACTTCTTTTGTGGTACTTTGACACCCAAAAACTATTTCACAAAATATTGTTTGGCCAAAGTTATCTACTAGGTTATAATAGGTATCATGAAAATAAGTATTCACTTTATGCGCCTTGTTGTTGAAGGCGCTATAAAGAAAATCATATTTTATCTAGTAGTATATCCTTATATTCTCACCTCAAACTCTTAGGATGGGAGCCTGGTTTTGATAAAGTGTTTTCAGAAGAAAAACCCGAGTTGCTGGGAGCAATCGGCGAGCAAGTGTTTTATAAAACCCGAGTTGCTGGGAGCAATCGGAGATGTTTACGAAAACCCGAGCTGTTGGGAACAGTCGGAGGTGGAGATGTTTTTGAAAAACAAAGTACAGCCCTAGCGGCTGCCCGAACAATTAACCCGTGCAACCACATTACCTGACATGGGTAGGGCTTAGCCGGGAACTTGTTTATTTTAGTACGGAGGATCTCATACTCTATAAGGGCGAGGCCCTCGAAGCCGGGTTGTCGTCTGGATGAGACAATACACTGCTGCGGACCAGCAGCCGGACGATTACGTTGGGTCCCCTGCCGTGGCGGTGTGGCGTCCCAAGAGAGACCAGGGGTCTAGTGGAGCACACGGTGCTGAGGGGAACAAACCTATCGGGAGTCCTCTGTACTAGTGTGGACATAGTGAAAAGGTTTGATCGTGTTATCCGGACCCCCGCATACAGTCGTATGACGGGCCGTGACAGACACGACGGAAATGACCGTTTGGTGTGGGTAAAGTGTGCAACCTCTGCAGAGTGTAAATCTATTCGAATAGCCGAGTCCTCGATCATGGACGGTTGGAAAGGTCCCCGATCTAGGCGTACGGGCAGATTTCTGTTTCAAAAAGGAAAGATGGTTTTCGGTGGAAACAAAATGGCAGAAGGAGGTACCTGGGAGGTACGGAGTTGGGAGAAGATGGTTGGTCTAGGGGAGACAATCAGTCCGATCTCAAGGAAAGAAAAAGGGGTATCCCCATCCTAGTGTTTTTGAAAAGTTTTACAAAAGAGTTTTCAAAGCGTGGAAATAGTACATGCTATTTCTACAAGAGAGATTTATGTCTCTAAAAGTTTTCTTCAACAAAGATACAGAGATGTCGTAATCTCTATATCGAAAGCATCTTTGCGAAAACTAAACCCAATAGTTGTATTTAGAAGCTATCCCAGTTTTCGAAAACCTTTTCATTGCGTTACCATGAAAACTTAAGCCTTGAGGTGGATTTGCGAGTACGTAAATGTACTCATATGGCTGTGTCCTTGGATATTCAAACGTCGAGATTACAACGAGAAGATGTACGACGAGGAGGAGGAGTACGCCGACGACTACGCCAACTGAGTGTCACCGGTCAACTGCTCTGTGGGAATGCGTCTGGTTGTGACGAGGGCCGACGCTAGCCGCAAGCTTCCGCTATATCGTAGTTAATCGCGTCCCGTGTGACGTTGATTGCAGGCTTGGTCATGTGACCACCTATCTATGTAAGTCTTGTATTATCCGATTTGAATGATGTAACTTTGTATACCATGTTGGTTATGTGATCGCGATGCACTGATCATTGGGATCATGATCTGTTTACATAACGTGGACATCTCGAACTGGTAGTCTGAGGGGTCCTCACAATAAGAAAATATATCATGTTATTATTAGTGCTAAACTTTCAGGTAAAGAAGAGGAAACATTATTGGAAGTATTGAAGAAACACCGTGGAGCTATGGGTTATACTTTGGATGATTTGAAAGGGATTTCTCCTACTATATGTCAACATTCTATTAATATGGAGCCTGATGCAAAGCCAGTTGTTGAACATCAATACCGTTTAATACCCAAAATGAAGGAAGTGGTAAGAAATGAGGTATTAAAACTCCTTGATGCTGGTATAATTTATCCTATTGCTGATAGTAGATGGGTTAGTCCTGTGCACTGTGTCCCTAAGAAAGGTGGAATTACTGTTGTGCCTAATGATAATGATGAGCTTATTCCTCAGAGAGTAGTAGTTGGTTATAGAATGTGCATTGATTTTAGAAAGGTTAATAAAGTTACTAAGAAAGATCATTATCCCTTACCCTTTATTGATCAAATGTTGGAGAGGTTAGCTAATAAAACTCATTTTTGCTTTCTTGATGGTTATTCTGGTTTCTCTCAAATTGCTGTTGAAGCTCAAGATCAAGAGAAAACCACGTTTACTTGTGGTACTTATGCTTATAGACGTATGCCTTTTGGTTTATGCAATGCTCCTGCTACTTTTCAAAGATGCATGTCCGCTATCTTTCATGGTTTTTGTGAGGAAATTGTGGAGGTATTCATGGACGATTTTTCTGTCTATGGAACTTCTTTTGATAATTGCTTGCACAATCTTGATAAGGTTTTGCAGAAATGTGAAGAAACTAATCTTGTTCTTAATTGGGAGAAGTGCCACTTTATGGTTAATGAAGACATAAGATTTCTGAAAGAGGTATTGAAGTTGACAGAGCTAAAGTGGAGGCCATTGAGAAAATGCCTTGCCCCCGAGATGTCAAAGGTATACGTAGTATTCTTGGTCATGCTGGTTTCTACAGAAGGTTTATCAAAGATTTTGCTAAGGTATCAAAGCCTCTTACTAATCTCTTCCAAAAAGATGTACCATTTGTTTTTGATGATGATTGTAAGGTAGCTTTTGAAACTCTTAAGCAAGCTTTAATAAGTGCTCCTATTGTTCAACCACCTGATTGGAATTTACCATTTGAAATTATGTGTGATGCTAGTGATTTTGCTGTTGGTGCTGTTCTTGGACAAAGAGTAGATAAAAAGTTAAATGTCATTCATTATGCTAGTAAGACTCTTGATCCTGCTCAAAAGAATTATGCTACAACTGAAAAAGAATTTCTAGCTGTTGTTTTTGCTTGTGATAAATTTAGACAATATATTGTTGATTCTAAAGTTATTATTCATACTGATCATGCTGCAATTAGGTACCTTATGGAAAAGAAAGATGCAAAGCCTAGGCTTATTAGATGGGTATTACTGTTGCAAGAATTTGATTTGCATATTGTAGATAGGAAAGGTGCTGAAAATCCTGTTGCTGATAATTTGTCTAGATTGGAAAACATTGAATATGATCCTATTCCTGTTAATGATAGTTTTCCAAATGAACAATTAGCTGCAATATGGGTGAGTTCACGAGATAGTCCTTGGTATGCTGATTATGCTAACTTTATTGTTTCGAAGTATTTGCCTCCAACCTTTTCAGCTCAACAAAGAAGAAAATTCTTTTATGATTTGAGGCATTATTTCTGGGATGACCCACACTTATATATAGAAGGAGTGGATGGTATTATGCGAAGATGTGTTCCGGAGTATGAACAACAGGAGATATTGAGAAAATGCCATAGTAGTGCTTATGGAGGACATCACGCTGGAGATAGAACTGCACAAATGGTTTTACAATCAGGTTTTTATTGGCCTACTCTTTTTAAAGATGCAAGAAAGTTTATTTTATCTTGTGATCAATGTCAAAGAATTGGTAATATCTCTAGACGTAATGAAATGCCTATGAATTATTCTCTTGTTATTGAGCCATTTGATTGTTGGGGATTTGACTTTATGGGTCCTTTTCCTCCTTCAAAGGGTTATACTCATATACTTGTTGCTGTTGATTATGTTACTAAATGGGTAGAAGCTATACCTACTAAAAGTGTTGATGCTGAGACATCATTAAAAATGCTTCAAGATATAATTTTTCCTAGGTTTGGTGTTCCTAGATATCTCATGACTGATGGAGGTTCTCATTTTATTCATGGTGGTTTTAGAAAAGTTCTTGCTAAATATGGTGTTAATCATAGAATTGCTTCAGCTTATCATCCTCAAACTAGTGGGCAAGTAGAATTATCAAATAGAGAAATTAAATCTATCTTGCAAAAGACTGTTAATAGAACGAGGAAGAACTGGGCTGATAAATTAAATGACGCATTGTGGGCTTATAGAACTGCTTATAAAAATCCCATGGGTATGTCTCCTTATAAAATGGTCTATGGAAAAGCTTGTCACTTGCCTTTAGAATTAGAACACAAAGCTTATTGGGCAGTGAGAGAACTAAATAGAGATTTTAAACTTGCTGGTGAGAAAAGATTACTTAATTTGAGTTCTTTAGATGAATGGAGAAGTGAAGCTTATGAAAATGAAAATGCTAAACTCTTTAAAGAGAAAGTTAAGCAATGGCATGATAGGAGAATCCTTAAGAGAGAGTTTCATGTTGGTGAAAAAGTTTTATTGTATAGCTCTCGTCTTAGATTCTTTGCAGGGAAATTACTCTCCAAGTGGGAAGGACCATATGTTATTGTTGAGGTGTTCCGTTCGGGTGCAATTAAAATTGCCTCACTTAAAGATGACTCTACAAAAGTGGTTAATGGGCAAAGACTCAAACATTATATTTCTGGAGATTCTTATAATGAAGATGTTGATATTATTCAAGTTATTGCTCCGAAAACTTTTATCAAAGAGATTTTTTCTAAGTCTGCAGAAGCTGAATTCGAAAAGGTACGGTTTCGGTAAGAAAAAGTTCGCATTTTTAATTTTGGAAGACATAGAAGTTATTTTTAGAAAATATGGAAAAATACAATACGAAAACGAGCGGGACACGGAGCACGAGGCGCCGACACCACGTGCCCGCGCGGGCCCCATCCTGGCCGCGCGAGCAGGGGGTCTGGACGCCTCGGTGTTCGTCGCGTACTCAATCTCGTGTTGTTGCCTTCCTTTTGTCATGTATATTTTTCCTATATAATCTCCCAGAACCCCCGAGGTCCGTATATCGTGTTTTCGAAGTGTTTTTGTTTCGAGCTGTTTTTGTCTAGATGTCGTCCCAAGGTTCCTGTTCCGAAGACTACGCGTTGCGTCGCCAACGTGAACTCCTTCAGGATCTAGATCAAGGATGTTTCGTTGGATGGGCAGAGGAGGACAAAGTGAAGGCTAGGCGCAAGGACATGGACGAGAGCGTCATGGAGGAAGTGAAGAAGATGTCATCGGCCAAAAGAGAACGAGCAGGAGCAAGGGGTAGCAAGCCCATCTTTGTGGGATCCGTTAACGCTCAACGTGCCTTTTCTCATAACATGCAGGGACCCATACCACCTGTTGGGGGAATCATAACCCGGTAGGCCCACCGACCTAGAAGATAAGCTGGCCTGGTAAGAACCTGGGCCGGGTCAAGTATGAAGATGTGGGCCGGGTCTCACGTGAGTCGGTGCGCCGCGTGTGTCTTGGCCCGCAAGACAAGAAGGATCTAGAAGACTAGAGACCAAGTACAAGGCGAAGTCCAGATAAGGAAGGCGAAGGTTAAAAGGACTTAGGGTAGAGTCCGGGTACGATTGTAACCCGGATCCCGCTTGTACGCCCAGCGAGACCCACCGCCTATATAAGGGGGTCTCCTGGTTCCTAGAAGGTTAGGCTTTATCAGATCGCAAGTACCACCATTGTAATCTCGAGACCCGGAAGCTAAGGCGCCGAGTCCTCGAAACCCGTATCAATAAAGCAGCAGCAGGAAGTAGGTCTTTACCTAAAGGCGAGGGGCCGAACCTGGGTAAACCCTTGTTTCCCCACGCCGTGCTAGACAAGCTCCCGATGTCAGAAGTCGCCATGTCCCCATACTCAAGTTTCCACCCGGAAACATCTGCCGTCCCAATCCCACGACAGTTGGCGCCCACCGTGGGGCCTGCGGCCAAGAACATCATGATTTGTGGAGAAGCGCGGCGCGGTATGGAAAACCTAGCTATCGGCCAGATCTACACGCTTCAAGGAGGGGAGCGGATCGTGGACGACTTTGGTTGGAAGGAAGAACCAGATCAGCTAGAAACCGGGTCTATGATCGCCTTTGGTCAGATCAACGTTTTCGTCGGCGTGATCCAGACCACAGGAGCCGGCTCAGATCAGTATGAGCCGGAGTACGAATCAGAATCCGGGTCAGCTACCATGGCTCAATCGGATGGAGAAGAATCTGTTGGATCGCCAGAGTGCGAAGTCATGTCTACCGAGGAGGAGGCGGCGATTCAAGCACTACAGGATTCCGTCGAAATACCAACAAACGTGTCAGATCTGGATACAGATACCGAGTCAATTCTGCCACTGTTTGAAGATCGGTGGGGATTTGGGCTCGAAGAGGAGGATCACCCGGTGTCCCCGGGACCCGCGCGACACATGACGGTTCACGTGGTAACAGCGGCTCAGCAAACCGATGGGGTGGAAGCATCCGTGAGTAATGAAACAAGCGCAGAAAGAACCGCCAGACAGGATCGAGAAATTTGGGATCAGAGCAACCTTGGCATGCCACCAGCGGCGTACCCCCCACCACACCCCAATACCGGACCAGTTTTACCAACTTTTGGCGCGGGAGTACAGACACACACGCCAGCACCCGGCACAGCATTCACAAACCCGATCCTGACCGCGGTGAACGATCAGGCAAGGGCCGGTACATCGGGAATCCAGGCTCAGAATCCGGGAGAAGTAACAAACACCAACTCAGCTATGCAAAGGGAGTTGGAAGATTTGAGGCGAGCCATGGCTAGGGCGAACCAAGAGCGCGCGGATGAAGCCCGGCGCGTAGCGGAGAAGGAACGATCTTTGGCCCAGCAGGAGCAGAGGCTACAAGACGAAAGAAACGCCCTCCAAAGGAGAAGGGACGAGTTAACTGCAGTACAGAACAGAAGGCGCGGAAGCCGGCTACCTTTGCCGACTGGTGTCAACACCACAGTACCTCAAGTCTTGGAGTATCAGATGACGCCAGCCAATGCGCCCATAGCGGCGGCTGACCCGACGATGGGAGTCGGCGTGCCGCAGGTCGAGTTATGAGGAGCGGGAAGCCCGGCGGGAGGAGCCAGAGACGGAGAAGCAGCCACAGAACAACTACCTCCGCCACCCCCCAGGTTTACCACTCCCCCGGGTCATTATAATAATCCGGTTGACAATGTTCTTGCACCCGCACACGCACTACAACAGATCCCGTTCGATAACTCGCCAGCCGGTGTTGAGGCACGGAGAGCCGTTGATTTACTACGCACCACAGTGGTCCAACAGAACAATAATCCGCGCGGGTCGCAAGCATTCAATTCAGAGCCACAAAGTAGTCGTACCAGAAGCCGGCATGGAGAGCCACCAGCAGCAAGATCCATCCAGAACCGGCTCGGGCCGGTAAACCAGCAAATCCAACAACAAAATCAACAAGTAATCCAGCCGCCACAGCCGGCCGTGTCCGCGGCCCAGTCAATAGTCAATAGTTCAAGAGCAAGACGCGCAGCCGCGGCGGTAGCACCACTGGCAGCTGGAGCCGGAGCAGCTGGAGTACCAGGAGTCGGAATAGTGACTCCCGCCCGACCCGCCGCATCCTCTCCTGCGCCGGGTCACACGGGGGGCTCAACTTCAAACTTGACGGGACCAAAGTGTTTGTCAGATGCCATCAGAGCGGAGCCGTTTCCAGAAAAGTTCAAAGAGCCGACCAAGGTATGCAATTACGAGCCGAACATGAACCCAGAGACATGGTTAAGCAGCTATGGCATGGCCATGGACATGAAGAACGCATCACCAAATCTATGCGCGCGTTACATGTACCTCATGCTAGCAGAAGGTGCACCCAAAATTTGGCTAGACCGGCTCCCACCACGCAGTATAACCTCATGGGAGGAACTAAAGGCGGCGTTCATCAAGAACTTCGCTGGAACTTGCAAGAAACAGTACACCGAGGCCGACCTGGATCGATGTGTCATGAGGAAAACTGAATCAGCCAGACAGTGGATGGGCCGGGTTACAGAAATCTTGCAGTCATCCCTTAACATCTCGGCACACACAGCTATATCGTACATGGAAAAGAACTGCGGCTTTGAGCCGCTGACGCACAAGCTCGGGCGTATGAGGGAAGACCCGGCCTGCAACAACATCTCAATAGGGGAAGTGGTGACAACAGCGAATAAATATGCAGCCACGGATAAAAAGCCGGGTGAAACGGAGGAACAACAGAGGAATAATCGGATCAGTGGAGGCCGTAACCCAAATCCAAGCCAGAATAATAGCAATCAGAATGGAAATAACAAGCGCCCTTATGAGGGCGGGAATTCAGATTTCGTGGGCACAACCCAGACAACGGGGTACAGGGGGCCAAGACCCGGTGGTAACTTTAGAGGAGGACCTCCGAGAAGCTCGAACTTCAGCGAGATGTATAGCATGCCGTGTCCAAAACACAGCAAGAACGGGAGACCATCAAATCACTCGCTAGCTCAGTACGCAGACATCAGAGCCTGAATGAGACATGAGCAGGAAAGCCAGAGGAGTCAGGGGAACTTCGGAAATGGCTGCAACTTCAACGGAAACAACGGTAACTCGACGGGACCCGGACAGGGGGCTGGGCCTAGCGGACCGCCAAACAATAATGCCGGGTCAAGTCATCAACAGAATCAAGTCACAACCGGGTATCAGCAGAACCCGAAAGAGCTTCATAGTCAAGGACAGTATCACGTCTTCACCACAAGCACGTCCAGGAGGGACCGAAAATTAAAAACAAGAGCCGTCAATGCAGTAGCATCAGCCGTTCCAAGATTCTTGAAGTGGTCGGAACAAACTATAACTTGGAGTAGAGAAGATCACCCGCCAGCAGTAGAACATCCGGGTCTCCTGGCTCTCGTCGTGGCACCACAGGTGGACGGTTTCTCCTTGAATAAAGTTTTGATGGACGGAGGCAGCAGCATCAACATCCTATATCTTGATACATTCAGAAGGATGGGTCTAACCCAAGACCGCCTTAACCCAACCTCGACAATCTTCCATGGCATAGTTCCAGGGAAGTCGGCACATCCCATTGGCCAGATCAGCCTAGAGGTGGCGTTCGGAGTAAGCAAGGAGCAATTCAGGTCGGAGTTCCTGACGTTTGAGGTTGGTGATTTAAAAAGTCCGTATCATGCTCTGTTCGGGAGGCCGGCTTACGCCAAGTTCATGGCCCGGCCCTGCTACGTGTACCTCAAGCTAAAGATGCTAGGACCCCAGGGAATAATCACAGTGGAAGGAAGCAAGACTATGGCCGCAGAGTGTGACAACGGGGATGCTATCATGGCAGAGCAGGCTTGCTCAGAGGAAGAGCTCAAGTACTACAAGTCTCAAGTAGACCCGACAGATAAACGTGTGCTGGAAAAGCCGGCTCACGAGGAAGAGAAGAAAAAATTCAAGTCGGCTCCAGATACAAAGATGGTCGATTTCGAAGAAGGGGACTCCTCCAAGCAGTTCTCGGTGGGGACCCACCTGGACCCGAAATAGGAAAGCGAGCTCATCAAGTTCATCCGTGAGAATCGGGACATCTTCGCATGGTCTCCTTCAGACATGCCGGGTGTACCGAGTGAACTTGCTGAGCACAGCTTACATGTTGATCCAAAGGCAAAGCCGGTAAAGCAAGGATTACGTCGCCTCAACGCAGAGAGGAAAAAGATCGTCGGAGAAGAGATAGCTCGTTTGCTCGCAGCCGGGTTTATCATGGAAGTCTACCATCCCAAGTGGCTGGCTAATCCAGTCCTAGTTCTGAAGAAGAACGGAGAATGGCGCATGTGCATCGACTACACCAGCTTGAACAAGGTCTGCCCGAAAGACCCCTTTGCATTACCTCGTATAGATCAGATCATCGATGCCACAGCCGGTAGCGAGTTGTTATGTTTCCTGGATGCATACTCCGGGTATCATCAGATCAAGCTCAATGTTGACGACCAGGAGAAGACTTCGTTCATCACCCCTTTTGGTGCTTTCTGTTACAAAACAATGACTTTTGGTCTCAAGAATGCAGGTGCCACTTACCAAAGGTGCATCCAGAATTGTTTCCAGAATCAAATTGGTCGCAACGTGCACGCCTATGTCGACGATGTCGTAATCAAGTCACAGAAAGTCGGGTCACTCCTGGATGACCTAAAAGAGACCTTTGGTAACCTGCGCAAGTATCAGATGAAGTTAAACCCGACCAAGTGCGTGTTCGGAGTTCCGGCTGGCATGTTGCTGGGTTTCATAGTCTCAGAGAGAGGGATAGAGGCTAACCCGGCTAAAATCAAGGCCATCATGAACCTTAAGGAGCCCGAGTGTGTCAACGATGTCCAGAAGCTGACAGGGTGTGTCACAGCCCTGAGCCGGTTCATTGCAAGGATGGGAGAGAAAGCCCTTCCGCTGTATAAGCTGTTGAAGAAGTCAGACAAATTTGTTTGGGGCCAGGAGGCAGACGACGCCTTTGAAGACCTAAAGAAGACACTGTCCACAGCTCCAGTGTTAGCGGCTCCCACGAGCAAGGAGCCGATGTTGTTGTACGTCTCTGCAAATTCCAGAGCCGTCAGTGCCGTAGTCGTGGTGGAGCACAAGGAAGAAGGAAAGGAGTACCCAATTCAAAGGCCGGTCTACTATGTCAGCGAAGCTCTCACAGAATCCAAACAGAGGTACCCGCAGTGGCAGAAACTGGTCTACGGCGTATTTATGGCAAGTCGGAAGATGCCACACTATTTTCAGGAACACCCCATCACCGTGGTGAGTTCTGCTCCCTTAGCGGAAATCATCCGAAACAGAGAAGCTACAGGCAGGATTGCAAAGTGGGCCATTGAGATGGGGCCTTATCATATCAACTACGAGCCAAGAACAGCAATCAAGTCACAGGCCTTGGTGGATTTCGTCAATGATTGGACAGAGTTTGACCCCCTACCACCACCTCCAAGCGCCAAACATTGGATTATGCATTTCGATGGGTCAAAGCAGTTGGAAGGATCGGGAGCCGGTGTCGTACTAACTTCGCCTAAAGGAGATAAGCTGAGTTACGTCCTGCAGATACATTTCGAACCATGCACCAATAACGTCGCAGAGTATGAGGCCCTGTTACACGGTTTGAAAGTCGCCAGAGAGATGAACATCAAAAGAATCATGTGCTATGGAGACTCCGACCTCGTTGCTCAGCAAGTTTCAGGAACCTGGGATAGAAAAGATGCCAACATGGCGGCTTACAGGAGAGAAGTAGACCGTGTTGCCGGCTTCTTCTCCGGCTACCAAGTCGACCACATCGACAGACGAAAAAATGAGGCGGCTGACGCCTTATCAAGACTCGGTTCCAGTAGAGAGCCGGTGCCTCCAAACGTATTCCTTGCCGAGTTACATCATCCCTCGGTCAAGCTGCCAACAGAAGAAGAGTTAGCAAACCCTGATGACCCGGAATCACAGCTAGTCGCGACCGTGCATCAAACACCGTCCTGGACAGAGCCGTATCTGGCTTACCTGCAGAGAGAAGAGTTACCACAAGACGAAGTACTGGCACGGCAGATTGTGCGCCGGGCTAAGGGATACGTCATCATCAATGGCGAGTTGCACAAGAGGAGCACGTCTGGAGTATTCTTGCAATGTGTTTCACCAGAGGAAGGCCGGAAAATTCTCCAAGAGATCCACGCAGGGGATTGCGGACATCACGCGTCCACAAGATCGATGGTTGCCAAAGCATACAGGCACGGATTCTTTTGGCTAACGGCTCTGGCTGACGCAGAAAGCATAGCCCGGGTTTGCGATGGTTGTCAGCGATATGCAAGACAGATCCATATTCCGGCTCAAGATTTGAAGACCATCCCAATAACATGGCCCTTCGCAGTTTGGGGCATGGATATGGTAGGACCCTTCCAAACCTCACCCAATAAAAAGACTCATCTACTGGTAGCTGTGGATAAATTCACGAAGTGGGTGGAAGTTCAAGCCGTTAATAGTTGCACAGCAACAACAGCGGTCAAGTTCCTGAAGAAGATTATATATCGTTTCGGTTATCCTCACAGCATCATCACTGATAACGGGACAAACTTTTCACTCGGAGAGATGCAGATATTTTGCAAAGAGAACGGCATCCGGCTCGACCTTGCTTCAGTTTCACATCCTCAGTCGAACGGACAAGTAGAAAGGACAAACCAGGAGCTGCTAAGAGGCATCAAGCCAAGACTCCGGGTTCCATTAATCAGAGCCGCCGGGTGCTGGGAAGAGGAACTGCCATCAGTTGTTTGGAGCATAAACACAACCCCAAATAGATCAACAGACTTCACTCCTTTCTTCATGGTTTATGGGGCTGAAGCCGTGTTGCCCAGCGACATTATCCATGATTCTCCAAGAGTTGCAAACTACATCGAGACTGAGAACGAGCAAGCCCGGCAAAATTCTGTGGACATGCTTGAGGAGGCAAGAAAGCTAGCCCTGGAACGATCAGCCATATACCAGCAAGACCTGAGGCGTTATCACAGCCGCCGGGTTAAATCAAGAACTTTCCAGGAAGGAGACTTAGTCCTAAGGCTAGCCCAGAACAAGACCGGCTTCCACAAGTTGACTCCACCATGGGAAGGCCCCTTTGTGGTAAGCCGGAACTTGCACAACGGGTCATATTATCTGGTGGATGCTAGAGAGCAAGCTACAGCAACAGGAAACAATACAGACCATACAAGGAACCCGTTGACAGAAAACGACAGGCCTTGGAATATAGCAGAGCTCAGACCATACTACACTTAGGTTTTGTGAGCCCCCGGATGAGACGGGCTCCACCTTTTTGTATCTTCTTAGTTTAAAAGCAGCAGGTTTCAGACGCGCTCTTTTCCTTACCAGGGTACCTAAGGGGACTGGAAGGTTTTTAATGAGGCGGCTTGCTGGCTATGTACATATTATATGATCAATAAAATGAGGAAGGCACCTCCGAAAAGAAAGAGTATTGTGTTTTCAGTTCCTTATTCTTTATATAATCAGGGTCTTGGGGGCTTACCAACTAAGAAAGTTGTAAGTTGCAAACTCATGACCCGGCAAAAAAGCCACAATTATTCTTGATTTCTTGCCTGCTAGCTTGATGTTATTCTCGCCTTATATATGACCAGATGCTAAAATCCGGCTTTCAATCTAGCTATGAAGCCCATGGGGACTTAGCAGACCCTGATTGCGCGGGAATTTTATGCACAGAAAGTCAAGAGAAAGCCGGCTATGCAGAGAGCTAAAGAAATCAAAAGGGTCATCTAAACCAACAAAGACTTGCACAAATTTGCAAAAGGTGTTTTGTTATAAACAGAGAACTCAGAGGCACACGAAGGTGCAACAGAACAGGTTTTAAGCCAACCTATTACATGTCGTATAGGCCAAAATATTATTGTTTGCAGGGCATCACAAGTATTGCCAGATTACAAGCCGGGTTATACTGCCGGGCCAGTCTCAGTCGGAACGGCAGGGGTCTTGGGGGGCGGAGCGTTGGAGCTGGAAGAGCCGGACTTCTTCTTGGAAGATTTCTTGGACAGTCCTTCGGCATCTTCCCAGCAAATCTGGAACAAGCTCGGCAATTGCTCGTCTTCCCCAACCGGCCCGCTCGACGAACTCTTAGCCGGCTTATCGCTAGAGGGAGGCGCCCGGTAGCTGGGGTCCATCCTTGTGACAGCCGGGTCCTTCGGATAAAGCTTTTTACCTTCAGCACTAAAGGAAGGTTGGAAGGAGCTCAGGCTCATCTTATCGGTCAGAATGGTGCAGTGGTGCCGGATTGAGTCGTCAATAGCTGCCAGGTCGTCTTTGGTAAAGGGAGACCCGTCACTCTTCAATGAAGGCCACCCTCTGATAAGCACCGCAGTGTCCAGTGCCGGGTAATAAGATTTGGCCAAAGCAAGTACGCGCATAGCAGAGCGACGAGCAGAAGACCTCTTCCAAATCTCAATCCAACTTGGCAGCATATTCAGAGCTTCCAGGAACTTGAGTTGCGTAGTTGGGGGTTTTTCCCACCCGTGACACGCCATCATTGCCTTCCCTGCGCCATAGTACAGCTGCTGCACGAGTGTGCAAACGGCTCTGAGTTTCGTCTCCGGCTCAAGGTTGCAAATGGGGCTCCAGCCACCTGAGAGTTTCACAAAGGGATTTCAGCGAACGTTCTGGAGAAAGAAAGGAAATGATAGCCGGCAATAAAAATACTTACCAAAGAGGGAAGTCACCATTTCAGTGACGAAGGCTGCAAGCTTGTCAAACTTAGCGTTCGAGGCTTTCAGATCCTCTTGCAGCTTGTCCCGTGCGTCTGCCCAGGCCCTCTCATGCTCTTCAATTTCTTGACGAAGCCCGGCGTTTTCTTCAGCGGCCCGGTCGAGATTTTTCTCTAGTTCAGCAATCTTCTTTTCAAACTCGGCACGTCGGCCGGCTTCAGTCTTCAGCTCTTCCTTCAAAACCTGGAGGGCATGGTCATGCTGTTCAGCTTGGTCCTGGAAATTTCAAACGAGTGAAGAGTTAGCAAAGATTACAAGAAAGCAATAAACTACTCAAATTGTTATAAGTCCCAAGTTGCTGCCAGCAGAAACTCGGCACTTGGGGGCTACTCAATTTGAATTCAGTAAAGGTGAATGGTCCAATAAGAAGACCCGGAACATTGCAAGCAATCATTCCGACTCTTGGGGACTACTTATCAAAGTTATTTTTGCGTACAAGAACAAAGAGACAAATTTCAAAGAAGTCCCGAGTCACTGCAGGCTTGTAACTCGGCACTTGGGGACTAGGAAAGGAATATTCCCATACCTGGAACTTATCTTGGAGCTCGGCGATCACGCTGTCCTCTGCCTTTCGGTGCTCACTGATGCGCCGCCCAAACTCCCCAAAAAGGGAAGTAACATCCAAGTCCTTGTAAGACCGGAAGTCATAGCCGGGCATGGGTGCTTTGCCTGCAGAGGTTCTCGCCGATGCAGTATCCGGCTTGGCGGTCTTGGCAAGGCGAGAGCTAGCAGGTTTCTCCCCCTGCTTAGTTCCAGTAACCTCCACATCCGGAGAATCGACGTTCTGATCACCCTGAGTGGAGAGAGAAGCGTAGGGCGATGCCGGCTTCTCACCGTCTTCCGCGGCATGGGCAGCGGATTTGTCATCCGACTCAGGAGGGGTCAGGACGGATGCAGGTGCAGCACGAGCTCTGAAAAAAGCAAAGAAGTTAAGGAAAAAGAAACAAGTCAAGTATCCTAACAAAGTGAAAGAAAGGCGGGCTTACCCCTCGTTGATGGCAAAGTCTCCGAAGGGGTCCGAGCTCAAATCTGAGGAATCTGAGAGAGACTGGGACTTAACCTTCCGTTGAGTCCCGGCTAAAGGATAAAGAACTGAAGGACGCCTCTGAAGATTCTTAACCCGGCGAGGAGGCGGGTTATTAGGAATACCTTCGTTGAGAGGCTCGTCCGAGTCCGAAGATCGAAGCCGGCGGCGTTGGCGGCGGAGCTCAGATTGTTCCTGAGGATAACAAGGATGTAAGCGTGTGTTAAAAGAAAGGGCATGGATAAAAGGAGTGTTGTGGTGATTACCTTTGCAGCGTCCGACCTAAGCTTCCTTTTCGGAGCCGGAGGAGCCGGGTCTGAAGAGGGCAGGGTCGTATCTGAGAGATGTGATTCCTTATTAAGAGAAGACTGGTTTTCCTGGAGATCGGCGTCTAATAACTTGAGGAAGACCCGGGTGATGAAGTCTAACTCACCTTCTTCTCCTTCTTCTTCATCTGCGCCAGCTTCAGGGCCTATGTCTTCGTCATCAGTGTCGGGCTCATCGCCATCCGACTCAACCTCCGCGTCGGGTGAAGCAGTTAGTGTAGCGGCCCACCAGGGGTCGTTGGCCTAGAAAAGAGGCGAGTCAAAGTACAGCTAAGGCAGTATCAAAAAATGTGGAAAGAGGTGTGCAAGTACCGGCTTTGGTGGGTTGGGAGCAGAGAAAGGAGATAAGCCGTCTTGGGCGAGACTTTCCGGGGTCTCGTTGACGATCTTCCGGATGGCCTTAATTAAAACAGCAGAGGTATGCCGTTTATCGTTGAAGCGCATCGGGTCATCTAAAGACCCGGAGTACTGGCACATCAATCCCGGACGGACGCCGAGTGGCATTATGTGCCACTCCATCTAGCACTTGACGAGGTCGGCACCGGTCAGGCCGTGCGCGAGAAGGGCACAAACCCGGCCCACCAGGGGCTCGATTGCTTTCCGGTCTGCGGGAGAAGCGAAAGAGTTCATATTCTCGTTCATTGTCAGCCTCTCGACACGGAAGCCCGGGAGAGTTGGTTCACCCGGGGGAGTGGCAGCCTTGTAGTAAAACCAAGTCTTCTGCCAGTCCTTGGGATGCGAATGGGGGATGACGCCCGGGAGGACGAGGTTTCGGTGGCGCTGGATTGTAACCCCGCCGCAGGCAACCAAGGGGCCGTCGCTGTTCTCCCTTTGTGGCTTGCAGTAGTAGAACTCGAGGAAGAGTGGGAGACTTGGGGCTATGCAAAGGAATGCTTCGCAAAGAACGACGAAGTGGGTGATGTTGAGTATGGAGTTGGGCGCAATATCTTGGGGCCGGATCTTGAAGTATTCCAAGACCTGGCGAAAGAAAAATGAACCCGGGGGGCGAAAACCCCGGGTGATGTGATCGGCGAAGACGACCACTTCACCATGACCCGGCTGAGGCGAAGTCTCGTCCTCGTCCGGAGCCCGCCAGTGGATCTCCGGTTGCGCGGGAAGCATTCCGAGATCGGCCAGTTCCTCTAGCCGGCTTTCGCGGATGCAAGACTTGGTCCAGTTGCAAGTGACCTTGCGCTTGGCCTTCTCCGCGGCGGCTGTCATGGAAGACCCGGTGCCGGCTGTCTTCTTGACTTTCTTTGGAGGACGCTGAGCGGCCGACTTACGACCCATAGCGGAGATGGGATGTTCGATGGATCTATGACACATCAAATGGACGAAACAAGACATCAGTTCGGATCTAGAAAATCGCAGGAAAAGGAATGGGGGAAACAGAAAGGAAGAGCAAGAGGTTCGAGCCAGTTCATCAGAGAAATTCGGAGAAGAAGAAAGGTTCAATGTCTGGAAGAATAAACAGCGAAGCAGTGAATGGTTTACAGCAAAACAGATCTAGGGCGCCTCAATAAATCAAGATTAAAGAAGAACGCTCATGAACACGAACAACAAGATGGGTTCATCCGAAAGATGCCGAGCAGATTGGAAATGCGGGAGAAAGGTTGGAGTAATTACCGGTCGAAGAAGGAAGGAGGAGATCGAGTTTGCGCGTGCGAGCGAAATGCGCGGAGATGTTCTTCGACTGGATCTTGCCGGCGAATTCCTCGGGAAGCTCTTGAGCTCGGAAGAGACGAACAGCTCGAGGAGGCGGAGCAACGGGCTGGAGGTTGGAGACGAAGTATAGTGCACGGGGGAAAAGTGATTCGCTTTTTACCTCGGCACTCTATTTATAACCGCTGGGGTTGACCTAGGGGTAAAAATGGAAGGATAAAGAGATAATGATTATCTTGGGGAATAGAATCTGACCTGAAGGAGATATTGCTGACAAGATCTTTGCTTCCCCGAGGTGGTTATTGTCTCCTCGGTTCCCGCGAGGGGATATGCATTAAATATGTCGTTGACCGAGGAGGTTGACCGGCGGCGGAGAAAAAGATTAAAGAAAGAAAAGAAAGTCAAAGTTTCAGAGAAATGAAAGTCAACAAGTGATGGCCGGGTTATGAATGGGCCGCCAGCAAGAGCCGGCCAAACTGACACCCGTGTGCCCGCTTGTTTAATAAGTTGTTTATTGTTTTTTAGATGATAACCCGGACAAAAGGAATGACGGCTTCCCCAAAGATTAAGCCCAAGAGCACGAAGGTGAAGCGAGTCAATTCTGGTGTCCAAGTTATCCTGGGGGCTACTGTTGGGGGAATCATAACCCGGTAGGCCCACCGACCTAGAAGATAAGCTGGCCTGGTAAGAACCTGGGCCGGGTCAAGTATGAAGATATGGGCCGGGTCTCACGTGAGTCGGTGCGCCGCGTGTGTCTTGGCCCGCAAGACAAGAAGGATCTAGAAGACTAGAGACCAAGTACAAGGCGAAGTCCAGATAAGGAAGGCGAAGGTTAAAAGGACTTAGGGTAGAGTCCGAGTACGATTGTAACCCGGATCCCGCTTGTACGCCCAGCGAGACCCACCGCCTATATAAGGGGGTCTCCTGGTTCCTAGAAGGTTAGGCTTTATCAGATCGCAAGTACCACCATTGTAATCTCGAGACCCGGAAGCTAAGGCGCCGAGTCCTCGAAACCCGTATCAATAAAGCAGCAGCAGGAAGTAGGTCTTTACCTCAAGACGAGGGGCCGAACCTGGGTAAACCCTTATTTCCCCACGCCATGCTAGACAAGCTCCCGATGTCAGAAGTCGCCATGTCCCCATACTCAAGTTTCCACCCGGAAACATCTGCCGTCCCAATCCCACGACACCACCTGTTCCAGATCTTAGCCCTTTCCCGGATGCGGAAGACGCTCTTCGAATCACGGACCAGTTTTGTGATCAGTATCGAGTCCTGAGGATGGAAGTGGACATACTTCAAGAGGAGAACAACAGGCTTCGCAAGATGCTGGAGCGTTACCTGACCCCGTTCAAAGTTGTCCCACCATCACCACCAAACGAGTAATTCATCATCGGTATTGGCATCTCCCTTAGCTTGTTCCAAGCTTGGGGGGAGTGCCGTGGTATCACACCATCATCTTTTATCTTTTATCTTTTATCTTTTAGTAGTGTCATATCATGAGTAGGGAAGTTATCTTATATGATGGTTTGCAATGTGGAAGTATCTCTCTTTTAGTTGGTTATCTATGTATCCCTTGGTGTGAGTTGTCGTTATGGAATATTAATGAGAAGTTTTATCATTTATTTTCTGCACATCTTATTTTAGTTTGCAACTTCTATCATATATGATTGATCTTGTCATTAGTATTGTTATCACTTTGGGAGCATATAGTAAATCCTTTGGTTTTGGCGAACTTAGCATTGGTCGGTAGCTATAATACTTTGAGACTTAAGTGGAGGAAAGAATTACATGCAGATATAGTTTTCAATGATCTCTCTCACTTGTAGATGATAAGCTTAGTATTCACAATTTAAAATTTTTTGTGCCTCCAAGTAAGAATTGCATGATTGCCTTTACTACATGTATATTTGTTTGTATCCATCAACTCTTATGCTTGCTACCAAACCTTGCTAGCCAAAGACCGGTATCGAGAGGGAATGCTTCTCATACTTCCAAACCTTGAGCCAAAACCCTTGCCACTTGTGTCCACCATACCTACCTATTATGTTGTATTTTGCGCCACTCCAAGTAAATACTTCATGTGCTATCTTTATTCAAAACTACTATACCTTATTTGTGTCAATGTTTATTAGCTCATGAGGAAATAATAGTTGAGTTTGTTATCTTCCATACTAATTAAGTAACCCTTGACTTGCATGCTTCATCTGCTCGTCACTAATATTGCAAAGGGCTGGTTAGACCACTATAATATCAAAAGGTTGAGAAAGTTAAAAATACACACTCCTCCACGGTTTGAGATTGATTGGTAGGCACCCGAGGATTCGGTTAGCCATGGCTTGTGTAAGCAAAGGTTGGGAGGAGTGTCAAAGTTATCAAAATAGTTGTTTATTATAAAGGCTTGTTTTAAAATAATCGGAACCGCTCTCAACTTGCTTAGTATGGAAGATGACAAGAACTCTATTACCATTCGTTGACAACAACAAACACCGCTCAAAAACTTACTTTTATGCTCTCTATATGATTTTAAAACTAGAAGCTCTAGCACATGCTTGTATCTCTGCTTCCCTCTGCGAAGGTCCTATCTTCTACTTGATGTTGAGTCAGTAAACCTATCTCCTTTTGTCTTAAGCAAGCATTTGAGTTGATTGTGATTCAACCGTCTATACATTCGTATTGTTAATCATGTCTCTTATTCTTTCTTGTTGAGCACATTGCTGTTATTTGATAAATATGACTTTGAGAGTTAGCAACTATTTAATAGGGCTGTTTTGTAGAGTAAGCTCAATATGTTCATTGTTCTCTGACCAAGAACGAAGTTCGCCAACACCAACTATGGTTTTCTCTATGCACTTTATTGTGATTTACCTTTACTTGTTACAAGTTGAGCTATATGAATGGAGTTGATATCTAAGATGACTTGTGTATTATTAAATGTGATGCTTCTTGTCCGTATATTCATTATCGACACTTCACTCCATAAACCTGTGGTCATGTTTACTGAGCTCAGCTTTCGCTTGGGGACAAGCGAGGTCTAAGCTTGGGGGGAGTTGATACGTCCATTTTGCATCACTATTTTATATCATAATTTACTGTTATTCATTGATATATTTCATATTTAGAGATGATACTTATGTTATTTCATCTATTTTGCATGTTTGATGATTATTGGAGAATTGATCACCGGAGTCTGGAAACAGCTGGAAAAAGCACCGTCAAGATACACTATTTGCAAAGATCAAAATACAGAACGAAGACCGTGGAAAATATTACTTTGCCAGATCATGGAGGGAGCCACGAGGAGAGGCCAAGGTGGGGCCCAGGGGGCCCACACCCCCTCCTCGCGCGGCCAAGCCTGGAGCCGCGCGAGCAGGTGGTCTGGCCGCCCTGGCCCACCTCCTGTCGTGCCCCTTCGCGTACTTCATCCCCCCGAAAACCTAAGAACTTCTACGGAGAGTTAGAATTATTCCACCGCTGCCACGAGGCGGAAAACCACAGAGAGAAGAAAGCTCTCCGGCAGGGAGAAATCTGCCGGGGAAATCCCTTCCCGGAGGGGGGAAATCGTCACCATCGTCACCGTCATCGAGCTGCACTTCATCGGGATCATCATCACCATCATCTCCACCGCCGTCACCGTCATCTCCACCGCTCCACTCCGTTCCCGCTGTAACGTCTAGGGCTGAATCTTGTGTGTTTGATAGGGGAAACTCTCCCGGTGTTAATTACTATTGTTATTGATGCTATTGGGTGGAACCGTTGAATTAAGGTTTATGTTCAGATTGTTACCCATCATTATATCATCTCTGATCATGTTCCAAATGATGTGTTGTGAGTAGTTCGTTTAGTTCTTGAGGACATGGGTGAAGTCTAGATGTTAGTAGTGAACTATGTTGAATAATATTTAATGGTTTGATATTTAAGTTGTGGTGCTATTCTTCTAGTGGTGTCATGTGAACGTCGACTACATGACACTTTACCTTTATGGGCCTAGGGGAATGCATTGTGTATTCGAATATTAATTGTGGGGTTGCCGGAGTGACAGAAACCTAAACCCCCGTTAATATCTCGATGCATGAGGGATAGCAGGATCTTAGAGTTTAAGACTGTGGTTAGATTTATCTTAATTACTTTCTTATATTTGCGGATGCTTGCAAGGGGTATAATCACAAGTATGTATTAGTCCTAGGAAGGGCGGTGCATTAGCATAGGTTCACCCACACGACACTTATCAAAACACTAGATATTAATCATTTATATGAAGCGAAAGGACTAGACATAAATCCCGTGTGTCCTCAAGAACGCTTGGTCATCATAAGTAAACAAACCGGCTTGTCCTTTGCTCTAGAAAGGATTGGGCCCCTCGCTGCAATTATTATTGTTGCGCTTTATTTACTCGCACTTTATTTATCTGTTATATCAAAAACTCCTAAAAACATGTCTGCTAGTATTTACAGTGAAATCCTCATCGAAACTGCTTGTCGGCACCTTCTGCTCCTCGTTGGGTTCGACACTCTTATTTATCAAAAGTACTACGATACACCACCTATACTTCTGGGTCATCAGGAACCAACGTTGAACACTTGCTTGTTTTTGAGTGAACAAATAGAGAGATGATCTTCTACATGCATATTGTTATTGCTTGACTTGATCCTTTCACAAAGTTGTCGTGAGTATTTGATTCATTAGATGATTATATTGTTATTCTTGAAGCTTAAATCAGCTTTAATATCTACTTTGCACGGTTGATTGTTCTCTAGTACTAATTCATTGAAAGTTTTGCTTTGTTCTTCCTACTTGTTTACTCATTACTCATTTGATATTTATATGAACTACAGCTTTTATACATTTGATCTCAGTTTACATGCATTACATTATTATATGATCAAGATTGTGTGAAAGCATGTCACTTTACAAATTATTCTTGTTATCGTTTTACCTACTCGAGGACGAGTAGAACTAAGCTTGGGGATGCTTGATACGTCTCCAACGTATCTATAATTTCTTATGTTCCATGCTTATATTATACCAATTGCTACATGTTTTATATACATTTTATATGGTTTTATGCATTTTCTGGGACTAACCTATTAACAAGATGCCACAGTGCCAGTTCCCTGTTTTCTGCTGTTTTTCGTTTCAGAAAACCTCTTAAGGAAATATTCTCGGAATTGGACGAAACGAAAGCCGAAGTCCCTATTTTCCTCGAAACAATCCAGAACATCGAAAACGAGGCGGAGTCGGGCACCGAGGCGCCCAGATGATGTGGGGGCGCGGCCCCACCCCCAGCCGCGCCAGCACCTCATCACGGGGCCTCGAGCCTCCGCCGCCTTCGCCCTTTCGCCTATATAAACCCCCCGACAATACAAGACTTAATACCCGAACACTTTTCCACAAAACCTTACGGAGCCGCCGCCTTCGTCAACCCTAGTTCGGGAGGGTTCAGAAGCTCTTCCCGGCACCCTGTCGGAGAGGGGAATCATCACCGGAGGGCTCTACATCACCATGCCCGCCTCCGGACTGATGCGTGAGTAGTTCATCCTTGGACGACGGGTCCATAGCAGTAGCTAGATGGTTGTCTTCTCCTATTGTGCCATCATGTTTAGATCTTCTGAGCTGCCTATCATGATCAAGATCATCTTTATGTAATGCTACATGTTGTGTTTGCTGGGATCCGATGGATATTGAATACTATGTCATTTGCTTCATAATATATCATGATGTGTGTTGTTTATGATCTTGCATGCTCTCCGTTGCTAGTAGATGCTCTGGCCAAGTAGATGCTTGTGACTCCAAGAGGGGGTATTTATGCTCGATAGTGGGTTCTGTCTCTATTTAATCTGGGGTAGTGACAGCAAGCTCTAAGATTGTAGATGTACTGTTGCTAATAGGGATAAAACAGTAGTACTTTGTCTAAGGATAATTGTATTACTTACATTACACACTTTGCCTAATGCAATAATCTGTTGCTTGCAACTTAATACTGAAAGGGGTGCGGACGCTAACCGGAAGGTGGATTATTAGTCATAGATGCGGTTGGAACGGTCTATGTACATTGTTGTAATGCCCAAATGAATCTCACACTAGACATCATGACATTAGTATATGCATCATTATGCAGCTCTTTATTCTGTCAATTGCCTAGCTGTAATTTGTTTACCCGCATGTATGATATTATTATTATTATGGAGAGACACCACTAGTGAACTGTGGACCCCGTTCCTTTTCTTTAAACTGATAATACAACAAACTTCAAACTGTTACTTTCATTCTCTGCAAACATCATCCTCCACACATACGTTTAATCCTTTGTTACAGTAAGCCGGTGAGATTGACAACCTCACTGTTGAGTTGGGGCAAAGTTTCTTGATTGTGTTTTGCAGGTTCCACCTCCCTCGTCAACTACACGCCACCAAGCCATTTCTGGCGCCATTGCAAAGGGGAGACCTTCAGACGTGTTCTTCATCTCCTACTGGTTCGATAACCTTGGTTTCATAACTGAGGGAATTTGCTGCTGCACTACTTCACACCTTCCTCTTGGGGTTTACCACCTACACATCCGTGAGTGCATCAGTAGGTATGGTGGATGTTTTGAGGAAGATATTTGGCTTATGTGTAGGAGAACATGATAAAGATCTCCCACGAGTTTTGGATGTACCCGCGAAGTATGCACCAACTCTCAATGTGAGAAAGGGCTATGCAAAGTACCGAAAAGGCTAGCAAATATGGTGGTGGAAGTGCCATGAAAACCGCAGCTTAGAACTCACAAGTAAAAAGATTCCAACTAGAAATATGATCTTACAAGTCATAATGAAAATCACTCCATGAGGGATTGTGGCAAATGAACAAGTCATTGTTGGGACCCCGACCGTAGCGCATAACACAAAGTCATTATGGTTGCTTTTAACATTAGAAGTCATATATCATTATGGTATCAACTGGATATTTAAGTGTGGCACAGCTTCAAGTTTTCTAGACCAACCATTAATCATTCCACTTTACTAAACCATCATGTTTACCATTAAGCATATTAATATCTCAAAACAACATCAATGATTCAAGTGACACAATTTAATGATCTACAAGATTATGTATCATTTCATCATACCATCTACCACATTAATCATTTTCTGTTCTTAACCAAACACCAATCAACTTATCTAAAAATAAACTCTCCAAGTATTTAACAATGAGATATGAGAGTATAATATAAGAAAACTAACAGCTCTAACAAGAAATGCATGAAAAACAAGAGCTAATAGTATTGAAGTAACATAGAAGAATACTCAACAAATATAAGTGAAGAATAGGAGTATTCATAAGAAAAAGCGGAGCGTGTCTCTCTCCCAAAAAAGAATGCTAGGATCCATTTTTATTCAGAGAATGAAAAAAACAAAAACAAACAGACGCTTCAAGTAAAGCACATAAGATGTGTCGGAACTAAAATATAGTTTCACTAGAGAGGACCTGATAGTTTGTTGATGAAGAAGGGGATGCCTTGGGCATCCCCAAACTTAGGCACTTGAATCTTCTTGAAATATGCTTGGGTGGCCCACGGGGGCATCCCCAAGCTTTGGCTTATGGGTAGGAGAACATGATGAAGGTCTCCCACGAGTTTTGGATGTACCCGCGAAGTATGCACCAACTCTCAATGTGAGAAAGGGCAATGCAAAATACCGAAGAGGCTAGCAAATATGGTGGTGGAAGTGCCATGAAAACCGCAGTTTAGAACTCACAAGCAAAAAGATTCCAACTAGAAATATGATCTTACAAGGCATAATGAAAATCACTCCATGAGGGATTGTGGCAAATGAACAAGTCACTGTTGGGACCCCAACCGTAGCGCATAACACAAAGTCATTACGGTTGCTTTTAACATTAGAAGTCATATATCATTATGCTATATACTAGATATTTAAGTGTGGCACAACTTCAAGTTTTCTAGACCAACCATTAATCATTCCACTTTACTAAACCATCATGTTTACCATTAAGCATATTAATATCTCAAAACAACATCAATAAACTTATTTAAACATAAACTCTCCAAGTATTTAACAAGGAAACAAGAGAGTATAACATAAGAAAACTAACAGCTCTAACAAGAGATGCATGAAAAAGAGAGCTGAAAGTAATGAAGTAACATAGAAGAATACTCAACAAATATAAGTGAAGAATACGAGTACTCATAAGAAAAAGTGGAGCGTGTCTCTCTCCCACAAAGGAATGCTAGGATCCATTTTTATTCAGAGAATGAAAATAACAAAATCAAAAACAAACAGACGCTTCAAGTAAAGCACATAAGATGTGACGGAATTAAAATATAGTTTCACTAGAGATGACCTGATAGCTTGTTCATGAAGAAGGGGATGCCTTGGGCATCCCCAAGCTTAGACGCTTGAGTCTTCTTGAAATATGCTTGGGTGACCCACGGGGGCATCCCCAAGCTTAGGCTCTTTCATCTTCTTGATCACATCATATCATCCTTCTCTCTGGATCCTTGAAAACTTACTCCACACCAAACTCAAAGTAGACTTCATTAGAGGGTTAGTGCATAATAAAAAATTCTCATATTCTGCATTGACAAAACCATTACACATGCAACTGGACATTAGATACATCCACTGGTATTTTATGGAGCAAAAAGATCCATTAAAAAACAGCAAAAGCAGCAATGCAAAATAAATGGCAGAATCTGTCAAAAACAGAACAGTCCGTAAAGACGAATTTTTTCGAGGCACTTAACTTGCTCAAATCAAAAAATTCAAAACTAATGAAAGTTGCGTACATATCTGAGGATCACTCTCAGCAAATATCAGATTTTTTCAATTTGTATGCAGAGAGTTATGAATTAAATGGTGGACAGCAGAAAACTGTTCCTGCGCAGGAATCCAAATCTAGCATCAACTTCCTACTAGAGGCTTTACTTGACACAATAATGCGATAAAATAAAGATACAAATGAGTTGTTACAAAAGTAAGCAAGCTCCTTGACTCAAATAAAAGAAAAATAACAGAAATAAAACATGGGTTGTCTCCCATTAGCACTTTTCTTTAAAGTCTTTTAGCTAGGCATAGTGATATTTATGATGCTCACATAAAGATGAGAGTTGAAACATAAAAGAGAGCATCAAGAAGCATATATAAAACATATTTAAATCTAACGCACTTCCTATGCAAAGGAATCTTGTAAGAAAATAAATTAATAAAGCACAAAGTGACTAGCATAGGAAGGCAAAACAAGTGCAACTTAAAAAAATTCAACATAAAGAGAGGAGACTTAATATTATTGTGATATATGAAGTCATGTCTCCTTCTCTCATAAGGACCAGTAGGTCTTAAAGTACCCAGCAAATAAAAGCAAATCAAGAGAAAACTCAAAACATTCATCATAAAGAGAAGAAATTTAGTAATACGAAGATCTCTATAACCATACTTTCCGCTCTCAAAATAATTTTCAGCGGCATTATGAATAGATTCAACAATATAGCTATCACCTAAAGCATTCTTATCATGATCCATAAGCATAATAATATTATTACTCTCCACATAAGCATAATCAATTTTATTAATAACAGTGGGTGTAAAACTATCACATCCATCATTGTAATCATCATAAATTGGAGGCATAGAATAATCATAATTAGTTTTATCCTCAATAGTAGATGGACTGAAAATATCATATTCATCATTGTAAACATCATATATAGGAGGCATATCATAATCAACATAAACCATATCCTCAATAGTAGGTGGACTGAAAATATCACAATGATTATAATTATCATATATTGGAGGGAAAGTATCATCAAAGAAAATTTTCTCCTCAAAACTTGGGGGACTAAGAATAACATATTCATCAACAACGGCTTCCCCAAGCTTAGACTTTTCCATAGCATTAGCAATAATGGTGTTCAAAGAATTCATACTAATAACATTGCTACCATCACGCAAATAATTTTCCATAGGTTTTTTAATTTTCTGTTCAAACACATCATGTCCTAATGCAAGATAAATTTCATAGAGCTCTCTAATTTTTTTTGTTGTTTTCCATTAAGCCTAACTAGTAAAAATAAAAACAAGAAACAAAAAGATTTAACTGCAGGATCTAAAGGAGAATTCCTTCCAACGCTTACCTCCCCGGGAACGGCGCCAGAAAATAGCTTGATGTCTACGCACGCTTCTATTCTCGTAGACAATGTTGGGCCTCCAAGAGCAGAGGTTTGTAGAATAGCAGCAAGTTTCCCTTAAGTGAATCACCCCAGGTTTATCGAACTCAGGGAGGTAGAGGTCAAAGATATCCCTCTCAAGCAACCATGCAATTAACATACGAGAAGTCTCTTGTGTCCCCAACACACCCAATACACTTGTCAGATGTATAGGTGCACTAGTTCGGCGAAGAGATAGTGAAATACAAGTAATATGGATGATTATAAGTAGTAATTGCAATCTGAAATAAAAATGGCAGCAAGCAAACATGTAGCAGAACAGGTTGTGAACGGTGTTTCAATTCTTAGAAACAAGGCCTAGGGATCATACTTTCACTAGTGGACACTCTCAACAATGACATTAAAGCTGAATAATAAATACTACTCTCAAACACTCTCTTGTTGGATGATAAACACCATTCACTGCGTAGGGCTACAAAAGCACCCCCAAAGTCTGAGTAAACTAACACCACAGCGTCATAAAGGAATCACACACGGTGCGCACACTGTCACCTTCACAACCGTGAATAACCCCGGAGTTCATATTAAAGTAACCTCTAGACTGCATAATAGATAAAGAGTAACATCACATATTCAACTAGATTACAAAGCTCATGATCACATAAAGATCACACCATGGGAGAGAGAGATAAACCACATAGCTACCGGTAGAGCCTGCAGCCTCGGGGGAGAACTACTCACTCCTCATCGTAGGAGTCAGCAACGGCGAGGGAGATGGCGGTGGAGTTGATGGAGATGGCTCCGGGGGCAATTCCCCGTCCTGGCAGGGTGCCGGAACAGAGGCTTCTGTCCCCCAAAACTTGTCTTCGATGGCGGCGGCGCAGCGGAACTCTTCTCGGGAAAAGGCTTCGGTATTAGGTCTTATTTCGTCTGGGGGTATTTGTAGGCGAAAGGGCGAAGGCGGTGGAGCCCCGAGGGGCCCACACCACTTCTGGCCGCGCCACCACCAGGTGAGGCCGCCTCGGTCTCCGTCTCCGTCTCCTCTTCGGTGTTCTGGATGGTTCCGGGAAAAATAGGAGTTTTGGCTTTTGTTTCATCCAATTCCGATAATATTTCCTTAACAGCTTTTCTGAAACAAAAAATAGCAGAAAACAGGGAACTAGCACTATGGCATCTTGTTAATAGGTTAGTCCCAGAAAATGCATAAAAATGATATAAAGTGTATATAAAACATGTAGCAATAGGTATAATATAAGCATAAAACATAAGAAATTATAGATATGTTTGAGACGTATCAACTAACCCTCTAATGAAGTTTACTTTGAGTTAGGTGTGGAGGAAGTTTTCAAGGATCAAGAGAGAGGATGATATGATGTGATCAAGAAGATGAAAAAGCCTAAGCTTGGGGATGCCCCCGTGGGTCACCCAAGCATATTTCAAGAAGACTCAACCATCTAAGCTTGGGCAAGCCCAAGGCATCCCCTTCTTCATCAACAAACTATCAGGTCATCTCTAGTGAAACTATATTTTAATTTCGTCACATCTTATGTGCTTTACTTGAAGCGGATGTTTGTTTTTATTTTTGCTTTTGTTATTTTCATTCTCTGAATAAAATGGATCCTAGCATTCCTTTGTGGGAGAGAGACACGCTCCGCTTTTTCTTATGCATACTCCTATTCTTCACTTATATTTGTTGAGTATTGTTCTATGTTACTTCAATACTTTCAGCTCTATTTTTTCATGCATCTCTTGTTTAGAGCTGTTAGTTCTCTTATGTTTAAATAAGTTGATTGGTGTTTGGTTGGAAACAGAAAATGCTAAATGTGGTAGATGGTATAATGAAAAAGATATACATGCTCTTATGGATTGTTATCTTGTATGTTGTGGTGCTTGGCAATTGTTTTGAGCTCTCAAGTAGATCATGAATAAGCTTTTACATCATGTAGTCAAAACCTATTAGTGAAGAACTACCGTAAAGCTTGTTGAAATTTGGTTTGCGTGTTTGGTATCTCTAAGGTCTAGATATTTTCTAGTAAAGGTGTTTGAACAAGGAAGACAATGTAGAGTTTTATAATACTTGCAATATGTTTTTATATACGTCTTGTTGTCATAGTTTATACTTGTGTTTGCTTCAAATAAACTTGCTAGCCAAAACCTTGTACTGAGAGGGAATGCTTCTCGTGCATCCAAAACCTTGAGCCAAAACTCATGCCATCTGTGTCCACCATACCTACCTACTACATGGTATTTCCGGTCATTCCAAGCAAATACTTCATGTGCAACCTTTATTCAAAATTTATTATCCCTTATTTGTGTCAATGTTTATTAGCTCATGAGGAAGTATGTGGTGTTTTCGATATCAACCTTGTCATTTCCTTTTAGACAGACTTTCACAACCGGACTAGTGGCATATACATCCGCTTATCCATTAACTTTGCAAAAAGAGCTGGCAAATGGGGTGCCCAGTCCCAATTAATTACAACTTTAACCGCTGCATTCTCTTCACATTTTTGCCCTGATCTCATCAGCCAAGCAATGATACTAGTTTTTAACTACATGTGTAAACAAAAGAGAATAAGAGGGATGATCTACTCTTGGGTGAAAATAACGTCCTTCATGGGAGCCGCTCTTAGAAAGTCTGGTTGACAAGGAGGGTAGAGTGCCCATTACCATTCGTTGACAACGACAAACACCACTCAAAAACTTATTTTATGTTCTCTATATGATTTCAAAAACCTATAAAAACTAAAAAATCTCTAGCACATGCTTGTATCCCTGCTTCCCTCTGCGAAGGGCCTATCTTTTACTTTATGTTGAGTCAGTTTACCTACTTCTTTCTATCCCCGAAGCAAACACTTGTGTCAACTGTGTGCAACAACTCTTATATGCTTACTTATTGCACTTGTTATATTTCTTTGTGTTGACAACTATCTATATGATATACATGTTCAAAGTTGAAATCTAATGCTGAAACTTATATCTTCCTTTGTGTTGCTTCAATGCTCTATTACTTAGAAACTATTGCTTTATGAGTTAACTCTTATGCAATTTTTTTTTATGCTTGTTTGAAAGTACTATCCATGAAAAGTTTTTACTTATATGATGTAGTTGTTTACTCATTGTCTATTTGTTAGCAAACTATAGACCATTGCCTTGAGTCACTTCATTCAAAACATGAGCTTTACATTATTATATGATCAAGATTGTGTGAAAGCATGTCACTTCAGAAATTATTCTTGTTATCGTTTTACCTACTCGGGACGAGTAGAACTAAGCTTGGGGGTGCTTGATACGTCTCAAACGTATCTATAATTTCTTACGTTCCATGCTTATATTATACACATTGTTACATGTTTTATATACACTTTATATGGTTTTTATGCATTTTCTCGGACTAACCTATTAACAAGATGCCACAGTGCCAGTTCCCTGTTTTCTGCTGTTTTTGGTTTCAGAAAAGTTGTTCTGGAAATATTCTCGGAATCGGACGAAACAAAACCCAAAACTCCTATTTTTCTCGGAAGGATCCAGAAGACCGAAGAGCTAACGAAGAGGGGTCACAGGGCGCCCACACCAGGTGGAGGCGCGTCTCCCCCTTCTGCCGCGCCACCACGTGGTGTGGGGCCCACAGCCCTCCACCGACGTTGCCCTTTCGCCTATTTAACCCCCCCCCCCCCCCCAACGAGAAAACCCTCGGTACCCGATCAGAAATCCAGGAAAAGTTCCAGAGCCGCCGCCGTCGTCAACCCTAGTTCGGGAGGGTTCAGAAGCTCTTCCCGGCACCCTGCCGGAGAGGGGAATCATCACCGGAGGGCTCTACATCACCATGCCCGCCTCCGGACTGATGCGTGAGTAGTTCATTCTTGGACTACGGGTCCATAGCAGTAGCTAGATGGTTGTCTTCTCCAATTGTGCTACCATGTTTAGATCTTGTGAGCTGCCTATCATGATCAAGATCATCTTTATGTAATGCTACATGTTGTGTTTGCTGGGATCCGATGAATATTGAGTACTATGTCATTTTGCGACTCAAAAAAAAAGTACTATGTCATTTGCTTCATTATATATTATGGGAGTGCATTATTTATGATATTGCATGCTCTCCGTTAAGAATATTGAGTACTATGTCATTTTGCGACTCAAAAAATAGTATTATGTCATTTGCTTCATTATATATTATGGGAGTGCGTTATCCTGGTCTTTCACTCTCTGCAAACAAACATCATTTTCCACACCATACGTTTAATCCTTTGTTACAGCAAGCCAGTGAGATTGACAACCTCACTGTCAAGTTGGGGCAAAATAGTTTGATTATGTTGTGTGCAGGTTCTACGTTCGTGGTTGACACCGGTAGTGCGCCCTGCCAAGGTCAACCGCAGCAACCTTCAGAAGAATCTTCATTTCCTACTGGATTGATAACCTTGGTTTCGTAACTGAGGGAAATTTGCTGCTACACTGCTTCACACCTTCCTTTTGGGGTTTCCCAACTGCTGAGAAGAAGATCTTCGACTCAGTCATCACTCCTTCTAAGAAAAACAAGAAGAAACATAAATTGTTGTAGAATCCTCTGAACCTGTTAATGATCCTAATAGTATATCTATTTATGATGCTGAAACTAAAAGTGGTAATGAACGTAACAATAACAATGATAATGATAAGAATGATAATTCGGATAAAGAAGAAATAGAAGAGGAACCTGAAAAGCATACTAAAAATAAAAAGTACACTAAGAAAGATTTTATTGCTAAGAAACATGGTAGTGAAAGAGAACCTTGGGTCCAAAAACAAATGCCTTTTCCTTCTAAGAAACTTAAAACAAAAGAAGAAGAACATTATAATAAATTTTGTGATTGGATGAAACCCTTGTTCTTACAAATTCCTTTGATTGATGCTATTAAATTGCCTCCTTAATCAAAATATATGAAAGATATTGTTTCTAACAAAAGGAAAATTTCTAATGAGGAAATATCTACTATGCTTGCTGATTATTCTTTCAATGGCAAGGTTCCAAAGAAGTTGGGAGATACAGGTATACCCACCATTCCTTACTCTATCAAAAATAATTATGTTAGAACTGCTCTATGTGACTTGGGAGCAGGAGTTAGTGTTATGCCATTCTCTCTTTACAAGAGACTTTATTTGGATAAATTGATACCTACTGATATATCTTTGCAAATGACTGATAAATCTACTGCTATTCCTGTTGGCATTTGTGAGGATGTTCCTGTTCAAGTAGCTAATAATTGTTTAATCATGACTGATTTTGTTGTGCTTGAAATGCCTGAATATAATAATATGTCTATTATTCTTGGAAGACCTTTTCTAAATACTGCAGGGGCTATTATTGATTGTAATAAAGGAAAAGTAACTTTCAATGTGAATGATAAAGAGCATACTGTTTATTTCCCCAAAAGAGTGGATAAAGTATTTGGAGTTAATACAATTACTAATTTAAGATCTATCAAAGTGGGAAGTATTGATTGCCCTATATATGATTATAAAGAAGGATATCAAAATCTTATTATTGGATCCATATCAATACAATATAAGGTAACATGAGTGTCTCATAATGTTTGAATCATTTATGTCATATAAAATTTATTTGGTGGCAAGACTTGATCAACCTTCTAACAAATATGTTTTAAATGCATGGAGGTGCTAAACAACATTCTTCTTCTCATCCTTGTTTTACCTACTGTAATACTATTTTGAAAAACATTTTTCATGCACTGAATTTAATATCCCAAATACCAGAAAATGTCCAGAATTAAAAACTCTCAGAATTTTAAAAAATTATGCCAATGGTCCTATTTTTCGAGGAGGTACCTGGGAGTACCAGAGGATGACCAGGGGCCCCCACCAGGCCACCACACCACATGGTGGCGCGGCCAGGAGCCTGCCGCGCCGTGGCATGGTGTGGGGCCACCTGGCCCTCCACTTACTCTCCTTCCTCCCCTTGATTTCTCTCTCACGACCAAACACAAACCCATTCGAAAAAATCGTGTTCTTGCTGTTCTTGCCCTCGGGTTTTCGATCTCCTTGCTCAGCTCATCTTTACTGCTGAGATTTGGGGCATTTGCTCTCCGGTATGTGACTCCTCCGATCATCCAAGTAGAATTTTGTTTAGTGGAGTATATCTTGAGTATTTTGCTGCTGTAGGTGTCATGTTAAGTGAGTTTAAATGCTTGTTCTATGTTAGAATAACTAGTTTTGATGCATGGTTAAGCCTCTAGCAAGTCACTATAGTAGTTCCCTTCATTTAGTTGTCTCAAAATCAATTGTTATGACAATTGTTAAAAATTTCAGAAAAGCAAGATGCATAACTACACCATTGGGGAGATCTTTGAGAGTGATGCACCAAGGGTGTCAAGGCCCTCAAGATCAACTACTCGCATTAGGCAATCTTACAATGAGAATATCTTGGCACCAGGCATTGGAGATGGGTTTCCAAACTCATCTTCCTTCCCATGCACTGACTTTATGCGTGATGCAGGGATTCTTGATGATTTCTTGCTACTTGTGCAGAGGGTTGGCTTGACTACATATATGTTGGATGAGAGTCCTCAATATGTCATGCTTACCAAAACTTTTGTTGAGAGCTTTACTTTTCACAACTCAATGTTCAGTCCATCTGTTTCATTAAAGATTTATGATAGGGCTGTCACTATGTCTTTGCGGAAGTTTTGTGTTGTGATAGGTACTGCGTATTCGGGGACATCAAAGAAGATTCAAGGGAATCCCAGTGAGTTGATGCAACTTTACCGAGGGGTGACAAACGATGATAGTCGCAGAGCACAACGTGGCAAGATAAGGAACATTCAGTTCCCAGCTATTAAATATTTTGCTTACTATATTGCTACTAGCGTTCTTGGTAGGGAGAACACTAGCAACATTTCAAACTATCATCTTGCTTTTCTTGCTGCTGCACTTACTAGTCATACTACATATAATCTTGGTGCTCTCATTGCTCGTCGCTTAGCTACTAAGGGACCTATATATGGAGGGATTATTGCTTCACGTATTGTTGCAAGTCTGAGCCTTAGTATTGATCCTAGTGATGAGTTACTAACCCTTGCCGGCTTGACCTTGCTGCGATGAAAGGTCACCAATTTGTTACTGCTAGCTCTAGTGCAGGACAACTTGTCTATAGAGTTTTATTTACTGATGGGGACGAGAGGGAAGTCCCTTTGCCGCAGCCCGGTTTGTTCAGTCTTGACAGGAGGCCGTGGTCGCTCTTGAAGGTGGAGTTGGACGAGCAGCTGAGCGTGCTGGGTTTCTACGGGCAGCACGTCGAGGACAGGGCACCTGAGGAGGACTACACCGCGCACTACACCGGTGCGTCCTTGAGTTCGTATTAGGGCGAAGGTTCTTCGTCATACTTCGGAGACGCCTCATCCTGGGCACCATGGGAGTGATCTCCACTTAGACCAAAAGCCTAACCTTGGGGGAGGTATACCGATAGCTCACTCATCTATATGTAATTATCAGTCGGTACTTTGTATATCCATGTTTCGCTTTTCTTTTGATTGTTTCATGTTTTGCTTTACTTTCCAAAACTCAAAAAGACCAAAAATATTTCTGTTATTTCTCTTTGTTATTTATTTAAGTCTCTAATATTAGTTTGCTTAGTTATTTAATTCGGTTCAAATATGCAAAAACCCAAAAATATTTTGCTTTGTTGTTTGTTTCTTTTTGCTCTTGTTCTAAATTCGAAAAATCCAAAAATATTTGTTGTTTCTTTTTGGTTTTGTATAGTTTGTTGCAGAGTTCATCACCTTCCGTGACTCCATGGAGCTTGGTTATTATTTCATATCTTCCAAGCCGCACAAGTGAAAAGCAATAATGATGATTATGACGATTCGAGTTGGGTAAGAGGCTGGTATGAACTCTATTTGTTTTCATTTTTGTACATATACACATTCATGTGAGCATGCTTAGATGGTTCGCATAAGGTATATGTCGATTGGTGGATGCTTAGTAGTTTGTGTTCTCTTATGATCAGTCCCAATTTACTAATGGTAGATGGCCTATTTTATGGATATTTGCTTGCATTGTTTTGTTCATAAAAGAGTATGACACTATGGTATCCTCCTCTGAATAATTCATTTGAATCGACTTGGCACATGCTCACACATGTATATGACTGAAAACAAAGAGTCAATTAAGCCTTGATGATTTATTTTGTCTCAGAGTTCTAGTATCATTTTATGCCTCCGTTAATTTTATTTTGTCGCAAGCATGATTTTGACGGTTATTGCTCTCTTGAATTGTCGCTTCCCAGTCTATTGCTAGCCTCCAATTATACTAAGCAGTTAATGCTTGTGCTTCCAAATCCCTGAAACCAAGTTATCCCAAAGAGTCCACCATAAATACCTATGTATGGCATTTCAAACCATTCAAGTAAATTTGCATGTGCTACCGTTAAAACCTTCAAAACACTTCTCATTTTGTGACACTGTTTTAGCTCATGAGTAAGTAGCAGTTGGTCTTGTTATCTTTCATACTAATTAAGTAACCATCGACTTGCATGCTTCATCTGCTCGTCATTAATATTGCAAAAGAGCTGGTTAGACTACTATAATATTCCAAAAGATTTAAGAAAGTAAAAAATATCTCTTCATAGTTTACATAACCATTAGGTGACACCATTTGCATACATCTTATTATGAATAGGCTAAGCATTTGTCCACATAGTGAGAATATATACATCATATGAAGCAAATGTGTTCGTGAAAGTTTGTTTTATCGCACTCAGTTGTTAATTGAATTGCTTGAGTACAAGCAATAAGCTAAGCTTAGGGGAGTTGATACGTCCAAAACGTATCTACTTTCCCGAACACTTTTGCTATTGTTTTTCCTCTAATTTGTGTGTTTTGAATGCAACTAACACGAACTAACGCTGTTTTCAACAGAATTACCCTGGTGTCTTGTTTTTGTGCAGAAATTTAACTTTCAGAAAAATACCCAGAAAATATTGGAAAGTCACTATTTTGGCAGAAGACCCACGGAGACAGAAGATGAGACGGAGGCGGGCAGCGAGCCGCCCACACCACGTGGTGGCGCGGTGGGCCCTGGCCACGCCACCGTATGGTGTGACCGACTCGGCCACGCCTTCGCGCCCCCCTTTCGCCTACAAAGCCCCTCTGACCTAAAAACATCGGGGGCCTGATCACTCTTCCCAAAAACATACCCGAGCGCCGCCGCCTCCTTGAAACTCAATTCGGGGACCAGAAGTTCCTGTTCCGGCACTCCGCCGGGACGGGGATTCGAATGAGATCATCGCCATCGTCATCACCAATGCCTCTCCATCAACCATCCATGTGTGAGTAATCCCCCGCTGTAGTCTTGAGGGAATGGTAGGGATTGGATGAGATCGTTCATGTAATAGTTGTAATATCATTAGGGCATGGTGCCTAGTATCCGTTGTTAGTACTTTACGTCATTGTTGCAACTTGTTATGCTTAATGCTTGTCACTAGGGCCCGAGTGCCATGATTTCATATCTGAACATGTTATTGTATCATGAGGATAATCATTGTTTTAGATCATATCTACAAGTTGTATGCACATATTATTGTCCAGAACCTGAGGCCCCAAAGTGACAATAATTAGTACAACCGGAGGGGATGGCTCTAATGTAAGGATCACATGTGTTCATGGAATGTTAATGCTTTGCTCCGGTACTTTATTAAAAGGTGTGCCTTAATTACCACTACGTAGTTTCCCTTGAGGCCCCGCTGCAAACGGGCTGGTAGGACAAAAGATGTCGTTCAATTTTCTCATTGCGAGCATGCACGACTAAATAGGAACACATGCCTATGGTTACTTAGTACTTGTATGATTTATCTTATTTATCTGCAAATATTCATGACTTGATTATTATATGAATTATCTTATCCATGCAACGCCCGTTCATCCGTCCCTGTGCATACAGTATTTTAATCCTGCTGTCTACTATAATCACTACCGTCGTCTTTATTTCACTGCTGCTATTATTTCACTACTGTCACTGCTATAAACTTGTTGCTACTGATAATCTGTCTCGAGCAAGTCTATTCACGGGTGCAGCTGAACTGACAATTCATCTGTTAAGGTTTATAAATATTTTTTGGCTCCACTTGGGTCGAATCAATAAATTTGGGTTTTACTTCTCTCGAAAACTGTTGCGATCACCTACACTTGTGGGTCATCACCCGGCCGGGTCACGGGTCTGGTGGAGTCCTGGACCCGACGGCGGGTACGGGTACGGGTGGCGGGGGCGGGGAGAGGCGCCGGGTGCGGGTATGGGGGTGCCAAACCCGGCCCCGAACCCGGCGGGTGCCATCCGGATGCAAGATGTACGTTTCATGCTACAGCTATCCAAGAGAGCGTCCCACCGCCAGGTAAAAATCAATGCATTCTCTTCAGTCTTCATAATACATCACTTATGATCGGCATTATAACGAAATTTTGAAATCACTTCAGTTTGTTTGGAAAAGATAGTAATTTCTTAGCGAAAATCTTATAGTTGACTTAAATGACAAAAATATGATGCCCTTCTAAACAGCCTCTTATTTGCTTTCTTTTTTTACTGTCCGTTGTGCCGGCACATCATATACCATTTTTTTCTAGATGCTATACCCGCAACTAGCTAGAGGCTTTCTTTCACAGAGAAATTACAGAAGAGGAGTACAACAACCACAAAACTGTCCTGGTAAAGCCACTAGACTAATATTGTGTCCCCAGCTAGGCGCTCACTACCAGATAGGCTACACCTTTCATCCAGCTCGAAGTACTTTGAAGTTTGCCTAAATTCCAGTACGCATAGTACGCTTGATCTCCGAAATATTTGATATTTCCTCCATGTATATATTTTGCAGTATATTCTCTCCCTGATTTTGTCTCTCGCGCGGATGGTGAAGATGGTTTCCGTCATTTTCCAATGTTCTCATTTCGGCGCCTGCCAAACCGAATTAATCTTTGGAAATCGAACTGTCGTCGTCTGTAATATTGACAGGGTGTGTTTGAAATGATTTCCGCAGGCCACGTTGTTTGACCTGTCCGTTGTCATGTTTGGATGATGGATGGGTGTTGGAGAGTCATGGAACACAGTTAGGAAGGTAGAAGATTTGAGTTACTCCAAACATAAATATATTCATAATATATGCATAGTCCAATCAGGGTAAAATAGTGGTAAAAGAAGCATGTCAAGAAAAAATAGTTGTCAAAGGAAAATTAGGGACGTGGTTATGTTAGTTTTCTAAAAATAATTGGATTTATCGGATCCACGGCAGTTACCTTGAAATTCGTGCGTTCCAAGCTACCGTCCCTGGTACCATGCTTATTTTCTAAGACAAATTTCTTTGGAAGCGTGTTAATTAAGATCATATATTGTCATTAGTCACCTAGCTAGTGATATGAGAAATTCACACTGATAGGTTCATGTTAGATTCTTGAAATTATTGTTCTTCTTGTTTGACAATGTACAAGTAGTTCCCACTTGTAATCATAAACAACAAAAGTAAAGGAGGAGCCAGGCAGGCAGCATACAGCTCCGGCAGAATGAACACACCTATGGGCGCATAAGGACGCTGAAAACGCCAGGAAAATTCTGGGGAAGTTCCTGGAGAAAAACATATATAAATTCATGAAGATCACACTATTTAATTACAAGGAAGAATACATGCTAACTAAGACAGCAATGCGGACTGTGTTAACCTCCTTGGTCTTATCATTTGTGATGAAAGGGATTGTATTTCTGCGATAGCGCGGTACGTCATGAAAGTACGTAGTCTCTATCTTCACAGCTTGCAATTCTCATCTTGAGATGTCGCATGGCGATATATATTTTCTCACCATGCATGTTCCGTCAGTTATAGCTGATTGTACGTACCAAAAGAGAAGGAACTCTTATATATGCATTAGTTTAGGCACACAAGATCAATCCAGAAATAGTTTATCTTTTGCGGATTGAAATTTGTGGTTACAGGTCAATTTGCAGGAGATGACAATCACCTTAAACCACAAAAATAACCAACTTTTTCAGTTTAAAAACCCGACTTGTAGAGTTTTGTTAAGTCGTAGGTCTACGCAAATAAACCCTTATATGCAGAACTTAGATAGATTTAAAAGAGAGTTAAATTGTAACTTTACAAATAAAACTAAATAGTCCAAACATACACTTATAGGGGCCGGTGTAACGAAAACCACTTTGTAACAAAAACTTGATTGTAACGAAAACCACTTGTACTTGATTATACATGATAAGTTATAATGGTTATAGAGGTTGACTTTGTGTGCGGGAGTGTCTTCCGAGATGACCGCTAGTGGGACCAGGTATAAGAGACGCGGGCACTGTGCTGATTTTGCTACATGCCCTCCGGGCTCGGCATCAAATGACCTTGCATTTTGGGATGATGTGAATAGCCATGTTTCTAACATTGCAGCACAACTTGCTTAGTCCGATGTTTGGTAATTGAGTGATGACACGGCATGCACGCAGTTGGAGCGGGTTCTCATGGAGTTGTCTTCCAACATGGGGTGCTCATGGATAGGTAGAATGGGTGACGACCTAGTTTTCGCACCTCGGCTTTCAAAGCCCGTGACATAAAAGGTGTGTTTCCTCTATCTCTAGCTATCAACTGAAGTTTTAAACAGAGTTGGTTCCCATTGTGTGCGGCTGTTTTTATCTTTTTTTTGAAACTATAAGGCAAACGTTTTGCCTTTTACATTGATATAGGAGAAGCAAACATAGCACGTGTCGGCCCAGTGGAATCTAGGGTGTGCATGGCCCACTCTCCACGGGCCGTGCACGCGACAGCGTCTACAAAACGACTAAGGACCAAGCCAACCGCTTGGAGTGTGCCCCCCAAGGGAGAAACCCCTGCGGGGGACCTGCGGCGCTGGAGAGGCCTGAAGGGGGCTCCCCCCGAGGGCGTCCCGCCTGAGGGCTCCCTCCCTCAGCGGGGAGCCGGTTTGGCCTTATCCCCTTGAGAGCCTCAGGCCCCTGAGGGAATACTTCGCGACGAAGGTAGCGCTGTAAAGCGCACATGGGCGCTGCAGCGCGCACATGGGCTCCGCTGCGGCCGCAGAGTGACGCGCGCGACCAGCGCGCACGACAGCAGCAGCGTCACCATTGCCGTTCCCGTGATAAAAGGGGTCAACAAAGCCGCGCCGCCAGCGCCAGGACCGCCAGGACTTTCCTCTTTGGTGATAAAGCTGATGGACGGCGCAACGCTCCAAGACGATCGTCATCGTGGGCTCCACCACGATCTCTGCTGCTCCTGCAAGCCGCTCTGCACCGCCTGCAACCTGTCGGCCACGGCGCGCTACTTTAGCACGGATGGACCGCGTCCATGGACGGACGAGGTGCGGTGGACTCCCGCTCCTCCATGCGACTGACGTGCGGGAGCCCACCAGCCCGAGGGCGGAGCCCGGGGCGCCTATAAGAGGAGCAGGAGCTCCACCGTAGAAGGGGATCGCCCAATCGCGCAATCGCACCCTAAGCGCGTAGGATAGCCAACTGCTGGGGGAGGAAGACGACCGTTGTGTCCCTCTCCAAGCACTAAACTGCCTCAAGAGAGCCTTCGGCAAGCTCATTGTCCTGTAACCTTCACAGTGCAATACAGACAAGCAGGAGTAGCGGTTTTACCTCCTCTCGAGGGCCGTGAACCTGGGTACGGGCCGGTGTCTCTCTCTGTCGTGCCGCTCCACCCCAAGCACCGCGAGCAACGTCGCGGCGTGCATCGAGGGTTGTTTGACCTCCGTGTTCAGTCCCCCTTCGAACCTCTCTTCGGGGCCGAGACTACCCCTGTTACGTGGGAGTCATTCTCCGACATTTGGCGCGCCAGGTAGGGGACTGAGGCGCGTCTTCAACCTCCGAACTCCGCGCCATGATGGATACCCGCGCGACGCGCGCCAACAGGCGCACCTCCGAGAGGGCTCACACCGAGCCTGGCACTGCCCCCACCCGCGGCCGCCGTGGTCGCCCCCGCACGACCGAGCGCGCTGGCACCGGCCCGCGCGTGGAGGAGCCAGAGAGCGAGGGGCACCGCGGCGGAGACCAGCGCGACGACGAGGACCACTCTGGGCGCCGTGAGGACGCCGAGTCCTCGCACCCGTCCCGGCGCCAGAGCGTGTCCACGCGGGAACACCAAGAGCCCGCCCCGCACACCGCGCTACTCATGGCCCAGGAGCTCCTCCGCTACCGGCCCAGTGCCGAGGCGCACGACCAGTGGCTGGACCGCCTCCACCACCTCGTCGACATCGCAACCGCGCGCCCCGCTCCGTCGCGCTCCATCGTGCCTTCCGGCCCGGCGGGGACGGCTGCGCCGGGTGCGCCACCGCCGCCGCCGGGACCGCCTCCGGCCGCGGCGCAGCGGGCTCCCTCCCACGTTTCCTCGCCGCACGACTGCCAAATCGTGCAGCGCGCCGCACCTGACGCGCGTGTGGGCATGGAGCGACGTCGCGACCTCCAGAACCGCCTCGTCGAGGAGCTCGGTCAGGCGGGGCAACAAAACCGCAGGGCCCTCCAAGGAGGAACGGCCACCTACGCCTCTGGCTGCATGGCCTTCACGCGCGCCCTGCGTCGTGTGGTCTGGCCGCAGAAGTTCAGGCCAGCGCTCCCCAAGGGTTTCGACGGGTCCACCAACCCTCTCGAGTTCTTGCAGCTCTACACCACTTCCATCCAGGCTGCAGGGGGCGACGACAAGGTCATGGCCAACTGGTTCTCCCACGCCCTCAGGGACTCCGCGCTGTCCTGGTTACTCAATCTGCCGGAGGACTCCATCGACTCCTGGGAGGAGCTCTGCAGGCAGTTCGTCGCCAACTTCAAGGGCACGTACGAGCGCGCACTCACCCACAACGACCTGCGCGCTGTGGTGCAGAAGAAGGATGAAACTCTCCGCAAGTACATCCAGCGCTTCAGCCAGGTGCGGAACAAGATTCCAAACATCCCCGACACCCAGGTGATCGCTGCCTTCCGCGAGGGCGTCACAAACCGCAGGATGCTCGAGAAGCTCGGCATCCACGACAAGCTCACCTCTGTGGTGAAGTTGTTCGATCTGGCGGACAAGTGCGCCAAGGCTGAAGAGGGACTCCTCTTCGTCAAGATGAGCGCCCGGGGGGACGACCCTGGCGAGGGGTCCAAGGGCCACAAGAAGAGGGAAGAACCCAAGCGCAAGGCTACCGCGGTCCTCGCGGCAGAGCCTGGCGCGAAGAGCTCCCGCAGGGGCTCCCCCGAGCGCGGCGGCAATGAGGTGGACCACCGCCCGTTCTGCGTCTACCACAACAGGCGCGGGCACGCCACAGACGACTGCTTTGACCTCAAGAGGCTGAGCAGGGAACGCGAGCGTGGAGAAGGCAGCGGAGGCCGCGGCAGAGGCCGCGGCTACCGCAGAGACGGCAAGGGCAGGCGTGATGGCGGCTACCAGAAGCCGTCGGGCACTCAAGCCAACGCCGCCGAGAAGAACAACAACCTCCCCGACGAGGAGGATGGAGGCTACCAGGCCCCGAGAGGCGCCATGGCCTGCATCCTCGGCGGAGCTCAGGCGCCCAAGTCGAACAATCAGTTCAAGCGGTTCGCCCGCGAACTCAACGCTGCGCTCCCGAGCACTGAGACCTCCAGACCCCTCAAGTGGTCCCAGTACACCATCGCCTTCGACGCCAAGGACCACCCCAAGTCGACCAGGACTGTTGGAACCCTCCCCCTGGTCTGCTCCCCCACCATCAACAACATCACCGTCTCCAAGACGCTCATCGACGGGGGAGCAGGCCTGAATGTCATCTCTGTCGAGACCTTCGAGACGCTTCAGGTGCCCTACGAGTGGCTTATGCCCTCCAGGCCGTTCACGGGCGTCACCAGCGGTTCTATCGAGCCTCTGGGGCAAGTCCGCCTCGCGGTCACCTTTGGCACGCAGAAGAACTATCGCACAGAGCTGATCGACTTCGATGTCGCCCACATCGGTTTGCCGTACAACGCCATCCTCGGCTACCCCGCCCTCGCGAAGTTCATGGCCGTCACGCATCACGCCTACAACATGGTCAAGATTCCCGGCAGCGCCGGCACCATCGCCATCCATGGACATGTCCTGGACGCCACGCGCGCTGTCGAGAGCGCCTACAAGGCAGCCGCCATGGCTTTCCCGGCGGACGAGGACATGGAGCCTCTCGAGAGGCCCAAGAAGAAGAAGCAGGTGTTCTCCCAGGAGCAAGCCGCCACGAAAAAGGTGCCGCTGGACACCACCAGCTCGGGGGCTGAAGGCTCGGGGGCTAGCGTCACCATAGGCGCTGCCCTGCCTCCCAAATAGGAAAGCGCGCTCGTCGCTTTCCTTCGGGCAAACTCTGACATGTTCGCGCGGACTCCGTCAGATATGTCCGGTGTACCAAGGGAGGTGATCGAGCACCACTTAGCCGTGTGCCCAGACGCACGCCCCGTCAAGCAAAAAGCACGCAAGCAAGCCCCCGAGAAGCAAGCTTTCATCGTCAAGGAAGTAGAGAAACTCAAGGCGGCGAATGTCGTCCGCGAAGTCGCGCACCCCACTTGGCTCTCCAACGGCGTGGTTGTTCCTAAGCCCGCCGGAGGAGGCCGACTCTGCATCGACTACACAGATGTCAACAAGGCCTGCCCCAAGGACCCATACCCCATGCCAAGGATAGACCAGATCGTGGACTCCACCGCGGGCTGTGACCTCCTCTGTTTTCTGGATGCCTTCTCTGGGTATCACCAGATCAAGATGGCTAAAGAGGACGAGGAGAAGACGGCATTCCTCACCCCTTGTGGTGTGTACTGCTACACTTGCATGCCCTTTGGCTTGAAGAACGCCGGAGCCACCTTCCAGAGGCTCATGAGGATAGCCTTGGGGGCCCAGATGGGCAGAAATGCTGAGGCCTATGTCGACGACATCGTGGTCAAGTCTCGAGAGGGGGACACCCTCTTGAGGGATCTCGAGGAAACCTTCGCCAGCCTGAGAAAGGTGAACATCAAGCTCAACCCCGCCAAGTGCGTCTTCGGGGTGCCTTCAGGCAAGCTCCTCGGATTCCTCGTGTCCCACCGCGGCATAGAGGCAAATCCTGACAAGATCAAGGCTATAGAGCAAATGCAGCCGCCCCGCCGACTCAAGGAAATGCAGCGCTTGGCGGGCTGCATGGCCAGCCTTGGCCGTTTTATCTCCAAGTTCGGCGAGAGAGCCCTGCCATTTTTCAAGATCATGAAGAGATCAGGCACGTTCAAGTGGACCCTTGAGGCGGATAAAGCCTTCGAGGACTTAAAGAAGTATCTGGCTAGCCCTCCAGTCTTGGTGGCCCCCAGGGCAGGCGAGCACCTGAAGCTGTACCTCTCAGCCACCCCCCAGACCGCAAGCGCCGTCTTGGTGGCCGAGAGGGAAGAGCCTGTCCTCCCCAAGAGGAGCACTGCAACTCCAAGCCCAGAACCCCCCGACAAAGGCCCCGTCAAGAGAGCAGCCTCCACGGACCCACTGCCAGGCCCACCGCCTCAAGCCGAGTCTGCCACTCTCACCCCTGTCGAAATGCCTCTACAGGCAGATCTCGACAGGGGCCCTGAAGAGCCTCCGCACGGGGCTGGCGCTGCGCCACCTCAAGTAACCCTCGTCGAGCACCCCGTCTACTTCGTCAGCACAGTACTGCGGGACGCTCGCGAGCGGTATCCAATGCAGCAAAAGCTCCTCGTCGCGCTCCTCATCGCCTCCAGGAAGTTGAGACACTACTTCCAGGGCCACCCCATCACGGTGGTCACTGCCTTCCCCCTGGAGCAGATCCTGCGCAACCCCAACGCCACAGATCGCGTCGCAGGATGGAACATCGAGCTGCAGCCATTTAACTTGCGCTTCGACACCACAAGGGTCATCAAAGGAAGAGCGCTGGCCGATTTCGTCGCCGAATGGACTGACCCAAGCCCCGAGGAGCCCCGAGAGGCAGAGGCTGAGCCCTCGGGAGACGCGGCGCCCAGCCACTGGACCATGCACTTCGATGGAGCTTTCGCTTGCCGCAATGGCGGAGCAGGCGTCGTCCTGACCTCGCCCAAAGGTGACAAGCTATATTACGCCGTCCAGCTGTGCTTCACTATCGACAAGATCTCCAACAACATCGCCGAGTACGAAGGCCTCCTCGCCGGCTTAAGGGCCGCCATCGCTCTAGGCGTCAAGCACCTACTCGTCAAGGGAGACTCACAGCTGCTCGTCAACTTCTCCAACAAGAGCTACTCGCCGAAAGACGACCACATGGCCGCATACCTCGAAGAGGTCCGCAAGCTCGAAAAGCACTTCAGGGGCATGGAGCTCATGCACATCCCGAGGAAAGAAAACCAAGAGGCTGACGACGTCGCCAAGCGAGCCTCGCGGCGGCAACCCCAGCAGGCCGGTGTCTTCGAAGAAAGGCTCACCAAGGCATCCATCAAGCAGCCTCGCGAGGCCACAGCCGCAAGCACAGGCGAAGCGCTCCCACCACCTCCTGAGTCTGGGGCGCCTGATTGCGGTCCCAGCACAGGGGAGCGTCTGCTGCTGACGGCAACCCACCAGGCCTCAGGCTGGATTGACGAGCTCAAGGACTACTTAGTGAAAGGAATCCTCCCTGAAGAAGATGCTGACGCGGAGCGAGTCGCTCGACAAGCAAAATCATACTGCATCCTCGAGGAGAACCTCTACCGCAAGCGCCCAAATGGTGTCGCCCTCAAATGCGTCCCTCCTGAGGAAGGCCGAGAGCTGATTAAGGACATCCACAGTGGGGAATGCGGCCACCACTCATGTGCGCGTACCCTCACAGGCAAGGTCTTCAGGAGCGGCTTCTACTGGCCTCAGGTGCTTCAAGATGCGATCGCCATTGTGCAAACCTGTGACGCCTGCCAGTTCCACGCCAAGCAAATTCATCAGCCGGCGCTGGAGCTTCAGACCATCCCGCTCTCCTGGCCGTTCGCGGTCTGGGGGCTGGACATCCTGGGTCCCTTCCCGAGGTCGCAGGGGGGCTACCGCTTCCTCTTCGTGGCCATTGACAAGTTCACCAAGTGGACCGAGGTCGAGCCGGTGCGCACCATACCAACTGGGGCTGCGGTGAAGTTCATCCGGAGTTTGGTCTGCCGCTTCGGCGTGCCCAACCGCATCATCACTGACAACGGCTCGCAATTCACCAGCGGCATCTTCCGAGCCTACTGCGACAAGCTTGGTATCAAGATCTGCTTCGCCTCGGTAGCTCACCCACGCAGCAACGGTCAAGCCGAGCGAGCAAACGCAGAAGTCCTCAAGGGCCTCAAGACCAGAAGCTTCAACATCCTTAAGGGTCACGGCAAGGGCTGGATCGACGAGCTCCCCTCAGTGCTCTGGTCCATACGCACGACCCCCTCGAGGCCTACAGGCGAGACGCCGTTCGCCCTGGTCTACGGAGCTGAGGCGGTCCTCCCCGCGGAAATCAAGCATGGATCGCCACGGGTCCTTGCCTTCAATGAGGACACCCAAGAGGGACTCCACAACGACGACCTGCTGCTTCTCGAGGGACTGCGCCGCCAGGCCGCCCTCAGGGCGGCAGGGTACCAGCAAGACCTGCGACGCTACCATAGCCGCCAAGTGCGCTCACGCACCCTTGAGGCGGGCGACCTCGTCCTCAGGCGAATCCTCTCCAGGGAAGGTCTCCACAAGCTCTCCCCGATGTGGGAAGGCCCATACAGGGTCTCCCACGTCGCCAGGCCCGGCGCAGTACGCCTCGAGACCGAGGACGGCATCCCCGTCAAGAACCCGTGGAACATCGCGCACCTGCGCAAGTTCTACCCGTGATCGCCGTCACGCCAGGCATTTTTTGTCTCTAGAGGGAAGCTCACGGCTTCACCTCCAAGCTTCTCAAAGCTTCCCCCGAGGCCCAGTCCTCCGAGCTCTCCTGCAAATGAGCCCTCGTAGGCCGCAGCGAACCTCTGCCACTAATGGGTGGTCCCCATGCCGCGACATGGAAGGAACGTTCGCTTGGCAAACCCAAGTGTAATGAACCGATTTTCGTTCCAAGTGAACTTTGCGCTCTGGCGCCATTTTCGTTCCTAAGTGAACTATGCGCTACGGCGCCGCTATGTAATATTTTGATGGTGAGTTTTATTCCAGCTTTATTTCCTTTGTTGAAAATGGGCACTTATATCTCACCACATGCGTACCTCGCGAGCGGGGGCTGAGTACGGTGCCAGTGCCTCAAATGACACACCAGCAGCACTGCAAAACCCAAGGATCCGAGCTCTGGCTAGAGGGCAGGCCCTCCCAAGCACGCCATCTCTTCAAAGGACCTTGGTACTCTCTCTCCTCGCAAGAAACGCCTGAGGGGACCTATAAGCGCGCATTAGTCCCTGATGCTATGATCTAGCGTTTCGGCTTGCCCCTCTAACATCCACAGAGAGCGAAAATCCCTACCAGGCCTGCGGAGGAGAACCCTCGGCCCCTGAAGGGGAGAATTCCGCCAGAGAAGGCCCACATCGGGCGAACGCCTCGCGAAGCTAAGTTTCTCGCCCACCTCAAGGGGATCCTCGCACTTCTCTCATAGGCACTCTGCGCCCCTCAAGTGGTTCTTCCCTTACTCTCCGTGGACTGCTTGCGCGCCAAAGGGGGGCCCTCAGCATCGCGACTTGAGGGCTCTTACCTACCCAAGCCTTAAACTCCCCCCGGCCTTGCCGAGTCATTGCTCGCGCATACCGCAGCGGCAGGAGTCATAGCGCGAGGGGTAGGGTCCAACGACGCAGAGCGAAAAAGACACGGAGATGAAGCAAAGACCCCGCGAAGGAGGCACACTTAATTGATAGCAAAATGTTTACAAAGCGAAGAAGTAAATTACGAGGAAGAAAATGAAATTCCCTAACAGGCAAACGCCCCTAAAGCGCTACAAGCGCGACGCGTTGCAGGAGGAGATTAGCTGGAGGCCTCAGCATCGTCCTGGTCGCTCTCTTCTTCCTCCTCGGGCTCGCTCCCCTCGCCACCTTCCTCCGCAGCGGCCCGCTTGAAGCGGCTGCAGAAGTCGTCCACCTGGTCGCGGACGGAGCTAGAGGCTTTCCACGCAGCCTCCCCCTCCAGCGGCTCGGTCACCGTGGCGAAGTCGAACCCGGGCTGGAGGTGGACAAGGTTGGAGAAGATGCGGTCCACCGCCACCGCCAGAAGCTGGCGGCACTCCTCCTCAACCACGTCGCGGATCTCCGCCGTGGGGCCTTCGAGCGCTGTGAAGAGCTGCTCGAAGTACAGGAGGTATGTGGCGGCGTCAGCGTGGCCCTGAGCCGGAACGCTTGGCGCCTCCGCCCCCAGCTTCGCGGCAAGCTCACGGCCCCGTCCCGTCAAGGACAGGAACATGCGCTCCCGCTGCTGCGACAGCACCTGCGCCGCCTGGATGCTCTCCGCCGCCTCCACCGCTTTCTCCACGGCAGGCCCCACCTGCCGGTTCATCTCCTCCATATCCCCCATGAGGGCAGCGAGGTCCTTGGAGATGTCCTCTCGGGCCTTCTCGGCGGCGAGGCGGCGATCGGTCTCGCGCTTCGCCTTGGCGGCGAGTTTCGCGTTCTCCTTCTCGAGCCGCTGGATCCGGGCGCCGCTCTCCCCCAGCCTCGCCTTGAAGCGATCCTCCTGCTTGGAGAATTTCTCCTTGTAGTCCTGGGAGACGGCGGCGCGGATCTTGTTCTCCTTCTCCCGGAGCTCCTTGTTGAGCTCGTCCTTCCGCTCGGCAAGCCGCACGTTGGCTCGCTGAAAGTGCATGGTTGCCCCCATGCGTGGTTTTGGTAATTAATGACAATCCTTATGGACTAATGTTTGCTTTGAGATATACTTGTAGATCTTGTCCATAGGAAAAGATTGGAGTTCATGTGTTGGACTCTAGTAGATTACATGATGATCAATGCTCTACTCAAGGGTTTATATGAAGAATGGTCATGTGAAGAGTTGAGCTCATTGCAAGTATGGCTTGGAATAGAAGATTGAGTGAACAATCATGTTTACCACCAAGCCATCATACATATCAAGAGAAGAAGATGAAGTGCAAGCTCAATATGATGCATCTCGAAGATATCATTTGATTGAAGGTTGCAAAGGAGTCATGAAGACGATGCTTAGCGAGGCCCTCCCATAATGGAGTATGGGGGAGCATTTGGAGAAGTCTTCATCAAGCATGTGCTAGCAAGCACAATCAAGAAAGGTGTTTCAACTTGAGAGAGTCAAGATCGTCATCATCGAGCTCAAGTGGAATGCGCAAGGCAAAGGTATGATCTTGATAGGTTTTCTATTTTACCGGTCTCATGGTGTTAGTGGGAGACCGGGTTTTAGGATAGACGGCGTACTATCAAGAGGGGCTCTCAAGTGAGTAACTTGATCGCATCGTTGTGGAGAGCTCAAACCTTTGCATACTTGGCATATCATATTTCTTGGTTCTTATTTGGCTTTTATGGTGGTGAGGAATTAGAGCTTGGTTCATCTCCATGTCAAGCTCTAGTTCATCGAAAACGGTTTTACCTTGGAAAACTAGTTGCGTTTTCGGTGGCGGAAATATTGCCGGTTCAACCGTGAGGAAAGTCCCACACCTTGCCATGTGTGGTGATTTTACTCTATTTATGGGATGCAATATTTTCACTTTTTGTAGCCTTCTCCTTGTCGGTACCTTTCCAACGGAGTTGGTCTCACCTCATTCGGAGTTCATTTGCAAAAGTTATAGCTGTGTTTTTGGTGTTCGGACAGGCCCGGTAGTACCGGAGAGTTTTGTTCCGGTAGTACCGCAGTCAGCCGGTAGTACCGGGCTCGCTGCGGTAGTACCGGGCTTTCTGCGGTACTACTCTCTGAAGTTGGTTTTTCGGACGTTTTGGCACGGATGGCCCCGGTAGTACCGGGGTTGGAGCCCAGCACTTGGGCCCGGTAGTACCGGGGTATTTTTCCCCGGTAGTACCGCGCGCTCGGTTTTCTGCGTTGACGAAGATACCGCAGGGCCGGTACTACCGGGCTTTAGGCCGGTACTACCGCACTTGCGGAACAAGAAGTGCTGCAACGGCTGGATTTTTGAGTTGAGCTATTTAAGGGGCCTTCTTCCCCAATGGTTGAAAAGCTCTAGAGCAAGTCTTTCTCCTCTCTCTCCTCCATTGTTGCCCTTTGTAAAGCTTGCTCTTCCTCTCAATCCCTCCCATGGTTCTTGCTAATATTTGAGGGAAAGTGAGAGGTGATCTTGATCTACGTTTCCACCGATCGATTTCTCCTCTATGTGAGGGAAACCTTGTAGATCTAACTCCCTCCCAAGGATTTGTTTTGATCTAACTCTCATTTGTCTTCATTGTATCTTTTGGATCCTTTATTGCTCTACTTAAAATTTATTTTGTGCTTTCTTGAGTTGGGAAAAGCAATGAACCAATTCTTGTGCATTGACATTCAAATGTCATACTTCTTGATAATGCACTATTCTTTGGGAAGCTATCCTACTTTGAGTAAAACACCGTTCTTTAAATTGGTATTGCAATTTCTTGCCTTTCTTGAACATGACTAGTGTTTGAATAATATATATATATATATATATATATATATATATATATATATATATATATATATATATATGGAGAGTGATGATCTCATTTGTGTGCATTTTGGATTCAAATGCAAAATCGTAAATAATGCACACATCGTGGGGGAGCAATCCTATATGCTTTCGAACATTAGTTGTCTTCATTTGGTATTTGATCCCAATGACGTGTCTCTTTGGAAGACAAACATTTTTCGTCTTGGCACTTTGTGCCATCATGAAAAGTGTAGAGGGTTTGGTTTATTCCTTGATGATATTTTTCATCAATTGGTATCTTGTTTTCATTGGTATCTTTTCAAAGTGGTTTCTTCAATCATGTGTTGATTTGGGTATTTGATATAATTTGGACAATTTGTTTTCTTGTCACACTTGTGTGTGCTTTGTTGGTTTACTTGGTGTTTTGTCTAAATTATATCTCGCTTGGTTCTTGAAAGTCTTGTGCATGCATACTCTTACTATATGTATATCTTATGGCATGTGTACTTTCATTGATCCAATATATAGGATAAACTCCATCAAATCCTAAATGGCTAAGATGTGCATGAAATTCAATTTCATATCTATATGCACATATTTATGTGGAGTTTGCCCTATGTTTTGTAGTTGCTCTAACTACTTTGGACCCAATGAGTTTGGGTACCATTTTGTACTTGAATTTGTTTTAGGTACATGTGGAGATGCATTGGAAGCTTGTCTCATTTACAAGGAAGGTGGTGTCACCATGTGTTCATTGGAGCCAAGTTTGGATGATCGTTAACTCTTATACTATACATCACCAATGCTATCTCGGTAACAAGTATCTACCTCATGCATACATTTCTAGTTTTCAACCTTGTGTAGGTTGTATCTTGGCATGAATCTTTTTGTTGCAATTAATTTGATTCTTGCAAAACGTCTTTATTGCAAATGTGAGTAAGCCGGGATGATTACATATAAGAGGACTATATATTCATTTCTATGATTCATCGATCCCAATTATGTCAATCTAGCACTTTCTACTTAAAGTCTCTCATGTGCAACATTGATGAATTTTCAAAATCATTTGCGTTTTGTGTTACTTGTTATCTTACTCGGAGCATCCATTTGTTAACCTTTATCCCTTGTGGATAATTTTTGATGCTATGATGAGTATGTGTTGGAAGTTCATTTATATTCCTTTAAGATAAAATTGGGCTTTGTGCTATGCTTTTAAGCAAAGATCTTATTGGTGTATCTATGACTTCCTCCTGGATATCATGATCTTTACCCGTGTATCTATCTTATGTGTACATGTTTATTTGTAGACCCATATCTTAGTGATTAGTGTCTACTTAGAAACTTATACACGTGAGAATAGTACATCTTTAATTGATATTCCAAATCTTTAGTTACCACCTCTTATTGCTTTTGACTCCTTGGTGGTTTCTAAAAGGCTCAAGCTTTATTTTTTCATGTGTTATGCTTGGTGCATTTTACTAAGCTTGTGGAGCCATTTGCTATATCCCTTTTGGTGTGTGGGTATGGGAAAGACATAATATGCACTATGTGCAACTCCTTTTGAAAGACTATGTTGATGCTTCTCATCCTTGTATTAGTCTCCTAAAATGTTTTTTTTATCTCACACCCATCCTTATATTTGCCGCTCCTTGCTCTTGTTGCAAAACATTTTATTAGGTGAAAGTTGTTTTGCCTCCTTTATCATTTACATTCTCTTGCATGAGCTTGTGTTCAAATTTATCTAGAAGGGAGTGAGGATTCCATGTTGTGCACACTATATTGAAATACAAATCCTATTTGTGCACGTACCTTGGGGAGTTCCCTCATGATATTTAGAACACTTTTCGGATCCTTTTGATTGCTTGCTTCTTTCGTTGAAGTATCTTTCCATTTGATATTCTTTTGCAATCTTTGGATCCTCTATATAGTTTGATCTCCCTCCATCTACTCGTCATTGGATATGTGCATTTGATTTCACTCATATTATGAGAAATGCACACTTTATGGGGGAGCTCGCACTATATTGGCCTTCTAAGTTTTTCTTCTCATTTAGGCAATCAATGCCAATGGGGGAGAAATTTAGAGGGTTTAAGGGAATATGGGTTTGTTCTCTTGCATCCTTGCTCTTTGTGTTGCATGGTTGCTTAAATTTATTATATAAACCCTCGTAAAAGGGATTGTCATCAATTACCAAAATGGGGGAGATTGAAAGTGCATGGTTGCCCCCATGCGTGGTTTTGGTAATTAATGACAATCCTTATGGACTAATGTTTGCTTTGAGATATACTTGTAGATCTTGTCCATAGGAAAAGATTGGAGTTCATGTGTTGGACTCTAGTAGATTACATGATGATCAATGCTCTACTCAAGGGTTTATATGAAGAATGGTCATGTGAAGAGTTGAGCTCATTGCAAGTATGGCTTGGAATAGAAGATTGAGTGAACAATCATGTTTACCACCAAGCCATCATACATATCAAGAGAAGAAGATGAAGTGCAAGCTCAATATGATGCATCTCGAAGATATCATTTGATTGAAGGTTGCAAAGGAGTCATGAAGACGATGCTTAGCGAGGCCCTCCCATAATGGAGTATGGGGGAGCATTTGGAGAAGTCTTCATCAAGCATGTGCTAGCAAGCACAATCAAGAAAGGTGTTTCAACTTGAGAGAGTCAAGATCGTCATCATCGAGCTCAAGTGGAATGCGCAAGGCAAAGGTATGATCTTGATAGGTTTTCTATTTTACCGGTCTCATGGTGTTAGTGGGAGACCGGGTTTTAGGATAGACGGCGTACTATCAAGAGGGGCTCTCAAGTGAGTAACTTGATCGCATCGTTGTGGAGAGCTCAAACCTTTGCATACTTGGCATATCATATTTCTTGGTTCTTATTTGGCTTTTATGGTGGTGAGGAATTAGAGCTTGGTTCATCTCCATGTCAAGCTCTAGTTCATCGAAAACGGTTTTACCTTGGAAAACTAGTTGCGTTTTCGGTGGCGGAAATATTGCCGGTTCAACCGTGAGGAAAGTCCCACACCTTGCCATGTGTGGTGATTTTACTCTATTTATGGGATGCAATATTTTCACTTTTTGTAGCCTTCTCCTTGTCGGTACCTTTCCAACGGAGTTGGTCTCACCTCATTCGGAGTTCATTTGCAAAAGTTATAGCTGTGTTTTTGGTGTTCGGACAGGCCCGGTAGTACCGGAGAGTTTTGTTCCGGTAGTACCGCAGTAAGCCGGTAGTACCGGGCTCTCTGCGGTAGTACCGGGCTCTCTGCGGTACTACTCTCTGAAGTTGGTTTTTCGGGCGTTTTGGCACGGATGGCCCCGGTAGTACCGGGGTTGGAGCCCAGCACTTGGGCCCGGTAGTACCGGGGTATTTTTCCCCGGTAGTACCGCGCGCTCGGTTTTCTGCGTTGACGAAGATACCGCAGGGCCGGTACTACCGGGCTTTAGGCCGGTACTACCGCACTTGCGGAACAAGAAGTGCTGCAACGGCTGGATTTTTGAGTTGAGCTATTTAAGGGGCCTTCTTCCCCAATGGTTGAAAAGCTCTAGAGCAAGTCTTTCTCCTCTCTCTCCTCCATTGTTGCCCTTTGTAAAGCTTGCTCTTCCTCTCAATCCCTCCCATGGTTCTTGCTAATATTTGAGGGAAAGTGAGAGGTGATCTTGATCTACGTTTCCACCGATCGATTTCTCCTCTATGTGAGGGAAACCTTGTAGATCTTGATCTTGGAGTTCTTGGTGCATCTCCTCTTTGTTCTTCCTCTCTTATTCCCCCATAAGCATTTGTTGCTTTGTTGGAATTTGAGAGTGAAGGATTTGAGCACTTGTGCTCTTGCCTTTTGCATTTGGTGCATCGGTGTGCTCTCCACGAGGATTCGTGGAAGTTGAAAACTTGTGAACTTGTTACTCTTGGGTCCTTGGACCCTAGACGCCTTTGTGGTGGTTGGACCCTTGTGTGGTCACTTGAAGCCGTTCGGGAGCCCCCAATCCCATTGTGGGTTGTGCCCCGGATTGTTGTTGGAGGCCGTTCGGGAGCCCCCAATCCCATTGTGGGTTGTGCCCCGGATTGTTGTTGAAAGGCTCCGGATTCCGCCTCGAAGGAATTCCGATAGTGGAAGGTGAACCAAGCCTTTGTGGTGCGGTTCATCGGAGAAGAAGGTGAAACCTTTGTGGTTGTTGAACCGTTGTGTCGGTTCACACCTCTCCAACGAGACGTACTCCCTTAACAAGGAGGAACTCGGAAATACATCCTCGTCTCCGCGTGCTTCGGTTATTTCTATACCCGAGCTTTTACTTATGCACTTTACATTGTGATAGCCTTCGTGCTTGAAGTATTCTATATTGCTATCACCTTGTTGTTTGTCTTGCTTAGCATAAGTTGTTGGTGCACATAGGTGAGCCTAGTTTATTTAGGTTGTCGGCTTGTTAATTTAAACATCTAGTTTTATTCCGCAATTATCAAGCCTAAACCGAAAAAGTTTTAAACCGCCTATTCACCCCCCCCTCTAGGCGACATCATTGTCCTTTCAATTGGTATCAGAGCCTGGGCTCTCTTGTTGGGCTTTACCGCCTAGAGAGTAAAAGATGTCGTTTAGAGAATTAGTGCACGATCCCACTTTCATATTCGATGGCACAAATTATGATGTTTGGAAAATTCGCATGCTTAATCTTTTTAGGGCCATGGGTCCAAATTATATGAAGAGGATTGTAGATGTGAGTTTATCTCCTCCAAAGGATTCCCAAGAATTATCTTTAGAGGATGAGATAAACTCTCATCTCGAGACTCAAGTTACTAATGGTCTTATATGTGTTTTGACCGATGTAGTTCTTGCTTCAATCATGCCTTTTCGAAATGCACATGAGCTTTGGACCAAGCTTCAAGATATATATGAAGTGTCCAAAATTATTGAGGATGATTGTTTTCCCTCCACCTCCGGCCGTGATGAGTTCACAACTTCTTCCACTCCACCAACATGTGATTTGTCACAAGATAATGATATGGTGAGTGGTGATAGAAATTGCATTGGTGATGGTGAACTTACTATTGATTATACCTCTTCTCTATCACATTGCAATGTTCTATCTTTGGACCTAAACTCTTCTAGCACTCCACATGTCATACATGCTAGAGTTGATGGTCCTTGCATATCAAGTAATAGTTGCTTAGCTAAATATAATAATGATATGCTCTCTATGTCTTGTTGTCATGCAAATAATGCTTCCATATCCTCTAGTATTTGCATGATTAACAATGTAGAGGAATCCCAACATTTGTTGGAACAAGACATGGAACCCAATGGTGCTTCAAGTAATTCTTCATCCTCCTCACCCATTAATCATGTTTGCCTCATGGCTAAGGATTCCAAGGTAACTTCTACCTCGAATCCCGAGATATGTGATGATGTGGTTGAGGATGCTCATGGAGAAGATTTTGACATTGAAACCTTAACCAAGAAGGGTGAGAGTGTTCTTGGTGCTCTTCCCAAAGGTAGTGAAGCTATCTCTTCTCTATGTGAAATTGTTGCTCATGGTATTAAATGTATAGAAACCATTGAGGATTTGGATACTCAATTTGAGCAAAAATGTAAAATTGAGAGAGAAGATGCTATTGAAAAAGCATCCTTAGAGAATGCCCTTGACGAAGAGCAAGAGCTTCGAGTGTCTCTTGAGGAGAGACTTGAATCTTTTGATGAATCAAATGATCTTATCATTGCTAAAATCATTAAGGAAAGAGATCATGCTATTGCTAAATATAAAGTGTGTAAAAAGGAAAAAGTTGAATTTGGTGTTGGCAATGCTAGACTAAGTGAGGACATAGAGAAACTTGACAAAGCTCACAAGGCTTTAGAAAGTGAACACTCTCTCCTCATCAAGTCTCATGATCAACTCCAAACTCAACTATCTAATAATGATAAGCTTGCAAAATTATCTTCTTCCATTTCTAATGATAATGATGCTTGTGCTACTAACTCCAATTCTTGTGAAGCATCTATTTTGAAGGAGAATGTTGAGCTAAGGGCTCAACTTGAGTTGCTAACTAGCAAGTATGGGAAATTGGAAGAAAGTCATGAAAGGCTCTCTAGCTCTAATGACGATCTTCTAGCATGCCATGCTAAGCTAAAGTTAGCTCATGAGGCTATTATGTCAAAGGTAACATCTTGTGAGCCTCATGTGGACAATGGCACAACTTCTACTCTTAATGCTATATTGCCATGTGCTAGTCCTAGTGATTCATCCACTCACAATGTTGCTACATCTTGTGATGAATTACTTTCCATGCCTTGTTGCTCTAACAATGAAGCATCTATTTCCTCTAGTGTTTGTGTTGATACTAACCATGTAGAGGAATTAAATGAGCTCAAGGCCCAAGTCACTTCTTTGAAGAAAGACTTGGAAAAGCGTCATTTTGGGGATTCTACACTTGACAATATGTTGAGTGTTCAAAGACGCCCAAATGACAAGAGTGGACTTGGATTCAACTCCAATAACAAGAACAAGTCCAAGATCATTAAGAAGAAAAAGGGCCAAGAACTAGTCAAAGATTCGGTCAAGATTGTTTGCTTCAAGTGCAAAGTTGAAGGGCACCATGTTAGATCTTGCCCTTTGAAGAAGAAGCGTCTTAGTGAGAAGCAACAAGGGAAGAATCCTCAAGGTCAAACTCAAGTTCCTCAAGTTGAAGAACGACCTCTTCCCAAGAAGAATCAAGCTACTCCTCCTCAAGTCGGGATTCCAACTAAGAAGAGAGGAGGAAGTCGATGTTGCTACCTATGCCGTGAGAAGGGTCACCTTGCTTCTTCATGCACAAATGGTACCTTATCCAACCCCATTATAGTTGACGATGTTTATTCTCTTCGGAAGGATAAGGTTGGCAATGTGTTTGCCAAATTTGTTGGTACTCAAAGTGGTTTCAAGAAAAGAACCATTTGGGTGGCCAAGCCTATTGTGACTAACCTCTTAGGACCCAACTTAGTTGGGGACCAACAAGCCAAAACTTGATCAATAGGTGTTGATGGAGGGCATGGGAGACTTGGCTACACTATGAAGAATTAAGGGATCTTCATCAATTATATTCTCTCAAGTCAAGTCATATGGATTATATTGTTCTATCTCATATCCAATGTTCCTCCTTGCGGTAACTTTTATTTAAATCATATATACATTGAAAGTTGCTTGCACCCTTGCATGTGTTAGGTTTTGTACCTTGCTAGTGTTTGTGTGTGTTGTGCTCTCTACTTACTTATCTTGAGAAATCAAGTATGTGTATTTTGGTTTGCACACCATCCACTTGTTTTGAGCCCTATTGCTTTTATTTGCTATCTTATCTTGTTGGCTCTCTTTGAGAGATAAATGGACTATCCATTTTTGGAGAGTGATATGCTTCGTGCACTTCACAATCCTAAAAATGTGTGTACATGAGGAATACCACTTAGTTTTGATATATCAATATTATCTATTCTCTTTGTGGTATGTCTTGCTCATGAGAAATTCAAATTCTATAATGTCCATTAATTTCTCTGGTTGTTTTTGTTTGCCTCTTGTTTTAAAATAAATGGATTATCACATTATGGGGGAGTAATAAGCTATGTGCATATTACAAGCCTAGAAAATGTGAACATGTGAGGTTTTGCCACCTAGAATTGATATTGCTAATTATCTTGTTCCTATGTGGCATGTTGCTCAAACAAGTTCCCATTTACGTAAATGCTCTTTGTCTCTCACTCTTTTGGATCTTGTTTGTGGAGGATGCTCTTGATATGGCTTTCCCTAAATATGTTCTCATATATCTTTTTGGGAAGCCAATTGATTCAAGCTAATCCTTGGAGTTGCTTTGCATTATCACATGATTTGTGAATCTATCAAGAATATCTATCTAAGCATGGCTTTTAATTCCTATTCTTTGCCATATGCTTATGTTTCGTGAATATGATCTTGAATATATCCTTGCAATCCACCATCGAGAAATATCTCTATACATTACTTGTCTTGACAAGTGATAATCTTTTAGTGGTAAATATATTGATCATATTCGCTTTGGCTCTTGCTTTGAATTGCTTTATTTGATTACCAAGGATTTGTTTTGATCTAACTCTCATTTGTCTTCATTGTATCTTTTGGATCCTTTATTGCTCTACTTAAAATTTATTTTGTGCTTTCTTGAGTTGGGAAAAGCAATGAACCAATTCTTGTGCATTGACATTCAAATGTCATACTTCTTGATAATGCACTATTCTTTGGGAAGCTATCCTACTTTGAGTAAAACACCGTTCTTTAAATTGGTATTGCAATTTCTTGCCTTTCTTGAACATGACTAGTGTTTGAATAATATATATATATATATATATATATATATATATATATATATATGGAGAGTGATGATCTCATTTGTGTGCATTTTGGATTCAAATGCAAAATCGTAAATAATGCACACATCGTGGGGGAGCAATCCTATATGCTTTCGAACATTAGTTGTCTTCATTTGGTATTTGATCCCAATGACGTGTCTCTTTGGAAGACAAACATTTTTCGTCTTGGCACTTTGTGCCATCATGAAAAGTGTAGAGGGTTTGGTTTATTCCTTGATGATATTTTTCATCAATTGGTATCTTGTTTTCATTGGTATCTTTTCAAAGTGGTTTCTTCAATCATGTGTTGATTTGGGTATTTGATATAATTTGGACAATTTGTTTTCTTGTCACACTTGTGTGTGCTTTGTTGGTTTACTTGGTGTTTTGTCTAAATTATATCTCGCTTGGTTCTTGAAAGTCTTGTGCATGCATACTTACTATATGTATATCTTATGGCATGTGTACTTTCATTGATCCAATATATAGGATAAACTCCATCAAATCCTAAATGGCTAAGATGTGCATGAAATTCAATTTCATATCTATATGCACATATTTATGTGGAGTTTGCCCTATGTTTTGTAGTTGCTCTAACTACTTTGGACCCAATGAGTTTGGGTACCATTTTGTACTTGAATTTGTTTTAGGTACATGTGGAGATGCATTGGAAGCTTGTCTCATTTACAAGGAAGGTGGTGTCACCATGTGTTCATTGGAGCCAAGTTTGGATGATCGTTAACTCTTATACTATACATCACCAATGCTATCTCGGTAACAAGTATCTACCTCATGCATACATTTCTAGTTTTCAACCTTGTGTAGGTTGTATCTTGGCATGAATCTTTTTGTTGCAATTAATTTGATTCTTGCAAAACGTCTTTATTGCAAATGTGAGTAAGCCGGGATGATTACATATAAGAGGACTATATATTCATTTCTATGATTCATCGATCCCAATTATGTCAATCTAGCACTTTCTACTTAAAGTCTCTCATGTGCAACATTGATGAATTTTCAAAATCATTTGCGTTTTGTGTTACTTGTTATCTTACTCGGAGCATCCATTTGTTAACCTTTATCCCTTGTGGATAATTTTTGATGCTATGATGAGTATGTGTTGGAAGTTCATTTATATTCCTTTAAGATAAAATTGGGCTTTGTGCTATGCTTTTAAGCAAAGATCTTATTGGTGTATCTATGACTTCCTCCTGGATATCATGATCTTTACCCGTGTATCTATCTTATGTGTACATGTTTATTTGTAGACCCATATCTTAGTGATTAGTGTCTACTTAGAAACTTATACACGTGAGAATAGTACATCTTTAATTGATATTCCAAATCTTTAGTTACCACCTCTTATTGCTTTTGACTCCTTGGTGGTTTCTAAAAGGCTCAAGCTTTATTTTTTCATGTGTTATGCTTGGTGCATTTTACTAAGCTTGTGGAGCCATTTGCTATATCCCTTTTGGTGTGTGGGTATGGGAAAGACATAATATGCACTATGTGCAACTCCTTTTGAAAGACTATGTTGATGCTTCTCATCCTTGTATTAGTCTCCTAAAATGTTTTTTTTATCTCACACCCATCCTTATATTTGCCGCTCCTTGCTCTTGTTGCAAAACATTTTATTAGGTGAAAGTTGTTTTGCCTCCTTTATCATTTACATTCTCTTGCATGAGCTTGTGTTCAAATTTATCTAGAAGGGAGTGAGGATTCCATGTTGTGCACACTATATTGAAATACAAATCCTATTTGTGCACGTACCTTGGGGAGTTCCCTCATGATATTTAGAACACTTTTCGGATCCTTTTGATTGCTTGCTTCTTTCGTTGAAGTATCTTTCCATTTGATATTCTTTTGCAATCTTTGGATCCTCTATATAGTTTGATCTCCCTCCATCTACTCGTCATTGGATATGTGCATTTGATTTCACTCATATTATGAGAAATGCACACTTTATGGGGGAGCTCGCACTATATTGGCCTTCTAAGTTTTTCTTCTCATTTAGGCAATCAATGCCAATGGGGGAGAAATTTAGAGGGTTTAAGGGAATATGGGTTTGTTCTCTTGCATCCTTGCTCTTTGTGTTGCATGGTTGCTTAAATTTATTATATAAACCCTCGTAAAAGGGATTGTCATCAATTACCAAAATGGGGGAGATTGAAAGTGCATGGTTGCCCCCATGCGTGGTTTTGGTAATTAATGACAATCCTTATGGACTAATGTTTGCTTTGAGATATACTTGTAGATCTTGTCCATAGGAAAAGATTGGAGTTCATGTGTTGGACTCTAGTAGATTACATGATGATCAATGCTCTACTCAAGGGTTTATATGAAGAATGGTCATGTGAAGAGTTGAGCTCATTGCAAGTATGGCTTGGAATAGAAGATTGAGTGAACAATCATGTTTACCACCAAGCCATCATACATATCAAGAGAAGAAGATGAAGTGCAAGCTCAATATGATGCATCTCGAAGATATCATTTGATTGAAGGTTGCAAAGGAGTCATGAAGACGATGCTTAGCGAGGCCCTCCCATAATGGAGTATGGGGGAGCATTTGGAGAAGTCTTCATCAAGCATGTGCTAGCAAGCACAATCAAGAAAGGTGTTTCAACTTGAGAGAGTCAAGATCGTCATCATCGAGCTCAAGTGGAATGCGCAAGGCAAAGGTATGATCTTGATAGGTTTTCTATTTTACCGGTCTCATGGTGTTAGTGGGAGACCGGGTTTTAGGATAGACGGCGTACTATCAAGAGGGGCTCTCAAGTGAGTAACTTGATCGCATCGTTGTGGAGAGCTCAAACCTTTGCATACTTGGCATATCATATTTCTTGGTTCTTATTTGGCTTTTATGGTGGTGAGGAATTAGAGCTTGGTTCATCTCCATGTCAAGCTCTAGTTCATCGAAAACGGTTTTACCTTGGAAAACTAGTTGCGTTTTCGGTGGCGGAAATATTGCCGGTTCAACCGTGAGGAAAGTCCCACACCTTGCCATGTGTGGTGATTTTACTCTATTTATGGGATGCAATATTTTCACTTTTTGTAGCCTTCTCCTTGTCGGTACCTTTCCAACGGAGTTGGTCTCACCTCATTCGGAGTTCATTTGCAAAAGTTATAGCTGTGTTTTTGGTGTTCGGACAGGCCCGGTAGTACCGGAGAGTTTTGTTCCGGTAGTACCGCAGTAAGCCGGTAGTACCGGGCTCTCTGCGGTAGTACCGGGCTCTCTGCGGTACTACTCTCTGAAGTTGGTTTTTCGGGCGTTTTGGCACGGATGGCCCCGGTAGTACCGGGGTTGGAGCCCAGCACTTGGGCCCGGTAGTACCGGGGTATTTTTCCCCGGTAGTACCGCGCGCTCGGTTTTCTGCGTTGACGAAGATACCGCAGGGCCGGTACTACCGGGCTTTAGGCCGGTACTACCGCACTTGCGGAACAAGAAGTGCTGCAACGGCTGGATTTTTGAGTTGAGCTATTTAAGGGGCCTTCTTCCCCAATGGTTGAAAAGCTCTAGAGCAAGTCTTTCTCCTCTCTCTCCTCCATTGTTGCCCTTTGTAAAGCTTGCTCTTCCTCTCAATCCCTCCCATGGTTCTTGCTAATATTTGAGGGAAAGTGAGAGGTGATCTTGATCTACGTTTCCACCGATCGATTTCTCCTCTATGTGAGGGAAACCTTGTAGATCTTGATCTTGGAGTTCTTGGTGCATCTCCTCTTTGTTCTTCCTCTCTTATTCCCCCATAAGCATTTGTTGCTTTGTTGGAATTTGAGAGTGAAGGATTTGAGCACTTGTGCTCTTGCCTTTTGCATTTGGTGCATCGGTGTGCTCTCCACGAGGATTCGTGGAAGTTGAAAACTTGTGAACTTGTTACTCTTGGGTCCTTGGACCCTAGACGCCTTTGTGGTGGTTGGACCCTTGTGTGGTCACTTGAAGCCGTTCGGGAGCCCCCAATCCCATTGTGGGTTGTGCCCCGGATTGTTGTTGGAGGCCGTTCGGGAGCCCCCAATCCCATTGTGGGTTGTGCCCCGGATTGTTGTTGAAAGGCTCCGGATTCCGCCTCGAAGGAATTCCGATAGTGGAAGGTGAACCAAGCCTTTGTGGTGCGGTTCATCGGAGAAGAAGGTGAAACCTTTGTGGTTGTTGAACCGTTGTGTCGGTTCACACCTCTCCAACGAGACGTACTCCCTTAACAAGGAGGAACTCGGAAATACATCCTCGTCTCCGCGTGCTTCGGTTATTTCTATACCCGAGCTTTTACTTATGCACTTTACATTGTGATAGCCTTCGTGCTTGAAGTATTCTATATTGCTATCACCTTGTTGTTTGTCTTGCTTAGCATAAGTTGTTGGTGCACATAGGTGAGCCTAGTTTATTTAGGTTGTCGGCTTGTTAATTTAAACATCTAGTTTTATTCCGCAATTATCAAGCCTAAACCGAAAAAGTTTTAAACCGCCTATTCACCCCCCCCTCTAGGCGACATCATTGTCCTTTCAATTGGTATCAGAGCCTGGGCTCTCTTGTTGGGCTTTACCGCCTAGAGAGTAAAAGATGTCGTTTAGAGAATTAGTGCACGATCCCACTTTCATATTCGATGGCACAAATTATGATGTTTGGAAAATTCGCATGCTTAATCTTTTTAGGGCCATGGGTCCAAATTATATGAAGAGGATTGTAGATGTGAGTTTATCTCCTCCAAAGGATTCCCAAGAATTATCTTTAGAGGATGAGATAAACTCTCATCTCGAGACTCAAGTTACTAATGGTCTTATATGTGTTTTGACCGATGTAGTTCTTGCTTCAATCATGCCTTTTCGAAATGCACATGAGCTTTGGACCAAGCTTCAAGATATATATGAAGTGTCCAAAATTATTGAGGATGATTGTTTTCCCTCCACCTCCGGCCGTGATGAGTTCACAACTTCTTCCACTCCACCAACATGTGATTTGTCACAAGATAATGATATGGTGAGTGGTGATAGAAATTGCATTGGTGATGGTGAACTTACTATTGATTATACCTCTTCTCTATCACATTGCAATGTTCTATCTTTGGACCTAAACTCTTCTAGCACTCCACATGTCATACATGCTAGAGTTGATGGTCCTTGCATATCAAGTAATAGTTGCTTAGCTAAATATAATAATGATATGCTCTCTATGTCTTGTTGTCATGAAAATAATGCTTCCATATCCTCTAGTATTTGCATGATTAACAATGTAGAGGAATCCCAACATTTGTTGGAACAAGACATGGAACCCAATGGTGCTTCAAGTAATTCTTCATCCTCCTCACCCATTAATCATGTTTGCCTCATGGCTAAGGATTCCAAGGTAACTTCTACCTCGAATCCCGAGATATGTGATGATGTGGTTGAGGATGCTCATGGAGAAGATTTTGACATTGAAACCTTAACCAAGAAGGGTGAGAGTGTTCTTGGTGCTCTTCCCAAAGGTAGTGAAGCTATCTCTTCTCTATGTGAAATTGTTGCTCATGGTATTAAATGTATAGAAACCATTGAGGATTTGGATACTCAATTTGAGCAAAAATGTAAAATTGAGAGAGAAGATGCTATTGAAAAAGCATCCTTAGAGAATGCCCTTGACGAAGAGCAAGAGCTTCGAGTGTCTCTTGAGGAGAGACTTGAATCTTTTGATGAATCAAATGATCTTATCATTGCTAAAATCATTAAGGAAAGAGATCATGCTATTGCTAAATATAAAGTGTGTAAAAAGGAAAAAGTTGAATTTGGTGTTGGCAATGCTAGACTAAGTGAGGACATAGAGAAACTTGACAAAGCTCACAAGGCTTTAGAAAGTGAACACTCTCTCCTCATCAAGTCTCATGATCAACTCCAAACTCAACTATCTAATAATGATAAGCTTGCAAAATTATCTTCTTCCATTTCTAATGATAATGATGCTTGTGCTACTAACTCCAATTCTTGTGAAGCATCTATTTTGAAGGAGAATGTTGAGCTAAGGGCTCAACTTGAGTTGCTAACTAGCAAGTATGGGAAATTGGAAGAAAGTCATGAAAGGCTCTCTAGCTCTAATGACGATCTTCTAGCATGCCATGCTAAGCTAAAGTTAGCTCATGAGGCTATTATGTCAAAGGTAACATCTTGTGAGCCTCATGTGGACAATGGCACAACTTCTACTCTTAATGCTATATTGCCATGTGCTAGTCCTAGTGATTCATCCACTCACAATGTTGCTACATCTTGTGATGAATTACTTTCCATGCCTTGTTGCTCTAACAATGAAGCATCTATTTCCTCTAGTGTTTGTGTTGATACTAACCATGTAGAGGAATTAAATGAGCTCAAGGCCCAAGTCACTTCTTTGAAGAAAGACTTGGAAAAGCGTCATTTTGGGGATTCTACACTTGACAATATGTTGAGTGTTCAAAGACGCCCAAATGACAAGAGTGGACTTGGATTCAACTCCAATAACAAGAACAAGTCCAAGATCATTAAGAAGAAAAAGGGCCAAGAACTAGTCAAAGATTCGGTCAAGATTGTTTGCTTCAAGTGCAAAGTTGAAGGGCACCATGTTAGATCTTGCCCTTTGAAGAAGAAGCGTCTTAGTGAGAAGCAACAAGGGAAGAATCCTCAAGGTCAAACTCAAGTTCCTCAAGTTGAAGAACGACCTCTTCCCAAGAAGAATCAAGCTACTCCTCCTCAAGTCGGGATTCCAACTAAGAAGAGAGGAGGAAGTCGATGTTGCTACCTATGCCGTGAGAAGGGTCACCTTGCTTCTTCATGCACAAATGGTACCTTATCCAACCCCATTATAGTTGACGATGTTTATTCTCTTCGGAAGGATAAGGTTGGCAATGTGTTTGCCAAATTTGTTGGTACTCAAAGTGGTTTCAAGAAAAGAACCATTTGGGTGGCCAAGCCTATTGTGACTAACCTCTTAGGACCCAACTTAGTTGGGGACCAACAAGCCAAAACTTGATCAATAGGTGTTGATGGAGGGCATGGGAGACTTGGCTACACTATGAAGAATTAAGGGATCTTCATCAATTATATTCTCTCAAGTCAAGTCATATGGATTATATTGTTCTATCTCATATCCAATGTTCCTCCTTGCGGTAACTTTTATTTAAATCATATATACATTGAAAGTTGCTTGCACCCTTGCATGTGTTAGGTTTTGTACCTTGCTAGTGTTTGTGTGTGTTGTGCTCTCTACTTACTTATCTTGAGAAATCAAGTATGTGTATTTTGGTTTGCACACCATCCACTTGTTTTGAGCCCTATTGCTTTTATTTGCTATCTTATCTTGTTGGCTCTCTTTGAGAGATAAATGGACTATCCATTTTTGGAGAGTGATATGCTTCGTGCACTTCACAATCCTAAAAATGTGTGTACATGAGGAATACCACTTAGTTTTGATATATCAATATTATCTATTCTCTTTGTGGTATGTCTTGCTCATGAGAAATTCAAATTCTATAATGTCCATTAATTTCTCTGGTTGTTTTTGTTTGCCTCTTGTTTTAAAATAAATGGATTATCACATTATGGGGGAGTAATAAGCTATGTGCATATTACAAGCCTAGAAAATGTGAACATGTGAGGTTTTGCCACCTAGAATTGATATTGCTAATTATCTTGTTCCTATGTGGCATGTTGCTCAAACAAGTTCCCATTTACGTAAATGCTCTTTGTCTCTCACTCTTTTGGATCTTGTTTGTGGAGGATGCTCTTGATATGGCTTTCCCTAAATATGTTCTCATATATCTTTTTGGGAAGCCAATTGATTCAAGCTAATCCTTGGAGTTGCTTTGCATTATCACATGATTTGTGAATCTATCAAGAATATCTATCTAAGCATGGCTTTTAATTCCTATTCTTTGCCATATGCTTATGTTTCGTGAATATGATCTTGAATATATCCTTGCAATCCACCATCGAGAAATATCTCTATACATTACTTGTCTTGACAAGTGATAATCTTTTAGTGGTAAATATATTGATCATATTCGCTTTGGCTCTTGCTTTGAATTGCTTTATTTGATTACCAAGGATTTGTTTTGATCTAACTCTCATTTGTCTTCATTGTATCTTTTGGATCCTTTATTGCTCTACTTAAAATTTATTTTGTGCTTTCTTGAGTTGGGAAAAGCAATGAACCAATTCTTGTGCATTGACATTCAAATGTCATACTTCTTGATAATGCACTATTCTTTGGGAAGCTATCCTACTTTGAGTAAAACACCGTTCTTTAAATTGGTATTGCAATTTCTTGCCTTTCTTGAACATGACTAGTGTTTGAATAATATATATATATATATATATATATATATATATATGGAGAGTGATGATCTCATTTGTGTGCATTTTGGATTCAAATGCAAAATCGTAAATAATGCACACATCGTGGGGGAGCAATCCTATATGCTTTCGAACATTAGTTGTCTTCATTTGGTATTTGATCCCAATGACGTGTCTCTTTGGAAGACAAACATTTTTCGTCTTGGCACTTTGTGCCATCATGAAAAGTGTAGAGGGTTTGGTTTATTCCTTGATGATATTTTTCATCAATTGGTATCTTGTTTTCATTGGTATCTTTTCAAAGTGGTTTCTTCAATCATGTGTTGATTTGGGTATTTGATATAATTTGGACAATTTGTTTTCTTGTCACACTTGTGTGTGCTTTGTTGGTTTACTTGGTGTTTTGTCTAAATTATATCTCGCTTGGTTCTTGAAAGTCTTGTGCATGCATACTTACTATATGTATATCTTATGGCATGTGTACTTTCATTGATCCAATATATAGGATAAACTCCATCAAATCCTAAATGGCTAAGATGTGCATGAAATTCAATTTCATATCTATATGCACATATTTATGTGGAGTTTGCCCTATGTTTTGTAGTTGCTCTAACTACTTTGGACCCAATGAGTTTGGGTACCATTTTGTACTTGAATTTGTTTTAGGTACATGTGGAGATGCATTGGAAGCTTGTCTCATTTACAAGGAAGGTGGTGTCACCATGTGTTCATTGGAGCCAAGTTTGGATGATCGTTAACTCTTATACTATACATCACCAATGCTATCTCGGTAACAAGTATCTACCTCATGCATACATTTCTAGTTTTCAACCTTGTGTAGGTTGTATCTTGGCATGAATCTTTTTGTTGCAATTAATTTGATTCTTGCAAAACGTCTTTATTGCAAATGTGAGTAAGCCGGGATGATTACATATAAGAGGACTATATATTCATTTCTATGATTCATCGATCCCAATTATGTCAATCTAGCACTTTCTACTTAAAGTCTCTCATGTGCAACATTGATGAATTTTCAAAATCATTTGCGTTTTGTGTTACTTGTTATCTTACTCGGAGCATCCATTTGTTAACCTTTATCCCTTGTGGATAATTTTTGATGCTATGATGAGTATGTGTTGGAAGTTCATTTATATTCCTTTAAGATAAAATTGGGCTTTGTGCTATGCTTTTAAGCAAAGATCTTATTGGTGTATCTATGACTTCCTCCTGGATATCATGATCTTTACCCGTGTATCTATCTTATGTGTACATGTTTATTTGTAGACCCATATCTTAGTGATTAGTGTCTACTTAGAAACTTATACACGTGAGAATAGTACATCTTTAATTGATATTCCAAATCTTTAGTTACCACCTCTTATTGCTTTTGACTCCTTGGTGGTTTCTAAAAGGCTCAAGCTTTATTTTTTCATGTGTTATGCTTGGTGCATTTTACTAAGCTTGTGGAGCCATTTGCTATATCCCTTTTGGTGTGTGGGTATGGGAAAGACATAATATGCACTATGTGCAACTCCTTTTGAAAGACTATGTTGATGCTTCTCATCCTTGTATTAGTCTCCTAAAATGTTTTTTTTATCTCACACCCATCCTTATATTTGCCGCTCCTTGCTCTTGTTGCAAAACATTTTATTAGGTGAAAGTTGTTTTGCCTCCTTTATCATTTACATTCTCTTGCATGAGCTTGTGTTCAAATTTATCTAGAAGGGAGTGAGGATTCCATGTTGTGCACACTATATTGAAATACAAATCCTATTTGTGCACGTACCTTGGGGAGTTCCCTCATGATATTTAGAACACTTTTCGGATCCTTTTGATTGCTTGCTTCTTTCGTTGAAGTATCTTTCCATTTGATATTCTTTTGCAATCTTTGGATCCTCTATATAGTTTGATCTCCCTCCATCTACTCGTCATTGGATATGTGCATTTGATTTCACTCATATTATGAGAAATGCACACTTTATGGGGGAGCTCGCACTATATTGGCCTTCTAAGTTTTTCTTCTCATTTAGGCAATCAATGCCAATGGGGGAGAAATTTAGAGGGTTTAAGGGAATATGGGTTTGTTCTCTTGCATCCTTGCTCTTTGTGTTGCATGGTTGCTTAAATTTATTATATAAACCCTCGTAAAAGGGATTGTCATCAATTACCAAAATGGGGGAGATTGAAAGTGCATGGTTGCCCCCATGCGTGGTTTTGGTAATTAATGACAATCCTTATGGACTAATGTTTGCTTTGAGATATACTTGTAGATCTTGTCCATAGGAAAAGATTGGAGTTCATGTGTTGGACTCTAGTAGATTACATGATGATCAATGCTCTACTCAAGGGTTTATATGAAGAATGGTCATGTGAAGAGTTGAGCTCATTGCAAGTATGGCTTGGAATAGAAGATTGAGTGAACAATCATGTTTACCACCAAGCCATCATACATATCAAGAGAAGAAGATGAAGTGCAAGCTCAATATGATGCATCTCGAAGATATCATTTGATTGAAGGTTGCAAAGGAGTCATGAAGACGATGCTTAGCGAGGCCCTCCCATAATGGAGTATGGGGGAGCATTTGGAGAAGTCTTCATCAAGCATGTGCTAGCAAGCACAATCAAGAAAGGTGTTTCAACTTGAGAGAGTCAAGATCGTCATCATCGAGCTCAAGTGGAATGCGCAAGGCAAAGGTATGATCTTGATAGGTTTTCTATTTTACCGGTCTCATGGTGTTAGTGGGAGACCGGGTTTTAGGATAGACGGCGTACTATCAAGAGGGGCTCTCAAGTGAGTAACTTGATCGCATCGTTGTGGAGAGCTCAAACCTTTGCATACTTGGCATATCATATTTCTTGGTTCTTATTTGGCTTTTATGGTGGTGAGGAATTAGAGCTTGGTTCATCTCCATGTCAAGCTCTAGTTCATCGAAAACGGTTTTACCTTGGAAAACTAGTTGCGTTTTCGGTGGCGGAAATATTGCCGGTTCAACCGTGAGGAAAGTCCCACACCTTGCCATGTGTGGTGATTTTACTCTATTTATGGGATGCAATATTTTCACTTTTTGTAGCCTTCTCCTTGTCGGTACCTTTCCAACGGAGTTGGTCTCACCTCATTCGGAGTTCATTTGCAAAAGTTATAGCTGTGTTTTTGGTGTTCGGACAGGCCCGGTAGTACCGGAGAGTTTTGTTCCGGTAGTACCGCAGTAAGCCGGTAGTACCGGGCTCTCTGCGGTAGTACCGGGCTCTCTGCGGTACTACTCTCTGAAGTTGGTTTTTCGGGCGTTTTGGCACGGATGGCCCCGGTAGTACCGGGGTTGGAGCCCAGCACTTGGGCCCGGTAGTACCGGGGTATTTTTCCCCGGTAGTACCGCGCGCTCGGTTTTCTGCGTTGACGAAGATACCGCAGGGCCGGTACTACCGGGCTTTAGGCCGGTACTACCGCACTTGCGGAACAAGAAGTGCTGCAACGGCTGGATTTTTGAGTTGAGCTATTTAAGGGGCCTTCTTCCCCAATGGTTGAAAAGCTCTAGAGCAAGTCTTTCTCCTCTCTCTCCTCCATTGTTGCCCTTTGTAAAGCTTGCTCTTCCTCTCAATCCCTCCCATGGTTCTTGCTAATATTTGAGGGAAAGTGAGAGGTGATCTTGATCTACGTTTCCACCGATCGATTTCTCCTCTATGTGAGGGAAACCTTGTAGATCTTGATCTTGGAGTTCTTGGTGCATCTCCTCTTTGTTCTTCCTCTCTTATTCCCCCATAAGCATTTGTTGCTTTGTTGGAATTTGAGAGTGAAGGATTTGAGCACTTGTGCTCTTGCCTTTTGCATTTGGTGCATCGGTGTGCTCTCCACGAGGATTCGTGGAAGTTGAAAACTTGTGAACTTGTTACTCTTGGGTCCTTGGACCCTAGACGCCTTTGTGGTGGTTGGACCCTTGTGTGGTCACTTGAAGCCGTTCGGGAGCCCCCAATCCCATTGTGGGTTGTGCCCCGGATTGTTGTTGGAGGCCGTTCGGGAGCCCCCAATCCCATTGTGGGTTGTGCCCCGGATTGTTGTTGAAAGGCTCCGGATTCCGCCTCGAAGGAATTCCGATAGTGGAAGGTGAACCAAGCCTTTGTGGTGCGGTTCATCGGAGAAGAAGGTGAAACCTTTGTGGTTGTTGAACCGTTGTGTCGGTTCACACCTCTCCAACGAGACGTACTCCCTTAACAAGGAGGAACTCGGAAATACATCCTCGTCTCCGCGTGCTTCGGTTATTTCTATACCCGAGCTTTTACTTATGCACTTTACATTGTGATAGCCTTCGTGCTTGAAGTATTCTATATTGCTATCACCTTGTTGTTTGTCTTGCTTAGCATAAGTTGTTGGTGCACATAGGTGAGCCTAGTTTATTTAGGTTGTCGGCTTGTTAATTTAAACATCTAGTTTTATTCCGCAATTATCAAGCCTAAACCGAAAAAGTTTTAAACCGCCTATTCACCCCCCCCTCTAGGCGACATCATTGTCCTTTCACTCGCTCCACATTCCCCTTGTGGGCGGCGATATCGCGCTCGAGCTTGCTGAGCGCCGCGGCGACGCTGTCCTCGCGGGCTTCGAGGGCCGTGCGCTGTCCGGACAGCTCCTGCTCTCGCAGCACCAGCTGCTCGTCGCGCCGGCGAGCATCCTCCTCGCGCTCGCTCAAGGCGCGTCCGCGGGCCTCCAGGCCCGTGCGGAGCTCTTCGAGAGCGGTCCGCACAACCCCGGCATCCGCCAGGATTTTCTTCTCGAGCTCGATGAGCTCGGTGTGCTTCGCCGCCAGCGAGCGCTCCGCGGCCTCACGCTCCGCCTTGGCAGCGGCGAGGTCCTCGGCGGCAGCTCGGCGCTCAGCCCTCAGGGGCCGGAGGAGCTCTTCGGCTTCACGCAAGGCCCCCTCGCGGATCTCCTCAGCAAAGCGCGCCGCCTCCTCGCGCTCCGCCTGCAGCGCCTGATCGCTCTTGCGCCGGGCCTCTACCGCCGCGTGGAAGGCGGCCCATGCGTCGGCAAGCTCGTCCCTCTGGCGGGCGAGCGCCCGGTCCTCGGTGGCCAGGTAGGCCTCGAGCCCCTCCAGGGACTCCCGCACGAAGCGGAAGGCGACGTCGCGGCGCCCTCTACCCCAGTCGAACCGGCCCAGAGCAAGGCCCTGGGGCGGACCGCGCGACCCAGAAGGGCCCGCACCCGCGTCAGGCTCCGCGGCAGACGCCCTCGCGTGGGCCTGGGGGCTCGGAGGCAGGACCTCCTCCGTGCTCGGTCCCCGGCCCCCAGTGCTTCCCCCCTCGGGCGGCACCTCCCGGTCCGCCTCCGAGTCAGGGGCGTGAGGCCCGGCCCTCGCGGTTTCCTCCTCCCCCGCGGTGCCCGGTGGCGGCAGTGGAGTGCCCTCCCGGCGAGATTTGGGGGGACACGGCGCCGACTCGGCACCCGCAGGAGCCTCTGGCTGCGCCGGCGGGGTAGCTGCGCGGGGAGGAGTGGGCGCCCTCTCCACCTGCTCCTCCACCCGCTCTGCCTCGGGTGGCGGCGCCGATGCGTCCTCCTGAGGAACCTCCCCCCGAGGGCCTGTAGGCCTCGAGGCCTCCGACACTGCGGCCTCGCCGGCCTCGGTCCCCGGTGCGGTGTCAGGGGCGGCCCTCTTCACGTCTGCGGCCTTCCGAAGCCTGCGGCGCTTCGCAGGAGCGGGGCTGGTGGAGTAAAGGGGAGATTGGTCAAGAAACAAAAGCAAGCATGCCGGACCAGGAAAGGAAAGGGCAAAAGAACCTTACCTCGTCTTCTTGGCGCGGGTGTCCACCCACGTCATGCCTGGCGAGCGCCACGAGGGCACAGCCCGCGTCCCCGCCTCGAGGGCCTCCTCGGCTTTCCTCTTGTGGGGAGCGCCCGGGGGCTCTCCGGCGGGCCTGTCGTGGGCCGCCTTAGTCCTCGGCTCATAGCGCCCCGCCGCGGCCTCCTCGCTGTCGCCGGAGGAATGCTCGTCAGCCTCCTCCGCCGGGGGCGCAACGCCGGAAGAACTCGCCGCGCCCGCCGAGCTCCCGACGCCTGCAGAGGGCCCCGTCCTCGTCTCCGCATCGCCCTGCTCCGAGTCGGACGCGCTTGGCGACTCGGTGGTGCCCGCTGGCATGGGCTCCTCCTCCTCTTCATCCCCCGCCAGGCCTAGCGGGGTGAACGCGGGCGCCTGCGCCAGGGTGGCCCGGCGCCTGTCGGGGACCTCGAACAGAGGCCGTATCGCCACGTGGACTCTCTCGGGCACCTCCGGGTTGACGAAGAGGCCCCCCAGGATGGTCTCGACGACTGCGGGGCGATGGTCGCTCAGGTGCAGCCGCAGCGGATCCGTAGGCCCTGAGTACGCCCACATCGGCTTCTTGTGCGCCTGCAGGGGGGCGATGCGGCGCCTCACAAACTCCGCCGCCACCAGCTGGCCGGTCAGGCCGTGCTCGCGAAGCGCCTTCAAGTGGCCCACGAGGTCGGCTATTGCGTGCCCCTCCAGGGAGCGCATGCTCCAGTGAGTGTTCTTAACCGGCGCCGCCTCGGGGACCTCAAGGAGGGAGCTCTCCGAGGGAACGCGGATGAGGAACCACTTCTGCCTGAAGTCCTCCACCTTCTTCGACACCGCCGTCATGGGCTTGTCGCCGTTCCAGGCCATGGGGATATAGACATCTCCCATGCCGTCTGCGATGCGGAAGGATACGCAGCCCGTCCGCTCCTTCCTCGCAGTATTCCGCAGGGCGTAGAAGCTTCGGAAGAGAGCGATGGAGGGCTTCACCCCCAAGTACGCCTCACACAAGAAGGCGAAGATGGAGAGGATGAGGATGGCCTTGGGGTGGAGGTGCAGAAGGTGGATCTGGTAGAACTCAAGAACGGCTTCGAAGAAGGGAGAGTAGGGCGGCACCAGCCCAGCGAAGAGAGTGTGGAGGAAGATGGGATAGTAGCCGGCGGGAAAGCGTCCGGTCCGCGCAGGCAGAATGGCGCTGGCGCCATGCTCGTTGTGCTTCCCGGCAACCAGGTGCTGGATCTTATCCAGCGCCGTCGCGTCAATGCGCGCCCCGACCAGAGCGGGGCCGAACTCCGCCTCTCCGTGCGCGCCATGGCGGACCGAGGCCGCCGTCTTCTTGCCCTTGGATCCTCCCATTGTCGGAGAGGGACGGGGGCTCGGAGGGCGGAAGGAGTTGGCCGGAAAGAGAAAGTTTCGCCGGAGGTGGGAGACTAAGAGGCGGAGTGCCGATGGACTAGATGGACAAGACGGGACGGGGTAATGACTGCGCCGCGGACCAGCGCGCGACTTTTAACCCCGCCCGAGCAGTTACCGAGACACGCTGATGATGAGCGTGGCGGGCGTGGTGGGCCCCCCCCACTACGCACGTTTCCGCCGGAGTAACCGAGACGCCGCGAGTCGACCTCTAGGTGACGCGTGTCCCACGACGCTTCGCCTGCTGTTTTGGGCCCACGACGCTTCGCCTAGTCCCGATGGGCCTCGGCGCGCCCATCATGGGCCCGGGGGCTACTGTCGGCCCAGTGGAATCTAGGGTGTGCATGGCCCACTCTCCACGGGCCGTGCACGCGACAGCGTCTACAAAACGACTAAGGACCAAGCCAACCGCTTGGAGTGTGCCCCCCAAGGGAGAAACCCCTGCGGGGGACCTGCGGCGCTGGAGAGGCCTGAAGGGGGCTCCCCCCGAGGGCGTCCCGCCTGAGGGCTCCCTCCCTCAGCGGGGAGCCGGTTTGGCCTTATCCCCTTGAGAGCCTCAGGCCCCTGAGGGAATACTTCGCGACGAAGGTAGCGCTGTAAAGCGCACATGGGCGCTGCAGCGCGCACATGGGCTCCGCTGCGGCCGCAGAGTGACGCGCGCGACCAGCGCGCACGACAGCAGCAGCGTCACCATTGCCGTTCCCGTGATAAAAGGGGTCAACAAAGCCGCGCCGCCAGCGCCAGGACCGCCAGGACTTTCCTCTTTGGTGATAAAGCTGATGGACGGCGCAACGCTCCAAGACGATCGTCATCGTGGGCTCCACCACGATCTCTGCTGCTCCTGCAAGCCGCTCTGCACCGCCTGCAACCTGTCGGCCACGGCGCGCTACTTTAGCACGGATGGACCGCGTCCATGGACGGACGAGGTGCGGTGGACTCCCGCTCCTCCATGCGACTGACGTGCGGGAGCCCACCAGCCCGAGGGCGGAGCCCGGGGCGCCTATAAGAGGAGCAGGAGCTCCACCGTAGAAGGGGATCGCCCAATCGCGCAATCGCACCCTAAGCGCGTAGGATAGCCAACTGCTGGGGGAGGAAGACGACCGTTGTGTCCCTCTCCAAGCACTAAACTGCCTCAAGAGAGCCTTCGGCAAGCTCATTGTCCTGTAACCTTCACAGTGCAATACAGACAAGCAGGAGTAGCGGTTTTACCTCCTCTCGAGGGCCGTGAACCTGGGTACGGGCCGGTGTCTCTCTCTGTCGTGCCGCTCCACCCCAAGCACCGCGAGCAACGTCGCGGCGTGCATCGAGGGTTGTTTGACCTCCGTGTTCAGTCCCCCTTCGAACCTCTCTTCGGGGCCGAGACTACCCCTGTTACGTGGGAGTCATTCTCCGACAGCACGGTCGAGACCAAAAAGAAAAAAATCATACATGGCAGGGCCTACTTAAAGAAAAGTAACCCCGCGAGTATCCAAATCAACCTACTCCATCTATTCTCTCAGAAAGATATATCGCCATATCTTCAAAACGCTACTACGCGGCGCGATCTAGGGATCTGGAAGCAAATCACGCGGAGACGTCCAGCATCGTCGGTGGCGGGAAATCGCTTCCCCCTGGGCCAGCAAAGCCAATCAAAGCTTCATCCGCTGCCGTCATGGATGGCAAGTTCAGCCTGAAGAGGGTTCTCAACCCGTTGAGTTGCGAATCTGAGAATGGAGCCTTCTTGCAGGTGTTCGCGAATTCTTTCGTAGCCTCCAGCACGGGCATACCTCCAAAGTCGAGCCCCATTTTCTTGTGGAGGACAAGTTGCGCTTTGCCGACCGCTGGGAGTTGTGGCTTCGCCGCGAGTCTGCTGCTGCGACGCTTGGGGTCGAGCAGGGCCACATGAGCACGTGACAAGTTGCGGCTGTTTTTATCTACAGTGTGGAGGCTGGAGGACGAAATCTTGTGTGTGTGTGTGTTTGTATCATCTAGATACACGACGAAGAATCCGTAAAGGCTTCAATATTTATAAAAGTGAAAAAATCTGAAACTTTGTACAGGTGTTTTTGCCTGTGAATTATACGTACTTCCTACAAGATTCAGAACACCGAAGAGAGTAATGAACCTAGACGAGTATCTAAACATGACACTACCAGTTTAAATCTGTGTGAGTGGCCAGTAAGGATATCCCACGTATGGTTTGCTAGATATATACGGTAACCCACCAATGCATGCATGTTAGGCAGAGCAAAAGGCTGTCAAAACAATCCGGTATTATTCCAGCACAAGAGACAAAACCCTTGGCACCGGGAACATCGACGCCCTCACGTCCTTCTCAACTCCCCATAGATGGAAACAAGGATGAACACCGCGCGCCCTCCCTCTCAGCGTTCATGCATATAAACTCCCGCGCGCACGCCGGACATAGGTCCCCTTTCCCGCAACCACTCAGCACCAAGCCACCGGCCAACGACGTACGCCATGGACGAGGCAGCTTACTGCGGCCTGGTGAAAGACGAGCTGATCAACGGGGCCGGAGCGGGAGGAGGAGGTGCGGTACGGTATCGCGAGCCTGCGGCGGCGCCGGTGATGGGCGCCGGCAGCGGTGTGATGATCAAGAGCGTGAAGAGGCGGAAGAGGGAGCCGCCGGCGGTGGCGGTGAGCGGCGGCAACGGTATGGAGGGCGGCGAGAAGTCGGCGGTGGGTGGCGCCAATGCGGCGGCCAAGAGGAGCTCCAGGTTCAGAGGCGTGAGCAGGCACCGTTGGACGGGCAGGTTCGAGGCGCACCTGTGGGACAAAGGGACGTGGAACCCGACGCAGAAGAAGAAAGGGAAGCAAGTCTATCTTGGGGCCTACAACGAGGAGGAGGCGGCGGCGAGGGCCTACGACCTGGCCGCGCTCAAGTACTGGGGACCTACCACCTACACCAACTTCCCGGTGCGTACTTACGTATGATGAACACGTATATATGTGTCAGTTTTTTCTATTCATTTTCCTGTATATATGTACTACTAGATATATATCTCCAACAAGTAAAGGGTAAGTAAAGGGTGTGGTGGTTGTTTTCCGTTACGCAAGTAATGGAAATCGATCCCCATTTGGGGTTTCACGTTTAAAAATAAAGTAAAGGGTAATTCAAATTGCATATGTTGTATGGTAATATAATCTGGTTAATGACTTGTCTTTATTCCTGCGTGCATGGAACAGGTTGTTGACTACGAGAAAGAGCTCAAAGTGATGTTGACGGTGTCGAGGGAAGAGTACCTAGCCTCCATAAGAAGGTGATTTAGTGCTCTTACATATATAAAAATATTTTCGTAAATATAAAGATGAAAAATCTATCAAAAATTGGCCAAATTCCGTATCTCGTAAAGATCCATGTCGCAAGTCACGTGAAGGCCGGCGTGCATCCTCCTCTTGTTGTGTTTGCCTTTTTCTCTAGCAAGGTTAATTACTTAGGTTTTATCATAGTCGAGGTTTATAGAGGGTTCAGTTTCTCGACCAGCCTCATATTTCAACTAGACATGGACGACGCTGACTCTGAAAATTGGAACATAGAAGATGCACGCGCAGGAAGTGACTTGTCACCGCATACACACATAAAAATATACTCACTAAGGTAAAGGTTGTTGTGAGTTGTGTACAGATTTTCACTAGCTTAGTTTCTTTTCACGACAATTATTTCTGACCAGAGGAGGTAGTACTTTGAATGAACATGCTAGAGCATGGTTGCCTAGAAGCGGTTTTGTAGACGTAGGATCCATACCAGTGATACTTGTAAGTCCGTTTCCTCATCCGGGGCACTATCTTGCTTATATGGTTAGGGTTTGGATTTGACGTTGTTGGAGCCGTTATGGTCGACTAGGTTAAGTTATTAAGGCTAGGGCACCATCACGAGAGAAGAAACCCACTCGCCTTAGGTTTAAAGACATGTTTGAGTTCCGACCATAGCGACGTGACCAATAGTTGAAGCCGCCAAGGCGTTTAGGATATTCGACAACCAAGATAGGAGAAGACGGGGGGGGGGGGGGGGGGGTGGAGGACGCGCACGACACAAGGAAGATGATACTGGTGATAAGGTGAACGTTCCCAAAATGGGCTGACTAGACAAGAAGAGATGACTAGAAAGATGGCCAACAAGATCTAGACTGACACACTATAAGTCATATATGGTTCGTTAAAATGAAATACAAGGAGATGTATACTTCTTAAACAAAGATCTTATGATCATTCAATCAGCAAAATTGGTTAGTGGAATTACCAACTTTTCAATTACGTAAGACTACCTAGAAGTGCCACTATGTGTTTTTGGTGAGCGTAAGAGGTGTCATGGTGTATATCAGCTTAGTAAAACAACTAGTACTAACAAAATTGTACCGCCGGAAAAAACTATGAAATCTCATAACAATTTGTATGCTGACATATGTTGTGGAACTATGCAGGAAGAGCAACGGTTTCTCCCGAGGTGTTTCCAAGTACCGGGGCGTGGCGCGGCACCACCACAACGGGCGGTGGGAGGCCCGGATCGGCAGGGTGTTCGGCAACAAGTACCTCTATCTCGGCACCTACAGCACACAGGAGGAGGCGGCGCGCGCCTACGACATCGCCGCCATCGAGTACCGCGGCATCAACGCCGTCACTAACTTCGACCTCAGCACCTACATCCGCTGGCTCAAGCCGAGCGCCGGTGATGCCATGAGCGGCGTCGCTCCGGCCACGCCGTCGTCCACCAGCAGCACGCTGATCACGTCGAGGGTCGAAGGCCTCCGCCTCATCCCGCCCGCGCGAAACTCGCTGTCTCCGCTCGGCGACGTGGGCTCGATGGTGTTCGGTGGCCCGTCGCCCTCGCCGTCCCCGTCGCCGAGCACCACTGCGCTCAGCCTGCTGCTGCGGTCGTCAGTGTTCCAGGAGCTCGTCGCGCAGCAGCATCAGCCGGCCTCGGCCACGGACGTGAATGCTGATCGGTCGGCTGCGCCGGCCTTGGAGAACGAGCTCGGGGGAATGCTCTACGACGGCGGCGGCGGCGAGGACGCCGCCTTCTCCTGCTCGATGTACGAGCTCGACGACAGCTTCGCGCGCATCGAAGAATCCCTGTGGAACTGCTTGTGAAAAAAGACACGGTCCAAGTCCAATCATCAAATTCAGTTCGTCGAGATAGCCATGGTCATGACTTATGCTTTGGATGCATGCCACGTACGTAATGGCGTGGCCAGTAGGACTGTTGGAGAGCTGGAGGTAGGAGGAGACGTGTTGTTGGGTCTGTTTGACCTGTGTTAAGTGCATTTTATTCGGTCTTCATGAGATGTGATCTGGTAGCAAATTAAATCAAGCTAGCTTCAACAGCATGTTCATGAGAAAAATGGAAATAGGTTGTTATAGTTTCCCCCTGGACCGGGTGCTTTCCGTTCATACTCGAAAATATTTTCTTTTGTTTGCATGCATGTATCAGTGGAGCACTACGGGAATCCCTGAGAACGCCGACGGCATTTGCTACGCCGACGGCCATATGTCGGGGCCGTCGGCGTAGCGCATGTATGCCTACGGCAAAAAAAAAACGTCGGCATAGTTTTCAGGGAGCTACGCCGACAGTTCTGTCAGAGCTAGGCCGACGGCAATGCCGTCGGCGTAGGCATAACTCTTATTTTTCATTTTCTTCCAAAAGACCAATCTATAGTCATTATCATATCATATTTTGTGATAAAATGCCCATATTTGGTACATACGTGTGCCATGGTATGGGAAACAACGTCGCCGAAGCGATTTTCAAAATTCTTTATAAAAATATCATTTTCCATTTTTTAAGTGCTAAAAATGACTTTTTTTGTGAAGCAAGTACATAAAATATGGTCCAAAATGACACCCATTTAATTTTCACAAAGAATAGTACATATTTGATGGATAGTCCCTAAATATGAGGAATTTCCTTGCTTTCTATCTAAATTCCCCTCTTTAATTGACTTTATGTCAATTTTCCGAAAGTAATTCAAATTTGAACTACAACTGTGTGATAGTTTGCTCTGAAATTCTTACAAAAATAATTTTAAGGTATACAAGTAGTGGTTACAACATAGAACCGTCGATAGTTTTGGAAAATTCGACCACTTTTGATGAATAGCCATGCTCTCCATTTTGAGCTTTTTTGAAAGAAATGAAAAAATATGAAAAAGTACTCAAAAAAAGAAACCCTTTGGCATGGAGTCCTTTTATGTGTACTAGTTTCTAGGAAAAATGATAAACTTGAGTTTTGGCAAACTTTTCAAAACAATACTTTACAAAAATGTCAATCATCTACAAACATGCATAGGTTTCAAGCCAAATGACCAATGTATGGCCATTATCGTGTCATATTTTTTGATAAAGTGCCCATGTTCAGCACATATGTGTGCCATAGTATGGGAAACAACGTCGCCGAAGCGATTTTCAAAATTATTTTTAAAAATATCATTTTTCATTTTTTAAGGGCTAAAAATGACTTTTTTTGTGAAGCAAGTACATAAAATATGGTCCAAAATGACACCCATTTAATTTTTACAAAGAGTAGTACATATTTTATGGATAATCCCTAAATATGAGGAATGTCCTTGCTTTCTATCTAAATTCCCCTCTTTAATTGACTTTATGTCAATTTTCCGAAAGTAATTCAAAATTGAACTACAACTGCGTGATAGTTTGCTCTGAAATTATTACAAAAATAATTTTAAGCTACACAAGTAGTGGTTACAACATAGAACCGTCGATAGTTTTGAAAAATTCGACCACTTTTGATGAATAGCCATGCTCTCCATTTTGACCGTTTTTTGAAATAAATGAAAAAATATGAAAAAGTACTCAAAAAAAGAAACCCTTTGGCATGAAGTCCTTTTATGTGTACTAGTCTCTAGGAAAAATGATAAACTTGGGTTTTGGCAAACTTTTCAAAATAATACTTCACAAAAATGTCAATCATCTACAAATATGCATAAGTTTCAATCCAAATGACCAATGTATGGCCATTATCGTGTCATAGTTTGTGATAAAGTGTCCATATTCAGCACATATGTGTGCCATGGTATGGGAAACAACGTCGCCGAAGCGATTTTCAAAATTCTTTTTAGAAATATCATTTTCCATTTTTTAAGTGCTAAAAATGGCTTTAATTGACTTTATACTGATTTATGTTGGTTCTTGTTTGTTTTAAAAGACATTATTCATTATGCAAATGATGACATGGATGTCATATTTGGATTCCTCTCATTTTTATGATCGATATAGACATTTTATTTAGTAAATTCCGATATACAAATATGAAGATATGAATTATTTCTTATTAAATGAAAAAGACAAAACTAATGTAAAATAATTGATTATTATTATAATTATTCAAGTATTATTAAACATAGTTATTTTGTTTATTCAAATCTTATTTTTAAAATTTAAAAAATTAAAAAGTGTAATATCACGAACGAGGGTTAATATGATTGATATCGTACTAATAGCAACAAGGTATGACATCTCAATTAAAATCTCATTAGAATGGAACTTAATAGTTAAGCGTGCTTTGCCTGGAGCAATCTGAGGATGGGTGACCATCTGGGAAGTTTGACCTTAGCTTAAGTGTGTGATATATGAGATTAAATATATGACTAAATTGGAATTGAAATAATAATTAAAACATTTGAAAAAAAAAAAAATTTGAAAAATTGTTTTTCAAAAATATTTGGTAGAGCTATGTCGACGGAGCTATGCCGATGGTAATGCCGTCGGCGTAGCTATGAGCCCGACGGCAAAAACTACGCCGACGGCAACGGCGCTACGCCGATGGATTGTACGCCGACAACGCTATGCCGACGGTGGCCGTCGACATACCACTAAGACGAGGGCAATGGTGCTGAGCCCGACGGTATTTAGGGCAATGGTGCTGAGCCCGACGGCAAATGCCGTCGGCGTTCTCAACGATTCCCGTAGTGGAGAAATATTGGTCGAGTAGTCGATCATGAGGATGCAAGAGACTTTGCTGCTTGGAACCTGCTATACTTGTGGTGCTAATTGCCAGGAAAGAACCCGATTACAACCGAGAAATTCAACTCTTAGATCAATCAGGAGGGGTCAATGTCAAGCCCGGCTGCCCGGCCGTAGTTCAGTTAGCTAGGCCGGGTCGCTGACAGACATACACGTCTGTAGCTGACTGCACCATCCTGCTGCGGCTGCAAATACAGTAAAATGCTTTCCTATGCAAAGAAGTGATATTATGAGAATATTCTCAAAAAAAATCTCAAAAAAAAAAGTGATATTCTGAGAATGTTCGATTCCTTTGTAATTTGACAAGGGCGAGCACGCGGAATCCAATGCGTTGTTGATTTGATGGAGAAGAGAGAGGACACCGATTCATTTTGTGGACTTCTCCTGCCTCCGCGCAGTTTGTCGTTGTGCATTAGATTTGACTGAGAAATTTGAAGCAATTAATAAGTTTCCGAGTAGAACAAGTAAATGCCGCAATCACTCCTAAAGAGCTTACTGCTCAGTTTGGGAAATAACACTCTACGGTTTGTGAACATGACAGGGCCCGCTCCATGATAACTCACAAAGAAAACACTATACGGAGTATATGAATCTTTATCTTTACTAGCAGCAATGTACGTGCAACGCACGCCCTCAAATTATAAATCTCGTTTTTAGAAAAGTGAGTTCTTTAAACAGAGTAAAAATTTAACTTTCAAAAAAAAAAAACAGAGTAAAAATTCAATGACTAAACCGTATAAGATGTGCGAACACAATATAATCCACACACGTTGCATCATTTAAAATCCACAAATAAAAAGAATAGTTATTATTTGCATAAATAATGCACCGGGTCAAAGCGATAATTTAAAAATCATTCCAAATAACATAATATTATCCACTATTTATTAATTTACAAAGATCCATCGTTCCAAGTCAAGGATATTGTTTTGTACAGCTAAATCTATCACATTGCAGAGGCAACAATGAATACATTAACTTTAACTCTTTAAGTATTGTGCATTTCTCAATACAAAGTGCAGGTAAATGTTGAAAGTAGGAGAAAATAACTACAGTGAACAAAAAGTTATATATAGATCAAGCACGCTAAGATGCCAAGCTTCCATGGTCGTCTCTATACTACGTTCGACTGTATTTCCCTATATTAATCATGCACCTACGGATGTATACATGAAAGCTAAAACTGTTAGCATGCAATATTCATTAAATTAAATGTTGTTGCTTCTTGATTGGAATATGAGAGATTTAAACAAAATTCATTTAACATATGTTCTGCATTTGCAACCATTCCATCAGCCACACACCACCTGAACAACCAGCCCGGCTCTTTAATTATGTCTCCTATCTTTACTTTCTAATGGAAAGGCAAGTATGAGATGGGAGTTTGGGACATAGGGAGAAGGCATTACCATCGGGGTAGAATCCTCGGAACAGGAGCAGCCCTAAGCACAAAGGATCGTCCCACTACCAGTGATGAGTGACGTCGCCTGGAGGCTATGTAGCACGCCGGCGGCAGGTGCGGACTGGCCATAAACGCCATGGACGTCAGCGTGCAAGTCTTGGCGTCTGCCGTCTAGTACTTGTCAGCAGCGGTTCCTGCTCGGGATGTGGAAAAGACAGTCGTTCATCGAGGCGGGGATTCTGGACATGGACGCGACCGCGCGATCCGGACGGACGACAACAATTCATCGAGGCGGGGATTCTGGACATGCCTGCCCAGGACGTGGTCTGCCTCATGTAGTCATGTTCCTCTCCGCTCGCGACACGCACGCCTATGGGCCAAGCCCAACCAAACCCAGCTTCCTGCTCCTCCATCGTGATCCGATGCCGCACGCCCACACCCCTCCCCTCGCGCCGCCCTCCACGCCCATGGTCCATGCCGCGCTGCTGACTATCGCCCCGTCGCCTCCTCCCCCCTCTCTCAGTTCCATGGCGTGGAAACGCCGGTCGGCAGCCCCGCCAAGAACCCTAGCAGCCTCGGGCCCTTCCATCTCAACGCCGCCGCCCGCATCCTGCTGCGCCTCCACCTCAACCATGGGGTGCGGGATGGGAGCAGGAGCAGGAGCAGCGCTCACTTACATCCATGGCGTCAGCGAGGCTTAGGAAGGCGGCGAGGTAGGAGCCTCACCGCCGGCAACGACTAGGGCCTCGGCCTTGTTCTTGGCGAGGTAGAAGCCGGCGTACACGTAGCCTCATTTTCCCCGGGCGCGTGGCCGCCGGGAGGGGTCGACGGTGAGCCCGCACTGGTCGATCTTGATGGTCTCCGGTTGCTCCTCACCATCTGCTCCTCCTCATGGTCTTCATGGCGCAGAGCGTCATGCACAAGCAGCCCCTGCTCTTCGCAGGGCCTATGATTCCTTCCCTTCCGCGTGATGTCTGCTCCAGTTTCCTCCTTGAATGAGGAGGATGGGAGTGATGGTGCACGAAGCGGTTAGTCATGGACGAGCAAGTGTATGTCTTGTGGATGTATTCTGCAGTGTTCGGATTTCTGTGTGGGTGTTCCTATGTTTAAATTGATCTGGATATGCTATTGTGCGGGATGAGGGTTTGAGGATCACTAGGCAGTACAGGAACTATTTTCAGGGCGAGAGACGGGACACGAGAGTGTTGTTCCTCTTAGCCAATTTGGCGGCAAGCAGAGCGAGGAGGGCCCTGTGCCTGTATTCCCTGGCGACGATATGCACGCCCAGGGAACGCGTCCGTGAGCGCATATGCATCTGGGATGTGTAGGGCTGCACGGTTCAACCGAGTCGTCGGCAACGCCAACGGTCTCCGAGTCGGTCCGGTATGTAGTGCAGGAGCAAGGTGAAGGTGCCGAGAAAGCACAACAGCGTGTTCATCGCCAATGCCAAGAAGCAAAAACTCAGTCTCTGTCCTGGTTCATCCTTACCTTGCCGTGCAGATGCTCTTTTGATTGTACTAGCTATGATATACTCAAGATTTTTTTACCAAATTGGTTAATAGAGTCGAATGCAATCACCAGATTGTATATAGTTAGGCATCAAACTATTTTGTCTATTTGTGGGTAGCTGGAGTGGACTCGCCTAAACTGGCATATAGAAGTAGGAGCAGAGAGTTTCATTCACATGGAATCCTCGCAAAATTTGGTGCTAGCTGTTAGCTCAACCGGTGGAGATGGTAGTGATTATAGCTTGAGATACCATACTGATCGTACATCAAGTTCATGGTTTCAACCAATACGAATTGAAATGGCAGTACCATATCCCTTTGTGATATATATTTCTTTTTTGGTCCTGTATTGCGAGCGGTCTGGACGTGCATTCTTCTTCAGTTACATTACTTACATATGATGATCGATGTACACCTACTGCACTAGCTTACGAGTATAGGTTTCTCAACATTCAGCCGGTTCAACAATCAGTACAAATTCATGGCTTTCTTGCTTGGATTGTTCATCATTTAGTATAGCTTCATTCTCTTGATTGGCCTTTTTTTTGTGTGAAGCGTGTGGTTTACAGTCCCGTCTCTGGTTGGTTTAATGCTAGCACTAGCAGCATCACATCTTTTTGAGCTGTGCCGACCCAATACAGATAAGTCTGAATTAGGACGTGTTCTCAGGGTAGAATTCAGGTCTTCCAACAAGGTTGAACCATCCTATTTATTTCTACTCACTAATGCTTGCACTTTTCTTGTTTGCTCATCCAAGGGCAAAGATTGGTACCCGTATACTGTGGGTTATCATGTCGTGCGCCATTTCTCATTGATTCCTGATATCCATAATATTGAACGCAATGGAAATCCAACAAGGACCTAGAGGGCATGTATTCCAGGTTTACAGAAAACATAATCTCCTGTATTACTAAGTATACTACTTGGTCCTCTCTGGATGGTGTTACTGATGTGCATAATCTGCAGGTCACATCCACCAAAGGAGATTGCGCAACAGGAAAAATCGGATATAGCTTCTAAGAACAGAGGATGGGGAGCTTCCCTCTGAAGACTGATGGTGTCAAGGCATGCTCTAAATGCATATCTATTTATTTAGTTACCTGATACTGCACATTGCAATGAAAATGCTCTTTCCTAGCCTGCTTTTGCAAGGAAGCTCGTGGCTGAGGCATTGCCTCGCTTTCAATGTAGCTTCTGTAAAACCATACATGCAGGTTTAAGAATGAGAGTAGATGATTGGCATCATTCACATCAGAAGCTTCTTCTATGAATATGGGTGGAACCATTTTCTTGATTTACGATATTGTAGCTATTTGTTTCTTTGTACATGAACATGTTTTTTGGATAATGGAACACAAAAGGAGAGAACAATGTAGATAGAAAAACTCCATGGTGCTAGAAATTGAGTACCAAAACTCCACAGCCCTGTCCCGTCTGCCAATTAGTCAGCAACCTGTACCAAATATTTGTAAAGCTGACCTTGTTGTAACCTGTTGATGTAATCTAGAGAACACATGTACTAATGTTGATGTGTGAATAGAGAGTGACTCAGAGTAACGAGCTAGATCTCAGATTTATATCCTTATCATTTTTCAATTTTCTAGACGACCATTCATTTGCTAATAACTTTGTTCTACATTTACATCATATTCCGTTAAAAGTTGTTTATTTCCAAAGTGCCATGTCAGTGTTCTAGCACATCATACAATGATGATATAAACTTCCTATTTCGTCAGTCAGTTTCTCTTCTTGCTATACATGTTTCCTAAAATGCTTAATTCTCCTACTTCCTACATGAAGTTTATTGATTCTTTTGACATTAGATACCTCATATCTTCCGAAGAGAAGTGCAAGGAAGAATAGATGATTCTGATTTTTTTAATCCTTTAGATACTTATTACATTCATATAAAGTTAGTGTGACGGGAGACAACCAACCACCTATTGAGACATTTTAAAAATTTACTATATTGCTAATTCAGAAGTTTTAGATCGATTCATGACCAACCACATATTAGTAGACCCATAGATTAAGCTAAATAAGAGAAGAAAATTTGTCCCTTTCATCTGATTTACAAATGTGTATTGTCTGAAGTTTGTTATTATTGTAGATTTTCATTTTTTTTTTATGATGCCATCCGATCGGAGTCGTTAAGAATGGCATCGAAAAGCTATTTTGGCATAATCAAGAGTTATGGTATGTTCTACGGCCTTCATTTTTATTTGTTGTAGATGAACATTTGGTTAATTGGCTTTAAAAAAAGGTGCGGGTAGACCAGAGATATTAAATACTATCAACTTAAGTTTAGCCAGAGTTCTCCGGGAGTCAAGGGGTCTGGTTGACATCTCGTAAGAATTTAGTTACCAAACTGCTATACAGATGGGAAGTATCGGAAGAAGGATAATGGTTGAGAAAGAATATGCAAATTTAACTTTTGATGAATGTTGTTCCTATATTTCGTTGCAGTTATCTCATAGCAACTTGAAAGTCATGGCTATGCAATACTGACATTTTGATAGAGTTATAGAAAACACCATCTAGATACAGCGAGTGAGATATTTTTGGCGTAGGGAACTAGAGAGTATAATGGTGGCCCCCTTTGAGATGGATGACTATAAAGTATTTCGATGATGCAAGAAATTTTACAGAGTCCGTAGCAACGCACGGGCATTCAACTAGTACTAACTAAATCTTCCTTTTGGAAAATAATAGTAAGTAAAGCTCAAAAAATAGCACGCGCGAGATATATTTTTGTCATCATCGAAATCGGGTAACATGTCGAGTTACTTGGTAGAACTAGCTAGGACAGACAATTTGAGTCGACTCTGTTTATGACTAGAGTGATAAAACAATAACTTATTTGATTCGTGTAACTTGCGATTTACGAGTTGGCTCATTTGACCGAATCTACTCTTCTCCGGGCGACTGTGTCCAATGCTCGATATGCGACATGTCGTTCACCCGTGTGGGCCTCACCTCTCTTATCCCCTTATAATTTCCTTCTTCTTCAATTTTCTCCTCCCCCTAACCCCTTCCTACTTTCTTCTTCCCAACACAACAAACTGAGAGAAGTTACAGACGACCACCAAACCAACCATAGTCATCCACCTTGCCAGAGCCAGTGATGCCAATGAACCATGTCGGCGAATCCACGACACTGAATGAATTCTACAAGGCTAGAGAAAGTTGTCCGTGAGCACAACACCAACTTTCTGTGTAGCTACACCGAAGAGGGGGAGGGGATGTAGCTACATAGGGGTTTAACGACCATACCAACTGTTTAACGAGTTACTCATTTAGCTTCATGTTTTTTCCGTTCCAATATAGAACCTTAGTTATAAGATCGGAGAGATAGAATGCATTCATAATTTTCACTTTAAGTTTCATTCATGTGCATTCACACTTTTTTCTTAATGTAGACAAACAAATACCATATGTTCATCCGCAAAAAAAAAAGTGTTCCTTTGATCTATGAAACACTAAATGAGTCTCATATTCTGGTCAAAATGTCTTACTTGTCTGCCAAGTAATGGTTGAGTCTTTGGCAAATAAATACCATATGTTCATTCGCAGGACAACTTCTACAACAAGCTCTAATAGTACAAGAGTATCCTGGCTTCGGTGAGGGAGGGTCGGAAGTGCATCTTTGGCTCGCTCAAGCGATTGTAGTATGTGCTAAGTGGTACAGGAAACTATAGAATTTCAGATTTGCTAGTTCTCATACGGCTGAGAATTATCTCAATCTCAATCGCCTCCCTATGCATTTGATTTCCATCACGATTTGTATGATCTATGAGTTGTAAGTGAGTTGTAACTAAGATTTTTCAGTTACACATGGGTTGCAACTCCATCGCCATAATATTCAACTGAGATTTTTTAAGTTGTAGGTGGGCTGCAACATTTTTTTTACATATGCACGTATGTTGCAACTCACTAATCATTAGATTTGCATTGTTATTTGTCTATTACATGTGAGTTGTAGGTGGGTTACAACTGAAAGTAAAAGGATGGTGTCAGGCGACTGAGATTTAGTCGCATGAGCTCTATGCGCGCCCTTAGAATTTACTCCCTCCGTTTTTAGATGTTTTAAAAAAATTCACAATAATATGTATCTACATGTATTTAGACATGTTTTATTGTCATGTTCAGTCATTTTAATCCGTATATAAACAACTTTATAACATCTAATATTTAAAACCAGAGGGACTACTTTATAATTTTCTTATACAAATGTTGTTCATTAATAAGTCGGTGACTTTTTTTAAAGAAAACAAAATGCATGGATCCTATCCACATCCACCGGCAAGTTTCATCACGCGACGTCACAGCATCGATCGATCACGATCACGACACCCTGACACTGCGTCACTGCGCACATCATGCAGTCGTCATGCTGAGACCTGCGACAAGAAGCTGGCCTCGAAGCCGTCCATGTGTTCCCGGCCAAGCGCCACGGATACCTGCACCGCGCCGCCCCGCACGCCGACGAGCGTCGCCATTTCCACGCTGAACACGGACACGAGCTCCACCCGGCTCGGCTGCCCCCACCCGAAGTCCACCTCGTACGCCATGAACCGGTGGGACGACCCCTGCTTGGCGAGCCTCTCCCGCGGGACCGCCCGGTTGATCTCCACCCACCGGTTCGCGTCGCCCAGCGGGTCTTCCTCCTCCACGTGCTCGCGGATCGCTCTCCGAAACGCCGCCGCAGCACGCGCGAGCGCGTCGCCGCCGTCGTTTGTTCCGTGGACGAGGTCGCCCGCGGTGGCACGCGCGTAGCAGACCTTGATGCAGTTGCCAAAGAAGCCCGGGTCGAGCGGCGGGCGCAGCCGGCGGCGGCAGTCCGCGGGGAACAGGAAGCACGCCTCGTCGGCGGCGTTCGCGTGGTCCACGGACTTGGCGCGGGCGATGGATGTCCACAGTAGCGACGCGATGGCGACGTACCTGGTCGGCGGCTCAAACTGGTTGTCGTCGTTCTTATTACGAGCTGAATGGCTCTCCATGATGCGCCGCTTCAGAGATTCAATCTGGCCCGCGGTGAGCAGGTACGTTCTCCTGCTCTGCCGTGTCAAGTCCGGCTCCGGGATCATGTTGACCTTGGGCAGTTCCGGCGCGTAGAGGCGGCCGAACTGGCGCGCCGCCGCCTCTGCCTTGGGGTGCTGCAGGATGGGCGCCCGGTCGAAAGTTGGCAGCGGCAAGAGCCCCACTGCTGCCGAGCCGTCCCGCGACGCGGCGGCCCACGCCCGCATGAACTGCCACAGCGACTGCCCGTCGGCCACCGCGTGGTGCATGGACACGCCCACCGCCACGGCGCCCACGCCGGAATCGTCGCCGCCTGCCGGTCGCGGTCGCGTGACCTGGACGGCGAGCACGGGGGCAGGAAGTGTGCCCACCTCGACCTCCGGCACGAGCTGCAAGAACGCCTCGGTGTCGTGCTCGACGTCCTGGGCGAGCCGGCGCATGTTGGCGGCGTCGCCGGAGTACTCTGCTTCAACAAACCTGACGCCCGGGTAGATGGCGTCCGGGGAGCAGTCTATGACGAAGTCATCACGGGAGCAGGCCGTGAGCTTGCCGGCGAGAGGGGTGAAGACGGCGAGCGTGGCGGCCAGTGAGGCTCGCAGCGAGCGGACCACCGATCGGAACGGCGGGAGAGCCGTGCCGTCGCAGTCCTCGTCGTCGTACAAGAAGAGCCGCTGGATCGGCCGGAGCGCGAGGAAGAAGGTGTCGAAGGGAGAGAGCTTGATGGTGGCATCATGATGTCGCGACTGATCTGTGGTGGTTTGCTCCGGCTGGACATGGGTGACATCCAGAACTCGCACGCGGATGTTCATGGCGACGCCCGCCACAGCGGCAAGAACTCTGATGACTGCAGCTGGATCTATCACTGGTTTGTTTGGTGGTGGAGAGTGGAGACGCACCGGCCACTGCCGCATGCCGCCGTTCGTTCCTCGTCTGCTCTCACGCCACGTCAAGCTCCGTTCGTCGTGATCGACGAGCCCAAGAGCAGGTCCGTCCACGTGTACATCACTACGTCCTAGCCAGCACACAAGTAAAACAGCGGCATATATAGAAATTGAAGTGGCACAAAGTAGCACAGAAACTCACTGAAAAATGAACCAACAAGCTAGTTCAATCTGCCAAGATGACCCTAACAAATATTGTCATACACCATGTTTATAAATCAACCTATATTTATGTATTCATACATACTCTCTCAGTTTCAAAATATAATATGTTTTATCCATTTTCCATAATCATGTGTACTCACATGTATCCAGACATGTTTTAATGTACAAGTGCACTCATTTTAGTCCAAATCTAGACAACATGTGTTACACCTAAAACATCTTATACTGTGGAACGGAGGGAGTGCTATCGTATACCCAATATTCAAATTATTAACAACTAGCAATGGATACACGTCCATGACGCCAGTCCCGCAAAATCCGTCCTCATGACCTTCTATTACAACCAGCAACAAGAACGGCAATGAAGAACATCATATCTCTACTGTACCAAGAGCCTAAAGAGATGGTGTGGCTAGCACTAGCAGTGCTTCGACACACCATATACCCTGTGGTCCATGTAACAAAGTGATTAATAGGGTTTAGGCTCATAGGTTGGAGAAGGAGCTAGGCACCTTCGGCGCTCCCTCAAAGGCCCAAGATGATATGAGGTGATGAGCAATGGCGAAGGGCCCAGGGACGAACATCGCAGCAGGCTCCTCGCTTTCCACACTGAGGTCGGATGACATGCTCTGCCCTTTCTCGACGCCCTTGCATATCTGATTGACTTTGACCGCATTTGATCTCTGAGCCTTCTCGTATTCTGCAAACGTTAGCGCTCTCTTCACATCTTCACGGCTGTGCCACTGGGCATCTGCGTGTATGGTAAAAGAGGAACGGATGAGACCGATATAATGAAATGGCACTTGAGATGAGAGCTGAAGTCAACCAGAAGTGCTATATGAAGTTCATTTCTAAACTACTTCTCCTATAATGCACATCATTAACCTAGTAATTGAAATAAATTAGGTTTTTGCAGTGTTCAATATATATTATATGTGAAAAAATATCTGAAGACCAACTGTGATATGGGAAATGGATGTGACAAATCATCAGGAAAGGGGAAGAAGCAGCAGGTCATTACTGACGTGTTAAAAATTACCTTCCAACTCTTTTTTATCAACACGAATCTCCAATGATTTAGCATAAGCAAAGAAGCCCACCATCAGCTGGCATGGCATTGTATTTGGCCCAACTAGAAAAACATATGCAACATGAACTTGTCAGACTTGGTACAACCGTACAAGTAAGAACGTGAGTGGAAACACACTGATTGCAATTGATGGCCTCAATAGTTTTTCAAACGTACAAATACTTGTGTAATTTTTGACACAGTAATTGAGCGTCCCACAGTTTCTCACTAGCAAATAAAGCAACAATGAGAAGACTCTTTTACCAGGCCATGGTTGAGAACTGTGGTAAATGACTTGCCCAACTTCAATCCCAGTTTCTTCCCATGTTTCCCTTCTCACTGCCTCTTCCAAGCTTTCCCCTGGCTACAAACAGAAGAGCTGCAGTGAGCATAAGCTTCTTCCAATGTGAGGCAACAAGACGACGAAGTTGATAGCTAACACTATACAATGACAATTACAGCGGGCATAACAAGCTTCGGACAAGATTAAAAAAGAACTGGAATTGCTTTTAAACTTTACCAGTGTATTAATTCAATCATTCTACTTACGAAAATCAGACTGAACTCTAATGGTTAAGCTACAATGCTATTATAAGATTACTGAATGTAAAGCAAGATTATGCAGCCCAGGTTCAGATGATATGAAAGTTATAGCGCAAATGAGCTTAGGACATAATTTAACAAGAACTTGATTTGTTTACAAAATGCTCATGTAATTCATTCAATCTACTTGGTTACAGAAACAGTGCAATTAAACCTTACTAAATTTAAACACAGCTTAATCAGCCTAGGTTCAGATGATCAACTGAAAGTATTACTGAGTATTAGAAAAAGGATCTCTAAGTTCTTCATTACTACTGGATGCCAAACAGGCCAAACCTAAATTATTAATACATTTAGTCGATTTGCATATTTCAGGGAAGGTGGTGGTAATATTCTTTGCCATGAAAAATTATCGATTTTTGTCGTGGGGATGATTAACCTGTGCATTACATTGATGTGAGCAACTTTCAGTCCAACAGCCGACTTTGCACTCTAAAGTCAGCAGAAATTGGGGAACTCCCGACCATGCCTTTGGAACGACAGCACGCCAAGTGAGCACCTGACCCACCAATGGCCATTTGCATCGGAATGGCCACAGTTACCATGCCATAGATGGCAGGGGTGAAGCTCAAGAACAGCTTACCCGCTACTAAATCAGGAAGAAAATAAGAAAGAGAAACGCCTCTCGGTGAAAAGGAGTGTTCTGTTCTTGATTCTAGTGAAAGGTGATAATATGTAAAGCAAGTATGGCATTTCTAATTTAAGATGGCATGTTACCATTTCTAATTTAAGATGGCATGTTACAGTATGCCTTGTGCCCCCATCACTCAAAACTTAGGAGAGCGCTCAACATATCCAAAACAAGCACCAAGCTGTCTATGATTTTGGCTGTAAGGGAATGCAACTGACGGCGCCCAACAAAGACCTTGCCGACATAGATCTGTATAATTTCTTTTGCCGGTTAAACCAGAAATTACAAATTATCATGGTTGGCAAATTACATTGTCAACCGCTAAGTCAAATAATCACAATATAGTGTGTTTATGGGGTTCCATTTAATTGAGATCCACATTGGTTATTTTAGAAGTAACTCAAATTCATGTTCTTCTGCTTAGTAAGTGTTTCATGCACTCCTCTAAGCATGATGTGAAGATAATAACTTGTTACAGTATCTAAGCAGGATACAGGAACATGTTTTATAAGACAAATTAACTGTAGTATGACATATTACAATCTGGGCGTGACAAGCTGAGGGCAACTTTTAGTCCGCTATTAATACACCAAGTTTCCTTTTAGCCCTGTTCCTTCTAATCCGGCCAAAACCAGCTTAAAACAAATTTATAATAGAACAAAAGATGCAACTAAGCACATAACAATATCCACCAAGATATATGAACAGCAGTGAACAAGATAAGAGGCAATTCGGACCTCTATAAAACCAGCAAGACAACTCCACATTCGAGGTACGAATCTTGACTGACGGCTCAAGAGAGCACGATCATTTTGTTTATCAATGACCAACATAATCACAACCTGCAATACACGAAAAGGGTTTAAGGAAACAGTGGATACGAATCACCAGATGCCGCCGGCAGCTCCATGCACTATGAGAGGTCAGTCAGCAGCAGTTCAGCACAGAGCAGGAATCATACCGGATCAACTCGAGGGTATATCCTCTTCTTGCAGGCCTCGTTGCTGCACTGCTTCCGCGTGCCAGCTTCAGTAGGAACTGCCTTTGCACCACACGCTCCACAGAATTTTGCCGTGTTGTGCCATTCTAGCAGCGCTCGAGCCTGCTCGCATCAGAAACTACATCAAACTCTATTTGGTGGTCACGAATCACACAATCAGTGGGGATTTTACATGGCAATGCTAGTTTATTAAGAAGCAAAAAATAGAAAACGGACATACGTGGCCGGCGATGGCGAGCTCCCCCATGGCGTCCTTGTCCAGCCAGTCGGCGGCCACCATGAGCGTCCTCAAGTCCACGAACGCCGACTCATCCCCCGCGCCGCCGAATTTGGGGCCCTCCACCTCGCTGACGTCGACGGCCCAGTACGCGGCGGCCTCCTTGCCATCCGCCTCGCCACCGTGGGAGCCTAGGAACACGAAGACATCCGAGGGGACGCCGGGGACGCGCGAGGGCGGGAGCCACGCGAGGCGCCAGGCGGGCGGAGGTGCGGTGGAGGAAGAGGATGGGGAGGGCGAGAGAGCAGGAGGGTCCGGGGAGCGCGCGAGGGGGCGGCCGCGGCGGAAAGGGAGGACCTTGGAGAGGTGGTGGTGGGCGGCGGCGGCGTCGGCGCCGTCGAGGAGGGAGCGGAGGGCGTCGGCGGCCGCGGCGGCGGAGGGCGAGCCGGTGAGCCCACGCAGGGGGTTGGCCGCGAAGGCGTGGGCGCGGAGGTGGATGGACATGGCGAGACCACCGACGTGTCTCGCCGGCGACGTTAGGTGGGCTGGACTAGAAGAAGTTGTGAAGAGGCGACTGTGTGCATTTTTTTTTTAAGAAAAGGGTAGTCCCGGGACTGTGCATCCAGCGATGCACACAGCCATTATTAGATCAAAGTAATAGTCTGAATATCACGTCCAAAATACATCTCAAAACGCACAAAGGTAAGGAGATGCTCACAGAGCCCACTAAAAAGTGTAAAAGAAGTGATTACTGAAGTCGACTAATATGCCGCCACGTGGGTTGGGAAAAAAAATCCTGTGCCATCATAAGTAGACGCGTGCACCCAGACTCCATGAGGTCCCGCTGGTCCGAATGAAGCAGGAAAGCCTGATCCAGTGCGCCGCCGAAAGAATAACCTGTAGAATATTAGAACAATCTTTCTTGTTAAAAACTAAATCATTCCTACAACGCCAAATAGACCAACAAATAGCGGAAACGCCAATACGTATCCTAGCTTGACTGTGTGCATGTGGGGCCTGCTTTAGGCACTGTCTGCACACCAACCATCTCACTCTCAGGCACACCTTCCTACGCGTGGCCCGTGGGGCCACGGGGCCGCGGTAGAGAAGGCACGGACGAGACGAGACTAAACATATGGAGGTGGGGATGAAGGTGCTCGTTGACGACGAGCTCCGGTGTGCGAGAGGAGGGAGTTTTAGAGGGATGGTCGGGGTTTTTTTTTAACATGGATAGACCCCGAAGGTCTGGATACTGCATTAATAAGTCAACAGTGCATTACATTTTACGTATAGGACCTCACAAGAAACCAGAATAAGAAAAGAGTCCTCTACATTTTCACAACACACCCTAAACGAAGAAAGAGGAACGCAATTGGGTCCATCATCTTCTTCGCGCGCACTGAAGAACAGCCAGCTCGGGCGACAGCCCCCCACGCGAGAGCCGGGGACGAGACCACTTGACGCGGGATGGGAGAGAAGCGCCATCGCACGAACTCGAGAGGGCCTCCGAAGGAGGTTGAAAAGAGCCTGTCGCAACACCGGCGACCAGGCCTGGAGCTGCTGCCTGCCAGCATCTTGAGTCGGTGGCCAAACACCAGCCACCGAGATTTTGCTCCAAAGCGCAGTACCACAAGACTCCCGACCCCCTGCAGCAGGAAGATCCACCGCTCCAACACACCCCTCACCCTCGCCACCACGGCCGGCCACGAGGGGAAGCAGAGAGACAGAGACCATACCGAAGAAGGCATATGGGCGCTTATTGAAGAGAAGGGGATCCGCCATCGTCCTATTCCACCATGGAAGCAGGAGCTCCGATGACGACCAGCTCGTACCGCACCTCAGTAGGAAGCTGGTAGAAATCCCCCGCGGACCTGAAGATCTCGGCACCAGCCCACCGCCCTTCTCCTCCTCTTCGCCTCCATAGCTGGCCAGGATGAGAAGCAACAGCAGGACAACGCCGCAGATCAAAAGAGCACCGCAGATGACCTTATTGCGGAGATCCTCGAGACCCAGTGCACCGCCGCCAGCTCTGACCTCCAGAGCATCAGAGCACCACCTCGAGCTGCCCAGGATCCGGCCAAATAAATCATGTGCTCTACTCCAAAACACGGCAAGCAGCCGAAAACTCCAACTAGTAAATAAACTACATGCGCCGGCACCTCTCCTCCGCCTCCCTCGACCGGCACAGCCGGCGAGTTTGGCCTTGGATCGGCCCGGCGCTCTCGAGTCTTCCTAGGAGAACTGTAGAAGGGGGAGAGGATAGGGACGAGGAGAACTGGGAGAAGTGGATGGTCGGGGGTGGAGGACGTAATTCGAGGAGGACGGAGCAACGAGGCGGTCACAGTAGTGTCGTCGGCCGCGGGGGCGTAGGTAGGCGGTTAGGACGGCGGTGGTGATCTTGTCTTCTTTACTATTGACGCGCTCGTTGTCAGAACCGCACCGTGAGTCTCATCGATTTGCGGGATTCTAAGAAAACGTAGGAGTAGGGAACATATGATTGTGGAAACACAATAAATTTCATGAAAAGCAAATGCAAATGTGAGATTACTGTTAGTATACAGCTTATGGTATTTACATTGTTCTTCATGCATTGAAAAAAAATCTTTATTTCCTTTTGGGACCTAATAATCCCTTCATTTCTCCCACGCTACACTTTTTTTTGAAATGGAGAATAGTAAATTCTCTATTACATGTTTTTTTAGCCTATTTGGAACATGGAACATGTGATCTTGCAGTCATACAAGTTTTTCAGGATTGACAACGTAGTTTCAATATTATTAGTTTTAACTTTCCCCTTCAAAAATTTAAACATCTACTAGTCAACTTCATGTTTCAATTTTACAAAACTAAAAAACATGCATCGTTTTACTTACATAACTTGCTCAATCTACTTCAAGATGAATGGCCGTATGATAGTCTTTCATGGCTATCTTTTAATAATACATGTTTTAACAATTTTGAAAAATAATATAGGTTTTTAAAAATTTACAGAAATAATACACACTGTCGGTCACGCCGTAGCCGACCAGCCTAGTCGGCCAAATCTAAACTGAGCAGGTGCAAAAGCTGGTGCAACAGCTAACTTGATTAAATCAAGCCCTGTCGGCCCCCGCGGCCGAGGGTATATTATTCCTACAATTTCCTCAGATCGTGTATTATTTTCTAAATTTGTGAAAATAAAAATATTATTTTTAAAAATAGCGTCTTTATGCCCTAGACATAAGCTCGAGCGTGCTAGCTTACCTCCGTGCCGCCGCCTGTTTGTCTCCCTTTTCGCTCTGCTGGGCATATTGAGTGCGCTCGCTATTTTGGTGCAATCAGAGAACAATTTAGCATTTATAACCTCTGTTCTAAAATGTAAACATGTTTACCTAACTAAAAAGTCTTATAACGGAAGGAGTACATACAATTTATATTACCCATGTTATAAAATTTCAGATTCAGATTCGACCACAACTTGTGAAAAATTAATTTTCAAGATTCACGCTGGAGGAGGGGCTTCCCCACATTCCACTTACATCACAAACAAATTAAAGTTTGTTCTAACATTAGTTCACACAAAAGAATAGAGAAGTCACATAGATTGTGAATAGGTGATTACAGAGAGTTTTTTTTAAGAAACATAGTACAAACGCAGGCTCACAACACGCGCGCACGCTCACTCCTATGAACGCGCGCACACACACCCTACCCCTATGAGCACCTCCGAAAACTGAGCCGACAGATCGAGTCTTGAGATTGATAAAGTCACACCACGGGCGCCTCGCTGTCGGCGGAAACGTCGCCTCCCACTGAAAAAATATTCCGCCTAAATGCAACACACAGACATCAAATCTGAGGTTTGAATTCTGGTGGGCTGAGCGTACAATACCACATTACGGGCAAATATCTGAGGAACTACCACTTTACGTTCAAATCATAAAATGCTACCACTATTCGCTTGATTGTTTGCAATGTGCGCAAATTCACATTTTAGCACGGATTGACATCGAATTTGACAGGAGGACCCACCCCAGTATGATGACGTGGCAAGTGGAGACCGACCGTTAACGGAGACCGCAGGGCCCACCTGTAAGCCGTTGGAGAGTCAAGCCAAGTCAACCCGACCGGAGTCGATGTCTGATCCATTCTATCCCGAGCTCGAGTCAGTGGCGCCTCCGCTGCCGCACATGCATCACTTCTGCCGCCATCTCCGGCACCGTTGCACTCGTCCGCCACCATGCCCAGCTGGGACGAAGTCTCTCACTCTAGCGGGACAATGTTCGGGGTAAGTTTCCTCATCTGTGTCGATCTAGGGTTAGAGTTTCGAGTTCTAGGGTTCAATTTTCCCTCTATTTGGGCTGAAATTTTAAATTTTTGTGGTTGTTAGAACTTGATTGACCGGTCCTATGCTCCTGATACCATGGATGATCCAACATTTTGCGGCATAGACAAGGATGCTCCACGCTATATTGCCGTGTCCACAATTTGGAGCCTCGGAGGTGTGTTGTGTTGGAAGGATGCAACACTGAACGCAAATTTTATAAGTGTCCACTAGAAAGTGTAAGTCTATGCTCATTTCTCTGCCCACAATTTATCCTCTGTTTTTCCTTAGAAGAATTCCTCTGTATGTAGTTTAGAAGAAATCCTATGTAGCACTATATGCTATGTTTATAATTTTCAACCTTTCTGTTTTGTAACTTAGGAATGGTAGATGAAAGTCTATTTACTACTGTATTAAGTTGGATGCTATGTTTGAACAATCTAGTTAATAAATAATTTAGTACTGTAAATTCAGTTGTATTCAGTTGGATTTGGTACTGTAATATCTTAAATGGATGCTAATGTAATTTAGTTTAGAACAGCATGAGATAAATAAATAAATAACTAGAGAACTTACCAATGAATTACATGCATCCATTAAGAAATCCTTCCATTGAAGCATTCAAGCAAATAAACAATCCATGAAATCTGGGATTTGGACTTGGGTGATCCACAAGCTCCTTGGTTGTAACAATGCATCTACTACCTGGATTGGTGTCTAAAATTTCCTATAGATAATCCCTAAGCCTGGTGTACTGCTACTTTTTATCACCAATGACCACATCAAATGCCTTTTGACTTGCCCTATAAGCCTTGCTCCTTGGCACAAGCACACCATATTTATGCTTAGCATTATGAATTAAGGTGTTAACACAAGTATTAGGATTTATCCTCACAGCTTCTTCAGATTGTTTAGCCAACCAATCTGTAGTTACCCTTGTGTTCTCTCCATGTGTTGGACAAGTGTGCAAAGGCTTAAATTTCCTAATGCAAAATGTTTTCTCATGTGCAATCTTGGATGCAGTAATGAAAAATGGACAACTCTTCTCAATGCAGTATGCAATAATGGAGAGAGGGTTGTTCATGTGAAACCTAAAATTTCTAAGATAGTCTATGTGAAAATTCCTTAGAGCTACTCTGGACTGGTACACATCTGACATCTTTGAAGCACAATTTAATGGCAAATTGCACATGTCTATTACCCCTTGTCTCATCAAACCAAGTCCTCCTCTCCAGCCTCTCGCGCTTCATCTTCCTCCCACTAGCAGCAAATAACGTTTTAGGAACAAAACCATCACCATCCTTTGATCACAAGTCATCAGGGCTGCTTTCCTCATCAGATGAGGGCTGAAAGAAGTATTGCTCATCTTCATCTGCCTCATGGTGTGATCTAGTTCTTGTCCCTTGCCTTACTGCCACCTCCTCTTATTCCGACTCTTCATATATTGAACACAACTCTTCCACATCTATTTCCCCTTCAATGTGTTGGTCTAGATCTTCTCTAATTCTCTTGTCCATCTCTAACTTGTCCAAGATTGAGATTTCTTCAGGATCTTCTATCTCTTTTGTCAATGTGCTCTTCTCTCTTTGTATCTTCAATTTATTGATCAATGCTAGTTCCTCAGCTACTGCTTTGTCATGGTCACCAACTCTGTATTCACCCATGTAAAATACATCTTCATCATCTTCAAACCCAAGTAACTCAACAGGCACCTGATAGACTCCCTTGCCCTTATCTACTATGTTACTACTCTGTTGTGTTCCAAGTTATAACACATCAGGGTAGTCAACTGCAACTGGATACACAAACTCTTCGGTGATGTATGTCACCCCTTCTTTGTCAACAGCAAGGACAACTAGTTCCTCTATTTGTAATGGGTCTTCAAATTGTGCATTGTTCAGTCCTGCTGCATTTTTCTTAATTACAGTAAGGAAAAGCTTTTTCTCAAGGTCAAATAAATTCAACATCCGCTCCACCTTTGCCATGCCAGTAATAGCTTCCATTCCTCTAATTCCCCCCCCCCCCCCTTCTCTTTAACATAGTAAATTGTATCATCATATCCATAATCATGACATTCAATAAGTGCCATTAAGTTCTTCAAAGTGATGTCTGATTTGCTTAAACTTCTCTCTAAGTTGTCTTCACAAGGAAAGTTAAATCTTATTTGTCAAATTTCATCATCCAAACTGCAAAAAGAAAATTGTACTTAATTTTAAATTCAGTTAAACAGGACCACATAACACTAAATTGAATTAAACAGGAACACTAAATTCAGTTAAACAGAAACACTACATCATGAACACTAAATTCAGTTAAACATGAACACTACATTCAGTTAAATAGGAACCCTAAATTCAGTTACACAATTTGTCGGAGCAAAAGGAGTACTCGAGCAAAAGAAGGGGAAACTTACTAGACGGCGCTGTACATCGAAGTCCACTGGTGGCTCGTCTCCGCCGGTGAGGACAACACCGTCCTATCCAGAGCCCTTGCCGCAGACGACTCCGGCGAACGTGCCTTCGAATCGCGCCTGCAGTGCGCATACACCGCAGCAGGCTTGTTCTCTCCTAAGCCTCCGCTTCTCGAGTGACTTCCGTCGCCTGATTCGCCGCCGTCGCGGCCAGAGCCGACGAAAGAGGCGCCGGGACTACCAGCCGCCATCGTGAGGGGACATAGTGAGGAGAGGAGTGAGACACAATGAGGACATACCCGCGCGATGTCCGAATCCTAACTCGCCAACCGCTTATAGGTGGGCCCTGCGGTCTCCGCTAACGGCTCGCCCCGCAGCTGTCTCCACTTACCACGTCATCATACTGGGGTGGGTCCCCCTGTCAGATTCGTTGTCAATCCGTGTTGAAATGTGAATTTGCACGCATTGCAAACAATCAACCGAATAGTGCTAGCATTTTGCGATTGGAATTGTAAAGTGGTAATTTATATTTGCCCGTAATGTGGTAGTTCTGTGAGATTAACTCGATTACAGACGACAAAAAATGTAGCGGCGGGTTACCAGCAAGGTGTCTCGAAGAGGTTGATAATGGAAACTACGTTGTCAATCCTGGAAAACTCTGCAAAATCAGTATGTTCCACGTTCCAAATAAGGGACGGAGCCACGGAGGGATGTTACGACACAGCTAGACAAACTTAACGAGAACCTCAGCCATGCACGCTATGCCATGTAAATAATCTGCACCATTATTATCAACAAGGATGTTTAAGAGATCAGATTTTTTTGCTGAGAACCTCCGAGTAATCACATCAACAACAGCTAGCATGACTATAAGGATGTACAGCCCCGGTTTCCCGAAAGGGGCGTGAAGGCATCGTACTCCCTCTGTCCAACAAAAGATGTCACACTTTCTATCAAATTTGGATGTATCTATACACTAAATCATGTCTAGATACATCCAATTTTTGATCAAGTTGAGACATCCTTTGTTGGACGGAGGGAGTAGTTTCTAGCAAGCAACACATGCAAATAAGCAAGAACAGAAGCACAAAAACTGTTACGCGATACTTATAAGGATGCTTAAAATTAATAATTCAAGTACACTGAGCCGTAGAGTTTCAGCAACGACCGGAGCAGAGTGAAAGAGGTGCGACTAGACCACGCGTACAATACAATTTGGAAGCGAAGGGCGTTTCTCCCGCCCTCGGAACCATGCAGTAATAGTAGCACAATACTTAGTAGCAATAGAGCATTCATACTACTATGTATGTTTATTCTTTCTGGATCGCAGCTTCTGAGTGTGACGACAGTAGGTCTCATCCTTGGCCGGCTCGTCACACCTCTCGGTATTGACCGGCCTGGTTGGTCCTTACTTCCCGGTTCCTGCATATTTGGTACAACAGAACAATTCCATTTTAGCTCACAAACTAGAGGTTCAAAGAAGATCTGCGAACTGCAGCGTGAACGAATGTCTTCATGATTGATTGACTCGGTAGCTACAAGTGACTTTAATAATAACTAATCATGTTGTCAGTTTTTTTAGCTCTTTTGTATCAATCAGTGCGTGCAGTTTTGAAGCAAAGATTTATGTCTTCGAGCAAAGAGTATAGGCACGCAAAAAATAGCATAGCTTGCAAATTGAAGAAGACAAAATATACCTGCTTCCCTAAGTGCATTGCACCTAAAGCATTCAACCCTACTTGCAAAGTTGTGGACATTACAACCAGGCCTGGGAAAAATAGACAAACACAGACAAAGAAGTGTCAAAACAAGATTCAATCTACTATACAAGATTAAGTTCTAGAAATGATGTTGTTTAGTTATATGCCAATAGCAAAAAGTGTGTGCATAACATGTAACTGTTTCTTGGCATGCATAGCATATGGCATATACACAATGTTAGTAAGGCTGGCAACTATGTTCATAGATAGAATAGCTATAGCTCACCTTGTGCATATCCAATCGCCCGTTTTCCACCCAGCACGAACTCCGCCACTCTCAGCAGCGCCAGCGCCACCTTGGCCTGCTGGGAAGTCCCTCACGATGGTGCCGCACTTGAGACAGCTTGAGCGGCTGGCGAAATTGTGATAGCCGCAGTTGCAGTACCAGTCACCAGGGCGAACGTCCAGGGAGGTCAGAACGCCACCTATCTCGTGGCCGTCTCCAAGCTGCAGATCCGATCGTGTGGCACGGCAGCGCTGGCAGTAGTCACGACGGCTGAAGTTGAGGTGCTGGCAAGAGTAGCAGTTCCAGTCTCCAGGCTTCCTCTGGGTGTTCATTCGCAGTTAGCCCTGTATACATGCATGCATGGATATGTCAAGTTGTAGATGAAGTTAAGAGAACTAAACAAAAGTTACACTATAAGTATTGTTAGTTACTCCTGAGCACATTGCTCCATATATGTGTGGTATGAGCATAGATGTAACAGAAACATTGTGCTGCGATCATTATATACATTTACATATGTTCTGAGCCAATGCGATTATGGTCTAAACAGCTAGCTGCCAGGAAGATTCGTTTAGAAACTAAAAAGAATGAATATATACAGTCTAGACAGGATGCGCAGAGAAATCAATAAATCAAGATAAAGCTATGTTGGCGCTCTATACACTAGATAGTGTTCCAATAGGAAGGAAATAAGATAAAGCTATGCAAAGAGAAGATGAAAATTAGCCACAGGGAACATGAAAAACTAGTTATTCCATCTATGGAAGAATTAAATGAAGCTAGACATCTAGGATTAAAGGAACGAAACTTATCTTGCAAACAAGTTTTTTTAGCAATTATTAATAGATTAATAGCCACAATAAGATTATATGGACTTTCTCAAGAAGATTATACAAGCAACTGAATGGTCCCACTCTGATAGATGGGCCAAAAGAACAAGAGGAACTTGGTCTTAAAAAAATCGTCCAAACAGAACAAGAGAGGAACAAGAATGGACACATACCCTGTGAAAACTTTTGGTTCAGTACTAGGGTTTTCAGTTGTTGTCTTGTCCTTGTTGTGCGCTTGCTTGTTGTGTGCTTGCTTGTTTGCTGTGTTCTTACTTCTTGTGGATGGTTGCCTTTTTATAGTGAAGGCGCCTCAATAATTGCGAATCCGGAGTGGGCCGTGGAGGCACAGAGATGCTCCGGTCTTGGCCTTTCTAACTGAGCTATCCAAATTGAACAAGGGGGCGAGTGGAGAAAAGGGAGGGGGGAAGAGGAGCCAACAATAAAGAACACAACAGGGAAGTGATGCCAAAGATATGATGATTTCAGTGTTACATCTCAAGTCTACACCAGGAATATTACTACTGAATATGTATTACTGATTCCTGAAAAACTAAATGCAATAACTGCTATAAGTAACTACACCAAAAACCAATATTTGTCTCAGTAGCATCAATATCATATTTATGCAATTCAGTTAAGTGTTTTGCCGAAAAAAAGTTAAAGTGCCTTTTGAGTGGCGAACATTTGCACAGCTAATTAGAAGGAAGATAATGCACATAAATATCTCAAATTAGATGCACCCAAATATGTTCTTCATTAGCATGCATAACTCAACACTTTCCACACTATGATATGAATCTCAAGTTAGGGCTATAGCGTAGTGCAGTTCCAAATGTGCAGGCAGGCAGCAAGACACAAATGGGTGCATAGGTGACACATAAGACTGGTGTTTGCGGGGCATGCAAATATATGCTAAACCAGTTAAAATAATAAATTACTGGTTGGAGAACACATGCAAGTATTATATGCTAAACCAGTCTTTCATATAACTATGTTACTAAGTAAGATGCTTCAAGGGTTAATTAGTTTTTGTTAAGAACATGGTTAATTAATTAAAACTACAAAATAGCTCGAGAGCGAGGTTCACTTTGTGGATACAGCTAGATTCAAGAGAAGTTATTTTCTGCTATATGTTCTTGGCCACCTTTTCTCTTTCTCCTGGAACCATTATTTTAGGATTTGTTTTGTTTAAGTTACCTATGCTAATTAGCAATGATATATGTGTAAGACATAGATTCAAAGGAACTAAGAATATATTCTTTCGACTTTGACCCTTCCAACAAATATGTACCTGGGGAGGTGCAGATCCAGCAATAATGCACGCTTCATGTGGCTAGTAGAAATTCTAGTGTTTCCCAGTTTAGACAGAAGTGCCATATCACTTGAGGAATTCAAAGGATAGAAAATAAGGAGCATCAAGAAAGGATACTATGTATTACAATTAAGAAAATTCACATGAAATGTAAATTTATTTCTGAATCATACAAAACGCTAAGAGATATTGTCAGCTCAATTGACAAGTTTAAATTAGCCTTTCTCTTAGCTATTGTTCACCATTATGCATGATGTAAGTACTCAATGCAAACCTTGTAAATATCGCATCTATGAATCACATTGATATATGTCTGTAAATCAGTAAATGTGCTTTGACTTCCACTATCCGCTTCCTATATGGTCAGCTCTGATGAAAAATGCAGCTATGTAGTATAACATGATCTCTCGCTTAAATATGAGTGTAACATATTGGATCTTTGTCATTCTCTGTTCTGTAGTGCACGTGGTAGGAATGAAGGTGCCAGAGTGTATAACTTTTAAGGAAATGCTCTAGAAGATTTATGGCGATAAGTTCAACTTTTCAGCTAAGCTATTAGTACATCAGGACTTGGCAGGCTTATTACTTGAAGGGCAAATGGTGAACAAGAGATATAGGAAGGGCTAGATCGCTTCGGTTAATATTTCCCAATTGCTAATTTAACTGAGTATTTACAAGTCTTGTCCATTCTAGATGCTGAGCAACCTCCCAAAGATAGTACTAAAGGTAGCTTAATGTTCGCACTATATGCCAGGGCAGATTGTATTATTGGGGTTAAATATATCTAGCCTCTTGAGAATCGATTCTCCACATACGTGCATCAGCTATAGGCATTCAGAACCCATTGTGATCTACATATATTCTCCCAAATCACACCTTTCCGCAATAATTCAAGAGGTTCCATGTTCACTTCTAGTCAGCTACCCATACTGTTCTATTTGCATGAAAATCATCTGTCGGGACTGCCCTAAGTTAGTATTTCCATTCTTTTCCTCTGTTCAAATTTCAAAACTTGTTGCTTAGAGATCAAATAAGAGCAGGTGGGTAATATGTGCATACATATACTATAGAAACTCGGTTAATGAGAAAAAGAAGTGATTCATGTGTTCCAAAAAAAGTAATTTTGCACCAAGGCACATTGTTTTTACATACTTGTGTAAAAGTGGATAGCTCCAGTTGACTACCTTACCAGTTCGCATCTGTGATTTTAATCTAGAATAAACTTACTTTGTTGAAAGCCAATATATTTGTTCCTGCAGCAATCACTCTTGCATAGCATATATGGACACTGATATGTTACAGTGGAGTTACCAGCTTGTAATTACATGAACTTGCATTCATTGGATCAAACATTAATTTTCCAAATCACCGCCACGGATCTCTGTCCACGCTCGCACCAATCAAGTGTAGACATATCAACAGGGCGTTCCCTTCGTAACAAAGAGAACACTCACTTAGCATTTGTTATACAGCTTTTTGCTATGGGATGCTTTATCGCCTATAAACAGTAGAGCAAGAGCACAGTTCAGTCCGATGCTTCTTGCGTTACTGACTTGCAGAGGAATCGATTCCACGCAGAAGTGCGAAGGGAAAGACTGTTTCCACTAAATCAAGTTGGTTCACGATCCATAGGATGTCGTCGACGGAGCAAATCAAATCGAAGACTAACTGGTGAAGATCTAATCTAATAAACCTTTGCTAGGAATGAGCACTGATCTGGTGAAGGTGAAGTTCAGTCCATATTGCAGCTAAACCGTACGCTGCTTTCCCAGAAAAGTAAAAAGGATTCCAAGGCTATAATTCCAATTCAACTATGATTTGCAAAGATTGATCCCCCGCGTCCCGACGAATATTATCCCCTGTTCCCTCAGAGGGAGCTCCTATGCGAAGCACGCGCCACAGCCATTTTAGAGAGCCCGTATTTGCATCGGCAAATACGATTCATCTTGAAATGACAATGACGTTTATCTAGGTGCTCCAGGTTCGAGATATGTAAAGCACTATTGATGAGGAGCTTTATTCCCTTTTTTTCTCAATCCGATCTCGTTAATTTAGTCCATTCGAAAAAATTCCCTCATCTCTTATCACTTGGAAAGCAGCACGAAGCCAAGAATCTCCCAAAGAAGAGTGTAGGACTTTACCCTTTATCTCCATCTTCGTGTTGAAGTCTAAAAAAAAGAGAGGGTTATAGCACAAAGCAGCTCATCTTTTGGCACTGGCTGTGGATTACCTAGAGCAATTTTTCCTGAATCTTGTATGGCCCGCGAGCGCGGCGGCTTGGGCTCAGGCAAGCTTTGACCATCGCTTCGGCTTCTTCTTCCCCGTCGGCGCGATGCGGACCAGCAGCCCCTGACGGCGGGGCAATCAGATCCGGCCGCCGGCGATTAGGCCGACGGAGCAGGTCTCCAAGCGGCGTCACACAAATCGCGCGTCCTCCATTGCGAATTTGCGACCCCATCGACACCTCCGCAGACCGTGGCCGGAGCCACCGCCCAGAGCGTGCGTCACTGAGCTGTCGACGACCTCCACACGTCGTTCGTCGCCGCGCCGGTTTTTTTTTTTACTGAGTGATGAACCGATGATCACGAACTACGTCGAAATGGCTTAGTTGTCCAAATGTGGCCCACGGCCGGCCCGGTCCGTCTAGGAGTGACACGGCTGTGCCGGCCCGTCAACTAGGTGGGCCGTGCCAAGCCAGCACGCGGGGCTGGCCTAAAGGCCCCACGACGACACAGATAGTAAACGGACCGGCCCGTGGCATGTTTAGTACTAAGGGTTTGTTCGGTGACTTTTCCCCGGCCGAAGAAACCACGCGCCGAATTAGCCCCGTGTCAAGGGAATCTTCCCCTAGGGGCTGTGTTCCCTGGTTTTTACACCCCGGACAACCAAACTAGCCCTTAGGGCATGTACAGTAGTATTGACTCAGATGTCTATAAGAGCGTACACGTAGGAAATAATCTGACGTGGGGTGAGAGAAAAATACAAACCGCACAGCCCGTCGCTAGAAATACAGACGATCGGTTAGCGCGAAAATCTCAGCTTATCAACGGCTTGTTTCCCACTATATTGAGGCCGTCGCTTGTGTCGTGGGTCAGATAGGATCTATAGCCTTTCCTTGGTCGTGGGTTAGAGTAAAAAAATCACAAGCGGTTGAGATATTACAGACAGCCATGCAGACCCCGTATTGTACAAGCTGTCTACAGAGGTGAATGTTGTTGACGTCGAGACCTGCTTCTAGACACCCGCCGTCGGTACTGCTGTACATGCCCTTACGGCATGTACAAGTCAGCCGTCTGTAAGCGATCCCACGTCAGAAACTTGATTACGTGTTGGAAAGAGAAAACGGAAAACTGTCGAGTCCGTCTGCAGAATTACCGGCGATCGATTCCCGTACAAATAGCTCCTTATCGTTGGCATTTTCCCCGTTGTATTGACTTCGTCGCTTATCGTGGGCTCGTGGCCGGTAGGATTTGTGCTCTTCTCCGCAACTCCCGCGGTACTGGTTCTCTACGACGTATAGCCAATCCATTGTAAAGAGCGTCTTTACCGCTGTCTATAGTTGACGTGGAAAATGTACCCGTCTAAACTAATGTACATGCCCTTAGGGATTCGTTCGAGGGGATTCCGGTATTAGGTTAGCATGAAAACAGGCCTCTGCGTGCCACGTCCCTCAATGGGTCGTGTCCGCACGCGGGCCTAGCCTCGATGCCCAGACACAGCCCGTTTAGCCACATGTTGTGCCGATGTAAACGGATCGGATAATTTCCGCACCGTATTCGATTCTAAAACCGTTTATATAATCCATATCCAGTTTTAAGAAATCCGTCGTATAAGGATATCGATTCTGAACTTGACACCCAGATATGGTATAGGATACGGTATGTAAAATAGCCTAAAATATGGATTATCCGAAATTTAAATAGGATTATCCGATGGTTTTAATCCGAATAATCCGATTTTCTACGAAATGTCTAATCTAATATAGCATAATTTGCACCTAGTAAGTTGTTGAGTTCGTCTGTTGAACAACATCTCACTTAAATAGTCATTGTAAAGACTATGGAGTACAAGTTTCTTAGTTATTAGGTTATCGAACAATTATTTTTACTTGCATGGTTTGACATTTTATTTATGCGTGTATCTATCCGATTAATTTTGCTATCGCTCTGAATCCGTCCCGTTTATGTTCCCGAATCCGCCATCACGGATATCCGTCTCCGAATCCGCATCCGATCATTATCTGCTTCGCTTCGAATTTGATGAAAAATTATGGTAAAGGGTATGATAAAGATAAAATCCGATCCGATCCGTTTACACCCTTACAGGCTCCTGACGGTCTAAGCACGCGTGCTAACGCACAAAGTGGCCAGTTTTGGTTATCCTGGATAGTTGGAGGACTCTTTGGTCCTTTAATGGGGTCACCGGAGTCTTATCCGACACTCTCTAGCCCATACCCAGTATATTTTGGAACTTTACACACCTACTCTAGTTGTACTTGAACTTGTCAAGGGGGGTGGGGGCGGTTTGGTCATCATACTCAGAGAATACCATTTTACGGTAACTAATATGACTTAGGGCTTATCTACGGTCAATGAAGCTGATGGCGCAGTGTATGACCGGTCAATTTATTTGCAAAAATTAGACCCACGACTTTAAAGACTACTATGAGGTGAAGCCCCATGACTACCCGTGACGAAGGCTGCGAGACTGCTTGCGGTCAACGTAGAGGGGCATCGCTTGGAGGGGTGATGATTGGCTACGATAGCGACGCGGTGCACGTCAAAAGTGTGTAGCGGAGATCGACGACGGTATAGAATGAAGGAGATGTTGCTTGGTACCAGTTCAACGACACGACTTGCGGCATGGTTGACCGGACCTTCAGTTCGGATTCTACATGATATGACGGGTGACGTGTCTCATCCGACCCTATTCACGGAGTCCTCCGTCTTCTGTGTGAGTGACAGCAGACTGTGGCGGTGTGTGGGACCTGACGTGATGTGAAGGCATGTGGTTCATTCATTGTGGGGTTCGATTTCCTAGGACATATTGTACCACCGATTTTCACTGATAACGAAGGTGCAGCCATCCCGGAGCATCCTAATGAGATTTTTTTTGTGCTGATGACTTTATTCTCTAGTCGAATAGCATATACGGTCTGCACACGCGTGAGATGATGGGTGTCCTAGGTCTACCCTATTGCGCAACACCGAACACAGTACGACGTAAATTATCTCATGCTCTCGATGGAAAGTATTATTGCGGACACCAAAAACTGTACGGGGCATAGGATACACATTTGGCATTGAAATCAGTCGTCGATGTCGACTGTATGGCATAGGCCAACATGGGCTCCAGACGGCCCTTTTGGTGTGCAAGTCGGAGTCGTCAGATTGAAGAGCGATGACGATGCCACCACCCACCTATGGGCAACCCCAACCACAGATGGCGTACTCTATGACTGTCGGCCACTGGCGGAGCTTAAATAAAGACCTAGACGGGCCAGGCTAAAGGGAACGGACAAATAATGGGTTACAGTGTAGTAATTTTAGTGGATTAACCTGTAATTCCTTATGTACAAACATAAGGCTTTTGCCCAAAATTCCTGAGCGGGCCATGGCCTAGGCCGGCCTTGCTGTAGCTCCGCCACTGGTGTCGGCGGAAGTGTTTGTGACGGTTCATCCGGTTTCTATCCGTGTAGTTCTTTTCTTCTTAATCAATGAGACGAGGTAAAATATTTACCTCTGTTTTTTAAAATGTATGGGACCAGAGAGGCAGAGAGTGTCCTATCTAGACGCATTGCTGAATGCTTTTGCGACGAGGCAACGACGGGTGGCAACTCGGGAGTGACGCGGTGCTTTGCCCACGCATGCAGACTGTCCTCTGTTTTGGCGGTGGAGTGCTCCCTGTTTTGAGTTTCCGGCTGAGACCGGCCAGGCCAGGCCAAAAGCGTCCCCTTCCCTGTCTGTGGGCTGCTCGCATTGTCTCCTCCCAGAGGAAACCACGGATAGCTTATCCTCTCGTCTTTTCGGAGTCTTATCTTATCATGATCCCGATCCAACTACCAATTACTTATTTACTTGTTCGAATTAATAACAAAAGGTTGACTAGCTAGACTGGAAGGATCGAAAAATGTGTAGCATGCATGCACGCCTGCAGCAGCTTCAGACATTTGGGTTGATTAAGGCTGCATGGTCTAATGGCTATGTGATGTGTTGGTCACTTTGTTGAGTACGTACATAAACTTTGATTATCACGTGTTGGATTTTGGATACATGACGAGATCTGAATCCTTACGCCGCTAGCTTATCCGAAACTACGAGAGCCCTCGGTCTCGATTCAGCGTCTGCAACGTCAGATGACCATCCTGTAGCACATTTGTGTGGTACAATCTTGGTAGATTCAGATAAGTGACAAACCAGGTGGCATGCATCTTTTTGTTAGTCTGAGGGTCGTTTAAAAGAAGTCGTTAGTGATGTAGATTACATACATAACCCCATCAACATATATCGATCACGTTGATTACTATTTGTCGATCAATCATGATCGAGACACAGAAAATTTCAGAATTTAGCTAGTACTCCATACATACAATCTACAGTAGCTTTTTTTTCGAAATGTACGTTACACTGGCCTACAGAGAGCTCTTGCACCTTCCTCTCATTAATTAATTGCAACATCGGTTCAATACAAGCGAATGGTTACACTGGGCTACAGTGTCGAGCTTGGGGCCTTGGGCACAACTAACCACTGTCTCTAAGACGGTAAGTACAGTCTTAACATATACGTAGACTATTAGCAGTACCAGCATTAGGTTTCATTGTGGAGGAAAATCTGCATCCAGCAGTAGTTTATTGCCTTATTGGGACACGACGTACGGTGCAGTGGCAGTAACACTAGCTCTATGGCCTGAAGAATGCCGGACGGGGACGAGCGGTGGTGCCATGGAAGGAGGTGTCCTTGAGGTGCTCAGGAGCCTGCTCGTAAGAGTGACTCCTCGCCAGCGACAGGATCTTCTTGTCGGCGGCGACGAAGTAGGCCATCCCGGCGACGGTGCAGACGATGAGTGCCTGCCCAGTCGGGTTCAGGTTCGCCTTCGCCCACGGCAGCATCCTCACGCTCGCCAGCTGCACAAACATTGACAGTGTGGGAAGTACATCTCGATCAGCACCAGCGTTCCTGAGTGCGATTCCTGGAGATTAATTAGTAAGTTTTCAGCGGAGGAGCTCACCGTTGGGACTGCAGATGCGAGCGTGGCAACGGCTGCCGCCTTTGCCCCGGCGAGCGTCGCCTCTTAAATTGCAAGATAAAAGCAAGATGTGTTAGTGTACGATCAATGCCGCAAACATACATACTTAATTTCTATAAAAAAAAGCATATATACTTAGTGTACGATCAATGCCGCAAACATCAATCACTACGGCTGGATCGGAGCTCGTAGTGTACTGAAGAAATCGACCCCAATTACCTCTGGCGCAGCGCTTGGCGAGAGCGAGCTTCTGGTCGAGGCTGGCACGGGTGACTGTCGTCGAAGACATCTTCTCCTTGGCGATCCTTTGGTGGAGGAAAATGGCTACTGTCTTAGGGAGTGAGAGGAGATCGATGGGTTCTTTCTTGCTGTTGTCTGCTTCCAAGATGAGTAGCTAAGCCTTGTATTTATAGGTAGGAAAAGGTGGCGGCTACGCATGGTTTTGAGTGGAAACCGTGGGTTACTTTGTTTCGTGTCCTGGAATGAGTTGGTGGGCGCTGCACCTGCACACTTTCTGGGAACAACAGGTTATCCAGCTAAAACTATGGTAGTGATCCACAGGATTTGATGTTGCCTCGTCTTTTACCCAGAATCTAGCAATGAAGGTGAGAGGTCTAGTCAAGAACTCTCGATGATTAACTGTTATCAGCATTTGTTTCCTCTGTGAGATAACCAAACTAAACAGAGCATGCATGTGTGCGCCGGTCTAAATTTTGACTACCTACTCAGACGGGTCAAAATATTAATTGGTTGAGCTCAACTTTTGACTAGATCGTTTGAAGACGCGTTTGTACTGCATATCGACCCAGTGGTTTCAGAAGAAGCCATCTGAAAACCGAAGTGGTTAGGACTTGGAAAAAGACATCTTAAATCCGAAGAGTGCACTGCACACATACTGTGGTTTTTGTGTTCATTTACCTTTAGCTTTCTCTTTTGCTCCTGTTCAGAGTGATTGTTGTTGTTGACGTGGTTTTGGCCATTGGTAACCTTGAAATAGTGGTTATTTACCGAGTAGAGATTTCTTACACCCAGGCTCCAATGCTCCCTCTGCTTAAAAAATACAAAAATAATATTTATAAGTTTCAAAAAATCTAAACAAAAAACATCCAGCAGGTTGTCAATGACATATTTCCCAAACGTGCAAATTTTTTATCTAAAAATACTTTCCATTCAGATCTCCATAAAAAGGACAAACGTGTGGATCTAAATGTACACACTTTCAAATTTCCAAAATATACAATATTTTTCATTTTTGTATAACCCAGAATAAACAGAATTTCGAATCAAGATTTTGCATGATTGTAGGGATACATCATTGGCAATATGCAGGATGTTTTGCAGATTTTTTAAAAACTTATACATATGATATCTGAATTTTTTAAGCAGAGTGAGCCAAACTGCAGCTCGGGAGTAAAAAGTGTTTTCGTTATTTACTCGTAAAATCGTGAAGGTTTCGTCTATTTTTTTTTGTAAAAGTTTGTCAGGAATAAAAAACAGTTGTACAATTTTCATGAAATTTGATCAAACTGGTGTTTTTTCTCCGATGTGACCATTCAACATTGGTCACCGATAAATTTGGTTGTTTATGATGCTAAGTTTTAAAACGTCTTGTTGTAGTGGTGATCATCTAGAAAACATTATTGTATGGATTTTCTAATAGTGGAAGATTGGAATTGACCGGTTAATCCCGTAGGTTTTACTCCTCGCCTTGATATTCATAGTTGATTACTATTTGTTTGTTGACTGAATAAATTTTTGAAGTTCGCTTCAAGCTAAAGGGAGACAAAGTTATATCCATGTTTGTTGTGTCCATTTATGGACGTATTCCATCATGGTTGTCAAATGTCATCACATTGGAGACTAGATAGTGAATATTGAACCCTCCCGCGACGGCGCGGCGCCGCTCCCGACCTCCTCCCCGCGCCCGCGCCACACAAAAGAATAATGGGATTGTTTATATAAAATCCAAATTGGTAATATTGAACAATGTGGGTTGTTATGTTTACTGGGCATGGTTCGGCTGCGATCTTCTGGCCATCAAAATTGGTAATATTGAACAATGTGTATAGTCCGGACCCTGGTTCTAAGAACATTCCCGTACAAGCTAAAGCAATTAAAATGCGAATGATCTTAATTTTCAGCGCAGCAGAATGGATGGCGGTGATGTGTTCGCGCATGGCTGCGATCGTCTGAACCTTCTTTGCTAGCTCCTTCTTCACTAGAATCATCTCTTGGGTGAGCTTCTCCACCACGTCGTTCTGTCTAACCTTTGCCGCCGCCACCTCCTGCTTGAGTCTCTCCAGATCGGCATTATGTCTGAATCTGATCATCCTGTCGACATAGCTGAGCACGAGGTCGACCCAAATCCAAGTGTTGCACGAATAAGCCTTCTGTAATTGAGTTGGGAAAAATCTAACTGAGAGAGCGAATGCATCTATAAAACAGAGCCATATCGAATGCGGCGTGCAGTGCGAGCTGGTGACGACGGGATCCATGGAAGAAAAAAGAGTTACATGGGGCATCGAGGTTGCTTACATTTGACCCTGCCTTCTGACGTACTCGCGATCCGGGTTCCTGTTGCTGTGAGTGGTTTTCTTAGCCAGCGGGATCTTGCAAGCACACATCAGCTGCGGCGGGTGGGTCTCGCCGCCGTCAAGCACATCTCCGCCGCAGGATCTCGCTGTGGATCCAGATCCGCCAGCACTGCTCCGGCAAGATGCGTCACCGGCCATAGCGTCGTCGATCCACGGGATGCTCACCACCAAGCGCAGCCGCACCTGCTGTCTGCGCTGGGACTAGTACGAGGCTGCTGGACAAGATGTGAAGATTAATGGTGGCGAGCGGCCGGGGTGGCCGTCCGGTGAACGGAGATATGACGAGGCGTCCTTTCGTAGGAGTTAGGCGTACTGTGGGGTTGGGGATAAATTTAGGCGTGCGTAGTTTGGGAGACGCTAAGAACAACTGGTGCGCGGGGGGCTGACAGTTGACTGGTGCGAATCTTAAAGCTATGGATGGGTCTGATAGGCCCGGTACGGCAACGTAGGTGTGGGAAGGGGTTTTCGGTAGGTTTTCACTTCTTTGATAGTACACGATATTAGAGGTACTTCTGGACTTTGGGCATTGGTTTGTACGGGCTGGGCTTGGTGTCGTCATGCTAGCTCGAACCATTACCATTGGGCCTGCGGGCCAGCCCAATATCACACAGCTTGTATGTGATTGGTAAGAAGAAGGCCATATGCTCCAACTTACAAAAGGTAGCAACAAAAATCTTCTGCACATCTTCTCGAGCATATGTTCACATGCCAAAGGTCCTTTTTTTCGGTGAGAATAGGGCTTTAGTTTTTCGCCACCTTTGCATCGAAAGAGCAAACAAGTGAGTTGGCGTGATCCGGACGTACGTGCATCACGAAGCAGGAGAGAGGGGATAAAAAAGAACTAATGCCCGTGCTAAAAAACAATGGCAAGCAAGAAAATCTGAGATTTCGCTTGGTAGCCATAATTTTGGATTTCAGTTGAGATTCTATGTCCAATATGTTTACCTGTCATAGAATTGGACAGCCATTTTATTTGGAATTCCAGTAAATGTCTATTGTTTGTGAAGTCAATTCATTTCTCTTACCCATGTCAAATGAAATGAAATAGTGGCATCAGGTCTTTTCATTTTATTTATGTCAAATGAAATGAAATGATGGGTGTCAAATTTGATGGCATATTATTAACCAGTAGAGTTGTATATGCAGAAGTTACTACTACTACTAGTTAATTAGTACTAAGTCGAGATTATGGCTCAAGAGATAGGGGTACATGATTACATCAGGAGATAATAAGTGCTGAATATTATACTAGCTTTCAGCAGACATACGTACGGCCCGTCGCAGTACAGTTTATTGCGCACTAATTACAAAGCAAGCTAGCTAGCTAGTGACCAACTACTGGAAGGAGGTGTTCTTAAGGTGCTCCGGCGCATCCTCGAACGAGTGCTTCCTGGCCATGGAGAGGATGGTCTTGTCGGCGACGATGAAGTATGCCATCCCGGCGACGGTGGAGATGATGAGCGCCTGGCCGGTCGGGTTGAGGTGCGCCTTGGCCCACGGCAGCATCCTCACGCTCGCCAGCTGAAACATTCATGTAACTGATTAGTGGGATCCTGTGTTCCCTGGAAGTGATCGAAGCCGCATCCGTACGACGATGGAGATGGCTTTTGCTCGCTTGCTACTTACAGTAGGTACCGCGGCTGCGACGGTGGCGACGGCTGCGGCCTTGGCTCCTGCCACGGCGGCCTCTGCAGTTTCAGTTCAGCACGGCTGGCATGTTAGGATCGATCACAAAACAGAGAGAGAGGAAACTGCATGCATGCAAAGAGAGTGGCAAGCAGCCAAGCAGAGCATGCATTGTCATGGAAGAAGAACCGCTGGCTGGTTGTGGTTGGTTACCTCTGGAGCAGCGCTTGGCGACGGCGAGCCTCTGGTCGAGGTAGGCGCGGGTGACCGTCGACATTGTCGCGGGAGAGGTTGGTTGTCTGAAGTTGCTAGTGTGAGACTGTGAGTGAGATGAGTGCCGTTAGATGGGTGCTCTGCTCCGGATTTATAGGTACCATAAAACCGCAAAACCAGTGTGCGCAAGGCGCAGAGAGGAAGACGATACGGTGGGAAGCGAGGTAGGCAGACCGTGGTTTTGTGTGGGTTCAGTCGAGGTTGGTCGGCGCGGCGGTGCGGCAGAGCGCAGGTGGCGTCGCCTTTTTTTTTTTTTTTTTTTTTTTGAGGTCATATAAAAACCCAGGGCACGTGCACAGCAGTGGATAAGATGAGACAATGGGGTTCAGATCCTCGGTGTGCCCTCCGTTTTGGTTCAGATCTGTATGGGCGCTCCCAGTTTTCGGCCAGCTACTGCTAGGGCGTCGGCACTCGGCACTAGGTGTGCACAAGGATTTTCCTCTCATCATACCGTTTACAATATTTGTATATTCGAATTCGGATATATCGAATAGTGATTTGGAGAGGAAATGGAAGGGAAACAAAGCTATCGACTCGGTACACGCTTAAGCAGATCGTCAAACCATCCAACTAAAATAATTATTAATACAACTAAATCAGCAAAATAATCATAAAATAAATAATTAATGATAACAAGCTGAACTTAATAAATATAACATGATCACAGAAAAAAAACATATATGGATACAATAAGGCAAACACAAGTGCTAAGCAACCATCTACACGTGCTTAAATAGGTCGATGGTCTAACATAATCCATAGTCGGTGCAATAACTATGTAAGTGAGTTGGTAAATAGCTGTCAACTCAAAAACTCACTAACTACTAACTCAAAGACTGATATGTTAGGTAGTCTTTTCGGTATTCCCCCCATCTCGGTTTATTAGTCACATTTTGGATTTCTCTGCAACCTAAAACTGGTCACAATGCAAAGTATCATACACTAGTATCATGCATATGATACTAGTTTATGATACCACTCCTATAATGCATAGTATCATCTAGTAGTATCATAATCACATCATATTTAATGTTTTGTAGAATCTCAATGTAAATATGTGTAAATGATACATTTGCCGTTAAATTTTCTAATTTTACATGATACGGTATCATATCATGATACTACTCTCACCTCTCTCTTCATTAATTATTGTGCCACCTCAGATTTTTGTCTATGTGGCATGCATGATACTACCTATGATACTCCCATTGTGGCTAGTCTAAACAAGTGAGGATTGGTCAAGATAATTACTATAAATTAGCTAATTAATTAGGAAAGATCAATAAGGTCCAATCGAAACTGCATGCATTAGCCTAATTAAATGGGGCATTGATTGAACCGCATGTAGATTGGGGAGAGGAAGTGGATGAGAGCTTTTCTAGGAGATAATTAATACTAATTGCACCCTATTCTTGAGATTATCTGATTTTGAAGATGTAACTAATAAATCGAGACAGAGGGAGTTTTTTTTTGGATTGTTTAGTTAAAACCCATCAAGTTATCGTAACTAACTTTCAGATAATTCATATTTGGATACTATTTTACATACCATGTACTATACCGTATTCGAGTGTTAATTCAGAATCGGATATTCTTATCAGTTAGATTTCTTAAATCCAATATGGATTTGTTTAAATGGATTAGGCATTCTGTGTAGAAATTATCTTAACGTTTATATCCGTACTCGGCAGACAATGCAATTCTATGAGCGGTCCGCTATGTTAGCAGACGTCATTTTGGCTCCCCAACACGATATTTGTTACTATCTAGTTTGCATTAGCTAATCAAGGTAAGTATAGGGACGAGGAGGAAGGGGGACGAGCTGGGCTGAGCCACCAAGCTTGTTGTAGTAGATAAACGGGAAGTCGTCATGCTAAGATCTCAAAGAGCTAGCGCAACAGAGCAGCAAATATCGCCAATGAAACATAGATCGGAATAATCTGATCTGTAAGCACACGGATGAACATGAAAACAGACAAGATCCCAGGGGAATCGCCGAATCCGGTGCTGACAAGTGTCGCAATTTCGTTCGTTTCTGCTCCCACCTTTTCTCCACGCGTTGACAAGTGGCGGCTCCCTGGTGGTGGGCAGAGGGTTGTACATGCATTTATTTTGAGATTCGTTTTCTAAAAACGAAATATCTTGAGAACCGTTTATCCGATTTACGAACCGTTTTCACTTTTGAACTCCTCGCGTCGAGATCTTCAAAAGTAGATCCCATATTGATAGGTTTCGACAAACTTTTTTTTTGTACTTCGGATTGTGTATGTTTTGTACAACCTAAGTGTAATTGTACGTACAACCTGAATTTTGTAGTTGTACGTACAACCTGCTAGGTGTAGTTGTTCGTACAACCCGAATGTAGTTGTATGTACAACCCGGTCTGTGTTGCTGTACAACCCGGTCGTTGTTGCTGTACAACCCGGTCTACGTTGCTGTACAATCCGGTCTGCGTTGCTGTACAACGCGGTCTGTGTTGTTGTACAACCCGGTCTGTGTAGTCGTACAACTGAGTCTATGTAGTCGTACGTACCGTCTAAATCTGTGTAGTTATCTGTATTTGTGTAGTTGTACATGTGAGTATATGTGGTTGTATTGTACGTAGGATCGGAAACTTTCTGTGACCCCGTACTGTCGCGGCAGTAAACAGGGGCTTGGTTACGTTACGCGCGTGGAACCTCGCGGGGGGCTTCGTTACGTTCTCGCCACGTGGCGTACGAGCACGCTCGGCCGAACGGGATCGACCTTCGGAAAGGGTTCCCTTTCCGTAGCGACACCCCCTTCCCTAGCGCCTCACTCCGGCATGGCACGTCCTTGCACACTAGGCCAATTGGCCCATTTACTTGCGTGCTTCCTTGACTCGTTCGGTCATTTCACCAACGAAGCAACGCTCCTGAAAATTGTGAGGTTTCTGGAAGGCAATATAATAGAAAGATTACTCTGCTCTCGAATGCTTGATATACATATTTGTTTTATTTACCTCATTTAGATATCTTTCCACGGAAATAGCCCTGTTTTTGTGAGATCCAATACAACAAGTTCTTGTAAAAAGAAAATAGAATAACAGTTCTGAATTTGACATCAGTACTGTTTTTATAATAGAAGACAAGGTTCTTGCTATGCTAAATTTTGGTTGAATCTAGTACAAATTTTGGCATGCTTAGTTAGCACCGCCCTTTCTCCGTTTCCGGCTCCGCCAGTACAAAACAGCAAACGGAAACTGACGAGGATATACCGAACGGGTATCCTATCGTGTGGGTACCTGGTGCACGTGATGACTATAGCCCAATTGTCAATAGGCTGGCAAAGCCCATCAAGGAAGGCCCAAGACGAAGATTGCTTTCCAAGTTATTCATAGTCGGTTGTAGTTTCCATATTTGTAATCCTAGTCGGTTACGTACCCGAGACCCAGCCCCCTATATAAGGGCTGGGAGGGTTACCGATGAACGAGACGCACATCATAACCTCCAAACCCCAACGAGACAAACTCTCGCTGGACCCTTGTAACCATCGCATATTCACAAGAGCAATAACAGACAAGCAGAAAGTAGGGGTGTTACCTCAGTCGAGGGCCCTGAACCTGGGTAAATCCCGCTTGTCAACCGTCGAGTCCACCAGCACTACGCGTTCTCTACCTCATAACTCTAACCCTAGGCTATCGACTATGGGTATTGATGAGGACACCCCTCGTCAATTGGCACCGTCTGTGGGAAAAGGTAGTGTTGGATCTACGGATTCGCTGGCTTCGTCTTCAAACGGCAACTTGCCGACTACATCTGCAAACAGCCACGCGCTGACAATCTCGACTGGCGTTGAAGCACCAGGCGATCAGTCGCCAGCTTCGCAATCTGCATCGCCAAAAAGAATCAAGCCATACTCATCGGAAGCACAGGAAGTTTTCGCTAATCTCGATTCAGGTTTCGATCTAACCGTTGGAGAGCACAATTTTTTCGTCGATAAGTTTGGTGTGCAGGACTTGACCGATTCGATCGCGATGGAGGCACTCGAAGGTCCATCGACTGCGATCACATCTCCAGCAGGCAAGGAAGATACCTCATCACAGATCGATTCGATCCCATCGCCGACATCCCCAACCTCATCCATGTCGACTGAAGAGTTCAATAGAATCATGGCGCAAGAGTTCCCGGAGGATGAGGCACAGTCTACCCATCAGATAGGCGCAGTCGAGAAACCATCTACTACGGTCACAGCTACCGCAGGCAGGGAAGCTACGTCGTCAAAGGTCAACTCGATCTCGCCGTCAAGATCTCTAGTCGACTCCATGACGACCCAAGAGTTCAATAAACTCTTGGCACAAGAGCTCCTAGATGATGAGGTACAGTCTGACTATCAAGTCACCACAGTCGAACACATCGCGGCACTCGACACTGCACCCGACTACAGGCAAACTGAAGACACGGGCGACAGCATCTACCTCACCGACTTCATCGGGCCAGAGATCCAAGCGGATCACGAGTTCTCTCCAGCAACGAAGACGATCCTGAAAAAATACCCGAAGCATACGTCAACACCGACGCCCAGATCAGCAACAACTCCGACATGAGTTTGGACGACGACTCTGAACCCATAACCGGCGTCGATAGCACATACACATATCCCCCGGTCATACCTCGGCAAGTCTATGTTGCATTCAGCGCCGAAACCTCAGCGGCAGCAGCTAGTCGCAGACCTACAGAATTTCCTTGCACAGTCACATTACCAGATGGCGTGACAACACTAACTATCACAGCAGAGATGGCAGCAAAAGTTGACAAAATCATAAAGGACTGCACAATGATGCCAGCAGACGCGACCCCAGAGGAGTGGATGACATACAATTATTTTAATTGGCAAGAAGCGATGCGCTTAAAGGAGTACAGAGCAACACTCGAAGAACGCAGAAAGCAAGCTAGCATCTCGAGTATGCGGAGAAGGCAGTTTTCCCCTTAGCTCCACAAGTGCGACGGAGCACAGACATAGATCAAGATTCGCCAATATCCCAGAGGGCGAGAGATCCGGAGTCACTCGCAACTTAGAACATTCGTTCATGACCCTGGACTCCGAAGGCGTACTAGTACCCAAAACAGCTGAAGGTGCCTTGATATCACTTGGAGCATACCTCAAGGCGACAGCACCTCCAGCAGGCGATCCGGCCGAAGAACTGCATCTCCAGCAATTAAAGGCGCTCGCACTCGCGGCAAAAGGACTCCAGACGGAGAAGTACAGAGAGCGCAGCAGAAGCCATTCGCGAGATCGTCGCAGTCGAAGCCCTCGCAGGAGTGGCACACGAAGGCACTCGAGGCGTCGCCGTTCACGGAGCAGGTCTAGGAGATCCGCCAGCAACGATTCGAGTGATGGTCGCGATACAGGACCTTGCGGAGCACGATGCTTCACACGGCGAATCCGCGAAGCCAGGTTGCCCAAAAGGTTCGGGTTACCAACAACGCCAAAGTTCAACTGCAAACAAGTGCCGTCAGGCTGGCTCGAGGACTACAAGCTCGCAGTCGTATGCCAAAGGGGGACAACTACAACGGCACTGCAGTACATACAGTTGATGCTTGAAGGCACAGCTCGCGACTGGCTCAAAGCATTACCCGAAGCATCATACGATTCCTGGGATCACTTTCGGGAAGACTTCATCAAATATTTCGATCCTCTGTGCGAGCGACCCAAAACATTCGAGGAATTACGGGCTTGCAAGCAGAGGTCGGACGAACCAATTCGAGCATACATCAGGCGATGGACTGCCATCCGCAATTCAGTCGGCACAATCTCCGAAGACAGAGCCATGGACGCCTTCACCATGGGGGTCCTCAGAGAAGACTTCAGAGAAGCACTCGGCCGCCAAAAGCCAAAATCCATGGCAGAGCTCATGAAGATAGCGACTGAGTAGGCGGATGGCGAAGATTCCATAAGGACCAAGCGTCCACTTTCCCCACATGACCGTGAGGATCGACGCAGTAGTCGAGACCACCACGACAGGGATGATAGAAGACGAAGACGCAAAAGTGGTTACAGCGACAACGACAAGGTAAAATTCGTCGCAGCAGGTTTCTCACAGGACAATCACGTCTAGGACGACAGACGACAAGAAGATCGTCGCGACAGTCGAAACGATAGTCGCCGCGACAGTCGAGGAGACGACCGTCGAGACAGTCGAGGAAACGACCGCCGAGACAGTTGAACAGACGACCGACGAAGCAGTCGAGACCGCGATCAGCGTAGCGGTGGATACCGAAGGCAAGAGTGGCGCAAACGAACAGATGCAAAACCAGAAAAAACATTTCAAGAGAAGATGGATGACGACTGCAGGCTGCACTTATTCAAGGGAGATGATGGAAGGCTAATCTCCAACCACACCATGGGGAATTGCCGAGAGTTCGAACAAATGGTGGCTGATTACGCGGCGAGAATCAGAAGAGCTACACCCTCAGCTGCACCACCAGCGTACATCGCACCACCGCCAACACAGCCAGTCGCGGCATTACCACCTCCACCACCATACAACCCAGGAAGCCAAGTCGCGGGAGCCATACATCACATACCTCAAGCAACGGAGGAGCAGTACCCAAAGCCCCAAGGACAGATGTTCATGATACAAAAAGGGCGTCCCTCCAACAGGCAGCAAAAGATCCACACTCGACATGTTAACATGGCGGTTATGGCGCCTCCAGCCATACCAGACTTCTTGCGGGGATCTGAAACCGCAATAACTTTCAATCGAGAAGATCACCCACCATCTGTCTACCGACCAGGCCACGCAGCCCTGGTACTCGACGCTCAGATCGGTGGATACGCCATGACCAAGGTCTTCATGGATGGAGGCAGCGGCATCAACATCATCTTCGCTGACACACTTCGTCGGATGAATAGGTCAGTCGAAAATTTACCCCAGTCTACAAACACTTTTCATGGTATTGTTCCAGGAAAACCCGTTCTCCCAGAAGGCACGATACAACTCGACGTCACCTTCGGCGACGCAAACCACTTCAGAACCGAGTCGATTGAATTCGAAGTCGTCGACTGGAAGTCACAATACCATGCCATATTAGGGCGCCCCGCATTTGCTCGGTTCATGGCAGTGCCACACTACACATACCTCAAGTTGAAGATGTCAGGCCCGAAAGGAGTCATCACAGTCAACGGAAATTTTCAAAGGTCAGATGCTTGCGACCGCGACTTCAGCAAAATCTCCGAGACGTTCGGTATGGAGCAAACCCTCGAAGAGCTCTCGCTCACCAACGACCCAACATACATGCCCGAGCAAAAGAAGCAGGCAGTCGACAAGGCATTCAGCGCTGCAGATGGCATAAAGAAGCACCAGGTTCACCCGACTGATCCAGCCAAGACAGTCAGGGTGTCCACAAGCCTATCTCCTGCATAGGAAAGCGCGCTCGTCGAATTCCTCCGTGAGAACTGGGATATATTTGCATGGTGTGCAGCCGACATGCCAGGTATTCCCAGGGAATTCGCCGAGCACTCCCTCCAACTTAATCCAGGAACTAGGCCAGTCAAGCAAGCAATACGTCGTGTCTCCGGTCCCAAAAGAGAGGCTATAGAGAAACATGTAGAAAAGTTACTCAAAGCAAACTTCATCCGAGAAATCAAAAAATCAGAGTGGGTAGCCAACCCCGTGCTAGTCGAGAAGAAGAAGACAGGAGCAACCAGGATGTGTGTCGACTTCACCGGGCTAAACAAGTGTTGCCCAAAAGACCATTTTCCACTACCGCGTATCGACCAAATCGTCGACTCCACTGCGGGATGCCAACGTTTATCCTTCCTGGATGCGTACTCAGGGTATCACCAGATAAGGATGAAAATCGAAGACGAGGAGAAGACAGCCTTCACAACTCCACTCGGAGTATATTGCTACACCACAATGCCCTTCGGGCTCAAGAACGCAGGTGCCACCTACCAGCGTATGATGCAGAACTGTTTGAAGACACAAATTGGACACAACGTCGAGGTTTATGTGGATGACATCGTCATCAAGTCGAAAGAAGAAAGCACACTACTCGCAGACCTGCGAGAAACATTCGACAATCTCAACCGGTACAACATCAAACTCAACCCAGACAAGTGTACCTTTGGTGTCCCAGCCGGAGAGCTCTTGGGGTACTTAGTATCGGCTCGGGGAATAGAAGCAAACCCAGAAAAGATACAGGCCATATTAACCATGCAAAGACCTAAAAAGCTCTACGAGGTGCAGCAGTTGACGGGTCGAGTAGCAGCGCTCAGTCGCTTCATCAGTAAGCTGGGTGAAAAGGCATTACCACTTTATCGACTGATGAAGAAGGCAGACAAGTTCGAGTGGACAGATGAAGCTGAAGCAGCCTTCAAAGATCTCAAGCGAATACTCACAAATCCCCCCATCCTGGCGGCACCCAAGGAGAAAGAACCTTTGTACCTGTACGTGGCAGCCACAAATAGAGTGGTAAGTACGGCCTTGGTAGTCGAACGCATGGAGGAAGGGAAAACTCAGAGCACACAGAGGCCCGTCTACTACGTCAGCGAAGTCATGTCCCCGTCAAAGCAAAGATACCCGCACTTCCAAAAGCTGGCATACGCTGTCTTCATAACATCCAGAAAGCTGCGTCACTACTTCACAGAGCACCCGATAACAGTGATCAGCAAATCAGCAATCGGGGATATACTCACCAATCCCGATGCGACGGGGCGTGTAGCAAAATGGCTCATCGAGCTCGGGCCACTCGGGATCACCTACGATCACCCGAAGGCCATCAAAGCGCAAGTCCTACCCGACTTCACAACGGAGTGGATAGAATCTCAGCTGCCAGGAATCCCTGATGTGTCCAACTCATGGACAATGTACTTCGATGGGTCTAAGAAGAACGAGGGCGCAGGTGCAGGTGTCATACTGATATCACCCAAAGGCGACAAACTCAAGTACGTGTTGCAGATGGACTTCGTGCGACCATCCAACAACGAGGCCGAGTACGAAGGTCTGATCCACGGCATGCGAATGGATAAGGCGCTGGGGTGCACTCGACTTATGATATACGGCGACTCAAATTTAGTCGTGCAGCAGACAATGAAAGCTTGCGACGCCATAGCCGACAACATGATCGCATATCGCGACCTCTACAACACATTAGAAGGTGACTTTGACGGATGCGAACTACGACATGTTGGACGAGAAAGCAATGAGGAAGCAGACATACTAGCCAACATCGGCTCGACTAAAGCGCAAGTCCCGCCAGGCGTCTTCCTGGAGCGAATCCAGCACAGGTCCATCAAAAAACAGCGGCCCCCATCGACCTCGACCGCTACATCCAAAGACAAAACTCCCAGCTCAGAAGATCCGCCAGTCGAAGTACTACTATGCCAGGGCGATCAGGTAATTCCAGCATGGACTCAACCTTTCCTAGCATACATGCTCCGCGACGAACTACCAGACGATGCAGCAGAGGCTCGACGAGTCACTCGACGCTCCAAAGCATACACCATCATCAACGGTGAACTCTACAAACGAAGCATCTCAGGTATGTTCCAAAGGTGCGTGGAAATTGAGGATGGAAAAACCATACTTCGCGATATTCATGCAGGAACCTGTGGTCATCATGCCGGCAGTCGATCACTCGTAGCCAAAGCCTTCCGAGCAGGGTTTTACTGGCCTACAGCACTTAAGGACGCAGACGACATCGTCAAAAGGTGCATCGGGTGCCAGAAATTCGCCACCAAGCCTCATGCACCCGCATCAGCACTCAAAACCATACCACTGCCTTGGCCCTTCGCCCAATGGGGGCTTGATATGGTCGAACCACTCAAAAAGTCATCACCCGGAGGACATACTCACCTACTGGTGGCGGTGGACAAATTCACAAAATGGATAGAAGCGGTCCCAATCACAAGCTCGACTGCCGCTACAGCAGTCAATTTCATAAAATCTATCGTCTATCGATTTGGCGTCCCGAACAGCATCATCACGGACAACGGCACAAACTTCACAGCCGAGGAGTTTCGTTCCTTCTGCAAAGAGTGGAATATCGCGCTCAATTACGCATCAGTCGCGCACCCACAGTCCAACGGACAGGTTGAAAAAGCCAATGGTCTCGTCTGCACGGGCATTAAGAAAAGACTACTGGTACCACTCAAAAGGGCCGCAGGCGCTTGGGTCGAGGAGCTCCCGGCGGTACTATGGAGTTTGCGCACAACCCCAAACGCCTCGACTCAGTTTACTCCGTTTTTTATGGTCTACGGCGCAGAAGCAGTACTGCCACCAGAGGTGAAATTCAGCGCACCAAGAGTCGAGATGTACGACGAAGACGACGCAAACGAGTCACTCGAAGACTCGGTGGATCTACTCGAAGAATCGCGCAATACGGCCCTTGCCCGCACAGCTGTTTATCAGCAGGATCTCCGTAACTACCACAGTCGACGACTCCGTCCCAGAACATTCATGGTGGGCGACTTAGTACTCCGGATGAAGCAGAAGAAGGTGCACAAGCTCGCATCACCATGGGAAGGGCCTTTCGTCATCACGGAAGTCATCGACGGTGGTGCCTATCGACTCAAGCACGCCCAGACGGGGGAATTATCAAATAACCCATGGAATGTGGCGCACTTGCGTCGCTTCTATGCGTAGATGTCATAGTCGATAAATGTAACAGAGCATAAATGTCGGAAAGGCCAGCAGGTTTCAGACGCGCTCTTTTCCTTACCAGGGTACCTAAGGGGACTGGAAGGTTTTTAATGAGGCGGCTTGCTGGCCAATATCTGGAATAAAGAAAGATTTTCTTCTTCGCATAATTTACTATCATAAGCCAAATCACTCCCGACTCAGCCACACTCGAGGACTCGGGGGCTGGGTCTTAGTCATAAACAGAAAAACTCAGCCACACTCGAAGGCTCGGCGGCTGGGTCTTAGTCATAAACAGCAAAACTCAGCCACACTCGAAGGTTCGGGGGCTGGGTCTTAGTCATAAACAGCAAAACTCAGCCACACTCGAAGACTCGGGGGCTGGGTCTTAATCATAAACAGCAAAACTCAGCTACACTCGAAGGCTCGGGCGCTGTACATATACAAACTCACATAAACGCCTTACTTTTCACACCCCACCCGAAGGCTCGGGGGCTGGATACATACAGGCTTACATAAACATCTTTCTATTCACACCCCACTCGAGGGACTCGGGGGCTGGTTAGTTACACAAACTACATAGGCTCATCCTTTACAGGCAAGCTAGAGTCGATGAGCTGGTCGTGCAAACAACCCACAAACACCTCCGCCGAAGCCGCAGTCCTGTCCAAAAACTTCTGCTCCAGACGCGAGCCAGATGCAGGCGAAGAGATACGAAAGGTAGGATGCTGGCTGCGAATATATCCCATGACGGCGTTGGCTCCAAGGACAACTCTTCGAGTCAAAGCCTCTCGGATAGGAGTTGCAGATTGGAAGAGATCAACCAACGCATGAATTCCTTGCGGCTGCGGTCCCTCAGGAAACAAGAAGTGGTTGATGCGCATAAACGCCGCCCGGCAACGCTCGAGTAGGACCGCGCCGCGAAACACTCGATCCTTAAGGGTAGCAAGTTCGCGGGCGCGATGCCTGTCAGCCCAAAAATGCTGGTGGCCGGAGACCGGGTTATCAGTCGCGTTATCCAGACGCTCGTTAACCCGTTCCACCTCTTCTTTGAAATTATGAACAAAAACTGCAGACGAGCAACTATCAGCGAGCTATAAGGAAGACATAAGAAGATCACAAGGGCGATCGTCGGGTACATACCTTCGAGCTGCCTGTTCGAGTGTTCGACTTCACCAAGCACATATTCTTCACGCTGGGTGGCAAGAGCAGGTTTTGCCTTAAGAAGTTTCAACTCTGTTTGAGTGGCTTTTAGTTCCTGTTCTAGAGTAACCACTCGCTTCTTCGCATAAGCCAAAACCTTGGCGTTATTCCTCGCTTCGGCGGCTGCTCGAGTATCCGCGCACGGCTGGGAAGATTCAGTCGAATTGGTATCGTCTGGCTGGCAAACGCATAATCATATATTTCAGACGAGGCTACGAATCAAGACAAGACAACAGAAGCCAAATACATAGCGAAAGATGCATTTTTAGGGGCCATATCATAAACAAAGCAGGCAGTGAAGTGCCCATGCTAGTTGTCAAATCTTCATTACATAAAGTCAAAATCAAAAGTCTAAATGTGAGACACTGACTCGGACCTAGCCCTACGCGACTTCGGCATAGAAGCAACAGCAACAGATCTGCGCTCCATGGTGTCGATACAGGTGCGCGATAGTCGCGTGGCGACCTCGGTCACACCCTTCAAGGACAAAGGCTGCCCATCTGACCTTTTCGGGAAATCAGACAGTGCAGCCTCATAATCGGCAACAACGCCGTTACCAAGAAGAAGCTTGATGGTAGATTCCGAGCCGCGTACCGTCAAGTCGCGCACAAACTCCGCCACAGTCGACGAGCCGGGGCCTAGCACGTCTGCAAAACCTTGCGCGGTGGCAGGAACTTTGCTCGACGGAAGCACCTCTTTAAACACAGCGCCAAGGGTGCGAGTGGACGTATCCAGAGAGCTCTTGGCGTGTTGGATGGCAGCGCTCAGCTTCTCAATGGCACGGTCGAGTGACAGGTCTTCACTCGCCTTGCCCTTGGAGGCGGATGAAGCCGCAGACCCTTCAAAATTTCAAAAGAAAAAAGAGGCAAAAATCAACACAAGGACCAGCAAATAAAAGCGTGAAAGGCAAAAACAAAGCCCGCTAACCTTCCATCACACGCGCGAGTTCGGACACCTGAGCCGCATACTCCTGCTCGCGGGAGGCAGCCGAGCTCAGCGCATCGTCCAGATCCTTCTTCGCACGCGACTGCTGGTCGACCAGTTGTCGTTCCAGATCGTTCAGTCGCTGCTCCAGCTCAGACGACCGCTTCGCGATGGTGTCTTTCTCACCTGAGACAGTTAATTCCAAGCTCAGTCGCAAAACGCCAAGGGGAAAAAGCGAAACATCTCAGGAAAAAGTCAGAAAAAGCCTACGGCTTAAACCGTCGAGGTGGGAGCGAAGAACGACCCGTTCCTCCTCCGACTGCACAAAGGCCTTACCAGCCGCGACAAGGTCACGGACGGCAGGCTTCGAAAAGATTGGCAACAGATGTCAGAAAGATTAAGGATTCAGCACAATACATAAAACGTGAAAGCACTCACATGGTCAGTCCAGGAGGAAGCAGCGGATGTGGAAGGGTGTGCAGTCGAAGCAGTAGTGGGTGGCGTCAAAGCGGTGGTAGTCGCCTCAACCACCAGGGTGGTCTTAGCGACATCCAAGTCAGCGCGAGGGGAGGCCACGGTCGACTCCTCCACAAAAGGAGGCGATTGCACCCGATCGTCACTGGCGCTGCTGCAATAGTGCCAACGAGCTTAAGGCAAAATATGAAAGCAAGCGAAAGGCGAACATAGCAAAAATACTTCATAACTACGTACCTATGCTCGCCCTCATCCGAATCCGGCTCAGCGTCGAGGCAGGGGCCTCCGAAACTCAGGCGGCCAGTCGAGTGCGATGGTGAGCGCCGAGCCAGAGGGGATGCATCCTTCGCAGGCGAGGAGCGGCCAGAATCCTCCAGGTCCCGTTGCTCCGCGCTTCCCGTGTGAGAACTCGAGACCTCCTGTCGAAGCACACGGCGACGTTTGGCGGCAGGCTCAGTCGCAGGGTCGCCACCCTTACGAACCTGGTCCACCTCCTCGGCTTCTGTTTCCTCTGTGGCGGAGGTGTTAGCCGAGGGAGGCGGAGTGATGGTCCTCTTCCCCTCATCTAGCAGAGCTGCCTCATCGGCAGGACCAGACTCGGGGAGGGGAGGAAGAGAGGCGGCAGTCGAATGGCCCTGATCGCAAACACAAAAAACGACATTCAAAGGGTACGTACACCAGAAACCAAAGGACGGCAAAAAACAGCATAGTCAATAATATTTACCTCAGGGAGGGCGTTCTCCAATCCAAAAGGAGCGACGGAGGAGTTGAAGTCGATGACTTCGTCGGCCTTGATGCTGGTGATGTATTTCACATGCGCGTCCAGCTCATTGGGCGACAGCTCCACATTGCTCATTCGAGTGGCGTCGAGTGGGCCTTCATATCGCCACATAGGGTGGGAGCGTTGCTGCAGGGGCCATACTCGACGCTTGATGAAGGTGCTCATCAACTGGACACCGGTAACGGTGCCCAGCAGCTTGCTGATCTTTTCCATAAGGGGAGCAGCTTCTTCCTTCTCCTCAGTCGAGAGAGAATGCTCCCACGCCTTCGTCTTCAGCGGAGTCCTGCCAATCGAGAAGGCCGGGCGCACGTCCTGGTCGATGGGGACGTAGAACCACTTGTTCCTCCATCCTTGGGCAGAGTCGACTGCCTTGAGGTTGAAGTAGTGGCAGTCGCTACGGACCTGGATGCCCACCCCGCCAAGCGGGCACACACGCCCGTCGCGGACCATATGGCGCACTCGGAAGATTGACTTCCAGAGTGCCCAACTAGGGGACACCCCCAAAAAACACTCGCACAGAGCCATAAAACAGGCAATGTGCAAAATGCTATTGGGGGTGAGATCATGGATCTGCACCCCGTATGCATACAGAAGCCCGCGCACAAAATCGTGCAGCGGGAGGGCAAAGCCGCGAGGCAGAAATTCAGCGAAACAAACACGCTCGCCGGCGCGGGGCTCAGGAAGTACCTCCCTGTTGGAGGGCGCGCGGGCGGCGAGCTTGTCGGCCGGCGGGAGCAGGCCCGTATGGCGGAACGCTGCCAGCTTCTTCTCGGTGACGGAAGATTTAACCCAGTCACCGGGAATCTTCTTCAAAGCGGCGGCGGGATTTCCCGTGGAGGTCGTGGCGGCCGCAGCACCCTTCCTCTTCTTGCTAGCATTGGCAGAGAAAGAGGGGACGGCGGCGCTCGTGTTCTTCTTCGGCGCCATGGCGAGCGGAGGAGGAGCAAGAGCAAGGGCAAAGAAAGCGCGCGCGCAAGGAACAGGAGGCAGAGGAGGCAAATGGCAAGAGGAGTTAATCCACGACGGTGAGATCTGTATTTACCACGGTAGAAGAAACAATCTCAGCCGTTCGTGCATAATCACCAGGCTACGTGGCGCTATCGGAGAGAAACCGTCGCAGGCCACAACGCCCACTACGCACGAAAAACGAGGAAAGTCATGATCACGTCCGCGGAAATTTCGCCACGTACGGTCAAATCAGAACTGAACCGGCGGTCACCACGGTCAAACAAGCGGACCCACAATGACACGTCCTGTCAAAGGTCTGCGCGCACGCCACGGTGGTCATGCATGACATCACTCGGTTGGCAAGTTGGTGGAATGCAAAAGTAATAGACGATAAATAGTCGACTGAACCAATGACATGCAGTCATACGAAAGTCTCTCGACTACACATACAAAAGTTATAGTCGATAAATAGTCGACTGATCCAAGCACAGCCAAATATACTCCCATCGGGAGCGGATAAAATCTTCTTCGACTGACGTATGCCAAGGTCACGCAACCCTTCAAAGGTCTATCGACTAAGTTAAAAGCAAACACTTCGAGTGTCTTCAAACGCATCTCATCGGGAGTGGGTGAAAATGTCTTCGACTGACATTTTCTTTTACGCTCATTGATTTGAGATTATCCTTCATTACGAGTAATAAAGCACAATCTCGGGGGCTACTCCCATCGGGAGCGCTGTCGCGCACCCGATAGATTCAAAAAGCAAAAAGGCATAAACTCAAAGAAATTCCCGAGTTGCGTCAGTCGATGACACTTCGGATGCTGCATGCATAAAATGCAAAGGTAAGACCCGCCGATCTGTCGAGCTGGGCTGAGGACCACTCCGGCAGTGTTAAGTCCTTAATTCTTTTCCGTATCAGCAGATGCGATGAAAATCCCGGCGGACGCGCTGGGTAGCAAAGTTAAGACTGCGGAACGATTCAGTAAGACCTCAACGGCCTGAGTCGAGTCTGTCCAGTGTGTTCCAGGTTCGAGCCGGGGGACTCGAACTTGATTGAAGGCTGGTAAGGTTTTGCCCAAATGTGCAGTTAACTGGTCTCGACTTCTCGAGTAAATCCAGGCCTACTAAGTCGATAATCCTTTGTCAAAAACATAAATTCATAGTCGAAAGACAATACACAACGTACGATATCGAACACAAACATGTGACGTGCACTGTCAAGTGAGTCCATGCCTAATTCTCCGAATCAGCCAAGCACTCGGGGGCTAGTGACGAGGATATACCGAACGGGTATCCTATCGTGTGGGTACCTGGTGCACGTGATGACTATAGCCCAATTGTCAATAGGCTGGCAAAGCCCATCAAGGAAGGCCCAAGACGAAGATTGCTTTCCAAGTTATTCATAGTCGGTTGTAGTTTTCATATTTGTAATCCTAGTCGGTTACGTACCCGAGACCCAGCCCCCTATATAAGGGCTGGGAGGGTTACCGATGAACGAGACGCACATCAGAACCTCCAAACCCCAACGAGACGAACTCTCGCTGGACCCTTGTAACCATCGCATATTCACAAGAGCAATAACAGACAAGCAGGAAGTAGGGGTGTTACCTCAGTCGAGGGCCCTGAACCTGGGTAAATCCCGCTTGTCAGCCGTCGAGTCCACCAGCACTACGCGTTCTCTACCTCATAACTCTAACCCTAGGCTATCGACTATGGGTATTGATGAGGACACCCCTCGTCAGAAACCCTCCCGCCAGCGAGAGGTGGGGGTCCGCCGCCCCTCCAAGACCTAGAACGAAAACCCTACTCGCCTCTAAATCGCCTGATGCCTGATCACTTCGTCCGTACCGCTTCGGGAGAGTTCCGGTTACACACGAGACAAGACCAGTCCTAATCTGATAATGTTCTTTAACTCACTACACCCATGCCTATATAGGATATGTGTCCACTTTTGTGGCATGCAAGCACAGTCCATGTAGAGGACTAAGGCGTGCGTGCATGCTTAGATACGACATAGGCTTTATCAAATTACTGGAAGCTGCTGTACTATGCTGGGTCGACCGATAAGTTCCCGATAAGCGATATCCCCAACATTGACTATGCGTACCCAGTGGCATGTAATTTTTGTGTTTGCTGTTTATTGGACATTCATCACTTGCAGGTTGTTAGTGCCAGCACCACTAGCTTACTACTCCACGCCGACGACGACGGTGGGAGGGGCCGCTCGGGAGTACCTGACAGAGAGCGCATGCTGGCTGGTCGTCTCTACTAGCGTGGTGCAGAGATTTCAGTACCTCAAGTGCTTGTTGAAGCTTCTATATTATGTTTCAGTGCTTGACAATGTCATAGTTCAGTTCAGAGAGGAAGATGAATGGTTCACACGTTCAGTGCTTGATGTGCTCGTATATCTTCATTCAGTTCAAAACAGAGCACATGGACACTTTCATTCCTTTGAAAGAAATCCAATACAATTGTTTTTTAACAGTATTATAAATATTTCTCTCTTAATATTGTTGTCGATGAATGTTTCAGCACACTGGATGTCTCAACAGAATGAGCATACTCTTCTTTGAAGAGAAGAGTTGCCATTCGGATCATATAGGTAGCAGCAAGTGCAGGATGTCCTGGAAAACTTCTTTTGATGTAAATATATGAACATGCATGATTGCTAGCTTTATGCAAAAGCTTACATTCCTTCTGTCAAGCGTATCCTGAATGTGAATACTTACAATTTATTATCAAGTTCAGTTCGCATTTCCATATCTTATTTTCTTCATTTATGCTGCCAAAACATATATTTCCAACTCCCTTGAGCTGCAAGGTGCCAGAAACTCGAACATATTTTGATAGTACATCTTTGAATCCATGTCAAGGATGAAGATCAACTTTGAGGAAAGTAAACCATGCCTGTTCTAGAAGATGATGACAAATATCTACATATACTGATCTGTTTAATTGTCAGAAAGGCAAACCACCCTAGTTTGTGCTAGGAGGATTACCGTTGCTGAAATGAAAAATTGAAAATAAGATGGGTGGATGGATGGGTGGGTGGTGCTCTGTCTGTTGGAGGAAGCCAATGCAGCTGCGAAGTTATCCATCTAGCAAAGACTCTTTCTCAGCAAAGGAGAGATGGAGGGAAAGATAGAGAGATGATTTAAACAGTCTTTTCGCGCAACCACTCGCATGGCGCGAAATTTCCTTGTGTAAACACACGATGACAGGTGTCCCTGAAGATAGCTCGCGGTGTGAAGGCGACAAACTTGTTTATGCAGAACAGAGATCGCGATATGCATTCTGATTAATACACCCGGCTTCTGATTAGTACACCTCGGGCCACAGCCGTACACCTGCGTTCTGATTAGTATTCCATTTCCCACACCCAAGGAGACCTTGACTAGCGCGTGTTTATCTTTGTATATACAGTATATAATACGGAGTACTAGCTAACACGCACAGGTCCCTCACCAAACTCGATCATAAGCATACACTCCGTCGCCACCGGTAACTAGAGAGACGATTGCCTGGCCGCTGCGTACTTCGGAATAAACATGGATAAGTCACTGCCTCCAGGTATGATTTGATTTCTTACCGCGGCTTAGCTACCCTCAACATGCATGCCGGTAAAGACTTACTTATCAGTTTTGCAATGGGTACGCTTAATTCCACAGTAAGTACTCACTCCATGCCATAATCTTGTGCGTTATTCATGCTTTCTAGCAGTTCCTTTAGTATGTATACCATGCGTCCATGCATCTTGTACAATTTAATTTTTTCAGTCGACAAGATGCATGCCATGGAAAAGCGTTGACTACATGACTTGAAAGGTTGTTGTTGCCACATGAGAAGCTTTTTTAGGCCATCATGCACAAAATTCTGGGTTGGGATCAAACTTTCACCAAATTACTTTGGAGATCTCTTACCATCATTTGTTACACGCGGATTGAATATCTTTATGGAAGGGCCCTAGGGCAGCGGCAGGTCCAGTTACGAGCAACTCGGTCTTTCTACACCTGAGAAATTTCAAAAGAAGTTTAATACATAATAGTAGAGTTATTGCTATCAGCATGGTGTCTTGGGTTGGAGTCTCTCTCGCCGAATCTCTCGAGAAGTTAAATGAGCGAAGGTAATCGATCACACAACCTCGTCATATCAAATTTTGAACAACCGGCGGTGGTGGTGGTGGTGGAGATATGTGGCGGTGGTGGTGTCCGGTCCGGGCGCGGTGGCTGCTGCTCGGTCTAGCGCAGTGGTGATGATCCGTACGGCGGCTTCGTCGCAGCGACGGGGAGCCTAGGCGTTGTGGCGTGTTGGATGCTGGACCTCGCTGCCCAGTTCGACCGACTTCGCTGAGGACATTTCGTCGTGTTCCTCAGTTCGGCCGTGGAGGGTGTCCGTCAGTGGAGGTGACGCCCGGATGCCGGGGCGGCGGCCCCGGATGGTGGTCTTCGTATCGCGCCGAGCCAGGAGGAGGCTTTGCGGGAGGTGGACCTGGGCCCCGGCGCCTAGCTCCATTCGTGGCCTCAGATCGTCGGGCGCGTGGGTCCGTTGGTCTGTGTGCGGGATCGAGATGGTGGTCTGGCCGGTCCTGAGGGCGGTTGCGGGGTGTGCGACACATCGGCGGGCGAAGGCCTTGCCCTGGCTGTCGGCCTGGGCCGACGACGGCGACGCCCTCGGGCGTCGTGTCCTTCTTGAAGGCGTCGTCGTGGCGGTGCTCTCGCTGCTTCGTCCGGGTTCTCCAGGGGAAACCCTAGATCCCGCAAGGGATCGGGCGGGGGCGGCGCTCTTGCGTCGTTTGCCTCTTGGGGCCTCGTCTTGGATGTTCCACCGGCCCGAGGGGTATGTGGAGTGCTGGTGGTTGGCGGCGGCGATTTCTTCGTCTTCGGTTAGGTGGTGCGCGGCTTTGGGGCCGGCGTGGATGTCGGAGCGGCGGCTCCGGATTTCGTCATGCGTTGAGGTCGCCTCCGCCGTGTTTTTGTGTCGGCTATGGTTGCTAGGGTGACATGGTCGTCGACTTGTTCTGGGGCGTGGCCTTGGGGCCGGTGTGGATGTCGGAGCGGCGGCTCCGGGTATCTCCTTGCGTTGAGGCTTTGCCTCCGCTGTGTTTTGTGTCGGCTATGGTTGCTAGGGTGACGTAGTCGTCGACTCGTTTTTTTGGGGCGTGGCTTTGGGGCCAGCGTGGTGCGTTGTGTTGTATGGTTTTTGGCCGGTTTTCCTTATAAACTGTCCAACTCTTTTCGACTTTATCAATCAAAGGCATTGCCGAGGTTCGAAAAAAAAAATTGAACAACTTGTTTTTTTCGATCTTCCACCAGGCAACAACTTGTTTTTTTCCTAACCAATCGCGTCATATCAAGTTTTGAATAATTAAATTCAAATTTATTCTTTTATTCTCGGCCCAAATTCATATACCTCTGGTTCGATAAAAGTGTCGTAGGAAAACAACGTACCCAGCCCAACTTGTATGCATAGCGTCCGACGGTTTTTTCGGATCGGAGGGTGTATTTCTTTCCCTACTCTTATTTCCCTCCAACCAAACCAGACTCCCAGTCCCGGCCCAGCAGGCCATGGCCCCGACAGAAAGGCCCGCCACGCCTGCGTCGCGGCACCTTCGTGTCCTCGGCGAGTTCCCACGGCCGGCGGCGGTGCCTCCGCCGCCTCGTGGGACCTGAGTATCCGACCCTACCCGCGGGCGCCGCCTCCTCCGGCTTCCTGCGCGGTTCGCCCTCCTTTGCGTCCGTATTCGGCCGCCGCGCCGTACTCAGCTCAGAGCCATCTGCAGGCTCTGTAAGGTAGGGAAAACCCAAGACATATCTTTTCGAAACATCATATGATGCAATTGTTTTCTTACTTATTCTATCCAATGCGTGTGATCCGTCTGATCGGAGGCGTTCATTTTTCTTGTTGCTGCTGGACACTTGGGAGCTGAAGAAGACCTGCCTGTAGCTTGTCCAGTTCGATTTGTTTTTAAAGTTCCTACTGGAGAGCAGATCTAAGAACAAAGCTTATATCGCTTTTGCAGTTTTGCATTGCTGAAATAAAAAACAGCTCAACTTGTGGCATATAAGTAAATTTTGACTTTCTGCCTTATATCTGGAATCAGGGGCAAAACGATTCTTTAAGCACTTAATTTCTGCGCCGACTTGGAGGTCACATTGATGTCATGCATGGATCAAATTCACCCAAGTAGCTGTACTTGCACGGGAGAAATAGTCTGTTTGCGGTGGCAGATAAGGAGTAGAGTATTATGTAGTAATATAGAAGGTTATTCTTCAAAAAATCGTTGTTTCAAGATGTAAAATGGAACAAATACATGAAGGGTGGTGGTCGGACAACAGAAAAAAAATATCATGTCTAAATCACTAAAACGATGTGTCGTATAGTGAGCAAGAACATGGTAGTCCTATACCCACCCACCCAATTACTATTAGAGATATTTCATCTGAACAGCTGCATATAAATTAAAAAAAAACAACTGATAAATATATACAAACTGCGATGCGTCGTATAGTGAGCAAGAACATGGTAGTCCTATACCCACCCACCCAATTACTATTAGAGATATTTCATCTGAACAGCTGCATATAAATTAAAAAAAACCAACTGATAAATATATACAAACTGAAACAAGCTACTATATGTTGCTTTTGAGTTAGAAGTAGTGCTCTCCCTACTATTTCTAGAATGAGAACAGAAACAAAACATGGAGTCTGTAGTGTACTCTTAGTAGTGACTCCATTTTTGTCTATTCCCCAGCTTAGATGCAACATATCTTGTTACTTTTTTATCTATATCAAATTTGAACTTAAATTCTCGTGTGATGGCAAAGTCTTGAAATCAGAGAGTAACTAAGGGAAACTTCTTTTCGGCTTATGCTTATACGTAAGCCTGCTTATGGATTTCGGTGGAGAGAAACTGTGGTGGGTAGAAGCTCCTAGAAACTGTCTAGAGAGTTCTTTTGGGCTTCTAAAGAATTGGCTTATTTATTGTGTTTAGTTGTGAGGTGTCTGAAATGCTCCTGAATTTAATATGTATACTTAATGAAGTGATATTAAAGCTTATTTGTTGTGTTGAATTTGAGAGATGAGTAAGAATTAAAATCAATAATATAAAAAGTAAAAAAAAACATGGTGGATGGATCGACGTCACATGTACCTGAGCTGAGAGGCAAGCAAGAACACACACAGCTCCAATCGATCGATCCTTTCATCTAAACCGCCTAAGCAGGCAGCCAGGTTGCACAAATCCATCACGTACTTGCTCGAGAGCTGCTCAATAAAGGAGTGTCGCGTGGTGCGTGGTGAACCAGCTGCTGCTGTTGCTGTCGGGCCAGGGTTTGGTGGAGTGGCATTTCCTTGTAATAAACAAGCAAACGTAGGGGCATAGCATTATACCGGTTCGCTTCCTATCTGGAGAAGCTCGGGAGGCTGGGTCGCACTCGCTTCTCAGATTGCACGCGATGACAGCTTCGCGGTCCAGAGAAGCAATTCACCAGCCGGACACCGTTTCTGCTGTCTGGGACCTAAAAGCCACCCCATAAGCCTAAAAGAAGTATCCCTAAGAGACATGCAGAGTTTATATTTTATGTTATAAGGTGAGCATTAACTTTATTTTCTTCATCCGAATCAGATATTGCTGGGTCAAAATATTTGTCGTAATGGTATCAAACTTAAATATGTGCTGATCAATTTCTATCGTTGGAGTTTTAGGGAATTTTCGCTGAATGGTGTTTGGAGTGGAGGAGTGGCTTTGGCATATTTTGGAAGAAATTAAATATCCGTTAGCTACTCATATGCTGTATTATTAGATATTTTTTATTTTTTGAGGCCAGATGACCTATATCAATTATTATAACATGCATCCAGCACTGATATGCTGCTATGTACATGACATGTCTTTGTCATTGCCTACAGGTCAGAAGCTCCTACTACTTATTGCCGCCTTCCTAACCCTACAACATAGTACTACCACTTATGGGTCTGGGTTCTCTGGGAGCATCAGCATGTCACGCCCTGGATGCCCAGACAAGTGTGGCAACATCAGCATCCCGTTCCCATTTGGCACCAGAAAAGGCTGCTTCCAAGAACCCTTTAATGTCACATGCAATGAGACCGGGGCATATCTGGCATCAACTGAACTTAGGATACTAGACATCAATATTACCCTTGGCGAGGTTCGTGTTCAGAACCCACAAATAGTGTGGCAATGCAACTACACCAACGGTACCAATAGTAGTCTTGGTTTGGATGCCTTGAGTCTGGATCCTTTTCATAAGGTTTCCAACACCAAAAACAAGTTGACATCAATTGGCTGTGCTATGCTTGCAATGATAGTGGGCACTGACATGGACAAGAACACGCCCGAGCACCTCAAAACCAGCTCATGCTTTTCGTACTGCTCTAATGCAAGTAACGTCGATGATAGCACAGGGTGTGTTGGCTTGGGTTGCTGCCAGACCTCCTTTGAAGGAAACATCAGCACCTTCAGCACCATATCCGTACCAGTACCACCTATATACAACTCTAGCATCCAGTCTTTTAGCCCATGTAGCTACTCCTTCGTTGTTGAGAAGGACCGGTTCAAGTTTGATCGCTCCTATGTCAACTCTACAAATTTCTTAAGCAAGTACACAGACGGGGTTCCTCTGGTGCTTGATTGGGTTGTTGGTAATGGAAGCTGTTTGGAAGCCAGCAAGATGGGATCAAAGTATGCCTGCCAAGCTATGAACAGTGAATGCTTTAATGTGTCCAATGGCCCCGGTTACCGCTGCAACTGCTCTCAAGGTTATGAGGGCAATCCCTACCTACAAGGAGGATGCCAAGGTACCCATATGCATGTCAAAAAATCAACCTATACTCTCTTATTTATATCAGCTTTATTGTATGATGGATTGTAACATTCTGTTGATTCATGTTGACATTCTCCTCACTTCCTTGAAATGACAGATATTAATGAGTGTGAAGCTCCAAACTAGCCATTTTATCCTTGCAAAGGCAAGTGCAGCAACACCGATGGAAGCTATACCTGTTTATGTCCATCAGGCTTCAGGAGCGATGATCCAAAGAGCATACCCTGTGTTCGAGCTGACCCAAACAAAGCTCTGAAGGTGGTCGTAGGTAATGGATTGTGCACACACTACTTAATAGTGAATTGAACACTCTTTGCACTTATTAGGCATGTTGCATAAGTCCAAGTGCAGTTTGTATGCATATCATATAGCAAAGAAATGGCACAATATCTTGCACTGTTTTCTTACCGACAAGGCCACTAGTTGAACTGATGGTAATTAACTGTCATGATTTTCAGGGATATCCATCAGTGTCGTCTTCCTCATGGTATGTATCTTCGCTCTACGGGCTGAGTATCAGAAAAGGAAGCTTGCCAAAGAGAAGGAAAGATTCTTCGATCAGAATGGTGGCCAGATACTATATCATCAAATCATGTCAAAACAAGTTGATACTTTGAGAATATTTACGCAAGAGGATCTGAAGAAGGCTACAAATGATTTTGACGAGAGCAGAGAACTGGGCAGGGGCGGTCACGGCACTGTCTACAAGGGCATTCTCAAGGATAACATGGTAGTAGCTGTGAAACGTGCAAAGATCATGAACGTGGCTGAAACCGATGAATTTGTGCAGGAGATTATTATACTTTCACAAATCAACCACCGAAATGTGGTGAGGCTTATTGGGTGTTGTTTAGAGGTCGAAGTCCCCATACTGGTTTATGAATTCATCCCGAATGGCACACTCTTTCATTTCATCCATCGTAACTACCGAAGTCCACCTCCCTCGCTGGATACCCGTCTCAGGATCGCTCAAGAATCTGCTGAAGCTCTGACGTATCTGCATCTGTCCATGAACCGTCCTATAGTCCATGGAGATGTCAAGTCCATGAACATAATCTTGGACAGCAACTACATGGCGAAAGTGACCGACTTTGGGGCGTCAAGGACTCTCCCCAAGGATGCGGCTCAGTTCATGACATTGGTGCAGGGCACCATGGGTTACCTGGACCCTGAGTACCTGCAGGAGCGGCAGCTCACAGAGAAGAGTGATGTTTACAGCTTCGGGGTTGTGCTGCTGGAGCTGCTCACGGGGAAGACAGCGATCTACCATGACGGTCCAAAGGAAGGCAAGAGCCTCGCGTCGTCCTTCGTTCTTGCGATGAAGGAGGAGAGCCTCGAGGGTATTCTGGACCCAAGCATAGTGCACGCCGAGATGGAGATGCTGCTGGGAGAAGTCGCCGAGCTTGGGAGGTTGTGCTTGAGCGCCAGGGGGGAAGAGAGACCTTCCATGAGCCAGGTGGCCGACAAGCTGAAGGCATTGAGGAGTACCTGGAGGGAGAAACTGGTGCTCGAGCATGGCAAGACGGAGTATTTGGTTGTGCGCTCGTCATCTGCAGGTTCGGCGCTACACGATTCTGCGTCGTCGAGCATGTGCTCCACTGTGCTAACACCCAGATGATGGTTTCAGTTGATTACACCATGCGAGTAGTAGTACCAAGGGTCCAAGAGTGTGTACGTGTTAATTGGTATATATTATATGGAGCTTCGAGTATATTGCTCCCTCAGTCTTTTGCCTACACAGTTCTCCTGCACAGTTCGTTTTGTTTTGTCACTACAGTCATTGATGTATCCACTTTTGTGGTATTCAAACACAGTCCGTGTTGAGGACCAAAGCATTTGTGCGCGCTTCAGATCAGATTATCAGATTATGGCATGAGCTTTATCAGATTGTTAGTGCCAGCACCACTAGCTTAATTACTACCTGACCGTGACCAGGACGCCACGCCTGCCACTCCCGAGCGCATTCTCGCTCATAGTCTCTTCCAGCGTTGTGCAACGTCCGTCCTTCAAGTGCCTGTTTGAGCTTATGTATTATGTTTCAGTGCTTGACAGTGTCAAAGTTCAGTTCAGAGAGGAAGCCGAGTGGTTCAGTTTTAGAGATAGTTTTTTTTATTGCTGCCAATGAATGTTTCAACACATTGGTTGTTTCAGCAGAATGAACATACTCTTCTTTGAAGAGAAGAATGGCCATTCTGATCATATATATATAGGTAGTTACAAGTTGCGGATGTCCTCAAAAGCTTCTATCTATGTGTAAATATAATGTGAAAATTATTGCTAGATTTATGCAAAGATTTCTATTCGTTCAAGCGTATCCTAAATGTGAATACTTATAATTTATATTTCACACACCAAGTTCTTCCACACAATGGCCACATACAGGTACAGGAAAAACAAAATGAAATTCCTAAACCATGAGCAGGTGGAATACTACGAGGACAAAGACAAGATTGACATAGCCACACAACATTTTCGACAACTTTTCTCTGAAGGCAGGCATTGGGTACAGAACCTTAACCTGCAAACTCTGTATGGCCAACAGAGAGCTGATCTACATGATCTAGATACAGCTTTCCTGTGGAGCGAAATAGAGGCAGCCATCAAAGGTGCTCCTCCAAACAAAAGTCCGGGACCAGATGGCTTTACGAACGAATTCTACAAGTTTTACACACAGGAACTGAAAGCTGATCTAATTCAGATGTTTGCGGACTGGCACAATCAGCAATTGAACCTGACAGGGGTAAACTTAGCAAACATTACGCTGCTGCCAAAGACTGATAACCCACACAAGATCACAGACTACAGGCCTGTATCTCTTCAACACTCCATACCCAAGCTGATCGCGAAAGTTCTGACGAACAGGCTACAGAAAAAAATTGCACAGCTAATTAGTGAAATGCAATCGGGTTTCATCAAGGGGAGATCTATAATCGAAAACTTTGCAACTGCGATTGGAATGGTTCAGCTTGCCCACAGAAGGAAGAAACCGGTCATTGTACTCAAGTTAGATTTTCAGAAAGCGTTTGATTCTATGCACTGGCAGGCAATCTCGGCAACGCTCAGAGCACGTGGGTTCCCGCCAAAATTCATCTGGTGGGTGCAGCAACTGCTGGTAACCTCAAAAGCGCAGGTTCTTATCAACGGGCAGACAGGCGCGGCTTTCCAAATCCAAAAGGGAGTGCCGCAGGGAGATCCGCTCTCGCCGTATCTCTTCAACACTGTTGCAGATGTGCTGCAACAAATGTTCAGAAATGCTTACGATGCTGGACACCTCTTGCATCCAATCCAGCAAGGAGCACCCCTGCATGTGCTGCAATACGCCGACGACACACTGCTTATACTTCATGGATCAGTTCAGCAGGCTCAGTACGCCAAACGCATTCTGGACGCCTTCTCACTTTTCAGTGGTCTTCATATAAATTACCAGAAAAGCACGTTTGTTCCAATTCACATGCCACAACAGCAGTCAGAAGAGATTGCTGCCATTTTGGGGTGCGAGATCGCACAGCTGCACTTACCTAGGCCTGCCACCGTCAATGAATAAAATTTCCAGAAGCATGTTGCAACCGATCATCCAGAGAACCGGAAACAGGCTGCCAGGATGGATGCCGAGGTTTCTCTCGTCTGGGGGAAGAACGGAGATGGTAAGCTCGGTTATATCTGCTATACCTGGTTTCTTTATGGCTTGCATACAGTGGGACCAGACAGCAATTGAGGCGTTAGACAAAATCCGGAGAGCTTTCGTTTGGAAGAATAAAGACATAGTGCTGGGAGGCCATTGCTTAGTGGCTTGGGATGTCGTCACAATGTCAAAAAAGCAAGGAGGGCTAGGGATTCGAAATTTACACAACCACAACAAGGCATTAATGGCTAACCTATGTTCTAAGCTACTGTCGGCGGGAACTGGTCCGTGTTTCAACTGGCTACGACAGTGCTATATTCAGGATCGACTGCCGGGTCCAGAGCGACAAGACACCCCTTTTTGGAAAGCTATAGCCGCCCTCATCCCGATCGTGCAACAAGCGACCACATGTGATATCGGCTCAGGAATTACCACCTCATTCTGGAACGACAACTGGGCAGGGATCGGGAGTCTAAAGCATGCATTCCCAATCTTATTCACTTTTGCGCAAGACGAATCGTTCAATGTCAGATCACAGTTTGCAGAAGGGACATGGAACATACAGCTAATAAGACCGCTCTCCCGCACGGCCGATTCACAACTGCAGACTCTGCTGGGATACTTACATGAGCAAAACAACGAGCTCTCCGACCAGGCGGACAGTCGGTTATTGATCACAACAGCTAAGAAACCAACTACAAAATCTTTCTACGCTCTGTTCAATGATCGTGGAATGAACTGGCCACACGAGAAACTAGTCTGGCAAAAAGAAATCCCGCACCGCCACAAGATCTTCCTATGGCTTGCCTACAGGGGTAGAATAAACACCAGGGATAACATGACTGCCAAAAGATGGTCAGATCATAACGGCTGTGACTCATGCCCAGCAGTGGAATCCATCGCTCACATTGCCCTTCACTGCCCTTCACTGCAAATATTCAGAGTGGGTATGGGAAAAGCTGGGCTTCTCGCTCATTGCAGGGTCATCTACTACGATAAGCCAGTTCGTGCAACGGACGCAACCTTTGTCAGATCCAGAGACGTGGGCAATATGTTTTGCGGCATGCCTCCTTTGCCTTTGGCGGATGAGGAACGACAGGGTCTTCAACTCGAAAACTTGCAACCAAAGGTCTTTGTTAACAAGAATTACCGACGAGTGTGGTCAGCAAGATCTAACAAGCACAAATTGAAGCTGAATGAATGGGCTGACAGTTTGTTAGGATAAGTTAGCTTTTTCCTTAGTTTTCGCTTTCATTTTCTTTCCCTTCTTTTTTTTATCTGCTTTTTTTACTAGCCACGGCTGCGACCTGGTTGTACATTCCCTCCCCAAAAACCTTTCTGTTGCCACTTGGCGACCACCCTGTAACCATAAGGTAGAGTTCCTTTAATAGTTCAAAAAAAAAATTATATTTCAAGTTCAGTTCGTATTTTATCTTTTATGTTCCCAAAATTATTGAGCTGGAAGGTGCCAGAAACTTTTCAAAGTATATGTAGATATTTCTCATCATCTTCTTCAAAGGGCTCGCCCCCTATATCTGCATGGCTAGGAAAAACTGCCGCGATGATGCTATCCTCTGGCGAGCCCGCCAGCCGATGGAGAAACGTGGTGATGTTGATCTCTGGCTAACTTACCTCCTGCCGGTCCGACTCTGAATTTTTGATCGTCTGTGTGTGTTTTTATGTGCGCGTGTGCTGAGACCACCCCTTCGCGTTGGATGCTGTCTCTCTGCCCCCCACCCATGTAACCTGCTTTGGGGTTTTCACCCTTTTCTTGTATGATATAATGAAAATTTAGGTGGGTGCCTTTGCGCAGTCCCTGGTACTTGGAAAAGAAATGCTTATTGGAAAAGAGCCTGCATCGTGTGGGCATATTCCTCCAGAAGACAAATTTCCTATGGTCTTTTTGATTTGTAACAAACAAAATATTTCTGTTGCCAATGCTGCAATAAATTTGATAGAATGTCACCTAATTTCATTGTTTGATTCATAAATTATGGATAGCGATGACGAGTTCATGTTCCGCCCGAATGATGGAAGAGGGACGCCAATGCCACAACCACTGATGAGGGGCACCAGAGGATCCTCGCTTGTTTATATCTCTACAAGAAGAGGTGAATGCCCCTCCCCGGTAAGAATGTTGAAAGCGATTTGGGTCATTTGATGCTATACAATGACTCTTCCCTCTACGGCTTTCCATTTCATTTTTTTTAACGGTGGGCGCTCCTAGTTATCGGCCGAACCCGGCGACCTAGTAAAGAGCATGTGATGTTAATGAAACAGTTTATATGGGCAAACGATGTCCACACCAACAGTAAGCAAATTGAGAAGAAACGACGAACTAGGTGGAATCAGAGGCGCCGTTTCTTCCCAGAGACAAGAGGTGTACGCGTTGACGTTATGACCGAATCTGGCATCCTCGCTCAGGTTACATTATACTGAAACTTTGCATCATGTGAACCAAACTGGACAACTACTGTTCAGAATTCGAAACGGGGATTCCTCGAATTTTCCATCTCATCAGTTAACTAGCCCGGTAGGTGTGCAATCGCATCGGTGTTACGATCGATGCTACAACCAGCCGAGACATCAAACAGTGACAGGAGAAGAACGATTCAGAGAGGGTTTTTTCCTTTGGATGCAGTCAGAGATGTTCTTGAAGACTTGAAGTAGCCCCCTTTCACCTGGCCGCCAGTTGCAAAAGCCAACTAACATGACGCGACTGCTGCCTGTTTGAAATCGTGCATGAATGCGGAATTAATCAACCGTAATCACAAACAAATTCTAGGTGACGACTTGAGGTCAGCTCCCCCCTCATGACCACACACGGTTTTGATTATATTAATAGGGGAGATTTGACTACATCCTGTATATCTCGAGAGCATGCTATATAAGCATGATGTATTTTGTTCTCTCTCGCATGCCCATTGCCCCGGCGGCAGACGATAGAGAGACGAACCCGGCGGCCGAAGCTCTGCAATCATGGATTGGTCACTGATTACAGGTAATTTTTCTCTGCTCTATCTAGCTATCGTGGCCACACTAACTGTTCTCTCGGATACAGTTCAGTTATTTCTTGTGGACTTTGTTTCACGTTAAGTTTCTTTAAGTTTTGCATGGGTTTCCTTTAGTTAAGTTTGCGTTGAAGGAGGGGATTATGATCTGATTTATATACTGGTACTCAACCAGCGAAGTTTCTGTACATACGACGCTTTTCTGTCCGACAGCAATCCGATGCACAAAACCGATGACATACCTTACTCTGAGCAGCCATGTAGACGGTTTGATCTGAGCAGTCGGACATGATTCAGACGGAAAACGTCAGACGCACAGCAGCCCTCCCCAACAAGCAACAAGATTGTTAAGCCACTGAGGCTCTGTATGTTCTTTGCCTTGGCCAATTTAGATTTTCGGTGGCTCGTTGCCAGTCTGCGTGTTTTTTGGTACTAGCTATTTAGGCTCTGTTACTCAGTCTTCGTATGAGCTGGGTTATAATTTGAAAAGTCACTTTGGATTTCCGGCGCCAGTAATGTTGGTGCCAAAAATATTTTTTATACGTAGAATTTATTCGTTGTAAAAAATATCAAATCCACATGTGTATTTAACCTATAAATCTGCATAAAAAAGCCAAAGAATGTGACCTATGAAAAAAGAAGTCAGGCATGGTTCTACATTTTTATTTGATTTTTTACCCATGCTGACCTGTGAGGCTCATCCATTATTTAAGCAGAAGAGATTCTCAATTGATTAACGAAAAACCGAACAAAAACCATCACAAACCACAAGCGGCACCCATACAAACCTGCAGACCCCTCAACATAGAGGGTCTCGTCAAGGTCACAAACCGGAATCATCGTAATCACTTTTCTCGATTGAGTCTCATCGCTACTTTAGACTCCGATCAAGCAACTATGACATTTTCCAAGATGAACATTGATCCAGCCCTGAACCCTAGACATAAAGCTTGTGCGGAAACATAATATAGGGCCAGTGCCATGACTCAGACACCCGCAGGGCACCGAGGCAGCAAACATCAACATTTCCCCGACCCGAGCGAACCCACCATTGCCGCTTTGCCGGCGAGATGCCCTGCCCCTGCGCTGACGGAAAGGCCCGACCCTTCAATAAGAGACTAATAGAAATATTCCATCCGAAAATCTTTTTTCCTTATACCTAGATTAACTTTGAGCTTTAATCCTTGCATGTTGAAATTAAAAAGGACTTGAATGAGAGAATAACTAAGAGAGACATTCAAATTTCATCTTCACGGGCAATACCTTTATTTTCGAAATCTGATCTGGAAATTGTTGGGTCAAATTGTCTGCAGTAGTGGACTAGACTAACTAACTATTGATCTATTCCAAACGATCAGGAGTTTCCCTAACAATGGTGTTTTGAGGAATGGTTTTTTCACATGTTCTAAAAGAAATAAACATTTGGTGTCTACCCATATTCGGTATTAGGCAGACTTTATGTGGGTCCTAAAACATGCATCCAGCCAAGATATATTTATGTGTGCCTGATACAAATCTTGGTTATTACCTTATAGGTCAGAAGCTCTTCTTACTTGTTGTCTACACCCTAGCACTACAACATATTAGAGCTGCTTATGGGTCCGGATCCTCCGGGAGCATCAGTATGGCACGGCCTGGCTGCCCGAACAAGTGCGGTGACGTCCTCATCCCGTACCCATTCGGCACTGGAAATGGCTGCTTCCAAGAACCCTTTAAAGTTACATGTAATGCGACCGGTCCGTATCTGGCCTCAACCGGAGTTAAGATACTGGAAATCAATCTTACCCTGGGTGAGGTTCGCATTCAGAACCCACACATAGCATGGCAATGCAATTACACCAACGGCGCCCATAACAAAGGTGGTTCGGAAGGCTTAAGTCTTGACCCCTTTCATAATGTTTCCGACACCAAGAACAAGTTCACCGCAATCGGGTGTGCTACGCTTGCATTGGTCATAGGAGTCACCAGCGGCAAGAACCAGCTTGAGTTACCCGTTATCAACTCGTGCTTTTCATTCTGCACTGACGCAAGCAACGTGGGTGATAGAACAGAGTGCTCTGGATTGGGTTGCTGCCAGAGCTCCTTTCCCGGAAACATCAGCTCTTTCAACACCACATCCGTCCCAGTAACAGCTATATCCAACTCTACTATCCAGTCTTTCAGCCCCTGCAGCTACTCGTTCATTGTTGAGGAGGATTGGTTCAAGTTTGAACCTTCAGATGTTAGCTCTACAAATTTTGCCAGTAAACATCCAGACGGGGTTCCTTTAGTACTCGATTGGGTTGTTGGCAATGGGAGTTGTTCGAAAGCCACCAAGATGGGACCACAATATGCCTGCCAAGCCGTGAACAGCGAATGCGTTGATGTGTCCAATGGCCCCGGTTACCGCTGCAACTGCTCTCAAGGTTATGAGGGCAATCCCTACCTACAAGGAGGATGCCAAGGTATGCATGTGCATTGCTGAAAGTCCACATATACTCTTTTATATCAGCTTTATTGCTTATGGAGTGCGATATTCTGTTGAGTCATGTTGACGCTTTCCTTTTACTTCCTTGAAAGACAGATATCAATGAGTGCGAACCTCCGAATCAATCCTTGTATCCTTGCAATGGTTATTGCGAAAACACCGATGGAAACTACAGCTGTTCATGCCCATCAGGATTCCGCAGCGACGATGCAAAGACCATAAAATGCGTCGAAGCTGACCCAAACAAAGCTCGGAACATGGCCATAGGTAGTTAACAATTATCATATTTTGCACATCAGTTGTGCACACATACTACTTAATATAGTTATTGAAAAGCTCTTTTGCATCTCTTATGCTTGTTCTATGAGCTTAAGCGCAGTTTGCATGCAAGTCATATAGAAAAGAGCAAAGTAAATGGTGTGTATGGCACAACATGTTGCATCTTTCTAAGCCAAATGTGGGCAATGTCGCTAGTTGAACTGATGGTAATTAAACTGCCATTATTTTCAGGCATATCTGTCAGCATCATCTTCATCATGCTCTGTATCTTTGCTCTGCATGCCGAGTATCAGAAAAGGAAGCTGGCGAAAGAGAAGGAAAGATTCTTTGATCAGAATGGTGGTCAGATATTATACCATCAAATTATGTCAAAACAAGTCGATACATTGAGGATATACACGCAAGAAGAACTGAAGAAGGCTACAAACGATTTTGACGAGAGCAGAGAACTGGGTAGGGGTGGTCATGGCACTGTCTACAAAGGCATCCTCAAGGATAACAGGGTGGTAGCCGTGAAACGCTCAAAACTCATGAATGTTGCCGAAACCGATGAATTCGTGCAGGAGATTATTATACTTTCACAGACCAACCACCGGAATGTGGTCAGGCTTCTTGGGTGCTGCTTGGAGGTGGAGGTCCCTATACTGGTCTATGAATTCATCTCGAACGGCACTCTCTTTGAGTTCATCCATAGTAACCACGAAAGTCCGTCTCCCTCGCTAGACACTCGTCTCAGGATTGCTCAAGAATCAGCGGAAGCGCTGGCCTATCTGCATCTCTCCACAAACCACCCTATAGTCCATGGAGATGTCAAGTCCATGAACATTCTCTTGGATGACAACTACATGGCGAAAGTGACCGACTTTGGGGCGTCAAGGACGCTCCCCAAGGATGCGGTTCAGTTCATGACATTGGTGCAGGGCACCCTGGGTTACTTGGACCCCGAATACCTGCAGGAGCGGCAGCTCACAGAGAAGAGCGATGTTTACAGCTTCGGGGTCGTGTTGCTGGAGCTGATCACGGGGAAGACGGCGATCTACAACGACGGCCCCAAGCAAGGAAAGAGCCTGGTGTCATCCTTCCTGCTCGCGGTGAAGGAGGGGAACCTCATTGGCATCCTTGACGCGAGCATAGTACATGCTGGGATGGAGAAGCTGCTCGGAGAAGTCGCTGAGCTGGGGAGGATGTGCTTGGCCGCCAGTGGTGAAGATAGGCCTTCCATGGCCCAGGTGGCCGACAAGCTCAAGGCCCTGCGAAGCACCTGGAGGGAAAAACTGGTGCTGGAGCATACCGTGATGGATCGTTCAGTCGTGTGCTTTTCGCCTGCAGCTTCGGCATCTTGGAACCCTCCATCGTCGAATACGTTCTCGACGGCGCCGCACATGGCTGCAATAGGTATTGAGACACCCAGATGATAGTTTTAGTAGATTTAAACCATGTGACGGTGTGAGTTGTAATACCAAGAGAGTGTGCACGCGGCAGAGTCTTATAGAGCTCCCAAATTCACACTGTGCAGCGGAAATGTACAGTTTTTTTTAGAAACAGCAGATATGTACAGGTGGTTGTAAAGAATTAATGCCAAGTACATGTGTACAAGGTCAGAATCAGTTAACAGGGGATTCCTGTGTTTCGCGTTCCAGTTCGGAGTTTGCCATGACAGGCTATGCGACATTTAATTTCCAGTTTTAGTTTGAAGAAACACAAAATTCAGTTATCACTAGTAGGAAAACGGCTTTTAGTGGCGCACCAAAAACGGCTCTCTGTGACGCATGGTGACAATTCTGTGGTGCACCGGCCCATGCTCCACAGAAAACTCAGAATTTTGTGGCGCACTGTGCACCATGCGCCACATATTATGTTTTTCGGATTAAAAAAAAGGCTGCCTAGTCCTCCTCGTGGTCGCCGGGGGCGACGGAGGGGGTGGAGAGGAAGGACGGGGAACGGAGCGCGGTGGACGTGGCGGGCGTCGGGGTGGGGAGCGGCCCGCGGCTGCGCTGGAGGCGGCGGTCGAGGATCTTGAGCTGGGCTTCGCGGAGGAGGAGCGGGTCCCGGGAGCGCACGGCCTGGAGGCGGTCGCGGAGGCGGGGGAGGTAGGCGTCCTCGTCGCCCTTGTTCCCGGACCACAACGTCTCGGCGGCGGCGGCTGCCCGGGGCAGAGCCTGCCGTCCAACACAACGGCGTCCGACTGCACTGACCACAGTGCCACCTCGCCGCCCAGAACCAGCGTGGCCTCCTCCTCCGTGAGCCCGTGTAGGATGTCATAGTCATAGACGCGCTGCCCCGTCTTGAACGGCGCACCAGGACCCGCCCGTGCCGCCGGGGTCGTTGAACAGCGGCGCGCCCTCGCCCTCCTTCTCCTGCTTGTCGTACCGGCTGTCGTTGCCCACCCAGCCGTCGTGCCCGCAGTCCAGGTAGTATTACGCCGCTGAGGAGACGATGGCGCGGTACCCGGGGGCGATCCGCTTCGTGTTCGTCGCGGAGGCGACGACGTAGGCGTCCTCGTCGAGCACCTCCGGGCGGCGGCGCTTGGAGGAGGTGGCGGCGAGGGTGGACGTTTATGTGGTGGCGCATGCAGCCACATAAATGTGCATTTTTGTGTATTCTTTGGCGCATGAGGTTTCCGTGCGTGGCGCATGCAAAACAATGCGCCACCGAAATATTTTTTGTTGCGCATGCTTATTTGATGCGCTGCAAAAAGTATCCACCTATAAGTCCCCTACTAGTAAAATTTCCATAAGAACAGTTTACAATATAATAGTTCAAACTTAACACAACTAAAAAAAAAGAATGGACAATGAATTGTAAGTGGTTTCACAAACAAGTGGATCGCGAGCAAGTCGGTATTCTGGTAGTACGGAGTACTATTGTTCGAGCGTGGAAACGACCAACGCTATCGCCCTGCCAGGTAGGACATGGCGAACGAGTCGCTCTTGCTCAGCACCGACCACGACATGGCCGAGCTCTGTGCGTAGCTCGCCGGCAGGCCTAACGGGCAACGCGCGTGGTCGTCGAGCGCCAGCAGGTCCACCATGATCGTGTCCGATGGCGGCGGCGGCTCCACCTCCCCCACGCCCCTCCCGTCCAGCATCTCCACCACGCGCGCCATGCTCGGCCGCGCCCCGGCCTTCTCCTGCGCGCACCACAGCGCCACGTGCACCGCTCTCCGCACCGCCGCCTCCTCTACCTGATCCCCGCAGCCGGCGATGAGCCTCCCGTCCACCACCTCCATCACGCGCCCCTCCCGCACCAGCTCCGCAGCGATCTTGGGAAGGAACGACCACCGGCCGTCCTCCTCTGCCCGGAGGCACCGGCGCCCGGAGACTATCTCCAGCAGCACCATCCCGTAGCTGTACACGTCGGACTTCTCCGTGATGCCGGTGCCTAGGAGCCACTCCGGCGCCAGATACCCCACCGTGCCGCGCACCGTCGTCACCACCCGGCTCTGCTCCTTCCCCGCCAGCTTCGACAGCCCGAAATCCGAGAGGATCCCCCGGAAGCCATCGTCGAGGAGGATGTTCTCCGGCTTCACGTCCAGGTGCAGCACCTTGGCGCGGCAGTCGTGGTGCAGGTAGGCGAGCGCCTTGGCAACGTCGACGGCCACCTGGTACCGCCGCGCCCACGGCAGGCAGTGGCGCTCACGGCCGTTGTCGGAGCAGGGGAAGATCCACCGGTCGAGGGATCCGTGTTCCATGAACTCGTAGACGAGGAAACGCGGAGAGCCCATGCAGAAGCCGACGAGGCGCGCCAGGTTCACGTGCTGCGCGCCGGCGATGGCCGACACCTCCGCCTTGAACTCCTTGTCGGCGTTCTCAGCGCCAGCGCCGGCGCTGATCCGCTTCACCGCCACCTGTGTTCCATCGTCGAGGATGCCGCGGAACACCGTCCCCGACGAGCCCCGCCCGGCCACGTACTGGAAGTCGTCCGTGGCCGCCGCCAGCGCCTGGAAGGAGAACTTGCACGGCAGCCCGGCAACCTTGCGAAAGAAGCTGTACTCCACGCGCATCTCCTCGCCATCGTCCAGCGCGCGCCTCATCGCCATGCGCTCCGCCCGCCCCGCCGTGCAGTGCAGCAGCAGGAGAAGCGTCACGACTGTCGCCACCAGGACGGCGACGGTGGAGAAGTAGAACGGCCTCGACAGGTGTAAGCAGAGGTAGAGAACGACCTCTGCCGCCGCAAGCACGACGCTGGCCACCACGACGGCGAGGACCTTGGCCTTCCTGCTGCCCATCCGCCGGCGACGTCGCTGGCTTGGGTTGTATGATCCCTGACCCTGACCATCATCCGAATTCTCGGACCTCGTCGTGTTCAGGGTTTTTGACTTCTCCATGCTTATACACAGTATAAGTTATACTCCTAGCTCATACAGTGTTACAACGACATTTGAAGCTGAAATTATTGCTTTGCGTCCATCTCAACTCTCACTCTCACTCGCCATAAACTTCTGGCTGATAAGAAAATTTGGATAGCGTAGACGGTAGTAGGTTAAGAAATGTTCAAACCAAACGTGGATTCGGCACCACGTGGAATTCGTCATGAATTTCGTAAGCTGCTGCACGGTCAAGTGAAGGAATGAGCCAAGATAAACTCAACTCTGCCAGTGACATCAATCTATAGTGATTAGTGAGGTCTAATCGATCATTGTCATGCGGGTTGTTGGCATCCGCGCTTTGGCAAAATCTAAGGGTGTATTAAATGTCACGCGGTTTAGTGATGAACATTTCTTAACAGTTGACATCTGGGTACAAAATGTTCCGGAGAAACGAACTCATCAGTATGTAGAGATCAAGACGAAAGCAAGGCACATATAACAAATTATGGAAGAAAGAATGTTGAGGTGGCCACTGAACACGGAACCATCCAGGAAAGAGAGCAACTCGGCCAATGTTTGATTCAACGATAGGTGGGATGAAAATGAAAGGGACATCACTGTTTAATACTGTAATTAATACCCTTTGTTGTCCCAATTTCCAGTCATGAGAAAATGAAAGGGACATTATTCGTGTGAGCAATTATCTGAAAAGAAAAACTATGTTTCCAGAGCCCTTTGCTATCCCCATTTCCAGCCATGAGAACTGAGGACAGCAAACTGGTTGGCATGGATAGTAAACTCTATAGGCAAAAAAGCTGATGTTTTCCACAGCTTCAAAGCATTTTCAAAAGAAAAATAAAAGAGCATCGGTCCAGTGTTTCATCACTAGACATGCCCTCTGCCATCTTAATGATGGTGGTGGTCGTCGTCATCATCATGTCCATCAGGGTTTCCTCCGTTCCCTATTACCTCAAGCTGTGGAAACAAGGTTGGAATTTCAAAGCTCAGAAACAAAGAGGCAACACCTGATTTAGCATAACATTCTAAAATTGTCATCACAAGAAAAGAAAAAGAACCACATGGCAACAAAAGAGACCAGCATACCTTGAAATACTGAGTGCAGACTGGGCATTCATGTGGCTTGCCTTTCTCCAACCAGAACCACACAACATCATGTTCATCCTCTGAAAAAAGTAGGATATTAAATTTGGCATTTGAGTTAATTATATCCATCATGAGTTGATGAATATTTCTAGATAAGACACCCGATAGGACTGAATTTTGTTAGACTCTGTTGGTGGAGAAGGGGTTGAGTATGTGAGGTAATATACCTCCTTCAGCACCAGGGCAACCGACAATCCTTTTGTCGAAGTATGACTGAATGACAGCAGGAGCTTCCTATGAATGGAGATGTGCACACAGAATGGTCAGTTGGACCAGGCGAGTAAAGAAATAACTAGACTGAATGATGATACAAAAGGTACAGTTGAGCCTAATCACGCTTCAACATAACACTCCACGAAGTGGTTAGTTAACAGGAAAATTCAAAACAGAATGGAGTAACGCTTAATAGTTGACTGATAACCTTATCAAATGACAACCGATATAGTCATGAAAAAATAGTACAGACATACCAGCGTGATAAGACAAGAAGGAATCAGCTGAGCCAACAAAAATACATGGGAACAACTAAAAAGTAAACCATCTCAACTGAGAATAATCTGCCTAAGATATATGATGGGAACCAGGTACTGTTCAAAACACTAATTGTTCTTGGAGATATAATTGGATGGAATATAAAGAGGAACTATAAGATTCAAGTTCAATATCAAATTTGCAACCGATGAGTTCACATGGATAAAGAACATAACACACAGCTCCAACATCAGCGGTACAACTAAAATTCTCCACAACAGCTCGAGTTGAAATGGATAAGCAACAGACAAACCGAGTGAACAAGCAGGATTTTCCAAACAAAATATCACCATGAAATACGGAAAGCTAAGTCTTGACGTGATTGTGAACCAAGAACAAAGCATAACTAATTAACCGTTCCAAACTAAGTTGTATTAAATCTGCGTCAATTAATTTGGAACGGAGGGAGTAATACACACGAAGAAGCGGAAAATTCACCTCAATCAAAAAGCAAATTCCACGTGCCTGCAAGTACTATATGTTCAATATGTGGGTTTGAAAGGTTACAACTCCTAACAATAGCTAAAAAATCAAACTTTAATATGCTAAAAGCCCAAAACTGTCAATTCAACAGCCATGAAGCAAATTATATTTGCCAAGGTCTGTGTTTATCACAAACCCAAAGATTACAGGCACATTGATAGTTCAAGCAAATGATGAGATCACAAAATGGTAAACTGATAGCAAAAAACAGAGGGTTGGATGCAACCTACAACCTCATTTGCCACCCCAAAAACAAATTCGTCTGGACACAAACATGACTGTCTAAACTGGGCTGAATTTATCGAAACGATATATCTCGTCTCACATTTCTGCGCAACCTCTCATAGCTCAAAGGAACCAGTGAACACATGGATATAACTCACTTCCATGTATGACTGTCACTGTGACCAATTCAGACACACACAATCTAGAGGAAATTCTTAAAATGACATCAAAGGATTGCTTGGTTCCAAAAGTTGCATCAAAGTAGTTGACGTTCCCAGAATGCCATTAAACAAGTCTCATCGCTCCAAGAATGCCACTTATGTCAGTTGACCGCTGGTTGACCATTAAGTCTCTTGTGAAAAATCTATTATGCCCTTGTTGCATTTTCGGGCCAAGCTTCCAAAAGCCCGACCACCAACATACAAGCACGAGCCTGGTCAAAGACCAAAAATATGAGGGCAATTCAGGTACTTGGCCAAAAACCTAAAATGTTTCTTCCTCCAAGTCATAAGGCAACTACGGTCAACTGACAGATGTGGCATTTTCAGCATTAGAACACTTGTTTGATGGCATTCTCAGGACGACGACTAATGTGATAGCATTCTCGGAACACAGCTACTGTTTGATGGCATTTCAAAGATTTTCTCCACAGGCTATCATAAACAACGGATTTGATAACATTTTGGTGACAACGTTTTGAGCCAACAAGAACACCCTTTTTTTATATCGAAAACCAACAAACTCGATAATCCAAACACTCACATATCAAATAGTAACCATATCAGCAGATGCTATGAAACGGAAAGCGCTCACCTTGGTGCCGAAGGGCCCGACGGGGGCGTCCATGTCAAACCTCTTCTTCCCCTGAAGACGAAATCCAAATAAAATTAGTACTGTACGTAGTATCGACCAGCAAAAGGCGTAATGAGGTTCAAGGTTGCCCAATGGGGGCGTGTCTGTGTGGGGGAGGGAGACGGACCTGGAGCTCGGCCTCGATCTCCTCGCGCTCGTGCCCCGTGGCGATCGGCATCACGTCCTCCACCCGCGTCCTCACCTGCCCCGCATCTGTGGAGACACACGGCCCCCACCCTGTCAAATCGGGGCTGCCGCTTGCTTTCTGGGGAAGAGCGTTTACTTACCGAGGGTGGAGAAGGAGGCGGGCGCGCGGCGGAGGAGCCCCGCGGAGGCACCGGTGGATCCCCCGATCGCCGGGGCGCGGTGGGCGAGAGCGGAGCCGCGGGCGAGGAGGAGGGAGGTGGCGCGCTTCCACATGGCGGGCGGCGGGTGAGAGTGGGCAGCGGCGGAAGGACGGTCGAAAAAACGGGGAGGGTCAGACTCAGGATCTGTTTGTTTGTTTGGCCTGCAGCTGTTAAGAAGCAGCTGTAGCCGTTGGGCTGTAAAAAAACAGCCGTAAGAAGCAGCTGTGAGAATAGCTGTAGTTTTGGAAGTGAAATATCTGGAATGTCTCTGATTACTGAAGTTTGTATAATACTGATTTGAAACAAATTAGTTATTTATGAGAGCTAAATTCTCAATTAACCTTTATAGGTAGAATTATTTTTAACACGTTTTATTGAAATATTTTTTGGAGTGTTTTGTATTCTAATATATTCACAGTCGGAGAAGCGGCGAGGCGGTGTCTAGAAGTGCTCTTGTCGTCGGTGATCGACGGAGACGAGATCGATGCGTGGTATGCCCAGTCAATATGGGGATGGCGCGATTCATTGAAGGCCAAGAGCATAGCAGTGGAGGAGATATTGTACGGCAGATTCAGCACTGGTTCAACAAGAAAGCGTTCATACATACCTACAAGATCTATTCGTATGTGTCCGATTAAACAAAAAGCTTACAACAGAAAAATCGTGGGAAACGGTGAAATCGATCTACTCCTAAAAGGAAATTTCAGACGGTTCAAGGAGTGTGACGACTTTGACCAAATTTGTCTAAAAATGGTGGGAACTTCTTCCCCGCTGCCTGCCTTCCGCTGTGTATTTTGGTGAAGCGATTGTAGGAAGCGCTTTTTCATCTGATGTTTCCAAACAAACAGGGCCAGAGGGACGGTGATGAGGATATACCAGACGGGTACCCGACCGTGAGGGTACCTGGTGCACGTTATGACTAAACCCCGATTGTCGAGTATCCGATGAAACCCATTAAGGGAGGCCCAAGACGAAGAGTGCTTCCCAAGTTAGGCATAGTCGGTTATAGTTTTCTTATCTGTAAACCTAGTCGGTTACGTATCCGAGACCTGGCCTCCTATATAAAGGCCAGGAGGGTGATGACCCACAAGTATATAGGGGGTGTATCGTAGTACTTTCGATAAATACGAGTGTCGAACCCAACGAGTAGCAGAAGGTGCTGACAAGCAGTTTTGATTAGAGATTCACTATAAGTACTAGCAGACAAGTTTTTAAAAGTTTTTGATATTGCAGATAAATAAAGTGTGATTAAATAAAGTGCAATAATAATAATTACAGCGAGTGGCCCAATCCTTTCTAGAGCAAAGGACAAGCCGGTTGGTTTACTTATATTGACCAAACGTTCTCGAGGACACACAGGAATTCTGTCTAGTGCTTTCGCTTTATATAGATGATTAATCTTTAGTGTTTTGGTAAGTGTTGTGTGGGTGAACCTATGCTAATGCACCGCCCTTCTGAGATCCTGCTATCCCTCATGCATCGAGATACCAACGGGGGTTTAGGTTTCTGTCACTCCAGCAACCCCACAATTAATATTCGAATACACAATGCATTCCCTAGGCCCTTAAAGGTGAAGTGTCATGTAGTCGACGTTCACATGACACCACTAGAAAAATAACACCACAAGTTAAATATCAAACCATTAAATAGTACTCAACATAGTTCACTACTAACATCTAGACTTCTCCCATGTCCTCGAGAACTAAACGAACTACTCACAACACATCATATGGAACATGATCAGAGGTGATATGATGATGGATAACAATCTGAACATAAACCTTAATTCAACGGTTTCACTCAATAGCATCAATAACAAGAGTAATCAACACCGGGAGAGTTTCCCCTATCAAATACACAAGATTCAGCCCTAGATGTTACAGCGGGAACGGAGTGGAGCGGTGGAGATGACGGTGTCGGCGGTGGAGATGGTGGTGATGATGATCCCAATGAAGTGCAGCTTGATGACGGTGACGATGGCGACGATTTCCCCCCTCCGGGAAGGAATTTCCCCGGCAGATTTCTGCCTGCCGGAGAGCTTTTCTCTCTCTGGTGTTTTTCGCCTCGTGGAGGCGGCGGAATATTTCCTCGACGATCTGTCAGGTATTAGGGTTTCGGGGGGAAGAAGTACGCGAAGGGGCTTAGCCAGGGCGGCCAGACCACGTGGCGGCGCCGCTCAAGGGGGTGTCGCGCCACCACATGGTGTGGGCCCCCTGTGGCCCCCCTCTGGCTCCCCTCTTGGCTCCCTCCGTCATCTGGTAAAATAGGAGGTTTCTGATGTTTTTCTCGGATTTCTGAACTTCGCAAATATGGTGTCCAGATGGTCCTTTTTCCAGCAGAATTCTGACTCCGGTGATCAATTCTCCAATAATCATCAAACATGCAAAATAGATGAAATAACATAAGTATCATCTCTAAATATGAAATATATCAATGAATAACAGTAAATTATGATATAAAATAGTGATGCAAAATGGACGTATCAATTCCCCCCAAGCTTAGACCTCGCTTGTCCCCAAGTGAAAGTTGAACTCAGTAAACATGACCACAGGTTTATGGAGTGAAGTGTCGATAAATAAAATACAGACAAGAAGCATCACATCTATTAATACACAAGTCATCTTAGACAACAACTCCATTCATATAACTCAATCTTGAAACAAGTAAAAGGAAATCACAATAAGGTACATAGAGACAATCATAGTTGGTGATGGCAAACTTTGTTTTTGGTCAGAGAACAATTAACAGATTGAACTTACTCTTCAAAACAGTCTCCTTACAATCATTACTAACTTTCAAAGTCATATTTATTAGATAACAGCCTTGTTCTAAACAAGGAAGAATAAAAGACATGCTTGACAATACAAATGTATACATGGTTGAATCACAACAACTCAAATGCTTGCTTGAGACAGAGGGAAATAAGTTTACTAACTCAACATAAAAGTAAAAGATATGCCCTTTGCAGAGGGAAGCAGAGATACAAACATGTGCTAGAGCTTTTAAGTTTTGAAATCATATAGAGAGTATAAAATAAGTTTTTAGCTATGTATGTCGTTGTCAACGAATGATAGTGAATGAAAACTATATTTACCATGTTATCTAGACTTTCAAGAGCGGCTCCCATTGAAGGACGTTATTTCTACCCAAGGGTAGATCATCCCTCTTCTCTTTTGTTTACACATGCACATTTTATAAATCGGTTTGGCACTCCTCCCCACCATTGCTTGCACAATCCATGGCTAACCGAATCCTCGGGTGCCTTCCAACAATCTCAAACCATGGAGGAGTGCCTATTTTTTTAAAATAGTCTATCACTTTGAAACTTTCTTTTGATAAATCATGGTAAATCATGTGAAGAGAATTAAACAGTTGTAGTTATAATTAATTGGGACTGGGCACCCCATTTGCCGGCTCCTTTTGCAATATTAGTGGATAAGTGGATGTGCCGCTAGTCCAAAGGTGAAAGTCTATATAACAAGTTAAACATAAAGTAACCCACATACTTCCTCATGAGCTAATAAACAGTGACACAAATAAGAGATAATAGTTTTGAATAAAGGTAGCACATGAAGTATTTACTTGGAGTGGCGCAAAATACCACATAATAGGTAGTTATGGTGGACACAAATGGCAAAGGTTTTGGCTCAAGATTTGGATGTATGAGAAGCATTCCCTCTCAATACAAGTTTTTTGGCTAGCAAGGTTATGTAGCAAGCATAAGAGTTGAGGGATACAAACAAACATACATGTAGTAAGAACAATCATGCAATCTTCCTTGGAAGCACAAACAATTTTAATTTATGAATACTAAGCTTATGAGCTAACAAGTGAGAAGGATCATTGAATAATATATCTACATGTACTCCCTTTTCTCCACTTAAGTATTGTAGCTACTGACCAATGCTAAGTTTGCCAAAACCAAAAGATGTACTATATGCTCCCAAAGTGATACCAATACTAATAACAAGATCAATCATAGAATAGAATCTTGCAAACTAAAATAAAGTGTGCAGAAAGTAAATAATAAAACTTCTCATTAATATTCCATATTGGCGACTCACACCAAGGGATACATAGATAACCAACTAAAAGAGAGATACTTCCACATTGCAAACCATCATATAAGATAACTCCTCTACTCAAGATATGACTCTACTAAAAGGTAAAAGGGTAAAAGATAATGGTGTGATACCGCAGCACTCCCCCAAGCTTGGAACAAGCCGAGGGGATGCCAATACCGATGATGAATTACTCCTTCGGTGGCGATGGTGAATCCTTAATAAGCTTAATAACAAGTTCCTTCAATTCATCAATCTTGTAGGTGAGGTTACGAATCAACTCCGAGTTGTGGTCAATACGGTTCATGAACCTATCATACTGTAAATCCCAGCTCTTGGAGTTGTCTCCCCACTTCTCATCAGACTTGGAGCTCTTTTTCCCTGCATTGTTAGAACGATCCATATTCCAAGGATTTGGCAATTCTGCCTCAGGAATTCTTTCAGTTTGATGCATATGGATTAAAGTGTGGAAGGGATTGTTGATGCTTGAAGAAGATGTCCATGGAGCCAGAAAGCGACGTGGAACCTTTCCTCCGGTACTCATCCGCGCGCCTCTCTTGGGGTTGAAGGGGTTTGCCACCACCCCAATGCTTGCAATGGTGGCATGATGTCTACGCACGCTTCTATTCTCGTAGACAGTGTTGGGCCTCCAAGAGCAGAGGTTTGTAGAACAGCAGCAAGTTTCCCTTAAGTGAATCACCCAAGGTTTATCGAACTCAGGGAGGTAGAGGTCAAAGATATTCCTCTCAATCAACCCTGCAATTAAGATACAAGAAGTCTCTTGTGTCCCCAACACACCCAATACACTTGTCAGATGTATAGGTGCACTTGTTCGGCGAAGAGATAGTGAAATACAAGTAATATGGATGATTATAAGTAGTAGTTGCAATCTGAAATAAAAATGGCAGCAAGCAAACATGTAGCAAAACTGGTTGTAAACGGTGTTTGAATGCTTAGAAACAAGGCCTAGGGATCATAATTTCACTAGTGGACACTCTCAACAATGACATCATAATTGAATAAATAAACACTACTCTCAAACACTCTCTTGTTGGATAACAAACACCATTCATTGCGTAGGGCTATAAAAGCACACCCCAAAGTCTGAGTAAACAAACACCACAACGTCATAAAGGAGTCACACACGATGCGCACACTGTCAACTTCACACCGTGGAGAGTAACTCCGGAGTTCATATTAAAGTAACCTCTAGAGTGGCATAATAGATAAAGAGTAACATCTAATTATTCAACTAGATTACAAAGCTCATGATCACATAAAGATCACACCATGGGAGAGAGAGATAAACCACATAGCTACCGGTAGAGCCCTCAGCCTCGGGGGAGACTACTCACGCATGGTCATGGTGATGAGGAGCTTGATGGAGAGGTGCAGCCCGGAGTGGAGACGGCGGCCCTTGGCAGCCACGGCGCGGTGAGGGGCGGCGGCGGCGTCGGCAGCCCGTGGAGACGGTGGCCCGCAGCGGCTCGGCGGCGGCGGCCCGTGGCTCGGCGGCGGCCCTTGCAGCGGCGGTGGCGGCAGCCCTTGCGGCGGCAGCGGCGGCGGCAGCCCTTGGCGCCCGCGGCCACCCTTGGTGATGGGGATGGTGTTGAGGAGGTTCTCCTCCCCAAGATGGCTGCCTGGGAGGAGGAAAATTCGTGGTCTTGGGGGTTTTTTCACGACCTAGGGTTCCTTCCCTTATATGGACTCTCGGATTTCCGTCGGATTTCCGTCAGCCCCTCTTGGGCTCCACGAAAACGGGCATATCCGGAACATCCGAACTCGGATTGAGCCGAATTTTAAGTCAAGATCCATTAGGAGAAAATTTCCTACAACTTCCGCTTCTACGCCACCTTCGTTTGACGTCGTCTTCAGGCCCAAACGTGACAATATCTGAAAATAGTTTTCAGACAGATTTCTGGAAAGTCCCAATTCGACTCCAACAAGGTTTCCTTTTGTATTCTTGATAATTCCTACACATTAAAGTGTAAAACAAGAATATTGTGCACATTGGCAACTATTAGTAGGTTAGTCCAATAAATGTCATAATATGATATAAAGTGCATATAAAACATGTGGCAATTGATATAAAACATGCATGGAACAACAGAAATTATGGATACGTTTGAGACGTATCAAGCATCCCCAAGCTTAGTTCTACTCGTTCCGATTAGGTAAAACGATAACAACAAATAATTTCTGAAGTGACATGCTTTCACACAATCTTGATCAAATAATATTGTAAGGCTCATGTAATGAATGAAGTGACTCAAGGCAATGGTCTATAGTTTGCTAACAAATAGACAATGAGTAAACAATTGCATCATATAAGTAAAACTTTTCATGGATAGTACTTTCAAACAAGCATTAAAAATATTTACATAAGAGTTAACTCATAAAGCAATATTCTCTAAGTAAAAGAGCATTGAAGCAACACATAGGAAGATTTAAGTTTCAGCATTGGCTTTCAACTTTGAACATGTATATCATATAAATAGTTGTCAACACAAAGCAATATAATAAGTGCAATAAGTAAGCATATAAGAATTGTTGCACACAAAGTTGACACAAGTGTTTGCTTCTAAGATAGAAAGGAGTAGGTAAACTGACTCAACATAAAGTAAAACATAGGCCCTTCGCAGAGGGAAGCAGGGATACAAGCATGTGCTAGATCTTTTTGTTTTTATAGGTTTTTGAAATCATATAGAGAGCATAAAAGTAAGTTTTTAGAGGTGTTTGTCGTTGTCAATGAATGGTAATGGCCACTCTACCCCCCTTTTCAACCAGACTCTCAAGAGCGGCTCCCATTGAGGAACGTTATTTCTACCAGCAAGGTAGATCATCCCTCTTATCTCTTTTGTTTACACATATAGTTAAAAACTAGTATCATTGCTTGGCTGTTTAGATCAGGGCAAAAATGTGAAGAGATTGCAGCGGTTAAAGTTGTAATTAATTGGGACTGGTCACCCCATTTGCCAGCTCTTTTTGCAAAATTAATGGATAAGCGGTGTATATGCCACTAGTCCGGTTGTTGAAAGTCTGTCAGGAGCAAATGACAAGGTTGATATCCGTAACACCACATACTTCCTCATGAACTAATAAACATTGACACAAATATAGGATAATAAGTTTTGAATAAAGGTAGCACATGATGTATTTACTTGGAATGATAGAAAATACCATGTAGTAGGTAGGTATGGTGGACACAAATGGCATGGGTTTTGGCTCAAAGATTTGGATGCACGAGAAGTATTCCCTCTCAGTACAAGGCTGGCTTTGGCTAGCAAGGTTATTTGAAGCAAACACAAGTATAAACCGTGACAACAAGACGTATATAAAAACACATTGCAAGCATTATAAAACTCTACATTGTCTTCCTTGTTGTTCAAACACTTTTACTAGAAAATATCTAGACATTGGAGATACCAAACATGCAAACCAAATTTCAAAAAGTTCTACGGTAGTTCTTCACTAATAGGTTTTAACTACATGATACAAGAACTTACACATGATCTACTTGAGAGCTCAAAACAATTGCCAAGCATCACAAAAAATTCAAGACAATGATCTACAAGCATATGTATGTCTTTTCATTATACCATCTACCACATGAAGCATTTTCTGTTTCCAACCAAACACCAATCAACTTATTTAAACATAAACTCTCCAAGTTATTTATCATGAAAACAAGAGAGTATAAATGCTGAGGCTTTCAGCTTTCACCATAAAGAAAAAGAATACATGATAAGTGCTGCGGCTTTCAGATTTCGCCATAAATATAAACATGATAATGCTGAGGCTTTCAGCTTTCGCCATAAACATGAAGAATACATGTATTCATAAGAAAAAGCGGAGCGTGTCTCTCTCCCACACAAGAATGCTAGGATCCTTTTTATTCAGAAAAAAAAATAACAAAAGTAAAAATAAAAGCAAACAGACGCTCCAAATAAAGCACATAAGATGTGATGGAATTAAAATATAGTTTCACTAGAGATAACCTGATAAGTTGTTGATGAAGAAGGGGATGCCCAAGGCATCCCCAAGCTTAGACGCTTAAGTCTTCTTGAAATATGCTTAGGTGACCCACGGGGCATCCCCAAGCTTAGGTTTTTTCATCTTCTTGATCACATCATATCATCCTCTCTCTTGATCCTTGAAAACTTCCTTCACACCAAACTCAAAGTAGTCTTTCATTGGAGGGTTAGTGCATAATAACAAATTCTTATATTCTGCATGGAGACAATCACACCAATGGTACTGGACATTAGCTACAGCCACTGATATCTCATGGAGCAAAAAGATCCATTCAAAATCAGCAAAAGAGGCAATGCAATATAAATGGCAGAATCTGTCAAAAACAGAACAGTCCGTAAAGACGAAATTTTTCGAGGCACTTGACTTGCTCAGATTAGAAAACTCAAAACTAATGAAAGTTGCGTACATATCTGAGGATCACGCACAAAAAAATATCAGGTCATTTTGATTTTTCTGTGAATTCTTACGAATTAAACGGTGCACAGCAGAAAACTGTTCCTGTGCAGAAATCCAAATCTAGTATCAATTTCCTATTAGAGGCTTTACTTGGCACAACAATGCAATAAAATAAGGAAACAAATAAGTTGTTCACTACTAGGAAAAGGCTTATAGGTAATAGGGCATTTTGTGGCGCACCAATTGGCCCATGCGCCACATAATTTGTTTAGTGGCGCATCCACAAACATGCGCCACAGATATCTGTGGCGCATAAAAGACCCATGCGCCACAGAATTCATGCTTTTTCTGGCGCATCCCTGGCCATGCGCCACAGAATACCTGTGGGGCCCACGACCCCCGTTTGATTTTCAAAATCCGAGGCCAATTCAGTGGCGCATCCAGCCCGTGCGCCTCAAAAAGGCCACATTCTGTGGCGCATCCTTACCCATGCGCCACAGAAAGCAGACATTCTGTGGCGCATGGCCTGGGGTGCGCCACAGAATACCAACTTTCTGTGGCGCATGGGCTTGGTGCGCCACAGAATGTGGCCTTTCTGTGGCGCATGGGCCTGGTGCGCCACAAAAAACTTATTTGGTGCGCCACAGAATTGAAACCTGGGACCACAAGAGCATTCAATGCACTAAAATCCCAGATTCATTTGCAACCTTTCCCCTTCCCTCACACAGCTCGTATTTCTCCTCTTTCTCACCCAATTCTCCCCATTCTTTCTCCATTATTCCTCCATTTCTAGTAGGTTAAAACCTATTTTATTCCATAGAGATTGGTTAGTAGGTAGGGAGGCTTCATATATAATCTCTCCCTCCTCTTTTTGTCCACTAAATTCTTCAAACAAACATCACACGTTCACGGTCCCGGAGGAGCTCCAATCTACTAGGTGAGACATCTTCTCCTCTTTTTGTTGTGGTGTGCATGCTTGTGCGGTGGTATGGCATCGGTTTATGGCCCGGTGTAAGGCCATCGGTGTATATTTGGCCACCGATCATTTATGGCCGGGTGTATGGCGATCGGTATATGTGGACACATGCATATGCATGTTTGTTGTTTTTGTTGTTTCTTGCGCCGGCGTGGTGCATGTATGTTTGCCAAAATGTTGATTCATTTCCATTTCGGCAAATTTTTGCACCACCCATATGTCCTACTTTTAGGAGAAGTCATGCCAAAATTTTCCGTCGAACATGCATATATATGTACGTGTGTGTATGTGTGTGTGCATGTTGCGGTTCTTATTAACGCACTCTCGTTTCTCGGTCATGCTGTACGTATACCGTGTGTAGGCAACCATGGTCGTCGCGATGAACTCCGGTCAAATCACGAGGTACAAGGAAGAAGCGAAGGCGGAAATGATTCGGTGCAACAAGCGCCAGATAAGATGTCCGTGTCAGACATGCAAACTCTTGAGCTGGATCAACCCTGATTCCGGACAATTGGAGGAGCACCTGCTCAGGCGCGGTTTCAAGACGAGGTCGGCGGGGGAGAAGACGAAGAGTCTCCCGGACATGCTGGTTGTCATGACGAAGGAGATCATGTCGGCGGAGAAGTTGATCATGACGAAGGAGATGTCGGCGGACAAGATCATCATCATGATAACCATGGGGGAGATGGCGGTGGTGGAGAAGACTCGAACACGGAGAACACGCTAATGTCGGCGTTGCAGGACTCTCATGTTCAAGAACTGCTCCTCAAGGAGACGAGGAACGCCAGGGAGAGAGCCAAACTGGCGCAAATGGAGATAGACGGGAAGACTCTGTTGTATCCTGGGTGCCGGCCACAGGATACGCGCTTGCAAGTAACGCTTGATGCTCTGGAGATGAAGGCTGAAAGCAAATGGATCGACGTGAGCTTCACGAGGAACATGAAATTCATGCACGATCGTCTTCCCAAGGGGAACACATTGCCAACTAGCATCGAAGAGGCCAAGAAAGTCGTGTGCCCACTTGACCTACCGCACGTTAGATACCATGCCTGCATCAATGATTGCGCAATTTATCGGGGCGAGTACAAGGAACTAACCAAATGTCCGGTGTGCGACGCAGATCGGTACCAGGGTGGGAACAAGAAAGTTCCTCGAAAAGTGGTATGGTACTTTCCTATCACTCCCCGTCTGCAGCGGTACTTTGTGGACCCTAAGGAAGCAAAACTCATGCAATGGCACGTGGAAAGGGAGAAGCCCGAAGAAGATCCGGAGAAGGGAAGGATCCTATCACACCCTTCAGATGCTAGCTAGTGGGAAGCATTGGACGCCTTTGAAAATTTTGGAGGCGACGCAAGGAACGTCAGGCTGGGTATGAGCACCGATGGACTCAATCCGTTCGGCAACCAGAGCAGCACGCATAGCACCTGGCCCGTGTTTGTATGGCCTTACAACCTTCCCCCTTGGCTGTGCACGAAGCAAAGGTACATACACATGAGCATTCTCATCCAGGGGCCGAAACAACCGGGGGTCGACATACATTTGTATCGCACGCTGCCATGTTGTGGGAGACGCCAGCCCGTACGTGGGATGCCTACACTGGAGAATATTTCGACATGAGAGCCGCCTTGTTCACGACGGTGCAGGACTATCCTGGTTGCTCATACGTATCAGCCCAGGTAGGCCACGGATTCTGCGCATGTGTCAGGTGCATGGATGGGAACCCGCATCTCCAGCTACCAGGGGATGTGTCGGCCCAGTAAGGACCGGGGTATGCATGGCCCACTCCCTACAGGCCTCGCCCGCGAAGATCTTTGGCGGAATGATTAAGGACCAAGATACCGCTTGGAGAGACCCTCGAGAGACATCTCCGCTCGAGGGCCTGAAGAGGACGCCAGGGCCTGAAGAGGACCCTGCGCTTCAAGAGACTCCCCAGGCACAGCCCGCCTGGAGAGAAGTCAGCAGGAAACCCCTCCACAGGCGACCACGGCCCTGTGGAGACACTTCGCGGCTAAGCAAGCGCTGCAGGACGCACATGGCCCCTGCGGCAGCCGCCGGGTGACGCGAGCATCCCAGTTGCCATTCTGGTGATAAAGGAGTCAACAAAGCCGCGCCGCCTGCGGCAGGACAGCCAGGACTTTCCTCTTTGGTGATAAAGCGGCTGGACGGCGCAACGCTCCAAGAAGATCGTCACCGTGGGCTCCACCACGACCTCTGCTGCGCCTGCGAGCCGCTCTGCACCGCCTGCAGCCTGTCGGCCACGGCGCGCTACTTTAGCACGGATGGACCGCGTCCATGGACGGACGAGCCGCGGTGGACTCCCGCTCCTCCACGAGACTGGCGTGTGGGAGCCCACCAGCACGAGGACGGAGCCCGGGGCGCCTATAAAAGGAGCAGGAGCTCCACCGTAGAAGGGGATGGCCCGATCGCCCAATCGCGCAATCGCACCCTAAACACATAGGATAGCCAACTGCTGGAGGAGGAAGACGACCATTGTGTTCCTCTCCAGGCACCAAACTGCCTCAAGAGAGCCTTCGGCAAGCTCATTGTCCTGTAACCTTCACAGTGCAATACAGACAAGCAGGAGTAGCGGTTTTACCTCCTCCTGAGGGCCGTGAACCTGGGTACGGGCCGGTGTCCATCTCTGGCGTGATAGTTCCTCTCCAGGCCCGGCGAGCACCGTCGTCGAGCCTCTCGAGGGTTGTTTGACCTCCGTGTTCAGTCCCCCCTTCGAACCTCTCTTCAGGGCGAGACTACCCCTGTTACGTGGGAGTCACTCTCCGACATTTGGCGCGCCAGGTAGGGGGCTGAGGCGCGTCTTCGACCTCCGAACTCCGCGCCATGATGGACACCCGCGCGACGCGCGCCAACCGGCGTACCTCTGAGAGAGCTCACACCGAGCCCGGCACTGCTCCCACCCGTGGCCGCCGTGGTCGCCCTCGCGCGTCTGAGCGCGCTGGCACCGGCCCGCGCGTGGAGGAGCCAGAGAGCGAGGAGCACCGCGGCGGAGACCAGCGCGGCGGCGAGGACCTCTCTGAGCGCCGTGAGGACGCTGAGTCCTCGCACCCGTCCCGACGCCAGAGCGTGTCCACGCGGGAGCACCACGAGCCCGCCCCGCACACTGCGCTGCTCATGGCCCAGGAGCTCCTCCGCTACTGGCCAAGTGCCGAGGCACACGACCAGTGGTTGGACCGCCTCCACCACCTCGTCGACATCGCGACCACGCGCCCTGCTCCGTCGCGCTCCATCGTACCCTCCGGCCCTGCAGGGACGGCCGCACCAGGTGCGCCCCCACCGCCGCCAGGACCACCTCCGGTCGCGGCTCAGCGGGCTCCCTCCCATGCTTCCTCGCCGCACGATTGCCAGATCGTGCAGCGCACTGCGCCTGACGCGCGTGTGGGTATGGAGCGACGCCGCGACCTCCAGAACCGCCTCGTCGAGGAGCTCGGTCAGGCGGGGCAACAAAACCGCAGGGCCCTCCAGGGAGGAACGGAGCTGAGGCAGTCCTTCCTGCGGAAATCAAGCATGGATCACCACGGGTCCTTGCCTTCAATGAGGACACCCAAGAGGGCCTCCACAACGACGACCTGCTGTTCCTCGAGGGACTGCGCCGTCAGGCCGCCCTCAGGGCGGCGGGGTACCAGCAAGACTTGCGACGCTACCACAGCCGCCATGTGCGCTCACGCACCCTTGAGGCGGGCGACCTCGTCCTCAGGCGAATTCTCTCCAGGGAAGGCCTCCACAAGCTCTCGCCGATCTGGGAAGGTCCCTACAGGGTCTCCCACGTCGCCAGGCCTGGCGCAGTACGCCTCGAGACCGAAGACGGCATCCCCGTCAAGAACCCGTGGAACATCGCGCATCTGCGCAAGTTTTACCCGTGATCATAGTCACGCCAGGCATTTTTTGTCTCTAGAGGGAAGCTCACGGCTTCACCTCCAAGCTTCTCAAAGCTTCTCCCGAGGCCCAGCCCTCCGAGCTCTCCTGCAAATGAGCCCCCGCAGGCCGCAGTGAACCTCTGCCACTAATGGGTGGTCCCCATGCCTCGACATGGAAGGAACGTTAGCTTGGCAAACCCAAGTGTAATGAACCGATTTTCGTTCCAAGTGAACTTCGCGCTCAGGCGCCATTTTCGTTCCTAAGTGAACTATGCGCTACGGCGCCGCTATATAATATTTTGGTGGTGAGTTTTATTCCAGCATTATTTTCTTTGTTGAAAATGGGCACTTATATCTCTCCACATGCGCACCTCGCGAGCGGGGGCTGAGTACGGTGCCAGTGCCTCAAATGACACACCAGCAGCACTGCAAAACCCAAGGATCCGAGCTCTGGCTGGAGGGCAGGCCCTCACAAACACGCCATCTCTACAAAGGACCTTGGTACTCTCTCTCCTCGCAAGGAACGCCTGAGGGGACCTATAAGCGCGCATTAGTCCCTTGTACCGTGCACAAGCGTTTGGGTTTGCCCCTCTAACATCTACAGAGAACAAGCGTCTCTACAAGCCTGAGGAGGCAGCAGGGAAAAACCCTTGAAGAGGACCTCCTCGCCAGGCTAAAAAACCTCTACAGGGCAAAAGCCTCGAGAAGCTAAGTCCTACACCTGTGACTCGAGAGCCTTTTCTCCCCAAGCGCACGTTTGTCCCTCGAGCGATTTCGTTCTCCCTTGTGTTTCATGGGCTACTCGCACGTCAAAGGGGGGCACTTGAGCATCGCGACTCAGGGCTCTTACCTCTCCAAGCCTTAAACTCCCCCCGGCCTTGCTGAGTCATTGCTCTAGCATACCGCAGCGGCGGAGTCATAGCGCGAAGAGATGGGTCCTAACGACGCAGAGAAAAATAGACATGAAAACAAGGCAGAAAAGGCCTCTCGAGGGGCAAACAAGTTAACACAAATAAGCTTAAAGAGTATATTACATGCCCAAAATATGCAGTGTCTGAATATAAAAACTGTCTCAGATACAAGCGCTCAAAGGCGCGATAATCAAGGCTCAGGCGGAGTCCGCGCCAGCACGCTCCTCCTCCTCAGCGCCTTCCTCCTCGGCAGGGGCAGCCTCCTCCTCGCTGTCCTCCACAGCCACCTCCGCACGCTTGAAGCGGTTGCAGAAGGCCTCGACTTGCTCGCGGAGGGAGTTGGAGACCCGCAAGGCCTCCCCGGCCGGGCGCGCCTCGGTCACCGTGGAGAGGTCGAAGCCGGGCGAGAGGAGCCGGAGGTTGGTGAAGATGCGGTCGACAACCACCTCCAGAAGCTGGCGGCTCTCGACCTCAATCACCTCGCGGAGATCGGCGACGGGGCTCTCGAGGGCCGTGAAGAGCTGGTCGAAGTAGACCAGGTACATGGCAGCGTCGCCACGACCGCGAGCCTCAGTGAGCGGAGCCTCCGCGCCAAGCTGAGCCGCAAGCTCATTGCCTCTGGCCACCAGCGCCTGGAACATGCGCTCCCGCTGCTTCGTGAGCACGCGAGCCGCCTGCGCGGTGTCCACGGCTTCCGTCACCTGCTTGGCCGCCGAGCCCGCCTGCCCCTCCACGTCCTTGACGAGGGCGTCCAGCTCCAGGACAGCCGCCCTGCGACCCTCCTCAGCCTGGCGATAGGCATCCTTGGCGCGCTGGAGGCAGACCTCGAGCTTGGAGTTGGCTTTCTCAAGCTCCGCGATCCGCTTGGCATCAGCGGTGTGCTTGGCCTTGAAGCGGTCCTCCTGCTTCTTGGCCTTGTCGCGATACTCCTTGGAGGTGGTCCGCCTGAACTCCTTCTCGCGCTCCGCGAGGGCCGCCTCCGCCTCCTGCTTCTTCTCGGCAAACCGCTGCTGGAAGCGCTCCAGGGTTTGCTTCTGGGCGGTGACGTTCTCGTCATGCCTCTGGAGCGCCTGAGCCAGGTCTCCCTCGCGCGCCTCGAGCTCTTCGCGCTTAGTGGCTAGCTCGGCCTCTGCCTGGAGCCGCTGCTCGTCACGCTGCTCCACGTCCTTCTCCCTGGAGGCCAGCTGTCGCTCACGCTCGGCCAGGCTCTTGCGATCCTCCTCCAGAGTCTCCTGCGCGGCCCGGTGGGCGGAGAGGAGCTGGGACTCCAGCTGGGACACCTCGCGGCGTTTCTGCGCCAGCGAGCCCTCCATAGCCTCGCGCTCGGCCTTCACCTCCGCGAGGAGATCGGCGGCCGCGTCGCGCGCGTCCTGGAGGGGGGCAAGGAGCTCGTCTGCGTCGCGGACGGCCCCCTCCCGGACCTCCTTGGCAAAGCGGATGGCCTCCTCGCGTGCAGCCTGGAGGGCCAGATCCTCCTGGCGGCGGGCCTCAACAGCGGCATGGAAGCGCCTCCAAGCCTCCGCAAGCTCGCCGCGTTGCTGGGCGAGCTGGGCATCCTCGAAGGCGAGCTGCGCCTCCAGCCCCTCCAGGGACTCCCTCACCAAGCGGAAGGCCACCTCGCGGCGCCCCTTGCTCCGGTCCCAGCCACTAAGGACCAGGCCGCGTTGCGTGGAAGGCCCGGCCCCGGTGTCGAGCCTGGAGAACGAGGCCTCTGGGCGTGCCTGGGGGCTAGGTTGCTCCCCGTCTTTTGCCGCGCCCAGGCTGGTCTCGCCGCTCTCGTCGCCCTGTCGCGTCGCCTCTTGCCCCTCCTCCCCCGCTACGGGGCGTGGCGGGGACGAAGGAGCTCCCCCTGCAGAGGCGCCCGCGCTTGGCGGGCCCTGGTCTGTCCCGGCCTCTGGCTGCGCGAGAGGCGTGGCTGAGCGCGGTGACATAGCCTCGCGAGCCGGAGTCGGCTCACGCGGCGGCGTAGCCGCGCGAGGCGGGGTAGGAGCTCGAGGAGGGCTGGCCGCCCGCTCCTCCTGCGCCTCCGTCACCAACGGCTCGGGGGGCGGAGCAGCGGCTTCCGCCTGAGGCGCTGCCGCCCCCGCCAGAGGCTCAGCTACCTCCGCTTGAGGCGCCTCTTCGGTTGGGCCTGAGAAGGCCGTCTCCACAGGCCTCGCGGCCTCTTCAGCCACGGCCTCTGCCGCGGTTCCCTTCACCTCCGCTGCCCTGCGAAGCCTGCGGCGCTTTGCAGGCACAAGGTCGCTGGCAAGAATCAGGGGGCGATTATCAGAATCATGAAAAGAAGAGGACAATAATCAAGCAATCCGCTGTTAAAAGCACTTACCCGCAGTCCTTGGCGCCGGTGTCGACCCACGCCAAGCCTGGCGAGCGCCAGGAAGGCTTGGCCTTGGCGCCTGACCCCTCCGGAGGCGCCTCGGCTTTCCTCTTGGAGGGGACGTCTGACGGCCTCGCCCCGGGCCGATCCACCGCCGCCTTGGAGCGGGGCTCGCGACGCCCTGGCGAGGCCTCCTCGTCAGAGGCCTCCTCCTCAGCCTCCTCCTCCTCCGCGTGGCGCGAGGGCACCACCACGAAGGCGTCGTCGTCATCGCCTGACGAGATGTCGCAGAGATCCCCAGTAAGGGGCCCGGCCCTCGAAGAGGACTCCTCCCCCGCCGCGGCCTCCTCCTCGCCTTGCCCAGCTCCTGAGGCAGAGGGCGTCTCTGCTCCCTCCGCCTCGTGCACCACCGGCACAGGCACCATCTTCCCCGCAGGGCCTGACGGGGTGTACGGAGGCATCCCCGCCAGGATGGCCAGGCGCTCGGTCATGTTGCACTGGTGCAGAGGCCGGAGCGTGATCGGGAGTTCGTCCATGGCGGGCACCGCTGGGTTGATGAAGAGCGCAGACAGGACGTTGTCGACCGCGTCCTTGTCGTTGTCCTCGCGGTGGAGCCGCATCTTGTCCTGGGGGCCGGAGTACATCCACATTGGCACCGAGTGCGCCTGGAGAGGAGCAATGCGGCGCGTCACGAATTCCGCGACGATGATCTGCCCCGTGAGGCCTTCCTCCCGAAGGTAGCTCAGGCGGCCCGTCAGCATCACGTTCTGCGCGCCGCAGAAGGAAGCCTTGCCCCAGTTCGAATTCTTCACGGGCGGCGCGTCGGGGACCTCGAGGAAGGCGCAGGGCTGCTCCACCCCAACGAAGAACCACCGCTGGCGGAAGTCGTCCACCTTCTTCGTCACCGAGGTGATGGCCTTGCCCTCGCTCCACGACATGGGGATGTAGACGCTCCCCATGCCGTCCACAATGCGGAACGAGACGCACCCAGAGCGCTCGTTCTTCGCCGTGCTCCGGAGCGCGTAGAAGCACCGGAAGAGATCCACCGTGGGCTCCAAGCCAAGATACGCCTCGCAGAGGTAGGCGAATATGGCGAGGATGAGCACGGAGTTGGGGTGGAGGTGCAGCAGCTGGATTTGGTAGAAGGCCAGCACCGCCTCCAGGAACGGAGAGAAGGGCGGCACCAGTCCCGCCGAGACGCAGTGCTGGAAGACGGGGAAAAACCCTCGCGGGCATTTCCCGTGCGCCGCGGGCTTGAGCGCGGTGGCGCCGTGCTCGTTGGTCCGGTCCGCCACCAGGAAGCGGACCTTGTCGAGGGCCTTGTCGTTGACGCGCACGCCAAGCAATGCCGCGCCGTGCGCGACCTCGGCGGGCACCGCTTGCGAAGAGGACCCCGCGGCCGCCTTGCCCTTGTTCTTCGCCGGACTCATCGTCGGAAGAAAGGAGGGTGCGGCGCGAGGAGAAACTGGAGAAACTGGAGAAGAGGGCGCCGGAGAGCAGGAGCGGAGAGCTCGGTGCGGATGGCGTCTGCGAGAAGAAGTGGGAGTAGTAACGGCTCCCTGCCCCGGCGCGGAGACTTTATGTCTCGTCAAGGAGCAGTTACCGGGGCGTGGTGGGACCCCCACGACGCACGTCCCACATCGTGCGCAACCGTTGCTCGCCGGAGTGACGCGTGGCTCGGCCCGGCCTGCAGAATTGGCCCCACGACGCTTCGCCTAGACCCAACGGGCCTCGTCGTGCCCATCGTGGGCCCGGGGGCTACTGTCGGCCCAGTAAGGACCGGGGTATGCACGGCCCACTCCCTACAGGCCTCGCCCGCGAAGATCTTTGGCGGAATGATTAAGGACCAAGATACCGCTTGGAGAGACCCTCGAGAGACATCTCCGCTCGAGGGCCTGAAGAGGACGCCAGGGCCTGAAGAGGACCCTGCGCTTCAAGAGACTCCCCAGGCACAGCCCGCCTGGAGAGAAGTCAGCAGGAAACCCCTCCACAGGCGACCACGGCCCTGTGGAGACACTTCGCGGCTAAGCAAGCGCTGCAGGACGCACATGGCCCCTGCGGCAGCCGCAGGGTGACGCGAGCATCCCAGTTGCCATTCTGGTGATAAAGGAGTCAACAAAGCCACGCCGACTGCGGCAGGACTGCCAGGACTTTCCTCTTTGGTGATAAAGCGGCTGGACGGCGCAACGCTCCAAGAAGATCGTCACCGTGGGCTCCACCACGACCTCTGCTGCGCCTGCGAGCCGCTCTGCACCGCCTGCAGCCTGTCGGCCACGGCGCGCTACTTTAGCACGGATGGACCGCGTCCATGGACGGACGAGCCGCGGTGGACTCCCGCTCCTCCACGAGACTGGCGTGTGGGAGCCCACCAGCACGAGGACGGAGCCCGGGGCGCCTATAAAAGGAGCAGGAGCTCCACCGTAGAAGGGGATGGCCCGATCGCCCAATCGCGCAATCGCACCCTAAACACATAGGATAGCCAACTGCTGGAGGAGGAAGACGACCATTGTGTTCCTCTCCAGGCACCAAACTGCCTCAAGAGAGCCTTCGGCAAGCTCATTGTCCTGTAACCTTCACAGTGCAATACAGACAAGCAGGAGTAGCGGTTTTACCTCCTCCTGAGGGCCGTGAACCTGGGTACGGGCCGGTGTCCATCTCTGGCGTGATAGTTCCTCTCCAGGCCCGGCGAGCACCGTCGTCGAGCCTCTCGAGGGTTGTTTGACCTCCGCGTTCAGTCCCCCCTTCGAACCTCTCTTCAGGGCGAGACTACCCCTGTTACGTGGGAGTCACTCTCCGACAGGATGGGTCTTTGAAAACCGTGTTCCCAGGGGCTCGACGGTGGCTTCGCATGGATCACCCGTGGAGGAAAAATGGTGACCCGTTCGATGGTGAAAACGAGTACGAAAGAGCCCCACGCCAGAGGACCGGTACTGAAATCGACGAGATTTTGAGAAATTGGGAGGAGTGCCCTGCGCCAGGAAAGAAGCGACCGAGGGTAGATCCCTTGATGGGTGTATGGAAAGCGAGGTCTATTTTCCACGACTTGCCGTACTGGAAGGTGCTCAAGACGCCCCATAGCCTCGACATGATGCACATTACGAAGAATGTCACCGAGAGTTTACTTGGCACTCTTTCCAAGGAAGCACAACCGAGGTCTTCTTTGCCCTTTTGCGGCGACCTTGAGTCCCTTCCGTCTGATCATCATCATCATCGTCATCACTCTCGGGTGCCTGAAGCTCTTTCTTTATGCCAAGCCATTTCAGATCAGATCTTGCCCTCCTCCCATACTTGGCACTCTTTCCTAGGAGTCAAATTTCCTCACGGTTACGCGGGGAAGATCAGCAGATATCTGGACGCACGGAAGAAGAGGTTCACCGGGATAAAGTCTCACGATTGTCACGTGCTGATGACGCAGATAATTCCCGTTGCGATCCGAGGGATAATGGACGAGCACGTCCGAGATACGCTGCTTGCCCTGTGCAACTTTTTCGACGTCATCAACAGGAAGTCGATCGGCGTGAAGCAGCTCGACAGGCTACAGGAAGAGATCGTGCTAATACTATGCGAGCTCGAGATTTACTTCCCGCCTGCATTCTTTGATATCTGCGTGCATCTCCTTCTCCATGTCGTTGAGGACATCAAGCAGCTCGGGTCGATGTTCCTGCACTACATGATGCCGTTCGAAAGGCAGAACCGTGTCATGAAAGGATACGTTCGCAACAGGGCCCGTCCAGACGCAAGCATGGCCAAGGGCTTTCTAACCTACAAGTGCATCTCCTTCTGCCAGAATTATCTAAGCACCGAGGATCAGGATGTTGGTCTGCCCAACAGGAAGCACCTCGGCAGGCTCGGTGGATTTGGTCACCGCGAGGGCTACCGCTCACTCTTTGTCGGCGTTCATGGTCGAAAAGAAGACCTCGACAGGGCTCACCGGGTTGCGCTACAACACTTACAATTGATCGAACCTTGGGTGGAAGAGCACAAGAGCTTAATCCAGCAGAATTACATCGTCCTGGGTCGGCTGAGGAAGAATGGAGACGTATCCAGAGAGCACAACTCCACCTTCACGCGTTGGTTCAAGAAAAGACAACTAGTTGAAGCAACGAGCATAAGGCCATCTACGGAAGATGAAAAACTCACCTTCTCCTTATCACAGGGCCCCGGGCAGAACGTAAGGACCTATCAGACGTACGACATCAACGGTTACAGATTCTCCATCGAGGAAAAGGACAAGAATAGTGAATACCAAAACTCAGGAGTAACTATGCTATCCTACGGCGATGACGAGGCTACTGTCAAGGAAAGATTCTTTGGAAGAATCGAGGAGATATGGGAGCTCAACTACTGTGGAGAGTCCATGCCAATGTTCCGTGTGAGATGGGCCAAGGACGTCGTCAAAGAAGGAAGGTATTTCACCACCATGGTTATACCCGATGCCAAATCGAAGAAAGCCTCCGCGAAAAACGAGCCATGGGTACTCGCTAGCCAAGTTGAGCAATGTTTCTTCATTACCGACCCGTCAAAGCCTAGTCGTGTTGTCATGAGGAGGGGAAAGAGGAGCATCATGGGAATGGAAGGAGACGCCAACGAGGAAGACTTGGACAAGAACGGCGATCCGAAGATCGAGGAGGAATTCGACAAGTTCTTCGACATGCCGACCACTAGCAAACACACAAGGAAGACATCCCTACCTACTAAAGGTTGTCCGTTCACGCGAAGAAATCTCAAGGTGCCCGGCCTAAAGTATTCAACCGCGAAGAAGGGAAAGAAGAGAAGCTAGCTCTCTCGGAACCTCCCGGGATCGACAAAGAAGACTTTTTTTTGGTGTGTGTGAGACAATGCAAGCATATATATGCATGTGTATTAGTTTTGCGTGTGTGTACGAGACAATGCAAGAATATATATGATGTACTAAAATATGTATTAATTTTTGTCTCTTAATTCTTTCTTTAAATAAGACTAAAAATAAAGTTTTTGTCTAAACAGACACATCCCAATTTTTAAAATACCAGGCAAACACATTCTGTGGCGCACGGTCCAGCCCATGCGCCACAAAATTCCACAATTCTGTGGCGCATCTCCAGAGGCATGCGCCACAGAATTTCAACATTCTGTGGCGCATCTCTCTACGGATGCGCCACAGAATTCCAGTGCGGCCACTTACCTGTGGGCCCGCCCCCCGCGCCTGCCTCACGCCCACGCCTCTTCGAAAATTCGCTAAGTCCGGAGACGCTCGCGACGCGCCGCCGCCCCTACTCGCCGCCGGTCCGCGCCGCCACCCCGCGCCCCGCCACCCCTCCGCGCCGCCACCCCGCGCCGCCACCCCGCGCCCCGCCGCCCTCGCCATTGACGCCGCGCGCATCGGAGGTTGCAGAGCCGCGCCGCCACCCTGCGCCCCGCCACCGACGGCTGAGACCCCGCCCTCATCCGCCATCCCGGTGAGCTCGCCCCTTCCCCTTCCCCTTCCTCCCGTAGGCCGGCCGGACTCCATTCCTTCCTCCCGCACCATAGGTGTTTGTGAAAATGCCAGAGCCATTGTTCCTGCCATTTAGCTTCCATTTTTTCTATACATAGGCTTGGTAGGAGTATACATGATAAACCAATGATTTTCTACATGCTTGTACTACAAAATGCTTAAACTGAAAACTGAAAATGCTTGTCATGTCATGTCTTTTATCACTGAAAATGCCTAAACTGAAAACTGAAAACTGAAAATGCCTAAACAAGTGCCTATACTGAAACTGAAAATGCACAACTGAATATGCTTGTCATGTCTTTTATCAAGTGCTTGCTTGTGCATTAGCTACTGCCTAAACCTAAACTGAAAATGCTTGTCATGTCTTTTATCAATAAACATGTTTAAAATTGGAATTAAATTTACATGATTCATATTTTGTGCACTGCTTTTTGTGGAGGTGCTTGTGCACTGTTTTTTGTGCAAATGCAAAATGTGGAGGTGCTTGTGCTTGTGCACAAAATGTGGAGGTGCTTCATTACCACGACCATCGTGTCGTGGTTGTTTATGCTTCCGACCATCGTGTCGTGTATGTGGATGTTGCCGGCATCTATTTGTGCACTGTTTGCAGGTACCCCGTGAGGCCCTTGAGATTGCCGGAACGTTGATTAACTTTCGTTCCGGCAAATTCGGGTACTCCATATGTCCTTTTTTAGCAAAGGTTATGCCGAATTTTTTCGTGAATTTGAGCATGACTTTGCTAAAAAAGGACATATGGGGTAATGCATGTCCCGGGGTATCTTAGTACTTAATTAAGTCTATTTTTACTTATATTTGTTGTACTAATTAATGTAGTGCAAAAATGTCGGAGACCGGCCCTTCTAAGAGGTTGAGTGCCGAAGAAGATGCTGGAAACGCCAAGCCCTTTTGGAGGTTGTCCCAGGAGTTGGAGGATGCCGCCAAAACTAGTACTAGTGGGGGCGACCATCAGGAGGATGAGACCACAACCGATGGAGATGCTGGTGACGACCACCATGAGGAGGAGGAGGAACCCGCAACGGCCGATGGTACCAACCCGCCTGCTAAGAAGACTAAGAAGCCAAGGAGGGATCGGACACCGCAAGCTCTCGGCAACGTCACCGACGCCTTCACTGTGGTCATGCCAAGTGGCCTCCCAGTGGAGCCCGAGAGACTTGCGAGAGGATACGACATGCAACTAGGGTGCATCCTCCGGAAAAGCGTGTCGATCAACACGAAGGACCTCAGAAGCAAGGGGAATGAGGCTGTGGTCCAAACCCTCATCAAGAAGCTTCACCTACGATACACGTTCCCGGAGCCGTTCAACAAAAAGGTGGACAGTTTAGCCATCACAAAGATGAGCACCGCCTTGAGCAGCTGGAAATGCAGGGTGAAGAAGAAGATTATAAAGGGTGAGAGCTGGGAGATGATAAAAGCCAAAGAGCCGATGCTCGACAAAGAAGAGTTCGACGCATTCAAGCTGTACACAGATGCGGGACCTGAACATAGGTAACCACCATTTAGGAAGTGGCGGTTACCGAGGAAAACAGCCCGTTTGGGAGAAGGAGGATGCCCAGGTTGCTAAACTGGGGAAAGAGAACCCGTGGCACAAAATCACGGACGAGCAGATTAGGAACTTTGTCCGGTCCCGCTACTATCTGAAGAAGGAGACCGGGGAATTCGTTACCGACGATGCAGACGTGAAGCAATTCGAGAAACATCTGGTAAGGAATTTAATTACCGCGGAGCCATATTCCTACATGCATATGGGTTCATCTTAATTTGCTTTGTTTGCAGGAGGAGGAGTTGAAGGCTGACGCTGAGGCCGGCCCGTCGTCCCAGGGCTCGACGGAGCCGTGGGACACAACTTTCAACAGGGCGATGAACGTTTACAAGGAGAGGGACAAGACCGCGGCGCCGACGTCAGCAGGCCGTGTGTCCGGCTTTGGTACGAGCATGAAGTTCCTCCAGTATTACAGCACGGACGGCGGCGAGACGAGAAAGGAGAGGAGGAAGCCGACTAGGGCTACAGCCGAGGTCATAGAGCTAAGGAAGAAGGTGGAGTCACTGAAGCAGGAGAAAGTGGACTCCAGCAAGGTGGCCGAGTTAGTGCAGGAGGGGATCCGTAATTTATTACCCCCTGGGTTCATGGAGGGGATAGCTGCTTGGAATGCTGCGGGTCGGCAGGGGCCGATACACGTGCCCAGCTACGCCGGCAGCACCTCCAGCCATAACGTGTCGCCGGACCTGATGGTGACCCCGCCGCTCAACACCATGGTGGAGCCGCCGCTCCATACTGTGCCACAGGCGCCCCTTCCCGAGCCCCCCATGGAACTTCCGGCGCCGGAGAATGAGAGGCCGGCCGCCGACACCGGCGCCATTGTCTCACCATTAGAGGAGCTCAACGCAATCGACAAGGTAACTAATTAGTTAGTTCGCGACATCTTCTATAATTAACTATGCCTTTGATGACTGCCATCTCATGAGATGCCCAACATGCATGTGTTGACTCTCAGGACACGCCTTGCATACTCCTGCATACGGTGCAGCCCGGCGGCGAGTTGGTGGATGTTGCTAAGGCCACGCTCGTACAACCAAAGAGTAGCCAAATGCACAACCAACGCATGAACAAGGCCGTGATGAGAATCATGTTGGATTAGGTATTGCCTCAGTTCCATGACATCGACCCCCCCCATGCAACCTCTGGGAGCCGACGAAGAGCACATGGTCCTTGGAGCCTGCGTCAAGTGGCTCATGGAATGGCCGAAGACCCAAATTCGTCTTGGGGGGGTCAGGCGCACCATCGGCGCCACCTTGAAGCCGCCACAAAAGGTTAGGCCCTCTATCGTTCGGCCCTCATCAAGACTGCCACATATACCTGTTGCCAGCACCCGGAAGGAAGCGCCGGTCGTCGCCACCACAAGCCGGCACCAAATACTGTTGGGAGCGTCTGCACCGCAACAAGCCAAGGACAAAGCCGTTGCGCCTGATCAACTTGAAGTCATCGACGATGATCATGATGATGATGATAATGGCGACGACGTCGATGGCTTCCTCAACACTGGCGCCTTGCATGGTTCGTACATGCCTCCTTTGGATGACGAACACTTCCACGGCCCCCGCAGTATGCCTGTTCGTCCCACTTCATGCTCGCAGCGCCTGAACTTCCATGGTTTATCTCAAGACACGCCTCCGGAGGCCGGCGAACAACCTCAACCGGGTAACATTTTCAGCCCTGGCACACTCCTAAAGTCGATTCATGATGTGCAATCCCCGGCGGAGGTGAAGAAGAAGAAGCCAAGGAAGAGAAGTAGGGCAGGCGCCTCCGCGAGCCAGCCAGCTCCTAGGACTGTCCGGGATGAACAAATGGTACCACCACGGGAGGATGGCTTGACCCGAGTTCATGAAGCTGGTAAACCAATACTGCCTCCAGACCTGCTCAATGTCGCAGATGGACCCATGCTCGCTTTGCATCAGTGTATCTTGGTGCAAGAGGGCATCCTACTTAAAGAGAAGCAACCAAATTACCCGGTGTTCACGGGCAAGGTGCCAAATAACTTGGACTTCGTCCATCAAGCCCCCGCGGATATATTCTTCATAGCGTACGAGGACGTCTTCAAGCTGTTTCACTCTAAACGGCTGGACTATAACTTGGTCCGTCTATACGCTCTAAGTCTGGCACGGAAGATCAAGAGAGAGGCAAACCCGTTCGTCGCGGTAGCGGATCCCTACTACATGCGTGAAAGCCAGCTGATGGACTCAGGGACACGGGCCATGGCGACGGAGTACCTCGAGAAGTTCATGTTGACCAACAAGAGGAAAAACAGCATTCTTGTGCCTTTCTTTCCCGAGTAAGTACACATCCGCTCGCCGATGGCATAACTTATGTTTTCTCATATAGTTCTTCAATTGGTGATCCTTTCCGTTGTGTTACGCAGGGACAAGTACTGCGTACTCATATCCGTAAGCCCGAGGTTGTCCCTTGCCACTTATTTGGACTCGGGGAGTACGATTAAGAAAGACTACACCAACATAAAGGGTGTTCTCGATCAGGCTCTCGAGGTGTACGCCCATAAAGGAGGCCTCTTCCATAAGGACGTGCAATATTACAAAAAGGACGGAACACACCGGTTTAGGCATGTGACCGACTTCCCTTGCATCAAGCAGCAAGATGGCAGCGTGAAGGATGCCTTCTACGCCCTCCATCACCTTAAAGGGTATGTCCGGGATGCAGAGAGTACGAGGTTGCCAAACCAGCTCCGAGAATGGGCCAAATGTGAGGGGGAAATCACCGACGACCAACTTAGAGAAGACTTCCATCGCATCCAGATGCAGTTATCACAAATCATCCTCGAAGATGTCATGGAAAAAGGGGGGGCCTTCCACTACGCTAGAGGTAGGATGTATTACAAAACCATGCCTAGCTTGCCTCACTCGCATTTCAAGTGCTTTCTTTATTTTCTTTATTATATACTTTTACACCTAGATGAATAATTCACACTCTATGTATATTATTAACCGATACTTCCCTATCCATCTCCAGGTTTGCCTCAGGAGGAGATTCAAGAACGCCTAGAGATGCAGCTGGACACCAGGACGTGGACGACGAAGGACATGTACAAACCCTTCCCGGCGCCGATCAAGAAGGCTACGTGATCGTGCTCTCCCGCTGATCTTGCTTACCATCATCGATCGCCGATATGTAAACTATTTGGTCACATTATATGTATGAAACGATGAAATGACGAACTTTTGTATTTCGGGCTCCATTTTGTATCATGACTTGTGTAAGATTCGACACTCTTGTTACTATATATATGTATGTCTATCTCGGGCTCGAATGAGTGTGATGTGTCTGTTTTAATTCATGTACTTGTTTAATATATATGTGTCAACTTATAATATATATGTATAAATCCTGTATATATACCTATATTTGTACAACAGGAAAAATAAATCAAAAATTCCTATTTATATTCTGTGGCGCATGGAATAATATTTTTGTGGCGCAACTCTTTCTGTGGCGCACCTAATAGCCATGCGCCACTGATAACATTCTGTGGCGCACAGGTATGGGTGCGCCACAGAAATTTGGAAATTTCTATGGCGCATGGGACAGGTGCGCCACAGAATTATAATTTAGTGGCGAGGATTCTGTGGCGCACCCCCTATTTTCCTGGGTGCGCCACAGAATGCCCTAACCCATGCGCCACTGATAGGCTTCTCCCAACTAGTGGTTGCAGAGGTAAGCATGCTCCTTGACTCAAATAAAAGAAAAAATAACAGAAATAAAATAGTGGGTTGTCTCCAATAAGCGCTTTTCTTTAAACCCTTTTAGCTAGGCAAGGAGATTTTTATGATGCTCTCCTAAAAATGAGAGTTGAGAGACAAAAGAGAGCATCAATAGGCAAACATCAAACACATTTAAGTCTAACCCACTTCCTATGCAAAGGAATCTTGTAAAGAAACAAGTCATGAAAGCACCAAGCAACAAGCATAGGAAAGCAAAACATGTGCAACTTCAAAAATTTCAACATAAAGAGGGGAAACTTAATATTGTTGAGATATATAAAACCATGCTTCCCTCTCTCATAATAAATTTCAGTAGCATCATTGATAAAATCCACAATATAACCATCACATGAAACATTCTTATCATGATCCATATGCATAAAAGTATCTTTATTTCCCTCATAAGAAAAGTTCTTCTCATTAATAACAATGGGAGCAGGATCATCATAAAGAACTAGAACATGATAGACAAGTTGTATATTAAAAGGATGGGTTTGAGTAATCCCTCTATAACTATGACAAGTTTCAAGAGGATGATTGTAATTATATCCTATGTCATAGTATTCTTTATAATTATCAAATACTGGAGGCATAGTATCATCATAAGCAATAGAATAGTTATCTTCCAAAGTGTATTCATTTGTAAACATATCATCATTTTTACTAGAAGGAGAGGTATCAAATATATAATCATTAGTAGCAAAAGGATTTTGAAACACCTCATCCCCAAGCTCGGAGCTTTCTATATCATCATGGGGAGAAACATGGATAGTACTAATAGTATAACAATTATCATCATCATCATTTTCAGAATTAGTATCCTAGAGATCTTCAATATCAAAAGTAGTGTGCTTTTCCCAATCATGATCACTAATATAAGTAACAGGCATAGGTTCATCATCAAGTTCAGAATTATCGAATTCAGAATTATAAGTATCAATTATAATAGGAGCAACATGTTTGGGAGAAGATACCGTTTCCTCTCTCCTTTTACTCCTCTTCTTCTTCTTCCTCTTTACCTTTTTCTTCTTCTTTTCCTCTTTAGGAGGGAGAGCCTTGAAAGGATGCTTCTCCACATAACCTGGTTTAGTATTAGAGACAATGGAAGAAATTTGGGGGGATTCCTCTCTTTCATTAATAAGAACAAAACACATATTAGTCCTGTCATACTTTGGTAAAGTTTTATCCTTTATAATATTTTGTATATAGGTGTTAGCATGGCAATTATTAACACAATAGAGATAACATCCATGCAACACACTATTCATATCAAGAGCACCCATATCTAACAAAGAAGTTTTTCTTGACAACTCTTCACACCCCAAAAATAATGTAAGTTCATCATGTTGATTAAGAGTGATCATGTTATCACAATACAAACTTGCAGTACTCATTGGATTCGAAAGGCTATTATCATGACCTGAACATTGAAAATTGAAATGACCCACTTCAAAGCAAAGTTCACAAATAAAAGGATGGAGGGCACAAACTTTTTCACCAAGATCTCTTAGAGCCTTGTACCACGTTCTAGTTTTTCCATTCCTATGATGGATACAATATTCATCTTCGATTTGATTCTTTTCACAAGGTCTAAGTGTTCCACAAAAATTAACATGCTTATAAGAAATAGTATTTTCAGAAGTTTGAGCATGTTTATTGCAATCATTAACAACAATTTCATTTTCCATGCAAGTATCTTTGAAAGGTTCATGATACACGTCCCAATTTCTTTAGGAACATTAATATGAGAAGCAAAGCTTCTAAAACAATCAACAATAATTTGAGAATCAAGACCACATTTAGCACTAAGCTCTTGAAAACCATCAGTTTCAACGAAAGACTTAATGAAATCATATTCATAGTTTATACCTGATTCTTTACCTTTATCATTCTCCCAATCTTCAGCATTGTTTTGATTTCTTTCAAGGAGATCCCATCTAGCTTCAACCTTCTTACTTGTGAAAGAACCCTCTGAACAGGCATCTAGATAATCCTTGCAATGACCTGAAAGCCTTGCATAAAATTATTAACAATTATTTTCTCAGGAAGCTCATGGTTAGGACATTTGAGTATTAATGCTTTCAGCCTTCCCCAAGCTTGAGCAATGCTTTCTCCATCACGAGGCCAAAAATTAAAAATGTGGCCTCGGGCTTCGTCTCCCACTCGTTTTCGTCTCGTAATTTTCCATATTTTCTAAAAACTACTAAAATATTTTCCAAAAAGTAAAACGTGAAATTTTTCCTTACCGAAACTGTACCTTTTGAAATCAGCTTCTGCAGTCCCAGAAATTTTTTCTTTAATAAAAACTTCCGGAGTAATCACCTGAATAATATCAACATCTTCATTATAAGAATCTCCAGAAATATAATGTTTGAGTCTTTGCCCATCACCACTTGTGTAGAGTCATCTTTGAGTGAAGCAATTTTTATTGCACCCGAACGATATACCTCCACAATAACATAAGGTCCTTCCCATTTGGGGAGTAATTTTCCTGCAAAAATTCTAAGACGAGAACTATACAATAGAACTTTCTCACCAACATGAAACTCTCTCTTAAGAATTCTCTTATCATGCCATCTCTTAACTTTCTCTTTAAAAAGTTTAGCATTTTCATTAGCCTCACTTCTCCATTCATCTAAAGAACTCAAGTCTAGCAACCTTTTCTCACCAGCAAGTTTAAAATCTCTATTAATTTCTCTCACTGCCCAATAAGCTTTGTGTTCTAATTCTAAAGGCAAGTGACAAGCTTTTCCATAAACCATTTTATAAGGAGACATACCCATAGGATTTTTATAAGCAGTTCTATAAGCCCATAAAGCATCATTTAACTTACTAGCCCAATTTTTCCTAGTTCTATTAAAAGTCTTTTGCAAGATAGATTTAATCTCTCTATTTGATAATTCTACTTGCCCACTTGTTTGAGGATGATAAGCTGAAGCAATTCTATGATTAACACCATATTTAGCAAGAACTTTTCTAAAACCGCCATGAATAAAGTGAGAACCTCCATCAGTCATAAGATATCTAGGTACACCAAACCTAGGGAAAATAATATCTTGAAGCATTTTTAATGAGGTCTCACCATCAGCACTTTTTGTAGGTATAGCTTCTACCCATTTAGTAACATAATCAACAGCAACAAGTATATGAGTATAACCTTGTGAAGGAGGAAAAGGACCCATAAAGTCAAATCCCCAACAATCAAATGGTTCAATAACAAGAGAATAACTCATAGGCATTTCATTACGTCTAGAAATATTACCGACTCTTTGACATTCATCACAAGACAAAATAAACTTTCTTGCATCTTTAAAGAGAGTAGGCCAATAGAAACCTGATTGTAGAACCTTTTGTGCAGTTCTATCTCCAGCTTGATGTTCTCCATAAGCACTACTATGACATTTCCTCAATATCTCTCGTTGTTCATATTCTGGAACACACCTTCGCATAATACCATCCACTCTGTAGTGCCCCATCTTTTATTAAAGATAGAACACCTGTGTTAAGTGCTAGTCCCTGGATCACTGCCAGCACCACAGTACAAAATTTAAAGTATCATTGCAGAAGTATCAAGTTACTACAACGAGATCCAAAAATAGCCAAGTATAGCTTTACTACAAGGTGCATAACCATGAAGGTTAGCAAATATTATTCAGAGTTCACAACAGAAACGAAGTAACAATGAGCCTCATCTTCAAGCATGCGCCACAGGCAGACATGTTGGGTGTAGACTCGAGTCCAAAATTCATTCTTCATCTGAAGTACCTGCACATTGGAATATGCAGCCCCCGAAGGAGGTCGATACGATGAAGTATTGGCAAGTGACTATGGTGGATATAAAATGACAAGTCTAAACTACATGAATATTTGGCTTGGTGGAGTTGTTGGCTATTTGCAGAAAGCAAGTTTTCTCCTATCTTTTGTAAAGCACTTTTATTTTCAAAGACTTGGCACCAAGGGATGAAGCCCAAGTGCACCAATATTTCTTTCCTTAGTCAAAATTTTACTTTATGAAAACGATGTTGAGATTCTTCCGTCCATCCTTGTCCAGCTGCTCGAAGTTGTCCATCACCGGGGACATGGCTAAGTACTCAGATTGTTGACTCTGCAGAGGTTGTGCACTTTCACCTTTAGACCCAATTAACCCAGACATCCCATACACGCGGAGTGCATTAAGGGAAGGAGAGAACTGAGACAAGAACTTTCAGAAGAAGAATTCAACCATACTAGCAAGACCCGTTCCACCTATAAAAACTCTACATCTGCTTGTCAAGCTGACAGGTTGAACTCTCACAACTTAGTTGTTCAAGACAGAGCCCATTGTCAAAAGGCTGCACGGTAAGCATCTAAACTTGGAGGGACTTAGTAATCTCTTTGTTCCTGGGTGGCAACCACAAGTGCACTTTTGGGTGAAAACCACCGTGCTCATGGCCCTAAGTAGAAGTAAATTCACCTTAGGCGAAGACAACCACAAACACAGTCCCAAATAGCCACTCAACATAAACCATTCCAACCAATCCACCCAGGTGTGCATTTTAATTTAGTACTTAGAAATCTTTCCTCAACAAAACAAGTAAACACTTTTATAGCATTGCTAAGCATCTAATGAAATTTTTAAATGGCTGCAATATCATGGTAGAAGGGTGGCTACACACTACTAGGAATTTTGCATAGCATAGTATAATAACTTAGTAATAAAAATTCTTATCATGCATACTACTCAAAAATTCTACTAATGCATATAGGAAAATAATGGGTGATTCATGAATGTCACTTGCCTTGGTAACAGGATGAACAAGCACAGCAAGAATAACAATCACAAGAGAAACCTTCCTCTTCTTCACAATCTAGCACCAAAATAACACATAGCACAAATAAACACACCATTCCAACAAATAACAAAAATAACAAGACATAAACATGTATGCATGCATGATATGCTATGAACATCACAAAATAAATTTATTAAAATTTTATACCCTCTGTTATTAAATGCATGAAATGCAATTTACAGAAATTTCTTATTTTAATTTACAATTAAATATTGAAAACAACATAGCAAAATTATGGTTCTACAACCAAATCTTTTTATTCTTTTAAGACAAGTTTCAATTTTTAATACAAGTTAAACTTTCTGGACAGAGGACAAAATTACAGATCCTAAACAATTGGATTTATTAGAAAAGCATTTTTATTATTTAAGTTATGAATTTAAATAGCCGAAATACCAATCTGTTAATTACTTTAAATAAAGGTATCAAAAGGAAAAACTAATGAAACATAAATAAACTACACGAGCAGGGCTATCCATGGATATAAAATTCATCAAATTTGGACTTACAGATTGAAAGTTATGAATTTTGCAAGTTTTATAAGTCTTCTGTTTTAATTACAAAATTCCAGCCGAATTAGATAAATAAATAGCCACGCGGCGCGATCTGATTCGTCGATACCGGTATCGACGCGCATCGGCGCGGAAGCCGTCCGATCTAACTTAAAACGGACGCTCCAGATTAAACAGCAGAGGATCCGTTGGATTTAGATCCAACGGTCCAGATCTAAAGGGACAGAAACGAGCGGCGCTGGTCGTCGGAGGAACTCCGGTGGCCGATATTCACGGCGGCACCATCACCGGCGTTCGCGCTTAAAGAGATCTACGACCTAAGGAGGATAACGGCGCATACCGAGACGTAGGTGAGGCCGAAGCGAAGACGATGGCGAGGTAGTGGTTCTCGGCGTGTTCTCCTCCTCCCAGGATTGCTCGCCGGATAAGCACGAGGCGGCGGTCCTCCTCGGGTGAGCACGGAGTTGAGGTTAGGCTGCGGGCAAAATACGAGACCTTGTCACAACGATGCGCAAGGAAGAAATAAAACGAAAGGGAGAGGAGAGAGGGTCCGGGGTGGCCGGAGTTGCGCACACGGCGAGGTTCTCACCGTCGGCGATGGCGGAGTCATGGGCTCGCTTTCACGCAGCCTAGGGGCTCTCGGGAGGTGGTGTCTGGGGCAAATGGAAGAGGGCGGAGAGGGCTTTTAGTAGGAAGAAACCACACATGAAATGGTGGTCTTAATCGCCCGATTGATGAGATTTGATTTCGGCGTTTCTCGGTTCTTAACGCGAGCGAGTAATGGAGAAGAGCCGTTGCTGCGAGGGAGATGACAGGTGGGCCCCACCTGTCAGCGTCTTCAAGAGAGAAAGGGGGAGCTGGGCCGCTGGCGGGCTGCTGAGCTGCGCTGCGCGCGGGAGATAGAAGTGGGCCGGCTCGGTAAGTCTCCTTTCTAAATTTTTTTGTCCAAAACCTTTTCTGTTTTCAAAACCTGAATTCAAAAATGATTTTTAAACATAACCAAAACATTTCAGAAAAATTCATAAAAATATGTTTTAGAAAGTTTATTAAATTTAGAACTTTTTGACAGCATACTTGTCTATAAAATAATTTGATAAAAAGAAATATTTTAAGGAGTACAAATAAGCATCTTTATGGAATAAAAAAAACTTATTTAAACTTATAATTAAATTTTAATTTAGTCCTTATGTGATTTAAATGCCATGCCTATATGATGAATGATGCATGAATGCAAAGTTTTAAATTTTTGATATTTTGGGATGTTACAAAACTAACCCCCTTAAGAGGAAGCTCGCCCTCGAGCTTCGGGAAGGTCAGCAAATAGGTGAGGATGGTCTTCTCGTAGGTCATCCTCTCGTTCCCAAGTGGCTTCTTCTTCGGTGTGATGACTCCACTGAACCTTGCAGAACTTGATGGTTTTGGTACGGGTGACCCTTTCTGCTGTTTGTAAAACCTTTATGGGCTTCTCTTCATAGGTTAGATCACTCTCCAACTGTACTTCCTCGAGGGGTACAGTATCCTTTAATGGAACTCCCATCATCTCGGGGTGACATTTCTTCAACTGGCTGACATGGAACACATTATGGACCGCAGACAGAATTTCTGGCAGTTCTAACTCATATGCCACTCACCTTTACGAGAAAGGATTTTGAATGGTCCAATGAATCGCGGTGCTAACTTTCCTTTGATTCCAAACCTTTTTACACCGCGTAGTGGTGATACTCTGAGATAGGTTCTATCACCCACTTCGTAAGTGACTTCTCTACGCTTGGAATCTGCGTAACTCTTCTGTCGAGACTGGGCTATCTTCAATCTATCTTTGATCAGCCTGACCTTCTCTTCAACATCCTGGATTATATCAGGTCCAAAGAAACTCCTTTCCCCTACACCACTCCACAGCAAAGGGGTGGTGCATTTCTTCCCATATAAAGCTTCAAACGGTGCCATCTCAATGCTCGCTTGGTAACTGTTATTGTAGGAGAACTCGGCGTAAGGTAGATTATCATCCCAGCTAGATCCATAATCGAGCGCACAAGCTCTTAACATATCTTCCAAAATCTGGTTTACTCTCTCAGTCTGACCATCTGTTTGCGGGTGAAAGGCTGTGCTGAATTCCAACCTGGTTCCTAGTGGTTCATGCAACTGTTTCCAAAAATGTGACGTGAACTGAGTTCCTCTATCGGACACGATACACTTAGGAACGCCATGAAGCCACACAATTCTCTTCATGTAAATATCAGCTAACTTAGCACTGGTATATGTGGTCTTCACGGGTATAAAGTGAGCTATTTTTGTTAGACGACAAACAATAACCCAAATAGAATCATAACCCGATTTGGTCCTTGGTAAACCTGTAATGAAATCCATTCCAATAGAGTCCCACTTCCAGTCTGGCACCTTCAAAGGTTGTAAAAGTCCTGCCGGTTTCTGATGTTCTGCTTTTACTCGACTGCATACATCACACTTTGCGATATATTCTGCTATGTCCCTCTTCAGATTGATCCACCAGAATCTCTCCTTCACATCCATATACATCTTAGTATTTCCCGGATGAATGGAGTAAGGGGTCTCATGGGCTTCTTGCAGAATTAACTTCCTAAGATCAGAGTCCTTGGCCACACACACACGTTTTTCAAACCACAGGGTTCCTTGTTCATCTTCATGGAATCCTTTGGCTTTACCTGCTCTCAGATTGACTTTGATTTCTTCTATATCCTTATCTCCCTTCTGGGCTTCGCGTATCTTGTCCATCAGAGTTGGTTGTACTACTAATGAAGCTACAAAACCCTCTGATACTACTTCCAACCTTAGGTCCTTGAATGCTTTGCATAAATCCTCGGGTATTTCCCCTGCCGTGAGGCCATTCACATACACTTTGCGACTCAAGGCATCTGCTACTACATTAGCCTTACCAGGATGGTATTGTAGGCTTAGATCATAATCTTTGATAAGTTCCAACCATCTTCTTTGTCTCATATTCAACTCTTTCTGAGTAAAAATATACTTCAAACTTTTATGGTCGGTGAAAACATCACATCTTTTTCCCATCAGATAATGTCTCCAGGTCTTCAGGGCATGTACTACTGAGGCTAACTCAAGATCATGTGTAGGATAATTAACTTCATGTTTCTTGAGCTGTCTCGAGGCATAGGATGTCACTCTGCCTTCCTGCATCAATACACTTCCAAGACCTTGGCGTGAAGCATCACAGTACACTTGAAATTCCTTCTCTAAATCAGGCAAGCATAGAACTGGGGTTGAAACTAGACGTTTCTTCAACTCCTGAAAACTGGATTCGCAGGCCTCAGTCCATTCAAACTTCTTCTCCTTCTTCAACAATTCCGTAAAGGGCTTGGCAATCTTGGAAAAAATTTCAATGAATCTTCGGTAGTATCCTGCTAGACCAAGAAAACTACGGATTTCTCCCACATTCTTTGGTGGCTCCCAATTGGTTACAGCTGAAACTTTTTCAGGATCCACTGCTATACCCTCCTTAGACACCACATGACCTAAAAATCCGACTTGTTCTAACCAAAACTCACACTTGCTGAATTTGGCATACAACTTATGTTCCCGTAGTCTCTGCAATACCAGACGCAAATGCTCTTCATGTTCTTTGTGACTTTTGGAGTAGATCAAAATGTCATCGATGAAAACCACCACAAACTTATCCAGAAAATCCATGAACACTTTATTCATCATATTCATGAAATAGGCTGGAGCATTGGTTAAACCAAAAGGCATTACGGTGTACTCATAAGAGCCATATCTGGTAACAAATGCAGTCTTTGGTATATCCATTTCTCTAACTTTCATCTGGAGGTACCCTGATCGAAGATCGATCTTTGAGAAAACACAGGCACCCTCCAGTTGATCGAATAGTTCATTTATTTTGGGTAGCGGGTACTTGTTCTTGATAGTTTGTTCATTTATATCTCTGTAGTCCGTGACTAGCCTCTGTGTATGATCTTTCTTTTGAACAAATAAGACTGGTGCTCCCCATGGCGATGAACTTGGACGAATAAATCCTTTCTGGATGTGTTCCTCCAGTTGCTTCTTGAGCTCTTTCAGTTCATCGACGGCCATCGGATATGGTCTCTTAGCTATTGGTCCAGTACCCGGTTTTAGTTCAATGAGAAACTCTACATCTCTATCGGGTGGCATTCCCGGTAGTTCCTCTGGAAACACATCTGGGTATTCCTTGACAATAAGTACATCACCAAGGCTGACCCCCTTAAGAGAATTTAGCCTAACTTTCTTAAGTTCGAAAGTTGATCTGAACCTAATCTTCTTTTTCTCTGGGGTGGTGAGGGTGATAACTCTATTTGCGCAGTCTATGATTCCTTCAAAGCGAGTCATCCAATCCATGCCTATTATAACATCCAAGCCTTGGGTTTCTAGGATGACTAGATCCGTTGGAAAATGATATTTTCCAATCCTCAAGTCTAACTGTCTACACCCAGAATTTACTATCATTTCTCCCCCAGGTGAACTCACTCTAATAGGTTTTCCTATGCTTTCCTCTGCTAAAAAATGTTTGTTTACAAAAGCTCTTGATATGAATGAATGCGATGCTCCAGTATCAAATAGGACTAATGCTGGAAAAGAATTAAGCAAGAACGTACCAATCACAGGATCGGGTTCATCATGTACTTCTTCCACATTGATGTGATTCACGTGTCCCTTCTGGAAAGGGTTGGGCTTGGAAATCTCATCAGCCTTTCTCTCTGGGCAGTCAGTCGCATAATGCCCTGTCTTCTTGCACTTGAAGCAAGTCACCTGCGACAAGTCCTTCCCCTCATGGTTGGGACGGTGATGACCATTTCCATGATTATGGCCATGGTGATGGTTTCCTTTGAATCCTCCATTGTTTCCTTTATATCCTCCATTGTTCCCTTTATATCCTACATTGCGGTTGTGACCATGATGCTTTTGGCCATTACCGTTGTTGGAGTGATTCCATGTTTTATGCCCACTGCTTTCAGAGATGTGGTGCCTCTTATGTGTTCCCTCAGAATGAACCTTACTTGTACTGAATTTGCTCTTCCTGTTCTCTTCCTTTCTTATGTTGTTGTCCAAAGTGATTGTTTGATCCAACAGAGCTTGATAGTTGGGAGCATAAGCCACAGACAAGGGTATCTTCAGTTCTCCCTTAAGTCCATTGAGAAAATTTTCCTTTCTCCTAGCATCAGTGTCAATGTCTTCTGGTGCATACCTTGATAGCGTGCAGAAGTCATCCATATACTCGTTCAGAGTTCTACCTCCCTGCCTTAAGCTGCGGAATTCCTCCTTCTTCAGATTCATTATGCCAGAGGAAATGTGAGCATTGCGAAAACCCTCCTTGAAAGCATCCCAAGTCATGCCCTCCAAAGGATGAGTCACTTGATACGTCTCCCACCACAGTGCAGCGGGTCCTTCCAGCAGGTGTGCGGTGAACCTCACCTTCTCTGCCTCAGTACACTCACAAGTCACTAAGTCCTTGTTGACTGAGCGGAGCCAGTCATCGGCCACTATAGGTTCAGTAGCAGAGGAGAACTTATTAGGCCTAAGCCTTAGAAATCTAGCAAGTCTGTCCACTTGGGGTGGTGGTGGTGGTGGTGGCGGGTTGTGGTTGTTTTTGTTATTGTTGTTGGTCGCTGCAATGAACTGAGTCATCATAGTCATCAACTGGGCTTGAGCGGCCATCAACTGTTGCATAGCCTCATTGTTGCCGTCGGGATCACGACGCGGAGGCATCTGTGGGGTTTTTCAGCATGGATGAGTAAAAGATAGATAGAACTAAAAGAAGGAAAATCCTACCCATGCACAAAACAACAAGTCAAGCAATCAACAAACAACTTAAAACTTTTCTTTCTTAGCAACCCGGAATTAAGGCATAGTTGGTAGATTTGAATAAAACGACAAAGTTTGCAAACCAAAACATTCTAACATTGTCATACCACAAGTTGGAGATCAATGTTTGAAAACGTCGAGCTAAACGAGAAATAAAACATGGTGGTCCAACTACTAAGTCTAATTTTCGTCCATGACATCTCCTTCATCTTCTTCTTCTTCTTCGACCTCCTCCATTGTGATTCCTTCCTTCATGAGGATCTCCTTGAGCTCGTTCACTTCCTTCTCTAGGGCTTCATTCTTCTCTTGTAGCATTCTCTTCTCATTGCGCAGAGTCTCTATCACTTCCTTCTCTAGGGCTTCATTCTTCTCTTGTAGCATTCTCTTCTCACGGCGCAGAGTCTCTATCAGATCACGATCAGCCTCGAACTCAACGTCGTTGCTCTGAAGTTCATTCTTCAAGTCTTTTATCTCCTTGTTCTTGTCCTTGACTCTCTTCTCTTGATTTTGGAACTTCTTCTCTTGAGCCTTGAATTTCTCCTCCTGAGCGTTGGTCACTTCTTCTTGAGCGTCAATCTTCTTTTGAGTCTCCTTGACTTGGGCCATGATTTCATCATTTTTCAGCAACTCTTCGCGCCTATCATCTTCGAGCTCCCAGAGGTGAATTTCTAAGTCCTGAAGATACGGGTGCAAAGGATCTGGTTTGCTCTTATCCTCCTCATTAACAAGGAAGGGTGCTCCATATTCATCACGTCGGCCTAGGATAGAAAAATAGTGGTCCTTCAACTCCTCCTTGTGTTGCCCACAAAGACGTCCTATCAGCTCCTGCGTGGCGAGATTGAGTCCTTTCTCCAAGGAGTCACTAATCGACTTGATCTGGATATCTTCGGTCTTGGGTTCAGTCTGGCGCCCGAGTTGCATAAGGCGAACTCCCCATAAGCCATCTTTGTTGAAGTGCTTCAGCTGACTTGCCTTGATGAAGGGTGTTGGGAGTGCCAGCAGTTCCACTAACTCCAGAAGATATCTCCCAAAACGCATGTCCTTGAAGTCTTCCGTGGTTTGATACGTGAAGAACGACATCCTTAAGTTATAAGAGTAAAATTATCAAAACAGAATACATAAGGCAAGAAGTACTAGTCATGATGTAAATAAGTACTTAGAGAAAATACTAAGTCAAAACTACAAGGGGATCAACAATTATTAACAACTCTTTGTAAATTGGATATTCACTATAGTGAGAGAGACAGACACCCGGCCAGCCACTTATGATTGTGGAACAGGTCTCATGTACGCGGAATGTAAGGTTAGTCTCCGGGCCGCTTCATCTCACTATGCCGCTAGGATCCAACATACTTCAAAGATGGTAATATCATGATCAAAAAGGGGCTTAACCAATCCTAAGGGCTCGAACCTACAGGCAACACTTTGCTCTGATACCATTTTGTAGTGCCCCATCTTTTATTAAAGATAGAACACCTGTGTTAAGTGCTAGTCCCTGGATCACTGCCAGCACCACAGTACAAAATTTAAAGTATCATTGCAGAAGTATCAAGTTACTACAACGAGATCCAAAAATAGCCAAGTATAGCTTTATTACAAGGTGCATAACCATGAAGGTTAGCAAATATTATTCAGAGTTCACAACAGAAACGAAGTAACAATGAGCCTCATCTTCAAGCATGCGCCACAGGCAGACATGTTGGGTGTAGACTCGAGTCCAAAATTCATTCTTCATCTGAAGTACCTGCACATTGGAATATGCAGCCCCCGAAGGAGGTCAATACGATGAAGTATTGGCAAGTGACTATGGTGGATATAAAATGACAAGTCTAAACTACATGAATATTTGGCTTGTTGGAGTTGTTGGCTATTTGCAGAAAGCAAGTTTTCTCCTATCTTTTGTAAAGCACTTTTATTTTCAAAGACTTGGCGCCAAGGGATGAAGCCCAAGTGCACCAATATTTCTTTCCTTAGTCAAAATTTTAATTTATGAAAACGGTGTTGAGATTCTTCCGTCCATCCTTGTCCAGCTGCTCGAAGTTGTCCATCACCGGGGACACGGCTAAGTACTCAGATTGTTGACTCTGCAGAGGTTGTGCACTTTCACCTTTAGACCCAATTAACCCAGACATCCCATACACGCGGAGTGCATTAAGGGAAGGAGAGAATTGAGACAAGAACTTTCAGAAGAAGAATTCAACCATACTAGCAAGACCCGTTCCACCTATAAAAACTCTACATCTGCTTGTCAAGCTGACAGGTTGAACTCTCACAACTTAGTTGTTCAAGACAGAGCCCATTGTCAAAAGGCTGCACGGGAAGCATCTAAACTTGGAGGGACTTAGTAATCTCTTTGTTCCTGGGTGGCAACCACAAGTGCACTTTTGGGTGAAAACCACCGTGCTCATGGCCCTAAGTAGAAGTAAATTCACCTTAGGCGAAGACAACCACAAACACAGTCCCAAATAGCCACTCAACATAAACCATTCCAACCAATCCACCCAGGTGTGCATTTTAATTTAGTACTTAGAAATCTTTCCTCAACAAAACAAGTAAACACTTTTATAGCATTGCTAAGCATCTAATGAAATTTTTAAATGGCTGCAATATCATGGTAGAAGGGTGGCTACACACTACTAGGAATTTTGCATAGCATAGTATAATAACTTAGTAATAAAAATTCTTATCATGCATACTACTCAAAAATTCTACTAATGCATATAGGAAAATAATGGGTGATTCATGAATGTCACTTGCCTTGGTAACAGGATGAACAAGCACAGCAAGAATAACAATCACAAGAGAAACCTTCCTCTTCTTCACAATCTAGCACCAAAATAACACATAGCACAAATAAACACACCATTCCAACAAATAACAAAAATAACAAGACATAAACATGTATGCATGCATGATATGCTATGAACATCACAAAATAAATTTATTAAAATTTTATACCCTCTGTTATTAAATGCATGAAATGCAATTTACAGAAATTTCTTATTTTAATTTACAATTAAATATTGAAAACAACATAGCAAAATTATGGTTCTACAACCAAATCTTTTTATTCTTTTAAGACAAGTTTCAATTTTTAATACAAGTTAAACTTTCTGGACAGAGGACAAAATTACAGATCCTAAACAATTGGATTTATTAGAAAAGCATTTTTATTATTTAAGTTATGAATTTAAATAGCCAAAATACCAATCTGTTAATTACTTTAAATAAAGGTATCAAAAGGAAAAACTAATGAAACATAAATAAACTACACGAGCAGGGCTATCCATGGATATAAAATTCATCAAATTTGGACTTACAGATTGAAAGTTATGAATTTTGCAAGTTTTATAAGTCTTCTGTTTTAATTACAAAATTCCAGCCGAATTAGATAAATAAATAGCCACGCGGCGCGATCTGATTCGTCGATACCGGTTCGACGCGGATCGGCGCGGAAGCCGTCCGATCTAACTTAAAACGGACGCTCCGGATTAAACAGCAGAGGATCCGTTGGATTTAGATCCAACGGTCCAGATCTAAAGGGACAGAAACGAGTGGCGCTGGTCGTCGGAGGAACTCCGGTGGCCGATATTCACGGCGGCGCCATCACCGGCGTTCGCGCTTAAAGAGATCTACGACCTAAGGAGGATAACGGCGCATACCGAGACGTAGGTGAGGCCGAGGCGAAGACGATGGCGAGGTAGTGGTTCTCGGCCTGTTCTCCTCCTCCCAGGATTGCTCGCCGGATAAGCACGAGGCGGCGGTCCTCCTCGGGTGAGCACGGAGTCAAGGTTAGGCTGCGGGCAAAATACGAGACCTTGTCACAACGATGCGCAAGGAAGAAATAAAACGAAAGGGAGAGGAGAGAGGGTCCGGGGTGGCCGGAGTTGCGCACACGGCGAGGTTCTCACCGTCGGCGATGGCGGAGTCACGGGCTCGCTTTCACGCAGCCTAGGGGCTCTCGGGAGGTGGTGTCTGGGGCAAATGGAAGAGGGCGGAGAGGGCTTTTAGTAGGAAGAAACCACACATGAAATGGTGGTCTTAATCGCCCGATTGATGAGATTTGATTTCGGCGTTTCTCGGTTCTTAACGCGAGCGAGTAATGGAGAAGAGCCGTTGCTGCGAGGGAGATGACAGGTGGGCCCCACCTGTCAGCGTCTGCAAGAGAGAAAGGGGGAGCTGGGCCGCTGGCGGGCTGCTGAGCTGCGCTGCGCGCGGGAGATAGAAGTGGGCCGGCTCGGTAAGTCTCCTTTCTAATTTTTTCTGTCCAAAACCTTTTCTGTTTTCAAAACCTGAATTCAAAAATGATTTTTAAACATAACCAAAACATTTCAGAAAAATTCATAAAAATATGTTTTAGAAAGCTTATTAAATTTAGAACTTTTTGACAGCATACTTGTCTATAAAATAATTTGATAAAAAGAAATATTTTAAGGAGTACAAATAAGCATATTTATGGAATAAAAAAAACTTATTTAAACTTATAATTAAATTTTAATTTAGTCCTTATGTGATTTAAATGCCATGCCTATATGATGAATGATGCATGAATGCAAAGTTTTAAATTTTTGATATTTTGGGATGTTACAAAACTAACCCCCTTAAGAGGAAGCTCGCCCTCGAGCTTCGGGAAGGTCAGCAAATAGGTGAGGATGGTCTTCTCGTAGGTCATCCTCTCGTTCCCAAGTGGCTTCTTCTTCGGTGTGATGACTCCACTGAACCTTGCAGAACTTGATGGTTTTGGTACGGGTGACCCTTTCTGCTGTTTGTAAAACCTTTATGGGCTTCTCTTCATAGGTTAGATCACTCTCCAACTGTACTTCCTCGAGGGGTACAGTATCCTTTAATGGAACTCCCATCATCTCGGGGTGACATTTCTTCAACTGGCTGACATGGAACACATTATGGACCGCAGACAGAATTTCTGGCAGTTCTAACTCATATGCCACTTCACCTTTATGAGAAAGGATTTTGAATGGTCCAATGAATCGCGGTGCTAACTTTCCTTTGATTCCAAACCTTTTTACACCGCGTAGTGGTGATACTCTGAGATAGGTTCTATCACCCACTTCGTAAGTGACTTCTCTACGCTTGGAATCTGCGTAACTCTTCTGTCGAGACTTGGCTATCTTCAATCTATCTTTGATCAGCCTGACCTTCTCTTCAACATCCTGGATTATATCAGGTCCAAAGAAACTCCTTTCCCCTACACCACTCCACAGCAAAGGGGTGGTGCATTTCTTCCCATATAACCACTGAAGGGGATCGCAGGCAGAAAACAAAATTTTCCGCTCAGCGATAACCAAAAACTAGCCAGGATCTATACTATGCAGATATAGTAATACGAAGGAGATCGGTATACATACCCTTGTAGATCGAAAAGCGGGGATTACGCTCCCGCACAAGCGTTGTCGATGAAGCCGACGAAGACCTCGAGGTCGTGTAGAGGAAGCAGACCTCCAGCACCACTAGTGTGGCACCTCGCAGGGCGTTACACACGTACGGTGAAGCCGACGAACTCCGGGTTCCGATCCAGGGACGAAGCAGCGGAAGACTAGGACCGGAAGACTAGCAGCACGGCGGTGTGCGTATGGTGGAGAGAAACTCTCCTCGGCGCAACTCCAAACAAGGGAGTCACGGGATCCAAGGAGAAAGAGAGAGAGAATTGGTGTGTCTTAAAGGCCAGGGGTGCCCCTCTATATAAAGGAGGATGGGGGCTGCCCACCTTGCCAGCCGGGCGGTGTGGGACTATTCCCACACCCCCACCGGCCAAGCCAGGTGCGCCGGCCTGGCCCACCTAGGGCCGGCCGAACCAGCCCTCTCCCTTGGAGGGGATCCTTCCCCCCCTTCATGGGCCTCTTTGTCTAAGAAGGCCCGTTTAGGGATTTTTGCCTTTTAAAAATTCAGGAAAAATTAAATAAAAATATATTCAACTATTAATTACATTAATTAATATTAAATACATATTACATAATTTATTCCGGCTCCGAAAACTATTTCGTCGCTGCCCGATCTCCATCGGAACTTTCCCGGGACGTTCCCGGTGCTCTCTTTTCCTATTTTCTCTTCCGGTAAATATGTCGACTCCCCTTAAGTGTGTTACCCTAGCGGTTCGATATCTCATCAGACATGATCGAGACTCCTCTCCGATCAATGACTAATTCGTGGACCGAGGATACCCAGAATTAATCCCTGCGAGATAACGAATACTTTGTCGTTCGAACCTAGACGTCTGAGTCTTAAATCTTTTGCCATGGCGATACTTAGTGTGTCTGAGACTCGTTCATAGATATCACGATACCTAGCTTGATCTCGTTACCGACACCGCTATCTTCTACTCGTCCATGATATTATGTCCTGATGACCTAGTCACACGCTTGCAAGCTCATTCGACATAATCTCACCGAGTGGGCCCTAGAGTATCTATCCTGCTATGCGGACTGGCAAATCCCGCTCTTGATCCCTCGTCTCAACATACTCCTTTCCGATACCCGAGAGGGACACCTTTATTGTTACACTATTAAGATATGACGTTTGATGCAATCAAAGTATCTTTCAGGAATAGCAATAAGAGTTGATCTCACGGTCAAAAGCGTAATGACTACGTCCTACAAATATTGGGTATGTCGATCACGTCATTCTCCCAATGACACGACTCCATTGTCAACTGACACCATGTCACATGATCGGGAAACCTCGATCATCAATTGCCCAATGAACTAGTTAGAAAGAGGCTACTAGGGACCTGGTTGTTTATCTACCACACGTGTATTAATGTTTCCGCTTAATACAGTTATAGCATGGTATAAAACATATAATGAACAATTGAGATATGACGAATAAACTATCTTTATTAAGTGCCTCTAGGGCATATCTCCTTCAGTCTCCCACTTGCACTAGAGTAACACTTAATCTAGTTTACAACTTGGTAAAAGCTCAACACCCATAGCAACTTGGTGCATGCTTGTCTCGTGGAAGAGGAATACAGTCAACAGATCTCACACATTGAGACCTATATGTGTTTTGCAACACTTCTATGTCACCTAGTTTGACATCATCCCGTATCTTACGATGACGGTGAAATATATATTAGTCGATGTAGTGAGACTCGAACCTTCGCGTAGCATGGGCCTTAAAAGTCTAAGAGATCTATTAAGGGGAACTACATATGCTCGGAAAACTGTTCAGTCCAATCACACTTGCTACTTATGAAGTTGCCATATATTTCTATACCTATGTAGATTATGCGACAGTGCAGTCATATGCGACTTCGCAAGCTAACCATGTCTTTTTTCAAAATAAAGGACATCTCCTATATGAGATTTCTAGTCGTATGGGTTAGTGTCATAACTTGCATCATCGTAACCGTTTTACGGCAAGTTGTCTTTCCACTCTTACCCTTTACCAGAAAACATATCTTCAGTTCTCACAGACACTGAAGAATATACTTAACGTTTGTTCATTGATCCACACAAGGATCACTCTAGAACCCGTTCTTCAACCAAGAACTTGGGTCACACCAAGTCGAGCTTTCAGTCTGATAGAATCTATGTCTGAGGCATAGAAAATGTCGAACATCATTTTCTTTCATTAGCTATCACTGAAAATGCCAAGATAAACTTAATATTTTACCTAGTCATACAAGCAAGAACCTATTTCTTCGCTTGTTCTATTCTGAAACACTTCAGAATCTTAACCTAGGAAAATATTCCGACCTAATGTTATTAAGCCCCTTTTGATCTATACAATTATAGATCGGATGCCTAATACTCCTAACTTCATTCATAAAAAATTTAATCACTTAAATAATCCTTTATACTTTACTAGAGGATCTGTATCATTCTCAATATGTCGTTACATATAAAATCATGAATGACACCTAGCTCCCACTCAAATATGCCTTCCACATATAAGATCAAGAAAAGCTACTTAGCTACCACTCACTTCTTTGCAAATGCAAGTTTCTTCAACTATTTTGGACAACTCCAAAATCCTTTGATCACATCATCAAAGTGAAGATTCCAGCTCCGATATGCTTGCCTCAGCCCATGAATGGACAGCTGAAGTTTGCATACATGTTTAGCATCCTCAGGATCACCAAACCATTTCATTGTACTAATTACAACTCTTTCTTAATGATACCATCAAGAAACATGGTTTCCTTATCAATCTATCAATTTCTCAAATTGAAATTATAGTAATTGCTAAACGACCCCGAATAGATTTAGGCTTCGCCACTTGAGACAAAATCTCGTTGTGGTCAACTTTTGAATCTGTCGGAACTGTTTCACGACAAATCGATCCTTATCAGTGTCTACTCTCTCATAAAATTCCATATTCTATTAACAGCCTAGATGCCATCAAGAAGATCTCCCAAGTCATTACCTGGTAATCGTACGTGGATTTTATCTCGGATCATATATGACTCATAGCCATTTCTCGGACTTAGGTCCACCATCTCTTCTTCGTAGTTCGTAGGTCTGTCATATTCCATTAACATGACTTTCATAACAAGATTGTCGTACCACACAGTGTGGAACATAACCTCGTACGCCTACGTTCTTAGTATGAACTCAGAGTATCATGATCTTTATCATCAGCTTCTTTCCAGTTGAGGAGCATGACACCGGAAACAATTTCCTTTGCGCCACTCTGATGTCTGGAGAGAAAGTTCATTAACTTCGTCTTGCTCTACTTTCTTTCCCACTTATACCCTTGGACAAGAAACTATTTCTTTTGCAAGGTATATTCCAGCAACGTTTTTGCCTATGTCGTGAGACATGTACCCAACTAATTCTTTAGATACGGTACACTACAAAGATTTATCCATTTTAGGTTTGATCACATCGAAACACTAAATTGCTGAGACGACAATCTAGGCTAAAAGCCATGCCATCACTCATATGGTATTGTTTCCATGGATTTAAATGGTTTCCCTATTATCTAACGTGAGTGTTATGTTTCTACCATATGACTCCAATGATCACAACAATTCGATAAGAGATTTATTTACCACACACTATCCGATAGGGTGCGATTACGACGTCATACCATAACACTATGGTGTTCCATGCGGCGTAATTTGTGGAACTCTTCTCACAAGTCTTCCAATGATATGCCAACATTATAACTCAAATCTTTATTTCCTCGATCTGTATCGCAGGAGTTTGATTTTCTTGTTAAATTTATTTTCCTACTTCATTCTGAACTTGTTTGATCGAATCAAAATTTCCAGACTAACATTTCCTAAGTGGATATCCATATATATACTCGGAATATTCATGAAGTCTATGAAATAAAGACTTCCACTATACGTTAAAGTACTTCATTGATTCACATACACCCATATGCATGATTCTCAACAAGTTATACTCGAAACGTTCAGTGAAGTTTACGAAATAAAGGTCTCCACTGCACGTTAATTACTTCATTGATCCACATCCATCTATATGCATGATTATCAATAAGTTATATGCCCGCTTTCCGGAAACGGTGTCTTAGTTATCTTGCAAGTGTCAAAAGATCAAATCTAAGGACTTTGTAGATCCATCCGTATGGAGCTTGTCCATTGACTATAACATTGACATGACTTAAAACGGTAGTGCCACACGAATGTGGTGTATTTATTAAGTTTGTATCCTTTTGCATTAATATTATGAATGTGGGAGCTTCTACCATCTAAATTCAAATCGGCTTATGATCATTACTTCATAAATATAGTACAACGATTTTGTCACTAACATATATGAACAATCGTCTCGTTACAGGAAACAGACTTATAATGATCATACTAACAGGCGATCATAAAAGAATTTATTCAAATGGTAGGTCTAGAGTGAGAGTGTCTACGGCCATCACAACATTTTGTCTGCCATCATCAGCACACATTGTCGCCTCATCCTTCCAAGCTACTCAAGTAGTAAATCTGGTTTTCATAAAACATGACTAGTATCAAAAACTTAGTCACTACTGCGAGTACTTGCTTAGGTAAAACATTCATAACGTGTATATCATATATACACCATCATCATTGATGACTTCCCGGCGATCTGTTTCATCTTCTTGATTCTTCCAACGCAATCAAGAACCATGAAGGTGAACGATTCCCCTTGCATGACATAGTCTATGACAAAGCATTTGCATCTGGCAACGTTGTCTGTCATCCAGTGATCGAGCTGAGCGAGGCGTCTCAATGTCATCAAGTATGACCAATGTCATCGAGTATGACCAGTGTCATCAAGTATGACTGCCACGTGCTCCTTCAATGTGTGTATTCTCTTCCATCTTGGTTGAGAAGAAAAACAGTCAACGTACTGATAAACTTCATCAACCCAACTTTAGCTGTATCCTGAGTTTAGCGATCATCTCATATGTTCGCGATCTAACAACTCGCACCCACCGTTAATTTCTCTATGGCAGAGATCATAGCATACACTGGACTATGATGATATTATCCGCACAAAAACTTGATAATCCAAATTATCCTTTTGTTAGCGGAATCTCCGGGTTTATCTCCTAGCGGGTATTGTATCACAAAGAGCTAATGGTTTAAACAAGGAGTATCCTCAAGCTAAAGTATAAAACTATGAAGTTTGGACCCAACCTTTTAAGTTTCTTAATTGCAGGATTGCGCCTAATTTTTTAAAGAAGGCTATTACATTGGTTAATATCTACAAAGGTTTTGCAAAACATAAAGACTTTGTTCATTATAGAATAGGGTTCAAGTTTTAATAAAATAAAACTACCAGAACTCCCACTCAAAACGAATATCCCTCTAATCGTTTTAGTGATTACACGATCCTCATCCATTATGCAACCCCTCATTGTCAGAGCCGGCAACATAACTTCAAAGGTAGACATCGACATGTCAATCACAACAACTATGTGACTCATGCTTAACCTTTCGGTCACCGTGTTCCGAGGCCATGTCTGTACATGCTAGGCTCGCCATAATAACCTTCAGCGTATACGCTTGTGCAAACATGTCTTACACCCACTGTATGCGAACGACGATATGTCTGACACCCGATCGTCACGGCCTGCCTCATAACGTAGAACTTTCTTGGTGGTGCACGCCAAAGGGAGAACACTAATGGTATTTTGGAGGGATCATCTTATATTACTACCGCCGTGTAACTAATATATAACTATATATATATATATACACACAATATAAGATGCAAACAACAACATAACATCAAATGTAATGAGATGTGATATGGTCCTTGCGCCGATGGTCTCCTTCGCGCCCACAGTTTATAAACAATTTAATAAACCTACCTTGACCATATCACATTGCCCCTGCAAAATAAAGTTAGACGCATTCTACTTTATCTTTTGCATATTTTACGTGGCTTGGGGCTGTCGTAAATATAACCGCTTCATACCTACGAACCTATGACCACAACAACGATCAAATAATTGCATGTTTATTCATCCCTTTCGGGCCCTCCATTGAAAATGCAAAGCCAACTAAAGAGAGAGAGAGACAGACACCCGCCAGCCACATATACGGAACAAGCCTCATGTCAGTAGTGGAACCAGTCTCGCGTAAGCGTACGCGTAAAGTCGGTCCGGGCCGCTTCATCAACTCAATGATGCCGACAGTGCAAGTGCACGCGAGAGGGTAGCAAATAAAAGAACGATGTCCCCATGATAAACACGGGTGCAACTAGCGTACAGCTATATCTACGCATAGATCGGCTCTGATACCACTGAAGGGGATCGCAGGCAGAAAACAAAATTTTCCTAACAGCGATAACCAAAAACTAGCCAGGATCTATACTATGCAGATATAGTAATACGAAGGAGATCGGTATACATACCCTTGTAGACCGAAAAGCGGGGATTACGCTCCCGCACAAGCGTTGTCGATGAAGCCGACGAAGACCTCGAGGTCGTGTAGAGGAAGCAGACCTCCAGCACCACTAGTGTGGCACCTCGCAGGGCGTTACACACGTACGGTGAAGCCGACGAACTCCGGGCTCCGATCCAGGGACGAAGCAGCGGAAGACTGGGACCGGAAGACCAGCAGCACGGCGGTGTGCGTATGGTGGAGAGAAACTCTCCTCGGCGCAACTCCAAACAAGGGAGTCACGGGATCCAAGGAGAAAGAGAGAGAGAATTGGTGTGTCTTAAAGGCCAGGGGTGCCCCTCTATATAAAGGAGGATGAGGGCTGCCCACCTTGCCAGCCGGGCGGTGTGGGACTATTCCCACACACCCACCGGCCAAGCCAGGTGCGCCGGCCTAGGTGGGCCCCATGTGGCGGGCCGGCCGAACCAGCCCTCTCCCTTGGAGGGGATCCTTCCCCCCCTTCATGGGCCTCTTTGCCTAAGAAGGCCCGTTTAGGGATTTTTGCCTTTTAAAAATTCAGGAAAAATTAAATAAAAATATATTTAACTATTAATTACATTAATTAATATTAAATACATATTACATAATTTATTCCGGCTCCGAAAACTATTTCGTCGCTGCCCGATCTCCATCGGAACTTTCCCGGGACGTTACCGGTGCTCTCTTTTCCTATTTTCTCTTCTGGTAAATATGTCAACTCCCCTTAAGTGTGTTACCCTAGCGGTTCGATATCTCACCAGACATGATCGAGACTCCTCTCCGATCAATGACTAATTCGTGGACCGAGGATACCCAGAATTAATCCCTGCGAGATAACGAATACTTTGTCGTTCGAACCTAGACGTCTGAGTCTTAAACCTTTTGCCATGGCGATACTTAGCGTGTCCGAGACTCGTTCATAGATATCATGATACCTAGCTTGATCTCGTTACCGACACCGCTATCTTCTACTCGTCCATGATATTATGTCCTGGTGACCTAGTCACACGCTTGCAAGCTCATTCGACATAATCTCACCGAGTGGGCCCTAGAGTATCTATCCTGCTATGCGGACTGGCAAATCCCGCTCTTGATCCCTCGTCTCAACATACTCCTTTCCGATACCCGAGAGGGACACCTTTATTGTCACACTATTAAGTTATGACGTTTGATGCAATCAAATTATTTTTCAGGAATAGCAATAAGAGTTGATCTCACGGTCAAAGGCGTAATGACTACGTCCTACAAATATTGGGTATGTCCATCACGTCATTCTCCCAATGACATGACTCCATTGTCAACTGACACCATGTCACATGATCGGGAAACCTTGATCATCAATTGCCCAATGAACTAGTTAGAAAGAGGCTACTAGGGACCTGGTTGTTTATCTACCACACGTGTATTAATGTTTCCGCTTAATACAGTTATAGCATTGTATAAAACATATAATGAACAGTTGAGATATGACGAATAAACTATCTTTATTAAGTGCCTCTAGGGCATATCTCCTTCAGCCAATGGTTGTTAATAGAATTAACAAATGAACCAAGGGGATAAGTGTTAATGTTTGTTAATAGAATTAACAAATATTAAAAAGAAATGAAATTGTTTTATTTAATAAAGAAAAACCCTTGGGATTTTTGAGTGGAGTTTTAAAGAGAGTGAGTGGGCATGAGTGGATGCTCCACTCACATGAAGAGGAAGGGGTGGGGGCTCTTGAGCCGCACCACACTCTTGGGCTGCCCCCCTCTCCTATATATGGAGAGGTGGAGCTCCCTCTTATCTCACACACTTGATCCTCTCTCCCTCCTCCCGGTTCTCCACCTCTCGGCCATCCGCTTGGCGAAGCCATGGCCGTTTAGTTCTCCACCACACCACGCCGTCGTGCTGTTGGAGTTCCTTGGTGGTTCTACTACTTCCGCTGCCCCGCTGGATCGAGGGAACGAAGGTCGTCATCAAGCCGTATGTGTGACCGAGTACGGAGGCGTTGCCCGTTGCAACGCACATCTTCACGATCTTGAGATCGGCGAGTGAATGACTACATCATCCACGAGAATTATTCTCGAAACGCTTACGGTCTTCGAGGGTTAGTTCTCTTGGTACCTGGCTTACCCGTTGCTCACATCTACTAGATTAGATCTTGGTGACTTGGCTGTTCTTACCGTAGGAAATTTTTTGTTTTCTATGCTACGAACCCATCACCAATAATGTTTTATCTTCAAAGAGAGTCTTGCATTGAAGTTATCAACAATGATATTACCAGGAAGCTCATGAATGGGACATTTGAGCATTAATGCCTTCAACCTCCCCCACGCTTGGGCAATACTTTCTCCATCATGAGGCCAGAAATTATATATAGAATTCCGATCTTGGTAAATCTCACTTGTAGGATAAAATTTAGAATAAAAGAGAGGTACAATTTCCTCCCATCCAAGAGAACGCCCATTCTTCAGCAATTTATACCAATGCGCAGCTCTTCCACCAAGTGATATAGAGAATAATTTCTTCTTAACTTTGTCCATTGAAATACCTACACACTTGAACAACTCGCATAATTCATGTAAAAATAGCAAATGATCACCAGGATGGACAGTTCCATCCCCTTCATAGCGGTTATCCATAACACGATCAATAATTTTCATAGGTATTTTAAATGGCACTACTTCTTCAGGTGGCGCCTCCTCTACTACCTTAGCAGTGGCAGCAGTTTTTCCAAATAGGAATTCAAGAGATGATCTCTCCATAATTAAATAAATTAGGAGACAGAAATAAAAACAGAACGTACAGCAAAAGTTTCTCTTACCAATTCCACTTACCAATAGCGCTTCACTCCCCGGCAACGGCGCCAGAAAATAGTCTTGATGACTCACAAGTATAGGGGGTGTATCGTAGTACTTTCGATAAATAAGAGTGTCGAACCCAACGAGGAGCAGAAGGTGCTGACAAGCAGTTTTGATTAGAGATTCACTGTAAATACTAGCAGACAAGTTTTTAGGAGTTTTTGATATTGCAGATAAATAAAGTGCGAGTAAATAAAGTGCAATAATAATAGTTGCAGCGAGTGGCCCAATCCTTTCTAGAGCAAAGGACAAGCCGGTTGGTTTACTTATATTGACCAAACGATCTCAAGGACACACGGGAATTCTATCTAGTGCTTCGCTTTATATAGATGATTAATCTTTAGAGTTTTGATAAGTGTTGTGTGGGTGAACCTATGCTAATGCACCGCCCTTCTGAGATCCTGCTATCCCTCATGCATCGAGATACCAACAGGGGTTTAGGTTTCTGTCACTCCAGCAACCCCACAATTAATATTCGAATACACAATGCATTCCCCTAGGTCCTTAAAGGTGAAGTGTCATGTAGTCGACGTTCACATGACACCACTAGAAGAATAACACCACAACTTAAATATCAAACCATTAAATATTACTCAACATAGTTCACTACTAACATCTAGACTTCTCCCATGTCCTCGAGAACTAAACGAACTACTCACAACACATCATATGGAACATGATCAGAGGTGATATGATGATGGATAACAATATGAACATAAACCTTAATTCAACGGTTTCACTCAATAGCATCAATAACAAGAGTAATCAACACCGGGAGAGTTTCCCCTATCAAATACACAAGATTCAGCCCTAGATGTTACAGCGGGAACGGAGTGGAGCGGTGGAGATGACGGTGTCGGCGGTGGAGATGGTGGTGATGATGATCTCAATTAAGTGCAGCTCGATGACGGTGACGATGGCGACGATTTCCCCCCTCCGGGAAGGAATTTCCCCGGCAGATTTCTGCTTGCCGGAGAGCTTTTCTCTCTCTGGTGTTTTCCGCCTCGTGGAGGCGGCGGAATATTTCCTCGACGATCTGTCAGGTCTTAGGGTTTCGGGGGGAAGACGTACGCGAAGGGTCTCAGCTAGAGGTGGGCCAGGGCGGCCAGACCACGTGGCGGTGCGGCTCAAGGGGGGGCCGCGCCACCCCATGGTTTGGGCCCCCTGTGGCCCCCCTCTGGCTCCCCTCTTGGCTCCCTCCGTCATCTGGTAAAATAGGAGGTTTCTGATGTTTTTCTCGGATTTCTGAACTTCGCAAATATGGTGTCCCGATGGTCCTTTTTCCAGCAGAATTCTGACTCCGGTGATCAATTCTCCAATAATCATCAAACATGCAAAATAGATGAAATAACATAAGTATCATCTCTAAATATGAAATATATCAATGAATAACAGTAAATTATGATATAAAATAGTGATGCAAAATGGACGTATCAGAGGGTGACCGATCAAGGACACGCCATACCAGAACCATCAAACCCTAGCGAGATCAAACCCTCGCTAGATCCTTGTAACTGCAACATATTCCACAATCAATACAGACAAGCAGGAAGTAGGGGTGTTACCTCAGTCGAGGGCCCTGAACCTGGGTAAATCCCGCTTGTCAGCCGACGATTCTACTAACACTACACGTTCTCTACCACATAACTCTAACCCTAGGTACTCAACCATGGGTATTGATGAGGACACCCCTCGTCAATTGGCGCCATCTGTGGGAACATGTAGTGTTGGATTCACGGATCCGCCGGTTCCATCTTCAAACGGCAACTCACCGATCACAGCTGCAAACGGCCGCGCGCCGGCAATCTCGACCGGCGTCGAATCATCAGGCGACCACTCGCCAGCTTCAAAAGTTGCATCACCAAAAAGATCAAACCATACTCACCAGAAGCTCAAGAGGCTTTTGCCAGTCTCGACTCAGGTTTTGATCTAACAGTTGGAAAACATAATTTTTTCGTCGATAAGTTTGGTGTGCAGGACTTGACCGATTCGGTCACGATTGAGGCACGCAAGGATCCGTCGACTACGATCGCGTCACCAGCGGACATGGAAGCTACCTCATCACAAATCGACTCGATCTCGCTGCCAGGATCTCCAACCTCATACATGTCATCACAAGAGTTCAATAAGCTCATGGCGCAAGAATTCCCGGATAATGAGGTACAGTCTACCTATCAGGTCGGCACAGTCGAAGATCCATCAACTACGGTCGTGTCGCCAGTAGGCATGGGAGGTACTTCGTCACAGATCAACTCGATCTCGTTGCCGGGATCTCCAGCCTTATCCATGTCAACACAAGAGTTCAACGAACTCATGGCGCAAGAATTCCCAGACGATGAGGTGCATCCGCCTATCAGGTTGGTACAGTCGAACACACCGCTTCACTCGACATAGTCTCCGACTACATGCAATTGGAAGACGCGGACTATAGCATCTACCTCGCTGATTTCAATCCAAGCGGATCACGAGTTCCTCTCCAGCAACGAAGACAATTCTGAGCGGGCACTCGAAGCATACGTCGACACCGACGCCCAGATCAGCAAAAGTAACAACTCTGACATGAGCTTCGAGCCCATGACTGGCATTGACATCACATACACATGCCCTTCGGTCATACCCCGGCAGGTCTACGTCGCGATCAGCGCAGAAACGTCAGCGGCGGCGGCAAGTCGCAGGCCTACAGAATTCTCTTGCACCGTAACGTTGCCAGATTGCGTGTCAAAGTTAACTATCACAGTCTTTACGCACTTTTTACTGTGAATAAACCTGTCCTTTCATGATGTCAAGCTACATAGTCTTCCCCCTCAAACACCGGCAGTTTTATTTGATGAACCGTGTCTACATCCGGAGGATAAAACACCTTTCTCACCCGATCCTCTCTCCAAGATTTTGTTGCTGGATCATGTACCCCTCTAAACTCACTTTATTCACAGTTGTTGGCACGACCTGCAAAACATTAATGTGTCATGATCCATGCAGTGAACTGCAAAATCTGACCTCGGAATACAAATAACAGGAATTTCTAGGCTATACATATATACCATCCTTTGGCTGAACTTGCTCAACATTGCCAGCTCCACCATTGCTACACCATTATCTCTGATTCAAATATAGCAACAAATGGCAGGCAATGTCAGCTTTTGTTGACCCTTCACCTCCAGCAATGATGCTGGGGGTGCGACCAACTGCACCTCCAGCCTCACTCATTCCTCCCACTCTGTCGGCTACCGCTTCTACCTTCAGCTCGAAGTCTGATTGGTGTGTCAAAGTTCTGCATAATATAACAGCTTGTATGAGAAATAAGAAAATGAACTGGTAAGCATGTTTCTTCAGCGGCTAGTTGGAAACAAAAAATATATATATTCTAAAGTCGTAATCAGAAGTAGCTATTAGCTGACACAAATGGTAAATAACATGATGGGACACACATATACCTACATCTGATTGTCATCTCTTAATACATACATAGAGCAACAGATTTCCACCAGCTAACTTGTTTGCTAGAATGTGATCAGAGGGGAGCACTTTATACACACGTATACTTGCATCTGATTGTCATCTCTTCATACATACAGCAGCAGTTATCTAGGCTATACATATTTACCATCCCTCAACATCTCTTCATAGATAAAGTGATCCCCTCAATGTTACCAGCTCCATCATTGCTCCAGCATTATCTCTGATTCAAACAAATATACGTATAGCAACAAACTTGTTCACCAAAATGTGAGGCAGGGAGCATTTTCTTCTATAAATAAAGAATATGAGAAGGCACTAAGTTGTAATCAGAGAAGATCTAAACACACCAGAAGATACATAGAAATACATCTGAACACACCTGAACAAAGATTTTAAATCACCTGACAAGCTAGACAAATCATGTATGCTTTAATATCCCTGAAAGACGGCATGGGTACAAAAATGTGAGAACTGATCATCAAGATAGAATGATAGACACAGTCGGTAGATAAGTTAAATATGGATCATGCTGGAAAATTAGTTAGCACATTTTTTTCCGATTTACTTCAAAGGTTCATACTTCTCGACCGGAGAAATCTCCACAATTAATCCTGGCCTGGCACGATCAAGACCTTGTGGCCAACATATATGTCAAAACAATATATTAACAACAATAAGCTATATTTTAGAAATAAAATATCAGAAAGAATACAAGGCGAAATATTCCATGCACCAAGAAAGCATATTATCCCAAAGAAAATAACAATGGGTATGATCCTTAATTTAACATACTATCGTTTCTTTATACTGCAGAAAATTTTCTAGCACAAAATTTAGGGAATCTCTCATCACTGTAACAGAATTCTATGAACTGAGTCTATTGGATATTACCTGTAGCTGCGAGGGATTCAACCGGGGAAAACCTAGTATCTGAATGCCTGTGAAAATGCAGCAACGAACAAAAGCACTTCACCTGGTTGAAAGCTACAAACGAAATACACATGATATCAGATAGTGGAACTGTAATTTATAGTTTTACCAATCTGTAACATATCATGAAAAAACAAAATATAGTAACACAAAAGATTGGCAAGAAACACAAGAGGTTGTGTTGGCTTTCACGATGATTGCTTCTAATCTGAACCCATGGATCAAGCATGTGTATGATTCCAATGGCACTTACAAAAAAAAGTCATACTGGAAAAAAATAGGAGCATTGGCACCGGTTGCAACAGAAAAGAAACCAGATTTTTCATAGCTTCATGCAAGAAAATATTCTCCATTGAACGCTGGTATTTTTACTTGCTTCTTCAGCACCCGAGGGAAAGAAAATTCGTCTGACCACGTTTTCCTTCATCTCCTTGGTTAAACAACACTCCAGATTACACCTAGATCAAACCCAGGTGAGGACTGCAGCTCGAGCGCACTTCACTGGAGTTCTCCCCAATAGATCGGTAAAAATCCATAGACTTTCTTCAAGAAAACAAATCTGCAAACCAAGAGCATCGGGGAAGGATTCGTGTTCGTTGGAGAAGGGATTTTGTAGATTTCAGGCCGGATCCGACGGCGTGACGGCGTCCGCAGCGAAGGGGGCCGTTTCTTATCGTGGCGTTGGAAGAGGGATGGCGTAGGAGTGTCGGGAGGACAGGGCGGCGCCAGAGCGCGGTGAGGGGCTGGCGCCAGGTCGTCGGGCTGCGCCGGGTAGTTGAGGTGGATGCAGACATGCAGTTCTTGTGGGTATGGTGGCGTTAATGATGGCTCAACTCGATCCATAGAGGTGGATGCGGGTCTTCAGGGGATTCTAACCGGGAGAGTCATCTTCTTCGCCGACGTGACCTCGCGCAGCGCACGACCGGTGGTCCACGACCGCATCGGTGGTCTCCCCGTGGTGGTCTCCTCCTCCGAGCTCGACCCCTCTGCGTCGTCGTATGACACCAGATGTCCAGCAACGCGAGATCTTCCCTACAAGGCAAGTGCAGGACATGATCTATGCCTCGCCCGCCGCCGCCTGGTGATTGAGATTAGCAGCTTGCTGTCGTTGTTTGACTGGAGGGATTAGTGTGCGCCTGCGCGGATGTCCAGGGAGGGGGCGGCGGGAGGGCAACCGGAAGGGCGGCGGTGAGAGGAGCGGCGGCAGCGTGGGTTGTACGGGAGGAGGGTGGAAAAATGCTCGATTGCCGAGCGGGAGGCAGATGACAGCGATGTGTTCGTGGGCCCATTTAATACGATCCTTCGTGGAACGATCCGGCAGACCACGGTCACACGACATACAAAGTACCAACTCCCATTTAATAGTAAAAATAATGTGTCTGTGCACTCTAAACAATCGTATAACCTTTGTCTTAAATCCGGACAACTACGACTTACCCCCTCCGTCTCCAAATAAATTGAGTCAAAGGTCATATAGAGACGGAGGGAGTATAAAACATGTGAACTCTAAACAATCATCTACTGTAATACAAACACCCCCTGAAAACCCTCATTCTTCTGCTAGGGTTTATCAACTGGTTCGGTTCTCACCAGAGTGTAACATCATCAACTTCCATCGCGAACATTAAAGCAGAATCCGACGGCTGAAACCCATGGCGGCCATCCTTTAAAAGTCCCCAACTCCATAAACCCTAGCGGTAGCAGCTATTCTCGCAAACCACACGAAAACCCCTCTCGAGTCTCCACTGCTCCTCGCTCCCGCCCCCATGGCGTCCCTCCCCAACGGCGGCGGCGCCGCCGCCTCCTCGGCCGCCGGGGGCGCGCCCCCTGTGGACAAAGAGGTCGACTTCGCCAACTACTTCTGCACCTACGCCTACCTCTACCACCAGAAGGAGATGCTCTGCGACCGCGTGCGCATGGACGCCTACCACTCCGCCGTCTTCCGCAACCCCCACCACTTCCGCGGCAAGGTATGAGACTCCCCTCACCGTACCTACGCTATGAGTCGGTAGAAGCTCTTTATTTGCTGCAATTTGGGGGCTTTTGGTCTGATTGATTTTGGGGGATCTGTCATGTCAGGTGGTTCTTGATGTGGGCACCGGGAGCGGTATCCTTGCTATCTGGAGCGCTCAAGCCGGCGCCAGGAAGGTGTATGCCGTGGAGGCCACAAACGTGGCGGAGCACGCCCGCGAGCTCGTCCGCGCCAACGGGGTCGCGGACATCGTCGAGGTCATACAGGGGACCATGGAGGACATTGTGCTGCCCGAGAAAGGTGATTATTGGCTCTTGGTTTCTTCCCACTTTATTTCGTTCCTGAATCGATGGTAAACATACAAAAGTACTGGTGTGGCTGGGGGTGTGATATTCCAACAGAAAATAACAGCAAATGTCTAAATCTTTCATCTTGGAAGGGTATTTTTTTCTCCAAAACCTAGCAGTGACATGCAAGGTATGATGTATTATCGTGTATTAATCGGTTCGTTATGTCTTTTGTTTTTGGAACCCCAGTTGATGTCATTATCTCTGAGTGGATGGGTTACTATCTCTTGAGAGAGTCAATGTTTGATTCCGTCATATGCGCACGCGACCGTTGGTTGAATCCAGGCGGTGTAATGTAAGTAAAGTGAAGCATTCTTTGGTTTTAAGTTTGCTGACATGTATGTACTGTATTCCCTCCGTTCAATAATTTTGCCCTTTGCTGTACATCTCCTCGAGATGTTATATGTTGGCTGATAAATAACCTGTAAATCAAGTTAAATTAATGAACATGTGATATGAAGTATTTTGTTTCTGAAAGATGACCAATACCATTATAGTTTTCTTATTTGCACAATCAAAACACAAATGTACCTATCTAAGATCAATCTTTTGCAGGTATCCTAGCCATGCCCGGATGTTTTTAGCACCTATACAAAGTGGTTTGGGTGACAAAAAGATGGAAGATTTTGACGTAGCTATGAATGACTGGAACTTATTTGTTGAGGACACCCAGTCTTATTATGGGGTCAACATGAATGCTTTGACAAAGGCATATCGTGCAGAACACGAGAAGTTCTATCTCAAGGTATCGCTCATTACAAAAGGCATCATATGTAGTGGTTCGGTTGAATGCATGATTTCAGTGTGGAAAATGAGGTACAATCATACATATATAAATCTTATAATCATATTCGATGTAAATAGCTACTGATAATTTAGTCACGGTAAAGGGATACTATCTCATGCCTGAAGTCTTGTGTTGTTCTTTGTTTCTCGAATAACACATGACTGCAATCTTGGGAAGTGAATTTTAGGATTTTTCTGGAGCTTATAAAGGATTTGTACCTATTTATGGTTCTGTATCCCTTTGAGTCTAATATACTCTGTATTTTTCTATTCCTGACCTCAGTTCATTTGGCACGACATTCTTTATATTCATAACCATTCTTTGTATCCTACTGCAGTCTTCAATATGGAACAATCTTCATCCAAACCAAGTTATAGGGAAACCTGCGGTTATTAAGGAAATGGATTGCTTGACAGCAACCGTTGAAGAGATACGAGAAGTTAGAGCACAAGTTTCATTGCCAATCAACCATGATAGAACAAGACTAGCTGCATTGGCTGGGTGGTTTGATGTTCATTTTAGAGTATGTCAAACTGAATTATTACCCAGCTCACCTCATGTTGGAATTACGTTTTACTGAATGGTAGATGCTCATTGTTTCACTTTACACTTCCAGGGTAGCCAGCAAAACCCTGCAGCTGAGGAAGTCGAATTAAATACAGCTCCAGATGTCAATGGTGGCACACACTGGGGCCAGCAGGTTGCTTTCTAGAATTGTTATTCGATATAATATTTCTGTTGAAGAATTTATTACCAGCTTTGGCATTAACCTTTGAGTTCAACATAAAAGAGACAAAACATGTAAAACTTCGACCTCTTTTATAAATTTGTATAAATAGGGGCAGCGAGGCAAGAGCTTAAGCAAAAGAATGTTCATTTAGTAGCATCAGACCACATATGAATGCTTTTTATTCGAAACATTATAAGCTTTTGACTGTATAATTATGGAAATGCATTTCATTCCTAGTTGCCTGGCACGATTTGACAGTCAATTATTTGTTTGTTCCCAAGGTATTCTTGATGACTCCATCTCTGAGAGTAAATGAAGGGGACAATGTTAATGTTTCTTTCTCGATGGTTCGCTCGAAAGAGAACCATCGGCTTATGGATATGGAATTCACCTATGAATTGGAAGAGTCATCAGGCAGGAAGCTTCCAGCAATCTCAACCAAGATGTTCTTAGAGTAGATCAAGGTTTGTTTCGGGAAACTAGACTATGTTTCTGAATTTTACTCAATTCAATTATTTTGATGCAAGTGCACTAGAGATTGTCGCAGATGCCCTGTCTATGAAATCTGACACATTTTGTGTTCCTGTTTTGACAGATCGCTGACTAGATCTGACTCGGTTGATGAAGCGTCGGGGGACACGGTGTTACCATGTTGTCGTTCTCAAAAACCTTTCCCTGAATTTTGGAAACAGTAGTCTCCGGTGTGTTTGTTTTTTCGTAGTATGGCCTAAAGGCCACCTTGTGTAATATACAATGCCGGAAGTGTAACAGTGACACCATTGAGGCACATGATAAAGTGCCAGAGATTTTGTTTGTTGTATCAGTAACACATCATTATCATTTGATTGGTTGAGCAATTGGAGAGCTATTTGCTGTCTATTTGAGTTTATGAAATTTAAGCAGAAACCAGTACACAGACCCCTATGAATTTGGCTGGCCGACCTAGTTTCCATTTCAGAAAGAATGCATGCCACTGGCTTGCCTAGAAAGAGTTTGAGGCCCCTCCATCGATTCAAATCCAGTTTTGCAGTTGCATTTTTTTTACTTAACTAGTACCTACGTGCAAATGTCATATTTTTTGGATGATTTTTTTCCAGTTGATAAACTTATCTGTTCGTAAAATATGTTTTAGATTTTTTTGAAAAACTCTTTCAAATTTCAGAACATCTGATGGAGTGCATGGCATAGTATCATTTCACCTACAGAGACAAGATCATACAGTAGTCAGTAGCTTAGCCACAGTGAAAACGATAAGGTTCAGGCCAGGCAGCCGCAGCTTTCTCCAATCGTCCCGAGCTCCCTCCTTCCACGCCGCCGGCCTCATGCTCCTCCAAATGGGCGGCCTCCCCGCCGCTCCTTCCCGCCCGCTCTCCCACCCTCACGCCTCGCCCGCGCCGCCGCCCTCCCTCCTCGGTCTCCGGCGCCGCCCTTACTCCACAAGGCAGGGCTGCCGACCCCAGAGACTCTCCAAGGTCGTGTCCTACTACGGCCTCACGACCCCGCCGTATAAAACTGTAAGTCTGGCCATCTTGGCCACACCGCCGTTCTCCCAGCAGATTTGCGCGCCGCCATTAGATGTCATGTCACCTCCAGCTTGTTCTTGCCTGCGGCGTGTTGCAGGATGCCCTGGAACCTTACATGAGCAAGAAGGTCGTCGAGCTGCACTGGGGCAAGCATCAGCAGGACTACGTGGATGGTCTGAACAAGGAGCTCGCCACCAGCTCCTTCTATGGCCACACCCTGGAGGATCTCATCAAAGAGGCCTACAACAACGGCAACCCGTTGCCGGAGTACAACAATGCTGCCCAGGTAAATCGATGCCTTGGTTTTGTTCGGTCTATTGAATTTTGCCTACTACGTACTAGTATTGTTCGTTTGTTTACTTATAAGAACATAGTACGCCACACTGGGACTTCACCACTCATAGCTAGAATGCTTGCTGCAGTTCTGACCTTGTATCCTGCGATATGTAGGTCTGGAACCATCACTTCTTCTGGGAATCGATGCAGCCGGAAGGCGGTGGCTCACCCGAGGCAGGCGTGCTGCAGCAGATTGAGAAGGATTTTGGCACGTTTGCTAATTTCAGGGAAGAGTTCATGCTCTCCGCATTGTCCCTGCTGGGGTCTGGTTGGGTTTGGCTTGTCTGTAAGTTTCCCTTTACCATTTCTTTCAAGTACAGAAGCTGTTGATTCATTTCAAATTTCAAGGTGCTGATTTTCTGAGCATGGCTTCAAATATGCCCGATTAATATTCCATTCACTGCTGAATGTTTTGCTTATTGCAGTGGAGAGAAACGAGCGGAAACTCTCAGTAGTTCACACGAGAAATGCCATCAATCCACTTGCTTTTGGAGATATTGTAAGTTTACTCAACCTTTTTTTTGGGTGTATGTGTGTAATTATTTGAGATATTTCTAGTTCAAATCTTTGCACTGACATTCCATGTCTTTTTCTGTTTCAGCCAATTATCAGCCTAGACTTGTGGGAGGTAAGTAAATTGACTCTCTGTTTCGATCCTATTATGTGCCAAGTTTGACATTTCTCCTTTTCTGTTCAGCATGCTTACTACTTGGATTACAAGGTACGCTCCAGATACCTATTTGTTTCGTGCATCTTACCTTATGTTAAAATTTTAACAACTTGGTACTAAGGTATCTGGAAACATCTCGGCCGCATTCTAACAATGCAGGATGACCGGCGAGCATACGTGTCAAACTTCTTGGACCATCTCGTCTCTTGGCACACTGTCACTATACGCATGATGCGTGCAGAGGCTTTTGTGAACCTTGGCGAACCAAATATCCCAGTGGCATGAGACGGTATGAATAGGACCTGGAGTTGTCACCGCATATATCGTCATCACGAGGTAATTTTATTGCAGTATTACACCTGGATATGTGCAGCTTAATAAAGTAATTCACCATTCAGCTCCCTGCCTGTGGGGTGGTATGCAAATAATCAAACTATGGTCCGGGTCATCAGCTTCCTATTATGTTTCCGAACTATGAGACGCCAAGCAGCATAGCAGTATGCGAAATTATATAACATTGCTGTATGTGATGTCGATATATCATGTAGTGTTTCTACTTTCTTCTCATGTCACAACAAAGCTTCTCTTGAAAAACTAGCGCATAAGGCAATCAAAAATTGGCTTTGAGACTCGGGCACATGCAGCTGGGAATAGGTAGAATTGGCATGACGCTATTTCTTTAGCTGAGGTAGGAAGTAGGAAGCTAGCAGCTTAGAGGCCAGAGCAGAAAAGGTAGTGAAATTTGGTAGCAGGCAAATTGTCCTTGTTTAGATGGGGTTTTTTTTTTTTTGAGAAATAGATGGGGTTGTGTTGTTTCTGTTTTCTTTTGGGGGCACACAGTTGCTTAGGTGTCCGAACTGGAGGGAGTTTTTTCACAATTTAAGGTCGCGGAAGAAACTGATGTGCCGAATCAACTAATTACGTTCTCATGAACGAAGCTAGATCACCTAATTAGATTCTCATGAACAAACTAGTACCAATATGGAGCGTTGACCATTTTTCTTAATTAGTAGACACAATACTTGTTGCCAGGCTCAGTTAGTGGTTGTTGAACTTAATTATATATCTTCTGCGGAAAAAGAGACAAAATCAAAAAAGCGTTAGCTAACCAAATAGAACAATAGACAAAAGTTAGTTGGAATAGCTGGATTACCATAATCCACCTCAATGTTGAAGCAGCCTCAGTAACAGCAGTAGTAAAAAGTTAGTTCAACTTGAAGAAAAATATAAGTTTTCGGTCGGGCCTTAACTGTTGCTTCTGAACTTAGTTTATCTACCACACGGTAATCTGAAGAACTCCCGTCGAGGTTCTCTCTTTTCTTTGAATTATGAGCTTTTAACAATGTAAAGAATGAGGCGCTAGAACAGACTGGCCCGCAGGCTTCCAACCTGACACCGCTTTGCTACTTTTCGACAGAGGAAGAGAAGTTGCTTGTACGAGACTGCGCCTCCCGGCTGGAAACTCCAATGGCATTTCCGGTAAATGAAAGCAAAGCGAAGCTTTACGACCAAGGAGCGATAAGCATATTTTCTGAATGATAGCAGGAGTGCTCCCCGAGCACAGGCTCGCTTGGAAGGATAGAGCGCTGCCAGACTAGTGTATCACGACCGGGGACACCTGGCACTGACTCATTCCTGTCTACCCTTTCTTGTAGTAGTCAGTCTACGTTCTAATCCCTTTTGAAAGAGCTTGGATCTGAACTCGCTAGTGAAGGTTCTAGGGTGTTTGGTTAGGCTTTTAAGTTGGCTTTTGGCTTTGGCTTTGGCTTATAAGCCAAAAAAGCACCTATTTAGGGGGTGTTTGTCTGGGCTTTATGTGGCTTTCCAGTGGAAAAAGTAGGCGAAATGAAACAAACAGACTGCGTTGGCTGCGAGCTTTGCCGAAGCCACGTTCCGAAATACACAGCGGAGAGAAAGCACGATCTGAGGTGCTTCCCGCGGCTTCGCGCAGCTTTTGACTCAAAACTGAACCGTTATTTCTTTCTACCCATGTCGTCCATCTTAATTACGTTGAAATGCCACCAGACCTTCTCTTTCCTTCACGTGGACGTCCGCGTTGCGCGCTGCTTGCTTCCTAGCGTACGCTGCCGCTCTTGACTGGTGCGTCAAGTGTTGCTACTCCCTTACAAAAAAACTAATAGTGCTATTTTTTCCTTTCCTCGTTTCATTTTTATAAAACGTCCTACTGGTCGCTCATGCTATTTCTCGACTAGTACTATTACTGTATATACTATCCGCCGTATCCGTACTGCTGACCATTAGCAAGTTCTACTACGCGTAAAATTTAGTTTCATGTAATGCAAATGGCACTTTAATTAGTTTAAATACATATGAAAATTGTTTGAGGGTATTTTTGACAATTTCTCAACACACAGCCAGACAGCCAGCCAAATCACCAAACAGTGACACTCAGAAAAGCAGCTTTCCCTGCACAGCAGCTTTCTCCACACAGCAGCACAGCCAACCACAGCCAGCCAGCCACAGCCCAAACAAACACCCCCTTAGGTGCTTTTATGGCTTATAAGCCAAAAGCAAAAGCCAAGAAAAAAGTCTAGCCAAACACCCTGGCAACTACACGCTCTGGATTTTATAGCCCTAACTACACATTTTAGACATCACACGATGCTATATTCCGACAAGAAAACTCAACATCACACTAATGCTACATTCTAACAACGAAATATTAATCTGTCGTCGAAGCATCCACTAGACCTATTGCTTTTATGGTTTCCATGCCCTGCACTGAGCTATTTAGTGCTATATTCTTTCACCCATTATATGTCCATCTCAATTTCCAAGGCCCACTTCCACAATTGCTTGTTTTAAACATGCCAAGTGGTTTTCTTGCCATCCTACCGTGAGGGCAGGTAAAACTACTTTATTTGTTGCAGATCTTCTAAAATATCTCCATTCCTTCTTTTATCCATTTAGCAGGAATGCCATGGGAAATCCTGAACCACATCCTACTGGAGGAGGCGGAGAGTGGTGAAGGCGGCGTCATGTGCGACCTCAAGCAGCAACACACCAACAAGTAATCTGCTTGAAGATATATAAACAGCTGTGATGTTGCCGTTGTCCTCGATTGTTTCTCCAGGGAAGTGATGTCCCAGCTTCTGAGTTATGCTATACATCAGATATGGATGCCTTGGAGCATGTACGACCTATCGGTCCTAACTTCTGCTTGAAGCAAACATAATTTTGTGTAAACCTTTACGTTTTGTTCCTGTAGTGCTGTTAGAACAAGAAGTCCCAACTTTTTCCACAGCTCGCGGTCATAGTTTCATCATTCTGTTGTAACCGAATCGAGCTACTGTGCACTGGGGCACATGCCTGCAATAAAAACTTGACTTGCTCCGAAATTCTCTCGGTATTCTGGAAGTACTGCTGAGGCTGAGGTCGAAATGCTACTGAGGGCGTCTTATACTTTTGCAGCACAAGAATTTTGCAGCAGTCGATTCATTTTCTGTCGGAACAGGAAAATATTCACGCTTAGGACTCGGGGCCGAGAGAATCCGGGGCAGAAAGTGTGTGGTGTACTTTGGGAATGAGATGCTATGCTTAGCAGTCGACAGTTGCAGTTGCCGTGGGCATATTATCATTTTTCTTTTTTTTTGTCTGATTCTTCCGAACAAATCAAATGGCCCCTGTGCAGATCCTCTAGATATCCTGACCGTTGAACTAATCATTTACCTTTCGTATTCTTTAAGGCGGGAAAATGGTAGGAAAAGGTTGTGATGTGAGGACGGTTTACAAGGAGAATTAGCGTCCAGTTAGCTGAACCGTTTGCCAGTTGGTATGGTATAATGGTAGGTTGGACTGTTCGGCTACATCACTACAATCAGCCACAACAGCTATGGAGAATCGATAGTAGTTGCGCATGTTCATTTTAAGGCTTGAGACAATTTCAGGGACTAAAAAATAAGTTAAATGAAACGGCTGAGTGTTTGATCACAACCAGAATCTGATGCTAATTCATATGCCATCATCACAGTAACAATCCTGTTTGGAACAATAATAATTTGTATATTTGAGTACAAGTATCTGACAGATTTCTTACCGAGGTAAGCTACAAGACACACACACACGCGCGCTTATTACTATGATGAAATCTTGAAATGTGGAGGGTAATTGGACGGAGGCCGGTGGATCTCCATCTTGTTCCTGCCGGTCGGGAGCTGGACAGGGTGGGCTAATTGCAGCAGCAGCAGAGGCAGTCGAGGCAGCACTCGCAGGTCTCGTAGCAGCAGAAGCAGCACAGCGCCGTGAAGACACTGCAACCCAAATTAAGTCATCACACACAAAGCGTCAGAGATTGCGCACATAGAGAAACATAAAACATAAACTGGAGAATTAAAAAAATGGAAGAATAAACAGGAGGGGCAATTTCTCGAAAGTTTTTGTTTTTATTTCTTCAGACAGACTAACGAAGAGTTGTATATCTTCCTGCCGGTGGGTGCACACAACCGAGAAATCGAATCGGCGATTTCCTGAAGAGCAAACAGAGCCCAGGGGCCAGGGGCCAGGGAGTTGTGGACTGACTAACCATGCGTAGAGGCAGCCCTTCTCCTCGTGGCGGCGCTGCACGTGGTCGGAGTAGGACATCTCCTGCGACGACGGGGCGTTATACATCTTGCCTGGCTTCTTCTTGGTCTGCGAACTCCTCCTAACCGGCTGGCTGGGGCTAGCTGGAGAAGAAGGCTGCTATGCGAGAACTCTCCTGTGGCTTGCTGGGTTTGAGCAAGATCAGGATGGTGTTTTATAGGCTGGGAAGGCTGCACTTGCGCATAGCCTGTGCCACAGGTCGTCTTGCTCAGGCCGACTAGACAAGTGGCAACGCTGATTTGTTGTAGTACTAACTTGATATCTTTTTTGCAAGTTTTGTCTTGTTACTGTGTGACTCGTCTACCCGTGCTAGACGTCTACCTCTGGGAAAACACGGCGTCAAGTGAAAATCTGGCAAAGAAGGTTCAGCTTTCCAACAGTAAATAGATGAAAAGGATTGAGCTTGGTCCTTGTTTTTTTCCATCCATTTTGCATCTTTGTTCACTGCTAGTTTGGTTTTGAATTAGTATCTTCTTGACTTTCTTTTTGGCAGGGGAGTTCCTGGTTGAGTGGTCAGTTCTGATGGCCTGGAATAAATCGACCGCCTAATTGTGCGCGCCCTATGGATGATGTCATGGGCCCATGACTATGATGGGTTCGTGCAGTGCAGAGGGCTCTCTGCAAGATTAGTTAGCCTCCAACTCCACTAATGTGCCTGCAAATTTAGCTACTGCGTCACTATCTACAAACGAATAGACTATAGATTATTGCAAGTATCAAATCAAGCTTCTAGAAAAGAAGTCCTATCTTGATGGCTACAGCCTACATACATCTTGTCTTGCTCATCTCCTCAAGTGTAATCCAAACGAAAACACATGTGCAAATTAACGAATACCACATGACTGGACTATCTTAGTTAGTTTCGACCATGCATAGATGCAGCCCTTCTCCTCGTGACGCTTGGAGCAGTGATCGTAGTAGGACATGTTCTGCGGTGGTGGAGGGTTCTTGTACATCGTCGCCGGCAGGGGAAGGTTTTTTTTTTGAAATTTAAACCACTCATATATTAAGCTAGCAAGCCGCCTCATTAAAAACCTTCCAGCCCCCGTAGGTACCCTGGTAAGGAAAAGAGCGCGTCTGAACCTTGCTACTTTTAGTCAATTATAGTTACATCGTTTATCAAAAGAGGCAAAATAAAATCAGGGGGAACATCACACCACAAAGTCGATGGATTGTCCCTCCCATACTTAGCTAATTCATCTGCAACCAAATTTGCTTCTCTATTACAGAATTCAACCGAAATTTTACCAAAGTCTTTCATAAGCACCAAGCATTCATCCAAAATATGGCTGGAGGCAGATAAATAGCTCCCCGATCTCAAAGCTTCCACCACAGTTAGGCAATCAGATTTGACAATCAAGTCATGGCACGCAAGATGTTTAGCTACCAAAAGGCCATCCCGGATTGCGTTTGCCTCCGCCATTTCAGCATCAAAAATATGTGATAAAGGTTTGCACGAAGCCCCAATAAACAAACCTGTGTCATCAATAGTGCGAGAGTTCTCTAACCTTCTGTACATATGTCAATGCCTAACCTTGGAAGGTATCCTTGTATTTCAGGCATCATCTAGAGACAAAAATGAGACTTAGTTTCATTCCACCCCTGTCATGTTTGCTTCTCCTATATCAATATAAAAAGCAGAACTTTTTGCCTCGTTTCAAAAAAAAAAAAAGGTTTCATTCGACCCGAAGATTTCCAAATTTTCTATAATTCCGTTGAATTGATTCACACTACATGACCATAATTGACTGGCGAGAGTACAAAATTAACCAACAGGTGTGCTGGCAACCTAATTAACTTTTGTTCGCTGGAGAAGTGGAGATGTCTTAAACAACTTAGGTAAATGCTTAAAAGCGCAGCTGCTCTATTCGGAGCGATCGAGCGCTCAGCGACGACCCGCTGCACATGCTCGCTCGGACACGCAAAACTGCTGGCCTGCTAGCTGTTCCATGCTGATCACTAGGACAGCCATGCAGCGCGAGCATGCAGCCGTGTTCTGACCGGGGTGCACTATGCCAACGTCCATTTTTATCTTTCAAGATCACTCCAACAGCGCCAATCTGTGTGTATCCGTTTAGGTCGAGATAGATCAAAAGCAAGACCCAATACGTAGACGAAAAATTGGACCGTGTTCGTTTTTGCCGCTGTGCGTCTGGCACGACCCGATCCTGACCCAAATTTGGACCAGATATGTGTCATCGAGTACAGCGACGGAGTGTCCGTGTGTCTGCGCGGTGTCCACCCCTGGCCCGTCTGACAGCGACAACATGTAGCCTGTCGCCCTCCCCTTACAGTCCTTTTCAGTGTCAAGGCGCGTGGGGATAGAAACGACCAACTCCCATCCCCACTTACCTGCCCGGAGCTCGCAAACCCTAGCCACCAAGCACCAACACTAGCCAACAAAATCTGCTTCCTCGTTCACAAAACTTGTCATGTCACCCACAAATGTTGCTTCATCATCCACAAATGTTGTTTTAGTGCCCACAAAATTTGCTTCATCATCCATAAATTTGCTTCGTCGCCCACAAAAATTGTTTCGATGTCCATAAAACTTGCTTCCTCACTTACAAAACTTGCTGCGTTACCCACAAAACTTGTTGTGTCGTCCACAAAAAATGATTCGACGCCTACAAAATTTGCTTTCTCACCCACAAAACTTGTTAGGTCGCCCATAAAACTTGCTCTGTCACCAACATAACATGCTTCGTCGCCCACAAAAATTGTTTCGACTCCCACAAAATTTGCTCCATCACCAACAAAATCTGTTTCGTCGCCCACAAAAATTGCTCCGACGCCCACAAAACTGGCTTCCTCATCCACAAAACTTGCAGGGTCGACCACAAAACTTGCATCATTACCAACAAAAACTTGCTTCGTCGAAAATTGTTTCGGCGTCCACAAAAGTTGATTCGTCGCCCACAGATGTTGCTTCATTTTTCATGGAATTGCTTCGTCATCCACAAATGTTGCTTCAGTGCCCACCAAACTTTTTCCGTCGCCAGAAATTTGCTTTCTCACCCATAAAAGTTGCTTATGTGCCTAGAACTGTTATTTCGGTGCATACAAAATTTTCTTCGGCAACCACAAATGTTGTTTCGATGCCCAAAAATGTTGGCTACTACAACACCCTAACATTTTTGAATCTAGTTTCTTCCCGCGTATAAAGTTTTTTTCGTAGCACACCAAAGTTGCTTCGTCGTCCACAAAAATTGCTTTTGAATTTTTTTTTTGTCGAAACATAATCATAGGGGGTCTACTTTTGAAGAACTCATCGAGAGAAACCTAACAGTGAAAACGGATTTTAATTTCAATAATTGGTTCAAAAGTTACGAGTTTTTGAAAATCAAAGAGCGAACGAAACTAATGGACGTGAAGTTTACTGGTTGGTATGGAGTGCTTCCTTTCCTTTTCCGTGTGAGCGCCACGGACTACGATCGGGCGCCCGAGCGCCCGCTAGACCAGTCCAACAACTTATGTCTGTTGATGAACAATATAGTTGTTTTAGACTCTTTCTAAGGGGGTGGGATGAGCATTTCCTGAATATGTCATCAACCTTGAAGGACCGTATTTGCAGAACGCTAAAAGTGGCGATGCATCCTTCCCGGTCTTGAACGCCAAAGGATTATGATAATGCTGTTACTGTTTCTCCTGTTGAGCTAATTAGATCCTAGTGTGACCGTGAATTGCTGGAATCCTACTGTTTCCCCTGTAAAGGGATTTTCCTCCGCCGGGATGCTGACTTGTACACGTTGTATCCTAGAAGAAAAATCTGTCCAGCATCGAACGGTACAAGAGGATTTGTTTGATCTGGTCCGTGGTCTCACCTGGCGTCCATTGATTTGAGAGGAGAAGTGACCAAGAATGTACATCACGCTCGACAACAACCACCATTTGAGATTAGACGAGAGCATGGTACCGTGACTGAAAATTATCTCACTGTTTGTAAGTAAAAGAAAAAATTCAAAAATATTACATGCAATTTTATTTCTGTGTTGCGAACACAATTTTTCAGACAGATCAGAAGCAGAGCTATATATGATGCTTCACCAGTGTTCAATGTACCTCTTGATAGGCTGCCTAAAACACAAGTTATCACGGACAGATCAGATTTTGCATTGAGTCGTCCAATTGTCCCAAACAGCCGACCACATGATGGTGGGTGTGGAGATGTGAATCTGCGCATCATACCAGACTTCGCTATGTAAGAGGCACATGGAGAAGAATGACATGTGGTTGCGTCCGGTGTCCCCTCCTGCCCAGCTCCAGCGTAGTAGTGTACTGAATGGGGATGATCAAGATTCAATGTTCTATTGAAGATCGAACAAAATCCTGATTATCTATGCAGGACTCGGATAATTTTGTATGATTCAATCATCGCCCGAATGGCCGAACTCCAATCTAGCTAGCACATGAGTTTGACTTTGCCATTGATGTTTAAGGCTCGACGTATGACTTAGCCCTCTTTATGTTCTCTCCATCAATCTAACCATTGATGTTTTAAGAGAGAGAATGCGGTTTAGATTAACTTTCAACTTGTAATATGTGGATGTATTAAGCTAGATGATTATTTTGTGCAAATCTTTACTATTAAATAGGAGTTGTTGGTACTTCGTACGTCGTCTGACCGTGGTCTGCCGGATCGCTCCCTTACCTCACGTCGCCACGATCGACCACCTGGGCCTAAGCCCAGCAGGCCTCGCAAAACGTTTTTTAACTTCCGTGACTCGCTCTCCTTTCTCGTTCACATCCTTCTCCCGAGCATGTGGCGGCTGGAGGCGTTGAAACTCGGATGGCGGCGGCGGCGGCGTATGGAACCGGTACCTCTCCCCTCTATCATTGCGCGTATCTCCCTCCTCTCTCTCTATGCCGCTGCGGTAGCCTGTCCTCCAATGATGCGTCTCTACTGGTGCCCCGCTAGGTTTAGCCACCGAGCCACTTCTTAGTCTCGCGCGCCGCGACGTCCTGCCCTGCCTCCTCTCTACCGTGTGGCTGCTGGTTGGTTGGAGGAGCGCCACCGGGAGGGGGATAGAGAAAGAGATGGACACGAGCGACATCGTGAAAGAAGAAAATCAGAGGGAGAGAGAGGAGGGACAAAGGCAAATCAGGGAGAGCTTCTGCTGCTTGCTGTTGAGAGGGAGGGAGAGAGAGCTGCTGCTTGTTGTTTGAGGGAGAGAGTAAAGTTCTCATTTGCTCCGCTTCCGAATCTGGGCGCCTGCGCGCCGGTGCCCACTCTCTTTCCCTGGCTTCCACTCCCGGATGTGCGAGAGGTAGGGTACTTCGAGGTGTTCCGCGCGATGCTGACGGATTACGTGGAGCAGTGGCGGGTGTACGGCATCGTGTACGCCAAGCTTGCATCGGACGACGAGGGGCAAATAGCTCCTGTGCGACTTGTTTTCAGAGTATTGGCTGTAGTACGACGTCTTTACAGACAATAGCCTCCATGCGACGCCGATACGAGGAGAAATAGCCTAGAGGCACTCGGGTGGCAAAACTGTTGTTAGCGGGCTTGTTAGGTTAGATTAAGCATGTGGGTCCCACAAGATTGAGTCAAACAGCTGACTGAATTCGTCAACTCCGCGCCCAACTGCCAGTGCCCGCCCCCAACTCCGCTCTCGTTCTTCTCTGGCGGCGGCGACGCTCTCGTTCTCGGCGGCGGCAGGGCTTTCGTTCTTGGCGGCGGCGGCGGAAGCAATGGTGAGCGAATTCGTCTTCCTCCCCGTTCCCTCCGAATGTATTTGAGATCTGAGCTAATTTGCTCATTTTCTGCTGATTCAAATTGCTAGAGGACGCGGGGCGGCGCTACTGGGCGGGGGGGCGGACGTGGGAAGAAGAAGATGGTGGAGCCGCGGGTCGAGCCGGGAGATTCAACTTCGAATAGGTAACGCGCTTCTCTCCCGCACAATTTTACTTCGATTTGGGTCTCGTTTGCTCGACCTCACGCTGCCCGCTACTGACAGAGAGGATGCTGCTCGGAACACCTTCGAAATTACAGTCAATTTCTTACGATCTACGGCAAAATTAGTTGATGGGAGCGTGGTGGACATTGATAGAGACACGATTGTGAAGTGGGAGGTTGATCTTGAAGAGTTTGATCCAACAGACCTACCGAACATGGGGGAGAAGGCGGTGAAGTCAATGGTGGAGAAAATTGCAGAGCATGTTATTTGGGGTCCAGAGCAAGAGGTATCACTGTTGTGGTTCGATAATTGGAAAGGTGAATATGTCAGAATTGAGGATGGTGAACAGCTTGCTGAGGAAATCGATCGGCAAGAGGGCTGGAGGAGCAAAGTTTTAGTTTTTTATGCTCTGCTTGTTGATCTGAATGTTGATTCAAAGGTGGGTTATGTGCCCTCAAAGTTAGCTATGCAGCAGGCAGATGATGATTGGGCTTCCGCTAGGCGTATAATTCCCATTAGTACTGAACCGACAGTAATAGCACCCGCAGTTTCTGTTGATTGGAATGCACTTGACCTACCTGAACCTACTGATTTGGTCATTGCACCGATGGCTGACACTGAGATGGCCAAACTTTTTGGCATTGAAGTGGATGAGAGGGATGAGGAGCAGGGTGAACAAGATGGGACTGACAGTGATTTATCTAAAGATGTAGATGAACAACTGATAGAAGATGGTGCAGACTATGTGGATGATGAACACGATGATGAGCTGGTGCATGTGTATGACAAGGAAAACCCTGTCATTCAAGTTGGGAAGATGTGGCCGAACATGAAAGAGTTCAGGATGGCTTTCAAGACTTATGCAGTGAGACATCAGTTTGATGCAAAGACTGTTTGGACTGATAGAAAGAAGTTTTATGCGAAGTGCAGAGGTTTTGATGGTACTGGCAAGAGGCCTTGCAAGTGGTACATATCTGCTAGACTGCAGGCTGATGGAAGTACTGTCAGGGTTAACCAAATCCCCAACAAACATACTTGTCTTACAAGTTCAGAAACAGTATCAACCATGACATCACAGCTTTGGGTTGCAGATAAGATCCAACCATTGCTAGCCAAAACACCTAACCTTACTGCCAAGAGACTGCAAGTGGACTTGCAAAATACGTACAAAATTAAACTGAATTATACCACAGTGTGGAAGGCCAAACAAAGGGCAATGAAACATTTATATGGTGATTGGGCAAACACATTTAGGATGCTTTACAACTTTAAAGCAGAGGTTGAGTTGAGATCTCCTGGCAGTAGTGTGGAGATAGATACTGAGGTGGATGCGGATGGCAAAGTTTATTTTTCCAAGTTTTTTATGGCTTTGAAGCCTTGCATCGATGGCTTCAAGGCAGGGTGTCGTCCATATTTGAGCATAGACTCATCTTTTTTGACAGGCAAGTGGAGTGGTCAGTTGGCAGCATGCAATGCTCTAGATGGGCACAATTGGATGTTCCCGGTTGCTATTGGTTTGTTTCAGTCAGAGACGGAGGCTTCATGGACATGGTTCATGATGCAGTTGAAAAGATGTATAGGTCCAGTGTCACCTTTGGCAATCCATACAGATGCATGTAAGGGGCTAGAAAATGCAGTTAACAATGTTTCCCCCATGCTGAGAAAAGGGAGTGCTTCGGCCATTTGTGGATGAACTTGATCAAAAAATTCAGAGGCGATGAATTTGGGCGCATGTGGCCAGCAGCAAGATCGTACACCGCACAGACACATTCCTATCACCTTGGTAAGATAAACGCAGCATGTACTCAGAATGATTTTGCTTCATGGTTGAGCACCTACCATTCTCTGTTATGGTATAGGTCAGGTTTCAATACTGCAATTAAGTGCGATCATATCAACAACAATTTGGCAGAAAGTTTCAACAACAAGATAAAGATGTTAAAAGATTTACCTGTGCATGACATGGTTGACCAAATCAGGATCATGCTTATGCGGTTGTGGGAATTGAGAAGAAAGATAGCTGATTGTCTGCAAGGTGATAAGCTTCCAGCAGTGGTACAACAGGTGGTCAACAGGAGCAGAAGTCTTACACATTTGTTTGTTGAAAAATCTTCATTGTGGGGTGCTGAAGTTAGAGATATCAAAACTGGTAGGAGGCATGTTGTTAACACTGAATTGCATGATTGCACTTGCCTTGAGTGGCAACACACCGGCAAGCCATGTGAGCATGCCATTCTTTTCTTAGACTCCCAACCGAGGGTAAACATGCACCCATATTTGCATGAATATTATTCGGTAGCAAAATTCAAAGCTGCATATGCAACTCCAATTCCACCACTTACAGATCAGCAACAGTGGCCTGAAAAGTCAATGGATTTTACATTGTGTCCTCCTGTAACGAAAAGAAAGGCTGGCAGGCCTAAGCAGAGTAGATTTAAGTCCTGGTTTGAGAAAGGTGGGAGTAGTAAGAAAAAGAAGAAAGATGACAAGGCCAAAAGGACTCAAAAAGGTAGCAAGAACAGGTGCACTTACTGTCAGCAACTTGGGCACAGAGCAGGATCTGCCAATTGCGCCTATCCACATGAAAAGCCAAAGTATGTTCTTGTTTTTGATTTGGTTTACCTTTTATATATGTTTTTGATTTGGTTTAACTTTTTTCAATTACTGAATCTATTTCATGCTTTATTTTCAGGAGGAAGCGTGCTGCAACTGTTCCACTTGTTCCACTTGTTCCTGAAGATAACTGGCAAGCAAAAAAGGCACGAGTCAGTGGCAAGAGGAGAAGTGTGCATTCTGTGTTTGGTTCAACTGAACCTGGGCATGTCCCTGGGCATGTCCAGGTGCGCACTGAAGACCATGATGTTGCAGAACTGTTGCAGACTGAACCTTGGAATTTCGAGGTGCACACGGAAGCCACTGAATTTCAGACTGAACCTTGGAATGTCGAGGTGCACACGGAAGACACTGAGTTTCAGACTGAACCCTGGAATGTCGAGGTGCAGACAGATGAAGCTGCTTTCGAGGTTGAAACTGAGATTGAGGAGGTGAACGACCAACCTAGTTCAGTCAAGAAGCCCGTGAACAAGACCAAGATGCTCAGTGAACTTGTATGTGTTGAGGAGGGAGAACCAAAAATAAGAGGTGCGAAGAAGGGCACACGGCGTGGTAGGAAGAGCACACGGCGTGCTTGAACATTTTTGGCATGTAATAATATTTGTACTGTGGTATTTGTATTTGAATTTCGGCTGGAATTCAAATTTGAACTGAAAACCGAGATTTGTATTTCAAATTTGGTCTCAATTTTCAAATTAGTTCTGTGATATTGATGTCTCCATTCTATGTTAAGCTCTTTTGCTATGTTAGCTGATCAAGTGTTTTGGAACGACCTCCAAAGGTAGGGTAAATGCCCTCGTTTCTACACAACTTTTTTTTGGCATCTTGTCTAAATCAGCCAAATTTATTTCCTAGACATCTATTCTACCTATAGTGTAAATCTGAAGTTTCATTATGTTTTGAATAATTCTTCTATTTTTTTTTATTTTTTTATTAAAATAACATGGTTTAATACAAATTCATATATAAAACAGATAAAAATCATGTTTATATTTTTTTCTAGCAACTACATCACATATAACAACATTTGGCGCTGGCTAGTAGTGAACTCTAAACAAGTCTATACAAGATAGCTCTTTTGTGGAAACCATTTTCGGTAATTTATCCATAAACCATGTTTATATTTTTTTCTAGCAACTACATCACATATAACAACATTTGGCGCTGGTCTCATGTCATTTTGATTTTTTTTGAATTAATTATGCTCATTTGAGACCATCGCTCTAGTAGTGAACTCTAAACAAGTCTATACAAGATAGCTCTTTTGTGGAAACCATTTTCGGTAATTTATCCATAAACCATGTTTATATTTTTTTCTAGCAACTATATCACATATAACAACATTTGGCGCTGGTCTCATGTCATTTTGATTTTTTTTTAATTAATTATGCTCATTTGAAATTTCGCTTGATTTGACACTTTTTCGAAAAAATTGACGGAAACTATGTTTATATTTTTTTTCTAGCTGCTATACAACATTATAAGACTATGTGCGTTGGTTTGAGCATGTTTTGATTTTTTTTGAATTAGTTATGCCATACCCTAGCTCAAAACCCCTCTAAACCCCGTCTGAAACCCCGACCCCTTCTGTGCCGTTGATCAGTGCGTGGATGGTTCAGATGAGGCGCTAGGGTTAGATCCGTGCGCATGTGACTGCCGATCCGCGGCTGCGCTCTGATTGGCTGCAAATGCTCGGGTTTGGATCGGTGGCTGCGCTCGATCTGCACCGTTCCTTACGATCGAACGAATGAAAATGACGCGGTGCATGGACTGGGTGGTTGACTCCGTGTTTTGTCTCAATGTAACTGCATGCAACAACGATCACTGACTAGTGGGCCCCGTTACCAAGCCCGATGCATGCAGACATGCAGCCCAGCCCTCTACGCAGCCCTGCACGCCTAGTTTCGCGTCGCACCAGCGCTATTTTGCAGCGACGCAGCCCTGCACGCCTCGTTTCAGAAAAATGGATCGCGTCGCACCACCTCTTTGCATTAAGGGTCACGTCGCATCCTAGCTACTCTTTCAGCCACCTGCCCCGAGCGTAGAATTAATGCAAAGAGAGGCAGACTTTGGCATTTTTTCACCTCTTTGCATTAAGGGTCACGTCGCATCCTAGCTATTCTTTCAGCCACCGCTTTGACCTGCACGCCTCGTTTCAGAAAATGCACGCATTAATGCACGCAGCGACGCAGACTTTGGCGTGAGACTTTGGATTTCATCTCTTTCACCTCTTTGCATTAATGCACGCATGCAGGCTACCTAGCATCCTATTTTCGCAGGCACCGCTTTGACCGCATCGCCTGTCTTACGCAGAGGAGACCAACGTTGCTTGTTCATCTACCCTGCATCTTCAACTAGCTATCTTACGTTTTCACACCGTTGCTTCATCTACCCCAATTAACTCACACCTCATCGGGGTCTTTAAATACTGCCTTTGCCTCCTCCTCCCTCTTCTCATCCTTCTCCAACCCATCCCATTTGCCTCCTCCTCCCGGGCCTCCTCCCTCTACCATGTCGTCTATTTCTATCCCTTCCAGCCCGGAGTCCATCAGCGACGAGGACAACCACCCGAAGGCGCGCCCCTGGTACGACTCGGAGTGGACGCCGGAGCAGCTGGGCATCGTTCCGATCGAGCCAAAGAAGAAGGGGCGCATGGTGTGGGCATCAACCGCATGGGTCCACCACCCCGACCCCGTCCTCGTCGACAGGATCGCCAACCGCGAGGCCAACCTCACGGAGGCGGAGAAGAACCGCCTCCGTAGGAAGGAGGAGAGGGCGGAGGAGAGGTGGCTGGAGAGGGAGGCGAGGAGGGAGGCGAGGAGGGAGGACAAGGCTCTCCGGCGCCGCATCAAGAACCGCCAGGAAAAGGAGGACGACGAGAGGCGGCAGGAAAACCTCCGGGCCTTGGCCATCCACGAGATGGCGAACAGGGCGGCGGACTGGAAGTAGGCCAACCCCCGGCGGTTGGCCGGAGGGCCGGAGGACGGAAGGGCGCCCGCAGACGAAGGGGCGCCGGCGGCTAGGTTTTAGGGTCCCATATATTTAGGGCCCTATATGAAATGTAACGTTTTTTTTAGTTTAATATGTGTAATGTGCGTCGGGCCCCCCCTATCTGTATGTAAAGTGGGGCCAATGTTTGTTCTTGGGTATATATGCCCCATGTTCGTCCGAGCTATAATATAAGTGTGTTCAAACTATTTTTGACAAACGTAACCAGTAACTTCTAAATTAGCTTCACAACTCATCGTCAACGAAAATGCATGGAAACTTTTAAACCAAAACTTTTCCATATTATTAATCCCAATAGAAACATGCATGGAAACTTTTAAACCTAAACTTATCCAGCAATAACATGCTATGGAAATAACTAAACCTAAACCTAAAGTTGTCCAGCAATAACATTGCGGCCTCGTGCCTCACAAAATTTAAAATTTGTTACAACAAGCTAAATTTGTTACTACCTCCGGTCCACAAAAATTGTCGCTGGTTATGCCATTCACTTGTACGTGATTAGTTGATTTCTGACGCCACTTTTTCCGGATCGGAGGGAGTACAACAAACTAAAACAAGTAAATAAGATTTCCTCTGGCAGCCCAAAATTCAGAAACGTCACGGCCCAACATCTACTCGTCAAGGCCCAACATCTACTCTAGCAGCCCAGTACATTTTTCCCATTTTTTCGTAAGGAAAACACAACTGTCGACTGAAGTTAACTGAAGAACAGAGTCAACAAATTCTGAAACTTAACAAATTGCTGCGTGCATTCGATTAAGTGACACGAACTTGGCATGGCGCACAGATCTCGTCCTCTGCCCTAACGACGGATCAACAAGGAAACGAAAAACAGAGCAATGATGCAACAATAAAATCCACCAGCCATCATATTTGCTTGCTTCTGCAAATCAACCATCTGCTTTAGATGTTTCTTGATCTTCTTCAGTTCCTGGTTAAGTTCGGACTCCGCGGGCAGCCCGGGCAGTTCACCATTGCGCGCATTCCTCTTCACCTCTCTGTCAGCACTGGGCGCACCCATCTCCGAGCTTTCCCCCATCTCCACGCCCACCGGCGGCAGCCCCCCCATCGAATCAATGTAGCCCTCAAACATAAGCCTCTCTACATAATCATCCATCCACTCGAAATGGCCACATTTCTTCAGGATCTGAAAATAGCAACATGAAACCTAAATTCAAAATTTCCCAAATTCGACGAGCAAAAACGAATTGCGGTGAAAGAACTGAGATCTATACCTGCCCATCCCTTCCGGCGTGCATCTTGCTCAAGCAGCTGACATACTCGCGCCCAAGATTGCCATTGTCGCCGGTCTTGCTGACCCAACGCTTGAGAGGCTCTGGGCGTGGGCAGTCTGGGCATCGTGTCAGCGGCACTGCACCATACCGCGGCCATTGTGACCGCGCGGCGGAGGAGACAGACATCTGCGCTTCGTCGCCGGAGAAGAGGGAGAGAAGGATGCGGGAAGGGGAGGGGAAGCAATGGCGCCGTCGGGAGGTCGGGGACGGGCGAGGTTCTCTTCTAACTGCCCTGAGGTAGGACCCACGCAGTGCGTACATGGACAAGTGGTGGGCCCAATGTTCCCAACGGTCGCCTGTTCACAAACGGTCACCCTAACCTAACACCTAACGGGCGTTTAAGTGACATGTTGCCTCTGGGCTATTTCTCCTCGTATCGGCATCGTACTCCAGCTATTGTCTGGAAAGACGTCGTACTACAGCTATTGCCTTGAAAACAAGTCGCACAGGAGCTATCAACCCGACGACGAGACCCCCACTCTGAACCTTTCTTGGTTCTTTTTGCTTCTTTTTGATTTCTTCAGTTTGATTTTTGGCTTTTGAGTCAGGGTGCTTGTTTACTACTGTAACATCACGTTTGTATCTGGGGACAATTGTTTCTGTGCCCTGGTTCTCTCTAGTTTATCTGTTTGTGCCATACCCGCGTAGTTTCTCTCGTCCATGCCCTGGCAAACTCGCCGATGGCCCGCGGACGGCCAAGACGGCCGTTTCCGTCTGGTCAACCTCGTTTGACCGTCACTTGGCCTGACTTGTGGGGTCGGCCTGGCGCGGCTCGGTTGGAATCGCATCGAGTGGGGCCGGGGCACTAGTCTGACTGGTGGGGTCGGCTCAAACTGACCACGTCTCCCGCTGTGCTGTTGAATCATACGTGTTGGTGTTGGTGTTGTTTTTTAGTCCCACCTCGCTAGTTGGGTGTGTGCGCGACCTCTTTATATACCACAATATTCCAAGGCTATTGTAAGCATTGAAAGAAGCCGGGTGTAACCGGGCCCGGACCCCCTTCTTTCAATGCTTTTATATCTTTCTGGTGTAAAATACGTGTTAGTGTATAGATCTGCCCCTAAAATAGTAGATAGTTTCGGTACGGATGATTAGTCATTTGTCCCAAAAAATATAAGCAATTTCTGGTATAAAATACGTGTTGGTGTATAGATCTGTCCCTAAAACTGTAGATAGTTTCGGTACGGATGATTAGTCATTTGTCCCAAAAAAATATAAGCAATTTCTGGCTTAAAATACGTGTTGGTGTATAGATCTGCCCCTAAAACTGTAGATAGTTTCGGTACGGATGATTAGTCATTTGTCCTAAAAAATATAAGCAATTTCTGGTGTAAAATACGTGTTGGCGTATAGATCTGCCCCTAAAACTGTAGATAGTTTCGGTACTGATGATTAGTCATAAGCGGTTGGTCTAAATGAGACGACTGGTTTATCATAAGCGGTTGGTCCAAATAACATAGAGCTTACATTGCATTAATTATGCTTACATCGCATTAATTAACTACGACTGACAATCATCAGATAAACAAATCCTAGAGCAACTATACAGAGAGAAAATCCTGCAGCTATCAGATTAGCCTGCTTCTTCAGATCATTCATATGCCTTAAGTGGTTGTTCAACTTCTTCAGTTCGCCTCTCACTTCCGCAAGCCCCATCGGAGGAGCAACCATGTCAGACCCCATCGGCGGAGCAACGATGCCCATCGGCGGAGCAGATGGCGCAATCTCCACATCAGACGACAGAGGAAGGTCGCTGGGCGCGCGCCACCTTCCATCCCGTCTAAGCTGCGCAACGTATTCATCCAACCACTGAAAATGGTTGCATGGTTCCAACCCCTGAAAAAGTCAACCTGAACCCTAAATCCCAGATCTGAGCAAGAAATTGAAAACACTGAAGAAATCAAAGCAAAAGGATGCGAGAGAAAGATCTTTACATACTGTGGCAGGCTCTGGCATTTCAAATACTCGCGCCCCTTGTTGGCATTCTCCGCCTTACTAGCCTTACGGACCAGTGCATCCTTGTGTGAGCATTTAGAACATGGCGGCAACGGCACCTCGGGCTGCTTTGGCCAAATGGGGCGAAGGGATGAACTGGAGAAGCTCGCCATTGCTGCTGCCCTTCGTCGCCGGAGAGGAAGAAGAGGAAGGAAGAGGAAGGAGGAGGAAGAAGAAGATGGTCCAAAGAGGATGGATGCTCTGTCTGTGAAGAGGAGGCAAATGGTGGGTCCGCCGTGAGCGTGTAACGGTCACATGCGGCGGTGCGGCTGTTGAGAGTCCACCAACCCTTTTTTGCTTAGAAATGGGGCCGTTTACTCTACCTTTGGAGCTCATTTGAAACACATCGAACGGGTTGTGCAGAATGAGCTTCTCACACGGGTTACAGCCAATCAGATCGCAGAATGAGCCTCTCGCGGATCACCCCGAGTCTGCCAGAAGGATCCATGCTTAGTTTTTCATTTGGTGTGACTAAGAAGGACCGAATTTGAAATAAGCATAATAAATTCAAAAACCTCACAAAAGCTTCATTTTGGAGTGACTAAGAAGGATCCATGCTTAGTTTTTCATTTTCATGTCAAAAACTTGTTTAAATGTTGGTCAAACTTAGGTTTGACCGAATTTGAAATGAGCGTAATAAATTCAAAAATTATCGAAAAATTGAAAAACCGACGCACATAGTCTTCATATGTCATATACTAAGGGCACCTCCAACGGGCCTCCGCATATGGACAGCCAAAGCGGACCGATTGTGTCCGCTTTGAGCTGTCCGCGGACAAACTTTCGGCCGCTGTCCTCTTTGGGGAGGAAGTGCCTCCAACGGCCGTCCGCAAAAACACCCGTTTAGAAAAAAAAATCTCAAATATGAAACAAAAACAATAGCACAACAAAGCATAACATAGACATGTTCGAAATGATCCATAATTCAAAATACAAATTATAGAAAATAAATGCGATGCAAATCAAACATCGCCACGTGGCCGGTTGGGTCTCACCAAGGCCGGTAGGGTCTTGTGTCTCGACGTCTTCGACGTTGACGAAGCTTGGGCCGGTGAAGATCATGTCGGCCATGTCGCCCATGAAACAATCACCACCGTCCTCATTGAAGAAGGCCGGGTCGGAAGGCGTCAAAGGTGGCTCCTCAAAGTCGAGCACCCGCGGCTCGGGTGCGGTGCCGGCCGCCGACATCGACCGGCTCTTCGGCGCCACGCACTCGCGGCTCGCGGCCGGCGTGACGTTGAGGTCAAGGGGCGCCACAGGGGCTACGGGGACGGGGACGTGTGTGCCCATCTCCGGTGACGCCTCGCGGGACCCGAGCCGCGAAATGCCTGCCGTGGCAGGATGCCCAGCCGGCGAGGCCGTAGAGAGCCCAGGGGACGATGACCTTGGCGGCTTCCCTTTGGCGGACGAGGCCGAACTCGCCGCCGAGGTCACGAGCTCGGGGACGGCGGATGGGATGAGGCCACCGAGAAGAAGCACCGCCCGCGCCGCGGCCTGGGTGGCTATGAGGTCGCGTGCAGCCGCGACCTCGATGGCGACCCGGCGCTCCCTCTCCTCCTCCTTGGCCGCGGCCTCCTTGGCCGCGGCGTCCTTCAACCTCTTCTTCTCCCTCCGCTCGGCCCTCTTGTCCGACGCGGGCAGCCTCTCCTTCTTCACCTTCAACAGGGCGGCGCCGGCCGCGGCCGTGGCAGGGGAGAAGCCGTCCTCCATCGTCGGCGGCGGCGGTAGCTAGGGCGGCAAGGGCGGCGGGCGGCGGCGGCGGAGGGGTGGGACGAGGGTTTCTGTGGGAGAGAAGGTGGGAGGAGAGTTGCTTTGTGTCGCTGGCCGGTGGGCCAGGCGCGGACAAGGGCGGACAAGAGGCTGTCCGTTTTCTCCCCCAAATCTGGACCAAACTTGGGCCAGGTTTGGGGCCGAAAACCTGTCCGCGCGGACAGTTGTCCCTATGCGCTGGGCCGTTGGAGAGGGTCCTCTGTCCGGAAGGACAGATTAGGACATGCCATGTCCATATGCGGAGGCCCGTTGGAGGTGCCCTAACGACTCAAGTTGAAAAACATGGTCTACATACATTCAAAATGAGAAGGGCATGGATCTCATGTGATATCGCAAAACTCAAACGATGAGGTCTAAGGTTGAAGAGAAGTGGTTTTGGAATTGCAACATGAAATTTTCAAAAACCTCACAAAAGGTTCATTTTGGAGTGACTAAGAAGGATCCATCCTTAGTTTTTCATTTTTATGTCAAAAACTTGTTTAAATGTTGGTCAAAAAACTTAGGTTTGACCGAATTTGAAATGAGCATAATAAATTCAAAAATTATCGAAAAATTGAAAAACCGACACACATAGTCTTCATATGTCATATACTAAGACTCAAGTTGAAAAACATGGTCTACATATATTCAAAATAAGAAGGGCATGGATCTCATGTGATATCGCAAAACTCAAACGATGAGGTCTAAGGTTGAAGAGAAGTGGTTTTTGGAATTGCAACATGAAATTTTCAAAAACCTCACAAAAGCTTCATTTTTGGAGTGACTAAGAAGGATCCATGCTTAGTTTTTCATTTTCATGTCAGAAACTTGTTTAAATGTTGGTCAAACTTAGGTTTGACCGAATTTCAAATGAGCGTAATAAATTAAAAAATTATCGAAAAATTGAAAAACCGACGCACATATTCTTCATATGTCATATACTAACGACTCAAGTTGAAAAACATGGTCTATATATATTCAAAATGAGAAGGGCATGGATCTCATGTGATATCGCAAAACTCAAATGATGAAGTGTAAAGAGAGTGTTTTTGGACTTGCAACATGAAAGTTTGAAAACAAATGACCGGAGGCAAGCTTATCTATCATAATAAAATTACGGTGACGCACAGAGCGCGCCGAGAGCGCGCCAGTTCATGCCCAGAGCACGCCCATAAGGTGTTCGACCAAAATACAACTCATAGTAATATTAATCAGTCTCTTCTTTGACGTCGTTAAAGCCGGACATCATCTCGTCAACCCACTGCCCGATCTCTTCGCTGGGGTCGCTGGAGTCGCTGGAGTCGTCGTCCGACTGCTCGATGTCTTCGTCGGGCCCCTCGACGTCTTCACTGACCTTCTCAAATGTCAGCTCGATGTACTCGTCCTTGACGATCACCTTGATAACGTAGAGATCACGAAAGCGAATATGCAGTTGCTCCCAGAATAGATCCCAACCCTCCGTGAAGTCGATGTAATCTTCGATCACTCGATATGATCCAAAGATCTCGACATCGTCTCTCGCCAAAAGACGAGATTTTCCGTGAACTTGACGTAATATGCGATCACGCGATGGAATAACATCGTAACCATCTACTACCGCAATCTTGAGATGCTATCAAAATAACATGAGCATCGTATCAGAATAGTTCAAATGACAGAATAGTTCAGAAAATGTAAATGAATACGAAACGTTTGAATCATACCAGAACGCGCACATCTATAGAATCATTCGCAATCCTGCGCATGTTGAACTGAGGGATCTCTTCCAACTCCCTCGTGGTATCTTTGAATAAAGCGAAAGATATCGCATTCATTTCTAAATAGGTGACATCTCTCGGTTCGTGAAATATGCTCGACAGGAGGGCTGGCTTGCAGCATCCGACAATCTGTTCAAACTCTGATCAAAGAGAGGAAGACATTGAGAAAACTTGTAAACTACCCAATGTGTAAGAAAAAGAACACAAACCAGCATACCCGTGTGTTGCACAAAAGGTTTTGCAACATTGTGCTCGTTAGTCACTTCAACATTGAACACATGCTGATCTTCATTCCAAGTGAATTTGACAACATCGCCCTCCTCGATGCCGTAGCCTTCACATAGTGCTCTCCACTGCGTTCCACAGATCTCCGTGTAAATATGGGTCTTCGGGCTATCACTTAGCCGCTTGCAGAGATATCTCCGATGTGTTTCAATTACAATTTCCCACCTATCCAGGTAGAAGAAGTACTGGTCTCCGTTCGGACACCTAGCCTCCATCCAGTTCTTACGAGGGCCAATTGCCCGGCTCTCTAGAAGATATCTTAAAGGGCATGGCAGAATCTACATGTAATACAAAACCGGAGAAACTATGAAGACACTCATTGAAGGAAAAACAAATGACATTCCCTCGAATTTGAAAGGAAATAGTTACAACTTCCTTTTTTAACCGTGTTCAATCGGGACTTTGAAATTATTGGAACGACGAGTTAGTGTGCGACAGAAAGTTGCTTCGTGACGGCACATAGCACAGTAATCGACGACATCGCTATCGGAATCCTATTTCAACAAATGAAATTTAGAACCAGATAAACATGCGGAACCTAGGGTTTTTCCCCATTCCGCAAGCCAAATAAAAAATCAAATCTACTCACATATAATGCACCATTCGGGAGCTCAAACAGGGAAATGAAACATGTAGAGAAGATAGCACTGACCATCGAAATGGGGTTGATGGAACTGTCGGCAACCAAAAAACCCCAAACGGCGAAGGCGGCCGTACAATGGCGATGGCGATGGAGCTCCTTGCTTGTCCCTCCTTCTCGACGGGCGACGGGAGACGGGCGGGCGACGGCAATGGCGCTGGCGATGGAGCTCCTGTGCGCCTTCAATCACCCTGCTCTCCGCCCTCAATCCAACTCCTATTGCTCTGTTCTTGAGGGTTCCTCGGCAGCAGTGAGCCAGGGAAGAAAGACCACGTGGGCTCCATTGGCGGTATCCCTTGATTAAACAAGTGCCCCGACCCCACTGGATGCGATTCCAACCGAGCTGCCCCTGGCCGAGCCCACCAGTCAGGTCAAGTGACGGTCAAAGGGGGTTGACCAGATGGCAACCCCGCGTTTGGCCGCCCGCGGGCCATTTGCGAGCCAGCCAGGGCACAGACGAGAGAAACTACGCGGGTAGGGCACAAACAGATAAAACTGAGGTAGGTAGGGCATAGAAGCGATTGTCCCTTGTATCTTATTTTTCATATTTATGTAAAGAATAAACTTCTTTTGAGAGGTAGGATTTAACAATAGTGATTTGCTGTCCAGAAAACAGATTCCTGAGCTTCACTGCAAAAAATGTTAAAAATTACAGGAAAGGAATTTTGACCTGAAATTTTACGTCAGCAATATTCAGTTATTATTACACATTTCATTAGTTCAAAGTTTTCTGATTTGAGCAATGTAAGTGCCTCTGAAAATTCAATCTTTACGGGCTGTCAAGTTTTTGACAGATTCTGTCTTTATTTTGCATTACTCTCATTACTTGTGTTTTGTGTGGTTCTTTTGATCAAGGAACAATACACAACCGTAGTAACATTAGTTAATGTTTAGAATCAACTCATGATATGTGTTTGCTGTACCTATGTGGATTTAATTTATGAAGACACTAACCCCTCTAATCAAGTTTTATGATGAGTTTTGTGTAAAGGGAATTTTCAAGTGGAAGAGTTGAGGGAGATGAACAAAGATTAAGAGGGACAAACACTCAAGCTTGGGGATGTTACCCCTAGGCTCACCCTACATATATCAAGTAAGTAAAAGAATTCAAGCTTGGGGATGCCAAGCCACCTCACTCCAACCATCTTGATACCAAGTAAGTAAGCCTAGCTATATGGTTATAAAGAAAGCGCTTTACGGGAGGCAACCCAGTTGTCTTATTTTTAATTTTCTTTGTGTCCTCTTGCTGTAACGAGAGACTTAGTTTTTAGTTTAGTTTCTGGATTTTTTAATAAAGTGCCAAGTTTTACCCATTTTTGTTTGAAAAAGTTGCTTATTGTATTCGGAGATTTAATTCCAGCACGAATCTGTGCACGGTATGATTTTTCATTCCTATTCTGTAACTCCGAATGAGCTGAAATTTGAAAATTTTCATCCTCTGTATGCATGAATTTTTGCTGTTTTTTTTGGACATGTCTAAGTAGGGTAAATAAATACGTTTTGCTGCTGCTGTTTTTCTGGACAGATTCTGTCCTATTTTGTTTGATGCATTCTTTGAACTTTTTAGTTGAATCTTTTTGATTGACTTGAGTTTATGAGGAAGCATACAACATTATACTCTTGCTGGACACTTAATATGAATTTATGTTCATGAATTTCTTGCAGCAAGCATTATATAAGGGTTATATTTATGTTATATAATGGTTTTGGGGGATAATTCACACTTTCCCCATTTATTTGGAATTAACCCTGCAGAACCAGAAAACCCCTTTTTCCATGTTTTTGACTTTCAGGGAGCATACGACGTCCAAATGACCTGAGATTTCACGGGGATCATTTTTTGGAAGGAAGAAAGAGTACGAGCCAAGAAAGAGCAAAAAAGGAAGTCCGAGGCCCAAAAGGGAGGGGCCCACGCGGCTAGATTCCTTGCCCGCGTGGGATACCCCCTTTCCCCCTCGTGGCTCCGATGCCGTCCGTTTTCGTCTCCGTGGCTTCGTCTTGACCTAAAACCGACTATAAAAATAGTCCCCCGAGGAGTTTCGCATCACGGCGGCGGAGAAACACGAAACCAAGAAAAAGAGAGTCAGAAGGCTGCCGCCGGAGAAGATTCGAGGGGGGAAACGCCGCCGGATCACCTCCGGAAGGCTTCTCCATTCCCCCTCCGGAGTCTCCATCAACACCACCGTCGAGACCTGCACCTCTCCATCAAGCTCCTCATCACCATGACCATGCGTGAGTAGTTTCCCTCGGGGCTGAGGGCTCGTACAGTAGCTATGTGCTTTATCTCTCTCTCCCATGGTGTGATCTTTATGTGATCATGAGCATTGTTAAGTACCGCTGAATTCATATGTAATGTTTATGCTACTCAAGTGATTTTATCTAGTTTCCGGAGTCATAGTGACAACACGGTATCAAGGTGACAGTGTGGGTACTTGTGAGTGACTCTATGAATAATTTAGATATTTATCATGGCCTATTCTTTGTGGAATTGTGGTGTTTGTTTAATCAGACTTTGAGGTGTGCTTTTGTAGCCCTACACATAGTACTCTTGTTTTATCAAGAAGGAGAATAATCCCAAGTAGCACTTACTTGCGTTCAGTTATGCTAACATGTTGAGAGATACCACTAGTGAAAGTATGATCCCTAGGCCTTATTTCCAAGCATTGAAACACCGTTTGCTCTCATTTTGTTTCTTGTTTGCTTGCTGCCATTTTTATTTCAGATTGCAATTACCACTTATAATCATCCATATTACTTGTATTTCACTATCTCTTCGCCGAACTAGTGCACCTATATATTTGACAAGTGTATTAGGTGTGTTGGGGACAAAAGAGACTTCTTGTATCTTAATTGCAGGGTTGCTTGAGAGGGATATCTTTGACCTCTACCTCCCTGAGTTCGATAAACCTTGGGTTATTCACTTAAGGGAAACTTGCTGCTGTTCTACAAATCTATGCACTTGGAGGCCCAACACTGTCTACAAGAATAGAAGCGTGCGTAGACATCAACCTATTTTCTAGCGCCGTTGCCGGGGAGGTAAGTGTTGGAGGTATCTCCTTTAGATCCTGCAATTATATCTTTTTATTTCTTGTTTTTTTTATTTTACTAGTTAGGCTTAATGGAAAATAACAAAAAAAATAGAGATCTTTATGAACTTTATATTGAATTAGGACATGATGCTTTTGAAGAGAAATTTAAAAAAGCAATAGGAGTTCGTTTGCATAATAGTGATAGCAAATGTTGTTAACATGAATGCTTTGAACACCATTACTCCTAATGCTATGGAAAAGTCTAAGCTTGGGGAAACTAGTTTATATGAAAATGATCTTTTTAGTTTCCCAGCTTTAGAGGAGAAAATTTGCTTTGATAATGATTTGTCTCCCATATGTGGTAATTCTAATGATGCTTGTGATATTCTAAATCCACCTACTGAAAGTATTGCTTTTGAAATACCTACGGAAATTGTTGACATGGTTGAGAATGAACCTTATGCAGGGGATGGAACAATCCATCCACATGATCACTTGTTGAAACTTACAGAACTTTGTGAGTTGTTTGAGGTTGCAGGTTTATCAAGAGAAGATGTTATGAGGAAATTATTTCCTTTTTCACTTAAGGACAAAGCAAAGAAGTGGTATAAGCTGCTGGATGATCCTCCCAGCTTGAATCTCTCTTTTGCTCTAAATTTTATCCTCTTCATGAAGTGCAACTAGCTAGGAGTTACATTTTCAATTTTTGTCCTCATGATGGATAAAGCATTGCTCAAGCTTGGGGAAGACTGAAAACATTAATACTCAAATGTCCTAACCATGAGCTTTCTGAGGAAATAATTGTTACTAATTTTTATGCAAGGCTTTCAGGTCATTACAAGGATTATCTAGATACCTGTTCAGGGGGTTCTTTCACAAGTAAGAAGGTTGAAGGTAAATGGGATCTCCTTGCAAGAATTCAACGCAATACTGAAGATTGGGAGAACGACAAAGGTAAAGAATCAGGTATAAACTATGAGTATGATTGCATTAAGTCTTTTTCTGAAACTGCTGGTTTTCAAGAGCTTAGTCTTAAATTTGGTCTTGATCCTCAAATTACTATTAATTGTTGTAAAACCTTTGCTTCTCATATGAATATTCCTAAAGAAAATTGGGACTCGTATCATGAACCTTTCAAAGAAACTTGCATGGAAAATGAAATTGTTACTAATGATTGCAATAAACATGCTCAAACTTCTGAAAATACTATTTCTTATAAGCATGTTAATTTTTGTGGAGCACTTAGACCTTGTGAAAAGAATCAAATCAAAGAAGAATATTGCATCCATCATAGGAATGAAAAAACTAGAACGTGGCACAAGACTCTAAGTGATTTGGCTAAAAAAGTGTGTGCCCGCTATCCTTTTATTTGTGAACTTTGCTATAAAGTGGGTCATTTCGAATTTCAATGCTCAGGGTCTAATAAGGATATTGCGGGAGACTTTTGTGATAACATGATCACTCATAATCAGCATGATGAACTTACATTATTTTTGGGGTGTGAAGAGTTATCGAGAAAAACTTCTTCGTTAGATATGAGTGCTTTTGATGTGAATAGAGTGTTGCATGGATGTTATCTATATTGTGTTAATAATTGCCATGCCAACACTTACATACAAAATATTATAAAAGATGGAATGGCTTTACCAAAATATGAAAGGACTAATGTTTGTTTTACTCTTATTAATGAAAAGGAGGAATCCTCCCGAATTTCTTCTATTGTTTCTAGCAATAAACCAGGGTATGTGGAGAAACCTCTTTTCAAACCTCTTTCTCCTGAGGAGGGAAGAAGAAGAAGAAGAAGAAGAAGAAGAAGAAGAAGAAGAAGAAGAAGAAGAAGAAGAAGAGGAAGAGGAGGAGTAGAAGGAGAGAGGAAACGGTATCTTCCTCTAAGAATGTTGCTCCTATTATAGTTGCTGCTGATGAGTCTGAATTCGATGATGATCCTATACCTGTTACTTATAGTAGTGATCATGATTGGGAAAAGCACACTACTTTTGATATTGAAAATCTTTTTGGTACCAATTCCGAAAATGATGATGTTATTAATTGTTATACTATTAGTACTATCCATATTCCTTCCAATGATGATATGGAAATCTCTAAGCTTGGGATGAGGTGTTTGAAAATCCTTATGCTACTGATGATTATATATTTGAAACCCCTACTTCTAGTAAAAATGATGATGATATGTTTACAAATGAACACACTCTGGAAGATAACTTTTCTATTGCTTATGACGATGCTATGCCTCCAGTCTTTGATAATTATTATAAAGAAAACTATGACATAGGCTATAATTACAATCATCCTCATGAAACTTGTCATAATTATAGAGGGATTGACCAAAACCATTCCTCTAATATACAACTTGTCTATCATGTTCGAGTTCTTTATGATGATACTATGTCTCCTATTTATGATGATGAATATGATATTTTCAGTCCACCTACTATTGAGGATAAAGTTTATTATGATTATGATATGCCTCCTATATATGATGATTATAATGATGGTTATGAATGTTTTACTCCCACTATCACTAATAAAAGGATTTTACTTATGTGGAGAGTATTAATACTTTTATGCTTGTAGATCATGAAAGACACGCTCTATGTGATAGTTATATTATTGAATTTATTCATGATGCTACTGAAAGTTATTATGAGAGGGGAAACCATGGTTCTAAATATTTCAATATTATTACATTCTCTCTCTTTAAGTTGAAAGTATTGTAATTGCTCTTGTTTTATCTTCCTATGCTACTTGCTTTGTGTTTCAATGATGTATTTTCTTACAAGATCCCAATGCATAGGAAGTGGGTTAGACTTAAATATGTTTCATATTTTTCTTTTGATGCTCTCTTTTGTGTTTCAGTTCTTATTCATATGTGAGCATCACTAAAACTATCATGGCTGTCCAGAAAACAGATTCCTGAGCTTCACTGCGAAAAATGTTAAAAATCACAGAAAAGGAATTTTGACCTGATATTTTACGACAGAAATATTCAGTTATTATTACACATTTCATTAGTTCAAAGTTTTCTGATTTGAGCAACGTAAGTGCCTCTGAAAATTCACTCTTTACGGGATGTCCAGTTTTTGACAGATTCTGTCTTTATTTTGCATTGCTCTCATTACTTGTGTTTTGTCTGGTTCTTTTGATCAAGGAGCAATACACAACCGTAGTAACAGTAGATAATATTTATAATCAACTCATGATATGTCTTTGTTGTACCTATGTGGATTTAATTTATGGAGACACTAACCCCTCTAATCAAGTTTTATGTTGAGTTTTGTGTAAAGAGAATTTCAAGTGGAAGAGTTGAGGGTGATGAACAAAGATCAAGAAGGACAAACACTCAAGCTTGGGGATGCTACCCCTAGGCTCACCCTACATATATCAAGTAAGTGCAAGAATTCAAGCTTGGGGATGCCAAGCCACCTCACTCCAACCATCTTGATAACAAGTAAGTAAGCCTAGCTATATGGCTATAAAGAAACCGCTTTACGGGAGGCAACCCGGTTGTTTTTATTTCTGATTTTCTTTGAATCCTCTTGCTGTTACAAGAGACTTTGTTTTTAGTTTAGTTTCTGGAATTTTCAATAAAGTGCCAAGTTTTACCCATTTTGGCTTGAAAAAGTTGCCTTTTGCATTCGGAGATTTTATTCCAGCACGAGTCTGTGCACGGTATGATTTTTCATTTCTGTTCTGTAACTCCGAATGAGCTGAAATTTGAACTGTAGTTGCAACTTTTCATCCTCTGTAAGCGTGAATTGTTTCAGTTTTTTTCGACATATTTAAGTGGGGTAAAAAAATTCGTTTTGCTGCTGCTGTTTTTCTGGACAAATTCTGTCCCATTTTTTTTTATACATTCTTTGAACTTTTAAGTTGAATATTTTTGATCCAATTGAGTTTATGAGAAGGAATACAACATTATACACTTTCTGAACATGTTTCTTATGTTTGTCTAAGGATTTCATACAGCAAGCAATTCAATTGTTTTGTGCCTACTAATGTCACCCCACAGAAAAGAAATGGGAGAAACGTTGTTTTGAAGTTTTTTCACAGGGATTAGAGGAGATGCACCAAGAGCTATCCAAGGATGGTGAATACCATAAGATTGGGGATGTGAAGACAACCCCACTGGACCAACAAACTCTCGGTTTGCACACGTCTAACTTCTGTTTTTCGATCATTACACTTTATTGCATAAACTTGGAGCATCTTTTTGTTCTTTTTATTTTCGGTTTGGTATTTTATTTTGAGACCACCACTTTTCATTTTTGATATGAGAGAGCTACTGGAAGTTTGGGTTGAATTGAGTTGGATGCTATTAAAAATATTGGGAAGAGGATGTTTGAGTTGATTTAAAAAGATACATATAGTTGCAAGTTTCATAAGCTTTTTAATGAGTATTAATTTGCAAGTGTTTTATCAAGAGCTATTTCTTATTCATGTTTTGATGCTGAATGCTACTTTACTTTGTTTAGCATGGAATGATTAGTTCTATGGACACTTATGCATGCATTTAGACGGTCAACTTTCTCCCTCTTGCTAGCCCAAAAACTCCAACAAGTAAAAAACTTGTTTTCCAACACCTTCAACAAAAGTTTTCCAGTGAGTCCACCATATCTATCTATTAGCAAAAATGCTATTCCGAGTATGTTTATCATGTTATATATGCTTCCAAATTAAAATGCTTATGTTATTGATTGTTATGGGTAAAGTTGGTTTAAAAGCTCTCACGAACTTGATGCACACATTACTTTTATTGCACTTAATAAACTTGAACCATTGTGATTAAAATTATGAAGTTGTGTGCTTGACAAGAGTCTTGGTTGGGAGCTAGCTCATATGTGCTGTCACATGACAAGTTTTCAACGTGCTCTTTATTATCTTTAAAGTTGATATCATGTGCTTTTGTTAATGGATGCCTAACATTGTGCGAAATGAGGGAGAAAACCGAGTGAGTTTAAGGAGTGAGTATAAATGGCTAGAGAGACGCCTGGGCGGCTAACCCAAGCCAAGCGAGAGGCATGGTAGAAATTTACTTACACAGCTATATTGGACCTTCAATGATGCACCTCTCAATAAAAAGCTATGCCAATAAAAAAAAAGGTGTTCAGGTTGTCCACGTGTTTGTTTTTCTTGTCATTTTGACATAGGCTTGTTCTATGTCCTGGGACAAGAGGTACCCCAGTTGACGCTCTTTATGATGCTATTCTTACTTGCCATGACTTTTAAACTTAAACTTGCTTTGTTTTCCGAGTAAAGTAGCCACTTGGAGAGGTTTTTGTTTTCAAGGGGCATGAGGCATTCAACCCATACTTTGTCAAGCACATTCCTCATATTTGCTTTCACTTTAAACTTATAATCATTCAAGATGCTATGATAGGGGTAATGAGAACTCCACACCAATGGATACCACATTACAAACATTAACTTAAGTTGAAGCATTTGGAAGCTAGATGAAACTCTTACATGTTATACCTCTACTTATTTATCTATCTTTCCAAAGTGTCCACCTTTAATATTCAGATTTCTATAAGAATACTGTATGACCAATATAGGATATCTTTTTACTTTTCATTATGCATTCATTTGGTCCATAGTTACACTTTTCGAATTATCATTGAACATCTTTGCATTGAATATTTGATATCACTTGATAATCTATCTTGTATGTTGCTACTCCTTATTAAGAATGAATCATTTGACTCTATGTAGCAATAATAATCATCTTTGATATCCTTTGATAGTGATAAAATGCAAAGTCCATGTTTAGTTTTATCACCTTCATACTCGAGTACGAGCATGGGTTAAGCTTGGGGATATTAATGCATGTAAAATGCATACATGAACTTTGCATTGTATTACTCACATTTCAATCATATTTGCATCATATAAGGGTTATATTTATGTTATATAATGATTTTGGGGGATAATTCACACCTTCCCCATTTATTTGGAATTAACCCTGTAGAACCAGAAAACCCCTTTTTCCATGTTTTTGACTTTCAGGGAGCATACGACGTCCAAATGACCTGAGATTTCACAGGGATCATTTTTTGGAAGGAAGAAAGAGTACGAGCCAAGAAAGAGCAAAAAGGGAAGTCCGAGGCCCAAAAGGGAGGGGCCCACGCGGCTAGATTCCAAGCCCGCATGGGATACCCCCTTTTCCCCCTCGTGGCTCCGATGCCGTCCGTTTTCGTCTCCGTGGCTTCGTCTTGACCTAAAACCGACTATAAAAATAGTCCCCCGAGGAGTTTCGCATCACGGCGGCGGAGAAACACGAAACCAAGAAACAGAGAGTCAGAAGGCTGCCGCCGGAGAAGATTGGAGGGGGGAAACGCCGCCGGATCACCTCCGGAAGGCTTCTCCATTCCCCCTCCGGAGTCTCCATCAACACCACCGTCGAGACCTGCACCTCTCCATCAAGCTCCTCATCACCATGACCATGCGTGAGTAGTTTCCCTCGGGGCTGAGGGCTCGTACAGTAGCTATGTGCTTTATCTCTCTCTCCCATGGTGTGATCTTTATGTGATCATGAGCATTGTTAAGTACCGCTGAATTCATATGTAATGTTTATGCTACTCAAGTGATTTTATCTAGTTTCCGGAGTCATAGTGACAACACGGTATCAAGGTGACAGTGTGGGTACTTGTGAGTGACTCTATGAATAATTTAGATATTTATCATGGCCTATTCTTTGTGGAATTGTGGTGTTTGTTTACTCAGACTTTGAGGTGTGCTTTTGTAGCCCTACACATAGTACTCTTGTTTTATCAAGAAGGAGAATAATCCCATGTAGCACTTACTTGCGTTCAGTTATGCTAACATGTTGAGAGATACCACTAGTGAAAGTATGATCCCTAGGCCTTATTTCCAAGCATTGAAACACCGTTTGTTCTAATTTTGTTTCTTGTTTGCTTGCTGCCATTTTTATTTCAGATTGCAATTACCACTTATAATCATCCATATTACTTGTATTTCACTATCTCTTCGCCGAACTAGTGCACCTATACATCTGACAAGTGTATTAGGTGTGTTGGGGACACAAGAGACTTCTTGTATCTTAATTGCAGGGTTGCTTGAGAGGGATATCTTTGACCTCTACCTCCCTGAGTTCGATAAACCTTGGGTTATTCACTTAAGGGAAACTTGCTGCTATTCTACAAATCTCTGCACTTGGAGGCCCAACACTGTCTACAAGAATAGAAGCGTGCGTAGACATCACATGTTAGTTTTATCACCTTCATACTCGAGAACGAGCATGGGTTAAGCTTGGGGATGTTGATGCATGTAAAATGCATACATGAACTTTATATTTTATTACTTGATATTCCAACTTATTTGCATCATAATGATTTTAGGGGTTATATTTATGTTTTATAATGATTTTAGGGGATAATTCACAGTTTTCACATTTATTTGGAATTAACCCTGCAGAACCAGGAAACCCCTTTTTCTATATTTTGATGTTTCAGGGACCCAAACGACGTCCAAATGACCTAAGATTTTACGGGGCCCAATATTTGGAAGGAAGAAGACGTAGGAGCCAAGGATCCGCGAAAAAGGAAGTCCGAGGAAGATTTTGGGTAGGCCCACGCGGCCAGATTCCCTGGCCGCGTGAGGCGCCCCCTTTTCCCCCTCGTGGCTCCGATGCCGTCTGTTTTCGTCTCTGTGGCTTCGTCTTGACCTAAAACCGACTATAAAAATAGTCCCCCGAGGAGTTTCGCATCACGGCGGCGGAGAAACACAAAACCACGAAACAGAGAGTCAGAAGGGCTGCCGCCGGAGAAGATCAGAGGTGGGAAACGCCGCTGGAATCACCTCCGGAGGGCTCCACCCCCCTCCGGCGTGTTCATCATCAACATCTACATCAAGATCATCTCCATCTCCCCACTGTAAACTCTTGGCAAACATTATGTATGATGCAATATTCTATTCCCTTGATCTATTGTATCTCCCCGTCTATGTTTGAGAAGTGATTTGTTCATGGCAATAGTGAAATAGTTCGTTGATTGGTTGCATACAAGTTTTGTTATCTTTTATGATTGTCTTATGTACAATATATGAGTGCACACATATGTTGGGAAATGCATGTAAGGTGATCACCGTATTGTAATGGATTGAGTAGGACTGGTCGGAGCACTAGGACAGAAACCGTAGTCTGAGACTTGAAGTTGCATTATTGGGGGATATATTTGGGGGACCTTAGAACTTAAGGCTATGGTGGGACTTCATGTCTTAATAACTCTTGTGCAGTCATTTACTTGGCCACAAGACCCATCATAAGGGGTTTAGTTCATTTACTTGGCTACACCTATTTATGGCTCCTACCTAAAAGAAACAACTAAAACTGAAACATGTGCTTCACTAATTGTGACAACCACACGAATGAAATAACAATTGCTAGAACATTTGCTCCCTTGAGATATTTGCTACTTGAGATATTTTGCTACTTTGAGAAACTTGCTTGAGAAAACTGCTGAGAGAAACTTGCGTTTGAAACTTGATTGAGAAACTTGTTACTTGATAAACCCATTCCACATCATTTATATAACTTGCTTTCATTATTTAGTTCTTTTCATATTTAAATTTATTGCTTTGCATAAACGGCCATATAAGTGGGTTATAGGGCTTTAGAGAATAGATAGTTTACCTTCAGCTCCTCGTGGGTTCGACACTCAAGTACTTATCAAATTGTGCTACAGTGATTCCTTGCTCTTGGGGATTATCAGTTACCAATTTGTAGCATGTCGGTCTTGGAAACCAAGCGACTGATATTTTTGGCTAATTCTTCTTATTATGTTCCACAAAAGCATCGTGTATAGAAGGCTTGCCAATAGCTCAGATTTATATTTCCAAAACTCAAACCGTTCATAAATTTAAAGGTTTAATCAGATTCGGATATTAATCCATAATATTGAGTTGGTTCATGCATATAATTTGTGCTATCCCATTTACCCCGTTGATGAGGGTCTTCGTGGATAGACTGTATAAAAATTAGGCTAGATAGATACATCTATGTCTCATGTTATTCTCTATACGTTCTCCAATTGCCAAGGTGATGAACTAATTAGTAGAATCTAAAGTGTGCACTGTGCAGCACTAGCAGGTAGCAGCATCATGTCGTCAACCCGTTTTTTCGAAATGGGGGACAACCCCGGCCTCTGCATTCTAGACTATCAGAGCTTATGGTACAACTACATTCTATGACTATTCGTGCTTGAGAAGGCAGAAACATTTTTCCATTTACCATCTTGTGTAGAAACCATAGTACAATGATGTGGATTGGCTTATTAGTTTTTCATAATCCTGAATTCCTTGTGCTCTGATAAACAGCTTCTTTCTGGTTTTTTATCGGAAATTGTTTGATGCAGATTATGCTGGACTGCAGGCTTAACATATAGCTGAACTGCCTATCATGGTCTATGTAACAATCTGTTTCATTACTTATAAATTGCGTTGACATGAACTCGATGTAGAGCTGTAGAGGTATCAGGACTTATGGTTTTTTTTTCGATAAAGGGAGCTTTATTACTTAAAGAGTCTTAAGCATTACACCCGGCCTCTGCATAATAAAGATGCACACAGCCGCAAAATTCGAAATTCAATGTAAATAAAAAGTACGCTAGACGTATTACATATCATGATGAGAAAGTGTAAAAACGCCTAAAGTGTAGGAGGGCCAATCCGCAAATTATGCTGTCATCCATGTTGGGATAAAAAGTCTCTCGCCGTATCCTCCAGTCTTGTACACACCTCCATAAATAGGTCTCGATGCTCCACACGTTGCAACGGAGACCATGAACGGAGTGTAGCAGTAGTCCGGTAGATAACCTGCATAAGAGAAGAATTTTTATCATCAAAAACCTTGTCATTTCTATAGAGCCAAAGCGACCATATTACGGCCAGTGCTGCCAGCCTAACCAGTTGTTTGAACCTATCGTCCACACCATTGAGCCATGCACCAAAAATATTGGCGACACTTGTTGGTGGGTATAAGGTAGAACCTATCTGGATGATTGACCATATAGAACTAGCAAATTTGCACTCGAAGAATAAGTGCTTAATTGTCTCATCTTTGTGACAATACACACACTTTTTACTTCCATGCCAATTGCGTTTTGCAAGGTTATCCTTTGTTAATATCACCCCTCGACGTAGATACCACGCAAAGACCTTGTTTTTGAGTGGTATCTTCATCTTCCAGAGGCTTTTATTATTCTCCACTGGCACGTCCGGTTGGATTAGAGCTTTATACATAGAGTCCACTGTGAATTTACCAGATTTGTGTAAATTCCACCGAAACTCGTCAGTCCCCTGTGTCAGGTTGACCAAAGCCAACCGTTGTAGCAACTCATTCCAAGATGCTAGTCGGGGACCAATAAGATCTCGTCTGAACGTCACATTCGGTGGGAAATTTTCCAACACCTTAGAAAGTGTATCACTTTTGTGACGTCCCTGGACTATATTGTATAAAGCCGGATATTGTTCTCGGAGGGAGGCAGAACCTAGCCACCTATCTTCCCAGAACCTTATCTCCGACCCATCCTTAATGGAAAAAGTACCATATGGGAAGAAGCATTTCTTCGTAGCCATTAGGCCAGCCCAAAAATGGGAATCACCTGATTTCCAGGAAATCTGGGAAACCGCATTCCTTCCAATGTACTTTCTCCTTAGTATAGTTTGACATACCCCTTCCTCAGATAATAGCTTAAACAACCATTTACCTAGAAGAGCCCGGTTTTGGCCTGAAGATCATGGATCGACAGACCGCCAAATTCCTTGGGGCGGCATACTATACTCCATTTAGCCAGTCGATATTTCTTTTTCTCATTGTCTCCTTGCCAAAAAAATCTTGATCGAAAGTAATCCGGTCGATATAAGACTCCCTTTGGCAATTGGAAAAAGGAAATCATGTAAAGTACCATGTTGGTTAGAACTGAATTAATAAGTACCAGTCTACCACCACCTAGGGACAATAATTTTCCTTTCCAGCTAGATAGTCTTTTCTGAAGCCTTTCCTCGACGTGTTTCCATTGTGCGATCGTAAGCCTTCTGGAATGAATCGGAATGCCTAGATAGTTAATTAGAAACTGGCCTTGCCCGCAGCCAAATAATTCAGCATGCTGGGCAGCCTCTTCTTGGGCCTCACCAAAACAGAACAATTCACTTTTATGGAAGTTGATTTTAAGACCGGAAAGTTGCTCGAACGCTGATAATATTAATTTCATGTTCTTCGCCTTTTCCATATCATGTTCCATAAAAAGAATCGTGTCATCGACATATTGTAGAATAGATAATCCCCCATCAACTAGATGTGGGATTACCCCTTCAATTTGGCCGTCTGTTTTAGCACGCTCAATGATAATAGCTAGCATATCAGCAACTATATTAAATAGTATAGGTGATAATGGGTCGGCTTGTCGTAAACCTTTTTTCGTTTGGAAATATTTGCCAACATCATCATTGACTTTGATGGCTACACTCCCTCCCGAAACAAAGTTACGAATCATAGCACGCCATTCATCAGAAAACCCTTTCATTTTAAGTGTTTGCTGAAGAAATGACCACTTGACTTTATCATAAGCCTTTTCAAAGTCTATTTTGAGTATTACCCCATTAAGCTTTTTCCGATGCAATTCATGAACTGTTTCATGTAAAACCACAACCCCGTCAAGGATATTGCGACCATGCATGAAAGCCGTCTGAGTTGGACGTACCACATGATCAGCCACGGAATTTAGCCTAATAGTTGCTGCTTTGGTAAATTTTTTGAAGCTAACGTTAAGAAGACAGATTGGCCTAAATTGTTGGATCCTTTCTGCTTCAACCTTTGGCAACAAAATTATCTCTCCAAAATTTAGGCAAAAAATCTCGAGTTGTCCAGCATGTAACGCTTGGAATAACTCTAGCAAATCCATCTTGATTATCTCCCAAAAATTCTGATAAAACTCAGCAGGGAAACCATCCGGACCTGGGTCCTTGTTGTGTTCCATTTGGAAAACAGCCTTTTTCACCTCTTCCTCAGAGTACTGAGAAGTGAGGTGGGCGTTCTCCTCATCGGAAACTTGCGGGATATCATCCGTCCGAGTTTCATCCATTGAGAAATCACTCTCATCGGGTGCACCGAACAGATTTTTATAATATCTCGTGATATAAGATTTGAGCTGCTCATGTCCTTCAATCGTGCCCTCATCTTGATTAAGAGAATGAATGAGTTTCTTTCTATGCTTGCCATTTACAAGGCTATGAAAGTATCTCGTATTCGAATCTCCCTCCAAAATGAACTGGGCCTTCGATCTCTGGTACCATTTGAGCTCCTCTTCACGGAGAATTCCGGCCATCTCCGCATTGGACTTATTTTTGTATTCAATCTCTTGCGGAGACAGAGGGCGCATTTCCGCTACAGCCTCCAGCTCGTCTATAATTGTAGACAAACGAATTTTCTCATTTTTTAATTGGCCAGCCATATGTCTCGCCCATCCACGCAGGTGTTTACGCAATGCGTAAATTTTATTATTCCACCTTTGGATCGGGGTTTGACCACTGACTGGTCTATCCCATATCTTTTTAACCATCTCAAAGAATCCTTCCCGATGTAACCAACCTAATTCAAATTTGAATTGTTGTTTACATATTGGTCTAGGATTCCCAGTAGTTATAAGTATGGGAGCATGATCTGACAATGCCTCTATACGTTCAAGTGCCCGTACCGAGACCATTGGGAATTTATTTTCCCAATCTGAGTCCATTAGTACACGGTGCAACTTTTCGTATGTTGGCTCTGGGAGACTATTTTCCCAAGTAAATTGTCTCCCAACCATGGTAACCTCTCGTAAATCAAGGCTGTCAATGACTGCGTTGAATAAAAGAGGCCACCTATTGTCAAATCTCCCCCTGCTCTTCTCATACGCAAACCTAAGCAAATTGAAATCACCACCTATAATTATAGGGTATGGATTATCCTTTGCAAGGTTTACTAATTCACGAAGAAAAGCAGGTTTTTGCTCATCTTGGGCTGCTCCATACACGGATACTAGACTCCATGTGAAATTGTCGGCTTTGTTACGGATATGGAACTTTATATGAAAGTCACCCTCCGAACTAGCCAACACATCCATGGTGTCCTTTCTAACACCGAGTAGTAAGCCCCCAGATCTACCACGTGGTGGACGGGATACCCATGTGAAATCTACACCACCAGATAGGCGGTTAAGTAGACTCACCGAGAAGTCCCGTTTACCAGTTTCCAAAATACCCACAAAATCCAATCTATGATCCCTGATGGAATCAGCGATGCGAGCGTGTTTAGCCAAGTCCCGAAGACCTCTGCTATTCGCGAACATGCCATTCATCGGGAAACAATTGGGGATGTGGTTATTTTCGCCTTTTTCCGTGGCGTTGTTTTTTTATTCTTCTTGGAGGAGTAAGCTTTAGATTTCCGATCGGATGCTTTAAGATCATATAATGAACTTTGCATCGCCTCATCCAAGCCCCCCTCCGTGAACTCCCCAACTAGATTAGCGAGGAGCTGGACATCAAGTGTGTCGTGTAGCTCCTCTTCATCCGGGTGGGGGGTAAATGACTTACACGAGACTTTTGGAGTGACTCTTAACCGGTCATATTCCAAATGTCTCAATGCTCTAGTCGATACCGCAATGTTGTTTAAATCACTCCCCAAAGAAACTCCTACACTATTCAATTTTTGCAGTAATATTTGAATTTGAAAATGCAAGAAAAGACTTATGAGTTTTATCCATACCAGCATTGTCGAGGTTCTGTTCTGCCTTGCGCCGCATAGCCTTCATCATGGAGTCCTCGTCCAAGTGAGAGGACCCGTCCGAAGCCACGGCGTGTCTCCCGCTCCTCCTCAATGGTGTCGACCCCGGGGTTAACGGTGGCGAAGAAGAGTCTACCCCGGGTGTGACCACCTCCGTGCTCGCCATGTCCTGCGGCACAGGCTCCACAACGGCCGCCTCTCCTCCGCCCGTACCAATGGAAACTCCAGGCGATGTGTGTAGAGACGAAACTCCACCATCGTTGGATCCTCCACTAGCTAGAGAACTCCCCTCCGTCGCTATGGTAGAATGTACATCTTATGGTAGAATGTACATCTTTATGATTATCTGTACTTGAGTAAGTAAAATCTTTTATTTCAGTTACCATTTTGTGTAGTAAACATAGTACAACGATGTAGACTGCCTTAGGTTTTCATAATCCGGAATTCCTGATACTGTGATAGTCTGGTGGACTGCTTCTTTCTTCTTCTTTTTCCTTTTTCTTAAGAGGCTGATTATTTTTTGTGGCAACCATCTTTGTGGTTATGCTATTTCAACTATCAAAGAAGTTGTCAACTGGTGATATATATTCAGTTCAAGGCTTTTAAGATAAACTACAATCGGAAACATATGAAACCTATTGTCATATGTTATTGATTTGCTTCTGTTGGTTTTATAGGTTGTCACTTGTGTCCGTCAACCATCACGACTCACGAGGGCCTACCTTTGGAATCAAGGAAGGTGACTTCTATTTAATGTCCATTTATATTGCTCTTTATGACCTCAAAAGATTAGTAATGTTTTATAAGGATTTAGATATCAATGATTTGTCTGCAAAGGAACAAATTTCTATGTTATGTTCTTCTCTGTATAAAACTGATAAGAGCTGAGCTGAAAAATGATGTTAGCAGTCCCCTACCTCGACTGTTCTTTTCAACTCTATTACTTTAGTCTAATTCATTAGACATGAACAAACTTTACTCAAGTGTGCATTCCTGATTTACTGAGAAAAGAAGTAGAAGAAAGTCGTGCTAACTTCGATTAATTTGCTCAAAATTTTAGAAGAACTGCAGAAATTTCATTTTGAGCTCCATCTTAATTGTTTCTACAACCATAACAGCTTGACAAGTAACTGTTCATCTGTCATAGTCTGCGTGTAATGATAATGGTATTTCCCATGTCAGGTGTGCACATGTCTGCAATTATCCTGAAAACAGTAGGCGAAGAGAACAAAAATTAGTCATGATATTACAGTTTAATCCACTAATCATTTTCACGCTAACGAACAGAGCTAACAATCACACGGGCGCGTTGCCTAGTAGGTTGTAATCCACGAAGCAGTAGTACTAGTACCTACCTTCAGATTTGAGTTTTGCGCAACACCACGTTGGGCTAGTGCGGCGACATGCCGTCATCCGCAGCGGCGTCCATGGCCTCGCAGTCCACGGTGATCGCCCATGGCCGATGGAGACGTAGTTCGTGTGCGGCGAGCCCTAGGCCAAAAGATCGATAGGCCGCGCCTGGAACTCGATCCCTGTTTAATATACTAGATGGTACCCCGCGCGTTGCTGCGGGATGTATGAATGTCAATTTTTTAAAGAAAAAATGTGAAAAATATGAAACAGAGGTTGCCAATAAAAAGCTAAAGTATGAAATATTTTCCTTTTTAGCATTGGTCGACACCATTAAAATTTGTATAAAGTATTAACATAAACATCAGCGAGAAGTATCATTCGATATTGCAAATAACCAAGAACCAAAATTTAAACGCGGGAAAGTGCACGGAGAAGTACTAAATCATACAGTTGGGGATACAATTAAGGAAACCGCTGAAGTTTATCCTGCCATCTGCAAATTCTGATATATCAGATTTATCCTTCCTGAAGTGACTCAAATCATTTGCGCATATACGAAACTTAGACATGATGTTATTTTGGAAAGAGCACAAAACAATTTCAGTGATGTTCAGTGTCAAAAAATGAGAACACATACCGTCTGAATGATTCTGCAGAATACTTCAGTAAATGGTTACCGAAAAAAATCTCCAAGTCATGGTTTGGTTAGAGAAGAAAACAAAATAAATTGTTTCTTCGCATCATCGTGCGGACTTCTGAATCAGCAAAAAAAAAAAAAAACAGTCTGTGGAAAACAACAACCTAGAATAAACAATCTTGTATGAAATTAATTGACAGATTGCTTAGAAATACAAATGAAATATTGTTTCTTGCAAAGTTCAAAGGGGTCAATTCCAGCTTAGCAAAGTAAAGATGAACACTCCAGCACTAAATTGGAATGCTATGGCCAGATGAACACATCATCCAAAATAATTCAGAAATGGTAGCTGCAACAAGAAAGATGTAATATGAATAGGCTGTTTTGTAGATCAGATCTAGAAGGCACCTGTTAGGCTGGTTGAAGTGCTCACGGTTGCAGACAGGGATGCTTGGTGATCCAGCATGATATGAACCAAAAACTAAGCAAGTGTATCGGTGGCTTGTAGGCTGTAGCTATATTACAACAAAGTTGGAGAAATCCAAATTCCCATCCAAACTCAAGCCCTGAAATGAACGGTATTGCTCTGGTGGTGAAAACTGAAGGTAAAGTATTAACGAAGAAAGAAGGAGAGGTTTAAGGACAGTGGATCAGACTTGCATGTACCTACTGCGGGTGAGGAACCGAGGATTGGGAAACACTGACTCGGAAAGAGCAGTGAGCGCTTGAATCGTACGATGCAGCGTGGTACAATGGAGGAGTCTTCGTCCCTTCAAAGAACAGGAATTACAATGAATATACATCAATTTAGGGAACAAAGAATACAATTACAGAAATTAGACAGGGACACCACACATACCTTTCTTCATGACAAAGCCCCATACAAAGCCAATGGAATGGGTACCTTAATCTGCTTTGTACACACATACGGCATCAATGCTAATTGAGTTTAGGAGGGTGTCCCACTTCAAGGCATGAAGGGCGAGATGATCGACGCCGAGGAAAGAACACGGCGGAGGATTCAAGGAGAGCGATTGTGAGACTTTCCATTCTGGTGGCCATCAGGAACCAAATCCTTAGCCGTACTGTACAGTGCACACTATTGTTTGGGCTTTACTGTTGTGCTGCTCTCCTTGCCATAACGATTTTCTTCCTCAGTATGAGGACTCATGGTAGCAGGCTAGCAGCCTCGTTATTCCTGGCATTGCAGCGCCTGAGGTGGAGAATGAATATGATTGCTATGCGTCGAAAATCAACTGGTGGGTATAGAGGATGTAAAGAGGTATTCATCGATGTGAATAAATGCAAAGGAAGTGGAAGGGGAGATGTATGGTTGTGTGGCCGCTCGTCTTTAGTACGCAGCTGTCTCTTCAGATTTGGTATTAATCGATGCCTCAAAAAGAAATATCGTATGAATGTTATGCACTGACGTGACGTGATGATGTGGCATCGGTGGCAAATTTGAAGGACATGGGAAGCTAGGATTGCTCAAGATGTTTGATGATGTGCATAGGCTGCATGTTGAGAGAATTCCTTGTAGTGGGTCCAGTGGCGGATCCAGGATTTCATTGAAGGGTATGCCACCTGAAAATTTCTACGTGCTTCAATATTTCGAGACTATATTTGCTTTGATGATGTATGAGAATATACATGTTTAGTTATAAAAAACGAGTTTGAATATGCCTTAATTGACTACTCCTTCCATTACTAAGTATAATATGTTTTAAATATTTCGGTGGGGACTAAATATTTGACGGAAATGAGTGAATACACACTAGTCTACATATGCGTGGATATGAAAAAGTTAAAAATGTTACTCCCTCCGTCCAATAAAGGATGTCTCAATTTGATAAAAAATTGGATGTATCTAGACATGATTTAGTGTATAGATACATCCAAATTTGATAAAAAGTGTGACATCTTTTGTTGGACAGAGGGAGTATATGAAAACAATTAGAGGATACCATTGGATGCATAGTAAGTTTACTTTTAGATTTAAGTATTGAGAAGTAAAATAGGTTGATATGTCATTAATATCCAGCTCGGTGACCCCGGCACATGCATGCCAGCAAGATCAACGGCCTTATAAATAAGCGTGGCACTAGCTAATCTGATGGGACGATGAGACCAACGTCTTAATCTCCCTTGACTCCTAGCGACATGGGCCTGGTTGTGAGGGTTAGCCGGATAAGTATAGGCGTATAGCCGTATAGACATGCATGAGAACAGAGGTACTAGGACATTAGATACGGGTCTTAAGTACTCAAGTACTCCTAGAGTAATTATCTCCGGCCATTAGCACACCTGCATATATTTAGTAGTACATCGGTGTGGGCAGAGGGTATGCCATGGCATATACGGCATACCCTCTGGCTCCGCCACTGAGTGGGTCTTTGCTATTTAGATATAGAAGATACCCTCCACAATGGCGGGCTGTTACTTTGGGCTTCAGAAAATACACAGTATCTGCTATACGCATATAAGACATGGGCCTCAGAGAAGATATCTAGTGCTCCCGCCTCTTATTGGTGCTCTCCGTGCTACCGGTAAAAAAGTCAAATTTAAATGTTCCAAAAAAATAGAAAGTTTATGGATATTCACAAGGTATGCTTTTAAAACCTCCAAAAATATCAGCTCTAAATTCGGAATGATTGTTTCTCGATGTTAATTCCGAATCTAGAGCTGAAAGTTTTGGAGATTGTTTGTTTAGTAATTCTTCTTAAACAATTAAATTTGATATTTATGGCGTTAACACGGGGAGCACCGTAAGAGTTAGTAGTACTATATACGCTCCCTCAGAAAAGGTATAAGCCCGCTGCCCGATTCGATCCAACCATCATAGCCCAAGTTTGGTTTTTCTCCATTTTTAACTTTTCTTAACCTCGCTAAAAATATATTTGTACAAGTATTGTGGTAGTAAGTAGAATTTTTGTGGAGGATTACACCTTGCCAAAAAAGAAAATTTTGGAACTCTTACCCTATACTCTACTCCATTTCTTGACATGAATTCTTTTAGCCAAAACGTGCCACCATTTTTACATTTCGCTATATGAAACCTCGAATAGTATTTTTCACTCAACAATCTTTTTTACATAGTGGTACATCTAATTATCCTCCAGTGTTGTACATATGTGTGTTTTCAGTCAGGTTACGGACAAGTGGACAACAACATCGAGGATAAGAGCCAAGAGTCACTAGGCCGCCACGTCAAAGCAAGACCAATCCCTGATGCAAAACGAAGACATGGACAACGTCATAAAACAAACAGAAGTCAGTGGATTTGTATGAAATGCTTTTACGGCTTTCTGAACTCTATATATAGCATTCTTTTCTATTTAATCGGATGGCAATCGACTGTCCTAACCATGAAAAACAGTAACTGTATGGGTGTCTGACGCCCCTCGTGCAGTTGGGATGGATACCAGCCGCACTGTGGGCAAGCTAGCCGGCAAACTGAACCCAGGACATGTAAAGAAGGATGCCAAGGCACTAAGTAACTTACTCTTGGCAGAATCAAAGGCTACATATAAGGATAACACATGGGCTCGGGGCAAGAAACAGATTGCCACATTGATGGAAATAATTTTTAATTTAACTTACGTCCTTGATTAATGGAAGAGTACTCTTAATAATAGATTAATGTAAATTTGTAACAAGCTATGTCTTAATGGACGGGCGCGATAACGCGCGCCTCCATGATAACTTATCGATTGACAATGATGGTGACAACACAATGGACATACAAGAATCGTGCGGCTACGGTTACTCGATGATGTGGATGTGCTGCATGTGGATATAGAAAGCTGAAATGATCATCTATTGGGTTTTTACTTTATAAAACACATAATGCCAATCATGACTAGACATATAGAAGCACACAACTAAAAAGATAAAAAAAGAAAGAAAGAAAGGAAAAAGGAGCCTGCCACGATGACCAACGACACCTAGCAGGAGTATCCAAACCACCACAAAAAACAACACCCATACTGTATAATAAGTTCTTCAAAAGCGACGCCTGCAGATACAAAACAGTGTACACTCGGCATCGTCACCCGATCCACACATATCATGGGTTATCACACAGGAAAGAGTCCGAGTTCTCTAATAATGTCTTCAATAAGGAAGTGGCAAAGTCCACCATTGCAAGGTATAACCACTAAAGATCTGGCTAGGATTTTCATCATGTACATCGGGACCGTTACTCGAAGAGCACCACCAAATATGGAGACACACAGTGTTGTCGCCCTCAGTTACCGAAGACGTTGCTGGAAATCTCCAAGCAGGCTCACAGCCGTCCCACATGCGGTTTTGGTGACTGTACCGCATCATCCGAAACGCCATCGTTGTCAATATCAAGTCGTCTCAAACTCGACATGATCCATCGAGATCTTCAGGCCCTCTAATTGTTGTAGTCAAATTGTCTAAAGCGTGTAGTTGTAGACCGTCAATGAGCGGTAGGTACCATCAAGTCCAAAAGAAAGATGACCCTACCTGTTAGCCAATAAACCGTGACGTGTGTGTGGTCTGTTGTAGAGTTAGTTAGATGCATGCGTTCGGTTAGTTGTTAGCGAGGAAGATGGAGGACCAAGTCCAGCAGCCGGGCCGGCCGTGGTGATCGCGTTAGTGTGCGAGGTGGACACGAGCTGGGGCGTGCTGGACATGGCGAGGTGGGCGCGTTAGTGCGCGGCCGTGGCTTCGTTAGGGCGAGCTAGAGCGGTTTTATAAGCCCACCCCTCCTGTACTCTCTCCGTATCGAGTTGCCGAGCATGTAGCCTGTGAATACAAAGAAAAAACTAGGGCGTTCGTGCGCCGGCCGGGAAAAATTCTTGTGTCCACTGTGTACTCTTTCTTCCACCTCCGTTCGTCATTGAGATGAGAGAGAGAGAGGAGAGGTAGCTAGGGCCTTGTGTGGCAACAACGCTACCTACCCTCCTCGGTATGGGATGAATTTCGAAGGGGCAACTCCTATACTAATTTGTCAAGGAGGCCATAAGGTCGAGTCCACCCCGTTGGTATAGTAATGGAGAATTCCTACATCGTTTAAGATCCAGCTTGGGCTATTACTACCGAGAGCCCACCCATGAGCTCTTTTCACCTTTTTCTCCAACAGCTAACGATTTTCCCTTCATAGTTTTAGCATTCACATGGTAAGAGGAGAGATAAAGTATTGTTTTGTATGTGCTATGGCCAAGTAGCAGCACACTAGTGCAGAACAAGCAATTGGTCCCGGGCCGTAAGGGCTCGTTGTCCCGGTCTTGCACCCGGGACAATATGTTCGGGACAAAAGGGGGTGGCCTTTTGGCCCGGGTACGCCACGACCCGGGGCCAAAGGCCCAACCACGTGGGCCGCGGAGCGAGCGTCCGCAGGCCTACCTTTTGTCCCGGTTCGTAATACGAACCGGGACAATGTTTTTTTTTTTCCTTTCCTCTCTTTTCTGTTTCATTTCCTGTTCTGTTTTTCTTTTTCTTTTGTGTTTTCTGTTGTACTTTTTCTTTTGTATTTTGATTTCGATATTACTATTTCATTTCAAACAAGTTGCGTTAACATATTACACGCTACTAAAAAGTATAGAGGATATTACTATTTCATTTCAAACAAGTTTCAAACAAATAGTACTCCGAAACTAATATTTACAACCGGGGAGGCACTAATATTTACAACCGGGGAGGCACTACTTTCGAGCTGCTTTAGTACTGCATTCGCCCTTACTCTTCAGAGTTGCTTGAGTACTGCATTCCGCCCCCCTCTGAACCACATAGTCTATCAGAAATCTTGACAGCTCCTCCGCAATTGGGATTAGACAGTCTTTTGCATCTAGGCGGTTCCGGATGTTTTCAAACTTTAAGGAGATATCAACAACATTATTATATTAATCATTAGAAAAGTGAACAAAATTGAAGAAACAAGTTTGAATATATTCTTTACGTACAGATTGCCATTCATTTCGCCGCTCATTGATGTGTGAACGCATGAACTCGCAGACATAGAATCCACATAAATTAGTGCCTTGTTGCTGCGTCGCACACTTTAAGAGAGAATATGATAGGATTCAATTAAATAATAATAGAAGATACTAAATATGGTATTAGGAACTAGAATATTTAAAGAGATGCGCGGACCTAGCTATGACTACTTACCTCTTCTTGTTTAAAAGTTAGATCCTTACGTACACCCTTGTGGAATCCGGTGAACTTGTCCCAAACCCTGTACGGTATAGAAAATGATTAAATAAGTTATTAATTTCCCTATATTAGAACGGAACATGCCACAATAATGATTGAAATTACCTCTGGAGTATTAGTTGCAAGTCGATTAACTTCTCAATCGGTTTGCCTAATGGATCGTATATGCATACTTTTGCCCGTTCAACCTCAATCTCAAGCAGTATCCAGTGATATCTGCGTATGTTTATATACGTCAATAACTGATCAATTACACTTAACATGGAGTAAGCAAATTATTGAATATCGACAAGACAGTAATTAAAAAACTCACTCGAAGTTGTAAGGAAATAGTATGTAGGTTTTGTAATATTGCGGCATTAAGTATGAGAGCAAAAGCTCCTCCGTATTCTCTAGGTAATTTAATATACCATGATGATGAACTCGATTTGGGTCAATGAACCCAATGTTATTATCAACTCCAAGCTTCCGAGCTTGTATAACCTTCAGTCTGCATAATAATATAGTAGAAAAAAATATAGTGATAAGGATAATTACAGGCAATGAAAAACAAGCTAAGCTAGAGAATTAATGACATGCATAAATTAATCACTTACAGACAATAGGCACTGACGATAGATTTGTCGAGGGCGTCAAAATTGAATAACTGGAATAATTCTGGGAGCTCAATATGAAGCTCATCATCACCTGGGGCATAATGAGACTTTTGAATTTTTGCATAGATATAGTCTCCATCATTATTGGCCGTGTAAGACATGTACCAATCATGTAATTGGTGCATTCTTGCTGGTAGGAGGCGCAGGTGAGAAGAGTTGATCAGAGGTTGCCCTCTAACATATTGCCGCGCCAATTCACCAAACCCGATAGTGCCGCCCGATTGTAAGGTGCGAAGGGCTGAAACAGAGATACCTATTTCTTGAGCTTGCTTCTCAATTTCTGTCTGTGCACCACTAGCGTACACTCTGAGCGGGGCGACCGATTGTCCCGCCTGCATTCCGAGCTGGGAAACGTCTCGCTTCTGTGTTGCACCCGCAGCCCGTCTTCGTTCCTCCCGCACTCTTCTAGCGTTAGGCACCAGAACGCGTACATAGTCATCGTTCATGTTCATCTGATACTGCGATGGCTGCGTAAGAAATTCATAGGCGCCACACTTCTTACATTTATCCAAATATATATATTCAGTCTCACCTAAACAGTGTGTGCATGCATTGTACCCCTTGGTTGTCTATCCTGAGAGGTTCGCAAGAGCCGGCCAATCGTTGATCGTTACAAAAAGCAAAACTCGTAGGTCAAATTCCTCCTGTTTGTGCTCATCCCACACACGTACACCTTCTTCCCGCCACAACTGTAAAAGTTCTTCAACTAAGTGCCTGAGGTACACATCAAGCTCGTTACCAGGTTGCTTCGGGCCTTGGATGAGCACTGGCATCATAATAAACTTTCGGTTCATGCACAACCAAGGAGGAAGGTTATAAATACACATAGTCACAGGCCAGGTGCTATGACTGCTGCTCTGCTCCCCAAAAGGATTGAAGCCGTCTGTACTTAGACCAAACCTTAAGTTCATTGCGTCATCTGCGAAGTCCGGAAACTCACTCTCATTTTTTCTCCACTTCGACCCATCAGCGGGGTGTCTGCACATCGCGTCTTTCTTACGGTCCTCTTTGTGCCATCGCAACAACTTGGCATGCTCTCTGTTTGTGAACAGACGTTTCAACCGTGGTATTAGAGGAGCATACCACATCACCTTGGCAGGAACCCTCTTCCGGGGACGCTCGCCCTCAACTTCACCAGGGTCATCTCGTCTGATTTTATACCGCAATGCAGTGCATACCGGGCATGCATCCAAATTCTCGTACTCACCGCGGTAGAGGATGCAGTCATTAGGACAGGCATGTATCTTCTGCACTTCTAATCCTAGAGGGCACAGAACCTTTTTTGCTTCGTACGTACTGCCGGGCAACTCGTTAACCTTTGGAAGCATCTTCCTAATTATCTGCAGCAACTTTTCAAATCCCTTGTCAGTCACACCACACTCTGCCTTCCACTGCAGCAATTCCAGTGTGGTACCCAACTTTTTCTGACCATCTTTGCAACTTGGATACAACAATTTCTTGTGATCCTCTAACATCTGCTCGAACTTCAACCTCTTCTTTTCAGTTCCGCACTCTCTCTTTGCATCAGCAATGGCCCGACCAAGATCGTCAGCGGGCTCATATGGTGCCTCTTCATCTTCAGCTTCCCCCGTTGCAGTATCACCGTAATCCGGGAACATAGGATAGTTGTCATCATCATCTTCTTCATTATCTTCCATCATAACCCCTTCTTCTCCGTGCTTGGTCCAACAATTATAGCTGGGCATGAAACCGTGCCGAATAAGGTGGCATTGAATGGTTCTCGCCTCTGGGTAATCGGTGTTATTCTGACAGTCCACACATGGACAACACATGAAACCATTGGTACGGTGGGCCTTGGCTACCTCGAGAAATTTCTTCAAGCCCTTCATGTACTCGGCAGTGCGTCGGTCACCGTACATCCATTGCCGGTCCATCTACATTATATAATTAACTATATCAAGAACCATTACAGAACATCGAGAAATAACCACTGGACATGTATCAATTAATGACAAAAATGACAAAAAAAATCACCTCGATCGAAAAGAAAGATAAAATTTAAGTGTGCATCAAATCATTTTGGGAACTCTCTCGAACATTTCATCGAACACCTTGCGTGCATACTTCAAAAAAATAAACTAGCACACACCTCCTACCATAGTAAAGAAAAAAATGCCTCCAATGGTCTTGGGAGATGGAGGCTGCGGAGTATATATAGGCATCCACCTTTTGTCCCGGTTCCAGCCACGAACCGGGACAAAAGGTGGCATTCCGACGCGCGTGGAGGCTGCAGGCACCCATCTGTCCCGGTTTGTAATGCAACCGGGACAAATGGGGCATATCTCTTTGGTCCTATTGACTGTTCTCTACTAGTGGCACTAAGGCATGTTTTTTGCTAAAATTGATTAAGACCCATCTGTACAAACCCAGTACCAAGACCGGCTAAACCCTGGCTTTACCACATAGGAGATGCCCTAAGTGAAGCTAGCTGTTAGAGCGTCGTGATTCAGACCCTCCTCTTCGGAACACTTGAATCTTTTCGTGGAGACGTTGTTGTTGGAGAGTCTCTTTCCTAATTTAGTGTTGCTAATGGTGTGTGTGAGACTCTGATCTTGAGGCTGGTTATTTTTTTTGGTTTTTTCTTCTCTTCTTTTATTGCTGTGTGAATCTTTGATGTATCCACTAGTTTTTGACATTACCTTCTTGAAGTGGCCGACTGTAATTGGCATTTTTCTCAATGTTAATATAATATATTCCCTGTATCAAAAATGAAATTTGCGAGTTTGGTAATATAAGTCAAAGACATGACAAAGCCGTCTATTTTCTTCTGTGGAAAGGGTTTCGAAGGACCGAAGACCGCTGATTAAAAAAAGAAAGAAGATGGTGACGGCACTACGTAGTGTTCCTCTTTTCATCGCAAGTTGCATGGGCTCAAGACACAAATTCGGTGCACCTAGGTCAATTCAATACTGACATGCATCATCGACGGATCTGCATTAACTTAATCAGACCGGCCCGAGTGGATAACTCACTGACAAAAGATATTCCTTTTGAGTAGCCCCTGTCAAATATTCGATCAACTGGTTCCCGTCCAAAAGTACAACTAAAACGAGGAAGATTAGCAAGTTGTCCATCATCTTTGTCCCGAAAACAACCAACTTGTTCAACTTGCCAAATGCCAACGCGTTTCATACTTGGCAGACTCATTGCCACGCAAAACGGAAGGCAATTAGTAGAAGTTTGTGCTTCTTATTTCAATGAAGCTCAGCTTATCGACCGGTGTAGAGCAGCAACGCAAGTCTAAAATAATTTCACACCTTGCTTGCTTATCCCAGGGAGTTTCTTCCTCCTCTGTAACTCCTTCACGCCATGCACGGCTACTACTCGATTCACGCCGTTCTGCTCCTGGCGGCTCTCGCGCTTCCGCTTGCCGCAGCGCAGCCGTGGGCGGATTGCGACAGCACCAGCGGCAACTACTCTCCAGGTAGCAGATACGAAACCAACCTCCAAGATCTCGTCAGCACCCTCCAGTCAGATGCCTACTCCTCGCCATCCCTCTTCGCCTCCGGCCGACTCGGCGTCGCCCCGGACACTGTCTACGGCCTGCTGCTTTGCCGGGGCGACATCGGACCCTCCGATTGCTACGACTGCGCCACGCTCGCCAGCCGGGACGCCGGGACGACGTCCTGCAACCGCAGCCGGGACGTGGAACTCTGCTACAACCAGTGCTACGTCCGCCTCTCGGACAAGGACTTCATCGCCTCCACCAAGAACTCCGGCGAGGTGCCCCTCTATGGCGATGCAAACATCACGAGCAGAGACGTCGCGGGCTACGACAAGGCGGTCATGGGCCTCCTCAACGCCACCGTGCGGTACGCCGTGGAGAACTCCACGAGGTTGTACGCCACGGGGAAATGGGTAGGGCCCGACCCGGGGTTCCCTAGTATTTACTCCATGGCGCAGTGCGCGGCGGACCTGTCGCCGGCGCTGTGCCGGAGTTGCCTCCACGATCTCATGGGCCAGTGGTGGACCATGTGGCCGCGGAACACGGCGGGCGCGAGGATCGCTGGTGCGCGGTGCACCTTGAGGGCCGAAATGCAAACGGATCCGTTCTACACCGGCGCGACGATGCTCCGGCTGCCGACAGAGGCCGCCGCACCGGCACCAGCCCCGACAGTCGCAGTACCGGTCACTACGGGAGGTCAGTTCACTACGAACTCATGCCATATATACCATGTTTGAATTAATTGTGAAAGATCGAGGTACATTATCAAAGTGCTCTACTCAAATGCGTGTACAGTAGGGTGCAGCTTATGCACCCAGTATGTGAAAAACACATTTCAAGTTATCAAAAAAATTAAAGTAAAATTTCACGGGTATATACTCACAACTTATGTGTTCGATTGTTTGTGGCCGGTGTAAAAAGACAAAAAAAATCTCTCGTGAAAAGCCTTATTTTAGTACCATTTTGTCTATTTATATAGGCCACACAAAAATGTCATTTTTTCTCGTGAAACGACTTTGTGAACATGTAGGATGCTAAGATCTATGGCCGAACATTTCTTTTACATAATTTATGACATTTAAAAATTCGTTTAAAATACATTTAAAATAAAGAGGCATTTGCACCCGGGAGCCAAAACAGTTTCCCATCGAGTAGCCCCATGAAAATCCATGAATCAGGGGCGAAAACTCCCCTTTGGCAAAAATGTTCTTGTTCATGTATTTATTTTGAACAATTTGAGAGTTCGCGCGCGAATAAAGGACTTTGTATGAGAAAGTTATGTGTGTTTTAGTAATCACTGCGCAAAATCGATTCCGAATCAAAAAAAAGAATAGATATAGTCTAGTGGGAAACCATCTCTTTCTCTTTGCAATAGCTAATTATCCTTCTAACAAAATCTGACTTTAAACATGTCCCATGTGTGGTATTTAAGAAGGGTTTGGGAATATTTTAGGTACCTTGTGGGGAAGTGGCCAAAATAAACTCTAGATCTGCAATATAATGCATTTTATGGTACTATTTTTGCTCTTCATATTTTGTTGGCTAAAATCTTAGTTGTATTAGGTCAGTCAATACCTTTGTTTTACGATGCCAGCTTTGTTTGCTGATGAAATGATAACAAAGTACGGAAAATGAGGGAAACGGACAGACCCGATGTCACTTTTGATTTATCTTTACAATATGGAAACCTTCTACATTGCTATAGACTCTATTATCACCGATTTTGACCATTGCTTAAATAAGTTGTCCTCTAAATTGTTTACAATTATTTTATCTTGACTTCAGAGACTCATTTTTTAGATCCAGCATGCTATCTTACATAGATTTCTCTAATTATGAGTACAACCATATACTACCACACGCATAATCTTAGAGATAATCTCGATAATTGAAAGCAAAGACTACTTGGATGGAGTTGTGCAAACAGACATTTGTGATGGCTTATTGCTAACTTGATGATGCACTAAATCAAGGGGATGTTCAGAAGTCTTTATCGAGATAATTCTGGAAATTTTTCAAAAAAAGAGAGATATGCATGTTTTAATGTTTATTTATATTCAAACATTTTATATTTCTATTGTGCTAAGTGATTATGGATCATATATGTAGTGTTGATGTCTCAGCACTATTTCAGTATTTTCATCATTTTCTTTTTGAGTTTGCCCTACCTAAAAAAAATCATCCTTCACCACCGCCTTGAAGGGATAGGCTGGATTTGACTACCCCAGATGACCCAACTTCAAGTCCCATGAAAGACTGAAACTTCTATTATCCCTCTAGTCCATTTCGAAGATACTCTTCTCTTGCAAAATTTCATCTCTCGCTCTGAGCATCAAGGAAGCACATAATTAGAAGCTCTTTGATTCTTTCCTTTTCGAGGAGGGATACTCCTTGATTTATAGGATTGCAGTAACACAGAAGTAGGAAAATTGTAGGGCTGGAATGTTATGACATCTTAAATCCTACAGGATTCCTTAGGAGTAGAGATTTTCCTATGAAATGTAATGCAAAAGAACCCTTAAGAACAATTCCTATAAAGTATAACCAATGAATTAAATGATGCACATATGCCAAATTCTGTAGAAGAAGATGGTACGATGCTGGAAGGTGCTTAATTGAAGAGAGAACTGTCTATGCAGAACTATTTCGAGATTTTCGGGCCCATTAAGAATTAACAATTCATCGTATAATACTAAACTATTTATACTAGTTAACTCTGATTTACATTAATTAGATGTATCTAGGCATGTTTTAGTGCTAGATATATCTGATTCAGTGACAATCGATATGGATAAGAGGGAGCATTGTAACCTGTGATCTCACAGAGATAAAGTAGGTGGACTGTTTGTGACAGCTGAACTGCTTGTCTGTTTAGCACTTACTCAGCGTTTTTTTTTTCTCTTGCAAAAGCAGGGAAAAATACTTCAGGTAGCAAACTTCTTGCAATCATACTTCCGACAGTGGGTGTTACTGTCATAGCTGCAATTTCCCTTTGGATGTGGTGTATGCGTAGGAAGAGAAGATCAAGAAGAGTCCGCCTTTCCTCCCAATGTATGTCTATTGAGCACCTTCCACTGGTAAAATTCTGCACAATACATAACCGTTAACGATCAAATCAATGTAAATTTTTCCTGGTCATACAGCTGACGACCTCGAAAATGTGAAGTCAAGCTTGCTATCTCTTTCATTGTTGCAAGAAGCAACAAATAACTTTGACGAGAACAACAAACTCGGCGATGGAGGATTTGGTACAGTTTACAAGGTAAGAATAGCGAGAACAACAAACTCTCCCGCTGCCAGTCCCGGCGTGGCGCAGCTGCTGCTACTCCTCCACTAGCTAGACGGAGTCGTGTTCCGCGCGAGGCGAGGGCCACCTCACACGGCCACACCGGAAGTTTGAAGTACCACGCCGGGGGAGGCGACGGATCTTGGCTCCTTGCCATGTTTCAGTAGGATTTTCTTTTAATAAGTTTGCTTGGTCTATCGGGATGGCAGGATAAAGTCCAATACGACCCTTCATCACGGACGGTCAAATCACCAGGTACTCCACCGCATGGTTTTGGAGTACCAGGGTACCGTAAATTTTACCTAATTTGCTGATGTGTGCAAATGTGATATATGCTGCATATCAGTAGGCGAGTAGCTGGTGACTGGTGTAAACTGAGGGCGGTCCAAACACAAAACATGAACATAGTCGAAAGTATGTACAGTATTGCATTAGCACTCATGGAAGATATAATAATTTACACAGGGACTTCTTTCCGGACAAGAAGTGGCCGTGAAGAGGATGTCAAAGGACTCGAATCAGGGGCTAGAAGAACTGAAAAACGAGCTTGTCCTGGTGGCGAAGCTCCATCACAAGAACCTTGTTCGGCTTGTAGGTTTTTCGTTGGAAGCAGGAGAGAGATTGCTTGTCTACGAGTACATGGAAAATAAAAGCCTCGACACAATTCTCTTCGGTAGGATCGACATCCTTTTTCCAAATACTCTTCAGGAGTAGTACTATTTCGTATGCATGTACAATGACCGTGAAATCTGGTGTTAGATCCCGCGGAAAAACCCCGACTAGACTGGGCGGTAAGGTACAAGATAATTGAAGGAGTCGCTCGAGGTCTGCAATATCTCCATGAGGATTCTCAGAAGAAGATCGTCCACCGCGACCTAAAAGCAAGCAACATTCTGTTAGATGCAGAGATGAGCCCCAAGATCGGAGACTTCGGCCTCGCCAGGCTCTTCAGACAAGATCAGACTCGCGAGGTCACCGCCCACATCATCGGGACATTGTGAGTGATTAATCACAGCCGTCGAACAACGAATCAATTATGACGCAAAGCAGTAACACCATCTTAATCCTTGCTTGCATACTCTTCTTGCTGCAGCGGCTACATGTCTCCTGAGTATGCGATGCGTGGACAGTATTCTATAAAATCAGATGTTTACAGTTTTGGTATCCTCCTGATCGAGATTGTAACGGGCCGGACAAACAATGGGTCCTACCTTTACGAGGAAAACGAAGATCTCATAAGCCTTGTGAGTACGCTGTAAATACATGTTGAACTTTGCTTATTATATGGTGTCAGTGCTGAATACATGCATTCATAAATGCTAGGTATGGAAGCACTGGGTCGAAGGAATGATTGCAGAGATGGTAGATTACTCCTTGGGAAGAAACTACCCTGGAGCCGAGGTGTTGAAGTGTGTCCATATTGGTCTCATGTGCATTCAACAGAACCCTGCAAATCGACCTACAATGTCAGAGATCATAGTGATGCTTAACAGTGATGCTACTACTTCTCTGCCGGCTGTTGCTAGACCAACGTTTTTTCTTGATGGAAGTTCTGGTTTTTCTCAAAATACTACCTCGCCTTTGTACACGGACTCATTGAGAAGTGGGCGCTAACGCACACATTCCCTCTTGTTCGTTCTAGTGTACTTGGAAACTATAAAAGAGATTTGATGTCGGTATATACTGAAGCAAAGGAATTGAGAATTAGAATTAGGTCAGACTACTGTTTTTGTTCTATGTGTTTGAAATTCAAAACTGAACACTGTAGAAGTCAACCACAATTGAAAGATCCCCTTCCCTAAAAAACGAGAGCCTCACCCGAGCACTCTACACTGAGTGAGAGTATGAGTATAGATGTTTTGAAAGTCCAGAGGAAACTTTCCAAAACTTAGCGCTTGCTAATCACAGGTTCTGTATATTGGGTTGAAGTTGTCACCTAGAAGATCGGCGTGGATTCTCTAACTTGCTGAAGCGCAGTCAGAGCCTGACTTACCCCTCTCCGATGTCATCCATTCTTCATCCGGCGGCTGTTGTTTCTCTCTACTCTCAGCGCGCACAAACGCCAGGCCCAACCCACGTATCTAAGCCCAGCTCGAGGGAAAACAGGGCAATTTCGCGGGACAGCAGCCAGACGACAGAAATCTTGGCGCCGGAACCTGTGCGCTTGCTGCTCTCCTCGCTTCCCTTCTGCTGTTTGCGATCGAGGGGCGATCTGAAGTACCTGCCATCTTCCTTGCTTCCTCTCTACAGGTAGGACAACCAGATTTCCCTCTTTCATTTGTATTTCTTCAGAAAACTGAAAGTATAATTGTATCTCTTCATGATTTTGCAGATTTCGTTGAGTTATTTCCTTTCCAATTTTAATATTCAGGGCCACAACCCAACAAGTATGATAGGCTTCCATCCGAAATTTATTTAATTTGCTTGCATCTAGATATGTACAAATAAGTATATATTTCTTTTCGTGTAGGGGTAATGAGATTCTTGTTTGGTTATCCGGCGGTCGAGCCGGATTTCGCTGAATAAGAGGAAGGAGGTGGTGTTCAGCCTTGCGATGAAGATGGTGGACCGAGGTGTAGGTTCTCTGGAGCCGGCGACCGGCGACTTCCCATCCGCGGAGGGGCTGTGCCTGATCCAAGCCATCAAGGGGTGCAGCGGCGGCGGCACGCCACCGGCGGCATCGAGGTCGTCGTCATCGACATCAGAGTCCAGGGGTCTTTCTTGTATTTTCCTTTGTTTCTGGACTTTTCTGTAAGACCGAGGCTGTATTATCACTTTCTTTTCCCGCAATAAAAAAAGAAAACCATTGATAAATATTGTTCTGTTTCATTACTACTCAGCATAGGACTTGTCCTAAGTGGCCTCTACTACATGCTAAATAACATGATTCGTTCCTTTATGTAGCAACAAAAGAATGATGGTGCTTTACAAAGCCAAGTACCAACAGCAAAGGCGGACTGCAGCAATGCCTGCACTAGCTTCACATATTTGCTCACGGTAATTTAAATATGCTCTATGTTTTTGAACAAGGAGCGGCCCAGAAGGGCCTCGGTGCTGCATATTATAACTCAGGGGGGCGGGTACAAATTGTACATAGGCCTTTTACATCTATTGCCCAGGAAGACCTAAACTTCGAAGAAAGGCCCTGCACTTTTACATAACAGACCCTAGAGCTAAAAAAAGAAATGCAATCAAGCCCTAAGTCTTCTCCGCCGCCAGTCGCCGGCGACCTCCAGGCGCGCAAACGTCGAGATCACTGTTAGTCCTTTTGTTTGTCCTTCCGGCGTCCTGTTTTGTTGACCAGCTATCATGGATAAAAGTTGGATGGATGCGCCTAGGTATAATGCGACATATTTTACCTTTTTAGAAGTTATTACTTGCTGAAACCATATATAACACGCTGCATATGTACACTTGCATGTAGGCATACGGACGAGTACTTAGAAGGACTTGCAAGATTTCTGTTTGTCCCCTTCTGTTTGTCCTTCCGGCGTCCTGTTTTGTTGACCAGCTATCATGGATAAAAGTTGGATGGATGCGACATATTTTACCTTTTTAGAAGTTATTACTTGCTGAAACCATATATAACACGCTGCATATGTACACTTGCATGTAGGCATACGGACGAGTACTTAGAAGGACTTGCAAGATTTCTAGGCTATGCATTCGGTAAATCATCGGTTGAGAACAAAATCTTATGTCCCTGCAAAAAAATGTGTGAACTCGTACTGGAGAGAAGAATCTAGTCCGTGAGCACCTAGTATGTGAGGGATTTATAGAAGGCTATAAACAGTGGCTGTTTCATGGAGAGGGCGACTCTTCTTCCGCGATTCCTCCAAATCTTAATGAGGGCGAAGATAGGGATGCGGGCGACGATATATCTGACGCAGAACATGATGGAGGAGCAGATGCAACAGATGCAGGAACAACTAAACCAAATGAAAGAATTGATGTTAGCTACACAAGGAGGGCATAATCCGGAAGCTCCTAGCTCGCATCATGGTTCTACTTCTCGACAAGTAATGGACTATTTCTAAATTTACATTAATGTTTCTTTGTGTGTTGGCATAATAAGTCTGTCCACAGATGTCAAGAGTTGAAACCGACGAAGATAACGATGGTGAACCAGATGGTGTCGAAGAAGAAGATGATGAAGATATCTACTTTCAGAGAAGAGTTGTTCCAGCTGCTCCTGCAAAAAGCTAAGCTGCTCCTGCAAAAAGCTCGTCAACCCACCAAGATGAAAGCCTAGTAATCTTCTCACCCCTGCTCCTACATACAATGTTTCCAGCTGCTCTGTTGTAGATTAAAAACTAATGTTGTTTCCATGTTTCTAAAATAATCATTTTGCAGCTTGGTATGGATGTGCTACTCTATGCATGGACTGGTCTTGAAACTCCGGTTGCAAAGGCAACAGTCATCTCGATTGATCCTTACACTATTGTCGGCGGGGAGCCCCTTGGACCAGATACTTATGAGGTTACTGTCAATGTTTCGCTCAAAAAGGACGCTACACTACCTTATCAATATAATGGTTTATGCTATGTCAGCGATGCTGTCAAAAGGTCCATTGCATGGCCATCCAGCAAGGTAATCACCAACATTGTGTGTTATGTCCACTTAGCTCGTATTTCTTAATTCGATGTGAGATGCTGATTTGTGATCATTTGGCTAGATGAAGCCCTACAGGCCAGGGACATCTTCCTCATCCCACCGTTGAGATGCCCCTGAGGTATTTTGTTCTCTCACTACTTGTCTCCACTTCTCAAACTCATGAAACATGTTGATTAATTTTGCTAGCTCCAGAAGCATATAGTAGTACACCATGTTGTTCCTTTGTCCACAAAAGGAATTTCAACATTTAATGGACGAATAACCACTAAGAAACAGTTTCCAAGTCGAACTAGCAGTAGTAACTTGTAACTGTCCTGGAGTTACTGCAATATATACTTAGACTAGTAAAATGCCCGTGCGTTGCTACGGGCAGAAAAACCATCTTTTTATAAAAGAAAATCAGCTCAATCCAAATTTTACTCAAAAATCGATCGTGTTGCATAACCAGTTTGGTAAGATATAATAATCATGTATAATATGCTCATATCTGGTCTAGCAAAATAACCGTGAGTTACAACGGGAGAGAAAAAATAACATTGAAAAAGCGCAGAAAGTAATGATACAACATAACTATCAACTTGATGATATTCTACTTCCTATATCTCTATGTCTTCCTGCTGACAACCCAAGCGAATAAGTTGTTGCTCTAACTCTCAATGTTGGTTGTCACAATGGTTAAATCGTTCATGATGGTTGAGTCAACGCTGTGATACATTTTCTGCAATCACAACAAAAATATAATTTGAACATATAGTTCAAATGTTGTTCACACAATAATTAAAAATTGGCACAGCAACGTGGACACCATCTATTTGGAGTTTGATGATCATATGTGCACGGAAACTGGTTGTTTTACAAGCTTGGAGAGAGACACTTCCACCACCATCAGCATTAGCTGATTAACTGTCCAAGTGTCCACACAAGACTAATTAAACATAAAACGCAACGGGAGAGAAAAAATATACATCGAGAAAGCACACAAAGTATAATGATACTAACATAACTATCCACTTGATGATATTCTACTTTACCTGGCCACATGGCAAGAAACTCCTTTTCTTTTATTTTCATTTTGAACAACTCTGAACTTTACCTAGGCAATTCTGGCCTAACCCTACACAGGCACTCAACCCCTGAATGAACTCTCCAGTTATGAACATCAGTAAGAATACATGCTATATAACAAGTCAAGGATTGTCTGGTAATTTGACTGGTTGTATCGATTGTGTACTTCTTTACCGAAAAATCGACCATGTGCTTTTTTAATAGCAGTAGTTCCTGATTACATCCCTTAGAGGACAACTAATCGTGAATATAGTCTAGTATGAACAGCCAATTTCAGAGAGTTTTGTAGTCTGGGTCATGTAATTGATCCATCATAGCAGTTCAATGTATTCTGGACCACCGATTGACATCCATTGCAACTTAATGGAACCACACAAAACTGACATAACCGATTACTACCACTTGATATATGGCATATTTGCCACAAACCACAAGCAAGGGAATATAATCTAGCCATTAGTAGGATTGTGTGCAAGTCTAAAACATACATATATGCAATTATAGTCAAACAAGGTATCTGGAACGCTAAAATGGTACCGTACTATCAAAGGCAGGGCCGATACCTGTATTGCCATATTTTGATTTTATCAGTTGACTCTACGCCTGGTGTTTAGATTATCAATTAACTCAACACTATAATATACTGAGCGCACATATTGCAGGATAGTATACTGAACACACATACTGCAGGAACTCCTGCCGGAACTCAACATAGGTCTGGAGCTAGCGGCCAACTCACTGACGGAATCGTCGCAGAGCACCCGCGCTCCTCCGTGAAAACGGTGGTGTAGGAAGCGCCGCTGCCGCCGTCTGCACATCGGTATGCAGGCTAGTGCCCGAAAGGCTGCTTAGGCGAGACATGAAATGAGGGCAGCTTGTATTTGTGTGTCCTGCTCCTGCACAGTGCGGACGGTGGATCGGTGAAATCCGCATCTCCTCCCGAACTAATCAAGGTGGCGAGATCGGAAGCGCCAACTGGAGCTGAGCTGAGGATCGAGATGCGGCGCTTCCCCATCTCCTTCAACTGTGCAAAGGCGACAGGTTGGGGTGTGGAGAGGAGGTGTGGACGGAGGCTCTGCGCTGGGACGGTATCCAGGGCGGTGCGCTGGGGTGGGGGCGTTGGTGGCGGCGCGTTGCGGTGGTTCGCCGGGGCGGTCGGTGCTCGGTAGTCTTCACCGGCGGCCGGGCGTAGGGGAATTCGCCGATCTCTCACTCGATCCTGCCCCTGAAGTCGACGAGCGGGCAGCGGAGCCTGGCGACCTCGGCCTCAAGCGCGGCGTGGCTCTGGACCTTCCGCATGAGCTGCTTGTCGAGGGCCTTGAGGTGGACCACCTCCTGCTCCTCCAGCAGCGCCGTGTGCGTACTTGCGCACGGGGCGGCGCTTCTTGGAGGCGGCCTCGGCGGCGAGGGACTCGGCGCCGTTAGAGGAGGCGGAGACGACCTTGGTGTGGACAAGCAAAGCACCCATGGCCGCAGGCGAGATTGCGGGGTGGGTGAATGCGGCGGGCGGCGGAGGGGGAGGCGCTGCCGCGGCGGCGGGCGTGCGGGTTGTTTTCTGTATTTTCTAAGGGGGTTTTTGAACAATTGCCGCGACGTACGACGCCTCCGAACGGACGAAGGAAGAAACACTACTCGTATTAGTAGAGAATAGTAAAAATGCCCGTGCGTTGCAACGGGGAGAACCTACAACACTGACGACACATGAACATTTGTCGACATCAATGTGGTGTTAGCGGAGAGAGGGTGACCGACGAAAAAAGAGTGGAATGACTCTTCTTCCCTCCATTTTATTCTTCATCCTCGTGTACCCACGTACTATTTCGTTCAATTGAAATCCACTTGATATTAAGAACTACAATTTTTACATATATTAAGTATAAATATAGCTCTGAATTTTTAGTGCACTATTTCAAATAATAAGTCAAAAAGGTATACGAAACTATTAGTAGTCTTGACATTCTTCAAAATCTTAATATGCCCATAAAAATGTATATAAACTTTCCTCCTCTTTTTGTACAGACTAAGGATTGATTGGTATTTTTCAAATGTGTTCTTCCTCTTAGTGAGAACACTCACCTGTGGAAGTGTTTGACTTCTCTCCTTAGATCATGTCCAACAAAAGAGGTACATTTGACCTTTCGTACATTAAATTGGAGATTTCTCTACGAACTTTGCCTCTCTCAATGTACTCGAATTTCGCTCTATATATTTCACCACATATATCTTATTAATTCCTTGTAACTGCCAATCGATACACACAAATAATATTAATTCATAGTATAAAAGATAAAATTCCAAAAATAAACTAATTAATATTTGAAATATGTTTTCATTTAGTGTACTCGTCCAATTAAATTGTCTGCAGGATTGTACTGGACATGTACAACTGCAGTGCACACCCTCACCACACTTTTTATGGATTAGAGGAGTACTATTAATCTCAGCATTTAGTTTGTATTATCTTTTATGTGACATACTCTTTTATACCCAGTATAAAAAATTTAGTCATCTTCTATTTTACTACATTAGAAACTGTGCTTTAATTTAATGTAATCCACCCCTATTTATGTTTCATGAGTGGTTAGAATATAGCAAGGCAGATTTCGACTTTCAACGCGCCACCAACAACAGATTTATCCTCACTGAATTTTTCAAACCATGTCAAAATAGAGAGGCAGTCCATCTCGACGATTAGATTACAGTTCAGTTGATCGGACCTTCAAAAGGCACGTGATTGCTTCAATTGTACCAGCTTTTGCAGTTAGAAAAGAAACCCAAGATCGACTTAATGACCTGACCATGATCATTTTTTAAGGCCGCACCCCAGGCACCACATTCAGCTCTCATATAAAGGTAGCATCTAAATTAAATTTTCCGCAATCTTGAGCAGGTTTCTTCCAAGCTTCTATATGACATCATGTTCTGTTTGTGTTTTGACATCAGCAATATGGTTCTGCACTTCTGTTCTAGCACTTCATTTTTGGCCTTTCCTAGCGATGAAGCTAACTGAATGTCCAAGAATTCACATTATGGTGATGATGCCATGCTCTCCACCAACGGAAGAAAACCGTCCAGACCTCTGTGCGCCTCAGCAGCTTTTATAATCGACGTGCTCACGCCACTTGCACGTCACGCGCGGACGCAGGAAGGTCGGCGGCAGATCGGGCCTTCAACTGTGGGCACATCTCTTCCAGCTGATGGATCCTCAAATCCATGGAGCGCACATCGGAACTGAGCTCAGGCCCGCCCTTCCTCTCCACTCCAATCTCTATGGATCAGATCAGACTGAAGGGGATCGGTCTCGAGTCTCGACCAGGCGGCGTGTGAGAACGTGGGCTGCGGGGGGCCGGGGGCCCTAGACGGCGGCGCGCTAGGATAGAAGGAGCACGGGTCCTGACCGTCGTCGCGAGACGGGAACACCCGGAGACGTGCAACGAACACCGGCATCTAGAGATGGCGAGCCGGTGCGAGCACGGCCGGCGATGCGTGGATGGCGCGGGTGGCAGGAGCACGGCCTGTTGCTGCACGCGGTCTGGATGGGAGGCGCAATGGTTGCTGATGGGCGTCGCGTGAGATGGCGGGCGGCAGTGCGGCGAGCACGGCCTGCAGGTGCACACGGTCGGGATCGAGCTGTGTGCTGGGACGGCCCTGGCAGCTCGGGCCGTACCCGTGGGGAAGGAGAGGGTAAGATCTGTTCGCTGGTTAACAATGAACCGTTATTTCACTTAGCGTGGCAGTGGTGGGTAATATTTGATTTGGTGTGAGGGTAGAAGAGTAAAAACCGGACGGACGACACAAGAAGCCTTCCTTCCTTTATTATTAGGTATAGAAATAGAGATGACCAATTGCTTGCAAGACTCCTGGAGTTATTGAACTGTCCAGTAGTAACTTCCAAGACTTCTGACCATGATGCTTCAGGTGTAGTACCAGAATGCATGAAAGTAATGTGCTTGCTTATCCTTTGTAGGAAATACACTCAACAGGATGAGGAAGTTGAAGCTGGTGATCTGTGACAGCTGGTTATTTTGTGCATCGGAGCAAACTATGAATTGTTGTAGCTTTTAGCTACCATTTTGTAAACCTATGTACTGTCTAGCTTTTAGCTACCATTCTGCAAACTATGAAGTGATCTGTGTAGCTTTTAACTTATCCTTTGTAGGAGATACAATCAACTTGATGTTGCAATGTAGCATCATGAATTGTTGGACATGCACTTTTTAGCCAGTATTTTGTGTAACAGAGCATCTATATTGTTTGACTATGCTCATTATTGCAACTTGATTAATAGGATGTTATTGTCATGGTAATATGGTGATGCTAAAGTGCATGTTATCCTGTAAGACGAAGTACTGTGTGATTGTTTGTCGTCGAAACAAAACAATGTCAAACAGTCGGTAGGCAAAAAACCATTTCCATGGTCAACACAAAGTTGGTCGGGAAAAATAAGCAGCGTCTAACAGTTGGTTGGCAAAAGTCCATGATTTGGCCCACGAAAAGTCGGTCGGGAAAGAAACGTCGGTCGGGAAAGAATACGTCGGTCGGGAAAGCTATCTAATAGCCGTCCACCAATCGGTCGGCAAAATATTGTCGGTCGGGAAAGCCCTTTCCCGACTCGACTTTCGGTGACAGACACGGTCTGTCGGCAATACCTAGTCCCGACCAACATTCCGTCGGCGAAAACTGTTTTCCCGACCGATTTGGTAGTTGGGGATGTAGTGTCGTGGTGTAGTGGATGTTCAAAACTAAACTTGGTGTGCGTTTTCTTATCCCAAAGGTTCCTGGTGCAGATTTGATCTCTTAGTTTCACCCGATAGCACTCATAATTGTCATATTCGAAATCATTTCTAAGGTCTTCGCTACTAGACTGGATCCGACTGCCCACAGAGTAATCAGCCCAACTCAGACTACGTTCACGAAAGGCCGTTTCATCCTTGATAGAGCTCTGGCTCTTATTAAAATTGTTCACGAGTTGCGGGTCAAAAAACTAGGTGGTTGATGGTGTTGAAGGAGAGGTAGTTGGGAAACCCCAAGAGGAGGTGTGAAGAGTGTAGCAGCAAGTTTTCCCTCAGTTATGAAACCAAGGTTATCAATCCAGCAGGAGATGAAGAACACGACGAAGATTGCTGTGGTTGACCTTGACAGGGCGCACTACCGGTGTCAACCACGAGCGTGGAACCTGCACACAACACAATCAAAGTACTTTGCCCCAACGAAACAGTGAGGTTGTCAATCTCACCGGCTTGCTGTAACAAAGGATTAAACGTATGTGTGGAAGATGATGTTTGTTTGCAGAGAATGAAAGAAAGCAGTTTGCAGTTGGTTGTATTATCAGTTTAAAATAAAGGACCGGGGTCCACAGTTCACTAGTGGTGTCTCTCCATAAATAATAATAATATATATGCGGGTAAACAAATTACAGCTGGACAATTGACAAAATAAAGAACTGCATAATGATGCATATACTATAGTCATGATGTCTAGTATGAAATTCATTTGGGCATTACAACAATATACATAGACCGTTCCAACCGCATCTATGACTAATAATCCACCTTCCGGTTAGCGTCCGCACCCCTTTCAGTATTAAGTTGCAAGCAACAGATTATTGCATTAAGCAAAGTGTGTAATGTAAGTAATACAATTATCCTTAGACAAAGCACTACTGTTTTATCCCTAGTAGCAACAGTACATCTACAATCTTAGAGATTGTTGTCACTCCCCCAGATTAAATAGAGACATGAACCCACTATCGAGCATAAATACTCCCTCATGGAGTCACAAGCATCTACTTGGCCAGAGCATCTACTAGCAACAGAGAGCATGCAAGATCATAAACAACACACACATGATATATTATGAAGCAAATGACATAGTATTCAATATTCATCGGATCCCAGCAAACACAACATGTAGCATTACATAAAGATGATCTTGATCATGTTAGGCAGCTCACAAGATCTAAACATGATGGCACAAGAGGAGAAGACAACCATCTAGCTACTGCTATGGACCCGTAGTCCAAGGATGAACCCCTCACGCATCAGTCCGGAGGCAGGCATGGTGATGTAGAGCCCTCCGGTGATGAATCCCCTCTCCGGCAGGGTGCCGGAAGAGCTTCTGAACCCTCCCGAATTAGGGTTGACGACGGCGGCGGCTCTGGAACTTTTCGTGGATTTTTGTTCGGGTACAAAGGGTTTTCCCGTCGGGAGGTATTTATAGGCGAAAGGGCAAGGTCGGTGGAGGGCCGTGGGCCCCACACTACACCACGGCGCGGCCGGGGGGAGACCCGCGCCGCCACCAGGTGTGGGCGCCCTATGGCCCCCCTCCGTGAACTCTTCGGTGTTCTGGATGCTTCCTGGAAAAATAGGGTTCCTAGTTTTTGTTTCGTCCGATTCCGAGAATATTTCCTTAAAAACTTTTCTGAAACAAAAAACAGCAGAAAACAGGGAACTGACACTGTGGCATCTTGTTAATAGGTTAGTCGCAGAAAATGCATAAAAACCATACAAAGTGTATATAAAACATTTAGCAATTGGTATAATATAAGTATGGAACATAAGAAATTATAGATACGTTTGAGACGTATCAAGCATCCCCAAGCTTAGTTCTACTCGTCCTCGAGTAGGTAAAACGATAACAACAAATAATTTCTGGAGTGACATGCTTTCACATAATCTTGATCATATAATATTGTAAGGCTCATGTTATGAATGAAGTGACTCAAGGCAATGATCTATAGTTTGCTAACAAATAGACAAGGAGTAAACAACTACATCATATAAGTAAAAACTTTTCATGAATAGTACTTTCAAACAAGCATAAAAAAGATTTGCATAAGAGTTAACTCATAAAGCAATATTCTCTAAGTAAAAGAGCATTAAAGCAACACAAAGGAAGATATAAGTTTAAGCATTGGCTTTCAACTTTGAACATGTATATCATATAGATAGTTGTCAACACAAAGAAATATAACAAGTGCAATAAGTAAGCATATAAGAATTGTTGCACACAGTTGGCACAAGTGTTTGCTTCGGGGACAGAAAGAAGTAGGTAAACTAACTCAACATAAAGTAAAAGATAGGCCCTTCGCAGAGGGAAGCAGGGATACAAACATGTGCTAGAGCTTCTTGGTTTTATAGGTTTTTGAAATCATATAGAGAGCATAAAAGTAAGTTTTTGAGTGGTGTTTGTCGTTGTCAACGAATGGTAATAGGCACTCTACCCCCCTTGTCAACCAGACTTTCTTAAGAGCGGTTCCCATTGAAGGACGTTATTTCTACCAGCAAGGTAGATCATCCCTCTTATCTCTTTTGTTTACACATGTAGTTAAAAACTAGTATCATTGCTTGGCTGATTAGATCAGCGCAAAAATGTGAAGAGATTGCACCGGTTAAAGTTGTAATTAATTGGGACTGGGCACCCCATTTGCCAGCTCTTTTTGCAAAATTAATGGATAAGCGGTGTATATGCCACTAGTCCGGTTGGTGAAAGTCTGTCTAAAAGCAAATGACACGGTTGATATCCGTAACACCACATCTTTCCTCATGAGCTAATAAACATTGACACAAATAAGGGATAATAAGTTTTGAATTAAAGGTAGCACATGAAGTATTTACTTAGAATGGCAGAAAATACCATTTAGTAGGTAGGTATGGTGGACACAAATGACATGGGTTTTAGCTCAAGGATTTTGGATGCACGAGAAGCATTCCCTCTCAGTACAAGGCTTTGGCTAGAAAGGTTGTTTGAAGCAAACACAAGTATAAACTATGACAACAAGACGTATATAAAAACATATTGCAACCATTATAAAACTCTACATTGTCTTCCTTGTTGTTCAAACACTTTAACTAGGAAATATCTAGACCTTAGAGATACCAAACATGCAAACCAAATTTCAACAAGCTCTACGGTAGTTCTCCACTGATGGGTTTTAACTACATGATGCAAAAGCTTAAACATGATCTACTTGAGAGCTCAAAACAATTACCAAGTACCACAACATGCAAGATAACAATTCATAAGAGCATGTATATCTTTTCTTTATACCATCTACCACATTTTGCATTTTCTGTTTCCAACCAAACACCAATCAACTTATTTAAACATAAACTCTCCAAGTATTTAACAATGAATCAAGAGAGTATAACATATGAGAACTAACAGCTCTGAACAAGAGGTGCATGAAAAACAAGAGCTGAAAGCATTGCAGTAGCTATAGAAGAATACTCAACAAATATAAGTGAAGAATAGGAGTATTCAAATGAAAAAGCGGAGCGTGTCTCTCTCCCACACAAAAATGCTAGGATCCATTTTATTCAGAGAAAGCAAATAACAAAGCAAAAATAAAAACAAACAGACGCTCCAAGTAAAGCACATAAAATGTGACGGAATTAAAATATAGTTTCACTAGAGATAACCTGATAAGTTGTTGATGAAGAAGGGGATGCCTTGGGGATGGATGCCTTGGGCATCCCCAAGCTTAGACGCTTGAGTCTTGTTGAAATATGCTTGGGTGACCCACGGGGGCATCCCCAAGCTTAGGCCCTTCCATCTTCTTGATCACATCATATCATCCTCTGTCTTGATCCTTGAAAACTTCCTCCACACCAAACTCAAAGGAAACTTCATTAGAGGGTTAGTGCATAATCAAAAATTCTCATATTCTGCATGGAGACAATCATTATCATGGTACTGGACATTAGCTACAGCCACTGGAATTTTGTGGAACAAAAATATCCACTCAAAAACAGCAAAAGAACCAATGCAAAATAAATGGCAGAATCTGTCAAAAACAGAACAGTCCGTAAAGACGATTTTTTTCGAGGCACTTAACTTGCTCAAATCAGAAAACTCAAAACTAATGAAAGTTGCGTACATTTCTGTGGATCGCGCTAAAAAAATCCCAGGTCATTTCAATTTTTCTGTAAAGAGTTATGAATTAAACGGTGGACAGCAGAAAAACTGTTCCTGCACAGAGATCCAAATCTAGCATCAACATTATAGGTTGTACGAATAATAGAATCAAAAGGTGGCTTCATCTTCTTCCTAGGGAAGTGTTCCATGCCTTTCTTAAGTGGGAAGTGATACCTTATATTTCCTTCTTTCATATCAATAATAGCACCAACCGTTCGAAGAAAAGGTCTTCCCAAAACAATAGGACAAGAGGGGTTGCACACAATATTCAAGAAAATAAAATCAACGGGGACAAGGTTATTGTAAACCATGATAAGAACATCATTAACTCTCCCCAAAGGTTTTTTTAAAGCATTATCAGCAAGAAAAACATCCAAATAGCAATGCTCCAATGGTGGCAAGTCAAACATATCATAAAGTTTCTTAGGCATAACAGAAATACTTGCACCAAGGTCACACAAAGCATTGCAATCAAATTCATTAACTTTTATTTTAATGATGGGCTCCCAACCATCTTCTAACTTCTTAGGGATAGAAGCTTCAAGTTTTAATTTTTCTTCCCTAGCTTTAATGAGAGCATTTGTAATATGTGTAGTAAAAGCCATATTAATAGTGCTAGCATTGGGACATGTAGATAACTTTTGCAAGAACTTAATAACTTAAGAGATATTACAATTATCATAATCAAAGTCATTATCATCAAAAGTAATGGGACCATTATCTCCTATGTTCTTAAAAATTTCAGCACTTTTATCAAACATAGTTTTAGGAGTTTTAGGCAATTTTAAACGTTTGGAAGGAGTAGAAGAAACATTGCCAACACCAATTATGTTACCATTAATAGTAGGAGGCTTACTAGCATGTGGAATAACATTATTTTCAGTATTAGTAATGGTGCAAACTTTAACAATATTATCATCCTTAGCTAGTTCTTCCTCTCTTTTCCATCTAGCATGCAACTCAGCCATCATCCTAACATTTTCATCAATTCGAACTTGGATGGCATTAATTTTAGCAAAGGTTTTACTCTCTTTAGTATCATTAGGCATGACTTTAGATTTTAAAATATCAACTTCAAGAGCAAGGCTATCTAATTTTGAGGCAAGAACATCAATTTTCCCAAGTTTCTCCTCAACATTTTTATTAAAGGTAGTTTGTGTAGTGATAAAATCCTTAAACATGGTTTCAAGTTCAGAGGAGGTATTCCTATTATTGCTATAAGAATTATCATAGGAATTAACATAACCACCATTATTATTAGAGGGATAGGGCTTGTAGTTATTATTACCATAATTGTTCCTATAAGCATTGTTGTTAAAATTATTATTTTTAATGAAGTTCACATCAACATGCTCTTCTTGTGCAACTAAAGAAGCTAAGGGAACATTATTTGGATCCATATGAGATTTACCATTCACAAGCATAGACATGATCATATCAATCTTATCACTCAAAGAGGAGGTTTCTTCAACAGAATTTACCTTCTTACCTTGAGGAGTCCTTTCAGTATGCCACTCAGAATAATTAACCATCATATTATCCAGAAGTTTTGTTGCAGCCCCCAAAGTGATGGACATAAAGGTACCTCCAGCAGCCGAATCAAGCAAGTTTCTTGAAGAAAAATTCAGTCCTGCATAAAAGGTTTGGATGATCATCCAAGCAGTCAGTCCATGGGTTGGGCAATTCTTAACCAAAGATTTCATTCTTTCCCAAGCTTGATCAACATGTTCATTATCATATTGCTTAAAGTTCATAATGCTACTTCTTAAAGAAATGATCTTAGCAGGAGGATAGTATTTTCCAATAAAAGCATCTTTGCATTTAGTCCAAGAATCAATACTATTCCTAGGCAATGAAAGCAACCATTCTTTAGCTCTTCCTCTCAAGGAGAAAGGAAATAATTTCAGTTTTATAATATCCCCATCTATATCCTTATATTTTTGCATTTCACAAAGTTCAACAAAATTATTTAGATGGGCAGCAGCATCATCAGAACTAACACAAGAAAATTGCTCTTTCATAACAAAATTTAACAAAGCAGGTTTAATTTCGTAGAATTCTGCTTTAGAAGCAGGTGGAGCAATAGGAGTGCATATGAAACCATTATTATTGGTGCTAGTGAAGTCACACAACTTAGTATTCTCAGCAGTACTCATTTTAGCAAATTTTTAACCAAACCGAAATAAATATTTTAATGCAAGTAACTAATTTTTTTGTGTTTTTGATAATAAGAAGGAAACAAGGTAATAACAAAGTAAATAAAATGAAAGTAACTAATTTTTTTGTGTTTTTGATATTTGAAAGCAAACAAAACAGGAAATAAAATAAACTAAGCAAGACAAAAACAAAGTAAAGAGATTGGGAAGTGAGAGACTCCTTTTGCAGAAGTGTTTCAGCTCCCCGGCAACGGCGCCAGAAAGCTTGATGGTGTTGAAGGAGAGGTAGTTGGGAAACCCTAAGAGGAGGGTGTGAAGAGTGTAGCAGGAAGTTTTCCCTCAGTTATGAAACCAGGTTATCAATCCAGTAGGAGATGAAGAACACGACGAAGGTTGCTGCGGTTGACCTTGGCAGGGTGCACTACCGGTGTCAAACACGAGCGTGGAATCTGCACACAACACAATCAAAGTACTTTGCCCCAACGAAACAGTGAGGTTGTCAATCTCACCGGCTTGCTGTAACAAAGGATTAAACGTATGTGTAGAAGATGATGTTTGTTTGCAGAGAATGAAAGAAAGCAGTTTGTAGTTGGTTGTATTATAAGTTTAAAAGAAAGGACCGGGGTCCACAGTTCACTAGTGGTGTCTCTCCATAAATAATAATAGCATACATGCGGGTAAACAAATTACAGCTGGGTAATTGACAAAATAAAGAACTGCATAATGATGCATATACTATAGTCATGATGTCTAGTATGAGATTCATTTGGGCATTACAACAATATACATAGACCGTTCCAACCTTATCTATGACTAATAATCCACCTTCCGGTTAGCGTCCGCACCCCTTTCAGTATTAAGTTACAAGCAACAGATTATTGCATTAAGCAAAGTGTGTAATGTAAGTAATACAATTATCCTTAGACAAAGCACTACTATTTTATCCCTAGTAGCAACAGTACATCAACAATCTTAGAGGTTGCTGTCACTCCCCCAGATTAAATAGAGACATGAACCCACTATCGAGCATAAATACTCCCTCTTGGAGTCACAGGCATCTATTTGGCCAGAACATCTACTAGCAACGGAGAGCATGCAAGATCATAAACAACACACACATGATATATTATGAAGCAAATGACATAGTATTCAATATTCATCGGATCCCAGCAAACACAACATGTAGCATTACATAAAGATGATCTTGATCATGTTAGGCAGCTCACAAGATCTAAACATGATGGCACAAGAGGAGAAGACAACCATCTAGCTACTGCTATGGACCCGTAGTCCAAGGATGAACCACTCACGCATCAGTACGGAGGCGGGCATGGTGATGTAGAGCCCTCCGGTGATGAATCCCCTCTCCGGCAGGGTGCCGGGAAGAGCTTCTGAACCCTCCCGAACTAGGGTTGACGACGGCGGTGGCTCTGGAACTTTTTGTGGATTTTTGTTCGGGTACAAAGGGTTTTCCCGTCGGGAGGTATTTATAGGCGAAAGGGCAAGGTCGGTGGAGGGCCGTGGGCCCCACACCACGGCGCGGCCAGGGGGGGACCCGCGCCGCCACCAGGTGTGGGCGCCCTGTGGCCCCCCTCCGTGAACTCTTCGGTGTTCTGGATGCTTCCCGGAAAAATAGGGTTCCTGGTTTTTGTTTCGTCCGATTCCGAGAATATTTCCTTAACAGCTTTTCTGAAACAAAAAACAGCAGAAAACAGGGAACTGGCACTGTGGCATCTTGTTAATAGGTTAGTCCCAGAAAATGCATAAAAACCATACAAAGTGTATATAAAACATGTAGTAATTGGTATAATATAAGCATGGAACATAAGAAATTATAGATACGTTTGAGACGTATCAGTGGTATCATGCCGAAACTACATTTCGAGCAGGCCTCCGACAGGGTCAACTGGGTCTTTGTTAATGTAAGCGATGCGTCGTAAAGGGTTCGACATAGGCTTCATCTATAAAGTTGAGCAGCTCGTCTCACAAGGACAAACAACAATTTCCATAAAAAGAGAGATAGGTCCGTACTTCCACAACAAGCGAGGAGTGCGTCAAGGGAACCCTCTGTCGCCACTGTTGTTCTATTTCGTGGTAGAAGCCCTTTCTGCGATGTTGTCTAGTGCCAACTCTACTGGGCACATTAAGGGTGTCGACCCACACCTCATGAAGGGGATCGCAGGCAGAAAACAAAAAAATTCCTAACCGCGATAACCAAAAACTAGCCAAGATCTATTCTATGCAGATATAGTAGTACGCAAGGGGGGTCGGTATACACACCTCTTGTAGACCGAAAAGCGGGGATTACGCTCCCGCACAAGCGTTGACGACGTAGACGCCGTAGCCGACCTCAAGGTCGCGGAGAACTTGGCGCGACGAAGAAGACGATGACGCGGCGATGTCGGTGAAACCGACGACGACCTTGAGGCCGTATGGAGGAAGCAGACCTCCAGCACCAATAGTGTGGCACCTCGCAGGGCGTTACACACATACGGTGAAGCCGACGAACTCCGGGCCCGATCCAGGGACGAGCAGCGGAAGACTGGGACCGGAAGACCAGCAGCACGGCGGCGGGCTATGGTGGAGAGAGAACTCTCATCCTCCTCGGCGCAACTCCGACAAAGGGAATCACGAGATCGAGGAGAAATCGAGAATTAATTGGATGAATTAAAAGGTCAGGGGTGCCCCTCTATATAAAGGCTCCCGGGGGGAGCCAACCTTGCCAGCCAGGCAATGTGGGACTATCCCACAGCCTGGTTCGGCCAAGGAGCAGCCGCCGGCCCTAGGTGGCTCCAACCCAATCCGAAGCCCTGGGGGGACTTTCCCCCCCTCATGGGCCTTCTTTCCACCAGAAGGCCCATTTAGGGAAATCAGCCTTTAAAAATTCGAAAATAAATATATAAAATCATATTTAAATATTAATTACACTAATTAATATCAAACATATTATATATAATTTATTCTAGCTCCGAAAACTATTTCGTCGCTGCCCGATCTCCATCGGACCTCTCCCGGGACGTTCCCGGTCTCTCTTTTCCTATTTTTCTCTTCCGGTAAAATGTCGACTCCCCTTAAGTGTGATACCCTAGCGGTTCGATTATCTCACCAGACATGATCGAGACTCCTCTCCGATCAATGACTAATTCGTGGACCGAGGATACCCAGAATTAATCCCTGCGAGATAACGAATACTTTACCTATCGAACCTGGACGTCTGAGTCTTAAACCTTTTGCCATAGTGATACTTAGCGTGTCCGAGACTCATTCATAGATATCTCCATACCTAGCATTATCTCGTTACTGACAACACTATCTTCTACTCGTCTATGATCTTATGTCAGCTGGTGACCCAGTCACATGTTTGCAAACTCATTTGACATAATCTCACCGAGTGGGCCCTAGAGTATCTATCCTGCTATGCGGACTGGCAAATCCCGCTCTTGATCCCCCGTCTCAACATACTCCTTTCCGACACCCGAGAGGGACACCTTTATTGTCACACTATGTAAGATATGACGTTGGATGCAATCAAAGTGTCTTCCAGGAATAGCAATAAGAGTAGATCTCACGGTCGAAGGCGTAATGACTACGTCCTACAAATATTGGGTATGTCCATCACATCGTTCTACCAACGACATGACTTCATTGTCAACTGACATAAATGTCACATGATCGGGAAACCTCGATCATCAATTGCCCAATGAACTAGTCAAGTAGAGGCTACTAGGGACCTGGTTGTTTATCTACCACACGTGTATTAATGTTTCCGCTTAATACAGTTATAGCATGGTATAAAACATATAATGAACAATTGGGATATGACTAATAAACTATCTTTATTAAGTGCCTCTAGGGCATATTCCCTTCAGTCTCCCACTTGCACTAGAGTAACACTTAATCTAGTTTACAACTTGGTAAAAGCTCAACACTCATAGCAACTTGTTGCATGCTTGCTTCATGGAAGAGGAATACAGTCAACAGATCTCACACATTGAGATCTATATGTGTTTTGCAACACTTCTATGTCACCTGGTTTGACATCATCCCGTATCTCACGATAACGGCGAAATATATCTTAGTCGATGGAGTGAGACTCAGTCCAATCATACTAGCTACTTCTGAAGTTGCCATATACTTCTATACCTATGTAGATTATGCGACAGTGCATTCATATGCGACTTCGCAAACTAACCATATCTTTCTTCAAAACAAAGGACATCTCCTATATGAGATTTCTTAGTCGTATGGGTCAGTGTCATAACTTGCATCCTCGTAACCGTTTTACGGCAAGTTTGTCTATCCACTCTTACCCTTTACCAGAAAACATATTTTTAGTTCTCACAGACACTGAAGAAAATACTTAACGTTTGTTCATTGATCCACACAAGGATCACTCTAGAACCCGTTCTTCAACCAAGAACATGGGTCACACTAAGTCGAGCTTTCAGTCTGATAGAATCTATGTCTGAGGCATAGAGGATGTCGAACATCACTTTTCTTTCATCAGCTATCACTGAAAATGCCAAGATAAACTTAATATTATTCCTAGTCATACAAGCAAGAACCTTTTTCTTTACTTGTTCTATTCTGACACACTTCAGAATCTTAACCTAGGAAAATATTCCGACCTAATGTTATTAAGCCCCTCTTGATCTATACAATTATAGATCGAATGCCTAATACTCCTAACTTCATTCATAGAAAATTTAATCACTTAAATAATCCTTTATACTCTACTAGAGGATCTGTGTCATTCAATATGTCGTTACATACAAAATCACGAATGACACCTAGCTCCCACTCAAATATGCCTACCGCATATAAGATCAAGGAAAGCTACTTAGCTCCCACTCAAATCTTTGCAAATGCAAGTCTCTTCAAAAAATTCAAAAAAAAACTTTTTGCCAGATTTTTTTTGAATTGTTGAATTTTTTGAAAAAGGTTATTTGAAAAAGAAGATTTTTCTACAAAATCAAAAAAATTATTTTTTCCAGTTTTTTCTTAGATGTTTTGATTCTTTTGGATTTTTAATTTTTTTGATTTATTTAAAACTTTGGAAATTTAAAAACATACATAAACTACATGCACATATATACATATACTAGGCTATAGGCTTAAGAGGGTTGAATAAGAGCTTTAGTAGCATAAGGGTGGCTGAGCTGAATAGAACTTAGAAGTTAAGCGTGATTGGGTTGGAGCAATTTAAGAATGGGTGACCTAGTGGGAATTCATCATTTGAGATAGGTTAAAATAATAGAAAAATTCAAATAATTAGGTTTTCTATTTTTTTGTTTTTTCCTGAAAATTTTGAATTTTTTAACATTTTTTAAATTTTAATTTTTTTTAGTATTCTATGGCGTATGTCTTCTGATTGCGCCACACAAATGTGAGAATTCTGTGGTGCATGCACATATGCGCCACAGAATCACAATTTAGTGGCGTGATCTGTGGCGCACCCACCGTGCGCCACAGAATTCCAAAAAGGTGCGCCACTGATAGCCCTTTTCCTACTAGGTGTAGGTTTTATTAGGAAAGCTCGGGACCGAAATGCAGACTTCATATGGTGAATTAGTTGATTGTTTGCCGCCCGAAAGCTTGTGGAGGTCTTGGGTTGACCAACATGAAGAGCATGAAATGGATCTGTAAGCTATATCAAGATGATAGCTCCATATGGTGAATTGGCATGGAAGCAAAAAGTGTGTTTTCTGTCATCATGACGAGACCATCACTCACTTATTCTTCCAGTGTGAATTCGCCAGGTCTATATGGTTAGCCGTCCAGGTAGGTTCTACCTTACATCCACCGTGTACTGTTGCAAATATTTTTAGCAACTGGTTAAATGGCGTGGATTATAGGTTTAAACTCTTTAGTAGGATGGGAGCGATTGCCGTTATTTGGTCGTTGTGGCTATGTAGAAATGACAAGGTTTTTAACGATACAAATGCTTCTGTTATGCAGGTTATCTATCGGTGCACAGCTACGCTACGAGCATGGTCGGCCCTGCAGTGTGTGGAGCACCGGGACTTATTCTTGGAGGTGGCGTCGAGGCTGGAGGCTACGGCCAGGGAGTTATTCGCCCGACATGGTTGGCAACATAGACTCCGGATAGACCTACCAGCTTCTTAGGCGGATCTACAATTTCTCATTTTGATATGTAATTTGCCTTTTTATTTTTTGCTCTGAATTGGTAACTGGTGAACTAGTGGCTGTGTGCATCCTAAATATGCAGAGGCCGGGTGTAATGCTTAAAACTCTTAAGTAATAAAATCCCTTTATCTAATTTTTTTTCCGAAGAACGCTGATTAAAGCTAAGTATCCCGAAGCTACTAATATCTTTGCCTGCTCGACCCAAGGGGGGTTGTAATTCAGGCGAAGTCTTCATAAGATCAAACAACTCTTCAAACTTTGTGGTAAAGGATGGCGGACTAACTGTGTTCTGGATAGATTGGTGCGTGGGCGAGAACCCCTCCCCCCCCCCCCCCCCCCCCCCCCAAGTCCACTTCCCCCGTCTGTTCGCCATCTGTGATCACCCAAATCTGAAGGTGGAGGAAGCCTTCTCCCTTTAGAGCGAGGGAGTGGCTTCGCAGGCACCTTGATCAACAAAGAGCAGCGTAGTGGGTGGTACTGTCCTCTGAGTTAGACGTGTTTGAGCTGCAAGCAGGTCTGGACGAGATTAGTTGAGCTTTAGAGCCCTTTGGTAGGTTTTCGGTAGCGTTTATGTACTACAAATTTTCGCAAGGGGCGACAGTGGCATACAACATAGACTTGTGGGAAGCTAAACTGCCGCTAAAAATCAAAACCTTCACTTGGCAATTGGCCCTTGACCGTCTACCTGTGAACAAGAGCAACCTGCTTCACGACTTGGCTCCTCTGATGGCAATTGTACTCTATGTGGGGAAGAGGAAGATGCCTCTCATCTTTTTTTTCACTTGCATCCTCGCTAAATTTGGTTGGAGTGTGCTCCAATATCTGCTTGGGTGCAGTTGGTGTCCGGCTAATTTTTCCCAATTCTTTGTTATTCATCATGCGCTTTTAGGTCAACAATGCAGAATTAGCTGGGTCTTGTTCTATGTGTTGGTCTGGGCTATCTGGACTACCCGCAATAAACTTGCTATTTACGCTAGAGTTTCCAAACAAGCTGCTGACTTAATATATAAAATGTTGATGTTTTACAAGTGTGGTAAGATTGGCAAAGAAACAGGACAAAGAGCCGATGTCGATCTACATCTCCCTTACTCTAAGACAAGTTGAAGCTTAACTCTTCGTCCTGATGGTACCGGTCTGTTAGGGAGGCCGGCCCCGTAGTATTTCGTTCTCTGCATCTTGGCTAAGCTGTATGTCACTTGTCACAGCGGTTGTAATAACATTTGGGTTTGAACCTGATTATTAATTGGATAGCGGGCGCCTGGGCGCCGGACGGTATTATCAAACGCCCACAATTGAGAAACGAAAGCGATGTGTAGCTGCTGCACCCTTCGCGCGAAAAAAGTCCTGTCAGGCCACGCGGGAAAATGGAGCGAAAACATGAGGATGAACACCTGGGCGCTCTTAAACACCTGGGCGCTCCTAAGCAGGTAGCTCCCATGCAACATGCACATACACATGGTCGGATGCACTAGTTGCTTCCCCGCTGCCTAGCTCGCTTGTGCACGTCGTTTTTTAAAAGCAATCAATTTTATTGGGTGGATAAGCAATTTTACCGGTCACCGTCACCGACGTCATCCTCCGTAACCACTGTCGGCTGGTTTTCACAAGGTTAGGCAAATTCACAACACTTAAAAGCAAAATTGGTTATAGTTAAATTAATTTTGATGTACGATGAAGCAACATAACGATATCAGTACTTATAACAAAGTTGCTCTGTCGGACACCAAAATTATTTCATCACACATCAAAGTTGCTCTACCAGGCTCTACAGTTGTTTCGCACACACCAAAATTCCTTTGTCGAGTGTCGCGCTCCATAGTTTCTCCGTCAGGCACCAAAATTGCATTGCCGCACACCAAAATTGCCCGGTCGAGCACCAAATTTGCTTCGCCACACCAAAGTTCCTTTTTCGGGCACCAAATTTGCTTAGTCGTAGACCAAAATTGCTCTGTCTTCCAAAGTATCTTTGTCACACACCAAAGTTGCTTTGGCGGCCACCAAATTTGGTTCGCCGCACACAAAAGTTGTATTATAGGCACCAACGTTACTTTGTCGCACACCATAGTTTCTCCGTCACACACCAATGTTGCTCCGTCGGGCATCAAAGTTGCATCGTCGCACATCAAAGTTGCCCTGTCGGGCACCAAATTTGCTTCGCCACACACCAAAGTTCCTTTTTCGGAAACTTCGTGGCAATTTGACATCGATAACTACATAAGGCAAGATTTGAAACAACTTTTATGGGTGCCGACGCAACTTTTGTGGGCGGCGTAGCAAGTTTTGTGGGTTCGACGCCACTTTCATGGGCGACGAATCAACTATGGTGTGCTACGAAGCAAGTTTTGTGTGCCCGCCACAAGTTTTGTGGGTGCTAATGCAACTTTTATGGATGGTGAAGCAAGTTTTGTGGGCCCTGACACAACTTTAATGGACGACAAAATATGCTACGAAGAAACTTTGGTGGGTCTGACGCAAATTTTGTGGGTGCCGACGTAACTTTTGTGGGCGACGAAGCAAGTTTTATGGGCCCCGACGCAACTTTAATTGACGACAAAGCAACTATGGCGGCAAAGCAAGTTTTGTGGGCCTCGATGCAACTTTTGTGGATGAAGAAGAAAATTTGTGGGCGACGAAGCAACTTTGTGGACAATGAAGCAACATTTATGGGTGACGAAGAAAAATTTTGTGGGCGACGAAGCAAATTTTGGTGGTGACGGAGCAAGTTTTAGGGGCGACAGCAGGTATAATGGGTGAGGAATCAACCTTTATGGGTTTTGAAGCAATTTGTGGACGATGAAGCAAGTTTTGTTAGTGATGCAACAAGTTTTGTCGGCGTTAAGCAAGTTCTGTTTGTGACGAAGCAAGTTTTGTGGGTGCGGAAGCAAGTTTTTCGATGAATCCGTCGGGGCCAGTTCCTGTCAGAGATTGGACTCCGGGCGTGTTGGCACAAATAGACAACGGCGTCAATTTTGTTGTGCGCGGTTTGGTGCAAACCAAAACAATTTTTGTGTGTGTCGAGACAATTTCACATATGCGACAAGCAACTTTGTTGTGCGATTAGGTAAATTTCACAAAAACTAAAACAATTTTGCTGTTCATAGATGCAACTTTAATAGTGGTAAAATAATTTGTTGTGTGATGAGTCGACTTCTTAACAATGGCAAAAAACCTAAAACAATTTTGGTACGACTCAAAAACAACTTCGGTGTATATTGATGCAACTTTTTTCTTTAGTTTAAAGGTGGTCGATATCCACCGTTCGAATAGATAAAAAAGATGACCCAATTTACGAGGAAAACAGGGTCCAAAAACCATACAAGCCATACAATGTCCTGTTTATAAGAAAAACATGGACAAAAACCCGCAAAAGCGTTGAGACCCGCCGCCCACACGACGGAAGTCCACGAAACGCCACAACACACCTCCGGATCCGGGGCTCCCGCACGGAGCCGCCAGACGATTGCCCGCAAACCTCTAAACGCCGCGCCAATTTCAGAGTTGTATGAAACTTTAGTGAAATTTGCTTTGCCTCTAAAATCCACTAGATTCTGTAATTAGGCTACATTCCTAATACGAGTCATGTACAGTAGCTCTCGTAAACAATTCCTCAAATTCAGAATGCAAAAGCAATCGAATCCTCACTGTGGTACCACGCGCGTTCACACGCGACGCCCCTACAAGTGAGCTGCACCGGGCGGTACTGGATGGATCAGCGGAGGCCTTCGGCGGCGCCCCAGAGGCCATGAGCTGAGCTGGAGCGAGGTCGCGGTCGGGGCCCTTGCCGTCCCCGCCCTCGCCGCCATGGCAGCGGCCACCACGGCACCACGTCGTCCACAATTCTGAAACACATGTCTATGTATTCTCTGTAACGGCTCCTGTAACACACGTCTTCCTAGTCTAGCGCCTGACCCATGTTAATAGGATCACTAGCACTACGTGCGGCACTCTCTGTAACCTCCTATATGTACTAGCTCTGTATGGCAATACAATCATCTATTCTATTCTTATCATTCTGCTTGGTATCAGAGCACCACCGGGTTCCATGCCGAACTCCTCCTGTTCTTCCCCGCCTCCGGCCACCATGCCGGTAACCAGCGAAAACTTTACTCCGGCCGTCGATCCCCTCACGGCTGATCTACACACCCCACTACAGCAGCGGCCGGCCATACCCCGAGCTCCTCCCTCCCCAGCCGTGTCCGCCGAGCTGAATCTCGGAAACTCTTCCCAAAACCTGCCGGTCACCTACGGCGGGCTGCCACCTCTGGTCTTCCCCACCCAACTACCGAGCCCAATCTCCCACCCAATCCTCGGCACACACATCTCCACCTATGTCAAGTACTGATGCACACGGTGGTGTTGTAGGGAAACCCCAAGAGGAAGTTATGATGAGTGCAACATCAAGTCTTCACTCAGTTATGAAACCAAGATTATCGAACCAGTAGGAGATGAAGAACACGTCTGAAGGTCTCCCCTGGCAATGGCGCCAGAGAACACTTGATGGAAAGGGAGGTGGAGCCTGCACAACACAATCAAACTATTTTGCCCCAACGAAACAGTGAGGTTGTCAATCTCACTGGCTTGCTGTAACAAAGAATTAAACGTATGATGTGGAAGATGATGTTTGTTTGCAGAAAATGAAAATAACAGTTTTGCAGTTGGTTGTATTATCAGTTTAAAGAAAAGGACCGGGGTCCACAGTTCACTAATAGTGTCTCTCCATAAATAATAATAATAATAGCATACATGCGGGTAAACAAATTACAGTTGGGCAATTGACAGAATAAAGAACTGCATAATGATGCATATACTATAGTCATGATGTCTAGTATGAGATTCATTTGGGCATTACAACAATATACATAGACCGTTCCAACCGCATCTATGACTAATAATCCACCTTCCGGTTAGCGTCCGCACCCCTTTCAGTATTAAGTTGCAAGCAACAGATTATTGCATTAGACAAAGTATGTAATGTAAGTAATACAATTATCCTTAGACAAAGCACTACTGTTTTATCCCTAGTAGCAACAGTACATCTACAATCTTAGAGGTTGTTGTCACTCCCCCAGATTAAATAGAGACATGAACCCACTATCGAGCATAAATACCCCATCTTGGAGTCACAAACATCTACTTGGTCAGAGCATCTACTAGCCACAGAGAGCATACAAGATCATAAACAACACACAACATGAAATATTATGAAGCAAATGACATAGTATTCAATATCCATCGGATCCCAGCAAACACAACATGTAGCATTACATAAAGATGATCTTGATCATGATAGGCAGCTCACAAGATCTAAACATGATGGCACAATAGGAGAAGACAACCATCTAGCTACTGCTATGGACCCGTAGTCCAAGGATGAACTACTCACGCATTAGTCCGGAGGCGGGTATGGTGATGTAGAGCCCTCCGGTGATGATTCCCCTCTCGAATTAGGGTTGACGACGGCGGCGGCTCCGTAAGGTTTTCTGGAAAAGTGTTCGGGTGTTAGGTCTTGATCCGTCGGGGGGTTTAAGTAGGCGAAAGGGCGAAGGCGGTGGAGCCACAAGGGGCCCACACCACGTGGTGGCGCAGCCAGGGTGGGGCCGCGCCACCAACAGGTGTGGCCTCCTCGGTCTCCGTCTTCATTTCCTCTTCGGTGTTCGCGAACCTTCCGGGAAAAATAGGGACTTTGGATTTTGTTTCGTGCAATTCCGATAATATTTCCTTAACAGGTTTTCTGAAACCAAAAACAACAGAAAACAGGGAACTGGCACTGTGGCATCTTGTTAATAGGTTAGTCCCAGAAAATGCATAAAACAATGCAAAGTGTATATAAAACATGTAGCAAATGGTATAATATAAGCATGGAACATAAGAAATTATAGATACGTTTGAGACGTATCAAACATCCCCAAGCTTAGTTCTACTCGTCCTCGAGTAGGTAACACGATAACAACAAATAATTTCTGGAGTGACATGCTTTCACATAATCTTGATCATATAATAATGTAAGGCTCATGTTATGAATGAAGTGACTCAAATCAATGATCTATAGTTTGCTAACAAATAGATAAGGAGTAAATAAATACATCATATAAGTAAAAACTTTTCATGAATAGTATTTTCAAACAAGCATCAAAGAGATTTACATAAGAGTTAACTCATAAAGCAATATTCTCTAAATAAAAGAGCATTAAAGTAACACATAGGAAGATTTAAGTGTCAGCATTGGCTTTCAACTTTGAACATGTATATCATATAGATAGTTGTCAACACAAAGCAATATAATAAGTGCAATAAGTAAGCATATAAGAGTTGTTGCACACAATTGACACAAGTGTTTGCTTCAGGGATTGAAAGAAGTAGGTAAACTGACTCAACATAAAGTAAAAGATAGGCCCTTCGCAGAGGGAAGCAGGGATACAAACATGTGCTAGAGCTTCTTGGTTTTATAGGTTTTTGAAATCATATAGAGAGCATAAAAGTAAGTTTTTTTGTGTGGTGTTTGTCCTTGTCAACGAATGGTAATGGGCACTCTACCCCCTTGTCAACCAGACTTTCAAGAACGGATCCCATTGAAGTACGTTATTTCTACCCAAGGGTAGATCATCCCTCTTATTCTCTTTTGTTTACGCATGTATATTTTTTAAAACTGGTTTGACACTCCTCCCCACCATTGCTTACACAATCCATGGCTAACCGAATCCTCGGGTGCCTTCCAACAATTACATACCATGGAGGAGTGTCTATATTAAATTGTATAACACTTTGAAGCATAATAATTTTTTACAAAACCATGTGAAGATATTGCACCGGTAAAAGTTGTAATTAATTGGGATTGGGCACCCCATTTTCCAGCTCTTTTTGCAAAGTTAATGGATAAGCGGATGTATATGCCACTACTCCGGTTGTGAAAGTATGTCTAAAAGCAAATGACAAGGTTGATATCCGTAACACCACATACTTCCTCATGAGCTAATAAACATTGACACAAATAAAGGATAATAAGTTTTGAATTAAAGGTAGCACATGAAGTATTTACTTGGAATGGCAGAAAATACCATGTAGTAGGTAGGTATGGTGGACACAAATGGCATGGGTTTTGGCTCAACGATTTTGGATGCACGAGAAGCATTCCCTCTCAGTACAAGGCTTTGGCTAGCAAGGTTCTTTGAAGCAAACACAAGTATAAACTATGACAACAAGACGTATATAAAAACATATTGTAAGTATTATAAAACTCTACATCGTATTCCTTGTTGCTCAAACACTTTTACTAGAAGCTATCTAGACCTTAGAGATACCAAACATGCAAACCAAATTTCAACAAGCTCTACGGTAGTTCTCCACTAATGGGTTTTAACTACACGATGTAAAAGTTTAAACATGATCTATTTGAGAGCTCAAAACAATTGCCAAGTACCACAACATGCAAGATAACAATTCATAAGAGAATGTTTCTTTTCTTTATACCATTTACCACATTTAGCATTTTCTGCTTCCAACCAAACACCAATCAACTTATTTAAACATAAACTCTTCAAGTATTTAACAATGAAGCAAGAGAGTATAACATATGAGAACTAACAGCTCTGAACAAGAGGTGCATAAAAAACAAGAGCTGAAACTATTGCAGTAGCTATAGAAGAATACTCAACAAATATAAGTGAAGAATAGGAGTATTCAAACGAAAAAGCGGAGCGTGTCTCTCTCCCACACAAGAATAATAGGATCCATTTTATTCAGAAAACAAAAATAACAAAACAGAAATAAAAATAAACAGACGCTCTGACGTGGGCATACCCTCCGGACACCCCATTATTGGTATACCTGGTACAACTCAGACGAAGGCCCACCTGGCGGTCCAGCAATTACTTGAAGCGCAGGACAAGGACTCCTATTGGTAGTCTACTAGGACTCTTGTAAAACCCCCATGGCTGCATATATAAAGACAGCGAGTGGTAGACAAAAAGACAGACCGCAACATCATAGCCACAAGATTAGATCCACAACAGGCATAGACATAGAGACACCACGTCTCACCGCCACAATCGACATTACGGCCACCATGTAACCTCATATATCATCATAATCAGACAAGCAGGAGTAGGTCTTTACCTCACAATGAAGGACTGAACCTGGGTACATCCTTGCTTGTCAGCCGTCCGGAACTACCAGCGCGCACATCTTTTCCCTCAAAATCTACCTAGGGTATTCGACTCTAGGATTGCCGAGGACATCCCTCGTCAATTGGCGCCGTCTGTGGGAAGAACAGCGTGTTGGATTTACAGTTGCGGCGGCCCAATCTTTATCGACCACAACGGCAACTCGCCGTATCAAGATCAGTGCACGGGGGCTCGACGACAGCACCGTCCTCGTATGCGGCTGATCCGATCCAATCTACAACAACGACATCCAATCTACATCAAAAACGGCGACGACTCGCCGTCACGAGCGCAGTACATGGGGGCTCGGCATCTGCTGATCTGCTCCCACTCGTGAAGCTGATCAAATCCGTCAAATCCGCCGGTACAAGGGCGTCACGGAGAAGAGCAAGGCGCTGCGCGTATTCGCCGAGTTCGAGCATCGACGAGCAAGTCGATAACCTGGCGCGCAGTCGGCACAGGCGCAAGAGCCAGGAAAATACATACGCAGTAATCAGCGCTACAAAGCTGAATCGGATCACGCCTCCTCTCCGTGGCAATCGCGAAACACCAAGTTTCACGCGGATCAAGGAAAGTAATCAAGAAAAAAGAAGAGAAAGAGAGCAAACCGGATGGCAACAAAGCATCTATCGCGTGGACCAATCAATCCATCTACAACACGGTCTCCAAGTCAGAAAAAACAAAGGAAGCGATCCAGGTGGCTGACTGGTCATTGCGTGGAAATTTCACATGAAAGAAAAGTCAGTTCTCCAGTCGAGCCCTTAGCCGACACCAGCCTCGCCAGTCGCCACCGCTTGCGGCCATGGCCCCTCGAGAACCAAGTGCTATCCTTCCTATTTATTCACTTTATATACGGTTATACATATTAAATTGTATTATGCGCAAATCTTTTGCCTTTTGTTTGTGTTATTTTGCATAGAAAATTTCGAAGCCTCATTCACGGGCGCAAATCCGCAAGATCAGAATTCGTCATACACGCGTCCGCCTCGGCTAAACGGCGCATCGGTTTCGACCGCGCATACCCGACGGATTGGCGACTGACAGCAGCGGCACATGGTACAGTCGCACATGGTACCTTAGACTCGGGGGCTGGCGCCCCGACATCAACAATGACATAAGCTTCAACCACTCGTACCCGATAGACCGTCGACTCGGGAAGAGGACGGCATAAGCACCCGTGCACCCGAGGCTCGGGAGTTGGCGCTTCATCATCAACAACAAACAACATATTCGTTACTCCACGCGAAAAGGCGACTCCAGCATCTTCAACAATTCCGCCGCGTCGACTCCGGTCCGACGCGTCGACCTCTTCGCCGCATATTACGCCGCGTTGACTCCGGTCCGCCGCGTCGAACTCTGCGCCGCACATTACGCCGCGTCGACTCCGGTCCGCCGCGTCAAACTCTTCGAGTGAACACTGCAAAACTTGGCCGCCCCCAATGCTCGGAGGGCTGCGCCGCACATGTCGTGACAGACTCACCTTGGCCGCACTAGACGCTCGGGGGCTGGCGTTTTTTTGACTCTGATGCATCGTCTCCACTCCGCTTCATTAACCACCACGGCGGTACCGACACAAAGAGCCCGCTCCCTGGAAGGGCATCATGTACCCTCGGGGGCTGGCGCCTCGACGTCAACAACAACAAGTTCATCGCTGCACTCGACGCGCCACTCGAGTGCCTTCATCAACTCCACATCATCGACTTCGCTTCGCCGGCTTGACAAGGAAGACTCGTAGGCTGAGCATGTAGCCGCCACCTCGACTCCTTCCATCGCAAAACTCCGCCGTATCGACCCCGGTCCACCGTGTCGATTCCCTCTACCGCATAATTCCGTCGCGTCGACTCCGGTCCGCCACGTCGATTCCTTCCGGCAAAATACCTCGCGCCTCTCGGCCCTACACTCGGGGGCTACGCCGCACAAGCCCAAACTTCGCAAAGCCTTGGCCGTACCCGAACACTCGGGGGCTGCGCCGCACAGGTTAAGGATAATACAAAAAAAACATCGGTCGCACCCGAAGACTCGGGGGCTGCGCTGTGCAGGTTGGCTACTCGAAAAAGTCTCAGACGCACTCGACAATAAGGAGGGCACTCGCCATTGACTCGAGTGATGTGCACCCGACAAATGTCTATGTCAGCAGACGCAAAGAGTGGAACACTCACAAAAATACTCGACAAATAGCAAAATGAAGGCAGATTGAGCCTATGCCCAACTATAAATAGTTGCACATAGCCTCGGGGGCTACTCCTATCGCGAGCGCTGTCGCGCACCCGATAGATTCTAAAGGCAAAAAGGCAGTCGAATAAGAGACTCGCTTCAGTCGAAAGCAAAAAAGCATAAACTCAAAAGAATTCCCGAGTTCCGTCAGATGATGACGTTTCGGATGCTGCATGAGTAAAATGCAAAGGTAAGACCCGCTGATCAGTCGAGCTGGGCTGAGGACCACTCCGGCAGTGCTAAGTCCTTAAAATTTTCCGTGTCAGCAGACGCGATGGAAATCCCAGCGGACGCGCTGGGTAGCAAAGTTAAAACTGTAGAACGGTTCAGTAAGACCTCAACGGCCTGAGTCGAATCTGTCCAGTATGTTCCAGGTTCGAGCCCGGGGACTCGAACTTGATTGAAGGCTAGCAAGGTTTCGCCCAAATGTGCGGTTAACTGGTCTCGACTCATCGAGTAAAACCAGGCCTACTAAGTCGTACTCCCTAGGCAAAATAAACAAAGCATCAGTCGACGTGTTTCCGACTCAGCATGCATAATCGAGGCATTCTCGACTCAAAATATACATAGCCAAATGAGCAAAGTATCAGATGGTGAAATACACCTGCAAATGAGTTCCTGCCCGATTCTTCGAATCGGCCAGGCACTCGGGGGCTACTCCCATCGGGAGTGCTGAGCGCGCACCCGATGAATTACTAGACAACACAGCAACAGATAACACGAAAGCTGCGCACCTGCTTGGACAGTGCAAAATTCATCGACTAACTCCTATCGGGAGGGCACTCGCCATCGGCTCGAGTGACACAACGGATTTATCAAAGTCGGGTTCTCTATAGCCCGCGCGGATTTTTCAAAGTCAGGTTTTCTTATAACCCGCACGGATTTATCAAAGTCGGGTTCTCTATAGCTTGCACGGTTTTATCAAAGTCGGGTTATGTATAGCCCGCATGGATTTCTCAAAGTCGGGTTCTCTATAGCTCGCACGGATTTATCAAAGTCGGGTTCTCTATAGCCTGCACCGGATTTATTATTATTGGATTTCATACACATATACTGGATTTCTCATAAATGATTTAAAATCACGAAGAATGGATAAATCATCATATGATCATTGATTACGCCTACTCGACATATTGTTTTGAGTCTCTGCCCGATACTTCGAATCGACCAGACACTCGGGGGGCTAGTGACGTGGGCATACCCTCCGAGCACCCCACTATTGGTATACCTTGTACAACTCAGACGAAGGCCCTGAAGGGGATCGCAGGCAGAGAACAAAAAATTAACTACCAACGATATCCTTAAACTAGCCAAGATCTACACTATGCAGATATAGAAGTACGGCGGATATCGGAATACATACCCTCGTAGACCGAAAAGCGGGGATTACGCTCCCGCACAAGCGTTGACGACGAAGACGACGTAGCCGACCTCTAGGTCGCGAAGAACTCGGCGCGACGAAGACGACGAAGATGACCTCGAGGTCGGGTGGAGGAAGTAGGCCTCCGAGTACCGCTAGCGCAGCACCTCGCAGGGTGTTACACACATACGGTGGAGACGACGGCCTCCGAAGCTCCAGTCCAGGACGAGCAGCGGAAGACTTGGACCGGAACACCAGCAGCGCGGCAGCGGGCTATGGTGGAGAGATCTCTCCTCGGCGCAACTCCAAACATGGGAGTCACGTGATCCAAGGAGAAAAAGGTAGAGAGAAATTGGTGTGTAGAGAGGGGCTCTCTACCCCTCTATATATAGGAGAAAGGAGGCACCCCACCTTGCTAACCAGGCAAGGTGGGACTATCCCAGCCGCACCAACCAAGGGAGGGGGGAGCCGGCCCCCACATGGGCCCCTTAGGGCCCATCCGAACTCCCCTTGGTGGGGTTTGGCCCTTGGGGGGAATTCGGCCCCTACATGGGCCTTCTCCCTCCCGGAAGGGCCCATTTAGTGGGCTGCATGTTTAAATCCGAATTTAATCATTATAAATTCATTAAAATAATATTAATTCACTAATTAACATTAGTTTAACATATATAAACAATTTCCTCTCTTCCGGAACTTTTCCGAAACTCTCCGAACTATCTTCGGTTCTCCGATCTCCATCGGAACTTTCCCGGGACGTTCCCGGTGATCTCTTTCCTTTCCGGTTGTCTTGTCGAAATCCCTTAAGTGTGTTACCCTAGCGGTTCGATATAATAACAGACATGATCGAGACTCCTCTCCGATCAATGATTAACTCGTAGGCCTGGACCCCATGAATTAACCCCTGTGATATAACGAATGACTTTCATCTATCAAACCTGGACGTCGAGTCTTAAACCTTTTGTCATAGCGATACTTAGCGTGTCCGAGCATCGTTCATAGATATCTCCATACCTAGCATGATCTCGTTACCGACAACACTATCTTCTACTCGTCTATGATATTATGTCAGCTGGTGACCTAGTCACATGTTTGCAAACTCATTTGACATAATCTCACCGAGTGGGCCCTAGAGTATCTATCCGGCTATACGGACTGACAAATCCCGCTCTTGACCCCTCGTCTCAACTATTCCCTTCCGATACCCAAAAGTATCACCGTTATTGTCACACTATATAAGACATGACGTTTGGTGCGATCAAAGTATCTTCCAGGATCAACAATAAGAGTTGATCTCACGGTCGAAGGCGTAATGACTACGTCCTACAAATTATGGGTAAGTCCATGACATCGTTCCACTTAACGATATGACTCCATTGCCGACAGACGCCATGTCTCATGATCGGGAAACCTCGATCATCAATCGCGCAATGAAACTAGTCTTAGCAGAGGCAACTAGGGACCTGGTTGTTTATCTACCACACGTGTATTAATGTTTCCGCTTAATACAGTTATAGCATGGTATAAAACATATAATGAACAATTGGAATATAACCAATAAACTATCTTTATTAAGTGCCTCTAGGGCATATTCCCTTCAGTCTCCCACTTGCACTAGAGTAACACTTAATCTAGTTTACAACTTGGTAAAAGCTCAACACCCATAGCATCTTGGTGCATGCTTGTCTCGTGGAAGAGGAATACAGTCAACAGATCTCACACATTGAGACCTATATGTGCTTTGCAACACTTCTATGTCACCTAGTTTGACATCATCCCGTATCTTACGATGACGGTGAAATATATCCTAGTGGATGGAGTGAGATTCGAACATTCGCGTAGCATGGGCCTTAAAAGTCTAAGAGATCTATTAAGAGGACCACATACGCTCGGAAAACTGCTCAGTCCAATCACACTTGCTACTTCTGAAGTTGCCATATATTTCTATACCTACGTAGATTATGCAACAGTGCATTCATATGCGACTTCGCAAACTAACCATGTCTTTATTCAAAATAAAGGACATCTCCTATATGAGATTTCTAGTTGTATGGGCCAGTGTAATAACTTGCATCATCGTAACCTCTTTACGGCAAGTTGTCTTTCACTCTTTCCCTTTACCAGAAAACATATCTTCAGTTCTCACAGACACTGAAAAATATACTTAACGTTTGTTCATTAATCCACACAAGGATCACTCTAGAACCCATTCTTGAACCAAGAACTTGGGTCACACTAAGTCGAGCTTTCAATCTGATAGCATCTATGTCTAATACATAGAGAATGTCGAACATCATTTGCTATCACTGAAAATGCCAAGATAAACTTAATATTTCACCTAGTCATACAAGTAAGAACCATTTTCTTCGCTTGTTCTGTTCTGAAACACTTCAGAATCTTAACTTAGGAAATATTCCGACCTAATGTTATTAAGCCCCTTACGATCTATACAATTATAGATTGGATGCCTAATACTCCTAACTTCTTTCATAGAAAATTTAATCACTTAAATAATCCTTTACACTCTACTGTGTCATTCAATATGTCGTTACATACAAAATCACAAATGACACCTAGCTCCCACTCAAATATGCCTTCCGCATATAAGATCAAGGAAAGCTACTTAGCTCCCACTCAAATATGCCTTCCGCATATAAGATCAAGAAAAGCTACTTTGCTCCCACTCACTTCTTTGCAAATGCAAGTCTCTTCAACTATTTTGGACAACTCCAAAATCCTTTGATCACATCATCAAAGTGAAGATTCCAGCTCCGATATGCTTGATTCAGCCCATGAATGGACAACTGAAGTTTGCATACATGTTTAGCATCCTCAGGATCACCAAACCATTATTGTACTGATTACAACTCTTTCTTAATGACACTATTAAGAAACATGGTTTCCTTATCCTTCTATCAATTTCTCATTCAAAATTATAGTAATTGCTAAACGACCCAGAATAGATTTAGGCTTCGCCACTTGAGACAAAATCTCGTTGTGGTCAACTTTTGAATCTGTCGGAACTGTTTCACGACAAATCGATCCTTATCAGTGTCTACTCTCTCATAAAATTCCATATTCTGTTAACATCCTAGATGCCATCAAGAAGATCTCCCAAGTCAATACCTGGTAATCGTACATGGATTTTATTTCGGATCATATATGACTCATAGCCATTTCTCGGACTTAGGTCTACCATCTCTTCTTCGTAGTTCGTAGGTCTGTCATATTCCATTAACATGACCTTCATAACAAGATTGTCGTAACACATAGTGTGGAACACAACCTCGTACGCCTACGTTCTTAGTATGAGCTCAGAGCATCATGATCTTGTATCATTAGCTTCTTTCAAGCTGTGGAGCATGACACCGAAAACACTTTCAGTTGCGCCACTCTGATGTCTGGAGAGAAAGTTCATCAACTTCGTCTTGCTCTACTTTCTTTCTCACTTATACCCTTGGACAAGAAACTATTTCTTTCACAAGGTATATCCCGGCAACGATTTTGCCTATGTCGTGAGACATGTACCCAATTAACTCTTTAGGTACACTACAAAGATTAATCCATTTTAGGTTTGATCACTTCAAAACACTAAATTGCTGAAACGACAATCTAGGCTAAAAGCCATGCCATCACTAATATGGTATTGTCTCCATGAATTTAAATGGTTTCCCTATTATCTAACGTGAGTGTTACGTTTCTACCATACGACTCTAATGATCACAATAATTCGGTAAGAGATTTATTTACCACACACTATCCGATAGGGTGCGATTACGACGTCCTAACATACCATAACACTATGGTGTTCCATGCGACGTAATTTGTGGAACTCTTCTCACAAGTCTTCCAATGACGTGCCAACATTATAACTCAAATGTTTATTTCCTCGATCTGTATCGCAGGAATTAGATTTTCTTGTTAAATTTATTTCCTACTTCATTCTGAACTTGTTTGATCGAATCAAAATTTCCAGACTAACATTTCCTGAGTGGATATCCATATATCTACTCGGAATATTCATGAAGTCTATGAAATAAACACTTCCACTTTACGTTAAAGTACTTCATTGATTCACATACACCCATATGCACGATTCTCAACAAGTCATACTCAAAACGTTCAGCGGAGTTCACGAAATAAAGGTCTCCACTACCCGTCAATTACTTCATTGAACCACATACATCTATATGCATGACTATCAATAAGTTATATGCCCGTTTTCCGAAAACGGTGTCTTAGTTATTTTGCAAGTGTCAAAAGATCAAATCTAAGGACTTGTAGATCCATCCGGTATGGAGCTAATTCATTGACTATAATATTGACATGAATTAAACGGTAGTGCCACACATACGTGGTGTCTTTATTAAGTTTGTATCCTTTGGCATTAATATTATGAATGTGGGAGCTTCTACCATCTAAATTCAAATCGGCATATGATCATTACTTCATAAATATAGGACAACGAATTTGTCACTAATATATATGAACAATTGTCTCGCTAGAGGAGACACACTTATAACGATCATACTAACAGGCGATCGTAAAAGAATTTATTGAAATGGTAGATCTAGAGGGAGAGTGTCTATGGCCATCACAACAATTTGTCTGCCATTATCAACACGCAATGTCGCCTCATCCTTCCAAGCCACTCAAGCAGTAAACCTGTTTTTCATAAAACATGACTAGTATCAAAACTTAGTCACTACTGCGAGTACTTGCTTAGCTAAAATCATAACATGTATGTCATATATACACCATCATCATTGATGACTTCCGGCGATCTGTTTCATCTTCTTGATACTTCCAACGTAATCAAGAACCATGAAGGTGAACGATTCCCCTTGCATGACATAGTCTATGACATAGCATTTGCACCTGGCAACGTCGTCTGTCATCCAGTGATCGAGCTGAGCGAGGCATCTCAATGTCATCAAGTATGACCAATGTCATCAAGTATGACTGCCACGTGCTCCTTCAATGTGTGTATTCTCTTCCATCTTGGTTGAGAAGACAATCAGTCAACGTACTGATAAACTTCATCAACCCAACTTTAGGGGTACCCCGAGTTTAGCGACCATCTCATATGTTCGCGATCTAATAACTCGTACCCACCGTTGGTTCTCTATGGCAGAGATCATAGCATACACTGGACTATGATGATATCATCCGCACAAAACCTGATAATCCAAATTATCTTTTGTTAGCGGAATCTCCGGGTTTATCTCCTAGCGGGTATTGTATCACAAAGAGCTAACGGTTTAAACAAGGAGTATCCTCAAGCTAAAGTATAAAACTATGAAGTTTGGACCCAACCTTTTAAGTTTCTCAATCGCAGGAATGCGCCTAATTTTAAAAGATGCTATTACAATGGTTAATATCTACAAAGGTTTGCAAAACAGCCTTTGTTCATTATATATTGAGTTCTAGTATTTTAGAAAATAACTATCCGAACTCCCACTCAAACGAACATCCCTCCTGGTCGTTTAAGCGATTACACGACCCCCATCCATTGCACAACCCCTCATCGTCACAGCCGGCAACACAACTTCAAGGGTAGACAACGAATTGTCGATCACAACAACTCTGTGACTCATGCTCGACCTTTCGGCCTCCGTGTTCCGAGGCCATATCTGCATATGCTAGGCTCGCCACAATAACCTCCACGTAACGCTTGTGCAACATGGCTTACACCCACTGTATGCGAACGACGATATGTCTGACACCCGATCGTCACGGCCTGTCTCATAACGTAGAACTTTCTTGGTGGTGCTCGTTGGAGGAAGAACACTAGTGGTATTTTTTGAAGGGATCATCTTATATACAACTACCGCCGCGTAACTAATATATACTAATATATATAATCACACAATATAAGATGCACACAAAACATCAAATGTAATGCGATGTGATATAGTCCATTGCGCCATGGTCTTCTTGGCGCCCGCAGTTCATAAACAATTTAATAAACCTACCTTGACCATATCACATTGCCTCTGCAAAATAAAGTTAGACGCGTTCTACTTTATCTTTTGCATATTTTACGTGGCTTGGGGCTGTCGTAAAAAGAACCGCTTCTTACCTACGAACTTATGACCACAACAACGATCCAATAATTGCATGTTTAAGCATCCCTTTCGGGCCCTCCATTGAAAATGCAAGACCAACTAAAGAGAGAGAGACAGACACCCGCCAGCCACAGATACGGTACAAGCCGTATGTCAGTAGTGGAACCAGTCTCTCGTAAGCGTACGCGTAAAGTCGGTCCGGGCCGCTTCATCAACTCGATGCCGCTGGAATCACAAGTGCACGCTAGAGGGTAGCAAATAACAGGAACGGTGCCCCCGTGCAGAACACGGGTTCTAACAGCGTACAGCTATATCTACGATAGATCGGCTCTGATACCACTGAAGGGGATCGCAGGCAGAGAACAAAAAATTTCCTACCAACGATATCCTTAAACTAGCCAAGATCTACACTATGCAGATATAGAAGTACGGCGGATATCAGAATACATACCCTCGTAGACCGAAAAGCGGGGATTACGCTTCCGCACAAGCGTTGACGACGAAGACGACGTAGCCGACCTCTAGGTCATGAAGAACTCGGCGCGACGAAGACGACGAAGATGACCTCGAGGTCGGGTGGAGGAAGTAGGCCTCCGAGTACCGCTAGCGCAGCACCTCGCAGGGTGTTACACACATACGGTGGAGACGACGGCCTCCGAAGCTCCAGTCCAGGACGAGCAGCGGAAGACTTGGACCGGAACACCAGCAGCGCGGCAGCGGGCTATGGTGGAGAGATCTCTCCTCGGCGCAACTCCAAACATGGGAGTCACGTGATCCAAGGAGAAAAAGGTAGAGAGAAATTGGTGTGTAGAGAGGGGCTCTCTACCCCTCTATATATAGGAGAAAGGAGGCACCCCACCTTGCTAACCAGGCAAGGTGGGACTATCCCAGCCGCACCAACCAAGGGAGGGGGGAGCCGGCCCCCACATGGGCCCCTTAGGGCCCATCCGAACTCCCCTTGGTGGGGTTTGGCCCTTGGGGGGGAATTCGGCCCCTACATGGGCCTTCTCCCTCCCGGAAGGGCCCATTTAGTGGGCTGCATGTTTAAATCCGAATTTAATCATTATAAATTCATTAAAATAATATTAATTCACTAATTAACATTAGTTTAACATATATAAACAATTTCCTCTCTTCCGGAACTTTTCCGAAACTCTCCGAACTACCTTTGATTCTCCGATCTCCATCGGAACTTTCCCGGGACGTTCCCGGTGATCTCTTTCCTTTCCGCTTGTCTTGTCGAAACCCCTTAAGTGTGTTACCCTAGCGGTTCGATATAATAACAGACATGATCGAGACTCCTCTCCGATCAATGATTAACTCGTAGGCCTGGACCCCATGAATTAACCCCTGTGATATAACGAATGACTTTCATCTATCAAACCTGGACGTCGAGTCTTAAACCTTTTGTCATAGCGATACTTAGCGTGTCCGAGCATCGTTCATAGATATCTCCATACCTAGCATGATCTCGTTACCGACAACACTATCTTCTACTCGTCTATGATATTATGTCAGCTGGTGACCTAGTCACATGTTTGCAAACTCATTTGACATAATCTCACCGAGTGGGCCCTAGAGTATCTATCCGGCTATACGGACTGACAAATCCCGCTCTTGACCCCTCGTCTCAACTATTCCCTTCCGATACCCAAAAGTATCACCGTTATTGTCACACTATATAAGACATGACGTTTGGTGCGATCAAAGTATCTTCCAGGAATAACAATAAGAGTTGATCTCACGGTCGAAGGCGTAATGACTACGTCCTACAAATTATGGGTAAGTCCATCACATCGTTCCACCTAACGATATGACTCCATTGCCGACAGACGCCATGTCTCATGATCGGGAAACCTCGATCATCAATCGCGCAATGAAACTAGTCTTAGCAGAGGCAACTAGGGACCTGGTTGTTTATCTACCACACGTGTATTAATGTTTCCGCTTAATACAGTTATAGCATGGTATAAAACATATAATGAACAATTGGAATATAACCAATAAACTATCTTTATTAAGTGCCTCTAGGGCATATTCCCTTCAGGCCCACCTGGCGGTCCAGCAATTACTTGAAGCGCAAGAAAAGGACTCCTATTCGTAGTCTACTAGGAATCTTGTAAAACCCCCCTGGCTGCATATATAAAGACAGGGAGGGGTAGACAAAAAGACAGACCACAACATCATAGCCACGAGATTAGATCCACAACAGGCATAGACATAGAGACACCACGTCTCACCGCCAGAATCGATATTACGGCCACCATGTAACCTCATATATCATCATAATCAGACAAGCAGGAGTAGGTCTTTATCTCACAATGAGGGGCCGAACCTGGGTAAATCCTTACTTGTCAGCCGTCCGGAACTACCAGCGCGCACATCTTCTCCCTCAAAATCTACCTAGGGTATTCGACTCTAGGATTGCCGAGGACATCCCTCATCACGCTCCAAGTAAAGCACAAAAGATGTGGCGGAATTAAAATGTAGTTTCACTAGAGATAACCTGATAAATTGTTGATGAAGAAGGGGATGCCGACGCTTGAGCCTTCTTGAAATATGCTTGGGTGACCCACGGGGGCATCCCCAAGCTTAGGCTCTTTCATCTTCTTGATCACATCATATCATCCTCTCTCTTGATCCTTTAAAACTTTCTCCACACCAAACTCAAAGTAGACTTCATTAGAGGGTTAGTGCATAATCAAAAATTCTCATATTCTGTATGGAAACAATCATTATCATGGTACTGGACATTAGCTACAGCCACTGGAATTTTTTGGAACAAAAAGATCCACCCAAAAACAGCAAAAGAACCAATGCAAAATAAATGACAGAATCTGTCAAAAACAGCAAAAACAGAACAGTCCGTAAAGACGAATTTTTTCGAGGCAGTTAACTTGCTCAAATCAGAAAACTCAAAACTAATGAAAATTGCGTACATATCTGAGGATCACGCTCAGAAAATATCAGGTCATTCCGACTTTTCTGTAAAGAGTTATGAATTTAACGGTGAACAGCAGAAAAACTGTTCCTGCGCAGAGATCCAAATCTAGCATCAACTTTCTACTAGAGACTTAACTTGGCACAACTATGCGATAAAATAAAGAGACAAAGGAATTGCTACAGAGGTAGGCATGTTCCTTGACTCAATAAAAGAAAATAATAGGAATAAAAAGTGGGTTGTCTCCCATAAGCGCTTTTCTTTAACGCCTTTCAGCTAGGCACAGAAAGCAAAACTCAAGTGTTTCCAAGAGAAGAAGCATGCAAATCAATAATTTCCTCTAAAACATGGCTTGTTTCATTAGGTACTTTAGGTATCCATGAAGATGTTTTACCAACATTTTTATCAACATTAAGCACGTTGGGGGGTTTTGGTTTAGGTACCTTAGGAATATAAATGAATTTCTGCTCTTTTCCCACAAAAGCTTTCTCTTTCTTAGTTTTGAGGTAGGAAAAAGTTGAACTTAAAGTTTCCATAGCTTCCTCTAACTCACCAATCCTATTGTCTTGAATATCATGGGTGTTGCTAGCCTCTAAAACAGTGATTCTATCATTAATATCCTTTATTGATTCATTAACCTTTGCTAGTATTATCAATGAAATTTGCTAAATTTTCCTCCATAGAATCCAACTTTTTAATAACATCTTCAAGAGTGATCTCAGTTTTAATATCTTTAGTAGGTGATGGTGATCCTACCAAACTTTCAATTAAATTGCAAGCTTCTAAAGCAGGAGTACCCAGAAAGTTACCTCGTGTAAGAGTGTCAAGAACATATCTATACCAACTAGTGATACCAACATAAAAATTCCTAAGAAGGATTAAGGTGGAATAATTTTTAGTGCACCTATGATGAGCATCATTTATCCTATACCAAGCATGTTTCAAATTCTCTCCTCCTTGTTGCCTAAACGAACGTACTTCAACTTCAGGACTTCCCATTTTAGCAATATTAAGGCAAAACCGAAATACAAAAGTAAATGCAAGTAACTAATTTTTTGTGTTTTTGATATTATAAGAAGCAAACAAGATAATAACAAAGTAAATAAAATGCAGATAACTAATTTTTTTGTGTTTTTTACTTTTAATAGCATACAAAACAGGAAATAAAATTTTACTAAGCAAGACAAAAACAAAGTAAAGAGATTGGGAAGTGAGAGACTCCCCTTGCAGATGTGCTTCAGCTCCCCGGCAACGGCGCCAGAAAACAAGCTTGATGCACACGGTGGTGTTGTTGGGAAACCCCAAGAGAAAGGTATGATGAGTGCAGCAGCAAGTCTTCACTCAGTTATGAAACCAAGGTTATCGAACCAGTAGGAGATGAAGAACACGTCTGAAGGTCTCCCCTGGCAATGGCGCCAGAGAACACTTGATGGAAAGGGAGGTGGAGCCTGCACAACACAATCAAACTACTTTGCCCCAACGAAACAGTGAGGTTGTCAATCTCACTGGCTTGCTGTAACAAAGGATTAAACGTATGGTGTGGAAGATGATGTTTGTTTGCAGAGAATGAAAGTAACAGTTTTGCAGTTGGTTGTATTATCAGTTTAAAGAAAAAGGACCGGGGTCCACAGTTCACTAGTGGTGTCTCTCCATAAATAATAATAATAGCATACATGCGGGTAAACAAATTACAGCTGGGCAAATGACAGAATAAAGAACTGCATAATGATGCATATACTATAGTCATGATGTCTAGTATGAGATTCATTTGGGCATTACAACAATATACATAGACCGTTCCAACCGTATCTATGACTAATAATCCACCTTCCGGTTAGCGTCCGCACCCCTTTCAGTATTAAGTTGCAAGCAACAGATTATTGCATTAGGCAAAGTGTGTAATGTAAGTAATACAATTATCCTTAGACAAAGCACTGTTGTTTTATCCCTAGTAGCAACAGTACATCTACAATCTTAGAGGTTGCTGTCACTCCCCCAGATTAAATAGAGACATGAACCCACTATCGAGCATAAATACCCCCTTTTGGAGTCACAAGCATCTACTTGGCCAGAGCATCTACTAGCAACGGAGAGCATGCAAGATCATAAACAACACAAAACATGATATATTATGAAGCAAATGACATAGTATTCAATATCCATCGGATCCCAGCAAACACAACATGTAGCATTACATAAAGATGATCTTGATCATGATAGGCAGCTCACAAGATCTAAACATGATGGCACAATAGGAGAAGACAACCATCTAGCTACTGCTATGGACCCGTAGTCCAAGGATGAACTACTCACGCATCAGTCCGGAGGCGGGCATGGTGATGTAGAGCCCTCTGGTGATGATTCCCCTCTCCGGCAGGGTGCCGGGAAGAGCTTCTGAACCCTCCCGAACTAGGGTTGACGACGGCGGCGGCTCCGTAAGGTTTTCTGGAAAACTGTTCGGGTGTTAGGTCTTGATCCGTCGGGGGGTTTAAGTAGGCGAATGGGCGAAGGCGGTGGAGCCCCAAGGGGCCCACACCACGTGGTGGCGCGGCCAGGGGTGGGGCCACGCCACCAACAGGTGTGGCCTCCTCGGTCTCCGTCTTTGTCTCCTCTTCGGTGTTCGCGAACCTTCCGGGAAAAATAGGGACTTTGGCTTTTGTTTCGTGCAATTCCGAGAATATTTCCTTAACAGGTTTTCTGAAACCAAAAACAGCAGAAAATAGGGAACTGGCACTGTGGCATCTTATTAATAGGTTAGTCCCAGAAAATGCATAAAACAATGCAAAGTGTATATAAAACATGTAGCAAATGGTATAATATAAGCATGGAACATAAAAATTATAGATACGTTTGAGACGTATCAAGCAAGTACCAAGTCTCCTCTGCGGGGGCAAATTTCTCCAAGTGGCGCACCACCTTTCTCATGCTTCTCACCATGACCGCAACTCTTGATCACATCCAGCGCGAGCCGCCATCCGCTCCTGACGCCACCTGGCTCGCCATTGACATCCATATCTGTCTCTGGTTTGTGGCAACTCTGTCCGACGACCTCTATCGTCTTGTCCAAGGCCCGAGCGCTTACAGTACCTGGACTCGCCTGAATCAATTCTTTCTCAACAACCAGTCCTCATGGTATCTGTTCCTCAGCAAATCTCTGCGATCCACTCCGCGCGGCGACATGTCGATCACCGATTACGCCAGCAAACTCCGTGGCATTGCGGATGATCTCGCGGCGATCGGACGTCCTCTGGACGATCGCGATCTCACGCTCCAGTTTTGGACGGACTCGGTGGCGCGTACAAGATGCAATCTGAGATCCTCAAGGCCGCAAACCCTCTGCCTTCATTTGCCGACGCCTGTTCCCGCCTGCAACTCGCCGAGGTCGAGGACTCCTCCGCCCAGCAGCTTGGTCGCCCACGGCAGCAACCGCGGCGGCGGCGGCAGCGGCTATCAGCGCCCTCCAGGAGTCAGCCCTAACTACAAGGGCAAAAACCCCATCCCCGGATTTGTTCACGGGGGGGGGGGGGGGGGGGGGGGGGGGGGGGCACAACAGTGCGGGCCGTGGCGGCGATCGTGGTTCCCCTGGCGGCGCTGGCCATCACAGCGGCCATGGGAGCGGCAGCTCATCGGGTGGACGCGGCGGTCCTAGCGGGTCTTCCCAGCAACCCTGGCTCGGGTACTTCGCGCCAGTCGGCGCCCCGTTCCCTGCTCGCGTTCCATGGATGCCCCCGAACGCCGCCAGTGTCCTTGGACCACGTCCCGGCACACACTCGAGCGCCTACCCCGTGATGTTCTCCGGAGCAGCTCCACCACCTGCCTCACCCTACTCCGTGCCTGCTCCACCGTCCTACGACCTTGCCGCCATGGTCCAAGCTACCACCAGCGCCAACCAGTACAACCAACCCGAGTGGATCATGGACTCCGGCGCCTCCTCCTACATCACTGGTAAGACGGGTAACCTCTCCACTTCTCATTCTCCATTAGCGCATAATTCTCGTTATATCGTTGTCGGTGATGGGTCTAGGCTTCTTATACTTGCTGTCGGTTCTGTCCAAATTTCATCTCTTCCACTTTTTCTCCAAAATGTTCTAGTCTCACCTATAATTGTTAAAAATCTCATATCTGTTAGACAATTTACCCGTGACAATTTTGTATCCATTGAATTTGATCCTTTTGATTTTTCCGTGAAGGACCTAGCCACCAAGACCCTCCTCCACCGCTCCAATAGTGTCGGCGATCTTTATCCGTTCTTCGGTTCCAAGACCTCCACTGCGGCTGCCCTCACAACCACCACCTCTCACGACTTGTGTCACCGACGTCTTGGCCATCCAAGCCCTTCTTCCATGCCACATTTAGATTTTGATTTTCTTCAACCATGTAATAATGATGCCCCTAGTCGCTCATCACTTTGTAATGCTTGTCAACTCGGACGACACATTAGGTTACCATTTCCTACATCAACAACCACCACCTCCGCTGCCTTTGAATTACTTGTGGACATCTCCTGTCACTAGTTTTTCAGGCTATAAATATTATTTGGTTGTTCTTGACGATTTCTCACATTACTCCTGGACTTTTCCTTTGAAAAACAAATCGGACACATGTGCAACAATTCAACGATTCTTTGCGTTTATCCACACACAATTTCATGTAACCATCAAAAGTATGCAATGTGACAACGGAGGGGAGTTCATCTCACATGATTTGCGTTATTTCTTTGCTGCTCGTGGTGTCTCTTTTCGGTTCTCATGCCCCCACACATCACCCCAGAATGGCAAAGCTGAACGCCTCCTTCGCACCACCAATGACATCATTCACACCCTCTTGTTACAAGCCCAAATGCCACCACCGTTTCGGGTCGAGGCCCTTCACACCGCTACGCACCTACTAAACCTACGTCCATCTCGTGCCATTCACTCACACACGCCCCATTTTCGTCTCTACGGCGTTCCTCCATCCTACGATCACTTACGCGTTTTTCGTTGCTTGTGTTACCCAAACCTTTACGCCACCACCCCCCCCCCCCCCCCACAAACTCGCCCCTCGCTCCACACGTTGTGTCCTCCTAGGTTACCCTCGCGAGCACAAAGGTTACCGATGTCTTGATCTGGATACATGTCGTGTTATTGTGTCTAGGCACGTAATTTTTGATGAGTCCACTTTTCCCTATTTATCCCCTAGCCACAGCCCACACGGTGCAGAAGATCACAGCCGGCCCAGCTCTTCCGACCCGATCAACACCGGGATCCGCGCCCCCGCTACCTTGTCCAACCAAACTCCCCCCGTCGCAGATCCGATCCGCTCCAATCCCACCCCAACACGTAGCCCACTCCTCCGACTCCCAGCCCCACCCAACGAATCAGATGACGCGCGCATGCACCGGTCGCCCACCCACCACCCGAACGAATCTCCCTCGCCTGCCACGCCCACTGTCCCCACACCCTGCCCTCCGACCGCATCCACCTCGTCTGCCACGCCGCCTTCACCAGAAAACACGTCCCCTGCAGCCGACAGCGACACAGCCACCAATCCAGCTTCGCCACCTCCCCTGATTCTCCCGCCCAGGGCAATAACGGTACAGCCACCCAACAATCCCCACACAATGGTCACACGAGGTAAATCCGGTTTTTCCATGCCAAAGGTTCCTTTCACCCTAGCTGCCACCACATCTCCAATCTCACCTATTCCCTCCACATACCATTCAGCACTTAAAGACCCAAACTGGAACAATGCTATGAACGATGAATATAATGCACTAATTCAGAATGACACGTGGTCTTTGGTTTCTCGTCCTGCAGGTGTTAATGTGGTGACAGGCAAATGGATTTATCGCCACAAATTCCACTCTGATGGCACTCTTTCTCGGTACAAGGCGCGTTGGGTTCTTCGTGGATTCACTCAAAAACATGGTGTCGATTATGATGAGACTTTCAGTCCTGTGGTGAAGCCCGCAACCATTCGAGTTGTCCTCAGCATTGCCACCTCTCAGTCGTGGCCTATTCATCAAATGTACGTCAAGAATGCCTTTCTTCACGGCACATTGGAAGAAACGGTATATTGTGAGCAACCTTCTGGATTTTTGGACTCCACCAACCCCACTCATGTTTGCAAGTTGAACAAATCTCTTTATGGCCTCAAACAAGCACCAAGGACATGGTTTCATCGTTTCACCACATTCATCCTTTCTCTTGGATTTTTGGCCTCTAAAAGTGACTCTTCTTTGTTCATCTTGCACCGAGGTTCTTCCATTGCATATCTTCTCCTATATGTTGATGACATTATACTCACAGCCAACACAACCACTCTCCTCAACTCCATCATAGCCTCCCTTAGTCATGAATTTTCCATGAGTGACTTAGGTGACATACATCACTTTCTTGGAGTCAATGTCCATCGTACGAGTGGTGGTTTGTTTCTTTCTCAACAACAATATGCCTTGGAGATTCTTGACCGAGCAACAATGTTGGAGTGCAATCCCATGCCTACACCGGTTGACACCAAAAACAAGCTCTCGGCCACTCATGGTCCTCTCTACTCCGATCCCACAAAGTACAGGAGTATTGCTGGGGCATTACAATACCTCACACTCACTCGGCCTGACATCTCATATGCTGTCCAGCAAGTTTGTCTCTTCATGCATGCTCCTTGGGATTGCCATTATCATTTTCTCAAAAGGATTCTTCGGTATATCAAAGGGACATCTCATCTCGGGCTGCAGCTCCACAAGTCTTCCACAACCGAGCTCACTGCTTATTCCGACGCTGATTGGGCGGGCTGTCCCGACACCCGTAAGTCAACCTCAGGGTTTTGTGTGTTTCTCGGAAGCAACTTGGTGTCTTGGTCTTCTCGACGACAACCCACCATGTCTCGTTCCAGCGCGGAAGCTGAGTATAGAGTTGTGGCAAACTGCGTGGCCGAATCGTGTTGGCTGCGTCAACTCCTTCATGAACTACATCATTCTCCAGGACGTGCCACCGTGGTGTATTGTGACAATGTAAGTGCTATGTACATGTCTTCTAACCCGGTCCAGCATCAACGAACAAAACATGTCGAGATTGATCTCCATTTTGTTCGTGACCGGGTTGCTCTCGGGGAAGCGCGTGTGCTCCATGTTCCCACAAGCTCACAGTTCGCCGACATCTTCACGAAGGGGCTGCCAACAAGTGTGTTCGAAGAATTTCGATCCAGTCTAAACATCGCCGCAAGCGTTGTTCCGACTGCGGGGGGCTGCTGAAACACATGTCTATGTATTCTCTGTAACGGCTCCTGTAACACACGTCTTCCTAGTCTAGCGCCTGATCCATGTTAATAGGATCACTAGCACTACGTGCGGCACTCTCTGTAACCTCCTATATGTACTAGCTCTCTATGGCAATACAATCATCTATTCTATTCTTATCATTCTGCTCACAACTGATCGCGGCAGCCCCTCCTACTCCCCCAATCTCTCATCCTGGGCCCTCCGCGGTTCTCCTCTTTTGGATGGACATCGCGGCTTCCATGGCCGGCCAGAGTTAGCTAACTCGGCGGAGGAGAACCAACACACAAGGCGGCGGCGGCGGCTGGAGTACGAGCGGCGCAGGCACCCGGTGGCGGCTAACAGTACAAGCGGAGCGGTGGGAACAGCCAGTGACGAGGGAGAAGAGACAAAGGGGTTGGAACGGGGCGCCAGTGGTCCGGCCGGCTGCGGGAGTCGTACCGGCGGCGATGAAGCTCGCAAGGAAGGGAGTATTGGGGGCGGCAGCTTCCAGGTTCGGGGTACTCGTTCAAGAAGTTAGGAACGATGCTGGTGAGCGCTGGGATGTCCAAATAGCGCAGCTGCGCTAGGAGGCAATTACCTTATTAATTTAAAACAGGGCATTCTAATGACTTTTATCTAGAAAAACGGAAAGGAAAAGCATGGCTGATGGCTCTCTCTACACTAGTGGAAAACGGGCTTGTTGTCCCGGGCCGTAAGGCCAATTTGTCCCGGTTGTGCAACCGGGACAACGTGTTCGGGCCCTTTTGTCCCGGTCGTGACACGAACCGGGTCAAAAGACAATCCACGTGGCCGCGGAGCCGAGCCCGCGGCTGAGAACCTTTTGTCCCGGTTCGTAACACGAACCGGGACTGTTTTTTTTTCCTGTTTTCTGTTTTCCTTTCCTATTTCATTTCCTGTTTTCTGTTTTTCTTTTTCTTTTTCTTTTTCTTTTTCTTTCGTGTTTTCTGTTTTACTTTTTTTTTTGTTTCTTACTTAGTCACACACTTAATTACCCACTAACCCACACACTTCATCACTAACTACATACTTAATCTCAAGTCAAACTATTTAATTTTGTCAAACTTCCCGTTCGGTCACCCATCCTCAAATTGCTCCAACCCAAGCACGCTTAACATTTAGGTTCCTTTCAAGTTAGATACTAAGTGAGAACTGAGAACTTACTGATATTACTATCTTATCAATCATATTAACCACTTGGTCATGATGTTACACTTTTTCATTGCTTGAATTATAAAAATTTAGTTGAATAAACAACAATGATTATATAATAATAATTTTGACATAAATAATGATAAAATAAATTTTACTTTATTTTTGCCTTTTTCATTTAGTATGGAATAATTCGTATCTTTAAATCCTTAAATCGGAATTTAACAAATAAAATGTCTAAATTGATTATAAAAAAATTAGAGGAATCCAAATATGACATCCAAATCATCTTTTGCATTACAGAAACATCGATAAGTCCTGATTTTGTAAATTATTGTAATCCAAAACTAACGATTTCAAGCCAAATGATAAAGTTATGGCCATTCCCATAGCATAGTTTGTCATAAAGTTCTCATAATCCACAAATAGGTGCATATTGGTATATAAAAAACAATATTGCCGAAGGAATTTTTCAAATTATATTTATAAATATCATTTTCTATTTTTAAGTGTTAAAAATGACTTTTTTGTGAACCAAGTACAAAAAATATGGTGCAAATTGGCACCCATCTAATTTTCACAAAGAGTAGTACACATTTGATGGACAATCCCAAAAGATTATGAGTTTTCTTTATTTCTACCTAATTTTTCCTACTTAAATAAGTTTATGTCGACTTTTCGAAAGTAATCCAAATTTGAACTACAAGTGCTTGATAGTTTGGTCGGAAAATTTTAAAAAAAATCATTTTAAGGTACACAACTAGTGGTTATATCATAGAACCATTGATAATTTTAGAAAATCTTACCTCTTTCGATGCATAGTCATGGTGACCGTTTTGATCGTTTTTACGAAAAAATGAAATAAAATGATAAACACATCAAAAAAGGATATTCTTTGGCATGGGGTCCTTATATGTGTACTAGTTGCTATGAAAAATGGTAAACTTGATTTTTGACAAAATTATGAAAAAAAAGTCTTCACAAAAAGGTCTATCATCTATAAACATGTAGAAGTTTTAAGCCAAATGATCAAGTTATGGTCATTTCCACGGCATAGTTTGTGATAAAGATCTCATATTTCACAAATAGGTGCATATTGGTAAAGAAAACTATCTTGTCGAAGGAATTTTTCAAATTATTTTCATATATATCATATTCCATTTTTTAAGTGTTAAAAATGACTTTTTTTGTGAACCAAGTACAAAAAATATGATGCAAAATGGCACCCATCAAATTTTCACAAAGAGTAGTCCACATATGATGGACAATCCCAAAATATTATGAGTTTTCTTGATTTCTACCTAATTTCGCCTAGTTAAATGAGTTTATGTCGATTTTTCGAAAGTAATCCAAATTTGAACTACAAGTGCTTGATAGTTTGGTCGGAATTTTGTTTAAAAATCATTTTAAGATACACAGCTAGTGGTTATATCACAGAACCATCGATAGCTTTAGAAAAATAGACCTCTTTCGATGAATAGTCATGGTGGTCATTTTGACCATTTTCTAAAAAAAATCAAATAAAATGAAAAAACACTCAAAAACAGATATCCTCTGGCATGGAGTCCTTATATGCGTACTATTTGCTATCAAAAATGATAAACTTGATTTTTGGAAAAATTGCCAAAAAAAGTCTTCACAAAAAGATATATCATCTATAAACATATAGAAGTTTCAAGCCAAATGATCAAGTTATGGTCATTTTCACGGCATAGTTTGTGATAAAGATCTAATATTCCACAAATAGGTGCATCTTGGTATAGGAAACAATCATGTCGAAGGGATTCTTCAAATTATTTTCATAAATATCATTTTCCATTTTTTAAGTATCAAAAATGACTTTTTTTGTGAACCAAGTACAAAAAATATGATGCAAAATGGCACCATCTAATTTTCACAAAGAGCAGTCCACATATGATGGACAATTCCAAAAGATTATGAGTTTTCTTGATTTTGACATAATTTTTCCTAGTTAAATGATTTTATGTCGATTTTTCGAAAGTAATCCAAATTTGAACTACAAGTGTTTGATAGTTTGGTCGGAATTTTTTTTAAAAATCATTTTAAGATACAAAGCTAGTGGTTATATCACAGAACCATCGATAGCTTTAGAAAAATAGACCTCTTCGATGAATAGTCATGGTGTCCATTTTGACCATTTTCTCAAAAAAAATGAAATAAAATGAAAAAACCCTCAAAAACAGATATCCTCTGGCATGGAGTCCTTATATGTGTACTAATTGCTATGAAAAATGATAAACTTGATTTTTGACAAAATTATCAAAAAAAGTCTTCACAAAAAGGTCTATCATCTATTAACATATAGAAGTTTCAAGCCAAATGATCAAGTTATGGTCATTTCCACGGCATAGATTGTGATAAAGATCTCATATTCCACAAATAGGTGCATCTTGGTATAGTAAACAATCATGGCGAAGGGATTCTTCAAATTATTTTCATAAATATCATTTTCCATTTTTTAAGTGTTAAAAATGACTTTTTTTAAGTGTGAAACCATTTTTTAAATATATAGTCACCTAACTTTTGTCCCGGTTCCAGCCACAAACCGGGACAAAAGGGGTGCGGTGACCTTTTGTCCCGGTTCATGGCTGGAACCGGGACAAAAGGTTCGATTCTGACGCTGTTTTATTCTCGCAGAGCATGGAACCGGGACAAATGCTTCTTTATACCCGGTTCATGATGCAACCGTGACTGATGGGATGAAATGGCTCGGACGGAAGCCCTGTTTTCTACCGGTGCCGCCAGGAACGGCCATCAAGAAGACAAACGACCAAAAGACCGGCGGTCGAAGTTTGCCCGGATCTTCTCCACGGTGTTCCTGTCCGTCAGGAGCGTCCTGGCAAGGAGTTCCTCGGGGATGGCCGGCGCGGCGAAGAGCGCGTCGCCAATGAACACCATGCCGGGGCTCTGGCTGGTAAGCGTGGCGTAGAGCACGGCCGGCTCACTGCCGTTGTTAAGCACGAAGTGCACGAGCCCCTGAGGCACAGCGAACACGTCGCCCTTGCGGAGAACCTTGGCGAAGAGCCTGTTGCGGGAGTCGAGGAAGCCAAAGTAGACGGAGGAGCCGACGAGCACGAGGGCGGTCTCAGACGTCCTTGGGTACTGGTAGTGCGGCGGGAAGACGCCCCCCGGTGCGATGTCGACGCGGGCGTGCGACACGCCCAGCGTGTTCAGGCCCGGCCTCCGCACGGGCAGCGACGAGTACCCGTAGCGCTGGCTCGCCGCGCCGCCGGGATTGTCCGCGCCGGCGAAGAAGAAGTCGTCTGGCACCGCGGCCGACGGGTCCTTGCACGGCAACTCGTTCACGCGCACCTCGGATGCCGTGTCGGCGATGTAGAAGTCCTGGAGCGGGTTGGGGTCGAAGGCGTCGCTGCCATGGCCGGCGAAGAGAGCGACGACAGTGGCGACCAGGAGCAAGGCTGACGCGGCCATGGTGAATTGGTGATCGATCGATCCTTCCACGATCAGCAAACCACGGGATTATTATGCAGGGAACCACGATCAGTTTCCATTCGTAGAGGCTAGCTGTGTGCATACCAATATGCATGTACAGCACTTCTTTGGAAGTATGTGTTCCAAGACAAACGCAGCAGACCCCTATTTTGGAGTTTTTTTTTTTTTGTGAGAAATCCCCTATTTTGGAGCTGTACGTGTAACGTGTGTGATATCACATCCCATCATCTGTGCCTGTTCCTCGTGCCGATACGGCGCGGGCGCGGTGACAACAGTCCAAGGGTAGGCTGCCTCGAGGCTAATTAACCATTCATTTTGTTGAAAGTAGGCAAAATATTTGCCGTTCATTTTGATATAGAAGAAGCAAATAAGGTGGTCAAACTTCAAAGGTAAGTTAACCAAAAATTAAAAAAAGCCTGACTTCCTGCAATCTAAAAAGCTTCTTCGCACCGGCTATTATCCAACATTTGCCTTTGTTCCAAATTTTCCAAGTGACGAGGATGATGGCTAATTTTAGTCCTTTGAGAGAGTTGCATGGGGACATAGGCGGACGCAGCGTCCCGGCAGCCCGGGCGCCTGCCCGGGCTTCGTCCGCGCTCGCTTCCTACAAACGATCGTATCTAGCGACATAACTAAATCTTATCATGGAAATTCCAACCACAAAATCTCTGGCCCAGGACGCCCCCGCGTCGTCTCTCTAAGGCGACTCGGGCGGAACCCTAGGTTCCCCCGCCGCCACCACCTCCTTCCCCCACCTCTCCCTCGCCGCCGGCCGGATGAGGCTAGCCGGGCACAACCCTGGGCGGCGGACGGCGGCGGCGGGGACATGCTCTCCGGCGGCGGCTCCTGGTTACGTTTTCGGCGACGGTTTTGGAGGCCGGCCCTCCCTGGCGCTTGGAGGGTCGAGGTGGCGCGGCGCGGGCGGCGGTCAGGCCTGGGGCTGGCCGCGGGCGGTGGCCTCGCGGGGCTGTGGGCGCGCGGCCATCCTAGGAGGCGCTGGCGGCGGCCACGCGGGCCCGATCTGGGCCCCTTCCGGGCTGCGCGGGCCACGGGGGTTGTGCTGCCGGCGCGAGGGCTGCGGCCAGGCCATGGGCTGGTCGCGGGCGGCGTCCAGGCGAGGTGCTGGTTGGGGGCCTCTGCTTGGCGATGGGGATGGTGGAGGCCGGGACAGCGGTCCCGGGCAGGTGCGTGGGTCGGCGTGGTGTCGTGGCTGGAGTTGCCACGATCACCGTGGCTTGCGGTGGCAGATGCGGCGGGTTTCGCCACGACAGGAGCTGCTACGGTGGGATTCGGCGCTTGACGGCGGGAGCGAGGAGCTTGGAGGTCGGCAACGGCGCCCCTGTTCTTGCCATGCTGCTCCCGGCGTTTTGCGGGCAGGTCAAGCTCCAGGCGAAAGCCTTGCACCGACTCCGGTCGGTGCCGATGACGGCGGCGCCTTCGGGCGTCGTTTCCCTTCTTGTTTGCGTTATCGTGGAGTCTTGATTTTGACCGACGAGAGTGGTTGCAAGATCTCAGGATGAAAGTCCAAGTTCCCTTGGAGCGGGCGACGGTGACGGACACGTCACATCCTTGTTGAAGGCGTCGTCTTTGAGTTTTTGCCCCTCACGGTGTGTCGGTTTCGCAGCGGCCGGGCAGGTTGGCTCTGTGGTCGGGGGAGGCGGATGTCGGGGTGGCGACCCCGGACGGTGGTGGAATGCTGAGGCGGCGGCTTCGGTTCCCTCTACAGCGTTGGTCCTATGGGGTGGGGCCTTCTCCTTGCGAGGTTTGGATGGCGACCTTGTGCTGCATGGGCAGCAGGGGAGTCGACCCGGCTGGTTCGGCTCCGGGCAATGCGGAGTTTGATCTGGTTGCTACACCGGGGCGGCGGCCCCGGATTTGGCGCGACGTTGAGGTCTGCAGGCGGTCGTCTTTAGCGAGGGTAGCATGGGCTACGAGACGGCTGGATTGTGCGGCGTTGTGGCTCGTGTGCGGCTTTGGTGCCGAGTGGTGTATGTCGGGGCGGCGGCTCCGGAGAGGGTGGCGTGTTGTGGCGTTTGTTCGACTTGTGCCGTGTGGGCGGTGGGTCGCTTCGTCTGTAAAATTCTTTTGTACAGTTTGTATGGTTTTTGGACCCGGTTTCCCTTATAAACTGGGTCAATTCTCTTCTATCTATTCGGATGGTGGATACGACCACCTTTACCTCAAAAAAAAAATCTTATCATGGGCAGAATTGTTTGTTTCTTTCGTGGGCCTTGCAGCCATGGGGCTAAATGAGCCGCAGTGGAAAAGGAAATAGAGGCCTGTCGTTCCTTGCCCAGTCGTTCCGTCCGGCCGGCGGCCGCCATGATTTCCCCAACAGGCCGGCCGTGCCTAGTCTTTGAACTCTGACGGTACCAGATCATGGAGGACGGAGACCCAGGAGGTGCAGATCCCAGCAGCAGCGGGCATCGCGGGCCGCAGCGGCCAGCATGTCTAGCTTCCTCTCGCGGCCGCAAGCGCCGGCGAGGCGACCTGGCGGCGTCTACTCCGGTAGGCTCGTCGCGCAATGACTGCTCATTTTTAGGTTTATTTCGGTTTGGACCTTTGAGCATGGAATTTAGGAGATGGATTATGAATTAGTTCATTTAGGAGATGGATCATGAACTTTGAAGTATTGAGTAATCACTAATAAAATTGTTCTTATTTCAGAATTGAGAGGTTTTTGGTTGATACAACAAACTTAACACAACCACCACCGGTTGAATTATTGGAATTATTGAGTAATCACTGATATGTTACACGGAGCCCGAGCTATTTAAACAATTTGATCATGGTGCTATCACTCAACAGTTTTAAGCTATGAGGAAGAGGGTGAAACATTTACATCGTAAGGCTAGGAATAATTAGCACATCATTGTTGCTATCCGGTATATTTGTTTATCTCATCAATCATGATTAATTTTTTTAAAGGCGTGTTCAGATGATTTATTAATCCGTCTTTCTTTTTATCTTGTAGAGTCTCTTTATCGATGTTGGGCATTTCAACTTTTGGGTCGATCGTCGGAGTTTCATTTATATTTTGTTAGTTTTTAGGTTGTTGATTTGTGAACATTGGAATATGTTGCGACCGCGTAATGTATTATATTCGTGGTTCCGTGTTAAATTTATTTTGAACATAATATTTGCTCTATATTTTCTACATTTGTCTGGAAAAAATTTAGTTGCACTGTCGCGCGCCCAGTCTTCGACAAATTCCTGGGTCCACCACTGCATGGGGAGACTGAGAGGGCATGCGAGTAACGAAAGACCGTAGGCCTGGCCGTCCCATGCACTGCAGAAATGGAGTGGCAACAGAGCTGGCAGGCCGCCGTAGCCCAAATCCGTTTGGAATATCGACATTCGAAAAGGATGTTACTAGAGGTTTCTCGTTGACATTTGTAAAACTGACAAGCCGGGTTATATATGAGGCGACCCCGAATAGTGAGGTACACAGACAATTTTAGACTGCCAACCAGGTAAAGAAGCGGCAAATTAACCTTCCAGACAATCTACAGAACGACATGGACTCGATGAATTGGGTATGATAAGAACAACCCGCCGAATATTCTCCGTTGGCGAAAAGAATCCAAAAGATGGTGTCCACTGTGCCTGGTCAAGGTGTCAGAGTCTACAGACACTCTCAAAGATTTACAAACTGCGAGATATGTTCAAAAGTGAAGATGTCCATGTTGAGGTCTGTGAGGCATTTCTCAGCAGAAAGAGAGTCATGCAAAGAGTGGTTCTTGCGTTTGGAAGCTATTAAGAGTGCAGGGGGCATACATTTTAGCATAGAGCCATTAAGACGACCAAAGGAAGCCTTCCTGCCAGGGCCAATCATGACCTCTGCTGCAGCTCCGAGAGGGCTCTGTCCGTCGCATCATTAAGTGTTTCGAGGCCGGTCCATGGGTTATCGGGCGCCTTCCACTCATAACAAAGCCAATGGAGCCAGAGTGCCAGATTGCCCCTGGCCACCGTGGTCCTTGGAGTGGCACGCTTTGCTCCAGCTGACCTTTACACTTCCCATTGCTGACTTTGTCGATATAGGCCTAGAGCATACCCCGTCTTAGCTTGTCAACTAATCATAGTCAACAGAAAGATTGACATGGAGGTGAGGACCGAATTTACAAGGGCATTGTATCCCGCCCTATGGATGAGCTTTCCTTACCAGGGTTGAAGCCGAGAGGCCACTTTTCCCACATACTGATGTAGGCCTGCCCGCCGAAGCCTTCCCAGTGACAATGGGAGACCTAGATACTTGAAAGGAAAGGTAGGGATAGCCGCAGGTAATCAACAAACATAGCTAGAAGGTCAATGTTGGTGCATCGAATCAGCACAATGGAGCTTTGGGTCGCATTAGTCATTAGGCCATTGACCTCGCCGAAGTTTTGAAGTAGAGCATCGAGGTTCATCACATCCTGAGCACGCGGGACCACAAAAATTGCAACCTCATCAGCATGCATGGAGATGTGAGTGACGGGAACACGACCCGAGAGAGAGCTCAAAAGAACCGATCGTAGTCAACAACAATATTCTTAGTTAAGAAGTACTTTCGATTTTGCGGTGGAGAATAGAACATTATTTTGCAGAGTTCAAGTGTGAGCTCCTTATTTATATTGCCGTGATGCAAATTTTACTAAAATGTCCTTTGTAAAATAAATAGTTAAATGAAGCATTCAGTTCAAACCAGGACCTTGATCCAGTGGTGGGTGGGTGCATCGTAATAACACAGACACCTCCCACCCATTCAGTCATACATGTATATGTACGTTGTCTATGCTAGTCTCTATCTCTAGTACTCACTCCGTTCTAAATTAGATGATTTCTTTTTGGACAAAAGTGGATGTATCTAGCTATGTTATAACTCTAAATAAATCGACTTTTTGACAAAAAGAAGTTATCTAATATGGAACGGAGGGAGTAGCATGTAATGCGGTTTGAGGTACATCGTGCCGGTTTTTCAGTTTAGTCCCTGGAAAATTAGAAAATCAACCCGCAGTCCGTCTGTAAGTCAGCGTACCGGTTCATCGGTTCCCCTCAGAAAGCTGACCCATCCTTCTCGTTGCGACCTGTTCTCTGGATCGTGATCTCAAATCGCGATTCTTTTGATCTAGATCTGTTGGGATGTGAGAACGAAAAGAATGAGGAGAAAACCGAGAGTGACACCAGAGAAAACGGGGGAGCTGGTGGAGACCTATTCCTCCACCAATGACGTTCTGCACCGCCGCTGGGACTCTGGAAGCAACACGGCCGGGCGCTGCCAAACTGCTGCAGCTTCCTCACCACCGACTGCCGCTGCCATGGTGCCACCTCTCCTTCCTCTACTTCAGTCTTTGAATAGACAGGAAATCACTCTACAACCACTCCTACATTTGGTTTAAAAATAATATAGCTTACTTCCCTTTATATACCACTACTTCTGCTGCTATCTCTGTTGCATGATGCTAGAAGTATTTGGGTAACGTGTGTAACGTGAGCACTGGTGTTCTAGCTTCGATTAGTGCACTCCATGTTCAGTTTCACAGTAGCTGCTCTTGTCTGCTATCATGATTTTTTTGTCTTCCAAAATCTTCTTTACAGAATATAAGTGTGGATTAAATGATGCGCATATCTCTTCACTAATGGTAAAAATACTTTTCTTACGAACAATATTTATCTTCATGTTACTTTTTAACATCTAAAGGCCCCGGTATTTATTTGGATTGTTCTCCGATTGTTTTTTAATGGGTCAATAATTCGGTTAGTCGATTCGGGGCAAAATGAGAAAGATGAAGCATGGGTTGTCTTTTGCAAAAGAATAGACATACCGATGATTGATTAGAAACAATGTACCCGAGGGTGTCTTTCGCAATATTTAAAACTGACAACACGAATCTCAAAATTAACTGTGTGTTCAGGATAAACTTGGGGTCCATATAGTTGTACAATGTGGTTTTCATGATCTCCGATGTATTTTCCCGTCCTTATGTGACATAATGAACATACATGATTAGCTTAGTTAATCTTAGCTTAAATATTATTTAATCCCGTTGCAACAGTGAAGTGCAAGGAGAAGGGCACTGATGCCGTCGAGCTGATTGAAGGAAAGATCACACCCGAACTAGGGGCCAGAGAGTGCTACAATGGTGAGCTTTGGTACCTTGACACAGGTGGAAGCAATCACATGTCAGGGAATAAGAATATAGTCAGTGAACTGGATACTAGCATCAAAGGGACAATGCGGTTTGGAGATGGGTATGTCGTTGAAGTTCAGGGCCGCGGAAGTATCGTGTTCATCTGTCGTAGTGGTAAGCATCATATGCTAAAAAATGTGTATTTCATTCCAGAGCTCAAAAGGAACATAGTAAGTTTGGGGCAGCTCGATGAGGAAGGGTGCAAGTCAGAGTTGTTCCATGGTTCCCTGAGTGTGTTCGACCGCTCTGGAGAGCATTGGTCAAGGTACGGAGGACCAAGAATCGTCTGTACATGTTGAACCTGGAAAATGTGTTTCCTGACGAGCGTGTGAAAGCTAAGAGCGTCAGGCGTGGACAGAAGAAATGAAGACCAGTAGATGAAGATGGGGTAACAAGATTAGGGAGGTGATTGTTGGGTCTAATCTTGTTAATTAGTAGTCCTCCTATTAGTGGTGGTGTCATGCATGAGTTAGCATCACATCATGGGTCATATTAGCATTTTCAGTTGACAAGTTGTTCTAGGCCCAGAAACATACAGGTTTACGTTGCGGCTATTAGTGTGTGAGTTTGTTAAGCCCGATGCACTATCTTTTTTTTGAAGGAAAGGCAAAAGATTTGCCTTTTTTCAATTAATTAAGAAGAAGTTGTGGACAAGTTCTAGTGTTATAGACCACCACCCTTAATACAAAAAGCCTAATCTCCCGGCAATAGATGACCCAAATGCTTGGCACCCGCAAGCACCCAATTCCTCGCCTCTAGCTTTATCCTAGCGAATATTAACGTCGGAAGTGTGCTCAAGTGCTTGAAAATCCGCGAGTTGCGCTCGTTCCAAATTTCCCAAGTCACAAGCATGAGTAGTGACGGGATTGCCTTCCTTCTTCTCCCATTTGCGATGGCAAGGTGCTCCCACCAAGATTGGACGTCATTGAAGGCCACCCAATTCGGGGGATTGAAGTCCCCAACATTGAGCCAATTCTTGATCATGCCCCAAAGGCGAATAGAGAAGCGGCAAGTGAAGAGAAGGTGTCTAGCCGTCTCATCTTCACGACGACAAAGGGGGCAAAGCCGACCATTAGGCCATCCCCTTCTCTCAAGGCGGTCGGCCGTCCACACGCGGTTTTGGATTATTAGCCATGAGAAGAGCTTGCATTTGGGCGGAGCCCAATTCTTCCATACCATATTGTCCAACGGCGAGGCGACCTCCCCGACGAATTGCTCATTGTAGGCCGAGGAGCAAGAATAGGCACCCGAAGGGGTGAGCTTCCATGTGATAGTGTCCGGTACATCGTCTTGAAGTTGAAGTTGTGAGGTGAATTGCCAAAGTTTAGTGTACTCCTCAAGGTGTTGGACCGAGAGCCCCTCTCCGAAGTCAATATCGAGGATCCACGCGTCATCGGTGATGGCCTCCTTGACGGACCATGTCTTCTTCTTTGAGAGATCGTAAATGAGAGGGGCGATAAGCTTGGGGCTGATCCCGTCCGCCCACGACGCATCCCAAAAAGAGGCCTTGACCCCATCACCAAGGGTCACCGTTGACATGGCATGGAAGAGATCCATTTCAACATTCTTGCAAGGGGCCTCCATTCCCACCCATGGTCTCTCCGGCGTCGTCCAATCTAGCCAAGCCCACCTAAGGCGAAGAGCCTTCGCAAATTTGTCCATGTTGAGGAGGCCGAGCCCCCCCAAGGAAGTAGGTTTGCACACCATCGCCCAATTGACCTTGCACTTGCCGCCGGAAACCTTGTCGGTACCCGCCCAAAGGAAGCTCCTAATAAGTTTCTTGAAGAATAGCATAGTCTCCGGCGCGATATCAAGAACGGTGAGAGGGTAAATGAGTTGAGATGTGAGGACCGCCTTTGCAAGGGTTTTGCGACCCGCAATGTTGAAGCATCTACCCGCCCAAGGGTTGAGCTTAGCCATCGCCTTATCCTCAAGGTATTGGAAGTGGACCTTCTTTAGTTTCTTCACCGCAAGGGGGAGCCCAAGGTAGCGCAAAGGGAAGCAAGCGGTTGGAGCCGGGAGATCAAGTAGCACATCATCAAGATCAACATTATCGCAACGGATGGGAGTGACCGAACTCTTCGCAAAGTTAGTCACAAGCCCCGTGGCCTCTCCAAAGTTGTTTAGGATTTGAGCAAGTGTGGATATGTCATCACGAATAGGACACATGAAGATGGCCGCATCATCGGCATAGAGGGAGGACCGAAACCTAGCACCCTTCCCGGGAAGATGGTGAAGAAGCCCTTGATCCGTGGCCACTTGAAGGATGTGTTGAAGAGGATCGATGGCGATGTCGAAAAGGAGCGGTGAGAGGGGGTCACCTTGCCGCAGACCCCTCCCATGCTTTATTGGAGCACCCGGAATGCCATTTAGGAGCACACGTGAGGAAGCCGTAGAGAACAACGCCGCAAGCCAATCACGAAATTTAGGAGGGAAGCCAAGATGATCAAGAAGCTCGAAGATGTAACCCCACTTGACCGAGTCAAACGCTTTCTTGATGTCAAGCTTGAGGAGTAGGGTGGCCTTTTTCCTCCGGTGAAGCCAACGGGCATAGTTGCGAACAAAAAGGAAGTTATCATGGATGCTCCTAGTCTTGATGAAGGCGCCTCGCCCCTCTCATGAACGTCCTTGTTTCTCAAGCCCGATGCACTATCGTGGGATGGCACGAGTAATGTGGATCGTGGCGTGGAGTTCGGACTGCTTAGCCGGTCACATTTTGCATGTAATCACGCATAAATAAGAGGTAGAAATCTAGAAAAGAGGTAAGCAGTTGCGCCTCACAAAACCTCTCTGTCCGCTCTATGTTTTTTCTCTATATTTTTCATTGTGTTCGTCGACTGAGATTCAGAGTTTAGAGTCCACCTTCCTGTGAGTTGATCCGGGGCTAATCCTTCAGTCTATGCAAATATAGTGGTAACTGGAATGTTGGAGTATGATTGGTCAATAACATATATTGGAATGTTGTAGTTTTTGAAATGCATTTATGGTCCGAGTGATGAATTATATTTCTTCGACTCTTCTGGTAAAAATGTATTTCTTCAGCTATTATAGCCTGGTGTAAATGAAAACATCCTTCAAACATATCTGACTTGACTCAAGGAAACTGCATATTAATCATAGTTTGTGCTGATGTCAATCTATATATCATATTTACAATGGGAACAGATTTCAAATATCTAAACACTAAAAGTTGGTATTAACTCTCTATTTACAGCATGCATAAGCCTTCTGGCGGTACATATTCAAAACCTGAAGCAAGAGTAAATCTGATTATTGCAGAGAATATCACTTATGTACGACATGAAAAAACTTTGGTAGAACAGTGGGGTCAGTTAAATTGGGGAAAAGACACTGCAGAAGAAGTGTCACCCCTCCTCCAAGTTCACGTGAAGTGTCTCTTGTGAGATTGACACCTCGTACTCACAAGGCTGCGCCGCCATTGCTCAATATCACACAACACCACCCCCACCTGTTGCCGAACCAGGAGGCATCAATTAGTTGAACCAGGAGGCATCAATTAGTTGTAACATGTCTTGAGGTACAGTGAGGATCCCGGCGGTAACATTTTTAGGTTTTTAATCTACAATATCTAAAATAAATGCAACGCAACTCCAATTATGCATTACAATCGGTTCACTTTATGGGGCCTCTTTTATTACTGCACAAGGCAGGTTCGAGTTTAATTTATATTGAACTTTTATACTTATTTTTCAAACCCTATACTCTTAACACGTATAAGATCTCTTTCTTGTTTAGCATTATTCTCAAGATGTTAGTTGTAACATTACTTATATAGTCACAATTCATATAGTTGAAAATACATCTACATTGTGCTAGAATAAATATGTTATACAGTTTCTTCTTCAGTTTAGTTACGATAGCTACATAAACTATATATATTGTACATAAATATTTATGGTAGCGATGTCTAACTATATGGTCTAGCAAATATCTTAAAAGTGAGTTTTACTGTACAACTATTTATGCATACTCATAGAAACTTACATAGTATTACTTGAACGTTGACATGATTCTTCAACCATATTTTCATCATAAATTATGTCTTGCGAGTTAAAGTGGGTACAATAATTAGATGATAATGTGTTGATGATGCATGCTTGGTACTTAAATAAAATTGTTAATAGTAATCACCGACAAAAAAAAAAAACAGATTCCATTTATCGTGAGAACTACTCCAGTAGAGTGGCGGAGGCGGAGTAATAGAAAGGAGAGAGGGATCGGGGGACCGTGATCTCTGGGATCGAACGGTTGCGAAGCGGATTAATTCGGACTAGGATTATTGCACGGATATCCTATTCCTATTCCCATCCTTGGAGGAGGAGGAGGAGGAGGAGGTAAAAACACCCGGACTTTTTATAAAGCATAAAACAGGGACAGTTACTACACGACAATTCGAAGTGCTTGGAACAGATTAACAAATTTATTCATACACATAGAAGCATATCGCGCAGTCATTTTGACAGCCTCCATGAATAGTTTTTCAAAAAAATGGGGGGAAAAGATGAGAACCTATTGTTAGATTTGTTAATTTGTTAGCCCGTAGCAACGCACGGGCATTTTACTAGTAGTAATAATGTGTCCATTAGATGTAACGTATATGGTTGATATGAGTACAATCAAATCAAAAGCATGATCCAAGGACGCGGTAAAGATATGGTTCGACCATAAAAGACGAAGGTAGAAAATCAAGCTAACTATAGGCGTACGTGACGAAACTAGAGACACATCCCCCCATAATGCACTGCGTTAAGCTATCGAAGCACCGTCATATCAACATCTCATAAAGACGGAACACCATCCCCGTGCTGGACTTTGAGGGCTCTTCCGTCTCCGAACACTCTTCGAAAGCAAGAGTCCTCGATGGTTTCTTCCCTACGGGCCCAGCTTCTTCTCCACCTTCTGGACCACGATCGCTTCTGATGTTTCTGAAGTGTTCGCCTCCTTCCACAACCGGACCTCCGGCCTCTCAAGGATCAACCGCGCTTACTTGGTCCTCCTGCCTAAGCACGAGGCGGCACGCTCCCCCTCCGAATTTCGTCCTATCTCGCTTCAAAACTGCATCGCTAAGATGATCACAAAGGTTCTTACCTCCCGCCTCCAGCACTCCATCCACGCCCTAGTTGACCCTAACCAGACAGGATTCCTCTCAGGTCGTCGCATCTCCGAGAACATTATCTTCGCCGCCGACATTGTCCGCACGTGTCACCTCCGTAAATGCCCCACCCTTGTCTTCAAGATCGACTTCCGCAAAGCCTTCGACTCGGTCAACTGGAGCAGTCTCATTTCTATCCTTCGGGCTCGTGGTTTCAACGAGCTCTGGTGCAGTTGGATGCTGGACATACTCGCCTCCGGCCACACCTCTTTCATCCTTAACGGGATCCCTGGCCCCTGGATCAAGTGTAAAAATGGCCTTCGGCAGGGCGACGCCCTCTCCCCCTATCTTTTCATCATTGTCGCTGACGTTCTCCAGCGGCTTCTACGGCAGCCCCACGGAGACTCACGGCTTCACCACCCGATGGATGCCTCGCTCCCCCCCGTCGTTCTCCAATACGCAGACGACACTCTCATCATCTGCCACGCGGATGCCCCCTCTGCTCGCCTTCTTAGGACTATCCTGGACAATTTCGCTGCCGCCACGGGCCTTGCCATTAACTTCCACAAATCCTGCTTCATTCTGATGCATCTTGACAATGACGTCGGCCTCGAGATTGCGTCCATCCTCGGATGCCCCGTCTCTAGCTTCCCCCAACCATATCTCGGCCTTCCTCTCTCTGCCACTAAACTACCATCCTCCGCTTTCACCCCTCTCATTTCCTCCTTCGACCGACGCCTCTCCGGCTGGAGTGCGATGCTTCTCTCTTCTGGTAGGCGACTTGTTTTGTGTAATGCTATTTTAAATAACCTTGCTACTTATTTTATGTGTTCTTTTTTGCTGCCCCGTGGTGTGATTGAAGCAATTGACAGGAGGCGCCGTTCCTTTTTTTGGACCGGCAAGGACTCTTGCTCTGGGGCCCGTTGTCTAATGGCTTGGGATAAGGTTTGTTTGTCTAATTAGGTGGGCGGATTCGGGATGCGTGACCTGCAACGGCAAAACCTGGCCCTCCTCATGAACTTCGTGCATAAGCTTCATCAACCGGAGGAGCTTCCGTGGAAGACATGGTTCTAGAGCTCGTACAGCCGCGACCTCGGTGACACCTCTCCCTCCCCTTCCTTTATTGAGAAGATCGTTCACCTCTACCTCCCCACCTACATGGGTATCACCCGCTCCGCCGTCCACAACGGCAGGCATACTTCTTTCTGGCATGACTCTTGGCTCCCTGATGGTCCCCTCTCCCACCGCTTTCCAGCTCTCTTCTCTCACTGTCTCCGCCCCCACATCTCTGTCGCCCACGCTTACTCGTCCGAGTTTGATCTCCAGCCACGGCTTTCTGCTGCTGCCGCTCGCGAGCTCTCCGAGATCCAGCGCACGGTCGCCTCCCACCCTCTTGATTCCGAGTCCGACATTCGCTCCATGGCCTGGGGCTCGGCCTCGTCTTTCAGCTCCCGTGCTGCCTATGCCAACACCTCGACGGTTGGCGTCTTTGATGCAGAGGCTACGGCCTGCTGGGCATCCCGTCTCCCCACTAAAATAAAAATCTTCTGCATTCTTGCTGAGGCCGATCGCCTCAACACCCGCTTCAACCTCCACTTCAAGCACTGCGCGCCCTCGCCCCTCTATGAGTCCTGCGCCGCTCCCGAGACTTCCCATCACCTCCTCTTCGAGTGCCCTATTGCCTCCGATTGCTGGAGACGGATTGGTTGCTGCATTCATCCCTCCACCACCCTCTGGTCTGTTGCTCCGCCGCGCGCCGCGGACACCGATGCCTGGAGGATCTGTGCCGCGTCCGTGGGATGGAACCTCTGGAAGGCGCGCAACGATGTCGTCTTCAACAGCATCTCCTGTTCTGCCATGGACGTTCTTCGTCGAGCTGCCGATGACATCACCCTTTGGGCGCACCGTCTCGCTCCCTCTGCCCGTGCTTCCTGTGCTGCCCTGCGTGGCGTTTTTTTTGGCACTACTGTGTAACGATCAGGACTGTAATTCTCTCTCCCCCTCTTTTTTGCTGGTTGTCTATATAACATTGGTCTCATGTTGACGGGACGGTTTCGAGTAATATAACAAGCGGTGGGGATTGATCCCCCCGTTATTCTTGATTTTTTTTTTGATAAATTTAGTTACATACCTAGGCCCCGTTCCTCCAGCAATGGTGAACGAAGAACACACATGTACTCAAAAAGTAGCGCTTGCTTCTTATCTAAAAGAGTTGCGCAGGCCTGAGAGGCATCGTGAGTTGTTCTAAGAGGTATTTGGTGAGCGCGAGCAACTTGGCCATTCAACCTCTTACATACGGGTTCCATGGATCTGCTTTGGACATGTCATCGACCCTCATGGTACAGAGCATTGGCACTCTAACAATGCCCATGTCATCCTCCCATGTTCGGAACGCCACATAGTCTCTCTATTCAAGTTACTTTCTATTTTGTTGAGCTAAGTGTGATTGTATAGTGGTCCGTATGTAGCAAGGTCCCAACGAAACCTTAATAGAAGGTTCACGTGTGTTCGCACTACCCCATTTTAGCGCTAATCAAGAGAGCCTAGGAGTAATAAAATATAAAATCATGTTTTAATAGGTTGACTATATCTCAACTACTAATAAAAGAGTCTTTCAAAAAAAAACTACTAATAAAAGAGCAAATGTTAGTTTTCCTAAATCCACCTAGCGAATTGTACACTCGACAACCAGGAACGTCCAATCCAATCAACTTGATAAAATCGAAGAGTATATATTCGTCCAATGGTCTGCCACCCAGTTAGACGGCTGAGATTTGCCCTCGCGTCTCGCCCATATCCGTTCGAAGCGTCTCGCATCCCCCAAATCACGGAACAATAGAAGAACCGTTCGGCTAAACTTCGCGAGTCAATCCTCCGCGTATGGACGAATCCCCATGATGCGTCCCGTCTGCAATCCACCCTTCCTCTCTTATGTCGCCTTCATCGTTGTCCGTCTACAGGCAAATTCAACAAATTTAAACCTTTTTTGAATTTATTTCACAAAATGGACCAAAATCTAAAAAAAAATCGGATCTAACCCTTTCTCACGGCGCCCGCCCCCGGGGCGCCGAGTTCTACAGTACGACGCCCTAGTCAAAAGCGCCGTGGACTCTGCCAGCGTGGCGAGGGCGGGCCCGCCAGGAGCAAGTACGGCGCCCTAGTCCGGGGCGCCGTACTACTGACCTCAACGCCCCGGGTCAAGGCGTTGTGCTCCAATCTTCTTTTGTCTTGCTGAGTAACTTGATAAAACAAAGCTAGTCCAAGTAGCACACGTACCATGCTCTACCCTAGTGGCATGTGGTGTGTTCTTTGTCCCTTTAGGTATTGAGTTCAATTCCTAACTTTACACAAATTTTGCCCCGATTTTTTTTTGTTGTTTTTTCACTTTTCACTCAATCAGTATATTGAGTTCAATTCCTACAGTTGGCCGCCTTTTTCACGTTTTCACTTTTCATTTAGCGCTATTTCCACGCGAATAAAATGTATTGCTTCTGGGTGCATGTATGCACCGATTTCTCACCATCTTGTTGTGGCAGTATATAACCCCGCTAAATAGTGTGGATCAAAGATTCATCTTGGTGTTCTACTCCATGATGTTGAGTAAGTATATAACCTAATTAGTTGGAAACGTCAGATTAGCAGTGAAATTCCAGAACAATAAAATATCTGTACAAATTAGCATGTATTTTAGGTAGCAACAATGTCGTAAGATCATTCGGTACAAGCCCCCGCCTACGCCTATGGGGTAGAAGCTCGCCTCACCAGCACCCAAACCTTGGTTCAAGATAATTCATGTTCCCTCTATGGCAAATCACGGACATTTTATGTTAAATGTGAATTGTGCAAAAAACATCTTTGTTCTTGTTGGTTGAGTGAAAAATAATAAACATAAAAAAATCAGAATGTTTTTATGCATAACAAGGATTTGAATTCGGTACAAGCCCCCGCCTACACCTATGGGGTAGAAGCTCGCCTCACCAGCACCCAACCTTGGTTCAAGATAATTCATGTTCCCTCTATGGCAAATCACGGACATTTTATGTTAAATGTGAATTGTGCAAAAAACATCTTTGTTTTTGTTGGTTGAGTGAAAAATAAAAAACATAAAAAAATCAGAATGTTTTTTATGCATAACAAGGATTTGAACTCAAAACCTCAAGGCTGAAACAGCACACGACAAACCACTGGTCTAATGCATGGTATGTGTTGAATGTGGACTAGCTTGCTTTATTAACTTTCCGCAGCGAGTAAAAAAAAGAGAAAACAGCACGGCGCCTTGGCCCGGGGCGTTGAGGTCAGTAGCACGGTGCCCTGGTCCGGGGCGCCGAACTTCCTCCCGGCGGGACCGCCCTCGCCACGCTGGCAGGTTCCACGACGCCTTTAACCAGGGCGTTGTACAGTAGAACACGGCGCCCCCCCCCCCCCCCGGGACGCCGTGCAAAAGGGTTAGATCCGCAATTTTTTGAAATTTTGGTCCATTTTGTGAAATGAATTCAAAAAAGGGTTAATTTTGTCAAATCTTCCCCGTCTACACGCCTCCCAGCGGCGCCGCCCACCCACCCACGTGCCTCATATGCGCTGATGTCCCAGTTGGAGGCAGAAGAGGCGGAGAGGCGCGACACCACATATGGATTGAGAGGGACATGGGGACCAAGTCCCGTCGGATGAGCCTCGCGGCTGAGCAGCAGCCAGGTCGATCCACTGCCTAAATTTCTCTCCGTGTATTGTTGAAGCAATACATCATACAGGTGTTTTATGGCTTTGATAAAGGGTATCCGTGTATATGACTATCATGCATTCGTGCTTCTATTTCTGATTTAGAATCACAATCTCCAGGTACTTTGCTTAAATTCATAATTGTGACATTTAAGTGTTAGCTGATGCAACATATAGTCCATTGCACATAATTGTTGCTAAACAGAATAATGATATGTTTTCATAATATTGCGCCCTGATTTTTCTACTTTTGCTATTTTAACTTCATACAATGTACTCATTCTTGTACTTTCCATCACTTAGTTTGCATACACTATCATGTTGGTGGCTTGACTAATGATGGGCAAGGTTGTTTTGCTTCCTTTTCTTTAGTTTTTCTTTCGTCTCTGAATATGAGCACATTTGGAAGGACCAAAAGTTGGATTGTTCAAATGGTACTGCTGATAGTATGGCAACCACTCTCGAGGTTTTGGGTCTAAGGCGGATAGGAACTCAAGGGCCTAACGATGTCGCACAAGTATGAGACAGGGAGCATGCGACTCATGCTTCTTGCTATGTTGATGAAAATTATTCAGGTTTATATTATGTGAACACCTTTTCATAGAGGTTGGAATGTTTTCAAACAATTTAGCATTCTTCGCAGATGGAAAATGAGCCAGATGCATCTTCATTTTTATCAGGGGATCGTTCTCTTTTTTAAATATCTAATAAACACATCGGCAAACAGGGTTGCCAATTCCACAACTACTGAACATAAACTACATGCATAGTGGTTGAAGTGGGTATGCCTGAATGTCTCATATGTTTCTGCATCTACGTAGTTGATTGTTGATATTCATTGCCTCGGTCGAATAAGATTTGCTGATCGACATGGCACCATCACTCCAGATCGATATTGACTTTGTGAGTTCAAAATAATATAAGCTTCAAAATTGAACAATGGAAAGTTTAAATACTCCAATTCCATTTAATATTTGCATAAATTAATTTAATAAAAACGTGCATTGCACGTGCACGCTAACTAATTAAAGAGCATTGCATTGCATGATCTCAAGGACCCGACGGCTGGGAAAGGTGGCAGGGCCACGGCGGCATGAGGAGAGGGGGGCATGGACCAACGCTCCCACGGCGACTGGATCATGAAGGTCATTATGTTGTCTTTGGATGTTATTTTTTTTGGAGTACTTCACAGTAGATATTCTATCCGACACTCTCAAGCAGGCATATTTTGCTTTGTATCATGATTATTTTATGTTGTATCAAATATGAAAACTAACTATGATTACTATTTAATTTTAGGTTCATATGACACATATCCCATCAAAATTGGTCGTCATTTCAGTCGAATCGGAATTGAATGGGGGAGGCAGGGGAGGGCGAGGAGAGCCTTGCCGGCGGCCAGAAGGAATTGGATGAACCTTGCGTCCGGCCGTGGCTTGGGAGTTTGAGAAGAAGCTGAGAGTGGGGACTGTGAAGCGGTGTGTGTCAATGTGCATCTGATGGATTTCCAGTGGGTTGGTTTTCATCATGTTTTTTTTAAGACATATGTTGAGAGCGTAGTGGGTTCGTTACCATCCGGTTTTGGAATTGAATAATGATGATATAAGAAGATGTTGAGTGTTGAAAGATGAGTAAACCAGCAATAAGTTGCGGTCTCATACTCCACCTAAGAAAACTCATTAAACTAAACGTGGCATTTACAATTTCGACGCTCACTTCTCGACAACAACTTCACCGACCATCACAACAACGATCGTGCCTGCGGTATCGACACAAATAACCTGCTCCCTGGGAGGGCGCTACATGCACTCGGGGGCTGGCACTCACGCACCCCTTATTTCGGCTGCCCATGCGCAAGCCAATGTCACATGGTTGAACAACAAGTTTGTCATGTATAGTTATATTCGTTTTAATTTTTTCGAAAGGGGAAGAAACCTGCACAGGTAAGTTGACAATGATCTTGTAGTGTATATTGCGTAAGTTAACCTCTTTGATATATTACAATGCAATTATGATTTATGAATCTCATTGTTAATATAATATTTTAATATTTTTCTGGCGGTAACACCAAAGTATCATAAAAACACACTCTCATGCCTCGGAGTATTGTTAGTAGTAATATATGATGTAACAATAAAGGCATCCAAATTTAAAGTAGACCTTCAATCCAGTGGTGGGTGTGCATCATAATAACACCGATATCTCGCACCAATTGCACATGTACTACATTGTCCAGGATAGTAATCATGTGTCCATTACATATAACGACCATGGTTGATATGAGTAGAATCAAATCAAAAAGACATAGGAGCCCGTGACGCGGTAAGGATTTGGTTCCACCATAAAAAGCGAGGCTGGAAAATTCAGAAGACGTACTAAAAGAAAAGTGACGTGGCAGGTGATATATGCAACTGCGTGCGTACCTACCGAAGCACCATCACATCAGAAATTCATTATGGATAAATAGTTACATTCCTAGTCTCTTTAGGTCCGTTCTTCCAACGATGGTGAACGAAGAGCATCTGAGCATGCATATATTCAAAAAGTATGCTCTCGCCGTCTCGCGTCTTATGTAAATTAGTTGCCTAGACTTGAGAGGCATCGGGAGTTGTTCTAGGGCAAGGTGCTTGTTGATTGGGAGCAACTTGGCCATTCAACCTCTTTCAGCGAAGTTCGATTGTCTTAATTTGTACGTGCCATCAACTCTGATGATACTGGGGCGTAGTGGCATTCTAACAGTGCACATGGCATCCTCCCCTGTCATAAACACCATAGATCTTGTCCACTGAACTTGCTAAACGCGATGTGAGGTAAGTTGCATGTCGTGTGATTGTACACTATTCTGTTGTTCAACGTCAATTGGCTTGGCATGTTAGGTCAATTCTTTTTCCCTAACCTTATCATTTCATTTCTACCAAATGAAATAAAATGATGACGGATGTGTCTATTCCAAGGTTTTGGATACCGGTACCAACAAAATCTCTGAGGGGGCGGGATTTCCGGTAATCATTGTTACCGAAAAAATACTGGTTGGTTACCGACCACAATTCTCAATCAAAATTTAAAATTTGACCTTAAAACATAAAAAATAATTAAAAATAATTTTAAAGGACGAAATCGATCCAAATTCAGATATTCTTGGATTTTTCGTCTAGTAACACATTTACCGGGGGGCAATGAGAAATCCGATTACCGGTTGGTAATCGTGGTATTTCGATCGGTAACCAAATCCTCTATTCATTCTATTTTCCATCAAATGAAATAAAATGATGGACGACGAACAAGTTTTAAGGTCATGTGTTCAAGTCCCACTACCTGAGCAAACTCGGACTAGTAGGAGGGTGGAAAAGAGTGGAGAAGAATAGAGACTTGGACGAGCAGAGAGGCTTTGCTAAGCATAGATGTGTCCATAGGCCACACGGCAACAATATGATATATTCTCTCCGATCACTAAAAATTGTCGTGATCTCTACCTAAAACTTGGGGAAACGATAGGGATCCGGCGGAGGATCGGTGCGCTCGCATCCTCCGCATCGGGCGTACGCCACGCGTCCCTACGGGTCCACACGCACCACCGCTCCGCTCCTTATCCTCTCGCCCATCGCTATCCTGTTGCTGGCTTCGTTCCCCTTTTCCGATTCATCGCAAGCACATCCCGCCTCAACCTCCACCTCCTATCCCATGACGCCACCGCAAGCACCAAGCTCCACCCCCCGGCCGGCCGGCCGGCCTTGATGCTCGGAGCCCGCCGTCCCCAAGCTCAACCAGATGCGCGGCTCCGCCATCCACAAGCCCGACCAGATGCGTGGTGCTCGTCCCCAAGCTCGACCGCGTCGCTGCTCAAGCTAACGCCCACCCGCGCCTGCTCCGCCATGCTCGATCTGCCATGCCGTCTGCTCCTTGCTCCGCTGTTGCCCATGGAGCTCGCCCGCTCCACCAAGCTCGGACTCGAGGTTGCCGCCTCCTCATCCTTCACTGCGCGTCCCCAAGCTCGAGCAGGTCGATGACGGTGGCCTCCGACCGCCTCGGCCCGCGCCTCAACCTCATCGTAGGCTGCAACGGCGTAGTGCTGCTATGCTTGCGCAGCGCTGCTGCTAGTGGATACCGGTGCAGCGGCTATCCACGGGGGCGGTGGTGCATCGGTGCTCCGAAGAGCGGCGTCGCCGATGTGGGATTCCGGATGCTACAAGCGGTGCTACCGAAGGAAATTGGTGGAGCTTCGAAAGGAGGACGGCGGTGCTGCCGAAGAAGGTCGGCTTTGCTCCCATGGGAGGTCAGCGGTGCTGCCGACGAAAGTTCGGCGTTGCTCCCATGGGAGGTCGGTGGTGCTGCTGAAGCCGGAGAGATTTGCTCCCATGGAGGGCGACGGTGCTGCCAAAGAAGGTCGGCATTGCTCCCATGGGAGGTCGGTGGTGCTGCTGAAGCCGGAGAGATTTGCTCCCATGGGAGGGCGACGGTGCTGTCGAAGAAGGTCAACATTGCTCCCATGGGAGTCGGTGGTGCTGCTGAAGCCGGAGAGATTTGCTCCCATGGGAGGGCGACGGTGCTGTCGAAGAAGGTCGGCATTGCTCCCATGGGTGTCTTCTCTTCCTACCGGTTTTGCTACACACCGCGGGTGGCAACGGCGGCTGCGCACCCGCGGTAACATCGGGCGGCGACGGCGTTCTGCAATCACGGTGACGGCATGCTGCAAAGGTGGCTTGCTACCAAATCGTGGGTGTCACAGCTCGAGCCGTCACACGGTGGTGCTGCTACGAACCGAGCATCCGGTGCTGCAGCAAAGAGTGGACATAGGTGGTTGGGGATGCTACCAATGGTGCCCTGCGCTGCTACCAGATGGTGCCATTGATGGTACCGACATGGTCGCGGTTGAGGTCTTCAAGAGTTTGCTACTGTCTGTGTGGATTTGTTACATTGTTAATTTTTTTTGCTAATTTTTTTTTTGCTCCATTGCTATTCTTGAAATGCTACCATGTTGTGTTGTGGTTGAGGTCTTGATGAATTTTCTACCGTCGTCGTGGATTTGCTACATAGTCATATTGTTTTTTGCTCCATTACTATTCTTGAAATGCTGCCATGTTGTGGTTGAGGATTTGCTACATAGTCATTATTTTTATTTCATTTGCTATTCTCAAATGCTGCCATGCTTTTTTTGTACATTTTTAACTAACGTGGAAAATATGATGCAGCAATGCTACAATAGCGTAACTTTTTTTGCTACAAGAACTCTCCGATGTCTCTTAGGAACTATTTGTGAGCCGACGCGCGTACCGGCGGCGCGCAGCAATGCTGCCATGGGGGACGGCGGTGCTACAGCTCGTCGGCGTCAGAGGTGGTGCTACCATGACGGGCAGCGATGCTCCTGTAGGTCAGCAGTGGCGCTGCTAGAGCAAAAAATAATTTGTTGATTTATTGTGTCTTTCCTTCTTGTTGTGGTGCAAATTTTTTGAAACTTTGTAGCACAATATTTTTCTCTTTCGATGCAAATCCATGAATCATTTGTAGCAATTTTTCTGTTTTGATACATTTTTCTTTCTCGATTATTTGAGCAAATGTTTGGAAGTTATGTAGCAATTTTTTCATTTTTATGGAAATTCGTAGAGCGTTTGTAGCAATTGTCTTTGTGCTACCGAGTAGCAATTATCTTGGTAGTATTTTTTCTTTTATGCAAACCCGTAGAGTGTTTGTAGCAATTTATCTTTGTGCTGCTAACTAGCAATTGTCGTTGTGTTGTCGAGTAACAAATTTTCTCTTTATCACGCAAATCCACCTAATGGTGGTAGCAAAAATTCTTACAATTAACATTTTTTTGTTTTTTGTTTTTGCTACAACTATACAATTTTTTTGCTATGCTGAGTTTATGCTGGTTTTTGCTACAACACCTCCTATTAGGTTTTATGATCGATGTATTTTTCTATTTTGTGATCAAACAATTTTTGCTGCAAGTTAAAAACAATTGCTGCCCATCGGCATTTGATGCTTCGTTTATTGAATCAGGAGGGTACGGTAGGTGGTGACAGCCTGGCGTTCTCTGCGATCACTACCCGTGAGAAAGAATTGGTGGAAAAAGTCAAGCGTGTGGTGGGAGAGACGGGTCCACGTTGGAGGGAAAGCGACGTTTTGGATTTTAATGCATGCGCGGGTGGCCGGATCCAATCATACGATCGGACGGCTCTCCGCCCAGAGGATCGGTGGTGCGCGGATCCTCCGGAGGACGCTAAAACTTGTACTCACTCCGTTCTGAATTAATTGACTCAGATTTAGTTCAAGTTCGAAGGGAATACCTGAAACCGTGAATGTTGGCTTCCTCCAACGTTTATTACGGATTAGAGGGAGTATTGGTTTTTTACATGGCCTTAAACTTCCCCACTGACGGCCTCGAATATGGCCCAATCGATCTAGACTTGGGCCTCACCGGACGGAGCTGGCGGACAGGTTTGGTTTGGCGCCCAAGGTCCTCGAATATGGTTTGGCTCTCTCTCTCTCTCCTTATGAGTTTTGACCATTTCCTCATGGAGATTCGTCTCGTCTCGTCTCGTCTCATCTTGCTCACGCAAAGCCAGACAAAGTTCCTCCTCGGAAATGCTCACCTTGATGCGTTTTCAGCGCTGGCATTTCACCATCTGGACAAGGAAGGTTCCAACCCTTGGCGTTAATTACGCTGTCACTGCACACACCACTAGCCACCGTGCACCCTGTCCGCGGTGTAATCTCCAATGCTACCACCCAGCATATACCCATCGATTTTCGCCATCGCCAGTCCTGTCCAGTACTGCAATCAAGCACGCTGCTGCTGGTGCTGGGTCGACTCCATTAGGTCTTAGAAACACATAGTACACGGTAAGATCGATGCTGCTGCTCCGGTATGTACGTACGGTGGACAGCACCGCATTAGCTCCCATGTCCTTGGAGGAACACCACATAAATCAAGCAAGCAATGCCTTGTCGTCAAAAGCCTGGCTGCAGCTGGCTGTATATAAGAAATTTATCCTACTGTTTATGGAGTACAGAACGGAGTACGTAGTGTTTTGCTTTTACAAGGAGTAATAACTCTACAGAAGCCAAACAAAAATGTACTCATGTCTGCTGCTAACAGAGCCATGTTTGCCCCTTTGCCAAACTGCAAATAAATGACGAAATAAATATGGAGAAAATAAAACAGGAATAATAACACATCAATGACAACCTAAACCTGACATAGAAAGCTACAAAATGACACATAGTGCAAAACACAATTAGCTCAAATGACATGATGGAATAAATGAGAATGGAGATCACGCACGAATCGTGACCGTTATGTCAATCACCGGCCGGGCCTTGTCGTGATCGGCTTGGAACTTGCTACACTCGCCTTGTATATGTGACCACGTCTAGCTTGGGTGGCTTTGGATGACGATGATGCCCGCGTCGGCGCATGCCTGATGGGCGGCGGTCCTTTCCGCCTTAGTCCCTTGAGCCTTTGCCGAGCGTGGCTTTGACCGGGCACCCTTCATCGTCGAACTCAATGAACCGCTCCTTCTCTGGCGTCAACATGGCGGCGGTGGTCGTTGGGTTAGACAGGCCGCAGGGGCGGTGCTAGGGGTATTCCTAGTTATTCATGTTAATACCCATGATTACTATAGGTAACAACCGCTATTTTTTTGGCTAAATAGTGATGATTTTGAAAAATATGATGAATTTGGCAAAATGAATACACATAAATATAATTCCTAGTGTTGCCACTAGCAGGTCGGTGTCCTCCATCGGTGGCGGCGCCGTGTGAGTGGTGGCGGTCGCGGGAGGGTTTGGGAATTAGAAGCGGGTTGGGGCTAGGGGGTTGTGTGGGTGTCGCTCGGGCTGAAGTCGAACACCGGAGGAAAAAGACCTCGACGCGAACACTATCCACTTTGTTTCAAACCCGGACCAAACTTGAATCAGATTTGGAGCAAAACGGACATATCCGCCCTCACATATCCGTTTGCATGACAGGTGGACCATTAAAGCACTGTAGATTACTGCATAGGATCTCAACCCCGTTTGCAGTGGACCATTGAAGCATGCCTTCTGTCCGTTCGGATAGAAACGGAACCGTTAGAGATGCGCTTAGGCTTAGAGGGTTCTGCGCTCTGCGGTCTGCGGACAAAGATCAATACGAGTGCTAGCCACGTACTTCCTATGTGCTAGCCAATACGGTTGGCTGAATCTATGTGGAGTGGTCATGTGTCTAGAGCTTGGCTCTAGTTGTTCTCGAGGTTGTGTGGGCGTTGCCCCGTGGGGTTGTGTTGTTGTATGGTTTTCGCCCGGTTTCTTCCATAATAAACCGGGCACCTTTCTTCTTAATAAATGGAAAAGGCAAAGCTTCTGCATTCGGTTTAAAAAAACGTACTTCCTCTCTGAATAATCGGTGCTTTACTACACTGTTGTCGAGGCGAGATTTCCATTCAATGGTATCAAATCTGTCCGTTTTGTTCAAACAGATACTTGTTTCCCGGTATACGTGGTCCGGGTGGAAACTGAGCCGCGAGAACTTTTAGAACGTATTGGCCATTTGTAGTAAATCACGGGGTAGTTAACTAGTGCCATTAATCCCATTCATTCTTCGTTTCAGTGACGCACTAGTAGCTTGCTAGCTAGCCGGGCCAGAGCCATTAATCGCCATTCATTCTTCGTTTCAGTGACGCACTAGTAGCTTGCTAGCTAGCCGGGCCAGAGCCATTAATCGCCATTCATTCTCTTCGATCTAGCTAACGTAGTTGGACCATGGCTGTCGATCTATATTCGTGCAATGGAGCAGGGCCATGGCCGATTATGCATGTATCTCTTCCTAGATGCAAGTTGCAACTTGTGCTTGGTTCGTTCTTCATCGGCGTTAATCTTTGTCCTGCTTGTCTAGTGCTGGCCGGCGATGATCGATGACGATCTTGCACGCAGTTCCTTTCCTTAGAGGTGTAGAAACCATCTCTGTCTCGTCCTCATCGCCTTGTGTCTCTAGGTCAAAATCTAGATCCTTTCAGGCGGCATCTTGGTATCGTCGCCTTCTCGGAGACGTTGTTTTAGAGCCCTTTGACGCATGATGCTTCTGCTGTTGAGCATAGTCCGTGGCCGTCTCGTGTGGTGCTTGTAATCGGCTTAGCAATATGGTCATAAAGATCCCGATGATAAATTGAGCTTGATTCGGACGAGAGCCTTTGATCGGCGGTTGACGGATGTTGAAGCCTCGAGGTTTTGAGAAAATCTTGTAATTCCACCTTTTTATTGATTGATCGGGGTTTCTTTTTTAGAAACACAGTACAAACGCAGATGCTCATAACATGTCGTCCTGGTGAACAGACAGATGCCTACGGGTAGGCTAATTTGTGGGTCCGAATGGACGCTAGAGGATTCGGGGAGGGATATCGCGCTGAGAAGCACACACGGAAGAACACATCGACACGAGGATTTACCCTGCTTCGGGGCTCTCGTGAGGAGATAAAACCCCTACTGCAGCATCTAGCCTATCTGTATATTTCTCTTTGGTATCTGTGTGGTACAAATGCTCCATGAGAGGAAGAGCCCAAGGGGCAAGCATGCCCGTCGCCCCCTCTTTGGCCTTCCCCTGGTGCTCCTTATATAGAGGGAGCCCAGGGGACAAGGTGTGGCCCGCATGTCACTAGTCATGCACTATTCACGATTTGATTACTGGGGTCTTGTCATCACTATTCACTGCGTCATGCAGTTGTACTCTCGTCACATCAGGGGATGGGCTTGGCATGTCTTGTCCGTCCTTTGTCCCGTAGCGCCTGGCTTGGCATCTTCTCTGCTTAACCCGGCATGGATATGCCGGGTATCTCGGCGACTCCTCTCCTGGTAAACCCGGCATGGATGTGCCGGACTCTACTTCTCAACCCGACATGGATATGCCGAGTTCTCCTTCGCATACTGCTTTCCCTGCACATAAGATGAAAACAGAACATACCGACATAGACATGTCGGGTAAAATATGTCGGTCAGTCGTAAGTCGGTTAGAGTATGTCGGTTAGAATATGTCGGGCTGCATCAATATCGTATCTCGGTCCCTCCCGATCCGGGCATAAGTCGGTCAGCCAATATCTCGGTCAACTCTTGGACATAACTTATGCCATATCTTTACCCTACCCGGGGGTAGCCCCCCGACACAACACGCGCGCACACTCACCCCTATGAACGCACACACGCACACCCTACCCCTATGAGCACCTCCGAAATACTGAGCCGGCGGATCGAGTCTTGAGATTGACGAAGTCACACCACGGGCGTCTCGAAAGAATATTCCACCTAAATGCAACACACAGACGTTAAAGCTGGGGTTTGAACTCTGGTAGACCGAGAGTACAACCACTCTACTAGCCATCCAACCACAGGTTGTTTTGCGATTTATCGGATTTTTTTGTTTCTTCTACAAGCTTTCTTTTCAAAATTGGTACTTACAAAAACCTGTATGTTTATACTATTGGGCTTTTGAGAAATTATTAACACATAAAAAATAGAAAGCACCCATGTAAAGTTGTTTTTCCAAACAAGTTGACACTTATACCTTTATAATCTACATACATGGAGATCACCCTCAAAGACGACATCTTGTCAAAGCCATTTTGAATTTCCACGCATATATTTACTTTTTAGAGAAGAAGGACATATGCACCATGAAATGGGCGGAGGAACGGAGGATATAATAATAATAATACTAGTTTACTTGTGGAATCAAGTAATGGAGGTTAAGAGTGTAGAGTAGTCTATGTGATTTATTTTTTCAAAGGTTTGGTGAAGTTGGTTGGGCCTGAACTGAAAGCCGCGCCGGGCCCGTGGCGACGCACGTGGAGGGTGGCCACCGGGCACACGACACGGTCTGACAGGCTAGCTAGGCAGCCGCAGCAGCTGGGTTTTCGCGAAGCCTCCACCACCGTATATGGTACTGTATATCCCCATTCCCCAAACTACCCCTCTGCCCGCTGATCATCTGGTCGATCCTGTCAGCATCCGCGAGCAAGCGTGTGCGGGCTGCGTGCTCGCCGTGCTCAGCTCAGGTCCGGTCTGGCTAAGGCTTTTGTTTGTCTGAACTTTTGCTTCTGTTTTTGGACTTTCGAAGCAGAAGTTCAAACAAACAACACTGAATAAAGGCGTTTTCATTATCGATGTGTTTTTGGTAAAGCGGATCATGTTTTAGTGTGAGGTGAATTTTTCACCGATAGCGAGAGCCAGTGTTGATTTCATCAGTTTTAAAATTGTATTATTGGTTCGGTCTTTCGAAAACTTTCAAGAGGTAAGATGTGCTATGTGCAGTCGTAAGGATGAGTTTATGTGTGAGTGCATCTATACCCTTGTCCCGTGCAAAAAAATATCACCATCGGTAATCCCAATAAAGTTGTTCGTCAAGTATGCGGGGGCGGGCGCTATTGACAGTGTCGGCACATGTCATCATGTTATTGGAACTGGCAGCACTCAGCGGCGGTCTCAATAGGTTTGTCCAAAAATAGTATAGCTTAGGATAGTAAGAGAAACTATGAAATTTTACTGAAATTTGAGGGATTTATAATTTCTTTTAGATAAAGGGAATATATTAATATCGAGAAGATACAAATTACACCTAGACTCTGCAACAACGCAATACACAAAGCTATTACGGATGCACACAGCCAAAAAGCAATAAGAAGAAGAAATAAAAAGAAAAAGAAAAGTCCCGCTAGTTACAGTCCTTGTAGCAGCCGCACAACCACCACCAAAATAACACCTGATGTCCAATTTTTAAAAGCAACGTCTTCAAGAAGAACAGCGCCAGGCACAACCAATTAAGGCCAGATCTTGGGTTTTCACCCTGAAGATAGTGCTCACTCTCAAAACAATGCCTTCAGTAAGACCACCGCCAGACACAACGAATTAAGGGCAGACCTTGGATTTTCACCCTGAAAGTTAGGACTTTGGACTTCACGTATGTTGTCGCCCCCGCTTACATACCGCTGCTCCAAGTCATGAAACACCAAGCCAATTCCTCATCGCCAAAAAGTTTCGAACCACCATTGGTAGCCTCAGATCTCGACTTACATGACATTCTCCGCCAGCACCATGGAACGAGAACATGTCCCATCATATTAACAGCCAGCAGAACTTCGAATCGCTCCCTCTGAACCAAACGGCCAGAGTAAAACATGGGTGCGCACGACCGAATCCCACCCGATCCAGCAATCTCCAGGCTTGAATCGCCCAGTGGAGTTCGCCGGCGGAGCCTTCCGGAACTTGTCACTATAGCCAAATCAACGAGGACACACAAGCAACAAATCTTCGACTTCGCGCGGGAGAAACCATAGGACAACCACCATTATTCAGCACCAGGCCAGCAAGCCCCATGCCGCCAGCCGGCTCCCGGCGATCGGAAAGAGCGTGACAATGGAGGAGCACAAGGGAAGACACGAGATCCGGCCGATGACCCTGGCACAGATCGAACCCTTCTGGGCCCAGATCCAACACTCGTCACCGTGGATGCCGGCCAGTCTTCCCGCGCCACCTCAAGACACGGACGCGACGCCGCATGGCTTGGCCACGCCGCCGCCGTACGGAACTGCGCCGCCGCCATGGCTGCAGCACCACGCCCTCCGCTCCCTCCAGCACGCCTCACAGCCGTGCGTCGGCGAGCGCCCCGCAGATCGCCGCCGACCCACCGCCAGACCACCATCTGCGCCGCCCAGCAGAACCCCGCGCGAAGGGGATCCGTGGAAGCGTATCGAGGCCATCTGCCGCGCAAGAGGAGAAGGTTGGGCCGCCACCGCCGGCGCCGCGGCGGCAGCGGCCGGCGAGATCGGGCGGGGAGAGTGGCCGGTAGCGGCTAGGTTTTCTCCTCCGGAGCGACCCGGGAGTCAGTTTTCTCGCTCCGAGGGATTTATAAAGTTCAATCAAAATTTATACTAAACTAATAGTGTGTGTCGTAGTATGCGTTGCACATCGTGTTCTCATCCTCGTCCTTAATCTTGGCCTCTGCGACGTCACCTCGTTGTGGCATGAGCCAGGCCGGCTTGCGCGACCACTGTCGCCTCAAGCATGTTGAGCCAACTCTTGTAGACGACGGTGTCGCTTTCACCACCTCATGCTTCGTCGTTGTACATCATATAGCGAGAGATGAGGTGGTGAATGGTGAGGGGCATTGAGATCTAAACGGAGACGAGGAAGGGGCAGTGAGAGCTTGGGTTTATAAATTGGCGGGCGCAACCGATGCATACGGGAACCACCTTAACATCGGCGACAGTTTTCAATGAGTCATTATGCCGACAACGCGGGGTCGGTAAGGTGAAGCGTGAACGCGTTTGCACCCGCTCAGGGAGACGGTGCACGTCCTAACTGAGGCTGAGCGGCCGCCACCGCCCGCATTGAACTATTTGACCTGTTATGAGTCAACCATAGGATGGTGACGGTATTGGATCTGTCCGACAACTTTCTCGTGGTCGCAAGTGGGCGACACTTCCAATACCATGTCTGACTAGTTTGACGGGTCTCAAGTGTGCGGCGTTTTCATACCGATGCCCGATAGCTTATTGAGAACACTACTGGGTGTGTAGATGGAGATGTTCTGACCGGAAAAATAATTTGGTCCTATGGTCGTTATCATTATTGATTCTAGCTAGCCAAAACATTTTTTCAGTGAGGAGGACTGAAAAGAAGAACCATGTACTAGAACACACATGTGAGGGAGACGTATATATACGCAGACGTATATATATTGGTAGATGCATGGGATGCTGTTGGTGACTTGGTGGTGGTGTATGGAGCCACGTTTGCGCATGTGTTTTAGACGAGGCGGTGGTTGGACGGACAATGGACAACCAGCCGCGCGCTAGCTGATGGGTGATGGGTGGCTTTCGATAGAGAAGAGGTTGGAGAGGACATGGAAGAAGTGTTCCCCATGACGTGCCGCATATTGAGCACACTATCATTGGTAAACACCAGCACATGGATATGGATAAGGAGATGGGATTGTGAACAAACTTAAAAAGTCTCTTGACTACATTTGACAAAGATTTTAGAAAACAATTATCAATATTTAAAGACTAAGAAAAGTAAAATGTAAAAATATATTTAATGTTGAATCTAAAGATATGGGTTTGATATTGTAAATGCTAATAATATTTTCAAAAGTCTTGGTTAAAGATAGTAAAATTTGACTTTTCGGAGGAAACTAGAAACCATATAAACATGAACAAATGGAGTACTACTACCCGTGTTTTTCTTAATATAAGACGTTTTAGCCTATTCCCACATTCACATGTCCAAACTTGTATCTAGACATGTTTTAGTGTCCATATTCACTCATTTTTATACGTATCTAGACAAGTGTAATAGCTAAACATCTTATATTACAAAACAAAGGGAGTATTATTTAGTTATGTTCTGCTTACTATGCATTTTCATTATCTATTAAGTTTGTATTCATCATAGTTATTCCGGAGACAGTTCAGAGGAAAAGAAAATGTCTTATTCATACACTTACAATTTAATGGTGAGACACAAAACGTGACTACAATTTTCGCCCTAATCATTAACTACTTCCATACAAAATGCATGTATAACTATTGTAAAGTTAATTGAGGGGGCAAAATCAAGTTAAAACACATTCATCGAAAATCATTGTAACCGACTGAACTAGAGAGAATCTATAGTCCATATAAGTCGACAACTATCCTTTCCCATTTTCATTAAGTTTATTGATTTTTATTAAATCCTAAAGGACTATTAAACTCTAATATAATATAACTAAAATAGGAAAAACACAAAGAAATTACAAGCTTATATAGGCTCCACCCGATGTCATTTCTTCGCTCGCCCATGAAAGTTCTACAAATATGGTTACCAAACTATACACTAGAAATAACTAGTATGATATTTGTTAGACCGTATGCTATGGACGTATATAGCATCATATTTAAGCATACCAAAATATACTGTCATATGCAGAGATGACTTGAACTATGGATGGATTGGTTGCACAACCACTTCCCCAAGTGAGTTAGCATCACTTGTACAAATTAATTTGGAAAAGTATACGACACCTTTTAAATTGAAGCATGATAAATAAAATTATAAAAAATAATAAAAGTTTAGTACAAAACTATATCCTATGTTTGCCTCTTGCCCGACTCAGTGCAGTAGAGACGTTGTTAAATTTGAGCAACTCCATAGTGTTTGATTTCACTGTCCTGGACGGATGTAATGTACTCATTTTCACCAAGGATCAACACAACACTTGTCGGTATGTAGTGCCGGTACAAAAGGCAGTGTTGATGTCATGATGGACTCCTACATGTCATAACTTCGGCCCAACATGTCATCAGGTGACCCACAAATCAACATTCTGACGGCGTCACACCAGCGCTCAAAGGCATTAGAAGGAATATTGAAATCGTTAGCCATTGTACCTTTCTCCAACAACAATATGAATTAACTTCATGGCCTCTTTTTCTAGAGTAACAGGGATCACATTCCCGGTTCCATCTGTATTACAAAATGAAATCATAAGTTCCAGAGATTATCCAAACCTACAAGCTCTCGTGAAAATGCCTTGCCTCAATAATATTAGTAACTTAAAGTAAAGATAGCAACAAAAGCATCCTCGAAACCTAACCAAGTATCTTGTTAAGGCCACCACAGAGAGCGAAAGGCGCAATTCCCATCTCGACCATGTTCCTCATGTCACCACATCAATGTTTAGCTCATGTTCTATTTGTAGGATTCGGAAAATACAGGAATAGAGAGGCAAGACTAGTGTGTATGTTTTCTTCAATCACACAGGGTTTAAAAAATACAATAGAAAACAAATGAGATTAGTAGTATGAGGTTTTGAGTTGTTGACATTTTACTTCAATTATTTTAGGGATTCAGATCCTTTGAGTCATGCCACACCCGTTAAATATTAAAAAATATATTCAAATAGTTAAAAAGGCATCATTTGCCATTATTTAAGAAATCACACAATATGATACATCACTTTAATCCAGTGGTGATCCGATCAATTTCGTAAATCTCGACACTTTTGTGAATTTTATTATTACCCTTTTTAGTAATATTTTGTTTAATATGTGTTTTTATTCATTATTAAGTTTTATTTGTCGCGGTTGTACTTTTTAGTTGTGCAATTTCATAGTTTGCAAAGTGCAATCATTAGTATGATCACACATCTATTATTCCCGCACTTGCGCTTAGCGGTGGGGCGGACAAAAGGGAATAAAAACTTCCAATTTCATTAACCCCTCCTCCTCCACCCCTCACGAAACACTCCGTCCGTCCACAAAAGGAAGTCTTAACTTTGTCTAAATTTACATGTATCTAGACATGTTTTAGTGTGTAGGTACATACAAATTTAGACAAAGTTGATATATCATTTCATGGACGGAGGGAATACTTTTATTTTGTTAAATCACATGGGGAACTATAAGACTTATAATATGGTATCACTAAAATAATAAGAGAATCCACCCACATAATTACAAGCTTGTAAAGTCTCCATCTCAAGTGTCGCTTCTCCATTCGTCCATGTTGCACAACACGAGCAAAGTCTCAAGGTAGAAAAAAGTGAAAGGACAATGATGTCGCCTAGAGGGGGGGGGGTGAATAGGCGGTTTAAAACTTTTCCGGTTTAGGCTTGATAATTGCGGAATAAAACTAGATGTTTAAATTAACAAGCCGACAACCTAAATAAACTAGGCTCACCTATGTGCACCAACAACTTATGCTAAGCAAGACAAACAACAAGGTGATAGCAATATAGAATACTTCAAGCACGAAGGCTATCACAATGTAAAGTGCATAAGTAAAAGCTCGGGTATAGAAATAACCGAGGCACGCGGAGACGAGGATGTATTCCCGAGTTCCTCCTTGTTAAGGGAGTACGTCTCGTTGGAGAGGTGTGAACCGACACAACGGTTCAACAACCACAAAGGTTTCACCTTCTTCTCCGATGAACCGCACCACAAAGGCTTGGTTCACCTTCCACTATCGGAATTCCTTCGAGGTGGAATCCGGAGCCTTTCAACAACAATCCGGGGCACAACCCACAATGGGATTGGGGGCTCCCGAACGGCCTCCAACAACAATCCGGGGCACAACCCACAATGGGATTGGGGGCTCCCGAACGGCTTCAAGTGACCACACAAGGGTCCAACCACCACAAAGGCGTCTAGGGTCCAAGGACCCAAGAGTAACAAGTTCACAAGCTTTCAACTTCCACGAATCCTCGTGGAGAGCACACCGATGCACCAAATGCAAAAGGCAAGAGCACAAGTGCTCAAATCCTTCACTCTCGAATTCCAACAAAGCAACAAATGCTTATGGGGGAATAAGAGAGGAAGAACAAAGAGGAGATGCACCAAGAACTCCAAGATCAAGATCTACTAGGTTCCCCTCACTTAGAGGAGAGATGGATTGGTGGAAATGTAGATCTAGATCTCCTCTCTCAAATCCCTCAAAGATATGCAAGAATCATGGGAGGAAATGAGAGAGGGGCAAGCTTTCCAAGGTCAACAATGGAGGTGAGAGCGGGGAAAAATTCGTGCTTGGAAGAGCTGAGTGGCTGGAGGTAGGTGGAGGGGTATTTATACCCCTCCCAGAAAAAGAGCCGTTGCAGCCACTTAGACCGGAGACTCCGGTCTGGAAGGCCGGAGACTCCGGCCTGGCCGGAGACTCCGGTCCCTGAGACCGGAGACTCCGGCCTCGAAAGATCAGGAAAAAAGGGACGCAGGAAAAAAACACCGGAGACTCCGGACCGCATAGGCCGGAGACTCCGGCCCCCCCAGAGACTCCGGGGTCACTCCGGACCTACTCCGGACCCCCATACAGAGAGTGCCGACCGGTGGAACAAAAAACGGATCGCGAGGACCGGAGACTCCGGTCTAGGACCGGAGACTCCGGCCCGGCCGGAGACTCTGGTCCCTGAGACCGGAGACTCCGGCCTAGCAAAAACTGCAGCAAAACCGAACACGAAAACGTCAATATCTTTTCCATCCGGACTCCGTTTTCGATGATTTTTGGCTCGTTGGAATCGTTACAACGAGCTCTACTTGAATGTGCATAGAAACATCACAGTCCATCATGTGAGGATAAAACCAAATGGCGAAAGGTTGAACTTTCCTAAACAATGCAAACCGGTAAAACCTCCTTCATAAAAAACGCAACAAGATATTCATACGAAATCTGTTTTTGATGAACTAGAGCTTAGTATGGAGATAAGCCAAGCTCTAAATCCTCACAAGGATAAAAGGCAACAAGTTTTCCAAAGTAAAACTATTTTCGAAGGACTTGGTCTTGTTATGAAGATCACGACAAGGACCGAAACCCAACACGGAGAAAAACCAAATAAGAACCAAGAAAGATGATATGCCAAGCATGCAAAGGTTTGAGCTCTCCACAAAGATGCGATCAAGTTACTCACTCGAGAGCCCCTCTTGATAGTACGCCGTCTATCCTAAAACCCGGTCTCCCACTAACACCATGAGACCGGTAAAATAGAAAACCTATCAAGATCATACCTTTGCTTTGCGCATTCCACTTGAGCTTGATGATGACGATCTTGACTCTCTCAAGTTGAAACACCTTTCTTGATTGTGCTTGCTAGCACATGCTTGATGAGGACTTCTCCAAATGCTCCCCCATACTCCATTATGGGAGGGCCTCGCTAAGCTTCGTCTTCATGTCTCCTTTGCAAGCTTCAATCAAAAGATATCTTCCGAGATGCATCATATTGAACTTGCACTTCATCTTCTTCTCTTGATATGTATGATGGCTTGGGGGTAAACATGATTGTTCACTCAATCTTCTATTCCAAGCCATACTAGCGATGAGCTCAACTCTACACATGACCATTCTTCATATAAACCCTTGAGTAGAGTATTGATCATCAAGTAATCTACTAGAGTCCAACACATGAACTCCAAACTTTTCCTATGGACAAGATCTACAAGTATATCTCAAAGCAAACATTAGTCCATAAGGATTGTCATTAATTACCAAAACTACGCATGGGGCAACACATGCACTTTCAATCTCCCCCATTTTGGTAATTGATGACAATCCCTTTTACGAGGGTTTATATAATGAATTAAGCAACCATGCATACAAAGAGCAAGGATGCAAGAGCATGAGAGGCAAATGCTTAAGAACAAACCTAAAGCATAAAACCAAATATCCTTAAACCCTCTAAACTTCTCCCCCATTGGCATCGATTGCCGAAATGGGAGGAAAATTTAGAAGGCCAATATAGTAAGAGCTCCCCCATAATGTGTGCATTTCTCATAATATGAGTGAAATCAAATGCACATATCCAATAACGAATAGTCGGAAAGGAGATCAAACTATATTGAGGATCCAAAGATTGCAAAAGAATATCAAAGAGAAAGAAACTTCAACAAAAGAAGCAAGCAATCAAAAAGATCCAAAAAAATGTTCTAAATATCAAGAGGGAACTCCCCAAGGTACGTGCACAAATAGGATTTGTATTTCAATATAGTGTGCACAACATGGAATCCTCACTCCCTCCTAGATAAAATCGAACACAAGCACATGCAAGAGAATATAAATGAGAAAAGAAGCAAAACAATTTGCAACAAATAAAATGTTTTGCAACATGAGCAAGGAGCGGCAAATAAAAGGATGGGTGTGAGATATAAAGACATTTTAGGAGACTAATACAAGGATGAGCAAACACATCAACATAGTCTTTCAAAAAGAGTTGCACATGGTGCATATCATGTCTTCCCCATACTCACACACCAAAGGAGATATAGCAAGTAGCTCCACAAGTTAGTAAAATGCAAAAAGAATAACACATGAAAAATAAAGCTTATGCCTTTTAGAAACCACCAAAGAGTCAAAAGCAATAAGGTGGTCATTAAAGAATTGGAATATCCATTAAAGATGTACTATTCTCATGTGTATAAGTTTCTAAGTAGACACGAAACACTAAGATATGGGTCTACAAATAAACATGTACACACAAGATAGATACAAGGGTAAAGATCATGATATCCAAGAGGAAGTCATAAATACACCAATAAGATCTTTGCTTAATAACATAGCACAAAGCCGAATTATATCTTAACGGAATATAAATGAACTTCCAACACATACTCATCATAGCATCAAAAACTATCCACAAGGGATAAATGTTAACAAATGGATGCTCCGAGTAAGATAACAAGTATCAAAATAGGCAAATGGTTTTTAAAAAAACATCAATGTGGCAAATGAGAGACTTTAAGTAGAAAGTGCTAGATTAACATAATTGGGATCGAAGAATCATAAAAATGAATGTATAGTCCCTTTATATGTAATCATCCCGGCTTACTCACATTTGCAATAAAGACGTTTTGCAAGAATCAAAAGAATTGCAACCAAAGATATTCATGCCATGAAATCAACCTACACAAGGTTGAAAGCTAGAAAAGTATGCATGAGGTAGATACTTGTTACCGAGATAGCATTGGTGATGTAGAAGATAAGAGCTCATGATCATCCAAGCTTGGCTCCAATAAGCACATGGTGACAACACCTTCCTTTTAGATGAGACAAGCTTCCAATGCATCTCCAATATACCTAAAACAAATTCAAGTACAAAAAGGTACCCAAACTCATTGGGTCCAAAATAGTTAGAGCAACTACAATACATAGGACAAACTCCACATAAATATGTGCATATTGATATGAAATTGAATTTCATGCACATCTTAGCCATTTAGGATTTGATGGAGTTTATTCTATATATTGGATCAACGAAAGTACGCATGCCATAAGATATACATATAGTAAGTATGCATGCACAAGACTTTCAAGAACCAAATGAGATATAATTTGGAAAAAACACCAATTAAACCATGAAATCACACACAAGTGTGACAAGAAAAGGAATTGTCCAAATTATATCAAAGACCCAAATCAACACATGATTAAAGAAACCACTTTGAAAAGATAACAAATGAAAGCAAGAAACCAATTGGAGAAAATACCATCAAATAATAAACCAAACCCTCTACACTTTTCATGATGGCACAAAGTGCCAAGACGAAAAATGTTTGTCTTCCAAAGAGACACGTCATCGGGATCAAATACCAAATGAAGACAACTAATGTTCGAAAGCATATAGAATTGCTCCCCCAAGATGTGTGCATTATTTAGGATCTTGCATTTGAATACAAAATGCACACAAATGAGATCATCACTCTCCATATATATAAACACTAGTCATATTCAAGAAAGGCAAGAAATTGCAATACCAATCTAAATAATGATGTTCCACTCAAAGTAGGATAGCTTCCCAAAGAATAGTGCATTATCAAAAAGTATGACTTTTGAATGTCAACGCACAAGAATTGGATCATTGCTTTTCCCAACTCAAGGAAGCACAAAACAAATTTCAAGTAGAGCAATAAAGGATCCAAAAGATACAAGGAAGACAAATAAGAGTTAGATCAAAAACAAATCCTTGGCAATCAAATAAGTCAATACAAAGCAAGAACCAAAGTGAATATGATCAACATATTTACCCCCAAATATGATTATCACTTGTCAAGACAAGTAATGTATGGAGATATTTCTCGGTGGTGGATTGCAAGAATATATTCAAGATCATATTCACAAAACATAAGCATGAGGCAAAGAATAGGAATTAAAAGCCATGCTTAGATAGATATTCTTGATAGATTCACAAATCATGTGATAATGCAAAGCAACTCCAAGGAGTAGCTTGAATCAATTGGCTTCCCAAAAAGATATATGAGAACATATTTAGGGAAAGCCATATCAAGAACATCCTCCACAAACAAGATCCAAAAGAGTGAGAGACAAAGAGCATTTAAGTAAATGGAAACTTGTTTGAGCAACATGCCACATAGGAACAAGATAATTAGCAATATCAATTCTAGGTGGCAAAACCTCACATTTTCACATTTTCTAGGCTTGTAATATGCACATAGCTTATTACTCCCCCATAATGTGATAATCCATTTATTTTAACACAAGAGGCAAACAAAAACAACTAGAGAAATTAATTGACATTATATAATTTGAATTTCTCATGAGCATGACATACCACAAAGAGAATAGATAATATTGATATATCAACACTAAGTGGTATTCCTCATGTACACACATTTTTAGGATTGTAAAGTGCACGAAGCATATCACTCTCCAAAAATGGATAGTCCATTTATCTCTCAAAGAGAGCCAACAAGATAAGATAGCAAATAAAAGCAATAGGGCTCAAAACAAGTAGATGGTGTGCAAACCAAAATACACATACTTGATTTCTCAAGATAAGTAAGTAGAGAGCACAACACATACAAACACTAGCAAGGTACAAAACCTAACACATGCAAGGGTGCAAGCAACTTTCAATATATATATGATTTAAATAAAAGTTACCGCAAGGAGGAACATTGGATATGAGATAGAACAATATAATCCATATGACTTGACTTGAGAGAATATAATTGATGAAGATCCCTTAATTCTTCATAGTGTAGCCAAGTCTCCAATGTCCTCCAACAACACCTATTGATCAAGTTTTAGCTTGTTGGTCCCCAACCACGTTGGGTCCTAAGAGGTTAGTCACAATAGGTTTGGCAACCCAAATGGTTCTTTTCTTGACACCACTTTGAGTACCAACATATTTGGCAAACACATTGCCAACCTTATCCTTCCGAAGAGAATAAACATCATCAACTATAATGGGGTTGGATAAGGTACCATTTGTGCATGAAGAAGCAAGGTGACCCTTCTCACGGCATAGGTAGCAACATCGACTTCCTCCTCTCCTTTTAGTTGGAGTCTTGACTTGAGGAGGGGTAGCTTGATTCTTCTTGGGAAGAGACCGTTCTTCAACTTGAGGAGCTTGAGTTTGAACTTGAGGCTTCTTCCCTTGTTGCTTCTCACTAAGAGCCTTCTTCTTCAAAGGGCAAGATCTAACATGGTGCCCTTCAACTTTGCACTTGAAGCAAACAATCTTGGCCGAGTCTTTGACTTGTTCTTGGCCCTTTTTCTTCTTAATGATCTTGGACTTGTTCTTGTTGTTTGAGTTGAATCCAAGTCCACTCTTATCATTGGGGCGTCTTTGAACACTCAACATATTGTCAAGTGTGGACTTCCCAACATGACGCTTTTCCAAGTCTTTCTTCAAAGAAGTGACTTGGGCCTTGAGCTCATTTAATTCCTCTACATGGTTAGTATCAACAAAAACACTAGAGGAAGTAGACGCTTCATTGTTAGAGCAACAAGGTATGGAAAGTAATTCATCACAAGATGTAGAAGCATTGTGAGTGGATGAATCACTCGGACTAGCACATGGCAATAAGGCATTTCTAGAAGAAGTTGTGCCAATATCCACATGAGGCTCACAAGATGTTACCTTTGTAGAGATAGCCTCATGAGCTAACTTTAGCCTAGCATGGGATGCTAGAAGATCATCATTAGAGGTAGAAAGCTTTTCATGACTTTCTTCCAATTTCCCATACTTACTAGATAGCAACTCAAGTTGAGCCCTTAGCTCAACATTCTCCTTCAAAATAGATGCTTCACAAGAAGTGGAGTTAGTAGCACAAGCATCATTATCATTAGAAATGGAAGAACACAATTTTGCAAGCTTATCATTATTAGATAGTTGAGTTTGGAGTTGATCATGAGACTTGATGAGGAGAGAGTGTTCACTTTCTAAAGCCTTGTGAGCTTTGTCAAGTTTCTCTATGTCCTCACTTAGTCTAGCATTGCCAACACCAAATTCAACTTTTTCCTTTTTAAACACTTTATATTTAGCAATAGCATGATCTCTTTCCTTAATGATTTTAGTAATGATAAGATCATTTGATTCATCAAGAGATTCGAGTCTCTCCTCAAGAGACACTCGAAACTCTTGCTCTTCGTTAAGGGCATTCTCTAAGGATGCTTTTTCAATAGCATCTTCTCTCTCAATTTTACATTTTTGCTCAAATTGAGTATCCAAATCCTCAATGGTTTCTATACATTTAATACCATGAGCAACAATTTCACATAGAGAAGAGATAGCTTCACTACCTTTGGGAAGAGCACCAAGAACAATCTCACCCTTCTTGGTTAAGGTTTCAATGTCAAAATCTTCTCCATGAGCATCCTCAACCACATCATCACATATCTCGGGATTCGAGGTAGAAGTTACCTTGGAATCCTTAGCCATGAGGCAAACATGATTAATGGGTGAGGAGGATGAAGAATTACTTGAAGCACCATTGGGGTCCATGTCTTGTTCCAACAAATGTTGGGATTCCTCTACATTGTTAATCATGCAAATACTAGAGGATATGGAAGCATTATTTTCATGACAACAAGACATAGAGAGCATATCATTATTATATTTAGCTAAGCAACTATTACTTGATATGCAAGGACCATCAACTCTAGCATGTATGACATTTGGAGTGCTAGAAGAGTTTAGGTCCAAAGATAGAACATTGCAATGTGATAGAGAAGAGGTATAATCAATAGTAAGTTCACCATCACCAATGCAATTTCTATCACCACTCACCATATCATTATCTTGTGACAAATCACATGTTGGTGGAGTGGAAGAAGTTGTGAACTCATCACGGCCGGAGGTGGAGGGAGAACAATCATCCTCAATAATTTTGGACACTTCATATATATCTTGAAGCTTGGTCCAAAGCTCATGTGCATTTCGAAAAGGCATGATTGAAGCAAGAACTACATCGGTCAAAGCACATATAAGACCATTAGTAACTTGAGTCTCGAGATGAGAGTTTATCTCATCCTCTAAAGATAACTCTTGGGAATCCTTTGGAGGAGATAAACTCACATCTACAATCCTCTTCATATAATTTGGACCCATGGCCCTAAAAAGATTAAGCATGCGAATTTTCCAAACATCATAATTTGTGCCATCGAATATGAAAGTGGGATCGTGCACTAATTCTCTAAACGACATCTTTTACTCTCTAGGCGGTAAAGCCCAAAAAGAGAGCCCAGGCTCTGATACCAATTGAAAGGACAATGATGTCGCCTAGAGGGGGGGGTGAATAGGCGGTTTAAAACTTTTCCGGTTTAGGCTTGATAATTGCGGAATAAAACTAGATGTTTAAATTAACAAGCCGACAACCTAAATAAACTAGGCTCACCTATGTGCACCAACAACTTATGCTAAGCAAGACAAACAACAAGGTGATAGCAATATAGAATACTTCAAGCACGAAGGCTATCACAATGTAAAGTGCATAAGTAAAAGCTCGGGTATAGAAATAACCGAGGCACGCGGAGACGAGGATGTATTCCCGAGTTCCTCCTTGTTAAGGGAGTACGTCTCGTTGGAGAGGTGTGAACCGACACAACGGTTCAACAACCACAAAGGTTTCACCTTCTTCTCCGATGAACCGCACCACAAAGGCTTGGTTCACCTTCCACTATCGGAATTCCTTCGAGGCGGAATCCGGAGCCTTTCAACAACAATCCGGGGCACAACCCACAATGGGATTGGGGGCTCCCGAACGGCCTCCAACAACAATCCGGGGCACAACCCACAATGGGATTGGGGGCTCCCGAACGGCTTCAAGTGACCACACAAGGGTCCAACCACCACAAAGGCGTCTAGGGTCCAAGGACCCAAGAGTAACAAGTTCACAAGCTTTCAACTTCCACGAATCCTCGTGGAGAGCACACCGATGCACCAAATGCAAAAGGCAAGAGCACAAGTGCTCAAATCCTTCACTCTCGAATTCCAACAAAGCAACAAATGCTTATGGGGGAATAAGAGAGGAAGAACAAAGAGGAGATGCACCAAGAACTCCAAGATCAAGATCTACTAGGTTCCCCTCACTTAGAGGAGAGATGGATTGGTGGAAATGTAGATCTAGATCTCCTCTCTCAAATCCCTCAAAGATATGCAAGAATCATGGGAGGAAATGAGAGAGGGGCAAGCTTTCCAAGGTCAACAATGGAGGTGAGAGAGGGGAAAAATTCGTGCTTGGAAGAGCTGAGTGGCTGGAGGTAGGTGGAGGGGTATTTATACCCCTCCCAGAAAAAGAGCCGTTGCAGCCACTTAGACCGGAGACTCCGGTCTGGAAGGCCGGAGACTCCGGCCTGGCCGGAGACTCCGGTCCCTGAGACCGGAGACTCCGGCCTCGAAAGATCAGGAAAAAAGGGACGCAGGAAAAAAACACCGGAGACTCCGGACCGCATAGGCCGGAGACTCCGGCCCCCCCAGAGACTCCGGGGTCACTCCGGACCTACTCCGGACCCCCATACAGAGAGTGCCGACCGGTGGAACAAAAAACGGATCGCGAGGACCGGAGACTCCGGTCTAGGACCGGAGACTCCGGCCCGGCCGGAGACTCTGGTCCCTGAGACCGGAGACTCCGGCCTAGCAAAAACTGCAGCAAAACCGAACACGAAAACGTCAATATCTTTTCCATCCGGACTCCGTTTTCGATGATTTTTGGCTCGTTGGAATCGTTACAACGAGCTCTACTTGAATGTGCATAGAAACATCACAGTCCATCATGTGAGGATAAAACCAAATGGGGAAAGGTTGAACTTTCCTAAACAATGCAAACCGGTAAAACCTCCTTCATCAAAAACACAACAAGATATTCATACGAAATCTGTTTTTGATGAACTAGAGCTTAGTATGGAGATAAGCCAAGCTCTAAATCCTCACAAGGATAAAAGGCAACAAGTTTTCCAAAGTAAAACTATTTTCGAAGGACTTGGTCTTGTTATGAAGATCACGACAAGGACCGAAACCCAACACGGAGAAAAACCAAATAAGAACCAAGAAAGATGATATGCCAAGCATGCAAAGGTTTGAGCTCTCCACAAAGATGCGATCAAGTTACTCACTCGAGAGCCCCTCTTGATAGTACGCCGTCTATCCTAAAACCCGGTCTCCCACTAACACCATGAGACCGGTAAAATAGAAAACCTATCAAGATCATACCTTTGCTTTGCGCATTCCACTTGAGCTTGATGATGACGATCTTGACTCTCTCAAGTTGAAACACCTTTCTTGATTGTGCTTGCTAGCACATGCTTGATGAGGACTTCTCCAAATGCTCCCCCATACTCCATTATGGGAGGGCCTCGCTAAGCTTCGTCTTCATGTCTCCTTTGCAAGCTTCAATCAAAAGATATCTTCCGAGATGCATCATATTGAACTTGCACTTCATCTTCTTCTCTTGATATGTATGATGGCTTGGGGGTAAACATGATTGTTCACTCAATCTTCTATTCCAAGCCATACTAGCGATGAGCTCAACTCTACACATGACCATTCTTCATATAAACCCTTGAGTAGAGTATTGATCATCAAGTAATCTACTAGAGTCCAACACATGAACTCCAATCTTTTCCTATGGACAAGATCTACAAGTATATCTCAAAGCAAACATTAGTCCATAAGGATTGTCATTAATTACCAAAACTACGCATGGGGCAACACATGCACTTTCAAAAAGCAACAAAAAAAAGTCAATAGATGAATCGCGAGAGAGGATAAAAAAACAAAGCTGTCCACCCTTTCCCGCCACCATGTCAAAGTGATAGGAAGGAGGGAAAGGAATTAGAACTCATACTCATGTATTGGAAATGTCACAACCACTATGCACACTAGGTAGTATTTGGGCCATTCTCGGGCCCCTAAAAATAAAAATGTCGAAAGAGAGTAGAATAGAAAAACAACATGCAAAGAAAAATCTAGAAAGGGTACATATGAAAGAGTTGGAAGAGAAGGAATATTGGACTCGTTTTCCTTTTAATATCAGAGTGCACGGCTTAGCCCTCACAAATATAAACTAGAAACGTATAAGATTCCTTTGGAGCAAATGTTCTTATATAACAACACATGCTATTATTTTCAAAATACAACAACATCGATAACAAGAATAGTGTGTATGTTTGTCTTCCATCATATGGTGTCCAAAAAACTACGTGGAACTCGGACCAAATAGTGTTCAACAATACCGGGAAAACAAACGGTTAGTGGCATGAGGTTTTGTGACTCTTTTCTTCAATTTCTTGTAAAGGTTCTGATCCTATGACTAAGACCGCCACCATAGAATTTTTATCAGAGGCTAAAAAAGAGACATTTTTTGCCATTATAAAAAGCAATACAACAACATGGATACTTGACTATTTGATTCATGGAGACCTTTTCAATTAAACTACTACTGGAACTTTGCAGCATAGCATTGCCTCCCCTGGTAGGGTCACCATGTGAGCTGTGGTCTGTGGAGTCCTGGAAGAAACCTCGCTTTTCTCAACCCACCAATTTCAGCTGGCCGAAACACTGTCGCGTGTAGGAACCATCGGACAGCTGCAAGAAGAAGCGAAAGAAAGAAGAAGAATCCGCAGCCCGGGCCCACCTTTGTTGCTTTGCACCGAGGGAGGGGTATTTCGGTACTTTCGCGCCCACCGTATAAACATACGGCCACCGTGAGCCGTACGCCGCGCGTATAAATCCTCTCTCCCAAGTCCCGACTCTACGTAGGCTCTGCCTGCTTCCTCTCTCTCGTCGTGGCCGCGTCGCCTCGCCTCGCACACAGAAAGAAAAAAACTCAATCTTTCTCCCACCCTCGTCCTCTATCCGTCTCTCTCTCTCTCTCCTCCGGCTCCGTGGTGTGAGGTGGCGAGGGCTAGCGCAGCGGGAGACCACACGAATCCGTCTCCAGTCCCCGTCCCCGTCCGCGCGCAGGCGGTACCCCCTTCTCGGACCGCGGCCAGAGAAGCGCGCGCGCGCGCCGCCCGGCGCCGCCGGCGGGCTCCCTGATTCGTTCGGGCTTTTACCCCGTTGAGCAGCACGCGGTGAGTTGTTGGTCCTCCCTGGGCGATCGATCTGGCGGTGGCTCGATCCCCTCCCGGCGCCCCGTCCCGGGATTACGCTCGCATTTGGGGTTCCGTCGGCAGATCTGGCGAGCCGCGGCCCGTCGCTGTTTGCCTCCCCCGGCAGCGATGTGGATTTTTTCCCCTCGTTTTCGATGCGACAAACGCGTTTTGGCCCCTCTTCCTTGGTTTGGCGATAGGGTTAACGCGGGGAAGGTCGGATTTGCGGGCTTGTATTTCCTGGGCAATGCAGTTTTTTTTTTAGATTTGTCGAATGCCTGTCGATAGGGATGGAGCGGTGGAGAAAGTTCCGGGCGTCGCGTTGCAATGTGCTCATGCTTTTCTCGAAGAAACAGGGAGCGTATTGCAATTATTGATGCAATGGATTTTTTTGCTCAATATTCTTCATTGGAGGTTACGAAATTGATTTTTTTTATAAAAAAAATCGGGATTTACAGGGTGTTTGATCATCTACAGAATCTTGTGTCATCCCAACTTCAACTATTCTTCGTTGGAGGTTAGGAAATTATTGAAATAAAGCAAATTTAGGATACTACCTTCATTTTCCCCCAAAGGAGAAAGCTTCTAGCACCTGGATCCGGTGGTTCATGTCTCAAGTTTACATAAAACTATTTGTCAAGTCGGAATTTCTTGACTCGGATGGTTGAATTTTCTGTACCTACCTTAGATCTTGAAGCCAAATCGGAAAATTAATCACATTTGGTTGTTTACTCTTTTATTATATCCGTATCGAGGAAAACTATTCCTCGTTACATTTCGGACGACCAAGGGAGGACATATTGGATGGAAACTAGAAAAACATAAGTAGCTATTGTAAATAAGCATTTATCATGTTGCTCATCCTTCCGTTAATTCCACCTTCAGGTTGGAGCTTATTCTTGGATCCTGAACCTGAAGTAAGGCTGCGTCATGGCGGGCTCTATGGCCGCCTCGGCGTTCTTCCCTAACCCAGGGTCTTCCCCAGCTGCATTGGCAAGAGGTTCCAAGAACACAACTGGAGATTTACCAGAGACTTTGAGTGTTCGTGGGATTGTCGCAAAGCCGAACACACCACCTGCGGCCATGCAAGTGAAAGCTCGGGCCCAAGCACTTCCGAAGGTTAATGGCACTAAGGTTAACCACAAGACAACAAACTCTGACAAGGATGATACAGTGCCTTACGCTTCTCCAAAGACGTTCTATAACCAACTGCCAGATTGGAGCATGCTTCTTGCAGCTGTTACGACCATATTCCTGGCTGCAGAAAAGCAGTGGACAATGCTTGATTGGAAACCGAAAAGACCTGATATGCTTGTCGACTCATTTGGCTTTGGGAGAATCATCCAGGATGGGCTGGTGTTTAGGCAGAACTTTTTGATTAGATCCTACGAGATTGGTGCTGATCGTACAGCCTCTATAGAGACATTAATGAATCATATGCAGGTGAGACAATGACAGAACGCAGCTTTAACTTTTATTCCTTACGTTTTTTCGCTTCATTACTGATGTGATTAGAAGGCTTACAGCAATTCAATATTTTGCAGGAAACAGCTCTTAACCATGTTAAGACTGCTGGTCTCCTTGGAGATGGTTTTGGCGCTACACCAGAGATGAGTAAACGGAACTTGATTTGGGTCGTCAGCAAAATTCAGCTGCTTGTAGAGCGATATCCGTCATGGTGCGTTTCTGCAAGCTGTAATTGTAGATACTACCATTTCCTATCAGTTCCCCTCTTTTGCTTCCCTTGCATTCCAAATCATAGCTGTAACAACTCTTGTGCATTTTTTGTGGAGGTGCTCTTTTTTACAAGATGGAAGGTGTTTTAGTCTGAGTTTTGGACTTTTGGTACACATTGAAGCCATACTTGCATATTACGTCTTATTTTATCTTAAACACCGAATGTAGCGATGATGAGCTAAACTGGTGTCGGTGTTAGTTATGTTCCTATTTCAGAACTTAGCATATTGGTTATGTGTTTGTTGACATGAACAATTGGTGGCTGTCAGATCAACCCTAAAGAATATATAACTAGTTTGGCCTTACTCACTCTGTGATATGAGAAGTCCGTACTTGAAAGGAAGCTCTATGTATTTTGAGATCTAATACATTACTCTCATGGTGCTATCTTCCTAGTTTTAATACAAGTAACACAAAAGTTGACACATTAGATCCTAGTATTGCCCAACTTTGGTAGCTAAAAGAACGATGATTCATGGTATGTTTCTACATGATGTGGAACTATTATTTGCTTAAGCCTTAGGAAGAACGTGAAAAACTGTCAGCTAGAATTCATATTGATTGTTTAGCTATAAGAATCACATGTATACTGCTCATCATCCAACGTGAAAAAACTCCCCCTGTTACTGATTGTATAGCGCATGATTGTTGGCTTAGTTCTTTGCTAGATCCGCAAGAAATGTTTCTCTCAGAAACACCTTGAAAAACATTCGAGTACATCTGTTGCACTATTGTAACAACTATATTTTTTTCTTGGTGAATAATTGTAGCATTTTTTCTCCATGGTTGTATCTACAGTGTGCACTGTACAGGAATCTTATTTGTTTGATAAGATCATGTATTAATAGCTCAAAGGTACTAAATTAAGTGGTGTCTGGCCCATATGTTTGTTATTCGAATTAAAAGATGATGTACACCTCAGGAGATCGAAAAGTTGCCTTTAGTGCTGAATTGAATGATATGTTCGTATGCAATAAAGGCTGTGGGCTGCCAAATGAGAAGCCCCTGATCTAGATCAGCGGGATTCTTTGTAAATTTATTTGTGTGATACTACAGTTTTTCTTTGATGTCAGCAACTATTGTTCGTTGAACTTATCAGAGGTGCAGTTTTATGTTTGCTTTGCTGGAGAAAATGAAAAGCAATTAAGATGTGCAGTTTTTGTGGTTCTGCTGTAGTTGTACATATTTCTTTACAGGCTAAAAATGACAGTATTTTTTCCACCTGCTATAATTTTAGGGAAGATATGGTTCAAGTTGACACGTGGGTAGCGTCTGCTGGAAAAAATGGCATGCGTCGAGATTGGCATGTCCGTGACTACAATTCGGGCCAAACAATCTTGAGAGCTACAAGGTTTGGACTCCATTCATTAGCAATGCATTTCTCCTATATATCCATGCTGTTTGTGACATCTATTTAATGGTGCTTACTTTTTTTACCCTTGTTGGCAGTGTTTGGGTTATGCTGAATAAGACCACTAGAAGACTTTCAAAAATGCCAGATGAAGTTAGAGGTGAAATAGGCCCGCACTTCAATAATGACCGTTCTGCTATAACAGAGGAGCAGGGTGAAAAATTGGCTAAGCCAGGGAACAAAGTCGACGACCCCGCTACCAAACAGTTCATAAGGAAGGGGCTTACTGTAAGTTTGTTGATATTCTTATTTATCATCACTCTTTTACTGATCTGTATCATATGTAATATTTCTTATGAGAACTCCTTCATTCTCAACAGCCTAAGTGGGGTGACCTTGACGTCAACCAACATGTGAACAATGTGAAGTATATTGGGTGGATCCTTGAGGTAATTTTGTTTCTTCATTTTATAGTGTTTAGTCAAAAAGCTCTTTGCTACTTTCCTGCCCTATACATGAACTCTATGTACACCAGAGAAGTTTAATTCATATATTATTCTGGAGCATCAAGTCCGGTGTTTTGTAATGTATACATGGTTATTCTCATTCCCTGTGACCATAGAGCTGCTTAAGATTCCTGAGCTTTGTTCCTTTTTTTTCAGAGTGCTCCAATTTCAATACTGGAAAAGCACGAGCTTGCAAGCATGACACTGGAATACAGGAAGGAGTGTGACCGTGACAGTGTGCTGCAGTCACTTACCAATGTTTCAGGTGAATGTGTGGATGGTAGCCCAGGCTCCGCCATCCAGTGCGACCATCTGCTTCAGCTTGAGTCTGGAGCTGATGTCGTGAAGGCACATACAAAGTGGCGACCAAAGCGAGCACATGGCCATGGAAACATGGGGTTGTTCCCAGTTGAGAGCGCATAATTGCTTCGGATGTCGGTATGGCAAGCATGGGCGGTTATGGAATGCAAACTCTAATCTTGCCTAGTAGTAACACAGCACAAATGATTTGATCAAGGAATTTCTCTGTGCCGGGGATAGACCACCTGCATCCTGATTCAGAGACTGCAGCACATATGGTTCATGCGCTCAAATGGGTCTTTTGGGAGAAGATGCATCGATTTGGAAATGGAGGAACTTCAGCTGGAGTGGTGGTAATTTGGAGGACAGGGGAAATTGTGGAGCTGTGCGGTTATATGGGACAAGGGGGGGTGGTGGCAGGTGTTGTGTGTTGTGGGTGCTGATTTGATCGGTGAAAGAAGAATGCAGAAGCTGGATTGAATTTTTGACCTGCGGAGCCGTGATTTGCAATGATAAATAATTTGTACTAAGTTAGCCCAGTTTGTGGACGGGTGTCTGTGGAGTCGAACCCTTGTAACAGCCTGATTTGTACATCCCTCATCTCCCCTTGCTTGCTGGGTCGCAGCTCTCCTGCGTTTCCCTGAAAACATGTGTTTCTGCTGTGTTTACTGACCCCCATGCTACAGAACTCTGTCAAATGATTCTACCTTTCTCTGTGCTTTTGTCTGCTCAGTTCCCTCTCGAGACTGTTCCGGGGATGCATATGCAAAAAAAGTCTGTAGAAACTCGTCCAGGTTTTTAATGCTTGCGGCCGTTATTGGAAGAATATTTTCTGTTATCGGTAGAACCTCTTTCTTTTGGTAAAGATATTGGGCGATTCTCTCTGACCTGGCGTTAGGTTGCGATGCTGATTTGTTTGGCGAACAAGAATCCGCCACAGATCACGAGATTCTTTGTGAATGGAAGGTGGGATTAGACTTTCTTTGACATGGCGCTAGGTTCGACGTGGTATTGCCGTCATTACCGCTGCACCGCCTGGTACAACGGCAGCATCGCATCGCACGTTTTGCGGGAGAGCTTCACGCGGAATCGACCAGGTCAAAAAATCCCAGGTGTTTTGCAATCTCTGTTTGTCATTGTTTGAGGATGATCGCTTTTACGCGAGAAAGGGGGACCACCCTCTAAACCTAAGTATTCCTCAATGACCGATAGCGTACAAGTACCGTGAGGGAAAGGTGAAAAGAACCCCAATCGGGGAGTGCAATAGAGAACCTGAGATCCGATGCGAACAATCAGTCGAAGGAGCGGAGCGCGGGCGCACTCACTCTAACGGCGTACCTTTCGCATGATGGGTCAGCGAGGAAATGGGAACAGCGGCTTAAGCCATTAGGTGTAGGCGCTTTCCAGAGGTGGAAGATTTACGTTCTTCCTATTTGACCCGAAACCGATCGATCTAGCCATGAGCAGGTTGAAGAGAGCTCTAACAGGCCTTGGAGGACCGAACCCACGTATGTGGCAAAATACGGGGATGACTTGTGGCTAGGGGTGAAAGGCCAACCAAGATCGGATATAGCTGGTTTTTGGGACAATAAAACTCTTAAGAAGATAATGACATGTTGTATGATTCATGACATTCACAACATATTGGTTGAGTATGCGAGAAACTTGAACTTGGAGTTGGTCTACAATAATGTTGGTAGCCGTGTGAAGGCAGCCATTCCTTCAGACTTCATGGGAGACTTCAACAACCCACGGCCAACTTCAGCACAATCTCATTGAGCACTTCCGATAATTGCATGGCAGTAATTTGCCATTTCTATCTATTTGTTTCATTCAAGTGTGATTTGAACCATTATTTGTATTCAGTTTGTGTTGGATTATTGTTTAATCCATTTGATTTTTATTTAATTTGTAGTTTGAACCATTATTATAATTTGAATTAAGTGTGTACTATACTTCTCGAAACAGGCTTTCGTCCTGCTATATTAATATAGCCATAACCGAGCAAACCAACGATAGGTGACGGGGCGGAAACAACACAAGCACGCCCAAAAGAAAAGAAAAGACAAAAAGAAAACGAAAAAATGGCAACAACGGCGGAACGACAAAAGTGACCAAGCTCCAAGACCGATGCGCCCACCGGAGGCCTCCCACCAAGCTACTAATGCTCCGAAGCGCCGGTATCAAACAACACCTTCAAGAAGGGGTGCGATGACGACGCTGCTGCCAAGGGATTCCCCCGGTACGTGACGAGGAGAAGAGGGGGAACACCTGACGCCCTCCGGTAAGGACTGACGGCACCCGCAGGCGCCATCCCGCCGAAGTCGGACAAGCCGACTAGGATTTCTCCCGACCTCCCATCACCCCAGATGCTCCGGAGCACTTCACCATACCGCCCACCACCCAGCGCCAGATAATTGTGAAGCCACTCACCCTGTCGCACCACGACATAGAAGGAGGAGCCTACACACCGGAGAAGAGGAGCCGGGACTAGGACCCGCAACACCGCTAACGTGCGTGGGGAGGGGGGGGGGGGACCAAGCTCCACTATCATAGACGGTAACCGACCGGACGCAACAACAGCAGAAGCACACCAGGCCTACGGGCCCACAAGCCCGGCCGGGCCTCTCATCCTCTAGAGGCCCGTGAAGCTGTCGCCGTCGCGCTTCAGAAGGCACACCGTTGCACCGCCGTCCCGCATCCGATTTGCTCTCCGTCATCCGTGTGCAGAAGGCCGCGTCATCGAAGATCTAGGCCGGGGGCGGCGCGTCGGACCAAAACCACAACGGCCACGGCCCTGCCGCCAAGCGGAGGCGCCACCACGTTCAGGTCGTCCTAACCAAGCCCGAACAGTCCCAAAAACCGGATTAGAGCGCCGACATTGACCGAACAACACCGTCGCGGAGCTCCCAACCTGGCAGCAGCGCACGGGACCAACAACGAAGAAGAAGGACGGCATCACGCAGCAGTGGACAAACGAGCAAGCCTCCGTGCTACCCGACACTCGAGCCCGGCAATAACCTAAGCTTACCACCAGATCTGGGCCTGGATCTGGCGACCCAACCCCGAATGGCGGCAAGGGAGAGCAGCAAGAAGCCCCGAAGTTTGTACTATATAGCATTACAATTAACATTATATCTAATTTGTATTGGTTTTATACTTTTATGTCGAATGACGCATTCGTGTTGAAATGCTGAAAAAATCATACGTTTTACAGTGGGATTTGTTTTTATTTTTTTTCATACAAATTAGATTTGTTTTGTACATTTATCTATAAGAAAATAAACGGTAAAGCCCGGTTTACGTTAGAGAAGTTCTTAGGGAGGGGTGTGGAGCCGAAGTTGGCGTTAGGTTAGGTGCCGCGGCAAACCAAGTCCAACCAACCCGCATTTGCTGCGGGGATTCCTTCCTCCGTTCCCTGGCCTGGCGACCCGAAGACTCGCCATAGCCCCAACCATCCCGACCGTAGCCGCGAGGCGCGCGGCGACGACGGCCTGTCTCGCTCTACGGCGATGCGTCGATCGACGACGCCGCTGCCACAGTGCCACGTACGGCGGCTACCACGGACGCAGCCGTGGTGGGGTGTGGGTGGGTGGCTGGCGCTAGAGCCGGAATCCGGAACCTCGATCGATGGCGATGCGTCGCGTTAATGGAGGCATGGGCGCTGATGTACAGCTCGTATCACCATCATGCATGCATGGTTCATGATTGAAGAATGTAGAGCCTCGTACGACCCGGCACTGTTCCGCTTCTTTTCATGCCGCAGAACGCAGATGCTCATGCTCGGGCGGTGCTGGCTTTGGACGGTGTCTTATACTTTATGGATGTCTGTAATGTGCAACGGTGGTTGGTATGGCTATGTCATGTGGCCTCGCCGGTGTGCACAGTTCCGGGCAGCTACCCGCGGGACACGGGGATCAGGGAATAGCCCAGCTGCTCCCCGCAACGGGGTAACGGAAGGGACGAAGAATGGCGAACCGTCGCTAGCTGGCACGTCTCACGCACGACTCCCCGACCTCGCATCGCAATTCGCAAATGCAGGTAAGGCCGACAAGAATACTCAACAGTACTAAGCCTAACACAAACATCCACCACCATGCACACCGATCGACCAGAAAATCTATAAGTACTAGATGTGCAGCGCGCTTCGCTGCGCCCCCTGCATTACGTTTCGGCATCGGTGATCAGCGCGTGGTAGCTTTCTCTTCATCACGAGTCTAGACAGCGCGTGGTAGCTTTCTCTTCATCATGAGTCTAGTCTGGTAATTTGGCACTTCTTGACACCTTCTGAATAAAATGTCATCAGTTGGCATCGTTTTGTCTTTGTTTCACTTTAGCATAGGTTTAGTCTGGCAATTTGGCACTTTTCGAGATCTCTTGACGAAAAGTTGATCAGCTGTCTGGCTAGTTAGTCACTGTATATAAATTCTTAGTCCAAATATGTAGCACTGAAACGAAGAGAATCATTGATGCGGCGGTTGCTGACATCCACTGACCAAGATCTCATAAACAATAATGGAAGTGAGGAGTCATAATATGGGAGTAAACATTTGCAGCGGGCCTTAAGAAAAATGTATGATATGAGACATACAAATAAATTTCAAAGCACATTTATTCATAATTAGGATGGGCTAGCTATGACTGATAAGCTCACTAAATTCCCAAAATGATCATTTACAGAAGAATAAATTATCATATACAACAATGGTAAATAATTTTGTTGACTTCAGATGAATGATTACCATACATGAGGGTTGAGACTGGAGAGCGATTCTTTTGTCTCTGAGATACTTTATTGAAGATAAAATCAAAAGAGCAGTAAGAAATCAGTATGCATCGGCTATTCATATGCTAGTTGAATCATCCTAATGATACCTATTAAGCAAGCAACATGTGAATTAACAAAAATGAATAAACCTTTTGGTAACTTTCTCATGGAACATAAGAGCTACATGATCTGGTGGTGACCTTCATGCGCAGATCGAAATTCTCTTTTCCATGATTCGGCTAAAAATACCTCTTCCATCCACATTGTCATTTAACACTCAATATCACTGCAGGTTGCAAGACGATGACTTCAAAATTATCTTATTTCCATAACACAACCTGAGCAAGTGAACATACAATTCCTAGTGTGCCGTGGCAGTAACAATCAACCAACAACGAAGTTGCACGGAGAGGCGAGAGCAACAACGGCGAGAGGGGTTGCAGGCTCCAGATCACATTCAGCTCCTCCAGATCGTAGTCTGCATAGATATAGATAACCTATTGAGAAAAGGAGTGGTATTCCTTACTAAATGGTGGATTGCCATTGACTATCCTCCTGTATAGGATGGTAAAGTGAGAGTGTAAAATGATACTATTCCTTTTGCGACACACTCCAAAACTAAAAAAAAAATCAGAGCTAAGAATAGGGAGTGGCCTAAGCTTTTAGTTCTAGGTGATTTTATACTCTGTGCTAATTGCCGGGGATATAGATAACCTATTGAGAAAAGGAGTGGTATTCCTTACTAAATGGTGGATTGCCATTGACTATCCTCCTGTATAGGATGGTAAAGTGAGAGTGTAAAATGATACTATTCCTTTTGCGACACACTCCAAAACTAAAAAAAAAAACAGAGCTAAGAATAGGGAGTGGCCTAAGCTTTTAGTTCTAGGTGATTTTATACTCTGTGCTAATTGCAAGCCGGTAAACACTGGAAGAAAAACTAACCGTTATACCATGTTACTGTAGAACACAACCAAAGCATCTATCAATGGAATTGGCAGCTCAAGATAAAGAGGGGAATGGCACAATAATAGAAACAATGTGTAGAAGAAAAGGCTTCCGCCTGCTATTTCAATAGCCCATGAGAAATAACAGTGATAAGCAAACTTAGCAAATTACTTAAGTGGTCAGGTAGCCTCTCCTTCCCTGCCAACATTCGTTTTGGGAAAAATACAAAAAATGACTCCAGAGAGTCCACACATGGCTCATCAATATATAGGCTATTCATAGAAGATATCATGGGACTTCACATTTTGACAGCAATAATACACATATAAATTGACATAAAAGCCATGACGTATAAAAGCCATGACGCATGGTAATGTCTTGAAATCAATGAGATAGTTAAAATGTCGCCTATTTATTTCTCAATCAGAATGCATCCAAGTTGTTGGACAATTTCCATTCATATGCATACTCCGGCGGAAACAGTATAACTTTACAACTAAAAGGAGGCATATCCATTCACTTCGAATCTAAATGGTGGAGATAACACGCTTTGCTATTTGGGAAACACAAAAACAACTGTGTCATAAGAATCAACTCGAGGTTTATGATCTTCATGAAATTAATGGAAAGGTCATTCCCGGAATATGATTTTAATATAAACAACTCCAGTTGAAACACAGTAAAGAACAACTTTAGATGGGCAGATCAAAGAAAAATTTCATACAAAAATATTATATACTACCAATTTTGTGCGACCCTAATTGATTATCACTTCAAACTGAAACTTTCATATTCTCCAGAATCCATAACAAAACCTTGAATTAATGTGTTTACTTGGATGAGAAGATTTTGTTCAACTTAAATTTTCATAGCATCATCACCCATTACACCAACTTTACTACATTATTTTCATTTGCCAACATTCATGCTATTAAACAGCAAGCATAGACATATTCATGGATGATTTAAGACAACCATGGATAACATGAGTAAGAATACATAAATATTTACTTAAAATGGTGTGCCAAAAGGGCTAGGAAAGAGGTTAAAATTTACCGTACATTGGAGGATCGTGCCTCCTCACGAAGTTTCCAGATTTAAGCAAGGTTCCTCACCAAAAATAATAATATAACCCAACCTGTACAGCCCTGTAAAATGGCAAACTGAAAACATGCCTAAAATAGCTGATATTGATGATACCCTAAATGTACTACTTACTTGATTATGAACTGCTTTGCTAACATTTGCTGAAACTTACTTCTTACAAAATACCAAATCTGAGTGTAACTAATTGCTGCAGTTTCATAAATTATTGTAGGGTGTAGAACTGTAGGCTAATCAAATTATTTATTGCTGGGCAAGAGCAGAAACACAAAATTTCCAAAAACGTAAAATGATATGAGAGCTCAGATAGGGGAGATTTTTCTTAGTCATCGAAACAAACAATATATCAGAATCAAAAGCTTAACGACACATGGTATTCCTTTCAAACTACATCATACCAGGGCTTGAGAAAAAAATGTGTGGTTGTCTTAGTGTCCTAAACAAATGCATGTGAAGGTACTTAGTGTCCTAAACAACAAGCTATACTGCAGCTTGTTAGTTCTAAGGTGCACCTTACACTGAAATACATTACAACAAAATAGAAATGAATAAGTAGCACAGTAAACAAATACTCTAGCTGATGTATTGTCTTTCCATTACCCACTACAATAATTTGAGAGGCGTACATCAGCCAAAAGAACAATTTAAAATAATGTAAAAAAAGAACAATTTAAAATCAATATCTGAAATATATACCTGGTTATAAAGCCTTTATAATCTCCACCAGATATTGGCATTTCTCTAAACCAAATCCTTTATTTCCATTCATGTTCTTTTTCTGCAAAACCAAGAATCCTATTTACAGAAAAGCCTCTAATAGTTCATAGCAAGGAACAAACACAAAATTTATAAAGTCAATAGAGCCAATCCCAAGTGTTCCTGACAGCAGATGATTTAACAACCTAGAAAAAGAAGAGGAACCGCAAGCACAATTGGACAACTTCAACACGGAAGGCAGGGAAACCGGAAGAGCATATGCATCGTCGCCACACTTCAGCGACCAAGAAGAGGGAAGCCACAACCCTAACCAGACCATAAAGGCATAAACTGTAACATCTATGACCCAACCTGTACGCCGGAAAAAGATGCTTACCCCACAAAAATCAGTAAAGATACATATCACATGCATGAATGAGATGAAAAAAAATCTCCATACATGAAAACTACACTATGGAAAAAGCTAAATCTAAATCCTCAGACATCTACATCCCGCAAACAACCAAAAAAACACACTATATATAGCACCATTACCTAGATAAAAAAAAATACCGCAAGAAAGAATAGCCGATCTACGAATATAAAACTTCTCTAAAATACGAAGCACCCAACACCAACCACAAAAACACAAACTAAAATACGGGCAAAACAACCACAAAAAGAAACCATATATCCAAAAAACACCAACTCATCGAAAAAGTACCGACAAATCCAAAAGAAACAAACTACAGAAAAGAAGGGAAAAAGTCCATCCAAAACACGTGTTCGAAAACAAACAACAAAAATAAACAAAAAAGAAGCACCCCCTCCCCCTCTTTAACATCATATATGAACAATCCAAGGCCCCCCAAAACCAAGAAACTAATGACAAATAAAAACAGAAAAAGGAACAAAAACAGATCTACCTCATAGTAAGAACTGAACAACCTGTAAAACCAAACCCAGCATTCAAACAAAAAAATCAAGAAACATCAAACAACAAAACAAAACAGCCTCCCCATCCAGCAAGACAAATCAATATCCCAGCAAATAGAGCCTGCCCATTCAGAAGCACAAATCAATAAGACAGCAAACAGACGAAAATACTAAAAACAAAAAAACAGAATAAAGAAAAACGATAACATGCTGAAAAAAAGAAGAAAAGCAGGAACGGATGAACCTAAAACAACACGCTCGATAACCCCCAGAAGAAGATCGAGACAACGGGAAAATCAATAGCCCCCAGAAGAAGACCACTCTGGGCAACTCACCGGGAAGATCACCCAACGGGCAGCACCAATACACGACCACTCACGCAAGGCAGGAAAATGAACGCATCCGCCAAACGCCAACCCCCTCAGAAAAATACGGCCCCAAAAAACACTCGCAGATCTAGATCGGCCCCACACGAAAGCAGCACGAAAAAAGTAAAACAGAAAACAATGCAAGAAGGAAGAACAACAGCGGATCGACCTGAAACGGCAGGATCCACAACCTGGAGAAGAAGACCCGGCGACTCGCCGGGAGAAGAACCCAACGGCCAGCAGCAAACAACCAACACTCGCACACCGCAAGGAAGATAGACGCAGGCACAGAACGGCAGCCCCACGACCCCGAACACCAAACCCCTCAGAAAACTACACAAGATCTTAAACACTACAACAACCAACTGCCAACAGCTAAAGCACCAAAGCAACAACTGTTTTAGTAGTAAACCAACTGGCGAAGGGTTTCAAACCTACACCAAGTGAGGAAACATCCTAAGATGTTGAGTGTCGGCTAAAACATCCATACTCACGGTGTTCCAAAGAGAGCTATAAATCCAGCATATATATAAATTGCTAGTAACCATTGGAAAGCTCTAACGTGAGGGAGCCTTGTTTTGATCAAGTATAGCATTGCGGACATGAATATTACATGCAAGCACATCAAGTCAGTACGGGACCATATATAGTATACTGAAGCAAACCAACCTGTGATTGGATGGTTAGCAGGGTGCTTGTAATCTCAGCCCACCAGAGTTTAAATCCCAGATTTGACGTTCGTGTGTTGCATTTAGACGGAATATTCTTTCAGTGGGAGGCGACGTTCCCGTCGACAGCGAGACGCCCGTGTTGACTTCGTCAATCTCAAGACTCGATCCGCCGGCTCAGTATTTCGGAGGTGCTCATAGGGGTAGGGTGTGCATGTGTGCGTTCATAGAAGTGAGTGTGCGCGCATGTATGTGAGCGTCTGCATTTGTACTGTGTTTATCAAAATATATATATATATATATATATATAGTATACTGAAATTCTGGCTTTGTAGAGTCCTAATCTTATTTTGACAAGTACGGATGCCACAAAGCAGGCACAGTGAGTTTGGTGGTCTTGTTGTCACAGCTAACCAAATCATTTGGGCCGGTGATGGCCTGCTTGCTGGCACTGGCGTTGTGGCGAGGCAGCCAGGAATTATGGCGCGGCATAGAGACGTTCCTGAGGTGGTGAGTAGTGTGCTTTGTCCGTAGAGTCATACCATGCAGGTTAAAAGTGGACACAATGCTCGGACCATCCATAAGAACATTAACCGATAGCATCAAATAGAACCATCAGTTAATCAATCAGCCGTCGTCTCAATAAGGTGCATATGTATCATATAAAAATCAGTTAATCAATCGTCAATGCATAACCAAAATTAAATCCAGAGAAACATATATAGGCCAAGCTATCAGCCTATCAATCAGCTGCATATGTACTGTACAAATATCAGTTAATCAATAGGCAATGCATAAATTAAATCTTCAACACAAGAATCACAGAACGGCTGGAAAAAATGAAACATGAACTCATCTTCACTTCAAGAGGGAGCAGCACGTACCAGGGACTGTGCGAACTCCTTCAGCCTAGCTACTGCTCCGGAGCGCCAGCAAGACGAAGAAGACCGCCCGGGATCCTGCTGCTGCCCCCGAAGCTGGTGGTGGCCGGCTGTCAGCAATCGCGCTCCCTTAAGCAACGACGACTGACTCAAGGGCCGTGAGCACAAATCCATGGCCGGGAGCACAAATCCATGGCCGGCCGTTCCGCCATGCCGCCTTCCTACTCCGCCGCGCTAGTCCTCTTTCTCCTCCTCCTCGCCGCCCCCTCCCGCCCACCGCGGCCGCCAAGCGCCGCCATGCGTCCACCACCACCTCCTCCTACCGCCGCATCTCGTGGGCGAGCAACCTCACGCTCCTGGGCTCCGCCTCGATTCTCCCGGGCGCGGTCGCCGTCGCGCTCACCACCAACTCCAGCGACGGCATCGGCGCCAGCCACGCCCTCTTCTCGGAGACTGTACGCTTCCTCCTCCCGCCGCGTTGCCGGACACCGAATCCGGGGATACCTCACTGCTTCGGGGCACAAGGGAGGCGGGGGACGTTGGTGACTGCGGAAAATCTGGCGATCCGTGTGCCCAACGGGCGCGAGAGAGAGAGACGGGGACGGCGGCGGAAACCCTAAGGGCAGGAGGATTTGTGCCAGAGACTTGCTGCAGGGAAGAAAGACACGAGAAAACATCGGTAACTCTCCACGAAGCGGGACACCTGGCCACGCCGCACGGGACCAAAGTACGGCAGATGGCCTGAGGATGGCTCGATGAGCTGGGTTGGACTATGGAAAGGTCGGCCTTCGCGAAGTGAAAAGCGGGAGCGCGCGCGCTGCCGTTGTTACACGTGGCGCAAATTAAGCAAGCAGTCTCGCGCATGTCCAGATCCAGATTCAAATCCAGATCTATATCTAGATCTGGATCTATTATTAGACTTGTACAAAACACAAACTAAGATAATACAGCAACGCAGAACGGGATGTACAGCAACGCAGACCGGACTGTACAGCAACGCAGACCGGGCTGTACAGCAACACAGATCAGTTTGTACGTACAGCAACACAGACCGGGTTGTACAGCAACACAGACCGCGTTGTAAAGCAACGCAGACCGGATTGTACAGCAACGTAGACCGGGTTGTACAGCAACACAGACCGGGGTGTACAGCAACACAGACCGGGTTGTACGTACAACTACATTCGGGTTGTACGAACAACTACACCTAGCAGGTTGTACGTACAACTACAAAATTCAGATTGTACGTACAATTACACTTAGGTTGTACAAAACATACACAATCCGAAGTACAAAAAAAAAGTTTGTCGAAACCTATCAATATGGGATCTAGTTTTGAAGATCTCGACGCGAGGAGTTCAAAAGTGAAAACGGTTCGTAAATCGGATAAACGGTTCTCAAGATATTTCGTTTTTAAAAAACGAATCTCAAAATAAATGCATGTACAACCCTCTGCCCACCACCAGTGACTGCCCACCACCAGTGAGCCGCCACTTGTTACCGCGTGGAGAAAAGTTGGGAGCAGAAACGAACGAAATTGCGACACTTGTCAGCACCGGAGCGCACGCGCGTGGACCTTTGCGAAAAGAACCCTTTTTATAAGGATTTCCCGATGAGCTCCGAACTTATCTCTACTATCTTTTTTTTTTTTTTTGAGAATAATCTCTACTATCTAATACGGGCTTAACGTCGCATCGTACAGATCGCTCGTCGATCGCTTCATCCGGCCGGCCCAAAGCGAGCGCTACGATCGATCACGTAACAATCCTAATCCTAATCCGGCCGGCTAGGATCGTACGTACGGCCCAATCTTTGCTTCCCGGCTGGCCCAAAGCTAGCGATCGATCCCGTATCTTAGCTGGCCCTCATTCAAAAAATAAATCTGGCCCTCCGTTGCTTTGGCTCAAAAAAAAAAAAAACTCTGTCCATAGAGAAGAGACGGATACGAAAATATCAATCAGCTGCAAGCTGCATATGTACTGTACAAACATCAGTTAATCAATCGGCAATGCATAAATTAAATCTTCAACACAAGAATCACAGAACGGCTTGATAAAAATGAAACATGAACTCATCTTCACTTCAAGAGGGAGCAACACGTACCAGGGACTGTGCGAACTCATTCAGCCTAGCTACTGCTCCGGAGCGCCAGCAAGACGAAGAAGACCGCCCGGGATCCTACTGCTGCCCTCAAAGCTGGCGGTGGCCGGCCGTCAGCAATCGCGCTCCCGTAAGCAACGACGGCTGACCCAAGGGCCGTGAGCACAAATCCATGGCCGGGAGCACAAATCCATGGTCGGCCGTTCCACCATGCCGCCTTCCTACTCCGCCGCGCTAGTCCTCTTTCTCCTCCTCCTCCCGCCCACCGCGGCCGCCAAGCGCCGCCATGCGTCCACCACCACCTCCTCCTACCGCCGCATCTCGTGGGCGAGCAACCTCACGCTCCTGGGCTCCGCCTCGATTCTCCCGGGCGCGGTCGCCGTCGCGCTCACCACCAACTCCAGCGACGGCATCGGCGCCAACCGCGCCCTCTTCTCGGAGACTGTACGCTTCCTCCTCCCGCCGCGTTGCCGGACACCGAATCCGGGGATACCTCACTGCTTCGGGGCACGAGGGAGGCGGGGGACGGTGGTGACTGCGGAAAATCCGGCGATCCATGATCCCGACGGGCGAGCGAGAGAGAGAGAGACGGGGACGGCGGCGGAAACCCTAGGGGCAGGAGGATTTGTGCCAGAGACTTGCTGCGGGGAAGGAAGACGCGAGAAAACATCGGTAACTCTCCACGAAGCGGGACACCTGGCCACGCCGCACGGGACCACAGTCAGCCAGACAAAGTACGGCTCGGTGAGTTCCGAACTTATATCCTTAGTTAATCAGTTTGACACCCATCGTTTCATAAAATTCATTTCAGATTTCATACCAAACATGTTTAGCTGTCATGGAACTGGAATGTCATTTCAATTAGAATTCCAATAAATGCCTATACTATGTCAAGTTAATTCATGTCCCTAAGACCAGCCACAATGTAGCGCCGATTCAATCAAAAAGCTTGTCAGATTTGAATCGGCAACGCCGAATAAATGCCTATACTATGTAAAGTTAATCAATGCATGCTTCTTCTTCTTCTTCTCGGTAGCTAGTGGGAACAGTAACACTGTAACCGCTGAGGGTGAAGCTAATCCCATACATGCATGTCCCAGCATGGGTTTGCCTTTGTTTACACCATAGATCGTCCTCATTCATGAGAAATAGTGGACTAGTTTAAATGCTGTGTTCCTCCTCCTTTCGTATACAGATGACGACCCAGAAAGAAAAGCATGCATGTTGTCTAATCCATATCTGAAACAACATCTTTTTAGAAAGAAAAGAGGGTAGTAATAGTATTACGACGAGTTTATTACTGCTGTTAGTGGATGAGGAGCTAACCACGGACGGGGAGGAGGGGATGGACGAAGGAAGGAAGACAGGAAGGTGACAAAGGGACAGCGGAAACTATTAATGTATGGGGCTTGTTAGGTAAGGCCACCTCATCTGGTGGAGTATATTATCTATCTTTTGGGGCGTCGGAGCAACCAACTGAGCTCGTGCAATGCCCGGCAAGCAGCGGGTTTTGGACGGGTCCTGGGCTGAGATCACTGATCACCGACTCGAACGGTTTTGCCGTTTGTGTCGATACGAATATGGTCGCGGCGGGTGATGCAGCAGCTAACCACATTTCTATCTGCCGCCGTTTTTCTTTTAATACTACCGTCGTCTTTCTGGTGAGTGCCACGGCAGCTGTTCTTTTTGTCTAGTCCTATCTCCGTTTCGCAAAAGAAGGCATATGAATTTGCTCGAAACGAAAGCACCTGAAATTTGACCAAAATTTTAGAGAGAAATATCAACCCACACGATGTCAAGTCAATCGTGTTAATTAGATGCATCTTGAACTATGTTTGCATAGCATGTATATATGGAATTTATATTTGCTTAGAGTTAATTAGATGCATCATTAACTTCACATAGTTTGACTCCTGTGTACGCCTTGTTTTTAACAACGGAGGTACTTCTGTGTATGATTTTAAAATTTGGAGCTCGTGTACCCAAAGAGCACGGCAAAATCAAAGACACATTGTGTTGTCAACCCCTGACCTAGAAGGAGTCACTACTGCAATGCCGCGATCGCCAATCAATATGACACACACTCACAATATGTTCATGATCTAGAATCTTCAACACCAGCCGTACTGTCCATCAGGTACACACTTGGGGAAAGCCTCTCATGTGCATGATCTTGAGCGTACATCACAGATGTTGATCCACATACAAGCGCAAAGATGGGCGCTGATCATCTCTTTCTCTCCCCTCTCCCTCTCTCCCTCACCCATCCCTCTCTCTCATCCAACATATTCGAGGGACACTGTTAGACAATAACGATAACATAATGCACTTGAAAAGTTTTCTTTTCTGTGACATGATTGCTATCTCTCGGGTTGCCTCAAGTGCATACATGTGTGCCCTTGCATATGCTAGTAGCGACCTCATTCATAAAATACGACTAACATGACCCGTGCATGTGTGCCCTTATATATGCTCGACGTAACACTTAAACCTATTAAAGACGAGTAACCTTAACCATGCGTTTGTGCCCTTATATATGATAGTAGTAATCCTTCAACTTATAGAAGACTGGTAACCTGAACGAGTATGTGTAGATTTTTATAGGAAATGAAAGCAATTACTAAAGTCCTCTGCATCTAGATGCATAAACAAACTTAATACATGTGTTTATTACAACCTCCAAAGTCTAAAAACAATGCTTAGCCATAAAAACTACCAACCAGACAAAAACATGCAACTTCAGTAATCAGTAAAAACATTACATGTGAGCAATCCAAACAGATACGCAATGCTTTATATAAAATTGGGATGTATCCTGCTAAAATGAAACATTGTATCACATATTTTGTGTGTAGATGAGAGACTCTGATGGGTGGGTGATATTATCGATATTGTGTATGGTCGAGATGACTAACCAACTTGATGCTATAAGAACTGAATTCATCTGTGGGATTTTAAACCGTATTGGATTTATCGGGTACATAGAGAGTCACATTTTTCCTGTACTTATTTTACTTTTAACCATATCTTTTCTGATTCATGTTTGCCTCACTCATCAAGGTGTAGTGTGGTGTTCAAAATTTGGACAAAGTCACTCACCACATGGGAATATGGGCCATATGTTTGTCCAATGCACCGCAATTCTTCTCATGCTCCTTGGTTTCTTATATCATCCGGATATTTGGCGAAGACACTGTTTTATTTTTTTAACCTTGGTCCATCTATAAACGGCTAATTAACAAATTATGTGGAGTGCTTTACCAACTATCGATTAGATAATTCGAGATAAAATGAGAATGCATGCATATCCTTATTGATTTACGTAGTATATACAGTTTTTTATTTAAAAACTACGTAGTATATATAGTTAAGAGAGTTTGTAAGTCGACTGAGAATCCAACAACTTCCAATCAATATTCTAATGAACGGGTACATACATGTCTAATTTTTTTCATTCTATAATATAATTATTTGTTTATATTGTGCAAAAGAAAATAAATTGTTTTTAGCAGAATAAAGAAAGTTACATGCTTGCACAGTGCTGGATGGATGATTCTTGGCGTTGACGGACCAAGAATTAGTAGGCTATATCGAACTGAGGGTTAGTACCGTACAGTCGATTACCTAGTATGGTGGAAGAAAATGAGACACCACTAAACCCAAAATGCGCCAGCGGGCGAAGCCAGCACGCGGTATGATGATCACTAACAAGTTGATACTAATACTTGTTTCATTACTGGAAACATTAGGTTTTAGTAACTTTAACAGTGATCTGTCTCACAACAAAGAAGGAAATAACAAAAAAGGTCATGGAAAACGACATTACTTTGGCATGTGCAAAGCTTAGTTTCCACTTGCACACATCACAGTCCAAACGGGTACAAACATAATATATCACAATTAAATTATCTCCAGGTAAAACTCAATTAGGATTACTATCATCTCCGCTGGCTAACTTATATATGGATGATAGAATCTACTTTCTACCGAAAGGAAGCTGCCAAGTGATGCCGGCCATCAGTAGAGGATAACGCCCCCAGCTAAACGTAGTGAGTACACAGTGGTGAACTGGTACGTCCATTCTACTCAACTAATCAGAGTTCAAGTCACTGTGCACCGGACGTACGGGAGATCGGATCATCAAATGCCACGGGACGGAGAGGATGATCAGTCGAGCTGAAAGGAGAGGGACAAAGGAGATGTACATGAGCAGGGCTGGGTTGGTACTTGGTAGCCTTTCCCCAATTATTAATTCTTGAGCCACGCCGCTCCTGGCTAGCAATTAACAATTAGGTGTGATGCTGGAGACAGTCTTTATTAGATTAGATTTGATTATGACAATGAGTAGTACTTGAATTTGAGCCGTTGGGGTTGATGAAGATCCATCAGCAGCTACTAGTGCGTTGTGATGAACACGTGTAATCAAAATAGGCAAGCAATATTTCAAGAAAACCAAAAACTTGGTAGAAAGATTCATATTTTTGTACGCAGAAGACCAAACTTGCAAAAAAGAAAAGATTTGAAGAGAGATGTGTGATCCGATCCAGTTGGTATCATGTGGATGATCTCTAGGTGACCTCTAATATCTGTTCGGTGGCAATGTTTTTTTGTCATTTTTTTACCGTTTTAATTGTTGACCAATACTTCCATAATTTATGTTGTTTTGGCAACTTTGCAATGAATCTTCGCAGTGTGCATCATCATTCCGTGTGCAGCTTGCGCTAAACCTTTTTTCTCGATAACAGAATAAATCTTCTTACCTAGGAAAAAATGTGATAAATTTCTTTCTTTTTTGGTGAGATCGAGTTGTCTGATAATCACTACTTCATTAGTCTAAGGGAAGAATTGCTATTTCTAAAGGGCAAACAAAAAAAAACGAAATTTATATGACCTCGAAACATTTGACCTACAAAGTGGTATGCATTGATTAAGATCGACATATATGTAAGTCATTGCACAGCGTGGAGATGCTTGGCAAGGTGTACATCAAAGTCACCAACCATGTACAACCTTTCACCCTGTTATTATGGGATCTTGCTCCTTTCTTTCCCGAATAAATTTTGACACCACTTCACTATTCCAATTACATATTGGAGAATCGTTTGGTAGGCGTGAACTGTCAAGAGCTATACTAATGCGGCCGTTTTCAAGCATGTACCAAGCCGTTTTCAGGGCCGTTTATGCAACTGAACAATACCATGTCTTCATGAGCGGTTCAAGATCTGTGTGACTATGTCCATTTCCTTTCTCTTATCCAAAGCATGTCATTTTCTTTTGCCATTGTTTTACCTAGCTGTCGATCTACTGCCGTTGCTTCCACGAACACAGCTAGCTAATCTCTATTCTATTAGTACTTGCAGCCGTGCGCTACAACATACAGCACGCAACAAATATTATAAAAAATGCACGTATGCCTCAGAACTCTCTGTGAAGACGTTGACCCACATTGTCTATTATACACTAAAAACACAATACGGAGTTTTTAATTTCGAGACACCACGTTAATCCACATCATCTTAATTATGTAGACAGTTAGATCTATAATTGATGGTTAGGATTTAATTAGATTACATGTACGCTAGATCGGGCAGCTTAAAAAAATATGTTGTCGCGTAGGTATGTGAAAAGTACGAAGAGGTATCGCTACTTATTTATTTAAATGATATTAGCGTGTCATGTAGGACTCTATCCGTATACATAAAAACAAACAGGAAACTACAAGCCCAACAACAGCTGATTACGTAATCAGTGATCCATAGGAAAAAAACAACTATCGGTAGGGAAAAAACAACTGCTAGCGACCCACGAACTTGATCATACTCAGCTTAATCGTGTTGGGCGTGACTCTTATCCTTCCTTCGCCCATACAAACACTAGTGCAAAACGGATATTTAGTACCGGTCGGGGAGGGGCATCAGTACCGGTTTCGCAACCGGTACTGCGCAATCGGGACTGATGCCCCCCAGCATCAGTACCGGTTGTGAATAGTCCGGTACTTAATCATTGAGACCTGGCATTAACCCGACTATAAGGAGGGATTTGGTTCTAGTGACAAAGCCTTGGAGGACAAGAAGGCTAATGTCAACGGGATTATTATCAAATAGGCCTACCAGGTTGAATTGAGAGCAAGTCAAAGGTGAAGCTCAAACAAGCCTAGGAAGCCCAATATTAGGGCTAAGAATGCCGACCTGATTAGGAGATGTCTTTACTGAGGAGTCAAATAACACAAGTGTCGGGACAAGAAGTGACCTATTGCAACGACGTAATGAACACTAGCGTTACTCGTAATCATTATTAAGTTTACACAAATCACGAGTCAATAGATTTTCATAGCTGTACTTTGAAAACCATTGGCCAATAAATCATGATAATCGTTCATAGTAGCGTAGTCATGTTTCATATTGGAATTTACATGGTTTCTTATTGTTAAAATTTAATAGAAGACATCATTGGAATTTACATGTAGAATAAATTAAGAAAAAAATGCCAAAACAATGCTGTTCATAGTAGCATAGTCATTTCATGATACACCAAATACAAGTGGTCAATGGCATATAATAATTGGGTTGAAGAGTGGAATTAGTAGGAAGAGGGTTTAATCAAAGGTAACCGACCTATAGTATGGGAAAGTATGAGGATGTTGCAAGGAAAAATAATAAAATGTAAGGTTGCCCTCGAAAATAAGAGAGGGCATCATCTTTAGCGTACTGAATATGTTTATAAACTAAATTGCGCCTTCAAAGATATAGGAAAAACAAAACTATAGACCATATCATTTTAAAAATGTCATGGATATTTTTGTAGATAATACATCACAAATTTTGAGCCTTTAACTTTTGCGAGAATGTGGCATTTCAAAAAAAAAACACAACGTAACATATTCTAGATGGATGTTTAGTTTTAACCATAGGTGGTGCTATTTTAATTTATATTTTAATCGACGTCATCCCAAATTCTTCATTGGCTGACACATTTTTTATCATCTAACGACAAATACATGGATTTTAATGGCATGTAGCTTCATGTGACATAATATTGTCAAAAAATGTGGACGATAAAACTCTAGCCAACAACGAATTATTGCTCCTTGCAGCATCCTCACACTACCCAATACTCTAGTCGATTGTTTTACTCACATGATTTAACTCTCTCCCTACTAAATTCATTCTTCAACCCAATAATTATATATTCTCTCACTCACTTGCATTATCGTGTCATGAAACATGACTAAGATGCTATGGACAACATTGTTTTGGCCTCTTCATCGGTCATAATTTTCTATACAGCAAACTCCAGTTATCTCTCCTATTAAACTTTAGAAACGCCACCTGAACAACAAAACCACGTAGATATATTGAAATTCTATCTCGGAGAAATATTTGTGCATGCCTTTGAACATGGCAATACAAAGAATCAGCTAGCACGACGATGGTATCTTATGGTCACGTCGCTGTGGCGAGGTCACGGTGATAATGTGCCTGCTGATGAAAGGTGAAGAGCCGCTTCATACTGATGATTTGTACACTGGCTTGTAATTACGGTTACACGACGTGAGAAACGTCTTCACATAATGGCATTGGATGGCCCTCGAAAATTCGAGGGTATCATCTTTAGTGTATCAAAATTATTATATTTTGTCTTATTTAGATGTTTCTCTCTTGTTTATTCCTTTTGTTGAAAGGTAAAAAATATTTTAGACTATAAAATTGCAAAGCAATAATTTTGACGTTTCATTTTGTTTGTAATTGTATTGATAAGATGTAATAAAAAGTTATTATAGAAAATAAAATGATTGTGTTTCTATTTCTCACAGTCACATGTTTATACAGTTAGACGTGAAGTTAGAAAGACACAAACATAACTAAGTGTGCATGCAAGATCAGTTGTCGTGTGCTTGATAGCGTAGGTCAACAACTGTACGCCTCTTTTTGTTTGTGCTTGTTATCTCTAACAAATAAAATTAACATTTAGAATAATTGGTGGTCAACATGCCATCCACTTAACGTTCTTCAACACGCTCCTTCAGTGATGATCAGGTTACTGTGAAATATTTCCTCAATCATTTTTTTTAGATATAGCTTTCTTGAAACATTTACATCGCCAATAATAATAATTTTCTAAACACTATAAGATGGTAAAAGAAAATTTTCATTGGCTATGATTTCCATAGAGTCCCAATCATGATAAACATGGCAAAAATAACATGCTTAAATCAGCCTTCACATGTACTTATCATTCATATTACAAAATTAACATGTAGAATTATAATTTTTTTTATTGATATGTGAGGTATTTCTAAAACTAACTATCAAGATCTATCGAATCATGTTTAGGTGTGACTACGTAGGATTATTAGTTCAACTCTCTCAGATACGGTTCTCTTAGATCTAACATACTATGACATGATATGCATGTATGTAGATAAAACAATAGCGATTGAATAATAAAATAGTGATTCTTCATATCAATTGATAATTTTGGTCAAGAAATAGCGCATCTCTCCATTTCCTACTGAAAACATTGCATTCGAGAACTGATTGCTCTTTTCTAATAGTTAAGCTTCTCGTGTCACTATTCTTAGTTTATAAGAAGTTCTTGACTTTAATCTCCCACTGCAAATGCATCCCAATAGAGCTAAAATGTCTTGTGACTATAGAGGTAATATTGACATGCATAATCAGTTAGTGTGAACCGTCACCCTTTGTTTGGATGATCCTTAAAGCGTTTCTCTGATTAGTTACTAATGAGCCTTTAAATTAATCTCTCTCTTTTGAACTTTTTTCTTCAGCTTGTAAGAACTTTAAATTTCAAACATTTTAATTAGTAAATTATCTTATTGATTTGATTCTATGACTAAAAATATTTAAGAAATAAGGATTGTTCCTCCTGATAAATCTACAATATATAAATATTAGGTTGGTAGTCAACACTATATTCTCACTCTGATTTTAAAGGGGCAATTTACAAATAGTAGAAAATATCAATTATTTGCACAATATTTTATCTAGCAGGGCTGATTGTGGTCTAATGTGTGGCCACCACTTATGTATACCCGTTGGTTGGTGGATATACCCCTGCATAACTCGTAGTGTCGTTCTCAAAGGGTAGATGGCAGAACAACGTAAATTCATTAAAGCACCGGCGTTGCAAAGACGTTGTTGATGTCGCTTGACGCATGATGTATTTTTTTCTAAATCTGGCCGTTTTCACGAACTAATCACGTATCTCGCCGTTCTGAAAAAACGATTTTTAGATTTATCCGTTTCGATAGGAGCCAACTCGATTGGCCGGGTGAAATCCGACATGGCAGGATTTAGACCCATATGGTCGGCACAATACACGTGGCGTTACATTTCCTAACGCCTCCCAATCCTCATTCAAGTACATTTCAGCTGCATAATAATTTCCAAATTTCTCTCACAAACCAAATAACTTACTTAATTAGCCTTAATCCCTCCGCAAGACGTATGAAGTTTACCCCCACAGCTGAGTTGACTCATGTGATATTTCGAGCCACTCCCGTCAACTTTATTTTCCCACTCATCGCACTATATATGTTAGCCGGTCATAACTTGTAATGATCGCGTTCACCAAACAACTCTATGCCCACTCAACTTGGCCATGATTTGATAACAACTCATCCATAAGGTTTCAACTTGGTATGGACAGTGTACTCACTTTGTCCAACAAAAGATGTCTTGACTTTGTCAAAAAGAACATGTATCTATACACTAAGTCATGTCTAGATACATGCTCTTTTTGACAAAGTCAAGACATCCTTTGTTGGACGGAAGGAGTATGTCTACTCACATCATGTTGAAAGTAATTTCAAAGGATTTTGAAGAATATTTGGTCCTTCGATTTTTCTTCCATTATGAATGTTCGCTGCATTGGATAAATCTTAAGAATAATTCTTTATGGATCACACACATACTGAAATTCAAAATTACAATCAAATTTAAAAGTTTTATTTGATATTTTGTCATTTAGATAGGTGAATCAAATAGTTGACCTAAGTTATTGGGCATAATTATGACGCTACAAAAAAGGTGTTGAAGAGTTAATGGAAGTATTTTTATAATTACAATCAAATTTAAAAGTTCTATTTGATATTTTGTCATTTAGATTGGTGAATCAAATAGTTGACCTAAGTTATTGGGCATAATTATGACGCTACAAAAAAGGTGTGATAATGTATGATAAGATTTTTTGGGTGCCTTGTAAATAGTAGATATTAATTATGTCAGGATATGTAGTAAATCAGTTATTCAATATTTAGAAAAAAAATATGAGCAATCTAGCGTAGTCACCTGACTGCATACAACATATACATGTGAGTGAGATTATTGATCACATGGATTGAAGAGTCGGGAACAGTAGGAAGGAAGCAAAAGTAAACTAAAATACTAATGCTCTACATTACAAACTGGTGCACAACATATTTGCAAATGTCGCAGTTAATATTAGGAAAAAAATTAAATGTGTCCTAACTTTATCAAATAGGTGTTACTTTACTAAAATAAAATCCGTGGACATGTTCAATATGGTAAAGATGATGCATTTGCAAATTCTTAGTGTTCACATAAAAAATTGTTACCCGAAACACCGCGGTAGTTGATTTCTTTTTACATCACGTGCCCGTGCAAGTGCACGGGTTGATGACTAGGCCGACATGGTGTTTTGGGGAATTTGGAATAATAATTCACCCATAAATTAAAATTAACCATGTAAACAATGGTGATATTATCTTAGCACAAAACATAATCTAGACCTTTCGTTCTTGAATGTATTTTACATGATGTAATCAAATCCAGTTTTCATTATGCAGTGAATACACTTTTCTATTTTTAATTGTTTATAATTATTTATGATTTAAGAGAGCAAATGGTATAACTAAGAATTTAGGATGTTTAAGTGGGCTTAAGATGATGCCCTCGCATTTGCCAGGACCGCATGCATATAGTGCTTCGGCTACGTGGTCCGAAATGGTTTTTTTTGCATATGAAGATCTAGTGCGACTAATGTGCAACATAAAATGATTTTATTTTGCAAGAGTTATTTTAGTTTGACTCATGTGCTCTAAAAGATATTTTAGAAACAAAATAAGGTAATGTAAGCTCTCTACCACTAAATTATTGACATCACAATCAACATGGCGATTTTGCTCATGAGCGGCCTCCTGAGCTTGGGCGCATTGAAACTTTAGCCACCACTGGTCCAATCTTCTACATGTACTAGACTACTAGCAGATGTTGTCATCGATTTATGGATATCTGTTCTGGTCGAATGCGAGGCCTTTTTTCGCAGTGATGTTAGTGAGGCATCTTCCGGCAAATCCCTTTGTGGGGTTTATCAATGTAGAAGAGCCTGTATGTGGGAACTCTCCGAGTCCCTATGGTTGGTCGGAGGCACACTTAGGTCCGCCATTGTTGAGGCAAGTCGAGGCCATGGGGTATCTGTCGCACATCCGAATTTTGGAGTTCAGGTATAGCTCGCCCTCGCCGCCTAGTCATACTGCAGTCGGCATCGATCGAATGTCCAACCTTGATGCATCAATGTGTGCGCATTCGTGAGAGGACGAGGATGGGATCCCCATGGTTCAGTAGGAGAGGGAAAAGGTTCTTGCTCTGGTTATAGTAGCTGGGCACAGGATTTACTCGTGCCGCATAATAATAGTGATGTTTTCGTTGATTTTTCCTTTCTGTGGCGTGCGGGATTGTATGGATGGTTGTAAAAGGATCATAAAAGGACATGTTCGGGGTATCAAGCTCAACGAAGTGTTCTCAAGGCTTTCCAGCACGTAGTTGATTCTTTTTGCCAGCAATAAATTGATTGTCTGCTTTGACTCCAGCAGTTTCAGCAAGTATATTACTTTAGCATCTTTGACAAACGCAGGATTACTGTTTCTGCATTCACTAATAAAAACTGTCCTGAAATTGTTTTTTCTCTGAATCAAGCTCCGTGTCCTGCATAACATTTTTTTTCAGCATGTCGTTGCTAGCTTAGGAGTTCTTTGAGTTCGTGAGCTGATTCACTTTTTTTTCGAAATGGGGGAACATAGCGCGGGGCCCTGCATCAAAATGATGCACCACCTTTCTTTTTTTACAGGAACTAGCATGGTGGCCCTCCCATATTTTTCCATTATGTTTCATTCATATCATATTATTTTCCATTATGTGACAATAAACATAAAAAATAGAACTATCACATATTTTTGGCAATCTGAAATTTGTGGGCAAAAATTATCATGGCAGATGTTGAAACAACCATGTACGTAAGTGATATACCTACATATACATGTCCATATGCATGCATATACAGCAGGTACCCGGATACAAATAATGTAGACGGTCGTTTCTGGTGCCTACGTGTTAGAATACGTGTAGGACTAGGAGTTAGAGATAGACTAGTATTAGACTTCTTGTACTCCAATTTTACCTCCCTCCTTGTACCACTATATATAACCCATGAGGGTCATGGCAATACAAAAACAAAGATTAGGGATTCTATATTTTCTATATGGTATCAGAGCAGTTAGTCTCACGACGCCGATCTTAGGGTTCTAAACACACTTCCGCATCGCGCCGCCCCCGAGGAGATTAATCTCTTCTCTTCGGGGGCGCGGCACCCGGTCTCGATCAAAGATCGGATCGGTTCTTTAGATTAGATCAAATAGATTTCGAAATTTTAGTTCTGTAGATTAGATCGTGTTTAGCCAAACAAATCCCTAAATTCCACAATCCTCAGTCCGGAGAGAAATCAGCTCAAGATATCGGTGAAGAAGAACGACATCAGGGCGCGATCCGCGTCATCTACCGTGGCCATGTGCATCAGGTCGTCATCGACAAATCCAGCAGGTCACGGAGATCGTCGTGCGAGCGAGACGACGGAAGCGCGGGAGCCGCACGCCGATATCCACGCGCGAGCCAGGACTCCACCAGCTGCATGCGCACAAGGAGGACCAGGACACACAGACGTGTCTCTTGATCTGATCGGATCAAGCTCACATGCATGCGGGATTTCACCGAGAGGCAGGGGCGCGACATGCTGCTGCACATAGCACATGTTCTTCGTCAACATCACCGAGCAATCTACACTGCATCAACCCGAAACTACATCAAACCGAACATCTACGTCAAGCTGTACGACTACATCTACAACATCTTCGTTGAGTTCTTCATCGCCATCAACAAATCATCGCCAAGGTCTACATCCACGTGGTCTCCCGCCGTCGCCGACAAAATCCTGCCGCCGCCGCCGGTCCCAACGGATCCGCCGCCGCCTATGACAAAACCGTGCCGCCGATCACAACGGATCCGCTGCCGCCGTCTACGAAAAAACCCTGTCGCCGCCGCCGATCTAAACGGATCCGCCGCCGCCGCCTACGACAAAACCCGCCGCCGCACAAAACCCCACGACCAATACTTTTTTTTGCGCCTTCGGCGCTCTCGGCTACGACGACCACGACAATCTCGACCTCGGCTACTTCACGACCGGCTACCTCGACATCGACATCAAGAACAACGTCTACAGCAACTCAAGAACTCCAGTCAACAGCGTCCGCGTCGTCACTTGCGTCCATGCCACTCCCGCTGTGACTGCAGGAGGGAAGAGAGGCACTAGAAAGGGACGCAGTCACCGCCCCTAGGTGTCAGCCATGATCAGACGCAGTTGATGATGCCAAGGAGGAGGAGACGATGGAAGACTTCAAAACCAGTCGTTAAACGTCCGTTTTACTCCCGTTACGGCTGAGGGGAAATGTTAGAATACGTGTAGTACTAGGAGTTAGAGATAGACTAGTGTACTCCAAGTTTACCTCCCTCATTGTACCACTATATATACCCTATGAGGTTCATGGCAATACAATAACAAAGATTAGGGATTCTATATTTTCTATACTACGTACCAACCGTTTATTACAACATGCCAGGTATATATAGCTAGTTCTGTTGCCGAATGGTCGATTATGCACTTGATCGGTAGGTAGCATAACAGAGATTAATTGGACTGAGCATACCACGTTGCCTGTGCCGATTCCATCTCTACGTTTTGCTAGAGATTAATTGGACTAAAATATGGAGTAGATGCATCACCGCGTCAGCAGTGCTTGATCTGTAATTAAGAAGCCGGCGTATTTGCATATGTATACTTGATTATATGAGCGGATATATACTTACTTAGCCGTCGGGAATCTGGGTATATATATCGTGTGGAATAATCAAGTGTTCATACTTCGTCATGTCGATTGAGTGGTACATGTATACTTCATGATGTTGATTAGGAGAAAAATATATAAAGCAGGCACGATGCAACCGTCATCATGTTGAATTAACTTCCCGCTAACATGAAATTGTACTCCGGGGGCTGAATCACAATGTAGGAATCCAGGTGGCTAAATTTAATGTTGAATAATACATGAAATATGCCACCTTCCCCTCCTCTAGCTTCTGCCACTTCCATATGAAGGTTGCCGGCGCCGGCGGTCAGATCATCGGCTGGAGGTCGACCCGCTCGAATTGATCGGCGGGAGTCGGCTGATGGCGTGGGAACTGCTGGATCAACCAGAATACTGGTGCGGTGGTCCTAGGTTTTTTCTTACGGTAAGACGAAGATTTATCTGACGCATGTTCTCCTGATTTGGTCGAAGTGTCAGGTTTCGGAAGGCTCCGCCGACGATCTTCCATGGACTTTTAAGCCTAGAGATTGCTGGATCGGGTAGGATTCGGTCGCGTTGGAGGGAGCGGTGTGAAGCTCTGTTTCCGTTGCCATCATGGGCAAATCCATGATGACGTCAGAGGTGGAGAATGTCATGAAAGCCGAGACTGGAGGACTAGCAATGGTGACTGGAGTCTTTGCGACGATGAGGAATTTGCTTGGAGTTTCAGAAATCGCAGCAGCGGTATGTAAGTGGGGGCGACATCACATGTGAAGTTCAAAATCTTACCTTTCAGGGAGAAAATCTAAGGTATGGTCTTAATTGGTTGTGACTGGCAATGGCCTTGCCGAAGGTACTGTTTTGAGAGCGGGGCTATCTTCAGGGTGAAACCCAAGATCTACGATCGGGGCGACGACGGTGCTTCTGCACTGTTTCCTTTTTGAAGGCATGGCTTTTAAAGAGTTTGGACATCAGGTGTTGACTTGGTGGTGGTTTGTTCTTCTGCTCAAGGACTGGAACTCTGTAGCATGACTTTTCTATTTTTAGTTTTTTTTTGGTTGTGTGCATCTGTAATGGCATTAGGTACTAAGCTGTTGCAGAGGCTGGATGTATTTGGTATCTCCACGATATTAATATATACTCTTTATCTAAAAAATATGAAGGTTGCCTCTTGGCTAAAGTCTTACTGTGACTCTGTGAGCCTTTGGTACACGTCATTCAATCTCTTGTTTTCCCAATGCAGACGGGTTGTTGGCTTGTTGCTAGTTCGTTAGAGAAGACGAGCTTCCAAGCAAAATCCGACTAGCCGTATTTAAAAACTAGCCAAAAGTTAATCCATCCATAATTTATCCTATTGAATTGATGATGTAAAAAGCAAGAGTTTAATTATTCAGAACTGGTGGGAAATACATTTTTATAAATCCTTAAGATATACTTACACATTCATCATAATTGATTTTTTTCATAGCACTCGCGCGTGCCTAAATAATTCATGAGTAAAAGACATTCACATGCAAAAATACAACCTAGTCCTGTATATAAGTATTTTTCTTTTGATGCATCAAAGTTGTTTTTCATGGGAGGTCACAAAACATATCTCTGTCCATAATATTTTCATGTACATAAAGAGCATAACTTTTACATGTCTATTTTCTTCCGGGAACGTTATTTTATTTTCATCGCGGCGCCTATGCTCTGAGGAGTCGATTTGAACATCTGAAAACTCATACTTCTTTTTTTACTTGACAGATTATATCTGCACTAGTCCATTGCATTGCCTGTGTTCCTGCTTATTTTATTGTGGTTGTTTCAAAAATTAATGGAGGCCACAATTCAATACCCAACCAGTGTGCAAGTGTGATGATGGTGGCACAAGGATTCCTTCTTGGGTAGGTAGGCAGGTGTCAACAACGCTCCAAGAAGTTGAGCATCACCTCATTTTATTGCGGCCGTGTTTGTTACCCGGTGTTTGTTGTGGTTGTTGCAGGCAAGTTGGAGTTGTGTCTTCATTTTCCCCTCTACTCACTGCCGTTGGTCCAACAAGTGAGCACATACTTCTTCAATTCCATTGGTGCGATTTTTTCGATAAAGGAAATATATTAAAACCAATATGATGCTAATTACAGCCAGTTTATTTAACAACATAATGTTTAGAGCAGGTGTACACATTAAGAATGCACAAGAAGAAAAAAAAACCGTGTGGCTGCACTACTACTTACAAGGAGTAGTAATCAGATAAAATGCGACGGATGGAGAGAATAATCAACCGAGCTGAAGAAGGACGGATGAAGCCATGAAGGCCAGAGATGGCCGTAGGAGCAGGGCTGGGTTGGTAGCCAATCCACATTTATTCATTCATGAGCCACACCGCTCCTAGCTACCCATTAATTACATGCAATGCTGGGGTCAGTCTTTATTACTCCTTGATTAGATCGGATTAGTTCTACTGCATTAATAAACAATGAGTAGTACTTCAATTGGGGCCCTTGGATTAATGAAGATCCATCCGCAGCTGGTATTACTTGTTGTGGTGAGCACGTGTAAGCCAACTGAGCTGATGGTGAACTCAATAGCTCAGTCACAACAGTCCCATGAAACAGGAGATTATGTGACACAAACGACAATATCAACGAAAGAACCAACCGGATGGTCCTCATTCTTGCAACTCTCCTTTCGAACGAACAGTAGTCCAACCTTGTTGGTTGGTTAATTACTCTTTAAGTACGCCAGAAGTTAAAACAAACAAACCGAACCAGACATGAACAATAACGAGCTATGGCAAAACATAAACTTGTATGGAAGTTTTTCGAAGTTGTCAATAGCTTGATTTTTTGCGTATCGGCGTTTCTCCATGCTCTGGTTAATTAAAAGAAAATCTGGAAAGAGCAACTTGAACAAAATAGAGTAACCTAAAAAAAACTTGAGCCGTGTGAGCTGGTTGGCCTCATGTGGACTATCTCTAGGTGTCCTCTAATATTTATCGATGGGTTCTTTTTCTGACTTGGTTTCCCTTATAAACCGAATCATTTGATTATCAGCCATTCTTCTATGATCAATGAAAAGCAGCTCCGACTGCATTTTCAGTCAAAAAATATTTGTTGATGGGTTCTTGGATCTTGCTCCTTCGTTTCTCCGGATACTTTTTTTACCTCACTTATCTATTCCAGAAGTATTAGAGTATCGTTTAGTAGGCGTGAACTATCAAGACCTAAACTAGTGCGGCCGTGCACACAAGGAAAATATCTATCATCCCCGTATGTAACATGCATGCATACATGCCGTTCTCAGGCCGTTTATGCCGTGTCTATGGCCATAACAGAAAGGAAATATGGCCGTTTCCGTTCTCAGGCCGTTTCGTAGGTAAACTATACCGTGTCTACACCAACAGTTCCATATTTTGTATGACTACGGCCATTTCCTTTCTGTTATCCAAACCATGCGAATTTTCATTTGCCATTGGTTTACCTAGCTGTTGATCAACTGCCGTTTCTTCCACGAATACTACTTGCTAAGCTATCTGGCTATTATATTCCTCTACCTGCAGACGTGCACTCCAACATAAAACACGCAACACATATTATTCTTTTTGTAAACAACTCTATGGGCTATATATTGGAATATACCCTATATATACATATCCATGTGCATGCATATTCTGCAGATACCCGGAGAAATATAATGTTCACGGTCCTTTTCTGGTGCCTACCTACCCACTGTTTATTACAACATGCATGCTAGGTAGCCAGTTCTGGGCAAGCTGGCCGAATGGTCGATGCAGAAGCAATCAAAATTAAGCTCCACGTTGCCTATCCCATTCCATATCTAGATTTTGTTAGCGACTAGTTGGATTAAAATACGGTCTAGAAGTGTCACCACATCAGTAGTGGTCGATCCGTAATACTTAATTAAATGGGGGATATATACTTACTTAGCCGTCGGAAGCCGTCATATCGTGTGGAATAATAAAGTGTTCATACTTGTTGTCATGTCGATGAAGTGGTAGATGTATTCTTCATGATGTTGATTAGGAGAAAAATATAAACTTAGGAGATAACATGCAACCTTCGTCGCGTGGAATTAACTTTGCTCAAAAATAAATTCCGGCGGTTTGATTCAAAATGTAGGTCATTCTAGAATCCAGGTGACTAAAATATGTATTGGCTTGACCATCATATAATATACAAAACATGCCATGTTTGCATGCTCTAGCTCCTGCAACTTTCATACCAAGATTTTTCCTTACCTATCGTCTTGCATTTTAACATGAGCCTCCTGTACTCACACTAGTGGAAAAGAGATATTTAGTACCGATCCGTGAGGGGCATTAGTACCGGTTTCGCAAACGGTACTGCGTAACCGGAATTAATGCCCACATAGTATTAGCATCGGTTGCGTATAGACCGGTACTAAAGGCCTCTACATGGGGCGCGGGATATCGATTCGTTTGGAAAACCTTTAGTACCGGACAGGTACTAATGGTTTTAAAATATTTTTATTTATTTTTTTAAAAAATCTGTTTTTTTTTTAAATTTCGAAATTTCTCACTTAGCCACACACTTAACTAACCACTAACACACACTTCAATACTAACTATACACTTAATCTCAAGTCAAACTATTTTATCTAATCAAACTTCCCATTCGGTCACCCATCATCAAACTGCTCCAACCCCAGCACGCCATTCAAATTAGATACTAAGAGAGAACTGAGAACTTACTGATATTACTATCTTATCAATCATATTAACCACTCGGTCATGATGTTACACTTTTTCATCGCTTGAATTACAAAAATTTAGATGAATAAACAACAATGATTATATAATAATAATATTGAAATAAATAATGATAAAATAAATTTTACTTTATTTTTGTCTTTTTCATTTTGTCGGGGATGTAATCCCCGGTACCCTAAAATTACGGTGTTATTATGCTTACCTTAGAGGAAAAAGAGAAGTTAAACAAGTGAGGGGGTGAAAGATAAAGTGATAGGCAAAGAAATGCAACTCGGCGTCAACCCCGACTTACTCGGCGTCACCCCCGGCTTCCCCGACTCAGCGTCACCCCAGACTTCCCCGACTCGACGTCACCCCAGACTTCCCCGGCTCGGCGTCACCCTCTTCCCCGACTTGGCGTCACTCCCGGCTTCCCCGACTCGGCGTCACCCCCGGCTTCCCCGACTCGGGGGTGATCTTCCCCGACTCGGCGTCACCCCCGGCTTCCCCGACTCGGCGTCACCCCAGACTTCCCCGACTCGACGTCACTCCCGGCTTCCCCGACTCGGCGTCAACCCCGACTTACTCGGCGTCACTCCCGGCTTCCCCGACTCGGCGTCACCCCCGGCTTCCCCGACTCGGCGTCACTCCCGGCTTCCCCGACTCGGCGTCACCCCCGACTTCCCCGACTGGTACGGATGATTCGGGATACAGGCGCAAGCAGACAAGACAAGGACGCGCGCCGCACGGGTTCTGCCTGCCCTGAGTGTGACCAGGCATGGCTACAGTGCCCTAAATGTGACAAGAGTACAAGTCATGATGCAGTGAACAGTGATAACAAGACCCCAGTAGTCAAATCAGCAATAGTGCATAGTTTTTTTTGTCTCCTTGTCCCCTCATGTGTCCCCTGGGCTCATATATAAAGGGCACCAGGGGGAGAGGGAGGGACACACGACCACGGCCTGCCCATTTCCCCAGTTGCTCTTTCCTCCTCAAGTCCTCTTAGAGGCATGCCTTGCCCAGCTCATGGAGCAATTTGTACCACGCCTATAACGATGAAAAATACACCGATAGGTTAGATGCTACAGTAGGGGTTTTATCTCCTCACGAGAGCTCCGAAGCAGGGTAAATCCCCGTGTTGATCTGTTCTTCGTGTGCGATCCCTTCGCGCTATCCCTCCCCGAATCCCCTAGCGTCCATCCGGCCCCACAAATTAGCCTACCCGTAGGCATCTGTCTGTTCACCACGACGACACATTTAGTATGGAATAATTTGTATATTTAAATCGTTATATCGGAATTTAACAAATAAAATGTCTACATTGATCAAAAAAATTAGAGGAATCCAAATATGGCATCCAAATCATCTTTTGCATTACACAAACATCGATAGCCATGTTGATCATTTTGATCGTTTTTATGAAAAAATGAAATAAAATGATAAACACCTAAAAAAAAGATATCCTTTGGCATAGGGTCCTTATATGTGTACTAATTGCTATGAAAAATGATAAACTTGATTTTTGATGAAATTTCCAAAAAAATCTTCACAAAAGGTCTATCATCTATAAACATCTAAAAGTTTCAAGCCAAATGATCAAATTATGGTAATTTCCACTGCATAGTTTGTGATAAAGATCTCATATTCCAGAAATAGGTGCATATTGGTATAAAAAACAATCATGCCAAAGGAATTTTTAAAATTATTTTCATAAATATCATTTTCCATTTTTTAAGTGCTAAAAATGACTTTTTTTGTGAACAAAGTACAAAAAATATGATGCAAAATGGTACCCATCTAATGTTCACAAAGAGTAGTACACATATGATGGATAATCCCCAAGTATTAGGTTTTTTATTTCTACCTAATTTCCCCTAGTTAAATGAGTTCATGTCGATTTTTCGAAATTAATTCAAATTTGAACTACAACTGTTTGATAGTTTGTTCTGAAATTTTTAGAAAAATCATTTTAAGGTACACAACTAGTGGTTATATCACAGAAACATTGATAATTCTTGAAAATATTACCTCTTTCAATGAATAGTCATTGCGATCGTTTTGATCATTTTTACGAAAAAATGGAATAAACTGATAATCACCTCAAAAAAGGAAATCATTTGGTATGGGGTCCTTATATGTGTACTAGTTGCGATGAAAAATGATAAACTTGATTTTTGATAAAATTTGCAAAAAAAGTCTTCACAAAAAGGTATATCATCTATAAACATTTAGAATTTTCAACCCAAATGATCAAGTTATAGTCATTTACACGGCATAGTTTGTGATAAAGATATGATATTACACAAATAGGTGAATATTGATATAAGAAACAATCATGCCGAAGGGATTCTTGAAATTACTTTCATAAATATCATTTTTTATTTTTTAAGTGCGAAAAATGATTTTTTTGTGAACGAAGTACAAAAAATATGATACAAAATGGCACCCATTTAATTTTCATGGAAACTAGTACACATATGATGTATAATCCACAAGTATAAGGTCTTTTCTTGATTTCTACCTAATTTCGCCTAGTTAAATGAGTTTATGTCAATTTTTTGAAAATAATTCAAATTTGAACTACAACTATTTGATAGTTTGGTCTGAATCTTTTGGAAAAATCATTTTAAGGTACACAACTATTGGTTATATGACAGAAACGTTGATAATTATTGAAAATCTTACCTCTTTCGATGAATAGTCATCGCGGCCGTTTTGGTTGTTTTTTCAAAAAAATGGAATAAAGTGATTAACACCTCAAAAAAGGAAATCCTTTGGCATGGGATCCTTATATGTGTACTAGTTGCCATGAAAAATGATAAACTTGATTTTTGACAAAATTTGCAAAAAAAACCTTCACAAAAAGGTCTATCATCTATAAACATCTAGAAGTTTCAATCCAAATGATCAAGTTGTGGTCATTTTCACGGCATAGTTTGTGATAAAGATATGATATTCCACAAATAGGTGCATATTGGTATAAGAAACAATCGTGCCGAAGGGATTCTTGAAATTATTTTCATAAATATCATTTTCCATTTTTTAAGTGCGAAAAATGACTTTTTTTTGTGACCAAAGTACAAAAAATATGATGCAAAATGGCACCCATCTAATTTCCACAAAGAGTAGTACACATTTGATGGACAATCCCAAAAGATTATAAGTGTTCTTGATTTCTACCTAATTTCGCCTACTTAAATGAGTTTATATCGATTTTTTAAAAACAATTCAAAACATGTAATTTATAGCCGAAACCTTTAGTACCGGTTCTAGATACGAACCGGTACTAGAGGTCCCCCTTTAGTACCGGCCCGTGTCACGAACCGGTACTAAAGATTCATCACGGACCGGTACTAATGCCCCCAGCCGAACTAGTCGTTGGGACCGGTACTAATGCCACATTAGTACCGGCCTCCAACCCGACCGGGACTAATGGTCAGGACGAAAGGTCTGTTTTCTACTAGCGTCATCATTCAATCTCTTCTCCGCTCAATAGGAACTCTGGTGGTGGCGATCGAGATCTAGATGCCTTCCCTCTATTCATCATGGGGGCAAGGAAGAAGGGTTTGGCGTCCATAATTGCAGCAGGGAAGAAGCAATGCTTCGCCGGGGGTTTTCCCACGGCGGTGGTCCCATAATCGTTCTTGTAGGTCCACATGCGACCACTCCCTTCTCCGACACTGGGTGCGATTACTTGAGGCCGACTTCTGGTGATCTTCAACGTCCAAGCTATTATGCCATTTCAAAGGCCCTATGGCCGCAGTTGCATACTCATGTCTCCATATCTCAAGAGGTTTAAGCCCCGGCTACATCGAGATTGGCAGCGTTGAGATGAGATGCATTTTGGTTGAAGGCATCCTTTAACCGCGACCGTTTTTTCTAGAATGAACAGGACTTTTACTGTTGTTCCCAAATTCCTGTGAGGTCCTATGTGCAAATTGTAAGATCTTGTTTCTTATTATCTGTTTTCTTGGGGGGGCTTTCTTTAAGTCGTAACACCACCAATGATGTTTAATGAAGCTCTTGGTCCTTCGGGATAGACCCCTGTTAAAATAATAATAATTTATATTTTATTTCAAAATTTTCAAGACATCAGGAATGTCGCTGGAACACCATATTTTCACCAAAAGCCGATTTGCATTTCCAAAAACTCGTACCCTATTTACCTGTTGTGAGTTTATATCTGTATGAGTGCATTGCGTTTGTGCATATCCTTATGCATTGTATTATGGTGGTTGCAGAATTGATGGTGCCCGCAATTCAGCACCCAACGAAGTGTGTGCTATCTGACGGCGACACAAGGATTCCCTCTTGGGTATGTTAGGCGGGTGCCAACAATACTCCAAACAGTTGAACATCACCTCATCTTGTGGCATTGTTTGTTACCCGGTGTCATGTTGTGGCTGTTGCACTAAGGTTGAGTTGTTTTTTTCAGCTGCTCACTGCCGTTGGTCCAGCAAATGCTCAGTGCCGTCGGGTTAGCCTCTCACCACCGCATCAAATGAGTAGAGCGTGCGATTATTTTTCTAAATACACCGGTCTCGGAGAAAAAAACACTAAACTATTTCTCCCAAGCCTTGTTCGGTCAGCGCGCCTCTCTCTCTTGCAGTCTTGCTCCGCCGCGGCGCCGTGCGAGGCTCAACGTGCCACATCAAGTATATAGTGAGGATACGATGTGGCAGATGCGACCGTTAAGCACGGCCCTCCGGCAGCTCTCGGTGAAGCCAAGGCAAGCTCTCGGTGAAGCCAAGACAAGTTTATCATCAACACTACAACAAATTGTTTTACAGCAATACAACAAACATCAACTAAAGGAGTGCTCAACGTTGTGTGCCAAACCATTTCCACCACTCCTTGATGAGATCTTTTTAGAGATTATCATGGGTCTCATCATCGCGAATGGCATGATAGGAGGCAACAAAACGGGCCACCTATGCTCTCTTCTATGCATTTGCACCAGAATCCCCATGAAGCCATAGTGGTGCCTCCGATCTATATCTTTGCCATAGTGGTCCCGGCTTGAGAACGACATGGCGGCGGTCGAGGAAGCGCGGCGCTGCGGCAGAGCGGCGCCTCCGTCTTGGCATGGGCGCGACGGCGGCAGCTCACTTCGAATCGCGCTGCGGCGAGCTCGGGGAAGGGGCGGGGAAGTGCGGCGGAGGTGGATCTGCAGCTACTGCGCGCGGACAAGCGCCTCCGGGGGGCAAATCGAAGTGGCGGCGCCGGTGGACGGGGGTTGGAAAATAGGGGCAACGGCAGCGCGGGTGATATTTCAGCAGCAGTTGGTGTTCGCGCGCGTCGTCGTGTGATACCGCGCGCTGGCGTGCGTGCACCAAATTTGCTGCGCCGAGCCGGACAAATTGCCGCGCGTACAATTTTTTTCGCTTGCCGCGTCTATTGGATGTCCAAAAGTGGCCGCGCGCTAAATCAACGGTTATTTTTAGCGCGCGGTGATTTCCAGCGTCCGTTGGAGTTGCTTATTGACAGTGTCACTGCCTTCACGGCAACTTGCTCAATCCGTTGCGCTGCAGCGGCGTCATAAATCTCTGAGGTTGAGGGTTGGTGAAGTGTCGACCGTGGATTGGCTGGTCGCTGTTGTGCCCTGATCGAGATCGAGCGAACGGTTCTGCTGTTCCTGGCGATAAGAGTCGCCGGCCGTGGCTGATGCAGCTAACTGCATTTCTATCTGCCAACGCCCCTTTTTTTTTTAGTACTGTCGTGTTTCTGTACCAGGCAAAGCCTCTGTCGTGACGTCCCATGGCGATGACGATTGGCCTACGGTGTGTGCTAGTGTAGAAAGCGGGGGATTAAACTCCCGACTTATATATCAAACTACAATGGACAGAATTATTCGTAAAGACAAGAAAAAACTTAATACATAGCACAGCAGTCTAGCTTTCTGTCAAGACGACTAACAGGCTAGATATTTTAGAATATGAATCCACCGGCGAGATTTTAAACTGTGTCTTAATTTGCTGCACACCTTGAGGCTCACATTCAACATCTATTTTTTTTTCAAGATGCATATGGTCTTTTTATTTCATTTATCCAACATATACGGGCGAAAAGTTTTACAACAAACATACAAACCGAAGCCACCAAACAAGGTGACACAACACCACCTACTAGCACTAAAAAACGGGGCCTTATTTCCCGTCAAGAGCCATCGCCGACACACCGGAGATAGGGCCTTGTGCCCATGCTCCGATAGTCACCACCGCAATCTTCCGTGAACCCATCTTCAGGATGTAGATTGACGCGAGAACCCTCGCCAAGTCTGTCAACGACACCACCATCACGCCAGACAGCGCCATCGGTACCACCCTGCGCGACTCCATCAAGCCGTGTCCATAATCGAGACCTCGCAGCTCCATGCCACCGACAGTGGCGGAGACAGGGGGGGACCAGCAGGGGCCCTGGCCCCCCCTAACACCAAGGATTTGTTCCTAAAAATCTATGAACAGTGCTCATTAGAAGAAAAATTAAGCAAGCCGGCCCCCCCTAACAGCAAAAATAAGGACATCCTGCCTCCGCCCCTGGCCACCGAGACCCGCCAATGATGACGCGGTAGAGAAAACACTGCTCCACCAATCCACCTCCCGGCCGCTAGGTCCAGCCGATCTCTGCACACAAAACTATGCCCTCAATAGTGGCAACGACGCTAGGTGCTGCCATTGTCAGATCTGGGAGACCCAGCTATGAGGGTTCCCTCGGCGCAGCCCGAGTGTAGTTATGAGACCAGCAAAGACGATGCCTTCGACAAGGTAACGACGCCAAGCGACGCTGCCATCGTCCGCCAAGACCAAGGTCGAGGCACGATTTTTACCAGCTGTCGCATCATCACAAGCTCATCATCGACTGGATCTTCACCGCCAGAGATCGGTGTGGGATCCATAGATCCCCCTACACCAGATCCCATCGTGGACGTCCACCTCTGGAGAGTTGGTCGTCGCTGCCATGCCCGGGACCATCGCCTCGGTGTCCAAGTGATGGGGCAGCACCGCTGGTCGACCTTATCGTCATGAGGTGTAGGAGGTCGGAGCCCTCCAGGCCCAAACGGCCAGGCCAGATCGTGCCCTATATGTCCCGCCGCCGACCACTCCGGCCAACGTCGCTCCACAGCACTACGGGTTGCGCGGTGAGAGGGGCGCCGCCTTCCACCCCTGGCCACGCCCAGCAGGAGCCCCGACGCCGCCACGCCGCACATGTCTTTGCCAAACGACGTCGGAGGGGGGGGGGGGGGGGGGGAGGAGTTTGGTGTTGGGGGAGACCTCGAGGGTGCCGGCGGTGGTGTCCCCGTGGCGGTGTGGCGCCCCCGCTGCACGGGGTCGGGGGGGGTCTTTATTTTGAACCGTATTTTGCCAATTCATGTGTTTCTAACATGTGGGTTTCACTCGTCAAGACTGTTCGACGTTTAAATCTAGATGTGTCAGCTCCCCACATAATAATTTGAAAGTTTGTTTCTCTAGTAGATAATCAGAATCATCACAACAAAGTATTAAATAGTACCGAAAAGTGTAAGAGAAACAAAAGAGGGCAACATTTCATCAAACCCCGGAAAGAGGGTATGGACATGTTTATTATAAAAGAATCGCAAGTGTCATCGGGTAATTTTCCACGTCTACCCTTATATTATTGCTTATAATGATCCATGATGTAGCAAGATAGAGAGGGAAAATAATGTTTAGGTAGAGCCTGATATTATTGATGTTAACCTGAAAGCTCTACAAGTTGCTGATGTGATAGTTCCTTTTCATCGAGATTGGGCCCATTTTAGAATTTGGCACAGGGTGCAGGATTTTGCCAGCCCAGCCCTGGCTCTTAGTATGCGCAAGACATGTAAATTAGTCACTGCACAAGTGCACAACATGCAGTTATGCTCTCGGAATGACAGATCATTGGCAAGTACATCAAGTTAACAACCACATCAAGTACATTGAATATTTTGTGACGCCGATTCTTTATATCTATTATAATATCACCTATTGGAGTTATTTTGTTTCTTTTCTAAGAAACACAGTACAGACGCAGACGCTCACAAACACGCACGTACAGACACCCCTATAACCGCACACATGCAAACCCTACCCCTCGCTGTTGACGGGCACGCCACCTACCGCTGAAGGCATAGCGCTGGTTAAATCCTGGAAAATTCAGGAAAATGCGAGCACCCATGCCAAGTCTGGGAGTTGAACCTGGGTGGGCTGGTTCCACCATAAGGAACCAAACCAGTTGAGCTAGGCTCACTTCGCGGAGTTATTTTGTTTCTTGTGAATTGTAAAGAATTATAGTAGTGCAATAGGGTGTGCACAAGGAGAAGAGCCGCCTCCCCCATATATATAGGTACCAAACCGTGTTTAGGATATTTATGCAACTTGTACAATACCTGTCTTCATTTATAGTGCCCTTTCTTTATGACTTGGCCCTTTTCATTTCGTTCATCCAAAGCAGCATGCCTTTTTTTGCCACCGTATAGAGCTAGCTGTTGATCAACTGCCGTTTGCTTCCACCAACAGTGCTAGCTAGCCACTAGTCTACTACTTGCAGACGTGCACTCCAACATATAGGGTAATATAGAAAAAAAGATACGGGTGTATACAAAAATACGCGGCTGCTATGGAATGCTCTTTGAAGGCGTTGACATACAATATTTTTCCAAACAACCCAGCAGGATGCTAGACGAATATACCTATAGTTGTACAGATATATAAGCAGCAGATACCCGTGGAAACATTATATACATGCATGGGGTCCTTTTCTTGAGCATACCTACCTACCATTAGGTCACTACAAGGTCCCCTAGTTTTGGTCAAGTCGATCGATGTCGATCACCTGATCGGTAGGTAGCTAGCACAGCAGAAGCAACCAAAGCCCCACGTTATCTCTACCCATTCCATCTCTATATTTTGTTATCTTTCACGCTGCGACTAATTGGACTAAAATACAGTGCACATGCGTCAGAGTATCTGTAGTGGTTGATCAACAATTCAGAATGTATTGCGTATATGCTTATGTGGATAGCTATATGTGCAGATATATACATACTTATCAGTCGCAAAATCAGCATCTTGCGGAATAATCAAGTGTTCATACTTTTCGTCGTGTCGATCGACTGGTATATATATACTCATGTTGTTGATCATTAGGAGAAAACTGTAAGTGAATACAGACGTCTGTCATCGTATGGAGAACTAATTTTGATCTTACGTGATATATATTATACTCCCACAGCGTGAGTCACAAAGTCACAATGCAGATGTTTTAGAACCAGGTGGCTAAATAAGTGTAGGCCGGAACATCAAATAATACAAAAAATGCCACCTAGATCCCCTCCCCCCTATAGAATCTTACACCCTAATAATCCTATATCTAGCCTCTGGACACACGTCGCCCTCTCTCATTGTCGCCTAATGCTAACATCCGTCGTTGCTAGTTCGATGAGACGACAAAGATGAGAGGAAGCGAATACTTTCCCTAAGAAAATCTGACTTAGCCGAATTGAAATAAAAATAACCAAAAGTTTAAATACCCATATTTTATAAAATTTGATGGTGTAGATGGGAGTGTGTGTCAATATTTAGAACTATAGTACCATGTTGTATTTTGCCAGTTTCTCTAGCTCCCACACATTTATCTGTATGTGTCCATTTCCATTATATTGTGCATGTCCCTGTGCAATGTACTCTAGTGGTTGCAGGTTATGACCGCCATTATTCAGTGCCCAACCAATGTGCAAGTGTGAGGATAATGACACAAGGATTCCCTCTTTGGAAGGTAGCTAGGCAGTTAGGTACCAATAACACTCCAAACAGTTGAGCTAGCATCAGCTCGTCTTATTTGCGACCGTGTTTGTTACCTGGTCTGGTTTTTGTTGTGGTTGTTGCACGTAAACTGTAGTTCCTTCTTAATTTTCTTATCTTCCCACTACGGCTAGTAGATGAGCACACATACTTGTCCAATTATATATGCTGCTGTTAGTTAATTAAACCAGTGAGCGATCACATCATCCTTATAGTGTACTATCGTGATAATTAACTAGTGGTCCTGAATTTCCATTTAGAGAAGTTAGAATACTTTTTTTTTTTGAGAAACACAGTACAGACGCAGACGCTCACACACGCACGTACAGACACCCCTATGACCGCACACACGCAAACCCTACCCCTATGAGCACCTCCGAGAGACTGGTCCGGCAAATCTTAAGGTTGACGAAGTCACCACGGGCGCCTCGTTGTTGACGGGCACGTCACCTACCACTGAAAGCACAGCGCCGGTTAAATCCTGAAAAATTCAGTAAAATGCGAGCACCCATGTCAAGTCTGGGACTTGAACCTGGGTGGGCTGGTTCCACCACAAGGAACCAAACCAGTTGAGATAGGCTCACTTCGCGAAGTTAGAATACTATCATAATATTCTGCCACTATTTTCTGCTTTCAACGCCGCGGCCGTGCAATACTTGACTGCATGGACGACATGTTCACTAGCTAAACACTTTTGCATCAACTGAACCGAAGGCACACACCACGGGCGAAGCCAAGCTACTAAAAGCATTGGGGTGATCTTCATGTCACCAGTGTCATACTATGCTAAATTACTTATGCCATCGTTTAGTCATCAGTGGGTTTACCATGGCCATTGGTGCCAATTGACCCCACTCACTAGTCACTACACGTAGCTCCGCGCCTCGCACACACAAGTGATGCATCGATCACACCTGCTTTCCCGATGCTTCCCAATTAATCGCATTATAATTACACATGGCAAGTTTGTGTGCATGGTGATACTGAATGAGTAGGCTGCTGTGAAGCACGGTGGTTTGCTATGCGCCTATGCCTGTATATATTATATGATGGTGCACGTCTGCCTCTACTTAGGACACAGTACAACTTGCCTACCGTCGTAGCGATTACGTTTGGTTTCTCGATTTGTGCACGATATCCAGCCCAGCGCTACCAAGAGAAAACCAGAGGCCTTCCCCTCGACATTGAGAAGATATTCGCCGTGCAGCGCGTAAGGTAACGCTTCGCGAACAGAAATCCCGTTCGATCCTCTGTCCTGTCGCCATCCCTTCTCCCGCGTTCCACGACGCCACCTGCATGGCAGGGAAAAAATGGGGCGACGAGGCCTTGGCGACCTACGGCGTTCTTTGGTAATGTCTGAGATCTTGGCGCTGCTCCGGTGGAAATGGGACAGCTCGTGTGTGCCGTTGGTCTTGAGGCGCAGTGGCGCTTGGGACCACAACATCTACGGTGCGCGGGGACGTTTCCCTGTGCCGCATAACCAGACCCACAGTGTTGTTCATGATATCGTCTGGTGGATCCTTCTTACTGAGTGGACTGATGAGACTCCACGGATGGAGCTCACATGTGCTACCTCGGGGCATACACGCAAACAGTGCAACTCGATGCGTCACACCTCATTCCCTGCTGCCTCCTAATCCCATATCCCAAATTGTACCGATGGTAGGCGATTACTTCCTGCAAATATTGATCCACCTCTCGAAACTTAAGAGGCAAAGCCAAGCATGCCATGCATGGTAATATATAGTGTGAGTAAGCAGGTCGCGGTGCTGTGACATGTACTCCGGTGCCCGACAGTCGTGTCGATATATATGTAATCGTGTAATTCCCTCAAGTGCGTGCACACTAGTAGTTGATGGCGACTCTAACATGATGGCCAACTATCAAAGCTATCTCTACTGAGTGAAAACATGGATGCTTTGTCGCACATTCATGGTTTCATTTTTTTTTGTCTATGTACCTTTTAACATGTCTCCGTATCTTAAATGACAACTATTGACATTTAGTTCTCCCCTCTCCTATACATGGTGTAGCACATGACAAAGAAAGTACGATAAATAGTTTTATTTCAAATATTTTTACTTATAATTTTCGTTTATTAGATAATTTAAATATTATTTAATTTATAATCGATTAAATTTTGTTTCATCAACCAAAACACACCAAGTTATAGCGAGAGACTACAAAGAAGCACTACAAGGAAAAGACTAATCACCGGCGTGACATTTTTTACATCACCGGCGTGTCACCTGCACGTCGGTAACCTTACGCGGGTGCTATTTGGATCACCGGCTTGTGGTCAGGCCACGGCGGTAATACCATATTGTTACTGGTGAGGCATGTTCCACTCTGGTGATACATGGTATCATTGGCGAGGGCATCCACGCCGGAGATCCTTTGTCAAACCGGTATCTAGTATCTGGTATTGTTGGGTTACCGGCGTGACATACGTCACGCCAGTAAGTATATTATTATTTTTTTCTAAATTTATAATAATTTACACAATTGTTATATATTCAAGAATTCGTATTTAGGAACCATAGTCGAGAATTCGTATACGGTAACCATATTCGACAATTTGTACGCAGAGATCATTCGAGATTTTGTTTTGGATAAAACTCGATGGGGAACCCGTCTAGCCCGGGCGCCTTGCTCAACTCCATTTGGGAGATGGCTTCATACACTTCTTTCACCGAGAAATTGGTTGTCGCATTCTCCTCTTGTGTTATTTGCGGTATATCGTGTGAATGCCTTTTACATCTGAATTAATATTATTTGTAATATTCTGAAATAAAGACCTTAAGATTCTCTTCGCCCACAATGGTTGCTTCTTCTTTCTCTAATTGAAATATTTTCTTTTTCCTAAGTCTACCATCAATGAGATGGAAGTACTTCGTATTACTATCTCCCCCTTGCACATGTTTTATTTTTGTCCGTTGTGCCCATTTTCTCTCCTCATCACAACTATGACTAGTAATAAGATCATTACTTCATTAGCACCTCTCAAAGCCTCCCGTTCGAATATTGTGAGTGTTGTTACGAATGAGCAAACAGCGCACAGTTAGGCTTGTAGAAATAAGCTTCAGGTTGGAGTACCTTTTCGGTTGTACACTTATTCATTTTCGAGAATGGTCCTTCTTACTAGTGTCTTATGTTAGGATCAAGTTTATACACGCAAACAAGACCACTTAAGGCACTAAAATTCAGTTCTGTGTTTACATCAGAACCTTGTATGTGCTTTAGGTTGAGAGAGGGAATCAGTGGTTGTATGTCTTCAGTAATGATTGGGAGGGGAAAATACTTATCCATAAACAACTGATTCAAATTTTACTTTAAACTTCCATGTGAAACCGACTACTGAAAGAAGAACTAACTTGATAAAGATGAAAAGCTCTATGAATAAATTATAGTGGAACGCAGCAACACCCAAGGTGTTCGTTCTGGAATCTTCGGAGCAAAATTCTAGTAGAATCTCTCCTCTCTATTCTATAAAAAGGCGAACATCTAATCTAGGCCCGGTCGCCTTTCTATGAAGGCGAGCAGCTCCCTTCTTCTATAGACAGACCCCCGACTAGGGCAGCAGCGTTTTAAAGAAATACTACTCGTAACGGAATTTCAGGTGTCAAAGTGCGGATCTCATATAGTCAAAATAAGAAGGGGCCAAAAAGGAATTAACGAGTTCGTCTTCGCCCGGACCAGACTATCGGAGAAATCTCTTCCCTCTCTATTCCTTTGAGCGGGATGCACGTTGAAAAGTATTGTTTAATTCGTACGAATCGAAATCGCTTCTTGTGTAAGACAAAATGATGCGGTGGTCCACAGCGTATTGAACCCACACCGTGGCTGGTCTAATGCTGTCATTTCTCTAAAATTCATTTCATTTTGCCAAATAAAATAAAATGATGGGTGTTGAGCGAGCCCTACGAAATCTTACTAGGAATTCAATTATGTCTTGCGAGATTGTGGCAAAAATAGGTCTTACGACGCACTTTGACCACAGCGTTCCTCCACGCCGCATGGCATGGTCTTACGCACTTGGGAGTTAACTATGGAATTAACTACGGCTTTAATAATTGTGTTTTTCAAGAAGTTTAACTACACATTAAATTTACGCTGGAGAAGGTTCTAGTACATGTATAGATCCTAATTAAGTGTTGCAAGTTGTACAAGAAATTATACGGTTTAGTTCATTATCTACGTCATTTTTAACGGATCAGAGGGAGTACTTAACTACACGTATACAAAAGAATATGCAGGATATTTTTTGGACCATAGATGATTTGGAGATCTCCGACATAAATATATAGTTCACACAATTGTAAAACTAAATATATGTGGGAAATAATGTTACAATTGCGTAACAGACAAAACTTAACTAATATTTAAAACTTTATTTAGTGGTTAACCATGTCAAATAAGTCACAGAAAAATATACTCGATAATACCCTATCATGTTACAAATGAGTTCAAAGTATAAAATTTTAGTGTAAAAAAACATATTTCATTCGATTCACCCCGGACCCCAACTTGTATTACAAATCAAATCAGATGGCTAGCGATATAATCTAACATTCCCCCGCAGTATCAACGGCCGGCTCAATGACGTTGAGAATATAGTGAATAGCAGTAAGAGATGATGTTGCAAGACCCTTAGTTAAGATGTCGAAAAACTGAGCCATAGTCGGTACATGAAGAACTCGAATATGCCTCAGTGCAACCTTCTTCCAAACAAAATGAATATCAATATCAATTTGCTTCGTCCAGCGATATCGGACTGGATTACCTGACATATAAGTTGAGGAAATATTGTCTTCAGTTGGATGGGTCGATGAAACAGACGAATGCGAGACCGTGAGAGTTGAAGTTTAGAAGACCACGATATCACTTTTTTTACCTATTGTAAACTCAATTTCTTGATATCGATAGACGAGTATCTGGGCAAACTATCCAGTCTGCATCGGAATATGCTGGTAAGGAAGTAGAAGATGACAAGTTCATATGATCACCGTGATCAAGTGTACCTTTATGATACCGAAGAATTTGTTTGACATGATTGTAATTAGGAAGACAAGGATCATGCGTGTTGTACAACATAGAAGAGTTCATGGCGAGTGATAGTGAGGTATTGCAGCGCACAAGTGAGACTGCGGTAACTAGTGGCATCGGTAAATGGTTCACCATAAGAGGAAAACTTAGAGCCAATATCAACAAGAGTGCGAGAGGGGTGGAAGTCAAGCATACCAGCTCGAGAAAGAAGATCAGCGATGTATTGCTGTTGAGAGAGAAAAATAGCATGGGAATTACGAGTGACCGCAGTGCCCAAGAAATGATGGAGCAAACCAAGGTAAGTCAATGATTATTCGATACACATATGAGAGATTATATGATCTAGGAAAGTATCAGAAGAAGGGTGAGAACAATATCGTCGGCATACAAAAGTGAATTGGCAACCCGAGAGTCAAAATGGTACACAAAAAGAAAGGAATCACAAAAATAGGAAGGAACCAGATTGTTTGGATCAAAGAAGAAATATGTTGGAACCAGGCGTGAGACATCTGTTTTAAATTGTAGAGCAACTTTTGGAGAAGGCAAACAAGATATGGAGACGAGAAATCAGTAGACAATTTCATGTAACGAACCACGAAGAACGGTGTTTTTCACATCAAGTTGATTAATGTGCCATGTCGAAGAAATGGCAATGCTTAGAACAGTCTAAACAGTGTTATCTCGTTATATAGTCATAATATCTCATTATATTTTATCTTTGCCTTAGAAACTTGACAAGTCTGTTGGTTTGATTGGGTTTTCCTACATTATTCAAGAAATTTGTTGGTTCGGCAAACATTCGCTTTATGTTCCATGTACGCACCGTATTCGGTCCATATCTGTTTCCGATAATATTTGTTTCCGTATTTCTCGAGGTTTCTGTTTTCGTTTCTACTTTCATAAAAAAAATGAAAACAAATAAGGCACCACTTAGTTCTGTTCGTATCCGTTCCGTTTTCATCACTACATGTGTGATCGTCAAGTAAAGCGTTGAACTCCTCTTTCATGACAGTGGTCCAATTGGTATCAACAAGAGTAGCTAGAAAGAGGTTGAGTGGCAGTTAGGTTGAGATGCTCAGGAGATTGGTGAAAACCAGACTTGACGCGTGTGCGCATGAATTGATCATTTATGGGAACTGTCATAGGGATGGTATTAGCTGGTAGCTTTGGGGGAAGAGTCCGAAGTGGCAGACACAGTAGAGGATGACGAGCCAGGAGAGAGTGTGTGTAGACGTAAGGGCACCTCCAACCGCCCTCCGCATACGGACATGGCCTGTCCTAATCTGTACTTCTGGATAGAGGACCCTCTCCAACGGCCCAGCGCAAAGGGGCAACTGTCCGCGCGGACAGGTTTTCGGCCCCAAACCTGGCCCAAGTTTGGTCCAGATTTGGAGGAGAAAACGGACAACCTGTTGTCCTCCCTTGTCCGCGTCTGACCCAGCGTCCAGCGACACAAAGCCATTCTCCTCCCACCTTCTCTCCCACAGAAACCCTCCTCCCACCCCTCCGCCGCCGCCGTCCTTGCCGCCCTAGCTACCGCCGCCGCCGACGATGGAGGACGGCTTGTCCGCTGGCACGGCCGCTGCCGGCGCCGCCCTGTTGAAGGTGAAGAAGGAGAGGCTGCCCGCGTCGGACAAGAGGGCCGAGCGGAGGGAGAAGAAGAGGTTGAAGGACCTCGCGGCCAAGGAGGCCGCGGCGGCGGCGGAGGAGAGGGAGCGCCGGGTCGCCATGGAGGCCGCGGCTGCGCGCGACCTCATAGTCACCCAGGCTGCGGCGCGGGCGGTGCTACTTCTAGGTGGCCTCGTCCCCTCCGCCGTCCCCGAGCTCGTGGCCTCGGCGGCGAGTTCGGCCTCATCCGCTAGAGGGAAGCCGCCAAGGTCAGCGTCCCCCGTGCTCTCGACGGCCTCGCCGGCTGGGCACCCTGCCACGACAGGCATTTCGCGGCTCGGGTCCCGCGAGGCGTCACCGGAGATGGGCACACACGTCCCCGTCCCCGCAGCCCCTGTGGCGCCCCTTGACCTCAACGTCACGCCGGACGCGAGCCGCGAGCGCGTGGCGCTAAAGAGCCGGTCGATGTCGGCGGCCGGCACCGCACCCGAGCCTCGGGTGCTCGACTTTGAGGAGCCACCATTGACGCCGTCCGACCCGTCCTTCTTCACTGAGGACGGTGGTGATTGTTTCATGGGCGACATGTCCGGCGACATGGCCGACATGATCTTCGCCGGCCCAACCTTCGTCAACGTCGAAGACGCCGAGACACAACACCCTACCGGCCTTGGTGAGACCCAACCGGCCGAGGGTATCTCAATTGATGAAGAGCCTCTCGACTTCGATGAGGAGCATGCCGCCCTCGTCGCCAACCTCAAGAAGAGGAATGCCCGCACGACGTCATACACGGACATGGAGGACAAGATCCTTTGTGAGTCGTGGATGTCGGTGAGCCAAAACGCCACCATTGGTGCTCAACAAAAGGACACAATGTTTTGGAGTCGGATTCACAAGCACTACCATGAGATAAGAAAGTTGCGCCCTTATCAAATTGAGAGTGACCGGAACGAGGGGTCGCTTAGCAAGAGGTGGGCACACATTCAAACCGAATGTAACATTCATATGATCGTATGAAGGCCCGAAAGGTGAGTGGGGTTGGCATTGATGTCCTTGGCTTTCAAGCAATGGACTTCTTAAAGAAGGTGTACCTTTGTTGGGAGATGATCAAAGGATACCCCAAGTGGACCGAGCTATACAACTCTTTGAAGAGTGGCTCGAAGAAAATGGCGAATGAAGATGATGAAGATGTTGAGCTCGGCCAAGGCTCCAATGGCCGGGCGGTGCGGCCGAGAGGACACAAGTCCATGGTCCAAGATGCCAAGCGCGAGGAGGCCGCGGCCAAATTGGAGGCGACGTTGAAGGGGTTGCTCGAAAGCAACCAATGTACAATCGCCGCTAGGTATGTCGAGAAACGGAAAAATAAGGAAGAGGCCATGGCATCCTATCTTGCTAGAGTGCGGATTTTTTTTCGCCCGTTGGCTATACCACCCCTCCGGGCTGCCGTCAGATTTTTGGCTGGAGATTCGGTATGCAATGTCAGCCATAATTAATTAGTAGTGCCGGCAAATCGCCTTTAAACTATTTGGACGCTAATTATTTGCTGCTACAGCCGGAGGCCTGTCAGTGCATGCAGCGGACGCAGCTTAGCTAGTCAGACTACCGAATAGACTATAGAATTGATGATGCGCCTCACTCAATGCATGCTAGCTGCGCCAACAAATCCACCTAGCTAAACCGAAAATATTAACTGCTTACCTACACGTACCTGTACCTCAGAGGAGATGCTATTGTGGTAATTATGTCATTTTCTTAGCTAAACCTTGATTGCTACTAGGTTTCTCTATGTGCCATGATTTGCATTTCACTGTCACCTTGTTCCACGTTTTGAGTTATATTGTGCAGATTATCAAAAAGCCTTATGCATTGTTGGCCAATAGACATGCAACGGTCAAAATCTTGCTGCTTCACCGTCTTACACTGTGCTAGCTATCTTAACTGCGTCTTTGACCAGGTGTGTCAGCCGGTCATCCGGACAATTCTGCCTATTCCAGCTATGCAGGAAATAAAAGCTTGTCGACTCGTGTCAGCCGGGACAGTTGATTAGAAGATTATGACTGATTACTCATGTGGGGGTCGTGGGCAGAACGAATCGTGATGATGAATCGAGCGGCTTTGGGAGGGGTGGTATAGTCGACGGGTGGCACCAACACATTTTTGATCTTGCTCTGCAAAACAATGAGATAGAGGCCGACCGAATCAAGAACGAGGCAGCGCGCACTAAGCTCGCGGTGATGGCCGAGGAGAACCGGATCATGATGGCCGACTTGACCATCATGGACCCGGAGACAAGAGCTTGGTTTCTCAAGAAGCAAAATATCATCCATGACCGTGGCGATGTTTGATTTGCATCTCCTCATTTGTTTCGAACATGTCGATGTTGTTGTGTTATTTAATTTGTGAAGGGGATCGCAGGCAGAAAACAAAAAATTTCTTAACAGCGATAACCTTAAACTAGCCAGGATCTATACTATGCAGATATAGTAATACGGAGGAGATCGGTATACATACCCTTCTAGACCGAAAAGCGGGGATTACGCTCCCGCACAAGCGTTGTCGATGAAGCCGACGAAGACCTCGAGGTCGTGTAGAGGAAGCAGACCTCCAGCACCACTAGCGTAGCACATCGCAGAGCGTTACACACGTACGGTGAAGCCGACGAACTCCGGGCTCCGATCTAGGGACGAAGCAGCGGAAGACTGGGACCGGGAGACCAGCAGCACGGCGGTGTGCGTATGGTGGAGAGAACTTTTACTCGGCGCAACTCCAACAAGGGAATCACGGGATCAAGGAGAAAGAGAGAGAGGAATTGGTTGTGTTTCAAAGGCCAGGGGTGCACCTCTATATAAAGTGAGATGGGAGCAGCCAACCTTGCCAGCCGGGCGGTGTGGGACTAATCCCACACCAGCCCTGGCCGGCCATGGTGGTGCGCCGGCCTAGGTGGGCCCCATGTGGCCCACCTAGGGCTGGCCGAACTCCCCCTTCCCCTTTGGGGGGAACCTTTCCCCCCTCATGTGCCTTCTTTCCACCGGAACGTCCATTTAAGGTATTTTGCCTTTAAAAAATCAGGAAAAATTAAATAAAAATTTATTTAACTATTAATTACATTAATTAATATTAAATACATATTATATAATTTATTCCGGCTCCGAAAACTATTTCGTCGCTGCCCGATCTCCATCGGATCTTTACCGGGACGTTCCCGGTGCTCTCTTTTCCTAATTTCTCTTCCAGTAAATATGTCGACTCCCCTTAAGTGTGTTACCCTAGCGGTTCGAGATCTCACCAGACATGATCGAGACATACTCTCTGATCAATGACTAATTCGTGGACCGAGAATACCCAGAATTGATCCCTGCGAGATAACGAATACTTTGTCGTTCGAACCTAGACGTCTGAGTCTTAAACCTTTTGCCATGGCGATACTTAGCGTGTTCGAGACTTGTTCATAGATATCACGATACCTAGCTTGATCTCGTTACCGACACCGCTATCTTCTACTCGTCCATGATATTATGTCCTGGTGACCTAGTCACACGCTTGCAAGCTCATTTGACATAATCTCACCGAGTGGGCCCTAGAGTATCTATCCTGCTATGCGGACTGGCAAATCCCGCTCTTGACCCCTCGTCTCAACATACTCCTTTCCGACACCCGAGAGGGACACCTTTATAGTCACACTATTAAGATATGACGTTTGATGCAATCAAAATGTCTTTCAGGAATAGCAATAAGAGTTGATCTCACGGTCGAAGGCGTAATGACTACGTCCTACAAATATTGGGTATGTCCATCACATCGTTCTACCAACGATATGACTCCATTGTCAAATTGACACCATGCCACATGATCGGGAAACCTCGATCATCGATTGCACAATGAACTAGTCATGTAGAGGGGACCTGGTTGTTTTACGTATCACACGTGTATTAATGTTTCCGCTTAATACAGTTATAGCATGACACAAAAACGTATTATGAACAAATGAGATATGATAAATAAAACACTTTATTAATTGCCTCTAGAGCATATCTCCTTCAGTCTCCCACTTGCACTAGAGTACAATTTAATCTAGTTTACAACTTGGTAAAAGCCTAACACGCATAGCATTTTGGTGTTTCACATGCTTGTCAAGTAGGAGAGGCTTCGTCAGAGGATCTGCCACATTCAGATCCGTATGCACTTTGCAAATCTTCACATCGCCTTCCTGTACATACTGTCGTATCACATAGAAGCGTCGGAGAATGTGTTTGGCAGTTGAGTGAGACCTTGGTTCCTTCGCGTTAGCAATAGCACCCGTATTGTCGCAGTAGAGGGTTACGGGGTCTTGCGCGCTAGGCAACACTCCAAGCTCAATGATGAACTTCCTCAGCCACACAGCTTCATTCGCAGCTTCAGAAGCAGCGATGTACTCCGATTCCATTATAGACTGGGCCACTATGGGTTGCTTCCCACTCCTCCAGCTTACAGCGCCTCCGTTCACCTTGAAAACATATCCTGTTTGTGACTTAGAGTCATCTGGGTCTGTGTAGAAACTTGCATCAACGTAACCTATTACGCCAAGTTCTTCTTCACAGTCACCATACACAAGTAACATTTCATTTGTCTGCTTGAGATACTTAAGAATGCTCTTAAGAACTACCCAATGATCCTTTCCAGGATTACTTTGAAACCGGCTCGTCAAGCTAAGAGCCAATGCTACATCAGGTCGAGTACTTAACATGGCATACATGATCGATCCTATGGCTGAAGCATAAAGATGTTTAGCCATTTCGGCTTTATCATGTTTCGTCACCGGACACTGAGGCCTGCTCAATATTCTATTCTTGACAACTGGCAGAGAACCTTTCTTTGCCGTCTCCATACCGAACCGTTTCAAGTATCTTATCCAGATAAGTACTCTGACTCAACGCTAATAGACGTCTTGATCTATCACGATAGATTTTAATGCCTAAAACGCATGCAGCTTCTCCTAAGTACTTCATTGAAAATTTACTGTTTAAATATTTCTTCACGCTTTTCAGAATATCCACATTATCCCCAATTATTAATATATCATCCACATATAGTACTAGGAACACAACTGAGCTCCCACTCATTTTCTTGTAAATGCAGGTCTCTTCTCTATTTTGGACAAATCCAAAACCTTTGATCACCTCATCAAAGCGAAGATTCCAGCTCCAAGACGCTTGCTTCAGTCCATAAATGGAACGCTGAAGCTTGCACACCTTGCCAGCATTTTCTGGGTCGACAAAACCTTCAGGTTGTACCATATACAACTCTTTCTCAATGTTACTATTTAGTAATGCTGTTTTGACATCCATCTGCCATATTTCATAGTCGTAATATGCAGCAAGTGCTAGCAAAACCCGAATAGACTTTAGCATCGCTACCGGTGAAAAAGTTTTATCGTAGTCAATTCCATGAACTTGTCGGAAACCCTTTGCGACAAGCCGAGCTTTATAGACGGTCACATTACCATCAGCATCAGTCTTCTTCTTAAAAATCCATTTATTCTCCATCAAAGTCCATACTTTGTTGTCATACATGGATCCTATTTCGGATTTCATGGGTTCAAGCCATTTCTCGGACTCAGGGCCTACCATAGCCTCTTTGTAGTTCGTAGGTTCGTCTTGCTCAATTAACATGACGGTGCAAACCAGGTTGCCGTACCACTCAGGAGCGTTACGACATCTCCCAGACCTACGAGGTAGAATAGTATCCTCGACATTTTCTCCCACTCCATCCGTGGAGGATGTTTCCGGAACAGCTTCCGTTGCGCCACTCGGAATTTCGAGTTCAGGATCAACGATCTCGTCGAGGTTTATTTTCCTCCCACTTACTCCTTTGGCGAGAAACTCTTTCTCGAGAAAGGTGCCGTTCTTCACGACAAACGTTTTGCCCACGGCTTGGTTGTAGAATGTGTATCCTATGATTTCCCGCGGATACCCTACAAAGACGACTTTCTCCGATTTCGGTTCGAGTTTGTCGGGCTGTAGTTTCTTAACATACGCCTTACAACCACAGACCTTCAGGAACGACAACTTAGGTTTCTTGCCATGCCATATCTCATACGGTGTCGTTACTACGGATTTGGACTGAGCCCTATTTAAAATGAATGCGGCTGTTTCTAACGCATACCCCCAAAGAGATACGGGAAAGTCGGTAAGAGACATCATAGACCGGACGCTATTTAATAGGGTACGATTACGTCGCTCGGACACACCGTTGCGTTGCGGTGTTCGAGCTGGCGTAAACTGCGGCACGATGCCACAGGCATTCAGATGTGTGCCAAACTCAAAACTCAAATATTCGCCACCACGATCGGATCGAAGGTGCTTGATTTTCTTGTTGAGTTGATTTTCAACTTCAATTTGAAATTCTTTGAACTTTTCAAATGTTTCAGACTTGTGTTTCATCAAATAGATATACCCATATCTACTCAAGTCATCGGTGAAGGTGACAAAATAACGATAAACATTGCGTGTCGACACGCTCATCGGTCCACACACATCTGTATGTATGACTCCCAATAAGTCCGACGCCCGTTCCATGAAACCATTGAACGGTGTCCTGGTCATCTTGCCCATGAGGCATGGTTCGCATGTGTCGAGGGATCCAAAATCCAACGAGTCTAAAAGTCCATCGGTATGGAGTTTCTTCATGCGTTTTATACCAATATGACCGAGACGGCAATACCACATATACATGGCGGTATCGCTACTAAGTTTAATTCTTTTGGCATCAATGTTATGGATGTGAGTACTACGATCGAGATTCAACAAGAATAAACCATTATTCATAGGAGCATCAACATAAAAGATATCATTCATCGAAATAGCACAACCATTTGATGCAGAATTGAAAGAATATCCGTCTTGCAACAAGCAAGAACAAATTATAATGTTTACACTCAAACTTGGTACAAAATAACACTTATTTAGAACCAAAACTAATCCCGATGGTAGATGTAGAGAGAGTGTGCCGACAGCCACCACGTCAACTCTTGATCCGTTGCCAACGCGCATCGTCACCTCATCCTTTGCCTGGCGCCGTTTATTCCGTAACTCCTCCTGAGAGTTACAAATGTGAGCAACAGAACCGGTATCAAATACCCAGGTATTGCTACTGGCGCATGTAATGTACACATCAATAACATGTATATCAAATATACCTTTCTCTTTTCTGACAATCTTGCCGGTCTTCTTATCTTCTAGACACTTGGGCAGTTGCGCTTCCAATGATCTGATGGTCACCACCATCTTGTCCATCTTGATTTCCAATTCGGCCATGTTGAGCATCATCGGAATTTCCGACAAGGATTTTCATGTCCCTTTCATGTCGTAGTTCATGATAGCGTCCATATAGTTAGGGGGCAGTGATAACAGCACCCTATCAATAACCAGCTCTTCTGAAATCATATATCCCAGATCATTCAGAAGCTGAACGCTGCCAAACATATTGGCTAAGTGCTCGCTTATGTTGTCGTGCTCTTCCATCTGGGCTGAGAAGAAAAGCTTGGTAGCTTCAAACCTCTCATCCATGACTTGTCGTGCAAAAACAACCTTGAGTTCAGTGATTATCTCATAAGCACTCTTGTTCTCAAAATGGTTTTGCAGGTCAGACTCCATGGCAAAGAGCATGCCACTCTGGATAAAAGAGGAAATCTCCGCCTTAAACTCGTGGACGATCCTAACAGTTTCTGAGGCGGTGTTTGCTGGCTGATCACCTAAGGGGGCTTCAAGGATGTAAGCCACCTTGTGGGTATTCAGAAGGGACCTCAAATCACGGAACCAGGATACGAAGTTTGACCCATTGGTGTTAAGCTTTTCTTTCTCAAGGAACAGGCCTAGGTTAAAGGTGGGATGAGACATCTACAAAGGAATTTGCAAAACATAAGACTTTGTTCATAAAATTTTGAGTTCAAGTTTTTAGAAAATAACTATAAGAACTCCCACTCAAAACGAATATCCCTCTAATCGTTTTAGTGATCACACGACCCTAATCCATTGTGCAACCCCTCATCGTCAGAGCCGGCAACACAACTTGAAAGGTTGACATCGAAATGTCAATCAAAACAACTCTGTGAGTCATGCTCGACCTTTCGGTCACCGTGTTCCAAGGCCATGTCTGTACATGCTAGGCTCGCCATAATAAACTTCAACGTATACGCTTGTGCAAACATGTCTTACACCCACTGTATGCGAACGACGATATGTCTGACACCCGATCGTCACGGCCTGCCTCATAACGTAGAACTTTCTTGGTGGTGCACGTCGAAGGGAGAACACTAATGTTATTTTGGAGGGATCATCTTATATTACTACCGCCGTGTAACTGATATATACTAATATATATACACACAATATAAGATGCACTCAAAACATCAATATGTAATGCGACGTGACATGGTCCTTGCGCCGATGGTCTCCTTCGCGCCCACAGTTTATAAACAATTTAATAAACCTACCTTGACCATATCACATTGCCCCTGCAAAATAAAGTTAGACGTGTTCTACTTTATCTTTTGCATATTTTACGTGGCTTGGGGCTGTCGTAAATAGAACCGCTTCATACCTACGAACTTATGACCACAACAACGATCAAATAATTGCATATTTACACATCCCTTTCGGGCCCTCCATTGAAAATGCAAAGCCAACTAAAGAGAGAGAGACAGACACCCGCCAGCCACATATACGGTACCAGCCGTATGTCAGTAGTGGAACCAGTCTCGCGTAAGCGTACGCGTAAAGTCGGTCCGGGCCGCTTCATCAACTCAATGCTCTCGACATTGCAAGTGCACGCGAGAGGGTAGCAAATAAAAGAACGATGTCCCCGTGATAAACACGGGTGCAACTAGCGTACAGCTATATCTTGCATAAACCTGGCTCTGACACCACTGAAGGGGATCGCAGGCAGAAAACAAAAAATTTCTTAACAGCGATAACCTTAAACTAGCCAGGATCTATACTATGCAGATATAGTAATACGGAGGAGATCGGTATACATACCCTAGTAGACCGAAAAGCGGGGATTACGCTCCCGCACAAGCGTTGTCGATGAAGCCGACGAAGACCTCTAGGTCGTGTAGAGGAAGCAGACCTCCAGCACCACTAGCGTGGCACCACGCAGGGCGTTACACACGTACGGTGAAGCCGACGAACTTCGGGCTCCGATCCAGGGACGAAGCAGCGGAAGACTGGAACCGGGAGACCAGCAGCACGGCGGTGTGCGTATGGTGGAGAGAACTTTTCCTCGGCGCAACTCCAACAAGGGAATCACGGGATCAAGGAGAAAGAGAGAGAGGAATTGGTTGTGTTTCAAAGGCCAGGGGTGCACCTCTATATAAAGGGAGATGGGAGCAGCCAACCTTGCCAGCCGGGCGGTGTGGGACTAATCCCACACCAGCCCTGGCCGGCCATGGTGGTGCGCCGGCTTAGGTGGGCCCCATGTGGTTCACCTAGGGCTGGCCGAACTCCCCCTTCCCCTTTGGGGGGAACCTTCCCCCCCTCATGGGCCTTCTTTCCACCGGAAGGCCCATTTAAAGTATTTTGCCTTTAAAAATTCAGGAAAAATTAAATAAAAAATATATTTAACTATTAATTGCATTAATTAATATTAAATACATATTATATAATTTATTCCTGCTCCGAAAACTATTTCGTCGTTGCTCGATCTCCATCGGATCTTTACCGGGACGTTCCCGGTGCTCTCTTTTCCTAATTTCTCTTCCGGTAAATATGTCGACTCCCCTTAAGTGTGTTACCCTAGCGGTTCGAGATCTCACCAGACATGATCGATACATACTCTCCGATCAATGACTAATTCGTGGACCGAGGATACCCAGAATTAATCACTGCGAGATAACGAATACTTTGTCGTTCGAACCTAGACGTCTGAGTCTTAAACCTTTTGCCATGGCGATACTTAGCGGGTCCGAGACTCGTTCATAGATATCACGATACCTAGCTTGATCTCGTTACCGACACCGCTATCTTCTACTCGTCCATGATATTATGTCCTGCTGATCTAGTCACACGCTTGCAAACTCATTTGACATAATCTCACCGAGTGGGCCCTAGAGTATCTATCCTGCTATGCGGACTGGCAAATCCCGCTCTTGAACGCTCGTCTCAACATACTCCTTTCCGACACCCGAGAGGGGCACCTTTATTGTCACACTATTAAGATATGACGTTTGATGCAATCAAAGTATCTTTCAGGAATAGCAATAAGAGTTGATCTCACGGTCGAAGGCGTAACGACTACGTCCTACAAATATTGGGTATGTACATCACATCGTTCTACCAACGATATGACTCCATTGTCAAATTGACACCATGTCACATGATCGGGAAATCTCGATCATCGATTGCATAATGAACTAGTCATGTAGAGGCTACTAGGGACCTGGTTGTTTTACGTATCACACGTGTATTAATGTTTCCGCTTAATACAGTTATAGCATGACACAAAAACGTATTTTGAACAAATAAGATATGATAAATAAAACACTTTATTAATTGCCTCTAGAGCATATCTCCTTCAATTTGAATGTTTGTTGTGCTATATTTGCTATTATTTGAACTATACTTTTTTTTTGCCAAAGGCCACATTTTGCGCCAGGCCGTTGGATGCAGTTCCTCTTCAAAGCGGACAGAGGCCTAAAATCTGTCCGCGGACAGCCCAAAGCGGTCCATATGCGGAAAGCCATTGGAGGTGCCCTAACACCGGCGCAACGGATAGGGGTGCGAATGTGGGACTGGTGGAGTCGGCTCGGAAGGTGTCAGCAGTGGACACAGGGGGTGAGGCGGGTGCGAGTGAAGGGGCCCCATGATCGATGCCCACACATGCATGGAGAGCTACATGGACATGCAAAGGCGGCAAAAGAGCGCGACCAACCGAACAAGTCGGTGCGAGGATGCCATGGATTCTATGGGAGGTGCAAATGCATAGAACAAAAAAATGTGCTCTACAAGGGTGGCAGATCGAGGCATGTGCACACGCCCAGAAAGCAAATTAAGGCAGCTATTACGTTTGTGCTCGTTAGAGTATCCAAGAAAGACGCCTGAAATGGAGCGAGCTACTAATCTACACTTCTTATAAGACAAAATTACACTAACATGCATTAAATTAGTCTATCTCTATATGTAAGGTGTCCACATCATCCACTAGTTGAGTCATACATTTATCCATGTCATCCATTTTTTATTAATAAAAATCTATTCATATATGCAATCAATTCACATTGTTAAATTTACCCATGCAATTTTCGCATAATCATTTTTTTACGGTTAAATATACAAACATTTCACAGTAATAAAATTTAAAATTCTCAACTATAGTGTCAACTTGAATCCTCCATATTCCCGGGAAAAAAACATGTTTCAAATATCCTTTCTTTGTAATGTTCCAAAGAAATTTCCAATGCAATGCGCGGGGAGTCTCTCTAGTTTGTGTGTGTGTGAGCGCGGGGTGTGGCATATTGATTAGGAAAGTAGACATAACCAAAAACACGAAGCTCGGTATACTCACGATGCCACAGAATTCCCCCAGCGTTGCCGCAGATCAATATTGGTTAGAATAATTTGCTAGGCGGTGCACTTAGAAAAATGTAACCATGGGTATTTTGTTAGTAGACAAAACTTTTAAACATTTTTTTTAGGGATAAATGTGGTCGATATGCACTGCCCGAGTACACAGAAGAGATGACCCAGTTTATAAATAAAATCGGGTCCAAAGAACATACAAGTTGTACAATGCCCCATTTATAAGGAAAACATAGCCGAAAAACTGCACAAGCGAGGAGACCCGACCGCCGCCACACGACTCAAGCCGACCAAACACACAAGACACACACCATCTGCTCCGGGGCCGCCGTCCCGACGTAGCAACCAGGACGGAACCTCATATAGCCCGAAGTCGAACCAGTCAGGGTCGACGAGCCTACAGTCCGCACAACATGCGGGTGTCACCCAAAACCGTCAGCTTCGAGGCCACCGTCACATCGTAGCAACCAGGACGAAGTTTCACATTGCCCGAACGCCACGCAACCCACGCTTGGCCACGCCCCTGCCTTATAGAACTATCGCTGCATGGAAGTCCGAGGACGCCCGCCTCGACATCCGCCATAGTATGGTCCTGAAAAAAAATACAACATTGTACCTCATAGTATGGTCGTCACCATATTTTTCTAAGTTCAGTCAGTTTTCATGGCTATATATGTGTGAGACGAGGGTGCATGTAGCTCTCGGTTCTTTATCTAAAAAAATGTAGCTCTGCGATTAATCGTAAAACAACAGAAAAAAGATATAAGCTCAATAGGAGTATATCTTAAAACCTAAATGATTATTTAATCTAAACAAACTGAATAATTGTTTGTGTAAGAGGCCGTAACATGAAGTCACGATATCTTTGTCTACAACTAAATCAATGTAGTTCCAGCGAACATTTGTTTTACTATTATGAACACAAAAGGATGACGAGCAAAAAGTAATGCCAGCCTATAATACTTTAATCAGGAACATGTGTATCTTCCTTATTCGACATGCGGTCTATTATCCAAAAATATAATGGCTGCCCAAAATCATAACAGCTACAAACAAACCAATGGGAATAGTGGAAACACCCATGTTTTATCTAGAAAACCCAGTTACAAAACAACCCAACCTTTTGGTCTAGCTAGAAAACCCAGTTAATGAAAATTTGATGAAGAATTTCATGAGAGTAAATATTGAAGTATTTTGGGAACAAAGTATTTTTGAAGTATGCATTGAATACTTCAGTTTCTGAAAATATTGAAGTATTGAATACTTCAAATTGTTTGGACCCAATAAATAACGAGATTTTCAATCTGAAGTATACTTCAAAACTGCAGTACTTTTTAAGTATTTGAGAAACAGGTCCACCCCTCTTTTTTGGAAACTGAGAAAGGAGAGAAAACTGAAATATTCATTTGCCAGACAATGGAATATTTTGGTTTTCCAATACTCTAATTTTATAAAAACTGGGCTGCCAAACTAGGCACCCTTAAGAAAAAGCAAAGTGGAAAATAATGTCGTCCAAAATTAGCATAAGTTGTGGCGAACTCAGGAATTCTCATCTTGCAAGGCAACGAAAACAAAGATTAAATAGTTGAAGCACCTTCCATCAAACAAGTTTTAGAGTGATTGGCATTTTTAAGAACCGTTAAATCACCCTGATCTAACGGCGTAAAATGACGGTACCAAATTGACGGTACTGAACGGTACCGCGGTGCGGAAATTTGTGTGGGACTGGTCCCAAAATTACGTGGGGCCGGTCCCATAGATACATAATTATTTTAAAGGTTAAATTTATCATTTGCCTCACCGCACTCTTTTTTTTTTTGCCTCACCGAATTCACATCACTGGAACCACGGAATTTCCACTGCCGTCTCCGGCCTCCTCCCCTCCCCTCCAGCAGCAGGAGGCGTTCGTGGGCACCTTCGCTGGACTCGTCCAGATCGCCTCCAGCAGCAGGAGCTGGCCGCGGGCGCCATCGCCGGCCTTTTCCCCCCCTCCAGCAGCAGGATTACGCGGCCGTTTGCTCATCCTGCAGTGTGGGAGCTCCGCTGCGTCTCCCCCAGGCCTATAGCACTATGTCTTCCTCTTCGGTGGGCGGGGGTACGCGGCTGAGCCTGTCAGCGATATGGACGGTGCTCGGGCCGAGGTTTGGAGGCGGTGGGGGCCGAGGTTGGAGTAGGAGGACGAATTCGCGGAGTGGGAGCCGTTACACGTTACATGCCGTCAAGACGTTCCTGAGGTAGCTCTACTGGAGGCGCCAGGACCAGGCCACCGACGTGCTCCACCAGGAGAAGCTCAGCTTGGTAATTAAGTTCATCGACTAGCAAAGCAGATGCCGCCGCCGATCTCACCAGGATCGTCGTTGGTTAGGCCTTCCACTCGCCCGACCACTGATCCAACTCACTTGTGTGCTGATCCAGTATATGGTGTTTTCTGTTGATAACTTCAGAAAATAAGTATAGATAGGGGAAACATGGGACTTTCAGATTAAGTTAACTTTATTGGATCAAGGACCTTTTATGGATTATTATCTGCTCAGATTACATGCTTGGTTGCTTGAATAGATACTACACAAATTTTAAAAGAAGAGAAAGTTAGAGACCTTTGAACTACTGAACCAACTGAATTCATTCTTGTCATAGTGTGGTTTCAGACAATAATTTTATGTGTGGCAGATGACCTATTTGCTCGGTGTGTTCATGGAGCAAATTTGTTACTTTTGCACTGCCAGATCCAGGTTGGGAGCAGTACATGGCCTGGCTGCGTCATGTTAGCTTCTAAATACAGCTGTGTTTTGGGCTGCGACAGTACCAATATCTTCCAGAACGAGAGGCATTAGGTGCCAAAAGATGAACGATATTCTGAACAGTTTTGATGGACAATCAAGATGACCCCTTTCGAGTGGGTTTTGAAGAACAAACAGTTTGCAGATATGGGAGTATGCGGGTGCAGCCATCAGCCAAATTGAATGTAAACAAGCAGACATTTCTACTCCTTACAGTGCTTAACACACACTAGAAGAACCAAAACCGGCCTCCACAATCACCTCGAACCAGTCAACAAGATCACACTTAGTCCAGGAAAAATAGAGTAGGGGTTTTACTTTCACCCAAACACATCAGAATACATCAAATTAATGCCTCCCATGCCCACAGGGGACAAGCCTACAAGGTACAGAGCTAACTGAACCGATGTGTTTCTTTGCCCACATGGTACATGATACAATGCTAACAGAATTGTAGTCTTACAGTTTCATAGATCACATTACTTCCGGCACATACTTCCAACACAAAATTACACCTAAGGTTTCCACTTGCCAGCAAACGGCAAAGAATCAAGATGGAAATAAATTAGATATATATATACACCGTAGCACCACTGGAATAGCAACTTCAAGGCGACGATCTACCAAATCCTGCACCTTCAATATCTCTGCTTCCTTCCAGCTGTTATGATTATCCTAGCACCTGCAGGTACATGAGGCCCATGGATTCGTCAAAATGTGAAGTTCAAAAGCAAAATATAGGTTTTGAGTAGCTGCAGTAATAATAGCTTTCCACTATGTGCTTTCAAAGCTATGAATACCGGAGTTCAGCATAAGAGTTTGCATGTTAATGTTTTCTAATAGCTCATCCTTTTTCATCTAAATAACCACAATTGCAATGTATCAGAGTTGAGAAATTTAAACATGACATTCAAAATACTAGTCTTCTAATAACAGCCATTTACATGGGCATACCGTATAAAAGTTAAAAGGTGAGGTATGACTGTTTAATTGTTCTCTATTATTTAGAACCATGTGAGATATCCATAAAGATTTCACAATTTACACAATGACTGAGAACTCCAAATATTACTGGTTTAGAACTAAGTTGGCAATTCAATCAGAGTCAGCGAAGAACTTAATACCAAAAGGCAAACAAAAGACATGGTGAGCAAGCAAAAACGTAATAATTGACTAATTAACTAGTAGACTAGTACTGATTCCAGTGAATAATGATCAGTGGTAACAAAACAAGCATTCTTTAGTGCATGTGTACTTTAGAATGCCACACTTGTATTGGTCATTACTTGTATCATGTGTCAGGGTGCAAGCGGGAACGGATCGACCGCGGCGCCGCTATATGGGCCCAATTAAATACAGACGCGGGCAACCACGGAATTGAAAGAAAGAAAACGGCGTACGTGGGCCGGCCCGCGGTTGCCGCATCTTGCCGCATAGTATCGACCGAACAGAACAATCAGAAGTCAATGGCGACGGCCGCATCTTCTCCTTCCGTTCCGCCGCCAGAGCGACGGCCGCCACCAACCGCCATGGCCGGCCTTCCTCCTCCAGCTTCAGATCCAGGGGCCTCTCCCTCTCCCTCTCCCACGATTCCTTGCCTCAAATCAACGTCCCTGAAGGCTGGCGACGGGCAGCCGCAGGCTACGCCGGCAGTGGCGGCAAGCAAGCTGGCGTTCCACGGCGGCGAACCACAACTTGTCATGGACGGCGCGGGGAGGGTGAGCGGCCAAGAGATCGATGCAGCCGAACCACAGGTACGCACGGGTGGCGCCGAGGATTCCAAGATGCGCACGGATGCCGGCCGTTCGAAGCGTCCGCTGACGCCGCAGTGCAAGAACATCGAGCGAAATAAGCGCAAGAAACTCAACGAGAGCTCCCTCGTCCCCACAATCGTCAAGGTTCTTCCTCTCCCTCCCTTCTCCCTTTGGCAAATTGTTTACCCACATACGTATGATGGATGGGTTGATTCATTGGATATGATGATTTTTTTTTTGGATGCTACCTGCTGATATGTATTTATTAATCTTGTGAATTTTATTAGTAATACATGTCAAGATGTCAAGTGATGGTGTTACTGCAGTTCTCCTTAGCAAGTAGTGCTACTAGAGCTGTGACAAACTCCTCAATTGTTCTGTAACTATTTGAGGCGAAGTGTTTTCTGTGACTAGTTTTCCTTTCCCAGCCATATGCTATTGTCATCTTCATTACAGATTGTTCAGTGTTCAAAAAATAAAATGGTTGATATCTCCTTGCTTAACAGACATCTCAGATGCAAGTGGGAGAGGGCAAGCTCTCCCACAGGAAGAGGAAGTCAGAGAGTCCAGGATTACGATCTCCAACGCAAGTGACGAGTTCACCGGGGGTTAATTACCTTGTCAAGTCTGCAGCGGTGAAAAGGGAGGCATTGAAAAGAGCAACTATGGCAGGTTCTCAGTTAGATTCCCCTTCCCTTGGAGATCTTTCACCCGAGACAAGGGCGACCAATTTGCACGGTATGACGAAGTTTTTATTCTTGTGATTTGTTGTCTAGCACTCGGTTTGTGAGCCACACGTTGAGCTAACTAAGCCCTTTTCTATTCATGTAGGATCGAAACGAAAGCGTCGCAAGTTGATATCGGACGTATGGAAAGAAGCTGAACCAATTTATAAGGATGGGAAGCTTGTGGAAGGTAAATGTAATCATTGCCATCAGATATTTGCTGCTAGTAGAGACACTGGGACCAGCCACATGAAACGGCATTTAAAGTTATGTGAAGCAAAAACTGCAATGAATGACATGGTTGCTCAAATGGGTCGTCCCGATGGGATTGATCCTAATTGGAAATTCAATCCTAAAGTGGCAAGAAGGAAGTTGCTCAAGCTTGTTGTGATAAATGAAATGCCGTTTTCATTAGTTGAATATAGACCGTTTAGAGAGTTCATGGCTTCCCTAAATCCTTGGTTTGAAAACATCTCTAGGACAACTGTAAGGAATGATTGTGTAGATGCATTCAAACATCATGGGAATGAAATGAAAGAGGCTTTCAAAAACTGTGTCTCTCGCATATCTCTCACGGGAGATATGTGGACCTCCAACCAGAAATTGGGATACTTCTGTTTGACTTCTCATTTTGTTACTGATGCTTGGGACCTTCACAAATATATTATAAGGTTTGCTATGCTAGAGACACCACATAACTCAGTGAACATGTTCAATTTAGTTCTAAACAGCCTTCAAGAATGGAACTTAGAAGACAAGTTGTTTAGCTTTACTTTAGACAATGCATCTGTTAACACTGCCATGGTCAACTCATTGAGGAAGAATTTGAAGATGAAAGGTTTTCTAGTGTTAGAAGGGAAGTTGCTTCATTTTCGCTGTGCTACACATGTGTTCAATTTAATTGTCCAAGATGGTCTTAAAGTGATAAAAAAAGTTATCAATAACATTAGAGAAAGTGTGAAGTATGTAAGAAGCTCACAATCGAGAGTTGAGAAGTTTGTTGGAATAATCATGCAAGAAGGACTGCCTGCAAAAAGTCCTTGTCCTGATGTGACCAGCCGCTGGAATTCAACATTCTTGATGCTCGAAGCTGCGTTACCCCTTCGGAATGCATTCCTTTCCCTAGAAATTCAAGATAAGGAGTACACGTTTGCTCCTTTGAACTCTGAATGGGCATTGGCTGAAGCTGTATTGAGGGCGTTGGAGGTCTTCTACACAGCAACACAAACTCTGTCTGGCTCAAAGTATCCAACCTCTCATCTTTACTTCTACCAGCTATGGAACATCAAGAAATTGTTGAATAAAGAAGGATCAATTTGAACAGAAAAATTGAGAAGAAGGAAGCATCAGTTCAAGACATAACAATAGCAAGTATGATTGAACAGATGCAAACCAAGTTCAATGAATCTTGGAAGGAGACATACATGTCTGCTTGCATCCCTGTTATTCTTGATCCGAGGTACAAGTATGACCTCCTTGAATATCTATTGAGTGACTTTGGAAGTGAAAAGGAGGCGGAAACATGGATGGCTGAAGTGAAGAAGAACATGCAGGAGCTCTTCAATGATTACACCAAAGAGGTTTCTATAGAGTCACATAGAGATAGTGGTACTCGGGAGCTGGAAGATGATAATGACCCACTAGCAGAGTGGGATCATTACGTGAAGGCTAAAAGACAACACTCAAGCACTGAGCTAGATCAATATTTGAAAGAACAGCTGACACCTCGAAAGGAGGAGGTGGACATTCTATATTGGTGGAAAACAAAATCTGAGATATATCCCGTGCTCTCTAGAATTGCCCGTGACGTATTGGCAATCCCTGCTTCAACTGTACCTTCAGAGTCGGCTTTTAGCACCGGAGGACGCGTCGTCAGCGATTATAGGAGCAGCCTCACGCCCACTACCATTGAGGCTTTGATATGTCTACAGGATTGGTTTAAGGCAGCTGGTATGCATTTTTTCCCTTAGGTTTTTTCCTTTAGCTCATATAATATTTCTTGTGGCTAACAAATTTACTCTTCCACTTTCAGATGATAGGAAGAATGAATGGCTTTGATTTTGAAGAAGCAACTTCCATAGTTCCATGCCCAACTTTCAGGTGACAACTTTGACATACCACCACTCCCCTTGAATACTTGTGCTTGCTGGTCTACCCTGTTCTTGAAAACTGCACTTGGCAGGAATAGAAGAATCATATTTCCATTGCAGGAGCTTCTTGGTAGTGATTCCTTTGTGTTGTATTTCTGCTGTTATATAGTTTATCGACTCATTTGTGTTCAGTACCTTTGTTCCCTGTACTACCTTACATTTTGAGATTTCGATCTGTTGAAATTTTTCTAAATGCTGTGAGCAGTCATTTTACTTATATACCGGAGTGACTACTCATCCATGTATTAAATTGTTTTATAACTGAGTTGTCTTTTTTTGTTCCAAATCAGTTCTGGAGAGACACATAGAGATAGTGGTAGATCAATGTTGTTTTATTGTGTTTTGATTTTCAGCTGGATGCTGAGCTTCTTATTGAATTCTATACTGAAACATCAGTTTACCAGGTGGTATTATGGTTTAGGATTACTGAAGCCTGGTAAAGAGGAAAGAGTACCACACATCCAGGGAAGCTGTCAGGCACTTTGGCAAAGCTTCAGTAGTATTATGGATCAAATCCAAGTTGTATGTACACTGAAGCTTCTAAGTTCAGATGTGTGACACGGACAGTCCGCTGCTGCGACAATTTATTTAATTCAGTTTCTAAGCTGTCTGGCTAGTACTGTGAACTTGTAATTGGCAGGTTAATTCTATTTGGCAAGTAAGTGATGTGTCTTGTTTCATGCTCCTTGGTTATTTTTCATCAATATGATTTATTGATGGATTTTACATCTGTACTAACTATGAAAGAGGGAAAATATTCAGTTAAGAGGTATGCTTGTGACAATAATTCTTCACTGGATATAACATAGAAAGTAGCAGACTAGCAGGCAGATAAATTATAGACCTCTGCATATCCATCTGTTCCAGGAAAAAACTGGTTAGAGCAGATAACTACAGATTCTAATCTGTAAAAAAGATAGATGTTTCATTTACTTAATTTGACTGATGCGTCGTCTAAGCAAGCTAGCTTAACGATCAGCGTATACGGCGAGATAGCTAAAGCCTAACGATCAGCCGTCAGCGTACACGGGGAGAGCTGGCTAGCACGCGCGGCGCGCGCGGCGCCGCAAAGAATCGCGGCAATACGAGGTTAATTAGCGGCACACCGCGTATACGAAGCGGCGCATGCGGCGCACGCGCGGACTCCCGCAGTTCGGCCCACTTGCACCCTGAATCACGTGATCTGCTATTTCAAATGAGCAAGCACATGGTGAGCAGCAGAAGAAATAGACAGGGGCTCACAAATCTGGTATGTATGTACAACGTAAAAACATCTAGACATGTTGGTTAACATGTGTATACATATAATTGCTTTATGAAATGCCTCTTTAAACATATGACTTCAGTATCACAATTGGCTCATTTCGTTCCCTTCAAAAGTGAGATCACTGACGGCTTTGGATAATTATTACTGAGATTTAGTCAGGATATTGTAGCAATCAGGACCCAGTCCACAGCTTTAAATGCAATCGTACATCTTTTCACAATCAAACTGCCCAGGTTACAAAAACCCAGAGGATACACTCTTACAGGACAGTAACACAGTACAGGACCATATCTCGATCAACCACGCACAATTCACAGCAGGAAACACCACAAACAGATTCTCACCAGCCTGCTCATCCTTTTGAAACAAAATGAAAAACAAATTGCAAAGGGGATAGGAGGGAGGATCTTGCACTGTGCCTGTCGACGTACCTTGACATCAAATGCACAGTCGTGATTCGCCCGTAACAGCGCTGCATTGCGCCGCTCACCACGATGCCGATGCCGACCCGATTTCACCCGCCAACCACGCCGCCGCCGCTCGCCCGAGCCAACGAAACTGTCAGGCGCTCACCACACCTTAAGCCACCAAAATCACCAACATGTCGTGGGCTGCTACGGCATACTCGCCGCGTGCTTGGTAAGGGAGGGACGTGGGCGTGGTGGCGGCGGCTGCCCTAGTCTCGTGCCTGGTGAGGGAGGGAGGTGGGCGCGGCGGCGGCGGCTGACCTATCTCCTTGCGCTAAAGTCTGGAGAAGACACCCCGTATGTAGATGAATGCCTTTTTTTTTCGGGATTAGATAAAATGTCGCTAGCAATTGTTTCGGAACAATGGACTGCATCATGTTTTAATCAACGGTAAAAATAAATCGTGTCGTAATCAAGGACTAAAATAAATATATACTCGACGGTACCGACGAGTACCGTGCCAATCACAGTAAAAGAGCTCAAAAATACGGCATGGAGCCGCAAATCCGTGGGGAAGTTAAGAGGTACAGTATCACCGGAACATTAGACAACAGTCAGCATAAGAAAGTTAAGTGGAGCAGTCGTCCATCAACCAACAAAAATATAAATGGAATTGAGCAGCGTGTTATCCCGCTCAGATCAATCGAATTAGGAAAAAAAAGCAGACGGCAAAAGTACTTAGGGGCGTGGATGGGCACCATATATATGTATATATACGATTTCAAAAAATATATATATATGTATATATTTTTTTTCTGAAAGATTCAGCGATTGCTGGCTTTTCGATTGATAGGAGGTAGAATATGTACAAGTTAGCCCAAAGGCAAATGAATAACCGAAAAGAAGATCAAGAGAAAAACCGCAAAACAAAAGGCCACAAAAAGTCTTCCGAGCCCGCCGCCTCGGCGCACAACCACTGACCGGGGCCGCCGCCCCGGCATCCTCCAACCTTGCCAGCTAGATATGCTACGGAGACTCCCACTAGGTACCAAGTACTTCAAGGCGGTGCCTTCAAGAAGATAGCGACGTAGAAGACGCCACCGCCCACTCCAATGGAGTTGGGGTTTTCACCCGAAGAAACATTGGTCTTTGAGGTGTGACGAGGACCAGGGTTCCACGACAATGCCTTCAGGAAGGAGTAGCGACGCGCAGAGGCGTCGTCATTGTCGACACCGGCCTAGACCAGTGTGAGGCTTTCGCTCGGAACACATAGTCCACACCACATGAGCCCGAGCATAACTTCACCGCCAAGTCCGGCGACGACCGCATCAGCCGCGGCACCACATACCGCGACAGAAAAAGTTGTACCGAAGAACCAAGGCCACCACCTCTCAGGGGCCGCCGCCCCGGCATTGCCAAAGCTATGGATCTGGGCGGGAGGCCTAGATCGCCGCCACCTACTGCAGCTCCCAGATGCCTAGACGAAAAACGGAAGGTCGAAGACCAACTGGGATCTGGTCAGCAGCTCTCCGTCGTGCACACCAAGCACATCCAGCCAGAAGCCGGAAAGCCAAGACCGTTCACCTCGCCAGAACCGGCGCGCCAGAACCACCACATGTCGAGCTAGCCCGCCACGACCAGGCCGCACCACCGCCACGCGCAGCTTGCGCGCAGGAGCCGCATCCGAAGCAATCCCCCACCACCATGCCGCAGGAGCCAGCGAGCCACCACATCACCACGCCGCAGCGGCCAGCGAGCCACCACATCACCACGCCGCAGCGGCCGGCGAGCCGCCACCACCACGCAGCAACGGCCGCCTATGAGCCGCCACCACCATAGCCCTGACCCGGGTCCGTTGACCCGGCTTCCCCAAACCCCACTGGCGGCGCCCCCACTGGCCGATCACCGCCTACCCGAGACAAGACCCCCGACTACCTTTGGCAGCGGGGGCCGGCCGCCACCACCGCGGAAGAAGCCGGTGGCAGCAGCGGCCGAGGGGGCCTGGGCGGAAGAGGCCTGCGGCGGCGCGGGGTGGCGCCCCTAGCGTCGCCTAGGGAGCGACGCGAGGGGATAACCTTCATGCAAGTCGCTTCTTCGCGTCGCATCATATATTGTTGTATCCTTCTTCCCTAAAATAAGATCAAATGCATTGGCAGAGTTGTACTCCTTGGCCAATTCCAAACCATCAGTGCAAGGGGAATTCCTACTCATCAAATAATTGAAACAGTGAGATGGATACACGGGCACACGGACGCTATCCGGGCCGGGCTTCGGGCCCGGCCCGAAAAAGCCCGATGTCATAATGCCAGGCCCGGGCCCGGCCCGGCCCGACTGTCGGGCTGCATAAATGAGGCCCGGCCCGAGCCCGACAAATCCCGAAAAAGCCCGACCGGCCCGGCCCGACCCTTCCTGTTTTGCTGTTTTCGCAAGGCCCGAGCCCGGCCCGGCCGTCGGGCCCGAAAATCAGGCCCGAGCCCGGCCCGGTGGTCAGTCCCGTCGAGCCCAAGCCCGGTATTTTCGGGCCGGGCCGGGCCGGTCGGGCCGGGCTGCCCATGCCCAGGTATAATGGGCGCTGGTTGTAGAGCTAACTCGAAACTCGTTGTGCTAATTTGCTCTGTAGGCGGCCCGTGATTATGGCCCTGAGGTTTCCCCCATGGTGAGATATGTCCATGTTGTGTCAAAAAATAAGTATAACCGCGTTAACCGGACTGGGGTAAGAGATGGGAGAGGTGTAGTCCCGCGTGGGAAGGTGAGGAGATGACAGTGGTCATAAAAGTGGAGCTACCTGAACTGAAACGTAAGGGTAGAAACTAATAAGGGCATGTCCAATGCTCCTACATGGACCGCTACCGCGCAGGCTATTGTCGGAAAAATAGCTGATGTGCAGGAGATAGGCAAAAAGACTACCGCTTGCAGAGATCAACAGGATCCTCTGGGGAACGCAGCCGTTTGATGCAAAAGGCAAAGAAAAGAATGAGGAGAGAGGAACTGATGGCATATGTGTGCAGTTCTTGTGTGAAGAAAATGAAGAGAGTGTGCGTCTTCCATCTACAACTTGCTTAGATCACTAAGCCACAGGTGCGTTGGGCACCGGGAAACAAAACAATGGCCTCATAGGATCATGATTAGCTTTCCTCCAATGAGAACTGAGTGCCAGCTCAGTGAAAAAGGCAGCAAGTGTGCGTCTAGCCGGCCCGGGTTCGAGTCCCAGCAGCGTCTAAAATGGCTACGCTGAGACACACTCAGTAAAACGGATATTTCACCTATCTAACAACGTAAAGTCAAATGAGGGATCCGTTGACCACGTTTTTTTTTCCAATAAGAAAGGTTAGGGCGTGTCCAAGTCCAACGCTCCACCCTGAACGGTCGCCCCAACACTCCATGTTGGATTAGGTGGTTCAGATTATCAAAAACTTTAGTGCAGGCGGACGGGATCTTGCTTGCAGAGTAGTCTAGTTCCTCACGGAAAAAAAGTATTCTATCTACAAGACCGCTACTCCTTGTCCATGAAAATAAGCTAGAAGACAAATCGGAAGGCCAAAGATACATGGACCGATGAAGTACCACGTGATTACTCCATTGGGTGGGTGCAATATTGAACTACTTCTTCATGTATTTTATACTAGCAGTGCTAGGCGTACGACGATTTCTCGTACGACGTCCGTCCGACAGTTTCAGCACACCGTTGCTTTGCATCAGCGGACGAACGGAAACCATTGGATTGGTTTGTCGTACAGAAATCGGAAGAAAAGTATCGGATGCAAAGCAATTCCGTTTATACTACATGGTCCGACCGACAAGACCACCGTTAATGCTACCATAGCTATATGTGTCCTTAGATTAGTTAATATGGAGAGTAACTTTAACCAATGACATACACGTGTTACTAGACTATATTAATATCCTCACAATGCAAAGTAATATAGAAATAATGTCATATATAGAGGTTGTATCATATGTAATCTCGTTTATTACTCTATACACATATTTTGTCTTTAAACTGTAATATGATGGTAACTAGCTAGGTTACTCCATTTGCCTCTCTCCTCGTTAATTACATGTCACATCATCTTTTTTGCCTAGGTGGAATCTATGTTACTCCATCTGTCCCGGTTTATAAGTCCTTTGCGTATCCCTAGATCGTGAATTTAAGCAACATAATATGATATACATACTATAAAAAATATATCATTAAAAAATTCAGACTTCATATTTTCTCCTGGTGTAAATTTATATGTTAAAATTTATATTATATTAGTTAAATTCACGATCTAGAGATACGTAGAGCACTTATAAACCGGGACGAAGGGAGTACTATCTTAGTTACTCCCATTATAACTAGTCGCTGAGCATTCATTTTTCATCTCATGTGGTGACTTTAATGATGTAGCACGCTGCATGACGAAGAAAATTTTAGTGGGGCATGATGTTGAGGTGAAGGTGGATAGGTTGCATCCTTAGAGAATTACTCCCTCCGTATTTATTTAGTTCGCTTTCTGGGTTAAAATATACTTTAGAATGATTCTAATACTACAGATTTTATATTGTGAATTTTTGATACTTTTTTCAAAATATTTTGTCAAACTTAACAAAGTTTGACTTTGACTAAAACTAAAACGCAAACTAAATAAAAACAGAGGGAGTACTTATAGTGGGGTGCTCCTATTTAGATGTAGAAAATATGACTTTGAAAAAATTACCATCATTTAAAGAACTAAGCTCCCAAAAAATGGAGGCCTGTGGTTTCTCCTAGGTGTGAATACGGTGGTCCCACCTGTAAGTGACTAATCACTTCAAAATAGAGAGTTGTGTTTGTTTTCAGGTGTGAACATGGGTGGCCCCACCTATAAATAAGCGTGATTTACTTTTTTAAAGTACTAATAAGCTCTTTAAAAATATATAGATGTTGTTTCTCTTAGGTGTGAACAAGTGTGGCACCACTTGTAAGTGGGTGTGATTTTTGTTGCTTATAACGGTGATAGCACCGCTTTACTAGTTTGATGGGTCTGCATGTTGATCTTGTGTGGATAAGAAAAAACGTCGCTAGTCCCAGTCTACCCTGCAATACCTCTTTGACCTCCCCGAGTCGATCAGTCGACGGTTGTACCACCCTCCATCTCGGACCGGTCCTCCACGATGCTTCGAGGCCTCGACGTGCTGGCGCCGTCATTCTTCCACATCCTCCTGTGTCGCCTTCGACACCAAAGTGGCCGCCAACCAGGCCGGAACAACCAACATACTCCGCACTCGTGCTTCACAACAACCCTCTTTCGGGAGCATCATTACATTACGCGCAGAACACGCGAGCCATCCAAGCTTTTCTCAGCCATCCTATCGTTGCTCACGATCAGACTTCTCTTCTCCAACTTTTCGATCTTCTGCCAGCTTCGGCCTGAACCGCACCTCGATCGCCCCCGGTTGTGTTGTCAATGTACACTGCGCAACGACGACTGAGACGAACAAGGCACATATATGTCAGGTATTGGCCGGAGACGAGTACTTTCCAGTTCTCGGTGTGATGTGCAAGGGAGCGCTTGTATCGACTTGGGAGATGAATTTCTTAAACCGTAAGCGTGTGTTCGCCACCCACCTATAAAACTTATCATATTTAAAATGATTTCAGTCATGAACGCTTTTTATTTTTACTACTATATAAACGAGCGCGGCAAAGCGCGCCTACCTCTTCTAGTATAATACGAAATAGAATGTATATCCTTTTAGTATACAAAAATGAATATATCACTGTCAGGCATGGATAAACTCACTTTTTGATCGCACGGACCCACTAGTCAGGTACGCAGAATGGCAGGCTCCAGGCCCAGCCTCGCGCTTTTGGGCTTCCCGGTCGAAGTCCCTGTCTGGCCCATCGTAGGGCCACCAGAGTCCAGATTCCTAGGAGCACGCCGCAGGAGCTTCGTGGACATGCGCGTCGCGGCGCGGCGCGCCGGCGTCCTCCTAACAGCGGCGTCACGGCCTGCCCCGGTCCATCTCTGGTACGCGGCGCGCGCACGCATTTTCTGTTCCTACGGAAACGACGACGATGGCGTCGCCTCTGGGAACAAGCTGATGGCCGAACACCTGAGGGCCGGCAGGCTGGACGCTGCGCTGGAGGTGTTCGACGGAATGCTGCGGCGGGACATTGTGTCCTGGAACACCTTCATGGCCGCGCAAGCGCGGGCGGGTGCGCACGGCCGGGTTGCAGCAGCGTTCCTGGAGCTGAGGCGGCGGGAGATGCGCCAGGACCACACATCGTTCTCGATCGTGCTCTCAGCTTGCGCGCGGCTCGAGGCTCTGGAGCTGGGACGGTGCATCCACGGGCTCGCTCTTAAGGTCAGCTCCACGTGCAACGTGTTTGTGGGCGCCTCGCTCATCACGATGTACGCCAACTGTGGGCTGTTCAGTTTCCTGGAGCGGGCATTTGATGGCGTGAACAGTCCAAACGTGGCCTTGTGGAATGCTCTGGTCTCTGGCCTTGTGATGAACCATCGGGTAGCTCATGCGCGCAGGGTTTTCAACCAGATGCCGGCTCGTAATGTCGTGTCTTGGACGGCCATGGTGAAAGGCTATGTTACAGTGCATGAGGTGGAGCTGGCGTTGGAGCTGTTTAACTTGATGCCCTTGAAGAATTCTGTTTCGTGGTGTGTCATAATTGGAGGACTAGTCCACCATCAGAAATTCAGAGAGGCAGTTGAAATGTTCAAACGTTTGATGCAGGATGGGGAGGAAGTGAGAAGTGCAATTCTTGTTAAGATTGTGAACGCCTATACTGGACTGAAAAGTATTGCAGAAGGCAGATGTATTCATGGGTTTTCCGTGAAGTCTGGATTCGTCTCTGACCTGATTATCGAGGCATCAATGGTTGCAATGTACTGTAACTCCTTAGAAATTGCTGAGGCACAGTTGGAATTTGATAAAATGGACAGGAAGGCTGTTGGTTCATTCAATGCCATCATATGTGGCTATATTCATGCGGAAAAGATTGACGAGGCTAGAAAACTTTTTGATTCCATGGTTGACAGGGATAAGTTCTCATGGAACTCGATGATTCATGGGTATATCAGAGATGGAAGAATTGATGATGCTACTGAGCTGTACTCGAAGATGCCTGACAAGAATGTTGAAGCAGCTACTGCTTTGATGTCATGGTTTATAGACAATGGGATGCTTGATAAAGCACGGGGTATGTTTTATAGTATACCCGAAGTAGATGTGATGTGTTGCACAACTCTGCTCTTTGGATACATGAAAGAAGGGTACCTAGATGATGCACTGGACCTATTCCATAGGATGCACAAAAGAACTGTTGTTACTTATAATGTGATGATAGCTGGTTTTCTTCATCAAGGCAAGGTTACTGAAGCTTACAAGCTCTTCCATGAATCACCTGCTCATGATTCAATGACTTGGAGCTGTTTGATTACTGGACTTGCTCAAAATGGTTTAACTAGTGATGCACTTAAGTTGTACAAGAAAATGCTGTTATCAAATATAGGCCCAAGTGATTCAGTTATCTCTAGCCTCATAAGCTGTTTTTCACATCATTGTATGATGGTTCATGGTCAGCAGATTCATGCCACAACGATCAAGCTTGGACTCGAGTCACGTTTGCTAATTCAGAATTCAATTATTAGCCTATATTGTAAATGTGGTGAAATGATTAGAGCTCGAAATATTTTTGATCATATGGTTAAGAGAGATCTGGTTACATGGAATACAGTAATTCATGGATATGCATTCAGTAGTCTTGGTCAGAATGCTATTGAATTGTTCGAGAATATGAAGAAGGCACAAGTTGATCCCGATGAAATCACATTTCTTGGTGTATTGTCTGCATGTAACCACATGAGTCTTTTGGAGGAAGCAAAACATTTCTTCAATATGATGACATGTGATTATGGAATTTCGCCTAATATTACACACTATGCTTGTTTGGTTGATCTATTTTGTAGGAGAGGCATGCTTGAGGAGGCCGAAGGGTTAGTGAAGTCAATGCCATTTGAACCTGATTCGGCAATATGGACTTCTCTCCTGAGCAGTTGCAGATTGAGTGGCTGTCATAAATTAGCAGAGCATGCGGCAACTCAATTAATTGCTATAGATCCTTCTACTAAAATGCCTTACCTTCACCTCATCAGTGTACATGGATTAACAAATAAATGGGGTGTGATTAACAGTTTGAGAAGTCAAATTAGAAGGACTACCACTGAGAAAGAGGTTGCTTATAGTTGGATTCACTGATGCTGTACTATACCAACAGTAGATCAGTCTGGTACCAAATATTAGGCTGTGTACTGTCTGGTACTGCTGATATTTACAACAGTATCCACAGTATAGCCCTTGATGACTTTTGCAGACATTTTCTACCAAACAGGTAAAATTCGGCAAACTACTAGAGGTTTTAGCTTCTTTTTGACTTTTAGCTTTAGATCTTTGGCTCTTTGTTTCACCTTTTTGGGGCGTTGGGTTCGAGAAAAAACAACATGCATTTGGGAACTGAGACATCGTTCTAACGAGATAACTTTTTGTTTACCTATGTAGGATGTAGCAGAGTTGATGACAGACTCTATGCCAGAGTGTTAACCTAGGAGTATCGGTGCAGGGTGGAACAGGTGTGAAACACATCTGCCGGCTGCAATTCGGTCATATATATCTAGCCTGAGATTACCCAAACTGCACACAACTGCAGACATTGTCAGTTTGTTATATATAGAATTGATGTCTTGTCCTCCAGAATCTCAGTGCTCAGTTGAAAAAAGTAGGACATACAGCTTTGTATGTTTATACGTTGTTGCTTCCGTCGGGAACATAATGCCGAACTCTGCCAAAGCATGGACCTGTGCAGCAGGTTAAGAGTTTGGCCAGCAGAGGAAGGAGGAATCACTCTCCGGGCGCAGGCCAAAACAGGTTTAGTTCGATTGCCTTCATGCATTTTGGAGCAGCGGTGACTCTGTCAGATGCGGCCGAGCCTGCGAATTCCCAGCTAATCGAATCCCACCTAACACTGCGGTGCCTATCCTCCAAGGATGTATCGGCGGTACTGTTCATCTAATAAGGATCATGGCTGTCTGGAGGGTTTTCGTTTCGGCTTCGCCACGACCGTTAGATGTTCCTGTACTTTTCCTAGCCTGTATCAAATTTCATCAAGTTCTGTAAATATTTTGCGTCATCTATGTATGGTTTCCAATTTTTATCGGATGTCACGGGAGTATTTTTCACCATTCCCTCTCTCTCTCTTACCGCCTCTTTGATTCATAGGAATATTGGAGAAAACAATAGGAATAAGAGTTTTTCTTTTGGTAGTACTATTCATCAGTTTAATTATGATTCAAATGAATGGAGCATGGAAAAAGTCGAGAAATTTTTCTTTTGGACAAGTCCTCCGATTATGACACACCACAACAAAGAATGTAGTACAAAGGTGATTTCCTAAGTCTTTGCTGACCGATTTTTTCTTAGTCTCGGTCACTTTTTTAGAAGGGAACGTCTAGTGCTCACTCGAGTGAGAATTAACTTAACTCTCACTCATGACGTCATCCAGTTGCATATGCAACTCATGTGTAATCCATGTGCAACTAAAAAAAGTTTTGTTACAACTCATGTCTAAGTGGAAAAATCACAGTTGCAACTCACAACCCGCACGAATCAAGATGTAAATTCTATGACATTAGAGTTGAGTGAGACCTAACATGAAATAGCAAAACCGTTTTTAGAAAGTGTAATTGTAGTTCAAAGAACGAGGCAAAGAGCATAAGTTGCACAATAATGATATGTTAAACTTGATTTGACCATGCTTTTTAGAGTTCCTGTTATTTCCTACTCCTGTGAATCAAGAATTTAGTTTTGCACAAATTATGTGTTTTTACATTGCTCTTTTTTACATATGCAATCTATCATACTACGTTTTCAGAATCCATTTAACACGGATAACTCCATTTAAGACACAAGAATTTTTCTTCAAGGTATATCTTCAAGATATGCATCGGAAAGCAAAGAAGAAAATAACACGGATAACTCCATTTAAGACACAAGAATTTTTCGTTTCACCCTAGAAACTGAGCCACTTTCAGTCTCATTTAAAACAACAAAGCCTCCCAACAAATGCACAACGCACAGCGCTGCATATCAAAGACAGGAGAGCCAAATAAGTAAAGGTTTGAGCTCACAGCGCATACAGCATAACAGATACAGAAATTGGCTATTCAAGTGACATGTTTCTCTTGCACTGCAACTACATTGCTTAGCCGCCTAACAGAATTTGCAAGATACACACTAAGGTCAGAGACACTTCCCTAGGAAATGGCAGCTCAGGGAAGAAGAATCCTATCATATGTCACATATCTCTCTCTGCCAGCATATAGCAATGTTACTACAGCTAGAATCTTGCAGTTCTTGGTGTTGACAGTCTCAGCTCCACCTGGCACCTCCCAATCTGATCACCTCTTCAGTTCCGGAATCCCTGCGAGCTCTATCATCACCGGCGTCATCCTTTGCATTTGACGCGTCACCATATAGATCCTTCAGTTTTGCCAAGTTGGATGACTCTGGTGCTTTACCAAATGGACTAGAGCGATGGTTGTCGCCATAGGTTCTGCCACGACTTGGACTCCTGCTCCTGCTCCTGCTTCTGTGGGCGCTGGAACGTCCATTTCGATCAGAGTCCCTGTCCCTCCTTTCACGCCCTCGTCTCTCAACGTCCCTTTCTGAATAGCTCGACCGGTGGTAATCACGGTCACTATTATCACGGCTTTGCCGGCCTTGCTCCCTATCCTTGTACCTACCACGACCACGATCTGATCGGTCCCTCTCAGTGTCACGACCACGCTCACGGCTTTGACTTCGGTGCTTCCTGGTTGGAGATTTTGCATGACCGCCATCATGACTCCTGTCCCTCTCTCGTATAGATGGCAATGTCTTTCGGACTGGGGATGAGTCCCTTGTGGATGCACGGTGTGGAGCACGCTGACCAAAAGAGACGGACAAAGAAGCCTTTACGGAAGGAGGCCGCCTGGCAGTATCATCTGAACCAAGGCGATTCGAATCCCCAGTGATCCCTGACTGTTTTGTTGGGAGCTTCATCTTCTCAAGATGGGCAGTAACCTGACGCAAAATTAGTAGAGGCACTCGCGGAAGAAGACTGTCGAAGTAGTACTGCAAAGGGCCATCAACGACAAGGAAAATTAGTTTACCAAACACATGAATGATATTGCTCAATTAAAAACAAGCAAAATAATGACGTGAAAAAAAAACTAGACAATAGCATCCAACTTGCCAAGAAACACAAAATGATAACTATGATTGTGAGGTTAATTTGCTATGTTGTGTTTGGCATACGAGCGGGTAGGCTTGGGGCTAAGGTATTGTCAGTTATTGTGGCATTCAGACATGGCGACTGACTGCGACAGTAAAAAGAAAATTAGAATAATTTGTGCAGAAAATCAAAACTAGTCAAAATGACCGTGATTGCACCGTGCCTCATTCATTGTCAATAACTGATGAAACCAAAGAGTTTACCAACGTCTTGGCTCAACCAAAAAACTAGCAACTCAATATGGTACTAATTTTCAGGTAGCTTGCATGGGCAATAAAATCGATAAACTAGTGGACCTGGTTAATCCATTGGTCAAAATTTATCATTGTTACCAACAATAATATCACAGAATCCTCTGACTAAGAATGAGTGTGGGAGGCGACTAACTTGGGCATCCTAAAACAAAGTTCAGAGCTTACAATTATAAAAACGCACCTCCTTTTTTTAATGAAATGGACTTGATTATCTTGGGAAAATGTGCCCTGTATCTTTTCCAGGGCATAAAGCATGGGCTAAAAGGAAAATAATCTCAAGCCAAGAAAGAAAAAATAGGACACAGCCTTACAAAATTAAGCATCTCAAAAGCACGCATCATTTTTACGTGCAATGAACACTTCATCCAGTTGAAAATATTAACACTAGTGGCAAAAAGGAAAAGAACATTCGAGTAACATATCATGACAAACCTTATACAAAGTGGTTACTGGTGGAAGAGATGATGTCTCCTCTTAAAGCAACTCCACAATTGAAATTTCCGCTCAGTATACCAAATCAACAGGTGAGATTCAATAAACAGTAATTGCATTTAGGTTCAGAAAATAGTATGTCAATCATGTAAGCCCTTGGATGTGGTTGGGTGACTAGAAAACTGTAATAGCAGCTTTATGGTACAGTTATGTCAAATAGGAAAAAATGGGAGAACAGTTTTAGAAATATACCTGACCAAGGATGACATCACGAACATAAACACCCATGGTTGTTGTTTTGCCATTGGATCCCGGGGAAAACTCCTAAAAGAGAATATATATCATGTCGAGCTGAGTTATGGTACATTAAAAAGAACTGCAAAAGGATTAACCATTTTATCATAAAGAATCATAAATGTTAAGAACAAGAATGCAAAACTATTTGCACGGATTGATCCACATGGCTAAGCAAAGGGTGTGCAAACCGTTGTGCCTTGAGAAATAACTAACAAGTGCAAGTGTCTCTACTACAGGAATGGTGAATTCCGGAGAACTATAGATCTGGCCTTTCTGATCACACAAACATTCATCAGCCCACTATATGGGCTTCCTTTATTTCATTAAAAAGATCCATTTTAAGTTGATCCACTCTGGAAGACAACAGAAGAACCATATTTTGTGCCAGCTTTCATATGCGATAGGTTTACTAGTTACTCCTGGTTTGCACAACCATTGTCCTTAAGACCTTAACAATAGCAGTTGCACTAAGAAGATATTTTTTCAAATTATACAAATTAAACATACCACTTTGCTGGAAGAAAAACTGATGTTTGAAACAACTTCATTGCAAAAAAAAAACATTGTCCTCTCACAGCTTAATTTATGGCCAAACAAATGCAAAAGAAGCAGAGAGTAAAACAGCAGAGATAATACCTCATCATCTTGAATGTAGGGCTCATACCAAGTCCATAAGGTCTTGGGATCCGCAGCATAACGCAGGTAAAGAAATCCAATCTGGAGTAAAAATAACTATTAGTATTAGCTTGAGCTAAAAGAAACATTTAACGACCAAAGCACTCCTGGCTCTGCACAAGCTAGTGTTAATGTGTTATGCACAAATGTGAATACTTGTTGCTTCCGTGGAGATTCTACTACCTATCAAGGATCTATCACGACTCCAAAACATATTTCCATCATCCCACTGCATTTACCCAAACAGATACAAATATGCCTACAGCTATGTTGCGGTCTGCAGGCGACACACGATTGTAAAAAGCAGAAACATAAGACAAACATTACGAAAGCAAGAAAGAAAAAAAATCCTTACTTACAGCTCTGATGTAAGGTGAATCCGGGTGCTTGAGCAGGCCGTGCATCTGGTTGATGGTGAGCTTCATGGTGAAGAGCTTGTAGAGGAGGCAGAAGGCGGTGGACGGGCCGCGGCAGTTGCCGGTCATCCACGGCTCGACGTGGTCAACCTGGTGGTAGATCTCGTCGATGACCTCGTGGTAGGTCTTGATCTTGTAGAGCTCCTTGAAGTAGTCGGAGGAGGTGATGTTCATGGACAGCACCTTCTCCATCAGCACCTCGATGGGCCTCCCGGACGTCTGTAGCTCCATTTTTCCCCACCCTCTGAAAGAAGCAACACGCAGACTCAGCCAGGGGGTTTCTAATCTTTCTGCTCGATGCCCTGACGGCAGTAGGACTACTGGATAAATAAACGGAAAGGGCGCTGTTTGGAAGGAGGACCGGGAATTCTAGTCGCAACCGGAAATTCTTGCGGGTGGCGATAGGGGAGAGGGAAGGGCAACAAAGATTCGATTTTTGTTTGTTCTATCTATCGCGTCAAGATCCCAGACTTCCGCGCTTTAATAGGAATAGGAAGGTTACCTCTTGGGTTTTCACCGCGAGGCGAGCGAAGAAACGGGCGCGCCGGAGAGGCCACAGACACGGCGACGGGGCGGCGGAGACGGAGCCCCCCCGGCGAAATCGTGGCGCCGGATTGGGGATTTGGTATGGGGGAGGAGGTGGGAGGGAAGAGGAAGCTGGTGGCTGGGGTTAGCGGCGAGGACAACTCTACCGAGTGAACGGTGGCCGTATCGCAGCCGTCGATTACTAGATATACACGGAGTCAACGGCGGTGTCGCCCGCACGCCAGCCCGAGTTGTTTTCCCCCGGCGTGAATAAACTGGCCCTGCATGGCGGCCCACAGGATCCAGACAAGACGCAGCCTGATGTCCCGGGCCAAAATGAGACTCCTACAAAGAAAGAAAAGGTAAAATTCCACTTCATCTTCATTGACGTTCTCCGTGTATGATCATCTCATTTGTCTATCTTAACATGCAACACATTACACATTTACATCATTGGTTAACTAGAACCATACGATCGATCCTCATCTTCATCCGTCCATTTGCGTTATCCCACCAGGTAGTCCATTTCAAAGTACGTTTCAACAAGAATCATTCAGTGACACAGAAATCTATTGTGTCAAAAGAATAGATAGGCAAGATGAAGAATAATTGTACCCTCGACATGTATTCATCGTAAGATACCTATAGAAATGTGCCAACAGTAAAGTCACTCACCTAACAAAGAAATTTCTTCCTTCAAAAAAAAAACAAAGAAATTTCCAGGCGATTGCCCCGACCTCCCACAGAGGACGTCCATGCGCGTCGTCCGAGCCCACTCATGATGGGACTTGGTTAACCATTTACCTTTTGGCTCAGAACAATAATCATTTTGTCTAAATGGATAAAAGGGTTAACCATTTGGTTAATTAGGTTAAAACGGTTAATCGATGGTTAGTAACTTTCGAACCTTTATGCAATGATTATAAATATTACTCCCTCCGTTTTGTACAAATCTAAGATACCTATTTTCCAAACAGAGTGAGTAGGTGCAACAAAATTTGACATGTCATTTGCTGAAATACCAAAAATGCACAAGCGTATTGAAAATTTGGCAGCCAAACCTCGCTGATTGTCACAATCTTAGATGTTGATCCGTTATAGGCATCCTTTGGGTACATCGTGTCGCCCAGCACAATAGACAATACATTGCTGCTCCCCGGCCAAGTCCATCGGGTTGAGATAGTAGTTGTCGACAAGGTCCGGTGCATCCAGAGTCGTCTCAGCAGACTGCCATGATAAGTCGGATCAGTAACCGCACCGCCAAACACTATGCTGCTAGTACATCAGTAGTGTCAAATGCATTAGTAGAACCACAACTATGCATCGGTAGTGGCTCTGCTTGGCCGGCAGCGTCAGCGGCCGAGACGGTCTTAGGCTCCAGTGGCTTGTTCCTGAAGGAGAGGATCCGCGTCCGATTGTTGAGCAGCTTCTCCGAGAGAAGCCTCCGGTACGCCTCCTTGGCGTCTCCTTGGCCTTCTCTCCCTGAGCAGGTACTACGCTAAGCGCTATGTCCATGTCCATCGCTGACCGGTCAGGGGAAGGGGAGGGGCAGCCACAAGAACGCAATGGCCTCGGGCCAGGCCTTTATACCTAAGTTTTATACTTCGTAATCTTATTTTTATATGTTACATTATTACAACTATATTTTCTTTATTCGTCATAGTTTGACCACGTAATTTTTAGTATTATTGAATAAATATTAGATGGTGATTTTTTTGTTTATATGGAATATTGAAAGTTATTGAATTGTATATATAAAATTCAGTCCTAGAACTATTACTCCCTCTGTTTCTAAATGTAAAGCTTATAGTTTATTTATTAAGTACAATTCCAAAAATGTTTCAAAAAAGTAAAATTCCAAAATACAAAGTTTATTGTGATTTACATACAGTTTTATCCATGCACAAATGAGTTTCAACCTATAGCTAATTAAGTGATGTTTTTAATGTGTGATGTTAGGGATTTCTCTCTCCCGGTTTGTTTAGGGAAAAATAAGTTCACCGTATGTAAAATTCTCACATCTTAATATTCTTACAAGAAAACTATACACCTTACATTCAGAAATTGAGGTAGTATTTTCTATGTTGCATAATCAATATAATGTATGCTTGTTTATGGTAAAGACTTATAAAGGGTACGATCTAAAAAATATCTCAATAGAAATTCTAGTGTATGATTAACTAAACACAACTGTAGAAAAAATTAGAATATAAACTGAACCGATGATACTAATTTTTTTGGGGTCAAGATTTCTTATTAAGTCAAAATTGGACAAAGAGTGGAGAACTTGCCTGTGGCAAGATGGTTAGGTGGGTGGTTGTACCCCCAGCCCACCAGAGTTCAAACGTCAGGTTTGACGCTGGTGTTTCTCATTTAGGCGGAATATTCTTCAGTGGGAGGCGACGTTCCCGTCGACAGCGAGACGCATGTGGTGACTTCGTCAATCTCAAGACCTGACCCGCCGGCTCAGTCTCTCGGAGGTGCTCATAGGGGTAGGGTGTGCGTGCGTGCGTTCATAGGGGTGAGTGTGTGCGCGTGTATATGAGCGCTTGCGTTGTACTGTGTTTCTCAAAAAAAAAATTGGACAAAGAGTGTGGATTTGCTTGTCACGGGGATAGCTGTCCCAAATCCATCTACCATACAGCCTGCTTAGAGATATGAGCCTAGGGTTGACACACATGCTGTATAAACAAGATATAAACCATAGTTTCCAAACTACAAGACAAAGCACGAATAATTTGTATAACAATGTATCTTGTAGCCTAACTCGATAGTAATGAACATATGATCAATGCTAGTTTGGGGGAACATAACTTAGTTATACAAAGTGCTAGAGATAAGCAACTTTTACTGTACCTTTTACTAGTCCTAAAAAGGATTTTATTGTACCTTTTACTAGTCCTGAAAAAAGAGTAGTATGGTTTCATCCTACGGCTGAGAAAGATTTGGCCCAGCAGGCCCATTTGTGCTTTTTGTCGAAAAAAGTAGTAGCCTAGCAGCCCAAATTCCAGTGCAAAAAAAGGCTGTCAGATTTTCAGCAACGAAGGAATCCTCCGCCCGCACTGCACGCCGCCACGCCTTCTCCTCGCTGAGATATCGCCGCCGCCGCTGCACCTCCTCCTCGATGAGCTCTCGCGGCCGCCGCTCCAACCCTCTTCGAAGTCGCCGCTGTGCCTCGTCCTCGCTCAGCTATCGCCGCTGCCCGCCGCGCGTCCTCCTCTCTCAGCTCTCGCCGCCGCCGCTGCGCATCCTCCGCTCTCAGCTCTCGCCGCCGCCGCTGCGCGTCCTCCTCTCTCAGCTCTCTCTGCCGCCGCTCGTTTCCTGTTGGTAGTAGGAGGTCGCAGCTGCTCCAGTTGCAGGTCGCAGACTCGCAGGTGCTCGCCGGGCCTCCGACGGCCACATCATCATCGAACTTCGTCGGTATGCATCTGCTCATGTTTGTCTGTCAGTTCTACTCGTGTTTGTCTGTCAGTTTAGAGTCAAATTCAGTTAACGGGATACTAGTTTGCTCGTGTTGCTCTTGTTTGTCTGTCAGTTCTAATAGTGGCAGCTAACTGTGTTAAATCTTTTGTTGCTCAGGAGCAGTTTCGAGCTTGAAATGATACTGTTGAACCAGCGGATGCAAGTATCAAAGTTTCTTGCATGGAAACTTACACTGAGAAGGCAAAGTTAGCTTCTAATGAATATTGTGGCAGGAAGTGAACTTCTGCAGTTTATGATCTAATTCTTTGCACGCTCAAGTTTGCAAATGTATGTCAAGATATTATGTTGTAAAACATCTAGCTCTTGCAGCATTCTTCAGCATAATGTCAAAGGTTTAACTATAAGTGTGTGCAACAGAACGCCTCTCAGTATTGTGGCACATATGAGTTCTTCCATCTTATAATATGTACATGTATCTCATGGAATAATTGTAAAATCAGAGATAGTACTATGATCCAAAAGAGCACCCTGAGATATTCTTCACTCCTGCCTGGATATCTAATGAATTGTGTGTCCTCCGTATAGCCAAAATGCTTACAAGAAAATAGAGCTATTGGGAAGCATGTAGATCTTCTATACTGTTGTCGGATAGGACTATGGTTCACAGGATCATTTGTCTTCTAAAAGTTTCAGGCGCTTTTGAGTTGAGCTCCTCTGGTTTATGGTTCAACCCGGTGCTTCTTTTTTATGCTAGTGAACTTGAGATGAAGTTTTTGTTATTGGGAGTCCAAATTAGTTTGCATATTCAGTGGAAAATAACTGTAGTACTAAGTGATGACCGTGACATTGTAATTAAGCTCTTGTAAATTGTAATTGGCCTCAAAGATCAAATGTTTTTGCTATTCAAATGAGTTCAACTATTTTTTATCACAGTACAAAATGTATAATATGAATGCATTATCATACTGCATATCCACTGATTTGGGATTAATCCTCGAGCTACATTCAACAAAAACGTAAACCAGAAAACTGTAGTTCCCACATTTGCATTTCCTTCCATATGTATCTTGTCTACTGATGTGTCATGAGAGTGCTTCTCCCTGTATGCAAACAGTTCACTGATTTGGGATTAATCCTCAAGCTACATACACCAATAACATAAACCAGAAAACTGTAGTTTCCACATTTGCGTTTCTCTTCTATATGTATCTTGTCTACTGATGTGTCATGAGAGTGATGCTCCCTGTATGCAAACAGTTCCTAATATAAGCTTCCACTTTGATCGCCCTTTGTAAAATTTGTTGTTCCTTTTCATTGAGAAGATATACCGGCGAAGCAAATTCCTCTTCTAGACTACTATCTGAAGCCAGTCATTTTGGGCAGCAACCTGGATGTCTTGACACAGCTTGTCCTTGACGGTGGGGAGGAACCGACAAACACGTATGGCGCGCTGAAGACAACCTCTGAACAGCAGCTCAACAGTTACAAAACCAAAGTGTACACATCAAAGGCAACTTCTAAGTTTTGGCAAAAATTTACATGATTGAGCAGGCATATCTATGAGAAGACTCGGTGTAATAGATAGCAGGAAAGACAGGCGTTCGTACTTACAATATCGGTGGAGGCAGTCTGTTCCTCGTTGAGGATCATGTCTACCTGGTGGGTGGTACTATTCTACATACATCAAAGATTGAATCCAGAAAGTAGCTAAGCACGACTTGCATTTATAAGCTGCTTGTGCAGAAGGTCGCGACGGACCTCAGCACGTGCGGCCGAGGACGACGTCTCCGACACCTCAGATGCCGCAGACGACGTGGCGGCCCTCTAGCTCTGCCCACCAGACGAGCTCCGCCGCCATCGATCCATTTCCACGACGCACCCATCGATCGATGATTCGTGGCGCCCGACCACCCAAGTCCTCAAACGAAGCCTGTGGCGTCGTCGGCTCCCAGTACCCGGTGGCGAGGGGTCGAGCAGGAGGGTCTCTTCCAAGTCGACTACCGGAACGGGCGGCGACACGGAGGCGAAGACAACGAGCACATCTGCTTCTTCGCTGGAGGCATGGTCGAGCTAGGGTTTCTGTTTTTACCAAATTGGGGAATTCCGGCAAGGATGAACTGCATACTCTGTATCCGGGACAGCGTCTCGTTAATTTGGTTTTGCAGTGGGCCGACAATTAACAGATTATGTCCTGGACCAAACCCATTCTATCTTCTTGGGCCAGAGCCCATCTGCGGGTGCTGAAGATTTTGCACTGGTACGAAACATACTAGACACTTTTAGCACTAGTATGAAACGTTCTCATCCTTTGGATATAAATATTGTGTGGACTTGTGAATGCATGATAGACAAGACCCTACCGATTCTTCTCGTCTACCAATGCTAAACGTTTCACATGCATGTTCTCATGTGTAACAAATACTCAGCTTTATTACATACGGCTAATCACGTATAATCATTTGTTGCACCCCTAATATGGTTGGCAGAGGAGGGGCATCTATCCCCCTGGGCACGAGACTATTATCCATTTGACAAAATGTGCATGCTCTGTACTTGTACTTAGTATTGAAATTGGTTAGAGTAATCACCAACGAACATAAAAAGTGACATGGATTCTAATTTGTTTGCATATGTAAATTTATTACTGATATTTTCTTATAAAATGTTTTTTTTAATTATTATTGACATTCTCTTATAAAATGTGATTGCTACCATCTGATTTACACAAGTCCCCGTCAGTTTATGAAATAAAAATGTGTTGCGCCAAATTAAACATGGAAATCTAATATGTAGATAGGACTTCCCACCAAAGGTGAATCAAAACTAAACCTTTTGTCGCTCGTCACATTGATTTGTTCTAACATCTTAGCAGGACTTAAGCAGGAGTTGTATATGATGAATTGGGAAATTAAACAACTTCCATTAGTTAATTACCTCTAACCCAACTTATTTCTTCTACAACAACTGCATGCTGATTAGTACATTTTCTTCAAGACAAAATCTCTTCCCCGCGACAAGAAGAGAAGAGCATAGATCAGCACCGCCGTTATTCGGTTCTTACTCTAATCACTCTCCCTAGTCAAGCACACGAACAGACTAAATGTGCCTCCTCTTCTTCACCTTAATCTTCTTCGTCTTTACTTGTTCTATGCATCGATCTACCTGACTACCTGAGCCACCTCCACTTGTTCTACGTACTGCTTAGTTCTGCTGATCTACGTAGGGCTGAAGCTGTGCTCTGCCTACATGCTGTCTGTCTGTCTGTCTGTCTGTCAGGATGGGTCATGGCTGCACCACCTTGTACGGCGCCGCCGCGATGGCCTCGGCGACGCTGAAGAAGATGCGGTCCGACCCGAACAACTCTCCCACCACCGAGTTGTACATCCTCTCCGTCACCGATCCCACCGGGTTCGCCAGAACCAGCTCGATGTTCCTCTTGTCCAGCACCCTCTTCAACTCCGCCAGCGCGTCCAGCCCGCTCGTGTCGATCGCCGACACAGCTGCAATCAATCAACATGATCTCGGTTAGCTCTGAATCTCTGATGCTCTACGACCATGAATGGCCAACTGAGTGGTGGTGTCGATTGTCGAAGATAATAAATTTGCAGTTTGCTCACCGGACATGTCGAGGACGACGCAGAGGACGGAGCCGAGGTTGGCCTTGGCAGCGCGCTCCTCCTCCTCCCTGAGATATCGCATGATCCTCTCCACCAGGTACATCGAGTTGGCGAAGTAGATCGCCGACTCGACGCCGACGACGAGGAACGGCGGCACGCGCATGGCCTCCCTGTACTGCGCCAGGCTCCGGTAGTTCTGCGTCCCGGGCACGACCCCTTTCACCACGGTGTTGGGCCGGGTCACCTGCAGCAGGATCTTAAAGAGCGAGATCCCGACGGCGACGCCGAGCCCGACCTGGACGGACACGAGGAGGACCCCGAGGAAGGCGGCGAGGCACGCCATGAAGTCGAGCTTGTCCACCTTCCACAGCTTGGCGGCGCCACGGACGTCGATGAGCCCAGCCACAGCCGTGATGATGATGGCGGAGAGGATCACGTTGGGGGTGTAGTGGAAGAGCGGCATGAGGAAGAGCAGCGTGACCAGCACCGCGGCGGCCATGACGATGTTGGACACCGCGGTGCGGCACCCGGCGCTGTAGTTGACGGCGGAGCGGGAGAAGGAGCCGGTGGTGACGTAGCAGGAGGCGCAGGAGCCCGCCATGTTCATCACCCCGATCGCCATCATCTCCTTGTTCCCGTCCACCTGGTAGTTGTTGAGCGACGCGAACGTCCGGCCCACTGCGATCCCCTCCTGCACGAACAATCCAATATTAATTCATATCTTCGCTATTCAGATCAAGAATCAAGAATAAGAATGCGGCAGACATATTGATCTTACCGTGAGGGACAGGATGCCGGTCATGAGCCCCGTCTTGATCGACAGGGCGACGTAGGAGCCGCTGAAGGTGAGCATGTTCATGGAAGGAGGGTTCACTCCCCTAGGGAGATCGCCAATCTGCGAGACATTTTTGCATACGGATCAGATACATTTTTACAAATGTTTCGTTGCTTTTTTTTCATGCTTGTTGCATTCTGATGTGAAGCTCGAGAATGTTCAGACGTTCAGAAATGCTTACGATGCTGATGGCGTGGCCTCTGCAGAAGTAGGAGATGACGGTGGAGGCGATCACCGAGGTCAGGGGAGCAGCTGCTGATACCCAGAAAAGCCTTGGATTCCGAGCACTCTGCACAGGAACAAAAAACAGAAATGTACTTGGTCAGGAGTAGTTCAGTACTACATTCTCTTTTCTCTACATATAGCTTAATTACTTTCACCAAAAAACAAAGATAAAAGTAGTTAAACTCTACACTGGCTAATTCAAGAGTTTAACCAGGAGAACAGCAACGCGCAAATCTCTTGTGGGTTCTCGCAAAAAAAGTGTTCCATGACACATGTGAATTTTGAGGTGGAAATTAAGGTGTTAATATAGGAGGCCGACATCCTGTCCAATCTTTTCAAGACTCGACACTTTGGATCAAATCAGGCGAGGAACAAAATCATTCTCAAGCAAATTTGCTGCAATTGGAAAATCAAGCACCCTAGGCCCCATTGATTATTACGTGTAAAGGTTTCCGGAGGGTGATGTAAATCATTATCAAGATATTTGAAAGAAGGAAATGACATGGAGATGAGATGAGTATGTGACCGACTTGCTCAACAGGTGACACGCAACAGAGGCCAAATCCGACACTACATTCTCGCCAAAAAGGAAAAAAGAGGGAAGGTTCCAATGGGCACCAGCCATACTAAAATAGATTCTAACTAAAGCTAATCGCACACACTGACACACGTCTTACTTCAAATTGATTGATGCGTTTGGCCTAGCAGTATGAACACCAATGGGATAGCTATGAACAAAGTCGGTGTGTGTGTGTGGCTAAACTGAAACTGCTCAAACATGTTAGGCTTGGCTTCAATACACATGTTTAGTACGCTTTGAATCTTAGTTGCCGAAAGAAAAAGTGACGCTTTTCTGAAGTAGAAAGTGACATAGATTGTACTGGTTTTTTTTTTTTGAAACTTTAGATTGTGCTGATTTGTTTCAATGAAAGATTTTTCTTACTGATTTAAACTTCTTTTATTTAGCAATTATGCAATCTTGAAGGTGCATGTGGTCAAGTGTCCACAAAGCACCTTTTGTCACCATGTTCAGTCCATTAGACAGATATCTTGGAAGGTTAGGCCTTCTATAGGTAGGAACTGAACTTTTCATGTCATACCAAAAAGGTTTAGTTAAGCCAAGCAAGTTTAACGCTCTTCTTAATTAGGATAGTCTAATGTACTATTAGCATAGACAAACTCAAAGAGTTAAGAAGGTTCTGACTGATTGGACTAAGGTAGCCATGCTCACTGATTAGTTATCGTATCAATTTATCACGACACTTATTTTTTCAGTGTACTTAGATACTAACGAATGTTATTCTGGGGAAACAAGTATATAAAAGTAAAGCAAGAGATTCGTTTTCCGTGAAATTAAATCGAAAGAATGGAAAAAAAATTCAAAAAGAAAGTATCCAGCATTAACAGGTCCACATAAGCAGGAGCTAGGTGGTTAAGATGACCCTGCCACTGATTATTAGCCATTGGTTAAACTGAGTGGGGTGAAATTCCTAGTTAGTGGCAAGCACCCTTTGGGCCCCTCCATTGAACTCCAGAGCTCCAGGACACGTCACTTTTCTGATTTTAATCACCACCTCCCCTTTATGCAATTCTATCTTTCCTAGAATTAGCCACCTGACCATGGTCAAATAATTCTACTGTAGAAAATTTTAGCCGACTAATTATGTAAGCCCTTTTCTTTTCCTTCCCTTTCTTTTCAGAAGAAAAGAAGGGAGAGAAACAGAGATGCATATGTATTGCTAAAACAACATCTAACTAAATGGAGTAGCTAACTAGAGAGGCCAGGGCGGGTGGGTGTGCTTACGATCTGCCGTGTGCCGAGGAGGATGGCGAGGAAGGAGAGGCCCATGACGATGGTCTGCCACTCCCACTCGCGGTGCCGCCTGACGACGGAGGCCATGACGTCGACGAAGCCCATGTGTGTGGTGAAGTGGACGATGCCGAGGAGGCCCTTGAGCTGCTGCAGCGACACGATGATGGCGGCGCCGCCCATGAAGCCCGTCAGCGTGGCCTTTGACAGGAAGTCGACGATGAAGCCGAGGCGGAGGAACCCGAGCGACGCCTGGAAGAGCCCCGCGAAGAAGGTGGCGGTGAAGGCGAGCTGCAGGTACAGGATGGGCTGCTGCTCCGGCGCCACCGCCTCCCGGAGCATGGACCCCATCACCAGCGACGCGATCGACACCGGGCCCACCGCCAGGTCCCGGGAGCTCCCCAGCAGCGCGTAGATGAGCGGCGGCACGAAGCTCGAGTCTGCAATCCAATTCATTAATGGGATTTCGTCAGTCGTCAGCCATTAAATTGCATGTAGCCATGAATGAATGAATGGACGGCCGAGACGCGGCGGTGCGAGAGACTGACATAGGCCGATGATCGGAGGCAGGTTGGCGAGCTTTGCGTAGCTGATTCCCTGCACGTCGCGCCATGGAAATTAATTAATGCCGAGGTGATAGAAACAGATCACAGGTGATGGCTGGCGACTGGTGACCATATTTCGCCATGGACCAGAAAGGGAAGGTGCTAAAAAAGGCCGCCCCGAAGAAACAGGGGAGGTGATTGATTTTCTGATGAAAAAACCCGTTACCTGTGGGATGGCGAGGCTGGCAATGGTGAGGCCGGCAATGGCGTCGGAGCGGAGGAGGCGGAGGCTGTAGTGGGAGCCCCAGTCGAAGATTGGGAAGAAGTACTGCAGCGCGAGCACAGCCTTCCGGGCCAGGGACTGGTTCTTGAACCTGTGCAGGGGGTCGTCGGGGAAGAAGATCTCCGCCAGCCTCTGCCCAAGAGCGCGCGCCGTCGACCGGCGCTCCGGCGCAGACACCTTGTGCGGCGGCTGCACCACCCCGCACGGGCCCCGGTGATGCGGTGGCGGCGGCGCCGACGCGCCGGAGACCCGGGGCTGCGCCGCCTCGACATCGTACGTCAGGGTGTCCACCTTGTTGTTGACGACCATGGCTACGCGCTAGGTGGATGCCCTCTCCCTGCAACCGCCGGCGCAGGGGAGGAGCGGGGGTCGCAGTTAAGAAGATTAGAGGAAGACCGTATGTTGTTACTTGATGGATTCGAGTGGGAGGAGGGTGGCCGGCTTTTATAGGGACACGGAGTCGGAGAAGAGAAGCGCGGGAGAAGAACGCGAAGGAGGACGACGAGGCTTTCCTTTCCCTCGTTTCGGTTCGGAGGATTAGGAGGTGGAGTGGGTGGGTTAATTTTGGTGGGACCCCTACTATTACTATTTACTGGATGCCGTAATTAGCCACCGTCCACCAGCTGCTCTCTCATTTAGCACATGTGGAAAATTATTAGCCGTTCGGACTGGGGTAAGTTAATTAAGCCCAAAGTATATTCCCCTTTTTTTTTTACCTCCGGTGATTCCTCCAAAAAATAATTTTACCTCTTAATTAATATGACAGCTTTTATCTGATTGATTGAAAAAATCTTCCCACATTTTCCCCTTAAATGTAAAATCGACCACAAGATCACGATTACTAGAGCCAATTAAGGAAAAATTAATTCAGAGGGTGTTAGGATCAAAATCCTGAGGGTTAATGGATGCCAATTCTACTGAAATGGGTCAAAAAGGCTAAAAATATGATTTAAGGAGTTCATAAGCTGCAACGTCTACACCACATGCCCAAAACACGTTCTAGATCAGAGATAGATATCACCAACAAGATACGCTGCCTTCCACTGCCACCACGAACCAAACCAGAAATAAGCAGACAAAGCAGGTACCACCGTCGTTTTGATGAAAGTGGTAGAGTCATCCATGCCGTCCTGTGCAATTGGCATACGTCATCTCGTGTCATCGTTGCGAGAATGCCGTCCTGTGCAATTGGAATCTTGTAAAGTTCTTCTCTCTGCGAATGAGGCTGAAAATTAACCACTTATAAACTTAGTGAAAAAAATATGAAATGGTGCCGAATGATAATTTCATTTTGAATTGATCTCCTTGTTTTCCATGACGACCGTGCAACGACACACAAGTCACTTCTAACATATATACTTGAGAAAGATACGAGCAAAACCTATCTGAACTATTGGGCATGTTCACAATGCGCCTAAAAGCACATGTAAAAGTATTCCCAAACATTCCTCAAGAAACAAAGCGCTCCAAACATATTTATTCCAAGGACAACTAAAATAATTATTAACCAATTGATTCTTTAGCTTTACAAAGTGCACTGATTAATGAAAACCTTGACCTTGAGCGTGGCATGAATTTTGACAAGTGTCTTGAAAATAATATGCTGGACCTAATTTGACTTGTCTATGCGAGGATTGAACAGAAAAAACTGTGGTACTCGAGCTGCACCTCACCGGCTTCTTTTGAATTTCGTACACCTTAACCAAAAAAACTTTCCTTGAAGATGCTTCCACAATCCATAGTACCAAGTATCTTAATGTAGAAGTCAAGACCATCTTGTGCCACCTAGACAATTGCCAAACATAGTCGATACCTACGTGTCATAGGTCCAAAACAAATTCAAGAGCGCACATATGCATTTATAATGATCCGAGAGACCTAGAATTTTATGAAAAATAGCGGAGAACTATGAATAGCTAAAAAATCGAAAAATATCATTAAAAACATTATCATATATGTTCCACCTTGTATTTTGACTATGAAGTGTTTATTGCAAGAGACAATTAGTCCTAATTTTGTATAGAATTATTAAGTTTCCATGTGACGTAATACGTGGTTCCCATGGAACTTCTATAATTTTGTAGAGTTATTAGTTGTCGTCTTGTGAGATAAAAGCAAAACTCTTATGAACAAAAAATCTAACTTAAGCGTAATTTGTAGGTGTTGTGAATTAACTTATCAATAAGAAAGTAGCATGTATATAAAAATCTATAAAAAAAAGAGACCTGGTTAACAGTTGAATTCTTACAATAAGCCAGCTAAGAAAGTTGGCCATGCTTCTAATTAATAAGGAAAATTTATCTAAACCACTTCTTTGGTCAGATAGTGTATCTCATGACACAAAGAATCAATAGAAGAAATAAATTTGTTCTTTATTCTACAAAAGGACGAATTTTCACCATGTAGTTGATCTCCTTTTCTAAGTACGAATCCAAATTGTAAAATTGATAACATCTCTATTGTCAAATCCGGCCTTGTCAAGAATCAGCTGCCATCCCTGAAATTCCAATGTAGGTAAAAATGAGGCCAGATTCATGTAAAAGAATGCTTGGTGGAAGGTGAATATCTTTCTCCTTGGATGACGGATTCTGGATTTTTTGCATTTAATTGGTTGGGTAAGTTCCCTGGTTCACTTGTGCACTCACCCCTCACAGTAGGTACCCAATCTTGGGGTTGTGTATATCCGGTGATTATGAATATGTGGCCAACTCTTTGACTAGTCACAATGGGGGTATCATAGGTGGTATCATGCATACCATGTTGGCAAAATGATGACGTGTCACAGTAATTAATGAAGAACGAGATGATAGTGGTATCATAGGTAGATACCGTAACATAACGGATTCCAATGTAATATGAGTTTAGCACATAATAAATGTAGTGTCATATGATACAACTCATATGTTACTATGCATTGTGAAAATAGCATCATGTACTAGTATCGTATGCATGATACTATCATATAATTACTCCCCATTGTGACTAGTCTGAGTATAATAATAAGCACGAGGAGACGATCCAGAGGTGTCAAAGTCTGCTCAACGTGTGAAGTGATGGGGCCACATATCTGATAACTGGCAAGACAAACATAATACGTGTAAGCATGCCATTAATTAGGAGCACACCAAACTCTTACGTATTTATCTTTCAAGAAAGCAACACAACAGAACACAAAGGACTGATCTACAGGAAAGTGCATATTCACATTCTTGACTCATGCTATAAGCTAGTAGATTCTGAACCATCAATTGTGACAGGGGCACCAAGAGAAATGACAGCAACAGCAATGCATGTACTTCATTGATAAGGTAAAAGGTCATCATTTACCGCCCATAGATCGAGTGGGATTCCCAACTATCCACGGAGTCCATGCATTTGATAAGCTTAGCTTAGCTTAGCTACCTTCCCTCCAAAGGTGTCCTATGGAGAAGGATAGTGCCTGTCTGTCCTAAATTTCCTTGCAAATGTTGAGAACACATCTTGAATAATGCAGAGCAACAAAACACAAGTGGCACACCATATGCTTGTCTATACACAATTACACATATATATATATATATATATATATATATATATATATATATATATATATATATATATATATATATATATATATATATATATATATATATATAGGACATATTCATACTACTCCCGGGTGTAACTACACCCACGTATGTTTCACACATGTATGAAGTATCTATCATACCGGGAGGTATGTAACATGTAGTATGGAGTATATAATGCTATTTTAGTACTATAGATACTTCTTTTTTGGTAGTATGTAGAAAATTTCTACATACTTCTCTTTTATATGCACATATATCGATATTTCGAGTATATAGTGTAAAATATTAGGACAGTTGCAACTTTTTCATGAAACTTGTTTTGGGGTATCTTAGATATAGTATATGAACATACTCAAACCGATAAAGTATGATAAATACTTCCGTATGGTGGTATATGAGACGTGGGTGTAGTTACACCCGGGAGTAGAAACCATTTAACCTATATATATATATATATATATATATATATATATATATATATATATATATATATATATATATATATATATATATATATATATATATATATATATAGCATATGTTGCTAGCCCTAGCTAATTGTGGCCAAGGCGCATGTGATGCTAGTGTGACCAGTCATATATATTTGGCAACATGCAACTGTCGGCCAGCAGTGCACCTAGCTTCAAATAGGTGCAAGTATAAATGGGGCAACCAAAACTAGCAAAAATGCTAGTAATAGAGTTTGTAGCTAGGTGAATTCTCCATGCTTTTTGGTTGGAAACTTGTTTTTCCAGCAGACTGTTCACGTGTATATATATTGTTGTACTGACATATGTATATTTCGCGCTAACTGAGGTAACTTCCAAATTTGTCTCTGTAAACCAACGGTCTCCATTGTCTTGGTATAAGGGGAAAGTAGCTGGGGAGCTATTCACAATAGGGTTGATGGCAAGTGCTCCCCAACATGGCCAAAGTAAGTAGGTAATCAGTTGCAAAACCCATGTAGTCTTTGCTTCGTGTGGTGGTCATGCAGGTGCACGTGGGATTGCGTCTCAAGTAAGATAATTAGCTTATTGTTTGTGAACAAAATATTATTTATACATCAGTTCACTTTATTTTCTTTTTTGTTAAACTAGCAAGTGGCCCTCGCAAATGCGAGGGCATCGTTTGTAGGATATTCAATATGTTCATGAACTAAACTTGTTATTTTATTGACACCAAAAAGATGAAAATATAAAGCATAACATCGTAAATTTTATGGTACCAATAGGTTTTTATACTGTATGGCACCATCTCAATCCCAAAACATTGTCATGAAGAACACAATAGCACAAGACGTATAAAATACACTTAGAAGATTTATTATTGTCTCTCTCATTTTTCGAATACTTTAGTTGTCGTTTTGTGTTAATAGATTTGAACCAAGATACTTACCTCAACATATCTTGGGAGACAATATTAATATAGAATTTAGCAAATTTACATTGGGTGCAATAGTATGTTGGTTAACTGAGCATGGAGATCAATGTCTCTCTCATTTCTCGGATATTTCAATTTCTATCATGACATGTGATGCCCACAAGTGTAGGGGGGCGCTGAAATCTTCGTTGGGAAGTATTACCCATATGTATAGTTCGACTAAAGGGGAACACAAGAATACCAATAAGACTTTAGCAATTGAGACGTCACTCTCAACCACACCTGTATATCAATGAACTTGCAGCAACAATAGTGATAGCAGTGATATGGTTCAATTAAGCAAAAAATAACAGCAGTAGTAATAAAAGGGTTTCCCAGTTTTCACCGGAAAAAGTGAGGGTGTAACTCAGAGATTTAAAACGTAGTCATGAGGTGACAGCGGGGTGTTGCATGAATAAGAATGATCATATAATAAGATATAAATAGCAATGGGACTTATCTCTAACTTTGATATATATAGGTATGTGTTCCGTAAATAGTTGTGCGTACTGACCAAGAGAATTTGCACAACATCTATTGTCCTACTTGCCCATTATATTTCACCGGGGCCAACTTGGAACTACAGCTAATTAAGGTCTACCCTTTCGAGTAGACCGGAGCAATGCATTAACACTTCATGAACACATAGAACCCTCAAACTAGAACATATCCCCCTTGTTTTCCCTATATGTCACTTTTAGGGTTCGCAGGTTCAACATAATAGCAGGCAATACACTTTGCAGATAGATACCAAACTCAATTATATGATGGGGCAAAATAAGTTCAGTACTGAAATCATGCCACTCGGGCCCTAGTAGCAAGCATTAAACATAGCATAAGTGCATCAACACAATACAAAAGTATCCTCAAGGTAAACCCCTAAGATCTCGAACAACGGGTATCATTACATGATCAATCTCATCCAATCCCCATCCACCTCAGATGCCTACAGCGGTCTACTCACACATGGTGATGGTGGAGGAGCTCATGGTCGATGGAGATGAAGGCGGTGAAGATGGCGATGAAGACGGCCTCCGAATCCCTCCTACGGGGGAGAAATCCTGGATCAATCTATCTCCGAAAACAAAGATCGTGGTGGTGGCGGCGCTCTGTTTCGCGAAAAGACCTCTCCTTCTAGGTCAAGCAGTTTTTCGTATATATGGAGGGGTACGCCAAAGATGAGGCCGAGGGGGCACTCGAGGCACCAGATAGGTAGGCCCACGCGGTCAAGGAATCTGGCCGCGTGGGCCCCCCCTTTTGGGCCTCGGGCACTCCCTCGTGTCCATTTTCTTCTCGATGTCCTTCATTTTCCATAAAACTTCGCGTGGTATTTTTCCCCGATTTAATTTCTTGCAAAAATAGACAGAAACAAGACTTTGCTAAAAACAGCATCAGATTCAGCAGTTTTAATCAAGTATGGGGAGATTCCGGGACAAATAATGAAGCAAAGTGATTGGAAAAGTAGATGCATTTTGGGTGCATCAGCTCCCCCAAGCTTAGCTTAGTGCTTGTCCTCAAGCAATTCAGTTAACAACTGAGCGATAAGAGAAACTTTTACGAACACATTTGCTTCATATGATGTATATATTCTCACTATGTGGACAATGCTTAGTCTATTCATAACAAGATGTATGCAAATGGTGTCACTTAATGGTCATGTAAACTATGAAGAGGTACCTATCATAATGATAAATAACATGAAACATATCAATTCTGAAGATTGCAAAGCTCATAATAAAGTATGATAGAGTGGTATCTAGCTTGCCCGAATTTGTACAGCAAAACATAAATGCCCAGGCACCTCTGAAGTTCAAGAGAAGACTAGAAATAGAGATATCAAAGTTAAAAGCATCAAAGTTATACCTCAGCTAACAATATTTTGGGACAAGCACATTACACTAAGAATGATAATTATGCTCTCAAGAAGGTGCTCAAAGAAAGGATGGTGACTCAACCGTAAAGTAAAAGACAGACCCTTCATGGAGGGAAGCAGGTATTTAACATGTGCTAGAGCTTTTCATTGTTTTGAAAACAGAGGTAAAATTGTTTTTGAGGGGTGATTACTTTGTCAACAAATGGTAATATAGTTCCTGTTATCTTCCATACTAAGCAAGTTGAGAGCGGTTCCGAATATTATTAAAAATAAGCATTTATAATATGCATCTTCACATTTATAATTCGACACTCCTCCCAACCTTTGCTTTCACAAACCATTGCTAACCGAATCCTCGGGTTCCCACCAACAATCACATATCATGGAGGAGTGTCTCTTTTTATTTTCTCAAAACTTTTGATATTATAGTGGTCTAACCAGCCCTTTGGAATATTAGTGACGAGCAGATGAAGCATGCAAGTCCAAGATTACTTAATTAGTGTGGAAGATAACAAGCCCAACCATTATTTCCTCATGAGCTAAAACAATGTCACAAAACGAGAAGTATTTTGCAAGTTTTAAATGTATCACATGCAAATTTACTTGAATGGTTTGAAATGCCATACATAGGTATTTATGATGGACTCTTTGGAATAACTTGGTTTTAAAGGATTTGGAAGCACAAGCATTAACTGCTTAGTACAAGTGGAGGCTAGCAATAGGGTAGGGAGCGACAATTCAATAGAACCATAACCGTCATAATCATGCTTGCAACAAAATAAAATTAGCGGAGGCATAAAAATGATACTAGAACTCTGAGGCAAAATAAATCATCAATGCTTAGTTGACTCTTTGTTTTCAGTCATATACATGTGTGAGCATGTGCCACGTCAATTCAAATGAATTTATTCAGAGGAGGATACCACAACGCCATACTTCTCCTATGAGCAGAACAATACAAGCAAATATCCATAAAACATGTCATCTACCATTAATACATTGGGACCGATCATGAGAGAACATGATCCACTAAGCATCCATCATTCAACATATACCTTATGCGAACCAACTAAGCATTCTCACATGAATGAGTATATGTACAAAAATGAAAAACAAAAGAGTTCATACCAGACTCTTACCCTACGCGAATTGCCATAATCATCATCATTGCAATTTCTCCTCTCCCCACTTGAACTGCACAGTTAAAACATCAAATCTGCCAGAAAACGTTACTGTTTTTACAAGCAAATATACAGTACTGTTTTTACCCTACCTAAACACCTCAGAATGATCTCATATTTTACGGGTGCCTAGTTTACGAAAAGTTGCAATAGCAGTTCAAATTTCAGCTCAATCGGAGTTACAAGAAAAAAAATGAAAAATGAAACAGTGACCAGATTTCAGCAATTTCAGCACAACTGTTTTGGCATTTGATTCAAGAAAACAAAAATATTTTTGTTCTTTTTGAATTTTAGATGCATAATGAAAGTGACCAGAAGTAAACAAGCTAAAGAAACAAGAAAATCTTTTTATGTTTTTAAGATTTATAGAACAATAAACTAAAACATAACAAGATAAAGTTGATATAAAACAACGAATGAAAGGGAGAGAGGTACTCCCCCAAGATTGAGTTCAAGCTAGTATCCTGGTGGGTAGTATCCACCGCTTCCACCTCCGCCATAGTAAGGTGGTGCACCACTTGATGACCCTACTCCATAGTAAGAGGGGTCACCACCTTGATACCCTCCATACTCCGATCCTTGGAGACCCCATGCATAGTTTTGCATCTCCGGGTTTGGGGCTCCTCTTGTGGTGGTGCTTCTTCCACAATCCATCTTCCAGTGATCCTGTCAAAAAGGTCAGCACGCGGGAGCCTAATGGACACATTTTGTCCATTGCGACTCTTATAGATATGGTGGCAAGAATCCTTGTGCCACTCACTCATTTCCATGCGACAGGTTACACCAAAATCAAGTAAATAGGACTCTGTGATAAGCCTACCCATGTTGTTGTCAAACCCTCTTTCTTCCTTAATGTGCTCATATACTAAAGTAGCAATGGCACAACCATAAATAGGAGTTTCATCAGTAAGGTTTCTCCTCACAGCTATATGTAAAGTTCTAGCAAGAACTACTCCCAAATTAAATTTACAAGGTGTTCCCTCTTTTGCACATTTTAGTAAATAAACTATGGGTCCTGTGCAAGCAGAAGTGTTATCCCTAGCTAGAAAACCTCTAGCAAGAAACAAAGCAAAGTATCTTAGGGCTGGATGTTGTATGCTAGTAAATTTGCCCCTGTTAAGCCTATCAGGGACTCTAACAGCAATGCTCTTCCAAAAAGAGACAAGGTCCTGATTTGAATCAGCACCTATCTCAAGCCAACTACCCCTGTTCTCCACACGAATAGCCCTAAAAAACTCCTCCAATGACATAACAAGACGCTGCCCCTCATAGTGAATTTTATGGTAAAGGTAGGAGTGGGTGCATTACTTCGCTTACTGTATCGGTGAGCTTCGGGGCCCTCGAAGCGGAAGGTGGAGATGAACTCTCTCGCAAGCCCCTCGTATGTTCCCTGTGGATGACGGGAAAACTCCAGCAAGCCCGTGGCGGTGATGAAGGCATTGAAGTCTTCTCCTATGTCCCATTGCTCAAGAACATCAGGGTCTTGCCACCTTGTAGCATGAATCTTGAGCCTCTCCCCTATGAACACCGCCTCATCCTCCCATAGTTGATCATCATCATGATTATTGGTGGCTCTAGATGGCCTTCTCCTTCTTCTTGACATCATCCCCATGATTTCATTTCCCTTGTTCATGATGAAAGCTTGCTGTCCAAAAATAAAATTCATCAAATATCAAGATGAAACACTCTAAAACAACATTGAGCCATCCATAACAAGTCTCCACATCAATATCATGCATCCATATCAACTAGAAAACTCTAACTCATGGGTTTCTCAAGCATTTTAGGTGACACCTAGTGTAGCAAAATACTTCATATATAAAGCATAAGAACAAAAAGTAACTGGATAGGGGGAGGAGTCACATACCAAGGAGCAATTCCACCAAACAGATTTGAAAAATCTGCTCAAACTTGGGAGATCGAAGATGGCAGGAAGCAGGAGCCCGGGAAAATTTGGGAAAAAATACCTGGAGGTGGTTTTCTGTCGAGGGGAAGGAGATGGGCACTGGATGCTCATCTAACTCCATCTGTGGGCCAAGTTGGTGGGTCCCACGCAGCCAAGGAATCTGGCCGCGTGGGGCACCCCCTTTTGGCCCCTGGTGGCCGTTTGGTCTTCCCCTTTTGGCTGCTGGTCCCTCTGGTAAAATAACTGATACCCATATTTTTTCTGGAATTTTTCAAGAACATTTTCCGAAGAGAATTTTTCAAAGTTCATATTCTGGAATTTCTGGGCCTCTGGAATAATTATGTTTATGCAAATATTCTAGTGAAAAATTAAAAATGCAATATAAATTTTTATGGGAACCAAGTTTGCATTATTTCCACATTAGTAATGAGGTTGATCAAGTCTCATTAATAATATGTAAAGGATATAAAGCATGATTCATTATATTATATGGAAAGTAAAACTCAAGATACCTCATATTTGATTGGAATGGTTCCAATCATCAAGATAGCATACTTTGGTGGTGGAGGTGGTAATGCACGCTCAAAGCTTCCAAACATAATGGTATTTCTCTTAATAGAATTCACACTGTTGTTTAGCATAGCAACATAATTTCTTCTTAGGAAAATGAATGGTATGTTCATTGCCCTGTACATTAATTGTCACTTTGCTCTCAGTGCAATTTATAACAGCCCCTGCAGTATTCAAAAAGGGTCTTCCAAGAATAATAGATAGGTTATCATCTTCAGGCATTTCTAAAATAACAAAGTCTGTAGGGATTAATACATTAGCAATAGAAATAGGAACATCCTAACATATGCCTATAGGAATAGCAGTGGATTTATCAGCCATTTGCAATGAGATTTCAGTTGGAACCAATTTGTTTAGGTTAGGTTTCTTATATAAAGAAAATGGCATAATACTAACACCAGCTCCTAAATCACACAATGCATATCTTACATAAGTTTCTTTAATACGACAAGGAATGGTAGGAATACATGGATCTCCACGTTTTTCAGGCAATTTACCATCAAAAGAGTAATTAGCAAGCATAGCAGTAATTGCATCATTAGGTACCTTTCTCTTATTGGTAACAATATCTTTCATGTATTTTGAATATGGAGGAATTTTGATAGCATCAATAAGAGGAATTTGTAAACACAAAGTCTTAAGTATCTCGAAAAACTTATCAAACCTAGCATCATCCAAGGACTTCATTACCTCTTGGGGATATGGTATGGGTCTTTACACCCATGGATCCCTCTCTTTACCTTTTTGCTTCTTCTTCTTATTCTTCTCAATAGATGGTTGAGTGTCTTCTTTCTCAGTAGTTTCAGGTTCTTCATTATTTTCCCTTTCTTGTTGTTCTTCATCTGGTGGAGGTGATTCCTCCTCTTCAATATTACCATCTTCGGTTTCAGCATCAGAAATAGAAATATCCTTATCTTGTTCTTGAGAATCTCCATCGTCTTGATTTTCATTGGGAGATTTTCCTGCAGAAGATTTCTTCTTAAGAGTCTCTTGCTCTTTTCTTTTAGGACGATCATCAGGATAATTAGGATCCTGAGTACTTGCACCTCCTCTAGTATTAACTCCACAAACTTGTTTCTTCTTCATAAGATTTTCATAAAGTTGTTTTGGAGAGAAACCATTTGTTCAACTTGATTATTCATCATCTCACAGTGCTTAACAATTCTTTTAACCTCTGCTACACTAGTATTTATATTTTCATGAAGAAATTTAATTTTATGAGAGTTCTCCATAATACTCATTCTAATAGCATGCTCTTCAGGATTATGACGATAAGCAAAATCATTAACATATGAAACATCAATGGGTGGTGTTACCTTCTCATTACCTTCCATGGAGTTAATGACATTGACTTGTATTGGAAAGCATGGTTGATCAATAGGAAATTTAATACCCTTTTCAGATAATTCCTTAAGATGAGAAGTTTTAATTCCCTTCTCTTCAATATCCTTAGTAGCTTTCTTCATTGTTTCATCAGATAATTTAAAAATGCCTCCTTTCTTCTCGGGAAACATTTCATTAAACCCTTCAATATTCCAATCTTGGTGGTTTCTAGTAACATCTTCCAATAGTTCTGTGGTTTCATCAACAGTTCTTTCCCTGAAAACATTACCTGCCATACTATCAAGGTAGCTTCTAGTGGTTTCGGTTAGTCCATTACAAAATATATCAACTACTTCATTCTTCTTAAGGCCATGAGGAGGACATTTCCTAACCATCTTAGTGAACCTCCCCCAAGCTTGGGGTAGATCCTCTTGCTCTTTCTGTGAAAAGTTACTAATTTCCATAGTTAAAACATGAATCTTTTCAGCAGGGAAATATTTAGAAAAGAACAGTTGCAAACGCGCTTCTTTACTAGTAATACATCCAGGTGCTAAGCAATTATACCATTTTTTTGCATTCCCTCCTAACGTGAATGGAAACAACTTTAGGAAATAGTAACATTGGTGTATTTCATCTTTACCAAATAACACAGATAAATCATGCAAGTAAGTAACATGCTCATGAGGGAACTCATCTTCTCTACCATAAAACTTAACTTGCTCAGCTTCTTTAATAATTTCAGGATCAACACTAAAATTATAATCTTCATCTTCTTTTTTTGCGAAGAAACTTCCAATCTATTCATCAACAATCAAGGCAGTACAAAGAAACCAGAAGCAATAAGGATTACATCTAGATCCGAAGACCACCTAGCGACGACTGCAGACACTAGAGCGAGCCGAAGGCGCGCCGCTGTCAATACCCCTCCATGATTAGAGCCGGGTGAATCTTGTTGTAGAAGACAGTCGGGAAGTCGTCGTGCTACGGCCCCATGGGACCAGCGCACCAGCACAACAACCGCCGCCGATGAAGAGATGCATAGATCAGAAGCATCTAATTTTTTGACACATGAATAGAGACGAACGAAAACCGGATCCAACTGGATCCACCGAAGACACACGCTGGCCAGATCTGACGAGATCCACCAGAGACAAACCTCCACACACCCTCCAACAACGCTAGAGACGTCGCCGGAGCGGAGGCTGGGTGGGGAGGACCTTATTCCATCTTCAGAAAGCAGCCGCCGCCTGATCTCTCGAAAAAAGACACAAAACCTAACAAAACACAGAAAAACCAGTGAGAGCGGAGCCCTCCCACCGGCAGAGGCCGGGATCCACCGCGCGACCATGGCCCTGGGGCCACAGAGGCGGGCGGATCGGCGCTGCCGCCGGCAGGAGGCGGAAGACTTCGATCGCCTGTCACGGGAGCTGGCTAGGTTACGAAGCGGTACCTTACCCGCTTATAATCTTCATCTTTTATTTCAACAGGAGAAGCATTCATTTCTTTAGCAATAGAAAAATATTCATCAAGAGTGGAATCCTTATAGTTATCAAGTTTATCAAAATTAGGATCCATAAAAGCCATACAAAATGCATCTTCTTCCTCAGAAGAAGTGTAATTATACTCACAATGTTCATCATCTTCTATCTCAGATTCATCATTAGCGTTAATAATAGGAGATTCAGGCAGTTCTAGTAATTCAGGTGTTTCAATTATCTCAGATGTTTCAGCTGTCACTTCTTTGTCCATGCTACTACATATTTCATTATTCTCAGTACTAGTAGATATTTTAGACAATGGTGAACTAGATGCAATTTTATCTTTCTTTTTAGCAGGAGCAGTAGAAGTAGCATCAGGTGAAAATTTTGTCCTACTTAGCAAATCCGTAACTCTACGAGTAGTTGAAGGTCTTACCACCTTCGGAGTTCTTTCTTTTCCCATAGTTGGAAACACGCAAATGCAGAAAATAAATGATAACAAGCGGTCTTACCAATAAAGCTAGATTCCCCGGCAACGGCGCCAGAAAATGTCTTGATGCACACAAGTGTAGGGGATCGCTGAAATCTTCATTGGGAAGTATTACCCAAATTTATAGTTCGACTCAAGGGGAACACAAGAATACCAATAAGATTTAGCAATTGAGACGTCACTCTCAACCACATCTGTATATCAATGAACTTCCAGCAACAATAGTGATAGCAGTGATATGGTTCAAGTAAACAAAATATAACAGCAGTAGTAATAAAAGGGTTTCCCAGTTTTCACCGGAAAAAGTGAGGGTGTAACTCAGAGATTTAAAACGTAGGCATGAGGTGACAGCGAGGTGTTGCATGAATAAGATTGATCATATAATAAGATATATATAGCAATGGGACTTATCTCTAACTTTGATATATGTAGGTATGTGTTCCGTAAATAGTTGTGCATACTGACCAAGAGAATTTGCATAACATCTATTGTCCTACCTGCCCATTTCACCGAGGCCAACTTGGAACTACAGGTAATTAAGGTCTACCCTTTCGAGTAGACCGGAGCAATGCATTAACACTTCATGAACACATAGAATCCTCAAACTAGAACATATCCCCCTTGTTTACCCTATATGTCACTTTTAGGGTTCGCAGGTTCAACATAATAGCAGGCAATACACTTTGCAGATAGATACCAAACTCAATTATATGATGGGGAAAATAAGTTAAGCACTGAAATCATGCCACTCGGGCCCTAGTAGCAATCATTAAACATAGCATAAGTGCGTCAACACAATACAAAAGTATCCTCAAGGTAAACCCCTAAGATCTCAAACAACATGTATCATTACATGATCAATCTCATCCAATCCCCATCCACCTCATATGCCTATAGCGGTCAACTCACTCATGGCGATGGCGGAGGAGCTCATGGTCGATGGAGATGAAGGCGGTGAAGATGGCGGTGAAGACGGCCTCCGAATCCCTCCTCCGGGGGAGAAATCCTGGATCAATCTGTCTCCGAAAACGAAGATCGTGGTGGTGGCGGCGCTCTGTTTCGCGAAAAGATCTGTCCTTCTAGGTCAAGCAGTTTTTCGTATATATGGAGGGGTACGCCAAATATGAGGCCGAGGGGGCGCTCGAGGCACCAGATAGGTGGGCCCACGCGGCCAAGGAATCTGGCCGCGTGGGGCCCCCCTTTTGGGACTCGGGCACTCCCTCGTGTCCATCTTTTTCTCGATGTGCTTCATTTTTCATAAAACTCCGCGTGGTATTTTCCCCCGATTTAATTCCCTGCAAAAATAGATAGAAACAAGACTTTGCTAAAAACAACATCAGATTCAGCAGTTTTAATCAAGTATGGGGAGATTTCGGGACAAATAATGAAGCAAAGTGATTGGAAAAGTAGATGCATTTTGGGTGCATCAACATGGAGATTTCAGATTCTGCAAAACATTAGTTTTTAACATAAATGGAAGTAACTGAGCTTTGTACCGGTCTTTCTCGATTAAGCACCATAAGATAGATGTCTAGTTGAGAAAATTAAATACAAATTTGTATTGATCATTTTACCAAAGAACAAAGGCCCAAGAACAAACTCCTATTGTACAAATGTAGGTTGATAGTTGTCAGCTCGTTGAAAAACATTATCCATAACTATCTTTTGTTTGTAAATAAAGTAACTCTTTCTAAGAATAATGACCAGTTTATATATCATTTATATGCCTTTGAAATATATCAAACAACACTATATTATATTGAGGGTTTGATATATCAAAATTTGCTAATCGAGAGATTACTTTTTAATCAGAATATGTTTTTCATTTGTATAGAGATGTTATACCTTCAAATGCATTTACTCATTGCTATTGTGGGCGCAGAGAGTAAATGAGCTTGAAAAATAATAAGAAATTAATGTACCCATACCTATGTTAAATCAAACAACCATGCATAAAAATATAAAGGCTTTTTGTATAACCTATATTCTTGCTATCCAATAAATAGAAAAGGATTAGGGGTATAAGGGAGAGATAATAGTAGTTTTCTAGACACATATATTTCATAAAAGGGATTATTTCTCCCAACTAATTAAGAACACAACTCTTGCTCTACCATGTAGAATAACATATATAGTCATTAATGCAGTAGTGTTTCGAAGATAGCCTAATAGCCATAAACTGCATTTTAAATGTATTTCTCGTTACACTATTCTAGAGGCACACCTACTTCTAAGAATAAACGTATGAGATGCTTAAAGTGCTCATGACGACACACGACAAAAATCTAATTATTTGCCATGTATGTCAGTTATAGACCCTCCAAGGGCCAGACTGCATGTTTTTGATTGTTTCAGCTAGGTCTCCTTTTTATTTTCCATTGTTTTGGACATCACGATGTTAAACATATTTTTATGACACCATAAAAATATCGTAAATGTGACATGCCAAATTTGTGCAGATTTTGGAAAGAGTTGTGATGTGCATCCGAGTGTAAACATCTTTTAATTGCACTCAAATACGTATTGGTCATATATACTTTATTATAATCTATTTTTAAACTATTATAAATTTGTAGTAAACAGCCCAGAGGTGATTGGCAACACTTTGCTCCCTTACCTAGCCGCCAAGTGGTTAGGCAGGCGATTTGCTTATCAGCCCGATCTCCACCGACGATTGTGCTGGTCCCCTCTCCCTCCGTATGCTGCTCCGATGGGGGAGGGAGGGGGATCCGGTTGCTCCACTCTGTAGTTAGGGTTTGGTTTTGTAGGTGATGGTGCGCCGTTGGTGGTGGTGGAGGTGGCGCTCAGAAGTGGTGCCCGGTTCCTTCATGGCGGCGTCTCGGAGTTGATAGCATTGTGTGTTTGTTGACCCTTAGATTGACGACACTAGGGTTTGTGGATCGTGTCGGCGAGGCGGCGACGACGACTCCATCAGGTCTCTCTCTCTTTCCGCTATGTCCCCTATTGCTACGGTGTTGTCTCCGATGTCATGATGGAGCATGAAGCATGTGGTCCAGGAGTACGCACAGATAGTTATGTGTGCAGGCGACAACTGGAAGGTGTTGTATCCTGTGTTGGGGTTTTGGTCGGAGGCTGCAATTCTAGTTCTATCCTTAGATATTGTAGTCGTGCGGGGGTGTTAGTTTTGGAGTTTGGTGGCGTGTCCGGGGACATGTTGTCCCGTATGATTCTTGCAACGGAAATGATTTTGCTTCTGTCACACTACTTTGGAAATTCATAAAGCTGCAGTATCGAGTTCGGGTGAAGAGGTGATCTATCTTATGTACCTTTGGTGGTCGCTTCAGTGGTGTCGAAGGAGGGGATATGCACTGGTTTTTTCATAGGATTATCCTATCTTTTCATTTCTGTAGGGTCGGTGTGTACGTGTCTCGTAACTTTAACTTTATAAAGTATTACCATGCAAAACAATATTGCAAATCATCCAACATATATGTATTTTCAACATTTAGCTAGGCTGTACACACCCAACTACGTATTGATCATACATATAGTAAATTAATAGGTAAATATAAATATATATCTAATTTCAAGTGAAGTGAGCCTAGCTCAGTTGGTTGGTTCCGATGGAACCAGCCCACCCAGATTCAAGTTCCAGACTTAACGTGGGTGTTCGTATTTTTCTGATTTTTTCAGGATTTAACCGGCGCTATGCTTTCAGCGCTAGGTCACGTACCGGTCAAGTGTGTTTCTCTTTCCCAACGCACGTTTGTGCGTTGTAGCTGGTCTATATTTATTTTACTGATTGAACTTCGCTACTACGGATTTAATTCGTGCAAATACTGTTTAGCATGTTTTTTGTTTTTTTAAAAATTCCATATATATATTAAATCAACAAAGAGTACATGATTATATCGATTAAAAAACAAAGCTAAAATAGAAATTTATGAGATCTTCAAGCTCTTTCTTCATCCATGACACAATCTTATATTTTTCTGAACGCAACCGTAGAACAACGCCAAAATCACCAAACCAAACACATGTAAATACCATCGAATGTTCTCTCTTTTTAATTTTGATCCGCAATGACAAGACTTTGTGCACGTACGCGGCCATTAAATTAATCAAGCAACATCGGAAAGAGTATCACCACTGATATTTCAAGGACAAATAACCGAACCACGTTGTCGACGTCGTTGGGATCCGAGAGAACGAATTACCATTATCGAAAACGTAGTAGTCGGGATAGATAATGCGAAGACAAAACTCATCGCGGCAACCATGAGAAACAATTCAAGATTGATCTGGTGAAGCAATATTTGAATAACCATACCTAGACAAACTTAATCTTCCAAAACCACCATTTACGTTCAGAAGGAGATCTCGTCGACGAACGAAGCGCGGAAGATCACTTATTACAGACGATGCCATCTCCGAAGAAGACAACAACTAAAACCAATATCTAACATTAACATTAAGTAGATCCCAACCCCTCCTAGTGCCAGAGGGACACATAGAGGAGGTGATGACCCGTCAATTGTTAAACAAAGGCGATAATGAAGATGTATATGGCGGCGGCTAATACACACGTTTAAACACGTTCTCGTTCTTTTAACGGTCTCCCTGTTACTGTTACACGATGGCATTCTCAGTAACAAAAAAAAATGTAACCTGTGTGGACGTGAATTAATATTAAATATAGATATCGTGTTAGACCTAACCTCCTGGGTAGAGCACGCACGTGACACATGTTTATTACATAAACCTCACGGTTGTGATTTAAAAGCCTAACTAAGTTTTATAGATTCAACTGCCGAGATAATTTAGATGATGTGGATTAATGTGACGCCTCTATTAAACATACTCATTTTACTTTTAGTATATAACTAGCATGGTGGCCCTCGCATTTCCCTCGCAAATGCGAGGGCATTGTCTTTAATATGTTGAAGGCTACAAATGAATTAAATAGTGTTGTCATTGATATCACATTTTGTACTCGGTACTAATACGGCTAGACCAACACAAATTTAAATATGACATATGCATAGACGTCTTTTAAAACCATTAATTTCTAGGCCAAGAATTATTCTGCTATTTCTATGAACACCAATATATGTTATTTGTATGATATTATACATAATTATATTTTCTATATGATCTTAGATTATTAGGTGAGGTTAAGGTCGGTATTATATATAGAATTACAAAAGTTTTCCTATTTCGGTTGAAATGACAATAATAGTTTCGAATACGTCCAATTATTACGTTGAAAGATTTCTAGAAATGAAATTGTGTATTACGGACATCACATTATGTGAGAAGATATAGTACATCTCTAACACAAACAAAAATGATACAATGTGTTGGCAATATTTTCAATTCTGAGCCACAGACTATTGTGATTTGGGGTATACTCAATATTCACCATTCATATGCCCTTTTATGTTTCAGAATTATAGTTAGAAAATGCACATAGATTAGAAACCTAATATCTTATTGTATGGCAAAAAGGGAGTTTGTATTTCTAATCACCACATGTCAACAACCTTGATACTGACAATTGTGAGATTCATTAGGATCCCACGCCAGACCTATACTAAAGCTAGATCATGTCTAGCATCATAGCTCCTCTTTATGCCTTTTGTTACTTTGTATGCGGAACCATCACATTTTTCATGATCGCTGTCGGTTCTAACTCCACATATTATTTGATCCCTACTTTGTATGTGTCTCTATTTCTAAAATATTTTTTCTTGTTTTATATATTAGTGGTAATACTTATGAATATATATTACTTAGGTTGTACATATTGTACAAAAAAGGATCCAACAAATCAACAATAGGAAGGTTGTATTTTATAGCGATTTCAGTTATCTCTCCGTTTTTCAAAAGGATGTTTTTCATGAGTTGCTTTCAATTCATTCATCAAATATGCTATGTTTCAATCTTGAATATAGAAAAGTAGATGTTTCAGAGAACAAACGGTGGTCGGAAAGGTAGAAGGGTATTTTTTCCCCACATGTCAACACCCTAATTGTTTTGTCTAAACGTCTCATTAAATGAGATTATCTTTTAAATGGAAGATGCCGCTTCTTATTGGTACCTTAGTGGTGGCTTCGTCCATGTTGAAACCTCGCGACTTTGTCCTTCAGTATAGCTTGTGTAATTGTGGGCCGGGATTGACTAATCTTTAAAATTATCGTTTTCTCTAAATTGATTTTTAATATTTTTGTACATGTAAATTTAGATAGAAGAATTCATTTTTGGAGAACCAATTTGTGTTTACATGAGTAGAAAGATGCTTGTTCCGAACCCATCAGGAATGAAACATATGTTTTTGTACCATGCGGTCTCGCTAAAGCAAATTATCTTTAGAACGGCAAAAACATTGCCGTCGATAGTGGTGACTTGCTAATACCGAATCTCCCCAACTCTGTTCATTAGTAGACTATCCGTGAGTGTCGGGGGGCTACCCCCGGGTAGGGTAAAGGCGAGGAGTAGCGAGCATATTCTAACCGACATCCCCATGTCAGAGTTCTTCACTTATCTGTGATGTGCAGGAAGGAGAATCCGACATACATGTCCGGGCCGGGTGAGGTATGTCGGAGGTCCAGGCCCGGCATAGCCTTGCCGGCACGCGGAGAGGAGCCCGGTATAGTTGTGCCGGGATGGGAGGATGTGTCCGACATACCCTATGTCGGGCAACAAGTCAAGGGCAAGTACGAAGGCAGGACACTGACCCGTCTGACACGGAGGTAAGGTCACCTCCCGTCTGACACGGGCACGGGACAAAGGGCACAAGACACGGGCGACGTGACTATACCACTGTACTGGCGACTGACTGACAGGAGACAAGGCATGGAGAAGGCACGTCCTGTCTCTGACAGGGGAAGCATCATCACCTAGGCCGGCGGCGGCTACGGCAAGAGGCATCATGGCCTACCTCGACCTATGTCGGATAGCCCGGCGGCTAGGTCATGGTAGAGGTGTCGACATTACCGTTGGACGGGGGCTGTTGTCCGGGGGGCCCGGAGGAATTAGGGTTCCCGGACAACTCGGCGGGACCTCTATAAATAGCGCCTTAACTCCTCCTGTGAGAGAGAGACCAACCAGAGAGCCAAAACTATAGTCTCGTTGACAGCTAGAGCATTTACCCCTCCTTCCTTAGTAGTTCATCCTTGTTCTTGAGTTCATCCTAGAGAGAGAGGCAAAACAGCTCAAGGAGCACCTTTGTAGATCTCGTGTGACACATATAGAGTGGAGCAAGGCAGGAGTAGGGGCGTTACCTCCTCACGAGGGCCCCGAACCTGGGTACATCGTGGGTGTTTGTGGTTGCTTGAGGTTTTGTGTGTGTTCTTCGTTTGTTCTCGCAGTTTCATCCTTGCCCGAGTCGGTTTTGGAGGTGTTTCGCCATCTCTTGTGTGAGCTCCTTAGCTCGCTAGCCCTCCCCGGATCCACCAGCGTCCATCGGCCCCACACTTTTAGCCATCCTATGGCATCTGCCGTGATACCACCACGACAGTTAGCGCCCACCGTGGGGCAGGTAGAGGCGCTGGCTGGTGTACTCATCCGGACGGGCCCCGTGCGAGTCCTCTCCGGCCTCGTCGTCAGGTTCGGCGACATGGACTTCGTCAGCGACAACGCCGGCTGCTTTCGCGGCAGGCCGTTTCCGGCCAACGGCTGCGTCATCGAGTTCGGCACCTTCGCCACCTATGTCGCCACCGAGCTCGTCTGCGAGTACCCGGCGCAGGTGCTCGTGGCCGAGGATCCTCCAGCTGTCTGTGCGGCTCGCGGCCGGCGTACCACTCGCCCCGAGAGCTACGCGGTCATGATGGCCGGGGTGACGGCTCCTCCGGCAGAAGACCCTGTCTTCGAGCCCGAGGCAAGGTCGACCCGGAGGGCCAAGCAGGCACTGGAGAGGCAGGGCCATGGCGGCGCCGAGACATCTCGTGTCCCGGTAAGGACTGAACCTCTTAGAGAGACAGTAGAGAGGTTGACCATGCCGGGGGCAGCTGAGTTAGAGGCAGAGCGGCTGAGCTTGCTGGAGGAGGCAGAGAAGTTAGCGGAGGTCCGGAGGGACTTCGACCGAGTTCAGCGTGAGTATGACGCGGCTCATGGTTTCTCGCCGATAGGAGGTCGGCCGAACCGTGAGGCCGAGGTACGCAGAAGAGGCAAGGGCCTCAATGCCGAGATAGATAGGGATGGCAGAGCTACATCCAATGTGACCCCTAGCGTAATGTCGGCGGCTAGGCCGAATTACAGCTCTCCGGCCAAGACCCTCAGGGCTGCCGAGGCAGCAAGGGCCGAGTTATCCGGTCTAACCGGAGAGGCTCGCCGTAGGCAACAAGACCGAGTCAATGAGCTGGTGGAAGTAGCAACCCGGCAGAACGAGGCTGTCAAGAGGGTCAATGGGGTCGGGGGTGGATCTCAAATTGTCCACTCGACCAGGGCTCCCAGCGGCGTGTCCAGAGGACAGGCTTCCTCTCCACATGTCGGTGGAAACCAGAACCGGAGTAGGAACCCCGGGGGAAATCAGCAGCTCCAGATGCTGACATATGACCCGGCGTATGCCGGAAAGCAGATGGCAGGCCAGGGCAACGTTGGGCAAGCCCAGAGCAGAAGCCGACAGGCTCCGAGTAATCGGCATGACGGAAATGCCAACTCGGTTGGTCGGGGATACCCACCCCGATATCTGGCGCCTAATCAGGCCCCGAGGCATCAAGTTGTTGGAGCAATGCAGCCCCGGCAAATGGGCGGGCAAGACCTGAACCGGTATGATGACGGCAACCCGGCAATGGCCAAGGCCGGGTACCATGTTTATGAGAGTGCTCTGGGGTCTCGACTGGGAACCCGCCAGTTAGATCCAAATGATGCCCGGTACAAGCTGGATCGATTGTATAGATCCGAGCAAATGGAGGAGCAAGGCCCGCCTGGTCCTTCTTGTTTTGGGCCCAGAATCATGTCGGAGCAGCCTGTCCCCCACTTTCAGTTGAACAGGGGAGCCAAGACTTACGACGGCAGCACCAAGCCAGAGGACTGGTTGACCGACTATGTGACAGCAGTGCACATTGCCGGGGGAAATCGTCGGTGGGCGATACGATACATCCCACAGATGCTAGAGGGACCAGCCCGAATCTGGTTGAACAACTTGAGAGAGGGAAGTGTCAACTGCTGGCTGGACTTCGAGGAAGCCTTTGTCAGTAACTTCTCCAGCACCTACAAGAGACCAAACCGACCTCAGCAGCTTGCAATGTGCAGGCAGAGGAATAGTGAGACTGACCGAGAGTATTTGACTCGGTGGAGCACGATTCGCAATTCCTGTGAAGGGGTTGTGGAGGCCCAAGCCATTTCATGGTTTGCGCAGGGATGCCGACATGGCTCCATGCTTTGGCAGAAACTGCAGAGGGAAATGCCGGCCACCTTGGCCGAAACAATGAAAATCGCCGACAGCTATGCTCTCGGTGACCCGATGCAACCTCAACTGGACTCGGGAGAACCGAGTAGGAGGAACCCGGGGAACAACAGGTCCGGGCCGGGCAGGAACAATGACCGTCAGGATTTCGGGCAGAAGAGAAGGGAGCCCGACTTTTATTACGCCTCGCAGCAGGTGGCGGCGGTAACCGGGGAACAAGGCAATACCGCTAGCAATCAGCGGCAGAAGACGGATGGTCAGGGTTGGGCAGAGGTGAAGAAAACTTGGGCCGAGCAGAGGAAGCCCTTGACGTATGAGGACATGCTGGACAAGCCCTGCTGCTATCACACTTTCGAGCCCAACCGACCGGCCAACCACACAACTCGGCAGTGTAGCTGGTACCAGCGCATGCGGCGAGAGGGTGCTCCAGGGGGATCTCTAGTAACTGCCCCTGAAAAGCCGGCAGCTCCAAGACCTCCGGGACCAGTAAGTGGGGCCAATGCTGTCCGGATAAACCCACCAGTACTGAGGCGACCACCGGCAAGGCCGGTAAATGTGGTGAACATCCGAGGTAACAACAATGCCGGTCCTAGCAACCAGGGCGGTTACCCACAGGGTGACTATCAGGAAGCTCATCAGAGCTATGTGGTCTTTGTGACCGAGCCCACTGACAAGAAAAGCCAGCGCCAGCGCGCTCTGGAGGTGAACGCCGTCATGCCGGCGGTACCCAAGTTTATGCATTGGTCCGAGATAGAGATCAGCTGGAGTCGGAAGGATCACCCCCGGGTTATGCCCAAGCCGGGAGGGTACGCCTTGGTGGTGGACCCGACATTCATCGGGCCGAGTATCAACGTCCGGTTCAGCAGTGTCCTGGTTGACAATGGCAGTGCCATTAACATCATGTACAAGGACACAATGCTTAAGTTGGGAGTGTCCCTGAACACGCTGCTGCCGACCAACACAACCTTCCACGGCATTGTGCCGGGCGTTTCGTGTTCACCTATGGGCAAGATCTGGGTAGATGTGCTGTTCGGGACCCGGGAGAACTGCCAGACCGAAAGTCTTGAGTTTGAGGTGGTGGACCTGGAGAGCCCATACCATGCCCTGATTGGTCGACCTGCTCTGGCCAAGTTCATGATATCCACTCACATGGGCTATCTGAAAATGAAGATGCCAGGTCCGAACGGCATAATCACTATCGCTGGGGACTACAAGCGCTCTATCGAGTGTGCTACTGCCGGCTCTTGCTTGGCCGAGTCATTGGTCATAGCCGAGGAGAAAAAGAGGATCCAGCAAGTGGTGACGCTGGCCCAAGCCTCCCAGCTCGGTGTGTCCGGGATGGCAAACCCGGAGCAGCATGCTTCCTTCCAGCCGCCCAAGGAGACCAAGAAGGTCGTGGTGGACCCGGCTAACCCAGAGCACCGGGTGATCATCGGCACCAGCCTGGGCAGCAAATAGGAAGGCGAGCTCACCGACTTCCTCCGTGAGAATCGGGATGTCTTTGCTTGGTCGAATGACGACCTTCAAGGAGTTCCGAGGGAGTTGGCTGAGCACTCGTTATTTGTGAGGCCGGATGCAAAGCCGGTGAAGCAACCGACAAGACGTCTCTTGGACGAGAGAAGAGCTGCAATCATGGAGCATCTAGCCGTACTGCTTGCGGCTGGATTTGTGATGGAAGTACTGCACCCGGACTGGTTGTCTAACCCGGTCCTGGTAGAGAAGAAGAAGGATGAGCCTCTCCTGGCCAAGGTGTGGCGCATATGTATCGACTTCACCAACCTCAACAAGGCATGCCCGAAAGATCCTTTCCCGCTCCCCCGGATAGATCAAGTGATCGACTCCACTGCCGGGTGTGAGCTTTTGTCTTTTGTAGATGCGTATTCTGGTTTTCACCAGATACCTTTGAACCCAGCTGATCAATTAAAGACTGCTTTTATTACCCCGTACGGGGCTTATTGCTATCGTGTCATGACCTTCGGGTTGAGGAATGCCGGTGCCACTTATCAAAGGTGCATGCAGAAATGCTTGCATGAGCAAATAGGTCGAAATGCAGAGGTGTATGTCGACGACATAGTCATAAAAACTAAAGAAAAACTGACTCTGATCGATGATCTGAGAGAAACATTCGTTAACTTAAGAAAGTTCCGAATGAAACTTAACCCGGATAAATGCACCTTCGGTGTGCCGGCCGGAAAATTACTCGGTTTCCTGGTGTCTAGCCGGGGTATAGAGGTTAACCCGGGCAAGATCCGAGCTATCGAGAGCATGAAATTGCCAACTCGCCTTAAGGATGTACAAAAATTCACCGGATGTCTGGCATCCCTGAGTAGGTTTGTGAGTCGGTTAGGAGAGAAAGCCTTGCCCTTGTATCAACTCATGAAAAAGAGTAAAACCTTTGTGTGGACACCGCAAGCAGACGCAGCTTTTAACGACCTAAAAAAGACGCTCTCAAATGCACCGGTGTTGGCATCTCCCTTACCCAAGGAGCCGATGTTGCTCTATATTGCGGCTACCAACCGAGTTGTAAGTGTGGTGATGGTGGTTGAAAGAGAAGAAGGTGAGAAGGTGGTGCAGAGGCCCGTATACTATCTGAGTGAGGTGCTCTCCCTCTCCAAGCAGAATTACCCACACTACCAAAAGATGGCTTATGGCGTATACCTGGTGGTTACCAAGTTAAAGCACTACTTTCAAGAGCATCCGGTTACAGTGGTGAGCGAGGCTCCCTTGTCCGAGATAATCGGATGCAAAGATGCCAGTGGCCGAGTTGCCAAGTGGGCCATCCAATTATCTCCGTACGCCCCGACTTACGAAAGGAGGGACGCCATTAAGTCGCAGGCGCTGCCGGACTTCTTGGTGGATTGGGCCGAAATGCAATATGAGCCTCCCCCGCCCGACTTCAATTTCTGGAAGATGCACTTTGATGGGTCCAAGGCAAAAATTGGGTTGGGTGCCGGGGTGGTCCTCACCTCCCCGAAGCAGGATGTACTGAAATATGTGCTCCAGATTCATTTCTCGGCATCCAATAACGTGGCTGAATATGAGGCACTTGTGCACGGCCTCAATGTCGCCAAGGAGGTTGGCATCCGGCGAATAGAATGTTACGGTGACTCAGATTTGGTGGTGCAGCAGGTGTCGGGAAATTGGGACGCCTTGGACGCTAACATGGCGTCATATCGGTTCCATGTGCAGAAAATCTCCGGGTTTTTTGAAGGATGCGAGTTCAAGCACATACCCCGGGGAGAAAATGAGGCTGCGGATGTATTGTCCAAGCTGGGGTCTTCACGGGACGCGATCCCACCCGGCATAGCTTTGGAACACTTAAAGAAGCCGTCAATCAAGCCATCACCCGAGTCGGAGTCCATATTTATCCCGAAGAGCTCGGAGGCAGAAGTCGCGCCCATGGAGGTTGATGTCGGGGGCATTTGGCTAAACCCGGGGACTATACAAGGTATATCGGCAGAGGTGATGTCAGCCGAACCTATGGAAATAGATGCCCCAGTCTTCCTTGTGAGGCCGGTACCGAAGTGGGCGCAGCCCATCATGGCATATGTCGTGTATGGGACCCTGCCGGAGAATGAAGTGGAAGCTCGGCAGGTGGTAAGAAGGGCCAAGGCTTACACGGTGATCAATCAAGAGCTGTATAAGAGAAGTGTCACTGAGGTGCTGCAGCGTTGCGTTGACCCGGAGGAAGGGCAAGAGATGCTTCTTGAGATACATCAAGGTGAATGCGGTCACCATGCTTCCTCAAGGGCACTGGTAGCAAAGGTCTTCCGGCACGGGTTTTATTGGCCTTCGGCTCTGCAGCAGGCAGAGGATATTGTCCGGAAGTGTGGAGGTTGCCAGAGGTTTGCACACAGAATACACATGCCGGCGGCAGCGTTAAAAACGATCCCCATCACTTGGCCGTTTGCTGTATGGTGCTTGGATATGGTGGGTCCGTTCAAACCGGCGCGAGGTAACATGACTCATATACTAGTCATGGTGGATAAGTTCACCAAGTGGATCGAGGTGAAGCCGATTCGGAAGTGTGATGGAGCTACAGCCGTCTCATTTTTTAAGGATATCATACTGAGATATGGTTACCCGCACAGCATTATCACGGACAATGGCACCAACTTTGCAGTGGGGGAGTTTGCTCGGTTCTGTACGGAGAAGAGAATTCGGCTTGATGTGGCCTCGGTGGCGCACCCAGAAGCAAATGGGCAGGTTGAGAGGGCCAACGCATTGGTGCTGGCCGGCATAAAGGCCCGGTTGATAGAACCACTCCTGCGGACTCCGGGATGCTGGATAGAAGAGCTACCGGCGGTGCTATGGGGTCTCAGGACCACACCCAACAGATCCACCGGGTACACCCCATTCTTTATGGTGTATGGTGCTGAGGCAGTGTTGCCAACCGACATACAGTATGACTCGCCCAGGGTGGCGATGTTTACAGAAACCGAGGCAAGAGAAGCCCGAGAGAATGATGTCGACTTGCTTGAGGAAGCAAGAGAATTGGCCCTATCTCGGTCAGCAATATACCAGCAGAACCTCCGACGCTATCATAGCCGGAAGGTACACCCCCGGGTGTTCAGAGAAGGAGATCTAGTGCTGAGACTGATACAGCGCACTGCCGGCATGCACAAGTTGTCCCCTCCATGGGAAGGACCTTTTGTCGTGAGTAAAGCCCTGCACAACGACTCATATTATCTTGTAGACGCACAGGAAGCTAGAAAAGGTGTAATGGATAGAGCCGGCGAGGAAACCAAACGACCGTGGAATGTAGCTCTACTTCGTCCCTTTTTTGGGTAAAGGGCACAGTGTATGTATCTCGGTCCCTTTTGAATGAAATGTCGGCACCCCAGAGTGAATCTCGGGGACTGCCTTGTACGCATGATAGTTCTTTTCTTATGTTTTTCGCATGTCGGCACTCCGGGGTAAACTCGGGGACTGCCAGATCTTTATCTATGTTTGTATTTCGGTTATTCCTTCGTTACCTGCATGCCGGCGTCTCGAGGTGAAACTCGGGGACTGCCGTGTTTGTTTCGTACCTGTTATCCACGTGCCGAATGAATTTTCAACCTTGTTTCAAAGTTAAGTAATGTATGCTATGTGAACTGATCTTGTGACTCGACTGACGGATGCCCAAAGTGGTAGTCAAGAGCAAAGATAGTGGAAGGTGGTAAACACGAAAACGAACTCGGGGACTCGGTGTAAAAGTAATTCGGCACGTGTTGTGTACTAACCCTGTATTTTAGTTATTCTTCCGTTATGTCAGATACCTTTGAACCTAAATCCGGGCATTTTCTAGTACCGTATGCTATAGTCGTGATTTTGTGACTCGACTGTCGAATGCCTGTATGGTAGACAAGAGCAAAAATCACCAAGTATAGTAAACGAGAAAGTAAACTCGGGGACTCGGTGTAAAGTGATCCGACATGACTAGATGCTTGTTCAATTCAATAAGCCAGATGGCAGATTATCTTACTTAAAATTGTATATATTACATATGCACCCGGCATTCCGGGGATCTAATGAATTTGCCTAAGCGTTTTCGGCAGCAGGAGTGGAAGTCGGTGTAGAGGCAGCAGCAGCAGTCGTGATGTCGGGGGTGGCCGACTTGAGGACAGCGGTTGCTTCCGGACCAGTGTCGGCGGCAGGTGATGTAGCCACGGTGGCGGTGGGCTCTTCAAGGTTGGTGGCCACAGTCCCAGATTTAGGGGTATGCTCGGCGGACTCGGGGACTCCCGCCTCAGCGTCCGCTCCGGTGGGCTCGTCCGGGTTGGCCTCCTCCTCCTCCGGCTCCTCTTCGGCATCGCCGGCATCGGAGTCAGACTCGTCATCATCCGGATAAACAGGGCCAGGAACAAACTCGTGCGGACGCGAGTATTGGGCCATGTAGTCGGCAGATTCTCGGCGGTGCTGGATTTTGGCCGGATCTGTGGTCCACACGGAGTTTTCGCGCTGCGTCTTGACGTGATCCAGGTCAATCTCTTCATACCAAGATAATATGAAGGACAGGGCCTGATCCGCCCCGACACGGGCAGCAGAGGACCTCCATTCCCGGAGTCTTAGCTCGGCTTTCCTCAGCTCCTCGGCCAGCTCGGGAACGTTCTTGGGAGGCTCAATGCCGGGCCACAGCTGCCGGAAGACCGAGATACCGGCATCGAGCAGGCCTACGCCGATGCTCTTCAGAGGGACAAGACGCGCATTAAGGGCAATCAGATGGTCCTCAACGTCCCACTCGGTCGAGATGGGACCGAGGTGCGCTCTCTTACCCCGGGCTTTGCTAACAGCCTGGACAGCGGCATGTTGCGAGTGCGAGAAGAATTCTGAAGCAAAAAGCGCTATTGTCGAGTTAGAAGGCAAGCCGGCAATAACGGAGTAATGTTGAAAACCCAATAAGCAAGAAGGGGGGAGACTCACTGTCCATTTGGCCGTTGATCCGCTGCAACTCGGCCAGCCAGGTGTCGCATTTGGCCGTGAGGACGGACAGTTTGTTCTCAGCCAGGCTGGCGCGAGATTGGAGATCCGTCACAAGAGTCTCCTGCGCCCCCGTCACCTCGTTCATAACCTTGGTCATCTCGGCCTGCTCTTGCTGCGACTTCGCGAGTTCTTGGCGAAGCCGGGCTACCTCGGCCTGCTCTTTCTCGAGCGCAGTCCGGTGCGCAGCCGCAACCTGGGCCTCCTTTTCAGCTGACGAGGTCGGCATGTCGCGGATGTCAGGAGAAGAAATAAGAAGAGGGAAAGTATGACGGTAGAAGGGAAAGAGTACCTTGTGCCGCCTCAAGGGTCTTGTACTTCTTCCGGAGGCCGCTGTGCTTGACGAGCAGTTTTTGAAACAACCTGCTCCGCTCCTTGTTGCAAGCCTGAAATGGGGTTACGCGTTAACTCAGTTCTAAGAAGATTCCCGCCGAGTAATCTTCACTCGGTCGATGTTCGATTACTCCACACGAATCTCGGGGACTAGTGGGGGTGAATAATTAAGAGACTTACCTCAGCGTCCCGGGTCATCCGGAGAACTGCGCACTGAAGAGTGTGCAAAGATTGGGCAATTTTCCCGGGTCCGGCAGGATGTCGGGCGTTCGGGTCGGAGGAGGATACCTCGCTGGTGTCGGCAGCATTCCAGTCCATGTTGAACTGCTCCAGCGAACCTGAACAGTCATCACCCAGGATGAGCAACTCGGCAGCAGGCGGAGTTTGGGCAGCAGTGGCCTCTAGCGTCTGCAGCGCAGCTGTCTTGACGGCCACGCGAGGAGGGGGCACCACTAGGATTTTGCCCGGAGGAACCTCACCTCTTTTCTGACTCGTGGTCCCGTCACGCTTGCCCAAGGCGGCCGACCCGGATGGTGTGGTGATCGCCTTGGAGGTGGTAGTGTCCGAGGTCGGCGGGCGCCTCTGTTGCTGAGTACGGACAGATGGAGGTTGCTGTTGCTGTCCTTGCGGTTGTTGTTGCTGGTGTGACTGCGACTGTTGGTGTGGCCGTTGCTGCGGTTGTTGCTGCTGCAGAGGGCGCTGTGTCGACGGCTGACGGACCCCTCCCGAGTGGGGTGGGGGTGACGCGGTCTGGGGTCGCCCCGCTGCGTCGGAGGCAGCGTCCCCACCGGATCCGACGTCCCTGTCGGAGGTCCCTTTGTCTCTCCCGGCCGCGGCGCTGCCACTCAGCGGCGGTGTGGTAGCACGGCTCTTGCGGGTCGGAGAGCCTTCCGCGCGAGTCGACCCGGCCTCCTCGGTATCTTTCCGACCTTGGGGTCCGGTCGGATTCAACTTCAGGGGGGCACTGTTTCAAGACAATGGTATGTTAACTCGGACGGTACTATCAGAGAGGTCGAAATAGCAGGGCAAGTGGTCTCGAGAAATCGGCTTACCCGGTGGAGGTCGGAGGACCTTTCTTCTTCTTGGGCGGCTTGGTTGCCGGCTTCTTACCGGTTTTGGCTCTCTTGGCGCCAGCCTCATCGCCACCGGTATCCGACATACCGGTGCCAGCTCGCTTGCGGGTCTCGGCTCGCTTGCTGGAAGTAGCGGTTGTCGAAGGCGCTGGGGGCGCGAAGTTGAGAGGAGTAGCGTCAATAACGTCTATGATTCGACACTCATCCTCGTCGTCATCCGACCACTCGTTGATTGGAACGGGTGCACGAGGCTTACCCGGGGCAGGGGCGCGAGCCAGGGGAATGGATAAATGATCTTCGTCATCCGGGTCCTCGCTTGGTAAAATCTCCGGGATGGGAAAGTCCGGATGCCACTCCCCCGCGGCATGGATCTGGTCTTCAAGGAGCTGCCGGGCGAACCTCTGCGAGAAAACAAAAGATACATGTAAGTACAGAGATGGTTGTAACATGAGTTTGTCGGAGAATTGCATAAGTCGGTCAGGTGAACCAGCTTACTTGTGGAGGAGGACGAGAGCGCGTGTGGGGCTTCATCCCCCAGGCCCAGTTGGCTGGGTCCATCTCGGCCTGGGCAATAGCCTAGACCCGCCGGTATACTTGCTCCTGGGTGAGCGTAAAGATACTAACCCGTGTCGGGTCATATCTGCCACTCATGTGGCAAATCTTGTGAACCCGGGCCTGGAGGGGGCAAACCCGGCGGCTGACAAAAGTGCATAGGAGATCCTCGGCTGTGAGCTTGTCTTTGATCGAAAGGAGGTACTCGTGAATCTCGTTGACCTCCGAGTCCAGCGTTTTCGGGTCAGAACTCCAGTGAAGCTGGGCAGTCGGGGGGGCGATATTGAACTCGGGGAGGTTGATGAAGTCGGCCCCCTCCTGCTTGTCACCTTCAACCGAGTCGGGGTTCCTCACATAGAAGAAACTCCGTTGCCATTTACGGCAGGACTCTAGGCCCGAGATCCGGGGGAAGTCGGACTCCCTCCGAGGAACCACGATGGCGGCCCCGCAAGCAGTCATCTCCTTCTCCTTGACGCCTTTGTTGGGGATGCTCTGCTTCCGTAGTTGGAAGTACTTGGCCCATAGCTTGACCACCGGCCAGAGGCCGAGGTATCCCTCCGAGAAAGACACGAAGGCGGAGAGAAGAGTGATGGCGTTAGCCGGAAGATGGTGGGGTTGCAGACCGTAGTAGTCAAGGAAGGAGCGGAAGAAGGGGCTTGCTGGGAGGGCAAAGCCACGCTCGAAATGCGTGACGAAGACTACCCGCTCCCCGGGTTGGATTCGGGGTTCGTTCTCGCCCTCGGGAAGTTGGCAGATGACCGCCTCCGGGATGCGATGAGTTCGGCGTAGCCAGTCGATATCGTCCTGGCACGCGTCGGAGCCTTCCCATCCTCCCCGGACTCCCTCGGTACCCATGTCGGTGTTTTCAGAAGACATGTCGGAGCTGGCCTGCAGCATAAAAAAGATGTTAAGTCGGGGCACCAAGAAGAGGTATGCAATAAGACGGGGCGTCCAGGCAATAAACAGAATCTACGACCGAGATGCAAGAAGGAAGATCTGCCAGTGCTGAATAAAAGGACGATAAAGGAAATCTATTCGGAAGAACCCTAGCAATGGTACGGGAGTGTGAAGTGGAATCTACCGCTAGACATGGGAAGAGAAGAGTCAAAAGGGGCCTTGACAAGAGCAACTACGAAGATCTACGGGGAGATGCAGTGCCCCATAGTGCATTCTAGGGAAGAACAGGGGAAGAACTACAGCGGCCGAGCTACGGATGATCTAGCCAGAGTCGAGGAGGAACTCACCGGAGAAGGTGGAGGCGCGGCGCGGGAGGTTCTCGTTCCGATGGTGGCGGGATGATTTCCGTTCGTCGGCGTCGAGGTCTCCGGCGTGCGCAGCGAGCTTGCGGCGGCAGTTCGTTCGCGGGCGCGCAGGGAGCAGAGGAGAGGAAGAAGATGATGCGGGAGGGAAAATGAAAACCCCTCCCCTCCGTATTTATGAGGGAAGGGGAAGCACGGTTGCCCGTTTTTTCCCGCCCGTTGGTTTCGAGCAAATCGTGGGATCGTGCGTGCGGCGGTTGGCGCGGATGGAGCAGTTATGGCCGCACGATCGGCCACATCGTGGGCCACAGAATGGGAACCGTCGGGCGCGGATCTGGTGCGGTTGTGCACGGGAATCGAGGAGGTGCCTCGGGGTCAAACCGCTCGAGTGCCTGTTGGAAGGGACAGATGGTGGGACCCGCGCGGCGCGGTTGTGACGGTTGTTCAGGCCGCGTGGCGCATTCCCCGGGATGGTGCAGCGTGTGTATGGCACGTATCGGGAGAAGATCTGAGAAAAAGATTTGTTGAGGTCGGAGGAACCGGAACAAGAACCAAAGATGACTGAAGGCCCAGTGTCAAACCAAGATGGCCATGTTGGATGATTTTACAGTGTGTCGAAGTAGGCATGCCGGGATTTTCTTGTCGGGCCGGCATGGTGATGTCGGACCGGCTGTGTGGCAACCGGCGTAAGCAGTTCGGTGTGATTGGTCAGCCCGACATAGCAATGTCGGCGGCTGATGCCAGGCAGTTGTTTTGTTAAAACTGATGCAGCCCTTCATCCGAGGCTGCAGGGCTACACCAGCTTCGGGGACTAGTGTCGGGGGGCTACCCCCGGGTAGGGTAAAGGCGAGGAGTAGCGAGCATATTCTAACCGACATCCCCATGTCAGAGTTCTTCACTTATCTGTGATGTGCAGGAAGGAGAATCCGACATACATGTCCGGGCCGGGTGAGGTATGTCGGAGGTCCAGGCCCGGCATAGCCTTGCCGGCACGCGGAGAGGAGCCCGGTATAGTTGTGCCGGGATGGGAGGATGTGTCCGACATACCCTATGTCGGGCAACAAGTCAAGGGCAAGTACGAAGGCAGGACACTGACCCGTCTGACACGGAGGTAAGGTCACCTCCCGTCTGACACGGGCACGGGACAAAGGGCACAAGACACGGGCGACGTGACTATACCACTGTACTGGCGACTGACTGACAGGAGACAAGGCATGGAGAAGGCACGTCCTGTCTCTGACAGGGGAAGCATCATCACCTAGGCCGGCGGCGGCTACGGCAAGAGGCATCATGGCCTACCTCGACCTATGTCGGATAGCCCGGCGGCTAGGTCATGGTAGAGGTGTCGACATTACCGTTGGACGGGGGCTGTTGTCCGGGGGGCCCGGAGGAATTAGGGTTCCCGGACAACTCGGCGGGACCTCTATAAATAGCGCCTTAACTCCTCCTGTGAGAGAGAGACCAACCAGAGAGCCAAAACTATAGTCTCGTTGACAGCTAGAGCATTTACCCCTCCTTCCTTAGTAGTTCATCCTTGTTCTTGAGTTCATCCTAGAGAGAGAGGCAAAACAGCTCAAGGAGCACCTTTGTAGATCTCGTGTGACACATATAGAGTGGAGCAAGGCAGGAGTAGGGGCGTTACCTCCTCACGAGGGCCCCGAACCTGGGTACATCGTGGGTGTTTGTGGTTGCTTGAGGTTTTGTGTGTGTTCTTCGTTTGTTCTCGCAGTTTCATCCTTGCCCGAGTCGGTTTTGGAGGTGTTTCGCCATCTCTTGTGTGAGCTCCTTAGCTCGCTAGCCCTCCCCGGATCCACCAGCGTCCATCGGCCCCACACTTTTAGCCATCCTATGGCATCTGCCGTGATACCACCACGACAGTTGGCCAGGAGGAATTAGGGTTCCCGGACAACTCGGCGGGACCTCTATAAATAGCGCCTTAACTCCTCCTGTGAGAGAGAGACCAACCAGAGAGCCAAAACTATAGTCTCGTTGACAGCTAGAGCATTTACCCCTCCTTCCTTAGTAGTTCATCCTTGTTCTTGAGTTCATCCTAGAGAGAGAGAGGCAAAACAGCTCAAGGAGTACCTTTGTAGATCTCGTGTGACACATATAGAGTGGAGCAAGGCAGGAGTAGGGGCGTTACCTCCTCACGAGGGCCCCGAACCTGGGTACATCGTGGGTGTTTGTGGTTGCTTGAGGTTTTGTGTGTGTTCTTCGTTTGTTCTCGCAGTTTCATCCTTGCCCGAGTCGGTTTTGGAGGTGTTTCGCCATCTCTTGTGTGAGCTCCTTAGCTCGCTAGCCCTCCCCGGATCCACCAGCGTCCATCGGCCCCACACTTTTACCCATCCTATGGCATCTGCCATGATACCACCACGACAGTGAGTGTGAGTACATATGGTGGTAGTGTATCCGTGTTTGTGTTGATATCGTTTAATTTAAAAATGTATGTAGTTATCTTTTTATTTTTGGTGCACTCATACACAAACACGTAACACATATATATTAATATGTATACTCAACAACTACTACTGTAGAAGTAGTTTTCCTTTCTAAGAAAGAAAAGAAGTTGATTTTCTTTCGCATTTTTTTAAATCACGACACAACTATTTGTTTTGGAGGAGCAACTTGACATGATGCTATGAATTGTGCATGAAAAATACGTCCAGATTATTTTAGATCGATATGCCTTGCCAATCGACGGAGTGATGTGCACGTGAGCTTTTAAATAGTATTTCATCTATAAGAGGAGTTCAAATATTTTCAGCCGGACGGCCGTTGCGCTAGTTTGGATTTCTTTCTACGTGACTCGTATAAGTAAAAGGGACTCAGCTGGTATACTCGGCCGGCTGTTTTTTCTTTTCTTTTGACAGTACCGGATGGCCGTTTAGTATTGGATTAGATACGTAGTTGTATTTTTTCTTTGACACGTACGTTATGTAGATTGAACGTGTCAAACTGAAATTTGCGGGTTACGTAACTACAAACCTCTTCTTAAATTTTAGCCATATGTTTTAGATCCAACCATCAAAATAATTCTAATGATGTGGATTAACGTGGTGTATCGAAAAACTAATTCATTTTACTTTTAGTATATAATAGATAATAGACATAAGTCTATTTAGATGAGAAACTCCAGAAAATACTTTAATTATATGATAAATGGTACACCATTTTATGACTGATCCACGGTTAGTACCAATACCAGTACATTGTCGTGAGTAGAATGTGTTAGAATTAAGTTTTTAAATTTGAAGTATATAAAACTACTCACGGTGGGCAGTAACATAGTGGTAAAATAAGTGTCACGTAGTCAAAAATGTTGATGCGGCATGCAATTGAGGAAGAGAGACAAATGGAGTAACTAGCTATGTTATCATAACATCACATATTTCAAAACAATATGTGTCTACAACCTAATTAATAAGTACTTACATGACACCACATATATGTTACTACCCACTATGAATATAGTAACATAGACTCGTAAAACGTGTATGTTACTAGTCTGTCTAAAAGCACTTCCCCTAAAAATTTCTTTTATCCAACCTTTTCTTTCTGTAGGTGCCTACAATAATATATGCTAGACAATTAAGTCAATGTTACATCATATCATGCGGTGAGGATTTGGTACAACTGTAATAGCGAGGAAGTGGTTCATGCATCCGGTCACTAGTGGATAGCTAGATGAGAATAAAAACGAACGACAATAATATATAAGCCCGCCACACTGAGGTCGTTGTGGCTTTCATTATTAGACCAACGACTCTATGTATGTATCCTGAATTTTCCTGAACATCTAGTCCCCCAAAATCACTGCATGAAGGTTTTAAATAATATGGCAGGCCGGTCAGAACGAAAATGCATACAAAATTAAGATAAATTATTAAACTGAAAAGGAAAAATTGAATATTGTTTAAACCAGATATTTAGGGGGGAATGTACCAGAATATTGCCGAACATATATGACAGGATAATGAGTTTGAAAAATGGTTTTTTTTTTCGAAACAAAGGCAGCTTCATTCCATAAATTAAGATAGAAGGAGTTGCATACAAGGGATAAAATACAATAACACACATCCATGGGTCAAATTACTCTCGCGACATCATGTTCCCAATGATATTTTGTAAACTGGTGGGTTTAATCTTTCCATATTATTTAAAATATCATGATATTTTGCAAGAAAAGTCTGTAAAACTATCGATATTTCGGAAGAAAAAAATGTGGGTCTAGCTGATCTCACAGCGGACATGTATCTCTGCTAGTACTAACTAACATAACCTATGGGATTCTGGAAACAGAAGACAAAAAATGTCAGGCTTAAAAGTTCAAGGATCAAATGTAGGCTCGAGCAAATAGTTAAGATATACAAAAGAGTGCGGGCTAGGCGTCGATGGACATGGAGGAAAACGATTATATCTAGTTAAGATACAAAGACCAATCTAAACTGCTGATTGAGTACTTGAAGAGTTGAAAGATCGGATATTCGCGAGAAGATATATAAAGAGCAAAAATACCATTTCGAGAAGTCTCAAAAGCGACCTTCTGATGTTGGATGACTAGGGCACCTCACATTCTTATAAGGTTTGGCAATTGGCAGCCACATAAATGTAAGTGTCAAAAGATATGTCCCAAGTCTGTTTATTAACTTGACGGGTGTGCATTTGTCACAAAGTTGCATCCTTCTGCAAGAAAGAGGCTGCATCTTTAAGTCTCTGACTATATGATGTGAAGGGCCGATTTTTCTTCGCGTTACTTGTAAATAATTGTAAGCACAGTTACACACACTCTGTTGCTCAGTCGACTGAGCATAGCATGCTTATTGGAAACGTCAATATCTTATACTCAGAAGTCACTAGTACAGAACGCCACGTTATTACGAGGCCTCTCATTTCAGTCTACACGAAACTCTAGTGACACAGATAGTGAGATGTGAATGACCATCGGTTCTTTCTTCTATCGACCCTTTAACCACAGCTGAAAGCCTCAAACTGACTAAGATTATAATTTTTATGATGAATGATTTTTCATTTCCATCTCCCTGAGGCTCCTTCACCACCACATCATGGACATACAACTTCTTGCCTTGCCTCTCAGCCACTCATCTCAGATCTCTGGTACTCCTACACGGCTAACCAGATCACATCAGGGGGGCATAAAAGGACGGCTACCGTTGTTCCTTCGAGTTCTGACTCTCTGATCTTCCACCATTGATCGACCTCTTGTCAACCCTTACACAGATCGATATCTCCGTCGATCATTCTCACACCTCAAGATAAAAAGTAGAGATCGCCTGAGACCACAATATGGGGATACGTACGACCTAACAGGTTGACAAATGAAGGTAACGGCTATTGACGACGCATGCAGCTCGCAGGCCTGGTGGGTTGCCTCTGTGTGCTGTACAGTTTAATCGATCTCGGTCACCGTGCACCGATGGATAAATCGAGTGATCGGCATCAATGATTATTGAGCCACTGATCGCAGTCACAGTACCCAGAAGTGAGTGACCGCCGATCGGCTTAATTTAGGTCGACCGGTCGAGTCGACCATGGAGCGTATATACGTATGTACTCACTCCGATTTATAACTATAAGATGTTTTAGTTATTAGTTTATTACACATGTTAAATTATTCGGATCGAAATGAAAGTATGTACATAATAAAATGTATCTCGAAATCTCGATAATTTAAGATAATATAAAACATCTTATATTTAAAAACAGATTGAGTAATTGATACGCATGCAATTGCAAATTGACGAGTAGAGTTCGGTCAAAGTTGAGTTTTGCTTGTCAGTCCCTTCCGGCTTGTCGAGGTGTTTCCCGTACCTCATCTTGTCTTCGTGGAGTCGGAACTGCCCTGGCGGTGACGATGACAGGGTACGAGTTTTTGGTTACGGGGCTTGTTCAACGCAAACTCAACTTTTCTTCTTCGGGAATGTTCGTCGTTAGAATCGGAGTTGTCTCATTGCGGGTTGTGGTGGTGGATTGTTTGGCATTAAACGACATGGGTTCCAACTCTTCTCGCTATGAGAACTTTGTTGACATGTGTGTCAAAGGTGAAATCGCAGTGGCTGGCTCGAGGAGGAGTGATGAAGATGACACTCGATGTCAACTTCCATGGTGATCTTCTTATCTATGATGTGTGTGTGCTTTGTGTGGGTAGCCAGGATATCCGAAGTTGCCCTGTATTTTGTGGGTATTTGTGACGGTTTTCGTCCGGTTTTCCGCTAATCAACTAGATAATTCTCTTCTTCTAATAAATGAGATGAGGCGAAACTTTTGCTCCGCTTCCAAAAAGTTCTTCTTTGACATGAATGTGCATGTGCGTGCTTTTTTCCTTCTTACACGATTTGTACAATTCTACTTTGATAAATTATTATTTTATAAAAGAAAGATGGTCCTCGAATATTTTACATGCGAAGAGAATCGCATGCAGCTCCGGTCCTAGTGAACGCCGTAAACGTGAAGTGTCAAGGGTGATACATCGTATTCTTGTGAGAACATGCTACTCCAATGAACGAGAGACGTTATTCACACTCATATACAACCCCACAGAACAGATGCAGTGGTAGTGTGGTACTGAAATATCAAGCTCACATATATACGCAACCGGTCCTAGATCTCTCACACACACATATATATTTGCCCTTCTTTTTCTCCATATATAGTTTTCACAAATATAATATGATATTCATTCCTTCACAAATAACTCACGAGCGAGGACCATGACACATCGTCATCAATCACCTAGGTGGTGTATGGATGCAAGTGGGAGATGCAGTACAATTATACGTCAACAATCCCTCGCGCTGCTCGTCCCTCGCGCTGCTCTCAGGGGCGGCTCGGGGGAACCCTAGCCGCCACCACCGCCGCCGCCCCTCACTCTCCACTATTCCCTCGCCGTCGCCGGAGTATGCGGCTGGGCTACCTCCCACACCACGGACGGCGCCGGCGTGGCACGCAGCGGCGTTTTCACCCAAGATTCATGGCGAGTCTGTGCGGCGGCGAAGCTTTTCTTCGCTCGACTTCGCGACGACTCCGGCGGCAGGTCTGCGGCTACAACGTGGTGCGCGACTGTCCTGCTGTGGATATGGCGGCGAGCATCCCCGTTTCTCCTCCGTCGGGCTTCCGGCGTTTGGGATCTGGCGGCGCTGTTCCATGCCCTCCTTCCGGTGTGGCTTCGGCCGGCTGGTGGGTGCCAAGGCAGCAAGATGGCTGGTCCAGCGGCTGGGCCGGGGAGGTTCTCCTCTCTAGTTCTGGCTCCGATCTGCTTGTCGACGGGCCGGGGTCGAGCTTATCCGACATGGAAGGCTTTGGTGGCCTCCTCCTTCGTTGGAGGAGGCGCGGCGGACGACTTGGGCTCTTCTTCGGGTAGATCGACAGCGTGTGGGGCGGGCTGGCCGGTGAGAATCAGGCTCCGTTTTTGGAGCCGGCGATGGTGGCGTCCCCGGGCGTCATCACCTTGTTGAAGGCATCGTTGCTCCGCCCTCAACCATTTTGTTCCGGGGGAAACCCCAGATCTGGTTTTCCAGATCGGACGATGGCGTCACCTACGGTGTCGTTCACCCTCTTGAGGGCATCGTTTTTGGAACACGAACTACCTCGAGGGGGTCAGCTGGCGGAGCGGTGTTTCATCTGCCACGTCGATGTCGGTGTGTCTCGGCGGCGTGGCGCTGCGGGGTCTCGATTTCGGATCGATGGACTCACGCATGGTGGCGCTGTCTGGCATCCTGGCGATGCCGACGGCAGACCGGATTTGCGAGGTCATGGTGTTGATCCTTTCTGAATATGGGTTTGTGGAAGACGGCGGCAGCGATTAAAGCGTACATGTCGGTGTGCGTTGAGTGTTTAGCTGAACTGGTACTCCAGTTTTAGATGATGTGCGTTGGTGTTAGTCACCCCCATCATAGTGGTAGCGACCCTGTCGAGAGGTTGATTTCAGTTTGTTTCATCATTGTACTTTGTAAATTTGGTTGGAATTAATAAGTGCGTATGCCTGTGTGCATCACTCGATGCAGAGGCCGAGGAATCGCACCCTCCTTTTCTTAAAAAAAATGGATGCAAGTGGGACAGACACGGAACGTTCGCCTCCACCTTAGCTTGTCTGCCGGGTTTAAATGGGACAAAAGGGAGGTCAATTAGCAGGACAGTGGAAGCCATCTGAGCCTGCATAGTTGGTTAGCCACCATAGAGTGGGTGGCTGGCACATGTCGTATACTCGTATGGCTGCAGCGCTGCTCCGGGCAGGTTATGAATGTGGTGCGCCGTTTAATCCCGGCGGTGCAACATGGAGGTCCCGCAACATATTGAAGTGGGCCACATGTGGCGGTGGGATTTTTGCTGGGCTAAGTGTTGAGCCCATCCCACTTTGAATCGTTAGATTAAGGATAATAGTGTATTGGGTGTTGCCTATTAGATAAGATAGTGGCATGTCATCTATAACAAACAAATATAATAGTTGACTATAAATATAGTTTCTTTTATTAATGGTTGGTCCACCTTTCACTTTCACAATGTGCCTAGAAACACGTGTTGTACATGAGAGCCCGTTTTTATTCTCTCACTTTCATGTAAGCACAAATATATTATTTAAATTCTTATAGCGTGTTGATTGTACTTTATTATACTTGCTCTTAGGGTGGTGCAGGTATGTTGAGATCAAATCACATGTTTGGTGACTTAATTAAACTGCATTCTTTCAATATAGAGGTTGGCTGCTCCAAACTCTTTTTCGAAAAAATAGTGACTTAACTTGGCATGTCATAAGGCATTGCAGGGCGTATAGAGTGAGTAACTGAGTATATATGTGTGTGTATGCATGTGTGTCGATTATGTCTAGAAAACAAGAACGCACTAGTAGAAAACGGACCTTTCGTCCAGAGCATTAGTCCCGGCCGGATTGGAGGCCGGTACTAATGTGACATTAGTACCGGTCCCAACAACTAGTTCGGCCGGGGGCATTAGTACCGGTCCGTAACGAACCTTTAGTACCGGTTCGTGACACGGACCGGTACTAAAGGTTTTGGCTCTGGCCCATGCCCCCGGCCGAACTAGTTGTTGGGACCGGTACTAATGTCACATTAGTACCGGCCTCCAATCCGGCCGGGACTAATGCTCTGGACGAAAGGTCCGTTTTCTACTAGTGTCCGTGTCACGGACCGGTACTAAAGGTTTCGGCTATAAATTCCATGTTTTGAATTATTTTTAAAAAATCGACATAAACTCATTTAAGTAGGCGAAATTAGGTAGAAATCAAGAACACTTATAATCTTTTGGGATTGTTCATCAAATGTGTACTACTCTTTGTGGAAATTAAATGGGTGCCAATTTGAATCATATTTTGTGTACTTTGCTCACAAAAAAGTCATTTTTCGCACCTAAATAATAGAAAATGATATTTATCAAAATAATTTCAAGAATCCATTTGGCATGATTGTTTATTATACCAATATGCACCTATTTGTGGAATATGAGATTTTTATCACAAACTATGCCGTGGAAATGATCATAACTTGATCATTTGGCTTAAAACTTTTAGATATTTATGGATGATAGATCTTTTTGTGAAGATTGTTTTTGCAAATTTTGTCAAAAATCAAGTTTACCATTTTTCATGGCAACTAGTACACATATAAGGACCCCATGCCAAAGGATTTCCTTTTTTGATGTGTTTATCACTTTATTCCATTTTTTCGTAAAAACGATCAAAACGGTCGCGATGACTATTCATCGAAAGAGCTAAGATTTTCAAGAATTATCAATATTTCTGTGATATACCCAATAGTTGTGTACCTTAAAATAATTTTTCCAAAAGATTCAGACCAAACTATCAAATAGTTGTAGTTCAAATTTGAATTATTTTCGAAAAATCGACATAAACTCATTTAACTAGGCGAAATTAGGTAGAAATCAAGGAAAAACCTAATACTTCGGGATTATCCATCATATGTGTACTAGTTTCCATGAAAATTAAATGGGTGCCATTTTGTATCATATTTTTTATAGTTTGTTCACACAAAAGTCATTTTTCGCACTTAAAAAATGGAAAATCATATTTATGAAAATAATTTCAAGAATCCCTTTGGCATGATTGTTTCTTATACCAATATGCACCTATTTGTGGAATATGAGATCTTTATCACAAACTATGCGGCGGAAATGACCATAACTTGATCATTTGGCTTCAACTTCTAGATGTTTATAGATGATAGACCTTTTTGTGAATATATTTTTACAAATTTTGTCAAAAATAAAGTTTATCATTTTTCATGGCAACTAGTACACATATAAAAACTCCATGCCAAAGCATATCCTTTTTTGAGGTGTTTATCGTTTTATTTCATTTTTTCATAAAAACGATCAAAATGGTCACCATGGGTATCGATGTTTCTGTAATGCAAAAGGTGATTTGGATGTCATATTTGGATTTCTCAAAAAAAAATATCAATTTAGACATTTTATTTGTTCAATTCTGATTTAAGGATTTAAAGATACGAATTATTCCATACTAAATGGAAAAGACAAAATAATAATATTTATTTTATTATTATTTATTTCAATATTGTTATTATATAATCATTTTTGTTTATTCAACTAAATTTTGATAATACAAGCAATGAAAAGTGTATCATCATGACCGAGTGGTTAATATGATTGATAAGATAGTAGTATCAGTAAGTTCTTAATTCTCTCTTAGTATCTAATTTGAAAGAAACCTAAATGTTAAGCGTGCTGGGGTTGGAGTAGTTCGAGGATGGGTGACCGAACGGGAAGTTTGAATAGATTAAATAGTTTGACTTGAGGTTAAGTGTGTAGTTAGTGATAAAGTGTGTGGGTTAGTGGATAGTTAAGTGTGTGTGGCAAAGTGAGAAATTTCAAAATTCTATAAAAATAAATAATTTTTTTTAGAAAAATTCAAAATATTTTTTTTTTTTTGAAAATTTTTTAGTACCGGTCGATAACACTGACCGGTACTAAAAGTTTTCCACACGAATCACTGTCCCGCGCCCACGTGGAAACGCTTTTAGTACCGGTTTATACACAACCGGTACTAAAGGTGTGGGCTTTTAGTCCCGGTTGCGCAGTACCGGTTGCAAAACTGGTACTAAAAGCGCTTATGGACCGGTACTAAATCTACGTTTTCTACTAGTGACGACGCAATGCTTCTCATTAGGCAAAGGTCGCAGGAGAGAATAAAAAGGAGAGGCCAAGCGCGTTGACACGTGGGTGAACAATGAAGGTGAGATCGATCGGCCGGAGTGAGTCGCACGTACGTACTCCCTCCGTTTTTTAATATAAGATGTTTTAGCATTTGACTAGATTCACCTGTATCTATACGTATCTAGACATGTTTTAGTGTGCATGTACACTCATTCATGTATGCATCTAGACGCCATGTACAATGTCTAAAACGTCCTATATATTTATGAACAGAGGGAGTACGTCCTTGTTCCATTCGATGTGACGGTGCACAGAGATATGATCGACTAAAAAGGCCGGCGACCAACGCTATGCATGGCGGACGGAGATCACCGAATCTCTTCTGCTATTCTCCCCCTTGCTTTCCGCGTAGGGGAAGCGGCGAGTGGTAGGCGAGCGCGCACCAGTGATGAGATCAATATTGGCCTTGAAACCATCCTCGTGACCAGTGAATTCGATTCGATCGTCCTGCGACACTGACAGGTCGATCGATCTCCGAATGTCCTGCTGCTAGCTTTTCTTAGGCACCTCGCCACAGTACATCACCGGCATCTTCCCTAGCATACCAGAAAGCTAGATCCGTCTCTAGTTGAAGACATATATAGATATATACTCCCTGCATTTCAAATTAGATGACTTCTATTTGGACAAAAGTGAATATATCTAGATATGTTATAAGTCTAGATACATCCTCTTTTTAACAAAAGAAAGTCATCTAATATGGAACGGAGGATGTTATAAGTCTAGATACATCCTCTTTTTAACAAAAGGAAGTCATCTAATATGGAACGGAGGGAGTACATGTTTAAAAGGGACAAGAACCAATTTCTTTCTCCACCAACGTATAGCCGTATAGGCGTGTTGTATAAGTGTGACATCAGTTACTTGCTTCATGCTATCATGTATTTTTGGTGATTGGGTGTAATTGATATCTGCTTGGTATTAATATATTCCCTTTATTTATCTTATAAAAATGTATTTTTGGTGATGTGGACGAAATATGACGTGCATGGACTCATGTGAAAAAGACAATCAACTTTTTATTCAAACCAGGACATATATTTCATGAATATAGCACCATGGCTCGGTTTATCATCGGCGCCTGCGCTAAAGAATAGACCAATAAGGCAACCAGCCGGGTAAACGAGCGAGCACACATGATTGGATAGCTTCTTTTTGGTGCCGCTACACTCATGAGTTTGTGTGGTTAAGGTAGACTGTCCTGGTACATTTTGTGAACGGGCGCCTAGTCCTCTGTCGGGGTGGGGAGAGTCCATACATTCTTGGTCATATATATCTGGTATTTCAACATTGAAGTCATTGCATGAAAATTGCTCAGTCATGATGAAAATCTAGGATGAAGATGCTGCTTTAAAAAAATGGGAACAACACACTGTCTCTGCATCGAAGCAACACACACAACATCCTTTATTGCATAGTTTTCAAGTATCAAGATTAAAGCTCAAGCGTCACACAAAGTTGTAACAAGAAAGAATATCGAATTGATGCACTAACCAATCATCCCAAAAGTCCGAACCGATGAAAAAGGCTAACCTTTATATTTTAACACTCCCCCTCGCGTCTAGGCGGGACAAACGGGAAGACCTTAGACGTGAGATATGTGGGAGGCTGTAACTATTTTTATATTAAATAGCGTGTTAGCTGAGGCTTGAACATGAGACCACCTAGCTCTGATACCATATTGAGTTGATGCACTAACCAATCATCACAAAAGTCTGAACTGATAGAAAGGGTTAGGTTTTATATTTTAACAAAGAATACAAATGGCATATGCATCTCGTAGTTTATTAGGGTGCCGTCAGCCATTCTGTTTGAATCTAGCCCGAACAATTGCCATCAACCGAGTGCATCATGTATCAATAAAACCCTCTGGTCGTTTGTGCATAACCTCCAAGAAGTTGGCATTTGAAGATTTCTTAAAAGAAAGATCATTACGACAATTATAAATTGTCTAAAATAAAACAAAAATGCCAACGCGAATTCACGCCTTAATCTTATTATCCACCTCGTTAACCCAATTACCAAAAGTATTGGTTACATTGGCTGGTGCGAAATATTGAAAATAAAATAAAGAACTCCCCAAACATAACCATATGAAGTTGTTGCTTTTGGAGAACCTTCTTGTTGCCCCTGCATTGCAAGGTAAGTGGATGATATTGTTGTTGGTTCTTGTGTGCCTTGGATCTTGGGCGTTTTAATCTTTTTAATAATTTTGCTATGTGCATTAATTCTTAGTTCTTGACTTTTCAGATTACTCTTGATATTGATATGTTACAGATACCGGGTATACTTGCTTTTCTTTTCATATAATATTACCATTTATATCCCAAAAAACAAGGTGTAGGTAGGGTGCATACATGGTAGATTTTTATTTACAAAATGTCATTTTTTTTAGTATATGTGCAACCTTAAGAACTAGATTTTTTCTCAGCCGTGGCACCATCTTCTAGATCTTGACACCATACTCATCTCTTCTCTAGCTCCACTCCTGTCCTTTTTGGGATACTTGTGTGTCAATAAACTGTGACCGATTGTGGTCTTCTACAACCATAGCGGAGCCAAGTGGTGGCGGCTATACGCGTCATGAAACAGAGTGTTGTTTCGGAGCTTTTTCCCTCCGAAATTAGAGTAGGTTGATGTAGCTAGGAAGATCTATAACAAAGTTTGACGGTAGCAGCCCATATATATGTTGCGGGGCACACAAGCATGGTTATTGCCAAAAGCCAAGCTAGTTAGAAAAGGAATACATTTTAGATACTACCGGATGTTTGTCAACCAAAATGATGTACGTAGATCATTGTTCCGGAAAATTCCCATGTAGACCAACATACCATATGCATTGAGGTGCATTTCGGTGGGTGTACAACCAGTTGATGAATTACCTTTCTTGACCCAGTGGCACGACCAAAAGGTTGTCCCAGTTAGTTATATAGATTTATAATTAAGTATCTATGGAAAAACACCTTGTGCGTACTTAGAAAGCAGAGAGCGATCTTCAGTACAACTCTCATTGGGTTCCTCTTCAGTTCACCTCGAGTCAAACTAAAGCTAGAGACGAACCTACTCCAATAATCATATCATTCGTGCGCAACTCCAAAGTTTTATACACTAGCTCGAGTATTTATCTCACCCTATGCTTTTGATCTTGCCTCTTACATGTACTCAAAAGCCCTAAGATAGGAGCTAGGGCATGCTAATTATGTCATTTGCGTAGTGGATACTGTATGCTTGGCATATTCTGATCAGCTAAGCTAGCAAAGTGGTTTCTCTCTCACCGAGGTAGGGAGGGAGAGAGGATCAGAGGTGTCTTGTAGGCAGGTGATGATTATACCACCAATTGGATGGCTCATGTTCATAGGAACATATGCGCCGTGAACGGAAAAAAAAAGGTGATGGATGATCTTACCTTTTCTTCCAGCATTTGCCGACTATGAAGATCATCTATAGCTAATTAGATGAGTGCAGTCATCCAACACGCTCCGCTATCTTCCTCTGATCCTGGGACAACTCTACCAGATTATGTAAAAATTGGGCCTCTAATATTGTTTTAGAGTATATCCTCTAAAACATTTTAGAATTTTAGAGGATAATGAGGATGCAAAATTAACTATCATCTAAAACAAAATTCCATTTTCGTTGATTAAGAAGGAAGAAACAAGATACACAAAGGCCTAAGTCCGCACACGGCGGAAGCCCCTATACATCACATCAGAACCAAAGGGTTGAGGGCGCCCACAAGCGCTTAGCACCAGCAGCAATACAAGCCTTTCTTTTCTCTTTTATCTCGGCAATCAACATTGACGTCAGCACCAACGATTTCTTGTTGAAAAAGCCACGAGTCATATTTTTTCACAACTTCAAACTTGAACATAACATATGCAAACATAGTTCACATTTAAACATCAATAAGAAGACATAGTTCTAATTCAAACATAGTTCAAATTTAAATCGATATCATAACATAGTTGAAATTAAATATCACATGATGCTGCTCCCTCCGTTTAGTCTCCACTAGCTAACTATATCCAACTAAAACTTATGACTGAATTTGTCTAGCAACGATTTTGGCATACTAAAAGGATGTCCTCCGTAGGACCAACATTTGAATATTGGATGATAATGAAGGTGATTGTATCCTTGGCCAACCATCCATCAAATCCCATGTTTGATGAGATGGTGTTTCCAATTTCCATAGATAGGAGGTGTCTATGATGACTTACCTCGCGTTTGTTATGTGCATGCAGTAGGTGTTGTATAAATGTACGTGGATCCACAAAAATTCTACCGCACATTTTTGGAGAAATCTTTCATCTTGTTTTTAATTCTGATCGGGAATTACCACAATCACACATTCTGCGTTATGGGTCAAAACATTCTTTGGCAAAATAATCCGGACAAGGATCTTATTGCTTGCTTATGTTTAGCTCCTTGCATTGTACATGGTTAATATTGCTAGCAGCATATTTAATCTAATATTAAATCAACTCGTAAATTATTAATTATTTCAACGGTCTCTCACGCTCATATATATATATGTTTTCCCGAGGGGGGCTTTGGACTCTCGGCCACCGTGGTTGCCGATCGAGAAATCCCGAGCGGTCACCGGATAAATTTGAAAATGTAATTTCGAATTCCAAATCTCTCTAGAACAGTTCCTTATATAGGATTTAAACTGTATGAACACGTGTAAGGTCATATCACATAGCGATCTATGTTTTTTTTTTGCATTATTAGTTTTTTGAATCGATCTCATACAACATATTAAATCCCCAAAATCAAAAAAGACTGCGGCAAAATTCGAACCAGATATCCCGACCGGTAACCAAAACCTTCCGAGACGATCGAGATGGGTAGATTCCTGCGCCCATAGAAGAAGCAGCTGGCTCCGGCCTGGCTGGGATGATTTCGCACTGGAGACTCGCCTGTCGATCAATCAACTGTGGCGCTGGCCGGTAAAGTAATGTGCATGCCCAGGCACAGTTTGATCTTTGCCAACGCGCGCATGCAGACTTAGTAATTTATTTGTGAGAACGCACGGTGATAAAGGTTTGCTGGTAGCTGCAAGGTGCGGCGCGGCGCAAAGCGAGCTCGAGGGAGCAATAGTCCTCTGACCGGCCGGCCATCCAGCCTAACTGTGAACTGTCAAAGCTAGGTTTATCGTCGATCCAATAGCCTGAGGTGAGGTCGCAAGCGCAAGCAGGCAGAACCTGCCAACCCAACTGAAGCAACCATGGCGGCGGCCGGAGCGGCAGTGACCAGTCACCCGCTCGCTCGACCTCATATGCCTGCTTCCACTATACACCGCGTATACGTAAACTGATCCCCGCTGGCATTACTTCCGGTCTTAATCGGCTTTAATTTTCAGATGCTTTGGATCGGCTATAATAACTAAAATTAGGACGGCGTCGCGTCGCTTTCGCCATGCAGTCGTCAACGGCGTAGTTCTATTACGGATCTCGGTGCAATTTTCGTCACCCAAAATCGAGAGCCGGGGCAGGAGGAGGAGCTGCTATTCGCGCTACCTGCAGGTGCTGGCTGTGTCGTCAACGCCGTGCGCGCCTTCCGTCGCCACCTAGTGCTACCTGACGACGACGAAGAGCTCCCGCCTGGCGTCCAGTTCATCATCGATCGGCGCCTGAGGTTGACTTCGGCGGAGAGCCTCGTGCGGTATAGCAAAACCGATCGATGGAACGCGCGAAAATTTCGCGGACGTGCTACCACGCGCATATGCCTATAGCTAGCTCGGAGATCATGTGCTCCATCGACCATGCATGGTGGGCTGGTCAAGCAGCCAATGGTATACGTAGGCTACCTACCTACGCCTTTCCCGCCATGCCATCCACCGATGATCGATCGATCGATCGGCGACCGTTGCCTCCGAGTTCCGAAACGGATATTCCATGGATTATCCCCCCACTTTTCCGACAATGCATCGATCGTATCGTCATCATCATCATCATCATCATCATCACACACACAGGCCCCTTTTATTTCTTCTTCTTCCTTGCCTTTGCTTTTCCTACCCTATGTCTCCGTTAATTCCACCACTCAAGTCTCAACTACCATGGCCCGGCTAGCTAGGTAAGTACCTTCGGCTAATCTCTCTCTATCTCTATCTCCTTTTGTCACCTCCAAAAATGGCTTAATTGGAACATGTGAGGCTAGCAAGCAATACTTTTAGCTTTTTATCTTTCTCGCATCCGTTACATCCGGCAATGAACGCGTGACCAAGTGGTAACTGCTAACGGCCGTTGGTTTCTTCTTTCTTCGCTTCGTGCTAACACCTACTTTTCGCTTCTTCTTTTTTATCTCCTCTCCTCCTCAGTTACCATCGATAGTTAAAGAGCATCCCTATCAAATAAGTCCTCCAACACCCTTCAAAAGAAAAAAGTCCTCCGGCCTAGAAAATAACTGTTTTTCCTAGGTCAGGGGCAAAAAATGGACAGAACGAATACCACATATCTGGCCGCCCCGGATTTTTTTTCGAGGGAGCGGGATATTCCCCCTCGCTTCCCCATCTGTTCTGTTTCCGCGGCCCCGTATGTACTCCCGCCCATCGAGTTGGTTGCCCCACCAACCTCACGGGAGCAACTCCGACTTTCTGGGCCGGCGGCCCCGTCGCCGTACCAATTTGGACCAGCGTCGGCCAGAAATGCAAGCGGATCGGGGTGGCTGGCGGGGCCCGTCCTCCCATCGGCTTGAATCCTCCTCCTCCCGCGTACTGCTATCCTGTCACGGTGGCCGGCCCGGCTTCCGTGGCGCACCATGGGAAGCCGAAATCGCAAGACACCGGCTTGAAGAAGGGCAAGTCTCCGGTGACTCGAGAGCGTGCTCCTCGTACGTCCATCTACTTGATTGCCTATCGACTTGATTATCGGTGGTCATGGTGGTGGTGATGGTGTTGATGGAGGTCACGGTGGTGGTGGTGCTTCCGGCAATGGGGCTTCGTACATTGTTGATGTTGATGGTGATCTTGCTTGATTGACTATCAACTTGATTGATTGCATATTCTTGGACAAATCTATTTACTACCTATATCGCGCATGATTTTGGATGTGTGGTAGTTTATGTAATAAACTTTATATTCGGTGAGAGATCTTGAAACTCCTATATATTTCATTGTTAAATGTCACTAGTGGAAAAAGGACTTTACGTCCAGACTATCAGTCTCGGTTACATTTGCGGCCGGTACTAATAAACATCAGTACCGGTCCGAACGGACAGAAGGGAGGGGGGCAGCAGTACCGGTCCGTAAGGGACCTTTAGTACCGGGCCGTAACACGGCCCGGTACTAAAGGTCTGTGGCATGGCAACCGTCGCGCGGGGCTGGGCGGGTGGAGCTTTAGTACCGGTTCGTGTTACGGACCGGTACTAAAGCCCCTAACCGTTCGACTCCCGCCACGATTTTAGACGCGATTGGGCAGTTTCTTCCTCTCCCTCTATTCTTCCTTCGGCCGCGGCTCTCTCTCTTTCTCTCCTTCTCTCCGGCGACTCTCTCCCTCTCTCTTCTACATATCAATCCCTCCGGCCACCATGAGTCCGGCACCACCAATCACTCGCTACGGATCGGTGCTTGCACATGGCAACACCAATCTCAATGTCGTTTATACGAACGATAGCGCAATGGTTGCGGGTTTTCTCTCCGATTTCAAGAACTGGCTTGGCGAAGCTCGGGAGCAAGACAAGTTCATGGGTCTTGATCTCGAGTACACGGCCGATCAAGGAGAGGTTGCAGTCATCCAACTATGTTTCAAGAAACGTGTCATGGTCTTCCAATGGGCAAGGTATTAATCCAATGTTGGGCTTATTTTCTTTAATTTGTTGATTCATATGGATAGGAAAATTGCATAGGATAGCAATTTCTCTTTGATTGTAGTGAACAAAATTATATATATTGGCCGAAATGAAAATTGCATTGCATATATTGGATGAAAATATATATTGTTGTTATTATACATGATCTCAAATTATATATTGACCGAAATGAAAGTTGCATTGCATATTGTTGTTGTTATTCTTATTATACATGATCTCAAATTATATATTGACCGAAATGAAAGTTGCATTGCATATTGTTGTTGTTATTCTTATTATACATGATCTCAAATTATATATTGGCCGAAATGAAAGTTGCATTGCATATTGTTGTTGTTATTCTTATTATACATGATCTCAAATTATATATTGGCCGAAATGAAAGTTGCATTGCATATTGTTGTTGTTATTCTTATTATACATGATCTCAAATTATATATTGGCCGAAATGAAAGTTGCATTGCATATTGTTGTTGTTATTCTTATTATACATGATCTCAAATTATATATTGGCCGAAATGAAAGTTGCATTGCATATTGTTGTTGTTATTCTTATTATACATGATGTCAAATTATATATTGGCCGAAATGAAAGTTGCATTGCATATTGTTGTTGTTATTCTTATTATACATGATCTCAAATTATATATTGGCCGAAATGAAAGTTGCATTGCATATTGTTGTTTTTATTCTTATTATACATGATCTCAAATTATATAATGTCAGTATTTTTAACATGTGTTCCATTTGTTGTTGCAGTAGTGACAAGCAGTGTCCAATACTCATGGATTTTCTTCGCAGCGGCATACATTTTGCTAGCGTTGATATAACGAATGACAAGATCAAGATGAGACGCACTTGGGGTATTCAGATACCATCTGCCTGCCACATTGATCTCCAGGACTTGTTCAGGCTTGACCATGTCAAGACTGGAATGCCTGATATGGCAGTCGCCTTGATCGACGACGCGTACGCTGATATGAAGACAGGATTCGACAAGGATCAGCACAAACTTTGGGAGAAGACCCCACTTGACGGTTGCAACATTGAGTATGCAGCAAAATATGCGTACGTTGCATACGAGGTGTACCGCAAAATTAGAATCGTCAACTATGGGCAGCGTCACCTCGTACCACGACCAGTGCAGCATGAGTCTTCTACTTCTGGGTATTCAGATTCGGAGGACGATTTGTACTAGTGTTTGTAGTGCTTGAGGGTTTCCTCATGTGGAAGACAGTAGTGTTAGTGCAAACACTTTATCTCTCTAATATTTTGTAGTGCTTGAGTAGTGTTATTGTTGCTAACAATTTACCTCAAATATTTTGTAGTGCTTGAGCTCATCTGAAAGAGAGTAGTGTTATTGTTGCAAACAATTTATCTCAAATATTTTGTAGTGCTTGAGTGTCTACTCATCTGAAAGAGAGTAGTGTTATTGTTGCAAACAACTTATCTCAAACAATTTATCTCAAACCAAAGGATTTCTTTTTTTGATTGTGTACCTTTTACATGGTTGTTTCTTATACCAATATGTACCTATTTGTGGAATATGAGATCTTTATCACAAATTATGCCAAAGGATTTCTTTTTTTGAAGTGTTTATCACATTATTTCATTTTTTAAATATTTATTATTATATTATCATTTTTTTAAATAAAGTAATATTTATTTTATCATTATTTATTTCTATATTATTATTGTATAATATTTTGGTTTAATCAAGTAAATTTCTTTTTTTGAAGTGTTTATCACATTATTTCATTTTTTTAATATTTATTATTATATTATCATTTTTTTAAATAAAGTAATATTTATTTTATCATTATTTATTTCAATATTATTATTATATAATATTTTGGTTTAATCAAGTAAATTTCTTTTTTTGAAGTGTTTATCACATTATTTCATTTTTTAAAATATTTATTATTATATTATCATTTTTTAAATAAAGTAATATTTATTTTATCATTATTTATTTCAATATTATTATTATATAATATTTTGGTTTAATCAAGTAAATTTTTATAATATAATAAAAGAAAAAGTGTTTCATCATGACCGAGTGGTTAACATGATTGATAAGATAGAACTATCAGTAAGTTCTCAGTTCTCTCCTAGTATCTTGTTTGAAAGGAACCTAAATGTTAAGCGTGCTAGTGTTATAGCAGTTTCAGGATGGGTGACCGATCGGGAAATTTGACAGTTCCAAAATGGATTAAGTGTGTAGGAAGGGGGAAAATTAACTAGATTAAATAGTTAGACTTGAGATTAAGTGTGGGTTAGTTGATGATAGTTAAGTGATGAATTGTGTGGGTTAGTGGATAGGTAAGTGAGAAATTTCGAAATTCTAAAAAAAAAAAAAAATTGTGAAAATTTCAAAAAGAAATTAAATTTTTTGAAAAAATATTTCCAGCCGAAACCACGCCTGTATCCCTCGTGGATGTCATTTAGTACCGGTCGCAACACGACCGGTACTGATGCACGGGGGGCATCAGTCCCAATTGCGCAGTACCGGTTGCGAAACCGGTACTGATACTCCTCCCCGACCGGTACTAAATATGAGTTATGAGTTTTTCACTAGTGTGTCAAATGATGAAAACCAATTTCCGGTACCAGCCCGGCTCGGGCGTACGAATTTACCACATATGTTCTGTTGTGGGCCGCACGGTACTGGAAAACATTTTCCAGACCATATCTGGTACGAGTTCGGTATCTGCTAGAGATGATCTAATGTGGTATGTACGTGCTAATGGCCGTTGGTTTCTAGTAGCCCACGTACGCACGCGTGACGACCAGATGCACCCATCGGTCTGATAGTATCTTGTTGGTCGTTATGAGTTTCAGAACTCAGAGCGAGCACTAGCTTTGTGACGTTTCCCTGCCTCCCGACTGGGTAAACCCACTTGCCTGGCCTAGCTAGTAATTCCTTCGGCACCGGAAGGAATGATGATCTTGCCCGCATATTTGAGCGAGTGCAGTAAGTAGGACATATGCAGGAGACTCATTTTTGGAGGTCGATCTCCCCTTTGTGGCTTTATCGTCGCTAATGCATATATTTCTTGCTCCATGTTCCGGCCTATACTTTGCCATGCTTGGCTATACACCTATTTGTGCCACATTTATCTCTTAGCTCCTCCATCTTGCTATGACAAAAACTGTACGACTAGCTACTGTTTCAACAGAATTACTATAGATTATGTAGCAAATAAAATGCGTCCCGCTTTATAAATAAAGCCACACGCCTGTGCTGACTTCGTCAATTTCAAGACCTGATCCGCCGGTTCAGTCTCTCGGAGGTGCTCATAGGGGTAGGGTGTGCGTGCGTTCATAGGGGTGAGTGTGTGCGCGTGTATATGAGCGCTTGCGTTGTACTGTGTTTTTCAAAAAAAAAAACGGTCGAACTGATATAAAGTGATGTGGGGAACCTCTTACAAAGCAGATCAAAGATAGAAAAAACATTACAAGGAGAACCAAACATGCCACCGAAGACATCTGAGCGTGCCCAAGGGAAACTGAGACTCCACGACGATGCCCCCATGAGGGTAATGACGTAGCTCGCCACCGTCGTCGAGACCAAGATGGTCAAGGGTTTTCACCCGGAGCCCCAAAATGGCTAGGGTACCACAACAGCGCCCCCAAGATGGATATGGTACCCGCGGGTATCGCCGCCACTGGCGCCGAAGCGCAGAACTTTCGCTCAGACCCTAGCATGGTGTCCGATAATCCCATGCCTGGCCACCAGAACACGATCTAGGAGAAAATGTTGTCGAAGCGCCACCCACCCCCCCCCCCCCCCCCCCCCCCGGCGCTCCTTGCCGTCCAAACGGCCAAAGAAACCAACCATCACCATCGCCATGTCCCCCGCCGTACAGACGTCCGTGCAGTCCTCCTTTCAGGGCTGCCGCCCCGGCATCCGCAACCTCAAACCAAGGAGCCACCAAGTCACGAGGTCAACGTGACAGTTTAGTGAGGCCGGTGACGGGTCAAGGCCTGCAAGGTTGACATCAGGAACTGATTGGAGGAGGGCGCCATCCTCCACCTCCCAAGGCAAGATATTTTAACACGCTCCAGGTCAGGGAAGAAGCCAATCGTCACCACTGCCCTGTCACGTCTAGCCTAATTTTAGTTATTTGAAATGAGTTCGATGTAAGCCACGTAAATTTTTATAGCACTAGGTTGAAAATCTTAAATTAATTGAAACATCTTGACTTTGATACCGTATTAAATTGATACACACTAGCCAACTCATTCAAAAATAAAACTGATGGAGAGAGAAGGACAATATATATCAACAGCTCAGACACTGAGAGAAATCAGACGTATGATTAAAAGAGTTTCCCTAACAATAGAGCTAAAGCTTCAAAGTGAATTTCCTTTTTCAAGAAATACTGCGAAAATGTTTAGTTGCGTGAACTGAACTGATGCGTGCTTGCATGCAATCTCCAACTTTAATCGTAGTGTTTCTTTCGGCCTTGTGACCAGAGAATAAAATTGTCATACGTATGCACGTACGACCGATCGATATCGGATCGATTTGAGCTCGGCACATACAGCTAGATGTGGAATATGAGAAAAGAGTGAGTGATAGGGAACGGAGACGCTATCTAGATGGGAGTCGTACCATGCAAGATATACGTACTAGAATGCGCAGTCGTATATGGGCGATAATTTGTATGTTCTTATGTCCCACTCTGTATTTTAAAAATCATGTCAGTACAGAAAACTGACCGCTAGATGTGTGCCAATTACGTATGTTCACTATATGTATTCTACACTTGCGAACCGTGTAACGGGAGCAATGTAAGCAAAACATATAAAACACAAAGTCCGGTTGATGATTGTTAAGGAATTTTAACCCGGTAAAACTGGAGCAACTATTTGCAGGTGAAGATTGGATAAGTGCATATATGAATTCTAAAGTTGTGATAGTTCCAAACATACTTATTACAATCATACAAAGCATCAAATACAAAGTAAATCTGCCATTTGCCAAACAAAAAAAAATCGCAGAATAGTTGACGGCAAAGATGGCGTCAACAACCACACAAACAATTTGAATACCATCACACTTGATATACTGTAATTTATCCCCCACCAAAAATGAGCGACTAAAACGGTAAAAAAAAAAGGTTTTCTCCAGCAGATTTGTGGCCTAATCCTCTTAATTATCTGACCATACAGTAGCAAATCTTGACCTTGTAACACGATAATTTTGCCGAGAGCCCTATTTTTTCACGAGGTTTTTGTCTATTTTGCCGTGAGATGTCATTTGCTATGAGTTTGATTGGCGACAGCCGGCAAATCAAGCCTTAGGGGTGTGGCAAATGCTCATAAAAATCGTCAAACACACGACAAACGGCCAGTTCCCTGTAGTCTTTTTATATATTTTTTAAAAGAAATATGCGAAAAAAGAGGAAGATAGACTAGAAAATGCCAAAATAAGAAAACATCCGACCTTCCTTTCTATGGTTAATCTAGTTAGGGACCATTAAAATAAGAAAACATCGAACTATTTTACCGAAGTCTAAGTCGGTACTCAACTATATGTATCCCCATAATTTTACTGATTAGAGACCATTAAAACACATGAGCTGTCTAGACAGCAGATTATCCGGAACCCTGCATGAATTGAGCTAAACTGAAAAAAAAAAAATTTAAACTAGTCAATTCAATGATGACCCTCCAAGGATTCACCTATATAGGCTGCGGCTAATGTTGCAAAAATAAGAGCTTGAATACCGCTGGTAAATAACCCAAGAAACATGACATGTATAGGGACTACTAAGGGGACTAAAGAAACAAGAACAACAACGACTAATTCATCCGCCAATATATTCTCGAAAAGTCGAAAGCTAAGCGATAATGGTTTTGTGAAATCCTCTAGGATGTTAATTGGTAAAAGGATTGGAGTTGGTTTAATATATTTCTCGAAATAGCTCAATCCTTTTTTGCTAAGACCCGCATAAAAATATGCTGCTGACATGAGTAAAGCTAAAGCAACAGTAGTATTTATATCATTCATGGGCGCCGCTAATTCTCCATGGGGTAACTATTGTACAAGCCCTAACCCTAAAAGACCCACCAGAGAGTGGCTCATGAAGCGCATTTGCTTGGCACACTTTAACGGTCTCTCACAAGCATGAACTAGCTGCCATAATTGTGTTTTGGTTGGAACGATGCCTAGGAGATGGCGCCTACCTAGACCATATACTACCTCTGTTTTTAAATATAATATATTTTAGCTTTTTTCCACATCCACGTATCCAAACTTGTATCTAGACATATTCACTCATTGTGGTGTGTATCTAGATAATATGTGCAATAGCTAAAACATCTTATATTAAAAAGAAACGGAGGGAGTATATGACCGAACATATAAGAACGGCTACTTTCTCCTTCCAGAAAGAAAGGCCACGATATATGTGCTGATTGACTATAGCACTCATACATGCGGAATGAATTATATATGGGGTGGGGAATGCCGCGCCACTACAAGTCAGCTTGGATAGTAGGGTGCAAATGATTGAGCTTTGGAGTTTATACAAATAAAATAGAAATAACTGAACCACTTGAGCCCTGCCTTCCTCACAATGAGTAGTGGTGTTCAATTCGTCAGGCATAGGTAGCAAAATAGATGGCACACGCCACTACACTTAACACCTTTTCCCACCAGACCACACGTACATATGTGCACTCCGTTTAAACATTAAAGCAGACACACCAAACAGCACACGCTTGTATCAATTCCTACCTATGAATTCTAGGTGTCGTACCCCAGTGCATATACGCTCTTACCACCAGCAACGTGGCATACTTTTAGCAACAGCGTCGACATTCGACGATCTCGGAGTTGTGAAGAATCATTCTGTAGTGAGTTTGGAGGTGGACAAGTATTACTTAACCCGACTACGTGATCCCTCCAGATTCATTTTGCTTTACGCTCTATTTCTTATATCCCAATGCGCTTCTGCATGTAGATCCGATATGCCCCTGCCTAAGCGGCTATGAATGAAAAATCTTACCTACTACTCTAATAGCCTTCTGTAGAATTATGCCTTCCACATTGCTTCTATAAGACGCCGGACGTGGCATAGGAGCGAAAGAAGATATTGTAACAGCTCTAACTCCGGATCTTTCCAGCTTCGCACGCCTTTCAGTATGTACTGTCAAAACTGGGAAGCCTAGAGGAAAAGGCTTCCAACTTATTTGACTCATTTTTAGAAAATAGATCTTGCTGCCTTTTACCACGTCCCCTCTCTTAATATATAGATAGGTTGTTAAAAGCAGCAACCCGGTCTGTTTTGCTGCTAAATGATTCAAAACAGGCACAACGAAACAGTTTGAAATTGCCGATGAGAAGGTAACATGCTAATTCAACTAAAAAACCTGAGCAAACAAACTAATGCATGTCTGAGAAAGCTTATACTCCCTCTGATCCCAAAAAGTGTGCCCATAATATAGCTATGATGTTGTGCCTGCTACGTTCATTTCTTCCGACACTTAAAACAGATCAGGGGGAATACGTGAGCTATTCGCCAGCAGCAGCAAGAAGTCGCTATTAGCTTTGAGTGTCTGAAAGAACAAAACCTGATGGAATGATACACGGGCAAGCCTTCTGCACCTTCAATCATATACATGTAACCTTCTGGAACAATACAAAATTACAGAGTGGCTATAGAAAACTCTGATCTCTTACAGGGTGTAATGGCTATTGTAATATGGCATATACTACACATCTCTAACAATTATTCAAAACCTCCTCGTCACAACCAACTCTGCACCCAACCCAATGACTTTAGTACATGAAAAGTTGGGTATGAAAATGTGTCTTAGGATGAAAGAATTGCCTATGTTGCTGCTGCAAACAAACCTGCACCCCTCCGGTGAAACTTGATTTGCCGGATTTGACCAAGAAGCAATGTGGCTCACTGGTTACTAAGCGTCAATCAATTCAAGTGCTCCATGACAAAACTGGGATTGCAATGTTACCCTCGGAAAGAACAGGTTCAACCATCGAGCTTTGGTTCCATCATTGGCGCCTACTCATCATGTTCGGTTAGTACTGCAAGAGGAAAACATAACAATAAATTCAGATAAATTAATAACAACAATGAACTTGCTGGAATTAAGATTATAGAACGTAGCTGAAAACATCATTCTACATTCAGGCACTATTTATGTAGAAGTGTGCTAATATTTTGAGTTCCATTGCATAAGATCAGCCACTTGACATGTCTAGGTAAATACATATACAACATTAGTCATTAATGCAGTGAAACAAATGAGAAAAGAATATAAGATCAGCTCAGAGTAGAGATATGAATGTATTTTAACCTCCTAACTGAGGGCAAAAGTGTATACTGATGTAACTGGATTTGCTTTAAAAAGTACGGAGTGCTAGAAGGGCTCAGCAGTCCTAGAACGTGGGGGCAAAGCCAGTGAATCACCATAGACAAAAAAATTGGATTTTTACATTTGCCAAACAATTCTTTTAGGCTGGCGAAGTTCCTTCATTGTTCGTACCCCACTGTTCCTCACCCTCATTCCCATTTACAAGAACGGTTTCTTCAGGTTCATCAGTATCAACTTGGACAGCTTCATCGGTGTTCTCCTCCGTTTTATCCTCTTCCATTGCCTAAAAGGATATATTTTTTCGTATCAGAAAATAAATAAAATTGTATTGCAAAATCAATCAAATAGAAAATACAAAGTAAATAATGGCATTTTGATCACTGATGACCTAAAGAGTGATTTCTAACACAAAGATTGAGCATATAAGTATTTAAAGGAAACCATAGAATGGGATAAAGGTTGAACAAGGATCAGAGGGATGATGCAAATGCAATACCTCTTCGTCAGGCTCTCCATTTTCATCAAGTGCGTCTACTGGTTCTTCGTCTTCAATAACCTGCATCCTTTTGAAAGCTTCCACAAGAGTAGCATCTGACTTCTCAGCATGGTTCAAGTACTCATCAGCAGAAGGATAGTGCCCCCTGCGAATACAAGACTTGTTATTGCAAAAGATTTGCCCAACAACACTACACCAACGAAAAGAAATCAGTCTATGTGGCAACTTTTACCTCTGGGCAGCAACATTCTCTTCCACAGTAAGAGCAACCTGCCAGTCTTCAAATAGATTTGGATACTCAGCAGGATCTGCCAGAGAGTCTGCAGCTTTAGGATTAACCTGCAAAGAAAGAACATATAAATAGAGGAAGCCACGAACAAAAATTTGTGAATACACTTTTTACTGGGGATAGACTTGTCAGGAAGAGGCTTGAGAGCATAAGAGTGAAAAATTACTTTACTGAGGTCCTTTCTCCATAATGCTACAATCTCTGAAACTTTGCTGGGAAGATAAGAACGTGACATTAATGCAGCTTCAGGTATACGATTGCTGCAGAATACAGAAGATGCAGTTTAGCTTTAAAATGGAAGTGCACAGCAATAAGCAGTTCATCACAGGAAACAACACTCACCTGTCTACAAGCAACTGTATGCAATTTTCCAATTTACCAAGCATAAAGAGGCATAAGAAAGCAACATTGTTTTTCCCGTGCTCTTTTGCTAGAGAAGCAAGATTTTCGATTCCTCCAGCATCACCAAGAGATGAGTACAGTAGCAACAAGCCACTTAAATCCTTCGCTTGTAAAAGGCACTCTTCCGCCGCCTCTAGCTGCAATATAATTTGTGAAATGCTCAGAACACTAAGCTAGCCTAGTTAACACAGAAATAAATTTACACAATTAGTCAATTATTATATGTTGATTTACACTAATTACAAAAATCTAGGAAGGGTAGTCTCAAAGCTGGTTGCCAAAGCACATGGTAATCTTTTTTTTAATAATATGTGATTTGATTTTTTCCCTTAAGTTTCAACCAAAACCTCTTAATAGATTTTAAGAACCAACCTTGCCGGTGGACATGGCGAGCTCACCCAGCTGCTTCCACTTCGATTCACTTTGTGCTTCCACGGCAATATCCTGCAAGAAAAATGATGTCTGGAAATTTAGCACTAATGTCATTTAGCCAAACTTGGCAGCATCAAAGAACTTACGGCATATGCTCTCTATAGTGTGAAAGAAGAAACACATGACAGTGTGCTCTGTACCTTTGCAGTTTCTAATTTTCCAAGCTGCACAGCCAAGTCAAACTTATAATCAGCATCAGTGGCTATCTCAAGAGCCTCCTCCAACATTCCCCTGGACTCCAAGAAATGAGCGACACTGCAATATTGAAAAGGGAGACCAGAGCTAAGTTAGAATAGAATCTACTATAGATAAAGCTGGATTAAATATGCCAACGGAGAAAGAACGGTATGTTGTGTGTTTGCTATTGACACTTCAAGTAGCCAGTGAATAGACGAAGATACTCTAGAATGCAGTCCAATCAGCTGAATATATTTTAGATATGATATTGAGATAGACCACATCACAGGTACAAGATAAGACAAGCATCATAAATACTGTCGAAATGGCAGCAGAATTTAGCAAATAAATATATTTCAAAGTTTCACTTGCTTTGTTACTGTTTGGAAAAAATGTGAATTGATGTATTCAGAAACCAGACTGCACCCAGAACATGTGTTACAAATAGCTTACAAAAACATCTTATGCATTGGAACGGAGGAGTATATCATTAAAAGAACCTATCCTAGTGTGTCTAAGACACCCACTTACCTATTATATTGTGTCTTTGGTATGGATGGTAAAATCTCATTTGCACTTTCCAAATCCCCACGCATCACAAGCGTCTTGTATTCAATCAAACTGAGAAGTAATGTGTAGCCAATGACACTGCAACAAGCCAATGTATTAGTTAAAGAAATCAACAACAAATGGTACATGGAGGAAATTCAAGGAAACATACTTAAACTGCTTGTCAATAAGATAAACCCGACTTTGATTCGCAAGATATCCCAACAAATACATAGGGCGATCCAAGTGATACATCGTTGTGACCTGTGAATTGTATAACCATGCAAACAAATAAAATTGTATCACACAATATATCCATGTAGAGAAAGTGAAATCAAAGAAATGCTTGTTCAGAGCAAATGTAATTTACCTCACCACCAACGCAATAGTTTAGGCGCCACGATGAGTTGTTATAAATAAAGCAGTCTCCAACCCAAATCCCTGTTCGCACTCGCTCATTGATCTCGTGAAGCAGTTCAAAAGCATCTTCAGCGCCTTCCTCATCTACAGGCTTTCCACCTTCTAGATAAGCAGCAACAACATCTCTCTGCAGGGACAAAAGTCATAAACAAGACCTCTAGCCATGTTTAACAAAGACTTCATGCAAACATAAATTCAAAAGGCACGGAACATAGAGAAAAAATATAGACATATAGAGGATGGAATAACTTACATTGTACTTCAGGATGTAGAATGATGTATCACTTGCTATTGCAACTAGATCCCCACTATCCGCCCAGTAGACATTCTACAAGTACAGTCAAAACAGGTTATGCAAATGTAAACTCCACAAATCCATAATCCATAATTAGATAAATACTGAATTTACCTTGACATTCACATCAATACGGCGTATTAGCGTGCAATCAGCCCAGTCATAGAAGCAAATGAAGTCACTGGAACACATTGCCAAAAGCACTCCACCAAAGATACGCTCTGCTGAGAATGTAGGACGGATGGTTTTCTTCTCCTGCATAAATAGATCACTGAAGTTAAAAGACGCATTTGTTTCACAAAATGGAAACAATAGCATGTACAAATGTGTTAGATAAAGATGCCAGATCACATACTAACTCAACACTCTTATATGATTTCTATATAAGTGAATATGGCTAAACAATTCAGCATAACTAAAGCACTCTGTTGGGCTGAAGGACAACAATATGATGCAATACGTAGCAACAACAGAACTACAATAAACTGCAACCTATAAATGTTCTGTAATTATTTTCACCAAAATATGATAAAATATCATCATTCCAGAAGTAATAACACAAAATCAAAATATGTGACATTACTTTTAACTGAAATAACATTAAAGTTAGCCAGAAACCTTCATTGATTAAAGATAAACATAACGGTAAAACTGAAAGGGTTGCATTCCCTAAAGTGATGTTACAAGAAATTGGGCAAGGCACACTGTGGATCTTGCACGATACATTGATGGTCAAATGACCAGAAATGATAGTAATACCACACACCTGGAATGATTTATTGAAAAGCTTTATTCTTGATGTACTTTCTCTGATTGCATACTCTCCTTCGGATGACCAAGCAAACTCTAACGCTGATCCAAATGATCTATTCCTCCAAGCCAGTGCAGTATAGATTATGTATTCGCCATCTCCACATACAACTACAAATCGGCCGTTGGGGTTATGCTTCAAGCTCTAAGCAAACAAAAAATAACTCATAATTAGATACACTAATCAAGACATGAAACAATGACTTGTTACCTACAAAAAGGAAAATAAAATTTGCAACTTCTCAGTCTAATATAGCAGTATCATATGAAGAAATAAAAATAAAGGTGATGATTCAGTGAAAAGTAGCTCTGCTACAAAAAATCATGAGTATAGAAGATGCATAATTGGGAATAATGTTCATAGAAAACCAAAACCTAGCAACTCCACCTGAGATTATATACTTGATGCAGACCTGATAGGGATATATAAGCAAAGCAAATGAACAAACTCAACTTGTAAGTTTTAATTCCTGTTGCAGTAAGCAGTCCATATGTTTTTTCTTGAAGCTTATCCATTTAATCGTCAAAAGTCATCACAAGCTACGGAACGGTTATGCAGATCAAGACGTAAATGACTAGTGTTTATGCTGGAGTTCAAATACTTACATATGCTATAACAATACTAACTAGTGATAAATATGAAGAATTGTACCATCCAAAAGTACCTGTGGGTAAAGATCACAGCTTCCTAACTCCTTCACAGCCAGGGGCAATCTTTCCCCATCCGTAGCCTGGTGTAGAACATAATAAGCAATCAGCCAAAGTTGTAGATTTAACTCGCTTTGATTACACAACAGGTAAACTGACCTCGAAGTTTGCACCGACAGTCTTTATATTCACAGTTTGTATCTCGTTATGTTTTGCCCAAATAATCTTTCCACTCGCATCCATACTTGCTACAGGTACTTCACGACCCATTTTAATCATAATAGTTCCTTCATCGTAACCAATCACCATTCTAGATGATAGAAATGGCATTATTAGTTTCAAGACTATAAACAGGGAGTTAACAACAAGACCCAAAAGGTGGGAAAACGAGAAACAAGAGGAACTACTAGTTATCGAAGTAAGAATGTGAAACTTAATATCAATAAATATCAATATATTGCAAGAAACGTGTAGGTGAACAGAACAGAAGGCATGGAATCATTAGCAATAATCATCACTTGAAAATACTAGGTTTTGGAAAGTGGGAAAACACGTGGTAATCTGATCAACCAATGGCCAAGAAACAATTTGGTGCATGCAACGGTAAAAGCAAACATGATAACTTGTAACAAGAAGTTCACATTAATTTAGGATGCATGGCACACCGGTACACGTACATTAAAGATAGGAGAAACATACTATGAGATGATACTTCTAATGGTAAAATATTATTTAGATAGCCAGTGCCCTATAAATAGGTGGTGGCACCAATAAAACAAAGCAGAAAGCAAGCGATCTTTCATTTACCTTCTTGATCCCTTCATGTATCCAACAGCCCAGACTCGTTCAAGGCCATAGTTAAGTGTGTTCTCAAGCCTACAAATGAATAAAGAACCAAAAATAAGAACATCTCACTGTTTTTTTTTTGGGAGAAAGAACATCTCACTGTTGGGAAATTCGCTAGGACTAAGGAAAAGCAATGTGCTATCTAAAGAGGCTGACATAGCTAATATTTTTCAGATTATAAAGAAATAGCATATGCAACAACAGTAAGCAAACTGGTTAGGAAATGTATTACCTTGACAGTGACAGTAATACGTTTATTTCATACCAATAAGCAAACTGACTAGTACATTATATCACTACCATGTTGATTGTCACAAAAGGAGATCTTACTAGTTAGTAGAGTACTTGGAGAGCTTTTGGGCCCTGCTATCAACTCTAGAGACTAGAGAGCACATGGCCATATGTCAAGAACAAAACCTAAAAACTTCACCAGGTAAAGAAACACTAAATTCTCCATAACATCTAGGGGCAAAGGGTAAACAGTCAATAAATCACCAAATCCAAAAGAGTTGCTAGAGTAGCTGATTTTATTTTGGATAAGACTAAGTAACCAAGCACGAGAAATAGGAAAGACAAATGCAGAGTTTACACCAAAAAAGGTCAGTGCAAGACTGAAAGTAACCTGTAAGTTGTTGAATGCCACAAACGAACTGTCCCATCTTCCGATCCAGTAATGATTATAGGAAGCTCGGGATGGAAACAAACAGCAGAAACGTTGTGTGTATGGCCTTCGAGTGTCTGAACACAGCTCTTGGTTTGGTAATCCCAGACCTGATTTACCGTAATTATACATCTTAGGATTCTACTGATCACCTGAAGGTTCAAAATACTACAACTGGTACAAAAAAAACAGACCTTTGCAGTGGAGTCATCAGAACCAGTAATCAAGTACGGCCTGTCACCACCAGTGAAGTAATCAACACAGTTCACACCCTTTTGATGTCCATCAAGCGTAAAATTTGGATCTGGAGAACCCAAACTCCATATCTGCCGTTTCAGATCAAGAAGTATTAATTTACCAGAAAAGTCACATCATGAGCCATGGCTCATACTAATATGTAGCTCAGTAGCTGCACATGAGAGAATGTGAAACTGACCTTTGTAGTGCGGTCAAGAGATGCACTTGCGAAAGTGTTAGTGTCCTTTGGATTGAAAGTAACCTGCATGACATAGTGTGAATGCCCCTCAAAGATTTGAGTGCACATCCAACCTTTGTCCCAGTCCCACAGCTTTATCAACATGTCATCAGATGATGACAGCACATATGGAAGAGTTGGATGGACTGCAACACATCTGATGTAATCAGTATGAGCCTCAAAAACTTTAACTTTGTCCATAGTATTGTAGTTGTAGACGCGAATGTGCATATCGTCTGCACCGGCTACAACCCATTGTTTCCTTGGCACAAATTTTGCCGACCGTACTGAAATTATGTTCAAGTATACATCATACAGCTAAGTCAGTACAAGATTCCAGCACAACTTCTATTTTCATGTAAACATAAGTACGATGTAATACCTGGCAGCTCTGAAGCTTCAAATGATTTCACCATGGTCTGCAAGATATAGAGAAACAGACATATTATAAAGAATCAAATACTAGAAGCCAGTTTTTAAACTTCTATACAACAGTACACCTTGATGCAGTTGGTCAAAAATTAAATTAGTGTAATATAATTCAACAAACTCGTGGAGGGGATCAGGGGAAAGCTCCTACAGCACACATGAATAATTCGTCTGGTTATAAACCTAAATTAACACTTACAGTACAATGGATGAAGCATAGGTTCATAAGGCACCCCAACCTGATTTTGAGTAGCTCATTTGGACTCACTGTATCCTAGATGAGAAATCAACCAAATCTAGTAACAAATAGTGCAAGCTGTACAACTTTCACCCTTCCATATTTTTCACAATATTATAACAATACAATAATCACTGGTGTGAGTCTAGACTTAGTCCCAAGAAAATGAAGTCCAAGAAGGAGTCGTGGAAATGGAATATGTAAAAATAATAGAACTAAAGAGCGATACTTAGACGGTGAAATTCTTACAGATTTTTTTCATTTTTACAAATCTTACATCACATAATTGGACCTATGACATGAGAAATTCTCCATAACTGACCAATGAGCAAGAATACAGATCGTGAACAACATCAAATACATCAGAAACCACGCTCCAGCATTGACAGTTGAGACAATTGAGCCTTAATAGTATGTCTATTCATGTGTAACAGTGCAAGTACTATTGTCTCTCTTTTTGTGTACGGGAGCGTTAGTAATTGATCGGTTGGCATAAGTTCAAGCTGCAGTGCGTGAACAGTTGATTCACGAGATTCAACGTCATATAATTTATGACAAAAGCTAATGAACTAGGAAACAGCTTGAGCCCTTGCCTGCGACTGATAGTCCCAGATGCACACGCTCCCCGAGTACAAGCTCGCCAGGATCCTAGACCAACAAAAACCACACAATCAGATTATTAACCAAAAGCACATCAAATCACAAGTACCGTCAGCCCAAATGCGACTGAAGTGTACTGAAGGCCCCGAAAATGGTAGCACTTGCCATGGCTCCGTGGGGTGCAGATCCACCGACTTGACCCGCTCCGACCGCTGCGCGAACTTCCTCTGATCACACCAACAACAACAGAAATGAACACGATGTGAGCTCTCAGTCAGGCCTAACTAACTCGCGCAGCGGGAACAAACAACGGAACAGCTGGAGCGAGATCCAGCATGGGGCCGAGCGGGCGGGGCGCACCTTGATCTCCAACCTGAGCGGCTGCATGGAAACAGAAGCAGAAGACGACACTGGTCAGATCTCGGCGCACACAGCACGAACTGCGGTAGGACAGACTGGAGATTCGGGAGCGGGGGCGGGAGTTCAGATCCGCGTACCATGGTGGCGACGGCGCGGCGGGCGGGCGGGAGGATGGAGCGACGGGGGTGGACTTGACCGTGGAGATCCGCGTCGACGGGTTGGTCCGGCGCGGCGCGGCCTCGCGGGGTAAGCCCGGATCGCGAGCTTCGGTGGAGGAGCGAGGCGGGTGGGAGGAGAGAGATAGAGGAGGGAGGGAGGACGGGGTTTTGTGCGTATATTTTACTTCGTATATTTTACTTCGGTTTCAAATATAGCTTGGAGATTTCATACTTTCGGGTGAAGCTTTTCCAAGAAAATACTTTCGCAAGAAGCTAGCTATCGTACAATCAAAAAATTGGTCGATTCGGGGGTGACAAATCAGCCTCGTCCCCCACCGTTTGATCTCCTTAAAACTCGAGATCCGAACCGTTCATATCTCACCATACCTCCTACGAGTGTAGTAATTGTTTGAACCATTGCAACATCATCCTAACATTATGTTAAAATCACCTTTCAAAAAAAAATGTTAAAATCGTACCTCTTATGATGTACTCTTACCGACATAGGGTTCCACGGTTAAACATCTCTTGTAAGTCGTAGTTGATATAAGTCGAATAGTTGTAAATCCTGACATTTATAAACCTATCTTGACATAGTAAACTTTTGCTAGCCTTCCTCTTTGGAAGGTTTTCCATATTAAAATCTTCTGTCCTTATTGTGTTGATCTTGCTTTTGAGAAAAACAGTGCCTTGCGTTAACATTGGCAACATGATATGTTCCTCTAACATAGCACATCCCAAGTGAGAATGAGCAGGCATAATACATCACTATTACGCATGCCCTAGTGTTACTTCTCATAACGAGTAAGTTATAACTCAGAGCAAAATCTCCCCGTCTTTTACTACGAGCACAGGGAGGAGTTATATGAGGAGATGAGCAGGGTTTTCATTTTCTTATTTTTATACACGGAGCAAACAACATTCTCGACGAGGGATGCTAGTTCACGTGTGCATGTGGTCATAGTTGAAAATTCAGTAGCCCACGCAATCTTTTCTTGTCGGAAGAGACTGGTAGGTAGGCAAACACCGCCATAGTTGGAGAGGATCGAGAAATGAGCATCACCATCGTAGTAAAACTCCACTCCGCCCTTGCATCCACCACCGTTGGTGGCCAGCGGCCAGCTCGCCGCATCACCCTCTCAGGCCTCAACCTCCACCACCCTCTACCTTTCCTCGAATGTCCGTCGCTACTACATCGTAGCACACCCCGCACACATCTCCACGGTTAAGTCCATTGCTCACTGACAACTCGCTTTATATGAAGCAACAACTTCTCTGTCGCGGCTCCTTAGCATTTGTTGTGGCGTTGCTACGCCATCTCATGTGGTGGCAGTGTGGGTGTTGGGCAGCGTCGCTAGGTCAAACTAGATAGCACCCCGCGCGTTGCCGCGGAAATTTCTAGTACTCTCTCTGTCCAACAAAAGATGTCACACTTTCTATCAAATTTGGATGTATCTATACACTAAGTCATGTCTAGATACATCCAATTTTTGATCAAGTTGAGACATCCTTTATTGGACGGAGGGAGTAATAGTTTTTTGGAAAATTGAGGAGATTCAATGGAGTAAAAGTATAAAAACGAAAACAGCTATGAAATGAAGAATTTCCATATAATTTGCATTTGTGTACGGCGTAGGAGCTAACAAACTAATGTCACATCAAAAAACCTGGAGGAGCTCATCGTGGAGATATCGTGTTGTACAATACAAACGCTAAAGTTAGGCATCCGTGGATGCGGACTTATACATTTTCTATATATCCTTGCAATCAGCAAGGGTGGATGCTTCCATATCGCTTTTCAGAAGTACTCCCTCCATTTCATATTAGTTGACATTAAAATGGATGTCTTTAGCACTAAAATAAATCTAAATACATCCATTTAAATGTCAACTAATTATATGGAACAGAGGGAGTATCAAGTATGAACGTAAATAGCTTTCATTCTTTGCTCAAAGGGATTGGTAGAAAGGTTTTTGCTCTCTGGCAGCCGGAAGATAAAATTCAGAACACCACAGGTTGCAACTCATAATAATTTGAGAATCAATGAGGCGTATGCAGCTGCTGCAGAGAGAAACAATCATGTAACATGCTCTTCACATCTTTAACCTGTTCCGTCAGCTTCTTGCACTACTTTGTGTGTGTTGTCCCTTGCGCCCTAGCCTGGAACTTGCCAAGCAGGGCACCTGTAGCTTCTGTTTCCCCATATATGAATGAGAAGCAGCTTTGTGCATTGGTCAAGGAAAAAGAAGAAATCATGTAAGTAAGGAGTAAGGGGGTATAGACTGAAATAACTAAATACAATATGAACCGAGTCTTGAGGTTAAATGTGGGCTTCTCAGTTCTCACCAGCTGGTACCTAATGTCCGTGAACAACAACATGAGTTAGTATTTCCGCACAACTGCAAGAACCAATCTATAGCCTGAGATAACTAAATATCATGGCATGTTCCAAGAAAATAACCAGCAAGCACAACAAATTTCAGCTCAACTTCCAATCTCTGCATACAACTTACTGATTGGTTCACAGCATCCCACTAATGAAAATGGAAGGACAAAAGAAATGCATTGCAGTTTGTGTTTTTAATGATAAACTGGCTGACTGCAAATACAACCCTTTCCAACTTCCTTGCAGGTGTGAGCACGTGGAAGATACCTTGAAATTGTGGTAATTAACATGATATCTAACTATGATCTGCGGAACCTCTATTTACATACTCGACTAATTCTCTATCACATCTATTACAGGTTGGTGCAAATGATATACCTAGATTGATCAAATATGCATACCTTATTATCTGTGATCAATGGGGATCAAATGTGGATCCGAAAATACTCTTGATCATACAAAAGAAAAATAGGATCATGAACACCTTGATTATTTGCTGAAATTGAATCCACCATAAACATCAAATTTTAGGGAAGGCATACAATTATCTGGATGGTATTGAAACAGTATAATATAGTATCGAAAATAGTATAGTATTGAATACCTAAATTGATCAAAAAAAAATGTTGGTGCTAACTCAACTATTGAAACAGAGAATACAATTATCTGCAACTAAACTGAACACTTGTTTTCAAATAGGCTTTCAAGTTTCCATCAAAACGAAGAACAGAAGTACATGAAATATACGCGCTGGGTACATTGAAAAACCAATCTACGGCCAGCTACAGGGAGTTGTGGCCAAAGGAGGAAAATAATATGAAAAATTGGGATTGGCAATCCGGATTTACCTGATACGGTGAGGGAATTTAAATGGGACTCTACAATGGTGAGGGCTCCGAGTTCCATCCCGTTCAGGTGATGTGCTCGGACGACCGGAGCATCGAATTGTCCAGCATGTTGTCTTTCTGAAAGCAAAACCTAGCAGATAAAAAATTAAGTTAATGGAGGAGAGACATGTGAGAAGATAAAGCATAGGAGGGAATGACTCACCGCTGGTGATTGAGATTTTGATAGAATCATAGGAGGAAGATCTCGGCAACCCAGCTGCAACTGCGACGGCAGACATGGGCCAGGTCCACTATTTAAGGGTTCCTCTTGCGGGGAGAAGATGAAGAGGAAGGGGAAAACCATCAATGCCTTCTGATCTGTTCCGTGAGTTTTTTGTAGGGAGACGAACGAATGGGTCATGAATGGAGAAGACGAAGTGTAAGGCTGACTCCACTAATGCGATAAGTTACTGCGCCGCGGAAACTGAAGCCACCGAGCATGGGCGAATAAGGATGAGGTGGACGCGGGTAAGAGCGTACAAACGTGCGGGCAAGGGTGAAAAAATGAAGGGTGACGTGGAGGCATGAGAGGGCTGGAAAATCAAGTAATGGGTCATTCCTATTTAGGTATAGAAGATTAGACTCAGGGGAGAAGACACAAACTAGGATGGTGATGGCGTAAGGAAGAGGCCGTGTGATCATAGGCACCACCAATTTTTTTTCATTTTTCTGGGCCCCACCATGGATGCGTCGTCGCGAACATCCTAATTTTTTTTCATTTTTCTGGGCCCCACCATGAAAACTCGGCCTGTATCCTCCTTTTTTTTCTTTCTTTGTAACCTCAAAAGCCCTTCGTCTTGGGTAGTCAAATCGAAACTCCGGAGGACTCCCATGGTGGACGTCGAGCTTGGAGGAATCAGGGGGTGAGCAGCCGTAATCTCAGGTACGCCGCACCTATCAATCTCTTGAAATCTCGAGGAGTTCTGTTGTTCGATGCGGAATCCCATTCGTCGAGCGTTTTCTTCTTCGTCGAATCGTTCTGAAGGGTTATCTGACAGGTTTACATATCTCCGCCATGCCGGAATCGAGTTCGGATCCTGGCAATGGTAAGGGAAAGAGGAACCGCCCTTCCTGGATGGGCTCCGGGGACGGAGGGGGGAGCCCAGGGAAGAAGAAACACGCGGAGGAGACCCGCGAGAGGGCTCAACCAGGTCCTGATTTCTCCAAACTTCTGGTACTTGTCAGTCTGGAGCCCTCTCTCTGCCTGCACTCGGATGAGGATTGATCTGTGGATTTTTGTCACCTGACGATTAAGTGTGTTTGTATGGGCAGGATGGAGTGATCTTCGTGCTGTCGGGGTTCGTGAACCCTGAGAGGGGCAGATTGCGCTCCCAAGCGCTGGACATGGGAGCGGTTTATCGGCCCGATTGGTCGTCGGATTGCACGCTTCTTATTTGTGCATTTGCCAACACCCCCAAGTTTCGACAAGTGCAGTCGGCGAATGGAACCATTGTCGCCAAGGTTTGCTGTTTTAGTTGTGATCATTGCAGTTCGTGTTTCTTCAGACATTCTTCATCTTAAAGGGAGAAATTGCAGCGTATTTAACCTGCTTAAGCTTGATCTGCATACTGCAATATAGTCTTATGGTTGGCCCTTTATTTCTGCCAAGTATGAGGTTTCCCAGATTTTGTCATGTGCATCTCTATGTTATCAACTTTCTACTTGGTGGCATGTGCCATCATATTTATATTAATGCTATTCTAACTTCTAAGCATTGAACTGAATATACCTTTTTTCTGCAATGTATCTGCCTTGACCAAAATGCAATTGAGAATGCCAAGGAAGAACAGGGTCACATACAGGTGTTCCATCTGCATTTCAGTGATCCGTCGCTTAATAGTTCTGTCGTCATGAAATATGTGTTTCCATGCTGCTGATTTTCAAAGAGAAGCTATGTGCCACGAAAAGACTAAATGATTCCAGAAGTTTTATCTATTGCCTTGTCCATGTTGTTAGTAAAGAAATAAAATTTATGGCAACATTTACTGCATCGCAGACAAGCAAAGTTTGTTCATGGTCACACTTTAAAATATTAGCTTGATTCCTTAGTTACTTTGTCATACATTATACATATTAACTAAGCTGGATGTGATGTTCCTGAGATCACAAGTTAATTGTTTCTTATCCTCTTTCCTTGTGTTAGGAATGGATCTCGGAATCTCACAGCCAAAGAAAATTTGTTGACATTGAACCCTACCTTATGCATGCTGGACAACCATGGCGAAAATTTAAAGAGCAAGCTGAATCCAGTCAAGGTGGTAAATTCTTTCATGTGACATAAGGTTTCATCAACATAAGCTCCCCTGTATATGAGGTTATTTATTTCGTTTAGGTGGTCTGATTCTGCTATAAGTTTATTTTCCTGTATCAATTTGGCATCTTGGGTGCTGCCCTGCAACTTCTGTGTGTTCTCCAGAGTATGTAATTTAACTTGAAGAAGGTTGATCTTTAGATTCTTAACCCTTGCCTATGGACCAGGACCATGTCAGTGTGATACCACCTTATCACTTATCAGATAGCCAACAAGGTGCTAATTATAAATATTCATTATTTTTCATCTTCCGATTATGGACTTACGGGTACCCTCCCCCTGGGAAGAGACAGCGAATAATTCTTATAGCTGCAACCACACATTGTCCCACAGTCTCACCCATAATAATTCAGGGATGCTCAATTAGTAACCTATGGACACATGCTAGACGTAGCTGTAGACTTTGTTTTCTCGAATCGAACACTCACCAAAGTGTGTGCCTTTGTATATTGGAAGATAGTGTCAAGAGGACGTGAAAGAGTACAGCCAGAAAACAAAGAAAAATTGAAACAGAAGAAGGGGTTAGGGTGGCGCAGCAGGGCTTAGGGTGGTGTTGCCACAGAGCTGGGATGTACACTAAATTGATTTAGCTTGCTTGTATTCGGCCTCCTAGGATGAATGCAAAACTCTATCTTTTCAATGAAGTGTAACGCAAAGGTCATTTGTGTTTTCTCAACAACAACAAAAAAACAGAAGGGGAAAACAAAATCTGTACAAGGACACAGCTGTAAACTTGGCAACGGTGAATGAACCAATTAGGATTGAGTTTTAGCAACCTTAATAAAGAACCATTTTCATCTGTGAAAGTTTAATATTCCTTGCAGCTCTGGGGTACTTTCCTACTTTTTACTTCTGCACTTTTGAATTTGGAAGTCAATTAAATTTTAACCTATATTTGTGTAATTTGGTTTTATTATTCTGTTGTAGATCAGAAGAAACCACATAAAGATCATGGAAAGCAACTTGAGCGGACTCAGGCTAAGACACCGCCCTCTGCTATCACTAAGGTCTGTTTAAAATTGAGTGGCAAAACCCCCAGAACCATGCTTTAGAAGCCTGCTTAACAACTAATGTCTTCTCAGTGAGACATATAACTAATTTCTTCAGTCTAATCTCTCTTAGCTGGCTACTTGAACTTGGTATCATCATCATTTTAAATTGTACAGGTAGTCACTAGAGACAGAGCACCTGGTTTATTTTACCTAAATTTGGATGTATCCACAAGAAGCAAGAAGTGCAGTAAAAGCAACCATATTCGGCAAATGTTTTGATCCCGTCATACTAATTAGTGTCCCCGCCCCCACAACCCCTATTAGTTAAGGATCACATTAAATTATGGTGAGGATCATTAAGGATCACATTAAATTCAAGGGTAGGAAGGAGAGTTGTACATGATCCCGATTCCAGACTGAACATCAGAATAAACTGACCATAGTTTACAGGAAGTTTGCACCTGCATGTGCAAAGTATGGTTCCTATCCCTTAGAAACAAAATAGTGTACTATGATGCATGTTTTTCCATATTGAATTTTCTATTAAACTAATGACTTCTCAGAGACATTGAAAAGCCAATGGCATCTAAATCAGCAACACAATCTAAGTTTAGATTTTTCCCAGAAGTACGATGATTCATTAGAAATAAAGAACAACATGAAGGCAACCCATGTTGCTGTAAACATCTCAATATGCTTTTCTCTTGCTTGCAAATCTTTAGTGATTCTTTTTTCCATGCATTCTTTCTACATGACCTCATAATAGTTTCTTTGTACAGGCAGGAGATTCAGATGATACAAACAAACTTTTTTCACCCTCAAAAATTAAACAATGGGCAATGAATGATTTTGCAAAGACAATATCATGGTTGGAGAGCCAAGAAGAGAAGGTGAGCAATTATTAGGGATAAAGGGGTCAAGGGATGGTGATGAAATTACATTTCAAGCCTCATGGGCTTGTCTTCTCATTAGCCTCAGGTTTGGTTTTTCATGAAGAGCTTCTACAAGCATTATATGGTCATAGAGACTGATGATATACACTACAAGTGACTGGCCTGCGTACTTGTTTTCTTCTTTGAATTTCCAGTGCAGAAACCCCTGGCCCCATTTTCATTACGAAAACGACCAGAATTCTTTTACACAATGTTATTCATGGAAATCAGATCAAAACATTTTCTTAGGATAAGAATCTGAAATGCAGTGTATATTAGTATCTGTCATGATGAAAAACAAAAGGCAGAGAATGCCTCGCCACGTGCTACCAAATCATAGAGAAGAAGATAGTTTTGTCCATTACTCCCTTAAAGCCTTAACTTGTCCTAGATATGTTAACATATGGGAGATATGTTTGCTGATATATCTGACTTCTCTGGCTTCTTTTGTGATAGCCAGAGCCAAACGAATTGAAGGCAATAGCTGCTGAAGGGGTCATCACTTGTCTGCAGGATGCCATCGAATCCCTTGAACAGGGCAATGTAAGGAATGCAACACCTCTCTTTATTTCGATATGCAAGGCTTTTGCGCTGCTTGTCTGCTTCTTTGAAGTATAATGTAGGATGGAGCATACATGGACTGAGGTATAGGTCTTATAAGTATTCTGAAACATTGAAATGCTGCTCGCCTAGATGTCAATTGTTGATCTGGGTCCAATTGCCATTGTCAACCACTGAACCAAACTACCCAAGTCCCAAACCTGTTTTTTAGTGTTCAGTTGTGTTTCTTACTGGAAAAGCTGTATGCTCTCAACTGACCATGATCAATTTTTCTATCAGGATATCAGTAGGGTGGCAGATCAGTGGAGCTTTGTCCCCCATGTAGTCGACGAGCTGGTGCGGCTGGACGGAGCAAGAAGCGAGGGATCACTGTCCAAACGCCAGATCACCCAGCTAGCAATAAAATGCAAGAAAATATACCAGGCTGAGTTTGCCCACATGCAGAGTGATGACACGAAGGGCCAGGAGCAGCAAAGCAATCGTCCTGACACTGATCGTCGTGGGGAGACTGGAACGGACGATGCCCAATATGACAGTGATGACACGATTGAGATGACGGAGGAAGAGATCAATCTCGCTTGCAGACGGTTCTCGGGGATCAGTAGCTAGGTGAGGAAAGGATTTAGTGTCTTCTTCTGAAGGGGAGGACGCTGACTCGGTACGGTACAGTTGTTATGGATATTGGAAAACTTAAAAAGTTTCAGTGGAGCGTATGCTCTGTTCTTGATCAAATTTTCACCTTTATTCTATTCCGCTCGTCGTATCCGTTTTTTAATATAAGATGTTTTACCCTTTTGCCACATGCACAAGTCCACTTGTATCTAGACAATATGTGTAATAGCTAAAACATCTTATATTAAAAAACAGAGGGAATACTGTAGCATTTTCCACTTCAAATTTCTCCTTAGCTCATCTGTAGTGAACCTTCTACGCTAATCGAATGCTGCATTGCTATAAAAAAAATCAAATGCTGCATTAGAAGTTTAGAACCAGTAAGCCATTACAAGTAGTGCGTGTGAAACAGCCGTAGTCTGAGCCACTCGCACACAGACCTGAACTGAGAAATTGATGCAATTACTGAATTACACATAAACGGTCGCTAACCGATCGGTATCACAGTTTCTTGCTCGATCAGTTCATCATGACGCTGTCGAAGAAGTTGAGCCCGTCGAACTGTAACGCCCCAAAAATTTAGACCGAATTTTAAATTATTTTCGGACGCCGGAAAACTTTTTCTAATTTTAACAAAAGGTTTCTAAAATCTTTCGAGGCGTTTCGACTTAGGATTTTCTCTCGTTTTAAATACCGGAGGACTCGCCTACCCATTTCTAGACGACCCGCTCAAAAACATTTTGTACTCAAGTACCAAATTTCCATTTCCGACGTAGACTGTTAAAATGTCGGTTTCGATCCCAATTTATTTCGGCAACTTAGAAGTCTCGGAAAATTCTCATATTTTAGAGAGTTGCATATTTCTGCATTTCCTACACTTATTCAGTTGAACCCAAATTCATTTGAGCAAGTTTTGACATACTTCTTTTGTAACCCAAATATCGATGTCGGTACGCGGCTTAGCGGCTATTTTGCAAAACCCTTCTCCACACCTCCAGATGAGCTCAAACTCCATAGACACCCTCCATACTCCCAATATAACCTGTGAGAATTATTTGGGATTTTTCTGAGTTCTGCAAAACCCAGGTCGTTTTGTCGAATACCTTCTGTGCGTGTGGTCTTCGAAAATATTTGTTTTACCAAATGCGTCGTTAGAGCGTGAGGCTGTTGCAGTGCCGTAGACCTTCTCGTTAGCCACTCGTAGACGCCCCCGTTCATATCCATTCCTTCACATTTTGGGGCAAATGTTGTCGCACCGGTGCAACCGGTGGCATTGGAACGTCGCAGATATTTTCAACCGACGCATGAGCCCTCCCCAGCCTCACTCCTCTCACTCTTCACTCACCAGCCACCACTCACCATTCCCTCTCTCCCTGGACCTCTCGGCCGGTGCACACGAACGGGAACAAGTCTCCTTCACTCCTTGCCGTAGCCCTGGAGCACCATATCGATCCTCGGATCGGTGCATGGTCTGTGAGACTTGTTGTTCGTGTGTATCGACGGAGAGAGTTGCAGCAAGTAACCGCCGAGCGTCTTCGCCGTCGCTGGCCGTCCCTCGCTGGACCAAGCTGTCCGTGCGCATCTCCGCGTGCGAGGCCGCCCCAGCCTCGGTCGCCGCCGCAGCCAGCGGCAAGCTCGGCCGAGCCGCCGGTGCGCGCCTCCGCGCGTGGCCGACGCGCCCAGCCGCCGTCACCGCCGCCCCTCCTCCCCGGCCGCGGCCCTCCGTCGCCGCTCCGTCCCTGACGTAGGCTAGCCGGCCAGCGAGCCCAGCGGCCGGCGACGCCACGGCCGAGCGCTGCCTGCTCGTGCTGCTCACGTATGTGAGCTGAAGAAGACGATATACAGGAGGCCAATCATTCAGTTTGGGCTAACTGAAAACGTATTTCTCGGTTTACGTCTTCCCCACGCGGAAGCGTACATCCGGGAAGTGCGCGACCGGCCCAGCCCAGCACTGCGCGCAGTGCGCAGCCCGTAGCAGGCCAGCAGGCCCGTCAGCGGCCGAACCGGCCCGATCTGTTTTTTTTTCGCGCATGCTGTTTATTCTTCTGGTGTTCTTCAGGATTCCGACCCGCGGCGAGTCCGAAACTTTCGGAACCATTTCAAAACCGTCTCCGGAGGCAAGCTAATCCCTTGCTATGATCTGTCCCGCAATATTTGTTTGTTGTTTGCTATTGCCATGTCGTGTGTTTATATTTGTTGATGAACTGCTACACTAACTCGCTTACTTATCTAACCCGCTGACTCATTTGTATTGTGTTATTTATTATGTGCTAACCCCACCATTCTTGAGACATTGGACTGGGGGTACCGCCGCCGTCAATGGAACGGTGGATATTAATAACCAACTAAAGACGACACGAGGTGATTCCGGCACACCCGCCGCGAATGCCCGGTCGGTTTAATCGGACCTTGTTTGTTCCTGTTGTATGATATATTGTGCATGTTAATAACCAACTAAACACGACAAGTGGTGGATTCTAACGAGCCCCCTGTCGGATCAATTGTTTTTTTGATTGCTTTCTTGTTTGTGGATATTATTACTGTTAATAACTCACTAAAGACGACAACTGGCGGATTCTAACGAGCCCCCTGTCGGATCAATTGTTTTTTATTGCTTTCTTGTTTGTGGATATTATTATTGTTAATAACTCACTAAAGACGACAAGTGGTGGATTCTAACGAGCCCCCTGTCGGTTCAATTGACTTGAGTGTTTTCTGTTTGTGGTATGAATATATGTGAATGTTGTGATAATCATGTTTGACTGCTGTCATCCTAACCCTGTTTTATTTGCTGCATTGGAGATGTTGGCTTTACCATCGTGGTGGTGTAAACATTTTTGGAAAGAACTTGAGAAAAACTTGACTAAAGACTTAACCACCTCCCTCGACTAGATTGAGTCCGCGGTGCCATTCACCAAACATTATCGCTCAGTCACGCGTCGTCTGAATGGGCGGACCTAGCTTAGTAGCATTATCTGGATTCCCCTTTGATGTCACCTCGTGGCAAGTCTAGTCGGTTACCTGTGTGGTCGGGGCTAGTTTTGTGATAGTCCGGAGCTAGGCGTCGCTCATAGGTTGGGGACGTGCCGGGAAGTATTTCAGCCTAAGACAAGGCCCGTAGGGCATGTCGGTGACTATACAGGGGGTGTCTTGATTTTGTGGACCGTTGGGGAGTGTGGAGTTATACTTGTCGCCAGGAATGGTTTATTACTTCGGTACCGGCGGGATTTCTGTACACTCCAGCGTGTGTACTGTTGCAACCTCTCGAGAGTGTCAATCTAGAATCTAGCCTAGTCCCAAGGTCACGGGACAAGTTTGGGTCGAGTCACACTTAGAGTCGATCTTGTCACGGGGAAAACTTTACAAATGAACTTGAAACAGGTTGTGAGACTCGTGGAGTCTAAGTGATGCGCCAGAGTTGGCGAGGGGCCGGAGTGCCCGGAATGGTGAACTTACCCGTGTGAACTATGCATTTTGGACACCGCTCGTCGGTGTCGAGATTTAAGTCCAACCGTTAAGATTGGACTCGTTCTTGCCATGTTACTTTCTGAACATATGCCATGCTATATTCTGAATTTATGCCATGCTTGATTGTTGATACCCATTGTTTGTTCATGCCTTGTTGTTTGCAATGCCATGCTACCGTTATGTTGTTCTACTTAGTTTAGACTCTTGCCATGTCGTAAGATATTTTATTTACGAATAACTTGTCACATGATTGGTTGCTGCATGATTGTTGGATTGTTTGTAGTAAGGAACTACCTCTTACTGAGTACATACATAATGTACTCACGGCCTTGTGATTGTGGCCAGATGCCGGCGAGGATTCATCTTCTACCTTAGCGAGGAGATGGAGCATGAGCGTGCGTGCTAGGAATCCGTAGTCCAGCCAGATGCCCGTGGGAATGGAGTCGCTCCAAGCCGTTGCCTCAATTCTTCTTCCGCTGCCAGTTAAAAACTCTGACCCGTGCCACGCTTGGCTCGATATTCTATCGTGTCTCGATGCCCTTGTAAACCCTTTTGTAGCACTTATGTGCCTGATGATGTAATGATAACACGTATGTTACACTGTCGCGACGTGCGGCCAGATATCTTGGTCTGGCGCACGGGACGACCGCCTCGCTGGCAAGTTGTGCTAGGAGGAATGTTACACGAACCCGGCACGGCGCGGCTCGCCGCCGGTGCAGCACCCGCTATGAATCTTCTCAGCACCAAACTCGCGCGACGCCGGCTTCGCCACGATGCCGGGTTTGGCGCCGGAGATCAGCTGCTTCGAGTTCGAGACGGTGGTCGCCGCCGACGTGCCGTAGGCGTCCAGAGGCGCCTCGCAGAAGACGAGCGCCGCCAGGAACCTCTCCATGGCCATGGATGCAGCTGCAGCTAGCTGCTCGCTGGATGGAAAGATCGAGCTCGATTGGACGCAGATTGTGTTGGTTTGTGCTGTGGATTGTGATCAAGCTGCACGCCGGGGGTTGAGAATTTATTTACACGGGCATGGCCACCGCCTGTCGTGGGTGTCAGTTTCTGGCTCGAACTCGGAGTTGGACGGCGGGGAAGCCGACCTTGCAGGAGTCGGTGTCGTAAGATGCACGTAGAGGAATCGGTCAGCCAGTCAGCTGCCTTCCAGCCTCTGCTAGTGCTTGGGGCACGTGCGCTCTGTTGGATTTTTCATGTGAGAAATAGTTCAATTTCCAGTTATTAAATTTCTGATTATTATGGAAACTAGCAAAATGCATGTGCGATGTAACGGGAGAAAAAATCGATTTTTGAAAAAATAATATTAAAGCAACCCAAAGCTTGCTCAATTTTTCTCAAATGTACTTGCATGACAACTCACAATTAACCATGACAGAAGATGCAAAAACATGATCACATGAGAGTTGGTAGAGTTGTGGATACAAATTGTAAAATAGTACACACCTTTATGGACTCCAAAACGAACGTTATATGAACCAGTGCAGCAAGGTTTCACACATTTTCAGTACTGTACTAAATCTAGATATCTGTAGAAGTACTTTTCTGTCAATCTATCTTTACTACAGTAGTACGGAGTATTATATAAATGGGAGTTGGCTACGCCGACTACGCGAGTATCCTCCTCCCCATACCCCTTCGCGGCCGCGGCGATCCCGTCCCAACCGTAGCTCGCGTCGCCTGATCGCCTCTTCCCCCACCACCGACTACGCCCCGCATCCCCCGCACACCTCCTCGACGGGGCCGCCGCCGAGGTTAGAGTAGCCGCGGTCAAGAACGACGAGGTCATCGCGCACGCGCTGCAGGAGGAGCTCGCCCAGGTCGCCATGGCCGAGGCCTCGGGAACCTCATTATATGCGAAATACTATTGCGAGTCGGGACATTTTGTGGCGAGATCGGGAACAAAGACAACAGAGGAAGCTTCTCCCTGGCTTCCCATTCGGCTCTTCCCCAGTCCCCCCCCCCCCCCCACACCCACCCACCTCCAAGAACCAGCCAATCCCAGCACTAGCTCATGCCGCCGCGCCACGCGGTTGTTGGGCGGCAGCGGTGAGGCGGCGGCAATGTCGTCTCCTGCCTCCTCCCCCGGCGGGAGCAGCGGAGAGCGCGGTAGGCATCCGGAAGAGGACGTGTATGTGGACAAGCTCCACTCCCACAAGCGGTACCTCCATTCAGTCTCCCAATGGTTCTTGGTCTGGGTATGAACTGGGTTTTGGGGTGAACGGCTCCTCTGTTTCAGATTCCGAGCTGTTTCTCGATTTTCTTTAATCCGGATACACAGAGGAGTTATTCTCTCATTGCGCCTCCAGTGAATCTCTTGATACCTGATTCTTCCAGTAGAAGAGAGATGGGCTCCCGTTTGTCTAGATTCAGGCGCTGAATTTTGTTGATCTCTAGCTCTGCTTGTTTTCTGATTCTCGTGTGCCAGCCACTTGTTAACCCTCACCCTCCTTTCTGCATCTTCCTCTCCTGGCTGTATTAGAATCCACCTTGTACAGTTTAGTACATAGATTTCCTGGTTCTCAAATGCTTTGAGATTTGCTTGCTTGTGAAACTGTAGTGAACAATCTGTCCATGTCCCCCCTGAATAGTATTGCTCTAGCTGACCATTGGGTGTGCAACTGCAGATAATGGCATCCAGCCTGAATGGGCTGTCTGTTGGAGACTCGCTTGCTCACAATATCATGGAGTCCCCTGCCAGGTCGGAGAGTCCCTCTCGCGTCAGGTTTGCGTGCTCTGATTTGATGTACTTTTCTTGGCAACACTTCATCCATGCTCATTTCATGTACAACATCTATAATCGCTTGTCAAAAAGCGGAGCTTGAAGGTCGAAGTTAGAGATATGATGTTTACTCTTTTTTTGGCCTCACATTATCCAACAGGATTATTCACCAAACTCAACAGTCAATGTAATAATACTATGTGAGAGGTGGCACAAAATATAGTTGATGTGTTGTATTTATTTCACTTCTAATGTGCTCATATTTTGCCAAAAAAATAAGAATGATATAATGTTCCATCTTATCGCAAAACTTCTATAGACGTAAAACCCTGAATTTCCATTTATTTAGAATTGTAGGGATGACATCCATTCATTTCTTCCCCTAGCTTGTCTGAAAGTTGTGTTTATACTCCAAAACAGCCTCGCACTGTAATATATGTAAAATGAATAGTTTAGTTTGTCAAATCATTACCAACTTCTCACTACTACTGCTACATCAGCCGATCAGTGATTGTTGCTTTAAAAAAAAAAAGATACAGCTCAGATTGCATTTGAAAACGTCTGGTATTTTACCCGTGCAAGCAACAGTAATTAGTAGTTAGATTTGGCTAGAGACCAAAAATAGAAGAGATCTCGCAAAATAGTGGACCAGTGGAAATATAAGTAATAGCAGATTGAAACTGGTGGTATAGAATAGATGAAGTAGAAGTGCATGGCTGCACGCATGGACAAGAAGTTGGCAAAAAATAGAAATAGTGCAACAAATATAAGAGATACAAAATCAGCGCAATGGAAGATGGTACTGTACTTCGAGAACAGAACCAATCTGCTGCCTTGGGGATCAATACTACTACCATACTTTAGAAAAGAAGCCATAAGGGACTGCAGAACGCACAAAAATTTGGACCATCTGCGATAGGTTTTCAGGTCTTTGACTTTCCGAGTTGTCCATGGGCATCGGTGAATCGTCGGCTATAGTACTAAGTCGGTGCATTGAACTGACCTCTTTGGCATCTTGATGTAACAATATACATTTAATTTGTTGTCAATTCTGTTTTGCATTCTAAATATGTATCCATGTGTTTTGGTAGTTTTGTAGAGCCCTGAAGGTTGCATGATGGTGTCCTTTTTGTACAGAAGAATCCTACAATGTATTTGAAACATCTGAACCACACCTTTCGGGTTATCCTATCATTCAACTTCTTAGATAGCAATAGAAGAATAATTGATGATTAGAGTGAGTTGTTAGAAAGTTAAGTACTGGCAGAAATTGTTCTCAAGGCACGTATTCAGTACAATTTAAACTGCAGAAATTCTTGGTTTGTATTATGTTGCTATGCTTGTGAATTATTAATGATATGACCGGTAAACATAGATTCTTAGTGAGATGCTAAAATCTGTTTTTGGGAGGATCACTATCTGTCTTTTTTGAAGTTCTTTCTTGGCATCTTGGGAGTGCAGGTGTGTAGCACCATTTAGGAAATTCATTTAAATTTCTTACGTTGTTCTTTTTGTCTTTTTGCAAAAAAAAAAAACATGTCTGATTACAGTTGAAAAAATAATGCAGTGTTTATTTGTTTGGCAGAACTTTGGATATTTTTATAGGATTTTCAATGTGTTTTGGAGAACTAGAGTATGTTTTTATTCAATTTTGATTTGATTTGTGTGCAGACCTTATTTGGGTTTGATAAAAGAAGCTCAGATTTTGGCCTTATGTTTGAATTTTATAGCTTCAAAACCTCCCTTCGAATGATGATAACATGCAGCTTGAGGCGATGACGTAGTTCCACAGGTTGTTATCCGTAGGTACTAACGTTTCAGTTCTTGGTTAGTTTTCTTGCAAAACTAATCTTTATTTTAGGGAAATAGAGGCAAATTCGTTAGAAATTTTATGTACAAGATCAAATTTATTTATGTGACCTGTTGTTAATGATCTCCACTATATTCTACTCAAGGGGAGTTTCCTGTTAAGGTTGTTGGCATACATTTTAATAAAATAAACAAGCTGGTGTCGTTCGGAAAATTGTCTTCTAGTTTATAAAAGTGGTATGATTATCTTTTACAGAGATCCACGTTGATTTTCTGCATCTCTTCGGAACCAATACGATGGCAAATGCATGAAAGGCCATTTTTGCTCTTCTTCATTTCAACCCCTATCATATTGTTTTAGTGCATCAGAATTGGTAGGTTTGGTTCAGATTTGCGTGATTCAATAGCAATTAAGCATTCACACCTTTGAATTCCTACTGCTTACTAACAACCAATGGAGCTCAGTTTTCATATTGCTTATTCTTTTTCTCATTTTTACATATTTAGCTAGAACACATGAGTTTTCACAAGAAACATCAGGTTCACATTGAAGTTTTCTTGTGGATCCTAGCTTTCCTGCTAAACTATTCAAGAATGTGTGATGAGGCATTTGTATGATTTGATAACGCTCCTTAGAAAATTTAGAATGATGCCAGCGGTGATGAGTGAAGTATTGCTCCAAGCATCACCGGAAAAGATCGGTGTGGAGTGTGGACACATGAGTCCAAACTGCACTAATGATGCAAAAGGTTGCAGAACCATTCATAAGGTTGTGAGCCATACGCCATATCGAAAAAGGAAAGGTTATTATCTTTGGTGAAATTCTTGTTGTATAGGAATCCACTTCTTACAACAAAACTTCCGAAGGTATGTTGGCGAATCATTTCCCAAACCCTTCTTGTTCTTCTTTCTAAAGGCTTGTTCTTAGCTCTTGTTCAGTATTCAGCTTGCTCTTGCATCTTTTCTTTCTTAAATGTGTATTTTTTCTATGAGAAAGAGAACATTAGCTATTATGGAGATGTAATCTAACCAGATGTGCTGTCAACCAGTCAATGCAGATGTTGTCCTAAAAGATGTCCCTGGAGATAATTAATATGGCTGCCCTCCTAGGAGCAACTGTAATGCACCACTTGAGCACATCTGATTACGGAGTTAGCGGCAAGCGGAACCAGCAAATTTGGTTTCTTTTCTCCTGATTATTGTTTGGTTCTTCCTGGTCATGAGATGGTTTTGTCTCCTTTGATAATCTGTTGTCATCTTGATGAAACATAGCGGATTTGATAATCTTCAAAAATATTATATTAATTATTTATGATTCTGGGAAGAAACCATGTGTAGAGCTTGTATGAATATTGTCATTGAAAAAAAACTTTTGTATGAAATGTGATTGAATATTTTTGAAAGAAAATATTATATGAAACTATTCCTCACGGACTGAGGGGTTTTGGGGGAATAAAAAGGGCACGCATATTTTAAAAATAATGGAAAACTGTGGGGATTGAATCCTAACTTTTCAAAAAAACAATACAAGTAAGAACTACAGGATGCACCATGATCACCAACAATTAACCTATCGGAGCTGATTTGTAATTTTATGCTCTGTGGATTTTAAATAGCAATGTCTAACGGAGGTTTTACTCATGGAAAAGATATATGTAATTTTTTCTATAAAATAAATATTTACCGCATATCTCATATTTACGAACCGTAGAACCGCACGGGCATTCAACTAGTACAATTAGAATATGAGTGAAACAATTTATGTATCCTACAAATAAAAGGACAGATCTAGTCTGAGAAATACATAAGGCTGTGTTTGGATGTATGAATTGAGCCTTGGAATTGAATTGGAGTGGGAATACCAAATCAGAGGCGGAAATGAATTGGCCTCTAATTCCAAATCAGTTGTTTGGATGTGCATGATATTACCTGTTGGAATCTAAAGATGGCATCCAATTCCAAATAGCGTTTGGATGTGCAAATCCTGGAATCGAAAGATTTGGTGAATCTGACTGGAGGAGAGGATGGCCGGCGGCGGGACGTGGGGCTACAGAACTCCATCGGCCATGGAGGATTGACGAGGAGGATGGCCGGTGGCGGCTAGGCGGGGACTGCAAGGACGGCCGGCAGAAGGGTGGCGGGGCGCGGGGCCGGAGCGGCCAGGGATGGCCAGCGGCAGTGCGCGGCGCCGGAGAGGCCGCCGCCGCCCTTGACCTCTCGCCATTCGCGCCGCTGTTCTTGCCTGCCAATCTAGGGTTGGGGACGCATGCCGCGGTCGGGCCGGACAGAGGAGGACAACCGAGAGAGAGAGAGAGGATGGCGGGGAGAGGTAGATGGAGAAGAGAGAGAGGGAGAGGGAATCCTACCGCCGGCCGCCTGTCGCTCCGCCGTTTCCGTCCAGCTCGGGATATCACCTGAGCGAGCGAGGTCGCCGAGAGCGCGGAGCGAGCACGAAGCGGTACGCGGGGCAGAGGCGCGTTTCCGAGCCTTTCCGAGCTCGTTCACTCGGAATTGTCGCTCGAGGGGCAGACGTGCGCGCGGGGCTCGCTTGGAATTGGAGCGTGTTTCCAGGGTCCAATACCTAACCATTCCAAACAGCTGAATTTGGTTTGGCAATTCCAAACGGACGATTCCAAGACTCAATTCTTACATCCAAACACAGCCATATGTGTAAAGTTTCCAATTTCAGTTGGGGGTTAGATTTAACCTCTACTTTGGCAAATTCTTGAAACAAACATATGCTGTTAACTGGTCTGAGATTACTTAATCTCATGGACAGATAACTAGCCAAATGCTCTATAGATTGTATGCATCACTGTCATTGCCTGTGGTCATGTGATCTGAATTATGGTTCGATCTGCCAAGCTAATTTGATTATGCTACACTCCTGGATTTAACCGAGTCTATTTTCTAAGTTGTCACATCTTACTTTTTGTACAAGGATTAGCTGCTGATTTCCTTATTTATCTGAGCTTGTCAGGTCACTGTAAGCAGTCCGCAAAATTCCGTAAAACAACAACAATGATATTTGAAATCTTGCATCAATCATTTGGGGGCATTACGCCAATTCGAAATGCATTTGTCTCCCAGAAACAATGATATTGAATCTCTTACGCGTGACCCCTGTGTGTATCCCTATCTGGTGGCTTCGGGCGACTCGATGGGCGGCCTAAGCTCTGTTGTGGATCGTTTCATGTCAGACAGAGCACGTGCCGTATCTTTGTCAGGATCGCTTATAAGCATTTGCCTAATTTGTTGCATGTTCATATTATACTGGCTCTTTTACTGCAATTTTTTGTCGCCTACTATGCTTTGTCTTTTTTTTTTCATAGTTGCCAATCTTAATTTACCTTCATATGTAAGAAAAAGAATATACTTTGGCTCAGGTTCTGTATGTAGCCAAGGAAATAATTTCTGATCCATTATTGAATTGCTGATTTTTCATTTCCTTATTGTACGATTAAATTAGTTGAGACACATGCATTTTGCAGATATTACTAAAACAATAATCTTATTTTTCCAATGTTTACTTTCTGATTGAGCTTGCAGATTTAACATCCATTTGGCATATTTATTGCAACATACCTGGAAGAAGAAAGGGCATGATGGTGATGAGACATTTCAGTTCAAAACTGATGAGGAGCAAGTTATTGAAAGGCTTGACATTATAGTGTGCTAGCCCCAGCAAGGTGCTGATGAGGTGACATTCGCGTCGCGGTGGGCGGGAGGATGCCTCGGCGCTGCTGCGGGCGTCGTCAAGGTACGTTTTGGATATTTCCTTCCCAAAACAGAGTACAGTGATGTGGGTTTGAGACTTTTTTTTTTATAAAGAGGGTCTCACCCCGATTTCCATTAATAGAAACCATTTTTGTTGCTACAAGACCACCACAACGCACCGCCTCCAGTAGTACTAAAACGAAAGGGAGAAAAAAAAAACAACCTGCCTTTTTTCCCAGAAGGGAAGAAAAAGGCCGCCACCAAACAGGGAACATGGTTTTTGAGGTAAAAAAAAACTACTATCTGAGACAAAACATCAGCCTCCCAGCCTTGGCCTCCAAGTCGCCCATCCTCTCGCACTCCTGAAGGCTTCATCCGCGACCCGCACCAGTAGCTTTGCGCCCATTTGCAGTTCCGTTCTTGCGTCCTCCGACACCTGCATTTTAGCCCACCAGTCAATCCAATATCCAATTCTATGAATGATTTCCACTGGCTCCGACGGCCACTTTTTTTCGAAACAAGCAAGGTTCCTAGTTTTCCACAACCCCCAAAAAACAGCTGCTACCCCCACGGAAATTTTCCCTCTCAGACCCTGCGAGTGACTATCCAGCCACTCCACCAGACATTGTTGTACATCCGTAAACTGACAGTTCATATCCGTAGCAACACTCACCACATTCCAAACATATCTAGCGATCGGACACCTAAGAAAGAGATGGTCTATGCTTTCATCTTGTCCACAGAACAGACAGTTTTTAGCACACACCCCTCCCCTTCTTAAAAGGACGTCTCTCTCGTAAGAATGCTTTTTTTCAGAATGAGCCAAATGAAAGTTTTAATCCTCAGCGGGATTTTAACTTTCCACCAAAACTTGTAAGGTACACTCTCCATTGATTGCATAGCTGTATAAAACGACTTAACTGTAAATTGCTTCGAGGCCGTGAGTAACCAAACCAACTTGTCATCACCTCCACCTAATGACACATTAGCACATAAGGACAGGAGTTTTCTCCATTCCTCAAGCTTAACCCCGGTCAGGTTTCGCCTGAAAGATAAGGAGGTGACCCCCACCCCAAAATCAAAAACTTCAGATACTAAAATGTTCTGGTTATTTGAAACAGCGTACAATCTTGGGAATTGCAGAGAGAAACAAGTGTCTGATAACCATAGGTCTTCCCAGAACCTGGTTCTCTTCCCATTTCCAATCACAAATTTGCAACAATTAAACCTTGCCAAAAATGGGAATCTCCATTTTTCTGTGAGCATTGTCCCAGACTAGAATTCCGTAAATATTTGGCATGTAGAGGGGAGACTTAGGCACTACCCAGATGGTACTGATTTCCTCCCCTTGGTTTCAAACCGAGCTCGTCCGGCATTGATGAGCGGTTGCGCGTCCGACAGACCGTCTCCTCGGCGGCGGTCAGGCGATGGTGGCCGGCCGCTGGCACACTGCGCATAGCGGTGAGCACAAGCTGGCTAGCAGTATCTTAAATTTCGGTATCTCAGATCGTCCATTGCAAGCCAGGTGCAGCCTACTCTGCTCTCTTTACAGTAATTTATATTCTTTCATGTGTCCTAGTTTCTCCTACTAAAGTCCCCCTATTTCGTTAGTTTTGATCCTTGCATCTTAATTCGGGAAAGTCCTAATTGGTACTCTGTAGCTTCTTATATTAAATGTCATATTTTTCGTGCACAATAAGTTTCACCTTGCATTGTTCTGCGGAATAATACCTTCCATTTATCAGTTGCCTTCTGGAATAACTATGGCAGTGTTCATCAAGCTATTTTTTGTCAGGTTTCAGTAGCAGGCTGCATATCATTGCTTATGGATTCCTGTTAACTTGGCATCTATTATCTATTTTTAGACGCAGTAATATATGTTCCAATTACCAGGACCCATGGTAACAAATTTTAGTAAGCTATCAGGTTGTGGCAAAATAATTGAATTAGCACGTACCATTTTCCAGTTACCAGGACCCATGGTAACAAATTTAGCATTACAAATACATAGGTGCATCAATGTTCATTTTGCATTGGTTCCGGTGTTGATGGAAGATCACTTTTTCATGTTTCTTGTCATATGGTAATTGATGCAGCACTCTTTAGAATGAGAATGTGAGTTTTGCAGCCTGTTGAACATAAGGTTGTTCTAGAGATGGGGTCTCACCAAGATGTGACTCGGGCACCCACCCCCGCGTCGCCCTCCTCCTGGCGGCACGGGGAAAACCCTAGCCGCCGGCCACTCGGTCCCCTGCCCTTCTCCTCCCGTGCCGCCGCCGGAGGGGACGCCGGCAAAAGGCCGTGGCGCGCCCCAGGGAAGGTGGCGGCGGGGCGTTCTCTTCCTCATTCCTCGCGGCCGGGAAGACGCGAGCCAGGGACGGTTGGAGGTCAAGCCCAGCTCCGGATGGCTGCCGACGATGACGCCTATGAGATGGTCGAGCGGTGGAGGTGGTGGCCGGCGATGGCGCCTAGGAGTGTGGAGTGCGTGCTACACTGTAGTTGTTATACTCCACGGGGTTGTGTGTTGTGTGGTTATTTATGCTCTTTCTTGGGCATGTATTTATTCTATTTTCTATCAATGCAACGAAACACAAAGCTTTTGCGTTTTTGCAAAAAAAAAATGCAGTGATATAATAGCAGAATTACATGCCTCCGTCATGTTGTTCTCCATTCATATACTCATTTTGTTGTCAATTCTTTTTGGATGCTTCTTAGTTCTTACAGAGTGTTTTTCTCTTGTTTTAGGTACCAAAATCAAATTACTTACCATCGAGAAGAGGAATGCATATCCTTTTTCCACTATGGCTGACAAATATTTACATTGACAATGACGACAATTGGGAAGAAACCACGATGCCTTCTGCACTCTTATAAAGCATGAGGCACAATCCAATCTCTTTTTCTTATCTCTACTATATAATACGGCTTAAGGTGTCCGGGACGTCATTTTTTCTTCCGATTCTACCCCTGTGGTTTCTGAGATATTACCCACCATTGCGACCGGCAAGTAAAAAAAAACGATTCGAATTTTTTTCATGTCAGACATCTCTAGCGCGCTGCCTCCTCGAGCCCGTCCGCCTCCTCCTCCTTCCACGCGCCGGCTGCGCTGCTCTCGAACGCGGTCGTGGGCAAGTCGGTCGCGCTGCTCCCTCCCCTTGACGCAGTTGTGGGCAGGTCCCCGGCGGCGCTGGTTTCATCGGGGGCGGCGTCGCTGGATTCGTCGGGGGGCTGGCGTGGCCACGTGGGGTTCTTGATCTGTGACTGGGAGGAGAGGAAGAAGCGGTTTGTCTCTTGTGTATCCCTGTATAGAGGAGAAGAGGAGGGAAATCGATCTGGGAGGAGACGAGGAGAGGTTGGCGCGGGGTGGCCGGTCGGAGCACAGCAGGGCGCAGCGGCGCAAGGCGGGGGGGAAGCACAACGCGCGACGCAGGGCACGAGCAAGCACATCGCGCAGGGAAGCACATGAGGAGGTGTCGGCGAATCAGCAGAGCCGCAGAACAGTAGGTTGATGCAGATGGAAGATGAAGTGGCTCAGTTCGCCGACGGGGCCGACCATGACGGCAAGTTGCTCGTGGGGATGGCGTGTTGTAGCGGCCCTGGACGGAGCAGCTCCTCCCCAATCTCTCATCGTGAGGCTCGATCGACGGCCAGTTTCATGCCGTGCGGTGACGTCGAGCTTATACGTGTGCGTGTCCGGCGCGGGATGGCGGCGCCGCCGGCCAGGCGAGGAGGAACAGGGCGAGGACGAGGAGCGGTAGTCGCTGCTTGGACGCGTGGAGAGTGAGCGCGTCGGTGGAGACGGCGGAACGGACACGGAAGTGGGACGCGGCGCCGGCGACGTCGACCGTCTCCGTGTGCGTGTACGGCGCGGGATGGCGAGACAAATCGGCCGGATCATCTTTGTCTTCTTCACCTCCGCCCGAGCGACTTTGGCGCAGCAAGCTCCTTCGAGGCGGCGTGGTGAGGTTCCCTGAGGGCAGATCTACATCACTCTTGATTCCGGGCTGGATCCTCTCACGACCGTCGGGAGACGGTGTGTTTCGCCTTCAGACCGGAGCTTCCACAACGCGGGCCTCCAAGGCGGCATGCTGTGGCCATCGCTCGCCAGAACAGAACGGCGCAGTCAATCGCCCGTACCGCTTCACTTCCTTCTGAACATGAGTTGAAAAGTTATGTGCTGGATCAGATTCATGTCATTTTACAATGCCAAGTATCTGAACTTATTCAGCCTACTCCGTTGGGCTTTTGTCGACCAATCAGACATGCCTATCTGCACACTCTGCTTTTCAGTTTTACTAAACCGAGATCCACCGTGTGCTCGTTTTCAGTTTTACGACACTTCCGAAGGTGAAGATGATGCTAAGTTTAGCTTAAGCGGCAACTCAACCTTGACACAATGATCCCCGTTACAACAGTAATGAGCAATTGCTTCCTACTGCTATACCACAGAACATGCCCACGATAATGTTGCTCTGCTCTGCCAATGAGCAAACAAATTCCACCAAACATAACAGAGAAATCGACAAGGGATTTGCATATGGTGAGGGTCAGTAGAGTGGTCGCAACGCTGCCATTGTGGATTGTGGTGACAAGATTGGTATCCGACCAGGGATTTGATTGCTTCGTGCTAATGAAAGCAGAAGGACACGAGATGGAAGTGTACCCAGTATGTGTTGGCGAGCAACGACGTGTGCGTAAGTGCATGCGCCGGGTCCGCCGGGAGTGTGTGTGACTGTCATACGGGCTGCAGGCCGAGCCGCTGGCGCTGCCCAACGTCGACATTGGTACAACCGGCATGGTTACAACGCTACCACGCGTGCTGACGCCTGGCTGATGTGATAGCGACCTGTTTTACCAGCAGGAAAAGGCGCCTTCAGTCTCTAATTAATTTGCGCTTCATAATTTTCACATGTCGACTAAACAATTTTCATCAAGTTCATGCTTACATGAATTTGATTCGTCAGTTAAATTTGAATACTATGACACTAGGTTATACTTGTATTGCTAATTTCTTTTAATGACTTGTATAACTGTTTTGTTATATTTCACTTCTATGATATGCATTCATTTGCAGATGCACCCAAGATAGTGACTTTAATCGTACCATATTTGGATGAACCAAGATAGTTATTTGGTGTGAAAAATAAAATAAATTATTTCATCGGCCCGTAGCAACGCACGGGCATTTTGCTATTTAACTAAGATCGTTAAGAATCTCGCCGAAACTGTATGAACGTCCGACGGTATATGTGATTGTGAATGTCCGTGATTTTCTGGATGTTCTTGGAACATTGGATCAAGAACCATGATTGTAATTCTTACCTTTTTGGTAAAAGTCCTATGTTTGTAATTCTAACGTGGCATGATTATTGAGGCCACTCGTTATGACACTGTATTATTTTACCCAACAAGTTTTGCCGGTAGTTCCATTCTTGTTGCATAAGACGATGTAAATACATTGACGGATTTTTTTATATAACCATATGGTGCAGCGTCGATTATTGCAATCTATTTACATTTCTAAAATTAATTTACTTCCAGGTGTTGGAGTATGGGTTGACAAATGAGTCAACCTGGATTTCCACGGTGCACTAAAAGTTGCTTGTAGATCCAAGTCAGCCAGAAATTTCTAACGCCAGCTTTTGTAATCTCCGTTTCTAACTAGGATAATTACGTTACCGATTCTGAGTTTTCTTACATCACGTGAAATGTCCTTACTTAGCATGAGATGTTTGTTACGTTGCTTTGAAACGACTCACGAGGACTGTGTCCGACGGATCGTGGGTGGTGCGGTTGTTGGATTGCGCTGCCCGATATAGGGCACCTCCAACGGCGCAAACGGATCAGGCCAGTCCTCTTTTGTCCGAACGGATAATGGAGGGGCTACAGCGGATAGGCGCATACGGGCTGGTGTCCGCCCGGACACCAGTTTTCGACCCAAACTCGGCCCAAGTTTGGGGCGGCTTTGGGGCAGGACGGACAGCGACTCTGTCCGCCTTCGTTGGGCTCAAGGGCCAGCCACACAGACCCTCCCTCCCACCTCCCACCTCCTTTGGCATTTTGCGGGTTTGGGGGACATTTTGCGCCAGGCCGTTGGGGCACCTCCACCCCAAACGGATAAAGGGCGAAAATTTGTGCACGGTCCGCCCCCAAAGGGACAAAAGCGGATCATTTGGGTTGTCCGTTTGCTCCACCCCGTTGGAGGTGACCTTACGACGCCTGTGGACTTGGACGTAATAGCGGGAGGTTCAGTCGCGGGTGCGCACGTCCCGGCTGCGCGGCGCGTGGTTCGGCCCGGGTGCCGAATAATATTCTGCCCCCAAGGGAGTCAAATATATAACTAGTAATCATGCACGTGCACGTGTAATATTATATTTTAATTTGTCACTGTTTATTCTAAATTTTTGGGCATGCAAACATCGCAAAAACATTCTTCAAGCGTAGGGAATTTAATGTAGACAAACAATTTTATATGAACTCAGCAAGATCATTGAGGTTCACTCTAATTAAAACCACTCAAGTAATTATAATACGGTTAATCTAACTAGGGAACGTGCCCCAGCAGCGTCTTCCATACGGCGCATGAGAGAGATACGGAACAACACATGCATGCATGCATGCAGCCTAGAGAATCTTTTTGCTATCGAAAATTTAAAATAAATTATCTCTTAAACCGTTAATCCAATTGACGATCCGTTTCCACCGTTGGGTTCGTCTCGACGAGTATTTCGAAATAAGATCACATCTTAATATGTTTTTACGATCTTTTTTTTCATCGTCAGTTGCCAGGTTATTATACCGCCGTTACCATATTAGCAGTTAAAAGTTACCATTCAAATATTATATAGTTACCCGATAATTTTTACATATTTTTCTGTTATAGTCATAATGTACATGTCAAAAGAGTGAGAATTTGATCATTCTTAGAACGTAAATTTGGAATTAACATCAACAATGAGGTTACGTTGATGTGTAGAGACTTTGAAAGAGCATGGCAACCTTTTGATTTTAACGTGGTAACCAACTTATCAATATGTGGTGACTAAGTGAGTATAACCTGGTAAACAGGGTCGGAGAAAAATGTGGATAAAACATATCAAGATGGGATCTACTTTTTAAGATCTCATCGTGAAAAAGCCAACCGTGAAAACGGATCTTAATTTTGATTTACAGTTTAAGAGATAAATCATTTCAAAGTTTGAAAACAAAAAGAATGGACGTGGCTCTATGCATGCATGCATGGCTTACTTATCCATCCGTGCCCACGGAACGCTAATCTGGGGCACGTGCCCTTAGTAGTAGAGTCCATTATAATAAGTAATCAAAAGACATAAACTTGCAATAAATTAATTGAGAAACATTGTCACACAAGAATAAATGATGTTTGGCACCACACATAGAAAGTTTTCTAATTTATTACTTACACGACTCAATTTATGATTATACCGGACCTCCGTTCTAATGAAGAAGCACTGTAAGTTCGGCTGCCCAGATTTCTATGGAGAAGATCAATTAATCATTCAAATGAAATACAAAAGATAGCATCTATAAATTTGTTTCTCCCCAAAGACAATCTCGTGCAAGAATTTGGGATCACAGGAGCTGTCACGGCTTGGGAGGATTTCATTTATGCATCCCTCTATCTACACATGTGCCTCTTCCATTCCTTAGGATCTGCACATATAGCACAATTTACCATTTATAATCACATAAGGATAATGACATTGGGTCTTTTGTTGTTAATCACAGCAGCTGCTTTAAAAACACTTGTGATTGGTGTTGGTGTTATCTCATCTTTATTTTCTGCATACCACTCTCTATGCCGCTCCATTGGCCTCATTAGGGTCTGCATAATGCTAAAATTTTCTGTTGAAGGATGACATGTTAATTTTTTTGTTTCACCTATCAAGAAATGGCTTCAAGTCTAATACGTTTTTTTTATTTCAACAAGAGACATTTAAATCATGTTGATCTGGAATTCATGTGTGAATCCATTATGAGCACTTAAGATACCTTGAAACCTCGGAGGCAAGGGCGAAGATTGACTAAACTCTTAAGAGGTGTAGGGTAAACAGGTTGCCTCGAGACGTCTGGCTAATTAAAAAAAAATTGTCATATGTTTAATGAAAAACCATCTTAATCAATATCCTTCAGCGGCATAAGAGCTCGAGCTCATGCTACTTCATTTGCTTGTGTTACTTGATGTAACCACAACCATGAAATAATATTGCAATTTTCATCAGCGAAAAGAAATTTTGTCATCTCTGGATGCAATGTGAATTCTTTTTCACATATTGAAAGGACAATGATGTCGCCTAGAGGGGGGGGGGGTGAATAGGCGGTTTAAAACTTTTCCGGTTTAGGCTTGATAATTGCGGAATAAAACTAGATGTTTAAATTAACAAGCCGACAACCTAAATAAACTAGGCTCACCTATGTGCACCAACAACTTATGCTAAGCAAGACAAACAACAAGGTGATAGCAATATAGAATACTTCAAGCACGAAGGCTATCACAATGTAAAGTGCATAAGTAAAAGCTCGGGTATAGAAATAACCGAAGCACGCGGAGACGAGGATGTATTTCCGAGTTCCTCCTTGTTAAGGGAGTACGTCTCGTTGGAGAGGTGTGAACCGACACAACGGTTCAACAACCACAAAGGTTTCACCTTCTTCTCCGATGAACCGCACCACAAAGGCTTGGTTCACCTTCCACTATCGGAATTCCTTCGAGGCGGAATCCGGAGCCTTTCAACAACAATCCGGGGCACAACCCACAATGGGATTGGGGGCTCCCGAACGGCCTCCAACAACAATCCGGGGCACAACCCACAATGGGATTGGGGGCTCCCGAACGGCTTCAAGTGACCACACAAGGGTCCAACCACCACAAAGGCGTCTAGGGTCCAAGGACCCAAGAGTAACAAGTTCACAAGTTTTCAACTTCCACGAATCCTCGTGGAGAGCACACCGATGCACCAAATGCAAAAGGCAAGAGCACAAGTGCTCAAATCCTTCACTCTCAAATTCCAACAAAGCAACAAATGCTTATGGGGGAATAAGAGAGGAAGAACAAAGAGGAGATGCACCAAGAACTCCAAGATCAAGATCTACAAGGTTTCCCTCACATAGAGGAGAAATCGATCGGTGGAAACGTAGATCAAGATCACCTCTCACTTTCCCTCAAATATTAGCAAGAACCATGGGAGGGATTGAGAGGAAGAGCAAGCTTTACAAAGGGCAACAATGGAGGAGAGAGAGGAGAAAGACTTGCTCTAGAGCTAGTCAACCATTGGGGAAGAAGGCCCCTTAAATAGCTCAACTCAAAAATCCAGCCGTTGCAGCACTTCTTGTTCCGCAAGTGCGGTAGTACCGGCCTAAAGCCCGGTAGTACCGGCCCTGCGGTATCTTCGTCAACGCAGAAAACCGAGCGCGCGGTACTACCGGGGAAAAATACCCCGGTACTACCGGGCCCAAGTGCTGGGCTCCAACCCCGGTACTACCGGGGCCATCCGTGCCAAAACGTCCGAAAACCAACTTCAGAGAGTAGTACCGCAGAGAGCCCGGTACTACCGGCTGACTGCGGTACTACCGGAACAAAACTCTCCGGTACTACCGGGCCTGTCCGAACACCAAAAACACAGCTATAACTTTTGCAAATGAACTCCGAATGAGGTGAGACCAACTCCGTTGGAAAGGTACCGACAAGGAGAAGGCTACAAAAAGTGAAAATATTGCATCCCATAAATAGAGTAAAATCACCACACATGGCAAGGTGTGGGACTTTCCTCACGGTTGAACCGGCAATATTTCCGCCACCGAAAACGCAACTAGTTTTCCAAGGTAAAACCGTTTTCGATGAACTAGAGCTTGACATGGAGATGAACCAAGCTCTAATTCCTCACCACCATAAAAGCCAAATAAGAACCAAGAAATATGATATGCCAAGTATGCAAAGGTTTGAGCTCTCCACAACGATGCGATCAAGTTACTCACTTGAGAGCCCCTCTTGATAGTACGCCGTCTATCCTAAAACCCGGTCTCCCACTAACACCATGAGACCGGTAAAATAGAAAACCTATCAAGATCATACCTTTGCCTTGCGCATTCCACTTGAGCTCGATGATGACGATCTTGACTCTCTCAAGTTGAAACACCTTTCTTGATTGTGCTTGCTAGCACATGCTTGATGAAGACTTCTCCAAATGCTCCCCCATACTCCATTATGGGAGGGCCTCGCTAAGCATCGTCTTCATGACTCCTTTGCAACCTTCAATCAAATGATATCTTCGAGATGCATCATATTGAGCTTGCACTTCATCTTCTTCTCTTGATATGTATGATGGCTTGGTGGTAAACATGATTGTTCACTCAATCTTCTATTCCAAGCCATACTTGCAATGAGCTCAACTCTTCACATGACCATTCTTCATATAAACCCTTGAGTAGAGCGTTGATCATCATGTAATCTACTAGAGTCCAACACATGAACTCCAATCTTTTCCTATGGACAAGATCTACAAGTATATCTCAAAGCAAACATTAGTCCATAAGGATTGTCATTAATTACCAAAACCACGCATGGGGGCAACCATGCACTTTCAATCTCCCCCATTTTGGTAATTGATGACAATCCCTTTTACGAGGGTTTATATAATGAATTTAAGCAACCATGCAACACAAAGAGCAAGGATGCAAGAGAACCGCAAGAGAACAAACCCATATTCTCTTAAACCCTCTAAATTTCTCCCCCATTGGCATCGATTGCCGAAATGGAAAGAAAAACTTAGAAGGCAAATATAGTGAGAGCTCCCCCATAATGTGTGCATTTCTCATAATATGAGTGAAATCAAATGCACATATCCAATGACGAGTAGATGGAGGGAGATCAAACTATATAGAGGATCCAAAGATTGCAAAAGAATATCAAATGGAAAGATACTTCAACGAAAGAAGCAAGCAATCAAAAGGATCCGAAAAGTGTTCTAAATATCATGAGGGAACTCCCCAAGGTACGTGCATAAATAGGATTTGTATTTCAATATAGTGTGCACAACATGGAATCCTCACTCCCTCCTAGATGAATTCGAACACAAGCTCATGCAAGAGAATGTAAATGATAAAGGAGGCAAAACAACTTTCACCTAATAAAATGTTTTGCAACAAGAGCAAGGAGCGGCAAATAAAAGAATGGGTGTGAGATACAAAGACATTTTAGGAGACTAATACAAGGATGAGCCAAAGCATCAACATAGTCTTTCAAAAAGAGTTGCACATAGTGCATATCATGTCTTTCCCATACCCCCACACCAAAAGAGATAAAGCAAATAGCTCCACAAGCTTAGTAAAATGCAAAAAGCATAGCACAAAAAAATGAAGCTTGTGCCTTTTAGAAACCACCAAAGAATCAAAAGCAAAAAGAGGTGGTCACTAAAGAATTGGAATATCAATTAAAGATGTAACTTTTCTTATGTGTATAAGTTTCTAAGTAGACACGAATCACTAAGATATGGGTCTACAAATAAACATGTACACACAAGATAGATACAAGGGTAAAGAATCATGATATCCAAGAGGAAGTCATAAATACACCAATAAGATCTTTGCTTAAAAACACAGCACAAAGCCGAATTATATCTTAACGGAATATAAATGAATTTCCAACACATACTCATCATAGCATCAAAAACTATCCACGAGGGATAAAGGTTAACAAATGGATGCTCCGAGTAAGATAACAAGTAACACAAAACGCAAATGATTTTGAAAATTCATCAATGTTGCACATGAGAGACTTTAAGTAGAAAGTGCTAGATTGACATAATTGGGATCGATGAATCATAGAAATGAATATATAGTCCTCTTATATGTAATCATCCCGGCTTACTCACATTTGCAATAAAGACGTTTTGCAAGAATCAAATTAATTGCAACAAAAAGATTCATGCCAAGATACAACCTACACAAGGTTGAAAACTAGAAATGTATGCATGAGGTAGATACTTGTTACCGAGATAGCATTGGTGATGTATAGTATAAGAGTTAACGATCATCCAAACTTGGCTCCAATGAACACATGGTGACACCACCTTCCTTGTAAATGAGACAAGCTTCCAATGCATCTCCACATGTACCTAAAACAAATTCAAGTACAAAATGGTACCCAAACTCATTGGGTCCAAAGTAGTTAGAGCAACTACAATACATAGGACAAACTCCACATAAATATGTGCATATTAATGTGAAATTGAATTTCATGCACATCTTAGCCATATAGGATTTGATGGAGTTTATCCTATATATTGGTTCAACGAAAGTAAGCATGCCAAAGAAATACATGTAGTAAATATGCATGCACAAGACTTTCAAGAACCAAAAGAGATATAATTTGGACAAAACACCAATTAAACCAAGAAAGCACACACAAGTGCGACAAGAAAAAGAATTGTCCAAATTATATCAAAGGCCCAAATCAACACATGATTGAAGAAACCACTTTGAAAAGATACCAAATGAAAGCAAGAAACCAATTGAAGAAAATAACATCAAATAATAAACCAAACCCTCTACACTTTTCATGATGGCACAAAGTGACAAAACGAAAAATGTTTGTCTTCCAAAGAGACACGTCATCGGGATCAAATACCAAATGAAGACAACTAATGTTCGAAAGCACATAGGATTGCTCCCCCAAGATGTGTGCATTATTTATGATCTTGCATTTGAATACAAAATGCACACAAATGAGATCATCACTCTCCATATATATATTTATATAGATATTCAAACACTAGTCATATTCAAGAAAGGTAAGAAATTGCAATACCAATTTAAAGAACGATGTTCCACTCAAAGTAGGATAGCTTCCCAAAGAATAGTGCATTATCAAAAAGTATGACTTTTGAATGTCAATGCACAAGAATTGGATCATTGCTTTTCCCAACTCAAGAAAGCACAAAACAAATTTCAAGTAGAGCAATAAAGTATCCAAAAGATACAAGGAAGACAAATAAGAGTTAGATCAAAAGCAAATACTTGGCAATCAAATAAGGCAATTCAAAGCAAGAGCCAAAGTGAATATGATCAACATATTTACCCCCAAATATGATTATCGCTTGTCAAGACAAGTAACGTATGGAGATATTTCTCGGTGGTGGATTGCAAGGATATATTCAAGATCATATTCACAAAACATAAGCATGAGGCAAAGAATAGGAATTAAAAGCCATGCTTAGATAGATATTCTTGATAGATTCACAAATCATGTGATAATGCAAAGCAACTCCAAGGAGTAGCTTGAATCAATTGGCTTCCCAAAAAGATATATGAGAACATATTTAGGGAAAGCCATATCAAGAACATCCTCCACAAACAAGATCCAAAAGAGTGAGAGACAAAGAGCATTTAAGTAAATGGGAACTTGTTTGAGCAACATGCCACATAGGAACAAGATAATTAGCAATATCAATTCTAGGTGGCAAAACCTCACATTTTCACATTTTCTAGGCTTGTAATATGCACATAGCTTATTACTCCCCCATAATGTGATAATCCATTTATTTTAACACAAGAGGCAGACAAAAACAACTAGAGAAATTAATGGACATTATATAATTTGAATTTCTCATGAGCATGACATACCACAAAGAGAATAGATAATATTGATATATCAAAACTAAGTGGTATTCCTCATGTACACACATTTTTAGGATTGTGAAGTGCACGAAGCATATCACTCTCCAAAAATGGATAGTCCATTTATCTCTCAAAGAGAGCCAACAAGATAAGATATGATATAAAAGCAATAAGGCTCAAAACAAGTAGATGGTGTGCAAACCAAAATACACATGCTTGATTTCTCAAGATAAGTAAGTAGAGAGCACAACACATACAAACACTAGCAAGGTACAAAACCTAACACATGCAAGGGTGCAAACAACTTTCAATGTATATATGATTTAAATAAAAGTTACCGCAAGGAGGAACATTGGATATGAGATAGAACAATATAATCCATATGAATTGACTTGAGAGAATATAATTGATGAAGATCCCTTAATTCTTCATAGTGTAGCCAAGTCTCCAAAGCCCTCCAACAACGCCTATTGATCAAGTTTTAGCTTGTTGGTCCCCAACCAAGTTGGGTCCTAAGAGGTTAGTCACAATAGGTTTGGCAACCCAAATGGTTCTTTTCTTGACACCACTTTGAGTACCAACATATTTGGCAAACACATTGCCAACCTTATCCTTTCGAAGAGAATAAACATCATTAATTATAATGGGGTTGGATAAGGTACCATTTGTGCATGAAGAAGCAAGGTGACCCTTCTCACGACATAGGTAGCAACATCTACTTCCTCCTCTCTTCTTAGTTGGAGTCTTGACTTGAGGAGGGGTAGCTTGATTCTTCTTGGGAAGAGACCGTTCTTCAATTTGAGGAGCTTGAGTTTGAACTTGAGGTTTCTTCCCTTGTTGCTTATCACTAAGAGCCTTCTTCTTCAAAGGGCAAGATCTAACATGGTGCCCTTCAACTTTGCACTTGAAGCAAACAATCTTGGCCGAATCCTTGACTTGTTCTTGGCCCTTGTTCATCTTGTTAACCTTGGACTTGTTCTTGATATTGGAGTTGAATCCAAGTCCACTCTTGTCATTTGGGCGTCTTTGAACACTCAACATATTGTCAAGTGTAGAATCCCCAAAATGACGCTTTTCCAAGTCTTTCTTCAAAGAAGTGACTTGGGCCTTGAGCTCATTTAATTCCTCTACATGGTTAGTATCAACACAAACACTAGAGGAAATAGATGCTTCATTGTTAGAGCAACAAGGCATGGAAAGTAATTCATCACAAGATGTAGCAACATTGCGAGTGGATGAATCACTAGGACTAGCACATGGCAATATAGCATTAAGAGTAGAAGTTGTGCCATTGTCCACATGAGGCTCACAAGATGTTACCTTTGTAGAGATAGCCTCATGAGCTAACTTTAGCCTAGCATGGGATGCTAGAAGATCCTCATTAGAGCTAGAGAGCTTTTCATGACTTTCTTCCAATTTCTCATACTTGTTAGTTAGCAATTCAAGTTGAGCCCTTAGCTCAACATTCTCCTTCAAAATATATGCTTCACAAGAAGTGGAGTTAGTAGCACAAGCATCATTATCATTAGAAATGGAGGAAGACAATTTTGCAAGCTTATCATTATTAGATAGTTGAGTTTGGAGTTGATCATGAGACTTGATGAGGAGAGAGTGTTCACTTTCTAAAGCCTTGTGAGCTTTGTCAAGTTTCTCTATGTCCTCACTTAGTCTAGCATTGCCAACACCAAATTCGACTTTTTCATTTTTGAGCACTATATACTTAGCAAGGGCATGATCTCTTTCCTTAATGATTTTAGTAATAATAAGATCATTAGACTCATCAAGGGATTCAAGTTTCTCTTCAAGAGAAAACCTAAGCTCTTCTTCCTCTTCAAGAGAAGCTTTCAAAGAAGCTATGGTGATAGAGTCATCTCTCTCAATTTGACATTTCTCATCAAATTGACTTTCCAAATCCTCAATGAATTCCCTACTCTTAGTAACATAATCAATGATTTCACAAAGAGGAGGGATAGCTTTACTACCTTTGGGGAGAGCACCAAGTACCATCTCACCCATCTTGGTTAAGGATTCAAAGTCAAAACCTTCTTCATGAGAATCCTCATCCACATCATCACTATTTGGATTCGAGGTGGGAGATACCTCGGAATCCTTAGCCATAAGGCAAACATGATTAATGGTTGAAGAGGATGAAGAAATACTTGAAGCTCCATTGAGTTCCATGTCTTGTTCCAACAAGTGTTGGGATTCCTCTACATTGTTAGTCATGCAAATACTAGAGGATATGGAAGAGTAATTTTCATCACAACAAGACATAGAGAGCATATCATCATCATATTTAGTTAAACAACTATTACTTGATATGCAAGGACAATCAACTCTAGCATGTATGATATTTGGAGTGCTAGAAGAGTTTAAGTCCAAAGATAGAACATTACAATGTGATAGAGAAGAAGTATAATCAATAGTAAGTTCACCATCACCAATGCAATTTCTATCACCACTCACCATATCATTTCCTTGTGACGAATCACATGTTGGTGAAGTGGAAGAAGTTGTGAACTCATCACGGCCGGAGGTGGAGGGAGAACAATCATCCTCAATAATTTTGGACACTTCATATATATCTTGAAGCTTGGTCCAAAGCTCATGTGCATTTCGAAAAGGCATGATTGAAGCAAGAACTACATCGCTCAAAACACACATAAGACCATTAGTAACTTGAGTCTCGAGATGAGAGTTTATCTCATCCTCTAAAGATAATTCTTGGGAATCCTTTGGAGGAGATAAACTCACATCTACAATCCTCTTAATATAATTTGGACCCATGGCCCTAAAAAGATTAAGCATGCGAATTTTCCAAACATCATAATTTGTGCCATTGAATATGAAAGTGGGATCGTGCACTAATTCTCTAAACGACATCTTTTACTCTCTAGGCGGTAAAGCCCAAAAAGAGAGCCCAGGCTCTGATACCAATTGAAAGGACAATGATGTCGCCTAGAGGGGGGGGGGGGGTGAATAGGCGGTTTAAAACTTTTCCGGTTTAGGCTTGATAATTGCGGAATAAAACTAGATGTTTAAATTAACAAGCCGACAACCTAAATAAACTAGGCTCACCTATGTGCACCAACAACTTATGCTAAGCAAGACAAACAACAAGGTGATAGCAATATAGAATACTTCAAGCACGAAGGCTATCACAATGTAAAGTGCATAAGTAAAAGCTCGGGTATAGAAATAACCGAAGCACGCGGAGACGAGGATGTATTTCCGAGTTCCTCCTTGTTAAGGGAGTACGTCTCGTTGGAGAGGTGTGAACCGACACAACGGTTCAACAACCACAAAGGTTTCACCTTCTTCTCCGATGAACCGCACCACAAAGGCTTGGTTCACCTTCCACTATCGGAATTCCTTCGAGGCGGAATCCGGAGCCTTTCAACAACAATCCGGGGCACAACCCACAATGGGATTGGGGGCTCCCGAACGGCCTCCAACAACAATCCGGGGCACAACCCACAATGGGATTGGGGGCTCCCGAACGGCTTCAAGTGACCACACAAGGGTCCAACCACCACAAAGGCGTCTAGGGTCCAAGGACCCAAGAGTAACAAGTTCACAAGTTTTCAACTTCCACGAATCCTCGTGGAGAGCACACCGATGCACCAAATGCAAAAGGCAAGAGCACAAGTGCTCAAATCCTTCACTCTCAAATTCCAACAAAGCAACAAATGCTTATGGGGGAATAAGAGAGGAAGAACAAAGAGGAGATGCACCAAGAACTCCAAGATCAAGATCTACAAGGTTTCCCTCACATAGAGGAGAAATCGATCGGTGGAAACGTAGATCAAGATCACCTCTCACTTTCCCTCAAATATTAGCAAGAACCATGGGAGGGATTGAGAGGAAGAGCAAGCTTTACAAAGGGCAACAATGGAGGAGAGAGAGGAGAAAGACTTGCTCTAGAGCTAGTCAACCATTGGGGAAGAAGGCCCCTTAAATAGCTCAACTCAAAAATCCAGCCGTTGCAGCACTTCTTGTTCCGCAAGTGCGGTAGTACCGGCCTAAAGCCCGGTAGTACCGGCCCTGCGGTATCTTCGTCAACGCAGAAAACCGAGCGCGCGGTACTACCGGGGAAAAATACCCCGGTACTACCGGGCCCAAGTGCTGGGCTCCAACCCCGGTACTACCGGGGCCATCCGTGCCAAAACGTCCGAAAACCAACTTCAGAGAGTAGTACCGCAGAGAGCCCGGTACTACCGGCTGACTGCGGTACTACCGGAACAAAACTCTCCGGTACTACCGGGCCTGTCCGAACACCAAAAACACAGCTATAACTTTTGCAAATGAACTCCGAATGAGGTGAGACCAACTCCGTTGGAAAGGTACCGACAAGGAGAAGGCTACAAAAAGTGAAAATATTGCATCCCATAAATAGAGTAAAATCACCACACATGGCAAGGTGTGGGACTTTCCTCACGGTTGAACCGGCAATATTTCCGCCACCGAAAACGCAACTAGTTTTCCAAGGTAAAACCGTTTTCGATGAACTAGAGCTTGACATGGAGATGAACCAAGCTCTAATTCCTCACCACCATAAAAGCCAAATAAGAACCAAGAAATATGATATGCCAAGTATGCAAAGGTTTGAGCTCTCCACAACGATGCGATCAAGTTACTCACTTGAGAGCCCCTCTTGATAGTACGCCGTCTATCCTAAAACCCGGTCTCCCACTAACACCATGAGACCGGTAAAATAGAAAACCTATCAAGATCATACCTTTGCCTTGCGCATTCCACTTGAGCTCGATGATGACGATCTTGACTCTCTCAAGTTGAAACACCTTTCTTGATTGTGCTTGCTAGCACATGCTTGATGAAGACTTCTCCAAATGCTCCCCCATACTCCATTATGGGAGGGCCTCGCTAAGCATCGTCTTCATGACTCCTTTGCAACCTTCAATCAAATGATATCTTCGAGATGCATCATATTGAGCTTGCACTTCATCTTCTTCTCTTGATATGTATGATGGCTTGGTGGTAAACATGATTGTTCACTCAATCTTCTATTCCAAGCCATACTTGCAATGAGCTCAACTCTTCACATGACCATTCTTCATATAAACCCTTGAGTAGAGCGTTGATCATCATGTAATCTACTAGAGTCCAACACATGAACTCCAATCTTTTCCTATGGACAAGATCTACAAGTATATCTCAAAGCAAACATTAGTCCATAAGGATTGTCATTAATTACCAAAACCACGCATGGGGGCAACCATGCACTTTCACATATGCAATAGGATTTTGTCGGCAGAAAGATGTGAAGGAAAAAACAGTAACTAGAACAAACAGGTAAAATTAGCATGTAAAGGCACTCGTCGACAGCAGTAAGATTGTCTGTTATAAAAAAAATTAGCTAATCTAATCACGGTAGTTTATAAGATTGGTCTGTCCATTCATGATTACGTTAGTTTCTGTCGTCAATCTTTTTTGCTAGCTAATGTAATGACGGTACTTTACAAAGTTAATATTTCTTTGCTAGCTACCCTAGTCAAGCACATGGGAGCAAGATGCGCTGGTGGTGTTCCAGGCCTGTGAAGAAAATCTAATGGCTCCAGGACTAGGCCCCCTTCTTTTCAGCTTCTCCGGCAGATTTTGGGAGAATCTGCTCCCCATCAGCTTCTCCCAGAATCCCGAACAAAAAAATTGTCCCACAATCTGGGTTTAGATACTAAAGTTTCTTCCAGATTGTTGAATACTTTTTTTATCCGAGATTCTGGGAGAAGCTGGTGGGGAGCAGCTTCTCCCAGAATCTGCCAGAGAAGCTGAAAAGAAGGGGGCCTAAGACAGAATGCAACGTTGTGCAGAAAATAGAGGGAGGCGACGGCTTACCTTCACCCTGCCAAAGCTCCGCTGATGCTTGATGGAGTAGGACGGGCAGTGAGGCGGAGGCGGCGTCCTGTCCTGGGCAGTGCGACGGCGGCGGCGATGTCCTCGTGCAAGCAATGAGGCGTCGGTGGCGTCCTCCCGCGATCTGTGGTGTCGTCGTCCTCGCTTGTTGGATCGGTAGCGTTGTCGTCCGGGAGTTGGTGTGGCTTCGTCCGGCGGGCGGTAGTCAAGTCGTCGTCCGGGAGATGCGGAGGGAAGTTTGCGGCGGTTTCAGGCCAGGGCTTGCAGGCGGTGTCGTGGGGAATGTTTTTTTCCCTTAGATTAGATAGGAAAGAATCAATTAGCATCACGCTGGGCTGAAAGGTGCGGTTCGCTCCGCGTTAGCGCAAATCACAGTCACGTTTTAGATCGTTGGATCGTTGGATTAGTAAGTTGAACGTATAGGATTTGTTGGATCTGCCACTTCTCTCTCTTTTTATATTAGTGGTAATGGTGATGGTGATAGAGATAAATTGGAAGTTAAGAGGTAAGGAAAAAATGTAGACGGAGCAGATAATATGAGTTTAATCTCGCAAAAAAAGTTAATAAGTCTATAAAAGGTTTGGAGCTAAAACTCGCGGGTGCTTAGCGCGTCAGAACTTAGAAGAGAGAAATGTCTGATGAGTTGGTAACCCTGTTGCTCTTGCAGATTAATGGCGCCACATAATCCCACTTTCATCCCCTCATTCTTGCATTCCGCAACATCCACATTTATCTTAGCAATACCTGACGGTGGTGTTATCGATCTTAGCAATCTTCTGACATATCTTTGCCTTCCGCAATAGCTCACCAAATCTGCAAAGCATGATTCCCTCCCGATGCCTCTAGGAAATTAGTATCCGGGGATAGGGGCGGACCCAAGTGTAGCCCCCCACTCAAAATTTTGACTTCCTATAATATTTTTCCATATTTTGTAGATATTTCCGATAGATTTTACAAATTTACTTAAAGAATGCTCCCAGTCATTTGATTTGCCCCCAATCCTAATATTTTCTAGGTCTGCCCATGCCCGGGGGAGTACACTGCTTTCATCACCCTAGCACTCAGTGTCTCTGGGTTTTCAAGGATCCTCCATGCTTTCCTTGTTAGAAGGGAAAGATCAAAGAGCTAGCTTACTATCCGTGAACCCTAGGCCTCCGGCATACTTGGGAATTGTCATGTCCTGCTAAGAGACCCAACATGTCTTCGTCTTGAAGTCCTTGCAACCCCACCAGAAATTTCTTCAATAGGCCGTTGATATGCTCACACAAACCTTTGGGGAGCTATTGTTATCCCGATACATCTTTTATTATTATTGTTGTTGTTTTTACTCATTATTGCTCTCGTTACTATTACTTTGTTACTACCGATGTTACTAATTTTTCACTATCGTCATATCATCGTTGCTACTAATAAATTTTGTAAAAAAACCTATTGTTAAGCGACTTTTTTTTTACCGAAAACAAGCAAAAAAACTTTCAAGTGTTCGCTTTTTTTAGATTAAAGTTGGCACACAACAAAACCCAAAGGCAGTGCACACATAAATCGAGGGCGTTGCACAACAAAATTAAAAGTCGTGCACAATAAAATGAAGGCAATACTGAGAAAACAAAGTCGGTGCACAACAAAAATCAAAAGCAATGTGCTACAAATAACCGAAGGTAAAGTACAACCAAACCGAAATCGGTGAAAAAAGTCATTGTAACATATCAATATATGATATAGTTTTGAAAATTTCATGCGACTATCAGAACAGTGAAAACGAACAATGATCAAGATGATTGGCCTTTTCAAAGTAGAACTCCCTCTGCCTTTTTACTCAACAAAATAGTTTTATCTTAAGTCAAACATTTTATAATTTGACCAAGTGTATAGAAAAATACTAACAATTGTAATAACGAATTAATATAATATGAACATACATTTCTAATGATATTGATTTGGTATTTGCGAATGTCGGTATATTCTCTATAACTTTGTCAAACTTTCAAAATTTTGACTTAAGACAAAAACTAATTTGCAGAGAAACTGCCCGAAGGAGTAATTCTCATGAAATAAGGCAGTAGGGCCCATGTTACAGTCGCACAAACTTCTTTCTAGACCACTCCCATCGATGCCACTCATCGACCTTTCGTCGCCAAAATCCCTCTCGGAACCCTAGCTCCCGCCTCTCCGTGGTTCCGCATGGCCGGCGCCGCCACGCTCCGGCGGGCCGCCCGACGCGCCATCCGTACGGTGGAAAATTACTCCGCTCCCCCCCGGACGATCGTACTGCCCGAGCGCTTCCTATCCTCCCAGGCGTCGCCGGAGCACCGCCCCCGCCCTGGCGTCTCGGGGTCGGAGCTGGGTCAGTACCCGCCGGAGCGGATCCGGAACTTCTCCATCATCGCGCACGTCGACCACGGCAAGTCAACGCTCGCCGACCGGCTGCTGGAGCTCACCGGCACCATCCAGAAAGGCCATGGCCAGCCTCAATACCTCGACAAGCTGCAGGTGCGACTCGAAAGCTCCCCTTTCTCGAAACATAGGCAATTCGAATGAAACGCTGAAAGCAATGTATTGTGAAACTGAAGTTCGTTCATAGTGGAACTGTATTAACAATGTTATGACTTTGATAAAGGCTGATTGCGCCATGTTAAGAAATGCATGAGCGAAATATTCTCTTAACAGAGCAACATGTTAAGTATCCACTTATGCTGTTGTAATGTAATCTTTCAACAAACCATGAAGTATTCTAGCTGGTCATCCGTTCGTTGCCAGGAACTACTAAAAATAATTTTACTGAAACATCGCAATTCAAGTGAAATGTTGGCTCTCTGGTTACTTAATTTTACTGAAAGAAACGTGTTATAGTTATCATTTATCAATTATGCACGTACGTTTTTTTTTAAAAGTTTGTACATAGGAGAACTGTACTATTAGCAATGTGCTGACTTTCATAAAAGGACGATTCCTTTTTGAAGTATGCAGCAGAGAATTTTTTTAAGAGTCTTGCAACATACAATTACATCTAGCTGATTAATCCAATCACGTGGCACATTAGTTGCCGTACAAATCCCAGGTCACAAAAATGACATGAATTGAAGAGAAGGGACAGGATAACCATATTTTTTTTAATTAGGATTTGTTTTATGATATACAGGGGTTAACAAATATGAAAGGAAAATGAGCCAGATACACTCACTTAGTATGAAATTTGGTAAATATATGAGAATTCTTCATTCTGAACTGCAAATTGTTGGCACATTTCAATTTATGTGGCCTCCATAATTTGTGTCATTACTTTGTTTTGGATAGAAATATTAGCATGAATGAAATCCTTTCACCTTCGCTTTCCTTATTTCTTAATTTTGCCAGGAAGTTCCTCTAAGAGGTAATGTTCCTGAGTACGTGACTTTCTGCCCTTTTTTTATAACATATACATCTGGTATCTACAGGTAGAGAGAGAAAGAGGCATCACTGTCAAAGCCCAAACTGCAACTATGTTCTACAAGCATGCTGTGGAAACTTCTGAGTCCCATAGGACAGATACTCCAAGCTATTTGCTTAATCTGATTGATACTCCAGGCCATGTAGATTTCAGCTATGAGGTCTCAAGGTCCCTGGCAGCTTGTCAGGGTGCTCTTCTAGTAGTTGATGCAGCCCAAGGTGTACAGGCACAAACAATTGCAAATTTTTACCTTGCATTTGAGTCAAACCTTAGCATTATTCCTGTCATTAACAAGATCGATCAGCCTACTGCTGATCCAGATAATGTAAAGGACCAATTGAAGAGATTATTTGACATTGATCCAAGTGAAGCTCTGCTCACTTCTGCCAAAACTGGTCAAGGCCTTAGCCAGGTCTTACCTGCTGTTATCGCGCGAATACCTTGTCCACCTGGAAGTTGCGAATCACCTGTACGAATGCTGCTCTTAGATTCATACTATGATGAATACAAAGGCGTGATCTGTCATGTTGCTATTGTTGATGGTGCGATGCGTAAGGGAGATAAGATTTCATCAGCTGCGACCGGTCGCACATACGAAGTCTTTGATGTTGGCATTATGCATCCTGAGCTTACCCCGACTGGAGTGCTTTACACTGGACAAGTTGGATATGTTATAACTGGAATGCGTTCAACTAAAGAAGCACGCATTGGTGATACTCTTCATCAGGCGAAGAGTATCGTTGAACCACTTCCTGGTATGGGATTCCACACCGTCATGAGATCATTTTTTTTGGATCATTGGATTAATTTAATAATCCTAAGAAAACCAAAGTTGATATTATTGGGAGTTCCTTAGGCATTTCTTGCTTGCTTCTAGTTTTTATTTTGTGGTATTATGTGACATCATATAGAATAGCCATTCAGGTTTCAAGCCTGTGAGACACATGGTCTTCTCTGGTGTATACCCGGCTGATGGTTCTGACTTCGAAGCTCTTAGCCATGCAATTGAGAAGCTAACATGTAATGATGCCAGTGTGTCTGTTACAAAAGAGACAAGCACTGCGCTTGGCATGGGCTTCAGGTATAGTTTTCTGCATGCTCAGTATACTTCCCTTCAATGCATCGCATGCTATCAAGTGTTGAAACATGCCCCAGTTCATTGTTGATTCTTACATGCGTTTGTATCTTGTGTATCTTATACAGATGTGGTTTCCTGGGATTGCTGCACATGGATGTATTTCATCAACGGCTTGAACAAGTATAGTTTTGCTATTACTTATGCAAATATTTGTCAATTTATTGGTGACATGTAATTATGGGTTTCACTATGTACAGATCTAAACAGCTTTGCACTTAATTAATACAACCATGATTTGCAAAAATGAGTCAGTATACCTTGTAGTGTAGGAATTTGCATCCCTATTGATGGAAGAGGCCAATTAAACATCCATCCTACTTGATTGTAAGGGGAATGTATCCGGCATATTATGGCTTATTATACTGATTAATTGGCCTGTTAGGGCAACTCCAACGGGGCGACCCATTTAGTCCCGTGTCCGTTTGTGTCCGCACGACCACAAACCAAAGCTCAACGTGGCGACGCAAGCGCACCGCTGTCCGTTTTTGTGTCTGCGGTGACCATTCTCGGCCCAAATCTGGGCTAGGTTTGCGTTGGCCCCGAACACATGCATACAACTATTCTGTCCTCATTGTCCGCTCCCGTCCCCAGCAGATAGACCACTCTCCACCCCTTGCCGTCGCCCGCCAATTTGGTCGTCTTGGCCATCCCTGGCGGCCGCCGCCTCTTCCTCTTCGCGCCACCCCCACCAGAGTTGCTTCCTCCTGACCACGGACGATCTTGCTCGCGCCCCTGCGGCTCCGAGCGTCCGCGACCCGACGCCATCCACAAGGTGTCCCCCCCCCCCCGCCCCCAAGAGGTACGAATCCATGGATAGCTCGGATGAATATTCTTACAAGAACATCCTCATGTACTCGTCATCGACCAATGATTCGTCCGACGATGAGAGTTATGTTCTGGTTGCCACACTTGTCGTCAGTGAACACATGGTGAGGCAGCGGCCATTGTTCACAGGGTCGTTGCCGGGCTGTGCTCCTGCCTTGAACCGCAACAGAGCAGCTGGACTTTGACTAGTTGACTACTTTCATCACACCCAACCAGTGTATACTCCCAAAATTTTCTGGCGTCGCTTCTGAATGAAGAGAGAGTTGTTCAACCATATCCAATTGGGAGTGATGCACTATGATGATTATTTCATATGCAAGAGAGATGCCGTTGGTATGCTTGGTTTCTCCTCTTACCAAAAATGTACCGCAGCTATTCTGATGCTTGCATATGGAGTTGCCGGTGATCTTGTGAACGAGTACGTGCGGATGTGATCTTGTGGACGAGTACGTGTGGATGAGTGAGCCCACACGCCTTGAAGCAACGTACAAGTTTTGCAAACCTGTGGTTCAGGTCTTTGGCCCGGAGTACTTAAGAGGTAACCCAGTGTTGAGGACACAACCGGACTCTTGTCGAGTAACGAGTCCAAAGGCTTTCCTGGGATGATTGGCTGCATAGATTGTATGCACTGGGAGTGTAAGAACTGCCCATTTGCATGGCAGGGGCAATACAAGGGACATGTTGGAGAGTGCACGGTCATACTTGAAGCCGTGGCATCACATGATCTCTGGATTTGGCACTCCTTCAGCAATGCCCCGGAGGTGAGCTGTGAGATCAATGGCCACCAATACACCAAGGCATTCCAGTTGAAGAGAAGAGGAAATGGTTTGCCTAACAACAAGAGAGTGCTAGGAAGGATTTGGAGCATGCTTTCGGTGCTTTCCAATCACGATGGGTTGTTTGGCACCCTGCTAGAACATGGAGCAAGAAGACCATGTGGGAGGTGATGATTGCTCGTGTGATCATGCACAACATGATTGTAGAGGATGAGCACGATGACAGTCTCTATGACGAGCATGGAAGTTTAAGTGTGAGTTGGTTCAGCCCCAAGGTGGAGTGGCATCATTTGAACAGTTCCTCGACTTCCATCAAGATATGCGGGATAAAGAGACTCATGTTCAACTCTAAAATGATTTGGTGGAGCATATGTGGGTTCACCTATGGAACCAATAGTTTAATTTTCCCAATTCCTTCCAAGTTATTTGCTGGAGTAAATTTATTTAATTGGTCTAAAAATCTTGGATTCACCTAGAGACCTATTTATTTTATTTGATTGTAAACTATTTGTATTATTAATTTTTGTGATGGAATGGCCGAGTCAGAAATGCCCAAAATGATTAAAAAAAGGCTGGGCGGACCAAATGGGTCGCCCCGTTTGGGTGCAGTAGCCTCGGAAGGGCGGACATGGCCGGACGCCTAACGTTTGGCGACCAAGACGAACAAAACACGGTCAAAATGGGTGTCTGTTTGCATCGGCCCTTTGGAGTTGCCCTTATATCTACTAAACCTGTTATCTACACGTAATCGGCAAGGGTACCCAGCATGAGTATACATCCTAACGTATGACCTAGTAAACCTGCTTTCAGTACATTATACGTATGAATATGATACCAGTTGGAAGAGGTATGTTTTTTTTTTGGGGTATGATGATACTAGCTGGAAGAGAATGTGAGTTTACAAAGGAAAATCTTTCGTGAAGAAGTAATGAACATAAGTGATTTCAGTGTTTAGTTTGCATGATACCTCAATTTTAGTAATCAATAGCCCGGAGGTTTTGTGGTCCCTCTAGTCTTGCAAATTGAAATTGTTAGCAACTTTCTTCTTCAGATTCAAACGAAATTTACATCCACTGTTAAGTTTGCAATATCTAGGAACCAATATCCAAATTCAGTAGTAGATTTTTTTCTCTCGATTGAACCACGTGCACATGCTTTTCTCCTGTTACCAAGAAGTTGATGGAAAAAGGACAGTGACAGTGGTCGTGCATCATCTGAGGAAATTATTTCTACGTTGGTGTCATAAAATTTTAATCTGTCACTTTTGTTATGCTTAGGAATATGGAGCTCAGGTCATATCCACCATACCAACTGTACCATATATCTTTGAGTATGGCGATGACAGGTGAGCATTATAATGGTAGTATTCTTGTTTTCTGCCAGGCTATCTGATCTTTGATTGTTTTGTTCAGCAAAGTGCAAATTGAAAACCCTGCTGCCTTGACTTTAAATACTGGAAAACGTCTAACGGCCTGCTGGGAGCCAACAGTCATTGCTACTATCATTATTCCTAGTGAGTAAGATCTGCTTCCTTTCTCATTTGTTTCTCTGTTTTATGATACACTACATCTTTACAACTAGAAAGATTTTGATGATGTTCAACCACCCTTTTTCAGGTATGTTGGGCCTGTAATTATGCTTTGTTCAGAAAGGAGGGGCGAGCAGCAAGAATATACATTCATTGATGCGTAAGTGTATGCTCCAAGCCACATTTTGTAAGTAAATGCCTTCTATGTTTGCTTATTGTGGCCATATTTGATGCAGCCATAGAGCTTTACTGAAGTACCGATTACCTTTGAGGGAGATCATTGTGGACTTCTACAATGAGTTGAAAAGCATAACATCTGGCTATGCTACTTTCGACTATGAAGATTCTGAGTATGTCTCGTTTTCAATTAAATATCAGATTTGGTCTGGCTACACTACTCTTTTTGCCATTTAGAGATTCCAAGATGAAAATAAATATGGTTGTAACTTGTAAGATTGTTGTTCATTGAGTTCTTGTGTTTTGGCTGTTCTTTCGACCGAACGTTTCATATTCATTGAAAGTAGTAGTAGGCCTTGCTCATGAATATGGTCCTCTAGTGCAAGGTGTGCAACTCTTCTCTCTAATCCAGTCTACTAAGTACCAACAATAGGTAACTTTTTCTTCAGGCATCTTATTTTTCTGTGGAAACATCTCCCGGTGACTAGACCACTAACTGTTCGAGTTGTTAAATGATTTGAACTTTTTTTCTTACTGGATTAATCTGCCAAGTGCTGTATAAGAATTATTTGCGTTGGGTGTGAGATGTCAATTCAAATAGCACGTATGAAGTTCCTCATTACAGAAGAAAACATGTTAGGTTTCATATTCTTACTGAATTACTTGTTCTCATTGTTTCTTGTTCTTGTTAGGTTTCCTTACTTCAGTTCACTTCAACAGGTATCAAAAATCTGATCTTGTTAAGATGGATATTCTACTTAATGGCCAACCTGTTGATGCTATGGCAACTATAATCCATAACCAAAAAGCTCAGAAGGTTGGAAGAGAATTAGTGGATAAGCTCAAGAAATTTATAGAAAGGTATTCATTAAGCTCTTTGTTTTTTGGGATTCTGATGTTATGAACTGGTTATTGAGTTAGTTTATATCTATTGGAGTTCATATAGAAAGCATGAGCTCGACAGATCCTACACCTGTCTAATCATGGGGCTAAAATTTGAATTGAAGTCGTGTCTGTATCCTAAAGTAAGGCTTGTGTTTAATGTAAATGATTATCCAAAGCAATCAACATAACTTGTATTTCCTTTGGGGCAGTGGGTGACTATTTGAATACCCAACGCTATACCTGGTGTATTACCATTTTCTGGTTACTGGGTAAAACCTCGGGCCGTGAGAATTTGTAACTTTTGTCGAGGCATATATCATGCGCAGTGCTCGCCATTGCTCTTTGACTAGATTTTGTCTGAGAATTTTGATGACTTGTATATTAAATTGGACAGGCAAATGTTTGAGATCACTATACAAGCAGCAGTTGGTTCAAAGGTTATCGCAAGGGAAACGTAAGATATTAGTTCTGCTTTAGTTTTCTTAAATAGTACACCCCTTCTACATTATTTTTAATTAAAGATCTGTGTACATTTGAAGTGCTTTGAAGTTTTGTATGCATGTCACTATATTTATAAGTGCGTCTAGCTATTCAGTAGTTGAACTTTTCTGCGAATGATTATAGAAGTAATCAAGATGCAAATGCACTTCCAGCTCCAAGTAAAATCAGATTTATCCTTTCAATTTCAGGCTTGTAATTTGCCTGCTCCATCATTTTATATCACTGGAAGAGGTTCTCCTTTTATATTAATTTCTTAGACCCAAGTATTCAGTTATTTGACTATCTTGATACTGTTCCATCGTAACCTTTATATTGGCCTAAAAAGACCTTCATGTATATCACAGCCAATCAGCCTTTGTGTATCAGTTCCATGGTCCCATTTCTCATTTTATTTTGTATCTTGGCTGTGAAACACGTGACAACTAACTTGTCTAGAACCTTCAGGCTATTATTAGTTACTCCCCTGCTTCCGAATTATAAGATGTTCTAACTTCTAACTTTTTCTGAATCACATTTATATAGACCCGTTTCAATCTGTTTGTTACTCGTTTTGGTCCGTATGTACTCCACATTCGAATATCCAAAACATCATATAATACGGACCGGATAGAGTATTACTTAGTCACGCAGTCCTAAGTTATGTCCAAATATCCATAACATCATTCAGTTACATGACAAACATTCTGTTCAGTATCTGGTTAGCTCAACTGGAGTACTCTACAAGTAAAAACTGTGCATTTGAGAAGTGCATGGCTCAATATTCTGTCTTGTGTCATTTCCAGTCTGTCAGCAATGAGAAAGAATGTTCTGGCCAAGTGCTATGGCGGTGATATTACTCGCAAAAAGAAGTTGCTAGAGAAGCAGAAGGAAGGGAAGAAGCGCATGAAACGTGTAGGATCCGTTGATATTCCTCAAGAAGCATTCCACGAGCTTCTAAAGGTCTCCAGTTCCAGTTCGAAATAGATGAGCTGCACTTCGGTGTTGTAGCCTGTGTAGCCATCGTCTGGAAGGGTAGGTTTTTGTACATGGTTCTGCACATCATGTCTCCAGCTTCAAGAGTAGCCTAGTCTCATGCCATTTTGTTGCTACTGCAGGTCTGCATCGTAGTTCGTGGAGTACATATTGCTGTTTCGTGCTGAACACACTACTGCCATTGGTGTGCGTCAGTCAATGGTTAAGCACTGATCTAGAAAGTTTAATTCGTTGTGAGAAGTTTCACCTTCGGCAACGCGGATGCTGCAAACCTTGTGTTTGACACCTTGGACCCTGGTGCAGAGGAACCTTCACCACCGCACCCTGACACTCTGTTACAGTGATTCTGACTGTAAAGTTTTGACAACCATACATTCGAATGTCGTGCTTTACTGCACAGTTTTTGGGAGCAAAATACCGAAGCACACCACTAACAGTTTTGTCCATCGGAATTTCTGTGCACGGAAGAACAGTAACTGGATCATACTTTGTTCTGTTTTGTTTTGGGAAAGTTTACCTATAGAGCTATAGTTCTCCTTTGTATTTTTCTGGAGAATTAATAATAGTAGTATGGAATAAGTGACATTGCACTTTGAACTATCCCAGTTCTGCATGTGCGATCTTGTGTTTCTTTTGCTGAATAATATGGATATCTTAATTGCCAGTTATGTATCATTCAAATTTGAAAGCGATTTTTGTTGGCTTACAAGGAACCACGAACAGCTCGTTTTGAAGTGTCAGACAGAATTGGTTACTGATGAAAAATTATACTCTCTCCGTACCAAAATAAGTGTCTCAACTTTGATAGAAAGTGGGACACTTATTTTGGGACGGAGTGAGTATTCCCGGAACTAATGTGGAACGCTTTTGAACGTGTCACAAACGGGGAGTAAGAAGTATATATCCCCGCTGTAAGCAAGCAGGCCATTGACATGTGAAGAAAGTAGAAGTTACGGAAAAGAAAGGCGGCGGCTCAGAGTTTCAACCCTAGCCGTCGCCGCCGGTGCTATCTGTAACTTTATCGTCGCCTTCGTCTAATAATTGATGGGTTCTCACCTTCTCTAGGTGCCGCTCTGGCACTGGAGATGGACGTCTGTCGGTCGTCGGCGAGATCTCTTTCTCGAAGTCAATGTTGGCTTTGAAAGGTTAGATTTGTCTAGGTATAGTTTTTCAGATCTTACTTCGCCAGATCAATGTTGGATTGTTTCTCATGATTGCCGCGAGGAGATTTGTCCTCGCATTATCTATCCCGGCTACTACATGTTCGGCAATGGTGATTCGTTCTCTCGTATCAGTGGTGGTGCTCTTGTCGATGTTGCTTGATTAATTTAATGCCCGCGTGCATGCACAAAATTTTGGCATTGCGGCTCAAAATTGAAAGGGGATAATAATCAGTAGTATTCACAGGTCTGTGGTTTGGTGTTCTCGGCTCTACGGTTTCCTTCATTCTTTCAGAAAGTATAAGATTGTGTCGTGGAGAAAGAAAGCGCTTGAAGATCTCATAGATTTGCTCGTCTCTTTTAGTAGATATAATCGTGTACTCTTTTAATATATGTGGAATTTTCCAAGTCAAAAAAAATATATGTGGATTTTTTTTTAAAAATAAGCAGGCCATTGACGTTATACCTGGCCATGTCTCGGGCCGGGCCGGGCTTCGGGCCGGGCCTGGAAAAGCCCGACACAGAAAACCCAGGCCCAGGCCCGGCCCGGCCCGGTCAAAAAGCCCGAAAGCCCGGCGGGCTTCGGGCCGGGCTTCTTCCTGTTTTGTGCAAAAATCAAAGCCCGGGCCCGGCCCGGCCCGACTGTCGGGCCTAATTTTAAGGCCCAAGCCCGGGTTTTTCGGGCCGGGCCAGGCTAAACATGGCCAGGCCTAATTGACGTTAGTAAAAACAAAGAGAGTGCTTATGTCTCAGGCGCCAGATTTTTTCTTAAGTCGCAATTGACTCAGAAAAGTGCAACTCGACTGAGACTTAAGAAAATCTCAAACAGTTGAGAATTAGCAAAACCGAAAAACAAAACTTGAAAAATAAGCTAAAAATAATTGTAAGAAAATCTCAGACAGCTGAGAATTAGCAAACCGAAAAATAAAATTTGAAAAATAAGCTAAAAATAATTGTGCACTAGCCGGGAACAAAACTTGAAAAATAAGCTAAAAATAATTGTAAGAAAATCTCATACAGCTGAAAATTAGCAAAACCGAAAAACAAAATTTGAAAAATAAGCTAAAATAATTGTAAGAAAATCTCAGACAGCTGAGAATTAGCAAACCGAAAAATAAAATTTGAAAAATAAGCTAAAAATAATTGTGCACCAGCCGGGAACAAAACTTGAAAAATAAGCTAAAAATAATTGTAAGAAAATCTCATACAGCTGAAAATTAACAAAACCGAAAAACAAAATTTGAAAAATAAGCTAAAATAATTGTGCACCAGCCGGGAAGAACCCGGGTCTGTACCGTGGCAGGGTACTATTCTACCACTAGACCACTGGTGCTTCTGTGGTTAGTTTCATTGTTTAAGATACATCAAGTGAATGGTCTCCCTTGTGTGATGGGTGTCCACTGCCCAATAGGAGGGCGGTGCGAGTCAAGCCGGAAAGCTCACGCTGCCACTCCACACGCGCTCATGGCGATCCGGCGCCTCCACTTCCTCCTGCTCGTCCTCCTCCGCGCCTTCGCCTCGCTTCCCTCCAAAGCCGCCGTGGGAGGCGCCGCCAACCCGTCGTCAGGTTCAGCCCTCGCCCTTTCCCTCTGTGTCTGGATTACCTTTTTCCGGGAGTGGCGCAACAGCATCGTGCCAGAACTCGATTCGCCCGTGCGGAATCGGCGGTATCGATCTCGGATAGATAGCTTGATGGGATGCGGATCCGTTAGCTCACCTGATGTTGGTGGGATCGTTAGGGGTTGGCGGGTTGCTGCTATTGTTGCTACGGCTGTGCCTGCCAGCCTGGGATTCAGTTCCTTTTGTAGAATCTATACTGATGGGGAACAACGTGTTAAGAGTATGGAATCTTCAGATACATGCCGAGTCCGTTGCATTTGGAGTGGCTGATGAGTGTGTAGTCATGAGGGAACCTACCCGGTCTACTTTGCTTTATAAATAAAATCACCGTTATCAGTTGGCATACCTTAAGTTACATTCTTCATAATTTACCTATGGATTTGTTCACCTCGCTCCCTATGCGAGTCGGTGCGAGAGGCGGATCTTACCCGTCAGGTTCTGCTCTCTCCCACTGTGTTATTCCATTTTCCGGTGACAGTGCAATGGTGTCGTGCCTGAACTCACTTCATCCGTGTAGAATTGGTGGTATCAATATTGGATAGCTAGCTTGTGGATCCGGCAGTTTACTTAATCTTGGTTGAATTGGTAAGGGTTGCTTCTAGCATTGATGAACCTACCGAGTGCAGCTTTGCCTGGGATTCAGTTCGTTTTGGTTAACCTATACTGATTGGGAATGATGTTAGTGCACTGACACTGATGAAGACTGTGAGCTCTTTGGCTGCATGATGAGTGCATATACTACGAGGATGCCCTACACCATCTACTTAGCTTACAGTGTCGCTATTATAAACTGTAGCATGCCTTAAGTTAGATTGTTCAAAATTTACCGAATTAATATATTATGTCTCCAGGCTTGCTTAATCATACAGTATTGAATATCAATTATTTTTCACTTTCGGGACATGGATTAGTTCAGGATCTATCTAGTTGTCTGTTGTTTCTTCAAAAACTTTCCGCGCAATTTTCAGCATATTGTTACCTTTTTTGCCTTAAAATAATAACCTATTATGTTAACCAGGCGTGGACGATGAAAAACCTGGGCCATTTTCACGTAATCTTCTTCAGTATAATCCCGAGATAACGTAAGTTTCTAATAAGAGCTTTTACTTTTAATTCATGTCATTATTGCACAACAAAATTGATTGAACATGTGAGCGATGGCTTTTCCCAACAACTTTAGGGAAGAAATGACTCATGGATATATGAGCAATTCTGAACTTGAAATTGCTGTACAAGCCTTTGGGAGTCGATGTGCTAATATCTCCAGGATATACAGGTACATGATGCATAATACTTCACTCCCCGTCGATTGTATGTTTGGAGTATCAACAATTTTTTGGGACCATCAGTTTGTTTAGCCATGTCATATTAATATTGTAATGATTAGGTGATGTCCAGGTGTGGTAGGTTATGTATATACCACAATTAAAATGCATTGGCTGATCACGTGGGATTCAATAGTTCATGGTTACACTGATAGGTGAAACCGTGAAGGTAAACGTGAAAGGCAAAAATGAAAAGGTAGCTTCTTCTTTGCATGTTGACTTGTAAACTTAAGTCCATTCATAGAATGTTGGTGTAAAAGTTTGCATTGCAGTTGTTACCTGTCTTTTTAGCCACAAGCTTAAAAAAAACATGCACATACAACTTTCTTCTTGTTGTGTTATCCTGCTAGTTAGTGGCCCTTTTGTTTGCTATGACTATTTTCTTAACCTCATCTCAAGGAGTCAAGGTTTTTGGTGCTTCTGTCACTTTTACTATTTATTCAAGTGAGTGTTTGGTACCGCAGTGTATCAGTCTGATATATCTCCAGTATGCTCATCTATTTATCTATTCAAACTTCACTTACCTATTCTTTCTTCTCTCTTCGAGGGATTGCACAAACCTGTTATCAGCATTGGGAAGAGTGTAAATGGCTCCCCATTGGTATGTAACTTAATCAATAATGATGATTGCTATAATGCTTACTTGGCGTAATTTGGTATATTGGATAACTATTCGGGTTGTTCTTGCAGTGGGTCATTGAAATATCTGATAAGCCTGGGAAAAAAGAAGCTGAACCAGCATTCAAGGTTTGGGGTTTCTTTATCCTTTCAAAGTGGGTTGTTCTTTCCTCAGTCGTTGAAATATGAAAATTTTAAAGGGGAAGTGCTCTATAATTTCAGCCTGGTGACATCAGGCTTTATCACTTATTTGTTTTATCGCCTGTTCTTGAAAAGAACAGCTGTGGCAGAATAGTATTCAAATGTGTGTCTTTTGTTTCATATTTAGATGACTTCCTTGACAATATAGTTGTTTTCTTCGAATGGTCGACAATATAATTTGTTATTTTGCATCGTGCTTCTTTGTGAATTTACATGGAACTACCCCCTTTCCATCATGCTGAGGGCAGTTCACTAAGCTGTAATAGAATCACATAAAAAATTCAAACACATGGTTTTCCTGTAGAGGCAAACTGAAATGTTTCAAGGCCATGTCAGCAATAATTCTGCTTGTTTGCTTGAACTCTTTACTCTGTTCTTATTATGCTATAAATAAGAATTAATTAGTTACCGTTTTCGTATTTTTGATGTGTTTCTGTTTTGAATTTGCAGTTCATTGGAAATGTCCATGGTGATCAGCCTGTTGGAAGAGAGGTCCTTATGCAACTTGTGTATTGGCTCTGTGATAACTACCTGAAGGATCCCTTGGTATGCAAGTTTCCCTAGTTGTTACATGCTCTTCGATAGCTGCGGAGCTTTCGACTGGCCAACCACTTACAGTTTGGTTATGTGAAACCACATGTAGTATTTTGACTTGTTTCTTACTACCTCCGATCCAGAAAAACTGTCGGAGGAAACAACTAGCTCATGTACAATCTAAACATACACTCCCGACACTTTTTGTGGGTAGGAGGGAGTACATGACATTAAAAGGAAACATAGTAACAAACCACAATAGTAATAAACTAATTTATGGAAAGAGCATGCTACAAATATTGTTATCTTGGATGCATTGCTTTTGATCATGTAATGTCCAGCATATTGTTCAGCATTGCAGATATTCAAAGTGGGCTCACTTTCTAAGCATGTTTTTTATTAAACGTACTCCATATTTCCATCAGTTTAACGGAAATTGGTATTAGTATGATATGCTCGGAACTTAGCGGTTAACTATTTCTGTAGGCAACTCTTATTGTGGAGAACACACACCTTCATATACTTCCGACAATGAACCCAGATGGATTTGCTCTTAAAAGGCGTGGCAATGCAAACAATGTTGATCTCAACAGAGACTTTCCTGACCAAGTGAGTACTCCTCTGAGGCATTGATTTTCTTATGTACTCTACGATCCAATTTGCAAATTTCCTTTTTTTGTGGAGCCATTAATTTTTATTGTCAATGCTGGCAGTTTTTTCCCATCAACGATGAGATCAATTTCAGGCAACCTGAAACTAGAGCTATTATGAACTGGATAAAGCAAGAACACTTCACAGCCTCTGCTAGTTTACATGGGGTAATTATTCCTTACTTACCACTAGCTTGTGAAATAATTTTATTATTTGTATGTTGTGCGCCCACTTATGTTTCTGTGGTCAAGGGCTCAAGGCTACTATCTCAAATGGTGAGCCACATCTAAGTTGTATTTCTGGTTTATTGTCATGTTCTCTTTACGAGAATGCCCCAAAGTTATGTTATGTATGTTCAGCGAGGAAACTATTTTGTAGTACTACTATATGCTAAGTGTGTCATTTCTCTCACAAAAAAGGCCTAGGAAATTTTATTTGCTCTGCAAATAACAGTTCGGATATTGTTATTTACAGTCCTTTTTTCTTCTGAACCTGCTATATAGTGAAGTATATTCTTATTTGCTTGGATATATACTTGAATTTTAAAAACCGGATGTTTTGGATCAGGTCTGACTCTGTAATTCAACAACTATTTTGGTAACCTAGTTGTTTCTTTGGGACGGTACTATATGATCATAATAACAAATGGGAGTGTATTTCTTATATATGCTAGAAAAATGGTGTTTGCAAATAGGAAGATTCCAGTACAATGTGTAAGATTCAAAGTGATGTTTGCAGATATGATCGTTCAAAAAATTGTTTGCAAATATGAGTATGTAGATGAAAAGGACCATTTGTCTAACACTTTTACCATCCACCATTTTCAGGATTAATTATTTAAGGCTCAATACAAAAACTCACCACCGTTTATGCATTTCCAGTTGATCCGTATATTGCATGAACATTACTCTGATAGTCATTTGCTCATTACAAATTAGCTCCTGGTTGTCATCCCTCACCACCTGATTTGAATTTTGCAGGGTGCTCTTGTTGCAAATTATCCATGGGATGGATCCAGAGATAAAAGGTGCCTCACAGTTTCCTATTTATATTCAGTTTCAAGGATCCCCTTCTAGTACTTTTTTGCATTCCATTTCTTATACCTTACAAAGATGCGGCAATACGATTTTAACCAAGGATTGTCCAGACATGTGTTAGTATATGATTCAAATGATGGGCAGTTACTTCTTTTGCTAGCCTCCTTGAGTCCTTGTTAATGCTGGTACTTGATTTTTTTTGAGAAACACAGTACAACGCAAGCGCTCATATACACGCGCACACACACACCCCTATGAACGCACACACGCACACCCTACCCCTATGAGCACCTCCGAGAGACTGAGCTGGCGGATCAGGTCTTGAGATTGACGAAGTGACCACAGGCGCCTCGCTGTCGACGGGAACGTCGCCTCCCACTGAAGAATATTCCGCCTAAATGAGAAACACCAGCGTCAAATCTGGAATTTAAACACTGGTGGGCTAGGGGTACAACCACCCTCCTAACCATCTTGCCACATGCAAGTTCTCGCTGGTACTTGATTTTGATGTTTTCAAATGGTTTATATAGAGTTTTGCATCTAGCTACATATGCCTGTTCAACGTAAACATTGTTTTGATGCCCTATTGATTTGTGGTTGTACTTTTCTTCGAAAGATTAGCAGAGTGTTGCCGAAGTTTTATGGGCAGCTGGTCAACACAGTGATGCACAGAATGGTCTATTAATCAAAATATCACAGTGATTCTGTTCTGTCAGAACTTTTGGATTTAAAGATTTAAGTGTCATTGAATGTTATTTTTGTAATGCAGTATCCGCTGGTATGTGTTCTGCCTGAGTTTTAATAGTCTGTATAGTGGTTACTTTTGTTTTTTTGCTGTTTTGTCATTGAATGTTGATCCGATTGTAGTCTTTATGACCACAATCTTTTACTTGTTTGATTTCAGACTTTAGCATTCTTAACATAGATTGTCTTGCTTACAGAAAACAGTATTATGGATGTCCTGATGACAAGGCATTCCGGTACATGGCATCAGTCTATAGTAAGTCACACTATAACATGTCTTTGAGCAAAGAATTCAGAGGAGGTATTACAAATGGAGCACTCTGGTAAAGAAACAAACACTAGCATTGCTTTGCTACTGCATATCAATTCAAGACTCATCATAGCAAATTATGGTTTGTGATGCAGGTATCCCATTTATGGCGGCATGCAAGACTGGAACTATATATATGGAGACTGCTTTGAGTTAACCCTTGAAATTAGTGATGTAAAATGGCCAAAAGCATCTGAGGTACTTTTGCATCTTGTTATATATGCTCCTGCCTGCTGTTGTAAATCACTTGGTATACTTTTTTTTCCTGATCTTCCTTACGATCTTCTGCTACAGCTTCTTGTCATATGGAAACAAAATAAGATGAGCATGCTCAATCTTGTTGCAAGCATGGTGAAGGTATGTTTCCAGAGTGTTCGGCGTTCTATGATTGTGCACTAGAAAGGATTAGCTACTGTTTATTTGAAGTGAAATGGTGTCAGTTAGTATGTGGGTTGAGGCACATGGGTCTTCAATCTCCATGTTTGCACCAGGGTCTGGGTTAAGGGGTTGAAGCACTGTGTCACCATCTCATTCTCAGTAGTTTCTGACTTTCTGAAATAGCACCTTTCGGTGTCATCAAATTTGTGCCCTGTACTAAATGGAGATACCTTGTGCTTCCCCTCTCTTTGGGTTTACTCCTTTTTGTAGTTCTTCTGTTTTCAGACATAGTCGCGTGTATCAGTTCGTTCACCAGACTGACTCTAGCTTCAGACAGGAGTTCATGGAAGGATATTTGCTGCAGATACTGGTCGTCCTATACCTGGCTCACTGACGGTGAAGGGCATCGATTCAAAGGTTAGTATATTTGGCAACGTTAACCTATAGCCAGTGAGGGTTTAGTGATATTTGGGCCTTGACTGCAAACTGATTATGGGTACTGATAAATTACTAGAAATGTTCTGGTTTATCATGTGAGATATCCTAATAATTGTGTTTTTCTTGTTCATAGATAAGTGCTAGCAGAACTTTTGGCGATTACCATCGGATGCTTGCACCTGGTGAGAGCTATGAAGGTAGGGTTTTAACGTTCCTTTCATCCAAAACATCAGCATTTACATTTAGATCGCCTGCATGTATAAAATATGGATGGGGAACTCTACCAGCAGCACGTCTCCGTAATACTCACTTGGCATAGTTTTCTTCTTTTCATTATTCAGATTTCACTCGGTAATCTTGGGTAGAAAAGAGTAATCGGTTGCTAATAACACCACATGGGCTTTGTTTCGTTATTGTCAGTCGAGGCGTCGATGGAAGGCTTCAGACCAAAAAGAACACACATAATACTGGAGCGTGGAGCTATGAATCTTGATTTCATCTTGGACCCAGATAGAGCTGACGCTCGAACAAAGCCACTCCGCAACGACTGCGACTGCCGTTGCGTCGGCAGCAAGCAGTTCCTCATCCGGGAGGCGTACCTTTGGCTGTATCTCCTGGTCCTGTTCTTTCTTCTGGCCCTTTATCTGCTCTTCAGGAGAAGGACAGCGTCGAGGCTCGCTAGACAACTGGCGAAACGGCCTCTTGCCGTGTGAGATGGATCTGTCTGTGCTAGTGCAAGTTTATTGTAGCTTACTCCTTACGGCCTTATTGTTGTACACAAATCCGATTAAATCGTGGCCAATGCGCCATGCCAGTTTTGCATATACTCTTTAATTGGAAATATATATATCTTTAGTGAATGTATGCGAGTTAACAGGATGATACAGAGATAAAAGATAAAGTGGATCAGTTTCGCGGACACTAGTTTCTTGGTTTGGCCATCTCATGCTATAATAAGATGGAAGTTGTGGTTCAGTCCAATGACAACGAATATTGTTTTACAGTGCTCTTTTTTTCGCTATGTTAATGCTCAATCCTGATTAGTCCTGGATTATGAGAGATCTAACCAGCAGTTTTGAAAAGAAACAATATACGTGTAGAGGAGAAACCACCTTTTTCAGTGAACGATACAGATTAGAATATACAACATTGACAGAATCTTGGAGCGGTGCAGATAAAGAGGTCATCTGAACCCGGGAGCCGAAGTGAATTCAGCATGTTTTGTTGTATGCACGCGACGACGTGTAGACTGAAAAGTTGCACTTCAATTTTCGCTTCACGTATATGTTGGCCTAATAAGTCACCATTATTAAAATTATAACTAGAACTTTTCAACCGAAAAACTCTTGAGAACTGTCGGTCCATGCATCGGCCGGCCCGTTCGTGAGACTAGTCATAGTGAGATTAACATAGCTAGTATCATGCATGTCGGTTGGTAAAAATATGACATGCCACTGCAATTGATAATAAAAAAGATGATATTGTTATCGTAGGTAGATACCGTAACATAATAAATTCCAAGACAAAATGAGAGTACAACCTAATAAATACACCAGCATATTTATGTTCCTACACATTAGTGATAATAGACTAATATCATATGCATGATACTATTATATGATACTTCCCACCATAACATAACTAGGCTGATGAAACCACATCTTTTCAAACTTTTGATTTTCACGATGTCCCCTCGTGCCTTGCTCCTCGTAGCTGACATGGCCCCGTGTGTCACCACCTTTCTGGAGATGACTGGCCACTACCATTGGCGGGGGTTTCAATCTTGATTTCAGAAAAAAAAGTACCTAATGGTCACGACTAAAAGGATTTAGTACTAATATGGGGGGGGGGGGGGGGGATAGGCTTTCTGAAAAAAGTTTAAACTCATACAACTGAAGGATCGCTTCATGTGTTTACATGAAAAAGGCAGAGGAAAACAAAAACAAAGAATACATAGCTATGTTGAATTCTTTTAGCATGCCGCCAACCACTATGGTTGAATAGAGCCCGTACGAGCGTCATCAACCGATTGCAATCAAAATTCATAAGACTATGTTGCTCTAATGATAGGAGAAAGGATCACACATATGGATCCAATAAGTAGTTCAGTGGACAAACCGTAATAAATGAGCAACTCCAGTCTTGTTCAACACAGTATCATTTCAACAATTTCAAATTATCTAAAGAAAATCACAAAGGTGTACACGAATGCGATCCTTTGTAATCCAAAATTACCAATTAGAAAACATATTAGTATTACTGGTGGGAGGAGAAATATTAAGCATAAAATTGATTAATCTACATGTACAAACGAGCAAGATATACACACAGGCTCAATAAACTTAAATGAAACATAGAATGTGCACACAAGCACTTATGGGATAAGATGCACTTTTATTATGCATTAAGACGTTATTGGGGAACATTTAGCCCCCTAAGTTATAAACTCGTAACTTTTATCCATTTGAACTTTTCAAATCGGCGGAATTAACCGCCTACACATATTTGTATTATTCTGTTGGGAATGAATGCACACCCAAGCTACGCAACTTGAGAAAAACACGTATGTTCTCATAGTACTGAACTCTCGACAAGAAGTTTTTTTTCCCGAACATGGATCTTAGTTCTGCAACCATTGTTGAAGCGGTAAAGATTTATCTTTTTCGTGTAATCCACATTTAGGCATAAATTTTGCACTAAATTTACCAAGGATATTTGCTACAACTTTATTTACACCATAACTTGTTTCTCTTTAAATGCCTTTTATATGAAAATGTTATAATTAAAACAGGGTGTGACTAATTATCAATTGAAAATTGAATGAGAATTAAGTTAGTTCTCAATGAGGTGACGCTATCAAATTTCAGCGCAACCCCATATATTGTAACTCATGTCCACAGCAGTTTACAAACATGTGAGTATGCATTGGCCATGATCCGAAGAATTAGTTAGCAGGATCCCCATCCGTGATCACAGGTGTGCTGTTCCTGCATGCCCTGAGCTTTCAAGATTTGCACGCTACGGCTAGGTGACGACAACAGCCCTGTTAGCTAGCATGGATATTTCTCGGGCTTCCTCTCCTCCGCTACCTGGCAATCGAGAATCTTACATCTTTCTCGGCGCAGGATTGCTCCAAATGATGGGGCAGTGGAATCAATGATCCGATATATCATTTCTCCAAATCCAGGAGCAAAAGCCAATTAGTTTGGTCTTCAAGATTTGAGAAAATTACAAAAAACCAGCACAATTGCGGCTAGGTTTTTAAAAAACAATCGGGATAACCAAAAATTTCACGGAGCCACCGGTTCAGATCTAATTACTTTAAAAAATCCACCACTCGTGAGCTAACCGTCCGCGCCGCTCGGTTAAGTACGAAACTGACAGAGGGGCCCAGTTTCAGGCGTGATGTGGCAATTTAGACCGCCGCCGTTAGACTAGGCCCACCTGTCATCACCTGTAACTATTTTTTCCTCTGTTTCACATGACCATACGCCGCCGCCGCTGTTGACCTTGCGCACGCCGCCGCCGTGGGCCTTCCGCACGCCGCCGCCGTGATCCACCCGCATGCCGCCGCCGTGGGCTACCCGCGCGCCGTAGCCGTCGCTGGCCACCCCGCGCCGCTCGCGCCGCAGGACGACAGAGCAGCCGAGGCAGCGCGGTCGCGACTCGCGAGCACATGCGGGGATGGCCCCGAGGACGCCGAGCAGCTCGCCGAAGGTGCGCTCACGGGCGCCGGCGGCCACCAGCGAGAGCGCCGCGTAGACGGACAGCGGCGAGTGGACGAGGTTGCGGCTCCTGCGGTCATCCTCGACGAGGCGCTTGTTGAGGCCGACGGCGAACTTCTGCAGGCCATTTTTGGCGGCGGCGTGGTCCGCCTGGGCTTCGGTGAAGATCCACCAGGATAGCTTCGGGAGGCGGCGGAGGGTGAAGTCCTTCGCAGATTGCATCTTGTCCCCGACCATCTTGCGCACGCAGTGGTGAATCGTGCCCGGAGGAGGGGCAATCTGATTTCTCCGACGATATTGAGGTAGACGAGCAGTACAGAGCAGGCAGGCGCGGCCGTGAGCAGCAGGATTGCGCGGCCGTGCGCACCGCGAGCAGCAGGCAGGCAGGCCCGAGGAACGCGGCCGGCCGGCGCATGGCAGGGGCGCGCGCGCGGACCGCCGAGCAGCAGGCAGGGGCGCGCGCAGTCGCAACGCACGGGTGCAGCGCCGCAGACGGTGACCCGGAGCTCGCTGGCCACCGCGCGCTTGCCGGCCGCGTCGAGGAGTCGCGCCTGCTGCATTGAGACGTCGCACGTGCCCGCTGGCTGCCGCTCGTGCCTCCCACGGCGAGCTCCTGCGCGCCGGCGAGGTCCACGGCGAGCTCCCTACCTGCTGCTCATGCACGCCGGCGAGGAAGATAGGTGCACGGGAGGTGCTCGACAGAATGTCTATAAGAGAGAGTCAGGTTGGAGGTGATGACATGTGGGCCCTATGTCTACTTTAACGATTCAGTCAAACGCCGTTTGCCACGTCAGTCTAACAGTGGGCCCGGTCGGTCTGTCAGTTTCATGCTTAACTGAGCGTTGCGGGCGGTTAGCGAAGAAGTGGTGGCTGTCTGAAATTAATTAGCTCTGCACCGGTGGCTCCGTGAAATTTTTGCGTATCTAGGTGGTTTTTTGAAAATCTAGCCGCAATTGTGCTGGTTTTTTATAATTTTCTCTCAAGATTTCTGTTATTCTAGCGCGTCACCGGGACCATCGATTGTTCAGGAAGAACCTTACGGATGCACTTCGGCAGGAGCGAAATGTTCCGAATCTGGAGATTTTTGATGCCGATCGAGCTAATCCGTCCTCTAGTTCAGATCTACAAGCAACAGTCCAGGCATGCCACCATCCGATCTCCACCATTTACAATTTTTGTCTCGATTCCAAAAGAAGGAAAGGACACATCCTGTTCAGTTTGAGCACCCATTTCGGCAGCTTGATACCGTAGATAGCAACCAAATTTGGTTTTTATTCAATCGGTCCACAACATATAGGCCAGAGTGTGTTGCTTTGCTGTGAACACAAACTGAAAAGTTGTTTCTGAACGGCTCATGCCATTGTTGGCACAAGTAGAAGTAGAGGCATACGCATCAAACTATCAATGGCGAACACGTACAGCATGCATACGGAGGGAGAGAGGTGCTTGGAGAGGAGAACTGAAACACGGACGGTTCACCGCGGTCGTCGCGCGCTCTATCGCCAAGAACAAGGCTCTCATGTGTGGTCAAATCCTCGCTGTATATATACACTCGTCGCAACCGCCACCGCCACCGCCATCGCGTGTCGCTCCGGGTGCCGTACGTCGTCGCCCCGGGAGAGGTCTCAGAGAAACACCATTCCCTGAGACCACTTCCGGCGCGCGGCGAGGCAGGCGCCGGCGAGAACCGCAATGGCTTCGGCGGGCTCCGTCGCGGCGAGGAGCCCCCAGCTGCTGCACATTCTCCTGTACGTTCTTGCCACTGTCGCCACGGCAGCGGCAACGCCGGCGCAGATGTTACCGGCGAGCAATAACGTCACCTCCGACGATGAGTACTGGGCGAAGCGTGCTGAGGAGGCCCGCGCGTACAGCCGCGCCGCGTACGTGAGCGACCCCGTCGCCGAGCTCAACCGTTTCAACAGGGACGTGCACCGAGCGACGACGCGGCGGTCGCTGGCGAGGTACCGAGGCCCGTGCGTGGCAACGAATCCCATCGACCGGTGCTGGCGCTGCCGCTCCGACTGGGCCAGCGACCGCCAGCGCCTCGCCGCGTGCGCCCGCGGCTTCGGGCACAACGCCGGCGGAGGTGCCGGCGGCAGGACGTACGTGGTCACCGACCCGAGCGACGACGAGCTCATCGTCCCCAAGAAGGGCACGCTCCGGTACGGCGTCATCCAGGACCGCCCCCTCTGGATTGTGTTTGCGCGCTCCATGGTCATCAGCCTCTCCCAGGAGCTCATCGTGAACAGCAACAAGACCATCGACGGCCGTGGCGCGCAGGTGCACATCACGGGCGCGCAGATCACGCTGCAGGGCGTGAAGCACGTGATCATCCACGGCGTGCACATCCACCACTCCGCCCCGCACTCCGGCGGCATGATCCGGGACTCCAAGCACCACTACGGCCGGCGCACCCGCAGCGACGGCGACGGGATATCCATCCTCACCGCCAGCAACATCTGGATCGACCACGTCTCGATGTGGAACTGCGCCGACGGCCTCATCGACGTCGTCAGCGGCTCCACCGCCATCACCGTCTCCAACAGCCACTTCGCCAAGCACGACCACGTGATGCTCTTCGGCGCCAGCAACTCGGAGACGCAGGACGCGATGATGCAGATCACGGTGGCGTTCAACCACTTCGGGAAGGGGCTGGTGCAGCGGATGCCGCGGTGCAGGTTCGGCTTCTTCCACGTGGTGAACAACGACTACACGCACTGGCAGATGTACGCCATCGGAGGCAACCGGAACCCGACCATCATCAGCCAGGGGAACCGCTTCATCGCACCAGACGACGGCAACGCCAAGGAGGTGACAAAGCGGGAGTACGCGCCGTACAGCGAGTACAAGGACTGGGTGTGGAAGTCGCAGGGGGACGTGATGATGAACGGGGCCTTCTTCAACCAGTCCGGCGGGCAGAACGAGCGCAGGTACGGCCAGATGGACTTCATTCCGGCAAAGAATGGCAAGTATGTCGGCAAGCTCACGCAGTTCGCCGGCACGCTCGGATGCCGCGTCGGCAAGCCCTGCTAAATTTACCACAAGTTGCGTCTGGGTCGGCGCAAGTTATGAGATTGCTGTACGTGTAATGTTGACTGGCCTCAATCAAATGAAAAAGGAACACAAAAATTAATTGCTCCGTTGCTGAACTTGAAAAATGGCAGGAAATAGCTGAAGCAAACCAGACAATCCGACAGCCTAAACTTGGCTTCAGAAAAGTTATTGGCTAGTGCCATTTCCTTGCTTTTATTTTGACAGATTTTTTGTGCAGGCATTGAAAGTGAGAACCGGAGGATAAAACGGTTGGAAATCTGACAGGAAAATGAGAAATTGTTGAAGCAAGAAGTAACTAGCTAGTTCCATATCCTAAGTTTCATTGCCAGAGTTATTGCGTAGGCATGCATTGTGTCGCGTGTCGAAACACGGGCACCAAAAAAACATGATGCTTCCCCTATCAGATGCTCGGTGAGAGGGTGCGAGGGATTTCTACCCGGTAGATGAAGATGATGAACTCGGAGAATAAGCACAAAAGATGTTTTTTATCCTGATTCAGTCCATCCAAAGATGTAAGACCCTACGTCCTGATCTTAGATTACTGATGAACTCAGTGACTATGAGTGGGTGGATTACGTCCTGATCTTAGATTACTGATGAACTCAGTGACTATGAGTGGGTGGATTTAGCCTACACACCGTTATGCTCTTCTTCCCGGTGTCACGACCTTTTCTACTCAGACCTTTCTTCTGCCCCGGATCTTGGACTTGTCCCCATGTCTGGGGTTCCGAACCCACATTACCTCTCTTATCTCTCTAAAACCCAACTTCAAGGGGTTACCACATTTGTCCAGCGAGCACAACCGACACCTCGCCGTTGAGCCTGCCACAGTTGCCAAGTGGCAGGATGCCTCCATCCACGTGGTGGTGTCTTACCACCTTACCACCCACACGTCCTCCGTCTTCTGTGCGTGGAGGATCGCGTTGGGCGGCTGCCCTAAGACCGCGATGCCACCCTGGAGTTACTGGGAGCCCCCGACAACCCCAGTTACCCCACCGACGCCGGGAAAAGCGGGGTCGGGCCTCCTTCCTTGTACCCTTTATAGTTGTCTCCGTCTTGTGTGCTACGAGTGCGTATCCTTTGGTCTTCTCACAAGGAGGGCTCTGACGACCAACCGTGGTCATCAACCGTCCCCTGACGGACTGAAGTGGGTCGGGCTGGCACATTGAGAGAAATTCCATATGTAAGAAAGTGCATGACAATGTCATCAAATTAACAAAAAATGAAAGGACACACTATCCCTCCGCATCCCCGCGTCGCCCTCCTCCGGCGACCTAGGGGAAAACACTAGCCGCCACCTCTAAGGCCGGCCCCAACCTGCTCGCGCCGCACGCCCTCGGGGAAGGTGGTGGCGGGGCGTTTTTTTCTCAGGCTCACGTTTTCCGACGAAGTTGGTGTGGCGGTGACAGCGTGGACATGCGATGAGGAACAGTGGAGTTAGGGTCGTGACGACGGCGGTGACGTAGACGCGAGGAAGAAGGGCGCGACTTCGCTTGTGCTGCTGGAAGTGCGTTGCAGGCGGGCCCGATCTGGGCTTGCATGGGTTAGAGCTGCGGGCCGTCGTGGCGGTGCGGCAGCGGGCGTGCTGGCCGGCCAGGCTGCGGAGGGCTCTTAGGGAGAAAGCCAGGGCGGCGGCCCCAGAGCTGTAGTACGGGGAATTGTGGCATGAAAATTGGACAGGAAGTGCGGCGACTACGGCAGGCAGTGGGGCTCGGTGGTCGGCAACGCGGCATCCTACCATTTCGCTGCTCACAAGCTTCGTAGACGGGTCAAACTCCGGTGAAAGCCTTGCACGGACTTCGGTAGGTGCCGCGCTTCCGGGCGTCGTTCTCCTTCTTGTTTGCGTCGTCGTGGAGTTTCGATCAGACCCGACGTGGAGTTGTTCGATGATCTCCGGTTGAAAACCAAGCTCCGTCGAGGGTGGGCGACAGTGGCAGACGCGTCACTTCCTTGTTGGAGGTGTCGCCTTGGAGTTATTGGCTCTCCCGTTGCATCGGCTTTGCGGTGAATGGGTAGATAGATCCGTGGTCGGGGGAGGCGGATCCCGGGGCGGCGGCCTCGGCATCCCGTGTTGTGGCGGTCCTATTAAGGCAAGGTCGTTTTCTCGCCTGGGTTTGGGTGGCGACCTGGGGCTGCGCGGGCAGTGAGTTCGTCCACCTAGCTGGTTCGTCTTCAGACATTGTGAAGGTTGATCTGGCTACTACGTCGGGGCGGCGGCTCCAGATTTGGCGCGAGGTTTCGAGGTATTGGGCTGTTGTCTGGACAGCTCCGTGCGCGCTGCCGCTCGTGTACGGCTTTGGTGTCGAGTGGTGTATATCAGGTTGGCGGCCCCACAGCCAGAGGTGTGTGTTTGTGGCGTTTGGTGGACTTGCTTCGTGCGGGTGACATGTCTCCTTGCTTGTGCGTTTTTTCGACCATGTTTTCTTCTAAGCAAGTCATTGTATAGATTGTATGGTTTTTGACCCGTTTCCCTCATAAGCTGGTGTTCGACGCAAATTTGTACCAAGTTATGGTCCTCCTATTACCACGTTGATGGGTGCAAGGTACAAATGCTAAGCTAGCACTAAAGCATGTACGTGCATGCCAAACTAGTTGTTATTCCATTGATTGAGTTCATGTGCATGCATGGAGCTTGGAATTTCATTGATCAATCTAATCAAGCACGCATGATTCATCATGGCCATTAGCCAGGCCAGTCAGCTAGACAAGCGCCTTACATGAGCTGGTGCTATACGTACCATATACACGGTCAAATACTTGACATGCGCGTGCAGGCCAGGCGGTACGCGTACAAGATATTTTTGCTAACGGGTTTGTGTTGATCGAATCCATCAGATAGCATTGGGAGGGAGTCCAAACCATCAGCGTTTCTTGCGCTCGAGTATCGCACGGCCAGCCGGCCGGCCGAGGAGATTTTCTCGTCACCAACTGAAGCCGAACGTCCCTATTCCTCTCACCCTCGCTTCCTATAAAGAGCACACACCCGGAGGCACGAGGCGGGGAGGGAGGCCGAACGGAGGGGCGGAGAGCTCTCTCACCACATCCACACCGATCCATCAATCTCAGCCAGACTCATACACACACAACCTACACGTCCAGAATCCATTCATCCACAGCCCATATATCCATCAACACCAACAGATCACACCCATCTCTCAGATTCATCTAGACATTCCCATTCATACACAAGCAGAACCCCGGAGGCATCAGGAGCTCGGAGGAGAATCCATGGAGGCGAAGTTGTTGTTTTCCAAGGGTGAGAATCATGATTGAACATCTCTCTTTTCCTCTCTTTCTCTTTTCAGCGTACACGTGCACATGTATCTGGTCCTGCTACGGATCGAGCCGGCGGCGAGGCGGCACAAAAGGCTGGACGACGATTCATTCGGACGGTGGCGTGAGGCGGGTGCCGGAGCCACTAGTAGAGAACAGGCAATAGGACCAAAGAGATATGCCCCATTTGTCCCGGTTGCATTACAAACCGGGACAGATGGGTGCCTGCAGCCTCCACGCGCGTCAGAAGGCCACCTTTTGTCCCGGTTCCAGCCACGAACCGGGACAAAAGGTGCGTGCCTCAGCGCACCAGCCTTTTTGTCCCGGTTCGTGACTCAGCACCCTCCCCTCTCCCAAGACCATTGGAGGCATTTTCTTTTTACTATGCTAGGAGGGTGTGTGCTAGTTTATTTTTTTTAAGTATGCATACAAGGTGTTCGACGAAATGTCCGAGAGAGTTCACAAAATGATTTGATGCACACTTAAGTTTTATCCTTTTGTCGATCGAGGTTATTTTTTTTTCTCATTTCATTTGTCATTGATACCGTGCATGTTCAGTGGTTATTTCTCGATGTTCTTTAATGGTTCTTGATATAGTTAATTATATAATGTAGATGGACCGGCAATGGATGTACGGTGACCGACGCACTGCCGAGTACATGAAGGGCTTGAAGAAATTTCTCGAGATAGCCAAGGCCCACAGTACCAATGGTTTCATGTGTTGTCCATGTGTGGACTGTCAGAATAACACTGATTACCCAGAGACGAGAACCATTCAATGCCACCTTATTCGGCACGGTTTCATGCCCAGCTATAATTGTTGGACCAAGCACGGAGAAGAAGGGGTTATGATGGAAGATAATGAAGAAGATGATGATGACAACTATCCTATGTTCCCGGATTACGGTGATACTGCAACGGGGGAAGCTGAAGATGAAGAGGCACCATATGAGCCCGCAGACGATCTTGGTCGGGCCATTGCTGATGCAAAGAGAGAGTGCGGAACGAGAGGTTGAAGTTCGAGCAGATGTTAGAGGATCACAAGAAATTGTTGTATCCAAGTTGCGAAGATGGTCAGAAAAAGTTGGGTACCACACTGGAATTGCTGCAGTGGAAGGCAGAGTGTGGTGTGACTGACAAGGGATTTGGAAAGTTGCTGCAGATAATTAGGAAGATGCTTCCAAAGGTTAACGAGTTGCCCGAGAGTACGTACGAAGCAAAGAAGGTTCTGTGCCCTCTAGGATTAGAAGTGCAGAAGATACATGCCTGCCCTAATGACTGCATCCTCTATCGCGGTGAGTACGAGAATTTGGATGCATGCCCGGTATGCACTGCATTGCGGTATAAGATCAGACGAGATGACCCTGGTGAAGTTGAGGGCGAGCGTCCCCGGAAGAGGGTTCCTGCCAAGGTGATGTGGTATGCTCCTCTAATACCACGGTTGAAACGTCTGTTCACAAACAGAGAGCATGCCAAGTTGTTGCGATGGCACAAAGAGGACCGTAAGAAAGACGCGATGTGCAGACACCCCGCTGATGGGTCGCAGTGGAGAAAAATTGAGAGAGAGTTTCCGGACTTTGCAAATGACGCAAGGAACTTAATGTTTGGTCTAAGTACAGACGGATTCAATCCTTTTGGGGAGCAGAGCAGCAGTCATAGCACCTGGCCTGTGACTATGTGTATTTATAACCTTACTCCTTGGTTGTGCATGAAGCGAAAGTTTATTATGATGCCAGTGCTCATCCAAGGCCCGAAGCAACCTGGTAACGAGCTTGATGTGTACCTCAGGCCCTTAGTTGAAGAACTTTTACAATTGTGGCGGGAAGAAGGTGTACGTGTGTGGGATGAGCACAAACAGGAGGAATTTGACCTACGAGCTTTGCTGTTTGTAACGATCAACGATTGGCCGGCTCTTGCGAACCTCTCAGGACAGACAACCAAGGGGTACAATGCATGCACACACTGTTTAGGTGAGACTGAATGTATATATTTGGATAAATGTAAGAAGTGTGTTTATCTGGGGCATCGTCGATTTCTTCCGATCAAGCATACCGCAAGGAAGAAAGGCAAGCATTTTAAAGGTGAGGCTGATCACAGCAGGAGGCCTGTCGACCGTACTGGTGAAGAAATATTTGATATGGTCAAGGATTTAAAAGTAATCTTTGGAAAGGGTCCTGTAAGACTAGAGGTTCCGAAAGACGCTAACGGGCACGCACCCATGTGGAAGAAAAAATCTATATTTTGGGAGCTACCATATTGGAAGGTACTAGAGGTCCGATCTGCAATCGACGTGATGCACGTGACAAAGAATATTTGCGTGAACCTGCTAGGCCACTTGGGCGTGTACGGGAAGAAAAAAGACACAGAGGAAGCACGGGAGGACCAGAAACGTATGAAAGAACGAGACGGTCTAAATCCCGAACACTATGAAGGCCCCGCCAGCTACGCTCTTACCAAACAAGAGAAAGTAATATTCTTTGAATGCCTGAGCAGTATCAAGGTAACAACTGGCTTCTCGTCGAATATAAAGAGGATAGTAAATGTGAGACTCCAAAAATTTCAAAACCTAAAGTCTCATGACTGCCACGTGATTATGACACAATTGCTTCCGATTGCACTGAGGGGGCTTCTACCGGAAAATGTTCGAGTACCCATTGTGAAGCTTTGTGCATTCCTCAATGCAATATCTCAGAAGGTAATCGATCCGGCGATTCTACCTAGGTTACAGAGTGATGTGGTCCAGTGTCTTGTAAGTTTTGAGTTGGTGTTCCCCCCATCCTTTTTCGATGTTATGACGCATCTCCTGGTTCACCTAGTCGAAGAGATTCGAGTTCTCGGTCCTGTATTTCTACACAATATGTTCCCTTTTGAGAGGTTCATGGCTGTCTTAAAGAAATATGTTCATAACCGTGCTAGGCCAGAAGGAAGCATCTCCAACGGCTATGGTACGGAGGAGGTCATTGAGTTCTGTGTTGACTTTATTGCTGATCTTAAGCCGATTGGTGTTCCACAATCACGGCATGAGGGGAGACTGAGTGGAAAAGGCACACTAGGAAAGAAATCAATAATTTGTATGGATGGGCATTCTTTCACTGAAGCACACTACACAGTCCTACAAAGTTCTACCTTGGTGGCACCGTATATCGATGAACACAAGAATATTGTACGCTCCCTACACGTGGGGCAGTCTGAGAACTGGATTATACGTAAACACATGGCGACTTTCGGCGGTTGGTTGCGAACACATATCCGGAATAAAGTATATGTTGAAGAACAGTTATGCTTGTTGGCCATGGCACCATCTACGACTGTATCTACTTTCCAAGGGTACGAGATAAATGGGAATACATTTTACACGGCATTCCAAGATAAAAAGAGCACCAACCAAAACAGTGGTGTTCGCGTTGATGCAACAAACAACAATGGGCAGAAGAACACATATTATGGGTGCATAGAAAAGATATGGGAACTTGACTATGGACCTTATTTTAAGGTCCCTCTGTTTCGGTGCAAATGGGTCAATCTGAAACGTGGGGTTCATGTAGACAAGCTGTACGGAATGACAACAGTGGATCTAAACAATCTTGGTTACAGAGACGAACCATTCGTCCTAGCCAATGATGTTGCTCAGGTTTTCTATGTGAAGGACATGTCTAGCAGACCGAAAAAAAGAAAAAATATGGAAACGAATACATCATACGATGAGCCGAAGCGTCACATAGTTCTTTCAGGAAAAAGAAACATCGTGGGAGTGGAGGACAAGACAGACATGTCAAATGATTATAACAACTTTGATGAAATCCCGCCCTTCGTAGTGACCATTGACCCAATCATCAAGTTGAATGAAGAAGATGCTCCATGGTTCCGACCCTGAAGAAGATGCTCCATGGTTCCGACCCTGTAATAATGTATTAAACATTTTATGTGAAGAAGATGTTTTTGTTACCTGCATATCAAATGGATCCGCCGACGGTGGTTCATGAGTGCCAGACGGTGACTTTGTATATCAAATGAACTACACTAAGTGTTGACATAGCTTAAACATGTATGATTCCTCCTCCTACTTCACAAGAGAATGCTTCTAAGCCCAGCCTCTCGAAGATGTTCTAAGTATGCTCACAAGGACATCTTCGAGAAGCTGGTTCCTAGAGGAGTCCTCTGCCTTTGCCTGGATTGTACTGAAGGTGTGGGCACCTATTTATAGCATCACCAGGGGGAGGTATCTTTATTCTCGGTTGGTGGCTCAACCCGAGACAAAAGAAACACACTCCTGATCTAACGGCTCAGAAGTGCTTAAAAGAAACACACCCCTGATCTAATGGCTCACGAGTGCTTGAAAGAAACACACGATCCGTGTGCTTCTTTAGTCCCGGTTTGGAAAGTACTTAAAATAATTATAATAGAAAACAGAAAATAGTTTTGTCTTAGTTAGTCAAATTCAAACACTTTTCATATTGAAAGTTTTGCCAAATTACATAATATGCAAAATTTCTTCAAATTCATATTCAAACTATTTTTAAAGTACTTAAAATAATTATAATAGAAAACAGAAAATAGTTTTGTCTTAGTTAGTCAAATTCAAACACTTTTCATATTGAAAGTTTTGCCAAATTCAAAAATATACAAAATTTCTTCAAATTCATATTCAAACTATTTTTAAAGTACTTAAAATAATTATAATAGAAAACAGAAAATAGTTTTGTCTTAGTTAGTCAAATTCAAACACTTTTCATATTGAAAGTTTTGCCAAATTACATAATATGCAAAATTTCTTCAAATTCATATTCAAACTATTTTTAAAGTAATTAAAATAATTATAATAGAAAACAGAAAATAGTTTTGTCTTAGTTAGTCAAATTCAAACACTTTTCATATTGAAAGTTTTGCCAAATTACATAATATGCATAAGCTACTCAAAATCAGATTCAAATTATTTGGAAAATGTAAAAGAAAAACTGAAAATACCCCTTCTGTCCCGGTTCCAGCCACCAACCGGGACAAAAGGGGGTGTAAAGGCGGGAAGCCCTGGCGGCCGAAATTTAGCTATTTGTCCCGGTTGATGGCTCAACCCGGGACAAAAGACCTCCCTTTTGTCCCGGTTCCAGCCACCAACCGGGACAAATGGGGGGGTGCCTATATAACTGGCACTTAGCCGCGGGTCGAGCCACAACCCGGAGCAATTCGCCACTCCTACCGTTACGCTGCCAAAATTTTCCGTCGCCGCCGCCGCCGCCGCAGTCTTCTCCGACGCCGGTGTCTGCGGGAATCCGCGCCTCCGTCCACGACCACGCCACCCGTGCCCCTGCGCCTCCGCCCCCGCCGCGTGCGGGAATCGTTCCCGAGTCCAGCACGCCCCCGCGCAATCGTCGTTCCCGACTCCGGTCGCCGCGTCGACAGCAAGCTCGGCGACGTTCCCGGCCTCCCCGCGCTCCCTCTTCCCTGCCACGGTGAGATTCCCGGCCTCCCCGACCATAGCCCCGGAGTCGTATGGGCCGTGCACAAAACCCTAGGATTGCACGTCGCCGGCCTCCGCTCCGGCGAGAAATCGACCATCTCCGGCGTCCAAATCCGAGCGGCGCCGCCTCCTCTTGGTCAAGGGCGACTGTGCACGTCCGTGCCCACGGTCGCACGGCCCCGGGCGCTCGAATTCGGCCGATTCTTGCTCGGCAGGGAGAGGAATCCTCCATTGCTGACGTCGGATGACGTCAGCGTGCCATTTTCATGTTATTTTTCAATATTTAGAAGTGTGTACTATTAGAAATGTTATTAATTTAGGAATATTTAGAAGTGTGTACTATTAGAAATTTGTGTTAGTTAAATATAAAAAATTTGTGTACTATTAGAAATGTTTTAGAAGTATAAATATTTAGAAGTAAAATTGTTAGAATTGCATATTAGTAGTTCTTGTTGCAATGTATATTTTTAAAGTGTTAGAAATTGCATATTAGAAGTAGTATTTGTAATGTGTTAGAAATTATTTTGAAGTTTCAATGTAGTTCTTTTTAGTATTTTTTAGTATTTGTAGCATGCAAATTAGTATGTGTTGGAATATTATTGCAATTATTCGGAGTGACATATTTTTGTTGCGTGCAGGTACTCGAATTGGTCAGCACGTCGTAGCTGCCGCCCTCTCGAAGCCGCCACTCTCTCGGAGCCCCGACATTGTTCGACTAGTGCGCCACTGTCAGAGACGAGCAAGAAAATGTAAATGAATTATTCGAGATGTAATATTGTTGCTTTAAATGGATTATTCGGCTATATTAGTGATATTTAATCGATATTTAACTATGGAAATAACATTGTTCGACTTCTCCACCACCTTCATGGTTAATAATATATATGATACTTTAATCGATATGCAAATAGAAATGAAGATGTGAATTTGTCTTAATAAATTGCAGAAACTATGGAGCCCAGTAGAGACCATGAACTAGAAGAGGACATGTTCGACATCATCCGCGAAGGTCCATTAGAGGGACATGAGAACAACTCGGACGATTTCACGTCACAGTTCCTGAACGAGTCCGGTGATGGATTGGAGGGGCCTTCCGACGAAATAGACGTCCCCGACTCTGCTGTTGGAAAGTCGTCCGGCGAGGTATATATTAGCCCTCCGGTGTTCGTCTATGTTGAATAGATGCGTTAATTGATTTGTGTATATACATATATTAACTACCGCTTCTTTCTTGTTTTAGCCCTCCGGATCGAGCAAGAAAACATCCGCCAAGTCAGATGTTACGAAACGAGGCGGGCCACGAAGCGGCACAAAAAAGCTGACCGGGACTCAAAAGTACCACATTGAAGTAATCGATGCAAAAGGCAAACCGATTGCTCCCGTCAAGCACGCCAAAAAATTTGTAAGTCAGTGCGGAGTCATTGTAAGGGACCAGATCCCCATCACGACTCATGAATGGAATCAGCCAAAGGTGCCAAGAGAGGGGGTTACTTATGTCCCCAATGCAGACAAAGAACGCCTTTGGGCCGAGCTCATGAAGAATTTCACTTTACCAGCAGAGGAGGATGAAGATCACCCTGTTATAGAGAAGCGATGCAAGGCCTGGGCTTTGATGGAGATGGGAGAACTGTTCCGCAGCTGGAAGAAAAGGCTAAACAAGTTGGTAACTGAAGGTACGACTCCAGAATTCGTCGGGATCTATGAAAACATAAAACATGAGTGGGACGATTTTAAGGCGTACAAGCTATCGACTGAAGCTAAGAAAAGGTCAGAGATAAATAAGAAAAATGCAGCAAAGAAGAAATATCACCATGTTATGGGGTCAGGTGGCTATCGGACGGCCAAGGCTAAGTGGGAGAAAATGGAGGATGAGCTAGCGGCTAAAAATATAGAGTTCGAGACATTGTATTGGCCCGAACGGCTTAGAGACTGGTTCTATGGCATTGGTGGAAAGTTGGACACAGAAACAGGGGAATGTATTTTTAACGAGGATCACGGAGTAGACCCTGTCAAAAAAATCAGAGACGTACTGAAGGAGGTGGAGGAAGGCAAGTTCCAGCCAAACAGAGAGAATGACGAGCTATCGCGCGCCCTTGGGAACGCTGAACACAGTGGACGAACACGAGGAACCGCCGGCTCCGTTCCGTGGAAGATTGGGTTTCCCTTAGATGTCGGGACTTACAGAAGCCGAGCGAGAAAGAAGAACATTGCGAATGACCGGATGCAGAAGCTAGAAGATAAATTAGCAGAGCACGAGAAGGAGATAGCTGAGCTCAGGGCTGAGAGGCGGCGTCCACGGAATTCCTGCGAATCTGAGACGCACGCAGATCCTTCTCCTGGTCCAAAATCTATGCAGAGAAGCAGTGTGGCTTCCACGGAGCTCGTTCGCCCAGGTTCCCCCTCGGGTACTTGTCACCCCGTGGATTGTATCAGTCAGCAGGAACTGTGCGAGCTACATGTGCCATGCTTGAATATAACTGTGAAGGTGGCGGACGGTTTTGCCGTACCGCACAAACCAGATGGAACGTATCATTGTCGCCCGATTCCAGATGGCTATGCTGTTGTCGCGGTTGATGAGGTAATGAAGGGATATGAGGGAATAAAACTGGACTACCCTACGGGAGAAGACGAGATTGAATTGAGATATGCCTGCAAGACTACCTGCTTATGGAAGAAGGAATACATCGTGTTCCCACACTTGTTGCAAAAGCAAACTTGCACTAGAAGCAAGCCCCCTCCCAGTCCACATGCCAGTCCGGACCTCCCCGACAACGACAACAACGACCAAGGCGCCAGTCCATCTCCATCTCCGCGGCCGCGTCAGCCAACTCCGCCGCCGCGTAAGCCAACTCCGCCACCGCGTCAGCCAACTCCGCGGCCGCGTCAGCCAACTCCGCCGCCGCAAAATAAGCGAAAGTCCACCGCAGCGTCGACTAGTACTCTGCAGAGCGGTTCGGGTAAGAAAGCGAGGAAGATGACACCGCCGCCTCCTCCGCCACCTCCTACTACCAAGTTATCCTTGAAACGGAAGAAGTCTCCGCCGAAGCCGGTATATTCTCCGAAAGCGATACAGTGGGCCTATGAATTTCTTACGCAGCCATCGCAGTATCAGATGAACATGAACGATGACTATGTACGCGTTCTGGTGCGTAACGCTAGAAGAGTGCGGGAGGAACGAAGACGGGCTGCGGGTGCAACACAGAAGCGAGACGTTTCCCAGCTCGGAATGCAGGCGGGACAATCGGTCGCCCCGCTCAGAGTGTACGCCAGTGGTGCACAGACAGAAATTGAGAAGCAAGCTCAAGAAATAGGTATCTCTGTTTCAGCCCTTCGCACCTTACAATCGGGCGGCACTATCGGGTTTGGTGAATTGGCGCGGCAATATGTTAGAGAGCAACCTCTGATCGACTCTTCTCACCTGCGCCTCCTACCAGCAAGAATGCACCAGTTACATGATTGGTACATGTCTTACACAGCCAATAATGATGGAGACTATATCTATGTAAAAATTCAAAAGTCTCATTATGGCCCAGGTGATGATGAGCTTCATATTGAGCTCCCAGAATTATTCCAGTTATTCAATTTTGACGCCCTCGACAAATCTATCGTCAGTGCCTATTGTCTGTAAGTGATTAATTCATGTCATTAATTCTCTAGCTTAGCTTGTTTTTCATTGCCTGTAATTATCCTTATCACTATATTCTTTTCTAATATATTATTATGCAGACTGAAGGTTATACAAGCTCGGAAGCTTGGAGTTGATAATAACATTGGGTTCATTGACCCAAATCGAGTTCATCATCATGGTATATTAAATTACCTAGAGAATACGGAGGAGCTTTTGCTCTCATACTTAATGCCGCAATATTACAAAACCTACCTACTATTTCCTTACAAATTCGAGTGAGTTTTTTAATTACTGCCTTGTCGATATTCAATAATTTGCTTACTCCATGTTAAGTGTAATTGATGAGTTATTGACGTATATAAACATGCGCAGATATCACTGGATACTTCTTGAGATTGAGGTTGAACGGGCAAAAGTATGCATATACGATCCATTAGGCAAACCGATTGAGAAGTTAATTGACTTGCAACTAATTCTCCAGAGGTAATTTCAATCATTATTGTGGCCTGTTCCGTTCTAATATAGGAAATTAATAACTTATTTAATCATTTTCTATACCGTACAGGGTTTGGGACAAGTTCACCGGATTCCACAAGGGTGTACGTAAGGATCTAACTTTTAAACAAGAAGAGGTATGTAGTCATAGCTAGGTCCGCGCATCTCTTTAAATATTCTAGTTCCTAATACCATTTTTATTATCTTCTATTATTATTTAATTGAATCCTATCATATTCTCTCTTAAAGTGTGCGACGCAGCAACAAGGCACTAATTTATGTGGATTCTATGTCTGCGATCAATGAGCGGCGAAATGAATGGCAATCTGTACGTAAAGAATATATTCAAACTTTTTTATTCAATTTTGTTCACTTTTCTGATGATTAATATAATAATGTTGTTGATATCTCCTTTACAGTTTGAAAACATCCGGAACCGCCTAGATGCAAAAGACCGTCTACTCCCAATTGCGGAGGAGCTGTCAGGCTTTCTGATGGACTATGTGCTTCAGAGGGGGGGCGGAATGCAGTACTCAAGCAGCTCTGAAGAGCAAGGGCGAATGCAGTACTAAAACAGCTCGAAAGTAGTGCCTCCCCGATTGTAAATATTAGTTTCGGAGTACTATTTGTTTGAAACTTGTTTGAAATGAAATAGTAATATCCTCTATACTTTTTAGTAGCGTGTAATATGTTAACGCAACTTGTTTGAAATGAAATACTAATATCGACATCAAAATACAAAAGAAAAAGTACAACAGAAAACACAAAAGAAAAAGAAAAACAGAACAGGAAATGAAACAGAAAAGAGAGGAAAGAAAAAATAAAAAATAAAACATTGTCCCGGTTCGTATTAGGAACCGGGACAAAAGGTAGGCCTGCGGACGCTCGCTCCGCGGCCCACGTGGCTGGGCATTTGGCCCCGGGTCGTGGCGTGCCCGGGACAAAAGGCCACCCCCTTTTGTCCCGAACACGTTGTCCCGGGTGCAAGACCGGGACAACGAGCCCTTACGGCCCGGGACCAATTGCCTGTTCTCTACTAGTGAGCTATCGACGCGACCAGGCGCCATCTACCGTGAGTCCGTGACGGCGTCGAATTGTTGCTGACGAGAAGCACGACGCCATCTACATCACCACGACGATGTCTGCGGGGCTGCCGGCGAGAAGCGTGGCGCCATCAACACCACCGCGATGACGGCGGGGCTGCCGGCGACTAGCATGACGCCATCTACATCACCAAAACGGCGACGCAGATGTTGCCGATGAGCGCGGCGCCATTAACACCACCGCGACGATGGCGGGGCTGCCGGCGACTAGCACGACGCCATCAACATCACCACAACGGCGACGCCGAGGCTGCCGACGAACGCGGCGTCATCAACACCACCGCGACGACGGCGGGGCTGCCGGCGACAAGCACGGAGCCATCTACATCACGACGAGGTCGGTGGGGCTGCCGACGACTAAGACGACGCCATCTACATCACCGCGACGACCAACACGACGCCATCACAACGGTGACGCCGAGGCTACCGACATGACGCGCCATCTACATCACCGCGACGACAAACACGGCGCCATCTGCATCACCACAACAACGGCGGGGCTGCCGCCGAGTCTTCGGCGCCAACTCCACCTCCATGGCGTAGGGCAGCCAGCATCGGAATCCTCTCCATCCACTCCACGAAGACAACGCCGCGACAGTCGACCCAGAGCTCGGTGTAATCTCCTCTCCGGAAGGCGTCGCCAGAGCTGCTGGCGTGCAGCCCAACATCTTTACCATCTTCACGACCACCCGAGATGTCGTAGAGATGCGAGACCAACAGCGTCATTACCACCCTCGAGGTCATCCCAGGCGAGGCGACACTCTGCATCACGCTCACGCGGAGGCGGCTCCAAGAGAATGACCATCAAGGCGAGGCGAGACGATCCCCCGACACTACTTCCACGAGCCCGACGGCGTACTTGTCTATGCCGACGGCACATGAACTTGGCGTTGCGCCAAGACGAGACCCTAACCACATCGACTATGTGTGTGTACTTCTTCACGAGCCCGTGAGACGGTGTCCTTGTCTATGCCGACGGCCATGAACTTGGCGTTGTGCCAAGATGAGACGCCGACCACGTCGGCTACCCTGACTTGTGCGTATGCGTTGGTGTCATACCGACGCCGATCTCCATCAACAACTTACTCCCGTGAGGCATACCCCTTGTGCACCCCGGCGACGTCATTGGTCGTCAAATTGTCCCAGTTGAACGGACCCATGCTACCCCAACTCCAACTACATCATCGCCGCCAAGACCAACGAGGCGCGACGGCGAGGGCGGGCGAGGCCGATATAAAGACTACGATTTTAGCGGCGTGTGTACCGACGAGGACACGGGCTCTGCCGCTGCCCACACACACTACTACACCATGCATGGAGGACGTGAAGCGAAGACGACGAAAACGACCACACGGCTTAATCGGAGGTGTCTCGCGGCGTAACCCGCGGAAGTAATTAACCGGGTGCCTTCCGAGGCCCCGGGAACCAGGAGATGACAATCGCTACAGTCATTTCGGCTATTCTAGCAGGCCACGCGCGCTTTGTAATCAGGGATCTTGTACTTTGTTTCTCCAAGAGAGATTAATAAATACTTGTTTCCCTACCTTATTCTTCTTGTGTACTAGGGTACACTGGCACGCCCGCACTTCTTTTTTCCTTTGCCCGGTGCATGAGAGAAACACGCTTCGTTACCCTTACTCAAAGTAATAACCACAAGCTAGTTGTTTTCTCGTGTCAAACAGCTGGATCATCTCTTCTATCTAATCGAGTGGTGGATATCGACCACTTTAAACTCAAAAAAATCTAACAGATACACAAAGTTGACTGTAAGTACCAAACAGAGTATAAAACAAAACTGACATTTCTTATAGCTCAAAGAAGTACTACATGATGTGTTATGGAAGTAGACATGGTCAAGATCAGGTGTATTTTGGCTGATTGGAATCCCTTCTTCAGATACTCCAGGTCCATTGAGGTCTCAAATTTCATCTCCATAAGAAGCATGTCACTGCTAGTGTTCTGTTTTCCCAGCGATGGCAAATGACGTGGGCGTACAACGTCAAAAGAGAAAAAAAGTATATCAAGTTTTTTTCTCGAATAAGACTGACATTAAGAAAAACAACGAACAGTACAAAGCATCCAGAGAAAAACGAAAATTACAACAAAATTCTTGAGAAGTCCTTCATCTTCAACCTCCAGACCGTGTCGACGGCGCGACGCCGCTACTGCTCCTCCCTGAGTCGGCCTGACGTTGTTGGTTGCGGATGGAAAGTCGCTGAACGGGTCAAAAAAACCACATCCGTCCCGAAGACGAAGAAGAAGGAAGAACTGCCGATGAAGCTCCTTGACGATCCGAAGATCCCCATAGCCAGACGAAATCCTCGAAGACCACACCACTCCTACAAGCCTCTCGACGTTGCTGCCGAGATGGGGTTGAAGCCGGTGAGACCTTATTGCACGAAACGCCACCACCACCTGAGCGCCGCCCCTACAAACCTTGACCCTAAAAACGGAGAACGAATCTCTCAAAACAGGGGGGCGGAGCCCTCCCACCGGAGAGGGCCAAAATCCACCGCGCCTCCATGGACAAAGGCCACAGAGACGGGGCGATCTGCAGCGGCGCCGGCAGGAGGCAGCTGAAATCTTTTTTTTGAGAAACACGATACAAACGCAGATGCTCATATACACGCACGCACACTCATCTCTATGAACGCGCACACGCATACCCTACCCCTAGGAGCACCTCCGAAATAATGAACCGGCTGATCGGGTCTTGAGATTGACGAAGTCACCTAGGCGCCTCGCTGTCGATGAGAATGTCGCCTCCCACGGAAAGAATATTCCGTCTAAATGCAACACACATACGTCAAACCTGTGGTTTAAACTCTGATGGACTGAGTGTACAACCACTCTGCTAACCATCCAAACACAGATTGGTTTGCTCGCGTGGAGAGTCTTGGACGTAACGTTTCGCTAGAAAGTCTTGTATTACTGCACTATATCCAGTTTGGTGTATGACGAGGGATGTACTCGGCAATCCTAGAGTCGAATACCCTAGGTAGATTTTGAGGGAGAAGATGTGCGCGCTGGTAGTTTCGGACGGCTGACAAGCAAGGATTTACCCAGGTTCGGCCCCTCATTGTGAGGTAAAGACCTACTCCTGCCTGTCTGATTATGATGATATATGAGGTACAGGGTGGCCGCAAGGGCGATATGATGAGAGGTGATCTCTCTATGCTATGTCTAATTGTGTCTATGTTGTGGCTATGATGTTGCGATCCGTGATGTCCTTCTCTGTCTATGGGGGTGCCCCTGCCTGGCTTTATATAGGGAGCTAGGAAGGGTTTACAAGAGTCCTATTAGACTACGAAATAAGAGTCCTTGTCTTGTGCTTCAAGTAATTTCCTTAACAGCTTCTTGGTCTTCACTGGGCCAGCCAATGGGCCTTCGACTGGGCTGAACCAGTTATACCAATAGTGGGGTGCCCGGAGAGTATGCCCACGTCACTAGCCCCCGAGTGTCTAGTCGATTCGAAGAATCGGGCAGAGACTCAAAACAGTATGTCGAGTAGGTGTAATCAATGTCCATATGATGACTGTATTATCCATTCTTCGTGAATCTGAATCATTTATGAGAAATCCAATATATGTGCATGAAATCCAATAATAAATCCGGTGCAGGTTTATTGAGAACCCGACTTTGATAAATCCATGCGGGCTATAGAGAACCCGACTTTGAAAAATCCGTGCGAGCTATAGAGAGCCCGACTTTTGAGAAATCCATTGCGGGTTGCAGAAAATCCGACTTTGAAAAATCCATTGCGGGTTTATAGAAAATCCGACTTTGAAAAATCCATTGCGGAGCACTCGAGCTTACGGCGAGTGCCCTCCCGATGGGAGTATAATTAATGAAATATGAGTTTTCCAAAGATGTGCTCAACTTGGAATTGGTGTTTGCGCCCTCGATGCGTTGTTTGGTAGTTCATCGCGTGCGCGACAGCGCTCCCGATGGGAGTAGCCCCCGAGTGCCTGGTCGATTCGCAGAATCGGGCAGGAACTCATTTGCAGGTGTATTTCACCATCTGATTCTTTGCTCATTTTGCTATGCATATTTTGAGTCGAGATTGTCTCGATTGTGCTGGCTGAGTCGGTAAGTCGTCGACCGATATTTTGCATTAACTTTGCTATGTACTTTTGAGTCGAGAATGCCTCGATTATGCATGTTGAGTCGGAAACACGTCGACCGATGCTTTGTTTATTTTGTCTAGGGAGTACGACTTAGTAGGTCTGGTTTTACTCGATGAGTCGAGACCAGTTAACCGCACATTTGGGCGAAACCTTGCTAGCCTTCAATCAAGTTCGAGTCCCCGGGCTCGAACCTGGAACATACTGGACAGACTCGACTCAGGCCGTTGAGGTCTTACTGAATTGTTCTGCAGTCTCGACTTTGCTACCCAGCGCGTCCGCCAGGATTTTCATCGCGTCTGCTGACACGGAAAATTTTAAGGACTTAGCACTGCCGGAGTGGTCCTCAGCCCAGCTCGACTGATCGGCGGGTCTTACCTTTCCATTTGACGCATGCAGCATCCGAAGCGTCATTGACTGACGTTTACTCGGGAATTCTTTTGAGTTTTTGCTTTTGACTGAGGCGAGTCTCTTAATCGACTGCCTTTATGCTTTTAGAATCTATCGGGTGCGCGACAGCGCTCCCGATGGGAGTAGCCCCCGAGGCTATGTGCAACTATTTATAGTTGGGCGTAGGCTCAATTTGTCTTCATCTTGCTATTTGTCGAGTACATTTGTCAGTGTTCCACTCTTTGCATCTTCTGACATAGATATTTGCCGGGTGCGCGGCACACGAGCGGATGGCGAGTGCCCTCCTTATTTGTCGAGTGAGTATGAGACTTCTTCGAATAGATATCCTGCACAGCACAGCCCCCGAGTCTTCGGGTGCGACCAAGGTTTTGCCAGTTGGGACTTTATGCGGCGCAGCCCCCGAGCATCGGGTGCGTCAAGCGAATTATGAAGTTTTGACTTTGCACGGCGCAGCCCCCGAGCATTCGGGTGTGTCCAATGTTTTTTTATTTTCCTTAGCCTGTGCGGCGCAGCCCCCGAGTGTTCGGGTGTGGCCACGGTGAGTTTGTCACGACTCATGTGGTGCGGAGAGTTCGACGCGGCGGACCGGAGTCGACGCGGCGGAGTTGTTGAAGATGGTGGAGTCGCCTTTTCGTGTGGAGCAACGAATATGTTTTTGTTGTTGATGATGAAGCGCCAGCCCCCGAGCCTCGGGCGCACGTGTGCTTGTGACATCCTCTTCCCAGTCGACGGTCTGTCGGGTACGAGTATTTGAAGCTTATGTCATTGTTGATGTCGAGTGCCAGTCCCCGAGGTACATAGTGCCCTTCCAGGGAGCTGGTGTTGTGTGCTTATTCCACTGATGCTGATTGCCGCCGCCACCCGACGAAGTTGTCGACTGACGAAGTTGTTGACTGGTCGCGTCGCCTGCGATGTGACGTACATGATATCTGTTATGCTCGGAACGCCGCCGCCACCTGACGAGGTTGTTGACTGCTTCGCCGCCACATGACGAAGTTATCGACTGACGAAGCTGTCGACTGACGAAGTTGTCGACTGCTTTGCCGCCACATGAAGAAGTTGTCGACTGACGAAGTTGTCGACTGCTTTGCCGCCACATGAAGAAGTTGTCGACTGACGAAGTTGTCGACTGCTTTGCCGCCACATGAAGAAGTTGTCGACTGACGAAGTTGTCGACTGACGAAGTTGTTGATTGATCGCGTCGCCTGCGATGTGACGTAGATAAGATGTATTATGCTCGGAACGCCGCCACATGACGAAGTTGTCGACTGACGAAGTTGTCGACTGCTTTGCCGCCACATGAAGAAGTTGTCGACTGACGAAGTTGTTGATTGATCGCGTCGCCTGCGATGTGACGTAGATAAGATCTATTATGCTCGGAACGCCGCCACATGACGAAGTTGTCGACTGACGAAGTTGTCGACTGCTTTGCCGCCACATGAAGAAGTTGTCGACTGACGAAGTTGTTGATTGATCGCGTCGCCTGCGATGTGACGTAGATAAGATCTATTATGCTCGGAACGCCGCCGCATGACGAAGTTGTCGACTGACGAAGTTGTCGACTGCTTTGCCGCCACATGAAGAAGTTGTCGACTGACGAAGTTGTTGATTGATCGCGTCGCCTGCGATGTGACGTAGATAAGATCTATTATGCTCGGAACGCCGCCACATGACGAAGTTATCGACTGCTCCGTCGCCACATGACGAAGTTATCGACTGCTTCACCGCCACATGACGAAGTTATCGACTGCTTCGCCGCCACATGACGTAGTTGTCGACTGCTTCGTTGATGATGGATTCTGTCGCGTCGCCTGCGATGTGATGTAGATGAGATCTGCTATGCACGGAACGCCGCCGCTTGATGCGATCTGGTCGCTTTTGTGTATGAAGATTTGTCGATGAAGATGATTGAGCCGCCGTAACCGCGATCCAGCACGCGTTCTTCACACAGACGGCGCCAATTGACGAGGGATGTCCTCGGCAATCCTAGAGTCGAATACCCTAGGTAGATTTTGAGGGAGAAGATGTGCGCGCTGGTAGTTCCGTACGGCTGACAAGTAAGGATTTACCCAGGTTCGGCCCCTCATTGTGAGGTAAAGACCTACTCCTGCCTGTCTGATTATCATGATATATGAGGTACAGGGTGGCCGCAAGGGCGATATGATGAGAGGTGATCTCTCTATGCTATGTCTAATTGTGTCTATGTTGTGGCTATGATGTTGCGATCCGTGATGTCCTTCTCTGTCTATGGGGGTGCCCCTGCCTGGCTTTATATAGGGAGCCAGGGAGGGTTTACAAGAGTCCTAGTAGACTACGAAATAAGAGTCCTTGTCTTGTGCTTCAAGTAATTTCCTTAACAGCTTCTTGGTCTTCACTGGGCCAGCCAATGGGCCTTCGACTGGGCTGAACCAGGTATACCAATAGTGGGGTGCCCGGAGGGTATGCCCACGTCAGTGTACATCATTATTCTCTCCACCTCCTAAAAGAAAGTGGCCAGTTTGGTGATAAACAAGGAAAGGCGCCTCTCATACCGCATGTGGATCGTCATGACTTAGTAGTGGTGGCGGTTTGGTATATTTGGTGGGAGCGTCGGAAAGCTACACACGGTGAAACGGTGCAATCACCGGCATGGACATCACATGCGATATCAACATTGGTTCTAAACTATACAAGAGCAAGAAAGAAGAAATCGGGCATTGATAGGCACGGCTGGGTAAAACCTAGAGAAGACTTTGTTAAACTAAATGTTGATGCCGGTTTTGATGTTGACTCAGGTACAGGTTCTACGGGTGCTATCATCCGCGATGCGAGGGGCTCTTTTCTTTCGGCTTGTTGTAGAGGAATTCCCTTTGTTTCGGACCCTGTTACAGCGGAAGCATATGCACTCCGAGACGGCCTAATTCTTGCAGGACAAATAGGATGTAACATAATTGAAGTGAATTCCGACTGCATGGATGTTATCGAGGTGATGAAGAATGGCGTGAATTCTCTGGGTGCCTCGGCTGCTATTTTTGAGGAATGCACTTTGCTCTGCCGAAATTTTACTACTTTTGTTTTTTATCATAGTCCTAGAGAGGCAAATAGGGCAGCACATATCTTAGCTAGTCATGTAGAGGGTCCTCTGTCAGTTGTTTGGCATGAGGAGCCCCCTGCTTTTCTGTTGTGCGTCCTAGCGGATGATGTAACCATTGTGGATGCTTGACAGCGGCAAGTTTTTTACGCACTCAAAAAAAAAAGGAAGTGGCCAGTGTCTCTGCATATCATTAGCTGAGAGCCAGTTCAAACCGTGTAAATGTCGTTTAATTCAGAAAATTTCGCTCAACTTGTTCTTCCTGAAAGTCAGTGACCAGTGTCTAGGTGCATATCACAGACTGTCCTAGTTCAAATGGTGCAAATGTCATATAAAATTCAGAAACTTTCTCGCAACTACACCATGAAACCACCTCGATTAGTTCAATACAATATGTCGCGAAAAAAGAGTAACCTTCTGTTCTTTCTATTGAAAGAAAATAATTTCTCGGTCCAACAGTACAAGAATAATCTCCATCCCTTATCATCCTAGATGACTAGCTAACTCATTGCCGGATCACCGGCGCCGTTCTGCTCGCACATGAGGTCGGCGTGGTCGGCGACCAACGGACCAAGAGGTTGTTGAATCTGATGTCGTCGCCGCATAGCGAAATTGTTGAGCGGTCGCTCGTGTCGGTTCCCAAGACACTGCCTTTGTCGCTGTTGCCGCACCGGCTTGCGGCTTGTTGCTCGCCGCTGAAGTTGAACCCCTCGTCGCCGGTGCAGATCACGGCGGTATCTCCGTGAAGGTACTATTTGCTGGGGTCCTGCTGATATTGCCACTGCTGGTACTCGGCGTAGTAATTGCTGTAGTCGCCGCCACACTCGGGGACGTATCCGGAAGGATCATAATAGGCGCCGGATGTGTCCACCATTCCGCCTCCATAGAAAGCATGGGCTTGCGCGCCGGTGAATCCCTCGCCGTACATCGCCGCGGCATCGTAGTTATAGCTCTCGCCCGACTGATCTGGGTTTGAGACACAGTAGGCCTCCGGGAGGACATACTGGAGAGGAACACCGTGGTAGCCGGCGTTCTCGACCATGCCGCCGCCATAGGAAGCACCACCTTGCGCGCCACTGAATCCCTGGTCGTTGCTCATTAGCGGCGCGACATCGTGCTCGTAGCTCGGGCCCGCATGCTCTGGGTCTGGGACTTGTTGTTCGGCGGCGGCGGCGGCGGCGAGCGCGACCGGCCGCCTTTTGGCTTTCGCTTTCTTGGGTGCCTTGATGCGGGTGAGCACGCCAGGGAGCGGCGGCGAGAGGATCTCGTACTCATGCATGACGTAGCCGGAGCTGCGGGAGCTGCGCACACCGTCCTTGACTCGGTAGAAGGAGAGATCGTAGCGCTTGTACCTGATGTCGACCTCGCCGCCGCCGGGGCGTCGAAGGATGACGGTGTCCTCGCATCCCTTCTGCCCCTGCCACGTGCCGCCCGGGAAGCTGCGGCGCTTGCGGCCGCCGTTCTGGGACGGGTCCGTGGGCGGGCTGAAGAAGAAGGCGTGGTCGAGGTTGCCGAGCCGCTGCAGGATCTCACATGGCGGGGCGCTGTCGGGGTCGCCCTCCAGGATGACGTTGTAGAGGTTGAGCGCGCGCGGGAGCAGGTAGTAGGCGACGATGTCGGCGTCCGTGGGGTCGAACTTGAACGCCGGCGGCAGGCTGCCGCCGAACCCGAACTTGTTGGCTTCCATGGATGGAAAGGAGAGGATCCCCTGTTTCTGCTCTGCTCCGCGCTCGGTTTCTTGCTCAGCTCAGATCGCTGGATAGAAAGTTCTGCTCTGCTTCGCGTCTGTTATCTTGCTCGGATCGCTGGATGGAAAGGGCTGGGTTGCGTTCCGGCGTGGATTGGCATTGGCAATATATACTGGCCGCGTTGCTGATCTTGCCGAGCTCGACTCGGATTCGCCGTTTCTCCTCCTGGTACCCAATCCTCCTGCACTGCATCCAAGCCGCGTTATGTTGCTCCCAAGCCAGCTCTTTCCTTCGGGTGAATTCGAAGTGAAAACGGCATCGTGCGCTCTTAATCCTACTCGGACACGGACACACGTACCTCACCTCCCTCTCCACCACAAAAAGCACCAAAGCATGCGCGCACATCCACAGTCATCTGCTCCCATCCAATTTCGTTTCCTTTTACCTCGGAGGCCAGGACCCAGGAATCGAGCAAGCTCTCTCTTTCTCGCGCGCACTTGCCCTGTCCTGATGGCGTCGCGTGCCATGGAGATCGGCGACGGCGATGGCTACCTGCCGCTTTGTCCTCCGTACCAAGACGGCGACGACGATGACTACATGCCGCTTTCTCCCGTGGAAGAAGACCGCGACGGCGATGACTACCTGCCGCTTTCTCCCGTGGTAGAAGACGGCGACAGCGATGACTACCTGCAACTTTCTCATATGGAAGAAGACCGCGACGGCGATGACTTCCTGCAGCTTTCTCCTGTGGAAGAAGACGGAGACGACCACCAGCACCTGTCACCCGAGGAAGACGAGGACCTCTTCAGCAATGCACTGCTTGACGAGCTTAGGAGCCAAAGACTAGTCGACATCATCCCGCGCGTGCGCGTCACGAGTGCTCCGGACGATCCCGAGTTGTTGGCGGCGGTGGCCGAGGCGCTGGAGACGGTGGAGGTGCCGTCCGACGATGAAGACATCGGCGACTGCCCGATCTGCCTGCAGGAGGACGACGGCACGGCGACCTGCTGGAAGGAGACGCCGTGCGGGCACCAGTTCCACGGGCGGTGCGTGGAGAGGTGGCTGCAGGCCAAGGGGAGCTGCCCCATGTGCCGGCGTCAGCTGGTCACCATGCCCGCCACCGCTGATGCCACTGCTGCAGCATACCAAGAGCTAGTACGGTCGGATATCTTCGAGGCGTACGGTGAGGAAGGTGTCAACTCTGTTTTTCATGAAGTGGCTGCTTAGTCAGGGGAATCAACGATTCGGCTCATTGCTCATTGTGATAAGACATAAGTTAAGTTTTGCCCTAAAAGCCTAGATTTCAGTTTATTCTGATGTTGCCATTGAAGCCAATGACAGAATCAATAGCAATTTTCCTTTGTAACTGCAAACTGGACCATTATATTGCTTCCATTCGGTCCATGTAGACGATGCAATGCTGCCATTTTGTAAGTCCATATAAAGGTGGGAAAGTACGATTCATTTCACATTTCAAAGTATGACAAGAACAAGAATGAGCTTCTTTATATTCTTGTTGCGTTACATAATGTGCACATTCTGGAATGGTGTAGATCAGTCAGTTCACATTGCACTGAATTCCCACACAGGATATTCATGCGTAGCATTCTTTCGTACAGCTTTCAGTCCTGACAAACCAACATTATTCTACACAAGCATTTTTTCCTTACCTGCAAAATCACCCAGAAAAAAGGGTGCCCCAGTAACATCCATCATAAAATTCAATAGCTTCGTTGTTCACTTTCCCATACTCTTCTGAGATTTGTCATTGGTGCTGGTGAATGTCTTCTAATCAGTTTTTTACTGTATATTCAAGCTACACCATTCTCCTGCAGTCCTGCTACACCATGAAGGAGTCTAACTCGACGTCAAAAGAAACATGAACGGCAGCATATATTATGTGTTAGTGTCATGCTTAAATCAATGATTTGAAGAGCAAATCGCCTTGTGTGTTGCACGTTCGTAACTACTCCGCACTGGTTTCATGAAAACTGTAAAAGACTTACATTTTCTTTGGGAAAAAAAGTCAGATCTATGCCACTAATCCTCGCCATAATTGGAACCATCGCACCAGAATTTATCAAAGGAAAAATCTAATACCTGGCTGACCACCATCCGGGACAAAAAGTGCTCACGCGCGTGACCACGCGATGCCCATCGGACGCCCCTGCCGCCTACCGCTTTACTGCTTCCGTGGCCCACCGTCCAGGGTCGTCATCGTCGTTTCGAATGTCTCCGTCGTTCAAACACCGTTCCCCTTTCGTTCTTCTCCGCCGCTCCCTTCTCCATTGCCAATCGCCCTCGAAATTTCTTCCACCTCGACCATTCTACTAGGTTTCGCATGCAGATTAGGCGGTGTTCTGGTGCGGCGAACTGCGAATCGTTCGTAGTTTTTGCGAGGTAAGCTCTGGCGACGCGTCGGCGGTGGATTTCGTGTTGGTTTTCGAGTGACGAAACCGGTGGTGTGTTCGATACCCTGCACGAGCTCGCGAGAAATCGAAGAGGTTGTGATTTCGCACGAAGATCTATCAGGTTAGCGTCAGCTCGTCATCTCGTATTGTTGTGTTTCTCTTTCACATCCCCCGCATTCTGATGTTTTTGGTTCAAAATCACCCACCCGTGCCGGTTTTGATTCTATTTTTTGTTGTTGGTTATCTCAGTGTACCACCATATAGGTTTCGATTTGACGAGCTGCTGAGCGAATCGATCGTGGTCTTGTGTTTTTTTCTACTAGTACATGGATCGTGGCCTCGTTCGTGTAGGATTGTGAGTGGGCCGGTGGGCTGCATCTAGTCTTCTGTAAATTAGGCTGGATTTTATTTGATTAATCTCTTAAGAGGTTGCTTGCCTAAATCTATATCTATATATATATATATATACTAATAATAAAGGAAGTAAGCTTTCTTACTGTACGTAATCAAAATTGCCCCTCCTAAAGTTAAACAAATTTACTCACCACTATCACCCGTAAGTTAATCTACCGTTTCGTTTTTGGTTTTATACAAACGAACAGATAGCCGCCGACAAGGGCCCGTGCGCCTCCCGTCACCCATCGCCACGAGCTTCATGGCTTCCCCGTGCGTTCTCCCGCGACAAGTTCTTGCCAGGAGTGTCTGCTGACCGTCGTTCTCTTTCGTCGGCCTCCCACAATTTTCGTCGACCGTGTTGGACGCATACAACGAAGTTGGCCGGGCGACCGGCCGGCCGCTCCGTTTCCTATCTTCCTCGCCACTTCCTGCCGCCCCGCATGAGCTTTTAGATGCTGAGGAAACCGACGCGCATGCAGGAGCTGGTCGACGCTTGGGTTGCTTCTCTCACCCAAACCGTCGTTCATCCCGCCGCTGGCCGAGCTCGATCCGTCCATGAGTTTCTAGGCCGCGAAAGATAAGTCGAGGCCGGCAAAGGGCAAACCCCGTCCCTAAGTTTTCAGGCGGCCGCAATAAGGTCGCGGTCCAAGCCCCGACGTGCTTCTCAGCCTAGGTCGATCTCAAGCACACCCGACGTCCCACTCAGCCTAGGTCCACCTCAAGCACTGCGTGCGCGTCCTTGCCATACACGCCGCCGCCCACTGGAGCCTCGCAATGCACGGCATGCTGCTCTACGGCTTTTCAAAATCCCCGCATCCAAACGATTTAAACCCCAGGCGTCCATCACCAGCAACTACACTTTCGATCCTGACAAGATTTGAAGTCTCAATTTCAAACACACCATCAAGCTCGACAGAGGTGATCATTGCCTTTTTGTTCTCAATCTTTTTTCAGTGAGCGTATCAGCGTATCAACAATTAAATATGCATAACTGAGGAACAACTACATTCCAATCCTACTTTAAAAAAATGCATTCCACTCCCGAGGTGTGCGCAGATGATCACGCTATATTTTCATCTATTGGCGAGGCACGAGTAAAAATATTCAATGCAACCCAACATATAGTAAGAAAAGTGAGCTTCATCCTTTCTTTTTCTCCCGTTGCAATGCACGGGCCTTTTTGCTAGTGCGTATAATTGTTGTTTAATTCTATCAAAATGGTGTTTAAACAAGTCCGTGTAGTTGCCCGCCGCTGTTGTAAAATTACTTTTTGTTATTTCTGAAATTAATTGGCAACTATAAACTTATCATGGGCCACATTAACATATCGACGGTAGTAATTAAAATAGTATGGTCTATGTTGTTTTCTCTCAACAAAGCAACTACACGATATCCGTAGGCAAATTTGATGAGAAACTCCACAATTTTCTGCACAATTTAAACAAGTAATATATGATGTTAGGCAACAAAGTAATAGAAGTGGACAACAAAAATATCCGATCCCATTAGTAGAAGTGGGAACAATTTTCTTGCCTATAATTATGTAATAGTTGCAAAAAATATTCTAATTTGTTTCCGACTAAGCAAATTTGAAAACTTAATTATGCCCATTTCTCGCCTATGATTGTGTAATAGTTGCACAAATTATTCTAATTTGTTTTCAAGCAATTTTGAAGCTTAATTATGCCCATTTGTTGCCTATAACTGTTTACTAGTTGTACAAATAATTCTAATTTGTTTTCGACCATCGTGTAAGCAAATTTGAAGTGTAAAGAGACAATTTCACAACAACGGGAAGCAACTTCACATCATTTAAAAGTAACTTTTATATGAGACAAACTAAATTTTACCTGCAAAAAAAATCAATTTTGATCCGAGATCGAGGAGGCAATTTTGGTGTGCAATGAAATAATCACAACCAATAAAAGCAAATTTGGCACGAGGCAGTAAGTGACTCCACAACAATTGAAACATTTTTTATACAGCGTATAACAATTACTAGGCCGCTGATCAAACTCCATTAAAACCCGTGCGATGAGGCAACTTCAAAACAGGCTAAGCTCCTTTGTATGAGATGTGACAACTAAAATGAAATTTTAGTGCAAGGCGAATGAAAATTGGTATCCACTGAGATAACTTCCTAACATCGCTGAGCAATTTTGGCGTGCAATGCCACAAATTCAGAATAGCGGTAAGCAATTAAAAGAAACATTTTGGTACAATGCGAAACAAAATTGGTGCATGCTGAGGCAACTTCAAAACAGCCTAAGCTCCTTTGTATGAGATGTGACAACTAAAATGAAATTTCAGTACAATGTGAATGAAAATTGGTATCCACTGAGATAACTTCCTAACATCGCTGAGCAATTTTGGCGTGCAATGCCACAAATTCAGAATAGCGGTAAGCAATTAGAAGAAACATTTTGGTACAATGCGAAACAAAATTGGTGCATGCTGAGGCAACTTCAAAACGGCCTAAGCTCCTTTGTATGAGATGTGACAACTAAAATGAAATTTTAGTACAATGCGAATGAAAATTGGTATCCACTGAGATAACTTCCTAACATCGCTGAGCAATTTTGGCGTGCAATGCCACAACTTCAGAATAGCGGTAAGCAATTAAAAGAAACATTTTGGTACAATGCGAAACAAAATTGTTGCATGCTGAGGCAACTTCACAATAACGAGAATCATTTTTAACTGTGATAAGGTAATTTTTTTAACAACGTTAAGAAACTCGACAACAAACGGAAATATATGAAGGTAGGCAACAAATTAGTAGATTTGAAAAAATATGTGGTTTATTTTTCGACAAGAAATTGGAATATTTTAGGCAACAAATCAATCCTCATGTCCGTTTGATGTACCGTTTGGGAAATATGATGTGCAGAAGTGCATTGAGCATATACACGTACAAATAACCTGATCGTTGGCTCACGTCCATGCAAAATTGCAAATACGAGGCAACCTTGAACTTCACTTTCAGAAGAGATAAAATAAAATGACGGCCCACCCGTGATGGACTCTATACGTCTCTAGACTTGGTTAAGTGGGTAACTACCACAGCGTAGGGACAGGGAATGGGAGTTTGAAGCGGGGAGTTTGTTGCGTGATTAAGTTGGGAAGTTGATTTCTCAAAAAAAAAAAGTTGGGAAGTTGATTATTAGTCCTAATCCCATGTTTGGTGTGGCGTGGGAATTACTAGGGGGCATTTGGCAAGAAGTTTTTTTTTCGGTTCACGCATTTAGCTGCTGTGAGCCCTTCGTCGTCTCTACGAGACTGCCGGACTATAAGGCCTAGACGCCCATGGCAAAGAGCCAAAGAGCAACGTCCTTGACGGCAATCCACTTTTCCAGGACGACACCTGAGAGGAACCTGCCGATCTACTGGACATGGTCGAGCAGCGTGCGTGGTCGCTGAGCCTTGGTGGTCGCTGATATATCTAATCATCTAGCGCCTAGCGGCGGCGCACCTGTGTCACACGGGCTGTGTGCGTGACTTGATGGGCGGTTATCTCTACTATATAATACGGCCTAACGTGAGGTGGTACGTCGTGGCTTTTTTTCGTTTTAGTCCCTCCAAAAGTGAGAAATCAACCCCCAATCCCTTCGTAAGTCATGCGTTTCGCGTTTTAGACCCTCCAAAAGTGCATTTTGACCCGCATTGTCTTGGCCTCCTTATCCTCTCCCTCCTGCAGCCGATCCCATGCCCCGCCGCCGGCGATCTCCGATGAGCTGCGCCACCTTCCTCATCCCGTCTGAACGGTGGTTTCTCCTAACCCCAGCCTAGATCGTCTCCTCCGTCTAAGGAAAGCGAGATCGGCTCGCCGCCTCCCTTGCCCCCAATCACCTCTGAATCAGTCCCCTCCCCTGAATCCCTCTATCCTCTCATGGTGCTCGAGAAGATGGCGGGAGAAAAGGAAGCGGGGCCGCGGCCGACTAAGGTATCTCTTCGCTCCGCCTCTCTGTATCCGTTCCGACTCGAAGCCACCGGTGCCGCCGCCGAGGAGAGGAGGCAGAGGGGGTGTCGTCGCTCCACCATTCGACCTACATACAGCAGATCCGCGCTTGCGCAAGGGAGAGAGAGAGGGTCGGGCAGGCGGAGGGAGGTGAGGATGGGAGGAGGAGCAGTGCTTCTTGTAGGGTGCATCGATGGGTAGGGTGTTCATATGCAGAGTGAGTTGGTCAGTTCCCCGTTCTGGAGTTTGATTCCATCGTAGTTGATGGGGCTTCAGACGCTGTGCAGTTATTGATCTCACTTCTGAATCTTGTGATGTGTCGTCGAGCAAACATAATATTTAGCTCTTAGGAGTAGTTTCTTCTTCTGTGGTTATGCCGGAAATGCAATTGTTTTACTGCATACAGTACTTATCATCAGTGATTCTTTGCGAAACTTTGTTGAGGCAGGTTAATTGCTGCAAACTTTACCTGCGTGTGTTATTTTGGCTGATGCCATGGAGATTAATTCAATTTTGCAATTATTCTATCTGCGTTTGTCAATTGGGAGAGTAATCCAATTGCAGTTTGTAATCACTGCTCCTGATTGTGCCCGTCAAATGGCATCAACTCAAGCACACACTATTCTGGAATGCTACATTTCAGTGTTCTTCAACACCTGGTAGCTTACGGAGGGGCAAATCAATGTTGGCACTTCTGGTGCGTAGACAGACCAGTGAGCAAATAGAGATAAGAGCAGCAGGTACAGTATTCCAGGGCATCGAGATGATGCTTCCATCCAGTTTGTTCATCAACTTCCCATATCCAACCGACGTGTAAATGAATATCTATGGAGATATTCAGAACACCATGTACAGTTGTGAACTACTCCGTAGGCAATTTGCATGCCTACAAAACTGAAGCCGCTACACGTTGCAAACAATAGAGACTGCTATGGCACTTCAAACTATGAAGATTTGGTGGTTGTTTTCTTCTATTTCATCGTGTAGTAGTTTTATTGCAGGTTCAGTCCTGGTCTCCTGGACACCGTCAGTATTTTTTACATGCTATTTGTTGATAGGATTTCTGTCCACTGTAAACTCTGGATGTCCACCTCTGACATGTTTTTGAAGAGAAGTTGAGATGAGTTTGTGTCATGTGTTTTTACTAGATTTTGGTCCTAGGAACATGTAAGTAAAAAATAACACTTCCACATCAAATAAGCAAATCTTCATATGAGTTTATCTGAAACATTAAAATAAATGAAGGGCCAAAATTCAGTAGCTTTCAGTTACTCCTTCCACACTAATCAGCTTACACTAATCAGATTATATCAAAAATTTGGTATGTTTCCGAATGATCCCCGCACGCGTTTGAACAACAGTTTTTGGTTTAGTTATGTAAGTTGGACTGACAGTAGGAATTTCATGGATGTTGGGCACAACTTTGCTGCAAACTTATCGATCCAATCTTTAAAAAATGCTTATAAAAGTATAAACAAATGGACATAGGTACTTGGTAATCTGTGCGTATTTCCTGTCTGAAGCAGTGGAAAAATCACTACCAGGTTATCGTCAGGTTTGACAATTATGTCTGTTCTTTCACTTTGAAGAGCCACATGTTCTTAAATTTAAAAATCAGCCCGTTGCAACGCACGGGCAAGTTTGCTAGTTTTTCTTCAATTCCCTATCCCTGCTCAAATTACCTGCTCCTACCAGGGAGTAGACCTCCTCAATTCCCATGACCACGAACCAATCAACAGATTCTCAGTCCCACGCCCCTGGAACTCCCATTCCATTCCCTACTTCTTATTCCCCCCAACCAAACACGCTGCCACGGTTTTCAGATACGGGATTTCATGGATTACGTCATGCGACTGTGAAGATATGTACGATCGTTTAAACTCCATGCCTTATCGGATCGATCCAGACGCGGCTTCAACCGACTCAAACAGCCTGTCGAGCGCCTATATAAAGGCTACCAATCGATCGGCCAGGGGCGAGGAAAAAAGAGAGGAGCAGGCCATATAGGATACGTGAGAGCAGTCCACGCACAAACACAGGAAACAACTACTCACACGGACTCGTTAATCTTAGCGAAAAGACTGCAACATAAAGGGATTTCGCGGGATCACACCGATCAATATTGAGTTGATTTGCCCAAAGGGCTACATCTCAAATAAAATGATCCAACAAATAAGATTAGGTACAAATATCCTTGCACGGTGCCGTTTTGATGGCCGACATGGCGCCGCAGTGAAGTTTTTCTCAGTCGGTAAGTAATCATGTCAGAATTTGACTTCTCCCTCTTTCATCATGGGAAAATTATTTTATGGCGTATGCGTATTCAACATCGTCCGATTGATAAAAAAAAAAGGCTAAATGTCGAAAGCAACATCTGTACGATTGTGTCTTTCACCGTCGAAATAGAGGCTAACATCAATGGTCAACTGTTGCTTGGTACATATCATGACGAGCGTGGCTAAGGCCAAGTATGAAGAAGTCAAATTACTATATTGATCTTGCTCCTCACGAGGAGGCATGATTAATCATATATTTACATCTACAGGAGGAGAAGAGAATGTTTGTGAGCATGGACGTTACGTTTAGAGAGAATGAAACCTTTTATGGGGAACCTCCTGACTTGACTAATGTGTTTCCTGATTTGTTCAATGATGATAGCTCAGATGGAGTCTTAAGGACAGGGGGAGATGAAAGAAGAGAGGACAATGATGCAACTTCACAGAAGATGATTGTTGGAGTAATTCCAACTGGAGATGAACCTGATGGTAGAGATGAAGATACATCAAATGCTGAACAAGATCACACTCAGGGGGAGCAGGAAGAGTATCAAACTAAAAGATCAAGGTGGCCACAAAACCTTAAGGTGTACAGACGAAGACAGAGAACTAAGAATGATCAAGTGCAAGGGGAGGAAGAAATCACATTGAGCCAAAATCCTGAAGCCCAAATACAACCAGATGTGCATGACTCAAGTTCAAGTTCCCCTACAAGTGATGGTACAGTTTCTGCTCCATGTGATGACCTTGATATCCCTATAGCTCAGAGGAAACAATCTCGCTCCACTGTTGGAAAACTGCCATCACATTTGTCCCAATACGATATTTCTAATTATGTATCATATTCCTCTGTGGGACCACAATATAGAGCTTTTATTGCTGCACTTGACTCGGCTGTACCCATTCCCCATGATTGGCAGGAAGCCAAGAGGCACCCTCAATGGAGAGCAGCCATGTTAGAGGAGATGGCAGCTCTAGATAAAAATGATACCTGGGAATTATCTACACTTCCCATTGGTAAGAAAGCAGTAGGGTGTAAGTGGGTCTTTACCATCAAGCATACACCTGATGGTAAAGTTGAGAGATATAAAGCTAGACTGGTGGCCAAAGGGTACAGCCAAACATATGGGGTTGATTACGATGAGACATTTGCACCAGTAGCTAAGATGAACACTATTAAGACACTGATTTCTGTAGCAGCAAACAAGAAATGGAAATTATTCCAACTTGATGTTAAAAATGCTTTTCTCCATGGGGATTTACAAGAGGAAGTCTATATGGAAATTCCTCCAGGTTTCAATACTGGAATGACTGAAGGGAAAGTATGTAAACTAAAAAAATCCTTATATGGTCTAAAACAGTCACCTAGAGCTTGGTTTGGGAAATTTAGAAAGGAAATTTGCAACAAGGGTTTCTTACAAAGCAATGCTGACCATACCTTGTTCTATAAGCATCATCAAGGCAATGTTGTTATCCTGATTGTATATGTTGATGATATTATAATAACAGGCAATGATGAAAGGGAGATGGTGCAGCTGAAGAAGGATTTGGCGAGATCCTTTGAAGTCAAGGACTTGGGACATCTCCATTATTTCCTCGGAATTGAAGTAGCCTATAGCACCCAAGGTATTTATCTCTCCCAGAGGAAATATGCTCTTGATTTATTAAAGGAGACTAAGATGATAGACTGTCATCCTGTGGCTACTCCAATTGAACAAAACCATAAAATGCATGCTGACTCGGGGGAACCGGTGGAGAAAATGAGGTTTCAGCGTTTAGTGGGTAGACTAATATATCTGTCACATACTCGACCTGATATTGCATATGCAGTCAGTGTTGTAAGTAGATATATGCATGATCCCCGAACAAGTCACATGAATGCAGTACTTACAATCTTGAGATATCTCAAAGGGTGTCCTGGAAAAGGAATTCTTTTCTCTAATCATGGACATCTCAATGTAGAAGGATTCACTGATGCGGATTGGGCAGGTAGTATTGATGATAGAAAATCTACCTCAGGATATTGCATATTTGTAGGAGGGAATATTGTTAGCTGGAGAAGTAAGAAACAAAGTGTGGTGGCTAGATCGACTGCTGAAGCTGAGTTCAGATCTATGGCACAGGGTATATGTGAATTAATGTGGATAAAAATATTGCTCTCTGAACTGCGACTATTTAATGGTGTACCACTAAAATTATATTGTGACAATCAAGCTGCCATCAATTTGGTGAACAATCCAGTCCATCATGATAGAACAAAACATGTTGGGATTGACAGACACTTCATTAAGGATAATCTAGATGCAGGAGTGTTGCAAGTAGTATATGTTAGGTCATTTGACCAACTAGCTGATATCCTAACCAAGGGTACTGACTCTGTAACCTTTATGAAACTATGTAGCAAGATGAGGCTTTGTGATATCTTTGCCTCATCTTGAGGGGGAGTGTAGAAGAACTATGCTGTAAATAGGAGTTAAGCTAAGGACTGCTATGTAAATGTACCTATACTTTAAAAGATAATGGAAAAGGGCAGGCTGGTGTGAGTTGACAGCCAGAATACTCTCGAACTCTCTATTCGTCTTCCTCCCTTCTGTCTGGCGGCTGTAGCTTCTGAGAATACAACAGAAATAGTTAGTGGGGATGATCTATTTAGTTATATAGGATTATTTCCTATTATGATGTCCTCCTGATTTTTTTTTGGAAAGTAAATATTGGTTGGTGCCGTCGGGCAAGAAAAGATCAAAATGTGAAAGGCACGATTTCTCTTTCGAAACATAGTTGTGTTTGCTTTCCTCAGGTGATATGACAGTGTTTGCCGTTTAGGTTATTGTCTACAAAGCACCAACTATTTGGCAAATTTGGCTACTCAATCATGATGGATATCTAAAAGGCTAACCTGATATACAAGCAACACAATGAATTCCGATTAAGAGTACTGCCTACTGTTAGCTCACTGTACGAGTCTCCTTATGCTCCCTCACTGGTGAGACCTTGGTCAACAAGACCAGCCACAGGATTCAGGGATCAACGAAGCATGCATCTTTCAGAAATTTAGGACTCCAACCAGATTAATTGGTTTTTGTATTGTACACTGACTTTCTCAAATGGCTTGCATTTATTTATTAGATAAGCTTCTCACAATCCATGGGTACCTATTGTGTGTCTGATTTGAGCTGCATAAATGAAGGGTATAGACATTATAGTAATATACATTTTATTTTTATTTATTTATGGTGCAACTTGCATCCAAACTAGCAGAATTAAAGTTTTATAGACATTACAGTAGTATATGTTATTTGGTGATTTATTTATGGCCATCAGTAAACAGATAAACCCCTCATTTACAGACTGCTGCTGCAAAGAGGTGCAGGAGGCATATGATTGAGATAGACGAATTCATGTCGAGCAATAATGACAGCCTTCTGACTGACCCCATGACTATTTCTGCTGCTTATCGCAAAATGAAGACACTATGCATTAACATAAGTCTTGAAATTCAAGCAGACATCAAGATTCACAATCAGAATATACTTCCAAGGTAGCAAATATATGCTTGCTAGAGTAAAAGGTTTCTCTTATGTTTAGATACTACTCGGAACTTCCCTCACATTTTCCCCCTTCAGTTCGATAGATCTTCCAAACATAGCAGCATCCCTCTATAGTACAGAACTCTGCAAACGATTGAAGGGTTTTCTTTCTGCAAGTCACCCATCAAGACCTCTACAACATGTTGCTGAACTGCTCATTGCAACTGCTGATTTTGAGAGAGATCTTGACTCCTGGCGACTGAGGTTAGATACAGTCAATATACTGTTACTGTTTTCTCTAACTGATATATGCATGTCTCTCCAAGACCCAAACAACTCCTAAGTATGCTTTGTACTTTTCAGCAGTTGGATTCTTTTCAGCTAATTCATTTCGTTCTATTTTATACATATGTAGACCTGTTCATGGGGGTGTACTTTCGAGAGAGCTGTTTCGTGATTACATCATGGTGTGGGTTGAAGATACCCGTTTGCACTTGCTTGATTATTGCAAACCTGACAAGGTAATCATAAAAACAGATCACTTGGTTGGCATTAGCCGTTGGACTTCCTTGCTTAATAAACACGTCTCTTTGCAGTTATCCTACTCTGCAGCATCAACAACTTCACCATTTGTCGAGCAAATTTACGAGCAAATAAAAGAAAGCATAAATGAGTATGGAGTGGCTATCAACAGATGGCCTCAATATTTGATGAGCTTGGAGAGTGTACGTACACACTTGCACTGCATGAATCAGCTCCACCTGTTTATTATGCAATTCGTTGATATGTCTTTTCTGATTCAGGCTATTGCTGATGTTGAAAGAGAAGTTTTTTTTTGATGCCATGTCGAAAGAGAAGTTATGAAGGCATTAGAGAAGCAATATATGGAGACTCTAATGCCTTTGAGAGACGGCGTCCCAAAAATTATTGACAAGCATGTCCAAAGACTGACAAGAAGGCAATCAATAGCTCCGTATACTGTGCCAAATCAGGTATATATGCTTCCATCATATCACACAGTTTGTTCAGCGAAGTTAACGGGACCACAGTTCACTAATGAAAAGTTGGTTGTTCTTCATCACAGTTAGGAACATTCATGAATACAGTTAAAAGAATGCTAGATGTATTACACTGCCGAATTGAGGATATTCTCAAATCGTGGGCAGCATATCTGACCATAGCAAACGGAACCACGGTTTTTGGAGAGCAAATGAACTCCGTCAGTCATGTTGAGGAAGAAGTACAAGAAATACCTGCAAGCAATAGTGGAGAAGATTGTTAGTGATGGAAGAATTATTCTGACACGTTCTAACACTAATGTCGTTCTTCACCCAATTTGAAATGAGACAGATCACATATGGATAGAGGTAATTTTTTGTGTCCTTTTCTGGTAATATGAATGGATAGGTAGGTTACTTTTCCTGTGTTGCCTATTGATACTTCGGAGGCTGAACTCTGATCATTTGTGCCTGCAATGGTTGTTCAGGTGTATGCTGATGGGACACTACATCGGTGTGAGAAATAAATCATTAAATTTTTCATCAGCCCGTACGCACGGGCATTTTACTAATTACAAATAAGTCTTTGGACAACCTAGCAATGACAATGTATCGTATCTAACCTGGAGTCGGGCTAGCCCATTGCTTGCCGTTGGCGACTTGGCACGCACCAGATTATTTAGCAATCTCTTCTCTCCTACTCCCTCTGTTTTTTAATATAAGATGTTTTAGCTATTCCACATGTTATCTAGATACATACAAATGAATGAATATGGACACTAAACATGTCTAGATACAACTTTGGACATGTGAACGTGGAAAATAGCTAAAACATCTTAGGATGCGTCTAGCCGTCGACTGGAACGGCCGACCAACAAGGCAAGTTTCTTTCCCCATGTGACCATGCTGGCAACAAACCTCTCTCCCCAACGAACAACAAAATTGTCACCTCGACTTTCCTCTGTGTTCGATTTAGGCATGCTGGCGCTTGTGATCTGGAAGGAGGCCGGCATCGACCGGTGGGGAACTGTCCCGCCGTTGTGCTCGCCCACCTCCAGTTAGCTGCCCCTCCCAGTTAGCTGTCCCTCGCGGGGCAACACGCGCCGCCTGGAACGCTCTGTTCGCCGCTGCTGCTGCCGCCACCCCCAACACCAGCGCCGTCCAAGGCCACACGGAGCCGCCGCCGCCCAAGGTCATCAGAGCCGCCCGGAGTCCAATCGCCGGCAGGAACCAACACGCTGGATTCCAATCGTCGGCAGGCACCAACACTGCTCTAGTGCCGGCCATGTCTTTCCTCACCGGCGTGACCTTCCGCTCCCGCACACGCCCCTGGCCCAGCACGACCTCCTAATGTGGCCCACGCCTCTCCCGGCCTAGAGCTCGGGCTAGAATACACGGCTCGCCCCCGGCCATGAGCTCGCCCCGACTGGAGCACACGGGCAATTGTGTGGAGTTGATTTTTTTTCTTCTTTTTGACAAAAACGTGGAAACTGAACGAGGTGCACGCCCATCCCCCACCGTAGCTTCCGTTGAGGGCATGGCCAGTACGCCATAGGCTGATTAATAGGCATGGTGGCGCATGCCTCCCATGATGGGCTGTAGACCGTTGTTTGGCACTTTAATCCTTCCACTTCTTATTATATATACTAGAGCCATCTCTTATGCCTTGGAAAACCATTTGACCAATACTCCATATTGCGCTGTCTCACCATTCTTCCGTCGCAGTGAACTTGCCACAACGCTTATAAAAGTTGATTTGACACCCACGAAAGTTGATTCGGCGCCCTCAAAATTGCTTATACGCTTACAAACGTTATCTCGACATCGATAAATGTTGCTTCGGCGCTTTGGCGGTCATAAAAGTTGCTTTGCCACGCAATAGAGTTGCTTTGACGCCCACAAATGTTGCTTCAACACACAAAAATGTTGCTTCTACGCCAAGAAATATTAGTGTGTGACGGAGCAACTGTGGCGTCCAAGAGAGCAATGTTGGTGTGTGACAGAGCAAATTTTGTGCCAGATAGAACAACTTTGGTTCCCGACAGAGCAACTGTGGTGCCCGACATAGCAATGTTGGTGTGTAACCGAGCAACTTTGGTGCCCGACAGAGCAGTGTTGGTGTGTGACGGAGCAAATTGGATCAACGTTGGTGTCTGACGGAGCAACTGCGGTGCTCGACAAAGCAATGTTGGTGTGTGACGGAGCAAATTTTGTGCCAGATAGAGCAACGTTTCGTGTCGGACGGGGCAACTGTTGCTTCGACGCCCAGAAATATTATCTCGACGCCCATACAATATTTTTGGCGACCACAACTATTTTTTAGGCAACAAATTGATTTATGAAGGTAGGCAACAAAATGGTAGATTTTAGCAATTATATATGTTAATTTTTTCAGAACCGCGATACTTTTTAAAAGCAACTAATGTATGCTGCTAGGCAATAAATTAATAGAGTTGGGCAAACTAATATATGAGTAACCTCATAAATGAATTGGTAGATGGACAAACTATTGAAATATTTAGGCAATAAATTGGTAAAGTTAGGCAACTGTAAGCGAATTTGTTTTCAATCGCCGTGTAAGCAAATTTGAATCTTAATTCTGCCCATTTGTTGCCTATTACTGTTTATTAGTTGCACAAATAGTTCTAATTTGTTTTCGACTAAGCAAATTTGAAATGTGAAGAGACAATTTTACAACAAGTGTAAGCAAATTCACAACATTTAAAATCAACTTTGGTATGAGACAAATTAAATATTTTTTTAATCGGAGACGAGGCAATTTTGGTGGGCAATGAAATAATCACAACCAATAAAAATAAATTTGGTATGAGGCGCATCAATTTTCGGTGTAGAATGAGCCACTGAGCAAACTCCATTGGAACTCCATTGGAACCTGTGCTATGAGGCAACCAACTTCAAAACAGTGTAAACTAGTTTGTATGAGATGGGACAACTAAAAAGAAATTTTAGTACAAGGCGAATGAAAATAGGCATCCAGTGAGATAACTTCCTAACAACGCTAAGCAATTTTGGCGTGTAATCCCGCAACATTAAAAGAAACATTTTGGTACAATACGAAACAAATTAGTGCATGTCGAGGCAACTTCATAATAACAATAATTATTTTTAGCGTGCGATGAGGCAATTTTGGAACAAATTTAAGAAACTTCATAATAAACGTAAATCAATTTAGGTACAAATCGACACAACTTTGATGTGCGATGATGCAATTTCACACCGATAATGAGCTATTTCACAAGTTCACAAGTTCCGATAATCAACTCCACAGTAACTAATAACAAAATTGGTATCGCTTCCTAGCCCAAGGAACTCCCTACGAACTTTTCACTTGTGACTGCCCGCGCCGCCGCTAGATCTCCGCCCCCTTGAGTGTTGGCCAGCGGGACACACCCTCTACATGCCAATATTTAGAATTTTGGAAAGAAAAACTTTGACATGATAAAATGCAACTTTAACGTGCGATTGGACAACTTTCTAACAATGATCAGCAACATCGCAAGTAAGCAACTATTGGAACAGGGGTAAGCAAGTATACAATAATAAAGAAACAACTTTGGTACATCGTGAAATATGTAGGCAACAAATTGGTGGAATTAAGAAACTAATATAAGCACATAGGCAACAAAAATTGGTAGATTTGAGCAATTATGTAGGTTTATGTTTTCATCTCTCTTTCCTTTGTTTTTGTTTTGTTTCAGCAAAAATTGGTAGATTTGAGCAAACAATCGTAGATTTGGGCAACTAATATACGCATTTCCCCCCTTTTGTTTTCATCTCTCTTTTCTTTCTTTCCTCCCATCTCTTTCTTCAAAACATGCACAAGAGGACACCAGTCTAGAATAAGCCCAAGGGCACCATGTGTCTGTGCGTACGTAACGACAAATGGAAGGATTGAGAAGCAAAATGGCCAAAGAGATAAGATTTTCCCAATCTTTCTCTCCCTCTGGTACTCTGCTTCGTGAGAAAACCTCATACAGGATCGAGCGCTCGCCGTCCCTTTTCCTGCAAATTGGGATCAAGCCCTCAAGGCCTCGCCGTCCCTTTTCATCTCTCTTTCCTTTCTTTCCTCCCATCTCTTTCTTCCCAATGTGCACAAGAGGACACCGGTCTAGAATAAGCCCAAGGGCACCATGTGTCTGTGCGTACATAACGAGAAAGGGAAGGATTGAGAAGCAAAATGGCCAAAGAGATAAGATTTTCCCAATCTTTATCTCCGTCTCGTACTCTGCTTCGTGAGAAAACCTCATACAGGATCGAGCCCTCAAGGCCTCGCCCTCGACCCCCCTCCCCCCCCCCCCCCCCCCCCCCAATTTCCCCTTCGGCTCTCCGCCGTTCTGCTCTTGTGGATGGCCGTCGCGGCTACCATGGCTGACCGAAGCTGGTTACCTCGGCGGAGGAGAAAGAGAACACTGGGCGCCAGCAGTATGATGCGGAGGCGGAAGTGCGAGTGGCGCTGTCACCCAGCGGCGTCCATTGCAGCAGGACGTGAGGAACTCACGGGCTGGAGCTGAGGGGAACCAACCGGCGGCGCGAAGCGGTGGAGTGGAGGACACGAGCAACTCACGCGCTGGAGGCGAGGAGAGCAGCTCAGTTCGTTTGTCAGGTAGCGCGGCCGTTCGCTTCACCCAAACAACGCGCCCCCGAGAATAAGACTTTAGGAACATCTTATATTAAAAAACAGAGGACTTGGTTCCTCCTTCCCTCCCTCTTGGTCCAACATTGTCTCGTAAGTCGCGCTGGCGCTTCTCTCCCACCCACGATCAAATGGGCCAAAGGCCAAAGCCAAAAGAAAACTAACGTCCGGACCCTCGACGCCATCCTCCCTCTTCGATCCCTCCCTCTCCCTCTCCCTGGCGGCCGTCTCCGGGCTCAACCAAACGGGCGTCGCCGCCTCTGTCCTCCTCCCCAGCTACTCTGTACCAAATCTCGTACTCCTCCACACGCGGGACCTAGAGGTCGTCGGCGTCCTCATGCGAATGGGCTCGGCGAATCTTGATACCATGGCGGCGGCGGAGGGCGGCAGCTGAGGCGGGAAGGTGTCGTTCAAGGTGATTCTCACCTCCGACCCCAAGTTCCCGAGCAATCTTGATACCATGCCGGCGGCGGAGGGCGGCAACCGAGGCGGGAAGGTGTCGTTCACGGTGATTCCCACCTCCGACCCCAAGCTCCCCATCAAAGTGTAAGCACCGCCCCTCCCCTCCTTCCTCCTCGGACCACATCTCGTCTCACGGATCACTTCGGCGGTGAGAGTCCGTTCGTTGTCCTCATCCGCATCCCTCTGTGTCCTTGCAGGTTCAGCATCCCGGAGGCGGCGCCCTTCACTGCGGTGCTCAAGTTCGCCGCCGAGGAGTTCAAGGTCCCGCCCCAGACCAGCGCCATCATCACCAACGGTACGCCAGCCGCCCCCTCGTCCACTCCCCTGCGCGCTACGCCGCGTTCCCTCTCGTGGGGACGGAATGGGACGTCTCGTTTGGTCGAGATCGTGGGTTTTGTTCCTGTTCTACGGGTTAGAACCAGTACCGCTGCGGCTGCGCTGCACTAAACTGCTACTGCTGCTCAAGAATTCCAAGTACAGAGTAAGCAGGATACATATCTGATTATGGTGATAAAAGTTGTGCTCATAAATTATCGATAGACTCACTTATCAAGTTGGATTCGGTCCTCAACGACGACTCTGTGTTTACTTCTAGAATTTGGTCCATTTATGGCCAAGGAATTGTGGATTTTTATTTCTATCCTTATTAGGTATCAGTGACTGAATTTATAGAACTTCAGTGACTTCTTATATAATATTACTTTCATATTTTGTAGTGCTATATAATATCTTTGATACTATTCTATTACAAATAAAGATGTGTGTGGTTTGGAAAACTTTATTCAGAAATTAGTAATATACTATTGTACAGTATAATTTTTGGGATGTTGTGTGGACTACCCCAACTTGCTGATGGCATTTTCGGCTTGAATTGATTCCTTTCTTTGAATTTGAAGACAGCCATTTGTCACCTTGACTGAACACGCTGCAAAATTAGGTGCTGATTAAACTATATCTTACATGAATATTATTCCTTTGACAGTCAAAGAAAAAGGCCACGTGGTATTCACCCTTTAGCTATCACAAGGTCAACATTGTCCGCTTTGCATTCAGTTTAGCACTTACCAATCCTCTTCTTAGGTGGTTCTACATGAAAGGGTTATTATGTCTTCAGTTCTTATGTTATTATGTACATAGATAACATATCAAAGGTTGCAATTCATATTGTCATTGCTTTCTGAAAGTTAACTTGGTTAGATATTGTATACCAAAGGTTGCTATTTAGATCATCACCAATCATGTTTGTCATTTGAAGTCTAGCTTTATTAACTGGAATGCAACTGGCAACTTGATTGCTTAGATAGGACAGCTTAGTGATTACTATGTTAATCTGGCAATGTTTGAAGCCTTTGCATGAAAAATGGGTTTACGGAAAATATGCTAAATATGGGGTTCCTAAACGGGTTTCTGGTGTGTGGTGATTTAGTACTTTTGTTTGATAGTGCATCTGTCATGCAGAGCAAGCAATAAGGCTGTATCTGAACCTTCTAATAATAGGATCTGTTTCCTTTCTTTATTTCCAAGTAATAGTCGTTTAGAATCAGGAGTCCTAGTTGGATAAGGTTTCTATCTCTAGTTGGCTGGCTCCTATATAAAGCCAGGTCGTACTGTGTAATGAGGTATCAAAGAAATATAAACAGAGAAAAGGGGAGGTCTTCCTCCAGATACGATCTATCCCTAGGACATCATGGCGCCCAAACCTAAACCAGTTCGCCCCAGGCCTCCTACCTCTCACGACTATCCCCTATGCAATCTAGCTCGTGACAGCATCTTTTTTTCCCCTAATATTATATCTACATCGCATCTGTCTACATTAAACAATCAATAAGATAAATTCTGATTTTGTATGTTTCTTTTCTCGGTTCTTTTTATGGTCACATGTTTGAAGTCTTTTTACAAGGTTTTTTTTACTAATTTATTTCATGTCTTACAGGGACACCCTGGAGGCTGGTTCACGGTGAGCTCTAGCGGGGCAGGAGCAGGATGATGATGCCAGTTGTTCGAGCTGCTGCTCCATCTCCATCCATGGGCAATCTTTGAATCTTGTGGTGGTCGTCCAGATTCCAACAAATGAGTGGAGGTGGATTTCCTAGGCAAGAGCATGACATCGACACTAGCGACCGCGCCAGGTACCACTAACCTGAATTGTCATTGATTGATGTATACACTTCAAAATGCCAATGATGTTTTAACACATCCTACTCCAAATCATGTTGTATTGTTTAAGTGGTTATATGTTTCTATTACATATGAGGAACAACTGATAAATAAATTTCTTGGATCTCAGTTTGCATGAAAAAAGCTTCACTCATGGAATTTGCTGAAGGCTATGCTGTAATTCCCCTTACACGTAGGTCGTAGAATCAGATATAAAGAATTCGCAGAGGGTACATTAGTGTAGATTTCTATCGTGAAGCTCCATCCATTTATACTTGGCACGCAGAGAGCAGTTGGTATTGACTTTATATATTGACTAAATACTGGATCACTCTTAGTTTAATGCACTATGCGACTCGAGTTTCTGCCGAATTATGTGAAAAGTATTTCAAGGAAATAATAAAGCTGTCTTATATTTTAAGGGCAGTCCTGCCTAAACTTCTGGTCCTTTTTTCCTTCTTGCTTAGCATCGGGCCTGCATTTCATGATAACTATTTCATTTCTTCCGCTGTGCTCATATTACTACATAGAGATTGTGAGGAGAAGAGATCGTGGTCTTCAGAGAGAAGCATCTGGACATTGATTAGGCATGACAATTACTATTTAAGAACAAAAGGACAATTACTATTTATTCTGTGTTTTTTATTAGTTACATACAGCTGGGTTACTTATGTTGCATAGTAGAAAACCTACTCGTTCCATGGTTAGATAAATGTATCCCATGAAGTGACTTTCCAGCAGGTTATCTATGATGTTGTGTTTCCTTTGAGCCATTGGCATGGTACTGGCATTATTTTTTCCTTCGCCCAAAATGATCAAGAGGCTAAACCCTGAGCTCACTTCACATAGCCTTCTGTAATTCTATAGCGGCCATCTACCACTTCCCAAGTGGTACTATGTGTTAGACATGTATAGTCTTGTTTTCCTATTTCCCCGTAGTATAAGGGGCTCTTTGTATATTGTCCACCTGTACATGGATTGGCATTTGGCCCCCTGTGAATGATAGTTGCTCATTCTCTAACATGGTATCAGGTGTTAGACATGTATAGTCTTGTTTTCCTATTTCCCCGTAGTATAAGGGGCTCTTTGTATATTATCCACGTGTACATGTATTGGCCTTTGACACTCTGTAAATGATAGTTTCTCATTCTCTAACACTTTGTATAAAATATAAAAAATAAGTTGAATAATATAGAAAAAGCAGATAAGTACACACTGAAAAGGCAAGATCGATAGAGCTTACTGTACTATCCATGGTCATCACCCCGGTGGTTCCGAAGCTCATTTTACCTCATATGAATACCATCTAGGGTACCTACACAACACAACTACTATATTATTGGTAGACTTTTTGCAACAATTGGTATACTATTTTTCACATGTTGCACCTGTTGGTATATCCAATTGTAAGTTTTTACTCTAGCCCGCAAAAAACTGGTTTAAATCATGCCTCCTAAAATTATGTCATGGCATTTTGTAGATGTTCCTCTTCATGAGATGTTGAACCTTGCTTGTCCGGCAAGATTGTGGCGTCGTGGGTGCGGAGCAACATAAGTAGGTATTCTGTGTCTACTACCTTTGCGGTGGTGCATGTCGTCGCCGCAAGATCTGGCAGGCACTAGTAGAAAAAGGACTTTACGTCCAGACCTTTAGTCTCGGCCGCGTTTGAGGCCGGTACTAATATGACATTAGTACTGGTCCAAACGGTCGGAGAGGCCGGTGCCTGCAGTACCGCTTCGTAATGAACATTTAGTACACCAACCGGTACTAAAAGGGTTGGCGGCCGGCGTAGCACTGGGGGGCCCGTGGCGAGAACATTTAGTACCGGTTTGTAATACAAACCGGTACTAAATGTCTTCATTGTATTTAGCTTCTCCCACCCTGAGCCACATCTTCATTTCTTCAGCTCGAGCACACACTCCATTTTTGCTCTCTTTCCTCTCCCAAGAGCTCAAGTTCACCACATTTTTCTCCAACATTTGTCTGGGATGGTGGCATCTATCTATACAAGGGTTAGCACATTCATCTACTCTTCCGGCATTTGAAGTTTAGCTCATTTGTTTGCTAGTTTGAGCTCATTTGATTTTTGTAGTGCTAGCAAGGTGTTTGATGAAATTTCTAACTTAGAGATTTCATTTGTTTTATATGCATTTAAGGTGGTTTTTTGTAGTGTCGTCCGGTCCCCTTCCTCACCGACGTCGATCTCCCGCGTCGTCCCGTCGCCGACACCACCTCGGTGAGCTTCTTGTTTTTATCTTTTATTTTAATAAATCTTAGTTATAGAATTATTACTTGTATAAATTTCTTATTTGTGTAACTTTTTGTTATATATAGTGTCATGGTTTTGACATCTGTCCACACCAGCTCTCGCCCGCTCTATTATTCGGATGTGGTACGATTGTTTGTTATAAGTATATGTTTGTTTAATTTCGTGTTTATAAAAATTATACCGACCAACTTAACGTAGATATATTTTTATCTAGGAGGTAGTTGAACCGGAAAATGAGACCGACACTATTGTCGAGTTTTTAGTAGAAGAAAACAATGATTTGAAAGCTAAATTGAAAAGAAGTGAAGATCTTCGTCTCGAAGAGAAGATGAAATGGGAGTTGAAGATTGCCGACGTCGTCGATGATAACGAGATCAAGATGGAGTCAATGCGCTTGGATCACGAGATCAAGATGAATGCAATGCGCTTGAAGCTTAAAAAGTTTAGAAAATATGTCATTAGTCAAGAGGCTTGGTATCATTATGCTGTTGGTTCAATAATTACCTTAGTTGCGATTTTGATCGCATTTGTCGTTGGATTTAAGTTCTTTAGCTATTATGTAATGGTTTTGTATATATTTACATAATGCAGATGAATCGACAATGGATGTACGTTAACCGACGCACTCCGGAGTTCATGACCGGCGTGCTGGATTTTATCCGTGTTGCTGAGGGAAATAAGCGGGATGGTTTTATGTATTGTCCATGTTGTGCTTGTAAGAATATCAGGGGTTACTCCAAATCAAAAACCATTCACATCCACCTGTTTCAGTCCGGTTTCATGTCCGGCTATAATTGTTGGACCAAACACGGAGAAACAGGGGTCATAATGGAAGACAATGAAGAAGAAGAGGACGATGACAACTATCCCGAGTTTCTTGAATACGACGGTACTACAATGGGGGAAACTGGAGAAGACGCGCCTGACGAAGAGGCGCCGGATGAGCCCGCTGATAATCTTGCTCGGGCCATTGCTGATGCACAGAGAAACGGCGTAAATCAGAGGGAGTGGCTCAAGTTGGAGCGCATGTTAGAGGATCACAAAAAAAAATTGTACCCAGGTGTCGAAGATGACCAGAAAAAGCTGGGTACGACGCTGGATTTGCTGCAATGGAAGGCTGAGAATGGTGTATCGGACAAGGGGTTTGAAAAGTTGTTGAAAAAGACAAAGAAGATGCTTTCAAAGGATAACGAATTGCCCGAAAGTACGTACGAGGCAAAGAAGATCGTCTGTCCTCTAGGATTAGAGGTGCAAAAGATACATGCATGCATTAATGACTGCATACTCTACCGCGGTGAGGAGTACGAGAATCTGAATACATGCCCGGTATGCGGTGCATTGCGGTATAAGATCAGGCGAGATGACCCTGGTGAAGTTGAGGGCGAGCGCCCCAGAAAGAAGGTTCCTGCCAAGGTGATGTGGTATGCTCCTATAATACCACGGTTGAAACGTTTGTTCAGCAACAGAGAGCATGCCAAGATGTTGCGATGGCACAAAGAGGACCGGAAGAAAGACGCGATGTTCAGACACCCCGCTGATGGGTCGCAGTGGAGAAAAATCGAGAGAGAGTTCCCGGGCTTTGCAGATGACGCAAGAAACTTAAGGTTTGGTCTAAGTACGGACGGATTCAATCCTTTTGGGGAGCAGAGCAGCAGTCATAGCACCTGGCCTGTGACTCTATGTATTTACAATCTTCCGCCTTGGTTGTGCATGAAGCGAAAGTTCATCATGATGCCAGTGCTCGTCCAAGGCCCGAAACAAACCGGCAGCGAGATTGATGTGTACCTCAGGCCATTAGTTGACGAACTTTTAGAGTTGTGGCGGGAAGAAGGTGTACGTGTGTGAGATGAGCACAAACAGGAGGATTTTGACCTTCGAGGGTTGCTTTTCGTAACGATCAATGATTGGCCTGCTCTTAGTAACATCTCAGGACAGACAACTAAGGGGTACCATGCATGCACACATTATTTGGATGATACTGAATGTATATACTTGGATAATTGTAAGAAGTGTGTGTACCTGGGGCATCGTCGATTTCTTCCGGTCAGGCATAACGTCCGGAAGAAAAGGCAAGCATTTCAAAGGTGAGGTAGATCACCGTAGGAGGCATATGCACCGTACTGGTGAACAAATATTTGATATGGTCAAGGATCTAAAAGTAATCTTTGGGAAGGGTCTGGGAGGACTACAGGTTCCGAATGACGCTAACGGGCACTCACCCATGTGGAAGAAGAAATCTATATTTTGGGAGCTACCATATTGGAAAGTCCTAGAGGTCCGATCTTCAATCGACGTGATGCACGTGACGAAGAATATTTGCGTGAACCTGCTAGGCCACTTGGGCGTGTATGGGAAGAAAAAAAACACAGAGGCAGCACGGGAGGACCAGAAAAGTTTGAAAGAACGAGACGGCCTGCTTCCAGAACTCTATGAAGGTCCTACCAGCTATGCTCTAACCAAACAAGAGAAAGTGATAATTTTTGAATGTCTGAGCAGTATCAAGGTACCGTCTGGCTTCTCGTCGAATATAAAGGGAATAATAAATGTGGCACAACAAAAATTTCAAAACCTAAATTCTCATGACTGCCATGTGATTATGACGCAATTGCTTCCGATTGCATTGATGGGGCTTCTACCGGAAAATGTTCGAGTACCCATTGTGAAACTTTGTGCATTCCTCAATGCAATATCTCAGAAGGTAATCGATCCAATGATCCTACCAAGGTTACAGAATGATGTGGTCCAGTGTCTTGTCAGTTTTGAGTTGGTGTTCCCCCATCCTTCTTCGATGTTACGACGCATGTCTTGGTTCACCTAGTTGAAGAGATTCAAATTCTCGGTCCCGTATTTCTACACAATATGTTCACATTTGAGAGGTTCATGGGAGTCTTAAAGAAATATGTTCATAACCGTGCTAGGCCAGAAGGAAGCATCTCCAAGGGCTATGGAACCGAGGAGGTCATTGAGTTCTGTGTTGACTTTATTCCTGACATTAATCCGATTGGTGTTCCACAGTCGCGACATGAGGGGAGACTGAGTGGAAAAGGCACTCTAGGGAAAAATTTATTTGTATGTAGGGACGGACCTTCTTTCAGTCAAGCGCACTACACAGTTCTACAAAATTCCTCGTTGGCAGCTCCATATATCGAGGAACACATGAATATTTTACGATCCGAGAACCCGGTGGAGGATGAGTTCTGGATTAAAGATCAACACAAGGCGAAATTCAGCGGTTGGTTGCAAACACATCTCATGAGTAACACCGAAGTTGATGTTCAGCTGTACTTGTTGGCCAGGACACAATCTTCGACTATAGTCACTTTCGAAGGGTACGAGATAAATGGTAATACATTTTACACGATCGCTCAAGATAACAAGAGCACCAACCAAAACATTGGTGTCCGCTTTGACGCAACAAACAGCAATGGGCAAAAGGACACATATTATGGTTACATAGAGGAGATATGGGAATTTGAATATGGACCTTCTTTTAAGATCCCTTTGTTTCGGTGCAAATGGGTCAAGCTGAATGCAGGCGGGGTAAAGGTAGACCCGATGTACGAAATGACAACGGTGGATCTGAACAATCTTGATTACAAAGACGAACCGTTCGTCCTAGAAAATGATGTAGCTCAAGTTTTCTACGTGAAAGACATGTCTACCAAACCGAAGAAAAGAAAAAACATGGAAGCGAATACATCAGACGAGGCAAAACGCCACATAGTTCTTTCAGGGAAAAGAAACATCGCGGGAGTGAAGGAAAAGACAGACATGACAAAAGATTACGATAAGTTTGATGAAATTCCGCCCTTCAAAGTCAACACTGACCCAAGCATCACGTTAAGTAATGAACATTCTCCATGGTTCCGGCGCAAAGTTAAGCAATCGAAAAAAAGGAGGAATAATACAACAGATGGGAATATTGGTGATGTGTAATCCAGTAATGATATTTACGAAATATGAGGTCTTTATCATAAACTATGTTGTGGAATATGAGGTTTTTATCATAAACTATGTTGTTGAAATGACCATAACTTAGTCATTTGTCTTGAAACTTCTATATGTTCATACATGATAGACCTTTTTGTTACGACTTTTTTTTGCAAATTTTGTCAGAAATCAAGTTGATCATTTTTCATAGTAACAAGTACACATATAAGGTCCCCATGCCAAAAGATTTCCTTTTTTGAAGTGTTTATCACATTATTTCATTTTTTCGTAAAAACGATCAAAACGGTCGCTGTGACAATTCATCGAAAGATGTAATATTTTCTAGAACTATCAACGTTTCTGTGATATAACCACTAGTTGTGTATCTTAAAATGATTTTTCCAAAAACTTCAGACCAAAGTATCAAACATTTGTAGTTCAAATTTGAATTACTTTCGAAAAATCGACATAAACTCGATTAACTAGGGAAATTAGGTAGAAATCAAAGAAAAACCTAGTACTTGGGGATTATCCATCATATGTGGACTAGTTTCCATGAAAATTAAATGGGTGCCATTTTGCATCATATTTTTGGTACTTTGTTCACAAAAAAGTCATTTTTTGCACTTAAAAAAAATGGAAAATGATATTTATGAAAATAATTTCAAGAATTCCTTTGGCATGACTGTTTCTTATACCAATATGCACCTATTTGTGGAATAGAGATTTGTACAAAGTTTTATAAACTAATTAGTTAAAAGAAAATAGATATAAAATACCTTTTATTTTAAATGTTACATTTTTAAAATGTCAATATTCTTTGTAATTTGTTGAAAACATGTTCTTGAATATAAATATATTTTTTACAAATTATTAGAAACTAATTTTACTAGTTTTAGACAATTACATCAGTAGATATAAAAAACAGAAAACAGAAATTAGAAAAGGGAAATAAAATACAAAAAACACCTTAAGTACCGGTTGCTGGTTGCAACCGGTACTAAAGGTTTTCGTTTCGCGCCAGTTTTCTGGGCGGCGAATCGACAAACCTTTAGTACCGGTCCGTGCCATAGACCGGTACTAAAGTTGTGTGCCTTAAATGCAAGACTTACCCAGATCGGTCAGTTCATCTCCCACACACAGACCTACCCCGAACCCTCGACGACGAAGACGACACAGCGCCGCCGTGCCGCCCTGACGCCGTGCGGCTCCTCGACGAATCGACGCGCCGCTGCTCGACGAATCGACGCGCCGCTCCCCTACATCGCTCCCCGACGCTGCGCCGCCGTGCCACGCCGCCCATTGTCTCTGTCTTCTCCCTCGAGTCCGTCGCGGCGCCTCCATTGATTCCGGCCATCTCCGACCTCGCCGAGCGTCCCCGACCCCTCCGGCGTATTCAGGTGAGCACATTGGTCCTCGTGGACCCCCTCCTTTCTCCTCCTCTTGGTGCAGTTGGTCGGGCCGCGGTGTTCCCCTCTTAGGCCGCTGCCTGAGTTCGTCGCCGGAGATGTCGCGCGTCCGTTTCAGGGCGGCGCCGCTACGGTTTGGTCGCGGGCGACCATGAGCAACTCCTCACCGAAGCCGTGGTCGCCGGAGCCGTGCGACACCGGCCATGGTGTGGTGGCCGTGACGACGTGGTGACGTCATCGTTAGGTAGTTAGGCTATTTTTCGAATTAGGAGAAAAAATTAGGTATTCTTTGAATTAGGGTTCAAATGCTACTGTTTAGATTCGTTGAAATTAGTTCAAATGCTACCGTTTTCTGATTCCTAGTTCAAATGTCAATTAAGTTGCTAGGAATGTAAATGACAAGATGTTTAAATGTAATTTTTTTTAGTTAATCATTTTAGAATTGGTAGAAAATTGATAGAAATGCTATTGTTTTTTAAATTGCTATAGGAAATGCTACTGTTTTAGATGAATTGCTATTGCTTTAGTACTATTTAGTTGATTAATATTTTTGCAATGTGTTGATTAATATTTGTGAAATGTGCAAAGGGTACTGTCTTAGAATTATTGTTAGGAAAATGCTATTGTTCTTTAGTTGCTAGAGTTATGTGCAATGTGTTGATTAATATTTGTGCAATGTGTTGATTAATATTTGTGAAAATGCTATTTGTGACAATGTGTTTTTATGCAATGTGTTGATTAATTTGTGATGCAATGTTAAGTGAATTGCTACTGTTAAGCTCCATTGTCATGCTGACGTCAGCATGACTACTTTTGGCCGATGATTAGATGGTTGCATCTTCAGGGAGGTGTGAGTGAACCATGTTGTCTGAACATATATACAATGTTCATTCCACTTTGTTCGCTGACACCATCCCAGAAACAATTCTATATGAGGACTTGCTGTCTGTTTTGCAATGTTAGGAAGTTTGTAAATTTGGATTAATAGTGTGGATGCAAATTAGTTGTGCAAAGTACTTGTGTAATTTAGGGGTAATTTTATGGATGCTACTATGTAATTTTATTTTATTTGATGTAAAGATTATAATGCTACAATGTAATAAATAGTGTGGATGCAAGTGTTGAAATTTGTGAATGAAAGTGTTAGAATTTGTGAAATAGTATTGTGAAAATGCAACCACAATTTCCCGCGGCAACGCGCGGGGAATGCAACCACAATTTCCCCAATGCAAAGTACTTGATTTCGTCGATCTCTCGCCTCACCGTTATAACTTGACATCATGTAGGAATCTCGCCATCTATCCATCGCCTCACCGTCGTCCTGTCTGTGACCTTCCCGAGTTTCGTTGATCCCGCGCCTCACCGTCGTTCCCGAGCATCCCCTCGTGCCCTCCCCCGCGGTGAGCCTCTACCGTGCGCACATGTTATTTCTTTACAATAATGCCGCCGCCCGATTTGGCACTAAATTGTTCTATCTTTTTTTTGTATTAGTTAAGCTATGGACGGCAGAGCAAATGAAGAGCAATTGTTCGACATCATCAGAGATAGTGAAGATGATGGATCGCAATATCTTAACATTTCCGGTGATGAAATGGAGGACGAGGAGATTTATAACTTAGAAGCTCCTCCATCCGCCTCAAACAATAATGCCGATGAGAATGTAGCGCCGAATACCGACGAGGTATACATAGCTTCTGGTGATAAATTAATGATTTGATACGTGTACATATACATGTTTTAACATAATATTTCTTGTTTTAGCCCTCCGGATCGGGATCGAGCAAGTCTGGTAAAAGAAAACGAGGCCCGGTCAAAAAGTTAAAATATGAAAGATTTGATATCGAAGAAATCTCTGAAATTGGCGAACCGATTGCTCCGAAAGAGCACGCACGTAAATTTGTGAATCAGTGCGGAGTTATTATTCGGGACAACATTCCGATCACCATCCGAGAATGGCACAAGACGAAGGGTGGAGGAGAGAGTTTTGTGTCAAATATTTGCAAGAAGGAACTTCTGAAGTCCGTTTTCCACAATTTCGCCCTACCGACAGGCCTCAGAGATGCCGAGAAAAAGAAAGTCTTCCAGTGAACTCTAAAGAAAATGGCCGAACAATTCATGAACTATAAGAAAAGGTTATACCACCAATTCATCAAGATAAAGAAAACCCCTAATTTTGAAGACGTACAGTACAGGAGGATAAGAGATCAGTGACAAGAATTCAAGGACTACAAGGAATCAGAAGAAGCTCTGGAAAAGTCGAGGAGCGTGCAAAGAGTCCACTCCAGCGGGAGTCCACCCCGGAGCTTGCAAAGAGTCCGCCCACCGGCAATAGGACCTTCTCAATGAGGCAGAAGATGCTTGCCGGTGCGTCGAGTGGTGCTCCAAAGGACACCTACAAGTACGGGCCGTCGTTGAATGATCTTCCGGTGTTAACTTACCACCGGACCGTTGAGGAGAATGCTCCCTTGGTCAAAACTCACAATGCCGCATACTTTGCCAAGAAAGTGCCCGAGGCAAAACATGTACTAAACCCTAAGGGTGTTAAACACTTTTTAGACATCGTCTGCGATCCTGACCATAGAACTTTGACTGATAACTATGACCGCTCTATCTCGAAGAGTTTTGACGCGTAAGAGGAGAATAAAAAGAAAAGGGTCGCTGTACAGAATAAGAAGAAGGCGAAACAGGTTCCCCAGCTCGGAGAACAGAAAGTACAGTCGATCGCCCCGCTGAAGGTTCAGACAGACAAGAGTCCCAACATTGGGACAAATTTTCCTGCTAATGACTACATGGACGATGCTTCACTTGACGCACTTTTCCCCAAGTCGACTGACATAGCACGGACGTTTGTCTACGGGAAAGATCTTCTCCCTAGCGGTGAGATGGTGCGTCTAGCTTTTCAAATGCGGAGATTGCATGACTGGTACATGAAGGTTGCAAAGGACAAGCAACTCGTGTTTTACGTGACATACCGAGAAGACCAATTCTTCGCCAACCACGAGATATGTGTCGAATTTGAAGAATTATGGCAGTTATACAACCGGCGTGCTCTCGACGCAACTATCATGAGTTGCTATGTTCTGTAAGTGATTTTTTCTAAGTGTCTAGCTGAGCATGTAATTATCCTCACTAATTGAGCCTGTAATTATCCTCACTATATTCTTTCGTATGCTATTATATATGCAGGTGGATGCTTATCGAGTGGAAAAGGAAAAAACTCTAGGAAGTTGGGTTCATTGACCCATCTATCGTTAACTGCAAAAACTTACAGCGGAAGCCCCAGGACTGCGAGGAGGCATTGTTGAGGTCGCTATTGAGGCAAACACAGGAGGCAGATATACTTCTTCCTTACAACTTCAAGTGAGTGTGACTGTCTTGAACACATTTCTATATTGCTAATTACTAGATGTTAAGTTTAATTGATGAGTTATATGCATGCCTCACTATATAAACGTGTGCAGCTACCATTCGATTCTACTGGACATTATCATTAACAAGGGATTAGTTGAAGTCTTTGACTCATTACGCAAACCAGAATCATACTACCAGGACTTGATTGACATGCTTCAGAGGTAATTTAAACCATTAACCCCATTTCATGATATCAATTAATCATAACTCATTTATTCATTTGATTTTGCGAGTAGGGTTTGAAAAATATTCATCAAGAGAGATAGGGGTGAATGGAAACCAGAGCTGACTATTAAACATATTGATGTAAGTGTGCTACTATTAAACATAGTCTCTTTAATTCATCATCATTTTGAATTATTATTTAATTAATTTATATTCTCGTAAAGACCTTGAAGCAGCCCCCGGGAAATGAATTATGTGGATTCTACGTCAGCGAGTTCATGAGAAACTTGAGCGTTGAGCAGGCGTCGCGTGAAAAAAGAATGGATGTGAGTGTGACTGTCTTGTACTATATTTCAATCTTATTATGATTTGATATATATATATATACACAGACAACTAATATATTCATATTGATCTCGTTTAAAGCTTAACGACAAGCGGAACGCCATCCTACCACATCAGCGCGTAGAAGCAATCCAACAGGAGATAGCGGGATTTATTCTTGAGTAGGTCATGCATCCAAAGGGAGAATACCATAATCCTAAATATAGCTATGCCACATGAAAGAGGAGGATGTATGACATTATTGCGATCTCTATACACCGGATTGTATATATGTATATATGTATGTAATAGCGTAGTATGAATATGTCCTATATCTAAATTATATTATATATCAACGTTTACCGTATGTAGTAGCGTAGAATACATATACGAAAGTATATTACGTATGCATCAACGTGTACAGTGTATATATATAATACCGTATGAATGTGAAACAGTAGATGAAAAGGAAAACATAAAATAAAATTGCAGTGAAGAAAAGAAAACAGATAGCAGAAAAAAAAAAGGAAAAAAAAGAAACAAAAAATAAATTGCAAAAGCCTTAAAACCTAAACCCTCCGCACGAGGCCGTGCCCCGCGCCCACGTGGAGGCCTTTTAATACCGGACGATAAGCAACCGGTACTGATGCTGGGGGGCATCAGTCCCGATTGCGCAGTACCGGTTGGGAAACCGGTACTGATGCCCCTCCCCGACCGGTACTGGATTTGCGTTTTCCACCAGTGAGGGCATCAATCCTACCTGTCTTGCTTCTACAGTTGATGTTCTCGAAAGGATAGTGGTTTCAAAATTCAAATGCTAGCTCTTTTTTATATGTGTTGTTTCTCATGAATGTTAACTGAAGATATGAAAGCCATGGGATTGGATAAGAGTTTGTATGTGTTTATGTTATAGATATTCTCCTAAATGTTCAAACAGCTACTTCTATGGAATAATTTTGTTAACACAATCATGTGATCTCATATATTAATGCCCTTAGAGCATCTCTAACAGAGAGCTCAAAACGCGCCGAACTGTAAAATAACTGGCAAAAACGGTTCCGAAACCTTAAAAACAGAAATAGCAGCGCCCGTAAAACTCGCGGATCCTTAAATAATTTTGAGGGCGCTCGGCAAATCCACCCGCGGAGCTGGGAAAATCTGGTTTTCCCCTCCGAACCGAAGGGCCCCCGTATACTGGAAAAACAGTTGACGGGAGGGAATATTCAGCATGAGCCGGTGAACTTCCGCCACGAAACTCGTCGGAATCCGCCGGAGGACTCGCCCCCCACGCCGGAATCGCCGGCCGGCGGCCGCTCGTTGCCGCAGCTCGATGGCCGGAATCACCGGCTGGCTAGCGGCCGCCCGCTACAGCCCACTCTCGCTAGCTGGCTGGCTAGCTGCTTTCGCTAGCTATCGCTAGCTAGCTCTTTAGGGATGGCAGTAGTCCGCTAGCCCTTGCAGCTCGCCGCCGCCGCTCGTCCCCGCAGCTCGCCCGCCTCCGCTCGCCCGCCGCCGCTCGCCGCCGCAGCTCGCTCGCCTCCGCTCGTCTAGGTGGCCGTGATTCTCCGGCGGTTACGTACTTCAAGCACTAGCAGAGAAAGATAAGGAAGAAAACGATGGAATATTGTGTGGAATATTCTGTTTTACGGTTTGAGTGTTCTGCTATATTACGCGCGTATTTTTGATCCAAAATACAGAAAACTCAAACCTTAAAACGTGTTTGAGGTTTCGCGTTATAAGGGCTCCGTTAGAGATGCTCTTACATAGTACCAAACACTTCTGGATGAACGAATGTGCACAAAGTAATCAACCTTCTGGACGAATAGAAGTCAATTAATTTGAAACGGAGGGAGTAGTATACATTGCGTCCGGGTCTCCCATATGTAATGGCATTCCTCTTTATCGTGCTTTTAGATCATGAAAAAATCTTTGACCGTTAAGTTTTTATTTTTATTGTTTTTGTTTTGTAAGACAAGAAAGAGAGGTAGGTATGTGTTATACACACTTTGTGTTAAACAAGTAGAATATGTATGCTCCCGTTGCAACGTACGTGTATTTAACTAGTTATAAAAAAAACAGATTATTTAGCACAGAAGCATGTGTTAGTGGAAGCACATGACGTGACCAGCGCCTAAACCCCACAGTTTTTCCATTTCTAAAATCTCCGACGAGCTCTCCCTTCCGCCGCTTGTTCCTCGGCCGCCATGATGGGGAGCAGGGTTGCCGCGGCGCTGCTCCGCCGGGGCAAGGACCAGGCCTCCACGCTGATGACGATCCCCCGCCTCCCGAGGAGCTCTCCGGCTCCGCTCCCGGCTCCTCCTAGGGTTGGATCGGGCTCCTGCGGCGGCACCCACCTCCTCCCGCCGCCTCACCCGCGATCGTCCGGCGGCTTATTCGCCGCCTCCCGAGTCGCCTCGTTCCACGCCTTCCGCTCTCTCGGTCCCAAGGTGAGCGTTTCTCCGTCTTCCTCCTCTGCTTGTGTGGCCCCCTCGAGCCGAGTGAGTCGCCGAAGAAAACTCTCTAGTTCGAACGTCGAGGGGAATGAGCCGTCAATGACCACTCAGTGAGGGGATTTCTGTTTAAAGTTGAGTTTGTGACGGTCTGAAGCGAGATATTGTGGCTTTGAGTAAATGTTTTATCTTCTGCTGTAATGAAAATGTTACCTGCTGCATAAAGCTTGGCCATGGTCGTGGTCTAGATTTTGCACTCACAAGAATATCACATGCTCCTACCCTGATAGGCGGCTGGTAGCTTCTGCCTGGGAAATGTTTTTGTGTCGAAGATGAAATGGTGGCTCAGTTGTGCTGTAATTACTAAAATGCAAGTGTTGATTGTTTTGATTTGATATGTGGGTGTGAAGGACGAATTCATGTTCTATATATGAAGTGCACACTGTGTCTATGCTTTCCATTTTAGAACTTCTAATGAATATGATGTGCAGCTCATCACATGCATCTCTTAATCTTAAATTTGTATTGCAAAGTACTCTTATTGAAAAGAATTCTCCAAAATGTACAATTGATCTATTTGCATTTTTTAAATAGAGAATTTCGGAGCAATGTACACGGAGAATGTCTACTGCGGCACTGAATCCAGTCGTGGGAAATGCAACAGCAAATTCGGGACTGAAGCTGCTCGTCACCAAAGGGCCTCAGGCACAGAAGGCAGTTGGGATATGGCTCTTCGGATGTGCTGCCTGGGTTTTCAGCATGGTCATACTTGGTGGAGTCACTCGGCTCACACGTTCGGGGCTTTCAATGACTGACTGGAAGTTTGCTGGGGGATTGCCTCCTATGTCAGAAGAAGAGTGGCTAGTCGAATTTGAAAAGTACAAGCAGTCACCTGAGTACATGAGGTAAGAATGCATTTACTCCCTTCCGTACATGCGTCATCTTGCCGCACTCTACTATCGCCAAGGCCTCACTGATGAAACTAAGTTTGTTGGATCATTGAGGATGCAATCCACTTTATTGCGTTGAATTCAATTTAGTGATCCTCTTAGATGAGCCTAGCTTTCAAGGAAGTCCTTATCATGATTATTGGTGCTACTGAACTTTCAAGTCTCTTTTGCTTTAGTCCTTTTTTAACAAACCCCTTACATTTTATGAGTCTGAGAACCGATGTTTACTACATTATGCGCAAAACTGAAATTAAATGCAATAGGATGTGGTAAATGGACTAAAGTTATTTCCTTCCTTAGGAGGTGTGCCATGAGGATTTTTTGATGTCATCCCTTGACCCACTAGAACATTCCAGATTTCCAGTAAGAACACCTTTAACTTGAAAATCTTTGCAGTAGCTAATTCTTACCAAGGTGTTTATTGAGATTGTGAGAAATTTTCAACTCCACTCTGTTCTCCAATCCATTAGTCTTTTAGAGAAGTTGATACAACTTTGCTAGTTATGTGTCAAAATAAATTTTACATGTATTTTATTTTGTGAGGAAGAAAGCATAAAATACTTCTGTTCGTATTATGAGATCTTTCCTTTCTCCGCCCTGTGGAGAGTAGAATCTAGTTTCTTTCCGCAATTTTTCTGCTAATGCGGCAGCAGCATTCAATGAACTTTAGGGTGAACAAAGGAATGAATCTTGAAGATTTCAAATTTATATACTGGATGGAGTATGCACACAGAATGTGGGGAAGAGCTTTGGGTTTTGTATTTGCTGTTCCTTTTACATACTTTGTTGCAAAAGGCTATGTTACGCGCCAACTTGGCCTCAGGCTCTCTGCTCTTTTTGCACTTGGTGGTGCGCAAGGACTAATTGGCTGGTGGATGGTGAAAAGCGGTCTTGAGGTACTAATAAAATCCCCTTGTTTAGTAATAGCATGTTGCTTGGAAGTTCACTATTATTTTTCTCCTATTAGGAACCAGCATCTGAGTATGTTGAACCAAGGGTTAGTCCATACAGGCTGGCAGCTCATCTGACCTCTGCGTTCGTTATATATTGTGGTATATTGTGGACTGCTCTGTCAGTAGTGATGCCAGAACCTCCAGCTGAAGCGATGACTTGTGTAAAAGGGGCAGCAAAATTCAGAAAGCTGGCAATTCCTGTCAGTGCCGTGGTAGGCATTACTGCCATATCTGGAGCTTTTGTTGCAGGAAATGATGCAGTACGTCTACTCTTCCTTTCTTTTGCTGTCTTAAAAACTATGCTTAGCCTTCTTTTTCCTTACATGCCCTAATTATTTGTTATGATCAGGGGCGTGCATACAATACATTTCCAAAGATGGGTGACACTTGGATTCCTGAAGATGTGTTTAGTATGGAACCATTCATACGCAATTTCTTTGAGAGTACATCCACCGTGCAGGTAACATTTTTCTGTACTCATGATAGGATTTTATAGCTCTGAAAATTATGCCGTCTTAAACTTCTGTTATTCATTCTCTTAGCTTCTTCACATTATTCATTTTGGAAGAAGAAACAACTGACTAAGAATCACAAACATTTATATATATATATATATATAATACCGTGTATGTTGCAACATTGTGGTGAGGGCAATCAGTGCCGCACATGCTGCTTAGAGATTCGTGTTTGGACCTTGCCCTATATATATATATATATATATAGGGCGCGGGTTTGGTATGTTGCATAACTGGGGTGGTTGCTATCGGTACCGTTCGTTTGCTTTGAGATTGGTATCGATTTATGAGAGGGGTTCCATTTCCATGGCTCACTTTGGAGGGAAATACTAAAGAGGAATGGGTGGGCAGCTTCTTTTGAACCTAGGCCAACATAAACGGCAAAGTGCCAAACTGGGTCCATCCAAAAAAACGCATGCATGACAGAGGCATATTACGTGCTTGTTTCATTTTTGCTGCTCGACACCATGTGCTTCTCGTTCCATTTTCGAGTCAGCGCGTGGACTTTCCGTTCCAGTTTCGAGTTAGCGCATGGACTAATCGGTTTAGGCTTTTTTTATGCAAGTGCCATTGCACCATTGCAAAACGAGATTAATTCGGCGCTTAGATTACCAAACTGTGCTGTGTGTTCCGATACGGTGCTGTGTGTTTGGGACAAATATTTCTTAGTAGTAAATGGAAGTAATCCAACAAATATACTCCAGTACTCATTCGGTGCCTACATAAATTGGGAAACTGCTGTACCCAAAACACGGAGCCTTGTTCAAAAAAAAAAAACACGGAGCCCATGTGAAATCAAACGGTGCCAACACAAAACGGGAAACAGTGCCTAGCACAATGCCAATCGGTGCATGGAGCCTGGATGGGGAATTCGGTCGAACAACGGATGGGGACTAGGAGGCGCGTGGCAGTTGGTGTCGCTCAGGGCAAGGCGCCGCTAGTCAGGCTGGAGGTCGCGAGCGGCGCGGAGCTTCAAATGGGTGCCTCCCTGAATCACAAAATCCTGCGGTTGCTCGATGCGGATGGAGCGGCGCCGCATCGGGATGGAGCGCAGCTCGCGATGAAGGGGATCCGGCAGGGGGTGGCGAGCTGGGATGGCGCGAGGGCGGCGTGACGGGAGGTGGGGAGGGGCGGCGCCGCGGCCCGCTCGGTAGCCTACCGCGGCGGGCAGAGGTGGGGGCTGGGGGCGGCGCTCGTGCTCGATGGGGGAGTGGAAGGCCGTAGACGGCGCTTGGGGACGAGCTCTTGTGCCTCCGGTGCGGCCGGGGACGAGCTTGTCCTTCCTCCGGTGCCACCGCATGCGGCCTCCGGTTCCGGTGCGTCCGGCTACCGGTTCGAACGGAGCCTTGCAGCTAGCGCAGGCCATGGATGGAGTGGAGGAGGTAGGGGCATCACGCTAGTGGAGGGGGGCGAGGAAGAGGCCGGGGAGGGGAGCTCCGACTGCGGTGGAGGCGGCGGCCGGGCCGTAGCACGGGAGGTCGTGCGGTGGGGGTGAGGGGTGGGCGGAGGGAGGAGGCGGGGGCGTCACGGGATGGGCTAGAAGAGGCGAGAGGATAAGAGAGAGAGGGTGAACGTGGGTCACGGGAGAGGATAAGAGAGATGGGTCACGGGCCTAGTGATATAGGGCCAGGGCTAGTATCTGTCACATGTGGACCAGGCCTCACCAAAGAGGAAATATCTAAACCTGCCTACAATTAGATAAAAGAAAACATGGCAAGTTTTGTCAGCCTCCCGACACAGATCTCAATGTTGAATGTGCGGCACCGATTACCACCTCCACATGTTGCAGCATAGAAAGAATTATGCCTATATATATATATATATATATATATATATATACCTATATATAGGAAGCCCAATTGGGGCACCTAGGTGCCCATGCTACTGATTGGAATACGAACCATTTTTAGGTATGTAGACCATTTATATACCTTGGGTATGTATACCTTAGGTATGTAGGAGGTACATATGACTTTGGGTATGCACGTAACGGGGTATACATACCTAATTTGTACACATACCTCAATTATTTATATATATACCTGATCTGTACGCGTACTATTGAAAATATATACCCGAGGTATATGTACTATGTAGATACCTTGAAAATGCATACCCAAAGTCATATATACCTCATACATACCTAAGATATACATACCCAAAATATTTACATGGTGTACATACCTAAAACTTACCGTATTCCATCCAGGAGCATGGGCACCAGGGAGCACCTGTTAATTTACCCCTATATATATATATAAATGGTTTCTACTCCCGGGTGCAACTACACCCATGTCTCATATACCACCATACGGAAGTATTTGTCATACTTTATCGGTTTGAGTATGTTCATATACTATATCTAAGATACCCCAAAACAAGTTTCACGAAAAATTGCAACTGTCCTAATATTTTACACTATATACTCAAAATATCGTCATATATGCATATAAAAGAGAAGTATGTAGAATTTTTTTACATACTACCTAAAAAGAAATATCTATAGTACTAAAATAGCATTATATACTCCATACTACATGTTACATACCTCCCGGTATGATAGATACTCCATACATGTGTGAAACACACATGGGTGTAGTTACACCCGGGAGTAGTATGAATATGTTTTTTCACGTAAGTGAACTTCGCCTGTCAGAGAAGTGAACTTCGGGTTTTTACAACTGAATTGCACAAAACAATTACAAATATTTTTTTTGGCTGATAATGTTTTTTCTGAACTTCGCCTGTCCAGTGTGAACTTCGGAACTTCACATAACTGAACTTCGGGTTTTTCAAGTGAACTTCATAAAATTTACAAATGAATATTTTTGCTGACAGTTTTTTTTGCTGAATTTTGCCCGTCCAGTGTGAACTTCGAAGTTCAAATAAGTGAACTTCGGGTAATTTTAAGTGAACTTCACAAATTTTTATGAATGAATTTTTCGGCTGACAATTTTTTCCTGAACTTCGCTCGTCCAGTGTGAACTTCGAAACTTCAGATAAGTGAACTTCAGGTATTTTTCAAATGAACTTCACCAAAATTTTACAATGAATTTTTTGTTGATAATTTTTTACAAATGAACTTCGAAACTTCACTTAGTCGAGTAAATGAACTTCACAAAAAATTACAAATGAAATTCTCGAATGACCATTATTTTTTCGAAGTTCATAGAAATATGCTAGATGAACTTCTCGGCTAACCATATTTTTTGTGGACTTTTTGCTCGTGGCATAAGTGAACTTCACACAAACGTCGAGGTAGGTCGAAGCATAGAACTAACACCGGGAGGCCGTGGATCCCAACGGCAAAGGACCACAAGGCGCTACAGCGCGCGGTTGCAGGAGGTACACAAGCAGGAGCCGCGTGGGTTCCCGTCAGCGCAGCTTGCAAAAAGACGGCCGGAGAATGTGGTAGTGTGGCGTCCGGCGGTGCCGTAGGTGGAGGAAGATGCGCGCTGGCGGAGCGCAAACCACGGCGGCACGCTGTTGAGGTTAGAGCAGCTGCGCGCGGTGGAGGAGGCCGGGTGTCGGCGGCGGCCGGAGACGAGCTGGGCGCCCGTCGGGAGGAGGTTGGGGAGGCACGAGCCAGGGAGGAGGGCGGCCCGTGGCGGGCGGTGACGAGGAGCAGGGCCAGCGCCAGTGGCCTCCGCCGATGGGGGAGGAGAAGGGCCAACGCGAATTGGGGAGGCGCGCCGGGTTAGGTCGAGGTCGGGGCCATGCCGGCGTCGCGGGATGGAGGTAGGACCGGAGGGCGGCGCCGCCAGATCGTGGGTGGAGGAGGTGGTTCCGTCGGGGATGAGGAGTTCCCCAAGCTCGCCGGAGAGGCGCGCAGGGAGGCGGGCTCGTAAGGGGACAGGCCGCGGCGGTGGGGCGCGCGAGGTCGCCGAGGAAAGGAGGCAGAGCGGAGCGGGGTCACGTAGAGGCGGCTTCAGGTCGCCATATCCAGAATTCCAGATCGAGTAATGAGGGATCGGGGAGAGGAGGAAGAAGGTGGGTGCGGGTCTGCGGGTAGCGGGTAGGTGGGGGTTGACCGCATCAGTTTCATTTCCGGGTCGGGGCTGGGCTCGGGTTTAGAAACTCTTTATTTCCGGAAGGCTACAACTCTAAAGAGGGGGTTGTAGAATAGTCCCACCCTATCTTTTGAACGCTATTTGACTCCCTGGGAGTAGAATAGTTATTCTACACCCACCCCGTATCTTTTGAACCGTAAAGAATTTTTACGTCACGTAAATTTTGCCATACTTCGTAAGTTAATAGTAACGTAAGAAAATATTAACATGACGTAAAATTTTATTTATGTGGCATATAAAAAATATTATGTAAAATACGTATTTTTACCTATTTTTACAATGTTATGACTTATATATTGCATTTCTTATGTAGATTTTTAATTATGGGACAAAATAAATGCAATTATTTGGATGATAAACATATTTTATTTTATAAAAACAATGTAAAAAAACCTCGGGTGCAAAATAATTTATCCTGCACCTGGGTGCAGAATAGGGTTTCTATATATATATATATATATATATATATATATATATATACGTGGATTTGCTGCCCATGGTGGTAGCTGCGCATAGCCTGTGAGCCATTAGGTGCAGTTATGTGATTCGTGCTACCGTTTCCTTTCCGTCACCTCCGTTTACAGTTCTCTTTTGTCTCTTTCTATGTATGCAATGTCCTTTTTTTTGTCTCTTTTTAGGTCCGATAGTCTTCAATTCGGTTTCCCTGGCATTTTTCGTTCCATTAGTCAAACGTCATTTTCTTTTCTACCCATCCAGTACAACAAATCGTCAGCTCAAGAAGGTGATTTGTTTACCTCACATTTTTTTTCTAAGAGTGGTCTTCTTTACCATTCACTCATTCAGAAAAGCAAATTCAAGTGAAATAATATAAAAGATTGGAAAAATGGATCAAGATTGAGCACACAACATGTACCAAGAATCAAACATGGACATAATTCTCACAAATAGTGATGCAAAATTCAGACCAGAACGGAAAAAAGATGCAGTCCTTGTAACAATAAATCAAACCACGAGCCTTCGCTTTGTATCTACTCTAGTAGTGTAGTGAGTCTCGAGCTGCTCGCTTGTCTTTGCAGAAGAGAACTAACCGATGGTTGAATCTAGTAGTTCAGCAAAGTCTAGTGAGCATCGAGCTGCTCTTGTCTTTGCAAAAGAGAATTAACTAACGGACCAAGCTAGTTTACGGAGCAGCTAGCTTGATGACCTCCAGGAATCAAGGGATGCTGCTATGTGTGAGATGGCCGGAAGCATCAAAAGGAGCTGTGAGTGAGAAGATGACTCTAGGAACAAATTAGCAAGAGGATTAATAAACTAGCTAAGGCGTAGAGGGGAGGCGCTGTTGAAAGGCACCTCCGGGGCAGATCCTAGCAGAGCCATCGGTGCGGAAATCCACAGGAAACTTAGAAAACCAGAACCAATCAAGAAAAAACATCATACCATGTTTTCTGTAAAATAGGTTACAATGGGTGAACATGGGATTTGGATCGGGAATATAAAAGGTCAACATCAAAGTTCTCACTCAAATGGAAAGCAAAAACCAGATCGAAAAAAGCAAATCCCAGATTAGAACCCACGGCTTCTCTTTCCTCCTGGACGCCCTGGATGGCCGCGTCCTTTCTCGCTTGCGCCGGCCTTGTGACCTGCCCAGGTGAAGGACCTACCAGATCGGGGAAAAAAACTGCTGCCGACCTCGTGAGAGAGAGGACTTGTTCTAACTGAAAATGAAAGATTGAAGAAAATGGAACGGACCGAGAACACGCCATGTACACAAAAATTAAGCATGGATGTGCTGTGGCGTCGCTTCGACGGCCGGGAGCGGAAACAGAATGATAAGTATCGAAGAACAAAAAATCAAGATAATCCAATATGTGACTACCCTGCCGCCTCCAGCACCGCGACCGCGTCGCGTCCCCAATACGACCTTGACGCCGGCGGCAACCCTGGGGCCGAGCTGCTGCTGCTGCCCGAGCACGCGGCCGTGGGGATCCCGGCCCATGGCCCACGCGCCGACCGAGCGCACGGTGGAGGAGAACGGGGAGAGAGAGACGTGCTCAACTGGTTTAGGAAAAGAAAAGGACGGTCGTGCCTGGCTGGTGCACAAGGGATCTAAATCGGGAAAGAAAAGGACGGTCGTGCCTGGCTGGTGCACAAGGGATCTAAATCGGGAAAACAACATGTCGCAACCTGATTTCTTCAAAACGGTGAAGCAAAGAACCAGATCGAAAAAAAGCAAATCCCAATCGGAAAACAAACACGGACGACATCGTGCGTGCCTCCGCTCCGACTTCTCGTTCCTCTTCGCATCCGCCTCCTGGACGGCCGGGACGGCCGCGTCCTCTTCTTGCACACGGTCCAGCAGTGCGGCTCTGCCGGTGGCGGGGACCGAGCACCAGAGAGAGAGGTCGGCGCCGGATTCCGTCCCAGCTTCTCCTTCCTGCCTTCGGTAGACGGCGAGGCGCCTCTACCCCAAATCCCGATGGCTTGAGGGTACGACCATCTCCAGCCCCGCGTGCGTCCCGGCCATCTCCAGCTCCGTGCACGCCTTAGCCGAGCTGCCGGTGGGGATCCACGGCCTGGCCGGAGGCAGAGGGGATCCTCGGAGATCACGGCCACGGATGAATCGGACGTGGAGGAACGCCCGAGGGTAGCCGGAAGGGAAGAAGATGGGGCGAAGCGGCCGGGGCGGGGATGGGTCTGTGCGTGCTGTGGTTCGTAGTCGGTGGATTTATTTTCCTTTTTGGCCACGTGCACCGTGTCCACCGTGTTTTTCGACCGGGCACGGGTCCTTTTTCGTAGCAAGCCGGGTTGGAGGAATGGAAAGAAAGTGGCTGACGGCGTTAAGTCAATCTACGATCCAAAATGCCCTATAGATTGATCCAATGGCTAGATAGGGGTGTGTAGCTATCACCATGGGCAGTATATATATATATATATATTTGAACTATACATATATATATATATAGGAAGGTAGAGAGGGCCTCTACCTTATGGTTACAACGTACCCAAGTGGGTAAAGAGTGAGGGAGTACAACAAAAGGGAGAAAACAAAAAGACAAGAAAGAAGAGAAACAAAGCGGAAGTGTAGAGAAAATAAGATAAAGGTAAAAGAAAACTTCTTGAAAGCCGCAAAGGCGGCTCATTGCCTGAGCTAAGCTTCCCTTTGGCGTGCCCTGGTGCTCGAGTCTGCACCTCCTCAGTGATCAGAGGCAGGAAATGTCTTCGTGACCCAAAGGCTTTGGTGCAAATCAATTTCCAAAGCCATGAACATTGAATTTCTCGGCCCAGTTGTTGATCTCAGTTTTGTGTTTCCTAGCTCTTGTCTCCCAGAGTTGTAGGTCTTCCTTAATTGCTTTCATGAGAAGGGGGAAGGTAGTGTGTTGTCTGTTGAACACTCTGTTGTTCCTGGCTTTCCATAAGTTCAGAATGCATGCGGCCACACATATTGGCCAAGTCTTTGAATTTACGGGAGCATTGTCCTGTGTAAAATCCGTTATGGAGCTGGCCCGCAACGCTGCCTGCTTGAGGTTTAATTTTTCCCAAACCTTGGTGGCATCTTCGCAGTGTAGTGCAATGTGGTGAATTGATTCGGTGGCCGGGCATTTGTCACAGCCTGCGTCATTTGTCCAGTGCTTTTTAGTCATATTGTCTTTGGTGTTTAGCCTCCCCTTGTAGGCCAGCCACAGGAAAATCTTATGTCTCTTCGGAATTGGTTGCAACCAGATCCAACGTTGATGTCTGCATCTCTGCCCTCTGTCGAAAGTAGCATGTATATCGCAACAGTTGTTGGTCTTTTGTTTGTTGAAATAAGTGTTCTCTCATCGTTGAGGTCATTGGGTGTTGCTGGGTTTTGTCCTAGATAGATCATCAGTTGAAACAGCTCAGTTTCGGCAGTAACAGTGAGGGGTCTGTGTACCTCAATGTTCCATGTGTCGTCAGCTATTTGGGAGGCAATTGTGCATAGGGGGTCGACTGCAAATGTGAAAAGAACTGGGAATAGCAGTCTGAACCTCCCAGCGTCGTTCCACTGATCGTTCCAGAATGCAATGGTCTTCCCATTTCTGAAAGCACAGTTTGTTATTTGCTGCACCAGGTTTATCGACGGGATCAAGGAACGCCAAAACAGCGTGGCATCCTGTGCAGCTTCACCAGGTATGTGTTCAGCGAGGTACCACTGTGATAGCCAGGAAAAACATGGTCCACCTCCTCCGGATAGTAGCTTAGCTGCTAGGTTTGCCATTAGCGCTGCATTATGCATTTTTAGGTTGCGTACCCCCAGCCCTCCTTGTTCCTTGCTCATGGTGAGCAGCTCCCACGCCACCAAGCAATATCCTCCTGTGACCGTGTCTTCATTCTTCCAGAAGAACGCCCGACGCCTTTTGTCAACCGTCTCTATGCTGGCCTTGTCCCAGAGAATGCAGGCCATAAAGTAGTTGGGTATAGCGCTTAGGACAGCGTTGATCATCTCCAGTCTGCCCCCTTGCGTAAGCATTTGCGGCATCCATCCTGGCAGTCTTCTGTCTATCTGTTTGAGCACAGGCTGTAGCATCTGATGGTTGATCTTGTTCTTGGAGAGGGTAGTCCTAAGTACGTGTATGGGAGCGAGGCAAGCACGCATCCCATCGTTGTCGCAACCTCTTGCGCTACGTGTGATTCCATGTTCAGCGGCACAAGAGTGCTCTTGTGATAGTTAATCTTGAGACCACTGAAGGTCACAAACGCGTCCAGGATCAGGCGAACGTGTTGTGCTTGTTCCACTGTCCCTTTTACGATTAACAGCGTGTCGTCCGCGTACTGCAGAACCTGTAGCGGTGCCCCGTGAAGAATAGGATGCTCTAGGAATCCGTTCTCATATGCTTTCCTCAGCATTTGCTGCAAAACATCAGCCACAATGTTGAACAGATATGGCGAAAGTGGATCGCCTTGCCGTACTCCACGTCTAACCTGGAATTTTTCCCCTAGTGCTCCATTAATCAGCATCTGTGCCTGCGATATTTCCAGCAGCTCCTTAACCATTGAGATCCATTCTTTCGGGAGGCCTCTCATCTGTAGAGTGGAGCAGCGCATCCCAGTGAATTGTATCAAACGCTTTTTGAAAGTCTAGTTTTAGCACGAAGGCAGGCAGCTTTCTACGGTGTGCACACTGGATCATCTCGATAGCAGTCGCGAAGTTCTCAGTAATGGATCTCCCCTTCACAAAACCTGATTGCATCTGATCTAGCAGTGAGCTTATTTTTGGTTGCAGCCGGTTAACAAGTACTTTGGCTATAAGCTTCGGGATGCTGTGTTGTAGCGAAACAGGTCTGTAGTCTGAAAGTTGCATGGGTTCCTGACATTTTGGGAGCAAGGTAATGTATGCCAAGTTCATTCCCTTTAGGTCTGCCCTTCCCTCGTGCAGCTTGTTAAAAAGGTCAGACAGTTGTGGTTTTAGCTCTGTTGCAAACTTCCTGAAGAATTCGGCTGTGAAGCCGTCAGGCCCAGGGCTTCTGTTCGGTGGTGCCTTTCTGATTGCTTTCTCAATTTCAGTCCAGGTAAAGAGCAGCCCTAGTGAAGCTAGGCTGTGTGTATCTTGTGTGTACAAGGTACTCGGATTCAGAGATGGTTCCCACTGTCTTGACTCCGAGAAAAATTGTGCGTAAAATTCCGTTGCTAGCTTCAGCTTTTCAGAGTCATCGAAAATGTCGGTGTCATTGTGTTGCAGACATTTGATTCTGTTTTTTCTGAACGTGTACGTAGCCATTGTGTGGAAAAACCTAGTGTTTTCGTCTCCTAAGTTACACCACTTGATTTTGGCCCTTCGCTTCCACTTCTGGCATTTTTGTGCTGTGATCGCTTTGATCTTATCTGTGCTCAGCTGTCGTAGCGTGAACTCTCCGTCAGACAATCTTCTCCATTCTTCGATCGCGTCCAGGTATGCGAGTAGGTGTTTGTTGTTTGTCAGTAGTGTCTCCTCCGGAATCCTTGCTTTCAACCAAGCCCTTGTCGCCGATCTGATTGAGCGCAGTATGTAGTTGAGCCTTGTTGTCACGGCCATTGGTCTGGCCTGCCTTGTAATCATGTTTTTAGCTATCTGTTGCAGGTCTTGTATATCACACCAGTGATTTTCGTATCTGAGCAGGTCAGCTCGTCGTGTCACCACTTTTGTATCCACAAGTAGAGGCGTGTGATCTGATGTCGGCGCCGTTAACGCCTTGCATTCAGTATGGATAAACTATTGGCTCCAATCCACATTTACGAGCACCCTGTCCAACCGAACCAGCGTGGGTTCTCGTCTCTTGTTCGACCACGTATATCTCTTATTGGAGATGTCGATGTCAATTAGTTCCATGTCGTTGATCCATGTGTTGAATTCTTCCATTGCGCCCCAGTTTATATTGTGGTTGTTCTTTTCCTCCGGAAACCTATATATGTTGAAATCTCCCAGGATTATCCACAGTCCAGAGATGAGCGGTTTTAGCTAGATCATCTCCTCGAAGAACAGGGTTCTTGCTGCTGCGTCATATGGTGCATAGACGTTCGTGATTATGAAGTCGATCACGAACGTCTATGCACCGTCTGTGGCGATTACCTTCAGCGTTATGGAGCAAGCCAGCAACAGTCCTCCCGCTGATCCAACCGAAGGTTGGAAGACATAACCAGTGTAGCGTTGAGGAAGGAATTTAGCTGCTTTAAATTTGGATATATTTTGCAGTCTTGTCTCTTGGATGCAAATTAAATCTGCCTTGGCTTTGTTGATTGTGTCAAACACGACAATGTCTTTGTTCTCGTCTCCCAAGCCTCTAGAGTTCCAAGAAGCGATCCTCATGGCGGTTTGTTCGTACCCCGAAAGTCGCACGAACCAAGTACAAAGCAAAGTAAAGGGAGACAATTCCTTAACAGAAATAAACATGCAACTAAAACTGAAACAACTGCTGTTGGGTTAGGGGCGACTACAGACATGTGGTGTGCGAATAACAAACTACGCCGATCTGAGGTGCGGTAGGCGCATGCTCTCGGCTTTGAAGGAAATAAGCAATGCAGATGCTGGAAAAGCAAAGGTGCCCTAACATGAGTTCCAACAGCAGGATCTAGGACCCGACTAGCCGCATCTACCATTGGACAAGGTCCTCTCCGAGCTGGCCTCGCCGCTGTCCACGAAATTCAGAGCTGCTCCAGCTATGTTTGCATTTGCGATGCCACAGCACTCGGCCAGATCCCGCAGCCTCTGGTTTGTGAGCTCTGGTGGAGACATTGGTGCGAGACAGTTGACTGATAGGATTTTCGCCTTCTTCCTCCTGGAGTACGTTGCGACGGACGATCCTTGTCCATCGGAAGCAGTTGCCTTGCGGCGCATCGGAAGCAGTTGCCTTGCACGCCGCGCGCTCAACAGAGCTCACCCTCGGGCCATCGTGCATCTGGCGGATTCTGTCACTCCGCCTTGGCGACCCTGCCGGCCTCTTCCCTGTACGTTGTGCATCTGGCAGCTCGTTGAGATCTGGGATCGAGTCCGAGTCAGAAATCTCAATCACCTGTGCTTCTGGCGGCTGATCCGGTATTGGGCCCAAGCTCTGTATCGCAGCATCTTGCTGGGCCTCCTTCTCTTGCGCCGGGACCACAACCTCAAGCTGGGCCTCTGCCACTAGCGCAGGCCCAAAAGCTTAGCTTACCATGGCAGCCTCTTGTACCTCTGGTGGGCTGTCTTGCTAGGCCACGTCGGTGGTGGCCATCTTCCCTTTGTTGGCATCTATCTTGAACAGGAACGGGCCGCTGTCCCCGGTCATGCTGAGCGATCCGCAGGACAGAGGGTTGCCTCCCTTGCTGGGCACGTAGCGGCCCAGGCCCACGATAGATTTGGCCTCGCTAAGCGGCTCCTCGCACCCTGGTGCAGGCAGAATGGAGTTGCACCGAAGAACCTCAGGCCCCTCTCCCAGCATCGGCGTGTAGTCGCCCGCCTCGAAGCTCGACAGCAGAGGCTCTAGATCTGATGCACAGATAGCAAACGGGACGGGTGTGGTTTTGATTGGAGAGAACGGGATGTGTGGCAGGTGGATGACTCTTGGGTTAAGGAGTTGGTTCAGCAGCGGATTGGGGCAGGATGGTGGCGAGGGGATGTGGAAATGGGTAGTGGCAAGTGTCTGAATGTATGGATGCGGTGGCGGCATCGCCGGCCCCGGCGCGAGCGCAAGCGGCGTCACCGGTGGCCCCATCATGTAGGTGGGCCTCAGAAGCTTGGGTGGGCCACACATGTCAACCTCTGGCAGCAGAGGAAGCGACAAGACTCCCTACACCGGGGAGGGAAACATGCTGAACAGGAGGGAGCGGATGGTCTCGCGCGTGGGGTAGAGGCGGGCGCCGCTGCCGAGCTGGGACCCGTGGTTGAAGCTGTAGATGGGAAAAGGCTCTCTGTCCTCGCCGCGTCTCGGATTTCCGAGTGGGATGCGGACCTGGAAGGTACGGGCACGGCTCAGAGTGACCGTGACGTTGAACGCAGGCGGCGCAGAGGCGTCGAACACCACCGTCGCGAACGGCGGCTGCGACTGGAACGTGGGCGCGTCCACCTTGCCCGAAGCTGCGACCAGGGACAGGAAGTCCTTCAGGTTGGCCGCCTGCGGCGTGAGGAGCGCACGGCGTGCCCTCATGGAGTTTGGCAGGCGGCGGCGCTGGTCTGCTCCGGCCGCGGCGACAGCGCTCGCCTGGCCTGGTGCCTCTCCTTGGCGAGCAGCAGGCGAAGGCGGTGGTGCGGTAGAGCCAGCGCGCACCCTGACGTTGGGGGAGCGTCCTCGCCTAGCCGCGTAACCTCCGCGTGGCCGCACGTCACGCGGCTGCTGCGAGTGCAGGTGGCGAGGAGGTGGCGGTGGATCCTGGCCGTAGGGCATGGGCGAGGTGGGCGAGGCAGTGTCCCAAACCTCGTTGATGTACACGTCGGCGTAGTTCCCGCGCTCGCCCTGCTTGTAACAACTGTTTTATTTCAAAACAACTGCATTAACCAACATTGCAACAAGTCCTAAAGTATTAGTTACATGCGGCCAGTTCAATAATGCTTGCAGCGCATTACCAACTTTTTCACTCGGCAGAGACGGGAAAGCTTTTTTTTGAAATTCGTCATTGTGCATTATCCACTTTTTTTTTTGCTTAACATGTTTCTTTGCATTTTGTAGCTCAATCACCGAATTCTCGCAACCACCACCTTATTGTCTCTGGGTGGGTTATGGATGGCCGCAAGGAAAATAGATATGCATCCAGCCGTCAAGTCTCTGGTTGGAAGCACACTTGGGATGGCTGCTCTTCAGGTACAGTTCACAGATCGAATCCTTTGGCTTTAGTCCATGTTAGGATCATTGCGAATTACAGTACATAACTTCTTCTGTTAACTGCATGAAGTTATTGTATCACGTGAAAGGATATGTTAAGCATATTGTTTTTAAAACTAAATCATTGGATGGTTTTTGCCACCCATACTAATATAGGCAACATGATTTTTCATTCAGGTGACATTGGGAATATCTACACTTTTGATGTATGTTCCTACCTCGTTGGGCTCAGCTCACCAAGCTGGGGCGCTGACGCTACTGTCCCTAATGATCCTTCTTACTCACACTTTAAGAAGACCGTCACCAGCTCTCTTGAAGTCGCTTGCATCCGCTGTTAAATCAACCTAATACGATGCCATGAAATTGTCTGAGTGGCTATTTGATATTTTTGGCCTTCTAGCATGCAGTAGCCAGATATTTGGCATGAAAAGAAAATACAGTTCTTGATTAAGACGTCTTTATAGATTTCTAGCTCTAAATAATACAAACCCTTCTCTAAGTTATTTTGATGTATTATTGCTATTTTGCAATCAAATATTTCATTGTGGGCATCCTATAGTCTGATAGTTGATATGTGTGGAAGCTTACGTATTATTGCACCAAATAGCTAGGAATCCACCTAAAGGTATGCTAACACATTATGTTCTATTCCATGTTGTGTTTAGTAGATTGGCATGTACTCCCTCCATTCCACAATATAATTATAAGATGTTGTAAGTGTTGTGCATATTGTCTAGATTTACACTAAAATAAGGTACACATACACTAAAATGTGTTTAGATACATATGTAATATGTGTATATATGAATGTGAAAAAATGGCTAAAATATCTTACTATATCGTGGAACGGAGCGAGTAGCTAGCAATGTACATTCTGCATGCCTCAGAGCATCTCCACCGGGGCCTCTAAAAGACCCCTAAAGGACCTTTGAGGGGCCGGACACCAAAAACGTCCACCAGCGGTACCCCCAAAGTCTCGCACCGAGCGATTTTGTGTTCGGCACCCCCAATAGGGCCTCCAATTTTGGAGGCTCTCCTGGGGGGTGTCGGACATCGCCTCGGCCATGGCCTTGACAGAGATGGCCTGCCCGTCATACGCACAACACGCCGCGCCCGTGTTAATGAAGGCGCGTAGGAGGCCGTTCCGCCGCGTTAATGGCAGTCAGTCGCCGGGCAGTCTCCCAGACGATGGGACTGGTCGGGAGGGAGACGATGCGACGAGACGGCGGCGGTAGGCCTGCGCGTCGCATTAACGCCGGTGACAGCGTGCGCTGCAGTCCACGCGTCGGCGTTGCGGCATTTACGCCGGCGCGGATGCTGGCGCACCTCCCCCTCCACTGCGCTTAAATCACCTCTACCACGACGCCCTCTCTCCACACCGCCCTCTGTTCTCTCCCTCTCCCACACCCTCCGTCGCCCCGTCGCCCTCTGTTCTCTCTCACTGCGTCCATGGCCGCGAACAACAAGGAGGGCAGCAGCAGCAGGCGCAGCGGGCGCACGGTCTCCACCGAAGAGGCGTGGGACCTGTACCGCTACGGCCTGCTGGTGCCACCGGACGCGCGTCTGCCCTCAGGGTGGCGCACGTTGATGACCCACAAGTATAGGGGATCGCAACAGTATTCGAGGGAAGTAAAACCCAAATTTATTGATTCGACACAAGGGGAGACAAAGAATATTTATAAGCCTTAACAGATGAATTGTAAGTTCAGCTGCACCTGGGAATAGACTTGCAACAGTTTTATAGCAGTGACAGTAGTGAAATAACAGCAGAAGTAGAGTAAAAACAGCAGTACTGATTATAGTAGACAACAGGATTAAAATACTGTAAGCATAGGGACAGATGAACGGGCGTTGCATGGATAAGATAATTCATATAATAACCAAGTCATGGGCATTTGCAGATAAATAATATAAAGCATCCAAGTACAAAATAACCATAGGCATGTGTTCCAATTTAGTGCGTGCTCGCAATGAGAAACTTGCACATCATTTTTTGTCCTACCAGACCGTTTGCAGCGGGGCCTCAAGGAAAACTACTGGTAATTAAGGTACTCCTTTTAATAAAGTACCGGAGCAAAGCATTAACATTCCGTGAACACACGTGATCCTCACATCACAGCCATCCCCTCCGGTTGTCCCAATTGCTGTCACTTTGGGGCCTCGGGTTTCGGACAATAATATGTGTATACAACTTGTAGATATGATCTAAAACAATAATTATCGTCATGATACAATAACATGTTCAGATCTGAAATCATGGCACCCGAAACCTAGTGTCAAGCACTAAGCATAACAAGTTGATACAATGACGTAAAGTACTAACAACGGATACTAGGCACCATGCCCTAATGATATTACAGCTATTACATGAACGATCTCATCCAATCCCTACCATCCCCTCAAGCCTACAGCGGGGAATTACTCACACATGGATGGGGGAAACAATGATGGTTGATGGAGAGGCGTTGGCGATGACGATGGCGATGATTCTCTTCGATTCCCCGTCCCGACGGAGTGCCGGAACAGGAACTTCTGATCCCCGAATTGAGTTTCGAGGTGGCGGCGGCGCTCGGATGTGTTTCTGGGAAAATTGCTCGGGGACTTCTTATTTTTAGGTCAGAGGGGGTATATAGCCGAGAGGGGGACGCGAGGACGTGACCGAGGCGGCCACACCATGTGGTGGCGCGGCCAGGAGCCTGTCGCGCCACCATGTGGTGTGGGCCACCTGTGGCTCGACTCCGTCGCGTCTTCTGGCTCCGTGGGACTTTTGCATATTTTCTGGTATTTTTCCCTAAAATTGAATTTCTGCACAAAAATAAGACACCAGGGCAATTCTGCTGAAAACAGCGTTAGTCCGTGTTAGTTGCATTCAAAACACACAAATTAGAGGTGAAACAATAGCAAAGGTGTTCGGGAAAGTAGATACGTTTTGAACGTATCAACTCCCCCCAAACTTAGCTTATTGCTTGTTCTCGAGCAATTCAGTTAATAATTGAGTGCGATAAAAGAACTTTCACGAACACATTTGCTTCATATGATGTATATATTCTCACTATGAGGACAAATGATTAGGCTTTTCATGATAAGATATATGCAAATGGTGTTACCTAATAGTTGTGTAAACTATGAAAAGATACCAATCATACCAATAATAAATAACATGAAACATATCAATTCACAGGATTGCAAAGCTCATAATAAAGTATGATAAAGTGGTATCTCGCTTGCCCGAATTTGTACATCAAAATATAAATGCCCAGGCACCTCTGAGTTTCAAGAGAGGACTAGAAATAAAGATATCAAAGATAAAAGTATCAAAATTATACCGCAGTTAACAGTATTCTGGGACAAGCACATTACACTAAGAATGACAACTATGCTCTCAAGAAGGTGCTCAAAGAAAGGATGGTGACTCAACAGTAAGTAAAAGATAGAACTTTCGCGGAGGGAAGCAATGATTTAACATGTGCTAGAACTTTTCAATGTTTTGAAAACAGAGGCAAAATTGTTTTTGAGTGGTGATTATTTTGTCAACGAATGGTAATAGAGTTCCTGTTATCTTCCATACTAAGCAAGTTGAGAGCGGTTCCAATTTAATTAAAAACAAGCATTTATAATATGCACTTTCTTATATAATTTGACACTCCTCCCAAGCTTTGCTTTTCACAAACCATGGTTAACCGAATTCTCGGGTGCCCACCAACAATCACATACCATGGAGGTGTGTCTATTTTTACTTTCTCAAATCTTTTGATATTATAGTGGTCTAACCAGCCCTTTGCAATATTAATGACGAGCAGATGAAGCATGCAAGTCGAGAGTTACTTAATTAGCATGGAAGATAACAAGCCCAACTACTACTTCCTTATGAGCTAAAACAGTGTCACAAAATGAGAAGTTGCTTGAAGGTTTTAAAGATAGCACATGTAAATTTACTTGAATGGTTTGAAATGCCATACATAGGTATTTATGGTGGACTCTTTGAGATAACTTGGTTTTCAGGGATTTGGAAGCACAAGCATTTACAGCTTAGTACAAGTGGAGCCTAGCAATAGATGGGGAAGTAACAATTCAAGAGAGCAATAACCGTCATAATCATTTGCGACAAAATAAAATTAACGGAGGCATAAAAATGATACTAGAACTCTGAGGCAAAATAAATTATCAAGGCTTAATTGACTTTTTGTTTTCAGTCATATACATGTGTGAGCATGTGCCAAGTCGATTCAAATAAATTATTCAGAGGAGGATACCACAATGTCATACTCTACTATAAACAGAACAATGCAACCAAACATCCATAGAACATGTCATCTACCATTAATAAGTTGGGACTGATCATAAGAGAACATGAACTACTAAGTATCCACCAATCGACATATACCTTATGCGAACCATCTAAGCATGCTCACATGAATGAGTATATGTACAAAAATGAAAACAAATAGAGTTCATTACCAGCCTCTTACCCAACTCGGATTGTCATAGATCATCATTATTGCCTTTTCACTTGTGTGCTTGAAAGATATGAAATAATAACCAAGATCCACGGAGTAACTGAAGGTGTTGAACTCTGAAACAAACTATACAAAACCAAGAAGAAACAACAAATATTTTTGGGTTTCGGATTTGGAAACTAAAACAGAACAGCCAGCAAAGACGAATGTTTTCGAGTCCCTTAACATGCTCAGATCAGAAAACTCAAAACTAATGAAAGTTGCATACATATCTGAGGGTTGTGCACAAGAAATTTCAGGCCATTTAGATTTTTCTGTGAAAAGTTATGAATTAAACGGTGGACAGCAGAAATCTGTCCCTGCGCTAGACAACAAACAACAAAGCTAAATATTTTTGGGTTTTTGCATATTGAACCGAATTAAACACTAAGTATACTAATACTAGAGACTTAAATGAACTAGCAAGAGAAATAACAGAAATATTTTTGGTCTTTTTGAGTTTTAAGAAAGTAAAACAAAACATGAACAAATAAAAGAAAGAAAGAAAACGAAAGCGAAACATGGATATACAAAGTACCGAATGATAATAATATATAGATGAGTGAGCTATCGGTATACCTCCCCCCAAGCTTAGGCTTTTGGCCTAAGTGGAGATCAATCTCATGGTGCCCAGGATGAGGTGTCTCCGTAGTATGACGAAGAACCTTCGCCCTGGTACGAACTCGAAGACACGCCTGTGTAGTGCGTGGTGTAGTCCTCCTCAGGTGTCTCCTCAACGCCGTGCTGCCCATAGAACCCTTGCACGCTCAGCTTCTCGTCCAACTCCACTTTCGTGAGCGACCACGGCCTCCTGTCAAGACTGAACAAACCGAGTTGGGGCAAAGGGACTTCCCTCTCGTCCCCGTCAGAAAACAACATTCTATAAACAAGATGCCCTGCAGTAGAGCTAGCAGTAACAAACTGGTGACCTTTCATTGCGGCAAGGTCAAATCTACAAGGAGCAAGTAATTCATCATTTGGATCAATACGAAGCCCCATATGTGCAACAATACGTGAGGCAATAATGCCTCCATAAATAGGTCCCTTAGTGGCTAAGCGACGAGCAATGAGAGCACCAAGATTATATGTAGTGTGATTATTAAGTGCAGCATCAAGAAAAGCAAGATAATGGTGTGAGATGTTACTAGTGTTCTCCCTACCAAGCACGCTAGTACAAATGCAGTAAGTAAAATATTTAATAGCTGGGAATTGAATGTTCCTTATCTTGCCGCGTTGCGCTCGGCGGGTATCATCATTTGTCACCTCGCGGTAAAGCTGCGTCAACTCTCTCGGGTCCCCTTGAATCTTCTTGGTTGTCCCCGAATGTGCAGTACCTATCACATCACAAAACTCACGCAAAGGCATAGTGATAGGCATATCATAGATCTTAAATGAAACAGTTGGCTTGAACATTTTATTGTTCAAAGTAAAGCTCTCAACAAAAATCTTGGTAAGCCTGACATATTGTGGACTCTCATCCATCATATATGCAGTCAAGCCTAGCCTCTGCACAAGAAGCAAGAAATCATCAAGAATCCCTGCATCACGCATAAAGTCAGTGCATGGGAAAGAAGATGAGTTTGGAAACCCATCATCCCTCTCATCTCCAATGCTTGGTGCCAAGATATTCTCATTGTAAGATTGCCTAATGCGAGTGGTTGATCTTGAGGGCCTTGATACCCTTGGTGCATCACTCTCAAAGATTTCTCCGAAGGTGTGGTTATGCATCTTCCTTTTCTAATTTTTTTAACAAATGTCATAAAAATTGATTTTGAGCCAACTAAATGAAGTGAAACTACTATAGTGACTTGCTAGAGGCTTAACCATGGATCAAAACTAGTTATTTCAACTTAGAACAAGCATTTAAACTCACTAAACATGATATCTACTGCAGCAAAATACTCAAGATATAATCCACTAAACAAAATTCTATTTGGATGAACGGAGGAGTCACATACCAGAGAGTGAATACCCCAAATCTCAGCAGCAAAGATGGGCTGAGCAAGGAGATCGAAATTCCAGAGCAAGAGCAGCAAGAACATGAAATTTTTCAATGGCTGGGTGTTTGGTCGGGAGAGAGAAGGGTTGAGGAGGAAGGAGAGTAAGTGGAGGGACCTGGGGGTCCCACACCATGTCCAGGCGCGGCCGAAGGCCTGCCGCGCCACCATGTGGTGTGGTGGCCCTGTGGGTCCACCTGGTCACTCTCTGGTACTCCCAGGACCCTCCTCGAAAAATAGGATTTTTGACATAAATTTTTTTAAATTCTGAGAATTTTTATTTCTGGGCATTTTCTGGATTTCGAGATATTAAATTCAATGCATGAAAAATATTTTTCAAATCATATTCAACAAAAACTATGCAAACCAAATAGTATTACAGTAGGTAAAATAAAGATGAGAAGAAAAATGTTGTTTAGCACTTCCATGCAATTAAAACATATTTGTTAGCAAGGTTGATCAAGTCTTGCCACCAAATAAATTTTAGATGACATAAAAGGATTCAAACATTGTGAAACACTCATGTTACCTTATATTGTATTGGTATGGATCCAATCATAAGAGTTTTTTATTCTTCTTTATAAGGGCAATCAATACTTCCCACTTTGATGGACGTCAAATTAGTAATTGTATTAACTCCGTATACTTTATCCATTCTCTTGGGAAAATAAACAGTATGTTCCTTGTCATTCACATTGAAAGTTACTTTTCCTTTATTATAATCAATAATAGCCCCTGCAGTGTTTAGAAAAGGTCTTCCAAGAATAATAGACATATTATCATCTTCAGGCATTTCAAGCACAACAAAGTCAGTCATGATTAAACAATTATTAGCTACTTGAACAGGAACATCCTCACAAATACCAACAGGAACAACAGTAGATTTATCAGCCATTTGCAAAGATATATCAGTAGGTATCAATTTATCCAAATAAAGTCTCTTATAAAGAGAGAAAGACATAACACTAACTCCTGCTCCCAAGTCACATAGAGCAGTTCTAACATAATTATTTTTGATAGAGCAAGGAATGGTTGGTATACCTGGATCACCCAACTTCTCTGGAACCTTGCCATTGAAAGAGTAATTAGCAAGCATAGTAGATATTTCCTCATTAGGAATTTTCCTTTTGTTAGACACAATATGTTTCATATATTTTGAATAAGGAGGCAACTTAATAGCATAAGTCAAAGGAATTTGTAAGAACAAAGGTTTCATCCATTCACAAAATTTATTATAATGTTCTTGTTCTTTTGTTTTAAGTTTCTTACCAGGGAAAGGCATTTGTTTTTGGACCCAAGGCTCTCTTTCACTACCATGTTTCTTAGCAATAAAATCTTCCTTAGTGTACTTTTCATTTTTAGTATGCTTTTCAGATTCCTCTTCCACTTCTTCTTTATCAGAAGTATCATTCTTATCATTATCATTGTTATGTTCATTACCAATTTTAGTTTCAGCATCAGAAATAGATATACTATTAGGATCATTAACAGGTTCAGAAGATTCTACAACAGTTTTATGTTTCTTCTTCTTTTTCTTAGAAGGGGCACTAGGTTCATTAATTCGTTGAGAATCTTGTTCAATTCTTTTAGGACGTCCCTCAGGATATAAGGGATCCTGAGTAGAAATACCTCCTATAGTTGTTACTTCACAAACATGTTTTTCTTTATCAATAGAGGCATTCACTAACAAATCTTTTTGCACTTTAGTGAGTTGATCAATTTGAGTTTGAACCACATGAAAATGTTTAATAAGTATTTTAACATCATTGGAGGTTCTATCAACAATATCATGCAAGTTACTAATAGCACGAGAATTTTCCATTAAATGATTCTCTATTCTCATATTAAAATTATTTTGTTTAGCAATAAAAGTATCAAATTCATCTAAGCATTGAGCAGGAGGTTTTGAGTAAGAAATATCTCTATCATCAAACCTTTGGAGAGAGTGTACCTCAATTATGGGTGGAGGAGGAATTGGCTCACATAATTCTTCAATAGGCGGCAAATTCTTCACATCTTCAGATTTAATACCCCTCTCTTTAAGAAATTTCTTGGCTTCCTTCATCACTTTTTCATCTAATTCAATTATACCTCTCTTCCTTGGTGTTGGTGTAGGTGTTGGAGTAGGTTTAGCAATATTCCAATCATCATAATTCTGGCTTATTTTAGCCAATAATTCCTCAGCTTCTTCTGGAGTTCTTTTCCTGAAAACACAACTAGCAAAACTATCCAAGTACGCCCTAGATTCAACGGTTAGTCCACTGTAAAATATAACAAGAAGATCATTTTTCTCTAAATCATGATTCGGCTGGCCTCTAATTATAGAGCAAAACCGCGTCCATGCATCAGCCAATTTCTCTTCTTCTTCTTGATTAAAGTTATAAATTCTTAGCAAGGCATCATGTTGAGCACTAGCAGGAAAATATTTCCGAAAGAAAGTATCAAGCAAACCAATAGGACTAGTAATAGAACCAGGAGACAAATTATTATACCAAGTTTTAGCTTCTCGTTTTGATGAGAAAGGAAATATTTTAGTGACAAAGTAAGTGCGTATCTTTATGTCATCAGAAAATATACCACTCAAAGTAGAGAGTTCATTCATGTGTTCTACAACACTTTCATTTTCGGTTCCACAGAAAGGTTCTCTCTTAACAATAGCTATGTGTGCTAAATCAAGAGAGAAATCATAATCTTTAACTTTAATGTTTATAGGAGATGTAGCAAATTTAGCATCGGGAGATAATTTATATTTAACAGCATGTTTTGCAAGAAGACTTTTCCTAGCACTAGCACTGCTAGCAGCATTAATTTTATCAATTAAGTCATCATTAAGGTTCACATATATTTCATCAAGTTCATCATCAGCATTATTCGAAAACTCAGGTGAATTAACAGGAGTTTCAACATCTTCATTAGCTCATCAAAAAAAAAATCTTCATTAGGAATTTCAGCATTTTCAAATTGTTTAGACCTAGCAATTGTAGCATCTAAAAAGGGACCTAATGAACCAGTTTCATCAAGAACAGTGGAAGCATCATTATAAGTAATTTCGGATTCAGCAGGAGTAATAGTGCAAGAAGACTGAGGTGGTGAAACAAGCTTACTCAAAACAGACGGTGAATCAAGAGCAGCAGCGGTACTCAGAATTGTACCTTTTCTTTTAGTGGATGGTATGATGGGAAATATCTTATCACCAGGTCTTCCCATGATGAATAAATTCCAGCGAGCAATATCACACTCAGGTGAACTTATAGATAAAACTATGCTCCCCGGCAACGGTGGCAGAAAATAGTCTTGATGACCCACAAGTATAGGGGATCGCAACAGTATTCGAGGAAAGTAAAACCTAAATTTATTGATTCGACACAAGGGGAGCCAAAAAATATTTATAAGACTTAACAGATGAATTCGCAGGTCAGCTGCACCTGTGAATAGACTTGCTCGAGACAGATTATCAGTAGCAACAGTTTTATAGCAGTGACAGTAGTGAAATAACAGCAGCAGTAGAGTAAAAACAGTAGTAGTGATTAGTAGACAGCAGGATTAAAATACTGTCGGCATAGGGACGGATGAACGGGCATTGCATGGATAAGATAATTCATATAATAACCAAGTCATGGGCATTTGCAGATAAATAATATAAAGCATCCAAGTACAAAATAACCATAGGCATGTGTTCCAATTTAGCTGTGCATGCTCGCAATGAGAAATTTGCACATCATGTTTTGTCCTACCAGCCCGTTTGCAGCGGGAACTCAAGGGAAACTACTGGTAATTAAGGTACTCTTTTTAATAAAGTACCGGAGCAAAGCATTAACATTCCGTGAACACAAGTGATCCTCACATCACAGCCATCCTCTCCGGTTGTCCCAATTGCTGTCACTTTGGGGCCTCGGGTTCCGAACAATAATATGTGTATACAACTTGTAGATGTGATCTAAAACAATAATTAACCTCATGATACAATAACATGTTCAGATCTGAAATCATGTCACTCAGGCCCTAGTGTCAAGCATTAAGCATAACAAGTTGCAACAATGACGTAAAGTACTAACAACGGATACTAGGCACCATGCCCTAATGATATTACAGCTATTACATGAACGATCTCATCCAATCCCTACCATCCCCTCAAGCCTACAGCGGGGAATTAATCACACATGGATGGGGGAAACAATGCTGGTTGATGGAGAGGCGTTGGCGATGACGATGGCGATGATCCCCTTCGATTCCCCGTCACGACGGAGTGGCGGAACATGAACTTCTGGTCCTCGAATTGAGTTTCGAGGTGGCGACGGCGCTTGAATGTGTTTCTGGGAAAAGTGCTCGGGGGCTTCTTATTTTTAGGTCAGAGCGGGTATATAGCCGAGAGGGGGACGCGAGGATGTGACCGAGGCGGCCACACCATGTGGTGGCGCGGCCAGGGGCCTACCGCGCCACCATGTGGTGTGGGCCACCTGTGGCTCGACTCCATCCCGTCTTCTGGCTCCGTGGGTCTTCTGCCAAAATAGGGACTTTTACATATTTTCTGATATTTTTCCCTGAAGTTGAATTTCTGCACAAAAACAAGACACCAGGGCAATTCTGCTGAAAACAGCGTTAGTCCGTGTTAGTTGCATTCAAAACACACAAATTAGAGGTGAAACAATAACAAAAGTGTTCGGGAAAGTAGATACGTTTTGGACGTATCACACGTCCCCCCACGGCGGCCTCCCCGTGCCGGCGCTACCGGAGACGCCAGACCAGATCTGGCGCGACATCGCGCGACGCCGGTCCTGGCTGACCCCGCACGAGCGCACCCTCCCCGAGTACGACGACAACAACTGGGGAGCGTGGCTGCGGCGGTTCGAGCGCGAACAGACGGAGGCGCTCGCGTTCTACGACGGCCCGAGAAGGCCGGGCCGCCACAACGCGGAAGGCCGCCACCGGTGGTGGGGCGCCATAGGCCACACGGTGGACTCTGCCATCGCCGCCGCGCGCCAGCATGCAAGGACGGGGAACGCCACCCTGTTGCGGCTGCTGCCCATGCGGCCACGGGACCAGGAGGTGCAGCAGCAGCAGCGCCGCAGCTGCCGCCCGGTGAAGGACGAGCCGCGCTCGCCTCCGCGTCGTGGAGGAAGGAGGCACCGGCATCGTCATCCGCGAACGCCGCGAACAACGGCGTTCGCCACCACGTGGACGGTTGTTCCTGCGCCGCCCTAGAGTCAGGACGCCTCCACCTCCCGTCGAGACGATCCCGTACGGGTACGACGTGCCGTCCCCGCTGCGGAACGAGCACGACCGCGACGCGCCGGGTTTCCTGGCCGCCATCGTGGACTCGGTGACCACCACCGAGCGTGACAGCCCCGGCTACCTGGCCGCCATCGCGGACTCGGTGGCAACGGCGGCAGCCTCGTCCTCCTCCGGCGGTGCCTCTTGCAGCCGTGCACCGCGTCGCCATGACGGCGCGTCCACCAGCTTCGACGGTTCCGGCTCCTCCTCCGCCTACGTCATGGTCGACGACGATGTCGACGACGGCAGCGGCGACGACAGCGACGAGGCATGGCTGGAGGGCTAGGCTAGGGTTCAAATATCATTCAATTTTTTTTGTAATATATAAGTAAAATGAATGAAATTTAAACTTTTTATATTAGTTTGCAATTTTTTTTAAACGTCCGCGAGGTGTTCGACAGTTTGCTTGCGATTGAGGGTGGGCATCTGGAGAGTGCCGCTGTGGGCGGCCTCCAAATGTTGCCCGAACACACGTCCAGCACCCCAAAGGAGATCCAATTGGGGGTGCCGGACACCTATTTAGAAACACCGGTTTACCTAGAAGCAGTAACGCTTTTATGTTGCCACTTGCTCAAAAAAAATCTTGTGGCCCTTCAAGGTGCTGTGATGGGAACACGTACAACTTTGGACGATGTGTACAGAATTAGTTAAACTTTCCTGGGTTCCGAACAGGTCCGAAGTTAAAGTGTCGGCGAGATGAAGCCTGTGAAGTTAGCCAACAAAGCTGGATGTCGTGAGAGAAATTGCAGTGTTTGTCTTTATTTTGATAAAGAAAGGTACTGCATTTAGGATTGTAGTAGTTGGTTTGGTTGTGGCAAAATGCCAGGATGTATGTTGGATCTATCTGAAACCATCTTGGAGGCATCTCCCGAATTCTCTTACACGTTCTTCAGTCCTTGACGCACGCCACAGCCATCGCTAGGGCGTCACCAGCTTCTAGGGCAAGGTCAATCTGCCGTCGTAGGAGCCGATGCTACCTCACGTGAACTAACACGTCTACGTGTCTCTGTCTAACTCTATCTATCTGTCTGCCCACCGACGACGCAGATGATGACACCAAATCTTCAGTGTCCGCCGTTTCAATCCATGGGTACAATAATCAAGCATATTTTTCGTCCCAAACCATTTCTCTTTCTCCAGCCATGGCAATATGTTTGCGGAAGACAGCTAGAACAAAGTAAAACTTCAACAAAGAGGCAAAAATAATGAGAGAGAGAGAGATGAAGGTTAAATTATATCTCAACATGCATCTTTCCCTTTTTACACAAAGAGAGGCGAAGTAAAAAAAATTCAATTTCCCAACCAATATAATTGGAGCTTGCCCTAGGGTTTCATAAAGAAATATCAATAAAATCCTTCAACGATGCGGGTGGTATTTTCGAACCCAACAATTCCTTAACACGCCACCAATTAAACCAGTGTAGCGGGCACTCAAACATCAAGTGAGAGGTTGTCTCAATCTCACAACAGAGTTTTCATCCGGCTCACCTTACCACCCCTTAGTTTTTAAATTAGACGCTAGTTGGATACGCCTCCAGAGCAAATCCAAATAACGACTTTGTTTGTAGGGGGAAAGGTAGCCTTCCACAGATCCATCATACAAATGTCACACACTCCATAGTTCATCATCTCCCCATAAAGAGACTTGTTTTGTATATTGACTGTTTTTATATAGTAGCGAGACACTTTTGTCTTCCTGATCCAACAACCAAACTTCTGAAGCACCTCTCATTTTTTGACACTCAACATCTTCTCTAGGTGCAAACAAGCGAGGAACTGATAATGGCAAGCAACCCATGTTATCACTTCCGCCACACACTTCGATCTATTCACACCACACAAAAACCGTCCGGAAACTTGCCCCGGGCGGTATTTGTTCGAACCAAACATCATGCATAAAACTAGTTTTTGCGACCATCACCCACATGGTATGCATGGCTTCGGTAAACCTAGAGTTTTGTAACATGTAAACCCTTTCCAAACTGAGACGCCCGCGGCGAATCAGATTGGAAGAAGCTACCAGTCACAAATTATTTGTGGCAGGTCTTAGTCTCCCCTCCCTTTTTTGACAAACCGTTTACCCGAAGAGAAACATTTCTTCCCTAATTTCAATGAACCTGAGCCCTCCAATTCCCTTAGGTCGGAACATATATATCAAACCATCTCACAGTATGTTACTTGCTATGTCCTCTAACCCATTCCTAATTTGTTTTGGCACATGCCATATCCATCTTATAGCGAGTCTATCGTTCAATGGATACAAGCCCATGATATAAGTAGAAACTTTGCTCAAGCACACGACAATGAGCACATTTCTACCCATAGTGACACTTTCTCCCAATTGGCTAGCAAAAACCAATAATTGAAAATCTGACGCCAACTATTTCTTATATGAGATAACAGTGCCTAGACAGTCCATAAAAAATGAACCGGTTGAACAGTGAAAAAAAGTCTGTCACCCTTTCTTGCTCCTCGCGGTTTATCCCAATCACAAAAATCTTAATTTTATGAAAGTTTATTTAAGACCCGACATCGCCTCATTAAAATAAAGAACGAACTTCATGGTTGTGGTTGGAATGTATGAAATATCCAGGAAAAGGACCGTGTCGTCTGCGTACTGAAATGGGTGATACGCCTTGCAGTTTCTTCTAGCTATCGTGATCATACCACACAAAGCATCTTATACAATGTTGAATAGAAAGGTGACAACGGTCCACCTTGACGAAGGCCCTTGAAGGTTCTCAAATATTCACCATCTTCACGATTGATGTTGATTCAAACTTTTTTTTGAATTTATGTTGATTCAAACTTGCCCCTTCCCATTGCAGTGGAATCCACTCATGCGACATTACAGAAAAAACCTTTTCTTTCAGAGAATGTCTTTGAGGAAAGTCCACCTTTAAAATCATGTCCTTCAAAAATCCGCGTAACTCATGAACGGCTTCATACATCACCATATTCCTGCTAGACGCGTCGACCCGACACATATGCTGTCCGAGCAGGATGGATATGCCTTTGTCCGCAACCAAAGTAGGACGCCCCGTCAAAATTTTGTTTATAATTAAAAGTATGACGTTAAGAAGGTAGAATGACCGGCAGTTCTGATCACATTGGCATCCTTGATCTTGTATATAAGGGTGTTGACTCCCTAGCTTACTCCTCCCATGTTGTTCTTACCTTTGACTAACCATTAATTGTGCACCTCCTCCATGAAGCTGATATTGGTCCTCAACCGCCTATAACTTTGGCACCTCCTCCTCCATTTGGTGTCTATGTACCGGATCTTCTGGCAACAAAGAACCTTGATCCCGAGCCTAATCCAGGATTCGAGGCTCGATGCTGCTCTTGGGAACATTATTGATGCATCGACTTTCAAACATGATTAGAAGGTCATGCGCTTTCCACTAAAATGAAGTTATTACACTCTTAACAATCGAACGTAACTAGATTCAGGAAAACATTCGATTTAGACATCGATCGACGGCGTGCGCCCCCAAATTCCAATGCCTATATTAGAATTTGATCTCGGCTGCACGCACTGTCATTCTACAACTTTTACTGTCAAATAAAAGTCAGTTTCTTTTTTCCCTTCCTATCTTGGGCGTTCGTAACTTAGGGCAACTCCAACGGTCCGACGCATTTTGGAACCAAATCGTGTTCGATTTGATCCGTTTGCGTCAGGCCGCGGACGGAAAATGGCTATGTCCGCCCCAATGTCCGTTTGCGTCGCGCCCCAGCCCAGCTGCCCGGCGCATTTTTTTCAAACTTCGTAATATTAATAGATATACATATAGTGACTGAAATTAAAGATAGAAATTTAAAAACATAATTTTAAAAAGTCCCTAGCTAGGGCTTCCTCGACCGCCGCCAGTGACTACTCATCGTCGCTGTCGCCGTGAGGTCGTAAAAGGGCGGCGGGTCCCAGGGGAAGGACCACGCCGTCGCGGGCACTGGAGCTGGCGGCGGCGGAGGAGGAGGTAGCGGCGGTGCGGAGGAAGATGCCTCCGGTCATGGCGCCCATCACGGCGGTGAAGGAGGCGGTGGCTGCGACGAGGACGATGCGCCAGGACATGGCGCCCACCGCGGCGGCGACTCCATGACCTCCGTCTTCGGAGGCGGCAGCGGCGGCCCGCGGCTGCTGGACGCCCCGCCTGCCTCCAAGGCGGAGGCTCTCAGCGTTGAGAAGAGGTCGTCCCAGCGGCTGATCTCCTCGAGATGGCTCTGGTCGATGGCGAGCTGGATGGCCTCCTCCTCGCTGAGCCCGGGCGGCTGGAACTCCAGCATGGGCAGCACGTCCTCCGCCTGCTCCTCCTCCTCCGGCGCCTCCTGCTGCGGCTCCCAATGCTGCGGCAGCCACTCCGGCGGCCACTCCGGCGTGCCCCTTGCGGAGGACTCGGCGGTCGATAACGTACGACGTCGTAGGGGTAGTCTCCTTCCCCGAGGAGCCCGGCGCGCCTCCTCGGGTCGCGTTCGGCGGCAGGCTGATCCCACCACTCGGACTGGGGGTGGAACTGCACGTCGCCGCGGAGGTAGTCGGGCAAGAGACGGCGGCGGCGCTAGATCTCGACGGTGCGCTCCTCGCCGTGCAGTGGTACCGGCGGGACCGGCACCCTCTTCGAGTTGAGGTGCCAGCCGCCCGGCAGGTGGACGTCCTCCACCGGCACGGGCTTGTTCTTCTTCCACAACGCCGTGGCCAAGGGAACCGGCATGTACGGGGGCGGTCCCTGACCTTCTTGGGCCCACCTCTTTTGGCCCACCTCTTTTGGCCCTCGGCCTTCCATTTTTGCTCTTCCTTCGCTTCTAAGCCTTATTCCTTCCAAAAAATGATCTCCGTGGAATATTAGGTCATTTGGACGTGGTTTGGGTCCCTGAAACATCAAAATATACAAAAAGGTGTTTTCTGACAGCACATGGTTAATTCCAAATAAATAGGGAAAGTGTGAAATATTCCCCAAAACATTATAAATCATTGATATAACCCTTATATGATGCAAATATGGATGAAATATGAGTAATATAATGCCAAGTTCATGTATGCATTTTACATGCATCAGTGGCGCAGTGGCGCATCGCCATTGATGGCGGTGGCGCAGACACTGAAGCGGCGCGGCGCAGCCTTTCCTCGAGTCGTCGCGGCCTCGGGAGACGAAAGGAAGGCAACGGTCACTGACGCGCGGGGCCAGGTCAAAGAGGGGGAGGACATGCGCGGACACAGCGTACCATCCGCGGCGACGCCAACCGAGCCCAAATTTGGGCCGCGTTTTCGTCGTTGATACGTGCATTTTATATCATCAGTTATACAACTTATATCATCATATTAGAATGTTATTGGAACTATTATATCAATGTTTTAGATGATTTTGGTGACTTTCATACAAAGTCCCTATTTTTGTATTTAATATCTGGGAGGCAGAAAACCCCTCTTTTCTTGTTTTTATTGTTTCGGGAGCTACAGGAACCCAAATGGAAAAAGGAAAGTTGCACAGTCGTTTTTGCATCAGGAGAACCAGAGGGGGAAAACGATCGAAGAGGGAAGATCCACGAGGCCCAAAAGAGGGGGGGGGGGGGGGGGGCACGCGACCAGATTCCTTGGCCGCGTGGGGCCCACTAAGTGGAGCCTCGGGCACTTCCTCGCCTGGGGCTTTTTACCACGACCTCCGTCTCCTCCGAAAACCTACGCCCTAATTTTTCCCCAGACCATCCGAGGCCGCGGCGGCGGCGAAACTCCTGATTCCCTCCGAGGGGGGTCAGATCCTGCTGCTCCGGAGCTCCGGAGAAGGGGGAAATCATCGTCACCGTCATCACCTCTCCTCCTTGGCGTGGGAGGAGGCCTCTCCATCATCACCATCACCAAGAACAACATCATCTCCATCATCATCTCCGTGATCCACTTTGTTCCCCTCGTAGTTTGAGAGTTGCTATACCCGAGATACTTGTTTTGTGCTACTATTCATGTTTGCGATTGAGCACTTGTCATTATTTGGTGGTGAAGTTATATTTTCAGATTGTGTTGTACCACTTATGCCACTGAATATGATCATGTTTGCACGTTGTGAGTAGTTCCCGTATGTTCCTAAGGGCATAGGATGAATTGGCAATGATTTATATATGACATGTGTTGGTATTTTGTCTAGTGTTTATCTTTTTATGTGATTCTATGATGGTGTTGTGCGAACGTCGACTACACAACACTTCACCTATATGGGCTCATAGGAGAACACCGTAGTATAATAAAATGAGGACGACTTGGGAGGACAAGAAACCTGAGAATGAGTCATGAAGTTATTATTCTGGGGTATTAATATCGGGGACCTTAGAGTGTAATGCTATGGTGGGACATTATGTCTTAATAATTCTTGTGCAGTCATTTGCTTGGCCACATGATCCATCATAAGAGGGTTTAGTTTATTTGTTTAGCTTTACCTAAGTTGTGGCTCCGTCCTAAACAAGATTAAAACTTGACAAGATATTCAACGTGTTGTTTAATAAATCTATATGCCTAGTTATATCCATGCCGCCCTCGGGAACGTTTTCCAAATATAAGACACACATCACTTGAGCCTGTCCTCTTGCCACTTAGAGGATTGGGCTTTTCTCTCATTGAGAGCTTTGAACTGTTACTATTTACTTTCTGCACTTTTACTTTATTTGGAACTATACAACCAAAACCCCCAAAAACACTTGCATCTTTCACTGTTTTATCTATCATTCTTACTAACCAATACCTTCAGCTCCTCGTGGGTTCGACAACCTTTTCTATTCGAAAGGTACTACAATTGATCTCATGCACTTGGGAGTCATCAAGATACTTTTCTGATGTCGTTGCCGGGGAGCGTTGTGCTATTGGTAAAAAGTTTGGTAAGGAAGCTTGGAAGCTGAATTTTATCTGCTGCTGTTATCTTATTGTTACTATGGCTTTTATGAATCGTCATGATTTGCAACTTGCTTTATATGAAAGTGCTTATGCCACTCCAAAAGTGGTGGAAACTGCTGTGCCTGAAAGACCTAGAGTGGGATATAAAATTACCGTTGGTCATGTTAAGAGAATTATGAAGGATCCATTCTTAGGGGATGGAGCTAAGTCTGCACGTGATCATATTGCACACATTGAAGACATATGTGGGTCATTTTGGCTCACTGATATTTCTGATGATCAGGTAAAAAGGAAGCTGTTATATTTGTCTTTATCTGGTAATGCTCGTATTTAGTATAGATCTTTGGATGAAGGAGTTAAAGAAGATTGGAATGTGCTAAGGAAGGTTTTCTTTCTTAAATATTTTACTCCTAAGGAAGCTTATGATAACCGCTGCTATATATTTAATTTCTGGCCACATCTGTGAGAGAGTATTACTCAAGCTTGGGGGAGATTAAAGGAGCTCCTTCGCAAGAATCCTTGTCATGATCTTACAAGGAAAATTATTCTGATAAACTTTTATGTGAGGCTGCCTAAGCATCTGAAGGAAACTCTGGATAACTCGTCTGGTGAAAGTTTTACAAATAATACTGAAGAAGAAGCATGGAATTTATTGGAGACTATTGCTGAGACCACTGGTTATTGGGATCTTGATAAAGGTAATGAACCCTATCTGGACTATGAATATTCGTGTGTAGAGCACTTCTCTATATCTACTTTATTTAAAAATCCGAGTGATAATTTTGGTCTTGATTCTTATATTATGGTAGAAATATCTAAAGGTATTGTAAGCATATGTGTGTTCCTAAAACTGGGTTTGAAGTATATGTTGAACCTGTTAAACAATCTATTGTTGTTCCTAAAGTTATTAAACAGGTGGAACCGGTGTCATCTGTGACAATTGAAGAGTATGTTGAAACACCTCCTTATCCAAATAAAATTAAGGAGAACTTGCTTATTGCTGTTACTAACAAGAGTAACAGAAAATGTTCCGAGTCTTATGAACAGGTGGAAGTTAAAAGTCAAATTTCTGTTATCAAACAATCAAATGAAGAAGATCATGTTGATGTTTATTTATGTGAAGATGCTACTAAGGTTATCAGAGGAAATTCGGCCAAGGTTGGTAAGCCTGTTATATCATGTGCTATTGGGACTTCGTGCTATCATGGGTTATGTGATATTGGATCAAGTATTAGTGTTATTCCATATTCTCTTTATCTTGAAATCAAGCCTGACATTGATCCTATTGTTATGAAAGAGACAGGTATGGCAATTCAACTTGCCAATAAAGATTATATTAGTCCTCTTGGAATTGTTAGAGATGTTGAAGTACTTGTTGGGAAGATAAAATATCCTGCCGATTTTATTGTGCTTGGTTGTCCTCAAGATTCATTTTGTCCTGTCATTTTTGGTAGACCTTTCTTACATACTGTTGGTGCTGAAATTAATTTGGTTAAAGAGAAAGTGTTTATTAAGTGTGCTGGAGAAAAACTTGAGTTTAACTTTTCTAAATTTGCTGATAAACATTTAAAGAAAGAACTATTTTCTAAAGATATAGTTGAAACTCTTGCTCATATAGCTGTAGCTTCAACGGATCTGGTAGAACGTTATATGCTTAATCAAGATGAACCATTTAGTGATGAAGAAAAGGATGCTCTAGAACAAATATTATGGCAACAACCACCACAATTACAATTGCATATTCCACCTGATAATTTAGGAGTGTTACCACCACCTAAAGGGGATCCTAGTTTTGAGTTAAAAACTTTGCCTAAAATCTTAAGTATGCATATTTGGATGAGAAGAGCATATATCCTGTTATTATTAGTGCTAACCTTTCAGCTGAAGAAGAAGAGAAATTACTTGATGTATTGAAAGCTCACCGAGCAGCCATTGGATATTCTCTTGATGATCTAAAAGGTATAAGCCTAGCTCTATGTATGCATAAAATTAATTTGGAGGAAGATGCAAAGCCTGTTGTTGATTTTCAACACCGTCTTCACCCAGAAATGAAAGAAGTGGTAAGGAAAGAGGTAATAAGACTTATTGAAGCTGGTATTATTTATCCCATAGCTGATAGTAAGTGGGTGAGTTCTGTTCATTGTGTTCCTAAAAAGGGTGGAATGACAGTTGTTCCAAATGATGAAGATGAACTTGTGGCTCAACGTACTGTTGTTGGTTATAGGATGTGTATTGATTTCAGAAAGTTAAATAAAGCAACTCGTAAAGATCATTATCCATTGCCATTTATTGATCAAATGTTAGAAAGGTTATCTAAACACTCTCACTTTTGTTATTTAGATGGTTATTCAGGATTCTCACAAATTCCTGTTCACAAAGATGATCAAGAAAAGACCACTTTTACTTGCCCATATGGTACATTTGCTTATAGGAGAATGCCATTCGGTTTGTGTAATGCTCCTGCTACTTTTCAAAGATGCATGAATGCTATATTGGCTGATTATATTGAAAAGATAATGGAAATCTTTATGGATGATTTTTCTGTTTATGGAACTTCATTCGATAATTGCTTGTTCAACCTTAACAAAGTTTTGCAGAGATGTGAAGATCAAGACCTAGTCCTTAATTGGGAAAAGTTTCACTTTATGGTTAATGAAGGTATTGTTCTTGGACATCGTATTTCTGGAAGAGGAATAGAAGTTGATCCAGCAAAGATAGAAGCTATTTAGAGGTTGTCATACCCAAGGGATATCAAAGGTATAAGAAGCTTTCTTGGGCATGCAGGTTTTTATCGTAGGTTTATTAAAGATTTCTCCAAAATATCAAAGACTCCAACCAATCTTTTGCAAAAGGATGTTCCTTTCTCTTTTAATGATGATTGTATTGAATCCTTTAATATTTTAAAGAATGCTTTAATAAGTGCTCCTATTATTCAACTTCCTGATTGGAATTTACCTTTTGAAATTATGTGTGATGCTAGTGATTATGCAGTTGGGGCTATTTTGGGCCAAAGAGTTGATAAGAAAATTAATGTTATTTACTATGCTAGTAAGACACTTGATGGTGCCCAAAGAAACTATGCCACAACTGAGAAAGAATTTTTAGCAGTGATATTTGCATGTGATAAGTTTAGACCTTATATTATTGATTCAAAAGTCATTGTGCATTCTGATCATTCTGCTATTAAATATCTAATGAATAAGAAAGATGCTAAGCCTAGATTAATAAGATGGGTACTTTTGCTGCAAGAATTTGATTCACATATTGTTGATAGGAAAGGGGGAGATAATCAAGTAGCTGATCATCTTTCTAGAATGGAAAATATACCTGATGATCCTATTCCTATTAATGAAAGTTTTCCTAACGACCAACTTGCAAACATTAATGTTTCTATGGCTAAAGTTGCATCTCCATGGTTTGCTAATTATGCAAATTTTATTGTTGGCACAGTTTTGCCACCACACTTTACTCTTCAACAAAGAAAGAAATTGTTTTATGATCTTAGACATTATTTTTGGGATGATCCTTTCCTTTATAAGAAGAGTGTAGATGGTATTATTAGACGTTGTGTACCTGAGCATGAACAACAGGCTATTATTAAAGACTGTCATGATAGTCCTTATGGAGGGCATCATGCAGGAGATCGCACAGGAGTAAAGGTATTACAATCTGGTTTTTATTGGCCTACTTTATTTAAGGATTGTGCTGAATATGTTAAATCTTGTGATAAATGTCAAAAGTAGGAAATATTGGTAGGAGAAATGAAATGCCTATGAATTATTCTTTACCACTTGAGCCTTTTGATGTGTGCGGTTTTGACTTTATGGGACCTTTCCCAGCCTCAAAGACAAAGCATACTCACATTTTGGTTGCAGTGGATTATGTTACAAAGTGGGTGGAAGCAATTCCAACCAAAAGTGCAGATCATACCACAGCAATGAGGATGCTGAAGGACATCATTTTCCCCAGGTTTGGTGTTCCAAGGTTTTTAATTACTGATGGTGGTTTTCATTTCTTGCATGGTATTCTTAGGAAAACATTAGCAAAATATGATGTTAATCATAGAGTTGCATCTCCTTATCATTCTCAAACAAGTGGACAAGTTGAATTAAGTAATAGGGAAATTAAACTCATTTTGGAAAAGACAGTTAATAGGTCTAGGTCCGATTGGCAACTTAAGATTAATGATGCATTATGGGCTTATAGAACTGCTTATAAAAATCCTATGGGAATGTCTCCTTACAGAATGGTTTATGGAAAAGCTTGTCATTTACCTGTTGAATTAGAACATAAAGCTAGATGGGCTATTAAACAACTTAACTTAGATTTAAAAACTGCTGGAAAGAAAAGAATTCTTGATTTAAACCTACTTGATGAGTGGAGAAATGAAGCTTATGAAAGTGCCAGGCTATTTAAAGAGAAAGTTAAAATTTGGCATGACAAGAAAATTAAGAAGAAAGAATTCAAAGTAGGTGATCAAGTTTTATTATACAACTCTCGTTTCAAGTTTTCTGGAGGAAAGTTAGCTTCAAAATGGCAGGGACCATTGGTGATACAGGAGGTGTATCGTTCAGGAGCCATTCGTCTTCACGGTGACATGAAAGGTAAACCTCATGTGGTCAATGGACAACGCCTTAAACACTATATTGCAGGAAAAAGCTTCATCGGAATGGTGGAAGAAATGGACTTAAAGACACCGCAGGAGGTAATAGAGAGAAACTTTGCAGTTTTGAAAACCCAGAATCAATAATTGGTAACTTTTGTGTTGGGAAGTTTCTCGGAATTGCATAATATTTTACGGAGATCATTTTTTATGAAAATTAGCATATAGGACAAGAAACTTGGAAGGAACGGAGCCCCGAGGGAGGAAAGAGGGGGCCCCACGCGGCTAGAAGCTTTGGCCGCGTGGGCCCACTCCTTTTGCCCCTCGGAGTCCCGTTTCGTCTCGTTTTGGACTCCGATGCTTCGTCTTGCCCTAAAAACTGTCAATATATACTCCTCTTCGTCAATCTAATCTCGCACCGAGAGTTCTCGAGCGATCTTTGTTTTGGTTGTTTCTGTCAGTCAGGGTTTAGCCATGTCAAGTTTTGGATCCAACCAAGAGGGAAAGGACTCCACCCAGGGAGGCATTGTGAACCACTACCTCAACTCTGTGATGGCACCATTGAAGACCTTGTCTTCAAGGAGGGAGTGCTGCTCGTGGAGGAGGTGAAGGCTCCCAAGACCGTCGGGACAGTGGAAGAGAGGCTTGATGAACTGGAACAGAAGATCTTACGGTACAACACGGTTGTTGAACGCAGCCTTGATGCCCACCACTTCATGAATCTAGAGCTGGAGAAGAAGGTTGAAGAGTACAAGGAAAGGCTCAAGAACTTGGAGGATAGGTATCTACATGTCATGTCAGAGTTGGATAGGTATCAAACTCTGATGTGGGATGTAGAAAACCAAAACTGCGAGTACGAAGAGCGTTTCAGGAAGATTGCAGAAGCTGCTTCCCTAAGGTATAATGATCCACCTACATCATTCCACAATGGGAGGCCTTTTCCATGGAAGATAGCGGAGTGGGAGGAGGATTATGAAAACGAAGAAGCTGCGGCAGAGGAGGCACTGGCAGAACCTCAAGCTTGGGGGATTTCAACCTAGTCTTTATCTTTACTAGTTTATCATATCTATCTAGTCATGGTGTGCTTTGCTTTTTATCATTTAGTTATCAATCTCTCTTAGTCTTGTGTGAGCTCATTGAGCATTATCATGTATCCTTTATGGGTTATCAATGAATATTAAACTATGGTGTCATTCATGGGTCTCTTGTTTTGGAGATTTATGGGTAACACTCATGCAAATGTGCGTGGTATGTTTAGAAGTTTCAGTCACATATTGCCTTGAACTTGGTTAACTTGAGTAGGCCGTTGGACACTTGTAGAATTATCTCATCAATAGAATAAGTCAATATGACATGAAGTATAAAAGTTTAAAGTGAAGATGTGGTCTTGTAGAATAAATATTTAGGAAGGTTAATGAAAAGAAATATGGAACACTCTTGATGCACTTCAGTATCCTTTGAGCAAATTAATGATCATGGATGTTTCAATACTTATGCTCCTGAAAAGTGAATGAAAAGGTGGGCACCCGAGGATTCGGTTAGCCATGGAAAGTGTTAGACAAAGGTTGTGTTGAGAATAAGAACTTGATTGAAATATCCATGACTTAAGTTTGTACTAGTTACTAGAGAGGCAAGGTGATAAGCAATATCATATTTATCCTTTCATTTGTCTTCCTCTAACTATTTATCCCATGAGAGTTTATCTTGTCTTTAAATTTCAGCAAAGCATAAAAGAGTATAATGCTTGCAAATGAGAGCAAATGCATTGGTAAAAGAGTATGAATAAGAGTTTAGTTCAATTGTCCAACATACAATGGTTTTCTATTTTCAAAAGTAAGGGATGATTGCTAGAGCTTCTACTTATATTGCCCACATGTGTATGAGTTTTAGTTCCATTTATCTTACTTTACAACTGAACATGATGATGATACTATGCCCGTATTTATTTGTCAACCATAAGTCCATTGATGCATGTAATGAGCTATGTCCTTATTTACTCGAGTACGAGTAAAGGTTTAATCTTGGGGGAGTTGATACGTGCATTTTATATCATCATTTATACAACTTATATCATCATATTAGAATGTTATTGGAACTATTATATCAATGTTTTACATGTTTTAGATGATTTTGGGACTTTCATACAAAGTCCCTGTTTTTGGCCTTTAATATCTGGGAGGCAGAAAACCCCCTTTTCTTGTTTTTATTGTTTCAGGAGCTACAGGAACCCAAATGGAAAAAGGAAAGTTGCACAGTCGTTTTTGCATCAGGAGAACCAGGGGAGGCAAAAGATCGAAGAGGGAAGAGCCACGAGGCCCAAATGAGGGGGGCCCACGCGGCCAGATTCCTTGGCCGCGTGGGGCCCACTAAGTGGAGCCTCGGGCACTTCCTCGCCTGGGGCTTTTTACCACGACCTCCGTCTCCTCTGAAACCTACGCCCTAATTTTTTCCCAGACCATCTGAGGCCTTGGCGGCGGCGAAACTCCTGATTCCCTCCGAGGGGGGTTAGATCCTGCTGCTCCGGAGCTCCGGAGAAGGGGGAAATCATCGTCACCGTCATCACCTCTCCTCCTTGGCGTGGGAGGAGGCCACTCCATCATCACCATCATAAAGACCAGCACCATCTCCATCATCATCTCCGTGATCCACTCCGTTCCCCTCGTAGTTTGAGAGTTGCTATACCCTAGATACTTGTTTTGTGCTACTATACATGTTTGTGATTGAGCACTTGTCATTATTTGGTGGTGAAGTTATATTTTCAGATTGTGTTGTACCACTTATGCCACTGAATATGATCATGTTTGCACATTGTGAGTAGTTCCCGTATGTTCCTAGGGCATAGGATGAAATGGCAATGATTTATATATGACATGTGTTGGTATTTTGTCTAGTGTTTATCTTTTTATGTGATTCTATGATGGTGTTGTGCGAACGTCGACTGCACAACACTTCACCTATATGGGCTCATAGGAGAACACCATAGTATAATGAAATGAGGAGGACTTGGGAGGACAAGAAACCTGAGAATGAGTCCTGAAGTTATTATTATGGGGTATTAATATCGGGTACATTAGAGTGTAATGCTATGGTGGGACATTATGTCTTAATAATTCTTGTGCAGTCATTTGCTTGGCCACATGATCCATCATAAGAGGGTTTAGTTTATTTGTTTAGCTTTACCTAAGTTGTGGCTCCGTTCTAAACAAGATTAAAACTTGACAAGATATTCAACGTGTTGTTTAATAAATCTATATGCCTAGTTATATCCATGCCGCACTCGGGAACGTTTTTCAAATATAAGACACACATCACTTGATCCTGTCCTCTTGCCACTCAGAGGATTGAGAGCTTTCAACTGTTAATATTTATTTTCTGCACTTTTACTTTATTTGCAACTATATAACCAAAAACCCCAAAAACACTTGCATATTTCACTGTTTTATCTATCATTCTTACTAGCCAATACTTTCAGCTCCTCGTGGGTTCGACAACTTTTTCTATTCGAAATGTACTACAATTGATCTCCTGCATTTGGGAGTCAGCAGTCGCCGCGGACGGTCCGGCCAAAATGCGTCAGGCCGTTGGGCTGGGTTTTCCCCGGCCTCGGTCATTTTCGGACAGAAACGGACCACGGACGTCCGTTTGCGTCGGGCCGTTGGAGATGCCCTTACCCCAAGCTGTGGGCGGAAAATCGTCTGAGTGACGTGCGGTCTTGGCGATCGTTTCTTCCCTAGAGTTGCATGTCCCCCGCGCGGCGGAGCCAGTGCCAGCTTGTGTCGTTCCCTCGACTAATTTTTTTTATCTCTTAACCACGCCATGGCCATGGCTGCATGATCGAGCAGGAAAGAGCCAGAGAACTTGCCTGTGGCAAAATGGTTAGCAGGATGGTTGTACGCCCAGTCCATCAGAGTTTAAATTCCAGATTTGACGCTGGATTTTCTCATTTAGTCGGAATATTCTTCAGTGGGTGGCGGTGTTCCCTTCGACAGCGAGGCGACTGTGGTGACTTCGTCAATCTCAAGAACTAATCCGTCGGTTCAGTCTCTCGAAAGTGCTCATAAGGGTAGGATGTGCATAGGGGTGAGTGTCTGTTGTACTGCGTTTCAGAAAAAAAAACAGGAACGAGCCAGTGCGCCGGCCAGCACGCATGCCCTGACGCGACGACGACGCCCATGGGTTAGATGGATAGGATATAGCCAGAGCTAACTCGTCACACACTTCTTTTGCAATCCCTGGCCGTGTATAACGTACATACGGGCCAATTTTGCTCCCGGCCGGTTTTTGTTTGGCCCCTTAATTAAGCTGCATACATGCATGGCGTACACGATGTAGGCGATGAATATGCACAATCGTCGGCTGGAGACACTCGGCCAAATGGCCCTGCCGGACAAATGGCATGTCACTGGTTTTGCTAGGTAGTGTGCAATCTATTTTTGATGGATACATAATACTTGCTCCGTTCTTGTATATAAGGTGTATAGTTTTTTTTATGAAAAGTTTAAAATATAGGATGTATAGCAATTTATGGTCAATTTTACACATCAAAATGAGTATATTCTTACGCATTGTTTTCATTTTGTTACTGTTAGGGACTCCTCTATTCGATCTTTTAAGAAGCAAACGAGTGCACCATATGCCAAATAGCCATATCTCAATATTCCTGAAGAAAACTATACGTCTTATATTCAGGAATGGAGAGAGTAGAATATAGTCCGACCGAGTAGTGTGGGCGTATAATAGTGTGCTCTTTCGCAATGGTATGGTCTAATAAACTGAAAGTTATGAAATAATCAGTCATTTCCTTAATGAAAAATAGGTAATTTTAATTGACTACGTGGGATAGTGGTATGACTATTAATTGTCATGGAGTTGTAAAGAGTTATATTTTATACGTAACTTTCTCTGCCTCCGGATTCTATAAAGCATCCACCCAACCATCCTCTCTTTCCTCACTACTACTTTCATTGTTCCGACGTATTCCCCTTCCACCCATAGTGCAAGCTTGATATTTCCTTCTAACTCTAGCTACCCCTCGTTGTCCCTCGACCTCCTTGCGTATATAGGTGTCAAAACCATCCATTGACCTCTTCAGGATATATACGACCGAGCAACTCCCTCGACCCCCTTGGGTTTCTCTTGCATCCCCCATCATACCATTTTTGCTTCATGTACTCAACACCTTAAGGTTCTATCATGCATCTGACAAAGCTCGCTCACCATGCTTAGGATATATGCCTCCTCGTGCGATCTCCTTTGCAACATCTACCAACACGATTGTGGCCAACGAGATCAAAATCTCTCAATCACCCCAAATAAAATTCCCGACATCGACTAACCTACAAGATCCAGAGGCATATATCCTAAGCACGGCGGGCGAGCTTCGTCAAATGATAGAACCTAAAACAAATGGCGAGAATTGGCATTCGAATTTCCTCTTCGACAATAGGTATCTCTTTGATCTTTACTTAATTCTGTACCAAAAAAAGTTCTTCCAAATCGTTATGCTACTATTAAGAATCACCGGTAACCGCCCACCCAAAAATGTAAAAATTGACTAACCTACGCAGATCTAGATCTGAATCGATGGCGAGAAGTGACATTTGACTTTCCCCTTCGATAACAGGTATTTATTTGATCTTTACTTAATTCTATACCAAAACAAAGTTCTGCCAAATCGTTATGCTACAATTAAGAATCACCGTTAATCCTCAACAAAAAATTATCGAAATTGGCTGACCTGCGCAGATCTAGATCTGAACCGATTGCGAGAAGTGACATTCGACTTTCCCCTTCAATAACTGGTATCTCTTTGTCTTTACTTATTTCTATACTGAAAACAAAGTTCTTGCAAATCGTTATGCTACTATTAAGAATCACCGGTAACCCTCCACCAAAAAATTATCGACATTGACCGACCAACGTAGATCTAGATCAGAACCAACGGCGAGAAGTACCATTTGACTTTCCCCTTCGATAATGGGTATAACTTTGATATATACTTATTCTATACCAAAACAAAGTTCTTAAAATCATTACGCTACTATTAATAATCATAAATAACCGTCCACCTTTTTTTTCAAAATTGACTGGCCTACACATATTTGGATCTGAACGAATGGGGAGAAGTACCATTCGACTTTCCCCTTTGATAACATGTATCTCTTTGATATTTACTTAATTATATACCAAAAAATTAATAATTCTTCTAAATCATTGATAGCCCGTCCACCAAAAAAATCTCGAAATTTATTGACTACGAAGATCTAGATCTGAGCCGATGGCGAGAAGTACCGCTCGACTTTCCCCTTCCATAACAGGTATCTCTTCAATGTTAAATAATTTTGTAGCATATCAATAATAATTGTTAATTATTGTCCTACTACAAGAGCCAGCTTCGACCGTCGATATGGAGGGACTTTTTATTCACTACCATTTAAACATGCATTCTAAATAGTTCTCCTACAACAAGAACCGTGGAAAAGAGCAAAGGAAATAACACAAACTAATCTATAACATTCATTAGCTAGCATCCCTAAAATCAAGTAAATGTTTTAGACGAAAATAGCTTAACATGAGCACATGAAACCACCTCCATCCATTTCAAACCGCACCAACGAAAAATCAAAAACCAAAACCAGTTGCCTCTTCTAGTGTCACATGACTCACATCTGATAACCCATACAAAACGAAGGCCGTGCATGCAACACGCTCGCCCATCGCCCTCGGCCTCTCACCCAGCACAGTGTGCGTTATATATATCCACACCACCGCATGGGTCCCACCCACAGACACCAACCACCACCACCGGCCGGCCGCGAAGAACACCTGAGGCGATCTAACATCCTTCTCCTTCCTTGCTCCGCCAGGATCATCAGGTAGGTGATATAATGCATGCATGCGCATGTGCTGTTGGCTATGCCTATGATCAATCAACCGCATGTTATGGTAGCTCCGATCTGCTGTCGTTGCATGCAAAAATGAAAGATTGGTTGCTGAGATATTAATATTCGTGCATGGTATGTGTTGTTAGCGCGGCGCATGGATCAGCAGGAGGAGGTGGCCAGGAAGCGCCCGCGGGAGGAGGCGGATGAGCAGGAGGGGGGCTCGTCGGCGGTGAAGAGGGCGACGGCTCCGGCGCCGGACGCGGCCGCGGTAACGGCGGGGTTCGAGGCGTGCCAGCCGCCGCCGGGGGTGTTCGAGTTCCCCTGGCAGAAGTGTCGCGGCGGGCTCGGCGTCCCCGCCGGCAGCGCGACGGCGGAGCTCCGGGACGTGTTCTTCCGGTCGCTGGTGGACGGGCGCGTGGCGGCGGTCGGCGTCCCGGGGGACCGCCTCCTACCGGTGGCGACCAAGAGGGCGCTGTTCGACGACGACGTGGACGCGTGGCTGGCCGGCGCCGGCGACGGCGACGTGGACCCCGTGTGGCGCTCCGTGCTCGAGGGCCCCAGGCCCGCCGCATGACGCCGACGTGGCGAGGTCACCGTGGGCTCCGGGCCAGGAGAATAGTAGAGAGAGATACTAGCTAGAGGAAGGAAATGATGGATGAATCTGAAGAGGAGGTCATCCTTTTCGTTTCCTTTTTCATTTTGTTGGTTTGCTTCCCAACTTTTTCTTTTGTTTCAAGACATTTCAGGTATCCGTGTTTAATTAGTTTCTGCTTAATTAGATGGTTGGGGTTCTTCTACAGTCCCCGGAAATAGTGAAGACAGCTTTAATTTAAACATGCATGTTCGTCGTGCTTAATTACCATGGAATTAGTGGTGGACTTGAGAGAATTCCTTTTATTTTATGCAAGAACATCACCCTGCTAAGTGCTAAGTACTACTTCCTCTGTAACTAAATATAAGATGTTTTGGTAGTTCAATTTGAACTACCAAAACGTCTTACATTAAGATACGGAGGGAGTAGAAGAAACCCAATTAACATGCAGTAGCAGAGCGCTGGCCGTCTGCCGGAGTTTCTGGTTTGAGGCACGATGCTTTAGCATGTTTGCGGTGAAGTATGCATTGCTTGGAAAAGCCATCCCCGCAACTATACGCGGGTATCCGGTCTATCCGTGTCGTCGATTTCATCAAGATTCGTGCAATTTTTTTACGCAAAAGTCATTCCACTTCGGATAATTTTTACGATCCAGTCCTCAACATTTCCGGCGGCGCGGAGGAGCGCGGCGGCGAGCTCCGGACGGCGCGGAGGAGCGCGGCGGCGAGCTCCGGGCAGTGAGCTCCGAGCTCTGTCACCTGCGTGGGAGGAGCATGCTGGTGGAGCCGGGTTTTGTAAAAAGAGCAAGGACGTTTCTGCAAAATCATGACACCGACCGTGCGATCGAGGATGGACAGCCCAGATAAGCCCGACGGGTACACGTAGGTGTGGGAAATCCATTCTCGCATTGCTGGGCTAAATCAGACATCCAATCTCACTGCAAGCACGTGAAATTAAGCATCGTGCCTCACTGTATGAAAGTTGATCGACCTGATGAGCTCTAAAATACGGGAAATCTAATTAGCAGGCGCCTTATATTTGGCATAGCCGCATGCACGTTGGTGAGAAAGAAATGAGCTTCTTTTGCATGTATGCACTAAATATCAAAATTGCTGATGTCATCCCGCAGTAAATGCAAATTCGAAAATTCAAAATGATTTGTAGGCCAAACCGTTTATCCGATTTAGAATCCGTTTTCACCGCTGAGTTAGTCGCGGCGAGATCTTCGAAACTAGATCCCATATTGACATATTCCGACAACTTTTTTTTCGGACCCAAAAGTTACCCACCCCGTAGCATATAAGTTACCCAGGTTGTACTATGTAAGTTACCGACCATATTAACGATTAGTTTTCGGGTTGAAATAGAACCATTTTTATTGTTCCTTTTGATTTTTTTTATTTTTGAAGTCACCACACCTAGTTATTCATAAGTGAATATCACGTTAGGATGGTAAATGTATCATGCATAAGTTGATAACTATACACTAAAACACTCGTTCAACTTCATAAGTATTAGAATGATAATTCTCTATTTTCATAATAACAATTACACCATAAAAAGACTCTATTGGTAATAATTACCCACCTATTACTGATAAAGTTACCAATCTAGTACTGATAACATTATCCACCCCGTACTGATGGAGTTACCCGCCTAATACTGATAAAGTTACCCCCGATATTAATAAAGTTACACATGTAGTTATCATACTCTCTCGGCAATACTTATCACCCAAATACTGATAAAGTTACCCCCATTAGTAATAAAGTTACCCATGTGTTTTTATGTGTAGTTATCCACCGCAAAATCGTTATATTTACCCTACTCTCGATAATAGTTATAACCCAGTACTGATAAAGTTATCTCATGTGTTTTCATGTGTAGTTATCCACCACAATATTGTTATAGTTACCCGAAATTGATATAATTACCATGTCCTCTAAATAATAGTTACGAACACAATGTTCATCTTTTTATGTATAGTTTCACTATGAAATTGACATTTATCATCCTAATACCTATGCATGCATGAAAATTTTACCATCTCAAAATAATGTGGTAACTTAAAAGCTCGTAAAGATCTAAAAGAACAAGAAAAATGGTTCTATTTCGACCCAAAAACTAATCGCTAATATGGTGGGTAACTTACGTATGCAAGACTGGATAACTTATATGTTACAGGGTGGTAACTTATGGGCGAAAAAAAAGTTGTCGGAACATATCAACATGGGATCTAGTTTTGAAGATCTCGTCGTGACTAGTCTAACGGTGAAAACGGATTCTTAATCGGATAAACGGTTTGTTCTACGAAACTTTTTGAATTTTGGATTTTCGCATTTAATGCGGGATGACATCAGCTTGTTTGTCTGTTTGTGCATGCATGCAAAATGGGCATTTCTCTTTGCGTACACATAAGCTAACCAGCATGCGCCTGCCAATTAGTCCCGTCCCTAAAATATGGGTTTGTGCCGAGTCAACTGCATTCCTAAAATTGGACTCTCTTTACTTAGTACTACCTCCGGTCGGAATCGTTTGTCGTGAAATCAATACAATGGTAGCACAAAACTCTATAGCAGCCACGACAACTAATACTGACCGGAGGGAGTACATTGATTACCGTAGCGTATATTTCATGGAGTTATTGAGCACAATGAATTGAGGTGGTTACCGTAAAAAAAGGATGTCAGCGCGCGGGTAGTTGTAGAGGATGATCCCGCGAGTTTTGCTTTATGCCGGACCATAGGCCGGCGGCCTAAAAATGAGCTGAACTGAACTTGAGGTTGAGGTTCAGCAGGCACGGGATGGATGCCACTATGCCAGGAACCACGCGCGAGCGCAAGCTGCACGCGTGCAGATGCGATGGAGCGGAGCAATCCGGCCGGTCGGGCGCTACCGGGAACGGCCGGCCGCCGGTGCCCCGGTATGCAGGGGCGGGCGTTGGCGTGGAGTGCTCTGCTGGCTCGGCCTCTCGACCACGACCAGGTGGGTTCCGTGACTGTCCCAGGTGGCCGACAACGCTGGAACGAATCCATGGCGCTAGGGGCAACCGTCTCCTTCCTTGGTCTACCGTACCGGACACGCTACGCCAACACGCCCGGCAGGGGAGGACGAAGGTTGAGAACCGCGGGCGCCTCGACAAGTTTTGTCCGGTGCTCCGGCGGGCGGCCGAATCCCGATCTCCTGTCGCGGGCCGGGGTACTTGCGTGTAGAGCGAATCCTTCTCCGGGAGGGCCATCGGCACCCGCGGCCGGGCTGCAGTGGTAGGTGACCGAGAAATCATTTGGCATGGATGGCTGCTGGAAGAGGTAGGCGCGCTTTGCCGCGCTCGTTTGTATAGTAGTAAAAAAAATAAGTGTTCACGCCTGAGATCATTTTAAATATGACAAGTTTTTATAGATGGGTGGCGAACGCACGCTTACGGTTCAAGAAATTCATCTCCCAAGTCGACATAAATTCATCTCCCAAGTCGACGCAAGAACTCTCTTGCACATCACACCGACAACTTGAAACTACTCATCTCCGATCAATACCTGACGTATATGTGCTTTCTTCGTCTCAGCCGCCGTTGTGAAGTGTACATTAGCAACACAACCGGGGGCGATCGAGGTGGGGTTCAGGTCGAAACTGGTAGAGGATCAAAAAGTTGGAGAAGAGAAGTCCGATCATGAGCAACAATAATAGGATGGCCAAGAAAAGCTTGGACGGCTCGCGTGTTCTACGCGCGATGTAATGATGCTCCCGAAAGAGGGGTTGTTTTGAAGCACGAGTACGGAGTATGTTGGTTGCTCCGGCCTGGTCGGCGGCCACTTTGGTGTCAGAGGCGACACAGGAGGATGGGGAAGAATGATGGTGCCGACACGTCAAGGCCTCGTAGCATCGGGGAGGATAGGTCCGAGATGGAAGGTGGTACAATTGTCGACTCATCGACTCGGGGAGGTCGGAGAGGTATTGTAGGGTGGACTGGGACCAGCGACGTCTTTCTTATCCACACAAGATCAACACGCAGACCCATCAAACCAGTAAAGCGGTGCTATCACCGTTATAAGCAACAAAAATCACACCCACTTATAAGTGGTGTCACACATGTTCACACCTAAGAGAAACAACATCTCTCTATTTTTAAAGAGCTTATTAGTACCTAAAAAAGAAAATCACACTCACCTACAGGTGGGGCCACCCACGTTCACACCTAAAAATAAACACAACTCTCTATTTTAAATTGATTAGTCACTTACAAGTGGGACCACCCATGTTCACACCTAGGAGCAACCACAAGGCTCCATTTCTTGGGAGCTTAGTTCTTTAAAGGATAAGTACCGCGAAACCGCCATCGGGTTGCCAAATTTACTGCCCTAGTTTCTACTTAGTTTTATAACAGTTTTTAGACAGTCATACAAGATTAAGCAATATTTATGTTTCTTCGTCCTATCAAAATAGATGTTTCTTCAACTTTGGAGTAATTACATTTTATTCAAAAAAAAAAGTGTTGCAAATACATACAACAATGTCGCCTTTTTACCTTCTTAACATTAGCCTTATTGTGCATTATGAAGGAGGGTACGAATCTAGTTATTGGCATTGCCCACAATGCGACTTTACCTAGGCAAAGGACTTTTATGCTTGCTCGACATATGCTTGAAGGAGTAGTCGTCTTGCACGAGACCATTATTCAGCTTCACATCAAAAACGTGGACGACGTCGTATTTGTGCACAACAGTCGTGCCGCAACCACATAAAAATTATCTCCTTATTCGGCATGTTGTGCTTTCTTAGGTTACCCCCTAGAGAGGAACGGTCAGGGGCGATTTTACCAGGTGGGTTTCGCATGGCTCGAGCCTACCTTTCAATTTTGCACAAAGACGGTCAAATATACGTTCTATAGAAATTTATTCATGGAAGAGAGCTTGTACCATTCCTAGGTTCAGGCAGTACGAGGAAAAATGAAGAGAAATTAGCGATCAAACCCTTTTTTGGTGATTTCTACCATGATAAAAATCTCTAACTTGCGTTTCTCTCATGGTTCCACTTTCTTTTTTGAAATTTAAACCACCATATATTAGGTCAGCAAGCCGCCTCATTAAAACCCTGCCAGTCCCTTTCGGTACCCTGGTTAGGGAAAGAGTGCGTCTGAAACTTGCCGCATTTAATCATTAATAGTTACATCGTTTATAAGACTGCTCACGAGAAAGCTAGGGATATCATCTATCCAATTACAGGTTTGACTATTGCTAAAGCTATATCTAGCTAATTCATGAGCGACCTTGTTGGCTTCTCTCGGACAATGTTTGAAGGTGACAGTACCTATTTGCGTTACAAGATCCATACAGTCCGCAAAGACAGCAGCCGATTCGTTCCACCAGGATTCATCACCTTTGCAAGCTTCAATAACCTCCAAGGAATCCGATTCGGCTTGGATGACATTATGTCCCGAGGAACTGGTAAAATTCAAGCCTTCACGCATAGCCAGGGCTTCTGCCACTGCTGCCAAAGAGACATGGTCGAGAAACTTACACCTTGCCGCGAGGCAGTTTCCTTGATAGTCTCGGATAACAACACCGATGGAGCCAGAGCATGTGTCACTATGGAAGGAAGCGTCCACATTCAGTTTGACTTGCCTTGGCTCAGGTTTTTGCCACTTAGCCTCCTCATTACTCCTCTTCCGACTAAGAGAGTTAAAGGCGTTTGCTGCGATTCCTAAGATGGACATTTTACATCTCGGAATTGGCGGGACATGTGAAAGGACAATGATGTCGCCTAGAGGGGGGGGTGAATAGGCGGTTTAAAACTTTTCCGGTTTAGGCTTGATAATTGCGGAATAAAACTAGATGTTTAAATTAACAAGCCGACAACCTAAATAAACTAGGCTCACCTATGTGCACCAACAACTTATGCTAAGCAAGACAAACAACAAGGTGATAGCAATATAGAATACTTCAAGCACGAAGGCTATCACAATGTAAAGTGCATAAGTAAAAGCTCGGGTATAGAAATAACCGAAGCACGCGGAGACGAGGATGTATTTCCGAGTTCCTCCTTGTTAAGGGAGTACGTCTCGTTGGAGAGGTGTGAACCGACACAACGGTTCAACAACCACAAAGGTTTCACCTTCTTCTCCGATGAACCGCACCACAAAGGCTTGGTTCACCTTCCACTATCGGAATTCCTTCGAGGCGGAATCCGGAGCCTTTCAACAACAATCCGGGGCACAACCCACAATGGGATTGGGGGCTCCCGAACGGCCTCCAACAACAATCCGGGGCACAACCCACAATGGGATTGGGGGCTCCCGAACGGCTTCAAGTGACCACACAAGGGTCCAACCACCACAAAGGCGTCTAGGGTCCAAGGACCCAAGAGTAACAAGTTCACAAGTTTTCAACTTCCACGAATCCTCGTGGAGAGCACACCGATGCACCAAATGCAAAAGGCAAGAGCACAAGTGCTCAAATCCTTCACTCTCAAATTCCAACAAAGCAACAAATGCTTATGGGGGAATAAGAGAGGAAGAACAAAGAGGAGATGCACCAAGAACTCCAAGATCAAGATCTACAAGGTTTCCCTCACATAGAGGAGAAATCGATCGGTGGAAACGTAGATCAAGATCACCTCTCACTTTCCCTCAAATATTAGCAAGAACCATGGGAGGGATTGAGAGGAAGAGCAAGCTTTACAAAGGGCAACAATGGAGGAGAGAGAGGAGAAAGACTTGCTCTAGAGCTTGTCAACCATTGGGGAAGAAGGCCCCTTAAATAGCTCAACTCAAAAATCCAGCCGTTGCAGCACTTCTTGTTGCAGAAAATATTGCATCCCATAAATAGAGTAAAATCACCACACATGGCAAGGTGTGGGACTTTCCTCACGGTTGAACCGGCAATATTTCCGCCACCGAAAACGCAACTAGTTTTCCAAGGTAAAACCGTTTTCGATGAACTAGAGCTTGACATGGAGATGAACCAAGCTCTAATTCCTCACCACCATAAAAGCCAAATAAGAACCAAGAAATATGATATGCCAAGTATGCAAAGGTTTGAGCTCTCCACAACGATGCGATCAAGTTACTCACTTGAGAGCCCCTCTTGATAGTACGCCGTCTATCCTAAAACCCGGTCTCCCACTAACACCATGAGACCGGTAAAATAGAAAACCTATCAAGATCATACCTTTGCCTTGCGCATTCCACTTGAGCTCGATGATGACGATCTTGACTCTCTCAAGTTGAAACACCTTTCTTGATTGTGCTTGCTAGCACATGCTTGATGAAGACTTCTCCAAATGCTCCCCCATACTCCATTATGGGAGGGCCTCGCTAAGCATCGTCTTCATGACTCCTTTGCAAGCTTCAATCAAATGATATCTTCGAGATGCATCATATTGATCTTGCGCTTCATCTTCTTCTCTTGATATGTATGATGGCTTGGGGTAAAACATGATTGATCACTCAATCTTCTTTTCCAAGCCATACTTGCAATAAGCTCAACTCTTCACATGACCATTCTTCATATAAACCCTTGAGTAGAGCATTGATCATCATGTAATCTACTAGAGTCCAACACATGAACTCCAATCTTTTCCTATGGACAAGATCTACAAGTATATCTCAAAGCAAACATTAGTCCATAAGGATTGTCATTAATTACCAAAACCACGCATGGGGGCAACCATGCACTTTCAATCTCCCCCATTTTGGTAATTGATGACAATCCCTTTTACGAGGGTTTATATAATAAATTTAAGCAACCATGCAACACAAAGAGCAAGGATGCAAGAGAACAAACCCATATTCCCTTAAACCCTCTAAATTTCTCCCCCATTGGCATTGATTGCCTAAATGAGAAGAAAAACTTAGAAGGCCAATATAGTGCGAGCTCCCCCATAAAGTGTGCATTTCTCATAATATGAGTGAAATCAAATGCACATATCCAATGACGAGTAGATGGAGGGAGATCAAACTATATAGAGGATCCAAAGATTGCAAAAGAATATCAAATGGAAAGATACTTCAACGAAAGAAGCAAGCAATCAAAAGGATCCGAAAAGTGTTCTAAATATCATGAGGGAACTCCCCAAGGTACGTGCACAAATAGGATTTGTATTTCAATATAGTGTGCACAACATGGAATCCTCACTCCCTCCTAGATGAATTCGAACACAAGCTCATGCAAGAGAATGTAAATGATAAAGGAGGCAAAACAACTTTCACCTAATAAAATGTTTTGCAACAAGAGCAAGGAGCGGCAAATAAAAGAATGGGTGTGAGATACAAAGACATTTTAGGAGACTAATACAAGGATGAGCCAAAGCATCAACATAGTCTTTCAAAAAGAGTTGCACATAGTGCATATCATGTCTTTCCCATACCCCCACACCAAAAGAGATAAAGCAAATAGCTCCACAAGCTTAGTAAAATGCAAAAAGCATAGCACAAAAAAATGAAGCTTGTGCCTTTTAGAAACCACCAAAGAATCAAAAGCAAAAAGAGGTGGTCACTAAAGAATTGGAATATCAATTAAAGATGTAACTTTTCTTATGTGTATAAGTTTCTAAGTAGACACGAATCACTAAGATATGGGTCTACAAATAAACATGTACACACAAGATAGATACAAGGGTAAAGAATCATGATATCCAAGAGGAAGTCATAAATACACCAATAAGATCTTTGCTTAATAACATAGCACAAAGCCGAAATATATCTTAACGGAATATAAATGAACTTCCAACACATACTCATCATAGCATCAAAAACTATCCACGAGGGATAAAGGTTAACAAATGGATGCTCCTAGTAAGATAACAAGTAACACAAAACGCTAGATACTCATCATACGCAAATGATTTTGAAAATTCATCAATGTTGCACATGAGAGACTTTAAGTAGAAAGTGCTAGATTGACATAATTGGGATCGATGAATCATAGAAATGAATATATAGTCCTCTTATATGTAATCATCCCGGCTTACTCACATTTGCAATAAAGACGTTTTGCAAGAATCAAATTAATTGCAACAAAAAGATTCATGCCAAGATACAACCTACACAAGGTTGAAAACTAGAAATGTATGCATGAGGTAGATACTTGTTACCGAGATAGCATTGGTGATGTATAGTATAAGAGTTAACGATCATCCAAACTTGGCTCCAATGAACACATGGTGACACCACCTTCCTTGTAAATGAGACAAGCTTCCAATGCATCTCCACATGTACCTAAAACAAATTCAAGTACAAAATGGTACCCAAACTCATTGGGTCCAAAGTAGTTAGAGCAACTACAATACATAGGACAAACTCCACATAAATATGTGCATATTAATGTGAAATTGAATTTCATGCACATCTTAGCCATATAGGATTTGATGGAGTTTATCCTATATATTGGTTCAACGAAAGTAAGCATGCCAAAGAAATACATGTAGTAAATATGCATGCACAAGACTTTCAAGAACCAAAAGAGATATAATTTGGACAAAACACCAATTAAACCAAGAAAGCACACACAAGTGCGACAAGAAAAAGAATTGTCCAAATTATATCAAAGGCCCAAATCAACACATGATTGAAGAAACCACTTTGAAAAGATACCAAATGAAAGCAAGAAACCAATTGAAGAAAATAACATCAAATAATAAACCAAACCCTCTACACTTTTCATGATGGCACAAAGTGACAAAACGAAAAATGTTTGTCTTCCAAAGAGACACGTCATCGGGATCAAATACCAAATGAAGACAACTAATGTTCGAAAGCACATAGGATTGCTCCCCCAAGATGTGTGCATTATTTATGATCTTGCATTTGAATACAAAATGCACACAAATGAGATCATCACTCTCCATATATATATTTATATAGATATTCAAACACTAGTCATATTCAAGAAAGGTAAGAAATTGCAATACCAATTTAAAGAACGATGTTCCACTCAAAGTAGGATAGCTTCCCAAAGAATAGTGCATTATCAAAAAGTATGACTTTTGAATGTCAATGCACAAGAATTGGATCATTGCTTTTCCCAACTCAAGAAAGCACAAAACAAATTTCAAGTAGAGCAATAAAGTATCCAAAAGATACAAGGAAGACAAATAAGAGTTAGATCAAAAGCAAATCCTTGGCAATCAAATAAGGCAATTCAAAGCAAGAGCCAAAGTGAATATGATCAACATATTTACCCCCAAATATGATTATCACTTGTCAAGACAAGTAACGTATGGAGATATTTCTCGGTGGTGGATTGCAAGGATATATTCAAGATCATATTCACAAAACATAAGCATGAGGCAAAGAATAGGAATTAAAAGCCATGCTTAGATAGATATTCTTGATAGATTCACAAATCATGTGATAATGCAAAGCAACTCCAAGGAGTAGCTTGAATCAATTGGCTTCCCAAAAAGATATATGAGAACATATTTAGGGAAAGCCATATCAAGAACATCCTCCACAAACAAGATCCAAAAGAGTGAGAGACAAAGAGCATTTAAGTAAATGGGAACTTGTTTGAGCAACATGCCACATAGGAACAAGATAATTAGCAATATCAATTCTAGGTGGCAAAACCTCACATTTTCACATTTTCTAGGCTTGTAATATGCACATAGCTTATTACTCCCCCATAATGTGATAATCCATTTATTTTAACACAAGAGGCAGACAAAAACAACTAGAGAAATTAATGGACATTATATAATTTGAATTTCTCATGAGCATGACATACCACAAAGAGAATAGATAATATTGATATATCAAAACTAAGTGGTATTCCTCATGTACACACATTTTTAGGATTGTGAAGTGCACGAAGCATATCACTCTCCAAAAATGGATAGTCCATTTATCTCTCAAAGAGAGCCAACAAGATAAGATATGATATAAAAGCAATAAGGCTCAAAACAAGTAGATGGTGTGCAAACCAAAATACACATGCTTGATTTCTCAAGATAAGTAAGTAGAGAGCACAACACATACAAACACTAGCAAGGTACAAAACCTAACACATGCAAGGGTGCAAGCAACTTTCAATGTATATATGATTTAAATAAAAGTTACCGCAAGGAGGAACATTGGATATGAGATAGAACAATATAATCCATATGACTTGACTTGAGAGAATATAATTGATGAAGATCCCTTAATTCTTCATAGTGTAGCCAAGTCTCCAAAGCCCTCCAACAACGCCTATTGATCAAGTTTTAGCTTGTTGGTCCCCAACCAAGTTGGGTCCTAAGAGGTTAGTCACAATAGGTTTGGCAACCCAAATGGTTCTTTTCTTGACACCACTTTGAGTACCAACATATTTGGCAAACACATTGCCAACCTTATCCTTTCGAAGAGAATAAACATCATTAATTATAATGGGGTTGGATAAGGTACCATTTGTGCATGAAGAAGCAAGGTGACCCTTCTCACGACATAGGTAGCAACATCTACTTCCTCCTCTCTTCTTAGTTGGAGTCTTGACTTGAGGAGGGGTAGCTTGATTCTTCTTGGGAAGAGACCGTTCTTCAATTTGAGGAGCTTGAGTTTGAACTTGAGGTTTCTTCCCTTGTTGCTTATCACTAAGAGCCTTCTTCTTCAAAGGGCAAGATCTAACATGGTGCCCTTCAACTTTGCACTTGAAGCAAACAATCTTGGCCGAATCCTTGACTTGTTCTTGGCCCTTGTTCATCTTGTTAACCTTGGACTTGTTCTTGATATTGGAGTTGAATCCAAGTCCACTCTTGTCATTTGGGCGTCTTTGAACACTCAACATATTGTCAAGTGTAGAATCCCCAAAATGACGCTTTTCCAAGTCTTTCTTCAAAGAAGTGACTTGGGCCTTGAGCTCATTTAATTCCTCTACATGGTTAGTATCAACACAAACACTAGAGGAAATAGATGCTTCATTGTTAGAGCAACAAGGCATGGAAAGTAATTCATCACAAGATGTAGCAACATTGCGAGTGGATGAATCACTAGGACTAGCACATGGCAATATAGCATTAAGAGTAGAAGTTGTGCCATTGTCCACATGAGGCTCACAAGATGTTACCTTTGTAGAGATAGCCTCATGAGCTAACTTTAGCCTAGCATGGGATGCTAGAAGATCCTCATTAGAGCTAGAGAGCTTTTCATGACTTTCTTCCAATTTCTCATACTTGCTAGTTAGCAATTCAAGTTGAGCCCTTAGCTCAACATTCTCCTTCAAAATATATGCTTCACAAGAAGTGGAGTTAGTAGCACAAGCATCATTATCATTAGAAATGGAGGAAGACAATTTTGCAAGCTTATCATTATTAGATAGTTGAGTTTGAAGTTGATCATGAGACTTGATGAGGAGAGAGTGTTCACTTTCTAAAGCCTTGTGAGCTTTGTCAAGTTTCTCTATGTCCTCACTTAGTCTAGCATTGCCAACACCAAATTCGACTTTTTCATTTTTGAGCACTATATACTTAGCAAGGGCATGATCTCTTTCCTTAATGATTTTAGTAATAATAAGATCATTAGACTCATCAAGGGATTCAAGTTTCTCTTCAAGAGAAAACCTAAGCTCTTCTTCCTCTTCAAGAGAAGCTTTCAAAGAAGCTATGGTGATAGAGTCATCTCTCTCAATTTGACATTTCTCATCAAATTGACTTTCCAAATCCTCAATGAATTCCCTACTCTTAGTAACATAATCAATGATTTCACAAAGAGGAGGGATAGCTTTACTACCTTTGGGGAGAGCACCAAGTACCATCTCACCCATCTTGGTTAAGGATTCAAAGTCAAAACCTTCTTCATGAGAATCCTCATCCACATCATCACTATTTGGATTCGAGGTGGGAGATACCTCGGAATCCTTAGCCATAAGGCAAACATGATTAATGGTTGAAGAGGATGAAGAAATACTTGAAGCTCCATTGAGTTCCATGTCTTGTTCCAACAAGTGTTGGGATTCCTCTACATTGTTAGTCATGCAAATACTAGAGGATATGGAAGAGTAATTTTCATCACGACAAGACATAGAGAGCATATCATCATCATATTTAGTTAAACAACTATTACTTGATATGCAAGGACAATCAACTCTAGCATGTATGACATTTGGAGTGCTAGAAGAGTTTAAGTCCAAAGATAGAACATTACAATGTGATAGAGAAGAAGTATAATCAATAGTAAGTTCACCATCACCAATGCAATTTCTATCACCACTCACCATATCATTTCCTTGTGACGAATCACATGTTGGTGAAGTGGAAGAAGTTGTGAACTCATCACGTCCGGAGGTGGAGGGAGAACAATCATCCTCAATAATTTTGGACACTTCATATATATCTTGAAGCTTGGTCCAAAGCTCATGTGCATTTCGAAAAGGCATGATTGAAGCAAGAACTACATCGCTCAAAACACACATAAGACCATTAGTAACTTGAGTCTCGAGATGAGAGTTTATCTCATCCTCTAAAGATAATTCTTGGGAATCCTTTGGAGGAGATAAACTCACATCTACAATCCTCTTAATATAATTTGGACCCATGGCCCTAAAAAGATTAAGCATGCGAATTTTCCAAACATCATAATTTGTGCCATTGAATATGAAAGTGGGATCGTGCACTAATTCTCTAAACGACATCTTTTACTCTCTAGGCGGTAAAGCCCAAAAAGAGAGCCCAGGCTCTGATACCAATTGAAAGGACAATGATGTCGCCTAGAGGGGGGGGTGAATAGGCGGTTTAAAACTTTTCCGGTTTAGGCTTGATAATTGCGGAATAAAACTAGATGTTTAAATTAACAAGCCGACAACCTAAATAAACTAGGCTCACCTATGTGCACCAACAACTTATGCTAAGCAAGACAAACAACAAGGTGATAGCAATATAGAATACTTCAAGCACGAAGGCTATCACAATGTAAAGTGCATAAGTAAAAGCTCGGGTATAGAAATAACCGAAGCACGCGGAGACGAGGATGTATTTCCGAGTTCCTCCTTGTTAAGGGAGTACGTCTCGTTGGAGAGGTGTGAACCGACACAACGGTTCAACAACCACAAAGGTTTCACCTTCTTCTCCGATGAACCGCACCACAAAGGCTTGGTTCACCTTCCACTATCGGAATTCCTTCGAGGCGGAATCCGGAGCCTTTCAACAACAATCCGGGGCACAACCCACAATGGGATTGGGGGCTCCCGAACGGCCTCCAACAACAATCCGGGGCACAACCCACAATGGGATTGGGGGCTCCCGAACGGCTTCAAGTGACCACACAAGGGTCCAACCACCACAAAGGCGTCTAGGGTCCAAGGACCCAAGAGTAACAAGTTCACAAGTTTTCAACTTCCACGAATCCTCGTGGAGAGCACACCGATGCACCAAATGCAAAAGGCAAGAGCACAAGTGCTCAAATCCTTCACTCTCAAATTCCAACAAAGCAACAAATGCTTATGGGGGAATAAGAGAGGAAGAACAAAGAGGAGATGCACCAAGAACTCCAAGATCAAGATCTACAAGGTTTCCCTCACATAGAGGAGAAATCGATCGGTGGAAACGTAGATCAAGATCACCTCTCACTTTCCCTCAAATATTAGCAAGAACCATGGGAGGGATTGAGAGGAAGAGCAAGCTTTACAAAGGGCAACAATGGAGGAGAGAGAGGAGAAAGACTTGCTCTAGAGCTTGTCAACCATTGGGGAAGAAGGCCCCTTAAATAGCTCAACTCAAAAATCCAGCCGTTGCAGCACTTCTTGTTCCGCAAGTGCGGTAGTACCGGCCTAAAGCCCGGTAGTACCGGCCCTGCGGTATCTTCGTCAACACAGAAAACCGAGCGCGCGGTACTACCGGGGAAAAATACCCCGGTACTACCGGGCCCAAGTGCTGGGCTCCAACCCCGGTACTACCGGGGCCATCCGTGCCAAAACGTCCGAAAAACCAACTTCAGAGAGTAGTACCGCAGAAAGCCCGGTACTACCGCAGCGAGCCCGGTACTACCGGCTTGCTGCGGTACTACCGGAACAAAACTCTCCGGTACTACCGGGCCTGTCCGAACACCAAAAACACAGCTATAACTTTTGCAAATGAACTCCGAATGAGGTGAGACCAACTCCGTTGGAAAGGTACCGACAAGGAGAAGGCTACAAAAAGTGAAAATATTGCATCCCATAAATAGAGTAAAATCACCACACATGGCAAGGTGTGGGACTTTCCTCACGGTTGAACCGCACTTGAGAGCCCCTCTTGATAGTACGCCGTCTATCCTAAAACCCGGTCTCCCACTAACACCATGAGACCGGTAAAATAGAAAACCTATCAAGATCATACCTTTGCCTTGCGCATTCCACTTGAGCTCGATGATGACGATCTTGACTCTCTCAAGTTGAAACACCTTTCTTGATTGTGCTTGCTAGCACATGCTTGATGAAGACTTCTCCAAATGCTCCCCCATACTCCATTATGGGAGGGCCTCGCTAAGCATCGTCTTCATGACTCCTTTGCAAGCTTCAATCAAATGATATCTTCGAGATGCATCATATTGATCTTGCGCTTCATCTTCTTCTCTTGATATGTATGATGGCTTGGGGTAAAACATGATTGATCACTCAATCTTCTTTTCCAAGCCATACTTGCAATAAGCTCAACTCTTCACATGACCATTCTTCATATAAACCCTTGAGTAGAGCATTGATCATCATGTAATCTACTAGAGTCCAACACATGAACTCCAATCTTTTCCTATGGACAAGATCTACAAGTATATCTCAAAGCAAACATTAGTCCATAAGGATTGTCATTAATTACCAAAACCACGCATGGGGGCAACCATGCACTTTCAACATGTTCAGCATGGGTTCTCTGTCTTCGCATCCACCAAAGGTACCAACAAGTCACAGAGATAAGCTCCTTGTGCCCGAATTCAAATCCTGTGAATGTAATGTCCGGCTGCCTAAGCAAGTGCTCCAGAACCACCGAACCTGAAAGATCAATATTTGCAGCCTCCTGGATACAATCATAAATTCCCAATTGTTGCCAAAGTTCTTGAGCCGAAGGACATAGGAATAACATGTGACGCACATCTTCAGGTCCAAGGTGACATAAAGGGCATTCGGACGATGTGCCAATATGGCGATTCGCAAGGATGCATTTTAGAGGGATAATGCCGTGTAAAGAACGCTAAAGATTTTTTTTTACTTTACTCGGTATCTTCAGCTGCCAGACTGTTTTCCAGACAGGGTTCGTAGCAGAACCTCCAGGAAGGGCTAACTGACCTGCGCGGGCACCAAACTGATCTTGCCACTGAATGTGGTATCCTGATCGGACAGCATACTGTCCATTCCGCGTATAGTGCCATGCAATAAAGTCTTCAAACCCTTGGTTGTTAATTGGAATTTGTAGGATACGCTGCACATCCACATGAGAAAAGATCCCCTGAAGTAACTGTTCATCCCAAGATCCTGTTATTGGAGAAATAAGCTCAGAAACTTTTGAGTATAGAGTTCTTCCTCGAGGCGTCATGATTTTTCTTGTAGGACTGGCCGGTATCCAGGGATCATCCCAAATATTAATAGAGGCCCCATCTCCGACGCGCCAAATGTAACCTCATTTGAAAGTTGAAAGTCCTACAAGGATACTTTGCCAGGTAAACGACGAATTCGCCTTAGGACCAGCCCTCAATATATCTCCGTGTGGGAAGTATTTTGCCCTCAGTACTTGGGCGCATAGAGATTCCGGAGCCGTAATAAGACGCCAAACTTGTTTAGCCAACATAGCTAAGTTGAAGGAGTGAAAGTCACGAAAGCCCATCCCACCTTGGCGCTTAGGATAACAGAGCTTCCACCACGCCATCCAGTGCATTCTTTTGCTGTTCTCATCATCACCCCACCAAAAATCTGAAATCGCATCCATCATTTCTTTACACACCCCTTTCGGAATTTGAAACACAGACATGGCATAAACCGGAATAGCTTGAGCTATTGCTTTAAGCAAAATTTCTTTACCACCCATAGAAAAATATCTTCTCCTTCCATCCATTAATTCTTTGGATGATCCTTTCGATGAAGTGTTTAAAACAGTCGCTTTTATCCGCTCCCACTAATGCTGGAAGGCCCAGATATTTATCCGAAATGGCCTCTGTGTCAATACGAAGGGCTTCACATATTTCTGCTCTCATAAGTACATTAGTGTTAGGGGAAAAGAAAATACTAGATTTTGCCAAACTCACCATTTGTCCTGAATTTGCGCAGTAGGTAGCGAGAACTTGTTGCAAGGAAGTTGCATTAGTCATATCAGCTTTCATTAGTATAAGAGAGTCATCAGCGAATAACAGATGTGCAACTGACGGTGCATTTCTGCACACTCGTCTGACCATATGGTTCCACTTTTGGTCTCACTAGTATGGCCAATTTACCTCCAACCTCTCCTTCCATGCCACCTGGTCATCGCCTGGCATGCAATGCTATCGCACTCATCCATTCAATAAGCTACACAATATGGTCAGTCGTGCTCCCTTGTCATCCATGTCAAATGTCATCATAGGGAAGTGGATCTTTCCCCACAATTTAAACCCGGATACGTACTTTGGTGAGATATATGGAATGGTGGGTGCTATATCAGGAATTAAAGGACATGCGACAGATCACCATCAAATTTTTTTGTGGCAACACATTTTGCCCGACTCGGTCAAATTCACGGCCATTTAGAAAGTTCTCAGTAACACCACAAGTTATTCCTGACTGATCATCACTTAGACATGACGACTTTTTTCACGACCATACAATTTTCAACCTTTGTGATTCATGACCTCCACATATCCATCACATGTTTGCTAAATATGAAATACCCATACGGCCTAAAGCAATCTCCTATTCATGACCTATTTGACCCGGGTAGGGTTAATCGTTTTTAAATACTCCCTCCGTCCAACCTCCGTCTCAAATTAGATCAAATTAGATGATTTCCATTTATATGAAAGTGGATATATCTAGACATAGTGGGATAGATCTCCCTTCATTCTCCACCGCGGCAATGCCACAACAAACGTTCTCCTATTGTCGACGACATAATACTAACAATCAACAACTCTAAACTCGAATACTTCATTGCATCCAAACACGTTAAAGTATTCAATACTTTAGAATTTTTTGCAATAAAAAACGAACCTCCCAAATGGGCCCGTATTGCTTATGGGAAGTACTCGCCTAAACGTCATAATCGCAAGGCCCAAGCCTGACCTGAACGTCTCTTCCTGATACCGCAGAACGTCTAACCGAAGGCTCCCAGGACACTCAGAAGTGGCGGCTTCGAACATAAGTGGCCGGAGAGGCGGAGACGATAGATGGCGGTCATGGCTGCGGCACGGCGGTGGCGGAGGAAATGCCGGACACGGGACGCGGTTTTGGCACTGCTTTTCCTCTCCGTGCTCGCGCCCCTCGTTCTCTACAACGGCGTGCCAGTCTCCCCCTTCTCCGCCCCCGACCGTACGCCTCTTGCCCCTAGCCCATAAGTTCGCGACAGAGTGCTCGCCAAATCCGTACCTTAAGTTTGTGTGTGATCTTGGTGTTCTTCGCAGTTACCGCGAGCGCCTTCGGTCGCGATCCCTCCAATTTGGTATGGCCGCATTTGGGAATTTCTGCATGTTTCAGACAGGCTTCCGGAGGTCAACTGAAGTTTGCGGTTTTGACGTGTTTACCTTTTTCGTAGAGTGCCAGGAATGAGGCGGGGAAGCGTCTAAGCTCTTCGAGGCAGGTGAATGTCAACTTAGATATGCGTCCATTTGCAGTTATTCTCCTCCCGAAATGATTCCCTAAGGTTGCAGTCTGAGGTTTGTAGTTCTGAATAATTTTTTCTAAGGACACATTTGATTGGCTGAAGGATCCTGTGCTGACGGCGACGTCACAGAAAAGCGCGAACAATGAGGCAATGGTTACTGTGGGTGGTGGAATCCAGCAAGTCGTCACAGGAAGTAGGAGTGGTAGTAAGGACGGCAGAACGCGCAATATAGAAGACACAAAGAAATTGTCGCACGACTCAAGTAAGATAAAACATGTTGATGATATTGTTATTACGTCAGAAGAAGGTTTTAAGATCAGAAAACACACCGACCAAAGCAATGTTGGTGAAGTAAGAGATAAGGCAGTTGGTGCAATGCAGAATGCTGGACATCTTAGTGTCTCACTAGATAAGGTAATAGGACTGTTTTGTTTTCTAGAAACTATAGTTGCGGAGGTTTACTTATATTCCAGTTCAACAACCAAAACTTGTAGCTGTTAAACCTGTACACTAATGTATGCCGAATTGTGTGAACAGATAAAGTCCATGATATAGGGTACACTTTGTAACTAACAGAGTCATACTAAGGCTACATTTTGTTTGCTGTTGCTGCTATAATGGCGGCCTGATGAAATATGATTTCATCATTTTTTCTAGAATACACCCTGGAAGGTGTATCAATTGCATAGAAGAAGGGCCAAGAAGGCCAGTTTACAACGCCGTTACCACGGCTACATCCGCTGCCCACAGAGCTGGCAGCTCCTCTTATTATTTCATCATTAATAGTCCTTAAAGATAATGGTTTTTCATTACTAGTAAATCTTATGCTTGCTAGCTTCCCTTTTCATAACTAGTTTTTTGCTGCACCTCTTTTGTCTCTATTGAGTTTCTTCCACTTTTTTATTTGTTCTCATAGCTGCTTCCTGTGTAAAAAAACTCTAGTTGAAGAGCACCGGAAATTCTTATCACGTGCCATATTTTAAGAGAAGCTTATTATATCTAGCTTGCATGAATTATAGGATTGATCTGCAGGTTGTAGTTTGTTCAGGCTGACAGTGATAGTTTTTCTTATAGGATTAAGTAACGATTTAACCAGTAATGGTTTGATTTCCAGGAAATTACTGATGGTAGATCATCTGAGCAAATTACAGTTGTCTCAGAGGAGTCTGGTACAATGTTAACTAGCAGTAATGCTACTGCTAGTTACTCTGCAACTTCTCAGGATAATACAATACGTGTTATCAAGGACCAGTTGAGAAGAGCAAAAAGGTATATTCGATTTCTACCGTCTAGAGGCAATCATGGATTTGTAAAGGATCTCAGAAGAAGGATGTGGGATATCCAGCAAGCACTGAGTGGGGCAACTGTCGACAGGAAGTTACCAAAGAAGTAAGTTTTCTTTCTTTGTATTACAAAACTCACCCTTAGCTTTTCCAATGATGATGCGTACCTGCTGTTTGGTTCTCTTTTATTGAAAGTAATTGGCTTCCAACTATTTGACTCAATTTTATTGCCTACACAGTGTTCATGAAAAAATTAGAGCGATGGAATCAATATTAACAAAGATCAAACAAATTCATGATAACTGTGCAGCTGCTATCGATAAGCTACAAACAGATCTTCACTTGACAGAGAACCAGCTCGAGGCTACAAAGCAAGCAGCTAACTATGTAGCACAGATAGCGGCTAAAGCTCTACCAAAAAGGCTTCATTGTCTTGTGCTGCGCCTTACGAATGAGTACTATTCATCGAGTTCCAATATTAAGCATCTTCCATATGAAGACAGGTTGGAAGATCCGAAACTATATCACTATGCAGTATTCTCAGACAATGTGCTAGCGGCCGCAATTGTTGTGAACTCAACTCTTGTACATGCTAAGGTACAGTGCATGGTGCGTAAGGGAGCACAATAACTGGTTTGGTGCTTATGAATCATTGCAAGTCAACTTATGGTGCAGTGAGCATTTTTTTAAAATTCATATTCATTTAACATGTATGAAGTACTAACATCTTAACCCAAATACCAATGCAGAAACCAGCAAATCATGTCTTCCATATTGTGACGGATAAGCTTAATTATGCTGCAATGAGAATGTGGTTCTTGGTGAATCCTCCGGGTAATGCTGCTATACAGATTCAGAAAATTGAAGAGTTTACATGGCTAAATTCGAGCTACAGTCCAGTTTTGAAGCAACTGAGGTCTCAATTCATGATCAATTACTACTTTAACACTCCGCAGATTAAACCTGATAAAAGTCCCAAGTTTCGGAACCCCAAGTACCTGTCGATTTTGAATCATCTGAGGTTTTATCTTCCTGAGATCTTCCCAAGACTTAACAAGGTGTTATTTGTCGATGACGATATTGTAGTCCAGCAGGACTTGAGTCCACTTTGGTCGATAGATCTGAAAGGCAAGGTTAATGGTGCTGTCCAAACCTGTGGGGAAGTTTTTCATCGGTTTGATAGGTACCTCAACTTCTCAAACCCTCTTATTTCCAAAAAGTTTGATCGACATGCCTGTGGCTGGGCATATGGCATGAACATGTTTGATTTGTCTGAGTGGAGAAGGCAGAACATTACAGATTTGTACCACTACTGGCAAGAACAGGTGTGTGTTCGTAAGCTTTTCAATAATGATTAAACTGAAGTTGCCCTCACCCTTATGGTTCGTTCGTATCACCTTCAAGATTTTCAATCAGTAAAGAAAAATTGCGTGTTTTTAATTTGTATGAGCTTTATAAATTCACCATTGACCCTTAATGTTTACGTACTAATGGTCTCATACTTAAACATTTAGTTTGATTTCGCTCTCTAGTATTACCATATATTTTACCAAGAACATGTATCTCATTTCTGCAGAATGAACATAGACTGCTATGGAAGTTAGGAACACTCCCTGCTGGTCTGATGACATTCTGGAACCGCACATTCCCTCTCGACCGCTCATGGCATCTCTTGGGCCTAGGATACAAGCCGAATCTCAACCCAAAGGACATCGAGCAGGCAGCCGTGATACACTACAATGGGAATCTGAAACCTTGGCTTGAGGTTGGACTGCCAAAATACCGCAAATACTGGTCCAAGTATGTCAATTTTGATCAATCGTTCATAAGGGAGTGCAACATACACCCTTGAGCTGCTGCTGTGGAATCCTGTGCATAGGCCGCCGAGATGATTAGTCTAGACTTTTTAGCTCTGTAGATTGCTTCTGCCCTGGTATTTAAGATATCTAGAGCGTTTCTTTTGTTGACTAATCTCTTCCCTGTTTAATAACAGTGCACGCAGGTTGTAGCAGGCCTTTATAGAATAAAAATGTGCAATAGAAGCTACGCAATGCTATAGAGTATATATATATTAAAGTTTTAAAACGTGTATTAAGGCTATAGTATGTTTGAGTGTTTGTTATGTGTATTTCTATTGCTGATGCCACTGCTATTTATAATAGGAACAAAATTAGCTCTCGTTTTTTCAGGGGAAGCGTCTTTGGAAGAAGAAGAAGAAAAGAAGAAGCAGAAAAAAGTTGGGATATACACTGGACTGAACTGGAAGCGTGCATGTTTCCTCGAATGATACCCAGCTGAATTTGAGAAAGGAAAGAAAAACTCTCCACCGTGCCATCAATGGCCGTGCTGTAAATTTTCTCCGTGCAATCAAAGGCAGAAGATTACGGGTAGAAGCCCGACTCGTTTCGCTCCAGGCGGCGAGGAACAGGCGATCGCGAGATCGCATCTGCGCCCAACTCCACCGGCCGCCGCCGGTCCCTGCCTCTGTTGGCCACTCCGGCGACGCGAGGAGGTGGGGACCATGGCGCTTCGATGCCGACCTCCAGTTAGGGTTTGCCTAGTGTTTCCTTGGGGTGTCGTTGGGGTGGTGGGAGCGACGTCCGGCCAAATAAATCTGCCTCAACTCTACTCCCACACCGGCGGCGTCCTTCACGGCGGCGTCTCGGAGTTGATGGCAACGTGTGTTGTTCGGTCCTTCAGATCGGCAGCTTGGTCTTCTCGCCGTCCTTCAGATCTGGCGAGATCAGTTTCTCGGTGTGTCGCTGGCGTTCGTGGTTATTCGCGACGGCGTTGGCGGCCGGGGCGAGGTGGTTCTTCTGGAGCAAAGATGCTGGTCCGGAGGTGGTGGATCTGCCGTTCCTATCCGACTTCGTCGATGGGAGGCGACAGATCTTGGTCCAAGACAGCACGGGGACGTCCCCCGGTCGACGTGCCACAGCGACATGTGCCTTGCTGCGTGCAGCGGGCCTGTTCATCGACTCACAAAGCCTCGTTGGCGATGGTGCTTTCTCGGATCTTGCAATGGTGGAGGCTTGGCGTCTCTTCCGGCGTTCGCCTCGGCGGCGCTGGGGTTGGGCGGCGGCCGCTCGCTACGGTGGTTGCAGGAAACCCTAGGGATCGTTTTGTACATCTCGATCTTTTAGGTTTTTATCTGCAAATTCAGGATAATCATTTTATCCCGGTTTGTCTTTTAGTTTCCACATGTGTTGCTTATTGTAACTTGTTCTTCAATTATTGAAATATGTGTTTGCTCTCAAAAAATGGCCGTGCTGTAAAAGTAACGGAGTCCTACGATTAAATTGCAGTAACGAAAATTGTTACGCGGCCGGTTTAATGTCCAAGCGAGACACACTTGAAGGACACCCCGCTCTACAAATACTGTACCACTGACAGGGCACAAGAGCATTGCAGCAGCCGGCCACCTCGTCGTACGTGGTGCACGCGACAATGGCGAGCCGCTCCTGCCCGTTCATCTGCCTCGGCCTCCTTGCCGTCGTCATCGCCGGGCACTCCGCAGCGGCATCGGCGGACGCAGCGGCGGCGGAGGCCCCTGGGCACGGCGGCGGCGGCGGCGGGGTCGCCCCCGGCTGCTGGAAGTCGGTGATGGACACGACGCAGCCGTGCACAAGATTTAAGTTTGCGATGAAAGATCCTATGTATGCCGACAAAATCACTACTGAGAAGTGCTCAAAATCAAAAAATCACACTTTTGTGTCTTAAACATTTCTGCCAAAAAGTATACAAATTCATATACAGGTCTCGTACGTGCACGTACATCAAGTTTTTGGTATAAAAAGGCAAAATAAAGATGGTCTTTGTAACGATTATTCCAACCATTAACTTGTTTGGAGATTTTAGTTTTTTCCTCGTCCAAACTTTTTTTTCTTACGTTTTCACTATAAATGGATTGAGGCCTATTCATCCCAGAAACGATTAACCGACAAAGATGCTTTTATTTTTTTAGGGGTCAAAGAGGTTTTTAGTGGTACTCTCAAATGAATAAGGGTTGTTTATTTCCATGGATCCAAATGCCCATACATTGAGAAATGCTCCGATTCGTTCCGGGGAAACATGTTGCGAACACTAGACAGATGACTAATAAAAGACTCGATTTCCATCAATAAAGAAAGTACTGAAATCAATAGCGTTCATAGAAGTAGAATTTGGTGCAAGAAGTAACAAAGAAGCTCATGCACCAACACGGGGTGCTAAAACACAGAGCCATGTGCCCTGACAACACACCAACACACATGATCAAGAGACAGAAGGCTGCACGAAACCGCCCGTTAGCAAGCAAGGGACACAATCCGTCCAACAGACTCTCAACCTCTAACGCATATTCATTTTCAGGACAAAGACACAAACATTAGCTTTGTCAGCCCTGCTATCTACGCTGTCATACAGCTCCACCACCCAATGCGCGTACATCAACACACGTCCATTTCCTAGACCCCGCTGCACCATGCCCCGAGACTCACCGAGGCCAACGCGATAGAAGCAACTAGACCCCTCCACGCAACACTTGTTCCAAAACAATGCCCCCAAGAGAGAGAACAATATTTAAGTATTGCCATCATCATAGGTTTCCCCTCGGAGCATCCTTGCAGAGGAGCGTAGAAGGTCGCAGCAACGATGCTTTAAAAAAGACGTGCATGGAAGGGACAAAAAAATCTCAATCCTAACACGCTGCAGAAGTCCAATTTTGGTGTAAATAAGATAATTCCACTGTTTCTTTTGAACAATTCCAATGTTAACTGCACCATGTAAAAATGGACGAAAGTATACTCGGACTTTTATAGCCTAGCCTCCCGGGTCGCCCGAGGCGACTCCGGAGGCGCCGCTGCCGCAACAGTAGAGCCTCTCCACAATCCACCCAGTAACCCCGCCGTTGTCGGAGGAAGCCGTCCATCGGCAGACGGCGGCGGCGAGGTGCCCTTGTTATTTCTTTGGGAATGTCTAGGGCTCACTCGAGTGAGAATTAACTTAACTCTCACTCAGATGACGTCATCCAGTTGCATATGCAACTCATATGTAATCCATGTGCAACAAAAAAAAAGTTTATTTGCAACTCATGTCTAAGTGGGAAAATCACAGTTGCAACTCATATGCAACTCACATCCCGCACAAATTACGAACATAATTCTCACTCGAGTGAGAAATAGCAAAACCGTATTTCTTTGTTCCTTTGCCCTACCTTCCCCTGCCATTGCCATGTGCATCTTCTTCTGGCTGTGATTCTGGTCGTCATCACCATCAATATGCTCGCTTGGTCGCCGGCTGCCATCCAGGCGTGGCGGATCTCGCGGCAGAGTGGTTAGGACTTGGACTAGCCGAAGGCGTTGATGTGGAGTCGTGAAGATTGCTGCAAGCTGGCCAACGTGGATCTACTTGATCAGCCATGGTGGCTGTTTGGGCAGCACTGCAGCACACCGTCCATGGTGTACAGGTCACGATGTCCGATCTAGCCAACAACGCAAGAGAACGCAAGCCAACATGCAAAGCTTTGCGGGCACAACAGATCATCGGATGCAACAGCTTGCGTTGTTCAAGGATATTGGCGACCTGTATGCAGATGAAGAGAGGGCGTTTCTGATCACCCTGCATGTCCCAGCTGCACCAGGGCAGACTGTGCTGATCAAATTAACCAAGCTGCACATACCAAGACGCGGTTACAACAGAGAGCATCCAAGTACATGGTGAAGAAGTGAGCGGACTTTGGGAAAACATATATAAATTATAAAAAAAATAAACAATGTTCAAGTTAAGAAAACATATATAAATTATAAAAAAATAAACTTGTAAATGTCAAGAAAATTGTAACTTTGGGAAAAAGCAAAAGGGTGTCTTTTTATGTTTCAACTAGGTGAGTCAAACGTGTTTTGGACAGTTCAACCTATTAGTCTAGGATTTTCTTAATTTACTCCTTAATATTAAGCTAGTTCTAAATATGTTTTAAAAAGGTATCTTAGCCTAGGAAATTAGCTTATTGTTTCAATTTGTCCTTTAAATACATTAAAAGTTAAGCAAACACTAACAAGTCAAAACTGTATCTATCCACATGCAGGGATATATATGGCATGATCACTCTGGTGCCCATGCTCCCAACGCTAGGCTCGCCGCCAGGCGACCACAACTTCTCTTCCCGCCCTTCGTCCTTGAAGGTCGTCTTCTTCTATGGCTCCCCTCTACATCAATGCCCTCGTGCAGGGCGCTGACAAGGCTTGCGGCCTAGCGTTCGCCGCCGACCAGTTTGACCCCAACCACCCCAAGGAGAGTGCCGCCCGAAGTTCCCTCTTCAACTGGTGTTACTTCTCCACGGCCATTGGAATTGTTGTCGCTGTCACAGCCGTGAGCTACATCCAGAGAACATTGGTTGGGGAATCAGATTTGCTTCACTCTGTGCCATTATGATCTGCGCATTCATCGTCTTCCTTGTCGGCAGGCCCACCCACCACCTCCACGCATGCACCTCCAGCGTTAAGAGCCCTTTCGTCCGCCTGGCCCGCAGCCTCGCCGCGCTTGCCAAGAACTCAAGCTTCTCCTTTTTCACAAAAAGACATTAGTAGAAAGATGAAGATGACGCGGACAAAAAAAAAAGATGACGCGGACAAGTCGAAGGGGGCGCACATCGTGCTATGGATGTTGCCAATCTGGGTGACATGCTTGATGTATGGCATAGTGTTTTGCGCAGGTCTTAACACTGTTCAACAAACAGGGCCGCACCTTGGGCCTCCTCACCTTCGGTGGCGTGGAGCTGCCGCCGGCTGCGCTACGGTCGTTTGGGCCGGCGAGCATCCGTGTGCTTGTGCCCATCTAGGATCGTGTATTGGTGCCGGCGCTGCGGTGCGCAATAGGCAACCCGTTGGGACCACGGTTTTGGGTCTCGGTCGTTAAGAAAATTTGGGCACCTCCGAAATGAACGAAATTCAGAAATTTCGGAGAATTTGGACTGAAATTCGTTCGATTTATTTATTTATTTATTATTTTGAGTCATAGGAATCACCACACTATTAAGAGAAACTTGTGGGAATCTTTTTTGACATCCTTTTAGTTATTCTTTAAAGCAAAGGCTGATGAGGCAGCTAGGATAAAACATGTGTTGGATAATTATGCAACAAGCACTGGACAGCTCATAAATCCAGGGAAGTGCTCAAAATCATGTTTGGTGAGGCGTGCCTGCAGGAAACAAGAGAGTAAATCAAGGAAAGTTTACAGGTTACACAGGAATCCTTTCAGTCCAAATGCCTGGGACTACCTACGCCAGATGGGAGAATAAACGAAGGCAAGTTTCAAATTCTTCACTAAGAGGCTTTTACGAGCTGCGAAGGAAGTTTTAATCAAAGCGGTGGCTCAAACCGGCCCTCCCCATTTATGTGATGGGTGTCTTTAAGCTCTACCCGTGGCGCATTCACTAGGCGAGTCACAGGGAACGACCTAGCGCGTCATAGATATCGGCTTCACGACCCACTGGAGCACGCGGCGAGGAACGGCCGGAGAGACGCCGGTGCCACCGCCCCAGTTGAAGAAGCACCGACGTTCCACGGCATCTTGGACCAGCTCTCCCCAGATCGAACCGCTGCTGCTTAGCGTAGCCGCGTTGCCCAGAACCCAAAGGCAGTGCCTGCAACCAAAAGAAGCAAAACACGGTAGTACATTCGTCAAGTTCAGTCCGCCCCCTAGCTAGCGTAGCGTACCTTGCCCTCGTCAAGGCGACGTTGGCGCGTCGCCGGTTGGACAGGAAACCGATGGACCCTGTGCCGTTGGACCTGACGGTCGATAGGATGATAACATCTTCTTCGCTGCCTTGAAACCCATCGACGGAGTTCACGCGAAGAACAAGGGGACGCATCCCCTTCACGTCTCCTATCTTTGCCTGAATCGCCTCCACCTGGGCAGCGTACGGGCATATGACGCCCACACTAACCACTTGCCCCGCGCTGATGCAAGCTGAAACGACGTGGTGAATTTTCAGTGCAAAGATCAACAGCACTAACAGAAAACGGATTGATCGATCAGTTCAGGCAATGCAGATGCAGACGCACCGTACCGACCTTGTCTGAGACTACGGAGGATCTCCAGGATGGCGGCTACCTCGGCCATATTTCTCTTGCTGCGGCCACCATCTTCCCTGCCGTGGATGTTGATGAACGAGTATGGTCCGTACATTGCGCCTGGCAGGTAACTAGGCCCATGCCCCACCTGCTTGACATTCGGGCCATCCAAGATTTGCTTGTCGTAGAAACTCAAGTTGGGGAAGATGCTTATGGAAGGGTGCATCCTGTACTGCATGTCCAGAAGGTGCTTCTTATGTCCGAGCAAACTGAATCTTTCAAACAGGCTCCTACCCAGCAACGCATCATCTGAAACCTGCAAGAGATGAGATTGCTCAAGTTTTTCCAGATAATAGCTTTTTGTTGCTCCGGACAGTCAGTACACGTTCAGTGCAAAAGAAAGTACGTTTTCTCAAGACATATATAATTTAATTTGAAAGGAGAGTTCGTTCAACTGGACCTTGCTTTTGACGGTTGCTGGCAGCTGGCACTCATCACCGATAAGAACTGCATGCTTCAGTCCGGAGACTTGCAACGGGATGAGGGATTCGCATTCCTTCAACTGTGCAGCCTCATCGATGAGAAGCAAATCCATCTTCTGCCCGTTCAGCTTAGCCGAGCCAGACACGGTGCAGAAAAGAAGGGACGCACTTCGATAGCAAAACTCCTTGATCATGAATTCCTGGCATGTCAGAGGAAGCTTCAGGTCCAGGTCTCGCATCAGAGACGTCGTGACTACTAGTATCGCAGCCATGTTTTGCTTCAGGGTGTGAACCATTTCTGAATTGCCCATCGCACCTGCTGAACCATCGCATTTCTCTTCAGTCCTAGGCATGAACACGCCCAGTACAATTTCATTCCCAACGCTCTTGTCACGGAGCAGCTTGCCCAAGTCGCCCAGCATCTTATTGAGCGAACCAATGTTCTTACAATTCTTCTCCAGGATGATATCTCTAGGGACATGGGACGTGATTGTTCTAAAGCACCCACTAAGCTTCTGGGAGATCTCGTGGAACCTTGACCTGACGAAGGACGACTCGAGCAGCTTTGTGCCCTTTTTTCTCTTCCGTGCTTGCTGATACTGGTGCCTCAGTGTTTTCGGTTCGCCCAGAAAAACTTCCAGCGAACGGAGGCACGGCTTCCAACCCGTCACCGGCGAGAAGCACCAGCTTAGCCGATCGACACGACTGTCCAGGAATATCTCATCCAGTTCGTTGTCGATGGCCATGCGTTTTCTGTTGCCGAACAGCAGCAGATCGCCGTGGCACCCTCCGGTGCCGGCATGCTGCTTCCTCAGCGCCAGGAGGCGGGAGGCGACCTGGCAGATCGCGGTGTTGGTCGGCGCGCACGTCAGGACCCGGCATTTGCTCTGGCTCTTCGTCGTCATCACCGCCAGCAAGAGCACGCTGATGGTCTTTGTTTTGCCCGTCCCGGGCGGCCCCCAGATGAGGCTGAACTTGCTGCTCGCGCCTCCGGACTGCACCGCCGAGACGCAGCTCACTATGGCATCGGTCTGCGAGTCGTTGAGCCCAAACGCAGACAGCGTGTCAGCCGTTAGCAGAACGCCGGCGCCGCCGGGCAGGCAAGTGCCCTGCATGCCGATCACGAGGATCAGTCATATTGCGACCTCCATGACCTTGGCTATAAAGGTGAGTTAATAGCATAAAACCACCATTTTAGAGGCCAAATTTACCATATGCCACCGCCTTTCCGTTTTCGGACATAAATCCACCATATTTTTGTAATTTGTTTTACAGAAAACAATATATACATGTGTCGTAGCAAAACTCATCCTGTACATTAAAGATCGGACAAAAAGATCTTAAAAAAATAAAGATCACGGGCAGAACGCGTCAAGTATGCTCGCTTGAAAATTAGAGATTAAAGTTTAGAATAAACAATAAAACTAATAATCAATTTGGTTATCACACAACTCCATTTAAGACAGTTTTTTAGAAGCACTAAGTACAACACACCGAATATAGACAGAAAGAAGATTCTGATTAGGTGGTGGATATAGACCAATACAACTCCTTATATATATATATATATATATATTGAAAATATATACCCGAGGTATATGTACTATGTAGATATCTTGAAAATGCATACCCAAAGTCATATATATCTCATACATAAAGCACATAATATACGAAGGGCTGCGCATATCGGTGGTGTCCTTTATTGCCACGAGAATACGGCGCACCTGCCGCGTGATTCTCTCTTCTATCCATCACATGTCAAAGGAGTGGTCGCTCTGAATACAGCGAAGGGATTTAGCTAGCGCGTAGCCTATGTGCTTCTACCACCGTGGGCGGCCATTCCACGTAGTTTTGCTATTTGTTAGTACGCATTTATTTAGTGGGTGTAACTTTTTTGCATGGGGATCACCGTGTATTGTGTTCGAGAGTTATGCTGGCCCTGCCTTGGATAGATTGAGAGATTGTGCGCTGGTGGCTTTTATGTAATACTGAACATGGTGATCGTGAAGCGTGTTTGTTTACGACACACAAAAGTTATTATGATTAAAAAATAGAAAATCTCTATCGGCCGCACACGGCTGTGTGACGCGTCATTGTAATTTCAACGGAACCACAAACTAAAACAGTTACAACCTAGCAAGAAGCGTGATGTTTATGTATAGTCAAAACGTTTTTTACAAGATGTTGATGGGCTACCCCGCCGACAAGGACACCCCTGACGTGTTAATTTGGTGAAAAACCGATTTCCTGATGGGATTGTCGATGCATGGCCACTTGAGTGGTAAGCTTTAGTTACTTGAGTGGTAAGCTTTAGTTAAGGGGGCAGCATTTTTTTTATATGGGTTAAACTGGCTGAGTTAAAATAAAAACCACTGAACTTACGTACGGAGGTAGAACAAAAAAAGAAACCACAATGGAACTGCCATGTGTGGCCAATCGATTGTTTTTCATGGTGGACGATGGGTTATGTTTGTGCCTTCCCAACGTGTGGCTGCCAAGCTATTTGCTCTCGTTACGACGGCGAGTCTGGCTATGTTTGGTGTCCGTTAGCTAAGGCATTGAGGATGTACTCCCTATATCTGATATGGATGGTTGGATGATGGTGCGCAGCTATCACCGTGGGCAGCCAGCTATTTTGCATATCAAAATCAGAATAAGAAAATTAGCAAACTGACTTTGGTGAAAACAGTCCATATACGCGATCCACAATATCTAAATATGGATCTATTTATTTTGGAAATGAGCAGATGAATTTATATATAAATTTAACCTTAAAGTGAAAAATGTGGAACAAAAATGAAATTAAACATTGCTCACGTAAGTAGTTGGTTACCAGCTGCGTGGTGTCGCCGGCGAGAACCTTGACAAGGGCTGCATTCCTCTGGACGGCAGCTTCGTACTGGAGGCACCGCCAGATGCGTGCGTAGGGTATGAAGCTGAGCAAACTAACAAGGAAGGCGTAGCAGCCTAGGTCATCAATTCTCTTGGACGCTCTGATCATAAAGCGGCACCCCTGGACACCTTTGACGTGAGCGAGGCAGTAGGTGCTGCCGTCGGACGGCCGAAGCGGCATCGGCGGCCGTGAGAGCAGGACGATGTCGCCGATGCAGAGGGTACAAGCTCCACCGCCGATGGTGACGCGATAATTATACCTGCTGACACCCTTGGGAACCAGGTGAAGCATGGACAGTATCCGCGCGGGCTTGGAGCAATCCGTCTGTAGTTGGTCCAAGTTTGAGCTCATCTCTGCTCGGATCTCCTCCAGCAGCGGGAGCCTGAACGAATCCAGGTAGCTCTTCAGACCGAAGAACCTGTCAGGTATGGTGTTCACCTGCGAAAAACAAGGGTCCATCAGCTACGTGCTCTCAGGATTCAGGATATGTGGTCGATCGAGTTACCTTGTCCCGGAAGAGGTCCTGGTTCGCGACATCTTGGAGAGACCAAGAGAAGATGAGGTTCACGAGCTCGTCGTCCACCTGCCTCGCTAGCGCTCCTCCTTTCTTCCCCATCGTCGCAATGTATTGGTCCACTCGATCTCCCCCATGCGTGCGTGCGTGCGTGTATGTGTATGTGTATGTGTAATCATATTCCTTAGTCTGTAAGAATATGAACTGGCTCTCCGTACGCCAAGTACCTACTCCCTCCGTTGTGGGCAAGTAGAAGTCAGTTAATTTGGAACGGAGGGAGTAGTATTGATTGATTGATATGTGAGAAAGGAAGAAAAGGTGAGGAAAACTCCATGCATGTGAGAAAGGAAGAAAAGGTGAGGAAAGAGTGCTAGCTCCATGTCAGAAAAAGGAAGAAAAGGAGAAGGATGCGTCGATGCCGGAACAAGCTAGATGCGTTACGTACACAGAGGAATGGATCGGGAATAATTGGGGAGAGAATAACTACTAGTCAAAACTACTGTATACATGTGCTAATGGCCGTAAGTAATCCCTTGATTAGCTCCAACGCAACAAAAAAAAAATCCCTTCATTAGCCCATTATTGATTACTAGCTAGAGTGCACGTGCAACGCACGATTTTTCTGATATCATTTAACAATATTTGATCTCATAGTTAGCCAAGCTATCATGTACACTCGGTCGGTTTGTTGGAATTTTAGTGTACTTGGGCCAACGCCCAACTAAAATCCGAAATTCTCTTGGTCCATTCTAGTTGGCTGGCTGTGTGTATGTGAGACTAATGTTTAGTCCCATACTGCTAGTGGAGAGACTGAGCAGCACCACTTTATATAGTGGGATGTTCTAGTACTAGTATGAGCTAGTGAGAACAAGAGAAGATGAAGAGTGCCACACGCGCGCTCCTCCTCCTCGCTCGCCTCGCCACGCCTCGCCTCGCCTCGTCACGACACGCCGCGCCGCGCCGCGGGTTGCGGGAATCTTGCAGTCCGGGAAAATTAATGAGTCATTGATTAGTAATTAACGGACGCATTAATTCCTCGGCCGTTTCCGATCCTTTATGATCGTGGGGCTGTTACCGACTTAAACGTGCGGCTGCGCCCACGTCCTACCCGAGCCGCACTATATATACAGCCCGGCGCAAACCCTAGCCGCCAATATACGCAATACATGGTCTCACACCGTTCCAGAACCTTGCGCCGCCGTCTTCCAAGTCTTCTCCATCCCGTCTTCCGGCGTGCACCGGTTGAAGGGACAGTAGGCCTCCGGAACCCCGCCTCTTGTGATCCTGTACGGGAGAGGGGCGATCAGGTTTTTGGGGAGCGCACTCGCGCGACTACTGGCTTCGAGTTCTTCCCCAACGACGACTTCTTCCCCGACATCGCCAACCTCTTCATCGACAACATGAGCGACACAGGGAACTCCAGCGGCACTGCTGCCGCTGCACTGTACGTGTTCTTGATCTTCATATATGATGTTATGCTAGAGTTTCTACTTGTAGTACATGCTCTAGATTCAATCTGCTTATCTACTGTTTACGTAGATCACATGATTAGTTTAATCTGTATTATTCTAGTCATGAATTGTTTACTGTTATCACGAATTAAATCATATGCTAAATCGCCTAATTATTCAACAATCCAAAAACCTGATGATAGCCAATTAGCACCTGCTGGCTTTATCGCGTCTACAAAGCCGTTTCCCTTTAAAGGGGTATTGTATAAGCGGTGGCGCATGAGAGCAGTGTTATGGTTTCAGAACATGAACTGCTATGCGGCCACCAAAGGCAAGCCTGATGGCGAGTTTGATCCTGCACAGCAGGAGGCTTTTGAGAAGCTCGATACCATGTTTAAGAGTGCCCTTTTGAGTATTCTTGACGATTCCAATGTGGACTCGTATATGTCGTTTTCTAACGGCAAGGACATGTGGGATGCGCTCGAGGCCAAGTTTGGGGTCTCGGACGCGGGCAGCGAGTTGTATGTCATGGAGCAATTCTATGACTACAAGATGACTGATGAGCGCTCTGTTGTACAGCAGGCTCATGAGATACAGTCACTCGCTAAGGAACTTGAGCACTTTACGTGTATCTTACCGGACAAGTTTGTGGCCGGTGGCATTATCGCCAAACTCCCACCTTCGTGGAGCAACTTTGCTACTTCTCTGAAACACAAGAGACAAGAGTTTTCCGTTTCGGATCTCATTGGGTCGCTTGATATGGAAGAGAAGGCGAGAGCGAAGGATACACGTGCTCGAGTTACCGAGGCTGGTTCTAGTGCCCATGTGGTACAGAAGAAAAACTACCAGCCGCCCCACAGGTCCAAGTTTAACAAGAACAACTCTGGGGGCAAGGGCAAGCCTGACGGAAAGTACAAGCCATCACAGCCTACCAACTTTAAGAAGAAGAACAACAAACCGAGGAAGGGTTCATGCCATGTTTGCGGTGATCCAAATCACTGGGCACCTCGTTGTCCCAACCGCCATGAGCTGCGTGAATCTGAGAACAACGGCAAGAATGCCAATGTTGTCATTGGCGATACTGAGATGAAGGATTCAGGGTACGGTATATTTCCTACCATCCTTTCAGTTTGTCATTCTCCTGAATGGTTGATTGACACTGGTGCCAATGTACATGTTTGTGCTGATGTCTCGATGTTTTCTTCTTACCAGGTCACAGGGACTTCTCCCGTGCTGATGGGGAACGGGTCACATGCTTTTGTTCGTGGTGTTGGTACGGTCGATCTGAAGTTTACTTCGGGGAAGACTGTGCGCCTGAAGAACGTTCATCATGTGCCCGCCATCAATAAAAATCTCGTCAGCAGATCTTTGCTGTGTCGAGATGGTTTTAAGTTGGTTTTCGAGTCCAATAAAGTTGTAATATCTAAGTATGGACAATTTTTTGGAAAAGGCTATGAGTGCGGAGGCTTGTTCCGTCTATCTTTATCGGATATTTGCTCCAAAGTTATTAATCATGTTTGCCACGAAATTGAGTCTAATGTTTGGCATTCACGACTTTGTCATATTAACTTTGGTAGCATGACGCGGCTAGCTAATTTGGATTTAATTCCGAAACTCACTAATGTCAAAGGTTCCAAGTGTCAAGTGTGCGTTCAAGCTAAACAACCCCGCAAGTCACATAAGGCTGTGGAGGCAAGAGACTTGGCACCACTGGAACTTATACATTCAGATCTTTGTGAGATGAATGGCGTTTTGACAAAAGGCGGAAAGAAATATTTCATGACGCTTATTGATGACTCCACTAGATATTGTTATGTGTATCTTCTGAAATCAAAAGATGAAGTTTTAAACTTCTTCAAAATCTATAAAGCTGAAGCAGAAAACCAACTTGATCTAAGAATAAAACGGTTAAGGTCTGATCGTGGTGGAGAGTATTTTTCCAATGAGTTTGATTCTTTTTGTGCGGAACATGGTATAATCCATGAGAGGACACCTCCCTATTCACCTCAGTCAAATGGGGTGGCCGAAAGGAAGAACCGAACTCTAACTGATTTGGTTAACGACATGTTAGACACTTCGGGTCTCTCCAAGGCATGGTGGGGGGAGGCGCTATTGACAGCTTGTCATGTCCTAAACCGAGTTCCCACAAAGAACAAAACCGTTTCTCCATTTGAGGAATGGGAAAGGAAAAAGTTGAAACTCTCTTACTTACGTACTTGGGGTTGTTTGGTGAAAGTCAATATTCCAATTCCCAAGAAGCGCAAGATAGGACCAAAAACCGTGGATTGTGTTCTTCTGGGCTATGCTTTCCATAGCATTGGTTATAGATTTTTGATAATCAAATCTGAGGTATCCGACATGCGTGTTGGCACTATTATGGAGTCGAATGATGCGACTTTCTTTGAGGACATCTTTCCGATGAAGGATATGCCTAGCTCATCAAATCAGGAGATACTTAATATATTTAGTCAGGAATTAGTTGAGATTTCTGATCCTACCATTTCGATAGAACACACTGATAATTCTGTGGAGGATGACAATGAAGTTCCTGTTAGGAGTAAGAGACAGAGGACTGCAAAGTCTTTTGGTGATGATTTCATTGTGTATCTTGTGGATGACACTCCCAGGACCATTTCGGAAGCTTATGCATCTCTTGATGCTGACTACTGGAAGGAAGCTGTCCGTAGTGAGATGGATTCCATCTTAGCTAACGGAACCTGGGAAGTTACTGATCGTCCTTATGGGTGCAAACCTGTAGGATGTAAGTGGGTGTTCAAGAAAAAGCTTAGGCCTGATGGTACTATTGAGAAGTACAAGGCGCGGCTTGTGGCCAAGGGTTATACCCAGAAAGAAGGAGAAGATTTCTTTGATACTTACTGAAAGTGCATGGTTGCCCCCATGCGTGGTTTTGGTAATTAATGACAATCCTTATAGACTAATGTTTACATTGAGATATTCTTATAGATCTTGTCCATGAGAAATTATAGGAGTTCATGTGTTGGACTCTTCAAGATGACATAATGACCATTGCTCTATTCAAGGGTTTATATGAAGATAGATGGGATGATACGAGAATGATCAAGATGTTGATCAACACACAAAGCTACAAGATGTACCAAGTGGATCATGTATCTCTTGGGATGGTATCTTCCCATGGGCTTGCAACAAGAAGAACATCTCATAGAGCTCATGGACGATGATGTCATGCGGTGTTCGTCATCAAGGTTAAGAAGTGCAAGACCAAGAGAAGCATTTCGGAGATATCTTATGCTCGAATCTTCAAGATTGACATGAAGACGAAGCTAAGCGAGGCTCTCCCATAATGGCGTATGGGGGAGTATTTGGAGAAGTCTTCATCAAGCATGTGCTAGCAAGCGCAATCAAGAAAGGTGGTCCACTTGGAGAGACCAAGATCGTCATCATCTAGCTCAAGTGGAATGCTCAAGACAAAGGTATGATCTTGATAGGGCTATAGGATAGATAGGCGTACTATCAAGAGGGGCTCTCGAGTGAGTAACTTGATCGCATCTTTGTGGAGAGCTCAAACCTTTGCATGCTTGGCATATCATCTTTCTTGGTTCTTATTTGGTTTTTCTCCGTGTTGGGTTTCGGTCCTTGTCGTGATCTTCATGACAAGACCAAGTCCTTCGAAAATGGTTTTACTTTGGAAAACTTGTTGCCTTTTATCCATGTGAGGATTTAGAGCTTGGTTTATCTCCATACTAAGCTCTAGTTTATCAAAAACAGATCTCGTATGAATATCTTGTTGTGTTTTAGATGAAGGAGGTTTTACCGGTTTGCATTGTTTAGGAAAGTTTAACCTTTCCCCATTTGGTTTTATCCTCACATGATGGACTGTGATGTTTCTATGCACATTCAAGTAGAGCTCGTTGTAACGATTCCAACGAGCCAAAAATCATCGAAAACGGAGTCCGGATGGAAAAGATATTGACGTTTTCGTTTACCAATTTCTACAGTTTCTGGACACTGCGGTAGTACCGCGATTTCAGGCAGTACTACCGCCCATTCCAGAAGGTTTCACGTTTTCTGAGTGCACAAAATGCCCAGGCAGTAGTACCGGGTTTTGGGGGGCGGTAGTACCGACCCTGCGGAGAAAAACTGCATAACGGTTGGATTTTGGAGGCCCTATTTAAAGGGGTCTTCTTCCCCATTGAACAAAAGCTCTTGAGCACGTTTTTCTCCTCCATTGTTGACCTTCTTGAGCTTGCCTATCTCTCAATCCCTCCATTGAATCTTCCATATTCTTGAGGGAAAAGTGAGAGGAGATCTAGATCTACAATCCCACCAATCCATATCTCCTCTAAGTGAGGGGAACCTAGTGGATCTAGATCTTGGAGTTCCTTTGTGGTTCTTCTCCTTTGCTCTTCCTCTCCTCTCCCCCCATAAGCATTAGTTGCTTTTGGTGGGATTTGAGAGTGAAGGATTTGACTCCTTTGTGGATTCCTTGTTCTTCCTCTCTTCTCCCCCCATAAGCATTAGTTGCTTTTGGTGGGATTTGAGAGTGAAGGATTTTGAGCATTTGTGCTCTTGCCTTTTGCATTTGGTGCATCGGTGTGCTCTCCACGAGGATTCGTGGAAGTTGAAAGTTTGTGAGCTTGCTACTCTTGGGTCCTTGGACCCTAGACGCCTTTGTGGTGGTTGGACCCTTGTGTGGTCACTTGAAGCCGTTCGGGAGCCCCCAATCCCATTGTGGGTTGTGCCCCGGATTGTTGTTGGAGGCCGTTCGGGAGCCCCCAATCCCATTGTGGGTTGTGCCCCGGATTGTTGTTGAAAGGCTCCGGATTCCGCCTCGAAGGAATTCCGATAGTGGAAGGTGAACCAAGCCTTTGTGGTGCGGTTCATCGGAGAAGAAGGTGAAACCTTTGTGGTTGTTGAACCGTTGTGTCGGTTCACACCTCTCCAACGAGACGTACTCCCTTAACAAGGAGGAACTCGGGAATACATCCTCGTCTCCGCGTGCCTCGGTTATTTCTATACCCGAGCTTTTACTTATGCACTTTACATTGTGATAGCCTTCGTGCTTGAAGTATTCTATATTGCTATCACCTTGTTGTTTATCTTGCTTAGCATAAGTTGTTGGTGCACATAGGTGAGCCTAGTTTATTTAGATTGTCGGCTTGTTAATTTAAACACCTAGTTTTATTCCGCAATTATCAAGCCTAAACCGGAAAAGTTTTAAACCGCCTATTCACCCCCCCCCCCTCTAGGCGACATCATTGTCCTTTCAATTGGTATCAGAGCCTGGGCTCTCTTTTTGGGCTTAACCGCCTAGAGAGTAAAAGATGTCGTTTAGAGAATTAGTGCACGATCCCACTTTCATATTCGATGGCACAAATTATGATGTTTGGAAAATTCGCATGCTTAATCTTTTTAGGGCCATGGGTCCAAATTATATGAAGAGGATTGTAGATGTGAGTTTATCTCCTCCAAAGAATTCCCAAGAATTATCTTTAGAGGATGAGATAAACTCTCATCTCGAGACTCAAGTTACTAATGGTCTTATATGTGTTTTGACCGATGTAGTTCTTGCTTCAATCATGCCTTTTCGAAATGCACATGAGCTTTGGACCAAGCTTCAAGATATATATGAAGTGTCCAAAATTATTGAGGATGATTGTTCTCCCTCCACCTCCGGTCGAGATGAGTTTACAACTTCTTCCACTTCACCAACATGTGATTCGTCACAAGGTATTGATATGGTGAGTGGTGATAGAAATTGCCTTGGTGATGGTGAACTTACTATTGATTATACTTCTTCTCTATCACATTGCAATGTTCTATCTTTGGACTTAAACTCTTCTAGCACTCCAAATGTCATACATGCTAGAGTTGATGGTCCTTGCATATCAAGTAATAGTTGCTTAACTAAATATAATGATGATATGCTCTCTATGTCTTGTTGTCATGAAAATAATGCTTCCATATCCTCTAGTATTTGCATGACTAACAATGTAGAGGAATCCCAACATTTGTTGGAACAAGACATGGACCTCAATGGTGCTTCAAGTAATTCTTCATCCTCCTCAACCATTAATCATGTTTGCCTTATGGCTAAGGATTCCGAGGTATCTCCCACCTCGAATCCAAATTGTGATGATGTGGATGAGGATTCTCATGAAGAAGGTTTTGACTTTGAATCCTTAACCAAGATGGGTGAGATGGTACGTGGTGCTCTCCCCAAAGGTAGTAAAGCTATCCCTCCTCTATGTGAAATCATTGCTTATATTATTAAGAGTAGGGAATTCATTGAGGATTTGGAAAATCAATTTGATGAGAAGTGTCAAATTGAGAGAGATGACTCTATCACCATAGCTTACTTGAACGCTTCTCTTGAAAAAGAAGAAGAGCTTAGGTCTTCTCTTGAAGAGAAACTTGAATCCCTTGATGAGTCTAATGATCTTATTATTGCTAAAATCATTAAGGAAAGAGATCATGCTATTGCAAAATATAAAGTGCTTAAAAAGGAAAAAGTTGAATTTGGTGTTGGCAATGCTAGACTAAGTGAGGACATAGAGAAACTTGACAAAGCTCTCAAGGCTTTAGAAAGTGAACACTCTCTCCTCATCAAGTCTCATGATCAACTCCAAACTCAACTATCTAAGAATGATAAGCTTACCAATTTGTCTTCTTCCATTTCTAATGTTAATGATGCTTGTGCTACTAACTCCACTTCTTGTGAAGCATCTATTTTGAAGGAGAATATTGAGCTAAGGGCTCAACTTGAGTTGCTATCTAGTAAGTATGGGAAATTGGAAGAAAGTCATGAAAAGCTTTCTAGCTCTAATGATGATCTTCTAGCATCCCATGCTAGGCTAAAGTTAGCTCATGAGGCTATCTCTACAAAGGTAACATCTTGTGAGCCTCATGTGGATATTGGCACAACTTCTTCTAGAAATGCCTTATTGCCATGTGCTAGTCCGAGTGATTCATCCACTCACAATGCTTCTACATCTTGTGATGAATTACTTTCCATACCTTGTTGCTCTAACAATGAAGCGTCTACTTCCTCTAGTGTTTTTGTTGATACTAACCATGTAGAGGAATTAAATGAGCTCAAGGCCCAAGTCACTTCTTTGAAGAAAGACTTGGAAAAGCGTCATGTTGGGAAGTCCACACTTGACAATATGTTGAGTGTTCAAAGACGCCCCAATGATCAGAGTGGACTTGGATTCAACTCCAATATCAAGAACAAGTCCAAGGTTAACAAGATGAACAAGGGCCAAGAACAAGTCAAGGATTCGGCCAAGATTGTTTGCTTCAAGTGCAAAGTTGAAGGGCACCATGTTAGATCTTGCCCTTTGAAGAAGAAGGCTCTTAGTGATAAGCAACAAGGGAAGAAACCTCAAGTTCAAACTCAAGCTCCTCAAATTGAAGAACGGTCTCTTCCCAAGAAGAATCAAGCTACCCCTCCTCAAGTCAAGACTCCAACTAAGAAGAGAGGAGGAAGTAGATGTTGCTACCTATGTCGTGAGAAGGGTCACCTTGCTTCTTCATGCACAAATGGTACCTTATCCAACCCCATTATAATTAATGATGTTTATTCTCTTCGAAAGGATAAGGTTGGCAATGTGTTTGCCAAATATGTTGGTACTCAAAGTGGTGTCAAGAAAAGAACCATTTGGGTTGCCAAACCTATTGTGACTAACCTCTTAGGACCCAACTTGGTTGGGGACCAACAAGCTAAAACTTGATCAATAGGCGTTGTTGGAGGGCTTTGGAGACTTGGCTACACTATGAAGAATTAAGGGATCTTCATCAATTATATTCTCTCAAGTCAAGTCATATGGATTATATTGTTCTATCTCATATCCAATGTTCCTCCTTGCGGTAACTTTTATTTAAATCATATATACATTGAAAGTTGCTTGCACCCTTGCATGTGTTAGGTTTTGTACCTTGCTAGTGTTTGTATGTGTTGTGCTCTCTACTTACTTATCTTGAGAAATCAAGCATGTGTATTTTGGTTTGCACACCATCTACTTGTTTTGAGCCTTATTGCTTTTATATCATATCTTATCTTGTTGGCTCTCTTTGAGAGATAAATGGACTATCCATTTTTGGAGAGTGATATGCTTCGTGCACTTCACAATCCTAAAAATGTGTGTACATGAGGAATACCACTTAGTTTTGATATATCAATATTATCTATTCTCTTTGTGGTATGTCATGCTCATGAGAAATTCAAATTATATAATGTCCATTAATTTCTCTAGTTGTTTTTGTCTGCCTCTTGTGTTAAAATAAATGGATTATCACATTATGGGGGAGTAATAAGCTATGTGCATATTACAAGCCTAGAAAATGTGAAAATGTGAGGTTTTGCCACCTAGAATTGATATTGCTAATTATCTTATTCCTATGTGGCATGTTGCTCAAACAAGTTCCCATTTACTTAAATGCTCTTTGTTTCTCACTCTTTTGGATCTTGTTTGTGGAGGATGTTCTTGATATGGCTTTCCCTAAATATGTTCTCATATATCTTTTTGGGAAGCCAATTGATTCAAGCTACTCCTTGGAGTTGCTTTGCATTATCACATGATTTGTGAATCTATCAAGAATATCTATCTAAGCATGGCTTTTAATTCCTATTCTTTGCCTCATGCTTATGTTTTGTGAATATGATCTTGAATATATCCTTGCAATCCACCACCGAGAAATATCTCCATACGTTACTTGTCTTGACAAGTGATAATCATATTTGGGGGTAAATATGTTGATCATATTCACTTTGGCTCTTGCTTTGAATTGCCTTATTTGATTGCCAAGGATTTGCTTTTGATCTAACTCTTATTTGTCTTCCTTGTATCTTTTGGATACTTTATTGCTCTACTTGAAATTTGTTTTGTGCTTTCTTGAGTTGGGAAAAGCAATGATCCAATTCTTGTGCATTGACATTCAAAAGTCATACTTTTTGATAATGCACTATTCTTTGGGAAGCTATCCTACTTTGAGTGGAACATCGTTCTTTAAATTGGTATTGCAATTTCTTACCTTTCTTGAATATGACTAGTGTTTGAATATCTATATAAATATATATATGGAGAGTGATGATCTCATTTGTGTGCATTTTGTATTCAAATGCAAGATCATAAATAATGCACACATCTTGGGGGAGCAATCCTATGTGCTTTCGAACATTAGTTGTCTTCATTTGGTATTTGATCCCGATGACGTGTCTCTTTGGAAGACAAACATTTTTCGTTTTGTCACTTTGTGCCATCATGAAAAGTGTAGAGGGTTTGGTTTATTATTTGATGTTATTTTCTTCAATTGGTTTCTTGCTTTCATGTGGTATCTTTTCAAAGTGGTTTCTTCAATCATGTGTTGATTTGGGCCTTTGATATAATTTGGACAATTCTTTTTCTTGTCGCACTTGTGTGTGCTTTCTTGGTTTAATTGGTGTTTTGTCCAAATTATATCTCTTTTGGTTCTTGAAAGTCTTGTGCATGCATATTTACTACATGTATTTCTTTGGCATGCTTACTTTCGTTGAACCAATATATAGGATAAACTCCATCAAATCCTATATGGCTAAGATGTGCATGAAATTCAATTTCACATTAATATGCACATATTTATGTGGAGTTTGTCCTATGTATTGTAGTTGCTCTAACTACTTTGGACCCAATGAGTTTGGGTACCATTTTGTACTTGAATTTGTTTTAGGTACATGTGGAGATGCATTGGAAGCTTGTCTCATTTACAAGGAAGGTGGTGTCACCATGTGTTCATTGGAGCCAAGTTTGGATGATCGTTAACTCTTATACTATACATCACCAATGCTATCTCGGTAACAAGTATCTACCTCATGCATACATTTCTAGTTTTCAACCTTGTGTAGGTTGTATCTTGGCATGAATCTTTTTGTTGCAATTAATTTGATTCTTGCAAAACGTCTTTATTGCAAATGTGAGTAAGCCGGGATGATTACATATAAGAGGACTATATATTCATTTCTATGATTCATCGATCCCAATTATGTCAATCTAGCACTTTCTACTTAAAGTCTCTCATGTGCAACATTGATGAATTTTCAAAATCATTTGCGTTTTGTGTTACTTGTTATCTTACTCGGAGCATCCATTTGTTAACCTTTATCCCTCGTGGATAGTTTTTGATGCTATGATGAGTATGTGTTGGAAGTTCATTTATATTCCGTTAAGATATAATTCGGCTTTGTGCTATGTTATTAAGCAAAGATCTTATTGGTGTATTTATGACTTCCTCTTGGATATCATGATTCTTTACCCTTGTATCTATCTTGTGTGTACATGTTTATTTGTAGACCCATATCTTAGTGATTCGTGTCTACTTAGAAACTTATACACATAAGAAAAGTTACATCTTTAATTGATATTCCAATTCTTTAGTGACCACCTCTTTTTGCTTTTGATTCTTTGGTGGTTTCTAAAAGGCACAAGCTTCATTTTTTTGTGCTATGCTTTTTGCATTTTACTAAGCTTGTGGAGCTATTTGCTTTATCTCTTTTGGTGTGGGGGTATGGGAAAGACATGATATGCACTATGTGCAACTCTTTTTGAAAGACTATGTTGATGCTTTGGCTCATCCTTGTATTAGTCTCCTAAAATGTCTTTGTATCTCACACCCATTCTTTTATTTGCCGCTCCTTGCTCTTGTTGCAAAACATTTTATTAGGTGAAAGTTGTTTTGCCTCCTTTATCATTTACATTCTCTTGCATGAGCTTGTGTTCGAATTTATCTAGGAGGGAGTGAGGATTCCATGTTGTGCACACTATATTGAAACACAAATCCTATTTGTGCACGTACCTTGGGGAGTTCCCTCATGATATTTAGAACATTTTTCGGATCCTTTTGATTGCTTGCTTCTTTCGTTGAAGTATCTTTCCATTTGATATTCTTTTGCAATCTTTGGATCCTCTATATAGTTTGATCTCCCTCCATCTATTCGTCATTGGATATGTGCATTTGATTTCACTCATATTATGAGAAATGCACACATTATGGGGGAGCTCTCACTATATTTGCGTTCTAAGTTTTTCTTCCCATTTCGGCAATCGATGCCAATGGGGGAGAAATTTAGAGGGTTTAAGGGAATATGGGTTTGTTCTCTTGCGGTTCTCTTGCATCCTTGCTCTTTGTGTTGCATGGTTGCTTAAATTCATTATATAAACCCTCGTAAAAGGGATTGTCATCAATTACCAAAATGGGGGAGATTGAAAGTGCATGGTTGCCCCCATGCGTGGTTTTGGTAATTAATGACAATCCTTATGGACTAATGTTTACATTGAGATATTCTTATAGATCTTGTCCATGAGAAATTATAGGAGTTCATGTGTTGGACTCTTCAAGATGACATAATGACCATTGCTCTATTCAAGGGTTTATATGAAGATAGATGGGATGATACGAGAATGATCAAGATGTTGATCAACACACAAAGCTACAAGATGTACCAAGTGGATCATGTATCTCTTGGGATGGTATCTTCCCATGGGCTTGCAACAAGAAGAACATCTCATAGAGCTCATGGACGATGATGTCATGCGGTGTTCGTCATCAAGGTTAAGAAGTGCAAGACCAAGAGAAGCATTTCGGAGATATCTTATGCTCGAATCTTCAAGATTGACATGAAGACGAAGCTAAGCGAGGCTCTCCCATAATGGCGTATGGGGGAGTATTTGGAGAAGTCTTCATCAAGCATGTGCTAGCAAGCGCAATCAAGAAAGGTGGTCCACTTGGAGAGACCAAGATCGTCATCATCTAGCTCAAGTGGAATGCTCAAGACAAAGGTATGATCTTGATAGGGCTATAGGATAGATAGGCGTACTATCAAGAGGGGCTCTCGAGTGAGTAACTTGATCGCATCTTTGTGGAGAGCTCAAACCTTTGCATGCTTGGCATATCATCTTTCTTGGTTCTTATTTGGTTTTTCTCCGTGTTGGGTTTCGGTCTTTGTCGTGATCTTCATGACAAGACCAAGTCCTTCGAAAATGGTTTTACTTTGGAAAACTTGTTGCCTTTTATCCATGTGAGGATTTAGAGCTTGGTTTATCTCCATACTAAGCTCTAGTTTATCAAAAACAGATCTCGTATGAATATCTTGTTGTGTTTTAGATGAAGGAGGTTTTACCGGTTTGCATTGTTTAGGAAAGTTTAACCTTTCCCCATTTGGTTTTATCCTCACATGATGGACTGTGATGTTTCTATGCACATTCAAGTAGAGCTCGTTGTAACGATTCCAACGAGCCAAAAATCATCGAAAACGGAGTCCGGATGGAAAAGATATTGACGTTTTCGTTTACCAATTTCTACAGTTTCTGGACACTGCGGTAGTACCGCGATTTCAGGCAGTACTACCGCCCATTCCAGAAGGTTTCACGTTTTCTGAGTGCACAAAATGCCCAGGCAGTAGTACCGGGTTTTGGGGGGCGGTAGTACCGACCCTGCGGAGAAAAACTGCATAACGGTTGGATTTTGGAGGCCCTATTTAAAGGGGTCTTCTTCCCCATTGAACAAAAGCTCTTGAGCACGTTTTTCTCCTCCATTGTTGACCTTCTTGAGCTTGCCTATCTCTCAATCCCTCCATTGAATCTTCCATATTCTTGAGGGAAAAGTGAGAGGAGATCTAGATCTACAATCCCACCAATCCATATCTCCTCTAAGTGAGGGGAACCTAGTGGATCTAGATCTTGGAGTTCCTTTGTGGTTCTTCTCCTTTGCTCTTCCTCTCCTCTCCCCCCATAAGCATTAGTTGCTTTTGGTGGGATTTGAGAGTGAAGGATTTGACTCCTTTGTGGATTCCTTGTTCTTCCTCTCTTCTCCCCCCATAAGCATTAGTTGCTTTTGGTGGGATTTGAGAGTGAAGGATTTTGAGCATTTGTGCTCTTGCCTTTTGCATTTGGTGCATCGGTGTGCTCTCCACGAGGATTCGTGGAAGTTGAAAGTTTGTGAGCTTGCTACTCTTGGGTCCTTGGACCCTAGACGCCTTTGTGGTGGTTGGACCCTTGTGTGGTCACTTGAAGCCGTTCGGGAGCCCCCAATCCCATTGTGGGTTGTGCCCCGGATTGTTGTTGGAGGCCGTTCGGGAGCCCCCAATCCCATTGTGGGTTGTGCCCCGGATTGTTGTTGAAAGGCTCCGGATTCCGCCTCGAAGGAATTCCGATAGTGGAAGGTGAACCAAGCCTTTGTGGTGCGGTTCATCGGAGAAGAAGGTGAAACCTTTGTGGTTGTTGAACCGTTGTGTCGGTTCACACCTCTCCAACGAGACGTACTCCCTTAACAAGGAGGAACTCGGGAATACATCCTCGTCTCCGCGTGCCTCGGTTATTTCTATACCCGAGCTTTTACTTATGCACTTTACATTGTGATAGCCTTCGTGCTTGAAGTATTCTATATTGCTATCACCTTGTTGTTTATCTTGCTTAGCATAAGTTGTTGGTGCACATAGGTGAGCCTAGTTTATTTAGATTGTCGGCTTGTTAATTTAAACACCTAGTTTTATTCCGCAATTATCAAGCCTAAACCGGAAAAGTTTTAAACCGCCTATTCACCCCCCCCCCCTCTAGGCGACATCATTGTCCTTTCACTTACTCACCTGTGGCTAGGCTTACCACGATTCGGGTGCTACTTTCGTTGGCTGCCTCGCATCGTCTTCTCGTTCATCAAATGGACGTTAAGACAGCTTTCCTAAATGGAGAGTTAGACGAGGAAATTTATATGGATCAGCCCGATGGTTTTGTAGTACCTGGTCAGGAAGCAAAGGTGTGCAAGTTATTGAAGTCTTTATACGGCCTTAAACAAGCTCCTAAGCAGTGGCATGAGAAGTTTGAAAGAACTTTAACTGCTGCAGGTTTCGTTGTTAACGAATCTGATAAGTGTGTGTACTATCGCTATGGTGGGGGCGAGGGAGTTATTCTCTGCCTTTATGTCGATGACATATTGATCTTTGGAACCAATCTTGATTTAATCAAGGAGGTTAAGGATTTCTTATCTCGCTGTTTTGAGATGAAGGATCTTGGAGTAGCTGATGTTATCTTAAATATCAAGCTGCTGAGAGATGGTGATGGTGGGATTACACCGCTTCAATCTCACTATGTGGAAAAGATCTTGAGTCGCTTCGGGTATGACGACTGCAAGCCTTCTTCGACACCATATGATCCCAGTGTGATGCTTCGAAAGAATCAGAGCATTGCTAGAGATCAACTGAGATATTCTCAGATCATTGGCTCGCTTATGTATTTGGCTTGTGCCACAAGGCCTGACATCTCTTTTGCTGTAAGCAAGTTGAGCCGGTTTGTTTCCAACCCGGGAGATGATCATTGGAATGCGCTTGAGAGAGTTATGCGCTATTTAAAAGGCACTGCGAGTTATGGAATTCACTATTCTGGTTATCCTAGAGAACTGGAAGGTTATAGTGATTCCAATTGGATATCTGATGCTGATGAGATTAAGGCCACGAGTGGTTATGTGTTTACACTCGGTGGTGGAGCTGTTTCCTGGAAGTCTTGCAACCAGACCATCTTAACGAGGTCAACTATGGAAGCAGAACTCACAGCGTTAGACACAGCCACTGTTGAAGTAGAGTGGCTTCGAGAGCTTTTGATGGACTTACCTGTGGTTGAAAAACCCATACCCGCTATCCTTATGAACTGTGATAATCAAACTGTGATAGTTAAGATTAAAAGTTCTAAGGATAATTTAAAGTCATCAAGGCATGTGAAAAGGAGATTAAAATCTGTCAGAAAATTGAAGAACTCCGGAGTTATTACGTTGGATTATATCCAAACGTCTAAGAATTTGGCAGATCCTTTCACAAAGGGTTTATCACGTAACGTGATAGATAATACATCGAGGGAGATGGGTTTGAGACCCACCGTATGAGTTGTCCACAGTGGTAACCTACTCTATGTGATCGGAGATCCCGTGAATTAGAAGTGGGAGACAAGCTGTTGGTCGGCTGAGAGGAGAGTATCCCACTCCGCAAAGATGCAATACTCTCTTGATCTGCATGACAGGTTGATATTTATCTTAATGTGTTCCAAGCGGCTTACTTTTATAAGCGGAGATGTTATCCTGCAGAGCATCTCTTGAGGAATACACATATATGAGTCTGACTGTTAAACGTCGCAGTCTATTAGAGTTGGGTGCTCTTTAATAAACTCATGAAAGGCCTTGGAGTATGACGTATAAGCTCCACCCGCGGGGAAGCCTTGCGGTAGCCTAGTATCGGTCAAGGGCTTGTGTGAAACTAGGTCGCAGCAAACTTGTAGTTCAAGGCATAGTCCACTATTCAAGTTGCGGTCTAACGTAGCATAAGTTTCTAAGTGGAAGTTCAACTTAACAGTCTCCACTAAGCACCGGTATATAAAACAATGTTTTGGAACAAATGTGATATAATGTGCCAATGAGACTTTGTGGGGGATTACTGAAATTTTAGTGTACTTGGGCTAAGGCCCAACTAAAATCCAAAATTCTCTTGGCCCATTCTAGTTGGCTGGCTGTGTGTATGTGAGACTAATGTTTAGTCTCATACTGCTAGTGGAGAGTGAGCTGCACCACTTTATATAGTGGGATGTTCTAGTACTAGTATGAGCTAGTGAGAACAAGAGAAGATGAAGACTGCCACACGCGCGCTCCTCCTCCTCGCTCGCCTCGCCACGCCTCGCCTCGTCACGACACGTCACGACACGCCGCGCCGCGGGTTGCGGGAATCTCGCCGAGCCGAGCTTATATTTTTGCAGTCCGGGAAAATTAATGAGTCATTGATTAGTAATTAACGGACGCGTTAATTCCTCGGCCGTTTCCGATCCTTTATGATCGTGGGGCTGTTACCGACTTAAACGTGCGGCTGCGCCCACGTCCTACCCGAGCCGCACTATATGTACAGCCCGGGGCAAACCCTAGACGCCAATATACGCAATACATGGTCTCACACCGTTCCAGAACCTTGCGCCGCCGTCTTCCAAGTCTTCTCCATCCCGTCTTCCGGCGTGCACCGGTTGAAGGGACAGTAGGCCTCCGGAACCCCGCCTCTTGTGATCCTGTACGGGAGAGGGGCGATCAGGTTTTTGGGGAGCGCACTCGCGCGACTACTGGCTTCGAGTTCTTCCCCAACGACGACTTCTTTCCCGACATCGCCAACCTCTTCATCGACAACATGGGCGACACAGGGAACTCCAGCGGCACTGCTGCCGCTGCACTGTATGTGTTCTTGATCTTCATATATGATGTTATGCTAGAGTTTCTACTTGTAGTACATGCTCTAGATTCAATCTGTTTATCTACTGTTTACGTAGATCACATGATTAGTTTAATCTGTATTATTGTAGTCATGAATTGTTTACTGTTTTCACGAATTAAATCATATGCTAAATCGCCTAATTATTCAAAAGAGGGGGGGGGGGGGGGGTCTCAACCAGCTAGGACACCAGTGTCACATAAGTAACATCTGCTAACCAAAGTCGAACATGATGCTGAACAGTTCAGCATGCTTCAAGTTTGCCGTAAAGAATGGCTACATTAGCCAGCCATTGAGCATATATATCATGTTTAGTGGCAAAGAGGAAAACCTGCTACATTTATCATGTCATTGGCTTCAATGACAACATCAGAACAAACTGAAACTCTAGCCTGTAGGGTAACAATCATATATCAATCTCTTGCAAAAAAAAACAATCATATAATAATCAATCTCATTAGAACTTATCAAGTCGTTGACCATAGGATCACAAAAAACTGGTGGAAAACCTCCTTGCAAAAACCTAAACTATCAAGGCCCTTTGCTAAAGCAGCTAATAAATGAGCGTGTTGTTCAGAGGCTGTCACTACTTTCTGAACCCGACACTCCTGAAATTGATTCATTACAGACTTCACATCAAACAAAACCATACACATTGAAGGTAATTCAAGCCAGGATCCTTCAAACCAGGTATTGTGGCAAGATTGTCATTCTCCAGAATGATAGATTGCAAAATTTGTTGGCAATAAGCCATGGCGATCATGGCGTGCATGTTGGCCGGCGTCTGTGCGCCCTGGAACGTGCACGGCATGGTGCGCAGGCATGGCTGTATCAGGCGCATCCGATCGAGCGTGTGTGTACGTGCGATCGGGTGCGTGCTCGCGTGTGTGTGTTAGTTAGCCGTAGCGATTTAGCCGGAGGAGATCGAGTCCACCATCGCAGGCACGGCCGTGTTGTCCGCGTCAGAGCGTGGCGAGTGCATGAGCTGGGGCGAGTGGAGCTCGGCGTAGTGGGTGCGTGAGTTCGCGTGAGTGCGCGGCGTGTGCGCGGCGCGGTGGCGTATGTGCGAGCCGGCGTCTATATAACCCATCCCCTGTAATCGCCATTGGCAAGACCACGAGGTTGAGCTCGGGTTGCAGTAAAATTGGAGACTAGGGTGTTTGTGCGCCCGTGAAATTCCTGTTCCAGTTCATCTTCCACCTCCGATCGTTTAGCCAAGCCCTAGTGGCAACAACATTTGGTATCAGAGCTAGGCGAGCGATGGCGTTGATCCCGCACGGCGGCGCTGGGGCGGGCGCGGTGCCGCTCTCCTGTCCGGTGCTGAACGGGAACAACTACACGGTGTGGGCGATCAAGGTGGAGGCGAACCTCGACGCGCAAGGCGTCTGGGAGGCGGTGGTTCCGGAGGATCCGATGGCGGAGGTCGATCCGAAGAAGAACAAGACGGCGAGGGCGTACCTGCTCGGTGCGCTCACGGAGGACATTCTCCTGCAGGTTTCGTCGAAGAAGACGGCGACGGCGGTGTGGGCGAGCCTCAAGGCGCGATTCGTCGGCGCGGATCGCGTGCAGATGGCTCGGCTGTCCACGCTCCGCGGGGATTTTGATCGCATGATCATGGAGGACGGCGAGGCACTGGACGTCTACGCCGGCAAGATCAGCGGCATGGCGGCGAGGTTCGCGGGCCTCGGCGCGACGCTTGGCGACGCCGAGATGGTGAAGAAGCTGCTCGACACCGTGCCTGACGCCCTGTACACGGCGGTGGCCGGCATCGAGCAGTTCTGCGACGTCGACACAGTGTGCTTCGACAAGGTGCTCGGTCGCCTGAAGGCGTTCTAGGAGCGGTCGGAGCGGCGCAAGGCGGCTGCACGCGGTGGCGATCGCAGCGATGGGCATCTTCTGCTAACGGCGGCGCAGTGGGAGGCTAAGCGCCGTGCGCGCGGTGGCGGCCACGACGACGACGACGCGGGAAACGACGCGGACTGGGGCAGGCGTGGCAAGTGCCACTACTGCGGCATCCGTGGCCAATTCGAGCGCGACTGCAGGAAGAAAAAGAAGGAGGAGGCGCAGGCGCTCGTCTGCGACGTCGAGGACCGGCCTGGCCTGTACTAGGCCATGGCTTAGGAGGGGCAGTGTTGGCAATAAGCCATGGCGATCATGGCGTGCATGTTGGCCGGCGTCTGTGCGCCCTGGAACGTGCACGGCATGGTGCGCAGGCATGGCTGTATCAGGCGCATCCGACCGAGCGTGTGTGTGCGTGCGATCGGGTGCGTGCTCGCGTGTGTGTGTTAGTTAGCCGTAGCGATTTAGCCGGAGGAGATCGAGTCCACCGTCGTAGGCACGGCCGTGTTGTCCGCGTCAGAGCGTGGCGAGTGCGTGAGCTGGGGCGAGTGGAGCTCGGCGTAGTGGGTGCGTGAGTTCGCGTGAGTGCGCGGCGTGTGCGCGGCGCGGTGGCGTATGTGCGAGCCGGCGTCTATATAACCCATCCCCTGTAATCGCCATTGGCAAGACCACGAGGTTGAACTCGGGTTGCAGTAAAATTGGAGACTAGGGTGTTTGTGCGCCCGTGAAATTCCTGTTCCAGTTCATCTTCCACCTCCGATCGTTTAGCCAAGCCCTAGTGGCAACAACAAAATTTAATCGTACAACCTATCAGCAAGCTATAGGTTCAGCCTATTCTGCAGTTCCGCAACCGGAATGAAGAAGCAAAAAAAAATCACATGGCCTTGCTCCATCCTTCACCGGGTCGTCTCCACTTCTCAGTCACATCGTACATCATCATCTGCAACTGTTTTCAGATAGAACATTTGAACTTAATTTGTTAGTGCCGAACTAATTATAAATATGTTCATCTGATACGAAGCAGACTCCTACAAAATAGGTCAACATCACTACACATCGTATTTCACTTAGTACTGTACTACTGTTACCTTACTGCGAGCAGATCAACACGGTTGCCACGTCTATCGCTTTTACAGGTAGCGGAGATGGAGATGGAGATAAAATGCTTTCGGTTCCTTTGTCCATAAGAAAACTACGGCAGTGCTACAACAACCCAACAAAGGTTAGCAAAAGTAACCGATCAACAAATTTAGTTGGATTGAAATTTGACAAAAAACTGCTAGACGGAATGAAAAAAGTAAGTTGATATGAACATAAGCAACATCTAGCTCTGGCTTGAGATCTCCAGGACTGCATAATTCTTAATCATAGTAGAGATAAAGTTACCTGAACTTATTAACTGAAGTTCTGATTGGAAAATTTCCTCCTAGCTTTGCTGCCTTCTTCGCCTCCACCTGCGCACCAACCAGCTCACCCCCTCCTCGCTGGTGTACGGAGACGCTTCCCGCAGCCCACTATTCTCTCCGAGTGTTTCCTTCCATTGCTCGGTCTTTGCTGGCCATGGCCTGGCTGCTGGACGTGAAGTGTTGAGGAAACGATGTGTCGTCGCTGCCGCTTGACACCACAGCCACCACTTGCCCCACCAGCCTCTGCCTCCGAATCTCAATGCCGCAGAGGCGCTGCTGGCTCCGCCGGAGCTGTACGGGAAAATAAATGAGAAGAGCTTGAAACGAAAATACGGAAGGTAGTGGTAGTGGTAGTGGTAGTGGTTGAATCTCATATCCATCCTGTAACAAATTATTCGAGGTTACGAGCTCACAGCAAAATCAAACCCCGAGGAGAGAATAAAGATACAGTACTCTGTCAGGTTCAGTGTTCAACCGTACCATTCAGTTCATTCCTTCTTTGCATTATGCTCCATACAATTGACGAAACCTACAATCTACAAACAAAATATTGAAAGTTGCAAGTAGAATCCATGTTGCTAAAATTGTTTGCCTAAACACACGGACAAATATATGATTAGGATAGTACTGAGGGCACATTAAATCGTAGAGAACTTTAGAAAAATATAGTAATTATAATCTTGTTAAAATGTTATCACTTAGTTTAAAGAACCGATAATAACTTTACCAAATTATCAAAAGGCATAACGCGATAGAATCAGCATCTGGTGTGATTAACCCAAACTATGCATTGCTACGCATGACACAACTATGTTATAAGTAATCTTATGCAGTCTTCAGATGTCTGAAATTTGAGTTAACACATGTCGGCCCAGTTGAAACCAGGGTACCACGGGCCGTCTGCCTCTGCCCAGAAGGAAACGGCCTGGCAAAGATCTCACGAGGCCAATCTGCTTCAGGAGCTTTGCGTCAAGGCGCCTCGCGAGGCATCCCTCGCGAGCCAGGATCATCAGAAGGCCGCGCCCTTCCGGGACGGTCTCGCGAGGCCGCCCTCGCGATGCGAGATCTCGTGAAGCCCTTCCCGAGGAAGCGTGCCCCCGCAAGGCCTCCTTCGCGAGGGACAACACACTGTATCACCCGTGACTCTGTGCCTGCCACAGGGTGACGCGCGTGCCTGCGCGCGGTGACGACCGCGAGGACCGTGCCAGCAGCGCGAGGGGACCAAAACTTTCCTTTTTCGTGATTAAAGAGTGTCGACGCTCTGTAGCCACCAAAGCGAGCCCCAAATCTTGCCTCTTTGGTGAACGAAGACCGAGCCATTGCTACGCGCCAAGGAAGACGTCACCGCAAGCGTCATCCCTGAGCTCACCTCCTTGCCGTGGACGGTGGCTTTATCGACCATGGACCAAGTCCATGGGCAGGCTGGGGCAGTGCATCTGTACCCTCTTTTGGTGCTATGTGGCAACCCTTCCCGCCAATAATTTGGGAAGAGGACCGAAGCACTATAAAAGGGATAGTGCCACTACCTTAGCACGGGTTCAACTTCTGGTACAGATTTTGCTCCAACGCTTGTACTGTAAACTCTCGACCAGTGCAATCCACCAAGCAGGAGTAGGGTTTTACACCGCAAGGTGGCCTGAACCGGGGTAAACTCTCTGTGTCTCTGTTGCCTTGCTTGCTTGTCTTCCTCGCCGAGGTCGCCGAGGGTCGTTTGATTTGCGTGATTCAGCCCCCTGCGTTCAAACTTGGCACTTGAGATATCCCTTGCGGACATTCACCAACATTTGGCGCACCAGGTAGGGGGCTGAGGCGTATCTTCGACCTCTTCATCGCCATGGCCGAGACTCGCAGCGAGCGCGCCCAGCGCAGGCCGACCAGCAGGGTCCAGACGGAGCCCGTCGTCAACAACAACAGCCGCGGCCGCGCCAGCTCCGTCGCCACCGAGCGCGCTGCGGAGGAAGAGGAAGCTTCCTCCCTCCACCCTTCCAGGCAGCAGCAGCCGTCCGGCGGCCACACTGCATCCGCCTCCACTCACGGGCGCCACGGCCAGCCCACTCCTCAGGCAGCTCTGCTCATGGCACAGGAGCTGCTGCGCTACCGGCCCACTGAGGCTGGCCATGACGGCTGGCTCGCGTGCATCATCGAGCTTATCAACGCCGCCGGGGTCGCTCCGGCGCCATCCCGCTCCCTGGCACCTCCACCGTCACACGACGTACCTCCTCCTCCTCCACCGCCTCCGGCGGGAGGCGACGTAGGACGTCCCCGTGACACGCGCGCGTCGGGCGGAGCTCCGCCTCCACCTCCATCGCACGGCGCGTGCTCGCCAAACCTCGCCGGCGCCAGCTGCCAGTTCATCCAGCGAGCACCAGAGGACGCTCGCGTGGTCCTCGAGCGTCACCGCGAACGCCAGAACCGCACGGTTCAGGACATCGCCGCGGCAGGCCGCAACAACCGCGCCGCCCTCGCCAGCGGTGTCGCCGTGTCCAGCGGAGGCTGCCTCGCGTTCACTCCCGAGCTGCGCCGTGTGGTGTGGCCCACCAAGTTCAGGCCAGAACTGCCTCCTCGCTACGATGGCAACCCCAACCCCGTTGATTTCCTGCAGCTCTACACCGTCGGCATCCAGGCCGCTGGCGGCGACGACAAGGTCATGGCCAACTTGTTCCCCATGGCCCTCAAGAATGCAGCCCGCTCGTGGCTGATGAACCTTCCCGAGGCCTCCATCTCCTCGTGGGGCGAGCAGTGCGAGCAGTTCGTCGCCAACTTCAAGGGGACCTATGAGCGCCCCCTCATGCTCAACGACCTCCGCGCTGTGCGCCAGCGCCCCGACGAGACGCTCCACAAGTTCATCCAGCGCTTCAGCCAGGTCCGCAACAGGGTACCGCGTGCCTCTGACGCGGCGATCATCTCCGCCTTCTCCACAGGCGTCACGGACATCTGGATGCTCGAGAAGCTGTCCATCAACGATGAGCTCGATTCCGTCGTCGCTCTCTTCGACATGGCGGACAAGTGCGCCAAGGCTGAAGAGCGCCGCTTGTTCGCCCACAACGACCCCGACGTGGAGCCCGCCACCGCGCCCTCCAAGCACAAGAGCAAGGACTCCAAGCGCAAGGCGCCTGCCATTCTCGCGGCCGAGCCAGAGAGGAAGCACAAGCGTGGAGACGACGCCGCGAAGAAAGATGGCCATCCGTTCTGCGTCTACCACAACCTACACTCCCACAACACCGAGGACTGCCACGAGCTCAAGAAGCTTCGCGACAACCGCCAGAACAAGCGGGACGAGCGTGGCGGCGGACGCGGAGGTGGCCGCGGCGGTAGCCGTTGTGGCGGCCACAACAACAACTACCAGCAAAACCCTCAGGCCAACGCTGCCCAGCCACACCACGACGAGGGCAACAACAACCTCCCCGACGAAAACATCGCAGGCTTCTAGGAGCCTCGAAGGATGGCGTGTATCCTTGGCAGGGCCCAGGCCCCCATCTCCAACCGCCACTTCAAGCAACTCACCCGCGAGGTGAACGCGGCCCTCCCGGGGGTCGAGGCCTCAAGGCCCCTCAAGTGGTCACAGTTCCCGATCTCCTTCGACGCTGGGGACCACCCCAAGACCACAAGGACTGTGGGCACCATCCCTCTGGTGTGCACCCCCACCATCAACAACGTTGCCGTCACCAAGACGCTCATCGATGGGGGTGCGGGCCTGAACGTGATCTCCGTGGAGGCATTCGACAAGATGCAGGTGCCCTACGAGCGCCTGATGCTAACGAGACCCTTCTCGGGGGTGACAGACGGGACCACGATCCCTCTGGGGCAGGTGCGCCTTCCCGTCAACTTCGAGACCCGCGATAACTACCACACCGAGCTCATCGACTTCGACGTCGCGCACATAGGCCTTCCCTACAACGTCATCCTGGGCTACCCCGCGCTCGCGAAATTCATGGCGGTCACGCATCACTCCTACAACACTGTCAAGCTTCCAGGCTGCAGCGGCACCATCACCATCCGCTGTGACGAGAAGGATGCCGTGCGTTCCATCGAGCACGCCTACAAGGCAGCCACTGCTGCATATCCCGCTGACGAGGACACCGTCGAGCATATCGCCGGGCCCGTGAAGAAGAAGCAGCTGTTCTCCCAGGACAGAATAGCAACGAAGAAGGTGCCGTTGGACGCCAGTAGCTCGGGGGCTGCCGGGGACACAGGGGCTACCGTCACCATCGGCGACAACCTGCCTCCCAAATAGGAAGGCGCGCTCGTCGCCTTCCTCCAGGCAAACACTGACATGTTTGCATGGACGCCGTCAGATATGCCTAGTGTACCGAGGGAGGTGTTCGAGCACCACTTAGCGGTGTGCCCTAATACACGCCCCGTGAAGCAAAAGGTGCGACGTCAGGCGCCCGAGAAGCAAGATTTCATCGTTCAAGAGGTCGAGAAGCTCAAGGAGGCAAAAATCATCCGCGAGGTCATCCACGCCGAGTGGGTCGCCAACCCCGTCGTGGTGCCCAAACACACCGGCGGCGGGCGGCTCTGCGTCGACTTCACCGATCTCAACAAGACCTGCCCCAAGGACCCTTACCCACTGCCAAGGATTGACCAAATCGTGGACTCCATCGCCGGATGTGACCTCCTCTGTTTTCTGGATGCCTTCTCGGGGTATCACCAGATCAAGATGGCGAAGGAGGATGAAGAGAAGACAGCGTTCATCACCCCTTGTGGTGTATTCTGCTATGTGTGCATGCCTTTTGGCCTGAAGAACGCTGGCGGCACTTTCCAGAGGCTGATGCACATCGCCTTGGGGGATCAGATGGGGAGAAATGCAGAGGCGTACGTCGACGACATCGTCGTCAAGGTTCGCGAGGAGCACACCCTCATCGCGGACCTCGAGGAGACCTTCGCCAACCTGCGCAAGGTGAACATCAAGCTCAACCCCGCCAAGTGCGTCTTCGGGGTACCTTCAGGCAAGCTCCTCGGGTTCCTGGTCTCACGCCGCGGCATTGAGGCTAACCCAAACAAGATCAAGGCCATCAAAGAAATGCAGCCGCCGCGACACCTCAAGGACATGCAACGCTTGGCGGGGTGCATGGCCGCTCTCGGGCGCTTCATCTCCAAGCTTGGCGAGAGGGCCTTGCCTTTCTTCAAGATAATGAAAAGATCAGGCACATTCAAGTGGACCCCTGAAGCTGCTGTGGCCTTCGAGGATCTCGAAAGATATCTGGCCAGCCCACCCGTCATGGTCGCTCCGCGGCCCCACGAGCCCCTCAAGCTATATTTGGCGGCCACTCCACAAAGAGCAAGCTCCGTCCTCATGGCAGAGCGAGAAGAGCCAGTCACCGCCAAGCAGAACACTGCCCCGCCAAGCCCAAAGCCTCCCGGCGAGGGAGAGACGTCATCGACACCCATCGAGAGCTCACATCAAGAAAACCTGGGAGAGCTACCTGCTGAGCCTCGCGAGGAGCCCGCTGCGGCATCTCCTGCAACCCACCTCGTCGAGCATCCCGTCAACTTCGTCAGCACCGTGTTACGGGACGCACTCGAGCGGTACACCATGCAGCAAAAGCTCCTCTACGCGCTTCTCATCGCCTCCAGGAAGTTGCGCCACTACTTCCAAGGCCACCCCATCAAGGTGGTCTCATCTTTCCCCCTGGAGCAGATACTACGCAACTCCAACGCCACAGACCGCATCCCCGCGTGGGGCATTGAGCTACAACCTTTCGAGCTGGAGTTCCTCACCACCAGGACCATCAAGGGCGCGGCTCTCGCGGATTTCACAGCAGAAGGGACAGATCCTCACGCAGAGGAAGGCCACGAAGAAGAATCTCTCATGCCGGAGAAGGCAACCCCAGGCCACTTGTCCATGAACTTCGATGGTGCATTTTAACGAAACGGCGCGGGGGCTGGCGTCGTGCTCACGTCCCCGACAGGAGACAAGCTCTACTAAGCCGTCCAGCTCTGCTTCAAGCACAACGACAAGGTCTCCAACAACATCGCTGAGTACGAGGGCCTCCTTGCCGGGCTCAGAGCTGCCATCGCTCTCGGGATCATGCGCATACTCATTAAGGGCGATTTCCAGCTCCTCGTCAACTTCTTCAACAAGAGCTACAAGCCCAAGGACGACCACATGGCCGCCTATCTCGAGGAGGTGCGCAAGCTCGAGAAGTTCCTTGGCATGGAGTTAATGCACATCCCGAGAGGGGACAACCAGGAGGCTGACGACATCGCCAAGCGAGCATCCAAGCGCGAGCCTCAGTGCCCAGGTGTCTTCGAGGAAAGGCTCCCGAGAGCATCAGTGACACCACCAGCGGGCAGCGACGCATTCCTCGCCGAGGAACTTCCACTGGCACCCACGACGGGCGCTCCTGATTGTGGCCCACCTTCAGGCAACCGTTTGCTTCTGGCGCTAACACATCAGGCCGCAAGCTAGATCGCAGAGCTCAAGGACTACTTGGAGAACGGGACCCTCCCCGAGGACGATGCTGAAGCAGAGCGTATCGCACGACAAGCCAGGTCCTACTGCATGAAGGATGGTGATCTATACCGCAGGCTCCCTAACGGGGTGGCGTTGCGGTGCATCTCTGCAGAAGAAGGGCGCGAGCTCCTCACGGACATCCACCGTGGAGATTGCATCCACCATTCCTCGTCGCGCACCCTTGCCGGCAAAGCTTTCCACAGCGGTTTCTACTGGCCCTCAGCACTTTAAGACGCCACCGAGCTCGTCAGGACCTGCGAGGCCTGCCAATTCCACGCCAAGCAAATTCACCAGCCCGCGCAAGAACTGCAAACCATCACCCTCTCGTGGCCGTTCGCGGTCTGGGGGCTGGACATTTTGGGACCTTTCCCTCGTGCGCTCGGGGGCTACCGCTACCTCTACGTCTCCATCGACAAATTCACCAAATGGGCAGAGGTGGAGCCTACTCGCACAATCCCGGCAAGGTCTGCTATCAAATTCATCAAGGGCCTCGTGTGCCCAACCGCATCATCAACGACAACGGCACTCAGTTCACCAGCGGCTTGTTCAAGTCCTACTGCCACAACCTCAGCACCCAAATCTGCTACGCCTCCATCGCTCACCCGCGAAGCAACGGCCAGGCAGAGCGCGCCAACGCCGAGGTCCTCAAGGGCCTCAAGATGAGGAGCTTCAACAAACTCAAGGCCAGTGGCAAGAACTGGATCGACGAGCTCCCGTCCGTGCTATGGTCGATCCGAACAACAGCGACCAAGCCTACCGGCGAAACACCCTTCTTCCTCGTCTACGGGGCGGAAGCGGTTCTCCCCACCGAGCTCAAGCATGGGTCCCCGCGGGTCCTCGCCTTCGACGAGGCCCGTCAAAGCGACCTACGGGAAGATGATCTGGTGCTCCTCGAGGAGGCTCGCCGCCAGGCAGCCATCCACGCAGCCCGGTACCAGCAAGATCTGCGTCGCTACCACAGCCGCCACATCCATCCCCGTACGCTTGAAGCTGGCAATCTTGTCCTTCAAAGGATCCTCTCCAAAGAAGGCCTCCACAAGCTCTCGCCCATGTGGGAAGGACCGTTCAGGGTTGTGCACATTTCCCGGCCTGGCGCAGCACGGCTGGAGACGGAAGATGGTGACCCGGTGCCAAACCCGTGGAACATCCAGCACCTCCGCCGAGATTTCCTCTCCATGAGGGTCTCCTGAAGCCTCTCATCAGCGTCGCCACGAGGCCGCGAGGGCTTCAGCCCACAACGGGTGGGGCCCCGTGATCACCACGGCGGCATTTTTTGTCTTGGGAGCCACGAGGCCACGACAGCCTCAAATCGCCGAGATTTCCTCCCCGAGAGGGTCTCCTGAAGCCTCTCATCCGCATCGCCACGAGGCCGCGAGAGCCTCAGCCCACACGAGTGGGGCCCCGTGATCACCACGGTGGCATCTTTTTGGTCATACCAAATATAATGAACTTCTTCATTCAGCAGTAAAACAATGTGTTTCTCGCCGATCGCGCGTGCATGTATCCTTGCCTCGGTAAGCAATGTGTTTCATATCTTGCGCACGCTCATGGGTTCTTCCTTGCGTACCACACGAGTGGGGGCTAGGCACGGTGCCTGTGCTCGGGCCAGTCCCAGCAGCACAGCGCTAAACCCAGGTGACTGAGCTCTGGCTCGCGGGCCTGCTCCCGTGCACGCCACCTCCCCGAGGTCCTGGGTGCTTATTCTCCTCGTGTGACACCCACGTGCGAACCGACGAGCGCGTGCTGTCGTTCTACTTGCAACACTTGTTGGCATGCCGTTGGCAGGACACAGCGCCTCGCGAGCAGCCCCAGCAAGGGCCTGCAGCCTCCTCCACGAGGAGTCCACGAGAGGCCTCACGAGCACGTGCCTCGCGAGGCACAACCCACAAGCACTACGCAACAGGGCTCACACCCCGCAAGAAAGCTAAGTCTAAATTACACTTCAAGCTTCTCATTCCTGTTCTCTCGCACTGAGCGTCGTGAGCTTTCTCCTTAAACTACGTTTTGCTTGCACGTTAAGGGGGGACTCCCGAGCATCACGTCTCGAGAGCCCTTACCACCCCGCGAGGTGCTGCACCCTCTGGCCTTGTTCGAGCCCTGACTCCAACATACCAGCGAAGGTGCTACCATTCCCGGGGGCTGGGTCCCGACGACGTAGAGCAACAAAAACAAGTAGAAGGAGAAACTTAAGCCTCACGAGAGGAACCAAAACAAATTCCAGCATCACAGCAGTTACAATAAGCAAAAGTGTCTAAGTACAACTGCATGCATCAGGTACACTAGTGCTAGCCTAAGCGGACGAGGCGCCGTCGCCCGAGCTTTCCTCGTCGTCTTGGCCTCCGTCGCCGCCCTCGTCGGCATCGCTGCCTTGCGTGTACACGCGGACAAGGGCCTCCACGTGCTCCTTCACCTCCTTCGCGGTAAAGGGGTGGAATCGACACCTAGTACTGTCACGTCAGTATTAAAATATCTAACAAATCATCGGGAATTTAAAACTGGAGCGAACATTTGTCAATCATAAGGCCAAGCTAGAAAACGGAAGCACTATGAATGGATCCACTTACCACTTCCAATTCAGTCTACACTCCCCACACGGCCACACCTGCAATTCAGTTATGGAGTCTTCAGAAGTTCTATACAGGGATGAGAAGGCCTGCGCGGTGGAGCCGTCCATTGCACGCAATGTCCGCGGCCGTGGATTCAATGGAGAGGAGGTCGGACGCCATCAACCGGGCTGAGGGCGGAGGGAGGTGCCGGAGAGAGAAGCGGGACGCCGGGGCGTACCATCCGAGCGGGACGATGGAGCGGTTACATCCAGGCAGCAACCTCGGTGGGGATGGCTGGTTCCTAGTGGGGTGGACTACGAAGCAGGAGGTCGGGGAAGCACGCGGAGAGGCTGGCCGGCGATACGGACGGCTAGCCCGCAGCCGCACAGGCGCGACATGCGGAGACTTAGACCAGCGGTAAAGGGGTGGAATCGGCAGAGGAGTCCAAGGAGAGATTCTGCTGCGAGAGGCGGATCGAGGAGGAGCCAAAGTTGGTCGGATTTTCGGGCGGCAGCGACGCTTCTATCGTGGAGTAGAGGCAGTTGCGGTCAGGCAGACGAATTTGGGGGGAGTCGGCTCCTTCGCGAGCGGGGGTTTTTTTTTTGGCTGGGACGTGCGGAACCTTTCGTTCGCTCGGCCAGTGGTCCGCCGGGTGGGAATTGCTAGATGTACACATGACAGCACATAGCGGCCGCGGACACTGCGTGCAACGTTGCACGTAGGACAAGTCTGGACGGTTGGATGTATTTTCGTGGGCTGATCTTTAGGTGGAAATTGATCCGTACGATTTGTGGGGTGGCTGTAGGGAAACTCATGTTCGCTTGTTTATTACTCCCTCCGTTCTGAATTAATTGATTCAGATCTAGCAAGTTGTCCTAGATCTTGTAGATGTAGATGTACGCTAGCGGAACGAATCGTGCATTCGTGCGCGCGCGGTTGTTTGGATCATGCGGGACCACCGAACCATGCATGCAGCCCAGAGGCCCACGTGAGCTTTTGCCTAAGGGGAGGCGCGCTGCAGACTTCACAGCCAGAACCAAGGCGCGCCTGGGAATAAACCGTAAAATGGCCCAGATTTAGGTGGGAAAGAGCCCATTTTCGTCGTGTCCAGCCCAGATTTAGGCCGGTTTTGCCGGTCCGCCCGAGATGAGGCTGGTTCTCGCCGGTTCGCCCAAAGTGAGGCGAGGTCGTGGGCATTCTTTCTCATGCATGCGGCGTCCGTAGCGATCCAAATAAAAAAATGGAGGAGAGCATCCGGGATGGAGGACAAGGCCATCCGATGATCTGTTGTGCCCGCAAAGCTTTGCATGTTGGCTTGCGTTGTTATTAGCATTGGGAGGAGGAGGAGGAGGAGGAAGAAGAAGAAGAAGAAGAAGAACCAGAAAAAAGTTTATACACTGGACTGAACTGGAACCGTGCATGTTTCCTCGAATGATACCCATCTGAATTTCAGAAATGAAAAACTCTCCACCTTGCCATCAATGGCCGTGCTGTAAAAGTAACGGAGTCCTACGATTAAATTGCAGTAACGAAAATTGTTACGCGGCCAGTTTAATGTCCAAGCGAGACACAATTGAGGGACACCCCGGTCTACAAATACTGTGCCACTGACAGGGCACAAGAGCATTGCAGCAGCCGGCCACCTCGTCGTACGTGGTGCACGCGACAATGGCGAGCCGCTCGTGCCCGTTCATCTGCCTCGGCCTCCTCGCCGTCATCATCGCCGGGCACTCCGCAGAGGCATCGGCGGACGCAGCGGCGGCGGAGGCGCCTGGGCACGGCGGCGGGGTCGCCCCCGGCTGCTGGAAGTCGGTGATGGACACGACGCAGCCGTGCGCGCACGACGTGCTGCGGACGGTGGTCCTGGGCGGCGTGCACATCGGCAAGGAGTGCTGCGCGGTGCTGGGACAGGTCGGCGAGAGGTGCGTCGTCGACGTGCTATCCAGCCTCCCCCTGGGCGCAGCGTACCTCCCCGTCGTCAACCGCATCTGTGGCTTCGTCTCCGGCGTAGCATAGCTAGCTGCTAGCTCTGCTAGCCTAAGCTGCGTTTTTTTCTCAAACAATCTTGTTTCCGATCAAAGATTCCTATGTATGCCGACAAAATCGCTACTACCCATCCGTCCCAAAATAACTGTTTTAAGTTTAACTAAAAATAAATGTATCTAAACATATTTCGTATCTGAATACATCTATTTTTAGGCAAACTTGAAACGGTTTTTTTAGACAATTATTTTGGAACAGAGGGAGTACCTCTAATCCAGAAATTTTGACATTTGGAATGTGGGAGATTGTTAAGGTGCTAAGAGAAATTGCGTGCACGCTATAACGTGTTATATTTGTATCGCCCATCCTGATTTGCCATAGCATTCTTGTAAATTACCAGATTTAGATGAAAAATAAAAAAATTAACAAGATTAAAAATAAAGTCTAGAAATGACAGAACAACATGTGCATAAGCATGTACGAGAAATATTCCCCAATTGTTTAGAAGTTTAAAATCAACATCTCACGAGACAACAACATAACATAAATTATTTCTTCTGAATAATCAGCATTAGCGACATCTTTCAGTTTAGGAGAGAAACCAATAGATTGTAGTTCATCATCAAGACAAATAAAAAAGAAATGTCCGTTTCTTCCTAAGGTGGAACCTCGGTGCTTTTCGCCCATGGGATAGAAAAAGGAAATAACGTGCTAAAGTTATGATATTTTAGCGTGGTATAGCGAATAGCACAATAGGGCTTAAAATGTACCGTGCTCCAGATATGCTATATTTTTTCATGGGTGTGCTACAGCAGTATTGATTTGTACACACGGCTTGTGACAATCAAATCAAATCGGAGGGAGTATTTTATTTTAAAATTGGAGGCAGTATTTTATTTCCTGTACATATGGATTGATACTCATTCAGCCTAGAAACGATTGGCCGGAACCGACAAAGAGGTTTTTAGCTTTTTCTGGAGGTGTCAAAGAGTTTTTAGTGGTACCCTCAAATGAATAAGGATTGTTTATTGTCATGGATCCAAATGCCCATATATTAGTTTATGCTAGTGCTAAAATACCATGAATTGGCGTCCAACATGAATGCTAAGATGGTGTCGAACACTAGCAAGATGACTAAAAAGCGTAGCAAGCATAGGGTACAATTGGTCTAGCAGATTATCAACGATACCGGTGCACACGTTATAGAAGTCGCAGCCGGCACATTCCTCTAACCCACATTCATCGTCATGACAGGAACGTCTATGCTCGCACGGTGTCAGAAAACTCCACCACCCAACGACCGTCTATCATCCATTGCCCAGACCCCGCCGTGTCATGCCGTCGAGAATCGCCAATGCCAACACTACAAAAGCAACACCGCACCAACTAGACCCCTCCACGCAAACTTGTTCCAAAACGATTCCCAAGAGGGAGAACGACATTCGAGTGTCGCCATTGCCATATGTTTCCCCCGGAAAATCTTGGCGGAGGGTAGAAGGTCGCAACGATGATGCTTTCAAAAAGACATTCACATAAAGGGACAAAAAATCCGAAACCTAGCACACTGTAGAAGTCAATTTTTTATGTAAAAAAAATACAATTCCAATGTTTTTCTTTTGAACACTTTCAGTGTTAACTGCACTATGTAAAAATTGAAAGGGACAAAAAAAAATCCTAGGTGCAACTCACTATCATCTCGAGCAGTGTCAAGATAGACTAAAGAATTATCAATATTTACACAAAAAGATACCTAGGTTATGGTTGCAGGTGGGATGGGCATGCCACTTCTCCCGTATCCCATCCCACCGAAATTGGCCCACCTCTCCCGAGTTACAAACCCACTACTCCCGTACGGGTCAACTGGTATGAGCCCACCTTAGCCCATGAAAACCCATCTTTCCCACCGGTACCAGGCGAGATGCACAGGTGGAGGCGGCCGCGCTCGATGCGCTGGAGGGCGCCGGAGGGAGCGGGCGGGCGCGACGGCGAGAGGTAGGTGAGGAGATGAAGCCATGGAGGAGATGAGTGCAGCCGGCGTCGCGCGGGGACGGAGGGGCTCCGTCGCCGGCCATGCAGGAGACGCTCGCTGATCCGGCGAGCCCGGTCAAACCCCAGACCGCCCAACCCCATCGCAACGAAGACTTGTAGTTGTGCAAGGCGACGCGGAACGCGCGCAGCGGCGGCGTGGCGGCTGGAGCTGGGCAGCGGTGGCGGGCGACGATGGTGGCGGTGATGGTGGCGCCGAAGCGTGACGACGTCGTGTCGAGTTCCCATGGCCGGTCGTCGTCGTGGCTGCCGGGGCGACGGACTTCGTCGTAGGCTGGGACGGTGCCTTCCGGCTCCTCGACGGAGATGGTGTGGACGCCGGCGAACGCGTCGCGCCACGGGGACGAGAGGGCGGCGGCACGCGTGGCCTGCTTGGATAGTTGGATGGGAGGAAGGAGAGGACGTGGCTGAGCATGGCGTCGTCGATCTCCATTGCTAATACGGTCCTCGCGAACCGGCTTGGCGGCGTGGCTGATGCGATGTTGACGGCAGATATTTAACCCTGCACTCGACGCCACACGTCGGTCACTGCCTACTAGGCTACTACAGTACACTCTAGGAAATGGTAAGTGGTTATTTAGCTCGCCACGCACACGGCCCTCTCTTAATCTCCAAACAAATTAAAGGAAGCAAAGCAAGCTCCCCCAGAAGAGAATCAGATCGACAGAGCCATTCCCCAATCCTCCTCCGCATCAGCAGCAACGAACCAATCCCCCCAAACCCTAGCTGGAATGGAGCCCAAATCCAGCACCCCCACCCCTCCGCCGCCGGTCCCGGTCCTGGGCGCGCCCGTCGGCTACCCGCCGCCCGGCGTCTACCCGGCCGCCGGCTACCCGCACGCGCCGGCGCTCTACGCCCCTCCGCCGCCGCCGCCCCCCGCCGCCGCCTCGCAGCAGGCCGCCGCGCAGCAGCAGCTCCAGGTGTTCTGGGCGGAGCAGTACCGCGAGATCGAGGCCACCACCGACTTCAAGAACCACAACCTGCCGCTCGCGCGCATCAAGAAGATCATGAAGGCCGACGAGGACGTGCGCATGATCGCCGCCGAGGCGCCCGTCGTCTTCGCGCGCGCCTGCGAGATGTTCATCCTCGAGCTCACGCACCGCGGCTGGGCGCACGCCGAGGAGAACAAGCGGCGCACGCTGCAGAAGTCGGACATCGCGGCAGCCATCGCGCGCACCGAGGTCTTCGACTTCCTCGTCGACATCGTGCCCAGGGACGAGGCCAAGGACGCAGAGGCGGCCGTGGCCGCGGGGATGCCGCACCCCGCCGCCGGGATGCCAGCCGCAGACGGCATGGGCTACTACTACGTCCAGCCGCAGTAACATACCATCTTGTTTTAGCGGATTCTACTTAAGTTAAGATTATGCCGTTGCTTTAGCTACTGTACTGTATGTTTGTTTGCTCGCTCCCCGCATAATAACTTGAACACATTTGAGATGCCTCCTCTCGTATAAGTGATTCAGTTTGAGGAGGGATTGATTGGCGCGCGTGATTCAGGAGAATATATGATGCTGATCCATGTCTTTACTGTTGTTAGCATGATTACCATTCTCTCATCATTGTTAGTATTCATCTTCATTTGCAGCTAATTGCTGATTCATGTACTGTAACTAGAAAATCGTTGTGGCTTTTAGGTTGGAAACTCAGACAGTACAACGATTCTTAGCCACATCTTTATGTTACTTTTAGCTCTTGTGTGCTATATACGGTAATTGGATACTCCATGCATGACATAAACTTAATCTTGCATTTGTGACAGTCTCTGATGTTGTATTGTTGTAGGCAATGAAGCTGAGTTTTCCAAGTTCAGTGTAATCCTTGGTGTTATTTGCAAAATTATTAACATGTCCTACGACTAGAGGTCTAGTCGGAGTCACTAGTTCCTTGGGGCATCTGGGGTAACTGTCAAACTTAGAAAATTATCTTCTTAATATGCTTGACTCCGCATGATTTGCAGTGATTGTGAATTGGACTTTTCTTGTGCTCAGCCTGTGATGTCAAACATTTTTTGGGAAGCTAATTTTCTAACGTTTGAACATCCTCAGGCAATTCCCCTGTGAACTCTAGACCTTTTCATGTAAGTGTATGCATAAATTTCCTATGTTATTATGTGAGAAGTGGGAGGCTGCACCTGTACAAAGTAAGAGAGTTTATGTATTAGCAAGGTGGTACTACAAAGTCCTAGAGGGCTAGATGCTCCACTCTGTAGGAATATCTTTAAATGTAAAGTGACAATCTGGCAATGGCTGTTTTTTATTTGATATAAAAGTAATATCATTACAACTCACTGAAGAAGACATATTTAAATTTCACTTAAAAAATTTATATCATGTACAACTACATATATAGTACTCCCTCCGTACAACAAAGGATGTCTCAACTTGATCAAAAATTGGATTTATCTAGACATGACTTAGTGTATAGATACATCCAAATTTGATCAAAGGTGAGACATCATTTGTTGAACGGAGGGAATAGCTTATCTGGTTTACAGTTTGCCTAACATTATTTAGACCTGCAGATATGTACGCACTCCAGTGTGCATAAAGTTGAGATGTACCTGTCTAAACGCCTTGGAACTGAACTGTGAAACAAAATTTGTGATCTTTCTTTGCTAGCTATACTTTGTCATGAACATCAGAAATTTAACCTGAAAGTGACAATCAGATGCAGAAAGCACGACGGCATTTGGCACGCCAGGAGGTGGCTGCAGAGTGCAGACCCACCAATATACATGAAACTTACAGGAGAACTGAATTTCTTAGTTAATTGAAGGTGACTGATGTGTCCGTTATGCATCATGGGAGTAGGACATTTGCAGTGCAAACTCCTGACATGCTCTATTAGTCCCATTGTGTTTCGATTTTTCTACAAGTTGCTGGTTCTTCTGGGCTTCTAAATTTAAAAAAGAATACACTCAACATTTGTTCTTGAGGTACAATCTGCCTGAATCAAAAAGGTCAATAGCAATTATGTTTTTCAACAGCTCGAGTTCTAACTTCTGAACATTGGCAGTGAAGTACTTTCTCTGTTCCATAATATAAGATGTTTTACAATTTTTCAAATTCATATGTCCACACGTGTAGTATCTAGACATGTTTTAAGTGTACATGTGCACTTATTTGAATGTGAATCTAGACAACATGTGTTACACGTAATATTGTGAAACAGATGAGTATGATCTGTGGAGCCACATAAATATTGTTCATGGTCATTATTAGCGTTAGCCTTTGCTTTATGATAACGATTGCCACTAGCACTGACAGTTCGCCTGTAAATCGATCTGGGTTACGGTACACCTGTGGTTGCGAATCGGCACGAAATAAAAATTCTGTGTGGTTTGACTAGAAAACTAGGGGAAATGAGTGTTGAGTTAGATTCACATCTGCTGCTGTAGTATTCGCCCTTTGAGGAGTGATCACTTGCATTTTGTAACAGTATGCAGAAACCGGAATTTTGGACTTGTCAAAACCACAGGTTGCAGGGAGAATTGTGCTGGCTCTTGCCGGTTCAACCTTAGAAAACTGAATACATTCACCACAGGTTGCAGGGAGAATTGTGCTGGCTCTTGCCGGTTCAACCTTAGAAAACTGAATACATTCGCGGATAGGTCAATTGTAAACACAAGTTCAAAACTGGCCAGACGGAGAACATCAGGATTCAAGAACAATACGCTAAATGTTTGTTCTTTCTTTACAAATTGCCTGAACTGAAACGGCTGCCGAAGAATTCAAGGATAATTCCGCTAAGCATAAACAATGCATAAACCTGCCATTTTAAGCCATGAATCTGAAACCATACAGGTATTTCATTTTGAGTTGTTACAAACAAGTTATGAATTGTTACAAAGTATACGCCCTTAACAAATAATGTTGTGAATTATCTGTTATCGTCGGAGCACAAGCAGTGATCTGTCCTATGCAAACAAGACCTCGCCAGAATCAACTCCTCGGGAAAACTTGCGACCCTGCAAGTAGGAAAGCAGATTTTCGTCATTTATCAAGAATTCAAGATCGAACATTTTACATACTACTACCAGTTGCGGATGGGAGCCAGTAATGAACTGATTTTTCGGATGATCTGACCCAGAGGAATACTGAACAAGATATAAATTTCAACTCACCTAGAAAAACAAACTGTGATACGTTCTACGCGCACAGGATGAGCTTGCCGAATGGCAATGCGGCGGCTGCGACGGCGAGGAGGCAGGCGGTGACGACGTTCCGGTAGCACCAGCGGAGAGGTCCCCATGCTCCGGCTCCGTCGACGCTGGCGCAGTTGGCCCTGGTGACCCCGCAGTGCGGCTCCTTGGAGAGGTCGAACGACGCGCCCTTGAGTCGCAGCTCCTGCACGCACCGCGCGAGGGCCCGGGCGTCGCCGCGCTCCCGGCGCAGCCGCCGCGCGGCGCGCCAGTAGGCGCGCACCCGGAGCTGCACGGCGGCGGCGAGCACGAGGGACGCGGCGAGCGAGAGGGACGACGGCGCCCACCACCTCCCGCAGGAGGACGCGGCCGCGGCGGAGGCGGCGGCGAAGAGGAGCGCGAGGGAGAGGCCGTGGAGGGCGAGGAAGGCCGCGCAGAGGTAGAAGGCGTCCCGCCGCGCCGCGTCCATGAGCGCCTCGAGCGCGCACGCGCGGCGGCTGTGGCGGGACTCCTCCCGCTGCCACAGCTTGAGCAGCAGCAGGTGGCCACCGCTGCCGGCGATCTCGCCCAGCGGGTGGTGCGCCGAAGCCGTGCCGTTGCCGAGGAACGCGGCGCCGGTCGGCTCCGCTCCGTCGCCGGTGGCCGGGATCTCCACGACGTGAGCGTCGTCGTTCTTCACGGGTTCCGCCATTGGAAATGTCTCGCCTTGAAATGGAAGGTTTTGAGTTGATGTGAGATCGGGATCGGGATGGGGAGGCAGAAATGGAAGGAGGGGAGTGGAAGCCTGATGATCTTTGGTAAGCGCGGCGGCTTAAGGGGTTCGGTGTGCGTCCAACGGTCGGGTGCTTTTGTGAGGCAGGCAACGGTCGGATTTTCGTCCAAGATTTATATTTAGCAAAGAAGAAACAGTTTTGATTAAAGACAATAACACTAACGATACACGTAGCAACACCCTTTATTTCGTCCACGATGTAATGACAGCCCAGGTACAAGCTCTGAAGCAAGGTTTACTCCTGGCACAAACCCTAGGCTGCAAGGACTCCTCACCCCGCGACGCCGCCGCCCACCTCCCCCTCCCCTCCTCCACCCCCATCCCTGCCTCCTGGGTCGCTCCGCTCGAGCGGTGGAGCAGCAGCGTCGTGCGAGGAGGTGGAGCTGCGCTGTCGAGCGGCTGCGGCGGCCCGCGGGCCTGATCTAGGCTGGCCTCGGGCTGGAGGGCCCGAGGCGTTGCGTTCGTGAGGAGATGGCACTGGCAACGCTTTGTGGCGTCAGTGGCCATCGAGGACGGGCGGCTGCTGCTGGTGCGGTTGGAGGTGTGGTTGCGCTGCTTGTTCGAGGCTGAGGGGATGAGGAAGTTGGCCGCCGGCGTCTCGGGCTGCCGGGAGGTGCTGAAGCTGGTTGTCGCCGCCCAGCCGGTGACATGTGCTTGCTTTTCGTCGGTGGTGTGTTCGGCCTTCTGTGGACTGTGGGGCTATCGACAGGGCTGGGAGAAATCCCTATGCGGTTGCGAATGACGGCGACGCTTGCGGGCGCCGTCACCTGCTTGGAGGCGTCATCTAGGTCCTCTTTGGAAATGACCTCTCCAGAGCAATGGGGGAAACCCTAGCTCTAGCTTGCTAGTGCAGGCAGTAGCGGCGTTTTTGGCGTCTCCCCTCCTTGGAGGTACTGTCCGGAATGCGCGTGGAGTCGCGGAATCAATGTCGTTCGCTACCTAGAACGTGGACCTTTAGGATGCAATGTACATTGTTGTTGCCATCTTTCTACCAATGCTTCCTTCGTTCAGGCCGAGCCCTATTGCCCACTTGCCGATCTTCTTCTAGGCATTATGGGTGGGCCGTACGTCGGCGAATGCCTGCAGGTTAGGGTTGTGTTTCTGAGCTGTCTGCTCCAGTTGTGACGCGGTCGAGTGGTTCTGTGTGCGGGTCTTGTTCTGTGCTGGGTGTGCGTTGTAAGCAGGTTGGCATTGTGGGTGTCGTATGGTTGTTGGGTCCGGTTTTCCTTATAAACTGGACCACTCTTCTTCTGATCAATGAATTTAGCAGTTCTCTTGTTAACATAAAAAAAAAACCTAGGCTGCACCAAAGTCATTTGCTGCTTCGACAACATGGATGTAGTCGAATCAATGAAAGAGGGAGGATACTCGCACGGAATTTCAGCTGCAATCTTTGACGACTGCTATCACCTAGCTTCTGATTTTTTTAAAATCAAATTTGAACATAATTACCGTGAAGCAAATATGGTTGCTCACGAATTAGCTAGGCTAGCCCGGGTTTCTGACCAACATGTCTGGTTAGATGAACCCCCTGGTGTCATTGTACCTCTTCTGCTTAAGGATGTAACGCTTGTGATTAATGAATAAACAGGGATAGTTAAGTCCAAAAGCAAAACCATACCCGCATGTGCAAATTCATACAACAACTCTAAAATTAGAGTATAGAGGTACAGAAACTCTGATCCCGACGCAAAAACGGTAAACACAGTCCGAATTTGCTGATTTGGCATGCCACGGTGGAAAGTTCGGGTCCAGTGAAGTTTGCAAGTAAGTCATGCATATCTGTTAGGATTTACCTTTAGGTCCCTTCCCGTTAGTTCTTCATGTGCGCGAGTCACGGTACCGACACGAACTTTCCATTGCTCCGCTAGCGACGAGGCGTTGCGCCGACGCCGACCTGCTGCGTCGCCGCCAGATTCACCTCGATGGCCATGGTTCGAAGAGGCTCCGGAGCACGGTATGCCGCATTGCGCAACCCCTCTTCTTCTTCATTCTTCTATTTCGCTGGACGAGCAAGGCTAGAGCCGACATGATGATCGTGCCGATTTCAGTTTAATTTCATGGAAGGAAACAACAATTCTATATGTTAGAATAGTGTGGTGCTGGTTTGATTGTTGAAAACATCATTGCATCGAGAAAAATTTGTTGTCCTGTTTCGCTCGAGAAGTATGTCCGCAAGAACGCAAATTAAACCAAATTTTTGTGTGTTATGTGGATGGATTATTTGGCAAAACATTGGTACATATCGGTTTAGCATGACACCATTAAAAAGATTGGCCTTTATTTGTGTCTTGCGGGCTGATTACGACAAAATTTTCTACTGTATGTAGTTTCAGTTGGTTTCAATTAGTGTCTTGCGGGTTGACAGTGAATGCAATTGTTAACTTTAGATGTTTATTTACAATCTGTGCTGGAACAAATGAAGATTTATTCTCAATTGCGCTTGCACAAAATGGATTTTTTGTTGGAAAAGAAGGTGACTTGGATTATGTTTCAGCTAATGTTGACAATACTGATTTTTGTAGCAGAGATACTTGGTAAGTTCTGTGGTTACAAGATATCCTAGAGCAGTTGGGATATGCAATGGATGGCAAGTGTCATATTTATTGCTCTCCACCATGGAAAGAAATTCATGAAGGCTTGTTTTGCATTGAGAGAGATGCTGATATTGTGCACATGATAAATGCAGCTGAGACTCACTAGAAGCTAGTGCTCTTTGTTGATCATACTAATTACCTACATAATTTGAGGCCTGAATCCATCAGCAATGCAGGCACATAAGGTGCAGGGCATCCAGCTCCAGGTACTTCAGGTGTAGAACATCCATCTTCAGGAACAACACGTCTAGGCTCATCATCTAGAATAAATGAGGGAGGAAATGAAGAAACATTAGCATATGAAGAAGATGAAGAGCAAGATTCAGATTTTGTTGACAGTGACTATGCAGCTGCTGAAGGAGATGATGATTTGTTCATTAACAACATTGATACAGAGGTGAATGACAACAATGAAATAATACATGTGCAAGAACATGAAGATGATTCAACTTTGGATGATGCAGATCTCAATTTCAGGATAGAGGATCAGGAGAAGTTGCAGTACAAGTTTGTTGTATTTAATCCTGAAGTAAGTGTGGATAATCCAGTGTTCAAGGTTGGCATGGCCTTCTCAGATGTGAAAAAAATGAGAGCAGCTCTCAATGCATACAGTGTAAGGAACATGTATAAGATATTGAAACCAAGGAATGAGAAAAGTAGGATTGATGCTAAGTGCAAAGATGGGTGTCCATGGACGGTTAAAGCTTTACATGATAGCAGAACATGTGCTTTTATGATCAGAGCATTTTATGGTATGCACACATGTACGAAACAATGGAAACTAAAGGCATTTACATCTCCTTTCTTAACACAAAAATTCATTGATGAATTTAGATATAATATGAAGATGGATTTAAAAACTTTTGCAACAAAAGTCCAGAGAGAGTTCAACATGTGTCCAGATAGGTGGAAGCTAGGGCGGGCAAGGAAACAACACTAAGTATTATTCATGGTGATGAGGATGCTCAATTTAGTTAGCTATGGGATTATGGGCAAGAACTGAGAACATCCAATCAAGGTTCCAAGTTTTTCTTGTCTTGCAACAAAGTTAAGTGTGGTGAGCAAACAAAGGATCATTTGGCTTCACTTTATTAGTCCTATGATGCCCTCAAAAGAGGTTTCCTAAAGGGTTGGGCCACTAATGTGTGTAGATGGGTGTCACATGAAAACTAAATACAAGGGCCAACTATTAACAGCAGTAGGAATAGATCCTAATGATTGCATTATGCATTTATCCAATTGCTATGGGGTTGGTTGAAGTTGAATGCACAAGCTCATGGGAGTGGTTTTTAACAACATTAAGAGATGGTTTGCAAATAACAAACACTGCACCTTGGACAATTATTAGTGACAAGCAAAAGGTATGCATTTTCAGTTGTATTTACTGAATCATTGCATGTTTCTCTTGATTATGTTGTATTTATTGTTGTCTCATATGTTTTTCAGGGCATCATCAAAGCTGTTGGTTCAATATTTCCATATGCAGAACAAAGGTTTTGTGTTAGGCACTTATATCAGAACTTTCAAAAGGCAGGAAACATGGGAGAAGTGCTAAAAAATAATTTGTGGGCAATTGGTAGATCAACTAATATACCAAAGTACACAAAGAACATGATCAAGATGAGAGTGGCAGGTCAGAAAGCAGTTGACTGGGTTGAGGCATTGGTTCCTAGCACATGGATCAAAGCATTGTACAGTGAATTCTCTAAATGTGACATGATGTTGAACAACCATTCTGAAGTTTTCAACAGTTACATCATGCAAGCTAGAGACATGCCCATCTTGTCCATGCTAGAACTAATTTTGCTTTTCACCATTCGGAAGGTTTCTGTTGAGAGGTGTTGGGCAACCTAACTTCGCTTTTCACTGAAATGGAATTCTCTGTTAGTAGAGTTGTCAATCTCATATGCAGGAGTTGTCAGTTGAGACGGCTACTACTAAAGAACACTCGTTCCTATAATGTCGAGTTCCTAGTTAAAGTTATGGTTACTACCCGGAGAGGAAAGTGATTCAGGTTATGAAGTTTCCGAGAGGCGCTTCAGGCTAAGACTCGATTCTCCCGTCGAGAGTTTCTTTGAAAGTCTTACCCTAAAGTTTGGGTATGAATCCATTACCGGTACTGGCTGCAAACAGGTTATTGGGTATTTGAATCGGACTGGCACTCTTCTCCTCTCTAGGACCGAAACCTGGTATCATAGTGCGCCTCTTAACGAGAATGATTTAAGTGATTGCATGACTATCCCAAGTCATGTTTTAGAGCCTCTTTCACTAAATAATTAAATCACATAAAGGATAGGTTATGCACCCTTCTCGTTAGTGCGGCAGACGAAACTTCTTGGCACCTTCTTTAAGCCTTTCCTTCCGCTTCCATCGACTGATCCTCGAGGGTAATGAATGGAAAAAATAGCATGTCGTAAAAAAATCAATTGATTTTTTCTGAATGGAATAAAAATTATGATTTTTTTTGTTCTAGTGAATAAATGGATAGAGCCTGGCTCTAAAAATAATCAAGTTATTAATGACTGGACAAAACCACTTCAAAAGGAAACTCGACGGAATTTTGTTTTTATTATTCAAGCAAAGAATGAGAAGTATGGCTTGAGCAGTAGTAGTGGAAGAGGTCGAGCTGTCCTTCTTCCTTTCCTTGATCTTTCATTCCGTCATATTCCAAATAACTTAATGATCAAGCAGCGGGGTACCGACTATCCTCTTTTTGCCAGAGGAAGCGAGGAAAGAGAGCTAACGGAATTGAATTGTCAAGCTCATGACTCATAAGGAGGTCAGTCAGGCTCATCCTTTTATGGTTTTTTTCACCATCCTATTATGAGGACTATTTCACATATTTAATAATTATTTTTAAAAATTTCTTGGATGAAAATTACATTGGGACCATTAGATTTATTTAAAGCGGTATGCAATTTGATATGAATTTTTCTTTAAGATGTATTGAGTTTTGTAGTATATGTTTTGTATGTGTAGAAACTACTCAATATATGTCGTCACCCAGCCGGCCAGCGGCCCGATCGGGAATCGGTGTCGACGGTGTGACGCCGGGGAGAACCGATGTCCGGCAGCATGCAACAATGGCAGGGGCGTCTGGCGTGGACGGCACACACCACGCCACACGCGCGCGGATCAGCAGATGTCACGCCCAGGATTATATTCTCTCGTGCCAGCTCGCACCGTGAGCTTCAGTCTGTTTGCTGTCGCCGTCACGGCTGAGTGTCCGTGCTATCCGAGATTGAGAGAATCAGATGGACCACGAAAATCTGAATTCATGCGGAATCGAAATTCATCCAACTTTGAGACAGCAAATGTATGAAATGTGAGAATTGGATTAATATTGGAGCTGAGAATGGTGGAATTCGATGAATCACTGGAGTGCATACATACTAGAGCTGATATGCTTCTCGTCCGGCCGGACCCGGACGCCTATAAGTATCCCGCCTGATCAGCTCACCATTCCCAGGCACAACGCTCTCCATCAACCTCTCAGCAGCCAGCATCCATGGCGCGCTTCCTCCTCGTCCTCCTCGCCGCCGCCGTGATCACGGTAATCGCCCGAGGATCCACTGACCTACGCGTTCATTCATCTCTGCATGGCATAATATCATGACTCGTACGTACGGTTGCGTTCTCTCTTCAGGTTCAGGCTGGAGGGCAGCTGGGCCACGCGGCGCCGGCGCCGACGGCCGAGGTGTTCTGGCGCACCGTGCTGCCGCGCTCGCCGTTGCCGGATGCCATCCTCCGCCTCCTCCGCCCTGCCGCAGGTCGGTCTTGCATTGCATGTTCCTCGTCTCCCTCCATTAACCGTACGTCTTCTCAGACGCTGGAAAAATGCACGTACGTATGAATAATGTTGGTGGCTTCAGGCACGGATCACGCACACACCAGCTTCGTGAGCAAAGCCGAGAACAGGCCCCCCTTCGACTACCAAGACTACAAGCGCCCGTCGTCCGATCATGACTCGAGCGAACGCACCGGCGCAGGCGATTTCGACTACGACGACTACCGCGTGGCCGAGAAACGCCATGTCGCCACCGCCGCGGACACGCCTTTCGGGTACGACTACAACGGCGCCGCCGCCGACACGCCATTCGGGTACGACTACAAGGCGCCGAGCACAAACCAAGCCGGAGAACGAGCCGTTGGCGGCGCCGCCGACACGCCATTCGGGTACGACTACAAGGCGCCGAGCACGGCTACGGGTGGCGGCAAGGCGGAGCCGACGAAGACGACGGTGTTCTTCCACGAGGAGGCGGTGCGCGTCGGCGAGCGTCTCCCCTTCCACTTCCCTCCCGCGTCGCCCGCGACCCTGGGCTTCCTGCCGCGCCGCGCCGACGACTCCGTCCCGTTCACGACGCCCGCTCTACCAGGCGTCCTCGCGGCATTCGGCGTCTCGCCCAGCTCCGCCACGGCGGCCGGCATGGATGCCACGCTGCGCGCCTGCGGTACGCCGACGACCATCCCCGGGGAGTCCAAGTTCTGCGCGACGTCGCTGGAGGCCCTCGTGGAGCGCGCCATGGGAGTCCTGGGGACCCGCGACGTCAGGCCGGTGACATCGACGCTGCCCCGCGCCGGCGCGCCGCTGCAGACGTACACCGTCCGCGCCGTGCGGCCGGTGGAGGGAGGCCCGGTCTTCGTGGCGTGCCACGACGAGCCTTACCCGTACACCGTGTACCGGTGCCACACGACCGGCCCGTCCAGGGCGTACGTGGTGGAGATGGAGGGCGCCCGCGGCGGCGGCGGCGCGGTGAGCATCGCCACCGTGTGCCACACCGACACGTCAATGTGGAACCCGGAGCACGTGTCCTTCAAGCTCCTCGGCACCAAGCCCGGCGGCGTGCCGGTCTGCCACCTCATGCCGTACGGCCACATTATCTGGGCCAAGAACGTGAAGCACTCCACAGCGTGAGCTCACAGCTCCGTTGCTGTGGCGGGGAGTGTGATTTTATTTGTATTAGTATGACTGTGTATCTACCTGCGTTCTTGTTCAGGTCACCTGCTCTACTGCTGTAGCTCTGCTCTAGAAGATGATCATCATTTACCTGAGCAGCGTTTGTAATAAAAGAACAGCACCTGCAGAGCTGTGTTTATTTACATTTGCAACTCGTGTTCAACTGCCTCCACAAACTTTGTACTTTTGAATACCATCGTGCCATAGATTCACTGCCTTGCCGAGAAATGGCTTCTTCGATCGGTGGAGTGCGCCCGTATGGCAAATGTGTTCATTCAAGAATTTAGCATGAGAAAATATCATTATAAATATGTAAACAAATGGATGATCCCAGTCCTCTTTTTTTCGACAAATATGGCAGAAGAACAGCCTTTTGGTAAACGACAAAGTGACATTATGTATAAGAATATGAAACAGATTAACTTTTTCGATGGTACAGAAAATTTGTTAAGATTTAAGAACATGTAGCAATAATGTCTTCTTCACTTATTAACATTTTGTCCAAAATAGGTCTCAATCAATTCCTTGCCACTCGCAAATCAGAATTTCATCCAACAAGCACAGGAACAGAAAGAGTCATTGCTCCTTAACACTTGTACATCTGGGTTGCAGTATATTGTCTAGCTGTAGCAGTTACAAGCACTCAAAGATTGGTGATGGGAAACGAAACTACAATTACTAGGAAACACTGCATCACAACTGATTAGAAATATCTGCCGTTGATCAAAATCACATCAGTAAACAGTGCAAGTCAGGTGGAGATCCCCCGCACACACTAGCAATACAAATACAAAAGGCCATCAAATATAGCAAGCATCAATCAGTCGATCTTCACCGATGCAAAAAGATAGTGCACAAATGAGATTGAAGTCAAGAAGCCAATGGTTCCAGTAGCAAGCATGATCGCAAATGCCATGAGGAATGAGTAGCCGATGTAAAGCATTGCAGACACAGGCCCACTCAGGCTTCTGAGATCAAAGACCAAGTAGTTGATGGAGTAGAGGAACACGTAGAGAGCAACAGAGCCTGAAGCAAAGAAAGCCTTCCACCACCACCTCCAGTCCTCGACACAGAGATTCATGTATGTTAGGACAACAGATACCTCGGCACAAACAACGACCAGCATCAGCAGGACAATCAGCAAGAAGCCAAACACATAGTAGAACCTTCCAAGCCAGATGCTCGAGAGAATGAAGAACAGCTCAATGAACAGGGTTCCAAATGGCAGCGTGCCTGCTCCAAGGACAAGAAGCCATGATGGATACTTCCGTGCAGGGATCTCTCTAGGAATCTGGTTGGTACGAACAGGAAATTCAATTTGTTCTGCTCTTGTACCAAGGAAGCCACCAACAAGCGTTAACGGCACAGAGATACAGAACCACAAAGCCAGAAGGGTGAAAAATAATGAAATGGGTAAAGCTCCAGTGCTCTTGCTTCCCCACAGCACAAAGTTTAAGATAGTAAGGACCATAAACATGACACCAGGGAAAAAGCAGGCAGTTAACCAGGACAATGATCTCCATCCTTCGGATGAGCCCTTAATAGTCCTCCACAGCCGAACACTGACATATCCAGCTGCAATACCAAGGAAAAGATAGAGAATAATCATCCCGGTTAGAAGCATTCCTCTCGAAGCTGGAGACATGAACCCAAGCGTGGAAAAAACAATTGTCACGATTGCCATTCCCAGAATTTGAACTCCATCGCCAATCATGATGCATAACAGCTTGGGGCAAGTTGGCTCTCTGAATACGTCTCCAACAACAAGCTTCCACCCAGATAGCTCCTCATTCATCTGTGCTTGCGCTTCCTTGTCGAGCTCTTCGTATCTGGTGAGATCCCTCCTGACGGTTCTCAGGAATATAATGAAGACAATTCCTGCTAAGAACAAGATGACCATGAGGGAGTTCATTATCGAGAACCAGTGAACCTTGGCGCCAGCCTCCATCTTCAGATAAGCATCCCACCTAGATGGCCACCTGATGTCACTCTTCACAAACTCAACATCGTAGGTAAACGTGATCCTCTCCTGTTGCCTGATGACTTGGGATTTGCGAAGCTCCACTGGGCAGCTCACAGCTTCAATGGGGTCATGCATGTTAAGCTTAGAGAAAGCCTCGGCATCACGCTTCACACTGCAAGGCACAACCTCAAAACCAACAATCTGATACCCAGACATGCCCTTCTTGTCCATCTCTGAGATGACAGCGGATCCTTCTTCCCCGGTACCAATGATTTCCACATTTGTTCCCTCGTACTCATGGACCAAGACCTTAAACTTTAAATGGTTGATGATGTAGTCATCAGCACTGCCAGCTGGAGTGTAACCAACAGGAAAGCCAGTCCACTGTACCGTAACACCATTCTGCTCAGCAAAACGCATGACGGGCAGATTGTCCAGCATCATGTTAACCTGGTACAGATCACGGGCGCGCTGCTTGAGAAGCTTTGCATCATTCTCATTAAGCCCCTTTGTGGTGCAGAGGAAGAGGGACTCGTTGACATTCACACGGAACCGGTAGGGTGAGTTGTCGATCTGGTCACCCATGAGAAGCTCACCCAGGTTCTCGGCGCTCTTCTTGATGCCACCAGGGGGGCTGCAATATGGTAGACTGTAGTAGCTGAACGGCATCTCGGTCTCAATGGACGTGAGTGAATTGACCTTGGCCCATATATCCTCACCTTGGGAATATGTGTGCATGTAGCTGCCAGGCAAGTAGAATGCACTGCCCCGAGCAGTCAGCAACAGCACAGCCAACAAGAACAGAGGCAGAGTGCGAGGACTGTGCAGCGCCATCTTAAGCGCAAATTCTCAGCAACGACCTACTCAGAACATGTGTGAGGTACCTGTAACAGAGATTTGTTTTTTATCAGAACAATGCATCATCTATGATAAATCGCATTCACCGTTATTTTGAGAGTAAGCATCTTTCTGGTCAGAAACATATGAAAGCTGTATGAGTACAATAATCTAAGACATTCACATCTATAAAAGATACTACTACTACTAGTAAACATCAGTTCCCATCCGAGAAACTAGATTGACTTCATTTTTTCTTTTAAAGTACACTAAAATTGCACAAGGTTCCCAATATTCTCCAACCACCAAACAGCAGAACCAGGAGCAAAACATTGCCCACAAGGTTACTAGGAAAACCTAAGATGCAACCGGTGGGACTGTAGCCAAAAAGCACACGATCTCTGACGCGCCCAAAACTGGAAGCGTCCAGCGACGACGACACGGTCACACACGTCGACAGGAGAAGAGGCGATACACTAGAGCCCCCATGACCGCGTTCCTAGAGCGACGCCGCCGAACCCCGTAGATCTGCAGAAAAAGCGGCTAAGGAAGCCGGAGATCTAGAGCAAGCAACCGCGGGGCGACCGAATCCAAAGGCTAGGCTACAACCCGGCGCAGCTGCTGGAGCTAGGCACGCGGGTAGAAGGGGTAGGAATGGATGGAAGCGTCGAGAGGGTTCTAGAAGTGCGAGGGGAGGAAGGTACCTGACGCGGCGGTGGCGCACGGCGAGGGCGAACGCGATCGGGCGAGGGGAGGAGGGCAGGCGCACGGAAAACTTGGCAATGGAAGGTCCAGATATTTGGGTGCCGAGCCGCAACCCATTCCCACGTCCAAATATCTTGCGACATTGGGCTGGGCTGCTGGATCCGATATACACATCCTTCCAATTACGTTTCGCTTTTTTTTTGTTATTCTAAAAAAACTATGGCTAAAACAAATTAATAATACATATTTTTGTACAAATTTAAAAAATAATACGCACTCGGTCACGTCGTGGCCGACCAGGCCTATCGGCCACGACCAATCCGAGCTATCGGTACCAGTCGGTGGCCGAGGCTATATTATTTTTGTAAATTTTTAAAAACATGTATTATTTTTTAAATTTGTTACAAAATATGTATTATTAAAAAAAATGGCTCGCATATGTTCCGAGCAAGGACTCACTCCCTTGTTTTGGTCTTGAACTCTAGAAAAATTACCATTGGTGAGGTTGAAAACCCCTCGGATTTTACATTTTCTAGACATCCGGCGCAATGTTTGTTATGGACGATTTCAGCACTTGGAGGATGGGCATTGGCACACTTTTTTTTTCATTTCCCTCATCATACTTTGGATAAAAGGAGTTGTCCAGTTAGGGTTTATTTCCTCTTTATTAACTTGCGTTTGTTTCTGGATGTATGTTGGGTCACCATAGGTCTCCACCCTATGTAGCCTAGAGGATGCCGTGAGGTATAAAACCTAACAGGCTATCCTCCCCTCTCAAACTCATCCATTGAAAAGAGATCGCAGCCGCTCAGGAGGAGAGAACCCCTGGGGAGATCAACCAGAGAAGCGCGATGGCGACGACGCTTGGACACAGTGGCGGAGCCAGCCCGTACGTTAAGCCTGGGCAAAGTAACAAAGGCAGCTAGCTTAACTAAGACACATGCGTATGTGGAGAAGTCCTAGTTGCAGCTGAAACAGGTGTTCTTGTAACTTACAAGTCGTATCAGCATGGTACTAGGAATTAAAAAACGAGACATATGTGGTGACATCATCTAATGGATCGGGAGCAACTAAAAAAGTTGGTAATAAACACACTTACGTTAGTTTATTGAGAACTAGACAGACCCCATAATAAATCCATACGTTCTCTATACATATCCAAACACTATGTAATTTTTATTAGACATTCTGAATTCAGTTCACTGCAGCCAACTGAGGACAATCTGAAGAGCAGGTTTTGAAAGAGCCACGGTCTATGAAATCATCTAAACAGAGAATAGGCGGCAGGTTTTGTGTGGATGCTTAAACCAACTCGGGTTTTCTTTTTTAGCGAGTATACTCACTGCTCACTCGGTGTGGCGACTACAACCACATGAAGCCTAAAACTTAAGCAAGATGTTGCATCAAATATAACCTATAGAGCGTCACGGCACAAAGGCGTGTTTCCGTAGTGTGTCGGGCAACGAATGGAAATTATCTGTGAGCTATGGAAAGTTTTGTCTCGTTTCTAGGCCATAATGTTTGTTCTTAATACCTTTGTTCTTTGGACATGAACAAAAGAAAAGGAACTAAATGAAGTCCATAATATTATATATGTATCACGACAAAAAAGGGAAAAAGGAAAAAAAATGTATTACCTAAAAGAGATGCACTATGAAAGATTTTATATTTTTATTGGACTATGTGAATGTTATATATTTGGTATACGTGAATATGTTCCATCGACGTTGGAACTTACATGGTTATTTCTTCCGACATGCATATATTTGAGATAAATGTGCGGTAAATTGAAATTACATATTCCAATTTATTAATATATTTTCCTTTTATTATTCCTATTTTGTTTTTTAGCAAAAAAATACATAAATTCAAATAAGAAAAAACTAGTTTTGTCTTAGGGCACACAAAAACTAGGCAACCAAATTGACTTTTTTTTAGAAAAGCCAACCAAATTGACAGAGCCTCCTAACTTGCTGTGAACAAAGCCCATTTTGCAGGAGACGAACAGCAGCAGCCGTGTAACTGAACACGGCATCCCACGGCCCAAGTGAAATTGCAAGAAGGCTGTATCTCGAGCTAAGAGCTCACAAAAGGCTGGGACCTCTGTTTGCTCTAAACGAACCCAAACTTTAAGCCCAACTTACCCCCTTTCTGTAAGGGAGCGCGAGGGGAAAATATGCAGAACGACAGAAAGAACCCCTTAAAAAAAGACAGAAGAGAGAAGACTAGAAGAGGCGTTGCGGTTCAGCAGAATTTCTTTTTTCCCGACAGAAGATGCGAGGAGCAGCGTGAAGCGCTGTTGCTCCAGAAAATGGCCGCAGCGCCATTACTTTTGCTTACGTGGAAACGTGGACGTTAACAATTTCAGCCACTTGACCGCGCCTCAGTAATGGCGCCGGGGTCGGCCCGTCGCCGCCGACGCGCGTATAGTACGCGGTGGCGCTGCTGCACGTACAGAGTATAGAGTAGTAGAGTGGCACGGGAGCCGCGCACCGACTCGCCGTCAATGCTTCTTCTTCCATTCTCCTCCTCAGTAATTGCTCTTCTTTACCATTTGCCTGAGCAGTAGCACCAGTAACTTCGTGCTCGTGCTTCAGGGATCGATTTTACTCGTGCACAGTTCGTTGCCCCGGCCATGCAGGGAGGCAGGGAGTCACAGTCAGGCTGCATGGACCTTCCTTTTGTATATTCACTCAAGTATGCTCCTCCTACTGGTAGCAAATTAAACCGAGTTTTGTATAGCCAAAGATTTACTCCTCTACGCCTCTACTCAAACACCAGAGCTGTGTTGTGTGTAGCATGGCGAGCCGTGAACAACGGGGACAGATGGAACATGCAATCGCGCACGGCCAAAGGTGGAGCAGCAGCAGGAGCATGCATCTCAGGAAGCGAAAGGCGAGTCCCGTCCGCGCCGCGCGCGCGCCAGAGGTATCCGATGCGCGAACGCCGCGCTTCGTGGGATGTACTAGATACTTCTATTTTTCCAAAATACATCTACTACCTCCGGTCCACAAAAACTGTCGTAGAAACATAACTAACCTAGCACAAACACTGTACAACCTAGCGACACTAATTTCGGACAGGAGGGAGTACATTTTAACAAATATAAACGCCGCTTAACTTAAACACAGAGTGAGTACGAACAGCAATTGCAAAGGTAATAACTATATGTCAGTTTAGAGCATGATCTTAACCAACTTGGATTAGTTAGAACGGAGTGAGTACGTACAACTTGGACATGTCTCTGTTATGGACAGGCCATCATCTTTTCAACCCCTATAGTTTCGTGAATCCTAGTTGCCGCGTACCGCAGAGCTACCAAAGCTCCATGCACCCCCGCGCGCGCAACGAGCCGGCCCAATAAGGTTAGAATTCGTCCCCTTTTGCTCTCTTTTTTCCTTTTTTTTTGTTTGCTTTTCTTTTTTCGTTTTGTTTTTTTGGCTTTTTCTTTTTCCATTTTTCTTTTCTGTTTTTGTGGATATTTCTAAAATGTTCAAAATTTTAAAATGTTCAAAATATAAATTTGTTTAAAACTAAAAAAATCAGTTTTCGAAAATATTTTTCAAAATTTAGTAATGTTTTTTATATTTTTAAATAGTTCAACTTTCTTAAATCTAAAATGTTCAAAAAATAAATTTGTTCAAAACTAAAAATTATTCAGTTTTTGAAAAAAAAATCAAAATTTACTAATGTCTTTATATTTTAAAAATGTTCAAAATGAAATTTGTTCAAAACTAAAAATTGTTCCGATATAATGTGTCGATTCCTTCTTCTCCGGCCGTTTTCGTCCCATATCAGCATGTGATGTGGTCTAGGCCAGCTATTTCGCGCCCATGATAATTTTTTGTCTTTTAGCGGACACACGTCGCTTTTAGTGACGGAGGAAAGGAAACACTTTTGTGCGCCGGCGTCAACTTACGCTAATAAGCAGGCGCCAAATACGTAGTCGCGTCCAAGTTTAAAATATTTCACAATCGAACCCTTTTTCACGACGCCCGGCTTTGGGGCGCCATGCCAGACTACGGGACGCCCCGGCATAAGGCGTCATGTATCCTGCCATGTCAGATTGGACCGGACTCACCTTGATAGCACGGCGCCCCGGACCAAAGCCTCGTGCCTAACACCACAACGCCTTCACCCAAGGTGCCGTGCTGCATGCTTGTTTTGGCTCGTCGCGTGAAGTTGATAAGACAAGCTAGATTAGATAGTACATGTACCATGTTGTAGCCCAGTGGTTTGTGGTGTGCTATTGGTGCCATCAAGTTTTGAGTTCGAATCCTTAGTCCGAACCCCATTAGACCTTTGGAGTGTCGTTTGAGGGTGCCCGTGAAGATGCTCTAAGACATCCCATGGCCCAAGTAAAATTGCAAGAAGAGCTCACAAAATTCTGGGATCTCATTCCCTTCGATCCAGTCCAGTGCATAAGGCAAGCCGCTACTGTACGACTACGAGCGTGGCGGTGGAGCAGTAGGGACGGAATTTAATTTTAGGAAGATACTGTAGTAGGCCGCATGCAAATAGTGACCGGCCGGCACGGGATCCAACGCTGCTGCCGTTTCTCTGCACGGGAGGGGGAGCGTATGCCTGCATGGGACATCACATCACACTACTCTACTCATCGTGAATGCTTCGTCTTACGGTGAGAAAATTGCATGTCACACCACCCTTTTTGCAATTCGTTGCACAGAACACAGAAACAAGATAAATTTTGCGCTCAACCACATATATTGGTCTAATTATTTGCACTGGCCCAAATTAGCTGTTTTGTGTTGTTAACAGAATACCTGATAGCCTGGGCCGCTGTTTTGCTCTCCAAACGCGGACACCTACAGGCCCACAAAGCCCATCTCTCACCTTGTCTTTTTTTATTGACTTATCTCACCTCGTCTTACTAGAACCAGGACCGCGGTCGGGAAACGAAACGGTGGCGATGCATCCTGGCGGCGACGCCGGCACCGGCGTCGGCACCGGCGACGGAGGCGGTGCGCCCCCAACAAGGATCGACCCCGACTCCAGCTCGTTGTACAATAGCTACGTCTCCGTCCTGCTCTCCAATGGAGATGATGCGTCGTCGATGTCGTCCGGCGCCGGGGCGGCAGCAATGGAGTCGGCGCGCCGGCGACGATTCTGAACGATTCCGTAGCCCCCGTCTCTCACTTCAATGGGTATTTCCGCGCTGGCGACTGGAAGAGGACGAGGAAGAGGGAGTGGCCATTATAAGACTAGCAGGGCATCTGGTTACTTCATAGCTGGGCTAGAAACGCAGCAGAGGAAGGAAGCGATGCAACTAAATCCTAAACTTTGTATGAAATGACATGAGCCATGTAACGATTTCAAGATATGAATGCTCATTGTTTTTGTATGTACTCCTGAAACACTTGAATTGGAGCTGGTTATGTGTCATGAGACATCTTTTGCTATTATTAGTCATTGAGACTGTAGATGTGTATTGTGATATAATTGTGTTGCTCAAATATTTACATTGTCAAATGTTATGCTGCCCAATTTTTCTGTCATGAAACCTAAAGGTTTTGTGCAACCATGCACTCTCCTGATGTCCACATGCATGTAAACTGGGCTGCACATGTCAGGTATTCTGTTAACCACACAAAACAACTAATTTGGGGCGTGGTGCAAATAATTAGACCAACATGTGTGGTTGAGTGCAAAAGTTGTTTTGTTTATGTGTTCTGTGCAACGAATTCCACAAAGGGTGGTGTGACATGCAATTTTCTCTCTTACGGTTACTACATTCTTGCAGTAAGTAATACTACTGGAGTAGTAGCTTCTCTACCCTTTGCCTGACGACGAGGGAGTAACTGCTCGCTCGTGCTTTGCCGTTCGCACATTGGCTTGGTTGGATGTAAGCCTGTGCACAGATCGGTGTCAAACCGCCCAAACCAGCAGACCAAACCGAACCACACCAGGTAAAACAGATTGTTACGGGTTAGCTGGTTTCCGGTTTGCAAACCGCGAATAGAAAACGAGTGGCCGGTTCCAAACCGCGGTTAGACTCTAGAAACCACCAACCCGTCCTCAGCGTCTCAGCGAGCATGGCTTTCGTCTTCCTCCGCGAGCATGCCCTTCGTCGTCCTCTGCGGCTAGACCAAAGTGCCACCGCCGTCTCGGCGCCCCTCGGCCGCTCCCTCTGTCCCTCCACCGCTCCCTCTCGGCCGCTCCAGGCCCCCATGGGTCATGGAGAATATTGAGGTGGCAGGCGGCGCTGGACGCGTCAGGGGCACCTCGCCGGGAGTGCGCGCGTCCTTCAACCTCAACCCGGCGCCGCGCGCCTCACACCTCTCCGTCTCGCCCGCTTCGACGACCCCCGTGGCAACGCCCTGGACTTCCTCGTTGGCATTGGGCGGCCGCGGCAATGGCGTCGTCGGCGGCGTTCTCGGGCCAGCCAGGGACTAGGCGGATCTTGGCGAAGAACTCGTCGATGTCCGGACCGGCCATGAACGTGATGGCGGCGACCTGGCAGAGGACGAGCGCTGGCACCTTGCCGCCGCCGCCGCCCGGCAGGGAGAACTCGATGGAGCGTCGGGACCCTGCTGCTCGATGGCTTCCTCCGTCTGGCCGACGCACACGGCAGCGCGCGGTGCTCGTCGCGCTCCAGGCCGATGCGCGTGTGGCGCTGCGCGTGAGGACCCGACGCCCTGGTTCCCTGCGGTGTCATTGTCCTCCTGTCCTCATGTCGTACTGTAATTGCCTACGGTGTGAAACCAGGTAAACCGCGAAACCAAACGCCCGAGACCGGCATATGACTTCCTACCTAAACGGTGTAAACCGGACCAAACCTGACGAAACTGTGCCACAACGGTTTGGTTTGAGAAACCACCATACACCGGATTAAACCGGGAATGCACAGGCTTAGTTGGATGCTTCAGATCGAGGGATCGATTTAACTCGTGCACAGTTCCTTCCTTGGTAGCCGCGGCGGCTTCAGACTCTAATGCTAGCAAACCGAGTTCTGTACAGCTAACGATTTAAGTACTGCTCTACGTATGTACTCCTACAGTACATGGGGACAAGGTACCCGAGCCGATCTTAAATTTTGAGTGAGCCGGGTAGCAGGTCGACGGGGATCCGTGAACAACGGGACGGAACGGATCGGCGACAGATGGAGCAGCAGTCGCGTACGGCCAAAGGGCGTCTCGTCGTCGTACTAGTGCACAGAAATCTCCGGGCCGGCCGGCCGGCCTCCCTGCGTAGCTCCAGCGTGGCGCCATGGCGCGGCGCCTGTGACCACAGCGGCATCCGATGCTCGCTCCGTGGGAAGGGAAGGCACGGAGACAAGTTTCGACTTGGCGTACGTTTTCCGTTACGGCCGGGCAGGGTTTGTGAAAGGACGGGTCATGTGCTGTTCTGCTGGGTTACCCAGAATTTTTCCGGTCTTTTCCCACTCATCCGAGGCTCGCTCCATGAGCCACCTCCACCATCAGCTAGTATGCCTTGTTGCTTGTGTGGTCATTGATCTGATAGGTCAAAAGAGTAACAAATTCACATATCATCATGTGATGTCACAGTTTCAAGTATGACCGTGCACTCGTTAAAATGCCATTTGTACTGACATGTAAATGGAGAATTCTTTCACTCCCGATGCATACAATATATATGTTGCCAATCTTCATACGAAAACCTATGGACTCGTTGATCGATAAGAGGTGGGGGCGGATCCTCAATAGATGGTTACTCAAGTGCTCCTTGCCAAAGACCTGAACCACGACTTTGCAAAAAATATACATTGCTTTCAGGGATGTGGACTCACTCATCCGTATGTACTCATCCACAAACTCACATGTATACAAATAGTTGCGGTGTATTTTTGGTAAGGGAAGAAGCCGAGCGTACCAACATCATCTCTCCTGCATATGAAATAATCAACAAAGTGCATCTCTCTTGCATATGAAATAATCAACAAAGTGCATCACTGAAAAGATCGGTATGACACCTAGAGGGGGGGGGGTGAATAGGTGCTAATTCAAATTTTAGTTCTTTTTCAATTTAAGGATTGACACGAAAGGTAAATTCTCTAGATATGTAACTACGGTGAATTTACCTATATGACAAGCTATCAACTAAGCAAGATACAAGGTAAAGGCGGTAAACAAGGATAGAGGTAACCGAAGTGAGAGCACGAGACGACAAGGATGTATTCCCGAGTTCCTCCCTTCTATGCGAGTACGTCTCGTTGGAGAGGTGTGAACCAACACAATGGTTCAACGGCCACAAAGGCCTCACCCAAATCTCCGGTGAACCGCACCACAAAGGTTTGGTTCACTTTCCACTATCGGAATCCTTCGAGGCGGAATCCGGAGCCTTTACAACAACGATTCGGGGCACGACCCACAAAGGGCTTGGGGGCTCCCGAACAGCTACAATCTGTCACAAAGACAATAGGTAAGGACAACAATGGGCTAGGTTTTCCTAGTGGAAACCCTAGCAAATGTTCCCTCAAATGAATGAAGGGGAAATGAAAAACGGCTCGGTGAAGATGTAGATCGGGGCCTTCTCCTTCAATCCTCCAAAGGTCAACGAGTTTGGGTGGGAGGATTGGGAGAGCTTGGAGCTCTTAGCTTTGCATCAATGGAGGTGAGAGAGTGTAGAAGCTCTAGTCTTCAAAGGTAGGTGAAGGGGTCCTTTTATAGCTCCTCCAAAATCTGGCCGTTTGGAGCTGAAACTTACGCAGCGGTACTACCGCTGGGGAGGCCGGTAGTACCGCTGGACCTTTGAATCCAGCCGTTGCCCGCTTCACGCACTTCACAGTGAGTCCAACTTCACGCAGCGGTAGTACCGCTGACGAGCCCGGTAGTACCGCTGCGAGCCGGTAGTACCGCTCCGGTACCGCTGGAGGTACCGCTCTGAGAAACAGAAGGCTGAAAACGGCGGTACCTCCGGCGGTACCGCCAGCGGTACCTCGACTTCGAGCTGGCCTGCGAACCTGCAAAAATAAACACAGCGGTACTACCGCTGTAAGGCCCGGTAGTACCGCTGGGCAACGGTAGTACCGCTCTGGTACCGCTGGGGGTACCGCTCTGAGAAACAGAGCGCCGAAAACGGCGGTAGCTCGGGCGGTACCGCCAGCGGCAGCCAGGGCTCCGAGCAAGGCTCAGTCCAGTGCAGCGGTACTACCGCTGATGCCGCTGCCTGGAGCAAGGCTTGCTGAAAAGCTTTTGCAGCGCTCGTTTCGATCCTTTCCTTTTTGCTAAGTTCTTAGATACATCCTGCAAACTTTAATAGCCACGTTAGAACACATATTGTGTTGTCATTAGCACCAAAACAAGGGTCTACTAGAAGATGCTCTTTCAATCTCCCCCTTTTTGGTGTTTGATGACAACACAACATAAAAGGTGAGGGTTCATAAAATTTCGACGGAGCTCCCCCTAGATGTGTGCATATCCTTAGAGTGCTTTGAATACACAAATGCACAACATCTAGAATCAACACTCCCCCTAAATTTTACAAGCCAAGCCACAATGATAGCAACCACAAATGCAACATTAACCAAAATACAAATAAGCAACACATAGATAGATAACGAGTTTCACATGTCTTACACCATGCATACATAAATGAGTTCCACAAGAAACGATAAATTTAGGTGTTCACAAGCTTTAAAAAGGTCGAAATAAGTGAAAAACGAGCTCGTGACACCCACCCATGCAACTTCCCGAGATCAACCTAATAGTTATCTCTCCCCCTTTGGCACCAAAGCACCAAAAAGGGAAAAGATCGGACCTACACGCCCCAAGGGTCCCAATCCGGGTGAGAGGAAGAAGCACCATCATGTTCCGGGCTCAACCACGCGATGATCTCGCCCTCGTCATTCTTGGCTTGCCATTCATCCCACGTGGGGATGTGTTGCTCGGACCCGGAAGGCACATCTTCCCCCTCGGCACGGCGGCGAGCAACCTCAACTTGGCGAGCCTTCATCTTCTCCTCATGGACATCATATTGATGCCTCTCAACTTTCTTGGACACTTGGAAGATCTTCTTCATAGCACGAGCCATCCAAGCAAAAGAACCACCTTTGGAGGCATTGGAGGGCCCGGCTTCATCCACCACTTCCTTCCTAGGTTTGAGCTTGTGGGGCTTGATAAGGAGCCTCTTGCTCTTGTGAGGGGCCCACTTCTCGGTGTCACCGAGATCATCAATGTCATTGTGCTCAAGCCACTTCCACACCACGATCCTCATGATCAACGGAGCAAAGGAGATGTTCTTCTTCTTGCTAATCACATGCCATAGCTCATGCCAAATGAAGTCCATCACATCAAGTTTCTTGCCTTGTCCCTTCATTTGCATGGTGAGGAACATCAAGTTCTTCAAGTAGCCATGAATTTCATCAAAGTTGCCCACTTTTGGATTGATTGTCTCACGGTAGATGTGGTGCATGATGTCCCAAGTGGGGTATAGGCCTTTGGAATCTCCATAATTCCACTTATCCGCACTATCCGGGTTGTAGAGGGGAGCAAGCTTCTCAACCCCATAGGCACTTCCACCTTGGAAGTGAACACGGAAGTGGGTCTCATCAAACTCTTCCGGAGGGAAAGGGCCAAACTCTTGATAGTTGAGGGACTCCGCAATATCTTCCCAAGTGGCTTCAAACACCTTCTCTTTGGTCATCCACTTGATTCTTCTTTTGGTCTCATTGCCCATGTGCACGGTGGCTAAGAACTGAGCCACAATATCCTCATCATAATCTTGCTCTAGCTCCATGATGTGAAAAAGGTCAAACTCCTCACAGATTTCCAAAGCTTCACCAAAATAGTTGGGCTTGGACCTCATGAACTCGATGTTGATGTGGTGTTGGATCACGGTGTTGTCCTTTGGTTTCTTTAAGAGGATTTCCCGGTAGCACTCTTCTTGGAAGGAGTTGTGAAAATATGGATTATTGCCGCGAACGGAGGGCATTTGATCCATACGATCAATCACATAGTAATCCACAGCTCTCTTTGCCACAAACTCGGGCTCACTGAGTTGACTAGCTGTCTTCGGGCGCTTGGGAATGGACTTTGATGGAGCCGGGTACCTCCGGCGTTGCAATCCATCAAGGGCATCTTGGACTTCATCCGTGGGAGCGGTCTTTTGCTTCTTCCTACCCGCAACGGACTTGGTACGACCCCTACCTGTGAATAGCATGAGGTGGAAAGCATATAGATGAGAATGCACAAATTTCATGAATTATGAACGAAGAACACGAGTGTACAAAATTCTAGGAAGAGTAAATCTAGAGGTAAAGTACCACATTTGGGTTTGAAGGTGCAACAATGAGTAGATGTAAAGCTTAAGACAAGCATTAGACCTATCTAGGGTTGCTCCAACAAATCTAAGAGGGGAACTTTAAATCTAGCCTATAACTTTCCATGAAATTTCTACACAAGGTTCTTAATCCATAAAGAAGCATCTCTACCAACTCATTCAACCACACATCCGAAGAGAAAAGCGCTAATGTCATCTCTATCCATCAACTAGATGAGAGAGAGGGATTTGGCTTACCGGAGCTCATGGTGAAGGATCGAGGAGGAGGAGAGAAGCTAGAGTCCTCCCGGAGCAAGGAGCACGAGGTCCTAGGCCGGGGAAGGGCTCTTCCCGGCGGTGGAGTGGCCGGCGGCGGCGGGGACGTGGAGGAGAAGGAGATGGGGTTGGGGGAAAGTGAGGGAGTGCCCTCTCAAACCGCCCAGCCCCGTGCCCTTATCGTCCAGATTCCCGTGGCGGTAGTACCGCTCGGTCCAGCGGTAGTACCGCCCCGTTCTGTCGGGCGTCCGAGCGAAACTGCCGCTGCGCACGGTAGTACCGCTGGGGACAGCGGTAGTACCGCGTGGTGCGATGCAGCGGTAGTACCGCTAGGGTGACCGGTAGTACCGGCGCCTGGGGAAAAATGGGTTGTGGCTCAAAATGATGCCCACAACGCGTTTTTCACGCCGGTTCCGACCATCCACACAACCAAGATCATGAAACAAGGCATTTAGAGAGAGAAAGGCTTTAGGGAAGTGAGTTGGGGCTTAGGATAGAAACTCAAACCGAGAGTGGTACTTCACACTCACTTTGCAAAACGCATGAAACTCAAGAAGACCAAAATGAGTGTGTTTCCCATAAAACCAAGACGAAGCAAAAGAAATCCACGAAAATGTCATGAAATCCAACTCTTCTTACACGGAGAAGAGGGCGGTGGCCGAGGCCACCATGTTGGAGCGTATGGCATGTCACCGCGAAGATATATCTTGGGTACATAACCAATACTCGTCATTTTAGCTCATTTAGACATAAGAATGAATATAGAGAGAAAAGGACACTTGCTATCGGCATAATGGGGGAGGGATAGTCCAATGGTTTAGGACCGCACTCCCCCTATGTCCATGCCTACACCTAGCTCAAATAGAAAGTTAAGATAGAGGTGTGCATGCAAGGTGATCAACCGACGCTCCTCGAATCCACGATATTTAGCTCATGCCTCAAAAATGTGAACCTTGCTTCATCAAGAGGCTTCGTGAACATGTCGGCAAGTTGAATCTTCGTGGGAATATAGCCAAGTTCAATGTCACCCCGGTTGATGTGATCACGAATAAAATGATAGCGAATCTCAATATGCTTCGTTCTTGAGTGCTCCACCGGGTTGTGACCAATCTTGATGGCACTTTCATTGTCACATAAAAGAGGCACTTTGTCACAATGGACACCGTATTCCTTTAAAGTTTGCCTCATCCATAACAATTGAGTGCAAGCACTAGCGGCCGCCACATACTCGGCTTCGGTGGTGGATAGTGATATGCAATTTTGCTTCTTGGAGGACCAACTTACCAATGACTTCCCAAGGAATTGACATGCACCGGAGGTTGACTTCCTATCATCCTTGCAACCGGCCCAATCCGAATCCGTGTAACCGGCAAGAGAGAAGTTGGACCCCCTAGGATACCACAAACCAAACCTTGGGGTATAAACCAAATATCGGAAGATTCGATTCACCGCTATCAAGTGACTTTCTTTAGGAGCCGCTTGGTACCTTGCACACACTCCTACACTTAACACAATATCGGGTCTAGATGCACAAAGATAAAGCAAAGAACCAATCATAGAGCGATAGAGTTTTTGATCGACATCTTTACCCTTTGGACTAAGTTCAAGATGGCATTTGGTGTCCATAGGAAACCTCTTCTCTTTTGCATCTTGCATCTTGAACCTCTTGAGCATGTCTTGAATATATTTGGCTTGTGAGATGAAGGTCCCTCCACTCAATTGCTTGATTTCAAAACCAAGGAAGAACTTCAACTCTCCCATCATGGACATCTCGAACCTATCGGTCATAAGCTTTGAAAATTCATCATTAAAAGCTTTGTTAGATGAGCCAAAAATAATATCATCAACATAAAGTTGGCATATGAAAAGCTCCCCTTTTACTCTCTTGGTAAAGAGAGTGGGATCGATTTGCCCCACTTCAAAGCCACGGTCTATTAGTAGCTCTCTTAGGTGCTCATACCAAGCACGAGGTGCTTGTTTGAGACCATAGAGGGCCTTATCAAGCTTGTAGACATGGTTTGGAAAGTGTGGATCCTCGAATCCCGGTGGTTGCTTAACATATACCAAATCCTTTAATGGACCATTAAGAAATGCACTTTTCACATCCATTTGTTGTAACTTAAAATTGTGATGTGATCCATAAGCAAGAAGGATACGGATGGACTCAAGGCGAGCCACGGGAGCATAGGTCTCTCCAAAATCAATGCCTTCAACTTGAGAGTACCCTTGAGCTACCAATATTGCCTTGTTTCTCACAACCACTCCATGTTCATCTTGCTTATTCTTGAATATCCACTTGGTGCCTATAACATTTTTGCAATCTTTTGGCTTCTCCACTAGATTCCACACTTTGTTGCGCTTGAAGTTGTTGAGTTCTTCATGCATGGCTTCCAACCAATCCGGATCTTCAAGAGCTTCAAAGACTTTCTTTGGTTCCACCATGGAGATATGAGCTTGATGTTCACTAAAACTTGCCAATTGACCTCTTGTGGACACCTTGCGAGAAACATCACCAATGATGGCTTCAAGCTTGTGACACTTGATTTCCAAGTTTCTCTTAACTCTTGCTTGACGACGGGTTTCGATATCCCCATTGTTGCGAGGGATTTCGGCTTGATCATCTTGATCATTTGAGTCCCCGTCTTGACCGGTATGATGAGCTTGACCATCTTGTTGTACATCTTCAATAATGGGAGTAGATGGTTGCTCTTGATCTTGAATAGAGTTGACACTAGGAGAACTTGATTTTTGTGTGGCCTCATTGTCAACTTGAGGAGGAACTTGTTCTTGTTCTTGGATAGGTGTCTCATTTGCTTCCATAGTAGGTGCCGCTTCAACTTGTGATGATGGAGTCTCCACTTGAGTGGAGCTTGTACTTGCTTGAGGAGGCTCATGATGGATTTCAATGGGGCGATGGAAACCAACTCCCATTCTTCTTATGGCATCTTGAGGTTCCTCATTATCTACATCACAAACATGAAATTGCGCCACTTGGGAGCCGTCATTCTCATCGAACCTCACACTACAAGATTCCACAACTCTCCCTAAGGATTTGTCATAGACTCTATAAGTGTGAGAGTTCGCACCGTACCCAACAAGAACACCTTCTAAAGCTTTAACTTCAAATTTAGATAAATGAACACCTTTGATTTTGTAGAAACACTTACAACCAAATACTCGATAGTAGGAGATGTTGGGCTTGTTGCCGGTAAGCATTTCATAAGGAGTTTCCTTCTTCCCTTTGCGAAAGAATAACCGGTTGGAGGAGTGACACGCCGTGGAGATAGCTTCGGCCCACAAGAAGAGTGGAGACTTAAACTCCGCCAACATGGACCTAGCCATATCCATAAGAGTCCGGTTCTTTCTCTCGGCTACACCATTTTGTTGAGGGGTATACGCAGCGGAATATTGATGACGAATTCCCTCATCACTAAGAAACTCATTTAGGGTGTAGTTCTTGAACTCGGAGCCATTGTCACTTCTAATGACCAATATGGGAACATTGTGTTGACGTTGAACTTCATTGGAGAAGTCGATGACGGTTTGTTGAGTTTCATCCTTCGTCTTGAAGAAGAAAACCCAAGTGAATCTTGAATAGTCATCAACAATCACCAAACAATACTTCTTCCCACCAAGACTTGGTTGCGGTACGGCACCAAAGAGGTCAACATGAAGAAGTTCCAAAATCCTCGTTGATGAGATGATGGTCTTGCTTGGGTGGGGAGAATCATGCATCTTTCCTTCAACACAAGCCCTACAAAGACGATCTCTAGAAAAAGAAACATTCTCATTTAGTCCAAGAATGTGGCCACCCTTGTGAAGACTTTGCAAAGTTCTCATATTGACATGGGATAAGCGGCGATGCCACAACCACCCCACGTCGGCCTTTCCGAATAAACATATTGCTTGAGCGTTGGTTGACCCCGAAAAGTCAACCACAAACAACTCATTTTCAACATACCCAACGAACATGACCTTTAGAGTCTTGCTCCTCAAGAGTACCACCATATCAAGAGTGAAATGGACATCAAAGTTCATCTTATTAAGAGCACGAACGGACATAAGATTGTAACCTAGAGACTCAACAAGCATGACATTTACAAGGGTGATATCCCTTGCAACTACCACCTTGCCGAGACTCTTTACCTCGGCTTTAGACTTTTCGCCATAAGAGACGGTTGAGTGATTTAGATTTGGTCTCAACTCCGTCATGATCTCCTTGCTTCCGGTCATATGACTAGTGCATCCACTATCAATCACCCATTTAGATCCACCGGAAGCATAGTCCTACAAGAGATCATATCTTGGATTTAGGTACCCATTTCTCAATGGGTCCTTTTCGGTTAGCAACAAGGGTCTTAGGAACCCAAATAGAGTAATCAATGTAACCATCATAAGGACCAACATATTTTGCATAAACATCACCATAATAGTCAACATAAAGAATATAATTGGGATTGTTATGCCCCGCGAAGTCACTACGAGTAGTCTTGCCCCTAGTGGCATTACTACCCGCAATGGAAGTCTTTGCTTGTGCGGGCTTGGTCTTGTTCTTCTTGATGTTGCTCACTTTCTTCTTTGCTTCGGCCACATAACCAAGACCCTCCTTCCCTTTGTGTGGTTTTTGCTCAAACAAGTAAGCAATACCCTTATCTTTACCTTTGGGAATAGAGGTCTTAGCACTAGTGGCCTTAGCAAGATCCACCTTCAACCTAGCATTTTCTTCACTAACATCTTCATGAATACGAGGAAGAATGGATATACTAGTTGAACGAGTTTTAGAAAGTTGAGCTTGAAGTTGTTCATGAGACTTGACTAGAAGGGAGTGGGTCGATTCCAAGACCTTGTGAGCTTTTTCAAGCTTCTCCATATCCTCAAGAAGTCTAGCATTCACAACTCCAAGTTCAACTTTCTCCTTTTTAATCACTTTATATTTAGTAAAGACATGATCTCTATCCTTAATGATTTTATCAATGATTTCATCATTTTTAGCATCAAGAGACTCAAGTCTTTCCTCAAGAGTGGTTCTATATTCACTTTCTTCATCAAGAGAGCTATTTAAGGATGCTATGGAAGCATTCAACGAAGCAATGGTGAGAGAATCCTCTCTCTCAATTTTACTCTTTTCTTGAAGAAGTTCTTCGGCCGCACATAGTTGTCTCATGAGAGACTCAACATTGTTCTTTGGCCTCACCTTGCAAGTTAGTCACAAAAGTATCGAAAGCAACTAGTTCCTTCTTAATCTCAAGACTAGATTGATCATGCGTAGTCTTAGGAGAAGGGGATGATACCTCGGTGACATGAGCCATGAGGCAACGAGCGGCGTTGGTGGAGAGGTTCTCATTGGGGGATTCAAAGAGAGATGATGATGAAGTGGAGACAATAGCCAATGTGGCTACCTCTTTGTTAGGTGCATCTTCATCTTCGGAATCACTTGTGGCATATTCCTCTTGTGCCACCAACACAATTCTCGGTGCCTTCTTGAAGAAGGGCTTCCTTGGTCTTGCGGGCTTCTTTTGAATAAACTTGGAGTGATCCTTTGGGATAAGCTTCCCACCATTTTGCTCACGGTTCTCATATGGACACTCTCTTATGTAGTGATTCTTGTCATGACAATTGTAGCGAGTCTTTGTCCTTGAGGCTGATGGGGATCGCAGGCAGAAAACAAAAATTTTCCTACGAACGATATCCTTAAACTAGCCAGGATCTATACTATGCAGATATAGAAATACGGCGGAGATCGGAATACATACCCTCGTAGACCGAATAGCGGGGATTACGCTCCCGCACAAGCGTTGACGACGAAGACGACGTAGCCGACCTCTAGGTCGCGAAGAACTCGGCGCGACGAAGACGATGAAGATGACCTCGAGGTCGGGTGGAGGAAGTAGGCCTCCGAGTACCGCTAGCGCAGCACCTCGCAGGGTGTTACACACATACGGTGGAGACGACGGCCTCCGAAGCTCCAGTCCAGGACGAGCAGCGGAAGACTTGGACCGGAACACCAGCAGCGCGGCAGCGGGCTATGGTGGAGAGATCCCCTCTCAACTCGGCGCAACTCCGACAAAGGGAATCACGTTATCGAGGAGAGAAAGAGAATTAATTGGTTGAATTAAAAGGCCAGGGGTGCCCCTCTATATAAAGGCTCCCGGGGGGAGCCAACCTTGCCAGCCAGGCAATGTGGGACTATCCCACATGCCTGGTTCGGCCAAGGCTGGTGCGCCGGCCCTAGGTGGGCCCCATTTGGCCCACCTAGGCCGGCCCCCATCCAATCCGAAGCCCTGGGGGGACTTTCCCCCCCTCATGGGCCTTCTTTCCACCAGAAGGCCCATTTAGGGAAATCAGCCTTTAAAAATTCGAAAATAAATATATAAAATCATATTTAAATATTAATTACACTAATTAATATCAAACATATTATATATAATTTATTCTAGCTCCAAAAACTATTTCGTCGCTGTCCGATCTCCATCGGACCATTCCCGGGACGTTCCCGGTGATCTCTTTCTTTTCCGGTTGTCTTGTCGAAACCCCTTAAGTGTGTTACCCTAGCGGTTCGATATAATAACAGACATGATCGAGACTCCTCTCCGATCAATGATTAACTCGTAGGCCTGGACCCCATGAATCAACCCCTGTGATATAACGAATGACTTTCATCTATCAAACCTGGACGTCGAGTCTTAAACCTTTTGCCATAGCGATACTTAGTGTGTCCGAGCATCGTTCATAGATATCTCCATATCTAGCATGATCTCGTTACCGACAACACTATCTTCTACTCGTCTGTGATATTATGTCAGCTGGTGACCTAGTCACATGTTTGCAAACTCATTTGACATAATCTCACCGAGTGGGCCCTAGAGTATCCATCCGGCTATACGGACTGACAAATCCCGCTCTTGACCCCTCGTCTCAACTACCCCTTTCCGATACCCAAAAGTATCACCGTTATTGTCACACTTTATAAGATATGACGTTTGGTGCGATCAAAGTATCTTCCAGGAATAACAATAAGAGTTGGTCTCACGGTCAAAGGCGTAATGACTACGTCCTACAAATTATGGGTAAGTCCATCACATCGTTCCACCTAACGATATGACTCCATTGCCGACAGACGCCATGTCTCATGATCGGGAAACCTCGATCATCAATCGCGCAATGAAACTAGTCTTAGCAGAGGCAACTAGGGACCTGGTTGTTTATCTACCACACGTGTATTAATGTTTCCGCTTAATACAGTTATAGCATGGTATAAAACATATAATGAACAATTGGAATATGACTAATAAACTATCTTTATTAAGTGCCTCTAGGGCATATTCCCTTCAGTCTCCCACTTGCACTAGAGTAACACTTAATCTAGTTTACAACTTGGTAAAAGCTCAGCACCCATAGCATCTTGGTGCATGCTTGTCTCGTGGAAGAGGAATACAGTCAACAGATCTCACACATTGAGACCTATATGTGCTTTGCAACACTTCTATGTCATCTAGATTGACATCATCCCGTATCTTACGATGACGGTGAAATATATCCTAGTGGATGGAGTGAGACTCGAACATTCGCGTAGCATGGGCCTTAAAAGTCTAAGAGATCTATTAAGGGGACCACATACGCTCGGAAAACTGCTCAGTCCAATCACACTTGCAACTTCTGAAGTTGGCATATATTTCTATACCTATGTAGATTATGCGACAGTGCATTCATATGCGACTTCGCAAGCTAACCATGTCTATCTTCAAAATGAAGGACATCTCCTATATGAGATTTCTAGTCGTACGGGTCAGTGTCACAACTTGCATCATCGTAACCGTTTTACGGCAAGTTGTCTTTCCACTCTTACCCTTTACTAGAAAACATATCTTCAGTTCTCATAGACACTGAAAATATACTTAACGTTTGTTCATTGATACACACAAGGATCACTCTAGAACCTGTTCTTCAACCAAGAACTCGGGTCACACCAAGTCGAGCTTTCAATCTGATAGCATCTATGTCTGATACATAGAGAATGTCGAACATCATTTGCTATCACTGAAAATGCCAAGATAAACTTAATATTTCACCTAGTCATACAAGTAAGAACCATTTTCTTCGCTTGTTCTATTCTGAAACACTTCAGAATCTTAACTTAGGAAATATTCCGACCTAATGTTATTAAGCCCCTTACGATCTATACAATTATAGATTGGATGCCTAATACTCCTAACTTCTTTCATAGAAAATTTAATCACTTAAATAATCCTTTACACTCTACTAGAGGATTGTGTCATTCAATATGTCGTTACATACAAAATCACAAATGACACCTAGCTCCCACTCAAATATGCCTTCCGCATATAAGATCAAGGAAAGCTACTTAGCTCCCACTCAAATATGCCTTCCGCATATAAGATCAAGAAAAGCTACTTTGCTCCCACTCACTTCTTTGCAAATGCAAGTCTCTTCAACTATTTTGGACAACTCCAAAATCCTTTGATCACATTATCAAAGTGAAGATTCCAGCTCCGATATGCTTGCTTCAGCCCACGAATGGACAACTGAAGTTTGCATACATGTTTAGCATCCTCAGGATCACCAAACCATCTCATTGTACTAATTACAACTCTTTCTTAATGACACTATTAAGAAACATGGTTTCCTTATCCTTCTATCAATTTCTCATTCGAAATTATAGTAATTGCTAAACGACCCAGAATAGATTTAGGCTTCGCCACCTGAGACAAAATCTCATTGTGGTCAACTTTTGAATCTGTCGGAACTGTTTCACGACAAATCGATCCTTATCAGTGTCTACTCTCTCATAAAATTCCATATTCTGTTAACATCCTAGATGCCATCAAGAAGATCTCCCAAGTCAATACCTGGTAATCGTACATGGATTTTATTTCGGATCATATATGACTCATAGCCATTTCTCGGACTTAGGTCTACCATTTCTTCTTCGTAGTTCGTAGGTCTGTCATATTCCATTAATATGACCTTCATAACAAGATTGTCGTAACACACAGTGTGAAACACAACCTCGTACGCCTACGTTCTTAGTATGAGCTCAGAACATCATGATCTTATATCATCAGCTTCTTTCAAGCTGTGGAGCATGACACCGAAAACACTTTCAGTTGCGCCACTCTGATGTCTGGAGAGAAAGTTCATCAACTTTGTCTTGCTCTACTTTCTTTCTCACTTATACCCTTGGACAAGAAACTATTTCTTTCGCAAGGTATATCCCGGCAACGATTTTGCCTATGTCGTGAGACATGTACCCAACTAACTCTTTAGGTACGGTACACTACAAAGATTAATCCATTTTAGGTTTGATCACATCAAAACACTAAATCGCTGAAACGACAATCTAGGCTAAAAGCCATGCCATCACTCATATGGTATTGTCTCCATGGATTTAAATGGTTTCCCTATTATCTAACGTGAGTGTTACGTTTCTACCATACGACTCTAATAATCACGATAATTCGGTAAGAGATTTATTTACCACACACTATCCGATAGGGTGCGATTACGACGTCCTAACATACCATAACACTATGGTATTCCATGCGACGTAATTTGTAGAACTCTTCTCACAAGTCTTCCAATGACGTGCCAACATTATAACTCAAATCTTTATTTCCTCGATCTGTATCGCAGGAATTAGATTTTCTTGTTAAGTTTATTTCCTACTTCATTCTGAACTTGTTTGATCGAATCAAAATTTCCAGACTAACATTCCCTGAGTGGATATCCATATATCTACTCGGAATATTCATGAAGTCTATGAAATAAAGACTTCCACTTCACGTTAAAGTACTTCATTGATTCACATACACCCATATGCATGATTCTCAACAAGTCATACTCAAAACGTTCAGCGAAGTTCACGAAATAAAGGTCTCCACTACCCGTCAATTACTTCATTGAACCACATACATCTATATGCATGACTATCAATAAGTTATATGCCCGTTTTCCGAAAACGGTGTCTTAGTTATTTTGCAAGTGTCAAAAGATCAAATCTAAAGACTTGTAGATCCATCCGGTATGGAGCTAATTCATTGACTATAACATTGACATGAATTAAACGGTAGTGCCACACATATGTGGTGTCTTTATTAAGTTTATTTCCTTTGGCATCAATATTATGAATGTGGGAGCTTCTACCATCTAAATTCAGATCGGCATATGATCATTACTTCATAAATATAGGACAACGAATTTGTCACTAACATATATGAACAATTGTCTCGCTAGAGGAGACACACTTATAACGATCATACTAACAGGCGATCATAAAGAATTTATTCAAATGGTAGATCTAGAGGGAGAGTGTCTATGGCCATCACAACAATTTGTCTGCCATTATCAACACGCAATGTCGCCTCATCCTTTCAAGCCACTCAAGCAGTAAACCTGGTTTTCATAAAACATGACTAGTATCAAAACTTAGTCACTACTGCGAGTACTTGCTTAGCTAAAACATTCATAACATGTATATCATATATACACCATCATCATTGATGACTTCCGGCGATCTGTTTCATCTTCTTGATACTTCCAACGTAATCAAGAACCATGAAGGTGAACGATTCCCCTTGCATGACATAGTCTATGACATAGCATTTGCACTTGGCAACGACGTCTGTCATCCAGTGATCGAGCTGAGCGAGGCGTCTCAATGTTCATCAAGTATGACCATATGTCATCAAGTATAACCAATGTTATCAAGTATGACTGCCACGTGCTCCTTCAATGTGTGTATTCTCTTCCATCTTGGTTGAGAAGACAATCAGTCAACGTACTGATAAACTTCATCAACCCAACTTTATGGGTACCCCGAGTTTAGCGACCATCTCATATGTTCGCGAACTAAAAACTCGTACCCACCGTTGGTTCTCTATGGCAGAGATCATAGCATACACTGGACTATGATGATATCATCCGCATAAAAACTTGATAATCCAAATTATCTTTTGTTAGCGGAATCTCCGGGTTTATCTCCTAGCGGGTATTGTATCACAAAGAGCTAACGGTTTAAACAAGGAGTATCCTCAAGCTAAAGTATAAAACTATGAAGTTTGGACCCAACCTTTTAAGTTTCTCAATCGCAGGAATGCGCCTAATTTTAAAAGATGCTATTACAATGGTTAATATCTACAAAGGTTTGCAAAACAGACTTTGTTCATTATATTTTGAGTTCTAGTATTTTAGAAAATAACTATCCGAACTCCCACTCAAACGAACATCCCTCCTGGTCGTTTAAGCGATTACACGACCCCTATCCATTGCGCAACCCCTCATCGTCAGAGCCGGCAACACAACTTCAAGGGTAGACAATTGTCAATCACAACAACTCTGTGACTCATGCTCGACCTTTCGGCCTCCGTGTTCCGAGGCCATATCTGCATATGCTAGGCTCACCACAATAACCTCCACGTAACGCTTGTGCAACATGGCTTACACCCACTGTATGCGAACGACGATATGTCTGACACCCGATCGTCACGGCCTGCCTCATAACGTAGAACTTTCTTGGTGGTGCTCGTTGGAGGAAGAACACTAGTGGTATTTTTGAAGGGATCATCTTATATTTCTACCGCCGTGTAACTAATATATTCTAATATATATAATCACACAATATAAGATGCACACAAAACATCAAATGTAATGCGATGTGATATAGTCCATTGCGCCATGGTCTTCTTGGCGCCCGCGGTTCATAAACAATTTAATAAACCTACCTTGACCATATCACATTGCCCCTGCAAAATAAAGTTAGACGCTTCTACTTTATCTTTTGCATATTTTACGTGGCTTGGGGCTGTCGTAAAAAGAACCGCTTCTTACCTACGAACTTATGACCACAACAACGATCCAATAATTGCATGTTTAAGCATCCCTTTCGGGCCCTCCATTGAAAATGCAAGACCAACTAAAGAGAGAGAGACAGACACCCGCCAGCCACAGATACGGTACAAGCCGTATTTCAGTAGTGGAACCAGTCTCGCGTAAGCGTACGCGTAAAGTCGGTCCGGGCCGCTTCATCAACTCGATGCCGCTGGAATCACAAGTGCACGCTAGAGGGTAGCAAATAACAGGAACGGTGCCCCCGTGCAGAACACGGGTTCTAACAGCGTACAGCTATATCTACGATAGATCGGCTCTGATACCACTGATGGGGATCGCAGGCAGAAAACAAAAAATTTCCTACGAACGATATCCTTAAACTAGCCAGGATCTATACTATGCAGATATAGAAATACGGCGGAGATCGGAATACATACCCTCGTAGACCGAATAGCGGGGATTACGCTCCCGCACAAGCGTTGACGACGAAGACGACGTAGCCGACCTCTAGGTCGCGAAGAACTCGGCGCGACGAAGACGATGAAGATGACCTCGAGGTCGGGTGGAGGAAGTAGGCCTCCGAGTACCGCTAGCGCAGCACCTCGCAGGGTGTTACACACATACGGTGGAGACGACGGCCTCCGAAGCTCCAGTCCAGGACGAGCAGCGGAAGACTTGGACCGGAACACCAGCAGCGCGGCAGCGGGCTATGGTGGAGAGATCCCCTCTCAACTCGGCGCAACTCCGACAAAGGGAATCACGTTATCGAGGAGAGAAAGAGAATTAATTGGTTGAATTAAAAGGCCAGGGGTGCCCCTCTATATAAAGGCTCCCGGGGGGAGCCAACCTTGCCAGCCAGGCAATGTGGGACTATCCCACATGCCTGGTTCGGCCAAGGCTGGTGCGCCGGCCCTAGGTGGGCCCCATTTGGCCCACCTAGGCCGGCCCCCATCCAATCCGAAGCCCTGGGGGGACTTTCCCCCCCTCATGGGCCTTCTTTCCACCAGAAGGCCCATTTAGGGAAATCAGCCTTTAAAAATTCGAAAATAAATATATAAAATCATATTTAAATATTAATTACACTAATTAATATCAAACATATTATATATAATTTATTCTAGCTCCGAAAACTATTTCGTCGCTGTCCGATCTCCATCGGACCATTCCCGGGACGTTCCCGGTGATCTCTTTCTTTTCCGGTTGTCTTGTCGAAACCCCTTAAGTGTGTTACCCTAGCGGTTCGATATAATAACAGACATGATCGAGACTCCTCTCCGATCAATGATTAACTCGTAGGCCTGGACCCCATGAATCAACCCCTGTGATATAACGAATGACTTTCATCTATCAAACCTGGACGTCGAGTCTTAAACCTTTTGCCATAGCGATACTTAGTGTGTCCGAGCATCGTTCATAGATATCTCCATATCTAGCATGATCTCGTTACCGACAACACTATCTTCTACTCGTCTGTGATATTATGTCAGCTGGTGACCTAGTCACATGTTTGCAAACTCATTTGACATAATCTCACCGAGTGGGCCCTAGAGTATCCATCCGGCTATACGGACTGACAAATCCCGCTCTTGACCCCTCGTCTCAACTACCCCTTTCCGATACCCAAAAGTATCACCGTTATTGTCACACTTTATAAGATATGACGTTTGGTGCGATCAAAGTATCTTCCAGGAATAACAATAAGAGTTGGTCTCACGGTCAAAGGCGTAATGACTACGTCCTACAAATTATGGGTAAGTCCATCACATCGTTCCACCTAACGATATGACTCCATTGCCGACAGACGCCATGTCTCATGATCGGGAAACCTCGATCATCAATCGCGCAATGAAACTAGTCTTAGCAGAGGCAACTAGGGACCTGGTTGTTTATCTACCACACGTGTATTAATGTTTCCGCTTAATACAGTTATAGCATGGTATAAAACATATAATGAACAATTGGAATATGACTAATAAACTATCTTTATTAAGTGCCTCTAGGGCATATTTCTTCAGAGGCAAGCTCTTTCTTGCCACTTGAGTTGTTCTCTCGATCAACACGAGCTTTAGCACTTGCCGGGTCATTCCAAAACACCCTTGTGGCAAGAGCAATGTGACTATTGAGAGCTTGCTCAAGATCATGTGGAGCAATGTTGCTTGGGCAAGCTTCAACCTCATCGTTCTCATCCATACTAGTCACCTTGGCCTTCAAGGCAAGTGAGGGGCATTGTCTCATTCCCATGGCCCTAGCACGGTTATCTTCCGCATTCTTGGAGGCAACCTTGGAGGCTTGAACCTCTTGCATAACTTCATGTGAAGACATTTGTTGATAGTTGTATCTCCCTTGAATTGACTTCAACTCCATAGGCTCCGAAGGCAAGAGAGCATTCACATACTTCCTTTTGACCCAAGCATCATCCACATATGTTGCCCCCACATCATAGAAGGCTTTGGCAAGAGTCTTGAGTCTTCCATACATCTCTTCATGATTCTCATTGTCAAGCATGTAGAAACCTTCGGCGGCATTGCTCAAAGATTCATATCTATTCCTCTTCATGCTATCATTTCCAAGGAAAGCAACTTAAAGACAATCCCAAGCTTCTTTGGCGGTGGTGACATGAAGAACATGATGTTTGTCATTGTCGCCCAAGGCGAGCTCGATCATGTGGAGGGCGGAAGCATTGAGTTGCTTTTCGGCGAACTCTCTTTTCGTCATGTTGCTTGGATCCTCAACATGATATCCATCTTCAATGATCCTCCAAAGCTCGATGGAGGCACTGTTAACATGAGATTTCATTGAGCGTTGCCAACTTGCAAAAGCTAATGCATTAAGCTTAGGTGGAGGACCTAGAGGGTTTATGCGGGTTGTAATAATTGGATCGGGAGAGTACCATCCCGGAACGGCATGATACCCTTCCTTCTCCTCATGCAAAGTAGGAGAAGTTTTAGGTCTAGTATCGGTTTCAACCCCCTTTTTCTTTTTCTCTTTATCCTCCTTGGAATCACCCTCTTCGGAGTTAGAGGCTTCCTCTAGTGGGATGATTTCCGAGCACTTGCCATTTGCAAATTTCATGAACATGTCACGAAACTCATCAAATTTGGCATTTATGGTCGATGTCAAAGTTGTTTCCAAAGCTTTGATATCGGCCATGGATGACATGGTGACTTTGGCCTTTTCAAGTGCCTCATTAGCCTTGGCAAGAGTCTCGGCCTCATCCTCACTATGTGTCATACTTCTCTTAGGCGGTTAAACCCAACAAGAGAGCCTTAGCTCTGATACCAATTGAAAAGATCGGTATGACACCTAGAGGGGGGGGGGGGTGAATAGGTGCTAATTCAAATTTTAGTTCTTTTTCAATTTAAGGCTTGACACGAAAGGTAAATTCTCTAGATATGTAACTACGGTGAATTTACCTATATGACAAGCTATCAACTAAGCAAGATACAAGGTAAATGCGGTAAACAAGGATAGAGGTAACCGAAGTGAGAGCACGAGACGACAAAGATGTATTCCCGAGTTCCTCCCTTCTATGGGAGTACGTCTCGTTGGAGAGGTGTGAACCAACACAATGGTTCAACGGCCACAAAGGCCTCACCCAAATCTCCGGTGAACCGCACCACAAAGGTTTGGTTCACTTTCCACTATCGGAATCCTTCGAGGCGGAATCCGGAGCCTTTACAACAACGATTCGGGGCACGACCCACAAAGGGCTTGGGGGCTCCCGAACAGCTACAATCTGTCACAAAGACAATAGGTAAGTACAACAATGGGCTAGGTTTTCCTAGTGGAAACCCTAGCAAATGTTCCCTCAAATGAATGAAGGGGAAATGAAAAACGGCTCGGTGAAGATGTAGATCGGGGCCTTCTCCTTCAATCCTCCAAAGGTCAACAAGTTTGGGTGGGAGGATTGGGAGAGCTTGGAGCTCTTAGCTTTGCATCAATGGAGGTGAGAGAGTGTAGAAGCTCTAGTCTTCAAAGGTAGGTGAAGGGGTCCTTTTATAGCTCCTCCAAAATCTGGCCGTTTGGAGCTGAAACTTACGCAGCGGTACTACCGCTGGGGAGGCCGGTAGTACCGCTGGACCTTTGAATCCAGCCGTTGCCCGCTTCACGCACTTCACAGTGAGTCCAACTTCACGCAGCGGTAGTACCGCTGACGAGCCCGGTAGTACCGCTGCGAGCCGGTAGTACCGCTCCGGTACCGCTGGAGGTACCGCTCTGAGAAACAGAAGGCTGAAAACGGCGGTACCGCCAGCGGTACCTCGACTTCGAGCTGGCCTGCGAACCTGCAAAAATAAACACAGCGGTACTACCGCTGTAAGGCCCGGTAGTACCGCTGGGCAACGGTAGTACCGCTCTGGTACCGCTGGGGGTACCGCTCTGAGAAACAGAGCGCCGAAAACGGCGGTAGCTCGGGCGGTACCGCCAGCGGCAGCCAGGGCTCCGAGCAAGGCTCAGTCCAGTGCAGCGGTACTACCGCTGATGCCAGCGGTACTACCGCTGCCTGGAGCAAGGCTTGCTGGAAAGCTTTTGCAGCGCTCGTTTCGATCCTTTCCTTTTTGCTAAGTTCTTAGATACATCCTGCAAACTTTAATAGCCACGTTAGAACACATATTGTGTTGTCATTAGCACCAAAACAAGGGTCTACTAGAAGATGCTCTTTCAATCACCCCCAATCGGATATCATCCGGAAGCGGTGCTGACAAATCTTTGGAGGATATGTTGGTTTAACGCGATGAATGTAATCCTAATAGAGCTGGACGCGGCGACCGGGGATTGTCTACGGTACCAATTAGGGGCGGCGACGACGGGATAGTAGGTATGGGGCGAAGATGATTGTGATAGGGAATGGGCTGTTGACACGGCAGGAGTGGACAAAGAGTGGACAAAAGAGCTATACACGCAGCCGACGCAAACTTGAATCAAGTTTACGTCGTCGCGTTAACTCTTAATGGTGAACCGTACGTCCAGGGTGTGCCCGCCTAGCTGCCGGTTAGTCTTTACTGTTAAATGTGAGTTCAACGTACGTACGTACGTCAAACTCCCGTCGTCTGCCAGGCTTCGCACGCTCGCTCGACCACCCCTCGTACAATGACGGCTTGGGCCGGCCCAGTAACTTAATCCCGCACAGCTAGCTTCGCCTAATCGCTTCACAACCTATCCCCGTTGATTTTTCTTTTGCATAGCGACACCATATGGATTAGGGTTCTAATCCGCCGCCACAGTCCCCACGGAAGCCTTCCTCCATAGCAATCGAGCAGCGCCTTTGCGCTATGCAGCTCGACGGCGTCGCGTCGTCTTGGCTGCCGCGAGCAGCCAAATCATGTACGTCGTTGCGCGTCGCCGGGAGCCGGGCAGTCCACCACTCGCACATCGCGGCACATCAAGTCGTTGCTTGGAGGAGCTGGTGACCATGAACTGGACCCGTCCTCAGGAACGCCGCATGCCTTCTCTTCGACGCGCCACCCCCGATGCTCGATATCACGCAAGAGAAGACCTAGAGTACCTGCTCGCTTCCAGCTCCAAGCGACCAAGCTGGTTCGCCGGGGAAGTCGGCCGCTAGCTCAGGGGTGGTCGCCGGTAGCAGATGCATCCAGGTCGGGGCAGATAGCTACATAGATCTGCGCCAAACATCATGACCGGCCATGAGGATGCTGCTGGAGGTGTTGTCTGTCTTGATACCGGTAGGACAAAGCTTACATATGAGGGGATATGCATGTGTTAATATCTCAATTCTTCAATGTTCATTAAGAAAAAGAATGTTTATTAAGAGCTCTTTCCTCTACATGTGTCCATGGTTGATATTTCTGACCATACTGCTATATTAATAGTATGCCCAGCCAATTATTCTTGTGGATAATTGTCAGTATTTACATTATAGAGTTTCTTCTAAAAGTATATTGTCATATCAATAGCATGCCTTGCCAATCTTTGCTAAAAATCATGGACTGTGCAGTGTATTGGCAAGAACCGTTAGTTGAGTGTGTGGGTGTGCATATACCTAATTACATTACATTACACTATATATGAAAGTGCGTCATTTTTGCATCTGGATCTGGTCTCCACGTCCTTCGAATTGTCTGGACCGTTCGATCGACACAGCGGACGGCTGAGATGCGCCTAAAACACCCCCAATTCGCGCATTACTGTAGCTCGGGGGTTTTAGCCAATCACAGCTCGACACGTCGCCCGGTCTTCATCCGGTCGTCCCCGGTTTCGCCGGTGACCGCGGCATTTTGCCGAAAAACCACTAACGGAGCGAACTTGTGACCCGCAGTCCAGAGATTAACACGTCGAGGGACCCGTTTGTAATTCCACCTAACTTCAAGGATGTTTCTGCAAAATCGTCCGGCACAATCACCGCGCCTCTTTTCTCTCCCCCCGCGTGCCTCCGCGGTCGCCGCCGCCGGCGTCCAGCCCCGCCGCTCCGCTTCGAGCCGCTCAAATCGAAGGACGCCAAAAGCTCCGCCGCCGCTTCCTCACCAACCTCGCCGGCGGCCGCATCTGGGGACAGCCGGAATCGGCCGCGTTCGTCGGCGGCATGCTCCGCAACCGCCGCGGGCCGCACCTTCCCCGACGTCTCGCGCCGCCATTTCCCGCTGTCGTTGGCTCCCCGACGCCGTCCCTCACGCTGCCACGGCCGGCCTGCTGGTTTTCCTACTCCTCCAGCTCCTCGCCACCAGCAGCTCACCTCCATCTCGGCTCCAGCTCGACCAAGGACGGTGAGAGCACGGAGGAGCAGCTTCACCGCAGCTGCCGCCGTCGCCGGACAGCTCCGACGACCAGGAGCCCGCAAGGCCAGGACACAAGGTACGTCCGTCGCTGACTGATCGATCTCAATTTTTTTTTGAAATAAAGGGATCCTGCACAGCAGCGGAGAAGGAGCCTGCACAAAAGCGCAAAAGCGAGTGCCTCTCAAAACTTTCAGAAAAAATATGAATTTGATGATTCGCCTTTGCCGATTGCTTGCCTGCAGGTCTACATCCAGAACCTTTTCTTCAGTTCTTTGCCACTTCTTTCACTCCACCCTGCTCTCCAATGCCTGTAGGTGTTAATCTTTGTTTATGCAGCTCTGTATCGTTTGTGCATGCAAGATGTTTGACGAAATTCCTGAAGGGAATACTTAGTGTAGTTTAGTCAATAAGTTATTTTGTCAACCTGTTAATGAACTCACTGCTTTCACTGATTATTCACATCAGGAATGTAGGCCGACGGCCACAATGGAAGGTGGTCGTAGGAGGCCGCGACCCCCTACTTCTCTTCTTCCGGCTCCTTTTCTGCTTGGTCGCGCACAGGAGCACGAGTTGGCAGAGATTGTTGGGAGATTCAAGAGAAGGTTTGCACTTATTTAATTCTATCATGTGCATGTGATTGGTCGTGTCCTTCCTCATGTATCTCTGCGACCAATTGGGCAGCACCATGCTAGGAGGCGGGCTTTCAATTGTTTCTACAGAATTATGTCATTTCTTACAGTACTCTCTTTTGGTTTTAATAAATATTCTAATCCTTTATCTTTGTTTGTCCAAATTCTTTTTAATTGTGCAAGTTGTTCGATTAAAAAAGCAAATGGGCTGAAGGGGAAGAGTTATCTATGTAATATTCATTCGAGCCAATATATTACCTGCAGGTAGAATATATTTCCTCTCTCCATTATGTGAGTCGCCTATGCAAGTTATTATTGCTAAATAGAGGAGACATTTATTGGAAACTATATTTGTGCTACGTTGTTTGAAACTACGTCAAATAATAATCCTCGGATTTAAGTCCATGTTTTGTTATTTTTGTACAGATTCAGCCTTTGTATGGTATTATTTGGAAATCAATTTATAGCTCACGTTTCTACTCTTGACTGAAATGATGTATTAGATCTTTTTTTCTTCATTGGCTTAATGTTTTAAGCAAACATGTTTCTCCTTTAGAAAATAATTGTGGTCTCCGTGTTACAAAGATAGCACAGTGATTACCTTTCATCACTGTATGTAAGGTTGCATGTATTTTCCCAGAATACTTGATCACTTCATAGTCTATAGTCTGTTGTACTTTTTTTGGGTTTCAGGTCTAACTAAGGATTGGCTTATCAGCAGTGGCTGCGCGAGCTGGCTGCGCGAGAGAGGACATGGACTATTTACTCTGAATAAATTGAATCTTTGCACTGCTTCATGAAGTTTACTGACTCTGAATCAACTGAATTTTTTGCACTGCTTTGTGGAGAGGGGTGCTCCTACTAAACCATTTTATAGCTACTATTGGTACTGAATTTTAACAATATAAAGTGGCTGCTATTGCTTATGCTATGTACTATATGTAATGACAGTCCCAGCTTTTTGTGCCGCGTTGACCTGCATTTTTATATGGATAGCACTCTGTATTTCATTAAACGCATACCTGATTTCCCTTGAATTATGCAGGTCGCTTACTACTCTTTTCCGTTTTATGCTCATTTTAATTTACTGAACCCGACAAAGGAGTTTGAGGTAATCATCATTTTTGTGCTCCTTTATCTATTCGGTAGGGAAATTTTCGCATCTCTGCAAATTATTATTTGTTCATGCTTAAGAGATGTTCCATGAAAGTCATAGCAGGCTGCAGGGGAAATTTATTCCTTTTTATGCAATATGTATTCTGTAAGCTGAAAGAAATTCCTTTCATGTTAATTATGATGCTTACCGAAAAGATGCTGAAAAATGAGGTTTTCCCTTATTAGACACTAAAATATTTCTATTCCGATCTTATGCTTCACAGCCTTATTATATTTTCCTTCCAACTACAAATTATTATTTATTGATGCCTAAGACATGTTCCATGAAAATCCAAGCAGGCTGCAGGGGAAATTAATTCTTTTTCGTGCTACATGTATTTTTCGATATTAAAGATTTTTTATGTTAATTATGATGTGTACTGAATAGATGCTGAAAATAAAGTTTCACCTTATTGGACACTAAAATAAATCTGTTTACATCATATGCAAGCTGCTTATCAGAGTTCATTCTTGCTTTCTTTATATGCAATTGGTCTTATTGTCAACACTTTATATAGCAGTGAATTTCATCACGGAATAATCGATGGTTAAAGTGCATAATGATTTAGTAAGCTGAAGGAGAATCTTTGCCTGCCTTTCATCTTTCCTAATGTATCTAACTTGGCCCAGATCATCAATATTTCATGGCACATCATGTCTGGGCGCAATTTAGGTGGCATTGGTGCTCTACTTTTTTGTGCTTCAGGTTGTCTGTACCTTCTCTAATATATCTAGGCGTTTCTGCTCTTTTCTTTTGCTTCAGGATGGTTTTAGATAGGTCTTCATTAAGGTTTATTTCTCAAGCTTATTTTAGGATAAACATATAATGATTCCCCCACATTCTGAACCATAATGGTTAGCAGTTATAGGGAAACAATATAGAGTTAATTCCTAACATGGCAACAACACAAGGTGTTGAAAATGGAAACACTAGGATACCATAAATTGCATTGCTGCACTGCTTCGGTATCAGAAAGGATTTCTTAATAGGTTGGTCAGTGTTGCTAGGAATAATGTCAATCTGTTGCCTTAACATTATTGTGTACATTAATAAGAAATGGTAGGCAGATATGCATACAATTTAAGAGAAAACTTGGGCCAAATATAAGGACCTATCTTTGCTATAGCAGTAAGCTTTTTGTCCTGTCAAACTAAGCTTTTGTAGTGTGATGTAGAGTCTGTTCAATGTTTAGCGATGTACATTTCCTCACTTTATGTAAGTTTGCATGCATTTTCCCAGAATACTTGATCACTTCGTAGTCTATAGTATATAGTCTCTAAACTAGAATTATATCCTCTATCCACTATGTATCCAATTTTCTTCATTCATTCAAAAAAGATAACATCTTTATTATAACGTTCACTACTACCACATGGGTGCGGCGTGTCGCCGCGCCATATTACCTAGTATATATAAAGGAGCAAGGAATCCGCCTCCCCTCATTCTTCCACGTCACCCGAATTTTCACAGCCGTCCGATCGTCGAAACGAACGCTCCAGATCGGGCCACGCCACCCCGTCCCGGGCGGGCACTGTTCATAGCCGATTTTAGACCAATAGGAGCTTGACACGCGTCCCGGTCACCACCCGGTCGCAGCCCGTCCCGCCGGTTGCCATGGTTTTTTGCAGAAAAGCCACTGGAAAAAAAGAGCCCTCAACCCGCCGTCCAAAAAATAACGCTGCGAGGGACTGAACTACAAATTCTTGAAATGTCATAGACTTTTTTGCAAATTTGCCATCACAGTTCCCCCCTCCCCCTTCTTCTCTCCCGTGACCGCGAGGTCGCCGGCGGCGGCGCCGCGCGCCACGGCCGCTCCGTGTCTTGCCTCTCAGATCGGCGGGCACAGGGAGATTCGCCGCCGCGTCCTCTCCATCCTCGCCCAGTATCGCTTGCCGGGACGCCGCCTCCGCTCGGGAATCGTCCGCGGCGAGCTCCGCCATCGCCTCCCCGTCCGCGCGCCGCCAGCGTCGCTCCGACGACGTAGAAGCGGCGGCGCCGCCACTGGCGAGTTCACCGCGTTGCGGCGCGTCGAACGCGCCCAGCCGCGCGTCCCAGCTCGCGCTGGTTCGTCGCCGGCGGGGTCAGCGCCGCCGCCGCCGCGTCTGCCCTAGCTGCCCACGGTGACGTCAGCACGGGTCCCACCTGTCAGCGTCTCCTCTGTATCTAAAAAAAAGCGAGAAAATGATTAATTCTGTAACATTAATAACTTCAGATATATGCATCAGAAAAATATGAAAAAAATATCAAAATGCCCACAATAAAAAAACCTAATTACATACGGCATAATGCAAAACATTTTGAATTTTCAAAACAATTCAAATTTCGCTAAATTTCAAATCCATTTCTTCCAAATATAGATCCTAAATTGTGAAAACAACCGCATAATTTTCTTTCTCACATTTCTAAAAACAACATGAAAAGAATATCAAAATGCCCACAATAAAGAAACCTAATTACTTATGCCAAAATGCAAGACACTTTTAAGTTCCAAGGCAGTTCAAATTTGGACAAATTTCAAATCCATTTCTTCTAATTATAAATCCTAAAATATCAAAACACCCACACAAAAAAAAATTATTTAAGGCAAAATACAAGAATATTTGAACGTTTCAAAAATATGTACATTTAGACAAATTTTGCCCATGACCAAGTTTACATCTTATTTACTAGCTAAATGAAATTTTCAAGCCTACATAATTTGAAAATAATAAAACTACCAAATTTAAATTGCATTTCCAACACGGGCGCGGCATCGCCGCTCTAAGTCCACTAGTTCGTGTTAATAGTTCACTGTGAAGTTATATCATGCGTACTACTAATTGGGGTGTGGCCTGACAATGGTTCCCCTGTGTAGAGACTTATCACCTCAGATGACTTAGGATGAAGCAATGCATCATTTTTTAGAGTGAACTGACAGCTCCTCTTAATCCGCATTAACTTTCTAATGTTTGTTCAGGAAATCAAAGAAAAGTAGTATTGTCATGCACATGCGTATGTCTCATTGCAACCGGAGAAGGTTATTTTTCTGATAATACAATTGTCTTCTCCATTTAATCTACTTCTTGAATTATTGTTGTGTTGACATGGTTGAACATTTGAAAAAAATCTTGATCTACTTCTTGATTATTTGCAGCCGGAGCAAACATTCCATTTACCATGTGTTCTAAATTTTCTCACTAGATGCAACTGAATTGAAGCATGGTTTCTGAATTTCTTGTGCGTAGTCAGCTGTGCCACTGCATTCTACACTATGGATGCATCACTCATCACTCCAAAGCACCACCAATGATGCAACCAAATTCATAAACATCACAAGTCACGGGCAGAATCGTTGTCGCCGTTGGCCTGATAGTAGGCATTCATCACGAACAAGGTATAAGACTCAAAAGTTGTTTTGTTTGAAACACTTGTCGCTGCTATGTGTCACCTTGCAGTCCACATAGCTGAAAGCATAGTTGATCTGTTTGTGCAGGTCAGCCCCGTTCGCTCCAGCCTTGGCGACGCACCACTTCCCGCCTCTTGATGACGAGGGCTTAGGGATCGACTATTGCCTAGGCGAAGGGTTTGAAGCCACATATGGAAGTTAAGGCGGAATCGTGCACCAGGTCAGGTAATACTACAGGACTGAGTTAAGCATCATAGTGGCAGAATTTCCCCAATTAACATATTTTGTATATCAGTTTCTGGACTCTACTTTGTGTTATGCATATGTAGTACAGTAGTAGGGGTGAAAAATAGAAACACATGCAGTAGGTGTGAAAAATATGATTTGGTAAAACCATTGAAGTAGACATGTGATTTGGCAAAAGAAGTACAGTAAGTAGGAAGAAGTGTGTCATGTGCACCTGATGTATTTGAATGTAGCAGCTAGGTACACATATATACTTGCCTAAGCAGAAGGGATTGATATATGTTGGACATTGTTTGTTCTTCCCTGCCTTTTTATGCTCTCATATGCCTTTCATTTTTAGACCTTGCTAAAGCAGGATTTCAGAGAAATATCCAAAGATGAGTAATTCGCAAAGAGCAATGAGTTTGCATCCCTGGTTTAAGCAAGAAATATGCCAATATTTCCCCGATCTTTCTCTAGAGTCTACTACTGATATATTCCTCAAACTTGTGAGACAATGGAACAATGGAAGGCTGCCATCTCAAATCTCAATACTACAAGGACATTACTACTGGGCCATGATCAGGGGACAACTGGAACATCTAGGCGTGACAAAAGACTCTTCTTGTGGTCTGCAACATGTAATCCTGGATGCCCTGTATTTTGTGGTTTCTCTGCCGTACCAAATATCAATTGCAAATTTTCCTTAGGCTTCTAATCCTATCCTGTATTAAAATAATTATAATTCAAGAAAATAGAAAAAAACATTTTATTTGGACATCTGACATCATAATATATAACTGAGCTTGCAAGATAAACAAAAATGTTTAACATAGCACTATAGATGAATCTATTTAGATCCTGCACTTTTGTTTCACTGCGAGAAGAGTGTTTGTTGCTTCCGAGCTTCTGAATATTTTGGATGCGAAAACAAAGTATGGCCGTTCTGTACATCTTAAGAGAGAATAGATGCATCAATGGCAATAAGGTCCAAGCCAGAATTTTGCTTCTAAAGCTTTTGTATTTCACATAATGGGAATCACAGTGCTAAGCAACTAAAAAAAACACAAAAACTGTGCATCAATTCAGCTAAACAATTCTTTCCACTCAACTTATGCCTTTTTTTAGAACCTTGACTTCTTGTGTGTTTTATTACTTAGCAGACTGTGATGAGCAATACAAATATAGCAAACAATGTTGTTGTTATGATACGTAGAATTCATTGGATTTTTTTCCCTTGGTTAACATGTGCGGCTGAGCATATCCAGTCTCGAGTTACTCTTCGGCAGATAAAAGGATGAGATATGGAAGAATCCTTATTTGCATCATGATTGAAAGGATGAGATATGGAAGAATCCTTGTTTGCATCATGATTGACTCGACGAGGGAACTGTATTTTACCACATGCGGATGTCGACATTATGCTGAAACAAATAATTCAGTTGTACCATCATTAACTTTATATTATATATTATTTTTTATTAAAAGATTGTTGTTCTTTATAAAGTTTTATTTTAATGTATTAAAATAATATATTTTATTATTGTCTGATTCATTGATGTTTAATTAACCGTAGCAACGCAGCGGGCATTCAACTAGTACATGTACATGGCTCTGGAGCTACCCTCGATCTGTCTACGGCCCTTGGTTGGCTTTGCATGCACGGGTACGACGACGAGGCACAGTTTTAGTTCCGATCGATTGTCCCCCGTAAACAGCAGGCCCAATTACGAGAGCATCATTAGAATCTGCGAGCACGCGTTCGCTTACCAAGCTGACTGAGCTCCTTGCACGCACAGAGCCACTTACGAGGTAAACATGCCAACGATCCATGTGCCCGCGCGTCTTTTTTAGGGTTTCTTTCGATTTTCAGCAGCTCATCAGAGGGTACTGTCACTGTGGGCAGTCCCGTGTCCGTTTCTTTACGAGCGGTAGCGCGGCAAAAGGGCATCACGCGCCAGCCGACGACCAGGACGCTGCACTCACTCGACCCTGCAGCTCTCTTCTGCTCGCCCAAGGGAGACCTGCACTGCATGGTCGCTACCGGCCGCTGTCTCTGTGCCGTCCACCTACTCTTGCCCTGCGTACGGCGGCAAATTTAACCCTTTTTTGAATTCATTTCACAAAATGGACCAAAATTTCAAAAAATTACGGATCTAACCTTTTTGTATAACTTATTGTATATTAATGTATGTGTTGGTTGAGTGAAAGAGAAAAAACAACAAAATAGGGAAATGTTTCTGGTGCATAGTAAGGAGTTGACCTCAAGACCTCATGACCCAAACAGCACACATCGGCCACTGGGCTACACCATTGTACGTGTCATATCTAGCGTAGCTTACTTTATCAACTTTCCGCGGCGAGCAAATCTCAGCACGCACCACGGCGCCCTGGGTCAAGGCGCCGTGGTATGAGGCACGACGCCCTGGTCCGGGGCGCCGAACTTCCTCCCTGCGGGCCCGTCCTCGCCACGTTGGCAGGTTTCATGACGTTTTTGACTAGGGCGTTGTACAGTAGAACACGGCGCACCGGGTGCGGGCGCCGTGCAAAAGGGTTAGATCCGCAATTTTTTGAAATTTCGGTCCATTTTGTGAAATGAATTAAAAAAAGGGTCAAATTTATCGAATTTGTCGCGTACGGCCGAGGAGGTTGAGGCCTTGAAGGCTGGACACTGCTGCATGTGTGTATCTACAGTGGTTCGCTGCATGCATGACCACCCGACTGCTCCTCTCTGTATGTGGCCTGTGGGTGCAGCACGAGCGAGAGCTACTGCTCCTCCTCCAACGCAACGTATAGTGGAGTCTCCTAGATACAGAGCTCCTCTCTGTCTCCGTAGGCTGTACACGCGACGTAGATTACTAGGGAGTATTCTACTCTAGTACAAACGAGGAGGCCATCGAGTGCCCTAATCAAAGCACGCACACCAATGAGGCAATGACCCGTTCGGGCGACAGGGCAATGGCATGCACAGATCTCTGCTTGCTCGTCCGTGACGAAGGAAAGAGGCGTCGACCGCCGGCGGCCCGGCAGTGCGTGAAAAGACAAGCGGGGAAGAGGCGCGTGCCAACAAGAACCGTGAAAGACACTTCCATCGGTCGCCTCGCCGCTTTCAAAGACGACGCGGCGATGCACCGTATATGTTTCCTCCTTTAAAAATAGAGTAAATTCCAGTTTTTACCCCATAATTTGATAATTTTGACACTAATTACCCTATATAACAATTTTTCATCCGTACTACCCCATTTAGCGAACGTTTTGTCAGGTTTTATCCTTTTTAAGAATTTGAGAGTAATTTGCTAGATTTTTTTAGTGAATTATGTACATGTGGCGTGCAACGTTTCTGGTTTTCTCCTGATGTTGGTTCCACTACCGAATCGGTGCGATATATGAGGTCCATTCGATTTTTTACTCAAGTTTGTTCGGTGTATGAATGCACTGTTTTGATGCAGAAATCGGTGATGGCAGGGGACTCGTCGACTTGATCACCAGGATCTCATAGCGGACTAAGTGAGTTAATCTCTTCATGTAAGACGATGTATTTTCCAATGGCAATAGAAAGTGAAACTCCACAAACTTCTTTCGCTGGCTCAATTGAAAGCTAGCAGGCAACGCAGGGAGACACCGTGAATTGATTATCCACGGACAGTAACCTGCGTGCTTCTTAATTACTTCTTCTTTTTTACATTATTACTTCGTATTTAATACGAGGTAGCAAATATTATGTGATCAATACATAGTACACTCAGATTATACACTTAGTGATGGATCGTAGTCTCCTACACGTTTAATGATATGCCGTGATTATTTTTCAGAAGATGTTAGCCACGGACAGATTTTTTTCCATTAAAGATTTTTTTGGGTTCTAAGTTTATTGGGTGCGAAAAACCAGGAAGAAAATTGCCGATTGGGACCCACATGTCTGGTCGTAAAATCTTAGGCAGGGTAAAAACTGGAAAAGATTTTGCTAAATGGGGTAATATGGATGAAAATTTGTTAAATGGGGTAATTAGTGTCAAAAATGTTAAACTAGGGGGTAAAAAGTGGAATTCACTCTTAAAAATATAAAAATATATAAACACAGTACAACGCAAATACTCATATACACGCGTATACACTCACCCTATGAACGCACATACGCACACCCTACCTGTGAGCACCAGTCAGCGGGTCAGGTCTTGAGATTGACGAAGTCACCACATGCGTCTTGCTGTCGACGGGAACGTCACCTCCCACTAAATAATATTCCGTCTAAATAAGAAACACAAGTGTCAAATCTGGGGTTTGAACTCTGATGGGTTGGGGGTACAACCACCCAACATCATCGTTCCTCGTGCAGTCGTACGCTCGTTACAGAGCTACCATGTGTTCCTAATTGCCACGTTATGGGCTTTTCATCACCATAACCGATCTCGCGAGAGGGATATGCCTCCATTGTCGAGAGCTACACTACATAGACATGGACTACATCGAGCCGAACAACTACATCAGGTTTTTCATCCAGTTCTACATCGCCAATAAAATTTATCGCCAGGTTCTACATCATGTGGTCCAAAACCGGCGCCGTCGCAACATGGCACTCTTCTAGGGCGATCGACAATCGTCTCGCCCGCCTGGTTAAAAACCCGCCGCCGCTGCAGATTGCTGCCGCCGTCGCACAATGACCCAAAAACATGCCACCGTCGCCGCATATCTATGCCGCCGCCGCATTATGACCAAGATCCATGCCGTCGCCGCCGCACAGAACCGATACAGGGAATGTCTAGAGCTCACTTGAGTGAGAATTAACTTAACTCTCACACAGATGACGTCATCCAGTTGCATATGCAACTCATGTGTAATCCATGTGCAACTAAAAAAAGTTTAGTTGCAACTCATGTCTAAGTGAGAAAACCACAGTTGCAACTCATGTGCAACTCACATCCCGCACGAATTACGATGTAAATCTGATGGCATTAGAGTTGAGTGAGACCTAACATAATTCTCACTCGAGTGAGAATAGCAAAACCGATACATTATAACCAAAATCGCGCATTCTTTTCCGCCTACGGAGCTATTGGTTACATCAACCACGACAACATCGACCTTGGCTATATCACGACCGGCTATCTCGACATCGAAATCAAGAACAACGTCTACAACAAATCAACAACTCCAGTCAACATCGCCTGCCTCGTCAGTTGCGTCCACGATTCTCCCACTGTGACTGCGGGAGGGAAGAGAGAAGAGACCATCAGAGACGCAGTTGATGATGAAGTAGAGGAGAAAACGACAAAAACGTAGGACTTCAAATCCAGTCGTAAACGTTCGTTTTACTCCCGTTATAACTGGGGCAATATTAGAATACGTGTACAATTATGAGTTAGAGATAGACTGATATTAAACTTCTTGTACTCCAAATTTACCTCCCCTTGTACCACTATATATAACTATAAGGGTCATAACAATACAGTAACAAAGATTACAACTTCCACAATCTACTGCGGAGCCAGCTAAAACCTGGGTTTGCTTGTAGGCTTGCGACAGTACCGTCACGAAGACCCGTATGACGCATTTGGAGCGGTTGATGATCCAGGTCGTTCCGTCTAATCGGTCACGTGAATCCTGGTGCCGTCTTAGGTTTGTTGCGACAGATCTCGCCCGTAGCGGGAAAAACAGAGCACCTGCGCAAGGACATGATGGACGAGATTTTTTTACAAATATGACCCTCTGCCGAACGGATTTGTCAAAAATGACCCCCTCTAAAAATCTTTGTCAAAAATGGCCTGGCGGGTAGCTAAAAAGGCGACACGTGTCACCTCCCTCCATACCGGATGGCGGGATGTTCTTCCCTCCATGGGGAGTGGCGGGAGGACTGTTGCCGCCACCTGCAACGACTGGACGTGGTGGGCCCTGCGGCTGTCCGTGGCGGGAGGCCAGCGTGGCAGCGCCACGTCATCCCGCCAATGCGGTTGGAGGGAAGCGGGTGGGCCCCGTGGCGGGAGGTTCCTCCCTCCCGAGGGAGTGGCGGGATGTGGACATGGGATGGATTGTGACGGTTGGAATGGTTTATGGGAATCATGCATGCATGCATTCTTTTTTGAGGAGATGATGTCGATGTGCATGTACCCGGCCAGCCATGTGATGCTTCACGCATGGGATTTGCAGCTGGTGCGCGCATCCTGTTTCCGAGACCAGGACTTCTGGTTCACCAACTGTCACCTTGTATGCCTCCATATGGTTGAGCCGTACAACCCTGAGCGTGTGATGCGGCAGTTAGGAAAAGTCCAACAGGTCCCTCCCCCGCCTCCGAGATGTCTCGAGTCCCAATTTCACGAGTACGTTCTGAACTTATAATTACTCAATACTGTTGTAATTATTCTGATCAAAAAATAAATTTAAAATAGTGTATTTCAGGCAAACCAATCAAGGCAAAAAGAATCATGATTGGCTGCGTACCCAAAAGCAGTGGATAGACCGATGGAATTCGTCGGCACGCACGGTGTTACCTATCGCCTTCAGGTATTTTTTACCGATTATTTTACTCTTTCTTCTTCGTACTGTCTTTAATACCGGTCAACATGCAGCCCTTACGACGAGACCACATCAGATGCTTACATCACATGGTACCTTAGTAGCACGCGCTGTAACCTCACTCGCGCTCCACCTGGTAGACCAGAACATCGCACACATGCAGAGCAACTTACAGGAAGGATGGAGCGTCGTACATCCGACCGCCGTGATGACACGGTATACATTTTTTCAGATAGTTTCAATTGTTAGTAAATATTGAATGAGATTAACAATTTCTATCCCTTTTCAGCTAACTAGGCAACGACAGATTATGCAAGACGTACGAGAGATTGTTAGCGAGAGTCCTCGTACAATGCCAACGACTATAAAGACTAAGTTGGTACGTATTTTCAGAAATGCTTTTAAAACTTCTAGGACGTGGGGTTGTGGTCGAGCGGACGATATTCAACTAAGCCAGTACAACATGCCTGAGGCTTTCTCGTCGAGGCCGAGCGAGGCGAGGCCAAGCATGGGACCTCCTACACGCAGCTTGTCAATGCGTGAGCCTGTACGTATTTTAAAATATATGAAATACATCCAATCCCGCATTTATTTATAATAATGTTTCCACCCAGGTAAGGGAAAGACATGATGCAACTCTAATTCGTACGACATCGAGGCCTATCATGCAACGCGCTAATCCTATCTCTTCAGTACAGCCGCCACATGTGAGACTCTTAATTTTTTCCTATCTGTCTATGCACTATTATTATGAGATGTTAACAAAATGTTTTTCAGATTGACTACGAATCGACACATCTACCAACCAGTCGCGGACAATTCCCAGAGACATCTAGAGGATTATTCCAGGACGAAACCCCCGTATGACTTTTTACTTCCACTCTTACTTGTTACTATATGACTTTTTACTTCCACTCTTACTTGTTACTGCTACACGAGAAAATTATTAATGAGTACATTATAATGACGTACAGGGGACGCCGGATGAAGCGTGGGATGATGAAGACGTTGCACTTAATATTTCCATGCCACCCATCCACCCGTCACACATGACATATAAGCAGCCCCATTATTCGTATGAAGATACACACGATTGTCCCTATTCTTCATACAACGACGCTGGACCGTCACAGACAGATGAGCAACGCCAGTTTGAATACTACGCAGGGCCGTCGCAACCACAAGCTGATCCCGACTTCTTCGATAATTTGTTTGATCTTAATCAAAATTCCGACCAACGAGAAGATAATGACCAACAAGAATATGTTACACCATCACCGCGCCATCTTCGCTCAAATACCGGCCCACCTAATCGATGGAGTTACCCTTCAAATCACATTTACAAGGGCTCCAGAAACTGAACGGGATTATTTATGTCTACCTACGTTTTATGTCTACCTATGTTTGTATATCGGATGAGACATATTAATGACACTATTTTATATTAGATCTTCGTACCATTACACATATTATTATTACACAACTATTTTAAAGTACACATCAATATAAAACTAAGATACAACAACAATGAAGATACATGAATAATACCAACAATAGAACTTAAAATAAAAACTCCGCCTAGCTCCACGATTTTATCTTCCGTTGATGCAGCCTGCACCATCCGCCGATGCACCACTCTTACCCTTCGACGCTGCTCCACTCTTTCCCTTCGATGATGCGGCACTCTTACCCTTCGACGAGGCGGAACTCTTTCCCTTCGACGATGCAACACTCTTGCGTTTCAACGATAACGCACCAGGCGGCATGAAGATATCGTCTTCGTCCTCACTATCACTAATCCACCACGATGGATGGTCTTCAAATTCCTTACGCTCAGCTTCACTCCTAAATTTCCCCGCCACAACTCGCTTCTTATACCTTCCATGCATCCTGAGAAGTTCTTCACGAATTTCTTGGGGGTGCCGCCATGGCCATCCGCTTTGGCATAATTTCGCCCCCACCTCCGCGAGATGTCTATCATCACCACTAATTAGTTCCTCCCATGGAACTTCTTTGTTGTCTACCCTTAATTCTGTGGAAAAATCAAGAAGAGACAAGGACATGCCTTTCGGCCAATGACGATCCGCACAGCAACCCATTGTAACACTCTTACCCTTACCCTTCGACATAACAAACTCAACTGAATACTGAGTGACTACACTGGACGATGAAACATCTCGCCGAGGAGGGGGTTTTATAGAACGAGAACCAGGCACAGCGCGGGAACAAATTAGCTGCTTTCGGTGGTCACATACAGGAAAAAGAGGCGGGAGAATCTTTCTTTTTTCAGTGGAATGCCTGCCATCGCACCGTCCCATCGTGAGAGAATCCGCGCCTGTTCCCTGCATGCAGCTCCGTCCGGCCGACGTGCGTGGCGAGCACATCCCGCCACTCCCTCGGGAGGGAGGAACCTCCCGCCACGGGGCCCACCCGCTTCCCTCCAACCGCATTGGCGGGATGACGTGGCGCTGCCACGCTGGCCTCCCGCCACGGACAGCCGCAGGGCCCACCACGTCCAGTCGTTGCAGGTGGCGGCAACAGTCCTCCCGCCACTCCCCATGGAGGGAAGAACATCCCGCCATCCGGTATGGAGGGAGGTGACACGTGTCGCCTTTTTAGCTACCCGCCAGGCCATTTTTGACAAAGATTTTCAGAGGGGGTCATTTTTGACAAATCCGTTCGGCAGAGGGTCATATTTGTAAAAAAATCGATGGACGACAACTTTGCTTCTAGCAGTACAACATGTGCAATCTGCCCAGTATCCTATCCATAACAGTTTCAATTGAGGCACCCAAGACCAACTGCATAGTGATCATTTTGTAGTTTTAGCCCTCACTCCCGCTCCCGTGCGGCTCGACCTGGGCCGCACCGGGGCGCCAGAATCCCAGCCGCCGCGACCTCCCTCAGCGCCGCCTCTCACCTCGCCGCCGCCAGGGGGGCGTCGCCGGGCAAAGCCCGTGCGGCGCCGGCGGCGGCGGGGCCATTCTCGAGTAAAGACGGAGACGGTTGGCTCGTCTGCAGCCTGCAAGTGTGGAGGCGGTCGTGCCGAAGCCCAAGCAGGCGATGCTCCCGGCGAGCCCAAGCGGTCGACGTCGTGGTTAGCCCAAACGGGCGACTTCGTCAAGAGCCCAAGCGGGCGGTTGCTGATCCAGGGAGAAGCGGCGGCGGGTGGCTCATCCTACGGGGTGCTGCGGGCGTGGACGGTGACGCCGTGGTGCGCGCCGCTGCGGGCTTGTTCGGCGGCGGCCGGATCTGAGCCAGGCATGGCCGGCTGCTCCACTTCCACCCCTTTGGGCTGGATCTGGGCCTAGGCGGGCCTGTGCGGGACGTTGCAGCGGCGGCTCCACAAGGAAGACGCCCTCGTGGCCGGCTTGTCGGGGTCACCGCAGCCGGCGATGGGCGTGCTGCAGCGAGCGTAGACGACGACGTCGTGGGGGAGCTGGGGTGTGCCGCGCCGGGCTAGGTCGGCGGCGTCCAGTTCCGACGCATCTGGGCCTGGGCGGGTCCGAGGTGGCTGAGTCTGGTGGTCGACAGCAGGCCCTGCGCTGCTGGTCACGCTCCTGTTGTCCCGGCTACATTTGTGGCCTGATGGCGTAGATGCAGACTCCAAGTGAAAGCTTAGCACTTGCCGACGGCGGTGCCGATGACGACGGTACCTTCGGTGCCGAACTCCTTCTTGAAGGCGTCATCGTCGAGCTGCATCTTCTGCCATCGCAAGTCTCACGTGAATCCGGGTGAAAATCTAAGCTCCTTCGGAGCGGGCGGCGAAGACACTTGTGTCATGCCTTCTTGAAGGCGCCGCCTTGGAATCCTTGACACTTGTGGCATGGCAGGTTTGCGACAGCAACACACGGTCTGCTGTCGAGGGTGGTGGAAGCCGGGGTGGCGACTCCGGACGTTGGATGGATGCCGAGGCGGCGGCCTCGGATGGCTTTGCCGCGATGGTTCTATGGGGTTCGACCATGGCGTAGCAAGGAATGGGTGACGCTCTGGTGCTACAAGGGTAGCAAGTTCGTCGGCCTGGCCCAATCGACGCGTTGGTCGGTCGGGTTGGCACGTCGGGGCGGCGGCCCCGGATCCTTTGGCGCGGCGTTCGTGGTCTGCTGGTGGTTATCTTGCGTAGCATGGGCTACAAGGTGTCTATTCTGTGCGGCGTTGCGGCTCGCGACCGAGCAGGGAAAGTCGGAGCGGCGGCTCCGGATTGTTGCGTGTGTTTGTCGCAATTGTGGCCTGGTGTCGTGTGGACGACGAGGATACATTGCTTGTGCGGTTTTTTGACCCAGTTTTCCTCATAAACTGGGTCGCTCTGTACGGTTTTTAGCCCGGTTTTCCTTATAAACTGGGCCGGTCATCTCGACCCTCTTCTTCTATCGCTATCAATATAGCAGCTCTCATGTTTTATTTCAAAAAAAAAAAGACCAACTGCATACCAGAAGAGAGATCTGAAATCTATTCTCACTCGCGGGACTAGACACTCCTATTATGGAAAAACACATTTCATGGTGTTCAAAAATTTCAAAAACTCTAGACTCCACCCGACCCCCGCGTCGCTCCGCTTGAGCGACACGGGGGAAACCCTAGCGCCGCCGCCGGCCGATCTCCCCTCATGGCCTGCCTCCGCCGCTGCCGCTGCCCTCACCGCGGTGGCGGCGGCCCCGGCCCCCAAAGGCGGCGCGGGGAGTGCTCGCGGTGGACGCGCGGGGCGGCGCGGCCCTTCTCTCGCGGCGGCGGCGGCTGTGCGACTTGGCGGCGGGGCTGCGAGGTGACGTCGGCGGCTTGCACGGCTTGAAGACGGCGCAGAGTAGGTGCTTGCGGGCGTGGGGCGGCGCCTCTGCTTCCCCTTGCCTTGGCTGCCGGCGATTTGGTGGGGAGGCTCGTCCTCCTTCTCGTGGCCGGCGTGCCGCTTCCCGGCGACCAGCTCCCTCCAATCCTCTCCGCGGCCGGCGTGCTGTCCCTCGAAGCGTCTTCGACGGTGTACGGCCCTTGGCCGTCGCCTGCTGCGGCGGCGCCGGCAGGCCTTCCTGCTCGGCGTGACGGGGCGGGGTGGCGCCCCCCCCCCCCCCCTCCTGCTTCTTGGTGGTGCGGCCGTGGTGGTTTTGTGGTTGCTGTCTTCTGGCTGCGTCGGCTCCCGCCGGCGCTGGGCGGCTGGTTCTGGTCCTGTTGATGGAGGCGAGGTGCGGTGGTGGCTCCGGCGTGGCAGTGGCGCTGCTGCCGCTTTGGAGGTGCACGGGTCAGCGGATCTGCGGGCTGATCTCGTCAGCTGCGTGGGGGTGGTGGTGTGTCGAAGCTCCGGGCGAAGGTCTGCTCGGCTTGCCGGCCCGCGGTGGCGGCGTCCATGGACGTCGCGGTCCTCAGTGGAGGCACTGCGGTGGAGCTCTCCGGCACCCACAATCCCCGGGCCATGTCCTTCAGGCGAAAGCCTAGACTCCGGTGGCGGTCAGGCAGCGGTGACGCTTCCACGTCGTGACCCTCTTTGGGGCGCTGTCTTTGAAGTTCATGAGCTCCATACACGCTTTCCTTGGGCTGGACGTGCACGGCGTCGCGATAGGCAGGTGCCCGGTCGGCGGCGTGGAGTTTCCGTGTGGTGTCAAGACTTGGCAACGACAATGGTGCTGAGCAATGGAGAGGTCGCGGCATTGGCTTCGTAGTCGGCTTGTTTCCGGCGTGTCCGAGAGTCTTCGTGTTGGTCCCTGACGGTGGAGTCGGAGCTGCTATGGTTCTCAAGCTACTTCATCTGAGTGGTGTACGATGACCTATTGGGGGCGGTCTGGTCGTGAAGGTCTTCTTCGGCGCAGGTCTTGCGCATCTCCTCTCCGAAGCCCATCATCAAAATCGGAGCTGTCTTCCTCTACACGATGAGTCATCTGTTTGGCATAGGCCGACGTGGGCTCTCGACACTGCTTCGGCAATGGTCTTTTTGGTGGTTTTCTGGTGAAGTCGGAGTCGCTGCAGAGCGTGCAGCTTGATGACGATGACACGACGACAACCTCGACGACGACCTTAGTTTCAGTGGTGTGTGTGCAGCTTGTGTGGGTAGCCAGGGTGGCTGTGTGTGCTCCCGTGACGGTCGTGTTCCATGACGGTCAGCGAGGGTGTTGTTTCGGTTTTAGAACGGTTTCCCGCTAATTAACCGTTCAATTCCCACTTCTTCTTAATTAATGAAAATGGCAAGTCTTTTGCCTCGGTTTCAAAAAAAAATCCAAAATAAAATTCGGATACATATCCAGACATATTATGTTTGCACACGATAGAAAGAGACAGATTTTGTCCCATATGTAAAATGACAACAAATTGTCTCATAAAAATTGCTTTTGGGCAAGGGACTTTTATTTTAGATAGACGGCTGAAAAACTATTATTTTTCAGGTAAATTTTTATATACTCCTATGAAACAAAACACCGTGCCCGAGGGAGATTTAAAAAAAATTGCGAGTCCATGTCGCTTGATCTAACACCGGCACCATTTACTCCAGAAACTTCTCAGAGAGCAACCGTAAAGCACATGGAATTGGCCCTGATTCTCGAGAACCCCAATACGGATAAGGATATCAACGTGATATATCGCTTAAACCGCCACGTCCAAAAATTATAGGTGCATCATTTTCAGCCTTCTTGCCTATGGCTTTGTGAGACATGACTCTAGAAAAACGCGGTATGACTCATATTGTGCAACCTATTTGCTTGTACAAAATGACAGCTATACCCGTTTCATTAAGGCCAATTTCTGGAATCTCTACTTTACGGTGACATTTGTGAGCAAACCACACCTTGTGTTTGGTTTTGTGCGCGCTCACACATACTCCCATCACTTTTTCATTGGTGAGCTTACCATCACACATGTCTCCTAAAATACAAACCAAGTACAACAAATATTAACTAACACAGACATTAAGAGATTTAGTGTCTTGCTTACAGAATTCACAAAATCGGGCACCACAATTCGGCGCAAAAACTATAGGTGATGCACCAAAAGTTCATCAGCTGAGGGGTTTACGATATACTGCCTCGCAAAATATACCACAAACTCATACCAGTACCACATAATCTAGGGCAACAAAGTTAATAGTTCAGCAACAACATCATTATCACCTCATCACATGTAGTGCTTGCGAAGGAAGGAAGTGAATCACTGCTTCCTCTAGTGAGGGCTCATCGAAATGTAGGAGGCACATTCCGCTTCATTGTCCATCAGATGTCTCAGAGGGAGCTGCAACGCGTCAACACAAATGGGATTCTTCAGACAAATCTTGCCGAAAATGATCTCCATCTGATCATAGTTCTGAATATGGCTTGTTGATGTAAGCTTCGTTTTTTGGGGTGAAGCTGAAATCATAACAGAGTTGATCTAAGGATAACAGAAAATTACAAAGCAATTGAACAACTGGAAGTACAAAAAACTTACCTCGACATGTCTGATGAACATATCGTCGTCCATCATGAAACTAGTACTCTCCTCATGCCATTCTACCCCTTCAAGTTGTGCCAGTGTGCGGAAGTTGTTCCACATATGTCGCCACTTCCTGAGATTATTGTATACATGTGTAGTGTTGACTTTGGTGCTGTAAAACGGAATAATAGTTGCAAATGTCTTCCAAGCTCTTGTCCATGATTTCCCCTATTAATTTCGGGCCCACCTTTGACGAGTTCAATCGGCCTTATGAGGACAAAGATGGATAAAGCAGGAGGCCACAACATTGGGATGTCTCGACCCGCTCTCAGTTCAACGTAGTCACCAGCCGACGCGCATCGACGCGCCTTCATAGAGAACACCAGGACCGGGGAAGTGGGAAACACCTGGGTGGTGGTGTCCAGGAGCGTAGCCAGGCCCCGGGCTACCCTGGCCTTGGCTCGGGGTGTGAGCCTAAAATCTAGGCTAATTTCTTGCTACCGCAATATTGTAGCACAATGTGGCTAGAGTACATGAAGATGGCTTAGCACGTCCCCTCGGCATGGCTGCGCTACTGGTGGTGTCCTACATAGGTTACCGTTGTTACTATGCATGACAATGAAAAACAAGCAGAACATGGAAACATGGTATGTTGAACAGAGTCATTGTACAATTCATGCTTTCGAAACAATTAAGTAGACATACATCTTCAGCTCATACTTTCAGAAAATCAAGTATGGTAGAACAATCATGACACGTTGTAGAACCAACCGTCATACCACGTTGGTAGAACTATCATGACACGTTGTACAGGAGAAATAGTGGTCAAGGATGAGAACTACACAGTGTAGAACCAACCGTCATACCACGATCTCTCCTATACTCGAACTCCGTAGCGGTGAGAGCAAAACACTATAGATCTTTGTAGAACATCAACCACATCACCACACGTTGTAAAGTATTTTAGAAACGGTGGTACAAGGGTGGGTACTAAAAGTTGTAGAACCAACCATCATACAGTGACCTCTCTAATACACGAACTACATAACGATGACAGCAAAACACTACATAGCTCTAGGTAAAATCTACTTGATCTACTTACACATATACATATATCTAGTAGTGACGTTCTAACAGATCTAGCATACACAAGGGAGGGTTGCATGTTACTTACAACCATGGAGGCAATGGGGGAGGAGCACGATATCCTGCCGCCGAGCACCACCGACTGAAGGAGGTGATCTCGCCGCGAAGCACCGCCGACCGAAGGAGGTGACCTTGTCGCTGCTGAGCTGTTGAAAAATAGCAAAGAGCTCGAGAGGGGGGAGTGATGGCGCGAGTTTGGCGGTTAGCCGAAGGAGGTCAAATAGCGGGTCGAAAATGAAACAGTCGTGGAGTGGGCCAGCCAAGGAAGCGGGCACGGGCTATTCTTCATCCGAGAGCGTGGCCGGAGGTAAACCATGCCCTACACGATTGTACCTCGGGATAGCTTTGTACGCGTGCGAATCCCTTCTTGGTTTTACTCTTGGTCTCTTGCTGCAACCTCATCCATGGCTGGTCCCCTCGGATAGTCAGCACGGCGGTACTAGTTACTTGTACTAATTGTCACTAGAGGAGTAGAGATAAGATGGGCCACGACAGGTATACTATACCAGGGTAGGTGAAATTGAGTTTGTAGAAAACGGCAAAACCGGCATGCAGATGCGCCCAAGACTAGCCAAAGGGAATATTGTTCCAAGCTAGCCTCAACTTGCACGCTGGATTGATTAATTACTAGCACTAGATCATACTACTGTAGTACAGTAGTTACCTAGGTTTTGACTGCACGGTCTTCACTGCATTGGCACGTACGTATCATAAGTTCTAAACGAGGTTTCATTACAGACATTCTTGTCTCGGGTTCTAGGGTAACGACCTGACAACTGAAGGGACTGACCTAACAGACAGTAGCACTTGTACTGAGCTTAGCGAGAGCTCATTTTTCGTCAAATTGACCAAAATATGGCTACATCAGACCGTGGCTTCACAGTCGGTCTGCTAATGCAGGTATGCATAAGTACACGCCGAAAAGGAGGATTGGAGCATCCCAGCAGGCGCGGCATATTGCAGCGCGTTATTTTACGTTTGCTGCGCCCTGCACCTACCTTTAGCGCGTGACGCCGGCGAGTTCTTCACTGGACGCGCTATTTTACAGCTCGCCTGCGGCGCTGTCCACTCGCCGATAATTTCAATCGATCCATTTTTTTTAGAAACACAATATAAACAATACAAACATAGATAGCTCATAATACGCGCGCATACTTAGCCTACGAACGTACACACGCACGCCCTACCCCCTATGAGCATGTCCGAAATACTGAGCCGATCGGATGGAGTCTTGAGATTAACAAAATACTTAGCCTATGAAAAAATATTTCGCCTAAATACAACGCACGTCAAACCTGGGGTTTGACAAGTTAGCCATCCAATTACAGGTTGGTTTGCCAATCGACCCACCTTTGTTCTGCCTTGCATAAGTTCAAAGATCTATGCTGTTTTGCCATACATAAATAATCGAGCAACGTGTCAAATATGCTGATTGGAACATTAGGCGGACTATTAAATGCTCAAATTGCTCTGGCGTTAATATAAGAAAAACAGATCAATAACAACGTACTGCCCACGAAATCTGGGGATTATGAAGCCGTGAACACACCGGCTTCGACCTGCAAAGCACTTCACCTCTCCGTCGTCATCACGATTCACGAGCTGCCAGGGCAAGTGGTGTGGGGCAGCTCATGAAGACTGAAGAGTACTAGTAAAAGACCGTGCAAGATTCGCAAGACCCGTACGGACGGACGGCGTCGACCCACGTTGCCATGTCGGAGATAAGAAAAAATCTCGAGATTCGTCAAAGATCCAGTAAAGTGTGCACTGTCATCACAGCAATAATCTACTATCATCAGATCAGTTGAGTGTCCAGAGACAGCACTACCATTTACATAGACATGAGCTGTAAGCCTGCCACTAGCGTCCGTCTCATTTCAGTTTCAGTCAAACCTCGATGCAGTACACTTTTAGCGAGCAAAAACCATACTAGCACACTGCGGAGGCGCATCTTTCAACAGGCAAAGAACCTGGGGAGGAGGATTGGGCTCAAAATATAAACTACTCAAAAAGAAGATTTGAGGTTCCGAAAGGAAGCGACGGGCATCAGATGCTATCATCTTCTCTCTCGTTCCTCTCTGAAGCACAACCAGGCTGAGTCGGGGAGGGGTCAAAAATGGCGCTGGCAGCAGCTTCTCGTTCATGTCGACATGTCGGTGAGGCCCTCCTATGAACAGAACAGCCTCCTCTGCACAAGCATTACGTGTACGAATTAGTTCGGGTTCGGAAGACGACTCTTTGTTTAGAAATTAGAATGATGCTACTAGTTACTAGTTCAGTGTGCACTCGCAATATGCAGGAGCACAAGCACTTGACAATTGTAGATGGCATCCATACATACCCTGACTCTGGACGACTCCTGTACAGCTTCCAGCGTCTCCACCAGCGACTCCTGCTTCGCCATGGTGGCTTGCAGAACCTGATGAGTTGAGCAAAGATTCACATAAACAACAACACATTCGCATAATCATAAGCAATTCTGGCCCTGAGAAGACAAAAGACTAGATTCTATCTTGGAACATGCAAAAAAGACTTACTCTCTTGGTCCTCTCAAGGTCAGCCTCGATGGATCTGATCCGCTCAAAAGAGTTGAGTAGGATTTGCTCTTTGTCCTCAGGGATCTCTGGCGGTTTGCTGGCCAGTTGATTGCACATAGATTCGAGATTTTCGATACGCTGTAAGCAAGCGCTCATGGCAGCACCGCTTACAGTTTGAGGCTGTGGCTTCTCTGCACCTGGCACTGGTGCAGCAGATGGATGGCCATTTTCAAGCCTCTTCAGTGGAATAGAAGATAGGAGAAGGCGGAAGAAGGTGAACAGCTTGATCAAGGCTCTGACCACAAACTTCACAAGATTTTCCAAACCCATTCGGACAATTGTGCCATCCAGTTTGCAAGCATTGTACCCTGAATAAATATTAGAAAACAAAACATATGAGCGAATGGGGAAAGTAACCCAACACCATATTAGCTAACACAGCAGCAGTCAAGTGGAGCAAGGTTCATTTGTTTTCCATCAAATGTTTCGACCATAATTTAATGGAAGAGTGAAACAAAACAAAACAAAATTTATAATGAAATGTAAACAAGAACAGATCAACATACTACCATGAAGAAACTTTTCGATCATTCAATCTGCGAGGCTTGTTATATGTTATTACTTCAGTTAGTCTGATGAAGCAGTAACACAGGAAAGTATACAACCGAGGAGTCCGATATATTCAGAAAAAAAATCAACAATCAACTCTACTGTACAGCACAATAAATGAAACAGTCCTCTGTGAGGTTACACAGGGCAACTGTTCCTGGCAGAGTGCCAACTATACCACATGACCTGTACTTCATTCTTCCAGTCGGAATTTAAGGGTGTTATTGGAATGCCTACCAATCTTCCATCTAGGAATCTAGCATCAGCAACCTATGCATCTAACATTGCAGTGCCGCTATGTTTTGAATGAATGGATGCATTTCCCATGGAACAAGATACAATCAATCCAACACTGACGTTAAAAGCACATTCCTAAGCTAGAGCAACAACCAAAAAGACAAATTATAGGCAACTTAATATACAACAAATGATGGGAAGCTGCAGAACAATTGATGGCACGGATTTTACTAAGCCAGTGCAAGGGAACATATGGTACCTAAATCGTGAGAGCTTCTGCTGGTGGAAAATTGCCGGTTATCAGCTAGTTGTTTTGGCACCATTTCAGTAGTCCTTCGCACTCTCCTACCAGTTTCAAGAGAGATGTCCACAAAACTCTGATCACCACAGACAACGTAAGTTGAAGAATCTATGCCCTTTACCTACAAGCAAGCAATATACCGAAATCAATTCACATAAGTTTTTCAAGCAATTAAAGAGAAAACTTGTGGTAAGACTAGCATAGCTTTTAATGATACAGAAAGCAGACAGAACAAAAGCTAATGACACAAGAGAGTAACAAGTAGGAACTGAGCCTTGAACTCACTTCCTCACGGACTGGAGTGAGGCAACCATATTCAGATCCTTTTGGCATATATGATGATCCAAAGTCATCAACATCAGACCCTGATTCTGGATTAGATGTGTCACTGAACATGCCCTGCCACTGGAAGTAACACAACATGTATTAGAAGCAGCATCAGCTGGATGCGTAAATCTAGAATGTGAAGTAATCATATTTCAGACTTGCCTTCAATTGTTCTAGCCGGAGAGACGAACTGCTTCTTTCTTCTCCATCAGATACTGGCTTGATATCCCTCACCGAACCAGCCTCCAAGTTGTGTATGAGCTACATACCCAACATGTGTAAGTTACTTATACAAAATATAATCAAATCACAATGTAATAAACGGCGGCAGTAGACACACCACGCCTTCGACTTTATTACGAAGCAACAAATACCTTCAATATGTAAGGATCGTTCCATGGCCCCTTGTTCGACCCAAGACAACCTCCCTTGTCACCACATGTGCATGAACCACCAAGGAACTCTGGCAACTCACTGAGAATAGCACAGCTATCATCAGAAATGCCGTCGAATGTAGAGCGCTAATAGAAGCATGGAACTTAACAAATGAAATGAGCAACGAGTAAACTTGCTAGCAGCATGAGTTTTACACCAACCTTGCTTCGATTACTTCAAGAAGTCTACTCTGGTAGTTCGAACCGAGAACCTACATTGGAGGACGTAATAATTAACTGATGCTCGCAGAAAGCATTACTGTAATCCTGGTAAGTACCCCAGAGAGCTTACATGAATCTTCGATGAAGTTTTTGGGTCAAGGAAGCCCTTTACACTGTTCCAGATCAACTTGAACCCACTGCCCGCGTTCACGACAAACATTTGATGTAATGTCTGCAGTTTTTAAAATTTTAGAATCATTGGTCATCATGCCAAAAATACAAGTACAGTGAAGAAGTCATCACACAGCAAATTACCTCAGGATAATAGTCGCTGTCTATCTTCTGCATTCGATGTACAAGTTCTCTTGCAGTCTTGGAGAAATTCTTAAAACCCTGCATATGGCAAGAAACACCTTCAGCAAAAGATACAAAAACTGAGGAAGGATAGAAAAGCTCAGAACATGGAAAGGGTCAGGCACATACCACACCCTGGACATCCAAGATAGTGGTGGTGGAGTCGATGTGCCTCTTGGCAGCCAATGTGCAGGAAGGAAACTTCTCTCTGAAGGCCCTCTCAAACTCCTGTACATGATACTTGATGTACCTGTCGACGGAGGTGATCTGCATAAGCTTGTTGGGGTCGACCTTCCCGAGCCTCTCAATGTACACAGGTCGGCCCTCTCGGTCGACGCCATGGTATCCCTGAGGGTAGTAGCAGAGCACCTCGTCCAGTTCATCAAACTCAAAATCCTGACCAGATGAACCCATGGAGTGTTAGATATTAGGCAGGCATTGCAAGTTGTGCGCGATTGCTGGAAGGTTGTGAGTGTGAAAGAATCACCTCAAGAATTGTGTCGGCGCCAAACTCTTTCCTCCATCTCAGCATGTCCGCCCACATCTGCATTGCCTTCTCGGCGTCAAACTTCCTGGCCTTCAAGAACCTGCATCGCGTATTCACATGGAGTTTCAGATCCAGGCATTTCCAACTAGTAGAGGACAAAAACAGAGGATAACGGGAGGAAAGATAGTTCCGTGACGAGAAACCTTAGCATCATGAGGTAATCGTCGTGTTTGTCGGGTAGGAGACCGTGGGCGGCGAGCCGCTCACGGAAAGAGGAGACGGCGCGCTCCTCCTCGGCGTCGCGGACGTCCTCGATGGAGATGGCCGGCGGGAAGCGGAAGTCGACGCGGCGCCTGCCCCGCTTCTTGAGCGCGTGGATGGCCTTCCGCCGCAGAGAGCCAATCTTCCGGCGGCGGCGCTCGTCCTCCGAGTTGCCGTCGCACAGCGCTATCTCGATGTCGTCCGCATGGATCACTGCAGCAGTGAGTGGTAGGCGCGTCTTACACACAGTTCTTTCCTCGAGAAGAGAAAAGGAACGCAGGAGGTGGAAACGTTCAAGAACTCGTCTTTACCTGACATCTTCTCCTCCAAACTCGGTTTTCTTTGACACAGCAGCTCGGAGCTCGCGTTCGAATGGCCAATGCGGAATCGCCTCTACTGTAGAAATTTCAAAGGAGTCAGTCAGCCGCAAGAACCCGGCGGAAAAGAAGAAGACGAAGAAAAAGAAGACACATTTGGTGTGGCGGGACTCTGCGCGCGGCACAGATCTGAGCAGAAGAACAAATGAGAGCAGAGGAGGAGCAAATATCGGAGCAAAAAAGGATTTGCAGTTTCGCAGGACCAGGAGGAGAACCTGCATTGGTTACTCTAACAGGAGAAGCGCCCGCAATAAATTTGGACGCAGAGAAACAGCACCTCACATTTATTTCAATCCTAGGAACGCTCCTGAACGGAAGAAGGGAAAAAGGCTAAGATCGAACCTGACAGGACAGCTCGAAACCGGAGCGCAAGAACAAGAACAACGCCACGAGTAAAAAAAAACCTCTCTTTTCCCTTAATAATCCCTCGCCATGGCAGATCCAAGAAACAAAACGGAGAAGAAACGACGCGAGAGGAAGAACGGAATAGAGATTTCTGACGAGTGGGGGGGAGGGTGGGAGCAGTTACATTTACGCCGATGCAACAAGAGAATCTTGGGCTGGGGCAGCAGGAGCAAGATTGGAGCTTTCTTCTTCTTTCCCCTCCCTCCCTCAGGCCTCTCCAGCTCCTGCGCTGCGCTCTCTCTCTCTCGGGTTGGTAACTGGTAACTGGAGGGGGAGTGGCTGCTGGTGTTAACTCCGGCAGCTATTTATTTCGTATTTCTTGCGCGGTTCATGGATCCGCCGTACGTACGCGTGTATAGCGAGCGGCGAGGGAGATCGGGCCTACGAAATGGTCGTTCTGCCGAGAAATGTGGCTTTCGGGTGGATAGAGTGGACCATTTCTTCACGGACGGTTTGCCTTTTCGATATCCCGTTCCATTAATGCTTTTATTAAGAAGAAGATCCATGCACGGGGGTATTTAGTGCTGTTAATCTCGTATCATTAGTGCCGGGAGCATTAACAGTAGTACGTATCTAATTGAAAACATTTTCTAAATCCGGATTTCTGCGGCTTGTACTACTACTTCTAATGAGATATTTAGTGGTACTAGTAAACATGCACGTGCAATGCACGTGTAGCAATAGGACATGATGGTATAATAAAATGGTCATAAAGTATAATGAAATAGAGTGCCATAACAAAGATTGTAGACAAAAATAAAACAACTTGTTTAATTTAACATCCGAAATAGAGGTTTGCATAGCAATCCGTTATCAAATTGAAATAAAAAATATCAGAAGTTCAACTTCCACAAGGAAAAAACAAAGACTTCGATCTAATGACACAAAAAACTTAAAGTTTCAAACAACCTGACTTCTTATTTATTAGGACCTACGGCCTAGTCCAGTTCATCCATCTTCACGAGCATCTCCTTCTATGTTATTGATGCCTGCAAACATTGCACAATTGTTTAGAATTTTAGTTACACAATAATCATTTGTCTCTTTACTTGCTTAGTCTAAACATGAAAAGTAACCATGCCTCGAACCCTTGTTGACTGATTTACTAAGCCAAGATAAATATGTGTACATCAATGCATCATCTATTAGATGTTTCCTTGGTTCTACACAAACACAAAAGAATTAGACATGTTAATCATTTTGTCAACTCAGTACTGTAGCAAGTAAAGTGTGAGCAGAATTTGATTTCTTTGCTTTACCGAACCGGTTCAGGTACATGAAGATACACAAACAGGTCACACTTAACTAAGATAATGCTATCTGATTATCTGTACGGTAAGCACTTCTGGACAATCAGGTGTGGCATGATTAACAAATTAGCAACGGTGTTTACTGTGTGAAGGAATTGACCTTCGTTTATTGAGAAAGAATCAACACAGTGGATACATGATTGTATTGGTATAATTTAGAAACATGCTTGACATAGGGTACTGAATATTGCTCGGATTAATGTAGGTAGCAAGAGTGAAGGATAGATTAGATCAAACAAAATGATGAATCTATATAAAATTTGCAGAACGTTTTGTAAGAAGATGCCTCTATCTATATGTACTGTAAATTATTTTGCCCCTCACGTGATCAGCAATCCTAGGAAATCCATATCACAAACCCTGATTGGTTGCAAATTCATATCATAAATGTTCAAATATGACTGAACGCATTTTGTGGTAGCACTGAAATTTAAACATGAAAAGTAACCATGCCTCAAACCCTTGTTGACTGATTTACTAAGCCAAGATAAATATGTGTACGTCAATGCATCAGTTATTAGATGTTTCCTTGGATCTACACAAACACAAAAGAATTAGCCATGTTAATCATTTTGGCAACTCAGTACTGTAGCAAGTAAAGAGTGAGCAGAATTTGATTACTTTGCTTTCCCGAGCCGGCTCAGATACATGAAGATACAGAAACAGGTCACACTCGTAGCTAAGATAATGCTATCTGATTATCTGTACGGTAAGCACTTCTGGTTCGCAGGAAGGCTCTAAACGCACGAAAATACGGCTGGCATGATCAACAAATTAGCAAGGGTGTTTACTGTGTGCAGCTATTGACCTTCGTTTGTTGAGAAAGAATTAACAGAGTGGATACATGATTGTATTGGTATCATTTAGAAACTGGCTTGACATAGGGTACTGAATATTGCTCGGATTAATGTTGGTAGCAAGAATGAAGGATAGATTGGAACAAACAAAATGATGGATCTATATAATATTTGCAGAACCTCTTTTAAAAAATGTCTCTATCTATATGTACTCTACTATACATTATTTTGGCCCTCACGTGATCAGCAATCCTAGGAAATTGATATAAAAAAATCCTGATTGGTTGCAAATCATATCACAAACCCTAATTAATCATAAAATCAGGTGGAGGGGTTCTCCCCTCCCCCGGTGACACTTCAAAAAAAAATTAATCATAAACCAATGGTTCTTCCGCTTAACTACCAAAGTACTCCGTACTTAGCTGGAAAAAAAATTCAGATGAGCATGGATGTCAAACCAACCAACGCCACCGTTGTAAGCGCTAGGCGTTGTTCCTGACGGAGGTGTGCGTCGATGCTCCCGTGGCGGCGGCGTCCCGCGTGTGTCAGCGACGCACGTGGATGCGCAGAAGATGGTTGGAGCGCGTTGATGCGGTAGTCGGCGCGTGTGGATGCGGCGGTGGCGGCCGGTGGCTGCGCACGTGGATGCAGCGGCGGTGGTGGCGGCCGGCGGCTGCGCGCATGGATGCAGTGGCGGCCGGCGGCTGCGGCGCGCATAGATGAGACGGTGGCGGACTGTAGCGGCGCGCGTGGATGCGGCGGCTGCGTGCGTGGATGAGGCGACGGCGGCCGGCAGCGGCGCGAGTGGATGCAGCGGTCGCGGCTGCGCGCGTGGATTAGGCTGGGGCGGCCGGCGTCGGCGGCCCGCGGAAGCGCGTGTGTAGTGGGGATTGTGGCGATGCAGCGCGTGGATTTAGGATCGTGTTATTACGTTTCCTGGCTGACAGTTTGCGTCCGACTGTGTTTTAGCGTTAATGATGGATTGGACGTGGACCATAGGATATGTTGGTTAGACGGTGTAGATTTGTCGGATCCCCACACTCTGTGTCTTTTTATATTAGTGGTGATGAATCTCCTACCATTAGTGTCGGAGTAGTAAAATTTCGCTCAATAACCTTGCCACGATAATGTATCAAACTTTCTTAAACTCGTGCGCGCTCATTTTGGCAGTAGCCTATCTACAAAGTGATTTATTATGTATGCATTTGTATCATAGAATTAGAATCTACTCCCTCTATTTTTTGATATAAAATGTTTTAGCTTTTAGTCAGATTCACATGTATCTAGAAATATTTTACTCTATATATCCACCCACTTATGTGTGCATCTAGTCAACATGTATAATGTTTAAAACATTTTGTATTGAAAAACATAGATATTACCTCTGTTTTTTTAATATAAGATGTTTAGCGCTTTTTCACATTGACATGTCCAAACTTGTATCTAGACTGTTTTAGTGCGCATATTCACTCATTTTTGTGTGTATCTATACAACATGTGCAATAGCTAAAACATCTTATATTATAAAAACCGAGGGAGTACTATATATCTATCATATAATCTCTAATGGTATGTTTTGCCTTTTCCATATCTCGTTGAATTAATACTCTTAAGAAAAATTAAAAAAAACAAAGCGGTAGTGTTGAAACTATTTTCTGATATGTAGACCAAAATCGGAATTTAAATGGCTCCGGAGGGTTCTGAACTGAAGGCTTGTTTTCTACTAGTATTACGTTATAACCAAATTTATATAAAAAATATATGTGCAATGCCGAATTAATTAATGTGACTATATATTTCAGGGGATATATGTTCACATTATATTTACTAGACATTATAGATGATATTTTTTAATAAATTAGGAAAATATGTTTGACTTAAGGCCACAATAAGTGGCAGCGCATATGAGGCCATACTATCGAGGTGGTCCAATGTATTTTCGTAGCATGAATGTGTTTAGGTGGACTAAATAGCCTACCATTAACGAAGAAACGGTACAACGCGTCAGCTCCCTCGAGGGTCCAGCGTGTAAACTTGATCAAACGCTACTACTTACTACAAGCCCACGCAATACTCTTCCCACTTCTGCTCATATGATTCACATTGCTCAAATTGTTTTCGTACGTTGTCATCGTAGATGTCTCTAACCCTCCAATGTAAATGATCTTGTACTTAGCAAATGAGCCCTTTTTCTGTACTTACTTATGGTACTCATGGGATTTCAGGCCGGCTCCATTTGCTTATATTTTGGTTGGAGTGTCATTGTTCAAAGCAAGATCTAATTTTAGCTTAATAACCGATTAATAATAAACTAAAGCCCCATACAAAAAGTGGACGTAAACACTTGCTTAAGCCTGAAGGCTGGTCCAAAGCTCCGACTTTTGAGCTTTCATGGAATAAAATTAGTCACGATCGAGAAGGTTCGTTTCCCGCACGTACGTCCCGCTGATAATTAGGTCACCTACAACCATTTTGTAGGTCGCTTGGCTCTCATCAATCGGTTAAAATTTGCATAGCTGCTCCTCATGTGGCTTTGGGCTGCCCTGCAGCTGCACGACGCTAATTTTCGGTCGTCCTTCCCGCTCCTGATCTCTCCTGAATTCTGAAAAAAGAGGTCGGGACAAAGAGACGCGGGTACAGTGCCACAGTACTGGTCCATGCATGCTGTGGACGCACGTACAGTACTGGCGAGAGAGAGAGAGAGAGGCAAGATGGATGTGGATCATGGACGAACTACGACAATGGAAGAAGAGCTCCAAAAAAGAAGAGAGAGAGATGGAGGCCGGAAGCGTATGCGGCCGACCTGAAGCGGCAAAGAAATGGCATGTGGATAGTGCGAGGAGGACGAAGGAAAAGGGACACCATTATTTGGTCGTCAAAGCTTGCTGGCTAGTCGGCCTCGGCCGTGACCGTGCCGGCCGGCCAAGAGCGAGCTGCCGGTGTCCCGGTGTGCGCGCCGGCGTCAGTTGGAATGGACCGTCACTCACGATGCCACTCACGGGAACAGGATCAGCCAGTGGTTTCCGAGGCGGACGGACGGCTATGCGCAACTCCAACCGCAACCTACTCTGAAAACGTAAACGCTATCTTCAACGGGCCGACGAATTTTAGATTAAAACGGGTCCGTTTTAACTCGTTTACGTCGGGTCGCCAATTGGTTTGGACCTTACTCCTCCTTGTCTGTTTAGGTCAGCCGCTCTCCCAACATTTTGGAGGTTGTGACCTTTTTTATTATCAACATTTTGATTAAAAAATTCAAACTACTGAAAGAATAGCATACAATTGCATCGAAATAATTGTAAGTTTCGAAAATGTTATAACAATTTGTATTCTGCACTATAAATAATAAGTTTAGGTAAAATGAGACAAATTCCATGGTGACATAATAATAAGTTCGATGCAAAAGCACACAAATCAAAATCGATCACGCAACGCGTTGTAGAATGATGGCACAACACTTCTCCACCCAAGCCTTTTGCCCCTCCGTCATTTTGGTGGTGTTCGCCAACATGATCTCACTCTTCTCGGCCATGTGCTCGACATCGGTCTCAATTGCGTTTGTCTTTGACAAGCTCTTTTCAAGCCCGTCTTCTTTGTGAGGTCAAAAAATTGATTTCAAGTGGGCCTTTTCTCGCGGTGTTTCTTCTCCTCCCTCGCGGCAATGACCTCCTCCTTGTCGGCCATCCACCCCTTGAAGGTCTCGCTCAATGCAAAAGCGGCGGCATGCCTTTTCATGTCGGATGTCGCGGTCTTGTGGTTGAGGTTGATTGGTGACGCCGTGATCCCGTCCACCATCATCAGCAGCTCCTGTAACGACGATCACGCGCCTCCAAGCCGGGAAGCCGCGTGGATCTGAGGAACCGCAGCCGCCGCTCTAGTTAGTCGTCGCTAGCGAGCGGGGCACCATCACAGGGCGCAGATCCTGCGAAGTCACCAAACAGCTCGAGGCCGCTTTGGCGACGTCGTCGGTCTTGCCCACGCCGACGAGCTCCCATCCTTCTTGAGCAATCTTTTCATTTTTTTTTGCAATCTTTTATCATCATCCATCAATGACTCAAGTAAAAGGTTTACCCCAATTATCTTCCTTGAAGAGTACCAAATCTTGAAGCACCTACATATGCGGATGAAACCAATAACATATATACTCACTTGTATAAGCATAACATGCACGTATGTATATAGGATAGAATGTACCATGTATTTGATGTCGGCCTGGCCGTAACAACTAACAAGTTACAAGTTTACAACTAGAACAAAATTAAAGCAACAAATAAGTAAAGGTAGAAGATAACTACAATGGTGGCGACACAAAACTCGCCAACCTATCTATAGACTAAAAGCCGGAGGCCTACTCGGCTGATCAGGTAACTCCCGCGGGAGGCGTTTTCAGCCGTCCGATCATCTCTGAAACTGATCCACGACCGTCAGATCGAAGCGGTAAGTAATATTTTAGTTACCGTGCTACTCCTCAGCTGCCATCGTCCCACCCACAACGGGCCCACAGTTCAGAGAGAGACACGCTGACGGGGTGTAAACCCGGCAAATCCCTCGGTTAGGTACCTTGGGTTTCGTATAGAGAGAGAAGTATGGCGGCTGGTGGTTCCGGACGGCTGACAAGCAAAGAGTTTACCCAGGTTCGGCCCCTCATGGTGAGGTAAAGACCTACTCCTGCTTGTCTGATCTGGTATTGATGATGATTACATGGTGGCCGTGATGGCTATGGAGGTGGTGAGACGTAGTCTCGCTAGGCCTTGCTGGCTATTTTCTGTCTATTGTGGGCGTGATCTTTTTGTCTACCCCTCCCTGTCTTTATATATGCAGCCAGGGGGGTTTTACATGAGAGTCCTAATAGATTACGAATAGGAGTCCTTGTCTTGTCCTTCAAGTTATTTCCTTAGCAGCTTCTTGGGCTTCGCTGGGCCACCTGGTGGGCCTCTATCTTCATTATACGCCATAGTGGGGGTACCCGGAAGGTATACCCACGTCAGTAGCTCCCGAGTGCCTAGTCGACTCGAAGAGTCGGACAGGGACTCATAACTTAATAGATCTTCAGTTGCACGTTATGCTTTGATGGTTGATTGGAGTCTTCAGTCGGTACTGCGCCGAGTGCTTCTGTCTTGGTTATACTTCGAGTGCTTCTGTCCTTGTAATACTTCGAGTGCGTCAGTTGCGCGACCAGCGCTCATCGGGTGCGCGGCCAGCGCTCCCGATGGGAGTAGCCCCCGAGCCTATGTTTAATTGCTTGCAACTGAGCATAGGCTCGAAACCGCAGTCGAATATGTTGCGGGTGCCCTCCCGATGGGAGTAAGTTGCTGAAGTATGAAGCGACTGAGGAGATGCTCAACTCGTATATGTATCTGTGCATATTGGCTAGAAACAATGACTAATCGGCCAATTACTGTGAGACATAGTAAAGATGGACGGTGTCGACACGGCGAGTAACGCGGTGGATAGAGTGATGCAGCGGACCGGAGTCGACGCAGCCCCCGAGCGTCGAGTGCGACTGGGGTGATTTGTTGAATGAACTGTTATGCTGCAGCCCCCGAGCGTCGAGTGCGACTGGGGCGGACTTTGTTTGAATGAACTGTTATATCACAGCCCCCGAGCGTCGAGTGCGACTGGGGCGGATTTGTAGATAGCTGGTACTGAACGCGGCGGACGAAGTCGACACAGCGGAGTAAGTAATTGAGGCGGCGGATGAACTCAACGCGGCGAGCCAGCGGACGGAGTCGACGCGGCGGTGGGTGGAGCGTTTAGCCGTTAGAATAATCCAGGCGGCGGACGGAGTCGACACGGCAATGAGTGGCAGCAGTTTGAGAAATCCGATGCGAGTATTTAGAGAACTTGACTTTAAAAAATCCCGATGCAGGCTATAGAGAACCCGACTTTCAGAAGATCCGATGCGAGTTGTAGATAACCCGACTTTGAGAAATCCGACGCGGGTGATAAGAACCCGACTTTAAAATTCCGATGCGAGTTGCAGAGAACCCGACTTTAAAAAATCTGATGCGGGTTATAACCCGACTTTGAGAAATCCAGCTGGCCATCCAATATTTGCGCCGACGTGCGTTTTTGGCCAGCTACCAATTTGATTTGTTGTAAGAGATAAAATGGTCGTATTGACCACAATTGTTATATCGAATACTTTGCATAATGGCTTACCGGCCAACAAATGCAAGCGAATATAATACTTGAAAGTAAAAGAATTTTGCTTATAGCGATAAATTATAATACTATAAATTTAAACTTATCTGCAATATGTGGTAGACCCGGCGAACGGAGTCGAAAAAAGCGGAGTGGCGCGGCGTTTGCCTGGGCGGAGTCGAAACGGCGACTGCAACGCGCAGCCCCCGAGGCCGTCTTGTCGAGTCGTTGATGCGAAGTCGATGAAGGCGGAGTGTCGTAGCGTTTGGCCAGGCGGAGTCGAAATGGCGACTGCAACGCCCAGCCCCCGAGTCCGTCTTGTCGCGTCGGCGAGGCGGAGTCTAAAAAGGCACCGGAGTCATGCGACCGGTTGTAGCGATGGAGTTGTTGATGTCAATGTCGTCGAAACGCCAGCCCCCGAGTGCGTGTGACGCCCTCCAGGGAGCAGACTTTTTGTGTTCATACCGCAGGTGCTTATCGCCGATGCGGCTGTTGATGAAATTGAGTGCGACCAATGGCTGCTAGTTGTTTTGACTACGTGTCGCGTTGATCGCGATACGTTGCAAGATCCTGACGAATTTCAGCTGTCCTTGTTCTTTTTTATATAGTCGTGATGGCTTTTTGATTCTCATATACGGAGTAGTACTCCATGTGTCTTCCCTGATGCGTGCATGAGGCGGCAACTCATCGACTAGGGACTTTGGTCTCGCTATACGCTGCTCTTTATTTTCAGTCTCCTAGCATCTCATAGCATGACTTGATTTCCTGTATCTGCTCTCGCGGCTGACACGGCACCACCTTGTCCGTATAGATTACGTCGTCGCCGTGAGGTCCTTGCCGATTTCATCCGGCCGGTACCAATTAAATATACTGAACGTTGTCGCCGAGATGCAAAAATCGGCTACTCCCGATCTTTCCGAGTCAGTCTTGAACACGGTTCTGTCCATGGCGTTCTGCCGGCACGCACTCTTTTTTTTTTTGATCCCCGCGCGTGTGAGCTGGGCTCCTCATGATGACGTTGTTGCCCTGCCCATGTACTGTAATTGGATTCGTTTTCCTGTCCGGCCTAGCATGTTGGAGCCGAACACGGCGCTGACGAACTGCTTGTTTTTTTTCTTCTTCTTCTTTTGACAAGATGTAGTCGCGTGGCTCCGACGAGGACTCGAAATCTTCACCTGGTAACCATACGCTGGGTTGTTCGGCTGATCCTTGAAACTGTTGCCTGGGCGGCATACGCCATGCATGCACATGCATCTTCTTCCTTGGGCTAAGTGCCTCCACGCTCGTCGACTGCTGTTTGTTGCTGGTGATCGCATGTGTTGATCTGGTGGTCGCTACGATCCTGTTCCCACCGGCCAGCTGCTGGCCCTGCTGCTGCTCAGCTACCGTAAAGATTTGAAGATGGCACAATCACCCGGCTCGGCTCGGACCGAATCAAGTCGCCGCGTGACGGACTGCGTCCAAAACAAATTCGATCCTGCTGATACGATCGGCGGCCGCATACGAGAGTATTGCTGACGTAGAGCTCACGGTGCGCTGATCTCTGGCGGTGAGTCATTACCCTTGTTGTCGATGTAGATTCGTCGTAGTAGTCGTTGACGTAGATTGGATCGGATCAGCTGCATACGAGGACGGTGTTATTGTCGAGTCCCCATGCGCTGATCTGATACAGCGAGTCGCCGTCGGTTGGGGCCGCCGCAACCGTGAATCCAGCACGCTGTTCTTCCCACAGATGGCGCCAATTGACGGGGTGTAAACCCGGCAAATCTCTCGGTTAGGTACCTTGGGTTTCGTATAGAGAGAGAAGTATGGCGGCTGGTGATTCCGGACGGCTGACAAGCAAAGAGTTTACCCAGGTTCGGCCCCTCATGGTGAGGTAAAGACCTACTCCTGCTTGTCTGATCTGGTATTGATGATGATTACATGGTGGCCGTGATGGCTATGGAGGTGGTGAGACGTAGTCCCGCTAGGCCTTGCTGGCTATTTTCTGTCTATTGTGGGCGTGATCTTTTTGTCTACCCCTCTGAAAGTGCATGGTTGCCCCCATGCGTGGTTTTGGTAATTAATGACAATCTTTATGCACTAATGTTTACATTGAGATATTCTTATAAATCTTGTCCATGGGAATTATAGGAGTTCATGTGTTGAACTCTTCAAGATGACATAATGACCAATGCTCTATTCAAGGGTTTATATGAAGAATGGTCATGTATAGAGTTGAGCTCATTACAAGTATGGCTTGGAATAGAATATTGAGTGAACAATCATGTTTACCCCCAAGCCATCATACATATCAAGAGAAGAAGATAAAGTGCAAGTTCAATATGATGCATCTCGGAAGATATCTTTTGGTTGAAGCTTGCAAATGAGACATGAAGACGAAACTTAGCGAGGCCCTCCCATAATGGAGTATGGGGGAGCATTTGGAGAAGTCTTCATCAAGCATGTGCTAGCAAGCACAATCAAGAAAGGTGTTTCAACTTGAGAGAGTCAAGATCGTCATCATCGAGCTCAAGTGGAATGCGCAAGGCAAAGGTATGATCTTGATAGGTTTTCTATTTTACCGGTCTCATGGTGTTAGTGGATGACCGGGTTTTAGGATAGACGGCGTACTATCAAGAGGGGCTCTCAAGTGAGTAACTTGATCGCATCTTTGTGGAGAGTTCAAACCTTTGCACACTTGGCATTTTATCTTTCTTGCTTCTTACTTTGCTTTTCTGCTTGTTGGGTTTTGGTGCTTGTTGTGATCTTCACTACAAGCCCAAGTTCACTGAAAACGAATTTCATATGGAAAACTTGTTGCGTTTTCGGTTTTGGAGGTTTGCCGATTATTCCTTTTTAGAGAGGTTTTAACTTCCTCCATTTGGTTTTATCTTCCATTGTTGGACTATGAGGTTTATCTGCATGATCTTGTAAAGCTCTTCGTTGTGATTCCAACGAGCCCGAGAACATCGAAAACGGAGTCTGGATGATCAAGATATCTTCGTTTCCGTGTTCGGTTTTGCTGCAGTTTTTATCTAGGCCGGAGTCTCCGGTCCTAGACCGGAGTCTCCGGTCCTCGCGAATCGTTTTTTGTTCCAGCGGACGGCGCTTGCGGTATAGGGGTCCGGAGTAGGTCCGGAGTGACCCCGGAGTCTCTGGGGGGCCGGAGTCTCCGGTCTCTGCAGACCGGAGTCTCCGGTGTTATTTTTCCTGCAACGGCTCTTTTTTCGTGGGACCTATAAAAGGCCCCCTTCTTCCCCAAAGAGACCAGCTCTTCTAAGCACGAAATTTCACGCTCTCTCACCTCCATTGTTGACCTTGGAAAGCTTGCCCCTCTCCCATTTCCTCCCATGATTCTTGCATATCTTTGAGGGATTTGAGAGAGGAGATCTAGATCTACATTTCCACCAATCCATCTCTACTCTAAGTGAGGGGAACCTAGTAGATCTTGATCTTGGAGTTCTTGGTGCTTCTCCTCTTTGTTCTTCCTCTCTTATTCCCCCATAAACATTTGTTGCTTTGTTGGAATTCGAGAGTGAAAGATTTGAGCACTTGTGCTCTTGCCTTTTGCATTTGGTGCATCGGTGTGCTCTCCACGAGGATTCGTGGAAGTTGAAAGTTTGTGAGCTTGTTACTCTTGGGTCCTTGGACCCTAGACGCCCGTGTGGTGGTTGGACCTTTGTGGTCACTTGTGAAGCCGTTCGGGAGCCCCCAATTCCGTTGTGGGTTGTGCCCCGGATTGTTGTTAAAAGCCGTTCGGGAGCCCCCAATCTCATTGTGGGTTGTACCCCGGATTGTTGTTGAAAGGCTCCGGATTCCGCCTCGAAGGATTCCGATAGTGGAAGGTGAACCAAGCCTTTGTGGTGCGGTTTATCGGAAAAGAAGGTGAAACCTTTGTGGTTGTTTAACCGTTGTGTCGGTTCACACCTCTCCAACGAGACGTACTCCCTTAACAAGGAGGAACTCGGGAATACATACTCGTCTCCGCGTGCCTCGGTTATTTCTATACCCGAGCTTTTACTTATGCACTTTACATTCTGATAGTCTTCGTGCTTGAAGTATTCTATATTGCTATCACCTTGTTGTTTGTCTTGCTTAGCATAAGTTGTTGGTGCACATAGGTGAGCCTAGTTTATTTAGTTTGTCGGCTTGTTAATTTAAACATCTAGTTTTATTCCGCAATTATCAAGCCTAAACCGGAAAAGTTTTAAACCGCCTATTCACCCCCCCTCTAGGCGACATCATTGTCCTTTCAATTGGTATCAGAGCCTGGGCTCTCTTGTTGGGCTTTACCGCCTAGAGAGTAAAAGATGTCGTTTAGAGAATTAGTGCACGATCCCACTTTCATATTCGATGGCACAAATTATGATGTTTGGAAAATTCGCATGCTTAATCTTTTTAGGGCCATGGGTCCAAATTATATGAAGAGGATTGTAGATGTGAGTTTATCTCCTCCAAAGGATTCCCAAGAATTATCTTTAGAGGATGAGATAAACTCTCATCTCGAGACTCAAGTTACTAATGGTCTTATATGTGTTTTGACCGATGTAGTTCTTGCTTCAATCATGCCTTTTCGAAATGCACATGAGCTTTGGACCAAGCTTCAAGATATATATGAAGTGTCCAAATTTATTAAGAATGATTGTTCTCCCTCAACCACCGGCCGTGATGAGTTCACAACTTCTTCCACTTCACCAACATGTGATTTGTCACTAGGTAATTATATGGTGAGTGGTGATAGAAATTGCATTGGTGATGGTGAACTTACTATTGATTATACTTCTTCTCTATCACATTGCAATGTTCTATCTTTGGACTTAAACTCTTCTAGCACTCCAAATGTCATAAATGCTAGAGTTGATGGTCCTTGCATATCATGTAATAGTTGCTTAACTAAATATAATGATGATATGCTATCTATGTCTTGTTATCATGAAAATAATGCTTCCATATCCTCTAGTACTTGCATGACTAACAATGTAGAGGAATCCCAACATTTGTTGGATCAAGACATGGACCTCAATGGTGCTTCAAGTAATTCTTCATCCTCCTCACCCATTAATCATATTTGCCTCATGGCTAAGGATTCCACGGTAACTTCTACCTCGAATCCGGAGATATGTGATGATGTGGTTGAGGATCCTCATGGAGAAGATTTTGACATTGAAACCTTAACCAAGAAGGGTGAGATTGTTCTTGGTGCTCTTCCCAAAGGTAGTGAAGCTATCTTTTCTCTATGTGAAATCGTTGCACATGGTATTAAATGTATAGAAATCATTGTGGATTTGGATACTCAATTTGAGCAAAAATGTAAAATTGAGAGAGAAGATGCTAATGAAAAAGCATCCTTAGAGAATGCCCTTGAGGAAGAGCAAGAGCTTCGAGTGTCTCTTGAGGAGAAACTTGAATCTCTTGATGAATCAAATGATCTTATTATTGCTAAAATCATTGAGGAAAGAGATCATGCTATTGATAAATATAAAGTGATTAAAAAGGAAAAATTTGAATTTGGTGTTGGCAATGCTAGACTAAGTGAGGACATAGAGAAACTTGACAAAACTCACAAGGCTTTAGAAAGTGAACACTCTCTCCTTATCAAGTCTCATGATCAACTCCAAACTCAACTATCTAAGAATGATAAGCTTACCAATTTGTCTTCTTCCATTTCTAATATCAATGATGCTTGTGCTACTAACTCCACTTCTTGTGAAGCATCTATTTTGAATGAGAATGTTGAGCTAAGGGCTCAACTTGAATTGCTAACTAGCAAGTATGAGAAATTGGAAAAAAGTCATGAAAAGCTCTCTAGCTCTAATGAGAATCTTCTAGCATCCCATGCTAGGCTAAAGTTAGCTCATGAGGCTATTATGTCAAAGGTAACATCTTGTGAGCCTCATGTGGACAATGGCACAATTTCTACTCTTAATGCTAATATGCCATGTGCTAGTCCTAGTGATTCATCCACTCATAATGTTGCTACATCCTGTGATGAATTACTTTCCATGCCTTGTTGCTCTAACAATGAAGCCTCTACTTCCTCTAGTGTTTGTGTTGATACTAACCATGTAGAGGCATTAAATGAGCTCAAGGCCCAAGTCACTTCTTTGAAGAAAGACTTGGAAAAGCGTCATGTTGGAGATTTTACACTTGACAATATGTTGAGTGTTCAAAGACGCCCCAATGACAAGAGTGGACTTGGATTCAACTCCAAAATCAAGAACAAGTCCAAGTTTAACAAGAATAACAAGGGCCAAGAACAAGTCAAGGATTCGGCCAAGATTGTTTGCTTCAAGTGCAAAGTTGAAGGGCACCATGTTAGATCTTGCCCTTTGAAGAAGAAGGCTCCTAATGAAAAGCAACAAGGGAAGAAGCCTCAAGTTCAAACTCAAGCTACTCAAGTTGAAGAACGGTCTCTTCCTAAGAAGAATCAAGCTACCCCTCCTCAAGTCAAGACTCCAACTAAGAAGAGAGGAGGAAGTAGATGTTGCTACCTATGCCGTGAGAAGGGTCACCTTGCTTCTTCATGCACAAATGGTACCTTATCCAACCCCATTATAGTTGATGATGTTTATTCTATTCGAAAGGATAAGGTTGGCAATGTGTTTGCCAAATATGTTGGTACTCAAAGTGGTGTCAAGAAAAGAACCATTTGGGTTACCAAACCTATTGTGACTAACCTCTTAGGACCCAACTTGGTTGGGGACCAACAAGCTAAAACTTGATCAATAGGTGTTGTTGGAGGGCATTGGAGACTTGGCTACACTATGAAGAATTAAGGGATCTTCATCAATTATATTCTCTCAAGTCAAGTCATATGGATTATATTGTTCTATCTCATATCCAATGTTCCTCCTTGCGATAACTTTTATTTAAATCATATATACATTGAAAGTTGCTCGCACCATTGCATGTGTTAGGTTTTGTACCTTGCTAGTGTTTGTATGTCTTGTGCTCTCTACTTACTTATCTTGAGAAATCAAGCATGTGTATTTTGGTTTGCACACCATCTACTTGTTTTGAGCCCTATTGCTTTTATTTGCTATCTTATCTTGTTGACTCTCTCTTTGAGAGATTAATGGACTATTCCATTTTGGGAGAGTGATATGCTTCGTGCACTTCACAATTCTAAAAATGTGTGTACATGGGAAATACCACTTAGTGTCGATATATCAATATTATCTATTCTCTATGTGGTATGTCTTGCTCATGAGAAATTCAAATTCTATAATGTCAATTAATTTCTCTAGTTGGTTTTGTTTGCCACTTGTTTTAAAATAAATGGATTATCACATTATGGGGGAGTAATAAGCTATGTGCATATTACAAGCCTAGAAAATGTGAACATATGAGGTTTTGCCACCTAGAATTGATATTGCTAATTATCTTGTTCCTATGTGGCATGTGCTCAAACAAGTTCCCATTTACTTAAATGCTCTTTGTCTCTCACTCTTTTGGATCTTGTTTGTGGAGGATGTTCTTGGTATGGCTTTCCCTAAATATGTTCTCATATATCTTTTTGGGAAGCCAATTGATTCAAGCAACTCTTTGGAGTTGCTTTGCATTATCACATGATTTGTGAAGCTATCAAGAATATCTATCTATCTAAGCATGGCTTTTAATTCCTACGCCTCATGCTTATGTTTTGTGAATATGATCTTGAATATATCCTTGCAATCCACTACCGAGAAATATCTCCATACATTACTTGTCTTGACAAGTGATAATCATATTTGGGGTAAATATGTTGATCATATTCACTTTGGCTCTTGCTTTGTATTGCCTTATTTAATTGCCAAGGATTTATTTTTGATCTAACTCTTATTTGTCTTCCTTGTATCCTTTGGATCCTTTATTGCTCTACTTGAAATTTGTTTTGTGCTTTCTTGAGTTGGGAAAAGTAATGATCCAATTCTTGTGCGTTGACATTCAAAAGTCATACTTTTTGATAATGCACTATTCTTTGGAAAGCTATCCTACTTTGAGTGGAACATCATTCTTTAGATTGGTATTGCAATTTCTTGCCTTTCTTGAATATGACTAGTGTTTATATATATATGGAGAGTGATGATCTCATTTGTGTGCATTTTGTATTCAAATGCAAGATCATAAATAATGCACACATCTTGGGGGAGCAATCCTATATGCTTTCGAACATTAGTTGTCTTCATTTGGTATTTGATCCCGATGACGTGTCTCTTTGGAAGACAAACATTTTTCGTCTTGGCACTTTGTGCCATCATGAAAAGTGTAGAGGGTTTGGTTTATTATTTGATGATATTTTCTTTAATTGGTTTCTTGCTTTCATTTGTTATCTTTTCAAAGTGGTTTCTTCAATCATGTGTTGATTTGGGTCTTTGATATAATTTGGACAATTCCTTTTCTTGTCACACTTGTGTGTGATTTCTTGGTTTAATTGGTGTTTTTTTCCAAATTGTATCTCATTTGGTTCTTGAAAGTCTTGTGCATGCATACTTACTATATGTATATCTTATGGCATGCGTACTTTCGTTGATCCAATATATAGGATAAACTCCATCAAATCCTAAATGGTTAAAATGTGCATGAAATTCAATTTCATATCAATATGCACATATTTATGTAGAGTTTGTCCTATGTATTGTAGTTGCTCTAACTACTTTGGACCCAATGAGTTTGGGTACTATTTTGTACTTGAATTTGTTTTAGGTACATGTGGAGATGCATTGGAAGCTCGTCTCATATACAAGGAAGGTGTTATCACCATGTGCTTATTAGAGCCAAGTTTGGATGATCGTTAACTCTTATCTTCTACATCACCAATGCTATCTCGGTAACAAGTATCTACCTCATGCATACATTTCTAGCTTTCAACCTTGTGTAGGTTGTATCTTTGCATCAATCTTTTTGTTACAATTAATTTGAGTCCTGCAAAACGTCTTTATTGCAAATGTGAGTAAGCCGGGATGATTACATATAAGGGGACTATATATTCATTTTTATGATTCATCGATCCCAATTATGTCAATCTAGCACTTTCTACTTAAAGTCTCTCATGTGCAACATTGATGAATTTTCAAATCATTTGCCTTTTGGGATACATGTTATCTTACTCGGAGCATCCATTTGTTAACCTTTATCCCGTGTGGATAGTTTTTGATGCTATGATGAGTATGTGTTGGAAGTTCATTTATATTCCGTTAAGATATAATTCGGCTTTGTGCTATGTTATTAAGCAAAGATCTTATTGGTGTATTTATGACTTACTCTTGGATATCATGATCTTTACCCTTGTATCTATCTTGTGTGTACATGTTTATTTGTAGACCCATATCTTAGTGATTCGTGTCTACTTAGAAACTTATACACATGAGAATAGTACATCTTTAATTGATATTCCAATTCTTTAATGACCACCTATTATTGCTTTTGACTCTTTGGTGGTTTCTAAAAGGCACAAGATTTATTTTTCATGTGTTATTCTTTTTGCATGTTACTAACTTGTGGAGCTATTTCCTATATCTCTTTTGGTGTGTGGGTATGGGAAAGACATAATATTCACTTGTGCAACTCCTTTTAAAGACTATGTTGATGCTTCTCATCCTTGTATTAGTCTCCTAAAATGTCTTTTTATCTCACACCCATCTTTATATTTGCCGCTCCTAGCTCATGTTGCAAAACATTTTATTTATTTGTTGAAAGTTGTTTTGCCTCTTTTATCATTTACATTCTCTTGCATGAGCTTGTGTTCGAATTTATCTAGGAGGGAGTGAGGATTCCATGTTGTGCACACTATTGAAATACAAATCCTATTTGTGCACGTACCTTGGGGAGTTCCCTCATGATATTTAGAACACTTTTCGGATCCTTTTGATTGCTTGCTTTTTTCGTTGAAGTATCTTTCTATTTGACATTCTCTTGCAATATTTGGATCCTCAATATAGTTTGATCTCCCTCCATCTATTCTTCATTGGATATGTGCATTTGATTTCACTCACATTATGAGAAATGCACACTTTATGGGGGAGCTCATATTATATTGGGCTTCTTACTTTTCACCCATTTCGGCAATCAATGCCAATGGGGGAGAAATTTAGAGGGTTTAAGGGAATATGGGTTTGTTCTCTTGCGGTTCTCTTTCATCCTTGATCTTTGTGTTGCATGGTTGCTTAAATTCATTATATATAAACCCTCGTAAAAGGGATTGTCATCAATTACCAAAATGGGGGAGATTGAAAGTGCATGGTTGCCCCCATGCGTGGTTTTGGTAATTAATGACAATCTTTATGGACTAATGTTTACATTGAGATATTCTTATAGATCTTGTCCATGGGAATTATAGGAGTTCATGTGTTGGACTCTTCAAGATGACATAATGACCAATGCTCTATTCAAGGGTTTATATGAAGAATGGTCATGTATAGAGTTGAGCTCATTACAAGTATGGCTTGGAATAAAAGATTGAGTGAACAATCATGTTTACCCCCAAGCCATCATACATATCAAGAGAAGAAGATGAAGTGCAAGTTCAATATGATGCATCTCGGAAGATATCTTTTGGTTGAAACTTGCAAATGAGACATGAAGACGAAGCTTAGCGAGGCCCTCCCATAATGGAGTATGGGGGAGCATTTGGAGAAGTCTTCATCAAGCATGTGCTAGCAAGCACAATCAAGAACGGTGTTTCAACTTGAGAGAGTCAAGATCGTCATCATCGAGCTCAAGTGGAATGCGCAAGGCAAAGGTATGATCTTGATAGGTTTTCTATTTTACCGGTCTCATGGTGTTAGTGGGAGACCGGGTTTTAGGATAGACGGCGTACTATCAAGAGGGGCTCTCAAGTGAGTAACTTGATCGCATCTTTGTGGAGAGCTCAAACCTTTGCACACTTGGCATTTTATCTTTCTTGCTTCTTACTTTGCTTTTCTCCTTGTTGGGTTTTGGTGCTTGTTGTGATCTTCACTACAAGCCCAAGTTCACTGAAAACGAATTTCATATGGAAAACTTGTTGCGTTTTCGGTTTTGGAGGTTTGCTGATTATTCCTTTTTAGAGAGGTTTTAACTTCCTCCATTTGGTTTTATCTTCCATTGTTGGACTATGAGGTTTATCTGCATGATCTTGTAAAGCTCTTCGTTGTGATTCCAACGAGCCCGAGAACATCGAAAACGGAGTCCGGATGATCAAGATATCTTCGTTTCCGTGTTCGGTTTTGCTGCAGTTTTTATCTAGGCCGGAGTCTCCGGTCCTATACCGGAGTCTCCGGTCCTCGCGAATCGATTTTTGTTCCAGCGGACGGCGCTTGCGGTATAGGGGTCCGGAGTAGGTCCGGAGTGACCCCGGAGTCTCCGGTCTCTGCAGACCGGAGTCTCCGGTGTTATTTTTCCTGCAACGGCTCTTTTTTCGTGGGACCTATAAAAGGCCCCCTTCTTCCCCAAAGAGACCAGCTCTTCTAAGCACGAAATTTCACCCTCTCTCACCTCCATTGCTGACCTTGGAAAGCTTGCCCCTCTCCCATTTCCTCCCATGATTCTTGCATATCTTTGAGGGATTTGAGAGAGGAGATCTAGATCTACATTTCCACCAATCCATCTCTACTCTAAGTGAGGGGAACCTAGTAGATCTTGATCTTGGAGTTCTTGGTGCTTCTCCTCTTTGTTCTTCCTCTTTTATTTCCCCATAAGCATTTGTTGCTTTGTTGGAATTCGAGAGTGAAGGATTTGAGCACTTGTGCTCTTGTCTTTTGCATTTGGTGCATCGGTGTGCTCTACACGAGGATTCGTGGAAGTTGAAAGTTTGTGAGCTTGTTACTCTTGGGTCCTTGGACCCTAGACGCCCGTGTGGTGGTTGGACCTTTGTGGTCACTTGTGAAGCCGTTCGGGAGCCCCCAATTCCGTTGTGGGTTGTGCCCCGGATTGTTGTTAAAAGCCGTTCGGGAGCCCCCAATCTCATTGTGGGTTGTGCCCCGGATTGTTGTTGAAAGGCTCCGGATTACGCCTCGAAGGATTCCGATAGTGGAAGGTGAACCAAGCCTTTGTGGTGTGGTTTATCGGAGAAGAAGGCGAAACCTTTGTGGTTGTTTAACCGTTGTGTCGGTTCACACCTCTCCAACGAGACGTACTCCCTTAACAAGGAGCAACTCGGGAATACATCCTCGTCTCCGCGTGCCTCGGTTATTTCTATACCCGAGCTTTTACCTATGCACTTTACATTGTGATAGCCTTCGTGCTTGAAGTATTCTATATTGCTATCACCTTGTTGTTTGTCTTGTTTAGCATAAGTTGTTGGTGCACATAGGTGAGCCTAGTTTATTTAGGTTGTCGGCTTGTTAATTTAAACATCTAGTTTTATTCCGCAATTATCAAGCCTAAACCGGAAAATTTTTAAACCGCCTATTCACCCCCACTCTAGGCGACATCATTGTCCTTTCACCCTCCCTGTCTTTATATATGCAGCCAGGGGGGTTTTACATGAGAGTCCTAATAGATTACGAATAGGAGTTCTTGTCTTGTCCTTGAAGTTATTTCCTTAGGAGCTTCTTGGGCTTCGCTGGGCCACCTGGTGGGCCTCTATCTTCATTATACGCCATAGTGGGGGTACCCGGAAGGTATACCCACGTCACACGCTGAGCGGGTAGAAGAAATAGTCCTCGTTTCTTGACCCGCATGTGCGCTGCGCTCTCCCGGCCACCCCCAAACCCCAGCCCGGTAGCCTGCTTGCGATTCTTTTCTCCTCTTCTCTCTTTTCTCCTCCCTCGCGCGGTCGCGCCCGACCTGCCTTGCCTCGCCGCTGCGCCGCCGTCGCTGCCGTTCCTGGGCCAAATCGAAGAAGGCCGAGCTCCGCTGCGCTGCCCCCCTCTTCCTCCGCCGCCACGAAGAAACCTTAGCCGTCGTCTTTTCTTATTCTTTCCTAAATCACCAAACCCTAATTCTGGGGTCGTCGGCTGTCGATTCCGACCAGGCCGAGCTCCGGCAAGAATACTAGAAGAGGCACACCGTATTCTTCTCATGATCCACTAACATCAAGGTTGTGACAAACTTTACAATTCGAGCCTCCCAACAACATCAAGAAGTGCCACACATTCAAGATCGAGGTTCCAAGATCTTTCATTCGTCTAGGGTTACAAAAATCTAAGAGTAAAAGTTCCACACTGAATGACGGGGAATAATTCATCTGGTGAAGTGGTAGATCTAAATCTTCTCACCCAATTCCTAAGTGTAGGCATCAATTTTCGTGGCACGATTACGCCAAGCCACAAAAATTGACTGAAAAATACAAATCTAAATGTATTTTCCTATAAGATTGCTATCCTCTAAAATTGTCATGATTTTTCTTTCAAACGGAGTAAATTGCTCTGTCACCCTAGTATGAACTGTTGCCGTGGCTCAAATATGTGCAAACACTCGTATAACCGGTGTTTGTGTTCACGTGGGACGCAGATTATAACATTATGTTTGGTTTTTGAATTTATTAACGTGGGACCCAGATTAGACTTGGGTGTCGGGATTACTCAAAGATTTATGATTAGACGGCGACGAGATTTGGACCTGGGAGAGCCTCGGAAACGATGGGATGTGACGGGGGCTTGTCGCCACGCGGTCCGGTCTCGGGACCGACCACAGTGCAGGTGCGTCTCGTTTTCTCAAGCCTTCCCTCCCTGAACGGCGCGCCCGTGATCTGCCCACCGTCGCCATGGACCGTGCCCACGGAGCAAGCAAGTTCATCGTCCTCCTTGTGCACCTGTGCCGCCGGAGAGGAATGCTGAGCCTAGGCGCCTAGTATAATACTACTCCAGTAGCTACTCCAGTAGGGCAGTGGCCGCTCTGTGCAGGCGCACGTTACCCGGCGCCGGTAATGTCCGGCATTGGGCGAGCGGAAAGGCAAGGGCAGAGCGTCTTGGTCGACGGGCCGAGAGCTTCTTTTCAGATCGATCGGCGCCAAAACCTACCACCATCCGTCCCTTTCCCCGTCCCTTTCCTTTCCAACTTTGTTCGTTATATATCGTCTTGTTCCACTCGTACTCACGGGACAGCTGATCGACTACACACGGGACGGGACGGGACGGGACGGGACGGGACTCCTATATGCGTATGGTCTCGCACACCATCATCATGGCCGGCCGGTCTCGTCGTCGCCGGCGGAGAATTTCTCAACGGCGACGAAAGATCCATGATGTGGTTTTTTTGGAGAGCACAGCACGTATTCAGGGGCAGGGCGGTGGTGGGTGGATGACGACGCAGGGATTCTGAATTTCTGATCCTACAAGACACATGTCTTGAGCTTGACTATTCGTGACCCCGGGCGCATGCATGTACCATGTTACCTTGCTGCCGGCTTTCCTAGCGGGACGTGTCGTGGACAAAATGGACGAAAACGCCATGTGCTGTATGAAACCAATGATCGTGCTATTGAAGCAATGCAACTGTTTCGCCACGTCAACCAGCTCAGACAAAACTATCGACCCACCGAAAGATTTGGTACAAGTGACTATACTATTTAACTAGGGTGTGACTAGAACGGAGTGTCCTAACTATTTCAAAAAAAAAGGAACTGGAGTGTACTTTTAAATTGATTTTAAAGTAGTTTTTTTCTCACCAGATATCTATACCCCTTGGACCAAAATAAATTTGGATACAGATCTCCTAATTAATATCTTTAGTTTCCCGTGCATCTAAATGATTAGTTAGGCAGACTTTTCGAAATAACTACTTGTTATGAGATAAGTGGACCGTCCGCCAATCAACTTATTCGAGATGTTGAATTGCTCACTTAAGTCACGAAATGTGAAGACCATCCACTCAACTCGTTTGAGATGAGTGAAGTCCGTGGTGAAGCCACCGAGATGCGAAAGCACGCCGAAGACGTACCTCAACCAATCCACCATGTAACTGAGCATCCTCGTAAAGGAGTCAAGATCATGGTGTGGCATTGGGGACCTCGCCATGTCGTATCTCCAACTGCAGCCCACCCAGGAGAAGCGTGCACTAGTCTTGGAGGTATGAGGGACGCTAGGAGGCGTGGATCAAGAGCGTAGACCACGTCGACTAGCAATGGAACATACCAAAGGGTCATTGGAAAGGTAGCTTACGGGGGTGCTTGTCTGCCAAATGCTATAGGGCACTAAGTCAATGGGAGTTTTGTCCCGTAAAAGCATGGGCTCAGCATGAACCTCCTATGACGGTCATAGGAGGGGGAGGATGGTCGAAGAAGGTGAAGCAGTGGCGTGAAGGTAGAACGAAGGCGGGGAAGATGACCATGATTATGTTCATTCCGAGAGCGCGACACACGTGTGTCGGCATGGAGGAAGAACACAACGCCACGAAGTTTTTCCCGTGCTCGGACCAACTCTTGTTGGAGCTAAACGTGGTCCCGACGCAGAGCGCAGGAACATTTGTAGAGAAATGCGTATGATAGCAACAGTGAGGGAAAAAGATATGAAATGTCGTGGCAAGCTCGAGAGCGCTATACGATCTTGTGCTATCAACGGGAGGAGACATGTCACATGAGAAGCTGACAGGTAGGCTCCACAAGTAAATGAAATTGAGTTAAACGACATTAATCAAGCGGTACAATATCAACCATGGCAGGGTTCTTTATGCAAACAAAAGAAACTCAACCGTTACCCTTAGACCCACTCAAGATGACACATGGATTAAAAAACGGCTCTATGACTGGTTTGGTTTCATGACAAATTCGTTGAGCAACCGGTTTTCTTATTTTATGATGCAAGTGACCAATTCACTCATCTTGGATAGTTTGAGTGATCAACTGTGTGTTTAACTCTTTTCTTTCACTTATACTTTTTTTAATAGAAAAACACGCTGAAGGAACATATAACTGTTCATGTGCAAAGAGAACAAATTTTGTCCAATGGTAAAATAGACGGACACTTATAAACTACCCTCCCTACATTTCATATTACTACTATAAACCTAGTTAGCCAAAACGGACTACAATACGGAACATAGGTCATACTCTTGAACTACTGAAATGTTAACTCCTCCAATGATCTAGAAACACGTGCAAAATCTCTAAAGCGGAATGGAGGGTGCAACAAAGTTCTCCGTTGGTACCGAAAAATCGTCTACATGTAGGCTTATCCGTAGGATTGAACAGCGAAATGATGACCCAAACTGTACTAACCGTCGACCATGAAGAAACCAGCCATTAATCCAGCATCATTAATACCGGCTGCCGCGCACCGTACGTCCTTCTCACCGGGACGACGTATCGTTGCATCACGTCGACGCTTCAGCCTTCGGCGACAATAATGACACGACAAGAGGAGATACAAGTACGCCTACCCCGAATGGAAATGCAGATGAGAACTTGCATGTGCCAAAAAAAAAAAGGTGGGTGGTTATACCCAGCCAAACAGAGTTCAAATCACGATGGTGTTTTTCATTTAGACGGAATATTTTTCAGTATGAGGCGACGTTTCCGTCGATATGGAAGCGTCTGTGGTGACTTCGTCAATCTCAAAACCTGATCCGTCGGCTCAGTCTCTCGGAGCTGTTCATAGGGGTAGAGTGTGCGTGTGTGCGTTCATAGGGGTGAGTATATGCACGTGTATATTAGCGCTTGCGTGTTGTACTGTGTTTCTCAAAAAAATAAATGAAAATACAGATTTTACACATCTCCACGTAGCCGAGCGGACATCCCTTTCAGGTTAAGACGGAACAAAGCAGGCAAGATTGTGTGCACGTTTTATAATCACCGGATTCGGTGTGTGGGGGGGGGGGGGGGGGGTACGTTGTTATTTGTTTGTGTTTTAATATTCATGACTGAGCAATTTGCGCATTAGTTATCTGTCTAATGTTCCGATCAGCAGATTCCACACGTTGCCCCATTTTATATTTTGTGAATACTCCCATATAAGTATATATTTATGCTTGCATGGCACAACATGCGCGGATCTTTCGTCCATTTTGTTTGTGCACGCGACATGCAGGACAAAGGCGGTATTTATGATTGGCGTCACGATTCCCTAATTATTGGCACAAGGCGATCTTCCGTTAGTGTCGGCGCATCACTGATCTAATTTTGATCTACTACGTGATCTTCCATCTGGGCGTGTACTTATGCGTATCTGCATTGGCATTTTGCCAGACCCCCGTATCAAGCCACAAAGTCTTATCTAGCCAGTCTTTGGTCACGTGACGGGAAAAATGGGCTCGCTAGAGAATGCATAATTGAAGTGTCATGCCCACTACAATCCTATAAAATTTGCAAACCACGCGAAATTTGCAGTGGAGAGTGTTTGATGGCATCATGTCAGAAGAAAAGTAAAATAATTGTAAAAAAAAGGTTGAAGTGAATTGTACATTTTCTAGTAGAATGATTTTCTTGGGAAAATTCACTAGAGGAACCAATCCTATAAATCAAGCGATCAACAAAGGAGAAATTACTATGAAATAGAAATCTTCCAAAAATCCATTAAAATTTCTTTCAATCAAATAAACCCGTCGTCTGGATCTTTTTTTAAGGTTAAAGGCAATCGTTTGTCGCTCGATTCGAAAGAAGAGAATGTTTAATTATAGAGTTTGTGGCCCAAAAAAAAGAAACAAAAGTTCTAATTATACAACGTTTTGCACGTCTCCGGGATCGTCTGGAATTTGATGCATGTAGTACCTACCTCTGTGTTCCTGTGGAGCACATACTACTGCCAATGCGATGAAGACCGTACACTCAAAACCTATGAAATAATACCGGTAGAAGTGTAGTAGAACACTAGAATCCATCAACCCCACCAAAGTAGGATCTGCTGTAAGTACTGTAATTAATCAATCCAGCGTGCAAGTTGCGGCTTGAAACAATATTATGCCCTTTGGCTAGTTTTGGGCACATCCCCGCTTTGCCCTTTTCTACAAGCTCACTCTCTTTCACCTACCCTGGAATATTTCTCGTGGCCCATCGTGATAACAGTCGGGAGGGACCAACCAGCCATGAGCCATGGACTCGCTAGTTGCAGGAGTGAAAACAAAGAATGGGGTTCGCACACGTACTTTGGGACGCTTGTGCTTACCGACTGGAAATTCATTACAAACTGCAGAAGTGCGGAGGAGGCTGAAATCCTTGCGTGTGTGGAGGGTTTAAAGCATCTAATCTCTCTCCGACGTTGGCAGCAATGGTGGAGAGCGGCTGTATTCGGACTGTTCAAGCCCTCTCGATGGGCTCCACTGATCAATTACGAAGCTGGGCTCTGATCCTGTAAGGACGCGAGTTACTGAGGGTTTATCGTGAGCTATGTGTTTCTAAGGTGGAGCGTGCGAGCAATGGCATAGCGCATGTCCTAGTGCAGTTAGGCAAAGCTGGTTTTAGTGGCTCTACTAGCAACGAACCTCCTGATTGTATAAAGGAGTAAGTTGCAAACGATGTAACGAATCTTAATGCTTAAAGCAACAAGTTTCAGACGCGCTCTTTTCCTTACCAGGTACCTGAGAGGACTGGAAGGTTTTTAATGAGGCGGCTTGCTAGCCAATATATGAGAGTTTTATTTTTTAGAAAAAAAGCGATCCCAGCAAGTTGATCTAAACCGTGCAATTTATGGATGTGGGGTTCGCCGATCGATCATGTTGATCTCCATCTAGATGGTTTTCAGCTGCGCTGTGAAAAGCTCCGTCGCTAATGGTAGCGGTGCTAGATTGAGCATTGTGGACACGCATCCGCGGTGGTGGTACGTCGAGACGGCGACCTCGATCGAGCTCTAACGTAATGACGATTCTATGGGTCAGAGTTGTGTTTGGGTGGCGTCCGTGATGTGTGGTCAACAAATTTGTGGATACCGTTGGTTCCATTTGGGCATTACAAAGTTTCGATCTAATTGTTGCGCTGATGCGGCGATCTTGGATTCGGTGCGGCGTTTGTAAACAGCCGCCAATCATCTTGGCAGCGTGGCATACTAGATGGCTCGGTCGTGCGGCGTTGTATCTTGTGTGTGTAGGGACAGAGGAATTGGTACATGGGATAGGCCACCCCATGAATCTGAATTACTTCATCAATATGTTAGTATTCACATGTTTACTTAGCAAATATAACCCATTCTGCCCCCTCCAACATGATTTTGCACCCCTCCAACCATTGATGCCGGCTTCGTCCATGCGTGTGCGACTCTGATGCTGAGTGGTATAACTAGGGCGGCGACCACGGAGCCGGCGGTGTATGTTTGTTGCTACTAATTGTCAATGCATGGTTCTCACTTATAAACTTGGTTAGCTCTATTCTATTGTGACATATGTCGAACCGACCTAAACCTTAAAAAAATGAAAGGTGTATTTGGACGCAGCCTCGGATTTTCTTTCATTGCCCACAAAAATGTGTCCGCTTTTGGGTGTCCTACAAAATTTAAATTTTCAAAAAATAAGATCAATACAAAATATTATTCCAAATTTATTTATATTTTACAATTTTTTAATGAAAATTGTGCCAAAACTAGCGTCTTCTGCATCCCTAACCTATTCTAACCATAATCCTCACCCTTGAGGTCGTCCAAGTCGATGTTGTCGTCCTCAGGGTAGACAACGGTGGAAGAGGAGGCAACATGGGTGGAGGAGAAAGAGGCTCGATACGCGACAGTCAAGCTGGAAACACCGCCGCGGAAAAGGAGAAGGTCTGCTGCGCCATGAGCTTTTATGTTCCTAATGAACGCGGGAGACTCCTTGCAATCCACTTTGTGTGTGCTACTCTCTTAATTTTATGTATGTTTTGTGAGTCTATTGCCTAACATGAGTTGTACTAGACATGTTGACTACATGATACTATTCTGACAGTGGAATATGTATTTTGTAGTACGGGTTTAGGAAATATTTGGCTAAGAAGGAAAACATGAAAGATAAAAAGTGGATTGAAGAAATTGGGTTGGATCTCCGTCAAGATTGACTTGAACTGTCTGTGCTATCTGAATGATATTGAATGTAGTGAGTGTGGTAGCAGACATAACTCTTATGGTGTAACTTACAAACGTGATGATATGCGTTAAGTTAGTTTACAAATGTAGAAGAGGTGCTAGTGAAGATTAGTATGCACCTAGCACCAAGGACATTACTTATACTAGAAGAGTCCACCAGTGAGGGGCATAAAAATTGGATACCGCGACTGCGACCCTTGCCATTAGGCTATTGTTTTGTTGTCATTATGCACCTAATAAAACGTAATAACTGCGCGTCTATGTGCAACCTAACATTATGTTTTACGTTTTTGTTTTCGCGTGATGAAAAGATAATTTGGGCCAGCCAAACAAACAGAACGATGTATCATGTATCTACAGAAATTATACAGAAGATGATATACTCCGTACTATATGTCGAGATCTCTTTCTCCCTACGATGCGAGGTCTGCTGCTGCAACAAACCTAAGACATCAACACGATTGACGCGACTTGACCTGAAACATCAACTGGCCCAGATCACGCTCATCCTGAAGGATTTGGTGACAGTACTTTTTCAATCCTACAATCAAACCCAGCAGCTTTTCGCGGTTACCGCATTCGAGACGACAAGCACATAGGAACAAGGAAGCAACACGATACACACCGTACTTCGATTGTCACCTAAACAGATACAGTAGATCACCGGCGAAGTCCTTTCGATCGTTGCCGGCCGTCGAACACAGTGTAGCCTACTGTTCCACGACCCGGGAAGGTAGGAACGCACGACGAACTATATATGCTCCTATGTGTGGCTGAAAGGTGATTACAGATCCGGATGTGTTTTCTCCAAGGCGGCGAAGTCGATCGGGCCGGAGCGGCGATATTTGATCGGCAATTTTAACTTTTTGAAGGAACGACGAAACATGGTGCATCCTCGTCGGCTTTGAAAGGTGCTTTCGACCGATGGACGGAGCAAGCGTACGTCTGCCACTGTATTCATTGTTGTTGGCACGCGCCTCTTGGCCGCTTGTCTTTTCTTTTCACGCGCTGCCGGTTGACGCCCGGCTCCCGACTTCCATTGTCACGGACGGCCGGATATGTGAGCAAAATTTTGAGCACGAGACACATGTCTGCCATCGCCCGAGCTCATTGGCGTAGTTGCGTTGATTAGGGCACTCGACGGCCTCCTCATATGTAGAGTAGAATACTCCCAAGTACTGTGTACGTCGTGTGTACAGCTGCAGAGGCAGGAGGGCTCCGTACCTAGGTGATTCTACTATACGGCCATGCAGCGAAGCACTGTACAGTACATATACTCCAGCCTTCAAGGCCTCAACCTCCCCGGCCACAGTTGCGACCTGCGAGTGGTCAGACGTACGGTGAGGCGGACGGCACAGAGACAGCGGCGAGGCTCGGCCGGTAGCGGCCATGCATCGGCGAGCAGAAGAGAGCTAGCTGCAGGGTCGAGTCGATGGCACCGTCGTCGGCGTCGCCGCGCGTAAAGAAACGGACACTGGACTGCTGCCGCTATGCCTGCCGCTATGCACAGTGACAGTAACCTCTGATGAGTTGCTGAGAATCGAAAGAAACCTACTGTAAAAAAAGACGCGCGGGCACATGGATCGTGGGCATGATTATTACCTCGTAAGTGGCTGCAGTGTGCGTGCAAGGGGCTCAGTCAGCTTGGTAAGCGTGCTCGCAAATTGTAATGATGCTCTCCTAATTGGGCCTGCTGCTAATTCCTGTAGGTGTTTTGAATCTTGAGTATGACCAGTTGATGTCTTAATCATCTTGCTCTGAGCTCTATAACTGCGAGCAAAACTTGCTTGAAATAGCGTGATATTGTCTCGTTAGATTTCCTGAAAGTGTCGTGCATCACTCTAAACCTTTGGTTATGAGCAATAAAATGAATAAACATTAATTGCTACTTGCTCTTCTACAATTTGTGCATGAGCGAACCCCTGGACCGGAAAGTCTTTACAAGCTTGAAAAAGGAGCTATGTCCATTTGTAGGATGTTCACGACTTCGACCTCGTTGTGCTCCTGGTCTCGGCGGAATGATTATTCATACCTGTTGCATATTCATGAGCCAGACCTGCATCACAACTATGAGTGCTTCTGCCTGAACGATGAGCAACATACAGATTATCCGTTCTAGTGAAATCAAGGTGGTTGCATAAGAGTACATCCGAGAACTAGCTACTACGTTCTAGTCTAAGTTCCATCTTTTGGGTAAATGAGCAGCATGTAAGATGTACTTAGGGAAAATACGCTTACCGTCGTGGGAGCATAGAGGAACGATCTGTCTGTACAGTGGAGGAGGCGAAGCTGATGTAGAGATTGCTCCTTGCCCTAGCGGCAATGCCGCTGCCACCTTCCTTACGTGGTCTCTTTTCCCGCTTCCGGTGACAACCTAAAGAGGAGATCTGATGGTAGCGTTGGTGTCATACGTCTGCACCAGCTCTAAGTTGGCTCGAGTTGGGTCTAAAGGAACACCCTCAGGCCTGGCTGAGGATGCTTTAAACATCGTGCACGCGTACCAAGCTATTGCGAGTAACCAAACGATGTGTTTTTTTTAAAGTACCAAACAATGTGTTTTACATCCTCATAACCTGTTTGGGGTATGCGTCGGCTCTACTTACGTGAAATGATAATGGTATAGCGGCCTAAAAAATGGTAAGGTTTTCAATGAAAAGAAAACGTTCAACGACCGTGCAATCACTCCGTTTAGGTGTATTAGGCCCCTGAAAAAAATCATCACGACAAAGGCATACATAGATTGGGCGACGTCTCCTCCAATCCGGTTACTTAATTAATTGGTGGAGAGGAAAAACTTGCATGCATCCCAGACATGAATGGTGGGGCTGTGGAAGGGATTGTAATCCAGTTGGAACTGGGCGCTCTCAATAGTACCGAGTTGACTGAATGGGTCAATACTTTGAGGTCAAGTCGTTTTAAACTTTGCATGCATATAGTAGAGAGAGGAGTAGGGCCTCTTTGGATCATAGGAATTTCAAAGGATTTTCAAAGAATTTTAATCCTTAGGAATTTTTCCTATGGGTTACCTTTGGTTCAAAGGAATTGTGCTAATAAAATCCCATTGATTGGATTCCTATGCCTCAATTTCATAGGAATTCAAACATCCACTCCAACCTCTTTTTTAGACACAAGTGTGTAGGATCGAGGCACTTTTCCTGTGTTTTTACTGTGTTTCATCCAAACGAATATTCCTGTAGTTTTCATGCATTTTACAATCCTCTTTTTTGCACTTGTAAACCTATGGGATTTCTATGTTTTTTCTATTCCTATGTTTTTCAACCCTGTAATCCAAAGAGGTCCGTAGAGAGAGGAGGATCATTAGGTGAAGAGTAATTTTTAAGAGAAACAATGACACAAAACAATTAATTAGGAACATTAACTGGAGAAAATTGTCTTATTCTAACAAACTAGCATGATGGCCCTCACAAATGTGAGGGCATCATCTATCGTTGGTTGAAAGTGTTCAATAAATAAAATTATATTTTCATCGGTATTATATTATTTTCCATTGTGTGATAATAAACAAAATTATTGTACACCTATCACAAATGTTTTGGTAATCAAAATATGACATATGCGAGTAACATCTATATTATTTTCCATTATGTGATAATAAACAAAATTATTGTACACCTATCGCAAATGTTTTGGTAATCAAAATATCACATATGCGAGTAACATCTTTCGCAGTTTGAATATCTAGTCAAGGGATTATCATGTCATATGTTTGAGCACCGATGTAAGTGATATTGGATTTGTAAAGTTAACTATAGTCTAACACGTGATGTTAGATCATCATATGTGAGGTTAGTTATCTTTGATTAAAAATTGTTGGATCAAAATAAAACGATATGTCCTCCTTAATAGGTAGGTCATATACTCAATAAATAGTGAGAATTATCGCGTTCTTTTGTTTCTGCCTCTCGTTTACTCAGTCCATGTCACCATGTGAAACATTTTCGAAAAATGAACCCGGTGAAACGTTGGCCATTATTGTATATATAGTGTCAAAGATAAATTATTTTCTTTTAGGCATATCCATTAAAATGTTCATAATGAATAGTCATAGTTAGAGAGATGCTACTATAAGTTATCCAGACTCTTCACTTATCATGATCTTCATCTAATGGTTCTACATATTGGTCATAAGTTTATGTTAAGACTCTTAATCCAATTGGAATGACATGTGCTTTTATGTTGATGTCGTTACATGAGAGAAATAGATATAGAACGGTCCAAATATGTCTACCATACAAAGTGATAATATTCGTCAAACTACTTCATAAGAATTAAGTGTACGTTTTTCAGTTCCACATGTTAGAAATTGTGTCGGCAGACCATGTTGATACTAAATATGAAACATAACAATCTATAGTATGTGTTGACCTTGCCCTATGTGTATCATTAAAAGAAAAATATTTTATAGTGTGACTGATGCTACCATTGATAGTGTGTCGACTAATGTATCTTCAACAATTTTGAAGGTTTGACGCTTTGTGTATCATTAAATATTTTATAGTGGGAGAATCCGTGTTGAATCGGCCATGTTAATGTCCTTACGCCGGTATTTCTTTAGTGTGACTGATGTTCCCGTTGATAGCATGACTAATGTCGTCATGTCATTTATATTACTAATTCCAAACTTTGAACTCATGTAGGTGTTTTGTGAGAATGTTAGTCCTATGGCAGTCGATTATATTTGTCATTTATGTGTATTCAATAGTAAAAAACATATGTAGTGTAATTTTTAATTTCACGACTCCAAATTTCTGCAGATGTTTTTTGAGTTGGTTGGTCTCGTAATCTACAAATAAATTTTACAATTATGTGTACTCAGTCATGAAAATAATATTCTCGCTCATCTCATAGTTAACATGTGTTTTAACCTTATAACGTTTGATTAAAGATATAAGAACAACTATCTAAACTATAAAATGATTATTATTAGATTTGTCATATTTTTATATTATACCAATTAATGTTCTGAATGATGATTTTTCACTTCTGGTATTTATTGCTATATCTTTGGTCAAATTTTTGAAAATTAGGTTTTAACTAAACTTAAAAATGCAGGATATATAGAACAAAGAAAATATCGTAGTGGTCAGTTTGATTATATGTGAAAGCACGTGTTTAATGGAAAAACCATGAAAAATAAGTCCACATCTACTTTGCCACCATGTTTGAATTGGATTATTTTCCCTTTTAGTTGTCACGTTCCAATCAAGTCATGTCAAACTATGTTAGGAAACACTATCTTTTTTTAATAAAAATTTGCCATATATTTCAGGTCTCACTACTAATATTTTTTTTTATTCTTCATCCGTATATATTTTTCTTTTACCTCCTGGAAATATTGAAATAATAGGCGAGTGTACTTTACTGTTTATATGTCCAAAGTTTCTTCCGTTTAGGATGCATCGAACTGTTTTTTTTTTGCGGCCGGCCGGAAGACACTGTTATTTTGGTGTATAACACGGATCTATCCATATGAGCCTTTGGTTCAGTTAACCCCGTATGTTTTTTTTCCTTTCACGTGGTAATATCACGATCGAGGATTTTTTTTGCTTTTGGCTGCTGCTTCACGTACCGGACAAGGTATCGTGTCATATGTGGTCTTTTAAACAGATGTGTTAAATATGTTACTTAACGACTCATTTGACATATAATATATTTTAGATCTAACTGTTAAAATTAATTAAGAGGATGTGGATTAACCTATGGCCTCAAAAAACTAACTCATTTTGTTTTTAGTATATAATAGATGAACGGTTTTTCTATTAGTGGTCTGATACACCTAAAGTCCTAAACGGAAGGAGGACTAAAGCCTCTCTCTCTACTGGAGTTGCAACCGTCGACATGAACGTGAGCCGGTGCGGCGGCCGGCATGCGCACACGAGACTCCGTCCTGCGTGCCCGGCCCCTAGGCATTAATAACAGATCCTCGATGCAAGGCAATTAAGTGGGGGTACTTCTCGGAGTAGGTACGAACGTACGTACGTGGTCCTCTGTATACCGGTATCCCAAACTGTAGGGCTCATCCTTTCGTTAACGGTGGAACGAACCGTAGGTGGTGGCTCGTTCGGACGCTTGTCGGATGAGTGTCCTCCGACAGAAAAGCGCATGTGCTGTCCTGTCACCCATCCCGCCCGTAACGGAAAATGTTCAAGCCGTCCGTAGGAACTCATCTCCTTGCCCACGGAGCGTACGTGGCGCGCGACCACGCAACTCGGCTTTCGCTTCCTCCGAAGGAATCGAGCGAGGACGGACGGACGCACGACGTGCATGTGCAGTGGGCATCAGATCAGACGCCGCAGGCGCCGCGCCATGGCGCCACGACGCGTGCTGGACCTACGTTGAGATTTCTGTGCGGAAAAAATCCATTTAAAACCTTAAAGGTTTTATCAGAGAAAAAAATAAATTTATAAATTTGTCACTGTGGCCGACAACATTGGCCCACATGTCATATTCATCTTCTTCCCCAATCTATTTTTTTCCTCTAGAGCTTGGCCGCTGCAACGTCACCCCGCACAGGAGCGCGGCCCGTTGGCAGGGACGGCAAGCGGCCGGCGAACACACGGCGTACAAGCGGCAGGGCCGCGACGCGCGGCCGGCGAGGTGCAGACCTCGCGCAGGGCGTGGTGCACGGCCGCGAGTGTAGCCCGACGCTGCTCCATCCTCCAGCAGTAACACGGCGAGCTCCGCGGCGGCGAGCAACACGACGAGCTTCTCGGCGGCCATCTTCAGAAGCACGGCGAGCTCCGCGGCGGCGAGCAACACGGCGAGCTTCTCGGCGACCATCTCTAGAAGCACGGCGAGCTCCGCGACGACCATCTCGAGGTCAACGGCCATCTCCAACAGCTCTCGTTTCCAGAAACGCCTTTGCCTCGTCCACTTGCCTTCGCTGGCCGGCGGTGGACTAAGCTGGAGCGGAAGCTCACCTGCGACCGCCGGTACGGACGACGAACCCCACACGGGCGGCGCTCTGTTCGGTGGGCAATGAAAGATTCTCGCCTGTACGGTAGGAGAAAGGAGATGGATAAGGTAGGGAGACGAATATGACATGTGGGCCCATCCTGTCAGTGATACAATGGATATTTCCAACCGGGATTTTCCGTTTCCCGGTTTGCCAGACAGGTATAGGGTTCATTTTAGACCGGGATTATTAAGTTGATTTCGACTTCAGGGTTAAAACCGTAGTACTAGCACGACGACGGGCCTCGCTTTGGCCGTACCGTACGCGATGCATGTTCCTGCATCTGTCGCCGTTCCATCCCGTCGTTCACGCCTCTCGCCATGCGCGCTGTACTCACTCATGATCAGATCCATTTACAGCATATTCACCGACACCCATCAAATATGTGTCCAGACACCCCCTAATTGAGCCCCTTTTAAGGGGTACCGGACCTGTGTCCGATTATTTGGTGGGCGGGTGCCACAGCGGCGCCCTCCAAATAAACCCTCTATGTTTAAAGTTGTTAACGCAAACAACTTGTGGGTAATAGAAACTTTCATTTAAAACATTCATAGGATTACATTTAAATTTGAACTACGGCGGGAAATTTGAAACTAGTCTAAAACTATTCTAGACGTCGACCGCCATGTTGGAGGGGCCAGCCTCGTCGTCGTTCCCCTCCGGCTCGGCGTAGAATGACGGAGAGCTAGGCGATGCGTTCACCACCTGAGCGAGCCAGCGCCGCCCTGCCTTGCAGCTGCATCCGGTGCAACCGCGCCGCCTCCGAGCGACGCCGCACGCAAGACATCCGTCGTCGCGCCTCGCCGTCCATCGCCTTAGCTTCACGGGCCCGACGGAAGGCGTCGTCGACGCGGGCGCGGTGCGCGTTGTCCACGTCGCTCCGGGCAGCCTGCAACGCCTCTCGGCTTGCCATCGCAGCGTTCAACTCCTCGTGGGCCGCACGCTGGGCGGCCATGAACGAGCCAGACTCGTCCCCGGCCCGCGCGATGAGGGCCTGCTGCACCGGGGACGCCGCGTTGGTGTTGAGCTGCTCGTAGACCTGGAGCTCCGCGTCCATGAAGGCGCGGACTTGCTCCTCCCTCCGGGCGGTCTCCAGGGAAGCCCGAATGGCGGCAGCCTCGGCCACTGCCGCCGCCTCCTCCAAGCCAGCGCGAACCCGGTGGAACTCCTCCTCATTGCGCAATGTGGCGAACGAGTTGTATGCCATGACCTGGTCGGGTCAGATCGGAGGAACCTGCTGCGCCTCCTCCTGCTGTTGCGCCTCCTTCTGCTGCGCTACCTCCTCCTCCTGCGCCTCCTCCATGGGCTCCACCGGCTCCTCCTGCCAATGGAAGTCGTCGTCGTCACTGCCACTGCCGTCATCCGGTGACGGCGGGTTCAGCCACGGCGCGTCGCCTGTTGGGTGGACGTCGACCAGCCGGTAGGGAGCCGACGCGGCGTGGTGGAGTTCTACGGCGATGGCGTGAGTGGCAAGTGCAGGCGAGGCGAGGCGAGTGCTACGGCGGCGATGGCGAGGTTCCTTTTATAGCCGACGCTCTGGGCGGGAAACGATGGCGCGGGAAGCGGCGGGAGGGCGGGAAGCGGTGGGAGGGCGAGGACGCGTCGGTGCACGAGCCGGAGCACGCGTCCCGTCGGAGTACATGGCGGTGACACGTCCTGGCTGCAGTCGTCAATCGCGCCGCTTGAGGAGCCGGAAAGGCTGCATACGCGTCCCGTCGGAGTAATTGGCTAGCGTGTGTGATGTGGTTATACCCAACGGGTATACCACCCGACTGCAATAAAGGCTAATCTACTAGAGGGCCTACTTGATGGTGAAGGGGATCGCATGCAGAAAACAAAAAATTTCCTAACACGGATAACCTTAAACTAGCCAGAATCTATACTATGCAGATATAGTAGTACGCAGGGGGTTCGGTGCACATACCCTTATAGACCGAAAAGCGGGGATTACGCTCCCGCACAAGCGTTGTCGATGAAGCCGATGAAGACTTCGATGCCGTGTAGAGGAAGCAGACCTCTAGCACCACTAGCGTGGTGCCTCGCAGGGCGTCACACACGTACGGTGAAGCCGACGAACTCCGGGCTCCGATCCAAAGACGAAGCAGCGGAAGACTGGGACCGGAAGACCAGCAGCGCGGCGGCGTGCGTATGGTGGAGAAAACTTATCCTTGGCGCAACTCCAAACTGGGGAGTCACGGGATCCAAGGAGAGAGAGAGAGAGAGAAAATGGTGTGTTTTCAAAGGCCAGGGGTACCCATGTATATATAGGAGGCCAGGGGCTGCCCAACCCGCTAGGCTGGCGGTGTGGGACTATTCCCACACCCCAGCCGGCCAGCCTTGGTGCGCCGGCCTAGGTGGGCCCCATGTGGCCCACCTAGGGCCGGCCGAACCAGCCCCCTCCTCCTGGGGGGGACTCTCCCCCCTCATGGGCCTCTTTGCCCAAAGAGGCCCATTAAGGGATTTTTGCCTTTAAAAATTCAGAAAAAATTAAAATAAAATATATTTAACTATTAATTACACTAATTAATATTAAATATATATTACATAATTTGTTCTGTCTCCGAAAACTATTTCGTCGTTGTCCGATCTCCATCGGAACTTTCCCGGGACGTTCCCGGTCTCTCTTTTCCTATTTTTCTCTTCCGGTAAAATGTCGACTCCCCTTAAGCGTGTTACCCTAGCGGTTCGATTATCTCACCAGACATGATCGAGACTCCTCTCCGATCAATGACTAATTCGTGGACCTTGGATACCCAGAATTAATCCATGCGAGATAACGAATACTTTACCTATCAAACCTGGACGTCTGAGTCTTAAACCTTTTGCCATGCGATACTTAGCGTGTCCGAGACTCGTTCATAGATATCTCCATACCTAGCTTGATCTCGTTACCGACACTGCTAACTTCTACTCGTCCATGATATTATGTCCTGGTGACCTAGTCACACGCTTGCAAGCTCTTTTGACATAATCTCACCGAGTGGGCCCTAGAGTATCTATCCTGCTATGGGACTGGCAAATCCCGCTCTTGATCCCCCGTCTCAACATACTCCTTTCCGACACCCGAGAGGGACACCTTTATTGTCACACTATGTAGGATATGACGTTTGATGCAATCAAAGTGTCTTCCAGGAATAGCAATAAGAGTAGATCTTACGGTCAAAAGCGTAATGACTACGTCCTACAAATATTGGGTATGTCCATCATATCGTTCTACCAACGACATGACTTCATTGTCAAATAGACACCATGTCACATGATCGGGAAACCTCGATCATCAATTGCACAATGAACCAGTCAAATAGAGGCTACTGGGGACCTGGTTGTTTTACGTATCACACGTGTATTAATGTTTCCACTTAATACAGTTATAGCATGACACAAAAAACGTATTATGAACAAAATGAGATATGACAAATAAACTCTTTATTAATTGCCTCTAGGGCATATCTCTTACAGTCTCCCACTTGCACTAGAGTACAACTTAATCTAGTTTACAACTTGGTAAAAGCCGGACACCCATAGCATCTTGGTGTTTCACGTGCTTGTCAAGCAGGAGAGGCTTCGTCAACAGATCTGCCACATTCAGATCCGTATGTATTTTGCAAATCTTCACTTCACCTCCTTGTACGTACTGTCGTATCACATGGAAGCGTCGGAGTATGTGTTTGGCAGTCGAGTGAGACCTTGGTTCCTTCGCGTTAGCAATGGCACCCGTATTGTCGCAATACAGGGTTACGGGGTCTTGCGCGCTAGGGAACACTCCAAGCTCGATGATGAACTTCCTCAGCCATACAGCTTCATTCGCGGCTTCAGAAGCGGCAATGTACTCCGATTCCATTGTAGATTGGGCCACGATGGGTTGCTTCCCACTCCTCCAGCATACAGCGCCTCCGTTCACCTTGAACACATATCCTGTCTGTGACTTAGAGTCATATGGGTCTGAGCAGAAACTTGCATCAACGTAACCTGTTACGCCAAGTTCTTACTCACAGTCCCCATACACAAGGAACATTTCCTTTGTATGCTTGAGATTCTTAAGAATGCTTTTGACAGCAACCCAATGATCCTTTCCAGGATTACTTTGGAACCGGCTCGTCAAACTAAGAGCTAATGCTACATCAGGTCGAGTACTTAACATGCCATACATGATCGATCCTATGGCTGAAGCATAAGGATGTTTAGTCATCTCAACTTTATCATGTTCCGTCACCGGACACTGTGACTTGCTTAATACCTTATTCTTGACAACCGGCAGAAAACCCTTCTTTGCCGTCTCCATACCGAACCGTTTCAGTATCTTTTCAATATAAGTACTCTGACTTAACGCTAATAGACGTCTTGATCTATCACGATAGATTTTAATGCCTAAAACGTATGCAGCTTCTCCTAAGTCCTTCATCGAAAATTTACTGTTTAAATATTTCTTGACGCTATTCAGGAGTTCCACATTGTCCCCTATTAGTAGTATATCATCAACATATAGTACTAGGAACACAACTGAGCTCCCACTCATTTTCTTGTAATTGCAGGTCTCTTCGCTATTTTGGACAAATCCAAAATCTTTGATCACCTCATCAAAGCGAAGATTCCAGCTCCGAGATGCTTGCTTCAGTCCATAAATGGAACGTTGAAGCTTGCATACCTTGCCAGCATTTTCTGGATCGACAAAACCTTCAGGTTGTACCATATACAACTCTTCCTCAATGTTACCATTTAGGAAGGCTGTTTTGACATCCATTTGCCATATCTCATAGTCATAATATGCGGCAACTGCTAGCAAAATCCGAATAGACTTTAGCATCGCTACCGGTGAAAATGTTTCATCGTAGTTAATCCCATGAACTTGTCGGAAACCCTTTGCGACAAGCCGAGCTTTATAGACGGTCACATTACCATCAGCATCAGTCTTCTTCTTAAAGATCCATTTATTCTCGACGGCCTTGCGCCCTTCGGGAATCTCCATCAAAGTCCACACTTTGTTGTCATACATGGATCCTATTTCGGATTTCATGGCTTCAAACCATTTCTCGGACTCAGGACTAGCCATAGCCTCTTTGTAGTTCGTAGGTTCGTCTTGTTCAATCAACATGACGGTGCAAACCATGTTGCCATACCATTCAGAGGCGATCCGAGATCTCCCTGACCTACGAGGTAGAATAGCACCCTCGACATCTTCTCCCACTCCATCTGTGGAGGACGTTTCCGGAACAGCTTCCGTTGCGCCACTCGGAATTTCGAGTTCAGGATCAACGATCTCGTCGAGGTCTATTTTCCTCCCACTTACTCCTTTGGCGAGAAACTCTTTCTCCAGAAAGGTACCGTTCTTCGCGACAAACGTTTTGCCCTCAGCTTGGTTGTAGAAGGTGTATCCTATGGTTTCCCGCGGATACCCTACAAAGACGACTTTCTCCGATTTCGGTTCGAGTTTGTCGGGCTGTAGTTTCTTAACATACGCCTCACAACCCCAGACCTTCAGGAACGACAACTTAGGTTTCTTGCCATGCCATATCTCATACGGTGTCGTTGCTACGGATTTGGACGGAGCCCTCGTTGCTACGGATTTGGACGGAGCCCTATTTAAAATGAATGCGGCTGTTTCTAACGCATACCCCCAAAAAGATACGGTCAAGTCGGTAAGAGACATCATAGATCGGACACTATCTAATAGAGTACGATTACGTCGCTCGGACACACCGTTGCGTTGCGGCGTTCCAGCTGGCGTAAGCTGCGACACGATGCCACAGGCCTTCAGATGTGTGCCAAACTCAAAACTCAAATATTCGCCACCACGATCGGATCGAAGGTGCTTGATTTTCTTGTTGAGTTGATTTTCAACTTCACTTTGAAATTCTTTGAACTTTTCAAATGTTTCAGACTTGTGTTTCATCAAATAGATATACCCATATCTACTCAAGTCATCGGTGAAGGTGACAAAGTAACGATAACCATTGCGCGTCGACACGCTCATTGGTCCACACACATCTGTATGTATGACTCCCAATAAGTCCGACGCCCGTTCCATGAAACCATTGAACGGTGTCTTGGTCATTTTGCCCATGAGGCATGGTTTGCATGTGTCGAGGGATCCAAAATCCAACGAGTCCAGAAGTCCATCGGCATGGAGTTTCTTCATGCGCTTTATACCAATATGACCGAGACGGCAATGCCATATATACATGGCGGTATCGCTACTAAGTTTAATCATCTTGGCATCTATGCTATGGATGTGAGTACTACGATCGAGATTCAGCAAGAATAAACCATTATTCTCGAGAGCATTAACATAAAAGATATCATTCATAGAAATAGCACAACCACTTGATACTGATTTGAATGAATATCCGTCTTGCAACAAGCAAGACCCACTGATAATGTTTACACTCAAGGTCGGTACAAAATAACACTTATTCAAAACAAAAACTAATCCCGATGGTAGATGTAGAGGGAGTGTGCCGACAGCCACCACGTCAACTCTTGATCCGTTGCCGACGCGCATCGTCACCTCGTCCTTTGCCAGGCGCCGCTTATTCCGCAACTCCTCCTGAGAGTTACTTATATGAGCAACAGAGCCAGTATCAAATACCCAGGTGTTGCTACGGGCGCAGGTAAGGTACACATCAATAACATGTATATCAAATATACATTTCTCTTTTCCGACAATCTTGCCGGCCTTTTTATCCTCCAGATACTTGGGGCAGTTGCGCTTCCAGTGACCATCTCCCTTGCAGTAGAAGCATTTCACGCCAGCTTTGGGACCAGGTTTGTTAGTCTTAGGCTTGACAACATGCTTGCCATCCTTCCTAGACCTCCAGTTTCTCCTGCCCTTGCCGCCAGATTTCTTAAAATCGACGGTCTTGTTGACCATCAACAGCGTGTGCTCCTTCTTGATTTCCACCTCAGCAGTCTTGAGCATCACGAACACCTCACCCAGGGACTTAGCCATGCCCTGCATGTTATAGTTCATGACGAAGCCTTTGTAGCTAGGAGGCAACGATTGCAGCACCCTATCAATCGCCAGCTCATCAGGAATCTTGCATTCCAGAGCATTCAGGCGTTGAACGTAGCCAGACATCTTGACCACGTGCTCGCTCACACTGCTGTGCTCTTCCATCTTGGCTGAGAAGAAAAGCTCAGAAGCTTCATATCTCTCAGCCTTAGCCTGTGGCGCAAAGACAGCCTTGAGATCAGAAATTATCTCGAAGGCACTCATCTTCTCAAAGCGCTTCTGCAGGTCGGCTTCCATGGCATAGAGCATGCCACTCTGGACAAAGGAGGAATCCTCCGACCTGGTCTGGAAGACCTTCTTCTCATCGTCGGAGGCATTATCTGCCGGAGGGTCACCCAGGGGGGCTTCAATCACGTAAGCCACCCTGTGGGGAGTGAGGAGGATCCTCAGGTTGCGGAACCGGGCCATGAAGTTTGACCCTTTGGTCTTAAGCTTTTCTTTCTCAAGGAACAGGCCTAGGTTAAAGGAGGGGCGAGACATCTACAATGGAATTTGCAAAACATAAGACTTTGTTCATAATTTTTTTGAGTTCAAGTATTTTCGAAAATAACTATAAGAACTCCCACTCAAAACGAGTATCCCTCTCATCGTTTTAGTGATTACACGACCCTAATCCATTGTGCAACCCCTCATCGTCAGAGCCGGCAACACAATTTCAAAGGTAGACATCGCTATGTCAATCACAACAACTTTGTGACTCATGCTCGACCTTTCGGTCACCTTGTTCCGAGGCCATGTCTGTACATGCTAGGCTCGCCACAATAACCTTCAACGTAAACGCGCGTGCAACATGGCTTACACCCACTGTATGCGAACGACGATATGCCTGACACCCGATCGTCACGGCCTGCCTCATAACGTAGAACTTTCTTGGTGGTGCACGTTGAAGGGAGAACACATATGGTATTTTGGAGGGATCATCTTATAAAACTACCGCCGTGTAACTAATATATACTATATATATATATATACACACAATATAAGATGCACTCAAAACATCAGATGTAATGTGACGTGATATGGTCCTTGCGCCGATGGTCTCCTTCGCGCCAACAGTTCATAAACAATTTAATAAACCTACCTTGGCCATATCACATAGCCCCTGCAAAATAAAGTTATACGCCTCTACTTTATCTTTTGTATATTTTACGTGGCTTGGGGCTGTCGTAAATAGAACCGCTTCATACCTACGAACCTATGACCACAACAACGATCAAATAATTGCATATTTATTCATCCCTTTCGGGCCCTCCATTGAAAATGCAAAGCCAACTAAAGAGAGACAGACAGACACCCGCCAGCCACATATACGGAACCAGCCGTATGTCAGTTGTGGAACCAGTCTCGCGTAAGCGTACGCGTAAGGTTGGTCCGGGCCGCTTCATCAACTCGATGCTGCCGGCAGTGCAAGTGCACGCGAGAGGGTAGCAAATAATAAGAACGTTGTCCCCGTGATAAACACGGGTGCAGCTAGCGCACAGCTATATCTACGCATAGATCGGCTCTGATACCACTGAAGGGGATCGCATGCAGAAAACAAAAAAATTCCTAACACGGATAACCTTAAACTAGCCAGAATCTATACTATGCAGATATAGTAGTACGCAGGGGGTTCGGTGCACATACCCTTGTAGACCGAAAAGCGGGGATTACGCTCCCGCACAAGCGTTGTCGATGAAGCCGATGAAGACTTCGATGCCGTGTAGAGGAAGCAGACCTCTAGCACCACTAGCGTGGTGCCTCGCAGGGCGTCACACACGTACGGTGAAGCCGACGAACTCCGGGCTCCGATCCAAAGACGAAGCAGCGGAAGACTGGGACCGGAAGACCAGCAGCGCGGCGGCGTGCGTATGGTGGAGAAAACTTATCCTTGGCGCAACTCCAAACTGGGGAGTCACGGGATCCAAGGAGAGAGAGAGAGAGAAAATGGTGTGTTTTCAAAGGCCAGGGGTACCCATGTATATATAGGAGGCCAGGGGCTGCCCAACCTGCCAGGCTGGCGGTGTGGGACTATTCCCACACCCCAGCCGGCCAGCCTTGGTGTGCCGGCCTAGGTGGGCCCCATGTGGCCCACCTAGGGCCGGCCGAACCAGCCCCCTCCTCCTGGGGGGGACTCTCCCCCCCTCATGGGCCTCTTTGCCCAAAGAGGCCCATTAAGGGATTTTTGCCTTTAAAAATTCAGAAAAAAATTAAAATACAATATATTTAACTATTAATTACACTAATTAATATTAAATATATATTACATAATTTGTTCTGGCTCCGAAAACTATTTCGTCGCTGTCCGATCTCCATCGGAACTTTCCCGGGACGTTCCCGGTCTCTCTTTTCCTATTTTTCTCTTCCGGTAAAATGTCGACTCCCCTTAAGCGTGTTACCCTAGCGGTTCGATTATCTCACCAGACATGATCGAGACTCCTCTCCGATCAATGACTAATTCGTGGACCTTGGATACCCAGAATTAATCCATGCGAGATAACGAATACTTTACCTATCGAACCTGGACGTCTGAGTCTTAAACCTTTTGCCATGCGATACTTAGCGTGTCCGAGACTCGTTCATAGATATCTGCATACCTAGCTTGATCTCGTTACCGACAATGCTAACTTCTACTCGTCCATGATATTATGTCCTGGTGACCTAGTCACACGCTTGCAACCTCTTTTGACATAATCTCACCGAGTGGGCCCTAGAGTATCTATCCTGCTATGGGACTGGCAAATCCCGCTCTTGATCCCCCGTCTCAACATACTCCTTTCCGACACCCGAGAGGGACACCTTTATTGTCACACTATGTAAGATATGACGTTTGATGCAATCAAAGTGTCTTCCAGGAATAGCAATAAGAGTAGATCTCATGGTCAAAGGCGTAATGACTACGTCCTACAAATATTGGGTATGTCCATCATATCGTTCTACCAACGACATGACTTCATTGTCAAATAGACACCATGTCACATGATCGGGAAACCTCGATCATCAATTGCACAATGAACCAGTCAAATAGAGGCTACTGGGGACCTGGTTGTTTTACGTATCACACGTGTATTAATGTTTCCGCTTAATACAGTTATAGCATGACACAAAAAACGTATTATGAACAAAATGAGATATGACAAATAAACTCTTTATTAATTGCCTCTAGGGCATATCTCCTACAGATGGCCCACATATATAACATAGTACAAGGAAGGTGATGCGGCCCATATAAGATAGAGTACGGCTCAAGGCATAGGCAATCGTGCCGATGTAGAACACATTATATCTGTAACCCTAGTCGTATTCGAACTCCTGAGACCTGGCCTCCTATATAAAGGCCAGGAGGGAGGACGCTACGACTCACGCAATCATATCTCCAGAAACCCTAGCGAGTCTTCGACTCGCCGGGACGCCATTGTAGCTACCTTGTAACACCGAGATCTATAGTCATACAAGCGAATCTTAGCTTGTAAGCCGACCGAATTCACCAACGACCATATACTCTTCCACCCGATACAACCCTAGGTTCCTTACCATGGGATTTGCCGAGTTAACCCCTCGTCAGTGTGGAATAGAGAACGAACCGGCGGGCAGTCGCGTCCCGTCATCGCCATTAATGCGGCCTCACCGGCCTTCTGCACGGCGCCTTTAAACTGCCTTGGCCGGACTTTGTCTCAATGACGGAAGGGGGCCGCCTGTCGGGTGGGGTGACCAGACGATATCCGACGCTCCAGGCAAGCCCCAGGTTTGGCGGGTGGGCTGGTGGTGCCGGACACAAATTTAACGGGTGGACACGTTTGAGGGGTGCCGCTGCGGCGGGTATTTTTGGTCCAGGCCCCGTTGGGCCTTTGGGGGCGTTCGGAGGACGGCGGTGGAGATGCTCTTACCCGGCTCAAAATTTAGGCCCCGTTTGGAACACAGGAAGTAAAAACGCAGAAATAGGAAAACACAGGAATTGAGGTGTCATGTTTTCTGAATTCCTACAGGAATCAAAACCACAGGAAATTTTCCAAAGTGTCGTTTGGATGTCACACAGGAAAAATACAGGAATTGTAGACATAGAAAGATTAAAACGTAAGGTGAGACCGCATGTTTGTTTTTTGCGAACACGCAAAAGGCTTGCGTGTCGTCTTGTTATTAGAAGAGAAAGAAACATGGTACAGCGATTCCGGCGTCAGAGGACGTGGCAACGGTCTGAACGACAAGGTTGGGCAGGCCTGTCACATGGTGAGACATACAACCACAGCGCCCAAAACTATACTAGGCGACTACCTCCAGATACTAGTCAGCCCTACAGCACCTGAAAGCTTCCAAAGCTCGATCTCGCGCTCAATTCTGTGGCAGATTGTCGGGACGGTCTCCGCCGCGCGCTGAAAGACTCGGGCGTTCCGTTCCTTCCACAGCATCCAGACCATCAGCATGACCATGGAGTCAAAACCCTTCCGCTGCAGCTTGGGCGCCTGCTGCCGTGCGCGAGGCCACCACTCGATGAGCTTGTCGTCGCCGGTTGGGACCAGAGCAGTGAGGCCGCATCGCCGAAGCAGGTTATGCCACACTTCACGGGCATAGACACATCCAACAGCGATGTGATCGGCCGTCTCCTCTTCCTGCTCGCACAACGGACAGTTGACATGTGAATTCATGCCGTGCCTACGCATCCGATCTGCTGTCCAAAGCCGGCGCTGCATCGCAAGCCAAAGGTGGATCTTGCACTTAGCAGGGGCCCAAGTCTTCCATATGGTTTTGCCGCAAGGGAAGAGTTCCAGGCCCATGTGGAAGGCCTTGTACGCCGAGCTAGAGGAATACTGTGAGGATGGTGTTAATTTCCATGCCACCGAGTCTGCCCTGCCCTCGGTCAGATTGACAGCCTGCAGGGCGTCGACCAGCTCGAGGAATTGCACCAGGACCTGCATGGTTAAAGGGCCCGTGATGTCGTGTATCCATCGGCGATCAAGCAACGCTTCAGCGACGGTCCGGGTGGTCTTTGCCTGAGCATCTACAGCAGCCAGGAGGTTTGGCGCAATGAGTCGGAGAGATCGGCCCTCCAGCCATGCATCGTCCCAGAAAAGCGCCATGCGTCCATCCCCGAGCTGGATGTGAACAGCTGCGTCGAACATGGCTTGAACCTCCGGCTCGATTTTCAGTTGCAGTCCAGTCCAACATCCTTCGCGCCGCTTCTGTAGCCAGACCCATCGGATACGCAGCGCAAAACCTAACAACTTCAGGTTCAAGATTCCTAGGCCACCATATTCAACAGGCCGGCAAACGCGATCCCAGGCCAGAAGGCACTGCCCCCCTTCCAAAAGAAAGCCCGCAGCCGCTTGTCCAAGAATTCCAGCAGCCATGCTGGCAGCTCAATGGCGATCGATAAATAGATCGGGATTGAGGTGAGCACGGACTTAATGAGCACCAGCCGGCCAGCAGATGTGTAGAACCCCGCAAGCATGGGGGACAGCCGGCGGTAAATCGTGTCGACAATCGGCTAAAAGCTGGCCTTCGGCAGCCTCTTGTACAATAGCGGGAGGCCCAGGTAAGTGCATGGGAACGGCTTGACGGCGCAAGGAAAGTGCAGTGCTGCTACCGCCAAATGTAGATCGGTACACCGGATGGGCGAGACGGAGCACTTCTCCAAGTTGGTGCGCAGGCCGGAGGCGGAGCCGAAACAGTCTAGGATTGCGCGCACACAGCCAAGGTCTCGCTCACTTGGGAGACAAAGATCACGACGTCATCAGCATATATCGATGTCCGGAACCTCACCCCGCGACACGGCAGCGGAGACAACAGTCCCAACTCCTCTGCGCGCCGGAACGCGGCATTGGCGACCTCCATGACGAAGAGGAACAAGGTGGGCGACAACGGGTCTCCCTGCCGCAGCCCTCGACGATGGAAAATCTTCCTCCCGGCACTCCATTGAGTATGATCTTAGACGATGCCGAGGAGAGAAGAATGCAAATCCAGCCGATAAATAGTCGCCCAAATCCCAGGTGCTCGAGGGTGCGGATGAGAAACGGCCACGCAACCGAGTCAAAAGCCTTGGTGATATCAATCTTGAGCAGCAGTGATGGCGAACGGCTAAGATGGAGAGCTCGCGCGGTGAGTTGTACCATCTTAAAGTTGTCCTGGATTGAGCGTCCTTTGATGAAGGCAGACTGGTTGATCGCGATCAGCTCCGAGAGCCTAGGCGCAATCCTCCGCGCTAGCACCTTCGAATTACTCCAAAATTCCTATGCAATAGCCTATACCATAGGAATTTCATAGGAGTATGAGTTTCCTATTTCTTTGTTCCAAGCAGCACTATAGGAAATTTTCCTGTAAATCTCCTATTCTCCAAAATTCTTATGGAATTTATTCGTTCCAAACGGGGCCTTACACTCGATCGGCTAGGGTACTGCTGCTGTTTCTGTTTGGGTGCTGCTATACATACAACACTACTACGTACGTAGAGGAGACGTAGACCGTTAGCAGTAGAAAATTCAGTGTGTAGGATACTTGAGTGGATACGAAAATACCATGGTTTATAGAGTCTGACTGATCCCTGCATGCACGAGGACGAGTGAGTAAAATCGATCCCAAGCCTATGGAGTACTGGGAGCACGAGCGCGCAGTTACTACTACTACCTCAGGCTCATGCAAAGGGTAAAGAAGAGCAATTACTGAGGAGGAGAATGTAAGAAGCAATTATGTTAGTATTTTACAGTACTGGAAGAATGTGGAGGAGCATTGACGACGAGTGGGTGGTGCGCCGCGCTGCGTGTCGATGTGATGTCCCATGCATGCAGGCAACGAGCACGCACTGTACTGTTTACATGCTCCTCAAATTAAATGACGAACACGTCACACGCTGCAACGCCACCGCGTGCTATACGCGCGGCGGTCGGTGGCGGCGGCCGGCCCCGGCGACATTAGTGCGCGCAGCCAAGGGGCCAGGCCACCGCTCGCCCCCCCCCCCCCCTGGATCCGCCCCTGACAATGACGCCTGCACAGCACAGTATTTTATATTATATTAGTTCCAAACAAGGTAAAGATAAGCAGGGGCACTGGAGTACTGGACTGGTAGTGGCAAGCTGGGCCAACTTTGCGGGGCGCCTATGTATCGCTTCAAGCGAGTCGTAGGCTCGACTCGCCCACAAGCTCCACTCATGACTCATCAGAGTCTTCCACGCACTACATGAGCCTGGGCCGGCGAGCGGCAAGCCATCAAGCTAAGTTTCATTATTTTGAATTGTTTTATGTTTTCTCCTCTTTTTTGGAAACCTCAAAGTTTTCAAAATTTGTTTAAAAAATGTTCTTTTTTTCATAATATTCAGTTTAAAAACGTTTTCATTATTTTGAATTGTTAATTTTTCAAAATAAAAATAAAAATAATGGCATACCCCCTCCCCCCAAAAAAAACACGGAGCGGATTGCGCTCCTCACGTGTGACGCTTTTTCGAGCGAAATCAAAAGCAAAAACCACTTGGCTACTCCTGGCTCCACGTATGCTAGTCTATTTGTTTATTCACTTTCTTTGGTTTTTCATTTTTGATTTTCTTTGTCCGTTCTTTGTTTTCGTTTATCTTTTTTATTTTTCTTTTATTTATTTATTTATTTATGTTTGTTCTTTTTGATTGGGTTTTTCAGTTTTTGGTTCTCTCTGTCTATTCTTTTTTCTCTCTTTTTGATATTTCCTGTATTTATTTATGTTTGTTTCATTTTTATTCTATTTTATGACTTTTTGTTTATATTAAAAATCAATATTTTATTTTGTAGGCGGCGGTGGACCACCGGTTGTCGGTGCCTCCTGCTTTGTCGACAACTGTCCAGTCTCACCTCTCGTTGATGTTGTGGCCAATATAAGGCACCTTTATTTCTCGTGTTGAATCCTGGGGTGGTATCCCTACATGACGCTGACTGACAGACCGACTAATTTATTTCCGCCCTGAATCTGTTCTGTTTCCATTCCGAATTTGTGATTATATATATTCGCCACGGTATATGCAACCGTTCATTATCCAATCGGATCCGAACCTGAGGAAAAAATGTTATAAAGGATATGGTAGAGGAAAAATCCGATCCAATTTGATCCGTTGACAACCTTACTCCTCAGTGAACTTTGCACATCCATCGTCTTTCCCACCCGACACCGTCCCCATTGCTACCGCTCCCTTTGCAACCAACCACAGCACCACCCTGCCCGTCGCAACCACGGCCTCTCCCTTTTGCTTCCCATACGAGTCCACCATGCAATCACACCCCTCCGCCCTCAACGGAGGAGGACTATGGCAGCGACCTAGGTTAGTCGCGGGAGCGTCTCCGATCATAGATGTCCAAGCCGACCAGAATCATATGGCGACCCTAGCGGCAGCGTGAGATCACAGGAAAGAGAGATTTTGTTTTTATGCTTTGGAGTTGTCTGACCTCAAATTTTTTTCGTCCTTCGCTATTGTTCTATTCCAGCTTAACTCTCACCTGTGAAATTACAAAGGTTGAACATCGATACCCATGAATTCCGCGTACCTTAGAAAAACAAGGCTTTTTGTTCGTCAAAGAGAGTTTGGACGACGGATCGTCTAAAAAGAAAAGAACTCCAGCACCCCGGGAATTGCTCCTTTTGCAACACTATGGAGGAAACTGCTCAACACCTCTTTATGGGATGTGCAATTGTCAAGTCTTTTGGGGCCAATTATTGACTTGGGTTAATCTACATAACTTAGCCCCGTCCGCTCAATCCAATATCAAGGATTTGTGGGTTCAAACTCGTGGAACAATTACGGGAACGAACAAGAAGAAACTAGACTCCATGGTTGTGTTGGTCGCGTACTCGCATGGGAGGTTTGACGAGAGAGGAGCAGGAGGGTCTTCGACAAAAACTTCAAGCCTACCAACCTCCTTTTAGATCATATTAAAAGTGAGGCAATACAGTGGATTGTAGCTAGTGTGGGGAAGCTCATTCTACACGATACCTAGGATGTCCTAGACGTTTGTCTTTTTTTGGTAGCTTCAGGTAAAAAATGTAGAGCCGTTTCCTTTTTCTTTGTTCGGCTACATGTCTTTTCTGTAAGACTTTTACCATTTCTCTGGCTTTATTTTCTATATATTAGTATTACATTTAGTGCTCCTGCATGGTTAAAAAAACAAGGCCATGCACGCATGTATGCCACACCAGCATCAAACAAGATCACCCATCATCGATGGGCAGAAACAAATACAATTACATGGATAAATCGACCGATCTATATATAGTTCAAAATTAAATAGACCACTGATTGACGCATGGAACATACTCCGTATTTGTTTTAAATAATGAACTGATTAGAGCGATAACAGTTTGTCTACAAACGTCTGCCCCACTGGATAAATTCTGCCGCTACACCACTCAATAAGCAGGATGCAGAAAATGGCGATGATGGAGAATGCCAGACAGAGCAAGGGGAACCCGATGGCAAACGCGGCGTTAGGTGTCAACACCATCGTGCCGGCTTTGCGCAGCAGGAAGAAGGAGATGCAAAGAAGCGGGACGCCGGTGCTGCCCAAAAGGCAGGTCACTGCCCACCTGCTACACTCCCGCGGTTCAATTCCGCCATCGTTAGCTGCTGCTGCAGCTCGTCGTCGGCCATCGGTCGTATACGCCGCCGCCCGATCGGCTTCTCAATCGATCGACGTACGTAAGGATTGTATTTTCTCTCTAAAGAAGTAGTAGTTATTCTAGGGTTTGGGTTGTCTGGATTGGTTTTACGTAAGAATTTACTACTACGCATGTATGTAGTCGTATTTGTTTGTTTTGGTATCCATGGATCGACCGGCTAGCTCAGTCGTATCCGTCTGCGTGTCGTCTAGTAGTCTCATCTCGTATCCGTCTGCGTTTCATGATAAACGTTGACACGATTTTTTACTCCAAATTTTGACCGTGTCGGTGATTTTTGAGGAACCGACACCTGCAGCAGTTCAGCATTTGGGTTTGTCTTGTTTGGTTCTGCCTGTACTGTACCTTACGTCCCAGACCGGCGGCGTGCGGCGGCAACGGGCCGAGTTCCTCACGTAGAGTCCTAGACAGCGGCCCTCGACCTCGCCGGCTGATCCCTGTGTGGATAAAAGTGCTCGACAGTCAGAAGCGTCGCTCGACATCTGGCTAAGTATAAAATATCATGGTGTTCCCGCCTTTTTGCCTTTTCCTGCTTGAGTATAAATTGTTTCGACATACATGGATATTTGTTTATTTAGGATTTATGCAATGTCACGCAACACAGAAGCCATGAGAGATTGGGCATGGGGTACCTCCGTGGACCTAGCGCTGTCGGACTCGGAGGAGGTTTTGTCCTTAGCGGTCGTAGCTGGGGTAGCACAACCAACATCGTGCCGTAGGAATCCGACAAGATGTTGTCCGCACGGTCTCAATCGAGCTCATGCCGACTGAGAGGCAGGAGCAATTGTCCCCAAACCCACGGAGCTGGGGGTAACTTTGTTGACCTCACGGTGCAGGAGCCCGAAGACTGCTATTCGGGTTCATCATCGGACGAGACTGGCACCCTACAGGATCTGGAGGAGCATAAGTTGGTCGAGGTGTCCATCACGTCAGGTGAGTTGTGAGAAAGCATTGGTGCATCGCGTGGTCCAGGAGTTTGTCGCCACTCTTCAAAAGTACCGAGTGCGTGTGCGCGCTACTATGTAGACAGGAGGTTATGAAGCAAACACGACTTTGGATGGGCGCCGCAGGAAAATCATATGGCCTAAGTGGAAAATCGGTCGGTCCGGAAACCCGCTCGCCGGTGTTACGCCTTGGGCCCTGGCAACCCCGTCACCGACGTTTCAAAGATCTCATGCTCTAGCAACCTGCCTGTCGACGTTGCTTAGGCCTTGGGCTCTAGCAACCCGTTCGGTGACGATCCAGATGCCTTAGGCTCCGACACATTTTTTCTCTTTCATGAATTTACGTTTTACAAGATCGTTTGTAGTGAGAATAACCCAGTTTCGAAGTTACTATACAAAGTTTTTATTATGAATATTTCATTTTCTAATTTTTTTATTGTTATTGATTGTCAAATATCGATGACCAAGTGCTCTATATATAGAATGTACAGAGAATTCCCCATTATCAATTGCAACAAAATATAACACACCCTTGCGATAGCTGGACCATACTCAGCGTTCCATGCCCCCTGGAAACTCTTGGTTTCATTACTCATAATGTTTTTTTTTCAATATCATCTAAGTGAAACTTGGATACCCTGTTTCGCGTGTTTCATGTTGATTCATAGTAATCCTACCTGATAACCCGCTACTGCCTTACTGATGCGCCATGAGTTGTGTGTGTTGATGTGCAATTACTGTTACGTGCACTTTGAATATATTTGGTGGCCCCGCTCCATGCCCCCTGGAAACTCTTCGTTTCATTACCCATAATGATTTTTTTTCCAGTATCATATAAGTGAAACTCGGATACTCTGTTTTGCTTGTTTCATGTTGATTCTTTTTTTTTTGAAGAAATTTCCAATCTATTCATTAATAGTCAAGGCGGTACAAAGAACACTAGAAGCAATAAGAATTACATCTAGATCCGAAGAACACCTAGCGACGACTACAGACACTAGAGCGAGCCGAAGGCGCGCCGCTGCCATCACCCCTACATGATCAGAGCCGGGCGAATCTTGTTGTAGAAGACAGTCGGGAAATCATCGTGCTACGGCCCCAGAGGACCAGCGCACCAGCACAGCAACCGCCGCCGATGAAGAGATGCAAAGATCAGAAGCATCTAATTTTTTGACACACGAACGAAGACGAACGAAGATCGGATCCAACCGGATCCACCGAAGACAACCACTGGCCAGATCTGATGAGATTCACCAGAGACAAACCTCCACACACACCCTCCACTCCAACGACGCTAGAGACGCCGCCGGAGCGGAAGCTGGGTGGGGAGGACCTTATTTCATCTTCAAAGAGCAGCCGCCGCCTGATCTCTCCATCCTCACAGATTTTTTTGTGTTTTGTTAAGTTTTATGTCTTTCTTGAAGAGATCAGGTGTCAGAACATATTTTGGTTTTGGACTTCTGAGAGAAAATGGTGGGGAGAATCTCTTTTCAGAAGCCACCCAGAAGCCCAAAAGAAGTGTGCCTCGGCGGTCACCTAACGGGTACACGACGAGCTTGCTTATGGCATAATTTTTGTCTGGCACGTAAGCGTACGCCCATAGACACTACTACCGTGAAACCGCTCTACACATCAAACGGTTTCGTAAGAAATCCGACGTCTCCGCAAGAAGAAGAAAACAGGCTGACGCCTCAACGGACCATCAATATTTGTATCAGAGAAAAGAAAGCCACGGAAGAGAAAACGGCAGCCGAATTCCGGGGGCCGTGTTACATTTGGCGCGAATCCTGGGGCCCGTGCTGCAACCTGTCCGTTGCCGTGGATGGATAAGCACTCCCGTGGTGGAAAGACCGGTGCCACTCTAGGAAACCCATTGCACATGCCTATATTTACATCAAACTCCTCAGCGTGTACCAAACATTATTATTTCGAATACATGAATTCCACTCTAGGATACCTCTTACACGAGACTACCATTTTCTAAATCTGGACAGGACTTCCTTTGAACATGAGACTTGCTCGAGCTCCGTTCGAAACGAAGGCAAAACATGTGCGTTTTAGCAGAAGATTCACTGAGAGAATTCCTACATAACCTATTGGCACAAAGAAATTGTAACCTATAATCCTCCGATATTTATATGGACTGGTTATCCCTTCATTGTTTTGTTAAAATAAATTATGTGTTGTTGCATTAATTATTGGTCAAATTAATTGTCGAATAACATATGGAACCTCTTTGAAGATTGAGGATAGAATTAGTACTAATCATCTCTACAAATTGCTAAGGTGGGCAAGTCATGGGGATCATGCCCTACTCAGCCCCTTTCCTTACCCCTGTATTTGGTGGCTTTCGTGCTGGTATGCTTTGAATCATGCATTATAAGTGTACCACTCTGTGCAGTAGTTTCAGTCGTAACTTTGTCAATCTTGACGATTTGTGACTCTGATTTTGTAAAGCATAAGACTTATCGTTTTCTTTAATTAAGAACAAGAGAGTTTACCTTGTGTGCGTATAATAGTGTGATAGTGACCTAAGTAGGCATATATGCATCTCTATACACACAGGTCCCCATAAATCAAAAGAGACGTTACTCTTTGCGGCACTGTATTTCTCATTTTTTGGAGGGTTTAAGTACTAAAATGCACTCCTTTCTCGTTCTCAGAACTCGCCTGGTTACTTAAGTGCCAACAAAAAAGCAGTCTTCCTTGCTCTTGTTCATAGAAACCCCAGCACTTTGCTGTAAAAAAAGAACTCAGAACCCTAGCTCAGCAGGGATTCAAGTTTACTGCAACCTCAGAGCGCCGAAAGTAACAGAGGTGAGTATTCCTGCAGCGGAAATCTCGAAGTTTCCCCGCAAATTTGGGTCAGTTCGGCTCATATTTCCTGTTCCCCCCTGTTCTCTTGTTGCAGGGCATGTCACAGCACCAGCACGACGGCGGGCTCGCGGGGCTGTACCCCGAAGACGAGGATGACCGGCTCGCGGACCTTGTGGGTGACTCCGACTACGAGGACGACGAGTACATCCAATCTGTAAGTTCGCCCGCTTGCTAAGTTCATTGGGAATGGGGTTTTGTCTCTAATTTGCTCTGAAATGTTGCTGGTTTCGTTTTCCTGTTCGATTTAGTAGGCTAGTTTGAGCTCAACAAAAACTTAGCCGTATGGGAAATCTGTATTGCAGAATGCAGATTCTAATTTAGCAGTACCTGCATTTGTTGTGTTTCTAGATTCTGGGGAGACAGTTTCTGAATAGTTTGCTTTCTGTCTGACAGAAGTGGGCTCTGTTGTTTGTAGGTTAGCAAGACGTCAGAAGATACGTCGGCCATGGATGTCAAGAAAGGGAAGGACATACAGGGAATTCAGTGGGAAAGGTCGAACATCACAAGGGACGGGTATAGGAAGAGCAGACTGGAACATTATGCGAACTTTGAAAACATACCTAATTCCGGAAGAACATCGGAGAAGGCATGATACTGCTACTACACAATAATATAGACCGGTACTTTGCTTCTGTTTAGTTTAGGAAGTTTTGATGTTGTGATCTTGATGCAGGTGTGTACACCTGTGGATAAAGGCCAGCTCTACTACGAGTTTGAGCATAACACAAGATCGGTGAAACCGACCATTCTTCATTTTCAGGTGAGAAATTGATACCTGCTGGTATAGTAATTTCATTAGGTTACTCTCTCAGCTCATGCTAAACAAGCAGGAATTCTCAGGAATGCTAATTAAGATAATATTTGTCATTGTGTTCTTTTTTCCATTGGTGCCTATATTTTGCTGCAGTGCTGTGGAACTTTATTTGTTGCAGATCTTTTTTCTGATGGTGTTTAGAATACAAACAAAGAGAACTTAATTTACTAAAGACAATCAGCGGTTCTTGTGAATACTAGCTACTAACAAGGTCTACACATTCTTTTGAGTATGCACTTCATGATAGTGCTGAAAGGCAGGTGGCAGTTATGGTATCTTATGTCCTCACGGGAACAACCATTTAAAATTGCTTGCTTTTGGAATGGTTGCAATTCTCTATGCCTTACTAGGGTACCATCTGTCTTCTTCCATAGGAAAACTATAATAACTAACTGACTGTGTATCTGTTGTCTGTATGGTTGTACTCAACAATCAGATGACCTCGTCATATTAATTGCCTGCTTAACTCGTACAAAATTATTAATCTCGTTCTATCACTTTCATGCAGTTGAGAAACTTAGTATGGGCAACGACAAGACATGATGCTTATCTTATGTCATACTTTTCTGCACTTCATTGGTCATCTCTGACTTCTGAGAAGCACGGAGTCATTGATCTTCAAGGACGCATTGCACCATGTGAGGTACATATTTCTCTTTCAAGTGTTTGTTTGACCTGTCATTTATTACAGATGTTTGTATATTTAATACTTTTGTTGTAAGAAAATGCATAACTGTTTTATGTGTTTTGACTTCAGAAGCACCAGGGGAATTTCTATGAGGGCTTTCATCAAACTCAAGTTAGCACATTGGCAGTGAAGAATAACCTGCTGGTTGCTGGTGGATTCCATGGAGAACTAATATGCAAGGTAACATTTTTTCATACTCAGATTCAATTACTGACATCTACGACCACTTACAATGTAATACTTGTGGAAGTGTAGTTTTTGGACCATGAAGGAATAAGCTATTGTTGCAAGTCAACACCTGATGACAATGGCATTACTAACTGTGTGGAGATATTTGAGAAACCTAGGTAATTTCTTTTCTAGGGACAATTTCTGTTTTGTTACTGGCAAATTGAGAACATACTAAGCACAATGTAATCTATTTTGCAGTGGTTCTGTTCATTTCCTGGCTTCAAACAATGATTGTGGACTTAGGGACTTTGACGTGGAAACATTTCAAATGTGCAATCATTTTCGTTTCAACTGGGCAGTGAATGTAATCCCCATTTGCTCAATTGTTCTTGTCTATATTTAGTATTTTATTTGCTGCACTGCGTATTGGTCTATTGGAGTTTTCCTACTTAAATCCTGATATTCAAGTCAATACTCAATACTTGGTGAAAGTAATTTTGTCTTCCATAAGGTGACGAGGGGGAGAATTCTGACATCGTTTTGCTCCTTTGTTTTCTTCCATGCAGCACACATCATTGAGCCCCGATGGTAAAATCATTGCTATTGTGGGCGACGACCCTGACGGTCTTCTGGTGGACGCTAATTCAGGGAAAGTAAGTTGACTGCAACGTCCAGTAATCGACTTTTATCATTGACAGTTTGACATCATAGTTTACTGAAGCTTATCATTGTGGGTTTCTCACAGATGATTCATCAGTTCCGTGGTCATTTGGATTATTCGTTCGCATCAGCGTGGAATCCAGATGGCCGAACATTCGCAACTGGTAACCAAGACAAGACATGCAGGATTTGGGATGCTCGTAACCTCTCCAAGTCTGTTGCTGTTCTGGGTGGCAACATTGGAGCCATAAGGTCGATCCGCTATACAACCGACGGGAAGTTCCTCGCGATGGCCGAACCTGCGGATTTTATCCACATCTTCGACGTCGGGAGCGGGTATGACAGGAAGCAGGAGCTGGACTTCTTTGGTGAGATTGCCGGCATGTCCTTTAGTCCTGACACCGAGGCTCTCTTTGTTGGTGTGAATGATCGCAACTATAGCAGCCTACTCCAGTACAGTCGGCGACGCTTCTACTCTTACCTTGATTCAGCTCTGTGAATTAGCTAGCGGTAGACATCTGTGGGAACAAGATCATAAGTTGTATTGTAGAAAGGATGTATATATGTGTAGGTTTTGTCCTGAACGAAACCAAAGCACATCCACAAAGGTGGGTTGTGCTGAACAAGCTGATAGTCCGTATTTTGTAATGTCACTACGTACATGCCCCTGAACTCTTGCATACCACCTCTTTTGTAAGCCATCTATATAGTCGAGTGAGGACTTTTGACTCCCGTGCTACATGTAGCTCGTTTTTTGAAATTCAAAATCGGCACTTTTTTGTTTCCAAAAATCGAGAAAATATTACAGATGCAAATAGTGTTGATATGTGCGAAATTCCTTATATTGTGGGCTGGATAAAAAATGACAAATGGGATCTGAGTGGTGAACAGTACATAGTTTCAAGAACTTGAAATTTTACCCGATTTGTCTTTTTCGTGTAACCGAAAAGACAACGGATTTTGAGTTGAAATTTTGCACATATGTAGATCTCGACATTATCTGCATTTGAGATTTTTTTTCTCGACTTTTAGAAACAAAAAAGTGCTAATTTTTGAAAAACCGAGCTACATGGAGCTCGAGGTCCATTTAGACTTTCCGATCTATATAGTCTAACCAGCTATGCTTCTGAATACATCTTGCTTGTCATCTTTTGGTCAAAATTTAAAACCGGCTTGTATTTCACCTACCCAGAGGATAGCGAGCCATCAAATTTGCCAACATGACGTCTTGCAAGAAAAAGAAAGCAGAGTTTATGTTACAGAAAACCTTTGCATGACGAAAACAAAGAGAAAGCTTCTGCAGGCAAGTTTACACACAAGGGTTGCCTGGCATGTTCTTCTAAGATTAAATAGGTATGCCTTTCGGTACTTCTAAGCTTAAGTAGGTATAAACTCTGTCGACGATGGCAGCAATAGACGCACAAGAAAGGTGCCTATGGCGATAAGCAACAGTATAAACTGGATGAAACAGAACAATGACAGAGTACTTGCCCTAGACTGCAGTTGCAAGATTTCTGAACTCACAGAGAGCTCTTTGCATTGCACCTCCAGCTTTTCTACCATTTCTCCTAGTACCGCTGCTCGGTTCTCGGCATGACGAAGTTTGAGTTCAAGCTGCTTGTAGTCACTGAGCAGACATTTTTGCTCCTCATAGAGAGCTTTTCGGTCAACGGCGAAGGATGTCCGAGTTTGAAAAGCTTTTGTCAGGATGATGCACTGAATCTCTGCTTCCATCTTCTCCTGGAGCAATTGATCAAGATCAGGCTGCGAGATAAGGTTGCTGGTACTCTGTATTGCACTTCTCCAGGCCCTCGTCCGGCTTAGAGCTTCTAGTTCACGTATTCTTGAATCTTTCTCCTTGATCAGTGTTGATGCTTGTTCCATCCTTGACTCTAGATTCTTTCCCTTTTCACTTGCTTCTTCAACAGGTTCCTCAAGGTGGAGCGAGTCGCTCCATTCAGCATCGTTTGCATCAAAATTATCACTCGATTCTTTCCTGATTACCACGAAATTTTGAATCTCTGCAATATAAATAGGAGCAATGGTTAGAATAGGCCGCAGAGGTAATTTGAAACCAAAGCATCAAAAAGGAAAATCACATTGTGACTTCCAAGGCAGCCTCACAGAAGTTGCTAGAAACATGGTTAGCAGACAACCAATTTTGTACTTATAATTAGGAGTAGTACCATAGACAACCAATTTTGTACCCGCAAAAAAAGGAGCCGTATCCCCACTGATCATCCATTCAATAATGCCTACTGCGTGTCACAGTACAATAGAGGTTTCAACAAGGTGACAATTCTGACAATGTCATCATGTCAAACAGCCACAGAACTGACTTAACCAATATTGGTCCATGAATTATAAGCTAATTCGACTTGTGATGTAGAGAAGTGTATTCCTAGTTTGCATTGTCGATATGTCCGAAATAGATTATCTTATACCGAGCAGACTTAAAAGTAACATGACTTCACAACCAGCACCATTTCCAGTGTCAGGTTAATAATTGATGTTCGTATCACAGCTATTGTTCATTTCTTTACAGATAAAAACCAAATAAATAACATCAAGACAACCGAGAAATGACTTTATTCAAGCATCAAGAAATATAATACTACATACAGGTAGAAGATTGATCTTAAACCTCTTACAAATGTAGTAAGATGAACTGCACCAACGAGAGCATTGGTGCATACAGGTAATTGGCATGCCACATTGTACAACCTCTTGAGCAATTGGTTAGTAAAACAAGACTGTAGGCTGGGTAAAGAATTCAGGCGTACCATTCTGGAGAGCTTCCTGCGTTCTCTGAAGCAATAAAATCGATTCGGCATATGCATCAGCATCACCGGAATCACCATTTCCCTGAACTAATCTGCCCATCACACTACTCCCATTCTGCGTGCAGGTGCAGTAACCCCCTTCCGTCGATTGCACCTCTTCGCTGGGCTGTCCAACCTCGTGGACGCCATTGCCGACACCCGGTTTCCGGCCGTTGACAGCACTAGAGCTTTGGCGATCGGACTCGACGCTCGAACGCGAGTTCTCGGCCTCGCCAGGGGAGAAAGCAAGCGGCCTGTCGGCTCGCGCGCGCGCAGTCCGGTGACTCTTCCCGTGGAGGGAGGCGGCGGCGGCGGCGGCGGCAGTGTGAGCACGCGCGAAGACGTGGCGCGGGCCGCTGGCGGCGGTGAAGGGCCTGCTGCCCCCGTCCTCGCTGTTGTCGGAGTCGCCGCCTCCCGCGCCGACCGAGAAGCCGACGGAGGAGATGAGCAGGCCGAGATCCGGGTCCAGCGGGACGAAGCGGGACTCCGTGGAGGCGATGGAGCTCTCCTCATCGACGGCCGCCTCGTGTTTCCCCTTGGGCGGAGCGGCTGCGCCGAAGGGAAGTCGACGCTTGTGGAGCTGCGTTGCGTCGTCACCGGCCGCGCCGCTGTCAGCAGCGCCGGCAGAGGGAGTTTGCTCCTTGCGGTGCTCCCGCTGGATACGGCGCCACCGGCGGCGCCCGTGGCCTTTGGCCTGCGACGCCGGCGAGCTGGCGGAGGACTCTATGGCTCCGTTCGCGGTGCCGTCCATGTCGGTCGGCGGCGGAACTGCCATCATCAGCTGAGCTGAGGAGTGGACACGTTGCCGGGCGAGGCGGAAGGCACGAGGCGTTGGGATCGGAGTAGGTGGCTGCGCTGGAGTGATCCATGGTTCGTTCCACCAACTTTAACGAGCAAGGAGGCTTCAGGCTCAACATCGGGCAGGCTGCTCTCGCTTTGTAAAAGTCTGGCCTCATGGTAATGACAGGCCCGCCCGTCGTACAAACGCGACTCTCCCCGGTTAACGAATGCGCGCAGGATACCGTTGCGCCGCGTTTAATGTCGAGACGACTAGACGGCACCACGCCTGTCACCACACTCCAGCACGCGTCGCTTCCAACGCCGCAGACGGAAGCGACGCGTGCTGGAGTCGCGGCGGCGGCGCCCTGCAGACGCTTCGTCGGCGTCAATGCGCGGCCAGGCGAAGCGGTGGCCGCGTTAATGCAGGTCACCCAACCCCGCTCCTCCGGCCGCTTTAAAACCCGACGCAGCGCAGCCCTCATCTTCACACAAACACTTCTCCCTCTTCCCCAAGAACATAGGCCACCATGGCGGACAGCCCAGGCGGGCAGCATCGCCACGAGCAGCTAGAGAAATTCCGGCGTCGCAACGAGGAGGCGGGGATGGCCAAGGCGTTTCAGCGAGTCTTGTGGCGCGAGGAGGCCGAGAACGCGCCTCCGTACGTGCTCTCGCTGGAGACCGCGCGGCTGAGCAGTCGCCACCAGCTACCGGTATCCGACGACGACACCCTTCCGGACGGCTGGGTGAGGAGCGCGGACAACATTCCGGTGGCGCCGCGGCTCAGCGGCCAGGACCGCGTCGAGTTCGTCAGCCGCAAGTGGACGGAGATGCCGTACGAGTAAAAGCTCGACCCCAAGTACTCCATCTCGGCGCCCTACTGGCACACCGTGGTGGACAAGTAGTACGAGGCGTGTCGTAGCGGTCGACAGAGCTGAGGCTAGGCGAACACGGCGCCCGCGAGGCCAGAAGACTCGGCCGGCTCAGCCGAGGCTACGGGACCGTTTCTAAAGGCTGTAGCCAATGGGAACGGTGATGAGCAATGGCCAGAAGTGAAGCGTCGTTGCTTCCCTGGCTTGGTTCGCATCTTCTCCCCCTCGCCGGCCACGAAGCGGCATCTCTTCTCCTCGCCGGCGCGTGTAGCACAGCATAGGCCTTCTCTCTCGCACCTTCTAGATCTAGTTTGTTAAATCTCGTTTAGATTCGAAATTGTAAGTTTGTTAAATCTCGTTTAAATGATTTTTTTGTGTTGTTTATCTCCATTTCTTTTCATCGTTTGTGTTGTTCATCGGCGGCGGTTCGTGCATCCGCAAGGTGTTCGACAGTGTGCTCGCGATTGGGGGTGGGCATTTGGGGAGTGCCGCTGTGGGCGGGCTCTAAATGTTGACCGGATACATGTCCGGCACCCCCAAAGGAGGACCAATTGGGGGGCGCCGGACACACATTTAGAGACCCCCGGTGGAGATGCTCTTAGGTCACAAATAGGAAAACATAGATCCCATAAGTTTATAGTGAAAGATAGACGATTAAAAAACGTAGGAAAAACACATGAAAAGTGTCTCGATTCTTCGCATTTAAATCTAACAAAAGGTTAGAGTGGATGTTTAAATTTTTGTTCTTACGAATCCAATCCATAGGATTTTGATAGCATCATTCCTTTAAATCTAACGCCATCCATAGGAAAAATTTGTAAGATTGAAATTCTATGATTTTTTTTTGAAATTTCTACAATCCAAAAAGACCCTTACAGCACGAAGGTAATTCATACGTTTGAACATTTTATTAAAAAAGTGATAAAAATCTATTTAGAAGACATTTGCGTGACGTCCTAACACTTCATGTTGGCACATAAAGTTTTACGAAACAAATGTTTTTTATGTTATATCTAAAAAAGATACTCCCTCCGTATCAAGATGTAAAATGTTGTGGCCACTTTTGATCATTATGTGTCTAGACATATTTAAACGTGTCTAGATACATAATGATCAAAAGTGGCCACAACATTTTACATTTTGATACAGAGGGAGTAAATTTGGTGCTAATTTTTTTTACTAGACATTTTTTTACACAAGGCACAAACATTCTTTTTACTAAAAAATATGTGCCTACATAAAAGGTGTACATCTGATTTGTTTTGGATTCTTTTGATATTGTGAAATATGTTTTTTCACAACATGAAGCATCTAGTTCTACAACCAAAATGGATTTCGGCTAGCAAAACTCATTTTTCTGTTGTGACCACTCGTAGCATTTCAACACCCTGCGTCCAAATGATTTGAAAATAGTTCAAAATTATCATATTGAAATTACAATGAAAAAAGTGGTCCTATTCCCCCTAAACCCTCCAAGGACACGGCTCATGATGAACATCACCCGTCACATGCCAGTTCTTTTTCTGTATGAGACCACTAGTGTTGAAACGATCAATAAGAGCATTCACAGTGTTGTTAAAAGGTAAATATGCCATGTAAAAAAATGACATTGGTGCTAAATTGTCAAAAAATTCACGATGTATAGATTGCTATTTTTTAAACTAAGGGCCCACAGCAGGTTCTCTCATCTCAAAAGGATAAATTACACTCACTCTTCACATATTCTATTGATTGGTAAGAAAATGGAGCTAGCTATTCTAGTTACTCCCATGCCAAAAGTATTTAACTTTGAGACTACTCCACAATATAGGAAACCGGCTTACATAACCAAATTTCTTATTTAACACTCAAATTGGCACACAGAGTACACAGTATTTAACACTCAAATTGGCACACATTGTGCACTTGATCTTACGTACATAACCTGCACAGGCTCTCAGCGCGAGATAATTATGGGTAGGGGTGCTGCTGTTTGTTGGTCACTCTGAAAAATCCCGCATATAAAAAAAAACAAGACCTACCCGGACTAGCCCTTGGTGGCATTTTTTCATAAAAAGATTGCTCCGTTGCAAGAATTCCCGAAAATTCCGCCCCGACGTGAACTCGGGTCGTTAGCTTTGCCACCGCGCAGCTAACCACTGGGCCACTGCCCCGTTCTTAAAAAAAAAAATTCCCGCATATGATGCTTGTTTCAATAATGAGATACCTGACAATTCTTCCGCGGTCATATTTGGATTGTGTAACCCGCTAGTACTTTTGGAAGTTTAAAAAAAGCTCATATGTCAGTTTTTTTTTTGGAGAAGGTTCATTTCCTGTTGAGGTTCTCTCAGGGGATACAAACTGTCGTGTTAACGAGTTTGAGGACCTCCCATGGAGATACCTTCACTCTTTTACATTCGGCTTACTACTAAGAATTAGTTCATCTATCCAAATTTATTTAATGCAGATTATTCTAAATATATAGATATGTCTACATACTAAATTACATCTTGATGCATACGTCTTGGTACATTCGTATTTACTACTCGTATTTTTTTTAGAGCAGTCCACATAGGAGCGTACACCACATCACGTGTTTCACGGTTTTGCTTTGCTGGGCCGCCTGGGCCAACAAGTATTATCCTTTATTTACCACCGCTGTCTACTGAATTCGCATGCCTATCCACTGGGCCGAAATACTACCGCCGGAATACTGCTGAACCCACGCCGTTAGTCGCTTATTTCTTGCCGCTTGCACAACGCAGACGCCTGCAAAGCCCGCATGCATCGGAATTGTCGGTTAGAGCATGTACAATGGTGCGATAAGGTTTTTTTTAACGTTGACACGATAAGATAATTATCTAGTTGGAGAAGAAAGAATGAAGTAATGGAAGAATTCTTTCTCTTATCTAAAATATGATCTCTTATAAAATAAGAGAATACTAATTTCAGTATTGTACCATTTATATTCTCTTAAAAAAATAGTTTTCTAAAATTTAATAATTGTTATTAATTGTTAGAGATGACAATAAAGAAAATAAGGTATCGTGTAACTTAGGGCATGTCCAATGGTAGAGAATATGTGCCTTCTTGTAGCTATCTACATCATTTAGAAAAACAAAATTATAAGTTATACAATGTATTATCGTTTATTGCCATCGCTAACAATTAATGAGAATTAATTATATTTTAATAGAAAAATAAAATTTTAAGGGAATACAATTGATATAATGGTGAAATTAGTCTTATCTTATTTCATAACAGATCATCTTTTAACTAAGGGAAGACAGCCTTCTCTTTCCTTTATTCTCTCCTACGCGTCAACACTAAGAGAAGGCTAACGTCGTCTCATTGTACATTACTTTTTTTTTTGGAATAACTTGGATAGCTCAGAGAAGTCACATTTTTTATATCATTGTCCATGCGTCGCGTCTGCGTCTGCTCACAAGAGGACGCCATGGGAGCTGGGACGCAGGCGGGCACGCTACTCAACAGCCGCCGCAAGAAACTCAACGGCCACCGTCTGCCCATGCCGCTGCCGTTGGTACCCACGCTCACTGCGTCTCACAAGCAATCACTTGATGAGCATCTTCCCAATGATTTCACGACCGCCGGCCGGCCGGCCGGCAGGTACACTTTCGAGTTTGTCAATTGATGGCAAAACCATATACCCGAGACAGGGAGTACCAGCAGACTACATTTAGTGATAGCTCTTGGTAGGATCTCATATTTCGATCACGACTTACAAGCTATAACGAGTGCAATATATATACTAATAAGACAAAAAACTACTTCCTCCAATTAGTAATAGGTGTAGCGGTTTTAAACTAAACTAAACCTAGTTTAAAACTACGACATTTATTTTAAATCGAAGAGAGTACAAATAATAAATGTGGCGAGAACGAGACAGTAGCCCACGGGTCAGTGTCATAGTGGCGTGCATTGCAAACTAGAGTCTAATTGCTGTCGGGAGCAAAATTTCTGAAATTCTTATAAGCTGAGCTTCTACCTATTATAATATATATACCACCATGGGTTTGGTTGGGTTCGTTTTTTTTCTAACAATAAATGTAGCTAGCAATCTAGTATCGTGAATAATATTGGTTATCATGTCACAGACACGTCCAACCGTCGTGGTATGCTACAACAAATCCACATGACTCGTCATCTCACATGAAACGGTATTAAGAAGGTAAATACTACTTCATCTATAACGAAATATAAGACGTTTTGGTAGAGCTAATACGGAGGGAGTACATATCTTATAAAATAAAACCCAACGAAATGTATTAATTGTTTTGTATCTCAACATGCAACCTATCCCCATCACCCACTGTTTTAAACTATGACACCAAGCAAGTTTTTTTCAAACAGCTCCTAGCTCTCATTCAGACAAAACAATAAATACTGAGGAGCAAACACCGGTCTATTTTCAAATAGAACCGGTCTATTTTCAAATTTTTTGGATGCTGGTAAAGATGGCCCAGAGAGTGACCAGGCCGTCCAAGATTGGTATAAACATAAATAGGGCTACCCCTTTTATCTGGTCAAGCAAATAAAAATTAGGTTTAACCAACCCACACAAAAATGAAAAATAACTACCGCCAACCACGTGATTGGGTTGCCTCCAACCAGTTTTTTATAACCGCTCAACCAAACACACCTTAATACTAGGACCGGTATGTTGCAAAAATGTTGGAGGGACCGGTTCCAGATTGACACCTGTATATTTTGAAGGTCTCTCGCCATCTCATATATAGTGTATTCTCCTTAACCTTTTGAGGAGTAAGGGGATGATCAAGATGTTCTTTTGCAGCCATGTTCACTTCTCCGGAGCATCATGTGGTCATCAGGACGGTGATAGCGGCTAAAAGGTTGCTTCAGCATGATGGCACTGCATTTATAGTTCCTTGACAGTTGTTAGATTGATTAGTCATTCAAAGATTTCAATTTCGTGACACTTATGGGTTTGCATTTTCTTTCCACATCTTTATGGAATATTTTGAAATGCGGAATTGTTTATCTAATGTAAAATGGCGGTTCAGAATATTATTTTAAAGAAGCTATATAAATATATGTGCACCTAATACCAACTAATCAGCAAGTGGGTATGCATGTTTCTCTAAGGTCTTCAAATTTATCAAAAGATGTTTTCAAATAATATATATTTGTTTCGCGGAGACGTGCAATGATAAATGTATATAATCGGGGAATTTCATTCTATGTACACATAAGAACATGTTGAACCATGCGACATATTATTTTTTAAAATAGAAACGTGCACGTTAACTAGTGTTGCAAAAATGTTGGAGGGGACCGGTTCCAGATTGACACCTGTATAATTCGAAGGTCTCTCGCCATCTCACATGAAGCCTTTTCTTTTTGATACGCATCTCACATGAAGCAGATTGTCCAGCTAACCATTAGCAAGCGTGATATCTTTAGGATTAAATGAAACAGCAGCACTGACAATCGACATAGTGACATCCACAATTCCACCTGAAGGGCCTTTGGGAAGTAGTTCAACTGCAGTGCAACCACTCTTCTCACTCAAATATCCCAAAATTCTTATTGAAAATTTTAAACAACCAGAAGCTTCACACGCTGACTAGCGCTGGCAGAAAGGACGTAGTTATAAATTTAGACGGCGGGACGGGAAAGAGACGCGACGCAGAATGATCAGACGAGGCGGCGGCAGATGGTGACGCCGTCGGCTATGGCGAGCTGGCAGACCTCTATGCGCGGGTCGGCGGCGAGCTTGGCGTTGAGGTCCCTGATGGCGGCGGAGAACCTGGTGTCGAAGTCGGACATGGGCGTGCCGGGCGGCATGGCGACGGTGCCGCCCCAGAGCGTGTTGTCGTAGATGATGGTGCCGCCGATGCGCACCAGCCGGAGCAGCTGCTCGTGGTAGCGAACGTAGTTGGGCTTGTCGGCGTCGACGAAGGCGAAGTCGTAGCTCGCCGCGCCGTCGTCCTCGGCGAGGAGGTCGTCGAGGTGATCCAGGCCGGGGCCCTCGCGGAAGTCCACCTTGTGCGCGACGCCGGCCTTCTCGATGAAGGGGGCGCCCACCTCGTAGCATTCGCGGTCGGTGTCGATGGCCACCACCTTGCCGTCGGCGGGGAGCGCGAGCGCGGTGGCGAGGAGCGAGTAGCCGGTGAAGACGCCCACCTCGATGGTCTTCTTGGCGCCCGCCATCTTGATGAGCATCCCTAGGAGCTGCGCCTCATCCGCGGAAGACTGCATGTAACCCCTGGATATGGATCATGCATCCGAAGAAACCCGATCGATGAGATCAACGACAAACCACGCACACCCACCAGCGTTCCGATCCGACGTATGCGTTCCGTGCATGCAGAGGAGGAGGCGACGTACCAGGGGTGCTTGTCGGTGACGAGGCGGAGGTCGCGCATGCACTCGTGCTCGCGGGGGAGCACGGTGGTTTCGAGGATGTACGTGTACAGGGCGTCGCTCTTGAGCAGCGTCTTGTTGGTGCTGTCGATGGCGCTGTGGACGTTGGGCACGCTGCTGTCGGTGCTGCTGGGCGCCATGGCTAGCTAGATCGATCTCCTCCTCTCTCTCCCTCTCAGCTTTCTGCTTCCTCTCTGCTAACTTGGATTGGTGGTCTCTGCGATCGAGTGTCCGGTTGTCTGTCCACTCACAGCATCCGAAGTGCCTGTATTTATCAACAACCGACGCCACAAGAAGGGGTTGGTGACGCTGATCACTCCCACCTTCCCCACTAATTTGTGTGCGTGTCTCGTTGGACTGTTGGAGAACAGAATCATCGACCTCGGCTAGCTTGCTTATTTGGTAGCCTTTTCCTTTCCTTTAATTATTATTCCTATAGCGACTCGCCGACTCCCAGTCCCACCTTGCATAATCCGACCGATTCCTACCACACCACCTGCCTTCCACTCGGACCACTCTAGCAGGTATGATTATTTGACTAGTAGATATTTTGGCAAAGCAAAAAATTGTTCGATCACGTTCTTATCTCAAAGAAAACACGAAGCTTCAGCGCGACAGCGAGGGTCATGACCCAGCTGCACGCTCGATCCAGCTCCACCAACCGCGATTATAGATCTGCGATGTGGTTGGTGAAAACTCCGTGATCTAAACAAGATGCACTTTCGTCATGCTCAACTTGCCTCTTCTGCTTGCAAGCAAGTAGCTAGTACGTACGCCATAATTTATTTTTACTGGCAGAATGGAGAGAAAACTGATCGATTGGCAGATGCTTCACGAGCCAAGTAATATAAGTACGTCGTCCTAATTTATTTAGGCGGCACCTCCCGTCCAATCCATGCATCTAATGTGTGATGGTGATCAAAGCTGTAGATGTACTAACAGAAAACTGCATGTCTACGTCGGAACACGTCTTCGTACGTTCAAGGAGAGGAAAGCAGCCAGTCGAAGGCATCGATCATAGCAAGTTGGCGCGAAGAAGCATGCATGCATGTGCGTCCGGACGAAACGGAGAAACGAAGCATCGGCTTCTACACGCAACGTCTCTTGGACGCGCGCGCAAGCAAGAGCAACCACAGAGCACCCTCTCCAATTCGGTTACCTTCGAACTAAGGGCACCTCCAAACTTCGAACTAAGGGCACCTCCAAAGGTGCTTCCGCATATGGACAGATTCTGTCCGTTTTTATCCAAACGAACAAAGGGTGTGCTCTAACGGTGCACCGCATACGGACAATTGTCTGGGGCGGACATATTTTTTCCCCAAAGCTGACTCAAATTTGGTTCGGATTTGGGGTAAGAACGGACAGAAAATGTTGTCCGGCTGTCCGCTTCATCCTCCTCGCTTGTCCGGCCTGCCCCACTTGTCAACCATACAGGCATCCAAAATCTTCTCTCTCCCTTCCTTTTCTCTCTCTTTTCCCCAACCACCCCGATAACGCCATCGCCGGCTCAATCCATCCCCTTCGCCGTCGCCGGAGCAGCGCATCCAGCCACCACCTGCCCGACCGGTCGATGTGTTGCCGCCGCCGAGGCCGGAGAAGCCTGCGGCGGCGTAGGCAAGAGGGATGGCCGAGCCACGCACAGCGCACGACGCCGCCGAGAGCTGCGGTGCCGAGGAGGAGAAGCCCGCGGCAGCTCCGGCGCCCATGGCCTGGTTCGCGCTGAAGCAAGCGCCAGCTGGTGGTCAGGGAGGGCCGCGGCCGTCAGAGAGATCCCGCGAGGCGGAGGCGCGGCCGCGACACCCTACCTGCTTCAGCTCATCGCCCAGCACTTCGAGGTCGCGACGCTGCTTGCGACCCTCCTTATCGTGCTCTTCGTGCGGTGGCCAGCTGCTGGAGAAGTCTGGCCAGGACGGCGCCGCGCGGGCGAAGGCAAGCACCCGCAAGCGCACGTTGAACTGCTCCAATCTTTGCGTGGCTGTGCTACTTCTTCCTCTATGTTCTTCTATGTCAAAAGTCAATCGAACACAAACAAGTAACTTCTTCCTCTCTAGCTGAATTTGTGTTTTTCTCTATGTAATTTGCAAAAATATTTGATGTCCTCTCTTGTTCGGGGCAAAATTTGCGGACTACCGTTGGGGTCAGTGGCCGGACAGTCTCGGACGGACACCCAAAATCCACCCCAAACGGACAAAAAGCGGACATATTGCATATCCCTTTGCGTGTCACCGTTGGAGGTGCCCTAACTGACGGTTTAAGGGAAATTATGCAAATAGCATTTCGCCAAAGCAACCATAAAATATACGTAGTTCAAACAAAACAAAATGTTGGGGCAACTCAAGAGAGTGGCGATTCAACAGCCAAGCGAGAAGAAAGCCTGCCCCCATTACGTACGGGTACCAAGGAAACACCTTCGAGAAGGGATGTGTCACCATCATGTTGTTACTCCTCGGATAAAAAAGGTGGTCCTATGGTTGTCCCTCGCGCTCAGGGGACTATAAAGTGCGATAGGGACCCGAACAGAATCTCAAAGCAGCTTACATGAATTAGAATTCTACTATAAATAATCTATGTATTGAAGTATCATTTATTGATTACAATAATCATTAAGTAACAACATAGAAATAATTTACCTTAAAAATGTGCTAAACATATTATTTGAGCTAGCACAAATCATAGCCAGCTAACTCATACAGTATTAAGTAAGGAGTCCTGCTTCGTATTATGTACTGTATACTGCAGCTTTCCACACCCACATCCCGCTAGCGATCGCCCAGCCGCGCGCGGGGAAGTAGCTGCAGCTGCATAACTCGGCCACCAAGCAGGGTTGGGCTTGCCGGTGTCCACCGAGTAGGGAAACGCGTGGCCTGCGGCTGCTGAGGCTGCTACTCAGGTGCGTGGAGGCGGTGGCCGTGGACCTGCTTCCGAAGGCGCCGGACATGATGCAGGGCAGGAGATCGCCGGACATGATGCCATGCCCATGCTAGCCAGCACCAGTCTCCGTCTCTCCGTCGCTCCTGGCAGCCGTGGTCGCTGTTGCTCCTGCTAGTTCGCCGTCCATCGTACCGGCGGCAGTTGTCGTCGCTCATGCCGGCCGGGCCGGCACCGCTCATCGCTGAGGAAAACGTCTACAGATCATGCGTACAAAAACCTAATTGGGCCATATGGCTTTCCTACGGGGGCTTAATATGAGTTAATTAAAAAAACAAATTAGGTGAAGGCCATCAGGCCGTTGGTTACCAAGGGGTATGGATAGATCATAACCGTTGCTCTGTTTGAGTTTGGGGGGGGGGGGGGGGGGGGGGGGGGGGGGGGGGGGTGTACCGAAGCAGAAGGCTTAAATAAGTAAGTATGTATACATCATCTTCACCGTAGAAGCTATTTCAGGGATAAACAAGTTATACCCTTCAATAGGCCAGTTGGCCGAAGCAGAGGTGGACATGATGGCGATGAAGACGACATAGACGTAGTTAAAGAAGACGAACCGAGGCGAGCATTCACGTAGAAGGAGGAGGCGAGGCAAGGCGTGGCGGGTGGAGGAGGAGAAGAACGCGTGTGAAACGCCTAACTTCACTTCACAGCAAACTTATATTAGTGGGAGAAGATCTCAAGTTGGTGTACAACTCTGCCAACTAGAATTGTGGGACTAAACTCTCACCACTTGCCATGACAACATGGATTGTGTGCTGCTATACATACGACGAAACATGTCTGATTTGCGTACAATCATACGTGGCAGCGACTTGCCAAAGAGGGGGCAGCAAAGGTCTGAGCTTGGGTTTGGGCCGGGGCTGGGACTGGGACTGGGTGGGAAGAGGTGCAGGTCGTAACCAAGTTATGGGTATCGGGTTTGGATTGGACCTTGATCACGAGGTGGAATAATTGGTGAAGGGACTGAAGCATCGGACAATTATCGTACTTGAAACGTCAAACGTGAATCAAAATCGTTAGGGATTTTTTCTGAAATTGTTAGATGGGCGTCAATGTCATGTCTCACATCTATCTATACTTCGTTAAGCGGAACTGGCAGGGAAGTAAGAGTTGTGTCTTCTGTCATCAGAACGAAACAATAAAATATCTCTTTTTTCAATGTCGGTTCGCAAGGTCTATATGGTCAATCATCCAATTAGTATCTAACATTTATCCCCCACGCAGTGTGACCAATATATTTGGGAATTGGTTAGATAATAGGTTTAGGAAGCATATTAGGGTGGGAGCGCTTGTCATCATTTGGTCGCTATGGCTATGTAGAAATGATAAAGTGTTTAATGATAAATTGTCTTCTCCCTTACAGGTCATCTACCGGTGTAACGGTACACTCCGTTCATGGTTGTCTCTTCAGCGGGTGGAGCACCGAGACCTATTTACAGAGGTCTGTGCACGGTTGGAGTACACGGCGAGGGATACTTTTTCCCATCATGGGTGGCAGCATAATTTACGGATAGAGTCACCACCTCCTCTGGCGTAGTTGCATTTGCTCTTTGTGTTCTCATATGTAATACGCCTTTGTTCATTTTCGGATTGAGTACAATGAGACAGCTGTGTGCATCTTCGTTATGCAGAGGCTAGGTGTAATCGCTTAAAACTTTAAGTAATAAAACACCCTTTATCGAAAAAATCTATACTTCTTATAAAGCAAAACCCTACTAACTTACAATTAATGATTCTATCTCAAAATGCAAGCTATCCACATCACTTTCTATTATAGCCAACCAATTGTCCACATCATCCCACTTATTATTCTACATGCAATTATCCACGTATCTTTTCTTTTAGAAATTAAATTGTTAATGTCATCCTTTTTTTGTTTCAATAAACACAATTATGTAATGTAATTATCAAATTAAATCACGTGTTAGGGGAACAACGAAATTAGTTTGCAAACCAAATAAAATTCTTTACTTGCATGTTTCCGTAGCATGCATGCTTCAAATTTTCTTAAGAGATACCCGCTGCAACGCGCGGGGTATCATTCTAGTTTCCTTTAAAATGTGTGGAAGAGTTGGGATTGGGCGGTTTTACAAGCAAGTATCCGTGTGGAGGAGAGCGACGTGGAATGGGAAATGAATCTAGATATCGCTTGCAGGTTACGGAAATCTAATGGTATGATTTGGCGGTGACAATCAGTCAACCACTGCACCCTTTTTATTAAGAGGACCCGGTAACTTTACAATTGCGTGGAATATTAACTAGCTCGTTTTTGAGAGTACTAGTTGGTGAAATGAATTGGGCATGGGCAAATATACCTGATAAGTATCCAAACGAGGAGAACACGACGGATGACAACTTTGAATCTTTTGGTAACGCAGTTCGGCAACATTGACTACATCTGTTGGGCATGTTTACGGGTGCTCCTCCTCATCGTATTATTCAACGTAGTACCGTCGACGACAAGCCCGCCACGGTATACAGACACATCAGATCACACGACACCACGCCGGCGCGGCCGCCCCTGCCACGGGCGCCGCCCGTCCTCGAAGAGATCTTATGTCTAACCTAACTTTCATCTCATAATCTATTTAACTACCACCGGTGCCTTTATATAACAGGCCCGGGTTACAAGTGTTCGACGCCAACACCTAAACCCTACCGTAGTCCAAGTCCAACTGTAGTCTATACACATATTTGACACAAAAAAAAATAACACTCCACCTTGACAAATATGTCATCTTGCGAGCAAACACCTGTGTATGTTGAACTTGGTTTTCTCCTTCGCTCACTCGCATGAGCCAGCACCCGACTCCTTGGACTCGGCTGCCTCGACCATACATGTCTCCGCGTCTTGCCTCTCTCCAGCTCCACCTTGAACAATGCACACGTGCACCTTGTACAATTTGTTGCTGGTCCTCTTGCCCTTCATCACCAGCTTCTTGTTCACCTTGACCCTCATGGTTGACATGTCCCTCTCACCTTGATAGAGATAGCCCTTACCATGAAGTTCCCCAAGTGAGATTAAATTCCTTCGAGCTCTCGGCATATATCTAACATCTTGCAACATCACTTCACCACCCTGTTCAGTCTTGATCTTGCTATTTCCCATACCCATGATATGTTGAGGCGTATCATCGGCTTGATAGACTACTCCAAAATCACCAGACTTGTATGAAGAGAACCACTCCTTGTTAGACGTCACATGAAAAGAACTCGCTGAATCCAGCAACCACACTTCATTGAACAATTCGCTCTCTAGAACAAGAGTTTCGTTGTCATTATCACCAGCAGTGACAACAATATTTGCGGATCCATTAGCCTTGGTCCACGTTGGACAAAACCTTCTGATATGACCCCACTCCTTACCATGAAAGCACTGCGGCTTCTTCTTCTTCTTCTTCTTCTTCTTCGACTTCCCACCGGTGTTGTTTCTGACAAAGAACGATTGACCATCAGCTGCACCAGTAGAGGTACTATCCTCAGATTTCTTCTCCCGCTGATCATAAGATAACAGTGCCGTAATAACCTCACTTGCAGTGATACTGGTCTTGCTGAAGGAGATATGCCCTAGAGGCACTTAATAAAGATAGTTTATTCGTCATATCTCAATTGTTCATTATATGTTTTATACCATGCTATAACTGTATTAAGCGGAAACATTAATACGCGTGTGGTAGATAAACAACCAGGTCCCTAGTAGCTTCTATCTAACTAGTTCATTGGGCAATTGATGATCGAGGTTTTCCGATCATGTGACATTGATGTCAGTTGACAATGGAGTCATGTCATTGGGAGAATGACGTGATGGACATACCCAATATTTGTAGGACGTAGTCATTACGCCTTTGACCGTGATATCAACTCTTATTGCTATTCCTGAAAGATACTTTGATTGCATCAAACGTCATGTCTTAATAGTATAACAATAAAGGTGTCCCTCTCGGGTATCGGAAGGGAGTATGTTGAGACGAGGGATCAAGAGCGGGATTTGCCAGTCCGCATAGCAGGATAGATACTCTAGGGCCCACTCGGTGAGATTATGTCAAATAAGCTTGCAAGCATGTGACTAGGTCACCAGGACATAATATCATGGACGAGTAGAAGATAGTGTTGTCGGTAACGAGATCAAGCTAGGTATCGCGATATCTATGAACGAGTCTCGGACACGCTAAGTCTCGCCATGGCAAAAGGTTTAAGACTCGACGTGTAGGTTCGAACGACAAAGTTATTCGTTATCTCACAGGGATTAATTCTGGGTATCTAAGTTCCACGAATTAGTCATTGATCGGAGAGCGCGTCTCGATCATGTCTGGCGAGATCTCGAACCGCTAAGGTAACACACTTAAGTGGAGTCGACAAGTTTACCGGAAGAGAAATTAGAAGAGAGCACCGGGAGCGTCACGGGAAAGATCCGATGAAGATCGGAGAGCGACGAAATAGTTTTCGGAGCTGGAATAAATTAGATAATGTGTGTTTAATATTAATTAGTGTAATTAATAGTTAAATACATTTTTATTTAATGATTTTCGGAATTTAAAAGGCAGCCCACCTTAAATGGGCCTTCCCATGAGAGAGAAGGCCCATAGGGGGGAATTTCCCCCCTAGGTGCGCATGAGGGAAGGGGGCTGCCCTAGGTGGGCCAAATGGGGCCCACCTAGGGCCGGCGCACCACTTGGGGCGGGCTGGTGTGGGAATAGTCCCACACCGCCCAGCCAGCAAGGCTGGCAGCCCCCCTCCACCTATATATAGAGGTGCCCCCTTGGCTTTTAAAGGACGAACCAATCTCTCTCTCTTCTTCTCCTTGAAAACGTGATTCCTCCATTGGAGTTGCGCCAAGGTGAAGTTCTCTCACTAGTGGAAAACGGCTCTTTAGTACCGGTCGGGGAGGGGCATCAGTACCGGTTTCGCAACCGGTACTGCGCAATCGGGACTGATGCCCCCCCAGCATCAGTATCGGTTGCTTATCGTCCGGTACTAAAGGGCCTCCACATGGGCGCGGGGCACGGGCTCGTGCGGACAACTTTTAGTACCGGTCGGTAACACCGACCGGTACTAAAGGGTTTAGGTTTTAAGGGTTTTGCAATTTATTTTTCGTTTCCTTTTTTTTCTGTTATCTGTTTTCTTTTCTTCACTGCAATTTTATTTTATGTTTTCTTTTTCATCAACTGTTTTACATTCATACGGTATTATATATATACACGGTACACGTTGATGCATACGTAATATACTTTCGTATATGTATTCTACGCTACTACATACGGTAAACGTTGATATATAATATAATTTAGATATAGGACATATTCATACTACGCTATTACATACATATATACATATATACAATCCGGTGTATAGAGATCGCAATAATGTCATACATCCTCCTCTTTCATATGGCATAGCTATATTTAGGATTATGGTATTCTCCCTTTGGATGCATGACCTCCTCAAGGATAAATCCCGCTATCTCCTCTTGAATTGCTTCTACGCGCTGATGTGGTAGGATGGCGTTCCGCTTGTCGTTAAGCTTTAAACGAGATCAATATGAATATATTAGTTGTGTGTGTATATATATATCAAATCATAATAAGATTGAAATATAGTACAAGACAGTCACACTCACATCCATTCTTTTTTCACGCGACGCATGCTCAACGCTCAAGGTCCTCATGAACTCGCAGACGTAGAATCCACATAATTCATTTCCCGGAGGCTGCTTCAAGGTCTTTACGAGAATATAAATTAATTAAATAATAATTCAAAATGATGATGAATTAAAGAGACTATGTTTAATAGTAGCACACTTACATCAATATGTTTAATAGTCAGCTCTGGTTTCCATTCACCCCTCTCTCTCTTGATGAATATTTTCCAAACCCTACTCACAAAAGCAAATGAATAAATGAGTTATAATTACTTGATATCATGAAATGGGGTTAATGGTTGAAATTACCTCTGAAACATGTCAATCAAGTCCTGGTAGTATGATTGTGGTTTGCGTAATGAGTCAAAGACTTCAACTAATCCCTTGTCAATGATAATGTCCAGTAGAATCCAATGGTAGCTGCACACGTTTATATAGTGAGGCATGCATATAACTCATCAATTAAACTTAACATCTAGTAATTAGCAATATAGAAATGTGTTCAAGACAGTCACACTCACTTGAAGTTGTAAGGAAGAAGTATATCTGCCGCATGTGTTTGGCTCAATAGCGACCTCAACAATGCCTCCTCGCAGTCCTCGGGCTTCCGCTCTAAGTTTTTGCAGTTAACGATAGATGGGTCAATGAACCCAACTTCCCAGAGTCTTTTCCTTTTGCACTCGATAAGCATCCACCTGCATATATAATAGCATACGAAAGAATATAGTGAGGATAATTACAGGCTCAATTAGTGAGGATAATTACATGCTCAGCTAGACACTTAGAAAAACACTTACAGAACATAGCAACTCATGATAGTTGCGTCGAGAGCACGCCGGTTGTATAACTGCCATAATTCTTCAAATTCGATACATATCTCGTGGTTGACGAAGAATTGGTCTTCTCGGTATGTCACGTAAAACACGAGTTGCTTGTCCTTTGCAACCTTCATGTACCAGTCATGCAATCTCCGCATTTGAAAAGCTAGACGCACCATCTCATCAGGAGGGAGAAGATCTTTCCCGTAGACAAACTTCCGTGCTATCTCAGTCGACTTGGGGAAAAGTGCGTCAAGCTCAGCATCGTCCATGTAGTCTGAAGCAGGAACATTTTGAAGGAGATATGCCCTAGAGGCACTTAATAAAGAGTTTTATTTATCATATCTCATTTGTTCATAATGCGTTTTTGTGTCATGCTATAACTGTATTAAGCGGAAACATTAATACAGGTGTGATACGTAAAACAACCAGGTCCCCAGTAGCCTCTATTTGACTGGTTCATTGTGCAATCGATGATCGAGATTTCCCGATCATGTGACATGGCGTCTATTTGACAATGAAGTCATGTCGTTGGTAGAACGGTGTGATGGACATACCCAATATTTGTAGGACGTAGTCATTACGCCTCCGACCGTGAGACCTACTCTTATTGCTATTCCTGGAAGACACTTTGATTGCATCAAACATCATATCTTACATAGTGTGACAATAAAGGTGTCCCTCTCGGGTGTCGGAAAGGAGTATGTTGAGACGGGGGGTCAAGAGCGGGATTTGCCAGTCCCATAGCAGGATAGATACTCTAGGGCCCACTCGGTGAGATTATGTCAAAAGAGATTGCAAGCGTGTGACTAGGTCACCAGGACATAAGATCATGGACGAGTAGAAGTTAGCGGTGTCGGTAACGAGATCAAGCTAGGTATGGAGATATCTATGAACGAGTCTCGGACACGCTAAGTATCGCATGGCAAAAGGTTTAAGACTCGGACGTCCAGGTTCGATAGGAAAAGTATTCGTTATCTCGCAGGGATTAATTCTGGGTATCCAAGGTCCACGAATTAGTCATTGATCGGAGAGGAGTCTCGATCATGCCTGGTGAGATAATCGAACCGCTAGGGTAACACGCTTAAGGGGAGTCGACATTTTACCGGAAGAGAAAAATAGGAAAAGAGAGCACCGGGAACGTCCCGGGAAAGTTCCGATGGAGATCGGGCAGCGACGAAATAGTTTTCGGAGCCAGAATAAATTATGTAATATGTATTTAATATTAATTAGCGTAATTAATAGTTAAATATATTTTATTTTAATTTTTTCTGAATTTTAAAAGGCTGCATACCTTAAATGGGCCTTCTGGTGGAAAGAAGGCCCATGAGGGGGGGAAGCCCCCCTCCTTGGTGCGCATGGGGGAGGGGCCGGCCTAGGTGGGCCAAGTGGGGCCCACCTAGGGCCGGCGCACCACCTTGGCCGGCTGGGGTGTGGGATTAGTCCCACACCGCCAGCCTGGCAGGTTGGGCACCCCCCCGGGCTCCTATATATAGATGGGTACCCCTGGCCTTTAAAGATACACCAATTTCTCTCTCTCTCTCTCTCTCCTTGGATCCCGTGACTCCCCAGTTTGGAGTTGCGCCAAGGATAAGTTTTCTCCACCATACGCACGCCGCCGCGCTGCTGGTCTTCCGGTCCCAGTCTTCCGCTGCTTCGTCTTTGGATCGGAGCCCGGAGTTCGTCGGCTTCACCGTACGTGTGTGACGCCCTGCGAGGCACCACGCTAGTGGTGCTAGAGGTCTGCTTCCTCTACACGGCATCGAAGTCTTCGTCGGCTTCATCGACAACGCTTGTGCGGGAGCGTAATCCCCGCTTTTCGGTCTACAAGGGTATGTGCACCGAACCCCCTGCGTAATACTATATCTGCATAGTATAGATTCTGGCTAGTTTAAGGTTATCGATGTTAGGAATTTTTTTGTTTTCTGCATGCGATCCCCTTCAGTGGTATCAGAGCCGATCTATGCGTAGATATAGCTGTGCGCTAGCTGCACCCGTGTTTCTCACGGGGGCAACGTTCTTATTATTTGCTACCCTCTCGCGTGCACTTGCACTGCCGGCAGCATCGAGCTGATGAAGCGGCCCGGACCGACCTTACGCGTACGCTTACGCGAGACTGGTTCCACAACTGACATACGGCTGGTTCCGTATATGTGGCTGGCGGGTGTCTGTCTCTCTCTCTTTAGTTGGCTTTGCATTTTCAATGGAGGGCCCGAAAGGGATGAATAAATATGCAAATATTTGATCGTTGTTGTGGTCATAGGTTCGTAGGTATGAAGCGGTTCTATTTACGAAAGCCCCAAGCCACGTAAAATATGCAAAAGATAAAGTAGAGGCGTCTAACTTTATTTTGCAGCCGGCAACGACCATATCACGTCGCATTACATTTGATGTTTTGAGTGCATCTTATATTGTGTGTGTGTATATATATATATATATATATATATATATATATATATATATATATATATATATATATATATATAGTATATATTAGTTACACGGCGGTAGTTATATAAGATGATCCCTCCAAAATACCATTTGTGTTCTCCTTTCAACGTGCACCGCCAAGAAAGTTCTACGTTATGAGGCAGGCCGTGATGATCGGGTGTCAGACATATCGTCGTTCGCCTACAGTGGGTGTAAGCCACGTTGCACAAGCACTTTCGTTGAAGGTTATTATGGCGAGCCTAGCATGTACAGACATGGCCTCGGAACAAGGTGACCGAAAGGTCGAGCATGAGTCACAGAGTTGTTGTGATTGACATTCCGATGTCTACCTTTGAAGTTGTGTTGCCGGCTCTGATGATGAGGGGTTGCACAATAGATTAGGGTCGTGTAATCACTAAAACGATGAGAGGGATACTCGTTTTGAGTGGGAGTTCTTATAGTTATTTTCGAAAATACTTGAACTCAAAATATTATGAACAAAGTTTAAGACCAATGGGTCAAACTTCATGGCCTGGTTCCGCAACCTGAGGATCCTCCTCACTCCCCACAGGGTGGCTTACGTGATTGAAGCCCCCCTGGGTGACCCTCCGGCAGATGATGCCTCCGACGATGAGAAGAAGGTCTTCCAGACCAGGTCGGAGGATTCCTCCTTTGTCCAGAGTGGCATGCTCTATGCCATGGAAGCCGACCTGCAGAAGCGTTTTGAGAAGATGAGTGCCTTCGAGATAATTTCTGATCTCAAGGCTGTCTTTGCGCCGCAGGCTAAGGCTGAGAGATATGAAGCTTCTGAGCTTTTCTTCTCAGCCAAGATGGAAGAGCACAGCAGTGTGAGCGAGCACGTGGTCAAGATGTCTGGCTACGTTCAACGCCTGAATGCTCTGGAATGAAGATTCCCGATGAGCTGGCGATTGATAGGGTGCTGCAATCGTTGCCTCCTAGCTACAAAGGCTTCGTCATGAACTATAACATGCAGGGCATGGCTAAGCCCCTGGGTGAGGTGTTCGTGATGCTCAAGACTGCTGAGGTGGAAATCAAGAAGGAGCACACGCTGTTGATGGTCAACAAGACCGTCGATTTTAAGAAATCCGGTGGCAAGGGCAGGAGAAACTGGAGGTCTAGGAAGGATGGCAAGCACGTTGCCAAGCCTAAGACTAACAAACCTGGTCCCAAAGCTGGCGTGGAATGCTTCTACTGCAAGGGAGAAGGTCACTGGAAACGCAACTGCCCCAAGTATCTAGAGGATAAGAAGGCCGGCAAGATTGTCGGAAAAGAGAAAGGTATATTTGATATACATGTTATTGATGTGTACCTTACCTGCGCCCGTAGCAACACCTGGGTATTTGATACTGGCTCTGTTGCTCATATATGTAACTCTCAGGAGGAGTTGCGGAATAAGAGGCGCCTGGCAAAGGACGAGGTGACGATGCGCGTCGGCAACGGATCAAAAGTTGACGTGGTGGCTGTCGGCACACTCCCTCTGCATCTACCATCGGGATTAGTTTTGGTTCTGAATAAGTGTTATTTTGTACCAACCTTGAGTGTAAACATTATCAGTGGGTCTTGCTTGTTGCAAGACGGATATTCATTCAAATCAGTATCAAGTGGTTGTGCTATTTATATGAATGATATCTTTTATGTTAATGCTCCTGAGAGTAATGGTTTATTCTTGTTGAATCTCGATCGTAGTACTCACATCCATAGCATAGATGCCAAGAGGATTAAACTTAGTAGCGATACCGCCATGTATATATGGCATTGCCGTCTCGGTCATATTGGTATAAAGCGCATGAAGAAACTCCATGCCGATGGACTTCTGGACTCGTTGGATTTTGGATCCCTCGACACATGCGAACCATGCCTCATGGGCAAAATGACCAAGACACCGTTCAATGGTTTCATGGAACGGGCGTCGGACTTATTGGGAGTCATACATACAGATGTGTGTGGACCAATGAGTGTGTCGACACGCAATGGTTATCGTTACTTTGTCACCTTCACCGATGACTTGAGTAGATATGGGTATATCTATTTGATGAAACACAAGTCTGAAACATTTGAAAAGTTCAAAGAATTTCAAAGTGAAGTTGAAAATCAACTCAACAAGAAAATCAAGCACCTTCGATCCGATCGTGGTGGCGAATATTTGAGTTTTGAGTTTGGCACACATCTGAAGGCCTGTGGCATCGTGCCACAGCTTACGCCAGCTGGAACACCGTAACGCAACGGTGTGTCCGAGCGACGTAATCGTACCCTATTAGATAGCGTCCGATCTATGATGTCTCTTACCGACTTGCCCGTATCTTTTTGGAGGTATGCGTTAGAAACAGCCGCATTCATTTTAAATAGGGCTCCGTCCAAATCCGTAGCAACGACACCGTATGAGGTATGGCATGGCCAGAAACCTAAGCTGTCGTTCCTGAAGGTCTGGGGTTGTGAGGCGTATGTTAAGAAACTACAGCCCGACAAACTCGAACCGAAGTCGGAGAAAGTCGTCTTTGTAGGGTATCCGCGGGAAACCATAGGATACACCTTCTACAACCAAGCTGAGGGCAAAACGTTTGTCGCGAAGAACGGTACCTTTCTGGAGAAAGAGTTTCTCGCCAAAGGAGTAAGTGGGAGGAAAATAGACCTCGACGAGATCGTTGATCCTGAACTCGAAATTCCGAGTGGCGCAACGGAAGCTGTTTCGGAAACGTCCTCCACAGATGGAGTGGGAGAAGATGTCGAGGGTGCTATTCTACCTCGTAGGTCAGGGAGATCTCGGATCGCCCCTGAATGGTATGGCAACATGGTTTGCACCATCATGTTGATTGAACAAGACGAACCTATGAACTACAAAGAGGCTATGGCTAGTCCTGAGTCCGAGAAATGGCTTGAAGCCATGAAATCCGAAATAGGATCCATGTATGATAACAAAGTGTGGACTTTGATGGAGATTCCCGAAGGGCGCAAGGCCGTCGAGAATAAATGGATCTTTAAGAAGAAGACTGATGCTGATGGTAATGTGACCGTCTATAAAGCTCGGCTTGTCGCAAAGGGTTTCCGACAAGTTCATGGGATTGACTACGATGAAACGTTTTCACCGGTAGCGATGCTAAAGTCTATTCGGATTTTGCTAGCAGTTGCCGCATATTATGACTATGAGATATGGCAAATGGATGTCAAAACAGCGTTCCTAAATGGTAACATTGAGGAAGAGTTGTATATGGTACAACCTGAAGGTTTTGTCGATCCAGAAAATGCTGGCAAGGTATGCAAGCTTCAGCGTTCCATTTATGGACTGAAGCAAGCATCTCGGAGCTGGAATCTTCGCTTTGATGAGGTGATCAAAGATTTTGGATTTGTCCAAAATAGCGAAGAGACCTGCATTTACAAGAAAATGAGTGGGAGCTCAGTTGTGTTCCTAGTACTATATGTTGATGATATACTACTAATAGGGGACAATGTGGAACTTCTGAATAGCGTCAAGAAATATTTAAACAGTAAATTTTCGATGAAGGACTTAGGAGAAGCTGCATACGTTTTAGGCATTAAGATCTATCGTGATAGATCAAGACGTCTATTAGCGTTAAGTCAGAGTACTTATATTGACAAGATACTGAAACGGTTCGGTATGGAGACGGCAAAGAAGGGTTTTCTGCCGGTTGTCAAGAATAAGGTATTGAGCAAGGCACAGTGTCCGGTGACGGAACATGATAAAGTCGAGATGACTAAACATCCCTATGCTTCAGCCATAGGATCGATCATGTATGCCATGTTAAGTACTCGACCTGATGTAGCATTGGCTCTTAGTTTGACGAGCCGGTTCCAAAGTAATCCTGGAAAGGATCATTGGGTAGCTGTTAAAAGCATTCTTAAGAATCTCAAGCATACAAAGGAAATGTTCCTTGTGTATGGGGACTGTGAGGAAGAACTTGGCGTAACAGGTTACGTTGATGCAAGTTTCTGCTCAGACCCAGATGACTCTAAGTCACAGACAGGATATGTGTTCAAGGTGAACGGAGGCGCTGTATGCTGGAGGAGTGGGAAGCAACCCATCGTGGCCCAATCTACAATGGAATCGGAGTACATTGCCGCTTCTGAAGCCGCGAATGAAGCTGTGTGGCTGAGGAAGTTCATCATCGAGCTTGGAGTGTTCCCTAGCGCGCAAGACCCCGTGACCCTTTACTGCGACAATATGGGCGCCATTGCTAACGCGAAGGAACCGAGGTCTCACTCAACTGCCAAACACATACTCCGACGCTTCCATGTGATACGACATTACGTACAAGGAGGTGAAGTGAAGATTTGCAAAATACATACGGATCTGAATGTGGCAGATCCGTTGACAAAGCCTCTCCTGCTTGACAAGCACGTGAAACACCAAGATGCTATGGGTGTCCGGCTTTTACCAAGTTGTAAACTAGATTAAGTTGTACTCTAGTGCAAGTGGGAGACTGAAGGAGATATGCCCTAGAGGCACTTAATAAAGAGTTTTATTTATCATATCTCATTTGTTCATAATGCGTTTTTGTGTCATGCTATAACTGTATTAAGCGGAAACATTAATACAGGTGTGATACGTAAAACAACCAGGTCCCCAGTAGCCTCTATTTGACTGGTTCATTGTGCAATCGATGATCGAGGTTTCCCGATCATGTGACATGGCGTCTATTTGACAATGAAGTCATGTCGTTGGTAGAACGGTGTGATGGACATACCCAATATTTGTAGGACGTAGTCATTACGCCTCCGACCGTGAGACCTACTGTTATTGCTATTCCTGGAAGACACTTTGATTGCATCAAACGTCATATCTTACATAGTGTGACAATAAAGGTGTCCCTCTCGGGTGTCGGAAAGGAGTATGTTGAGACGGGGGGTCAAGAGCGGGATTTGCCAGTCCCATAGCAGGATAGATACTCTAGGGCCCACTCGGTGAGATTATGTCAAAAGAGCTTGCAAGCGTGTGACTAGGTCACCATGACATAAGATCATGGACGAGTAGAAGTTAGCGGTGTCGGTAACGAGATCAAGCTAGGTATGGAGATATCTATGAACGAGTCTCGGACACGCTAAGTATCGCATGGCAAAAGGTTTAAGACTCGGACGTCCAGGTTCGATAGGAAAAGTATTCGTTATCTCGCAGGGATTAATTCTGGGTATCCAAGGTCCACGAATTAGTCATTGATCGGAGAGGAGTCTCGATCATGTCTGGTGAGATAATCGAACCGCCAGGGTAACACGCTTAAGGGGAGTCGACATTTTACCGGAAGAGAAAAATAGGAAAAGAGAGCACCGGGAACGTCCCGGGAAAGTTCCGATGGAGATCGGGCAGCGACGAAATAGTTTTCGGAGCCAGAATAAATTATGTAATATGTATTTAATATTAATTAGTGTAATTAATAGTTAAATATATTTTATTTTAATTTTTTCTGATTTTAAAGGCTGCATACCTTAAATGGGCCTTCTGGTGGAAAGAAGGCCCATGAGGGGGGGGGGGGGAAGCCCCCCTCCTTGGTGCGCATGGGGGAGGGGCCGGCCTAGGTGGGCCAAGTGGGGCCCACCTAGGGCCGGCGCACCACCTTGGCCGGCTGGGGTGTGGGATTAGTCCCACACCGCCAGCCTGGCAGGTTGGGCACCCCCCCGGGCTCCTATATATAGATGGGTACCCCTGGCCTTTAAAGATACACCAATTTCTCTCTCTCTCTCTCTCCTTGGATCCCGTGACTCCCCAGTTTGGAGTTGCGCCAAGGATAAGTTTTCTCCACCATACGCACGCCGCCGCGCTGCTGGTCTTCCGGTCCCAGTCTTCCGCTGCTTCGTCTTTGGATCGGAGCCCGGAGTTCGTCGGCTTCACCGTACGTGTGTGACGCCCTGCGAGGCACCACGCTAGTGGTGCTAGAGGTCTGCTTCCTCTACACGGCATCGAAGTCTTCGTCGGCTTCATCGACAACGCTTGTGCGGGAGCGTAATCCCCGCTTTTCGGTCTACAAAGGTATGTGCACCGAACCCCCTGCGTAATACTATATCTGCATAGTATAGATTCTGGCTAGTTTAAGGTTATCGATGTTAGGAAATTTTTTGTTTTCTGCATGCGATCCCCTTCACATTTGTCCCAACGTTGGGACTCTTGTCTGTCTGAACCTTCAGCGGGGCGACCGACTGTACTTTCTGTTCTCCGAGCTGGGGAACCTGTTTCGCCTTCTTCTTCTTCTTCTTCTTCTTCTTCTTCTTCTTCTTCTTCTTCTTCTTCTTCTTCTTCTTCTTCTTCTTCTTCTTCTTCTTCTTCTTCTTCTTCTTCTTCTTCTGTGCAGCGACCCTTTTCTTTTTATTCTCCTCTTGCGTGTCAAAACTCTTCGAGATAGAGCGGTCATAGTTATCAGGCAAAGTTCTACGGTGAGGATCACAGACGATGTCTAGAAAGTGTTTAACACCCTTAGGGTTTAGTACCTGTTTTGCCTCGGGCACTTTCTTCGCAAAGTGTGCGGCATTGTGAGCTTTGACCAAGGGAGCATTCTCCTCAACGGTCCGGTGGTAAGTTAACACCGGAAGATCCTTCAACGACGGCCCGTACTTGTAGGTGTCCTTTGGAGCACCACTCGACGCACCGGCAAGCATCTTCTGCCTCATTGAGACGGTCCTATTGCCGGTGGGCGGACTCTTTGCAAGCTCCGGGGTGGACTCCCACTGGAGTGGACTCTTTGCAAGCTCCGGGGTGGACTCCCGCTGGAGTGGACTCTTTGCAAGCTCCGGGGTGGACTCCCGCTGGGTTGGACTCGCGCACCGGGGAGATGGAGTCGCGCTGGGTTCCCTCTCGGTGTCCATATTTTGAATGTGGGGTGGACTTGGAGGTTGATTGCTACTCGGAGGGGTTGGTGGCCTACGCGTCGATTCTCCTGGAAACACGATGTGTTCCTTTCTCCATAGAATGACTCCGCGCAACACTTCTCCCAGTGTCGTCTCCCCTTCAGCTCCAGGAAAGTCAAGCTCTAGGTCCTTGAATCCCTTCATAATTTCGTCCACCCCGACTCGCACGTAGCCAGCTGGAATCTGACCGCCATGAAGGGTTGCTCCGGGTATATTCTCTAAAGTAAAGCCGACCGCCACCTTTATGGATAGGTTCCTCATCTTGATGTGCAGCTCACAGTTTGTTCGCCCCTGAATTTGATCCACGGGGTATGTTGCGTCATCAGGCTGGACATTTTGTGTGGAAGCCACGCTGCTTTTCCGCTGAGATGCCATATCAAGTTGGTCCTCCTGCGGCTCAGATGCCCTTTTCTGCCTCATTTCATGTCGCAGGTCTAATATCATGTCTTCCAACCGCTGATATTTCTCTGCCTCCTGTTTCTTCTTCCTGTCGCGGCTCCTGTAAGTGTCCCTATGCTCGGGGAATCCAACCTTCCAAGGGACGACGCCCACGCCTCGTACTCGCCCAGTGTGTTCAGGATTCCCGAGGGCGAGTGACAGCTCGTCCTTCTCTCTATTGGGCGCGAACCTTCCCTCCCGAGCGGCAACTACTGCATCATCAAGTTCTTTGACTTTATTCCGAATTTTTTCTCTTTCGGGCTCTCCCTCGGGGCCTGGTTTAACCTTTTCCTTCAACACAAGATTCCCTGTCTGTGGGTCGGGCTCCAGCCCGACGCTGTACGCCCAATGTCTCGCCCTTGCGGGATAGCTTGATGTACTTGGAGTGACCCCGGCAGCAATTAACTTGGCGTCCCTTTCTACCCACTTAGGAATGGCGGTCTTATAGCCACCTGGCCCCAAACGTTGGAAATATTGCTTTTTGTCGGCATTCAACTTATTTTTCGCCGACTTTTCCATAGCTTCTTCTGATTCCTTGTAGTCCTTGAATTCTTGCCACTGATCTCTTATCCTCCTGTAGTGTACGTCTTCAAAATTAGGGGTTTTCTTTGTCTTGATGAATTGGTGGTATAACCTTTTCTTGTAGTTCATGAATTGTTCGGCCATTTTCGTTAGAGTCCACTGGAAGACTTTCTTTTTCTCGGCATCTCCGAGGCCTGTCGGTAGGGCAAAATTGTGGAAAACGGACTTCAGAAGTTCCTTCTTGCAAATATTTGACACAAAACTCTCTCCTCCACCCTTCGGCTTGTGCCATTCTCGGATGGTGATCGGAATGTTGTCCCGAACAATAACTCCGCACTGACTCACAAATTTACGTGCGTGCTCTTTCGGAGCAATCGGTTCGCCAATTTCAGAGATTTCTTCGATATCAAATCTTTCATCTTTTAACTTTTTGGCTGGGCCTCGTTTTCTTTTACCAGACTTGCTCGATCCCGATCCGGAGGGCTAAAAGAAGAAATATTATGTTAAAACATGTATATGTACACATATCAAATCATTAATTTATCATTAGAAGCTATGTATACCTCGTCGGTATTCTGCGCTACATTCTCATCGGCATTATTGTTCGAGGCGGATGGAGGAGCTTCTAAGTTATAAATCTCCTCGTCCTCCATTTCATCACCGGACATGTTAAGATATTGCGATCCATCATCTTCACCATCTCTGATGATGTCGAACAATTGCTCTTCACCTGCTCTGCCGTCCATAGCTTAACTAATACAACAAAAAAAAAGAACAATTTAGTGCCAAATCGGGCGGCGGCATTGTTGTAAAGAAATAACATGTGCGCACGGTAGAGGCTCACCGCGGGGGAGGGCACGAGGGGATGCTCGGGAACGACGGTGAGGCGCGGGATCAACGAGACTCGGGAAGGTCACAGACAGGACGACGGTGAGGCGAGGGATAGACGGCGAGATTCCTACATGATGTCAAGTTATAACGGTGAGGCGAGGGATCGACGAAATCAAGTACTTTGCATTGGGGAAATTGTGGTTGCATTCCCCGCGCGTTGCCGCGGGAAATTGTGGTTGCATTTTCACAATAATATTTCACAAATTCTAACACTTTCATTCACAAATTTCAACACTTGCATCCACACTATTTATTACATTGTAGCATTATAATCTTTGCATCAAATAAAATTACATAGTAGCATCCATAAAATTACCCTAAATTACACAAGTACTTTGCACAACTACTTTGCATCCACACTATTAATCCAAATTTACAAACTTACTAACATTGCAAAACAGACAGCAAGGCCTCATATAGAATTGCTTCAGGGATGGTGTCAGCGAACAACATGGAATGAACATTGCATATATGTTCAGACAACATGGTTCACTCACACCTCCCCGAAGATGCAACCATCTAATCATCGGCCAAAAGTAGTCATGCTGACGTCAGCATGACAATGGAGCTTAACAGTAGCAATTCACTTAACATTGCAAAACAGTAGCAATAGCACATCTAAAACAATAGCATTTCCTAGCAATTCATCTAAAACAGTAGCATAACACATGAAATATTTTAAACAGTAGCATAACACATCTAAAACAGTAGCATAAATAACAATGGCATATAACAATAGCATTCATATAAAAAACACTTTAAATTCTAACAATAGCATATAAGTATGTTGCATCCATAAATTACATAAGTACTTTGCATCCACACTATTAATCCACACTAATAAAATTACACAAGTAATTTGCATCAAATAATATTGTAGCATATTATTTAACCTTAAATATAGCATTTGAACTAGTAATTAAAAACAATTTTAAAACAACACCTAAACTAGTAAGTAAAATAGTAGCATTTGAACTAATTTTAACTAGGAATTAAAATCAACACCTAAACATTTTGTCTTAATTCATTTTCTGGAACACCTAAACAACACCTAAAACAGTAGCTAAATTCTATTTAAAACCTCTAAAACTGACTCTCTGGAAAAAATAGGGGTGCTGACATCACTATGACGTCAGCAATGGAGCATCAAGCTCCTGCCTCGCATTCCTCTGTCGATTGCCTCGCAGTCATCTGTCGATTGAGGCCGAGAGGGAGCACCTACGCACGCACGCGACTAAATGCTAGCGGCGCCGCCCTCGAATGGTCTCCGGAGAAGGCCGGGCGGTGGTGGAAGAAACGGCCGGAATCATGCTCGCCGGCAATGGAGGAAATGAGGGCGAGAGGGGGGTCTCCGAGGACCGGTAGCTCACCGCGAGGGACGTAGGGATGGTCGGAGCGGCGAGGCGAGGTCGAGGATGGCCGGAATCGTGCTCGCCGGCGGCGGACACCTAGGGTTTCTCCTCTGCACCTAGGGAACCGACGGCGGATTAGAGCTCAAATCACACGGGACAGAAGATTGCGGCGGAGCTCCATACCAGAATGGACGAGGATGTCGGCCCAGTGGATTCTAGGGTGTGCATAGCCCACTCTCCACGGGCTGCGCACGCGACAGCGTCTACAAAACGACTAAGGACCAAGCCAACCGCTTGGAGGGTTCCCCCCCGAGGGAGAAACCCCTACGGGGGACCTGAGGCGCTGGAAGGGGCCTGAAGGGGGCTCCCCCCGAGGGCGTCCCGCTCGAGGACTCTCTCCCCCTGCTGGGAGCCGGTCCGGCCCCTCCCCCTCGAGAGCCTCAGGCCCCTGAGGGGGTACTTCGCGACGAAGGAAGCGCTGCAGAGCGCACATGGGCTCTGCTGCGGCCGCAGGGTGACGCGCGCGTCTGCGCGCACGGCAGCAACAGCGTCACAGTCGCCGCTCCCATGATAAAAGGGGTCAACAAAGTTCTGTGTCCCCTGCGCCGCCAACGAAGCTTTCCTCTTTGGTGATAAAGCAGTTGGCCGGCACAACGCTCCAACGGCGACGTCACTGCGGGCACACCCCACGGTCTCCGCCGCGCCTGCGAGCCGCTCTGCCAAGTCTGCAACTTGTCGGCCACAATGCGCCGCTTTAACACGGAAGAGGCGCGTCCAAGGACGGAGGAGACAGCTGCTCTGCCACGAAGACAGGCTTTGCGACCATGGACCGAGTCCATGAACGAGCAAGCAGTAGTGCACCCCACTCCGCCACTGGTGGCCATGTGGGAACCCGTCCACTGCGCAGATCGCAGGGATGAGGCCCGGGGCAGCTATGTAAGGAGAGGGGGCACTTCTGTAGGAGGGGATCCAAAAACTCGATCCCGAGCTCAATAGCGTCTTCCACCTCCGGACCCTCTCAAGGCCCGGAGGCTTGTTGTACTACAGTCACCACAGTGCAATCGAGACAAGCAGGAGTAGCGGTGTTACCTCACCTTGAGGGCCGTGAACCTGGGTAAGGGCCGGTGTCACTCTCTGCCGTGCAGTTCCGCTCCAAGCACCGCGAGCAACGTCGCGGCGTGCATCGAGGGTTGTTTGACCTCCGTGTTCAGTCCCCCTTCGAACCTCTTCCCGGGGCGAGACTACCCCTGTTACGTGGGAGTCCATTCCTCGACATTTGGCGCGCCAGGTAGGGGACTGAGGCGCGTCTTCAACCTCCGAACTCCGCGCCATGATGGACACCCGCGCGACGCGCGCCAACAGGCGCACCTCCGAGAGAGCTCACACCGAGCCCGGCACTGCACCCACCCGCGGCCGCCGTGGTCGCCCCCGCGCGACCGAACGCGCTGGCTCCGGCCCGCGCGTGGAAGAGCCGGAGAGCGAGGAGCACCGCGAAGGAGACCAGCGTGACGACGAGGACCTCTCCGAGCGCCGCGGGGACGCTGAGTCCTCGCACCCGTCCCGGCGCCAGAGCGTGTCCACGCGGGAGCATCAAGAGCCCGCCCCGCACACCGCGCTACTGATGGCTCAGGAGCTCCTCCGCTACCGGCCAAGTGCCGAAGCGCACGACCAGTGGCTGGACCGCCTCCACCACCTCGTCGACATCGCAACCACACGCCCCGCTCCGTCGCGCTCCATCGTGCCTTCCGGCCCTGCAGGGACGGCCGCACCAGGTGCGCCACCGCCGCCGCCGGGACCGCCCCCGGCCGCGGCACAGCGGGCTCCCTCCCATGCTTCCTCGCTGCACGACTGCCAAATCGTGCAGCGCACCGCACCTGACGCGCGCGTAGGCATGGAGCGACGTCGCGACCTCCAAAACCGCCTCGTCGAGGAGCTCGGTCAGGCGGGGCAGCAAAACCGCAGGGCCCTCCAGGGAGGAACGGCCACCTATGCCTCAGGCTGCATGGCCTTCACGCGCACCCTGCGCCGTGTGGTCTGGCCACAGAAGTTCAGGCCAGCGCTCCCCAAGGGCTTCGACGGGTCCACCAACCCTCTCGAGTTCCTGCAGCTCTACACCACTTCCATCCAGGCTGCAGGGGGCGATGACAAAGTCATGGCCAACTGGTTCTCCCACGCCCTCAGGGACTCCGCTCTGTCCTGGCTTCTCAACCTGCCCGAGGACTCCATCGACTCCTGGGAGGAGCTCTGCAGGCAGTTCGTCGCCAACTTCAAGGGCACGTACGAGCGCGCACTCACCCACAACGACTTGCGCGCTGTGGTGCAGAAGAAGGGTGAAACTCTTCGCAAGTACATCCAGCGCTTCAGCCAGGTGCGGAACAAAATTCCAAACATCCCCGACACCCAGGTGATCGCTGCCTTCCGCGAGGGCGTCACGAACCGCAGGATGCTTGAGAAGCTCGGCATCCACGACAAGCTCACCTCTGTGGTGAAGCTGTTCGATCTGGCGGACAAGTGCGCCAAGGCTGAAGAGGGACTCCTCTTCGTCAAGATGAGCGCGCGGGGGGACGACCCGGGCGAGGGGTCCAAGAGCCACAAGAAGAAGGAAGAGCCCAAGCGCAAGGCCACCGCGGTCCTCGCGGCAGAGCCTGACGCAAAGGGCTCCCGCAGGGGTTCCCCCGAGCGCTGCGACAAAGAAGTGGACCACCGTCCGTTCTGCGTCTACCACAATAGGCGCGGGCACGCTACAGACGACTGCTTCGACCTCAAGAGGCTGAGCAGGGAACGCGAGCGGGGAGAAGGCAGCGGAGGCCGCGGCAGAGGTCGCGGCTACCGCAGGGACGCCAAGGGCAGGCGCGATGGCGGCTACCAGAAGCCGTCGGGCACTCAAGCCAACGCCGCCCAGAAGAACAACAACCTCCCCGACGAGGAAGATGGAGGCTACCAGGCCCCGAGAGGCGCCATGGCCTGCATCCTCGGCGGAGCTCAAGCGCCCAAGTCGAACAATCAGTTCAAGCAGTTCGCCCGCGAACTCAACGCCGCGCTCCCGAGCACCGAGACTTCCAGGCCCCTCAAGTGGTCCCAGTACACCATCGCCTTCGACGCCAAGGACCACCCCAAGTCGACCAAGACCGTTGGAACCCTCCCCCTCGTCTGCTCCCCCACCATCAACAACATCACCGTCTCCAAGACGCTCATCGACGGGGGAGCGGGCCTGAATGTCATCTCTGTCGAGACCTTCGAGACGCTTCAAGTGCCCTACGAGTGGCTTATGCCCTCCAGGCCGTTCACGGGCGTCACCAGTGGTTCTATCGAACCTATGGGACAAGTCCGCCTCGCGGTCACCTTTGGCACGCAGAAGAACTACCGCACGGAGCTGATCGACTTCGACGTCGCGCACATCGGTCTGCCGTACAACGCCATCCTCGGCTACCCCGCCCTTGCGAAGTTCATGGCCGTCACGCATCACGCCTACAACATGGTCAAGATTCCCGGCAGCGCTGGCACCATCGCCGTCCATGGCCATGTCCTGGACGCCACGCGCGCTGTCGAGAGCGCCTACAAGGCAGCCGCCATGGCCTTCCCGGCTGACGAGGACATGGAGCCTCTCGAGAGGCCCAGGAAGAAGAAGCAGGTGTTCTCTCAGGAGCAAGCCGCCACGAAGAAGGTGCCGCTGGACACCACCAGCTCGGGGGCTGAAGGCTCGGGGGCTAGCGTCACCATAGGCGCCGCCCTGCCTCCCAAATAGGAAGGCGCGCTCGTCGCCTTCCTTCGGGCAAACTCTGACATGTTCGCGTGGACTCCGTCAGATATGTCCGGCGTACCAAGGGAGGTGATCGAGCACCACTTAGCCGTGTGTCCAGACGCACGCCCCGTCAAGCAAAAAGCACGCAAGCAAGCCCCCGAGAAGCAAGCCTTCATCATCAAGGAAGTAGAGAAACTCAAGGCGGCAAATGTCGTCCGCGAAGTCGCGCACCCCACTTGGCTCTCCAACGGCGTGGTCGTCCCTAAACCCGCTGGAGGAGGCCGACTCTGCATCGACTACACCGATGTCAACAAGGCCTGTCCCAAGGACCCATACCCCATGCCGAGGATAGACCAGATCGTGGACTCCACCGCTGGCTGTGACCTCCTCTGTTTTCTGGATGCCTTCTCTGGTTATCACCAGATCAAGATGGCTAAAGAGGACGAGGAGAAGACGGCATTCCTCACCCCCTGTGGTGTGTACTGCTACACATGCATGCCCTTTGGCCTGAAGAACGCTGGGGCCACCTTCCAGAGGCTCATGAGGATAGCCTTGGGGGCTCAGATGGGCAGAAATGCTGAGGCCTACGTCGATGACATCGTGGTCAAGTCTCGAGAGGGGGACACCCTCTTGAGGGATCTAGAGGAAACCTTCGCCAGCCTGAGAAAGGTGAACATCAAGCTCAACCCCGCCAAGTGCGTCTTCGGGGTCCCTTCAGGCAAGCTCCTCGGATTCCTCGTGTCCCACCGCGGCATAGAGGCAAATCCTGACAAGATCAAGGCCATAGAACAAATGCAGCCCCCTCGCCGACTCAAGGAAATGCAGCGCCTTGCGGGCTGCATGGCCAGCCTCGGTCGTTTCATCTCTAAATTCGGCGAGCGAGCCCTGCCGTTTTTCAAGATCATGAAGAGGTCGGGCACATTCAAGTGGACCCCTGAGGCGGATAAAGCCTTCGAAGATTTAAAGAAGTATCTGGCTAGCCCTCCGGTCTTGGTGGCCCCCAGGGCAGACGAGCACTTGAAGCTGTACCTCTCAGCCACCCCTCAGACAGCAAGCGCCGTCTTGGTGGTCGAGAGGGAAGAGCCTGTCCTCCCCAAGAAAAGCACTGCCACTCCAAGCCCGGAACCCCCCGACAAAGGCCCCGTCGAAGGAGCAGCCTCCGCAGACCCACGGCCAGGCCCATCGCCTCAAGTCGAGCCTGCTCCAACAACCCCTGTTACGTGGGAGTCCATACCCCTGTCGAGAGGCCTTCACAGGCAGATACCGACAGGAGCCCTGAAGAGCCCCCCCAGAGGGCCGATGCCGCGGCCCAGCCTCCCTGAAGCTCACGGCTTCACCTCCAAGCTTCTCAAAGCTTCTCCCGAGGCCCAGCCCTCCGAGCTCTCCTGCAAATGAGCCCCCGCAGGCCGCAGTGAACCTCTGCCACTAATGGGTGGTCCCCATGCCTCGACATGGAAGGAACGTTAGCTTGGCAAACCCAAGTGTAATGAACCGATTTTCGTTCCAAGTGAACTTTGCGCTCTAGCGCCATCTTTGTTCCAAGTGAACTATGCGCTACGGCGCCGCTGTGTAATATTTTGGTGGTGAGTTTGTTACAGCTTTATTTCATTTATTGAAAATGGGCACTTATATCTCTCCACATGCGTACCTCGCGAGCGGGGGCTGAGTACGGTGCCAGTGCCTCAAGTGGCACACCAGCAGCACTGCAAAACCCAAGGATCCGAGCTCTGGCTAGAGGGCAGGCCCTCCCAAGCACGCCATCTCTTCAAAGGACCTTGGTACTCTCTCTCCTCGCAAGGAACGCCTGAGGGGACCTATAAGCGCGCATTAGTCCCTGATGCTGTGATCTAGCGTTTCGGCTCGCCCCTCTAACATCCACAGAGAGCGAAAGTCCCCACCAGGCCTGCGGAGGAGAACCCTCGGCCCCTGAAGGGGAGAACTCCGCCAGAGAAGGCCCACACCGGGAAAACGCCTCGCGAAGCTAAGTTTTTCGCCCAACTCAAGAGAATCCTCGCATTTTTCTCATAAGCACTCTGCGTCCCTCAAGCGGTTCTTTCCTTACTCTCCGTGGACTGCTTGCGCGTCAAAGGGGGGCCCTCAGCATCGCGACTTGAGGGCTCTTACCTCCCCAAGCCTTAAACTCCCCCCGGCCTTGCCGAGTCATTGCTCGAGCATACCGCAGCGGCAGGAGTCATAGCGTGAGGGGAAGGGTCCAACGACGCAGAGCGAAAAAGGCATGGAGATGAAGCAAAGACCCCTCGAAGGGAGCACACACTTAATCGATAGCAAAATGTTTACGAAGCGAAGAAGTAAATTACAAGGTGGAAAGTGAAATTCTCTAACGGGCAAACGCCCCTAAAAGCGCTGCAAGCGCGACGCGTTGTAGGAGGAGATTAGTCGGAGGCCTCAGCGTCGTCCTGGTCGCTCTCTTCTTCTTCCTCGGGCTCGCTCCCCTCGCCACCTTCCTCTGCAGCGGCCCGCCGGAAGCGGCTGCAGAAGTCGTCCACCTGGTCGCGGACGGAGCTGGAGGCTTTCCACGCAGCGTCCCCCTCCAGTGGCTCGGTCACCGTGGCGAGGTCGAACCCGGGCTGGAGGTGGACGAGGTTGGAGAAGATGCGGTCCACCGCCACCGCCAGGAGCTGACGGCACTCCTCCTCAACCACGTCGCGGATCTCCGCGGTAGGGCCTTCAAGCGCCGCGAAGAGCTGCTCGAAGTACAGGAGGTAGGTGGCGGCGTCGGCGTGGCCCTGAGCCGGAACGCTTGGCGCCTCTGCCCCCAGCTTCGCGGCAAGCTCACGACCCCGTCCCGTCAAGGACAGGAACATGCGCTCCCGTTGCTGCGACAGCACCTGCGCCGCCTGGATACTCTCCGCCGCCTCCACCGCCTTCTCCACGGCAGGCCCCACCTGCCGGGTCATCTCCTCCATATCCCCCGTGAGGGCGGCGAGGTCCCGGGAGGTGTCATCTCGGGCCTTCTCGGCGGCGATGCGACGATCGGCCTCGCGCTTCACCTTGGCGGCGAGCTTGGCGTTCTCCTTCTCGAGCTTCTTGACCCGGGCGCCGCTCTCCTCCAGCCTCGCCTTGAAGCGGTCCTCCTGCTTGGAGAATTTCTCCTTGTAGTCCTGGGAGACGGCGGCGCGGATCTTCTGCTCTTTCTCCCGGAGAGCCTTGTCGAGCTCCTCCTTCCGCTCGGCAAGCCGCGTGTTGGCGCGCTCCACATTTCCCTTGTGGGCGGCGACATCGCGCTCGAGCTTGCTGAGCGCCGCGGCGACGCTGTCCTCGCGGGCCTCGAGGGCCGTGCGCTGTCCGGACAGCTCCTGCTCCCTCAGCGCCAGCTGCTCGTCGCGCCGGCGAGCATCCTCCTCGCGCTCGCTCAAAGCGCGCCCGCGGGCCTCCAGGCCCGTGCGGAGCTCTTCGAGGGCGGTCCGCACCACCCCGGCATCCGCCAGGATCTTCTTCTCGAGCTCGACGAGCTCGGCGTGCTTCGCCGCCAGCGAGTGCTCCCCGGCCTCCCGCTCTGCCTTGGCTGCGGCGAGGTCCTCGGCAGCGGCTCGGCGCTCAGCCCTCAGGGGCTGCAGGAGCTCCTCAGCTTCACGCAAGGCCCCCTCGCGAACCTCCTCGGCAAAGCGCGCCGCCTCCTCGCGCTCCGCCTGCAGCGCCTGGTCGCTCTTGCGCCGGGCCTCTACCGCCGCGTGGAAGGCGGCCCAGGCGTCGGCGAGCTCGTCTCTCTGGCGGGCGAGCGCCTGGTCCTCGGTGGCCAGGTAGGCCTCGAGCCCCTCCAGGGACTCCCGCACGAAGCGGAAGGCGACGTCGCGGCGCCCTCGACCCCAGTCGAACCGGCCCAGAGCAAGGCCCTGGGGCAGACCGCGCGGCCTAGAAGGGCCCGCGCCCGCGTCCGGCTCCGCGGCAGACGCCCTCGCGTGGGCCTGGGGGCTCGGAGGCAGGACCTCTTCCGTGCTCGGTCCCCGGCCCCCTGTGCTTCCCCCCTCGTGCGGCACCCCCCGATCCGCCTCCGGGACAGGGGCGTGAGGCCCGGCCCTTGCGGTTTCCTCCTCCCCCGCGGTGCCCGGTGGCGGCGGTGGAGTGCCCTCCCTGCGAGACCTGGGAGGGCTCGGCGCCGACTCGGCACCCGCAGGAGCCTCTGGCTGCGCTGGCGGGGTAGCTGCGCGGGGAGGAGTGGGCGCCCTCTCCACCTGCTCCTCCACCCGCTCTGCCTCGGGTGGCGGCGCAGATGCTTCCGCCTGAGGTACCTCCTCCCGAGAGCCTGTAGGCCTCGAGGCCTCCGCCGCCGCGGTCTCACCGGCCTCAGCCTCTGGTGCGGCGTCAGGGGCGGCCCTCTTCACGTCTGCGGCCTTCCGAAGCCTGCGGCGCTTCGCAGGAGCGGGGCTGCTGTGGTGAAAGGCAAAGAATTGGTCAAGAAACAAGAGCAAGCAGGCTGGACTCAGAAAGGAAAGAGAAGGGTAAAAGAATCTTACCTCGTCTTCTTGGCGCGGGTGTCCACCCACGTCATGCCGGGCGAGCGCCATGAAGGCACAGCCCGCGCCTCCACCTCGAGGGCCTCCTCGGCTTTCCTCTTGTGGGGAGCGTTCGGGGGCTCCCCGGCGGGCCTGTCGTGGGCCGCCTTAGTCCTCGGCTCGTAGCGCCCCGCCGCGGCCTCCTCGCTGTCGCCGGAGGAAAGCTCGTGGACCTCCCCTGCCGAAGGCACAGCGCCGGAAGAGCTTCCCGCGCCCGCAGAGCTTCCTGCACCGGCAGAGGGCTCCACCCTCGTCTCCGCGTCGCCATGCTCCGAGTCGGATGCGCTTGGCGACTCGGTAGTGTCCGCTGGCATGGGCTCCTCCTCCTCTTCATCCCCCGCCAAGCCTAGCGGGGTGAACGCGGGCGCCCGCGCCAGGGTGGCCCGGCGCTTGTCTGGGGCTTCAAACAGGGGCCGTATCGCCACGTGAACCCTCGCGGGCACCTCTGGGTTGACGAAGAGGCCTCCCAGGATGGTCTCGACGACCGCGGGGCGGTGGTCGCTCGGATGCAGCCGCAGCGGATCCGTAGGCCCTGTGTACGCCCACATCGGCTTCTTGTGCGCCTGCAGGGGGGCGATGCGGCGCCTCACGAACTCCGCCGCCACCAGCTGGCCGGTCAGGCCGTGCTCGCGAAGCGCCCTCAGGTGGCCCGCGAGGTCGGCTATTGCTTGCCCCTCCAGGGAACGCTTGCTCCAGTGGGTGTTCTTCACGGGCGGCGCCTCGGGGACCTCAAGGAGGGAGCTCTCCGAGGGAACGCGGATGAGGAACCACTTCTGCCTGAAGTCTTCCACCTTTTTCGACATCGCCGTCACGGGCCTGTCGCCGTTCCAGGCCATGGGGATGTAGACGTCTCCCATGCCGTCCGCGATGCGGAAGGATACGCAGCCCGTCCTCTCCTTCTTCGCAGTGTTCCGCAGTGCGTAGAAGCTTCGGAAGAGAGCGACGGAGGGCTTCACTCCCAAATAAGCCTCGCACAAGAAGGCGAAAATGGAGAGGACAAGGATGGCGTTGGGGTGGAGGTGCAGAAGGTGGACCTGGTAGAACTCGAGGACGGCCTCGAGGAAAGGAGAATACGGCGGCACCAGTCCAGCGTAGAGTGTATGGAGGAAGATGGGGAAGTAGCCAGCGGGGAAGCGACCGGTCCGCGCAGGCAGAATGGCGCTGACGCCATGCTCATTGTGCTTCCCGGCGACCAGGTGCTGGATCTTGTCCAGCGCCGCCGCGGTGATGCGCGCCCCGACCAGAGAGGGGCCAAACTCCGCCTCCCCCTGCGCGTCTTGGCGGGTCGAGGCCGCTGCTTTCTTGCCCTTGGATCCTCCCATTGTCGGCGAAGAACGGGAGCTCGGAGGACAGAAGGAGTCGGCCGGAGATGGGGAAGATTTACTGGAGACGGGAGTCTAGGAGGCGGAGAACCGATGGACTAGAGAGACAAGACAGGACGGGGTAATGACTGCGGCTCGGACAGCGCGCGGCTTTTAACCCCGTCCGTGCGGTTACCGAGGCGCGGTAGTGGAGATCGTGGCGGGCGTGGTGGCCCCCCCCGCTGCGCACGTTCCCGCCGGAGTAGCCGAGACGCCGCGAATCCTCCACCAGGTGACGCGTGTCCCGCGGCGCTTCGCCCGCAGCTGAGGGCCCGCGACGCTTCGCCTGCGGTTTTGGGCCCCACGACGCTTCGCCTGCGGTTTTGGGGCCCCACGACGCTTCGCCTGCGGTATTGGGCCCATGACGCTTCGCCAAGTCCCAATCGGCCTCGACGTGCCCATCATGGGCCCGGGGGCTACTGTCGGCCCAGTGGATTCTAGGGTGTGCATAGCCCACTCTCCACGGGCTGCGCACGCGACAGCGTCTACAAAACGACTAAGGACCAAGCCAACCGCTTGGAGGGTTCCCCCCCGAGGGAGAAACCCCTACGGGGGACCTGAGGCGCTGGAAGGGGCCTGAAGGGGGCTCCCCCCGAGGGCGTCCCGCTCGAGGACTCTCTCCCCCTGCTGGGAGCCGGTCCGGCCCCTCCCCCTCGAGAGCCTCAGGCCCCTGAGGGGGTACTTCGCGACGAAGGAAGCGCTGCAGAGCGCACATGGGCTCTGCTGCGGCCGCAGGGTGACGCGCGCGTCTGCGCGCACGGCAGCAACAGCGTCACAGTCGCCGCTCCCATGATAAAAGGGGTCAACAAAGTTCTGTGTCCCCTGCGCCGCCAACGAAGCTTTCCTCTTTGGTGATAAAGCAGTTGGCCGGCACAACGCTCCAACGGCGACGTCACTGCGGGCACACCCCACGGTCTCCGCCGCGCCTGCGAGCCGCTCTGCCAAGTCTGCAACTTGTCGGCCACAATGCGCCGCTTTAACACGGAAGAGGCGCGTCCAAGGACGGAGGAGACAGCTGCTCTGCCACGAAGACAGGCTTTGCGACCATGGACCGAGTCCATGAACGAGCAAGCAGTAGTGCACCCCACTCCGCCACTGGTGGCCATGTGGGAACCCGTCCACTGCGCAGATCGCAGGGATGAGGCCCGGGGCAGCTATGTAAGGAGAGGGGGCACTTCTGTAGGAGGGGATCCAAAAACTCGATCCCGAGCTCAATAGCGTCTTCCACCTCCGGACCCTCTCAAGGCCCGGAGGCTTGTTGTACTACAGTCACCACAGTGCAATCGAGACAAGCAGGAGTAGCGGTGTTACCTCACCTTGAGGGCCGTGAACCTGGGTAAGGGCCGGTGTCACTCTCTGCCGTGCAGTTCCGCTCCAAGCACCGCGAGCAACGTCGCGGCGTGCATCGAGGGTTGTTTGACCTCCGTGTTCAGTCCCCCTTCGAACCTCTTCCCGGGGCGAGACTACCCCTGTTACGTGGGAGTCCATTCCTCGACAGAGGACGGCGTCGGGATCGGCATGGCGTCTGGGAGCGGCGCGGCGAGGCTCTCCGTCAATGGCGTCGAGGTCCTGGCGGCGGCTGCGTCTGCGCTTGTGAGAAGTGAAACTGCCCGATCGGGGGCTCAAAGGCATTTAAAGCACATACCTTTAGTACCGGTCCGTGCCCTCGACCGGTACTAAAGGTCCTTCAGTACCGGTTGGTGATTGCAACCGGTACTAAAGGTTCGTCGATTCGGTGTCCAGAAAATGGCGCGAAACGAAAACCTTTAGTACCGGTTGCAACCAGCAACCGGTACTAAAGTTCTTTTTTCATTTTTCATTCTCTTTTCTGTTTTCTCTTTTCTGTTTTTTTCATATCTATATATTTAATTGTTCAAACCAAGTAAAATTACTTTCTAGTATATATATTATTTTAAAAATTAGATATTTAAAAAATGTAACATTTAAAATAAAAGGTATTTTATATCTATTTTCTTTTAACTAATTAGTTTCTTTTATATATATTATTTTAAAATAAAAGGTAAAATTTGAACTACAACTGTTTGATAGTTTGGTCTGAAGTTTTTGGAAAAATCATTTTAAGGTACACAACTAGTGGTTATATCACAGAAGCGTTGATAGTTCTAGAATGAATTGTCACCGCGACCGTTTTGATTGTTTTTACCGGAAAATAAAATAATGTGATAAACACTTCAAAAAAGGAAATCCTTTGGCATGGGGACCTTATATGTGTACTTGTTGCTATGAAAAATGATCAACTTGATTTCTGACGAAAAGGTCTATCATGTATGAAGATCTAGAAGTTTCAAGACAAATGACCAAGTTATGGTCATTTCAACAACATAGTTTGTGATAAAGATCTCATATTCCACAACATAGTTTGTGATAAAGACCTCATATTTCATAAATATCATTCCTGGATTACACATCACCAATATTCCCATCTGTTGTATTATTCCTCCTTTTCTTCGATTGCTTAACTTTGCGCCGGAACCATGGAGAATCTTCATTACTTAACGTGATGCTTGGGTCAGTGTTGACTTTGAAGGGAGGAATTTCATCAAACTTATCATAATCTTCTGACATGTCTGTCTTGTCCTCCACTCCCACGATGTTTCTTTTCCCTGAAAGAACTATGTGGCGTTTTGCCTCGTCTGATGTATTCGCTTCCATCTTTTTTCTTTTCTTCGGTTTGGTAGACATGTCTTTCACGTAGAAAACTTGAGCTACATCATTTGCTAGGACGAACGGTTCGTCTTTGTAATCAAGATTGTTCAGATCCACCGTTGTCATTCCGTACATCGGGTCTACCTTTACCCCGCCTGCATTCAGCTTGACCCATTTGCACCGAAACAAAGGGACCTTAAAAGAAGGTCCATACTCAAGTTCCCATATCTCCTCTACGTAACCATAATATGTGTCCTTTTGCCCATTGCTGTTTGTTGCGTCAAAGCGGACACCACTGTTTTGGTTGGTGCTCTTTTTATCTTGAGCGATCGTGTAAAATGTATTCCCATTTATCTCGTACCCTTCGAAAGTGACTATAGTCGAAGATGGTGTCCTGGCCAACAAGTACAGCTGAACATCAACTTCGGTGTTACTCATGAGATGTGTTTGCAACCAACCGCTGAATTTCGCCGTGTGTTGATCTTTAATCCAGAACTCATCCTCCACCGGGTTCTCAGATCGTAAAATATTCATGTGTTCCTCGATATACGGAGCTGCCAACGAGGAATTTTGTAGAACTGTGTAGTGCGCTTGACTGAAAGAAGGTCCGTCCCTACATACAAATACTTTTTTCCCTAGAGTGCCTTTTCCACTCAGTCTCCCCTCATGTCGCGACTGTGGAACACCAATCGGATTAATGTCAGGAATAAAGTCAACACAGAACTCAATGACCTCCTCGGTTCCATAGCCCTTGGAGATGCTTCCTTCTGGCCTAGCACGGTTATGAACATATTTCTTTAAGACTCCCATGAACCTCTCAAATGGGAACATATTGTGTAGAAATACGGGACCGAGAATTTGAATCTCTTCGACTAGGTGAACCAAGACGTGCGTCATAACATCGAAGAAGGATGGGGGGAACACCAACTCAAAGCTGACAAGAGACTGCACCACATCATTCTGTAGTCTTGGTAGGATCATTGGATCGATTACCTTCTGAGATATTGCATTGAGGAATGCACAAAGCTTCACAATGGGTACTCGAACATTTTCCGGTAGAAGCCCCCTCAATGCAATCGGAAGCAATTGCGTCATAATCACATGGCAGTCATGAGACTTTAGGTTTTGAAATTTTTGCTGTGCCACATTTATTATTCCCTTTATATTCGACGAGAAGCCAGACGGTACCTTGATACTGCTCAGACATTCAAAAAATATCACTTTCTCTTGTTTGGTTAGAGCATAGCTGGCAGGACCGTCATAATGTTCTGGAAGCAGGCCGTCTCGTTCTTTCAAACGTTTCTGGTCCTCCCGTGCTGCCGCTGTGTTTTTTTTCTTCCCATACACGCCCAAATGGCCTAGCAGGTTCACACAAATATTCTTCGTCACGTGCATCACGTCGATTGCAGATCGGACCTCTAGGACTTTCCAATATGGTAGCTCCCAAAATATAGATTTCTTCTTCCACATGGGTGAGTGCCCGTTTGCGTCATCCGGAACCTTTAGTCCTCCAGTACCCTTTCCAAAGATTACTTTTAGATCCTTGACCATATCAAATATTTGTTCACCAGTACGGTCCATAGGCCTCCTACGGTGATCTGCCTCACCTTTGAAATGCTTGCCTTGCTTCCGGACGTTATGCCTGACCGGAAGAAATCGACGATGCCCCAGGTACACACACTTCTTACAATTATCCAAGTATATACATTCAGTATCATCCAAACAGTGTGTGCATGCATGGTATCCCTTAGTTGTCTGTCCTGAGATGTTACTAAGAGCAGGCCAATCATTGATCGTTACGAAAAGCAACCCTCGAAGGTCAAAATCCTCCTGTTTGTGCTCATCCCACACACGTACACCTTCTTCCCGCCACAACTCTAAAAGTTCGTCAACTAATGGCCTGAGGTACACATCAAGCTCGCTCCCTGGTTGCTTCGGTCCTTGGATGAGCACTGGCATCATAATGAACTTTCGCTTCATGCACAACCAAGGAGGAAGGTTGTAAATACATAGAGTAACAGGCCAGGTGCTATGACTGCTGCTTTGCTCTCCAAAAGGATTGAAGCCGTCCGTACTTAGACCAAATCTTAAGTTTCTTGCGTCATCTGCAAAGTCCGGGAACTCTCTCTCGATTTTTCTCCACTGGGATCCATCAGCGGGGTGTCTGAACATCGCGTCTTTCTTCCGGTCCTCTTTGTGCCATCGCAACATCTTGGCATGCTCTCTGTTGCTGAACAAACGTTTCAACCGTGGTATTATAGGAGCATACCACATCACCTTGGCAGGAACCCTCTTTCTAGGGCGCTCGCCTTCAACTTCACCAGGGTCATCTCGCCTGATCTTATACCGCAATGCACCGCATACCGGGCATGCATTCAGATTCTCGTACTCCTCACCGCGGTAGAGTATGCAGTCATTAATGCATGCATGTATCTTTTGCACCTCTAATCCTAGAGGACAGACGATCTTCTTTGCCTCGTACGTACTGTCGGGCAATTCGTTATCCTTTGGAAGCATCTTCTTTATCTTTTTCAACAACTTTTCAAACCCCTTGTCCGATACACCATTCTCGGCCTTCCATTGCAGCAACTCCAGCGTCGTACCCAGCTTTTTCTGGTCATCTTCGACACCTGGGTACAATTTTTTTTTGTGATCCTCTAACATGCGCTCCAACTTGAGCCACTCCCTCTGATTTACGCTGTTTCTCTGTGCATCAGCAATGGCCCGAGAAAGATCATCAGCGGGCTCATCCGGCGCCTCTTCGTCAGGCGCGTCTTCTCCAGTTTCCCCCATTGTAGTACCGTCGTATTCAGGAAACTCAGGATAGTTGTCATCGTCCTCTTCTTCTTCATTGTCTTCCATTATGACCCCTGTTTCCCCGTGTTTGGTCCAACAATTATAGCCGGACATGAAACCGGACTGAAACAGGTGGATGTGAATGGTTTTTGAGTTGGAGTAACTCCTGATATTCTTACAAGCACAACATGGACAATACATAAAACCATCCCGCTTATTTGCCTCAGCAACACGGATAAAATCCAGCACGCCGGTCATGAACTCCGGAGTGCGTCGGTCAACGTACATCCATTGTCGATTCATCTGCATTATGTAAATATATACAAAACCATTACACAATAGTTATATATATATATCTATCATGAATAGATAGATACGTGACCAATTCATTAATACAAGTTCACCATATTTAAACAAATCTAATACATAGTTCTCATAAAACATTCATTAATTGAAACTAACATAGAACTAGCTAAAGAATTTAAATCCAACGACAAATGCGATCAAAATCGCAACTAAGGTAATTATTGAACCAACAGCATAATGATACCAAGACTCTTGACTAATGACATATTTTCTAAACTTTTTAAGCTTCAAGCGCATTGCATTCATCTTGATCTTGTGATCCAAGCGCATTGCCTCCATCTTGATCTCGTTATCATCGACGACGTCGGCAATCTTCAACTCCCATTTCATCTTCTCTTCGAGACGATCTTCACTTCTTTTCAATTTAGCTTTTAAATCATTGTTTTCTTCTACTAAAAACTCGACAATAGGGTCGGGCTCATTTTCCGGTTCAACTACCTCCTAGATAAAAATATATCTACGTTAAGTTGGTCGGTATAATTTTTATAAACACAAAATTAAACAAACATATACTTATAACAAACAATCGTACCACATCCGAATAATAGAGCGGGCGAGAGCCAGTGTGGACAGATGTCAAAACCATGACACTATATATAACAAAAAGTTACACAAATAAGAAAATTATACAAGTAATAATTCTATAAACAATTAATTACGTAATTATAGCATAAAATGAGCTAAACTAGGACTAAATGAGCTAAACTAGGACAAAATTAGCTAAACTAGCACAAAGTAAATGATGAAACTAGCACTAAATAAGCTACATTTCTAGATTTTCCTAAATTTTTCTATCTAGGTCAAACTAACAATACATTTCTAGATTTTCCTACATTTTTCTATCTAGATCAAACTAACACTAAATGAGCTCAAACTAGCACTAAATGAACTAAAGTTTCCAATTAAATGTAAGAGAAACAAGTTTCTAACCTTTTTGACCAAAAATGGTGCCACCAAATTGGACAAATCGTCGGATCGCCACCGAGCTCGAGCAAGAACAGAGAGAAATAAATGAGGAGGCAGAGAGTGAAGTGAGCTCGGGCTGGAGGAAGCAGATGGAATTTATAGCGAAATGATTTAGTACCGGCTGGTGTCACAAACCGGTACTAAATGTCCATCTTTAGTACCGGTTTGTAACACAGACCGGTACTAAAGGTTCTCGCCGTGGGGCCCCCCGATGCAACGCCAGCCCCAAACCCTTTAGTTCCGGTTGGTTACACCAACCGGTACTGAAGGTTGCTTCCCGACCGGTACTGCTTCCCCTCGCCTATCCGGCCGCCTGGATCGGTACTAATGTCATATTAGTACCGGCCGCAAACGCGTGCGGGACTAAAAGTCTGGACCAAAAGTCCGTTTTCTACTAGTGTCTCCACCATACGCACACCGCCGTGCTGCTGGTCTTCCGGTCCAAGTCTTCCGCTGCTCGTCCCTGGATCGGAGCCCGGAGGTCGTCGTCTTCACCGTACGTGTGTGGATCCCTGCGAGGTGCCACGCTAGTGGTGCTCGGAGGTCTTCTTCCTCTACACGACCTCGAGGTCGTCTTCGTCGGCTTCATCGACAACGCTTGTGCGGGAGCATAATCCCCGCGTTTCGGTCTACAAGGGTATGTATATCGATCTCCTCCGTATTACTATATCTGCATAGTATAGATCCTGGCTAGTTTAAGGTTATCGTTGTTAGAAAATTTATTGTTTTCTGCCTGCGATCCCCTTCAGTGGTATCAGAGCCAATCTATGCGTAGATATAGTTGTACGCTTTTAGAACCCGTGTTTATCACGGGGGCATCGTTCTTTTATTTGCTACCCTCTCGCGTGCACTTGCATTGTCGGCAGCATTGAGTTGATGAAGCGGCCCGGACCGACTTTACGTGTATGCTTAGGCGAGACTGGTTCCACAACTGACATGCGGCTTGTACCGTATATGTGGCTGGCGGGTCTCTATCTCTCTCTATTTAGTTGGCTTTGCATTTTCAATGGAGGGCCCGAAAGGGATGAATAAACATGCAATTATATGATCGTTGTTGTGGTAATAGGTTCGTAGGTATGAAACCTGTTCTATTTACGAAAGCCCCAAGCCACGTAAAATATGCAAAAGATAAAGTAGAAAGCGTCTAACTTTATCTTGCAGGGGCAATGTGATATGGTCAAGGTAGGTTTGATAAATTCTTTATAAACTGTGGGCGCGAAGGAGACCATCGGCGCAAGGACCATATCACGTCGCATTACATTTGATGTTATGTTGTTGTTTACATCTTATATTGTGTGTATATATATATATATAGTTATATATTAGTTACACGGCGGTAGTAATATAAGATGATCCCTCCAAAATACCATTAGTGTTCTCCCTTTGGCGTGCACCACCAAGAAAGTTCTACGTTATGAGGCAGGCCGTGACGATCGGGTGTCAGACATATCGTCGTTCACATACAGTGGGTGTAAGACATGTTTGCACAAGCGTATACGCTGAAGGTTATTATGGCGAGCCTAGCATGTACAGACATGGCCTCGGAACACGGTGACCGAAAGGTTAAGCATGAGTCACAGAGTTGTTGTGATTGACATGTCCATGTCTACCTTTGAAGTTATGTTGCCGGCTCTGACAATGAGGGGTTGGATAATGGATGAGGATCGTGTAATCACTAAAACGATTAGAGGGATATTCGTTTTGAGTGGGAGTTCTGGTAGTTTTATTTTATTAAAACTTGAACCCTATTTTATAATTAACAAAGTCTTTATGTTTTGCAAAACCTTTGTAGATATTAACCAATGTAATAACCTTCTTTAAAAATTAGGCGCAATCCTGCGATTGAGAAACTTAAAAGGTTGGGTCCAAACTTCATAGTTTTATACTTTAGCTTGAGGATACTCCTTGTTTAAACCATTAGCTCTTTGTGATACAATACCCGCTAGGAGATAAACCCGGAGATTCCGCTAACAAAAGGATAATTTGGATTATCAAGTTTTTGTGCGGATAATATCATCATAGTCCAGTGTATGCTATGATCTCTACCATAGAGAATTAAAGGTGGGTGCGAGTTGTTAGATCGCGAACATATGAGATGATCGCTAAACTCAGGATACACCTAAATTTGGGTTGATGAAGTTTATCAGTACGTTGACTGTTTTTCTTCTCAACCAAGATGGAAGAGAATACACGCATTGAAGGAGCACGTGGCAGTCATACTTGATGACACTGTTCATACTCGATGACATTGGTCATACTTGATGACATTGAGACGCCTCGCTCAGCTCGATCACTGGATGACAGACAACGTTGCCAGATGCAAATGCTTTGTCATAGACTATGTCATGCAAGGGGAATCGTTCACCTTCATGGTTCTTGATTGCGTTGGAAGAATCAAGAAGATGAAACAGATCGCCGGGAAGTCATCAATGATGATGGTGTATATATGATATACACGTTATAAATGTTTTACCTAAGCAAGTACTCGCAGTAGTGACTAAGTTTTTGATACTAGTCATGTTTTATGAAAACCAGATTTACTACTTGAGTAGCTTGGAAGGATGAGGCGACAATGTGTGTTGATGATGGCAGACAAAATGTTGTGATGGCCATAGACACTCTCCCTCTAGATCTACCATTTGAATAAATTCTTTTATGATCGCCTGTTAGTATCTCTAGCGAGACGATTGTTCATATATGTTAGTGACAAAATCGTTGTCCTATATTTATGAAGTAATGATCATAAGCCGATTTGAATTTAGATAGTAGAAGTTCCCACATTCATAATATTAATGCCAAATGATATAAACTTAACAAAGACACCACATTCGTGTGGCACTACCGTTTAAGTCATGTCAATGTTATAGTCAATGAACAAGCTCCATACGGATGGATCTACAAGTTCTTAGATTTGATCTTTTGACACTTGCAAGATAACTAAGACACCGTTTTCGGAAAGCGGACATATAACTTATTGATAATCATGCATATAGATGTATGTGGATCAATGAAGTAATTAACGTGTAGTGGAGACCTTTATTTCGTAAACTTCGCTGAACGTTTTGAGTATAACTTGTTGAGAATCATGCATATGGGTGTATGTGAATCAATGAAGTACTTTAACGTATAGTGGAAATCTTTATTTTATAGACTTCATGAATATTCCGAGTAGATATATGGATATCCACTTAGGAAATGTTAGTCTGGAAATTTTGATTCGATCAAACAAGTTCAGAATGAAGTAGGAAAATAAATTTAACAAGAAAAATCAAATTCCTGCGATACAGATCGAGGAAATAAAGATTTGAGTTATAATGTTGGCATATCATTGGAAGACTTGTGAGAAGAGTTCCACAAATTACGTCGCATGGAACACCATAGTGTTATGGTATGTTAGGACGTCGTAATCGCAACCTATCGGATAGTGTGTGGTAAATAAATCTCTTATCGAATTATTGTGATCATTGGAGTCATATGGTAGAAACATAACATTCACGTTAGATAATAGGGAAACCATTTAAATCCATGGAGACAATACCATATGAGTGATGGTATGGCTTTTAGCCTAGATTGTCGTTTCAGCAATTTAGTGTTTCGATGTGATCAAACCTAAAATGGATAAATCTTTGTAGTGTACCGTACCTAAATAATTAGTTGGGTACATGTCTCACGACATAGGCAAAAACGTTGTCGGAATATACCTTGCAAAAGAAATAGTTTCTTCTCCAAGGGTATAAGTGGGAAAGAAAGTAGAGCAAGACGAAGTTAATGAACTTTCTCTCCAGACATCAGAGTGGCGCAACGGAAAGTGTTTCCGGTGTTATGCTCCTCAACTGGAAAGAAGCTGATGATAAAGATCATGATGCTTTGAGCTCATACTAAGAACGTAGGCGTACGAGGTTGTGTTCCTGACGTGGGGCTACCTTTCGACTAGCCCACAATGAGGCCACCTGGGCCGCGCCAAGCATGGAGAAGCCCACAGAAGGCCCACTCGGGGTACCACGTATCCTGATCCAACTCGGTTAGGTTTCATAACCTTCCATATCTGTAACCGACCACCCGAGACCTGGCTACCTATAAAGCCAGGAGGGTTGCCCGTCCTAGAGGACACGCTGACGCTCACGCTCATAGCCGCCACCATAAACCCTAGCGAGATCGCAATCTCGCCATTGTAATCGCTACTCGCATCAATAATCAGACAAGCAGGAAGTAGGGTGTTATCCTCCGGGAGCCTGAACCTGGGTAAATCCTTGCTTGTCAGCCGTCGTGATCACCAACACTTCTCTCTCCCCCCATCAATCAACCCGGGGTGCACAACCCAGGGATTTGCCGAGTTAACACCTCGTCAATTGGCGCCGTCTGTGGGAATCCCAAAAAGTGTTGGAATCATGGTCGCTCCGGCTCCATCCGCAATGAAGGCTGACGCCCGCGTCACCAAGGGGTCGATCCGCTTCGGCTCCTTCGAGTACGTCCGCCACCCTTCGGCTCGCCGCTCGGTGTACGCCGATCTGGACAAAGGTATACATATCACCTTCGGCTCCATACACTGCTTCGCCGACAGTCGCGGAATATTCAGGTCCGCGGCAACCGCGCCACGCGCGGCAGCACCCGCATCGGCAAATCCACCGCCGCCCTCACCGAGACCCGCGAAGATCGCATCTGTCGCACCCGCGAAGATCGCATCTGTCGCACCTGCGAAGATCGCATCTGTCGCACCCACAAAGATCGCTCCTGTCGCGCCCGCGAAGATCGCATCTGCATCGACTACGTCGACAACCTCATCAACGGCCGCGCGGATCGAGTCTACTGCACCAATCTCGATCGCACGGTCGGCTAAGTCAAGATCTACCTCAATTACTGCATCCGCGCGGATGGCCAAGAGCTTGCGGCCGACAGCCACGTCGCGCGCGTCTTCGTCTTCATGGGGCTGCCAAGTCTACCCCAAGCCAATCGCACTCGCTCCGGCGGCTGCGAAACCTCCGAGCACGTTGACAACCGCGAGAAGACGCAACAACGACTGCGCCGCGCGTCACGTTGCAGCAATTTTCGATCCCGAGCAAGGCTCGGACGACGGAAGCAGCAGTGGCAGCACAAACGGCCCGACCCAAGTCTACCCCGCGCAATGCTTTATGGCGGGCACAGAGCCACCCGAGGATAACGAGGAACCCGCATACCCACTGGAGGTTATCATGCCGGACCAGACTACACTCGTCATCACACGGGACATGGGAATCCAGGCCATGAAGCATGTCGACGAAGGCACGTTCCCTCCACCCGACGCACCGAGAGAGGATCACCTGGCAGTCCAGTACTTGCTACGCAAGGAAGGCGAACGACTCCGCGCCGAAAAAGCCGAGTTACTCCGGCGCAAGAGAGACGCAGATGCATAGAGTGCCAGACGAGCTGCCCTCTCCTTTACCTCCTCTACGGAAGTTAACCAAGGAGCACGGCGAAACAGAGCCCGCGTTCCCCTCCTGACGGACGCCGACCGAACCAGAGTCACCCGCAACCTTGACTCGTCCTTCGTCACCGAGGATGAGAACGGGATACCCGTCCCAAAGACGGCAAACGCCGCCCTGATCTCAGTCGAGACATACCTTCGGCTCACGCAGCCTCCGGAGGGGGACGCCCGTTCCCTTCTCCACAGGCAGCAAATCGCCTCCATAAAGGCGATCGAAGAAGCTCTGGCGGCCAAGGTACCAAGCAACCGGGCACGCGAGCCAGCAACTTCAGAGGTCCCGGCGGCACAGCGACAACCAATAAAGGACCTTCGCGACGTCATCACGCAGAGGACGGTGGACCGTAACCGCAAAGAACGTTCGGCTGGGGCAGCGAACCAAAACGACCAGGCCGACCGCGACTTCGAGCCGTGCGGTGCTGCATGCTTCAGCTTCAACATCCGCGACACCCGCATGCCTCAGGGCTTCAAGCTGACAGCAGGCACCCCAAAGTACGATGGGAAGCAAGATCCGCGACTGTGGCTCGAGGACTACCTCATCGCCTGCACCTGCCAAGGCGGGACGTCGACCACAGCAATGCAGTACATCCAGCTTATGCTGACGGATTCGGCGCGCGGGTGGCTCACAAGCCAACCCAAGGACTCTTTCCGAACCTGGGAGGAATTCCAGGATAATTTCATAAAAAGTTTCTCGGGAACATTTGCAAGACCAACGACCTACATCGAGTTGCAGGCCTGCAAGCAAGGAAAGGACGAGTCGCTCCGCTCCTACATCCAGCGGTGGACACTCCTCCGCAACACCATGGAACCCGTCTCGGAAGACCGAGTGATGGACGCCTTCATGCACGGTGTTGCTCGCCGCGACCTCCGCGAGGAATTCGGTAGGCTCCAGCCGAAAACCACAATAGAGCTCATGAAGACAGCCAACCAGTGGGCCGAAGGAGAGGACTATGTCCGCGATACTTCCCCCAAGAAGGAAGTCGAAACAAGCAACTGGCGTGAGGCGCGCCAAAAGAAGAAACCACGTTACACCCACGACACAATCGAGCTAGTAGCGGCGGGATATGAAACCCCCCGTGATGACAAGCGCGACAACAGTCGACAGTACGATCAAGGTCGACAGTCCAGCTCAAGTCAGTACAACCGTGGCAGCGGCAGCATCAGCCACAATGACGGAGGCCAGAAACGCGAGTGGAAGCGCCCGCTAACACCGGCAGAGGAGTTGATGCAACCTTGTAAGCATCATTCGTTCCGCAACCCGGAGACGGGCAAGTGGGGTTCCAGCCATCTACTGAAGGATTGTCGCAAAGCACGGAAAATATACCAGGCCATGCAGCAAATCATCGCTCCAGTGCAAGCAATACAGGCAACTCCGCAGCTAACCATTCAGGCGGCACCCGCAAACAACAACCAGGTGCAGGCAGCCGGGACATTCCCCCAGCCGCAACAGCAGCTGCAGCTACAAGGCCAGTCGGCAGCGACCGATACGTATCCACCCGCTCGGGGGCAGCTGAACATGATCAAGAAGGGACCACCGTCATACAGGCGCCAAAAGCTCATCACCCGCCAAGTACTTCAGGCCATCAACAGCCCGCGCGCAGTACCAGACTACCTGCGCGGGTCAGAGACACCAATCACGTTTTCCAGGGCAGATCACCCATCCGAGGTAACCCGACCCGGACACGCCGCACTAGTGATTGAGGCCCTGATCGGCGACTACAGCTTGAAAAAGGTGTTCATGGACGGAGGCAGCGGAATCAACATCATATTCGCCGATACCCTGAGAAGAATGAACAGGTCGATAGAGAAATTGCCGGAGTCGGAAACCACTTTCCACGGCATAGTACCAGGGCAGGCAATCACGCCCATGGGAACAATCACGCTCGACGTCATCCTCGGAACACCCGAGCACTTCAGGAAGGAGTCGATCGATTTCGAGGTCGTCGACTGGAAGTCACAGTACCACGCCATACTCGGACGCCTAACTTTTGCCAGGTTCATGGCAGTACCCCACTACGCCTACCTGATGATCAAGTTGCCCGGACCGAAAGGAGTAATCACCGTACGTTGCGACTTCGGGCTCTCCAACAGCTGCGATCGCGAGTTCGCCAGAATCTCTGAGTTCTTCGGGGTCGAGGAGCACTTCAAGGCCATATCAGCCGACAACGACAAGACCCTCTTTCCACCTCGCAAGAAGCCAGCTAAGGACGCAGCGTTCAACACAAACGATGACACCGTCACCCACCAAGTCCATCCGACTGATAGCAGCAAGACGGTCAAAGTATCGTCAAGCTTGACCCCCGCATAGGAAAGCGCGCTCGTCGAGTTCCTGCGTGAGAACTGGAAGATCTTTGCATGGCAACCTTCTGACATGCCAGGAATACCCAGGGAGCTCGCCGAGCACTCTTTAAAAGTCCACAAGGACGCAAGACCAGTCAAACAGTCCATGCGACGCTTCTCAGGACCCAAGCGAGACGCGATCACCATGGAAGTCGACAGACTACTGCACGCCAAGTTCATCCGAGAAATCAAAGACTCGGACTGGGTCGCCAACCCGGTCCTGGTAGAGAAAAAGAAGACGAAGAAACTGCGCATGTGCGTTGACTTCACTGCAGTCAACAAGTGCTGCCCCAAAGATCACTTCCCGCTCCCGCGGATAGACCAGATCATCGACTCGACAGCAGGCTGCGAACGCCTGTCCTTCCTGGACGCCTACTCAGGTTACCAGCAGATCAGGCTGAAAGTCGAAGACGAAGAAAAGACGGCCTTCATCACACCCGACGGCGTCTTTTGCTACCAGACGATGCCGTTCGGGTTAAAGAATGCGGGTGCCACATACCAGCGGACAATGCAAGCGTGCCTCAAAGGGCTCATCGGGCAGATCGTCCAAGTCTACGTCGATGACATCGTCGTCACGACCCGAAAGGAAGATACCTTAGTCGACGACCTCCGCAAGGTCTTCGCTGCACTCGATGTGTACCAGATCAAGCTCAACCCAGAGAAGTGCGTATTCGGCGTGCCAGCCGGAGAGTTACTAGGGTACCTTGTATCTGCAAGAGGAATCGAAGCAAACCCCGAGAAGGTGCAGAACATACTCACAATGCCAGCACCAACCAAGCTCCGTGAGGTGCAACGATTAGCCGGCCGAGTCGCAGCTCTCAGCCGGTTCATTAGTAAGTTGGGAGAGAAAGCTTTACCTTTCTACCAACTGATGAAAAAGACGGACAAGTTCGAGTGGACACAGGAGGCGCAGGATGCGTTCGACCATCTCAAGAAAACCCTGACAACCTCCCCAGTCCTTGTGGCACCGCTGGAAAACGAGCCGCTATACCTATACGTCTCAGCAACAAACAGGGTGGTGAGCACGGTACTCGTAGTCGAGCGGGAAGAAGAAGGGCACAGTCACCCGGTGCAAAGGCCCGTCTACTACCTCAGCGAAGTCCTCACACTGTCCAAGCAGAACTACCCGCACTACCAGAAGCTGGCATATGGAGTTTTCATGACCTCCAGGAAGGTCGTCCACTACTTCTCCGAGCACCCGATCACGGTGGTAAGCTCCTCTGGACTAGCAGACATTCTCACAAACCAACGTGCGACAGGACGAGTCGCCAAGTGGGTCGTCGAGCTAGGACCATGGGGGCTGAAATATGCTCACCCGAAGTCCATCAAGGCCCAAGTCCTCCCAGAATTCACCACCGAGTGGATAGAAGCCCAGCTACCAAATGTCCCCGACTTGTCTAACGCATGGACAATGTATTTCGATGGCTCCAAGAAATTCAAGACGGCCGGGGCAGGAGTTGTGCTCATCTCCCCCAAGGGTGACAAGCTGAAGTATGTCCTACAGATGGACTTTCCGACACCATCCAACAACGAAGCCGAGTACGAGGCCCTGATCCACGGCATGAAGATGGCCAAGAACTGCGGCGCCACGCACCTCATGATATATGGCGACTCCTACCTGGTGGTACAACAAACCATGAAGTCCTGCGACGCCATCGCCGACAACATGATCGCCTACAGAGACCTGTACAACCAGATGGAAGGCAACTTCGATGGCTGCGAGTTACGACACATCGGCCGCGACAGCAACGAAGAAGCCGACGCCCTCGCCAACATGGGATCAGACAAAGTTCCAGTTCCACCCGGCGTCTTCCTCGAGCGCATCACGCAGAGGTCTATCAAGACTCAAGCCGCAGCAAACACTACAACAAAAGCAAAAGGCGATGCAAACCCTAGCCAAGAGGTCCCCATGGAGGTCATGCTAGTCGAAGCTACATGGACAGGACCATACCTGGCGTACATACTGCATCAGAAGCTGCCAGCGGACCCAGTCGAAGCAAAACGCATCATCAGGCGCTCCAAAAGTTTCACCGTCGTCAACGGGGAGCTCTACAAAAGAAGCATCTCGGGAATCCTGCAGAGGTGCGTAGACCCAATCGACGGCCAAGCCATCCTACTCGACATCCACGCGGGTATCTGCGGGCATCATGCCAGCAGTCGAGCACTGGTGGCCAAGGCACTACGAGCCGGGTTCTACTGGTTAACAGCCATGCAGGACGCCGAGGATCTAGTAAGGAAATGCACAGGGTGCCAAGAGTTTGCCAGCAAGCCACACGCGCCAGCGTCAGAGCTCAAGACAATACCGCTAGCCTGGCCCTTCGCCCAATGGGGGTTAGACATGGTGGGCCCGCTGAAGAAATCCTCACCCGGAGGGCATACTCACCTCCTGGTTGCAGTCGACAAGTTCACCAAGTGGATTGAGGCCGCACCCATCACAAGTTCGACCGCGTCTTCAGCAGTCAACTTCATCAGGTCCATCATCTTCAGGTTTGGAGTGCCGAACGGGATCATCACAGACAATGGCTCGAATTTCACAGCCGAAGAATTCAGAGACTTCTGCTCAGATCAAGGTATCAAGCTCAACTATGCGTCTGTCTCGCACCCGCAATCCAATGGACAGGTGGAGAAGGCCAACGGTCTAGTCTGCAGCGGCATCAAGAAGCGACTGCGCGTACCACTAAGACGCGCAGCAGGCGCATGGGTGGAAGAACTGCCGTCAGTCCTCTGGAGTCTGCGAACCACGCCAAACAGGTCCACCCAATTCACTCCATTCTTCATGGTGTACGGCGCAGAGGCCGTCCTACCCTGCGACATCAAGTTTGGCGCACCACGGGTGGTCGCCTTCGACGAGTCAGACGCAGAAGAGGCACTCGAAGACAGCATGGACATATTGGACGAAGCACGAGACATCGCCCTGGCACGATCAGCCGTATACCAGCAAGACCTGCGCAACTATCACGGACGAAGATTGCGACCAAGAGCTTTCGTCGCAGGTGACCTGGTCCTTCGCCTCAAACAGAAAAAAGTGCACAAGCTCGCCTCCCCATGGGAGGGTCCGTACATCGTCACGGAAGCAATCGGCAACGGAGCATATCGCCTAAAGGACTCGAAGACAGGAGCAGCCTGCAGCAACCCGTGGAACGTCGCACAGCTCCGGCGGTTCTATGCTTAGTCGACTCAACCATTGTAACAAGGATAGCATGTCAAAGCGGCAGGTTTCAGACGCACTCTTTCCCTTACCAGGGTACCTAAAGGGACTGGAAGGGTTTTAATGAGGCGGCCTGTTCGCAGCAATCAATAAAGTGATTTGAAGAAAATGCTGTTCACTCTACCTTCTCAGTCAAGGCTAACAAAAAATCCTAGGCCGCCACTCGATTCACTCGGGGGCTGCGCCACACAGGTTGAAATAATAGCCTAGGCCGCCACTCGAACCACTCGGGGGCTGCGCCAAACAGGCACAACTCAAAACCCTAGGCCTCTACTCGAGCTACTCGGGAGTTGCGCCACACAGGTCAAGTCCAAAATCCTAGGTCGCCACCCGACGTACTCGGGGGCTGCGCCTCACAGGTCACACTTGAAAAGCCTAGGCCGCCACTCGAACCACTCGGGGGTTGCGCCAAACAGGCACAACTCAAAATCCTAGGCCTCTACTCGAGCTACTCGGGAGTTGCGCCACACAGGTCAAGTCCAAAATCCTAGGTCGCCACCCGACGTACTCGGGGGCTGCGCCTCACAGGTCACACTTGAAAAGCCTAGGCCGCCACTCGAACCACTCGGGGGTTGCGCCAAACACGCACAACTCAAAAATCCTAGGCCTCTACCCGACTTACTCGGGAGGTGCGCCGCACAGGTCAAGTCCAAAATCCTAGGTCGCCACCCGACGTACCCGGGGGCTGCACCTCACAGGTCACACTTGAAAATCCCTAGGCCGCCACTCGAACCACTCGGGGGCTGCGCCAAACAGGCACAACTCAAAATCCTAGGCCTCTACTCGAGCTACTCGGGAGTTGCGCCACACAGGTCAAGTCCAAAATCCTATGTCGCCACCCGACGCACTCGGGGGCTGCACCTCACAGGTCACACTTGAAAATCCCTAGGCCGCCACTCGAACCACTCGAGGGCTGCGCCATACAGGCTTCACTGAAGAAATCCTAGGCCGTCACCCGAACTACTCGGAGGCTGCGCCATACAGGTTCACAATGCAGGCTTATGCCGTCACCCAAGGTACTCGGGGGCTCGCCACACAAGTCAAAACAGAAGCAAGCACTCGCACAGTAACGAAAACAATTTCATTCGTTACTCAAGAACTCTTTTAGCTTCATATACTGTCATTTACATCGGCATAGTCGCCACATCAAACTAACCCTGTACAGAAGAAGGAATCTACTCTCAGTCTGCAGGCTCGGCCTTCGGCGCCCCGAGTGGGCCTACAAGGCGCTCGCTATGCTTCTGCACCTGATCAATCATCTGGCGCGCAGCCATCAAGGTATCGGCGTACTCGGAATCGCCAGGTAGTCCACCCATCAACCTCTCCAACGGAAGGTTAGGCCGATGCAGCCGAACGTACGCCAGAGCCGCATTCGCCCCGGCGACAAGCTGGGCGTGGACGATCTCCTGCAGAGCATCACCATCACGGAACCTCTCCAGCAAGGCGGCCAACCCATGCGGCTGCCCATTGTGCGGGAAGTAGACGCGGTGGATATGCCACAGGTTCTTCCGGCAATTCTCCAAGAGGAAAGCCGCACGCCAAGTCCGGTCAAGCATGCGAGCAAGAATGCGCCCTCGCGACTTGTTCACCCAGAATTGGCGAGCTTCGTGAGAGTCGCCAGACGCCTCCCGGGTAACACGCTCTTCAACGCGATCCCGCTCAGCCTCCCAATCCGGGTTCACGTCTGCACACACAAAGCTAGAAGTCAGAACCAGCAAGTCTATTACAAGGAAAGGCAGCCGCAGAGGATACCAACCTTGAAGCTGCCGACTGATGAGATCGATTTCCCCAATCAGAAAATCTTCACGCTGGGAAAAACCTGCAGTAGGATGCGACTTGGAGCGCTGCAAGAGCAGCTCGGTATTCTTCAAGGTAGCCTCAAGCTCAACCACCTTATTCTTCAAGTAAGTGATTATGCGCTGGTCGTTCGCGCTTCGCGGCGGAGCCGGCGCCGCCCGACGACGACGAGCACCCGACGAAGAACCCTCACCGCTAGGACCAGCCGCAGAAGCAGAAGACGTGCCGCAGCGCAAGTTAGTCTGTCATGAACGTGCAGAATCAATACCAGTATACGACTGCTCAGCAAAAGACAAATATGATGGGAAGAAACATTCAATTTCAGCCAAAATATTGTCAAAGGACAAAAGACCCGACAAAATATCGATCAGCCGTAATTACAAACCAAAAGTTATCAGTACATGAAACTGCGACTGCTAAGCCCCTACAACTACTCCTGGGCAACAGACTCCGACTGCGAGCGACTCTTCCGAGCAGCAGCCGCCTCAGTTGCCTTGGCCAGCGCCCTCTCAAAGGTGGCCACAAGCTTCGCAGCTAGCTGTGCAGCCCGCGCTTTCACCCCGCCTAGGGACGCGGTCCGGCCATCAGGCCTCCGAGGGAAGCCATCGACGACCCTCTCGAAGTCGCCCTGAATTTGGTGACCTAGAAGGAGCTGGAAGGTGAGCTCTGAGCCGCGTACCGTCTGCGTCCGAGTAAAGTCGGCGAGGGTGGTCGCGCCATCTTCAAACGGAGCAGCAAGGGCATCCACGGCAGTCGGCGGCGGGTCGCTTGGGAAGATGTTGCGATGCACCGTCGTAAGAGCTCCCGTCGACTTCTTCAGCGCATCTGTTGACTTCTTCAGCGCATCAGACGCATACGCGCAGACACGGTCAATGAAGCCGACAGCTGTCGCCAAGTCGATGGTGTCACTCGACGAGCCCTCCTTAGGAGCTCCACCGCACGTCTCTGCGCAAGTCAAGCATCAGACAAAGGCAAAAGCAAAACACAGTAGGCATCAAGCCGAAACTTACCCCCAAGAGCGCTGGCGAGTGAAAGGAGGCGGTCGACTTGAGTCTTCTCTTGGTCAACCCGCACCCGCTCACGCTCCCGGAACTCGAGCAGAGCTTTCTCAAGCTCAGCCTGAGCCTGGAGCTTCAGCTCTAGCTCAGCAACCCGCTCGGTAGCCTGGTCCAGAGAAGCACGCAGCTGGTCCCTCTCCTTCTCCAGGTGAACATAAGCCGCGGCCGCCTCTAGCTGCTGGCGGTAGTACGGCTGAAACAAAAACAGGATCTTAATAAAGTTGCGGGCGACTCTACTAGTCACCCACACCTTCGGGGGCTACTCCCATCGGGAGCGCTGATCGCGCACCCGATGACAATTCAAGACTACAAGTACAAGTACAAAGGACTTACGTGGTCCAGAAGGTCGACATCTGCGGAAGGCGGCGGAGGAGCGCGACTCGAAGACGCGATGACGGCAGGTTGCGTGCGTTCCTCAACTGCTACCCTGGTCACCAGCTCGGTCGAAGGGGCGGACGTATGCTCCACCTCACGATGAGGCGAGTGGACATCGCCAGAACGACGGCTGAAGCAAAACAGAACAATGACCAACTAAAGGACTGGAACTACAGAAGACAACTCGGAGTCAACAAGGTACTCACCTGGTGGTCTCGAGGTCATCATCACTCCCCAAGGAGACAGACGGCAGCCACGCGAACGCGCGTGGCGGCGCGGAGCTGACAGGGGGGGCAGCCAGCGGCTCACTCCAGCCGCCAAGAGACCGCGCACCCGACGACGTCGCGACGACCTCCTCTGGATCAGCATCTGCACCCCTAGCGGGCGACGAAGCAGTCGCAGATTCACCGCCACTCCTGCGCTTCTGCCTCTTCCGGGCGGGTTCTACCTCGTCATCGTCATCCTCCACTTCGTCGTCGGGAGAGACAGCGGACGGCAGCTCGTCGTCGTCGTCATCCTCCTCCACAACCCTCGACTCGTCGTCGGATCCATTTTCAGGGAGAGGAGGAAGGCTGACTAGCAGAGATCGACCCTGAAGCAAGTAGACGCAAGTCGAATTAAGAAGCAGGACTTCAAGACAAGAAGAAACAAAGAGAACAAAAAGGAACATTACCTCAGGAACGGGGTTCGTCGCCCCATATGCGGCAACCGGGCAATTGACGTTGCAAGTATCCGCGGCTCGGAGGTTGGTGATGGACCTCACCTTGGCTTCCACCTCCTCGTCGTCAAGTGGCTCGGCGCTGACGCCCTCGACGGCCCACATCGGGTGGGGCCGAACGGCAAGCGGCTGCACCCGAAGACGGAAGAAGGCGGCCATCAAGAAGACGCCACCCGCCTCGCGCCCAAGGGTCTTTGTGAGGTCCCGCAGCAAGCCCAGCAGTGGCCGTGCGGCTTCCTTCTCCTCCGCAGTCAGCGGGTGCGACCAGGCACGAGTCTTCCGCAGTTCGCGCCCGCTGTCGAACGCCGCCAGGCCATCCTGGCTCGACTGAACGTAGAACCACTTCTTGCGCCACCCCTGGACGGAGTCCGACTTCTTCATCTGGAAGTACGCGGTGTCACCGCGCACTTGGATTCCGAAGCCGCCCACGGGGAATGGTAACCCGCTCTTCCCGACGTTCTTGCGAACGAGGAAGAGCGACTTCCACAGCGCCCAATGGGGCGCGACACCCAGAAAGCACTCGCAAAGGACAATAAAGCCCGCGATGCTCAAGACGCCATTGGGGGTCAGATCATGGATCTGAACCCCATAGGCATACAAGAGACCGCGCACAAAATCGTGCAAGGGGAACCCGAAGCCCCGCGGAAGGAAATCCACGAAGCATACGCGTTCCCCATCACGGGGTGTGGGATAAACTTCTTTGCCAGGAGCGCGTACCTGGACTTGATCCGCGGGAGGAAGCAGACCTTGAGCACGGAGGAGTTCGACCTCCGCCTTCTTCACAGACGACCTCTGCCAGTCGCCGTCGGGCTTCTTCATCAGCCCGGCTTCGTCGACGGCGGCGGAGGAACCAGCGGCAGTCTTCGGCTTGCCCATGGCTTCGCGGGGCAGCGCAAGGTGCGCGGACAAATAGCACGGAGCTCTGGTGAGGGTGAGAATGGCAGAAGGCAGAGGAAAGGAGGCGCGGACGAATGGAGAAGACGATGCCCTCGCGCTGCGGCGCAGTACTTATGCCCCAGCAAAATCAATCTCAGCCTTCCGTCGCGCAGCGGTTCAGAGCATCCACATCCCGCCGTCCACGTGTCAAGCAAAGAGGCCAACCGTCGCCGCCCACCTCCTCCACTACGCACAAGAATCGAGGCGTCATCATCGTACGCGAAAATTTCGCGCCCAGCTCGGAGACATGACAACTGCTGACCGCGGTCAGCGCTGCCAGCGGGCCCCGCCATGTCACGTCCCATCGGGCGCAGAGGCGTGCAAGGAAACGTCAGCAGCGACGTCATCAAGCCAACGGCTCCAAGCAAGAGAAAACAGCGCGTTAACTCGAGCGCAAGATTCGAGTGGTAAGCTTCTAAGCTGAAACAACTTAAAACAGTGCGCAGGTCAAAGAACCCGAAACATCTATTCGGGTGACAAAAAGAGTCGAGTAAGCTCCAGCAGCCGAATCAAATTTACATGTAAGCCAACAGGCCGAATAGAAACAAGCTTCACATGAAGAACAAGACAAAGGAAATTCGACTGAACGTATTACTCCCATCGGGAGTGTCCTCTTCGACTGAAGGAAACGAGTACAAGCTCAAGATCAAGCAATCCAATGGCGCGTCCAGGAGGAGGAAGTCCTTTGCCCGACGCTGCGCTTCGACCAAGCACTCGGGGGCTACTGACGTGGGGCTACCTTTCGACTAGCCCACAATGAGGCCACCTGGGCCGCGCCAAGCATGGAGAAGCCCACAGAAGGCCCACTCGGGGTACCACGTATCCTGATCCAACTCGGTTAGGTTTCATAACCTTCCATATCTGTAACCGACCACCCGAGACCTGGCTACCTATAAAGCCAGGAGGGTTGCCCATCCTAGAGGACACGCTGACGCTCACGCTGACGCTCACGCTCATAGCCGCCACCATAAACCCTAGCGAGATCGCAATCTCGCCATTGTAATCGCTACTCGCATCAATAATCAGACAAGCAGGAAGTAGGGTGTTATCCTCCGGGAGCCTGAACCTGGGTAAATCCTTGCTTGTCAGCCGTCGTGATCACCAACACTTCTCTCTCCCCCCATCAATCAACCCGGGGTGCACAACCCAGGGATTTGCCGAGTTAACACCTCGTCAGATACTTTGATTGCATCAAACGTCATGTCTTAATAGTATAACAATAAAGGTGTCCCTCTCGGGTATCGGAATGGAGTATGTTGAGACGAGGGATCAAGAGCGGGATTTGCCAGTCCGCATAGCAGGATAGATACTCTAGGGCCCACTCGGTGAGATTATGTCAAATAAGCTTGCAAGCATGTGACTAGGTCACCAGGACATAATATCATGGACGAGTAGAAGATAGTGTTGTCGGTAACGAGATCAAGCTAGGTATCGCGATATCTATGAACGAGTCTCGGACACGCTAAGTATTGCCATGGCAAAAGGTTTAAGACTCGACGTCTAGGTTCGAACGACAAAGTTATTCGTTATCTCACAGGGATTAATTCTGGGTATCCAAGGTCCACGAATTAGTCATTGATCGGAGAGCGCGTCTCGATCATGTCTGGCGAGATCTCGAACCGCTAGGGTAACACACTTAAGGGGAGTCGACAAGTTTACCGGAAGAGAAATTAGAAGAGAGCACCGGGAGCGTCCCGGGAAAGATCCGATGAAGATCGGAGAGCGACGAAATAGTTTTCGGAGCTGGAATAAATTAGATAATGTGTGTTTAATATTAATTAGTGTAATTAATAGTTAAATACATTTTTATTTAATGATTTTCGGAATTTAAAAGGCAGCCCACCTTAAATGGGCCTTCTCATGAGAGAGAAGGCCCATAGGGGGGGGGGGAATTTCCCCCTAGGTGCGCATGAGGGAAGGGGGCTGCCCTAGGTGGGCCAAATGGGGTCCACCTAGGGCCGGCGCACCACTTGGGGCGGGCTGGTGTGGGAATAGTCCCACACCGCCCAGCCAGCAAGGCTGGCAGCCCCCCTCCACCTATATATAGAGGTGCCCCCTTGGCTTTTAAAGGACGAACCAATCTCTCTCTCTTCTTCTCCTTGAAAACGTGATTCCTCCATTGGAGTTGCGCCAAGGTGAAGTTCTCTCCACCATACGCACACCGCCGTGCTGCTGGTCTTCCGGTCCAAGTCTTCCGCTGCTCGTCCCTGGATCGGAGCCCGGAGGTCGTCGTCTTCACCGTACGTGTGTGGATCCCTGCGAGGTGCCACGCTAGTGGTGCTCGGAGGTCTTCTTCCTCTACACGACCTCGAGGTCGTCTTCGTCGGCTTCATCGACAACGCTTGTGCGGGAGCATAATCCCCGCGTTTCGGTCTACAAGGGTATGTATATCGATCTCCTCCGTATTACTATATCTGCATAGTATAGATCCTGGCTAGTTTAAGGTTATCGTTGTTAGAAAATTTATTGTTTTCTGCCTGCTATCCCCTTCACTTGCCATACGTCAGAGTAACAACCAAACCCTTGTAGGACTTCGGCAACGAAGTAAGGATCAGAATAGCCCTGTCCTCATCCTCCACCTTGACCTCGACATGTGCCAGGTCCGAGATCACACGGTTGAAGGTATTGACATGCTCCGTAAGGTCCGCCTCTCTCAATCGCCCTATTGAGGTAAACATCATGCACTATACATCCCTGCTACAGTGCAGATAAGCATCAATCATACAATCGGTTAGGCGAGCCATGACAATGGTGATTGGTGCCGGAAAACAAGGATGGGTCAGCGGAGGTTGCCCCTAAACTTTTCTGACTTGCCAAGCGTACTATGGAAGGAGCGGTTTGTGGCATAACCGAAGTGAGCTGCTTCTTCATGGGGCCGGCAGGCTCTAACGGCGGACAAGCTTGCCGGGAAGCCACATGACGTGACCCGGCAAGCAACAACCAATCGGTGTCACTATGTCGTGTCCTACAATCAAAGGCATTATGGTAGAGGCATTTTTTAAATCTGCCTCAGTTTGTTGCTATAGAAGGCATTTTTTAGACTGCCTTAAATGGGCAACTTTTGTAAGCATTTGTAGTTACCACAAAAGGTAATTATGTAAGCCATTATTGTTTTGTTTCTCCAAATACTATCAATTGAGGCATGGCTAAAATAGAGCCTCAAATTGTTATAATTAGCAGCTTTTTCCATGTGCCTCCAAAAGTAACCATTTGAGGCACTATAGAATAGTAACCATTTGAGGCACTATTAATTAGTGCCTACAAAAAGTATCAATTGAAGCACAGGTAAAAAGTGCCTCAAATGGTTATTATTATCAGCATTGTCCATGTGCCTCCAAATACAACCATCTGAGGCACTATAGAATAGTGCATCCAAAAACCATCTATTAAGGCATATTTAAAATAGAGCCTCAAATGGTTTTTTTTAGGTATATTTCATTTGCCTTAAAATATCAAGTATTTTTTAAAAAGTTGGAGATCAGAACTAGTCACTCTACAAAAGCAAACTAAACAGTTTGGAGTGGTTAACTTCCAATAATTTTATTTAAAGCATTTATTTTTAAGTGTCACCTCGGTGATATACGACAGTGAAGGGTAAGTTGGGTGACCGTAGGTAACAGAACAGATAATCCAGTGAAATTCAAAAGCGTCACAAACCATCCACCAGCAGTGGGGCCAACGAACGTGGTCTCAGGACGGGCTGATGTGTCAGTGAAGGGTACTCTAGGTGACCAAAGGTAACGACACGAAGCGGATAGATGCGGCGGCGCCCCGTGGAGCGGCTCGCCGACGGAGGGGGGTGGATTAGTGACCGGGAAGGGGACGCGATGGGGAGCGAGACGAGGGTTTCGGGGGCGTCGGAGGCCATGGAAGGAAAGGGGAGGGGAGAGGAGGCGAGCCCCGAACCCTAGATTCACCTAGTGTTAATATTGGATTGTTGTTGTGAAAGCACCTAGTGTTATCGACATGATTTTTGTGTGGCTGCAATAAAATCTCTTGGAATATTATGCAAATATATTAATCTTACTGTATTTCTTAACTCCCAGGTCTTCAATTATATCGCTCTTCAATAAGATATGTTTAGTTGGCATTTATTTCATCGTGTTGTACACTGGTGAGCTTGCTCTTTGCGATGTTTTCTTATTATTTGTGACTCGCTGCGTTGGATTCGTTTTTGTGTCGTGTGTTTTAGAACCACCATCACTCATGATCAATAACTTACTAGCGGATCCTTTGCATTAGTATGCCATGTGGTATAATATTTATGAAGAATGGATTGGAATTGCAAGTAGATGGGTACTCTGTCCCTGTATGTTCTTCAGGAGTGAGATATGTATGCTGGTAGCATCTCTTGATGCTTGCTAAGACGAATGGTGTTTCTGTAAGGCCAGACATATTCTAGCACTGGAATGCATAAGTTTATGGATACTTTTGTTGATGATTGGTTTGAGGAAATTAGAGTAGCGTGGTTTGGCTCGTCGATAGTGCTGTGTGACAATGCTACTACTGAGGAGGCTCTAAATATCCAGGGGGACCATCAATAAAAGTAAGAATATACTACCCCCTGGAATATCGTGTGCTTCTCTTTTATTCCCTGCAATTATTTTATGATGCTGGAATTGACAGCCTTTTTAAACGGAGGAAATGCCAGCTGATGATTGTAACGAGGTTTGTACTTTTCTGCATGAAATCTGCCTTATTTAATATCTTTGTTTTGGAAAATATCTCCGGCACTGCGGTTTTCCCCTTCCCGTATGTGTGCTAGTTGACCAGAATCAGTATTTTACCACCGTCGATACTTATTTAGAAATTGCTATGTCAAGTTCAGTCGACAAAATTCTCTTCAGGACCATTGGTGTCACTGCAAAATACTAGTTAAGATTGTTATCCATCGAGGGATTGCATACTTGTTTGATGAAACAATCAGAAGGGTTCATTTAGTTTACTTCTAAAAATGAATGCATCGTAGTACATTTTTTGTTGCAATCCATGTACAATGTATTTGTTGCCAACCTATCTCATTTCAGAGTACTATTTAGTTGGTAGTTCCATTTTGTTCGAACCCATTTGATAGTTCATTATATGTCTAGTCGAGTTGAATTGAATATCTTCTTGTTCCATTCCATTAGATGGTTAATTCACTGATTCTCTGACAATTTTCTATGCTTCCAGAAGCTGAAGTCCACACAGGCCGAATGTAGCAACGCAATATCTGCTGATTCCAGCCTTTGTATTCCTGCTAAAGGTTCATTTGCTAGTGGTAGCACCGTAGACGAAAGTAAGAAGGAAAAGAAGGATGGCTCAGCAGAGGTTGCCCCCAATCTTTTCTCACTAGCCAAGCGTACTACAGAAGGAGCGGTCTGTGGCATAACCGAAGTGAGCTGCTTATTTATGGGGCCGGCAGGCTCTAACAGCGGACAAGCTTGCCGGGAAGGCAAATGACGTGACCAAGCAAGCAACAACCATTCGGCGTGCCACCGCTTTCACCAAGGTAGGGGCATTGTGCCGGCTGGAAAGAATTCGGCGCCCCTTCAACAAGATCATCGGATGCTTTTTAAAGGAGAGGGCAATTAAAAATAAAAGTAAGAAGGTGGGCAGAAATCATTCCAGGCCAAAACCAAGAGTGGCGCCACAAGGAAGGCATTCGCAGATGTTGAATGGATGGTTCTCATTTCTTCAACGTGTCCGAGATATTTATTGTGTTTTTACTGGGCTTTTTTTTACACTGTGGTGATCTATGTGTCAACAGTTAGAGGTCATAGCGGGTTCGAAAGTTGGTGATCTGTCGAGGAGTTGCATGCATTCGAATGGTCCGTGTGTTCTTATGTCGGTTTCGTCCGATTTTTCGTTAATCGGGAAATTCTCTTATTCTTATTAGTATATTGTAGCAAAAAAATTGCGCCTGCTTCAAAGAAATAGACACACAAACAAATTCCGGGTCGTGTGATCTTGTCAATCGCCTTGGATGCGTCAATCCACCAATCGAGAGTGCCGCTGTAGCCTGTAGGTGGACATTTTCTCATACTAGGCGAGCGAATGGGCGGCAGCAAATTAAAATACTATGTGGTTTCGTGGGGCTCGACGCGAAGGGCTTGACTGAACTGAACCCGCATGGCATACTGAGAAGACGGAACAATTACAGTGAAGAGTGCATGTTTTTTAGAGTGAAGAGTGCATGTAATCTAGGCTATCCATCAACTGAAGTATGGTGATCTCACTGATCCAGATCCCAAATGCCGCAGTGAGTAGCGGGCCAAATGGTGACCGGCCACTCCCGAATCATGTTCGGAATACGGATATGCCCCCAAAAGGTTAGGCCTCGCCTTGGAATGTCATATATTAACCGATTACAGAGGTAATTTTCTACGGACCAGTACAGCCCCTCCTAAAAATCCGGCGTCACTAGTGCAAAGCGCAGGAAAGTTTTACGGAGCGGAAAACCGAAAGACAATCCAAGGGGGCCCTTAAAGAAATCATTCCTAGCACGAGAATATGTTTATTTTTGATCCGCACATGAATATGTTTGCTTGTCTTTTTTTGAGAAACAATATGTTTGCTTGTCGACCTGTGTAAGGTGTACAGCCTAGAACAAGAAGATACATGGTGGAGTTTCCAAACCGTGTATGCGTGGACGATGGCATGTAAGTCCAAAGTAAAGTCTTATCTTTCAGACTGAAAATCCAAATTATGACTTCAATTGGTTGTACCTAGTAATGGGCTTATTAAATACATTGTTTTAAGAGCGGGGACTATCTTAAGAGTGAAAATTAAAAATCTTCGGCGACGATGGTGCTTGTGCACTATTTCTTTCTTGAAAGCGTTGGTTTTGAAGAATTTGGATATCAGGTGTTGTCTTGGTGGAACTCTGTAGCGGGATTTTCCTTTTTAGCTTCTTCTTCTTCTTTTGGTTGTGTGCATCCATAATGCCATTTGATATTGTGTTGTTGCGGAGGCTAGTTATAATTGGTATCTTCATAATATTAATATATATACTCTTTATCTAAAAAAAATATGGATGATGTGGTAAGTTTTTTTTAATGGAGGCAAAAAAAATTGCCCCAATATATTAACTAAGAAGTAGTTCTATAGAAAAGTAAACAACATTACAAAGGGATTACTCTTCCCGACATGATTACACTCAATTGCTTGGCCACTATGATATATTACTCCTAATTAAGAAGTAGTTTTACAAAAAAGTAGGCAATAAATTACAAAGAAATTACTCTCCTGACATGATTTCACTCAATCGGCTGGCCCCCGCGATGACCCAAAGACTCAGTTCTCTCTTGATCTTCTCAAAGAGCCAGTCGGCGACGAGTGTTTGTTGCGGGCATTTCCCTCGTTCCAAATTTCCCAACAAGTATGAAGATAAATGGTAGCAATAGCTTTCCGATATGGGATTGAAGATCCGTCATTAGAAGCCACCAACTCGACAGGGAGTGATTTTCAGTAGGCAATGAAGTGATTGATGCTGCTGCTACCTGATGCCTGCAGATGCACTCAGTATTGAGATTTGATCAAGACTCACAGTCAACAATTTTGATGTCATCAACACAGCCAACATTGCACTCCTGCCAAAAAAAGAGGGTGCTGACTGCATCAAGGACTACCGCCCCATCAGCCTCATCCACGTGGTGCCAAAGATCATAGCCAAGGCAATGGCCACGAGACTGCGGCCAAAGATGAATGACATAATCTCCAGCAGCCAGAGCGCTTTCCTCAAGACTCGAAGTATCCACGACAACTTCATGTATGTGCGAAATGTGGCTAGACGTTTGCACCGCAACCGCACTCCGGCCTTGCTGATCAAGCTTGACATTGCAAAGGCTTTCGACTCCGTTTGTTGGGACTATTTGCTGGACCTCATGCAGCGACGGGGTTTCCCCCCACGATGGCGGGCTTGGGCATCCATCATCTTCTCCACATCCACTTCCAGGGTGCTATTAAATGGCATCCCCGGAAACGAGATCAATCATGGACGGGGACTGCGCCTAGGAGACCCTCTATCACCACTGCTGTTTGACCTGGCAATCGACACTCTGCCCAGAATCCTTGAGCTCGCCACAGAATCAGGGCTACTGCAACCTTTGCCAGGACACTTCATCAAGTCGCGCATCTCTCTCTACGCGGATGATGCAGTTATTTTCCTGAGGCCTGACGCACATGACGTCAACAACCTCGCAGGGCTGCTGCAGAATTTTGGTGAAGTCACTGGGTTGATGACCAACATTGAGAAGAGCGCGGTTGCACCCATCCGCTGCGCCGACATTGACATGGACGCCATCCTGCAAAATTTTCCCGCGACTTTGGCTCAGTTCCCAGTGAAGTACCTGGGACTCCCGTTATCGTTGGGCAGACTACGAAGGGTTGATCTACAACACTACATTGACAAAGCAGCATCAAGGTTGAACCCATGGAAGGCTAAGTTCCTCAACCGTGCTGGGTGCGATGCACTGGTCAAGTCGGTCCTCACCGCTTTACCGATCTTCCTACTCACTGCGTTAAAGGTGGATAAGGCCATCTTAAAGGCTTTCAACAAAATTAGGAGGGGTATGCTCTGGGGCTGCCAGCGACAAGGTTACAGGCGGAAAGTGCAAGGTCGCTTGGGAGGTCTGCCGCCCCAAGGATCTGGGGGGCTTGGGAATCCTTGATCTGGACAAGTTTGCCCGCGCATTAAGACTCAGATGGCTTTGGTTCGAGTGGACCGCCCCCGACAAGGCATGGGTCGACCTAGAAACGCCCAATGATGAAGCTGACAGGGAGCTATTCAATGCCGCCACAAAGGTTACCATCGGCGATGGGCTGATAGCAAAATTCTGGACCTCACCATGGATCGATGGTGACACCCCCAAGTCCCTAGCTCCAAAAATCTTTGAGGCCTCCAAGAAAAAGAATAGATGTGTTAGCAATGCACTGACTGACCTAAGTTGGGTTGCGGACATCTCGGTCCAGGACTTCACCCTCGAACACATCTCACAGTTCGTCCACCTCTGGGAACGTCTCCAGGATGTCACGCTTACCCCACAGAATGCGGACACCATCACCTGGACCCTCTCTACCAGCAGAAAGTACTCAGCTAGCTCTGCATACAAGGCTCAATTCATAGGATCCACTCCCTGCTCCTTCGAGAAAATGGTGTGGAAGACGTGGGCGCCACCGAAATGCAAGTTCTTCTCTTGGCTTGTGGTGCAGAATTGACTTTGGACCTCTGACCGCTTGGCTATTCGGGGCTGGCCGCACAACCCCCTCTGTCAGTTTTGCAAATGCCAGGGCGAGACGGCTAGGCACATCCTTTTCGAATGTCGCTTCTCCCGTCGCATCTGGCTGGCTGCTGCCCCATGGCTATCTTGCCCCGCACTGGTTCAGGACATGGGCGCGGGTCGCCCAACTGTTCTGCAATATTGGAAGGCCATCGGCAAGACACCGACTGAGCACCCAAAAGGACTCAAATCCGCAATTGTTTTGATCACCTGGGAGATTTGGAAGGAGCGGAATGCCAGAGTTTTCAACAACAAGCGATGATGCCGCCGGTCCTCTTCCAAAAGATAAAAGACGAAGCGAACAGCTGGATCCTCGCAGGAGACAAACACCTAGGAAAGATTACCTATTAATTAGCATGTTGTGACTTTTTTCTTTTTTCAGGCCTAGGCCTCTCATGTTTGCTCCTCCTATATTAATATAAAAGGCAAAGTTTTTGCCTCTTTTAATTAAAAAAAAAGTATTGAGATTTGAAAGACAAGGGGAAGGAGTGTTGCAGTGCTGCTACTGTTTTGGCAAATTTGGCTTGTTCGAGGCGATGGGGAGGACCTGTATGCTCCGTGCTGCGGAAGCACCTGTATGCTCCGTGCGAAATTCTGTCAGGTTCTTGTGCAGCAATACGTGGAACCTCAAGCGACACATATCTGCAGTTTCTGTTCAAGGGAATGAACTATAGATGCAACATCATCGAGATTAAAGATTAAGTGGTCACAATTCAAATTACCAAATCAAGTGTTATATTGTGATAAATAGTCTCTTTTACAACTTGCCAGTACTACTTCTGAACATATACTATAGTAATATAAATATTGGAGATTAACACAGGCTGATCGGAGTTTTTTATTTTATTTCGTACAAACATATAAATAGATGCCGTGTCATGATCAGGGCATCAGGCGATGCGGCGGCAGAGGGTGATGCCGTCGGCGATGGGGAGCTGCACGGGTTCGACTCGCGTGTCGGTCGCGATCTTCGCGTTGAACTGCCTCATGGCGTCCCGCACCTCGACGTCATCCATCGTGAGCGGCGTGTCGTCTGGCATGGCCACGGTGCCGCCCCAGAGCGTGTTGTCGTAGGCGAGCACGCCGCCGACGCGCACCAGCCGCAGCAGCTGCTCGTGGTACCTATGGTAGTTGGGCTTGTCGGCGTCCACGAACGCGAAGTCGAAGCTCGCCTGGTCGGCGATGAGCCCGTCGAGGATGGGGCCGGCGTGGCCCTCCCGGAAGTCGACCTTGTGCGCGACGCCGGCCTTCTCGATGACGGGGAGGCCGAGGTCGAAGTACTCCCTGCTGACGTCGATGGCGACGACCTTGCCGTCGGCGGGGATGGCGAGCGCGGTGGCGAGGACGGAGCAGCCGGTGAAGACGCCCACCTCGATGGTGTTCTTGGCGCCCATCACCTTGAGCAGCAGCGACAGCAGCTGCCCCTCGTCCGGCGGCGACGACATGTACCCGCTTTTTTATTTATATATATAGATGTACAAAAAGATTAGAGAGATCTCGACGATTTGTCTATCCGCCATGAATCAACGGAGAAAAAAGTAGAGAGTGAAATGAAATCAACGTACTAGGTGTGCTGTTTGGTGATGAGGCGGAGCTCGCGCAGGAACTCGTTCTCCCGCGGGTACACCATCGTCTTCAGCATGTACTGCCGATCGAAAGAACAAATCATGCCTGAGACGTTTCTTCTATGCAGTTGCAGATACAAAGAAGAATTAATTCAGCTCGTGGTTCCCGTACCTCGTAGAGGGCGTTATTCTTGAGGAGAGTCTTGGTGCTCTCGCTGTTGTGGATGTCCTTGACTACCTCCCCGTTGGAAGCCATGGCCGTGCCGCTGATGCTAGCTGCTGCTAGCTCGGTGGTGAAGATCGAACCACCCCCGCCGACGCCAATATTTATGCTTTGGGCTACGTGTGGTTTCGGTGCAGGCTGAGCCGCATGCTACAATATTTATGCTTTGGGTACGTGTGAGCTGTCTGTCCAAGAGTATCTCCAATAAATTATCAAAAATGGGCACTCAAAACTGGGATAGAGCACAAAACATGCGGTTTTGCTAATTCTCAGGTGCCTAAGATTTTCTTAAATCTCAGTCACCCATAAAAATATGCACTAGTTGCACTTTTTTGGTACTCTCTCCGTTCTAAATTAATTGACTCGGTTTTAGTACAACTTTATACTAAAACTGAGTCAATTAATTTGGAACGGAGTGAGTAGAAAACTGCAATTGCACTTTTATGGGGCCAATCGATTTCAGCTGATTGATGCTACTCCCTCCGTTTTTAATATAAGATGTTTTAGCTATTGCACATGCTGTCTAGATACACATAAAAATGAGTGCATATGAACACTAAAACATGTCTAGATACAAGTTTAGACATATGAATATGGAAAAATGCTAAAACGTCTTATATTAAAAAACAGAGGTAGTAGCTATAGCTAGCTAGCTGAAGATGATCTAGAGCGCGCGCCCTGCTCTGCTTTTGTCAAGGATACAAATTTTTGTTGGGAGGTCTCGGAAGTAGAAAACATGGCGGGGAAAAGGAATCAGGGAGGCGGCAAGAGCGGGGACATAGAAGGAAGCGAGAGATGAGGAAGAAGCTGGGGTGGATGCCCCCCATAGAAGGAAGCGAGAGATGAGGAAGAAGCTGGGGTGGATGCCCCCCACCGGTTAGATTCATTAAAAGTCCATATCAGTTGTCTCTGGGGTTTGTATAAAAGGGCATGATCGGAAGGGGTGATTTTGCAAAAAATTACTTCTAGAGACTGGTCAACGTAGTGTCACCTCAGCAAATACATTGCGATACAGGCTCCGGCGACCTTTATTGACACACGCGTACGTATTTAGTAACCGTAACTTGCGTATAGCTGTGTACGGTGATGACAGCGAGTAAGGAGCTCAAATATGATGACCTTCGATGGATTTTACTCTTATTAAGAGGATCCGGTAACTTTACAATTGCGTGGGACATCAACTAACTCGTTTTTGTGAGTACTAGGGTGTCAAATGAATTGCGCATGGCAAAATATCCCAGATAAGTATCTAAACGAGGAGAACAGGACGGATCACAGCTCTGACGTGTTGCAGTATGATCGCACACATTTTTTTCTCCCTCTCTCCAGAATTCCGATGATTCTTATTAGTTCTGTCCAAACGAAAAGCCTCTCTTAATCGTCCTATTGATATAAACATCATGCATATACATCACTGCTACAGCCTACAGTACACATAAGCATCAATCATACTATCGGTTAGGCCAGCCATGACAACAGTGATTGGTGGCGGAAAAGAAGGATGGCTCAGCATCAATCTTTTCTCACTAGCCAAGCGTACTACGGAAGGAGCGGTCTGTGGCATAACCGAAGGGAGCTGCTTATTTATGGGGCCGGCAGGCTCTAACGGCAGACAAGCTTGCCGGGAAGGCAAATGACGTGACCAAGCAAGCACCAACCATTCAGCATGCCACCGCTTTCACCAAGGTAGGGGCATTCTGCCGGGCTGGAAAGAATTCAGCGCCCCTTCGGACCAAACATGTCGTTTTGTGACAATCTAAATTCATTAATATAAAAACTAACTTTAGCCGAGCGAAGAGAGTGCCCGTCACCGGAGGCTTAGAGGCTTAGGGCCGAGTCCTTTCCGGGTCGGACTGCAGCCGATTTAGAGTTATGTCAGTATAAATACATCTTGTATATTTTGTAAGCCGTTGGTTGGGACAAGTCGAATATTGTAAATCCATAGCGTTTGTAATCTCATCTGATCATAGTGAAGATTTGCTGGCTGACGTCGTGGTTTTTTATTTTCCGTTGTTTGAAGGCTTTTACACGTTAAATCTGGTGTGTTGATCTTGCTTTTATTTATCGTTTATTTGCCTACCTTTTATAACAAAACACACATGACCGACAGGGGAGGAGAAATAAGGAAAAACAGCCTTAAGGCACGGTCTTGAGTCTTGAGAGAGATGACTAGTCTAGTCTATGAGTGTCGATTGTGTCACAGGCTATAACGAAAGTTGTGGCAGCCATGGCTGAAAGATGAGCCGGTTGCGCTTCTTTCAAACGTTGCACATACCATTACTGGTCACACTTCTGGAGACTAGCCAGACGCTCACTTTCATGGATCGGGAAGGTCTCGACAATGTTCATGCTCACTCGAGGGAGTCCATTGGGCAGGTGGTTCCTATGGATGACAAGGTTGTTGTTATAATTGGGCCCGTTTATGGGCCAAGCCAATAGAAATTTACTAGAATCTTAAATGGCCCATTATGAAATTATTACCCAATATCCAACATTTGTTGCTTCCGGTGCTTTGACACATCTTTCTGGAGCTATGTTCATCAAATTTTTTTTTTGAAAGCATCACATATATTAGGTCAGCCGGCCGTCTCATTACAAACCTTGCTAGTCCCTTTCGGTACCCTAACAAGAAAAAGAGTGCGTCCGGAACCTGCCGCCTTTCTTATCAAATAGTTACATCGCTTATCAAAAAACTAATCAAAAAGCTAGGGGAATCATCGTCCCAATTACAATTGGATTTATCATTATAGCAGGCCCTAGCTATTTCATGTGCCACTTGATTGCTTCCCTCAAACAATGTCTGAGTTTGACATGGCCTATCAAAGTAGTCAAATAGACGCAGTCCGCCATTATAGCAGCTGACACTGTACACCATGATTCTTGCCCATTGCATGCCTCAATCACCTCCAAGGAGTCACCTTCAGCCAAAATATTGTTGCACCCCAATCTGTTAGCAAGAGTAAGTCCCTCTTTCATCGTCATTGCTTCAGCCATATGAGCAGATGCAACATGTGGCAAATATGTGCACGTAGCAGCCACAAAGTTCCCTTGATAATCTCTTATAACCGCACCAATAGCACCCGAGAATGTATCAATATGAAAAGCCGCATCAACATTTACCTTTAATTTTCATGTCTCTGGTCGCTGCCATTTACTCTCCTCATCCGAAACTGTATGCTTAGACACTTTAGAATTATATGCCACCATAGCCAATATAGACATTCTGCATCTACTAAGAGGAGGAACTGATTCATTATGCGTGCGCCTCCTTCTAATCCACCAGAGATACCAGGAGGCTACCAGAATAACTTCCTTTTGTTCAACATTGTCCATCACTTGAGAATTTACCTCTTGCCGAAGGAGATATTCCAGAATAGCTGAACCCGATCTGTCCTCCCGAACTGCATCATCAATCTCTGTCGTGAGTCCCAGGACACGCCACAAATCAGTCGCCATCTCACATTGAAAGAGGAGATGCTTCACATCTTCAGGCCCTTGCTCACAAACCAGACATCCACCAGTGGTGCCGACATGGCGATTGACAAGAATACACTTCAGCGGTAAAATACCGTGTAGCGCACGCCAGGAGATTTTTATTTATTTTACTTGGGATCTTAAGTTGCCAAAGAATTTTCTAGACCGGGTTAGTCGCGGAAGAGCTTCATATCGCCATCTTTCCCGCAGAGTGACCGAATTGGTGGCGCCATTTTAGGTGATATCCCGATCTGACTGTGTATCTACCATGAGTTGTAAAAGCCCAATCAATAAAATCATCAAAACCATGATTGTTTAGAGGAATCTGCAAAATGCGGTTAATATCAATGGGAAGGAATAAGTCATGAAGCAGCTCTTCATCCCACTGTCCTATATAGGGATCAATAAGATCACAAACTTTTGTAAACACAGCATTATCCCGCTGTGATATAATCTTTCGGTCAGGGCTACTAGGGATCCATGGGTCTCTCCAAATATCAGTATCATTCCCAGTACCAACTCTCCAAATATAGCCTCTTTTAAACGTAGCTAAGCCGGCCAAAATACTCTGCCATGTAAATGAAGAACCTGATTTTGGACCAGCCGCAAGAATATCGCGGTGGGGATAATATTTTGCCCGTGCACAAAGAGAATCAGGGGCATCTATAAGTCGCCAAACTTGCTTGGCCAACATCGCCAAATTGAAAGAGTGAAAATCTCTAAAACCCATGCCACCTTCATTCTTAGGAAAGCAAAGTTTTCACCAAGCATACCAATGCATTTTTTTACTATTATCATCATCGCCCCACCAAAATTTAGCAATGGCATCCATCATCCTCTTACAAACGCCCTTCGAAATTTGGAACACCGACATTGCATACACATGAATTGCTTGAGCAACCGCTTTAAGGAGAATTTCTTTCCCTCCAATGGATAGATGCTTTTCCTTCCAACCATTAATCCGCTGGATAATTCTCTCAATAAAATGCTCAAACGAGTCACTTCTATCCGCACCCACCAAAGCAGGAAGCCCAAGATACTTCTCAGATAATGCTTCGGTATCAATATGAAGTGTCTCACAAATTTCAGCCCTTACTAGGACATGACTATTAGCGGGAAAAATATGCTTGACTTGGCCGCACTCACTAATTGTCCCGAATTAACTCAGTAGGTATCCAGTAGTTGTTGCAAGGAAGGTGCATTATTCATGTCCTCTTTCATGAGAATAAGGGAATCATCATCGAATAAAAGGTGTGAAACTGACGGTGCATTTCTGCGCACCCAGCTATGTTCACCAAACTGTTTTGCGACTTCCTCATTAACTTGGAGTTTGATGACCCTCCAACAAGATCATCGGATGCTTTTTAAAGGAGAGGGCAATTAAAAACAAAAGTAAGAAAGTGGGCAGAAATCATTTCAGGACAAAACCAAGAGTGGCGCCACAAGGAAGGCATTCACAAATGTTGAATGGATGGTTCTCATTTCTTCGACGTGTCCGAGATATTTCTTCTCATTTCCTCATTAACTTGGAGTTTGATGACCCTCCAACAATATCATCGGATTCTTTTTAAATGAGACGGCAATTAAAAATAAAAGTAAGAAGGTGGGCAGAAATCATTTCAGGCCAAAACAAAGAGTGGCGCCACAAGAAAGGCATTCACAAATGTTGAATGGATGGTTCTCATTTCTTCGACGTGTCCGAGATTTTTATTGTGTTTTTACTGGGCTTTTTTTACAATGTGGTGATCTATGTGTCAAGAGTTAGAGGTCATTGCGGGTTCAAAAGTTGGTGATTGTCGAGGAGTTGCATGCATTCGAATGGTCCGTGTGTTGTTATGTCGGTTTCATCCGATCTTTCGTTAATTAATGGGTAATTCTCTTATTCTTATTAATATATTGCAGCAAAAAAATTGCGCCCGCTTCAAAGAAATAGACAAACAAACAAATTCCGGGTTGTGTGATCTTGTCAATCGCCTTGGATGCGTGAATCCACCAATCGAGAGTGCCACTAGCTGTAGCCTGTAGGTGGACATTTTCTCATACTAGGCGAGCGAATGGGCGACAACAAAGTAAAATATCTGGTTTCGTGGGGTTCGATGCGAAGGGCCTGACCGAACTGAACCCGCATGGCATACTGAAAAGACGGAACATTTACAGTGAAGAGTGCATGTAATCTAGGCTCTATCCATCAACTGAAGTATGGTGATCACTGATCCAGATCCCAGATGCCGCGGTGAGTAGCGGGCCAAATGGTGACCGGCCACTCCCGAACCATGTTCGGAATACGGATATGACCCCAAAGGTTAAAGTGTTTGCACGGAGGACTTGATCAAAGTTCCCATGCTACTACTACCACGAGAATATGTTTCTTTTTTATCGATCCTCATAGGAATATGTTTGCTTGTCCACCTGCGTAAGGTGTACAGCCTAGAACAAGAAGAAGATACATGGTGGAGTTTCCAAACGGTGTATATGCATGGACGATGGCATGTAAGTCCAAAGTAAAGTCTTATCTTTGAGAAGGAAAATCCAAATTCTAACTTCAATTGGTTGTACCTAGTAATGCGCTTATTAAATACATTGTTTTAAAAGCGGTGACTATTTTCAGAGTGAAAATTCAAAATCTTTGGCAACGACGGCGCTTGTGCACTGTTCTCTTCTTGAAAGCTTTGGTTTTGAAGAATTTGAATATCAGGTGTTGTCTTGGTGGAACTCTATAGCGGGATTTTTCTTTTTAGCTTCTTCTTCTTTTTTTAGCTGTGTGCATCCATAATACCATTTGATATTGTATTGTTGCGGAGGCTAGTTATAATTGATATCTCCCCAATGTATTAATTAAGAAATAGTTCTATAGAAAAGTAAACAACATTACAAAGGGATTACTCTTCCGGCATGATTACACTCAATTGCTTGGCCACTATGATATATTACTCCTAATTAAGAAGTAGTTTTACAAAAAAGTAGGCAATAAATTACAAAGAAATTACTCTCCTGACATGATTTCACTCAATCGGTTGGCCCCGCGATGACCCAAAGACTCAGTTCTCTCTTGATCTCCTCAAAGAGCCAGTCGGCGACAAGTGTTTGTTGCGGGCATTTCCCTCATTCCAAATTTCCCAACAAGTATGAAGATAAATGGTAGCAATAGCTTTCCGATATGGGATTGAAGATCCGTCATTAGAAGCCACCAAATCAAGTGTGTTATTGTGATAAATAGTCTCTTTTACAACTTGCCAGTACTACTTCTGAACATATACTATAGTAATACAAATAGGCAAAATCTAACTTGTGGCTGACCACTATCTAGTCTCTCGGCGTGCTCACATGTTGCATCACTTCACCGGTCGACCCGTCCGTTCCGAAAAAAAAACAATACAATTACAACTCGTACTTATCTTCGGTCTTCCGTTGACCAAGCAATTCCGCCACAAATTCCCCACGATCCACAGCCGCACGGCCCCATGGCCGCCTCCGCCACCAGTTGCCGCCCCTAGCTCCCCTGCTCACAACCGGTAGATATCCGGCGCGCCGCCCACTAGATCCTCATGGCCGCCTCGCCTCCGTCTTCAGCAGGTCGCCGCCCGGCCTCCACCGCCCGCCCGCACCGACCTCGCCTACTTCCCGCATCTCCAGCCGTGCTCGGAAGCTGCATTGCGCCGTGCCCCTCCCCTACATCGCCACGCGCGGCGGCGCTCCGGCCATCACATCCGTGCTCTGTATGTACCATGGATGGAGCCGTCCCGTTCGGGAGTTGTCCCGTTCGTAGGGGAGATAAACACCTGGCCAGAGCCGAAATCCACTCTCGTCATCGTCGTCGCCTACCGCGTTTTTCCTCCGCCGCTCGTCGTCTCCGTCGCCAGTCGAGCCGCCGCCGATGCTACCGCTGGTGTGGAGGTGTAGGGAGAATCTCATCCGTGTGACGAAGGTGCATCTCGACTCCAAGCCACGGTCCATCCATTTTCCATCGTGAATCAGCGTTGATCCAAGTGAGTAACTCTCGATTCCTTTCGCTCGATCTCCCTGTGGCTACTAATCATCAGCTACACACTAAATCTTGACTTGATTTTGCTGCATTGTTGCATATCGTGCAGGAATTTCAGCGGCTAGATTCAGCTCCCTATTCATCGGTCGATCTACTTTCCTGGGCATCAGATAGTTGTTGTTGCGTTTCCCATCCCTTGCTCATCGTTATTGGTTCGTATTGTGTGGCAATACATCATCGATTTTGTTTTTGTTATCTTAGCTAGGATTTTTGCAGGGCATCGATATAGGCGCTTGCTTCAACCAGAACAGTGTTCAGTTGTAGCTACGCACAGGTTAATCCATGTAGTATTTGTGCCCTTCGGTTTGTTTGGTCTCCCCCAGTTTACATTGCATATGTAGTTTTAGGCCTGGTTGTCTGCCTGTGTAATGGATGGGAACTAGTCTAAATGTTGTATGTATTTTAGGCACCAGGCATATGGTTTTGTGTGACCCCCTCCTGATGTAACTAGGCAGGATGTAACTAGTCAGTATGTTATATAGTCCATGGACAAATAGATTTAGCTATGCTCTGTTTTTTTAGTACTAGTGTCCTGGATGTGATTAGCACGGTATATAATTCATGAACATACCTCATTTGGATGGTAACCGCGTACTTTATGATATCACCCTGATGTAATTATGCACATGTAGTTTTATCATAGTTTATGTATCGCCCTGATGTATATATCCAAAATGTTCAGTAGTTCATTGAGCATCAGAATAAGCAAGGGGATGCTATGTGTTTTAGTGCTGGTGTCCTGCATGTAACTAGCATTATTTTTTCGTTTGCAAAATTATGATGTCGATGAACAGAACATAGCTGATCGTATGTTACCCTTTGTAAGGAATATGCAGATGTATTTTATATTGTAATTCTGCATGTAACTAGTCCTATTCGAATTTAGTTTTTCAGTTCATTAACATGTAGGACAACTACAGAGGATGGTTTTTCATGAACATGCAGATGTAAGTTAGATTTTTCTTGTTCATTACATGGATGTAAGTAGCTAGATCTGTTCCATAATTTATTGTGCCATTGTAAATATACGTGATGTTTTCTATGTACAATAATTTTTGGCACTGCGTTGGGTGAGGATTAGTTTCCGGGATGTAGGTGCAGGAAACATATCGGCCGGCGGCGGACTGGATTGAGGCGATGCAAATGAAAGTGGCGGCCAACATGTGCGACATCCTCATCTACTAGCTCGTCGAGATCGCCGAGGAGTCAAGCTCGTCGCCGACAAGCTCTACCTCCCTCGTCTCCTATGTCAACCGCTTCCTCTCCACACAACCCGTTTACGGTGCAACAGGCTGCAGCTTCTCGGCGTCGCCGCAATTATCATTGCAGCGTCCCAGATGTAACTATTTTACTATAATTGGTGCCTAATGTGACTTATTGATGTTTAAGATGTAACTTGTCTTCAAGTTCAATAGTAGAAGTTTATGCATGTAGGATTTAATTTTCATGTCCAAATTAGTACAGTTTGATCTTTGATGCATGTTACATTCTTAGAAGTTGCTCATGAGGTATGGATGTAGTTTCAGTTTCAGTGCATCGGTGGATGTATAGTTTCCCAGTAGGCCAGTAGTAGATTTGATGCTTTTTATAATTACATAATGTAGTTTCTTACGAGTAGTTGTAGTTCATTGATCGGTGGATGTATATAATGGATGTACTTCATTGATCTGTAGTTGTAGTTTTCCCTTGATATCACTTGGAAGTTTTCTCTAGAATCTGTTTTGTTATTCTGACGTAATTTTACATCCTTAAGGTTATGCAATGTAACTTTTACTATTGCACCAAAATGGATACTACCAAGTTATTAGTGTCTTATTTGTCGCACTATATTTTTTATTTTGTTAATCTGATTATGTTATTTTGCTTTTTCATGGATGTACCGGCTTTGTTGGATAAACTTTGGCCGATCAAGAAGGGAAAAAATGAGCGAGCATGGTGTCAAGACATTATTATCCTGGATGTAGCTTCAATGGTTGGTAGATGTACTTTCTCCTTGACAGTATAGCATGAACAAGTTTTCTCTAGTTTGTTTTTGGTTACGGTGGATGTAATTTTACATCCTATGACGTAACTTTCGGTGCTGGAGAAGAAACAAAAGAATAAAGAAATGTGTGAGCGTGGTGTAAAGATATTGTTTCGGGCTATATTTCATTTTATGAAAGTTCGGATTTGTGTTAGCTTTCCATAAATAGAAAGTTTATCTTGTCTGAAAGTGACCACTCCCTAAGGCTAAAAAGTGGTTTACCACTATGTAGTCACGTCCATATAAATATTGGAGATTAACACAGGCTGATCGTATTTCGTACAAACATATAAATAGATGCCGTGTCATGATCAGGGCATCAGGCGATGCGGCGGCAGAGGGTGATGCCGTCGGCGATGGGGAGCTGCACGGGTTCGACTCGCGTGTCGGTCGCGATCTTCGCGTTGAACTGCCTCATGGCGTCCCGCACCTCGACGTCATCCATCGTGAGCGGCGTGTCGTCTGGCATGGCCACGGTGCCGCCCCAGAGCGTGTTGTCGTAGGCGAGCACGCCGCCGACGCGCACCAGCCGCAGCAGCTGCTCGTGGTACCTATGGTAGTTGGGCTTGTCGGCGTCCACGAACGCGAAGTCGAAGCTCGCCTGGTCGGCGATGAGCCCGTCGAGGATGGGGCCGGCGTGGCCCTCCCGGAAGTCGACCTTGTGCGCGACGCCGGCCTTCTCGATGACGGGGAGGCCGAGGTCGAAGTACTCCCTGCTGACGTCGATGGCGACGACCTTGCCGTCGGCGGGGATGGCGAGCGCGGTGGCGAGGACGGAGCAGCCGGTGAAGACGCCCACCTCGATGGTGTTCTTGGCGCCCATCACCTTGAGCAGCAGCGACAGCAGCTGCCCCTCGTCCGGCGGCGACGACATGTACCCGCTTTTTTATTTATATATATAGATGTACAAAAAGATTAGAGAGATCTCGACGATTTGTCTATCCGCCATGAATCAACGGAGAAAAAAGTAGAGAGTGAAATGAAATCAACGTACTAGGTGTGCTGTTTGGTGATGAGGCGGAGCTCGCGCAGGAACTCGTTCTCCCGCGGGTACACCATCGTCTTCAGCATGTACTGCCGATCGAAACAACAAACCATGCCTGAGACGTTTCTTCTATGCAGTTGCAGATACAAAGAAGAATTAATTCAGCTCGTGGTTCCCGTACCTCGTAGAGGGCGTTATTCTTGAGGAGAGTCTTGGTGCTCTCGCTGTTGTGGATGTCCTTGACTACCTCCCCGTTGGAAGCCATGGCCGTGCCGCTGATGCTAGCTGCTGCTAGCTCGGTGGTGAAGATCGAACCACCCCCGCCGACGCCAAGGACTCGCACTGTTCTACAATACGAACACACAACAAGCGTCACACAATAGACAGATAAGAACAGGTGGTTTCGGTGCAGGCTGAGCCGCATGCTACAATATTTATGCTTTGGGCTACGTGTGAGCTGTCTGTCCAAGAGTATCTCCAATAAATTATCTAAAATGGGCAATCAAAACTGGGATAGAGCACAAAACATTGCGGTTTTGCTAATTCTCAGGTGCCTAATATTTTCTGTCAGAAAACTGTAACTCGTTCCGGTTGCACTTTTCTGAGTCGATTGAGACTTAAGAAAAAATCAGACGCCTGAGACATAAGCATTCCCCAAAACATGAGTAGGTCACCCAAAATTTTACTCCTCCAGAAGATGATAACGTAAACTAGGACACAAGATTTTCTTTTTCCTCAATGTTGGAGGAGGTCAAGTGAAGTCTCTACGGTGAGGATGGACGGGCCTTGTTCACGCCACAGTTGTCGTCGGCCGCTCACGGTTCTGGCCGTGAGCGCAGCGGTTGATTTAGCTCGATGGCGGTCACGGCAGTCATTTCGACACGTGCGGCGGCGGTGTTGGGGTTTGATACAATTCGTCGACAGAGGCGGGCGGATGGCCTGAGGGTGGGTGATTGTCGAAATCATGTGGAGGGCGTGACGATCGGCCCAAAATTGGGAAACTACAGGACTGATGCGCGGTATAAAATCGATAGAAGGGAATGTCAGGGAGTCAAGGTTGAGCCGGGATGGCGCGTCGAACCAACGGTGGTAGCATTGATGGCGGCAACAGGGGAATCAGCGACTACATGAGCAGAAGAAGCTGCAATTTCCACGTGGTTGGGCTACGCGGCCGAGTTTTGGTTATACGGCAGCCACATCAGTCATATATACGGAGGCAGTGGATGATCTGTAAGATGGTAATTAACGAGTAGAGTACTTGGAGTACCATACCCTATATATGAAAGTACAACGGATTCAGCCTCAATTTCGGCATCCGCGTCGCCTTTTGAACACGGGCCGTCCGATCGCGTCGTCGGACGGCTCAGATTGCAAGTTTCTGGTGGCAAATCGCGCGTTACTGTAGCTCCGCGGTTTCCACCAATCGCAACGCGCCACGTCGCCTGGTCACCGCCCGGTCGAGGTGGTTCCCACCGGTCACCGTGGCTTTTTTGCAGAAAAATGCCTCGCAGATCGAAGCAGTACTCCGCAGTCCATATTTTAACGCTGCCAAGGACCTTTTCGTAATTATGTAGAAACTCAGATACTTTTCTGCAAAAATGCCCGCGCAGTTCCCCCCTCCCTTTCTCTCTCCCGTCCGACCCCTAGGTCGCCGCCGCCACCGGTATGGACCTCCTCAGTCAAATCGGCGGGCACGGGGAGGTGCGTCGCTGCTCCCGCTACCTCCTCGCCAGAGGACCCGTGCCGGGACGGCCGGAATCGCCGCCGTTCCTCGCCGCCGTGCTCCGGGTCCGCCGCCGCGGGATTGGTCGCCGCCGGTGAGTCCGGCGACCAAACGGGCCGCCGCGCCGACCGTTCGGCTCGCCCGCGCCTGCTCTCGCGGATCCGCGCGCTGCCGCACTCGCGCGCGTGCATGGCCGCGCCGCCGCGAGCTTGGGAGCTCCGGCGCGTCCGCCGCCCGCTAACGTCATGCCGACGTCAGCGCGGGCCCGCCCGTCAGCGGCTGTACCGTTTCCCAGAAAAAAAATCTGACAGGCGGGTCCCGCTGTCAGTATTAGATAATTCCAGAAAATAATTGAAATTGTAAAATTCATAACTTTCAAACTGTAATTCCAAAAAAAAAACCATATACCAAAATTTGCAGAAAAAAAGATCTTTACAACTAACACATCTCCATGCATGTTTAAATAACTTTGGAAAAAATTAGTTCCAAGAAATAACATAGCTTTTTGCATGTTTAAACAACTTTAAAAAAAATACAAGAAATAACATAGTTTTATTTTGTATTATTATAGAGTTTTCACTACGTAATGGAATATAAGAACTGCTTTCATTTAATTTTCGACGATTATATCTTTATGATCTACAAAATATAAGAGAAATGTTATATAATCCGGCTACTGTTTAACCAAAAGAAAAAGATAAAAAAGGAGATGCTGATGCATGTAAAATGCATACATAAACTTTGCATTGTATTACTTATATTTTATCCATCTTTGCATCATATAAGGGTTATATCAATGTTTTATAATGTTTTTGGGAATATTTCACACTTTCCCTATTTATTTGGAATTAACCTTGCGCTGTCAGAAAACCCCTTTTTCTATATTTTGATGTTTCAGGGACCCAAACGTCGTCCAAATGACCTGAAACTTCGCGAACATCATTTTTGTGGAAGGAACAAAGCGTAGGAGCAAAGAAAGTGCAAGAGTGGAAGGCCGAGGACCAAAAGAGGGGGCCCACGCGGCCAGATTCCTTGGCCGCGTGGGGCACCTCTTCTGGGCCCTCGAGCCTCCGATGCCGTCGATCTTCGTCTCCGTGTCTTCGTCTTGACCTAAAAACGACTATAAAAATACTCCCCCGAGCCCTTTCGGAGAGGAGCGCCGCAGAAACACAGAAACCACGAAACAAAGATCTGGAGCTGCAGATTGGAGGGGGAAAACTCCGGCGGGGCGCTGCCGGTGTGGTCTCAACCTTCTCCAACGACTTCTCCACTCCATGATGAAAAGGGAGTAGTGCACCCCTAGACTATGGGTTTGTGGAAGTAACTTATGTATCTCTCCTCTCTCTTGAGGTTCACTAATTAGTGCCATATGAGCTGCTGAACATGATTATTGTCATATATGTAATACCTTTGTGGTGGATCTCTTAAGTTGATATATGTTATGATGATTGTGAAGGGAATATGCCCTAGAGGCACTTAATAAAGATAGTTTATTGGTTATATTCCAATTGTTCATTATATGTTTTATACCATGCTATAACTGTATTAAGCGGAAACATTAATACACGTGTGGTAGATAAACAACCAGGTCCCTAGTTGCCTCTGCTAAGACTAGTTTCATTGCGCGATTGATGATCGAGGTTTCCCGATCATGAGACATGGCGTCTGTCGGCAATGGAGTCATATCGTTAGGTGGAACGATGTGATGGACTTACCCATAATTTGTAGGACGTAGTCATTACGCCTTCGACCGTGAGATCAACTCTTATTGTTATTCCTGGAAGATACTTTGATCACACCAAACGTCATGTCTTATATAGTGTGACAATAACGGTGATACTTTTGGGTATCGGAAGGGAATAGTTGAGACGAGGGGTCAAGAGCGGGATTTGTCAGTCCGTATAGCCGGATAGATACTCTAGGGCCCACTCGGTGAGATTATGTCAAATGAGTTTGCAAACATGTGACTGGGTCACCAGCTGACATAAGATCATAGACGAGTAGAAGATAGTGTTGTCAGTAACGAGATCATGCTAGATATGGAGATATCTATGAACGATGCTCGGACACGCTAAGTATCGCTATGGCAAAAGGTTTAAGACTCGACGTCCAGGTTTGATAGATGAAAGTCATTCGTTATATCACAGGGGTTAATTCATGGGGTCCAGGCCTACGAGTTAATCATTGATCGGAGAGGAGTCTCGATCATGTCTGTTATTATATCGAACCGCTAGGGTAACACACTTAAGGGGTTTCGACAAGACAACCGGAAAGGAAAGAGATCACCGGGAACGTCCCGGGAAAGTTCCGATGGAGATCGGAGAACCGAAGGTAGTTCGGAGAGTTTCGGAAAAGTTCCGGAAGAGAGGAAATTGTTTATATATGTTAAACTAATGTTAATTAGTGAATTAATATTATTTTAATGAATTTATAATGATTAAATTCGGATTTAAACATGCAGCCCACTAAATGGGCCCTTCCGGGAGGGAGAAGGCCCATGTAGGGGCCGAATTCCCCCCCAAGGGCCAAACCCCACCAAGGGGAGTTCGGATGGGCCCTAAGGGGCCCATGTGGGGGCCGGCTCCCCCCTCCCTTGGTTGGTGCGGCTGGGATAGTCCCACCTTGCCTGGTTAGCAAGGTGGGGTGCCTCCTTTCTCCTATATATGGAGGGGTAGAGAGCCCCTCTCCACACACCAATTTCTCTCTACCTTTTTCTCCTTGGATCACGTGACTCCCATGTTTGGAGTTGCGCCGAGGAGAGATCTCTCTCCACCATACGCCCGCTGCCGCGCTGCTGGTGTTCCGGTCCAAGTCTTCCGCTGCTCGTCCTGGACTGGAGCTTCGGAGGCCGTCGTCTCCACCGTATGTGTGTAACACCCTGCGAGGTGCTGCGCTAGCGGTACTCGGAGGCCTACTTCCTCCACCCGACCTCGAGGTCATCTTCATCGTCTTCGTCGCGCCGAGTTCTTCGCGACCTAGAGGTCGGCTACGTCGTCTTCGTCGTCAACGCTTGTGCGGGAGCGTAATCCCCGCTTTTCGGTCTACAAGGGTATGTATTCCGATATCCGCCGTACTTCTATATCTGCATAGTGTAGATCTTGGATAGTTTAAGGATATCGTTGGTAGGAATTTTTTTGTTTTCTGCTTGCGATCCCCTTCAGTGGTATCAGAGCCGATCTATCGTAGATATAGATGTACGCTGTTAGAACCCGTGTTCTGCACGGGGGCACCGTTCCTGTTATTTGCTACCCTCTAGCGTGCACTTGTGATTCCAGCGGCATCGAGTTGATGAAGCGGCCCGGACCGACTTTACGCGTACGCTTACGCGAGACTGGTTCCACTACTGACATACGGCTTGTACCGTATCTGTGGCTGGCGGGTGTCAGTTTCTCTCTCTTTAGTTGGCTTTGCATTTTCAATGGAGGGCCCGAAAGGGATGCTTAAACATGCAATTATTGGATCGTTGTTGTGGTCATAAGTTCGTAGGTAAGAAGCGGTTCTTTTTACGACAGCCCCAAGCCACGTAAAATATGCAAAAGATAAAGTAGAAGCGTCTAACTTTATTTTGCAGGGGCAATGTGATATGGTCAAGGTAGGTTTATTAAATTGTTTATGAACTGCGGGCGCCAAGAAGACCATGGCGCAATGGACTATATCACATCGCATTACATTTGATGTTTTGAGTGCATCTTATATTGTGTGATTATATATATTAGTATATATATATTAGTTACGCGGCGGTAGTTATATATAAGATGATCCCTTCATAATACCACTAGTGTTCTTCCTCCAACGAGCACCACCAAGAAAGTTCTACGTTATGAGGCAGGCCGTGACGATCGGGTGTCAGACATATCGTCGTTCGCATACAGTGGGTGTAAGCCATGTTGCACAAGCGTTACGTGGAGGTTATTGTGGCGAGCCTAGCATATGCAGATATGGCCTCGGAACACGGAGGCCGAAAGGTCGAGCATGAGTCACAGAGTTGTTGTGATTGACAATTGTCTACCCTTGAAGTTGTGTTGCCGGCTCTGACGATGAGGGGTTGTGCAATGGATGGGGGTCGTGTAATCGCTTAAACGACCAGGAGGGATGTTCGTTTGAGTGGGAGTTCGGATAGTTATTTTCTAAAATACTAGAACTCAAAATATAATGAACAAAGTCTGTTTTGCAAACCTTTGTAGATATTAACCTATGTAATAGCCTTCTTTAAAATTAGGCGCATTCCTGCGATTGAGAAACTTAAAAAGTTGGGTCCAAACTTCATAGTTTTATACTTTAGCTTGAGGATACTCCTTGTTTAAACCGTTAGCTCTTTGTGATACAATACCCGCTAGGAGATAAACCCGGAGATTCCGCTAACAAAAGATAATTTGGATTATCAGGTTTTGTGCGGATGATATCATCATAGTCCAGTGTATGCTATGATCTCTGCCATAGAGAACCAACGGTGGGTAAGAGTTATTAGATCGCGAACATATGAGATGGTCGCTAAACTCGGGGTACCCCTAAAGTTGGGTTGATGAAGTTTATCAGTACGTTGACTGATTGTCTTCTCAACCAAGATGGAAGAGAATACACACATTGAAGGAGCACGTGGCAGTCATACTTGATAACATTGGTTATACTTGATGACATATGGTCATACTTGATGAACATTGAGACGCCTCGCTCAGCTCGATCACTGGATGACAGACGTCGTTGCCAAGTGCAAATGCTATGTCATAGACTATGTCATGCAAGGGGAATCGTTCACCTTCATGGTTCTTGATTACGTTGGAAGTATCAAGAAGATGAAACAGATCGCCGGAAGTCATCAATGATGATGGTGTATATATGATATACATGTTATGAATGTTTTAGCTAAGCAAGTACTCGCAGTAGTGACTAAGTTTTGATACTAGTCATGTTTTATGAAAACCAGGTTTACTGCTTGAGTGGCTTGAAAGGATGAGGCGACATTGCATGTTGATAATGGCAGACAAATTGTTGTGATGGCCATAGACACTCTCCCTCTAGATCTACCATTTGAATAAATTCTTTATGATCGCCTGTTAGTATGATCGTTATAAGTGTGTCTCCTCTAGCGAGACAATTGTTCATATATATTAGTGACAAATTCGTTGTCCTATATTTATGAAGTAATGATCATATGCCGATTTGAATATAGATGGTAGAAGCTCCCACATTCATAATATTAATGCCAAAGGATACAAACTTAATAAAGACACCACATATGTGTGGCACTACCGTTTAATTCATGTCAATGTTATAGTCAATGAATTAGCTCCATACCGGATGGATCTACAAGTTCTTAGATTTGATCTTTTGACACTTGCAAAATAACTAAGACACCGTTTTCGGAAAACGGGCATATAACTTATTATGTGGTTCAATGAAGTAATTGACGGGTAGTGGAGACCTTCATTTCGTGAACTTCGCTGAACGTTTTGAGTATGACTTGTTGAGAATCGTGCATATGGGTGTATGTGAATCAATGAAGTACTTTAACGTGAAGTGGAAGTCTTTATTTCATAGACTTCATGAATATTCCAAGTAGATATATGAATATCCACTCAGGGAATGTTGGCCTGGAAATTTTGATTCGATCAAACAAGTTCAGAATGAAGTAGGAAATAAATTTAACAAGAAAATCTAATCCCTGCGATACAGATCGAGGAAATAAAGATTTGAGTTATAATGTTGGCACGTCATTGGAAGACTTGTGAGAAGAGTTCCACAAATTACGTCGCATGGAACACCATAGTGTTATGGTATGTTAGGACGTCGTAATCGCACCCTATCGGATAGTGTGTGGTAAATAAATCTCTTACCGAATTATTGTGATCATTAGAGTCGTATGGTAGAAACGTAAACATTCACGTTAGATAATAGGGAAACCATTTAAATCCATGGAGACAATACCATATGAGTAATGGCATGGCTTTTAGCCTGGATTGTCGTTTCAGCAATTTAGTGTTTCGATGTGATCAAACCTAAAATGGATTAATCTTTGTAGTGTACCGTACCTAAAGAGTTAGTTGGGTACATGTCTCACGATATAGGCAAAATCGTTGCCGGAATATACCTTGCGAAAGAAATAGTTTCTTGTCCAAGGGTATAAGTGAGAAAGAAAGTAGAGCAAGACGAAGTTGATGAAACTTTCTCTCCAGACATCAGAGTGGCGCAACTGAAAGTGTTTTCGGTGTCATGCTCCACAGCTTGAAAGAAGCTGATGATACAAGATCATGATGCTCTGAGCTCATACTAAGAACGTAGGCGTACGAGGTTGTGTTCCACACTATGTGTTACGACAATCCTGTTATGAAGGTCATGTTAATGGAATATGACAGACCTACGAACTACGAAGAAGAGATGGTAGACCTAAGTCCGAGAAATGGCTATGAGTCATATATGATCCGAAATAAAGTCCATGTACGATTACCAGGTATTGACTTGGGAGATCTTCTTGATGGCATCTAGGATGTTAACAGAATATGGAATTTTATGAGAGAGTAGACACTGATAAGGATCGATTTGTCGTGAAACAGTTCCGACAGATTCAAAAGTTGACCACAATGAGATTTTGTCTCAGGTGGCGAAGCCTAAATCTATTCTGGGTCGTTTAGCAATTACTATAATTTCGAATGAGAAATTGATAGATGGATAAGGAAACCATGTTTCTTAATAGTGTCATTAAGAAAGAGTTGTAATTAGTACAATAATGGTTTGGTGATCCTGAGGATGCTAAACATGTATGCAAACTTCAGTTGTCCATTCATGGGCTGAAGCAAGCATATCGGAGCTGGAATCTTCACTTTGATGATGTGATCAAAGGATTTTGGAGTTGTCCAAAATAGTTGAAGAAACTTGCAAAGAAGTGAGTGGGAGCAAAGTAGCTTTTCTTGATCTTATATGCGAAAGGCATATTTGAGTAGGAGCTAAGTAGCTTTCCTTGATCTTATATGCGGAAGGCATATTTGAGTGGGAGCTAGGTGTCATTCGTGATTTTGTATGTAACGACATATTGAATGACACAATCCTCTAGTAGAGTGTAAAGGATTATTTAAGTGATTAAATTTTCTATGAAAGAAGTTAGGAGTATTAGGCATCCAATCTATAATTGTATAGATCGTAAGGGGCTTAATAACATTAGGTCGGAATATTTCCTAAGTTATGATTCTGAAGTGTTTCAGAATAGAACAAGCGAAGAAAATGGTTCTTACTTGTATGACTGGGTGAAATATTAAGTTTATCTTGGCATTTTCAGTGATAGCAAATGATGTTCGACATTCTCTATGTATCAGACATAGATGCTATCAGATTGAAAGCTCGACTTAGTGTGACCCAAGTTCTTGGTTGAAGAACGGGTTCTAGAGTGATCCTTGTGTGGATCAATGAACAAACGTTAAGTATATTTTTCAGTGTCTGTGAGAACTGAAGATATGTTTTCTGGTAAAGGGAAAGAGTGAAAGACAACTTGTCGTAAAGAGGTTACGATGATGCAAGTTATTACACTGGCCCATACAACTAGAAATCTCATATAGGAGATGTCCTTTATTTTGAAGAAAGACATGGTTAGTTTGCGAAGTCGCATATGAATGCACTGTTGCATAATCTACGTAGGTATGGAAATATATGGCAACTTCAGAAGTAGCAAGTGCGATTGGACTGTCTGACTCCATCCACTGGGATATATTCCACCGTAATCGTAAGATATGGGATGATGTCAAACTAGGTGACACAGAAGTGTTGCAAAGCACATATAGGTCTCAATGTGTGAGATCTGTTGACTGTATTCCTCTTCCACGAGACGAGCCGGCACCAAGATGCTATGGGTGTTGAGTTTTTACCAAGTTGTAAACTAGATTAAGTGTTACTCTAGTGCAAGTGGGAGACTGAAGGGAATATGCCCTAGAGGCACTTAATAAAGATAGTTTATTGGTTATATTCCAATTGTTCATTATATGTTTTATACCATGCTATAACTGTATTAAGCGGAAACATTAATACACGTGTGGTAGATAAACAACCAGGTCCCTAGTTGCCTCTGCTAAGACTAGTTTCATTGCGCGATTGATGATCGAGGTTTCCCGATCATGAGACATGGCGTCTGTCGGCAATGGAGTCATATCGTTAGGTGGAACGATGTGATGGACTTACCCATAATTTGTAGGACGTAGTCATTACGCCTTCGACCGTGAGATCAACTCTTATTGTTATTCCTGGAAGATACTTTGATCGCACCAAACGTCATGTCTTATATAGTGTGACAATAACGGTGATACTTTTGGGTATCGGAAGGGAATAGTTGAGACGAGGGGTCAAGAGCGGGATTTGTCAGTCCGTATAGCCGGATAGATACTCTAGGGCCCACTCGGTGAGATTATGTCAAATGAGTTTGCAAACATGTGACTGGGTCACCAGCTGACATAAGATCATAGACGAGTAGAAGATAGTGTTGTCAGTAACGAGATCATGCTAGATATGGAGATATCTATGAACGATGCTCGGACACGCTAAGTATCGCTATGGCAAAAGGTTTAAGACTCGACGTCCAGGTTTGATAGATGAAAGTCATTCGTTATATCACAGGGGTTAATTCATGGGGTCCAGGCCTACGAGTTAATCATTGATCGGAGAGGAGTCTCGATCATGTCTGTTATTATATCGAACCGCTAGGGTAACACACTTAAGGGGTTTCGACAAGACAACCGGAAAGGAAAGAGATCACCGGGAATGTCCCGGGAAAGTTCCGATGGAGATCGGAGAACCGAAGGTAGTTCGGAGAGTTTCGGAAAAGTTCCGGAAGAGAGGAAATTGTTTATATATGTTAAACTAATGTTAATTAGTGAATTAATATTATTTTAATGAATTTATAATGATTAAATTCGGATTTAAACATGCAGCCCACTAAATGGGCCCTTCCGGGAGGGAGAAGGCCCATGTAGGGGCCGAATTCCCCCCCCAAGGGCCAAACCCCACCAAGGGGAGTTCGGATGGGCCCTAAGGGGCCCATGTGGGGGCCGGCTCCCCCCTCCCTTGGTTGGTGCGGCTGGGATAGTCCCACCTTGCCTGGTTAGCAAGGTGGGGTGCCTCCTTTCTCCTATATATGGAGGGGTAGAGAGCCCCTCTCTACACACCAATTTCTCTCTACCTTTTTCTCCTTGGATCACGTGACTCCCATGTTTGGAGTTGCGCCGAGGAGAGATCTCTCTCCACCATACGCCCGCTGCCGCGCTGCTGGTGTTCCGGTCCAAGTCTTCCGCTGCTCGTCCTGGACTGGAGCTTCGGAGGCCGTCGTCTCCACCGTATGTGTGTAACACCCTGCGAGGTGCTGCGCTAGCGGTACTCGGAGGCCTACTTCCTCCACCCGACCTCGAGGTCATCTTCATCGTCTTCGTCGCGCCAAGTTCTTCGCAACCTAGAGGTCGGCTACGTCGTCTTCGTCGTCAACGCTTGTGCGGGAGCGTAATCCCCGCTTTTTGGTCTACAAGGGTATGTATTCCGATATCCGCCGTACTTCTATATCTGCATAGTGTAGATCTTGGCTAGTTTAAGGATATCGTTGGTAGGAATTTTTTTGTTTTCTGCTTGCGATCCCCTTCAGATTGCAATTGTTATGTCTTTGTTATGAAAGTAGATGCATATTATGTACCCCGTTCTTGTCTATATGTTTTGATACAACATGTGTATGAGAGCGTGTGAGGGGGAACGTGTGCATTAGTTGGAGTAACGGGGGGTGGTTTTGTTATAAGTTGACAGCAATACCGTGATCCACTTTGGTTTTTACCTTACTTTGTTGCCTCACTAGGGATAAAGGAAATAACACGCTACTGGGGATATGTGGGTGACATTGCCACTATCACCATGACTAGATCTAGCATGTTCTTATTTAAACTTCATGTCATTGAACTTAAAGCTATACTCTGTTTATCTTAATTACTGAGGTGTTATGATTTAGTTCGCATCTTGGTGGAGTATAAGAGAGATTAATAATCAAAAGATCTCAATGTTAGGGTGTGATGCCCATATTATTAATAACTTGTCTTTTTGCAATCTCATATGTCAATTCCTATGTTCCATTCTCTACCACTATATAAAAGAGAGAGTGCATTTGTGAAACCATGAACCCCAGTCCATTTTTAATCATAAGAAACACCTTTCCAACACTTTTATTGCACTTTACATTTTCTGCCATTATTAAATCCGAAAATACAAAAACACTTTTACATCTTGCAAACACCATACAAAACACAAAAACATCATCCAATATCATTCATACCATCCTTGCACTTTTATTTATACCATTGCATATTTATTTCTATTTTGCATTTGTTATTTCTATATATTTTACTTACACCTGGTGCTTGACAACCACTTGGTGAGGTTGAGGGCACAAAGCAATTTACTTTGTTTTGTAGGATTCATAAAGAAGGATAAGGAGACAACAGCTTTTGGTTCATTTTCCCGAGAGTTCGATATTAAACCCTCGAGTCACCCTCGTGGGGAAAATTAGTCTTTTCCCTTACTATACACTTTGCATTTGCAGTCTCAACCTAACCCACATTCTTTTGACGCAGGTACTTGGTGCTCAGCAAGACTATCTTCTGGCGCCATCGTCATCATTGTCAAGGGCCATCAAGACTATTTTCTGGCGCCGTTGCCGGGGAAGTGAGCAAGTAACTCTACAGGAAATCCGGTCTATTGCAACAATATTTATTGCTACAACCACATTTTGTTGCAATAAAACGTAATATTGCCACCAATTTCACGTTTGTGGTAATAGGCCCCACATATTGCCACGATTTAGTTATGTCGTGATAAGTACGCGTTTTGTTGCAATATAGGTCGTGTATTGCAACAATATGCATGGACGTTGCAATATGGCCCTGATATCGCGACAACCAAATTTCCGTTGCGCGAGTTAGTCATTTTGTTGCGTTAGAAGTTAGGTATCGCAACAAAATAGCAATCTGTGGTAAAATTCATACGGATATTGCAACAAATGTGTCACACTGCGATAGGTACAAATATTGTTGCAAAAAATTGGCCACCTATTACAGCAAAACACGTATTGGTTGTAATAGCGTGTATTTTCCGTCTCAATTTCGCCGTGTTGCAATAACTATTGTTTACTGCGACAAGTCGTGTATCTGTGGCAATATATACAATATATTACAACAACCAACTACTGTTGCAATAAAGAACAAAATATTGCAACGATATGGAACGGCGGGCCTTGACGTGGGCCACCTGGGTCATGGCTCACCAGGAATTGCAATATTTTAGTAGCCTGTAACGCCCCGGGATTTCCCGAATTAGAAAATTATTTGTTTTTCCTTTTACATCATCATGATGAATCATGTCATCATGCATCCTTTTCACCTTGCATATTTTGCTAAACTCAATATATTATTTTTTTGCCAACCTATTTTTATTATTGCACATAATAAACCCTTTCACCTCCTTCTTTACTATTTCAAATAAAAACTCCCAAAAAATTATTTGGAAATGTTTGCAAAGTACCTCAAAAGAAAATTAAAGTTTATAAAAATATTTGGAAATCCTTTTCCCACTCATTTTCTTCTTCTCTAACTCTTTCCCTCTTTCTTTCTTTCTTTCTTTCTTTCTTTCTTTCTTTCTTTCTGGAAAAAAGAGAAAATTATTTTGATCCTTAAAGGGCCGAAGCCTCTTCTCCTGACCCATCTCCTCTCTTCTTTCCTACGAGCAGACACGCGAGGAGCGTGACCTCCACCTCCATGTCGCCCCCACCTCCAGCTGCTCCCCTCCTTAAAGCCACTCCTCCACTCCTCTTGGAAACCCTAGCTGCCTCCTCTCCCTCCTCGCAGTGCCGCCACTCTCTTCTCCCCTTCTTCCCCTCTGTTCTTCCTTCCCCACAGAAGCGCACACACACCGCCACCACCTGCTCGACGCGCGGCTGCTCCGGTGCCGTCGAGGGACCTCATTCAGGCCCTGGAGCTCCGCAACTACGCCCTCTCCGTTCACGTTTAATTAATCGGAGCCAGGATCACCGCACGGAACGTCTTCTTCCACGACGTCCACGACTAGCGCAAGATCTTCAATTCCGGCGATGACGGTCTTCTCCAAGCATGAACGACTCCACCAAGATCCTTCCCGTGAGCCCCCGGTTCAATTACCACCGCCCCCCGTCTCGATTGCATGCTTTGGACGACGCCAGCCTCTGTTCTTCTTCCTCCGTACGCCATGGCTGTACACGTGTACCTCACCGAGCTCGAGATAGAGGTGTTCCCGAGCTGCTGTTTGCTCCCGTCTTGCGCACCCACAGCAGCCTTTATAAAGAGTTGTCCCACAAGTCTTCATCAATTGTGCGAGATATTTTCTGGTGGAGTTGTTGGACAAGTGGAAAGGATACCTCACAAACGAAGTCAACATCACCAACGTGTGCAAACACCTAAGCTTGGGCAGGTTGCACCCCTGTGAGCATCATCTTACCCATCTTTTTACCTTCAAAGCATTATATTTTGTTTTGTTTTTGTCATTTTTATATTTCGGTTTGTCATTTTATTTTCAGTTTTGCATTAAAAATTAAAAAAATACACAAAAACTTGCTACAATGGGAGAAAGAACTAAGTTGTGTGACTACACAAACACTCCAAATGATCAATTTATTACTAGACTCATCACTCCACTTAAGATAATAGAGATAAGTCCTGTTGTGTCTAAAATGTTATCTAGGAAACAATTTGGTGGTAAAGCATTTTGAGGATATTTTTGAGCATCTTCAATATTTTATTGACGTTTGTTGCCTACAAAGTTGTAAGGATGATGAACTTGACACTCTAAAAGTTAAACTATTTCCATTGTCATTAAAATAGGAAGGTAAAGAATGGTTATGTTCAGTACCTGCTATAAATTCTTGGAATGAATTAGAAAAACTTTTTCTAGGAAAGTATCACCTTCCTTTTAAAGTTTGGCAAGAGTTGACTAATTCTAAGAATAAATATCAAGAGTTTTCTGAAAATTGCACCCCCCTAAGATAGAAAACAAGGTCATCAGGGGGACGAACTTACCTACTGAGAGAAAGTTTACTAGAAGAGGGAAGGATTTTCCTATGAAAAAGCAAATTTGGGTTAAAAAGGAAAAACAGGTTGAAGAAGTTAATGAAACTAAAAGTGATAATCTTCTTATGTTGATTGAGTTAGAAAAGAAACAAGTCGAAAAAGTTAAGATGCTTAGTGAAGTCAAGGAACCACTACTTAACTTGGAAACTTGTAGCTTGCATGAACTTATGTCTATCTTACAGAAATTTGCTAGTGATCCTTCTATTAATATTAATCAAGCTGGTTTTGGTTCTTTTATTGCTAGCCATGTTTTAAATGAGAAAATTGCTAGGTACAACAAAGAAGCTATGACACCACCTAAGCTTGGGGATATTTGGGTTCCCAAGGTATTAGTAACAATTGGAAAAGAGACACACCATGCCATATTAGATCTAGGATCTAGTGTCTCTGTCATGTCTAAGGAACTATATGAAGTACTTGAATTAAAGAATCTTGAAAAATGCTCTATTGAACTTTCACTTGCTGATGATTCCGTTAAATATGCTTTAGGAAAAGTAAGTGATGTTATGGTAGAGTTACACATGACTTTTGTGCCTATTGACTTTTTAATAATGGACATGGGGAATAAAACCTCTAGTCCTATCATTTTGGGAAGACCTTTTTTTCGTACTACATGTGCTATAATCGATTCAAAGGAGGGGAACGTGAAGTTTCAGTTCCCACACAAGAAGTGCATGGAGCACGTTCCAAGGAAGAGGGACACATCAAAGTTCAAGCTCCCTCATGAGCTTCGTCCACTATAAATATCACGTAATAAGCATAGCTAAATGGCTATAAAGAAAGCGTTTTACGGGAGGCAACCCGGTTGTTTTTATTTGAGATTTTCTTTGAGTCCTCTGGATGTACCAAGAGACTGTCTCGAGCAAGTCTATTCACAGGTGCAGCTGAACTGACAATTCATCTGTTAAGGCTTATAAATATTCTTTGGCTCCCCTTGTGTCGAATCAATAAATTTGGGTTTTACTTCCCTCGAAGACTGTTGCGATCCCCTATACTTGTGGGTCATCAAGACTATTTTCTGGCGCCGTTGCCGGGGAGCATAGCTTTATTTATAAGTTCACCTGAGATTGATATTGCTTTCTAGAATTCATTCATCATGGGAAAGCCTGGTGATAAGAAGTTTCCCATACTGCCATCCACAACAAGAAAAGGTACAACTCTGAGTTCCGCTGCTGCACTTGATTCTCCGTCTGTGATGAGTAAGCTTATTTCACCGCTGCATGCTACTCGTACTATTACTTCTGCTGAATCTGAAAATGCTTCTGAAAATTGTGATGATGCTTCTACTGTGCTTGATGAAAATGGTTCCTTAGGACCTTTTCTAGATGCTATAATTGATAAATCTAAACAAACTGAAAATGCTGAAAATTCTAATACTTCTGCTAGTTCACCTGAGTCTGGAGAGTATTTTCCTGATGATCCCGATGAAACTTATGTGGAACTTGATGATGATTTTGTTGATGAGATTAATGCTACTAAAGATGCTAGTGCTATGAAATGCCTTCTTGAAAAACATGCTGTTAGATATAAATTATCTCCTGATGCTAAATTTGCTACATCTCCCATAAACATTAAATATAAAGATTATGATTTCTCTATTGATTTGTCTCACATAGCCATTGTTGAAAGTGAATCTTTCTGTGGAACCGAAAATGAGAGTGCTGTAGAACACATGAATGAACTCTGTAATTTGAGTGGTATATTTTCTGAGGACATAAAGATGCGCACTTACTTTGTCACTAAAATATTTCCTTTCTCATTAAAAGGGGAAGCTAAAACTTGGTATAATAATTTGTCTCATGTTTCCATTACTTGTCCTATTGGTTTGCTTGATACTTTATTTCGGAAATATTTTCCTGCTAGTGCTCAACGGGATGCTTTGCTAAGGATTTACAATTTTAATCAAGAAGAGGATGAGAAATTGCCTGATGCTAGGACACGGTTTTGCTCTCTAATAAGAGGCCAGCCGAACCATGATTTAGAGAAAAATGATATTCTTGATATATTTTACAGTGGACTAACCGTTGAATCTAGGACATATTTGGATAGTTGTGCTAGTTGTGTTTTCAAGAAACGAACTCCAGAAGAAGCTGAGGAATTAATGGCTAAGATAAGCCAGAATTATGATGATTGGAATATTCCTGAACCTACTCCAACACCTACACCAACACCAAGGAAGAGAGGTATGATTGAATTAGATGAAGAAGTGATGAAGGAAGCCAAGAAATCTCTTAAAGAGAGAGGTATTAAATCTGAAGATGTGAAGAATTTACCTCCTATAGAAGAATTATGTAAGCCAATTCCTCCTTCACCCGTAATTGAGGTACACTCTCTCCAAAGGTTTGATGATAGAGATATTCCTTACTCTAAACCTCCTGATCAATGCTTAGATGAATTTGATACTTTTATTGCTAAGCAAGGTAATTTTAATATGAGAATTGAGAATCATTTAATAGAAAACTCTCGCGCTATTAGTAACTTGCATGATATTGTTGATAGAACCTCCAATGATGTTAAAATACTTATTAAACATTTTCATATGGTTCAAACTCAAATTGATCAACTTTCTAAAGTGCAAAAAGAAATGTTAATGAATGCTTCTAGGGATAAAGAAAAACATGTTTGTGAAGTAACAACTACAGGTGGTAAATCTACTCTAGATCCTTTATATCCTGAGGGACATGCTAAAAGAATTGAACAAGATTCTCAACAAATTAATAAACCTAGTGCTCCTTCTAAGAAAAAGAAGAAGAAACATAAAACTGTTGTAGAATCCTCTGAACCTGTCAACAATCCTAATAGCATATCTGTTTCTGATGCTGAAACCGAAAGTGGTAATGAACTTAACAATGATAATAATAATGCCAATGATAATGATAAAAATGATAATTCGGATAAGGAAGAAATAGAAGAGGAACCTGAAAAACACACTAAAAATAAAAAGTACACTAAGGAAGATTTTATTGCTAAGAAACATGGGAGTGAAAGAGAACCTTGGGTCCAAAAACAAATGCCTTTTCCTGCTAAGAAACTTAAAACCAAAGAAGAAGAACATTATAATAAATTTTGTGATTGGCTGAAACCTTTGTTCTTGCAAATTCCTTTGACTGATGCTATTAAGTTGCCTCCTTATTCTAAATATATGAAAGATATTGTTTCTAACAAAAGGAAAATTCCTAATGAGGAAATATCTACTATGCTTGCTAATTACTCTTTTAATGGCAAGGTTCCAAAGAAGTTGGGTGACCCAGGTATACCAACCATTCCTTGCTCTATCAAAAATAATTATGTTAGAACTGCTCTATATGATTTGGGAGCAGGAGTTAGTGTTATGCCTTTCTCTCTTTACAAGAGACTTTACCTTGATAAATTGATACCTACTGATATATCTTTGCAAATGGCTGATAAATCTACTGCTATTCCTGTTGGCATTTGTGAGGACGTTCCTGTTCAAGTAGCTACTAATTGCTTGATTATGACTGACTTTGTTGTTCTTGAAATGCCTGAAGATGATAATATGTCTATTATTCTTGGGAGACCTTTTCTAAATACTGCAGGGGCTGTTATTGATTGCAATAAAGGAAAAGTAACTTTCAATGTGAATGACAAAGAACATACTGTTTATTTTCCCAAGAGGTTGGATAAAATACGTGGAGTTAATACAATTACCAATGTGAGATCTATTAAAGTGGGAAGTATTGATTGTCCTTATATAGAAGAATACAAGACTCTTATGATTGGATCCATACCAATACGATCCAAGGTAACATGAGTGTCCCGTGAAGTTTAAATCTTTTATGTCATATAAAATTCATTTGGTGGCAAGACTTGATCAACCTTGTTAACAAGTGCATTTTAAATGCATGAAAGTGCTAAACAACTTTCTTTCTCTCATTTTTTTTACCCACTGTAATATCATTTAGTTTGCAAAGTTTAGTTGCATTTGGTGTTAGAAAATAATTTTTCAATATTAAAGTTATTAATGCAAAATAACAGAAAATAATAAAAAATAAATTTTCTCAGAATTTCAAAAAAATTATACCAAAAATCCTATTTTTCTGGGGAGGTTCAGAAAGTGCCAAGGGGTAGCCAGGGGGACCCACCATGCCCCCACATGAGGTGGTGGCGCGGCAGCAAGCCAGCCGTGCCAGGGCATGATGAGGGCCCACCTGGCCCCTCCACTTACTCTCCTTCCTCCCCATTCTTTCTCTCTCCCGACCAAATACTCCCACATCGAAAAATTTCGTGTTCTTGCTGCTCTTGCCCTCGGATTTTCGATCTCCTTGCTCAGCCCATCTTTGTTGCTGAGATTTGGGGTATTCACTCTCCGGTATGTGACTCCTCCGATTATCCAAGTAGAATTTTGTTTAATGGATTATATATTGAGTATTTTGCTGCTGTAGATATCATGTTTAGTGAGTTTAAATGCTTGTTCTAAGTTGGCATAACTAGTTTTGATGAATGCTTAAGCCTCTAGCAAGTCACTATAGTGGTTTCCCCTCATTTAGTTGGCTAAAAATCAATTTTTATGCTATTTGTTAAAAATTTCAGAACATGGAGTGGAACCCATATGCAATTGACCAACATGAGATAGTGGTGCATGAGAAGATGAAGGTTCATCACGAAGAGAGTGTATTCCCTGCTATTTACCCATGCTCACAATTCATGGGTGTTACAGGGATTGCACATGATTTTCATACTCTAATGACCAATGCAGGACTAGAACATTTTGTTAATGATCAACCCTTTCAATATGCTAAGCTAGCCATGTCGGTGGTGCAGGACTTCAACTGCAATTTGACCTCATCTAACCCTATGGTGCACTATAAGATTTACAATAAATCTGTGGATTTGCCTTTTGCTGTTTTTTGTGCAGCAATTAAAGTACCACAAGGGGGATCTCGAGAGAAGTTGAAAGGGAAGCCTAAGCCATTGCTGGACTTATATGAGGACATTTGCTATGGGAGGAGTTTCTCTCAAGAGGAGGGTAAAATCCGGAGTATTCATCTCGCTTCCATTCGATACTTTGCCTACTTCATTACTAAATGTGTTCTTGATAGGAAAGCATCAAGTAAATTGGCCTTGTCTGACTTAGCTTTTCTAGCTGTTGCATTACGCAATGATAAAACTTATGATTTGGGTGCTCTGATTGCCTACCGTCTCACCACTAACCGTGAGAAGGGAGGAGTTTGTGGAGGTCTAGTTGCCTCTCGTTTATTAGCTTTGCATGGTTTGGCACCTCACCCCCTTGATTTTCTGCTTCCTATAGAAAAACTAGACTTTGATTCCATGAAAAAACATAAATTTATTGCTGACCATGGTAGCTTGCATGTTCTCCCTTACATTATAACCTTTCCCAAGAGGCAATATTTGAAAGTGTCCACAATTATTAGAACTGTTATTTTGCCTGCACCTTCGCTTAACCTTCATGCCAGGGAAAACTGGTCAATCTCGGAGGCTGAGCTTGACACACTTGAGGGGCAACACGGCCCGGACATGGGAGACAACGAAGAGGAGCATGAGGGTAACTTTAGTAAGCCCCCTGAGACAGCTGGTTCCTCGTACCCAGATCCGGGATATGCTGGACCTTCGGGGTCTTCCTCCACCGCAGCCGAGCCAGAGTATGACTTCACCAGGTTTGACCCGCCGGGCTGGAACCATTATTCACCATGGGGTTGATTCCCACTTAGGCCAAAAGCCTAAGCTTGGGGGGGAGGTATACCGATAGCACACTCATCTATATATCATCATCGTTCGGTACTTTGTATATCCATGTTTCGTTTTAGTTTTTTTTTTTTAATTATTTGTTCATGTTTTGCTTTGCTTTCCAAACTCAAAATACCAAAAATATTTCTATTATTTCTCTTGCTGGTTTCTTTTAGTATCTAGTATTAGTATGCTTAGTATTTAATTCAGTTCAATATGCAAAAACACAAACATATTTTGCTTTGTTGTTTGCTGTTTCGCGCAGGGACAGATTTCTTCTGTCCACCGTTTAAATCATAACTTCCTGTAGAAAAATCCAAATGACCTGAAATTTCGTGTGCATGATCCTCAGATATGTACGCAACTTTCATTAGTTTTGAGTTTTCTGATCTGAGCATGTTAAGATCCTCGAAAAAATTCGTCTTCACAGACTGTTCTGTTTTTGTTCTGTTTTTAGTTCCTAAATCCGAAAATCCAAAAATATTTTTTGTTTCTTTTTGGTTTTGTATAGTTTGTTTCAGAGCTCAATGCCATCCATTACTCCATGGATATTGGTTTTCATTTCATATTATTCAAGCCACACAAGTGAAAGCGCAATAATGACGATATATGACAATTCGAGTTGGGTAAGAGGCTGGTAATGAACTCTATTTGTTTTTCATTTTTGTACATATACTCATTCATGTGAGCATGCTTAGATGGTTGGCATAAGATATATGTCGATTGGTGGATGCTTAGTTGTTTATGTTCTCTTATGATCAATCCCAATTTATTAATAGTAGATGACATATTTCTATGGATATTTGCTTGCATTGTTTTCTTCATAAAAGAGTATGACATTGTGGTATCCTCCTCTGAACTAATTCATTTGTATCGACTTGGCACATGCTCACACATGTATATGACTGAAAACAAAGAGTCAATTAAGCCTTGATGAGTTATTTTGCCTCAGAGTTCTAGTATCACTTTTATTCCTCCGTTAATTTTATTTTGTCGCAAGCATGATTATGACGGTTATTGCGCTCTTGAATTGTCGCTTCCATGTCTATTGCTAGCCTCCACATGTACTAAGCAATTTTGCTTGTGCTTCCAAATCACTGAAAACCAAGTTATCCCAAAGAGTCCACCATAAATACCTATATATGGCATTTCAAACCATTCAAGTAAATTTGCATGTGCTATCTTTAAAACCTTCAAACACTTCTCAATTTGTGCCACTGTTTCGAGGACATGTTGCGGGCATGTGTACTGGAATTTGGAGGATCATGGGATGAACATTTACCATTAGCAGAATTCTCATATAATAACAGCTATCAAGGTAGCATTCAAATGGCACCATATGAAGCACTATATTGGAGAAAGTGCAGATCACCAATATGTTGGTTTGAACCCGGCGCCAATAGAGAGTTTGCACCCGAGTATGTTAAAGAGCAACAAGCTATCGTAAACATCATAAGGGATCGACTTAAGATTGCACAGAGTCGACAGAAAAGTTATGCAGATCTTAAGAGAAGACATTGGGAACCAATCCTGGAGGATATGGTCTACTTGAGAGTAAGCCCGACTAGAGGAGTGAAAAGGTTTGGAGTCAGGGGAAAATTGAGTCCCAGATATATCGGACCATTCCGAGTAATAAGCAAAAAGGGAGACACAGCAGAAATAGAATTACCAGAGATACTATCACAAGTGCACAACGTGTTCCATGTATCCCAGTTGAAAAGGTGTTTGAAGCCACCTGAGGGACCTCTCGAGATAGAAGAGTTGAACTTACAACCAGATTTAACTTATGAGGAAGAACCGGAGAAGATTCTCAGGGAGAATTGGAAAAGATTAAGGAATCGAGCAATTAAATATTGTCTGATCCAATGGAAACATCATACCGAGAGGGAAGCAACATGGGAAAAAGAAGAAGATCTCCGCAGAGATTATCCTCAACTATTCAGGTACCAGAGATAAGAAACTTTGGGGCGAAGTTTAGTTTAAGGGGGAGAGGATGTAATACCCCGCAGTTATATGATCCGAAAGGGTAGAAGTTAAAATTGTGCATCTTTGCATTCATGCATGTTTGAAAAATCCGAATAATTTTCGCGCTTTTGTGCAAAAGGGATAAGGAGTCGATACCCGACAAACGTCGAAAATCCCTGGTATGATCTCTGACAAGTAGTCGAGAATAGTCGATGAACCTAAACCCTGGAGTGCGAGAGAGGGGGGTTTAAAATGGAATCACTCGAACTCTAAAAAGGGAGTCTCGAGATAGTTAGGGTAAAATATTTCGATTCTTATCTTCTCCTTCTTCACAAATCAACTTGAGGAAATTTAAACAAATTCAAACTCAAGGAAATTGAAACAGGCAAATATTTGAATAATGCAAAAAAAACCTAAAAAGGGGGTGCATGGCCATCTCAAGTCTTGAAACAAATGCATTATAATTCGGAGAACTCATCACTCACATAACAAAACATCAATATTTCAAAGACAATAACATACACATTAACTCAAAAGAAATACATCTTTATTCATTCTTACACAAATATATCTCAACTCAAGAATTCGAAATAAAGATATAAGAGTTACAAAGCAATTCCAAAGGGAATTTAATCACTTACAGTAATATTAAATAATGGTACAAATACATAAGTACAACATTGGAAATTCATTACAACTTACAAATGCCTTTACATGGCAGAATGCAAAACTAAACTAAATCCTAGAATCCCTAAATGAAAGCCTTGAATCCTTTAAGTCTTGAACCTGCAATATAAACAAAAAAGGCAAAAGAAAGTTTTGGTTAGGATTAAAATGTTGTCAACACCATTTGGTGTTGACTGTTTATAAATAAAATCCTGGCATCACTTGAGCAGTATCAAGCACTGCTAAGTAAAGAAGGCAACAAGTATTTGGAATGCTTCGAAGGCAACAGGGGCAGATCAGTGCTGAGTTAAATAATGCAGCAGAGGGTCAAAGGCATTCAGTGCATCATTAGGCACTTAATTAGGGAAAGAGGCAACTAGAACTGGAGACCATAGCCACTGATCATCAAGATTAAATGAGGCAACTGCATTCCAAATAAAACAAATCATGCCAGGAGTTTAAAAGAGGCAACCCTAAGTAATGTGGTATCACATTTATCTATTAATTAGATAAATGGATCCTTAATCCCACAAATAACCTCACAATCAACTTAATTAAGCCCTCAGATAAGAAAATCATGGCCAAACCGACATAATCAAGGCATACCGACATGTAATAACCTTCCCTTCACAGCCAAGCATGGGCAACACAAATATCTCAAAGGAGATAGGGGCAGTGACTCAGAACCTATCCCCAAAGGGTGATGAACCACTGATCATCAAGATTAAATGAGGCAACTGCATTCCAAATAAAACAAATCATGCCAGGAGTTTAAAAGAGGCAACCCTAAGTAATGTGGTATCACATTTATCGATTAATTAGATAAATGGATCCTTAATCCCACAAATAACCTCACAATCAACTTAATTAAGCCCTCGGATAAGAAAATCATGGCCAAACCGACATAATCAAGCCATACCGACATGTAATAACCTTCCCTTCACAGCCAAGCATGGGCAACACAAATATCTCAAAGGAGATAGGGGCAGTGACTCAGAACCTATCCCCAAAGGGTGATGAACTGAGCCGAAGTGTAGTAGTAGATATCCACAAGAGGGAATGAATTGCACAACAAGTCGTGCACGATTATCACCTAGGTGAGAATCAGTGCAAAACCTATCAACAAGGTGAAACTGAGTGCAAGACTCAGTCAATAAAAGCAACTCGAGGTAAAGAGGGCCAGAAGACAGCAGCTTAGTCACTAGAACCCAGTTATCCTGGTGTCAACAGCCCAGCAAGCTCCCAGACATGTTAAATAGGACCCCAGGCGTGTGAGCAAAGAACACACCAACCAGCAGCACACGCACAGCCCTGGAGCATCCACATCACATTGTTCTTGATCTAAGAACAGTACCAGACCATGTCTGGAACCTAAGAAACACATCCATAAGCCTTTTCAGCTAGAACATACACCTTAGGAAACCTGAAGCAGCTAGGAGGTGCAGGCACAACCCCTGGAGCAAGAACCAACCCTACAGATTGTGTACAACTACACTACAACAGCAGGTTGATTCTGGTGTGAGCTAGCAGCCCTGCAAATGAGCAGAGCATGGCTAAGCAATCTCAGCTGTGTGCTCAGTGAGTGAAAGAAGTGAGAGTGAGCTAGTTCTGTTTCCACAGAACTCAGCTAAGCAAGTACAATTGCTTGTGAGAGAAGAGAGAAAGAGATTGTAGCATCTGTTCTTTTAATCTTACACACACAAGTGAACCAGAGAAGTATCTGGATTAGCTTGTGCATGCATTAGGTGAACACTCATCACCTATGTGCAGAAGAAGCACAGGAAAGCGTCAAAAAAGTTAAACACAAAGATTTCACACACCAAATTAATGTGTAACTCCAGTTTTGGAGGCATCAGCATTAAAAGGATGTGTTAAGCTATCTGTAACACACATCATTGCTTAGTACTCCAATGAGCACAACTCAGTAGATTAGTTAATGTCTTAGTTGGAGTAAATCCAAGCTGAGAGGTGAGCTAGATAGAAGAAAAGAAGAAATTGTTGCTAAGCAACAAATGCTCAACTGCTAACACTGTAGCAGGAGCAAGAGGGGAGAGTAAGGATAAGAAGGAAGGTGAGAAATGCAACAGTGCTGTGACACACACACCAGGGCATCTCCAATTGATGCTACTGCATTCCTAAACAAGATAGCAGAGGAGGAGATACAGTTTTGTGGATAAATGCCACACTGGCTTGTCCAGGAGTAGTAGGAACCAGTGCATACACTGTATTAGCAAGCCACAAGCTCTAGTGTTGATGCTAAGCATCTACACTTGCTACACAGTGCATCAAGGAGCATCACAGGAGGCTAATTAAGCAATTAGCATAGCATCAGAAACGCAGGAGTACAAATAGCACTCGTATTAGGCGTTTGGTCGTCAGTAATAATACTGACGAACCAGTAATCGTAGCAGCAGCATTTGGGAAACCTAGAAAATGGGGAAAACCCTAATTGCTCACTGTCTCGAGCAATTGATGCTCAAACAGGAGATCTGAGAGATGGGAAGCCTCTCAAAGAGACACCAGAGCGTCTAGAACGAGTAACAGGAGGCGAACACTTACCAAACGACCATTGCCGTAGCTCCGAGGCGACGAGGCAGTGCCCGTGCAACCTCTGGAGGGGGCAAACGGTAGTAGAGGTACCCGCGCACGACGCTAGAGCACCGAGAGAAGCTCGGAGGCTTCAATGGCGAAGAATAGCACCGAGCGGAGCACCGTCACCGAAACCCTAGCCGAGGACCGAGTTACGCGTGAAGGCGAGTAATGAAACGAGAGACGAATCGCCTGGATAGGAAGATGCGCCGTAGCGTGGGTAGCATTTTGCCCCACGGCACGGTGGCAGAGATGGCCGGAGCTGGCCGGAATCAGCAGAGGCGTGGCGGCGGTGGCGAGTCGCCAGCAGAGTCGCGCGAGAGAGAAGGAGAGCACGGGAGAGAGAGAGAGAGTGCGTGCGGGTTGACCAGACTGGCTCGGTCGGAGCCAGGTCTGAGTCATTTGGGCTCGGTTCGACCGAGTCAGCTTAGGGGCATTTTAGTAATTTCACTATTTAATTAAAAGCCCTGGTTAAAATAATTATTTCTCACTGAAATAAAATCCTAAAAATACACTAAAAATATCCACACATATCAGAAAAATCCAAAGAATTTGATTATGATTTTTATTGAATTTTTTGGAAAACTTTTGAGTGATGAAAAATTCAAGGTTCCTTAAGTGGATAATCCTTGAAATATTTTCCAAAATGTATTTTCTACAAGTAAATAAACTTGGGAAAATTACTGAACAAGTTCAAATGACATTTTGAACATCATTTAAATTTCAAAATATGACTATCCTGTCACTCATCCTAGATTATAAAATATACCAAGAAATCATCTTTAAACCGGGGGAATTTTGGGAAAAACACCTCGAATGCATATCATCTATGCATAAAGGCATGAATTTGGATTTTTGAACATTGTCTCATATGAGCAATGATTTGGTTTTCAGAACACGAGGGTCACAACTCGTCGGAAGCTTTAGACTCCACTACTTGTCAGTCTCAAGGCAAGTTTCATACTTGCATGTCCTGATTGATTATTTTACTACAAGTATGTGCAAAGTAATATCATTGCATTTCAGAAAGAAAAATTATTTTCGAATGATGTGAAGTGCTATAAATATTGTTTGGTGGACGATGGAACCATGGATGGTACGGATATCATGGTGGAGGTTCCATCGTACGGAAAGTATATACCTAGGAATTAATCACCCAAGTTCCAGTGATCCTAGTGCCGTGTTGAAGTATCGACCAACAGATTCACTATGGATGGGCTATCTAGAGGTTCTTTCCTTCGGATGTATATCCTCGGCAGGCTATCTCCTGGTTGCGTCCGTTGCGGCGGCCAACGGCGTGGAACCGCATACGTTCCCACCCGACGGGGTGAATTGGAATAGTAGCTCGGGAGTGGTGGCGAGCTTGGTCTTTGTACCAGCTGGGCCATAAGGGGCGAATATGCATTGTGCCGGGGAAGGACTCCACATGGCTAGGTGCCCTGAGTCCTGGCTATAGCACAGATGGTGTGCAAAGAGAGCATTTAAGGGCCAGGCTGCTGTTGGGTAAAGCGATGCAGCTCTGCAGAGTCATAAAAAGAAAAACTGTGATTATCACATCCTTGTTCCAGGAGGGAACCACAGAACGCAGCGGGAAAGGCATCCCAAGTGATGGCTATGAACCCGTGGAGACTGGGAGCTTAGTTTTCTAAATTAAAATTGGACATTTCAAGAAATGTTTTCCAAAACCTGCATATTCATTTTGACTTTTTGGTCAAAATGGTAGATAGTGCATACCACTTATCTAAGCATAATGCTAAACTTGTTGAGTAACGCTGTTACTCATTCGTTTCCTCTTTTGATCCCTTGCTTAGACTGTGAGGGGAATCTGGAGGTGGGATATGGACTGTACCATACTAGCGAGGTGGACTATGAAGAGCCGGACCTCTCCGGAGCAGTGGAAGGTGTGGACTACCTGATCACCTATGGAGCTAGCGACGACGAGGAGGAGGAGCCCCAGACTTAGAAATAGTTAAGGAACCGGGCCGAGCGATACTAGACTAGTACTACTTAGTGCTGAGCCAATGGTTCTTAGTTTGCTTTTATCAATAAGCCGAAGGTTGACACCTGTCACCTGGCCAGTAGTTGAATTTCCACCTTTACAGGAGGAAGACGTCGAATCTTGTATGCATTTCTGGCTTGTAATATTCAGCAGTGTGGAATAAAGTGGACCCGCAATGTTTCTGTTGTACTACTCTGTGTGATGTAATATTTACGGATCAGTCCTTCCGTGGGTGTTATGTCGAGACTTGTACACTACAATATGCAGTGGTGTGCGGGGTCACTACAGATGGTATCAGAGCAATTGCCAGACCTTAGGTTGGAAACCTATTAAAGGGAAAGCCTGTAGGTATGCGAGGGATAGGAATATAAATAAAAGTTTTAAATTGTTATGATTGATATTCACTTGAGAATAACATGATCATGCAATTAATTCTTTTTATATGTTACTAATACATTTTCCTGGTTAACAGCTAGGATGGAGAAAAGAATTCCAAAGCGGTCTATCCGAGTGAGAGATGCGGAGTTAGGAAAGGGATTGTTCAAAGGGAATTGGGTTGGGATTCTGCAACACTTACTCACATTTCTTGGTATAGGGACCAAGGTAGTTGTGAAGGTGCTGAGTTACTATGACGGGTCAGCCTTAGCCAAATACCATGTGTCACTTAAGCTTCCAACAGAGCTAAGGATGGGTCTTAAAATGCCTTTTGGTGAAGCTAAAAATATTGAAGCCACATTCCAGATTGCGGTAATTAGAGCCATCACTAATATTAGGACCGAGAAGAGTAAGCACTTAGAGGGCACCCTGTTTCATGCGATTCCTAGCACACACTATCGCTTTGAGGCAGAGATAGACTTTATGTCTTTCATAAAGACTAATCCGGAGGATACAGCAGTATTCATAGAGAGTTGTGTCAGGCTCATCCGAACGTATCACAAAGCGTTTGGAATAGTTGCTGAGGAAGTAGAGTCGATGGTAGAGCAGTTCTCGTGTCCAGAAGTTATTCAGGAGAAGAGTGATATGCTAAGTTATGAGGCAGTAAGGGGATTTACTGAACCACCATCCACACCACTTAGGATTGTGGAGGAAGTAGAACCTCAGACACCAGTTTATCCCGTGTGCGAGATGCCACAGACTAGTTATGTGTCGCTTAGCAGTGAGACCGGTGAGGAGACTAGTGGTTGGAGTGATGAGGAACCATATGCGGGTACTCGGAGTGATCCCATAAATATTCCGAGTGATCCGGAGGAGCAGGAGGTGACCAGTCGTACACCTAAGAGAGATGCGAAGTCAAAGATGAAAAACCATGCTAGTCCACAGCAGTCTAGGGGAGAGTTTTCCAAGGGCAAAGGAGTGAACAAATCCAAGGGCGCTAAAGTCAAGCCTAAGATAGAATCGATTGAGGAAGGGCAGAGTTATTACTGCAACATGGATAATATGACCACTGGGTACGTTGGTCAAGGTGAGGATTTCGGTGGTGGAGAAGTTTGTGATGGAGGCGTTTATAATGGTGAGATGGAGGCGTACAAATACTTGAGTGAGTATTTCTCAATGACGGATATGACGCTAGAAGCTACCCCATCAGACCCAGAATATGAGCCGCAGGTGGAGGTGAAGTTACCCGGAATTCGTAGAAGGACCAATCGTAATAGCCGGTGGAATCCGGGGAAGTATGCAGAAGAGTGAAGACCGATGGAGAGAAGCAGTAGATGTAATATATGTATCATACATAGTTGGTAATGCGTATTGTAAGGGTACGTTAGGAATAAGTGAGACTGATTCACTTTAGTGTTTGTTACCTTTATGTACCCATGTTTGTAACAGTACCTGTATAATACATGGTATATGTTTTAAAAACTCTGGTTTTATTGGATTTTCTTGGATCTTTGTTTGACTAGTACTTGTGCATGGAATAGGACTCAACGTGCATATGCACAAGGTAACAATGACTCCCGATTCGATGATACAGGACTAGAGAACAATGGCGGAAGTCGGTGAGGAGAGTGATGAGCAGCGACAGGAAAGGGAGATGAAGGAAAAGCAAGATGCTGATACTGGGGGAAATCCACAACCAATGAGGCCAATTACGGAGCTGAATTTCATGCAGTATATGCAGTTAGTGGAAGATGGAAGACGTCGTGACCAGGAACAACAAAATAAGTTTCTGCATGACATGCTGGAAAAGCAAGCAGGCTATACAAGGGATGAAGCTATCCGAGGAATCACACTATCTGATTTCCAGAATACAAAACCAATACCCTTTGCCAGAGCTCCAGAACCAATGGATGCTGAAGATTGGATATCAGATACGGAAAGGAAATTAAATACAGTAGGCTGTAGTGATGAGGAGAAAGTAAGATATGCATCATATCTGCTCACTGGACCTGCCGCAGCATGGTGGGAAACCATCGTGGCAACACTACCAGAAGGGTATGTTGTAACCTGGGCGGAGTTCAAGAAAAGATTCCAGGAAGCACACGTTCCGGAAAGTATCTTGGAATTAAAAAGGAGGGAATTTGAGAATCTGAGGCAAAATGAATTACCCATCGGACGTTACGTCAACATATTCAATATGTTATCCCGATATGCCTTAGATGAGGTGGATACAGAGGAGAAACGGAAAAAGAGATTCCTAAAGGGATTAAATCATTTCGTGAAAATGCAGTTGAGGCTGGCAAAGCCTAAGGAATTCCAGGAGTTAGTGGACTCTGCGATAACCTTGGAGGATGATTTTAAATCACTGCAGGAAGAGAGGAGGAAAAAGGCAAGGATGGAGCCTAAAAGATTTCAAGTGCAGAGAGCATCACCTAATCTGCGTTTCAAACCCAAGCTGAGACCAGATGCCCGGAAAACATTCCAGAAGACACCACCACCCATGAATTCAATCATATGCAATAGTTGTGGTTTAAGAGGACATATGGCTAAAGATTGCCTGAAACCGAAAATCATCTGTTATGGGTGCGGACAAGCGGGGCACATCAAACCAGATTGCCCGAATCGTCAGAATCAGCAGGTGGGGCGTGGTAATGGAGGCGGAGATAACCGGGGTGTCGGTGGATTCAAACCTAGATGCGGTGGAATTGGGTCAAGTTCGGGCGGCCGCGGAAGAGGAATGCCTTATGGTAGGCTGAACTGCACCAGTTTGGAACAAATCAACAACACGGACAATGTGGTGATCGGTACGCTCAAAATTCTATCTAATCCTGGCAAAGTTTTATTTGATACTGGAGCTACTACTTCTTTTATATCACAAGAGTTTGTGGAGACATTTGGGATTAGATGTCAACCGCTAGAAGTACCCATATCGGTCATGTCGGCCGGGGGAAAAATCTTAGTTACACAGGTCAAAATGGATCAAGTAATTATGATCTGCGACCGTGTGTATGACGCCGATTTGCTAGTAATTCCCATGAAAGATGTAGCAGTCATCCTAGGGATGGACTGGTTATCGGATCATGGAGCTCAGATTGACTGTGCGGAAAAGACAGTGTCATTAAGAGGACCTGGAGGAACCAGAATAATTTACCTAGGGGACCGGCATAGTCAGATCAGGGCAGACTTACAGTTGAATTCCATGAAGACTGTGAGGATGGAGGAAATACCGGTCGTAAAGGAATTTCAAGATGTATTTCCTGAGGAGTTACAAGGAATGCCACCCGACCGAGAAATAGAGTTTACTATTGATTTAATACCAGGCACAGCACCAATAGCTCAACCACCATATAAAATGGGACCAAAGGAGTTGGTACAGTTGAAGGAACAATTGGATGAGTTAGAAGCCAAAGGATTTATAAGAGAAAGTATATCCCCGTGGGCAGCACCGGTGATTTTTGTGGATAAAAGAGACGGTGGTAGAAGAATGTGTGGAGACTTCAGAAATTTAAATCATGTGACTATCAAAAATAAGTATCCATTGCCAAGGATACAAGATTTATTTGATCAAGTCAGAGGAGCCGGTGTATTCTAAAAAATTGACTTAAGATCCGGATATCATCAGATAAAGATAAAACACGAGGACATTCCAAAAACTGGATTTGTGTCGAGATATGGACACCATGAATACCTGGTAGTACCATTTTGACTGACAAATGCACCCGCAATATTCATGAACTTGATGAATAAGATATTCATGCCTTATTTGGACAAGTTCGTGATAGTATTTATCGATGACATTCTGATATACTCGAAAAATAAGGAGGAACATCCAGACATTTACGGACAGTGTTGCAGACACTAAGGGAACATCAGTTGTATGCCAAGTTCAGTAAGTGTGAATTTTTGTTAGATCAAGTTGAATTTCTCGGACATGTGATAAGTAAGCAAGGAATTGCAGTAAATCCAGAAAAAGTAAAAGCAGTTATGGATTGGGAAGCACCCAAAACTCCCAAAGAAATACGAAGATTCCTAGGAATGGCTGGTTATTACCGGAGATTTATTGAAGGATTCTCAAAAATAGCCAGACCGATGACTCAACTACTCAAGAAAAATGCCAAGTTCGAGTGGAATAAGAACTGTGAAGAAAGTTTTCAGCTGTTGAAAAAAGAAATTAACCACAGCACCAGTGCTCGCAGTTTCGGAAACGGGAAAGGATTACACGGTATATTCTGACGCATCCAAGCTAGGAATAGGATGTGTGTTGATGCAAGACAGAAAAGTAATTGCTTATGGATCTAGACAGTTAAAACCTCATGAGATAAATTATCCAACACATGATTTGGAATTAGCAGCTGTTGTTTATGCACTAAAACAATGGAGACATTTCCTCTATGGAGAAAGGTGTGAGCTTTACACGGATCATAAGAGCCTAAAATATTTCTTTACTCAGAAAGAGTTGAATATGAGGTAGAGGAGATGGTTGGAATTAATCAAGTATTATGACTTAACTATCAATTATACCCCGGGCAAAGCTAATGTAGTAGCAGATGCCCTGAGCAGAAAAGTTACATGCAACAAATTTGGAATACAAGAAATATCTCCTGAGCTGAGGAAAGAATTAGAACAGACTAACATCGAGATCTGGGAAGGGCCTGAGATGGCAAGTGTTGCAGCAATCCAAATGATCGAAGAAATGGACTTGGGTTTACAAAAGGAGATTAGTTACAGGCAGATGGAAGATGAATTTCTCAAAGAATAAATGAGGAGAATAAAAGCCGGTCAAATCTCAGAATTTAACTGGAGATCGGAGGACGGATCTTTGTGGTTCCAAAAAAGAATTTGTGTTCCAGATATTCCCAAACTCAAGGAAGTGATACTAAAAGAAGCACATGAAACACCATATTCAATACATCCTGGAAGTACCAAGATGTACATGGACTTGAAAAGGATATTCTGGTGGAATAATATGAAAAGAGAGATTGCTAAATATGTGTCAGAATGCCACGTATGCAGACAAGTGATGTCGGAACATCAACATCCAGCAGGAATGTTACAACCATTACCTATTCCAGAATGGAAATGGGAGGAGATAAGTATGGATTTTATTACCGGGTTACCCAAAACAAGGAATAAGAAAGATTCTATATGGGTAATAGTGGATCGTTTGACCAAGAGTGCTCATTTTATCCCGGTAAAACAAACGGATGATACAGCGTATTTGGTAAATGTTTACATCAAGGAGATAGTCAGTAAACATGGAGTACCACTAAGTATTGTATCGGATCGTGGTTCCATATTTACTTCGGCATTTTGGAAACATCTGCAATCACATTTGGGAACTTCTTTAAAATTTAGCACTGCATATCATCCCCAAACTGATGGACAGACCGAAAGGACCAATCAAATTCTTGAGGACATGTTGCGGGCATGTGTACTGGAATTTGGAGGATCATGGGATGAACATTTACCATTAGCAGAATTCTCATATAATAACAGCTATCAAGGTAGCATTCAAATGGCACCATATGAAGCACTATATGGGAGAAAGTGCAGATCACCAATATGTTGGTTTGAACCCGGCGCCAATAGAGAGTTTGCACCCGAGTAGGTTAAAGAGCAACAAGCTATCGTAGACATCATAAGGGATCGACTTAAGATTGCACAGAGTCGACAGAAAAGTTATGCAGATCTTAAGAGAAGACATTGGGAACCAATCCTGGAGGATATGGTCTACTTGAGAGTAAGCTCGACTAGAGGAGTGAAAAGGTTTGGAGTCAGGGGAAAATTGAGTCCCAGATATATCGGACCATTCCGAGTAATAAGCAAAAAGGGAGACACAGCAGAAATAGAATTACCAGAGATACTATCACAAGTGCACAACGTGTTCCATGTATCCCAGTTGAAAAGGTGTTTGAAGCCACCTGAGGGACCTCTCGAGATAGAAAAGTTGAACTTACAACCAGATTTAACTTATGAGGAAGAACCGGAGAAGATTCTCAGGGAGAATTGGAAAAGATTAAGGAATTGAGCAATTAAATATTGTCTGATCCAATGGAAAGATCATACCGAGAGGGATGCAACATGGGAAAAAGAAGAAGATCTCCGCAGAGATTATCCTCAACTATTCAGGTACCAGAGATAAGAAACTTTGGGGCGAAGTTTAGTTTAAGGGGGAGAGGATGTAATACCCCGTAGTTATAGGATCCGAAAGGGTAGAAGTTAAAATTGTGCATCTTTGCATTCATGCATGTTTGAAAAATCTGAATAATTTTCGCGCTTTTGTGCAAAAGGGATAAGGAGTCGATACCCGACAAACGTCGAAGATCCCTGGTATGATCTCTGACAAGTAGTCGAGAATAGTCGATGAACCTAAACCCTGGAGTGCGAGAGAGGGGGGTTTAAAATGGAATCACTGGAACTCTAAAAAGGGAGTCTCGAGATAGTTAGTGTAAAATATTTCGATTCTTATCTTCTCCTTCTTCACAAATCAACTTGACGAAATTTAAACAAATTCAAACTCAAGGAAATTGAAACAGGCAAATATTTGAATAATGCACAAAAAACCTAAAAAGGGGGTGCATGGCCATCTCAAGTCTTGAAACAAATGCATTATAATTCGGAGAACTCATCACTCACATAACAAAACATCAATATTTCAAAGACAATAACATACACATTAACTCAAAAGAAATACATCTTTATTCATTCTTACACAAATATATCTCAACTCAAGAATTTGAAATAAAGATATAAGAGTTACAAAGCAATTCCAAAGGGAATTTAATCACTTACAATAATATTAAATAATGGTACAAATACATAAGTACAACATTGGAAATTCATTACAACTTACAAATGCCTTTACATGGCAGAATGCAAAACTAAACTAAATCCTAGAATCCCTAAATGAAAGCCTTGAATCCTTTAAGTCTTGAACCTGCAAAATAAACAACAAAGGGAAAAGAAAGTTTTGGTTAGGATTAAAATGTTGTCAACACCATTTGGTGTTGACTGTTTATAAATAAAATCCTGGCATCACTTGAGCAGTATCAAGCACTGCTAAGTAAAGAAGGCAACAAGTATTTGGAATGCTTCGAAGGCAACAGGGGCAGATCAGTGCTGAGTTAAATAAGGCAGCAGAGGGTCAAAGGCATTCAGTGCATCATTAGGCACTTAATTAGGGATAGAGGCAACTAGAACTGGAGACCATAGCCACTAATCATCAAGATTAAATGAGGCAACTGCATTCCAAATAAAACAAATCATGCCAGGAGTTTAAAAGAGGCAACCCTAAGTAATGTGGTATCACATTTATCTATTAATTAGATAAATGGATCCTTAATCCCACAAATAACCTCACAATCAACTTAATTAAGCCCTCAGATAAGAAAATCATGGCCAAACCGACATAATCAAGCCATACCGACATGTAATAACCTTCCCTTCACAGCCAAGCATGGGCAACACAAATATCTCAAAGGAGATAGGGGCAGTGACTCAGAACCTATCCCCAAAGGGTGATGAACTGAGCCGAAGTGTAGTAGTAGATATCCACAAGAGGGAATGAATTGCACATCAAGTCGTGCATGATTATCACCTAGGTGAGAATCAGTGCATAACCTATCAACAAGGTGAAACTGAGTGCAAGACTCAGTGAATAAAAGCAACTCGAGGTAAAGAGGGCCACAAGACAACAGCTTAGCCACTAGAACCCAGTTATCCTGGTGTCAACAGCCCAGCAAGCTCCCAGACATGTTAAATAGGACCCCAGGCGTGTGAGCAAAGAACACACCAACCAGCAGCACACGCACAGCCCTGGAGCATCCACAGCACATTGTTCTTGATCTAAGAACAGTACCAGACCATGTCTGGAACCTAAGAAACACATCCACAAGCCTTTTCAGCTAGAACATACACCTTAGGAAACCTGAAGCAGCTAGGAGGTGCAGGCACAACCCCTGGAGCAAGAACCAACCCTACAGATTGTGTACAACTACACTACAACAGCAGGTTGATTCTGGTGTGAGCTAGCAGCCCTGCAAATGAGCAGAGCATGGCTAAGCAATCTCAGCTGTGTGCTCAGTGAGTGAAAGAAGTGAGAGTGAGCTAATTCTGTTTCCACAGAACTCAGCTAAGCAAGTACAATTGCTTGTGAGAGAAGAGAGAAAGAGATTGTAGCATCTGTTCTTTTAATCTTACACACACAAGTGAACCAGAGAAGTATCTGGATTAGCTTGTGCATGCATTAGGTGAACACTCATCACCTATGTGCAGAAGAAGCACAGGAAAGCATCAGAAAAGTTAAACACAAAGATTTCACACACCAAATTAATGTGTAACTCCAGTTTTGGAGGCATCAGCATTAAAAGGATGTGTTAAGCTATCTGTAACACACATCATTGCTTAGTACTCCAATGAGCACAACTCAGTAGATTAGTTAATGTCTTAGTTGGAGTAAATCCAAGCTGAGAGGTGAGCTAGATAGAAGAAAAGAAGAAATTGTTGCAAAGCAACAAATGCTCAACTGCTAACACAGTAGCAGGAGCAAGAGGGGAGAGTAAGGATAAGAAGGAAGGTGAGAAATGCAACAGTGCTGTGACACACACACCAGGGCATCTCCAATTGATGCTACTGCATTCCTAAACAAGATAGCAGAGGAGGAGATACAGTTTTGTGGATAAATGCCACACTGGCTTGTCCAGGAGTAGTAGGAACCAGTGCATACACTGTATTAGCAAGCCACAAGCTCTAGTGTTGATGCTAAGCATCTACACTTGCTACACAGTGCATCAAGGAGCATCACAGGAGGCTAATTAAGCAATTAGCATAGCATAAGAAACGCAGGAGTACAAATAGCACTCGTATTAGGCGTTTGGTCGTTAGTAATAATACTGACGAACCAGTAATCGTAGCAGCAGCATTTGGGAAACCTAGAAAATGGGGAAAACCCTAATTGCTCACTGTCTCGAGCAATTGATGCTCAAACAGGAGAGCTGAGAGATGGGGAGCCTCTCAAAGAGATACCAGAGCATCTAGAACGAGTAACAGGAGGCGAACACTTACCAAACGACCATTGCCGTAGCTCCGAGGCGACGAGGCAGTGCCCGTGCAACCTCTGGAGGGGGCAAACGGTAGTAGAGGTACCCGCGCACGACGCTAGAGCACCGAGAGAAGCTCGGAGGCTTCAATGGCGAAGAATAGCACCGAGCGGAGCACCGTCACCGAAACCCTAGCCGGGGATCGAGTTGCGCGTGAAGGCGAGGAATGAAACGAGAGACGAATCGCCTGGACAGGAAGATGCGCCGTAGCGTGGGGAGCATTTTGCCCCACAGCACGGTGGCAGAGGTGGCCGGAGCTGGCCGGAATCAGCAGAGGCGTGGCGGCGGCGGCGAGTCACCAGCGGAGTCGCGAGAGAGAGAAGGAGAGCACGGGAGAGAGAGAGAGAGAGCGCGTGCGGGTTGACCAGACTGGCTCGGTCGGAGCCAGGTCTGAGTCATTTGGGCTCGGTTCGACCGAGTCAGCCTAGGGGCATTTTAGTAATTTCACTATTTAATTAAAAGCCCTGGTTAAAATATTTATTTCTCACTGAAATAAAATCCTAAAAATACACTAAAAATATCCACACATATCAAAAAAATCCAAAGAATTTGATTATGATTTTTATTGAATTTTTTAGAAAACTTTTGAGTGATGAAAAATTCAAGGTTCCTTAAGTGGATAATCCTTGAAATATTTTCCAAAATGTATTTTCTACAAGTAAATAAACTTGGGAAAATTACTGAACAAGTTCAAATGACATTTTGAACATCATTTACATTTCAAAATATGACTATCCTGTCACTCATCCTAGATTATAAAATATACCAAGAAATCATCTTTAAACCGGGGGAATTTTGGGAAAAACACCTCGAATGCATATCATTTATGCATAAAGGCATGAATTTGGATTTTTGAACATTGTCTCATATGAGCAATGATTTGGTTTTCAGAACACGAGGGTCACAACTCGTCGGAAGCTTTAGACTGCACTACTTGTCAGGCTCAAGGCAAGTTTCATACTTGCATGTCCTGATTGATTATTTTACTACAAGTATGTGCAAAGTAATATCATTGCATTTCAAAAAGAAAAATTATTTTCGAATGATGTGAAGTGCTATAAATATTGTTTGGCGGGCGATGGAACCATGGATGGTACAGATATCATTGGGGAGGTTTCATCGTACGGAAAGTATATACCTAGGAATTAATCACCCAAGTTCCAGTGATCCTAGCGCCGTGTTGAAGTATCGACCAACAGATTCACTATGGATGGGCTAGCTAGAGGTTCTTTCCTTCGGATGTATATCCTCGGCAGGCTATCTCCTGGTTGCGTCCGTTGCGGCGGCCAGCAGCGTGGAACCGCATACGTTCCCACCCGACGGGGTGAATTGGAATAGTAGCTCGGTAGTGGTGGCGAGCTTGGTCTTTGTACCAGCTGGGCCATAAGGGGCGGATATGCATTGTGCTGGGGAAGGACTCCACATGGCTAGGTGCCCTGAGTCCTGGTTATAGCACAGATGGTGTGCAAAGAGAGGATTTAAGGGCCAGGCTGCTGTTGGGTAAAGCGATGCAGCTCTGCAGAGTCATAAAAAGAAAAACTGTGATTATCACATCCTTGTTCCAGGAGGGAACCACAGAACGCAGCGGGAAAGGCATCCCAAGTGATGGCTATGAACCCGTGGAGACTGGGAGCTTAGTTTTCTAAATTAAAATTGGACATTTCAAGAAATGTTTTCCAAAACCTGCATATTCATTTTGACTTTTTGGTCAAAATGGTAGATAGTGCATACCACTTATCTAAGCATAATGCTAAACTTGCTGAGTAACGCTATTACTCATTCGTTTCCTCTTTTGATCCCTTGCTTAGACTGTGAGGGGAATCTGGAGGTGGGATATGGACTGTACCATACTAGCGAGGTGGACTATGAAGAGCCGGACCTCTCCGGAGCAGTGGAAGGTGTGGACTACCTGATCGCCTATGGAGCTAGCGACGACGAGGAGGAACCCCAGACTTAGAAATAGTTAAGGAACCGGGCCGAGCGATACTAGACTAGTACTACTTACTGCTGAGCCCATGGTTCTTAGTTTGCTTTTATCAATAAGCCGAAGGTTGACACCTGTCACCTGGCCAGTAGTTGAATTTCCACCTTTACAGGAGGAAGACGTCGAATCTTGTATGCATTTCTGGCTTGTAATATTCAGTAGTGTGGAATAAAGTGGACCCGCAATGTTTCTGTTGTACTACTCTGTGTGATGTAATATTTACGGATCAGTCCTTCCGTGTGTGTTATGTCGAGACTAGTACACTACAATATGCAGTGGTGTGCGGGGTCACTATACTAATTAAGTAACCGACTTGCATGCTTCATCTGCTTGTCACTAATATTGCAAAGAGCTGGTTAGACCACTATAATATCAAAAGTTTTGAAAAGTGAAAAATAGACACTCCTCCATGGTATGTGATTGCTGGTGGGTACCCGAGGATTCGGTTAGCCATGGTTTGTGAAAAGCAAAGGTTGGGAGGAGTGTCAAAATATCAAAAAGATAAAATATAAAGATGCATATTATAAATGCTTGATTTTAAAATAATTCGGAACCGCTCTCAACTTGCTTAGTATGGAAGATAACAAGAACTCTATTGCCATTCGTTGACGGAACAACCACCACTCAAAAACAATTTTACCTCTGTTTTCAAAATAATGAAAAGCTCTAGCACATGTCAAATCCCTGCTTCCCTCAATGAAGGGCATATCTTTTACTTACTGTTGAGTCACCATCCTTCTTTGAGCACCTTCTTGAGAGCATAGTTGTCATTCTTAGTGAAATGTGCTTGTCCCAGAATACTGTTAACTGCGGTGTAACTTTGATGCTTTTATCTTTGACATCTTTATCTCTAGTCTTCTCCTGAATCTCAGAGGTGCCTGGGCATTTATGTTTTGCTGTACACCTTCGGGCAAGCGAGATACCACTTTATCATACTTTCTTATGAGCTTTGCAATCCTGTGAATTGATATGTTTCATGTTATTTACTATTGGTATGATTGGCATCTCTTCATAGTTTACATAACTAACTAGGTGACACCATTTATATATATCTTATTATGAATAGCCTAAGCATTTGCCAGATAATGAGAATATTTACATCATATGAAGCAAATGTGTTCGTGAAAGTTCTTTTATCGCACTCAGTTGTTAACTGAATTGCTTGAGGACAAGCAATAAGCTAAGCTTGGGGGGAGTTGATACGTCCAAAACGTATCCACTTTCCCGAACACTTTTGCTATTGTTTTACCTCTAATTTGTGTGTTTTGAATGCATCTAACACGGACTAACGCTGTTTTCAGCAGAATTGCCCTGGTGTCTTATTTTTGTGCAGAAATTCAACTTTAGGGAAAAATACCATAAATAATGCTAAAGTCCCTATTTTGCCCGAAGACCCATGGAGCCAGAAGACCAGACGGAGGGGGGCAACGAGTCCACCTCACAGGGTGCTGGCGCGGCAGGCCCCTGACCGCGCCAGCACCTCATGAGGTCGACTCGACCACCCCCTCGCGGCCCCCTCTCGGATATAAACTCCCTCAGACCTAAAACCGAGGGGGCATTCATCACTTTTCCCAAAAACACCTCCGTGCGCCGCCGCCACCTCGAAACTCAATTCGGGGACCAGAAGTCTCTGTTCCGGCACCCTGCCGGGACGGAGAATCGAAGGGGATCATCGCCATCGTCATCACCAACGCCTCTCCATCAACCATCATTGTTTCCCCCATCCATGTGTGAGTAATTCCCCTCTGTAGGCTTGAGGGGATGGTAGGGATTGGATGAGATCGTTCATGTAATAGCTGTAATATCATTAGGGCATGGTGCCCAGTATCCGTTATCGGTGTTTTACGTCATTGTTGCAACTTGTTATGCTTAATGCTTGACACTAGGGCCCGAGTGCCATGATTTCAGATCTGAACATGTTATTGTATCATGAGGATAATCAATGTTTTAGATCATATCTATGAGTTGTATACACATATTATTGTCCGGAACCGAAGGCCCCAAAGTGACAATAATTGGGACAGCCGGAGGGGATGGCTGTGATGTGAGGATCACGTGTGTTCACGGAGTGTTAATGCTTTGCTCCGGTACTTTATTAAAATGAGTAACTTAATTACCAAAAGATTCCCTTGAGGCCCCGCTGCAAACGGGCTGGTAGGACAAAAGATGATGTGCAAGTTTCTCATTGCGAGCACGCACAACTAAATTGGAACACATGCCTATGGTTAATAAATACTTGGATGCTTTATCTTATTTATCTGCAAATGCCTATGTCGTGATATTACATGAATTATCTTATCCATGCAACGCCCGTTCATCCGTCCCTGTGCCTACAGTATTTTAATCCTGCTGTCTACTATAATCACTACTGCTGTCTTTATTTCACTGCTGCTGTTCTTTCACTACTGTCACTGCTATAAAACTGTTGCTACTGATAATCTGTCTCGAGCAAGTCTATTCACAGGTGCAGCTGAACTGACAATTCATCTGTTAAGGCTTATAAATATGCTTTGGCTCCCCTTGTGTCGAATCAATAAATTTGGGTTTTACTTCCCTCGAAGACTGTTGCGATCCCCTATACTTGTGGGTCATCACGCCCGAGGGGCCCACACCACTTGGTGGCGCGGCTAAGGGGGGAGCCGCGCCTCCACCAGTTGTGGCCGCCTCGTGGCCCCCTCCGTCCCCTCTTCGGTGTTCTGGATCCTTCCGAGAAAAATAGGGACTTTGGCTTTTGTTTCGTGCAATTCCGTGAATATTTCCTTAACAACTTTTCTGAAACCAAAAACATCAGAAAACAGGGAACTGGCACTGTGGCATCTTGTTAATAGGTTAGTCCCAGAAAATGCATAAAAACCATATAAAATGTATATAAAACATGTAGTAGTGGGTATAATATAAGCATGGAACATAAGAAATTATAGATACGTTTGAGACATATCAATCACAAGCATAAGAACATTCAGAGCAAGATACAAATCAAGATGACGCAGAAGAGAACAAGCAAAACAAGCATAAACATGTCATGGCATTCATGTCAGGACACAAGTAGCAAAAGCACACATGATGTGTGAGAATTATAATTACAAGCTGGCAAATGACAAAACCTAGGCGCGAGACACCGACTCGGACCTAGCCCTACGTGACTTCAACTGAGCCTCGATGGCATCAGATCTACGCTCCATGGTGTCAATACACAGAGCAGATAGTCGCGTGGCAGCTTCGGTCACACCCCTCAAAGACATTGGCTGCCCATCTGGCCTTTTGGGAAAGTCAGACAGAACAGCCTCGTAGTCAATCGACACGCCACTACCTAGGAGCAGCTTGAGGGTGGACTCCGAGCCGCGTACCGTAAGGTCGCGAGCGAAGGCCGCCATAGTCGCAGATCCAGGGCCAAGTACATCAGCAAATCCTTGGGCAGACGCAGGAACTTTATGCGAAGGAAGCACCTCCTGCAACACGGCGCCAAGATTGCTGGTAGAGGTGGCTAAGGACCTCTTCGTCTGCACAATGGTGATGTCTAACTTTTCGAACGCGCTCAAGCGACAAGTCGTCACTCGCCGTATCTGCAGAAGCAAGAGAAGACGGAAAGCATGCAAGAGATTAGCAAAAGAGAAAGTAGAGAAAGGCACAAGTAAGGCGGAGGTTTTTCACTAACCTCCCAAGGCACGCACAAGACTGGACACCCGCTTAGCGCACTCCTTCTCGCGGAAAGTAGCCAAGGCTCGGGCCTCGTCTAGCTCCGTCTTCGCGTGGGATTGCTGATCAGCAAGCTGGGTTTCCAAACTGCTTCTCCAGTTCGGCTGCTCGCTTCCCAGTCGCGCTCTTGTCACCTGAAATGGTCAAGGACTAGCTTAGTTACAGCATAAACAAAAGTTGGTGCATAAACCTAAAGAAGACCGGCATAACCTACGACTAAGTTGTTCCAAGCCGGAGCGAAGAGAGTCTCGTTCTTCCTCCATTTGAACATAAGCCTTGACAGCAGCAACAAGGTTGCAGATGACAGGATACACAGCACAATCGAAACGGCTTAGCCTAGTAGAAGGATACACGCATGACAAAGCAGACAAAAGTACTTACGTGCTCAGTCCAAGAAGAAGTCTTGGAAGTAGAAGGACTCGCAACTATAACAAAGGAAGGAGCCTTCACGCCCGCATCAGTCGCTTCAACCACATGTGTGGCTTTGGCGATGTCAAGATCAGCTCGAGGCGAAGCCACAGTCGTTTCCTCGGCGGCTGGAGGAGAGCGTACTCGCTCCTGGCTCGTACTACAAAAATAATAACAGAGGGTGTCAGAAAGAAGCGTCAGCGAGGATAATAAAGATACTTACAGGTCATAGCTCATACCTGAGCTCATCCTCATCCGAGTCAGGCTCAACTGCAATGCACGGGCCTCCAAATCTCGGAAGCGTGTTCGCAGTCGAGGGAGGGCACTGAGCCAGAGGGGGCACAACCATAGTAACACTCCTCGCGGGTGGAGAAGTGCCCGAGTTCTCGTCGTCCTTCTGCCCGGCACCTCCCGAGTGTGCGCCAAGAGCGGTACAAGAGAGCACACGACGGCGCTTGAGCACGGACTCAGCCACAGACGCATCGCCCTTGTGATCCTGTTCCACCTCTTCGTCCTCGGTTTCCTCTACGGAAGAGTTAGCCGAAGGAAGCGACGAAACGGTTTTCTTCCCCTCATCTAGCAAAGCGGCCTCATCAGAAGCACCGACCTCGGGTAGAGGAGGTAGGGTAGAAGCAGTCGAATGGCCCTAAGCATAAACAGACAAATAAAGATGCAGTGAATTCAGAAGCTGGAGACAAAGGAAGGAAAAAGACAAAAATATAACAAAGAAAGATATAATTAAGGAGTGTGGGTGAAGTTGAAGTCGATGGCCTCGTCAGCCTTGATGCTGGTAATCCCCTTCACATGGGCATCCAGCTCGTTTGGTGACAACTCCACCTCACTCATCCGGCTGGCGTCGAATGGACCCTCGTATTGCCACATGGGGTGCGCGCGAAGTTGCAGAGGCCACACTCGACGCTTGACGAAGGTGCTTATCAACTGGACACCGGTAACGGTGCCCAGTAGCTCACTAACCCTAGTCATAAGGGGAGCAGCCTCCTTCTTCTCTTCAGTCGAGAGGGGGTGCTCCCATGCCTTCGTCTTCATCAAAGGTTTCCCAATCAAAAACGTCGGGCGCACGCCTTGATCGACTGGGACGTAGAACCACTTGCTCCTCCATCCTTGGGCAGAGTCGACCGCCTTCAGGTTGAAGTAGCGGCAGTCGCTACGCACCTGGACCCCAAACCCGCCGATAGGGCATGGGCGTCCGTCACGGCACATATGGCGCACCTGGAAGATGGACTTCCAGAGTGCCCAGCTGGGGGATACCCCCAAGAAGCACTCACACAAGACCATAAAACAGGCAATGTGTAGGATACTATTGGGGGTGAGATCATGGATCTGCACCCCATACGCATACAAAAGCCCGCAAACAAAATCGTGCAGCGGGAAAGAAAAGCCACGAGGCAAGAACTCGGCATACATGTTCGCCGGCGCGAGGTTTGGGGAGTACCTCCTTGTTGGAAGGGGCGCGCACAGCAAGCTGGTCCGCCGGAGGAAGCAGGCCCGTCTGGCGATACGCCGCCAGTTTCTTCTCGGTGACGGAGGACTTGGCCCAGTCACTGAAGACTTTCTTCAGGGCGGCGGCGGGATCAGCCACGGCAGCTGCAGCCCCCTTCCTCTTCTTGCTGGCGTCGGTGGCGGAGGAAGGGATGGTGGCACTCAAATTCTTCTTGGGAGCCATGGCGAAAATGGGAGCAGCAGCAAGGGCAGCACGAGCGCGAGGAGGAAGATGCACAGGAAGCAGAGGAGGCAAATGGCAGGGTAAAGAACTCTGCGGTGGCGGGATCTATATTTACCACAGCGCGCAAAACGATCTCAGCCATCCGTGCACGATCTCTGAGACACGTGGCACGCTCGGAGGGCAACCATCGCCGGCTACGCCGCCCACTACGCACGTAAAAAGAGGAGATCATAATCACGCTGCGGAAATTTCGCCACGTTCAGTCAAATCAAAACTGAACCGGCGTCCTCCGTGGTCAAACAAATGGGCCCACAATGACACGTCCTGTCAAAACTCTGCGAGCACGCCTAGGGCGTCACGCATGATGTCACCCATCTGGCAAAGAAGTGGAGCGCCGAAAATGAAGGTCGAGTATTTGATCGACTGAATCAATATCACGCAAATCTTCAAAGGTCTATCGGCTAAGTCAAAAAGCGCATTCTACGCATACTGTCGAGTACGTTATACTCCCATCGAGAGCGGGTAAAAAAATTCTTCGACTAACATATACAGGGAAAAACAAATTTGAGATTATCCTTCATTACGAGCAATAAAGCACAATCTCGAGTGCTACTCCCATCGGGAGCGCTGTCGCGCACCCAATAGATTCAAAAGGCAAAAATGGCAGTCGATTATGAGACTCGCCTTAGTCAAAAGCAAAAAAAAAGGCATAAACTCAAAAAGAATTCTCGAGTTGCGTCAGTCGATGATGTTTCGGATGCTGCATGCAAGAAATGCAAAGGTAAGACCCGCCGATCAGTCGAGTTGAGCTGAGGACCACTCCGGCAGTGTTAAGTCCTTAAAATTTTCCGTTTCACCAGACGCGATGAAAAATCCTGGCAGACGCGCTGGGTAGCAAATTTAAGACTGCAGAACAATTCAGTAAGACCTCAACGGCCTGAGTCGAGTCTGTCCAGTGTGTTCCAGGTTCGAGCCCGGGACTCGAACTTGATTGAAGACTAGTAAGGTTTTGCCCAAATGAGCAGTTTACTGGTCTCGACTCATCGAGTAAATCCAGGCCTACTAAGTCATAATCCTTTGTCAATAACATAAGTCATACGACACAAAGCATAAACATGGGACGTGCACTATCGAGTAAGTACATGACTGATTCTCTGATTCAGCCAAGCACTCAGGGGCTAATGACGAGGATATACCAAACGGGTACCCTACCGTGTGGGTACCTGGTGCACGTGATGACTAAAGCCCAATTGTCGATAGACTGACGAAGCCCACCAAGGAAGGCCCAATACGAAGAGTGCTTTCCAAGTTAGGCATAGTCGGTTGTAGTTTCCATATCTGTAATTCTAGTCGGTTACGTATCCGAGACCTGGCCCCCCATATAAGGGACAGGAGGGCGACCGATCAAGGACGCGCAACCCCAGAGCCACCAAACCCTAGCGAGATCAAGGCCTCGCTCTCGCTAGACCCTTGTAACCACAACATATTCCACAATCAATACAGACAGGCAGGAAGTAGGGGTGTTACCTCACTCGAGGGCCCTGAACCTGGGTAACTCCAGCTTGTCAGCCGACGGATCTACTAACACTACGCGTTCTCTACCTCTAAAATCTAACCCTAGGTCCTCGACTATAGGTATTGATGAGGATACCCCTCGTCACTGTCCCTCCCAGGGCTCCCCTCTCTCTGATAGAATATGAATTAAATTTGTAGACATTTGACTCATGTGTGATGATATGTAAAATTTTAAATGCAGGATGAAGAAGATTTTATCTTTCCTAGTAAACTCATTAGTCGAGGTTTTGATTTGGATTCCATAGAAATGAAGCTTTCAGTTTGAAGGGACAACCGATTAAGGTCGCACAAAAAAGGTATGTATAAGAGAGTAAAATCAGTCAACCACATTGCACCCTTTTTATTAAGAGAGTAAAATTTATTAGTGGTCACGGGATTTGAGGTGGTTACTCGCAGTCATCACCGTACACAAGAATACGCAAGTTACGGTCACTATATACACGCGGTTATGTTGTATAAGGTCACCGTCGAGGCCGTAGAGCGTATCTGGTGGCTGGTCGGAAAACGGAGCCCACAGTCAGCCACTTAGATAGGCTTAGCAGCTGTTCACAGGAACAAATTTCGAATAATAAAAGTAAAAGGACTAATTAAAAAAAATGTTGTCGTTGAAATGACGTGGACCTCCCCATCTGCCGACGAGAGCCGAACTGGCGACCTCTATCATCCTTCGCTTCCTCTGTGCTCCCAAGTCCCAGCTCGCCTCTGCGGCCACTGCCTGTTCGACGCCCCGACGAAGCGGGCATAATCCAGCTGCTCTCCGCACTGATGGTCGCCGAGGTGGCGCTGGTGGTTTGACTGCTCTTCCGCACGCCCGCGCGCCTTCTGGCGCTGCTCGCCATCGACCGCAGCAAGCGCGGACGCGACACGTCATGGTCAGGATCATCGCGGCCACCATGCTCATCGTGCTCGGCTCCAACGTACACAACATCGCTAAGATTCGCGCTCCCAAGTGCTCGCCAGCCAGCCCGAGGTCCATCCGACACCGGCGCCTCCGTCTCCCCCATGTTCTGCCCTTCGTCGCCCTCCATCTCCCTCTGTCCTCCTATGCCCGCGACCTCCCGGTTCTAGTAGCGGCTCCAATTTCGTGGCCTGGCGCACGTGGAAGGAGCCACGCTCCGGCGCATGGTCGAGGAGGACATGCGCGGCGGAGGCGACCTACTTCCCATCTCCGGTCCTTACCTCTTCCCGGTCATCGCGGAGGCGCGGGCGAGGAAGCTCGCGCTGACCTCCAAGGTTAGGTCGGACTGCGACTGCTTCTATCGCCGCACTGAACTACTGCTGCTGCTATCACCATGGATAGCCAACCGTGGCACCGTGTGTCGTGGTGGTATCACGGCAGATGCCATAGTATGGCTAATTGTGTGGGGCCGATGGACGCTGGTGGATCCGGGGAGGGCTAGCGAGCTAAGGAGCTCACACGAAAGATAGCAAAGAATCACCAAAACCGACTTGAGTAGGGAAGAAACCGCAAGAACACACGAAGAACACACTCAAAATCACAAGCAACCACAAACACGCACGATATACCTAGGTTCGGGGCCCTCGTGAGGAGGTAACACCCCTACTCCTGCCTTGCCTCTCTCTATATGTGTCTCACAAGATCTACAAGGTGCTCCTTGAGCTGTTTTGGTAAGAATTAGGATGAACTACCGAGGGAGGAGGAGTAAATGCCCTAGCAATGAATAAGACTATAGTTTTGGCTCTCTGGTTGGTGTCCCTCTCACAGGAGGAGTTATGGCGCTATTTATAGGGGTCCGGCCGAGTTGCCCGGAAACCCTAGCTCCTCCGGGCCCCACCGGACAACAGCTACAGTCCAACGGTAATGTTGACATCCCTACCACGACCTAGCAGCCGAGCTATCCGACATAGGTCGAGGTAGGCCATGATGCCTCTTGCCGTAGCCGCCGCCGGCCTAGGTGATGATGCTTCCCCTGTCAGAGACAGGACATGTCTTCTCCATGCCTTGTCTCCTGTTAGTCAGTTGCCAGTACAGTGGAATAGTCACGTCGCCCTTGTCTTGTGCCTTTTGTCCCGCACCCGTGTCAGACGGGAGGTGACCTAGCATCCGTGTCAGACGGGACAGTGTCCTTGCCATGTACCTGCCCTTGACTTCCTTCCCGACATAGGATATGTCGGATGGTTTCGCCTATCCCGGCATGGTTATGCCGGGCTCTTCTCCGTGTCCCGGCAGGAGCATGCCGGGCCCGGTCATCCGGTACACCTCCCTGAGTCCCGGCATGGCTATGCCGGAGCCTCTCTCGTGCACACCACAGATACACAGACAACCTCGACAGGAAAATGTCGGTTAGAACATGTCGGCTACTTCCGACATAAGCTTAAGTCGGCCAAGCATACAACTTGGTCTAGCCAGGACCCTGCTCACCAGCACCGGTTTCTGACGTTGCACAAGAGAATGCCCCTAGGCCCAGCTACACGAAGATGTCTTAGGCTTGCTCCCAAAGACATCTTCGAGAAGCTGGTTCTTAGGAGAAATCTCTGCCTCTGCCTGAATGAGAGTGAGGGGCTGGGGGTCTATTTATAGTATCACCAGGGGAGACAGCCTGGCCCCTGTTTCCTCCAAAGGGCACCTCATGACCTTTCCCAAGAGCCGCCTCCTGCGTACCTCCAAAAGGTGTCCCTCTACCTCCCAAAGAGTCACATGACCTTTGGCGTCAGGCAAAGGATAGTTACCACGGTAAACACGAGTATCTTACCCTCGCCTTTACCCTACCCGGGGGTAGCCCCCCGACTCTAGTCCCCGAAGCTGGTGTAGTCCTGCAGCCTTGGATGAAGGGCTGCATCAGATTTAACCAAATAACCGCCTTGAATCAATAGCCGACAGTACTATGTCGGGTAAACCGATTGCTCCGACTTGCTCAAGTCGGTCACTTTTAAGGCCCCCCGACACTAGCTCCTCCGGCATGATAAGGAAACTCCGGCATGCCTAATCCGACATACTGTAAAATCATCCGATATTGCCATCTTGATTTGATATCGAGCTCTCGACCATTCTTGGTTCTTGTTCCGGTACCTCCGACATCAACAAATCCATTCTCAGATCTTCTCCCGAGACGTGTCACACACACGCTGCATCATCCCGAGAAATGCGCCACGCGGTCTGACAAGCCGTCGCGCAGGCCCCACCAGTCGTCACATCCTGCAGACACTCGTGTAGTTTGACCCCGAGGCGCCTCCTCGATTCCTGGGTTGACAACCGCACCCGATCCCGCCGCGAACGGTTCCTATTCTGTAACCCACGGTGTGGCCGATCGTGCGGCCATAACCGCTCCATCCGCGCCAACCGCCGCAGACACGATCCCACGATCCGTTCGAAACGAACGGGCGGGAAAAACGGTAACTGCATCTCCTTCTTCCCTCTTAAATACGACGGCGAGATCATCTTTCTTTCTTCCTCCGCATCATCTTCTTCTTCCCTGTTTCACTCCTGCTCCCGAGCGAACCGCCGCCGCGACGCACGCAGCGCACGCCTCGCACGCCGAAGATCTCGACGCCGGCGACCAGAAACTGCCCCGCCACCATCGGGACGAGAACTTCTCGCGCCGCGCCTCCACCTTCTCCGGTGAGTTTCTTCTCGATCCCCGCTAGATTCATCTCACGCTCGGCCACGGCGACCCTTCTCCTATGTTCTTCTCGAGGATGAACTACGCCCCATGGTACCTCACCCACAGATCTTCATACTCGTTTTTGCCGCGGTACCTTTGATTTTTCCTGGCCAGATCTGGTTGTAGACTCCACCTTCACATTCCCGTAGCATTGCTAGGGGTCTTCTTCATTAGAACCATTTACTTTTCTTTTACATGGCCCCGTCAGATCTTTTATCCCGGTTATAGACTCGAGTTATTGACCGTGCTCTTTCTTTGCCGACATGTCACATGCTTCTTCTCGGTGCACCCGACTTAACACATTGCTTATGCCGCAGGCCAGCTCCGACATGTCTTCGGAAACCGCCGACATGAGTACCGAGGGAGTTCGGGGAGGATGCGAAGGTTCCGACGCGAGCCAAGACGACATCGACTGGCTGCGCCGGACTCATCGCATCCCGAAGGAGGTCATTTGCCGACTTCCCGAGGGAGAGAACGAACCGCAAGCCGAACCCGGGGAGCGGGTAGTCTTCGTTACGCATTTCGAGCGTGGCTTTGCCCTCCCGACGAGCCCTTTCTTCCGCTCTTTCCTCGACTACTACGGCCTTCAACCCCACCATCTTCCGGCTAATACCATCACCCTTCTCTCCGGCTTCGTATCCTTCTCGGAGGGATATCTCGGCCTCTGGCCGGTTGTCAAGCTTTGGTCCAAATATTTCCAACTCCGGAAGCAGAGCATACCGAATAAAGGCGTCAAGGACAAGGAGATGACTGCCTGCGGGGCCGCCATCGTAGTTCCTCGGCGAGAGTCCGACTTCCCTCGGAACTCGGGCCTGGAGTCCTGCCGTAAATGGCAACGGAGTTTCTTCTACGTGAGGAATCCCGACTCGGCTGAAGGCAACGAGGAGGAGGAGGCCGAGTTCCTCAATCTACCCGAGTTCAACATTGCCCCTCCCACTGCCCAGCTTCACTGGAGCTGCGACCAGAAGACGTCAGACCCGGAGGTCGATGAGATTCATGAATACCTTCTGTCGATCAAGGATGAGCTCACGGCCGAGGACCTGCTATGTACGTTCGTCAGCCGCCGGGTTTGCCCCCTCCAGGCCCGGGTTCACAAGATCTGCCATATGAGCGGCCGATACGACCCGACTCGGGTCAGCATCTTCACGCTCACCCAGGCGCAGGTATATCGGCGGGTCGAAGCCATCGCCCAGGCCGAGATGGACGAAGATTGGACCTGGGGGCTGAGGCTCTACTCGCGCTCTCGTCCTCCACCACAAGTAAGCTTGCTCACTTAGCCGACCTAAGCAAATTTCCGATAAACTCATGCCGCAACCATCTTTTTACTGATATGATATTCCTTCTCTTCTCTCGTAGAGGTTTGCCCGGCAGCTCATTGAAGATCAGAGTCATGCCGCGGGAGAGTGGCACCCGGACCTTCCCGTCCCGGAGGTTCTACCGAGAGAGGACCCGGATGACGAGGATCATCTGTCCATCCCGCTGGCCCGTGCCCCTGCTCCGGGTAAGCCTCGTGCCCCCATTCCCATCAACGAGTGGTCCGACGACGACGAGGATGAATGTCGGATCCTTGATGTATTGACGCAGCTCCTCTAAACTTCGCGCCTCCAGCGCCTCCGACAGTCACTACCTCCACGAAGCGAGCCGAAACTCGCAAACGAGCCGGCACCGGTACGTCGGATGCTGGTGGCTCTGAAGCTGGGGCCAAGAGGGCCAAGATCGGCAAGAAGCCGGCAACCAAGCCGCCCAAGAAGAAGAAGGGTCCTCCGACTTCCACCGGGTAAGCCGGTCTCCCGACCCTACTTGCATTGTGTTACTCTAATTTCTCTAATAGCGCCTTCCGAGTTAACACACAATTGTCCCGAAACAGCGCCCCACTGAAGCTGAACCCGGCCGGACCCCAAGGTCGGAGAAACACTGAGGATGCCGGGTCGACCCGCGCAGAAGGCTCCCCGACACGCAGCAGCCGGGCTGCCACACCGCCACGGACCGCCAGCGCCGCGCCTGGGAGAGATAGAGGGGCCTCCGACCGGGACGTCGGATCCGGTGGGGACGTCCATTCCCCCACACCGGGACGACCTCAAGCCGCGACGTCTTCACCCCAGCCGGGAGGGTCCCGACAGCCGCCGACACAACGCCCCCCGCAGCAGCAACAACAGCAACAACCGCAGCAACGGCAACAACAACAACCGCAGCCGCAGCCACAGCAACAACAGCAACAGCCACCGATCCGGACTCAGCAACAGAGGCGCCCGCAGCCCTCAGACGCTAACACTTCGAAGGTGATTATCACGCATTCCGGGTCGGCCGCCTCGGGCCAGCGTGAAGGGAAATCTGCGGCTACCGGCAAGACCACGGACCATAAGAGAGGTGAGGTTCCTCCGGGTAAAATCCTAGTGGTACCTCCTCCTCGCGTGGCAGTCAAGACAGCCGCGTTGCACACGCTAGAGGCCACTGCCGGCCAAGCTCCTCCTGCTGCCGAGTTGCTCATCCTGGGTGATGACTGTTCAGGTTCGCTGGAGCAGTTCAACCTGGACTGGAATGCTGCCGACACCAGCGAAGTATCCTCCTCGGACCCGAATGTCCGACATCCTGCCGGCCCCGGGAAAATCGCCCAATCTTTGCACACTCTACAGTGCGCAGTTCTCCGGATGACCCGGGATGCCGAGGTAAGTCCCTTAAATACACATCCCCACTAGTCCCCGAGATTCGTGTTGAGTAATCGAAACTCGACCGAGCGAAGACTACTCGGCGGGAATCTTCTTATAAACGTGTTAACGCCTTGCCTCATTCCAGGCCTGCAACAAGGAGCGGACCAAGTTGTTTCAAAAGCTGCTCGTCAAGCACAGTGCCCTCCGGAAGAAGTACAAGACTCTGCAGGCGGCACAAGGTACTCCCCATTCTTTACCGACATACTTCTTCTTTTCCTACTTCCTCTTCTAATATTCCCGACTCGCCGACCTTGTCAGCCGAAAAAGAGGCCCAAGTTGCTGCTGCGCATAAGTCTGCACTTGAAAAGGTGCAGGCCGAGGTAAACCGGCTTCGCCAAGAACTCGCGCAGTCACACCAGGAGAAGGCCGAGATGACGAAGGCCATGGATGAGGTCCTTGTGTCTCAGGAGGAGGTTGTTACGGATCTCCAATCTCGCGCCGCCTTGGCCGAGGAAAAATTGTCCCTCCTGACGGCCAAGTGCGACATCTGGCTGGGTGAGCTGCAACGGATCAATCAGCAAATGGACAGTAAGTCTCCTTCCTTTTCCGTCTTGCTTATTCGGTTTCCAACCTGACTTCACTAATGCCGGTTTGCCTTCTAACCCGACAATAGCTTTTTTCTCGTCAGAGTACTTCTCGCACTCGCAACTTGCTGCTGTCTAGGCTGTCAACAAGGCCCGGGGTAAGAGAGCGCATCTCGGTCCCATCTCGACTGAGTGGGACGTCGAGGATCATCTGATAGCCCTTAACGCGCGCCTCGTCCCCCTGAAAAGCATCGGCCTAGGACTGCTTGATGCCGGCATTGCGGTCATCCGGCAATTGTGGCCCGGCATCGAGCCTCCCAAAGATATTCCCGGGTTGGCCGAAGAACTGAAGAAGGCCGAGCTAAGACTCCGGGAGTGGAGATCCTCTGCTGCTCGTGCCGGGGCGGATCAGGCCTTGTCCTTTGTACTATCCTGGTACGAAGAGATTGACCTAGACCAAGTCAAGACGCAGCGCGAGAACTCTGCCTGGACCACCGAGCCGGCCAAGATCCAGCGCCGTCGAGAGGCCGCCGACTATATGGCCAAGTACTCGCGCCCTCATAAATTCGTCGCCGGCATCGTCTACTCTGACGATGACGAGTCCGAGACCGAAGCCGGCGAAGACGAAGATGAAGAGGAGGCCAATTCGGAGGAGATCGCCGACATGGACACCGAGGAGGGAGTCCCCGAGTCCACTGCGCAGACCCCGGAGTCTGGGACCGCGGCTACCAACACCGAGGAGCCTACTGCCGCCGTCTCCACGTCCGCCGCCGCCGACACCACTGCGCCGGGAGCAACCGACGTCACCAAGTCGGCCACCACCGACACCGGTCACCCGGAAGCGACCGGCTCCGCTGTGCCACCTACGCCCGAGACTCCCTCCGAGCAACCCTCTTCTGCCGCCTCTGCATCGGTTTCCACTCCTGCTGCCGAGACCACTTAGGCAAATTTATTAAATCCCCGGAATGCCGGATGCACATGTAACATATACCATTTTAAGTAAGAAACTCTGCTACTCTGCCTTATTGAATCGAACAAGCATGCTGTCATGTCGGATCTCTTTACACCGAGTCCCCGGGTTTACTTTCTCGTTTACTATACTTAGCGATTTTTGCTCTTGTCTACCATACAGGCGTTCGACAGTCGAGTCACAAAATCACGACTATAGCATACGGTACTCGAAAATGCCCGAGTAACGGTTTAAAGGTATTCGACATAACAAAAAAATAATTAAAAACAGGGTTAGCACACAACATGTGCCGAATTGCTTTTATACCGAGTCCCCGAGTTCGTTTTCGTGTTTACCATCTTCCACTATCTTTGCTCTTGACTACCACTTTGGGCGTTCGTCAGTCGAGTCACAAGATCATTTCACATAGCATACATTACTTAACTTAGAAGCAAGGTTGAAAGCTTATTCGGCACATGGAAAATACACATAAAACATACACGGCAGTCCCCGAGTCTCACTTCGAGACACCGGCACACAGATAATAAGGGAACAACTGACATAAAATACCAGTAAAGATAAGGCAGTCCCCGAGTTCGCCCCGGGGTGCCGACATGCAAAAGACATTAGGAGGGAACAAACATGCGGACAAGGCAGTCCCCGAGTATCATTTCGGGGTGCCGGCATTTTATCCATAAGAGACCGAGATACATACACTGTGCCCTTAAGTATGAAAGGGACGAAGTAGAGCTACATTCCATGGCCGTTTGGTCTCCTCTCCGGCTTTATCCATTACACCCTTTCTGGCTTCCTGTGCATCTACAAGATAATAAGAGTCGTTGTGCAGAGCTCTGCTCACAACGAAGGGTCCTTCCCATGGCGGTGACAACTTGTGCATGCCGGCAGTGCGCTGTATCAGCCTCAGCACTAGGTCTCCTTCTTTAAACACCCGGGGGTGCACCTTCCGGCTATGGTAGCGTCGGAGGTTTTGCTGGTATATTGCTGACCGAGATAGGGCCAATTCTCTTGCTTCCTCAAGCAAGTCGACATCGTTCTCTCGGGCCTCTCTTGCCTCGGTCTCTGTAAACATTGCCACTCTGGGCGAGTCATACTGTATGTCGGTTGGTAACACTGCCTCTGCACCATACACCATAAAGAATGGTGTGTACCCGGTGGATCTATTGGGTGTGGTCCGGAGACCCCATAGCACTGCCGGTATCTCTTCTATCCAGCATCCCGGAGTCCGCAGGAGTGGTTCAATCAGTCGGGCTTTTATGCCGGCAAGCACCAATGCATTGGCCCTTTCGACTTGTCCGTTCGCCTCCGGGTGCACCACCGATGCCACATCAAGCCGGATTCTCTTTTCAGCACAGAACCGAGCAAACTCCCCTACTGCAAAATTGGTGCCATTGTCGGTGATAATGCTATGGGGGTAACCATATCTCAGTATGATATCCTTCAAAAATGAGACGGCAGTAGCTCCATCACACTTCCGAATCGGCTTCACCTCGATCCACTTGGTGAACTTGTCCACCATGACTAGTATATGAGTCATGTTACCTCGTGCCGGCTTGAATGCACCCACCATATCCAAGCACCATACTGCAAACTGCCAAGTGATGGGGATTGTCTTCAACGCTGCCGCCGGCATGTGTATTCTGTGGGCAAATCTCTGGCAACCTCCACACTTCCGGACGATATCCTCCGCTTGCTGCAGAGCCGTGAGCCAGTAAAACCCATGCCGGAAAACTTTAGCCACCAATGCCCTTGAGGAAGCATGGTGACCGCACTCCCCTTGATGTATCTCGAGGAGCATCTCCTTCCCTTCTTCCGGCTCGACGCATCGCTGTACCACCTCGGTGACACTCCTTTTGTACAGCTCCTGGTTGATAACCGTGTAGGCCTTGGATCTTCTTACCACTTGCCGAGCTTCAACCTCATTGTCGGGCAGGGTCCCAGCCACAATATATGCCATAATGGGCTGCGCCCAACCCGGCACCGGCCTCTCAGGGAAGATTGGGGCGTCTATCTCCATAGGTTCGGCCGACATCACCTCTGCCGACATATCCTGCGCAGTCCCCGGGTTTACCCAAATGCTCCTGACATCAACCTCCATGGGCACAGCCTCTGCTTCCGAGCTCTTCGGGATAAAGATGGACTCTGACTCGGGTGATGGCTTGATTGACGGTTTCCTCAAGTGCTCCAAAGCTATGCCGGGTGGGACCGCGTCCCGTGATGACCCCAACTTGGACAGTACATCCGCAGCCTCATTCTCTCCCCGGGGTATGTGCTTGAACTCGCATCCTTCAAAAAACCCGGCAATTTTTTGCACATGGAACCGATACGACGCCATGTTGGCATCCAAAGCGTCCCAATTCCCCGACACTTGCTGCACTACCAAGTCTGAGTCGCCATAGCATTCTATCCGACGAATGCCAATCTCCTTGGCGACCTTGAGCCCATGCACGAGCGCCTCATACTCGGCTACATTGTTGGATGCCGAGAAGTGAATCTGGAGCACATACTTCAGCACATCTTGCTTCGGTGAGGTGAGGACTACCCCAGCACCCAATCCGATCTTGGCCTTGGACCCATCAAAGTGCATTTTCCAGAAGTTGAAGTCGGGCAAGGGAGGCTCATACCGCATCTCGGCCCAGTCCACCAAAAAGTCCGGCAGCGCCTGCGACTTAATGGCGTCTCTCCTCTCGTAAACCGGGGCGTACGGAGATAATTGGATAGCCCACTTGGCAATTCGTCCGCTGGCATCTTTGCACCCGATGATCTCGGGCAGGGGGGCCTCGCTCACCACTGTGACCGGATGTTCTTGAAAGTAGTGCTTTAACTTGGTGACCGCCAGGTATACGCCATAGGCCATCTTCTGGTAGTGCGGGTAATTCTGCTTGGAGAGGGAGAGCACCTCACTCAGATAATACACGGGCCTCTGCACCACCTTATCACCTTCCTCTCGTTCCACCACCATTACCACGCTTACAACCCGGTTTGTAGCCGCGATATAGAGCAACATCGGCTCCTTGGGTAATGGGGACGCCAACACCGGTGCATTTGAGAGTGTTTTCTTCAAATCATTAAAAGCTGCATCGGCTTGCGGGGTCCATACAAAAGTTTTGCTCTTTTTCATGAGCTGATACAGAGGCAAAGCTTTCTCTCCTAATCGGCTTACAAACCGACTCAGGGATGCCAAGCACCCGGTGAACTTTTGTACATCTTTAAGACGGGTGGGCAGTTTCATGCTCTCGATGGCACGGATCTTGCCCGGGTTAACCTCAATACCCCGGCTAGACACAAGGAATCCGAGTAACTTTCCGGCCGGCACACCGAAAGTACATTTATCCGGGTTAAGTTTCATTCGAAATTTTCTCAAATTAGCGAATGTTTCTCTCAGATCATCGATTAGAGTGGATTTTTCCTTTGTTTTTATGACTATGTCATCGACATACACCTCGGCATTCCGACCTATTTGATCGTGCAAGCATTTCTGCATGCACCTCTGATATGTGGCACCAGCATTTCTTAACCCGAAGGTCATGACACGATAGCAATAAGCCCCGTACGGGGTAATAAAAGCAGTCTTTAATTGATCAGCCGGGTTCAAAGGTATTTGGTGAAAACCAGAATACGCATCTACAAAAGACAAAAGCTCACACCCGGCAGTGGAGTCAATCAGTTGATCTATCCGGGGGAGCGGGAAGGGATCCTTCGGGCATGCCTTGTTGAGGTTGGTGAAGTCGATACACATACGCCACACCTTGGCCAGGAGAGGGTCATCCTTTTTCTTCTCTACCAGGACCGGGTTAGACAACCAGTCCGGGTGCAGCACTTCCATCACAAATCCAGCCGCAAGCAGTACGGCTAGATGTTCCATGATCGCAGCTCTTCTTTCGTCCGAGAGACGTCTTGTTGGTTGCTTCACCGGCTTTGCATCCGGCCTGACGAATAAAGAGTGCTCAGCCAACTCCCTCGGAACTCCTTGAAGGTCATCGTTCGACCATGCAAAGACGTCCCGATTCTCACGGAGGAAGTCGGTGAGCTCGCCTTCCTATTTGCTGTCCAGGCTGGTGCCAATGATTACCCGGTGCTCTGGGTTAGCCGGGTCCACCACGACCTTCTTAGTCTCCTTTGGCGGCTGGAAGGAAGCATGCTGCTCTGGGTTCGCCATCCCGGGCATGCCGAGTTGTGAGGCTTGGGCCAGCGTCACCACCTGCTGGATTCTCTTCTTTTCCTCGGCTATGACCAAGGACTCGGCCAAGCATGAGCCGGCAGTAGCACACTCGATAGAGCGCTTGTAGTCGCCCGAGATGGTGATTATGCCATTCGGACCCGGCATCTTCATCTTCAAGTAGCCCATGTGAGTCGAGATCATGAACTTGGCCAGAGCAGGTCGGCCAATCAGGGCATGGTATGGACTTTCGAGGTCCACCACCTCGAACTCAAGGCTCCCAGTCCGGCAGTTCTCCCGAGTTCCGAACAGCACATCTACCCAGATTTTGCCCATAGGCGAACAAGAAACCCCCGGCACAATGCCATGGAAGGTCGTGCTAGTCGGCAGCAGCGTGTTCAGGGACACTCCCAACTTCAACATTGTGTCCTTGTACATGATGTTGATGGCACTGCCATTGTCGATCAGGACTCTGCTGAACCGGACGTTGATGCTTGGCCCAATGAATGTCGGGTCCACTACTAGGGCGTAGCCTCCCGGCTTCGGCATGACTCGGGGGTGATCCTTCCGACCCCATGTGATCTCCATCTCGGACCAGCGCATGAACTTGGGCACCGCCGGCATTACTGCATTCACCTCCAGAGCGCGCTGGCGCAGACTTTTCTTGTCAGTGGGCTCGGTCACAAAGACCACATAGCTCTGATGAGCTTCCTGATAGTCGCCCTGCGGGTACCCGCCCTGGTTGCTGGGACCGGCATTGTTGTTACCCCGGACGCTCACCATATTTACCGGCCTTGCCGGTGGTCGCCTCTGGGCTGGCGGATTAACCCGGACAGCATTGGCCCCACTCACTGGTGCCGGCGGTCTTGGAGCTACGGGCATTTCTGGGGCAGTTACCAGAGATCCCCCTGGTGCGCCTTCTCGCCGCATGCGCTGGTACCAGCTGCACTGCCGAGTTGTGTGGTTAGCCGGCCGGTTGGGCTCTAAGGTGTGATAGCAGCAGGGCTTGTCCAGCATCTCCTCGTAAGTTAAGGGCTTCCTCTGCTCGGCCCAAGTCTTCTTCATCTCCTGGTTCTGGCCCCAAACCTGGCCGCCGGTTTTCTGACGCTGGTTGCTGCCGACATCTCCCTGCTCCCGGGTTACCTCCGCCACCTGGTGCGAGGCAAAACGAAAGTCGGGCTCCCTCCTTTTCTGGCCAAAATCCTGGCGGTCATTGTTCCTGCCCGGCCCGGATCTGTTGTTTCCCGGGTTCCTCCTACTCGGTTCGCCCGAGTCCAGCAGAGGCTGCATTGGGTCACCGAGAGCATAACTGTCGGCAATCTTCATAGTCTCGGCCAAGGTGGCCGGCATTTCCCTCTGCAGCTTCTGCCAAAGCATGGAGCCATGTCGGCATCCCTGCGCAAACCATGAAATGGCTTGGGCCTCCACAACTCCTTCGCAGGAGTTGCGGATAGTGCTCCACCGAGTCAAGTACTCTCGGTCTGTCTCATTGTCCCTCTGCCTGCACATCGCAAGCTGCTGAGGTCGGTTGGGCCTCTTGTAGGTGCTGGAGAAGTTGCTAACAAAGGCTTCCTCGAAGTCTAGCCAGCTGTTGACACTTCCTTCTCTCAGGTTATTGAGCCAGATCCGGGCAGGCCCCTCCAGCATCTGCGGGATGTACCTTACCACCCATCGGCGATTTCCCCCCGCGATGTGCACTGCGGTCACATAGTCAGTCAGCCAGTCCTCCGGCTTGGTGCTGCCGTCATAGGTCTTGGCTCCTCTGTTCAGCTGAAAGTGTCGGACCGGTGGCTCCGACATGATTCTGGGCCCGAAACAAGCAGGACCGGTTGGGCCTTGCTCCTCCATCAGTTCGGACCGGTATATCCGATCTAGCTTGTAACGGGCATCATTTGGATCCAACTGGCGCGTTCCCAGTCGCGATCCCAGAGCACTCTCCAAGGCATGGTACCCAGCCCTGGCCATCGCCGAGTTGCCGTCATCATACCGGCTGACGTCTTGTCCTCCGGCTTGCCGCTGCGGCATTGCTCCAACAGCTTGATTTCCCGGCATCCGATTCTGCGCCGGGTATCGCGGTGGGTGTCCTCGTCTAGCCGAGTTGGCGTTGCCAACATTCCGATTATCCGAAGCTTGCCTGCCTCTACTCTGGGCCTGCCCAACGTTGCCCTGCTCAGCTATCTGTTTCCCGGCATAGGCCGGGTCGTATGTCTGCATCTGGAGCTGCTGATTCCCTCCGGAGTTTCTACTCCGGCTCTGACTTCCCCCGACATGCGGAGAGGAGGCTTGTCCTCTGGACCTGCCGCTAGCCGCTCTGGTTGAGTGAACGACTTGAGATCCACCCACAGCCGTATGGGCCCTCTTGAAGGCCTCATTCTGCCGGGTTGCCACCTCCACCAGCTCGTTGACTCGGTCCTGCTGTTTGCGGCGGGCCTCTCCGGTCAGACCGGATAACTCGGCCCTCGCTGCCTCGGCAGCCCTGAGAGTCTTGGCCGGAGAGCTGTAACTTGGCCTAGCCGCCGACAGTACGCTGGGAGTCACACTGGATGCAGCCCTGCCATCCCTATCTATCTCGGCATTGAGGCCCTTGCCTCTTCTGCGTACCTCAGCCTCACGGTTCGGCCGGCCTCCTACCGGCGATAAACCATGAGCCGCGTCATACTCACGGATGACCCGATCGAAGTCCCTCCGGACCTCGGCTAACTTCTCGGCCTCCTCCAGCAAGCTCAGTCGCTCTGCCTCTAACTCGGCCGCCCCCGGCACAGTCAGCCTCTCTACTGTCTCTCTAAGAGGTTCAGTCCTTACCGGGACACGAGACGTCTCGGCGCCATCATGGACCTGCCTCTCCAGTGCTTGCTTGGCTCTCCGGGTCGACCTCTCCACGGGCGCGATGACAGGTTCCTCTGCCAGAGGAGCCGTCACGCCGGCCATCATGACTGCGCAGCTCTCGGGGCGAGTGGTACGCCGGCCGCGAGCCGCACAGACAGCTGGGGGATCCTCGGCCACGAGCACCTGTTCCGGGTACTCGCAGACGAACTCGGTGGCAACATAGGTGGCGAAGGCGCCGAACTCGATGACGCAGCCGTTGGCCGGGAACGGCCTGCCGCGGAAGCAGCCGGCGTTGTCGCTGATGAACTCCATCTCGCCGAACTTGACGACGAGGCCGGAGAGGACCCTTGTGTCGGAGTGGATGACGGAACCCACGGTGGGCGCCAACTGTCGTGGTGGTATCACGGCAGATGCCATAGTATGGCTAATTGTGTGGGGCCGATGGACGCTGGTGGATCCGGGGAGGGCTAGCGAGCTAAGGAGCTCACACGAAAGATGGCAAAGAATCACCAAAACCGACTTGAGTAGGGAAGAAACCGCAAGAACACACGAAGAACACACTAAAAATCACAAGCAACCACAAACACGCACGATGTACCCAGGTTCGGGGCCCTCGTGAGGAGGTGACACCCCTACTCCTGCCTTGCCTCTCTCTATATGTGTCTCACAAGATCTACAAGGTGCTCCTTGAGCTGTTTTGGTAAGAATTAGGATGAACTACCGAGGGAGGAGGAGTAAATGCCCTAGCAATGAATAAGACTATAGTTTTGGCTCTCTGGTTGGTGTCCCTCTCACAGGAGGAGTTATGGCGCTATTTATAGGGGTCCGGCCGAGTTGCCCGGAAACCCTAGCTCCTCCGGGCCCCACCGGACAACAGCTGAAGGGGATCGCAGGCAGAAAACAAAAAATTTCCTATCGGCGATAACCTTAAACTAGCCAGAATCTACACTATGCAGATATAGAAGTACGGCGGATATCGGAATACATACCCTCGTAGACCAAAAAGCGGGGATTACGCTCCCGCACAAGCGTTGACGACGAAGACGACGTAGCCGACCTCTAGGTCGCGAAGAACTCGGCGCGACGAAGACAATGAAGATGACCTCGAGGTCGGGTGGAGGAAGTAGGCCTCCGAGTACCGCTAGCGCAGCACCTCGCAGGGTGTTACACACATACGGTGGAGACGACGGCCTCCGAAGCTCCAGTCCAGGACGAGCAGCGGAAGACTTGGACCGGAACACCAGCAGCGCGGCAGCGGGCTATGGTGGAGAGATCCCCTCTCAACTCGGCGCAACTCTGAAAAGGGAATCACGTTATCGAGGAGAGAAAGAGAAATTAATTGGTGAATTAAAAAGCCAGGGGTGCCCCTTCTTATATAGGCTCCCGGGGGGGCCAACCTTGCCAGCCAGGCAATGTGTGACTATCCCCATTGCCTGGTGCGGCTCAAGAGGGTGCGCCGGCCCTAGGTGGGCCCCATTTGGCCCACCTAGGCCGGCCAAGCCTTCCCCCACCGAATTCCCTTGGGGTTTTTCCCCCCCATGGGCCTTCTTTCCACCAGAAGGCCCATTTAGGAAAATCAGCCTAAATAAATTCGAAAATAAATATATAAAATCATATTTAAACATTAATTACACTAATTAATATCTAACATATTATATATAATTTATTCTAGCTCCGAAAACTATTTCGTCGTTGCCCGATCTCCATCGGACCATTCCCGGGACGTTCCCGGTGATCTCTTTCCTTTCCGGTTGTCTTGTCGAAACCCCTTAAGTGTGTTACCCTAGCGGTTCGATATAATAACAGGCATGATCGAGACTCCTCTCCGATCAATGACTAACTCTTAGGCCTGGACCCCATGAATTAATCCCTGTGATATAACGAATGACTTTCATCTATCAAACCTGGACGTCGAGTCTTAAACCTTTTGCCATAGCGATACTTTAGCGTGTCCGAAACTCATTCATAGATATCTCCATACCTAGCATGATCTCGTTCCCGACAACACTATCTTCTACTCGTCTATGATATTATGTCAGCTGGTGACCTAGTCACATGTTTGCAAACTCATTTGACATAATCTCACCGAGTGGGCCCTAGAGTATCTATCCGGCTATACGGACTGACAAATCCCGCTCTTGACCCCTCGTCTCAACTACCCCCTTCCGATACCCAAAAGTATCACCGTTATTGTCACACTATATAAGACATGACGTTTGGTGCGATCAAAGTATCTTCCAGGAATAACAATAAGAGTTGATCTCACGGTCGAAGGCGTAATGACTACGTCCTACAAATTATGGGTAAGTCCATCACATCGTTCCACCTAACGATATGACTCCATTGCCGATAGACGCCATGTCTCATGATCGGGAAACCTCGATCATCAATCGCGCAATGAAACTAGTCTTAGCAGAGTCAACTAGGGACCTGGTTGTTTATCTACCACACGTGTATTAATGTTTCCGCTTAATACAGTTATAGCATGGTATAAAACATATAATGAACAATTGGAATATAACCAATAAACTATCTTTATTAAGTGCCTCTAGGGCATATTCCCTTCAGTCTCCCACTTGCACTAGAGTAACACTTAATCTAGTTTACAACTTGGTAAAAGCTCAACACCCATAGCATCTTGGTGCATGCTTGTCTCGTGGAAGAGGAATACAGTCAACAGATCTCACACATTGAGACCTATATGTGCTTTGCAACACTTCTATGTCACCTAGTTTGACATCATCCCGTATCTTACGATGACGGTGAAATATATCCTAGTGGATGGAGTGAGACTCGAACATTCGCGTAGTATAGGCCTTAAAAGTCTAAGAGATCTATTAAGGGGACCACATACGCTCGGAAAACTGCTCAGTCCAATCACACTTGCTACTTCTGAAGTTGCCATATATTTCTATACCTATGTAGATTATGCAACAGTGCATTCATATGCGACTTCGCAAACTAACCATGTCTTTCTTCAAAATAAAGGACATCTCCTATATGAGATTTCTAGTTGTATGGGCCAGTGTAATAACTTGCATCATCGTAACCTCTTTACGGCAAGTTGTCTTTCACTCCTTCCCTTTACCAGAAAACATATCTTCAGTTCTCACAGACACTGAAAAATATACTTAACGTTTGTTCATTGATCCACACAAGGATCACTCTAGAACCCGTTCTTCAACCAAGAACTTGGGTCACACTAAGTCGAGCTTTCAATCTGATAGCATCTATGTCTGATACATAGAGAATGTCGAACATCATTTGCTATCACTGAAAATGCCAAGATAAACTTCATATTTCACCTAGTCATACAAGTAAGAACCATTTTCTTCGCTTGTTCTATTCTGAAACACTTCAGAATCTTAACTTAGGAAATATTCCGACCTAATGTTATTAAGCCCCTTACGATCTATACAATTATAGATTGGATGCCTAATACTCCTAACTTCTTTCATACAAAATTTAATCACTTAAATAATCCTTTACACTCTACTAGAGGATCTGTGTCATTCAATATGTCGTCACATACAAAATCATGAATGACACCTAGCTCCCACTCAAATATTCCTTCCGCATATAAGATCAAGGAAAGCTACTTAGCTCCCACTCACTTCTTTGCAAGTTTCTTCAACTATTTTGGACAACTCCAAAATCCTTTGATCACATCATCAAAGTGAAGATTCCAGCTCCGATATGCTTGCTTCAGCCCATGAATGGACAACTGAAGTTTGCATACATGTTTAGCATCCTCAGGATCACCAAACCATTATTGTACTAATTACAACTCTTTCTTAATGACACTATTAACAAACATGGTTTCCTTATCCATCTATCAATTTCTCATTCGAAATTATAGTAATTGCTAAACGACCCAGAATAGATTTAGGCTTCGCCACTTGAGACAAAATCTCATTGTGGTCAACTTTTGAATCTGTCGGAACTGTTTCACGACAAATCGATCCTTATCAGTGTCTACTCTCTCATAAAATTCCATATTCTGTTAACATCCTAGATGCCATCAAGAAGATCTCCCAAGTCAATACCTGGTAATCGTACATGGATTTTATTTCGGATCATATATGACTCATAGCCATTTCTCGGACTTAGGTCTACCATCTCTTCTTCGTAGTTCGTAGGTCTGTCATATTCCATTAACATGACCTTCATAACAAGATTGTCGTAACACATAGTGTGGAACACAACCCCGTACGCCTACGTTCTTAGTATGAGCTCAGAGCATCATGATCTTGTATCATCAGCTTCTTTCAAGCTGTGGAGCATGACACCGAAAACACTTTCAGTTGCGCCACTCTGATGTCTGGTGAGAAAGTTTCATCAACTTCGTCTTGCTCTACTTTCTTTCTCACTTATACCCTTGGACAAGAAACTATTTCTTTCGCAAGGTATATTCCGGCAACGATTTTGCCTATGTCGTGAGACATGTACCCAATTAACTCTTTAGGTACACTACAAAGATTAATCCATTTTAGGTTTGATCACATCAAAACACTAAATTGCTGAAACGACAATCTAGGCTAAAAGCCATGCCATCACTAATATGATATTGTCTCCATGGATTTAAATGGTTTCCCTATTATCTAACGTGAGTGTTACGTTTCTACCATACGACTCTAATGACCACAATAATTCGGTAAGAGATTTATTTACCACACACTATCCGATAGGGTGCGATTACGACGTCCTAACATACCATAACACTATGGTGTTCCATGCGACGTAATTTGTGGAACTCTTCTCACAAGTCTTCCAATGACGTGCCAACATTATAACTCAAATCTTTATTTCCTCGATCTGTATCGCAGGAATTAGATTTTCTTGTTAAATTTATTTCCTACTTCATTCTGAACTTGTTTGATCGAATCAAAATTTCCAGACTAACATTCCCTGAGTGGATATCCATATATCTACTCGGAATATTCATGAAGTCTATGAAATAAACACTTCCACTTTACGTTAAAGTACTTCATTGATTCACATACACCCATATGCATGATTCTCAACAAGTTATACTCAAACGTTCAGTGAAGTTTACGAAATAAAGATCTCCACTACACGTTAATTACTTCATTGATATACATACATCTGTATGCATGAATATCAATAAGTAATATGCCTGCTTTCCAAAAACGGTGTCTTAGTTATCTTGCCATTGTCAAAAGATCAAATCTAAGGACTTGTAGATCCATCTGTAAGGAGCTAATTCATTGACTATAACATTGACATGAATTAAACGGTGGTGCCACACGAATGTGGTGTCTCTATTAAGTTTATTTCCTTTGGCATTAATATTATGAATGTGGGAGCTTCTACCATCTAAATTCAAATCGGCATATGATCATTACTTCATAAGTATAGGACAACGAATTTGTCACTAACATATATGAACAATTGTCTCGCTAGAGGAGACACACTTATAACGATCATACTAACAGGCGATCATAAAAGAATTTATTCAAATGGTAGATCTAGAGGGAGAGTGTTTATGGCCATCACAACAATTTGTCTGTCATTATCAACACGCAATGTCGCCTCATCCTTCCAAGCTACTCAAGTAGTAAATCTGGTTTTCATAAAACATGACTAGTATCAAAACATAGTCACTACTGCGATTACTTGCTTAGGTAAAGCATTCATAACATGTATATCATATATACACCATAATCATTGATGACTTCCCGGCGATCTGTTTCATCTTCTTGATACTTCCAACGTAATCAAGAACCATAAAGGTGAACGATTCCCCTTTGCATGACATAGTCTATGACAAAGCATTTGCACCTGGCAACGTCGTCTGTCATCCAGTGATCGAGCTGAGCGAGGCATCTCAATGTCATCAAGTATGACCAATATCATCAAGTATGACTGCCACGTGCTCCTTCAATGTGTGTATTCTCTTCCATCTTGGTTGAGAAGACAATCAGTCAGCGTACTGATAAACTTCATCACCCCAACTTTAGGTGTACCCCGAGTTTAGCGATCATCTCATATGTTCGCGATCTAACAACTCGTACACATCGTTGGTTCTCTATGGAGGAGATCATAGCATACACTGGACTATGATGATATCATCCGCACAAAAACTTGATAATCCAAATTATCCTTTTGTTAGCGGAATCTCCGGGTTTTTCTCCTAGCGGGTATTGTATCACAAAGAGCTAACGGTTTAAACAAGGAGTATCCTCAAGCTAAAGTATAAAACTATGAAGTTTGGACCCAACCTTTTAAGTTTCTCAATCGCAGGAATGCGCCTAATTTTAAAAGATGCTATTACATTGGTTAATATCCACAAAGGTTTGCAAAACAGACTTTGTTCATTATATTTTGAGTTCTAGTATTTTAGAAAATAACTATCAGAACTCCCACTCAAACGAACATCCCTCCTGGTCGTTTAAGCGATTACACGACCCCCATCCATTGCACAACCCCTCATCGTCAGAGCTGGCAACACAACTTCAAGGGTGGACAACGACTTGTCGATCACAACAACTCTGTGACTCATGCTCGACCTTTCGGCCTCCATGTTCCGAGGCCATATCTGCATATGCTAGGCTCGCCACAATAACCTCCACGTAACGCTTGTGCAACATGGCTTACACCCACTGTATGCGAACGACGATATGTCTGACACCCGATCGTCACGGCCTGCCTCATAACGTAGAACTTTCTTGGTGGTGCTCGTTGGAGGAAGAACACTAGTGGTATTATGAAGGGATCATCTTATATATAACTACCGCCGCGTAACTAATATATATACTAATATATATAATCACACAATATAAGATGCACTCAAAACATCAAATGTAATGCGATGTGATATAGTCCATTGCGCCATGGTCTTCTTGGCACCCACAGTTCATAAACAATTTAATAAACCTACCTTGACCATATCACATTGCCCCTGCAAAATAAAGTTAGACTCGTTCTACTTTATCTTTTGCATATTTTACGTGGCTTGGGGCTGTCGTAAAAAGAACCGCTTCTTACCTACGAACTTATGACCACAACAACGATCCAATAATTGCATGTTTAAGCATCCCTTTCGGGCCCTCCATTGAAAATGCAAAGCCAACTAAAGAGAGAGAAACTGACACCCGCCAGTCACAGACACGGTACAAGCCGTATGTCAGTAGTGGAACCAGTCTCGCGTAAGCGTACGCGTAAAGTCGGTCCGGGCCGCTTCATCAACTCGATGCCCATGGAATCACAAGTGCACGCTAGAGGGTAGCAAATAACAGGAACGGTGCCCCCGTGCAGAACACGGGTTCTAACAGCGTACAGCTATATCTACGATAACCTGGCTCTGATACCACTGAAGGGGATCGCAGGCAGAAAACAAAAAATTTCCTATCGGCGATAACCTTAAACTAGCCAGAATCTACACTATGCAGATATAGAAGTACGGCGGATATCGGAATACATACCCTCGTAGACCGAAAAGCGGGGATTACGCTCCCGCACAAGCGTTGACGACGAAGACGACGTAGCCGACCTCTAGGTCGCGAAGAACTCGGCGCGACGAAGACGATGAAGATGACCTCGAGGTCGGGTGGAGGAAGTAGGCCTCCGAGTACCGCTAGCGCAGCACCTCGCAGGGTGTTACACACATACGGTGGAGACGACGGCCTCCGAAGCTCCAGTCCAGGACGAGCAGTGGAAGACTTGGACCGGAACACCAGCAGCGCGGCAGCGGGCTATGGTGGAGAGATCCCCTCTCAACTCGACGCAACTCCGACAAAGGGAATCACGTTATCAAGGAGAGAAAGAGAAATTAATTGGTGAATTAAAAAGCCAGGGGTGCCCCTTCTTATATAGGCTCCCGGGGGGGCCAACCTTGCCACCCAGGCAATGTGGGACTATCCCCATTGCCTGGTGCGGCTCAAGAGGGTGCGCCGGCCCTAGGTGGGCCCCATTTGGCCCACCTAGGCCGGCCAAGCCTTCCCCCACCGAATTCCCTTGGGGTTTTTCCCCCCCATGGGCCTTCTTTCCACCAGAAGGCCCATTTAGGAAAATCAGCCTAAATAAATTCGAAAATAAATATATAAAATCATATTTAAACATTAATTACACTAATTAATATCTAACATATTATATATAATTTATTCTAGCTCCGAAAACTATTTCGTCGCTGCCCGATCTCCATCGAACCATTCCCGGGACGTTCCCGGTGATCTCTTTCCTTTCCGGTTGTCTTGTCGAAACTCCTTAAGTGTGTTACCCTAGCGGTTCGATATAATAACAGGCATGATCGAGACTCCTCTCCGATCAATGACTAACTCGTAGGCCTGGACCCCATGAATTAATCCCTGTGATATAACGAATGACTTTCATCTATCAAACCTGGACGTCGAGTCTTAAACCTTTTGCCATAGCGATACTTTAGCGTGTCCGAAACTCATTCATAGATATCTCCATACCTAGCATGATCTCGTTCCCGACAACACTATCTTCTACTCGTCTATGATATTATGTCAGCTGGTGACCTAGTCACATGTTTGCAAACTCATTTGACATAATCTCACCGAGTGGGCCCTAGAGTATCTATCCGGCTATACGGACTGACAAATCCCGCTCTTGACCGCTCGTCTCAACTACCCCCTTCCGATACCCAAAAGTATCACCGTTATTGTCACACTATATAAGACATGACGTTTGGTGCGATCAAAGTATCTTCCAGGAATAACAATAAGAGTTGATCTCACGATCGAAGGCGTAATGACTACGTCCTACAAATTATGGGTAAGTCCATCACATCGTTCCACCTAACGATATGACTCCATTGCCGACAGACGCCATGTCTCATGATCGGGAAACCTCGATCATCAATCGCGCAATGAAATTAGTCTTAGCAGAGGCAACTAGGGACCTGGTTGTTTATCTACCACACGTGTATTAATGTTTCCGCTTAATACAGTTATAGCATGGTATAAAACATATAATGAACAATTGGAATATAACCAATAAACTATCTTTATTAAGTGCCTCTAGGGCATATTCCCTTCAACAGCTACAGTCCAACGGTAATGTCGACATCCCTACCACGACCTAGCAGCCGAGCTATCCGACATAGGTCGAGGTAGGCCATGATGCCTCTTGCCGTAGCCGCCGCCGGCCTAGGTGGTGATGCTTCCCCTGTCAGAGACAGGACGTGTCTTCTCCATGCCTTGTCTCCTGTCAGTCAGTTGCCAGTACAGTGGAATAGTCACGTCGCCCTTGTCTTGTGCCTTTTGTCCCGCACCCGTGTCAGACGGGAGGTGACCTAGCTTCCGTGTCAGACGGGACAGTGTCCTTGCCATGTACCTGCCCTTGACTTCCTGCCCGACATAGGATATGTCGGATGGTTTCGCCTATCCCGGCATGGTTATGCCGGGTTCTTCTCCGTGTCCCGGCAGGAGCATGCCGGGCCCGGTCATCCGGTACACCTCCCTGAGTCCCGGCATGGCTATGCCGGAGCCTCTCTCCTGCACACCACAGATACACAGACAACCTCGATAGGGAAATGTCGGTTAGAACATGTCGGCTACTTCCGACATAAGCTTAAGTCGGCCAAGCATACAACTTGGTCTAGCCAGGACCCTGCTCACCAGCACCGGTTTCTGACGTTGCACAAGAGAATGCCCCTAGGCCCAGCTACACGAAGATGTCTTAGGCTTGCTCCCAAAGACATCTTCGAGAAGTTGGTTCTTAGGAGAAATCTCTGCCTCTGCCTGAATGAGAGTGAGGGGCTGGGGGTCTATTTATAGTATCACCAGGGGAGACAGCCTGGCCCCTGTTTCCTCCAAAGGGCACCTCGTGACCTTTCCCAAGAGCCGCCTCCTGCGTACCTCCAAAAGGTGTCCCTCTACCTCCCGAAGAGTCACATGACCTTTGGCGTCAGGCAAAGGATAGTTACCACGGTAAACACGAGTATCTTACCCTCGCCTTTACCCTACCCGGGGGTAGCCCCCCGACACCGTGCGTCGCTTTCCTCCTTCTCGCGCTGGCTTGCAGGCTGTCGGCGTGCCACCAAGTAGTACCAGTAGAGGCCAATCGATTTCAGCTGATCGATGCTACTCCCTCCGTTTTTAATATAAGATGTTTTAGCTATTACACATATTGTCTAGATACACAAAAAAAATGAGTGTATATAAACACTAAAACATGTATAGATACAATTGCGTGGGACATCAACTAACTCGTTTTTGTGAGTACTAGTTGGTGAAATGAATTGGGCATGGCAAAATATGCCTGATAAGTATCTAAACGAGGAGAACAGGACGGATGACAGCTCTGAATCGTGTTGCAGCATGATCGCACACATTTTTTTCTCCCTCTCTCCAGGAATTCCGATGATTCTTGTTAGTTCTGTCCAGACGTGGCTATATTTATATAGCGGGCGAAAGCCTGTTTGGAGTAGTTATGTCCAGACAAAAAGCCTCTCTTAATCGTCCTATTGATATAAACATCATGCATATACGTCACTGCTACAGCCTACAGTACACATAAGCATTAATCATACTATCGGTTAGGCCAGCCATGACAACGGTGATTGGTGGCGGAAAAGAAGGATGGCTCAGCATCAATCTTTTCTCACTAGCCGCGTACTACGGAAGGAGCGGTCTGTGGCATAACCGAAGGGAGCTGCTTATTTATGGGGCCGGCAGGCTCTAACGGCGGACAAGCTTGCCGGGAAGGCAAATGACGTGACCAAGCAAGCACCAACCATTCAGCGTGCCACCAAGTAGTACCAGTAGAGTCTGTCTAAAAAAAAAAAAAGTAGTACCAGTAGAGTCCAATCGATTTCAGCTGATCGATGCTACTCCCTCCGTTTTTAATATAAGATGTTTTAGCTATTACACATATTGTTTAGATACACAAAAAAATGAGTATATATAAACACTAAAACATGTATAGATACAATTGCGTGGGACATCAACTAACTAGATTTTGTGAGTACTAGTTGGTGAAATGAATTGGGCATGGCAAAATATGCTTGATAAGTATCTAAACGAGGAGAACAGGACGGATGACAGCTCTGAATCGTGTAGACGTGACTATATTTATATAGCGGGCGAAAGCCTGTTTTGAGTAGTTCTGTCCAGACGAAAAGCCTCTCTTAATCGTCCTATTGATATAAACATCATGCATATACATCACTGCTACAGCCGCCTACAGTACACATAAGCATCAATCATACTATCGGTTAGGCCAGCCATGACAACGGTGATTGGTGGCGGAAAAGAAGGATGGCTCAGCATCAATCTTTTCTCACTAGCCAAGCGTACTACAGAAGGAGCGTTCTGTGGCATAACCGAAGGGAGCTACTTATTTATGGGGCCGGCAGGCTCTAACGGCGGACAAGCTTGCCGGGAAGGCAAATGACGTGACCAAGCAAGCACCAACCATTCAGCGTGCCACCGCTTTCACCAAGGTAGGGGCATTCTACCGGGCTGGAAAGAATTCAGCGCCCGTTCGGACCAAACATGTCGTTTTGTGACAATCTAAATTCATTAATATAAAAACTAACTTCAGACGAGCGAAGAGAGTGCCCGTCACCGGAGGCTTAGAGGCTTAGGGCCGAGTCCTTTCCGGGTCGGACTGCAGCCGATTTAGAGTTATGTCAGTATAAATACATCTTGTACATTTTGTAAGCCGTTGGTTGGGACAAGTCGAATATTGTAAATCCATAGCGTTTGTAATCTCATCTGATCATAGTGAAGATTTGCTGGCTGACGTCGTGGTTTTTTATTTTCCGTTGTTTGAAGGCTTTTACACGTTAAATCTGGTGTGTTGATCTTGCTTTTATTTATCGTTTATTTGCCTACCTTTTATAACAAAACACACATGACCGACAGGGGAGGAGAAATAAGGAAAAACAGCCTTAAGTCACGGTCTTGAGTCTTGAGAGAGATGACTAGTCTAGTCTATGAGTGTCGATTGTGTCACAGGCTATAACGAAAGTTGTGGCAGCCATGGCCTGAAAGATGAGCCGGTTGCGCTTCTTTCAAACGTTGCACATACCATAACTGGTCACACTTCTGGAGGCTAGCCAGACGCTCACATTCATGGATCGGGAAGGTCTCGACAATGTTCATGCTCACTCGAGGGAGTCCATTGGGCAGGTGGTTCCTATGGATGACAAGGTTGTTGTTATAATTGGGCCCGTTTATGGGCCAAGCCAATAGAAATTTACTAGAATCTTAAATGGCCCATTATGAAATTATTACCCAATATCCAACATTTGTTGCTTCCGGTGCTTTGACACATCTTTCTGGAGCTATGTTCATCAAAAAAAAAAATTTGAAAGCATCACATATATTAGGTCAGCCGGCCGTCTCATTACAAACCTTGCTAGTCCCTTTCGGTACCCTAACAAGAAAAAGAGTGCGTCCGGAACCTGCCGCCTTTCTTATCAAATAGTTACATCGCTTATCAAAAAACTAATCAAAAAGCTAGGGGAATTGTCGGCCCAGTAAGGACCGGGGTATGCACGGCCCACTCCCTACAGGCCTCGCCCGCGTGGACCTTCGGCAGAACGACTAAGGACCAGGCTGCCGCTTGGAGGGATCCTCAAGAGGCATCCCCTCTCGAGGACTGAAGAGGACGCCAGGGCCTGAAGAGGACCCTGCGCTTCAAGAGACTCCCCAGGCACAGCCCGCCTGGAGAGGAGTCAGTAGAAAACCCCTCCAAAGGTGACCACGGCCCTGTGGAGACACTTCGCGGCTAAGCAAGCGCTGCAGGACGCACATGGCCCCTGTAGCAGCCGCAGGGTGACGCGGGCATCCCAGTGGCCATTCTGGTGATAAAGGAGTCAACAAAGCCGCGCCGCCTGCGGCCGGACAGCCAGGACTTTCCTCTTTGGTGATAAAGCGGCTGGACGGCGCAACGCTCCAAGAAGATCGTCACCGTGGGCTCCACCACGACCTCTGCCGCGCCTGCGAGCCGCCCTGCACCGCCTGCAACCTGTCGGCCACGGCGCGCTACTTTAGCACGGATGAGCCGCGTCCATGGACGGAGGGGCCGCTGTGGACTCCCTCTCCTTTGCGCCACCGACGTGTGGGAGCCCACCAGCACGAGGGCGGAGCCCGGAGCGCCTATAAAAGGAGCAGGAGCTCCGCCGTAGAGGAGGATCGAGGAGCCAATCGCGCAATCGCTCCCTAAAGAGATAGGATAGCCAACTGCTGGAGGAGGAAGACGATCATTGTGTCCCTCTCCAGGCACCAAACTGCCTCAAGAGAGCCTTCGGCAAGCTCATTATCCTGTAACCTTCACAGTGCAATACAGACCAGCAGGAGTAGCGGTTTTACCTCCTCCTGAGGGCCGTGAACCTGGGTACGGGCCGGTGTCCATCTCTGGCGTGATAGTTCCTCTCCAGGCCCGGCGAGCACCGTCGTCGAGCCTCTCGAGGGCTGTAGGACCTCCGTGTTCAGTCCCCCCTTTCGAACCTCTCTTCAGGGCGAGACTACCCCTGTTACGTGGGAGTCACTCCTCGACATTTGGCGCGCCAGGTAGGGGGCTGAGGCGCGTCTTCAACCTCCGAACTCCGCGCCATGATGGACACCCGCGCGACGCGCGCCAACCGGCGTACCTCTGAGAGAGCTCACACCGAGCCCGGCACTGCTCCCACCCGTGGCCTCCGTGGTCGCCCTCGCGCGGCTGAGCGCGCTGGCACCGGCCCGCGCGTGGAGGAGCCAGAGAGCGAGGAGCACCGCGGCGGAGACCAGCGCGACGACGAGGACCTCTCCGAGCGCCGTGAGGACGCTGAGTCTTCGCACCCGTCCCGGCGCCAGAGCGTGTCCACGCGGGAACACCACGAGCCTGCCCCGCATACCGCGCTGCTCATGGCCCAGGAGCTCCTCCGCTACCGGCCAAGTGCCGAGGCACACGACCAGTGGCTGGACCGCCTCCACCACCTCGTCGACATCGCAACCACGCGTCCTGCTCCGTCACGCTCCATCGTGCCTTCCGGCCCTGCAGGGACAGCCGCGCCAGGTGCGCCCCCACCGCCGCCGGGACCACCTCCGGCCGCGGCGCAGCGGGCTCCCTCACATGCTTCCTCGCCACACGACTGCCAAATCGTGCAGCGCACTGCGCCTGACGCGCGAGTGGGCATGGAGCGACGCCGAGACCTCCAGAACCGCCTCGTCGAGGAGCTCGGTCAGGCGGGGCAGCAAAACCGCAGGGCCCTCCAGGGAGGAACGGCCACCTATGCCTCCGGCTGCATGACCTTCACGCGCGCCCTGCGTCGTGTGGTCTGGCCGCAGAAATTCAGGCCAGCGCTCCCCAAGGGCTTCGACGGGTCCACCAACCCTCTCGAGTTCCTGCAGCTCTACACCACCTCTATCCAGGCTGCAGGGGGCGACGACAAGGTCATGGCCAACTGGTTCTCCCACGCCCTCAGGGACTCAGCGCTGTCCTGGCTTCTCAACCTGCCGGAGGACTCCATTGACTCCTGGGAGGAGCTCTGCAGGCAGTTCGTCGCCAACTTCAAGGGCACGTACGAGCGCGCACTCACCCACAACGACTTGCGCGCTGTGGTGCAGAAGAAGGATGAGACTCTTCGCAAGTACATCCAGCGCTTCAGCCAGGTGCGGAACAAGATTCCAAACATCCCCGACACCCAGGTGATCGCTGCCTTCCGCGAGGGCGTCACGAACCGCAGGATGCTCGAGAAGCTCGGCATCCACGACAAGCTCACCTCTGTGGTGAAGCTGTTCGATCTGGCGGATAAGTGCGCCAAGGCTGAAGAGGGACTCCTCTTCGTCAAGATGAGCGCGCGGGGGGACGACCCTGGCGAGGGGTCCAAGAGCCACAAGAAGAAGGAAGAGCCCAAGCGCAAGGCCACCGCGGTCCTCGCGGCAGAGGCTGACGCGAAGGGCTCCCGCAGGGGTTCTCCCGAGCGCGGCGACAAAGAGGTGGACCACCGTCCGTTCTGCGTCTACCACAACAGGCGTGGGCACGCCACAGACGACTGCTTCGACCTCAAGAGGCTGAGCAGGGAACGCGAGCGAGGAGAAGGCAGCGGAAGCCGCGGCAGAGGTCGCGGCTACCGCAGAGACGGCAGGGGTAGGCGCGAAGGCGGCTACCAGAAGCCGCCGGGCACTCAAGCCAATGCCGCCGAGAAGAACAACAACCTCCCCGACGAGGAAGATGGAGGCTACCAGGCCCCGAGAGGCGCCATGGCCTGCATCCTCGGCGGAGCTCAAGCGCCCAAGTCGAACAATCAGTTCAAGCAGTTCGCCCGCGAACTCAACGCTGCGCTCCCGAGCACCGAGACCTCCAGACCCCTCAAGTGGTCCCAGTACACCATCGCCTTCGACGCCAAGGACCACCCCACGTTGACCAAGACTGTTGGAACCCTCCCCCTGGTCTGCTCCCCCACCATCAACAACATCACCGTCTCCAAGACGCTCATTGATGGGGGAGCGGGCCTGAATGTCATCTCTGTCGAGACCTTCGAGACGCTTCAAGTGCCCTACGAGTGGCTTATGCCCTCCAGGCCGTTCACGGGCGTCACCAGTGGTTCTATCGAGCCTCTGGGGCAAGTCCGCCTCGCGGTCACCTTTGGCACGCAGAAGAACTATCGCACGGAGCTGATCGACTTCGACGTCGCCCACATCGGCTTGCTGTACAACGCCATCCTCGGCTACCCCGCCCTCGCGAAGTTCATGGCCGTCACGCATCACGCCTACAATATGGTCAAGATTCCCGGCAGCGCTGGCACCATTGCTGTCCATGGCCATATCCTGGACGCCACGCGCGCTGTCGAGAGCGCCTACAAGGCAGCCGCCATGGCTTTCCCGGCTGACGAGGACATGGAGCCTCTCGAGAGGCCCAAGAAGAAGAAGCAAGTGTTCTCTCAGGAGCAAGCCGCCACGAAGAAGGTGTCGCTGAACACCACCAGCTCGGGGGCTGAAGGCTCGGGGGCTAGCGTCACCATAGGCGCAGCCCTGCCTCCCAAATAGGAAAGCGCGCTCGTCGCCTTCCTTCGGGCAAACTCTGACATGTTCGCATGGACTCCGTCAGATATGTCCGGCGTACCAAGGGAGGTGATCGAGCACCACTTAGCCGTGTGTCCAGACGCACGCCCCGTCAAGCAAAAAGCACGTAAGCAAGCCCCCGAGAAGCAAGCTTTCATCATCAGGGAAGTAGAGAAGCTAAAGGCGGCAAACGTCGTCCGCGAAGTCGCGCACCCCACTTGGCTCTCCAACGGCGTGGTTCTCCCTAAACCCACTGGAGGAGGCCGACTCTGCATCGACTACACCGATGTCAACAAGGCCTGCCCCAAGGACCCATACCCCATGCCGAGGATAGACCAGATCGTGGACTCCACCGCTGGCTGTGACCTCCTCTGCTTTCTGGACGCCTTCTCTGGTTACCACCAGATCAAGATGGCTAAAGAGGACGAGGAGAAGACGGCATTCCTCACCCCTTGTGGTGTGTACTGCTACACATGCATGCCCTTCGGCTTGAAAAACGCTGGAGCCACCTTCCAGAGGCTCATGAGGATAGCCTTGGGGGCGCAGATGGGCAGAAACGCCGAGGCCTACGTCGACGATATCGTGGTCAAGTCTCGAGAGGGGGACACCCTCTTGAGGGACCTCGAGGAAACCTTCGCCAGCCTGAGAAAGGTGAACATCAAGCTGAACGCCGCCAAGTGCGTCTTCGGGGTCCCTTCAGGCAAGTTCCTCGGATTCCTCGTGTCCCACCGTGGCATAGAGGCCAATCCTGACAAGATCAAGGCCATAGAGCAAATGCAGCCTCCCTGCCGATTCAAGGACATGCAGCGCTTAGCGGGCTGCATGGCCAGCCTTGGTCGTTTCATCTCCAAATTCGGCGAGAGAGCCCTGCCATTTTTCAAGATCATGAAGAGATCGGGCACATTCAAGTGGACCCCTGAGGCGGATAAGGCCTTCGAGGACTTAAAAAAGTATCTGGCTAGCCCTCCGGTCTTGGTGGCCCCCAGGGCAGGCGAGCACCTGAAGCTGTACCTCTCAGCCACCCCGCAGACCGCAAGCGCCGTCTTGGTGGTCGAGAGGGAAGAGCCTGTCCTCTCCAAGAAAAGCACTGCAACTCCAAGCCCAGAACCCCCCGACAAAGGCCCCGTCGAAGGAGCAGCCTCCACAGACCCACTGCCAGGCCCACCGCCTCAAGCCGAGTCTGCTCCCTCCACCCCTGTCGGGACGCCTCCACAGGCGGATCTCGACAAGGGCCCTGAAGAGCCTCCACAGGGGGCTGACGCTGCGCCACCTCAGGCAACCCTTGTCGAGCACCCCGTTTACTTCGTCAGCACAGTGCTGCGGGACGCTCGCGAGAGGTATCCGATGCAGCAGAAGCTCCTCGTCGCGCTCCTCATCGCCTCCAGGAAGTTGAGACACTACTTCCAGGGCCACCACATCACGGTGGTCACTGCCTTCCCCCTGGAGCAAATCCTGCGCAATCCCAACGCCACAGATCGTGTCGCAGGATGGAACATCGAGCTGCAGCCATTCAACTTGCGTTTCGACACCACGAGGGTCATAAAAGGAAGAGCGCTGGCTGACTTCGTCGCCGAATGGACTGACCCAAGCCCTGAGGAGCCTCGCGAGGCAGAGGCCGAGCCCTCGGGAGACACGGTGCCCAGCCACTGGACCATGCACTTCGATGGAGCCTTCGCTTGTCGCAATGGCGGAGCAGGCGTCGTCCTAACTACGCCCAAGGGTGACAAGCTATACTACGCTGTCCAGCTGTGCTTCACGATCGACAAGATCTCCAACAACATCGCCGAATACGAAGGCCTCCTCGCCGGCTTAAGGGCCGCCATTGCGCTAGGTGTCAAGCACCTACTCGTCAAGGGAGACTCTCAGCTGCTCGTCAACTTCTCCAACAAGAGCTACACGCCGAAAGACGACCACATGGCCGCATACCTCGAAGAGGTCCGCAAGCTTGAGAAGCACTTCAAGGGCATGGAGCTCATGCACATCCCGAGGAAAGAAAACCAAGAGGCTGACGACATCGCCAAGCGGGCCTCGCGAAGGCAGCCCCAGCAGGCCGGTGTCTTTGAAGAAAGGCTCGCCAAGGCATCCATCAAGCAGCCTCGAGAGGCCACAGCCGCAAGCGTAGACGAAGCGCTCCCACCGCCTCCTGAGTCTGGGGCGCCTGATTGCGGCCCCAGCACAGGGGAGCGCCTGTTGCTGACGGCAACCCGCCAGGCCTCAGGCTGGATTGATGAGCTCAAGGACTACTTGGCGAAGGGAATCCTCCCGGAAGAAGATGCCGATGCAGAGCGAATCGCTCGACAGGCAAAATCCTACTGCATCCTCGAGGGAAACCTCTACCGCAAGCGACCAAATGGTATCGCGCTCAAGTGTGTCCCTCCTGAGGAAGGCCGAGAGCTGATTAAGGACATCCACAGCGGGGAGTGCGGCCACCACTCATGTGCGCGCACCCTCACGGGCAAGGTCTTCAGGAGCGGCTTCTACTGGCCTCAAGTGCTTCAAGATGCGGTCGCCATTGTGCAAACCTGCGACGCCTGCCAATTCCACGCCAAGCAAATTCATCAGCCGGCACTGGAGCTTCAAACCATCCCGCTCTCCTGGCCATTTGCGGTCTGGGGGCTGGATATCTTGGGCCCCTTCCCAAGGTCGCAGGGGGGCTACCGTTTCCTCTTCGTGGCCATCGACAAGTTCACCAAATGGACCGAAGTTGAGCCAGTGCGCACCATACCAGCGGGGGCCGCGGTGAAATTCATCAGAAGCTTGGTCTGCCGCTTCGGCGTGCCCAACCGCATCATCACCGACAATGGCTCGCAATTCACCAGCGGCATCTTCCGAGCCTACTGCGATAAGCTTGGCGTCAAGGTCTGCTTCGCCTCGGTAGCTCACCCACGCAGCAACGGTCAAGCCGAGCGAGCAAACGCTGAGGTCCTCAAGGGCCTCAAGACCAGGAGTTTCAACATCCTCAAGGGCCACGGCAAGGGCTGGATCGACGAGCTCCCCTCCGTGCTCTGGTCCATACGCACAACTTCCTCGAGGCCTACAGGCGAAACGCCGTTCGCCCTGGTCTACGGAGCTGAGGCAGTCCTCCCCGCAGAAATCAAGCATGGATCGCCGCGGGTCCTTGCCTTCAACGAGGACACCCAAGAAGGCCTCCACAACGACGACCTGCTGCTCCTCGAGGGATTGCGCCGTCAGGCCGCCCTCAGGGCGGCGGGGTACCAGCAAGACCTGCAACGCTACCACAGCCGCCATGTGCGCTCACGCACCCTTGAGGCGGGCGACCTCGTCCTCAGGCGAATCCTCTCCAGGGAAGGTCTCCACAAGCTCTCGCCGATGTGGGAAGGCCCCTACAGGGTCTCCCACGTCGCCAGGCCTGGCGCAGTACGCCTCGAGACCGAAGACGGCATCCCCGTCAAGAACCCGTGGAACATCGCGCACCTGCGCAAGTTCTACCCGTGATCACGGTCACGCCAGGCATTTTTTGTCTCTAGAGGGAAGCTCACGGCTTCACCTCCAAGCTTCTCAAAGCTTCTCCCGAGGCCCAGCCCTCCGAGCTCTCCTGCAAATGAGCCCTCGCAGGCCACAGTGAACCTCTGCCACTAATGGGTGGTCCCCATGCCTCGACATGGAAAGAACGTTAGCTTGGCAAACCCAAGTGTAATGAACCGCTTTTCGTTCCAAGTGAACTTTGCGCTCCGGCGCCATTTTCGTTCCTAAGTGAACTATGCGCTACGGCGCCGCTATGTAATATTTTGGTGGTGAGTTTATTTCAGCATTATTTTCTTTATTGAAAATGGGCACTTATATCTCTCCACATGCGAACCTCGCGAGCGGGGGCTGAGTACGGTGCCAGTGCCTCAAATGACACACCAGCAGCACTGCAAAACCCAAGGATCCGAGCTCTGGCTAGAGGGCAGGCCCTCCCAAGCACGCCATCTCTACAAAGGACCTTGGTACTCTCTCTCCTCACAAGGAACGCCTGAGGAGACCTATAAGCGCGCATTAGTCCATGGTAAAGTGCACAAGCGTTTGGTCCTGCCTCTCTAACATCTATAGGGAACAAGCGTCTCTACAAGCCCGAGGAGGCAGCAGGGAAAAAAACTCTTAAAGAGGACCTCCCCGGCAAGCTAAAAAGCCTCTAGAAGCTAAGTCCCGCTCCTGCGACCCGAGAGCCTTTTCTCTCCAAGCGCACGTTTGTCCCTCGAGCGATTTCGTTTTCCCTTATGCTTCATGGACTACTCGCACGTCAAAGGGGAGCACTTGGGCATCGCGACTCAGGGCTCTTACCTCTCCAAGCCTTAAACTCCCCCCGGCCTTGCTGAGTCATTGCTCTAGCATACCGTAGTGGCGGAGTCATAGTGCGAAGAGACGGGTCCTAACGACGCAGAGAAAACATAGACATGAAAGTAAAGCAGAAAAGGCCTCTCGAGGGGCAAACAAGCTAGCATAAATAAGCTTAAAGAGGTATATTACAGGCCCAAAACGTGCAATGTCTGAATACAAAAAATTGTCTCAGATACAAGCGCTCAAAGGCGCGACAAGCAAGGCTCAGGCGGAGTCCGCGCCAGCACGCTCCTCCTCAGCGTCTTCCTCCTCGGCAGGGGCGGCCTCCTCCTCGCTGTCCTCCGCAGCCACCTCCGCACGCTTGAAGCGGTTGCAGAAGGCCTCCACTTGCTCGCGGAGGGCGTTGGAGACCTGCAGGGCCTCCCCAGCCGGGCGCGCCTCGGTCACCGTGGAGAGGTCGAAGCTGGGCGAAAGGAGCCGGAGGTTGGTGAAGATGCGGTCGACCACCACCTCCAGAAGCTGGCGGCTCTCGACCTCAATCACCTCGCGGAGATCGCCGGCGGGACCCTCGAGGGCCGTGAAGAGCTGGTCGAAGTAGACCAGGTACATCGCAGCATCACCACGACCGCGAGCCTCGGTGAGCGGCGCTTCTGCGCCGAGCTGGGCCGCGAGCTCATTGCCTCTCGCTACCAGCGCCTGGAACATGCGGTCCCGCTGCTTCGCGAGCACGAGAGCCGCCTGCGCGGTGTCCACGGCCTCCGTCACCTGCTTGGCTGCAGAGCCCGCCTGCCCCTCCACGTCCTTGATGAGGGCGTCCAGCTCCAGGGCAGCAGCCCGGCGGCCCTCCTCAGCCTGGCGGTAGGCGTCCTTGGCGCGTTGGAGGCGGACCTCGAGCTTGGAGTTGACCTTCTCAAGCTCCGCGATCCGCTTGGCGTCAGCAGTGTGCTTGGCCTTGAAGCGGTCCTCTTGCTTCTTGGCCTTGTCGCGGAACTCCTGGGAGATGGTCCGCCTGAAGTCTATCTCGCGCTCCGCGAGGGCAGCCTCCGCCTCCTTTTTCTTCTCAGCGAACCGCAGCTGGAAGCGCTCCAGGGTTTGCCTCTGGGCGGTGACGTTATCGTCGTGCCGCTGGAGCGCTTGGGCCAGGTCCCCCTCACGCGCCTCGAGCTCTTCCCGCTTGGTGGCCAGCTCACCCTCCGCCTGGAGCCGCTGCTCGTCGCGCTGCTCCACGTCTTTCTCCCTGGAGGCCAGCTGCCGCTCACGCTCGGCTAAGCTCTTGCGGTCCTCCTCCAGGGTCTCCTACGCGGCCCGGTGGGCGGAGAGGAGCTGGGACTCTAGCTGGGAGACCTCGCGGCGCTTCTGCTCCAGCGAGCCCTCCATAGCCGCGCGCTCGGCCTTCACCTCCGCGAGGAGATCGGCGGCCGCATCGCGCGCGTCCTGGAGGGGGGCAAGGAGCTCGTCTGCGTCGCGGACGGCCCCCTCTCGGACCTCCTTAGCAAAGCGGATGGCCTCCTCGCGGGCGGCCTGGAGCGCCTGATCCTCCTGGCGCCGGGCCTCAACCGCGGCATGGAAGCGCCCCCAGGCCTCCGCGAGCTCGTCGCGTTGCTGAGCAAGTTGGGCGTCCTCAAAGGCGAGCTGCGCCTCCAGGCCCTCCAGGTGTCCCTTGCTCCAGTCCCAGCCGCTCAGGACCAGGCCGCGTTGCGCGGAGGGCCCGGCCCCGGTGTCGAACCTTGAGGATGAGGCCTCTGGGCGTGCCTGGGGGCTAGGCTGCTCCCGGTCCTTCGCCGCGCCCAGGATGGTCTCGCCGCCCTCGTCGCCTGGTCGCGTCGCCTCTTGCGCCTCGCCCCCCGCTGCGGGGCGTGGCGGAGAAGGAGGAGCTCCCCCTGCAGAGGCGCCCGCGCTTGGTGGGCCCTGGTCTGCCTCGGCCTCTGGTTGCGCGGGAGGCGTAGCCGCACGAGGTGGGGTGGCCTCGCGTGCCGGAGTCGACTCGCGCGGCGGCGTAGCCGCGCGAGGCAGTGTAGGAGCTCGAGGGGGGCTGGCCGACCGCTCTTCCTGCACCTCCACCACCAAGGGCACGGGGGGCGGTGCAGCGGCCTCCGCCTGAGGCGCTGCTGCCTCCGCCAGAAGCTCAGTTGCCTCCGCCTGAGGCGCCTCTTCGGCTGGGCCTGCCGTGGCCGTCTCCCCAGGCCTCGCGACCTCTCCAGCCACGGCCTCTGCCGCGGCTCCCTTCACCTCCGCTGCCTTGCGAAGCCTACGGCGTTTCGCAGGCACTAGGTCGCTGAAAGGAATCGGGGGGCGAGTGTCAGAAATATGAGAAGAAGAGTGCAATAATCAAGCGTTTAGTAATTGAAGGAACTTACCCGGACCGCTTGGCGCCGGTGTCAACCCACGCCAAGCCTGACGAGCGCCAGGAGGGCTTGGGCCTGGCGTCTGGCCTCTCCGGAGGCGCCTCGGCTTTCCTCTTAGAGGGGACGTCGGAGGGCCTCGCGCCAGGCCTGTCGCAGGCCGCCTTGGACCGGGGCTCGCGACGCCCCAGCAAGGACTCCTCGTCAGAGGCCTCCCCTTCAGACTCCTCCTCCTCCGCGCGACGCGTGGGCGCCCCCGCGAAGGCGCCTTCGTCGTCACCTGACGAGATGTCGCAAATCTCGCCCGCTTGGGGCCTGGCCCTCGAAGAGGCCTCCTCGCCCGCCGCGGCCTCCTCCTCGCCTGCCGCGGCTTCCTCCTCGCCTTGACCGGCTCCTGAGGCAGAGGGCGTCTCTGCCCCCTCCGCATCATGCACCACAGGCACGAGCACCACCTTCCGCGCCGGGCCTGCCGAAGTGTACGGAGGAACCCCCTCCAGAACGGCCAGACGCTCGGTCATGTTGTATTGGTGCAGAGGCCTGAGGGAGATTGGGAGTTCCTCCATGGCGGGCACCGCGGGGTTGATGAAGAGCGCGGACAGGACGTTGTCGACGGCATCCTTGTCGTTGTCCTCGCGATGGAGCTGCATCTTGTCATTGGGGCCGGAGTACATCCACATCGGCATCGCGTGCGCCTGGAGTGGGGCGAGGCGGCGCGTCACGAAGTCCGCCATGACGATTTGCCCCGTGAGGCCTTCCTCCCGGAGGTAGCTCAGGCGGCCCGACAGCATCACGTTCTGCGCGCCGCAGAAGGTGGCCTTGCCCCAGTGCGAGTTCTTCACGGGCGGCGCGTCAGGGACCTCGAGGAAGGCGCTTGGCTGCTCCACGCCAACGAAGAACCACCGCTGGCGGAAGTCGTCCACCTTCTTCGTCACGGAGGTGATGGCCTTGCCCTCGCTCCACGACATGGGATGTAGACGCTCCCCATGCCGTCCACGATGCGGAAGGAGACGCACCCCGAGCGCTCGTTCTTCGCCGTGCTCCGGAGCGCGTAGAAGCACCGGAAGAGCTCCACCGTGGGCTCCACGCCTAGGTACGCCTCGCAGAGGTAGGCGAAGATGGCGAGGATGAGCACCGAGTTGGGGTGGAGGTGTAGCAGTTGGATTTGGTAGAAGGCCAGCACCGCCTCCAGGAACGGGGAGAAGGGCGGCACCAGGCCCGCCGAGACGCAGTGCTGGAAGATGGGGAAAAATCCTCGCGGGCATTTCCCGTGCGCCGCAGGCTTGAGCGCGGTGGCGCCGTGCTCGTTGGTCCGGTCCGCCACCAGGAAGCGGACCTTCTCGAGCGCCTTGTCGTTGACGCGCACGCCCAGCAGTGCCGCACCGTGTGCGGCCTCGGCGGGCGCCGCTTGCGATGAAGACCCCGCGGCCGCCTTGCCCTTGTTCTTCGGCGGAGTCATCGTCGGAGGGAAGAAGGGAGCGGCGCGAGGGGAAGTTGGAGAAATCGGAGAAGAGGGTGCCGGAATGCAGGAGCGGAGAGCTCTGTGCGGATGGCGTCTGCGAGAAGAAGTGGGAGTAGTAACGGCTCCCTGCTCCGGCGCCGGGGTTTTTATGTCTCGTCAAGGAGCAGTTACCGGGGCGTGGTGGGACCCCCCACGACGCACGTCCCATATCGTGCGCAACCGTTACTCGCCGAAGTGACGCGTGGCTCGGCCCGGCCTGCAGTTTTGGCCCCACGACGCTTCGCCTAGACCCAACGGGCCTCCTCGTGCCCATCGTGGGCCCGGGGGCTACTGTCGGCCCAGTAAGGACCGGGGTATGCACGGCCCACTCCCTACAGGCCTCGCCCGCGTGGACCTTCGGCAGAACGACTAAGGACCAGGCTGCCGCTTGGAGGGATCCTCAAGAGGCATCCCCTCTCGAGGACTGAAGAGGACGCCAGGGCCTGAAGAGGACCCTGCGCTTCAAGAGACTCCCCAGGCACAGCCCGCCTGGAGAGGAGTCAGCAGAAAACCCCTCCAAAGGCAACCACGGCCCTGTGGAGACACTTCGCGGCTAAGCAAGCGCTGCAGGACGCACATGGCCCCTGCAGCAGCCGCAGGGTGACGCGGGCATCCCAGTGGCCATTCTGGTGATAAAGGAGTCAACAAAGCCGCGCCGCCTGCGGCCGGACAGCCAGGACTTTCCTCTTTGGTGATAAAGCGGCTGGACGGCGCAACGCTCCAAGAAGATCGTCACCGTGGGCTCCACCACGACCTCTGCCGCGCCTGCGAGCCGCCCTGCACCGCCTGCAACCTGTCGGCCACGGCGCGCTACTTTAGCACGGATGAGCCGCGTCCATGGACGGAGGGGCCGCTGTGGACTCCCTCTCCTTTGCGCCACCGACGTGTGGGAGCCCACCAGCACGAGGCCGGAGCCCGGAGCGCCTATAAAAGGAGCAGGAGCTCCGCCGTAGAGGAGGATCGAGGGCCCAATCGCTCCCTAAAGAGATAGGATAGCCAACTGCTGGAGGAGGAAGACGATCATTGTGTCCCTCTCCAGGCACCAAACTGCCTCAAGAGAGCCTTCGGCAAGCTCATTGTCCTGTAACCTTCACAGTGCAATACAGACCAGCAGGAGTAGCGGTTTTACCTCCTCCTGAGGGCCGTGAACCTGGGTACGGGCCGGTGTCCATCTCTGGCGTGATAGTTCCTCTCCAGGCCCGGCGAGCACCGTCGTCGAGCCTCTCGAGGGCTGTAGGACCTCCGTGTTCAGTCCCCCCTTTCGAACCTCTCTTCAGGGCGAGACTACCCCTGTTACGTGGGAGTCACTCCTCGACAGGAATCATCGTCCCAATTACAATTGGATTTATCATTATAGCAGGCCCTAGCTATTTCATGTGCCACTTGATTGCTTCCCTCAAACAATGTCTGAGTTTGACATGGCCTATCAAAGTAGTCAAATAGACGCAGTCCGCCATTATAGCAGCTGACACTGTCCACCATGATTCTTGCCCATTTCATGCCTCAATCACCTCCAAGGAGTCACCTTCAGCCAAAATATTGTTGCACCCCAATCTGTTAGCAAGAGTAAGTCCCTCTTTCATCGTCATTGCTTCAGCCATATGAGCAGATGCAACATGTGGCAAATATGTGCACGTAGTAGCCACAAAGTTCCCTTGATAATCTCTTATAACCGCACCAATAGCACCCGAGAATGTATCAATATGAAAAGCCGCATCAACATTTACCTTTAATTTTCGTGTCTCTGGTCGCTGCCATTTACTCTCCTCATCCGAAACTGTATGCTTAGACACTTTAGAATTATATGCCACCATAGCCAATATAGACATTCTGCATCTACTAAGAGGAGGAACTGATTCATTATGCGTGCGCCTCCTCTAATCCACCAGAGATACCAGGAGGCTACCAGAATAACTTCCTTTTGTTTAACATTGTCCATCACTTGAGAATTTACCTCTTGCCGAAGGAGATATTCCAGAATAGCCGAACCCGATCTGTCCTCCCGAACTGCATCATCAATCTCTGTCGTGAGTCCCAGGACACGCCACAAATCAGTCGCCATCTCACATTGAAAGAGGAGATGCTTCACATCTTCAGGCCCTTGCTCACAAACCAGACATCCACCACTGGTGCCGACATGGCGATTGACAAGAATACACTTCAGCGGTAAAATACCGTGTAGCGCACGCCAGGAGAATTTTTTTATATTTTACTTGGGATCTTAAGTTGCCAAAGAATTTTCTAGACCAGGTTAGTCGCGGAAGAGCTTAATATCGCCATATGTCCCGCAGAGTGACCGAATTGGTGGCGCCATTTTAGGTGATATCCCGATCTGACTGTGTATCTACCATGAGTCGTAAAAGCCCAAGCAATAAAATCATCAAAACCATGATTGTTTAGAGGAATCTGCAAAATGCGGTTAATATCAATGGGAAGGAATAAGTCATGAAGCAGCTCTTCACCCCATTGTCCTGTATAGGGATCAATAAGATCACAAACTTTTGTAAACACAGCATTATCCCGCTGTGATATAATCTTTCGGTCAGGGCTACTAGGGATCCATGGGTCTCTCCAAATATCAATATCATTCCCAGTACCAACTCTCCAAATATAGCCTCTTTTAAACGTAGCTAAGCCAGCCAAAATACTCTGCCATGTAAATGAAGAACCTGATTTTGGACCAACCACAAGAATATCGTGGTGGGGATAATATTTTGCGCGTAGCACACGTGCACAAAGAGAATTAGGGGCATCTATAAGTCGCCAAACTTGCTTGGCCAACATCGCCAAATTGAAAGAGTGAAAATCTCTAAAACCCATGCCACCTTCATTCTTAGGAAAGCAAAGTTTCCACCAAGCATACCAATGCATTTTTTTTACTATTATCATCATCGCCCGAAAAATTTAGCAATGGCATCCATCATCCTCTTACAAATGCCCTTCGAAATTTGGAACACCGACATTGCATACACATGAATTGCTTGAGCAACCGCTTTAAGGAGAATTTCTTTCCCTCCAATGGATAGATGCTTTTCCTTCCAACCATTAATCCGCTGGATAATTCTCTCAATAAAATGCTCAGACGAGTCACTTCTATCCGCACCCACCAAAGCAGGAAGCCCAAGATACTTCTTAGATAATGCTTCGGTATCAATATGAAGTGTCTCACAAATTTCAGCCCTTACTAGGACATGAGTATTAGCAGGAAAAATATGCTTGACTTGGCCGCACTCACTAATTGTCCCGAATTAACGCAGTAGGTATCTAGTAGTTGTTGCAAGGAAGGTGCATTATTCATGTCCGCTTTCATGAGAATAAGGGAATCATCAGCGAATAAAAGGTGTGAAACTGACGGTGCATTTCTGCACACCCAGCTATGTTCACCAAACTGTTTTGCGACTTCCTCATTAACTTGGAGTTTGATGACCCTCCAACAAGATCATCGGATGCTTTTTAAAGGAGAGGGCAATTAAAAACAAAAGTAAGAAGGTGGGCAGAAATCATTTCAGGCCAAAACCAAGAGTGGCGCCACAAGGAAGGCATTCACAAATGTTGAATGGATGGTTCTCATTTCTTCGACGTGTCCGAGATATTTCTTCTCATTTCCTCATTAACTTGGAGTTTGATGACCCTCCAACAATATCATCGGATGCTTTTTAAATGAGACGGCAATTAAAAATAAAAGTAAGAACGTGGGCAGAAATCATTTCAGGCCAAAACAAAGAGTGGCGCCACAAGGAAGGCATTCACAAATGTTGAATGGATGGTTCTCATTTCTTCGACGTGTCCGAGATTTTTATTGTGTTTTTACTGGGCTTTTTTTTACAATGTGGTGATCTATGTGTCAAGAGTTAGAGGTCATAGCGGGTTCGAAAGTTGGTGATTGTCGAGGAGTTGCATGCATTCGAATGGTCCGTGTGTTGTTATGTCGGTTTCGTCCGATTTTTCGTTAATTAATGGGCAATTCTCTTATTCTTATTAATATATTGCAGCAAAAAAATTGTGCCCGCTTCAAAGAAATAGACACTCAAACAAATTCCGGGTCGTGTGATCTTGTCAATCGCCTTGGATGCGTGAATCCACCAATCGAGAGTGCCGCTGTAGCCTGTAGGTGCACATTTTCTCATACTAGGCGAGCGAATGGGTGGCAACAAAGTAAAATATCTGGTTTCGTGGGGCTCGACGCGAAGGGCTTGACTCAACTGAACACGCATGGCATACTGAGAAGACGGAACAATTACAGTGAAGAGTGCATGTAATCTAGGCTATCCATCAACTGAAGTATGGTGATCTCACTGATCCAGATCCCAAATGCCGCAGTGAGTAGCGGGCCAAATGGTGACCGCCCACTCCCGAATCATGTTCGGAATACGGATATGCCCCCAAAAGGTTAGGCCTCGCCTTGGAATGTCATATATTAACCGATTACAGAGGTAATTTTCTACGGACCAGTACAGCCCCTCCTAAAAATCCGGCGTCACTAGTGCAAAGCGCAGGAAAGTTTTACGGAGCGGAAAACCGAAAGACAATCCAAGCGGGCCCTTAAAGAAATCATTCCTAGCACGAGAATATGTTTCTTTTTTATCCGCACATGAATATGTTTGCTTGTCGACCTGTGTAAGGTGTACAGCCTAGAACAAGAAGATACATGGTGGAGTTTCCAAACGGTGTATGCGTGGACGATGGCATGTAAGTCCAAAGTAAAGTCTTATCTTTCAGACTGAAAATCCAAATTATGACTTCAATTGGTTGTACCTAGTAATGGGCTTATTAAATACATTGTTATAAGAGCGGGGACTATCTTAAGAGTGAAAATTAAAAATCTTCGGCGACGACGGTGCTTGTGCACTGTTTCTTTCTTGAAAGCGTTGGTTTTGAAGAATTTGGATATCAAGTGTTGTCTTGGTGGAACTCTGTAGCGGGATTTTCCTTTTTAGCTTCTTCTTCTTCTTCTTTTGGCTGTGTGCATCCGTAATGCCATTTGATATTGTGTTGTTGCGGAGGCTAGTTATAATTGGTACCTCCATAATATTAATATATATACTCTTTCTCTAAAAAAAATATGGATGATGTGGTAAAAAAATTTAATGGAGGCAAACAAAATTGCCCCAATATATTAACTAAGAAGTAGTTCTATAGAAAAGTAAACAACATTACAAAGGGATTACTCTTCCCGGCATGATTACACTCAATTGCTTGGCCACTATGATATATTACTCCTAATTAAGAAGTAGTTTTACAAAAAAGTAGGCAATAAATTACAAAGAAATTACTCTCCTGACATGATTTCACTCAATCGGTTGCCCCCCGCGATGACCCAAAGACTCAGTTCTCTCTTGATCTTCTCAAAGAGCCAGTCGGCGATGAGTGTTTGTTGCGGGCATTTCCCTCATTCCAAATTTCTCAACAAGTATGAAGATAAATGGTAGCAATAGCTTTCCGATATGGGATTGAAGATCCGTCATTAGAAGCCACCAACTCGACAGGGAGTGATTTTCAGTAGGCAATGAAATGATTGATGCTGCTGCTACCTGATGCCTGCAGATGCACTCAGTATTGAGATTTGAAAGACAAGGGGAAGGAGTGTTGCAGTGCTGCTACTGTTTTGGCGAATTTGGCATGTTCGAGGCGATGGGGAGGACCTGTATGCTCCGTGCTGCGGAAGCACCTGTATGCTCCGTGCGAAATTATGTCAGGTTCTTGTGCAGCAATATGTGGAACCTCAAGCAACCCATATATGCAGTTTCTGTTCAAGGGAATGAACAATAGAGTTATTAGAGAAGAAGAGTGGTGTACCATCATCGAGATTAAAGATTAAGTCGTCACAGTTCAAATAACCAAATCAAGTGTTGTTGTGATAAATTAGCATGGTGGCCCTCGCAAATGCGAGGGCAACTCTGTATCTTAGTATTGAATTGATAGAAATAACCTATATTTTTATGGGATTTGGTATAGGAAACTATATCCACTAAAATGTTATGCTAAAAAAATATCACAATTATTAAATGCATTTTAAATTTGTGGACGAATTATTAGTAATAAATCATTGATTTTTGTTGTTGTTTTACCATGATGTTGAATCAATTTGCATAATTAAACTTAATACGGCGAGTTGGTTGTCACTTTTGATGTAATCTTTAATCATTGTGGTAGTATTTCAATCATTGGCATTAACTATAGTATTACACAATTTTTTATATTTTAGTCCAATTAATAATTGTAGGTGAACCTCAAAAGTGGAAAAATGACACTGAGAACACAAACTAATTTATTTAATTTATCTATTTATCGTTGTAAGTAGTTAGACCAACTAAACATCAAGAAATGTATTTAATTCTTGTTAGATCTGTCTATTATCACGGACGTATGACAATGACCATGTTTCTTGGTCCTAATATTTAAGAAGTGATATTTTCTTTTTGTCCATGCATATTCCTAATTAACAATTATGTACTCTTCATATCCAGGCACATCTCGGTCCTCTCTGTCTCTTCCACTTTCCCCTCTCTTTGTATGTCTCACACAAATTATGCTCATAACTTTAAATATATTTGCGTACATGAGAACACAATTACGTTTATATAGCTGCAGCTAGCACATTAATGGAATTCCTTGTTATGCCCTTGAGCTTTTGGATACAACAATAAAGGGCGTGTTCGTGGGAGGCTGGGAGCCAACTTGTTTTCTAAGAACTGTATTACTTGGACATTGGCAACGAAGTTTTTTTTGTTGAAGGTCATTGATTCATGCTGATGCTCGCAAGGAACAGACAGTTAGCTGTCATCCTTTTCTTCTTTAATTAATTGGTTTATGTGCATCCTTAAATTTTCTTTTGGTTGATCTTATATATAAAATTATGTGGGGTCAACATATTCTGTCATGCGGAACCTGACATCTAAAACACAACACATAATAGGTAGGAGAAACAAATAATGAGATTTTTTTACTTCATGCATGCGTGCGTTAGAATAGCTGATCACTCCGATCAGCTTTTTTTCAGTTTTCTGTGCGTGTTTTAGCTAGTAGCTGAGCTGATCGTACAAATCAGCTTTGTTGTTTTTTAGTTTGGAAACGATCTTTTTTTTATTACCGATCAGGCTACCGGTATATTAGGGAGCTAGCTTCCCTCTGGTTTTTTTTCTTAGGCACTTCATCAAGCTAGTTGTATCCAGGCTGGACTCCAAGCTAAATCTCCTCAACTGAAATCTCTCGTGATATGACTCTCTATTTTTTTATCAGACTCACGATCCCGATTTCCTGAGCTGAAAATTTTCTCGTTATTTGGTACGTGTTAAGAACGTCTTGTTTGTACCCGATTAACATTGTACGTAACTTATTCATCTTTTAATCTCAACCGTCACAATTAAAACCAACGGATTATATATTTTTAACCTATGTGGATTAACCTGTTGTCTCGAAAAACTCACTCATTTTACTTTTAGTATACATAATAGATAGTCTCTTTTACAACTTGCCCGTACTACTTCTGAACATATACTATAGTAATATAAATATTGGAGATTGACAGGCAGATCGGAGTTTTTTATTTTATTTCTTACAAACATATAAATAGATGCCGTGTCATGATCAAGCGATGCGGCGGCAGAGGGTGATGCCATCGGCGATGGGGAGCTGCACGGGCTCGACCCGCGCGTCCGTGGCGATCTTCGCGTTGAACAGCCTCATGGCGTCCCGCGACTCGACGTCGGCCATCGTGAGCGGCGTGTCGTCTGGCATGGCCACGGTGCCGCCCCAGAGCGTGTTGTCGTAGGCGAGCACGCCGCCGACGCGCACCAGCCGCAGCAGCTGCTCGTGGTACCTATGGTAGTTAGGCTTGTCGGCGTCCACGAACGCGAAGTCGAAGGTCCCCTGGCTCGCCTCGTCGGCCATGAGCCCGTCGAGGATCGGGCCCGCGGGGCCCTCCCGGAAGTCAACCTTGTGCGCGACGCCGGCCTTCTCGATGACGGGGAGGCCGAGGTCGACGAATTCCTTCCTTCTGATATCGATGGCGATGACCTTGCCGTCGTCCGGGATGGCGAGCGCGGTGGCGAGGACGGAGCAGCCGGTGAAGACGCCCACCTCGATGGTGTTCTTGGCACCCATCACCTTGAGCAGCAGCGTCAGCAGCTGCCCCTCGTCCGGCGGCGACGAGATGAAGCCGCTATATAAATGTGTACAAACAGATTAGAGATCTCGATTTGTCAATCCGCCATGACTCAACGGAGAAAACGTAGAGAGCGAAATGAAATCGTGCGTACAAGGTGTGCTGTTCGGTGATGAGGCGGAGCTCGCGCATGAACTCGTTCTCCCGCGGGTACACCGTCGTCTTCAGCATGTACTGCGGAAAGAAGAAACACCAGCTCAGGCGTTGTTTCTTCTATATATGCAGAAAGATTCAGCTCATGCATGGTTCCGCGGGTGCGTACCTCGTAGAGGGCGTCATTCTTGAGGAGCGTCTTGGTGTTATCGCTGTTGTGGATGCGCTTGACTACCTCCCCGTTGGAAGCCATGGCCGTGCCGCTGATGCTGCTGCTGCTAGCTCGGTGGTGAAGATCGAACACGGGGTTCGGTGATTGGGCTGATGGCTAGTATTTATGCTTTGGGCTACTGTACGTGTGAGCTGTCTGTCTACGTGCATGCGAGCTGTCGGCGATGCCCTGGCGTCATCGACTCGCTATGCAACGTCACCCGCTCTTAATCACCAAATAAAAAATTACGTCAATTAAATTTAACCTTCGGACAATTGTGAATTGTTCCAAATTTTATGTAAACAAATTCATATTTCATGGTTTTATATCACTTTATTCATAACATATTTTTAAAGAGATTATCGCCGTAACGCGCGGAGTAATGCTTTTCAAACGATGCTAAAAAACCATATCACATTTATGATTTACTATGATGTCACGGAAATATCTCCAAGTCTGAGATGTCCAAAACACTTTTAAGTAAAAAAATATATATTGTGTGTAGTGCATCAAAAGGAGCAAATGAGATTGGCTGACTTTGTGGTGACTGAGTCATTGACATGTGGACCCCACACATTTATCAATCTATACCTCTTATAAAGCAAAATCCCCACTAAGTTCATTTATAATTTTCTATCTCAACATGTAAGTTATCCACACCATCCACTACTATAGCCAACCAATTGTCCATGTCATCCCACTAATGACAATATATTTTTTGCATCCAACTACCCACGTCATCTAATTTTAATCCATACAATTTTCCGCGTCACCCGCTTTTAATCACTAAATAAAAACAATCACGTCAATAAATTTAGCCTTTCAACAATTCTGACATGTTTCATATTTCCATGGTTTTATATCACTTTATTTTCATAATATATTATTTAAAGAGATTGCCGACGCAATGCGCGGGGTATGTTTCTAGTTCTTCAAACGCTGCAACAAATTTTCATATCACATTTATGATTTACTATGGTGTCATGGAAATTTCTCCAACATTGAGATATATGGTGGACCCCACCTGTAAGTGACCCAAAGTCACCTTACTTTGAAGTCCGCCATTCTGCGCTCCAAAAGGGGCAATTTGATTAGGGTTTATCATTTCTCCTGATTGATAGACTCGGTAAGGTGGTGGAAATTTTTTTTAGATCCCGAATATCTATTGTGAAATAACGAAAAATACAAAGGGCACCTGGCTGAAACAATCCCAAAAGATACAAGCTCGCCCTTTGCCATGTGTATATTAAGGTGCATGGATAATAATTAGATCTTCGTTGTGTCACGTCTCCAGCACTTAAAGCATCTCATACGTCTATACTAAGAAGAAGGCGTGTCTCCTGAATCTGTGTAATGTAATTGACCGGCAAATACAGTTAAAGATATATGTACATCCACACTATACAAAAAATAATGCATTTTATACGAAGATGTGTTTTGCCTCCCGAGGTCGTATGATCCTGCTTGATTGCAAAAATATATAAAAAATAGCGAACATTGTAAAGATATTCTTCATAGAATTTTTAGCATTAATGAATATAATATACCTGTATATAGTATTTTAGTATCTGTACTGCCAATGTAAATACATTTCTATAGCATAGTTTAGATGTTTAGTGTTCAAATATGGGATTTGCAAAATAATGGCAGATAGATAGTCGGTCAGTAAATCGATTTATCTCTTATCTTGGGCTGACCGATAAGTTAACTATTAGCGCTATCGTGAACATTGGCAACGAGTAAACATTTGAGAAAATAATATCCCTACAAAAATGAAAGACATAATATTATTATCTGAGAGTAATTTCTCGGCTAGCAAAATTTGATATATAAAACCATCAATATAATATATAGTTATTTGATCTATTTCGTAGACATATAAATGATGAAAATGGTTACCGTTCTAGAATGGACTTACTTTATATATAAAATATAGTGATGTTTTTCAAAAAGTTGACACAACTATCCACCTACTTCATTCAATAAGAGTTTATTCTGGTTTATTCTGTCGTAAATTGATCAGTAAAAAAATCGTATATAATTTTCTTAACTAGATATCTATCTTCTGGTGCTTAATCAGGAAAGACCCATAAACTCATTGACTAAACACAGCTCAGTTAGTTCTATTTATGTTTGTCGTCGTGGGGAACAGACAGATGCCTACGGGTAGGCTAATTTGTGGGGCCGGATGGACGCTAGAGAATTCGGGGAGGGATAGCGCGCTGAGAAGCACACACAGATGAACACGCGGATACGGGGATTTACCCTGCTTCGGGGCTCTCGTGAGGAGATAACACCCCTACTGCAGCATCTAGCCTACTTTGTGTATTTCTTCTCTTAGCATATGCTGTGTACAGGATGCTCCACGAGCGGAACCGACTTACCTCTAAGAGGCTTTGGGGGAGAAAGAGAGCCAAAGGGGGAAGAGAGCAGCCCGTGGCTTGGCCGGCCGTGGTCGTGGGTGTGCGTGGCTGTCCCTTTGTCCTCCCCCTGGTGCCCTCCCTTTATATTGGAGGAGCCCAGAGGATAAGAGGTGGCCCACACGACACTATACATGCACTGTAGCTGAGGTGACTACTGGGGTCTTGTCCGCACTGTTCACTGCATTATGCAGTGTACTCTAGTCACATCACTGGCACTGTAGCCACGCTTGATCACTTCCTGGACAGACACGACCCGTGCGGCGCGCGTCCTTGTCTTGTCTGCTTGCGCCTGTCTTCAGAATCTTCCGTACCAGTCGGGGAAGTCGGGAGTCTTGTCTGCTTGCGCCTGTCTTCAGAATCTTCCGTACCAGTCGGGGGTGACGCTGAGTCGGGGAAGCCGGGGGTGACGCCGAGTCGGGGAAGCCGGGAAGTGACACCGAGTCGGGGAAGCCGGGAAGTGACGCCGAGTCGGGGAAGCCGGGGGTGACGCCGAGTCGGGGAAGCCGGGGGTGACGCCGAGTCGGGGAAGCCGGGGGTGACGCCGTGTCGGGGAAGCCGGAAAGAGGCCGAGGTTGAAGATGGCTTGGTGGTGTCGGCGAGGTGAAGGTCGAGGTTGGAGATAATTCGGACGGCCCGAAGTCCACAGGCATCGTGCCCCTCCACTGGCTACCTCGGTCCACCCGGGTTATCCATAAAGTCGGCCCATCCCCAGCTTAGGCTGGCCGGGAGAATGCTTATGTCGGCCCGGGTAGCGTCTCTTTACTCGAACATAACCATGACAACACCATAACTTTAGGGTACCGGGGATTACATCCCCGACACTAGTCCCCGAGGCTGCGGGGGACTTGCAGAGTCGCGCTCTGAGTTAGAAAAAATAATCACACCACCATCTTCACGTACTCATCCTTGTACCTGCAAACATACAATCATATGCCGGTTTCTTAGCCACTCTGGGCGTTTTACCGACATAGATGTCTTCATCCATCGTCTTCACGTACTCCTCCTTGTACCTGCAAGAATACAATCATATGCCGGTTTCTTAGTCACTCTGGGCGTTTTACCGACATAGATGTCTTCAGCCACTGCTGGTTTGACGTAAGGGTACCTCGGGTGTCTCGGATGTCCGGTAGCCACTCTGGGCACTTACCGACATAGATGTCTCCGGCCACTGCTGGTTTGACATAAGGGTATCTCGGCCATTCTGGGCATATCACACATATCTCGGTACCTCGGCCACTCTGGGCAACTCACACATGTCTCGGTATCTCGGCCACTCTGGGCAACTCACACATGTCTCGGTATCTCGGCCACTTTGGGCATATCGCACATGTCTCGGTACCTCGGCCACTCTGGGCAACTCACACATGTTGCCCTTGGCAAACCAACACAAATGATGATCTGGGATACGGAAAGATGCCGTGATACTGTGGCAAACCGAAATAAACGGCGATCTGGGATATGGAAGGATGCCGTCATACAGTGGCGAACCGACATAAACGGCGATCTGGGATATGGAATGATGTCGTGATACAGTGACGAACCGACATAAACGGCGATCTGGGATGATATGCCATTATAACTCGGCAATCCGATACCAAAAACTATCCGTGATATATACTGAGACAATAATAACTATAAGACGGATCCGAGATAACCGACATAACCAAGACTTTTGACAGGAGTATTCTCTCGATAAAACCGCTATCACCCTTCAACGTTAGCTCGTGCATACATATATAATGAATATCCAACAGGAGCTACAATTCTAATTAACCTATCAAATTAAATCTTACCGACATAAGAGACGACACGGTGTAACAAGTCATTCATAACTCGGCAAACCGTCATCAAAGATAGTCCGGGATACACTTTCAGGGCATAATAAATATAAGATGGATCCGAGATAACCGACATAATAACCGATATAACCAAGACCTTTTGACATGAGTATTCTCTCGATAAAACCGGTATCACCTTTCAATGTTAGTCCAGAAAAGCATGCATAATAAATATTCAACAGGAGCGACTGCTCTATTTAACAGGTCAAACTAACTTTAACTTAAAGACAGAAATTACGACGAGTTGCAAAGCTACGCACTAGGGTGCAGACTCGGTCTTCACCGAGTCCCCGAGTTACATTAGAGATCTAGCAGAAAGAATAGAATGCACTGGCGGGCTAGTCCCCGGGCCAAGACATCCTGCTCCGGAGAAAACACACAGACAACATATGCCGAATTACTTTTTAGACCGCGTCCCCGAGTATGTTTCCATGTTTACTATACTCTACAACCTCTGCTCTTGACTACCATTCTAGGCGTTCGTCAGTCGAGTCACAAGATCATCTCGGATAGCATACATTACTTGAACTTTGAAACAAGGTTGAAACCTATTCGGTATACGGACACCACAGATAACAAGACAGACATATAAACATGGCAGTCCCCGAGTTCCATGTCGGGGTGCCGGCATACAAACGATACAGAAAGAAAACATGCATAGAGACAACAGGGCAGTCCCCGAGTTCATCTCGGAGTGCCGACACACAGGCAATACAGAAACGACTGAGATAAAACACAAAAGTAAAGACGGGGCAGTCCCCGAGTTCACCCCGGGGTGCCAACATGCAAATATCTCGGAACAAACAGACATAAACCACATGCATACAGATAAACTGATTTCTGAGTTGCTCTACCGACTTAGGATGAAAAGCATAACTGACCGGTGAGCCAGTCCCCGAGTCAAGACATCTTGCCCTTGGGGAAAATATACAGACAACATAACATGGCAGTCCCCGGGTTACGACCTCTCGCTCCCGGGTAAAAAACTAAATTAGGTATGAAGGGGCAGTCCCCGAGTTACTCTCAAGACTGGCCAATTGCACGATACAGACAAAGATACTCACGGAGCATCGGTGCGGTTGGGATCGACGGAGCCGACATGACCCGGGCAACTGTCGGGGGGTTACCCGGAATCTGTCGACGGCGAGCGCTGATGTAAGTCGGAACGGCCTCTACGTGCGGAAGCGAGTTGGAGCGTGTGGACCATGGTGATGTCGAGTCCCCGAGTCGATGAAGAAGGTCCCGTCCGAAATTAGTCCAGCAAGCGCCACTTATGCCCCACGGTGGGCGCCAACTGTCGTCGTGGGGAACAGACAGATGCCTACGGGTAGGCTAATTTGTGGGGCCGGATGGACGCTAGAGAATTCGGGGAGGGATAGCGCGCTGAGAAGCACACACAGATGAACACGCGGACACGGGAATTTACCCTGCATCGGGGCTCTCGTGAGGAGATAACACCCCTACTGCAGCATCTAGCCTACTTTGTGTATTTCTTCTCTTAGCATATGCTGTGTACAGGATGCTCCACGAGCGGAACCGACTTACCTCTAAGAGGCTTTGGGGGAGAAAGAGAGCCAAAGGGGGAAGAGAGCAGCCCGTGGCTTGGCCGGCCGTGGCCGTGGGTGTGTGTGGCTGTCCCTTTGGCCTTCCCCCTGGTGCCCTTTATATAGGAGGAGCCCAGGGGACAAGAGGTGGCCCACACGACACTATACATGCACTGTAGCTGAGGTGACTATTGGGGTCTTGTCCGCACTGTTCACTACATCATGCAGTGTACTCTAGTCACATCACTGGCACTGTAGCCACGCTTGGTCACTTCCTGGACAGACACGACCCGTGCGGCGCGCGTCCTTGTCTTGTCTGCTTGCACCTGTCTTCAGAATCTTCCGTACCAGTCGGGAAAGCCGGGGGTGACGCCGAGTCGGGGAAGCCGGGAAGTGACGCCGAGTCGGGGAAGCCGGGGGTGACGCCGAGTCGGGGAAGCCGGGGGTGACGCCGAGTCGGGGAAGCCGGGAAGTGACGCCGAGTCGGGGAAGCCGGGGGTGACGCCGAGTCGGGGAAGCCGGGGGTGACGCCGAGTCGGGGAAGCCGGGGGTGACGCCGTGTCGGGGAAGCCGGAAAGAGGCCGAGGTTGAAGACGGCTTGGTGGTGTCGGCGAGGTGAAGGTCGAGGTTAGAGATAATTCGGACGGCCCGAAGTCCACAGGCATCGTGCCCCTCCACTGGCTACCTCAGTCCACCCGGGTTATCCATAAAGTCGGCCCATCCCCAGCTTAGTCTGGCCGGGAGAATGCTTATTTCGGCCCGGGTAGCGTCTCTTTACTCGAACATAACCATGACAACACCGTAACTTTAGGGTACCGGGGATTACATCCCCGACAATGTTAAACTAATAATGTATCGCCCAATTTGAAATATCCATGTCATAATAGAAAATTGGACCCAGTTTAAATTGATTAAATTTTGTACAGATATTGTGTGCCTAGATATGTTTACTTGAATTCCTGGTTCATTATGCCGAGCTCTATGAACCCTAAAAACATATAAAGGTTCCGGACATGGGAGGCAATTATAAATCTCCTAAGTGCACTTTATGTATGTTATGTTATTGTGTTCTTCGTGATAATATTTTGGGGTTGAGATGCCGCCGTACAAATTAAAAGCATATTGGCTCCCCATATTTATTTGTGTTTTTCTATGGATCAACGCTTGTCAGGAAGTGGTGCATGGAATTGAAATATATTAAAATAGAATTACCAAAAGTTAAAACTAAATGACCTTTTAGAATGTGTGATATGGTGTTTTTAAGAATGTCAGAATACCTCCACTCCTGTAAATTGAAAGGGTCCACACTGTTGAGATTTTACCTATCATAATATTTATGACAAGTATACAATGCGGCAATCAGATTTTCGTCTTTCCAATATCTATGAAACCATAAATCTTATTCATTAACAGATTAAGTACCCTTAAGGTAATGCCGTCGCAATGCTAGGGCCAACTTGCTAGTACCCATAAAGATAAAACTCAGAATGGCCCGGACAGGCGTGTCTTTACCTACACGAACTAGGATTTTTTTCACTAGCCAAAAGGTTCTGTGACAAGACAATTGCTAGCATCTGGAAATTGCTACTGTAATTTGGATCGACTATAAGGGAGAGCACAAACGCAACTGTGTAAAAATGGGAGTTGGAGAAGGTTCTACAATTCTGTTGCATCTTGCATGCCGCAAATCAAGTTGAAGTCAAACGAGAACGCTGTCTGAGTGGCAAAGAACATGGATGAATGGATCTGAGTTGATCGTAGTACCACAGGCGTCTATTATATGCAAGCGAAGATCTCACACCATGTCGATCAGCGCCAATAGCAGATGCAAACAATGCAACGGGGCATGTCGTCCACCATGGAGTTGCAGAGGCGCGTGGAAAGCGTGTTGTACGTCGTTCGTCATGCAGATCTGGCAAGGCTAGCTGTGCTCCTAGCGAACATGCCAAGTTGGCTTAGTTCAACAGATTCAGTGGATCGGTCGATGCGAGCTCCAAGCTCCGGTGATTCCCTGTACTTGCAGGCATAGACAAAGAGTTAACTGAGTCGTCGGGGACTCGGCCAATGATGTGGGTATACCCGTTTCTTGCAGGCATAGACAAAGAGTTAACTGAGTCGTCGGGGACTCGGCCAACGATGTGGTTATACCCAACGGGTATACCCACGATGCTATAACGAGGCCCATACTGCTGTAAGTTCCACTCGGATGGCGTAAGACGGCCCATTATGGGTAGAGTGCGGCTCAAGACAAAAGAGTCAAACCGACTTAATCTAATTCTATCTGTAATCGAGTTGTATTCAAACTCCTGAGACATGGCCGCCTATAAAGAGGCCAGGAGGGAGGCAGCGCAGATCACGCAATCATACCCTGAAACTCTAGCGTGATATCGACTCGCCAGGACTCCGTTGTAGCCACCTTGTAACCTTCAGATCTATAATCCAACAAGCGAAAGATTCGCTTGTTACCGTCCGAATTCGTCAACACCTATACATCGTTTCCTCTCGATATAACCCAGGGTATTTAATCATGGGATTTGCCGAGTCCATGACTCGTCAATTGGCGCCGTCTGTGGGAAAAACTGGTGTTGGATTCACGGGTTCGGCGGACCCGCCATCTGCATCATCGACTTCGTATTCAGCATCCGCAACAGCCCGGGACCTGCCGGATCTACGGAGGCCGTACACACTCGGCACCTTCGACTTCCGCCCGCACTCAGCCTCCGAACGATCAGCGTTCGCGGATATTCACTCAGGTATGGATCTGACGTTCGGCAGTTTCCGTTTCCTCGTTAACCAATGGGGAACGCTCGACGTGTCAAGTCCTGCCCGATTCCCGAGGTCGGAGGCGATGATCGCGCCTGCGCCAAACACCGTTGACTTCGACCCTGCAACGACGTCAAGTGCCACCAACCCTGCCCCGGTACCGACTCCAGCTATCATCGACTCCGTACCTGCAACGACCTCGGCAACCGCCGACTTCGCGTCGTCGTCGACTGGCGGCTCTGACGTCACTTTCTACTGCTCCGACTGCACCATCTTTCAGGTGGCAGCCGTCCTGCGCGGCGTCGACTCCGCATCGAGCGATGATGGCGGTCGTCGTCGCGAAGGTCGCAATGCGCGCAACCGTCCTTCCAGCCAGGTGTTCATAGTAAACGGCGCACCAGGCGCGTTTACGACCCCGCCGCAGCACAGGGATCCGGAGCCCGTCCAGTACCCGCTGGTAGTTCGACTCAACGCTGATAAGGAACTCTCCATCACAGAGGAGATGGCAGTCCAAATCAAAAACGTCGTCAACAGCGGGACCGTAATGGCAGAGAACTCCCCCATGGATGACATACTGGCTTATCAGTATTTGTTGCGCAAGAAAAATCTGGAGCTGATTGAGTTAGAGCGCGAACTCGCCGAGAGACAGGATCGGGCAGATTCAGCCAGTGCAAGGCGACAGGCCAACTCGTCGTCCCATTCGACAAGATACGAGCCAAGAACTACGGAACATGTGAGAACCCGCACCCGCATGCCCCAGGCGACTGCGGCTGGTTTCCAACCATCAAGTATCAGACAGAGATTCATGACGATTGCGGACGACGGTATACCGGTACCGCAGACAACTGCAGCAGCAGTCGCTTCGGTGGCGACTTACTTGAGATCTACACTACCTGCAGCAACTGACCCGCGGTATGGCCTTCACATGGCACAGATAGATGCTCTGGGAACTGTCGGGACAGCATTGGTACCCGCAGCCCCCACGCCAGGCCGTCCAGGGATCAGCCCTGGTCAGAACCTGCCCAACACCGGCGCCCGAACAAACGGCAGCAGGCTCACAGACGCATCTACCCCCCCCCCCCCCCCCCCCCCCCCCCCCAGGGCGATGACACACACCACGGCACTCGACGTCGTGAGGACCGGGACTACGATGAACCAGAAGCAAGTAGATCCAGGCGCCGTCACCGTGATGGACGTGACAGGGACGAACCGGAGAGAAGCAGGTCCAGGCAGCGTCACCGCAGCAGTCGGGACAGGACCGAAACAGAAGAAGAGCGAGCCACTCGCCGCCGCCGCGAGCGAGAAGAGCGGAAGCGCGACAGAGAAGAACGCCGCCAACAGCGGCAGGCCGCTGGTTTCGAGCACGACTACGTGGATGAAGGGGTCGACGCACGAAATTATATTACTCAGCGAACAGTAAATAAGCGGAGACACCAGCGCAGGCAACGCAGTCGAACCCCGGTTTCCAGTCGAAGCAGTTCGTACACGGATTCGGAGGTCGAGCCATGTGGAGCCATGTGCTTCACGACCGCCGTTCGTGAAACTCGCATGCCCAAGAGGTTCAAGCTAACGTCAGAAACCCCTAAGTTTGATGGTACTCAAGAGCCGTCAGCTTGGCTGGAGGATTACACCACGGCAGTAGCGTGCCAAAGAGGAAATATAACGACTGCAATGCAGTACATACAGTTGATGCTCACGGGATCAGCCCGAGCTTGGCTCAGAAGCTTGCCATGCAGTTCGTACGGAACGTGGGATGCTTTCTGCAGCGATTTCAAGAGGAATTTTCCGTCTACCTTTCACCGACCCGCTCCTTTTCAGCAACTCAGAGCCTGCAAGCAAAAAGCCGGCGAGTCTCTTCGCGAGTAAATTCAGCGCTGGACCACACTGAAAAATTCAGGAGCCGATATATCAGAGGACAATGCTATCTTCGCGTTCATCCAAGGAGTCAGGCGCAACGACCTCCAGGAAGCACTAGGACGCGAAAACCCAAGAACAATTGCGCATCTAATGGAGATAGCCAACAAGTGGGCTGACGGGGAAGATTCCGTTCGAGCCGATAGGGTGCCATCACCCGACGATCGCCATCAGGGCAACTGGGGACGACGCGGCCGGAACAACAGGCGCAACAGACAGCGACCGTACGGCGAGACAGATGGGATCGAGCAGGTCGCAGCCGGTTTTCAAGACAGTCGTAATCGAAGTAACCCCTAGAACGGGGAAAATCTGCGTGATGACCGCGGCGACAGAAACCGCGAGGACAGGAACCGCGACGACGGGAACCGAAAACGCGAGTGGAAACCCAGGGGAACCCGGAGGGAGGAGCGCCCATTCCGAACCCCGGCCGAACAACTCACCGACCCGTGCAGAATGCACATGTTCAGAGGGGATGACGGTAAATTAACGGCAACCCACCTGCTTAAGGACTGTCGGGATTTCATAGCACTTCAGGCCGAGATGCGCAGGAGTGCAGGACTACCCCGCCTGCAGGGCACATGGCGGGAGCAATCCACGCAAACCAGAGACAGGACAACGCAGCCGCGGCTCAGGAACAGTACCCGCAGACCAGGGGGGGCATGTACATGATACAAAAAGGACGCCCATCAAACCGATGCCAAAAGTTAATCAGTAGGCAGGTCCATCTAGCTACTACTTCACCCCCGCCCGCGCTGGAGTACCTTCAGGGTTCGGAAGTTCCTATTGGCTTCACTCGCGAAGATCACCCTCCGCGAGTGCCGCGACAGGGTCATGCTCCCCTGGTTCTGCACGCCTTAGTCGGAGGTTTCAGGATGAGCAAGGTGTTCATGGACGGCGGCAGCGGCATCAACATTATCTTCGCAGACACGTTGCGCAAAATGAGCCTGTCACTCACCAACCTGAAACCATCAGACAACACTTTCCATGGCATCGTGCCAGGCAAGGCAGTATATCCTTTGGGGTCACTTTGGCTCGGCGTCGTTTTTGGAGACGCCAATCACTTCAGGAAAGAAAGCATTGAGTTCGAAGTCGTGGACTGGAAGTCTCAATACCATGTAATCCTCGGGCGACCAGCGTTCGCACGATTCATGGCAGTCCCGCACTATGCGTACTTGATGCTCAAACTCCCCGGGCCCAAGTGAGTCATAACAGTCCGCGGCGACTTTCGAAAGTCAGATAACTGCGACAGAGAGTTCAGCAAAATCTCCGAGTCCTTCGGCGCACAAGAACAGCTTGCGGAAATCGCCCTGGACAACGACCGAAGTCTATTCCCCGTAGGCAAGAAGCCAGCACCCGAAAAACTCTTTCAGCGCCAACAACGACACAAGAGCACACCAGGTGCACCCAACGGACAAGGCTAGGACAGTCATCGTGTCATCAAGCCTAAATGAAGCATAGGAAGGCGCGCTCGTCGAGTTCCTCCGTGAGCACTGGGAAATGTTCGCCTGGCACCCAACCGATATGCAGGTATTCCTAGGGAACTCGCCGAGCATGCCCTGCAAATTTATCCAGGCACTAAGCCAGTCAAGCAGACGATGAGACGATTATCCGAGCCGAAATGGCTGGCAGTCGGAAGAGAGATAGACCGGCTGTTGGACGCCAAATTCATCCGGGAGCTGAAGAAGTCAGATTGGGTAGCGAACCCAGTGCTCGTTCCGAAGAAAGGAGTCAAGAACGCGCGCATGTGCATCGATTTTACGTCACTCAACAAGTGTTGTCCTAAGGATCATTTTCCGTTACCGCGAATAGATCAGATCGTGGATTCGACTGCAGGCTGCGAGCGCCTCTCGTTCCTCGACGCTTACTCCGGATACCAGCAGATTCAGATGAAGAAGGAAGATGAAGAAAAAACGGCTTTCATCACCCCTCACGGCGTGTACTGTTACACGAAGATGACCTTCGGGTTAAAGAACGCAGGGGCGACTTACCAGCGTATGATGCAGAACTGCCTGAGGGATCAAATCGGCAGAAATATACAAGTATATATTGACGACATAATCATTAAGACTCGACAAGTCGGTACCTTGATCGACGACCTCCGCGAAACATTCGCGGCTCTTAACAAGTACAGAATCAAGCTCAATCCCACTAAGTGTGTGTTTGGAGTACCTTCAGGGCAAATACTAGGATACCTCGTGTCCGCCAGGGGCATAGAGGCCAACCCAGAAAAAATTCAGGCACTCCTGCAGATGCCTGAGCCGACGAAACTGCGCAAAGTCCAAGGACTCGCTGGCAGAATAGCAGCACTTAGCAGATTCATCAGTCGCATGGGCGAGAAGGCCCTGCCGTTTTATCAGTTAATGAAGAAAGCAGACAAGTTCGAGTGGACAGCTGCAGCAAGGGCAGCCTTCGCCGACTTGAAGCGCATGCTCACAAATCCACCTATCCTCGTGGCACCTCAGGAGCAGGAAACTTTGTACCTTTACATAGCCGCCACCAACAGGGTGGTCAGCTCAGTACTTGTAGTCGAAAGACCAGAGGAAGGGAAGACTCAACCAGTCCAGCGTCCAGTACACTATCTCAGCGAGGTGCTTTCCCCCTCCAAGGAGCGTTACCCGCACTACCAAAAGCTTGCTTATGGCGTGTTCATGACAAGTCGCAAGGTCGTGCACTATTTCACAGAACACCCAATTGTGGTGGTGAGCAGCGCCCCATTGGCCGACATCCTCAACAACTCCATGGCTACCGGGCGGGTTGCCAAGTGGAGCATCGAGCTCGGGCCCAGGGACATCACGTATAGGCACCCGAAGGCCATCAAGGCCCAGGTCCTCCCATCGACAGCTGCGAATTGCGACACGTAGGCCGGGAAAGCAACGAGGAAGCAGACATACTAGCCAACATCGGGTCCAAGAAAGAACCCATCCCACCTGGAGTCTTCTTTGAGCGCATCAAAGAAAGATAAGTCAAGATAAAGAACCCAGCAACACCAGAAGACCCAGTCGAGCCTCCAGCAACAGTACTCGAAAAGACACCGGCTGAGCAGCAGCCCGGCAATGCATTGGCCACTACGCCTCCAGTCAAAGTCTTCCTCATAGAACCTTCCTGGACGAAGCCTTTCTTGTCGTATCTCCTCTACCAGGAGTTACCCGCGGATTCGGTCGAAGCAAAGCGCATCTCCAGGCGCTCCAAGGGGTTTACAGTAATCAATAAGGAACTCTACAAGCGAAGTATCTCCGGGGTCCTTCAGCGATGCATCGCACCCGAGGATGGGAGAGCAATACTCCTGGACATTCATGCTGGGACCTGCAGACATCACGCAAGCAGTCGGGCACTCGTAGCAAAGGCCCTGCGAGCCGGTTTTTATTGGCCCACGGCTATGCAGGACGCAGAGGACATAGTAAAGAAGTGCCTGGGCTGCCAGAAGTACGCGACTAAGCCACATGCGCCAGCATCAGAACTCAAGACTATCCCACTTTCCTGGCCATTTGCTCAATGGGGACTCGACATGGTCTGTCCTTTGAAGAAGTCGTCACGGGGTGGCCACACTTTCCTCCTAGTGGCAGTCGATAAGTTTACCAAGTGGATTGAAGCAGTTCCAGTCACGAACGCCACAGCAATCTCGGCGACAAATTTCATCAAGTCCATCATCTTCCGCTTCGGGGTGCCAAACAGTATAATCACCGACAACGGGACCAACTTTACGGCCGAGGAATTTCAGGACTTCTGTAAATCGCAAGGAATCAAGCTCAAATACGCCTCAGTCGCGCACCCACAGTCCAACGGGCAGGTCGAGAAAGCTAACGGCCTGGTATGTAGCGGCTTGAAGAAAAGACTCCTAGTACCGCTCAAGCGCGCAGCAGGCGCCTGGGCCGAGGAATTACCTGCCGTACTTTGGAGTCTGCGCACGACTCACAACAGATCCACGTAGTACACGCCCTTCTTTCTAGTGCACGGAGCCGAAGCAGTCATACCATATGACCTCAAATTCGATGCACCTCGAGTAATGGTCTACGGTGAGCAGGACTCCGGTGCCGCACTTGAGGACGACATGGACACCCTGCATGAGGCGCGCGACATTGCCCTCGCCAGGACGGCAACATATCAGCAAGCATTGCGAAATTACCACAGTCGCCGCCTTCGACCGCGATCGTTCGCGGTAGGCGACCTGGTCCTTCGCCTGAAGCAGAAGAAAGTTCACAAACTCGCTTCGCCCTGGGAAGGCCCCTTTATCGTCACAGAAGTCGTTGGCAATGGAGCCTATCGTCTAAAGCACGCCGAGACTAGAACACCCTCACACAACCCATGGAACGCAGCTCAACTGCGCCGTATTTACGCCTAGTAGAGTAGCGTCTCGGCCGTTATCTTAGGAACCAGTAAAGGCTGCATTAAGCCTCCCTTGTATCAGACATTTTCTTATTGACCAGCAATAAAGTACAATGTTCCTCTATATTCTTATCATACAATTTTCGCAGTATGCACAATCTTCAGTTTCAACCTGCGAACTACCTTCGGGACAGTTAAACAAAGAACAAAACAAGCCTAGGGGACTACGGCTATCCCTAGACGCATGCGATGCTCGGGGGGCTATTCTTTAATGGAAGCATGGGCAGTTCTGCAGATTTGGTTACTTTACAATGGTTCCTGCTTTACATCAACTACCAGACGCCGGCGGTCAAGCTCCATGTCCGTCTCGTGTTCCATGAGGCCTATTATACAACTGGCTGGGCCATAGGCAGCTTGGTAGTGATCTTCCATCGAGACAGTGCCCGCACCTTCTGGGGGACCAGCTCCAACCTTCGCCAAGTCAATGTCGGGATAGTGTAGACGCAAAACAGCAAACGTTGTAGTCGCGCCAGCAACGAGTTGAAGACGGACGAAGTCGCAAGTTGCCTCCACTTGGCGAAAGCGGTCCAGCAGAGCAGTCAGCCCGTGTGGCTGTTCGTTCAAAGGAAACAGAGCCTGGTGTACGCGGGATAGCACGGAGGCGCATAAGTCAGCAAACTTTCCAACCTGAGCCACCCGTTCACGCAAGGTAAGCAAGGCCATCGACTTGCTCCGCTAGGACCATATGGACGATGCGTCTCGACCATGCTCAGCCGTTACTTCAACAACACGAGACCGGACTCGGTTCTGTTCGGCTGCAGCATCAATCTGTATGCCTATATATATATATATATATATATATATACAAATGAAAGCAGCAGATCAGTCGAAGCCAACAGGGCAAGGTTTTATCAAGCAAGAACAAACAAAGACACTCGGGGGCTTGGCGAGTTACTTACATAGCAACCCGGTGTTCGCATCTTCGATTTCCTTCATTAGTACCATCTCCCTCTCGATTGGTCGAGGTTGTTTCGACTGAAGAATGGCCAGCGTACCCCGAGTGACCTTTAATTCTTGCTCGGCATTTTCGCAACGCACTTTCAGTAAATTATACAAGTACTGGTCACGAGGATTAAACGGCGGCACAGCACCCGGAGTCGAAGTACCAGCAGACTGCAGAAACAGCGGCAGCGGTTCACAAAATCAAAAATTCACATCTCAGAGATCTCAACGAAAAGAACAGATTTAGACAATGGGGGCTAGGCATTCGTCCTCGGTATGCCCCCAAAGACCAAGGTTGCATACAGACGTTAAGTTTTTACATGGCGAGCGCGCAGCAGGCGCATAGTGCTAACAAAATAATTTGAACTTAATTATGCTACCCTACAGTCTATTTCGTGGCTGGAGCGCTCGAGGTAGAGGCGGATCATTTTTTTTCTTGCGCTTTGCGACCCTCTGTTCGAAGGTCGCAAGGAGGGCATTCGCCAGTCTACGCGCTTCCACCTCATGCTGGCTAAGGGACACCTTTTTTGCCAGCCGACTCAAGTGGAAGCGCAGAAACAAGGCTACCCAGGTCCAAAGTCACCCCGTGCCCCAGCAGCATCTTGAAAGCAGTCGCGGATCCACATACCGTCTGCTCGCGGATGAATTTGGGGAAGGAGTCGCCTTTAGGGCGAAACGTCTCCGCGAGCGCAGCAAGATCTTGAGGCACCTCCTGCTTTGGCAGCACAAGTCGGTGGAGTGCGGAAAGCGCAGCAGTCGAAGATGAAAGCACGGTCGCGAGCTTGCTTGCGAAACCCTCAGACGCTTCTATCGCAGTTTCCAACTGGTTCTCAGGGGGAGGGGCATATTGATCAGCTCCCAAGTCAAGAGCTCCTGCAATAAGTCCACTCAAGTAAGTTAGAAGCAGAAAGAACCTATTTTGAGTTTCAGCATGAGCACAACCCAATGGCACTTACTCGCTAGCGCATTGCCCAAAGCAAGAAGACGGCTCGCCAGAGTGCTGTCTCTTGAAGCCTGCAAATTCTTCAGGCGTTCTTCGGCTTCTCGCGCCCCGTCAGCCCGTGCAGCATCCACCCGAGCCGCCATGTCTGTTTTTAGTTGACCGAGCTCACCTTTCAGATCCTTGGCCAGACAGCGGGCGTGATCCCTTTCCTGCTCGTTCTTGGCCAGCGCCACTGCAGGACGGAGTCATGAGTATAGCAAGTCAAAAAATCAAAAGCTAACTATTGGTAACTTCAGTCATTGAGGTACCTTGGCATTTCTTGAGCTGATCCTGGAGCTTCTGGTTCTCTGTTTCCAGCCGGACATAGTCGTTACCTATGTCCAGCAGTCGACGAACGGTTGGCTGCGAAGTACATTTGCCGGAACAAAGTCAGCACGTGAAGAGGTCATTGAGCCTGCACCCAACTACAGGTAGTTGGCCACAGGCTCGGGGGCTACTCCCATCGTGAGCGCTGTCGCACCCCCGATGAGAATAGAACTAAAGGAAATTGGCATACAAAGCCTTGATGTCTAGGACACGTTTCTCAGAGGAAGAGAAGTTACTTACGTGGTCAGCACTCGTAGTCGCAGGTTCAGGTGCAGACCTGGCACTTGGTGTCTCTATTGTGTTCAGCGTAGAAGGCGTGGTCTCCGCAAGGGGTTCAGCGGGTCGTTCTTCCTCCTCGGCTCGAAGAGTCGATGTATGCTCGCGAGTAGATCGAGTGGGAGAGTCGGATTCTGTTTCCGTGTCGCTTTCTTCGCTGGTCGACCTGACACAAGGGAGGCAAGATTAGCAAGAGTATCAACTAAGTCTGCGAAGTATAACACCAATGGGGAGTTTGGCTTACCCAGCCATCCAGGGCATCACGTCGTCCGGAGTCGGCAAGATCGGAGCCGCAGGCGCTAGGAAGGATATCGGAGTCGCGTCTAGCGCTCCGAAGGTCGATACCGCAGCCGAGGAAAGATCTACGTCCTTCGGAGCAGCGTCGACTGCGGCTCGTTTGTGCCTCTCCTAGGAGTCGCCAGAGCTCTCGGTAGGAGATCGCCCCCTCTTCAGATTCGCAACTTTTTCAGTTGCGCCTTCTTCAGAGTGAGCGGTGGCGACTGAAGGGTCCGAGGCTGGTTCGCGGGCGCCAGCCACCGGAATTTCATCCTCCAATATGGTGGGCTCAGACGCTGGAGGCGAGTGACCCTAGTAACGCAGAAGGATCTCATGAGAAGGAAAACAGAGGCAGTGAAGAAAGCAAAATGAATGAATAAGCGATAACATACCTCAGGAACGGGGTTCGTCGCGTCAAAGGACGCAACGGGGGATATCAGCTCTCCAATCTTCGCCTTGAGGCCAGTTAGCTGCTTGACTATCAGCAGGAGCTCGTTGTTCGAGTAATCGTCAGACGACACGCGAGTGCAGCCGTTTGGGCCGGTGTACTCGAACAGCGGGTGGGAAGGTTCTTGAAGGGGTTGCACTCGACGACGCAGAAATGCAGTCACGAGATGAACACCACTCATCACCTTCCCCTCGGTAGTCTGCAGCTCTACAACCTTCTGCAGTAGCGGCTTGGCGTCTCGCTCTTCAGTCGCAGTCAGGGAGTTGCTCCATGATCGCTTCTTTCGGAGCTCGATGTCGCCAACGAATGGGGGTAGGCCACAGGACTTCCCGGAGCTGATGTCGGCCTTGATGTAGAACCAGCGATCGCGCCAGTTTTGCACCGATTCCGACATAGGGATCTTGAAGTAGCCGGACTTTGGTCGCGCCTGGATGCCGAGGCCGCCAGGGCCGGTGCCGGCGCTCTGACCCTTGATGTTGAAGCAGAGCCAGAATAACCCCCAGTGAGGGGTTATTCCAAGAAAGCATTCGCAGAGGGTGATGAAGCAGGCGATGTGGAAAACGGCATTCGGCGGCAAGTCATGGAGTTGGCCGCCGTAAACACACAGCAGGCCACGAAGAAAAGGGTGAATCGGGAAGGAGAGTCCCCGATTCAGGTGATCAACAAAAAATACCCGCTCGACGGCGGCCGGAGTTGGTTTTGTCTCCTCGCCGGGAAGACGCACAAAGTCTGCGGCCGAGGCCAGCACCGCTCGGAGGGATTCGATGTGCGCCTCCTTCACCACGGAGCGACGCCAGCACCCCTTCTCCGCAGTCTCCGCCGCCTCCTTCGTCTTGGCGGCATCTTTGCCCTTGGAGGTTGTGGGTTTTCCCATGGCGGTGGAGCAGCGAGGGGCGATGGCAGAGAACAGAGAGCAGTAGTGCGAGGAATAAGAAGAAGCGCAAGGAACGGCGGCGCAAATGGGAGGAGTAGTAAAAAAAATTCCACCCCGGTGAAACCTTTGTACTGGCGAGCGATTCATCTCGTTCGTTCAAAACAAAGACGTGGCCACGTGGCGCACATCGGAGGAAGCCCACGAAGGGCAAGCGCTGCGGTAACCGCCCACTACGCGCGGGAATCGAGGAGATCATCATCATGTTTCCCTTCCCGCGCGACGCGTGCGGTCAGATCGGAGCGGCCGGCGAGCGTCATCACTGCCAGCGTGGGTCCACCAAAGAGTTGTCCCATCGGGAGCGTCAGAGCATCTTTGCTAGCGTCATCAGTGACGTAACGCAAGTTTTCAAAATGGCTTATCAGTTACAGCAGTAGCAGTCGACAGATACCAACTGCAGTCGGCAGTCAAATATCGCAGTCACTCCATAACAAAGGGGGTACATTTCTTAAAGTAACAAAGTTACCTCAGTAAATGCACTCCCATCGGGAGCATAAATTGGTAAATACCAGTGCTTACATTTTTTATTTTTAGATTAAGCACAATTGCAAGCAATTGCACTCAATCTCGGGGGCTACTCCCATCGGGAGCGCTGGCGCGCACCCGATGAATTCAGTCGACGATCAGCGTCAGGTGTGCATAAGGAGAGCCCGCCGGATCAGACTCGATGAAGTGGCGAGTGAAGAAAATACTGTCAAATCGGTCGAGTAACTCCCGATTCATATCCAAAGTTATAAACATAATACCCGGGATGTTCCAGCCTAGACTGGTCCTCGGATGCTGCATGAACAAGTGCAAAGGTAAGACCTGAGTAAGGCCAGGTGGCCCGTACAAGCTACGTGGACCTGTTAAATTCCGTACCAACAGGTGCGATGCAAAATCCCGGCGGACGCGCCAAGGGTACTTTAAGTATGGCTGGGTCACGACCAGTAAGTCCCAACAGGCTTGAGTCGAACTTGAACGGTCTTGCCAGATTCGATAGAAGGGAGTCGAATTTGAGTAGGCTAGAAAGGTATCTCACCCAAGTCGCGAGGTAACTTGACCCCGATCCGTCGGTTGAATCAGGGCTGCTACGCCATCCATCCCCTAAACGACGAAAATAAAATAAATTCCAATATCAAAAGAATAGCGAGACGTTTTTCCTCGCCTTTATGCATTTGTGAACAGGTTATCATCAAGAACTACTCGAAAGATTAACGGGTGGTGAGTCCCTACACGATCCTTCGGAGTCGAATAGGCACTCGGGGGCTATTGATGTGGTTATACCCAACGGGTATACCCACGATGCTATAACGAGGCCCATACTGCTGGAAGTTCCACTCGGATGGCGTAAGACGGCCCATTATGGGTAGAGTGCGGCTCAAGACAAAAGAGTCAAACCGACTTAAGCTAATTCTATCTGTAATCGAGTTGTATTCAAACTCCTGAGACCTGGCCGCCTATAAAGAGGCCAGGAGGGAGGCAGCGCAGATCACGCAATCATACCCTGAAACCCTAGCGAGATATCGACTCGCCAGGACTCTGTTGTAGCCACCTTGTAACCTTCAGATCTATAATCCAACAAGCGAAAGCTTCGCTTGTTACCGTCCGAATTCGCCAACACCTATACATCGTTTTCTCTCGATATAACCCAGGGTACTTAATCATGGGATTTGCCGAGTCCATGACTCGTCAGCCAACTTGCCGGCCTCCGAAGACGCACGGAGGTGGAGCGCCGAGCTGGCCTTCATGTGGAACCCGCGGCCGCGGTGGTCGAGACGATGAGCACGCCCAAAATGATCTTATCTCTCTTTCCTCTTCGTTCCTCGCTTACTTGCTGGAAAAAATGATCAGCGGTGTACCCGGTCGAGACGATGAGCACGCCCAAAATGATCTTATCTCTCTTTCCTCTTCGTTCCTCGCTTACTTGCTGGAAAAAATGATCAGCGGTGTACCCTGTTTTTTTAGAAAAGGAAATTTTATTAATCACAGCCTCTGCATATGCATACAGCCGATTATTACAGAGTTCCAAGTATCTTAAGTATATTTAAATCTCAAAAATAGTAAAGACCGAGAAAAGGCTCAACCGACAATGACCCTGTACATTGCATGGGCCGTGCCATCAACCTAGAAATCGCCTTTGCTGTTCGTTCTGATGGCCTAAAAGTCCATTGATTGATTGTGTCAGAGCTCGAACGAGACATGCACCAACGCGCGAAGCTTCCTTCAATCAAGAGAAGAAAAGAAAAAACAACGCTCGAAGCTGCACAATTCTAAATAGTCAACCTCAACCAATCTGATGAAAGTCCTGGTGTGTTTTCTCCACTTCCAGGTGCACTCTCTCCTTATTATATTATATTATATTTCTTCTTTCTTATTTCTTCCTTTTATGTTATTTTACTTTTCTATTATTCTCTTAGTTTAATTCTTATGGTTCAATCTATTTTCTATTTTTTTAAATGTTTCGTTAAGCACAGCGGGATGTACTCCACGAGCGCTAATTTTGTGTTCCATATACGCTTTTGATTTGTTCACAAGGGATAAATTATGTTCCTCTCCAACTAATATAATGTTTCACTATTGGTGCTGATTTGTTCTCATCGTGCTTACCTTTTTGGTATGATTTTTTGTTCCTTATACTAATGATTTTGTTCCACGTGATTTTTATTTTCTTCTAATTTTTTCGGCATGTCTTAAATTCTTATTACATGTATAGTCGGCATAGCTCTGCGGTTGCTAAAATTTTGTTCCACATTGTCCAATTTTTTGTTCATCTTGTAGTATGTAGGGTTCCTAAACCGCTGGGGAGTTTGAAGCTGGATATACTCGCGTACAATCCCGCACCTGAAACATTCGACGTCTTACGCCCCGTCTCTCTTCGCCGTGTGAGCCACCCTCTATGGCAACCACGGTGATATCCCTCGACAAGGTGCATACTGTATGCAGCACTAGTGTTGGCCCCTTGCTGCACCATTGTGCACACCGTCATCGGATCATTGTCTGCCCCGGCGTGATCCTGAAAATCTAGGCTAATTAGCTGCTACAATGTAGTATTTTAGCATACTGTAGCAACATTACACCGAAGGTGGCCTGGGGTGTATGCTCATCCTGGCTACACTACTGAACACACATACGCAGTCAGGGAGCTCTTAAGGAACCCTCATATCATATAGATTCCCAACGCAGTTCAAACCTCCCTAGAGGGTAAGGTTGTCACTGGCAATCTTTTCCGGGGGCAATATCTGGATATAACTTTGTGTACCTAGTGTTAACCTATGGCAATTATGGCCTCAAATTAACCAATCTACAAATCTACTCTCAGGTTCAATACCTGAGGCTACCATGCTAGTTATAATAATTAACTTAATGAAAGTTTCTTGAGAAGAGAATTGTGGCCAGGTCGACTGGCAGGGTAGTGAGACAAGTCTCACCAAATTATGACCCCATAAGAGAAAATCATGCACGCACAGAAGTAGGCTCCATTTGGAACAAACGATAGAAGAAACGCAGTAACATGATAACCACATGAATAGGATAGGAATCTCGCGGAAAACATGACGATCACAAATTATATTTGTCAAAAAATATACCTACATCTTCGTTTACAAGTCCGCGTTTACAGTCGCCTATATCTTTGTTTTACAAGTTTGTGAATTTAAGGGTTGAGCTAGAGATGCTCTAAGGAAGGGCCTGCCTTGATTGAGTATAAAATTAGTGAGGACAACATGTAACTTAGCTTATTTGTCAACTAAATAGTTTTCTTAAACCAGCTTAGAAGCTGATTTCATTCGGAATTTACAATTTATACTATATCAGGGGTACTCATACAGGATTCCCAATTAATTATTCTTTTTCTTCTACTTGCTCAATTATATATGGACGCCTATTCTTCCAGTACTCCATAATTCTGGACGATTACGACAGGCTGATCGGAGTTCATAGATTTATTTCGTACATGCCAGGTCATGATCAAGCGATGCGGCGGCAGAGGGTGATGCCGTCGGCGACGGGGAGCTGCACGGGTTCGACTCGCGTGTCGGTCGCGATCTTCGCGTTGAACTGCCTCATGGCGTCCCGCACCTCGACGTCATCCATCGTGAGCGGCGTGTCGTCTGGCATGGCCACGGTGCCGCCCCAGAGCGTGTTGTCGTAGGCGAGCACGCCGCCGACGCGCACCAGCCGCAGCAGCTGCTCGTGGTACCTATGGTAGTTGGGCTTGTCGGCGTCCACGAACGCGAAGTCGAAGCTCGCCTGGTCGGCGATGAGCCCGTCGAGGATGGGGCCGGCGTGGCCCTCCCGGAAGTCGACCTTGTGCGCCACGCCGGCCTTCTCGATGACGGGGAGGCCGAGGTCGAAGTACTCCCTGCTGACGTCGATGGCGACGACCTTGCCGTCGGCGGGGATGGCGAGCGCGGTGGCGAGGACGGAGCAGCCGGTGAAGACGCCCACCTCGATGGTGTTCTTGGCGCCCATCACCTTGAGCAGCAGCGACAGCAGCTGCCCCTCGTCCGGCGGCGACGACATGTACCCGCTTTTTTATTTATATATATAGATGTACAAAAAGATTAGAGAGATCTCGACGATTTGTCTATCCGCCATGAATCAACGGAGAAAAAAGTAGAGAGTGAAATGAAATCAACGTACTAGGTGTGCTGTTTGGTGATGAGGCGGAGCTCGCGCAGGAACTCGTTCTCCCGCGGGTACACCATCGTCTTCAGCATGTACTGCCGATCGAAAGAACAAATCATGCCTGAGACGTTTCTTCTATGCAGTTGCAGATACAAAGAAGAATTAATTCAGCTCGTGGTTCCCGTACCTCGTAGAGGGCGTTATTCTTGAGGAGAGTCTTGGTGCTCTCGCTGTTGTGGATGTCCTTGACTACCTCCCCGTTGGAAGCCATGGCCGTGCCGCTGATGCTAGCTGCTGCTAGCTCGGTGGTGAAGATCGAACCACCCCCGCCGACGCCAATATTTATGCTTTGGGCTACGTGTGGTTTCGGTGCAGGCTGAGCCGCATGCTACAATATTTATGCTTTGGGTACGTGTGAGCTGTCTGTCCAAGAGTATCTCCAATAAATTATCAAAAATGGGCACTCAAAACTGGGATAGAGCACAAAACATGCGGTTTTGCTAATTCTCAGGTGCCTAAGATTTTCTTAAATCTCAGTCACCCATAAAAATATGGACTAGTTGCACTTTTCTGGTACTCTCTCCGTTCTAAATTAATTGACTCGGTTTTAGTACAACTTTATACTAAAACTGAGTCAATTAATTTGGAACGGAGTGAGTAGAAAACTGCAATTGCACTTTTATGGGGCCAATCGATTTCAGCTGATTGATGCTACTCCCTCCGTTTTTAATATAAGATGTTTTAGCTATTGCACATGCTGTCTAGATACACATAAAAATGAGTGCATATGAACACTAAAACATGTCTAGATACAAGTTTAGACATATGAATATGGAAAAATGCTAAAACGTCTTATATTAAAAAACAGAGGTAGTAGCTATAGCTAGCTAGCTGAAGATGATCTAGAGCGCGCGCCCTGCTCTGCTTTTGTCAAGGATACAAATTTTTGTTGGGAGGTCTCGGAAGTAGAAAACATGGCGGGGAAAAGGAATCAGGGAGGCGGCAAGAGCGGGGACATAGAAGGAAGCGAGAGATGAGGAAGAAGCTGGGGTGGATGCCCCCCATAGAAGGAAGCGAGAGATGAGGAAGAAGCTGGGGTGGATGCCCCCCACCGGTTAGATTCATTAAAAGTCCATATCAGTTGTCTCTGGGGTTTGTATAAAAGGGCATGATCGGAAGGGGTGATTTTGCAAAAAATTACTTCTAGAGACTGGTCAACGTAGTGTCACCTCAGCAAATACATTGCGATACAGGCTCCGGCGACCTTTATTGACACACGCGTACGTATTTAGTAACCGTAACTTGCGTATAGCTGTGTACGGTGATGACAGCGAGTAAGGAGCTCAAATATGATGACCTTCGATGGATTTTACTCTTATTAAGAGGATCCGGTAACTTTACAATTGCGTGGGACATCAACTAACTCGTTTTTGTGAGTACTAGGGTGTCAAATGAATTGCGCATGGCAAAATATCCCGGATAAGTATCTAAACGAGGAGAACAGGACGGATCACAGCTCTGACGTGTTGCAGTATGATCGCACACATTTTTTTCTCCCTCTCTCCAGAATTCCGATGATTCTTATTAGTTCTGTCCAAACGAAAAGCCTCTCTTAATCGTCCTATTGATATAAACATCATGCATATACATCACTGCTACAGCCTACAGTACACATAAGCATCAATCATACTATCGGTTAGGCCAGCCATGACAACAGTGATTGGTGGCGGAAAAGAAGGATGGCTCAGCATCAATCTTTTCTCACTAGCCAAGCGTACTACGGAAGGAGCGGTCTGTGGCATAACCGAAGGGAGCTGCTTATTTATGGGGCCGGCAGGCTCTAACGGCAGACAAGCTTGCCGGGAAGGCAAATGACGTGACCAAGCAAGCACCAACCATTCAGCATGCCACCGCTTTCACCAAGGTAGGGGCATTCTGCCGGGCTGGAAAGAATTCAGCGCCCCTTCGGACCAAACATGTCGTTTTGTGACAATCTAAATTCATTAATATAAAAACTAACTTTAGCCGAGCGAAGAGAGTGCCCGTCACCGGAGGCTTAGAGGCTTAGGGCCGAGTCCTTTCCGGGTCGGACTGCAGCCGATTTAGAGTTATGTCAGTATAAATACATCTTGTACATTTTGTAAGCCGTTGGTTGGGACAAGTCGAATATTGTAAATCCATAGCGTTTGTAATCTCATCTGATCATAGTGAAGATTTGCTGGCTGACGTCGTGGTTTTTTATTTTCCGTTGTTTGAAGGCTTTTAAACGTTAAATCTGGTGTGTTGATCTTGCTTTTATTTATCGTTTATTTGCCTACCTTTTATAACAAAACACACATGACCGACAGGGGAGGAGAAATAAGGAAAAACAGCCTTAAGGCACGGTCTTGAGTCTTGAGAGAGATGACTAGTCTAGTCTATGAGTGTCGATTGTGTCACAGGCTATAACGAAAGTTGTGGCAGCCATGGCTGAAAGATGAGCCGGTTGCGCTTCTTTCAAACGTTGCACATACCATTACTGGTCACACTTCTGGAGACTAGCCAGACGCTCACTTTCATGGATCGGGAAGGTCTCGACAATGTTCATGCTCACTCGAGGGAGTCCATTGGGCAGGTGGTTCCTATGGATGACAAGGTTGTTGTTATAATTGGGCCCGTTTATGGGCCAAGCCAATAGAAATTTACTAGAATCTTAAATGGCCCATTATGAAATTATTACCCAATATCCAACATTTGTTGCTTCCGGTGCTTTGACACATCTTTCTGGAGCTATGTTCATCAAATTTTTTTTTGAAAGCATCACATATATTAGGTCAGCCGGCCGTCTCATTACAAACCTTGCTAGTCCCTTTCGGTACCCTAACAAGAAAAAGAGTGCGTCCGGAACCTGCCGCCTTTCTTATCAAATAGTTACATCGCTTATCAAAAAACTAATCAAAAAGCTAGGGGAATCATCGTCCCAATTACAATTGGATTTATCATTATAGCAGGCCCTAGCTATTTCATGTGCCACTTGATTGCTTCCCTCAAACAATGTCTGAGTTTGACATGGCCTATCAAAGTAGTCAAATAGACGCAGTCCGCCATTATAGCAGCTGACACTGTACACCATGATTCTTGCCCATTGCATGCCTCAATCACCTCCAAGGAGTCACCTTCAGCCAAAATATTGTTGCACCCCAATCTGTTAGCAAGAGTAAGTCCCTCTTTCATCGTCATTGCTTCAGCCATATGAGCAGATGCAACATGTGGCAAATATGTGCACGTAGCAGCCACAAAGTTCCCTTGATAATCTCTTATAACCGCACCAATAGCACCCGAGAATGTATCAATATGAAAAGCCGCATCAACATTTACCTTTAATTTTCATGTCTCTGGTCGCTGCCATTTACTCTCCTCATCCGAAACTGTATGCTTAGACACTTTAGAATTATATGCCACCATAGCCAATATAGACATTCTGCATCTACTAAGAGGAGGAACTGATTCATTATGCGTGCGCCTCCTAATCCACCAGAGATACCAGGAGGCTACCAGAATAACTTCCTTTTGTTCAACATTGTCCATCACTTGAGAATTTACCTCTTGCCGAAGGAGATATTCCAGAATAGCTGAACCCGATCTGTCCTCCCGAACTGCATCATCAATCTCTGTCGTGAGTCCCAGGACACGCCACAAATCAGTCGCCATCTCACATTGAAAGAGGAGATGCTTCACATCTTCAGGCCCTTGCTCACAAACCAGACATCCACCAGTGGTGCCGACATGGCGATTGACAAGAATACACTTCAGCGGTAAAATACCGTGTAGCGCACGCCAGGAGATTTTTATTTATTTTACTTGGGATCTTAAGTTGCCAAAGAATTTTCTAGACCGGGTTAGTCGCGGAAGAGCTTCATATCGCCATCTTTCCCGCAGAGTGACCGAATTGGTGGCGCCATTTTAGGTGATATCCCGATCTGACTGTGTATCTACCATGAGTCGTAAAAGCCCAATCAATAAAATCATCAAAACCATGATTGTTTAGAGGAATCTGCAAAATGCGGTTAATATCAATGGGAAGGAATAAGTCATGAAGCAGCTCTTCATCCCACTGTCCTATATAGGGATCAATACGATCACAAACTTTTGTAAACACAGCATTATCCCGCTGTGATATAATCTTTCGGTCAGGGCTACTAGGGATCCATGGGTCTCTCCAAATATCAGTATCATTCCCAGTACCAACTCTCCAAATATAGCCTCTTTTAAACGTAGCTAAGCCAGCCAAAATACTCTGCCATGTAAATGAAGAACCTGATTTTGGACCAGCCGCAAGACTATCGCGGTGGGGATAATATTTTGCCCGTGCACAAAGAGAATCAGGGGCATCTATAAGTCGCCAAACTTGCTTGGCCAACATCGCCAAATTGAAAGAGTGAAAATCTCTAAAACCCATGCCACCTTCATTCTTAGGAAAGCAAAGTTTTCACCAAGCATACCAATGCATTTTTTTACTATTATCATCATCGCCCCACCAAAATTTAGCAATGGCATCCATCATCCTCTTACAAACGCCCTTCGAAATTTGGAACACCGACATTGCATACACATGAATTGCTTGAGCAACCGCTTTAAGGAGAATTTCTTTCCCTCCAATGGATAGATGCTTTTCCTTCCAACCATTAATCCGCTGGATAATTCTCTCAATAAAATGCTCAAACGAGTCACTTCTATCCGCACCCACCAAAGCAGGAAGTCCAAGATACTTCTCAGATAATGCTTCGGTATCAATATGAAGTGTCTCACAAATTTCAGCCCTTACTAGGACATGACTATTAGCGGGAAAAATATGCTTGACTTGGCCGCACTCACTAATTGTCCCGAATTAACGCAGTAGGTATCCAGTAGTTGTTGCAAGGAAGGTGCATTATTCATGTCCTCTTTCATGAGAATAAGGGAATCATCATCGAATAAAAGGTGTGAAACTGACAGTGCATTTCTGCGCACCCAGCTATGTTCACCAAACTGTTTTGCGACTTCCTCATTAACTTGGAGTTTGATGACCCTCCAACAAGATCATCGGATGCTTTTTAAAGGAGAGGGCAATTAAAAACAAAAGTAAGAAAGTGGGCAGAAATCATTTCAGGACAAAACCAAGAGTGGCGCCACAAGGAAGGCATTCACAAATGTTGAATGGATGGTTCTCATTTCTTCGACGTGTCCGAGATATTTCTTCTCATTTCCTCATTAACTTGGAGTTTGATGACCCTCCAACAATATCATCGGATTCTTTTTAAATGAGACGGCAATTAAAAATAAAAGTAAGAAGGTGGGCAGAAATCATTTCAGGCCAAAACAAAGAGTGGCGCCACAAGAAAGGCATTCACAAATGTTGAATGGATGGTTCTCATTTCTTCGACGTGTCCGAGATTTTTATTGTGTTTTTACTGGGCTTTTTTTACAATGTGGTGATCTATGTGTCAAGAGTTAGAGGTCATAGCGGGTTCAAAAGTTGGTGATTGTCGAGGAGTTGCATGCATTCGAATGGTCCGTGTGTTGTTATGTCGGTTTCATCCGATCTTTCGTTAATTAATGGGTAATTCTCTTATTCTTATTAATATATTGCAGCAAAAAAATTGCGCCCGCTTCAAAGAAATAGACAAACAAACAAATTCCGGGTTGTGTGATCTTGTCAATCGCCTTGGATGCGTGAATCCACCAATCGAGAGTGCCACTAGCTGTAGCCTGTAGGTGGACATTTTCTCATACTAGGCGAGCGAATGGGCGACAACAAAGTAAAATATCTGGTTTCGTGGGGTTCGATGCGAAGGGCCTGACCGAACTGAACCCGCATGGCATACTGAAAAGACGGAACATTTACAGTGAAGAGTGCATGTAATCTAGGCTCTATCCATCAACTGAAGTATGGTGATCACTGATCCAGATCCCAGATGCCGCAGTGAGTAGCGGGCCAAATGGTGACCGGCCACTCCCGAACCATGTTCGGAATACGGATATGACCCCAAAGGTTAAAGTGTTTGCACGGAGGACTTGATCAAAGTTCCCATGCTACTACTACCACGAGAATATGTTTCTTTTTTATCGATCCTCATAGGAATATGTTTGCTTGTCCACCTGCGTAAGGTGTACAGCCTAGAACAAGAAGAAGATACATGGTGGAGTTTCCAAACGGTGTATATGCATGGACGATGGCATGTAAGTCCAAAGTAAAGTCTTATCTTTGAGAAGGAAAATCCAAATTCTAACTTCAATTGGTTGTACCTAGTAATGCGCTTATTAAATACATTGTTTTAAAAGCGGTGACTATTTTCAGAGTGAAAATTCAAAATCTTTGGCAACGACGGCGCTTGTGCACTGTTTTCTTCTTGAAAGCTTTGGTTTTGAAGAATTTGAATATCAGGTGTTGTCTTGGTGGAACTCTATAGCGGGATTTTTCTTTTTAGCTTCTTCTTCTTTTTTTAGCTGTGTGCATCCATAATACCATTTGATATTGTATTGTTGCGGAGGCTAGTTATAATTGATATCTCCATAATATTAATATATACTCTTTATCTAAAAATATATAGATGATGTGGTAAGTTTTTTTTTGAACGGGGGCAAAAAAAATTGCCCCAATATATTAATTAAGAAATAGTTCTATAGAAAAGTAAACAACATTACAAAGGGATTACTCTTCCGGCATGATTACACTCAATTGCTTGGCCACTATGATATATTACTCCTAATTAAGAAGTAGTTTTACAAAAAAGTAGGCAATAAATTACAAAGAAATTACTCTCCTGACATGATTTCACTCAATCGGTTGGCCCCGCGATGACCCAAAGACTCAGTTCTCTCTTGATCTCCTCAAAGAGCCAGTCGGCGACGAGTGTTTGTTGCGGGCATTTCCCTCATTCCAAATTTCCCAACAAGTATGAAGATAAATGGTAGCAATAGCTTTCCGATATGGGATTGAAAATCCGTCATTAGAAGCCACCAAATCAAGTGTGTTATTGTGATAAATAGTCTCTTTTACAACTTGCCAGTACTACTTCTGAACATATACTATAGTAATACAAATAGGCAAAATCTAACTTGTGGCTGACCACTATCTAGTCTCTCGGCGTGCTCACATGTTGCATCACTTCACCGGTCGACCCGTCCGTTCCGAAAAAAAAAACAATACAATTACAACTCGTACTTATCTTCGGTCTTCCGTTGACCAAGCAATTCCGCCACAAATTCCCCACGATCCACAGCCGCACGGCCCCATGGCCGCCTCCGCCACCAGTTGCCGCCCCTAGCTCCCCTGCTCACAACCGGTAGATATCCGGCGCGCCGCCCACTAGATCCTCATGGCCGCCTCGCCTCCGTCTTCAGCAGGTCGCCGCCCGGCCTCCACCGCCCGCCCGCACCGACCTCGCCTACTTCCCGCATCTCCAGCCGTGCTCGGAAGCTGCATTGCGCCGTGCCCCTCCCCTACATCGCCACGCGCGGCGGCGCTCCGGCCATCACATCCGTGCTCTGTATGTACCATGGATGGAGCCGTCCCGTTCGGGAGTTGTCCCGTTCGTAGGGGAGATAAACACCTGGCCAGAGCCGAAATCCACTCTCGTCATCGTCGTCGCCTACCGCGTTTTTCCTCCGCCGCTCGTCGTCTCCGTCGCCAGTCGAGCCGCCGCCGATGCTACCGCTGGTGTGGAGGTGTAGGGAGAATCTCATCCGTGTGACGAAGGTACATCTCGACTCCAAGCCACGGTCCATCCATTTTCCATCGTGAATCAGCGTTGATCCAAGTGAGTAACTCTCGATTCCTTTCGCTCGATCTCCCTGTGGCTACTAATCATCAGCTACACACCTAAATCTTGACTTGATTTTGCTGCATTGTTGCATATCGTGCAGGAATTTCAGCGGCTAGATTCAGCTCCCTATTCATCGGTCGATCTACTTTCCTGGGCATCAGATAGTTGTTGTTGCGTTTCCCATCCCTTGCTCATCGTTATTGGTTCGTATTGTGTGGCAATACATCATCGATTTTGTTTTTGTTATCTTAGCTAGGATTTTTGCAGGGCATCGATATAGGCGCTTGCTTCAACCAGAACAGTGTTCAGTTGTAGCTACGCACAGGTTAATCCATGTAGTATTTGTGCCCTTCAGTTTGTTTGGTCTCCCCCAGTTTACATTGCATATGTAGTTTTAGGCCTGGTTGTCTGCCTGTGTAATGGATGGGAACTAGTCTAAATGTTGTATGTATTTTAGGCACCAGGCATATGGTTTTGTGTGACCCCCTCCTGATGTAACTAGGCAGGATGTAACTAGTCAGTATGTTATATAGTCCATGGACAAATAGATTTAGCTATGCTCTGTTTTTTTAGTATTAGTGTCCTGGATGTGATTAGCACGGTATATAATTCATGAACATACCTCATTTGGATGGTAACCGCGTACTTTATGATATCACCCTGATGTAATTATGCACATGTAGTTTTATCATAGTTTATGTATCGCCCTGATGTATATATCCAAAATGTTCAGTAGTTCATTGAGCATCAGAATAAGCAAGGGGATGCTATGTGTTTTAGTGCTGGTGTCCTGCATGTAACTAGCATTATTTTTTCGTTTGCAAAATTATGATGTCGATGAACAGAACATAGCTGATCGTATGTTACCCTTTGTAAGGAATATGCAGATGTATTTTATATTGTAATTCTGCATGTAACTAGTCCTATTCGAATTTAGTTTTTCAGTTCATTAACATGTAGGACAACTACAGAGGATGGTTTTTCATGAACATGCAGATGTAAGTTAGATTTTTCTTGTTCATTACATGGATGTAAGTAGCTAGATCTGTTCCATAATTTATTGTGCCATTGTAAATATACGTGATGTTTTCTATGTACAATAATTTTTGGCACTGCGTTGGGTGAGGATTAGTTTCCGGGATGTAGGTGCAGGAAACATATCGGCCGGCGGCGGACTGGATTGAGGCGATGCAAATGAAAGTGGCGGCCAACATGTGCGACATCCTCATCTACTAGCTCGTCGAGATCGCCGAGGAGTCAAGCTCGTCGCCGACAAGCTCTACCTCCCTCGTCTCCTATGTCAACCGCTTCCTCTCCACACAACCCGTTTACGGTGCAACAGGCTGCAGCTTCTCGGCGTCGCCGCAATTATCATTGCAGCGTCCCAGATGTAACTATTTTACTATAATTGGTGCCTAATGTGACTTATTGATTTTTAAGATGTAACTTGTCTTCAAGTTCAATAGTAGAAGTTTATGCATGTAGGATTTAATTTTCATGTCCAAATTAGTACAGTTTGATCTTTGATGCATGTTACATTCTTAGAAGTTGCTCATGAGGTATGGATGTAGTTTCAGTTTCAGTGCATCGGTGGATGTATAGTTTCCCAGTAGGCCAGTAGTAGATTTGATGCTTTTTATAATTACATAATGTAGTTTCTTACGAGTAGTTGTAGTTCATTGATCGGTGGATGTATATAATGGATGTACTTCATTGATCTGTAGTTGTAGTTTTCCCTTGATATCACTTGGAAGTTTTCTCTAGAATCTGTTTTGTTATTCTGACGTAATTTTACATCCTTAAGGTTATGCAATGTAACTTTTACTATTGCACCAAAATGGATACTACCAAGTTATTAGTGTCTTATTTGTCGCACTATATTTTTTATTTTGTTAATCTGATTATGTTATTTTGCTTTTTCATGGATGTACCGGCTTTGTTGGATAAACTTTGGCCGATCAAGAAGGGAAAAAATGAGCGAGCATGGTGTCAAGACATTATTATCCTGGATGTAGCTTCAATGGTTGGTAGATGTACTTTCTCCTTGACAGTATAGCATGAACAAGTTTTCTCTAGTTTGTTTTTGGTTACGGTGGATGTAATTTTACATCCTATGACGTAACTTTCGGTGCTGGAGAAGAAACAAAAGAATAAAGAAATGTGTGAGCGTGGTGTAAAGATATTGTTTCGGGCTATATTTCATTTTATGAAAGTTCGGATTTGTGTTAGCTTTCCATAAATAGAAAGTTTATCTTGTCTGAAAGTGACCACTCCCTAAGGCTAAAAAGTGGTTTACCACTATGTAGTCACGTCCATATAAATATTGGAGATTAACACAGGCTGATCGGAGTTTTTTATTTTATTTCGTACAAACATATAAATAGATGCCGTGTCATGATCAGGGCATCAGGCGATGCGGCGGCAGAGGGTGATGCCGTCGGCGATGGGGAGCTGCACGGGTTCGACTCGCGTGTCGGTCGCGATCTTCGCGTTGAACTGCCTCATGGCGTCCCGCACCTCGACGTCATCCATCGTGAGCGGCGTGTCGTCTGGCATGGCCACGGTGCCGCCCCAGAGCGTGTTGTCGTAGGCGAGCACGCCGCCGACGCGCACCAGCCGCAGCAGCTGCTCGTGGTACCTATGGTAGTTGGGCTTGTCGGCGTCCACGAACGCGAAGTCGAAGCTCGCCTGGTCGGCGATGAGCCCGTCGAGGATGGGGCCGGCGTGGCCCTCCCGGAAGTCGACCTTGTGCGCGACGCCGGCCTTCTCGATGACGGGGAGGCCGAGGTCGAAGTACTCCCTGCTGACGTCGATGGCGACGACCTTGCCGTCGGCGGGGATGGCGAGCGCGGTGGCGAGGACGGAGCAGCCGGTGAAGACGCCCACCTCGATGGTGTTCTTGGCGCCCATCACCTTGAGCAGCAGCGACAGCAGCTGCCCCTCGTCCGGCGGCGACGACATGTACCCGCTTTTTTATTTATATATATAGATGTACAAAAAGATTAGAGAGATCTCGACGATTTGTCTATCCGCCATGAATCAACGGAGAAAAAAGTAGAGAGTGAAATGAAATCAACGTACTAGGTGTGCTGTTTGGTGATGAGGCGGAGCTCGCGCAGGAACTCGTTCTCCCGCGGGTACACCATCGTCTTCAGCATGTACTGCCGATCGAAAGAACAAACCATGCCTGAGACGTTTCTTCTATGCAGTTGCAGATACAAAGAAGAATTAATTCAGCTCGTGGTTCCCGTACCTCGTAGAGGGCGTTATTCTTGAGGAGAGTCTTGGTGCTCTCGCTGTTGTGGATGTCCTTGACTACCTCCCCGTTGGAAGCCATGGCCGTGCCGCTGATGCTAGCTGCTGCTAGCTCGGTGGTGAAGATCGAACCACCCCCGCCGACGCCAAGGACTCGCACTGTTCTACAATACGAACACACAACAAGCGTCACACAATAGACAGATAAGAACAGGTGGTTTCGGTGCAGGCTGAGCCGCATGCTACAATATTTATGCTTTGGGCTACGTGTGAGCTGTCTGTCCAAGAGTATCTCCAATAAATTATCTAAAATGGGCAATCAAAACTGGGATAGAGCACAAAACATTGCGGTTTTGCTAATTCTCAGGTGCCTAATATTTTCTGTCAGAAAACTGTAACTCGTTCCGGTTGCACTTTTCTGAGTCGATTGAGACTTAAGAAAAAATCAGACGCCTGAGACATAAGCATTCCCCAAAACATGAGTAGGTCACCCAAAATTTTACTCCTCCAGAAGATGATAACGTAAACTAGGACACAAGATTTTCTTTTTCCTCAATGTTGGAGGAGGTCAAGTGAAGTCTCTACGGTGAGGATGGACGGGCCTTGTTCACGCCACAGTTGTCGTCGGCCGCTCACGGTTCTGGCCGTGAGCGCAGCGGTTGATTTAGCTCGATGGCGGTCACGGCAGTCATTTCGACACGTGCGGCGGCGGTGTTGGGGTTTGATACAATTCGTCGACAGAGGCGGGCGGATGGCCTGAGGGTGGGTGATTGTCGAAATCATGTGGAGGGCGTGACGATCGGCCCAAAATTGGGAAACTACAGGACTGATGCGCGGTATAAAATCGATAGAAGGGAATGTCAGGGAGTCAAGGTTGAGCCGGGATGGCGCGTCGAACCAACGGTGGTAGCATTGATGGCGGCAACAGGGGAATCAGCGACTACATGAGCAGAAGAAGCTGCAATTTCCACGTGGTTGGGCTACGCGGCCGAGTTTTGGTTATACGGCAGCCACATCAGTCATATATACGGAGGCAGTGGATGATCTGTAAGATGGTAATTAACGAGTAGAGTACTTGGAGTACCATACCCTATATATGAAAGTACAACGGATTCAGCCTCAATTTCGGCATCCGCGTCGCCTTTTGAACACGGGCCGTCCGATCGCGTCGTCGGACGGCTCAGATTGCAAGTTTCTGGTGGCAAATCGCGCGTTACTGTAGCTCCGCGGTTTCCACCAATCGCAACGCGCCACGTCGCCTGGTCACCGCCCGGTCGAGGTGGTTCCCACCGGTCACCGTGGCTTTTTTGCAGAAAAATGCCTCGCAGATCGAAGCAGTACTCCGCAGTCCATATTTTAACGCTGCCAAGGACCTTTTCGTAATTATGTAGAAACTCAGATACTTTTCTGCAAAAATGCCCGCGCAGTTCCCCCCTCCCTTTCTCTCTCCCGTCCGACCCCTAGGTTGCCGCCGCCACCGGTATGGACCTCCTCAGTCAAATCGGCGGGCACGGGGAGGTGCGTCGCCGCTCCCGCTACCTCCTCGCCAGAGGACCCGTGCCGGGACGGCCGGAATCGCCGCCGTTCCTCGCCGCCGTGCTCCGGGTCCGCCGCCGCGGGATTGGTCGCCGCCGGTGAGTCCGGCGACCAAACGGGCCGCCGCGCCGACCGTTCGGCTCGCCCGCGCCTGCTCTCGCGGATCCGCGCGCTGCCGCACTCGCGCGCGTGCATGGCCGCGCCGCCGCGAGCTTGGGAGCTCCGGCGCGTCCGCCGCCCGCTAACGTCATGCCGACGTCAGCGCGGGCCCGCCCGTCAGCGGCTGTACCGTTTCCCAGAAAAAAATCTGACAGGCGGGTCCCGCTGTCAGTATTAGATAATTCCAGAAAATAATTGAAATTGTAAAATTCATAACTTTCAAACTGTAATTCCAAAAAAAAACCATATACCAAAATTTGCAGAAAAAAAGATCTTTACAACTAACACATCTCCATGCATGTTTAAATAACTTTGGAAAAAATTAGTTCCAAGAAATAACATAGCTTTTTGCATGTTTAAACAACTTTAAAAAAAATACAAGAAATAACATAGTTTTATTTTGTATTATTATAGAGTTTTCACTACGTAATGGAATATAAGAACTGCTTTCATTTAATTTTCGACGATTATATCTTTATGATCTACAAAATATAAGAGAAATGTTATATAATCCGGCTACTGTTTAACCAAAAGAAAAAGATAAAAAAGGAGATGCTGATGCATGTAAAATGCATACATAAACTTTGCATTGTATTACTTATATTTTATCCATATTTGCATCATATAAGGGTTATATCAATGTTTTATAATGTTTTTGGGAATATTTCACACTTTCCCTATTTATTTGGAATTAACCTTGCGCTGTCAAAAAACCCCTTTTTCTATATTTTGATGTTTCAGGGACCCAAACGTCGTCCAAATGATCTGAAACTTCGCGAACATCATTTTTGTGGAAGGAACAAAGCGTAGGAGCAAAGAAAGTGCAAGAGTGGAAGGCCGAGGACCAAAAGAGGGGGCCCACGCGGCCAGATTCCTTGGCCGCGTGGGGCACCTCTTCTGGGCCCTCGAGCCTCCGATGCCGTCGATCTTCGTCTCCGTGTCTTCGTCTTGACCTAAAAACGACTATAAAAATACTCCCCCGAGCCCTTTCGGAGAGGAGCGCCGCAGAAACACAGAAACCACGAAACAAAGATCTGGAGCTGCAGATTGGAGGGGGAAAACTCCGGCGGGGCGCTGCCGGTGTGGTCTCAACCTTCTCCAACGACTTCTCCACTCCATGATGAAAAGGGAGTAGTGCACCCCTAGACTATGGGTTTGTGGAAGTAACTTATGTATCTCTCCTCTCTCTTGAGGTTCACTAATTAGTGCCATATGAGCTGCTGAACATGATTATTGTCATATATGTAATACCTTTGTGGTGGATCTCTTAAGTTGATATATGTTATGATGATTGTGAAGGGAATATGCCCTAGAGGCACTTAATAAAGATAGTTTATTGGTTATATTCCAATTGTTCATTATATGTTTTATACCATGCTATAACTGTATTAAGCGGAAACATTAATACACGTGTGGTAGATAAACAACCAGGTCCCTAGTTGCCTCTGCTAAGACTAGTTTCATTGCGCGATTGATGATCGAGGTTTCCCGATCATGAGACATGGCGTCTGTCGGCAATGGAGTCATATCGTTAGGTGGAACGATGTGATGGACTTACCCATAATTTGTAGGACGTAGTCATTACGCCTTCGACCGTGAGATCAACTCTTATTGTTATTCCTGGAAGATACTTTGATCACACCAAACGTCATGTCTTATATAGTGTGACAATAACGGTGATACTTTTGGGTATCGGAAGGGAATAGTTGAGACGAGGGGTCAAGAGCGGGATTTGTCAGTCCGTATAGCCGGATAGATACTCTAGGGCCCACTCGGTGAGATTATGTCAAATGAGTTTGCAAACATGTGACTGGGTCACCAGCTGACATAAGATCATAGACGAGTAGAAGATAGTGTTGTCAGTAACGAGATCATGCTAGATATGGAGATATCTATGAACGATGCTCGGACACGCTAAGTATCGCTATGGCAAAAGGTTTAAGACTCGACGTCCAGGTTTGATAGATGAAAGTCATTCGTTATATCACAGGGGTTAATTCATGGGGTCCAGGCCTACGAGTTAATCATTGATCGGAGAGGAGTCTCGATCATGTCTGTTATTATATCGAACCGCTAGGGTAACACACTTAAGGGGTTTCGACAAGACAACCGGAAAGGAAAGAGATCACCGGGAACGTCCCGGGAAAGTTCCGATGGAGATCGGAGAACCGAAGGTAGTTCGGAGAGTTTCGGAAAAGTTCCGGAAGAGAGGAAATTGTTTATATATGTTAAACTAATGTTAATTAGTGAATTAATATTATTTTAATGAATTTATAATGATTAAATTCGGATTTAAACATGCAGCCCACTAAATGGGCCCTTCCGGGAGGGAGAAGGCCCATGTAGGGGCCGAATTCCCCCCCCCCAAGGGCCAAACCCCACCAAGGGGAGTTCGGATGGGCCCTAAGGGGCCCATGTGGGGGCCGGCTCCCCCCTCCCTTGGTTGGTGCGGCTGGGATAGTCCCACCTTGCCTGGTTAGCAAGGTGGGGTGCCTCCTTTCTCCTATATATGGAGGGGTAGAGAGCCCCTCTCTACACACCAATTTCTCTCTACCTTTTTCTCCTTGGATCACGTGACTCCCATGTTTGGAGTTGCGCCGAGGAGAGATCTCTCTCCACCATACGCCCGCTGCCGCGCTGCTGGTGTTCCGGTCCAAGTCTTCCGCTGCTCGTCCTGGACTGGAGCTTCGGAGGCCGTCGTCTCCACCGTATGTGTGTAACACCCTGCGAGGTGCTGCGCTAGCGTTACTCGGAGGCCTACTTCCTCCACCCGACCTCGAGGTCATCTTCATCGTCTTCGTCGCGCCAAGTTCTTCGCGACCTAGAGGTCGGCTACGTCGTCTTCGTCGTCAACGCTTGTGCGGGAGCGTAATCCCCGCTTTTCGGTCTACAAGGGTATGTATTCCGATATCCGCCGTACTTCTATATCTGCATAGTGTAGATCTTGGCTAGTTTAAGGATATCGTTGGTAGGAATTTTTTTGTTTTCTGCTTGCGATCCCCTTCAGATTGCAATTGTTATGTCTTTGTTATGAAAGTAGATGCATATTATGTACCCCGTTCTTGTCTATATGTTTTGATACAACATGTGTATGAGAGCGTGTGAGGGGGAACGTGTGCATTAGTTGGAGTAACGGGGGGTGGTTTTGTTATAAGTTGACAGCAATACCGTGATCCACTTTGGTTTTTACCTTACTTTGTTGCCTCACTAGGGATAAAGGAAATAACACGCTACTGGGGATATGTGGGTGACATTGCCACTATCACCATGACTAGATCTAGCATGTTCTTATTTAAACTTCATGTCATTGAACTTAAAGCTATACTCTGTTTATCTTAATTACTGAGGTGTTATGATTTAGTTCGCATCTTGGTGGAGTATAAGAGAGATTAATAATCAAAAGATCTCAATGTTAGGGTGTGATGCCCATATTATTAATAACTTGTCTTTTTGCAATCTCATATGTCAATTCCTATGTTCCATTCTCTACCACTATATAAAAGAGAGAGTGCATTTGTGAAACCATGAACCCCAGTCCATTTTTAATCATAAGAAACACCTTTCCAACACTTTTATTGCACTTTACATTTTCTGCCATTATTAAATCCGAAAATACAAAAACACTTTTACATCTTGCAAACACCATACAAAACACAAAAACATCATCCAATATCATTCATACCATCCTTGCACTTTTATTTATACCATTGCATATTTATTTCTATTTTGCATTTGTTATTTCTATATATTTTACTTACACCTGGTGCTTGACAACCACTTGGTGAGGTTGAGGGCACAAAGCAATTTACTTTGTTTTGTAGGTTTCATAAAGAAGGATAAGGAGACAACAGCTTTTGGTTCATTTCCCCGAGAGTTCGATATTAAACCCTCGAGTCACCCTCGTGGGGAAAATTAGTCTTTTCCCTTACTATACACTTTGCATTTGCAGTCTCAACCTAACCCACATTCTTTTGACGCAGGTACTTGGTGCTCAGCAAGACTATCTTCTGGCGCCATCGTCATCATTGTCAAGGGCCATCAAGACTATTTTCTGGCGCCGTTGCCGGGGAAGTGAGCAAGTAACTCTACAGGAAATCCGGTCTATTGCAACAATATTTATTGCTACAACCACATTTTGTTGCAATAAAACGTAATATTGCCACCAATTTCACGTTTGTGGTAATAGGCCCCACATATTGCCACGATTTAGTTATGTCGTGATAAGTACGCGTTTTGTTGCAATATAGGTCGTGTATTGCAACAATATGCATGGACGTTGCAATATGGCCCCGATATCGCGACAACCAAATTTCCGTTGCGCGAGTTAGTCATTTTGTTGCGTTAGAAGTTAGGTATCGCAACAAAATAGCAATCTGTGGTAAAATTCATACGGATATTGCAACAAATGTGTCACACTGCGATAGGTACAAATATTGTTGCAAAAAATTGGCCACCTATTACAGCAAAACACGTATTGGTTGTAATAGCGTGTATTTTCCGTCTCAATTTCGCCGTGTTGCAATAACTATTGTTTACTGCGACAAGTCGTGTATCTGTGGCAATATATACAATATATTACAACAACCAACTACTGTTGCAATAAAGAACAAAATATTGCAACGATATGGAACGGCGGGCCTTGACGTGGGCCACCTGGGTCATGGCTCACCAGGAATTGCAATATTTTAGTAGCCTGTAACGCCCCGGGATTTCCCGAATTAGAAAATTATTTGTTTTTCCTTTTACATCATCATGATGAATCATGTCATCATGCATCCTTTTCACCTTGCATATTTTGCTAAACTCAATATATTATTTTTTTGCCAACCTATTTTTATTATTGCACATAATAAACCCTTTCACCTCCTTCTTTACTATTTCAAATAAAAACTCCCAAAAAATTATTTGGAAATGTTTGCAAAGTACCTCAAAAGAAAATTAAAGTTTATAAAAATATTTGGAAATCCTTTTCCCACTCATTTTCTTCTTCTCTAACTCTTTCCCTCTTTCTTTCTTTCTTTCTTTCTTTCTTTCTGGAAAAAAGAGAAAATTATTTTGATCCTTAAAGGGCCGAAGCCTCTTCTCCTGACCCATCTCCTCTCTTCTTTCCTACGAGCAGACACGCGAGGAGCGTGACCTCCACCTCCATGTCGCCCCCACCTCCAGCTGCTCCCCTCCTTAAAGCCACTCCACCACTCCTCTTGGAAACCCTAGCTGCCTCCTCTCCCTCCTCGCAGTGCCGCCACTCTCTTCTCCCCTTCTTCCCCTCTGTTCTTCCTTCCCCACAGAAGCGCACACACACCGCCACCACCTGCTCGACGCGCGGCTGCTCCGGTGCCGTCGAGGGACCTCATTCAGGCCCTGGAGCTCCGCAACTACGCCCTCTCCGTTCACGTTTAATTAATCGGAGCCAGGATCGCCGCACGGAACGTCTTCTTCCACGACGTCCACGACTAGCGCAAGATCTTCAATTCCGGCGATGACGGTCTTCTCCAAGCATGAACGACTCCACCAAGATCCTTCCCGTGAGCCCCCGGTTCAATTACCACCGCCCCCCGTCTCGATTGCATGCTTTGGACGACGCCAGCCTCTGTTCTTCTTCCTCCGTACGCCATGGCTGTACACGTGTACCTCACCGAGCTCGAGATAGAGGTGTTCCCGAGCTGCTGTTTGCTCCCGTCTTGCGCACCCACAGCAGCCTTTATAAAGAGTTGTCCCACAAGTCTTCATCAATTGTGCGAGATATTTTCTGGTGGAGTTGTTGGACAAGTGGAAAGGATACCTCACAAACGAAGTCAACATCACCAACGTGTGCAAACACCTAAGCTTGGGCAGGTTGCACCCCTGTGAGCATCATCTTACCCATCTTTTTACCTTCAAAGCATTATATTTTGTTTTGTTTTTGTCATTTTTATATTTCGGTTTGTCATTTTATTTTCAGTTTTGCATTAAAAATTTAAAAAATACACAAAAACTTGCTACAATGGGAGAAAGAACTAAGTTGTGTGACTACACAAACACTCCAAATGATCAATTTATTACTAGACTCATCACTCCACTTAAGATAATAGAGATAAGTCCTGTTGTGTCTAAAATGTTATCTAGGAAACAATTTGGTGGTAAAGCATTTTGAGGATATTTTTGAGCATCTTCAATATTTTATTGACGTTTGTTGCCTACAAAGTTGTAAGGATGATGAACTTGACACTCTAAAAGTTAAACTATTTCCATTGTCATTAAAATAGGAAGGTAAAGAATGGTTATGTTCAGTACCTGCTATAAATTCTTGGAATGAATTAGAAAAACTTTTTCTAGGAAAGTATCACCTTCCTTTTAAAGTTTGGCAAGAGTTGACTAATTCTAAGAATAAATATCAAGAGTTTTCTGAAAATTGCACCCCCCTAAGATAGAAAACAAGGTCATCAGGGGGACGAACTTACCTACTGAGAGAAAGTTTACTAGAAGAGGGAAGGATTTTCCTATGAAAAAGCAAATTTGGGTTAAAAAGGAAAAACAGGTTGAAGAAGTTAATGAAACTAAAAGTGATAATCCTCTTATGTTGATTGAGTTAGAAAAGAAACAAGTCGAAAAAGTTAAGATGCTTAGTGAAGTCAAGGAACCACTACTTAACTTGGAAACTTGTAGCTTGCATGAACTTATGTCTATCTTACAGAAATTTGCTAGTGATCCTTCTATTAATATTAATCAAGCTGGTTTTGGTTCTTTTATTGCTAGCCATGTTTTAAATGAGAAAATTGCTAGGTACAACAAAGAAGCTATGACACCACCTAAGCTTGGGGATATTTGGGTTCCCAAGGTATTAGTAACAATTGGAAAAGAGACACACCATGCCATATTAGATCTAGGATCTAGTGTCTCTGTCATGTCTAAGGAACTATATGAAGTACTTGAATTAAAGAATCTTGAAAAATGCTCTATTGAACTTTCACTTGCTGATGATTCCGTTAAATATGCTTTAGGAAAAGTAAGTGATGTTATGGTAGAGTTACACATGACTTTTGTGCCTATTGACTTTTTAATAATGGACATGGGGAATAAAACCTCTAGTCCTATCATTTTGGGAAGACCTTTTTTTCGTACTACATGTGCTATAATCGATTCAAAGGAGGGGAACGTGAAGTTTCAGTTCCCACACAAGAAGTGCATGGAGCACGTTCCAAGGAAGAGGGACACATCAAAGTTCAAGCTCCCTCATGAGCTTCGTCCACTATAAATATCAAGTAATAAGCATAGCTAAATGGCTATAAAGAAAGCGTTTTACGGGAGGCAACCCGGTTGTTTTTATTTGAGATTTTCTTTGAGTCCTCTGGATGTACCAAGAGACTGTCTCGAGCAAGTCTATTCACAGGTGCAGCTGAACTGACAATTCATCTGTTAAGGCTTATAAATATTCTTTGGCTCCCCTTGTGTCGAATCAATAAATTTGGGTTTTACTTCCCTCGAAGACTGTTGCGATCCCCTATACTTGTGGGTCATCAAGACTATTTTCTGGCGCCGTTGCCGGGGAGCATAGCTTTATTTATAAGTTCACCTGAGATTGATATTGCTTTCTAGAATTCATTCATCATGGGAAAGCCTGGTGATAAGAAGTTTCCCATACTGCCATCCACAACAAGAAAAGGTACAACTCTGAGTTCCGCTGCTGCACTTGATTCTCCGTCTGTGATGAGTAAGCTTATTTCACCGCTGCATGCTACTCGTACTATTACTTCTGCTGAATCTGAAAATGCTTCTGAAAATTGTGATGATGCTTCTACTGTGCTTGATGAAAATGGTTCCTTAGGACCTTTTCTAGATGCTATAATTGATAAATCTAAACAAACTGAAAATGCTGAAAATTCTAATACTTCTGCTAGTTCACCTGAGTCTGGAGAGTATTTTCCTGATGATCCCGATGAAACTTATGTGGAACTTGATGATGATTTACTTGATGAGATTAATGCTACTAAAGATGCTAGTGCTATGAAATGCCTTCTTGAAAAACATGCTGTTAGATATAAATTATCTCCTGATGCTAAATTTGCTACATCTCCCATAAACATTAAATATAAAGATTATGATTTCTCTATTGATTTGTCTCACATAGCCATTGTTGAAAGTGAATCTTTCTGTGGAACCGAAAATGAGAGTGCTGTAGAACACATGAATGAACTCTGTAATTTGAGTGGTATATTTTCTGAGGACATAAAGATGCGCACTTACTTTGTCACTAAAATATTTCCTTTCTCATTAAAAGGGGAAGCTAAAACTTGGTATAATAATTTGTCTCATGTTTCCATTACTTGTCCTATTGGTTTGCTTGATACTTTATTTCGGAAATATTTTCCTGCTAGTGCTCAACGGGATGCTTTGCTAAGGATTTACAATTTTAATCAAGAAGAGGATGAGAAATTGCCTGATGCTAGGACACGGTTTTGCTCTCTAATAAGAGGCCAGCCGAACCATGATTTAGAGAAAAATGATATTCTTGATATATTTTACAGTGGACTAACCGTTGAATCTAGGACATATTTGGATAGTTGTGCTAGTTGTGTTTTCAAGAAACGAACTCCAGAAGAAGCTGAGGAATTAATGGCTAAGATAAGCCAGAATTATGATGATTGGAATATTCCTGAACCTACTCCAACACCTACACCAACACCAAGGAAGAGAGGTATGATTGAATTAGATGAAGAAGTGATGAAGGAAGCCAAGAAATCTCTTAAAGAGAGAGGTATTAAATCTGAAGATGTGAAGAATTTACCTCCTATAGAAGAATTATGTAAGCCAATTCCTCCTTCACCCGTAATTGAGGTACACTCTCTCCAAAGGTTTGATGATAGAGATATTCCTTACTCTAAACCTCCTGATCAATGCTTAGATGAATTTGATACTTTTATTGCTAAGCAAGGTAATTTTAATATGAGAATTGAGAATCATTTAATAGAAAACTCTCGCGCTATTAGTAACTTGCATGATATTGTTGATAGAACCTCCAATGATGTTAAAATACTTATTAAACATTTTCATATGGTTCAAACTCAAATTGATCAACTTTCTAAAGTGCAAAAAGAAATGTTAATGAATGCTTCTAGGGATAAAGAAAAACATGTTTGTGAAGTAACAACTACAGGTGGTAAATCTACTCTAGATCCTTTATATCCTGAGGGACATGCTAAAAGAATTGAACAAGATTCTCAACAAATTAATAAACCTAGTGCTCCTTCTAAGAAAAAGAAGAAGAAACATAAAACTGTTGTAGAATCCTCTGAACCTGTCAACAATCCTAATAGCATATCTGTTTCTGATGCTGAAACCGAAAGTGGTAATGAACTTAACAATGATAATAATAATGCCAATGATAATGATAAAAATGATAATTCGGATAAGGAAGAAATAGAAGAGGAACCTGAAAAACACACTAAAAATAAAAAGTACACTAAGGAAGATTTTATTGCTAAGAAACATGGGAGTGAAAGAGAACCTTGGGTCCAAAAACAAATGCCTTTTCCTGCTAAGAAACTAAAAAGCAAAGAAGAAGAACATTATAATAAATTTTGTGATTGGCTGAAACCTTTGTTCTTGCAAATTCCTTTGACTGATGCTATTAAGTTGCCTCCTTATTCTAAATATATGAAAGATATTGTTTCTAACAAAAGGAAAATTCCTAATGAGGAAATATCTACTATGCTTGCTAATTACTCTTTTAATGGCAAGGTTCCAAAGAAGTTGGGTGACCCAGGTATACCAACCATTCCTTGCTCTATCAAAAATAATTATGTTAGAACTGCTCTACATGATTTGGGAGCAGGAGTTAGTGTTATGCCTTTCTCTCTTTACAAGAGACTTTACCTTGATAAATTGATACCTACTGATATATCTTTGCAAATGGCTGATAAATCTACTGCTATTCCTGTTGGCATTTGTGAGGACGTTCCTGTTCAAGTAGCTACTAATTGCTTGATTATGACTGACTTTGTTGTTCTTGAAATGCCTGAAGATGATAATATGTCTATTATTCTTGGGAGACCTTTTCTAAATACTGCAGGGGCTGTTATTGATTGCAATAAAGGAAAAGTAACTTTCAATGTGAATGACAAAGAACATACTGTTTATTTTCCCAAGAGGTTGGATAAAATACGTGGAGTTAATACAATTACCAATGTGAGATCTATTAAAGTGGGAAGTATTGATTGTCCTTATATAGAAGAATACAAGACTCTTATGATTGGATCCATACCAATACGATACAAGGTAACATGAGTGTCCCGTGAAGTTTAAATCTTTTATGTCATATAAAATTCATTTGGTGGCAAGACTTGATCAACCTTGTTAACAAGTGCATTTTAAATGCATGAAAGTGCTAAACAACTTTCTTTCTCTCATTTGTTTTTACCCACTGTAATATCATTTAGTTTGCAAAGTTTAGTTGCATTTGGTGTTAGAAAATAATTTTTCAATATTAAAGTTATTAATGCAAAATAACAGAAAATAATAAAAAATAAATTTTCTCAGAATTTCAAAAAAATTATACCAAAAATCCTATTTTTCTGGGGAGGTTCAGAAAGTGCCAAGGGGTAGCCAGGGGGACCCACCATGCCCCCACATGAGGTGGTGGCGCGGCAGCAAGCCAGCCGTGCCAGGGCATGATGAGGGCCCACCTGGCCCCTCCACTTACTCTCCTTCCTCCCCATTCTTTCTCTCTCCCGACCAAATACTCCCACATCGAAAAATTTCGTGTTCTTGCTGCTCTTGCCCTCGGATTTTCGATCTCCTTGCTCAGCCCATCTTTGTTGCTGAGATTTGGGGTATTCACTCTCCGGTATGTGACTCCTCCGATTATCCAAGTAGAATTTTGTTTAATGGATTATATATTGAGTATTTTGCTGCTGTAGATATCATGTTTAGTGAGTTTAAATGCTTGTTCTAAGTTGGCATAACTAGTTTTGATGAATGCTTAAGCCTCTAGCAAGTCACTATAGTGGTTTCCCCTCATTTAGTTGGCTAAAAATCAATTTTTATGCTATTTGTTAAAAATTTCAGAACATGGAGTGGAACCCATATGGAATTGACCAACATGAGATAGTGGTGCATGAGAAGATGAAGGTTCATCACGAAGAGAGTGTATTCCCTGCTATTTACCCATGCTCACAATTCATGGGTGTTACAGGGATTGCACATGATTTTCATACTCTAATGACCAATGCAGGACTAGAACATTTTGTTAATGATCAACCCTTTCAATATGCTAAGCTAGCCATGTCGGTGGTGCAGGACTTCAACTGCAATTTGACCTCATCTAACCCTATGGTGCACTATAAGATTTACAATAAATCTGTGGATTTGCCTTTTGCTGTTTTTTGTGCAGCAATTAAAGTACCACAAGGGGGATCTCGAGAGAAGTTGAAAGGGAAGCCTAAGCCATTGCTGGACTTATATGAGGACATTTGCTATGGGAGGAGTTTCTCTCAAGAGGAGGGTAAAATCCGGAGTATTCATCTCGCTTCCATTCGATACTTTGCCTACTTCATTACTAAATGTGTTCTTGATAGGAAAGCATCAAGTAAATTGGCCTTGTCTGACTTAGCTTTTCTAGCTGTTGCATTACGCAATGATAAAACTTATGATTTGGGTGCTCTGATTGCCTACCGTCTCACCACTAACCGTGAGAAGGGAGGAGTTTGTGGAGGTCTAGTTGCCTCTCGTTTATTAGCTTTGCATGGTTTGGCACCTCACCCCCTTGATGTTCTGCTTCCTATAGAAAAACTAGACTTTGATTCCATGAAAAAACATAAATTTATTGCTGACCATGGTAGCTTGCATGTTCTCCCTTACATTATAACCTTTCCCAAGAGGCAATATTTGAAAGTGTCCACAATTATTAGAACTGTTATTTTGCCTGCACCTTCGCTTAACCTTCATGCCAGGGAAAACTGGTCAATCTCGGAGGCTGAGCTTGACACACTTGAGGGGCAACACGGCCCGGACATGGGAGACAACGAAGAGGAGCATGAGGGTAACTTTAGTAAGCCCCCTGAGACAGCTGGTTCCTCGTACCCAGATCCGGGATATGCTGGACCTTCGGGGTCTTCCTCCACCGCAGCCGAGCCAGAGTATGACTTCACCAGGTTTGACCCGCCGGGCTGGAACCATTATTCACCATGGGGTTGATTCCCACTTAGGCCAAAAGCCTAAGCTTGGGGGGGAGGTATACCGATAGCACACTCATCTATATATCATCATCGTTCGGTACTTTGTATATCCATGTTTCGTTTTAGTTTTCTTTCTTTTTTTTATTTGTTCATGTTTTGCTTTGCTTTCCAAACTCAAAATACCAAAAATATTTCTATTATTTCTCTTGCTGGTTTGTTTTAGTATCTAGTATTAGTATGCTTAGTATTTAATTCAGTTCAATATGCAAAAACACAAACATATTTTGCTTTGTTGTTTGCTGTTTCGCGCAGGGACAGATTTCTTCTGTCCACCGTTTAAATCATAACTTCCTGTAGAAAAATCCAAATGACCTGAAATTTCGTGTGCATGATCCTCCGATATGTACGCAACTTTCATTAGTTTTGAGTTTTCTGATCTGAGCATGTTAAGGTCCTCGAAAAAATTCGTCTTCACAGACTGTTCTGTTTTTGTTCTGTTTTTAGTTCCTAAATCCGAAAATCCAAAAATATTTTTTGTTTCTTTTTGGTTTTGTATAGTTTGTTTCAGAGCTCAATGCCATCCATTACTCCATGGATATTGGTTTTCATTTCATATTATTCAAGCCACACAAGTGAAAGCGCAATAATGACGATATATGACAATTCGAGTTGGGTAAGAGGCTGGTAATGAACTCTATTTGTTTTTCATTTTTGTACATATACTCATTCATGTGAGCATGCTTAGATGGTTGGCATAAGATATATGTCGATTGGTGGATGCTTAGTTGTTTATGTTCCCTTATGATCAATCCCAATTTATTAATAGTAGATGACATATTTCTATGGATATTTGCTTGCATTGTTTTCTTCATAAAAGAGTATGACATTGTGGTATCCTCCTCTGAACTAATTCATTTGTATCGACTTGGCACATGCTCACACATGTATATGACTGAAAACAAAGAGTCAATTAAGCCTTGATGAGTTATTTTGCCTCAGAGTTCTAGTATCACTTTTATTCCTCCGTTAATTTTATTTTGTCGCAAGCATGATTATGACGGTTATTGCTCTCTTGAATTGTCGCTTCCATGTCTATTGCTAGCCTCCACTTGTACTAAGCAATTTTGCTTGTGCTTCCAAATCACTGAAAACCAAGTTATCCCAAAGAGTCCACCATAAATACCTATATATGGCATTTCAAACCATTCAAGTAAATTTGCATGTGCTATCTTTAAAACCTTCAAACACTTCTCAATTTGTGCCACTGTTTCGAGGACATGTTGCGGGCATGTGTACTGGAATTTGGAGGATCATGGGATGAACATTTACCATTAGCAGAATTCTCATATAATAACAGCTATCAAGGTAGCATTCAAATGGCACCATATGAAGCACTATATTGGAGAAAGTGCAGATCACCAATATGTTGGTTTGAACCCGGCGCCAATAGAGAGTTTGCACCCGAGTATGTTAAAGAGCAACAAGCTATCGTAAACATCATAAGGGATCGACTTAAGATTGCACAGAGTCGACAGAAAAGTTATGCAGATCTTAAGAGAAGACATTGGGAACCAATCCTGGAGGATATGGTCTACTTGAGAGTAAGCCCGACTAGAGGAGTGAAAAGGTTTGGAGTCAGGGGAAAATTGAGTCCCAGATATATCGGACCATTCCGAGTAATAAGCAAAAAGGGAGACACAGCAGAAATAGAATTACCAGAGATACTATCACAAGTGCACAACGTGTTCCATGTATCCCAGTTGAAAAGGTGTTTGAAGCCACCTGAGGGACCTCTCGAGATAGAAGAGTTGAACTTACAACCAGATTTAACTTATGAGGAAGAACCGGAGAAGATTCTCAGGGAGAATTGGAAAAGATTAAGGAATCGAGCAATTAAATATTGTCTGATCCAATGGAAACATCATACCGAGAGGGAAGCAACATGGGAAAAAGAAGAAGATCTCCGCAGAGATTATCCTCAACTATTCAGGTACCAGAGATAAGAAACTTTGGGGCGAAGTTTAGTTTAAGGGGGAGAGGATGTAATACCCCGTAGTTATATGATCCGAAAGGGTAGAAGTTAAAATTGTGCATCTTTGCATTCATGCATGTTTGAAAAATCCGAATAATTTTCGCGCTTTTGTGCAAAAGGGATAAGGAGTCGATACCCGACAAACGTCGAAAATCCCTGGTATGATCTCTGACAAGTAGTCGAGAATAGTCGATGAACCTAAACCCTGGAGTGCGAGAGAGGGGGGTTTAAAATGGAATCACTCGAACTCTAAAAAGGGAGTCTCGAGATAGTTAGGGTAAAATATTTCGATTCTTATCTTCTCCTTCTTCACAAATCAACTTGAGGAAATTTAAACAAATTCAAACGCAAGGAAATTGAAACAGGAAAATATTTGAATAATGCAAAAAAAACCTAAAAAGGGGGTGCATGGCCATCTCAAGTCTTGAAACAAATGCATTATAATTCGGAGAACTCATCACTCACATAACAAAACATCAATATTTCAAAGACAATAACATACACATTAACTCAAAAGAAATACATCTTTATTCATTCTTACACAAATATATCTCAACTCAAGAATTCGAAATAAAGATATAAGAGTTACAAAGCAATTCCAAAGGGAATTTAATCACTTACAGTAATATTAAATAATGGTACAAATACATAAGTACAACATTGGAAATTCATTACAACTTACAAATGCCTTTACATGGCAGAATGCAAAACTAAACTAAATCCTAGAATCCCTAAATGAAAGCCTTGAATCCTTTAAGTCTTGAACCTGCAATATAAACAAAAAAGGCAAAAGAAAGTTTTGGTTAGGATTAAAATGTTGTCAACACCATTTGGTGTTGACTGTTTATAAATAAAATCCTGGCATCACTTGAGCAGTATCAAGCACTGCTAAGTAAAGAAGGCAACAAGTATTTGGAATGCTTCGAAGGCAACAGGGGCAGATCAGTGCTGAGTTAAATAAGGCAGCAGAGGGTCAAAGGCATTCAGTGCATCATTAGGCACTTAATTAGGGATAGAGGCAACTAGAACTGGAGACCATAGCCACTGATCATCAAGATTAAATGAGGCAACTGCATTCCAAATAAAACAAATCATGCCAGGAGTTTAAAAGAGGCAACCCTAAGTAATGTGGTATCACATTTATCTATTAATTAGATAAATGGATCCTTAATCCCACAAATAACCTCACAATCAACTTAATTAAGCCCTCAGATAAGAAAATCATGGCCAAACCGACATAATCAAGGCATACCGACATGTAATAACCTTCCCTTCACAGCCAAGCATGGGCAACACAAATATCTCAAAGGAGATAGGGGCAGTGACTCAGAACCTATCCCCAAAGGGTGATGAACCACTGATCATCAAGATTAAATGAGGCAACTGCATTCCAAATAAAACAAATCATGCCAGGAGTTTAAAAGAGGCAACCCTAAGTAATGTGGTATCACATTTATCTATTAATTAGATAAATGGATCCTTAATCCCACAAATAACCTCACAATCAACTTAATTAAGCCCTCGGATAAGAAAATCATGGCCAAACCGACATAATCAAGCCATACCGACATGTAATAACCTTCCCTTCACAGCCAAGCATGGGCAACACAAATATCTCAAAGGAGATAGGGGCAGTGACTCAGAACCTATCCCCAAAGGGTGATGAACTGAGCCGAAGTGTAGTAGTAGATATCCACAAGAGGGAATGAATTGCACAACAAGTCGTGCACGATTATCACCTAGGTGAGAATCAGTGCAAAACCTATCAACAAGGTGAAACTGAGTGCAAGACTCAGTCAATAAAAGCAACTCGAGGTAAAGAGGGCCAGAAGACAGCAGCTTAGTCACTAGAACCCAGTTATCCTGGTGTCAACAGCCCAGCAAGCTCCCAGACATGTTAAATAGGACCCCAGGCGTGTGAGCAAAGAACACACCAACCAGCAACACACGCACAGCCCTGGAGCATCCACATCACATTGTTCTTGATCTAAGAACAGTACCAGACCATGTCTGGAACCTAAGAAACACATCCATAAGCCTTTTCAGCTAGAACATACACCTTAGGAAACCTGAAGCAGCTAGGAGGTGCAGGCACAACCCCTGGAGCAAGAACCAACCCTACAGATTGTGTACAACTACACTACAACAGCAGGTTGATTCTGGTGTGAGCTAGCAGCCCTGCAAATGAGCAGAGCATGGCTAAGCAATCTCAGCTGTGTGCTCAGTGAGTGAAAGAAGTGAGAGTGAGCTAGTTCTGTTTCCACAGAACTCAGCTAAGCAAGTACAATTGCTTGTGAGAGAAGAGAGAAAGAGATTGTAGCATCTGTTCTTTTAATCTTACACACACAAGTGAACCAGAGAAGTATCTGGATTAGCTTGTGCATGCATTAGGTGAACACTCATCACCTATGTGCAGAAGAAGCACAGGAAAGCGTCAAAAAAGTTAAACACAAAGATTTCACACACCAAATTAATGTGTAACTCCAGTTTTGGAGGCATCAGCATTAAAAGGATGTGTTAAGCTATCTGTAACACACATCATTGCTTAGTACTCCAATGAGCACAGCTCAGTAGATTAGTTAATGTCTTAGTTGGAGTAAATCCAAGCTGAGAGGTGAGCTAGATAGAAGAAAAGAAGAAATTGTTGCTAAGCAACAAATGCTCAACTGCTAACACAGTAGCAGGAGCAAGAGGGGAGAGTAAGGATAAGAAGGAAGGTGAGAAATGCAACAGTGCTGTGACACACACACCAGGGCATCTCCAATTGATGCTACTGCATTCCTAAACAAGATAGCAGAGGAGGAGATACAGTTTTGTGGATAAATGCCACACTGGCTTGTCCAGGAGTAGTAGGAACCAGTGCATACACTGTATTAGCAAGCCACAAGCTCTAGTGTTGATGCTAAGCATCTACACTTGCTACACAGTGCATCAAGGAGCATCACAGGAGGCTAATTAAGCAATTAGCATAGCATAAGAAACGCAGGAGTACAAATAGCACTCGTATTAGGCGTTTGGTCGTTAGTAATAATACTGACGAACCAGTAATCGTAGCAGCAGCATTTGGGAAACCTAGAAAATGGGGAAAACCCTAATTGCTCACTGTCTCGAGCAATTGATGCTCAAACAGGAGATCTGAGAGATGGGAAGCCTCTCAAAGAGACACCAGAGCGTCTAGAACGAGTAACAGGAGGCGAACACTTACCAAACGACCATTGCCGTAGCTCCGAGGCGACGAGGCAGTGCCCGTGCAACCTCTGGAGGGGGCAAACGGTAGTAGAGGTACCCGCGCACGACGCTAGAGCACCGAGAGAAGCTCGGAGGCTTCAATGGCGAAGAATAGCACCGAGCGGAGCACCGTCACCGAAACCCTAGCCGAGGACCGAGTTACGCGTGAAGGCGAGTAATGAAACGAGAGACGAATCGCCTGGATAGGAAGATGCGCCGTAGCATGGGGAGCATTTTGCCCCACGGCACGGTGGCAGAGATGGCCGGAGCTGGCCGGAATCAGCAGAGGCGTGGCGGCGGTGGCGAGTCGCCAGCGGAGTCGCGCGAGAGAGAAGGAGAGCACGGGAGAGAGAGAGAGAGTGCGTGCGGGTTGACCAGACTGGCTCGGTCGGAGCCAGGTCTGAGTCATTTGGGCTCGGTTCGACCGAGTCAGCTTAGGGGCATTTTAGTAATTTCACTATTTAATTAAAAGCCCTGGTTAAAATAATTATTTCTCACTGAAATAAAATCCTAAAAATACACTAAAAATATCCACACATATCAGAAAAATCCAAAGAATTTGATTATGATTTTTATTGAATTTTTTGGAAAACTTTTGAGTGATGAAAAATTCAAGGTTCCTTAAGTGGATAATCCTTGAAATATTTTCCAAAATGTATTTTCTACAAGTAAATAAACTTGGGAAAATTACTGAACAAGTTCAAATGACATTTTGAACATCATTTACATTTCAAAATATGACTATCCTGTCACTCATCCTAGATTATAAAATATACCAAGAAATCATCTTTAAACCGGGGGAATTTTGGGAAAAACACCTCGAATGCATATCATCTATGCATAAAGGCATGAATTTGGATTTTTGAACATTGTCTCATATGAGCAATGATTTGGTTTTCAGAACACGAGGGTCACAACTCGTCGGAAGCTTTAGACTCCACTACTTGTCAGTCTCAAGGCAAGTTTCATACTTGCATGTCCTGATTGATTATTTTACTACAAGTATGTGCAAAGTAATATCATTGCATTTCAGAAAGAAAAATTATTTTCGAATGATGTGAAGTGCTATAAATATTGTTTGGTGGACGATGGAACCATGGATGGTACGGATATCATGGTGGAGGTTCCATCGTACGGAAAGTATATACCTAGGAATTAATCACCCAAGTTCCAGTGATCCTAGTGCCGTGTTGAAGTATCGACCAACAGATTCACTATGGATGGGCTATCTAGAGGTTCTTTCCTTCGGATGTATATCCTCGGCAGGCTATCTCCTGGTTGCGTCCGTTGCGGCGGCCAACGGCGTGGAACCGCATACGTTCCCACCCGACGGGGTGAATTGGAATAGTAGCTCGGGAGTGGTGGCGAGCTTGGTCTTTGTACCAGCTGGGCCATAAGGGGCGAATATGCATTGTGCCGGGGAAGGACTCCACATGGCTAGGTGCCCTGAGTCCTGGCTATAGCACAGATGGTGTGCAAAGAGAGGATTTAAGGGCCAGGCTGCTGTTGGGTAAAGCGATGCAGCTCTGCAGAGTCATAAAAAGAAAAACTGTGATTATCACATCCTTGTTCCAGGAGGGAACCACAGAACGCAGCGGGAAAGGCATCCCAAGTGATGGCTATGAACCCGTGGAGACTGGGAGCTTAGTTTTCTAAATTAAAATTGGACATTTCAAGAAATGTTTTCCAAAACCTGCATATTCATTTTGACTTTTTGGTCAAAATGGTAGATAGTGCATACCACTTATCTAAGCATAATGCTAAACTTGTTGAGTAACGCTGTTACTCATTCGTTTCCTCTTTTGATCCCTTGCTTAGACTGTGAGGGGAATCTGGAGGTGGGATATGGACTGTACCATACTAGCGAGGTGGACTATGAAGAGCCGGACCTCTCCGGAGCAGTGGAAGGTGTGGACTACCTGATCACCTATGGAGCTAGCGACGACGAGGAGGAGGAGCCCCAGACTTAGAAATAGTTAAGGAACCGGGCCGAGCGATACTAGACTAGTACTACTTAGTGCTGAGCCAATGGTTCTTAGTTTGCTTTTATCAATAAGCCGAAGGTTGACACCTGTCACCTGGCCAGTAGTTGAATTTCCACCTTTACAGGAGGAAGACGTCGAATCTTGTATGCATTTCTGGCTTGTAATATTCAGCAGTGTGGAATAAAGTGGACCCGCAATGTTTCTGTTGTACTACTCTGTGTGATGTAATATTTACGGATCAGTCCTTCCGTGGGTGTTATGTCGAGACTTGTACACTACAATATGCAGTGGTGTGCGGGGTCACTACAGATGGTATCAGAGCAATTGCCAGACCTTAGGTTGGAAACCTATTAAAGGGAAAGCCTGTAGGTATGCGAGGGATAGGAATATAAATAAAAGTTTTAAATTGTTATGATTGATATTCACTTGAGAATAACATGATCATGCAATTAATTCTTTTTATATGTTACTAATACATTTTCCTGGTTAACAGCTAGGATGGAGAAAAGAATTCCAAAGCGGTCTATCCGAGTGAGAGATGCGGAGTTAGGAAAGGGATTGTTCAAAGGGAGTTGGGTTGGGATTCTGCAACACTTACTCACATTTCTTGGTATAGGGACCAAGGTAGTTGTGAAGGTGCTGAGTTACTATGACGGGTCAGCCTTAGCCAAATACCATGTGTCACTTAAGCTTCCAACAGAGCTAAGGATGGGTCTTAAAATGCCTTTTGGTGAAGCTAAAAATATTGAAGCCACATTCCAGATTGCGGTAATTAGAGCCATCACTAATATTAGGACCGAGAAGAGTAAGCACTTAGAGGGCACCCTGTTTCATGCGATTCCTAGCACACACTATCGCTTTGAGGCAGAGATAGACTTTATGTCTTTCATAAAGACTAATCCGGAGGATACAGCAGTATTCATAGAGAGTTGTGTCAGGCTCATCCGAACGTATCACAAAGCGTTTGGAATAGTTGCTGAGGAAGTAGAGTCGATGGTAGAGCAGTTCTCGTGTCCAGAAGTTATTCAGGAGAAGAGTGATATGCTAAGTTATGAGGCAGTAAGGGGATTTACTGAACCACCATCCACACCACTTAGGATTGTGGAGGAAGTAGAACCTCAGACACCAGTTTATCCCGTGTGCGAGATGCCACAGACTAGTTATGTGTCGCTTAGCAGTGAGACCGGTGAGGAGACTAGTGGTTGGAGTGATGAGGAACCATATGCGGGTACTCGGAGTGATCCCATAAATATTCCGAGTGATCCGGAGGAGCAGGAGGTGACCAGTCGTACACCTAAGAGAGATGCGAAGTCAAAGATGAAAAACCATGCTAGTCCACAGCAGTCTAGGGGAGAGTTTTCCAAGGGCAAAGGAGTGAACAAATCCAAGGGCGCTAAAGTCAAGCCTAAGATAGAATCGATTGAGGAAGGGCAGAGTTATTACTGCAACATGGATAATATGACCACTGGGTACGTTGGTCAAGGTGAGGATTTCGGTGGTGGAGAAGTTTGTGATGGAGGCGTTTATAATGGTGAGATGGAGGCGTACAAATACTTGAGTGAGTATTTCTCAATGACGGATATGACGCTAGAAGCTACCCCATCAGACCCAGAATATGAGCCGCAGGTGGAGGTGAAGTTACCCGGAATTCGTAGAAGGACCAATCGTAATAGCCGGTGGAATCCGGGGAAGTATGCAGAAGAGTGAAGACCGATGGAGAGAAGCAGTAGATGTAATATATGTATCATACATAGTTGGTAATGCGTATTGTAAGGGTACGTTAGGAATAAGTGAGACTGATTCACTTTAGTGTTTGTTACCTTTATGTACCCATGTTTGTAACAGTACCTGTATAATACATGGTATATGTTTTAAAAACTCTGGTTTTATTGGATTTTCTTGGATCTTTGTTTGACTAGTACTTGTGCATGGAATAGGACTCAACGTGCATATGCACAAGGTAACAATGACTCCCGATTCGATGATACAGGACTAGAGAACAATGGCGGAAGTCGGTGAGGAGAGTGATGAGCAGCGACAGGAAAGGGAGATGAAGGAAAAGCAAGATGCTGATACTGGGGGAAATCCACAACCAATGAGGCCAATTACGGAGCTGAATTTCATGCAGTATATGCAGTTAGTGGAAGATGGAAGACGTCGTGACCAGGAACAACAAAATAAGTTTCTGCATGACATGCTGGAAAAGCAAGCAGGCTATACAAGGGATGAAGCTATCCGAGGAATCACACTATCTGATTTCCAGAATACAAAACCAATACCCTTTGCCAGAGCTCCAGAACCAATGGATGCTGAAGATTGGATATCAGATACGGAAAGGAAATTAAATACAGTAGGCTGTAGTGATGAGGAGAAAGTAAGATATGCATCATATCTGCTCACTGGACCTGCCGCAGCATGGTGGGAAACCATCGTGGCAACACTACCAGAAGGGTATGTTGTAACCTGGGCGGAGTTCAAGAAAAGATTCCAGGAAGCACATGTTCCGGAAAGTATCTTGGAATTAAAAAGGAGGGAATTTGAGAATCTGAGGCAAAATGAATTACCCATCGGACGTTACGTCAACATATTCAATATGTTATCCCGATATGCCTTAGATGAGGTGGATACAGAGGAGAAACGGAAAAAGAGATTCCTAAAGGGATTAAATCATTTCGTGAAAATGCAGTTGAGGCTGGCAAAGCCTAAGGAATTCCAGGAGTTAGTGGACTCTGCGATAACCTTGGAGGATGATTTTAAATCACTGCAGGAAGAGAGGAGGAAAAAGGCAAGGATGGAGCCTAAAAGATTTCAAGTGCAGAGAGCATCACCTAATCTGCGTTTCAAACCCAAGCTGAGACCAGAAGCCCGGAAAACATTCCAGAAGACACCACCACCCATGAATTCAATCATATGCAATAGTTGTGGTTTAAGAGGACATATGGCTAAAGATTGCCTGAAACCGAAAATCATCTGTTATGGGTGCGGACAAGCGGGGCACATCAAACCAGATTGCCCGAATCGTCAGAATCAGCAGGTGGGGCGTGGTAATGGAGGCGGAGATAACCGGGGTGTCGGTGGATTCAAACCTAGAGGCGGTGGAATTGGGTCAAGTTCGGGCGGCCGCGGAAGAGGAATGCCTTATGGTAGGCTGAACTGCACCAGTTTGGAACAAATCAACAACACGGACAACGCTCAAAATTCTATCTAATCCTGGCAAAGTTTTATTTGATACCGGAGCTACTACTTCTTTTATATCACAAGAGTTTGTGGAGACATTTGGGATTAGATGTCAACCGCTAGAAGTACCCATATCGGTCATGTCGGCCGGGGAAAAAATCTTAGTTACACAGGTCAAAATGGATCAAGTAATTATGATCTGCGACCGTGTGTATGACGCCGATTTGCTAGTAATTCCCATGAAAGATGTAGCAGTCATCCTAGGGATGGACTGGTTATCGGATCATGGAGCTCAGATTGACTGTGCGGAAAAGACAGTGTCATTAAGAGGACCTGGAGGAACCAGAATAATTTACCTAGGGGACCGGCATAGTCAGATCAGGGCAGACTTACAGTTGAATTCCATGAAGACTGTGAGGATGGAGGAAATACCGGTCGTAAAGGAATTTCAAGATGTATTTCCTGAGGAGTTACAAGGAATGCCACCCGACCGAGAAATAGAGTTTACTATTGATTTAATACCAGGCACAGCACCAATAGCTCAACCACCATATAAAATGGGACCAAAGGAGTTGGTACAGTTGAAGGAACAATTGGATGAGTTAGAAGCCAAAGGATTTATAAGAGAAAGTATATCCCCGTGGGCAGCACCGGTGATTTTTGTGGATAAAAGAGACGGTGGTAGAAGAATGTGTGGAGACTTCAGAAATTTAAATCATGTGACTATCAAAAATAAGTATCCATTGCCAAGGATACAAGATTTATTTGATCAAGTCAGAGGAGCCGGTGTATTCTAAAAAATTGACTTAAGATCCGGATATCATCAGATAAAGATAAAACACGAGGACATTCCAAAAACTGGATTTGTGTCGAGATATGGACACCATGAATACCTGGTAGTACCATTTTGACTGACAAATGCACCCGCAATATTCATGAACTTGATGAATAAGATATTCATGCCTTATTTGGACAAGTTCGTGATAGTATTTATCGATGACATTCTGATATACTCGAAAAATAAGGAGGAACATGCCAGACATTTACGGACAGTGTTGCAGACACTAAGGGAACATCAGTTGTATGCCAAGTTCAGTAAGTGTGAATTTTTGTTAGATCAAGTTGAATTTCTCGGACATGTGATAAGTAAGCAAGGAATTGCAGTAAATCCAGAAAAAGTAAAAGCAGTTATGGATTGGGAAGCACCCAAAACTCCCAAAGAAATACGAAGATTCCTAGGAATGGCTGGTTATTACCGGAGATTTATTGAAGGATTCTCAAAAATAGCCAGACCGATGACTCAACTACTCAAGAAAAATGCCAAGTTCGAGTGGAATAAGAACTGTGAAGAAAGTTTTCAGCTGTTGAAAAAAGAAATTAACCACAGCACCAGTGCTCGCAGTTTCGGAAACGGGAAAGGATTACACGGTATATTCTGACGCATCCAAGCTAGGAATAGGATGTGTGTTGATGCAAGACAGAAAAGTAATTGCTTATGGATCTAGACAGTTAAAACCTCATGAGATAAATTATCCAACACATGATTTGGAATTAGCAGCTGTTGTTTATGCACTAAAACAATGGAGACATTTCCTCTATGGAGAAAGGTGTGAGCTTTACACGGATCATAAGAGCCTAAAATATTTCTTTACTCAGAAAGAGTTGAATATGAGGTAGAGGAGATGGTTGGAATTAATCAAGGATTATGACTTAACTATCAATTATACCCCGGGCAAAGCTAATGTAGTAGCAGATGCCCTGAGCAGAAAAGTTACATGCAACAAATTTGGAATACAAGAAATATCTCCTGAGCTGAGGAAAGAATTAGAACAGACTAACATCGAGATCTGGGAAGGGCCTGAGATGGCAAGTGTTGCAGCAATCCAAATGATCGAAGAAATGGACTTGGGTTTACAAAAGGAGATTAGTTACGGGCAGATGGAAGATGAATTTCTCAAAGAATAAATGAGGAGAATAAAAGCCGGTCAAATCTCAGATTTTAACTGGAGATCGGAGGACGGATCTTTGTGGTTCCAAAAAAGAATTTGTGTTCCAGATATTCCCAAACTCAAGGAAGTGATACTAAAAGAAGCACATGAAACACCATATTCAATACATCCTGGAAGTACCAAGATGTACATGGACTTGAAAAAGATATTCTGGTGGAATAATATGAAAAGAGAGATTGCTAAATATGTGTCAGAATGCCACGTATGCAGACAAGTGATGTCGGAACATCAACATCCAGCAGGAATGTTACAACCATTACCTATTCCAGAATGGAAATGGGAGGAGATAAGTATGGATTTTATTACCGGGTTACCCAAAACAAGGAATAAGAAAGATTCTATATGGGTAATAGTGGATCGTTTGACCAAGAGTGCTCATTTTATCCCGGTAAAACAAACGGATGATACAGCGTATTTGGTAAATGTTTACATCAAGGAGATAGTCAGTAAACATGGAGTACCACTAAGTATTGTATCGGATCGTGGTTCCATATTTACTTCGGCATTTTGGAAACATCTGCAATCACATTTGGGAACTTCTTTAAAATTTAGCACTGCATATCATCCCCAAACTGATGGACAGACCGAAAGGACCAATCAAATTCTTGAGGACATGTTGCGGGCATGTGTACTGGAATTTGGAGGATCATGGGATGAACATTTACCATTAGCAGAATTCTCATATAATAACAGCTATCAAGGTAGCATTCAAATGGCACCATATGAAGCACTATATGGGAGAAAGTGCAGATCACCAATATGTTGGTTTGAACCCGGCGCCAATAGAGAGTTTGCACCCGAGTAGGTTAAAGAGCAACAAGCTATCGTAGACATCATAAGGGATCGACTTAAGATTGCACAGAGTCGACAGAAAAGTTATGCAGATCTTAAGAGAAGACATTGGGAACCAATCCTGGAGGATATGGTCTACTTGAGAGTAAGCTCGACTAGAGGAGTGAAAAGGTTTGGAGTCAGGGGAAAATTGAGTCCCAGATATATCGGACCATTCCGAGTAATAAGCAAAAAGGGAGACACAGCAGAAATAGAATTACCAGAGATACTATCACAAGTGCACAACGTGTTCCATGTATCCCAGTTGAAAAGGTGTTTGAAGCCACCTGAGGGACCTCTCGAGATAGAAGAGTTGAACTTACAACCAGATTTAACTTATGAGGAAGAACCGGAGAAGATTCTCAGGGAGAATTGGAAAAGATTAAGGAATTGAGCAATTAAATATTGTCTGATCCAATGGAAAGATCATACCGAGAGGGATGCAACATGGGAAAAAGAAGAAGATCTCCGCAGAGATTATCCTCAACTATTCAGGTACCAGAGATAAGAAACTTTGGGGCGAAGTTTAGTTTAAGGGGGAGAGGATGTAATACCCCGTAGTTATAGGATCCGAAAGGGTAGAAGTTAAAATTGTGCATCTTTGCATTCACGCATGTTTGAAAAATCTGAATAATTTTCGCGCTTTTGTGCAAAAGGGATAAGGAGTCGATACCCGACAAACGTCGAAGATCCCTGGTATGATCTCTGACAAGTAGTCGAGAATAGTCGATGAACCTAAACCCTGGAGTGCGAGAGAGGGGGGTTTAAAATGGAATCACTGGAACTCTAAAAAGGGAGTCTCGAGATAGTTAGTGTAAAATATTTCGATTCTTATCTTCTCCTTCTTCACAAATCAACTTGAGGAAATTTAAACAAATTCAAACTCAAGGAAATTGAAACAGGCAAATATTTGAATAATGCACAAAAAACCTAAAAAGGGGGTGCATGGCCATCTCAAGTCTTGAAACAAATGCATTATAATTCGGAGAACTCATCACTCACATAACAAAACATCAATATTTCAAAGACAATAACATACACATTAACTCAAAAGAAATACATCTTTATTCATTCTTACACAAATATATCTCAACTCAAGAATTTGAAATAAAGATATAAGAGTTACAAAGCAATTCCAAAGGGAATTTAATCACTTACAATAATATTAAATAATGGTACAAATACATAAGTACAACATTGGAAATTCATTACAACTTACAAATGCCTTTACATGGCAGAATGCAAAACTAAACTAAATCCTAGAATCCCTAAATGAAAGCCTTGAATCCTTTAAGTCTTGAACCTGCAAAATAAACAACAAAGGCAAAAGAAAGTTTTGGTTAGGATTAAAATGTTGTCAACACCATTTGGTGTTGACTGTTTATAAATAAAATCCTGGCATCACTTGAGCAGTATCAAGCACTGCTAAGTAAAGAAGGCAACAAGTATTTGGAATGCTTCGAAGGCAACAGGGGCAGATCAGTGCTGAGTTAAATAAGGCAGCAGAGGGTCAAAGGCATTCAGTGCATCATTAGGCACTTAATTAGGGATAGAGGCAACTAGAACTGGAGACCATAGCCACTAATCATCAAGATTAAATGAGGCAACTGCATTCCAAATAAAACAAATCATGCCAGGAGTTTAAAAGAGGCAACCCTAAGTAATGTGGTATCACATTTATCTATTAATTAGATAAATGGATCCTTAATCCCACAAATAACCTCACAATCAACTTAATTAAGCCCTCAGATAAGAAAATCATGGCCAAACCGACATAATCAAGCCATACCGACATGTAATAACCTTCCCTTCACAGCCAAGCATGGGCAACACAAATATCTCAAAGGAGATAGGGGCAGTGACTCAGAACCTATCCCCAAAGGGTGATGAACTGAGCCGAAGTGTAGTAGTAGATATCCACAAGAGGGAATGAATTGCACATCAAGTCGTGCATGATTATCACCTAGGTGAGAATCAGTGCATAACCTATCAACAAGGTGAAACTGAGTGCAAGACTCAGTGAATAAAAGCAACTCGAGGTAAAGAGGGCCACAAGACAACAGCTTAGCCACTAGAACCCAGTTATCCTGGTGTCAACAGCCCAGCAAGCTCCCAGACATGTTAAATAGGACCCCAGGCGTGTGAGCAAAGAACACACCAACCAGCAGCACACGCACAGCACTGGAGCATCCACAGCACATTGTTCTTGATCTAAGAACAGTACCAGACCATGTCTGGAACCTAAGAAACACATCCACAAGCCTTTTCAGCTAGAACATACACCTTAGGAAACCTGAAGCAGCTAGGAGGTGCAGGCACAACCCCTGGAGCAAGAACCAACCCTACAGATTGTGTACAACTACACTACAACAGCAGGTTGATTCTGGTGTGAGCTAGCAGCCCTGCAAATGAGCAGAGCATGGCTAAGCAATCTCAGCTGTGTGCTCAGTGAGTGAAAGAAGTGAGAGTGAGCTAATTCTGTTTCCACAGAACTCAGCTAAGCAAGTACAATTGCTTGTGAGAGAAGAGAGAAAGAGATTGTAGCATCTGTTCTTTTAATCTTACACACACAAGTGAACCAGAGAAGTATCTGGATTAGCTTGTGCATGCATTCGGTGAACACTCATCACCTATGTGCAGAAGAAGCACAGAAAAGCATCAGAAAAGTTAAACACAAAGATTTCACACACCAAATTAATGTGTAACTCCAGTTTTGGAGGCATCAGCATTAAAAGGATGTGTTAAGCTATCTGTAACACACATCATTGCTTAGTACTCCAATGAGCACAACTCAGTAGATTAGTTAATGTCTTAGTTGGAGTAAATCCAAGCTGAGAGGTGAGCTAGATAGAAGAAAAGAAGAAATTGTTGCTAAGCAACAAATGCTCAACTGCTAACACAGTAGCAGGAGCAAGAGGGGAGAGTAAGGATAAGAAGGAAGGTGAGAAATGCAACAGTGCTGTGACACACACACCAGGGCATCTCCAATTGATGCTACTGCATTCCTAAACAAGATAGCAGAGGAGGAGATACAGTTTTGTGGATAAATGCCACACTGGCTTGTCCAGGAGTAGTAGGAACCAGTGCATACACTGTATTAGCAAGCCACAAGCTCTAGTGTTGATGCTAAGCATCTACACTTGCTACACAGTGCATCAAGGAGCATCACAGGAGGCTAATTAAGCAATTAGCATAGCATAAGAAACGCAGGAGTACAAATAGCACTCGTATTAGGCGTTTGGTCGTTAGTAATAATACTGACGAACCAGTAATCGTAGCAGCAGCATTTGGGAAACCTAGAAAATGGGGAAAACCCTAATTGCTCACTGTCTCGAGCAATTGATGCTCAAACAGGAGAGCTGAGAGATGGGAAGCCTCTCAAAGAGATACCAGAGCATCTAGAACGAGTAACAGGAGGCGAACACTTACCAAACGACCATTGCCGTAGCTCCGAGGCGACGAGGCAGTGCCCGTGCAACCTCTGGAGGGGGCAAACGGTAGTAGAGGTACCCGCGCACGACGCCAGAGCACCGAGAGAAGCTCGGAGGCTTCAATGGCGAAGAATAGCACCGAGCGGAGCACCGTCACCGAAACCCTAGCCGGGGATCGAGTTGCGCGTGAAGGCGAGGAATGAAACGAGAGACGAATCGCCTGGACAGGAAGATGCGCCGTAGCGTGGGGAGCATTTTGCCCCACGGCACGGTGGCAGAGGTGGCCGGAGCTGGCCGGAATCAGCAGAGGCGTGGCGGCGGCGGCGAGTCACCAGCGGAGTCGCGAGAGAGAGAAGGAGAGCACGGGAGAGAGAGAGAGAGAGCGCGTGCGGGTTGACCAGACTGGCTCGGTCGGAGCCAGGTCTGAGTCATTTGGGCTCGGTTCGACCGAGTCAGCCTAGGGGCATTTTAGTAATTTCACTATTTAATTAAAAGCCTTGGTTAAAATAATTATTTCTCACTGAAATAAAATCCTAAAAATACACTAAAAATATCCACACATATCAAAAAAATCCAAAGAATTTGATTATGATTTTTATTGAATTTTTTGGAAAACTTTTGAGTGATGAAAAATTCAAGGTTCCTTAAGTGGATAATCCTTGAAATATTTTCCAAAATGTATTTTCTACAAGTAAATAAACTTGGGAAAATTACTGAACAAGTTCAAATGACATTTTGAACATCATTTACATTTCAAAATATGACTATCCTGTCACTCATCCTAGATTATAAAATATACCAAGAAATCATCTTTAAACCGGGGGAATTTTGGGAAAAACACCTCGAATGCATATCATTTATGCATAAAGGCATGAATTTGGATTTTTGAACATTGTCTCATATGAGCAATGATTTGGTTTTCAGAACACGAGGGTCACAACTCGTCGGAAGCTTTAGACTGCACTACTTGTCAGGCTCAAGGCAAGTTTCATACTTGCATGTCCTGATTGATTATTTTACTAGAAGTATGTGCAAAGTAATATCATTGCATTTCAAAAAGAAAAATTATTTTCGAATGATGTGAAGTGCTATAAATATTGTTTGGCGGGCGATGGAACCATGGATGGTACAGATATCATTGGGGAGGTTTCATCGTACGGAAAGTATATACCTAGGAATTAATCACCCAAGTTCCAGTGATCCTAGCGCCGTGTTGAAGTATCGACCAACAGATTCACTATGGATGGGCTAGCTAGAGGTTCTTTCCTTCGGATGTATATCCTCGGCAGGCTATCTCCTGGTTGCGTCCGTTGCGGCGGCCAGCAGCGTGGAACCGCATACGTTCCCACCCGACGGGGTGAATTGGAATAGTAGCTCGGTAGTGGTGGCGAGCTTGGTCTTTGTACCAGCTGGGCCATAAGGGGCGGATATGCATTGTGCTGGGGAAGGACTCCACATGGCTAGGTGCCCTGAGTCCTGGTTATAGCACAGATGGTGTGCAAAGAGAGGATTTAAGGGCCAGGCTGCTGTTGGGTAAAGCGATGCAGCTCTGCAGAGTCATAAAAAGAAAAACTGTGATTATCACATCCTTGTTCCAGGAGGGAACCACAGAACGCAGCGGGAAAGGCATCCCAAGTGATGGCTATGAACCCGTGGAGACTGGGAGCTTAGTTTTCTAAATTAAAATTGGACATTTCAAGAAATGTTTTCCAAAACCTGCATATTCATTTTGACTTTTTGGTCAAAATGGTAGATAGTGCATACCACTTATCTAAGCATAATGCTAAACTTGCTGAGTAACGCTATTACTCATTCGTTTCCTCTTTTGATCCCTTGCTTAGACTGTGAGGGGAATCTGGAGGTGGGATATGGACTGTACCATACTAGCGAGGTGGACTATGAAGAGCCGGACCTCTCCGGAGCAGTGGAAGGTGTGGACTACCTGATCGCCTATGGAGCTAGCGACGACGAGGAGGAACCCCAGACTTAGAAATAGTTAAGGAACCGGGCCGAGCGATACTAGACTAGTACTACTTACTGCTGAGCCCATGGTTCTTAGTTTGCTTTTATCAATAAGCCGAAGGTTGACACCTGTCACCTGGCCAGTAGTTGAATTTCCACCTTTACAGGAGGAAGACGTCGAATCTTGTATGCATTTCTGGCTTGTAATATTCAGTAGTGTGGAATAAAGTGGACCCGCAATGTTTCTGTTGTACTACTCTGTGTGATGTAATATTTACGGATCAGTCCTTCCGTGTGTGTTATGTCGAGACTAGTACACTACAATATGCAGTGGTGTGCGGGGTCACTATACTAATTAAGTAACCGACTTGCATGCTTCATCTGCTTGTCACTAATATTGCAAAGAGCTGGTTAGACCACTATAATATCAAAAGTTTTGAAAAGTGAAAAATAGACACTCCTCCATGGTATGTGATTGCTGGTGGGTACCCGAGGATTCGGTTAGCCATGGTTTGTGAAAAGCAAAGGTTGGGAGGAGTGTCAAAATATCAAAAAGATAAAATATAAAGATGCATATTATAAATTCTTGATTTTAAAATAATTCGGAACCGCTCTCAACTTGCTTAGTATGGAAGATAACAAGAACTCTATTGCCATTCGTTGACGGAACAACCACCACTCAAAAACAATTTTACCTCTGTTTTCAAAATAATGAAAAGCTCTAGCACATGTCAAATCCCTGCTTCCCTCAATGAAGGGCATATCTTTTACTTACTGTTGAGTCACCATCCTTCTTTGAGCACCTTCTTGAGAGCATAGTTGTCATTCTTAGTGAAATGTGCTTGTCCCAGAATACTGTTAACTGCGGTGTAACTTTGATGCTTTTATCTTTGACATCTTTATCTCTAGTCTTCTCCTGAATCTCAGAGGTGCCTGGGCATTTATGTTTTGCTGTACACCTTCGGGCAAGCGAGATACCACTTTATCATACTTTCTTATGAGCTTTGCAATCCTGTGAATTGATATGTTTCATGTTATTTACTATTGGTATGATTGGCATCTCTTCATAGTTTACATAACTAACTAGGTGACACCATTTATATATATCTTATTATGAATAGCCTAAGCATTTGCCAGATAATGAGAATATTTACATCATATGAAGCAAATGTGTTCGTGAAAGTTCTTTTATCGCACTCAGTTGTTAACTGAATTGCTTGAGGACAAGCAATAAGCTAAGCTTGGGGGGAGTTGATACGTCCAAAACGTATCCACTTTCCCGAACACTTTTGCTATTGTTTTACCTCTAATTTGTGTGTTTTGAATGCATCTAACACGGACTAACGCTGTTTTCAGCAGAATTGCCCTGGTGTCTTATTTTTGTGCAGAAATTCAACTTTAGGGAAAAATACCATAAATAATGCTAAAGTCCCTATTTTGCCCGAAGACCCATGGAGCCAGAAGACCAGACGGAGGGGGGCAACGAGTCCACCTCACAGGGTGCTGGCGCGGCAGGCCCCTGACCGCGCCAGCACCTCATGAGGTCGACTCGACCACCCCCTCGCGGCCCCCTCTCGGATATAAACTCCCTCAGACCTAAAACCGAGGGGGCATTCATCACTTTTCCCAGAAACACCTCCGTGCGCCGCCGCCACCTCGAAACTCAATTCGGGGACCAGAAGTCTCTGTTCCGGCACCCTGCCGGGACGGAGAATCGAAGGGGATCATCGCCATCGTCATCACCAACGCCTCTCCATCAACCATCATTGTTTCCCCCATCCATGTGTGAGTAATTCCGCTCTGTAGGCTTGAGGGGATGGTAGGGATTGGATGAGATCGTTCATGTAATAGCTGTAATATCATTAGGGCATGGTGCCCAGTATCCTTTATCGGTGTTTTACGTCATTGTTGCAACTTGTTATGCTTAATGCTTGACACTAGGGCCTGAGTGCCATGATTTCAGATCTGAACATGTTATTGTATCATGAGGATAATCAATGTTTTAGATCATATCTATGAGTTGTATACACATATTATTGTCCGGAACCGAAGGCCCCAAAGTGACAATAATTGGGACAGCCGGAGGGGATGGCTGTGATGTGAGGATCACGTGTGTTCACGGAGTGTTAATGCTTTGCTCCGGTACTTTATTAAAATGAGTAACTTAATTACCAAAAGATTCCCTTGAGGCCCCGCTGCAAACGGGCTGGTAGGACAAAAGATGATGTGCAAGTTTCTCATTGCGAGCACGCACAACTAAATTGGAACACATGCCTATGGTTAATAAATACTTGGATGCTTTATCTTATTTATCTGCAAATGCCTATGTCGTGATATTACATGAATTATCTTATCCATGCAACGCCCGTTCATCCGTCCCTGTGCCTACAGTATTTTAATCCTGCTGTCTACTATAATCACTACTGCTGTCTTTATTTCACTGCTGCTGTTCTTTCACTACTGTCACTGCTATAAAACTGTTGCTACTGATAATCTGTCTCGAGCAAGTCTATTCACAGGTGCAGCTGAACTGACAATTCATCTGTTAAGGCTTATAAATATGCTTTGGCTCCCCTTGTGTCGAATCAATAAATTTGGGTTTTACTTCCCTCGAAGACTGTTGCGATCCCCTATACTTGTGGGTCATCACGCCCGAGGGGCCCACACCACTTGGTGGCGCGGCTAAGGGGGGAGCCGCGCCTCCACCAGTTGTGGCCGCCTCGTGGCCCCCTCCGTCCCCTCTTCGGTGTTCTGGATCCTTCCGAGAAAAATAGGGACTTTGGCTTTTGTTTCGTGCAATTCCGTGAATATTTCCTTAACAACTTTTCTGAAACCAAAAACATCAGAAAACAGGGAACTGGCACTGTGGCATCTTGTTAATAGGTTAGTCCCAGAAAATGCATAAAAACCATATAAAATGTATATAAAACATGTAGTAGTGGGTATAATATAAGCATGGAACATAAGAAATTATAGATACGTTTGAGACATATCAATCACAAGCATAAGAACATTCAGAGCAAGATACAAATCAAGATGACGCAGAAGAGAACAAGAAAAACAAGCATAAACATGTCATGGCATTCATGTCAGGACACAAGTAGCAAAAGCACACATGATGTGTGAGAATTATAATTACAAGCTGGCAAATGACAAAACCTAGGCGCGAGACACCGACTCGGACCTAGCCCTACGTGACTTCAACTGAGCCTCGATGGCATCAGATCTACGCTCCATGGTGTCAATACACAGAGCAGATAGTCGCGTGGCAGCTTCGGTCACACCCCTCAAAGACATTGGCTGCCCATCTGGCCTTTTGGGAAAGTCAGACAGAACAGCCTCGTAGTCAATCGACACGCCACTACCTAGGAGCAGCTTGAGGGTGGACTCCGAGCCGCGTACCGTAAGGTCGCGAGCGAAGGCCGCCATAGTCGCAGATCCAGGGCCAAGTACATCAGCAAATCCTTGGGCAGACGCAGGAACTTTATGCGAAGGAAGCACCTCCTGCAACACGGCGCCAAGATTGCTGGTAGAGGTGGCTAAGGACCCCTTCGTCTGCACAATGGTGATGTCTAACTTTTCGAACGCGCTCAAGCGACAAGTCGTCACTCGCCGTATCTGCAGAAGCAAGAGAAGACGGAAAGCATGCAAGAGATTAGCAAAAGAGAAAGTAGAGAAAGGCACAAGTAAGGCGGAGGTTTTTCACTAACCTCCCAAGGCACGCACAAGACTGGACACCCGCTTAGCGCACTCCTTCTCGCGGAAAGTAGCCAAGGCTCGGGCCTCGTCTAGCTCCGTCTTCGCGTGGGATTGCTGATCAGCAAGCTGGGTTTCCAAACTGCTTCTCCAGTTCGGCTGCTCGCTTCCCAGTCGCGCTCTTGTCACCTGAAATGGTCAAGGACTAGCTTAGTTACAGCATAAACAAAAGTTGGTGCATAAACCTAAAGAAGACCGGCATAACCTACGACTAAGTTGTTCCAAGCCGGAGCGAAGAGAGTCTCGTTCTTCCTCCATTTGAACATAAGCCTTGACAGCAGCAACAAGGTTGCAGATGACAGGATACACAGCACAATCGAAACGGCTTAGCCTAGTAGAAGGATACACGCATGACAAAGCAGACAAAAGTACTTACGTGCTCAGTCCAAGAAGAAGTCTTGGAAGTAGAAGGACTCGCAACTATAACAAAGGAAGGAGCCTTCACGCCCGCATCAGTCGCTTCAACCACATGTGTGGCTTTGGCGATGTCAAGATCAGCTCGAGGGGAAGCCACAGTCGTTTCCTCGGCGGCTGGAGGAGAGCGTACTCGCTCCTGGCTCGTACTACAAAAATAATAACAGAGGGCGTCAGAAAGAAGCGTCAGCGAGGATAATAAAGATACTTACAGGTCATAGCTCATACCTGAGCTCATCCTCATCCGAGTCAGGCTCAACTGCAATGCACGGGCCTCCAAATCTCGGAAGCGTGTTCGCAGTCGAGGGAGGGCACTGAGCCAGAGGGGGCACAACCATAGTAACACTCCTCGCGGGTGGAGAAGTGCCCGAGTTCTCGTCGTCCTTCTGCCCAGCACCTCCCGAGTGTGCGCCAAGAGCGGTACAAGAGAGCACACGACGGCGCTTGAGCACGGACTCAGCCACAGACGCATCGCCCTTGTGATCCTGTTCCACCTCTTCGTCCTCGGTTTCGTCTACGGAAGAGTTAGCCGAAGGAAGCGACGAAACGGTTTTCTTCCCCTCATCTAGCAAAGCGGCCTCATCAGAAGCACCGACCTCGGGTAGAGGAGGTAGGGTAGAAGCAGTCGAATGGCCCTAAGCATAAACAGACAAATAAAGATGCAGTGAATTCAGAAGCTGGAGACAAAGGAAGGAAAAAGACAAAAATATAACAAAGAAAGATATAATTACCTCAAGGAGAGCATGCATCGAATCATAAGGAGTGTGGGTGAAGTTGAAGTCGATGGCCTCGTCAGCCTTGATGCTGGTAATCCCCTTCACATGGGCATCCAGCTCGTTTGGTGACAACTCCACCTCACTCATCCGGCTGGCGTCGAATGGACCCTCGTATTGCCACATGGGGTGCGCGCGAAGTTGCAGAGGCCACACTCGACGCTTGACGAAGGTGCTTATCAACTGGACACCGGTAACGGTGCCCAGTAGCTCACTAACCCTAGTCATAAGGGGAGCAGCCTCCTTCTTCTCTTCAGTCGAGAGGGGGTGCTCCCATGCCTTCGTCTTCATCAAAGGTTTCCCAATCGAAAACGTCGGGCGCACGCCTTGATCGACTGGGACGTAGAACCACTTGCTCCTCCATCCTTGGGCAGAGTCGACCGCCTTCAGGTTGAAGTAGCGGCAGTCGCTACGCACCTGGACCCCAAACCCGCCGATAGGGCATGGGCGTCCGTCACGGCACATATGGCGCACCTGGAAGATAGACTTTCAGAGTGCCCAGCTGGGGGATACCCCCAAGAAGCACTCACACAAGACCATAAAACAGGCAATGTGTAGGATACTATTGGGGGTGAGATCATGGATCTGCACCCCATACGCATACAAAAGCCCGCACACAAAATCGTGCAGCGGGAAAGAAAAGCCACGAGGCAAGAACTCGGCATACATGTTCGCCGGCGCGAGGTTTGGGGAGTACCTCCTTGTTGGAAGGGGCGCGCACAGCAAGCTGGTCCGCCGGAGGAAGCAGGCCCGTCTGGCGATACGCCGCCAGTTTCTTCTCGGTGACGGAGGACTTGGCCCAGTCACCGAAGACTTTCTTCAGGGCGGCGGCGGGATCAGCCACGGCAGCTGCAGCCCCCTTCCTCTTCTTGCTGGCGTCGGCGGCGGAGGAAGGGATGGTGGCACTCAAATTCTTCTTGGGAGCCATGGCGAAAATGGGAGCAGCAGCAAGGGCAGCACGAGCGCGAGGAGGAAGATGCACAGGAAGCAGAGGAGGCAAATGGCAGGGTAAAGAACTCTGCGGTGGCGGGATCTATATTTACCACAGCGCGCAAAACGATCTCAGCCATCCGTGCACGATCTCTGAGACACGTGGCACGCTCGGAGGGCAACCATCGCCGGCTACGCCGCCCACTACGCACGTAAAAAGAGGAGATCATAATCACGCTGCGGAAATTTCGCCACGTTCAGTCAAATCAAAACTGAACCGGCGTCCTCCGTGGTCAAACAAATGGGCCCACAATGACACGTCCTGTCAAAACTCTGCGAGCACGCCTGGGGCGTCACGCATGACGTCACCCATCTGGCAAAGAAGTGGAGCGCCGAAAATGAAGGTCGAGTATTTGATCGACTGAATCAATATCACGCAAATCTTCAAAGGTCTATCGGCTAAGTCAAAAAGCGCATTCTACGCATACTGTCGAGTACGTTATACTCCCATCGAGAGCGGGTAAAAAAATTCTTCGACTAACATATACAGGGAAAAACAAATTTGAGATTATCCTTCATTACGAGCAATAAAGCACAATCTCGAGTGCTACTCCCATCGGGAGCGCTGTCGCGCACCCAATAGATTCAAAAGGCAAAAATGGCAGTCGATTATGAGACTCGCCTTAGTCAAAAGCAAAAAAAAAAGGCATAAACTCAAAAAGAATTCTCGAGTTGCGTCAGTCGATGATGTTTCGGATGCTGCATGCAAGAAATGCAAAGGTAAGACCCGCCGATCAGTCGAGTTGAGCTGAGGACCACTCCGGCAGTGTTAAGTCCTTAAAATTTTCCGTTTCACCAGACGCGATGAAAAATCCTGGCGGACGCGCTGGGTAGCAAATTTAAGACTGCAGAACAATTCAGTAAGACCTCAACGGCCTGAGTCGAGTCTGTCCAGTGTGTTCCAGGTTCGAGCCCGGGACTCGAACTTGATTGAAGACTAGTAAGGTCTTGCCCAAATGAGCAGTTTACTGGTCTCGACTCATCGAGTAAATCCAGGCCTACTAAGTCATAATCCTTTGTCAATAACATAAGTCATACGACACAAAGCATAAACATGGGACGTGCACTATCGAGTAAGTACATGACTGATTCTCTGATTCAGCCAAGCACTCAGGGGCTAATGACGAGGATATACCAAACGGGTACCCTACCGTGTGGGTACCTGGTGCACGTGATGACTAAAGCCCAATTGTCGATAGACTGACGAAGCCCACCAAGGAAGGCCCAATACGAAGAGTGCTTTCCAAGTTAGGCATAGTCGGTTGTAGTTTCCATATCTGTAATTCTAGTCGGTTACGTATCCGAGACCTGGCCCCCCATATAAGGGACAGGAGGGCGACCGATCAAGGATGCGCAACCCCAGAGCCACCAAACCCTAGCGAGATCAAGGCCTCGCTCTCGCTAGACCCTTGTAACCACAACATATTCCACAATCAATACAGACAGGCAGGAAGTAGGGGTGTTACCTCTCTCGAGGGCCCTGAACCTGGGTAACTCCAGCTTGTCAGCCGACGGATCTACTAACACTACGCGTTCTCTACCTCTAAAATCTAACCCTAGGTCCTCGACTATAGGTATTGATGAGGATACCCCTCGTCACTGTCCCTCCCAGGGCTCCCCTCTCTCTGATAGAATATGAATTAAATTTGTAGACATTTGACTCATGTGTGATGATATGTAAAATTTTAAATGCAGGATGAAGAAGATTTTATCTTTCCTAGTAAACTCATTAGTCGAGGTTTTGATTTGGATTCCATAGAAATGAAGCTTTCAGTTTGAAGGGACAACCGATTAAGGTCGCACAAAAAAGGTATGTATAAGAGAGTAAAATCAGTCAACCACATTGCACCCTTTTTATTAAGAGAGTAAAATTTATTAGTGGTCACGGGATTTGAGGTGGTTACTCGCAGTCATCACCGTACACAAGAATACGCAAGTTACGGTCACTATATACACGCGGTTATGTTGTATAAGGTCACCGTCGAGGCCGTAGAGCGTATCTGGTGGCTGGTCGGAAAACGGAGCCCACAGTCAGCCACTTAGATAGGCTTAGCAGCTGTTCACAGGAACAAATTTCGAATAATAAAAGTAAAAGGACTAATTAAAAAAAATGTTGTCGTTGAAATGACGTGGACCTCCCCATCTGCCGACGAGAGCCGAACTGGCGAGCTCTATCATCCTTCGCTTCCTCTGTGCTCCCAAGTCCCAGCTCGCCTCTGCGGCCACTGCCTGTTCGACGCCCCGACGAAGCGGGCATAATCCAGCTGCTCTCCGCACTGATGGTCGCCGAGGTGGCGCTGGTGGTTTGACTGCTCTTCCGCACGCCCGCGCGCCTTCTGGCGCTGCTCGCCTTCGACCGCAGCAAGCGCGGACGCGACACGTCATGGTCAGGATCATCGCGGCCACCATGCTCATCGTGCTCGGCTCCAACGTACACAACATCGCTAAGATTCGCGCTCCCAAGTGCTCGCCAGCCAGCCCGAGGTCCATCCGACACCGGCGCCTCCGTCTCCCCCATGTTCTGCCCTTCGTCGCCCTCCATCTCCCTCTGTCCTCCTATGCCCGCGACCTCCCAGTTCTAGTAGCGGCTCCAATTTCGTGGCCTGGCGCACGTGGAAGGAGCCACGCTCCGGCGCATGGTCGAGGAGGACATGCGCGGCGGAGGCGACCTACTTCCCATCTCCGGTCCTTACCTCTTCCCGGTCATCGCGGAGGCGCGGGCGAGGAAGCTCGCGCTGACCTCCAAGGTTAGGTCGGACTGCGACTGCTTCTATCGCCGCACTGAACTACTGCTGCTGCTATCACCATGGATAGCCAACCGTGGCACCGTGTGTCGTGGTGGTATCACGGCAGATGCCATAGTATGGCTAATTGTGTGGGGCCGATGGACGCTGGTGGATCCGGGGAGGGCTAGCGAGCTAAGGAGCTCACACGAAAGATGGCAAAGAATCACCAAAACCGACTTGAGTAGGGAAGAAACCGCAAGAACACACGAAGAACACACTCAAAATCACAAGCAACCACAAACACGCACGATGTACCTAGGTTCGGGGCCCTCGTGAGGAGGTAACACCCCTACTCCTGCCTTGCCTCTCTCTATATGTGTCTCACAAGATCTACAAGGTGCTCCTTGAGCTGTTTTGGTAAGAATTAGGATGAACTACCGAGGGAGGAGGAGTAAATGCCCTAGCAATGAATAAGACTATAGTTTTGGCTCTCTGGTTGGTGTCCCTCTCACAGGAGGAGTTATGGCGCTATTTATAGGGGTCCGGCCGAGTTGCCCGGAAACCCTAGCTCCTCCGGGCCCCACCGGACAACAGCTACAATCCAACGGTAATGTTGACATCCCTACCACGACCTAGCAGCCGAGCTATCCGACATAGGTCGAGGTAGGCCATGATGCCTCTTGCCGTAGCCGCCGCCGGCCTAGGTGATGATGCTTCCCCTGTCAGAGACAGGACGTGTCTTCTCCATGCCTTGTCTCCTGTTAGTCAGTTGCCAGTACAGTGGAATAGTCACGTCGCCCTTGTCTTGTGCCTTTTGTCCCGCACCCGTGTCAGACGGGAGGTGACCTAGCATCCGTGTCAGACGGGACAGTGTCCTTGCCATGTACCTGCCCTTGACTTCCTGCCCGACATAGGATATGTCGGATGGTTTCGCCTATCCCGGCATGGTTATGCCGGGCTCTTCTCCGTGTCCCGGCAGGAGCATGCCGGGCCCGGTCATCCGGTACACCTCCCTGAGTCCCGGCATGGCTATGCCGGAGCCTCTCTCCTGCACACCACAGATACACAGACAACCTCGACAGGGAAATGTCGGTTAGAACATGTCGGCTACTTCCGACATAAGCTTAAGTCGGCCAAGCATACAACTTGGTCTAGCCAGGACCCTGCTCACCAGCACCGGTTTCTGACGTTGCACAAGAGAATGCCCCTAGGCCCAGCTACACGAAGATGTCTTAGGCTTGCTCCCAAAGACATCTTCGAGAAGCTGGTTCTTAGGAGAAATCTCTGCCTCTGCCTGAATGAGAGTGAGGGGCTGGGGGTCTATTTATAGTATCACCAGGGGAGACAGCCTGGCCCCTGTTTCCTCCAAAGGGCACCTCATGACCTTTCCCAAGAGCCGCCTCCTGCGTACCTCCAAAAGGTGTCCCTCTACCTCCCAAAGAGTCACATGACCTTTGGCGTCAGGCAAAGGATAGTTACCACGGTAAACACGAGTATCTTACCCTCGCCTTTACCCTACCCGGGGGTAGCCCCCCGACTCTAGTCCCCGAAGCTGGTGTAGTCCTGCAGCCTTGGATGAAGGGCTGCATCAGATTTAACCAAATAACCGCCTTGAATCAATAGCCGACAGTACTATGTCGGGTAAACCGATTGCTCCGACTTGCTCAAGTCGGTCACTTTTAAGGCCCCCCGACACTAGCTCCTCCGGCATGATAAGGAAACTCCGGCATGCCTAATCCGACATACTGTAAAATCATCCGATATTGCCATCTTGATTTGATATCGAGCTCTCGACCATTCTTGGTTCTTGTTCCGGTACCTCCGACATCAACAAATCCATTCTCAGATCTTCTCCCGAGACGTGTCACACACACGCTGCATCATCCCGAGAAATGCGCCACGCGGTCTGACAAGCCATCGCGCAGGCCCCACCAGTCGTCACATCCTGCAGACACTCGTGTAGTTTGACCCCGAGGCGCCTCCTCGATTCCTGGGTTGACAACCGCACCCGATCCCGCCGCGAACGGTTCCTATTCTGTAACCCACGGTGTGGCCGATCGTGCGGCCATAACCGCTCCATCCGCGCCAACCGCCGCAGACACGATCCCACGATCCGTTCGAAACGAACGGGCGGGAAAAACGGTAACTGCATCTCCTTCTTCCCTCTTAAATACGACGGCGAGATCATCTTTCTTTCTTCCTCCGCATCATCTTCTTCTTCCCTGTTTCACTCCTGCTCCCGAGCGAACCGCCGCCGCGACGCACGCAGCGCACGCCTCGCACGCCGAAGATCTCGACGCCGGCGACCAGAAACTGCCCCGCCACCATCGGGACGAGAACTTCTCGCGCCGCGCCTCCACCTTCTCCGGTGAGTTTCTTCTCGATCCCCGCTAGATTCATCTCACGCTCGGCCACGGCGACCCTTCTCCTATGTTCTTCTCGAGGATGAACTACGCCCCATGGTACCTCACCCACAGATCTTCATACTCGTTTTTGCCGCGGTACCTTTGATTTTTCCTGGCCAGATCTGGTTGTAGACTCCACCTTCACATTCCCGTAGCATTGCTAGGGGTCTTCTTCATTAGAACCATTTACTTTTCTTTTACATGGCCCCGTCAGATGTTTTATCCCGGTTATAGACTCGAGTTATTGACCGTGCTCTTTCTTTGCCGACATGTCACATGCTTCTTCTCGGTGCACCCGACTTAACACATTGCTTATGCCGCAGGCCAGCTCCGACATGTCTTCTGAAACCGCCGACATGAGTACCGAGGGAGTTCGGGGAGGATGCGAAGGTTCCGACGCGAGCCAAGACGACATCGACTGGCTGCGCCGGACTCATCGCATCCCGGAGGAGGTCATTTGCCGACTTCCCGAGGGAGAGAACGAACCGCAAGCCGAACCCGGGGAGCGGGTAGTCTTCGTTACGCATTTCGAGCGTGGCTTTGCCCTCCCGACGAGCCCTTTCTTCCGCTCTTTCCTCGACTACTACGGCCTTCAACCCCACCATCTTCCGGCTAATGCCATCACCCTTCTCTCCGGCTTCGTATCCTTCTCGGAGGGATATCTCGGCCTCTGGCCGGTTGTCAAGCTTTGGTCCAAATATTTCCAACTCCGGAAGCAGAGCATACCGAATAAAGGCGTCAAGGACAAGGAGATGACTGCCTGCGGGGCCGCCATCGTAGTTCCTCGGCGAGAGTCCGACTTCCCTCGGATCTCGGGCCTGGAGTCCTGCCGTAAATGGCAACGGAGTTTCTTCTACGTGAGGAATCCCGACTCGGCTGAAGGCAACGAGGAGGAGGAGGCCGAGTTCCTCAATCTACCCGAGTTCAACATTGCCCCTCCCACTGCCCAACTTCACTGGAGCTGCGACCAGAAGACGTCAGACCCGGAGGTCGATGAGATTCATGAATACCTTCTGTCGATCAAGGATGAGCTCACGGCCGAGGACCTGCTATGTACGTTCGTCAGCCGCCGGGTTTGCCCCCTCCAGGCCCGGGTTCACAAGATCTGCCATATGAGCGGCCGATACGACCCGACTCGGGTCAGCATCTTCACGCTCACCCAGGCGCAGGTATATCGGCGGGTCGAAGCCATCGCCCAGGCCGAGATGGACGAAGATTGGACCTGGGGGCTGAGGCTCTACTCGCGCTCTCGTCCTCCACCACAAGTAAGCTCGCTCACTTAGCCGACCTAAGCAAATTTCCGATAAACTCATGCCGCAACCATCTTTTTACTGATATGATATTCCTTCTCTTCTCTCGTAGAGGTTTGCCCGGCAGCTCATTGAAGATCAGAGTCATGCCGCGGGAGAGTGGCACCCGGACCTTCCCGTCCCGGAGGTTCTACCGAGAGAGGACCCGGATGACGAGGATCATCTGTCCATCCCGCTGGCCCGTGCCCCTGCTCCGGGTAAGCCTCGTGCCCCCATTCCCATCAACGAGTGGTCCGACGACGACGAGGTTGAATGTCGGATCCTTGATGTATTGACGCAGCTCCTCTAAACTTCGCGCCTCCAGCGCCTCCGACAGTCACTACCTCCACGAAGCGAGCCGAAACTCGCAAACGAGCCGGCACCGGTACGTCGGATGCTGGTGGCTCTGAAGCTGGGGCCAAGAGGGCCAAGATCGGCAAGAAGCCGGCAACCAAGCCGCCCAAGAAGAAGAAGGGTCCTCCGACTTCCACCGGGTAAGCCGGTCTCCCGACCCTACTTGCATTGTGTTACTCTAATTTCTCTAATAGCGCCTTCCGAGTTAACACACAATTGTCCCGAAACAGCGCCCCACTGAAGCTGAACCCGGCCGGACCCCAAGGTCGGAGAAACACTGAGGATGCCGGGTCGACCCGCGCAGAACGCTCCCCGACACGCAGCAGCCGGGCTGCCACACCGCCACGGACCGCCAGCGCCGCGCCTGGGAGAGATAGAGGGGCCTCCGACCGGGACGTCGGATCCGGTGGGGACGTCCATTCCCCCACACCGGGACGACCTCAAGCCGCGGCGTCTTCACCCCAGCCGGGAGGGTCCCGACAGCCGCCGACACAACGCCCCCCGCAGCAGCAACAACAGCAACAACCGCAGCAACGGCAACAACAACAACAACCGCAGCCGCAGCCACAGCAACAACAGCAACAGCCACCGATCCGGACTCAGCAACAGAGGCGCCCGCAGCCCTCAGACGCTAACACTTCGAAGGTGATTATCACGCATTCCGGGTCGGCCGCCTCGGGCCAGCGTGAAGGGAAATCTGCGGCTACCGGCAAGACCACGGACCATAAGAGAGGTGAGGTTCCTCCGGGTAAAATCCTAGTGGTACCTCCTCCTCGCGTGGCAGTCAAGGCAGCCGCGTTGCACACGCTAGAGGCCACTGCCGGCCAAGCTCCTCCTGCTGCCGAGTTGCTCATCCTGGGTGATGACTGTTCAGGTTCGCTGGAGCAGTTCAACCTGGACTGGAATGCTGCCGACACCAGCGAAGTATCCTCCTCGGACCCGAATGTCCGACATCCTGCCGGCCCCGGGAAAATCGCCCAATCTTTGCACACTCTACAGTGCGCAGTTCTCCGGATGACCCGGGATGCCGAGGTAAGTCCCTTAAATACACATCCCCACTAGTCCCCGAGATTCGTGTTGAGTAATCGAAACTCGACCGAGCGAAGACTACTCGGCGGGAATCTTCTTATAAACGTGTTAACGCCTTGCCTCATTCCAGGCCTGCAACAAGGAGCGGACCAAGTTGTTTCAAAAGCTGCTCGTCAAGCACAGTGCCCTCCGGAAGAAGTACAAGACTCTGCAGGCGGCACAAGGTACTCCCCATTCTTTACCGACATACTTCTTCTTTTCCTACTTCCTCTTCTAATATTCCCGACTCGCCGACCTTGTCAGCCGAAAAAGAGGCCCAAGTTGCTGCTGCGCATAAGTCTGCACTTGAAAAGGTGCAGGCCGAGGTAAACCGGCTTCGCCAAGAACTCGCGCAGTCACACCAGGAGAAGGCCGAGATGACGAAGGCCATGGATGAGGTCCTTGTGTCTCAGGAGGAGGTTGTTACGGATCTCCAATCTCGCGCCGCCTTGGCCGAGGAAAAATTGTCCCTCCTGACGGCCAAGTGCGACATCTGGCTGGGTGAGCTGCAACGGATCAATCAGCAAATGGACAGTAAGTCTCCTTCCTTTTCCGTCTTGCTTATTCGGTTTCCAACCTGACTTCACTAATGCCGGTTTGCCTTCTAACCCGACAATAGCTTTTTTCTCGTCAGAGTACTTCTCGCACTCGCAACTTGCTGCTGTCTAGGCTGTCAACAAGGCCCGGGGTAAGAGAGCGCATCTCGGTCCCATCTCGACTGAGTGGGACGTCGAGGATCATCTGATAGCCCTTAACGCGCGCCTCGTCCCCCTGAAAAGCATCGGCCTAGGACTGCTTGATGCCGGCATTGCGGTCATCCGGCAATTGTGGCCCGGCATCGAGCCTCCCAAAGATATTCCCGGGTTGGCCGAAGAACAGAAGAAGGCCGAGCTAAGACTCCGGGAGTGGAGATCCTCTGCTGCTCGCACCGGGGCGGATCAGGCCTTGTCCTTTGTACTATCCTGGTACGAAGAGATTGACCTGGACCAAGTCACGACGCAGCGCGAGAACTCTGCCTGGACCACCGAGCCGGCCAAGATCCAGCGCCGTCGAGAGGCCGCCGACTATATGGCCAAGTACTCGCGCCCTCATGAATTCGTCGCCGGCATCGTCTACTCTGACGATGACGAGTCCGAGACCGAAGCCGGCGAAGACGAAGATGAAGAGGAGGCCAATTCGGAGGAGATCGCCGACATGGACACCGAGGAGGGAGTCCCCGAGTCCACTGCGCAGACCCCGGAGTCTGGGACCGCGGCTACCAACACCGAGGAGCCTACTGCCGCCGTCTCCACGTCCGCCGCCGCCGACACCACTGCGCCGGGAGCAACCGACGTCACCAAGTCGGCCACCACCGACACCGGTCACCCGGAAGCGACCGGCTCCGCTGTGCCACCTACGCCCGAGACTCCCTCCGAGCAACCCTCTTCTGCCGCCTCTGCATCGGTTTCCACTCCTGCTGCCGAGACCACTTAGGCAAATTTATTAAATCCCCGGAATGCCGGATGCACATGTAACATATACCATTTTAAGTAAGAAACTCTGCTACTCTGCCTTATTGAATCGAACAAGCATGCTGTCATGTCGGATCTCTTTACACCGAGTCCCCGGGTTTACTTTCTCGTTTACTATACTTAGCGATTTTTGCTCTTGTCTACCATACAGGCGTTCGACAGTCGAGTCACAAAATCACGACTATAGCATACGGTACTCGAAAATGCCCGAGTAACGGTTTAAAGGTATTCGACATAACAAAAAAATAATTAAAAACAGGGTTAGCACACAACATGTGCCGAATTGCTTTTATACCGAGTCCCCGAGTTCGTTTTCGTGTTTACCATCTTCCACTATCTTTGCTCTTGACTACCACTTTGGGCGTTCGTCAGTCGAGTCACAAGATCATTTCACATAGCATACATTACTTAACTTAGAAGCAAGGTTGAAAGCTTATTCGGCACATGGACAATACACATAAAAGATACACGGCAGTCCCCGAGTCTCACTTCGAGACACCGGCACACAGATAATAAGGGAACAACTGACATAAAATACCAGTAAAGATAAGGCAGTCCCCGAGTTCGCCCCGGGGTGCCGACATGCAAAAGACATTAGGAGGGAACAAACATGCGGACAAGGCAGTCCCCGAGTATCATTTCGGGGTGCCGGCATTTTATCCATAAGAGACCGAGATACATACACTGTGCCCTTAAGTATGAAAGGGACGAAGTAGAGCTACATTCCATGGCCGTTTGGTCTCCTCTCCGGCTTTATCCATTACACCCTTTCTGGCTTCCTGTGCATCTACAAGATAATAAGAGTCGTTGTGCAGAGCTCTGCTCACAACGAAGGGTCCTTCCCATGGCGGTGACAACTTGTGCATGCCGGCAGTGCGCTGTATCAGCCTCAGCACTAGATCTCCTTCTTTAAACACCCGGGGGTGCACCTTCCGGCTATGGTAGCGTCGGAGGTTTTGCTGGTATATTGCTGACCGAGATAGGGCCAATTCTCTTGCTTCCTCAAGCAAGTCGACATCGTTCTCTCGGGCCTCTCTTGCCTCGGTCTCTGTAAACATTGCCACTCTGGGCGAGTCATACTGTATGTCGGTTGGTAACACTGCCTCTGCACCATACACCATAAAGAATGGTGTGTACCCGGTGGATCTATTGGGTGTGGTCCGGAGACCCCATAGCACTGCCGGTATCTCTTCTATCCAGCATCCCGGAGTCCGCAGGAGTGGTTCAATCAGTCGGGCTTTTATGCCGGCAAGCACCAATGCATTGGCCCTTTCGACTTGTCTGTTCGCCTCCGGGTGCGCCACCGATGCCACATCAAGCCGGATTCTCTTTTCAGCACAGAACCGAGCAAACTCCCCTACTGCAAAATTGGTGCCATTGTCGGTGATAATGCTATGGGGGTAACCATATCTCAGTATGATATCCTTCAAAAATGAGACGGCAGTAGCTCCATCACACTTCCGAATCGGCTTCACCTCGATCCACTTGGTGAACTTGTCCACCATGACTAGTATATGAGTCATGTTACCTCGTGCCGGCTTGAATGCACTCACCATATCCAAGCACCATACTGCAAACTGCCAAGTGATGGGGATTGTCTTCAACGCTGCCGCCGGCATGTGTATTCTGTGGGCAAATCTCTGGCAACCTCCACACTTCCGGACGATATCCTCCGCTTGCTGCAGAGCCGTGAGCCAGTAAAACCCATGCCGGAAAACTTTAGCCACCAATGCCCTTGAGGAAGCATGGTGACCGCACTCCCCTTGATGTATCTCGAGGAGCATCTCCTGCCCTTCTTCCGGCTCGACGCATCGCTGTAACACCTCGGTGACACTCCTTTTGTACAGCTCCTGGTTGATAACCGTGTAGGCCTTGGATCTTCTTACCACTTGCCGAGCTTCAACCTCATTGTCGGGTAGGGTCCCAGCCACAGTATATGCCATAATGGGCTGCGCCCAACCCGGCACCGGCCTCTCAGGGAAGATTGGGGCGTCTATCTCCATAGGTTCGGCCGACATCACCTCTGCCGACATATCCTGCGCAGTCCCCGGGTTTACCCAAATGCTCCTGACATCAACCTCCATGGGCACAGCCTCTGCTTCCGAGCTCTTCGGGATAAAGATGGACTCTGACTCGGGTGATGGCTTGATTGACGGTTTCCTCAAGTGCTCCAAAGCTATGCCGGGTGGGACCGCGTCCCGTGATGACCCCAACTTGGACAGTACATCCGCAGCCTCATTCTCTCCCCGGGGTATGTGCTTGAACTCGCATCCTTCAAAAAACCCGGCAATTTTTTGCACATGGAACCGATACGACGCCATGTTGGCATCCAAAGCGTCCCAATTCCCCGACACTTGCTGCACTACCAAGTCTGAGTCGCCATAGCATTCTATCCGACGAATGCCAATCTCCTTGGCGACCTTGAGCCCATGCACGAGCGCCTCATACTCGGCTACATTGTTGGATGCCGAGAAGTGAATCTGGAGCACATACTTCAGCACATCTTGCTTCGGTGAGGTGAGGACTACCCCAGCACCCAATCCGATCTTGGCCTTGGACCCATCAAAGTGCATTTTCCAGAAGTTGAAGTCGGGCAAGGGAGGCTCATACCGCATCTCGGCCCAGTCCACCAAAAAGTCCGGCAGCGCCTGCGACTTAATGGCGTCTCTCCTCTCGTAAACCGGGGCGTACGGAGATAATTGGATAGCCCACTTGGCAATTCGTCCGCTGGCATCTTTGCACCCGATGATCTCGGGCAGGGGGGCCTCGCTCACCACTGTGACCGGATGTTCTTGAAAGTAGTGCTTTAACTTGGTGACCGCCAGGTATACGCCATAGGCCATCTTCTGGTAGTGCGGGTAATTCTGCTTGGAGAGGGAGAGCACCTCACTCAGATAATACACGGGCCTCTGCACCACCTTATCACCTTCCTCTCGTTCCACCACCATTACCACGCTTACAACCCGGTTTGTAGCCGCGATATAGAGCAACATCGGCTCCTTGGGTAATGGGGACGCCAACACCGGTGCATTTGAGAGTGTTTTCTTCAAATCATTAAAAGCTGCATCGGCTTGCGGGGTCCATACAAAAGTTTTGCTCTTTTTCATGAGCTGATACAGAGGCAAAGCTTTCTCTCCTAATCGGCTTACAAACCGACTCAGGGATGCCAAGCACCCGGTGAACTTTTGTACATCTTTAAGACGGGTGGGCAGTTTCATGCTCTCGATGGCACGGATCTTGCCCGGGTTAACCTCAATACCCCGGCTAGACACAAGGAATCCGAGTAACTTTCCGGCCGGCACACCGAAAGTACATTTATCCGGGTTAAGTTTCATTCGAAATTTTCTCAAATTAGCGAATGTTTCTCTCAGATCATCGATTAGAGTGGATTTTTCCTTTGTTTTTATGACTATGTCATCGACATACACCTCGGCATTCCGACCTATTTGATCGTGCAAGCATTTCTGCATGCACCTCTGATATGTGGCACCAGCATTTCTTAACCCGAAGGTCATGACACGATAGCAATAAGCCCCGTACGGGGTAATAAAAGCAGTCTTTAATTGATCAGCCGGGTTCAAAGGTATTTGGTGAAAACCAGAATACGCATCTACAAAAGACAAAAGCTCACACCCGGCAGTGGAGTCAATCAGTTGATCTATCCGGGGGAGCGGGAAGGGATCCTTCGGGCATGCCTTGTTGAGGTTGGTGAAGTCGATACACATACGCCACACCTTGGCCAGGAGAGGGTCATCCTTTTTCTTCTCTACCAGGACCGGGTTAGACAACCAGTCCGGGTGCAGCACTTCCATCACAAATCCAGCCGCAAGCAGTACGGCTAGATGTTCCATGATCGCAGCTCTTCTTTCGTCCGAGAGACGTCTTGTTGGTTGCTTCACCAACTTTGCATCCGGCCTGACGAATAAAGAGTGCTCAGCCAACTCCCTCGGAACTCCTTGAAGGTCATCGTTCGACCATGCAAAGACGTCCCGATTCTCACGGAGGAAGTCGGTGAGCTCGCCTTCCTATTTGCTGTCCAGGCTGGTGCCAATGATTACCCGGTGCTCTGGGTTAGCCGGGTCCACCACGACCTTCTTAGTCTCCTTTGGCGGCTGGAAGGAAGCATGCTGCTCTTGGTTCGCCATCCCGGGCATGCCGAGTTGTGAGGCTTGGGCCAGCGTCACCACCTGCTGGATTCTCTTCTTTTCCTCGGCTATGACCAAGGACTCGGCCAAGCATGAGCCGGCAGTAGCACACTCGATAGAGCGCTTGTAGTCGCCCGAGATGGTGATTATGCCATTCGGACTCGGCATCTTCATCTTCAAGTAGCCCATGTGAGTCGAGATCATGAACTTGGCCAGAGCAGGTCGGCCAATCAGGGCATGGTATGGACTTTTGAGGTCCACCACCTCGAACTCAAGGCTCCCAGTCCGGCAGTTCTCCCGGGTTCCGAACAGCACATCTACCCAGATTTTGCCCATAGGCGAACAAGAAACCCCCGGCACAATGCCATGGAAGGTCGTGCTAGTCGGCAGCAGCGTGTTCAGGGACACTCCCAACTTCAACATTGTGTCCTTGTACATGATGTTGATGGCACTGCCATTGTCGATCAGGACTCTGCTGAACCGGACGTTGATGCTTGGCCCAATGAATGTCGGGTCCACTACTAGGGCGTAGCCTCCCGGCTTCGGCATGACTCGGGGGTGATCCTTCCGACCCCATGTGATCTCCATCTCGGACCAGTGCATGAACTTGGGCACCGCCGGCATTACTGCATTCACCTCCAGAGCGCGCTGGCGCAGACTTTTCTTGTCAGTGGGCTCGGTCACAAAGACCACATAGCTCTGATGAGCTTCCTGATAGTCGCCCTGCGGGTACCCGCCCTGGTTGCTGGGACCGGCATTGTTGTTACCCCGGACGCTCACCATATTTACCGGCCTTGCCGGTGGTCACCTCTGGGCTGGCGGATTAACCCGGACAGCATTGGCCCCACTCACTGGTGCCGGCGGTCTTGGAGCTACGGGCATTTCTGGGGCAGTTACCAGAGATCCCCCTGGTGCGCCTTCTCGCCGCATGCGCTGGTACCAGCTGCACTGCCGAGTTGTGTGGTTAGCCGGCCGGTTGGGCTCTAAGGTGTGATAGCAGCAGGGCTTGTCCAGCATCTCCTCGTAAGTTAAGGGCTTCCTCTGCTCGGCCCAAGTCTTCTTCATCTCCTGGTTCTGGCCCCAAACCTGGCCGCCGGTTTTCTGACGCTGGTTGCTGCCGACATCTCCCTGCTCCCGGGTTACCTCCGCCACCTGGTGCGAGGCAAAACGAAAGTCGGGCTCCCTCCTTTTCTGGCCAAAATCCTGGCGGTCATTGTTCCTGCCCGGCCCGGATCTGTTGTTTCCCGGGTTCCTCCTACTCGGTTCGCCCGAGTCCAGCAGAGGCTGCATTGGGTCACCGAGAGCATAACTGTCGGCAATCTTCATAGTCTCGGCCAAGGTGGCCGGCATTTCCCTCTGCAGCTTCTGCCAAAGCATGGAGCCATGTCGGCATCCCTGCGCAAACCATGAAATGGCTTGGGCCTCCAGAACTCCTTCGCAGGAGTTGCGGATAGTGCTCCACCGAGTCAAGTACTCTCGGTCTGTCTCATTGTCCCTCTGCCTGCACATCGCAAGCTGCTGAGGTCGGTTGGGCCTCTTGTAGGTGCTGGAGAAGTTGCTAACAAAGGCTTCCTCGAAGTCTAGCCAGCTGTTGACACTTCCTTCTCTCAGGTTATTGAGCCAGATCCGGGCAGGCCCCTCCAGCATCTGCGGGATGTACCTTACCACCCATCGGCGATTTCCCCCCGCGATGTGCACTGCGGTCACATAGTCAGTCAGCCAGTCCTCCGGCTTGGTGCTGCCGTCATAGGTCTTGGCTCCTCTGTTCAGCTGAAAGTGTCGGACCGGTGGCTCCGACATGATTCTGGGCCCGAAACAAGCAGGACCGGGTGGGCCTTGCTCCTCCATCAGTTCGGACCGGTATATCCGATCTAGCTTGTAACGGGCATCATTTGGATCCAACTGGCGCGTTCCCAGTCGCGATCCCAGAGCACTCTCCAAGGCATGGTACCCAGCCCTGGCCATCGCCGAGTTGCCGTCATCATACCGGCTGACGTCTTGTCCTCCGGCTTGCCGCTGCGGCATTGCTCCAACAGCTTGATTTCCCGGCATCCGATTCTGCGCCGGGTATCGCGGTGGGTGTCCTCGTCTAGCCGAGTTGGCGTTGCCAACATTCCGATTATCCGAAGCTTGCCTGCCTCTACTCTGGGCCTGCCCAACGTTGCCCTGCTCAGCTATCTGTTTCCCGGCATAGGCCGGGTCGTATGTCTGCATCTGGAGCTGCTGATTCCCTCCGGAGTTTCTACTCCGGCTCTGACTTCCCCCGACATGCGGAGAGGAGGCTTGTCCTCTGGACCTGCCGCTAGCCGCTCTGGTTGAGTGAACGACTTGAGATCCACCCACAGCCGTATGGGCCCTCTTGAAGGCCTCATTCTGCCGGGTTGCCACCTCCACCAGCTCGTTGACTCGGTCCTGCTGTTTGCGGCGGGCCTCTCCGGGCAGACCGGATAACTCGGCCCTCGCTGCCTCGGCAGCCCTGAGAGTCTTGGCCGGAGAGCTGTAACTTGGCCTAGCCGCCGACAGTACGCTGGGAGTCACACTGGATGCAGCCCTGCCATCCCTATCTATCTCGGCATTGAGGCCCTTGCCTCTTCTGCGTACCTCAGCCTCACGGTTCGGCCGGCCTCCTACCGGCGATAAACCATGAGCCGCGTCATACTCACGGATGACCCGATCGAAGTCCCTCCGGACCTCGGCTAACTTCTCGGCCTCCTCCAGCAAGCTCAGCCGCTCTGCCTCTAACTCGGCCGCCCCCGGCACAGTCAGCCTCTCTACTGTCTCTCTAAGAGGTTCAGTCCTTACCGGGACACGAGACGTCTCGGCGCCATCATGGACCTGCCTCTCCAGTGCTTGCTTGGCTCTCCGGGTCGACCTCTCCACGGGCGCGATGACAGGTTCCTCTGCCAGAGGAGCCGTCACGCCGGCCATCATGACTGCGCAGCTCTCGGGGCGAGTGGTACGCCGGCCGCGAGCCGCACAGACAGCTGGCGGATCCTCGGCCACGAGCACCTGTTCCGGGTACTCGCAGACGAACTCGGTGGCGACATAGGTGGCGAAGGCGCCGAACTCGATGACGCAGCCGTTGGCCGGGAACGGCCTGCCGCGGAAGCAGCCGGCGTTGTCGCTGACGAACTCCATCTCGCCGAACTTGACGACGAGGCCGGAGAGGACCCTTGTGTCAGAGTGGATGACGGAACCCGTCCGGATGAGTACACCAGCCAGCGCCTCTACGGGCCCCACGGTGGGCGCCAACTGTCGTGGTGGTATCACGGCAGATGCCATAGTATGGCTAATTGTGTGGGGCCGATGGACGCTGGTGGATCCGGGGAGGGCTAGCGAGCTAAGGAGCTCACACGAAAGATGGCAAAGAATCACCAAAACCGACTTGAGTAGGGAAGAAACCGCAAGAACACACGAAGAACACACTAAAAATCACAAGCAACCACAAACACGCACGATGTACCCAGGTTCGGGGCCCTCGTGAGGAGGTGACACCCCTACTCCTGCCTTGCCTCTCTCTATATGTGTCTCACAAGATCTACAAGGTGCTCCTTGAGCTGTTTTGGTAAGAATTAGGATGAACTACCGAGGGAGGAGGAGTAAATGCCCTAGCAATGAATAAGACTATAGTTTTGGCTCTCTGGTTGGTGTCCCTCTCACAGGAGGAGTTATGGCGCTATTTATAGGGGTCCGGCCGAGTTGCCCGGAAACCCTAGCTCCTCCGGGCCCCACCGGACAACAGCTGAAGGGGATCGCAGGCAGAAAACAAAAAATTTCCTATCGGCGATAACCTTAAACTAGCCAGAATCTACACTATGCAGATATAGAAGTACGGCGGATATCGGAATACATACCCTCGTAGACCAAAAAGCGGGGATTACGCTCCCGCACAAGCGTTGACGACGAAGACGACGTAGCCGACCTCTAGGTCGCGAAGAACTCGGCGCGACGAAGACGATGAAGATGACCTCGAGGTCGGGTGGAGGAAGTAGGCCTCCGAGTACCGCTAGCGCAGCACCTCGTAGGGTGTTACACACATACGGTGGAGACGACGGCCTCCGAAGCTCCAGTCCAGGACGAGCAGCGGAAGACTTGGACCGGAACACCAGCAGCGCGGCAGCGGGCTATGGTGGAGAGATCCCCTCTCAACTCGGCGCAACTCTGAAAAGGGAATCACGTTATCGAGGAGAGAAAGAGAAATTAATTGGTGAATTAAAAAGCCAGGGGTGCCCCTTCTTATATAGGCTCCCGGGGGGGGCCAACCTTGCCAGCCAGGCAATGTGTGACTATCCCCATTGCCTGGTGCGGCTCAAGAGGGTGCGCCGGCCCTAGGTGGGCCCCATTTGGCCCACCTAGGCCGGCCAAGCCTTCCCCCACCGAATTCCCTTGGGGTTTTTCCCCCCCATGGGCCTTCTTTCCACCAGAAGGCCCATTTAGGAAAATCAGCCTAAATAAATTCGAAAATAAATATATAAAATCATATTTAAACATTAATTACACTAATTAATATCTAACATATTATATATAATTTATTCTAGCTCCGAAAACTATTTCGTCGCTGCCCGATCTCCATCGGACCATTCCCGGGACGTTCCCGGTGATCTCTTTCCTTTCCGGTTGTCTTGTCGAAACCCCTTAAGTGTGTTACCCTAGCGGTTCGATATAATAACAGGCATGATCGAGACTCCTCTCCGATCAATGACTAACTCGTAGGCCTGGACCCCATAAATTAATCCCTGTGATATAACGAATGACTTTCATCTATCAAACCTGGACGTCGAGTCTTAAACCTTTTGCCATAGCGATACTTTAGCGTGTCCGAAACTCATTCATAGATATCTCCATACCTAGCATGATCTCGTTCCCGACAACACTATCTTCTACTCGTCTATGATATTATGTCAGCTGGTGACCTAGTCACATGTTTGCAAACTCATTTGACATAATCTCACCGAGTGGGCCCTAGAGTATCTATCCGGCTATACGGACTGACAAATCCCGCTCTTGACCCCTCGTCTCAACTACCCCCTTCCGATACCCAAAAGTATCACCGTTATTGTCACACTATATAAGACATGACGTTTGGTGCGATCAAAGTATCTTCCAGGAATAACAATAAGAGTTGATCTCACGGTCGAAGGCGTAATGACTACGTCCTACAAATTATGGGTAAGTCCATCACATCGTTCCACCTAACGATATGACTCCATTGCCGATAGACGCCATGTCTCATGATCGGGAAACCTCGATCATCAATCGCGCAATGAAACTAGTCTTAGCAGAGTCAACTAGGGACCTGGTTGTTTATCTACCACACGTGTATTAATGTTTCCGCTTAATACAGTTATAGCATGGTATAAAACATATAATGAACAATTGGAATATAACCAATAAACTATCTTTATTAAGTGCCTCTAGGGCATATTCCCTTCAGTCTCCCACTTGCACTAGAGTAACACTTAATCTAGTTTACAACTTGGTAAAAGCTCAACACCCATAGCATCTTGGTGCATGCTTGTCTCGTGGAAGAGGAATACAGTCAACAGATCTCACACATTGAGACCTATATGTGCTTTGCAACACTTCTATGTCACCTAGTTTGACATCATCCCGTATCTTACGATGACGGTGAAATATATCCTAGTGGATGGAGTGAGACTCGAACATTCGCGTAGTATAGGCCTTAAAAGTCTAAGAGATCTATTAAGGGGACCACATACGCTCGGAAAACTGCTCAGTCCAATCACACTTGCTACTTCTGAAGTTGCCATATATTTCTATACCTATGTAGATTATGCAACAGTGCATTCATATGCGACTTCGCAAACTAACCATGTCTTTCTTCAAAATAAAGGACATCTCCTATATGAGATTTCTAGTTGTATGGGCCAGTGTAATAACTTGCATCATCGTAACCTCTTTACGGCAAGTTGTCTTTCACTCCTTCCCTTTACCAGAAAACATATCTTCAGTTCTCACAGACACTGAAAAATATACTTAACGTTTGTTCATTGATCCACACAAGGATCACTCTAGAACCCGTTCTTCAACCAAGAACTTGGGTCACACTAAGTCGAGCTTTCAATCTGGTAGCATCTATGTCTGATACATAGAGAATGTCGAACATCATTTGCTATCACTGAAAATGCCAAGATAAACTTCATATTTCACCTAGTCATACAAGTAAGAACCATTTTCTTCGCTTGTTCTATTCTGAAACACTTCAGAATCTTAACTTAGGAAATATTCCGACCTAATGTTATTAAGCCCCTTACGATCTATACAATTATAGATTGGATGCCTAATACTCCTAACTTCTTTCATACAAAATTTAATCACTTAAATAATCCTTTACACTCTACTAGAGGATCTGTGTCATTCAATATGTCGTCACATACAAAATCATGATTGACACCTAGCTCCCACTCAAATATTCCTTCCGCATATAAGATCAAGGAAAGCTACTTAGCTCCCACTCACTTCTTTGCAAGTTTCTTCAACTATTTTGGACAACTCCAAAATCCTTTGATCACATCATCAAAGTGAAGATTCCAGCTCCGATATGCTTGCTTCAGCCCATGAATGGACAACTGAAGTTTGCATACATGTTTAGCATCCTCAGGATCACCAAACCATTATTGTACTAATTACAACTCTTTCTTAATGACACTATTAAGAAACATGGTTACCTTATCCATCTATCAATTTCTCATTCGAAATTATAGTAATTGCTAAACGACCCAGAATAGATTTAGGCTTCGCCACTTGAGACAAAATCTCATTGTGGTCAACTTTTGAATCTGTCGGAACTGTTTCACGACAAATCGATCCTTATCAGTGTCTACTCTCTCATAAAATTCCATATTCTGTTAACATCCTAGATGCCATCAAGAAGATCTCCCAAGTCAATACCTGGTAATCGTACATGGATTTTATTTCGGATCATATATGACTCATAGCCATTTCTCGGACTTAGGTCTACCATCTCTTCTTCGTAGTTCGTAGGTCTGTCATATTCCATTAACATGACCTTCATAACAAGATTGTCGTAACACATAGTGTGGAACACAACCTCGTACGCCTACGTTCTTAGTATGAGCTCAGAGCATCATGATCTTGTATCATCAGCTTCTTTCAAGCTGTGGAGCATGACACCGAAAACACTTTCAGTTGCGCCACTCTGATGTCTGGAGAGAAAGTTTCATCAACTTCGTCTTGCTCTACTTTCTTTCTCACTTATACCCTTGGACAAGAAACTATTTCTTTCGCAAGGTATATTCCGGCAACGATTTTGCCTATGTCGTGAGACATGTACCCAATTAACTCTTTAGGTACACTACAAAGATTAATCCATTTTAGGTTTGATCACATCAAAACACTAAATTGCTGAAACGACAATCTAGGCTAAAAGCCATGCCATCACTAATATGATATTGTCTCCATGGATTTAAATGGTTTCCCTATTATCTAACGTGAGTGTTACGTTTCTACCATACGACTCTAATGATCACAATAATTCGGTAAGAGATTTATTTACCACACACTATCCGATAGGGTGCGATTACGACGTCCTAACATACCATAACACTATGGTGTTCCATGCGACGTAATTTGTGGAACTCTTCTCACAAGTCTTCCAATGACGTGCCAACATTATAACTCAAATCTTTATTTCCTCGATCTGTATCGCAGGAATTAGATTTTCTTGTTAAATTTATTTCCTACTTCATTCTGAACTTGTTTGATCGAATCAAAATTTCCAGACTAACATTCCCTGAGTGGATATCCATATATCTACTCGGAATATTCATGAAGTCTATGAAATAAACACTTCCACTTTACGTTAAAGTACTTCATTGATTCACATACACCCATATGCATGATTCTCAACAAGTTATACTCAAAACGTTCAGTGAAGTTTACGAAATAAAGATCTCCACTACACGTTAATTACTTCATTGATATACATACATCTGTATGCATGAATATCAATAAGTAATATGCCTGCTTTCCAAAAACGGTGTCTTAGTTATCTTGCCATTGTCAAAAGATCAAATCTAAGGACTTGTAGATCCATCTGTAAGGAGCTAATTCATTGACTATAACATTGACATGAATTAAACGGTGGTGCCACACGAATGTGGTGTCTCTATTAAGTTTATTTCCTTTGGCATTAATATTATGAATGTGGGAGCTTCTACCATCTAAATTCAAATCGGCATATGATCATTACTTCATAAGTATAGGACAACGAATTTGTCACTAACATATATGAACAATTGTCTCGCTAGATGAGACACACTTATAACGATCATACTAACAGGCGATCATAAAAGAATTTATTCAAATGGTAGATCTATAGGGAGAGTGTTTATGGCCATCACAACAATTTGTCTGTCATTATCAACACGCAATGTCGCCTCATCCTTCCAAGCTACTCAAGTAGTAAATCTGGTTTTCATAAAACATGACTAGTATCAAAACATAGTCACTACTGCGATTACTTGCTTAGGTAAAGCATTCATAACATGTATATCATATATACACCATAATCATTGATGACTTCCCGGCGATCTGTTTCATCTTCTTGATACTTCCAACGTAATCAAGAACCATAAAGGTGAACGATTCCCCTTTGCATGACATAGTCTATGACAAAGCATTTGCACCTGGCAACGTCGTCTGTCATCCAGTGATCGAGCTGAGCGAGGCATCTCAATGTCATCAAGTATGACCAATATCATCAAGTATGACTGCCACGTGCTCCTTCAATGTGTGTATTCTCTTCCATCTTGGTTGAGAAGACAATCAGTCAGCGTACTGATAAACTTCATCACCCCAACTTTAGGTGTACCCCGAGTTTAGCGATCATCTCATATGTTCGCGATCTAACAACTCGTACACATCGTTGGTTCTCTATGGAGGAGATCATAGCATACACTGGACTATGATGATATCATCCGCACAAAAACTTGATAATCCAAATTATCCTTTTGTTAGCGGAATCTCCGGGTTTATCTCCTAGCGGGTATTGTATCACAAAGAGCTAACGGTTTAAACAAGGAGTATCCTCAAGCTAAAGTATAAAACTATGAAGTTTGGACCCAACCTTTTAAGTTTCTCAATCGCAGGAATGCGCCTAATTTTAAAAGATGCTATTACATTGGTTAATATCCACAAAGGTTTGCAAAACAGACTTTGTTCATTATATTTTGAGTTCTAGTATTTTAGAAAATAACTATCAGAACTCCCACTCAAACGAACATCCCTCCTGGTCGTTTAAGCGATTACACGACCCCCATCCATTGCACAACCCCTCATCGTCAGAGCTGGCAACACAACTTCAAGGGTGGACAACGACTTGTCGATCACAACAACTCTGTGACTCATGCTCGACCTTTCGGCCTCCATGTTCCGAGGCCATATCTGCATATGCTAGGCTCGCCACAATAACCTCCACGTAACGCTTGTGCAACATGGCTTACACCCACTGTATGCGAACGACGATATGTCTGACACCCGATCGTCACGGCCTGCCTCATAACGTAGAACTTTCTTGGTGGTGCTCGTTGGAGGAAGAACACTAGTGGTCTTATGAAGGGATCATCTTATATATAACTACCGCCGCGTAACTAATATATATACTAATATATATAATCACACAATATAAGATGCACTCAAAACATCAAATGTAATGCGATGTGATATAGTCCATTGCGCCATGGTCTTCTTGGCACCCACAGTTCATAAACAATTTAATAAACCTACCTTGACCATATCACATTGCCCCTGCAAAATAAAGTTAGACTCGTTCTACTTTATCTTTTGCATATTTTACGTGGCTTGGGGCTGTCGTAAAAAGAACCGCTTCTTACCTACGAACTTATGACCACAACAACGATCCAATAATTGCATGTTTAAGCATCCCTTTCGGGCCCTCCATTGAAAATGCAAAGCCAACTAAAGAGAGAGAAACTGACACCCGCCAGTCACAGATACGGTACAAGCCGTATGTCAGTAGTGGAACCAGTCTCGCGTAAGCGTACGCGTAAAGTCGGTCCGGGCCGCTTCATCAACTCGATGCCGCTGGAATCACAAGTGCACGCTAGAGGGTAGCAAATAACAGGAACGGTGCCCCCGTGCAGAACACGGGTTCTAACAGCGTACAGCTATATCTACGATAACCTGGCTCTGATACCACTGAAGGGGATCGCTGGCAGAAAACAAAAATTTTCCTATCGGCGATAACCTTAAACTAGCCAGAATCTACACTATGCAGATATAGAAGTACGGCGGATATCGGAATACATACCCTCGTAGACCGAAAAGCGGGGATTACGCTCCCGCACAAGCGTTGACGACGAAGACGACGTAGCCGACCTCTAGGTCGCGAAGAACTCGGCGCGACGAAGACGATGAAGATGACCTCGAGGTCGGGTGGAGGAAGTAGGCCTCCGAGTACCGCTAGCGCAGCACCTCGCAGGGTGTTACACACATACGGTGGAGACGACGGCCTCCGAAGCTCCAGTCCAGGACGAGCAGTGGAAGACTTGGACCGGAACACCAGCAGCGCGGCAGCGGGCTATGGTGGAGAGATCCCCTCTCAACTCGGCGCAACTCCGACAAAGGGAATCACGTTATCGAGGAGAGAAAGAGAAATTAATTGGTGAATTAAAAAGCCAGGGGTGCCCCTTCTTATATAGGCTCCCGGGGGGGGCCAACCTTGCCACCCAGGCAATGTGGGACTATCCCCATTGCCTGGTGCGGCTCAAGAGGGTGCGCCGGCCCTAGGTGGGCCCCATTTGGCCCACCTAGGCCGGCCAAGCCTTCCCCCACCGAATTCCCTTGGGGTTTTTCCCCCCCATGGGCCTTCTTTCCACCAGAAGGCCCATTTAGGAAAATCAGCCTAAATAAATTCGAAAATAAATATATAAAATCATATTTAAACATTAATTACACTAATTAATATCTAACATATTATATATAATTTATTCTAGCTCCGAAAACTATTTCGTCGCTGCCCGATCTCCATCGAACCATTCCCGGGACGTTCCCGGTGATCTCTTTCCTTTCCGGTTGTCTTGTCGAAACTCCTTAAGTGTGTTACCCTAGCGGTTCGATATAATAACAGGCATGATCGAGACTCCTCTCCGATCAATGACTAACTCGTAGGCCTGGACCCCATGAATTAATCCCTGTGATATAACGAATGACTTTCATCTATCAAACCTGGACGTCGAGTCTTAAACCTTTTGCCATAGCGATACTTTAGCGTGTCCGAAACTCATTCATAGATATCTCCATACCTAGCATGATCTCGTTCCCGACAACACTATCTTCTACTCGTCTATGATATTATGTCAGCTGGTGACCTAGTCACATGTTTGCAAACTCATTTGACATAATCTCACCGAGTGGGCCCTAGAGTATCTATCCGGCTATACGGACTGACAAATCCCGCTCTTGACCGCTCGTCTCAACTACCCCCTTCCGATACCCAAAAGTATCACCGTTATTGTCACACTATATAAGACATGACGTTTGGTGCGATCAAAGTATCTTCCAGGAATAACAATAAGAGTTGATCTCACGATCGAAGGCGTAATGACTACGTCCTACAAATTATGGGTAAGTACATCACATCGTTCCACCTAACGATATGACTCCATTGCCGACAGACGCCATGTCTCATGATCGGGAAACCTCGATCATCAATCGCGCAATGAAATTAGTCTTAGCAGAGGCAACTAGGGACCTGGTTGTTTATCTACCACACGTGTATTAATGTTTCCGCTTAATACAGTTATAGCATGGTATAAAACATATAATGAACAATTGGAATATAACCAATAAACTATCTTTATTAAGTGCCTCTAGGGCATATTCCCTTCAACAGCTACAGTCCAACGGTAATGTCGACATCCCTACCACGACCTAGCAGCCGAGCTATCCGACATAGGTCGAGGTAGGCCATGATGCCTCTTGCCGTAGCCGCCGCCGGCCTAGGTGATGATGCTTCCCCTGTCAGAGACAGGACGTGTCTTCTCCATGCCTTGTCTCCTGTCAGTCAGTTGCCAGTACAGTGGAATAGTCACGTCGCCCTTGTCTTGTGCCTTTTGTCCCACACCCGTGTCAGACGGGAGGTGACCTAGCTTCCGTGTCAGACGGGACAGTGTCCTTGCCATGTACCTGCCCTTGACTTCCTGCCCGACATAGGATATGTCGGATGGTTTCGCCTATCCCGGCATGGTTATGCCGGGTTCTTCTCCGTGTCCCGGCAGGAGCATGCCGGGCCCGGTCATCCGGTACACCTCCCTGAGTCCCGGCATGGCTATGCCGGAGCCTCTCTCCTGCACACCACAGATACACAGACAACCTCGATAGGGAAATGTCGGTTAGAACATGTCGGCTACTTCCGACATAAGCTTAAGTCGGCCAAGCATACAACTTGGTCTAGCCAGGACCCTGCTCACCAGCACCGGTTTCTGACGTTGCACAAGAGAATGCCCCTAGGCCCAGCTACACGAAGATGTCTTAGGCTTGCTCCCAAAGACATCTTCGAGAAGTTGGTTCTTAGGAGAAATCTCTGCCTCTGCCTGAATGAGAGTGAGGGGCTGGGGGTCTATTTATAGTATCACCAGGGGAGACAGCCTGGCCCCTGTTTCCTCCAAAGGGCACCTCGTGACCTTTCCCAAGAGCCGCCTCCTGCGTACCTCCAAAAGGTGTCCCTCTACCTCCCGAAGAGTCACATGACCTTTGGCGTCAGGCAAAGGATAGTTACCACGGTAAACACGAGTATCTTACCCTCGCCTTCACCCTACCCGGGGGTAGCCCCCCGACACCGTGCGTCGCTTTCCTCCTTCTCGCGCTGGCTTGCAGGCTGTCGGCGTGCCACCAAGTAGTACCAGTAGAGGCCAATCGATTTCAGCTGATCGATGCTACTCCCTCCGTTTTTAATATAAGATGTTTTAGCTATTACACATATTGTCTAGATACACAAAAAAAATGAGTGTATATAAACACTAAAACATGTATAGATACAATTGCGTGGGACATCAACTAACTCGTTTTTGTGAGTACTAGTTGGTGAAATGAATTGGGCATGGCAAAATATGCCTGATAAGTATCTAAACGAGGAGAACAGGACGGATGACAGCTCTGAATCGTGTTGCAGCATGATCGCACACATTTTTTTCTCCCTCTCTCCAGGAATTCCGATGATTCTTGTTAGTTCTGTCCAGACGTGGCTATATTTATATAGCGGGCGAAAGCCTGTTTGGAGTAGTTATGTCCAGACAAAAAGCCTCTCTTAATCGTCCTATTGATATAAACATCATGCATATACGTCACTGCTACAGCCTACAGTACACATAAGCATTAATCATACTATCGGTTAGGCCAGCCATGACAACGGTGATTGGTGGCGGAAAAGAAGGATGGCTCAGCATCAATCTTTTCTCACTAGCCGCGTACTACGGAAGGAGCGGTCTGTGGCATAACCGAAGGGAGCTGCTTATTTATGGGGCCGGCAGGCTCTAACGGCGGACAAGCTTGCCGGGAAGGCAAATGACGTGACCAAGCAAGCACCAACCATTCAGCGTGCCACCAAGTAGTACCAGTAGAGTCTGTCTAAAAAAAAAAAAGTAGTACCAGCAGAGTCCAATCGATTTCAGCTGATCGATGCTACTCCCTCCGTTTTTAATATAAGATGTTTTAGCTATTACACATATTGTTTAGATACACAAAAAAATGAGTATATATAAACACTAAAACATGTATAGATACAATTGCGTGGGACATCAACTAACTAGATTTTGTGAGTACTAGTTGGTGAAATGAATTGGGCATGGCAAAATATGCTTGATAAGTATCTAAACGAGGAGAACAGGACGGATGACAGCTCTGAATCGTGTAGACGTGACTATATTTATATAGCGGGCGAAAGCCTGTTTTGAGTAGTTCTGTCCAGACGAAAAGCCTCTCTTAATCGTCCTATTGATATAAACATCATGCATATACATCACTGCTACAGCCGCCTACAGTACACATAAGCATCAATCATACTATCGGTTAGGCCAGCCATGACAACGGTGATTGGTGGCGGAAAAGAAGGATGGCTCAGCATCAATCTTTTCTCACTAGCCAAGCGTACTACAGAAGGAGCGTTCTGTGGCATAACCGAAGGGAGCTACTTATTTATGGGGCCGGCAGGCTCTAACGGCGGACAAGCTTGCCGGGAAGGCAAATGACGTGACCAAGCAAGCACCAACCATTCAGCGTGCCACCGCTTTCACCAAGGTAGGGGCATTCTACCGGGCTGGAAAGAATTCAGCGCCCGTTCGGACCAAACATGTCGTTTTGTGACAATCTAAATTCATTAATATAAAAACTAACTTCAGACGAGCGAAGAGAGTGCCCGTCACCGGAGGCTTAGAGGCTTAGGGCCGAGTCCTTTCCGGGTCGGACTGCAGCCGATTTAGAGTTATGTCAGTATAAATACATCTTGTACATTTTGTAAGCCGTTGGTTGGGACAAGTCGAATATTGTAAATCCATAGCGTTTGTAATCTCATCTGATCATAGTGAAGATTTGCTGGCTGACGTCGTGGTTTTTTATTTTCCGTTGTTTGAAGGCTTTTACACGTTAAATCTGGTGTGTTGATCTTGCTTTTATTTATCGTTTATTTGCCTACCTTTTATAACAAAACACACATGACCGACAGGGGAGGAGAAATAAGGAAAAACAGCCTTAAGTCACGGTCTTGAGTCTTGAGAGAGATGACTAGTCTAGTCTATGAGTGTCGATTGTGTCACAGGCTATAACGAAAGTTGTGGCAGCCATGGCCTGAAAGATGAGCCGGTTGCGCTTCTTTCAAACGTTGCACATACCATAACTGGTCACACTTCTGGAGGCTAGCCAGACGCTCACATTCATGGATCGGGAAGGTCTTGACAATGTTCATGCTCACTCGAGGGAGTCCATTGGGCAGGTGGTTCCTATGGATGACAAGGTTGTTGTTATAATTGGGCCCGTTTATGGGCCAAGCCAATAGAAATTTACTAGAATCTTAAATGGCCCATTATGAAATTATTACCCAATATCCAACATTTGTTGCTTCCGGTGCTTTGACACATCTTTCTGGAGCTATGTTCATCAAATTTTTTTTTTTGAAAGCATCACATATATTAGGTCAGCCGGCCGTCTCATTACAAACCTTGCTAGTCCCTTTCGGTACCCTAACAAGAAAAAGAGTGCGTCCGGAACCTGCCGCCTTTCTTATCAAATAGTTACATCGCTTATCAAAAAACTAATCAAAAAGCTAGGGGAATTGTCGGCCCAGTAAGGACCGGGGTATGCACGGCCCACTCCCTACAGGCCTCGCCCGCGTGGACCTTCGGCAGAACGACTAAGGACCAGGCTGCCGCTTGGAGGGATCCTCAAGAGGCATCCCCTCTCGAGGACTGAAGAGGACGCCAGGGCCTGAAGAGGACCCTGCGCTTCAAGAGACTCCCCAGGCACAGCCCGCCTGGAGAGGAGTCAGCAGAAAACCCCTCCAAAGGTGACCACGGCCCTGTGGAGACACTTCGCGGCTAAGCAAGCGCTGCAGGACGCACATGGCCCCTGCAGCAGCCGCAGGGTGACGCGGGCATCCCAGTGGCCATTCTGGTGATAAAGGAGTCAACAAAGCCGCGCCGCCTGCGGCCGGACAGCCAGGACTTTCCTCTTTGGTGATAAAGCGGCTGGACGGCGCAACGCTCCAAGAAGATCGTCACCGTGGGCTCCACCACGACCTCTGCCGCGCCTGCGAGCCGCCCTGCACCGCCTGCAACCTGTCGGCCACGGCGCGCTACTTTAGCACGGATGAGCCGCGTCCATGGACGGAGGGGCCGCTGTGGACTCCCTCTCCTTTGCGCCACCGACGTGTGGGAGCCCACCAGCACGAGGGCGGAGCCCGGAGCGCCTATAAAAGGAGCAGGAGCTCCGCCGTAGAGGAGGATCGAGGAGCCAATCGCGCAATCGCTCCCTAAAGAGATAGGATAGCCAACTGCTGGAGGAGGAAGACGATCATTGTGTCCCTCTCCAGGCACCAAACTGCCTCAAGAGAGCCTTCGGCAAGCTCATTATCCTGTAACCTTCACAGTGCAATACAGACCAGCAGGAGTAGCGGTTTTACCTCCTCCTGAGGGCCGTGAACCTGGGTACGGGCCGGTGTCCATCTCTGGCGTGATAGTTCCTCTCCAGGCCCGGCGAGCACCGTCGTCGAGCCTCTCGAGGGCTGTAGGACCTCCGTGTTCAGTCCCCCCTTTCGAACCTCTCTTCAGGGCGAGACTACCCCTGTTACGTGGGAGTCACTCCTCGACATTTGGCGCGCCAGGTAGGGGGCTGAGGCGCGTCTTCAACCTCCGAACTCCGCGCCATGATGGACACCCGCGCGACGCGCGCCAACCGGCGTACCTCTGAGAGAGCTCACACCGAGCCCGGCACTGCTCCCACCCGTGGCCGCCGTGGTCGCCCTCGCGCGGCTGAGCGCGCTGGCACCGGCCCGCGCGTGGAGGAGCCAGAGAGCGAGGAGCACCGCGGCGGAGACCAGCGCGACGACGAGGACCTCTCCGAGCGCCGTGAGGACGCTGAGTCTTCGCACCCGTCCCGGCGCCAGAGCGTGTCCACGCGGGAACACCACGAGCCTGCCCCGCATACCGCGCTGTTCATGGCCCAGGAGCTCCTCCGCTACCGGCCAAGTGCCGAGGCACACGACCAGTGGCTGGACCGCCTCCACCACCTCGTCGACATCGCAACCACGCGCCCTGCTCCGTCACGCTCCATCGTGCCTTCCGGCCCTGCAGGGACAGCCGCGCCAGGTGCGCCCCCACCGCCGCCGGGACCACCTCCGGCCGCGGCGCAGCGGGCTCCCTCACATGCTTCCTCGCCACACGACTGCCAAATCGTGCAGCGCACTGCGCCTGACGCGCGAGTGGGCATGGAGCGACGCCGAGACCTCCAGAACCGCCTCGTCGAGGAGCTCGGTCAGGCGGGGCAGCAAAACCGCAGGGCCCTCCAGGGAGGAACGGCCACCTATGCCTCCGGCTGCATGGCCTTCACGCGCGCCCTGCGTCGTGTGGTCTGGCCGCAGAAATTCAGGCCAGCGCTCCCCAAGGGCTTCGACGGGTCCACCAACCCTCTCGAGTTCCTGCAGCTCTACACCACCTCTATCCAGGCTGCAGGGGGCGACGACAAGGTCATGGCCAACTGGTTCTCCCACACCCTCAGGGACTCAGCGCTGTCCTGGCTTCTCAACCTGCCGGAGGACTCCATTGACTCCTGGGAGGAGCTCTGCAGGCAGTTCGTCGCCAACTTCAAGGGCACGTACGAGCACGCACTCACCCACAACGACTTGCGCGCTGTGGTGCAGAAGAAGGATGAGACTCTTCGCAAGTACATCCAGCGCTTCAGCCAGGTGCGGAACAAGATTCCAAACATCCCCGACACCCAGGTGATCGCTGCCTTCCGCGAGGGCGTCACGAACCGCAGGATGCTCGAGAAGCTCGGCATCCACGACAAGCTCACCTCTGTGGTGAAGCTGTTCGATCTGGCGGATAAGTGCGCCAAGGCTGAAGAGGGACTCCTCTTCGTCAAGATGAGCGCGCGGGGGGACGACCCTGGCGAGGGGTCCAAGAGCCACAAGAAGAAGGAAGAGCCCATGCGCAAGGCCACCGCGGTCCTCGCGGCAGAGCCTGACGCGAAGGGCTCCCGCAGGGGTTCTCCCGAGCGCGGCGACAAAGAGGTGGACCACCGTCCGTTCTGCGTCTACCACAACAGGCGTGGGCACGCCACAGACGACTGCTTCGACCTCAAGAGGCTGAGCAGGGAACGCGAGCGAGGAGAAGGCAGCGGAAGCCGCGGCAGAGGTCGCGGCTACCGCAGAGACGGCAGGGGTAGGCGCGAAGGCGGCTACCAGAAGCCGCCGGGCACTCAAGCCAATGCCGCCGAGAAGAACAACAACCTCCCCGACGAGGAAGATGGAGGCTACCAGGCCCCGAGAGGCGCCATGGCCTGCATCCTCGGCGGAGCTCAAGCGCCCAAGTCGAACAATCAGTTCAAGCAGTTCGCCCGCGAACTCAACGCTGCGCTCCCGAGCACCGAGACCTCCAGACCCCTCAAGTGGTCCCAGTACACCATCGCCTTCGACGCCAAGGACCACCCCACGTCGACCAAGACTGTTGGAACCCTCCCCCTGGTCTGCTCCCCCACCATCAACAACATCACCGTCTCCAAGACGCTCATTGATGGGGGAGCGGGCCTGAATGTCATCTCTGTCGAGACCTTCGAGACGCTTCAAGTGCCCTACGAGTGGCTTATGCCCTCCAGGCCGTTCACGGGCGTCACCAGTGGTTCTATCGAGCCTCTGGGGCAAGTCCGCCTCGCGGTCACCTTTGGCACGCAGAAGAACTATCGCACGGAGCTGATCGACTTCGACGTCGCCCACATCGGCTTGCCGTACAACGCCATCCTCGGCTACCCCGCCCTCGCGAAGTTCATGGCCGTCACGCATCACGCCTACAACATGGTCAAGATTCCCGGCAGCGCTGGCACCATTGCCGTCCATGGCCATATCCTGGACGCCACGCGCGCTGTCGAGAGCGCCTACAAGGCAGCCGCCATGGCTTTCCCGGCTGACGAGGACATGGAGCCTCTCGAGAGGCCCAAGAAGAAGAAGCAAGTGTTCTCTCAGGAGCAAGCCGCCACGAAGAAGGTGTCGCTGAACACCACCAGCTCGGGGGCTGAAGGCTCGGGGGCTAGCGTCACCATAGGCGCAGCCCTGCCTCCCAAATAGGAAAGCGCGCTCGTCGCCTTCCTTCGGGCAAACTCTGACATGTTCGCATGGACTCCGTCAGATATGTCCGGCGTACCAAGGGAGGTGATCGAGCACCACTTAGCCGTGTGTCCAGACGCACGCCCCGTCAAGCAAAAAGCACGTAAGCAAGCCCCCGAGAAGCAAGCTTTCATCATCAGGGAAGTAGAGAAGCTAAAGGCGGCAAACGTCGTCCGCGAAGTCGCGCACCCCACTTGGCTCTCCAACGGCGTGGTTGTCCCTAAACCCACTGGAGGAGGCCGACTCTGCATCGACTACACCGATGTCAACAAGGCCTGCCCCAAGGACCCATACCCCATGCCGAGGATAGACCAGATCGTGGACTCCACCGCTGGCTGTGACCTCCTCTGCTTTCTGGACGCCTTCTCTGGTTACCACCAGATCAAGATGGCTAAAGAGGACGAGGAGAAGACGGCATTCCTCACCCCTTGTGGTGTGTACTGCTACACATGCATGCCCTTCGGCTTGAAAAACGCTGGAGCCACCTTCCAGAGGCTCATGAGGATAGCCTTGGGGGCGCAGATGGGCAGAAACGCCGAGGCCTACGTCGACGATATCGTGGTCAAGTCTCGAGAGGGGGACACCCTCTTGAGGGACCTCGAGGAAACCTTCGCCAGCCTGAGAAAGGTGAACATCAAGCTGAACCCCGCCAAGTGCGTCTTCGGGGTCCCTTCAGGCAAGTTCCTCGGATTCCTCGTGTCCCACCGTGGCATAGAGGCCAATCCTGACAAGATCAAGGCCATAGAGCAAATGCAGCCTCCCCGCCGACTCAAGGACATGCAGCGCTTAGCGGGCTGCATGGCCAGCCTTGGTCGTTTCATCTCCAAATTCGGCGAGAGAGCCCTGCCATTTTTCAAGATCATGAAGAGATCGGGCACATTCAAGTGGACCCCTGAGGCGGATAAGGCCTTCGAGGACTTAAAAAAGTATCTGGCTAGCCCTCCGGTCTTGGTGGCCCCCAGGGCAGGCGAGCACCTGAAGCTGTACCTCTCAGCCACCCCGCAGACCGCAAGCGCCGTCTTGGTGGTCGAGAGGGAAGAGCCTGTCCTCCCCAAGAAAAGCACTGCAACTCCAAGCCCAGAACCCCCCGACAAAGGCCCCGTCGAAGGAGCAGCCTCCACAGACCCACTGCCAGGCCCACCGCCTCAAGCCGAGTCTGCTCCCTCCACCCCTGTCGGGACGCCTCCACAGGCGGATCTCGACAAGGGCCCTGAAGAGCCTCCACAGGGGGCTGACGCTGCGCCACCTCAGGCAACCCTTGTCGAGCACCCCGTTTACTTCGTCAGCACAGTGCTGCGGGACGCTCGCGAGAGGTATCCGATGCAGCAGAAGCTCCTCGTCGCGCTCCTCATCGCCTCCAGGAAGTTGAGACACTACTTCCAGGGCCACCACATCACGGTGGTCACTGCCTTCCCCCTGGAGCAAATCCTGCGCAATCCCAACGCCACAGATCGTGTCGCAGGATGGAACATCGAGCTGCAGCCATTCAACTTGCGTTTCGACACCACGAGGGTCATAAAAGGAAGAGCGCTGGCTGACTTCGTCGCCGAATGGACTGACCCAAGCCCTGAGGAGCCTCGCGAGGCAGAGGCCGAGCCCTCGGGAGACACGGTGCCCAGCCACTGGACCATGCACTTCGATGGAGCCTTCGCTTGTCGCAATGGCGGAGCAGGCGTCGTCCTAACTACGCCCAAGGGTGACAAGCTATACTACGCTGTCCAGCTGTGCTTCACGATCGACAAGATCTCCAACAACATCGCCGAATACGAAGGCCTCCTCGCCGGCTTAAGGGCCGCCATCGCGCTAGGTGTCAAGCACCTACTCGTCAAGGGAGACTCTCAGCTGCTCGTCAACTTCTCCAACAAGAGCTACACGCCGAAAGACGACCACATGGCCGCATACCTCGAAGAGGTCCGCAAGCTTGAGAAGCACTTCAAGGGCATGGAGCTCATGCACATCCCGAGGAAAGAAAACCAAGAGGCTGACGACATCGCCAAGCGGGCCTCGCGAAGGCAGCCCCAGCAGGCCGGTGTCTTTGAAGAAAGGCTCGCCAAGGCATCCATCAAGCAGCCTCGAGAGGCCACAGCCGCAAGCGCAGACGAAGCGCTCCCACCGCCTCCTGAGTCTGGGGCGCCTGATTGCGGCCCCAGCACAGGGGAGCGCCTGTTGCTGACGGCAACCCGCCAGGCCTCAGGCTGGATTGATGAGCTCAAGGACTACTTGGCGAAGGGAATCCTCCCGGAAGAAGATGCCGATGCAGAGCGAATCGCTCGACAGGCAAAATCCTACTGCATCCTCGAGGGAAACCTCTACCGCAAGCGCCCAAATGGTATCGCGCTCAAGTGTGTCCCTCCTGAGGAAGGCCGAGAGCTGATTAAGGACATCCACAGCGGGGAGTGCGGCCACCACTCATGTGCGCGCACCCTCACGGGCAAGGTCTTCAGGAGCGGCTTCTACTGGCCTCAAGTGCTTCAAGATGCGGTCGCCATTGTGCAAACCTGCGACGCCTGCCAATTCCACGCCAAGCAAATTCATCAGCCGGCACTGGAGCTTCAAACCATCCCGCTCTCCTGGCCATTTGCGGTCTGGGGGCTGGATATCTTGGGCCCCTTCCCAAGGTCGCAGGAGGGCTACCGTTTCCTCTTCGTGGCCATCGACAAGTTCACCAAATGGACCAAAGTTGAGCCAGTGCGCACCATACCAGCGGGGGCCGCGGTGAAATTCATCAGAAGCTTGGTCTGCCGCTTCGGCGTGCCCAACCGCATCATCACCGACAATGGCTCGCAATTCACCAGCGGCATCTTCCGAGCCTACTGCGATAAGCTTGGCGTCAAGGTCTGCTTCGCCTCGGTAGCTCACCCACGCAGCAACGGTCAAGCCGAGCGAGCAAACGCTGAGGTCCTCAAGGGCCTCAAGACCAGGAGTTTCAACATCCTCAAGGGCCACGGCAAGGGCTGGATCGACGAGCTCCCCTCCGTGCTCTGGTCCATACGCACAACTTCCTCGAGGCCTACAGGCGAAACGCCGTTCGCCCTGGTCTACGGAGCTGAGGCAGTCCTCCCCGCAGAAATCAAGCATGGATCGCCGCGGGTCCTTGCCTTCAACGAGGACACCCAAGAAGGCCTCCACAACGACGACCTGCTGATCCTCGAGGGATTGCGCCGTCAGGCCGCCCTCAGGGCGGCGGGGTACCAGCAAGACCTGCGACGCTACCACAGCCGCCATGTGCGCTCACGCACCCTTGAGGCGGGCGACCTCGTCCTCAGGCGAATCCTCTCCAGGGAAGGTCTCCACAAGCTCTCGCCGATGTGGGAAGGCCCCTACAGGGTCTCCCACGTCGCCAGGCCTGGCGCAGTACGCCTCGAGACCGAAGACGGCATCCCCGTCAAGAACCCGTGGAACATCGCGCACCTGCGCAAGTTCTACCCGTGATCACGGTCACGCCAGGCATTTTTTGTCTCTAGAGGGAAGCTCACGGCTTCACCTCCAAGCTTCTCAAAGCTTCTCCCGAGGCCCAGCCCTCCGAGCTCTCCTGCAAATGAGCCCTCGCAGGCCGCAGTGAACCTCTGCCACTAATGGGTGGTCCCCATGCCTCGACATGGAAGGAACGTTAGCTTGGCAAACCCAAGTGTAATGAACCGCTTTTCGTTCCAAGTGAACTTTGCGCTCCGGCGCCATTTTCGTTCCTAAGTGAACTATGCGCTACGGCGCCGCTATGTAATATTTTGGTGGTGAGTTTATTTCAGCATTATTTTCTTTATTGAAAATGGGCACTTATATCTCTCCACATGCGCACCTCGCGAGCGGGGGCTGAGTACGGTGCCAGTGCCTCAAATGACACACCAGCAGCACTGCAAAACCCAAGGATCCGAGCTCTGGCTAGAGGGCAGGCCCTCCCAAGCACGCCATCTCTACAAAGGACCTTGGTACTCTCTCTCCTCACAAGGAACGCCTGAGGAGACCTATAAGCGCGCATTAGTCCATGGTAAAGTGCACAAGCGTTTGGTCCTGCCTCTCTAACATCTATAGGGAACAAGCGTCTCTACAAGCCCGAGGAGGCAGCAGGGAAAAAAAAACTCTTAAAGAGGACCTCCCCGGCAAGCTAAAAAGCCTCTAGAAGCTAAGTCCCGCTCCTGCGACCCGAGAGCCTTTTCTCTCCAAGCGCACGTTTGTCCCTCGAGCGATTTCGTTTTCCCTTATGCTTCATGGACTACTCGCACGTCAAAGGGGAGCACTTGGGCATCGCGACTCAGGGCTCTTACCTCTCCAAGCCTTAAACTCCCCCCGGCCTTGCTGAGTCATTGCTCTAGCATACCGTAGTGGCGGAGTCATAGTGCGAAGAGACGGGTCCTAACGACGCAGAGAAAACATAGACATGAAAGTAAAGCAGAAAAGGCCTCTCGAGGGGCAAACAAGCTAGCATAAATAAGCTTAAAGAGGTATATTACAGGCCCAAAACGTGCAATGTCTGAATACAAAAAATTGTCTCAGATACAAGCGCTCAAAGGCGCGACAAGCAAGGCTCAGGCGGAGTCCGCGCCAGCACGCTCCTCCTCAGCGTCTTCCTCCTCGGCAGGGGCGGCCTCCTCCTCGCTGTCCTCCGCAGCCACCTCCGCACGCTTGAAGCGGTTGCAGAAGGCCTCCACTTGCTCGCGGAGGGCGTTGGAGACCTGCAGGGCCTCCCCAGCCGGGCGCGCCTCGGTCACCGTGGAGAGGTCGAAGCTGGGCAAAAGGAGCCGGAGGTTGGCGAAGATGCGGTCGACCACCACCTCCAGAAGCTGGCGGCTCTCGACCTCAATCACCTCGCGGAGATCGCCGGCGGGACCCTCGAGGGCCGTGAAGAGCTGGTCGAAGTAGACCAGGTACATCGCAGCATCACCACGACCGCGAGCCTCGGTGAGCGGCGCTTCTGCGCCGAGCTGGGCCGCGAGCTCATTGCCTCTCGCTACCAGCGCCTGGAACATGCGGTCCCGCTGCTTCGCGAGCACGAGAGCCGCCTGCGCGGTGTCCACGGCCTCCATCACCTGCTTGGCTGCAGAGCCCGCCTGCCCCTCCACGTCCTTGATGAGGGCGTCCAGCTCCAGGGCAGCAGCCCGGCGGCCCTCCTCAGCCTGGCGGTAGGCGTCCTTGGCGCGTTGGAGGCGGACCTCGAGCTTGGAGTTGACCTTCTCAAGCTCCGCGATCCGCTTGGCGTCAGCAGTGTGCTTGGCCTTGAAGCGGTCCTCTTGCTTCTTGGCCTTGTCGCGGAACTCCTGGGAGATGGTCCGCCTGAAGTCTATCTCGCGCTCCGCGAGGGCAGCCTCCGCCTCCTTTTTCTTCTCAGCGAACCGCAGCTGGAAGCGCTCCAGGGTTTGCCTCTGGGCGGTGACGTTATCGTCGTGCCGCTAGAGCGCTTGGGCCAGGTCCCCCTCACGCGCCTCGAGCTCTTCCGCTTGGTGGCCAGCTCACCCTCCGCCTGGAGCCGCTGCTCGTCGCGCTGCTCCACGTCTTTCTCCCTGGAGGCCAGCTGCCGCTCACGCTCGGCTAAGCTCTTGCGGTCCTCCTCCAGGGTCTCCTACGCGGCCCGGTGGGCGGAGAGGAGCTGGGACTCTAGCTGGGAGACCTCGCGGCGCTTCTGCTCCAGCGAGCCCTCCATAGCCGCGCGCTCGGCCTTCACCTCCGCGAGGAGATCGGCGGCCGCATCGCGCGCGTCCTGGAGGGGGGCAAGGAGCTCGTCTGCGTCGCGGACGGCCCCCTCTCGGACCTCCTTAGCAAAGCGGATGGCCTCCTCGCGGGCGGCCTGGAGCGCCTGATCCTCCTGGCGCCGGGCCTCAACCGCGGCATGGAAGCGCCCCCAGGCCTCCGCGAGCTCGTCGCGTTGCTGACCAAGTTGGGCGTCCTCAAAGGCGAGCTGCGCCTCCAGGCCCTCCAGGGACTCCCTCACCACGCGGAAGGCCACCTCGCGGTGTCCCTTGCTCCAGTCCCAGCCGCTCAGGACCAGGCCGCGTTGCGCGGAGGGCCCGGCCCCGGTGTCGAACCTTGAGGATGAGGCCTCTGGGCGTGCCTAGGGGCTAGGCTGCTCCCGGTCCTTCGCCGCGCCCAGGATGGTCTCGCCGCCCTCGTCGCCTGGTCGCGTCGCCTCTTGCGCCTCGCCCCCCGCTGCGGGGCGTGGCGGAGAAGGAGGAGCTCCCCCTGCAGAGGCGCCCGCGCTTGGTGGGCCCTTGTCTGCCTCGGCCTCTGGTTGCGCGGGAGGCGTAGCCGCACGAGGTGGGGTGGCCTCGCGTGCCGGAGTCGACTCGCGCGGCGGCGTAGCCGCGTGAGGCAGTGTAGGAGCTCGAGGGGGGCTGGCCGACCGCTCTTCCTGCACCTCCACCACCAAGGGCACGGGGGGCGGTGCAGCGGCCTCCGCCTGAGGCGCTGCTGCCTCCGCCAGAAGCTCAGTTGCCTCCGCCTGAGGCGCCTCTTCGGCTGGGCCTGCCGTGGCCGTCTCCCCAGGCCTCGCGACCTCTCCAGCCACGGCCTCTGCCGCGGCTCCCTTCACCTCCGCTGCCTTGCGAAGCCTACGGCGTTTCGCAGGCACTAGGTCGCTGAAAGGAATCGGGGGGCGAGTGTCAGAAATATGAGAAGAAGAGTGCAATAATCAAGCGTTTAGTAATTGAAGGAACTTACCCGGACCGCTTGGCGCCGGTGTCAACCCACGCCAAGCCTGACGAGCGCCAGGAGGGCTTGGGCCTGGCGTCTGGCCTCTCCGGAGGCGCCTCGGCTTTCCTCTTAGAGGGGACGTCGGAGGGCCTCGCGCCAGGCCTGTCGCAGGCCGCCTTGGACCGGGGCTCGCGACGCCCCAGCAAGGACTCCTCGTCAGAGGCCTCCCCTTCAGACTCCTCCTCCTCCGCGCGACGCGTGGGCGCCCCCGCGAAGGCGCCTTCGTCGTCACCTGACGAGATGTCGCAAATCTCGCCCGCTTGGGGCCTGGCCCTCGAAGAGGCCTCCTCGCCCGCCGCGGCCTCCTCCTCGCCTGCCGCGGCTTCCTCCTCGCCTTGACCGGCTCCTGAGGCAGAGGGCGTCTCTGCCCCCTCCGCATCATGCACCACAGGCACGAGCACCACCTTCCGCGCCGGGCCTGCCGGAGTGTACGGAGGAACCCCCTCCAGAACGGCCAGACGCTCGGTCATGTTGTATTGGTGCAGAGGCCTGAGGGAGATCGGGAGTTCCTCCATGGCGGGCACCGCGGGGTTGATGAAGAGCGCGGACAGGACGTTGTCGACGGCATCCTTGTCGTTGTCCTCGCGATGGAGCCGCATCTTGTCATTGGGGCCGGAGTACATCCACATCGGCATCGCGTGCGCCTGGAGTGGGGCGAGGCGGCGCGTCACGAAGTCCGCCATGACGATTTGCCCCGTGAGGCCTTCCTCCCGGAGGTAGCTCAGGCGGCCCGACAGCATCACGTTCTGCGCGCCGCAGAAGGTGGCCTTGCCCCAGTGCGAGTTCTTCACGGGCGGCGCGTCAGGGACCTCGAGGAAGGCGCTTGGCTGCTCCACGCCAACGAAGAACCACCGCTGGCGGAAGTCGTCCACCTTCTTCGTCACGGAGGTGATGGCCTTGCCCTCGCTCCACGACATGGGGATGTAGACGCTCCCCATGCCGTCCACGATGCGGAAGGAGACGCACCCCGAGCGCTCGTTCTTCGCCGTGCTCCGGAGCGCGTAGAAGCACCGGAAGAGCTCCACCGTGGGCTCCACGCCTAGGTACGCCTCGCAGAGGTAGGCGAAGATGGCGAGGATGAGCACCGAGTTGGGGTGGAGGTGTAGCAGTTGGATTTGGTAGAAGGCCAGCACCGCCTCCAGGAACGGGGAGAAGGGCGGCACCAGGCCCGCCGAGACGCAGTGCTGGAAGATGGGGAAAAACCCTCGCGGGCGTTTCCCGTGCGCCGCAGGCTTGAGCGCGGTGGCGCCGTGCTCGTTGGTCCGGTCCGCCACCAGGAAGCGGACCTTCTCGAGCGCCTTGTCGTTGACGCGCACGCCCAGCAGTGCCGCACCGTGTGCGGCCTCGGCGGGCGCCGCTTGCGATGAAGACCCCGCGGCCGCCTTGCCCTTGTTCTTCGGCGGAGTCATCGTCGGAGGGAAGAAGGCAGCGGCGCGAGGGGAAGTTGGAGAAATCGGAGAAGAGGGCGCCGGAATGCAGGAGCGGAGAGCTCTGTGCGGATGGCGTCTGCGAGAAGAAGTGGGAGTAGTAACGGCTCCCTGCTCCGGCGCCGGGGTTTTTATGTCTCGTCAAGGAGCAGTTACCGGGGCGTGGTGGGACCCCCCACGACGCACGTCCCATATCGTGCGCAACCGTTACTCGCCGAAGTGACGCGTGGCTCGGCCCGGCCTGCAGTTTTGGCCCCACGACGCTTCGCCTAGACCCAACGGGCCTCGTCGTGCCCATCGTGGGCCCGGGGGCTACTGTCGGCCCAGTAAGGACCGGGGTATGCACGGCCCACTCCCTACAGGCCTCGCCCGCGTGGACCTTCGGCAGAACGACTAAGGACCAGGCTGCCGCTTGGAGGGATCCTCAAGAGGCATCCCCTCTCGAGGACTGAAGAGGACGCCAGGGCCTGAAGAGGACCCTGCGCTTCAAGAGACTCCCCAGGCACAGCCCGCCTGGAGAGGAGTCAGCAGAAAACCCCTCCAAAGGCGACCACGGCCCTGTGGAGACACTTCGCGGCTAAGCAAGCGCTGCAGGACGCACATGGCCCCTGCAGCAGCCGCAGGGTGACGCGGGCATCCCAGTGGCCATTCTGGTGATAAAGGAGTCAACAAAGCCGCGCCGCCTGCGGCCGGACAGCCAGGACTTTCCTCTTTGGTGATAAAGCGGCTGGACGGCGCAACGCTCCAAGAAGATCGTCACCGTGGGCTCCACCACGACCTCTGCCGCGCCTGCGAGCCGCCCTGCACCGCCTGCAACCTGTCGGCCACGGCGCGCTACTTTAGCACGGATGAGCCGCGTCCATGGACGGAGGGGCCGCTGTGGACTCCCTCTCCTTTGCGCCACCGACGTGTGGGAGCCCACCAGCACGAGGGCGGAGCCCGGAGCGCCTATAAAAGGAGCAGGAGCTCCGCCGTAGAGGAGGATCGAGGAGCCAATCGCGCAATCGCTCCCTAAAGAGATAGGATAGCCAACTGCTGGAGGAGGAAGACGATCATTGTGTCCCTCTCCAGGCACCAAACTGCCTCAAGAGAGCCTTCGGCAAGCTCATTGTCCTGTAACCTTCACAGTGCAATACAGACCAGCAGGAGTAGCGGTTTTACCTCCTCCTGAGGGCCGTGAACCTGGGTACGGGCCGGTGTCCATCTCTGGCGTGATAGTTCCTCTCCAGGCCCGGCGAGCACCGTCGTCGAGCCTCTCGAGGGCTGTAGGACCTCCGTGTTCAGTCCCCCCTTTCGAACCTCTCTTCAGGGCGAGACTACCCCTGTTACGTGGGAGTCACTCCTCGACAGGAATCACAGTCCCAATTACAATTGGATTTATCATTATAGCAGGCCCTAGCTATTTCATGTGCCACTTGATTGCTTCCCTCAAACAATGTCTGAGTTTGACATGGCCTATCAAAGTAGTCAAATAGACGCAGTCCGCCATTATAGCAGCTGACACTGTCCACCATGATTCTTGCCCATTTCATGCCTCAATCACCTCCAAGGAGTCACCTTCAGCCAAAATATTGTTGCACCCCAATCTGTTAGCAAGAGTAAGTCCCTCTTTCATCGTCATTGCTTCAGCCATATGAGCAGATGCAACATGTGGCAAATATGTGCACGTAGTAGCCACAAAGTTCCCTTGATAATCTCTTATAACCGCACCAATAGCACCCGAGAATGTATCAATATGAAAAGCCGCATCAACATTTACCTTTAATTTTCGTGTCTCTGGTCGCTGCCATTTACTCTCCTCATCCGAAACTGTATGCTTAGACACTTTAGAATTATATGCCACCATAGCCAATATAGACATTCTGCATCTACTAAGAGGAGGAACTGATTCATTATGCGTGCGCCTCCTCTAATCCACCAGAGATACCAGGAGGCTACCAGAATAACTTCCTTTTGTTTAACATTGTCCATCACTTGAGAATTTACCTCTTGCCGAAGGAGATATTCCAGAATAGCCGAACCCGATCTGTCCTCCCGAACTGCATCATCAATCTCTGTCGTGAGTCCCAGGACACGCCACAAATCAGTCGCCATCTCACATTGAAAGAGGAGATGCTTCACATCTTCAGGCCCTTGCTCACAAACCAGACATCCACCACTGGTGCCGACATGGCGATTGACAAGAATACACTTCAGCGGTAAAATACCGTGTAGCACACGCCAGGAGAATTTTTTTATATTTTACTTGGGATCTTAAGTTGCCAAAGAATTTTCTAGACCAGGTTAGTCGCGGAAGAGCTTAATATCGCCATATGTCCCGCAGAGTGACCGAATTGGTGGCGCCATTTTAGGTGATATCCCGATCTGACTGTGTATCTACCATGAGTCGTAAAAGCCCAAGCAATAAAATCATCAAAACCATGATTGTTTAGAGGAATCTGCAAAATGCGGTTAATATCAATGGGAAGGAATAAGTCATGAAGCAGCTCTTCATCCCATTGTCCTGTATAGGGATCAATAAGATCACAAACTTTTGTAAACACAGCATTACCCCGCTGTGATATAATCTTTCGGTCAGGGCTACTAGGGATCCATGGGTCTCTCCAAATATCAATATCATTCCCAGTACCAACTCTCCAAATATAGCCTCTTTTAAACGTAGCTAAGCCAGCCAAAATACTCTGCCATGTAAATGAAGAACCTGATTTTGGACCAACCACAAGAATATCGTGGTGGGGATAATATTTTGCGCGTAGCACACGTGCACAAAGAGAATTAGGGGCATCTATAAGTCGCCAAACTTGCTTGGCCAACATCGCCAAATTGAAAGAGTGAAAATCTCTAAAACCCATGCCACCTTCATTCTTAGGAAAGCAAAGTTTCCACCAAGCATACCAATGCATTTTTTTTACTATTATCATCATCGCCCCACCAAAATTTAGCAATGGCATCCATCATCCTCTTACAAATGCCCTTCGAAATTTGGAACACCGACATTGCATACACATGAATTGCTTGAGCAACCGCTTTAAGGAGAATTTCTTTCCCTCCAATGGATAGATGCTTTTCCTTCCAACCATTAATCCGCTGGATAATTCTCTCAATAAAATGCTCAGACGAGTCACTTCTATCCGCACCCACCAAAGCAGGAAGCCCAAGATACTTCTTAGATAATGCTTCGGTATCAATATGAAGTGTCTCACAAATTTCAGCCCTTACTAGGACATCAGTATTAGCAGGAAAAATATGCTTGACTTGGCCGCACTCACTAATTGTCCCGAATTAACGCAGTAGGTATCCAGTAGTTGTTGCAAGGAAGGTGCATTATTCATGTCCGCTTTCATGAGAATAAGGGAATCATCAGCGAATAAAAGGTGTGAAACTGACGGTGCATTTCTGCACACCCAGCTATGTTCACCAAACTGTTTTGCGACTTCCTCATTAACTTGGAGTTTGATGACCCTCCAACAAGATCATCGGATGCTTTTTAAAGGAGAGGGCAATTAAAAACAAAAGTAAGAAGGTGGGCAGAAATCATTTCAGGCCAAAACCAAGAGTGGCGCCACAAGGAAGGCATTCACAAATGTTGAATGGATGGTTCTCATTTCTTCGACGTGTCCGAGATATTTCTTCTCATTTCCTCATTAACTTGGAGTTTGATGACCCTCCAACAATATCATCGGATGCTTTTTAAATGAGACGGCAATTAAAAATAAAAGTAAGAACGTGGGCAGAAATCATTTCAGGCCAAAACAAAGAGTGGCGCCACAAGGAAGGCATTCACAAATGTTGAATGGATGGTTCTCATTTCTTCGACGTGTCCGAGATTTTTATTGTGTTTTTACTGGGCTTTTTTTTACAATGTGGTGATCTATGTGTCAAGAGTTAGAGGTCATAGCGGGTTCGAAAGTTGGTGATTGTCGAGGAGTTGCATGCATTCGAATGGTCCGTGTGTTGTTATGTCGGTTTCGTCCGATTTTTCGTTAATTAATGGGCAATTCTCTTATTCTTATTAATATATTGCAGCAAAAAAATTGTGCCCGCTTCAAAGAAATAGACACACAAACAAATTCCGGGTCGTGTGATCTTGTCAATCGCCTTGGATGCGTGAATCCACCAATCGAGAGTGCCGCTGTAGCCTGTAGGTGCACATTTTCTCATACTAGGCGAGCGAATGGGTGGCAACAAAGTAAAATATCTGGTTTCGTGGGGCTCGACGCGAAGGGCTTGACTCAACTGAACACGCATGGCATACTGAGAAGACGGAACAATTACAGTGAAGAGTGCATGTAATCTAGGCTATCCATCAACTGAAGTATGGTGATCTCACTGATCCAGATCCCAAATGCCGCAGTGAGTAGCGGGCCAAATGGTGACCGCCCACTCCCGAATCATGTTCGGAATACGGATATGCCCCCAAAAGGTTAGGCCTCGCCTTGGAATGTCATATATTAACCGATTACAGAGGTAATTTTCTACGGACCAGTACAGCCCCTCCTAAAAATCCGGCGTCACTAGTGCAAAGCGCAGGAAAGTTTTACGGAGCGGAAAACCGAAAGACAATCCAAGCGGGCCCTTAAAGAAATCATTCCTAGCACGAGAATATGTTTCTTTTTTATCCGCACATGAATATGTTTGCTTGTCGACCTGTGTAAGGTGTACAGCCTAGAACAAGAAGATACATGGTGGAGTTTCCAAACGGTGTATGCGTGGACGATGGCATGTAAGTCCAAAGTAAAGTCTTATCTTTCAGACTGAAAATCCAAATTATGACTTCAATTGGTTGTACCTAGTAATGGGCTTATTAAATACATTGTTATAAGAGCGGGGACTATCTTAAGAGTGAAAATTAAAAATCTTCGGCGACGACGGTGCTTGTGCACTGTTTCTTTCTTGAAAGCGTTGGTTTTGAAGAATTTGGATATCAAGTGTTGTCTTGGTGGAACTCTGTAGCGGGATTTTCCTTTTTAGCTTCTTCTTCTTCTTCTTTTGGCTGTGTGCATCCGTAATGCCATTTGATATTGTGTTGTTGCGGAGGCTAGTTATAATTGGTACCTCCATAATATTAATATATATACTCTTTCTCTAAAAAAAATATGGATGATGTGGTAAAAATTTTTAATGGAGGCAAAAAAAATTGCCCCAATATATTAACTAAGAAGTAGTTCTATAGAAAAGTAAACAACATTACAAAGGGATTACTCTTCCCGGCATGATTACACTCAATTGCTTGGCCACTATGATATATTACTCCTAATTAAGAAGTAGTTTTACAAAAAAGTAGGCAATAAATTACAAAGAAATTACTCTCCTGACATGATTTCACTCAATCGGTTGCCCCCCGCGATGACCCAAAGACTCAGTTCTCTCTTGATCTTCTCAAAGAGCCAGTCGGCGATGAGTGTTTGTTGCGGGCATTTCCCTCATTCCAAATTTCTCAACAAGTATGAAGATAAATGGTAGCAATAGCTTTCCGATATGGGATTGAAGATCCGTCATTAGAAGCCACCAACTCGACAGGGAGTGATTTTCAGTAGGCAATGAAGTGATTGATGCTGCTGCTACCTGATGCCTGCAGATGCACTCAGTATTGAGATTTGAAAGACAAGGGGAAGGAGTGTTGCAGTGCTGCTACTGTTTTGGCGAATTTGGCATGTTCGAGGCGATGGGGAGGACCTGTATGCTCCGTGCTGCGGAAGCACCTGTATGCTCCGTGCGAAATTATGTCAGGTTCTTGTGCAGCAATATGTGGAACCTCAAGCAACCCATATATGCAGTTTCTGTTCAAGGGAATGAACAATAGAGTTATTAGAGAAGAAGAGTGGTGTACCATCATCGAGATTAAAGATTAAGTCGTCACAGTTCAAATAACCAAATCAAGTGTTGTTGTGATAAATTAGCATGGTGGCCCTCGCAAATGCGAGGGCAACTCTGTATCTTAGTATTGAATTGATAGAAATAACCTATATTTTTATGGGATTTGGTATAGGAAACTATATCCACTAAAATGTTATGCTAAAAAAATATCACAATTATTAAATGCATTTTAAATTTGTGGACGAATTATTAGTAATAAATCATTGATTTTTGTTGTTGTTTTACCATGATGTTGAATCAATTTGCATAATTAAACTTAATACGGCGAGTTGGTTGTCACTTTTGATGTAATCTTTAATCATTGTGGTAGTATTTCAATCATTGGCATTAACTATAGTATTACACAATTTTTTATATTTTAGTCCAATTAATAATTGTAGGTGAACCTCAAAAGTGGAAAAATGACACTGAGAACACAAACTAATTTATTTAATTTATCTATTTATCGTTGTAAGTAGTTAGACCAACTAAACATCAAGAAATGTATTTAATTCTTGTTAGATCTGTCTATTATCACGGACGTATGACAATGACCATGTTTCTTGGTCCTAATATTTAAGAAGTGATATTTTCTTTTTGTCCATGCATATTCCTAATTAACAATTATGTACTCTTCATATCCAGGCACATCTCGGTCCTCTCTGTCTCTTCCACTTTCCCCTCTCTTTGTATGTCTCACACAAATTATGCTCATAACTTTAAATATATTTGCGTACATGAGAACACAATTACGTTTATATAGCTGCAGCTAGCACATTAATGGAATTCCTTGTTATGCCCTTGAGCTTTTGGATACAACAATAAAGGGCGTGTTCGTGGGAGGCTGGGAGCCAACTTGTTTTCTAAGAACTGTATTACTTGGACATTGGCAACGAAGTTTTTTTTGTTGAAGGTCATTGATTCATGCTGATGCTCGCAAGGAACAGACAGTTAGCTGTCATCCTTTTCTTCTTTAATTAATTGGTTTATGTGCATCCTTAAATTTTCTTTTGGTTGATCTTATATATAAAATTATGTGGGGTCAACATATTCTGTCATGCGGAACCTGACATCTAAAACACAACACATAATAGGTAGGAGAAACAAATAATGAGATTTTTTTACTTCATGCATGCGTGCGTTAGAATAGCTGATCACTCCGATCAGCTTTTTTTCAGTTTTCTGTGCGTGTTTTAGCTAGTAGCTGAGCTGATCGTACAAATCAGCTTTGTTGTTTTTTAGTTTGGAAACGATCTTTTTTTTATTACCGATCAGGCTACCGGTATATTAGGGAGCTAGCTTCCCTCTGGTTTTTTTTCTTAGGCACTTCATCAAGCTAGTTGTATCCAGGCTGGACTCCAAGCTAAATCTCCTCAACTGAAATCTCTCGTGATATGACTCTCTATTTTTTTTATCAGACTCACGATCCCGATTTCCTGAGCTGAAAATTTTCTCGTTATTTGGTACGTGTTAAGAACGTCTTGTTTGTACCCGATTAACATTGTACGTAACTTATTCATCTTTTAATCTCAACCGTCACAATTAAAACCAACGGATTATATATTTTTAACCTATGTGGATTAACCTGTTGTCTCGAAAAACTCACTCATTTTACTTTTAGTATACATAATAGATAGTCTCTTTTACAACTTGCCCGTACTACTTCTGAACATATACTATAGTAATATAAATATTGGAGATTGACAGGCAGATCGGAGTTTTTTATTTTATTTCTTACAAACATATAAATAGATGCCGTGTCATGATCAAGCGATGCGGCGGCAGAGGGTGATGCCATCGGCGATGGGGAGCTGCACGGGCTCGACCCGCGCGTCCGTGGCGATCTTCGCGTTGAACAGCCTCATGGCGTCCCGCGACTCGACGTCGGCCATCGTGAGCGGCGTGTCGTCTGGCATGGCCACGGTGCCGCCCCAGAGCGTGTTGTCGTAGGCGAGCACGCCGCCGACGCGCACCAGCCGCAGCAGCTGCTCGTGGTACCTATGGTAGTTGGGCTTGTCGGCGTCCACGAACGGGAAGTCGAAGCTCGCCTGGTCGGCGATGAGCCCGTCGAGGATGGGGCCGGCGTGGCCCTCCCGGAAGTCGACCTTGTGCGCGACGCCGGCCTTCTCGATGACGGGGAGGCCGAGGTCGACGAATTCCTTCCTTCTGATATCGATGGCGATGACCTTGCCGTCGTCCGGGATGGCGAGCGCGGTGGCGAGGACGGAGCAGCCGGTGAAGACGCCCACCTCGATGGTGTTCTTGGCACCCATCACCTTGAGCAGCAGCGTCAGCAGCTGCCCCTCGTCCGGCGGCGACGAGATGAAGCCGCTATATAAATGTGTACAAACAGATTAGAGATCTCGATTTGTCAATCCGCCATGACTCAACGGAGAAAACGTAGAGAGCGAAATGAAATCGTGCGTACAAGGTGTGCTGTTCGGTGATGAGGCGGAGCTCGCGCATGAACTCGTTCTCCCGCGGGTACACCGTCGTCTTCAGCATGTACTGCGGAAAGAAGAAACACCAGCTCAGGCGTTGTTTCTTCTATGCAGAAAGATTCAGCTCATGCATGGTTCCGCGGGTGCCTACCTCGTAGAGGGCGTCATTCTTGAGGAGCGTCTTGGTGTTATCGCTGTTGTGGATGCGCTTGACTACCTCCCCGTTGGAAGCCATGGCCGTGCCGCTGATGCTGCTGCTGCTAGCTCGGTGGTGAAGATCGAACACGGGGTTCGGTGATTGGGCTGATGGCTAGTATTTATGCTTTGGGCTACTGTACGTGTGAGCTGTCTGTCTACGTGCATGCGAGCTGTCGGCGATGCCATGGCGTCATCGACTCGCTATGCAACGTCACCCGCTCTTAATCACCAAATAAAAAATTACGTCAATTAAATTTAACCTTCGGACAATTGTGAATTGTTCCAAATTTTATGTAAACAAATTCATATTTCATGGTTTTATATCACTTTATTCATAACATATTTTTAAAGAGATTATCGCCGTAACGCGCGGAGTAATGCTTTTCAAACGATGCTAAAAAACCATATCACATTTATGATTTACTATGATGTCACGGAAATATCTCCAAGTCTGAGATGTCCAAAACACTTTTAAGTAAAAAAATATATATTGTGTGTAGTGCATCAAAAGGAGCAAATGAGATTGGCTGACTTTGTGGTGACTGAGTCATTGACATGTGGACCCCACACATTTATCAATCTATACCTCTTATAAAGCAAAATCCCCACTAAGTTCATTTATAATTTTCTATCTCAACATGTAAGTTATCCACACCATCCACTACTATAGCCAACCAATTGTCCATGTCATCCCACTAATGACAATATATTTTTTGCATCCAACTACCCACGTCATCTAATTTTAATCCATACAATTTTCCGCGTCACCCGCTTTTAATCACTAAATAAAAACAATCACGTCAATAAATTTAGCCTTTCAACAATTCTGACATGTTTCATATTTCCATGGTTTTATATCACTTTATTTTCATAATATATTATTTAAAGAGATTGCCGACGCAATGCGCGGGGTATGTTTCTAGTTCTTCAAACGCTGCAACAAATTTTCATATCACATTTATGATTTACTATGGTGTCATGGAAATTTCTCCAACATTGAGATATATGGTGGACCCCACCTGTAAGTGACCCAAAGTCACCTTACTTTGAAGTCCGCCATTCTGCGCTCCAAAAGGGGCAATTTGATTAGGGTTTATCATTTCTCCTGATTGATAGACTCGGTAAGGTGGTGGAAATTTTTTTTAGATCCCGAATATCTATTGTGAAATAACGAAAAATACAAAGGGCACCTGGCTGAAACAATCCCAAAAGATACAAGCTCGCCCTTTGCCATGTGTATATTAAGGTGCATGGATAATAATTAGATCTTCGTTGTGTCACGTCTCCAGCACTTAAAGCATCTCATACGTCTATACTAAGAAGAAGGCGTGTCTCCTGAATCTGTGTAATGTAATTGACCGGCAAATACAGTTAAAGATATATGTACATCCACACTATACAAAAAATAATGCATTTTATACGAAGATGTGTTTTGCCTCCCGAGGTCGTATGATCCTGCTTGATTGCAAAAATATATAAAAAATAGCGAACATTGTAAAGATATTCTTCATAGAATTTTTAGCATTAATGAATATAATATACCTGTATATAGTATTTTAGTATCTGTACTGCCAATGTAAATACATTTCTATAGCATAGTTTAGATGTTTAGTGTTCAAATATGGGATTTGCAAAATAATGGCAGATAGATAGTCGGTCAGTAAATCGATTTATCTCTTATCTTGGGCTGACCGATAAGTTAACTATTAGCGCTATCGTGAACATTGGCAACGAGTAAACATTTGAGAAAATAATATCCCTACAAAAATGAAAGACATAATATTATTATCTGAGAGTAATTTCTCGGCTAGCAAAATTTGATATATAAAACCATCAATATAATATATAGTTATTTGATCTATTTCGTAGACATATAAATGATGAAAATGGTTACCGTTCTAGAATGGACTTACTTTATATATAAAATATAGTGATGTTTTTCAAAAAGTTGACACAACTATCCACCTACTTCATTCAATAAGAGTTTATACTGGTTTATTCTGTCGTAAATTGATCAGTAAAAAAATCGTATATAATTTTCTTAACTAGATATCTATCTTCTGGTGCTTAATCAGGAAAGACCCATAAACTCATTGACTAAACACAGCTCAGTTAGTTCTATTTATGTTTGTCGTCGTGGGGAACAGACAGATGCCTACGGGTAGGCTAATTTGTGGGGCCGGATGGACGCTAGAGAATTCGGGGAGGGATAGCGCGCTGAGAAGCACACACAGATGAACACGCGGATACGGGGATTTACCCTGCTTCGGGGCTCTCGTGAGGAGATAACACCCCTACTGCAGCATCTAGCCTACTTTGTGTATTTCTTCTCTTAGCATATGCTGTGTACAGGATGCTCCACGAGCGGAACCGACTTACCTCTAAGAGGCTTTGGGGGAGAAAGAGAGCCAAAGGGGGAAGAGAGCAGCCCGTGGCTTGGCCGGCCGTGGTCGTGGGTGTGCGTGGCTGTCCCTTTGTCCTCCCCCTGGTGCCCTCCCTTTATATTGGAGGAGCCCAGAGGATAAGAGGTGGCCCACACGACACTATACATGCACTGTAGCTGAGGTGACTACTGGGGTCTTGTCCGCACTGTTCACTGCATTATGCAGTGTACTCTAGTCACATCACTGGCACTGTAGCCACGCTTGATCACTTCCTGGACAGACACGACCCGTGCGGCGCGCGTCCTTGTCTTGTCTGCTTGCGCCTGTCTTCAGAATCTTCCGTACCAGTCGGGGAAGTCGGGAGTCTTGTCTGCTTGCGCCTGTCTTCAGAATCTTCCGTACCAGTCGGGGGTGACGCTGAGTCGGGGAAGCCGGGGGTGACGCCGAGTCGGGGAAGCCGGGAAGTGACACCGAGTCGGGGAAGCCGGGAAGTGACGCCGAGTCGGGGAAGCCGGGGGTGACGCCGAGTCGGGGAAGCCGGGGGTGACGCCGAGTCGGGGAAGCCGGGGGTGACGCCGTGTCGGGGAAGCCGGAAAGAGGCCGAGGTTGAAGATGGCTTGGTGGTGTCGGCGAGGTGAAGGTCGAGGTTGGAGATAATTCGGACGGCCCGAAGTCCACAGGCATCGTGCCCCTCCACTGGCTACCTCGGTCCACCCGGGTTATCCATAAAGTCGGCCCATCCCCAGCTTAGGCTGGCCGGGAGAATGCTTATGTCGGCCCGGGTAGCGTCTCTTTACTCGAACATAACCATGACAACACCATAACTTTAGGGTACCGGGGATTACATCCCCGACACTAGTCCCCGAGGCTGCGGGGGACTTGCAGAGTCGCGCTCTGAGTTAGAAAAAATAATCACACCACCATCTTCACGTACTCATCCTTGTACCTGCAAACATACAATCATATGCCGGTTTCTTAGCCACTCTGGGCGTTTTACCGACATAGATGTCTTCATCCATCGTCTTCACGTACTCCTCCTTGTACCTGCAAGAATACAATCATATGCCGGTTTCTTAGTCACTCTGGGCGTTTTACCGACATAGATGTCTTCAGCCACTGCTGGTTTGACGTAAGGGTACCTCGGGTGTCTCGGATGTCCGGTAGCCACTCTGGGCACTTACCGACATAGATGTCTCCGGCCACTGCTGGTTTGACATAAGGGTATCTCGGCCATTCTGGGCATATCACACATATCTCGGTACCTCGGCCACTCTGGGCAACTCACACATGTCTCGGTATCTCGGCCACTCTGGGCAACTCACACATGTCTCGGTATCTCGGCCACTTTGGGCATATCGCACATGTCTCGGTACCTCGGCCACTCTGGGCAACTCACACATGTTGCCCTTGGCAAACCAACACAAATGATGATCTGGGATACGGAAAGATGCCGTGATACTGTGGCAAACCGAAATAAACGGCGATCTGGGATATGGAAGGATGCCGTCATACAGTGGCGAACCGACATAAACGGCGATCTGGGATATGGAATGATGTCGTGATACAGTGACGAACCGACATAAACGGCGATCTGGGATGATATGCCATTATAACTCGGCAATCCGATACCAAAAACTATCCGTGATATATACTGAGACAATAATAACTATAAGACGGATCCGAGATAACCGACATAACCAAGACTTTTGACAGGAGTATTCTCTCGATAAAACCGCTATCACCCTTCAACGTTAGCTCGTGCATACATATATAATGAATATCCAACAGGAGCTACAATTCTAATTAACCTATCAAATTAAATCTTACCGACATAAGAGACGACACGGTGTAACAAGTCATTCATAACTCGGCAAACCGTCATCAAAGATAGTCCGGGATACACTTTCAGGGCATAATAAATATAAGATGGATCCGAGATAACCGACATAATAACCGATATAACCAAGACCTTTTGACATGAGTATTCTCTCGATAAAACCGGTATCACCTTTCAATGTTAGTCCAGAAAAGCATGCATAATAAATATTCAACAGGAGCGACTGCTCTATTTAACAGGTCAAACTAACTTTAACTTAAAGACAGAAATTACGACGAGTTGCAAAGCTACGCACTAGGGTGCAGACTCGGTCTTCACCGAGTCCCCGAGTTACATTAGAGATCTAGCAGAAAGAATAGAATGCACTGGCGGGCTAGTCCCCGGGCCAAGACATCCTGCTCCGGAGAAAACACACAGACAACATATGCCGAATTACTTTTTAGACCGCGTCCCCGAGTATGTTTCCATGTTTACTATACTCTACAACCTCTGCTCTTGACTACCATTCTAGGCGTTCGTCAGTCGAGTCACAAGATCATCTCGGATAGCATACATTACTTGAACTTTGAAACAAGGTTGAAACCTATTCGGTATACGGACACCACAGATAACAAGACAGACATATAAACATGGCAGTCCCCGAGTTCCATGTCGGGGTGCCGGCATACAAACGATACAGAAAGAAAACATGCATAGAGACAACAGGGCAGTCCCCGAGTTCATCTCGGAGTGCCGACACACAGGCAATACAGAAACGACTGAGATAAAACACAAAAGTAAAGACGGGGCAGTCCCCGAGTTCATCCCGGGGTGCCAACATGCAAATATCTCGGAACAAACAGACATAAACCACATGCATACAGATAAACTGATTTCTGAGTTGCTCTACCGACTTAGGATGAAAAGCATAACTGACCGGTGAGCCGGTCCCCGAGTCAAGACATCTTGCCCTTGGGGAAAATATACAGACAACATAACATGGCAGTCCCCGGGTTACGACCTCTCGCTCCCGGGTAAAAAACTAAATTAGGTATGAAGGGGCAGTCCCCGAGTTACTCTCAAGACTGGCCAATTGCACGATACAGACAAAGATACTCACGGAGCATCGGTGCGGTTGGGATCGACGGAGCCGACATGACCCGGGCAACTGTCGGGGGGTTACCCGGAATCTGTCGACGGCGAGCGCTGATGTAAGTCGGAACGGCCTCTACGTGCGGAAGCGAGTTGGAGCGTGTGGACCATGGTGATGTCGAGTCCCCGAGTCGATGAAGAAGGTCCCGTCCGAAATTAGTCCAGCAAGCGCCACTTATGCCCCACGGTGGGCGCCAACTGTCGTCGTAGGGAACAGACAGATGCCTACGGGTAGGCTAATTTGTGGGGCCGGATGGACGCTAGAGAATTCGGGGAGGGATAGCGCGCTGAGAAGCACACACAGATGAACACGCGGACACGGGAATTTACCCTGCATCGGGGCTCTCGTGAGGAGATAACACCCCTACTGCAGCATCTAGCCTACTTTGTGTATTTCTTCTCTTAGCATATGCTGTGTACAGGATGCTCCACGAGCGGAACCGACTTACCTCTAAGAGGCTTTGGGGGAGAAAGAGAGCCAAAGGGGGAAGAGAGCAGCCCGTGGCTTGGCCGGCCGTGGCCGTGGGTGTGTGTGGCTGTCCCTTTGGCCTTCCCCCTGGTGCCCTTTATATAGGAGGAGCCCAGGGGACAAGAGGTGGCCCACACGACACTATACATGCACTGTAGCTGAGGTGACTATTGGGGTCTTGTCCGCACTGTTCACTACATCATGCAGTGTACTCTAGTCACATCACTGGCACTGTAGCCACGCTTGGTCACTGCTGGACAGACACGACCCGTGCGGCGCGCGTCCTTGTCTTGTCTGCTTGCACCTGTCTTCAGAATCTTCCGTACCAGTCGGGAAAGCCGGGGGTGACGCCGAGTCGGGGAAGCCGGGAAGTGACGCCGAGTCGGGGAAGCCGGGGGTGACGCCGAGTCGGGGAAGCCGGGGGTGACGCCGAGTCGGGGAAGCCGGGAAGTGACGCCGAGTCGGGGAAGCCGGGGGTGACGCCGAGTCGGGGAAGCCGGGGGTGACGCCGAGTCGGGGAAGCCGGGGGTGACGCCGTGTCGGGGAAGCCGGAAAGAGGCCGAGGTTGAAGACGGCTTGGTGGTGTCGGCGAGGTGAAGGTCGAGGTTAGAGATAATTCGGACGGCCCGAAGTCCACAGGCATCGTGCCCCTCCACTGGCTACCTCAGTCCACCCGGGTTATCCATAAAGTCGGCCCATCCCCAGCTTAGGCTGGCCGGGAGAATGCTTATTTCGGCCCGGGTAGCGTCTCTTTACTCGAACATAACCATGACAACACCGTAACTTTAGGGTACCGGGGATTACATCCCCGACAATGTTAAACTAATAATGTATCGCCCAATTTGAAATATCCATGTCATAATAGAAAATTGGACCCAGTTTAAATTGATTAAATTTTGTACAGATATTGTGTGCCTAGATATGTTTACTTGAATTCCTGGTTCATTATGCCGAGCTCTATGAACCCTAAAAACATATAAAGGTTCCGGACATGGGAGGCAATTATAAATCTCCTAAGTGCACTTTATGTATGTTATGTTATTGTGTTCTTCGTGATAATATTTTGGGGTTGAGATGCCGCCGTACAAATTAAAAGCATATTGGCTCCCCATATTTATTTGTGTTTTTCTATGGATCAACGCTTGTCAGGAAGTGGTGCATGGAATTGAAATATATTAAAATAGAATTACCAAAAGTTAAAACTAAATGACCTTTTAGAATGTGTGATATGGTGTTTTTAAGAATGTCAGAATACCTCCACTCCTGTAAATTGAAAGGGTCCACACTGTTGAGATTTTACCTATCATAATATTTATGACAAGTATACAATGCGGCAATCAGATTTTCGTCTTTCCAATATCTATGAAACCATAAATCTTATTCATTAACAGATTAAGTACCCTTAAGGTAATGCCGTCGCAATGCTAGGGCCAACTTGCTAGTACCCATAAAGATAAAACTCAGAATGGCCCGGACAGGCGTGTCTTTACCTACACGAACTAGGATTTTTTTCACTAGCCAAAAGGTTCTGTGACAAGACAATTGCTAGCATCTGGAAATTGCTACTGTAATTTGGATCGACTATAAGGGAGAGCACAAACGCAACTGTGTAAAAATGGGAGTTGGAGAAGGTTCTACAATTCTGTTGCATCTTGCATGCCGCAAATCAAGTTGAAGTCAAACGAGAACGCTGTCTGAGTGGCAAAGAACATGGATGAATGGATCTGAGTTGATCGTAGTACCACAGGCGTCTATTATATGCAAGCGAAGATCTCACACCATGTCGATCAGCGCCAATAGCAGATGCAAACAATGCAACGGGGCATGTCGTCCACCATGGAGTTGCAGAGGCGCGTGGAAAGCGTGTTGTACGTCGTTCGTCATGCAGATCTGGCAAGGCTAGCTGTGCTCCTAGCGAACATGCCAAGTTGGCTTAGTTCAACAGATTCAGTGGATCGGTCGATGCGAGCTCCAAGCTCCGGTGATTCCCTGTACTTGCAGGCATAGACAAAGAGTTAACTGAGTCGTCGGGGACTCGGCCAATGATGTGGGTATACCCGTTTCTTGCAGGCATAGACAAAGAGTTAACTGAGTCGTCGGGGACTCGGCCAACGATGTGGTTATACCCAACGGGTATACCCACGATGCTATAACGAAGCCCATACTGCTGTAAGTTCCACTCGGATGGCGTAAGACGGCCCATTATGGGTAGAGTGCGGCTCAAGACAAAAGAGTCAAACCGACTTAATCTAATTCTATCTGTAATCGAGTTGTATTCAAACTCCTGAGACATGGCCGCCTATAAAGAGGCCAGGAGGGAGGCAGCGCAGATCACGCAATCATACCCTGAAACCCTAGCGTGATATCGACTCGCCAGGACTCCGTTGTAGCCACCTTGTAACCTTCAGATCTATAATCCAACAAGCGAAAGATTCGCTTGTTACCGTCCGAATTCGTCAACACCTATACATCGTTTCCTCTCGATATAACCCAGGGTATTTAATCATGGGATTTGCCGAGTCCATGACTCGTCAATTGGCGCCGTCTGTGGGAAAAACTGGTGTTGGATTCACGGGTTCGGCGGACCCGCCATCTGCATCATCGACTTCGTATTCAGCATCCGCAACAGCCCGGGACCTGCCGGATCTACGGAGGCCGTACACCCTCGGCACCTTCGACTTCCGCCCGCACTCAGCCTCCGAACGATCAGCGTTCGCGGATATTCACTCAGGTATGGATCTGACGTTCGGCAGTTTCCGTTTCCTCGTTAACCAATGGGGAACGCTCGACGTGTCAAGTCCTGCCCGATTCCCGAGGTCGGAGGCGATGATCGCGCCTGCGCCAAACACCGTTGACTTCGACCCTGCAACGACGTCAAGTGCCACCAACCCTGCCCCGGTACCGACTCCAGCTATCATCGACTCCGTACCTGCAACGACCTCGGCAACCGCCGACTTCGCGTCGTCGTCGACTGGCGGCTCTGACGTCACTTTCTACTGCTCCGACTGCACCATCTTTCAGGTGGTAGCCGTCCTGCGCGGCGTCGACTCCGCATCGAGCGATGATGGCGGTCGTCGTCGCGAAGGTCGCAATGCGCGCAACCGTCCTTCCAGCTAGGTGTTCGTAGTAAACGGCGCACCAGGCGCGTTTACGACCCCGCCGCAGCACAGGGATCCGGAGCCCGTCCAGTACCCGCTGGTAGTTCGACTCAACGCTGATAAGGAACTCTCCATCACAGAGGAGATGGCAGTCCAAATCAAAAACGTCGTCAACAGCGGGACCGTAATGGCAGAGAACTCCCCCATGGATGACATACTGGCTTATCAGTATTTGCTGCGCAAGAAAAATCTGGAGCTGATTGAGTTAGAGCGCGAACTCGCCGAGAGACAGGATCGGGCAGATTCAGCCAGTGCAAGGCGACAGGCCAACTCGTCGTCCCATTCGACAAGATACGAGCCAAGAACTACGGAACATGTGAGAACCTGCACCCGCATGCCCCAGGCGACTGCGGCTGGTTTCCAACCATCAAGTATCAGACAGAGATTCATGACGATTGCGGACGACGGTATACCGGTACCGCAGACAACTGCAGCAGCAGTCGCTTCGGTGGCGACTTACTTGAGATCTACACTACCTGCAGCAACTGACCCGCGGTATGGCCTTCACATGGCACAGATAGATGCTCTGGGAACTGTCGGGACAGCATTGGTACCCGCAGCCCCCACGCCAGGCCGTCCAGGGATCAGCCCTGGTCAGAACCTGCCCAACACCGGCGCCCGAACAAACGGCAACAGGCTCACAGACGCATCTACCCCCCCCCCCCCCCCCCAGGGCGATGACACACACCACGGCACTCGACGTCGTGAGGACCGGGACCACGATGAACCAGAAGCAAGTAGATCCAGGCGCCGTCACCGTGATGGACGTGACAGGGACGAACCGGAGAGAAGCAGGTCCAGGCAGCGTCACCGCAGCAGTCGGGACAGGACCGAAACAGAAGAAGAGCGAGCCACTCGCCGCCGCCGCGAGCGAGAAGAGCGGAAGCGCGACAGAGAAGAACGCCGCCAACAGCGGCAGGCCGCTGGTTTCGAGCACGACTACGTGGATGAAGGGGTCGACGCACGAAATTATATTACTCAGCGAACAGTAAATAAGCGGAGACACCAGCGCAGGCAACGCAGTCGAACCCCGGTTTCCAGTCGAAGCAGTTCGTACACGGATTCGGAGGTCGAGCCATGTGGAGCCATGTGCTTCACGACCGCCGTTCGTGAAACTCGCATGCCCAAGAGGTTCAAGCTAACGTCAGAAACCCCTAAGTTTGATGGTACTCAAGAGCCGTCAGCTTGGCTGGAGGATTACACCACGGCAGTAGCGTGCCAAAGAGGAAATATAACGACTGCAATGCAGTACATACAGTTGATGCTCACGGGATCAGCCCGAGCTTGGCTCAGAAGCTTGCCATGCAGTTCGTACGGAACGTGGGATGCTTTCTGCAGCGATTTCAAGAGGAATTTTCCGTCTACCTTTCACCGACCCGCTCCTTTTCAGCAACTCAGAGCCTGCAAGCAAAAAGCCGGCGAGTCTCTTCGCGAGTAAATTCAGCGCTGGACCACACTGAAAAATTCAGGAGCCGATATATCAGAGGACAATGCTATCTTCGCGTTCATCCAAGGAGTCAGGCGCAACGACCTCCAGGAAGCACTAGGACGCGAAAACCCAAGAACAATTGCGCATCTAATGGAGATAGCCAACAAGTGGGCTGACGGGGAAGATTCCGTTCGAGCCGATAGGGTGCCATCACCCGACGATCGCCATCAGGGCAACTGGGGACGACGCGGCCGGAACAACAGGCGCAACAGACAGCGACCGTACGGCGAGACAGATGGGATCGAGCAGGTCGCAGCCGGTTTTCAAGACAGTCGTAATCGAAGTAACCCCTAGAACAGGGAAAATCTGCGTGATGACCGCGGCGACAGAAACCGCGAGGACAGGAACCGCGACGACGGGAACCGAAAACGCGAGTGGAAACCCAGGGGAACCCGGAGGGAGGAGCGCCCATTCCAAACCCCGGCCGAACAACTCACCGACCCGTGCAGAATGCACATGTTCAGAGGGGATGACGGTAAATTAACGGCAACCCACCTGCTTAAGGACTGTCGGGATTTCATAGCACTTCAGGCCGAGATGCGCAGGAGTGCAGGACTACCCCGCCTGCAGGGCACATGGCGGGAGCAATCCACGCAAACCAGAGACAGGACAACGCAGCCGCGGCTCAGGAACAGTACCCGCAGACCAGGGGGGGCATGTACATGATACAAAAAGGACGCCCATCAAACCGATGCCAAAAGTTAATCAGTAGGCAGGTCCATCTAGCTACTACTTCACCCCCGCCCGCGCTGGAGTACCTTCAGGGTTCGGAAGTTCCTATTGGCTTCACTCGCGAAGATCACCCTCCGCGAGTGCCGCGACAGGGTCATGCTCCCCTGGTTCTGCACGCCTTAGTCGGAGGTTTCAGGATGAGCAAGGTGTTCATGGACGGCGGCAGCGGCATCAACATTATCTTCGCAGACACGTTGCGCAAAATGAGCCTGTCACTCACCAACCTGAAACCATCAGACAACACTTTCCATGGCATCGTGCCAGGCAAGGCAGTATATCCTTTGGGGTCACTTTGGCTCGGCGTCGTTTTTGGAGACGCCAATCACTTCAGGAAAGAAAGCATTGAGTTCGAAGTCGTGGACTGGAAGTCTCAATACCATGTAATCCTCGGGCGACCAGCGTTCGCACGATTCATGGCAGTCCCGCACTATGCGTACTTGATGCTCAAACTCCCCGGGCCCAAGTGAGTCATAACAGTCCGCGGCGACTTTCGAAAGTCAGATGACTGCGACAGAGAGTTCAGCAAAATCTCCGAGTCCTTCGGCGCACAAGAACAGCTTGCGGAAATCGCCCTGGACAACGACCGAAGTCTATTCCCCGTAGGCAAGAAGCCAGCACCCGAAAAACTCTTTCAGCGCCAACAACGACACAAGAGCACACCAGGTGCACCCAACGGACAAGGCTAGGACAGTCATCGTGTCATCAAGCCTAAATGAAGCATAGGAAGGCGCGCTCGTCGAGTTCCTCCGTGAGCACTGGGAAATGTTCGCCTGGCACCCAACCGATATGCAGGTATTCCTAGGGAACTCGCCGAGCATGCCCTGCAAATTTATCCAGGCACTAAGCCAGTCAAGCAGACGATGAGACGATTATCCGAGCCGAAATGGCTGGCAGTCGGAAGAGAGATAGACCGGCTGTTGGACGCCAAATTCATCCAGGAGCTAAAGAAGTCAGATTGGGTAGCGAACCCAGTGCTCGTTCCGAAGAAAGGAGTCAAGAACGCGCGCATGTGCATCGATTTTACGTCACTCAACAAGTGTTGTCCTAAGGATCATTTTCCGTTACCGCGAATAGATCAGATCGTGGATTCGACTGCAGGCTGCGAGCGCCTCTCGTTCCTCGACGCTTACTCCGGATACCAGCAGATTCAGATGAAGAAGGAAGACGAAGAAAAAACGGCTTTCATCACCCCTCACGGCGTGTACTGTTACACGAAGATGACCTTCGGGTTAAAGAACGCAGGGGCGACTTACCAGCGTATGATGCAGAACTGCCTGAGGGATCAAATCGGCAGAAATATACAAGTATATATTGACGACATAATCATTAAGACTCGACAAGTCGGTACCTTGATCGACGACCTCCGCGAAACATTCGCGGCTCTTAACAAGTACAGAATCAAGCTCAATCCCACTAAGTGTGTGTTTGGAGTACCTTCAGGGCAAATACTAGGATACCTCGTGTCCGCCAGGGGCATAGAGGCCAACCCAGAAAAAATTCAGGCACTCCTGCAGATGCCTGAGCCGACGAAACTGCGCAAAGTCCAAGGACTCGCTGGCAGAATAGCAGCACTTAGCAGATTCATCAGTCGCATGGGCGAGAAGGCCCTGCCGTTTTATCAGTTAATGAAGAAAGCAGACAAGTTCGAGTGGACAGCTGCAGCAAGGGCAGCCTTCGCCGACTTGAAGCGCATGCTCACAAATCCACCTATCCTCGTGGCACCTCAGGAGCAGGAAACTTTGTACCTTTACATAGCCGCCACCAACAGGTTGGTCAGCTCAGTACTTGTAGTCGAAAGACCAGAGGAAGGGAAGACTCAACCAGTCCAGCGTCCAGTACACTATCTCAGCGAGGTGCTTTCCCCCTCCAAGGAGCGTTACCCGCACTACCAAAAGCTTGCTTATGGCGTGTTCATGACAAGTCGCAAGGTCGTGCACTATTTCACAGAACACCCAATTGTGGTGGTGAGCAGCGCCCCATTGGCCGACATCCTCAACAACTCCATGGCTACCGGGCGGGTTGCCAAGTGGAGCATCGAGCTCGGGCCCAGGGACATCACGTATAGGCACCCGAAGGCCATCCAGGCCCAGGTCCTCCCATCGACAGCTGCGAATTGCGACACGTAGGCCGGGAAAGCAACGAGGAAGCAGACATACTAGCCAACATCGGGTCCAAGAAAGAACCCATCCCACCTGGAGTCTTCTTTGAGCGCATCAAAGAAAGATAAGTCAAGATAAAGAACCCAGCAACACCAGAAGACCCAGTCGAGCCTCCAGCAACAGTACTCGAAAAGACACCGGCTGAGCAGCAGCCCGGCAATGCATTGGCCACTACGCCTCCAGTCAAAGTCTTCCTCATAGAACCTTCCTGGACGAAGCCTTTCTTGTCGTATCTCCTCTACCAGGAGTTACCCGCGGATTCGGTCGAAGCAAAGCGCATCTCCAGGCGCTCCAAGGGGTTTACAGTAATCAATAAGGAACTCTACAAGCGAAGTATCTCCGGGGTCCTTCAGCGATGCATCGCACCCGAGGATGGGAGAGCAATACTCCTGGACATTCATGCTGGGACGTGCGGACATCACGCAAGCAGTCGGGCACTCGTAGCAAAGGCCCTGCGAGCCGGTTTTTATTGGCCCACGGCTATGCAGGACGCAGAGGACATAGTAAAGAAGTGCCTGGGCTGCCAGAAGTACGCGACTAAGCCACATGCGCCAGCATCAGAACTCAAGACTATCCCACTTTCCTGGCCATTTGCTCAATGGGGACTCGACATGGTCTGTCCTTTGAAGAAGTCGTCACGGGGTGGCCACACTTTCCTCCTAGTGGCAGTCGATAAGTTTACCAAGTGGATTGAAGCAGTTCCAGTCACGAACGCCACAGCAATCTCGGCGATAAATTTCATCAAGTCCATCATCTTCCGCTTCGGGGTGCCAAACAGTATAATCACCGACAACGGGACCAACTTTACGGCCGAGGAATTTCAGGACTTCTGTAAATCGCAAGGAATCAAGCTCAAATACGCCTCAGTCGCGCACCCACAGTCCAACGGGCAGGTCGAGAAAGCTAACGGCCTGGTATGTAGCGGCTTGAAGAAAAGACTCCTAGTACCGCTCAAGCGCGCAGCAGGCGCCTGGGCCGAGGAATTACCTGCCGTACTTTGGAGTCTGCGCACGACTCCCAACAGATCCACGTAGTACACGCCCTTCTTTCTAGTGCACGGAGCCGAAGCAGTCATACCATATGACCTCAAATTCGATGCACCTCGAGTAATGGTCTACGGTGAGCAGGACTCCGGTGCCACACTTGAGGATGACATGGACACCCTGCATGAGGCGCGCGACATTGCCCTCGCCAGGACGGCAACATATCAGCAAGCATTGCGAAATTACCACAGTCGCCGCCTTCGACCGCGATCGTTCGCGGTAGGCGACCTGGTCCTTCGCCTGAAGCAGAAGAAAGTTCACAAACTCGCTTCGCCCTGGGAAGGCCCCTTTATCGTCACAGAAGTCGTTGGCAATGGAGCCTATCGTCTAAAGCACGCCGAGACTGGAACACCCTCACACAACCCATGGAACGCAGCTCAACTGCGCCGTATTTACGCCTAGTAGAGTAGCGTCTCGGCCGTTATCTTAGGAACCAGTAAAGGCTGCATTAAGCCTCCCTTGTATCAGACATTTTCTTATTGACCAGCAATAAAGTACAATGTTCCTCTATATTCTTATCATACAATTTTCGCAGTATGCACAATCTTCAGTTTCAACCTGCGAACTACCTTCGGGACAGTTAAACAAAGAACAAAACAAGCCTAGGGGACTACGGCTATCCCTAGACGCATGCGATGCTCGGGGGGCTATTCTTTAACGGAAGCATGGGCAGTTCTGCAGATTTGGTTACTTTACAATGGTTCCTGCTTTACATCAACTACCAGACGCCGGCGGTCAAGCTCCATGTCCGTCTCGTGTTCCATGAGGCCTATTATACAACTGGCTGGGCCATAGGCAGCTTGGTAGTGATCTTCCATCGAGACAGTGCCCGCACCTTCTGGGGGACCAGCTCCAACCTTCGCCAAGTCAATGTCGGGATAGTGTAGACGCAAAACAGCAAACGTTGTAGTCGCGCCAGCAACGAGTTGAAGACGGACGAAGTCGCAAGTCGCCTCCACTTGGCGAAAGCGGTCCAGCAGAGCAGTCAGCCCGTGTGGCTGTTCGTTCAAAGGAAACAGAGCCTGGTGTACGCGGGATAGCACGGAGGCGCATAAGTCAGCAAACTTTCCAACCTGAGCCACCCGTTCACGCAAGGTAAGCAAGGCCATCGACTTGCTCCGCTAGGACCATATGGACGATGCGTCTCGACCATGCTCAGCCGTTACTTCAACAACACGAGACCGGACTCGGTTCTGTTCGGCTGCAGCATCAATCTGTATGCCTATATATATATATATATATACAAATGAAAGCAGCAGATCAGTCGAAGCCAACAGGGCAAGGTTTTATCAAGCAAGAACAAACAAAGACACTCGGGGGCTTGGCGAGTTACTTACATAGCAACCCGGTGCTCGCATCTTCGATTTCCTTCATTAGTACCATCTCCCTCTCGATTGGTCGAGGTTGTTTCGACTGAAGAATGGCCAGCGTACCCCGAGTGACCTTTAATTCTTGCTCGGCATTTTCGCAACGCACTTTCAGTAAATTATACAAGTACTGGTCACGAGGATTAAACGGCGGCACAGCACCCGGAGTCGAAGTACCAGCAGACTGCAGAAACAGCGGCAGCGGTTCACAAAATCAAAAATTCACATCTCAGAGATCTCAACGAAAAGAACAGATTTAGACAATGGGGGCTAGGCATTCGTCCTCGGTATGCCCCCAAAGACCAAGGTTGCATACAGACGTTAAGTTTTTACATGGCGAGCGCGCAGCAGGCGCATAGTGCTAACAAAATAATTTGAACTTAATTATGCTACCCTACAGTCTATTTCGTGGCTGGAGCGCTCGAGGTAGAGGCGGATCCTTTTTTTTCTTGCGCTTTGCGACCCTCTGTTCAAAGGTCGCAAGGAGGGCATTCGCCAGTCTACGCGCTTCCACCTCATGCTGGCTAAGGGACACCTTTTTTGCCAGCCGACTCAAGTGGAAGCGCAGAAACAAGGCTACCCAGGTCCAAAGTCACCCCGTGCCCCAGCAGCATCTTGAAAGCAGTCGCGGATCCACATACCGTCTGCTCGCGGATGAATTTGGGGAAGGAGTCGCCTTTAGGGCGAAACGTCTCCGCGAGCGCAGCAAGATCTTGAGGCACCTCCTGCTTTGGCAGCACAAGTCGGTGGAGTGCGGAAAGCGCAGCAGTCGAAGATGAAAGCACGGTCGCGAGCTTGCTTGCGAAACCCTCAGACGCTTCTATCGCAGTTTCCAACTGGTTCTCAGGGGGAGGGGCATATTGATCAGCTCCCAAGTCAAGAGCTCCTGCAATAAGTCCACTCAAGTAAGTTAGAAGCAGAAAGAACCTATTTTGAGTTTCAGCATGAGCACAACCCAATGGCACTTACTCGCTAGCGCATTGCCCAAAGCAAGAAGACGGCTCGCCAGAGTGCTGTCTCTTGAAGCCTGCAAATTCTTCAGGCGTTCTTCGGCTTCTCGCGCCCCGTCAGCCCGTGCAGCATCCACCCGAGCCGCCATGTCTGTTTTTAGTTGACCGAGCTCACCTTTCAGATCCTTGGCCAGACAGCGGGCGTGATCCCTTTCCTGCTCGTTCTTGGCCAGCGCCACTGCAGGACGGAGTCATGAGTATAGCAAGTCAAAAAATCAAAAGCTAACTATTGGTAACTTCAGTCATTGAGGTACCTTGGCATTTCTTGAGCTGATCCTGGAGCTTCTGGTTCTCTGTTTCCAGCCGGACATAGTCGTTACCTATGTCCAGCAGTCGACGAACGGTTGGCTGCGAAGTACATTTGCCGGAACAAAGTCAGCACGTGAAGAGGTCATTGAGCCTGCACCCAACTACAGGTAGTTCGCCACAGGCTCGGGGGCTACTCCCATCGTGAGCGCTGTCGCACCCCCGATGAGAATAGAACTAAAGGAAATTGGCATACAAAGCCTTGATGTCTAGGACACGTTTCTCAGAGGAAGAGAAGTTACTTACGTGGTCAGCACTCGTAGTCGCAGGTTCAAGTGCAGACCTGGCACTTGGTGTCTCTATTGTGTTCAGCGTAGAAGGCGTGGTCTCCGCAAGGGGTTCAGCGGGTCGTTCTTCCTCCTCGGCTCGAAGAGTCGATGTATGCTCGCGAGTAGATCGAGTGGGAGAGTCGGATTCTGTTTCCGTGTCGCTTTCTTCGCTGGTCGACCTGACACAAGGGAGGCAAGATTAGCAAGAGTATCAACTAAGTCTGCGAAGTATAACACCAATGGGGAGTTTGGCTTACCCAGCCATCCAGGGCATCACGTCGTCCGGAGTCGGCAAGATCGGAGCCGCAGGCGCTAGGAAGGATATCGGAGTCGCGTCTAGCGCTCCGAAGGTCGATACCGCAGCCGAGGAAAGATCTACGTCCTTCGGAGCAGCGTCGACTGCGGCTCGTTTGTGCCTCTCCTAGGAGTCGCCAGAGCTCTCGGTAGGAGATCGCCCCCTCTTCAGATTCGCAACTTTTTCAGTTGCGCCTTCTTCAGAGTGAGCGGTGGCGACTGAAGGGTCCGAGGCTGGTTCGCGGGCGCCAGCCACCGGAATTTCATCCTCCAATATGGTGGGCTCAGACGCTGGAGGCGAGTGACCCTAGTAACGCAGAAGGATCTCATGAGAAGGAAAACAGAGGCAGTGAAGAAAGCAAAATGAATGAATAAGCGATAACATACCTCAGGAACGGGGTTCGTCGCGTCAAAGGACGCAACGGGGGATATCAGCTCTCCAATCTTCGCCTTGAGGCCAGTTAGCTGCTTGACTATCAGCAGGAGCTCGTTGTTCGAGTAATCGTCAGACGACACGCGAGTGCAGCCGTTTGGGCCGGTGTACTCGAACAGCGGGTGGGAAGGTTCTTGAAGGGGTTGCACTCGACGACGCAGAAATGCAGTCACGAGATGAACACCACTCATCACCTTCCCCTCGGTAGTCTGCAGCTCTACAACCTTCTGCAGTAGCGGCTTGGCGTCTCGCTCTTCAGTCGCAGTCAGGGAGTTGCTCCATGATCGCTTCTTTCGGAGCTCGATGTCGCCAACGAATGGGGGTAGGCCACAGGACTTCCCGGAGCTGATGTCGGCCTTGATGTAGAACCAGCGATCGCGCCAGTTTTGCACCGATTCCGACATAGGGATCTTGAAGTAGCCGGACTTTGGTCGCGCCTGGATGCCGAGGCCGCCAGGGCCGGTGCCGGCGCTCTGACCCTTGATGTTGAAGCAGAGCCAGAATAACCCCCAGTGAGGGGTTATTCCAAGAAAGCATTCGCAGAGGGTGATGAAGCAGGCGATGTGGAAAACGGCATTCGGCGGCAAGTCATGGAGTTGGCCGCCGTAAACACACAGCAGGCCACGAAGAAAAGGGTGAATCGGGAAGGAGAGTCCCCGATTCAGGTGATCAACAAAAAATACCCGCTCGACGGCGGCCGGAGTTGGTTGGGTCTCCTCGCCGGGAAGACGCACAAAGTCTGCGGCCGAGGCCAGCACCGCTCGGAGGGATTCGATGTGCGCCTCCTTCACCACGGAGCGACGCCAGCACCCCTTCTCCGCAGTCTCCGCCGCCTCCTTCGTCTTGGCGGCATCTTTGCCCTTGGAGGTTGTGGGTTTTCCCATGGCGGTGGAGCAGCGAGGGGCGATGGCAGAGAACAGAGAGCAGTAGTGCGAGGAATAAGAAGAAGCGCAAGGAACGGCGGCGCAAATGGGAGGAGTAGTAAAAAAAAATTCCACCCCGGTGAAACCTTTGTACTGGCGAGCGATTCATCTCGTTCGTTCAAAACAAAGACGTGGCCACGTGGCGCACATCGGAGGAAGCCCACGAAGGGCAAGCGCTGCGGTAACCGCCCACTACGCGCGGGAATCGAGGAGATCATCATCATGTTTCCCTTCCCGCGCGACGCGTGCGGTCAGATCGGAGCGGCCGGCGAGCGTCATCACTGCCAGCGTGGGTCCACCAAAGAGTTGTCCCATCGGGAGCGTCAGAGCATCTTTGCTAGCGTCATCAGTGACGTAACGCAAGTTTTCAAAATGGCTTATCAGTTACAGCAGTAGCAGTCGACAGATACCAACTGCAGTCGACAGTCAAATATCGCAGTCACTCCATAACAAAGGGGGTACATTTCTTAAAGTAACAAAGTTACCTCAGTAAATGCACTCCCATCGGGAGCATAAATTGGTAAATACCAGTGCTTACATTTTTTATTTTTAGATTAAGCACAATTGCAAGCAATTGCACTCAATCTCGGGGGCTACTCCCATCGGGAGCGCTGGCGCGCACCCGATGAATTCAGTCGACGATCAGCGTCAGGTGTGCATAAGGAGAGCCCGCCGGATCAGACTCGATGAAGTGGCGAGTGAAGAAAATACTGTCAAATCGGTCGAGTAACTCCCGATTCATATCCAAAGTTATAAACATAATACCCGGGATGTTCCAGCCTAGACTGGTCCTCGGATGCTGCATGAACAAGTGCAAAGGTAAGACCTGAGTAAGGCCAGGTGGCCCGTACAAGCTACGTGGACCTGTTAAATTCCGTACCAACAGGTGCGATGCAAAATCCCGGCGGACGCGCCAAGGGTACTTTAAGTATGGCTGGGTCACGACCAGTAAGTCCCAACAGGCTTGAGTCGAACTTGAACGGTCTTGCCAGATTCGATAGAAGGGAGTCGAATTTGAGTAGGCTAGAAAGGTATCTCGCCCAAGTCGCGAGGTAACTTGACCCCGATCCGTCGGTTGAATCAGGCCTGCTACGCCATCCATCCCCTAAACGACGAAAATAAAATATATTCCAATATCAAAAGAATAGCGAGACGTTTTTCCTCGCCTTTATGCATTTGTGAACAGGTTATCATCAAGAACTACTCGAAAGATTAACGGGTGGTGAGTCCCTACACGATCCTTCGGAGTCGAATAGGCACTCGGGGGCTATTGATGTGGTTATACCCAACGGGTATACCCACGATGCTATAACGAGGCCCATACTGCTGGAAGTTCCACTCGGATGGCGTAAGACGGCCCATTATGGGTAGAGTGCGGCTCAAGACAAAAGAGTCAAACCGACTTAAGCTAATTCTATCTGTAATCGAGTTGTATTCAAACTCCTGAGACCTGGCCGCCTATAAAGAGGCCAGGAGGGAGGCAGCGCAGATCACGCAATCATACCCTGAAACCCTAGCGAGATATCGACTCGCCAGGACTCCGTTGTAGCCACCTTGTAACCTTCAGATCTATAATCCAACAAGCGAAAGCTTCGCTTGTTACCGTCCGAATTCGCCAACACCTATACATCGTTTTCTCTCGATATAACCCAGGGTACTTAATCATGGGATTTGCCGAGTCCATGACTCGTCAGCCAACTTGCCGGCCTCCGAAGACGCCCGGAGGTGGAGCGCCGAGCTGGCCTTCATGTGGAACCCGCGGCCGCGGTGGTCGAGACGATGAGCACGCCCAAAATGATCTTATCTCTCTTTCCTCTTCGTTCCTCGCTTACTTGCTGGAAAAAATGATCAGCGGTGTACCCGGTCGAGACGATGAGCACGCCCAAAATGATCTTATCTCTCTTTCCTCTTCGTTCCTCACTTACTTGCTGGAAAAAATGATCAGCGGTGTACCCTGTTTTTTTAGAAAAGGAAATTTTATTAATCACAGCCTCTGCATATGCATACAGCCGATTATTACAGAGTTCCAAGTATCTTAAGTATATTTAAATCTCAAAAATAGTAAAGACCGAGAAAAGGCTCAACCGACAATGACCCTGTACATTGCATGGGCCGTGCCATCAACCTAGAAATCGCCTTTGCTGTTCGTTCTGATGGCCTAAAAGTCCATTGATTGATTGTGTCAGAGCTCGAACGAGACATGCACCAACGCGCGAAGCTTCCTCCAATCAAGAGAAGAAAAGAAAAAACAACGCTCGAAGCTGCACAATTCTAAATAGTCAACCTCAACCAATCTGATGAAAGTCCTGGTGTGTTTTCTCCACTTCCAGGTGCACTCTCTCCTTATTATATTATATTATATTTCTTCTTTCTTATTTCTTCCTTTTATGTTATTTTACTTTTCTATTATTCTCTTAGTTTAATTCTTATGGTTCAATCTATTTTCTATTTTTTTAAATGTTTCGTTAAGCACAGCGGGATGTACTCCATGAGCGCTAATTTTGTGTTCCATATACGCTTTTGATTTGTTCACAAGGGATAAATTATGTTCCTCTCCAACTAATATAATGTTTCACTATTGGTGCTGATTTGTTCTCATCGTGCTTACCTTTTTGGTATGATTTTTTGTTCCTTATACTAATGATTTTGTTCCACGTGATTTTTATTTTCTTCTAATTTTTTCGGCATGTCTTAAATTCTTGTTACATGTATAGTCGGCATAGCTCTGCGGTTGCTAAAATTTTGTTCCACATTGTCCAATTTTTTGTTCATCTTGTAGTATGTAGGGTTCCTAAACCGCTGGGGAGTTTGAAGCTGGATATACTCGCGTACAATCCCGCACCTGAAACATTCGACGTCTTACGCCCCGTCTCTCTTCGCCGTGTGAGCCACCCTCTATGGCAACCACGGTGATATCCCTCGACAAGGTGCATACTGTATGCAGCACTAGTGTTGGCCCCTTGCTGCACCATTGTGCACACCGTCATCGGATCATTGTCTGCCCCGGCGTGATCCTGAAAATCTAGGCTAATTAGCTGCTACAATGTAGTATTTTAGCATACTGTAGCAACATTACACCGAAGGTGGCCTGGGGTGTATGCTCATCCTGGCTACACTACTGAACACACATACGCAGTCAGGGAGCTCTTAAGGAACCCTCATATCATATAGATTCCCAACGCAGTTCAAACCTCCCTAGAGGGTAAGGTTGTCACTGGCAATCTTTTCCGGGGGCAATATCTGGATATAACTTTGTGTACCTAGTGTTAACCTATGGCAATTATGGCCTCAAATTAACCAATCTACAAATCTACTCTCAGGTTCAATACCTGAGGCTACCATGCTAGTTATAATAATTAACTTAATGAAAGTTTCTTGAGAAGAGAATTGTGGCCAGGTCGACTGGCAGGGTAGTGAGACAAGTCTCACCAAATTATGACCCCATAAGAGAAAATCATGCACGCACAGAAGTAGGCTCCATTTGGAACAAACGATAGAAGAAACGCAGTAACATGATAACCACATGAATAGGATAGGAATCTCGCGGAAAACATGACGATCACAAATTATATTTGTCAAAAAATATACCTACATCTTCGTTTACAAGTCCGCGTTTACAGTCGCCTATATCTTTGTTTTACAAGTTTGTGAATTTAAGGGTTGTGCTAGAGATGCTCTAAGGAAGGGCCTGCCTTGATTGAGTATAAAATTAGTGAGGACAACATGTAACTTAGCTTATTTGTCAACTAAATAGTTTTCTTAAACCAGCTTAGAAGCTGATTTCATTCGGAATTTACAATTTATACTATATCAGGGGTACTCATACAGGATTCCCAATTAATTATTCTTTTTCTTCTACTTGCTCAATTATATATGGACGCCTATTCTTCCAGTACTCCATAATTCTGGACGATTACGACAGGCTGATCGGAGTTCATAGATTTATTTCGTACATGCCAGGTCATGATCAAGCGATGCGGCGGCAGAGGGTGATGCCGTCGGCGACGGGGAGCTGCACGGGTTCGACTCGCGTGTCGGTCGCGATCTTCGCGTTGAACTGCCTCATGGCGTCCCGCACCTCGACGTCATCCATCGTGAGCGGCGTGTCGTCTGGCATGGCCACGGTGCCGCCCCAGAGCGTGTTGTCGTAGGCGAGCACGCCGCCGACGCGCACCAGCCGCAGCAGCTGCTCGTGGTACCTATGGTAGTTGGGCTTGTCGGCGTCCACGAACGCGAAGTCGAAGCTCGCCTGGTCGGCGATGAGCCCGTCGAGGATGGGGCCGGCGTGGCCCTCCCGGAAGTCGACCTTGTGCGCGACGCCGGCCTTCTCGATGACGGGGAGGCCGAGGTCGAAGTACTCCCTGCTGACGTCGATGGCGACGACCTTGCCGTCGGCGGGGATGGCGAGCGCGGTGGCGAGGACGGAGCAGCCGGTGAAGACGCCCACCTCGATGGTGTTCTTGGCGCCCATCACCTTGAGCAGCAGCGACAGCAGCTGCCCCTCGTCCGGCGGCGACGACATGTACCCGCTTTTTTATTTATATATATAGATGTACAAAAAGATTAGAGAGATCTCGACGATTTGTCTATCCGCCATGAATCAACGGAGAAAAAAGTAGAGAGTGAAATGAAATCAACGTACTAGGTGTGCTGTTTGGTGATGAGGCGGAGCTCGCGCAGGAACTCGTTCTCCCGCGGGTACACCATCGTCTTCAGCATGTACTGCCGATCGAAACAACAAACCATGCCTGAGATGTTTCTTCTATGCAGTTGCAGATACAGAGAAAGATTCTGCTCGTGGTTCCGCGGGTGCGTACCTCGTAGAGGGCGTTATTCTTGAGGAGCGTCTTGGTGCTATCGCTGTTGTGGATGTCCTTGACTACCTCCCTGTTGGAAGCCATGGCCGTGCCGCTGATGCTAGCTGCTGCTAGCTCGGTGAAGATCAAACCACCCCCGCCGACGCCAAGGACTCGCACTGTTCTACAATACGAACACACAACAAAGCGTCACACAATAGACAGATAAGAACAGGTGGTTTCGGTGCAGGCTGAGCCGCATATATACTACAATATTTATGCTTTGGGCTACGTGTGAGCTGTCTGTCCAAGAGTATCTCCAATAAATTATCTAAAATGCGCACTCAAAACTGGGACGATAGAGCACAAAACATGTGGTTTTGCTAATTCCCCAAAACCTGAGTGATTGAGACTTAAGAAAAAAATCAGACGCCTTAAACATAAGCATTCCCCAAAACCTGAGTAGGTCACCCAAAATTTTACTCCTCCAGAAGATGATAACGTAAACTAGGACACAAGATTTTCTTTTTGCTCAATGTTGGAGGAGGTCAAGTGAAGTCTCTATGGCGAGGATGGACGGGCCTTGTTCACGCCACAGTTGTCGTCGGCCGCTCACGGTTCTGGCCGGGAGCGCAGCGGTTGATTTAGCTCGATGGCGGTCACGGCAGTCATTTCGACACGTGCGGCGGCGGTATTGGGGTTTGATACAATTCGTCGACAGAGCCGGGTGAATGGCCTGAGGGTGGGTGAGCTGTCGAAATCATGTGGGGGGCGTGACGATCGGCCCAAAATTAGGAAACTACGGGACCGATGATAAAATCGATAGAAGGGAATGTCAGGAAGTCGGGGTTGAGCCGGAATGGCGCGTCGAACCAACGGCGGTAGCATTGATGGCGGCAACAGGGGGAATCGGCGACTACATGAGCAGAAGAAGCTGCAATTTCCACGTGGTTGGGCTACGCGGCCGAGTTTTGGTTTCACGGCAGCCACATCAGTGATATATATTTGTACCTCCAATTGATAAATTTAGGCCATGCCTACAAAATTTACGTCGCCTTATATGGATATACGATCTTGCAGAGCACGTTTTTTACCCTCTGATGTTCTACAAGCCAATATTTCCAGTAGATGCACTAAAATATCTCTGTTCATAAATATTAGGATCTCTACTCTTTCTGACTTTATTCTGATTCTGATTCGTACATATGTAAACATAGTATGAATTCACTTATTTTGAAACAGTTAGGGCAAATCCAATATAATCTAGAAAAAATATTATACTCCCTCCGTTTCGAGAATTAAATGACTCAATTTTATCTAAATACGGAGGCAGTGGATGATTTGTAAGATGGTAATTAACGAGTAAAGTACTTGGAGTACCACATTCGTAATGGAGGGCATCTTGCATGTGCGGGGCAGCTGGGATCTCGCCGTCGGCGTCATCGACTCGCTATTCGCAATGCAACACCAGCCGTTTCGGTGGTTCCATTCCATGCTGGGTCATATGCGTGTGTGGTTGTTAGAATGCGGTTGCTGCTTTCCAGCTCACTTATTTGGGCCTTTCTAATCTTTAACATTATGTCGGCGGGAAGGGATTGGCCTGCCGGATATGGGCATAACTGATTGTAGAATTATTAGATATGCGGAATTGGTGGATGTATTATTGAGCATCATGGGCGAGTATATATAGGCGTACAAGGGACCGACTTGTAGTACAAGACAAGTTAGGAATAGATGGAAAAAGATCCTAACTATCCTATACTACCGTAACGCCCGTACATGCCATACTTTAACATCCCCCGCAGTCGTAGCGTTAGCAACGTGAACAAATGGAACGTCGCGGACGGCCGGTCAGACTGGAGATAAGCCAAAGTAGAATCCAGTGGGCTGACATCCCCCCGCAATAGGAGCGGGAACGTCGTGGACGGTGTCGCGGCGCATATGCTTGGACTGTAGAGGAGCTGATGAGGTGCTCAAGCGAGGTGATAGCCCTTTATGCCGATGTCGAAGGAGCCGAGAGCGTTGGGTGGTGCATCCTTGGTCGGGTAGCCGTGCGAGGGGTCGCCGTGATCGATGTCGTGGTCGGGGTGCCGGAGTCGAGGTAGACGCAAAAGAAGCCGCAGGCACATAGTGCGCGTGAAGAGTGACGGAGCGTCGAGGCAGTGGTCGAGGATGCCGATGCCGAAGAAGACGCAGTACGAGCCGTCGAGGACGAGGTGCGGCCATTGTTTTGCCATAACAAGGCGCACGTCGGGGACGAAGGCATACTCCGGTTTTGCCAGAACCGAGTACGCGTAGAAGAAGTCGGTGACGCGGTTGAGGCAGCCGTAAAGGAGGGAGATGGTGCCGAAGACGTTGTCGAAGCCGATGTAGACGAGGCGCCATCGCGGGTTTGCCAGACCCGGGGACACGTCGGGGACGAAGGCACACACCGGTGTTGCCAGTACCGTGTGTGCGGGGGCAGGGACCACCATGAACCATACGCCAGTGTCGAAGGGGCCAGCAGAGGAGAACTCGATGACGGTTGCGGCGCCAATCGACGGGGGGTAGTAGGTGCCGATGTCGTCCGCGGTTGTCGGAGTAGACGTAGTCGGGGACGAGGATGATGACGCTGGAGACGTGGCCGTGGTGGACGAAGACGTAGAAGGCGGCGGAGGCAGCGGCGGCCTGGGGTGGCCATGCTGGACGCCTGGACAAGGGGTGGTCGGCGGGACCCACGACGGCCTGAAGTGGCCATGCATGTTACCTTTAGATAGCGGCGGCGTTACTCGAAGTAGGTGAGGAAGAACCCGGCGGGTTGACAAAGACCATGCGCGGACAGTAGCGTTCCCACGCCGAGGGAGTCGGCGCGGCGCATACCACGTAGAAGTCGACGCGCGGGGACGACGAAGAGGACCGCGTGCCGCGGCGCTACGACCCGAATGTGCGACGCGGCAGCAGCTTGCAGGTCGAGGCGACGGCGGGTGTCGCCAGCCGCGTACACGCCTGGGAAGGCACGTTGGCAGCCGACAACATGGACAATAGCGGCGGCGCGGCGGCCCGAAGGGGCGACGTGGCGGCAGCCTGTAGCTCGATCGGTGGTACGCGCGTGCTCAGGGACGTGCTTGGCGTAGACACGCGTGATCGGTTGATCAGACCGACTGGCGATGTACACGCCATGGCGAGGATGACGACGCGCGGATCAGAGTCGACGTCGACGTTTTCCTTGAAGTCCCGGGCGATGACGGCGAAGACGAACCGGCGATGGAGACCGTGCAGGCGAGCGAGCCGACTACGACGAGTCGGTGGAGACGAGCTGGTCGGTGCGGAGTCGGTGTCGGCGCGTCGGCTGCGATTGCCGGCTTGAAGGATTCGGCTGGTGCAGAGTCGGCGCCGGCAAGTCGGCCGCGGTAGCCAGCTGTCGAGTAGCGGGCCGGTGCAGGTCGATGCCATTGTCGGAGTAGAGGCGCGAGAGGACGACGGCGGAGACGGGCGACGCAAACCGATCTAAGATCGGAAAACCCAAAACGAAAAACGTCGGTAAAAAACAACCAGCAAGAGAGAAAATCTGGATCAAGAGACCGAACAAAAAAGACTCTAGGGAAGCCGAGCAACCGCTCGGCGGACGAACCCTAGGTACGGGCGGCGCGGCCCCCGGGAGAGATCATGGAGATCGATCTCCCCAGGGGTGGCACGATGCATAAGCGCGGCGACGGCGGCTAGGTCAGAGGTCGTGCCGCTCTGATACCATGTAGAATTATGAGATATGCGGAATTGGTGGATGTATTATTGAGCCTCATGGGATAGTATATATAGGCGTACAAGAGACCGACTTGGAGTACAAGACAAGTTAGGAAATAGATGGAAAGAGATCCTAACTATCCTATACTACCCTATACTATCGTAACGCCCGTACTTGCCATACTCTAACACTGATCCATTGGTAGGCACATGGACGGATTGCGTTGCTGCAAGTGCCGAAGAAGGACACTGTAAATTCAGAACATGCAAACGACGGGTGCAGTTTATTGAAATCGTGTTTGAAGAACGAGTTGAGTCGCGCGCAGATCAGACATTGTAATTGGAACTGCAAATTTAAATTTCAAAGTTCACGGGAGATTCACGCAGCTCTCGAATGCGGGAGATTCATTGCATACAGAGCCTGCTCGACGGAATCACTCACCGGAAGTCGCTCGGTCATCCAAAATGAACCTAGACTACGCGGACCTCACCCCTAACGGATCAAAATTGGCTCACCGGAGCTCGCAGGGTGTGGCCGTGCCGTCGCCGCTGTGCGTTCACTCCTCGTCCGAGTCGTCGTCGACGTAGATGACGACGGCTTTGCCCTTACTTGTGCAGGCCTCCTGCTCGCAGTGGAGGCGGTCCTGCTCGAGGCCCAGCTCGAGCATCAGCTGGTCGATGTCGACCTCGCGGCGGCGGCGCTTGGCGTCGTCTTGGAGCTCCTCCTCGGAGGGCACCTGCACGGTGCCGGTCACCGTGGTGAGGACCTCGTCGGGGACGAAGTCCTCGCGGGTCACCGAGGACTCGAAGGCGGCCGGATTGTAGATCTCGAAACCGTCTTCGTCCACGACGACCTCGCGGGCCTGCACCGGAGTGTGCGGCGACGATGCCGAGGTGGACAACGTCCAGCTGCCGGAGGAGGTCCCCTCGGCGACGGGATCCGCGGGCGGGGCGGGCAGCGTGGTCGGCGCCGCCGGCAGGAGACCATCACTACCCAAAAAAGGCTAGAGGTGAAACATCCATCTGTGACGCACCACCAGTTTATGCGCCACACTTAACAAATCTGTGGCGCACCAATTTCAGTGCGCCACAGTTTATTTCCCTATCTGTGGCGCACTTAAATTGGGTGCGCCACAAGTAATGTGAGGCAGGGGGCTGATCCACATCCCAGACTTATCTGTGACGCACCAAATGACAGTGCGCCACAGTTAAGGAACAGTTAACCACAGTTAAGGAACTTAACTGTGGCGCATACCTGTCGTATGCGCCACAGAAAAGGTTGGGTCGATTTTTTTTAAACATGCAAATTATACCTGTGGCGCACACGTATTTGGTCCGCCACAGACTAGTCTTATCTGATAAACATCAGCACACACATGCCACACAATATCATTTGCCATTTTTTGTGAACAAAGTACAAAAAAATAAGATTCAAAATGGCACCCATTTAATTTTCCCAAAGACTAGTCCACATATGATGGATAATCCCCAAGTATTAGGATTTTTCATGATTTCTACCTAATTTTCCCAAGTTAAATGAGTTAATGCTGATTTTTCGAAAGATATTCAAATTTGAACTATAACTGTTTGATAGTTTGGTCTGAATCTTTTGGAAAAATCATTTTAAGGTACACAACTATTGGTTATATCACAGAAACATTGATAATTCTATAGAATCTTACATCTTTCGATGAACAGTCATCGCGGCCGTTTTGATCGTTTTTAGCAAAAAATGCAATAAAGTGATAAACACCTCAAAAAAAGGAAATCTTTTGGCATGGGCTCCTTATATGTGTACTAGTTGCTATGAAAAATGATAAACTTGATTTCTGACAAAATTTACAAAAAAAGTCTTCACAAAAAGTTCTATCATGCATGAACATCTAGAAGTTTCAAGCCAAATGACCATGTTATGGTCATTTCGACGACATAGTTTGTGATAAAGATCTCATATTACATAAACAGGTGCATATTGGTATAAAAAACAATCTTGCCAAAGGGATTCCACAAATTATTCTCATAAATATCATTTTTCATTTTTTTAGTGCAAAAAATGCTATTTTTTGTGAACAAAGTACAAAAAATAAGATTCAAAATGGCACCCATTTAATTTTCCCAAAGACTAGTCCACATATGATGGATAATCCCCTAGTATTAGGATTTTTCATGATTTCTACCTAATTTCCCCTAGTTAAATAAGTTAATGCTGATTTTTCGAAAGTAATTCAAATTTGAACTACAACTGTTTGATAGTTTGGTCTAAATCTTTTGGAAAAATCATTTTAAGGTACACAACTATTGGTTATATCACAGAAACATTGATAATTCTATAGAATCTTACATCTTTCGATGAACAGTAATCGCGACCGTTTTGATCGTTTTTAGCAAAAAAATGCAATAAAGTGATAAACAACTCAAAAAAGGAAATCCTTTGCCATGGGCTCCTTAAATGTGTACTAGTTGCTATGAAAAATGATAAACTTGATTTCTGACAAAATTTACAAAAAAAGTATTCACAAAAAGGTCTATCATGTATGAACATCTAGAAGTTTCTAGCTATGGTCATTTCGACGACATAGTTTGTGATAAAGATCTCATATTCCATAAATAGGTGCATCTTGGTATAAGAAACAATCTTGCCAAAGGGATTCCACAAATTATTCTCATAAATATCATTTTCCATTTTTAGTTCAAAAAATGCCATTTTTTATGAACAAAGTACAAAAAATAAGATTCAAAATGGCAACCATTTAATTTTCACAAAGACTAGTCCACATATGATGGATAATCCCCTAGTATTAGGATTTTTCATGATTTCTACCTAATTTCCCCTAGTTAAATAAGTTAATGCTGATTTTTCGAAAGTAATTCAAATTTGAACTACAACTGTTTGATAGTTTGGTCTGAATCTTTTGGAAAAATAATTTTAAGGTACCCAACTATTGGTTATATCACAGAAACATTGATAATTCTATAGAATCTTACATCTTTCGATGAACAGTAATCGCGACCGTTTTGATCGTTTTTAGCAAAAAAATGCAATAAAGTGATAAACAACTCAAAAAAGGAAATCCTTTGGCAAGGGCTCCTTACATGTGTACAAGTTGCTATGAAAAATGATAAACTTGATTTCTGACAAAATTTACAAAAAAAGTATTCACAAAAAGGTCTATCATGTATGAACATCTAGAAGTTTCTAGCCAAATGACAATGTTATGGTCATTTCGACGACATAGTTTGTGATAAAGATCTCATATTCCTTAAATAGGTGCATCTTGGTATAAGAAACAATCTTGCCAAAGGTATTCCACAAATTATTCTCATAAATATCATTTTCCATTTTTTAGTGCAAAAAATGCCATTTTTTATGAACAAAGTACAAAAAATAAGATTCAAAATGGCACCCATTTAATTTTCCCAAAGACTAGTCCACATATGATGGATAATCCCCAAGTATTATGATTTTTCATGATTTCTACCTAATTTCCCCTAGTTAAATGAGTTAATGCTGATTTTTCGAAAGTAATTCAAATTTGAACTACAACTGTTTGATAGTTTGGTCTGAATCTTTTGGAAAAAACATTTTAAGGTACACAACTATTGGTTATATCACATAAACATTGATAATTCTATAGAATCTTACATCTTTCGATGAACAGTCATCGCGACCGTTTTGATCGTTTTTAGCAAAAAATGCAATAAAGTGATAAACACCTCAAAAAAGGAAATCTTTTGGCATGGGCTCCTTATATGTGTACTAGTTGCTATGAAAAATGATAAACTTGATTTCTGACAAAATTTACAAAAAAAGTCTTCACAAAAAGTTCTATCATGTATGAACAATTAGAGGTTTCAAACCAAATGACCATGTTATGGTCATTTCGACGATGATAAAGATCTCATATTCCATAAATAGGCGCATCTTGGTATAAGAAACAATCTTGCCAAAGGGATTCCACAAATTATTCTCATAAATATCATTTTCCATTTTTAGTGCAAAAAATGCCATTTTTTATGAACAAAGTACAAAAAATAAGATTCAAAATGGCAACCATTTAATTTTCACAAAGACTAGTCCACATATGATGGATAATCCCCTAGTATTAGGATTTTTCATGATTTCTACCTAATTTCCCCTAGTTAAATAAGTTAATGCTGATTTTTCGAAAGTAATTCAAATTTGAACTACAACTGTTTGATAGTTTGGTCTGAATCTTTTGGAAAAATAATTTTAAGGTACCCAACTATTGGTTATATCACAGAAACATTGATAATTCTATAGAATCTTAAATCTTTCGATGAACAGTAATCGCGACCGTTTTGATCGTTTTTAGCAAAAAAATGCAATAAAGTGATAAACAACTCAAAAAAGGAAATCCTTTGGCAAGGGCTCCTTACATGTGTACAAGTTGCTATGAAAAATGATAAACTTGATTTCTGACAAAATTTACAAAAAAAGTATTCACAAAAAGGTCTATCATGTATGAACATCTAGAAGTTTCTAGCCAAATGACAATGTTATGGTCATTTCGACGACATAGTTTGTGATAAAGATCTCATATTCCTTAAATAGGTGCATCTTGGTATAAGAAACAATCTTGCCAAAGGGATTCCACAAATTATTCTCATAAATATCATTTTCCATTTTTTAGTGCAAAAAATGCCATTTTTTATGAACAAAGTACAAAAAATAAGATTCAAAATGGCACCCATTTAATTTTCCCAAAGACTAGTCCACATATTATGGATAATCCCCAAGTATTATGATTTTTCATGATTTCTACCTAATTTCCCCTAGTTAAATGAGTTAATGCTGATTTTTCGAAAGTAATTCAAATTTGAACTACAACTGTTTGATAGTTTGGTCTGAATCTTTTGGAAAAAACATTTTAAGGTACACAACTATTGGTTATATCACATAAACATTGATAATTCTATAGAATCTTACATCTTTCGATGAACAGTCATCGCGACCGTTTTGATCGTTTTTAGCAAAAAATGCAATAAAGTGATAAACACCTCAAAAAAGGACATCTTTTGGCATGGGCTCCTTATATGTGTACTAGTTGCTATGAAAAATGATAAACTTGATTTCTGACAAAATTTACAAAAAAAGTCTTCACAAAAAGTTCTATCATGTATGAACAATTAGAGGTTTCAAGCCAAATGACCATGTTATGGTCATTTCGACGATGATAAAGATCTCATATTCCATAAATAGGCGCATCTTGGTATAAGAAACAATCTTGCCAAAGGGATTCCACAAATTATTCTAATAAATATCATTTTCCATTTTTTTAGTGCAAAAAATGCCATTTTTTGTGAACAAAGTACAAAAAATAAGATTCAAAATGGCACCCATTTAATTTTCCCAAAGACTAGTCCACATATGATGGATAATCCCCAAGTATTAGGATTTTTCATGATTTCTACCTAATTTCCCCTAGTTAAATGAGTTAATGCTGATTTTTCGAAAGTAATTCAAATTTGAACTACAACTGTTTGATAGTTTGGTCTGAATCTTTTGGAAAAATCATTTTAAGGTACACAACTATTGGTTATATCACAGGAACATTGATAATTCTATAGAATCTTACATCTTTCGATGAACAGTCATCGCGACCGGTTTGATCGTTTTTAGCCAAAAATGCAATAAAGTGATAAACACCTCAAAAAAGGAAATCCTTTGGCATGGGCTCCTTATATGTGGACTAGTTGCTATGAAAAATGATAAACTTGATTTCTGACATAATTTACAAAAAAAGTCTTCACAAAAAGGTCTGTCATGTATGAACATCTAGAAATTTCAAGCCAAATGACCAAGTTATGGTCATTTCGACGACATAGTTTGTGATAAAGATCTGATATTCCATAAATAGGTGCATCTTGGTATAAGAAACAATCTTGCCAAAGGGATTCCACAAATTATTTTCATAAATATCATTTTCCAATACAACTCAAACCAACAGCACAACATAAACAAATGAAGATCGATACATAACTCAACTCAAATGAAGATACAACATAGATGAAAGGAAGATACAACACAACGCACAAATCCGCTGAACTTAATAAATTCACCGCCCATCGACGCAGCCTCCTGCATCCGTCGATGCAGCGCCCTTGCCCTTCGACGATGATACACTCTTCTTCTTGGACGACGATTCAACCTTCTTGCCCTTCCCCTTCGACGCTCCTTCAGACTTCAGGGCCTTCGACGACGGCATGAAGTCATCGGAATCATCGCTCTCATCTACCCAACGGTAAGACTCAGCGTACTGATGCACCGGTGAGGTGTTGTTGGCAAACCCCAAGAGGAAGGTATGAAGTAGTGCAGCAGCAAATTTCCCTCAGTTGTGAAACCAAGGATATCGAACCAGTAGGAAACTAGAGTTCTTCTGAAGGTGTCAACGGCGCCAGAAAAGAGCTTGGCGTGTAGCTGACGTGAAACCTGCATACAACACAATCAAGATACTTTGCCCCAACTTAACAGTGAGGTTGTCAATCTCACTGGCTTGCTGTAACAAAGGATTAAACGTATGTGTGGAAAATGATGTTTGTTTGCAGAGAATGAAAGTAACAGGATTGCAGTAGGTTGTTTTATCAGTTTAAGGAAAAAGGACCGGGGTCCACAGTTCACTAGTGGTGCCTCTCCATAAATAAATAATAGCATACATGCGGGTAAACAAATTACAGCTGGGCAATTGACAGAATAAAGAACTGCATAACAATGCATATACAAGTCATGATGTCTAGTGTGAGATTCATTTGGGCATTACAACATAATACATAGACCGTCATCCAACTGCATCTATGACTAATAATCCACCTTCAGGATAACATCCGCAACACCATTCAGTATAATTGCAAACAACAGATTATTGCATTAAGTAAAGTGTGTAATGTAAGTAGCACAAATATCCTTAGATAAAGAACTACTGTTTTATCCCTAGTAGCAACAGTACATCTACAATCTTAGAGGTTGCTGTCACTCCCCCAGATTAAATAGAGACATGAACCCACTATCGAGCATAAATACCCCCTCTTGGAGTCACAAGCATCTACTTGGCCAGAGCATCTACTAGTAACGAAGAGCATGCAAGATCATAAATAACGTACTCACAAGATATATTATGAAGCAAATGACATAGTACTCAATTATTCATCGGATCCCAGCAAACACAACATGTAGCATTACATAAAAATGATCTTGATCATGATAGGCAGCTCACAAGATCTAAACATGATGGCACAATAGGAGAAGACAACCATCTAGCTACTGCTATGGACCCGTAGTCCAAGGATGAACTACTCACGCATCAGTCCGAAGGCGGGCATGGTGATGTAGAGCCCTCCGGTGATGATTCCCCTCTCCGGCGGGGTGCCGGGAAGAGCTTCTGAACCCTCTCGAACTAGGGTTGACGACGGCGGCGGCTCCGTAATGTTTTCTGGAAAAGTGTTTGGGTACCTAGGGTTTTCCCGTCGGGGGGTTTAAGTAGGCGAAAGGGCGAAGGAGGTGGGGCCCCGAGGGGCCCACACCACGTGGTGGCGCGGCCAAGGAGGGAGCCGCGCCACCAACAGAAGTGGTTGCCTCGTGGCCCTCCTCCGTATCCTCTTCGGTGTTCTGGATGCTCCCGGTGAAAATAGGGGTATTGGCTTTTGTTTCGTGCAATTCCGAGAATATTTCCTTAACAGCTTTTCTGAAACAAAAAATAGCAGAAAACAGGGAACTGGCACTGTGGCATCTTGTTAATAGGTTAGTCCCAGAAAATGCATAAAAACCATATAAAGTGTATATAAAACATGTAGCAATTGGTATAATATATGCATGGAACATAAGAAATTATAGATACGTTGGAGACGTATCACGTATGAATCAAGATCCCGTTGAGTCTTGAAAAACTTGCCCTTCTCAACTTTCTTCTCAAACCTGGCTCGAATCCTAACCAATTCACGACGGATTTGGGTAGGGGTCCGATATGGATACCCAGCGCTGCATAGCTTCGATCCCAGCAAAGCGAGATGGCTCTCACTCTCAATAAGTTCGCCGTGATAGACTTTCCTACCCTCAACATGGAAACTATGGGCACTACGCGCTAGATACTCGGCGGCAGCACTGTGGAACCCGCCAGACGCACACTTCCTGCACGGACCAACACAAACCATGTTTGCCCAGGACTGAATACCCAACCCAGATCGGAGGGGGGTTTTATATAGGACGAGGAGAGAAGAAATGGCGGGAAAGGGTGGCGGGAGAATTAGGCGGGAAAGGGTGGCGGGAGAAATAGGCGGGAAAGGGTGGCGGGAGAAATAGGCGGGAAAGGGTGGCGGGAGAAATAAAACGGCGCAAATAAACATTTAACAAAATCATTTGATTATATATTTACTTATTTGTATTTCTAACTATCTATTTTAATTTATACAATTTTTTCAGAGGTTTAAAAAAATGGTGGGGGCGAGGATTTGAACCTGGGACGAGGGGTATTGGCGCTAGAGAACAAAGCCACTGGGCTATGACAGGACGAGTGGTGAAACACACTTCCGCATCTATTCGAATATACTCTATTAAATGTGGCGCATCCAGCTCCATGCGCCACAGTTAAGCGTGGCCGTAGGATCTAAATCTAACGCGCATCACTCTCCCTCTTCCTCGCTCTCAATCTCTCTGCTCTCCCTCGCGCTCTCGATCTCTGCTCTGCTCTCCGCCGACGAACCCTAGGTAGCGCCGCCGCCGTCCGCCTCGGCCCTCCGCCGTCCGCGACCGCTCCCCCCACCCCTCCCAACCCGCTCCCCAAACCCTTCGATCTGTGGCGCCCGAGGCTCTCCCCGTGTCCTAGAGCCGCCGCCGCAGCCTCTCCCGCAGCAGCCCTCCCCCGACGGGTGTCCTCGACGACGACGGCTTCCTCGACAACGGCTTCCTCAGAGACGGCTTCCTCGACGCGCTCGCCCCACTGCTTCGCCTACTCGTCTGAGCTCCAGCGCATCACCGAGCCAAAGGTTCTTTGTAAATGCGCATCCCCACTGCTGTTAATTTGTACACTGTTAATTTGTGCACTGTTAACTGTTAATTTGGCCCTGTGTACTGTTAATTTTGCCCTGTGTAGCTTGTGGTATCGGAGCACACTTACATTAGCATGTGTTGTATTAATTTTTTGATGTTTTAATTATGCTGGTGTTGCTGGCCGTTGATGTTGCTGGCTGCTGATGGTATATTATTTGTGGTGATGGCATATATGGTGTTCTTGTCAATTTGTATATTTGTGCTGCTGATGGTACTGTTTATGTGTGGGTACATGTGATGATGCCCATGTGTTTTGGAAATGTAATTTGCAGGGAATTTACCTGAGTTGTCCGTTTTCGCCGAAATGTTGATTCATTTCCGTTTCGGCGAAAATTGGCCACTCATAAGGCACAAAATTAGCATAGGTCATGCTGAAATTTTCAGTAATTTTTTTGTGCTAACTAGATGAGTTTTTCTTATGTTAGTGTGAGCATGTCGAGCGAGCACGGTGACGCGGGTGCCGGCTCTTCTAAGGAGATACCATATTGGATGTTGCTGCAACAAGAAGAAAACGTGAGATCTCAGGCCAACGACGAGGACTACGCCCCAACGGGCAACGAAGATGACGAGGAGATGGAGGACGCCGACACCGATGGCGGGGGGGTGCCAACGACGACACCACCGGTGGCGACACCGATGGTAGTCAGTCGAAGAAGCAGAAGAGAGATCGGAAGGGGAACACACTCGGCACCGTTCGTCAAGAGTTCACGGAAGTGAGCAATGTAGGTGCTCCTTCGCAGCCGAAAGAGTATGTCAGAACTTACGTGAATCGGATCGGGTGCATTGTCCGAGAATCCATCTCGATCAATAGCTCGAACCTTAGGGATAAGGACCGAAAGCCATTGCGCGACATCCTCTTCGGGAAGCTGCACAACCGATACAAGTTCTAGGAGAAGTATGATAACACTAAGTTCCCTGGGAATGTGGTAAACAATTTCGCCCTCACGAAGATGAGCACCGCCCTGAGCAGCTGGAAAAACCGGATAAAACATGCCATTGTGCAAGAAAAAAAATGCTATGAGGAGATACACCACAAAGAGCCACATATCTCAGAAGATGACTTCAACGAGTTCAAGGCTTGGTGTGAGTCCGAAACGGCCAAGGGGAAGGCTGCTTGGGGGAAGGATCTACAGTCCAAAAACGTAGGTCACCACGACCTCGGCTCCGGCGGTTACAGAGGGAAGGAGCCCATTTGGGCTAAGCAGGACGCCGAGTGGGAGAAGGACAACAAGAGAAATCCCTACGACAAATATCCACCGGGCCCCATCAGAAACATTGTTAGGGCCCGGTACCGTTTGGACTAGCAGACCATGGAGTTAAGTGTGGATCCAGCAAAGCCGGCCCAAATAAGGTGGAGGAGTTTTTGATTAATCTGGTAAGGAATACATCTTCCGGTCGAATGCAATCTATCTATATGTAGTATGATCAAATTTCTAAGTCCTTCCAAATGCTCCTTCTGTTGTAGGGCAAAGAAATGTCCTCCGACTGCTCATCCCAAGGGTCAGCCCCGTGGGACAACCCATTAGAAAGGGCGAACAACCTGACAAAGGGGAGGGTGCGGACGAGTAAGCCGTCGTCAGCCGGCCGTGTAACCGGTTTAGGCTTAAACACGAAGCACGCTCAATACTATCGTTCGGACCTGACGGTGAGGACCCGCGCGGAGCAGGAGGCTCGGGATGCCCAAATGTCAGAAAATATTCTGGAAACGCTGGAGGAGAAGTTGAAACAGCGTGTGGAGAAGGAGGTGGCAGAGAGCTTGAACGCCCTCCTTCCCGATATTGTTGCGGGAATATCGACGTGGATAGAGAACGGTAGACAGGGACCGCCGCCACTTCCCAGCATGGCAGCCAGCAACTCGAACAATGTCCGGAGTATGCCACAAGCACAGGTGACGACTCCACAACCCATAGCCCCGGCGCCACAAGCACATGTGACTCCGCCAGCCACCGTCGGTGGGCCTCAAGTATTGGAGAACACGCCGCCGGCAGCCGGCAGCGCGCACTCCATCAGTTGCACGCCCGCTGCAAGATGCGGCCCCTCAACATTAGACGAGCTCAACGCCATCAAGGTAACTTAGCGCGTTGATCGATACGATCATGCACGTTATTTTCTTTGCCGTCATCTGGCTCCTCTCTTACACACCCACATCTTTTTCATAGGGCCCCGATGTCCCGTTCACTCTCCTGCATTACGTGGACGGCGTGCTGAAGGATGTTGCCAAAGGCCTCATCATTCAACCGGAAAGCCGCTTGACCCACAATGCTGTGTTCGCACCACACTTGTATAAGGTTACGGTGAATCGTGTGCTGCCCCACCACGGCCAGTTGCTACCTCCCTATCAGCCCCTTGATGCACACGGTGGGTGTGTTGTTGGGAGACCCCAAGAGGAAGGTATGAAGTAGTGCAGCAGCAAGTTTCCCTCAGTTGTGAAACCAAGGTTATCGAACCAGTAGGAAATAATGAATTCCTCCGAGGTGTCAACGGCGCCAGAAAAATCTACGACGTAAGGGCGCCAGAAAATGCTTCTTGGGACGTAGGTGACGTGGAACCTGCACACAACACAATCAAGATACTTTGCCCCAACTTAACGGTGAGGTTGTCAATCTCACCGGCTTGCTGTAACAAAGGATTAAACGTATGTGTGGAAGAAAGATGTTTGTTTGCAGAAAGTAACAGGTTTGCAGTTTGTGGTTTATCAGATTAAAGAGAAGGACCGGGATCCACAGTTCACTAGTGGTGTCTCTCCATAAATAATAATAACATTCATGCGGGTAAACAAATTACAGCTGGGCAATTGATAGAATAATGATGAGCAAACCAATGCATATACCAACGTTATGATGTCTAGTGTGAGATTCATTCGGGCATTACAACAATATACATAGACCGTTCCAACCGCATCTATGACTAATAATCCACCTTCCGGTTAGCGTCCGCACCCCTTTCAGTATTAAGTTGCATGCAGCAGATTATCGCCTTAAGCACTGTGTGTAAAGTAAGTAAGTAACATCATCCTTATACAAAGTACTACTGTTTTATCCCTAGTAGCAACAGTACATCTACAACCTTAGAGCTAGCTGTCACCACCCCAGATTTAATAGAGACATGAACCTACTATCGAGCATAAATACCCCCTCTTGGAGTCACAAGCATCTACTTGGCCAGAGCATACACAAGTAACGGAGAGCATGCAAGATCATTAAATAGCACACACATGATATATTATGAAGCAATAACTTTAGTACTCAATATTCATCGGATCCCAGCAAACACAACATGAAGTATTACATAACGGTGATCTTGATCATGATAGGCAGCTCACAAGATCTAAACATGATAGCACAAGAGGAGAAGACAACCATCTAGCTACTGCTATGGACCCGTAGTCCAAGGGTAGACTACTCACGCATCAATCCGGAGGCGGTCATGGCGACGTAGAGGCCTCCGGTGACGATTCCCCCTCCCAGCAGGGTGCCGGGGAGAAGTTCTGATCTCTCCCGAATTGGTGTTGACGATGGCGGCGGCTCGGGACCCGTGGAGGAAAATATGAACACCGTGTTAGGGTTTTTAGTCTGGGGGGTATTTGTAGGCGAAAGGGCGAAGTCGGTGGCGCCCCGAGGGGCCCACACCTGGTCCTCGCGCGGCCAGGGGTGCTGCCGCGCGAGCACGTGGTGGCGCCACCTCGGTGGCCCACTTCGTCTCGTGTTCGGCTTTCTGGAACGTTCTCGGTGAAAAACTGACTTCAGAAAAGAAATCGTCCAATTCCGAGAATATTTCCTTAAGTACTTTTCTGAAACCAAAAACAGCAGAAAACAGGGAACTGGCACTGTGGCATCTTGTTAATAGGTTAGTCCCAGAAAATGCATAAAACTGTATAAAATGTATATAAAACATGTAATAACTTGGTATAATATAGCATGGAACATAAGAAATTATAGATACGTTGGAGACGTATCAACATCCCCAAGCTTAGTTCTACTCGTCCCGAGTAGGCAAGAACGATAAAAGAAGAATAATTTCTGAAGTGACATGCTTAAACACAATCTTGATCATAATATAATGTAAGGCTCATGTTATGAATGAAGTGACTCAAGGCAATGATCTATAGTTTGCTGACAAATAGACAAGGAGTAAACAACTACATCATATAAGTAAAACTTTTCATGAATAGTACTTTCAAACAAGCATAAAAAAGATTTGCATAAGAGTTAACTCATAAAGCAATATTATCTAAGCAAAAGAGCATTGAAGCAACACAAAGGAAGATATAAGTTTCAGCATTGGCTTTCAACTTTTGAACATGTATATCATATAGATAGTTGTCAACACAAAGAAATATAACAAGTGCAATAAGTAAGCATATAAGAATTGTTGCACACAGTTGACACAAGTGTTTGCTTCGGGGATAGAAAGAAGTAGGTAAACTGACTCAACATAAAGTAAAAGATAGGCCCTTCGCAGAGGGAAGCAGGGATACAAGCATGTGCTAGAGCTTCTTAGTTTTATAGGTTTTTGAAATCATATAGAGAGCATAAAAGTAAGTTTTGAGCGGTGTTTGTCGTTGTCAACGAATGGTAATGGGCACTCTACCCCCCTTGTCAACCAGACTTTCTTAAGAGCGGCTCCCATGAAGGACGTTATTTCTACCCAAGGGCAGATCATCCCTCTTTTCTCTTTTGTTTACACATGTAGTTTAGAACTAGTATCATTGCTTGGCTGATTAGATCAGGGCAAAAATGTGAAGAGAATGCAGCGGTTAAAGTTGTAATTAATTGGGACTGGGCACCCCATTTGCCAGCTCTTTTTGCAAAGTTAATGGATAAGCGGTGTATATGCCACTAGTCCGGTTGGTGAAAGTCTGTCTAAAAGCAATTGACAAGGTTGATATCCGTAACACCACATACTTCCTCATGAGCTAATAAACATTGACACAAATAAGGGATAATAAATTTTGAATAAAAAGTAGCACATGAAGTATTTACTTGGAATGGCAGGAAATACCATGTAGTAGGTAGGTATGGTGGACACAAATGGCATAGGTTTTGGCTCATGGATTATGGATGCACGAGAAGCATTCCCTCTCAGTACAAGGCTTTGGCTAGCAAGGTTGTTTGAAACAAACACAAGTATAAACTATGACAACAAGACGTATATAAAAACATATTGCAAGCATTATAAAACTCTACATTGTCTTCCTTGTTGTTCAAACACTTTAACTAGAAAATATCTAGACCTTAGAGATACCAAACATGCAAACCAAATTTCAGCAAGTTTTACGGTAGTTCCTCACTAATAGGTTTTAACTACATGATGTAAAAGCTTAAACATGATCTACTTGAGAGCTCAAAACAATTGCCAAGCACCACAACATGCAAGATAACAATCCATAAGAGCATGTATATCTTTCTTTATACCATCTACCACATTTAGCATTTTCTGTTCTCAACCAAACACCAATCAACTTATTTAAAAGATAAACTCTCCAAGTAACTAAACAATGAGATATGAGAGTATGATATAATAAAGCTAACAGCACTAGCAAGAGATGCATGAAAAACAAGAGCTAGAAAGCATTGAAGTAACATAGAAGAATACTCAACAAATATAAGTGAAGAATACGAGTATTCATAAGAAAAAGCGGAGCGTGTCTCTCTCCCACAAAGGAATGCTAGGATCCATTTTATTCAGAGAATGAAAATAACAAAAACAAAAACCAAAAACAAACCGACGCTTCAAGAAAAGCACATAAGAAGTGGCGGAATTAAAATATAGTTTCACTAGAAAGGACCTGATAGTTTGTTGATGAAGAAGGGGATGCCTTGGGCATCCCCAAGCTTTGACGCTTGAGTCTTCTTGAAATATGTTGGGGATGAACCACCGGGGCATCCCCAAGCTTTGGCTTTACTATCCTCTTCATCCTTGAAAACTTCCTCCACACCAAACTTAGAGTAAACTTTATTAGAGGGTTAGTGCACGAAAAATTATGATATTCTGTAGGAACACAATTGCTACCAATGCTACTGGACATTAGCTACAGCCACTGATACTTCATAGGATAAAAAGATCCAATTAAAATAGCAAAAGAGGCATTGCAAAATAAATGGCAGAATCTGTCAAAAACAGAACAGTCCGTAAAGACGAATTTTTTCGAGGCACTTAACTTGCTCAGATTAGAAAACTCAAAACTAATGAAAGTTGCATATATATCTGAGTATTACGCACAAAAAAAGGCAGATTATTTGGATTTTTCTGTGAGGAGTTACGAATTAAACGGTGGACAGCAGAAAACTGTTTCTGCGCAGGAATCCAAATTTAGCATGAACTTTCAACTAGAGCTTATCTTGACACAACAATGCAATAAAATAAAGATACAAAGGAATTGCTACAGAGGTAGGACAAGTCCTTGACACAAACAAAATAAAATAACAGGAAATAAAAGTGGGTTGTCTCCCATAAGCGCTTTTGTTTAACGCCTTTCAGCTAGGCACAGAAAGCAAAACTCAAGTATTATCAAGAGATGAAGCATCAACACCAATAATTTCCTCCAAAACATGGTTGGTTGTAATAGGTGTGCATATAAAATCATTGTTGTTGGTGCTAGTAAAGTCACACAACTTAGTATTCTCAGCAGTACTCATTTTAGCAAATTAATTAACAAACCGAAATAACCAAAATAACAAAAACTGAAAATAAAATAGCAAACCGAAATAAACAAAGTAATGCAAGTAACTAATTTTTTTGTATTTTTGATATTAAGTAAACAAGACAGTAATAAAAATAAACTAAGCAAGACAATAACAAAATAAAAAGATTGGAAGTGCGAAAACTCCCCTCGTAGAAGAATCTTCAAATCACCAGCAACGAAGTTGACGGAGGAGTGTGAAGGTCTTCAAAGGAATTCTTATCTCCCCGGCAACGGCGCCAGAAAAATGCTTGATGCACACGGTGGGTGTGTTGTTGGGAGACCTCAAGAGGAAGGTATGAAGTAGTGCAGCAGCAAGTTTCCCTCAGTTGTGAAACCAAGGTTATCGAACCAGTAGGAAATAATGAATTCCTCCGAGGTGTCAACGGCGCCAGAAAAATCTGCGACGTAAGGGCGCCAGAAAATGCTTCCTGGGACGTAGGTGACGTGGAACCTGCACACAACACAATCAAGATACTTTGCCCCAACTTAACGGTGAGGTTGTCAATCTCACCGGCTTGCTGTAACAAAGGATTAAACGTATGTGTGGAAGAAAGATGTTTGTTTGCAGAAAGTAACAGGTTTGCAGTTTGTGGTTTATTAGATTAAAGAGAAGGACCGGGATCCACAGTTCACTAGTGGTGTCTCTCCATAAATAATAATAACATTCGTGTGGGTAAACAAATTACAGCTGGGCAATTGATAGAATAATGATGAGCAAACCAATGCATATACCAACGTTATGATGTCTAGTGTGAGATTCATTCGGGCATTACAACAATATACATAGACCGTTCCAACCGCATCTATGACTAATAATCCACCTTCCGGTTAGCGTCCGCACCCCTTTCAGTATTAAGTTGCATGCAACAGATTATCAACTTAAGCACTGTGTGTAAAGTAAGTAAGTAACATCATCCTTAGACAAAGTACTACTGTTTTATCCCTAGTAGCAACAGTACATCTACAACCTTAGAGCTAGCTGTCAGCACCCCAGATTTAATAGAGACATGAACCTACTATCGAGCATAAATACCCCCTCTTGGAGTCACAAGCATCTACTTGGCCAGAGCATACACAAGTAACGGAGAGCATGCAAGATCATTAAATAGCACACACATGATATATTATGAAGCAATAACTTTAGTACTCAATATTCATTGGATCCCAGCAAACACAACATGAAGTATTACATAACGGTGATCTTGATCATGATAGGCAGCTCACAAGATCTAAACATGATAGCACAAGAGGAGAAGACAACCATCTAGCTACTGCTATGGACCCGTAGTCCAAGGGTAGACTACTCACGCATCAGTCCGGAGGCGGTCATGGCGACGTAGAGGCCTCCGGTGACGATTCCCCCTCCCAGCAGGGTGCCGGGGAGAAGTTCTGATTTCTCCCGAATTGGTGTTGACGATGGCGGCGGCTCGGGACCCGTGGAGGAAAATATGAACACCGTGTTAGGGTTTTTAGTCTGGGGGGTATTTGTAGGCGAAAGGGCGAAGTCGGTGGCGCCCCGAGGGGCCCACACCTGGTCCTCGCGCGGCCAGGGGTGCTGCCGCGCGAGCACGTGGTGGCGCCGCCTCGGTGGCCCACTTCGTCTCGTGTTCGGCTTTCTGGAACGTTCCCGATGAAAAACTGACTTCAGAAAAGAAATCGTCCAATTCCGAGAATATTTCCTTAAGTACTTTTCTGAAACCAAAAACAGCAGAAAACAGGGAACTGGCACTGTGGCATCTTGTTAATAGGTTAGTCCCAGAAAATGCATAAAACTGTATAAAATGCATATAAAACATGTAATAACTTGGTATAATATAGCATGGAACATAAGAAATTATAGATACGTTGGAGACGTATCACCCCTCGGCGAAGATGATGACGAGCCGATCGACCTCCAAGCTTGTACGATGGGCCACATATTGCTATGGCCGAAGAGCCAGATTCGTTTGGCTGTGGAGGACACCACCCCTAAGACAACAACGCCAGTCGCCCCGCCACCAGCTCCAAGTATTGACGCTCCTGCACCTAATCTTGTAGATATGAATATGGCACAGTCCCCGGAAAATTTGGACGACTTTGTCATTGGTGACTATCTCAACAATGATGGTGGTGGTGACAACATGCAACACAATGAACAATCTGACATTGTCCGTAGGTTGTTCAGATCTCAGGAGGAAACGCCTGCAGATAACGACGACGACGGCCTGGCCTTCACCGAGCCTCCACCCGCCCCGAAAATCATTTTCAGCCCCAACACAATATGTGGGGTGGTAGCTGACGCATCCAAGGGCCGGCAGCTCCAAAGTGATACACGGGTACCTGACGTGCCCAAGAAGAAGCATCGGAAAAGAGGCCTTCCTAAGAATAATAAAGGTGGTGATGGTGTTGGCATGAGCCAGCCGGCTCCTTTGAAGGCTCCTTTGAAGCCGATTCGGGCTATCGACGGGCCACCGAGACCCAAAGATTTTTGGGCGGGACATCATATTCCGGGAGTGGCGATGCTTACTCCGCGGTTGTTAAGGGCTGCCCATGGGGATATGCGCGCTCTGCATGACTCAGTTCTATACTTGGAGGAAACACTTATCAAAAACAATGGTAACTCATACCCGGTTTTCATGGCCAAGGTGCCAGAGGAGGTGGGCTTCATCACTGAGAACGGCGGGGAAGCCATCATCATCCGGTATTCCGATATCTATGATCTGCTGAACCAATATCCGCTACACTATACCATGGTTCGCCTATACTCGCTCAGCATGGCGATTCAGATCATTAGAGAGGAGAACCGTGGCATAGTGATAGCCGACCCCTACTACATGTGTGAGGCCATGTTGGGTAGCGTTGGTGACCGGAAGATCGCGTCGGACTACCTAAAGGATATAATGCTGAAAAACCAGAAGGTGGAAAACATTCTCGTGCCTTACTTCCCCCAGTAAGTCATTCGCTCGCAACCGTTTTACCATGTTCTCTTGAATTTTCATCCTTCATAATTTAATTCCTACACTTTTTGTTTGAATTGGCTTGCGTAGAGATCGACAGTACTGCACCCTCATAGATGTGTCGCCTTCATATTCTCTTGCAATTTATTTGGACTCGGGGATTGAAGACAAAAAGAAAGACTATAGAAATGTGGTGACTGTTCTAGATGATGCTCTGCAAGGGTATGCCAATGCCAATGGAGTCTTTGTGAGGCCAATTATAAAGCATGGCGTCCATGTGTTCACCCACAACAAGACCTTCCACTGCGTCAAGCAGGTGCCGGGCATGCGTAAGGATACCTACTACGCCCTCCATCACATGCAAGCGTTCATAAGGGACCATCAAAACCTTAGACTTGGCAGCGATGTCAGAGCCTGGGCCGAACGGATGGCACGCATCCAGGATAACGATCTAAGTGCCGGGTTGTGTCGCATCCAAGAGCAGATTTCAACAATCCTGAGGGAAGATGTCATGAAAGGAGGAGGGAGATTCAACTACAGGGTGCAACTGAGTAACGCCGCAATAGACACTATCAAGGAGAAGCAGCGGGACGAGAGGGACATGAGGATGCTGGATGGAGGCATCCCCGTGATCAAGGAGAAGAAAGTACCAAAGAAGTAGTATCAATTGATGTTATTTCTTCCTTAATTAGATGTAAGTAATCTTTACATATGACTTATTAATTATCCGGGATTTTCACCATATGAACTTGCCATATAACTTTACATCTTTCTGCATCCATCATTTAATTATGGATATTTACGAACTCTTTGCTTTCCATTGCCTAATATTTGACATGTTTTGTGTACAGAGCTGGCGTGGTACGTGGTGTATCGTGGTAGGGTCCCGGGAGTCTACGACGAGTGGGAGGATTGTAACAAGCAAGTGAATGGCTATAAGGGTTGTACCTTCAAAAGCTACAAGAGTAGAGCGATTGTGGAAGCGAGGTGGAGGAGTCACCTCGTGGACGAGAGGAGCTCGACGAAGACTAGAACCTACACCTACATCGTCATTGCCGGCTTGCTCACAGTTCTCTTGTACTTTTTCGTGCTCTAGTTAGGTTCGGTTGTAATAACTAAGACTTGTCTACTATTTTCATCCTTGTTTGCTACTTTTGGAGACTATTGTGAGATGTTGAACTATGTAGTTGTTATGTGTACTTGTTATTATCGGTTTCGATTACAATGTGTGACCTAATTATCTGTCTATTCATTCTGTCCAATTGTGAAATCTGTATATACAGAATATATTTGTATATAACCGTATAAATACACTGATTTTGATTATTTTTGAAATATACAGTGGCGCACCAGATATGACGACAGTGGCGCACGGGCGTGCGCCACAGTTAAAACTATTCTGTGGCGCACCAGTCCATGCGTCACAGTTAGAGACTAAACCGAGTCGCACCTGCGCCACAGTTAAACTCAATATCTGTGGCGCACCAGATGGTGCGCTACAGATATGGCTTAATCTGTGGCGTGGTACCCGTGGCGCACCACTATGCGCCACAGATGCGTTTTTCGGTGCGCCACAACAGCCTTTTTCTGGGGTAGTGCTTGGAGGATGTCGAACTCCTCCGTCTCCCGCCGCAAAAGCGATGGCGGCACCGGGAACCCCTCCCCGTCCATTTATAGGACGTGCGCTTCTGTGCGCCGTCGGCGATGACGCAGCGGCGACGCTCTTGCTGCAGGGCCCATGGGAGTCCGTCCATGGTGGCGGTGGAAGCATGAATCGGCGACTAGAGCGAGGTTCGGGAGTGGCCGGCGGCGAGAAATTTGGGGATTTCAGCAAGGGTTCGGATTGCGGTTTCGGCCTGCATTTCGTGGACGGATCGGCATAAATACGGTCGGCGGCCGGCGATTTGCGGAGGCCTCAAAATCAAATGTAGGACAGGCCGCGTTTGCGGTTTCTATTCTGCGCACCGAACTTGGTCCGACCCGCAAACTCGCCGGAATTTTACAGTTCCGGACGTCTGCTAGAGATGCTCTCGGGCGCGGCTTTATATACACAAACAAGAATTTTTCACTAGCCAAAAAAGGTTCTGTGGCAAGGCAATTTCTAGCATCTGGAAATTTGCTAGTTTGGATCTACTATAAAGGAGAGCGGCCACAAACCCAACTGTGTGAAAATGTGAGTTCGAGAAAGGTTCTACTCGTCTGATCCGGAAAAATTGTCTGTTGCATGCCAGGTCCGCTTGTTTGCGGGAAAAACTGATCCACAGCCCACGGGCCATGGCGTACCTTGTCAATTGCATGGGTCGGGCCAACAGCGTAACTATTTCGGATTATCTGCCCAACAAGCCACGCACTCAGCGTAGATTTTCGGGATACGAAATGAGATTTTTACTGACTATTTTTCTGAGTGACATGGTTTTCTTAGATAAAGAGTATATATATTAATATGGCCCAGATATAAATTATACCCACGTCTCTGTAACAACGAAATAACCGAAGATATTGCGGATACACACAGCCAAAAAAAATAAGAAGAAGAAGAAGAAGATTAAAAAAAAAGAAAGTCCCGCTACGGAGTTACAGTTTTTTGCAGCAGCAACACAACCACCACCAAAACAAAAACTTGATGTCCAAATTCTCCAAAAGCAACTTCTTTAAGAAGCAAACGGTGCACAAGCGTCGTTGTTGCCCGATCGTAGATCATGGGTTTTCACCCTGGAGACAGTCCCTGCTCTCAACATAATATCTTCAAGAAGACCATTACAAGACACAACCAATTATGGCCACATCTTGGATTTTCATTTAAAAAGCAAGACTATGAACTTCACATGTACTGCTGATGCACCTAAAATGCATCTATTTTTCCAATCACTTTGCTTCATAATTTGCACAGAGTTTTCCCATATTTGAATAAAATAACTGCAGAATCTGACGTTGTTTTTAGCAAAAGTCTCGTTTCTGGCTGTTTTTGCATGAAATAAAATCGGAAAAAATACTACACCACTTTTTTACGAAAAAAAGGAGTTCGAGTATTGGACGGACACGAGGAACCGCTCGTGGGAAAAGAGCATGGCCCATGCGGCCAGATTCCCTGGCCATGTGGGACCAGCCCGTTTGGCCCTCATGTGTCCAACTAGTTCCGGTTTGTCCATAATTATGTTCGTCTAATAATCATGGTTTGTTTCTCACCTGTCCAAACTTATTTAACTTTGTCTAAAATTGTGTTCCTCGATCTCTTCGTTGGGCACCCGAAATTTCAGGACCAGCCCTGATCGTCATGCTGCTGGCTACTTCCTCCGTTTCACAATATAAAATGTTTTAGTCATTTTTCACATTCACATGTACTTATTTAGACACATTTTAATGTATGTGTACGCTTATTTTATTTTAGTATGAATGTATACAACATGTACAACACCTGTAACATCTTTTATATATTGTGAACGGAGAGAGTATACATCGGAAAAGAAGTTCATGATGTTAATCCTATTAATCATAATACTCATATATTGTAGGAAAAAATATTGTTGTCAACTCAACAACATGAACAAAGAAAACCATAATGGCGTTTCTGTACAAGCTTCCCAATTGGCATCACAAGCACCCTAGAACGGTACAGCCTACCAAAATCATGATCGTTGATCGATTGCTGATGACTACTCCTCCGGATCGTCTAGCCTCTCTCCAACGGACCTCGCCGCCGTTTCTCCAGCTTCGAGGACCTCCAGGACCTCCCTCAGCACGCGCTCCTCGTCCACCGTCAGCTCCTCCATGGCCTCCTCCAGCTGCGCCACCAGCTCCGGATCAAACACCGCGCGTCGCTCTCGGCCGTGTTCCTCGGGCTCCGCCGCCGCTGCTTTCCCAAACTTGGGCGTGGCGTACGAGCCCGGCGAGAAGATCTGCCCGCCCCCGAGCAGCCAGTCCTTGAGGCTGCCCGACTTGCCGAAGTCGAAGCCCGCCGGCGCCGGCGCGCTCAGCTCGCCGAGCTGCCTCGCCCTCGCACGTCTCTTCGCGCCGCGGCCGGCCTCTCCTTGCCCGGGAGGAGCGCTCTTCTCCGTGGCCACCGCGTCTTGCTCCGACGAGCCGCTCTGCGGTGCGTCTGGTTCGGGCGCGAAGAGCACTGTTGCAGGCTCCGGGGAGCTGCTCGCCGTGCCCACCGCGTCTTGCTCCGAGGAGCTGCTAATGCTATCCAGCGGCGGCGGCGGCAGTAACCATACGTCCGTTTCGGGCGCTGTCAGTACTGTTGCAGGCTCCGTTCGCTCCGGCGAGCTGCACCGCGTCACCATCGCGTCGAACTCCTCTAGCGTCCGGAAGCTCCTGGCCCTCCCGGCCGCGCCATCCGACACGCACAGACGCGAAGCTTTCTCGCCTTCCTTCCGATCACCCTGCCGCTCGTCTTCCTCCTCCTCCTCCAGCCCGGCGAGAAGGTCGGACACGTGGATGGTCTCGATCCTGGCCGCCGGCGCCGGGCTGTGGTCGGCGGCGGCGTCGGCCTTGCGCTTGCTCCTCCTGGCGGCGGAGCTGGAGGTGCGCAGGAGGGCGAGGAACTGGTCCCCGTTGCTCTTGGAGCTGGAGCTGGAGAGGATGATCTCCTCGATGAGGCTGCTCCTCTGGAACCCCTGGTTGGCCTTCTCCTGGAGGCTCCCCGACCTCGTCAGGATCTTGGACGAGATGCACCCCATCCAATGGATGATCTTCCGCTCCAACCAACCTGAAACAACACACGGAAAAAAAAAAGGAAGATCAATATAATCTCTCTAGCTAGCTAGTCTTCTTCGTCCTGTCCTGAGTATCTGAAAGCTTTTCTCCCCACCATTTCCGACAACCTAATGATCTTATTACTGAACTATAATAAACACATACGTAGAGGATAATTCAGAAGCTTAATTACGTACCTGATTGAGGGAACAGCTCGTCGTCGTCGGAAGCTTAACTGCCAGTGCGCCGCGCCGCATGCAAGAAGAAGCTAGCTAGGCGGTGCCGATCAGGAGGAGATTAGTACGCACCGTGCCGATCGAGATCCAATCATGGCTGACTAATGGATGGAATTAATACCGCGATCGACGGAGGATTCCGAATAGAAGCTGCAGCTCTCGAGGTTTTCGAGTCAACAAATGGTTCTTTTAGCTTGTACAAAAAAAAATGGTTCTTCTAGTTTAAAACGGATCAAGAACTGTGAATGGTCCTATCGGCGCCACGCCACCAACCCCTGTAATGTCTAGTCAGCGGTGGGCTGCGCCAGCCGCCAGGAGGAGAAAAGTAGGGCGTGCCGCCGGAGAACGGGGAAACGTCGTCCACGTGGCGGGAGCGCCAACTCTGACCTCATATCAACCGTCCGTTGCTCGTTCAACGGTTCAGGATCTGATGGAGCCGTTGTAAGAATGGTACCATGGCAAAGAAACCATGTACGCACCTTAATTTTGAGCGGCGCTTTAATTTCCCACATCCTTTCGGAACAAAAATTGTATTCTAGAGTCAAATAACAGCAAAATACATACTAGTGACCGCGAAACGTCTTGTGGCATTTAGATCTCATCTAAACACGTTATTTTTCCATCGAAGAGTCAATAATGTGTGGGTGTTTTCATTCGGTGCTGCACATGTGTGCTTACGTCTGAACTATGCCAAGAGAAAAAACTAATGGTCCTGCAAACGTAGAAACGTGACGGTTCGCAAACTATGTACTCTCTCCGTTCCACATTAGATGACTTTCATCAGTTATATAAAATTAAGTGATGTATCTAGAATATAACATGCCTATATACATCTAATTTGTACAAGTGAAAATCATCTATAATTTGGAACGGAGGGAGTATGTGCGGACTTGATTGCACAATTCTAGTCCCTCCATTCCGAACTATTATTACACGTTAGATATTTCTGAATAAACATACACGCTGAAACGTGTCTAGACTAGATACATTTGGTTTAGAAAAAGGTAAAACATTTTGTACCATTTCGGCACGCAGGAAGTGTTTTACACAGAATCATCTTCTGTCTCTTGGTTGTGGAAATCCAACTGCTGCTAGCAAAAACACGGTGAAGAAAGATGGCGACATGCAACGCCTGAATGAACTACGGCATGATCCAGGTTTTGCCGGATCCTGCTACCATCCTAGCTAGCATAAACTAGTGAGCAATGCGGCGGCAGTTACACAGCCACGTACATGAGGACAGGTATATAACGCCCGAGACAACAATCTCCTCAAATGGAGCGGCTTCTTTTCTTTCCCCTGCTCCGAGGAAGATGAGTTGTTCTAGATCGAGGTAGTTTTTTTTTTGCCTGAACTTTTGACCCATTTGAGATCCTTCTCATCAGTTCCCAGGCTGGCCCAACACGAGGCTCATATTATGTTACCAGGCTAGCCCACCACAAGGCCCATCCAACACAAAAACAACCCTGATCCTCCTCGACGTAAGGCAAGACGCGATGATCCTGGTCCAACGATCGATCGCCGGAGATGAGTAGGAAGAGCGATGGAATTGGAACCCGTCTTGCCAGAGAGCGATGCGGATAAACGTCACGCGGTATGGGCAGTGGATTGTGCGATGCCGATGGGCGGCAGCAACAGATTTCAGGCTGTACTCGATCGAGGTGAGATCATCCGTCTGACCTCTGATCCCCCTGCACTATGTAATACTGTATGTATGATGCATGCATGGGGCCGGTTCATTCCACATCCTCGCGGCCGTCCATCTGTCCATATTGCAAGTGTCTTGGTGTGATACCATAACTACCGTATACATTGTTTGTTTCGGGCGCGGATTCGCTGACTTTGCAAAAGGCAAAGTTAGGTGACTTTGGGTCACTGACATGTGGGACCCACCGCGTGTGGGGTCCGCATGTCAGTGACCCAAAGTCAGCCACGGCTACGGCAGCGAATCTCAATCGGTTTGCTTCGTATGTAGATTAAATAAAACCGGTACTGCCTGTTACTCCCTCCGTTCCAAATTAATTGACTCAGTTTTAGTATAAAGTTGTACTAAAACTGAGTCAATTAATTTGGAACGGAGGGAGTAGATGAGTAACCGTCAATGGTAGCATGTTCACTGTTCATGCTGTTCCTGTATTGCGTCACCTTGTACTGCATCTCAGTTGCCACCTAAAAGTTTCACAATTGATAATCTGTCTGAGAGGTTGATAACTGTGCTCGGACCGGCTTGATTTTGGTCTGTCTAATCTGTCCCCTAATTTACTTTTTTTTTTTTAACAAACTACTTTACTTATATTTTTTTTATAAACACGGTACAAACGCAGACGCTCACATACACGCGCGCACACTCACCCCTATGAACGCACACACGCACACCCTACCACTGTGAGCACCTCCGAAATCCTGAGCCGGCGGATCGAGTATTGAGATTGACGAAGTCACCACGGGCGCCTCGCTGTCGACGGGAACGTCGCCTCCCACTGAAAGAATATTCCGCCTAAATGCAACACACAGACGTCAAATCTGGGGTTTGAACTCTGATAGGCTGAGGGTACAACCACCCAACTAATCATCCAACCACAGGTTGGTTTGCTACTACTTACTTATATTGTGCAGTCCATGCAAGGTAAGTCGGCCTTCTTGAGTTCTTGCTGCTAGCTCTCACCTTGCTCTCACTGCTAGGTTCTTGAACCTTTTAGGTTATGCAACAAAGACAATTGTTCTTAATTGTGACGGGACGCATAAAAATTCTTCTGAAATAATAGCCTAATGTGGTCATGGGCACGGAGGTATTGCAGAAGTCCTTTACATATAATATCATCTTTTCACCCGGCAATTATTCAACCAATACGGCTGGCAGCTTAATTATAGGCTATCATGTTAAAGCATAGGCTTCTCATGTTATTAGCTTTATTTAGATGGTTGATCCATGTCTCAACCTTATGTGATCCATGAGATGTAATAAGCTACAAAACATACTTTGAATAAATTAATAAAGCGGCCGTATGCATCACTTTGATGCAGAGGCTGGGACTCCCCATTTCTAAAAAAAAAAAAAAAAACTGTGCACGCAGACCAACCGAATCAAAAATCAGGCCACTGATACAGTGATGTGCTTTGCATATGCCCGTCTAGACGTGTACTCATGCTCAATTATACACCAGCTGCTTGTTGTTAGTGTCTACTCTCTTTGGACTGAACTAATAATTGATCCTCATCTATATACTTTTTCGTGCGTATGATATGAGAGCATGCTTGCCGACGTACACATGCATGGTCTGCCGCCCATACTGTTGCAATGCATCATGTAGGAGTGCCGGAGTGGAAGCTATCCTGCTAAACAACATACAGGTAGAAAATGGACATGCTCTGTAGCATTGTGGCATCAGCCCTCTTGTTTTATTAAGGCTCAATTTTTTTGTCGGTTTAAAAAATAAGAGCATCTCCACCGGGGCCTCTAAATATGTGTCCGGCACCCCTCAATTGGGTCAACATTTAGAGTCCGCCCACAGCGGCACTCCCCAAAGTCACACCCCCAATCGCGAGCACACTGTCGAACACCTCGCGAGAGTTTAAAATAATGAAGCATTAGAAGTAGAGTTTGTGCTAGTGACCACAAGAGGCTCACAAGATTTTACCTTCGTAGTGACCGCCTCATGAGCTAACTTTAGCCTAGCATGGGATGCTAGAAGATCCTCATTAGAGCTAAAAAGCTTTTCATGAGTCTCTTCCAACTTCCCATACTTACTAGTTAGCAAATCAAGTTGAGCCCTTAGCTCAACATTCTCCTTCAAAATAGATGCTTCACACAAAGTGGAGTTAGTAGCACAAGCATCATTATTATTAGAATTGGAAGGAGACAACATGACAAGCTTATTATTTAACTTAGCATTTTCTTTACTAAGCACATTACATTTAGTAATAGCATGGTCATGTTCTTTAGTGAGTTTAGCAATTATTTCATTATTTAACTCCTCACTAGATTCAAATCTTTCCTTGAGAGCAACCCGAGTTTCTTGCTCTTCCTCAAGAGCATTCTCAAGATTGTGGATCTCACCCGCAGAATCACGAGCAAGACCCCACCCTTCATGACAACGGGTCTCCAAAGCCTCAAGGGTCTCCTTGTGCTCAAAAAGGGTAGTCATGATTTCTAAGAAGTTCTCATGAGCATTTTTATTATTTAATAGAGCATGAGAGACAATATCAAACTTTTCCTTAATTACATCATCATCATCATCATCATCATCATCATCATCATCATGAGATGTATTGGAATTCAAGGTAGGAGATACCTTAGACTCCTTAGCCATAAGGCAAATGAGAGTAGTGGATGAAGACAATGAAGAGTTACTTGAAGCACCATTGAGGTCCATGTCTTGTTCCAACAATTGTTGGGATTCCTCTACATTGTTAGCCAAACAAGTACTAGAGGAAATAGAAACATTTTGATCATGGCAACAAGACAAGGAAAGCATATCATCATGAGATTTAGTTAAGCAACTACTACATGATATGCAAGGACTATCAACACTAGCATGTATGACATTTGGAGTGCTAGAGGTGTTTAAGTCCAAAGATAGAGCATTGCAATGAGATGGGTGTGAAGTATAGTCAATAGTGGATTCACCATCAAGAATGCAATTTCTATCACCACTCACCATATCATTACCTTGTGGCAAACCACATGTCGGTGAAGTGGAAGAAGACGTGAGCTCATCACGGCCGGAGGTGGAAGGAGGACAATCATCCTTGGAAAAGTTGGACACCTCATATATATCTTGAAGTTTTGTCCATAATTCATGAGCGCTCCGAAAAGGCATGATTGACGCAAGAACTACATCGCTCAAAACACAAATAAGACCATTAGATGCTAGAGTATCGAGATAAGAGTTTTTCTCATCCTCTAAAGATAATTCTTGTGAATCCTTTGGAGGAGAAAAACCCATATCTACAATACTCTCTAAATTTGAACCCATGTCTCTAAAGAGATTAAGCATGCGAATTTTCCAAACATCATAATTCGTGCCATCGAATATATAAGTGGGATTGTGCACTAATTCTCTAAACGACATCTTTATCTCTAGGCGGTTAGTCCTAATAATGAGATAACTTGGCTCTGATACCAATTGAACGGACAGATGTCGCCTAGAGGGGGGGGGGGGGGGTGAATAGGCGATTTAAAACTTTTTCCGGGGAGCCGGAATTTCCGAGCCAAGATGTACCGGAAATTCCGGTATGCTTGATAAAGGCGGAATAAAACTAGTGTTTTACTTTAGCAAGCATACAACCTAAATATACTAGGTTCACCTATGTGCACCAACAACTTATGCTAAGCAATACAAGTAACAAGGTGATAGCAAGATATATATATGACTTCAAGCACGAAGGCTATCACAATGTAAAGTGCATAAGTAAAGAGCTCGGGTATAGAAATAACCGAGGCACGCGGAGACGAGGATGTATTCCCGAGTTCCACCCAAAGGGTGTACGTCTCGTTGGAGAGGTGTGCGCAACCACAACAGGTTAGCCGCAACGCCACCAAGGCTCACCTTCTTCTCCTGATGAACTCAACCACAAAAGGTTGCGAGTTCACCTTCCACTATTGATCCCCTTTGGGGCGGAGATCGAATCCCTTACAACAATCTTGAGGCACACACCCACAACTTAATTGGGGGCTCCCAAGTCTTGAGGCACACACCCACAACTTAATTGGGGGCTCTCAAGTGACCACAAAAGGTCTTGACCACAAAAGGTCTTGGCCACAAAAGGCCGGCCACAAAAGGCGTCTAGAGTCCAATGACCCAAGAGTAACAAGCTCACGAATTTCACCACCACGAATCCTCGTGGAGGGCTCAAACCGATGCAAATGCAATGGCAAGAGCACACGAAGTGCTCAAGTCCTTCACTCTCAAATTCCAACAAAGCAACAAATGCTTATGGGGGAATAAGAGAGGAAGAACAAAGAAAACCACAAAGGAGTCAAATCCTTCGCTCCCAAATCCCACCAAAAGCAACTAATGCTTATGGGGGGAGAAGAGAGGAAGAACAAAGAGAAGAACCACAAAGGAACTCCAAGATCTAGATCCACTAGGTTCCCCTCACTTAGAGGAGAGATGGATTGGTAGGATTGTAGATCTAGATCTCCTCTCAACTTTCCCTAAAGAATATGCAAGAATCTATGGAGGGATTCAGAGGGAAGTGAGCTTTCCAAGGTCAACAATGGAGTAGGAGAGAGAGGGAAAACGTGCTGCCTTGGATTGGCTGAGGAAGAAGAAGGGGAGGGGTATTTATAGCCCTGCAGGAAAAATAGCCGTTGGCTGTTTCGACACTCGGAAATTCCGGTTTAAGTGAGACTCGGAAATTCCGGTCACCCGGAATATCCGGTCAAAGAAAATCTCCGAGCTGAATTTCCGGTTGGAGTCAGTGCTGAAAACAATTCTTTCCTTAGCCGTTTTCGCGAGGCTCTTTGAGGGCAACTCGGAAATTCCGGGTCATCAAAATATCCGACCACAATTTCCGGTTGAGTCCAGCACCTCTTTTCCTTCTTTCCTTAGCCGTTTTCTTGGACGAGCTGGGCAACTGGATATTCCGGTAGAGCGAAATATCCGGCCCCAATAATCCGGTTCAGCAGAACACCGAAACGAAAACAGCTATAACTTTTGCAAATGAACTCCGAATGAGGTGAGACCAATTTTGTTGGAAAGATAGCGACGATAGGCACCCTAAACCCTGAAAATATTGCATCCCATAAATAGAGTAAAATCACCACACATGGCAAGGTGTGGGACTTTCCTCACGGTTGAACCGGCAATATTTCCGCCACCGAAAACCCAACACGTTTTCCAAAGTAAAACTGTTTTCGATGAACAAGAGCTTGACATGGAGATGAATCAAGCTCTAGTTCCTCACCACCATAAAAGCCAAATAAGAACCAAGAAATATGATATGCCAAGTATGCAAAGGTTTGAGCTCTCCACAACGATGCGATCAAGTTACTCACTTGAGAGCCCCTCTTGATAGTACGCCTATCTATCCTATAGCCCTATCAAGATCATACCTTTGCCTTGAGCATTCCACTTGAGTTAGATGATGACTATCTTGATCTCTTCAAGTGGATCACCTTTCTTGATTGCGCTTGCTAGCACATGCTTGATGAAGACATCTCCAAATACTCCCCCATACTCCATTATGGGAGAGTCTCGCTTAGCTTCGTCTTCATGCCTCCATTGCAAGCTCCAAGCATAGGATCTCTTCAAGAGCTTCTCTTGGTCTTGCACACCTTATACTTGATGACGATCACCACATGACGTCATCCTCCATGAGCTATATGAAATCTTCATTTGATGCAAGCCCATGGAAAGATACCTAACCCCACATAAAGATACCACACGCACATATATCATGGGTTAGTTCACAAAGCTATACGAACACGTGTTTACCATCCCAAGAGATACATGATCCCTCTTGGTACATCTTGTAGCTTTGTGTGTTGATCAACATCTTGATCAACCTTGTATCTTCCAACATTTCTTCACTAATATGATGTCTTGAATCCTTCAAGACATACTTGCAATATGCTCCACTCAACACATGAGCTTCAAGAGTCCAACACCTGAACTCCACCATTCCCATGGACACGATCTATAAAGATATCTTAATGCAAACATTAGTCCATAGAGGTTGTCATCAATTACCAAAACCACACATGAGGGGAAATGCTCTTTCACATGTCCGGTCAATGTCCGGCACCCCCAGGAGGGCCTCCAAGTATAGAGGCCCTATAGGGGGTGCCGGACATAAACTCACTCGGGGCGAGGCTTTGGGTGGTGCCGCTGGTGACGGTTTTTGGTGTCCGGCCCCCCAAAGGGCCTTTAGGGGGTCCTTTAGAGGCCCCCGGTGGAGATGCTCTAAAGCTGGCTTCTCTCATAAGCTGTCCAGTTTTTATGTTTCTGAAAAGTTATCCCATAACTAACTAGACATTCTAAGCAATAACATGCATAGCTTAGAGGAAAATTTATCCTATGATTGGAGGCGTGCTGTTTTACGTTGTGCCTATCCTCCTTCGGTCGGTTAGTTTGCAGCTTTGTGTTTATCGCCTGAAGCCCTTCGACAAGCCATTTTAGTTGTGGCGCATACGTCTTTTTTCACCGGTATCGATCGTAACCGCTCTAGCAACGGCGTGATCCTTTGGCGGATATGAGATGTGGTGCTTGTGAATTGCTGACCTTCCCTTCATTACTTTGGTTTTTTATTCTACTAATTGTTGCATTTAACTTAATAGTGGCAATGGTATAATAAACCGGGAAGGTAGAAAATCAACACACGATGTGGTGGCCCATTCCATGACTGTGCGATGGAGGTGTTGAGGGCTAAGTGGGTAGCTTCTCTATCGGTTATCTAGGGTGAAAACCTAGGTCAACCAATTTGAACCGGTGACGATGTTCCCTTCCTAAAGGCTTTGATGTGGGTCTCGAGTGAAAATTTAGGACCTGGCCTCATTGGTAAAATCCGACAATGATGTGAGCCGTATTTCTTGTGGGACCAGCCTGCAGAGACTAGACTCCTCTACACCTCATCATTGGGAAGTTGTTGTTATGTGTGGACAATTTCTTGGTAGCTTGCAAGGGTTACAAGGGACCGGAGTTTGGCTTGTATTGTGTTTGGTACATGTCGTGACACGTATATCTTTCTTTATTCTTGCTAATAAAATTTATAATATTATGGTTGTATGGATCCTTACTTTATTCAAAGGCTTGGATAGCGAAGGTTCCATTCCATTTTCTAAGAAAACATTTCACATGAAAACACAAACTACACTAACTAGTCCATTCCGTTAAGCCAATAACCGATCATTAAAATTATAGGTGTTAAAAACTTATCCCCGCCAAGAACCTGGAAAGGTGGGAGAACTATTGTTTTCAAGAGTTGATGGTATCCCAAAAAAGGCGATACTACATGAGATGGGATGTTCCCTTTTAGTTTTTTAAATTTGAACTGAAACACATGCGTTATTTTAAGTTTTAAACATTTTGCTTTATGATATTTGATGTTCTTCCTTTAACATAGCTTAGAGAGTACAGCAAAAGTACACCGTTAGACCTTATAACTGTGGACTGCTTTAGATCTGATGGCTCATTTATACTAGAGAAAGTACAGAAAACGCTTTCCTTGATTGCGATCTAGTTAGAGTTGCAGTGTTTTGCTGGCAAATTTCACTAGTGCCGACTGCCGAGTTCATTGATGTTTTGTTGGATGTACCAGGAAGAAATTCATATGATAAATTAACAACCCTTCCCTGATTTGTTTGAAATCTTGTGTACTCCAACAAAGTGTATTTACTTATCTCCATAGATATCTGAAGAAAAACTTGACAAGCTCTAAACTTTTCGTATCCAGTCTCCAGTTTAAAGTTGAGCTCATCACACTGATGAAGAAGAAGAACCTTCATCTTTTTTGAGATTGCCGCCGCCAGAGAAGCCCTACAAAACAGAAACGGAGGTCTCCGCCATCATCATCACCTCGGTCAACATGTGAGTTATCTTCATCCTGAGAAGTGAGGTGGAGAGAATCAAATCATCAATGGCTCCACCACCAGCCTGCTATCCAACATGTGTTGGAGAGAGAAAGGTTTCTGTTTTACATTTGTTTCTTGTTGAGAAGCGTTTGATTTGAATGCAGCTGCAGTTGGACTGGTCTTCCCCTCCATCTAGGGCCCAGATTTCCATGCCAGAACAGGCCGAGAGGCCATGCCATGCCTGCTCCTCCCTCAGCGGCACTATTTCATGTCGTCTTGCGCTCTATCTATCCACTGCAAGATCTCCCCTCCCTGTCTCAACTGAGTATACTCTAGCCTAGGGTTCCATTGCACTGTGCTGGATTAGTGTACTACTTAACCACTGTGGTTAGCATATAGCTAAGCTTGGGGCACTGTAAAATAAACAGTGAGTGAAGGGGCACCCACCCAGAGCACATAAAACAAGGGATTATATTATATTAGGCAGCCAGATGCTACTGTTCAAATGGCAACCAAACCAAACTAGGAGTATAATCTATGCCCATTCACCCTTTCTAAGCACAGTTCCAGATGAGAATCGCACTTGCTTTGCTGCATCTGGGTAGAGCTGTACATGGTCAAAACTCTTGCCAGTGCCACCAGATGGACATCAGATGCTTGTGACCCTGGATTCGGACGGACAGGATGATTGCTCTGGGCATTGCTGCATTTGAGCTACTGTATACTACTGTTGTTGGGTGATTTTTTTCCATCGGAAATGGCGCTGGTCTTGTGTGGTACTAGTGGTAGACGCCCAGTAGTAGCTCTACATTTACCTGCACCTTTTGATGCCACATCTGGTTCCCAATATTTTTAGGGGTTGGTGGTCATCTCAAGAGAGGACCTTGAACTGAAGCTGTACTTTCTTGGCATCAATGGGCCTTCTCGCTTTATTTATTTCCTCCTAGGACAAAGATCGCAGTGGGAGCACCCATCCATTCAATGGTGTTTGGGTCGGAAAGGTAGGACATCTTTCAAATCCGGCTCCAGGCCCTCCAGCCATTTTGGTTCTTGAAGCTCCAGCAAGCGGCTCTGAACTCCCAAGGGACATTGGCATTGGATTCTTGAAGGATACCTTATTATATCAGTAAGTTTTTCCTTTGATTGGCTTCTTCCTTCAAACTTCCATTTCCTTCATACATCTTTGGATGGAATCAAGTGCAGAATCTTGCAGATTGCTTCAGGTTGTTGGAACTGTTCCTTCTTGAAGTATTGTTTATTTTCCCTTCTCAATGTGTATGCTTTCTCTGTTCTTATTATCCCCCTTTTTGTTGATTCTTTGATAGAGACATGAGGACCACCAGATCATGCTGCGCTTTCCAGCAAGCTCTCTGATTTGGTAGCCATGGAGGAGGAGCAGGAAGCTCCGAGCTTTCTTGATGCGCCCAAGGATATCCCCATTGCCACAAAGTCCCTCACCATCAGGACCAATGCCGGATTCTGCAGCAGCTCCGACCGGTCCAACCCCATCTCGCCGGCCATCTCCATCACGCCGCACCTCTACTCGCCGTCGCCGCCCTCCTCCGCGTTCGTCTCGGCGTTGCAGTCCCCGTACATCTCGCCTCGAGTCTTCGAGCCGCCTCCGCCGCCACCGCGGCAGCTGCATCAAGAAAGCAAGGCCTCAAGCGTCACCACCACCACGGCGCCGTCGCCGGCGTCTTGCTCCAACGGGTCCCAGTCGGAGGACACCGACGCACCGAGCGCGTCCCGCACGCCCCCATCCGAGCGATACGACTCCGGCATCGACCCGGCCAAGATTTCGGACGGCGGCGGCGGCTGTGGCGGCGCGCCGCCGCGCGCGTCCTTCTCGTTCCCCGTGCCGCGGGTGTCCTTCACCCGGGGCTCCGTGGCGTCACCGTCGGCCAACGCCAAGCTCCGGAGCTGCGACGTGTACATTGGCTACCACAACAACGGCAACCTCGGCAGGTTCTGCAAGTGGCTCAAGGCAGAGCTCGAGCTGCAGGGCATTGCTTCCTTCGTCGCTGACCGGGCAAAGTACTCCGACACGCAGATTCATGAGATTACGGACCGGATTATTTGCTCCGTGGCATTCGGCGTCGTGGTCGTCACCATGTCAAGCTTCCTCAATCCCTACAGCCTTGAGGAGATCAGATTCTTTGCTCAGAAGAAGAACCTGATTCCTATACTGTTCGACACCGACCCAGCAGAGATTGCCGGGCTGTTTGATGGTAAACTGGAGGATAAGGAAGGGAAGGAAGCATTTGAAGGTCTAATGCGGTGCCACGAGTTCAAGCTCGAGGCGAATGAGAGCAATTGGAGAAGCTGTGTGTCGAGGACAGTCACCATGCTGCAGTCTAAGCTTGGCCGGAAGAACATTGCTGACAAGGAAAATGAGGGTTCTGGAGGCATACCTTTCCCACGTAACCGGCATTTCGTCGGAAGGGAGAAAGAGCTGAGTGAAATCGAGGGGATATTCTTTGGATCCACGGTAGATATCCAAGAAGTGGATTGCCCAAGGGGTTCCACTACGAATGAAAGATCTAGCGGCGTCTCTGATGGCTTTGCTGATGAGGAGAGTGACACGGTGAGGACATTTAATGCCAAGTACATCAGTTTGGAAATGCGCAAATGCAAGGAGCCGACACTGGAGGCCTGGATTGATCCAGTGATTGAGCTGTCATCAGTGAAAGGTCGAAACCTTCAGAAGCAGAGATCAAAGCACAGGAGGTCTAGGTTCCGGTGCAACAGCAAAGGCTACGGCGGTGCCACTGTGGTCTGCATAAATGGCTCTTCCGGCATTGGCAAGACTGAACTGGCATTGGAGTTTGCTTACCGGTATTCACAAAGGTACAAGATGGTGCTGTGGATTGGAGGGGAGGCTCGGTATTTGAGGCAAAACATACTCAATTTATCCATGCATCTGGGATTGGATATAAGTGCTGAGGCCGAGAAGGAGAGGGGTAGGATCAGGAGCTTTGAGGAGCAGGAGTTTGATGCATTCCAGAGGGTAAAGCGGGAGCTGTTCCGCGATGTGCCCTACTTGCTTGTCATTGATAACCTTGAGAATGAGAGGGATTGGTGGGAAGGTAAGGATCTCCATGACTTCATCCCAAGGAACACCGGAGCGACGAATGTCATTGTGACCACTCGTTTGCCACGTGTGATGAATCTTGAGCCGATGCAGCTGCCGCAGCTCTCATACATTGATGCAATGATCTTAATGAAGGGTAAACTTAAGAATGACTATCCGTCTGACGAAACGGAAGTCCTCAGGAAGTTGGACGAGCGATTGGGTAGGCTGAGCTTTGGTCTGTGGGTCGTTGGTTCACTGCTTTCCGAACTCATGATTGCTCCTTCCACTCTGTTTGAGGCTGTTGAGAGAATATCGTTGAACGAGAATTTGTTCCCCCATGATGCCAATGACGACGGCTTTTGCCGAAACAATTCCTTCCTGATAAAGGTCCTGGTATTTTGTTTTGCCTTGATGGACCGTGCGAAAGGAGGACACCTGTCCTCAAAGATGATCATTGCTGGTTCTTGGTTAGCTCCTGCTCCTGTGTCGTCTACACTATTGGCTGCGACAGCGAGCAAGCTACCAGTGAAAGGAAGCATTCACCTGTTCGGCGAATCCCTCAAAACTGCATTTCTATGTGGTACACATTGCTTTCTAGCTCCTAATGGCCGAAAAGCTGAGGTAGAGTCGGCACTCTTACTTGTGAAGCTCGGTTTGGCAAGAAAGGCAACTCGTCATCCTGGTTGCTGGATCCAATTCCACCCGATCACACAGCTATTTGGAAAGATCAGGGGAGGTTTGGCGCCGACCACCGCTGCTGTGAATGGGGTAATGAGGGCTGGGAACCCCTCAGTGTACTCAGACCACTTGTGGGCTAGTGCATTCCTTGTGTTTGGTTTCAAGTCCGAGCCACCTGCTGTTCAGCTTAAGGCGGTCGACATGGTCCTCTTCATAAGGAAGACTGCCCTACCCCTGGCAATAGAGTCCTTCATGACGTTCTCGCGTTGTAGCTCAGCTTTAGAGCTTCTCAAGGTGTGCACCAACATCCTTGAGGAGGTGGAGAAGTCTTACACGTCGAGAATGCAGGACTGGAACCGCGGATCGTTATCCTGGAGGAAGAAGCTGCAACCGAACCACCGTGTCGACGAGTTCATCTGGCAGGAGGTGACGCTGCTCAAGGCGACATTGCTCGAGACACGGGCGAAGCTTCTGCTCCGAGGTGGGCTGTTCGACACCGGCGAAGAGCTGTGCAGGACCTGCATTAGCATCAGGACGGTGATGCTTGGACACGGCGACGCCCAGACAGTGGCAGCTCAGGAGACATTGGCAAAGCTGGTCAGATACAGGAGTAAGATATGAGATGTGGTATACACAACCATTGTCAGCTGTTGTAATGTGCATCCCTATGTTACTATCTTACGGAAAGGGTTTTCCGAAGTTCTCGGTATTTCTGAATCTGTGATGCCACAGTTTTGTCAGTGATCAGTGCGATAGCATAGCAAGCTTCTTGATGCGAGGTGTAACCTTAGTTGTTATGTACAGTACAGTCCAGTTGCTACTTCATAAAGCTTCTATTATGTTCTCACTGTTGAGTTTCCTAGATTAAACTTTCACTTTTAGATATGAAACTGTCATTCTTTCTTACCATCAAGAGGACTGGGGATTGGAGGAAGGCTTGTATGAGCAGGGAACAACATTCAGTAGTATAGTTAGTTAGCGGAACTTGATGACTTGAACCAGTTGGGAAATCCTTTTTATGCGTTCCGAGACAAAATGCATTGATCCAATCTCTGCAATCCTTTCAAATGTTCTGAAAATAGTTCTCCATAATTGTATTTTTGCAAGAACACGGTTTAGTTTACATGAAACTACAAACATCCTTGTTGCGTGATGCAACTGGTGAGCTCTTGCTGCCAAGGTTTTGAGGCAAGATTTGTCAGGGAAAAAATGGTAACGTCTGAGAAGCAGTATCAAGATCTTTTCAAGCGTGACATTCAACCCAACAATTCTTTTGCTGTCAAAAGGAGTTTTGACTGAAATAAAGCTGTAGAGTCTGCAGTTGTTTTCTTTGCTTAGGTTCCTTTAATTATGCTTGCTCTGTAGCTTTTCTATGATTCGTAGTCTGTGAGCTTCGTTTGTTTTTTATGAAAGTTCGGTGCATTTTGTTTGCGACAATGACCCACGGTCACGCGGATTTGCCACAGGAAATTCTAGTGCTTACGATTTATATATTATAGTTAAGCCCTGCTGTTTACGCTCCCACATGCACCTTCCGAGTCAAGCTGGGTTTTCGAGCTGAAGAGTACTCATCTTGCTGCAGGTTTCCTATATTGTCTTTTGTTTTTCTTCAGTAGTTCTCTTCTACCATTCGGTGGGCTTTTATGTATTCAGATGGACATTTCTAGAGGAACCGTAAGCAGATTCCTTATGTCACATTTGATCTTTTTTTAGATAAAAGGCTTAAAATACCAGCTTTAAATTAATAAAGCAAGTCGGCCACACGATACAAGATATTGAGTAGAACCTTTTTCAAAGCAGAACAAGGTCAAGCTAAAAGCTAAAAGAAAAGTGGCTACACTACGCCAAGCACCAAAACCTTGCGTAAAACGGCCAGCCAAGAGGCGGGTTCAGACCACCAGCGAAGAAACCACCACAACATGCACAAAGCTTGACATCGGAGAGTAAAGCAGGTGATGACATACCAGAACCTCCAGCAGACGCCTAGCATGAAGGAGAGGATGTTGAGCATCACAATGCTGAGTGGAGGCCAACAACCAAGGCCACGGTCGAACGCCGAGCGGAGGCCGACATTTGATCCTTTCTTAATTAGGCATCCTTCCTTTTGAAAAATACTATGTGACCGCTTAGTTTTGTCTTGAGTTGTAGTAGGTTTGAATAGGGTACGTATTGTGTCAGAGTCCGATAAGTTGTTTCATTGGGCCTTCTTCTATATAGCGAGGAAGGCACAACACGTTGTAACCCTTGATTACTAGATAGCAATGGACATGTAGGGGAAGCCGACATAATGTGCGGGCTCGGGGAGGCCGGTGTGACGGTATCGAAGGAGGAGCTTCCATAGTCATGTCCCAGAGAGTAGAAGTTCGGCGATATCGCAAATAAATCTCGGTGTCATAATTGCTTGGTTCTTGGTATATCAATTGTGCGGCTTTGACGATAAGATTTACCTAGCATTTTGTGGGAAGGTTTATGGAAAGTTGTATATTGCCGAGTGATTTCTTAGGTATGGGATGATTTGGTTTCAAGCAATGATGTCTACGCACGCTTCTATTCTCGTAGACAGTGTTGGGCCTACAAGAGCAGAGATTTGTAGGACAGCAGCAAGTTTCCCTTAAGTGAATCACCCAAGGTTTAACGAACTCAGTGAGTGAGGTAGAGGTCAAAGATATCTTTCTAACTACTAAGCTCCCTAGAATTTATGCCTTCTCCTTCTCCCACATGTCCACATCATGGTGGACCCCACTCACATTTCACTTTATATTTAGTTATAGTTCACAATTTAAATTCTCATCCTTCTCCCACATGTCCACATCATGGTGGACCTCACTCACATTTCACTTTATATTTAGTTATAGTTCACAATTTAAATTTAGTCTAAAAATATTATATTGGATATATACATATGTGTGTACTTATCTATCAAATTTTTGGTGAAATAAAAAGGGATTCCCATCTTAAAAAACAAAAAATAGCTCCATTTCCCCTGAAAATTACTCTTTTTGTGTATACAAAAATACAAAAAAAACTTCTAGAGTGTGTAGAATATTTTCACGTAGTGGTATGTTTTATTTCAAAAAATTGAAACTTAAACATGTCGTTTCGATTTTTTTAAATGGCATGCAGTGAGTTAGGAGCTACCGGTGATATCTGATAACCCTCTCTCTTATCTCTGCCTAGCGTCCACCATAGCGTCGTGCCGCCTGTGCCACACGGCACCGTTTCTCTCCCTCCGCCTCCCTCGAGTCGTATTGTACCGAAAACAACCGTCCCTACACAAAGTTTGCCCTTCTCTCCACACACACATCTCGCTTCGTCGAGCACTTGGTACTACATGGCACCTCATCCCTGATGCCACAAGACACCATTTCTCTCCCTCCGCCTCCCTCGAGTCGGATTGTACCGAAAACAACCGTACCTACGCAAAGTTTTCCCTTCTCTCCACACACACTTCTAGCTTCATCAAGCACCTGTGACTACACACCTCCATCCTGATGTGGAGCCTCAAGTCCATTGTTAACTTGCACACACTACATGCGCTCCCCTCTGGTGGCCACCCAACACCAAGTCCATTGTAACTTGCACGCCACGTGCGCTCCCTTCTAGTGCGCACCCAACGCCATTGAGCTGACTTCCTACAATCCTTACAGTAGTTGCATGTGAACACCCATGTCGCCTCCCGCATCGACCACCGCTATCACCGTTCCTATTAGTAGTGGTTGACTCTCCATCCCTAATGTCACCCCTCAAGTCCATTGTTAACTTGCATGCTACGTGCGCTCCTCTCTGGTGGCCAGTCAACGCCATTGAGCTGACTTCCTACAACCCTCACGGTAGTTGCAAGTGAACACCCATGTCGCCTCCCGCATCAGTTGTCGATGTCACTGTTTCTGTTAGTAGTGGTCGACACGGTGGTGGTGGCAGCTGCGGTTGAAACCACGAACGACAAATCGCTGGTGAATGGGGATGCAAGGATGGGTTATGCGCCTCGTTGTTGGATGCCACCTATTACTGACGTGAGATTTACTCCTGAACTTTCTTTCTATGGTATATTTGCTTATATCTCGCTTGTATTCAGAAATAAGCCAGATCATGTAAGAAAATGCATGTGTATTTTGTAGATGGTTGAATGCATACATAAAAATGACCTATGTTTGACTACCCTTAGTTGCAATCATCGGTGTAGAAAAGTTATGACCACGAGGGTACAATAATACAATAGCATGTGGTGTTAAACTGTGTGGTGAACATATAAACTATATGTCAAAAGAAGTGTATTCCTGCAATTCAATATATAATGGTTGGTGGTATTCATACCATTTTTTTTATACAATCTAGATCCAATGCACAGATTAATATTGCATATAAACAGTTTAAGATCTCAGTTTGCTATATATTTTTGTGAATTATTTAGTATTAATTGGTGAAATGTTTCTCTGTTTTTATATAGTATCAATCGTATTCGATGCAGTTTATTTGAATACGTTAGGACATAATTATGCCAACTATCATTGATTTTGGGATAATTTACGTCGGAAAAATATACTTGATTTCATTATATTGAAATCAATGACCTTCACTGTATGATCTCGATGGCTAATCTAGCTCTTTGAGTTTGCAATGTTCATCATATCGTACAATATCTGTAGATTGTCGGGAATTTGATCAAATCATTATAGAACCATGTACACAATTTAACTTTCATGACATTTCATAATTATCGTATCCTTGTTATCTAACTTTCATGTTCACTAAGTCTGATTGTCTAACTGAGTGTAAACTCTTTTAAGTGGAGTAATGCTCTTTCTGTTGAGTGGTGTACTCCTAACCTTAATACAACTAAATAATTGTGTCCCTTGTCTACTTTTATGTAGTGATCAAGTTGTACTATTTTTGTGATCATTAATACTGTTTTATATACTATTTTATCTATTGTTTTATATGTATATTTTACTTAAAAAAATCTATCGTTGTTCGTATTAGGACGGACACGGCAACGCGCGTCTTTTCCTTCTAGTCCCTCTCAAGCAACCATGTAATTAAGATATAATAAGTCTCTTGTGTCCCCAACACACCCAATACACTTGTCAGATTTATAGTTGCACTAATTCGGCGAAAAGATAGTGAAATACATGATTATAAGTAGTAATTGCAATCTGAAATAAAAATGGCAGAAAGCAAATATGTAGCAGAACAAGTTGTAAACGGTGTTTCAATGCTTAGAAACAAGGCCTAGGAATCATACTTTCACTAGTGCACACTCTCAACAATGACATCATAATTGAATAAATAAATACTACTCTCAAACACTCTCTTGTTGGATGATAAACACCATTCACTGCGTAGGGCTACAAAAGCACCCCCAAAGTCTGAGTAAACTAACACCACAACGTCATAAAGGAATCACACACGGTGCGCACACTGTCACCTTCACAACCGTGAATAAACCCGGAGTTCATATTAAAGTAACCTATAGAGTGCATAATAGATAAAGAGTAACATCACATATTCAACTAGATTACAAAGCTCATGATCACATAAAGATCACACCATGGCAGAGAGAGAAACCACATAGCTACCGGTAGAGCCCGCAGCCCCGGGGGAGAACTACCCACTCCTCATCGTGTGAGTCAGCAACGGCGATGGAGATGGCGGTGGAGTCGATGGAGATGGCTCCGGGTGCAATTCCCCGTCCCGGCAGGGTGCCGAAACAGAGACTTCTGTCCCCCGAATTAGTGTTTTTGGTGGCGGCGGAGCTTCGGGACTCTTCTCTGGAAAACGACGATTGATTAGGGTTTCTCGCGTCGGGGGCATTATATAGGCGAAAGGGCGGCGCGAGGGGGTGGACGAGTCGCCCACACCACGTGGCGGCGCGCCTCCCTTCTGGCCGCGCGGGGACATGGTGTGGGGGCCGTGGGCCTCCCCCGGGTCTGCCCTTCTGGCTCCGTGCACGTGTCGGGAAAATAGGAAGATTGACTTTTGTTTCGTCCAATTCCGAGCACTTTGGGTTTCGGGCCTTTTCTGCGATATACAGACATAATAAATAGAAACTGGCACTGTGACATCTTGTTAATAGGTTAGTCCAATAAATGTCATAATATGATGTAAAGTGTACATAATGAAGGGGATCGCAGGCAGAAAACAAAAAATTTCCTAACAGCGATAACCTTAAACTAGCCAAGATCTATACTATGCAGATATAGAATACGGAGGAGATCAATATACATACCCTTGTAGACCGAAAGCGGGGATTACGCTCCCGCACAAGCGTTGTCGACGAAGCCGACGAAGACGACCTCGAGGTCGTGTAGAGGAAGAAGACCTCCGAGCACCACTAGCGTGGCACCTCGCAGGGATTCACACACGTACGGTGAAGACGACGACCTCCGGGCTCCGATCCAAGGACGAGCAGCGGAAGACTGGTACCGGAAGACCAGCAGCACGGCGGCGTGCGTATGGTGGAGAGAACTCCTCCTTGGCGCAACTCCAACAAGGGAATCACGTTATTCAAGGAGGAAGAGATAGAGAGAAATTGGTGTGTAGAGAGGGGCTCTCTCCCCCTCTATATATAGGAGAAAGGGGGCACCCCACCTTGCTAAACTGGCAAGGTGGGACTAAACCCCAAACCGCACCCAGGGGAGGGAGGCCGGCCGGCCCCCCTAGGGCCCAATTCGGCCCCCCTTGGTGGGTTTGGCCCTTGGGGGGAAATTCGGCCCCTATATGGGCCTTCTCCCCTCCGGGGAAGGCCCATTTAGTGGGCTGCATGTTTAAATACGAATTTAATCATTATAAATTCATTAAAATAATATTAATTCACTAATTAATATTAATTTAACATATATAAACAATTTCCTCTCTTCCGGAACTTTTCCGAAACTCTCCGAACTACCTTCGGTACTCCGATACGACTTCAGATTCTCTCCCGGAACTTTTCCGGTGCTTTCTCTTTTCTCTTCCGGTAAACTTGTCGACTCCCCTTAAGCGTGTTACCCTAGCGGTTCGAGATCTCTCCAGACATGATCGAGACAAGCTCTCCGATCAATGACTAATTCGTGGACCTTGGATACCCAGAATTAATCCCTGTGAGATAACGAATGACTTTATCGTTCGAACCTAGACGTCGATTCTTAAACCTTTTGCCATGGCGATACTTAGCGTGTCCGAGACTCGTTCATAGATATCATGATACCTAGCTTGATCTCGTTACCGACATCGCTATCTTCTACTCGTCCATGATATTATGTCCTGGTGACCTAGTCACACGCTTGCAAGCTCATTTGACATAATCTCACCGAGTGGGCCCTAGAGTATCTATCCTGCTATGCGGACTGGCAAATCCCGCTCTTGATCCCTCGTCTCAACATACTCCCTTCCGATACCCGAGAGGGACATCTTTATTGTCACACTGTTAAGATATGACGTTTGATGCAATCAAAGTATCTTTCAGGAATAGCAATAAGAGTTGATCTCACGGTCAAAGGCGTAATGACTACGTCATATTGGGTATGTCCATCACGTCATTCTCCTAATGACATGACTCCATTGTCAACTGACATCAATGTCACATGATCGGGAAACCTCGATCATCAATTGCCCAATGAACTAGTTAGATAGAGGCTACTAGGGACCTGGTTGTTTATCTACCACACGTGTATTAATGTTTCCGCTTAATACAGTTATAGCATGGTATAAAACATATAATGAACAATTGAGATATGACGAATAAAATATCTTTATTAAGTGCCTCTAGGGCATATCTCCTTCAGTCTCCCACTTGCACTAGAGTAACACTTAATCTAGTTTACAACTTGGTAAAAGCTCAACACCCATAGCAACTTGGTGCATGCTCGTCTCGTGGAAGAGGAATACAGTCCATAGATCTCACAGATTGAGACCTATATGTGCTTTGCAACACTTCTATGTCACCTTGTTTGACATCATCCCGTATCTTACGATGACGGTGAAATATATCTTAGTCGATGGAGTGAGACTCGAACCTTCGCGTAGCATGGGCCTTAAAAGTCTAACAGATCTATTAAGGGGAACCACATATGCTCGGAAACTGTTCAGTTCAATCACACTGGCTACTTCTGAAGTTGCCATATATTTCTATACCTATGTAGATTATGCCACAGTGCATCCATATGCGACTTCGCAAGCTAACCATGTCTTTCTTCAAAATAAAGGACATCTCCTATATGAGATTTCTAGTCGTATGGGTCAGTGTCATAACTTGCATCATCGTAACCGTTTTACGGCAAGTTGTCTTTCCACTCTTACCCTTTACCAGAAAACATATATTTAGTTCTCACAGACACTGAAGAATATACTTAACGTTTGTTCATTGATCCACACAAGGATCACTCTAGAACCCGTTCTTCAACCAAGAACTTGGGTCACACCAAGTCGAGCTTTCAGTCTGATAGAATATATGTCTCAGGCATAGAGAATGTCGAACATCATATTCTTTCATTAGCTATCACTGAAAATGCCAAGATAAACTTAATATTTTACCTAGTCATACAAGCAAGAACCTTTTTCTTCGCTTGTTCTATTCTGAAACACTTCAGAATCTTAACCTAGGAAAATATTCCGACCTAATGTTATTAAGCCCCTTTTGATCTATACAATTATAGATCGGATGCCTAATACTCCTAACTTCATTCATAGAAAATTTAATCACTTAAATAATCCTTTATACTTTACTAGAGGATCTGTATCATTCTCAATATGTCGTTACATATAAAATCATGAATGACACCTAGCTCCCACTCAAATATGCCTTCCACATATAAGATCAAGAAAAGCAACTTAGCTCCCACTCACTTCTTTGCAAATGCAAGTTTCTTCAACTATTTTGGACAACTCCAAAATCCTTTGATCACATCATCAAAGTGAAGATTCCAGCTCCGATATGCTTGCTTCAGCCCATGAATGGACAGCTGAAGTTTGCATACATGTTTAGCATCCTCAGGATCCTGAAACCATTTCATTGTACTAATTACAACTCTTTCTTAATGATACCATTAAGAAACATGGTTTCCTTATCCATCTATCAATTTCTCAATTTGAAATTATAGTAATTGCTAAACGACCCCGAATAGACTTAGGCTTCGCCACTTGAGACAAAATCTCGTTGTGGTCAACTTTTGAATCTGTCGGAACTGTTTTACGACAAATCGATCCTTATCAGTGTCTACTCTCTCATAAAATTCCATATTCTATTAACAGCTTAGATGGAATCAAGAAGATCTCCCAAGTCATTACCTGGTAATCGTACATGGATTTTATCTCGGATCATATATGACTCATAGCCATTTCTCGGACTTAGGTCTACCATCTCTTATTCGTAGTTTGTAGGTCTGTCATATAACAAGATTGTCGTAACACACAGTGTGGAACACAACCTCGTACGCCTACGTTCTTAGTATGAGCTCAGAGCATCATGATCTTTATCATCAGCTTCTTTCCAGTTGAGAAGCATAACACCGGAAACACTTTCCGATGCGCCACTCTGATGTCTGGAGAGAAAGTTCATTAACTTCGTCTTGCTCTACTTTCTTTCCCACTTATACCCTTGGACAAGAAACTATTTCTTTTGCAAGGTATATTCTGGCAATGTTTTTGCCTATGTCGTGAGACATGTACCCACAACAAAGATTTATCCATTTTAGGTTTGATCACATCGAAACACTAAATTGCTGAAACGACAATCCAGGCTAAAAGCCATGCCATCACTCATATGGTATTGTCTCCATGGATTTAAATGGTTTCCCTATTATCTAACGTGAATGTTATGTTTCTACCATTTGACTCCAATGATCACAATAATTCGATAAGAGATTTATTTACCACACACTATCCGATAGGGTGCGATTACGACGTCCTAACATACCATAACACTATGGTGTTCCATGCGACGTAATTTGTGGAACTCTTCTCACAAGTCTTCCAATGATATGCCAACATTATAACTCAAATCTTTATTCCTCGATCTGTATCGTAGAAATTTGATTTTCTTGTTAACTTTATTTCCTACTTCATTCTGAACTTGTTTGATCGAATCAAAATTTCCAGATTAACATTCCCTAAGTGGATATCCATATATCCACTCGGAATATTCATGAAGTCTATGAAATAAAGACTTACACTATACGTTAAAGTACTTCATTGATTCACATACACCCATATGCATGATTCTCAACAAGTTACACTCAAAACGTTCAGTGAAGTTTACGAAATAAAGGTCTCCACTACACGTTAATTACTTCATTGATCCACATACATCTATATGCATGATTATCAGTAAGTCATATGACCGCTTTCCGAAAACGGTGTCTTAGTTATCTTGCAAGTGTCAAAAGATCAAATCTAAAGACTTGTAGATCCATCCGTATGGAGCTCGTTCATTGACTATAACATTGACATGACTTAAACGGTAGTGCCACACGAATGTGGTGTCTTTATTAAGTTTGTATCCTTTGGCATTAATATTATGAATGTGGGAGCTTCTACCATCTAAATTCAAATCGGCTTATGATAATTACTTCATAAATATAGGACAACGATTTTGTCACTAACATATATGAACAATTGTCTTGCTAGAGAAGACATACTTATAACGATCATACTAACAGACGATCATAAAAGAATTTATTCAAATGGTAGATCTAGAGGGAGAGTGTCTATGGCCATCACAACATTTTGTCTGCCATCATCAACACACATTGTCGCCTCATCCTTCCAAGCTACTCAAGCAGTAAATCTGGTTTTCATAAAACATGACTAGTATCAAAAACTTAGTCACTACTGCGAGTACTTGCTTAGGTAAAACATTCATAACGTGTATATCATATATATACACCATTATCATTGATGACTTCCCGGCGATCTGTTCTTCTTGATTCTTCCAACGCAATCAAGAACCATGAAGGTGAATGATTCCCCTTGCATGTCATAGTCTATGACAAAGCATTTGCATCTGGCAACGTTGTGTGTCATCCAGTGATCGAGCTGAGCGAGGCTTCTCAATGTCATCAAGTATGACCAATGTCATCGAGTATGACCAGTGTCATCAAGTATGACTGCCACGTGCTCCTTCAATGCGTGTATTCTCTTCCATCTTGGTTGAGAAGTAAAACAGTCAACGTACTGATAAACTTCATCAACCCAACTTTAGGTGTATCCTGAGTTTAGTGATCATCTCATATGTTCGCGATCTAACAACTCGTACCCACCGTATATTCTCTATGGCAGAGATAATAGCATACACTGGACTATGATGATATTATCCGCACAAAAACTTGATAATCCAAATTATCCTTTTGTTAGCGGGATATCCGGGTTTATCTCCTAGCGTGTATTGTATCACAAAGAGCTAATGATTTAAACAAGGAGTATCCTCAAGCAAAAGTATAAAACTATGAAGTTTGGACCCAACCTTTTAAGTTTCTCAATCGCAGGATTGCGCCTAATTTTTAAAGAAGGCTATTACATTGGTTAATATCTACAAAGTTTTTGCAAAACATAAAGACTTTGTTCATTATAAAATAGGGTTCAAGTTTCAATAAAATAAAACTACCAGAACTCCCACTCAAAACGAATATCACTCTAATCGTTTTAGTGATTACATGATCCTCATCCATTATGCAACCCCTCATCGTCAGAGCCGGCAACATAACTTCAAAGGTAGACATCGATATGTCAATCACAACAACTTTGTGACTCATGCTCGACCTTTCGGTCTCCGTGTTCCGAGGCCATGTCTGTACATGCTAGGCTCGCCATAATAACTTTCAGCGTATACGCTTGTGCAAACATGTCTTACACCCACTGTATGCGAACGACGATATGTCTGACATCCGATCGTCACGGCCTGCCTCATAGCGTAGAACTTTCTTGGTGGTGCACGCCAAAGAGAGAACACTGATGGTATTTTGGAGGGATCATCTTATATTACTACCGCCGTGTAACTAATATATAACTATATATATATATATACACACAATATAAGATGTAAACAAAACATCAATATGTAATGCGACGTGATATGGTCCTTGCGCCGATGGTCTACTTCGCGCCCACAGTTTATAAACAATTTAATAAACCTACCTTGACCATATCACATTGCCCCTGCAAAATAAAGTTAGACGCGTTCTACTTTATTTTTTGCATATTTTACGTGGCTTGGGGCTGTCGTAAATAGAACAGGTTTCATACCTACGAACCTATTAGCACAACAACGATCAAATAATTGCATGTTTATTCATCCCTTTCGGGCCCTCCATTGAAAATGCAAAACCAACTAAACAGAGAGAGACAGACACCCGCCAGCCACATATACGGTACAAGCCGCATGTCAATTGTGGAACCAGTCTCGCGTAAGCGTACACGTAAAGTCGGTCCGGGCCGCTTCATCAACTCAATGCTGCCGACAATGCAAGTGCACGCGAGAGGGTAGCAAATAAAAGAACGATGCCCCCATCACGGGTTCTAAAAGCGTACAACTATATCTACGCATAGATCGGCTCTGATACCACTGAAGGGGATCGCAGGCAGAAAACAAAAAATTTCCTAACAGCGATAACCTTAAACTAGCCAAGATCTATATGAAGGGGATCGCAAGCAGAAAACAAAATTTTCTTAACCGCGATAACCAAAAACTAGCCAAGATCTATACTATGCAGATATAGTAGTACGCAAGGGGGGTCGGTATACATACCCTCGTAGACCGAAAAGTGGGGATTACGCTCCCGCACAAGCGTTGACGATGTAGACGCCGTAGCCGACCTCAAGGTCGCGGAGAACTTGGCGCGACGAAGAAGACGATGACGCGGCGATGTCGGTGAAACCGGCGATGACCTTGATGCCGTATGGAGGAAGCAGACCTCCAGCACGAATAGTGTGGCACCTCGCAGGGCGTTACACACATACGGTGAAGCCGACGAACTCCGGGCCCGATCCAGGGACGAGCAGCGGAAGACTGGGACCGGAAGACCAGCAGCACGGCGGCGTGCGTATGGTGGAGAAAACTTATCCTTGGCGCAACTCCAAACTTGGGAGTCACGTGATCCAAGGAGAGAGAGAGAGAGAAATTGGTGTGTCTCAAAGGCCAGGGGTTGCCCCTCTATATATAGGAGCAAGGGGGGTGCCCAACTTGCCAGGCTGGGGGTGTGGGACTAAACCCACAGCCCCAGCCGGCCACCACCCCATGCGCCGGCCCTAGGTGGGCCACAAGGGGCCCACCTAGGCCGGCCGAACCAGCCCCTTCCAAGAGGGGGACTCCTTCCCCCCCTTCATGGGCCTCTTTGGCACAAGAGGCCCATTTAGGGATTTTTGCCTTTAAAAAATTCAGAAAAATTAAATAAATATATATTTAACTATTAATTACACTAATTAATATTAAATACATATTACATAATTTATCCCGGCTCCGAAAACTATTTCGTCGCTGCCCGATCTCCATCGGAACTTTCCCGGGACGTTCCCGGTCTCTCTTTTCCTATTTTTCTCTTCCGGTAAAATGTCGACTCCCCTTAAGTGTGATACCCTAGCGGTTCGATTATCTCACCAGACATGATCGAGACTCCTCTTCGATCAATGACTAATTCGTGGACCGAGGATACCCAGAATTAATCCCTGCGAGATAACGAATACTTTACCTATCGAACCTGGATGTCTGAGTCTTAAACCTTTTGCCATAGCGATACTTAGCGTGTCCGAGACTCATTCATAGATATCTCCATACCTAGCTTGATCTCGTTACCGACAACACTATCTTCTACTCGTCTATGATATTATGTCAGCTGGTGACCTAGTCACATGTTTGCAAACTCATTTTGACATAATCTCACCGAGTGGGCCCTAGAGTATCTATCCTGCTATGCGGACTGGCAAATCCCGCTCTTGATCCCCCGTCTCAACATACTCCTTTCCGACACCCGAGAGGGACACCTTTATTGTCACACTATATAAATATGACGTTTGATGCAATCAAAGTGTCTTCCAGGAATAGCAATAAGAGTAGATCTCACGGTCGAAGGTGTAATGACTACGTCCTACAAATATTGGGTATGTCCATCACATCGTTCTACCAACGACATGACTTCATTGTCAAATAGACTCCAAGTCACATGATCGGGAAACCTCGATCATCGATTGCACAATGAACTAGTCAAAACAGAGGCTACTAGGGACTTGGTTGTTTATCTACCACACGTGTATTAATGTTTCCGCTTAATACAGTTATAGCATGGTATAAAACTTATAATGAACAATTGGGATATGACTAATAAACTATCTTTATTAAGTGCCTCTAGGGCATATTCCCTTCAGTCTCCCACTTGCACTAGAGTAACACTTAATCTAGTTTACAACTTGGTAAAAGCTCAACACCCATAGCATCTTGGTGCATGCTTGTCTCGTGGAAGAGGAATACAGTCAACAGATCTCACACATTGAGACCTATATGTGTTTTGCAACACTTCTATGTCACCTGGTTTGACATCATCCCGTATCTCACGATAACGGCGAAATATATCTTAGTCGATGGAGTGAGACTCAGTCCAATCATACTAGCTACTTCTGAAGTTGCCATATACTTCTATACCTATTATGTAGATTATGCGACAGTGCATTCATATGCAACTTCGCAAGCTAACCATGTCTTTCTTCAAAACAAAGGCCATCTCCTATATGAGATTTCTAGTCTTATGGGTCAGAGTCATAACTTCCATCATCGTAACCGATTTACGGCAAGTTGTCTTTCCACTCTTACCCTTTACCAGAAAACATATCTTCAGTTCTCATAGACACTGAAGAATATACTTAACATTTGTTCATTGATCCACACAAAGATCACTCTAGAACCCGTTCTTCAACCAAGAACTTGGGTCACATCAAGTCGAGCTTTCAGTCTGATAGAATCTATGTCTGAAGCATAGAGGATGTCGAACATCATTTTCTTTCATCAGCTATCACTGAAAATGCCAAGATAAACTTAATATTTTACCTAGTCATACAAGCAAGAACCTCTTTCTTCGCTTGTTCTATTCTGATACACTTCAGAATCTTAACCTAGGAAAATATTCCGACCTAATGTTATTAAGCCCCTCTTGATCTATACAATTATAGATCGAATGCCTAATACTCCTAACTTCATTCATAGGAAATTTAATCAATTAAATAATCCTTTACACTCTACTAGAGGATCTGTGTCATTCAATATGTCGTTACATACAAAATCACGAATGACACCTAGCTCCCACTCAAATATGCCTTCCGCATATAAGATCAAGGAAAGCTACTCAGCTCCCACTCACTTCTTTGCAAGTTTCTTCAACTATTTTGGACAACTCCAAAATCCTTTGATCATATCATCAAAGTGAAGATTCCAGCTCCGATATGCTTGCTTCAGCCCATGAATGAACAACTGAAGTTTGCATATATGTTTAGCATACTCAGGATCATCAAACCATTTCATTGTACTAATTACAACTCTTTCTTAATCATACCATTAAGAAACATGGTTTCCTTATCCATCTATCAATTTCTCAATTTGAAATTGTAGTAATTGCTTAACGACCCCGAATAGATTTAGGCTTCGCCACTTGAGACAAAATCTCGTAGTGGTCAACTTTTGAATATGTCGGAACTGTTTCACGACAAATCGATCCTTATCAGTGTATATTCTCTCATAAAATTCCATATTCTATTAACAGCCTAGATGCCATCAATAAGATCTCCCAAGTCATTACCTGGTAATCGTATATGGATTTTACCTTGGATCATATATGACTCATAGCCATTTCTCGGACTTAGGTCTACCATCTCTTCTTCGTAGTTCGTAGGTCTGTCATATTCCATTAACATGACCTTCATAACAAGATTGTCGTAACACATAGTGTGAAACACAACCTCGTACGCCTACGTTCTTAGTATGAGCTCAGAACATCATGATCTTGTATCATCAGCTTCTTTCAAGTTATGGAGCATGACACCGGAAACACTTTCCGTTGCGCCACTCTGATGTCTGGAGAGAAAGTTCATTAACTTCGTCTTGCTCTACTTTCTTTCCCACTAATACCCTTGGACAAGAAACTATTTCTTTTGCAAGGCATATTCCGGCAACGTTTTTGCCTATGTCGTGAGACATGTACCCAACTAATTCTTTAGGTACGGTACACTACAAAGATTTATCCATTTTAGGTTTGATCACATCAAAACACTAAATTGCTGAAACGACAATCCAGGCTAAAAGCCATGCCATCACTCATATGGTATTGTCTCCATGGATTTAAATGGTTTCCCTATTATCTAACGTGAATGCTATGTTTCTACCATATGACTCTAACGATCACAATAATTCGATAAGAGATTTATTTACCACACACTATCCGATAGGGTGCGATTACGACGTCCTAACATACCATAACACTATGGTGTTCCATGCGACGTAATTTGTGGAACTCTTCTCACAAGTCTTCCAATGATGTGCCAACATTATAACTCAAATCTTTATTTCCTCGATCTGCATCGCAGAAATTTGATTTTCTTGTTAAATTTATTTCCTACTTCATTCTGAACTTGTTTGATCGAATCAAAATCTTCAGACCAACATTTCCTAAGTGGATATCCGTATATCTACTCGGAATATTCATGAAGTCTAGGAAACAAAGACTTCCACTATACGTTAAAGTACTTCATTGATTCACATACACCCATATGCATGATTCTCAACAAGTTATACTCAAACGTTCATTGAAGCTTACGAAATAAAGATCTCCACTACACGTTAATTACTTCATTGATCCACATACATCAAAATGCATGATTTATCAATAAGTTATATGCCCGCTTTCCGAAAACGGTGTCTTAGTTATCTTGCAAGTGTCAAAAGATCAAATCTAGAGACTTGTAGATCCATCCGTATGGAGCTTGTTCATTGACTATAACATTAACATGACTTAAACGGTAGTGCCACACAAATGTGGTGTCTTTATTAAGTTTGTATCCTTTGGCATTGATATTATGAATGTGGGAGCTTATACCATCTAAATTCAAATCGGCATATGAGCATTACTTCATAAATATAGGACAACGAATTTGTCACTAACATATATGAACAATTGTCTCGCTAGAGGAGACACACTTATAACGATCATACTAACAGGCGATCATAAAAGAATTTATTCAAATGGTAGATCTAGAGGGAGAGTGTCTATGGCCATCACAACAATTTGTCTGCCATCATCAACACACATTGTCGCCTCATCCTTCCAAGCTACTCAAGCAGTAAATCTGGTTTTCATAAAACATGACTAGTATCAAAAACTTAGTCACTACTGCGAGTACTTGCTTAGGCAAAACATTCATAACGTGTATATCATATATACACCATTATCATCTATGACTTCCCGGCGATCTGTTTCATCTTCTTGATACTTCCAACGCAATCAAGAACCATGAAGGTGAACGACTCTCCTTGCATGACATAGTCTATGACAAAGCATTTGCACCTGGTAACGTTGTCTGTCATCCAGTGATCGAGCTGAGCGAGGCGTCTTAATGTCATCAATTATGACCGATGTCATCAAGTATGACCAATGTCATCCAGTATGACTGCCACGTGCTCCTTCAACGCGTGTATTCTCTTCCATCTTGGTTGAGAAGGAAAAACAGTCCGTACTGTTAAACTTCATCAACCCAACATTAGGTGTATCCCGAGTTTAGCGATCATCTCATATGCTTGCGATCTGACAACTCGTACCCACCTTAATTCTCTATGGCAGAGATCATAGCATACACTGGACTATGATGATATTATCCGCTCAAAACTTGATAATCCAAATTATCCTTTTGTTAGCGGAATCTCCGGGTTTATCTCCTAGCGGGTATTGTATCACAAAAAGCTAATGGTTTAAACAAGGAGTATCCTCAAGCTAATGTATAAAACTATGAAGTTTGGACCCAACTTTTTAAGTTTCTCAATCGCAGGATTGTGCCTAATTTTCAAAGAAGGCTATTACACTGGTTAACATCTACAAAGGTTTTCAAAATAGACTTTGTTCATTATAAAATAGGGTTCAAGTTTTAATAAAATAAAACTATCAGAACTCCCACTCAAAACGATATCCCTCTAATCGTTTTAGTGATTACACGACCCCCATCCATTGTGCAACCCCTCATCGTCAGAGCCGGCAACACAACTTCAAAGGTGGACATCGAAATGTCGATCACAACAACTCTGTGACTCATGCTCGACCTTTCGGCCTCCGTGTTCCGAGGCCATATCTGCATATGCTAGGCTCGCCACAATAACCTTCAACGAACGCGCGTGCAACATGGCTTACACCCACTGTATGCGAACGACGATATGTCTGACACCCGATCGTCACGGCCTGCCTCATAACGTAGAACTTTCTTGGTGGTGCACGTCGAAGGAAGAACACTAGTGGTATTTTGGAGGGATCATCTTATATTACTACCGCCGTGTAACTAATATATACTAATATATAATCACACAATATAAGATGCATACAAAACATCAAAATGTAGTGCGATGTGACATGGTCCTTGCGCCGGTGGTCTCCTTCGCGCCAACAGTTCATAAACAATTTAATAAACCTACCTTGACCATATCACATTGCCCCTGCAAAATAAAGTTAGACGCTTCTACTTTATCTTTTGCATATTTTACGTGGCTTGGGGCTGTCGTAAATAGAACCGCTTCATACCTACGAACCTATGACCACAACAACGATCCAATAATTGCATGTTTAAGCATCCCTTTCGGGCCCTACATTGAAAATGCAAAGCCAACTAAAGAGAGAGAAACTGACACCCGCCAGCCACAGATACGGTACAAGCCGTATGTCAGTAGTGGAACCAGTCTCGCGTAAGCGTACGCGTAAAGTCGGTCCGGGCCGCTTCATCAACTCGATGCCGCTGGAATCACAAGTGCACACTAGAGGGTAGCAAATAACAGGAACGGTGCCCCCGTGAAGAACACGGGTTCTAACAGCATACAGCTATATCTACGCATAGATCGGCTCTGATACCACTGAAGGGGATCGCAAGCAGAAAACAAAATTTTCTTAACCGCGATAACCAAAAACTAGCCAAGATCTATACTATGCAGATATAGTAGTACGCAAGGGGGGTCGGTATACATACCCTCGTAGACCGAAAAGCGGGGATTACGCTCCCGCACAAGCGTTGACGATGTAGACGCCGTAGCCGACCTCAAGGTCGCGGAGAACTTGGCGCGACGAAGAAGACGATGACGCGGCGATGTCGGTGAAACCGGCGATGACCTTGAGGCCGTATGGAGGAAGCAGACCTCCAGCACGAATAGTGTGGCACCTCGCAGGGCGTTACACACATACGGTGAAGCCGACGAACTCCGGGCCCGATCCAGGGACGAGCAGCGGAAGACTGGGACCGGAAGACCAGCAGCACGGCGGCGTGCGTATGGTGGAGAAAACTTATCCTTGGCGCAACTCCAAACTTGGGAGTCACGTGATCCAAGGAGAGAGAGAGAGAGAAATTGGTGTGTCTCAAAGGCCAGGGGTTGCCCCTCTATATATAGGAGCAAGGGGGGTGCCCAACTTGCCAGGCTGGGGGTGTGGGACTAAACCCACAGCCCCAGCCGGCCACCACCCCATGCGACGGCCCTAGGTGGGCCACAAGGGGCCCACCTAGGCCGGCCGAACCAGCCCCTTCCAAGAGGGGGACTCCTTCCCCCCCTTCATGGGCCTCTTTGGCACAAGAGGCCCATTTAGGGATTTTTGCCTTTAAAAAATTCAGAAAAATTAAATAAATATATATTTAACTATTAATTACACTAATTAATATTAAATACATATTACATAATTTATTCCGGCTCCGAAAACTATTTCGTCGCTGCCCGATCTCCATCGGAACTTTCCCGGGACGTTCCCGGTCTCTCTTTTCCTATTTTTCTCTTCCGGTAAAATGTCGACTCCCCTTAAGTGTGATACCCTAGCGGTTCGATTATCTCACCAGACATGATCGAGACTCCTCTCCGATCAATGACTAATTCGTGGACCGAGGATACCCAGAATTAATCCCTGCGAGATAACGAATACTTTACCTATCGAACCTGGACGTCTGAGTCTTAAACCTTTTGCCATAGCGATACTTAGCGTGTCCGAGACTCATTCATAGATATCTCCATACCTAGCTTGATCTCGTTACCGACAACACTATCTTCTACTCGTCTATGATATTATGTCAGCTGGTGACCTAGTCACATGTTTGCAAACTCATTTTGACATAATCTCACCGAGTGGGCCCTAGAGTATCTATCCTGCTATGCGGACTGGCAAATCCCGCTCTTGATCCCCCGTCTCAACATACTCCTTTCCGACACCCGAGAGGGACACCTTTATTGTCACACTATATAAATATGACGTTTGATGCAATCAAAGTGTCTTCCAGGAATAGCAATAAAAGTAGATCTCACGGTCGAAGGTGTAATGACTACGTCCTACAAATATTGGGTATGTCCATCACATCGTTCTACCAACGACATGACTTCATTGTCAAATAGACTCCAAGTCACATGATCGGGAAACCTCGATCATCGATTGCACAATGAACTAGTCAAAACAGAGGCTACTAGGGACTTGGTTGTTTATCTACCACACGTGTATTAATGTTTCCGCTTAATACAGTTATAGCATGGTATAAAACTTATAATGAACAATTGGGATATGACTAATAAACTATCTTTATTAAGTGCCTCTAGGGCATATTCCCTTCACTATACTATGCAGATATAGAATACGGAGGAGATCAATATACATACCCTTTTAGACCGAAAGCGGGGATTACGCTCCCGCACAATCGTTGTCGATGAAGCCGACGAAGACGACCTCGAGGTCGAGTTGAGGAAGAAGATCTCCGAGCACCACTAGCGTGGCACCTCGCAGGGATTCACACACGTACGGTGAAGACGACGACCTCCGGGCTCCGATCCAAGGACGAGCAGCGGAAGACTGGGACCGGAAGACCAGCAGCACGGCGGCGTGCGTATGGTGGAGAGAACTCTTCCTTGGCGCAACTCCAACAAGGGAATCACGTTATTCAAGTAGGAAGAGAGAGAGAGAAATTGGTGTGTAGAGAGGGGCTCTCTCCCCCTCTATATATAGGAGAAAGGGGGCACCCCACCTTGCTAAACTGGCAAGGTGGGACTAAACCCCAAACCGCACCAAGGGGAGGGAGGCCGACCGGCCCCCCATGGGCCCCTAGGGCCCAATTCGGCCCCCCTTGGTGGGTTTGGCCCTTGGGGGGAAAGTCGGCCCCTATATGGGCCTTCTCCCCTCCGGGGAAGGCCCATTTAGTGGGCTGCATGTTTAAATACGAATTTAATCATTATAAATTCATTAAAATAATATTAATTCACTAATTAATATTAATTTAACATATATAAACAATTTCCTCTCTTCCGGAACTTTTCCGAAACTCTCCGAACTACCTTCGGTACTCCGATACGACTTCGGATTCTCTCCCGGAACTTTTCCGGTGCTTTCTCTTTTCTCTTCCGGTAAACTTGTCGACTCCCCTTAAGTGTGTTACCCTAGCGGTTCGAGATCTCTCCAGACATGATCGAGACAAGCTCTCCGATCAATGACTAATTCGTGGACCTTGGATACCCAGAATTAATCCCTGTGAGATAACGAATGACTTTGTCGTTCGAACCTAGACGTCGAGTCTTAAACCTTTTGCCATGGCGATACTTAGCGTGTCCGAGACTCGTTCATAGATATCATGATACCTAGCTTGATCTCGTTACCGACATCGCTATCTTCTACTCGTCCATGATATTATGTCCTGGTGACCTAGTCACACGCTTGCAAGCTCATTTGACATAATCTCACCGAGTGGGCCCTAGAGTATCTATCCTGCTATGCGGACTGGCAAATCCCGCTCTTGATCCCTCGTCTCAACATACTCCCTTCCGATACCCGAGAGGGACACCTTTATTGTCACACTGTTAAGATATGACGTTTGATGCAATCAAAGTATCTTTCAGGAATAGCAATAAGAGTTGATCTCACGGTCAAAGGCGTAATGACTACGTCCTACAAATATTGGGTATGTCCATCACGTCATTCTCCTAATGACATGACTCCATTGTCAACTGACATCAATGTCACATGATCGGGAAACCTCGATCATCAATTGCCCAATGAACTAGTTAGATAGAGGCTACTAGTGACCTGGTTGTTTATCTACCACACGTGTATTAATGTTTCCGCTTAATACAGTTATAGCATGGTATAAAACATATAATGAACAATTGAGATATGACGAGTAAAATATCTTTATTAAGTGCCTCTAAGGCATATCTCCTTCACATAAAACATGTGATAATTGATATAATATAAGCATGGAACATAAGAAATTATAGATACGTTTGAAACGGATAAAGCATCCCCAAGCTTAGTTCTACTCGTCCCGAGTACGTAAAACGATAACAACAAATAATTTCTGAAGTGACATGCTTTCACACAATCTTGATCATATAATATTATAAGGCATCTAAATTGGGATCAAATGAATAAAAGCTGTAGTTTATGCTGATATCAAATGAGTAATGTATAAACAATTAGGAAGAACAAAGTAAAACTCTAAATGAATCAGTACTAAAGAACAATCAACCGTGCATAGTATATTTAAAGATGATTTAAGCTTCAAGAACAACAATATAATCATCCAATGCATCCAACACTCATGACAACTTTGTGTTAGGATCAAGTCAAGCAATAACAATATGCACGTAGAAAATCATCTCTCTATTTGTTCACTTAAAAACAAGCAAGCGTTCAACGTTGGTTCCTGGCACCAGGATGTTGTGGCTCAAAGAACATTAAGGGGGGTTTGGAAGGCCAACGGAAGAAAGTCTCACAAAGCTGAAAGTGATCATTAGACAAGAGTAAGTCTTATAATCGAAGCTATGGAAGGAGTAGTTATTGACACACAATGGATGCACATAGAGCTATAAGTGTATGAAAGCTTTCCAATGGAACTAGTGGGGGTGCATCCAACTTGCTTTCTCATGAAGACCTAGAGCACTTTTGAGCAGGCTCATCATTGGAATATACAAGCCAAGTTTTATAATGTAAAGTTCCCCACATAGTTATGCAAGTAAAACATGCGAACTCTCTCATATGGAGTAATTGTGCTAAACATGAGCACAAGTGTGGATAAAGAATAGTAATGTTGCCCCCTTTTTTATTTTTCTCTTTATTTTTTTTTCTCTTTTCTCTTTTTTCTATTTTTTTTGTGTTTTTCTATTTCACTTTTCGATGGCCTCCATGGCTCTTTTCACTTTTAGGAGCAAACATTCTAATATGACAACACACTTTTGGTACAAATAACTCATAATGAATAAAACATAATGTATGAAACGGTGCCTCTGCCAGTGTAGCAGGATATGCAATGATCTAGCGTAAAATGGGTAAAACTGCACATCAGCTGTAAAGAATCATGCAAGGCAATATATAAATGATAAATGAAAACAAGTCATGTAATGTAAGATTAAAGTTGCATGACAATATATCTCGGAATAGCTATGGAAATGCTGTGATAGGTAGGTATGGTGGATGTTTTGAGAAAGATATTTGGCTTAAGTGTAGGAGAACATGATAAAGGTCTCCCAAGAGTTTTGTATGTACCCGCGAAGTATGCACCAACTCTCAATGTGAGAAAGGGCAATGCAAAGTACCGAAGAGTCTAGCAAATATGATGGTGGAAGTGCCATAAAAACCGCAGCTTAGAACTCACAAGCAAAAAGATTCCAACTAGAAATATGATCTTACAAGGCATAATGAACATCACTCCATGAGGGACTGTGGCAAATGAACAAGTCACTGTTGGGACCCCGACCGTAGCGCATAACACAAAGTAATTACGGTTGCTTTTAACATTAGAAGTCATATATCATTATGCTATCAACTGGATATTTTAAGTGTGGCACAACTTCAAGTTTTCTAAACCAACCATTAATCATTCCACTTTACTAAACCATCATGTTTACCATTAAGCATATTAATATCTCAAAACAACATCAATGATTCAAGTGACACAATTTAATGATCTACAAGATTATGTATCCTTTCGTTATACCATCTACCACATTAAACATTTTCTGTTCCAACCAAACACCAATCAACTTATTTAAACATAAACTGTCCAAGTATTTAACAATGAAACAAGAGAGTATAACATAAGAAAACTAACAGCTCTAACAAGAGATGCATGAAAAACGAGAGCTGAAAGTAATGAAGTAGCATAGAAGAATACTCAACAAATATAAGTGAAAAATACGAGTATTCATAAGAAAAAGCGGAGCGTGTCTCTCTCCCACAAAGGAATGATAGGATCCATTTTATTCATAGAATGAAAATAACATAAACAAAAACAAAAACAAACAGACGCTTCAAGTAAAGTACATAAGATGTGACGGAATTAAAATATAGTTTCACTAGAGATGACCTGATAGTTTGTTGATGAAGAAGGGGATGCCTTGGGCATCCCCAAGCTTAGACGCTTGAGTCTTCTTGAAATATGCTTGGGTGACCCACGGGGGCATCCCCAAGCTTAGGCTCTTTTATCTTATTGATCACATCATATCATCCTTCTATTTTGATTTTTGAAAACTTACTCCACACCAAACTCAAAGTAGACTTCATTAGAGGGTTAGTGCATAATTAAAAAATCTCATATTCTACATGGACAAAACCATTACACATGCTACTGGACATTAGCTACAGCCACTGGTATTTTATGGAACAAAAAGATCCATTAAAAAATAGCAAAATAAGCAATGCAAAATAAATGGCAGAATCTGTCAAAAACAGAATAGTCCGTAAAGACGAATTTTTTCGAGGCACTTAACTTGCTCAAATCAGAAAACTCAAAACTAATGAAAGTTGCGTACATATCTGTGGATCACGCTCAGCAAATATCAGATTTTTCAATTTTTCTGCAGAGAGTTATGAATTAAACGGTGGACAGCAGAAAACAGTTCCTGCGCAGGAATCCAAATCTAGCATCAACTTTTTACTAGAGGCTTAACTTGACACAACAATGCGATAAAATAAAGATACAAAGGAATTTCTACAGAGTTAGACATGTTCCTTGACACAACAAAATAAAATAACAGGAATAAAAAGTGGGTTGTCTCCCATAAGCGCTTTTCTTTAACGCCTTTCAGCTAGGCACAGAAAGTGTAACTCAAGTGTTTCCAATAAATTAAGCATCAACATCATAATTTGTACGAATGATAGAATCAAAAGGTAGCTTCATTATTTTTCTAGGGAAGTGTTCAATACCTTTCTTGAGTGGGAATTGGTATCTAATATTTCCTTTTTTCATATCAATAATAGCACCCACAGTTCTAAGAAAAGGTCTTCCCAATACAATTGGACAAGATGGGTTGCATTCAATATCCAAGACAATAAAATCAACGGGGACAAGGTTATTGTTAACCATAATAAAAACATCATTAACTCTCTCCAAAGATTTCTTTAAAGCATTATCAAAAAGAAAAACATCCAAATATCAATGTTTCAAAGGAGGCAAATCAAACATATCATAGAGCTTTTTAGGCATAACAGAGATACTTGCACTAAGGTCACATAAAGCATTGCAATCAAATTCATCGACTTTTATTTTAATGATGGCTCCCAACCATCTTCTAACTTCCTAGGGATAGAAGCTTAAAGTTTTAATTTCTCTTCCCTAACTTTAATGAGAGCATTTGTAATATGAGTAGTAAATGCCATGTTTATGGTACTAGCATTAGGACTTGTAGCTAACTTTTGCAAGAACTTAATAACTTCAGAGATATTACAATTATCAAAATAAAAATCATTATTATCAAAGCAAACCGAACCATTATCTCCTATGTTCTTAAAAATTTCAGCACTTTTATCAAGAACAGTTTCAGCAGTTTTAGGCAATTTTAATTTTGTTGGAAGAAGTAGAGGAAACATTGCCAACAACAATTATGTTACCATTAATAGTAGGAGGTTTACTAGCATGTGAAGTAACATTATTTTCAGTAGTATTAATAGTATAAACTCTAGCCATATTATTCTTTTTAGCTAGTTCTTCTTCACTTTCCCATCTAGCACGTAATTCAGCCATCATCCTAACATTATCATCAATTCGAACTTGGATGGCATTAATTTTATCAAAGGTCTTATTCCCTTTAGCATCATTAGGCATAACTTTTAATTTCAAGAGATCAACATCTGAAAGAACATTTCTTAATCCCTAGTGTTTTGTGTGTTAGTTAACAATACTAATGATGTACTAATCCTAGTGCTAAGTATTTCAGAAAGTGTATGATGAAATATCATATGCATCAAACCCAAAAATGCAAGGAAGAAGCTGTTCTGGAATTATTCCAGGAACCGGAATATTGGAGCCGGAAATTCCCAGGGCCGGAATTTCCGGGTCCCCAGCGCAGCACAAGAAATCGGCTAAGTCAAGATTGAATAACGTCTCTGCATCGAGCCGGAAATTGTGCCCGGAAATTCCCATTAACCGGAATTTCCGGGTGCAACCAGAAGAGCCCAGAAAATCGGCTAAGTCAAGATTGAATAACGTCTCTGCATCGAGCCGGAAATTGTTCCCGGAAATTCCCATTAACCGGAAATTCCGGGTGCAACCAGAAGAGCCCAGAAAATCGGCTAAGTCTGGGTTGAAGAACGCTTCTGCCTCCAGCCGGAAATTGTGCCCGGAAATTCCAATTCACCGGAATTTCCGTGTGCACACAGAAGAGCCCAGAAAATCGACCAAGTCTGAGTTGAGGAAGCATTCTGCCCCGAGCCGGAAATTGTGCCCGGAAATTTCCATTCACCGGAATTTCCGGGTGCACCCAGAGGAGCCCTCCAGGATCGGCTAAGGAAAGAAGTGTTCGCAGTTCTGGCTCTGGCCTTAAATTCTAGCCGGAAATTTCAGTTCACCGGAATTTCCGGGATGGACCGGAATTTCCGATTGTGACTTGGACCGGAATTTCCGGGTGTTCGAGCTGCCAACGGCCAGATTTTGGGTGAGGGTATAAATACTCCCTCACTCCCTCAAGAACAGCTAGCTCTCTTACTCCCTCTCTCCTCAACTTCAAGAAAGCTCAAATCATCAAGATCTCCCAATCCCTCCACCCAAATTCGTTGATACTTGGAGGATTGAAGGAGAAGGCCCCGATCTACTACTTCACCGAAGCGATTTGCATTTCCTCCCCATTCACTTGGGGATTTCGTGGCTAGGGTTTCCTCTAGGAAAACCTAGTTCACCATTGTTACCTTCTTGGTGTTGCCTTGACCTTTCGTGGTCCTTGACCTGTTGTGGTCATCTTGAGAGCCCCCAATTAAGTTGTGGGTGTGTGCCTCAAGCTTGTTGTAAGGGATTCGATCTCCGCCCCAAAGGGGATCAATAGTGGAAGGTGAACTCGCAACATTTGTGGTTGAGTTCTTCGGAGAAGAAGGTGAGCCTTTGTGGCGTTGTGGTCAACCTGTTGTGGTGACCCACACCTCTCCAACGAGACGTACACCCTTGTGGTGGAACTCGGGATTACATCTTCGTCTCCGCGTGCTTCACTTGGTTCCCCTAATCCTTACTCCCTTACTTGCTTGTTTCGCACTTGTATTTATCTTGTATCTTGTTTATTTGCCTAGCTTGTCATTTAGATAAATTCACCTTAGATGCATATCTAGAGAATTTACCTTTGTGTTAAGCTTAAATTGAAAAAGAGTTAAAATTTGTAATAGCACCTATTCACCCCCCCCCCCCCCCTCTAGGTGCCGGATTCCCGTTCAATTGGTATCAGAGCAAGGTTCACTTTTAAGGGCTTTACCGCCTAAGTGATACGATGTCGGAATCCGAACCCGAGAGGGTAGCCCGTGAGTTGGAGTTGGCAGAGGCGCATGCCAAGGGAGCAACCATGGGCGATCTCAACTTGTTGAAATCATCCATGGATGCCCAATTCCTAAAGATGAACGAATTGCTTCAAGCAATTTTGAAATCTAAGGAAACCTCGAATGCTTCTCTCTCAACCCCACTATCTCCTAAGGAGAAAGGTGATTCCTTCAAGGAATCATCGTCGGGTGAGTCCAAGGAAACGCCTCCGGGTATTTCTGTGGAAAAGGATGGAAAGGGTGAACCACTTAGCTCCACTAAAACCCCACCATCCGGAGAGAAATATAATGAAGTCTTTCACACCTATTCTCCGGATCCTCCCATTCCACACCCTCATGTCAACATTAGAACCGATCCCCCAAAGCTTAAACCTCAACATTTTTCTCAATGGCAATTTCAAATGAAGTCTCACATTTGCAGTGCTTCCATGGAGTTATGGCGCATCATTCAAGTTGGATTCAAGGCCAATGACCCAACCAACTTGACAATGAGAGAGGTGGTTGATGGTCAACTCAACGCCACCGCTCTCCACCAACTTCAAGTGGCCGTTGGAGAAAAGGACATGCCTCTCATCCAACACCTCTCCACCGCCAAGGAAGTTTGGGATGCTCTTTCCGACATTTTTGTCGGTAATGAGAGCATGAAGAAGAACCGGTATGATGCCTTGTGTAACGAGGTGGAAGGGTTCTTCAAATTGGATGGTGAAAACCATGAGGACATGTACCGGAGGTTGGTGGCCATCGCTACTACCTTTAGAAGCCTTGGTGCGGTCTACGTTGATGACCAATGGATCAAGAGGAAGTTTGTGAGCACTCTCTTGCCCTTTGAGGAAGCGGACTTGAAGACCTTACAAGGAAGGCACGACTACGCCAAGTTGACATCCAATGAAGTCATGCAAGAGATGACCGCCTACAAGGTTGCCGCGAAGATTGCTCAAGACGCAAGAGCAAGAGCTATTGGGATGCACAAGCACGCATCGGTTGCCTTGAAGGCCACCGTTGAAGAAGAAGAGGATGATGATTGTGATGACTCTATCGAGCTATCACATGATCATTACCAAGGTTCTCTCAACCAACATCTTGCTCTTACGGCTCATAAGTTTTGGAAGAATCCCTCGAAGGCCAAAGCAAGGATGGATAGGAAGTTTCCAAACAATGGAAAGAACCAAGGTAACAAGGTGAGGACTTGCTATAATTGTGATGACAAAGGACACTTTGTTGTAGATTGTCCATGGGAGAGGAGAGAAGAGCATGGGGGAAGGCTCGTGGCCAAGCCCAAGGGCAAAGGGCCACTACCCATGAAGAAGAAGCCCTTCTTCAAGAAGAACCAAAAGATTGTTTTGGTGACTCAAGAGGAATATCCTTCCGATGAAGATAGTGACAAGGATGACACTCGAAGTGAAGTAGCCGCAATAGCCACTACCTCTACCACTTCATCACTCTTCTCATCCCCAAATGAGAGCCACATCACCAAGAATGCAAGATGCCTTATGGCTAAGGCATCCGAGGTAAAATTGCCTCCTACTTCTATATCCCATGATCTTGATGATGAAGTTAGTCTTGAAGTGAAACAAGAAATTATTGCTTTTAATGAATTCATGACTAACTTGCAAGGGGTTGGCAAGAAACACTTTGGCTCTCTCATGAGTCGTATAGGTGAGCTTGAGGATGAGCTTGAGCTCAAAGGTGAGATTGAGAGGGAAGATGCCTATGCTAAGGCATCTCTCCAATCTTCTCTAGAGGATGAACAAGAAGCTCATGCTCTTCTCCAAGAGCAACTTAAAACTATTGTGGAGTCTCATAACTCCGATGTTGCCAAACTAACTAAGGATCGTGATCTTTACTTTGCTAGATATAAACTTGTGCAAAATGAAAAGGTCGAGTTTGTGGCTGCTCATGCTAGACTAGTGGAAGACTTTGAGTCACTTGACAATGCTCACAAGGCATTGACAAGTGAACATGATCTTCTTACCAAGTCTCATGATCAACTTCAAACTCGGTTGTCAAACCTTCACAAACCTAGCACCTTTACTTCTTCAAATGACCATGCCATTGTTGTTGAGAATGTTGCTAGGGTGAAGTTTGTTCCTTCCATGGCAACTACAGTCAAGACCTCTCTTGATAAGGGTAAGAAGGCACTTGCTACCCCTCTTCATGAGCAAGTGACCCACAAAGGGAAAGAGGGTCTAGGCTATGTTGCCAAGAAGAATAAGAAGACCAAGAAGAAGGCCAAGCCCGCTCTAGCCAAGAAAGATGACATTGCGAGTGGAAGTGTCACAAGGGGCACACCCACTCGTGATGACTTTGCGGGCATATCTAACCCTAACTATGCTCTATATGTTGCTTATTATGGAGATGTTTATGCTAGATACATTGGTCCATTTGATGGTTATATTGAGTATGCTATTTGGGTTCCAAAGACCCTTGTTGCTAACCAAAAGGCACCCATTGCAAAATGGGTACCTAAGTCAAAGAATTGATTGTGTGTAGGGCCTTGTTTCCGGCGGATCGAAATGGATAATTGACAGTGGATGCACTAGTCACATGTCCGGAAGCAAGGAGCTTGTAACGGAGTTGAGGCCTAATGATGATCATATAACCGTTACATTTGGCGACAAATCAAAGTCTAAGGTAATGGGACTCGGCAAGGTGGTAGTGGCGCCGGACATCACTCTTGTGAATGTCTTGCTTGTCGAATCCCTAGGTTACAACTTACTCTCGGTTCGTTCTTTAACTAAGTTGGGTTTCTCCGTTCTCTTTGAAAAGGATATGGTTATCCTCTTGCGGAGCAAGTCTCTCAATGTTGCTTTCGTTGGGTACGTTGAAAATGAGCTCTATGTGGTTGACTTCTCCGGAGTCACCACTTCTCATACAATGTGCCTATTCGCTAAAGCGGACTTGGGTTGGTTGTGGCACCGCCGCCTAGCCCATGTCAACATGAGAACTTTGCAAAGTCTCCAAAAAGGTGGCCATATCCTAGGACTAAAAGACCATGTTTCTTTCTCGAAGGATCGAATGTGTAGGGCTTGTGTTGAAGGCAAGATGCATGATTCCCCCCATCCAAGCAAAACCATCATTTCATCAAAGAGGGTTTTGGAGCTCCTCCATGTTGACCTCTTTGGTCCTATTCCGGAAGCTAGTCTTGGTGGGAAGAAATATTGCTTGGTTATTGTTGATGATTATTCGAGATACACATGGGTTTTCTTCTTCAAGACGAAGATGGAGACTCAACAAACAATCATCGACTTCTCCAATGAAGCTCAACGTCAACACAATGTCCCAATCTTGGTGATTAGAAGTGACAATGGGTCCGAGTTCAAGAACTATACGTTGAATGAGTTCCTTAGTGAAGAAGGGATTCGTCATCAATATTCCGCTGCGTATACTCCCCAACAAAATGGTGTAGCCGAAAGGAAGAACCGCACTCTCATTGAAATGGCAAGATCGATGATGGCCGAGTTTAAGTCCCCAAACAACTTTTGGGCCGAAGCCGTCAACACCGCTTGTCATTCTTCAAACCGGCTCTTCTTTCGCAAAGGACTCATGAAGACACCCTATGAAGTGCTTACCGGGAACAAGCCCAATATCTCCTACTTCCGAGTTTTTGGTTGTAAGTGCTTTTATCTCATCAAAGGTGCTCGCTTAGGAAAGTTTCATACTAGATCTCTTGAAGGGACATTTGTTGGTTACGGTGCCGAATCCCACACTTATAGAGTCTATGACAAGGCTTCCCGCATTGTCATAGAATCTTGTAGTGTGGTGTTCGATGAGAATGATGGCTCCCTCGTGGAGCAAGTTGGTGTTTCCGATGTAGGTGATGTTCAACCTCAAGATGCTATCCTAAGGATGGGGGTGGGTTTTCACCGCCCCGTCGAAGTATATTATGAAGTTGATCAACAAGGACTAAGCTCTACGCAAGTGATAGCTACTTCCTCACAGGAAACCCAAGACAACCACACCATGCCCAACATGTCCAACCAAGAAGATGGACAAGAACCTTCAACTGCTCCAGGAATTCCCGGAGAGCCGGAAAATCCGGTTCAGCCTGATGTCGGAAATTCCGGTGGCTCGGAATTTCCGGTTCAAGGTGAACCCGGAATATCCGGTTCTGCTGAAATTTCCGGTGGCAGTTCGCAACAAGGTCAAGATCAACCTACTCCCTCATCTCATGAAGTCACTCCAAGGGTTGATCAAGACCATCAAACCGGTCAAGGCGGAGACAAGAATGATCAAGATGATCAAGTGATTCCCCCCACCTCAAGAAGGGAGATCGAAGTCCGCCGTGTGAATAGAGTTGGCACCTCTCAAGAATTGAGAGCCCTCTCTCTTGACAAGGTTCTTGGAGATGTAAGAAGCAAGGTTTCCACCCGAAGGCAACTAGCAAGCTTTAGTGAGCATCAAGCTCACATCTCCATGGTGGAACCAAAGAAGGTGTTTGAAGCGCTTGAGGATCCGGATTGGCTTGAGGCCATGCACGATGAACTCAACAACTTCAAGCGCAACAAGGTGTGGAAGTTAGTGGAAAGACCCAAAGATTGCCGCAACGTTATCGGCACTAAGTGGATATTCAAGAACAAGCAAGATGAGCATGGCATAGTGGTGAGGAACAAAGCAAGATTGGTGGCTCAAGGCTTCTCCCAAATTGAAGGCATTGACTTTGGAGAGACCTACGCGCCCGTGGCTCGACTCGAGTCCATTCGTATACTTCTTGCCTATGCTTCTCATCATAACTTTAAATTGCAACAAATGGATGTTAAAAGTGCTTTTCTAAATGGTCCACTAAGCGAACTTGTTTATGTTAAGCAACCTCCGGGGTTTGAGGACCCCAAATATCCGAACCATGTCTACAAGTTGGATAAGGCGCTCTATGGTCTTAAACAAGCCCCACGTGCGTGGTATGAGCACCTTAGAGAACTACTTGTAGACCGTGGGTTCCAAGTTGGGGAAATCGACCCCACCCTTTTCACTAAGAAAGTAAATGGAGAACTTTTCATATGTCAATTATATGTGGATGATATTATATTTGGATCTACTAACAAAGCATTTAACGAAGAATTCTCTAAGCTTATGACCGATAGGTTTGAAATGTCCATGATGGGTGAGATGAAGTTCTTCCTCGGATTCGAGATCAAGCAATTGAAGGAAGGGACTTTCATCAACCAAGCAAAGTACATTCAAGACATGCTCAAGAGGTTCGGGTTGCTTGAGCTCAAGGGTGCATCTACTCCAATGCAAACCAAGTGCCACCTTGAGCTCAACCCCAAGGGTAAGGATGTGGATCAAAAGGTATATCGCTCTATGATTGGATCTCTTCTTTACCTTTGTGCATCTAGACCGGATATTGTACTAGCCGTAGGAGTGTGTGCAAGATATCAAGCGGCTCCTAAAGAAAGCCATGATGTGGCGGTCAAGAGAATCTTTCGGTATTTGGCTCATACCCCAACCTATGGATTGTGGTACCCCAAGGATGCTCATTTCACTCTTTGCGGGTACTCGGATTCCGATTGGGCAGGAGATCAAGATGATAGGAAGTCCACCTCCGGTGCCTGTCAATTTATTGGGAGGTCATTGGTAAGTTGGTCTTCTAAGAAGCAAAACTGCATATCTCTCTCCACCGCCGAAGCCGAATATGTTGCCGCCGCAAGTTGTTGCACACAATTGCTATGGATGAGGCAAACTTTAAAGGAGTACGGTGTCGATTGCGACAAAGTGCCTCTTCTATGTGACAATGAAAGTGCCATCAAGATTGCATACAACCCGGTGCAACATTCAAGAACCAAGCATATTGAGATCCGCCATCACTTCATTAGAGATCATGTGGCCCGAGGAGACATTGACTTATCTTATGTGGGCACAAGAGATCAATTGGCGGATATCTTCACAAAACCTCTCGAAGAAGGAAGGTTTTGCTATTTGAGGAATGAGCTCAATATCATTGATTCGAGGTCCCTTGCTTGATCTATTGCACACACCCCAAGGACGCGTTAGTACCATATTTTGTCTAGTTGTAGGCATGGACATAGGGGGAGTGCGGTCCTAATACATTGGACCATCCCTCCCCCCATTATGCCGATAGTAAGTGTTCTTTTATCTCTATATTCATTCTTATGTCTAGTGAGCTAAAACGACGAGTAGTGGTTATGTACCCAAGATCTATCTTCGCGGTGACATGCCATACCCTCCTACATGGTGGCTTCGGCCACCGCCCTCTTCTTTTGAAGAGTTGGTCTCATTTGGAGCGTTTTTGTTGCCTATTAATTTCTTGTTCATGCATGTGGGAAATCTACTCAACTTGGCGCTTTATGTTTTGATTTGGTTATTGTAAGTTGAGTATGACGTACCAATGACAGTTTGGAAATCTATCCCAAGCCTATTCTTACCTAAAAACATTTCTCTCTATTGCACACAAGTCATCCGTTGAAAACTGGGATTTTCGGTTCAGCAGGTCGGAATTTCCGGTTCCTTTTTGGGTCGGAATTTCCGGTGGCTCGGAAATTCCGGTGTAAGTTACACCCGGAATTTCCGGTCGGGCGGTTTGTCCAGAAATTAAAAGGGCAGGCTCGGGGTGATGGGTTCATTCGAACCCATCTTCCACCTCCGACCAGCCCCTCTCCCCAACCGCCGCCCCTGCTCCTCCAAGCCCTCCCGGAGCTTTCCGGCCGGTGGAGACTCTCTCCCTTGGCCAGATCTGGTGCTCCTCCGCCCCGTGGACCTTCTTCTCCAAGCGTTTTGCCCCATGGACGAGGGTAACTCTCCCATTCATTCCTTTTAGTGCTTGCACTTTGGATCTAGATGTGGAGTAGTTTGTTTGCAAATTGCTTGGTTGTAGTGGTCCCTAGTGGTATGCTTACTAGTCTAGATACATTAGATTTGATTTGTATTGGATCGATCTAGTTTTAGACCTAGGACAAACTTCAAACTGCACTGTTTCGACAGACCGGAATTTCCGGTCTGAACTGAACCGGAATTTCCGGTCTGAACTTTTCTGAACTCTGCAGTTTCCAGTTTTTCCAGGTTTAGCTACGTCTGATCAATTCAAATCACCTTTAATGTAACTAGTTTCTCCCCACTGACTTGTGTGTACTTATCTTGTGCTATCCATCTATGCTACCTTCACAGGTGATTCGAGCAGGAGTTCTTCTCCTCCCGAGAGGCTCTCAAGGCTAGTCACTCGAAAGGTTAAGGGCAAAGGTCTTGCATCCTCGAGCTTGTCCCAGTCCAAGAAAGCTGCTGCCTCCTCAAGCAAGCCCGTGTCCAAGAAGAGAAAGAATGTTCCACCCCCTACCCAACGTCAGTCGTACACTCAAATGAGTGCGGTTGACTATGCTCAGTTTCGCCAAGGGGATTGGTACCTTAGGCCAAGGGATGAAGGCCTTACTGATCGCAGTTTCTGGTGCAAGGAACAAGAGGACGTTCTCAAGGACGTCTATTACACTTTGACCAAGCCCATTCGCAAGATGCAGCCATACAACCTTAATGCTCTTCAGAAGAAGACTTCCTTTGCTGAAGCCATCCATATTGTCAAGTGCATGGGTTTGGAGAGGCTTGTGATCACCCGCTGCGACTACAACTCTCAGCTTATCATGCAGTTCTATGCCACTCTCGTGATGAAGGGTGACTCAAAGAAGACTATCAAGTGGATGACTGGAGAAACTTATTGTGAGTCTGACTGGTATGAGTTTGCTAAAGTGTTGGGCTACCGGTTTGATGGCGCCAATCCTCAAGGCTACCGCATGCATCATTCATACAAGCTCAACAAGAGGGACACTGCACATCTCTATGGCGAGGGTGGAGTTCCCGGACTCGCAAGGAACTTGCTCCCCCTCTATGATGTCCTTGTGCGCATTCTCCGGGAGAATCTTGCTCCAAGTGGTGGCAACTTCGACAATGTGGTATCTCCTCTTTGCAACCTTCTTCTTCATGCCCACAACATTGCTATGAGCACCGATGCGAATGCGGATTGGAGTGTGGATGTGATGGACTACATTCACCATGAGATGTATGAGGCAATGATCACCACGGGCACCATTCCCTATGCTCCTTACATAATGAAGCTCATCAAGTCCAAGTTCCCGGAGCATACCTTTAGTGATGATGAGTTGGAGACCCATGACTTCAAGAAGCTTTATGAGAAGAGGAATGTCCCTGCACCCCCCACTGTGCCCACTTCTCGCTCCACGAGGAGTGATTCTTTCATGGGTGATGCTCGCCGGGCTGCTGCTGCTCCTGTCACCTCTGGACATGTCAAGAAGCTGAATTGGTTCCAACGCAACATTCTGTGCATGAACATCGACATTCGCAAGGAGCAATACACTGCTTACAAGGACCGCCGTCAGTCAGCCCACAACCAAGAGCTGATTCTGCACCACGTGTCTGGTTCTCCTGCTCCTGCTGATCTCACTCCTCCGCTCTCTTATGCTCAGTGGAACCAGGGTTCTATGGCTCCGTGGTCTCAGTTTGAGAGTGATCTTGGTGGCAGCTCTTACTCCACTGGACAGGTTTATGAGGATGTCTCGTCTGATGATGAGGATGACGAGGACGAGGACGAGGCGACCCCTTGAGTGGTGCTCTTCATGGGACGTAGCATCGCTCTTCTTCCTTTTTGGCATTTCGATGCCAAAGGGGGAGAAGTTGATCTATTAGGAACTTCGGGGATTTGCATGGGTTTGGGCACAAGCATGTGCGTTTATCATTTATTTGCGCTTGTGCTCATTTATCTTATTTGTGTTTGTTGAACTATTTTCATTTGCTATTCGTGTGAACTTCGTGTGTATTGAGACTTTCCCCATACTATCTATGGTAATTATGCTTGAGACTACAAGGTTATTGTGTTGGTATTCTCGTCATATTGTTTATGCACAAGGTATGAAATCCTACCAAGTCTCAAGTTTACCCTGGCTTTATTGTCTCTATATACTTGTATATCATGTGGTCTCCATTGCAAAAATGCTCTTATCTATTGTGCTATCCGTGTGTATTCATATATTTTAGTATGCACATGTTTAGAGGGAGCCATTTTATCTAGAACATGATATAGCATTGAGTGCCATTGCAAATCTTGGTATTGTCATCTAACACCAAAAAGGGGGAGATTGAAAGAACATTTCTTAATCCCTAGTGTTTTGTGTGTTAGTTAACAATACTAATGATGTACTAATCCTAGTGCTAAGTATTTCAGAAAGTGTATGATGAAATATCATATGCATCAAACCCAAAAATGCAAGGAAGAAGCTGTTCTGGAATTATTCCAGGAACCGGAATATTGGAGCCGGAAATTCCCAGGGCCGGAATTTCCGGGTCCCCAGCGCAGCACAAGAAATCGGCTAAGTCAAGATTGAATAACGTCTCTGCATCGAGCCGGAAATTGTGCCCGGAAATTCCCATTAACCGGAATTTCCGGGTGCAACCAGAAGAGCCCAGAAAATCGGCTAAGTCAAGATTGAATAACGTCTCTGCATCGAGCCGGAAATTGTTCCCGGAAATTCCCATTAACCGGAATTTCCGGGTGCAACCAGAAGAGCCCAGAAAATCGGCTAAGTCTGGGTTGAAGAACGCTTCTGCCTCCAGCCGGAAATTGTGCCCGGAAATTCCAATTCACCGGAATTTCCGTGTGCACACAGAAGAGCCCAGAAAATCGACCAAGTCTGAGTTGAGGAAGCATTCTGCCCCGAGCCGGAAATTGTGCCCGGAAATTTCCATTCACCGGAATTTCCGGGTGCACCCAGAGGAGCCCTCCAGGATCGGCTAAGGAAAGAAGTGTTCGCAGTTCTGGCTCTGGCCTTAAATTCTAGCCGGAAATTTCAGTTCACCGGAATTTCCGGGATGGACCGGAATTTCCGATTGTGACTTGGACCGGAATTTCCGGGTGTTCGAGCTGCCAACGGCCAGATTTTGGGTGAGGGTATAAATACTCCCTCACTCCGTCAAGAATAGCTAGCTCTCTTACTCCCTCTCTCCTCAACTTCAAGAAAGCTCAAATCATCAAGATCTCCCAATCCCTCCACCCAAATTCGTTGATACTTGGAGGATTGAAGGAGAAGGCCCCGATCTACTACTTCACCGAAGCGATTGGCATTTCCTCCCCATTCACTTGGGGATTTCGTGGCTAGGGTTTCCTCTAGGAAAACCTAGTTCACCATTGTTACCTTCTTGGTGTTGCCTTGACCTTTCGTGGTCCTTGACCTGTTGTGGTCATCTTGAGAGCCCCCAATTAAGTTGTGGGTGTGTGCCTCAAGCTTGTTGTAAGGGATTCGATCTCCGCCCCAAAGGGGATCAATAGTGGAAGGTGAACTCGCAACCTTTGTGGTTGAGTTCTTCGGAGAAGAAGGTGAGCCTTTGTGGCGTTGTGGTCAACCTGTTGTGGTGACCCACACCTCTCCAACGAGACGTACACCCTTGTGGTGGAACTCGGGATTACATCTTCGTCTCCGCGTGCTTCACTTGGTTCCCCTAATCCTTACTCCCTTACTTGCTTGTTTCGCACTTGTATTTATCTTGTATCTTGTTTATTTGCCTAGCTTGTCATTTAGATAAATTCACCTTAGATGCATATCTAGAGAATTTACCTTTGTGTTAAGCTTAAATTGAAAAAGAGTTAAAATTTGTAATAGCACCTATTCACCCCCCCCCCCCCTCTAGGTGCCGGATTCCCGTTCAACATCAAGAGCAAGACTATCAACTTTAGAAGCAAGAGTATCAATTTTACCAAGCTTTTCCTCAACAGTTTTATTAAAAGCAGTTTGTGTAGTGATAAAATCCTTAAGCATGGTTTCAAGTTCAGAGGAGGTATTCCTATTATTGCTATAAGAATTACCATAAGAATTATCATAGTTATTGCCATTATTAGGAGGATAAGGCTTGTAGTTGTTGTTATCATAATTGTTCCTATAGGCATTATTGTTAAAATTATTGTTTTTAATGAAGTTCACATCAACATGCTCTTCTTGTGCAACCAAAGAAGATAAGGGAACATTATTTGGATCAATATGAGATTTACCATTCACAAGCATAGACATAATAATATCAATCTTTTCACTGAAAGAAGAGGTTTCTTCAACAGAATTTACCTTCTTAACTTGAGTAGCTCTTTCAGTATGCCACTCAGAATAATTAACTATCATATCATCTATAAGTTTTGTTGCAGCCCCCAAAGTGATGGACATAAATGTACCTCCAGCAGCCGAATCAAGAAGGTTTCTTGAGGAAAAATTCAGTCCTGCATAAAAGGTTTGGATGATCATCCAAGCAGTCAGTCCATGGGTAGGGTAATTTTTAACCAAAGATTTCATTCTTTCCCAAGATTGAGCAACATGTTCATTATCAAATTGTTTAAAGTTCATAATGCTAGTTCTTAAGGAAATTATCTTAGCAGGAGGATAGTATTTTCCAATAAAAGCATCTTTGCATTTAATCCATGAATCAATACTATTCCTAGGCAATGAAAGCAACCATTCTTTAGCCTTTCCTCTCAAAGAGAAAGGAAATAATTTCAGTTTTATAATATCACCATCTATATCCTTATAATTTTGCATTTCACAAAGTTCAACAAAATTATTAAAATGGGCAGCAGCATCATCAGTACTAACACCAGAAAATTGCTCTCTCATAACAAGATTTAACAAAGCAGGTTTGATTTCAAAGAATTCTGCTTTAGAAGCAGGTGGAGCAATAGGAGTGCATATGAAATCATTATTATTTGTGCTAGTGAAGTCACACAACTTAGTATTCTCAGCAGTACTCATTTTAGCAAAATTAAATAGAAACCGAAATAAATAATTTAATGCAAGTAACTAATTTTTTTGTATTTTTGATATTAAGAAACAAGATAGTAATAAAAATAAACTAAGCAAGACAATAACAAAATAAAAAGATTGGGTGTGAGAGACTCCCCTCGCAGAAGAGCTTAGTTTCCCTGGCAACGGCGCCAGAAAATAGCTTGATGTCTACGCACGCTTCTATCCTCGTAGACAGTGTTGGGCCTCCAAGAGCAGAGGTTTGTAGGACAGCAACAAGTTTCCCTTAAGTGAATCACCCAAGGTTTATCGAACTCAGGGAGGTAGAGGTCAAAGATATCCCTCTCAAGCAAACCTGCAATTAAGATACAAGAAGTCTCTTGTGTCCCCAACACACCCAATACACTTGTCAGATGTATAGGTGCACTAGTTCGGCGAAGAGATAGTGAAATACAAGTAGTATGGATTATTATAAGTAGTAATTGCAATCTGAAATAAAAATGGCAGCAAGCAAACATGTAGCAGAACAAGTTGTAAACGGTGTTTCAAAGCTTAGAAACTAGGCTAGTGATCATACTTTCACTAGTGGACACTCTCAACAATGACATCATAATTGAATAAATAAACACTACTCTCAAACACTATCTTGTTGGATGAAAAACACCATTCACTGCGTAGGGCTACAAAAGCACCCCCAAAGTCTGAGTAAACTAACACCACAGTGTCATAAAGGAATCACACACGGTGCGCACACTGTCACCTTCACAACCGTGAATAACCCCGGAGTTCATATTAAAGTAAAGTAACCTCTAGAGTGCATAATAGATAAAATAGTAACATCACATATTCAACTAGATTACAAAGCTCATGATCACATAAAGATCACACCATGGGAGAGAGAGAAACCACATAGCTACCGGTAGAGCCCGCAGCCCCGGGGGAGAACTACTCACTCCTTATCGTGGGAGTCAGCAACGGCGATGGAAATGGCGGTGGAGTCGATGGAGATGGCTCCGGGGGCAATTCCCCGTACCGGCAGGGTGCCGAAACAGAGACTTCTGTCCCCCGAATTAGTGTTTTTGGTGGCGGCGGAGCTTCAGGACTCTTCTCTGAAAAACGACGATTGATACGATTGATTAGGGTTTCTCGCGTCGGGGGCATTATATAGGCGAAAGGGCGGCGCGAGGGGGTGGACGAGTCGCCCACACCACATGGCGGCGCGCCTCCCTTCTGGCCGCGCGGGGACATGGTGTGGGGGCCGTGGGCCTCCCCCAGGTCTGCCCTTCTGGCTCCGTGCACGTGTCGGGAAAATAGGAAGATTGGCTTTGTTTCGTCCAATTCCGAGCACTTTGGGTTTCGGGTGTTTTCTGCGATATACAGATATAATAAATAGAAACTGGCACTGTGGCATCTTGTTAATAGGTTAGTCCAATAAATATCATAATATCATATACAGTGTACATAAAACATGTGATAATTGATATAATATAAGCATGAAACATAAGAAATTATAGATACGTTTGAAACGTATCAAGCAAAAGTGAAGAAATAACATATGAATAGATTTTTTTTCTTGGGTGGCACTATTTATCAGTTTGGTTTAAATGGATGGAGCAAAGGAAAAATAAAGGAAAATTTCCTTTCATCTCTGTTCAAAGGAAAAATGCGAGAATTTTACAATCCTTTTGGAGTTCTTCTTCTAAATTCCTACGTATGAAGAACAAGACCTTTGGTGGCATCATAACATCTTGATTGTACTTTCTCATGCGGTTCTACTTTCATATGACCATGTTTCTTAGGATTTCTATGTCTTCAAGTCTCTATTTGCACATGTGTTCCTATCAATTTTTTCATTTATGTGTTTTTAGAACCCTTCAAATCAAACATGCCATAACATGTGTACCCTTGTCGACATAATATAAGCTAGCTTTCTGACCAGATATTACCGTCCATCTGTATCTTAATTTTTTTATCAATGCATACTATTTGAAATTATATTCTATGATAGATTTAAGAGCACTATTAATATTCTAGATATAGACACTCTCTATACACTTTGTCAAGCTAGAAAATTCAATTTTGACCAAAACCTAAAGTGAGGGAAAGGTTGGAAATAAGAAGAAACTATGATCGTGGCTTAGCCAGAGAAGCACCGTCGAAGTTATAACAGGGCCTTGGGATTTGAAAGAGGACTCATGTGCAAATGCTTGTCGGCGTGGTCGCCGTTAAACTTTGCGCAAGTTAGTGCAAACAGGTGCCCCAACACTTCTCCTCTTCCATTGTGAACATGTCAAACTCCTGAGAAATAAGGACGAGCATCGTGCCATTGTGGTCCATTAGGCCATTCCAAAAAAAATTAAAGTTGGGTTCAGAAGGCAAATCATATTCTTCACTTTTGAGATAAACATAATGGTTATCAACCAAATTATATGTAATAAGTAGTTTGGTCATTGAATTATCAGTGTCACAAAATAGTCAGCAAACTGAAAGGATTATGGCCCATTTTCATGCAAAAAGGTTGTGTCTCTCGCATGTGCGGTTGTCCTTGAACTATTGGATTTTCATTTTTTTCTTCTTCCAAAAAACACATATACAACCATATTCTCTTATCATCCCAACTGTTAGAACCCAAATATTGAACTTCTCCTTCTCAATTATCTCAACTAATTTTTCCATTTCTCACCAATGCCGCATTGGCCGCAATCGTGGCCAAACAGGATTGATCTCGGAGGAGTTGATCAGGCATGACGAAACTCTCAATAGTTATATGACCATTTTATAACACTGAATTCAGTGACCAAAGCATTCATCTAGAACACATTGTTTGTCCAACAACATGTTTATCTCCAAAAAGTCATTTTGACTTCTGAGATCCATTGACCCCTTTGTTTACAAAAACTAAAACATATTTGCAAGTTTTAGAAAAATCTATAAAAAAATCTAGATGTGGTCAATGATGCATCCTATGATTCGCAAAAAAATTGATGCATCCTATAAGCATGGAAAATCAAAATGTGAATCTTTGTTTTATGAGATGCATAAAAATGATAAAAACTTGTATATATTTTGGAGGTTTAAAAGTGTGTATATTAAGATCCACACATTAGTCATTTCCGTGTACTTTAGAGTATAAAGTATTTCAAAATTGATATCTTGTATGCTTGCATAGTACATCGTTGACAACATGTAAAATTTATTTAAGATTTTTAAAATTATAAATATGTTTTTCAGAAATAAATAAAGAATCACTGGGCCTCGGGAGTCAGAGATCTCCGCTCGTTTACCTACTCCTACTTCTTTGTTACAAACTCATTCCTGTATTACGCGGTTGGATGGTTAGCAGAGTGGTTGTACGCTCAGTCAAGCAGAGTTCAAACCATGTTTCTCAAAAAAAAAAAAAACCCAGAGTTCAAACCCCAGGTTTGCCGTCTGAGTATTGCATTTAGGTGGAATATTCTTTCAGTGTGAGGCGACGTTCCCGTCGACAACGAGGCGCCCGTGTTGACTTCGTCAATATTAAGACTCGATCCGCCACAGGGGTGAGTGTGCGCGTGTATGTGAGCGTGTGCGTTTGTACTCTGTTTCTAAAAAAAAAACTCCGTATACCTGCAAATATAGCCTTTGACGAGGGGTAACTGAAAAAATAAACACGCGCACTTCCCTTTCCTTCTTCCTAACCCAACCTCCGCCCACCCCCACACACCCCTCTCCCCGCCTCGCCGGCGAGATCACCGCCACATACTCCCAGATCCACCTCCAGCCGACGCCCTAAGCTTCGTTCCTACCCTCTTGATGCGATCGCGCTAAGCTCGCGCTCCTGCTCCACTCACGGGCCATGGCGGACAGCGACCTCGAACCGCTGCGCTCCGGCGCTGCCGCGCTACCGTCCTCCTCCGACCCCGAATCGCCGTACACACCTAGAGGGAACCGCGTGCGTGAGCTTCTGCGGAACCTGGACCGCCGTCTCTCGAACCGGGGGCGTCACAACCACGCGGACGGCGGCCCGGCGTCCCCTTCGGCGACGGGGGTCGGGGGGGCGCGGACGCCCACAAGGGAGGAGGAAAGTGACGAGCTCGGGGACGGCGCACCGCCCGAGTGGGCGTTGCTGCTCGTCGGGTGCCTCCTCGGGCTCGCTACCGGCATCTGCGTCGCCGCGTTCAACCGCGGGGTAAGTGAGAGATCTGCGTGGGGGGAAAGAAGCGGTTTTTATTTGTTCTATTCTGCTACCCAATGCGTGCGGGAACAGATACTATTCTGCTGAGATCTATAGGTTTGCCAAGTATAAAACTCACTCCGATCTTCCTAAGGTGATTGTTTTCGTCAATCTGTTGCTGGGTTTTGGGTACGAATATACATTGGCATGCATTGTAGGACACTCATTTGTGAAAGGACACATAGATCTGGAGGAAGCATAATAGTGTGATCTTTATGAAAATTTTGTGCGCTGTTCAGAACGTTATGCCACACATGCTGTTATTCATGTGGAAATATGATGGCACCGCCTATGGCGATAGCTGATACGATCATGGTCTCTGTTTAGTGCATGACTTGTGATGCTATGTGATGAGCAAGGGCCAAGGATTCTTGTTCGGTAGTTCGCTGCATGACTTATGATGGTTTGCCGGTTTGATAAAAAATGTGCTACATAGTGTCTTCTTACTGCTGATTTTTGGTGAACTTGTGTTTCTCTGTCCATATTCTTCTTACGACGTGGCTTGATGAAAAGGCTGCTTAAGTTGATCTAGATCAACCAGGTCGATACCTATTTGTGTTCTACTAAACCACATGTAAGCTGGAAAGGTGGCTCCTTCTGAGGAATTTGGGTGCTCGACCATCCTGTAATATCTGTAGTTAGACTAATCATTGGAGTGACTAGCCTTTGGTGTAACTTTCAACTGCTATGCGAGTGTACAGCTTATGATCTGTTTTACTCTGATGTTTTTCAAAAGCATTTGCTTTGGAGAGCTTTTGAGTGGGGGTATGCTACCTTGGGAGAATTCTGGTGTTATTAGTAGGTCTCTAATAGACTGATAGGCCATCTCCATTTTAAGATATACTCAGTGTGACTCTAGTTACTTGCTTTCTCACTGTAACTGTAGAGCCAGGTGGAGCTATTAAATAATTAGTTTCACTGCAGGGTGGATCCAACCCGCCTGTGTAGTTGTATATTTTCGTGTTTGTATGTGTTTCTGATTCATCGAGCCTAAAAGTAAAGAAAATGTGTTGCTTTGGAAGATCATAGTCATTAAGTAGGATCTATTCAATCAGAAGTAGCTGATTTTGAACTAAAGTGTTGTCCCGGGATGGTGCTCTCAGCTACCTAGCTAGGATGTCTCTCACACACGAACCAGATGGATCGAACACACACTTAGTGGCAGTGTTGAAGGCTGGTCACGTACTAGTACACTGAAGCTTTATTGCTTGTGTTCTACTTTGTCTCTCTCTCTCATACAACCATGGGGTACATGTCCTATTTATAGGACTTCACAACCGACCTATCTAGGAAATATCTACTACAAGCTTCTAGTGTCTTCTACCAGGTTACTTCCACCAGGTTACAGCTCTTGTGTATTCTAGAGACTACTACTAGCTACTAAGCTACAGCAGTACTTGTGTATTCTAGAGACTACTACTAGCTACTAAGCTACAGCAGTACTTGTGTATTCTAGAGACTACTACTAGCTACTAAGCTACATCAGTAATACTGACTATGGTAGAAGTTTCTAGTGCTGTGTAGAGAGTGACGCACAGGATTATTCCAACATTCACCCCCCTAATCCTGATGCGCTCACTTGATCTCGACGATCCCAATCTTCTCGCGTAGAGACTGAAACTTGGTCCGACCAAGTGGTTTGGTCAGGATGTCCGCCAGCTGATCGTCAGTGTTGACATAGTCGACGACAATCTTGCCGCTCTCGACGTTCTCCCGTATGAAATGATAGCGGGTCTCAATGTGCTTGCTCCGGTCGTGAAAGACTGGATTTTTGCTTAGTTGGATCGCCGACTTGTTGTCCACGAGAAGTGTAGGGACCATGGGGTCTGTGGCGAAAAGATCGCCGATGAGCCGTCCGAGCCAGACGGCCTGGCATGCCGCGGTGCTAGCGGCAATATACTCTGCTTGGCAGGATGATATGGAGACCACCTTTTGCTTCTGAGACTGCCAAGTGATCGGGCACCGATCGAGGAAAAAGAGAGTCCCCGACGTGCTCTTCCTGTCGTCGACGTCTCCGGCGTGGTCAGCGTCACTAAAGCCAATTAGGCGTCCGTCTCCGTTGTCGCTGCAACGGTACCTGCAGCCGTAGTGTAGTGTCCCTGCAATATACCTTAGAATATGCTTGACGGCGCTCATGTGCTCGGTTGTTGGCTTTTCCATGAAGCGACTGACGTAACCGACGGCGAAGGAAATGTCTGGCCGCGTGTGCAGGAGGTAGCGGAGGCTGCCGACGATGCTCCTGTACAAAGTGACATCCACGGGTGGATTAGTGCTCACCTTGGATAGCTTCAGACGTGGCTCCATGGGAACATGCACGGCGTTGCAATCCGCCATGCCCGCCTTCTCCAACAGCTTGCTTGCGAACGCAGCCTGCTTCAGGGTGATCTCGCCCGGTGACTGCTTGACCTCTATGCCAAGATAGAGCGTCAACAATCCCAGGTCACTCATGCAGAATTTTCTGCTCATCTCCTCTTTGAACTTGGAGATAGTCTTGGTGCTTGCTCCTGTCAGGATCAAGTCGTCAACATAGACGCCCAGGAGAAGCCGCTCGTCATCCTCGCCTCTGGTGTACACAGCATGCTCAGACGGGCTGCGAGTGAACCCGAGTGATACTAGCACGCTGTCCAGCTTGGTATTCCATGCTCTAGGGGCTTGACGAAGACCATACAACGCCTTGTGAAGGCGCAGTACTTTGTTTGACGTGGCGGAGGTCGTGAAGCCCGGCGGTTGCGTCACATATACTTCTTCGCCGAGTTCCCCATTCAAGAACGCGGTCTTGACGTCCATGTGGTGCACTTCCCACCTTTTCTGTGCGGCAACGGCGAGAAGTAGACGAATAGAGTCCAAACGCGCCACCGGGGCAAAAACTTCGTCGAAGTCGATCCCCGGCCGTTGCACGTAGCCCTTCGCCACCAAGCGTGCCTTGTGCTTCAGCACGTTACCGTTGGCGTCTCGCTTGAGCTTGAAGACCCATTTGAGACCGATCGGCTTGTGACCTGCAGGTAAGTCAGTGAGGGTCCATGTCTTGTTCTCCTCAATGGACCTCAACTCTTCACGCATCGCGGTGCGCCAGTGCTCGTCGTGCTCCGCCTCTGCATACGTGGATGGCTCACCAGAGGGAGTAAGTAGAAGGCGCTCAGCCTGCCCTGGCACCTGTGCGTCGGGCTCCACCATGTCGAGGACACGACGGTAGCGGTGTGGATGATCCGGATCATTGCTTTCGTCGAAGAACTCCGGGTCTGGTGTGGACGGAGGTGTGGCAAACCTCACTTGTTCTGGGGTTTGTGTTGTGGGCGTCCTCGCTGTAGACTTCGCTTCCGAATTGTTTTCGGGTTGAATCTCCGTCGGGGCAGGAGTGGCTGTAGTGGACTGGTTTGGCGAAGTGGGGGATGTCGTTGGTGCACGCGCGTAGGAGTATTCGATGGTGAACTCTCCTCCGCCATAATCTTCCGCCATGTTGTCAGTGCTCCAGTCCCAACCAGCACTCTCGTCGAAGATGACGTCGCGGGAGACGTGGACGCGCTTTGTCGCCGGGTCGTAGAGGCGGTACGCCTTACCGCCGGGTTCGTACCCGAGCATCACCATGGGCTTGCTTCGGTCATCCAACTTCTTCAAGTTTGGCGTGGTGATCTTGGCGTGAGCCCTGCAACCAAAGACACGAAGGAAGTGTACATTTGGCTTCTTACCGTGCCACGCCTCATAAGGAGTACGCCCGTCCACGCTCCTCGTGAATGAACGGTTGAGGACGAAAACGGCCGTGGTGACCGCCTCCCCCCAAAACTGTGCTGGCATGCCGCTGCCTTTCAACATGCAACGTGCGGTGCCGACGACTGTCTGGTTGCGCCGTTCCACCACCCCGTTCTGTTGGGGCGAGTACGGAGCAGTGAGGTGCCGCTGGATGCCTTGATCAGCGCACCAATCTGCGAACTCTGTTGCGGTGAACTCCCCTCCTCTGTCGGTGCGGAAGACGCGCAGAGTGTGTCGTGACTCCACCTCTGCGCTAGCTTGGAAGCGACGGATGGCCTCCGGTGCCTCGTCCTTTGTACGCAGGAGGACGATCCACATGTACCGGCTGTAGTCGTCGACGAGGAGAAGGAAGTAACGCTTACCTCCTGGCGTAGGCGGCGAGATAGGGCCGCACAAGTCACCATGCACGAGCTCCAACGGTTCGGTAGCGCGGTACTTTGCCACCTGAGGAAACGGGGTGCGGCGGTGCTTGCCGGCGAGGCACGCCTCGCAGAGCTGCTCCACGTGGTTGATCATTGGAAGTCCGCGCACCATGTCCTTCCGAGCAAGCTTCTCGAGACTTTCAAAACTCTGGTGGCCGAAGCGCGCGTGCCATATCCACGCGTCCTCGCCCATGTGAGCAGCTAGACATACCGGCTTCTCGATCTGGAGATGCACCATGTACAGCCGATTCCGCATGCGAGGAGCCTTGGCGATGAGCTTCTTCTGCCGGTCACGGATGATCATCATGCCATTTTTGACGTGCGTTGGGCACCCAATCTCGTCAAGCTGCCCGATGCTGATGATGTTCGTCTTGATCCGCGGGATCCAATAGACGTTTGACAACGCCCTGTGCCGTCCTCCATCCATGGCGAACATCACTGTGCCACGTCCGCAGATGTCGACGAGGGAGCCATCACCGAAACGTACCGTGCCGGAGACCTTCTCGTTGAGCTCAGCGAAGACAGTTGCATCCCCAGTCGTGTGGTTTGAGGCGCCCGTGTCCAGGTACCATGCCGTGTCGGTATCAGTCGTGGACTTGCGCAGCTCGACGTGTGCACGTTCTTCGTTGAGGAAGACCTGCTCCCCCAGAGTTGGTGTAGAGGGGTTCGCTGTATCCACCGCGGGCACAGCCACTGCCTCTGCAACCTCGGTATGAGTTGCCATCAGCAGCGTTTTGTCCTCGTCTTCAGCCTGCAGAAAGTTAGCTGCCTCGCCACGCCGTTCGCGGTCACGCTTTGCCTTGCGGCACTCTTTTGCCCAGTGCCCAGGCTTGCCACAATACCGACAACTCCCTTTGCGACGCTCACCTGAGCCAGTGTTGCCGCCTTGCGCACCTTGCTGCTTCTGCCTGGATGCCGGCCTGCCACTGTTGTCGCCGCTGGACACGCCTTTTCCGTGTTGTCGTTGACGGCTTGCCCATTCCTCCTCTGTGAGGAGAAGCTTGCTGCGTTGTCGTTGACGGCTTGCCCATTCCTCCTCTGTGAGGAGAAGCTTGTTGACACCGTCAGTAGCATCATCTAGGTCGTACCCCTCCTCTGCGGTGAGAAGTCGACCACACAACTCCTCAATTGTCAACTCCCGGAGGTTGACAACTTGTTCGATGGCCATCACCACCGGTCGGTACTTGCGCGGCACCACGCGCAAGAACTTGAGCACTGCCTTGTACTCGCTTATGGGATCGCCGAGGAGCTCAAGATCACTGACGATGCTTGTTAGTCGGATTGAGAAATCTTCGATTGACTCACCAGGGCGGAAACGAAGTTCCTCAAACTCGCGACGTCTTGTCTGTGCCTTTGCCTCCCGTATGCGCTCAGAGCCGAGACGCATGGTCTTGAGCGTGTCCCACGCTGCCTTCGCGTTGTCCTTTGCCGCCAACGTACGCACCAGCTCCGGTGGAACGGCCCAGAGCAATGCTGCCAGCGCTGCTCGATCGTCGTGTTCGTCGTCGGCGCCAAACTCGATGGCAACCCACAAGTGCTGAGCTCAGCCTGGAGCTGGACGCGCATCACCATCGCCCATTCAGCATAGTTTGAGCGGGTAAGCGTCGGATATTGGGCTGAGCTAGTGCTTTCCCTCACGACACGCTCGCGCACCACCAGCTCGCCGCCACCGCGGCGTGTCGGGCTGCGACCCCGACGAGGCATAGGAGATGTGGAAGGGCGTCGCCCTGCGACCCGCGGCGGCGTCTTGGACCCGCTGCGTTCACCCTTCTCGCCGACCTCCTGAGACTTGGACATGGCTCTGATACCACTTTGTTGTCCCGGGCTGGTGCTCTCAGCTAGCTAGCTAGGATGTCTCTCACACACGAACCAGATGGATCGAACACACACTTAGTGGCAGTGTTGAAGGCTGGTCACGTACTAGTACACTGAAGCTTTATTGCTTGTGTTCTACTTTGTCTCTCTCTCTCATACAACCATGGGGTACATGTCCTATTTATAGGACTTCACAACCGACCTATCTAGGATAAAGGATTTTTGTTTGGATCATTCCCGATCGTTTGTTTGATGAACGTCTGCCTGCCCTTTTCAGGTGCATGTCATACATGAATGGGCATGGGCCGGCACACCCACTGAGGGCGCTGCTTGGCTTCGCCTGCAGAGGCTTGCTGATACTTGGCATAGGATATTGTTAATACCAGTGACTGGTGGAGTTGTTGTTGGTATGATGCATGGATTACTGGAGATATTTGAGCAGATAAAGCAATCATTATCATCTCCAAGGGAAGGTATCGATTTCATGAGTGCAATCTTTCCAACAATCAAGGCCATCCAAGCTGCAATTACTTTAGGGACGGGATGTTCATTGGGACCTGAAGGACCAAGTGTAGATATTGGTAAATCTTGTGCAATTGGGTGTGCTGAAATGATGGAGAACAACAGAGAACGGAGGATTGCTCTTATCGCAGCAGGTTCAGCTGCTGGAATTGCTTCAGGTAAACTTATGTAACTATATCTGTTAAAATTTTCTCATGCATCTGATAGAACTGAAATACATCGGAAGTTTGCTAAGATGCTGGTTGAAGCTAAACAAGGTAGTAAGATGCAATAATTCTGCAAGCAAGTGGAAGTGTGGAACCACAAATTATATTTGGGAACATTGTAGATCTTTGCTGTTGTGAAGAACTGAATCATTAGTTTGCTGTGACCCACACTCACACTGCTCACTCTCTTGTCCTATATTTTTCTCCTGACACTTTTGTTACTATGTGTTTAGGTTTCAATGCTGCAGTTGCTGGATGCTTTTTTGCCATCGAAACAGTATTGAGGCCACTTCGGGCAGAGAACTCACCACCGTTTACCACTGCTATGATTATCTTGGCATCGGTTATATCATCAACTGTGTCCAATGTTTTGCTAGGGGAGAAGGCAGCTTTTATTGTCCCGACGTATGAACTAAAATCTGCTGCTGGTATTTTATCTTATTCTGATCAAATTTGGTATTACAGAAAGGTAGCTTTTGCTTTGTCAGTAGATATGCATATGCTCTTCTACTATGTAGGAAAGTTACAGTGTTCTTATTTTTGTCTAGCAACTAGTTTTATTTGTATCTTTTGTTTTGGGAGATGATTTCAGTTATTTGGTCTGCACACCATTCATTTATACATTGTGTTTGCTAGTTTTAGTAACTTCAATAAGGATGACTATCTGTTCAACCCTGTTTTCCAAATTGTATGTCACTAGCCCATTTTCTTTGCAAATATGACATCTTATGTTTTCTAGGTAAATCTATCATAAGAAATTTAGCTTAGTATCGTCACAACTTGGAAACTTGTGAAAATTTGAAAATATCAACATGTGGAGTCAGGTGCACTTGCTAGTAACAGGTTGGGGGATGATGTTTTCCAAATTGTTGTTCTTTGACCTGACCAATTGCAATTTATTATGTATACTACTATACTTCTTTTATACTCCCTATGTATACTATTATACTTCTTTTATACTCCCTCCGTGCCACAATATAAGATGTTATAGGTGTTGTACATGTTGTCTAAATTCACACTAAAATAAGTGTACACATACACTAAAATGTGTCTAGATGCATGTGTGTACATGTGAATGTGAAAAAGGCTAAAACATCTTATGTTATGGAACAGAGGGAGTAATATTTCTCCAGCATTTATTTCCTCTAGTACCCCCATCTAGTATTTAGTTTACTTGTTTGTGTAGTAGTGAAAACAAAAATATTGTTGAAGTGTATAAGTGGATTGTATGTCCCTTTCCATCAGATCGGTCTTTTGGAATAGTGGTCAGTGCATGAAGCTTGACATGGTATCAGAGCCAAGGTCTCGAGTTAGAGTCTTGTGTGGCACACAATTTTCCTAAAAATTGCTGATGCCCCCTCTGTCCACATATTGGCCTCTTGAGCCATACCTCTGAGTTTACACGTGTTGACTTGTCTCGCCGTCACACGTGAGGGGGGGGGGGGGGGGGGGGGTGTTGAAGTGTATAAGTGGATTGTATGGCCCTTTCCATCAGATCGGTCTTATGGAACTGTGGTCAGCGCATGAAGCTTGACAAATATTACTTGTGTAGTAGTGAAACAAAAATAGTAGTTTTAGCACTTTTTTGTATTCTCCTCAGTCTTCCATTTGTACAAGTATCATGAAAAATGTGACACTTTCATGTTTTTGTTGCTGATTTCCCTACCATTAGCACGTACAACTGGCAGCATATGCCATTCCTTGTACAAATCACATTCACTTTTAGCGCTTCTTGTCGCTGCGATTTTTCTTGTCTCACCATTAGAAATTGTATAACTTGCAACTATAATATCTTCTCTAAGGTGTACCTGTTATAATGTTTGAATTTCCAGTTATCTAAGTATGCAACTGACTTAAGTTATATTCTGCAGAGCTACCACTTTATCTTATTCTAGGCATGCTTTGTGGTGTAGTGAGTGTGGTATTCAGGCAATTGGTCGTTTGGTTCACAAAGACTTTTGACTTGATAAGGAAAAAATTCGGTCTCCCTGCTGTAGTATGTCCAGCTTTAGGTGGTCTTGGAGCTGGTCTAATAGCTCTAAGATACCCTGGAATACTATACTGGGGTTTCACCAACGTTGATGAAATTTTACATACGGGAAAAAGTGCTTCAGCCCCTGGAATTTGGTTGTTAGCTCAGTTGGCTGCTGCAAAAGTTGTTGCCACTGCACTTTGCAAGGGGTCTGGTCTTGTTGGTGGCCTTTATGCCCCAAGCTTGATGATTGGTGCTGCTGTCGGTGCTGTTTTTGGAGGCTCAGCGGCACAATTAATAAACTCTGCTATTCCGGGTAACACTGCGGTTGCACACCCTCAAGCTTACGCGCTGGTAAATATCATTTTTTTAATTAGGCAAGCAGGTTAAAGCTTGATAGGACCAAAACTGTGCTGACTTTATTTTTCTATTCAGGTCGGAATGGCGGCTACGCTAGCCTCAGTTTGTTCAGTTCCCTTGACATCTGTACTGCTACTCTTTGAACTTACAAAAGACTACAGAATTCTACTTCCACTGATGGTAATGTTTCATCTGAGGCATTTATTATTTTTCTGTTAAAGCATGCAATTTAATATATCGGATGTAGCTTAAGTTCGCATTTGTTCTCCATTAACAGGGTGCTGTTGGTTTAGCAATATGGGTCCCATCTGTTTTAAGCCATTCCAGCAACAAAGAGATGTTTGAGGCTACATCTCCTCGGCATGGTTATTCTTCGCTATTACCTCCTGCCGATAGGAGCGAGTCAGATGGGAGAAGACCAGATGCAGATGATGTCGAACTCGCAATCCTAGAAGATGATAACTATGGTAGTACCAGTGAGGAGACACTTCTTGATGAGTTGAAGGTTTGATAGCACAATTTTCATTTTATAGCTTCATTTGAGTAAATTTATAGAACTTTGGTGGCATTTAGTAGCTTTCTAATAACAACTTTTCCAGGTATCACGGGCAATGACGAAGCATTTTATTAAGGTTATACCTACAGTCACCATCAAGGAGGCAACCTTGCTTATGCATGATAAGCAGCAAGGTTGTGTTCTTGTTGTAGACAACGAAGATTTTCTTGAAGGAATTGTTACGGTTGGTGATATTCGTCGTAAAGGATTTGAAGCAAGTGAAGATGCTAACAGCACTGGGGGAAATTCATCTGTTTTGGATGTATGTAAACCTCAGAAATTTATAGTCTGCAACTGAACTTACCATCTGATTGTCATTTTCTAAGTTAGCATTACATATATTCACTCGAGGACCTTTTTCAGGTAAATTCTTCTCCTGTTACGTCATGCGCCACACGAGGGTTTCAGTACCATGGCAATGAAAGAGGGCTGGTGACCTGCTTTCCAGATACAGATCTGAGCACAGCTAAGGTGCTCATGGAGGTCAAAGGTATCAAGCAACTTCCAGTGGTCAAACGGGGGGCTGGTCGTAGGAACGATGGCAGGCGTAAGGTCCTCGGTCTTCTTCATTACGAGTCAATAGGACGATGCTTGAGGTGATCCTTGTTAAGACTTGCATTTGTTTTCGCTTACTTCTACTTTTATGTGACATTGATGCCCTTTTCTGGGTAGATAAGAGCTAGAAGTGCTAACCACCTCCAGAAAACTACTCCCTCTGGTCCGTTAAATGTGTCGGCAGAATTGCACCTACCACGCACAAACCTACATGTATGAGCGACAGTTTTTGTGGTTCAGAGGGAGTATATAATATGAAACTGACCCCAATATCCCTTTGAATTTTGACCGCCAATTCATGGGAGCTTTGATGTGGGACTTATAGATAAGATTATTATTCTTACAGAAATTTCTTTCGAGAAAATATTATTTTACACGCTTGACACCTTCACCTAGGTCGTTGGGATAGAGGTGGTTAATCTGATGATAGTTTGGACAAAGAAACGATGCACTGCACCCATTATATCCTCTGATAAAATCATCTGAATGCGCAAGTTACCCAAGATTGATTGCTTGGCTCTAACTAAAAAGACAGTGCAGGCTGTGCTTTGTTGTTCTGTTTAAGGAACCAGTTTTGGGCTCATGGCCATTTGTTAATCTTTGCTCAAAGTTATCTTCGCAGATGCGGCAATTATCTTTCGTAACTGAATCAGAGTTGGACTGTAGACACATTTGGTTTGAACTGTTATGCTTGTGCAGGGAGGAGCTCGAGCGGTGGAAGGCAATATATCAGAGAGAATTTCCAGCAGCCAGCAGTTAATTGTCACTGAGCTGGGGGGACTCAGCGTGCAGAAGCTGAAGTTTTGGTTGTACCTTTTAGTGAAAAATACCAAATACATAAGGCGACATTTCGACAGAATTAGCGACTTAGGTTTAACTTGAACATCTCACCTAAACGAGTCTCGTCAAATGTAAAGTCTTCTGGGGTTTGCCAGGATACACAATTTGTATTGATCACAGATTAGACATGATGGTTCTGGGTACATGATAACTTACTGGGAACTGGTTGGTTGGCCTTGTGCAAACACATTTGAACGGGTTATGTTTTGTGTGATTTGTGTCATGTCTGATGTTGTGGCAATGGTTTTCTATTGGAAGTAGGAAATGTTTGGACTTACAGAGATGTAGAGTTGACCACAAAATGCTGGCCTGTTGCTGGTAGCGTATCACGTGACTGTAGGATGAGTTAACACTACGACCACATTAACAAAAAGAATCTACTGTTCTCCAGGATCCTAGACTGAGTAAGTTGATCAACATAGGATTAATTCCTGACTATTTCAACATCAAACTTATGATATTTAAGCTCTATTTATCTGAATCCCTTCAACGAAAAAGGATGGCCACACGGAAGGTCAAGAGTATCAAACGTGTTTCACATACACGGAGCCATTTATTTCTTTGCGTGTCTTGTCTACCTGATGTTCAAACCTGCCCATCAGCTGCCGGTAAGCTACCGGGCCATTTCCACTTCCCGTTGGGAAGCCAGGAACAGGATTCACGCCCGCCTCCCCTGCCTGCAGCACAAGCCTTGGGTAACCCTGCATTGCCGGTGGATGACCAGCCATCTGCACCGGCACGGATGCCCGCAAAGCCTGCACCGGAACAACAACCATGCCATTTGGAAGCATCCCGTAGGAGAAGCTGCCTGCTGCACCGAGCTGACAGAGTGAGCCATAAGCAGCAGCGCCGCTGAACTGGCGGAGGCTACCTGGTGCCGGTTGCACGACACTGGGGACGGAGCTCGGATGCCCAGTACTGTTTCTGGCAGCTGGAACCTCATGGCTGTGCCTGCCCTCGTATGTCGTGATCACGGACTTCAGATCATTTGACGCTCTTTCAACATGCTTGCGCACCCAACAGCCTGGGTGCGTACATTTGTAGTAGCTCCTGCACACATATGTCTATTCTTCGTCATGTTTAAGTTCTTTTGAAGGTCCCTACTCAAGGAACGGAAGAGAACAGACCTGGGATTTGGATTTCCTTTGACAACTTTCTGCCCATACTTGCGCCAACGGTACCCGTCGTCAAGGATGTCGACCTCGCTTGTGGTCTGCACAATGACACGAGCCTCTCGAACAACTGTTGACGCCAGAGCCCCTATGTCTACATACTCCATCTTTCTGAGGCAAAAATTCAAAAAGAACAGGTGGTCGACAAACAATGAATATTGGTTTATCGGACTACAAAAGGATCCTTCAAGTGAGGTAACCAGTGAATTGGTCTAACCTTCTTTTGGATTTAGTTGCATCTTCATCTCCATCGAAGCCTACAGAAACACTACCATGTATTTCTCTGTCGTCGTCCTCGTCCTCACTGGAGAGTGTTGACGAGAGATCGATAACTTCTCGGGCCTCCCTATCGGACGTGTTTGCACCTTCTCCTGTGTCAAGAGAACTAGGCAGCTTTGTCCCAAAAACTTCACCATGCACATCTTGGAAGTGGCAATTTCGAACATCCTCTGGGTCATCAGCTTGCAGATCATTAATGCGTGAGAAGGGAGGCGGCAAAGGGTGATTGTGAGAACCTTTGTAGACTATCTTTGTTATATCGCCATCTTGGCAGCGCTCCACCTTTTTCTTGACAGGGCAGTTTTGGTGAGTGCATTTGTAGTAGCTCGTTGGATGGTCACCGCTCTTCACTTGCCTCTGTCCATATTTTCTCCATTTATATCCATCCTCAGCATGGGAAATGATAGGCGCTGAAGAATAGTCTCCAATTTTGTTGGCCTCGCTATCTTCTCGCTCGTTGTCGGGGATCAGGTGATCAATATCACTTGCTGAGGGCTCGTTTTGATGAGTTACACTGGAATCCTGAGCACGCAAATTTTGTCAGGTCAGTCATAACAGAATACCTAGTTTGATTTTGCATGACAAACTTGAAAGAACAAGAAAACCACATGTGCTGAATATAGTGGCAGGAAATAGGCGATAAGTCACAGGACAGTAAACTTTAAGAAGACTAAATACCTTGTCCACAATAGAAGAACTAGGTGTTTTAGATCTCAATATGTGCTCAAAGGAGAATGTACGATCATCACGTGATAGGTCTTGAGCCTTCTTATGGACCGATGGTGTTGTGGGCTTAGCATGGGCACGCATCAGAAATGGTAATTTGCCTGTGGTAGGAGAAGGTTGTGCCTGCATAAATCATAACCACTTACAGAAGTAAGGAACTGGAAATTGCATAATATAATTAGAAATACAGCTGTCCTAGTCATAAAGTAGATTGAAAACGCTGTAATTTGCATGTGATCATGTACTGACAAACATGTTCTCTGTAGGTGATCTTTACACATAAACTGTTATTGACCGAGGCAGGGATAGTAACATACAATGGCGTTGGGAAGAAAAACCGGAGACTCAAGAAGTTCCCTCGGACTCACGCCGGCTGGAATCATGATAGGTGACCGAATCGACGCGGAAGAACCGACACGAGAAGTGTCTATCTTGAGGCCACAGAAACCATTCTTTTCTGCAAGGCTGCCATCGGTTGGGTCTAATTTCTCATTAGCACCAAACAGGTTTGGTTCGAAATGTAGAGGGGCTTTTTTAGCTTGAGAAGTTTCTCCCCGACTCGAATCAACGAAAGCATTGCTCCTCTCAATTCCATCCTGGAGTTTGTCGCTGCCACGATCAGCGGATGCGGATACATTGGAGAAGGGGTTAGAGCTGAAATCGTCGTTGAAGAGGCTTAACATGAGTGTCCTTGGGCTGGGTGTGAGAAGCATCCAATCGTCCATCGCTGCTCCATGTCTGTTGCTGGTCCCAGCCATTGAGCTAACAACTGTACCTTAGAGTCTTAGACTGCAACAGGGAAAGAAAATTACATCGTTTCAGTTGAGACAGTGCACATTTCAGGTAAGATCTTGAAAAGAGGCACACTTTGGGAAGCAACTGCATCATTGTAATATAAGATGTCTGCTACTACCTCCAGCCCGAAATGGTTGCTGCGGCAACAACTCTAGGGTAGCACAAATTTCTATAGTATCGACGACAATCAATCATGATCGGAGGGAGTATTAAAGTACATACATATGCCCTTGTAATAATGCTACAAGATCGCTTATACACAACTTTGCTTAGGAAGCAGAGCAATCCCAGATGTCCATTTCCAAAATATAACTGTGCTTGCTCTGACTAGAACCGAAAACTATGGATCTGTTCATTTAAATCCAGACTTCCAATATTAGCTAAAAATGAACACTCGAACGGTTTTAAAATGTGGTTTTCTATTTGGTCCATTTAAAAAAATGTGAAGAAAAATAATGCAGGGAATGCTATCAAAGTACGACCAGCAAAAAATCTCCAAAAAATATGGTTGTGCCTATCATGTTTAGAAATTGCAAGATAAAGTCATTTGTGGTTTATCTATGGAATAGAGAAAGCCATATTGGTTGATGATTTTGTTTCTGTTTCTTACTCTATATAGTAGCATTCTCCACACATGTGAATTGTTTCAGATTTTTACAAAGCCATCTTCCAAATCTTAACGTGGTCATGTAGGGTAGTTTTGCATCTTCCAAGTTTCAGAAATGTTGAAAAGAATCATGAACACAGCCACACAGGGGTACTGCAGACTTGAAACTTAAAAATTTCAACCAACACTATGTCAATTTGTCTTTTATATAGAAAAGCGGATAAGAGGGACCAACTATCTCTTTGTTATTTTGTATATCACCCATACATTCCTATTTCTTCATGAAATTATGCATGTTATATCCTAGTGATTAATACAGAGTACGATGTTTTGGAATTCAGGCTCCACGGAGCCTTTTTTTTTAGATTCATAAACGGCATTTCCAAGTTCTAAAAATATCCTGAAAAATATCCCAGACATAGATAATGTTGAAGAGAAACCATCTGTATACTATACTGGGTTGTGTAAAATTAACTGTGGATCTGAGGCGAAACTGCAAAATTTCAGACCTCAAAATTTATTAGATATTTTCATTTGTGTAGCCCAGAATGAAAAAATGTTTCGCGTTGAGATATATACATCATTGCCTACATCTACAATTTTCCCCAGAATTTATTGAAACATAAAAAAATCGAATAAAAAAAGGGCTCCATTTTGGGTTTCCGGAGATTCTCCCGCTAGTCATAAGAATATCCTAGCAATCCTTCATCTATGGTGTTTTTCACATTAAGGGCCAGATATACAAGACCACTTTCCAAAGGCGGTATAGGGTACAACAACACATCTGATTCAGAGCAACAAGAACTCTCGGAATCTCATTGTTTTATGGCGAAAACTCTCGGAATCTCATTTAGATACCGAGTAATAAAAAAAGGAGCGAAATGACGATGCAAACGGGGATACACACCTGAAGCCGGCTCGATCCTTCCTGCTCCTGCAGCTCTTCCACCAGGAGTTGATGGACCTATGAACAAAAATCCTGCAGAAAACAGCGGAACAATCAGGAATCCGTTTGTTTTAGCAAGGCAGGCTCGCTCTCTTCTGCGTGTTTCCTTTCAGGGCAGAGATAATGAGAAGAGAGGGGCGGCGGAGAGAAGGGTGGAGAAGGATTTGTTGACGGGAGCGGTGATGGGCTCGAACTTTGGTGCGCCGAGCTGCTGGCCGTGTCGTCTTCGCCGCTCAATTTTGTCCCGTCTTTTCTGGAGACCCCACGGCTGCTCTGTACAACGGTTTTTCCCCCTGATTATTTCATCTTTTCAGGATTTACCTGTCCTTGCACCTCCACATAGTTTTGCATTTTTTTAGAAAATAGCTAAATGCCCCCCTTATAAGTGATTGCTTTTTATTCTGTGTTGTCTCGCTGACATTAACATTGATGATGTTATGTGGTTACTTGTCTCACTTTTCCCCCTCTTTCCTTTATATGTGCATCCCCACGGTGTTAAGTTCTTGCATTATTTAGTTGTGCAAACCATATAGCGAAGCGAAGCGCAGTGACAGAAAAAGGAACAGTCAACACCAAATATATGTCCTATTTTTATCTTTCCTAGAGTCCATAGCCTTCTGAACAGTTAAACTACAGAAAATTAATGGTTTCATAGTAATTGTGTCAACCATGTAATTTTAAAATTCATGTGCAATCAAGCATCTTTGTCATTCTTTTAGCAAAGACATGATAGTATTTCATAACATGTTTTTAGCAAAGGAAACTCAAGTTTTTTTGTTACGTCATAAAACATGATGTATATATCACTTCTATAATCCATCTGAATATCCCCCTTCGGTCCTTCCCTCCCTGTGTTTCGTCAGCTTGTTCTAATTTTGATGATTCTCTGATCAATGAGCTTAGTGAAAACAATTTTAACCCATATTTGGAAATAGCCAAAAAATGGGGAGGAGACAAGGGGACAGAATGGGAAATATTGTTGCGGGCATTTATTGAATATCGGCCATGGAGAATTTCACTACAGAAACGATAGGTCGGGACACGAGCCATGATCGACTATGCTATTTACAAAATATGTGTGGAGTGTCCAGCCCAAAAGGTCTCCCTCATGGCAGTCTGCTCGACACCTGTCATTCACATATCGGCCTCATCCAACACAAACAACCATGCCTTGTTCATATAAAGCCTTCCTCCCAGAAGGTTCTCTCCATCTCCTCATCCACCTACATCAGAAAAGCATCCGCAAACGCAGCCGTAGAGGAGTCCAGACCCACCGGCATGTTACATTGTAGTCGATGTCAGCTTGAGAATGGAAGATACACTGGCACATGATTCAGATTTAGAAATAAACGTATAAAAACAAGTTAAAAATATATATGTCCTAAACTTAAATCAATGTTGCAAGTAGGGCATGTCTATATATTCTTATTGTTGAACACCTCATATATGCAATTTCTACAAACTAACTAAAGGTACAAAATTAATGAATGTGGTAAAACAAAGAAACAACTACTTGAGATATATAGACAACATATCCTTTTTCCAGTGTGCAATACAAAGCCAACAAAGGTTGAGGGATAGTATTTTATCATTGATACTACATATGTATTATGTGCTCTGTCAAGTTGATTTGCTGAAGTTTGGTTTTCAGATGGGCAGTATATGTATCTGGGCCATGTTCTTTTTATCCAGCTCCGCTTCCACACTTTGTTTTGCACTGCTCATCAAATTCTCGGAGAAGTGACAACCGGCCACACACAACTTTGATTTTTCTAGTCACAAACTCTAAGCAATGACATAGTAATATACTGTATTATACACCCTAATCTATATTGGTACATGACCAACTACCACTAAGATGTGCCAATGTTGCAAGTTGTACTTTTACTGTCATATAAAGTTGGCCGACCCTGTACATGACCAACTACCACTAAGATGCGCCAATATCAGAAGTTAGGGCCATATTATTTTGGATACAATATAAAATTGCAATAAGTAAGTATTCAGCTCATACAACAAACACCATCAGAGAGCACCTGATTCTCATGGGTTTCAACCATTCAATAATAATAAGAGCATGGTAATACCTGATGTGCATGAAACCAACAATAACATCACGCCAGGCAGTATCAATTGCAGACTCACACGATCAGCAACATGGTATCCTTCTTCCTCGGCTTGAAGATCGCCAACCGAAACTCATCCTATACAATGCCAACAGATCAGAACCACAACCCATGAGGAATGATTCACAATACCAGAAAAATCATCCTCAAAATACCATATACTGTCATTATACACAAAACTGAGCCTGGTTATCAACCAATGACTCATCAACCATCACCTACCATATTGTTCAAGCCGTCATGAATCACAGTGCTGCTAATCATTTTGAATAGATTGTAAAACTGGCTACGCACACAAACCCAACCCCACACAGGTGAATTCAGCTAACTCTCATAAAGTGGAAACAAAGAAGAGAACATCAGCAAATTTTTGAGGGGCTAAATTGTAAGATGGCGACGTAGAATGAAGGGACTTGGACGGACGGACGAAGCGGACCGCTTGCTGGGCAGACTACGGAACGAATCGTTCCTTCTAGATAGGAGAGATAGGAGTGTGAATCCCCTATCAAAATGATGCACATAGGCTTCGCAATTTATTCAACAAAACTTTATAAGAGAAAAACAAAAAATCAATCCGAAACCAATCCACCGACCTAACGACAACTCGCTACACCTATAATACGGATGAAGGAGTGAGTAAGAACAGGGCCCCATACTCTGATAACACACCAACACACATCATTAAAAGACTGACTGCCACACCAAACCATCTATTAGCAAACAAGAGGCACAACCAGTCCAACGGTCCCTCAGCAATACTGATCCACACTACAGAAGACGCCACCGCCGTTTTCCTATAATCCATCTTTATTTTTAGAATAGCAATCAAAGCATTAAGCTTGTCAGGCGTACCATGAACGATAGTGGATTCAAAGTGTGTGTCTATGACCCAGGGCGATGCACTCGCGCCGACCCACCTAGCGTACCATCTAATCCCCAAGTTTTGCATAATTCATGAAATAATTGAGAAGCAGCCCCGAGGTACGCCGACCCAAGATTGCTCCTCGGCTGTATTTTTCATTAATGTAGAATTCATTGCTACAAGTTTATCAACAAAACCATACAATCACTAGTATGAAAAGGCTTATAGGTGGGATGGTTTTCTGTGGCGCACCACTAAGCACATGCGCCACAAAATTATTATAGTGGCGCATCCATAGCAGTGCGTCACAGATATCTGTGACGCATTACAGGTGGATGCGCCATTGAATTATCATTTTTTGTGGCGCATTTTGATCCATGCGCCATAGAAATACGATGGGGCCCACCATGTCCGTCTGAATTTCGAAATCGGACGACGTTTTTGTGGCGCACGCGGCACCTGCGCCACAGAAAGGTCCATATTTGTGGCGCATCCTGGAACATGCGCCACAGAAAGGCCCATATCTATGGCGTAGCCAGACCATGCGCCACAGAAAGCATGCATCTTATCCAAACCCTAGCCCTTATCCTTAACGCGCATCCTTAGCGCGCATCTTATCCAAACACACGCCTCCCCGCACGCCTCCTCCCGCGCGCCGCCGCCGCGGACGCGCTCGCGCTGCTCTGCCTCTCCTCCCGCCGCCGCGGACGCGCTCGCCCTGCTCCCGCCGCCGTCCGCCTCCTCCACCGCAGCGCCACCTACCCACCGCCGTCCGCCTCCCCCACGCCGTCCGCCTCCCCCACAGCCGCCCGTCACCGCCACCGCTCCTCCCTCCTCCCGGCGCTCCGCTCCCTCACGGCCCTCCCAGCTAGCTCTCCTCCTCGGCAAAGGTACGCGACGACCTAACCCAATTCGATCTACTCCGCCAGTTAGCGCTCCTCCTCCACCGGCCGGCCGTCTAACCCTTCGATTCGCTTCTGCTGCTGTGCAGACCGCGACCGGTGGCCGCCGGAGGCCAGGTTCATCGAGGCTGCGCACTACGGCGACGTCCGCGACACCATAAGTAAGGCTCGCCCGCACCTCCCGTTCCGATTTAGGTCGTTGTCCACCGCTAGATTCATGTGGTAGAAGCATGTTAGGATTCATGTAGCAGAAACAAATTAATTTACATGTTAATATGTGAAGGAAGTAGGTCTCAAATTCCATGTTAATATGTTAATATGGAGTAGAAATATGTTAATATGGGCATGCACCTTAATTGTTTTTTCCTTCTACTCCGAGCTAATATTAGTTGTCTCAAATTGTAGTTGTGGTCAAACAGCATTGATATTATTGTTTGCTTGCAGCATCACTTGGTTTTATGTCCATGTGTGTGCAATACTTTCTTGTCCTGTTAGTAGTTTTCTTGTCCTCTTTGGTTATTTACTGTTAGTAGTTTTCTTGTCCTCTATGGTTATTTACTTTTGGCCGAGGATTAAACACATGGTTGCACGTTGCATCTTTAGGGAGTCAGGGAAGTGTGAGTGAACCATGTTGTCTGAACATATATACAGTGTTCATTCCACTTTGTTCGCTCACACCATCCCTGAAGCATGTGTCACTTCTAATTATGAGGCCTTGCTTGTTTTTGTTGAGTAACTTGTATTTTACCTTCTCTACTGTTTACCATCTTTTGATATGCCGACGATTAAAATGTTGTGACACCGTGAGATCTAGAGGTGGTGTTAGTGAGGGCCAGTGGAATGCGACCTGATGTGCACGAATACACATTTTCTGCATCCCACGGGCTCTCACTAACACCATCTCGGACCATTTGTGTTTCCATTCTAAGTATGAGGCATAATTTTTTTGAATATTGTTTTGTCTATAATATAAGTCTTCTGCCTCATAATTTTTTTGAATCTTGTTTTATCTATAATATAAGTCTTTATTTAGAATTTTTATTTACATGTCACCATTAAGCAAGTTTAATATGCTTTACGAACCGCTTAACCTCCTCTTGTGCATGTAGACGATGCCGCCGCGCTGCCGCGGGTCGTCCGGCTTCCGTGGTGTTCGGGAGTGGCCCAACGGCACCTACTACGCCAAAATCCGCGTCGGCGGATTTTGGGAAACGCTCGGGACGTACGCCACGCCGGAGCAGGCAGCGCGTGCTTACGACGCGGTCGCGTGGCCTTTCCGGCGCCCGCGGAGCGAGCTAAACTTCCCGGACTGCCCGGACATCGTGGAGGCAGAGTTCCTCGCGCCACGGCAAGCCCTCCTCACCGACGAAGATCGTCACCGCCACCGCCAGGTGCAGCGCCGGATCGCCACCGCCGAGCACGACGAGGAGCTGATGCGCTGGTGGAGGGAGGAGTTCCCGGGCGACATCGCCGACGAGGAGGCATTTTTCAGAAACCGAAGGGAGCAAAGGAGGGCAGACCGGCGCCGCCGTCGGGAGGCCGCCAAGAGGGAGAGCGAGGAACACTGGGACACCGATGATGACAGGTGGTCCGACTTCTTCTATAACACCAGCTCCGACGACGAGTAGTTTACTCGTGCGACTTGTTATAGCTTAGCTTATATCTTGTTTAGGTTCTACTTTGTAATAATAAGACTTCTCTACTAATTATAATAATAATACTTCTCTACTAATTGTAATTATAAGACTTCTCTACTAATTGTAATAATAAGACTTCTTTGTATTTTCGTTAATATATCTGTATATATACTTATATTTGTACAGCAGGAAAAATAAATCGAAAATTCCTGTAAATTATTCTGTGGCGCATGTCAGTTGTTTTCTGTGGCGCACAGATGGGGAATGCGCAACTGATAACATTCTGTGGCGCACTTGGCTAGGTGCGCCATAGAAATTTGGCACTTTCTGTGGCGCACCGGGAGGATGCGTCACAGAATTACAATTTAGTGGCGAGAATTCTGTGGCGCACCCACCATTTTCCGTGGTGCGCCACATAATGCCCTATTTGGTGCGCCACTGATAGGGCTTTCCCAACTAGTGAATTCCATTTCAAAAATCATTTCACACTAAAAATACAAACAAAATCACTTGCCAATAGAAAAGGAAAATATTGAAATTGAATTTGGTAATATCCATAGTAGTGTTGTCTTTATATATGTTCTTATTTATTTTACGCTTCTCTAGCTATGACCCATACATCTAAAACTAACATATGCATTTCATGTATAAGAAGGTCACATACTTACAAGAAATGCACGATATCTCCTCGGTTTAGAGGAACTAAAAACCTCAAAATAGGAAAACTTAGAATTCAAAGTGTGTGCCTGTGACATGTTGATCCCTACAAAAATGGAAACACACACATTTTTAAATAGATATTGTTTGGTAAATGCAATTTTTCTAGAGAGTGGATTTGTTACCCCCGGGGGCCTATACCACCCTCTTCACTGCCGTTGGATTTAGACCTCATGATTCGGATGCCGACATCAGAACTGACACTTCGTCATCTTAAAGCCAAAATGTACGTAATGAGTTTACTTAATCACCCTTAATATCCGTCGATGCGGCGCCTTGAATTGGGAGATGGACAGAGCATGCATGCCTTATTTTCTCTCTCCTCTCTATGTTTCTTGCATGCACATGCGTGGAGCTAAAGATGGGCAACTCCATAGCTGACAGTGTCAGGTCTTTGGTCTCTTTATTCATGGGAAATGACTGCGCAGTTCCAGCAGTTTGACAGTTCTTGAATGTATTCCACCTAAACTAAACGACTGAGATGCTAGTCCAACAATTCAGATCGTATGACATCTTACCTTGCTAGTTTCTACCACGTTCAAGTAGCATGGTTTGACTGCAGCCTCAGCTCTTCATAAAAACCCATTTTATCTTTGAATATATGACTGTCCAAATAATTATAGCAATGAGTATAGAGATTAAGGATAAAATAGTAAGAATTGCTGGTTCAAATCGCTCTTAAAAAATAACCAATGGATCGTGTGATAATTAGTAGCTGTGTGTCGTAGATATTCGAAAGTGTTTCTGCATAGATGCAGTTTTGTTTGTGTAACGCATGATGATCTTTTCAACTGACTGCCCCTGCATGCATGACTAGTGCGATATTTCCTTGCGGCTACAATAGTGGCAATGGCTTTGACTGCTGCCCTGCCGTAACATGGTTATCATTTATGCATGTCAGTATAACGTGTGCTGGCAAACACTGGGAAGGTGTCAGCTAGTTTGTAGTTGGTCCAGTGATTAACTATTAACCTACAATGTGTGCATCCGAATCTAGAGGCTACATCCGACGTCTCCGGGAGGGGTGGTATAGCCCACCGGTGGTAGCTCCATATTTCCCATTTTTCTATATGCGTGTCATAGTTGTCACTATAGTAAATGAGAATTTGCATGAGTCTGGAGTCAGATTAATTTTTTCTTTGACATTCCATGCAAACACTACAATAGTATATTTTGTTATCAATCAATGAAACAAGATATAGGAAAATTTCACAATGAATGAATCCTGTAAAATTCTTATGAAACTTCTCTGAACAATGAGCCCATAATTTTAGATCGGACTCAACGAAGCTAAAATCTATGATCTCTCATGGCATGGGTAAGGGAAGTTTCAACTTGTTCCTTGGAAGGAAGCACTAGTCACATTGCACAAAGTCAACATAAACATCACTACACGTGGGCGGCCAATGTATTTTAGGAGGTGTTGAATAATTCAAAACCTTCGTATGGAATGGCATGCCGACAATTTGCACCCCGTTTGAAAAAAGTCAAAGAATATGAAAAATGCTTCAAAGATTTCCATTCTTTCGCATGGAGTCCTCTTATGTGCAGTATATGCCATAAAAATGAAAAGATAATGGATTTTTACATGCACACATGGGTACATATGCTATCTTTGCCGTCCATCTTGAGATCCCTGCGCATAGTTGGCACGTAACATTTTGATTTGATACGTGCCTAGAAATAGTTCAAAAGTTTCATTCTTTCGTATGAAATCCTCTTATGTGTAATAGTTGTCATGGAAAGTGATAAACTTTATTGTCTCAAGTTTTGAAAAAAATGCTTTACAAGATAGCCTTACATAGTTACACGGCATGGAAGGCTACAATATTGTTTCTTTCATCAAGATTTGACAATCAAGCGCATATTCTTCGACTGCAAGTTCTCCCGTCCTATATGGTCAGTCATCCAAATGACTTCTGAAAAGATGTATTCGACATATCAGGAGGATATACGGAGATACAATCTTTATCCAGTATTTAACTATCGAACTTTTTCATTATTAAGGAGTATCAGGCAAGGCTTGGTGAGGGCAATAGGGAGGAGAGACATAGAGCATATGATTACGTGGTGTCTGCCTCCTTGCAACAGAGGGGCCGGGGCATTTGCAGTCAGGATCAAGGAAGACGTATTGACTCCCGAATGCATATGCTCCTGTAGAATGTTTTCTAAGAAATAGTAAAACATGTAAAAAATCTAAAAATGGTGACAAATCATATGTATATGTCCGTCTCTAATTGTTTTTCAGATTTTTGTAAAATGTTTTAGT